>OZ025289.1:267598418-277598418 GCA_964019185.1 Maratus speculifer | reverse complement strand
CAATTACTTGGTTAAACAATCATTTATGCATATAATTTTAAATGTTTAGTTTATTTTCATTTTTTTCAATATTTAAATTTCTATTACATTGGGATATAAAGACTACATGCATTTTGATACCAACTGTAATTGATTCAATTGATAGCAATTTAAAATATTATATCCACAGCAAATGTCAGTTCCGACCTGTATTTCTAAGCTTTCACTCGGTCAGAAAGAAATAAAGTTCAGAAAACCAGCTTCATTACAAATACATAAATGGGTTTCACTAATGGTTTTTCAAGTCCCATAACGTAATTTTAAAAAAAACGGTGCCAATCATAAATTATTTTTGCACAAGGTTATTATGTGAGACTGGACATTTCTCTTCTAGTCTTATCTAATTTAGTTCGAAATATCACAGTATGATGGTTCTCGATTGTTTGAAATTGTTTAAATATTCAAACAAGCCCACAAAAATGAATCCAAGTTCATTCACATTTCCTAAACTTTGTTTTGCTATTGAAGACCTCATAAAATAATTTCTGTTTTGAAACTGTGAGGAATTTTTGCTCATTATTTTTGTTTGGGAACCGCAAAGTATAATCTATCAGTGAAATGTAGAATTAAAACAAGGTTGCATAAATATATTAAAGAAACCCTAATTTCAAACATTACTATTTTGCAAGAATGACATCAAAATCTGTCACCATTTATTTTTTAAAACTATAATCCCTATTTTGGTCACCCTGTTCAAGTATTATTACGAGAACTTTTATAAAAAGGTATTTTCGACAAAGCTTTATTTTCAATGCTATGTTTTTGTCATCACATTTGAACACAAAATCAATGCATGGGATTGAACAACGAATGGATTGGAGGATTACGAACACGATCTAGATTTTTCGGCTGAGAAAGACATTGTTTCTCTTAAGAAAAGCTATAAATTGCTATAATGAAATATATCTAAAGGAACGGGGATTTATACCATAAAGGATTTGTTTTGTATAAGCATTCTGATTCAGTAAATATTTTGCCTTAAATGTGCAGGAAATTTAAATATCATGTTTGTTGTTTGTTGTTTATTGTTTATTTGTTGATTTTTAAAACCTAATGCGTTTTTAAAAAAATGATATTAAAAAATCTATAATATGTTAGGGGATTATTTTAAAAACTTGTGTGAATAATTCAATATTTAAAACATGTAAAAATTTGCACACACAAAATAAAATATAAATATGAATTTCGAATTAATTATTAGCAGTGAAATTACACCTGAAATCATTTAAGATAGTTTTTTTTAATTGATAAAACTGATTTCTGTTTTGTGTTCGTTAGGCAAAATTGTAAGTAATATTTATGTAAATGGTTTCTTTGCAACTAATTATCCATTACCATGCGTCTTACATAGTTTGGATAGTTTCAATCAAAGAAACCATTTACATAAATATTACTTACAATTTTGAATAACGTGGCATTTTTAGCGGTAAAAGTACACCTGAAATCATTTAATATAGAGTATTTTTTCTCTATTGCTAAAAAGATTTATTGCTAAAACTGATTTCTCTTTTGTGTTCGTTAGGCAGAATTGTAAGTAATATTTATGTAAGTGATTACTTTGCAACTAATTATTCATTACCACTTAGTTTGGATAATTTGAATCAAAGAAACCATTTACATAAATATTACTTACAATTTTGAATAACGTGGCATAAAAGATAAATCAATTTATTGAAATAAATACATTTCAATGCATGATATAGATTCAATGAATATTATATATTCAACAACGAAAATAAAGTATAAATATGAATTTCTAATTAAGTTTTAGCGGTGAAATTACACCTGAAATTAATTAATATAGAGTATTTTTATAGAGTATTTTAAAAGGATTTATTGCTAAAAGTGATTTCTCTTTTGTGTTCATTAGGCAAAATTAGAAGTAATATTTATATAAATGGTTTCTTGGCAATTAATTATCCATTACCATGCGTTTCACTTAGTTTGGATGATTTGAATCAAAGAAACCATGTACATAAATATTACTTACAATTTTGAATAACGTGGCATAAAAGATAAATCGATTTATTGAAATAAATACACTTCAATGCATTATATAGATTCAATGAAAATTATATATTTAACAACAAATTGAAAAAAATAAAAAAGAGGCAAAAATATATTTTACCAAACAAATAATAATAATAATAATAATAATAATAATAATAATAATAATAATAATAATAATAATAATAATAATAATAATAATAATAATAATAATTTGAATTTAAGACAAGCCTTTTAAAGCCATATGAAGGGGTCACTTAAATTGTATATCACATATTTTAAAACTCATATTTTGAATTTATAAGAGATGTGTGTGAAAAAGTATTAGTGAATAAAGTTTTATACATCCGTTCATGTCGAATATAACTTTTGCACTTGCTATTATAAATAGAAAAAAAAATGATGAAATAATAATAAAAAATTAATTTTTTCAGTTAATAGCATGGCATTACTCAAAATTTGATATTATTATTTTTAAAATCCGAATTTAAAATTCTTAGAGTCATAACTTAACAGCTGCGCAAAAAATATTAACCCGTTAAGGGTTTTTGTATTGATTTAATATGCACAAAATTATGTAAAGTTGAAAAATTAGACATTCACAACTGCTATTTTATGATGAAAAAAAATCCATATTTTCATTAAAAAATGATTTTTGTAATGTAGAAATCAATATTTTTTATCGTATATTTATGTTTTCGTATTGAGTTCATTTAACAATAGGGAAGTTTAAGCAAATATATAAAATTTTAAAATAATGCTAAAAGCATAAAAGAACAAATAAAGCCTAAGAAGAATTTAATAACATTTCAAAAATGTAAATGAAAAATATTTCTCTTTCATAATTTCTATCATCTCTTCAGCAAGTAAACTAAAATCCCACTCTTTTACAATAAAAATTTACCCAGATAAGGTACTTCGCATTTTTTCAGTGTTTTGTAACACTAAAAACACGTCTTCTCATTTTTATAGTCAAAACATGGAAAATTCATAAAACTGTAAAATATAACAATGTTGATACATTTTTTATTGTAGAAAAATGGTTTTTTACATTCTTCTATTGCGAAGAAGGTTCTTCTATTTATAACAGAAGAATGTATTATAATAGAATTTTTAGGTGCGTTTGTAATTATACAAATACCTAGAACCTACAGTCGTCGTTCAGGTCGCCCACGTCCGTCTGTCTGTTTGCATATAACAGAGTAAAAAATATCCATTCGAAGGGTATGAAATTTGAAATTAATAATTGTTACATAATTTTGTCGAGTAATTTCAAATTTTATGAAAATAAGATTTATAGCTTAATTACAGAGACAATCAAAAGCATTCCGTTACATTATGGCAATGGGGAAAAATAGTTTGAAGTGCATTTTAATCATATTATATTCCTTCGATTATAATAGAAGTGATATGAATCTGTGGAGTACATGCTAAAAAATACATTCTGCACAATCTGTGGTGTAAAGGGTATTTGTTATCAGTTTACAGGGCCATTAAAAAGTATTCCATTATATAATGGTATAAGGGAAAACACTGTTTGTTAAGTGTTTTAATACTATTAAACTATTTTATATTTATGAAATTGACATACACTGCTGAGGATTACTACAAGTTATCTCCTATATAATAGAAAGCAGATAGTATTTACACGGATACACAAAAAGTTTCGGCCACTATACTTAACCGAAGCACTGTATACGGTTACATCAAGATCTACATATTTTTAAACTCTGTTATAGTACGAATGCAGGTCTTTTGCTACGCTGGGCGTGGAATTTCCATCTTATTATTTTTTTCTAGATTTTTGACGGATTTATAAGACTAGAGGCCTTAACCCGCTACGCTGGTCGGTTTAGATGGACATATGGGCATGAAATAGTTTAATAGTTTATTAATTACTGGCATTAAATTGTTTAATTCTTAGTATTAAATAGTTCAATACTATTAAAATGCATACCAAACAATGTCCCAATATATAAGTATGCAATGGAATACTTTTGTGTGGCCCTCTAAATCAATAAGAAATATTATTTGCACCACAGATTGTACAGAATGTATATTATAGTACATACTTCATAGATGCATATCAACTTTATTATGTTCGAAAGAGTGTAAGACCATTAAAATGCACTTGAAACATTTTTCCTAATTGACCGTAATGTATAGGAATGCTTTTTATTGTCCCTGCAATTGAGCTATTCATCCGATTTTCATAAAATTTGACATGACTCAACCAAATTATCTAATAATCATACATTTTAAGTTTCAAACGATTCAGTTAGGTAGTTTTTGAATTGTTATATGCGAAAGGCGGATGGACGAACGGACAGACAGACAGACGAGTGGGCAACTCGGGATCCCGGGATTTTTCCCCTTCAGTTCAAAACAAATGCGACATTTCTCCGTTTTCGGGATCGGAGGAGATAGCGTCACATACATACATACATACCGTCGGATTTTAATAGTGTAGATTTAAGGAAAAGAAATTGCAAAGCGCATATTTATATATAAAATGTCTGTCCCTCCTTGGGTGTGTATATCCCTGTTTCGCCAATGTACCATTGAAAAACTTGTTATGAAATAATTGTACCGTCAAAAAATATGTGAAATTATGTATTGAATAGAAGCAAATTTCATATACGTGTTCTAGTTTCAAGCAGGTCCTACTTCAATTAAAGATATGCTTCGTCGGAAGAGGGTGTACTAGTGATTTTAGATCAATTTTCATTATCGTACCATTGAAAAATATGTAAAGGTATGCATAGAATATGACAAAGTTTCATATAGGGCAATTTCATACATAATAAGCAAAAATTTTAAAAAGGTCGTGGCTAAATAGTAACTGATTTTAATAGTATTTGTTACACAGATTCAAATTATATTCAAATATAGCATTGCAAAATTGCAAAAACCTCCAATTTGCATCAACTTTTAATGTAAATTTAAATGTTTAAATAATCAATTTTAAAATCTGTTATTTTATATTTACTCATAAATAGATTTGATCTACTTAATACACTGATTTTCATCAAAATCTGTGAGATGTCATTCACAGATGATTTGTTCATTTTGTATATTACTCTATATACAATCTTGGACAAAAAATATGATTTTTTATTTTAAACATGCATACTTGCCTGCTTTTGTTTATTTTAAGATAATTTTAGTTACTGCATAACATTTTTGAGTTTATGTATTGAAAGACGATGTTTTGGCTCAAGGTCAACGCGTTGTCTTTCGCTGTGCATCGCCACTGAATACTTTGCTTGAGGGTGGACATAAAAATTGCAGCGGCCAAATGCGGATTTTTTTAAACATAAGCATGCTCCCTTAAATTTAGACTCCAGCATTTTATAAAATAAGTTCTTAGACTACTTTAATCTCAGAAAAAAAACTTAAAAAAATTATTTATATCACAATTTAAGGCACCTTGCATATGCTGAAAAAAATCCGCCTTCGACATCCAACCATGTTTAAAATATATATAGTACTTATACCCTATATGGACACCCTAAGGAAAATGATTTTTTTCACCCCCGTATACACGTCATAGGACTCCAAAAATGTATGACCACTATCCTTGGACTATTGGCTATCATTATAAAAATTAGAGACCTTGTAATTATTCTGGTTTAATTTAAATCATAAAAACAAAAAATGTTTACAAGTGTCCATATAAAGAACTACCTGTCTCTATTATGTACAGGTATTTCCTTATTCACTTTCTACAAAGTGTGTATGGAAGAGCCACTTTTCTAAGGGATTTTAGAGGAGAGGGAATAAAAAAAATGTATCTTAAAGTATTCGGAAGAGGAGGGGAACAGTAAATATCTTCAGAACATATATTTTAGAAAGGGGGGGGGGTCATTCTTGATGTTTACCCTTCGAATACCCATGCCTCTCAGTTACTAGTAAATATTATGAAATAATATTGTTGGTTTTGTTTAGCTTTATTGCATCTGTCTGCGAATTTACATCTGTTATTACTCAGTCCTCACAGCATGGACAAATAGAAACTTTTTCAGCATGGGCAGTAAGTCCCACATAATTCTCATGAACATATCTGCCACATGTGATGCATGGCCGCATGTTTGAAAAAGCATCAATACTACAAAAACAGCAGTAACAGCTCTCCTTTATTGAGGAAGTCATACCATTGGTACCTACGATTTTGCCAACATATATCCTACTGGGGAGGGGGCTTCTTTTTATTTTTCTGCAAAGGTTTTTTGGATGAAGGTTTTTGGGAGATTGTTCAAATGGCATCTTGTTGAACAAAGATTTTACCACTTGATGCCTCTTCAATTTATTGCTTGGCAACGTTGAATTTTCTTTTTTCTTACAGTTGTAGTCGATGGGATCATAAGCTGTCCATATTGGGAACCGGGCGTAGTTTTATTAAATCTTGTAACAAATGAAAAAGGAAAATATTTTTAAGCAAAATATGCACTAGCAATCGAAAATGTGTTTTATTAGCTTTCTAAAATACTCCACTTTTCAACATTTAATGCAATTTTATCATATCTAATAAGAATTAAAGATTACAAGTAATTAAGATCAGCACATCTCGAAACAACAAGTTTCCTCCTAAATGGCGAACAACGCGCTTTTTTACACTTTCAAGTCTTAATTACCTTTTCAACTGCTTTTCTTCGCGAAAATGTTGAGCCATCTCTTGATCAAAATTATTACCTTTAAAAATATTAGGGGTGTCTATATTGAGAGCCCTGGCCATATAGGGTACAAATACCTTACTAGTTAGGCGACCAGACCTAGTATTCAGGGAGCTGTGAAATGCGAAAAACAGTACTTTGATATTCAGCCAAATCATCGTCATCCAATACATGATTTCACAATAGTCATGCAATCACTAAAATTACAATAAAATTAACAAAAATAAGCGAAAATCTATTTTTTTTTTTTTTTTGGATATGCAAAACCGATTGCATTTGAATTTTGTAATTTTCAATCGGAAGGGGCCATTGTTATCTCAGTTTTTGTGTAATTTTTCACGATTTTTTTTATGTCCTGTTGTGTATCGGTTGCTCGCGCAGCGACACGATTTTCGCATCCTGCTAATGTGACGATTTACCAAGCGCTTCCGTACAAGACAATAATGAAAAATATTTATTTAATTAAATATCAGGATTGAAATTAAACCTTTTTTGCTCAGATTATTTGACTGAAGCAGAAAGTTAAGATAAAAATCAATGTATTATAGTTCTGAACTAATAATATTGAAGTTTTAACACGTGGAATTATTGGGTTGTCTAACAATTTGTTTTTCATTTTTGGTACGTGGCATAAGTACAGATCTGACTATATCAGAACGATTAAAAGCAAATGACATGCGTCCATATAACAAAAATTGTACTTCAGGTATATTTAGGAAAAAAACAGTATGATATGCTTTCTCAATTTCCAATGTTTTTGAATATGAAAAATAAAAAAAGTGCATTTCAGACATCTAATGATTTTTTTCTTTATCGGAAAAATTGAAATGTCACACAAGTGGCAAACAAAACATGAGATATTTATGGCTAAGTTTCTGTAGCTGTAAGAACTATGCAGAAGTGATTTGCTAGATTTATTATTGATGATTTCAACCTTAATTATCAAGAACGCTCGGGTACGCTCGTTTCCACAGATGAAGATCAGATTTAAACACCGATCGAGAATAGCTTATTCTATATAATACGTAAATTAGCAGAAATGTTATTTATGTAAAAATCCATTATTCATGAGCATTTTGAGAAGCTTAGCTACATAAACATTTTTTGTGCATGTGTGTTCCGCAATTTGATGGAGAAAAATATGATACATCTCATTTCCATGTACGACACTCTATTTAAATGCAACGAATAAGCATCATTTTTGAAGCCAGTAGTGATGGGGCTGAAAAACGAATCTTTTTTTAGTTATTCCAGAAACTTGTCTTCATCCAAAGCAGATCACGTGTTTGATGGAATTGGAAAGGAATCGTGTATTATGAGCTTTTACAAAACAGAGAGATGATAAATTCAGCAGAGTATTCTTTTTCTCAATTAGACGAAAAAAAAACTGAATCGGAAGGGCATTGTGTTTCATGAGGACGATGCGCTATCTAATGTGGAATTCACGTTTTTCAGAATTTTTTGCTTTTCACACCCATTTTTGCGGCTCTGTCACGGCTAAACCATTGATCAGAGAAAAAAACTTTTAATACATAAAATGTAGAAAATGTTGTGCTCTTAAATTTATGTATTGAGGACTTTTATATAAAATGCATAATTTTGTAGTTATTTAGAAAAAAAATAAAAAGTTAAAAAAAATTAAAAAAATTAAAAATATTTAAAAAAATTAAAAAAAATTTTGCCCCCAAAAAAACATGTTTTATGGGATAAATTTTGTTGGATAACTCCAGATTCGTGTTCAGCAGCCCAAAAAACAAAGGCACCAAATATCAAAACTACACTAAAACTTGCATTTATTTGTCCTTTTTGACCCGGACTCTCTGATAACTTGACAAAACTTGTTGGTTGGGATGTTCTGTCTCATGCACATGCACCATATTCACCAGATTTTGTGTCTTCTAATTTTCATCTATTTCTATCATTAGAATATTCCCTTAATGAAAAAATTCTTAATCTTTGGTCGGATTGAAAAAACATTACGCAGAAAACGTTTTCGTTGAAAGAACTGATAGTTTTTTGAAGGACGGAGTTCGTAAGTTGCTTAAAAAATAGAGAAAGATTGTAGAACAAAATGACACTTGTAAAATTTTTATTTGCTGCCTTTCAATTATTTTCAAAATAAGCACAAACTTTTCGGACAGCTCTGTCTTTAAACTATTAAGATGCTTGAGATAGAAAAAAGAAAGTTTTGGGATTGTTGCATCTAACTAGCTTGTGTCACTTGTTACACTCTAAATAAAAAGGAGTGACTATACACTCCGGAGGCGTGAATACTCACTCTATCGCAGACTCAAAATATGCCGAACCGCTTTAGAGTGACTATTCACTTTGAGCAAAAGTGGAATCGTTGACTCTCTGAAAGAGTGAATACTCACTCCTGGGAAGAGAATAGTCACTCCAAACAGGAGTCAATAACTATTCTTTCTGAGGAGTGACTAATCACTTTTTCTAAAGGAGTACATTTTTTCACAACTGTAGGAGTGAGTAGTCACTCTTATTGCGGAGTGACTACTCACTCTTGTTAAAAGAGCGCGTTTTTTCACTCCTGGTAGGAGTGAATAGTCACTTTTTTATAGGAGTGAATGTTTATTTTTTATGCAGTGCATTCTTTTTTTTTATTGCTATTATGGGCATTTTAAAAGAATCGTATCTTTTAAAGTATACAATGAAAATAAATACAAGCATGGTAAAATTGGAACAAAATACTTTATTGTTAATATTTATTTAATTCATAGTATGTAACATTAATTAAACTTTTTAAGGGAAAATTTAATTAAAGTTACTATGAATAAATTAGATTATTGATAGAAATAAACTATTTTATCAAAGAAATACTTTTTTTCAAATACTCCTGAAGTTTTATTTAGTTTTTTAATAATTCCGAAAATGTACATTAATTAACCTTTTTTTTTCATGCGTAACTAAAAATTTAAATAGACAGATCTCAGTAGTGATTGTTATTAAATTATATCTAATGTAAATATTATGAATGTCTAATTTAATTTTTATTTATTGTGATTGATCAATGTTTTATTATAGATAAACATGTAGTCTAAAATTTTAAATTCTCAGGAATATGTATATATATATTTTTAAAAACATATTCCTTAACTTAATCATGATTTCTGATATTAACACAACCATTAATTATGGAACGACAAGGTAACGTCCAATTAATTTTATTATTTTTTTCTATTCCCGTATATATTGTATTTTATACAAATAAGAGTTACATAATTTTTGCATATTTTATTGAAAAAGATTGATTTAGGAAATAGAAAAAAGAATGAAATATAAAAGGAAAAGAAATGACTAGAAATGTACTGCTCTTATGTTTTGAAAAACATTTTTAATATAAAAAGTAATTATTTATGTCTTTAAAACATATCCAATCTCATACTATATAAATGATGGCATGAAATTTCAAAAAATATATGTATACTAAAGTAATTTTAGTTATAAACTTCGTATCAGGCATTAATAATAATAATAATCATAATGAAAATGATTACTTGTATTATAAAAGTAAAAAATGCGTTTACAATATAATAAAATTTAATAACTGTTTCTGGGTGTCCATAATTACACGTTTTTATTGAAAGAAAAATGTATTTTAATTCGGGAAGTAATTTTTTTATGCAATGTAACTATTTAAAAAATAATTAAAATAATGCTATAAGGGAAAAAAACATAATGAAGACAAGTAAACAAAAAGTGGAATGTACTTTTTTATTTTCCTCAGTATTCCAAATCTTTAAAGTATACTTTGTAACATTTCTTTGTACAGATTATATATATATATATATATATATATATATATATATATATATATATATTATATATATGTAAATACACTGTTCATAAAAATTTTCGTGCTTTTGTAAATATTCGAACAATTTACTCTAACATTTTCGTGAAACTAGAATCAAAGCTTTTAAAATGTTTTCATTTGAATAAAAATGATTAAATAAATAAAAATTTTTAGCAATCCGCTGCAAAACCAAGCTCTCTGTTTTGAATGTCACACAAGCGCGAAAGTGAAATAAACTACGTTATACAGAATACATTTTTCGTAATACGGGGATTAATTTACATGTTAATAATGTTCAAAGTCAAGGTTCCATAGAAAATTTCGTAAAGTAGGGATAAATTAAATAGGGATTTCGTTAAAACGAAGTTCGACTGTATTATTAATATTAAAAAACAAAAATTTCAAAAGCTTTATTTCTTAAATTAAAAACTGCAAAATTTATAAAAGACTGAAAGCTATTTTTCAATCTGAAACTAAAAAAAGAAAAGAGAGGGAAAATTCAACAATATACTGTCTCCGCACATTTTCAACGAAGTTCAGCTCATTATAATGTGTAGTGTAATCTACAAAATCATCTGGTCATGAATCACGATTATCTCTGTTTTCGCATTTCAAATGTGAGATCGAGATACCAGGTTTTAAAGAATAAGGAGAAAAAAATCAATCTTTTTCTATATAACAGAAACTAACCCATCAATATAAAATACAATAATTACAGATAATAAAAAGATTAAAATTAATATGGACTTACGGTTACATTCCAAGTAATGAACGTTGATTTAAATCCTGTAAAATGGCCGACATCCTTATGCTTATCTTGAAAAGAACGTTGAAGAGAAGACTATTTTTATTGGTTGATGACGTCACTCTAAAAAGAGTGGACGTCACTCTTAAAAAGAGTGACTATCGCCATGCTAAGAGAAATAATTGCAGCGGGCTAAGTTTAAATCCACTTCCCCCACGCACATGCATGCGGCTTATTCTTTATGAAACGTGTCACAAAAGTGAAAAGACAGAAACAGAAAGAAATTCTATTGAATAAACAATATTTTGCTTTTATTTTGGATTTAATTAATTAATTAAATAATTTAGAAACTCCAACAATTAAATAACATAGAGGGCGAGAGGGCACGACGTTTCATTGCTCAAGGGAAAGGCATGCCACCCCCCCCCCCGAAAAATCCCCTGAATTTAACACTGAAGGAAATTGCACTTATATTTCGGCAAAGGAAATCTGAGAAATGCCTATAAAAATATGTACCTAACAGTACAGCATAACAGTTTGAACACTTTCGCTATTTCAGAAAAATGTTTTAGCATTTGTTTTTGTCATTAGCGCAGAAAACAAATTACAAATTACAGACTAAGACGTAAAATCAATGTTGAATTCAGGGAGTGGTCCGGGGGGATTCTCCCCGGAGCAATAAAATTTGGGATTTTGTGTTTTTCCTGGGCGAAAATTGCAATTTCCCCCCAGAATGCCATAATGTCCCCCCGGAGCCACAAATGTCCCTCCCGGAGAAAAGTGACTGAATACCACTGCATACCAACACTGCATAAAATAGGTTTTGAAAAGAAAGAAGACCTTATTAAGAAATTTGTATTTGGGTGTAGATTAAGATGCCATGCAATAACTTTGAAATGAAAAATGAATTTACTTCTTATTATCTAAATATATATATCTATACACATATTTACAAGAAAAAAATAAGAAAAAGAAAAAAAACGAAATGTTTAGCATAAATTTGCAATTTCTTCAATTTTTGCGCCCGGGACAATGGCCCCCATTGTCCTTCATTTTCATTTTGCACCTACGTTTTTGTAACAAATAAGGGTAATTTCAAACGTTACCTTTTGAAATGAAGTAATTGGAAATTAAGGAGCGATATATTTTGGTGTTTTTGATTATTTAAATCCATATATTGATTCAAAGTTGAACTGTTTTTTTTTTTTTTTTTTTTTAAGTGTATAATGCTAGGTTTTCACTCTCGTCAACGGTGTGAGATATTTCACTCTCGATAACAGAGTGAAATATTTCACTCCTTTCTACAAAGTGAAAAATTCCACTCTTTAAAGAGTGTATTTTAAAAAATATCACTCCAAAAAGAGTGAAAATGCCTCTGACTCTTCTAAATAGTGCGTTTTTCATTCCTTCCACTTATAGAGTGTAGAATATGAAATATAACTTATAAAATCTAGGAATTGTATAAAAATTCCAATTTATCAACTTTTGCAAAAGTATCTTTATTGAAATAAATGTTTTTTGAAATGATGAAGAAAGAAAATGAGCAATCAAGCTATTGAAAGTATAATTGTAAAACTAACAGTTTAAAAATTCGCTTTTGGTCAGCGAAAAAGTTTGATAATAAAGAATAAAAAAATCATTATTGAATTTTTTTTTACATTGCCGTGTTTGCAATCGCGATGCCAAAGTCAATGACTATCCCGCCCTCAGATTTGTTTTATATAACATTTAAGGACATTTTATATACATTTAAAGTAATAAAATTCACATACACGTGCAAATAACGCGCGCATTCAAATCATAAAGTTAAAAAATATATAAACATATATACAAGCAGTAAATACACTATGCAAAACTGCAGTGAAAAATTAGCAAGAGCTAGGAATCGAGCCCGGGAACATAGCACTCCAGGTTGTTGCTTTATCTAATGAGCTACTCCGGCTGATGGCTGAGTCTGAAATTTCTCGCTAATAAATCAAGTTGGTGCAAGTCTTCTTTCATCATTAAAGTAACCGAGGATGGCGGGACAAGGATGAATAGATTTACTATTCCTTTGAGCTAAAGGGCCTCCGTGGCCGAGTGGTCAAAGCACCCCGCCGCTAATCGCCTTCGAGCGTAGGAGGTTGTGGGTTAGTATCCCACTGGCTTCATTGCCCGCATGTGTGGAGCTCCTGGTTGTGTATATCTTGTGTTTTAAAAATTCTTTGTGCAATCTCATCCCTGTATATTGACGATGACTTATAAGCAGGCTTCATGTCGAGCACACAAGTTAGATGTATGTTATTCAATAAATGAATTCGATCTAAAACATATATTAAAACACAGATACACACACAAATAACGTTATTTGTGCGATCAGTAAATTTTCACCGTCATGTGCAATATTTTATTAGCTCAGAAAAAAGCAAGCTAAATAAAATAAATTTTACATTTAATTGGATTTGTACCATATTTACACTTGAAAACAGCACATTCTTGTAGCATGCGTACTCGTTTTTTAGACTGGAAAAAAATAATAAAAATGTGCCTCGTGTAAATTGCCCACCATGATATTTTAAGGCAAAAAACGTAAGAATCATGTATCACAAAAAAAATTTCGAACTTAAAGTTTCGAGTTGCAGTTCGCCGTTTTGTATATTTCTATTCTGTAAAACACTACTAAATTACGCAATATACACGGTGAATCTAAACTCTTGGGCAAAACTTTAAGGCGTGGTAGTACACTTCAAGACAAGCAATATTGAATAGAAAACAAAGGCTCCAAAACGTCTTCCGAAAGCGATAGGCACCATTAAAGTTTAGGATAAAAATTTTCAATTATAAAAAAAAAAAAAAAAAAAAAAAAAAAAAAAAAAAAAAAAAAAAAAATTGGTTGTTATATTTGCAGTTTTCGCTACAACTAGTCTTTAAAAATAACGAATATAAAAAATAACGGCCAAAAATAGTTGTTCATTACTTCAAAATCTAAAGCGCTCTCTATCGGATTTTTTTTAAATTTATCTTTAAAATTTATTTTCAAGAAAATACTGACATAAAAAATAGTTTTAGCGAAAACCGCAAACGAATCGTCCAATTTTCCCGTTTTTTATAATCATTTAAAAATTTTGACCCAAAACTTTAATCGAGCCTATCTCCTTCGGACGACGTTTGGTACACCTAGTCAACGATTTAATATTGTTTGTCTTCATGTGTAAGATCATTCCTTAAAGTTTTGCCCAAGAGTTTATATTCACCCTGTATACATTTTGTATAAGATACACTGCGTTTAAAATTGCATTCTGAAAATCGAAAATACAGTTCTGTACTCCGTAAACACGTTTATTCTGTTTTAAGAGAATGCGCGACTACGTTGGTTTGCTAGTTGATTGAAGTTGAATTGAGCAAAATCGTTTTGGAGATATATTGTGCCAAAAAAGAAGTAAAAGAAAAATCATGTAGGTTATAAAATCTTATGCTAAGACATTGTAAAGAAATTTAAATGAAATTAGAAAACTAAATTTAGTGTGAAATGCTGTCTGGATGGGATAATGGAATTAAAATGGAATTCCCTTCTTCCAGTTGTAGTTATTAAATTGTAGACGATGAATATTTTTATTTGTGAACAATAAATCATATGGTTAGTTTTACATAAAAAAGAAAATGGTATTTGGATAAAGTTTTCATCCATATGTAGCCAAACAAATGTAGAGAAACGAAGTTTGTTAATTGCTACAACAGACATAAAAGTAACTATATTTTCAAACATAAGCCAACGTGCTTTGCAAAAATGAAAAATACACATGAGGTTTGTCAAAGTGGCTGGTGTGACATGTTAAAATATATTCTATATATATGTAGTACCCATGTGTAAATTGGATAATAAAATATTTTACATAATGCAAAATTAATTAACTATAACCACAAATACGAGTTGAAAATTTGATGTTGATGGTTCTTGTTTAAAATTATGGAAATGATGAAAAAAGAAAAAATCCTGTATGTAAAAATGATTGACTTTGTGGCTTGTATATGCATACATGTTTATATATTACTAAATACAAAAAGTAATTCTGCGCTATGCTTCTCTTTAAAGAAAAAAAAAGGCATTTTAGGTAAAGCTTTCTTTTTCATACTACGTGTTTCTTACCATGAAACCAATGCGTGGTATTGAATACCTAATACTTTCACGGATTACAGTCAAGATTTCGCTAAAATGGAAGAGCTTGCTACGGCAACGAAAATGTTACAGATACCTGTAAGGGAATACATCTCAAAAAAGAAGGATTTACAGCATAAGAGGATTTATTTCAGATAAACATTTCAATCCAGTAAACATTTACTAGTTTACTCGTATTCCAAAAACCCATGAGATATAAATCATGTTATGCTGTTTCAAATAATGCCGTTAAAAGGAAATTTATTTTTGTTTAAAATCAGCCTCATGTGTTACATTTTTAATTTTCTCACGGAGGTTTAATAAACTTAAATATATTTAAGTAGTTCGCGTAAATTTAACACAACTTTAAAATCTCGATTTCACTAGATATTAATTTAAGATTAGAAAATGAACAGTACCTTATTTTGAATATAAAAACTGAAAATTCTAAAAGTAACTTCGAAATATTTCGGTAAAGATTTAACTTATTTTAATATATATTTATTCTATAATGTTACGTGGATTTATATTTTTTTATTGAAAAAATCAATAATTACGATGAAAATTATTAAATTTATGAGTTGGATAACTCGATATCATTAAGAAATGAAGGTTTTAAATGGAGATTAATTACAGAAGTGAAGAAAGAGGTGAAAATAACATAAAACTGTAAAACTAGGCATTTTGATAATTACTTAAGGGTCAATCCATTTCAAGTGGTCCAAAAAATATTTTTTTGGTCGCTCGACCATTTTTAAAAAATCTGAAATTTTTTATACAACAACCCTAACATGACGGAAGTTCAAAATGACCGTTATTTTAATTTTACTATTTTTTGTTTGTGCATGGCGGCCATCTTTGTTTCATCGTGTTCAGCTATTTTCTCACATACTAGGATACACAAAATTGTAAATGTCTCGTCTTTTATTTTCCCAATTGAAATGAGGTTTGCAGCATTTTGTTCAGAATAAAATAGGCTAAATGTAAAATGGTAGAAGAATTTTGAAAAATAAGTTTTTACAAGTAAAATTTTAGCACAAAATTTAAGATTTTTTCCAAAATCTATACCTTTGCAAGAGGAAATTTTTTATGCAAGGAAAACTGTAAACCTTGCACAATTTTTTCCACACGTAGGTCAAAAGTGCGTGTACTCATACACCAAGTCCCAGATCTGGAAGTTAATTTCTCTTTGCGAAAAAAGTTCCATAATTCTTCAAAAATTTCAAAAATCGCACTTTTTAGGCTTTGATATCTCTGGTGGGGCACGAGATAAAAATTTTAAATTCTGGCCTTTGATAGTATTGTGTAGTAATGTTATGTAAAAAAAATTTCAAGAGGAGATTTGACTATAAGCTGAGATATGGTGATTAAAAATTTTAATAAATGCTATTATGAGTACATTAAGAGAAATGAAATTATTCTCATTTATTACAATATTTACACAGAAAATATCTTTTAATGAAAACAGTTTAATAATAAATGTTTAATTTACAAAGATACTACATATGCTCAACAAAGAGCTTAACAGTATTTACGAGAGATGTTATGAATTCGACTAGTTACTGTTGTCAGTCCAAAAGGCAGTTCTTTCTCAAAATTTTATTTGAAGCCACCCAAGTCTTGTCATCCCTTGTTAACTTGAATGAAATTCTCTAGGTTTAATAATTGAAACCATGTCAACTCGATCAGTTGCAACCCATTGGCTTTGATATTAGGCTTTGATATCTCTGGTGGAGCACGAGATAAAAATCTGAAATTCTGGCCTTTGATAGTATTATGTAATAATGTTATGTACAAAAAATTTCAAGAAAATTTGACTACAAGCTGAGATATGACATGGACAATATGTGAAAACAATACTGCCAAACTACTGTAACCTACTATGTAATTGTTCATACCTCCAAAATTTTAAATTAATTATTTATGGTACAAAGTTAAATGTTAATTACAAATATCTTCTTCAAATGCGTCTGTGTGATTTAAACAATTCAGAATGTACGCTAAGCCAATACACTATTTTTCCAGAGGAACAAACCTACTAGATATGCTATTGCAACAATTTTACTCTGTACACATTTCAGGAAAAGTAAATTTCAGACAATGGGTTGCAAATGATCGAGTTGACATGGTTTCAACTATTAAATCTAGAGATTTTCATTCAAGTTAACAAAGGATGACAAGACTTGGGTGGCTTCAAATAAAATTTTGAGAAAGAACTGCCTGATGGACTGACAACAGTAACTAGTCGAATTCATAACACCTCTCGTAAATACTGTTAAGCTCTTTGTTGAGCATATGTAGTATCTTTGTAAATTAAGCATTTATTATTAAACTGTTTTCAACAAAAGATATTTTCTGTGTAATTATTGTAATAAATGAGACTAATCTCATTTCTCCTAATGTGCTCATAATAGCATTTATTAAAATTTTTAATCACCGTATCTCAGCTTATAGTAGTGCTCGCGATAGGATACGTATAGCAGCTATAGGTTTAAACGATATGCGTATATCCGTATAATACGTTTTTCTGCTATACGGATACCTTAAAATATACGTTTAAACGTATCCGGATACGTATAAGGCGTATCAGTTAAACGTATATTTTAGAATACGTATATTTAATGTATACATATATTCCACGTATCGTATCTAATTTAAATATTGGACTTCATCAGTCTTATGTCACTGAATGAAGAATAATTTGGAAATCGGTGGCGTTACGACAGGAATCCGTATAGTATGCTTTATATATACGAGATCAAGCAATGAAGAGCGTATATTTTTTAAAACAGTTTGCAAAAAATTTACAAAATATTAGACTCCTGATTGGCCAATCTCGTTTCACTAACAGTGAAATATTTATTTTCAAAATTGCGAGTTATTACCGTGAACTGCAAAAGTATTTTGCAACATTGTACTTTGAATTTATTTAGATTTTTTTTATTCATCTCATGGTAATGATCTCAGATACCCCGTTATTTTACATTTTGTGTAGGTAATGTATACAAATTATATCCATTGTAAATAACCAGCAAAATTAAACACTTTTTGAGGAAAGGATGAGAGTATAAATGTTTCAGATTTATGGTGAATTCTTGTTAAATTTAGTTTTTTCTTTTTAATTATTAAAAAATTCTTTATTCACTTATTGTTTTACACTCAAGATTGCACCCGAGCGTAAATCTATTCTTTCCATGGAGCTAATATTTTCTAACTCTGTTAATGTATAATGAAATTTCATTTTTTTAATCTTGACATTATCACAAAAACATACATAGAATCACTTCATATCAAGCATTTACTGAATCTGTAGTTTGATGAAAATCCGTGCATTAATTCTAGAGATAGAGCTATTGCAGAAATCGTAAATAAAATGCAGCAAAGTAGGGCCACCTCTTGAACAATTTATATACAAAACTAGTCAGCAACAATTTCTACCAGGGACTACCTGAATACATAGGGGAGACTGGGATGCATGTGAACAGTTCACATAAACATAGCTTTTTGTCATAACTGGGTTAATTTCTAAAAGCAAAACTACTCTATATAGTAAACAGAACTTTTTTTTACGCATGGTATTTTTTTAAAATTAACTTTACAGTTCTTCTTACTTTTCTTAATAGTTCATTGAAAATGTTCATGTGTGCTCCAACGAAAGAGCAGTTGTAAACACATAAGGGAAACATGTGAACACAAGGAAAAAAAAATTTTGACATGTTTTTATTATCTTTTTCATATGTTACCTTAATCATTAGTTGTACTATCTAGTAAATTCGCCATAAAGAAAAATATATGTATATTTATTTAATTTCTGAGTGATATGTTTAAGCAAAATATTATAAAATAAAAATAAGTAGATTTGGGGGGGGGCTTAGGTAATTGATAAAATATTGTTGCAATATAACAAAAAAAAAGAAGTAAACTTGAGAAAATAATTAAAGAATTTAAATTTTGCTTAGGGCTTTTTGTTTGAGGGAGATTTTAGGGAGGGGGCACTTGGATAATACTTATAGAAAAACTACCAAAAGGCGAAAGATTCTCATTCCTATATTTGCCTTATTTGCCTGTAAATTAAGGATAAAAAATTGTTTTACATTATAAGTTTCCTCCAAATTTAATTTCTTTTGCTTTTAAAAGAAAGGGGGTAGTCAATAATGGAGATTTCACGGTAGTTATAAGTTTAAAAATTTTATTTTCTTAATATATATATCTATTTTCAAAACACCAAATAAAATAGCTGTTTTAGAAATGGAAGTAAACTAATACTACAAGTTTGCAACAAATGAAACAGAAAAATTGCAAAGTTGTTAAACGTAATATTTTTTGCATTAATGATGCATAAAAAATAGCATTGAAAACTGTTAAATAAAATAATGTATAGCATTTATTGCAATTTAGAAAACATGAAATTTATTTAAATTGCAATTGAACGTAAAGAGCTTGTTGCTTTTTATGTATTTGCTGACAGTTGTGTTTGTAGAAATTCCTATTACACAAAATCAACTTAACATGATAGAAATGTTTTCTATTTCAATAAAAATATAGATAATGGAGCTGGCATTATTTTCACGAAGTTAACTAAAAGGAATAGAATCACTCAATGATTATTAGGCAATTTAATGACGCATTCAGATCTGCCCCAACTAGACTCTTCATAAGTGTCCCACATTCCCACAAGAGTTAAAATGACAAATCATTAGCATTTCTCAATTTTAAAAATAAAAAAAATCATAAATATTTATTAGTATCCATAGTATATGTTAAATAAAGGAAAAAAGAATAAATAAATAAAATTATTCTTTTATCAAGCTGGAGATTTTACATTTGAGTACAGTAAGCGGTATTTTGGCTCCTGGGGACAAACAAAATGTCGAAGAGTTTCAAAAAATTTTCCATATGTCTATAGGTGCTTCCATCTTTGGTAATTTTTGAAATAAAAAACATATAATAACTAGTGAAAAATGGCAATGTTCTCATGTGCCCCATTTTCACATGTGCCCCAGTCTCCCCCATATATGTTACTTAATTCTGTGTATTAGGTTTTGAGATAGAGAACCCACAAAATCCATGTCACATACAGACAGACAAAGTCACAGACTCATAAACTGACAGGCAGATATTTTGTAAAAACATGTTTTTCGGACTCTCTTACCCCTAAAACGTGTAAACCCGTCGAAAGTATTCCCGAATCCAATACTTTCTTCTTCTAAAGATAACAAGAAAATATAAAAAACTAAGTACTGCGCCGCAGATTTTCCAAAGATTAGTTTGATTCTACCCACAACTAATGTAAGACATTTTAAAATAAATAACTTAGTTTTTTGAAAAAAAAAAAATCTAAACTGAGGAAATATTCAAATTTTTTAAGAACCTGCATAACAAGTAGTAGTTAAATAAACACATCATAGTTCTTTGAACAAAGAATCGCGATGGGGATACTCTACCGGATATTTCTCAATGTCTCTAATCCGCAAAAAAAATATGGAAACATCAAATTTCATACATTGAATGAAAAACGTTTAAACGTTAAACGTTTAACCGCTTGGGTAAAATCCGTATATACGATGTACCGTATATGCTGTTTCGTGTAATACGTATAACTGCCGATACCGAATTATACGTGTAGCAAATACCTATTTCGTATAATACGTATTATACGTATACTCGTATAAACGTATAATCGGGAGCTCTAGCTTATAGTCAAATCTCCTTCTTGAAATTTTTTCTACATAACACTACTAGACAATACTATCAAAGGTCAGAATTTCAGATTTTTATCTCGTTCTCTACCAGAGGTATCAAAGCTTAAAAAATGCGATTTTTGAAAATTTTGACGAATGTTGGAACTTTTTTCGCAAAAAGAAATCAACTCCCAGATCTGGGACTTGATGTATGAGTACACGCACTTTTGACATATTTTTGAAAAAAATGTCTAAGTTTAACAGTCTTGTTGAACAATTACATAGAAGATTGCAATAGTTTGGCAGTATTGTTTTCACATATTGCCCATGTCATATCTCCGCTTGTAGTCAAATCTCCTTCTTGAAATTTTTTGCACATAACATTGCTACACAATACTATCAAAGGCCAGAATTTCAGATTTTTATCTCGTGCCCCACCAGAGATAACAAAGCCTAAAAAGTGCGATTTTTGAAATTTTTGACGAATATCGGAATTTATTTTGCAAAGAGAAATCAACTCCCAGATCTGGGACTTAGTGTATGAGTACACGCACGTTTGACCTATTTGTAGAAAAAATTGTGTAAATGTGACAGTTTTCCTTGCATGAAAAATTTCCTCTTGCAAACGGATAGATTTTGGAAAAAATGATTTTTGTGCTAAAATTTCACCTGTAAAATTTTATTTTCCAAAACTATTCTACCACCATACATTTAGCCTATTTTATGCTAAACAAAATGCTGCAAACCCCATTTCAATTGGGAAAATATTTACAATTTTGTGTATCCTAATATCTGAGAAAATCGCTGCACACGATGAAACAAAGATGGCCGCCATGCACAAGCAAAAAATAGTAAAATTAAAATAACGGTCATTTTGAACGATCATTTTGAACCATCCATCATGTTAGGGTTGTTGTACAAAAAATTTCAGATTTTTTCAAATTTGTCGAGCGGCCAGTGCTGGACCACTTAAAATGGATTGATCCTTAAGGTACAAACGTTAGGCTAATAATAAACGTCTTTCAGTTAATCGAATTTCATTTTTCCTGTGACGTAAATGTAAATTTTTTGTGTTTTCTTCCTTTTTTTAATGCATTAAAGTGTAACACGACTTTGACAAGTTAGCTTAGACTATTCTTCCTGTACTCCAAAAAACATATTTTAATAGTTATATCTCGATGTTTTGATGTTTTGATACAGATCGAGTTTGGTGTTTCTGGCTTTTGAATAAAATTATGGAGAGGAGGAAAAAAAATAAAAAAATGCTGTATATTAAAATTCTTGACAAAATGCTTCTTGATATACGTATATGCTTCTATACTAGTTAATACAATAAGTAATTCTGCTCTATATTTCTCTTTAAAGAAAAAAAGAACATTTTAGGTGAAGCATTCCTTTTCATACTATGCGTTTCTTTACCATGATATCAATATGTGGTATTGAACACCTAATACTTTAAGGGATTACATTCAAGATTTTGCTAGAAGGGAAGAGATTGCTACTGCAACAAAAATGCAATAGATACCTGCAAAGAAATGCATTTAAGAAAGAAGGATTGACAGCATCAGAAGATTTATTTCAGATAAACATTTCAATCCAGTAGACATTTACTAGTTTACACCTATTCCAAAAACCCATGAGAGATAAATCATATTACGATCTTTCAAATAACGGCATTAAAAGGAAATTTATTTTTGTATAAAATCAGCCTCATGTGTTACATTTTTAATTTTATCGTGGAGGTTTAAATAACTTAAATATATTAAATTAGCTAGCACAAATTTAAAATAACTTTACATAAAATCTCGATTTCAATATATATTAATTTGAGGCTAAAAAAGATATGTGTGGGATGTTATTCGGTACTTAAAATATAGAACAGAGATGTTACAGTCACATTTTATTGTAGACGACACAACACATATCACATTATATACAAATCGCAAGACGAGCGCAACTCAATCAATTGAATATTCATAAAAATTACTTAGCACAAAGAACATCTCTAAGAGAGAAGCTTAGCGAACACACATCCCAATCTTACATCTTAACTGCAAACTCCATTACTTCACTTCATTTCATGTCTTTTTAGAAAGGAAGGCAAAATATCTCAAGATATTTTGCCGAAGGTGGCAATAGCGCCACCTATAGATACTATAATTTAGGGAAGGCAGTCACCCTGTTACAGCCTCCCCCTCTGGTTCCGCGAACGTCCCGGTGTGGAACCAGTAACTTTCTTTGGTGGCCTACCGCGTTTCTTAATGGGAGCCACTATGTCAGAGTCATTACATAGTTTTAAGGCAGAAGTGTGACATGTAGCAAGTGGATCATTTGGACTGTCCATACTTGCTATGACAAAAGTGGTGGGTGATTTTTGAGTTAAAATGATGTAAGGTCCATCACGTTTAGGCATGAACTTCGACGTTTTGTTGTTAGAGGCTTTACTTACTGGATGTAAGTCAACCCAAACTTTGTCTCCTGGAGCAAAACTATGTACCGGTTTCCGACTACGGTCAGCAAATTTTTTCCTCTGATCTTGCTTAGATTCAACTTTGTCTTTGATTTCTTTGGTGAATTTTGCGAATTTCTTGAGATATGGAGTAATCTCAGGCACAAAATTATCATTTTGAATTACAGCACGAATGTCATGCTGAACATCATTCGTTGTTCTCAATTCTCTTCCAAACTGCAAGAATGCTGCTGTTTCTCCAGTAGTGTCACACTTAGCAGTATTTAGTGCAAAACGGATTGTTGGAAGCTTTTCTTCCCAAGAGCAGTGATCATTTTCTACTAATATAGCTAATCACGTCTTCAGATCTCTATTTTTCCTCTCCACAGGATTAGCCTGGGGATGGTATATGGGAGTTGGATTTTGTTTGATACCTAAAAGAAAACAAAGTTGTTGCATCACACTACTAACAAATTGGGGTCCGTTATCACATATTATACGTCTCGGTAGACCATATCTAAGGATAACTTCTTCAAGCAACGTAGTTGCACACTGCGCTGCAGTAGCATGTGTAAGGGCAAACAGTTCCACCCATCTTGTTGCACAGTCTTCTACTATAAATATCCACCTTTTACCGTTTTTACTTTTTGGTAAAGGGCCAAAAAGATCAATTGATAGAACTTCAAATCTTTGTGAATACAAGGTGTTTGTAACAAACCGGATGGTTTTTGATTAGAAGGCTTATACCTATTGCATTCAGCACAATTTTTTACATAAATTGCAATGTATGAACGCATTCCAGTCCAATAATACCTTTTGGATATTCTATTTAGCGTACCTTCAGCACCGTAGTGACCAGCCGTAGGTGAATCGTGGTGTTCTTTTAAAATTTTCTCCCTTTCATGTGATG
The DNA here is from genome assembly GCA_964019185.1 of Maratus speculifer. NCBI lineage: Eukaryota > Metazoa > Arthropoda > Arachnida > Araneae > Salticidae > Maratus > Maratus speculifer. The sequence goes on along the minus strand of OZ025289.1, from coordinate 277,573,968 downwards.
GGACAACTAGTTGAACTTCTTTTGATTCCGAACTTGGAGAATACCTGTATAAAACTCCTTGATTCATAATATAACCGCGATCAGTCCAGTTAGTATAGTCAAGAGGTTTTTCTTCATCTTCGAAACTTTTAATAATTTTCTTTAATTCTTCATCTTTCATTTGTTCAGCACGTAAATCTCTTGATGATTTAGAAGGAATATCAACTATTATAGCGCAAATATATCGCAACTTTCTTTATTGGTATGATCACAAGCAGGACGAGAAAGCATGTCAGCTATGACGTTAGCTTTGCCTGGAATATATTCTATTTTCAAATTAAATTCTTGTAATTGCAAAGCCCATCTGGAAAGTCTTCCCGAGGGTGACTTTAAACTCATGAGCCATCGGAGAGGCTGGTGGTCGGATGCCACAGTAACTTTTGTTCCATCAATATATCCTCTGAATTTATTAAGAACCCAGACAACAGCAAGTGCTTCTCTTTCTGTGATGTGATAGTTGCGTTCTGCAGCAGTCAACAATCTACTTGCATACTCAATCGGATGCTCTTCAGCACCTTCACCCTGTAGAAGTGCTGCTCCCAGAGCATAACTACTTGCATCAGTTCGAATGAAAAAAGGTTTAGTTTCATCAGCTTGTTTCAATATTGGAGCTGAAACGGGGCATTGCTTCAAGGTTTGAAATGCATTTTCTTCATCGGCACCCCAGTGCCATTCCACATTCTTTTTTGTGAGATTACTAAGTGGTCTGGATATTTTTGCAAAGTCTTGTATAAAACGGCGATACCATGAACATGTCTGCAGAAAAGATTGCAGTTGTTTTATATTCTTCGGAGGTGGGATCCTCACAATAGCATCAACTTTCCCAGGATCAACTTCTAGGCCATTTGGTGTGATCCAGTGTCCTAAATATTTTACTCTGGTACAAGCAAAGTTGCATTTTTCTCTATTAGCAGAAAGTTTCCATTTGTCTAATCTTTTAAAAACAGCTTCAAGATCAGCTAGATGTTGTTCAAAACTTGATGATAAAACAATTAAGTCATCAAGATAAGTGAGAATATTTACATCTGGGAGTCCTTTGCGAAAGCTATCCATTGTCCTCTGAAACGTTGCAGGGGCATTGCGGAGACCAAACGGCATTCTTCGAAAGCGATATGTTCCTAGAGGGCATACAAAAGCAGTTTTATCTCGATCAGATTCATAGACACTCACTTGATAGTAACCAGCATTCAGATCCAGCGTTGTCATGAACTGAGCAGTTTTCGCCTGATGCAAAAGATCGTCCATACGAGGGAGTGGATAGGTATCTGGTATAGTAACTTCATTCAGCTTCCTGTAGTCTACACATAAGCGAACACTACCATTTGGCTTAGGAATGAGCACTATTGGTGCAGAGTATGGAGACTCGCATTCTTCAATAATTCCTTTGGCTAGAAGATCATCAATTTGGGTTTTACACAATTCTTTCTTTGCCGGTGATAACCTGTAAGGAGGTAGTGATATAGGACGATGGTCTCTGGTATTTATATGATGTTCGACGATGGGTGTTGCTTCTCCCCCTGGTCGAAAGGTATTGGAAAATTTTTCAAGTAAGTCATTAAGCCTTTTTCTTTGTATCTCAGATAGATGCTGACCTTCTGTTTCTCTTAACATAACTGAGTTAACTGTGGCAGTTGGTGCTGAGATTTCAGGCGTCGTAATGAAAGGATCATCAGAAAAGGGAATTTTACGTTTAGAATTGTTCTGGAAATACCAAGTTTGGCTTCTCATGTCTAGCACGATCCCCATTTTATTTAAAAAATCTATGCCTAACAATGTTCTATTTCCCTGGGCTTCGGGTAAGGCAAAAATCGTTGTACTAGTTGTACGACCTTCTATTTCAACTGTGATTGTTGCTTGAAGAACGTTGGTTTCTTTTCGTAGTCCATCAGCAAGTGTTATGCTTACACCGGTGTCTTCGAACACAGTTCCTTGGTCACACAGAATCTTGTATAACATTTCCCCAGCAATGCAAAGAGTAGCTCCTGTATCTGCGCAAGCAACCCCTGTAACACCATTTACCTTTATGTATAACAAAGGTGTTGCTTGAGTATTGACAGAACAAGATTTGAGATGAAGGGAACGAAAATTTGCTGATTGCGTCTGCGTAGAAGTAGATGGAGAACAATTAGGACATTTGGCTTTGACAAAACCTTGTTTACCACAGCTATAACAATTTATAATCGGACGCTTATCATTGTTTTCGTATCTTGAATTTGTATATTTTGAAGTAGAATGATTATTTTTATAATTTGAAAAATGTTCGTTAGTTTCATGTTTGGGTGTTTGATTTTTCCAGAACTCTTGACCATTTGAATTTTTCGGCAAAACATGTTTCTGCGCTTCACGCGTTTTTGGATAACTTGTTGACTTTTGAGAAGAAGGTTTAATGTTTTCGTAAATGTCTAGCTTTTCAGCCAACACGACAGGATCATTTAACTTGTCCCAACCATCTAAATAATGATTTTTATATTCATGTGGACACTTTTTCTTAATCTGATCAGCGATTATTAGTTCAGTTAGTTTTTCAAATGAATTGATTTCTAATTCGGATAACCAACCCTCAAAATAATTTCTAAGTTCAAAATAAAAATCCTTCCAAGTAGAATTTTCTCTTTTTTGATGCCGGCTAAATAATACTCTAAATTTTTCTGCTGTCAACTTAAATCTTTTAAGTAATATGTCACGAATATAAGAATAATTTTTGAACATTTCTTCTGGTTCTCTGGCGATTAGTTTACCAATGTCGTTCGGAAGTACGGCAATTAATTGAGAAACCCAAAATTCTTTGGAGACATTAAGCATTTTCATTTGACGTTCAAACATTGTCAAAAACAAAGACATATCATCCTTTTCAGGAATAAATGTTGGCAAGATATTTTTAATATCTATACGCATCTGGTCTATTTGATTTTGTGGTACTGTTGTCGCGGTAGGGTTTTGAGCATGTAGCTTAAGCTTTTCTAGCTCAAATGCTCTTTCCTCTGCAATACGTTTATCCTGAATCATTTGTTGTTCTGCAATTTCTTGTTTTTTGCGATCTTCCACGATAGCCATAAATGCCTCTTTAACAAATTGTTCGTCGTCTTTAAGCAGTTAACACTTCATAATTTTCTCACGTAAGACTGATAGTTTATCATCTTTATCTACATCTAACTCTAATTCTGTGCCCAAATTAAACAAATCGATTTTTTTTCCTTTAGAAAGAAACGCCATTTTTCCCAAATTGTTGTTAATATTGTTGATTTATGCTTAAGTTAGAAAACTATTATATACGTGACCCATTAAATAATAAGAAGAAAATGACTACCTTCCCCTTACAGGTAAATAAAACATGTAAATATAGATAAATTTTCATAAATAAATGTTAAAAAAAAATGCAGGAAATAATTTAAAACATACTAAAATATACCACTAATTTAATCATGAGCTCATGAAAATATTTAGAAGAAATATTATTATACGTTAAAATTCAACCTTTTTACCAAATTAGCTTACCAATGACATAAATCATTCATTTTAAATATATGAAATATTATAGGTAATTCATTGCGAAATAATTATCAACCACACATAAATATGAAAACAACTCGAAATATGAATAAAGAACTTACTTTACATCTAAAAAATAAACAACATACGAAATAATAAAATTTATCAAAATCATTTTTAAACTCTGTGCACAGATTAAAAAAACAAAACAAAATTCACTTACTCAGAATTCTTGCTTTTAAAAACAATATCAAAAGAAATCACTTTCAATTTCAGAAAAATAATGTTTCTTAATAATCTTATTCAAAATCAACATAAAACAAAACAAACAAAAATTATATAAATATATGAAACAGCGTTTGTCTTAATAAATAAAAGAAAATCAAAACTTTTTTTTTTCCGCAGCTGGCCAGCAAAAAAAAAGAGAAACAAACAAACAATCAAAAAAAAAAAATAATTTCAACTTTTACCGGTAAAAACAAATAAAATAAAAATCTATTTTTAGATAAAGGTTGTCGATGATTCACATAACAGTTAAAACACGCAGAAGTAAATAGGTATTGAACACTTCTAAGAACAAAATCAGATTATAAGTAGAAAACTTTTATATGACGAAATGAAGAAGTTTCAATCACAAACACCAGTTATGTTTTAAAACTAGAAGATATTTTGTTGCTTATGAAGACTGAAGAACATTATTTATTGTCATGTCGACAATATTTTTCAATTATTTCCAATGTGAAGAGTACGGATTACCCTTTTCGAATGCATTTTCTTGCTTTTTTGTCAGGATGACGCACTTAAAACACACAATTGAAGAAGAAGAAAGCACTATTAAAAATAAGAACAGAAGCTTGATTCATTGTAGATTTGACAACACCTTTAAAATGGGTACAGATTACTCTTTTTTTTTTATACTTTCTTGAATTTTGTCGCGATGATACTACCACACGTAACTGATATTAAAGAAATTAGCACAAAACTGGAGTATATCTTGATACTTGATATTGCACATTATATAATAGAACTTTTTGGAAATCACAGGATGAATTGTTCTTGACGAACACGGCACTTGAGAACACAAAATTTCCTTTATTGCCGAGGTGACAATAATTTAGAAGTGGGTACGGATTACCCTACTTTAAATATAATTTTTGTAATTTTTGTCAGGATGACAGCAGCGAACTTGACACAAAGACTTTGAAAGCACAAAAATGTTCCGAAAGAACTCCATTTTACGTTGGGCGCCAGTGTGGGATGTTATTCGGTACTTAAAATATAGAACAGAGATGTTACAGTCACATTTTATTGTAGACGACACAACACATATCACATTATATACAAATCGCAAGACGAGCGCAACTCAATCAATTGAATATTCATAAAAATTACTTAGCACAAAGAACATCTCTAAGAGAGAAGCTTAGCGAACACACATCCCAATCTTACATCTTAACTGCAAAATTAATTACTTCACTTCATTTCATGTCTTTTTAGAAAGGAAGGCAAAATATCTCAAGATATTTTGCCGAAGGTGGCAATAGCGCCACCTATAGATACTATAATTTAGGGAAGGCAGTCACCCTGTTACATATGTACTTTATTTTGAATTAAAAATTGAAAATTCTAAAAGTAAGGGTAACTTCTAAATATTTCGATAAAGATTTGACTTAAGATATTTATTGTATAACTTTACCTGGATTTATATTTTTAAATAAGAAAAAAATAATATTTGCAATAAAAAATATTAAATATTTAAGTTTGATATCTCAGTGACATTAAAATACTAGACAAATGTGGCAATTCCAAAACTTTATTCTATATTACGCATGTTAATACTTCCTGGAAAATTCAGCATATCAACGACACCGGTTAGGGGGTTTAAACCAAATTCTAGTCAGCAACAACTTATGTCAACTTATAACTGAATCTAAAGTTTAATGAAAATACATGCATTAGATTTTGAGATTGAGCTATAGGAAAAACTTTTAAAAAAATCTGCGAACAGCGCCACATATTGGTTGATGTACACCAAAAACTAATCAGGAGCAATTTTTTATCAGGTACTAACTGAATCTGAAATTTGATGAAAATCCATGCATTAATTCTTGAGATACATTTGTTGTGAAATCATGAAAAAGGCAGCATATCAGCGCCACCTGTTAGGCGATTTAAACCAAAAACTGAACAACACTAATCTATATCAGAGAATAACTGAATCTGAAGTTTTAGAAAACTTTTTGCATTAGTTCAGATAGAGTTATTGCGATAATCACGAATAATGCACTATGGCGGCATCACCTGTTAATCGACTTGCCCAAAAACGTAATCAACAGCATTTTATATCAAGTACTAACTAAATATAAATTTTGATAAAAATCCATGCACTAATGTTTGAGATATGATTTTTGTAGCAATTGTAAATAATGCAGAATAAAAACACCACTTATTAAGCTATATGCATCAAAAGGTAATCAGGTCTAGTTTATATCAAGGCCTTACAGGAACTAAAGCTTTGTGAAATCTGTGAATTAGTACTTGAGATAGAGCTATTGCGATAAACATGAATAATTATTGAGCGATGTGCACCAAAAAGTAATCGGCACCATGTCACATCAAGTATTAGCTAAGTCTAAAGTTTTATGAAAATCCATGCAATAGTTCCTGAGATATGGCTACTGTGGCATTATGAATAATGCAGCGTAGCAGCACCATCTGAAGAGCGATATGCAGCAAAAACTAATCAGATTTATTTTATATCAAGGCCTAATAGAATCTAAAGTTTTGGGAAATTCCGTGCTTTAGTTCTTGAGATAGAGTGCCGACAGTATGTTTGTCCCGTACAGACAGATATTTTGTAAAAACATGTTTTTCGGGTTCTCTGATTCCTAAACTGTGTAAATCTGTCGAAAAGCGTATTTTCAAATTTTCATGAGTCCAATACTTTTTGTAAAGATAGAAGAAAATAATGAAGGATAACAGGGACTAATTTGAAACGTAAAGAAAGCTAAAAATTGCATAAAATTGCAAAATTGGGCATTTTGATAAATGTTTAATATACAAACATTAGACTAATAATAAACTTCTTTCAGTTAATCAAATTTTGTTTCATTTTTCCTGTGACGTAAATGTAAATTTTTCCTTTTTTTCTTCTTTTTTAAGGAGTTTAGCGTTAAAGTGCAACACCACTTTCACAAGTTAGCTTAAAAAATAGTAGATCGTGGCTATCAAATAAACACACACACATAAAAAATAGGAGCATTCTATTGGAATAACATTTTCAAAATTGGTGGGGTAGTCACTCCAGCTGCGCCGAGCTCCAACCAATCAACTGGATCTCTTTCAGAATAAATGATTTTACAGATTTCTAGGGAAATAAGTATAAATATTTCGTAATTTTTATATCCGGCTTTTCTATGAGTCTTTTGCCACCTTAAACAAAAACATTTTAGTTGTAAATTTGCATTTCACATCGAATTGATTCCGTTTTAATAAAGTAAAATGTTCAAAATGATAACTACCGTAAAATTAAAAAATCCCAAGGAAAAAAGAGTTAAATTTAGGGGGGGGGGGTTAAAATTAAGAATTTTTTAAAATTCATAAAAAAACCTTTCTTTATCATTAATTTGGAAGTAAATAAGGAAAATATAGGGGTGAGAATCTTTTGTATTTAGGCAGTTTTTCAGAAATATATTATCTAAACGCCTCTTCCTTAAGATTTCCCTTAAAAATAATCAAGCAAAATGTAATTTTTTTTTCATTTCAAATTTGCGTCTTTATTTTTTATTTTATTGGAGCAATAATTCATATATCATCTAAGCCTCTCCCTCCTCCCTGCCAATCTACTTATTTTCATTTTATAATTTTTTACTTAAACATAACACTCGGAAACTAGAGAAATATGTATATGTAGGAAGATAATATGCAAAAAGTCAATTTATTGGATTAATTCAATAGCTGGATATTGAAATAAATAATCTGAACTTTAAGATGTTTTCCTAAATGTAATTTTACAACGTTTTATTAGTAGCTTATTTAAATACATCAAAGTTATCACTGAAAACATATAATGTGACTGCGCCTAAATGCGACAATTTTCTTTTAGTTAGAATCATAAATAAATGAGGCATCCGTTTTTAAGGAACAAAAGCCGAATCATTTTTCTACATTTAAAACGTTTTCGTAAAAAATTTTCCTATTTAAATGCGTATCGTTAATTTTACAGAGATCCCCCTTTCGGAGATGCGACAATACTTCCCAAAAAGGCCTCACATTTTTTTATTTTAACTTTGAAGAAGAAATACCGCATGGAGGTCAAAGAATACAACGTATGTTTAAGTTACCTGGAGTGTAAGATTAAAAATAGATCAACAGTTTTCAAATTAGAGTTATAAAATACACTACGCATTTAGGTTGGCTTGGTGACGTCGACGGCTTATTTGCGAAACAGCGATGGATCTAAATGTGTAGACTTATAGGAGATTTACGAAGTATGGTCATATGGTACTTTTCATATACAGTATTGAAATTTGTTTATAGCACTTAATTTGTTTAATTAAACTGTGTTGAATTGAGAAATAAGGAATTTTAGTATAATCATCAAATAACACTTTTTAAAAATTAATTGCTTAAATATGTGTTTAAAATCATCAAAATAGAAAAATACGTGTCTTTAAAAAATGGCGTAAGAAAAACTGTGTATTTCGGTAATTACTGGATTAACACTCGCAGTACTTTTATGTAGTAAAAACTCAGAAAAAAGTTCGAATAGAAATCGAAAACATCTGTTCACATTCTCTTTTAATTAAAAAAATTTCTCCTGTTAAGCAGGGTTTGATAAAAGTATAATAGTATATTTGTGAAAAAAAAATATCCATATGTAAAATATAATTTCTCATCACATGCACTATGCATTTTTGTTCACTTTATTGCCACGTATGTAATTAAAAATGTATCACTAGTATTTAAATGTATATATGTTTTCAGTATAAATAAAAAGATATATTTTTTGGACTTTTCTATAAAGAAAGATATATTCATATAAGACAGTGCTTTATGATTTGTTTGGAGAAAAAATACCTTGTCAAGGAAGATTTATGAAAAAAATGCTGTACATGATTATTTGATTATAAAAAAATCATGTCTTGAGAAAGTAGAACATTAAAAAATGTCGTATACATATGTAAAAAAAATAAAAAAAAATATCGAAACTTGATTTTTGTAAAAAAATTATGAAAGGCACATAGATACTGAAAGTCAGATAATACGGTGTTCTGTTACTTTTATTTTATTTTAGTTTGTTCTAAAAAAATATATTATGCAGAAGAGATTTATTTCAAGTATATCTGTTTTAATTTTTAATAAAATTCATTGCATTTTTCGTTTAAAAGTAATAACATAAAATTATGATAACAGTTGTAAATTTCCAAGTGGGTTAAAAAAGTCCAGGGCATATTTTTCACTAAATATGCCTTGACTTAAATAACCTATTTATACACATTGTCTTGTTTTCCTATTTTGTCAATGAACTTCTCACTTAAATCCTCTACTCCCGCATATAATTGAGCAAATGTCTGTTATATTTTTCACTGAGGACACTACGCTAAATATTACCGAAACTAGTTTCTATAAAATTTTTCCATGTTCTAGCATTTTTAAGGTTGTTTTAAAATTTGAATAAAAATATTTCCTGTAATGTGCTCTATAATTTTTTAAAATTTTTCAACTGGAGTTTTGAAATAATCTGCGTGTTAATATAGCAGCTAAACTTTTTACAAGAAAATGATATTTTCGACACATAGTAAAGCACATTAATTATCGAAAGAGAAAGTACTACCATGGAAATTTTGCTGTGGACCTGTAAATACGTATATAAAAAAATGATGACTATACCATTCTGCCGAGGATGATTAAAGAAATTAGTACTTTAATGTGTTTAGCTTTAAAACATAAATCGTAGTGAATTCATTGAAAATTTTAAATTTTAAATTGGCTTATCAAACTTTATTTATTAGGTTTTCGAAATCGAAAAAGCTTAGTAATTTTAAGTTTCAATTTTAATACATATTGTTGTATGTTAGGGGTTCTTTTAAGATTGATGCTTCAGCGTAAAATGAAAATGCGTTTATTTACAATAAACAGTTTGACGAAAACACAGGTATCTTCAATATAAAAAAAATATCCAACAATTCATAAAATTAAATCAGATATTTTACCAATGAAATTATAGTACAGCTAATTTTCTCTCAGAAGTTTAAGGTCAATACAACGTATACAATGTCTAATTGCGGAGACCCAAGTCTCAACATACAAAGACTTCACAGATCTTGACTGCAGGATGGCTTGAAGATAACTGAACCGATGTTCCAAAGATAGCCCCCTATTTATAGATTTCAGAAGGAAGGTTCTCAATGCTTCTGGAAACTTCATAGGAGAGCTTACCTTACAGGTAGAGGAGGGTAATCTCCAAAATTACCAACTTGGTGTTATTATCATTGACATAATGTTAAACACAAGAACTTGTAAAGTTGCTTTCCCGCAAAGCATTAGAAGTCTTGCAATGGATGTTCGACGCATTTGGAATGAAATTGTAATTTTACCATAATAAAAGGAAAAATATACAAAAATACAAATATACAAAATTCTTCCATTGCCTCCCTCTCAAGGACTGAATTGCGCGGGCAGTACAATCCTTGATTAGGAGTAAATTCATTATTTACAATTTCTATACAATTCAAAACATTAAAAATATGCAAAAGAAGCAAAAAATAATGTAAACAAAATTCATCATTCAATTAAGCTAAAGCAAATGAATTAACAAACCCAAATAGACACTCATCGAAAAAAAAAATAAATATGTACTATGACCATTGTATGGAGCCAGTCTATCTGGTTTAGTCGACATTAAAGAACTCATCTGTCTCAGCACACTCTTCATCTGTTGTTCTAGACGCTCCACAACTCCATCCGACGTTTTCGAAATCTTCGCAGCTCTCACAAAATGGCGATCTTTGTGCGTAGATTCCTGGGGCCTCGATTTTCAGGGCCCCTAAAAACTAAAACTAAAGCCTAAACTAAAACTAAACCTAAGACTAAAGCCCCTTTCAAATTTTTTGGATCTGCGATTTATAGCGCTTTCTGGATCTCGGGATCATACACGCCGTCGATGTGATACAAAGAAGGATTTCCTTTAATGTCAGTCTGACAGTCAAGAAAAGCTCGATGGGAAAGTCTCTCAATACCTGTCGCAAGTTCTTGAAGTGATTCAGTTGATTTTTGCTGGCAAGTTTTTAGCTGGAGCCGGCTGTATTCGTTCATACACTTTTCTCCAAAACGTATTTCTAAGGCACTGACGAGCGTTTCGAAGTGCAACAGCTCTTCTTCAGATAAAGTCTGCAGTACGTCGGCAGCATCAGCTATAGTGAAGCAGCTAACTGGCAAGCTTTTGTCGGGGAATCCAATTCATTGGCATCTGCAACAACCGAAAGTTGAATCTTTTATATATGATTTACCTACATACGTCGAAATTTTAATCGAGTACTGAGGAAGCATAGATAGATTATCGGCTATTTCGGGGTAAATTTCTGCACCCATTGTTTGTTTCTAAAAGCATTCCCAATCTTTTTTAACGCTGTCTATCCCTTTGGCAACGTCTTGAACTTTTTCGTCATTCTGTTCAATTTTCTCTTCTAATTTATTCTCCACACTATCGATTCTCCCATTTATCGTCATAATTTTATCCCCCATTATTTCCTTTATTTCTTTCATTTTCTCTTTCATTCCGACAAAGCTTGCTGCCATTTCACTTTTAATTTCTTCTTGAATACCGCGAAGTTTCTCACTTATACTATTATTGATATCTTTCTTCATCTCCCCAGGTATTGCGCTTTTCTTCTTATTTTCCTTCTTTATTTCTTCTTGTTCATGGATCATGGCCTTATTATTATTCATCTCCCCCAGTTTCTTGATAAAGATTGTAAACTGCTCCTCCATGACTCTCGTAATCGACATTAATTACTACTCTTCTGACACTGAGATTTTTTGCGAATTCGAGGTTCTTTTAAGATTAATGTCACAGAGTAAAAAGAAAATGCGATTATTTACTATAAAGAGTTCGACGAAAACACAGGTATCTTCAGTATAACACAAATAATCAGCAATCAGTATAACACAAATAATCAGCAATTTCAGATATTTTCCCAATAAAATCAAAACACAACAAATTTCCTCTCGGAGCTATTAAGTTCAATACAGCATATACAATGTGTAATCGCAGAGACCCAAGTCACAACACACATAGACTTCACAGATCTTTACTGCTGGATGGCTGTAAGATAACTGAACCGATGATCCAAAGATAGCCCCCTATTTATAGATTTCGGTTAGAAGATTCTCGATGCTTCTCGTAGCTTCGTAAAAGAGTTCACCTCACATATATATGGGGAGTAACCTTCAAAATCACCAAAATGTCCCCAACTTGGCGATATATCACAAAATTTGGAGATGAAAATAAGTCGCTAACACTATCTCCAGCATGGCGATAAACACATTCCTTGGCGATATTCTCATTGACATAATGTTAAACTCGAGAACCTGCATGGATGCTTTCCCGAAAAGAATCCGAGGTGCTACAATTGATGTTCAAAGCAATTAGCATGAATTACACTGTAATTTTACTACAATAAAAGGGAAATATTTACAAATATACAAAACTCGTAACAATATTATTGATGCATTATGGTTCTGAAATACGGTTGATTGTGGTTGGTGTATGAGTGAGTTTACGAGAAAAAAACAATAATATATGAAAAAGTAATTTTTTATGATACGCAGTAAACATTCTTGTCCATTTAAAATGCCATACACGTAATATCGGTAATATTTAAATGCATGTATGTTTTTAGTATAAACAGAAATGATATTTTTTATTCCTATTTTCTACAATTATAAAACATATTCAGACAAGAAAGTATTTTATGATTCTTTTTTTACAAAAAAAGTGTATTGTTAATGGAAATTTATAAAAAAAGTACCATAACATAATTTTTTTTTATCAAAATCTCATGTCTTAAGAAAATAGAGCAACAAAAAAATATATATACATAAAAATACAAAAGAGTAAAAAATAGATGCTAAAAATAAAAAATAAAATTATCAAAATTCGAAATTCGTGTTTTTAAATTTATAAAATTATTTTAGACGTTGAAAGTTACATTACACTTGTGTTCTTTTATTTTTATTTTGTTTTGTTTTGTATTAAAAAAAATTTAAGTCCAAAAGAATTATTTTAAGTAAAAATATTCTAATTTTTAATAAAATGCATTGCATTTTTCGTATAACATTAGAATAAAACTATGATAACGGTTGTAAATTTGCAAATGGGTGGAAAAAAAATCCGGACAAGATTCGAACCTTATATGGTTTATTTTATTTTGTGACGGCCAATTATGTACACGAAAAATATATGTCCTATGGGGATTGCCCTTCGTGGGGTTCTTTCTAAGAGAACCTAACCCGTATTTACCCAAAGTTTCCCAAAGTTCGAAAAAAAATCACGAAAAACACGTGCGGTTAGGATGACGGGCGTTATTGGGTTCGAACCCAGCACCTCCCGTCTGCCACCCTAGAGAACATAACCTCTCAGCTACTGGTGGAGCTCGAACCAGACTGAAGCCGCTAATGCTCTACCAAGTGTGCTCATTCAGCTCAACAAAATAAAACGAAGGGCATTTTTTAAACTGTAGTAAACGCTACATACATAATTATATTAGATTATTTTTATAGAAATATTTAATTGGTGAATAAATCATAATAATTGTAAATTTCCAACTTTTGAATTTTTAAACTTTTTTCCAAGTTGTAAACATTTTTGGAAGATTACAATTGTTACGAGTTGTTGGCTCGGGATTGCTCTATTACAGAGAAGATTCAGACAAGACTTACCTGGCTCGAATCCTGATCCAGATAGTTTTCAACCACTAGGAAATTTACAACTGTCATGATTTTTTATCACATGTATATTAGAGTTAAAAGTTTATTTTATAAAACTACGGTTATTAGAAGAAAGTTACTACTTTGTTTTTAAATTACTTTAAAGACAATGTAAAGACTTGATTTTTAAAATATTTTAGTTTTTTTACATATCGGGATATCTAAAAGAAAAGCTTTTTATTTAAGTTTATAAAATATATATCTTATAACTAAAGCACTCATCATTTACCAAATACTTTGAAGTGTAGAAATAAAAGATATCATATTTATTTTATTATTTTTAAAAACAAATAGTGACACTTCTGCTCAGAAAATAAACTTTGGTATCTGGAAAAAATAGTTATATTACAAGTAATGAAACGCCTTCTCTTTGTCAATAAAATCCTTTTTCTTGCAAGAATAAAACACGGAGTTGCATTCAACATGTAGTTTTCTGAAGAAGATTCTTGGGAAGTTTTAGATTTTGCGAAAATGATTTGCGGGAAATAGTCTTTTGAGGCAGTTGCTTTTTGAAATTGTCATATTCTCATTCTTTAAGTTACCTTTGGTTAGAGGAAAAAAAAAACTTTCTTCGTTCCAGAGAACGTACAAAATGAACTTTATTTTGTGTTATGTAATTTAAAAAAGAGATAGATACTTACAAAAATTGGTAGCAAAAAAAATAACGAATGAAGGAAGTACATTTAAGAAGAATTTTTAATCGTTTATCTCCAGTTTTTAGAAATAGAAAATTTTCTCTAAATGAATCGCGAAAATGCTCGAAATAATTATGGTAAAACTTACAATAGAAATTTACTTGTGAGAATTATCAAGGATTCCGATCACCTTAAGTGACACGTATGGCGGTCGCTCGTTCTTAGGGAGACCGGCTAAGTGCGCCGATGCCGGCCCTTCTTTTCCTTCCCCTGTATAATGTGCGCTCGGCGTCTAATATTGTTGTCACCCGCGAACCCAAGAAATTGCAGCTTTTTTTCCTAGAAAGACTCTTTTCTGTTGGAGTTAATTCGCTAGATTGGGCGCTTTAACGATAATTTTGGCTATCAATTACCAATGTTTTTTCTTCAACTCAAAAAAATTTTATACACATATATTTTATGTATGTTTATAATTTTTTTTGTTATTGTAAAAAATAGCTATTAAATCACAGAAAAATAGATAGTATAAAACTGTATATCTATGAATATAAAATGCACAAACTGAAAAATAAATAAATAAATAGATAAGGTAAATAAATAAAAGTATGGTGATAAAAAATCCGTATACATATTTTTTTCTTTTCTTTTGTTCCTCTTAAGGTTGCTGGTCACTCATTTTCCGAATTCCCCTTCGTAGTGTTAAGTCTATGGGCGTTTGGTGCATTCGTATATTCAAAATATCTCCCCGGGAAATTAATATCTTTAACTTCTTTTTTCTCTGCACTCTTCTATAAACATGTCTAGTTTTTTTTTCAAAATATCTCTTAAAACTATATTTAATTTTATTCGAAGCGCTAAAATTTTACTTTCACTTTGTCAGTTTTTAAAACATAAAATATTAAATTAAGCAAAGATTTTAGAAAATTTAGAATGTATTAAAAAACAGACATCCTTTAAAAGAAAACACTGAAAAAAGAAGTTAAAATTTTTAATTTCGTGAAGAGATATTTTGAATATAATGCATCAAACACTATTGACTTAACATTACGGAGGAAAATTTGAAAAATGAGTGACCAGAAGCCTTAACTCCTTTGGGACGAGCGTCTTTTATAGAATTTTTAATCGTTTATCGCCAGTTTTTAGAAATAGAAAATTTTGTCCAAATGAATCAAGAAAATGCTCGAAATAGTTAAAGTAAAACTTACAATAGAAAGGGAGTAGCGGGTTAAGGGTGGTCTGGCGGCCCCCACCGAATCTGGTAAAATCGTTCCAAAAATCTTGAAGAGGGTCAAAAAACAAGAAGTATAAGCTTTTTACCGACATTACAATCCCAAACGAAAACACAGTAATGGCAAAAAATATGATTTTTTATGATTTTTATTTTTTTCAACCAGTTTAATTTATTTTTAAATGGTTTAAAGGCAATTAAAAATTTGTTTTGGATGTGTGGAAGTCCCCTGAATTTTTTCAGATTTTTTGGTCAAGTAAAAACATGTGAATTTTAGGTTTAAATGCGAAAAAATCGTGAAAAATGCGTCATTTTCAAGATTCAACCTTCTAATTTTTAGGGTTGTTTTCATTTTCCCGAGGGGTGCTGCATAGTATAGATAGCGGCAATCATCCTCTTTTGAATGCAGGCAACTGGACTCAATTTGGTCAATTTTGGTGAGCGGGGCGATTTTTTGAAAAAAACTCGAATTTTCAACTTTCGGTAAATTACGGCGCGTACTTAGTATAATGCGTCTTTGCTATAAAAAATACATCTCTATAGGGGTTTTTGAGGTCGCTGATCACGAATTTGATGTCAAAAATTTTTTTTTGACAACAAATTCACCCATAAGTATTTATTAACACGACTCAAGAGGCGAATGACAGTCGATTTGTAACTAAACTAAGATGGGTAGTAGAGGCTGTTCATGGGATCATTGGCAGCAAATTCCAACTCTTGCATCATGAGTTTGACAATAAACGTTTGCTATCAGCTAAAACTTATTGCAAAATAGCGAATTCTCTGGTTAACTTGTTCGGAAAACGACTCAATTGTGATAGAGAATTACAAGATGAGATCACTAACGAAATGTTGCGTTAATAAAAATGTTGCGTTTGAAAAAACGTTAATAATGACTTAGCGAAAGTGGTAGAAGAGAGAAACTGGAACAGAAAAAAAGGGATCTTCAGACCTCTGACGTCAAATGATGTTGTAGACTTTCCGGAGTTGACAGAAAGAGATCTGAAGATACTTTTTACAGGGTCTTACCAGTTATCACAGACCGTTTCTTATTTAGCAGAATTATGTACTGAAGATGGAGTTCTTAATATGCATTACTTGTTGGAAGGTAAATCAATTTTGAAATGCGAAGTTCATTCGAGGCACATAAGTCGGAAAAAGTACAGGTGTTACGTAAAATACGTTCCTAACGCTATTGGAAGAAGTGGTATAGAAGAATACGTATGCGATTGTGCGAATGGCCTCAGAACTGTCGGTTGTTGTGCACATGTGGCCACTATCATTTACTTCTTAGGGCATGCGAGATATTTGTCGCGAATTATTCGTCCAGCACAGATTCTCACAAATCTTTTCTCTGTTCAAAGCGTTGAACCTGTTGTTGAAGAAGATAGTGACGAGGATTAAAACTGTAAAATTGTTAACTTAGCTCTGTAAAAAAAGTATTATGCTATTTTACATTACTGTGTGACTATTACGTAAGCTTGAATAAAATATGATTTATACCAGAAAATTTAGTTTCATTGATTATATTCGTTGAACACGATATTAAAATTGTTTAAATGCTGTGATTCAATGATATTTTTTACATTATCAAACCTGTGTTAATAAATACTTATGGGCAAATTTGTTGTCAAAAAAATTTTTTGACATCAAATTCGTGATCAGCGACCTCAAAAACCCCTATAGAGATGTATTTTTTATAGCAAAGAAGCATTATACCAAGTACGCGCCGTAATTTACCGAAAGTTGAAAATTCGAGTTTTTTTCAAAAAATCGCCCCGCTCACCAAAATTGACCAAATTGAGTCCAGTTGCCTGCATTCGAAAGAGGACGATTGCCGCTATCTATACCATACAGCACCCTTCGGTAAAATGAAAACAACCCTAAAAATTAGAGGGTTGAATCTTGAAAATGACGCGTTTTTCACGATTTTTTCGCATTTAAACCTAAAATTCACATGTTTTTACTTGACCAAAAAAACTGAAAAAATTCAGGGGACTTCCACACATCCAAAACAAATTTTAATTGCGTTTAAACCATTTAAAAATAAATTAAACTGGTTGAAAAAAATAAAAATCACAAAAAATCATATTTTTCGCATTACTGTGTTTTCGTTTGGGGTTGTAATGTCGGTAAAAAGCTTATACTGCTTGTTTTTCGACCCTCTTCAAGATTTTTGGAACGATTTTACCAGATTCGGTGGGGGCCTCCACACTCCCCTTAACCCGCTACCCCCTTTACTTGTGAGAATTATCAAGGATTCTGATCACCTTAAGTGACTCGTATGCCGGTCGCTCGTCCTTTCGGGGTTAATGTCCACAGAACCACAAATGTAATCCTTTATCTACCGACGGTACTCATAAAGAGCATTAAAATTACTTTTTATAAAATTCTTTTAATACGTCAATTGGTTGCAATACTGTTTAGAATGAGTTACAGATACATTATTTTATTATCTTCCAAAAGCATTATTGGTTCACAAAACAAAAAATATTTTTTAAATGATGATTTCTTTTGCCTTTGTTTCTTTTCAGCTTTCTTTTGCTGAGGGTGGGAGACGGGGATTTTTCAATTAGGAAATATTTCTATATTTATATTGTAAGAACATCATATCTACACATTTTGTAATTCTACAAAATACTAAAATGAAATTTAAACGAAAAGATTTGCGTGGGTTATAAATATTGGGCTAAATCTCTGTAAAGTCAAATTTAATTAATCCTTCTAAATCCTTGAATCCTTTTAAAATCCTCCAAAAATTAATTAAATGATTATGTAAATCTTTAATAATTTGGTTTAAACAATTTATGTAAGATGCTTTAGAATGAAATTTTCATAAATTCATACTTTGGTAGATAAAGGGTTAATCAAATTTATAGCACTAGCTAAACGAAGTTTTATAAAGAAGGATTACGATGGATGCCGTCAGAAAACCTTTATCTAGCATGAAATATTTTATGATTCTTCTCATTTTAGATTAAACCTTGCTGAGCTGTCGACAATAATAACACAAGCCTGTGAATAGTAGTATATTTTAACTTGTAATAATGATTTTTTAAAAAATTTTTGGCACTGAATTCGAAAACTGTTTTAACTATTACATTAGGAATCGTAAACTTTGATGGTAAAAATTCATAAAATAATGAAAATCTGATATTAAGAAATAGAGAAGATGGTTGTACTTTTTTCTTTAGATAAAATTGAATTTTATGTACTTTTTTAGCACTGAATCTGAAAGTGATTTTTATTTTTAACTATTATGTCAGGATTTAAATATGTAAAAAGGAAAAAAAAAACAGCAAAAGTTTGATTACATAAAGTAGAGGAGATGTTTTTGTTTATAATTTGATTTCTTTTTAAATAATTTTTAACAAGCAGTCTGAAAATGTTCTTAACTGTTACTTCAGAAATTTTCTCAATTCTTAAACCATAAATTTAAAAATAGTGAAAAGCTTATGCTATAAAATCGATGTATTTTTTTTATTCAATTTCATTTTATTTAATTCAATATTGATTTTAATCATCATAAAAGAGATCATTTCATAAAAAGATAATCATAAAGGATTCAAACATAAAAGTCAATTTTCAAAAGTTTAAAAAACATAAAATTCACATTTATTTTTTGTTATCAGATATTCTTTATTTTTTATATTTTAATTTTAAAATTTACGAATGGAAATATCCTTACGTGATGCTTCAAAATGAAAATCATTTTCGGATTCATCACTTCAAAATATATAAGAAATAATTATATTACTAAAAAAAATCAATCAAGAAAATTGATTGCTCAAATGATATCGAAATAAATCTAAAACATTTTCAGAACATTTGCTTTTTAGATTGCCTATTCATTTTGTTTGCACTTGACATAAACATAACACAAAATCTGCAATACAAATATTTGCAATTTGAGTTTTGAAAAAAAATCTTAGATACAATTGAATTGGCAATAATTCATTTAATTTTTATATTTATACTGGGAATTCTCACAGATAAAAAGAACAAAAGAGCAACTGTATAAGGTGGAGGAAGAGACATTCCATTTGAACTATGAAATTTTTGATTTTCGAAAAATTTAAAGAGACAGTTAAAAATGAAAGTCATTTTCAAATTCAGAGTTGAAAAATACATAAAAGTCCATTATCAAAAGTTGAAAAAGCATAAAATTCACATTTATTTTTTGTTATCAGATATTCTTTATTTTTTATATTTTATATTTTAAAATTTACGAAAGGAAATATCCTTACGTGATGCTTCAAAATGAAATCACTTTCGGATTCATCACTTCAAAATATATAAAAAATAACTATATTACTAAAAAAAAAAAAAACTTATAACTTTTATACAGAACTGCGTTGTCTGCGTTTTTTTTTCAACACGTCAGTTTCTCATAGAAATCTTTTAAAAGGCTTTTTTAATGATGTATTTTGAACTGATGGGCATCGTGAAAAAATGAATAATAATCAATCAGAATCAAATATGGAATGAAGCTACAAGATACACCCTTTTTTATGATGGTGATCAATTCGTCTTTAAAAATTACGTCCTTTTCATTTTCTTTTCTTATTTTGAAAAATGTGTTTTTTAAGAAAATCATTTGCTCTTTTATTCCAAAATTTTATTTAAAAACTAAAGAACAAAAATTTACAAAATTGTATTGCTCCCTAGATTTATACATTAAATACAGACTTATGCATTGTTGGTCAAAATAAACAATTTTAATCCTATGGATAAAATAAACGAAAGGATATTTCTTCCTTTTTTTCCTATTTTATTTTAGCAATGTGTTATATGTAAAATGTTACCGGAATTTCGAATTGTTCTGTGTGTAAACAGCTATTAAAATGTTCCTGTAATTCAATTTTAACTAGTCAGATGTGACAATCAAAAAACTTTCTTCTATCTTATGTAAGTTAATACTTCCTCAAAAATGCAGCATAGCAGCGCCACCGGTTAGGTGGATTAAACCAAAATCTATTCAGCAACAAATTATGTCAACTTATAATTAAATCTGAAATTTGATCAAAATACGTGCATATGTTTTCCAGATAGAGTAAAAAATATATAAGAAAATCTACATAACAGTGCCACATGTTAGGTGATGTACACCAAAAACTAATCAGAATATTTTTTTTTATCAGGAACTAGCTGCATCTGAAATTTGATGAAAATCTATGAATTAATTCTTGAAATCCATTCATAGCGAAATCGGGAATAATGTAGCATAGCAGCGTCATCTGTAACGAAATTTACACCAAAACCTAAACAACAGTAATCTATATCACGGATTAACTAAATCTGAAGTTTTAAAAAATTTCGTGATTTAGTTCTTGAGACTGAGTTATTGCTTTAATCACGAATAATGCACCGTGACAAAGCCTCCGGTGAGCGTACCAAAACATTATCGGCTCCATTTTATATCAATTACTAATTAAATATAAAGTTTTATGAAAATTCATGCACTAGCTTTTGACATATAGCTATTGTGGTAATCGTAAACAATGCAGCATAGCAGCACTACCTGTTCAGTGATATACTAAAAAAACTAATCAGATCTAGATTATATTAAGGTGTAACAAAATCAAGTTTTGTGAAATTCCGTGAATTAGTTCTTCAGATAGAAAGCCGGCAAAATTTTTGGCTCCAACATACAGACAGACTGACAGACAGACTCACAGACAGACATTTTGTAAAAAACATGTTTTTCGTGTTTTCTGAACCCAGAAACGTGTAAATCCGTCGAAAACCGGAACTTGAAAATTTTCTCATATCCAATACTTTTTTCTTGTAAAGATAAAATAAAGTAAAAGTTATTTTATTACAATTAAAAAACTTTATCTGCATTCGAAGTACCATAATTAATTTATTTCTTCGTTTTTTTTTTTTTTTTTTTTTTTTTTTTTTTTTTTAAAAATCCTTGTATTATTTACGAAAAATATTGATATATTTTTCACTCCCATCTTACGCTTCCAACTTTACAAAAATTACATTTTACCTGTTTCTAAACCTAGAAATGAAACTGAATTTCGAATTCTCAGAAAGAGATTAAAATCCAGAGAAGGTAACTGATGGAATTTTCTAAATATTAGGTTCGAGATACGTTTAAAGGATGTATGAATGCAGGTGGGAGAATATTGAAATGTGAAACATTTCTTTAATTAAAAAAAAAAATCCTGTCGGTTAAGCTTATAGGTGGAGGTAAATTTCAAAGTTATGTGCTCATTTCAACAACAACAACAACAAAAATATAATTAGAGATAAATCCAGTTTAGCAATTTCATTTAGCTGCTTATGAAGAATTTTTTATTTAATTTTTCTGCAAGAGTTGGTTTTATCAGAATCATCTTAAGTGAAATTCGGCTCAAAATAACTACGTTGATAGAATTTTTTGATAAATAGTCTGACTTCATAAAAAAATCAACCAATATATCACATTATATAGTTCCTAAATAAGGGAAATTGCAAATTAAATGCGTTTGAGAGCAAAATTGAATTTAAAAACGCATTTTATAAAGCAAAGGCAAAATGTTAAACATAGGATTTTTTTTTAGAGGGAATTTTTTTTTTCGATTGAGTATACAAATCTAAATGTTTTACACATTTTCTTTCTATAGTTTTAAATATTTAGCTTTTTAATTTATGCTTTATAAAGTATATATTTAATCTTTCAAATGTTACAGGATTAAAAAAATTGTATTAATTTTTTTTGGAGCGTTTTAAAATTGCTTTGTTATATTATTCATATTTATTTATTTACGTATTTTTGAAAGGATTTGTGAGATGATCAACTGTAAACTCAAAAAAAAATAATTATAAAAATAATTAACATTCCTTTATTGTTTATTATAACTTAAATGCTATAATAATTCTGTTAATATATTTCAGATGTGTTTTAAGTTTTATGTGTGAATTCATTAAAGAGAAGAAATTAAAAAGAATCTTAAAAAGAAAGATTTTTTTCATCTTAAAACAGCTTACAAAGTTTTTAAAAAATATGCTATAAAAAAATTTCAATATAAATATCAAAAGTTATTTAAATCAATTTAAAATATTAATGAAAAATAAACTAGCTTTTCTTTACAATTATTTCGAACGTTAAAAGAATTAATACAAGTTTCATTTTTTTTCAATATCGTAAAAATGTGTTGTCTTTTTACTATTAATAAGAAAGAAAGAAAGAATAATACTTATTTATAGTGAGTTGTTTATAATACCTGTTATAGATGACGCCGTGACATTTATGGGTTTAAAAGTTTTCGACACATTGTCATTTTTTGACACATAGTTGAAATCTATTCATAACATCAAAATTATTTAGTAAATATTCAGAAATGATTGGAATGAATTCAACATAGAACCACATCGCTAATATATAGAAATTTCATTGAAAATAAGAAAATGTAACAGAAGTATTACATCAATTAATTTTTTCTCATTCCTAACAGAAATACAATTTATAAACATAATTTGTAGAGTTTGTACGGTTTTGAAATCAATACAGAAATATTCCGTAAAAATATTGGAAAACTTACTGCATTTATACGGATTTGTAATTTCAAATTATCAATTACGGAAATTACACTATTTTATCGGGATAATTAAACTATTAGAAAAAATTTTTCAGAAAAAAATATGCATATTAGCGTATATTTTTTTAGAGTGCGAAACAGAATGCATACAATGTATAGATACTTTTTAGCACTTTCCAACAAAGTTGAAAAGTGCTTGTGCATTCGGTTTGTCTGTCCATCTATCCGTCTGTCCGCGATGTAACTCTCGTAAATATACTCGGATCGCCATGAAATTTTAATATCTTATTGACATTAACCCTAGCACGAATCCTATTGAAAATTAAGTTTCTACCAGGATTACTTTATTTACAGGGGCAGTCAAAAATTTACCGTTACATTACGGCCTACAGGAAAAAATCGTTTCAAATGAATTTTAAAGATTTTACACCCTGTCAAACATATTAAAATTTATATGCATTTACAAGATGCATTAAAATAAGCATTCTGTAAAAAATGCGGTGAAAAAACAGCTATTACATTTACAGGGCCACACAAAAGCCTTCCAATACATAATGGTCCAAATGGGAATTGTGTGCGACATATTTTAACTATATTAAATCACTTTATATATGTTACAGGTCAAACCCGATTTTAGGCCAAACTAGATTGGCCTAGTCCAAACTAGTCTATCCTAATGCCCATCGGATAGACTAGTTTTTCCTAGGCCAAACTAGTCTATCCTAATGCTCATAGGATAAACTAGTTTTTCCTAGGCCAAACTAGTCTATCCGAACGTCCATCGGATAACCTAGTTTTTCCTAGGCCAAACTAGTCTATCCGAACGCCCATCGGATAAACTAGATTTTCCTAGGCCAAACTAGTTTGGCCGAATGGTCATTAGGATGAACTAGTTTAGCTTGCTATTCATTGGTTTGAACTAGTTTATCCTAGGCCGAACTAGATTGTACTAGGCCAATTCAATTTGGCGTGATTTTATTGAATCTAAAGATCGCCACGGCGCCAACTTTCTAGTTTTGATCTAATTTATCCTGGGACGATGCAATTTGACTCGCTTTTAGCTCACATACTATCAAAGCCTGAGCGCTAATGTGCTAGTAGATTCTGTGTGTGTGTATGTAACCATGTACGTATGTATGTATGTATGTATGTATGTACGTACGTACGTACGTACATCGGACTAATATATAGCGACTAATATAACGGACTAATTTGGAATTAATATAACACAAGCATCCAAGTGTTGGAATTTGGATGCGATTTAGTTCAAATCAGCCGGCTTCGCCCGCTATGGGGCCCTTGTTTTATATAAAATCTCGAAACGGGCGTATGTTGAAGCGAATGAACCTCGAAGAGAAAAAAACATGATGATAAATATTTAAGAAAAAAGATTCCGCATCGAAATACCACTATTTCCTAACAGTAATTTTTGTAAAAATGTTATATTCTTGTTGGAACATTTTTAAACTTACAGTTTATGAAACATACAGTTTTGAAACGGACAATTTATGTCATTTGATATAAATTTATAAAAAAAGTCGCATTTCGGCGTGAAAGAGGGTGTGGATGCGAACAAAATCGCGAAATATAACGGAAATTCTAGCTTTTAAAGCACCGCGACCTCAAGTAACATATCTACTATTAGGTTGTTTAACGGAGTTTCATTCAGGTACAGTTTTGTTAATAATAGAGTGCACTCCTTGGTGTTGGAATGAGAAACTAATATAACGTGGCTTAGTTAAAACTTGCTGGCTTCGCCCGCTATCTGATTAGCCTAGGCAGCGGGGTTATGGTTGGAAATTCGTTCGCTTCGAGGCTCTTTCGAAAAGGAGGATTACATCCGGCGGTGCGTACTCAGCACGCCTGCTACGATTTGAATTTCGTTCGTTTCGAAGTTCGTTCGAAAAGAAAGAGGGCATTCGGCAGTAAGTGTGCAGCACACCTGCTATACGCTGTCTCAAGCTGTAGGGATGCGGCTGAAGAACTAATGCACGAAATATAATAAAAATTTACATACAGGTAGTCTCTGATCTAAATTGATGCTGATTAGTTTTTGGTGTAAATCGCTTATCAAGTGGAGCAGCTGTTTTGCATTTCTTATGATTTACGCATTAGCTTTATCTTAACTAATACACGAATTTCCATCAAACATCAGATTCAGTTCGTTCATGAGATGAGTTGGTGTTGTTTCTATTTTGAAGTAAATCACTCAACATGGCTATGCTATGCTGCATTTTTAACAATTTTACAATAGCTGTATCTCAAGAACTAATGAACAGAATTTAATATAAATTTATATTCAGATAGTCCCTGATATAAATTGATTCTGATTACATTTTCATGTAAATTGTTCAAAAATCACTATTCGTCAATAGTGTCATTAAACGCGGAACATATTTTTATAAATTTATATCATGTGTCATAAACTATCTTAAAGTTTCAATTAGATCAACCTAGAATTTCCGTTATATTTCCTGATTTTCTTCGCCCCCCCCCCCTCTTTCCCTTTCGTAATGGGACTTTTTTAACAATTTTTATCATGTGTTATAAACTATCACAAAGTTTCAAACAGTTCCAACAAGAATTTAACATTTTTACAAAAATTACTAATAGAAAATAGTGGTATTTGACGCGCCATCTTTTTTCTTAAATATTTAACATCATGTTTTATTATGTTTTTAAAAGTTTCAAATAATGATAATATTTAATTATGATCTAAAACCTTAAAAAGTGCTGAGATTTAAAAAAAAATCTAGCGTCCTCTTACTCTACCCCCCCCCCCCCCCATCCTAAATTTCAAGTGTCATGCTTTATTTAAGCTTTTTCTTATTTTTAACCCCCTGACTGCCCAGCCAAAGGGTAATATTGTAATGTTGTTTTCTCTGTAATTTATTAAAAATATAAAAAAAAAGATGTTTTTTCCAACCTGATGCAAAATACGTTATTAGTATCGGTGTATAATGTTTGATAGCATCAATCCTAACTTAATTTTTCAGAACTGGGTTTTATTTGTGGAATTTTACTAATTTAAATATTGCTTATGTTGCAGTGAAACCTGCAGCTTAGTGTGTGAAAAAATCAGCCGGCGGCAGTCAGGAGGTTAAAAGGATTCGGATATTTAGTTTCTTAATATGAACAATTTCGCCTGAAGTAATGTGTGCAAAAACCAATATCTGTTACGAATTAAAAATCTTTTCATAAAACCGAAAGTCTCTATCTGATTGAAAAAAAAATCCGTCCTACGTTTATATCTCAGAACCCCCCAAATTAATCAGGTAAATGCCTTATCAGAAGGAACATACATCCAAAATTTGAAACAAATCGTTAAATTCTCTGCGAAAAATCTATTTACATAAATTAAGAGTGTTTTTTGCATGGAAAACTGACTTAACGAAATTAAGGAGGTGTGTGGGGGGAGGGGGGTGCGGATTAGCCTTTTGTTCTCCTCCCCTTATTCTTATTCAATGAACCCCTGAAACTAATCAGGAAAGTTCATTATCAGGATAAATCTATGTCCAAAATTTGAAGCAAATTGGATATTTCTATCAGGAGTTATCGCATTACGTACACACGTACGTACATATGTACGTACACACGACCATACGTACGTAAATTGTTACATACACATACACAGAATCTGCGAGCACATTAGCTCTCAGGCTTTGATAGTCTGTGTGCTAAAATCGCGTCAAACTGCATCGGCCTAGGATAAAATAGATCAAAATTAGAAAGTTGGCGCTGTGGCGGTCTTTAGATTAAAAAATATCATGCCAAATTGAATTGGCCTAGGACAATCTAGTTCGGCCTAGGATAAACTAGTTCAAACCAATGAATAGCAGGCTAAACTAGTTTATCCTAATGTCCGTTCGGCCAAACTAGTTTGGCCTAAGAAAATCTAGTTTATCCGATGGGCGTTCGGATAGACTAGTTTGGCCTAGAAAAAACTAGTTTATCCGATGGGCTTTCGGATAGACTAGTTTGGCCTAGGAAAAACTAGTTTATCCGATGGGCGTTAGGATAGACTAGTTTGGACTAGGAAAAACTAGTTTATCCGATGGGCGTTAGGATAGACTAGTTTGGCCTAGGAAAAACTAGTTTATCCGATGGGCGTTAGGATAGACTAGTTTGGCCTAGGCTAATCTAGTTTGGCCTAAAATCGGGTTTGGCCTGTAACATATATAATAAAACTGAAATATATATCTGAGGCTTAGTATAAAATATACGATACAGTCATGCATAATATGAAGTACATAGCATTTACAGGGACACACAAAAGATTTCAAATAGTTTTATTCTTTCCAAGCTACTGTGCATGTATCAAATGATGGTTGATGGATGAATAAAATGCATTTTAATTATGATATGCATGTTTAAGTTTCACAAAACCTATGCATATTATGTGGTGTGTATAAATACTATAACTGTTATACAAAGCTACATGAAAGAGGTCGCAAACGTTACTAACATGAGCTTAAATTACTTAAAGGTGATTTTTAAATAATTTATGCATTTTTTTACGATGAACTGCGTTCAATTTACTAAGAAATGTTTGTACAATATAGATAAAATGGTATAAAGGGCCACTCAAAGAATTAAATTTATGGACTCCTATGGATGATAATTTCTGAAAATGTGATTTTAGTAGTTTTTTTTATTTTTATTTTATTTTATTGAAATGCACACTACAGAATAACCCATTTACAGTGTTGCAAGAACATCAAGAGACACAAGACTACAGAAATATATACACATATATATATAACACAAATAATTACAATAATATAATTACATGTAATAAAACATGAATAAAACAAAAATTAAGAGATTAAAAGTTCAGAACATTTATCTTTGAAAACATGAAATGACATATCAAAAATATCAAGATGCACAGAGAGTTCATTAAATATTTTGTAAAATTTATACAAAGAGAAATTACTAATGTAATTATATTTGAGAAATGGTGAGGGAAAGAATTGGTTGGACCTGAGGGATCTATTTGGTACACTGAACTTAATAGAATTAAGAATTTCACTACAGTCAATCATGTATTAAGAATGTTTTAGTTTAAAATAAATTTCAGCTTAATACTGACATGTAATAAAGGCACAAGGTAAACTACAGGGATAAACAAAATTATTCAAGTATGTTTCCATCAATTAATATTAATTGCTGAAAAAGAAATTTCAACATGCTAGACATTTTCTTATTAAATTTTCTCATTATAAAGTATATAGTATATCAACAAACAGATCAAATACAGGGCTGTTCGAAAATATTAGAATACATATTTGACTATATACAGAAACCTTATTTTTCTAAATGACGAAGTTTTGTTAAAGATTTCATGCAGTGTTGGAAAGTGCTTCATAATCTTATGCTTAAAGCATGATTTTTCTTACTTGTTTTACATTTCGAAATGATGCGTAAAGACAGAAAAATATTGACCCGCTGCTGCACATCTTCATATCTTACGGTTTTATTATGGTTATTAAACATAATTAATATTTTTTCTTTCAATATTCTATAACACGGTACATAGTGTCTAAAACCGGTATTAAAAATAAGTTTTTAGGGTCCAGTTACTATAAAATTTAGTTTACCAACATATAGGATAATACTGGAATTTTTAATTCTCTATATATGATTTACAACTACAAAGTTCCCACATTAACGTTTCAAAAAATCATTTATTAAAAATTATAAGTATTAATTTGCATCTGACGTACTCCCCCTCTGCATTCTTATATGATCTTAGTTTTCTTCCTGAAAATAAGTTAATACGCAATATAAAATTTAGTCAAAGGGCTTGATGATTAAAGAACTTTGAATTGTTCTGCATGTGAACAACTATTCTAATGTTCCTTTAATCAAGTTTTAAAAAAATAATTCATTAAAAAGAAACAACCTGCATTCGAAGAACCCTTGTTCCAACATATTCAAATTTATTTCTTCATTTGTATAGTTGTTAAAATATATCCTTGAACATACAATAAAAATATATATATTTTTTTTAGTCTTGTCGTATTCCCATAACGTTGCAACAGTTAAATTTTACCTGCTTCTCAAACGAGAAATTAAACTGATTAGAAATTTTTCGAGCTTGGTAGGTAGGCAGATGAAAAATACCGAAGGCGCCATAGCTCTCTCATTCAGACAATTTTCTTTTGACGAGCTTGCATTATTTTACTTTATTTTATTTTTTTTTCATAAAATTGCATTCTGTCTGTCTTGGTTCATGTTTAATGAAAATAAAAAAATATCATTATTTTTTATTAGTATTTCTATTTTCAGTTTCAAAATGTAATATAATTATCTGCAAAAACAGTCTCCTTTTCTTTTGGCATTTTAGTAAATATCTAAAAAATAAATTTGGCACTAAAACGGTTAAAAATGAGATGAGAGAAGATAGTTGATAGAATTTTAAAGATTAAATTTGAGACATGTTTTCAAAAATTGTATAAATGCAAGTGGGAGAACGTTGAGAATTTTAGCAGGATGAATTTCTATAATATCAAAATTTGTTTTTAAATTTCGTTCGAGCAATTATTTGATTCTAATGTTTTATGTGTAATATTTATTTCAACTCCCTTTTTTAACTGTATCTGTAATTTATAAGCACAGTTTGACTTTTACAAAGTATGTTAAAATGTTCATTCTGAATATTGATATTGATTGCTTAGCTTAAACCAATCATAAAATAAAAGATTTAAAAATGTATATATAAACTTATTAACGGATTCGGCTATAGTAAGAATGTTAAATTCATTAAATTTAGTTCTCAAAAAGTTTACCTAAAAAGAATCTTTTTCCTCCTTTGTATTGAGTTTCTAATGAACTTTCAACAAGTTAACCAATTTCTATATTGAAATAACATTGCAAAACCATAACAGTATAAATATGGAAATGAATTTAGAATAAATTTAAACTCAGTCACTAATGAACCCCATGGAGCTATTCACTCAGAAATGAATAATCAGAGTTAATGAAGTTTTGTTTCGCTTTTCACAAAACCCTTACCTGGAAAATGCTCCCAGCGAATATTTCGTCAAACTGAAGAAATTACTTTCATCGGTTGTTTGAGGATACAAATTTCGTGAAAAATGCTTGTTCAAAAAGAGCCGGTAATTTACGACCTCCGGTGCGGAATCTATGGCGGAGCAAGCGGGGGGGGGGGGGGGGCGGTACGCCCCGGGTGTCACCCTCCAATATTTTTTGCGAATCTATATATATATAATCTTATAAGATTTTGGAATTTTTTTTTCAAATTGATTGAAAATTCTTCCGCAGTTATTTTCTTTTCTTTGAGAATGTGAAATTTTTCTAAATAAGATATACACCAGAGAACCAAAACCAACCAATACAACGAATGGATAGCGAAAGAAAAATTTATCTTCTACATGTAGAAACTGCATTGACGTATGCGGTTTGTGGTTTGAGTGATGAGCCGCTCCTCTGTTTTTTTTATGCAAGAAGACAAAAGGTATATAAGGAAAGGTATTTGTAGACCATCAACATTGAATTATGATTAAAAAACTATGACGGATGGGTTGTGTGTGGGGGGGGGGGATGCACTATTTACATCCGTCCAGGATGTCACCCATTCTAGCTACGCAACTGGTCTATGGCTTTAAAGTTCTTGTCATTGGGGCTTTGCATGAATGCAACGTAAAGTGCATATAGTAGATCCTCATATAAGATATATTGTATTTTATTGGGGGGAGGGGTTAGAACTCCTACACGTTTTAATTAATAAGACAAAAATAATCATTATGTTTTTCCAAGGTTAATAAATAATTAAGAATATGACTTGATTAATATAATTTAACAGAGAAATTCTTTTTCTTAATGAATGATTTGAATATTGCGTGGTTAATTTGTTGCTCATAAATAACAAACTTAAAAGTGCATATTGGAACAGCTTTTATCAATTTAAGATGGTGATTAAAATTTTAAAGCTTTACCCTGGAGGATCAAATACGCATATTATGAACTGGGTTGTTATTTTATTTAAAATCTGACTTACACAACTGGGTAAGGGATCTTAAAGAAACAGAAAATACATTTTTCTTTTTTTCCAGTGATTTAAATCCGTGTTTGTATCACACAATTGTATGATCTTCCTTTGACATAACCTCACATCTGAAATTTTTAAAGATTTTTTTTTCCATTATATGATCCTAATATTTAGGGTTTACACCGAGACTTCTCATTTTTACCAAATTTCTTCAGGTCTTAATGGGTTATGAATGTATTTATTAGATAAATATATACTGTACAATTGCACCATAAAATTTAACTGCACTGATCAAAACAATTAAAGGATATTTGAAGTTTTATATAAAATAAAGATATAAATGAAATTTTTTTTGCCGAAAATAGAAGAAGAGAATCACAAATGCAAATTTTTCTGGTTTTCAAACTGTGGAGTATGCAAATTTTGAGTTCGACGTCAAAAACGTCGCTTCAGCGGAAGCGAATGAAATTTGACTTTCAACTGGATAAAAGAGAATGAAGACAAGGATGATCGGCATTCAGTGATTGCTTTGTTTCGATGAGTACGATGTCTCAGCGAAGTCATTTGACAGATTCAGAAGCTTGGAGAATTGTTGGTAGGTTAGAAGGGGGCCAAACTCAAGCCGAAGTAGCGCAAGCCATTGTAGTGTCACAAAGTGTCATTTCCGGATCTGGAACCGTTTTTTGGAGAGTGGATGTGCATGCCGAAGACCAGGGCAAGATCGTAAACGGGCAACAACGCCTAATGAAGATCGGTATTTAGCGTTAATAGCTCGGAGACACCGAAACATGAACGCTACTCTTCTCCAACAACACTTTCGCTCGGCTACAGGCACCACGATTTCAACTCAGACTGTCCGAAACTGGCTCCATGCTGTAGGTCTGTATGCTCGCCGACCGATGGTATGTGTTAGATTAACATCAAGTTATCGTCGCGACCGCAGAGAGTGGGAAACTGAGCATGTCAACTGGAGGAGAAATGAATGCAGCAATATTCTGTTTTCTGACGAGTCCCGTTTTTCTGTGCATCCGGATAATACGCGTATTTTCATCTGGAGGGACCGTGGCAGTAGGAATAATCCTGCGTTCGTGCACGAAAGTGTCAGATTTGGCGGTGGAGGAGTGTTGTGTATGGTGGCATCTCCATTGACGGGCGCACTGACCTCTACATCATTCGAGATGGAGCTCTGACTGGTTGCCGATATAGGAATGAGATCCTCAGACCTATTGTAGTCCCTTACACTGCAGCAATCGGAGATAACTTCATTTTAATGAACGATAACTGCAGGCCATATCGTGCAAACCTGGTGGAGGATTTCCTTTTCGAGGAAGGAATCGTTCGAATGGAATGGCCAGCGTGTTCTCCAGACATGAATCCAATCGAGCACGTTTGGGACGCTCTAGGAAGACGAGTTTCTGGCCGCCAACAACCCCCACAAACTCTTCAAAGCTGGAAAGAGCTCTTCTGGAAGAGTGGGGCAGAATACCCCAACTCGTCATTAATAGCCACATTGAGTCCTCATATGATTTTGGCCTCAAAGGTGTTCAACGTTGCTGGCCGCCCGTGGAAACCATACCCCATATTGAAAATGATTTTCTTTGAAGAAAACACCTTTTCTTATTCTTTTTTTCTCATATGCACAAATTGTGTTTTTTCCTTTTGTACACAAATGCGCAATAAAATGCATTTTTTTCTGCCAAACATGTGTAATTTATTCTCATGTAACCTACTATGTCTGTCGACCATGTATCAATCAGCTAAAAAGTTTCCCAGATACAAAATCCACCTAAAACTGCATTATCCTTTAATTGTTTTGAGCAGTGTATTAAGAATGTATTTATTAAAAATACAACACATTGCTCAATGGTGCACAAAACAATAATTTTAATATCAACTTGTATAATTAAAATAAAATAAAAATACCAACGTTTTGCGCCGTCTTCTGCAGCCGTTTTCAGGAAAATATGATAATGGAAGGACTAAGTTTGCTTCTTGATCGAGAGATAACATTTCTAATAAATTAAAATCGAAATGAATTACAGGTTTTAAAATGTTGCCATTTACACGTGAGTTAAAATTAAAATATTGCAACGAGATAAAAATTTTAAGATTTTATGATGTTATGCCATATTTTTGTATATTGTAGGACAAATTATCATTAAAAGATTTATTTTCTCGTGCAATGATTTCGACAGATTCTCTTATTTTACCTTCAACTGGGTTATTGCACGGGACTATGATTTTGGCCTCATGAAAGTTAATACGGCAACCCTTGTTCGCCAAGTAGAAGCGAGAAAGAGCAGTATTCTATTTATGCTGTTTAATATCTCAGGGATGCTCTTCTATCCTAATTAAAAGTTTGCATGTTGTCATGCTGATGTAGACTTTTTTAATGTTTTTTGGTAAAGTGATGGGGATTTCATAAATACGAGATTTTTGATCTATTGGAATTTTGTCAATCTTATCTGTAACGATGTCAATGAGATATGGAGGTGGAATGGCGACAAGTTTTATGTTTTATATTTAAATCTGGCCTAAACCTAATAGTTTTCAGTAATATTTTCATTTTTAATTTGAATATTTACAGACAGCTACATGGTGCGCCCATAGGGTCACCAGTATCCGGTTTGTTTGCTGAATTCGCGTTAAGACCACTAGAACAAAAAATTTTAATACGTTTAATTTGAAACCTGAATGTTGGTTCCGTTATGTTGATGATGTTTTTATCTTATGGAACCACAGTTTGGCTGAATTATCTGTTTTTCTACAAGATGTCAATAGATCAAGCAATAGTATAAATTTCACCTTTAATAAATTCACCCATTAATTAATTTCACGAAGAAAACGCCTCCCTTCCATTTTTAGATGTTCAAATAGTTGCAATTCAAGTTTAAAACTTTCAATCTATAGAAAACCAATAAAAGAAAATACAGTTATCCCGTTTTCAGCCAACATGCCCTTCGAATACAAAATATCTGCATTCAGGTCATTTATTAAAAGAGTTTTATGATTTGTTCGGATGACAAATTAAATAAAGACATTGGATTTATACAGAAAATAGCTTTTGACCATGGTTTTCCTGTAAAATTTTTAAATAAAATAATTCTACAGTACAATTCTCCTCCCACATCTGGCCAACGACAGCATAAACTTGTATTTTACAGAAAATTTCATTATATCCCTTACATATTTGAAAAAGTAAAAAAGATTGTACAACTTGTCGCCATTCTATCTTCAATATCTCTTTGACATCGTTGCAGATAAGATTGACAAAATTTCAATAGGTCAAAAATCTGATATTTATGAAATCTCCATCACTTTATCAAATAATATTAAAAAAGTCTATATCGGCATGACAACACGGAAACTTTTAATTAGAACTAAACAGCATCGCAGAGATATTAAACAGTATAAACAGAATACTGCTCTTTTGCCCTTCTATTTGGCGAACAAGGGTTGCTGTATTAACTTTGATGAGGCCAAAATCATAGTCCCGTGCAAAAACCCAGTGAAAGGTAAAATAAGAGAATCTGTCGAAATCATTGCACGAGAAAATAAACCTTGAAAAGATAATTTGTCCTACAATATACCAAAAATATGGCATAACATCATAAAATCTTAAAATTTTTTTCTCGTTGCAATATTTTAATTTTTACTCACGTGTAAATGGCAACATGTTTAAACTTTTAAGTCATTTCGATTTTAATTTATTAGAAATATTATCTCTCGATCAAGAAGCAAACTTAGTCCTGTCATTATCATATTTTCCTGAAGACGGCGCGAAAGGTTGATATTTTAAATTTATTTTAATTGTGCAAGTTGATATTAAAATTGTTTTGTGCACCATTGAGCAATGCGTTGTATTTTTAATATATACATTCTTAATAGTTTTTATTAGATTTAAAAAAAATCTCCTGGAGTTTTGAAAGTTTACTGAAGAAATTTTCTTTTTGAATTTTTTTGACCAAAGGGAAAATAATAATAATAATTCATAAAAACATTAACTAATGTAGAAACAATAATTACCTGTATTTTAGTATTCCCTATAAAGCGCTAAAAGCGCTATTCTTAAATAAATTGTTGTAGGAATAACACAGATAAGCATGTATTTGCTTACTAAAATCGCAGGATTTTAGGAAGTACAGTAGAGCTCCTTAGCAAATAGCCACCGCAACTGTTTTTTAAAAATGCTTTTAGTCTGGAAGTGACTGAGTAAACAGTTTCATAAAATGTATGGTAATTTTCATTTCGTTAAAAGTCAAAATAGGGATACTCTGTAAATCAAGTAGATTGACAATGCAGCTGAAATGGTAGATTTTTAACAATGAACTGATCTTAAATTCAGAAGAAGACTGCATCAAACACCAAAACGCTCATTACTTTTACCTTCCTAAATACAGATTCACTATTGAGTGCTGGATTTAATTTGGATAAAATGCAGGGAAACCTAAAAAAGACTGGCGGTTTTTACATTTAATAGCTTTATATATATATATATATATATATATACTGTGTTTGCGCTACAAGTTATAGGTGCATAATGAAGGGCATAAATCACTCAGCATTCATGAAAATGAATGAGTTTAAAAGTATTATGCATGTCTTATTTTGAGTAAATTTAGTATAAGCTTGTAGATAAGACTAATAACAATATTTTATAAGCGAATGAGACACATTCAATATTTGTAATGTCCTTTGTCAACATCAGTGCTGAATCATTTAGATTTTGATCCTCGATTGTGCGGTTACTGCAAGCCGCGTCATTTCTCAACTTTATTTGGAACTAAAATCGGGAATCGTAATAAAAAAAATAATATAACACATAACCCTTTTGCAAGAAATTTTTTATAGCTGTCACTTTTTCGAAGTTATAGAATCTTAAATACAACCAATCTTTTTAAAGATGACCTGTATCTTCTTGTTTAAACTAAATTTTAACTGAATTGCTCTATTTTTTTAAAACCAGGATTTAACAAGGACAAAAATTGAATTTTTGATATTTTTAAAATTAGATAGATCAGTTTGATATTTGAGAAGTTTTCAGTTTGTGTTTTTCTTTTAAATCTTTCAAAGTGTAGACTTTTGACGGGTAAACATTGCTTCATAAGCGGCAAAAAACTATTTAGAACACTGCCTTAATCGATATTGTAAAGATCAGAGTGCCTTCATAGGTAATAATACCGTCATACAGAAACATTCTAAGAAGTAAACGCCTACTTGTGAAACATAGTTAATATATAAATTTTTCCTTGCATGCAGGTAACAACATCATAAAAAAGAAATTAAGTCTTCATAATGAAAAACATAAACAAGAGTTTGATCGAGAATTCTAATTATATACCTTTATAAATTTATATTAAAATAAGTTTTTTGTTTAAAAATGAAACTTCTTCCACTTTGTTTTGTAATGAGAATTCAGCGTTGAAATAAATAAAATAATCAGAAAAGAGAAATAAGAAAGAGTTTCTCATTAAGAGAAATGTTTGTAAAAGATCTGTGTAATAAGAATTTTCTTTTTTTCCTAACAAACAAGTATATTTTGATTAAAATGGAACATTTTCATTAATTTTCAATTTGAGTTTTCTATGAGTTATTCTGAAATTCTTTGAAGTAGTTTAGAATATACAAAAGGTATTTAAGTTGAGCCAATGTTGAAATTGTTTGTGATTCAAAGATATATTTGTATTTATTTTTTGCAATCCTTTTGCGTTTTGAATGCATTTATTAGACATTCAGCACTTCCAGCAAAATTTAAAATCATGAAATAAGTATTCAAAAATATCGTTTTCCAAAAGATAGTTTCTGGAAAGGAATTTGTAAAATAAAATTGGATTTCTATGGATTTGTAAGTAAACAAAAAATTATAATGGCATATAAAATGTTTATCTTTCTTTAAGGGTGTATTTCAATTCAAAATGCTTATTTTCCGATTTATTTTTTTATTCATTTTAGGTCTCAAATGCATCAAACTGACAAATTGTCTTATTTAGAAAGTACACAAGGTGCTGTTATTGTCGATTTTTGATAAATGCAGAAAATATTGCAAAAAAGCAATCAAAAACGGCATTTTGTACCATTCTTTCGAAGCGGAAGGTCTGTGAATGACAAAAAGGATCATACTGAGAAGATAATTGTTATAAATGAAATTCTTATGAATTGAGCGTAAAATGACATCACACGGCACCTTATACGTCTCTTCAAAAATCCTTTCAGAAAATTTCATGTTTCTACTTTTAGAAATGTATCAGAAAATTTTGGGCCGTTGAAGGTGGAAAAGCGTTTTTTCGAATACACCCTTAAGAAAATTTCATGCACCGTTATATTATGATATAAGATACTAAATTTAATTCGAACATTTTAAATAAATTTCTTTCTGACGGAGTCATTTGAATTTTTTATTTTCAGATTCTTTAATCATTGCTAAAATCCTTAAATGAAGATTAATGGAGATTAATCTGAATAAAATGGAGAAAAAATTCAAATAAAGGTGGTTCATAACTACAATGTTTTAAAAATAGAATTACATTTATTTTTACACGATTATGTGTGAGTAAAAATGTTAAAAGCGTGTTTGTGACAGCTAATTCATTAATAATTAACAAAATTTAAGTACTATACTTATATTATTACTTTTCAAGAAAACACCAAGCTGCATTTTTTTTAATGAAAAATAACATTTATTATGAAGTCTTTTTCCTACATTAATTATAATATACAGTACAATTTTGTTTTCTTAACTTTAAAATGTTCAAAATAAATTATTCACAAATAAAAGTATTAACCCGTGGAAAGTTCCCTTTGCATACTTCTTCGGAGAAAAACTCGGGAAATTACCGTAATTTCGGGTGTATAAGCCGCGGATCAAACAATTCTTTTCGGACCCAGAAATCTTATTTAGTTATTGAAGACAAATATTTACAGCGATCTAACTTGTTATATTTGTTTCTTAAAAAATTCTGGGTAGAAAAAGAATTGTTTGATCTGCGGCTTATACACCCGAAATTACGGTATATATATATTTTTTTCTACATTCATAAAAAGAAAATATTGAGTTATTAAAAATGTTATTATCATTTTTTATGAATATTCACTGTTTTAGATATCTTCAATATTGTTTGACATATTTTGATAAATGTCCATTTGTCTGTATATTCGTGTTTTATAAAAATATTTCGCCGCTTTAACTAAAGGAACAAATAAAAAATAATACAAAGTACTTGTTAAAACTTCAGATTTATTCAGACATTTATATAAGTAGGTACTGAATAGGTTTTGCTGAATATCGTCAAAGTTGTCACACTCCTAAGTTGAGAATTTTCATGATTTCTTTATAGCTACTATATTTCAGGATATATGGCATGAAGTTGCATTTAATCTAGACCCATAAAGGAATAAATCGCTATGTCGCGTGTGTGTGTATGTGATGGCTAGCGAAAACTACGGCACGTACGAAACGCATTTTTTGGAGGGGGGGGGAGTTAGTCCAAGGTTTTTCCTGATGTACCCGAAGCTCAGAGTTTTAATTTTTTGATTAGTTTTCGAGATATTTATTACGAAGTGCAACTCACTCTCATCAAAAGTAATTTTTTAATGCTCGAGGAACGAAAACGCCTCCACATGCGCTCAAACACATTTACGCACCGAAACGAAGGATGAAACGTTTTTCTGAGTTTATCTGTTTCGGGATCACTTTGTTTAAATACAAATCAACCAAACTGCTCAGCTCAGTTAAACTTTTAAAACGTATTTCTAAATATCGTGCTTTTAGGTTTCAAATGCTATATCCCATTAAAAAAAATGCGGCAGTTAACCCTTTGAAAAAAATAAAAAATAAAAAGGGCTGTTTTTTAAAAAACCATTTTCTGCCTTTTTTCAACGCCCCAAAAAGGTGCAATTTTAAAGATATAAATAAACTAAAAATACGATATTAAATTTTAAACTTTTTTTTACCTATGGTGTAATCGATTTTAAAAAATAAGAATTTTAATCTTTTCAAATACACTGGTAAAAAAGGGGTACTTTGCGACTCACGGAGAGGATATTTTTTCTATGCTAAAATTATCTAAACGTACATACTTCAACAGAATCTTTTTAAAACGTCTCAATAGACCAGATTTGTACCCAATACAGAAATTCAAAACGTTAGGTAGAACATAAATACTTTTTACAAAATCAAATGTGCGAAAAATTTGACTAAATAAATAAAAAACCAAAATTGTTTCATTGCGATTTTGTTTCTGTAGGGCACAATTTCATAGGTACCGACAAACCAAAAATGTATTCTTAAAGCTAAAATCTTTTTATATTTATAGTCTATGGTGCAGTCGGTTTTAAAGAATTTGAGATTTAACCTTTCCAAATACACAGGCAAACGCAAATTACTTCGCGGCTCATGGATGGAGGCTATATTTTTTCTATGCTAAAAGTAACTAAATGTCCGTATTTTAACACAATCTTTTTAGAGCATTTTAATAAACCAGATTTACACCACTTACAAAAATTTTGAAACGTTCGGATGCATAGAATTATTTTTTA
Organism: Maratus speculifer; assembly: GCA_964019185.1. NCBI lineage: Eukaryota > Metazoa > Arthropoda > Arachnida > Araneae > Salticidae > Maratus > Maratus speculifer. Next base: position 277,534,509 of record OZ025289.1, on the reverse strand, counting down.
CAAAATAAAATGTATGAAAATTTCTACGAAATCAATAAAAGCCTGGGTGTTTAGTCGCGGCGTTGTTCGCTTTCGGTATGCATAGTCTCAAAAAATCAAATTATGCATACAATAAAATACCATACAGCATATGCATTCAATTCATTATCTCTTCGAGATTTTTCCATTTCAAAATTTGACAAAATGGACTAATACATTTAAAATCCATTTTTCCATTTCAAATTTTGACAAAATGAACTAATAGATATAAAATCATACAAATTTGAATTTCATTTAAGGGCCTTTTAGAAAACAGATAACACATTTAACACTAGAACCGCGGAGCGGGTCAAAGTGACCCAAATTGATGTTTAATTTTTCACCGCGCAAAAAGTATTCATTGTAAAAATGTTTCCTTTTCTGACTTTTAATATTTTAAGGTAACCAACAACTTTTCGTATTTAATAGCGATTAACATAAATATTTTTTTTAGTTATAATTATGTATAACTAGAACCGCGAAGCGGATCAATTTGACCCGGAATAAACTTTTATGCATAGATGACAAAATAGAGATGGATTTTTTTCGAAAGTAATTAGAAAGTATATCTGCCTCATTTCTAATACCTCTAATAGGCAGAAATGGAAGAGGCGATATTGAAAATTTTCAAGCAAAATCTTATATTCTTGATGTGAATAATGGATGACTGCATTTGAAAATTACAACAAATATTCAGAAATAGTATTGAAGTTTCCTTTATTCTGCATTTATTGAAAGTATAGATACGATTTCCGATGTCTTAATAGTACTGTCTAAGAAGCTTTGTAATGTTAGCAACTATTATCTGAAAATGACTGAGAATGCTAATGACTGAGGATGAATACCAGCCTCTAAATGAAGAAAATTAAATTCTAATGATGAAAATGAAAATTACGATGACTCTGCTTATACTTTTAAAAGTGTTAGAATTTTTCATTGGGATATAGATGAAAATTTATCAATATTGAACGAAATTTTGTGATATGTATAAAAAAAATCTGATATAAAAAAGAATTAATAAAAATTTGAACAAAAGGTGACAAAATTTAAGCTTTATACTTATGAAAATCTGAAAAAATAAGTAAGTAATAACTTGCGCATTCATGCCTGGAAATAAAAAAAAAGAAAAAGAAAACTGCAAGACTAACTGTATAAAAGGGCTTAACATAGGCGTAGGTAAGCACTTATTTCTTTCAAAATCTGTGACTATGTTTACTCAGTGCATGTCTAACAAAAGGAGATAAATTCAGCATGGTATCACGTTCTAGTTGCTTGCAAATGTTGAACGGGCCTTACAGAAACTGCAAAACGCCCAATATGACCAATACAAGTCTCTGTAAAAATGTCAAAATCGGAACTGCATGCAGCTATTCTTCTAACATCAGCAGACATCTTTGACATCAGCATAACTGCTTACCGAGCAGAAAGGAGTAAAAATGTTTTCGTGTTCAGCAGTCTACATCTAACTGTTAAAATTTCAGATAGTTCTAGAAAATAATAAATACTCTGGTTTACTACAACGCAACTAAAATCAGTGTAGCTGTGTGATTATCCAGACGACTAGAAGTCTACTTATGTAAAGACTCCTTCTTATAAAAGGCCGATGAATGCAATTTTTTGTATTACTACAAAATTTGTATTTTTCTGCTATCAATGCATTGGGTTTTATCCAAATCTGTAGCCGGAAAATGTATTAGCAGACATCAATGTATTCAAGATTTAGTTGAAGACGTACAATATTTTGTTATTTCTCCTCCCCCCCCCCCACAAAAAAAAGAAGAAAAACTTGTCATTTGGGCAAGAAGAAACACTAAAAACTATGGAAAACACAAACTGAGCATGGAAGAGTTTAATATCACAATTAGAAAAATGAAAATTAAACTAATCGTAATTATTCAAAAGATAATGTACCCACATGTTTCTTGTAAGTATGCAAAATCTATAACCATGTTTTTCAAGGAATGCATACAATAAAATGGATTAGATAAATCTGTAAATCTAGTCAGTAATTTGTATTTTTTATACTTTTTAAAATTATTCTTAAATGTTATATCTAAACTTATTTAATGGAATAATCTATTTTTTATTGATGTTAATTAAGTAGAAGTTTATTTATGTTTAAAATACATATTCAATATTTGTTCAATATATTTTCCTCATACTTAATGAAATTTAATTTTGAATAATAGCATTTTGTGAAATGTGGGTAATTTTTGCTGAATTTATGTGTAAAATATAACGTAAATACTAAGAAACATTAATTATTATAAGAAAATATAATCTTTAGTTAACTAAATTAAGTATTTAGGCGTATTTATATATCCTATTCCATCTCGGGTCAAATTGACCCGCTCCGCGGTTCTAGGTATACCGAAAGTCCCGCGGTTCTAGTGTTAAAACTGAATAATATCACGGGTCCGGGCAACGCCGAGCAGGCTAGCTAGTTAATACATAATGATCTTAATAATAAAAATTGTTGTTATTCATTTTTGTCTTTGATTATTCAAGAGGGTGATTTTGTATTCTATTATTTTTACGATGATTATTATAAAGTTTTTATCACTTTTCATTATGAACATCAAATTAATTTTTATCTATAAACTTATTAATTAAGATTATATGCATTCATCAATTTTTCAATTTAAAATTACAATAATATACCATTAATACGGAGAATATTTTTAATTACTGTAACTCTGTGTTTAATTCAATGAAATATGCTTTATCTATATTTGTAACTGATTGTGCGTAACTGTGATATCGAAATTAATTATAGCTGAAAATTTGGTGCTTACGCCAATATTCTAGTTATTTTGAGGTTGTACGTGCTGATTCATTGTTATTTATTATGTGAATTGTTTATGTATACATAGAGAAAATTTGCAGTTTTCAATGCCATACAACGACATAAATTAATATAGAGAATATCTGAAAGTTGTGATATTAAAACAAATAGCGTACCGAATGGCAAATATTGAAAGTATAAATGAATATTCTAACACAATATAAATGCATGTAAAGGACAAAATTGAAATAATAAACAAATCAGTATGCAAACAAAGAATTGTGAGACTTTCCTTCTAAAAACTAAACAAGCTATAAATTTGAAGCCGGTTATCTCAAAATTAAACTGAAAAATATAGTCAATCAAACAAATCTCTTTTAACCGCACAACGCCTCTTAGAGTTTCCTGTCTGCAATAGTTTTTCTGAATTAAAAAGAGGTGAATTTGTTTACAAAAGTGTTGCCATTGAAAATTAACAGCCCGAAAACAAAAAAATATACTTAAGTATAAAAAAGTTCTGGGATTTTACTGAAATTCCTTAACTGGAAAGGAGGAGACGAGAATTGTTTTACTGTGTTGCAGAAACAAATGTCATACGAAATGTGTTACTAAAAAGTGTTTCCGTAGAGCAAAGTTTTTCGTACAATGCGTGTAGGTGAACTATAGTTGTTCATGTTTATTGAAAGCAGAATGAGCATTAAAAAAAACATGCACACAATTCTGAAGATTATACAACCAATGCTTAGAGAATAAGCCGTGAGAATCTTTGTACATGTTTAGCAGGTGTACAATTAAAGAACAATGCGTTTTGTGGAGAATTTTCTTAATCTCTCTGGCATTATCTGAATAACAAGTTGACTGGGGGACAGTAACTGTTGATTTAGAGGACAAAATAATTGATTAAAAACAGTCTTATAGTTCATTTATTGTAAGACTGTTTATTAATAAATTATTAATTTTTATACTGATATGAAATAGTATAAAATGTTTTTGATATAAAATGCGCGATCCATTTGTGCATGTAAATAAATATGATCTTTTCTAAACTCGATAAATTTTCCAAAAACATAAATTCTGTATTATTCTTCGAAAAATACAATTTTCTACCAAAAAAAGAAAAAGAAAAACAAAAAAATCCTATCATTTTCCATAAATAAATTTGATACCTATATTTTTCAACGAAATAAATGTCAGAGAATTTGTTTCGTACAATAAAACTAAACTAAAATCGAAATTTCATTCGTTTTTAGATCTTCCGAAAAAATGACAAAATGTCATACAATATTTTTTATTCGTATGAGTTTCTTTTATTTTGCATATAAGACTGAAATGGCCTGTAAAAATCGATCCTTGTTTGTGGTAAAGTAAATCTTGAGTAAATAGAGAAAATCAGAATATCGTCTATCGTTTTTCAGGTGCCTTTTTCTTTTTTTTTCTATTCTTATTTAATTATCAGTTTTATTTGCAACTTTTTCGAAACACGGTACGTAATGTTTTTCTAGTAGTTTTGTTATGCTTCATCCTACATTTTTTCTGAATATTTTTTATTTAACTGTTTTATTGCTATGTACTGTATATATTGCTATAACTCGCTTTCTCTCTCTATACCCAGTTACACGATAGATAATAAATAATTTTATATTTGCCATATTTTAATTGCTTCCCATTCATTTTATTTTAATGCTCATAATCTTTTGCTTAATAATTCATTGTAAGTTGTGTTTTACAGCATCTAAAAGTATTTATTATTTGTATTTCAATTTAAGTAATTGGTTTATTCAATGGTGGTATGGCATTTTTAATTAATTTCCTTTTGCTTTTTTCTTGGTTGTTTATTTCTGTAAATATATTATTTAATATGTTATTTAACATTATTCCACCTTATTATATTAATATTTTTTTCTTCTACACCGCATTATATATATTCGAATGAATTAGTGTTTAAGATAATTAATGATACTAAAATAAAATTGCACCTGCGTAATGGCATTACATAAGGTACCCTGGGGTAATAACACCACGTTAAGTTTCTACCAATTTTCACGGCTCAGTTTTAGATTGTAATTTTCAAACAAATATGTGATTTGATACAGCAACTCATTGACTATCTATGTAAAAAAAATAATTTAACAGATATGTATTCATAAAATGTAATGGCGTGATATCTTGACCAATGCTATTTGGCGTTATTACCCACCTATATGGGTAATAACGCCATGCAAACAAAACTATGAAATAAGATGGATTAATTGCATGTAGATTGCCCAATTCTAAAAATACAAAATCTACAAACTTAGAAATGGACAAATTGCATTCTAAGCTATTGAAAATGGTTTTTTTTTTATTAAAGTGTAAGAAAAATAAAGGTGTGGTGTGGGGCGGGGAGGATGAGGCAAAAGAATATCAGACCGTGAGCTTCTTTTTGCTTAAAAAGGACCGCTTAAATAGAATTATTAGAAACATTGCACAGTTTTAACTGTGTTTATTTGAATCAGTATTTAGGATGTAGCTCGGCCACTGTAGGGAATCAACCGGGGTATTAATGCCAAGGATTGGCGTTATTACCCCGTTATAGTTATTGCGCTGTACATTTTAAGTTACAAATTATCTCGAAAAGATATCCAAAATCTTCAACAACATTTTGAAAGTTCATGAAATGTACTACAAATTTATGTAATTAACAAAGTATTTCCGGATAAAAAAAATAGTCTTCACATCACAAAACGTATCTGGCAAATTTTAGATCAAGCATTAATTTTAGTTGCTTGTAAAAACAATAAGACCTAAAAGTGAAACAAATTAACTTGAAGCTGTTTTGTGCGATTTATATGACTCAAAACCCTTCTGCACAGAACACATGGGTATCATTTACCAAATTATTTCATAATTATGCAAAATATTGGCATTTGGCTTTATTACCCCGCCTGGCGTTATTACACCAGACCACCTTATATATTTTTTATTGAAGAAAAGCTCATAATTTTACGAAAAAATAGATAAATTGCAGAAGTAATAATCTAGAAAATGAGAAATAAAGCATATTGCAACAAGTGCAGATTAAGAATATTCTTTAATGTTTTCCTTGAAGTCTTTGATATTAAACTCAGAGCCTTTGCAGGCTACGCTGGTCAATTTCTTTAAAAGAATCTTGAATCAAACAAAATGCATCTAGTAAAGATTTTTTAAAAAGTAGGGCGCAATAATACTACTGGGCTAAGTCGCATGTTCAAGAACATTCGATTAATGAGCCCCAATGGGTCAGGGCTAAGCTAAATATATCTTAAAAGCGACTCAGTCGATTATAACTAAATTTTGTAACCAATCGTTTTTTGCCACAAGAAAACTATTTTTAAAACTGGCATGTTTGAGAATATTTCAATTAGTGTGATACTTTTGGATTCATTTAAATCAAACCAATTTTATGTAATAAACGGCTCTAAGGATTTTGAGTAAATTTAGTTTTCTATCGTTTTGGATTAGGAGATTATCATTGGGCTAAATGACATATTACAGAAAATTTGACCAATAGGTCACTTTAGTTTCAAACTAATTATATCTAGGAAAAGGCTTGAACGATTTTGACTAAATTTTCTATTCAATCGACTTATGGCACTGTAATATAAACGGGCTAGGTCACATGTTCATGGACATTCAATTAACGGGTACTTTTGGGTCGCAATTGGTCAAGGTCACGTTAATTAGGGGAGAGGAGAGCACCTTTGAACTGGGGGAAACTTTGAACACTCTAAATATTTTTCTTCAAATAAATTATTTAAAAAAAATGTATATGGTAATACAATACTGCTGCTTCAAGGGAATAATTATACAAAGCTGTACCATTTTGTATGAACAATACTGTCTAAACAAGATATGTATTTTTATCTCTCTTGAATCTAAACTTAAGAAAATAAAGTTGTAAGATTTTTATTTACAAACTTCTATCCTTAAAATTTTAATTTATTGTTCAATGCTTAAACACAGATGTTAGCTTTAGTTTATCAGCTTTGTTTTATTCAAATTCTTCACCCGAATTGAGTAAACCGCTGTAATGTTGAACATGGTGCCCCTTGTGATGGGGCACCACTGAACAAAAAGTTTGGGGCACCATTGAACAGCGAAGAAACACCGAATAAACTTATGATAAATAATAATTGAAATAATTTAAAGAGAACATTTAAAACTGTGAAGTAAAGAGTTTTTAATGTATCTAAATATTATTATTTCTGATTTTTTTTTTTATGTGAAAAGAGGTTAATTAAGGATGTGAAAGAACATGGACCTTACTGCTAACAATCCCCCTTACTGCACACTTAGGTTCCAACCTCAGTATGTATCAGTGATGGGAAGTTTCAAATCTAAATTCATTTATTGGATAATTGCAAATCCTGGATACAAAATAATGATTCATGATTTAACAGGTTTCCAAACATTATTTCTGGTTTCCGCAACGGATAAAACGGAATTTTATGTCAGGTCTCTTAATAAAATAGCGAATGAAATATTTTAATTTTCCAAAAGGCATCAGATATCACATTGGTGTATTTTGAGGATATAGTAAAAAAGTTTTTACAACCAAACACAACTGGAGGGGAACTTTGTGTTTTATCAACGTTGAGTTTTGACATCAACTTTGATGGATATAAGTTTGGTTAAATAACAAAACAAAAAAAATAGTAATTTCAACAAAATGTAGTTATTTAATTTTATTCATATTATTTTATATTTCTGTAACATATGCAATTTTTTATAAAAACTCTAAATTTTTTCATATTTTATTCATTTGTTCAATAGTGCCCCTTGCTTGTTCATAGGTACCCCAACATGAGACACGTTGGAACAAAAATTTTTCAACTTTTTAAATCCTCACAACTTATTTAATTTCGTTGGAAAATGTTTAGTTTATTGTTCATACGATGAAGAAATGTGTTGTTTTTAACATGAAATATTTTAAACTCACTAAATATAATTCAAGTAAGAAATATATTGATTTTCTAAAAAAATGTTCAAAGGTGCCCCTCTCTCCCCTATATCAAAAACACGGCTCAAACGATTTTGACAAAATTTCGTATTATACCGTATTGTTCGTATTGTTCGGTCATAAGTTTCAGCGATTAGTGGGTTATTTTTGGGTGTCTATGGTTCTAGCTAATTTTCTCGATAACGTCTTTAACGATTTTGATTAAATTTCATATTCTACGTTTTCGGGATCAGGAAGACCAATAGATTATGTCACATGTTCAATAAAACTCAATTAGTGGCTCAATTTTAGTGACTATAGATCCAGGTCAAGTTAATTATATAAAGAAAACGGCTCAAATGACTTTGACAAGATTTTGTATTACACCGTTTTTCAGCACGAGAAAACTATTGGGATAGGTGACATGATCGAGAAAGTTCGACTTATGGGTAATTTTTGGGTCACTGCGGTTACAGCTAACTTTATCTAAAGAATGACCCTAATAACTTTTACTGAGTTTTGTATTTTACCATTTTCGGCCTTGAAAAGATCATTGAGCGAAATCGTATGATCCAAAAATTTCGATTTATGGATCATTTTGGGATCATTGCGGGTCAGTCTGATTTTATATAAAAACGTCTCTAACGATTTTGACTAATTTTGGTATTTAATCGTTTTCAGGCTCAAAAAGGCGAATGAGCTAAGTCGCATGTTCAAGACCATTCGATCAGTGGGTCATTTTGGGTTGTAATGGGTCAGAGTCAAGTTAAATGTATTTAAAAAATGTCTTTAACGATTTTGACAAAATTTTGCCTGACACTGATTCAGATCCCGAGAAGATAATCGAGAGAGGTTACATGTTCGAGAAATTTTTATTAGTTTGTCTTTTTGGTCATTTTGAATCCGGATCAGATTAATTTCATCTGAAAAATGACTCAAAAGATAATGAGGAAATTTTATACTATGCCTTTTTTGAGTACTAGAAGATCATTGGACCTAAAAGCATGTCCGAAAAATTTCAGTTAGTGGGTCAGTTATGGATCACTATGGATCAAGCTAATTTTATCTAGAAAACCGCTCTAACAAATTTGATTAAATTTTATATTTTTGGATTAGTGAAGACTATTCGGTTAGTACCCATGTTGGAGAAAATTGGACTGGGCAAATTATTTCGGTCACTATGTGTCCGGGTCGAACTAAATGTATGTAAACAAGTTGGAAATTGCACGTGAAGTGTAGAAAATGAGGAGCGTTCGTACGATAACGAAGTTTTAAAAATATTCAGATTTTGCTGTTATAGTAGACAGTACATCAAATATAGTATAGTGGTCGAAATCTTGTTTGTGTTCCTGTAAATATACTGTAAGAATCTTTTATTACACCTCAGCAACATATATCATATTCATAAAATGTGAAATAGTTAAATATAATTAACACACGCCCTAAACAATGTTTTCCCCTATAGCATTATGTAGTAGAATACTTTGTGTGGCCTTGTAATTTAATAATAAATATTCTTTGCATCACAGATTGTAAAAAATATGCATTTTAATTTAAATATATACATATATATGTGTGTGTGTGTAATAATATATTGTGTGTGTCTTTTTATCAATGTTGATTTAGCGGCCGTAGTTAGAAGCAATGGAGATGTGATCTATGGGCGTTTCGCCAGAAAAAATACAAGAAATCAGTTTTTAGTCCTTTATTCTTTTGAGCACTTCCAGCAGTTATTCCACATCTCTCTAGTCTCCACAAATTCATAATAGATAACTTGTTATAAGCCTGCATCACCACAAACGTTCCAAATTACTCCGAAGATGACACGGGAATCCCGGCACTTGAAAGGTCAAAAGCAATCTAACACCACAATGGCTTTCTCAAATTTCTAAGCTAACCTAGCACATTTCCTTTTTTACGTAAGGCTTTTAACCCCTTCGAGACGGAAGCCTTTTACGAAATTTTTTAATGTTTTGTCACCAGTTTTAAAAAACAGAAATTTGCTCTTTGTTATATCGAGAAAATGCTCCGATTGAATAAGGAAGATTTTACAGTATAATTTTACCGGTGGGAATAAACAAGGATTCTTAAGCCTTTTTGGGGCACGTATAGATGTCGCTTGTTCCCAAGGGGTTAAAGATACATTAAGATCGTTTTCAACGTAAAGATAATCCAACCCGCTCTCTATCATTGGACGATAGGCGTGACCAAAGGCACGGATTCTTTAACGAATCGCGTAATAGAGAAATTTGCCCACGCGAAAAGCGTATGAATTCCTAGCAGACGATTAATTAAATACTAAAATAAAATTAAAGTTTCGATAAATGTTTTTTAATTCTAAAAAGGAAAATGGATTTGTGTAATGAATTTAAGATTTCGCAATAAGATAGTGACATTCAAGAAACATTCTAGATCTTTTTAAGAAAATAATCAATAGACTATGCTAAGTTAAATAAAATAAAAAAAAGAACTTTCGCCGTTAAAAATATTAATACATTACGGAAACTGAAAATAAAAATATGTTCCCATAAAACGTTAGAATAAATACAGAATGGGCGAAATGGCGATTTTTTTATTTATTACACACACACACACATACATATATATATATATTTCATAGTTTCATGTAGTATTCTATTATATTCGAATGAGTGTAACACCATTAAAATGCATTTGAAACATTTTTTCCCCATTGTGGAATTCCGTAATGTAACGGAATAATTTTGATTGTCCCTGTAATTGATCTTTGCATCCAGTTTTCATAAAATTTGAAATGACTCGACAACATTATGTAATAATTATATATTTAAAATTTCAAACGATTCGGTTGGGTAGTTTTTGCGTTGTTATATGTGGACAGACGGACTGAACGACAATTATAGGTGCTACGTATTTACATAATAACGAACGCACTTAAAAACGGTTTAAACAATATTGCGAAATTTTGAATTGTATCTTTTCCAGGAACGAGAAAATTTTGGGCTAGATCACATGTTTGATAAATTTCGATTAGTTCGCCATTTTTGAATCACTACGAATCAAGCAAATTTTATCTAAAAAGCGGTTCTAAGATGTAATTGCGTGTTAAGATCGATTATTAGAGGAAAGATAAAAAAAAATTTAAAGGTAAAAATTAAAATTGCGTTTTAAGTTTTTGTATCTATAAAATGTAATTTTTGGAAAAACAGTGCGCATCAAAATTTTCATATCAGTAAAAATGGATGGGCTAATTTCACGGAGGATAAATCCATGAACAATATGTAGCATATTAAGATACAACAAAAAGTTCTATCTTAAAAAAATAAGTTTTTTTAGAACTAACTAATGATGATTTTTAATATAATATTAATATAATATATATAGAGACCATTTTTTCAGTTTCCACGTAGATAGACTATTTTGGCTTGGAATAAAATTTATAATTTAACTCATTTGTAATATATATATATATTTTAAATTAAATTAAGAAATTGGAATTTATGAACAGACTTTTAAGTGATTATTACTGAAAATAAATTGAAAAAAATGAAAGTGTTCAAATGCCAGTGAATTAAATGTTTTGTTTTGGATGCAACGACTTCCACGGACGGAACTAATTTTCATTGAAAAAAAATAAAATTAAATACTAAAATTATTTGACAGAAACTTATTTAACAGCTTTCATAAAACATAAAAATGCATACAAAGAAAACTATTGAGAAATTTGCTGCATTTCGAAATGCTTATCCTTTTGAAATTGTAAGAATTACTTTTCGTGAAAATGACCCATAAAGAAATGCGTTTTTCTTTTTTTAATCTAAGAAGATTTGAGTGAAAGGTTTTTTTTTATGATTCTTTATTTCTACACTCCAACCTGTGAAATATTTTAAGAGAATGGGCAAGTTTTTTCTTTCTTTCTTTTTCATTTTGTACAGAAAAGGAATAAATATTTAAAGTGAAATGCATCTAAAGAACAAAGGGATTTGTACAATAAGAGGATTTCTTATGCAGCACATTTCAGTGCAAACACTCTCCAGATTACTAGCATTTTAATCCTAAAACTGCTTATACCTTTACCGTCACCTTTCTAATGGGAAAAAAGATTATTGTACTCTTAAGAATTAAAGCAGTAATTTGTGGCAATTGAAAGTTTTTGGAGAGGAATTAAAATATTTTTAATCTACTTATATACCTTGTGTTTCATAAAATTAAAATGATATGTAAATATTGTGATAATCATCTTATTTTCAGCCATGGATTAGAGAAAGAGTTAATTTTTAGTTTGCACTGAAATTGCAGACAAAATTAAATATTGAGTAATATTTTCATAGCATTTTTTAGAGGGAATACTATTTCCCTATTCTGAAAACTAAATATTATTCTCTGTACATAACATTAAAATTTATAGATTCTTAACAAAGAAATGTAAAAATAAATTTTTAACACACTGAAGGAGGCTTTATTTCTGAAACTGATATACGTTCTTGAGGCTCACTACAAGTTAGTCCCTGTATAATAGAAAGTATTTAGTATTTACAGGGACACACAAATGATTTCGGATATTGTATTGTATCAGAAATACTGTATATTTAAGAAACTTTGTTATAGTTCGAACCCACTTCATTTGCTGCGTCTGACATAAAATTTCCGACTTGTTGTTTTAAACTAAGATGATTTGAGTGAATGGTTTTCTTATAATGCTTTATTTCTATATCCCAGGTTACTTCATAAAGTTGATACATAGTATAGAAATGCAGCATTTCAACGTTTCCGTATTATGTGCGAGATTTTAAGTGAAAGAGTACGTTTATTTTTTCTTTCTTTCTTTTCCTTTTCTTTTTGTAAAGAAAAATAATAAATATTCAAAGTGAAATGTATCTAAAGAACAAAGAGATTTGTAGAGTAAGAGGATCGCTTATGCTGAATATTTCAGTGCAAACAATTTCCAGATTACTAACATTTTAATCCTAAAACTGCTTATACCTTTTCCGTCACCTTCCTAATAGGAAAAAGGATTATTGTACTCTTAAGAATTAAATTCGTAATTTGTGGCAATTGAAAGTTTTTGGAGAGGAATTAAAATATTTTAAATCTACTTAGCTTGTGTTTCATAAAATTAAAATGATATGCAAATATCGTGATATACCTATTTTTAGTTTGCATTGAAATTGTAGACAAAATTAAGTATTGAGTAATATTTTCAGAGCATTAATTAAAGTGAATAAAATTTTCCCTTTTTGAAAACTAAATATTATTTTTATACATGACAATAAAAATTATAAATTATCTCCAAAGAAATGTAAAAACAAATTTTCAACACAAGGGAGACTTTATTTAATTCGACATTAACCAACTCCTTATGAAGAAAATCATTAATTATTTTTATTAACAAATTACAATAATTTGTTACATTGAATATTACATTTCTATTACTAATTAAATTTCACTGTTAGCAGTGCAATAAATCATAAGAAATTATACTTCAGAATATATGAACAGTTTCTGGCTTTGCAAGGTGTGTATTCTTTATAATCACTAAAACCTTGTGTGGAAAATTACAATAATTAAAATCAACATATAACACACAATAAATAAAAACATGCTACAGACGTATACGTTTCACGAGCACCAGGGCTCGCTTCCTCAGTGTACAAAAGGTAAAAATGTTTAAAATCAGAAATTCCCCCAACTGACAGAAAAATGTAAATGGTTTAAAAATTCCTCACGCTTTAATCTAAGTTTGTGAAAACGGTTGAGAGGCGACATTATAAAATAAGTTTGAATAACCAAATACGTCCGTTGAAACCAAAGATAATTACTAAAAACTTGTGCGGAAAATTTCAATCATTAACATCAACGTTTAACACACAATAAATAAAAACATGCTACAGACGTATACCTTTCACGAGCACCAGGGCTCGCTTCCCCAGTGTACAATAGGTAAAAATGTTTAAAATCTGAAAACCCCCCAACTGACAGAAAAATGTAAATGATTTAAAAATTTCTCACGCTTTAATCTAAGTTTGTGAAAACGATTGAGATGCGACATTATAAAATAAGTTAGAATAAACAAATCGGTCCGTATTCTTTATTGCGGCTGATTACTTTTGCGAGGGATGTTGGCCGAGCGTGGTTGCCTTCCATGGGGATCTTTCTAAAGAAGAACTTAACCTATTTACGCAAGGTTAACCAAAGTAACATGAAAATTGACATAACATAAACTCCCGGTGCCTTTTCCCATGTCAAACGAGCCCTAAAAGAAAGAATCCTACCCGCCTGGCAGACCAGGTGATAGGAGTCTGACAAGGAAAGTCATACCTACTACCTCATCCCAAAAGTATCTAGAAAGCTTTATTTCCTTTCCCCATCCACCACAGCCTTCCCCACTGGCCACGGATACTTTAAACAATATCTAAAGAAATTACATTGCGCCCCAGATCATACCTACTATCACTGTACTCTGACTGAAGCTTGGCATCTCGGATATCACCGTTCTCCTCTGGCTAAAAGGGCTAATCCTGGCTAAAAGGGGTGTTATCTTGGCCAGCCCCACATAGCATGCATGGTCACAGTGACGTCACTGTGAGTCGCTGTGGTCCCGTAACATCTGTGACCAAAATGCCACCCCTCAGTTACGTCACATTGTGACTGAAATGTGACTTCACACCTGTGACCAAAATGCCACCCCTCAGTGACGTCACATTGTGACTGAAATGTGACGTCACATCTGTGACCAAAATGCCACCACTCAGTGAAGTCACATTGTGACTGAAATGTGACCTTCTTAGATAATTTAAAAAAAAATACAAAAATTCTTCAAAAGATGTTATTTAATGGAAAAAATTGTTTTCTGTCAATTGAAAAAGTTTTTGTGACGTCACTGTAATGCCACTGCAAATAACGCCCTCATAGCATGCATGGTCACAGTGGTCACGTCACACCTGTGACCAAAATGCAACCACTTAGTGACGTCACATTGTGACCTTCTTAGAAAACTTCCAAAATCTGTTATTTATTGTAAAATTACACTTTTTTGACAATTAAAAAATATATTGTGACATCATTGCTATGTCACTGCATGTAATGCACGTCATGTCACATTTGTGACAAAAAAACACCATATTGTAAATGCTGCAGTGTAACAAAAATATGAACTTAAAAAATCTCAATAATCTTAAAAAATTTCAACATATAAAGAGAGAAATAATTTGAACTGTAATTTTAATAGGCCGTGTAAATGTATTTCGAGCTTGAATGAGATTGATAATCTTACAATTTTTTTTATTTAATATTTAGTAATTTATTTTTCGACATTTTGGAAAATGATTAAATTTTTTCCTGTAATAACAAAACTACAAAGAATCACTTACGCAAGGGCAATTATCCATTTTCCGTACCAAATATGCAAAACTTGTTTTTCTTGTCACAAATCTTGTAAAAATCGGGCTATGAATGTCATTAAAATATGCAGTTATATATTACATAACGTTTTTATCATTTCAAAACATTTAAATAATTTTAAACATTAATGTATGGATGTGTATCTAACATTTCAAATCAAATGAGTAATTTGTTATCCCTGACAGTGAAAATGTGTGAGTAAATATAGAAAAATATTTGTATTAAAAAATGGATGTATTACACATAATTATTAATTAGGATAGACTGAAAAAAGATTTTTAGACCGAAATCGAATCGAAAGACACAAATAAAAAGCTTTTATCCTCTATAACTCCCCTTTTTTGTATTAAGAAGATACTATGTATGTTCACATGTGATACGAACTTTATTTTAAAACAAGTTTTTTTTTTTATTATTAGCGTTAAATCTATTATTTTAAATCTTTAAAAACTTAAACAAAATTTTATGTAATAAACTTTAATTTTGATTATTATTAACTAATATTTACAAAAAAAGAAAAAAAAATGATTTTACAATTCATTTTAACTTGAATTGTTTTGAAACTAATAAAAATAAAAAATAAAAATACATTTAAAAAATTTTCAAATAAAAAAAATTGATCAGAATCACTCTCATAAAATTATTGCGTATTTAAACTCCAAAATATTGCGTAAGAAAAGAAAAAACAAAACGGTCATGCGCATGGAAAGTGAAAATCGTCTGCAAGACAAGACTCTAGCGGGAGTCCGTGCAGGCTACTCTCGTAACCAGAGATGAAACAGCTCCGGTTAAGAAAAATAAAACCATATGAGAAATGACGTAACAGGAATGTCACATGCGAGAAATATTTTTTTTTATTTATTTTTATTTTTTGTTTGTATATTTATTTGTTTATTTTGTTAAACATTTTTTTAACATGTAATTTTAATACTTTATTATTTTTTAACACTTTTTAAGAAATTTTACCGAAATAAACAACCTACACTTCTGTTTACTATCACAACAACAGCTGACTAGCGCAAGACAAAAATATCGCTGATGTTGACAAACCATGGTAACGAGAGTGCCTTGCACGATAGTTAGGACTCTCGCTAGAGTCTATAGTCTGCAAGCGAAAGAATCACGAAAGAATAAATAAACGTAAACAAAAATATTTTAAATTGATGATAGAAGACGCGAGAAGTTGGTTGACTGGAATTTATGGCAGATGTGACTTGTGAGCAGATGCGTATTGACACGGATTCACAATTTAAACAAGAATGTCCACTACAACTCTTTGAAGCGGCAAAACATAAGTCAGAGAAAATTAAGGGGGCTTTGACTGTTAAAATGATTTTGTCTTTGCCACTTTAATTATTATCGGATTTAGTTTGTGCGGCAGAATGAATAGACGAATGAATTCGATGGAAAAAAGGTATGGAAAAATATTATTTTTCATGGTTGCATTTATTATTATTATTATTCTGAGAAGGATTTTAATTACCTTCTCAAAAACATGCTATAAAACATTAATGCTTTATTAACTCATAAAGTCTAATACATTCATTATTTATTTTGTTGACATACAAAACTTGATTATTAATAATTTGGATTAGGTTGTCAAAGGTAGTGATTTTAAGTGCATTTTAATCTCCGTTGTTTCCTTTTTTAAAATAAATGTTTATAATGTTTCCATAAACATAAAATCATATGAAAATATATTATAATAAATTGTTAATATAATTATTAAACATTTAAAGATAATTATATTTTGTAATAAAGAATCTTTTTTATAGAATAAAATTATTAACAAACATCCTTTTTTAATTTTTGTATTAAGTAATCTTCGGAAACATTGCATAATGTTATTTTTAAAAATGCATCTGCTCAGAAGAGGAATTTATAAGAGAACGAGAAGAACTATTAAGAGCCCACAATAGTCACAGAAAAAGTACGCAAAAAGACCCGGATGATTATGTAAAGTCTATGGGAGCTTAGGACGATCTACAACCGGGCTAGT
This sequence comes from Maratus speculifer, assembly GCA_964019185.1. Lineage (NCBI taxonomy): Eukaryota > Metazoa > Arthropoda > Arachnida > Araneae > Salticidae > Maratus > Maratus speculifer. Next base: position 277,517,370 of record OZ025289.1, on the reverse strand, counting down.
TTTTACTTTTTCAGTTTTGGTTTCAGATTAAAAAAAAAATATTTTAACTTTCAAAACCGGTTTAAACCGGTTCTGAAATTGAAACTATCATAATATAAAAAATATATGAGCAAAATCGAAAAAGTAAAAACTAGCCCGGTTGTAGATCGTCCTAAGCTAGCCTATGCAAAAAAAATCATGTAAAAATATTAAAATTTGAGCGAGATATTAGAAAAGAACGCTGCCATAGACTTTACATAATCATCCGGGTCTTTTTGCGTACTTTTTCTGTGACTATTGTGGGCTCTTAAAAGAAATCGTAGATGTTTGATATTTAAAAAAAAAACAATAACGTTAATGACTGTTTAATGTATTTTTTAACCTGTGAAATGTTATAAAATTTTTTAATAGAAAGTCATTGTGGGTGAAAAAGTTTCAGTTGTAAATATTCTTATTGGAATGTTTTCAGAGAGAATTTGGAAGTTAAGACAATCAATAAGAATTTAAACATGATTGTATTTAAAACAAATAACGCAAATACTTGAACGGTATGAAGCTAAAAAGTAATAACTGTACTTTATTATTAATTTTTCATTCCAGACACTTTTATTATTTCCTTTAATAAATCATTTTACAGAGGTAAATTTCAAAATATCCATTGTATGTAGTATTAGTATACATCGTGATAAAAGTGAGTATTATAAATACTCTCTAATATTATAAATAAAATATTAATAATTATAATTAACGTATTTGTTGTTCTATTTTATGTTTATCGTCGGAATTTTTATTAGGTAGATGTGTCTATGATGGACAGCCTTCCAGTTATGGATATCCCCTTAATGTTTTTTTTTTGTTATACTAATAAATATTTAGCTTTAATTTTTTATAATTCCTCTTTGCATGTTTTAATAATATTTTAATATTCATAGAAGACAGTATGTGAGGACAGTTTGCGAATATTTTTTGATTTGTGACAAATTTGTCACTAACTTTGTGACGGTGGCAACATTGTCAATATTGTGAAGTCCCACTGGGACACAATTATACAGTTATGAATATTGTTATGTAGTGTAAAATCACTTACATCTATAATTTTATTATACTTTGGCGATACATCTCAATTAAAACTTAGTAGCTGCTATAAAAAGAATGTACCAAAAGAAAGTTACTGAATCAAAATGTAATGCTATGCAGACTTTAATCTTTGTTACATATTTTTTTCTGTTGCAATAAATGAGAATATTTAGGACAATTGAATATTCGATCTATTACAATTACTTCAAATTTAGCAATTTGTTTTTCTAATAAGCATTAAAATTAAAAAGAAAAAAACTCTTCCTTTAAGTTGCAACACTAGCCACAGAAAAAGACCCGGATGATAATGTAAAGTCTGTGAGAGCGTTTTTTCAAATATCTCGCTCAAATTTTAATATTTTTACATGATTGTTTTTCATAGGATAGCTGAAGGCGACCCACAACCAGCCTAGTTTTTACTTTTTAAATTTTGGTTTCAGATTTAAAAAAAATATATTTTAAATTTCAAAACCGGTTTAAACCGGTTCTGATTTTGAAACAATCATAATATAAAAAATATATAAGCAAAATTGAAAAAGTAAAAAATAGGCCGGTTGTAGATCGTCCTCAGCTATCCTATGCAAAAAATCATGCAAAAATATTAAAATTTGAGCGAGAAATTTGAAAAGAACGCTCCCACACACTTTACATTATCATCCGGGTCTTTTTCTGTGACTAGTGACCTTAAAGGAAGTGTTTTTATGATAATTTTAATGCTTATTAGAAAAACAAATTGCTAAATTTTAAATAATTGTGATAGATCGAATATTCAATTGTCTTAAATATTCTCATTCATTGCAACAGAAAAAAAATGTATCAAAGATTGAAGTCTGCATGGCATTACATTTTGATTCAGTGACTTTGTTTTGGTACATTCTTTTTATAGCAGCTCCCAAGTTTTAATTGAGATGTATCGCCAAAGTATAATAAAATTATAGATGTAAGGGATTTTACTCTGTATAACATTGTTTATAACTGTATAATTGTGTCCCAGTGTAACTTCACAACATTGACAATGCTGCCACCGTCACAAAGTTAGTGACAAATTTGTCACAAATCAAAAAATAATCGCAAACTGTCTTCACAACCTTGTCACAATCGTCACAGAATAGTCACAGTTTTAATGACAATTTTGTCACAAATGACACATTTCTCACATTTTGGTCACATCGTGACGTCACAATGGGGTCACAATGTGACGTCACAAACGAGCTCTAAAACGGCCATAACGACTTCACATTTTAGTCACAGTGACTTCACATCGACGTCACGTGACGCCACATTGACGGTCACAAAGTCACAATGTGACTTCACAACGACGTCACCGTGACGTCACCATGTCTTACGGGAGCGTTGCTTGATAAACTAAAAAACATTTATAATTATTTAATGTTCGTTTCCATCCTAACCATTTAGCGGCCTGTCTTTCTTTCGCATAGCAGGAGATCGGAGATTTTAATATTTCTTTTGCTTTGTGCCAGGATCCATATATAAAAGACAATTCTTTGGTTGGTCTTCCTCCTGGTTGGCTATGCTTTTTATCTTCATTATGTACTGCTGCAATCATTTGTTCATCGTCTGGCTATGCATGTGTGAAAAGTTTGTGTTTGAATAACAGTGTTTTTATTAACATTACAGTTGATCGCGGCACCTTAGTCATTGGTTCTGTGTATTGTGCCCCTTCAAAGCCAATTGAACATGTGTTGAAAGAATGGTGTCATCATTTTCCTGATTTTTCTAAAGTAATCATCGGTGGTGACTTTAACGTGCCATTTTGTCATTTGGTTACAGCAGAGAGAATGATCGAACTGAAGTTTTTCAGGAGTATTTGATGATATCCAATTTGACTATTGTAAATTCTCCGGATTCTCATCATACTTATGTTCAAGATGACGGACGTGCTCGTCCTGACCTGACTTTACTTGGATCTGACTTATTGCCATTTTTGGATGACTGGAAAGTTGACACTGATCATTTTTCTTATAGCGATCATCGCTATATCTGTTTTTCACTTTGCTTGAAGCCAGTTGTTCTGACTTTCTCCAGATTTAAGACTAAGAATAAGAATATGTCAAAATTTAATGCAATTTTCTCGAGACATCTACCTCAACTTAATTATGCACTTGATAGGGTTTTAAATCAAGATGCTCTTGATAAGTGGGTTGACGACTTTTCTCTGCTTATACAAGATATTATGTGCAAATGTTTTAGTAGAGGTCCTTTGTACCACAGGCCGACTTTTAAGTGGTTTGATAAAGATTTACGTTCCGAACGTAATAAAGTCAATGCTCTCTATAAACGTTACATGAAAAACTCTGATAACATTGCATACAAGGATATTTATACTACAGCTCGTCGCTTGTACAAGAAAAAATTATGACTGGCTAAGCGTAATGCCTGGTTAAAATTTTGTGAAAATACAGACAATGCATATGGAAGTCTTTATAGACATCTTTCTAAGAAGAAACAATCACAGAAAGATCTGGTGTTTACTACTCTTGAGCAATCCCATGTTTTTGCTAGTTATGATGATGTAGCTGAGAGTCTTATGAATGATCACTTTGGTACAACTACCTTGCCTTCTTCAATTCATGATTTTGTTAGTTCATCTGTATATGTCAGTGGTGATGATTTTTTACCTATCAGTAAGAAAGAGTTATTTTATGTTCTCCAAAAGCAGGGTAATAATAAAGCTCCTGGTTTTGATGATATTGATGCCATTGTGGTTAAGAATATTTGTAAAAATTTCACTTCATTCATGCTGAAGATTTTTAATACTTGTCTGAAATTCGCTCATTTTCCCAGCTGTTGGAAGAAGGGCATAGTGATATTCTTTCGCAAGCGCAACCGACCAGCTAATATGTCTAAGTCCTACCGTCCTGTTACTTTGTTGCCTATTTTGGCTAAAGTCTTGGAGCGCATAATTAAAGTCCGTACTACTACTTTATTGGAGTCCTCCTTTTTTCTAGATGAATCGAAGCATGGTTTTCGTGAACAGAGAAGCACTAATACAGCTTTGTTAGCGATTAAAAACTTAGTCAGTGAAACTCTAAAGGATCATCAATACTGTGCTTTGATAAGTTTTGATATAGTGAGTGCTTTTGACTTGATTGATTGGAATATACTAGATGAACTTATTACTCACCTACCCATTCCTGATTATTTGGAAGCCATTTTAAAAAATTATATTAGTCGAAGATTGATTGGATTTAAGTTTGCCAGAGGTACCAGATGGTTCCGTGCTTTTCGTGGATGTCCACGAGGATCTTGTGTTGGCCCTCTTCTTTGGTTGATTGTGGCTGACAGAGTTCTGAAATATTACAAGCGTTATCGCAAGCAGATTGTTTCATACGCCGATGACTCTGACGTTGTTGAGGGTGCTGATACCCGTGCTGCTCTAGAGGATATAATTAATATTAGTATTAGACAATTTAAGGAGGCTTGTGATATTGTGGGTCTTCAAATAAGCCCGGAAAGTCATCAGCAATGCTTTTTGGAAGCAAAACTCTTAGAAAACGTCGTCCAATTTTTAAGCTTTCTGGCATTAGTATTTCAGTAAAAGATAATGTTTCCTACTTGGGCTTTTTATTGGACAGTAATTTTCGTTGGCTTGACCACTTGGACTTAATACGTGACAAAGTTAGAGATTTTTCATGTGCTATGACTAAAGCCCGTATTAGAGACAGGGGATTGCCATTGGACTATATGAAGATATGGTACCACACTGTTATTAAGAGCAAGAATCTGAGAGAGTGACACACCCGTGATTCATGACGTCTCAGATTTTCTCCAAAAAATTACCAGTTGTTACTTATCTTGTTAAAAGACCAAATCCAGAATTTTTTGCTCCAAAGTTGAGTTGTTCATTTTTTATGGCCCTCCAAAGGTCATCATGTCGTGAAAAAAAATTAGCGTTTTTTTAAGACACGGATATTGCTATGACTCACAGCTCTTTGCGCATACAACTTGCCACGAAATTCTTTTTATATCTGGAATGTAAGAGGGTTGAACTTTATATAATAGATGAAAAACCCGTGGCAAGTTTTTGCCGCAAGGTCACAGAAGGTCACAAAAAGATTCATTTTTGCTGGTTTTTTCCATTTTTAAGACCCTATAACAGCTTGCGCGTTCCACTTGCCTTGAAAAAAGAGGTGGCAATTGAAAGCCATGCATTAGCACTTTTAAAAAATGTATATATAATTGAGGCAAGTTGTATGCGCTTTTAGTTACAGAGTGCCAAAGTCTGAAAAATGTCATTTTTGACCAACATTCAAACTGTCATAATTTCTTGCGGCAACAACATTTTGAAATAATTCTTTTGCCATTGTTTTATTCTATTATTACCCTTTTCAAAAAAGTAAACTCCATTGAGGCAAGTTGCTTTAAAAAAATTAAATGTTTTTTTTAAATTTGGCCTTTTTCAATAGTCAGAGCTATTTTATTATTTGAAACGACTTGACTGGATAAAAATATTTTATATATTTGTTTGTCTGTATAAATTAATGTTCTAATATACTGGGAGGTATATATGATGTTGATGTCATTTATTTAATTTTAACCCTTTCGAATCCGATTTTGTTTTTCAATTTTAGAAAAAATTATTTTTACTTTAATAATATTGACACTAGCTATCGTAATAGATTAATTAGAGTTTAACGAATATTTCATTGTCTGAAACATAACGAATGTTGTTGTTTTCTGCACTATTAAATTCATATTCATGCAACAATAGGCTAAGGAAGAGTTTTTGGAGAGAGTTTAAAAATATTATATTGCAACGAATTAGTGACATTACAACTTTCTAATACTTTTAGCGCTTTATTACACAATTGTTTCAGGAAATTAAGTTTTATTTTAAATTAAGAGGGAAATACATTTAAAATAAAATAATTTCAAACAATACTAAAAAAATTAAGCAAATATTTATTATTATTACTAAATGCCTTAACATTAATGAAGTCATATAATAAGTGCACAGATACATACTGACATTGCTACATGTAATTAGCAACAAAAGTATTTCCTAAAAATAATAATACTCAAAAGGCAAGAATTATTAATAGTACACCAGCCCTGAAAACGTTAAAATGAAAATATTTGACATTTACGAATTACAACTTGTAATTAAAATGCAAATATTAATACAATCAGACAACACTGTTAATATTTTTACATTGATTTATCAGTACGATAAAAGAAAATCAAAAATATAACTTTCTTGTATCATATCTGAAGATACCTTTTAACAGTTATAGTAATCTATTCAGGTATTTCAGTTAATATACTTGGATAGCTATTAATGTTAAAGAAAATTTGTTTTTCCCATAAGTGAAAAAAAAAATCCCATAAGGGTTAAAAGACATCTTGAGATACCTTAAAAGGAATGGTTATATCTTCGATTTTCTTTTCTCGTAATGATAAAACTCTGTAAAAATTCTAACATTGTTGGCTGATTGTATTTATATTTGCATTTTAATTACAAGTTGTGATTTGTAAAAGTCAAATATTTTCGTTTTACCTTTTCTGAGCTGGTGTATCATTAATTATACATGTCTTTTGAGTATTATTATTTTTAAGAAATACTTTAGTTACTAATTACATGTAGCAATGTTATTATGTGTCTGTGCATTTATTATATGACTTTTTTAATGTTAAGGCATTTAGTAATAATAATAAATATTTGCTTAATTTTTTTAGTATTGTTTGCGATTATTTTATTTTAAATGTATTTTCCTCTTAACTTAAAATAAAAGTTACTTTCCTGAAAGAATTGTGTAATAAAGTGCTAAAAAGTATTAGAAAGTTGTAATGTCACTAACTTGTTGCAATATAATATTTTTAAATCCTCTCCAAAAACTCTTCCTTAGCCTATTGTTGCATGAATTTAATAGTGCAGGAAACAACATTTGTTATGTTTCAGACAATGAAATACTCGTTAAACTCTAATTAATCTATTAGGATAGCTAGTATCAATATTATTAAAGTAAAAGTAATTTTTTCTAAAATTGAAAAAAAAATCTGACTCGAAAGGGTTAAAATTAAATAAATGCCATTAGCATCATATATATCTCACAATATATTAGAACATCAATTTATATAAACAATCAAATGTATAAAATATTGTTATCCAGTCAAGTTGTTTCAAATAATAAAATAACTCTGACTATTAAAAAAGGCCATATTTTAAAAAAACATTAAATTTTTTTAAAGCAACTTGCCTCAATGGAGTTTACTTTTTTGAAAAGGGCAATAATAGAATAAAACAATGGCAAAAAAATTATTTCAAAATGTTGTTGCCGCAAGAAATTATGACAGTTTGAATATTGGTCAAAAATGACATTTTTCAGACTTTGGCACTCTGTAACTAAAAGCGCATGCAACTTGCCTCAATTATATATACATTTTTTAAAAGTGCTAATGCATGGCTTTCAATTGCCACCTCTTTTTTCATGGCAAGTGGAACGCGCAAGCTGTTATAGGGTCTTAAAAATGGAAAAAAACAGCAAAAATGAATCTTTTTGTGACCTTCTGTGACCTTGCGGCAAAAACTTGCCACGGGTTTTTCATCTATTATATAAAGTTCAAACCTCTTATATTCCAGATATAAAAAGAATTTCGTGGCAAGTTGTATGCGCAAAGAGCTGTGAGTCATAGCAATATCCATGTCTTAAAAAAACGCTTATTTTTTCACGACATGATGACCTTTGTAGGGCCATAAAAAATGAACAACTCAACTTTGGAGCAAAAAATTCTGGATTTGGTCTTTTAACAAGATAAGTAACAACTGGTAATTTTTTGGAGAAAATCTGAGATGTCATGAATCACCCCATAATGCTAAGTGTGACACTTTCTCAGATTCTTGCTCTTAAGAAGCAAATTTCGTATAGATATGAGATTTGGTTTCGAGATTTACGTTATCATGGTATCCAGCGTTTGTCATCTTGTCAGAGGCTGTGTCTATTATCAATTATACGTGTTTATCGAACTATATCCACTGATGCACTCTGTGTGCTCTCAGGTATTCCTCCGATTCAGTTGGAACTCGATCAAATGTCCACGTACTACAGTGTTGTAAATCTTGATGGTTTTACATGGATAGATGGCAATTATATTTATAAAGAGAAAATGGCAAATCATATTCGTACCTATGAATATCCTTTCTTTGCTTGTCATCATTCAGTTAAATTTTCAAATCCTGTAATCAGCAGAGAGCCGACTTTTAAACATCCAACTATTTATACGGACGGTTCAAAGATTGATGGCGGTGTCGGATGTGCCTTTGTTGTGTATTTAAATGGAATTGTAATTTGTGAAAAACGTTTTAAATTAAACAGTTATAACACTGTCTATCAAGCCGAACTTTCTGCCTTGGACCAAGCTGTTGATTGGTGTTGTAAATCGGAGCATAATGAATTTCATATTTATTCTGACAGTCTTTCTTCAACACATGCTCTTTCTAATCTTTTCCCTACCGATAAATTGACTTATAATATATTCTCTAATTTTAGGCTTTTTAGCAGCAAGGTTTTTCATTTGGGTTGGATAAAATCACACATTGGATTGCGTGGAAATGAAAGAGCAGATTACTTAGGAAAATCCGTCATTTTAGAAAATGTATTTGACTAAGTATTGGATATCCCTGTTGCTCTTTCATATATTAAGCGTCATTTTAAAAATAATATAGTCACAGTATGGCAGAATAACTGGGAAATGAGTTTGAAAGGTAGGGATACCTATTCGGTACTACGCAAGACTGACGTCACTTTTCTCTGTTATTCTCGTGTATCTACCTATTTCATTTCCTCCCATGGTGCCTTTCCTTATTATTTACATAAAATTGGTAAAAGATCTAGTGACAAATGTAACTGTGGTAGTATTGGAGACGTGAGACATTACTTATTTGGGAAATGCCCATTAATGCCATTTTGCTTTACTTTTATGCGTAATAAAACTTTATCTTGGAACCTTCAAAATGTATTATTATCTAGTTCAAACTATAAAAAACTTTGTGCAATATATAACGAACTGAATAAACTATATTCTTTTATTAAATATAAATTTTGATAGAGTATTTTTGAGCCACATTTGGTAAAGACAAACAAATTAGAACTTTTGATTTTCCAGTCCATTTTGAAATTTTTGTTCTTATAAATTTGTGTGTGGTTTATCTGTGTATGTGTAGATTTAAACATATATATTATTATTGATATATATGTTTGTATGTATATTTATTTATTTATTTATTTATTTTTGTTGCTTTGGAATTTATTTTTCCTCGTCATTTGTAACCTAAAATGACGTTAAAAGTCTGTTAACAACCTCGACATTTGTTTTATTGACGTATAATTCTGTTACACTTTATTATTTATTATTTATGATTTACTATGTTTTTGCTCGGTTTTGGATAATAGGGTGTCTTTGTAATCTTTATTCATTTATTTTATTTTATTTTATTGTATTGTGTTTTATTTTATCTGTCACTGTTTGCTTGTGGTTGTGTCTATGGATGGCGGAATGGGATTTTCTTCCAGGGGTTCATGCCTTTGCCATTTCTTGGTTGGCTCCCTGGTAGAGTGATCTAGCAGGAGATCGGGAGTTCTCCATCCCAACTCACCAGTTGATTGTCAGGATGGGGCACGGGCCCCAGCGGATATCTCACCAAAGTATGGAGCATTTGCTCTCCCGCTCTCTATCGCCAGGGGGCAGTCTGTGCTCCAGCGGATGAGTTTAGCCTGTAAATTTTATCTATTTTACTGTAACAAAAAAAAATATTTTTTAAACCTTAATAAAGGCGACCCGGAGGGATACTGTGCTCTACAGAAAAGGCTTCCTTGTCTGAGCAGTCCCTCTTAGGCATTCAAAAATAACATGAAAATTGACATATACATAATTCATATAGGTTAGTATATGAATGTTCCTAATTAAAATAACTGTATGTAAAATCAGTACAAAAAACCCTGAACGGGTTAAAAGCTTGTGACGCAGCACTTTATCTTATATATCTAAGAATTTTAAATTTGGGACTTAAAACTAATGATATCAAAATTTATGTGACGCTATGCTATTAATTAATATATACATATATTAAAATTTATTCATTAAGATTTTATCAATTACATCTTTCATAAATTCAAAATATGAATCTTAAAAGATATGATATCAAAATTTAAGTGACGCCTTGACGAGGCTTTAAACAATGTTTTAAAATTCCATTTATTTATTTATTGTCTAAATACATTTTCATATCTAAACAATACTTTTCATTTTCCAATACACTGTTAAATACATCACTTTCACTGAATATATATAATGCACTGAAATGTATTTATTTGAATAAATAGATTTATCTTTTGGGCTACGCTATCCAAAATCAAAAATAACATTTGAATAAATATTTTTTGCGTCATTGTATCCAAAGTAAGTTAAATAGATGCAAATAGATACAATGACTCAAAAAATATGTATTCAAATGTTATTTTTGATTTTGGATAGCGTAGCCCAAAAGATAAATCTATTTATTCAAATAAATACATTTCAGTGCATTATATATATTCAGTGAAAGTGATGTATTTAACAGTGTATTGGAAAATGAAAAGTATTGTTTAGATATGAAAATGTATTTAGACAATAAATAAATAAATGGAATTTTAAAACATTGTTTAAAGCCTCGTCAAGGCGTCACTTAAATTTTGATATCATATCTTTTAAGATTCATATTTTGAATTTATGAAAGATGTAATTGATAAAATCTTAATGAATAAATTTTAATATATGTATATATTAATTAATAGCATAGCGTCACATAAATTTTGATATCATTAGTTTTAAGTCCCAAATTTAAAATTCTTAGATATATAAGATAAAGTGCTGCGTCACAAGCTTTTAACCCGTTCAGGGTTTTTTGTACTGATATCAGTGCTTTTTTTAGGTTAATAATAAAAAGATAAAAACAAAAAATTAAAGACTAATGCAAAGAATTCATTTTCATGATTTCTGATCACCTTTAATTACCCCTCCCCCACCCACTTAAAAAAAGATATTTCATATTTTATTATTAATATATGCTGTGCTACTTGATTTCGTTAAAAACAACTCTGTAGTAAAGTACGTTAGTATAAGATAAGAAAGTAATGTACATTCAGCAGTGTATTTCTAAGAAAGGATTTCATAATCTATGCTGTATGTATCATTTCTCATTCTAGTTAACTATGTTTATTCTTTACACATGATGATACATATACTGCAGATGGATTAAAATGATCAGGAATACAATATTCAGAATGTGCTGGAAAGTATTTCATAATCTATGCTGCGTGCATGATTCTTGTTAATTATGTTTCAACCTTTGTATAGGTTGGTAATATTGCAGATTGATTAAGACTATATCCGTTACAATATTCAGAATATGCTGGAAAGTGTTTAATAATCTATGGTGCACACAGGTTTTTCTTTCTTGTTAATTATGATTTGTTCTTTATATAGAGTGGTAAAATTACTGCAAATGGATTAAAATGATAGGTTTACAATAATGAAAATGTGTTGGAAAGTGTTTCATAATCTATACTGTATGTGTAACTTTTCATTCTTGTTAGTTTATTTATTTTTTGCTGTTTGCACAAAACATATATAAACTAACAGGGGGGGGGAGAGATTTGGATGGGAAGATTACTGTACAAAGATGAAACTGATAGGTTTAAAGCATTCAGAATAAAATGGAAAGTACAGTAGACTCCCTCAAATCCGCAACTCTCTAAAATCCGCACATACTTTATGGATGTAAACAATGAAACTTTCAGATTGGATATTTGGACAAAATGTGATTTTTTAAATTTTGTATCAATTCCATATATTTTTTAATTTTTAATTTTCTCAATAATACTCTATTCATGTTTTTTTTTTTTTTTTTTTTTTTTTTTCATGAAGGAAGAAAAATTAAAAAAAAAAATCAAGATATTGCTGATATCACTGGTAATCACAATTTTCTTACCAAATATATTTATGCATTAATCAAGATTTTTTGGTTACTAAGCCTGGCTAAACTTAAAAAAAAATCCTTATTTTATGATTTTGATGTGAATTAGTAATGTACTTTTATGAGGCAAGTTTTGTTGAATAATTTTGGAAAAATATATTTAATTTTTATAATGAATATTTAATCATACACTATTGATCATTAACTTGATCTTTGCTTTTAATATTTTAATCATTTTGAAAATTATCTAAATTTTTATTATTTTATTACTTATTTTAACATTTTATTATATTGTAAGTATTCATTATAGTCCTGAATGCACTATTAATTGCACTCAAATTACTGTTTAAAAAACGTAAACAAAGCAATGACCAGAAATCTGCAAAATTCTAAAATCCGCACAACCTCTGGTCCCAAGCTGTGCGGATTTGAGGGAGTCTACTGTATATAAACATGTTAAAGGAAAATTTTTTACTCTCGTTAATTATGCTTTGTTTTTTTGCACAGAATGGTAAAATTATTGTACATGAATGACAATAAGTTTACAATATTCAGAATGAGTCAGAAAATGCATTATAATCGATGCAGTATGCATGACTCTTCGTTCTTGTTAGTTATGTTTTGTGGGGTCATCAAGGCTTCTTGTTAGTTATGTAAGGGAGGGGGAGGAGTTTGTATCGGGTTTAAGATTTTATTAAAATTTCCATGCTCTAGTCTGTACATATTTACATATTTTTTTTTTCTAAAAATCTTGATTTGGTTAGATAATTGTTTTTGTTTTTTTTCGGGTTTGAATCTCGATTCAGTTTGACTTGAATTGGAATTTTCAGGTTCTTGCCGAGTTGCATTTCAAGTACTAGTTTTCAATTCTGGTCAGTGGATGGGGACAAAAATTACTTTGTCTTTCTTGAACAGATTTTTATTTCCTAATTTTTTTATTTTACTTTTTTTTTGGGGGGGGGGGATTAGATTGGGTTTCAGGTTATTCTGATCGGGTTTGAGATAGACTTCTATTGGAATTTCCATGATCTGTTCAATACATATCGACATAAATTGTTCTTTTTTTTCTAAAATCTCGATTTGATTAAATATTTTTTTATTTTTTTTTTTGGGGGGGGGGGATTGAATCTGGTTTCGGATTGACTTCAAATGGAATTTTCAGGTTCTTGTTGAGTTGCATTTCAAGTATATTATTTTGTCGCAGATAAATTGGGTTACAATTGGATATTTTTTTTTTTTTTTTTTTTTTTTTTTTTTTTTTTTTTTTGGGGGGGGGGGTAGTGTTTGAACTGGGTTTAGGATAGATTTCAATTGAAATTCTTGTCAGTGTATGTGGACAGAAATTCTTTGGTCTTTCTTGGACAGACTTGTGTTTCCATTGTTTTTTCCTTTTCGGGTTTGGATTAGGTTTCATGTTAACTTTCAGACTCTTGTCAGTGTGTATCGGCAGAAATAATTTTCTCTTTTCCGGATTAGGTTAAGGTTCGATGGAAATTTTTTTCAGGTTTCAATGAGGTTCAATTCAAATGGAATTTTCAAGTTCTGGTCAGGTTGCGCTTTAATGGAAAATATTTTGTCCTGTATAGATACTGGGCTCCGGTTGTATGGAATTTCCTTTTTCAGGTTCAGATTAGGTTTAAGATAGATTAATTGGAATTTCCAGATTTCTGATCACGCATATCTATGGAAATTAAGTTTTCTTTCCCAAATCGAGATATGGTTGGATAATTTTTTTTTTTTTGGGGGGGGGGGATTTGAATTTGCTTTCGGTTTGACTTCAAATGTAATTTTCAGGTTCTTGTTCAGTTGCATTTCAATGTATTTTATTTTGCAGCAGATAGATTGAGTTACTCTTGGAGGGATTTTTTTCTTTCCGGTTTTGGATTGTATAGGATAGATTTCAATAGGAATTTTTCGATTCTAGTCAATGTATGTCAATGGAAATTATTTTGTCTTTCTTGGACAAATTTATCTTTCCATTAAATTTTTGTTGGTTTAGAATGGGTTTCAGGATAACTTGTAGGTTCTTGTTGGCAGACTTGTATAAAACCAAAAGCTTTCTGCAAATTAATTTAATGTTGGGTGTAATTCGTATTTTTTGTGCAATTCATGGTCATCATTCATGTTTTTTATGCGATTTATGAATTTAATTTGCATTTTTGAGCAATTTATGACCATAATTCGCAATTTTTATGCGATTAATGAATGTAATTTACATTTTACATGATTTATGGACGTAATTTGCTATTTTTATGCAATTCATAGACAGAATTTGCGTTTTTTCAGCTTTCTGTTGACGAAATTTGTGTTTTTTAATCGATTTATTGACGTTATTTATGTTTTTATAGGATTTATGAATGTAATTTGCTTTTTTTACCAATTCTTGGACGTAATTTGCATTTTTTGTAATTTATGAACGTTATTAGTGTTTTTTTGCACGATTCATGGAAGTGATTCGCATTTTTTGAGTGATTTATGAATGTAATTCACGTTTTTATGCGTTTCATAGAAGTAATTTGTGTTTTTTGAGCGATTCATGAATGTAATTTGCATTTTTTATGCAATTCATGAATGCAAAACACTATTCGCTATTTATGCGATTTATAGACGTAATTTGCATTTCAGCTTTCTGCTGCCAAAATTCGTGTTTTTTGAGCGATTTATGAACATAATTCCCGTTTTACTACACAATTCATAGACATAATTTGTGTTTCTCATACAATTTCTGAACGTAATTCTCACTTTTTAAAAAACAATTCATGGACGTAATTAACGTTTTGACGATTTGTGGACCCAATTCGCGTTTTTTAAACTATTCATGGGCATAATTCGCGATTTTTATGCGATTAATGAATGTAATTTACATTTTACATGATTCATGGATGTAATTTGCTATATTTATGCAATTCGTAGATATAATTTGCATTTTTTGAGCTTTCTGTCGACGAAATTTGTGTTTTTGATCAATTTATTGACGTTATTTGTGTTTTTATAGGATTTATGAATGTAATTCGCTTTTTTAACCAATTCTTGGACGTAATTCGCATTTTTTGCAATTTATGAACGTTATTCATGTTTTTTTGCATATTTTGAGTGATTTATAAACGTAATTCACGTTTTTATGCAATTCATGGATGTAATTTGCGTTTTTTGAGCGATTCATGAACTTAATTCACATTTTTTATGCAATTCATGAATCCAATTCGGTATTTTTGTGCGTTTTATAGAGGTAATTTCCGTTTCAGATTTCTGCCGCCAAAATTCGTGTTTTTTGAGCGATTTATGAACATAATTCATGTTTTACTATACGATTCATAGACGTAATTGGCGTTTTTCATACAATTTATGAATATAATTCTCGCTTTTTTACATGATTCATGGACGTAATTCACATTTTAAGCAATTTGTGGACGTAATTCCCATTTTTTATGCAATTTGCTTTTTTTTTTTTTTAGCGATTCATGGATGTAGTTCACATTTTTTATGCGATTCATGCATGTAATTCACATTTTTATGCGATTCATGGATTGAATTAATGTTTTTATTGCGGTCTTTGCACGGAATTCACGTTTTTCGCGTGGTATTTTGTCGAAATGTTGGGTTTTTTTACATGATTCTTTGTTGAGATACTTTTTTTTTTTTTACGCAATTCTTTGTCGAAATAAATAAATAAAAATTGTTCCTTCATAAAATTTTCTGCACATGGCGTGCGTCTATATTATACAACTCTGCTTGTCAGTGTGTATTGTCAGAATTTTTTTTTTTTTTTTCAGATCGAATTAAGGTTTGCTAACCCATAGACTAATTGGAATTTTCAGATTTCTGACCACGCGTATCTATGGAAATTAAGTTTTCTTTCCCAAATCAAGATATGGTTGGATTTTTTTTTTTTTTGGGGGGGGGGGGGTTGAATCTGGTTTCGGTTTGATTTCAAATGTAATTTTCAGGTTCTTGTTCAGTTGCATTTCAATGTATTTTATTTTGCAGCAGATAGATTGAGTTACTCTTGGAGGGATTTTTTTCTTTCTGGTTTTGGAGTGTATAGGATAGATTTCAATAGGAATTTTTCGATTCTGGTCAATGTATGTCAATGGAAATTATTTTGTCTTTCTTGGACAAATTTATCTTTCCATTAAATTTTTGTTGGTTTAGAATGGGTTTCAGGATAACTTGTAGGTTCTTGTTGGCAGACTTGTATAAAACCAAAAACTTTCTGCAAATTAATTTAATGTTGGGTGTAATTCGCATTTTTTGCGCAATTCATGGTCATCATTCATGTTTTTTATGTGATTTATGAATGTAATTTGCATTTTTGAGCAATTTATAAACATAATTCGCAATTTTTATGCGATTAATGAATGTAATTTA
The DNA here is from genome assembly GCA_964019185.1 of Maratus speculifer. NCBI lineage: Eukaryota > Metazoa > Arthropoda > Arachnida > Araneae > Salticidae > Maratus > Maratus speculifer. Next base: position 277,500,974 of record OZ025289.1, on the reverse strand, counting down.
CATTTTACATGATTTATGGACATAATTTGCTATTTTTATGCAATTCATAGACATAATTTACATTTTTTCAGCTTTCTGTCGACGAAATTTGTGTTTTTTGATCAATTTATTGACGTTATTTTTGTTTTTATAGGATTTATGAATGTAATTTGCTTTTTTTACACAACACTTGGACGTAATTCGCATTTTTTGCAATTTATGAATGTTATTCGTGTTTTTTTGCATGATTCATGGAAGTGATTCGCATTTTTTGAGTGATTTATGAACATAATTCATATTTTTATGCAATTCATGGACGTAATTTGCATTTTTTGAGCGATTCATGAATGTAATTCGCGTTTTTTATGCAAATCATGAATGCAAAATGCTATTCCCTATTTTTATGCGATTTATAGACGTAATTTGCATTTTAGCTTTCTGCTGCCAAAATTCATGTCTTTTGAGCGATTTATGAACATAATTCCCATTTTACTACACTATTCATAGACATAATTTGTGTTTTTCATACAATTTCTGAACGTAATTCTCACTTTTTTAAACAATTCATGGACGTAATTCACGTTTTGAGCGATTTGTGGACCCAATTCATGTTTTTTATGCAATTTGCTTTTTTTGAGCGATTCATGGACATAATTCGCGATTTTTATGCAATTAATGAATGTAATTTACATTTTACATGATTTATGGACATAATTTGTTATACTTATGCGATTCATAGACATAATTTGCATCTTTTGAGCTTTCTATCGACGAAATTTGCGTTTTTTGATCGATTTATTGACGTTATTTGTGTTTTTATAGGATTTATGAATGTAATTTGCTTTTTTTCACAAATTCTTGGACGTAATTCGCATTTTTTGTAATTTATGAACGTCCTTAGTGTTTTTTGCACGATTCATGGAAGTGATTCGCATTTTTTGAGTGATTTATGAACTTAATTTATGTTTCAGCTTTCTGCTGCCAAAATTCGTGTTTTTCGAGCAATTTATGAACATAATTCCCATTTTACTACACGATTCATAGACATAATTTGTGTTTTTCATACAATTTCTGAACGTAATTCTCACTTTTTTAAACAATTCATGGACGTAATTCACGTTTTGAGCGATTTGTGGACCAATTCATGTTTTTTATGCAATTTGCTTTTTTTGAGCGATTCATGGACATAATTCGCAATTTTTATGTGATTAATGAATGTAATTTACATTTTACATGATTTATGGACGTAATTTGCTATACTTATGTGATTCATAGGCATAATATGCATCTTTTGAGCTTTTTATCGACGAAATTTGCGTTTTTTGATCTATTTATTGACATTATTTGTGTTTTTATAGGATTTATGAATGTAATTCGCTTTTTTTTTACCAATTCTTGGACGTAATTGGCATTTTTTGCAATTTCTGAACGTTATTCGTGTTTTTTTGCACAATTCATGGAAGTGATTCGCATTTTTTGAGTGATTTATGAATGTAATTCACGTTTTTATGCAATTCATGGATGTAATTTGTGTTTTTTGAGTGATTCATGAACGCAATTCACATTTTTTATGCAATTCATGAATGCAAGTCGCTATTTTTATGCGTTTTATATAGGTAATTTCCGTTTCAACTTTTTGCTGCCAAAATTCGTGTTTTTTGAGCGATTTATGAACATAATTTATGTTTTACTACACGATTCATAGACGTAATTTGCATTTTTCATGCAATTTATGAATATAATTCTCGCTTTTTTACATGATTCATGGACGTAATTCACATTAAGCAATTTGTGGACGTAATTCCCATTTTTTATGCAATTTGCTTTTTTTTTTTAGCGATTCATGGATGTAGTTCACAAAAACACCCCCTTGGCTGTGCCACTGACAACAAAATCTTATGTTAGTGCAAGGAGTAATTTACTCATAGACATGAGAAAAAAGTTTTTGACAACAAACCAAAAAAAAGTACAATACAGGATTTTTATATAAAATTTTGAATATACCCTGCCTCCCCCCTCTAATTCATAAGTTTTCATACATTCTATATTATATTCCATATTAAGAAGGCGCCACTTGTCTAGTTTTTTTTTTTTTAAATCAGAACGCGTTATTAGCATTTTTCATTCAGGTAGAATTTATTTAGAATAGAATTGATAAAGAAAATGCACAAATTGAAAACCATCGAACAGACATGATAGAATCATTACGTATATTTCATGGTTTTAATAATCCACATGGATGTTTCTTGTTATGCCAATACAATCTTGCAATGTCTTAATATACAATGAATAAAGTCTGGAATAAAGTTAACCAGAGAATCTTGCAATGGATTTTTGCCGTCGCTTATTCAAATTTACTTAAGAGGAATCGAGTTAATGAAATGTTGTATAAATGTTACTTGTTAGCTTTATAGATTACTAGGTACTACTAGGTTATCCCGTCGACCAAAAAATTATCACCAAACTAGGGGAGACCGGGGATGGTTGACTATAGGGGTAGGTAGACTAACCGCCAAAAACACGCCAACGGTGTGAATATTGCGTCATCCCAGCGCAGCCGCGCATCACTCTCCGCCCCCCGCTCAGTCGTCGGTAGTGTCGCGTCGCCGGCACACGCCGTTTTCGAGTAGTGACCCGTGAATTGTTTTCATATCATGTAAGTAATATTTTCGTGTTGCATATTTTTTGATCTGGTATCTACACATTTTATGTTAACAGTTTGCCTATTAGTCAGAGTGTTTTATGAGTCCATATTGATATTATTTTATGTGTTATTTCTTAATTAGGTGGCAGTGTTTAGGTTATCCATGCCATCGAAACTTAAAATGTCGTTTGGGGTTGGTAGACTAATTTCTTTCGGGGCTGGTTGAATAATTAGTCAACCAAACCCAATGACATTTTGAGTTTAAAATATCTTTAAAATTATCTTTTTATTCGATTCTTAATAAGTATATTCTTTCTTTTGCTTCAGCAGATAATAGAAGAAATATTCGGAAACGTAAAAGTACTATATATACAGACACCCCTGAAAAACAAAATCTTATAGATATGAAAAAGAATAGAGAAACTTTGAAGAAAAGAAGAAAAGATACAAAAAACAGAATAGAAAAAGGAAAAGAAACGAGTAAAGGTAAGGGTAAAGGAAAATGGAAGGGCAAAGGAAAAAGGAAAGGGTAAGGGAAAAGGAACGGATAAAGGAAAATGAACGGATAAAGTAAATGAGATGAATGTTGCTGATGACACCGTCGATGGAAATGACGATGCTGTGGATTCAGATGACGAGAGCACGATTTGTTTAGAATGCACTGAATCCTACGCCGATAGTGTCTCTGGCGAACAATGGATTCAGTGCATAATTTGTAAGTTAAGGGTTCATGCCAAATGTGTAAGAGGTAATCTAATGTTTTTTGAATGCAAACACTGTATTTCTGATAATGAAGACTGATAACTTGCCTGTTTTTTTTTATATTTTTAAGTATACAAAGATTTATATGTGATTTAAAATGAGACTGAAGAAGAGTTTAGTTTATAAAAGTTTAAATACTAAATGCAAGTATTTAACAATTACTATTTTTTAAGTAGAGAAATGCAAAATGTGCATTTAATTTGTGGCATAAGAAAATTTTAAATTGTTACATTAATAAGAATTAATATGTTACATTCATAAGAAGTTATAGAAAGATTTATGTGTGATTTAAAATGAAACTGAAGAAGATTTTAGTTTAAAAACTTTAAATACTAAGAGTTGATAGTTTTTATAAAGACTTATAAAGGATGTCTGTACCTGATTAAAATGGTTTTTTAATAAAGAGTTCAATTAAATTGAAAATAGTGTTTTATTACTTGACTCTTCTCATAATTTGTTGCTTATTGATACGTAAGTCTACTTACCCCGGGCATATAGTCAACCTACCCCGGTTCCGGGGTAGATTGACTAAGAGTCGATGTTCTGTAAAATGCATTTTTACATGATGATGATATTGAATAATTAACTATGTTTTGTTGTTTTTTATTAGTTTAATAGTCCTTCTATCCATTAATGCGATTATATTGTCTGTATGGATGAAAAGAAAAAAAATATGTATGATTTAGTAAAAAATTAGTCAACCATCCCCGGTCTCCCCTATAAGATTAAATTCCAATAATGGATGATTGTGAATGTCACATTCAATGACATTAAATACAATTTGTATATTTAAAATGTCATTGATTTTTATTTCGACTTTTTATTAATATTTTACTAATTATTTGTTTTTTCATTATTTAAAATAAAAAAATATGTGATTATGTATAATTTGGCGAAATTGGTCGACGGAATAACAGTAGTAGCGATTACTAAAATATTTCAAATTGAAATAATTTATGAAACTGAAAATGTTTTAGCCAACATTTCACTTAAGTTTAAAACAAGCAATATATAGAAATTGTAAAGTCCATCAAGTGTGTGTAACTTGGGACCAGACATTGCAGAAATATAATGTGCTCATCTTTTGTTTACATTTTTAAAAAGAGTAATTTGAATGTAATAATGTACTAGAAATCATAATGAATGCTTGTAATAGAGTATAATACAGTCAACTCTGTGAAATTCACAAAATGTATTATCTGCAAAACATGTTAAAATGTAAACATTGAAAAGTGTTTTAACACTTAAACTCAAAGATAAAAGATATGCAATAATTTTATTTTCATGAAATGACAAATTTTAATAAAATAAACTGGGATTTAAGAAAATTCATGAATTTTGTACCCTGTATTTAAAAACAATACTTTAAGCAAGCCAGTAAGTTTCCGTTTATTAATTATGATTAATGCAAACCTATTCTTTGCTCAAGCAGCGAAAAAATTAAAAAAATAAATAAAATATATATAGAGGTAAAATTGTTTATCAAACAATACACATAAAAAGTTCCTTGGCGAAGGAGAGTAAACTGCATTTCACCCAAAATTACTGACAAAAAACAAAACAAAACAAAATGCAGTCCAGATTTTTAACTGGCATTCTCGTAAAATTTTGAATATATCCTGCCTCCACACTGTAATCCATAAGTCTTCAAAAATACAAGCAAATAACTTTACTGCAAAGTTACACATTCTGTATTAATTAATAATCCATTGCAAGATTCTCCGGTTAACTTTATTGCAGAGCTTATTCGTTGTATATTGACATTGCGAGATTCAATTGGCGTAACAAGAAACAACATGTGGATTATTAAAACCTGAAAATTACTTAATGATTCTATCTTGTCTGGTTTATGTTTTTTAATTCGTGCATTTTCTATATCAATTTAATGGACATTATGTAAGAATATTACTACCTGAATGAAAAATGCTCCGTGTAACTTGCCGCGTTCGGGTTCGGATTCAAAACAAAACTAGACAAGTGGCGCCCCTAGGCGTATGAATACATGACTTTCCAACAACAAATAATTTAAAATAATTTTTGTTTGAAAACTTAAAAAAAAATCATAAGTCGAAAGTATATTGAATATGTATAATTAAAAAATATTTTCCTATTTTAAAAAAGGATTCAAAATATTTTTTCCACAAAATGCAAAAATATCCAATGTAAGAAACGTAATATTTTCTTCTTACGAAAAATAAAGGCAATATAAATAGAAATTTGATTTAGTATATATTTATTGAATGTTTTAAAGCACATGATAAGATGTTTTTGTAGTTTAAAAAACATTTATTGCTTCGATTTGGGTGTTTTAACTGTGACCATTTAACTGTAAGGTTTTTCACTACTGCTCCGTCTGCTAACCCATAGAATAACATGTAATCCGCGAGCTAATATAGTCCAATTTTCCAAGACCAATATATAACAAACAAGAGTTTTCCTAGAAACAAGGCAAGTCTTATTACCTCTATCTTAAAGAGATTCATATTATATATAAGTTTTAATAAAATCTCCCAGCCCGTTATCTAGATCCCATTATCAGGAACAAACACCATCGTTTTCCGTTTAAAAATGGTTATCGAGATCTAAAAATATACGGCACGTAGAAATGTAAAAATTATAGGATAGGATTAGACTGGGAATATAAGACTATATTAAAAAAATTGGACCATTCTGACCAATATTTGCTGAGTTATTAGAAGGCGGCTTTTCCGATTTCCTTTGAAGTTGAGTTAGCTGTATATATGAAGTTCCGCATCTACCCTTATGACGATGGTAGGTTTAAAGCTGCGTCACTTGAAGGCTGCCGCCTTCTATGATTATACATAGTGACAGCTTTAAAATCAGATCTATATATTTAAAAGACCTGGCTGTTTTTTCAGTCATCAGCCCTGAATTTTCTACTCAATGGATTTTGATAATTATTTTTTTAAATGAAAGCTATTTATTTGTAGTTGTGCCCATTTTAGCTATTTTTTAATTTATTTCCATTTTTATATTTTATTTTTAATTTTAAATGCTTTTTACGATATATCTTCAAAATGGTGGCAACTCAGTTTAGCTTTTCTCTCGATAATAAAAATTTATTTTCCATTATCACTTTCCACCAGTCAGAAGCTTTATTTCACCAGTGAAAATGTCCTCGCATTTAAAAGAAAAAAGTTAATTGTTTTCGTAAAATTTAACCACAATAAAATGATTGCGTATAATTATGCACTAATTGAGGTAAAAAAATATACTTACTGAGAAATAATTTTAATAATATAAATAAAATAACAGAAAATAATTAATCATAAAAATTAAAGTCTAAAACAAAATAAGAAAAATTTCAAATGAGGAAAATTGTGTCATTCAGCAACCAGATAAATGGGAATTACAATATTATTACGGATGCTTCTTTCATATTACTAATAACAGTAACTTTTAAAAACATTTGAAGAGAAAATGACGTCACAATTTAAAACATCGCATTTTTACTCATAACGATATTACATTTCAATATTTCTTTTCATTATGGACACTGAGATTGAGATTTTACATTCAGGTGACTTCAGTTAGTGGAAATGTCATAGTAAAAATGAAATTAGTTTTTTTTTTAATAAAACTATTTTTCTGTGAGTGCATATAAAATAAAATATCTGGATTTCGCCGACACACAGATTACAGTTTTAACTGAAGATGTGCGAATATTTTCATGCAAAATTGTAACTGACAAACTTGACATTAAGTTTGGAAATATATTTATTATATATTGATTCAATAATGTAATTACTTTTGCTTTGTTTAAACCAAATCGATCGGGGCTTTTGAACATTTCATTCGTCGAATTGGACGGGATTCAACTCGCGTATTTATAATTTAATCTGGATGATTAGTTAAAGCTTTTGCTACAATAAATTGTTAAGAATAATTAAACTATTCCGAGTAATAAAAAAACCACCCAGAAGTATGGAGAATGCAAACTTTTATTCATCCCAGTGTATAAGAATAGGCAAAAACACTTCTGAGGGTACGCAAGTTATAAATTGATATAACTTACTACATAAATAATGTTTGAACGTCCTATATAATCTGTGTTTATTTTTATATTTCACCATTCCTCATACACTCAGCATGCAATTAAGTACGATCTCTGTATTTTTTTTCATATAAATTATCCTTTAACTGTTATAACATTATTATTTAATTTTTTCCTTCATTTAAAAAAAAAAATATTTTTCACAGAATTTTCTCTCTCGTTTTGGAAATTCTTTATAATGGTAATTGCTTATATTTCCTATTTCTTGGTTTACTATTTTAGATATGTTGCTTGCGATTTTTAAAAATAGAGAAATGTTCAATTGATTTCGAGCATTCTATATCGACAAAATTGTCTGTCGTATTCCCTCTTAGTCCTCACGACTTCGAAGAATGTTCCTCTATGCTACCAACACCGTGTCAGTGGTAAAGTGATTTGTTGTATATCTTATACAACAACGAGAGCAAAAATTGTGTGTGCGTAAATTTTATTTTACAAACGGCTACAACAATTTTGATTCAATTTTGTATTTTAGCATTTTTAAGCACGACAAAGTCAATGCGCTAAGTCAATGTTCGAGAAAATTCAATTAGTGGGTCATTTTGGGTCTTAATAGGTCAGGGTTAATCTAATTACAGTAATGGTCAAAAATTTCCAGCAAGCATGAAAATTTTCGTTAATCTGTAAGTATTCTATGCGAGAGATGAATTTTAAAGTGGTATACATTTTATTGACATATTAGTTAGGAACTTATTTATGGAATATCAAATAAATATCAATAAATTTAATTAAAAAAATAATTGCAAAAAAAAAGTATGTTCTCAAAATTTTCTGGCTATTTTGGCACATTTGGAAAAAAATGGTGACATAATAGAAAATAACTGTGATCAAGAACTTTTATAGTTAGTATTTTGTCGTCAGACCTTTTAAGTACTGCTGCGCAGCTACGAGGCATCGATTAAATGAATGATTGAAGATCGTATGTGTTAGGATTTTTCACTTTTCTTGCGATTTTTGGAAATTTTGTGCTGAATTGGAATATTTATAATTCCGCAAACAGTTTTCCAGTTCATTCTAAAGACTTTCTGCTGAATTCAGCTGGGTGATTCGCCTGACCATTTCGAAAGTGAAATTTTTTGAGCTAAAGCCACTCCTTGAAGAGCTTGAATGTATGCTTTGAATCATTATCATGCTGAAACAAATATTTGCAATATTTTTTTCTTCTAATAAGGCAGCAAATGATCTTGCAAGATATCCTTATATATTGTATCCATCCTCTTGCCGAATATTTCAACTAACGGACCAACACTTTTTTTTAAAAAAATACTCTCCGCTGCATAATCTGTCCTCACCATGATTCATTGTACGAATAACGCATCTCGAATCAAGTCTTTTGTCTTTTAAGACATTGGGCATGGTGTCTGCCATTACTCCCAAAAAGTTTAAACTTCGATTCATCGGAAAGTAATACTTTTATACAGTTTTCACGCTACCAGCCTTTGTGTTCCTTGCAAAAAGGATAGTCATACACGCTGATTTTCGTTTTATTTACATCAGGTTTTTAACAATTACTCGTTTATAAAGTCCCATGACACATGCACGTCTTGCACAATAGACCGACTTATTTCAGCAATATTTTCTCTCCGTAAATATCGGCATAGTGAGTGGTATTTTTAAACGTGTCATAAGCTGCTTTTCTCTTAATAATTCAGTCCGTACGAATAATTCTGCGGGTCTCCAACACCATAGCAAGCCCTGGAAGCCATTCTAATTTTTAAAAATACATTATTCACAGTAGATTTTTTTATTGGTAACATTTCTGAAAACTCCCTTTAGCTACCTGGTCTTTCAAGGGTAGACAAATCACATGTATACAAAAAATAATTATAAAACTTTTCAGTTTGAATTACAACTACGTTATTCACGTTGTATAAATAACAAAAACGGCCCAAAACATAACAATAACGAATGGGCGTAAACTTCTGGACACGTTATTTGAGAATTGTTAACCTTTCAAACAAGTGTTTTCAACATTCAATGAAAATGATCAAGTGATCAAAAATCATTTGCATATTCTTAACTTTTGAGCAACGTTCTGGCAAACAAATTAAAGAAACTAACTGGCCGGTAACCTTTGATCGCCGTTGTACATTTAAAAAATTGCTCAATCAGTTTTAATGAAATTTTGTATCCAGCCTTTTTCTGACACAAGAAAATCATTGGCCTAATTCACATATTCTAGAAATTTCGATTAGTAGATCATTCTGAGGTCCTTATGAGTTAAACCAGAATTTTATCTAGAAAACGGCTCTAACGATTTTGACTAAATTGTCCATGCCACCGTTTCTGATTGCGAGGAGACCATTCGACTAACTCACATGTCAGAGAAAATTTGATTCGAGGAATATTTTTGGGGTGAAAATGGCTGTAACGATTTAGATTAAATTTTATATTCTATTATTTTGGGGCGACGAATACTATTCAGCTAGTACTGGGGCGCTAAAACATGCCCATTTTCCGACTAAAGGTCTGTTATGTGGTTATACGGTTTTGCAACGGCGGCCTCACAATACATCTTACTTTCGGGCGTTAATTGTGGTAGGGCGTCGATATCCTGCATGCCATGCAGTATAACCCCCAGGAACCCATTGTTTCCATATTGGCATAGCAGCGATTGGATTTCGACTAGTGCGATGCGTGGTATCAGGGAATGATAATCCCCACCTTCAATAGTCAACTGCTGCATCTATCGAATTTCGACACTTGCTAATGATTATTCCTCCATATTTTTCGAAGCATAAGACGATATTCTGAGCAAATGCGTACTTTACAAAGCGTTTTCGAATGAGAAATCTACTACTCAACTTTGCTTTTATGCAGCATTTCAGATGTCGCTTCTCCCGCATGCGTAGTCTAAATGCGCTTAAATACTAATCATTTGCATATTCCAACCTCTTCTTCCTTTCATTTTGATGGTCGTCAGATTATTCCATCCTGGTATTGCAATTTTAATGGCCAGAAATGTAGATAAGGCTCAAGAAAATTTCAGTAAAATTTGCATTCTATCATTTTCGAATTCAAGAAGACCATTGAGTTAGTTCGCATGTTCGAGAAAATTCGATATTGACAAAAATTTGTATTATATCGTTATCGAGTACGAGAAAATCATTGAGTTACACTACATGTTCGAGAAATTTCAAAGAGTGGCTCATTTCTTGGTCATTGCGAGTCACATTATCTTATCTAAAATACATCTGCAAAGATTTTAAAATAAATTTAGTATTTTACCGTTTTCAGTCTTTAGAAGACTAATGGACTGCATAGCGCGTTGGAGAAATTTACGTTACTAGATTTGGGGTCACTGCGAGTCAATTTAATTTTATCGAAGAAACGGCTTAAATGATTTTGAATAAATTTTGTATCCTACGTTTCAGATTAACTGAAGACTATTGAGCTAAATTGCATGTTCGAACAAATTTCATAAGTGAGTCATTTTGGATAACTACGGATCAAGGTCACGAAACCTAGATGTTGGCAACAGCCAAGAAGCTAGAGATATTTGACAAAATATTGACTATATTTGGCCGAGAAATCGACTTTCAAAATTACGAATGACAAAACACATACTTTGTGCCAACTGAAAAAATATCTGGAGATTTTGCTATATTTGGCCAAAAATTGGCTTTTAGAATCTTAAGAATTTTTTTAGATATTCTTAATTTTAATCAATATGTAAAGTTAAATGTATCAGAATCGAGCTAAAAATGTGGTTTGGATTGATGTCATTTTGTTGTAAATATGTAAATAATATAAAATTTATAAACATGTACGTTCATTCATAGTTTTTACATTGATTGTTTTTCTAAGTAATAGTGTTATAAATAATGTGATTATTTATAACAATAAAACAGAGAGAATGATGCAGCGAAAATATTATATTGAGTTGAGCAGATAATTAAGTTTGACCGAGCATTAGATCGGTCTCTCCCGCTAGTTCGAAACTTATTATGTGTCAGTACTTTTATTGTTACATAACATATATTTAAATTAGTTTTTCTTTCACCTACCATATTAGGACGTGGAAATTTCTAATACTCCTAAAAATTTTAAATGTAAAATAATGAATTTACATTACTAATCTATAAAGAGAACCCATACAAATAGATAAATATATTTACTGCAAATTAGAACAAAAATTAAACTATTAATTTACACCGATTGCAGTACCTAAGAAAAACCAATTTCCTAGGGTTTTCTTTATTTACTTAAAATATAAATAAATTTTTTCTACCGCAAACCTAAAATGACCAAGAAAAATCAATCGTTATCAGTGCTAAATTGTATCTAGTGTAACTAAAGGGAAAGGAACAATTCTCTTTTATTTCAATTTGCTTCTCTTTGTTGTTTCTCGTTTATTTAATTACCATTTTTATTTAGAAAATTTAACGAAAGTGTTTGTTAAGTAACACATTTCCTAGAGCTATAGCAGTGTTTTATTAAATATTTTGTTTGTGTAACAGAGTGGATTACATGGTTGCTTAGTTGCATAATTATTTTGGTAATTGAATGTGGTAGATTAGAGTAGATATATTTTTTAAACTAAGCATGCTTATTAAGGATCTTTCTATTTCCTTCTATGTTAAACCACGAAATATTTTAACCACCAAAGGAAAAAAAATAAATAATAAAAATAAAATAAAATAAATACATAAATAAAAACTATGTTATAAGACAATAATTGGAAACAAAACGTATAGAAGTAAATCTTTTTTTTTTTTTTACAGATGGTGCATGAGATATTTTTACTCACAATCTGCAGAACTACAATAATTTCATCTATATATATTAATTGTGTGTGAAAAAAATCATTATGAATTTATATTTGAATCAGATTTACGCCACGAATAATCCAAAGAAATAATAAAAAAAAAAAAATAGAAATTACAGACTATATGAAGTATAATATTTTTTATCTGCATGAAAAATAACAATTTTCTTTTTTCATAGAGTAAAACGGGTCGTAAAAAACTATGTAGTTTCAATCAAACTATATACAGGGTGTCCAGTAAATGACTGGCCCATTTTGAATGTATTAACAAATAAACGGTTTCAGATAAAAATGTTATCAGAATGCCTTGTTATCAGAAAATCAATAAATTTTAAGATATGCATTTTCCTAAAATAGTTTGAATTTCGGCCAACAGATGGCACTGACGGCGACAACAGTTTGTTGAAATTTAGACATTACTCTAGTTTTCATACGTATGATCTTTTCGTCTCATTTCGCAGAGTCGAATCTCACTTGACATCTTAAATCGACACTCCACTCACCTGCAGAAATAGAGTTTGTTGGATGAAAAGAGATTTAAAATAATAATTATGATTGAATAATGCCTATTATACGTAATAAAAACAAACAAAATATTCATTGACTTTTCACACACTTACCATAAGTAAATTGTATTCAAAAATGTTTTTGTAACCGGTTAACCTATACTTCTTTTATGTACAATAAATTGAAAGCATTGAAAACACCACTTTTTTAAGTTAAAAAAAATCTTAATATTCTTTCTAAACATTTTTTCCATTAAATAGTATGAAACTGCATTTAAAAAATTAGTGGTTTAAAAAACGTTAAGTTATGGCTGAAGCAAACTCTTCTTGCTTACGTAGTGCAGTGAAATCAATTAAGTGGTTAAAACAGTGGTGCGGAAATAGTGTTGTGGTGGGACAAGTTCCCTGTCTAAAAAAAAAAAAGCGGGGCAGTGACTTATAAGTTGGCACATAAAAATCTAATAAACCTTAGAATGAAGGAATCCATTTACAGCAAATTCTGCTTTAAACGTAAAAAATATTGATTTCGTCGAAGAAAATAACTTACAAAACCAACTGCTAGGACAAAAACTTGTCTAAAACAAAGTATTATTCATTTTTCAGAAAACTGAATTCATTATATTCATATTTTAACATTTAACACATCTGAAAATTTTATTACGAAAACCAAGAGAGATTTTAAGGTGACTTTTACACATACGTCTCCCTTCCCCCTCCCCTTCAACTGAAAACATATCTACGCTGAAATGGAAGGTTGTTTTTAAAAAAAGCATCATATATGTTTTAGATCCTGCGAGTTACCCCTTTTCAAAATTTCATTACAAAGAGCATCATTGATCTAGAAATATATTTTTCGTCACCCCCCCCCCCCCCTTTCCTTAATTAATCTTCATGATCAAAAGAAGGGAAAGAAGAATTCTAAAAATTACTCTTGCATCCGATTTGAAATAAAGAACATTATTTGAAAAAAAAGATTCTAAAAACTTTTTAAAAATTATATATGTAAAATACTAATGTTCCAGAAATTTGGTAATATTTATACTTATAAAATTGAACTAAAATAAGTAGATCTATGATGATTCTATGATTATTCAGAATCTATTATGCCTTCTGCGATAAAATTTTCAAAAGGGGTGACTGGCAGCATAAAGAAACAGGTAAGTCGCTTTTTTTCATTTTTAAGCATCCTTTCATTTCATTGTAGATACGTTTGCAATCAGTGGAAGAAGAGGGAAGTGTTGTGTGTAAAAAGCATCTTAAAATCTTTCGTGGATTTCGTAATAAAATTTTCAGATATGTTAAATGTCAAACTATAAATATAACGAGGGATGAATTCGGTTGCGGAAAAATGAAAAATATTTCGTTTTAGAGAGGTTTTTAGGGTTTATACAGGTTTAGTAGGTAGTTTTGTATGTTACTTTCTCTGTCGTGATCAATAATTTTTTGTGTTTAAGAAGGATTTGTTATAGACGAACCTTTATTTTAAGGTATAATATATTTTTATTTGCCGATTTGTAGGTCACTGCCCAGCTTTTATTTTAGACAGGGAACTTACCACCGCTATTTGCGTACTACTGTTTTAGCTTCTAATTTTACTACATGTCGTATAGGCAAAAAGAGTTTGCTTGATCCATCTCTTAAAGCTTTTTGACATCACTATTTTTTTAAATACAATTTCATACTATTTAATGGAAAAAATGCTTAGATTAAATATTAAGATTTTTTTAACTTAAAAAAACGGTGTGTATCCCATATTTTCAATTTATTCTACATAAAAAGAGAATCAGTTAACTGGTTACAAAACATTTTTTGAATACAATTTACTTATGGTAAATGTGTGAAAATTCAATGAATATATATATATATATATATAGCACTTTAAGAATAATGTGTAACGGCAGATCCAAAGTCCCGTGCCATAATAAAAAATGATATCAAACTATTAAACTTTAAAGGAAATAAAAAACGAGTAAGGAAAACAGTATAAAGACAATATAAAAAGGCTGTGGATCTCATCAGCAGTGGGCAGTTTTAAAACACAGCAAATACATATGAATGGAAATGGAAAAGGACTATTATAATGTAGTGGCAGTGGGTTTCGATCAGAGTGTTACAATTTAAAAAAATCAAATGTACAAAAACATTTGAAATCATAACACTCCCCCACCGGACCCAAACGCCACAGAAAACAGCATATAACACATTTAAAATTGATACTGCCGAAATGAACAAGTATGTAATATAACTTAAAACAGAAATAAATAAAGTTGTATTACCCGAGCCTCAAAGAAACAGCCACACTAAACAACAAAAAACCAGCATCCAAAATCAATCCGTATTCGTATCCATGTCGTTGCCACACGATTGCAGACATCCTTGTAAAACCGTCCAAAAGGCTTTAAGTTATACAAATCATTAACTGTCAATCATATAGCAATTACTTAAAAATGCAGACTGTCAGTAAAACTAGTATATTTTTTAATAAATTTTAAAGGTAAATTGTTCTTGTATTGTAAAATATTAATTAAATGAAGAAGTTCCTTTAAAAATAAATTTTTATTTGAACAGAGCTTGTAGTAACGGAAAACTTGACCAATAATTATATTAATGTAAACACGTTTATGAATATTTGAAGTCCAGTTAACCAACTGATTAACTTCAAAATTAAAATTATCTCTTTTATTATATATGGAAATTTGCAAATCATTTGTAATGTGGATTTTTAAATCGAGATAGTCAGCAGCGTTATTATTTTCATTAGTTTTTTTTAGAATGTGTTATATGCTGTTTTCTGTGGCGTTTGGGTCCGGTGGGGGAGTGTTATGATTTCAAATGTTTTTGTACATTTGATTTTTTTAAATTGTAACACTCTGATCGAAACCCACTGCCACTACATTATAATAGTCCTTTTCCATTTCCATTCATATGTATTTGCTGTGTTTTAAAACTGCCCACTGCTGATGAGATCCACAGCCTTTTTATATTGTCTTTATACTGTTTTTCTTACTCGTTTTTTATTTCCTTTAAAGTTTAATAGTTTGATATCATTTTTTATTATGGCACGGGACTTTGGATCTGCCGTTACACATTATTCTTAAAGTGCTATATACATAATTTACGTGATTATTGCAGCTATAGCGCTGATCATGTGGATTTTTTGTGAACTTAAGTTTACTTAAGACTTTAATATTTTTCGACTATATATATATATATATATATATATATATATACTTTTATAAATGCATCCAAAGTTATTCAGATGTATTTTTTAAGTAAATAGATATTTTTAAATCATAAATATTATTTTAAATCTCTTTCCATCCAACAAACTATTTCTGCAGGTGAGTGGAGTGTCGATTTAACATGTCGCCTGAGATTCGACTTTGCGAAATCAGCCAAAAAGCTCATGCGTATGAAAACTGGAGTAATGTCTGAATTTCGGCAGTTTGTTTTCGCCGTCAGCGCCATCTGTTGGCCGAATTTCGAACTATTTTAAGGAAATGTATACCTAAAAATTTATTGATTTTCTAATGACAATGCAGCAAACCGCGCATTTTTATCTCAAACCGTTTTTTTTCCTTATTTACATTCAAAATGGGTCAGTCATTTACAGGACAACCTGTATGTATTCGAAATAAAGGTAATCGGACGAAATCTATCATATGTCTATATGGTTTTCTCAATTGTTTTCAAGTTTTTATTTAGATCCAGTTATTATTGTCATTTTTATTTAGAAATTTTTATGAAAGCATACGTTATGTGAAATTTTTCTGTAACCTTAAATTTAATAGTGAAGCATTCTCGAAAAAGGAATTGTATAACATGCACGTTCGAATTGTATAACCGAACATAATTGTTTTTTCATATGACTGAATTATTTTTTACATAGTATAGCCCATAATATTTATTTTTCTTACCACAATCTATTTTCAGTTTAAAAAAATTAAAATAAGTAATAATTAAATAACTAACTAAAATATTAAATAAGTTTAAGCTGGTGTGAATTTATATTAAGAGATAAAAACTTCTTAAACACACCAAAAGAAGTTCTTGAAATCGCTGGATCTTTCGAAAGCTCGAAAATCTATTTTTTCCCCTTCATACCATGCTGCTTCTTTCTTCATCTTCTTCATTGTGTCCGTTGTCTGTTTTGATTGTACTCTTCGGTGATTGGCTGTTGTGTGTTTTCCTATTGCTTGTTCTTGCAGCTTATTCCCTTTCCCGCCTTTTCAATCAGTCGTGCCAGTCGTTAGCATATGCACGTCTTCTTTGTGCCTGACAAAGAGAGATTCAGTTAGTTCGAAAGGCCCAGGGATTTCTAGAATTTTTTAGGATGTGTTTAAGAAGTTTTAATTTCTTCGTAATGCACATAAATATAATAATACGTATGGTAAATATTATGACCATAATTTAATGTCTTATTACTATTATGTAAATATATATGTATATATTATTTTATTGAATTTTTAAAAATATGTTTTATTTTTTGTATGATATTTCATTATTTTATAAAATGCAAAGTTGTTTTCATCAGAATGCAATCTCTTCTCAAGAACAATATAATTGTAAAATTTTTATAATAAATAAATTGAATAATAAAAATATGAAGTCTGCGATCAATGTTAAAAAAATAAAACAAAAAAGGCTACAAACATGTTGCAATGCACCATGCCATTTTCATTCATGCGTTAGAAAATTCTTAGTAACAAGTTTAACAGATAAAAATCTTATATTAAGTGGAAAAATTCTTAGTAAAGATGCTTTTTTATTCTTAAACGAAATTCTTAAACGAACTTGATCGATTTTCTATTTGTACGCTATGAGAGTTATCATAAAATTCTTTACGGTTGTTTAAGCAGTTCTTATATTTTCGAAGTTAAAATAATTTAAGCTTCTCGAAGGTTAATTCCTTTTTTCGTACAATCAAGCACAAATATCAAAGTTTCTCCGTGAAACTTTAAGAAATTGACAAAAATCTTTTACCAAAATCTTTATGAATAAAAATTCAACGGAATGTTTAATTAAAAGCAGTTTCAGAAAGTACTTAAGAATAAAAAGTAAGTAAATTGCTACTTTCATATCTCCAAGCCATATTAAGGTGATCAATTTAAAAAATTAGCACTCTTCACTTAACCTACATTAATTAAAAATTTGAAATTGTTTTTAAACATTTTAAACTCATTTAACAGTAAATCTCTTGAAAGTAAAACCTGCCTGTAAAAGAACACTGTATTTTATTAAATAACAAACAGAGTCTGGCGACCAATTTGGTCACCTTTAAATGTATGCTAAGAAATGAAGCTACGTTTATTCATAATTTTACTTACTTGCTTTCCTTCACCAAATCAGTCTATCCTTGTATATAAATCAAGTGTCTATGTGATCATAGTAGTATTTTGTGTATTTTTTTTTTTTTTTTTTTTTTTTTTTTTTTTTTTTTTTTTTTGTTATGCATTTCAAATTTCTTGAAAAAAAAATTGTTTAGCTGATTTAGATATTTATGCATCACGTCTTTTTTTTTTTTTTGTGAGACAATATGTTCAATAATGAAATTTTAAAACGTTATATAATTTTCCGTAATTGGATCCACTACCACGTGATATATAATAACAAATATGACCGGGTTAATGAATTTTATTGCGTGTGAAATGCCTTTAATAATAACTGAACTTGCAATAAACCAAAATATTGTTGCAAATATGTTATTTGAGAACATCTCCATTATCTCTGTCGCCCACGCGTTCCATAAAAAATAAATAAATAAGCCAAAAACCTGTCTTAACCGATCTTTTATTGTAGTCTATTAGAATTCCTTTTGTTATACTCTTCCTTAATCCACATGCTGATGAATTTTCCCGTATCCTTTATCACCATTCGTACAGACTTCGAAAAAAATTTTCGTTTATTCAAAAAGCTGCCATCATGATATAAACACGTGATATTGGACACGATATGAGTAGGATTATTGAAGAATGTTAAGCTTATTCAATTAATATCAAAGTACAATTTATTTACAAATTATTTACTTAAAACGGAAACACTCACATTTAAGTGCTTGGATACAGACGATCCGGTTGATAACAAATTATGTATAGCAAATACTTTCTGCAAATTGGGTCAATTTATTGATGTACAATATTTCCTTCTTATCCTACGATATCTCATTAAGTTTATCAGAGTATCAGCCTGCCCTTCCAGTTGCACTGACTTTCTGCGCACGAGACTCAAGCCTTTTTCTGTGAATCTCAAAATTTTACTATCGTAAACTCCGACAAAAACACACCAACCTCACTTCTGTAGGTTTTTTGACAGAATTTAATATTTATCTTTCAGCTATTCCCTCGAAGAAAAAACAATGGAGTCCGAACCCTGGATCCCGACCCTGTTAGTCCGAAAGGTGGAATTCATTTAGACAATGGGGCTTTTTTATACAATAAGATCTAGTTATAATAGCTCCGAACAATTTAATTGCTTTAAACTCATGTGTGCAGAAAATGATGCTTAAAAAATACAATATATAATTATAAAATAAACTTAATTATTTACTTGCACATTAGCGTAAGACACCATATTTTCAGGTTTTACTATAGTACACTGTAATATATCTTTTTTTCTGTATGAGATTTCTTGAATCTTTGATTTGTTATACAGTTATCGTTGAAACATTTTTAATACATATTTTCTTTCAGAGCATATGCAATGTGTTATGTCTTATGTGTTTGAAAATAAGGTCTATTTATATTCATCAATTTTTAATGCTTGTTTAAAATATTTTAATTAGTTTTTACTGCATATATAAATTATTTGCAGAAAGAACCAATCTGACCTATGGAGATGTAATGATTCTTTCAAAAAGTTACGATTAGACAAACATGTACAAACTTTGTGATTCTATTTTAAAATATCAAGAAAATACATCATACACAACAAAATTGTTTATTAGAATTCAATAAAGTTATAAATTCTAATTAAAACTTATTTCCCTAAATCTGGTAAAACTGTTTATAATATAGGAATAAGTTCCATTTTACTTAGCTAAATGAAACCAAGACTTTCTTTTAGAGAAAAACTTCCTATTTTATCTTGAAAATACTATGTATTACTATAAAATATTAAATGCTGCCATGAACCCATTTAAAATTTAGTGATAGTTTCTGATTAATACAATATAAAAAACGAAAATGCAGTTCCCACAGTAAAATTCCTATTAAATGTTATATAACGCAATTTCATTCGATATGCTCTTATAAAAAATACCCTTAGAAGTATTTATAAAAGACATTACAATTCTAATAACATAAATCAATCAATTAAATGACTTAGAATTTCAGATTGTCATTTTCCTCCCATGTCACAATATGGTTGGTGGAAAGTAAAAGGCCTTCTGCTATATTGTATGAATATCTTTTTCTAGTTTTTTGTTTTTTAAATTTCTTATGATATTTGCACCTTATAATAGACCTTATGAAACAAATGTATAAGGAATGTAACAAATTATGTATTTTAGAAGTAATTTTTCACACTTAAAATATTGTTGTCACTGAAAATGAATATCATTTTCCTGACCTTTATTTTTGTTCTTTATCAGGTATACAGTCATCGCAAAAAAAATCTTGACATTTGCGATTTCTTATGTTTTGTGAAATATCTAGAAATATACTTGAGGAATGACTCTGAAACTTCAGATGTATAAACAAAATAGTACAGGTCACATATTTTCCAGAGAATTTTTTTCCAAAATCCAATAGGGGACCGTCAACAAATTGAAAAAGAAAGAATATCTTTTTAATAACCCTGTCATAGC
This sequence comes from Maratus speculifer, assembly GCA_964019185.1. Classification (NCBI taxonomy): domain Eukaryota; kingdom Metazoa; phylum Arthropoda; class Arachnida; order Araneae; family Salticidae; genus Maratus; species Maratus speculifer. Next base: position 277,480,436 of record OZ025289.1, on the reverse strand, counting down.
TAATGTAGCAAAAGCGTTTAAACTTCAGAATATTATTAAGTGGCTTATGGCAACAAACTGTGTTCATTTTATGCGGATAGCATGTGTACTCGTAGAGATATTAAGGTCTTTATAAAAACGGTCCCAAATTTTGCCAAGTTTTTTGCTTATAATTTGCAAAGTTCTTAACAAAAAACAATGTTCTTTACAGAAAATATGACAAACAACATTGTACAGTACATAACGCCCTGTAATCAAAATTAAACAAAATATTAATCTTTATGAAAAATGAGCAGGTTTACTAAATAAATTTTTTCTGCGCATGCGTCAACTCTATTAAAATTTCATTTGCATATTGTGTTAGCTAAATATATAGAGAAACTTTCGTTAAAGTTTAAAAATCATAGCTTGAAAATTCTGAAAGTTATCGTCGATAGAAGTAGATCAAAATCCGTTATTCCCAAAATGAAGCAAAAAATGAGGAGCTGTATCCAACTATAGTAGTACGTGCAATACTGTGTAGACACTAATCAATAGAATATGGATACAGCCCCTCATGTTTTTTTGTTTCATGTTGGGAATATCGGATTTTGATCTTATTCTTTAGACGATAATTTTCAGATTTTTTTTAAGCTATGATTTTGAAACTTTAACATAAGTTGCTCTATACATTTAGCTAACACAATATGGATATAGGATTTTTATAGAGTTGACGCGTGCGCAGTCAAAATGTATTTTGTAAACTTGCTTTATTTTCATACATTTAATAATATTTTTTAATTTTGATTACAAGATGTTGTGTACAATTTCGTTTCTCATATTTTCTGTAAAGAACATTGTTTTTTATTAAGAACTCTGAATAAAGACCTTAATATCTCTACGAGTATACATGCTATCCTCATAAAAATGAACACAGTTTATTATCATAAGCCACTTAATCGTAATCTGCAGTTTGAACACTTCTGCTACATTAGTTTTGACAGGGTTATTCAAAAGGTTTTTGTTCTTTTTCAATTTGTTGAAGGTCCCCTATTGAATTTTGGAAAAAAATCTTCTCGAAAATATATGACCTGTATTATTTTGTTTATACATCTGGAGCTTCAGAATCATTCCTGAAGTATATTTCTAGATATTTAACAAAACATCTGAAATCGCATATGTCAAGATTTTTTGCGATGACTGTAAATGGCGCTATAGGGTAATTCTTATTTTTCGCATACTTCAAGTCAGAAGTAGAAAAATCATAGCTTCCGGCAAGATCTTTTATAAATTTTTCTGTAGATAATGTGATTAAAATCTTTGCAAAAATTGAGTAGTTTTTTATTATGTAATTTACCTGGCTTCCACAAATTTACAAATAAAATTGTTCATACCAATTGTAGCTCAAAAGAATTTGAGCTACTATTTTGAAAACACGTTTTTTTAAACAAGATTAAAATACAAGACCTAAAAAAACCAAGAATCTAAAAAATGATTTTGAATAAAATTTTATAATCCTGGTATACATATGCCATGACATTACATATAATTGCACAAAAAGTAGCTTATTATTTAAGTTATTCAAAATTTAGCAAATTTACATGAAAAATCATTTATTCTTTAATAGAAAATAAATTTACTTCTTAAAGTTTTGAATTGTTTTCAACGAATACTTTCAATATTTCGGATGATCAAAATCCGACATTTGTTACATTTACACGTGATTAACATTCGTCAATGCAGCTACTTTGAGTGGAAAACGTGAACTGCACGCATTAACTAAATCAAACATAACAAAGCTTTAGAAATCAAACATTGCATACAAAAGTTCTTGTTCTCCATAACACACTTTCCCCTCCCTAAATTTAAAGATTCTGCGTTAAGGGGAAAGATAATTCTATTATTTTTAAGTACTCTCTCAATTCAATGTGCTAAAGTTAGAATTGAAGAAAAGATAAAAAATCATTTTGAAAAGCCCTTTGGCCCTGTCGGAATTCAGTCGATGTTTTAAAACTAATACTTTCTTTCTTCATTCATTATTGTCCAAGAGCCGACAGCACAAAACCCTATGTTATCTAGCGCAAGAAAAAAAACCCTCTTTATTTTATTGAATAGTAATAGGGGAATCTAATGATTCATGTCTGCCAGAAGCGAAGAGGTGCGTAAACCAATAATGAAGTGGTTGCCACTAGTGGTTGCATCTTCAGTGGTTCACATATTTTCCATGTTTGCATACTTTTGATTGTAGGACAAACACAATGCTAAACCTACGAGTCAACTATTAGTGGCATTAATTTTTAGCTTATGCACCATTTCACTTCCGGTAGGCATGAAGCATTGGATTCCTCGTAAAAGGATGTTTCTTGTGCTCGATAACATAGGGTTCTGTGCTGTCGGCTCTTGGACTATTAGGGTTGCCAGTTTACGATTACATGATTACACATAAGGAGTGCACTAATACTAATAACATAACACTAATTACACAGAGTGCTAGTATTCTACATAAGCCTTCTTCTCAAGTAGTTGGGTAATTGCAATAAATGATCATTGATGGTTGAATATTTGCAAGTAGATGTTTTAATTAGAGATCTGTGTGCACGTGCAAGAAATATTTCACTCATAATAGATCAAGGTTAAGAAATCCTGTACTCATACTTGTTTAAGATTTTAAATTATTCATGCAGCACAAGTTAAAATTTCAATAGTAGTTGAATAAAACCAAGGAGATTTCGTTCAGGAATGGATATATAATAAAAGACACACTTTTAAATGAGTTTTAGTGATAGCATTGAAGGACTAGAAGAAAGTACTTCAGATGGATTGACTTTGTAACGCAAGTGATATTAAACTAAGTGTGAAATCGATGACTTTTATATCATTCATGTACAATGTATATTTTTAAAATTCGATGGTAGGAATATGCACTAAAAATAAAATCAGCTACTTTTACCATAAGGAAATAAGAGTAATTTAAACGGATAATTTTAAAAAGCGCTGTCAAAAAAAAAAAAAAAAAAAAAAAAAAGACTTAAAAAAATAAATGAAATTAGAACTTTAGCTACAATACTTCAAAAAATACGAAACAATACCGATAAAATTCATTTTATTAGCTGTGAAGATAACTTCCTTTTTTTCGATAAAATAAAACGAACTGTAAAATCGATATATGTTATGCAAAAGTAAATATAGACTAAATAAAAGAAATGAGAAGAAAGTCGTGTTTTAATCCAAATTGTCAGTTTGTGTTTCTGTGCTCTTAATTAAATTTTTTTCACAAACATATTATGTAATGCTTTTCTGTATATTGCATTGCATATAATGCTAAAATATTCATGATTTTTTGTATAGCAGTGAAATTATACATTACTAAGATATAAGATTCTGTTTTGCAGATAGTTTCATATTTACTATTTGTCTAATTTTTAATTATTATATTTGTTATTGCCATAATCGCTTTTCTGCTATTTTCCTCGCACTTTATTATTATTATTATTATTAAATATTGAATAAAAATATATTTTATCATTTTAATAGTGTACAGTTAACTGAAATGTCTATTTATCAGTGGTATAGAGCATTCCATAAAAAATACTTCTATAATTTTTCCAGGATAACCGCACAGTTTACATCATTTCATTATTTAATTGATATATTGCATGGATACTGAATTACATATGATACCTGTCTAACATTATTTTAGGACGAATTAATTTACCCTAATAACCAGAGTATAAATTATTTTTTTCTATCTAAACTAGTTTGGCCTAACGATCCACAGTGGAGTATTTGGAGGATTTAGCCGGCCAAAAATATTTCTCATTAAAAATTTGGAGTAAAGTAAGCTATTGATTAGTTTATCATCTTATTATCACATTTTAGGGATTTTCCTTGAAAAATACTTAAATCCACACATATGTATATAAGATACAGGGTATATGGAAAACATAGTAATATCTAAAAAGGCTTTGATGCAACAGATTTTTAGTGAGTCCGTTACATTCTATCCATCAATACAAACATGTCTTTTCATATAGAGTAACTTAAAAATTTAAATTTGCAACATCATATTGTAATTTCTTTCAGAAATTCGAATACATACGGTATTTTTATCATTTTCATATCATTAGTATTTTGATGGTTTTAAATAGGTATCAAGTTATACTATATTTCAATAAAAAGCTGTTTAAAATTTACAAAGCTTTCCGTTTAAATATTTTTATACCTTACTTATCTATGAAAAAAATAATGAAAATTTTTGTTTACGATTTTACAGAGTAAATCAAAAGCAATTAAATGAAATCCGACTTTTTTAGTACTCACACAATTCATTTTAATTAATGGGTTCAAAATATTACAAAAATAAAGCATAAATGACTATATATACAATGCAATATGTATCTAAGTTGAAATTATCTGCTGGAAGAAGTAAAGATAAGCTTTCCTTTAAAAATGGTTCACTTCTTTTGTTTTTTATACCTCTCATATTAGATAATAAGGGATCCGAAGTTAGTAATAATCGATTTAAGACGTCCATATTGCACGATTCTCTGGAAAATTTTCTTGCAAAATGTGACCGATATTGCCGAAAATGCTTGTTACGTGCTTCTACAGCTTCTTCTAAGAGCTGCTCTATAGGAAGGAGTGCATTTTCAATAACTGTTGCACCATGTTTCAGAATTTTGTGGACTGTTGGTGTCATAGGGTGCCAGGGATATAAATTCACATATAATTTAGAATTGTCTTTTGCGTACTCAGAAAATTTTGTGGTATCAGTTTTATGTCCACTTGACAAAACTTCTAAGATTACCTTAAAACGAAATATTAAATCAAAATTTATCCCCGTGATTTCTGCAGCAAGATGAGGATCAGCAAAAAAACCTTCAGCTAATATTACCATCATTGATGTTTCCATATCCTGGTTTCGGTATGTCTACAATCAATCCCATTTTTGATTTAAATTCCTCCTGAATTTTTCTCTTTGTCTCATTCATTAGATCCCTTTCCTCCTTGGAATGAATACGCCATTTTTTGATGGGCAGTTTATACGCTAAATGCAAAATGCTCTCAAATATTCTGATGCGTGCATGAAGTGTGGACAGTCCAAATTTCAGTGATCCCTCTCTAATTTCGTTAATCATGTCCAAATTGTTAAAGTCTTTTGAGGTAGCTCCACAGATGAAGCAACGCATGGTTGATGTTGTTTTATGTGCGGCATTGTAAACTTTTCCATCAACCATGATTAATATTTTTATAATATTCTAATGGTTTTTTTTTTTTATAGAACTAGGGGGGCCCCGCCCCCCTGCTCGCTATGCTCGCCAACCCCCCGCTTAATCGCTTCGCGATTCCAAATTATTGGCTACCCCTGCTTGCTGCGCTCGCCAATACCCCATGGTATGAATAAGCAGTTGCAGACCTTTCAAATGATGTGTCACACGACTGGTGTTGTAAAGAAATTAAAAATGTGCCCCCCTGGGGTGCAGAGTGGGAGGCGACACAAAAGACATCCATAATATGAATAAGCAGCTGCAGACCTCTCAAATGATATATCACACGACTGGTGTTGTAAAGAAATTAAAAATGTGCCCCCCCTGGGGGGGGGCAGAATGGGGGTGACACACAAGACATCCATAAAATGAATAAACAGTTGCAGACCTTTCAAATGATGTGTCACACAATTGGTGTTGTAAAGAAATTACAAAATGAGACCCCTCTGAGGGCAGAGGGGGGTTACACACAACATATCCATAATATGAATAAGCAGTTGCAGACCTCTCAAATGATGTGTCACACAACTGGTGTTGTAAAGAAATTAAAAATGTGACCCCCCCCTGGGGAGAACAGAGTGTGGGGGTGACACACAAGACACCCATAATATGAATAAGCAGTTGCAGACCTTTCAAATCTTGTGTAACACGACTGGTGTTGTAAAGAAATTAAAAATGTGTCCCCCCTGGGGAGCAGAATGGGGGATAACACACAAGACATCCATTATATGAATAAGCAGTTGCAAACCTCTCAAATGATGTATCAAACGACTGGTGTTGTAAAGAAATTAAAAATTTGGCGAAATATTACAGTTATCGCCAAGTTGGCGTCACTTTTGACAACTAATTTTGGTCGCCAAATTTGGCGATATATCGCCAAGTTGGCGACAAACTTGGCGATTGTTGGCGATGGTAACCTTTCCTCTCTTTATGGTAACCCATACGGCGATGCATAGACGGAGTCCTTTCCTGATTGGTCTATTCGACTCATGGAAGGAGTGGACAAACCGGATTCGTTAGTTCCGGAAATCTTCCACATCAGCATCATTCCAGGAGTCATTCCTTTTAAGGCTAGTTTTTTTTTACTATAGAAGGATATTGAAATTACCAATACAAATATGAAACATGCGCGATAGATATTTTTGTCTCTTTGTCATATGTTATAAATAAATAAATTAAACATATTCATGTGAAATATAAACATATTTACCTGGACACTGATTATCCATAGCTAAACAGTAGATGTATTTAAGAAGCAGAATTTATAAAATGTAAACTAAAGCAGCACTTCATTTCTTAAGAAGACATTTATCTTTTTTAAGTTTAGAACATTAAAAAATAACATAAGAACTTCAGAAACAGATGCAGAGGATATTTTAAAAAAATATTTGCCAGATACGTAAATTGCAACTTTTTTATATCCGCAGACGACAATTTATCTATCGTAAAATACTTTTCAATTCGAAAGGGAAATTCAAAAAATGTCATTTACCAAAACATACAGTTGTGTGTTTAATATAAATTCTTCTAAAATTGCACTTTGTAGCAGCTACATTTTTTAAAATTATTAACTATACATCTTTAACTTTGATTTACAGTGAAAAGAACCATCGGGATCCATCGGGATACATAACAAATGTTTTAATGAATATTGAAATTAACAACAAAATTTTCAAAACTATACGGCACATTTTTTGTCACTTTATTACATTTATTAAATTAACAAATATAAATATATTCATGTGAAATGAAAGCGTATATATATGGGCTTTAAGAATCCACAACTATTATGGTATAAGCTAAAGGTTAGAGAAAAAAAAAATCACAGTGAAACAAACAAACACAACTGGAACTTTAAAATACAAATAATTAACGTGCTGCAAGTAACAAGTTTGATGTACCCTGGTATCTATTTGCTGGCCCAACAGAAAAAAATATAACTGTACGGTGAATCCCCATCTAGTTAGCTTCATACTTAGCTATATTATTTTCTCTTTAGTTGCATTTCGAAAAATCGACTTTTGGCCGGCTAAAATGGAAAAATACTCCACTGTGCGATCTTTAGAATAAAAGAGTTTAGCTTTCTATTTTTTGGTCTGAACTAGTTTATCCTAGTGCTTTTCTTTTTTATCTTGATGCAATTCAATTTGGCGCGTTTTTATTGATCCCTAAAACCACTTCGACTCCATTTGTTAGTTCATCCTACGCCAATTCAATTTAACATGCTTTAATTAATGCCGAACAAAGTTGGGCACGCCAATGTCTTTACAGGCAGAAATTTTCAGTAAAATTTACAACCCAGCTCATATGAAAATCATTTCGATTGGGAAGATCTCTGGTCTGTTCAATAAAAATATCACTAACATTTGGTCCGGCCCATTTTTTTAATGAACGTGTTTGTAAATCGCTATTATTTCACAATTAAAATTGATATAATTATTTTCTTTAAATTTCCAGTATGAGCCGATGCATTTTTACCTAATAAAATTAGAGTACGGTAAAACCTAAGAAAAATCCCCTGTATGTGATGAAATACCGTGTTTAATAACAACAAAGAAAACAATTGATCTATGTAAAATCATGATATTGGTACTTGTGAAAAGAATATTATTTATTTACAACAGACTATGAACCTTCTAAAAAATTAAACCTGGCTAGAACGGATTTTTTTTCTTATGCAATCCGTCTTAGAAGATTTTATTGTATTGAATTTTTAAATTCAATTAATTTTATTCTCATAAGCAAAAGAGTGTAGGATATAGATTTTAATGATTCTTTAGTAAATGTCAATGTGGCATTTCGGAATTAAAATTAAGTAATATCATAAACATATCACTGCTTTTAAAAGGGTTCGCCCTCATCCTGATTATCATACGTCATCAACGTTTCTGTATGGATATATAAATTGACGTTAGAAATTTTACTTCCAACATTATTTAGCGATTTAGGTCCTTTTCTTTACTTCTCTTTTTGTTCTTTTAGCCTGTGCCTAATAATCTTCGTAATCTTCCAAATCTATATTAACCGCAAACCTTCCGTATTAGCCGCATGACTGCGAATGATAATAACAGAAATCGAGAAAAATATAATGTCATATATATGTTATTAATATGTATGTATATAGTAATATGTACGCATATGTATGTGATCGTATGTATTTAGGTTTGCATTGACACGCATGCTTGTTTGTATTGGAAAATTTCCATAATCGGGTTCGAAGACAATTGGCATAATTTTGAGCATTGTTTCATGCGCAAATTTAATTATTTGGTAGCGGTCCCAATAACAGAAGGTTGCTCAATTTATTTTTTTTATTACCAATGTGTGAATTTATCGCAAATGAAATCCAAGGGTGCAATTTGAAGAAAATGAGCTAAACATCTTTTGTCTAGATATTCACTTGAAAATTGATATATATAGAATAGAAAACAAAAAATTCCTCTACCGTCTAAAATAGGTAACTTCCCCACTTCTTAGTTTTAAGATTTTAGTTAATTTTACTGGAAAACAGGAAGCTAAAATGCAAAGAACCAACAGTACAAAATTTCAGTAGGAATTTCGTTGTATTTTAATACATTAAAAATATGATAGAAAGAGCACCGAAAACTAGCGATAACTGACAATTAAAATCTAACATTTTGTAAAAATCACTGTTAGTGCCACCTGTCACTCTCTTTGTAACAAGTCCTCATTTCCTTTTTTGTTCATTTGTGCGATTTGGTCTATTACGGATATTTTTTTTACAATAGCTGATTGCGGGATATTAATTTTTGCATTGATTCTATGTATTTTGTGCAGTGATTTTTACAAAATGTTACTATTTTAAATAAAAATATAAGTTTATCTTAATTTTTTATCAAATGTATAAGTTTGTTTAAAATAATTTAATTATGCAGGTTAAATTAAGTTAATGGGATCCAAGAGAGAAAATTCATACAATTTTTAAAATTTTCATTGATTTAAAGAATTTTTTTGGTACTTACGTATTAACGCCACCGCAGTTACCATTCTGATTCCTTGTTGTCTTATTTTTTTGCTGATTTTTGACGCCATTTTTTAATGTTTTAGTGCTTTTTTAGCGTCTTTTAGTGCATTTTCTTTTTTTGACGTCATTATTTTTGTGCACATGCGAAGAAAAAGATTGCTCTTTATTGGCGCATTAGCGCAAGTTCTGCTGCGGTGGCGTTAATACGTAAGTACCTTTTTTTATATAAACTTGAAAATAAAAATAACATGATTACTAAATGGTGTACAAAATGTTGCAAAATTTAAAAGCTATACAAATATTAAAGTAAATTAATAAATTCAACGTTTCGATCTTCGTCTGAGATCTTCATCAGAAAAACATTTTTATACTGCTTCCAAACAGAGTAAAGTCACCTTGAAATTCAAAAGTACCTTATATTACCAGTATATACCAAGTTCCTTACATTACTAGTCAGCGATCACTTCAACCAATAATGAATAGGAAACTATGCATTGCCAACATCTACATAACAAAAATATACACCAAATCAGTCAGCTACAACCAAGTTGGCTTCATTTACGGTGTCTTATTTTTTGTCGACAAATTTGTCAATATTTGGCCAAATGCCATCAAAATTGGCAAGTTATTTGACCTGAATGTATATGAATAAATAATTTTCTGCTTATGACTGGGTAATTGGTTGCAACAAAGAAAGATAATAAAAACAAACATTGGAACAAATCTGGACAGTTATAGTTAGTTATTATATTTTAGAAAAATATAATATTCATTTGGGACAGCTCGAGCCTCATTCAGAGTTACTGTTGCATTTACTGAGTACTTTAGTAATTTAGTACTTTAGTACTATGTATAATTTACTGAGTATATGTTACTTTAGTGAGTTACATTAACTGTAACCGTCTTGATTTGTTCCAATGTTTGTTTTGCAATGAATTATTATTTGTACGGACGAGGCCTTGCGTGTAGCTCGGCGAAACGTTTACTTTTGTATTTTTAAATGTTTTTTAGTGTTTTAATTTTTTGTATATAAATTTTATTTATTTTTAAAATATATATTCAAGTCTGTCTTAATTTATATTATTCATTCTTTTATTTTTTTAATTCAGACGTTAAAGGTTTATGTATTGGAAAGAAAGATAATTTATGTGAAATTACTTTCATTAAAATTCAGAAAGTCAATCACTAACTTAAAAAAATTCGTCACCCAGATTTAATGTACATATAAAAATATACATTTTTTAAAAAAAAATCTCTGTAACGTTATATAAAGAATTTGTTAAAATATTAGTTGAAGAAAAGCAATTTAGATGAAAAAGTTTATTCAATGAAATTATATGTGGAAAAGTTGCATAACATTAAGCCAAATGCCTTCCGATTTTTTATAGAATAACGATATTACAACTCATATGAATAAAGCTACCAAGTTTGATAGGAAAGTATAGCAGTTGTAATATGTGTCACAAACCTTTCCATGTTACTGCATTAAAAAATTATGAAGTTTGCTAGATATGCAAGTATTTGAAATTTTCTGCAGCTACGTTGATGGATCTTATTCCATTTTTTTATTTTCTCAAAGAAATGAGCAACATTGAACAATTCTATTTGTACAAATACATCCGGTGGTTATTCTTTACGTAGGATCTCTTAACCAGTTGTTTAAAATTTCTGAGTTTTTGTAAAGGGTAACAAAAGACATTGCATGAAAATTAGGGTAATTCTTTAATGAGATTTACAAATGAGCAGCAGAAGTTACATCAGTTATGCACAGAAGAGCTTTCGACTATGCAAGCAAAAGTTACAAATTTCCCTATATCAACTATTGTTGTTGGCAAAAAAAAAAAAAAAAAAAAAAAAAAAAAAAAAAAACCTTGTAAAAGTACGATAATCAAAGAATACAGGAAAACAGACACTGAACAGTTAGGATCAGAAATTATCATGCTTTTGTTACTAACTGGTACTACTGCATTTTATGTTGAAAGCAATTTACTTTGCGATGAAAGTACCAAGTTTTTTAAATGGTTGAATGATTTAAAAAGTCCGACAACAAGAAATCTAGAGCTCAGCATAGATCCTTTTTTAATTTTCATTATTGACCAAATTTCGATGATTGGGTGTCGTTTAATGGCTTACCTTGAAAAAAAGATGCCATGAAAGAAGAACAGATAGCATTAAACCAACTTGGCGATTATATGTTTAAATACTTGGAGATATTAGGCAGTTAGAGCTCGCAAAAAACATCTCTTTGTATAAAAGACATTATGAATCTTACTGGACAAATAATGCTTAAAGCTTTATAAAATGTTTCATATTAATGAAGTCAATAAGACAAAACAATGATAATCAAAGACAGTACAGAAAGACTCTTAGTTAAGTTTCCGTGGGTTGTTTAAGCGAAACACTCATTCCTATGCAGTGGTGCAAAGCTATACCGAATCCGGGTAAACTTGAGTAATTTTAAGATGTCTTATGTCTTTCTCCCAAAAGCAAGCAAGATAAAAAACGTAATCAAGAAGTTCTTAAATTAATATGGCCAATGACAAAAATAATAGCAGTCTACAATAATTAAGAAGTTTTGTACCTTTTAAACTAAATAAAAGATAAAAAAAAACTTTCATATTTTTTAACTAATAAAAATAGTCTTTACTAAAAATATTACCATCGTATATATTTAAAAGTAGATCATTATAAACATTCTTGGCACATGTACTTGGTATAGACAGTGTGTCCACGGTGACAAATGGCTATTTTCTAAACCGTTAGCCATAGACATATAGTTCCACTTGCAAAAATACTTTTAAAAAGGTAAAGAATTGTTTTTCAAACGATTTAGATTTTAAAAAAATTAGTAAAAAATTACGAAAATTAACTTTTTATACGGTCTTCGAGTCCTATAAGTGATATTTAGTAAAAAATTAAAAAAATCACCGTATCAAGCAATGCAAAAAAGCTCCCACTCATCTAGCATTAAAATTGACCAAGTTTGAAACTTTAAATTTCACGACTTAAACCACTTTTCTGTAGCTGAAAACAGATGAGTTGGACTAAGTTTTCAAAGGAACATACACTAAGTGCTTAAAATATTATAAATGGCATCCATTTCCAACGAAACGAAACCAATGTCCAAAGGCTAATTCCTAAACGATTTGTCACAGACATATAGTTCCAATTACAAAACTGTTTTAAATGAGATAAAAATATATTTTTAAAGCGATTTATTTGAAAGTGCTGTCATCGTATAAGATCTACGGTACTGTTAATTTTTATTAATTAACTTCTAGATTTGTTAAAATAGTTGAAGACGTCAGTTTTAAAATTCTCTTTATCGAGAAAATCAAATTTTGTGAAATCGTGATTTTACTTTGAAAAAGGTGTGTTATTTTGATATTTTTTTTATTTTGCTTAAAATATTCGTATGTATGTTACCGTAGTTTAAAATTTGTATTTAAATCTTAACTCACTTCAAAATAGAGGTTCAATTTCCACACTTATTTATATCCAATGCCAATGTAATATTAATACAATTTTTAGTGAGCACCCTTTATTTATTTTATAGGACTACACCGAATTCTGTTAGGTTAGGTAGTCTAACAGAATTTTAAATATATGTCATATTGTACCGAATTGCGACTGTTGAAGTGTCTGTTATTTTTTTACTTACATTTTTAGTACAAATTTTGCTTTAATATATACACATCAACATAAATTTAAAAAGTATTTTGTAAAAATTATTTTACTCTCAGTGGTTTATGTTGAATTTCAAATATGGCGTTTATTTTTCTTTACAGTAAATTTGTGACTGATCCCTAATTTGCAGCAAAAATGTTCCTTCAACTTTAAACAGCTATTATTTGGTCAGTTTTAATCGCAGAGGAATGGGACTTTGTATTATGTATTAAAGTAGAGTAGACTCCCTCAAATCCGAACAGCTTGGACCAGAGGTTGTGCGGATTTTAGAATTTTGCGGATTTCTGGTCATTGCTTTGTTTACATTTTTTAAACAGTAATTTGAGGGCAATTAATAGTGCAATCAGAACTATAATGAATGCTTACAATATAATAAAATATTAAAAAAAGGAATAAAATAAAATAAAAATTTAGAATATTTTTTAAATGATTAAAGTATTAATAGCAAAGGTTAAATTAATAATCGATAGTGTATGATAAAATATTCACTATAATGATTAAATGTATTTTTCCAAAAATAATTCAACAAAACTTGCCTCATAAAAGTACATTACTAATTTAGATCAGAATCATAAAATAAGGATTTTTTTCAAGTTTAACCAGGTTTAAAAAACAAAAAATCCTGATTAATGCATAAATGTATTTGGTAGGATGATTGTGATTACCAGATTTATCAACAATATCTTGAATTTTTTCCAAAAAAATTTTTTTCTTCTTTCATGAAAAAAACATGAATAGAGTATTATTAAGAAAATTACAAATTAAAAAATAAACAGAATTGATACAAAACTAAAAGAAATCAAATTTTGTCCCAATATCTGAACTGAAAGTTTCATTCTTTACATCCATAAAATATGTGCGGATTTTAGAGAGTTGCGGATTTCTAGTTTGCGGTTTGAGGGAGTCTACTGTATTAGTAGTGGTAAAAATATACTAAATATCACTTAAAAGACCGGGGGACGGTATAAAAATTTAATTTTCGTAATTTTTTAATAAAATTTGTTTTGACCTAAATCTCTTGAAAAATAATTATTTACCTTTTTTGAAGCATTTTTGCAATTAGAACTATATGTCTATGACTAACGGTTTAGAAATTAGCCACTGGCCACCGTTGAGAGTGGACACACTGTATACCAAATTTCAATCCATACATAGCAACATAGATTCTCAAGATATGCACGCATGAGTTTTTACGGAGTAGAAAAAAAATCAATTTTAAATTCAAGAATGTAGAAACTCCGTTAGTGGCTGATCAGTTTCTAATGGTACCAAATTAAAAAGCAGAACCTGCTCAATAAATAATCGAAATTCTCTTTTATGTATTGTTATGTTTGGGAGAAGAGATGAGAACGCTTGTTTTCGTTTCATCTGAAATAGGCCACGTGATCATTTTAGTGGGTAAAAAGACATTGCATTGGATGAATACCAGCAAAACACCCACAATAAAAGGACATGACAAAAGCTTAACTTTATAGTTCTTCGTAAAGAATCTTTTACTATGATAATATCAACTTAAAAGTAAATTGTGAAGAAAATAAATAAATAAGAAAAATGTTACCTGGAATCTTGACAAATGAAGAAATACTCAAGACGAAGAAGAAATTAACTTGGAACACATTATTGAAGAAAAATTGAAGAATAAAAATTTTATTTATAATTATTTGTGAAGTAACGTCATGACATTATATTTTTATAACATATTCTCGTGAATGCACATTATATGTAAATAGATCATTATTCATTTCATACAAATTCTTCTCAAGGATAATACACAGGTGTAGATATTCTTTTTCACACAATTTTTCTTTAAATATATTCATTTTGACAAATACCGATCAATCATTTTTCTAAAGATCTGAAGAATAAATTTTTAAGAAACATCAACTGTATCAACTCAATAAAAGAAGAAAACTTGAATCGTAAAGAGATTTTTTGTATTTTCTTGTGGGGATCCCATTTATGCGAAGATAATCATACTTTGCCTATGAACGATCTTCTATGAATAAAAAAAAAACAAGTTATAATATTTTATGCAAGAAGAATACCATTTTCATTACCTTCCGAGAAAAACATGACTTCATTGAGAACAACAACATGGGATTAACTGGAAAATTATGAATAACATCGAAAAGTGCCTTTTTTAAAAAAACTGCGACAAAGCATATATGAAATTAATAGATTCTCAACAAGCTATGAGAACATTTGAACGGCCGGTAAAAAGAATGGCCAAAGGATTAGGTCGTAGCGGTAGAGGTACTTTTTTTCTCGCAGCAAAACGACCATTCGGAAGTTTACCTTCCATCTCGCAGCGCAGCATCCACTCAACTGAACTGGCGGCACACAGAGAGGGGAGAGGAAAGATAAAGGGTTACCGTAAACCCGGAATACGCCAAGTTGGCAACGTTAGAATGGGGAAAGCGAGGAAAAAGAGGCCAAGCTACGTGTGAATGAATAGGGAAATATG
Organism: Maratus speculifer; assembly: GCA_964019185.1. Taxonomy (NCBI): domain Eukaryota; kingdom Metazoa; phylum Arthropoda; class Arachnida; order Araneae; family Salticidae; genus Maratus; species Maratus speculifer. The sequence continues at coordinate 277,465,075 of OZ025289.1, read as the reverse complement.
AATTTAATAAGGAAAAAATGATAATACACTTAAAGAAGGAAAGCCAAAGAAGGTATCCAGGCACTTAACTGCTTAAGTCACGTCATCTGTGTATTTTAATTTGATAAGCCAAAGGGAGGGCCAGATGAAACGGAAGTAACCACCCATCGAACGATCGAGAAATTTCTAGAAGCTTTTTAAACCGGAAGGAATGAATTCAAACAAGATTTTAGTTTTTAGAACATTCGATAAGCTACGTAAGGAAGAAAAAGTTACAGGAGAAAGCATCAAAAGAAACGAAATCGAAATAATATTTAAATTGAGAACATTAATAAAAAGGAGATGATAGGAAATAAAATAGTTAATACAATTGAATTAAAATAAAAATATGTGAGGGGTTATCGAGTAACCACCACATATCTACACGGGCCTCCCCAAAAGAAAATATTGGAGAGATGACAAAAATTCAATAATTTTTTCATCGAGACAATATTTTCTAAAACATGTACAAAGATATAAAATAATTACATAAAATAAATGCACTAGAAATAGTTATATGAATACAAATAATTGTTTTACATGATATTAAATAATAATAATAATTACTATCATAGTAGTAGTCCTTATGTTCATACACAAAAGATAGCAAAAAATAGAAGGAATACAAAAGGTAAGTTTTTTCCAGAGGTAGCTATCATGTATCAAAAATTGTTAAAGTCTATATATATATATTTGCAGAAATAACAGTCTTTAACTATTAGCAGTCTCTTGTTAAGCTGTGCACTTGCAATATGATAATTAAATACTTTAGCATATATAAAAAATATTTGAGTATAAAACAACAATATGTATGTATATATTTTTCAGTTGACATCAACATGATCTATACTATAACTGTATATACAAGTGGATGGTTTCAACTGACACATGATAAATTGAGTGAATTTGTAAGTTGAAAATTTGAAAAAGAAAAATACATACAAATGGTCAAGAGAGTATTTAAGCTCTCATAAAAAATGTACATATATCAACATATAGTACCTTTTAAGCTTTTAACTAATCTTAACTGAATAATTTTAGTATCATTCAATAACAACAGTTTCAAAGAAAAATATAACAAATTCTAAAAAAGGCATATGTAAATTCGTAGAAAAAGGACAATGTTATTTTACCATGAGAATAACAAGTTTCACAGAGAGAATGTTTATACATTCATAAAAGAATATTCTTGAACAACTTCAACATACATTCAAAATAATTGTATAAATACTTTTAATACTACATTCAAAGTAAAAATTAAACAGAGGATATTTATACTCTGATAAAAGGAACTTATATGAATATATCAATCTGGCATATGACTTTGATAATGTCAACTTACAAACAAAAATCTATAATGTCAAAAATTTACATAAGATATTTTGAATATGTTTAATTGGCATATTCAAACCTTTTAAATAACAAGTGATCTTTTTTTTGGTCATATATCAAGTATTTGTTTTATATAAATATATAATGACTCAACCAATATCTTTGGATCCAAAGTATGATTATAGGATAACAAAAATCCTTTTTTTTTTTTTTTTTTTGTTTACATCTTTAAGAACTTTCAAATACTCAGAAGCATACAAAAAAAAAATACTTATTGTGAGTCATTCATTTTCTATAGGTCAACAATAAGAGTAGAAGTATTAGTATGCATAAGTTTATCATTCATTTTCATTTTTTTTATGTTAAAAGAGGTTAAATGTTAGAGCATGCATGCATTGTAAAGAGAAATTATTATATAAGTCACAATAGGGAAAATGATTAAATGAGTACTCATGTTTACCTTACATCAATTACAATTCACTTTTCTTAGTAGAGTAAACATTTGTCAAAAATAATTTTAAATAATGACACAATATTTCAACAAGTATATAAAAGGACAAATTCTTTCTCAATTTAGCTCCAACTATTGAAATTAAAGACTTTGTAAGGCTAGAAGTAGCAGTATATGGCATATTTGAGAGTATATATACTTATTACAATAATTATGGTTTAGTAATGAAAACAGTGAATATTAAAAATATTAAAACATTACATACGTTTGGAGGATGACAATCGTATTGCATCAAGGAGAAGATGACTTAAATAAAGAAAAGAAAAAAAATATATACCAGCTGCCTGCAGCTTGGAGGAAGAAAACAAACATTATACAGTCATTCTTCATACTCGAATATCAGTCGAACTAGTATTGACTAAATATGTTACAAATCAAGAGTCATCTTGGAAAAAGAAAAGAAGATTAGTTCATTTTTTATACATTTTATGAGTGCGAGGGCGAAGATCATAATTTTTATATTGAGTAGACTTGTTTCTAACATCATTGTGAGTGCTATCAGGAGGAGCCTGTGAATGTACCGATTTACACGAATATGAAGATGTTTGTTGGCACTTGGAAGAAGAAAGAATTTGAGGAGATGTGTTACAAGCAGCATCATGATTAGAAACTTGAGTAGGAGAGTGTTGTCTCACAGGAGTAGAAGATGCATTATCAACAGCTGTTTGATCATGTGATGCATTTTTAGAAGAAACTGAAGGATATTGTAATGCTTCATTTCTCTTTTGAAGTTTCAAGATTCTGTTAGTGTGAATCAACATTGGTTAAGCGTGACTATTATTGGAATCTTGAATTTGAATAAGTACAGGAGAAATTATTTTCTTCACCACGTATGGGCCTTGTACTTTTTTGTTAAACACAGTGGGAAATTTTACGTAAACAATGTCATTAACATTAATGTTGGCAAATTTTAATTTTTCTCTCGATTTTTGGTACACCCTTTGTCTAGAAGATTCGTTATTCTTGTAAGCTTGATAGTATATTTTCTCAATAACATCCATTAATTTATGGATTTCATAGGCAGTGTTAAGAATTTTCCAGGAAGTTTGAGTTTTGTAATTAGCATAAATGTCATTTACCTCTCTTCCAAAATGAAGAAGATTTGGAGTGAATTTTGTGGCTGGATGAGGTGTAGCATTATATATGGATTGGTGAATTTTTAGAGCAGTTGGTACATCAAATCCTTGGGAAGCCATTGTATTCACAGACGATTTTATTTGAGAATTACATCGTTCACTTAATCCGTTAGCCTGGGGATGGGCTACAGAACTGTATTCCAATTTAATGCCAAGCTTTTTATTAAAATAAGAAAACATATCACTAGTGAACTGAGAGCCATGATCAGTGAGAGTTAATTCGGGTTTTCCATGAGTAGAAATGTAATGTAATAGAGCTTTGGTAACAGATTCAGCGCTAATGTTATTCAAGGCATATAATTCTAAATGACGAGAAAAGTGATCAATAACGGTCATGACATATTGGCGATTTCTCAATGGGCCAAGTAAATCCAAAGAAACTTTTTGATTGGGAGCTGTCGGTAGTGGTGATGGTAAATATGGAGCAGTATTTTTTTATGATTTTTGTTTACTAAACAAATTTCACAAGAGTTGACATAATTAATGGCATCAGAAACAAGGGTTTTCCAGGTAAATCTTTTCTTTAAATTAACAATAGTTTTATGAATTCCAGTATGAGTAATATGAGCAATTCTTAAGGCTTTTGCTCTAAGTGACAAAGGTAAAACAGCTTTATGTAGCTCAATATCTTCTGAAGAAAAATGTCCATTGTAGCAAAGTAAATCATTATTTGGATTAATATAATAGCCATTTAAACTTTTAGATTTTTTGTTAGCTTTAAGATCTTCATAAATTTTCTTAATTTTTGGATCTTTTTGTTGTTCAGAGAAGATGGTGTGATCAAGAATTTCTAATAATGGATCTTCATTATTATCATTATTTGGAGGTGAAGAGTCACTTTGAAGATGACATGTGTGGTGCATTTTGTCAACCAAACCACATGGAAAGTGAGGAATTTCATTATGTAAATCTTTCTGATTATCAACAATCGGTAGTGGTTCTTGTGTAGAAATAAGATCTGGATTATTATGGAGATCTTCAGTATGAATGTGAGGTGTTCTACTCAGAAAATCTGCTAACACATTTTCTTTGCCTGGTACATGTTGGAATGTGTACGAGTATTCTGACAGTTCTAACATCCATCGAGTAGTAATATCGGCTGGTGATGTAGCTTTTTTATAATTATTAAGAGGTTTGGCGTCGTATAATAGAATAAAGGGTCGACCAAAAATATAGTATTTAAAAGCCGTTATGCCTTTGTAAATGGCATAAAGTTCCAATTTGATGGCAGGGTACTGTCTTTCAGACTGAGACAAAGTTTTGGAATAATAGGAGATGGGTCTAAGTTCACCATCAAATTTCTGCATAAGAACAGCTGATATTGCTGTCTTTGATGCATCTGTATTAACATAGAAGGTTTCGTTCCACCTTGGAAGATTGAGCATAGGTTTTTGAAAGAATATGTCTTGTAATTTTTTAAATGCATTTTCTTGTTCAGATTTCCAAGAAAATTTATTTTTAGGTTTGGTGACCTCGATGAGAGGAGTAATCAATTTAGCAAAATTAGGTATAATTGACCTATAAAATGAACATAAACCTATAAAACTTTTCGTTTGCCTCTTGGTTTTAGGCTTTGGAAATGAAGTAATCTTTAAAATGTTGCTTGTAATAGGAAGAATTTTATGATCTGTGAGTTGGAAGCCTAAAAAGTTAATACTAGTTTGCATAAAGGAACATTTTTCAGGAGACAGAGTAATGTTGTTAGCAATAAGAGTGTCTAAGAGCTTTGTGAGTTTCATGGTCATCTCTTCAAATGAATTAGCGCCAACCACAATATCGTCTTGGTATGCATAACACGAATCAATTTCAGATAAATGAATAACTGAATCAATTAATTGTTGAAAAGTGCTTGCAGCTGTCTTCAAGCCAAAAACGAGACGCAGGTAGGTAAAAATTCCCCATGGAGTAGTAAAACTGAGCTTATCTTGCATTTCTTTCGGTACAGCGATCTGCCAGTATGCAGAGGGCAAGTCAAGAGTAGTATAATACTTAAATTTTGATAATTGCACCAATAGGTTTTGGATTCTAGGAAGAGGATATGAAGATGGGATGATAATAGAATTTAACAATCTTAAATCTAGAGCCAAACGATATTTTTGAGGCTTCGACATATCAGTTCTCTTCTTTTTAACAAGAAGCATGGGACACGCCCAAGATGAATTTGATCTTTCAATAATACCAGCATTTAGCATTTGATTAATTTGGTCAAGAGCTTCTTGCTCGAGTGCCTGTGGCACAGGAAAAGGTAGGGTTTTGACTGGATGAGAATTTAGCATTGTAAATTGAGGATTAACCAGGTCGGTATGACCTAAAGTGTCAAGAGATTTGGAAAAGCTAGAGCTTTACTACACAATAATTTTGTTAAAGAGTCTTTTTCATGAGGAGGTAAGTATTTTAGGTCAAAATCATTTGGAGACAGTTCTTGAACACGTTTTCTCTTAACTTCTTCAGATGGTAAAATTAAATTGCAATATTCGTTTTCAAAATCTAAATCAAAAGAGTACTCCTCAATGTCCTTCTCATCTACATTGATACATTCGCCAATAATTGAATTTTTATTTAAATGAATGTCCAGCTTTGATATATTCTGACATACAACCAAAAATAAATTATTTTGAATTGAAGAGTTGGAATGCAGTGATACAAGTAAAACAAGACCTTTATTTTTTAAAGTAGGTTTGAAAATAAAATATTCAGATGGAGGATTCAAGTACTTGACATGTAAATAAACAAAGGAATTGGGGGGATTAATTCCCTATTGAGTAATTGTACCATGTTGGAATTCACCAAAATTTTATTACCAATATTTAAATGAGTTTGCTTTTCACCAACATAACTAACATCATTAGTACTTTCAGATGTAAAATTTTTGTCAGGCATATTATCATTAGTAGATAAATAGTTCACAACATTACCATAATCAGTTGGAAAATAGTTAGAAAAATAAGTAAAATTACCATCAATATAAGGATTATGAAAATTCATAGCAGTGTTAGCAACATTATTTGTAAATAAATCACTATTTTGAAAATTATAATTGTAAGGATAGGTTGTATAATTGTTGACTAATTGTAAATTGGTGTCACCAGAATTTGCATATACATCATCAATATAAGTACCATTACTTAGATTATTTGATATAGAATCTTCATAACAAGGCATTTTGTGTACATCTAAAGAATATGGCACATTTGAATTATCATAAGTATATTCAGATTTCATGAAGTAGCAAGTAGGAGATTCATTATGACTGTGAAAAGGGATATGTTTATCCTTAATCAAGATAGACTTAAAGGTTGGCGATATGGTTATAGAATGTTTATTAATGAACTCAAATCCAAGTATGGCTTGAAAATAAACATTTTGTATCTTTGTAAGATAAAAGACGTGATGAAAAAAGAATTTGTCGATTTTAAATGCTATTTCGATGCATCCTTTGAAAAAAACTTTAGAATTTATAGCTGAAATAGAAATATTTCAGGATAAGAATTTGTAGTGAATTCTGGATTTAATGCTATTAAAGCATTCTTGATCCAAAAGGGACAAACTTGATCCAGTATCAATTAAAGTTGAGATTTCATTATGTTGTATATTTATCAAGATGCATGGAAGAACATAAGAGTTATCAAAGGAACTACATATGACATGTCTTTCTTGTACATCATCATCAATTTCAAAAGTTTGTTTGGATGTCAAAGAATTATAGGAACATGAAGATTTGTTAAATTTAGGTGTTACAGGGGAAGTTTGGACAGCAGTGGATGATACTAAAGTGATTGAAGAGCTTTTGTCGAATTGATGTTTGTTTTTGTCACTAAAGTGTACTGACCCTGAATGAAAATTATGGGAGAGAAGGCGGTCAGTAGAACCAGTCTCCCCTATTTGTTTAAATGATAGACATTGTTTTATTTTCAGAAGAAGAGGTGTAGTTTTTCCTTCTGTGAGAATTAGACGAAAATTGAGATGAAGAATTTTGATTTGAAGAATTAATAACATTTTTAAATTTGTAGCATGAGTCCATACGATGATTAAATTTTCCACAATATGCACATTGCATAAGATCTCGTTTATGATAAAAGGATGCAGAACTTTTTTTTTGTGAGAAAATTTGTCGAAGGTGGGTTGATAATAAAGACGTTTCCGATATGATCTATGTTGACGAAAATTATTTTTATATCTATCTGTAGCCTCTTGTCTATTTGGAGAAGGAGAATATGTTCTAGCTTTTCTTTTAAAATTACGAGAAGCATGAGAATTGTCTTTTTGAGTTTGCGAAGGTGAGAAGGTAGTTTGAGAATTGACATAAATTTTATCCTTCATATGTTTTATAGGAGTCTTATGGAGCACATTACTAGAAGCCATATAATTATCATGAAGTTTTTCACTATCTAAAGAATAAACTTGGTCATAACTCTCATAAGATTTTTTAGGAGGAGAATCATATATATTTTGAAGAAAAATTGCTCGTTCAAGAGCTAAATCAAAAGAGGAAATATTCTCTTCTAAAATCTTTCTCTAAATTTATTTAGGCAAAACCTCAAGAAAACGAGTGAATTTTAGTGAATTGAGAGCAGGAGGATCCAATTTAGGATATGCAAGGCGAAGTTGTTTATCAAGACGAAAAGCAAAATTTTTGACTGATTCATTTGAATCTAACTTTAAATTTTGCAAGGATTTGAGAGAAACAGCCTTTTTTGAGGGTAAGAAATAGTCTATAAAAGCTTTACGAATGGCCTGGAAATTAGTGTTCTTGAATTGAGACTGTGTTTCAATGAAGAAGAGTAAAGCAGTACCTTCAAGTTTTGATTTGAGAAGAACAAAGAGTTCTTTGTCGGAAAAGTTATTTAACTCTTGAAGGTCAGATAATTGATCAAAGAAGAATTCTACAGTCTGTGGGTTGCAATGCAATACGGCTGTATTGCAATATTTAATTTTGATTTGGGAGGCATAATGAAATAATTAAAATAAGAGCTCAATAAATGACAGGTTAAATTTTCTTATAGACTGGTCACATAATAAATAATATATAAATTGACCCATTATTTAAAATATTGACGAACTTCATTTACGTTATACATCATTTTTATACGTTAAGAAGAAGAATAAATATATGACGAAGAGAAGAAAAATACCAACATATCTTTCTTAGCATCAGATCAAAAGAACATGGCCCAAAAATTTTTATGTATATATATATCATATCCCTCAAAACATATGTTCTTATATTTATGACAAGAGAACAATTTATATTAAAATAATCAATTATGTTTACCAGCACCTTCGTTAAATATTATATGATATTATTATAAATTATATCATGACAAGAAAAATATATTAATAAATTATGTTATATAGAATCTACTGCTCCAAAAAAAATATTATTTCAGCATAAAATCAAAATATATTATGTATTCATTTATTACACTCCGTTCAATATAAAATATTGATCACTGCATAAAGAACAGATAATGAAGATATAATTTATTTTTTTGTTGAATATATATATAGATAAAGAAAACACAATATCATCTAATAATTGTCATGTCTTGAAGAATATTAATTGATTCAAAGAGGTACATGGTGCCAGAAGAAAAATATTGGTTCACAAGGAAACACGGCACCAAAGGAAATTTACTGTTATGTTTGGGAGAAGAGATGAGAACGCTTGTTTTCGTTTCATCTAAAATAGGCCACGTGATCATATTAGTGGGTAAAAAGACATTGCATTGGATGAATACCAGCAAAACACCCACAATAAAAGGACATGACAAAAGCCTAACTTTATAGTTCTTCGTAAAGAATCTTTTACTATGATAATATCAACTCAAAAGTAAATTGTGAAGAAAATAAATAAATAAGAAAAATGTTACCTGGAATCTTGACAAATGAAGAAATACTCAAGACGAAGAAGAAATTAACTTGGAACACATTATTGAAGAAAAATTGAAGAATAAAAATTTTATTTATAATTATTTGTGAAGTAACGTCATGACATTATATTTTTATAACATATTCTCGTGAATGCACATTATATGTAAATAAATCATTATTCATTTCATACAAATTCTTCTCAAGGATAATACACAGGTGTAGATATTCTTTTTCACACAATTTTTCTTTAAATATATTCATTTTGACAAATACCGATCAATCATTTTTCTAAAGATCTGAAGAATAAATTTTTAAGAAACATCAACTGTATCAACTCAATAAAAGAAGAAAACTTGAATCGTAAAGAGATTTTTTGTATTTTCTTGTGGGGATCCCATTTATGCGAAGATAATCATACTTTGCCTATGAACGATCTTCTATGAATAAAAAAAAAACAAGTTATAATATTTTATGCAAGAAGAATACCATTTTCATTACCTTCCGAGAAAAACATGACTTCATTGAGAACAACAACATGGGATTAACTGGAAAATTATGAATAACATCGAAAAGTGCCTTTTTTAAAAAAACTGCGACAAAGCATATATGAAATTAATAGATTCTCAACAAGCTATGAGAACATTTGAACGGCCGGTAAAAAGAATGGCCAAAGGATTAGGTCGTAGCGGTAGAGTTACTTTTTTTCTCGCAGCAAAACGACCATTCGGAAGTTTACCTTCCATCTCGCAGCGCAGCATCCACTCAACTAAACTGGCGGCACACAGAGAGGGGAGAGGAAAGATAAAGGGTTACCGCAAACCCGGAATACGCCAAGTTGGCAACGTTAGAATGGGGAAAGCGAGGAAATAGGCCAAGCTACGTGTGAATGAATAGGGAAATATGAATTTAATAAGGAAAAAATGATAATACACTTAAAGAAGGAAAGCCAAAGAAGGTGGCCAGGCACTTAACTGCTTAAGTCACGTCATCTGTGTATTTTAATTTGATAGGCCAAAGGGCCAGAATAAACGGAAGTAACCACCCATCGAACGATCGAGAAATTTCTAGAAGCTTTTTAAACCGGAAGGAATGAATTCAAACAAGATTTTACCGTTTTTAGAACATTCGATAAGCTACGTAAGGAAGAAAAATTTACAGGAGAAAGCATCAAAAGAAACAAAATCGAAATAATATTTAAATTGAGAACATTAATAAAAAGGAGATGATAGGAAATAAAATAGTTAATACAATTGAATTAAAATAAAAATATGTGAGGGGTTATCGAGTAACCACCACATGTATAAAAACGGTTTTGAAAACAAACTAATTCAAACTTTGAATTCTTTCGTTACTATTCGTCACTTTTCTAAAATATAAAACCTCTTAAGCAAGATGAAGTGAAAATGATCACATGCCTAGACTACAGATTTAACTTTTCTTAGCAGTTGGATTCAGAGTTATGTTACATACCAATATCTGGACAGAGTGAGAATTGGTAAATGGTACACAAAGTCTGGTAAACGATATCATCTTGCCCAAGATATCATCATCCAAATTTGCCTCGGGCTATAATGGTTCATTTTGATGATTATCATGGACTATTTCTAACTGAAAGATTTATCCTTTTCAAACCTCTTTGTAAATATTAAAAATAAGAAAATGCCTCATGCTCACGAAGTAAGTTAACTTTAACAGTTGAATACTCTGCAACGATACACACATTTCAGAGTTTAACTTTGTCAAAAACTGCTGTGGACATCGATCTACAGCAGTTGTCACATAAAACAGCTTCCCACACTATTGCATTATTTTGCTATGAAGAAGTTTTCATCGAAACTTTTTTTCAAAAGATAGGTTTGACCAAATTAGGAGGATGGGAATATGCTATCACATGAGTGTTTGAGAATTTCCTGAAACAACTGACGACTGAATAACACTTAATTAAGATTCCACGACTGTGGTTATATATTTATTTTTATGCTATTAAAGAGTAATCGTGAAAATATAACATTTCATTTTAAAATATTATCGTACTTTATGTGATTCCATGCTCCGAAAATTTAGCCCAACGGATGCCAGTTACTTAGAAAGAAAGAAAATAATAACAAAAATTAAATAGAAATTTAATTACGGGTATATTAAGCATCATTAGAAAATTTAATCTTTATCGTATTATGATTTAAGATGTTTAAATATATCCGAAAATTTCGAGAAGATATTGCCAATATAATAAATATCGATTCATCCCCTACACTACTCGTAAAAGAGAATTGTTAATATATAGTCTGACTAAATAATTGATGTCGGTGAATATGTAACATAATTCCTGAGCATTTTGCGCTTCACGTTTATCTAGGGAATATATTGGATTTTCACATTGATAGAGATTATTTAGAATTAGATAATATATTACGTACACAAGTTACACATATGACGTATATCGTAATCTATTTAAATCATATCGAAGATTTTCGTGACAGGTATTTAGCAAATGTTTTAGCATTTTGTACTTAGTAAAATTCGTTTGTCATATTTGAAATTTACAGTTTGTTGTTAAGTGTAAACTTTCAAGTGAAATAAAATTTGTCTTCCATTTAGTTGTAAGATTAATTTATTTTAGAGTGTCTGTTTAAATTTGTAATTTATAAAGCAAGTCGTATTTAAATTTAATTTTAGGACCATAGCTATTGCAGAATAAAATATTTACTCAATACATTTGTCATTGAAATTTATAATATGCGATAAAATAATAATATAATTTCATTTTATAAAAATAAAAAATAAAAATAAAAATATTTTCTTCTTACAAAAAATAAAATTCAATTTTGTTGTAGGATTTATTTATTTTATAGTGTCTGTTTAAATTAGTAGTTTATAAAATCCGCCGTATTTAAAGATAACTTTAAAAACATTGCTTCTGACAAAAAAAAATTGAGGTATACATTTTGTCTCTAAACTTTACAATATTTGATAAGAGAACAATAAAAATTTTCTTTTTAAAAATAAAGAAACTATTTTCTTCTCACGAAAAGTAATTTAACAGAGAAGTTTCTGATCACTGCAATGCCGATAAAATGCACATTGATTATAAAAATGCATTGTTTTTTTCTGGAAGAATGCACCTGATATCCCATATTAATTATATACATACATTCATTTTAAAAAAATAGATAATAGGCGATAAGTGCCAAGAAGATCAGCCGTCACCAATTATTTTTTCTTAAAGCGCAACAGCATTAATTGTAATGCACTATAGGGCCAAAAGTGACAGGCCACTTGCAATTTTAGATATTTTGTTAAATATCTACAAAAACATATGAGGAATTATTATGAAACTCTAAGTGTGTAAACACAATAGTACAAGTTATACACTTCCGTGAAGATTTATTTCCCGAAATTCCATAGGGGACCATCAACAAATTGACAAAGAACGAATATCTTTTGGATAACCTGTCAAAACCAATGTAGTAAAAGCGTTCAAGCTATAGATTATGATTAAGAGGCTTATTCTAATAAACCGTGTTCACTTTTATGCTGATAGTATATATACTAGTAGAGACATTAAGGTTTTTATAAAAACTGTCCCAATTTTATCAAGTTTTTGTTTATAATTTGAAGAGTTCTTAAGATAAAATAATGTTCTTTTCAAAAAAAAAAAAAAAAAGACAAAAAAAATTGTACACAAAACTCGAAAAGCAGAATTAAAAAATAATAAAAATAGTGTAAAAAATGAGCAGGTTTACTAAATAATTTTTCATTGCGCATATATAAACGATATCAAAATTTGATTTGCAAATTTTGTTAGTTAATGTATATAGCAACGTTTGTGAATGTCTCAAAAACATACCGTGAATATTCTGAAAGTGATCTTCGATAAATTAAACTAAAAACCCGTAAATCATGAAATGCAGCCAAAAGATGAGGCACTGTATCCATTTATTGATTTTTGTCAATATAGAATACACAATATGGCGTGTACTACTATATTTGGATACAACTTCTCATTTTTTTTCTTCATTTTGGGAACAACGGATTTCGAGCTTGATAACTTTCGGAATTTAAAACGTATGTTTTTGAGTCTTTTACAAAAGTTACTCTATATATTTAGCTAACAAAATATGTAAATGATTTTTTGATAACGTTTACGCATGCGCAATAAATTTTTTTTAGCAAACTCATTATTTTTCATGCATTTTTTATTATTTTTTAATTTTGCGCTCAAGATGTTGTGTACAATGCTTTTTGTCATATTATCGGAAAAGAAAATTATTTTATATTTAGAACTATGCAAATTATAAGAAAAAATCTAGAAAAAAAATTTATATTTTTTAAAATAAAAATCTCAATTTTTCTACGAATATAAATTCTATCCACATAAAAATGAACACAGTTTAATACAATAAGCCATTTAATTATAATTTATAGTTTGAATGTTTTTGCTACATTAGATTTGACAGGGTTTTCCAAACGATATTCTTTTTCAATTTGTTGGCGGTCCCCTATGAAGTTTTCGGAAAAGAATCTTTACGGAAATGTATGATCTGTACTATTATTTTTATACACTTGGAATTTCAGGATAATTCCTGTGGCCGGTCACTGTGGCCATATAATGTAGTACTTTGTTACATCAACGTGAAACCAACATACCTGTAATTAAAATCAGTGGTGTGGAAAAGGCACATACTGCGAGGTCAGTAGGTTAGAGAAATGTTCAAAGATGAGAGATGCCCATCCTGTTTCAGGATAGGAGAAAATAATTTAGGAAACTTTGAGGCCAAAATAAAAATTAAATGTATTTTGAAATAGACGCTTCGCCGCCTTTCTCTTTGTTTTAAGGACTTGTTTGCCTGTCTCAGTCAACAATAGAATATTACAAAACAATAATAACAACAATATTGACAGAATAAAGAATAAGGTAAACAGAAACAAAACACTGATAGGTAAATAGATATATTTTAGAAAACTGTCACGCGCTAGATCTAAGAGGCAATGCACTCCGTTAAAAGAATTTCTGTGAAATCATATAGAATCCACTGTAATCAGTTATCTTAAGTCTTGCGTTATTTCAAAATAATAGAAAAATAGTGATTCTGCTAAGTAACAGAGAAATTTATACGCTAAGTTTGCGGTGAACACTAGAAATTCACATCAATAAAAATACTTTAAAATAATTTAAATTCATTTAGTTCCTCTATTTTTATTTATAATAATTTATTTTATTTTAAGAAATTAGCGAATTTTTGTACATCGAAGAATTAAGAATTTTAAGAGTTTGTTTAAATGCTGAGTTTTAAGTTTTACAAGATTTATTTTAAACTGGCCTTGAATTAGAAACCGAGTCCTATTAGTTGGAGACATGCACCATATTGACTGAGATAAATAGGAGTTGTTCTGTTTGAGACTTTTTGAAAAGAATCTTTTATCAACAGCGGGGAAAAATTACTTTTAATATAACCAATCGTCAGGCACGTGTTAAATGAAACAGCTTCCAAGTGTCTATAAATAAAAAACTCGCTAACTTCACTGACGCTATTTTTCGATTCCTAAAACATTCTAATTAAAAAAAAACAATTTATACAACAAGTTTTCATTTTTAATCTTTTTAATAAAATTGTTAAAGATTTTTAAAAGTGTCTATTTTTAATTACAGGTTATAAAAAACATAAAAATGCCTTTAAATCAGACACGAAGATCCTTATAGAAATTTGATATAAGTAAAGGGATATGGTTTAAAAATGAAAACCGAGAAAACGCAATGGAATGCCTTCAAACAAGAACTAGTGTAAATTTACAGCAAGTCTCGTTTATTTTTCCGTGGTTTTACAGGTTTGAGGCCATTTTGAAACTGAAAATAAAGAATAAAGCAAAAATGACATGTTCTAAGAAGCTTCGACATGTTCTGAAAAAAATTCACTGGTGTTTGTTAGTTCAGTTATAAAATTAAATAATTTATGAAATTGTTGACAGAGAGTTTTAGTTTCTTATTCTTTTCCAACTATCTCTGTTGGAAATATAGTGCTATGAATTGTAAGAATTCTATCCTAAGAATGTTTTGTTATGATTACGAAACATTTTTTTTCATTTTTTTTTAATTTTTGGCAAAAAAAATATGTACTTCATTTTCCAATGCAGTTGACCAAATTAATTTTTTTTTCCAAATGATGAATCTGTAAGTGGAATCTCATCTATTCAGACAGAAAAAATTACATTTAGTCTACAGCGTTATAAAATAAGTTTATTTTCGAAATTAGTATTCTGTAATTTTCTGTAGCTTTCAATTGTTTGTTTATTCATAGAAAATTGACAAAATCCACCCAATCTGAAAGAACTAACTTTAATCGAACTCCAATACTTTGGTTGTTTTGCCCTTTTTCCCCAAAATCAGTCATCAAGTTGCTAAAATTTAAAAAAGATTCGATTTCAATGTTATTTTTTCTCCTGTTAATAAAATTGCTTTTTCAAATCTTAAGCATACGATTGATCGCTTAGATAACTGGGGTATTTACCAAATTTCTTTGCAATGTGGTCTTTCTTATATTGGTCAGACCAAACGTGCTCTAAGATTTCGTTTAACCGAACATAAAAGGTATGTCAAAAATCAAGAGCTTCAGCGCTCTTCTATTGCTCAACATTGTTGGTCTTCACAACATAAGTTTGATTTTTCTTCAGCCACCATCATCCATAAGTGTCCTTCCATTCTTGATCTTAATTTTCGGGAAGCTTACCACATCATTAAAAATTCTGACTCCCTAGTCAATGAATTATCAAGCACTCCTTATTTTCCAAGCATTTGGAAATATTTAATTTAAAACTTTATTTTATTTTATTTTATTATTTTATTTTTTATTTTTGTTTTTATTTATTTTATTTTATTTTATTTTATTTTATTTTATTTTATTTTATTTTATTTTATTTTTATTTTTATTTTATTTTATTTTATTTTATTTTATTTTATTTTATTTTTATTTTTTCCCTTTATCTTTATTTTTTATTTTCCCCCCGCTTTTTCGTTTTTGTTTTGTTTGTTCTCCGGAAAATGTCGCTACTTGTCCACCAGTTGTTCAGGTTGATTTCTTCTCATTGGTTGCTTTTCTTTAGGCGGGATCGTTCCCATAGCGTGTATATAAGCCTGCGTCTCTCTGTCTCTTTGCTCAGTTTTGCTTTGTCTATCTCGCTGAGTTTTGCACTGATGAAGAATCTCGATAGAAAATTCGAAACAGCTGTTTGCTCCCTTTTCATACTTTATTTGTGGATTTATAATCGTTGGTATTCTATCTTTAAATAATTGATTTTACTAGTCCTGAAAAGCATGTTTTGCGATGAGTTTATCGTACTGGAAGGGGTTAACTCGATACCAGTGCGAATTGGCTCTAAACAAAAATAAGTTTAATATAAGGTTCTATGAAAGTAGTAGAAACCTCAAAAACTAAAAGAACTAAATCTCAAAATTAAAAACAAAAAAAGCAAAGACGGGGCTACTAGGATTTAGTCTTCCGACTTCTGGGTAGAACATGGTGAAGCCCAGTATGATTTTAATGTCATCGATAAAAGAAGTGACGCGATGTGAATCATCTGTGAAGAAATTATTTATGCAAAATAGTGTAAAAATCATAAAAACGTGTTCTACATGCGTAAAACTCATGTTTTTAGCGCCGAATCGGGCACACACAGAAAGTGTGGCAAGAGAAAACAGTTATATAATGTATTCTGGTGTAATAACGCCAAGTTGGGTAATGCCGTCAAGTCCTAATATTACGCATACTTATGAAATAATTCAGTAAATAGCACATATGGGCCGTGCGCAGACGGCCTCTAAGTCATATAAAACACAATCAACAGTTTGACGATTAATCTGTTCCATTTGTAGTCCTTATCACTTTTAGAAGCAAATAAAATAAACGATCGATCTAAAATTTGCGAGGTAAGTTCTGTGATGTGAAAACTATATTTATCAGGAAATATTTTATTTGTTACATAAATTTGTAGTGCATTTCATGTACTTTTAAAATGCTGTAGAAGATTTTAGATATGTTCGCAAGATAGTTTGTACTTTAAAATGCTCTGCTCAATAAGTATAGCGGAGTAATAATGCCATTATTTTGGGTTATTACTCTTGTTGGATTCCTTAAATTATTTGAACAACATCCCATGCGGGTTTATTTTTTACTTTATGTATGATATAGTACTATTGTCATTATTGAAATGGTTAGATTAAGGGAAGTTCAATACTCAAAATTGTTTTTTTTAATACTAATGTAAAAACAGTTTTAATCTTTTATAAATAAAACGATATCAAAATGTTTTTGATATTCTAATTCCAACATTTTAAAAATCAGGCTTCTCTTAAATTTCTATATGATTGTTCAATTGAGTTTTAAATTTTAATAATTTTAACTGTTCGCTTTTTCGACGTTCTTTTTTCAAAATTTTACAAAATTAAGCTATAAAAATTGAAAAAAGCATCGGTTTAGTGAGACCGGTAACAATTATTAAATGTTAAAAATGCAATCAGTGATTAAAACTCAAAGATTTCTGTTTCGCACTAAACTTTTTGTACAGGAATAATTCTCATTAAATTCAATTTATTCAAATATTTCTAACAATAGTACGAGAATACCAAACGAAATAGAATTTCAGTTGTAGCTATAGTTAAACTGAAAATTACAAGTTAAACTCTAAAATGTGAAAAAAACAATGTTAAGTGAGATTGCTAACAGCGATAAAATGTTAATTGTTTTGCAAATATAGAGTTAATGAAATGTAACCACATGAATCATGCATAAAATTTGATAGGGGATATCGTAGGGAGAATGATTTTTATGAAAAATCTTATTTTAATTAATTAAAATACAAATTTATTAAAGCGTGTTTTATATCACGCCGACATTTTAACTTTAGATTTGAGCGAATTCACATTAATGTGCATTTTACCATTTAAAAATATTTACAAGAATTCTATGACAGTGTTAACAAAAATATTAGCTACACATAACTGTAGTTATCAAATTTCACATGATAAAAAAATTAAATTAGAAATGGATAAAACCACGCAATGTTTTTTATAATTGTATTTAAGTGGGACTTTTTTAAGCAAAGCTAAGCTCAGGATGTTACATTCTGTTGAAGCTCCCCCTCTTTCCTTTTTCTTCCACTTTTACAAAAAATTGATTATTTCTATCCATAGAATGTATATATGGAAGCCTAAATACTGATTTAGATATTCACAGTCAAAACTGTGCAATGTTTCTAATAATTCTATTTAAGCGGCCCTTTTTAAGCGAAAAGAAGCTCAGGGTCTGATATTCTTTTGCCTCTTTCCCCCACTTCCTCCTACTTTTTCTTACACTTTCACAAAAGTTGAACATTTTATATCACTTAGAATTTTACTTTGTAATTTCTCAATTTCTAGGGCTCTAGAGTTTGTATTTTCAGAATTGGAGAACCTACATGGGATTATCCCATCTTATTTTATAATTTTATTTGCATGTCGTTATTATCCTTATAGGCGGGTAATAACGCCAAATAGCATTGGTCGAGAAATCACGCCAATTAATTTTTTGAATACCTATCTATGGAATTTTTTTTATTACATAGATAGTCAATGAGTTTCTGTATCAAATCCTATATTTGTTGGGAAAATACAACCCAAACATCGGCCGTGAAAATTGGTAGAACCTTAACGTGGCGTTATTACTCCAGGGTACCTTATATGCGTGATTACAGTAAATAAAACTAAAAGAAAACGTTTTCACAATTACTTTTTTTTATTACGTTTTAACTTTTTTTATATAAACAGCCTATATTTATTCAAACATAAATTTAATAAATTGAGCAATTAAATTATTTTTAAATTTACATATGAGATTGTAAGCATTTTTTTTATTCTTGATCATAACACGCTTTACAGCGAATACAACATAATAATATTTTGAAAATAACTCTATCTAATAACACTCTTCGAACTAACGTTTCTTTGAACATAATTCCTGATACTCTAAAAAAAGATCGCCTTGGTGAAATCTATGCCACCTGCATTTTATTTAAAATCCCTTTCTCTGTAAGTATCACGGAAAATTCATGGTTGCAATGTTTCCAGGACTAAATGTGGACAATATTAATACAATATTTAAAATCTATTAATTAAAAGAATTGTAATTAAATTTATTCTGAAATATATAGAATATTGTGAACCGATTTGCATTCCTATCTTGGTAATTACATATTTTAGACTGAAATATTAATATTCTGAAAATAATGGATTGGATCATTCTCAAAATTGATATAGTTGTTTCAAAATGGAATATGTAACCCATGATTAGAACTTTTCCTCTTGTCTTTATAATATTTGACTGGTAACTAATTCGACTTTTATAGAGCTAAAGAAGATACAGAAATGTCCTGCTATTTCGAACTAATTCGGACAAAACCTTGTTTAGTTTAGCAGGAATTCGGAATAGATGCATTTTATTTATACTAATCAACGTATTGACTTGTTAAGACGTAAATTAAATGCTGATTTGTTAGCTCTCAATTCATTGTGAACCGGTTATTTTTAATAATTTAATTTAATACTCCATGTTAATATAACACTCTTTAAATAAAATGAACAACTGTAGTATCATAGCAATAATTGTGCTTTTTATCCACACATGAATCCGAGTCAATGATGGTAAACAAGAAAAAAACTTGTTAGTTGATTCAGTGCTCTTCGTCAGAAAAACAAAACACTGAGTTTACTTGTTAAGTGAGTGTGATTTAGTTAGTGCCGACCCAGTGACGTGGATGGTAGCGGCAGCTGCTCCCACACAGCTGGTCCCTGGTTCGAGTCCAGCTAGCGGCATGGGTGTCTGTGTTTTCTCTGTGATAATGTATATACTGGATATTCTGTAATAAAGTGTTCTGTATTGTTTCTTGTGATCATTGGAGGTTATGCCGGCGAATAGCTGTAGCGCCTACCTCAAAGCATAATAAATAAAAAAAAAAATAAAAAAGTTAGTTTTTGTGTTTAGCAATGATTAAAAATGATTCTACAGAATTGCATAAATGGAGCTGACATGTACTATAAGTAACCAGCTTTCATTTTAATTTTATTTCAGACACATTTATCAAGCTAAGGCTCAATGTATGTCTCTGTTTAACTTCTTAATATAACAATAAATGCACGTTTTTTCATAAACAACCTTTTATTTTTTTTCTGTTTTCAAGTTTAAAATTGGTATTTTTTCTGAACTGTATTAAAAATAGACGGATTTTCAAAGTAGCGAGACTCAATGTATTTTCACTCTTGGCAGTGATTTAGAATATTTATATCAGGAATCCTAAAAAGAAAATAGATCTGAAAAAAATAATTACAAAATTTGCACATAAATACCTTACCTATTTAATCGCTTTCCTCACTAAGAGAGAATTAGCATGAATTTTAAAATATTACACCGGCTTTTAAATTACAAAATTACATAGCTAAAAAACATAGTTCAAGCTTTTATAGATTTAATGCAATGCGGATACTTTCAACTCATTCATAAAAAGGAGTTCGAGTCTAATTTTCAGCAAAATGTGGGATTAGATCTTTGTAGATTAATTTTAAACTATATTTTAAAAAACTTTAGAACAGGATAAAAATAAAAAAGGTGGGAAGATTTTCAAATAGAAATAGTATTTTTTATTTTCCCTTTTCTTTAAAAAACACACTTATTAAAGCTTGTCTTCTATTTTAAGATGTAATTTACATAATTCATAATTTCCAGTTTTGTTTGCTCATACATTAATATTTTTCAGTTTGAATAATATTCATCAGATATTTATTTATTACGTCAAATTAAAAAAGTTATTCCCTATATACATAATATATGCTGTAAATAAACATTCTGCACTTATTATATTTTTAAAATCTCGCTCAAGAATTAGAGTTATTTTGAAACTAATTTATCTTAGCAATTTAAAGTTTTATTTGCGTTTTAAATACATGCATAATTTATAGGTATACTTAATTTATTGGTAGTGGTTGTTATGTGACTTGAATATTTCATGCTGTAGAGGAAAGTAAACTTTTGTTAATAAGTAAATATGTTGCAAATGTAAATATATTCGTTAGTATTTAAAAAAGGTATAAAAATGTTCTACATTATATAATGCTTAGTTATTTGTTGAAATTTAATGAAACATATGTATTGAAATTTAAATCGCAAGTAAACTTTATTTGCAAAACTTTTTCCCAGATAGGATATGAGTAGTATTGGCTACAGTAAAAATAAATTGTAATTTGCATAATTCATAAGCGATCCAATAATCGTAATGATAGCCAACTTATAAGCTATAATTTGCTTTGATAGCAATCTCAATACATTGTCTTCAGTCAAAAATATAATATTTCCAACGATAAACAATAATGTTTATTTGAAAAAAATTTCATAGTTTATACATCTTACTAATGTTGTAACTGGGAATTCACATATGAGTATAGGGTAACTGTTATTGTATCAGATCATTTCTTTAGTTGGCCTCTAATTTATGTAACGTTTAAATATCCGAGCACTCAGCCCCCGCCCTCTCAATAAATAAGTACAACAGTAAATATCTTTTTGGTACTTGTGATACCTTTCATTTTAAGATGTATAATTATTTGCTATTTGAGCGCCCAAACGAGGGAACGAGGTGCCCTTAAACGAGGGAACTATGTCTTAGAGCATATATGATGTTTTCAGTTTGTTTTATTAAGATTAAAAAAAAAAGCAAAAATAATTATCAACCGCAATATTTCCTCCTGTAAAACACGACAGGAGGCGGCTTACAAATGGAAGTTATTTGCGGTTAAGGATGGTCACTGTCTGTGGTTCAGGTGTGAGGAATCAAATAGCTCCACAAGCTATTAAAGAACGAAAAACTCATTATAATTTTATAAACGGTAAATTTTAAACATAAAGAGAGGATTAAAGAAAATGTGAAGATGATAGCTGAGAAAGAATAAAATAAAGAATCAAGCTGCATTATTACATAATGAATTTAGTTGGTTACAGAAATATTAGTTAATATTAGTTCCGATCCTGGGATCCAGACTCAGCTATGATAACCCAGAGAAAGCTGATCCGAAGACCACTGAGGGTAAAGAGGAAAAAAGAGTAGTTTTTATGTCCACGTGAATGAAGGAATTTGAAACTTCTCAGACAAATATACAGGTGTTTATTACTGTTATTTATCAGAGCATAACGTGCATTGTCTAGTATCAGTAGCATTTATAGTTTTTTTTATAGGTACACGTTTGAGAATTCTGTTCCATTAAGATAAAGAGTTAGAAAATAAAACAGATATTTTCAAATATTTTATACTCCATTCAACTTAATTAAATATATTTGCCTTAGATGGGAACTATAACATGTTTTCTATAGAATATATAGTGTGCAGAATTGATCATTTATTTACATTAACAATAAAATAAAGAAATTCATAAATAAAGAAATTGAGCTACAGAGCTGATCGTGAGAGGCAATTGATAGGAAAGTGTTTTCAATAGCGGTATGCATTTTTAAACGTAACTAAGTTTGAATATGTTTTATGATGGATATGTTACTGTTAATTTGATAAATTCGGTAATTATTAAGGATAAGTAATTACTATTAACAACAACTACTTCTTTTGATATGTTGTGCCTATTGCCTTTAATCAGAACTAAAAAGGAATAAAACTTTTATGAATAATGAGCATTTTTACTAAATAATTTTTCAGTACACAGACATGAATGCTGTCAAAATATCATTTGCATATTGTGTTAGCTAAATGTATCGAGAAATATTTGTAACAGTTCCGAAAACATAGCTTGGAAATTCTGAAAATTATCATAGATAAAATAAGCTCAAAAATCGTTGTTAATAAATGAAGCAAAATAAATGAGGGCTTGTATCCAAATATAGCAGTAGGTGCAATTTTGTGTATTCTATATTGACATAAATCAGTGGATTAGGGATACAGCCCCTCATCTTTTTGATTCGTTTTGGAAATAACGGATTTGGAGCTTAATCTAACGACAACAATTTTCAGAATTTTCAAGCTATGTTTTCAAAACATTCAGAAATTTGCTCCATACATTTAACAAACACATTATGTAAACTATGTTTTGATTGCATTCACGCATGCGCAGTGAAACATTATTTAGAAAAAAACTATTCATTAAAAAATATTTTTTTAAAAATTCTGATTATAGGATAGTGTGTACAATGTTGTTTGTTACACTTCAATACTTTTTCAATTTTTTGGCGGTCCCTTATGTGATTTCGTGAAAAACATTTCGCAAAAATATATGACCTGTACAATTTTGTTAACACTCTTAAAATTTCAGGATATTTCCTCATGTAGTTTTCTAGATATTTAACAAAACGTCCGAAATCGCAAGTGGTTGGTCACCTTTGGCCATACAATGTAAGTTTGGGTTTACAGTATTATAATTACAAAGAAAAGAAAATAATTAAATTACAATCACAATTTTAGGGGATCCAAGTATGAAAATCTAATTTAGCAGAAGAAGCTCTAAAATTTGAATTTCATAATTTGTTTGCTTGTATTTATGTCGGCCAATTAACTACACTTGGGATATAGGCGCTATAGGGAAGCAGGGGTTGGTGTTCTCCATGGGAGTATTTCCAAGGGAACCTAACCCGTATTGTGCAAGGGAATCCAAGGTTCGATGAAAACCCAAAAAACTCTGAACGGTTAGGCCGACGGCACCGATTGGCTCGAGCCCAGCACATGCCGTCTTCGAATTTCAAAGGCAGAACCTCTTTGCCACTGGTAAAGTATGTTCATCATTTGAAAAATCGTCATTGAATGTTTATATTTCATTGACCCTGTTTTACGTCTTCAAGTATAATTGATTGCTTTCTCATGGCGACAATTCCTAAGCTGACACATGTCGTTGAAAATGTCTTAAAAAGCTTTGGCAGCATTTAAAAAAAATATTTTAATCCAAAAAGCAAATTTAGTGCATTTAGAAAAATAAAATAATCCACGAATATGTAGAAATTTTTTATTTTAAGCCTTTGCATTCGTATATTCAGTCTGACTGGACATAATTTTTCTTGAATTATCTATAACAAAGTAAAATAAATAATTTATTTAGAGTATTTTTGATATTGTGTAATTGAAAGTAGCTTCTTTTGAAAGAGTGAAGTCGACCGAACAAAAATCGTGTATGAGTCATCGGAGTTGAAAGTTTTAAGCGAAAATTGATTGTAAATATTTAGGATGAAGGAGTGTGTGTGTGGGGGGGGATGTTGAATTCTAGGCTTCTATGTGTCTATTATTAATTTTTTTTCATCGTACTTTTAAGCAAAATAACTTTTTGAATGTCAACTAAATATTTTTTTTCAGAAATGAAAAATAAATAAACACGAAAATAGAATAATGAAATGTAGTTGGGGGGGGGGGGGGGGGTGGAAAAGCAAATCATTGAGTAGGCTTGAGCCCCAAAGGCCCATATGAGTTGGCGTCACTATATATGTATAGTTTTGTAAAATATCTTGCGGTAAACGTTCAATAGAATGCATGGTAATTCTGTTTAGTAATGCGAGAACTCATTTCGATGAACATTGACACTTTAACGGTCGTTAATGCAGGTTTTAATGTGATCGAATAGGCAATAGGATAATTTTGCCTAGGAGTTTCTCTATGAAATAATTAAGGCTTCTCCGTAAATTTTAATCTTTATTAACAACACATCAGATAAAACAGTTCTCATCTTAATGTTAAAGTTAGGTCTTGCTGTGAAAAATCATCGTGGCTATTAGAGGAAATTTAGAATGAAGAGTTCTGTAGTCATAGAGGAACTTCCACACGGTATGAGATGTTAACAAGCTAAAAATTGTAAAAATTTTGAGTTTTTACCAAATGCTGCTGCTTTTTGATTAAACTCGCAATGACACAAATCATGACGAATGATGTGTAATGAACAAGAACGTCACGCGAAAAGGTTCAATGAAAATAATTCTGCAAAGAATTCTGTAAAAAATGCTTAATGAGGTAAAAATAAGAGGAGCAAACAAATATCCCAAGGCGGAAAAGGTGTAATAAAAAAGGATTAAAACGAAAAAAAAAAGAAAAAAAAAGAAATGGCTATTTTAAAAACATTGGAATTCATGCTAAATTATAGATATTGGCCAAAAACAATTAAGCAATTTAGGAATAAACTAAAAGCTTAATAAAACTGAGTAAGATAAAAATTAAATTAACGAAAATTTATTAGAAATAAGGATAAATATTATTAAAGAATAGGAAAGTAATGAATATGCTGATAATTTAGCTTAATAAAAAGAAAATAAAAGGGTATATCGAGCAGGGAAAATTAATAATATAACATATACAGATATGTATATTCATGTCATATAACTAAACTTATGTAATCCCTTCAAGGATCTTCGTTTTGAGAATTTACAAGAAGTAACAGCATTTATATTAAACTGAAATTAGCGAGAAAATGGAACTATATGAAAGGTTTTTAAGGAAAATCGAAAATAATTATGGAAAGTTGAAAGCAGAATCAAATACGGAAAAATTATTTTATGTTTATATACGAATTTTTAACATTTTATGAAAATGTATCGATTCGAATTGTCAAATTTATTCAAGATTTACTTTAAAATACAGATTCAAAACTTTTCATATCTTTATACAAAATCATAAAATAATCAGATTTAAAAATGTCTAAATGTATATAAGATGAAACACAATATATTTTTTAAAATATCGTACTCAAATGTAAAAATTAAGCAAATTTTCTTTACTCCATTATCTATAATGAAAAGGAAGTTCCTTCTTTCCATCCTAACGTTTTTTAAAATAAATGTATTTTATTAAGAACTTTAAGCAAAGCTTTTATTAATGAAATAACATAGACTTCTAAACGGTTATAAATTCAATTTGGCTAATTGTAAGATATCTTATATAAACATTCTTTTCTACTCTTCCAAAAATGAAAATATAATATTTCTGAGAAACATTTCCTGTTAATTTTACATTTATAAAACGTGACAAAGCATATAAATCTTTTTTCATTAATAATGTATATATATATAAAAGTTTTTGTTTGTGATAGATGATGCTTTCATGCATAGTAAATAATGATTATAAAAATTTGTACAGTAAATTAATACCTAATATGAAAAATTTTTGGAAATTGTAATATAGATATAAAAATCAACTTAAGTCTATAATCGAAATATTATTTTTAGATTTAAAATTACATCTTAAGCTTAAAAAAATCAAAACACAATGCTAAACTACACATTATATTTAACGTTTTGTCATTTGGCGATGCAGCAAATTTTACTAATTTTTTCCACCCTTTTACAAAAATAAAATATGTGTGCCACTCCGGGACTGCCGCGGTAAAGCTATTGCATAGCATTTTTTATCAACTTATGCAAAAATACCGCGTCAATGTCTGCTGAAGTCTATCGAAGGATACCTTCCCGAAGTCTGCCAAACTGAAACTTCGTTAGCCGGATTGTTAGGAATTTTTCTCGTTGCGGAATTCTTAAATTCGGTCGCCGCGCTCAAAGCCCGCGATAAAAGCTATGCAATAGCCAAACAAAATTACCAAACAAAATTTGGTCGCGCTACGAAAATTAGATCGCGAGTTATAAGCATTTTAAATTTTTCGACCCTCACGGTGGGGGTCTCCTGTCACCAAAAATTAACGAAATCTCATAATAAATTACCAAACAAAATTTGGCCGCGCTACGAAAATTAGATCGCGAGTTATAAGCATTTTAAATTTTTCGACTCTCACCGTGGTGGGGGTCTCCTGTTACCAAAAATTAACACTGTCTTATAATAAATTACCAAACAATATTTTGCCAAGCTACCAAAATTAGATCGCGAGTTATAAGCATTTTTAATTTTTCGACCCTCGCCGTGGAGTGTCTTCTGCCACCAACAATTAACAATGTCTCATAATAAATTACCAAACAAAATTTGGCCGCGCTACGAAAATTAGATCGCGAGTTATGAGCATTTTAAATTTTTCGATCCTCACCGTGGGGTGTCTCCTGTCACCAGAAATTAACAATGTCTCATAATAAAATACCAAACAAAATTTGGCCGCGATACGAAAATTAGATCGCGAGTTATAAGCGTTTCAAATTTTTCGACCCTCACCGTGGGGGTCTCCTGTCACCAAAAATTAACAGTCTCATATTAAATTACCAAACAAAATTTGGCCGCGCTACGAAAATTAGATCGTGAGTTATAAGCATTTTAAATTTTTCGACCCTCACCGTGGGGGGTCTCCTGTCACCAAAAATTAACAGTCTCAAAATAAATTACCAAATAAAATTTGGCCGCGCTACGAAAATTAGATCGCGAGTTATAAGCATTTTAAATTTTTCGACCCTCACCGTGAGGGTCTCCTGTCACCAAAACTTAACACTGACTCATAAATGAATAAACAAAATTTGGCCGCGCTACGAAAATTAGACCGTGAGTTATAACCATTTTAAATTTTTCGACCCTCACCGTGGGGGGTCTCCTGTCACCAAAAATTAACAGTCTCAAAATAAATTACCAAACAAAATTTGGCCGCGCTACGAAAATTAGATCGCGAGTTATAAACATTTTAAATTTTTCGACCCTCACCGTGAGGGTCTCCTGTCACCAAAACTTAACACTGACTCATAATAAATGAATACACAAAATTTGGCCGCGCTACGAAAATTAGATCGTGAGTTATAAGCATTTTAAATTTTTAGACCCTCACCGTGAGGGTCTCCTGTCACCAAAACTTAACACTGACTCATAATAAATGAATAAACAAAATTTGGCCGCGCTACGAAAATTAGATCGTGAGTTATAAGCATTTTAAATTTTTCGACCCTCACCGTGGGGGGTCTCCTCTCACCAAAAATTAACAGTCTCAAAATAAATTACCAAACAAAATTTGGCCGCGCTACGAAAATTAGATCGCGAGTTATAACCATTTTAAATTTTTCGACCCTCACCGTGAGAGTCTCCTGTCACCAAAACTTAACACTGACTCATAATAAATGAATAAACAAAATTTGGCCGCGCTACGAAAATTAGATCGTGAGTTATAAGCATTTTAAATTTTTCGACCCTCACCGTGGGGGTTCTCCTGTCACCAAAAATTTACAGTCTCAAAATAAATTACCAAACAAAATTTGGCCGCGCTACGAAAATTAGATCGCGAGTTATAAGCATTTTAAATTTTTCGACCGTCACCGTGAGGGTCTCCTGTCACCAAAACTGAACACTGACTCATAATAAATGAATAAACAAAATTTGGCCGCGCTACGAAGATTAGATCGCGAGTTATAAGCATTTTAAATTTTTCGACCCTCACCGTGGGGGGTCTCCTGTCACCAAAAATTAACACTGCCTTATAATAAATTACCAAACAATATTTTACCAAGCTACCAAAATTAGATCGCGAGTTATAAGCATTTTTAATTTTTCGACCCTCACCGTAGGGTGTCTTCTGTCACCAACAATTAACAATGTCTCATAATAAATTACCAAACAAAATTTGGCCGCGCTACGAAAATTAGATCGCGAGTTATAAGCATTTTAAATTTTTCGACCCTCACCATGGGGGGGGGGTCTTCTGTCACCAACAATTAACAATGTCTCATAAAAAATTACCAAACAAAATTTGCCCGCGCTACGAAAATTAGATCGCGAGTTATAAGCATTTTAAATTTTTCGACCCTCACCGTGAGGGTCTCCTGTCACCAAAACTTAACACTGACTCATAATAAATGAATAAACAAAATTTGGCCGCGCTACGAAAATTAGATCGTGAGTTATAAGCATTTTAAATTTTTCGACCCTCACCATGGGGGGTCTCCTGTCACCAAGAATTAACACTGTCTCATAATAAATTACCAAACAAAATTTGGCCGCGCTACGAAAATTAGATCGTGAGTTACAAGCATTTTAAATTTTTCGACCCTCACCGTGGGGGCTCTCCTGTCACCAAAAATTAACAGTCTCATATTAAATTACCAAACAAAATTTGGCCGCGCTACGAAAATTAGATCGTGAGTTATAAGCATTTAAAATTTTTCGACCCTCATCGTGGGGGGTCTAATGTCACCAAACATCAACACTGTCCCATAATAAATTACCAAACAAAATTTGGCCGCGCTACGAAAATTAGATCGCGAGTTATAAGCATTTTAAATTTTTCGACCCTCACCGTGGGGGGTCTCCTGTCTCCAAAAATTAACACTGTCTTATAATAAATTACCAAACAATATTTTGCCAAGCTACCAAAATTAGATCGCGAGTTATAAGCATTTTTAATTTTTCGGCCCTCACCGTGGGGTGTCTTCTGTCACCAACAATCAACACTGTCCCATAATAAATAACCAAACAAAATTCGGCCGCGCTACGAAAATTAGATCGCGAGTTATGAGCATTTTAAATTTTTCGATCCTCACCGTCTGGGGTCTCCTGTCACCAAAAATTAACACTGTCTCCTAATAAATTACCAAACAAGTTTGGCCGCGCTACGAAGATTAGATCGCGAGTTATAAGCATTTTAAATTTTTCGACCCTCACCGTGGGGGGGGTCTCTTGTCACCAAAATAAATAAGACCACCAAAATAAACACTGTCTCATAATAAATTACCAAACAAAATTTGGCCGCGCTACGAAAATTAGATCATAAGAAACATAAGTTTGAGACTTGATATTCTAATATCTGAAAAATACCGCGTCAATGTCTGCCGAAGTCTACCGAAGGATACCGTTCCGAAGTTTTCCGAAAGGAAACGACGTTAGCCGAGTGTTAGGTTTTTTCGTTACCGATGTGTTAGGATTTTTCGCGTTACGGAATTTTTGGATTCGGTCACCGCGCTCAAATCCCGCGATAAAAGCTATGCAATAGCTTAAAAATTTCTTATAATCAAGATTCCCTTTAAATATTGTAAATCAAGAGATAAAAAAGTGTGAGATAAAGGTTAAAAAGTTTAATTATGTGTAAAATATTTGAAAGTTTTTCGATTGTCATCTATTCGATTGTCAGAAGCAGTTAAATTAATTTAAACGGTGTTCTTCAGTGTCTCCTACAGGCAATATCAGGACTTAGGAGGTTAAAATACCTCTTTTCATCGAGGCACAGAAACATTAGTTTACACGGTATAATATTCTTAATGTTGTATAATATTATTAATTTTTAATATTAATACATGCACAAATGGATATGTAATAATAATAAATGGGTGTTTCTATTGCAATTTAAGTGTAAAGATGCTTGCCGTTCTGATCAAGTAAGAAAAATCGTGCGTTAAGCATAGATTATGAACACTTTCCAACACTTCCAGAAATATTTACCAAAACTCCTTTATTTAAGGAAATGAGGCTACTGCCTATAGCCAATTATGTATTTATATACTTTTGAACAGCTCTATGTTTGATCTGTCGGTTGATATACTACATATATTCTATATAATGGGGAATTTAGTTTAGCAGGAAAATGCCATGCAGATTAAAATTTCTCTTTCAGCAATTTATACAAATGGATGAAAACATACTTGAATAATTTTGTTCAGCCCTGTAGTTTACCTAGTACCTTTATTTCCAGTATTTAGCTAAAATACAGTTGAAAGTAAAACGCTCTTAAAACAACTGAAATAACATTTTCAGAAATTATCATTCATAGGCGTCCATGTATCTAATTCTTTGAGTGGTTCTGCATATCATTTTATCTAAATTATACAAACAACTGCATGCAGTATAAACTGAATGCGTAAAAAAGCATAACTTATTTAAAAACCACCTTTAAGTAATATACAGTCATATTCAACAACGTATGCGAGCTCTTTTATGCAGTTCTGTATATTGAATATAGCAATTATACACGCCATATAATATGCATAGATTTAGTAAAAGTTAAAAGCACATATCATAATTAAAATGTATTTCAACTATATATCAACAATCATCGGATACATATACAATATTTCGGAAAGAATATACTATTTGATTTCTTTTGTGTGTCCCTACAAATGCTGTTCCTATCCTAGTATGCATGAAATAGCTTATATTATGCCTCAACGATGCATACTAGTTATTATTCTTAAAATAGTCTAATATAATTAAAATATGTTGCATACTATGTCCCTCTTTACCATTATGTAATGCAATTCTTTTGTGAGGCCATGTAAATGAATAATAGCTATTTTTTTCATCACATATTTCATAAAAAGCATATTTTAGTGTAATTCGTAAATTCATATAAATTTTAATATGTTTGAAAGAGGATGTAACAGATTTAAAATTCATTTGGAACGAATTTTTCTCATAGGCCGTAATGTAATTTTAAACTTTTCACTACCCCTATAAATAATCTTATCCTGCCAGAAACTTCATTTGAAGTAGGGTTCACGCTAAGATAAACTTGAATAACTTCCAAAAATATCAGGGCAATTCAAGTATATTGAAGTATGTCAAAACTCGGCCAGACGACCAGACAAATCGAAATCATAAACACTTTTCAACTTTGTAAGGAAATTGTTAAAAACTATGATTGATATAGTTATGCAGTCAGCGACAGAATCACGAATGTGCAACATACAAAGATATAAAAAAAAGTCGTGCACCATTAAGCACAATTTTCATGTTATAAATAATATTACATAGTGTGGAAGTTACTAATGTATGGAAATTAATGTAAGGAATGTATGAAAGTATGCAAGTTACTAATGCGGTATAAAGTATTTCGTATAGATATTTATAAGGACAAAGAAAAATTTAGTGATATGTAAACATTTATTTATTATGAATTTATTTTATGATTTACAATAAAATTCAATACCCCACGGAATACTACTGTGTTTAACAATTTTATAAGGTCAAATCATGTGTTTTTGTTTCGAATTATAAATCCCTGCCAATAGATAATGTGTACATGATGTCATTGTTGGCACAATATTCTTAAATGCTGGGCAATTCTAAAGAAAGAATGTACAATTTATACAAGAAGAAAGTATAAAAAAATAGACTGTCATTATACACTGTTGACTTATTTCCCTACTAGAAACATTTCCATAACCAAATTTCATCTTACTTAACAATAACCAATGTAGACTTTCTGTTTCGGTAGTTTAGTCGACATTTATTTGGATTTAGTAGTAGTACGCACCCTGTAAGATGATTAATTTCCAGTGCTCATTTCAGGTTTGAACAATCGCCACATATTTACTTACATCATTTCAAAAATTAATTCAAAATTCAATGGAACTTATAGAGTTTCATTAATTAAAACTTTTAGTCTGTCAGATTTATATATAATACAAGTACTACAAGTATGGAAATTAGTAATATGCTTAGTACCGCTTAAAAACAATTATGTATAATAGAAGTAAAGAAGCCTTAGAACAAATGGCAGGATTCTAAATTTTCAAACTGTCGGTTTTTAAATTAATACTAATTATCCTCACTGAGAATATATGTATTTTTTCAATTATAAATAATATTTTTCAATGTAAAGTTTTTAATCGCGATACAATTATTTACAAATCTGATGAGACAAAATGCGGGAAATTAAAGCGATAATATGAATTATAAATTTCGTATAGAGGGAGTACACTCTTTAAAATTACAATTTTGTCTCTTTTTTCCATGGGCAAGTGTGATCTTTTATAAATAAAACTTTTCTATTTGTAGAAACTATATGTCTATGCTTTGTATATTATTTTATTACACTAACTTATAATCTGAGTGATTTTTATTGTTCGTTTAATTATAAAATTTTGATATTCTATTAAAATTCATTTAAAACTTAGAATTGTTTCATTTTATAATGGATAATATTACAAAAAGTTAATTTTTAACTTGAACATTAACTTTGTCATGGAATATTACATTTTAAAACACAATTGCGTTGTAAATCTTCTCGCAAAGCTGTTAGACCTATTTTAAGACAAAATGTATTACTTAATTCACGAAGTTAGCTACTTACAAGGAAAGTCTCCATACTTGGCATACTCAGAATTTTTTGAAAAAAAATACGAATTAAACTACTCATGTAGGTAATAAAAGATCAATCAAATTAAGCGGCGGAATTACAATAGGAAATATGTAAAAAAATAAAATACTTTCGAATATTTGGCGTGAATAGACCAAGTGGCGCGCGATTTGGCGAACAGCACTTTTCCCCACCAGAAGCAAACGATTTTAATGTAACTGAAAATTGTTTCTTAATAGATTTTTTAAATGCATTTAAATTGTATTTAATCAATTTAACCATAAACAATGAGAGAATTTAATATATTCTATACATATATATATTGTATTCCATATGTATATTGTTTATTGCTGTAGTTATTTAATTTACCTCTGGAAAAAAATATTTTCATAAATGAAAAATTCATATTGAGAAACAGTAATTTCATAGATTCAAGCGTATTCAAATATAAAAGTCAGTGGTTTCCATGGCAACAAAATCAAGTCGAAAATGTTCAATTGGACTTTGAGCTTGAAACAATTTTAGTTAATTTAAATTATGAATTTCGTTTTAAATCGCAAATTTTGATGATTAAATTTGAATATAAGTACATATAAATATCGATATAACAAAATTATACTTAAATCAAACTAAAACTGTCAAAACTAAAATTATTTAAATTAAATTTATCTAAACAAGTTCAGCATGATACTTTTTTCCCTTTAAATGTATCTGATGCGAAAAAGTATTGTTTAATTAAAAAATCGTCTGCTTTTTCCCTCTGCGTAGGGATAATATGTGTTTTTCCCTCTGCGCAGGGATATTATTGTTCTTTTATGTTTACCTTATAGTTGAGTTTGTGAATCTCGACGATATGTGCAGTGCATTGTGTTCCCTCGGCGGATTTTATTTTGTGAAATGTGTTATTAAATAATGTGAAAAGTGATTATACAGTCTACTGCTTTCATTAAAGTATATCGACACAACATTTTGGTCGGCATCGCAGCCGGAGTATTGCGAAATGTAAGTAAGAAAGTTAATAGAATAATGCGTGCGTAAAATTCATTCTAAAGTAAAATGAGCTAATTGGAATTGTGCAAATAGAATAACGCAAGAAAAAAATGGATAAGAAAATATTGACTGATAAAAAAGTTTTAAAATCTTCAATTACAAGAGTGAAAAATAAATTCTTCAAAACTGATTTGAGTGTGTACGACTTAGAACAAATTCAGTTATTTAAAAAAGAAATTGAAAAATTAGATGAAGAGTTAAAGAATTTATTTAAATCAATTTTTTATGCATGTGAAGAAAAAGACATTGATTTATTTATAGAAGAGAAGGATGAACAACAAGACATCTTAGATAAATTAACGGTAAAAATTAAACGTGAAATTAATGCTAGAAAAATAAATACGGACAATCCAAAAAAGGTGGTGAGTGAAATGAAATTACCTAAACTTTCTTTACCATCTTTCAGTGGAAACATACATGAATGGTTAAGTTTCAAGGATTTGTTTACAGCAAGTATACACGAAAATGAAAATTTATCGCCTGCTCAGATACTGCAATATTTAAAATTATCGTGTAATGGAGACGCGTTAAAAATAATAAAATCAATTCCTATTGAAGATTCGAAATACAATGTAGCATGGCAATTATTAACGGAACGGTTTTCAAATAAAAGAGAATTGACTTATTTTCACATTAGAAGATTATTAAATTTTCCATTCGTGCAAGGCGATTCACCGGCAGCAATACTTAATTTAGTGGATATGACGAATGAATGTGTTCGATCTTTCGAAATCTTGGATCAGAAGGTAAGTGGCTTTTCAGAAACTTTGTTGATTTATTTACTTTTGCAAAAACTTGACTCTAATATTAAACTGTGGTGGGAACGACAGTTAAAAAATGACGAACTTCCAACGTTAGATCAATTAATAAATTTTCTGAAAGATTATGCTCGTTCATTACAATCTGCTAAAGAAAATAGTATTTATAAGAAAAACAGTTACCCTAAATTAACTGCGATGAATGTGTCTGTTAACAATAGTGAATGTAAATATTGTTCTTCACCTAGTCATAAAATACCTAAATGCAGTGAGTTTCTAAAATTATCTGTTCGTGAAAGAGTGCAATTTGTAAAAATTAAAAATCTTTGTTTTGCATGTTTATCTGCTGATCATAAATTAACTAATTGTCAGTCAAAAAGAGTTTGTTCAAAATGTAATTTGAAGAGTCATAATAGCTTATTACACTATGAAAGACGAGAAACTATCTATCCAGATATAAAAAACCAAGTAATGCCTCAGTCCTCGTATCATGCTAGTGAGATTACTCCTGAATCACCTAATAATGCAAATATGTCCATAAATTCATGTCTTGGGGAAATAAATTCAAAATCATTTGGCATACTTTCAACTGCGCTAATTAATGTGAAAGATAATTATGGAGGTAATAAATTATTGAGGTGTATAATAGATGTCGGAAGTACTAACAATTTTATAAGTGAGCGTGCAATACAATTATTAGGTATAAAAAGAAATTCTGCTAATTTACAGATTAAATGCTTGGGAATGGGATACTCCGAAGAGACACGTGGGGTTGTAAGATTGGAATTTTCTCCACATTTTGATAAACAAAACACACGATTAGGTACTTTTTATATTTTGAAAAAGATAACGAGTAATCAACCAGTTGTATCATATGATATTAATGCATTCAGTCATTTAAAGAACATAACACTAGCTGACCCAATGTGGAATAAATTGGGACCAATAGACTTATTATTTGGCGTGTCATTATCATTATCTATAATTAGAGGAGAAAAAATATTTGGGAAACTAGGACTTCCTTTTGCAGTAAATTCAGATTATGGGTGGTTAATAACAGGAGATAGTGATACATTTTCAGAAAATAAACCAAATATTATAGTTAATTTTGCAAATGTTGAAACAGATTATGTAAAAAGGTTCTGGGAGTTAGAAAACATCCCCTCAAAAGAAATATACCCAAACGAAGAAAAATATTGTGAGGAAATTTTTGATACAACTCATTCACGCGATACTAATGGAAGATATATTGTGAGGAAATTTTTGATACAACTCATTCACGCGATACTAATGGAAGATATATTGTGCGTTTGCCATTTAAAAGGCAATGTAAAGAATTAGGGGAATCAAAATCGTTAGCTATGAAAAGATTTCTAAATTTAGAAAAACGATTTAATAGAGAGGCCGATTCGTATGAAAATTATTGTATATTTATGAATGAATATCTTGAAATGGGACACATGGAGAAAATACCAAAGAGTGAAATTCAAAAACCCGTTAATGAAATCTATTATCTGCCACATCATCCAGTAATCAAGAATCTAGTACAACAACCCGTCTTAGAGTTGTGTTTGACGGTAGCGCAAAAACTACAAATAATGTTTCTGTTAACGAAAATTTAATTGTAAGTCCTAGGGTTCAACAAGAGTTATTTTTTATTTTGTTAAGATTCCGCACACACGCTATAGCTATTAATGCTGACATTGCAAAAATGTTTCGTCAAATTAAAATATTTCCTGAAGATCAAAATTTTCAAAGAATTCTCTGGAAGGATAAATTTTCCGACGATATAAGTGATTATCGTCTCACTACAGTTACATACGGACTAACGTCTAGCCCATATTTAGCTACTAAAGTTCTACAGAAATTAGCGTTGGATGAAAAATTAAATTCTCCATTAGCGTCAAATGTTGTATTACGTGATTTTTACGTAGACGACTTACTTACAGGTGCATCATCTCCCGAAGAAGCTATAAAATTAATATCAGAGTTACAAGAATTAATGAAAAGAGGCGGATTTGAGTTACGCAAGTGGGCCTCGAATGACATTAGTGTACTAAAAAACATTCCTGAAAATTTAATTCAGTCTAAAACAGATTTATCAATTGAAAACGATAACTCAATAAAGGTGTTAGGATTAAAATGGGACTCAAATTTCGATGTCTTTAAAATTAGTGTCACCATAGAACCAACATTAAAAGAAGTCACAAAGAAATCCATATTGTCAGATATAGCAAAATTTTTCGATCCACTTGGTTGGATATCCCCCTTTATAATTTCTGCAAAAATTCTACTTCAGGAATTATGGAGAAGTAATCTGGCATGGGACGATCCTGTTCCACTTCTGATCAAAAATAGGTGGATAAAAATTCGGGAAGAACTCGGATGTTTAACATCAATTACTGTGCCTCGTTTAGCAATTATTCCTTCAGCTAACACATTTGAAATTCATTCATTTAGTGACGCTTCCTTAGTGGCATATGGTACAGTTGTTTACTTAAGATCCTTATCAAATGATTCAGCTGTATCAGAATATTAGCAGCAAAAACAAGAGTTTCACCTTTAAAATCAATAACTTTACCTAAATTAGAATTGAGTGCCGCCCTGCTGTCAGCCCGTTTGGTAAAAACTGTTCTAGATTCATTGTGCTTGAACATCTCTAAAATTAATTGTTGGACGGATTCAACAATAGCTCTTTCATGGCTATCAACCGAATCAAGAAGATGGTAAACTTTTGTTGCGAATCGTGCTTCTGAAATACAGCAACTTGTTCCGTCTGAGTGCTGGCATCATATAAAGGGAAAGGAGAATCCAGCAGATTGTGCATCAAGAGGTCTATCACCCCCAGAATTATCATTGCATGATCTGTGGTGAAATGGCTCCAGTTGGCTCAGTGATTCATCTTTCACTTCTCCAAAATCACAATTAGAGAGTGTTTTCTGTGATGAAGCTTTATTAGAACAAAGGAAAAATTATTTTTGTGCTACAGCCCAGTTAAGTGAGGAAATGCCTATTCTCTCAAATATATCATCATTTACTAAGCTAAAACGTGTTATTGCTTGGTGTTTGAGATTTCTTACGAATTCTCGTTTACCTGTTTCAAAAAGAAACTTCGGCTTTCTTACACATACAGAAATTCAGAGTGCCTTAAAGTTGATAACTAAACAAGTGCAAGAGTCATCATTTCCTGATGACATTAAATGTATGACTTCTGGTAAGTGTTTACCTCGCAATAGCAAACTGATTAATCTTTCTCCATTCCTTGATAAAGAAGGAATACTCAGAGTTGGAAGACGTCTTCGTCATTCAAATCTCCCACAAGAACAAATTCATCCAATATTGTTACCAAAAAATCATCCAGTGACAGTGTTGATTATCAGATATTTTCACTTATCTCATTTTCATGCTGCCCCTCAGCTATTATTGTGTGTTATCAGACAGAAATTTTGGATTTTAAGTGGACGAAGTGCTGTAAGAAAGTTCGTAAGGAATTGTGTAATCTGTGCTCGTGCTTCTGCTTCTACAGCTAAACAAATCATGGCTGATTTACCTACAACTAGAGTGCAACCTACCCGTCCATTCCTTATTACAGGAATTGACTATGCTGGACCTATATTGTGTAAATTTTGAAAAGGTAGAGGTTCAAAATCTTTTAAGTGTTATATTTCATTATTTATATGTTTTTCTACTCATGCAATTCACATTGAATTAGTGACTGATTTATCTACTCAGGCTTTTTTAGCTTGTCTGAAGCGATTTATATCCAGACGAGGAAAACCAAAAGAAATTGTAAGTGATTGTGCCAAAAATTTTGTCGGTGCGAGCAAGGAGTTGAAAGAATTGTATAAATTTGTGGCTTCTTCTCAGCATAATGAAGAAGTGACAAAATACTTAAGTTCGGAAGAAATAAATTGGCATTTCAATCCACCCTCAGTCCCTCACTTTGGAGGACTTTGGGAGGCTGGCGTTAAATCGATGAAATTTCATTTAAATGGAATCGTTGGCAATTCAGTTTTAACATTTGAAGAACTTTCAACTCTTTTAGCTCAAATCGAAGCATGTTTAAATTCTAGACCCCTTTGTCCTTTAAGTTCTGATCCTAATGATTTACAGGCCTTAACCCCTGGTCATTTTTTAATTGGTGCTCTTCTTACTTCAGTACCAGAAGTAGATATTTCAGAGGTACCTGCATCAAGATTGACCAGGTGGCAATTAGTGCAGAAAATACAACAACACTTTTGGAAAAGATGGAGCAATGAGTACCTTTCGACCCTACAACAGAGAGTAAAATGGTTTAAAGAAGAGCCTAATATTAAAATAGGTGATTTAGTTATAATAAAAAATGAAGGTCTCTCCCCTTTACAATGGAAATTAGCTAGAGTGATCGAAACTCATCCTGGATCTGATAAAAAGGTTCGTGTAGTTACCCTGAAAACTGAAAATAGTGAATTAAAAAGGCCAATAACTAAGTTGTGTAAATTACCTTTAGAGTAAATTTTTGAAACCCTTTCGGCTTTCAAGGCCGGGAGTATGTTTAATTAAAAAATCGTCTGCTTTTTATCCCAGTGCTTTTCCCTCTGCGTAGGGATAATATGTGTTTTTCTCTCTGCGCAGGGATATTATTGTTCTTTTATGTTTACCTTATAGTTGAGTTTGTGAATCTCGACGATGTGTGCATTGTGTTCCCTCAGCGGATTTTATTTTGTGAAATGTGTTATTAAATAATGTGAAAAGTGATTATACACTCTACTGCTTTCATTAAAGTATATCGACACAACAAGTATTTTTTGAAATTGCATTCTGCCGTCAACCGAGGATAAATCGCCAAATAACGAAATTTTCATTAATTTTTTACAGACACTGCTATGAGGTTCCGCCGGAAATTTTTTTATAAACATATATAGCCTGATGAGAAGAACATTCTGTATTCAGAACATTCAGATTTTTCGGAGTATGCCCGTATGGATACCTTCCTTGTTAGATACATTTTCTGCACTGTGGATGCCATTTTTTCATTAAACAAGTTGTAGCACTCTACGAAAAACTATTCTTAATTTTACTGTCGACATCCATTCAGACAATTTAATTTAATTTTCAAAAAAAAAGTTAAATGTTGCAACACTTTGAGAAATCGTGTGAATCTTTGATAAGTCGTAATATTTTATTAAGAAAATAAAAAATTAGCAGTGTTGCTGCAATTCATCATTTAAGCGGATGTTGATTCTTGAATGACAAATTTTGTAGGGGAAAAAAGGTAATCTTTTTAGAAGCATTTTCCAACAACTTATTTATTATTGACAATTCTTATTTTATCTCTTTACTTTATTTGCACTTTTTAATAACAATATAAAAATTTAATAAACTACTAATTTAAATTTCTCGTTCCTTAAAATTTAGACCATAACTTAATTTTTATATTACTTAATTTTTATATCTCATAAAAATAATGAAATATACCTACCAATTCTAAAAGACACTAATGAAGTTATTTATTTAATATTTTTAGGAATTGACAATGAAAATATTTAAAGTTACTGAATAATTATGTATTACTATGTACATCATATTTATTAAGGATTGAAGTCAAGCAATCAAAATGTTGATAATATATATAGATATACATTTACTTCATGAGCATTTTTATTTTATTGGAAAATTTCGCTTACCTTAAGGAAATAAAACCAGGTATAGGGAAAAAATACTACTAGCGCTGATAAACAATATTTGAAGAAACTGCATTAAAGACTACAAGAGCCAGAGTGATAATGACTTTTCTAAAGGTGAAAATAAGATGAAATTTATCTCAACATTTTCTTCAATTACAAAAAGCTGTTTGAATGTAAAATTATGAAATTAAATACCGTGTTCATTTTCAAAAGAAAGTCTAATTTCATCCATTTTCATACGCATGTGATCTTATGTCACTAGGAGTTAAAACCAGATCATTTGACTTTTCTGCGTAAAAGCGTTTATTAAAGAAAATGTGTAAAAATATCTTTTATTTATAATAATATTATTGTATACAGGGCAGAATTTTCACACAAAGTCTTGTGAATTTCTGATGGAAATTCTGGTTTCAAGAAAGTGTTCGATTTCTGATACATTAATACTTAATTTTTAAAGATATATATCAGATATATAATACGAAGTTACTTAAAACGATTTACATTATTTTAAAATACTATAATAAGCTCATTTTGAAACTCACAATCTTTCAAGTAGAGGAAAACTGAAGCATTTTCACATTCCCCTTTTCTGGTATCCCTACGAAAATTGTGGTGGTGCTACTATTGATTTCTAAAATGGGGTCAAAGTAAGAAAAGGCATTTTCATTCTGCAATATGCGAAAACAAAATATGTATATTTAATCCAAGAGCGTTCAATAGAACTATTAGAGTCGATAGCCCTACTGACAAAAGCTTTCGTAAGTGATATCATCAATATGAAAACACCGGTTTTTTGCAACCATGTGACATTTTCTTGCATCTTTTCAACCATCACACCATGTTTTGTGAAAGACAGTGTGCATGTGGTACCACTATCACACAGTATGGACGAGCCTAAAAACACGCATATGTATTACACTGAACTTATACCAGACATGCTTTAACGAGTCTAAAAGAACTGGACTATCATCTGGACATTGTCCATGCCACTGGAGTAATAACGCAGTAGGGTCATTCTATGTCACGTGTGAGGCATCTTTTCTACATATTACTGCTCTTTTAACAACGATTTTTTATTTTAAATTGAAAGAACTATACTAATATATTTTTTGTTGTTAATTTTAATATGTAATTCATATTTTAACTACTCATAAATTAATAGATATAGGTATTTATTTAAGTGTCACACGTAGGACATTGTTGGGATTTATACTGAATTAACATAGGTTTTATTTATCTTAATTAGAAGAGAGATTTACCTGTGAAACATTCGTCGTAGACGGCATCTTTCGTGATCACAAGTATCGTTTTCATAACTTGAATGACAGTCTTCGATTTTATGATTTCTTGAAAATTACTATTTTGTAATTTTGTTCGATGGTATTATACCTTTAACTTATGGTTCTTCACACACAAAACAAATATGATTTAATGGGATTTGAAAGAGACTTAATAGACTTCAGAATTTGTAAACATACTTTGGAAATTTTAACATTGTTCTAAAACAGTCACGCAGTCAAATCTGCGGAATAAAGCATACAATCGAAAAAGATGAATTAAACAAATGATTAAATCCTAAATATGTATATATGATAACATATTAGGAATTTACAAATACAAATGAGTGAAAATTAATGAAATATAATAATTAATTAGAGTCAAAATAGCTTCGTTTTATCAAGATCAAAGTTTTGGTGCTGCCATCTAGTGTCTACGTTCAGAAATAATAGTGTCCTTTTAAGACTCAACAGACATTTTATCCTTTTTTAATGAAATTCCCCTAGGGCGTGCTGATTACGTAAGTTTATGATTTAAAATATGCTGATTTTTTAAACATACTAAATGTGAGCTATTTTTTTAGGTTTATGGTTTAAAATGTGGAGATTTTTTAATTTATTACGTAGTCATTCAATATCACATGAGAGTTCGGCTTTTCAATGTATTAATACTGTTTTAACAGCGCTATTGCACCTCGAATTTATAACAAGTATGATATTATAAAAATCTGCGTCATTTTATTATTTTTCACGTATAGTTTATGTTCTAACAAATTGAAAAGTTACTTGATGTATGAAGTGTTCCAGACCTTTGTGTAAAAACTTGAAAGGTAGGCAGTGGCCATTCTTAGGAGTCATAATTAAATAAGTAAGCAAAGGCGAAGACAGCATCGAAGAAAATGATAGACACAAAGACACGGTAAGCCTACAATGTAGAAAGCAGTGAAAGAACTAGACTATCTTACTTTATTATAAAGAAAAGAAGACAATGTATAATTTACAAGCATCATAAGAAATGTTCGCATATATATTCACTGGCATGAAACAATGCAGAACATCTACGCGACACGAATCGACGCACACTTTCGAAAATGCCCGTTGTTTCGCTGATTGTTAGACACAAGAGCTGATTTTCATTCCAACAGGTTTATTTCAGAAATTACGGCATGTCGTACACAATACTTGCCGTGACACTCGTGGAAAAATATTCATGACGTAAATAAGGGTGTTTTTTTAAGGGGAGGGTGGGCGAGGGGCATATTATGGGACCGACATACTCAATCCAATTATTTCAACATCTCTGGTTCAAGTGGTCAATTATACAGGGGTTAGTTATTCTGTAATAAGCTGACGCTTTATCATGTTTAAACCACTTTCCACTTAAAAGATGTAGAAAGACATTATTAAACATTACCAAAAGTACCACCTGAATAAAGAGGAGATACTTGCGGCGCAGTTGAGGTGGTAAGATGTCTGGTCCCACGTAGCTGTCTGACACGATACCAGTCACACATTAACAATTAAGCGTTCTGGTACGGATCGTGGTTGGGTTTCAGGTGGGTTGTTTCCTATGTGATTCATGCTGATCGCATACTGTCGACGTCTACAGTGAGGAAGTGACAAGTCCCCACATTGAGAGTTCACACAGAGCACCACCCAAGGTTTTTCAACCATGCTTTTCTAAATAATTAGGATTTGTAACATGTTCTCTACCTCCCTTCTAAGATTATGCACGAAGTTCCAGGTCACCCCGTAGGTATTTATGTAAGTACCTCATGCAGGACATTTTCTCTGTTTTTCGTAAAACAGCTCAATATTGTAATAAAATGAAAATGTTTATTTTTTCATTTAATTGAAAATAATGCACAATAATCCTCTCTCCATCTTTACATCATATACCTGTAGGTATTTATGCAAGTGTTTAATGCAGGACTTTTTTCCTTTTCATAGAATGGATTAATAATGCAATAAAATGAAAATATTTGAGTTTTCCTACATTTAAAATTCTTTCTGGTAAATATCTGTTTTAAAACTAGTTTACTATAGTATTTTTAAATACCGCACATCATTTTGAATAATCCTGTGCATTACAATTTTTTTAAAGATTTGACTTGGGCACTTTATAAACAGTGAATAATCTGACGTTTAAAGTAAAAAATAAAGAAATCTAGAAATATGTACAAAGGAAATATTTCATAGCTATATAATATATTGTTTGGATCATTTCTGAAAAGATTTTTTTAAATATGGAGTAAACGTAAGAACGATAAAAAAGAACAGAACACACATCAATAAGTTCTTGGATCGAATATAATACTATTTGTAATGCTGAAGAATGTATCATGTTCGGAACAGTTATAAATATTATTAATCCTATGGATATTTTTCTTTTAATGACAAAATAGAAAATAGAAATATACAAAAGTATGCAATTTAAAAAGCTTTAAATATCTTACGTATTTGTAATTTTTTATGATGGATATCCAAATGTCAGTGAAATAAAAAAAATATAATTCATATCTGGGTATTTTATTTAGCATAAAACATAAATTGAAGTATTTGATAATCGTCGACATGCACCATTGTCCTCTACAAATCCTATATGAAAAAATCTCCAAACTAGCTTAAAAAGTTTATAATATTGTGTGATGACAAATAATAAACTGTTATGAATTACAAAAAATTAACCAGATAAAAAATATTTTTTTCATTTATTTTGTTGGGGGGGGGGGACAGCAGTACATTATTAAGCCCATGGTCACTGAAATAATAGCAAATACATTGAACTACTATAATCAATGGATACAAAAAATGTTTTTCTATTTTATTTAATTTTTTATTTGAAATGGATTACACATCTGAAAATTAAAAATGCATAACTTGGTCAATGTTTAATTTAAAGAAACAGAATTTATTCTGATTTTTCGTTGCTTCTGATACGAAATTTTAGATTATCAAAAAATAAATATATGTTAGAGAATATTTATAATTTTATAGAATTATTTATTTCAAAATTCTAATTTGTCAAATATTATATACAAAAATTTGTGAATAACATTTTTTAAAGCTAAAGCTATTGACATTGTTAATTCCATAGAGAACTTGCAGACAATGACAAAAAGTTTAAAAAAAGGCACATACAATCCTTTTTACTTTCATCTATCTCCAGTAAAAGAAAGTATTCTAATCAAGTTTTTTTCGACTTCTTGTTTTCCACAGATTTACACATTTAAAGGGGTCAGAGATTCCAAAAAACATGTTTTTACAAAATGTCTGTCTGTCCGTGTGTGTTCGT
Organism: Maratus speculifer; assembly: GCA_964019185.1. NCBI lineage: Eukaryota > Metazoa > Arthropoda > Arachnida > Araneae > Salticidae > Maratus > Maratus speculifer. The sequence goes on along the minus strand of OZ025289.1, from coordinate 277,420,187 downwards.
ATGTCGTCATTCTACCATCGAAAAATATATGAAGATGTGCGTAGAATTAAACAATTATTTTTGTAAATGTTTTCGATTGTGGCAAGCAGGTTCCCCTTCAGTTTTGAAATATTGCGTCGGTAGGGGATGCTGCAATAGTGATTTTTGTGTCATTTTCAATATTCTACAACCGAAAATTGTATGATATTATACATAAAATTGAACCAATTTTTTTGTGTAAGTGTTTCGTTAAGGTCAGTAGACACTCACAGAATTTCAAAAAAATCTGTCGGAAACTCGCTGTATAATCTCGATGTCTGTGCCCTTTTCATTATTTTACCATCAAATAACAGAACTAAATTTTTTGTGTATGATTATTTTTTATCATGGCAAGCAGACTCTGCATAAATTTGAAAAAAATCTTCGGGAAGGGAGTTCTGTAAAAGCGACTTCTGTACTATTTTCATTATTGTACCATCGAAAAGTGTATGAATTCATGCGAAGAACTGAACTAAATTTCTTGTGTATGATTATTTTTTATCATGGCAAGCAGACCGTCCATAAATTTGAAAAAATCTTTCGGAAGGGAGCTCTGTAAAAGCGACTTCCGTACTATTTTCATTATTGTACCATTGAAAAGTGTACAAAGTTATGCCAGTTGAACCAATTTTTTGTGTATGTTTTTGACTATGGAAAGGAGATCTTCCTTGAATTTGGAAATATTCCGTAGGAAAGGAGCATTGTGACAACGCAGTGCTTTTTATATCATTTTCTCAATACTTTGTCGTTCTATTGGTCATCGGCTCTTGCAGAAGCGGGAACTCACGTCCTCCTAGGCCGGTAATTTGCAAATAGCTGATGATACAGAAAGAGGGAAAACTATTGATTTTAATAAGAATCAAGATCCACATTAATTCGTTTTTACTCCGATTAATTAACTGAAGCAGAAATTAAAATTGAAAATCAAAGTTGGTATAGTATTGAATTAATAATAATAAAGTATCAAAATTCGTAACTACTTTTTGAAATATTGAATGTACGTATGAGGTAGAAGAAAGTTTTGGGACCTCCACATGCGACTAGTTTATTTTTAAAAATATCAATAATATTTCTCTTATAGGATTTATGACAGATACATTTTCAATTTCAATTTAGATTTAGATTGGATGTGATGTATTTAAAGTGCAATTTATTCTGCTGAAGTATTGTTTATTTTATATGTATTTAAGTACCTTCTGTTTGTTGTAACTTTTATTTTAAACTGTAATGTTTTATTAAGTATAAATTACATAAAAATGGAAAAGGATTTCAAAGAAATAGCACTTACAATAATTAAAATCATTTCCGAACAGTTCACCAGAGCTTCAAACTGAAAACATCTAATATGACAGTACTTCATTGATTTTCGATATTTAATGCCGAACTTTATGAAAAATCACTTTGAGATAGAATGAAATACTAATTTAGCTATAAAATAAATAACAATAAAATGGGTTTATGTAAAATAAAATAAAATATTATAATGTTACCTATGAGCAGAAAAAAATGAGTTAATATATGCATTGATCGTAATTGATTGATACATTGATCGTTTGGCACAAATTTTATTAACTATGCTATTATGAAAATTAGTAAACCTTGAGAAAATAATTCAGTGGTGTTCATAGAAGAACAGAGCTTTATTCAATAATATTTGAATCTTATTAATATTTATCATTATTAATATTCTCTGATCTCTAGTTTAAATTAAAATATCAAGCATGATTAGACTACTATAAAATACCTCATTGATTAAAGTAGCCACAGAAAATTTAGAATTTTTACAGATTCTTTAACATTTCATAAGATGTTGACATCATACGGAAAAAATAAATTTAAATAATAAAAATTCTACAATTCATGCTGGATATTACAATATTTAACTTTTATCATTAGTATGAAAAATTCCTTTATAATGTTAAAAATTAAAAATATATACATATATTATAAAATTAAAGAAACAGAAATAATTTGCGACATAATGATATACGGACAAAGTTTTGTATATTCGCTCTTTATAAAAATTTTAAAATTCAATCTGAATTTATTCACATTTTAACCGTAGAAATTCAACGGTTAAATTTTTTTTATATAGAGGAACATTATACATATCGAAGAATGGGAGAAAAAAAAGTTACTTCTCAATAAAAAGAAGCTAATAAAGATGAAGATTGCCATTCATAAATATTTAATTTAATTTGAATTTTAAAATTGTGCAGATTTAATTTATTTAATTATATGCGAAAGAAAAAAACTAATTTAGGTATTCCAAAGTTTCATTTAAATAAACTTAATTGGTGATTTTTGAAAATATTTTTTTCTTAGAATTTACACTCCACTCTTCAATATGACATTAAATATGAATATCTTTAATATGCATATGAGAAAAAAACCTTAATGTGCGCTAACTACTAATTTTCAAAAACTATAATTATCGCGTTTTTTGTATAAAATGATTATCAATTATACTTTCGCTGAATAGATTAAAAAGATATTTTTAAAAATAAGGACAATATCTAAGATATTAGAGAATAATACATATTTTTTTCACTTTAATAAATGCTACAGTACATATACAGAGTGTAACTAAACTCTTGGGAAAAATTTTAAAGGGTGATAGTACACATCAAGACAAACAATATTAAATAGAAAACTAAGGGTCCCAAATGTCTTGCGAAGGAGATAGGCGCCATTAAAGTTTAGGGTTCAAAATTTCAAATGATTATAAAAATCGGAAAATTTGGTCGTTTCGTTTGTGGTTTTCACTAAAACTATTCTTTGTGTCAGTGTTTTCTTAAAAATAAATTATAAAGATAAATTTTAAAAAATACTGATAGAGGGCTCTTTAGACTTTGGAATAACGTACAACTATTTTTTGCCGTTATTATTTGGATCTCATTAAAAGTTTTCGGAAGTTTAGATTTAAACTTAAATTTTGAGCTCAAAATCTGAATAGTTGGGAGTGGTTAAGTAGCGCAACTGAACCGTGTCCAAAGGTTAGAATTTCAAACGATTATTAAAAACGGAAAAATTGGTCGATTCATTTGCGGTTTTCACTAAAACTATTCGTTAAAACAGTATTTTCTTGAAAATAAATTTTAAAGATTAATTTCAAAAAATGCCGATAGGGGCGCCTTAGAATTTGGAGTAACGTACAACTCTTTTTAACCGTTATTTTTTAAATCTCATTAAGCTTAAATTTTGAGCTTAAAATGTGAATCGTTGGGAGTAATTAAGTAGCGCAAAATTGAACTGTGTTCGAGGTGTGGGGGGGTGGGGGGGGGTTAAATTTCAACGCCTGAACACAATTCAATTTGCACTTCTAAACACCTTCCAACGATTCAGGATTTGAGCTCAAAATTTAAGTCTAAGCTTTTGCAAGCATTTAATTAGATACAAAAAATAGCGGTTAAAAATAGTTGTTGGTTACTCTTAAGTTTAAAGCGCCCTTTAAATAAATTCTTTGAAGTTTATTTTTAAAATTTATTTTCAAGAAAATACTGAAATAAAGAATAGTTTCAGTGAAAACGGCAAATGAATCGACTATTTTTTCAGTTTTTTTTATAATCATTTGAAATTTGAACCACCCCCCTCCCTTGAACACAGTTCAGTTTGCGCTACTTAACCACTCCCAACGATTCAGATTTTGAACACGAAATGTAAGTTTATGTCTAAGCTTCTAAAAATATTTAATGAAATGCAAATATAACCGTAAAAAATAGTTGTTCGTTACTCCAAATTCTAAGGAGCCCTCTGTCGGCATTTTTTGGATTTTATCTTTAAGATTTATTTTCAAGAAAATAGTGATTTAAAGGGTAGTTTTAGCAAAAACTACAAACGAATCGACCAATTTTTCCATTTTTTGTAATCATTTGAAGATTCAACCTCTGAACACAGTTCAGTTTGCACTACTTAACCATTCCCAACTATTCAGGTTTTGAGTTCAAAATTTAAGTTTAAGTCTAAGCTTTCGAAAACATTTAATGAGATGCAAAAAATACCGGCAAAAAATAGTTGTTCGTTACTAGAAAGTCTAAAGCGCCCTCTATCGGCGTTTTTTGAAATTTATCTTTATTATTTAATTTCAAGAAAATGCCGACATAAAGAATAATTTTAGTGAAAACCGCAAATCATTTGACCGATTTTTCCGTTTTTTATGTTTATTTGAAATTTTGGACCCTAAAATTTAATGGCGCTCCTCCGGAAAAACTCTTCTTTGGAAGCCGTTTGGGACCCTTAGTTTCCCATTTAATATTGTTTATCTTCATGTGTAATATCACCCATTAAAGTTTTCCCCAATAGTTCAGATACACCCTGTATATATGTATATGTATGTATACAGGGTGAATCTAAACTCTTGGGCAAATCTTTAAGGGGTGATAGCACACATAACGACAAACAATACTAGATAAGAAATAAGGGTCTCAAACGTCTTGAAGAAAAGAAAGGCGCTATTAAAGTTTAGAGTCTAAAATTTCAAATAATTTTAAAAAACGGAAAAAAAAAGATTGGTTCGTTTGCGGTTTTCGCTAAAACTTCTTACATCAGTATTTTCTTGAAAATAAAGTTTAAAGATAAAGTTCAGAAGATGTCGATAGAGGGAGTTTTGAACTTTAGAGCAACAAACAACTATATTTACAGTTATTTTTTGTATCTTATTAAATGCTTTGAAAAGCTTAGACTTAAACTTCAATTTTGAGGTCAAAATCGGAATCGTTGGGAGTGGTTAAATAGCGCAAACTGAACTATGTTCAGGCAGAGGTATGGGGTTCAAATTTCAACTCCTGAACTGAGTTCAGTTTTCGATACTTAACAGCTTAAAGAGATGAACAATTTTAAAACTGTAAGTTCTAGTGAATTTTTAAAATCTTAAATATATAATATAATATAAATAATGATAATAAATAAATAATAATATCTTAAGTATATAATATACTCTTAAGATATATAAGTTTTGCAACGAATCAGAAAAAAATTTGAATGAAAAGGCTACTTTTTTAAGAATATGTATTTTTAAAACACTTTTCTAAAAATTCTGACAATCTCCATGTGAGTTAGAGATACGTTTTTGTAATTATATGTTACAAACATTCCAAAACTCAGTTCTACTTTCATTTTGCGTATTTTGCTGATAATATAAGTGAGAGAGAATTAAAATGGTTTTGGATATTAAGGAAGTTACATAATAAGTAGAATATATGAGAAATAAACAAATACATGCACAAATGTGAAAAAAATGTCCATTCATAATATATTTGAATGCGCTTTACATTCAAATGAAATTAATATTAATGACTGGTAGAGCATTGTCATTCAGTCCTGAACATCGGGATGAACATGTTCAACAAACATCTTTTACCATAAAAAAGGAAAAACATACTTTTTCTCAGTTTCTGTGTTTCTAGGGGAAAATGTCAAATTATATAAAAAAAATATGCGTAATATTTTAAAATACTATTTAAAATACTCAGTATTCGTGTTTAATACATGAAACAATACAAACTTCAATTCAATTGGTACCTAAAATTTCTGTTAAAGTAGAATAAAACTTTCGAGCATTGTTTTGTTGCTTGATTAAGGGAAATCCGTAGAATTCCACGATTATACTTTACCATTTCTTTTTTATTGGTTGCAATTTTATTTTCGCAATCATTTATGTTATTTGGTAGAAATAATCTCTTTTTTATGACTGAATAATGATGTCAAGACCTTTAGAAATAAGAAATGCCATATTGTCTTTCCAAAATGGGGAAAAAGAGAAGTACTACATATAATTTGATTATCGCGATTGAAATGTTTTTATTAATGCATTTATTTTTAATTCTATATACGCGAGTCTTATGTAAAGGCTACTACTCTAAGTATTCTACATACATCAATATTGCACGATAGAGCCAATGACATGCTTCGAAAGAGGATTTGACATTGCTTACTTGCAGCAGTTCGTAGCCTTTCAATTTATCCTGACAAGGAGTGTCTCCATACGGGGCATACTCAGATTTTTTTTCAAAAAATAATTCTAATTAAACTACTCATGTATGTAATAAAGGATCACTGAAAATTAGCGGTGGAATTTCAGTAGAAAATATGTATAAAAAAAATAAAATGCTTTCGAATATTTGGCGTGAAAATAGGAAAGCGTCACACGATTTGACGAGCAGCACTTTTCCATAACAAAAGCAAACGATTTTAATGCAACTGAAAAATTTTGATGTTTTTGGAATCTGTATAAATGGTATTTAATGAATTAAAACATAAACAATGACAGAGTTTAATATATTATATACATATATTATATTAAATCGCATATATATATATATATATATACAGGGTGATTCTAAATTTTTTTTACTATAAAAGAGGGGTGATAGTACCCATCAAGACAAACAATATTAAATAGGAGACCAAGGGTCCCAAACGTTTTCCAATAGAGATAGCCGCCATTAAAGTTTAGGGACCAAAATTTCAAATAAACATAAAAAACGGAAAAATCGGTCGATTGATTTGCGGTTTTCACTAAAAATATTCTTTATGTCGGCATTTTCTTGAAATTAAATAATAAAGATAAATATCAAAAAATTCCAATAGAGGGCGCTTTAGACTTTGGAGTAACGAACAACTATTTTTTGCCGGTATTTTTTGCATCTCATTAAATGTTTTCGTAAGCTTACACTGTAAAAAAAATTGAGAAACTTACAAAAAATTTTCTAGTAGAATTGTATTCCAAGAACTTTTTATGTAACGGCAACAATAAAAATTCATGTAACAGATACAGATTTGCACTTTGAATCAAACAAATTTTAAGGTTACTAAGAATTTTTTTGGGAAATCGTATTCCAAGAACTTTTTAAGTGACGATAACGAGCATTATAGATAAAATTTTAGTAAAGTTACCAAAATTTTAGTAAATTCTTTTGTAAAGTTACAGATGGTTTTAGTTTTGCTTACAAGTTTTGTAGATTGACATCATTTTCTTGTACAGTGTACACATAAAATTTTAGTAAGCATAAGAGATTTCGGTTAATTTAGATTACTAAGGTTACAGATTTTTTTTTACAGTGTAGACTTAAACTTAAATTTTCAGCTCAAAATCTAAATAGTTGGGAGTGATTAAGTAGACAAACTGAACTGTGTTCAGCGGGTTAAAATTTCTTAAAGAAATTTCTTAAAAAAAAGAAGCTTACAACTATTTTTAACTGTAATTCTTTAAATCACATTAAATGCTTTCAAATGAATGAACTTAAGTTTTAGGATCAAATTCGGAATCGTTGGGAGTGTTCAAGTAGAGAAAAATTGAATTGTGTTCGAGGAGGGGAGAGGGTAAAATTTCAACTCCTGAAGACACTTCAATTTGCGCTACTTAACTACTCCTAATTATTCAGATTTTGAGCTCAAAATTTAAGTTTAAATCTAAGCTTCCAAAAACATTTAATAAGTTTTTACAATCATTTAATTAGAACAAAAAAATAATGGTTAAAATTAATTGTTGGTTACTCTGAAGTTTAAGGCGCCCTCTAATGGAGTTTTTTGAAATTTATCTTTAAAATTTATTTTCAAGAAAATACTGACTTAAAGAATAGTTTTATTTTAAACCGGAAACGAATCGACAAATTTTTCCATTTTCTATAATTATTTTAAAATTGAACCCCCCCCCCCCCCCTTAAACACAGTTCAGTTTGTGCTACTTAACTACTCCCTACTATTCAGATATTCGGAAGTCTAAACTTCCGAAAACATTTAATGAGGTGCAAAAAATAACGGCAAAAAACAGTTGTTCGTTACTCCAAACTCTAAAGCGCCCTCTATCGACATTTTTTTAAATTTATCTTTATAATTTATTTTTAAGAAAATACCGACATAAAGAATAGTTTCAGTGAAAACCGCAAATCAATAAACCAAATTTTCCGTTTTTTTATAATCATTTGAAATTTGAACCCTCTGAACACAGTTCATTTTGTGCTACTTAACCAATCCCACTTTCAGATTTTGAGCTCAAAATTTAAGTTTGAGTCGAAGCTTACGAAAACATTTAATGAAATGCAAAAAATACCGGCAAAAAATAGTTGTTCTTTACTCCAAAGTCTAAAGCGCCCTCTATCGGCATTTTTTAAATTTATCTTTATTATTTAATTTCAAGAAAATGCCGACATAAAGAATAATTTTAGTGAAAACCGCAAATCAATCGACTAATTTTTCTGTTTTTTATGTTTATTTGAAATTTTGGTCCCTAAACTTTAATGGCGGCTATCTCGTTTGGAAAACGTTTAGGACCCTTGGTCTCCTATTTAATATTGTTTGTCTTGATGTGTACTATCACCCCTCTTTTATTGTAAAAAAAAATTGGAATCACCCTGTATATATATACAGGGTGATTCCCATGTCCTTAAGAAAAAAAATACTTAATGTTGCTCATGAACAGTTTGGTCACCCTGGTTTTCAAAAAATGCAAAATTTAATTTCTCCTAATTATTATTGGCCAGATATGACACACGACATTACCAATTTTGTTAAATACTGTGATATTTGCCAGAAAAATAAAAAACCTAGACAGAAAAAATTTGGCTTATTACAAGCTATGCCCACTACAGATCGACCTTTTGACTGTCTGTCTGTTGATACTGTATGAGGGTTCAATTATTATAATGATACAAAAAATTATCAAAAAATATGTAAAAAAAAATAATAAAAAAATAAACAAAAAGATATTTTAATGATGCCTATTTTATTATATGTAAATTCAAAGTTATTCCACGCATCACCTTAGTGTTCGTAAATTTGAATTCTATATTTATAAAAAAAAATAATTTAATTTTTTTTATTTAGTACCTAATTATTATTACTTATATCAACAACTTCGTGATCTAAGTCTGCATCATTTCCCTTTCTGTGAACTTGCAGGTCTCAGACCTACATTTTCACCCGTCTTTCTGGGAGGGGGGATCGGTAATAAAATAAAAAAAATGCACCATTTTGCTTTCTCTGCGTTTTTTATTCTAAAACTGTGGAACATATTTTTAATCTTAGTTTCGTAATATATTAATCTTTTAACAACTAAAGTCCTTTTTCTTTTTTTACTTATCTTATTAATAATCTCTTGCTTGTTTCTCAAAAAAGCGGGAAATTATTTTGTAATCTTTCCTTTTTAGAATATTCTCGAGTTTTTTAATTTTATTTTTTGTTGATCACGTGATCTGTGTTAATGCGCGAAGATGTTAAAAGGCTTGTCTCTTTGCGAGATGTGAAGTAATTCCTACCCGAGGTTCGCGCTTCCGAGGCCAATCAGAGGTGATCATTTTTATTACGTAGATTCAGATTAATCCTGGTTGGATTTTTAAAATGATTGACGCGGAATAAGAGGGGCTAGTTTGTCGTGAAAATATGGATTTCTCATTTGGCTTTTTCAGAGCTCAGAATGCGATTGACTTTTAAAATATTAGGATGCTGTGTCTTTCCCCCCGAAAAATTCAAATATCTCAGAATGCAGCTTAGACACGAAGTTTTGAAACATTCGATGACAGTGTCTAGGTGACTGAGGGGAAGAGCTTACTGATTTTATGAGTTAATAAATAAAGGAATTTGAAGAATGATGGTTCTTGTTTTTATAATGGGGAAATACCCCAATGAATTTCAATGCTTGCTAACTGCCGGAACGACTGCTCTGCTCGTGCTGCTGCTGATTCTTAGGAGTAATATTTTTCGGAGTTTATGGAACATAGCCTCTTCGTCAAATTAGTATTACATGTACATATATATATATATATCAACTGCCTTTAAACTGCACAATTAAGTGTTTGAAAACGGTAACTGAAGTTTTAATGCAAACGTATTTTAAAAATTCATTCCTAAAATTGGTGTTAGTGTCTAAGCAAATCATTATTTGCTATTGCCAATGTTTTTGAAAACTCCAACACTTCATACAAGTACAAAACTGCAAAAATGTGCAAGTAAAAAAAAAAAAAAAAAAAAAAAAAAAAAAAAAAAAAAACCTAACAAATAAGTAAAAAAAAAAATAAATATTATTTCAACTTTCTATTGTCCTTTCCTTTAAAAACACACTATTTAGAGCATATCTGCAGGCACAGGTTACGTAAATTACAGTTTTGTTTGTTTCATAAATTTTTATTTTCAAATTGGAAAACAATCATGATCTGTTTATCTATTATGTTGAATTTTAAAAAATATTCTTAGTAGATGAGATACTGTAAAGAAACAGTCCAGATTTCTTATTTTATGTAAATCTCTCTCGAGTATGAGTATTATCTTGATTCGAATTCTATTGCATTTTAAAGTTATATTTGCGATCTTAATGCATGTATATCCAAAGGCTTGAAAAAAGCCTTTGTTGTTGTTACGTAATTTCACAGTTAATGCTTCAGCAGAATGTAAACAGCAGTTGCAATGTAAATATTTTCTCGGAGGCAAATATATGAACAAAAATACTAATTTTCTATAAATTTGAATTATACAATACGTAGTTATTTGTTCAATATTTATTGAAATTCAAACAGTGTGGAAATTTATTCGCAAAGTCTTTGTTCATATAAAATACGTTTAGTATTGACTGTAATGAAAATCAATTACAATTCACAAAAGTCAAATTGATTCAACAATCATAACTATAATCATCCTATAAGCTACAATGATTTTTGATAGCAGTCTCATTATAATGTATCTAGTCGTAAATAAGATCTATGGAATGATAAACAATGTTTTTTATTTAAAAAATGTATTTGAAGTTTTTACATGTTACTAATTTTCTAATTAAACATAATCTTCTTATCACATTGAAGCATAGATATTTTGTTAATTTTTCTGAATAATAAATTTATGGTTGCTCTCTGGTTTATGTATAGTTTAAATTTGACAGAACCCGGTGTTTGAAGGTAAAAAATAATAACACAAGTGAATAGTCAGTTTCTGATTGATACTGGTAGTATATTGCATTTAAAAAATGCGAATATTTATTATTACAGATTTACCATTTGCGTTCCTAAGAAGGACTTCTAAGACGACGGAGCCAAGTCTGGGTAGCATATATATCCCTTGTGGTGCATTTTTATTAAGATCTAAATTAAATACAACAATAATCCAGAACGGAACCCGATTGTTAAAATAAAGAAGAGTTGAAATTAACACAAAATTGCAATAAAATTTATTATAGCAAAGTCCCGAAGACCTGGTCAGACAGCATGCGAAAAAAGAGAAAAATAAGATATGAGAATAAGTTATAAGTTAGTCGACTTTATCTATATCCATCAGAAAGAGCCGGGATAATAAAATAGAAATTGAAGAGGAATTTTTTTGTGGATGCCGGTGTAGAGGGCAGAAAGTGAAAAGAAATAAATTGCTTTGAAAAACCGGCATTAATTTTAAGGAGAAAATATCGAGACACAAGTGTAAAAAACTGTAAATTTTACTGATAAAGAAATAATTACAGATATATCTAACTTAGTAACCTTTATTCTTCAAATTATCCTCGAATATATTGTGAGGGAGTGACCTTTGTAATAAAGGCACTCTAGTATTTCTGAGATCATGACGTCAATAATTTAACATGTGTAAGCGTGAAAGCGACATCTATCCTCTCTTTTACTTTAATTTTCTGGAGCGTATGTGTCTCTTTCGGATTCTACAGTTAGGTCGCGGTTAGTAGTAATATGTAAATTTGAAGTATCTCAGTTTGCAGCACATAAAAGCTTGGAATTTCAGTGTGTGTAGAGTGTCTCTGGCGACGTTAGCCAGCAGAACGTGTCTAGCGATATTAGCCAGCAAAGTGTGTCTCTAGCGGAGCAGACTGTGATTGAGTTAAAGAAGGCATTTCCTCCCGTTAAAGATAAAAGTATTTTAAGAAAAGAATTCTATTGCAATAAGCAGAATATTTATGAATCAGCATCAAAGTTTTACCTACATAAGCTTGAACTGAAAAATAAATTGGATTTAGATATCCCATGGGAGGAATTATTGGACATAGTTCTTCCTCTATTTAATGCGAATATACAAGACTATATCGAGATTAGAGCACCTAAGAACTTTTCAGAAATGCACCAAATATTATCGAAGTATGAGACTCGGCATAGCTCGGATCAACGGGATTCGCGTAGCCCTCGACAGAGTCCTGTCATGGGAAGTAATTTGAGAAATGAGGGGGAGCGTAATTTTTTGAGAGGGGGACAGTGATTTCCGGATGATAATTTGAGTAATGGAAAGTATGGATTTGGTCGTAATGTGTCGAATACTGGTAATGGTAATAGGAATTGTGGTGGTGCTAATAATTTTAGAAGTGGTGATAGATATATGTATGTAAATAGGCAGAATAGTGATTTTGGTCGGAAAGGGGGAGTACGGGACAAGAATGTTTCTTCGCAAGTAAGGAGATTAACTTCGGATGAGAATTTTGAAGGTAGATCAATGAAAGGAGATGTGTTAAGAGGTCGGGTCAGTTAAATTGGTAGGTGACTGTATTTCGGAAGGTATGCAGTCACAGGTTAAATCGGAAAAGCCTTCTGTGAGTTCGAATAAAGTTACTATTAATCCGGTTGAGTTACCTGAAGTGCTAATTGTGTTGGATGGTATTGTCGTTAAGAGTGTCTTCGATACAGGGGCAGATAAGTCGTTCATTTCTTTTGATTGTTATCGGAAATATTTTTCGTATAAGAAGTTGAAGATGTCTAGTCTGGTGTTCAGTTGGCACAGGGAGTAGCTTGTGATAATAAAGGTTCAGTAGAGTTGGAAGTTGAAATTCGTTCGGTTAAGAGATGTTGGGAGTTTTGTGTGTTAGATGGATTAACAGTGCATTGTATAGTTGGTGTGGATTATATGAAGGATAAAGGAATTAGTCTGGATTTCTTTAAAAAGTCGTTAATCGTGAATAATGATGAGAAGGTGAGTAAGAAAGAGCCTGTTTGAGTGTCAGTTGATTTGGGAGAGTCGGGGTTAAGTGAAATCGAGAAGGAGGAATTTAATAAGTTTTTGAATGAGTTTGGTGAGGTTTTTTCTGATAAACCAAGTTTAACGCATGTTGCGTGGCACGAGATTGATACTGGTTTGAAGGCACCTGTTGCTAGTAAACATATCGTTATGACAAAGTTAAACAAGGTATAATTGATTATCATATTCAGAAAATGCTAGCGGACGATATTATAATGCCAATTGTGTCTACTTTTGCATCGCCAGTAGTATTATGTCGTAAGAATAATGGGAAAAGTTTAGATGATCCAGAGGCATATAGATTTGCAGTAGATTAACGAAAGTTAAATACGATAACGCAATACCCTCATTATCCTATTCCGGTAATTGATGATATTTTGGCTAATATAACGAGTACGAATTATATGTCAACGTTAGATCTTACGTCAGGTTATTTTCAGATTGCAATGAAGCCGGAGGACATACCTAAAACTGCGTTTATTACTTGGGACGGTTGTTTCGCTTTTAAGAGAATGAGTTTTGGTTTATCGGGGGCACCGGCGACGTTCCAGAAGGCCATGAATAATATCCTTAAACCTTTGCTTGGTAAGGGTGTCCTGGTCTACCTGGACTATATAATTATAATGGCAGCTACTTTTGAAGAGCATTTAAGATTATTGAGGGAAGTGTTTACGTTGTTAAGAGATGCTGGGTTAACAGTTAAGTTGGAAAAATGTAAATTTTTGAGAAAAGAGATAAAGTATTTAGGAGTTAAAATTACGCGTGAAGGTATTAATATAGATAATGAGAAAATTGAGGCAATTACGTCAATGAATCCCCCCCCAAAAATAGTAAGGAAGTAGTGACATTTTTAGGGATGGCGGCTTGGTTCGCCAAGTTCATTCCACGTTTTTCAGTGTTATGTGAACCATTGTATAGTTTAAAAAGGAAAAGGTTGAAGTTTACATGGTCATCGGCGGCTCAGAGATCGTTTGAATTATTAAAAAGGCAGTAGTTCCCCCTCCTGTTTTGGCTCACCCCGATTATTCGTCTCAGTTGAAGTGTATTGCGATGCGAGTGCAGTGGGGGTTGGAGCTATGTTAGCACAGAAAAGTCGATCTATAGCGTTTGCGTCGAGAATTTTAAATGCAGCTGAAAGGAATTATTCGATTACGGAAAGGGAGTGTCTTGCAGTAATTTGGGATTGAATAAATTTCGTTGTTTTTTCACTAATATACCGGTTAAAGTCATTACGGATCATTCAGCTTTGACAAAGTTAACTAATGGAAAGGGTTTGTCGTCTCGTATGGTCAGATGGTGTTTGAAGTTGGCAGAGTATAATGTGATTATAGAACATAGGGCTGGCAAGGAAAATCCGGTAGCGGACGCTTTGCCTCGAAACCCGCATGGTGGTTTAGAGGTCACGGAGGAAGTTAAGTGTTGTGCATTGTCTTCGTTGGTGTTAAGGTCACGAGAGCAGTTAATAAGGGAGCAGAAACAAGATGAAGTGTTTGGTAGTTTATATCGTTACCTGGAAAATCATGATGATGTCCCGAGCGCAAATGTGCCTATGTTTGAGAGATGGTCCCAATCTTTTAAGCTTATCGATGGTCTTCTTTTTAATTCTAAAGTTGTAAATTCACGTGATGAATTAAGAGTTTTTATCCCGGCTAGTCTTCGTAAGACCATTGTACGGAGGTGTACTAAATTAAAAAGAAAAACTAAAAAGAAAAAGCAAGTAGACTGTAAATTTAATGGAATGTTTATTTTTAAGAGTCGCTGCTTGATGCAGCATTAGAGCTTGTTGCTAAGAGACTGTTTCTCTCAATCCACTGCGTCACACAACACGTGAGCAGGGTTACAGTAAATTGCCGATTGGCGTATAATTGGCGTGGGCTGTGTTTGTCGCCAAGGCGATGTTACAAGAACACAATACAGAAGCAGAACATCCCGCCCGGCGTTGAAATATTTTTATATTTCAAGATACATATGCAATATAAGTAATAACAGAACATGATACAAATTATAAGCAAAAATAAATAAATAAAATAAATAAACACAAATAATACATGAAAAAGTAATACATAATAAAGCACATTTAAGGTTTAGGATCTATGATGTTGTCCTCAATGGGTAATATACTTATTTTTGAAATAGGTCGTTTAAAATTACCCTTAGCGGTACATTTGTAGCATTGTCGCTAAAGATTACAGAGCTTTTCCCACGACGAGCGAAGAATCCTTTTAGAGTTGCTATTATAGCCTCGGATGTCAAATCTGAGACAAAATTCAAGTGTACAGCTTTAGTGACCATACATACAAATATGGCAACATATATTTTCTGAAAAGTATTCTTACTTTGACCTTTATATTTTATTTCCAAAGGCCCACTTAAATCTAATCCCACATTGGAAAATGGGGAACTGGGCACTATTCTTTCAGTAGGGAGATCCCCCATCACTTGACTAGACGTTATAGGTTTAATTTTAAAGCACTGTAAACACTCATGTACAATTTTACGCGCAATATTTCTGCCACCGAGAGGCCAATATTTTTGACGCACAGTGTTCAAAAGAGCTTGGGGTCCTACATGAAAATCTCGTTTATGATAATATTGAAAAATTAGTTTCGTCAAGCGACATCTCGCCGGAAGTATAATGGGGTGTTTATGGTCAAAATTCAAATTTGATTTTGCTAGTCTTCCTCCCACCCTCAATAAGCTATCTCCATCTAAAAAGGGATTTAAGAATTTTAACTTATTTGAGCGATGAACCGAAGATCCCGCTTGGAGGGCCGAAATTTCATTTTTGAAATACTTTACCTGTTCATTTTTTATTAAATAATTCTCTGCTTTTCTTAATTCCTCCAGCAACAGAGGGCCGGTTGCAGATGTTGCTTTTTTACATTTATGTATGAATCTGAAAATATAAGCTAAAATTCTAATTAATTTTTGGAAATTATTGCTAAGATTAATTAAATTATCACAGAAATTAGAGTCATTATGAATAGCGAATGTCAAGTTGCTGGGAGCTTTAAGCTCACTAGAATAATGTTCATCTTTAACCACTTAACCGGCGACAGGTATGGGGAAACAGTGCTTTTACCCCCGACTTATCTCGGGGCAGACGGTTAAGTGGTTAATGTTACTTATATTAGAGTCAGTTTTTGCTATTGTTTCTTCAAGAATTGAAAGAGGCGGGCCATGCCACCACAACTGGATAGAAGACAGGTTTTCCACACTTGCACCTCTTGATATCAAGTCAGCTGGATTGTGTTCTGACGGAATATGAAACCATGGAAAGTTCTTAGTTTGTTCCTTAATTTGCACAACGCGGTTTCCCACAAACGTTTTCAGGAGATGAGGAGCAGTGTCTATCCAAGCTAAAGCAATAGTTGAATCAGAAAACAAATTGACTGAAGCTATTTGTTTGTCTAATGAATTTAAGACCTTGTTAGTGAGTTTAGCCAGAAGAAGACATGCTGACAGTTCGAGACGTGGCACTGTTATTACTTTGGTTGGACACACGCGGGATTTACTACATAATAAGTAACTGATGCTTTCACTAGAATTAGATGTTTGCATGTATATCACTGCGCCATAAGCCTTGGAAGACGCATCTGCGAAACCATTTAGCACCACTGATTGGTTCACAGCTAGGAAGCATCTTGGTACTTCAATGGATTCCAGTTCTTTAAGACTTTCGAGGAAGGTTTCCCATAGTTTGGCGACATGAGAGGGCAGCTTCTCATTCCACTCTATTTTAAGAAGCCATAGCTCCTGCATGAATATTTTTGCTTTAGCAATCACTGGCCCTAAGAGACCGAGAGGATCATAAATGCGGGCAATTTGCGAAAGTACATCTCTTTTTGTGAAATCACTCTTTGTGTTGATATTAACTTTATACCTAAACGTATCATTGAAACTGTTCCACAACATCCCTAATGTTTTAACAGTTATTTCTTCAGAATTTCTGTCCAGGGGAAACATGTGATTATCAGTAGATTGGACCTCATTGGTACACCATTTGTGTAAAACCATCCCTCCCTTTAGGAGGAGTTCAGTTAATTGCGATTTCATTAATCTGAATTCTTCTAAATTGGATGAGCCCGATAGGCAATCATCCATATAAAAGTCCTTCAAAACAATTTTCGATGCTAACGGGAATTCCTTTTTCTCATCTAGAGCTAATTGTTGTAATACTTTGGTGGCTAAGTAGGGAGCACAAGATGTTCCATACGAAACTGTTGTTATCTGAAATACCTTAACCGGGGATGACATACTGTCTTTCCACAAAATTTTTAAATATTTGTACTGGGATGGATTTATTTCTATCATCCTAAACATTTGTTTAATATCCGCAGTAAAAGCATAAATATGCTTTCTAAATCTAATTAATATCGAAAAAAGATCATCTTGCAGAACTCCACCCCTACATAATAAATCATTCAAAGATTTTCCGTTGGTTGACTTGGCACTAGCGTCAAAAACGACGCGTAGTTTTGTGGTTTTACTAGAGGGTCGTAAAACGCCGTGATGTGGTAAGTAATAGCCATCATTAAAGTTCGTGTTTTCTTTTATTTCATGCATGTGATTTAAATCTCTATATTCTTTAATAAATTCTGTGTATAAATTTTTCATAACAGGATCTCGATCTAAACGTTGCCACAGAGAGTTTAATCTTTTCAAAGCAAGATTTTTGGAATTTCCCAAATCGGGTTCTAAAACCTGTGGTTTAAACGGCATCGTGACCACAAACCTACCATCCGGTTTTCTGAAGTGCGTTTTATCGAAGTGATCATTACAATATTCTAATTCCTCACTGTTACAGGGTTTTAAATTTTGCACTTCTTCAATTTCCCAAAAAGACTTCAAAGTGTCATTAAGTAAATCAAGATTTTTTGTTA
The DNA here is from genome assembly GCA_964019185.1 of Maratus speculifer. Classification (NCBI taxonomy): domain Eukaryota; kingdom Metazoa; phylum Arthropoda; class Arachnida; order Araneae; family Salticidae; genus Maratus; species Maratus speculifer. The sequence continues at coordinate 277,402,359 of OZ025289.1, read as the reverse complement.
AGAAACAATAATTAGTATTATTATTATTTACTGTTTTGTCATAAATACAACCAGATACAATGTAACCGAAAATACTTGATTGCAAATATAAATTATTGCCTAACTTTATTTTTTCTTCATTTAAAAGAGAAAAATACAGTTCAGCACCGATAATTATCTCCACACTGCTTGGAATGTTAAATTTTTTATCCGCTAAACAAATATTTGCTGGAATTTTTAAATCTGATATGTTTATCTTTTTCGAGGGCGTGAAGTCACAAATGTTTGGAACGATTAATAACTCAATATCATAACTGGCACTATTCATTTTATTTGACAACTTTGATTTGATTCTAGATTTAATGTAAATAGGCAATTTATTTATTCCACTTACAGGAATATTTATTTTCTCCTTTTTCAAGCCTAATATTTGTGCTGCTTTAAATGTACAAAAACAATTCTGAGATGCGGAATCTAATATTGCCCTGAAAGGAATTTTGATGCCATTTACATCTGTCAAATAAATTATTGCAGTAATAATTAAAACAGATTTATTATTATCATTTTCATATGAAAAAAATGAATGAGCAGTAGTTTCGTTTTGTGATAAATCTTCCGAAACAAAATTGCTATTTATTGTTTCATGTATTGGAAGATTGTTTATAGGATTGTTTACTGGTGTTGTATAATTATGTAATGTTGAATGATGGCTTGCGCTCTTGCAAACATGAAAAGTGCTTTTTGAATTACAATAATTAATGAGGTGGGCTGAACTTAAACAATTGAAGCAAAGTTTATTTTTCTTAACAAGGTTAATTCGCTCACTTAACTTCATATTTTTATATTTAACACAATGATATAAGGGGTGGTTTTCGGTTTTACAAATTACGCAACATTTACTTTGAGGTTTGTTTGTTTTTATGAATAAGGATTTTGCAGTATATTTAGAGGATACATTAGAACTTATACTATTTAAGATTTGACATCTTCGCTCAAGAAATTCTAAAAATTCATCAAAATTAGGCACTTCATTATCCTTTAATGTTAGTTCATATTGTTTACGAGTTTCGTTATCTAGTTTATTTAGAATAATATTCAGCAAAATTGCGTTCGAGAAATTATCTCTATCATACTTTAAGATCTTTAAAGCCCTTAAATTTTTCTTCACGTTATCCAATAAAATGCGGAGATCCTTAGCGGATTCCTGTTTAATTACACAAAGATTTAAAATATTCTTTATATGACAATCTACCATAACTCTTTTATTCTCGTATCTTTGTTCTAACGCATTGAAAAGTGAAACATAATTTTCATCTGGTGTAAGCAAACTCCTCGCTTCACCAGTCAAAGCAGAACGCAAATAAAATAATTTTTCATTATCTTTTAAATTTGAATTATCATTAATAAGCTCGTTAAATGTACTTTTAAATACGGACCATTCTTCAATTCTGCCACTAAAAACCGGCAATATGACTCTAGGTAGCTTAATGCTAGACGTTTTAGCTTGGTCCTGTTCAATAGATTTTTTATTAGAATCAGTATTTTCATAATAAGCATTAATAGAGGATTTTAAGCTTACCTCTAGTTTTAGAATATCCTCGTCCAGTTGACTCAGTATTTTTTCAGTTTCTTCCAACTTTTCTTCCTCTATTATTCTATAATATTCCAGTTTAAGAGCTTCAAACTTTTCTTTAGTTTTCGACAGTAAATCCAGGTGGGCTTTCCATTCGGATAAATTAAATGTTTTTCCATCCGTTGCGTTAAATATCCTGGTGACTTGGGCCTTGATATTCCCTCGCCTTCTGTTCAATGCTTTTATCTCAGTTTCCGACATTATTCATCTTGTTGACGAAATTCGATAAATTCAATATTTAATTCAATAGAAAAGACACTGATTCGTTCATACCTCCGGGTCGCTAGGACCAAATGTACGGAGGTGTACTAAATTAAAAAGAAAAACTAAAAAGAAAAAGCAAGTAGACTGTAAATTTAATGGAATGTTTATTTTTAAGAGTCGCTGCTTGATGCAGCATTAGAGCTTGTTGCTAAGAGACTGTTTCTCTCAATCCACTGCGTCACACAACACGTGAGCAGGGTTACAGTAAATTGCCGATTGGCGTATAATTGGCGTGGGCTGTGTTTGTCGCCAAGGCGATGTTACAAGAACACAATACAGAAGCAGAACAACCATCTTGAAAGAATTTCATGTTAATCCATTAGCAGGTCACTTAGGAATCAGGAAAACTTATGCTCGAATTTGTGAATCCTGCTACTGCCCTAAAATGCGGGAAGCAGTGCGCGCTTATGTCTCCAGCTGTAGCACATGCCAACGTTATAATTATAAAAATGTAAGTCCAGCTGGCAAATTAATTCCTATTAAAGTAAATTTTCCTAATGAATGTGTAGGTGTAGATTTAATCGGTCCTTATCCATTGTCTAATCCTAAAAGATATAGATTTGTACTAGTTATAGTTGATTATTTTAGTAAATGGTCAAGAGTTAGTCCCCCTCAGGAAGGCTTCTGCACCTGCAGTTGCCGATGCATTTTTCGATAATTATATTTCAAAATATGGTGCACCAATTAGGGTAGTTAGCGATCATGGCCCTTGTTTTATTTCTGATATATTTAAGGCTCTGTGTGAGAAGCTGGAGATAGATCATTCTTTTACTGTTCCGTATCGTCCTCAGTCTAATATGGCTGAACGTGTAAATCGTACATTAATTCAAATGATTTCTTTATATGTTGGTTCTCATCATTCTAATTGGGACCAGTTTCTTCAGCATTTTCCGTACACACTTCGTACAGCAGTTCACGAGTCAACGGGGAAAACGCCGGCTGAATTGTTTTTGGGTAGAAAAGTCATTACTCCATTTCAAAGGCTAGTAATGGTGTCGGATGCTGAAAGTCAGTTTATGTGCCAGGATATTGAGAGGTTGGTTAAGGAGGCTCAAATTCAGATGGGAAAAGCGCAGGAGAAGCAAGCTCAATATTATAATATGTGTAGAAGGGAATTGGAAGTTAAAGTTGGAGATTTTGTGTTAGTAGAAAAGCATTGGTTAAGTTCAAGTCGTCAAAAGAGAGTAGCTATGTTTGATCCGAAGTTTGTGGGTCCGTTTGAAATTTTGGAAGTTCGGAATAATAATTTGATTGTTAATGTCAATGGTGAAAGAATGACAGTTAATTTGGATCAGGTTAAAGTTTATAAGTTTAGAGAAAATGGTAGTGAAGGTTCTCATGTGTCGAGTGGTGTTTCGCAAAATTCCCGATCCAATGAGTGTCCCGAGTCCAGCACTTCTTCATCTAATTCTTTTCATCAATATTCAAAAAGAAAGTCTGGTCAAACAGCTCCAAAAACTGTTATTGAAAGTAGAAAGCCTATCAAACCGAGAGCAAAGTATGATAATAAAAATAAAAGAACAGTGTCAAATACGTCAGAATCAGTGTGCCATAAAAGGCAAAAGATCATAAACTGTCCCGTTCCTCCACTTATTAGACAACAACCTCAAAAACACAAGTTATCCAATAGTTCAACGTCTTCAGTACTTAATCCTCGAAAAAAAAACTTCATATGGACACTCATCAAACTGTTAAAAGAACTTTTAAATCTGATTTTTTGCCCAATAAGAGACAGCGTAGATACGGAAAGAAACGTGGCTTAGGATCTTCAGTAACATCGGGTGCGTCTAGGAAGAGGAGACAACATTCAGAGTACCGGCATCAGTAGTTTGAATCTCGCCATGGAGTGACCCCAGCGAGCCGATCAGAGCGGAGTCGTCGAGTGGAAACTACAAGTGTCCCAAGGCATCCATTCAGGACCAGGCTGCAGGCACGACAGTCAACTGTGGCGTCACCGTACAGTTCTGATGACGAAAGATCCTTCGTGCAAGGTTTTTGGGACAAGAGGAGAAAGCCATCCTGTAGTATGAAGCCGGCTAGAGCGAATCATCTCTATAATTGGGTGATCATGTTCTTTATTAAATTTCTATTAGAGTGCATGTATGTGGTAGCAATATGAAGGAATAAAAGGCAGATAGACTGTTTTGTATTTTTGGCCTTTTTGGAATTTTTTGACGGACTCACGAATGGTGCTTAATTGTTCAACATTTGTTTGCAAAATGGTTACTTTTATATATGTTTGAAATTTTTGTGTTAACTGCTTTTAAAAATTCTGGATCTATTGTTAAATTGTTATGTTAGTTGTTCAAATGTTATTATATTGTTATAAAATACATGTGTTATAAAATGTATGTTAATGTATGTTTTGTTTTCAGAAAGGTATAGATAGTAATTTGGGTTATTTTGTACATGCGCCGCGAGTCAGACGGGCACGTGTTTTGCGGTCAAGAAGTCCTTGACACGCGTTTCTATCTCTTGTACTAACATTTAATGAATTAACTTTCTTCTTATCGTTCGTGGTTCATGTGTTGCGTTTGTACTTTATTTGGGAATGGTTTCCGCGAAGTTTTATGTTGCATTTGAATATGAAATTGAATTGTATTAAAATTGATTGTTAATGTGATTTTCTTGCAGGGAAGTATATCTGTGTTATATATTGATACTGCTATTTTTCTTTTAGTTAATACAGATGAAGAGTCATGTGATGACGTCATTTTGTAAATTTGATATTTTAGATTATTGCATAAGCACAGCTATGTGAAGCTGTACGTATTTTACCCCAAATATTGTTAAAGTGAAGCTAGTTCTGAAGAATTTTTGGGAGTTAGGTCATTGGCTAATGGGTATGTAGGTATTACGTAGTAGGACAGAGTTATTGTAGTATGAAGTAAATTTAATTTTAGATGAGTTCGGAGTTTTGTTGAGGAAAATTTTTGCGCATTGGGTTTTTTGGACTTGGTGCAAATTCTAGTATTAGGAAAGTTTTATGGAGAAATTTTTGGTAAAGATACAGTTGTATTTTAGTATTGAGGAAAATTTCGAAAGTTTAGTGTTTTGATGAATTTTAGCACTCCCAGTGGAGTGGGTTGTTTTGAAAGAGGAAGTAATTAGTTTTGAAAGTTTTAAGAGTTTTGAAAGTTTTTCGGAGGCTATTTTTAAGATAGAAGGATGGTTGGATTGAATATGTGAATATTTGATGCAAACTGAGGGTTTTGTAGTGGTGGGTTAAAGTTAATGTTTGAAGTTATGTTTCGGTGCCAAATTTCACCCATCACTTTGTTTTTGTACGGTTTGAAATTTATAACAAGAAAAAGTCCTGGGCATGCATTTTGCCCAGTCTTTTTTCTCTGTAGAATCCAAGGGGGTGGGAGGGTTGTGAGGGAGTGACCTTTGTAATAAAGGCACTCTAGTATTTCTGAGATCGTGACGTCAATAATTTAACATGTGTAAGCGTGAAAGCGACATCTATCCTCTCTTTTACTTTAATTTTCTGGAGCGTGTGTGTCTCTTTCGGATTCTACAGTTAGGTCGCGGTTAGTAGTAATATGTAAATTTGAAGTATCTCAGTTTGCAGCATATAAAAGCTTGGAGTTTGAGTGCGTGTAGAGTGTCTCTGGCGACGTTAGCCAGCAGAGCGTGTCTAGCGATATTAGCCAGCGAAGTGTGTCTCTAGCGGCGATTTCCCGCTGGTGTCTAGAAGAGTGTGTCTAGCTGCGTTGATTGATCCAGAGCAAGCGATATTGAGTGTTAGCAAGCCTCCAGTGAGTTGCTAAAGAGTTTTGGAATTTGACTCGAGAAGTTGGCCGGTGGTAAGAAATTTAATAGTAATTACGTTGATTATCTCCAAGTTAATAAAGAAATATATACAGCCACGGGCTGTCTAATAAGTTTTATCTAACGGTTTAACAGAAAGATAGCTGAGAAGTAATCTGAGGTGCCCTGATTGAGCTAGTTCCGGAGCTGTGAGTATCAGTTTAATCTTTTAGTAGTATTCTCAGTTGTGAAAATTACAGACTTGCTCCACTACCCTTGAGCCCTTATCGTTTTTAATAAACTGTTTTTATTTTATGTACTGAGTTATGTCTGCATTTAATTCCCAGTACGAGCACCCAACCGTTACAACATGTTCAGAAAAACTTGCATGATATTGGATGAGAATAATTCGTATACACTGTCAAAACATTTGTGTAAATATGCACAGAATCTACGGGTAATCCATTATCTTAATTCTTATGTAAAATTACAGAGATTAGAAAAACCGCGGTTCGGTTAAACAACAGAGAGTTATTTGGTAATTTTACAATCAAATCTGCATATTACCATCGTTAAAAATATACATGACTACGTAAATTTCATTTCTAATGATAATAATTTAATTCAGATTTCAAAGTTAGCGAATCCTTCAATCTACAATGAACTTTAAAGAATTTCAGTATTGTGAGAAATTTTCAACTGGTGAATCATTTAAATTTTATACGATTTATTTCTAGCCGTCTTGTAGTTTGAACCCGAGACCTCTTGACACAAGCAGAACACGTTATTAACTAAACTAGTGAAGCTGGTGTCATTTCGTACAAAGTATGTCTTTTATGATTTAACGGGTACAAATTTATTAAATTAATCTCTATTGCAAGGTGATTGTCGATGAAAATCCCCACTAAATCTAAGGAGTAGATTTTTTCCATTCTATAAATTAGTGTAAGTTTTAAAATAAGCATTTTTAAACTAAAGTTTCTTCTTTGATATTTCTAATAAAATTTAAGAAGAATTTTAAAGTTGTGTATTTTAAATTTCAAGTTTTAACAAAGATAAAAAATACCTTTAAATAAAAACATGGAAATCCCTATGGGGAAATGCCTGTAAAATGACCGAGAAACTCCGTCGAATGTATTTAACCAAGAACTAATGTAAAATTACAGAGTTTCCCTTTTTCCCTTTATTGCAGATATTTTTAATAGCGTAAGTGTTGTAGAAGATATCTAGAAGGACATATCAATAAATTCAGAAAGAATCAGGGTCTATTCCTTAAATTTAATTTACACCGAAAATATTTTCATTAATAAGTATCGAAAATATCTTTCCCATTTCTAAGACTACCTAAACTTTCCTGTAGAAAGGTCTGAAAATAAAACACACTATGTCATGTTAAAGCAATTAATACCTCAATTTCTCCAGCCACAGGATTTGAATATAATCAATTTTTTATTTACTTTCAGGTAAGATACGAAGGAAATAAATGTAACCAATAGATAGTGTCATTCTTTACTTGCTTTTATGAAATAGAAAAAAAACTTTTATTTTTACGATTTGTGAGATTTTTTTGCTAATAACTATTGGTTTTATAGTTAAGTTGCATAGGATATACCCTTTTTTTCAACCAATAATAGTGTTTTCGTATTTACAGTTTTTAATTTTGGCACAGGAATTTTGATACCTAAAAACAATACTTATGATAAATGATAATCCAGTAAAGGCAATTTTGTGCAGTATCAACGAAAAATTTAAAATTATATAATTGTCTCTTTTTCTGTGTGGAAGTAAAGTTTCTTAAAAAAACATTTCTATTTGTAGAAATCAGATACTTATTTTCCATTTACGATTTTTAATGCGAGAAATATTTATCAATAATTATTACTATTTATTTAGTTCTCTGAGCGTCTTGCAAAAGTATAAAAATAGATATATATATATATATATATATATATTACAACTTCCTTTAAATTGCACATTAAATGCTGGAAAGATGTATTGAAGCACTTAAAAGTTTAATGCAAACGTATGCTAAAAATTCATTCCTAAAATTGGTGTCAGTGTCAAACTTTAGGCAAATCCTTATATTAGACATTTGTTAATTACTACTGAACAATGATTTTTCAAAACTTCAACATCTGATACAAAAATAAAATAAAATAAAATAAAATAAAATAAATAAATAAAATAAGTAAAAAAAAATATTATTTCAACTTTCTATATCCGTTTTCTTTAAGAAACACACTATTTAAAGCATATCTGAAGGCACAGGTTAAATAATGTATAAATTACAGTTGTTTTTCTGAAGTTTGTTCCAAATGCTAAAAAAAATATTATTAAAAAAAACTTAATTACAAATATGAATGTAATCCTTGAGAGTTTTAACCATTCTTCAATGTATTGAAAATTCCTTAAATCTATAGATTTATATTATCTTAATTATTGCTTATATTGCAGCGAAACCTGGATCTTAGTGAACAGAATATTACGTGCCAAACACTTAGACAATTGAAATGGCTCATATTCTATTACATATCACCTCGAACTGAGTATTGGTACATCATGAAAAGTCAGTTTTTAATGCTCGGCTAAATATTTTCATTTTTGCTACAACTCAGTAATTGAATTGTTACATATTAAAGCAATATTATGTAGTCTTTTATCCACTACTGCTGTTTTATCCATTTCAAGACATTTGTTATTTAATTTACGAAGTTAATTTCCTTGATATATTTACTTCAATGTTAAATGTCATCCGGACATTTTAACCAATTCATAATGTTCTGTCATGCAAATTTATTCAGAAATTTAGCGTAGCCGTCATTTTCAAAATTTGATTTAAATGTCTAAAAAAGAACATTAAATGTTGTAACAAGTTGATATATTCACAGAATACGTTACTAAGAAAAGAAGCTGATAGTCCCGGAATTACCACGTCCATGATAAATTATCCTTAAATGAAACTCAAATTTGTATGATTTTATATTTTTAAATGTAAAATTTGCAAAGAAAATATTTATATGGAAGTATAATTGAATTACATAATTTTACTTTTGTAGTCTATACGTAGCGAACGCAAGCGAAATCCTGAAGAAACACTCAGATTTTTACTGATTTCGTCAAAATTTTCATACATTTTATTTTGTAAAATTATTTCTGCCCGTTCGAAAGTTTGAAAATTTTTACTGCCAGCAATCAAAATGACAAAAACATAGTCAAGAAACATCTAGTTAAAGTTATTTCTGTGTATCGAAGTTCACTATTCAATATTTGAAGATTTAATTTGCTTTTCTTCATTGCTGCATATTTTTATTACTATTATTAGATTAGGAAGCGGCTGCACAAACCATCACCTTATCGAGTTGATGACCAAAATTCATGAACTAGTTAAAACTCGATTCGCATAACAAAATGCAACTGGTCTACCAAGTCATGTCTCAGTGTAAAACACCTGCAAACCAGATTTTAATGGTTGACTGGTAGATTTACCATTTGTTTTCTTGCTAGCAGTCTTCTATGTTTTCATACTTTTGACTGCAGTAAAGCACTATGATAAACTTACCGATCAATTACTAAGATAGGGTCTTCTGTGGTTGCCACCAAGATAAGATTTGGCAGACCAGTTGCATTTTAATATATGAATCGAGTTTTGTCTAATGCTGAAACTTCAACAATCAACTCTATGAGGTGATGGTTCGTGCAGCCGCTTCCTGGTCTATATTATTAACGATTGCTTCTTGAATACATTTCTTTCGTTTATGTTCCTTTTTTCACGGCCTTTCTTTTACATGTTTACGATTTCTTTTCCATTTAATTTTTAAATAGCTTTTTTTTACTTTTTAAAATGGAATAACAGCTCAATTTTTATATAATAAGAATTATTTTTCAGAGAGAGTTGAGGAGGGTGATCAGGGTTTTAGATATGATTTGGTGGGACATGGCCTGAAAAAGGTTGGGAAACACTGGATTATATAAATATGGGTTATTAACAGGCTTTAGGGAAATCTCTGTTAAAATCGGATATTTAGTTATCTTTAGCAAAAATATATCATCTGTGAGGCGCAAATTAACTTAAGTTTGCTCGCGAATTTAAAACGGTTAAAATTCGTATTTTTAAAAACTGATTGCACAATGATTTAGAAAAGAACATTAAAAATATATTTGTCGGTACTTCTAAAATTGCGTCTTGGAGGAACGTAGTCATAAGTGAGAAAAGTATTTTTATTAAAAACAACTATTTTAGCATATTTTTTTTCAAAGAGTTAACGGCTGTTGATACTTGAATATTTATGAAATATGAATATGATTTCCTTTAATAACTATGTTAAGTCGTTTAGCCGATGTAAGTTAACAGACAATGACAAAATGCAACTAAAATTTCGTCTTTTTGCCATTTACTTTCCGCCGATACGTAAAAAACCCGGGCAAGGGCCATCGTCTTTTATCCTCTTGTCAAGACCGTTATGTGCTTTTAATGAGAGTGTAAGACGACTGTTAACTAAGATTTCCATTAATTATTAGATATTTGGAATTCTAAGGTTCGCGTGCATTTGGTAAGAATTTTGACTTTATCTGTTTAAAACTGTACAGCTTAGTCAGTGCCGCAAATTTCGCTAGCCATCGCAGACTCACACAAACAAAGCGAAACATTCTTTTATTAGCAAATAATTTAAGAATGTAATGTTGTTAAATTTCTTCATTTAAATGAATGTTGATTCTTCAATAAAGCATTTTTAGAAGAAAATGCGTAATCTTTAGAGAATTCTTTTACAACGATTTATGTTACGTTTGATTTTAGCTTTAATACTAACCGACTTTGCGTTGCTCGGGATCCATTATAAAAAACTTAGACAAAGCTAAACTTTGTACGATTTTATATCTTTTGAAAATCTTTTAAATATACTTAGTTTCTGAGGTCACACTGTCTTCCGCCCCCTGAGAAAGAAATATAGTTCTAGCATCTAGAATCCAAACTGTGTCTTTAGAAAAAATTGTTCCATGTCTCCTTAAAAATCCCAGTTAACTTTGCTGGAAAGTTATAGAGTCCTAGAATTCAAGAGTGTTTTTCTACATTCTCGTTGCCAAACACATTTAAAAATATCTACAAATACACAGCTCAAAACAATTAGGTGGAATCCATGCATGGCGTATTATAGGCAGATTTGTATCCGGACGAACACATTGAATGGTTGCTTTTTGTTGGAGATGCCAGAAGTGTCATTGCAAGGCTGCATAATCGATTCCAAGAAACAGGAAACATTAGATGTCAACCAAGGCAAGCGCGCCTTTACACCAACTGATGACCGATATATATTCTCAGTAGATCGCCAAAGCAGAACAGATAATGCTCTTCAGCTGCAAAAACAATTGCTCTTTGCAACAGGATAACGAGGTCCAACTAAACAGTACGGAATAGGCTTCATCAGGGAGGTCTCTATGAACCTAGGCCAATGGTCTACATTCCGTTGACCTCATGCCACCGTACGGCCTGAAGAAGATGGTATATTGAGATTGCAAGCAACCTGCTTGGAGCCAAGTGCTGTTAACAGATCATTCCTGATTCAATCTGGAGTGTTACACGTGAAGTTTTTTGGTATTGGGGGGGGGGATTGGTATTCGAATAACCCCACATACGTTCGTAACAGGCCACAATACAGACTAAATGGTTTGATGGTATGTGGTGAAATCAGAATAGGTGGACGTACGGACCTCCATATCATTCGGAATGGTACTTTGACGGCCCAAACGTACGCACGCAAGATACTGAGACCTTATGTCATGCCTCAGGCTGTAACTATTGGAGATTCCTTTGTTTTTCAGCATGATGCTGAGAGACCGCATGCTGTCTTGTGGAGAACAATCTTGAAACTTAAAAAATACAGCGTATGGAATTGCTAGCGTGTTTTCCTGACTTGAATGCGATCGATCAGGTTTGGAATATGCACGAGCGATGCATTGCTGCGAGACCAAGGCCTCCTTTTACTGACCGAAACTTGGAGATATCACTTCTTGAGGAGTGGAACAGTATTCCGAGAAGTTTTATCGATAACATCAATGGAAAACAGGTGTGCAGCAACCTTAGATGTTCGAAGAGACCATTCGCCCTATTAAAAATCTTGTATGATTTCTAAGGAATACTTTTTTTAATCATTTACATGAACAAAACTATTGCCCTAAATTATCATTTTATGTTATTTTTTCATCTTTTCAAAGAGTTAAAACTTAATTATAATTTTTTGCATTTTTTTCTGTGTTGCGCATTGATACGCGTGTACTATCCATTTTATACTAATACATGATTGTTTTGCATGGTTTTCTTAACTTCTTTGCTTGTCCCCATAATTCTTTTGAAAAGTATAGAAGGAAACACAAGAGGTTCGATTTAGTAACTATAATTCCAGTTTACGAAACCATTCTCAAAATCAAGCAATAATTACTCGCTACTAAAAAAAGTTCTTCTTCTAATAAACAAGAGACAAGAAATTCTAGATCATTTCGTATATTCAGCTGAGTTGTTTACCCTATTCACAAAGTTAAACAAATTTCTTACTAAATCAACGTGGCCCTAAGGCAGCATGCACCGGAAATGGAGACAATTGAAAACCAAGTCTGCTGAGCAACTTGGTGAGCAACTCGTGAGACTTTACAGGAGACTCCAAGGTTTTACTTTAAAATCGTGCTTTCAGAAGGCAATAAAATTAGGGGTGAAAAATGTATTGAGCACAAAAAGTTCAAAGGGCTTCAACCGGGCCCGATGGGAACGTAAGGGGCTTCTAGGTTATAGAAACGTGAGAGTAACTAAGTGGAAAAGAGGTTTAAAAAGAGACATTTAAAATGCCTTACATAAAATATCTTATAACCTCATTAAAAATACCAGGAATCAAACACTTAATTCGTCTTATATTAACTTTTATTCAATGTTTTCACAGATATTTAATCAAACACGAATACATACATTAGATGACTCAAAATCAGCTGATTTGGCGTTAAAGTTCCCCCATCGGAAGGAGGCGAATGAAAATCCGATTACAAGGAGATTAACATTTGCTAAATATTGATGTGTAATAAAGATATTAGGTTAAATACAGGGCTGTACAAAAGTATTCGAATGTGTTTCCATCTGTTAGCATGAATTCCTGAAAGAAAAATTTCAACCTGTTATGCGTGTTTTTTTTTTTTGGGGGGGGGGTTAATTAATTTTTTTCATTATATAGTATGTATATGAATATACAGATAAAATACAGAGCTGTTCAAAAGTATTAGAATAAATATTTGGCTGTGGACAGTTACAACTTTTTTCTCTAAATAACGAAATTTTTTAAAATATTTCACTAAGTTTTAGGAAATGTTACATGATCTATGCTTAACATGTGATTTTTTTGCTTTTTTCAAATTATAAATCAAATTTCCATAATTTTTGATCAATTTAGCGTTTTTTTTAGAGTCTACGATATCTGAACGAAATTTGGTTAGCATAGCTCATGGGGGGGGGGGGGGGCAGATCCTATCTAGTATTTTAAAAACATGAAAAACTTATCCTATGTTTATAATGGCATAGTTGTAAAAAAGATAAGAAGAACAGAATGTTTTCATAAAGTCTCATCAAATTCTGCTGGAAATTCTATTTTCAAGATGAAATCCTCAATAACCTATCCGTTTTCTTAATACTTTCGCCTACACATACCTATCTCTTAAATATAAATACGAGATATATTATATATCTGGCATTTGAACATGTTGTATGTAATATTCTAAAAATATATTACATACCTTTTTATAGGTTTTATATAGGCACTTTGCAAACAACGAATAACTTAACATAAAAAAAAATGAGAATACACAAGGCTATGAAATATATTCGATAAAATATTTCCTGGATATCAAATATTTTGTCCATATTGTTTCTCAACAGATTTTTTAAACTATTAGGTAAACATGAGAAGAATAGAATAAATAGAAAAGCGCACATTAATAAATGTTTGCTGAGAATACAATATTAATTTTAAAATTTAATAACGTCTAATGTTAAGGATAGCCATAATTATTATTAAATAATCTAAATGTTTTTCTTTTTAAAAATGTCAAAATGTAACATGAAATTATATCAAAGTAACTTATACTTCTTGTTATTTTACACCTATTTACATCCAGAAAAATGTTTTGTTGAATCAACAAAAATTTGTTTGGTCCAACAAATCTTTTCGTTTAAATATGGGTGAATGGAAATTTTGTTTGAATAAACAAAAGAAAAAAAAATATTGTTGATTTTTTTTATTTTTTATTTTTTTTGCAATTTTTCGTTTACTAGTTTCATTGGAAATGCATAATAACGTAATAATAACTTCATTAATCCGTCTCAGTTTGAAAAGTTTTTATTATCCAAAAATTATGTTAATCCTTTATTGCTATGTATGTTAATTAAACAAAATTACGTGAGAGAAAGAAGACTTAAGTAAGACTCAAATAAAATTGATGACATTTTGTTAAAATTTAATAAGAGTTTTAACAATATATATTTTTTTTTGTATGAGCAACAAAACCCATTTTTTACTTTAACTAAAAAATTCGCTTAAAACAACGAAAATGTACTCAACAAAACACGTTTTGTAGTTTTAATCAAAACGTGTCGATTTTTTAATCAAAACGTGTCTGTTTAATCAATTCCTTTTTCTGGGTGTATTCCTTATCATAATTATGGAAATATTGATGAAAAATAAGTAATATCTTGACATTGTATTGTTATAAAAAACTGTAATATTACGTATTTGTGAATATGTCTTACTGTCCCATATACATCCTGCATGAAGGACGCCATTTTTCAAAATGTCTCAAAACTCTCTGGAAAATGCAGTAACACTATGTATTAGCAAACAATTAACTCTTGTAAACAGTAAAAATATGACAAATTAAAGATAAAACACATTTTACATTTCATGTTGAATCGGAAAATACATTTTTATTTGGAGATTATTTTTTTTTATTTTAGTCAATTTTTGAAAATTAAAATATTTAGGCGGAAAATTTTTGCTCAAGTTTTATTAAAATATTTATTACCAGAATTTTCATTTAGAATTGATTACGTTATTTAATTAACCCTGTTTCCTTTTGTGAGTTTTATATTTTTTTCTAATGAAATTTCTGCTACGAACCATGCTATATTCATTTGGTCGAAGCCAAGATGGACTCTCATCCTCATTCTAGTGTTAAAGCAAACGCGAACGGGAAAAATCTTTTTTCCTTTATCATTTTTTTAAAAATCGAAGTGTAAAAGCCGTCTATCTTTGGAAATATAAGCTGCAGTGGAATTTAAATAATTTGACAAATGATATTTTACTCCTAAAATCATTTTTTCGGAAAGTTAAAACAAACAATCTATACGCTTGTGGTATGATGCATATAAAATATCTGTTCACAGATGTTAACGTTCCATATAATACATTATTTTCTAATGCATTTATCATATATTCAGTATTTATAAAATATATAAGAAAATATTTTTGACAATTCAACATTGAAAAAATAGATCATTAACTCATAAAATTATAATTAAAAAAATATTACTTTAATTTTTTTTAGTCAAAAGACTTGAGACTGAAACAATCTTAATAGATTTAAAACGCGCTATCTATGTATTTATAACTAGGAGAGGGAAACATACTTTGTTACTGAAAACAAATGATTATATTTATTATTTAGAATAACTTTAAGATGCCGTGCTGTTGTCATATCACGTAGTTTGCCGTATATCACGTAGTTAGCATCCGTTGTAAAGAAATGCCACTCAGTTATAAGCAAGTGTGCTTACTACCGATACTTTAATTTCCGTTTGCATTCTTTTTCAAAATTTTAAGTACTGCTTTTTTATTGCTGTTTCATCTTAATACTTCTGACAAGCGTCCAAAATCTTTGATATGTCTTCTTTATTTGTCTTTTTAAGTCTGATATTAAACACCTGACAAATAAATCTGATGGTTTCAGAGAGAGTACTAGTATCTGGGCATTCTACAATGCGTAAATTTCTGCCGGTACTATCTTCAGATCGAAGAGGGGACCGTTTAATCCAATACTTAGGGATGAGTTGACGAAAATTGTGAAAGGTAAAATGCCCTCTTTTTGAGGGGGCGAGGGTTTAGATCCCGGTTATTTTCTGTTGAAGTCAAATGTTTTGTTTTTTCTCATTGTTTAAATCACTCTTTGATATTAATTTGTCAACAATTTTAATAATATGATTGAAATAAGTCATTATTTTAATCAACTCATAGAAGAATTTCTAATTATTTAAAAAGACACAAATAAATATTAAAATTTAAGGTAAACATAATTTTAAAGGTTCCTATATGTATTATTCCTTATTAATAAATGTTATTGGCCTTATAAATAATAATTTAATAATTATTAATTTCAATCATTTATGTACATTTGATGTTAGCTGCAGTTATAAATATTTTTAATAAATGCAAATATCGGTAATGCATAATAAAATTTTAGATAATTAGGGGATTCTGCTCCCTAACAGCTATGATTGCCAACATCCATCCATATACAGAAGATTTTAAAAATACGATCATTCGATCTGCTTTGAAAAGATTACGGAAGATTAAATCGTAATTAAACGACTAGTGGTGATTAATTTTAATTGGGTTTTCATTAATTTCCGATTGTATGAGGAAGTTTAAGGCCGAATCAATTGTTGTCGAGACAGCTAATTCCTATTTTAGTGATTGAATAAATAAGACAAATCCACAATTTTAATATTAGATTGTGTAAACTGGTTTAAAATGTATAAAGACGCTAAAAAATTTAATTTGTAATTGAATCGATTGCATTCAGTGGAATTGTTGATTGTATAAAAAAAAGTTAAAGTTTACGAACAAATGTTCCATTTGTGCAGAGCTTAGATATTACTGAAAAGAACAAAGGGGCATATGAAAAACATCGGCTCTAATACACGTTGTCAGAATGTCTTTTCCGTTTTAAATCTTGTTATAAAAGTTTAAAAAATTGGCATACTTAAAAGCCACATTTATTTTAAATGTTAATAGAACATATACTCTTTTTCAAATTATAGTTTTTAAATAGCTTTAAATAATAGTTTCATTCTTATTTTTGAAATTTCCTAATATTTAGCCAATTAACAAATTTTGTATATTTAAAGTATTAAAGTTACTTTTATTCATTCCCATTATGTTTTATAGTTCTTAAAGAAATTACTATTTACATTGAATCGCCAGAAGGTATCTTACTTCTAAATAGTTAGCCATGTTACCCATACTTTGGGGTAAGGTAACGAAAGACAAATGTTTACAGAAAGAAAATTTTTGAGACCGTACCGTACGTACCTTTAACGTAGCACATTTTTTGCCGCGTCGGAGAATGTCGTTTGAAACTGGGAAATATTTTAAATCCCTCAGATGCATGCTATGCAGAAATGATTCAAAGACTTCTAGATGAAGTGAGGAGGGAATTCTTTTATGAAAATATGAGTGTGATGTATAATTCTGTTATGAAAGTTTGCATTCCTCTAAGAGTAAAATTTCTGAATCCAACAGTGGTGTTATTTGTGATTCAAAAAATTGTTACCCTCAGTATTACAATGGAAAAATCATTTAAAATGGTCGTTTATTGCCGTAGTTTGCTTTAAAAAACCTGTATGCTTAGAATGCATCCGAAAATTGTGTCAAGCATATGGTAAGAATAAAAAAAACCTAACTTCAATATTGGATAAAACGTGAATATATGCATATTTTATTGCAGCAATTTTATGCTAACTTATAGTTGTGTCATTTTTTATGTAATTAATCCAACCTTTAATGTTTTGCTAATAATTCATTCATCATAAAATTGTGTAACAAGATAACCTATAAAAATAAAGCAAAACATGATATTATTCATTCATTAGGAATATAGCTCATTTCAAGTAGTTTTTGGTCAAAAATTTGTAATATTGATTTAAATTTCACTATGCTGCATTCATATTTTTTACATAAAAGCAACCAATTTAAATTATATTGAAAATACACATTTTCAAAATATATAGATCATATTTTGTTGTAGATATTTTAATTATGACATTACAAAAATAAATAAATAAAGCGATAGTGAGAAGGTTGCAGGCTGGTTGTCGTTTCGTGTGGTTTAGTCGGTAGAACGTCAGTGCGCCATACTGATGGCCCGGGTACGATTCCCGGCTTGGAATCTTTTTCACTATGTTGGCATTAACGCCTATAAGCAATTAATATTCTTAGGCAATGTACATATAATAGAAAACATGCATATAGTGACAAAAGTTTTAATGAAAAGCACGTGCAATCTTCTTTTTTTTATATCAACGACATTTATTTTTCAGAACTTATAATTGATCTATTTTAAATTTAAACTTTCTTAGAATGGATATGATGTATTTTTAGTCCAATTTATGTTGCTGAAACAGCCCTTTACTGCAAAGAAATCAAAAAAGCAAGTTTTTGAAGCAGCAAATTTTTATGAAGTTTAAATTTTCTATAAATGGGAATTACTATTGAATAAATATCAATTATACTAATAAGAATAATTTTTGAACAGTTCAGAAGAATTTAATGGAAAAGTTCTGATATGCCATCACAATATTGATTTTCGATATTTCATGTCCAAATTTTAAGCCAAGTTACTTTGTGATAAATTGAAATATCGGTTTAAGAATGAACGTATATGAAATAATTTTGAGTTAAATAAAATAAAGTATTCTGGTTTTATCTAAAAGCGATAGAAAAGTAATCATTATAAGTATTGATCGTACTCCCATAATACTAATTACCCGTAATAACATTAACGATATGCATTTAAAAAAAATTGAATTTTCACAAAAATTAGTATTTATAGCATAGAGTGCCGGACTGACTGACTGACAGACAGACATTTTTGTTTAAAAATGTTTTTTGGAACCTCTGACCCCTAAAACGAGTAAATCCATCGAAAACCGGTTTTCGAAAATTTTCATAATCCAATGCTTTTGTCTTGTAAAGATGGAAAAAGTAAAAGCACTAGATTTTATGTTCTACATTACAATATATTGGATTTATCTTTCATTATAGTTTTATAATTCTATTTTGGAAAAAAATAATCATGCAAATTTCTAGCATCATGTTGGAAATAAAAACAACAAAAACAACAATAATAATAATAATGTTTATTTAGCCCATAAAAATTAATGCAAAGCAATTCCTTTATATAATTCAATTTACCAACTAAATTTTGTATTTGAGCCGTATATTAAAATTTTTAAATATAAACTGAATTTATACACATTTCGCTTTTGAAAATTTTAATCAATAATTTTATTTTATGAAAAAAGTGAATAAGATTTACTATATCGAAAAAGTGGAGAAAATTTTTTTTTTAATGAAATCAAGATAATGAAGTACCAGGCAGAAATTTTGAAATTATTTAATTTAACTTAAATTTTACAACTATGCGTATTTCATTTTTTTTATTAGATGCGAAAAAATGTTAGTTTATATCTGTACAAAATTTCAATCAATGAAATTTTATTAATGCTTCATTTGGAAAAAGAATATAGAATTAATATTCCACTATTCAAAAGAACTTTAAATTATGGATAAGAAATTGGTCATAATTAAAATATCTACAACAAATATGATCTACATATTCATTTATATTGAAATTTTAATACTTTTTGGCTCCAATAAAAGAATATTTTTCAGTATGTTTGTTTATCTTCCTTTTTTTGTCGTTATAAATAAAGTAATAAAAATATGAATTATACTTTTATTTAAAATATTAAAATATAAGATTGAAATATTGTTTAAAGTAAAAAACTTACATGGCAGTGAATATTAGTAATTTTTGCTTTAGTTACTTCGTTAATATCAGGAACTGTCACTCTAAGGAATAAATGCACAAATTTAAATATTAAATAAGTATACTGATAATAGAGAAACGATTTGTCTATATCTGTAAAACGATTTGTAAACTATTTATGTGTAAAATGTGTTATGTTATGTGTTTGTGGGTAATACACGCTGTGGTGTGTCAATTGTAAAATACACATTTTTCTGTATAGCGTGTTAAGCAGCTTAAATGCGTAAAATTTTACCAGATAACCCAGAAATTCGCAATTAACTTATAAATTACACACGAGTACATATATACCTCTGTAATACGCAAAAAAAATAGATTTTGTGTACTTAGTACATAACCTGGTGCTTTACGATGTAAATTTGGAACTAAATATTCTTATGATCGCAAAACAAATTTGCATGAAGTAAAACGTGTGTTTGGTGTGTATGTGTGTTTTTTTCTCTTTAATGAAGATTTATATCTAAACCGCATAATAGTGCTATCTTAATTTATAAAAAACAGTCTGTTTGAAATTATATTTACTGCATGCCACTGTCAGTTAAATTTGTTTAGTTTTGTTGAAATCATGAGATAGCATAGTCCTTTTTTATGTATAATCTTAAAATATGTATAATCTGAATCCGTTGAAAAATAAAATTTTTAAAATACAAAAGTTCTGATGCTTGTATAATTTTTATATTTCGTCGGATTTGCTTTTCAAAGTTTCAATTACAAGTTACGAAAAATACATCTACCACAAGAGGAGAAATTAATTGATTAAATCTAAGCAAAGAAGCAATACTTACCAAAACGTGATTATGAACTCACAATCTGCGAGATTTTAAGCCATTAATTTGACCATTCAGCTAAGGTTATACAATCCAAGTTTTCAATTTTCACTATTTATTGTCTACACATAAATACACATATTTTTGTGTAATACTGTTAGACTTGTGTAATATTATGGTCATACATATTTTTATACAAGAATACATATTTTTACCTTTTATTTATTTATTTATTTTTTTAAGAACAAGTTCCATTTCAATAAAAAAATATATATTATATTTTTATAATAATTTTTCAATTTAATATAAATTGTTAAAATGAGAAATAAGTGCAACGCAGTTTAAATGTTTTTTTAATTTACGAATTCAGTTGATTTATCCGGGGATGTATGATTTTGCATTGAATTGCTTTTTTATATATTTAAAAAAGTAATGTATTTAATTAAATAAAATATAAATTACTAATTTTGTAACAAATATCGTTTTACCCAAACTTTACGCGTTTATAAAATATATTGGATTGGCTTTCTTTAAAGGAATATAAGATATTCAAATTGCAATAAACTTAAATTGCTATTATGTCTTTAAAAATTTTACGTGTAATATCTTTAAATACAAATGCTGTCTATTGCACATTTTGCGAACTTTACATTGAAAAACATATCAGTGTAAAAGAAAATTATGATGTATAACATAGATTTATTATGACTAACATTTAGAGAAGACTTTGGAAAAATTCTTATATTATTTTTTAAAGTATTGCAAATAAGAAGATTTACGTATTGATAGATATTCTGTGAATCAAGGTGTTTGGTGTAAAAAAAGGATTAAAATAGGTGAATTTTTAATCACTTTAAATAGTCAGAGAATTTACATTATTTTTATATGATTATACATGCAATTATGTGATTTAATCAGCGTATTTATAATATATTTATGTCATTAAAACCAGTGAGGCATTACTTTACAAAATATTGTAGAATTTTATGCAGCCTAGTAGATATGTACGCATATTCTTTTACAGTTTTTCATTTGCATTATATGTTGCTTTTCGTATTTGATTTTAAATTATAAAGAGTAATTTTGAAGGTTTTGTAGGCGGAAGGCTAAAGAGTAAAAATAAATCAACTTCAACTTTCGAATATTTAATGTAGTTTCTCTGTTAAATAAAGGTTTTCGGATGATAATTACAAATGGCAACCTTATAGTAACCTAATAAAAAATTGAAATGTTTATCCAGAGGTGCTAGTCAAGAAATACAGACATAACGCTCTAATAAAATAACAAAAATCAACCATCCACAAAGACGTTCTCTCTGTGACCAAAGCTTCGGAACTTAAGCCTAGCTGTACAGATGCAGTGAGCTCCAAGAAAATAGCGTTTATCGTGCACTAATTTCCAACCTGAACGGTATTTTCCAAATATGGTTCAGTCACAAATATGATCTGCAGTTTATCCCAGTCCCGCAACTGATTGAACGACGCATGCATGAATCGCTTTTAAATGATATACTATAAAAAATTACTTTTCATCATGTAATTTAAATTTGCAGAAAATTCATAATTTATATCTGTAAAGCGTACGTCATCAATAAATTTAATAAAACATATTAAAAGGAATAATTTTTCTATGTACTTTTAAGAAACAACCACAAGAGTTGACAATGCCAAGAAAACGTATCGAGTGTTTTCTTGGTAGTAAAATTTAGTAAACATTCAGACAGAATCTGAATGTTTATTTTAATTGTAAATTCTTTTCTTACTCACGAATTAATTGTTTATGCGTTTAAATAATTGTCTACCTCTTTTTTTAAAAGAATTTTGTTACTAAGCTTTGCAGATTTCCATAATATATTTTTTTAATCCGACTTTTTCTTTAAGTAATATATATAGACATAGCGTTTTTAAGTGTTATCCATAATTTCATTTTACTTAGGAAGAAATGAACATTTTAAATGTATGTATATAATTTTAATTATTGTTTTAATTATTTAACAGCAGTGAAATTATTGTACATTTAATACGTAATATTTCACATTGCTAACAAACTGCAGAACCAACAGAGTTAAAAATGCCAAATACAGGAATCGAACCCGGAACCCTTGGAATATCACTTCAAATTATGTACCATTTAATCTAAGAGGACGACAGCCAGCTTAACTTCTCCCGCATATAATGGTAAGAGAGCTACAGCAAGATAAAATCCCGGCTTGGACATTTTCACTTTGTTGGTTCGCTTTGTTAGCAATGTTGTAAATCATGCATTAAATATTTATCTAAACTTTTATTAAATAAGTCTTATTATAGATAAAAACAAACATGTTAAAGTCTTATTAGAGAGAAACGGACATCTTACATGTTATGAAACAAGTCTTATCACAGATAAACAAGCATTTTTAAAATAGGTCTTTTTAGAAATATATGGACATCCAAAAATACATAGTTTAACAGTATATAAAAATGTATTTTCTGCATAATTCTTTTCGTTTTATGAAGATTTAAACGAAAGTTCTTCATCTAATTCTTTATTTCTGTACTGCGTTACTTTATAAAATCAATTTACAGTATTAAAATGCATAATTAGAAGTTTCACGAAGTATAACAAGGTTTTTAAAGTGAAAAAAATTATAAATGTCATCTAAAGAACAAAAATAATAACAGTAAAAGGATTTGTTAAATTCTTGCTTCAATTCAAACATTCTCCTGTTTACAGTTATTTCAAAGTTAGTGTTTGGTCATATTTATGATTTATAATTTTGGCAATCGCTTTTATCGTCTGCGTTTGTTTATGCGAGTTAATGGAACATTTAAAAGAAAAAAAAGGTAGCCAGAGTTGTGAAATAAACGACAATTCAAACGATAATTTTATTCAGTGTTTTATTGAGTGTATATCAGTGCTTAATATGAGCTATCAACAGTTGTTCAATACTATTCCACTATCTTTCCAAGAGGAAAACGGATTATTGTATGTAGATAAATTAAAGCTGTAATTTGTTGCAATGGAAATTTTTGGAGGTGGATTAAAATACAATAAATCATATTGACTTGTGCACTAGAAAATTAAAATTATTTCGTAAACATCGTAATACTTACTCTCTTAAAACGAAAAAGCTGAATTAACTCAAGTTGAGCTGAAATCCACTCTTTTCCCATGTTGAAAGGAACCTTCTCAAGAAGAGCTGGAACAACTCAAGTGAATGAGCTGTTTTTAATCAACTCATGATTGAGTGATCTCTATTTTACTCATACTTGAGTGAAATCAAATCAATAAAGGTTAAATCCAGTAGTACTTGAGTGATTTGTAATCAAGTCATACTTGAGTGAAATGAAGTCATTTAAGACTGAATCTCGTAGCACTTGAGCGATTTGTAACCAAATCATACTTGAGTGAAATGAAGACTTTAGGATTAAATCGAGTAGCACTTGAGTTAGCTGCAGCCAACTCGTATTTGAGTGAAGTGAAATAATTTAAGGCAAATCCAGTAGCACTTGAGCGATTTGTTATCTATTCAAGTTGGAGTGAAATGTTGTCATTTTTGATTTAATCCAGTAGCACTTAGGCGATTTGTAACCAATTCATACATGAATGAAATCAACTCATTTAAGAATTAATCCAAAACTCCTTGAATTTGTAGAATTGAATAAATTCACTCTTAAGAAAAGCGAAATTGCTTAAAATTACAAAAATCTTCAAGCGATTTCTAAATCGTCTAAATAAAATCACATCATTTAAAACTAAATTCAGTAATCCTCGATTAATTTTTATCAATGAAATTCAATATAACATGGAAGTATTGCCACATTTTAAAGTGTTGCAATTAAATTCTCATTTCGGATTTAAATTTCTGTTTATTGACATTACAAGGGTATATATATATATATATATATATAAAGAGAGAGAGAGAGAGAGAGATTGGAAAACTGTAACATGGATTCTCCAATATTTCTTCCAAGTCTTTAATTAACAAGACTTAAAACATTCTAATTTATATGACTGAAAGTTCTCTAATGAATCATAAAAACATTTTTTTCTTTCTAATTCAATGAAACTGTTTCCTATGTCAATTTCGGGGAAAAGGCAATTGAATCGTTATACAAAATTAAATAGAGCTTACATGAATTTTTTATTATTCTGTCAAATCAGAAATTTTTAACATCAGTATTTCCTTTTGTTAAATTTAAAAGTACATATATTCATTAAATTGAAAATACTGGTGATCTCAAAATTGCAAATTTGAAAACACTTATTCATGCAAACTGCCTAAATTTGCATAACTGTACAACAGCACCCGAACAACATTAAACAGAATATCAGCTTTTGATGCTGTGGTGCTAATGGGATTTTTCCTTTCTTTTCTTGGGCAATTTCAAGTTTACATATTTTCCAATGATACTTATAGCTTCAGATATGCTTATATACAATTTTATTTTTTTCATTAGCTTCTGATTTAATTGCAAATAACAATTATTTTTTTATTAAAAATTTACGATTTCAATCAAATAAACAAATCTTAGGCATCTTACTAAAAAAATATTGAAAAAATAAACTTGATATCAGCCCAACGACTCAACTTCAGCACCACAATGTCAGAAGCTGATTGTTCCCCTTAAGAGTTTAGATAATCCTATGCAGAAGTTATTTTCAAATATCTTCTTTGGATTTTAAAATTTTTACCTTTTTTTTGGGGGGGGGGAATAGAATATTTGAGGATGATCTGTAAGTGGGTTAGTTTTTACTTTTGCAATTTTGGTTAGTTTTTTTTATATTAATAGGAGTTTCAGAACCAGTTTTGAAAAAGAAAGTATTAAAAAACATAAAACCTAAATTTAAAAAAGTATTTCCCCCCCCACACACACACACACATGGCCAGTGCAGGGTTTAAATAAATGAAATTGAAAATATTTTAAATGGATAAACATCAACCCATGATACCTTGTTGTAATTATTCCTCGATTTAAATCTCAATCAAAATCTTATATTTCTTAAACTGACTAAATTTTAAAAAGATATTTTAATTCTTTAGTTTGAAATCTGAAATGGCTTTGAAATCTTAGATAAAATAATTGTTACCCATAGCATTTATATAAGCACATTCCAATTGGGAAATATGGAGGAATGCCATTAAAAAACTTGTACAGCTAAAATTTGGATTATGGACAATTATTTTACTGTATGAAGAACCTTCATCTAAATATTGTATTACAAAAGTTAAATGCAGAAATAACTGAGAAATGGATTTATTGACCATGTGCAATTGTTCTTTATATCATTTAAAAAATTTGTTAAAACTTGAATTTATATTCAAGAATAACTTATTTCTTCTTAATTAATCTTTTAATTTTTTATTTTTTTCAATGTTTCTTAAATCAACTAACTTTTAAATAAATATAAAAGCATAAGACTGCAGCATTTTATGTCAAAAGTTAGAGCCAAATGTGCAATTTAGAATGTTGCAAGAAAGAAAAAAAAACTAATTTTATTTAACAACAAAAACATTTTATTTAGCAAGAACAAAATAAACCTAACATTAATTGATAATAATTCTTTCCAACATCAGATAAACAAGTTTCAATAATATCTTTAACAGGACCTTTATAAATATAACAGTCCATTTGCATTAAACATTAAATACATAAAGAGCATATTGTAATCTGTCCACTGGTTTGTCGAACTTTTAAAATCTTAGGCAAAATAGACGCTTTCTTGAAGATCCTTGAGATTAAATAAGATTGTTGAATTTGACTCCTCACAGTAGAATTTTACTGCTCCATGAAATCATCTTCCTGTGTTAAAAGAAAATATTGAAATTAAGTTAAATAGCAATAAATATAATGTTAAGGAATGATTATGAACATATTAAAATATTTTGCAGTTTTCAGATTAAATGTTTTATAAAATTTCCCATCCATAGTCTAAACAAAAAATGAACCACACACTAAAAATTTTAGCTTTATAAATATTACACTACTGAAAATTCAGCCAATCATGAATAAAATGGAAATTGAATACATAAATCCTGTGCGATTACACTTATCTGCTTGTTTAAATCATGGTGTTACTTCTGATACAATCTTAAAATAAATCACCATTTTAAAAACAAATTTAAAATGAAAGTTCTTAAAGCAACATTACAAAATATTGTTGAAAATTCACCTTTGTTGCTACTTTCAAAATGTATCAGCGTTGGCAAATACCCAACCAATACAGGTTTTTGTGGATTTTTAGTTGTTTTTCTATATATTTGCATATTTATATAATACAAGATAGAACCTACAACAATTAGACCAGGGTTGGCACGGTTTAAACCAATTGGTTTTAACTATGGTTTAAACAACTGTTTACTCCTTTTGGTTTAAACAACGGTTTAGTTTAAACCAACTGGTTTTTTTTCTAAAAAAAGAAAATTGTTTTTTTTTTCAGAAGAAATCTAATGACATTTTCTCTTTTTCTTAATAATTTATGTATGTCAGATTATTGAATATAAATAACTTCTATTTTTAACACTTTATATCAGCAATAAGCATTGGATGTAGCAGGTTTAGATCATTTTTTGGGTATAGGATTAAAATCAGTCTGCATTGGTGAATATATTTATTTCTCTTTAGAAAAAGCTTCGAACATGTGAATTGATCTAATATAAAATAGATTAAAAATATTCAATATTTCATAGAAAAATCTTAATTTTTTGAAAACTGCAGATTATTTAACGCAATAACATAACACAATCCATAAGATTTCAAACTGTAAAGGAAATACCCAATCTTAATTGGGAGGTTATCTTAAGCATTAAAATCAAAATATGAAGTCGAATAAGAGAGTTTTCAAAGATTGGATGCTACTTATAGCATTTTAATAATAGTGATTTCCCCCTCCCCTGTTAGTTATCTACTAAATCTATGACCAAAAATGTTGACTTCAAATTGTCATTCAAGAAACAAAATCTCAAGAAGTATTTGAAATTTATTATTTGGATAGCTATGGAGAAGAATATTTTATTTATCAGACTACTTTCAATTTACATTAAATACATAAAGAGCATATTGTAATCTGTAATTAAAAGATTAGTTTAAATATTTTCAGAGTATCAATTCTTCACTGTATACAGCACTTTATTCTTAGAACATAAGACAGTTTGCTAATACTGTTTAAATTAAATTTTAATTTCTTTTATTTTTTACATAAATTTATTGTAAATATTTAATTTAAATCATTTTAAAATGAAGTTACAGTTTATAATCCAATGTCTATTTTTATCAATAAATATGCATGTATATGTAATGGTGATTTTGAATATAGAAACACATAACTCATTGATCTTTAAGATTTTAGTCAAGCTGTAAAAGAAATTCTTCTTGATTAGGAAAATTACCCGGGTGCAGGGGCCTCGCTAAGGGGGGGGGGCAGGGGGAGCCTCCCCCCCAAACATTCGTAAATGCTGTTACACTTGGCAAATTTAATTAAAATTTTAATAAAAATTGTAGTACATTTTCTATTTTTGATAGAATTTGCAAAAGTTACAACTCTAATTGGAAATATTATTAAACTTTTTACAAATAAGAACTGTATTACATTTTCTAAGTGTGGTAACTTGGCAAAATTATAAAACGAGTTGGCAAATATGAAAATTTGACTTCGCAATTTAAGGTCTTCTCCCCCACCAATTAAAAGTCTTAGCGATTGCCCTGCCCGGGTGTCATCCTCTAAAGGGTGACACCAAATCTTTATTTGCAAATAAAAAATACAATTTTATAAGATTTTGGAGTCTAATTAGGAAATAAAATGAGATTTTTAGCTCACGATGCAATACAGCTAGTTTTTTTTTTCTTTGCTAAAGTGAAATTTTATACAGAATGGTGTGTCTAAATAAGATATGCACCAGGGAACAAAAACCAACCGATTCAACGAGTGGGTAACAAAAGTAAACTTTAAAAGAAAGAATTTTCTTCTACGTATAGACACTGCATTGACTTATGCAGACTATGGGTCGAGTGATGATTCACTGCTGCGGTTTTTTTATGCAGAAGGACAAAAGGTAAATAAGGAATGGTAAGGTTATTTTTTATAAGAATGTAGAATTGAGATTGAAAAAATATGACAGATTGGAAAGGAGGAGGAAGAGGGGGGGGGGGCTTGACACCTTTTACATCTGTCCCGGGATGTCACCCATCCTAGCTACACCACTGCACACCCACTTCATCTCTGACAAGTAAATAAATTTTCCTGCCTGAGAAAACAGTACCAAACACAAACCATAAAATATTACTTGAAAAAATAATTATAAGAAAATATTGCATTAATCCTTACTATCTGTTAAATAAATTATCGGAAATAAAATACGCAATTTTATAGTTTTAGTTTACATACTACATACTTTTTTATAAAATAGTAATTTTCCATTTTATTATGCCAAAAATTTTGTATAACTGCAAAGGAAGTTTGGTTTATTTTACATTCTAGTAGGAGTGTTTGTGTGAAGAGGGGGGGGGGATGGATAAAAGTATTTTATAGAATTTTATGTAGCAGGCTACTGATGACTATTTCTGACCAGTAAACTTTCATGCGTACTGGTCTTTGGGACCAGTAACTTTTTTTAAAATCAATTCTATCACTGGGCTATGCATAAAAAATGTTAAGGGAAAGGGAAAGCAATGATATTACAAGGCATTTTCTAAAGAGAAAGAGGATTTGCTTTTTGGTTATCGTTGCATAATATTTAGGAAATAATACTTGCATTTGCCAGTATAGAAAGACAAACTTTTGTCCACTGTTTTCGTTAATAAATTCTCATTTAACCTCTACCTGGGAAGCAGGCACAATAAAACTATTATTTCTGCATGCATTATGTAACAACTTATAAATATTAAGCAGATTATTATAATACAGACCATGCATGCAATAATTTTGTCCAATAATAGTATGAAACTTTGCCAAACAAAACAGTAACACAAGTTCAACATTAAGAATGAAAAAAAAATCTTGGAAATGTGTTCAAAAACTACATATTATGCCATATATGTAGCCTCTCTATATAAATATATATGTAATCCGGAGCACGTTTTTACTAAGACACTGCAAACAAGAAGTAAATACAATGTTTTGATAAATTTCTATGAATAAAGATATAATAATTACAAAACTTTAATACAGGGCAATTAAATAACGAGATATTTACATTGCATTAACAATTTTTACTCTGATTAAATATACTAATTTATTTTATTAAAGCACGAAAGTTTTGTAGCAGCACTGTAACACCAATTATTAATATAGAAATGCATTAAACACATCCTCAATATTACCGCGTGACACGACATTTTAATTTCAAGGTATGATACTGTTATGAATTTTAGTCTGTTAAAAAGAGAAGAGAAATTTATTAAAAGAAAGCATAATTAAAATAAAATACTTATATAAAACTTACTTACTTCGTAAAAAAGGCATTTTCAGCAAATTGTTTAGCGAACGGCGGAAGAAGTCTCCATCTTATCTTGCAAGGTCACGTGACGAGTCAGCGGCGAAAATCAGCGCGGGAAGAGCTGTTTCATTATTGAGTTGAGTTGTTTAGTTTTAAAGCTGTATGAGTGGATTAGAAAGAGAAAAAAACAAACCAAGATGACTGAATCGGTTAAAAATCAACTCATTCACGATCCAATAAATTAGAACTCTTTCTTGAGCAGCCAAATCCACTCTTTCGTTTTAAGAGAGTACTTTTTTTTACATAGGAACAGAACATTATTTTTATTTTACGCAGGAATTACAAAAAAAAAAAAAAAAGAATACTTGGAGTGTTTTTAATTTAATAATATATTCGCATAAAATAAATTAAATAATATTCTTATACATAATAGCAAATATTATACAAAGAAGAGAAATATTTTAATCGGGAGACATAGTCCCCTTTTAAGAAAAATAACTGCTTATGGAGAAAGACATTAAATCTTATTACTAATTAAATTTTACATTTCTGTTATTAAGATAAAATTTTAAGTTTATTTTTCATGACAACACATAAAGCATGTTTGAGACATTTTGAGTAGTTTCAGGATTAACATGGAAAAAATCCAGATAAATCTGAAAAGTAGACAGGTGTAAAAGATCGCATATTCGAAAAAAAAATTAGGTTAAATAATGAGTCTTTTAACATTATATCTTCTTAATACTAAACGTCGAATAATAAACTTAGCACTTTAAGGATAAAAAAAAACTATTTGGAATAATCATGAGAATAGTATGACGCGCGCTTTTATCCGCACTATTGAGTACGGGTTCACATAAAGATTTTTGCAAGAGTACGCAGGTTACTCTTTGATATTTACTTAATATTCTAATCACATCTAAGCATTTTGACATAAAATATTTATTTTTATATTCTCTATTCCTTACATTTAGACTCTGCATCGAATTAAGTCTTTTTAAATACATTTTCTTTACGTTTACTATTGCTATTTATGCCTTCAGACTGTTTTTTTATTATTATTTTCTTTTAATTTTAAATTTATCTGAATTTTACTTCTTTCTCTTTTTAGAAAATTTTCTGCAAAGACATTTACGTGCAATTTTTGATTTCTTCTGTTTCTTTTTATATACTTTTTGGCTTGCCATTTAGGAAAAGATCAATGTAAATTAATATCGAGTATTCTAAAACTGCATGATGAGATAGCAATTTAACAATAGAAGTTACCATTTATTAAAACATAATATTGTCATCGCTTATGAAGTTATCACATTCGCGTCATTTTCTGTTTCTTTTTAGATTTCATCATCACTGTCAAATGCTCCCTTTTTTGTAGTTTTGAATGCTATGTAATCATTTTCTAAAAATCACAGGCCAATGATGATAGATACAATAGTCTCAACAATGTTATATGTCTAAAAAACTAGAAGCATTATGATATTCTGTTATCATTATTCGTTAATGTATACCTGGAACTTTTTTTATCATACGTAGCTGTAAAATTTTTATGGCTTTATGATCTTTATTTTATGTTGAAAATCAAGGTAATGGTATTGGTTTCTCAGTATAAATCTAAATATTTCGACAAGCAGTGTAATTTGTGGTTCTCAAACGAAAAAACTAGATAGTTTTTATTGAAATGTTCAGTTTTGTTCCTGCAGTAAACAGTCTAAATACAATTTTTTATTGCTAAAATTTCAACTTTAAATGAATCCAAAATATCCAGGATGTGATTTAATAGCTTAATTCTGTTCCTGCCATACATCAATTAGGCAGACTAAATTTGTTTTATGTGAAGAATGTACTGATATGCTTCGTTGAAGTTTGAACATTTTCTTGACAACACGGATGAATTTAAGGAAAAGAGCTTTTAGTGGTTTTTTTTTTTTTTTTTTTTTTTTTTTTTTTTTTTTTTTTGGTATCATAGAATGTCCCTTTTCGTTCATATTATATACACACTGAAGAAGAAAGCGATATTTATTCATCGAACTCTGCACATGCTTTCAGAATTAAGAAATAAAAAAGTTTTTGTTTGTGTTAGAGTTCTCGCGTAGTCTTATCAATGCCATTTATTACAATTTTTACTCAATCAATTCTTTGGTTCAGACTTTGAATCATCAGTTTTGTCCCTTATAATTCATGAATTGTCTTTCCGTTCCAACAAAATAATTTAATTTTTGTGAAATAAGCAAGAATTAAAATTTGGTAAAATTCAGGTAAAAGTAGGTACAAAAATTCATATTAAAGAGGAATAAGATAAAAAAGTTTTGAAATTTTAATTTTACTTGTGCCTTTTTTGAATGCTTACTTTTCGAAAGATTATAAATCAAATGATTCAATCAAAACGTGTTGATTTTAGCAGTATTATTCGCTGTATCATGTCATTATATAGAATCCACAACCCTTGCACAAACCTACCTCATACATAGAGCTAGAGATAAAGTGATTGTTGTACATTTTAATTAACTTTGTTTAAGTAACATTCATTTTATATAAGAATATACTTAAACTACAGCGTTATCAATTACCATATTATTTCACGATTTTTTTTATTCTTCTGGTAGAGAAGAAATGTGAAACAGCAAACTTATATTATATTTACCTTTCAGTCAGGTGTTTTTATAGATTAGGAAGGTCCAGACAAATAAAAGAAAACAAATGTACTACAATGTTTAATAAAATTGTAATTTACACGTTTGCAATACTTCAGAAAATATATTCTATCTTAATTTCATAGTGCATGAAAAATAAATTACTTTTATCTACATGAAAGATAAAATGGCCTAAGAAAAATCGATCGTTATTAGTGGCAAACTGTATCTAGAGTAAAAAAAAAGGAAATGGAAAGCGTTTACTCTTGTTTCAATTTAGTTCTTTTAGTTGTTTCTCTTTTATTTAATAAATTTTTATTTGGGATTTTTTCGGATAGTGCACGTTTTACACATTTCTCTGAACTATAACATCGATAATTTGTTTTATTTGTTTAGTATTGCTAATTGGCCTGCATGCATACTCATTTTGATAATTAATTTTGAATTGACTATGGTACATGACTATAAACTGTTTTATTAATTAAGCTTATATTGCAAAAATATATTTAATGTATATTTAATATAATATTCTATAAAGTTCTGAAACCATAACAAAAAATAGAAACATAAAAAGATATAGTAATAACAACATAGTTGGAGATGAAAAATATCTACATTTTAGTCTGCTTTGTTTTCTAGAAAGAATATCATTCTATCAAGACTTTTTTCTCACCATCTGGAGAAAAGAAAAAAATAGTTCTATATACTACATAAAAAATGAAACTTCCATTATAAATTTGTATTTGAATCAGATTTATTCACTGAATTATTCAAGGTCATGTTTGAAAAAAATATGCGTACCCCATAAAAATTTCATAATAAAAAATAATTCTTTTTGCTGTACGTCTTAGAAAAAAGCGATATCTTCTATCTGGATTTTTTTTGTTTTGTAAAGCTCAAACAGATGTTGCTTCTGCATGTATTTGTCTATAGTAAATAATAAAAAAAGGAATCAGACGATTATATCTTATTGTAATTCATTATTTTCGATTGTTTCCGAAGGTTTTTTTTTATATATCTTTCTTTATTACAGAATTTTTACGATAGACTTTGTTATATAATACTTTTCTGTAAGCTGCAATATGATTGTTAAATGCTCTTGTGCAACGAACGTAATATATTGCATGCTCTTTTAATCTCATAATTATTTTTTTTTATATATAAATGCAATATTTTTACATTCGTTTCATGTTTTGTTTCTTTTTAGAGTCTGCATTCTACCTAAATTAAATATAAAAGTGCATAATAAAACTTTTATATAGTTATGGCAATCAATTCAATGAATTGTTTTATTTAACAGCAGAATTCATTCTAATCAATTTCTTAAAGAGCGTTAGAATTATATATATATATTTATAGAAATATATATATTTTTTAATTTGCTGTGTGTTTTGAGTATTCTTGACAATTTTTTTAAATTTACGTATACAGTAATAATAATAATTACTATTTATTGATATAATTACAAATACTTAGTCTATTTGTAAAAGGAAGAAACCGATTAATAGATTTTTAAAATCAGAGATTGAATAAGATTATGTGAAACGTTAGATAATGTGATAAATTAAAAAAGAAAATAAACTCATATGATATTTTAACACTGCCATTATATTTTATTTGAATATTATCCAATAATATTTTCTATTTTAATAAATTAGTTTTCACAAAATGTATGTCGTTATTTTTTACAAATTTTTTGTTGGAAATTATAGTAGAGAAATGAAGGATAAGAAGACAAACTTTAGCTTCCAAAAACTTTAAACAAACAAACACAGTAAGTTATTTAAAAGGATGTAATTGATATGACACACTATTTACAAACATTTTAATGTCTTAACCGCCGAAATGTTTGGCATGTTTTTACTGCTTTTAAATGATAAAAAAAATCAGCCATTGAAAAACCATTTTTTCAAACACATTTGTAAATTTCTATTATTTCAAGCCCGATAAGGAGTACACTGTAAAAAAAATCTGTAACCTTAGTAATCTAAATTAACCGAAATCTCTTATGCTTACTAAAATTTTATGTGTACACTATACAAGAAAATGATGTCAATCTACAAAACTAGTAAGCAAAACTAAAACCATCTGTAACTTTACAAAAGAATTTACTAAAATTTTGGTAACTTTACTAAAATTTTATCTATAATGCTCGTTATCGTCACTTAAAAAGTTCTTGGAATACGATTTCCCAAAAAAATTCTTAGTAACCTTAAAATTTGTTTGATTCAAAGTGCAAATCTGTATCTGTTACATGAATTTTTATTGTTGACGTTACATAAAAAGTTCTTGGAATACAATTCTACTACAAAAATTTTTGTAACTTCCCCAATTTTTTTTTACAGTGTACGTATATGTAATTATTTACTGCAAATATCACTATTTATAATGTACTGTCAAACTCTTAAGCAACATATTTTTCAAAATTTATAAATTAGTCAAAACATTGAACTTTCAAATTTTACCCGAACATTAATAAATTATTCAAAACAGGTTCACAATTGAAATTTTAAGAAGTTTCAGAACTTTTGAAATCGAAAAAAAGGAAAAAAAGGTCAATTTTAACATTTTATGCATTAAAATATGCATGATTTTACTGCACAATTTGGATTATCATGAAAGATAATCTTTGATTTCACGTATTTAAAAAAAATCAACAGGAAGAGTTAGCATTTACAGGTGGCTCCAAACGTTAGACATTTGAGGAGTAGCTATGGTACATAATAGATTGCGCGCAAGATTACAAAATAAATTTTGCAACTAGAATGAAAATTTCAGAGCTTACCTATACAACAGATTACAACAATTATCTTGAACACAAATAAATTTGTATTTAAGACATTTTTATATTTTTAATAGAAATTTCTATTTCGAGGAGCAGAATTTATAAAATTTCCTCAGTATGATTATCTGAAAAAACATTTCTTTGAACAATAATAACAAAAAATAGGTTAATGTTTTACAGACTAATGTAAAATGTATTATTTGAAAATTTCATAAAAAAAAACATTCAGAAATTTTTGAAATATCGTGCGCGATATGCCCAACAACATTTTTAGAGAAAAAGGCTTCGAAGTTTCGAAAACGCCGCCGGCTTATTCAGCTATTGATCTTGTATAATTCTAAAAGTTTTAACTTTTGTTTAAATGGGAATTTCAAGGACACATTTAGATCAAAATGTTCATTGAAAATAGGAGTTGGGATGTGTATGGATATTTCTGATTTAGGTTTACAGGGTGTCCCAAAATCCCTTGACGCATTTTAAAGTTCAAGATGTGACATTCTAAAATACAATAAATTATTCATATTTTCCACTGTTTTATGTTATTTTCCAGCGATATATTTAAGGAAAATATTAGTAAATTTAAACGACAAAAATTTTAATGAATAGGAAAATTTAGAATTTCTAGAAAATCTATATTTTTATTTTTAAACGAAATTAGTGATTTAGAATGAAATATTTGATCGATCTTCTCTTTGACCGGTATATGCGTTATGAGATAAAATTCTTTTCCGGTCTTTCGGCACGGAAGAACTCTTTTCTTACCAATTCCGAAATTAAAATAATTTAATCTTCGAAGGAACTATTTTGGTATCTTTGACAAACTTCGATAAATATGAAAGTTTCTTGGTAAAAATTTAAGAAGTTACCAAAAATATTTTTCAAACATATTTATAAATAGAAATTCAACGAAAATATTTAATCAAAACCATTTCTAGAAAGTTATTTTTCAAAAGATATTGCTGTTTTTATATATGTAAGCCATATTACGTTGGAATTTA
The DNA here is from genome assembly GCA_964019185.1 of Maratus speculifer. NCBI lineage: Eukaryota > Metazoa > Arthropoda > Arachnida > Araneae > Salticidae > Maratus > Maratus speculifer. Next base: position 277,366,281 of record OZ025289.1, on the reverse strand, counting down.
AATCGATTTGTAACATTAAAGCCCATTTGTTAGAAAAATCACTCGAGGGTAAATTTAAAACATGAAATTGCTTTAAAGCTGTATAATTTATTTAACAGTAGAATTCGAGAAAATTCTTCCTGGCTTCAAAGTAATTCTTTCTTAAAGTATTATGGCCCGAAAAACTATTACTATTTAATTTTAACAGTTTAAAATGAATTTTTATTTACAATTCTGTTTAACAATATTTTTACTATAAAAAAGTTAATTAGAATCCGTTTATTAGTTTTATTTTTTGGATGAATTTTATCGCAAATTTTATGCGAAAGACAATTATAAGTTTGAGAGCTTTTCTAATATAAATTTCTTTCACAGAATTAGAAAAATATGCAATATGTTGAGTCTTCTGTGCCTGAAATTGTGAAACATTGGAAATAAACTCGATTTGTACACAATTTGCATCCATTCTTAACGTGATTTTAAAGTATTAAAATTAAATGTCATTGTAAAGAAATATATTTTTAGCAAAAGAATATCAATATGGTACAAAAAAAAAAAAAAAAAAAAAAAGAGTATGATGAGTTTACAAACATGACTAAACATAACAAAATATGCGATAATCCTATCACTAGGCGAAATATTCTATTTTAAATTATTCCAAGCAGACATATTATACTCATCAAAAGAGTTTATTAAAATACAGTAAAGTTAGTTAAAAAAAAGTTTGAATTGAGGTTAATCAATCGAACTGCTAGAAAAACTTCTTAAAAACATCAAAAAATGTACTAAAATGCAAGAGGCCTTACGGTAGAACTGAGTCTTTCTTCGTCAGGCGCAATGAAGACGTCCATCTAGTACAAAAGCAACGGCACCGTCGTACCGCTGCTCAAAAAAGATGGGACGCTGTATATATTTGTCCATTTATTACTGTCAATATAGAATGTACAATATGGCACGTACTACTATATTTGGACACAACCCTTTTTTTGCTGTATTTAGAGAAAAACGGATTTTGAGCTTATTCTAACGACGATCACTTTCAGAATCTTCATGTTGTGTTTTTCAGACTTTCGTAAAAGTTGTTCTATATATTTAGCATGATGTAAATGAAATTTTGATAGCGTAACGCAGGCGCAAAGACAAATTATTTAATAAACCTGTTCATTTTTCATACAAATTTTATTATTTTTCAAATCCAATCACAAGGTATTGTGTACAATTCTGTTTGAAAAATAATATTATTTTACACTTAGAACTCTACAAAGTATAAGCGAAAAGTTTCTAATAATTTGGTAATTTTTGTATAAAATACTTAATTTCCTTACAAGTATAAATATTATCCGCTTAAAAATGAACACAGTTTATTAAAATAAGCCACTTAACTATAATCTATTATTTGAACGTTTTTGCTACATTAGTTTTGACAGGATTATCCAAAAGCATCCGTTATTTGTAAATTTGTTGACGGTCCCCTATGGAGCTTCGGGAAAAATTTTTAAGGAAATATCTGATCCCGTACTATTATGTTTACACACTGAAGAGATTCATGATATTTCCTTATGTATTTTTTTCTAGATATTTAACAAAATGCCTAAAATCGCAAGTGGTCGGTCACATATTGACCATATAGTGTACATTTTTTCATGAGACAATGCATTCACGTTTGCGTAGAGCGCTATTATTATACAATGTCTGACAATAAAATTCGGTGAATAGTCCTGTAACGTTAATGTAGATGAAATATTAACGAAAGTTACCATACTATCCTTCGAAATATCCATCTCCCATGACTAAGCACCGCTGAGATCTGCTATACATATCCTGGGAAATTCGCAAGAAGTCTTCTTTTGGGATGGAGTTCAAAAGCTTCGTCATGTTTCGTTGGATATCAGCAATAGGGTCAAATCTCTTTCAAACAAAGTTTGAGTCGTGAAAATAGGAAGAAGTTTGGAGGATTGAGATCTGGCGAGTATGGTGGATGTTTAATTTGCACCACCCCTCATGAATTTCTGTCGGTGTCTTGCAAAACTTAAAAGCAAACTTTAAACTGGTCTTTTGTTCGTTCATTTTCTTGTTCTCAGTTAAGAACCAACACACTGAACAAGCACTGAGTAAAGCACGTCTTACACAGAACATAAAAGACGCTCGGCTGAACAACGGTGGGGTAAGATGGTCAACACTTGCCTCTATGCAGGTGTAGTAGTGTTTTGTTTCCCCAGGGTTGCCAGATTTGTCGTTTTGAATTCATTCACCGAACTTTTTTGTCAGAGGTAATACGAATCAATACAAAAAACCCTGATTGGGTTAAAAGCTTGTGACGCAACACTTTATCTTATATCTCTAAGAATTTTAAATTTGGGACTTAAAATTAATGATATCAAAATTTATGTGACGCTATGCTATTAATTAATATATACATATATTAAAATTTATTCATTAAGGTTTTATCAATTATATCTTTATTAAATTCAAAATTTGAATCTTAAAAGATATAATATCAAAATTTAAGTGACGCCTTGATGAGGCTTTAAACGATGTTTTAAAATTTCATTTATTTATTTATTGTCTAAATACATTTTCATATCTAAACAATAATTTTCATTTTCCAATACACTGTTAAATACATCACTTTCACTAAATATATATAATGCACTGAAATGTATTTATTTGAATAAACAGATTTATCTTTTGGGCTGCGCTATCCAAAATCAAAAATAACATTTAAATAAATAGTTTTTGCGTCATTGTATCTATTTGCATCTATTTAACTTACTTTGGATACAATGACGCAAAAACTATTTATTTAAATGTTATTTTTGATTTTGGATAGCGCAGCCCAAAAGATAAATATGTTTATTCAAATAAATACATTTCAGTGCATTATATATATTTAAAGAAAGTGATGTATTTAACAGTGTATTGGAAAATGAAAATTATTGTTTAGATATGAAAATGTATTTAGACAATAAATAAATAAATGGAATTTTAAAACATCGTTTAAAGCCTCATCAAGGCGTCACTTAAATTTTGATATCATATCTTTTAAGATTCATATTTTGAATTTATGAAAGATGTAATTGATAATGAATAAATTTTAATATATGTATATATTAATTAATAGCATAGCGTCACATAAATTTTGATATCATTAATTTTAAGTCCCAAATTTAAAATTCTTAGAGATTAAAATAAAGTGCTGCGTCACAAGCTTTTAACCCGTTCAGGGTTTTTTGTATTGATATCAGTACTTTTTTTAGGTTAATAATAAAAAGATAAAAACAAAAGATTAAAGACTAATGCAAAGAATTCATATTCATGATTTCTGATCACCTTTAATTACCCTCCCCCATCCACTTAAAAAAGATATTTCATATTTTATTATTAATATATACTGTGCTACTTGATTTCGTTAAAAACAACTATGTAGAAAAGTACGTTAGTATAAGATAAGAAAGTAATGTACATTCAGCACCGTATTTCTAAGAAAGGATTTCATAATCTATGCTGTATGTATCATTTCTCATTCTAGTTAACTATGTTTATTCTTTACACATGATGATACATATACTGCAGATGGATTAAAAGGATCAGGGATACAATATTCAGAATGTGCTGGAAAGTATTTCATAATCTATGCTGCGTGCATGATTCTTGTTAAATATGTTTCAACCTTTGTATAGGTTGGTAATATTGCAGATCAGATTGATTAAGACTATATCCGTTACACTATTCAGAATATGCTGGAAAGTGTTTCATAATCTATGTTGCACACAGGTTTTTCTTTCTTGTTAATTATGATTTGTTCTTTATATAGAGTGGTAAAATTACTGCAAATGGATTAAAATGATAGGCTTACAATAATGAAAATGTGTTGGAAAGTGATTCATAATCTATACTGTATGTGTAACTTTTCATTCTTGTTAGTTTATTTATGTTTTGCTATTTGCACAAAACATTTATAAACTAACAAGGGGGGGGGAGATTTGGATGGGAAGATTACTGTACAAAGATGAAACTGATATGTTTAAAGTATTCAGAATAAAATGGAAAGTATATAAACATGTTTAATGGAAAATTTTTTACTCTCGTTAATTATGCTTTGTTTTTTGCACAGAATGGTAAAATTATTGTACATGAATGACAATAAGTTTACAATATTCAGAATGAGTCATTAAATGCATCATAATCGATGCAGTATGCATGACTCTTCGTTCTTGTTAGTTATGTTTTGTTCTTTGCACAAGGTTGGAAAATTACTGCATATGGATGAAAATAGTAGGTTAACAGTATTCAGAATATGTTGGAAGTTGCATCATAATCTATGCTGCACGCATGACTTTTCGTTCTTGTTAGTGTTTTAACCCTACACAAAGATAAAATTATTGCAGATGAATGAAGGTATTAACGTATTCAAAAATGTGTTGTAAAGTATTTCATAATCTATGATGTGCGCATGATTTTTCATTCTTGAAGGGTTTGGTAAAAATGCCCTTAAGGAGGCACATTAGGCAGATGGGAAAAGCAAGTGCATTATATGAATGAGTGAAGAAATGGCTGTCTAATGATATAGTGCTTTAAAATGTTATAACAAGTTCTACCGAGAAATTTGGATGTAATTTCAAAATCAATAAAAACAGTAAATTAAGTATGCTTATTTCTTCTTGATAACATATCTATAAACATATAATTAAATCAGGTTTATATTAAAATTGATAATATATATTCTAAATTGATTAATGTACTTATCATTTATACAAAGAATGTCCTGATTGGTAATTGCCCCGCGGTGATCAATAATTACAATGTTCCCAGGGTATTTTCCGATCATCAAAATTTTTTTATTAAACAAACTTTAAATAATATTTTATTCAAAGTCTATATTTTATTGATTAGACTCATAGCAAATCATTAACTATGCTAAATTTGGTCACATCAATTGTAAACATTAAAAAGATATTTAGATGTTAATGTTTTTTGATCAGAAATTATCCCGGTCCACCCTATAAGTTTCATACTTCAATTAGGAAAATGTTTAACCGACAAGGGAAAGAAAATAAGGACTCTATTATTTATTAAATGTTTTCATTTCATGTGAAACGTTCCATTCTTGAGCGACTTAACTTTCAAAATAAAGATAATATACTTTTATCGAACATTTCAGTCACTAAGCATAAAACGTGAAAAGTATGGAAATTTACACATTTAACATTGTACGAAATATTTTGAAATTGACGACTTGAAAATTTTTTATTTTTTTCTCATAAATCATGTAAAATAATATTAATCCATTAAGAACCAACTTTGATTTACTAAACAGCTACAAATAAAATAAACAACTCAGAAAGCATCACAAGAATTTATGAAAAGAATTCATGTGTACAGTGTACATATTTAAGAATTATTCAGATTTAGTTCTAAAACCAAATTAACAAATCTAGTAAAAATTTTAATTGTTAACACTATAGATCACTAAAAAGCATCATAAAAAATATTATTTATCTATGTGAAACCTTTTTATACAACATTTCAGTTGCTAAGCATAAAACAAGCATAATTAGGAAATTTTAGCGTTGCTAAAATATGTATAGCTTGAGAGGAAGAATTTTGCAAATAGAATGCTGCAGACTTCTGTTCTGGATATTGTTTACATTTTAAAAGCAGTAATTTGAATGTAATAATGGAGTAGAAATCATAATGATTGCTTAAAATAATGTATAATACAGTCAACACTGTAAAATCCGCAAAATATATTATATTCAATGTTTGTTAGATTGTAAACATTGAAAAATGTCCTAACATTTAAACTTATAGTTGAAGTTATGTCATACTTCTTTTTCATGAAATAATTTTTTAATGAAATAAACAAAGATGTAAGAAAATTCATGTATTTTGTACCTTGCATTTAAAAATAATTTATGAAAAGAACTTATGTGTACATATTTAAGCATTATTCAATTCTCTGAACTAAAACCAAAATAAGGAATCTAGTAAAAATTTTAATTGTTAATAGATCACTAAAAAGCATCATAAAAAAATATTATTTATCTATGTGAAACCTTTTTAATCTAACATGTCAGACGCTAAGTATGAAGCAAGCAATATTTAAAAAATGTAAAGTAGCTGAAATCTGTATAGCTTGGGATAAATATTGTGCAAATAGAATGATACAGACTTCTGGGTTTATTTACATTTTAAAAATAGTAATTTGAATGTAATAATGGGCTAGAAATCATAATGAATGCTTACAATAATGTATAATAAAGTCAGCACTGTGAAATACACAAAATGTATTATCAATGCATGTTAGAATGTAAACATTGAAAAGCATTTCAATATAAGCTCATGGATGAAGTTAAGTCATACTTTTTTTCATGGAATAACAATTTTTTAATGAAGTAAAATACGATGCAAGAAAATTGAAGTATTTTTTATTCAGCATTTAAAAATAATAATTTGAGTGAGGAAGTGATGTATGCTCGATTGGTTATGCTTAATGCAAACCTATTCTTCGTTAAAACAGTGATAAAACTTTAACAATAAGTGATTTTATCCCTACAAACTTTTTGTTTATTTCACAATATACATGTCCTTCAGTAAATTTTCTTGAACCAGAAAGTTTTATATCGGTTTAAGGAGTAATTTGTATTCATAAACTAGAGGAAAAAATTACTGACAATAGACCAAATAAAAATACAGTACAGAGCTTTTACCTGGCAATCTCACAAAATTTGGAATATACTCCCTCCCCCTTCTTCTCTAATCCATAAGTTTTCAAAAACACAAACATAGCAAAATTTTAACAATGAAATGTAGAGTATGAACAAATTCATCTTTTTGCAATTATTTAAACAAAAATTCCTATATTATTCAATGGTAGTAAACAAAAGGTAAAAATATATAATTGTACATAAGTAGTATTGTTTTATCCTTTTTACACAAATTTTGATTGGTATAGTTAGAAAAACCTGAAATTTTAGGAATTATGAAATTAATTAGTGTGACATTATTCAAATTTACTTTCCAAATTTGTGCTTTTTACTAAAGAAATCGGCAAAATTCGAAATTCTTAGATGCTGATAGTGAAATTTTGCGATTTTTCTTTACATGATAGATGAAATTCTCTATTTTTTCCCGCACCAGATCAAGGATATTTTTAATTTTCGGTGCCTAATCGATGATATTTTCGATTTTTCGGCGCCTGATCGACGAAATTTCGTGATATTTCTGAATCTGAACAACCAAATTTCCTATTTTTACGAAGTTGATCAAGGAAAGTAGCGAATTTTATGAACCTGGTCGATGAAATTTGCGATTTTTTCTAAGCCGATCAATACATTTAGCGATGTTTACGAAGCCAAACCATGAAATTTGCAATTTTTTTTCGCATGATCGACGAAATTTGCGATTTTCCTCCACATTATCGACAAAACTCACGATTTTTCATCACAGGATCGACAAAATTTGGAATTTTTCCGTGCCTGATCGACGAATTTTGCGATTTTTTCGCGCTTGATCCACGGAATTCATGATTTTCATGAAGCCGATTGACCAAATTCTCGAATTTTACAAACCCGCTTGACGAAATTCGTGATTTTTACAAAGCTAATCGACGAAATTCACTGTTTATCTTCGCATGATCGACAAATTTTGCGATTTTTCTGATCCCAATCGACGAAATTCGTGATTTAATTAGATTCTAGATCGTAATTAGAGTCTGATCGCGACTTCGCCGTAATTAGCGATTTTTCCACGTATGATCGCCAAAATTCGCAATATTTCCGTCTCAGATCAATGAAAATTGCCATTTTTTGGAATCCGATCAACTCGCAATTGTTTTGTTTCCAATCGAGGAAATGTGTTCTTTTTCCATTCTTAATTGACGAAATACGCATTTTCCGCTCTCGACCAACGAAATTCGCAATTTTTGTATCAACGCTGACGAAATCTGATTTTTTTACATGGCAAGATGAAACTAGTGATTTCTTTTTCTTTATAAACTGACGAAATTCACGATTCTTTTGCAGCTGAACAACGAAATTTTTAGTTTTTCCGCGCGTCATCTCTAAATTCGCTATTTTTCTGTGCCTTATCAACGAAATTTGCAATTTTTTTTCTTTCCTGATCGACGCTTTTCTCTCTCTAAATCAACGAAATCTGTGATTTTTTGCGCCCGAACGACATAATTCGTGATTTTTCCATGCCTGATCGACAAAACATTTTCGTGCCTAATCGAGGAAATTTGCTATTTTTTCCGAGACTCATGTACAAATTTCGCGATTTTTCCATATCTGATGAGCAAAACTTGCAACTTTTCCGGTCCACATCCACAACATTCGCTTTTTTTCCACACTTCATCAATGGAATTGGCGATTTTTCCCGTACCGATCAACGAAATTTGCGAGTCTTAAGTGATGAAATTTTATATTTTCCCGCAGTAAATTGACGATTTTTCCTGCAACATATGCACAAAAATTGCAATTTTTTCCAGTTGTAAATTGACGAAACTCGCGGGTCACACGCTAACCCATCGCGGGCCACAGGTTGTGCATCCCTATTTAAATTTTCAAATTTGAGAGTTTTTTAATGTTTTTTATCATAGTTATATCCTTAATTCATTCTATAGATAATGATGTTATATGCATGCAAAAAAAAATAATTAACCCATTCCATCAAATAGTTTTTTTTTTTAATCTTGGTGTTAGACGTCAAAAATAAAGTTTTGAGAAAACGCGACTTAAAGTTGAAATTCCATGGGTGTGACTATGAATGTGTCCATACATAAATGCTTATAACTCCGGTAAAAATGCAAAATTTGTTTGCGGTTTTTTGCATTGAGTTAAAAATTAATTGAATAATCAAACTAGATCATACAAAAATCGATTTTTTGAAAAGTTTTCAACCCCTGAGACTCCTTAAACTCAAAGAGCATCTGTGTGACAAGAAATTATCATTTTTTAGCATAAAGCGTCTGAGAAAAGTGATTTATTTCAAATAACGAATTTTTACTTAACTAATCCATGTAATATGCACTTTCACAATTTTAAGTAGAATTTTCGCCAGTTAATTGAATTACTTTATTAAATGAAATCTAATTAAAAAAAGTGGTGGATTCCAAAATGTGCCAAAATATTTAAATATTAAGTTTGGTTTTGATTCATATAAGTGACAATTATAGTGATCTTTCTTAGCTCTAAGAGGGGTTTTAACCCCAAAACCACCCCCTTGGCTGTGCCACTGACAACAAAATTTTATGTTGGTGCAAGGAGTAATTTATTCATAGACATGAGAAAAAGTTTTTGACAACAAACAAAAAAAAAGTACAATACAGGATTTTTATCTGGCATTCTCATAAAATTTTGAATATACCCTGCCTCCTCCGTCTAATCCATAAGTTTTCATACATTCTATATTATATTCCATATTAAGAAGGCGCCACTTGTCTAGTTTTGTTTTGAATCAGAACGCATTATTAGCATTTTTCATTCAGGTAGAATTTATTTATTTAGAATAGAATTGATAAAGAAAATGCACAAATTGAAAAACAACGAACAGACATGATAGAATCATTACGTAATTTTCATGGTTTTAATAATGCACATGGATGTTTCTTGTTATGCCAGTTCAATCTTGCAATGTCTTAATATACAACGAATAAAGTCTGCAATAAATTTAACCAGAGAATCTTGCAATGGATTTTTACCGCCGCTTATTCAAATTTACTTAAGAGGAATCGAGTTAATGAAATGTTGTATAAATTTTACTTGTTAACTTTATAGATTACTAGGTACTACTAGGTTATCTTGTCGACCAAAAAATTATCGCCAAACTATAAGATTAAATTCCAATAATGGATGATTGTGAATGTCACATTCAATGAAATTAAATACAATTTGTGTGTTTAAAATGTCATTAAGTGATTTTTATTTCAACTTTTTATTAATATTTTACTAATTATTTGTTTTTTCATTATTTAAAATAAAAAATATGTCATTATGTATAATTTGGCGAAATCGGTCGACGGAATAACAGAGTTGTAGCGATTACTAAAATATTTCAAATTGAAATAATTTATGTAACTGAAAATGTTTTATCCAAATTTTAAAGTTTCCAAAGTTTAAAACAAGCAATATATAAAAATTGTAAAGTCCCTCAAGTGTTTGTAACTTGGGATCAAAAATTGCACAAATATAATGTGCTCATCCTTTGTTTACATTTTTTAAAAGATTAATTTGTATGTAACAATGGACTGGAAATCATAATGAATGCTTATAATAGAGTATAATACAGTCAACTCTGTGAAATTCACAAAATGTATTATCTGCAAAACATGTTAAAATGCAAATACTGAAAAGTGTTTTAACACTTAAACTCAAAGACAAAAGATATGCAATAATTTTATTTTCATGAACTGACAAATTTTAATAAAATAAACTGGGATAAACTGGAAAAAATTAAAAAAATAAATAATTTTAACTCTATATGTATATATATATATTTTTTTTATAAAACAATACACATAAAAAGTTCCTTCAGTAAATATTCTTGAACAACAAAATTTTATGTTGGTGCGAGGAATAATTTGTTCAAAAAAAAAATCGACAACAAAACAAAACAAAATGAAGTACAGGATTTTTAACTGGCATTCTCGTAAAATTTTGAATATACCCTGCCTCCACCCTGTAATCCATAAGTCTTCAAAAATACAAGCAGCTAACTTTATTGCAAAGTTACACATTCTGTATTAATTAATAATCCATTGCAAGATTCTCCGGTTAACTTTATTGCAGAGCTTATTCGTTGTTTATTGACATTGCGAGATTCAATTGGCGTAACAAGAAACAACATGTGGATTATTAAAACCTGAAAATTACTTAATGATTCTATCTTGACTGGTTTATATTTTTTAATTCGTGCATTTTCTATATCAATTTAATGGACATTATGTGAGAATATTACTACCTGAACAAAAAATGCTCCGTAACTTGCCGCGTTCGGATTCAAAACAAAACCAGCCAAGTGGCGCCACCACGCGTATGAATACATACATATCTAAGAGCAAATGATTTAAAATAATTTTTGTTTGAAAACTTTAAAGAAAAATATATAAGTCGAAATTATATTGAATTTGTATAATTAAAAAATATTTTCCTATTTTAAAAAAGGATTCAAAATATTTTTTCCACAAAATGCAGAAATATGCGATGTAAGAAACGTAATATTTTCTTCTTTACGAAAAATAAAGCAATATAAATAGAAATTTGATTTAATATATATTTATTGAATGTTTTAAAGCACATGATAAACTGTTTTTGTAGTTTAAAAAACATTTATTGCTTCGCTTCGGGTGTTTTAACTGTGACTGTAACTGCATAAGCCTTTTCGCATAGAGCTTGTCTGCTAACCCATAGAATAACCTGTAATCCGCGAGCTAATATATTCCAATTTTCCAAGACCAATATATAACAAACAAGAGTTTTCCCAGAAACTAGGCAAGTCTTATTCACTGTATCTTAAACAGATTCATATTATATATAAGTTTTAATAAAATTTCCCTGGCCGTTTTCTAGATCTCATTATAAGAAAAAACACCATCGATTTCGGTTTAAAAATTGGTATCGAGATCTAAAAATATACGGCACGTAGAAATGTAAAAATTATAGGATAGGATTAGACTGGGAATATAAGACTATATTAAAAAAATTGGACCATTCTGACCAATATTTGCTGAGTTATTAGATGGATTCCGAATGGATAGAATGGATTCTTTTCGGATTTCCTTTGATGTTGAGTTAGCTGTATATGTGAAGTTCCGCATCTACCTTACATGGATACCTTATGACGACGGTAGGCTTAAAGCTGCGTCACTTGAAGGCTGCCGCCTTCTATGATACGTTCCTTACACATAAATGCAATAAGTGATCTGTGATAGTTAATTATTTACATGAGCATTGTCCATACATTATTTAATTATATAAATATTTAATTATATAATATTAATTATAGAAATATTTATTACATAAATGAAATCTATATAGTATACAAATAGTAATTATTGCCCAGCAAAGTATTAACACCGTAATTATTAAATTCTAAAAAAAAAGAAATTTACTAACATCATGTAAAAAACTTAATTACTTACATAAATATAATGCTTTAGAGTAATAAATATTATTTAATATTTTAAAATTATTACACGTCTAAAGAATTATAATAATTTAAATATTGCTTCTAATGGAATGAAATGTACAAATTAATGAACAAATACATAATTTTCGCGGATCTGAGAAAGCTAAGGAAGCTTGGAAGTAAAACAGTTTCGATTTCAGAAATTGACTAACAGAATAGAACAGGATCTGAAACAAACTATTTATGCATCACAAGCGATACATTTGATATTTAAGCAAAATCGCAGATGGATTACATTCAGTGATGCGTAAAATTTTTCATTGAAAATCGAAGGAGCAAATCTGACATCTAGATGTTTATTCTAAATTTTATTCTAGAAGTTATCTAACCTAAATGTAAGGCAAACTAAATACATGTATACATTAATGTCACTGTGATTAAATATCTAATTTATCACTTACAATTGATGTGCGTTTAGGATAAACAGATACACAATCGTATGAAACAGCGTTACCAAATTAAAATAAACTGCTGTTTTTATAATGAAAATAATGTATTTTTAAAAGAAGTTTTGGAAATAAAGTTTATAAAATGAAGATAAATGTAATTGGAAAATTTTTAATAAGTATTTATTAAAAAAATTGTTAGAGTATTTTCTATTCACATCAAAAACAACCTACTTTGTCCCCATAAAAACGAAGCGAACTGAAAAGAAAAAGTATATGCCAAAGTAAATATAAATTAAAGAAAAGGAATGATAAGCATATTGTTTTAGTTTCAATTAACTGACCCGTTTCTGTTCTTAATTACACTTTTGTGGCATTTTTTCACATATTGTTTTATAAACTGCATTACAGCTAATAGTAATTTGGAGGGATATATAGTATTCATCCAAAGTAAATTCAAGATATTTTGATTTAACAATAGGTTTGCATGGTATTTGAGATAAAAAATGTTTTTATGTAAATAGTTTCATATTTTTTGTTCTTCTAGTTTTTATCCATTATTTTTTATTACCATAGTTTTTTTGATTATTTCTTTGGTAATAAACCTTCTAAAGTATGTTTATATAAGTATTTTAGTATTTGTATAATGTAGAGTTTATTGAACTTTCTCTTTGATGGCGGAATAGCGTGTTCATGAAAATATTACTATATATTTTTTTGGTAGATTCATTTTATAGCATTTTTCTTCTTTAATATTGCATGGTCATTCTGTTATATTTAATTAAGAATTTTGTATCCATATCTTCTAATTATATTTGCAGTTGTTATTTTCTAATTAAGCATATGTATATATATTTATTTTCATCTTCTTTTTAATGAACAATTTGAATTATCTAATATAAGAGTTTCATTGAAATAATAAAATCCGGTTCAATAAAGTAAAATGGTTGTTTCGTGTATTCCTTTTCCTTGATATTTTGAGTAATCTAGTAAATAAGTATAGAAATAATAGTAATTTTACCGATATCAACCGTATTATGTTTTTTGCTTAGTATATTTTGTAAGATTTACTTTGTAAAGTACGTATTAAAATATATGAATTAAGTTTAAAATAGCTAATCTTGACGCACTCTTACACTTCTTATGTTTTTTAAACTATTATTTGCATTCCTAGATTTCCCAACGAGCGTCATTATGCAGTGTATTCCGAAAAGTTTAGAAACGCTGTTTGGTTACCCATTGGAGACATTCCAAATTCCATATGTTTTCAAACTGTCATGCCGAATAATATTGTGTAATATTATTCGGTAAATATATTCTTATTAAGTAAATTCTAATTAAGTAAATATATTCTTTCAAGTCTTATTTTCAAAAGATAAGATGTGTTAAGTTTTTATATATCCACTCAATCCCCCTAGTAAAGAAAGAATGTTATTAAAAACAAAAGTCAGGTCACATATCTGTGTTAATTTTTAATCCGATTTGTTAAAGTCGCGAATTTAATAGCTAGACAGCGATTCTTTTTGTAGAAAAAAATGAACTAATGAACTAGTAATGGTGATGTTTATTACCACAATAACCCTTTACTGCAACACGTGCCATATCTTGTATACAGGGTGAGTCATAAATATTGAAACAATAGGCTATCTCCTTAAATATTGCCCCTAAACCCATACTTCCAATTGCAAAAATTCATAAAAAAGTGAAATTTTTGATAAGTTGCAACTCCATGGGGGGGTCTATTTGAAAAAGTGCGAAAATTAACTTTTTATACGGCCCCCGTAGGATAAAAATTCCAATTAGGGAAACTTTCCTTATCCAGTCCTGGATAATACACAAAAAGTTGCATCGTCATATCCTAAAAATTCGCGGAGTTATAACCGTTTGAATAATTCAACAGGTTTTAAGGGATTAGACACAAATTGAAATGCGCGCAATTCAAAAGACAATGTTACTTTAACAGTTGTAGGAAACGTGTAAAAAAAAAAAAATTGAGTTAGAATTTTGATTTTTTTTCCTTTTTTCTGATGGTTAGCCATATAATTTGCTAAGAAAATCACATGCTAAAATTTATCATAAAATTTAAAAAATTTCATATTGTTAGTACTGGTTTCATTGTGATGGTTAAAAATCGTTATAACTCCAAACATTATTTATCGGGTTTCAATTTCTTTCTATTTAACTAAAAATAAAAATCTGATTTTAGTTTTGTTTCGAGGTTTTTGTTTTTCAATATTTATTTTAGAGTTATTAAAAATATTTATTAAAAAAAAAACTTTTAAAAAATCATATTTTTAAAAGTAAATAATTTTTTCTATTTTTTAAACAAAAGTAAGGTAAAATAATTAAAAATGCCATGTTTCAAGTTTGTACTTTTTTTCTTTAACAATTCTTAACTTTTAATAATTTAAAGACAAGAAGTAGTCGAAAAAAAACTCATTATACAGAAAAACGAAATGTACTGTTTTACTGCCCATTAGTTATTTAAAAGAATGCTTTTCTGAGATGCAGATTAAGTCCTTTTTAAAAAATTAGCTCCCTCAACTTCAAGCTTTTTATCGTCCGGTAGAGGCTGTTAAAAAATCTGTATTCTGGGCTCAGGTCAGATCAGGACCGAGAAGTTACTTTTTTCTAAAGACTCGCCTATCCGGGTCTAACGTATTTTTAATACCGTGGGGGACTGCTTCCTTTTTCGTAGACTTGCACTGGACGAAATTTTTAATCACTGTCTCGAACAATCCATAATTAAATCACAGAACTAATACGTACATAAAATAAGGAAAATTTGGTTTAATCAATATTTTTACGAAAACTACATAAATTTTAAAACCGCTTTTATTTTACAAAACAATAAAAAAAAAACCTTTTTTATTTTTTTAAGAACAGTATATTTAAATGCTAAAAAATTAAACAAAATAAAACCAGAGAAAAAAAATCTGCCTATGACGGAATTCTGTCTTAAACAGAAAATGTGTTGATCCATGCAATACAATAATACCTGAGAATAAAATAAACTCCATTTAACCTTCATAGGAAATGCATTTGTCTATTATGTATTTTTTCTTTCCTATGTGATTCCGTCTTAAAGGGTTTTACTGTATAACATTTTTCAAATTCTTCAACGCACGGGATATGGATTAGCGATAATAAAATATAAGTGAAACATTTACATATAAACATAGATTCATTGATAAAATAAATATCACAGGCTTTGGCGCCTCGTTAACAATAAAAAGTATAAACATAAAAAACGAAATTCTATATTAAGTATTTTTGGTCAGAACTCCTCCACGCAAAACAATTTTTAACTATACTGAAGTAAAAAACTATGTAGAAATTCACGGCTGAGCCGGCTATGGTTTAAGCTTTTTTCCTGGCTGATCCGGATTATGATTTTAACATTATTTCTTGCCGGGCTGAACTTCTTTCCCTATGGGTTGGTTTCGGACCGGACCTAAATACTACGATTTATTCAGACTTCCAGTGCTAACGATCAACATGTTTTAGAAACAAGTTTCAATTTTAAATCAATACGCTGCTTTATTATGGCCAAATAACAGGCACGGTCTTAAACCGATATATAACAACGTTATAATTTGTGGACGATCCCTTATTTGCTTTGAAAATTGATGAAAAACGCTTCGTTTACAGGCATGGTAAAGTGGTGTAAGTCACGAATTTTTGAGAATTTTAGATTTTGATATCTCTGTCAGGTTTTCAGATAGGGAGATAAAAAATTTTTTGTTCAATTTAGGAATGGATAAGGAATAATTTCCTAATTGGGAATTTTGCTCTACGGGGGCCGTATAAAATTTAATTTTCGTATTTTTTCAACTAGACCCCCCCCCATGGAGTTGCAACTTATATTATCAGAAATTTCAACTTTTTTATGAGTTTTTGCAATTGGAAGTATGGGTCTAGAGGCAATATTTAAGGAGATAGCCTATTGTTTCGATATTTATGACTCACCCTGTATACCTAAAAGCATTACAAATTTCATTATGTGGAATGAATTTGGCCTACATAATCTTCGTCTCTAATCTGAAAAGAAAAAAAATCCTGTCGGTTTGGTCTAAGTGCAGAGGTAGATTTCGAAGTTAAGATTAATAAAACGCACCATTAATAGTATGAAATTGAATGATTCGAAAAATAAAATTAAAACGTTTAATGAAATCAATATGAAAAGGGTTGTAGTAAATTATTTTCCGGGCTTTTTTGAATGTATCAAAAATCTTTGAAAAAAATTTGAATTGTGTTTAATAGCGAAACCTCCCCCCAAATTAAAAATGCTCTTAAATACCAAAATTGATCCCATTAGTATGGAGCTATTCCATCTCAATTCAGGCAGACAGTACTGATATGCGTCAAGTCACCATCACAGATTTTTTTCAAAAAAATTCAGTAGTTAGAACTAAGTGATTTATAAAATTTCCTAAAAGGATTTTTCCCTAAAAATTTTTTTTCTCTGATTACAGCACTTTAAAATTTATGATAAAATTGGCAGTTTTCAGAAAAACTGAAAAACGCTTCATTTTGAAATGTACACAATACCAAACATATTCAACATATTCAGTCAATTTATTTTTTATAAACAGTTATTAAACTGAATTTTACTTTGGCATAGTTTTAAAGAATATAGTGACATTTTTACTTAATTAAAAAAATTAGATTTTAAGTATAAAAAATATAATTATTAGTGAATTTAAGATTTTTTTTCAGAATGAAAAAAAATATTTTAAAGCTAAACATTGATGGCAATCTAAAGACCTTTAATGGGAGTTTTACAGCAAATTTTATTTTAACTCTAAGGTGCTTACAACTTCTGTAATTCAATTTTAAATTTTGCAAAATTTTGTAAAATCACTACTTTTGAAATGCAATTTCTCAAAAACACCATTTTTTAAAAATCTGATAATATGCTCAATTCATACCTTATTAGTCTCTAATAAATACCTTACAAGCAAATCGTGTGTTTTTGCTTAGAAAATTTTATATGATTTTTTGAAAATAACATGTTGTGTGTATTTTTCAACAGACCACAAAGGCAAGTTCTTCCTTATTTAACCGAACTTGTAATGTAATTAATATTTCAAACTAAAAAATACATCACTAGTACATAATTATTACTGTTAAATTATAGCTAATCATTTGCTTAAATTTAAAATTGCGTAAAATACAGCCAATAATAAAATTAGTATTGATGATATGTTATTTCATTCCATACTCATGAATGTGTTAAATCCATCTACAGTGTGTAAAATTTTTTTTATATAGTATGGATATAATATATTAATGTGCAAATACATACATAACAGAAGAATTAGGTAGTGAAGGTTTCTTAAATTAACTTCAACTCCTTATCGTTGAAGGTATGAAGTCGCTCAGATTGTCCTATTGTAACTGATTTTTCTGTTTCTAGAAGCACATTTTCCAATGGTTGCACATTCATATTTTTTCTTTCCAGATTCTTTTGGCCACTGGAATGCTTTATCTATGGACCATGTTGGGTACATGAATGATACTTTAATGTCATTTAGTTCTTGTGATTGATATACCATTGATTTGTCCTATCCACCAATTATTTTCATAAATGCATCCAATGACATCACCGATTTGGAAACTATGTATTGAATATTGTCTTTTCATTTGGCTGAAGGTTTCAACTTTTGTCAATTCATTTTTACTTGCTCGTTCCATATAATTTTCATTATTTACAATCACCCTATAATGTTTATATCTAATACCAACAATAGATTTTGCATTAGCATATTCTTTCTCATTATTAGTTCTATAGGATTGAGTAATATTTTTGTCTGGATGGACTAGAATGTTATTTTTTAGCAGAGAAGATAGTTCAGCAACAAATGAGACAGAATTTTGGATAGCTTTTATTGGATCCTTTTGGAGATTAAATTTTGTTGCATAGTGCTTGTCTCAGCATCACATGCACTTTTAACATGGCCAGTACCTGAAAATATCCTCTACTTTAGTACAATTTTATTTTTGTGCAATTCATAAAACTGATACTTGTTTTTAAAATGTGCTCCAGCTCCATCTGATATATACACAGGTGATTCCAGTGTTTGTAATTGGTACAACTTAAATAATTCTTTTTTTTACTTTTTCTATGTCACAAACAGCATGAGCTGTATCATGAGTTAATCATCAGAAACTATGATAAAACTCTTTATTTCTTCTCTAAAGTATGCTGTGCAGGTAACTAACGATATCTGAGTATTCTGCCAGTGGTAGCTTTGTACTTCATTTGGCAGTATTAGTGAGTAATTTTCAGCAAAGTCAAAATGCATCACAAGCGCAGATTTTTTTTAAGGGGTTTGGCTTATTTAATTTTATGAATAGGAATTTTTGAAGATTAGCTTATATTTATCTGCCATAATAATGTGCATATTATTATTTTTTTATTAAAAAATATTATTATAAATACAGAGAAATAAGAAAAAGCTTGATCTTCTGGTTTTCTGAGAAAAAAAACTAATTGGGAAAAAAACTAAACTTGAAAAAAAATCTAATTCAGTTGTAATGTATGTATTTGCATTTTAATATATTATATCCATACTATATAACAAAATATTTAACACACTGTAGATGAATTTAGCACATTTATGAGTATGGAATGAAATGACATATGATCAATACTAATTTTATTATTGGCTGTATTTTACGCAATTTTAAATTTAAGCAAATGATTAGCTATAATTTAACAGTAATAATTATGTACTAGTGATGTATTTTTTAGTTTGAAATATTAATTACATTACAAGTTCGGTTAAATAAGGAAGAACTTGCCTTTGTGGTCTGTTGAAAAATACACACAACATGTTATTTTCAAAAAATCATATAAAATATTCTAAGCAAAAACACACGATTTGCTTGTAAGGTATTTATTAGAGACTAATAAGGTATGAATTGAGCATGTTATCAGATTTTTAAAAAATGGTGTTTTTGAGAAATTGCATTTCAAAAGTAGTGATTTTACAAAATTTTGCATAATTTAAAATTGAATTACAAAAGTTGTAAGCACCTTAGAGTTAAAATAAAATTTGCTGTAAAACTCCCATTAAAGGTCTTTGGATTGCCATCAATGTTTAGCTTTAAAATATTTTTTTTCATTCTGAAAAAAAATCTTAAATTCACTAATAATTATATATTTTGTACTTAAAATCTAATTTTTTTAATTAAGTAAAAATGCCACTATATTTTTTAAAACTATGCCAAAGTAAAATTCAGTTTAATAACTGTTTATAAAAAATAAATTGACTGAATATGTTGAATATGTTTGGTATTGTGTTCATTTCAAAATGAAGCGTTTTTCAGTTTTTCTGAAAACTGCCAATTTTATCATGAACTTTAAAGTGCTGTAATCAGAGAAATAAATTTTTTAGGGAAAAATCCTTTTAGGAAATTTTATAAATCACTTAGTTCTAACTACTGAATTTTTTTGAAAAAAATCTGTGATGGTGATTTGACATGCCCTGCCTGAGCTGAGATGGATTTGCTCTATGGACGACCTTTCGGGAGCTTATATGATTCCATTTATTAGAGAAGGAGGAATAAAAAACTTTTATATAGGCATGACCCAACGTAAATTTAAAACCAGACGTAAAGAACATATAACAGATATAAAATTTAACAGGAAGAAAACCGCTCTATCTAGGTTAAATCAAAAAGAAAACATCAACATACTTTATAATGAGAATAAATTAATATATAGGTCTAATTTTTATTTAAAATTATTCATAAGAGAATCAATTGAAATTTATTTAAATAGTTCACATATTTGTAACGATACACTGTCATTTCGCATCCCAAATATATGGATTGAATGGTTAGGCAATTTACACAGTAATTATTTAACTAGACCAAGGACAATATCAAATTAAAAAGCGCGTGATACATTTAATTTATTTATTTTTAATAACGCTTTATTCCGACTTTCACGTTCATTGTATTTGTAATTTTTATTTTTCTATTTACATTCTGAGGATGACTCTATTAATTTTTGAGTTGAAACATGTAAATAAAAATTTTTTAATATATTTTAAAGGTTTTTGTTATTATACAACGTCTTAGAAGCAAAATGTTTTTTATAATATAAATTCTTATATTTTTATGTAGAATATATATTATTAGTAATACGATTTAGTTATTACTGGACGTAATCAAGACTTTTTTGGTGTTATTTTTCACATTCAGACCAAAACGGCACATTATACAGTTTTTAATTAAGAGAATCTGTCGATTGGATGCGTTTGAGAGTGAAAGTTGATTGAAAACTGAGTCAGAATATAAGCGATTTGCTATTTGAATAAATCCTCAGTTCTCCAATCACGTTCGCTTCGGAAAATTCTGTTCAAAATGCCCATTTTTACAGCAATTTTTTGAAATATATAACCTTAAATAACCTTAACCGTGTGCATATGGCATAACCATAAAATATGAAGATTTACCTGAAAGTTTTTAAATCATTTTTCTTTAATATTTTTTTATTATTAATCCAATATATACAAAAATTTTTTAATTTATTTGTTAATTTATTTATTTATTTATTAAATAAAATTTTTTGTGTAGTGAAGGGCTAACCTACTGCATTTGCTTTGATCTTTTTTACAATGGTCATTTTGAATTAGCTAATATAAGAGTTTTATAGCAATAGTGAAATCCGGTTTAGCAAAATATATTGCATGTTCTATGCATTGCTTTTCCTCGATATTTCGAATGTGCTAGTAAGTAATATGCAATAAATAATTGTAATCTGACGATATTATTTACCGAATGTTATTTTTTATTTTTATTTATTTATTAAATAAAAAATTTTGTGCATCGAAGGGCTAACCTACTGCATTTACTTTGATCTTTTTTACAATGGACATTTTGAATTAGCTAATATAAGAGTTTTATAGCAATAGTGAAATCCGGTTTAACAAAATATATTGCATGTTCTATGCATTGCTTTTCCTCGATACTTTGAATGTGCTAGTAAATAATTGTAATTTTACGATATTATTTACCGAATTTTATTTTTTATTTTTATTTATTTGTTTATTAAATAAAAAATTTTGTGCAGTGAAGGGCTAACCTATTGCATTTGCTTTGATCTTTTTTACATTGGACATTTTGAACTATCTAATATAACAATTTCATAGCAATAGTGTAATCCAGTTTAATAAAATATGCTGCATGTTCTGTGTATTGCTTTTCCTCGATATTTTGAATGCGCTTGTAAATAATGTGCAGTAAATAATTGTAATTTTACGATAATATTTACCGTACTTTATTTCTTTCATATATTTTCTAATGTTAAATTTGTAAATTACGCTTAATGAATAGAGTTTGAAATAGCTAATACAGACACATTTTAACTAATCTTATTTTCTTTAAACTATTTACTAAAACGTTTTTAAAATATTAGTAAAGAAAGAATGTCATGAAAAACAAATGTCATGTATTTTATATATATTAATCTTTAAATCGAACTGTGCAAGCTGCGAATTCAGTAACTAGACAACTGTAGGAAGAAATGAACTACTATTCATATGTTTACCATACTAAACCTTTACTACACCACATGCCATATCTGGTATATTCCTAAAACGCGACAATTTTCATTATGAGCCATGAATTTGACTAATGTGATCTTCGTTCCTGATCTGGAACAATAAAAAAAATAGTATAATACTTTTTTGTTCATGTCAGATGGCTGCATCAGACAAAAATTTAGAGTTAATAAAAAAATTTAGAGTTAACAAAAGAAATTTCCATCGTGCTTCGGAGGCCCCACACTAAGCACAGAAAAATAACCGGATGATAATTTAAAGTCTATGGGGACGTTCTTTTCGAATATCTCTCTCAAATTTTAATATTTTTTCATGATTTTTTTTGGCATAGGATAGCTAAAATCGATCCACAACCGGCCTAGTTTTTACTTTTTCAGTTTTAGTTTCAGATTCTTTAAAAAAATTGTTTTAAATTTCAAAACCAGTTTAAACTGGCTCTGAAATTGAAACTATCATATTATAAAAATATATAAGCAAAATCGAAAAAGTAAAAAGTAGGCCGGCTGTGCATCGTTCGCAGCTATCCTATGCAAAAAATCATGTAAAAATATTGAAATTTGAGCGTGATATTTGAAAAGAACGCCCCCATAGACTTTATATTATCATCCGGGACTTTTTCTATGGTTACTGTGGGGCCTTAAGGTAAGATTTACTTTTATTATTTTTACTGAGCACTTAAAAATAATTGTATCAAAAAAGTTGTAGAGTGTCAAGCAGATAAAAAAACTAACAATTTAAACTCATTTAGTGCAAAATGCAACAATATAATATTTTAAAACCCAAACTGTGTATACAATGGCACACACCACAAAATATCAACATTTAACTGAAACGGTGAAACTTAATTTCAATTCACATTTTTTTTCATTATTAGATCTAGATATTGATTTCAAATATATAAGTATGTATATACAGTGCGTGTCAAAAGTTTAAGCACAGTAGCAATTTTAAAATAAAACTTTAAATAGTACCTTTAATTTCAATATTTGTCTTGTATATGTTAATAATATCTATTTTTACACCATATTCATTTAAATTAACTTTTAAATTTTATTTCAAACAATGGAGTTTAAGAATAGAAGAAAAATGACCGTGTCAAAAGTTTAAGCACAAAATGTTTTTTATGCTAATTTTACAGTCTGACGTAAACGGTTGCACACGCAAACAATTTCTGGATGTATAAGAAGCAGTCCGCTGTTGTTTTTGAGTTAGTACAAAATGCCCAAGTCGGAAGAATTTTCAGAGGAGGAGATGATAAAAATGTGGAGTATGAGAGCAAAATGTAATTAAGTTTCTAAAATTGCAAGTGCATTAAAAAGATCAAAACAAGGTATTCATCAAATTTTGGCTCTTGATAATGATTTTAAACAAAAATTTAGTTCAGGAAGGCCGCGAGTGACTAGTTTGAGCGAAGATAGCTGCATCAGAAATTTGGCTTCAACTGGTAATTACTCCCTTTCGGAAATAAAATATGCAGTTAGAGAACAAATATCGAAAAAAAAATGTTTATAGAAGAGATTTGGAATTCAAATACATCAAATACCGTAAAATGGCTCGATTACCGTCTCTCAAACGACACCATAAAGAAGCTTGATTACAATGGGCCAAAGAGCATATATCATTTGGTGAAAAGTGGCTGAATGTCATATTCAAAGATGAAAAAAAAAATGGAACCTCGATGGCCCTGATGGGTTTAAGTACTATTGGCATGATCTCGGCAAAGAATCTAGGAGTGCATTTAGCCGATAACATAATGGTAGTTCTGTAATGGCCTGGGGGCTATTTCTTTCAATGGTCAGACATCTCTAGCATTCATCAGTGGTCGTGAAAACTTTGAAAACTACCAAGAGACACTTGCAAATTATTTACTTCCTGTTACCGAGGTTTCTAGGGGGAGAAAAATGGTTATTTCAACATGATAATGCTTCCATCCATACCTCAAACTCAACTTCATCATGGCTTAAGTAGAAAACAGTGTCTGTTTTGAAATGGCAGGCAATTAGTCCTGATTTAAACTTTATAAAAAATATGTGGGGTATTCACACTCATGCAGTTTATCCAAATGGAAAGCAGCACTCTTCAGTTAAAGATTTGAAAGATACCATTGAGAACGCTTGGTTTAAAAATGAACCAGAAACAATAGAGAACCTCATTTTAACGATGGAAGACCGTATATTTAAAGTAATTCAGCAGAAAGGAGCAATAATCAAGTATTAATTGTTTTATCCTTGTCCTGCTAAAGACTAAAAACTACTGTGCTTAAACTTTTGACACACTCATTTTTGTTGTTTTGGTGAATTTTAGTATTTAAGATAAATTTTATAGCATGAATCTGTTAACTATCTTTTTAAAATTACAATTTGTAGGCTATATGAAAAGGGAAGTAACTTTCACCCATTAATAAAATTTTATTTTGAAATTTTCTGTTGTACTTAAACCTTTGACACGCACTGTGTATATATATATTACAAAATTAGAAATTTTGTGCAGTGAAGGACTACTATTCATTTTGAATAAAGGGAACCTATTGGACTGCATAAAAAACTTTCAATGTTGTTTTATCTAGTAATATTCAGAACGTGTATATTATGAATCTTGTATGAAACAAATTCTTAAATCTGCTCTGTGTTTATCAAATTTCAAGTATATTCATCTAAGCAAACTCATATATAACATATTTACAAACACAACTGTAAAATTTTGTCCTAAATAGTCATGTTCTTTAAAAGAATCCAGAAGTATTTTAAATAGTAAAATGTATGGCATTTAATGGGACATTCACAATTTGTTGGAAACTATGGACTTTGAAAAAGAAAACTATAATGTATTGAAATTTTAAACTTTAAATGTATTAAGATGATTCGATAAAATGTTACCAAATGTAAATATTCATTAATTTTCAGCTTTAAAAGAGAATTTCTGAGTTCGAATAAATAAATAAAGATGACATCAGTATAACATAATTTCTTAGCATTCTGCGCTTTTTGTTTATTCTGGGAATGTATTGGATTAGCGTATTACCAAAGATTATATAGAGCTCTATTTTAGCATATTGACAAATATGGTATAGAACAGTGTATTTTATTATGTATACAAAATATAAATATGTCTCATGTGGTAGTAAAACGTTTTCTTGAAAGTAGTTCAGCAATTTATAACCAGTCAAAGTTGTATTTTTACGTTCTCAATTTAATTATTAATTTAATTTATTTTATTATGTCTGTGTAAGTTAAATTATAATTAAATAGTTTTACAATCTATCAAAATTAATACTGATTTTACAACGAAAAAAAATTAACAATAAATTTTCTCTCTAAAACTTTACAAAACTAATTAAAATAAGAATATAACTTTCCTTTATACATTAGAAAAAAATTTTTGTATGTATTTTCTTTTGCAAAAGTTATCTATACTTAAATGTCTGTTTTCAAAATTAATTTTGTTATCACAGAAAACACTTTTATAAAAATGCAATATAAAGCATGTTAAACATGGAAGTTTATTGTTTCTTTTCATTCAAAATCTGAATGGAATTCCCATATTTAATATATACACTATATTGTCAGTTATGACTGGTCACTTTCGATTTTAGACGTTTCGTTAAATATATAGAAAAATATTTAAAAAAATATCCTGAAACTCCAGGTGAGTAAACAGAATAGTATAGATCATAAATTTGCTCAAAGATTTCCCCCCCGGAACTCCACAAGGAACCGCCGGGTAATTTAAAAAGAATGAATGTCGTAATAACCATGTAAAAAGCAATGTAACAAAAGCGTTCACACTGTAAATCATGATTAAGTGGTTTAATGTATTAAAACGTGTTCATTTTTATCAGGATTTAATAAATAGAGGTAGAGAAATTAAAGTTTATATAAAAATAATCCCAATTTTTGCCAAGCTTTTCGTTTATAATTCATAGAGTTCTTAATATGAAAAATGTTATTTTCAGAAAATATGACAAACAACACTGTACACAGTATCCTGCAATCAAATTTTAAAAAATAATAAAAAACCTATAAAAATGATCAGATATATTGAATAATGATTCACTGCGCAAATGCAATCAAAATATAATTTGTATAATGAGTTAGCTAAATGTATCAAGCAACATTCATAAAAGTCTCAAAAATATAGCTTGAAAATTTTGAAAATTATCGTCGATAGAATAAACTCAAAATTCGTTGCTTCCAAAATGAAGCAAAAAGATCAGAGGCTGTATTCATATGTCCTTTGATTAGTGTCAATATAGCATACATAAAATTATATGTACAACTGCATTTCGATACATTCTCTTATCTTTCTGCTTCCTTTTATTAATAATGGGTTTTGAGCCTATTAAATCAACTTCATATTACATTTCAACTTCAATATATTTTCAGACTTTTCTAACGATGGGTTTGAGACTTCAGAAAAGTTGCTCAATACATTAATTTAGTGCATTATATGAATTATGTTTTGATTACATTTGGGTGTGCGCAGTGAATCATTGTTGTTTCACTGCAATTTTATTTTCACTACAAGTACACATTCTTTCCTCATACAAATGAACACGTTTATTAAAATAAGCCACTTAATTATAATATACACTTTAAACGCTTTTGTTAAATTAATTTTTAGAGGTTTATCTGAAAAATATTCGTTTCTTCAATTTGTTGACGGCCCCTTATGGGTTTTCGGGAAAAATGACAGCCTAAACTAATTCAGATCTGAAAAATTCATCTGAAAACCCTTATGGGTTTTCGGGTAGAAATATATAACCGATAGTATAATTTTCAGGATAATGCCTCAAGCATTTTTCTAGATATTTAAAAAAACGTCTACAATAGCAAGTGACCGGTCTTCTTTTGCCATATAGTGTACATACACCACAGACTTCTCCAACCTTTTCTTCACACCATTGTTTGAAAACTAGGTTTTGAAAACAAATCAAAACGAAAACAATTAATATTTCCCATTACAATTAAGATAGAAACATAATGTAAAAGTAATTTAAGGGGGAAAATAGAAAAATTGATCCAATCCAAAAATCCAACGATTTTTTAAAGAAAATTTGAAAATTTCTGTTGTTCAGAGCACTTTAATTTTCGCTAAACTACACTGTTAAAAATAAAGGTGACAAACCAGTTACATTTGGCCCTCAGCGATGAAAAAGGGTTACCATATGATACCCGCGGGCTTGAAAATGTGTTTGAGGTGCCGCTTGATCCCTCACTGAGTGATCAACGCTATTTAAGGTGCCGCGCAATGCATACCGTTGGAAGATTTTCATCCCTTAGTCATTTGCGCATGCTCTGTGACGTGTGTCTTTCCTCTTCAACTCGCCGTCACTTTGTATATCAAAACAGCAATTTCTCCCGAAGATATCACCGCGTATGCGCTATCCCAATTTCGTTTAAAAGTTCGGATGGCTTAACTTTTGGCGAGCTTTTTATAAGATGCAACATTTGAATTGCGGGACATTTGAACATTTCAGGGAGAATTTGAAGGTAAGCTGGATGGCCAAACGGTTAGAGCGCTGAGCTTGCAGCTAGACGTTGTGGGTTCGAATACTTTACGGGCCGTCGTTTTATAATTTCTTTTTTTTTTTGGTACTCTGGGTTAGGGGTGCCGTCTTTTCACCCTAAGTAAGGGTGACATTCTGGCTCCCGTAGGGGTGTCACCAGTGATACAAGCCTTTCACCCCTAAAAGGTGCAATGTGTCACCTGTAGTTTTAACAGCGTTTGCCACGTTATGGTAAAGAATGATTTTTTTCATCAATGTAAGCTACTACTGAATGCTGAAAATATTCAACTGAATATTTGAAAAGAAAATGAATTATTTATGAATTTTATTTAGTCCCAAAATAATTGAAAGGGGTTAAAAATTTAGATATTATACCATTACCCGAAATGTACGTAAATGAAGTCAGTTCATGCGAATGTTGCCTATGACTGATCTCCCAAGAGTTTAAAACTAGTAACACAGTTCGGTGGGTATAGTGTTCACTTACATAAACTCACACATCTATACATTATCGTAAAAATTAAAAAAAGGAGCTGATATTAAATATAAACAATCAATCACGAGTATTACTCAGACAATTCCGTAAAATAAATGTATAAGTTATTAACTGTCGTAAAAAATATGCTAAAAAATAATAATGTTTTGAAAAAAATATATGTAAAATGCATAGTAGCGTATAACTGTATATATTAGAAAAATATGAATGTTTCTGCAACAAAAGTTCAAAGAAATATGAAGATAAATAATATGAAATAGTGCATAACTATTTTTTTACCTGTTACGGAAAAGCTATTGGTATACGTGACACGTAGACTTCTCACGATATTTCATATACCCATCAGCTATATTTTTAAAAAGTTTACCTTAGTCAATACAGACTTTTTAGTGTTTCAATTACATAAAATTAATTGATTTGAAAAGCCGATGGTAAAACATTAACAAGCACTTCTCATGACGATAGGATTAATCTTATAATCTTATTCTTAACGGTTTATGATGAATTTAATACTGTACTGACAATAAAAAAAGCATATTTAAAGTTCATTTGAAATTTCATAAAGCTAAATTTAGTGTACTAATAAACTTTTCTTTTAAGAGAGTAGTTAAAACATTTTTTGTACAGATTTATCATTGTAGTATGTTAGTTATAAAACATTTGATTACTTTTACAATTAAAACACAGAATATTTTAAGCAAACGAGTATAATACTTTTTATCTTTAGTTAACATTTAACAAATATTTTGCTTCTGAAAAATTACGAACAGTAAATTATTTAAACTATACAGTAAAACCTCTAAATAACGGACACCTCGGGAGCGTGGAAATTGTCCGTTATTCGGAGGTGTCCGCTATTGGGAAAACCTCAGCGATTACAAAAATTGCTAAGATAGTCTTAATGTTTTATTGATTGACTTTTACATGTCCTAAAACCTCTATGACATGATTAATCAGAAATTAAAATTATTTTTTAAGCATTAAAGATAAAATAAAACTGTTACAAAAGTTTGCTTATTGCTTTTGCTAGTGTTTCCTTGTAATTAGTATCTCTATGTGAAGTTTTAACTGTACCAATAATTTTAATCCTTTTGAACTATCTTTTTTTTACTCCCCCCCCCCCCAAAAAAAAAAAAACTCTATGTAATTGCTTATTTTATTTAGCCGCTTCTTGTGAATTCTCGATATTTCAGGAAACATCTTCAGTTTCAGTATTTCTTTCATCATCGCTAAAAGTCAGCTTTTATCGAAAATTCTGAAGCAGTATAATCACATCCAGCAATTGATTATTCTTCAGTAAGTGACTCATCATCAATATAAATGGAACAATTTGACAGATTCTTCACTCTTGATAAATTTCAATAATTCACTTTTTTCGCTTAATTCTTCATTTGTGTCAGAAATATGCGTTTCATTTTCTTTTAATATAAAGCCTGTTTTTCTGAAACACAGTCGAACTCTTTCCAGTTAAATAATTTTTACGGCTGAGGAAATCCAAATTACAACATCAACTGCATTAACTAATTTTAGGCAGTTTTCAAGGTTATTCATAGAACCTAACTTAAAAGAATGTAACATAATAAAAGCTTTCTGTACCAGGCTTTAAAATTGTGTATTACACCTTCTTTGATCAAGTGACTGGGATATTGAAGTTATGTTTTGGAGAAAAAACACAATTTTAACATTGTCGAATTTCAAATGCTTTGACTGAGAGCTTGCATTCCCAGGCCATCTCTTACATTTATCTGTGATCGCAAAATTTGTGACACATTATCCTGATATATTTAGAGGCTTTTTATTTTTTCCCATAGTTTTTCTCGTTAAAAAATAATTTTTTATCCTTCATCGCCAAAATCACTGTCCGCTATTCGGAATGTCCGTTATTCAGAGGTTAAATATACAAAAATATAGGTTTTGGGAGTAGGGATTAGAAAACTGTCCGCTAAATAGAGGTGTCCAGTATTCGGGAGTGTCCGTTATGGAGGTTTTACTGTTTTAGATAGCAATAACAGTTTGTAAATATGAAGTATACTGATGTAATTATATGGTTAATATATGATTGAAAGTTGAGCTAAAGAATTAAACTAGCTAATCGTTTCTGTAAGAAATAATTTTTAATTGCAATACCGTATAAAATTGATATGAATAACTTTAAAAATGCTTGAAAATATAAGATTAATTTAACGATGAACATAAATTTATAATTACAAAATTAAAATTGATTTCATCATGTCAAAATATCAAATGAGCAAGAATGCTTCAACAAAATGATACGGCTAATAAATATTTATTGATTATTTCGCTACATCGTAATAGAATTACTGATATCTGATGTCTCTAAGTAATTGATGACTCTAATCGTTGAACATAATTTCTGAACAATCTGCACAGTTTGTTTATTCAAGGCTGTATCCAGAGGCTATATTGAATTCCCAAATATACAAGAAAGTTTCAAAAGAGAATAATTGATTTTGTGTATACATAAATCGTTTTATTGCCAATATATTGAGATGATGTAGAATATATCCATAAAATAAATCTACTGATTATTATGATAACACCTATTTTCTGAGTTACAACTGCATTTAAGAGAAATTCTTTTAGCTGTAGACATCTATGGTTAAAAAAAGAAACTATTCCCATGTTAATTTTTAAATCAATATATATTATTTTACTATTTCACTATTTGCATAGAACTAAATTCAGTATACTAATAAACTTTTCTTTTTAGTGCGTAGCTAAAACATTTTTTGTACCGGTATATCACTGCAGTAGGTTATCTATAAAAGCATTTGATTAATTTTACAATGATGAACTCTAAATATTTTAATCAAACGAGTTTCCAACTTATATTATCCCGAAAAAAATACATTTTTTTAAAATCTTTGATTAACATTTAAACAATACTATGCTTCTTAAAATTTACGAATAGTGAGTTCTTTGAACTATATTATATAGCAATAATTGCACATATATATAAAATATACTGTTCAAATTGTATGATTAATACACGAAGGAAAATAAGTCTAAAAATTTAAACTAACTATTGGTTCCGGTAAAAAATAATTTTCAATTTCAATACCGTATAAAATTAATATGAATAACACTAAAAATGCTTAAAAATATAACATTAATTTAATGATGAGCATAAATTTATAATTACAAAATTAAAATGGATTACATCATATCAAAAGATCAAATGAGCAAGAATGTTTCAACAAAATGATACGGATAATAAATATCCATTGATTATTTCGCCACATCATAATACAATTCCTGATATCTGATATTTCTAAGTAATTGATGACTCTAATCGTTGAACATACTTTCTGAACAATCTGCATTGCTTGGTTATCCAAAGGCTATATGTCTATATTAAATTCCCAAATATATAGGAAAGTTCCGAACGAGAATAATTGATTTTATGTATACATAAATCGTTTTATTGCCAATGTATTGAGATGATACAGAAAATGTCCATAAAATAAATCAACCGATTATTATTAAACGACCTATTTTCTAAGTTACGACTGCATTTAGGAGAAATTCTTTCAATTATAGACATTCAATGGTTAATAAAAGTCTGTTCCCATGTTAATTTTTAAACTAATTTATATTTTCTACTATTGTAAATTAGTTTAGTGAGGAAGTAAAATTGATTGATATAACTGATGAAACTAAAATTATTTAAAAAAATGATACAATAAAGCGACTTTTGCTTCAAGCTTCAGAAACGTATTATAAAAGAAAATTACAAGATTCTTAATAAAGTTAAGTCAATGACTTGAATTTTCATAGAAATTTTAATGATAATAATTATTAAAAAACACGATGAAAATAAAAAATATCTTTGAAATTTTCTTATGTTCTTATTTGAGTCGTTCACCTGCTTGGATAATATATCTACACTGTTAAAACTAATGGTGACACATTGCGCCTTTTAGGGGTGAAAGGCTTGTCTCACTGGTGACACCTCTAAAGGAGCCAGAATGACACCTTTAATTAGGGTGTAAAGATGCCACCCTTAATCCAGAGTGGCCAATAATAAAAAATTAAAAAATATACAAACCGACTTTTGGCCGTCGAAGGATTCGAACTCACAACGTCTGATTACAAGCTCAGTGTTCTAACCGCTCGGCCATCGAGCTCACCTTCATTCACTCATAGCCATAGATTTTACTTCCCGTCACAGAAAACAGAAAGACACACGTCACAGCACATGCGCATGGTTCTAGTCACCCGATGAGGTGCCACATTGCTACTATTACGAAGTGTATGGCACCTTATTTAGCTCCAATCACCCAGTAAGAGACCTGTCGGTACTGCAACCACATATCCAAGCCCCTATGGCACCCTAGGGTTCCAAATGCCCCGGGTTCCAATGGATCCTAGGGCCTTTTCACCTCCGGGTCCCAAACGGCACCGGTTTGTTACCTTCACTTTTAACAGTGTATTGGTAGGCTGTTTAATGGATTTTCGTTCAGACAGAGGTTTGTTATGCGTGTGCAACATGCGTGCTTTAACAATGCGATTATGTAATGGGGAGTTATTCGACTTTCATTTGGTGTAAGTTTTATTTATTTACTTTAAAGTTGTATTACAAGATTTTGCAGTTAGCGGGGATCCGGTTTATCGTTCTTTTGCTTCGAGAAGGATATTTTCTCAAAAAACTTGCACTGTGTGCGCAGCACGCCTTCTATACTGTTTCGTGGACAGCGTGGATGTGATGAAGAAAAAATAAATCATTTCAGAATCTTAAATTTTTGTAACAAGACAATAGAAAAGTACTTGCCGTACGTAGATTGCTAGAGTTAAAATGTGAATATTATATTTTTATTCAATAGGATTTTTTTTATTTATTATTTTTTAGTAATATTAATTTTTTCCTTTTAATATTTTTGCATTAAAATATCATTAAAATGTGTTCATTTGAAGTGCGTTTAAAATGCAAATATTTGTTTGTAAAGAACTTTATAAATTCAACTTTATTTAATATTATTCAACATGAGTAGCAAGCATGAGAAATACGTTTAAGAATAAAATCTATGTCACATATACCACATACCATAAGAAATTTTCAAACATTGAAAAAAATAGTAAGGAAAGATACATGCATTATCTTATTACTTTTAAAAATATTAGTAAAATAATCTTTCGAAGGTTTATGATACAGCTATTTTCAATTTTAACCTTGTAAGAAAGAACACGATATGCTTAGAGTACAAAGTACTTTGCTAAAGTAATATTTATTGAAACGAAATATTAAAAGCAACGCAGCAATCTGTTTTTCAGTTTAAATTTCATATATCAGCGAAATGCTATCGTAAATGATATCGCAATTACCAAAGTAAAAAGCATTTTCACACAATTTACGAATGCTCCAATGGAAAATCTCTAATTTCATAGTAAGTTATCGGTTTTCGATATTTAATGCTCAACTTTAAGAAAGATTGCTTTGCCATAAATTGAAATATAAGTTTAACTATAAAATAAAACGTATATTTAACTAGAAATATGCAAAAATGATTTTAATTCCAATAAAATAAAGTATTTTAACACTTTGACGCGCAAAATCAAAATAGCTGCTTTAAACATTGGAAACTCATATTCCAAGATGACAAAATTTATTATATACTCAGTTTTAAAAAATAGTAAATTATATAAAAAAAAAAATAAATAAACCGCCGTTTTAAAAAATAGATAGTTTTATATAGCGGTCTCTGAGTATAAATATTTATTATTTCGGACTTACGGTCATAAAATTACGATTTTAACGATAATTAAAATGTAAATAACAAAAGATACACATTTTTTATAGAGTCATTGCATTTCAAATTACATTGTTTTAATACGATTAAAACATATAGATATAATATAAATGCTAGAATTCAGATAGCAACGCACTATATTTATCTTTTATCATTAATAACTATTATAAATATAAAAAATATATTCAATTATTTTTAAAAAATGAATTAAACATTCATAAATTCTTTTTTTTTCTTTTTTTTCAATGTTCTAAAGTTGAAATAAAAAGATGTTAATCTTTACTTACTTTAAAGATCAATATACCTAAGAAGAGGAAATATTTTTTCGAATAATGCAAGTAACTCAGAAAGTTTTAGATTTTAGATTTTTATTAAAATTTCTAAAATGATAATTAATTTACACACATTTCGGATATGAACGAGAGTTCAAATTTATTTATGGGAGAGGTGAATAATGATTAGTTTTTATTGTAAAACTAAATGAATAAAATTTACTTTATAGTAGCGTCAACCTTTTTAGAAATATTTAATTTAACTTAAAAATTAGGCACATTTCATTAGATGCCAACAAAAAGCTTATTTATATTGCAGTAGGAATTATGCACATTTGTTTCCAAATTTGACTAAACTAAATTAAAGTTTAAAAATATATAATTTCTTTTGGAATTAATATTCCACTCTGAAAAGTGATTTTTGAATGTGGATAAATTTAATTTGCATTTGAAGAAAAATCTTGATGCGGCCAAGTTAAGAAAGATTTTTTTCATGATGTATGTTTAGCAATTTTTCTTTTAAATAATGATTATTTTTTGAAATTATCACTTAATATTTTAGATGGTAGTGAATATTATGCGGAACCTATTTTATTTGTTTGGTTACGTTGCAGAAGTTAATTTTACATACATGATTTTATTCGATTTTCTGAAAGAAATCATCTCGAACCCCAGTGTGACTGCAAACAGCAATATCCCCATTTTTTTATCACTGCTCTAAAAAGTCTGTGGCTAGCTACGACTTTTCATCCAACTTCCAACATTTCAGCCAATCAGAGATAGGTGGTTTTTAACATAATTTACTGTCTACAAAGTCCTGTCTACAGTTTTCCTGTCTACAGAGAGCAATAAATAGCATCAACTGGTAACAGAAATACAGGATTCTCCTGCGAATTTAGAAACAACAATTGAAACTTTTTTTTTTTTACTTTGGAAGTTGAAAAGTTGGAGGAAAAATCAACTGAAAATTTGATCGCTCGAAAAATTAGTGAATCTATAGCAGCTTAAAGGTTATCATTCAACTATCACCAATATAGCCCAATCGCCTTTTGATAGGCTATCCTGTTAAATTATGTTTTGTCAGAGATTGTATAGTAAATTATCTGGATTTATTTTTAAACATTTATTTTTAATAGATTAAAATATCCATAAAAGTATCTGCTATATACTTTAATGGAGACTGTACTTTTAATCGGTAGTTTTCTAAATAACTTTTTTTTTTTAAATAATATACCCAAATTGAAAGCACATACCAGAAATGTTGACACACTTTTTGACATCTTATTAACAAAATTAAAATCTAAATTTACTATGGTAATCAATATTTTACGCTTGGATGATTTTTTTTAAATTTTTTTATTCATATTCACTTTTTTTACTGATGTAAAGATTTGCATAAATATTTGTTTTCATTTATTTAATAATAGCTCTTGTGTGTAAAGCAAACTAGTATCTTACATTGAAGAAAAGTTTGAAAACTATCTATCAATACAGTGCGTCTGAAAATTCACGAGCCAGTTGGTAAGGGTTGATAGATGACCTTAAACAATTGTTCATTGTACACTATCTACCAATAAGTATTTGGAAACTTTCAATTTTTGACATTTTGTCAAATATTTAAAAATATACTTGTCGGATTCTTCTGAAACTTCAGGATTATGAAGATTATGTCTGACCTCATATTTATCAACATTCATTTGATAAGCAGGGCAATTAGGGGGCCGACAAAAAATTAAAGAATAACAGAAATATTTGGGATAACTCTGTACATGAAAATGCACGAAATGATTTATCGCTGCAGAATACAAATATGTAGGTACTGCACAACATGTGCACTGATTTTTGTAAGAATAGCATGTATATTCATGGAGAAAGAGTGATTATTTTTAAAAAGTTCAAAAATTCTGGTGTGTTTTTTGTTTATATCATGCAGGGTTTTTGACCAAATTTAACGCAAATTTCAGAAATATTGGCAAAGTCTATTAGAAAAAATATAGCGCAATTGGAATAAAAATATATCAAGTATTTTATGAAATATGAGTAGTTTTATGAAATAATTTTTATCTGCGCATGCTCGAACGATAAAAACGATTCTTTTACATCATTTAATAGTCAATTCTATGGAGTAACTTATAAAAAAATCCAATCAAATATCGTGAAAATTCAAAAATATATAACTATTATAAGTAAGCTGTTTTTACATTGCTCTCTAAAAACGGCTGAATGATAAGGGATTCTCCGCAAATTGACATTTTTTATTAACTGACTTTTAGGAAAAAGTTAGTATTTAATATATACAATATCTAATACAATATTTCTGTTAATAAGTATCTTGACATCTGTGATAGAGAAGAATAAACGCTCTTTTCCTTTTCTATCACATTTGTCAAGATACTTATTAGCAGCAATATTGTATTAGATATTGTATTTATTAAATAGTACTAATTTTTTCCTAAAAGTCAGTTAATAAAAAATGTCAATTTGTGGAGAATCTCTTATCATTCAGCCGTTTTTAGAGAGCAATGTAAAAACAGCTTACTTATAATAATGATATCTTTTTGAATTTTCACGATATTTGATTGGATTTTTTTTTATAAATGACTCCATAGAATTGACTATTAAATGATGTAAAAGGATCGTTTTTATCGTTCGCGCATGCGCAGATTAAAATTATTCCATAAAACTACTAATATTTCATAAAATAATTAATATATTTATATTCAAATTGCGCTATATTTTTTCTAATAGATTTTGCCAATATTTCTGAAATTTGAGTTAAATTTGGTCAAAAACCCTGCATGATATAAACAAAAAATATACCAGAATTTTTTAATTTTTTTAAAATAATCACTCTTTTTCCATGAATATACATGCTATTCTTACAAAAATCAGTACACATGTTGTGCAGTACCCACATATTTGTATTCTGCAGCGATAAATCGTTTCGTGCATTTTCATGTACAGGGTGATCCCAACTATTTTTGTTATTGTTTAATTTTTTGTCGGCCCCCTAATTGCCCTGTTTATCAAATGGATGTTGATAAATATGAGGTCAGACATAATCTTCATAATCCTGAAGTTTCAGAAGAATCCAACAAGTATACTTTTAAATATTTGACAAAATGTCAAAAATTGAAAGTTTCCAAATACCTATTGGTAGATAGTGTATATGGATGTATGAACCAGAGGATGCTTTTAAGCTACGTTAATAATAAATCAGGAAAAAGAAATGAAGCGAATGTTTTTTTGGAACATCATTTAACGGTTTATATGTTTATAATACGCGCTCCAAATTGAGTCAACGAATAGAGATATATGCCTGGATGAAGCAACTGTGAAGTGTTTGATTTAGAGATTCAAAAATATTATGTCTTTCAGGCATATAAGCAGCAACAATAAATATTCAAGTGACGAGATCTTAAACAGCGTTAACTAAAGTGGCATAAACAATAGTGTTTAGATGTCCCCCTAAGGATCAGTCGAGCGTCGGAAAATCGGGAATTCAGAGTAACCAACTGAACTGATTCAGCATGCAAGCACATCCAGTTGTTATCGTATATTTCTGGAAGAAGTTTCGTCAAAACTACGTAAATAAGACCCTATCATCATTTGTAAGCGACTGTAATTTCAGCATGATGTGGTGCCAGCCCATTTCAGCATTGCTTTGCGCAGTTACATGAATGCCATTTTTGCCAAGATGAATTGAGGATGAGCTCAGAAAACTTCTTGAGGATATTATCGCTGGAATATCTGTTGCTACTTTAGGTATGCCTGAAATACTTTGAATCCGTACGCCAATCTCTCCATCGACACAGTCAGGCATTGTAACTACTGGTTGACACAATTTTCAACACTTATTGCAAACATAGCAATATAGTCAAACATTTCTTTAATGTAACTTTCAAGTGTCTATGTCTCAACACATCATTTGTTTCCCTACATTTCTATACAATAAAGGATTCTTAAAGTGATTTCTATTAATCTTTATATTCTGACCCATATGTTCTGCGGCATGCTACGTGTTTATCGCTTTCCAAAACTATAATTGTAGCTTGTTGATTGACAAAACCCGTAGTTTCCGGAACGGCAATTTTCAGTAGCTCATTTTAGAGTCATGTAATCGCCACATCAAAATTCACAGGAGCTTGTTTTGCAGATAGCACGATTGGGCCATGGCGTTTTTAATATATAAAGATGTGTTAATTTCAGCAAAAATCACCAATAAACCGCTAGTACTTTAAGCAAAAACATACCAATTCAGTGTATCTGATATCAGATTTATTTTTATTTACAATTATATCCTGTTCAGATAGAAGTTCATGATTGTTTTTTTTCTCATTGTTGAAACTTGGGAAAATAGAATCTTTTTTTAAAATTTAATAATTGCTTGTACTATTCAGTTAAAAAATATAGATAAGAATTAAAATAGCAAATAAAGCCTTTGTGCAACAATGTTAAAAGATAGAAAACCAATGATTATAAATGCACAACTAAATTATGAAAAGAGAGCAAACAGCTGTTTCGAATCTACTATCGAGATTCTTCTTCAGTGCAAAAAGTCAGTGAGCTAGACAAAGCAAAACTGAGCTCAGTTTTGCTTTTTGTCAGTGTAGTTGCCAGTTCTGAAAAGTTTGCATAAAATGTTTAATAGATAGACGCAGAGTGTTTAACAAAATAGTTAAATTCATTAACTAAATTTATTTTACCAAAATAAGATTTCTTCTATTTTATCCACAGTTAATTTTTGCCAATAGCATTTTTTCTCGCCAAAAGTATATTTGACTTTCTGCATATGTAAATCAGTTATCTAAAAAATAAAGTTCATTACCTATTTAAAAAAAGGGAATTTGTTTTTAATATTAAAATATAAACGGTTAAATAATATATTATATCGTAAATATTTTTAACAAAACCAATAAAATATATTAGAGCTTAAAATAATAAATATTTTATTTTGTAATTTAGTATTTAATAATTGAAAAACAAATCAGGTTACACTATTGAAATTAAATTTTCGCTAATCCACCTTCAAAACAACAAATCAATTAACCACATGATTAAATTTCGATTTTGGTGTAGAGCTGCTGCAACTTCTGGGGATTGACATCAATCATTAGAGTCAAATGGGAAAGTCGTCTCTTCTACTATATATGTTACACTTTTGGTTATGTAAAATTAGTAATAATCATTGGTTTGTTTTACAATTACGGGATGCATTCAACAAATCATCTTTTTGATCAAGAGCTTCTTTTATACACAGTATAAAATGAGATTGTTAACTACGTTTTGTTAATTTTTAAGCGTCTAAGCGATATTGTATTTTTCGGAGGTTCTGTAATGTGTACAAACTCTTCTGTAAAGATGAAAACAAAATTTGTAAGAGAATTTTGAGCACGTTAAATACTACACTGTTAAAAATAAAGGTGACAAACCGGTTGCATTTGACGCCCAGGGGTGAAAAGGTTAAATCACTTGGCACCAGCGGGCTTGAAAATGTGTTTGGGGTACCATTGGGTGTTTCACGCTAATTAGGGTGCCGCGCAATGCATACCGTAGGAAGATTTTCACCCCTTAGTCATTTGCGCATGCTCTGTAACGTGTATCCTTGCACTTCAACTCGCTGTCACTGGTGGATCAACACAGCAATTTTTTCCTACGATGACTATCACCGCTATACGCTATCCCAATTCTGTTTAGAACTTCGGATGGCTAACTTTTGGCAAGCTTTTTTATATAAAGCAACCTTTGAATTTCAGGACATATGAACATTTCAGGGAGACTTTGAAGGTGAGCTTGATGGCCGAGTGGATAGGGCGCTGAGCTTGTAATCAGACGTTCTGCGT
This sequence comes from Maratus speculifer, assembly GCA_964019185.1. Classification (NCBI taxonomy): domain Eukaryota; kingdom Metazoa; phylum Arthropoda; class Arachnida; order Araneae; family Salticidae; genus Maratus; species Maratus speculifer. Next base: position 277,326,270 of record OZ025289.1, on the reverse strand, counting down.
TCGAATCCATCGTGGGCCGAAAGTCGCTTAGTATATTTTTTAATTTTTTATCATTGGGCACTCTGGATTAAGGGTGCCATCTTTTCACCCTAAATAAAGGTGCTGTTTTGGCTCTTGCAAGGTGTAATGTGTCTTAAAAGGTGCAATGTGTCACCATTAGTTTTAACAGTTTACAAACAACTTTCGACTTGTTGCAGTTGTATTACATTTACCTTTTCCAGCCAGCATTTGCCATCACAACTAGTACGTAGTCGCATGGCATGTCAATAAAACTGAACAGTAAAAATGATGTAAAGTGAACTTTTTCGGAATTATCTGAGTTAGGCGCCTAAAGGAGTTGTAAAGAGTTTCTTTTAAAATGTCGAAGAAGTAAAAATTCACACACACACAAACAAAAAAAGGATCTAGGAGGAATCCTACTTAGGAGTATCTTGAGCACGTAAATGCTAGAAAAAACTTTCTACTTGTTGCAGTAGTATGACAGTTACCTTTTCCAGCCAGCATTTGTCATTACAACTGGCAAGTGGTCACATGGTATGTCGCTAGGTACAAAAATAAAATAAAATAACGCCACAGTCGAATTTATATTTTCTTTATATATTATATATATTTTCTTTATAAGAGATTACTGTCTACATATTTTTACATATTTTTACAAAATATTGCCAGTTTTTCAATGGGTGAAATTTAATTTGTGTTAATAAATCTAAAGCTTAAATTCAACGCATTAAATTTTGCCTGTTTACAAAATTGAGTGACTGTATAATTTAATATTATTAATAACAATTAAAAACAAAACTGCACTGGAAAACAGTACTTTTAATACTAACTTTAGAATATATGAAGAATTGGTCTATGATGATAAAAATTTTAATATTTTTTATGTTAGCAGATATTGCATACAGAGGTAATCAGCATTCTTGTTTTAACAATGCAAACTCATAGATAACAGATTAATATATATATATATATATATATATATATATATATATAGCCATTAATCGTAGGGTCATTCCATGTCAGATCACCCAGACCATGGCACCCACCATCACCAATTTTGATAAAATTCAATGAATTTGTAGAATTTCTAATGCTGATTCCAAAAACATCAATTATATTGAAATTGATCAAGCGGTTTGTGAGTTATGAGCTTTTAAATAGCTCCCAAGATGGCCGATTTGCCACCATTTTGAATAGGACATGTGACAACAAAAAAGTCCATAACTTCTTTCAGGTTTAAGCTAGAGCTTTCAAATTTTTTTTGTTTTGTTCAGAATAAAGTAAACTTTCAATTAAACAGATTTTTGTGAACCTCATTTTATAAAAATGCTGTCAAAAAATGACTTTTTGTCATTTTTTTAAGTAAAAAAAAGGGCAACTTCAATGGCTGATTTCCCCCAATGTACCCCCTTCAATTTTCATCTAATTGCATAAATAAGCAACTCAAAGTGTGTTTTGTTGACTAATTAAAAAAACTTAATGGGCGGTTCACAGGTTTTTATTTAAAAAAATAAATTCATTTTACTGACTTTCCCCAATAACAGAAAACGCAAGATAATGAGTTGACATTTCTTTTATTACCAGAAATATTTATATATATTTACATCCAAAAGTTTGATAAGGTTTTATGTTACTTAAATATGTATGTTTAATGTGGCTAAAAAAGGGGAATCCCCTGTAAAAAAGGGAATTAATAGGAATGCCAATAATGGATTTTTGCAAGACATAGAAGTACTTTCCTAACAAATTGAAATCTATTGCAGAGTTTCAATAAATTATAAGTACAAAAAAAATGATAGAAAAAACTCTACAAATAGGTACATTATATAACAAAATCATACTTGTATATAATAAAAAATGTGATAAAATTAAAACTCTTAAAAAATACAGTAAGTAAAAGTTACACTAGTCTACATATCAGATGATTAAGAACCAATGCACCCCTTTAATGTATTTTTCTATGCTAATTTCACAACTGTTCTTAGTTTTCTTCTATCACGTATAGTTTGTTTGCGATCAACCAGAGGTGATTTCTAAGATTCATTGCCGAGAACAAGCATCATGTAATAGTCACAGATAATGTAAATGTATACTTGTGGATGCTTGCGAACTTATCTAATGTCTTTTAGAATACAATCTGATTGTATTCAGCATGAGATAGACAAATGGTTTATCTGCAGTGACTTCAAATGTACATTAATATTATTGGCACAAAAAGCTGTGTGTACAAAAATGCCTTGCTTTCTACGTGAACGGGACAGTTCGGCAAAGCAAAATCATTGGATTTTCTGATTCGTTTTTCAATCCATTTTTGCTCACAAACGCATTCAATCGGCAGGCTCTCTCTCTATATATAAAAGACAAACTATATTTAAAAATGCTGTCAAAGTGGGTATTTTGAATTGAATTTAAGCGATAGTACTGGAAACGGAAAAAAATGGTCATACTGAGAAAATAATTGTTGTAAATCAAGATCTAATTCATTGAACAAAAAATAAAAACACAGGTTGCAAGGTTGCCACAGGCGACTAATTTTTAATTCTAACTGGCACCACTTTCTTAAAAATGAAATCCATATTAAATGCTTTGATAACATTTGCAAGTAAAATGTACTTCAAATTTTATATTAGAAAAATACTGGTGCACACAGAATATAAAAATAGTTGCCTGTAGCAGCCCTGAGGTCGCTTATAAATCTCTGAAAAAAAATCACATCAACAAGTATTTTTACTTTTAAAAACGAATCTGAAATTGTGTTAGAAAAATTTGAGTTGTTCAGGGTACAAAAATATTTTTTATATACACTGCCTTAACATAATTGTGATAAAACCAGTTCTTGCAAAAAAAATTAAATTTTAAAAAGAACCAGATAAAATTGTTGAACTTGGTTTTCATTTAAATTTAATTTAGTTTTTGTTTCTGAAACAAGTACAGTAAACTATCTCAAATCCAAAACCCTAAAATCCACAACTCTAAAAAATCTGCATATAATTTACGGGTGTAAATAATGAAACATTCAGTTCAGATATAGGGACAAAATTTGACTTTTATAATTTTATATAAATTCCATTTTATTTTAATTTGTAACTTTTGTTAATAATACTGAATTCATGTTTTTTTCCCTTGAAGGAAAATAAATATATTCTGAAAAAATTCAGATTTTTCTTATATCATTGGTAATCACAATCTCCTTATCAAATATATTTATGTATAGCTTTTTTGGTTATTAAATCTAAATCTGGCTAAACCTGAAAAAAAAACTTCTTTATTTTACGATTTTGTTGAGAATTAGTAATGTATCTTTATGAGGTACATTAGTAACTATATTGAATAATTTAGGAAAGATATATTTCATGTTTATAATGAATATTTAATCATATATTATTGATTATTAACTTGATCCTTACTTTTAATATTTTAATTACTTTGAAAATTATCTAAATTTTTATTATTTTAATTTATTACTTATTACTTATTTTAATATTTTATTATATTGTAAAGCATTCATTTTAGTTTTGATTGCATTATTAATTGCATTCAAATTCCTGTTTAAAAAAAGGTAAACAAAGTAATGACCGGAAATCGACAAAATTCTAAAATCCACAAAACTTCTGGTTCCAAGCTGTGCGGATTTGAGGGAGGTCTACTGCATTTAACTTCAAAATTTACATCTGCCTGTTGGCAGGGATTTTTAAAAATATTAATTACCTTCACTTTAAATTATTATTGATGTAGATATATTTTTGATAGCATGTTTATTGTGTACGTGATATGCTATTTTGTATCAATTTAAAGTACCATAATTTTTATTTAAGAGTTGCAATTTTATTGTACTTTGTATAATAAAAGTTCAATTTTGTCATAAAATTCAACTATTTGTAGAACTTTTTCCATCATTTCCTTTTTATTCATAATTTACTGAGACTGCAATAGATTTCAATTTGTCCGATTGCAAGAATCCATTATTGGTATTCCTATTTATTCCTATGGGATTCCCCTTTTGTAGGCATATTAAATATATATATTTATGTAACATTAAACATTATCAAACTTTTAGATGTAAATATGTATGATATTTCTGGTAATAAAAGAAATATCAATATTATCTTGTGTTTTCTGTTACTGTGGAAAGTCAGTAAAATTGAATTTATTTTTTTAAATAAAAACCTGTGAACCGCCCATTAAGTTTTTTTTTATTAGTCATCAAAACACAGTTTGAGTTGCTTATTTATGCAATTAGATGAAAATTGAAGGGGGTACATTGGGGGAAATCAGCCATTGAAGTTGCCCCCTTTTTTACTTAAAAAAATGACAAAAAGTCGTTTTTTGTCAGCATTTTTATAAAATGAGGTTCACAAAAATCTGTTTAAATGAAAGTTTACTTTATTCTAAACAAAACAAAAAAAAATTGAAAGCTCTAGCTTAAACCTGAAAGAAGTTATGGACTTTTTTGTTGTCACATGTGCTATTCAAAATGGCGGCAAATCGGCCATCTTGGGAGCTATTTAAAAGCTCATAACTCACAAACCGTTTGATCAATTTCAATATGATTGATATTTTTGGAATCAGCATTAGAAATTCTACGAATCCAGTGCATTTTATCAAAATTGGTCATGGTGGGTGTCATTTTTGGAAAAATCTGGGTGATTTGACATGGAATGACCCCGTATTACAATATATGAACCATTGAATTTAATAGCATATAGCACATTAAACATGGAGGGAAAAATAAATAATAAAAAATTAAATTAATTAATATATATACATATATATATATATAAACATATAGAAAAATATATTTAATATACCTCTATTGTCTTTCTGAATTATAAATTTTTTGTAACAGATATTAAACCTTTTTCTTGAGAAAAGTTTAAAGAAAAAATAATACCTGCCAATGATAAAGATTCAAGAGACTACAAAGTATAATAAAATTAATCTCTCGAGCTTGGTTATTAAATATCGTTATAAAAAATAAAAGCTGAATATAATCTGAGCTAACTTATTCCGATGGACACTTTAGCTTCTCGTTCTGACAAGAATGCTGGATTGCCTGTCAGTAGAAAGATTGGACTAACGAGATTTCTTCTCTTTTCGTTTATTTATAAATAATTCACAAGATCTTGCTTCCCATACTGTAAAAAGTATATTTTATCTTTTTATTTATTTTTTTTACGTAATTAATGGCGATACCGTTGATGATATTCATCTTAAATGATATTACTTTGTTGAGAGTTTATAAAATCAGATATCTTGTTTTATCTCGAGAATATTGTTTAAGTTTAAACAATAATGATTCATGGTATATTTAGAATGGTATATTGAGACTTCTTTTATACATCGGGCGTGTACCCATTCAATGAAAACTAAATGTATTTCAAAATTTAAAAAGAAACATGTTATATAAAATTTAAATATTTATCTGAATTTCTATTTATCAGTTATAAATTACACTTTTAGATATCAAATCTCTTTTCTGTAAAAAAAAAAAAAAAAAAAAAAAAAAAATAATAATAATAATAATAATAATAATAATAATAAAATGTGGAAAATGTAAGCAAGAGAGTGTAAAAATTTTAAAGACACTACATTAAAGCGAGAATGAAAAACAAAAAAATAAGTTTTTTTAAAAAGGCTATTTTCATAAGTAAATTGTAATAAAATAAAACAGCATTGAAATTAAAAAAGATAATGTTAATTGAAATACAAAACTCTATAAACATGCTATTGTAAGTTTTTGAGAAGCAGAATTGTTATTTAAGGTAACAAAAAAAAAAAAAAAAAAAAAAAAAAAAAGAAGAAGAAGATGGCTAATCATTAAATAAAAACAACTTTATAGATTATTTCCGTATCCTGCAATTTTTGAATAATTCACGGCATTTTATTTTCGGTGGTTTCTGATCAGTTACTTTTTCTCATTTCCTAGAATTGTAATTAAATGTCCAATATTTTAGTTAAATAATACAGTATTTACTTGAATAATTTTTCACTACACTTCTTTACGCCCCTCTAATTATGAAAGAAAATTTTAAAGATTTTTTTCTTTTGAACTGTTATTCGAATAATAATCTTCTCCATTTTTCAAATCATTCATTGGTTATTTCGGATGACATTTTTCCTTTACACCAAATAATGGTCTTATTAGAAGAGGCACCAAAGTTGTGAGCTACGCGATACAACGTTAATGTATAAGTAAAGTTCATGTTTTCAATCATACACTTCACTCAATTAATCTATCACTACATTTTTGTCATAGCAATCATTTCAGTAATCTTCTTCGCAATGTAGACGAATCATGTTCCCGGCGCTTGTGTGTATTTTAGGAGTCATAACGAAAGGACAGGTTTTTCTTGCTGATACACAGTAATTCGATTAGAAATAAGATCAGCAACCCTTTCCTGGCGGATGTCTTCAAAAGGATTTGATTGAAACAATCAACTTTTTAATGGTGGAATATTTTTGTCGCCTATAAGCTACATTGTAAACAAAATTTACAGTTGCTAAGATTTTTCTTGTAGATTTGTATTTCAAGAACTTTTCATATAACGGTAACAGCAAAAACTCATGTAACCTTCCTCGGTTACATAAAATTTTGCTATTATTATCTTTCTATGAAAAGTTCTTGGAATACAAATCTACTAGAAAAATTTTAGTAACTATACTTTTTTTTCTTTTTTTTTTCTTTTTTTACAATGTATTAAGCAATACCTGCGAACAGCAAATGAAATATTTCGAAGGGACATCTGACATTATGAGCGGCATTTTATACACCTTCAATTCATCTCGTGTAATTAGAGCTTAAGGAGCTATAGAAATAACAAAAATTGTTCTAATACTTAAAAGTTGCTTGTTTTGAGTATCTTCTTTTGAAATAAGTTAAAAATGAATTGACCGAGAGCAGAAAAACTTTCATGCCTCGTGTAATCAGTTACACTTTTTGACAACTTTGATGCCTCGTATAATTCGTTGGGCAATAACAATGTTTTTTATTATTTCAATGTATCCAATGCTTCCATAAACACTTTTCAAGTATGTCTGGAACTGTTATTTAAAAGGGAAAAAAAATCAATAAAAATGTAGTTAACTTTTCGAATAGATCCAAAGTTTAAAAAAAAAATTAAACATTGAACTGAAATACTGCTTTTAGTAAAAATTCTCTGAATAAAATCATGATTTTTACAGCACTTTTTAGTATAGCCTAATGAGAGAAGATATTACACACTGCAAAAAAAAAAAAAAAAAAAAAAAAAAATCGATAAAGTTACTAAATTTTTTCTAGGAAACTGGGATTCCTAGAACTTTTCCTGTAACGGTAACAGCCAAAATTCAAGTTTCAGAGTCAGTTACATGAAATTTTCATGTTACCGTAACATGAAAAGTTCTTGGAATCCCAGTTTCCTTGAAAAAGTTTAGTAACTTTACAGATTTTTTTTTACAGTGCAGTGGCGAAAAACATTTAAATTTAAATAGATATACTATAAAGATTTTCTTTGTCAGGTTTACAGAAAAAGAAAAACTTATCAACTTAGAATGGTAAAAAAGATTTTGGCCAGAAACATTCTTTTAAATATCATTTCTGTGAAAATAATTTGTTTCTAATGATAATCATGGAGCTATCAGGAAAAGCAGGTAAAAGATACAAGTTTTATTCAAAACTATTAAAATTTAATTTACGTAATAACCTCACAGGATGTTATTTTAAAACAACGATTTCTCTTTCAGATGAAAATAATTTTTTAAAATTTTCTTTAACAAATATTAATACAAACTGATAAAATCAGAAATATGCGCTTCGCATTTCGTATGTTTCCGTCATTTATAAAGAATGTTGACTTGTCCGTTTAAACAAGGTTTTATATAGTACACTGTAAAAAAAAATCTGTGAAGGTACTAAACATTTTCTCGGAAACTGGGATTCCAAGAACTTTTCATGTAACGATAACAGGAAAAACTCATGTAATCGATTCTGAAACTTTAATTTTTGCTGTTACCGTTACAGGAAAAGTTCTTGGAATCCCAGTTTCCTAGAAAAGGTTTAGTACCTTTGCAGATTTTTTTTACAGTGTACTGTTTGGTATAAAAATATAAAGTAAGTAGTAGACATATTTGTCATATATCTACTATCGAGGTATTTGCATTAAATTAAATAAAGTTTTAACATGTTTTAAAGATTGGTAATATCGTATTTACTCATGCTTCTCCTGTTTATAAAATATACTGAGTCCGAAAATTTTGGTAAACGATGGATTAAAATAAGATATTTTAATTGTAATAAATATAAATTTCTATCAAGTTTGTAAAATTTAATAGATAACAACATATGTAGCACATTGCACATTATTTGAAAAGTTAATTGAAAAAGTGTAAAAAAAAATATATATAATAATACGGCGCAGGCGTTTTTAAATGTATATTAAAGTTTTATTATGACTAACTTTCAGAGAAGGTTTTCAAAATACTTATTTTAAAATATTGCGAATTGTGGGATTTGTCTCTTGATGTTTCCTTTTCAAAATCTTAAAATATTTTTTTTTCTACTTAGTGTACATCGAGATACTTACACTAGTGTTTCCAAGGAGTCTGATTAAAGAAAATCTATTAAAAGTAAAATGGTATTATTCCTAATTGCTTTGTTTAATCACAGAATTTACAATACTTTATTGCGATTAAATCCAGTAAAGAATTTTGTTAAAATATATAGTGAAACAGAGTACGAATCCTGTTGGTTGCATATCTATAAACAATTACGGCTTTAACAATTGCATTGTATGTAGGCTTTCCCATTTGGTTTGAATTTATAAAGACAACTGCTTGAAGATTTAATGCAAGGATCTGACAAAAGATTTTCATAAACACATTACATTTTGTCGTGTAATTTAAATTTCTAGAAAATTCATAATTTGTAAGTGTAAAGCGGAACATCACAAATACCAGTAATCAATCATTTTCATTAATTTATTTTCAATGTATTTTTATCTGACAATCAAGAGCCATTAACAATATAAAAATTGGGTTAGCTCTTTCGGATCTGATGTATTTCTAATAGTACATTTTTTTTTCTTTTTCATGTCTTTTGTGGGGCATTATATTTTTTAAAGAAATACCTTTGCATATACTAATGTTAGTATATGGCTATGCATTTACTATATGACTTAATTTATGTTTAGAAAGAGATGATCAGTAATATAATAATTTTTACTATTTCTTTAAAGGTTTTTTAGGCCATTTGCGATTTTTTAATTTTAAATATATTTTTACTCTTTAAATTTAAAATAAATGTTACTTTCTTGAAAGAGTAGTTTATAATAAACGCAAAAAGTATTAGAAAACTGTAATACGAGTTAAATGTTAAACGTAATAAAATTTTTTCTAAAGATCTTCAAAAATTCTTCCTTGGCCTATTGTCGTATGAAAATTAATTAAATAGTACGCAAAAAGCAACAATCGTTATCTTTCAGATAGACCGTTCACTAAACGTTTGTTAAACACTGATTAATCAATTTAGACAGCTAGTGCCAATATTTTTAACGTAAAAGTGAATTATTCTAGAAATAAAAAAAAAAATAAAAAATAAATAAAAAAAAAAAAAACGGACCCCAAAGGGTTATAACATGTTGTGTACTGAAATGTCTTAGATAGTGAAAGTTTCCCAATAGCTGAAAACGAAAAATGCTTATTTTGTTTGTATATTTTTTTCATATTCACGAATTAATAAATGGTATTTTCAAATTTTGAATAATTATGTAACTCATTTTTATAATTTGTTATTACGCTGACACATTTCCACAATGCATACTATTCTAATGTTCTTTAATTAATAATGACAGATATTTGAATATTATGTTTAAAACTGCACTGTAAAAAAAAAAAAATCTGTGAAGGTACTAAACATTTTCTAGGAAACTGGGATTCCAAGAACTTTTCATATAACGATAACAGGAAAAATTCATGTAATCGATTCTGAAACTTGAATTTTTGCTGTTACCGTTACAGGAAAAGTTCTTGGAATCCCAGTTTCCTAGAAAAGGTTTAGTACCTTTGCAGATTTTTTTTTTTTTTTTTCAGTGTGATATCCAGAATCTTATTTCATTTAAAAATAAATAAAATCTTAAATTAAGCATTTTTAGAAAGAAAGAAACACCTGAAAATAGATTTTATTTATAGACACAAACAACTAGTATCTTCTTCATCTTTCTTTTCTTTCTATGAAGATTTGAGTGAAAGCTTTTCATCCAATGCTTTATTTTTGTTCTTTACGTTGCTTGATAAAATCGATAGATAGTATAGCACTAGAACATCTAAACTTTGCAGGATTATGTGCGAGATTTGTCGAAGAAGAACAAGGTTTTTCCTGTAAAGAAAATCATAAATATTTAAAGTGAAACGCATCTAAGGGAGCAAAAGATTTACAGAATAAGAGGATTTGTTAGATTGAACATTTCAATTCAAATATTCTCCTATTTACTATAATTTCAAAGTTAAAATTACGTAAACTTATTTTACTTACTTTCTAACAGAATAGCAGATTATTGTAAACATACAGCTTAGCTTTAATTTTAAGCAATTGAAAACGTTTGGAGAGGAATTAAAATACTGTAAATCTGTTTGACTTGATTACTAGAAAAAATTAAATTGATCTGCAATTGTTACGATATTTGTTGTGATAAGAAATGTACTTAAGTTCTATTTAACATTCAAATTAAATTAAAAATAAATATTAAGTAATATTTTCCCAGCATCCTTTTAATTTTTAATATACGAGAAATGTGAAAATAAAACAATATTGTTGATGCATAATTGGAAATTATTTATAAAGAATTTAAATATTTTAACAAAATTAGAAAATCTTATTACATTTTAGGAAAAAATAAAAACTTGTGAAGAAGTCATTAAGTCCAATTAATAATGAAATTTCAAATTCTTAACTATATGTGACGTTTCCGTCTTTAATACAACACACATAATCCACTCAAGATGTTTTGAAAAAAGCAGCAAAACAAGCAGGCAAACTAAAGCGAAATAAACTAACTGAAAAGTAAAAATAGTGATGTTTAAAAACTGTACATACGGTATTTACTCGTGTATAACGCGCACTTTTTTTTCGAAAAAGTAGGGCAAGACTCCTAAGTGCGCTTTATACACGCACTGTAAAAAAAATCTGTGAAGGTACTAAACATTTTCTAGGAAACTGGGATTCCAAGAACTTTTCATGTAACGATAACAGGAAAAATTCATGTAATCGATTCTGAAACTTGAATTTTTGCTGTTACCGTTACAGGAAAAGTTCTTGGAATCCCAGTTTCCTAGAAAAGGTTTAGTACCTTTGCAGATTTTTTTTTACAGTGCGGAATAAGTTTTTGCTGCTGGATGTAATCACACGATATACATATGAATCAAGAAAGGTATTCAAAGAAGACATAATTATTCAGAAAAACTTATTTAGTTAAAGTAGTACTGCATCTTTATTTCACTCCTTGCATTTTTTTATACATTAACATTATATAAACGCTGATTAGCAATTTTCACTTATTTCTACCCCCTGTCATTTTCTAACCCGAAGTCTAAAAATGTATTTTCGTCTTGTTTTTGGCCTGATTTAATGATTTCTTTACTGAAATTCATTTAGTCATTCATTCATTTGGATGTCAAATTTATGGTGCGCGTTATATACGAGATTATAAAAATCCGAGATTTTTCTTGTAAAGTAGGGAGTGCGCGGTATACACTCGTGCGCGGGATACACGAGTAAATACGGTATTTATTATAAAATTGTAATAATAATAATAAAAAATAACATTGCGTTACAGGACTTGCGTAATTTTATGCAACAAACGGTACGCGCACTTTTACAATTAATACTTAATTATTTCTTTGCTGCAAAATTTGAATCAGCATCTTTTTTTTTAAGCTAATCAAAGAATTAGCCTTTTTGTGCCGAAAAATATAATAATTTCATAACTGAAAATATTTATGAAATAATTAATCTGTGTAAAGTTTTGGAAATATCACAAATCAAGATTAAAAAAAGAATTTCAAAAAAAAAAAAATGTGTTTTAATTCTGAATGCATCTGTTGTGCTGTTTATAATATAATTAAATAAAATTAGAAGAGATAATAAAGATTCTTGTATATTTTTAATTATATGTATATACGTTACGTTATTATTAAATAAACATATTTTTATAGTACAAAAGAATCCTTTACCATGTAATGTCTCGATTTTTTTTTAATCTTTTTAAAAGAATATAAACATAAAATAACAAACTTGTTTTGTTAATTAATATTTCAATCAGGTTTCTTTTTATTTTCAAAAGTGAACCAAACAAATTCATAAGAAAAATACACAGTAAATTAAAACAAAAATGAAGTTTTTAATTTATGCTTTTGCAATACATACAATAAAAAGACAAACTATCCTATGTTTTTTTTAATCTGCATGAAAAATGAATTGATTTTTTCTAAAGCAAAGCTGTATTGCCTTACAGAATCGATTCTCATTAGTGCCAAACTGTATCTGGAGTAACTGGAGGGAATAGGAAGAATTCTCTTTGATTTCAGTTTGATTCTTTTAGTTGTATCTCTGTATTTAATCAAAATTTTTGTTTCGGATTTTTTATGATAGCTGTAGTTACGTCACAAATTTTTTTGTACTATAATGTTGTAACTTATAACTGCAATTTATATTTAAATAAGATTTATTCATAGAAAAATCCATAGTCCTATTTGGAAATATATATATCATAAATTAAAGCGAAAATTAAATGGGGAATTTATTCGACTGCTGTACTTCTTAGAAACGATAAAAATCGTATAATATCAATCATCTGCATGAAAAATAGATAACATTTATTCTGTAAAGTAAAACTCAAAACAGATCTATAAATTGATGTCGTATTATTCCAAATTGTATCAAGATAAAATAAAGAAAAAACGGCAAACTCAATCTTTTTTCAATTCTGTTCTCCCAATTGTTTTTTCAGTTTTTTATATACTATTTTTATTTCGGAATTTTTACGAAAAGTCTTGTTATGTAATCTTTTTTTGTAAGGTGCAATGTAATTGTGGAACGTTTTTGCGGAATAAAGTGTAATCCGCTGCTCTTACAGTCAAATAATTATTTTTATAAACCATTGCAATATTTTTGACATAATACTGCCAATTTATTTTGTTTCTACAGTCTACTTTCTACCTAAAAATGTGTAAGTACTATATACGTTTTTTATTCCACTTATGATAACGAACAGCAACATGAATTTTTGGAACTTCATAAAAAACGTTTAAATTATTGAACAATTATTTTTACTTTTTAAGTATTTTGTGGGTTACATGCAAATATTTCACAAAATGCATATGCAGTAATAATAATAATTACGAATTAGTTTTCAGTTGTAAAGGTAAGAAATCAACTGTTATTCAACGAAAATCTTGCGGAATTTGTTATTGTGAAGAATTTGATTTTGTGAGAAAAATTTCAAAGGAAATAAAACATAAATGATATTCTATCACTGTTTAGATAATTAATACGAAATCTATTGTCTTCTACCAAAAAATATGTTAATAAAAAGTAGGGTAAAATGAGAAATTTTAGTTTTTAGAATTGTGAATCCTCTCACCAAATTCAAAGAATTTATTGAATACTACTTATTCACATTTCTTAAAATGTTTGACATGCTTTTGTCTGTTATCAAAGTATATAAAAAACATGATTTCCGGAAAAAATTTACCTTAGTTATTTTTTTTTCCACAGCATAAAGAGACGAAATAAACGTTTATTAAAGATCTAACAATCTTTATCAAGGTATTTTGAAAACATTATGCGGAACATTTCAAAACATTCATATTTTTTTTTCAAAAGAGGTTCTAAATTTAAATTTTAAAGAGTATAGTACTTCGCCCTGGTCTGTAACTAATTTGATATACATCTTAATCAAATAATAATAAAAATTAGCCATATAAGCCCAGTATTTTCACACAAAGCACTCGAAAAAGCCATATTCTTGGGCTGATGCACACACATATTATAGTATTTATCATAATCATCTACATGATTTCCATTCTTATCATATCGCACTAATACCGCGACATTTGTTTGAAATGAGTTTGAACGTATTAAATATTAATAACTTATTATTCTCTGAGATTTAAAAATAATAACAAAAGATTTGAAAATAGAATTTTTCTGCACAACTACTCACAGGCTGTTCTGAAGCAAATTGTTGCTAGTGAGTTACATGAACCTCCACAGTGGTCTCTGGCTTCATGCGAATTCTTGAAATTATAAGATATCTGTATAAAACAACTATTATTGTATTTAATTGCTTAATCGTTTAAGACATGGTTTACAAAATTGTGTAGGTGATTTTAATAAGAAAAAAGTCATTTCCTCTTTTTTTGCTATTTAAAGACGATCTTGCACCACAGAATTGTGTAGATTCTCCTATGACGTAACCTGACATCGGTCTTTTTTTACAATATTTTTTTTTCAATCAAATCTGATCCTATTAAATAAGGTTAAAAACCAATAATTTTAATCTCTTCAAAAAAGCTTCAGTCCTTAAAGGGTTAACGGTCGAGCCAAATAAACATAGAATTCTATTCCTAAATTCAGATTGTGTGGCAACCACCATTTTTTTTAAAGAGAAATACTCACCTTATTTATAAGCAAATAAAGTGATATGATAATAAAGCTTATTGCACTATTTTAAACAAGACGGAAAAATCATGCGTCAAGGATAGATGATGTAGAATTTTGCAATGAATTCAGAATAATGTAAGAAAACTGTATTGTTTAATAAATTAAAATGTTATGACTATTTCAATGATATTCTAACGTGCTTTGAAAAACACAATTTCAGCTGTTCTGATCTACAAACAAAAATTTATTCAAATTCTTTGAACAGCTCTGCAAAAGATATAGATTTGTATCTATTAACTACATGCTTGGAAAAAATTTATTTCACCTAGGAAACACACACCTCAGTTAAAAATTCCACTTCAGTAATTTTTAGTAATAAGGAAAATGGTGCGTGAATTCTTCAGTGCAGCCTTGGTATAAAATTTATATAGAACGAGTAACATGGAAAAAAGTAGACAAATTTAAAAACGCATATTTAAATAAAAAACACACTACCAGCAATTATTTTTCAAAAACACTACTGTAACCGATTTCTTTTGTGTGACCCTGTAAATGGACGAGACATGCTATAATTGTCCTATTTTATTATATTTTTGCAGTAAAATGAAGCGATTTATATAAGTTCCAAGGTGTTTGGAATAGCGTAATATCATTAAAATACCCTGCAAGAGAGAGCGCGAAAGTTACAGATGCCGGAATTAAGGCGTTAAAAAAGTTTACGTAATGCGAATTAATATAATATTTATTTAAACATATATAATAAGCTTAAGATGTATCAAAATAGATTTACAAATAGATATTTAACACTGCGCTAAAATTATAAAAAAAATTTTCGTTATAAATTTAAATATGGAGAATAAATAACATGTTATTCTACTTTATGTGTTATTTATATTTTTGAATTAGAATCTGTTATAATCAAAATATAATCCAACATAAAACAAAATATCATGGTAAAAATTTTAATTATAAAATAGACATAATTCTAGAAATATACCGTCAGTGAACAATGTTAAAATACGAAAAGCGGAAAGTTTATTTTTAAATTTAACAGCAATATATTTTTATTATGCCATGTATCATGCCATTTTTTAGTGATGCGTTAAAAGAAAATCTTAGTAAAGTTTAAACGACAAAACCTTCTATTTAAGGGGGAAACTTAGAATTTCCTAGCAAAGATATATTTTAGTTTTTACCCGAACAAAGTGGTTTAGAATGAAATCGATTTTCAGATTGAACGTTATGTGAGTTATGATAAAATTCTATTGCGGTCGCTCACGATAAAAGATTTGTTTTTCAGTTTCTGAGTTAAAACAATTTTAGGCTCTAAGAAATTATTTTCTTTTTTTTTCTTAGAAGCTTGAATGTATATGAAAGTTTCTTGGTAAATCTTTATGAAAATACCACAAAATCTTTTACGAAAATATTTATAAATGTTACAGGCCAAACCCGATTTTAGGCCAAACTAGATTGGCCTAGTCCAAACTAGTCTATCCTAACGCCCATCGGATAAACTAGTTTTTCCTAGGCCAAACTAGTCTATCCTAACGCCCATAGGATAAACTAGTTTTTCCTAGGCCAAACTAGTCTATCCGAACGCCCATCGGATAAACTAGTTTTTCCTAGGCCAAACTAGTCTATCCGAACGCCCATCGGATAAACTAGATTTTCCTAGGCCAAACTAGTTTGGCCGAACGGTCATTAGGATGAACTAGTTTAGCCTGCTATTCATTGGTTTGAACTAGTTTATCCTAGGCCGAACTAGATTGTCCTAGGCCAATTCAATTTGGCGTGATTTTATTGAATCTAAAGACCGCCACGGCGCCAACTTTCTAGTTTTGATCTAATTTAGCCTGGACCGATGCAATTTGACGCGATTTTAGCTCACAGACTATCAAAGCCTGAGAGCTAATGTGCTCGCATATTCTGTGTGTGTGTATGTAACCATGTACGTATGTATGTACGTATGTACATACTTATGTACGTACGTATGTAGGACTAATATAACGCGACTAATATAACGGACTAATGTGTAACTAATATAGCGCGACACTCTGGTGTTGGAATTTGAGCACGATTTAGTTCAAAACAGCCGGCTTCGCCCGCTATCGGGCCCCTTCTTTTATATAAAATCTTGAAACGGACGTATGTTGAAGCGGACGAACCTCGAAGAGAAAAAAAACATTATGATAAATATTTAAGAAAAAGGATTCTGCATCGAAATACCACTATTTTCTAATAGTAATTTTTGTAAAAATGTTATATTCTTGCTGGAACTTTTGAAACTTTGTGATAGTTTATGGCATATGATATAAATTTATAAAAAAAAGTTACATTTCAGTGTGAAAGCGGATGTGGTTGCGAACAAAATCAGGAAATATAACGGAAATTCTATGTTTTAAAGCGCCGCGACCTCAAGTAACATATCTACTAAATAGGTTGTTTAACGGAGTTTCATTCAGATACAGTTTTGTTAATAATAGAGTACGCTCCCTGGTGTTGGAATTAGGAACTAATATAATATGGCTTAGTTAAAACTTGCTGCCTTCGCCCGCTATCGGACTGGCGTGGACAGCGGGGATATAGTTCGAATTTCGTTCGCTTCGAGGTTCTTTCGAAAAGGAGGGTTACATTCGGCGGTGTGTGCTCACCACGCTTGCTACGATTTAAATTTTGTTCGCTTCGAACTTCGTTCGAAAAGGAAGAGGGTATTCGGCAGTACGCGTGCAGCACACCTGCTATACGCTACCGCAGGCTGTGGGGACGCGGCTGAAGAACTAATGAACGAAATTTAATAAAAATTTATATTCAGGTAGTCTCTGATCTAAATTGATGCTGATTAGTTTTGGTGTAAATCGCTCATCAGGTGGCTCTGCTGTTTTGCATTTTTTTACGATTTACGCATCAGCTTTATCTTAATAACTAATACCATCAAATTTCCATCAAACTTTAGATTCTGTTCGTCCATGACATGAGTTGGTGTTGTTTCTATTTTGAAGTAAATCACTCAACATGGCTATGATATGCTACATTTTTCACAATTACCACAATAGCTGTATCTTAAGAACTAATGAACGGAATTTAATAAACATTCATATTCAGATAGTCCCTGATATAAATCGATGCTGATTACTTTTTCATGTATATAGTTAAACAGATGGCGCTTCTAAAGTGCATTTTTACTGATTTGCATCAACACTATTTCAAAAACTAATTTACGAATTTTAATCAAACTTCCGGAATCAGTAAATCAGTGATATGAACTAATTCTTTTT
The DNA here is from genome assembly GCA_964019185.1 of Maratus speculifer. NCBI lineage: Eukaryota > Metazoa > Arthropoda > Arachnida > Araneae > Salticidae > Maratus > Maratus speculifer. The sequence continues at coordinate 277,308,360 of OZ025289.1, read as the reverse complement.
ACGTTTTCATGTTAATTGTTCAATAGGTGGCGCTGTTGTGCTCAATTTTCCCGATTCCTGAAATAGCTCTGTCACAAGAATTAATGCACGAATTTTCATCAAACTTTAGATTCTGTAAGTTCCTGATATAAATTAGTATTCTGTAGTTTTTGGAGTAAATCTCTTGAAAGGTGGCACCGCTATACGGTATTATTCGTGATTATTGTAATAGCTCTATCTCAGGATCTAATGCATGAATTTTCATCAAACTCCAGATTCTGTTAGTCCTTGATATAAAAAAGTACAAAAGTAATTTTAGTTTTTGGAGTAAATCGTGCAACAGGTGGCGCTGCTATGTGGCATTATTCATGATTATTGCAATAGTTCTATCTCAAAAAGAAATGCACGGATTTTCATCAAGCATTAAATTCAGTTAGTCCCTGATATAAATTAATATTCTTTTGTTTTTAGAGTAAATGGCTCAATAGGTAGCGCTTCTATCCAGTTTTTTTTATGATTTCTGCGATAATTCTATCTCAAGTAGTACTAATACACAGATTTTCATTAAATTTCAGATTGAATTAGAATTTGAAAGACGTTGTTACGGATTTTTCAAAACGTTCCGGCAAGAATTTAACATTTTTACAAAAATTGCTATTAGAAAATAGTGGTATTTCGATGCGGAATCCTTTTTCTTAAATATTTATCATCATGTTTTTTTCTCTTCGATTCAACATTCGTCCATACCTAAATCGCGTTGTATTAGTTCCAAATTCCAACACCAGGGTGCTCGCATTAGTTCTACATTCCATCACCAGGGAGCGCACCCTATTACCAACAAAACTGTATCTTAAGAAAACTCCGTTAAAGAATCTATGTGTAGATATGTTACTCGATGTCGCGGTGCTTCAAAACAAGAATTTAAGATTTTTGCAAAAATCACTATTCGTCAATAGTGGCATTAAACGCGAAATATATTTTTATAAATTTATATCATGTGTCACCCCCCTCCCATCTTAAATTTCAAGTATCGTGCTTTATTTAAGCTTTTTCTTATTTTTAAAATGATTCGGATATTTACTTTTTTAATATGAACAATATCGCGTGAAGTGATGTGTGTGAAAACCAATATCTGTTACGAATTAAAAATCTTTTCATAAAACCAAAAGTTTTTATCCGATTTAAAATATAATCCGCTCTATCTTTATATTTAAATTCAGAACCCCCAAAATTAATCAGGTAAACGCCTTATCAGAAGAAACCTACATCCAAAATTTGAAACAAATCGGTAAATTATCCGTGAAAAACCTATTTACATAAATTAAGAGTGTTACCCCCCCCCATTCCTCCTTTCTTTATATGTAAACAATGAACACCCACAACTAATCATGAATGTACCTTATCAAAATGATATTATACCTAAAATTTTAATAAAATCTGATACTTTTGCATGGAAAACTGAATTAACTAAATTAAGGAGGGGAGGGGGATGCGGATTAGTCTTTTGTTCCCCTTCCCTTATTTTTATCGAATTAACCCCTGAAACTAATCAAGAAAGTTTGTTATCAGGGTAAATCTATGTCCAAAATTTGAAGCAAATTGGATATTTCTATCAGGAGTTATTGCATTATGTACATACGTACGTACATACGTACGCGCATACGTACGTGCATATGTACATGCATACGTACATGGTTACATACACGCACACAGAATCTGCGAGCACATTAGCTCTCATACTTTGATAGTCTATGAGCTAAAATCCGTCAAACTGCATTGGCCTAGGCTAAATTAGATCAAAACTAGAAAGTTGGCGCCGTGGCGGTCTGTAGATTAAAAAAAAAACACGCCAAATTGAATTGGCCTAGGACAATCTAGTTTGGCCTAGGATAAACTAATTTAAACCAATGAATAGCAGGCTAAACTAATTTATCCTAATGACCGTCCGACCAAACTAGTTTGGCCTAGGAAAATCTAGTTTATCCGATGGGCGTTAGGATAGACTAGTTTGGCCTAGGAAAAACTAGTTTATCCGATGGGCATTCGGATAGACTAGTTTTGCCTAGGAAAAACTAGTTTATCCGATAAGCGTTAGGAAAGACTAGTTTGGCCTAGGAAAAACTAGTTTATCCGATGGGCGTTAGGATAACTAGTTTGGCCTAAAATAGGGTTTGGCCTGTAACATAAATAACAATTCCAGAAACAATTTAATCAAAAGCATTTTGAGGAAGTTATTTGAAAAAAGGAAATTGCCCTTTTTAAATAAGCAGTCTATATTAAGTTGACAAAAAAATCTATTTCTAACATCAATGCTGTTAACGAAATGTTCTGTTAACGAAATTAGTTTAACATAAATTTAAAATATAAAATAATTTTTAAATGTTTTAAATTACTTAAAAAGATAACTCACGAAAATATTATCGCAATATAAATAAATTCTGTATTAAATGGAAAAATATTATAGTACTACGGAAGGAATACAATACAATTTTATATATCTATCTACCTATTTACACACACACACACACACATATATATGTATATATTTAGAACCATTACACAATACTACAATTCAAAATTAAAATATGGAATAACTCTTTAAATAACAAACTACATCAAAACAGAGGAGTTGGTAAATATTGGAACAAATGCGAAGTATTAGAAATGATGTATTTAGCTCGTTATCAAAGGTAATACTAAATAGACACATTATATCCGATTAATTTCTGATTAAAAATCAAGATAAACCTAAAAGGGATTTCTAAATTACCCAATTAATCTCCAATGCAAAACTTAATTCAATGAAAAATACTAGACAAATATTAAAACAATAATATTAGAATTATCAAATAGATAAACTTACACGATAAAATCGCCATTATGTGAGAGAAAAAAAAATTCAAATTTGCAATCTCACCTTGCCAACAGTTATAGGTGACAGTTAACACAGAAAGTTATATCAGAAACCATATAGATATAATTAATTATACATAATTAAAATAACTATTATTAACAATTTTAAATTACAAAATAATATTAAACAACAATGTTATGAAAATAATGGAAATAATGGAATAATTTTATAATAATAAAAAGTTTTAATTGATATCCATGAAAATTTACTTTAAGAACGATTAAATACAAATAAACTCGACAGTGCGTCTTCTATTAACATGATCGTGTGTAAAAATAGCTTTATAGCTTTTTATTAAGAAATAAAAAATATCAAGAGATATTGGCATTTACATCTTAATCAAAAAAGGAGAATTAAAAATGTACTTTAAAATCTTGATAAAAAATGAAAAAGATTTAAAAAAATGTCTTATTAATAAGGATATTTTAACAAGATCCTTTATCCAAACAAATAGTTTAATGGATAAATTTTATTATAATGTAGGGAGAAAAAAATGTGCAGTGGCGCCATCATTAGTTTGTAAATAGGATTAAATTTGCTATATGCAAAATTAATGCAGTAAGAGCTCCAATTAATAAATTACATTACATATCTGTTTAAAGCAACATTGTGAGAATTAATAATTTAGCATATCATTTAAAAATATACTCGCAGTTTATAGTTTATTTTGATAACTTACTTGTTAAATAAAAAACAGTAATAATAATAAATTAAAAAATATAATATAAAATAATAATATATTAATAATTATTAACCAGCCTTAAACTTCATTGCAAATTAAAGCCAAAGGAATAAACAAGGAATGCTATGTCAACACAATACCATAAACAATAAATTAACACTTTAACTATTGTTACACTGCTTCAATTTTTATGTGTATGTGCCGTTTTAAGGAGAAACTTGAAATAGCTTCACTGGTTCCCCTTTTTTAAAACACACAGTCGTGGCAAGCGAGGGAAAAAACAAAATAAATAAATAAATGTAGAAGATTCATTAAATTACACATTGGCTGCTGCAAGTTAGTTTATTAAACTGTAGTCATATATAGAGAGAAATGCTCCCTTTGCAAGCCGTCTTGAACCGAAACATTGAAAAGAATATTCCATCATTACTTCAGCAAGCTGTCCATAACGTACTCATCGAAGGAAAAGCAAAGAATCTCTATCTCTCTCATCATCTACCAGCTTCCTTCTTAAATCTAAAAACAAACTTCTAGAAAAATCTATACGCTCTAACCATCATTTTCCCATGTAAACATAATTTATGCCGAGCGTCGAGATTTTTATTTCATTTAGACGATAATTTTTGTTTAAAAAAATATTATTTAACTAATTTATAATCAACTAAGAATTTCGAGTACCCTGCAAACGATATTTTAAGAGAAAAATGAAAAGAAAGGAATTTATTGATATGCATAAATATCAAACGTTGAAGGAGGGAAAATAAATAAATAAATAAATAAATAAAAACAATGATATTTTTTAAAGGTACGGTTTTGGAATAAATTTAATAAGACTTTCTTAAAAAGGGTTGATAAAAACAGGGAAAGAATGAGTTTTATTTGTAATATTAAGAAATAAAGTTTAATTAAGAATATTCTTAATTTAGAGCCACCTTTTTTAATTTACTCATATTGGAATAAATGTTTTTAAGGCAAATTAAGAATTTATATCGTTTTCATGTAGATTAATAGATTAGATCTAGAAACAAGATTTTAATTTAATAAGTTGAACTAAGTACGGGGTATTGCTATAAGGAAATTAATATAGTATAAAGGTTAATTTTGGAGAAAAAAAATTTTAATTTGTAATATGTATATATATATAAACAGGATTTACTGCAATTCCATTTTTAAAATTTTTACTACACAAAAAGAATGGAAAAATAGCAGTCATTTTTGTCAATTTTGTTCTAATACTGGTTAGAGAAACAAATGAAGTTGAACTATTTTTCTAATCTAAGTTTATTTCTCAGAACTAGAATAATGTTCATCAGGTAAAATTCTTGAATGGTCGCTGAGGTTAGAAGAGTTGTTTTCTAGTTTCTGAGTTAAAATAATTTTAGGTTCTAAGAAATTATTTTCTTTCTTTCTTAGAAACTTGGATAAATAAGAAAGTTTCTTGGTAAATCTTTATGAAAATACGAAAAATCTCTTACAAAAATATTCATAGATAACAACTTCAGAAAAAAAATAATCAAAAGCATCTTCAGAATTTTATTTGAAAAAAGGAAATTGATGTTTTTATGTAAGCAGTCTGTATTAAATTGGCACAAAAATCTATTTCCAACATTAATGCTGTTAGCGAAATGTTCTGATAACGAAATTAGATTAAGATGAATTTAAAACATGACATTTTTTAAAAACTGTTTTAATTTATTTGAAAAGAAAACTCGCGAAAATTGTACTTCTGTATAAATGAATTTTGTATTACATGGAAAAAAATTATATTACTGTAGAAAGAATGCAATGCAATTTTATCTATATAAAATACAATATTTTCGGATTTCCAGCAATTCGAATTTAAAAATTTATACTATACAGAAAGAATGAATAAATGCCAGTCGTTTTTATCAATTTTGTTCTAACATTGATTAAAGAAACAAATGAAGTTGAAATATTTTTAAAACATAAATTTATTTCGCAGAACTAGAATAATATCTAGTTGGTAAAATATTGTGTTATTAAAATGGGTGAAATACAAAAGTAATCTCTGTGTACATTTTAATCGATGTTTAAAGTATTTAATCTATGTGTGATTATAAAATATATTTGCAGAAGAAAATCTCTCAGGCATAAAAACAATGATGAAGTGAGTTGACAAATATATCCAAATTTTGCATCAAACTTAACATTTGACTTAATATTCTATTTTAAATTATTTTAAAAAAGCATACTAAGCTCAACAAATCAGTTTATTACATTCCAGTGAAGTTAGGTTACCTCATTAAGTCTATTATCTGAATCATTTAACTCATCCAAACGATGTCATTTCTTTTTATATAAGAATTAATTTTATTTCTTAACGAAATTAAAACAACTTTCTTTAACCTCTTCTGTCCCTGGGTCCCCGTTCGGCTACCTCCTTTCTTTTACTTATAGAAACTAAAATGACTGATTTTTTGGGGGGAATTTGTAGATTATTTACTTATATAAAGTTCTTAAATTTGTGACTGTGTTAATATAAGTTAATGGTTATTAAATTGATATTTTAAGGGGATTTGTAGTTTTAGATCAATATTTTTTTAACTAATTTACTAACGCATAAAGGATCAACTTCAGAAAAGGTTTTGCTTTTTTTTGTTATTTACATTGTCGTTTTGTTTGGAAAAACAATGAATAATTTCATATTTATATTATTATTTTAGCTTCGGAAAAGAAGAGTTTAATGAAACCACTTGATCCTTTTATTAAAAAACTAAACACAAATATAAACTAGAAAAAGTATATGCTAATGGCTACCATGAATCAAGATTGACATTATTGCGAGTTTATGATAAATATACTTCAATACAAATAATAAATTATTACAACTATTTCCAGTTTCGAGAAAGAGAGAAGGAGGAATCTACTGCAAGCGTTAACAAATTCAACTATTGAAACTTCATGTAGAAATTTGCCTCTCTCCATAACTTCTCCATATTTTTCGATATACATTCCCAAACATTGGTTATTAAGGAGAAAGAAAATTCTACTTCTGCATATCATTTGAATAGAGCTTTGTACTAAAACTAAATTAGCACAAAATATGATCTTCTTCGAACATCCACTTACCTCCAAAATTCAGTCGTTACTCTGAAAATTAAAGTACCTTCGTAGATAAGAATTGCCAATTTAAATACAAATATTGTCGCTTCTAATTCGAACTCACCGGGACCACAAGAAATGTTCAAATTATTCAGAGTTCAAATCAGGGAAATTATGAGAGGAAAATATGTTTAAAGGGTACTATTGCAGAAGAATTAATGTTGTATATATATTTTTTAAATTTATTTCGGCTGTTATCTTTAAAATGTGATTTAATGTTAAATTAAAAGACATAGATACATAAACAAATTAATAATATTAAAATAGCATAAATACAACATAAAAAAACTATAAAACAATTGTATTTTGAAATTTTTATTAATTGTACTATTATTTTCTTACCTGAAGTTAGATGAAAATTTAATAAATTATCTACATTATTTATCATCACTTTGAAAACATTTATCAAATATTGCTCGCTTAGTCCAATTCATGTGTAACATTTTAGCCAAGTTTTTTATTTGTAACAAACAATTAAGTTCTTCTTCAGATGACCACTGGATCAGGATAAATGTACACAAACACTCAATCGATTGTGAAATTGACTTTTCTGTGCGTAAGGAAAGCAATTGAGACATAGCCGTACAACCGTTCTGTCAAAATTGAATAATTGGATCAATCGAATAATTATTATAAAAACGAAAGAAATAAAGTTATTTGAAGTATCTGACATCCACGAGAAAGTAAGGCAAAAAAAGGGAATTCTTGTAAGTTAAAATTAAACGAAGAAAAGAAAAATAAGTTCGAATAAATGACATTTTTTAACGCCTTTCTGATATTGAAAATTTAGGGATTTCATGTTTAGTTCGAACAAAGCGAAAACTCTATTTATCCGATTTTGAATAAACGACAGCGGACTGTACTTACACATAAAAAAATACGTCCATATTTGCACAGATCGTTCGCATTATACGAATTTCTTGCTTAAAAGTAAATATAGAAAATGCAAAAAGTGCTCTGTGGCAGTTAGTTATTTACATGCAGTTTTTCATTATTAGCTAGACTTATAATGAAGACTGAGAGATAGACTCGTATATGAAAACTGAGAATTGTTCAGGTTTTTGAAAAATCTTGCTATCGTTTATAAAATTCTGCATAAACATTTATTTTTTATTTTGGATTTCGTTTATTCCTCACTAGTACTCCAAGAACATTTTCAATGAAGAACGTACTTTTGAAAACATAAAAAGTTGCATTTTTAGACAATATCTTTCTTTTTACACTTAAGTTAGTGCTTTAAACGTGCATTTGCAATACAAATACTCTAAACTTTTTCTTAAAAATACCAATAACAAATTGGATGAAGGATGCCTATAATACTTAGGACCGTTATTTATAGGTTTAAAGGTGTTTAATTTAGTTTAATGGAGGCGCCAGATATTGGATCCAGAAATTTCACTTCACCAGTCTCCAACAAAAAAAAATTATTGATTATATATATATATAAAGATTATTTTGAAGATTAAAAACATAATAATAAATTTATCTTATAATAAACGTTACAAAAAATTATGTCGTACTGTCAGTGACTCCCACAACTTATCAATTAATGTTTTATAAAACGCGTTCTTTGGATATCTGCATTACTATTAATTTAAAACAAGAAGAAAATGGACATATATCCATCTGCAGAAGGATATGTTATATAAACAAGGGTTATTTAGTTTTATAATAAAAACTATGATAAATAATAATTTCATATAATAATTTTAATAATAATTTTTAATTAATTACAATGTAATTTTATAATAAATTTCTAGAAGATATCGAATTTGTTTTTAAAAATCCTTTTTCTTTTTTCGTCTGTGAATTGCCTCATTGTTTTTTACCCCCTTCTTTGATTGGAGTCATGGTTTTGCACATTGTTATTGGTTTTCTTTGATTCGCTTTATTTACTTACTTGCTAACCCTCCTGATGTTTTCCAGATCCTTGATAATATTCTTAAATTAACCTTAAATTTGTAAGATTTTATAGCTTTAAATCTATTATGTCTGAAATGCAAGCTCCCTGACTTCGGAAAAATTCGGTAAAAAATAAAATAATGATATTTAGAGGTAAAAATGTTCCAAATAATTGCACCGAGAAACATGGGGCGGGGTATCGATATATTTCCAACCACATGGGACATTTGCGTGGGAAACATTTTGCATGGGAAAATATTGATATTTAATTATAAATGTTAATGATTCACACATAACTGTGGTGTTTCTTTAGCATCAAAATCATGAGTGATGTATTTTGATTTTCGGATTGGGTATTTCATCCTTGTATCCAACTATATGACAAATTGTTACTCGATCATTTGTTAAAAGGTTAAACTATGGTACTGAAATTATAGAACTATTGTATGGCAATTTTTTTAAAATTGATATCTTACTTATGCTAATTCTATGGCAAAATGCGCGGAAAAAGGTGAAAATAAAAACTGACTTCATGATTTTTTTTTCGATTTTGATATGTTTTGAAAAGTTTTGCCGCATAGCAAAAGGGATGTAAAAGAGGAATTCATTCGAGTACTTTATGTGTTTTTTTTTAATAGTTGTTATCGTCCAAACTTTGTGAGCTTTTTAAGAGTTAGAAAAATATATTTTACTCGTCTGTGTGAAAAATCCAGCAATAAATATTGATATTTAATGGTGAAATTGATCGTATTTTTTTCAAATGGTTTATTTTAGTAGTTCAAAAAATAGTTCTTGGGACCTGTATTATTTGAGAATTTCTGCAGTCACATGAAATTTTTCTTTGCGAATTTCATATGATGGTTATGCACCTCGTGAGAAAAATGTGAAAAAATATCGTTATCTAGTTGAAAAAGGAATATACTTTCTTTTCGATTTTTTTTTCGTCTTCATTCACTTAGAATAACAAACAAACAAACAAATAAATAAATAAATAAATATTTTTTTTATCTTTCATTTACTGTAATGTTTTAAGTAATTCTAATTGTAATATTATTCAAATCTCTTTTATTATTTCGTAAAAATATGTGCAAATTTACTAGCGAAAACTCTAGCTGAAACCAAATGATACCTTTTGGTGTTGTAAATTAAGCCAGCAAAGACCTGTGAAATTTTTTTATGTCGAAATATAAGCATTTAGATATTTTTAGCATATGAAAAATATCGTCTTCGTCAAAAGCAAATTGACCTCCGGTTGAGCCTTTTTTCATAAGGGTTAAATTTCATATTTGTGAAAACCAACTTGTCCTTGTAATTGAACTATGTATCCGATTTTATAACATTTGAAATGACTAGACAAAATTATGAAAAAAATACATATTCTAAATTCGATTAGGTTATGTAGTTTTTGCGTTGTTATATGCGAACGTACTTACAGACACACAGACGGACTGACGGACTGAACTATGACTATAAGTGCTACGTATTTGTATAATTACGAAAGCACCTAAATGTATCTTTCAATTATGTTTTTAATCAATTGTGACATTGCATAAGTGATAAGAATAACTTTTAAAAATCTTGAAAATATTAAATTAATGAGATCTGCTGGTATCTGATATCTTTAAGTAATTGATTACCCTAATCGTAGAACATATTTTCTGAACAATCTGCACTGTTTGTTTATCCCCAGAGGTTATATTGAATTTCTAAAATTATAGGGAACATTCGTAGGAGAATAATAGATTTTAGGCATAAAAGTGCATGAATTCTTTCCTTTCTAATAAATTTAGAGCATGCAGATTGTGTTCATAAAATAATCAATCAATTATTATCTACCAAATTTTTCCTGAATTAAGACAAAGTTTACGAAACCTCATTTAGCTGTAGACTTGCAGTGGTTAAAATAATATTCTCAACGTTGTTTTGTTATAAACTTGATTGTTAAATTGATTTATTTTATTTTATTTTTCTAAATTTGTACAACTATCACCAAAAAAGGAGATGAGAAAAATGTTAAATACAATTAATCGCATTAAAATTCTTAAAATAGGACAATGCCAAAAAAGTAAATCTTTCGTTGGATTCTAAAAAAATTTTGGTTACATGGAAATTACAAAATTTTTAATAAATTTAATGATAGTCAATTTTTTTTATTTTAATCGAAATTTTAACAAATCAATTTACCGTATTTACTCCTGTATAACGCGAACTTTTTTTCAAAAAATTAGGGCAAAATTCTTAGGTGCGCGTTATACACGGAATAATTTTTTACTGCAAGACCTAATCATACGATATACATATGAATCGAGGAATGTATTCAAAGAAGGCATTAAAACTCGGAAAATCTTATTTAATTTAAGTATTATTGCAATTTTATTTCACTCCTTGCCCTTTTTTTATGCATTAACATTATATAAACGCTAATTAGCAATCCCCACTGCTCTCACTCACTCTCTACCCGAAGTCTAAAAATGTATTTTCGCTTTTTTTTGCCATGATGTAATCTATGTTTCGATTTTCTTTACTGAAATGCATTTAGTCCTTCATTCATTTGCATATCAAATTTATGGTGCGCGTTATATACGAGATTTTAAAAAATCGCCAATTTTTCATGTACAGTAGGAGGTGCGCGGTATACACGAGTAAATACGGTATTGACACTGCAGTAAAGATATTTATTATATCAAGAATTATTTTTAGGATACATAGAATCTATTACTGTATTTTTAATTATTTTTTATTAATAATATGTCTAGTAATATTTGTTTGTATTCCGTTTTAAAGTCAAAACTTTGAATGTTTTATTATATCGATGCGTTTGTTACAATTGGATTAGCTAGATACCTTGTGATTTTGAAAAACAATAAAGATTTTTGCTATGCTGTCATTTACTGATATTCTAATCCATACATACACAGATAATGAAGTACCACGTTTGATAGAAACCTGGAGCAAACAAAATGGCTATCCAAGTCGAAAATGGGGAAATCCGTATTATCTTCTTACGTGTTTGTTTATAAAATATCCCAGGTTTGTTTCACTTTTTGACGAATACTTTTTTGTTTTTATCATTGAATTATGTTTTTAAATATTATATTGTAATTCTATTCTATTAAAATAGATTATAAAAAGACAAATACAATGAGAAATAAGATTTAAAAGTATTATTCCTAAATTAAACGTAATATATATATATATATATATATATATATATATTTACAAAGTAACGTAACTTAATCATTTGAGAATTAATGATTTTAAAGGATTAACGACTGATTGACGTGATTTTAAAAAATTACCCAATTGGCGACTGCTTTAAATTATTTGTTTACTTTATTTCGACACATTATTGCTAATATAATTTGCTGCATTATTTATTACATTATTGTTAATATTATCTTCTAAAATGTTTCTTATTTACCTTATTTATATTACTTGTTTACATTGGATCTGAATATTTACATTGATAGAATTGGCATTTTCTCGCACGGCCAAGTAAGATATCAAGCAATCATTAAATCTATTATTAATTTATCATTAAAGTATTTTTATTAAAATTTGCTAAAATGTGGAAAAATATATAAATCGTTTGGAAAGGCTTATTCCGATAACTAGTTGAAGGTTCACAATTTATTTAACTTAAAATAAAATTTTACTCAGAGCAAAATATACAAAATAATAAAAATGTTTAATACCAAGTTTATTACAGTTTCCACAAATACGTTGAAGTAATCTTAGCCTCAGAATTGATTATCCCTATAGTGTTAATGGAATCCACTTGGCACTCTGCCGAATGGAGATCTTACAAATGTGGTCTTATAAATCAAAGAAATTAAGCACAATTTCCATGCCTAAAATCAATTTTTACAGGAAAGATTAGGAAAGTTACGATTGTGCATATAGTGCATTTCGGAACGCATAAAACTAGTAGCTTGGGGACACAAAAATACTTGCAGATCGTGGATATGCATAATTTAAATACATGAAAATAAAACATGCGTGAACTATTTATAAAATTTATTGCAGTTCCAAAATAAAATTTATATGTATATTTAAATATTTTAGCTCATAGTAATGATCTAGTTCTACTTGATTTTCCCAGCGACCAATTTGGACAACTTATATAAAATTCCAAACTATACGCAAAATTATACAAATTGGCATATTTTTCGTTTTAAATAACTGAATAACAAATAAATAGCTTTAAAATTAAGTTACTGTTTTTCATATCATAATACGATGTTTTTATTGGGTCCAATTCTATTTTAATATACATATTCTATTGATAATATATATTCAAGTACTTTTCATTACTTTTGCGTGAATATATATATATATATATATATATATTTCTGTTATGTCTATATTTAAATAAATATGCAATAATACAGAAAATAATAGTATTAATTAAATATTTTTCATGTGTATTTTAGAAACGGAATTTCTATATCAATAGGTTTAAATATTATCTCAATATCAGTTTTACAATTATTAATTAAAAAGTAACCTATTCGCTAATTTAATAACCTTTTCTTTTTTCGTTATTAAAAATTATGATATTCTTCCTCCATTGTTTAAAATGTTCCACTATACTATTATTTAATAACTTATCTAATTAATTGATAAGCAAAAATTAGAATATATAATTATAATATAGATATAGAATATATATTAGAATATATATAGAAGTTATAATATTATCCCATTATTTATAAAAGTTATTCCCAAACATTAGTATATTCATTATTATCTTTTTCCAATAAGCGGTATACCTAAAAATGGTGAACTGGTACTTGTTTCATTGATTATTTAAGTAACGAAATTAGCCATGATTTTTCATTGCTCACATTGTGGAAATTCGGGATTAACTAAAGAAAAAACAAGTTGGAAATTGTACGTAAAGCGTAGCAAATGAGGTGCGCTTGTACGATAACGAAGTTTTAAATAGATTCAGATCTTTCTGTTGTAATAGACATTACTTCGGATACAGTGTAGTGGTCGAATTTTCTTTTTTTTTCCCCGTAAATATACAGGAATAGTAACTCTTATTACACCTCAGCGACGTATATCATATTCATAAAATGTGAAACAGTTCAATATGATTAAAACGCGCACCAAACAATGTTCTCCCTATACCATTACGTAATGGAATACTTTTGTGTGGCCTTGTAAATCAATAACAAATGTTCTTTGCGCCACAGTTTGTGCAAAATGTATATTATAATATGTACTTCAAAGATTCATATCAATTTTATAATGTTCCAATGAGTGTAACAACATTAAAATGCATTTGAACCCCCCCCCCCATTGACCGTAATGTAACGGAATACTTTTGATTGCCCCCTGTAATTGATCTATGGATCCGATTTTCATAAAATTTAAATGACTCGACAAAACTATGTAATAGTTACATATTTTAAATTTCAAACGATTAAAATGCATCTGAAACCCCATTGACCATAATGTAAATGAATAGTTTTGATTGTCCCTGTAATTGATCTATGCATCCGATTTTCATAAAACTTGAAATCACTCGATAAGGTTTTGTAATAATTATATATTTTAAATTTCAAACTATTCGGTTGGGTAGTTTTTGCGTTGTTATATGTGGACGGACAGACGGACGGACTGAACGACAAATATAGTTGATACATATTTACATAATTACGAACGCACCAAAAAGAAAATAGATGAATTTTAATGCTGAAAATTTTGTGAGAAATTTATTTAAACAACGCTTCAGAAGGTCCACATACCACAAAAAACTTGCGAATATTAAGTATTAAAGAAAACTCACGTAGAATATTTTCTTCCTTTAAAGATATTAATAACAGTTTCCTTTCGGGATTCATGATAGATCGATTTTCAGTTTTAACCTTCTAATAATGAGCATGATATATTTAGAGTGCAATTCACTTTACTAAAGTAACGTTTATTGAAGAAAAATGCGAAAAAGCAGCTCGTATTTGAAGCAGCAAAGAGTTATTAAATTAAAATTTCACATAAGTGGATAATGTTATCGAAGAAATAGCACTTGCCGAGATAAAAATCATATGAGAACTATTTAGAAGTGTTTTAACAAAAATCGTCTGATATGAAGGAACATTATCGGTTCCCGATACTTAATGTCCAACTTTAAGGTAAGTTACTTTGCAATAAATTGAAATATCAGTTTAACTATAAAACGAATATTTATGAAATGGTTTTGAGTAATATAAAATAAAATAGCGTAATATTATCAAAACTCAGAGTAGAAAGATCTCCTAAAAGTATTGGTTTATAACGAGAATACAAAGATGTCCCAAGAGTCTTAAGTTTCAAGAAGGGCGTAATTTTGTATCGTTCAATATTTAAACGAAATCAGAACTATGAAACTTCAAAATTTTCGAAATGTCTTTATACACATAAATATATCATAAAAAATATTTGTTTTGTGACATTTTTACGAGCTAGGATGCAGGTAAAAATAAAAGTAAAATAAAATAAATAAAAGTTAGTGAAAATAATACTTTTGAAAAATAAAATACCAGTTGTAAACTATTGAAATCATTATATTATATAGGACAATTATTAATCTCTGAATGATATAGAGGTCTGCATGGGTCCGAGTCGCGAAATGTGTACGAATTTTCAAACGGGCCGGGCCTGCCTGACAGGGTAATAACTATATTCTAAACGGGACAGTAAAAAAATTATACGGGTCACACGTGCCCAGCCGGAACTATAAAAAAAATTAGCGCCCCTGCCGGCCCGGAAAAAATATTTCCGCAAAGACGATAAAATATTAGCTATTTTCAATGAAAAACTATCTTTAAATAGAATAAGCATAAATCTGCGTAATAAGCAGATGCTAGTTTGAAAATAATACAGAGATATAATTTGTCCAGATCAGTGTGGGACAAGTACATTGTGTCTAACCCGGGCTTAGTATTTTTTAGCAGCCTCGTGCCTTGCCAAATTCAGACTTGCATTATTTTTCTACATAGTTGAACCGTGCCGGAACTGGACTTAATTTTTTACGAAGATGTGTAGGACAAACAATATGTTTTGTAAAAGTATTAGTAGTGATACAACAGTGATACAAATATTAATAGTTATGAACTGTATCATAATATTTAGAACTATTCTTTTTGGCGTTCTTATAGATGGTTCTTAAATTCACTACTCACCAACGCGAAACTAATTAATTTTAAACTTTAATGCATATTTTTTAACAATTTCTCACTAACTTTTAATATATATAATTGATAAGAGATTCTTATCAGGTGGCAACAGATTTTTTCCCTTTCCATGCTGTCGCTTCTGGAAATAAACGCTAAATTTGACAGTATTTTCTGAGGGACATATTGGTTGTATGAAAAGAAAGGATAACGTCATTATATTACATGGTCTTTGAACACCGAATAATCTTATGCGTTTCCGAAAAGAAATGAATTCAGAAATGTGTCAGAATGTAACTTCTTTTGGTTTGAAAAAATCTTTAGTAAATGATATAGAGATATTTTCGTTAATCTACTTTTTATAATACAGCTTCAAAAGATATGGCGTTTTTGACTTTCGTTTTCTCTTTTATACTACACCATATTAATTTTTTAATGATTCCTGTTTGAATCTTGAAAGTCTAAGGATCAAAGTAAGCATTAATGCAGTTATGGTATATTTTCTGTAAGATATACTATAAAATCATCCCATAAATATGTATGCATTATCCTTAAAGGAATATTAATTATATGATAAAAATCCGATTTTTTTTAAATAGTGGAAATTGTGTAGGCCCAAATCGGGCCGGGGCTAGAAATATAAACGATCCGGGCCAGGCTCGGGACGTACATTTAATTTTTACACCGAGTCAGGCCAAAATAACTTTCGTTTGGACCGGGACGGGTTGAAGACTGGAAATTCCGTCTTGTGCAGACCTCTACAATAGTAAAAAATTTCTTTTGCATTTGTTTTTTATAACGAGAATTAAATATATGCTTTCCAACTCAGATTGCAAAATTAGAATGCTAAAAAAAAAAATAACATGTTATTTTTAAAAGTTTAGAGTTTTATATAACGGTCTCTAAATATCTTAGTAATATTTACTATTTCTGATCTTCAAATTAAAAATTTGAATGTAGATAATTGGATACTAATTAGTAGGAAATTAAAGAAAATTACAACGTATAAATTTTAAATAATATAATGTTTTAATATAACTAAAACATATTGATTTATTAACCCGTCAGTAGTCGCGTGTCGGTCTTTTCGACGCCCGTATAACTTTTCTTCTCCTAACTTATATCACATTACAAATACAACGGAGATCTACCATGTAGCTGACTTTGAACCTTTCTCGACCACCTTAGTGAAGTAACAAGACACCTCTGTTTTTCTTTCAGGTACGTTTTTAGAAACAAAGTTGAAATTGGCGAAAAAGTCTACGTAAAAATCACTAATGTGAGTTCATTTGTACTTTTTCGAATTACTCCAGATCTCATGAATAAAATTCTCAATTTAAAAAAACTGCAAATTTATATCTTCGTTGTAATGTTATTTTCGTATATTAGGTGAAAAATATTTCTTATTTTACATATTTGGTATGCCGGCAGCGAAAAGACCGAGCGCGACTAATGACGTTGTGAAAAAAGTCGCGACTACTCGTGGGTTAAAAAAATTTAATTCATTCTTGATGATAAAATATATCTTTTATCATTAAAAAGTAATTTTATATTTATTTTTTGAAATTTAAATAAATATGTATAATTCCTTGAAGTTTTGCTTCTAGCGTTAATTAAAAAGGAAAAAAGACAATGTTTATCTACCTTACATTTAAAAAAATGAGAGGAAATAATTTGTGGAAAAACGTCATTAACTCAGAAGTTTAGTATTTTTACTCTTTTTTTAAATTTCAAATTTTGAAATTAGTTTATTCACAAATCGGCTTTGGAAATTCAATTATTTGAATTAATTATGGCAGCGGTGAATAATGATTTATTTTTATCGAAGAACTGTATAAAGAAAGTTTTATTTCTAACAGCGTTAAGCTACATGGAGCACAACATTCCTTTTAAGAAATATTTAATTTAACTTAAATTTTAAAATTATCCAAATTTCATTTATTTCATTTTACTTAAAAAAATAATAATGCATATTAGTTTAAAAGTTACGCATATTTATTAGAAAGTTTCACTAAAGTAAATTAAATTTAACCTAAAAAAATAATTATATATTAATTAATATTGCTGTTTTCAAAGTGAATTTGAAAGAGCCGTAAGTTTAATATGCATTTCTAAAAAAATCTTATTGCGTGTCGCAAGATAATTTTTTTATAATGAATGTTTAGCATTTTTTGTAAGCTATGAAAAATGTTTATTACACTTTTATTGAAAAAATCAAAATATTAGATTAAAATGGTTATTTTTTTTAAGTTACCAATTTACATTAGATGATAGTGGTCGTACAGAAATTTCTTGTTTGTTTGTTTGTCATTATCTTGTGAAGTTAATATCAGGTATCTGAAAAATATTTATCTTTCAAATTATGTTGAATACATGCTACTTATTGATAAGCCAGCCTCTAAAGAAAAATTATCTAATTAATAAAGCGTGAAATTACCTAGGTGGTTTTTTGACTTTAATTTAAAAATATTAAAAAGTAATGTTTTAAAATATTTTCATAGAGGCTATACTTTTATTCTTCATTTTCTATGAATTTAATAAAAAATGTTATTCTCAAATTGAACGTATATAAACTCTGCGAGAAACATTGACTTTTTTTTCGACATCTTATTCGCAAATACCAATTCCAAATTTACTACTAATCTTTTTTATGCTTACCTCATGCTATCTGATTTTGATTCAGATAACTTTTATTGCTGATGTGAAGCGTAACATGACTATTTGTTTTGATTTGCTATGATTTGCTATAGATTAGCTCTCATAGGAGAATCATATCAAAATAACACGATGAAAAATTTCTAATTTATTATACGTACATATATATATATATATATATATATGTATATATACATACATGTGTGTGTGTACAATAATGACATGGAAAGCCAGAGAAATCATCGTTAGATTTTGTTAAAAAGAAGAGGCTTTCCCAGTTTTGCTGCTCAAGAATCGTGGCTTATGAAGAATAAATACATTGGTACCTTCAAATTAATTTATTTATACAGTTATATCAGCAAACAAATCTATATAATAAAGGCCAAACGTATCTGTGCGTAACGCATACGTCATTTTACGAATGGCAACACTTTCCGATGACATTTCACTTTTGCAGTTTTCGCTACTGCAAATTTTTAAACTTATAGACATCGTACACTTTTAATCCTTATACCGTTGAATAGAAAAAAAAAATGTACTTTTAAATGCAGTTCGTTTCCAAGCTGTATCTCAATTTGTTTCTAAGTTATTATTTTTTTTGTAGTTTTTAATTCAGATTTTTTAATCGTGGCAACTGAAGTACTCCATTTCTGTAGAAAATAAAGGGGAAAAATGAAAAAAAAAATTACACTACATCTTTTTGTTGCCATTTTATCATAAAAATAGAACAAAAAATGGAATTAAATAAATTAAAAATATTATCTCTTATAATAGCCCGTAAATTTTTGTTTTATTCTTACTTATAAAAAATTTTAAACTTTTGACCATTGTACATTTTCAATTTTTACACCGTCTAATTGAAAAAAAAATGTACTTTCAGACGCAATTTTTTTAAAGCTGTATCTTAATGGCCTGATTTACTATGGTTTTTAAAATAATTTTCAAATATGAATATTTTTAATTTATTTCCATCGCGTGCGAAAAATACTACGAAAAAATACTAAACAAATTGCATTTAATAGTTCAACATTGGTCTCCGACTTATCTTCCATGGCGAATTCACAATTCTATCAACAAGTAAAGAAAAAGATTATAATGTAATAAAATTACAAATTCAACCTATAAGGTTTTCTGCTGCCGAATAGGAAAAAAAAATATTTTTTTTTTTCAAAATATAATTTTTTTTTAAACTGTATCTCATTTCACTAATTAGAAAAATTTTTATAAGTTTTTTAATTAAACAGAAAATACATTAAAAATATATAACCAAAATAAAAAGAAAAATAGGGGGGGGGGGTATTAGCTTTTTTTCTTGAAATAAATGAAGAAATAAAAACACGGATTTTGGAAGAGTTAAAAATAAATGACGAAAAGGGTTAATCAGATATTTTGGTAAAATATTTTTGGGTACTACTCTGTTATCCCGTCGACCGATGTCGCCAAATTATACAAATCGCCAAACTAATAGCCAAATTATGCATATTGACGTAATTTTTATTTTAAATAATAAAAAAAAACAAATAAGTAGTAGGATATTAATAAAAATACAAATAAAAAATCGAAATAAAAATAACTTAATAACGTTTTAAACACGTGTATCGTATTTAATGTCATTGAATAGACATTCACGATCATCCATTATTGACATTTAATCTTATAATTTGGCGATAGTATTTTGGTCGACGGGATAACAGAGTAGTACCTAATTTTGTTTACTATTAAATTTTCTGCCTTATATTCGTACTCTGTTCTTTAACCTTTCTGTTGTTTCTATAGTTACAAATTCTGTATACTGTTTCGTGCGCCTATGAATTTATCATAAACTCGGGATTAAAGTATAATGAAACATACATAATACAGATATCGTTTTCTAACAAGACTGTAAATGAGATGATTTTGTTCATTTTTTCTCCTGTCTGTTGTTAATTCTGAGCAGTTTATTTAGCCAGCTTAAAAGATAGTCTTCTAGAAGTGAGTATTAAAAATGAAAACAAGTAAGACAAATCATGAGTTAAGCAATGAAACACTTTCCAACACTTCCTGAAATCTTTAACAAAACTTCATTGTTTAGGGAAAGAAGGTTACTGTATATAGCCAAAAATGTTTTCCAATACTTTTGAACAACCCTGTATTTGACCTGTCGGTTGCTAGATATCCTTACTAATATTATAAATCGGAAAGTGAGTTTGTTTGTTTGTTTGTTTGTTTGTTCCGCTTTCACGCCGTAACTACTGAACCGATTGCTTTGAAATTTTGCAGACGTAAAGTTAGAAGTCCGGATTAAATAATAAGGTACTTTTTATTCCGGAAAAAATTGATATTCCCGAGGGAATAAAAATATAGTTTGCTTGATGAATGGATTGGAGATGGCGCTGTGTGTCGTTTAAAACAAGATAAAATATTGCAAACGAATATAAACATGTAAATTTAGAAGCTAAATGATACGATAATGAATCCTCGAAAATGAGGAATTCCCGAGGGATGACGTACTATTTGTTTTATCGTCTAAAATGTTTTTTTTACTTCTACTTATCCTGAAATAACTATAAGTCAACGAATTACTAATTGGTATAAGTATTAGTTACCTTATTTAGTTCTTGAGGTATGCGATAGATGGCGCTGGGTGTTTTTAAAACGTGGTAACGATGTGCAGTAGCTGTATAATAGTTAGTTTAGGTTAGTTTAGTGCTTTTTTTCTAGGTAGATATCTAAAGTAGTTATTGTTTTTTCAATAGGTAATTACGTCGCTTTGTTCGTCGTTTAGATTGTTATAGTTTAGTTTGGGATTTTAGTTTAGTTTAGGTTTATAGTTTACTCATATTTTCACAATGCCTCGCAAACGTAAATCTAATTTGTCGAGCACCTCATCTAAAGCTCGGGCAATGAAAATTACCCGATCTCAAGAATCGTCTCTCCATGCTGAATTAAGATGGCGCGAACAAGCAGAGCGTCAGGTTGCTTCGAGAGCTGCTGAGCTACCATCTCAGCGCCAGAAAAGACTTGAGGAGCAAGCCGCTCGCCAAGCTTCTTTGAGGGCTTCTGAGAATGATATTCGTACTCAAGTCCGTTTATCGCAACAGGCTCAACGTCAGCATGGTCAGCTCTATGTAGCGTGTTCCCGGGTTTCCAGTGCCCAAAATCTGCATGTTTTTGCTCCACAAAGGAAAACATATAATATAGTGTACCATTCAATTTTGTTTTAACAACTAATCGTATCCAGCGTTACATCGCGCTTCTTACATTTTTCCGTGGAAATGAGAAGTTTTCTTATAGTTGTGCTTTATACCGCAATATAACCTAATTCCACGCGGGCAAAGCCGCGGGCGGAAAGCTAGTGTTTTTAATTTCCCGACAAAATGAATCTAATTGAAAAAATAAATATTCCATTCAAAAGAGCAGTCATCCTTCATAGCATTCCAATGACTCGCTAAAAATCAACAAGCCACTTTCATCTCGAAACCTCCTGGCGAAACTAAAAAAAAAATTCTCGAGAACATTCAATAATCCTGATTCGATCCCTTCATACAAACAGAAACCAGTATCTGGTGTCAAGATCAAAACAGCGCAATCGAATGTTTCCCGCAAACGATAATTTTAATAAAAAAAATATTATTTAACTTATTTAATAATCGAAAGTAATTAAAATTCGAATGTATACCACAAGCGATAAATTCTTTAAAAAAGAAAAAGAAATGAATTTATTGATAAACAATAAATATAAACCGCCAAAATAAAGTGCTTCATGTGCCCACATGCGGACACATGAAGCATCTTGTGTCCGCATGTGGGCGGACACAAGATGCTTCATGTGTCCGCCCTCTGCAAAGAAGATACTGTATACAACTCCCTTTAGGTTTAGATTGTTTATGTAAGTATTATTATACATGCGTGTTTTTATCTTCCTCCTCGTTTGATGTCAAGAGTATTTTTCATATATTTTCATATATTTTCATGTTGTTTTGAATAAGTATGTTCGTTAAGAATGTATTCAATATGATTTTTAAAAAGGGGTTGATAAAAATAGGGAAAAAGTGAGTTTTATTAATAATTTTAAGAAATAAAGTTTATGGAAGAATATTTATAATTATTTTAGATTTACGCGCATCGGAATAAATATTTTAAATGCGATTTAAGACTTTATATCGTTTCTGTAAAGATTAATAGATTAGATCTTATATTAGGATTTCAATTTCATAAGCCGGAATAAATACGGAATTTTGTTAAAAGGAAATTAATAGGGAAAAGTCGGATAAAACTGGGACTCTAATGTTTTTCTTTTTATTAATGTGCACTAGGCGAACAAAACAGTCCAAATTTGTATTAAAACGATTAATTGATTCCTTAGGAAGAAAAAAACTATTCATTCAGTAACGAACAATAGAAACTGAGATCATAACAACACTTTTTTTAGAAGTGTGCAATGTCCCGATTTTGTCTGACCAGGTCGGATAAAACCGGGAACTGGAAAAAATAATTAAAAGCACATTGTATTTTTGCAATAATTCTATTTATTGAAGGAAAATAAACATATTTTGATTATAGAATGTGAATTTATATCAAATCTGCTTAAAATAAAAATGAATTAAGTTATGCTTTAAGAGTTAAAATTGTTAGATACAAAATTCACAAATGAAAGTTTGAAATTCTTCATTTGCATAACAGCATGCTTCATGTGTCCGCCCTCTGCAATGAAGATACTGTATACAACTCCCTTTAGGTTTATGTAAGTATTATTATACATGTATTGTTTATGTAAGTATTATTATACATGCGTGTTTTTATCTTCCTCCTCGTTTGATGTCAAGAAAATTTTTCATAAGACTTTTCTTTTTCAAATCCGTTTTTCTACTTCTTCAGTTTTTCGCTTCAGGTTTAAGTTTTTCTTGTCTTGTTTTTCAATCTTTTCTTTTTCTTCTTGTTCGAGTTATAATTTTTAAGGGATTGAAATAAGGAGAGATGTTGCAATTGAAATGGCTAAAAACAATCTTCTATATAACAACATAGTTTAAATAATATTTTTGTATAGTTATTAAACATTTATCGGTCGTGAAAAATGCAAAAACGAGTTAATTCTATTTCAATAACGCAAATATATGAGTTGTCCAAAACCGGAAACATCCCGGTTATGTCCGACCGTCTGCATCCCTTTTATGTCCCACCACGCCATTTTGATGAAATGTTACCCTAACGTTGTTCAGGTAACTCGTAGTCAACAATACAAAATGTTAAAATAACGAGTAAATAATAGACTACCATACGTTATACTTATCTACTCTAAATCCTTTGGTATTTAGGATTGGTTATGTAATATTGCAGCTATCGAGTTTTTATCATTTTCACGCGAATTCTTTAAAAAATTACCACTGCGAAATGGGTTCGTTTACAAGACTTCTGGTTACTGGGATCTGGCATGCCGTTCGCCTAAAAATAATTCTAAACTTTTCGGTTAGATACCGCCGCAAATAAACCATAAAGTCTGCTTCCCTGTTTTCTCCACCTACCCGGTTTCATCCAACTTTCCCCTATAATATAAGGTTAATTTTTGCGAAAAGAAAATAAATTTTGCATTATTTTTTATGTGGTTTGAAAATTGTACTGAATTTGTAATTTCCCATTTCGCAACAATTGTAGTTTGGCCATAGAATTTGCTGTTCATGCTTTGGAGAGAGCACATATATTAATTAACGATATTTTTTGCTTTACTACGACTGCGGGATATTAAAAAATATATATATTGTAATTTTTTGTTCCCGGACGAGCTTACAATTATCAGACAACCGAACTGTAATATCAATTTATATTTGTCATCGATGATTGATGATTTATACTGAACCGTAATAGCATCAAGTTGTATATTTCCAAGAGTATGTTTTAAAATGAAATTAAGCTGTGCTGTACAATATGATACGCCCAAGGAATAGACAAAGGCTGAAAGTGAAAGACCTTCGATAAAAATTTTGAACTTTCAAAAGTGAAATATTTTGATCCTATTACATTGGTGGCACAAATTAAATGTATTTTTATATAGGTTTTCAAACATTCTTAAAAAAGTGATTTTTTTCCGTTAATTAATTTACATGTCAAAAAAGTTGTGAGTTTCATAAAGTTAAAACTATTCATATTCCTTGATAGAATCCGATAAATGCATTTTTCATTGTGTTTTTAAAGAAGTTTTCAAGCACTTTTTAAATACCTTTTTTTATAAAAAAAATTGCAAATTTCATACGTTAAAATGATTTTTAATAGTATTCTATCTGGATAGAGTTGCAATTGTATCTTATAAACTAGTAAAAAACTTATCTAACTTGTCGCAGCAGCATGATCATAACATTCTGGAAACAGACTCAAACATTAACCCTTTATCCTCCGGATTATGAATTCATGAAAATTTTACTAAACTGAATTAAAAAAATTACCTAATCATTCAATAAAATTTTGAAGGATTTTAGAAGAATAGAAGGGTTTAGAAGGATTAATTAAATTTAAATTTAGAGGGAGTTTCTAAAATATATATTACCCCACTCAAATCTTTTATTTTAAATTGCTTTCTTAGAATTTTGTAGAAGTATAAAATGCACAAATAGGATGTTCTTACTATATAAATGTAGAAATATTTCCAAATTGAAAAATCTCCCTCCCCCTCCCTCAGTGCGAAAAACACTGCAAAGATACAAATGCAAAAGAAATCATCCCTTTCAAAAAATATTTTTATTTTGTGTTACCAATAATGATTTTGGAACAAGATAAAGTAAAGTATATGTAACTTATTCTAAACAGTATTACAACTAATTGACGTATTAAAAGAATTTTATAATAAGTAGTTTTAATAGTATTTATAATTACCGTCGGTAGATAAAGGGTTAAACTGTATTTTTTCCTGTGCTATGTCAATAAAGTCAATAGCAAAATAAAGTATATTCCAAAAATTACAGAAAATCAGATTTGTATAAATATTTGTATTAATTAAAGATTTTATAAAAATATTTAAAAAAAAGAAAAAAAAAGAAAAAAGAAAAAAAAAAGATTTACAATTGCAACACATGTTTATTTTATTAACCCGCATTCATTATCCAAGGCATTAATAAAGAGCAAAAAATACTTCTTTATCCGAGAAATTCGTCGTTTCTATAAGCCTTTTGGGTCGATTTTTTTTTTATTTGGACAACAAATTTATTTTTATTTTAGTAATGTTAATCGTAGCTCTCCAAATAGACTTATTGATGCTTAAAAATTATCTCATTGACTGAAATGCAACGAATGTACTTATTTCGTGACTATTCAATTCTTATTTAGGTGATGATTGGCTAAGGAAGAGTTTTGGAGGATGCTTGCAAAATATCATATTACAACACAGTTTAACAAATATTACAACTTTCTAAGGTTTTTGCGTTTTATTACTCATTATTATTCATCATAAAAGCAACCTATATTTTATATGTAAAGAGTGAAATACATGCATAAAATAAAGAAATCGTTAATGCTGCAATGATAATTAAGTAAACTTTTAGTATTATTTTAATTACTAAGTTTCAAAACTTAAAGGAAGTCATAATAAGAAAAACATAGACATATACTATCATTTCTATATGTAGAAAGTAACAAAATAATTGTTCAAACAAAATAATACTCCATGAAAAGACATGTACACTATAAATAGTACACCAGGCCCGAGAGGGTTAATAGACATTTTTAACTGCAGGCTGCATACGGAGAATTATACGGAGTTATACATAACTATTATACGGATAATGGTCAGTTTTTTATTAGAAATGGCTAATTATTTTTTATAAGTTTGAGGAATTAATGCAATGAATCATTCTGTTCTGATTGTTTGGAAAATATGAACTACTATAAAATTAGATATTGATAAAAAACATTAAGGGTATTCTGCATCAGAAAAAAAGGCCTTTTTATGCATTTCTACAGTATAGTGTTATGTTGATCCATTTGAATGTTTTATTTTAAATATCAGTTACACATAGATTTAATCAGCATTCTTTCCTTAACAATGGGAGATTGATAAAGAGTATATTAAAAATGAATTTGCATTTTAAAACCGGTAAAACATATATATATATATATATATATATATATGTTTTATATATATTGCATGTCATTGATAAAAACTCAGGAAAAGTTTTCATTTTACAAAGTACAATAAAATATATATTTTTAGTGATATATAGTTAGTGAAATAAAACTGACAGCAAGGCGATCTAACATACGCCGAAAGAAACCTTGCTTTTCATTGATAACTGGGAACTCCAGCTGAATGTCAATCGAAGAACAAGACAAATAAAATTCGCTTTTCTGAATGAAATTTCTAAATGATTCACAAAACCTTTCTTCTCAAACTAAAAGATATATATGTTACAGGCCAAACCCGATTTTAGGCCAAACTAGATTGGCCTAGGCCAAACTAGTTTATCCTAACGCCCATCGGATAGACTAGTTTTTCCTAGGCCAAACCGGTCTATCCTAACGCCCATCGGATAAACTAGTTTTTCCTAGGCCAAACCGGTCTATCCTAAGGCCCATCGGATAAACTAGTTTTTCCTAGGCCAAACTAGTCTATTCTAAGGCCCGTATGACAATCTAGTTTTTCCTAGGCCAAACTAGTTTGGCCTAACTCTTATAGGATAAACTAGTTTAGCCTGCTGTTTGTTGGTCTGAACTAGTTTCTCCTAGGCCGGCTCTAGTTTATCCTAGGCCAATTCAATTTGGCGTGATTTTATTGAATTCAATGACCGCCACAGCGCCAACATTCTAGTTTGTCCTAGGCTGATCTAGTTTATCCTAGGCCAATTTAATTTTACGTGTTTTTATCTTGCAGGCGTCAAAGCCTGAGAAATAATGGGCTCGCAGGCTCTGTATGTATGAATGTACGTATGTATGTACGAATGTACGTACGTATGTACGTGCGTATGTACGTAACGCGATAACTCGTGATAGAAATATCCGATTTGCTTCAAATTTTGGATGCACGTTATTTGATATAAGGTACTTTTCTGATTAATTTTGGGAATTCATTGGATAAGAATAAAGGGGAGCGAACGGGAGGCTAGTCCCCAACCGTTAATTTAGAGAAATGGATTT
Source organism: Maratus speculifer (assembly GCA_964019185.1). NCBI lineage: Eukaryota > Metazoa > Arthropoda > Arachnida > Araneae > Salticidae > Maratus > Maratus speculifer. The sequence goes on along the minus strand of OZ025289.1, from coordinate 277,280,849 downwards.
TTGATGCAGATGTATCAGTTTTCATTTAAAATTTTAGATATAGGATCATTCTGACTAGGCGCTTCCATGATTAGTTGTGGATGTTTATTGTTTAAGTGTAAAAAAAGGGAAATGTAGGTTACCCCCCCCTCCCCCCATAATTTAGATAAATGGTTTTTGACGCAGAAATACGGATATGCTTCATATTTGTATATAGGTTCTTTCTGATAAGGCGATTCCCTGAATAGCTTTGGGGATTTAATGGTTAAGTATGAAGGGAAAAATGAACGATTACCCTCTTACATAGAAAAAACTAGTTTATCCTATGGGCATCTAGATAAACAAGTTTGGTGTAGAAAAACTAATTTATCCAATTGGCATAAGGATAAAATAGTTTGGCCGAGGCTAATCTAATTTAGCTCGAAAACGGGTTTAACCAGTAAAAAACATATCTTTCACTCAGTCCGGCTCGATCTGGCCCTACTCAATTTCTGAAAAAGAATTCAGGTTGTACTTCACATACAATTAAGATTCCTTTAAAAAATACTGCTTATATTCTTATTGGATAGATTTACAATGTATTTTTAAATTATGTTGTGTTCACAGAATGGAAAATACACAATGTATTAATGATTATCTAGATCCATAGAGTTTCAATATTCAAATACGGATTCATTAAATAATCAATGTAATTTAGAACAAAAGAAAAAGTATGAGAGTTATAAACAACATAACTTTTGAATCCGTTCAGTAAAAAGTAGATTTCTGAATAAATTTCTCTGTCATTCCTTAAGGCTTTTCTCAAATCCTAAAGAGCTACATCCTAACACATTTATGAACTACTGCCTTTTCGGAAATACACAAGGTTAACAGATTCAGATAATGTATAATCGAATGGCGTAAACCATTTTTTCACAAAAGCGATGTATCATTGAGAAAATAATAAAGCTACGTTTAGAATCGAATTTCCGGTTACGACTTCACGAAAAAAAAAATGACTCCGTGACAAGAATAGCTTATATGTCGACAGGTAATTAATTTGCCAAAAATGGAAAACGCTGCTCGATTGCAAATTTTGTTCAACTTCATTCTGGCTCGAATATGCAATAATAATAATAATAATAATAATAATAATAATAATAATAATAATAATAATAATAATAATAATAAATGCAAGTCAGATCTCAGTTGGCACGAGTGTGCAGAAAAAAAAACACCATGTCCAATGCATCATGTCTCTAAGGTGAACATGTTAAATTTCTGTATTGGTGTTACAAGCAATGACTCTTGACACACATTTATACTTTTTCTAGTGAAATATGTGTTTTTTACTGGCCAGACCCGTTTTCGAGCTAAATTAGATTAGCCTCGGCCAAACTATTTTATCCTTATGCCAATTGGATAAACTAGTTTTTTCTACACCAAACTTGTTTATCTAAATGCCCATAGGGTAAACTAGTCTTTTGTATGTAAGAGATGTAATTTTTCCCTTCATACTTAACCATTAATCCCCAAAACTATTCAGGGAATCGCCTTATCAGAAAGAACCTATAAACAAATGTGAAGCAAATCCGTAAATTCTGCGTCAAAAACCATTTATCTAAATTATGGGGAGGGGTTAACCTACATTGCCCTTTTTTAACTTAAACAATAAGCATCCACAACTAATCATGGAGGCGCCTTGTCAAAATGATCCTATATCTAAAATTTTAAATGAAAACTGATAATTCTGCATCAAAAATCCATTTCTCAAAATTAACGGTGGGGGATTAGCCTCCCGTTCGCTCCCCTTTATTCTTATCCAATGAATTCCCAAAATTAATCAGAAAATTACCTTATATCAAATAACGTGTATCCAAAATTGAAGCAAATCGGATATTTCTATCACGAGTTATCGCGTTACGTACATACGTACGTACATTCGTACATACATACGTACATTCATACATACAGAGCCTGCGAGCCCATTATTTCTCAGGCTTTGACGCCTGCGAGATAAAAACACGTAAAATTTAATTGGCCTAGGATAAACTAGATCAGCCTAGGACAAACTAGAATGTTGGCGCTGTGGCGGTCATTGAATTCAATAAAATCACGCCAAATTGAATTGGCCTAGGATAAACTAGATCGGCCTAGGAGAAACTAGTTCAGACCAACAAACAGCAGGCTAAACTAGTTTATCCTATACGATTTAGGCCAAACTAGTTTGGCCTAGGAAAAACTAGATTGTCCTACGGGCCTTAGGATAGACTAGTTTGGCCTAGGAGAAGCTAGTTTATCCGATGGGCCTTAGGATAGACCGGTTTGGCCTAGGAAAAACTAGTTTATCCGATGGGCGTTAGGATAGACCGGTTTGGCCTAGGAAAAACTAGTCTATCCGATGGGCGTTAGGATAAACTAGTTTGGCCTAGGCCAATCTAGTTTGGCCTAAAATCGGGTTTGGCCTGTAACATATATATATATATATATATATATATATATATATATTAATGAACTAAGCAATATTGATACTATTGATACTATTGATGATTTTTATCTCAAATAGAAATATTTCTTATAGACCTGAATAAATTCAGATGCCTATTATTTTCTCTAAGAGTATAATTAATAATGTTTTAACGTTAGGGGCTGCCCAAAAATGATGTCACATTTTTATCAATATATTTTAACCTATATCTCCCTCCTTTTTGTCATAAAATTTCAAACTTCACCATAATTCTCTTCTCTTAACACATGTCATGTTCTATAACCTGTTTATACAAAACAGAGGACTACGTTATAGATCATACTTAAAATTTTACTTTTAAACAGTAACTATGTGTTTTAATGAAATTTGTGACCATAACAGTAAAACTTATTCGTGTATTTATTTTGTACGAAATAAGATGAAAGTTTACAACAAAAAACATAATTATAACATAATAGCAATAAAATATTAATATGAAAGAACAGATGATTGCAGTAGCATTTTGAAATTTGAAATGGAATTTAATATATTTGTCTTTAAATTTTATATTTACTTCATCAATGTCCCCTTGATGATTTATTGATATTTACGTTTTCATCATCTTTCATCATCTTTCTATTCATCGTAAATGTGAGAACAGGATTTTCTAAACTCGTTTTTTCCAAAATTAAATTAACCATATGTTCTCTATTCAATTATCTATTCTATGTGTAAATCTACATTGAAAGAAAAAAATATGTGTGGCACTCGGGGACTGCCGCGGTAAAGCTATTGCATAGCATTTTTTATCAACTTATGCAAAAATACCGCGTCAATGTCTGCTGAAGTCTAACGAAGGATACCGCGCCGAAGTCTGCCAAACTCAAACGTCGTTAGCCGGAGTGTTAGGATTTTTTCTCGTGACGGAATTCCTAGATTCGGTCGCCGCGCTCAAAGCCCGTGATAATAGCTATGCAATAGCTTAATAAATTACCAAACAAAATTTGGTCGCGCTACGAAAATTAGATCGCGGGTTATAAGCATTTTAAATTTTTCGACCCTCACGGTGGGGGGTCTCCTGTCACCAAAAATTAACACTGTCTCATAAAAAATTACCAAACAAAATTTGGCCGCGCTACGAAAATTAGATCGCGAGTTATAAGCATTTTAAATTTTTCGACCCTCACCGTGGGGGTCTCCTGTCACCAAAAATTAACAATATCTCATAATAAATTACCAAACAAAATTTGGCCGCATTACGAAAATTAGATCGCGAGTTATAAACATTTTAAATTTTTGACCCTCACCGTGGGGGGTCTCCTGTCACCAAAAATTAACAGTCTCATATTAAATTACCAAACAAAATTTGCCCGCGCTAGCAAAATTAGATCGTGAGTTATAAGCATTTTAAATTTTTCGACCCTCACCGTGGAGGGGGGGGGGTCTAATGTCCCCAAAAATTAACACTATCTCATAATAAATTACCAAACAAAATTTGACCGCGCTACGAAAATTAGATCGCGAGTTATAAGCGTTTCAAATTATTCGACCCTCACAGTGGGGGGTCTCCTGTCACCAAAATTTAACTGTCTCATATTAAATTACCAAACAAAATTTGCCCGCGCTAGCAAAATTAGATCGTGAGTTATAAGCATTTTAAATTTTTCGACCCTCACCGTGGAGGGAGGGGGGTCTAATGTCCCCAAAAATTAACACTATCTCATAATAAATTACCAAACAAAATTTGGCCGCGCTACGAAAATTAGATCGTGAGTTATAAGCTTTTAAATTTTTCGACCCTCACCGTGGGGGGTCTATGTCCTTAAAAATTAACACTGTCTCATAATAAATTACCAAACAAAATTTGGCCGCGCTACGAAAATTAGATCGCGAGTTATAAGCGTTTCAAATTATTCGACCCTCACAGTGGGGGGTCTCCTGTCACCAAAATTTAACTGTCTCATATTAAATTACCAAACAAAATTTGGCCGCGCTACGAAAATTAGATCGTGAGTTATAAGCATTTTTAATTTTTCGACCCTCACCGTGGGGTGTCTTCTATCACCAACAATTAACACTGTCTCATAATAAATTACCAAACAAAATTGGCCGCGCTACGAAAATTATATCGTGAGTTATAAGCATTTTAAATTTTTCGACCCTCACCGTGGGGGGTCTAATGGCCCCAAAAATTAACACTGTCTCATAATAAATTACCAAACAAAATTTGGCCGCGCTACGAAAATTAGATCGCGAGTTATAAGCATTTCAAATTTTTCGACCCTCACCTTGGGGGGTCTAATGTCCCCAAAAATTAACACAGCCTCATAATGAATTACCAAACAAAATTTGGCCGCGCTACGAAAATTAGATAGCGAGTTATAAGCATTTTAAATTTTTCAACCCTCACCGTGGGGGGTCTCCTGTCACCAAAAATTAACAGTCTCATATTAAATTACCAAACAAAATTTGGCCGCGCTACGAAAATTAGATCGTGAGTTATAAGCATTTTAAATTTTTCGACCCTCACCGTGGGGGTTCTAATGTCCCGAAAAATTAACACTGCCTCATAATAAATTACTAAACAAAATTTGGCCGCGCGAAAAAAATTAGATCGCGAGTTATAAACATTTAAAATTTTTCGACCCTCACCGTGGGGGGTCTCTTGTCACCAAAAATTAACACTGTCTTATAATAAATTATCAAGCAATATTTTGCCAAGCTACCAAAATTAGATCGCGAGTTATAGGCATTTTTAATTTTTCGACCCTCACCGTGGGGTGTCTTCTGTCACCAACAATTAACAATGTCTCATAATAAATTACCAAACAAAATTTGGCCGCGCTACGAAAATTAGATCGCGACTTATGAGCATTTTAAATTTTTCGATTCTCACCGTGTGGGGTCTCCTGTCACCAAAAATTAACACTGTCTCATAATAAATTACCAAACAAGTTTGGCCGCGCTACGAAAATTAGATCGCGAGTTATAAGAATTTTAAATTTTTCGACCCTCACCGTGGGGTGTCTCTTGTCACCAGAAATTAACAATGTCTCATAATAAATTACTAAACAAAGTTTGGCCGCGCTACGAAAGTTAGATCGCGAGTTATAAGCATTTTAAATTTTTCGACCCTCACGGTGGGGGGGTCTCCTGTCACCAAAATAAATAAGACCACCAAAATAAACACTGTCTCATAATAAATTACCAAACAAAATTTGGCCGCGCTATGAAAATTAGATCATAAGAAACACAAGTTTGAGACTTGATATCCTAATATCTGAAAAATACAACGTCAGTGTCTGCCGAAATCTACCGAAGGATACCGTCCCGAAGCTTTCCGAACGGAAACGACGTTAGCCGAGTGTTAGGTTTTTTCGTTACGGATGTGTTAGGATTTTTTCGCGTTACGGAATTTTTGGATTCGGTCACCGCGATCAAAACCCGCGATAAAAGCTATGCAATAGCTTAAAAACCACAGCTATTTGCAGAATATTTAGTTTTATCCTATATTTCTGCCATTAGCAAATATTGATTTACAATGAAAATCAATTAACGTATTCTAGAGATTTTTCGCGATGTCCTAAAATTTTATTTTCTGCATAGGGTCACTCATGAAACTCTTGCCCATATGCTTACTTTCAATGAAAACTAAATACAGTCGCGTCTCTAAGTAACGAAATCCATAGTTCAGTCGAAAAATTCATTGTATAGAAAAATTCTTTGAATAGAGAATGGCAAAAAAATATTCATTTAATATTTTAATTTTGAGACAGAATTGTTTTTGAGGAGTTTAATTAAGTTTTTGAAATATTTAATGGAATTTTTCCAGAATCTCAAACATTTTTGTTGCTCCTTTATTTTTCCAGTGCCTTATTGATTATTTTCAATATTATTACTTTATCAGAGAGAGTTATGCTTATCCAAGAAGCGATTTTATGCAGATGGGACATAAGAAATAAGGTAGAGGAATGTAGCTATGAAATATAAGCCAGAAATCAACGAAAAGAAATTATTGTACAAATAAATTGAAGAATTTTATGAATATCTGAAAGAATATTGTTGAAAAAATTCATTAAATGGAGATATATATTTGGCTATATGGATATTCTTTTTAAGGTAATAAAAAAAAATGACCATTTTTACAAAAATTTCGTTAAATATAGAAATTTGCTGGAGAGAGTTTCGTTATAGAGAGACTCGACTGTATATGCATAAACAAAGACTTTCTGTTCCGATGCATGCTTCTCTGTTTTCAGTTTAACAATTTTAATAGCACGAAATCTATTCACTGCCGTTTCTGCTTCACCAGATTTTTCTCACTAGCTTTCACTGAATTCGTTAATTTCGCTGGTTCCGCTGCCTTCACTGTTGTTTCGTATATTAGATTTTTTAGAATTTAACAATTTTTCGTTCATTTTTATATTGGATCCCAAACATTAGCAAATTACGCAGAAACTCGTTTAACGTATTTCCGAAATTAGCGAAATACAATATTAAATGTAAATCTGTTACGAAATCAACTTTACTTTCTCCGAACATTCGTAATCGCTTTTGATATTTAAATCATTCCACGATTTCATTAGGAGGAAGCAAAAAATGTTCATTAGCCTTCTTAAAAATTTTCCCGTAACCAATCTCTTTAAAAGTATTTGGCTTGATTGTATCTCTTAAAATGGTAAATGCTAATGTTTCACTGGACTTAGTAAGCTATTTTTTTATTTTAGTGTTTCTAATATTATTCTCTAACAAACAAAAGTCGAATTTTTACATAAATTTATAATAAAACATTTAAATTATAATCTTTCAAACTTCATAATAATATATATTATTTTTTTACGTTCTTATTCTTCTTCTTTAGATAGCTTTTCACCTCAATTTAATTTGGAGCCATAGTCAAATATCACGTCACATTTTTTTAACTTAGTATTTCTTAATGTAGCATTTTCTGCAAGGTGTCATATCTATTTTTAACTATAGATATTTATTTACACGCTATTTACGTGAGAGGCAAAGCAGATACTCTTTCCAGCAGCCATTCTTCTCTCTGGAATAACTTTAATATGCTCACAGGCGAGAGCTGACAATTTTGCTCTGTGATAACCCCATCTCTGGTTTCAAAGGACAACTTAAATCATTGAGATATGACGGAATCATTTAACTGAAGAGAGTGAGTGGAGGATTTAAGAATATGTGGAATAACAGATGTTTCTCATGGTTTATGAAAATGATCGAAAGATTGATACATTGATCTTTATCCCCTTAACTGGTTAATTTTTTTCCGTTCAATAAATTGAAAATAGCGGACTCACACCACTATTATTTAAATAAAATAATCGTAAAATTTAGTCAAAACACTTCCGTCTTTCAATAGTACAAAAATTATCTTAAAGATAATAGTGGTATCAAAAAGCTTTAAATGATGCAAAAAGCAAATCCGTCTTGTCCGAACGGCGTTCGGGCAAACCATTTAAGGCCCGGTGCACACATCCGGTTTTTCAAGCTTCGGCGCCGTTGCGGTGCAGCAATTACGGCGTAGAATACAAAGGAAACAGGTATGGCATGCACACATACCTCCGGCACCGTTCGGCGATGTACGTCCACCTTGCGGTCGTTTTTCCAAGCTTTTCCCCACCACACCACAGCGGCGCCGCACACGCAATTCCGGTTCCTTAGTACCTTGTTGCCTACTGAGCGCTGCACACGTCCGGTATAATACGTAAATACGGCAAGGATGGCGGACGTAGAAAACGTTGATATTGAACTTTTCATTCGGGAAATTAAAAATTATCCAGAAATTTGGGATGTGAAGTTATAGCTAACACTTTTAATGGCGGAATGGACAGCCTCATACACGTATTTTGGGACTTTATTTTGTCCGTTATTTTTGCAGCAAGCTCGTCAAAGGATCGAAAGCTCATTCGAAAGTAATTAAAAAATTTATCTGGATTTTCTCGTAAATCTGCAAAAGATGTATACAATCTACCCCTTGTTAAACGTAAATCGGTATACGGATGTACCCAATAACGTCTATTCTGTGTCCGTATATAATTTTTATAATTAGATACGCAAAAATAATTTCCTTTCTAGAATACACGTCCGATCGACGGTCTGATTGTTACTGCCGCAACTGGAAAAATCGGACATGTGCATCAGATATTGCGGGCACGCAATGGCGCCTGAACTTGAAAAAACCGGACGTGTGTACCGGGCCTAAGGAGTTATTCTGATGAATAAACAATGATGTTATTGATAGTAAGATGAAGAATAGGTTTATAGATAATATATAATTAATTTTTGATACGTCAATGAAACTTACACTCATTAGACATATTTCTACCAATCTAAGCCTATTTTTTTTAAATAATTTTTTTAATTTTGTAGTTGAGTAGATTGATGACAGTTTTAAGAGGGTGTCGCTAATATATAGAATAACACGCAGAATGATATTAAGATGTAAATTGATGCTGAAATAGCATTCTATTGTACAAAAATGTCGAAAATTTACGTAAAAAGCTTATGCCAAAATTGAGTTTTTTTTTTAATTAAAAATATAGTATTTCCAAAAAAATTGTACACTTAAAATAAATAAATAAATAAATAAATAACAATAGATTTTACGAATATTTATGTGTCATGAGGCGAATGTCAAAGTTCTTTTAATGTTTTATCCGTCTAAAACTTTAATGTTTTAGCTACCAATACCACCTAGATCTTCTGACATAACCTTTAAAATAATGTTATGGTGATATGCACCATATATGATGAAAAATATTGTTAGGAATCTCTATAGTCCAAGAGCTGACTGCACAAAATCCTAAGTCATCGAGAACAAGAAAAAAATCCTTTATTTTAAGGAAGAGTAGTAATAGGGGAATCTAATGATCCATGTCTGCCGGAAGTGAAGTGATGCATAAGCCTAAAATGAATATCACTAGTGTCTCACCCGTAGACTTAGCATTATGTTTTCCCGAACCCATTTTTCCGTGTCTTCATACTTTTGATTGTACGGAAAACACAATGATAGACCTACGAGTAAGCCACTAGTGGAATTAATTTTTGGCTTATGCACCACTTCACTGCCGGCAGACATGGATCATTAGATTCCCCTATGACTACTCTTCCATAATATAAAGGATTTTTTCCAGTGCTCGAAAAATTAGGTTTTTGTGCGGTCGGCTCTTGGACTACTAATTCGTGACACAGATGAACTGAAAAGTCTAATTACAATGAACATCCTCATTGTGCTATTGATTATGCATTGCTTCATAGAACGTTTGTTAGAAATCATGAAAGCCTCGATGTGTTGTGTGCGCTTATATGCACATAATGCAATAGCAAAACAAAACATTTTTAAAAACTCTTATATTTGCTTTATGAAGCATAAAAATTGATAACTGGATAACATTGTTTATTTTTAATGATTTTTTTAAAGCAAAAGGACACATTTCGGACATCCGGTATAAGTAATAATTTAAACACAATAAAGTATAATAATGGAGTACCAATAAATTTCCAATATAAAAGATGAGAGGTTCTTAGCCGTAAAAATTCTATTATACTTGACACTGAGTAAAGAAAAATAATATATATTTCCTTTCGCTAAACGTAAATCACAGTTTCAGTTGTCAAATCTTTTTCCTGGAGAAGAAAAGGGGGGGGGATGTAAGTGTTAAGAACGTTAAAAAGACAGAGAGAAAGATAGGACGAAATACAAAAAATCTGTCATCGTTAAAACTCATAATTTATTTTTATTTTATTTTTTACAACAATATGTTATAAAATAAAACGGCATAGTCATTATATATATAACGAAAATTGAAATTAAGACATTTTGAAACAATGTATTTTAAAATATTACAAAATACATTTTTTGTTTAAAATAATACAAATAAAGGATGGCTAAAAGAAAATGATACAAAATATTGTTATACTTTTAAACTTTAATATTTTGATTTATTCACGACATTTATCCTCTTCAAATATATACACAACTCTTATTTTTCATTTACTAGAATATTAATATATTGCAAGATACTATTATTGAATAATGCGGATTTTTATTTGCATTATTTTCACTAATTCAAATGTTGAAAAAAAATTGAACAACCTCAAAAAGAAAGCAAGAAAGAAAAAAAGATTTGAATAATTTTCATAAAAAGGATTTATGAAATATTTATTAAAAATAACGCATAATATTTAGATAAAATATTTTCAGATAGTCTGAAAAAAATGATGAACTTTAAAAGCTCACCGTTTTAGTTAAACGGCAAGATAATAAAAGTGTAGATTATGAAAGAAATTAAATATATATCTTTGACTAGGAGGCTCAGCCTACTACGAGCAACGCCCGCTTCAGTTCTGTCTACGCCTCTGTTCAGGCTTCTCAGCCTGTGAAAATATATTAATGTGCCCTGCTTAAAAATATTACCAGGTTACGCAACATTGAATGATCTTATTATAGTACAATTCGGCTATATTCTGCATTAGCTTTGTCATGCTTTTTTCTTTAATTAAATATTTTTCAGTTACAATGGCTTCACTCATCACTTTTGTAATAAATGACGTCTGTTTTCGGAATTGATAAGTAAGATCAATTACATATTTGAAAATCGGCTACTATGAAATAATTAAGTTAAAATGACGTTATCTTTCTGAGTTTTGTAACGAAGCTATGAAAAAAAATTCTTCCTTTAGGTTTAACGTTAAAAATCTCCATCTGATGGGGAATAGTTTTCAGATTGACATATTTAAAGTCATTGCGTTTTTTTAAATTTTGCACTTATATTTTATGCCTTGATCGAGTTTTAGATATTTCAAGAACAAGTATTGATGGTTATTGAAATTTTATTTTCTATTTTAATTCGCAATCATTCGCATTTTCAAGTTATTTTTGGCATGAAACTATTATTATCCCGTTAAACGAAAACTATCTACAGACCATAAGATTAACTGCAATAATGGACCATCATAAATGTCACATTCACTGTACATTAAACACGATATATGCGTTTGTTGCATCACCAAGTAATTTTTTATTTGTATTGTTACTCATGTTTTATTAATTTATTTGTTCGTTCGTTTTTTTAAATAACCATTAAAAGTTTTTTTGCGTGTGATAATTTAATTATTTTAGGTACTTTAAATAATACAATATTTAATAATTGGTTCTTTTGAAAATTATGTAATCTGATAGATGGAGAAAATATAATTATGGGTAATAAAATGGGATAGTCTATAATTACTAGTGTATAAATGGAAATAGAAGCAGTATTGCCTTGTGTTAAATTTATGTAGGAAAAAACTTTAACTACCGTTCTTTTCATTTTATTACATAACTTTGTTTACTTACGCTATTTTAATTTTAAAAGCGCAAATGGGCAATACTAGAAGTAGTAGAGTTTCCGATTAAACTTTCGTAGAGAAAAATATTTAAAGGATGTACCATTCATGTGGCGTTTTAAAATGCATGATATTTTTATGTATCCTCTGCAAAAGTACTAAATTTCTCATTACATGACACAATTTATATAAAGAAAAATGCTTTGACAATATAGTTAAAATCTCCTCCTTGTTCACTTTTCCAGTTATTCACTGGCTGTTTCGATTAATATTGGTCATTTACACCAAGTAATGACTCTTGTTAGCAATTGATATTTTATTCACAACTTTTTCAAATTTGCCATTGTGATATTTATTTTATTTATCAAACGCGACCTGTTGCTATAGCAGCGAAGCTGTTTTTAATAACTTTTCTGTTACATTTTTTCATCTTACGAGATAAGGTAAAAATTAAAAAAAAAAAAAGTTGGCTTCAATTTTTTATCGTTGAAAAAAGAGAAAAAAAGAATTTTTTTGAGAGAATATTGATGTTTTTTTTAGTCGTGTGTGTTTTAAGTATTTTTGAAGAATTCTGATATTTTTTGAAAAGGCATAAGAATTTTCGAGACAATCACATATATATATGATCATCTTTTCCGGTTTTAAGTACTATGATCTAAAATTTCCAAGGTAAAATGAATTTATATTTTGTATATATATAAATAATTTCAATTCAATATTTGTTTATACGTCCCAGTCATACTATTATTCTATGTATAAAATAAATTTATTAAAAAAAAATCCAAGAATAATTTATCGAGTATTTTGAACTTGAACCTTATTATTAAGTTTTGATTGCATACGAAACAACCCTATCTTGTGGAGCATCAAATGTGCACTATTCCCAAAATATACTATGTGCCAGCAGAGAACTGATCGAAACAAGCAACTTATTTTATGTTAGAGCAGTTTTTTCACCCATTTTCTGTATACGACGTCCTACACAGTAGTTCATTAAATAAAGTCAGTGCTACGGTATTTTAAATAATTTCCTTCTTTTTACATATGAGAAATAAATTAACATGATTTCTGCATCCTTTAATGAATGTCCTACAATGGATAAGAATAAAATTTAATTAAATTAAATATCAATAAAATTAAAAATACATAGTTTTTTATTGCCGTTTTCCCAGTGCACGGAGTGGTATTTACTCCAAAAAATTGGTTTGAATGATTATTTTAAAAATCGATTTCCAACATTGTTTTATTATTACTCAAAATATTAATTATTTATTGCAATCAAAAGCGACCCAGCGTGCCCCGTGATCAGTCGGGAATTGCTATTCGCTGATATTGGTCCTGTAAATTTTCGATGCCCTCAGATTTTAGAGTTTTAAAATCTCTTGTACTTTTGGTCCTAAACGATTTAGTGTTTAATGACGTGATATAATATTCTGAATCAGGTATACACTGCAAATATCACACTACATTTGCGTTATGTATATACAGCCAACTTTTGCTATATGGTCGATAAGTAGGTGTAAATAATAGCGGCACACTGTCAAAGAAAATGTAAAAATATTACAATTTTCTAGGAAACTGGAATTCCTAATTTTTTTTTATGAAATGGCAATAGCAAAACTTCATGTAACTGATTCTGTTAGAAGAACGTTTGCAGTTACCATTTCCTAGAAAAAGTTCACTAACTTTATAGAATTCTTTTTTCAGCGTTCAAATATAAATATGTGTTTTATTTTAAAAAAGCTTTGTTATACTTTTAAACACATTTAAGCAAGGAAAACTATTGTGTAAAATGTGGTACTACTTATACAATATAGTTATAATGAAATCAGCCGCCCGAAACTAACTCCTATTTTTTAACGATTTTGTTTGTTAGTTCTTACAATTTCTAAATTGAATTACTACAATTTACTAGTTTTTTATTTATTACAGGGGTGACAGGGAGTTTGGATTTAGGTCTATAATTCGTATGTCTTCGTGCAATGCTCAAGCGTGTCAAAATTTGATGGAAAGTTTAAATTTATGCAGCAAGAATTATTAAGAAATTATTCTGAAGATTATCCAATGTTAGCTGAGATAAAGCAAGTTTTACGTTATTAAAAACTGGTTCCGAAAATGGCTGTGAAACAAGGTCATGAGGCAATTAAAACTATGTCAAATGGTTAAACGGATCTCAAAAATCATTTGTCGATTCAGGTGAAAGAAGCAAATGCGGCAGAACCAAAGACATTCGATCAAAAGACGTAGAAGCATTGAATAACTCTATCCATGTATAATTTTAAGAGATGCGTCCAATATCGTAAACGATATTAAGAAAAGTGCCCTAAGACCTAAAAAAATGTAAAGGCAATGAAAAAAAATCATGAAGAACAATAGCAACCTCACTAGTTATTTCAATTCTCCGACAAAGCACACAAAACTTCGTCTTGGAGCAGATGGCACAAAAGAAGATAATTAGGCCAAATGAATATACAGGCTGTAGTTAGCTCGCAATAAATATATTAGGTCATTTAGATTAAACTACACAGGAAAGTTTTCACATGTGATTTGCAACATGGATGTCCTCAAAAAGGTTCTTTTAAATTCTGAACGTCCTAATAACGAGCATGAGATGCAACACAAACCAGCAAAAAAGTCTTTATCTTCTGAAGTTTTAAATTTGTTATAAGAATGTGATATCTCAAATGTTAATATTTTTGAATATAGCGATGAAATTGATGAATAAATGGTTTGATATATAAAAAAGGATTTGTTTTACCTCTTTTACTTTACAATTCAAATAAAAATATAGTTTTTTAGCTGTTAGAGGAATGCAATAATTTTGACCAGGTTTTGTGGTTAAATGCCACATTGTGCAATGGTTCATCACGCGAATAAATTTAATGAAAAATCTAAAAAAATTACTCTTTAAAATGACTTTCTTGGACTATGATTAACAACAATTCTTATAAAAATATTAGTTTAAATATTCAAGATGGAATTGGATTATTTTAACTTTCACTAATTGTCTCCAACTAATAAAAAACTAAATGTTTGTACTTTCTTATGAATAAATTTCGTAAAATTATATCTCTTACAACAGACAGCTGACAGCAATGTGATAACAGGTGCAGTGACATTCAAACAGAAATATCATGCCTTGCGCTAAGTTTAAAGTTCATTTCCGCCTGAAATGGCTTAATATTTCAAAAGTGAATACACCTTGGAACACATTTTGCAACCAAATTCACAACACATTAATATGTTGGGAATTACAAAAACTCATATATAAAACAAAACTAAATTTTTCTGACATTAAGTGATATGTAAAGATCTTTATTTACTGTTTTATTTTCATGCAAAGTACTATTTCTAATGTGAACGATTCAATTCTGTTTTTGATGTATACATACATTCTTTCAGAATTAGTGTCTCAAAGGAACTCATTATAAAAGATTTTTAATTGATGATTAGATAAACATAGAGATGCAATGCTTTGTGTTTTCATGCTATTAAAAGAAAATTCTTTGTCGTTTTCAAACAAAAACAATGAAGAACTTCAGTTTATTTTTCAACTGAAAAAGCAATTTTAATGATGCATAGTTAATCTAAATGTACTTTTTGAAATGTAAACATGAAGGAATCTAATTTCGCTTCTATATTGTGCGTCTGAGTCTTTGTGTAAAATTTAAAAAATTATATTTAATAAAAAATTTTATATTTTTTTTGGAAATTTTTACAAAATATTCGATATAATGTTATGATTGCAAAAATTTCCATCTTAATCACAAAACGAGATTTTCACGGCAATTTTTTCACGGCCTTTACATTTTATTTGATCTTCGGGGACTTTTCGTGATCTTGTATGATATTGAAAACATCTCCTTTGCCCGACTACCGCAATTTCATTTGTGTAGCGTAGATCAATACTTCTACGTATTTTGTTTAAGTCTTTGGTTTTTAAATATCTTTTTAGATGTCCTACATAAAGCAAAGAAGACACATAAAAAGACACAAAGAAGCAAGTATTTAAATATTTTTTAAATACTTGCTTCTGTGTATTATCTAAACATATCTATACATATTACTTATTATTCTAAAATTTAGTTCAGTTAGTAAACGCATACCACAGATGAGAATAATTTCTCAAAATTTCTCACCAATGAACGAAAACGCACACATATTTACTTATTCAGCCCTGTTCATGAACTAGATACACAAAATGTATATACACCGGGAAATTTAAAAAAATAGTTAAGTTTAATCAAGCATGTAAAAACGAACTTTAACTCAGCAATTATTTCTCTTAGAACAGTGCTGTCACCAAATTACTTAGAATTTCCTAATAAACGAAAGATAAATGGAATGCATAGCATACTGTACAGAAAGCACTTTGTGGTGCTGATCATTGATTATATATAAATTTCAATATACATTAAATACTTAATTAAATCATTAATTCATTGCCATCCCTTTTTCCTATAGCGTTTCTTCTCTAAAAACTACACATTTCAGATTCAAAACGAGACTTAGCTGCAATCATCACTGATATGTATCAGCTACGCAAAATTCCGAGTACATTTACAGGAATTAGAGAGCAAACAAATAGACGACCCGAAAAACCGAATTTATAAACACTTTTAAATTATGCTATAAAGTAGTGCTCTCGATTATACGTTTATACGCGTATACGTATAATACGTATTATACGAAATACGGATCAAATATACGTATAATACGGCATCGGCGGTTATACGTATTGCGCAAAACAACATATACGGTACATCGTATATACGGATCTTCTCCAAGCGGTTAAACGTATAAACGTTTAAACGTTTTTCATTCAAGATATGAAATTTGATGTTTCAATGCTTTTACAGACATTGAGAAATATCCGGTAGAGTATCCCCATCGCGATTCTCTGTTTAAAAAACTACGATGCGTTTACTTAACTACTACTTGTTATGCGGGTACCTAAAAAATCTGAATACGTTTCTCAGTTTAAATTTTGGTTTCTTTCCCAAAAAACTAAGTTATTTATTATAAATTGTCTTACATTAGTTGTGGATAGAATCAAACTAATCTTTGGAAGAGCTGTGGCTCAGTACTTAGTTTTTTTATGTTTTCTTGTATCTTAACAAGAAGAAAGTAATGGATTCGAGAAATCTTTCGACTGGTTTACACTTTTTAAGGGTAAGATAGTCCGAAAAATATGTTTTTACAAAATATCTGTCTGTGACTTTGTCTATATGTGGCATGAATTTTGTTCCACCAGTTGCACAGAATGAGTTTTCAGCAATATCATCATCACATAGCAGGCAGTAGGCTCTGTCATTCTTTTTCTCACCGCCACACCCAGCTTTTTCTATTCATTTCTAATTGTAATCTAAGCAGAACTGCGTCTATAAATGCTCGTTCTTCTACACTACGAGATACTTATACTAAGTGTCTGCGTCACGTGACACAATGGTTTTATTTTTCACCATATGTAAATTGTCTTACCGCGGAGGGATTTTAAAATAATTTACATATTTGGTAGTTTTTACTAGTTCCTTTTTTAAATAATTTAATTATTTTGTCCTCCCAGAATATTTTATGACTTATTTAATGAAAATTAGAAGAAACATAATTAAACATTGAGTATGTTTAGAGTAACTTACCGGTCACTTACCGAAGTGACCAATGTTACCAACCGATTGTAGGGTAGTATGAAATGAAAATCAAGGTGAATTGTGACGTCAGCTACAGTTCAACAGGATAGTTTTCATTGGTGCCACATTTCGGTTTCGTACTGCCCTACAATCGATAGGTAACATGGGTCACTTCGGTAAATTGCACTGAACATGTACGTTGATTAAAATATTTATAAAGGGAAATACCAAGATCTTGGTTGGAATCCAGATAGTAGATATTTCACTGTTAGTGAAGCAAGATTAGCCAATCAGGAGTCTGATCTTTTGTGAGCTTTTTGCAAACTGTTTTAAAAAATATACGCTTTTCAATGCTTGATCTCGTATGTATAAGACATACTATCAGGGCCGTAGCTAGAAGTGAACCATGGGGGGGGGGGGGGCTCGAGAGAATGTAGGGGGTGCTCATAATATTTTTTTCTCTTTCTGACGCAGAAAGATAAATTAATAACTATTCACATTGTAGGTATTATGTTTCTAATTAAACTGTTGTACTAACTTCATTTTATGCTAAGAAAAGTATAGGATGATGAAAATTTTGATTGTATAACTGGTGCAAAATGAAACATCATGTTAACTTCATATGTACATATAAGATGAGGGAGTGTTGAAACACGTATTTTAGATACAATTTAGTAACTCTGCAAAACTGTGAAAGGGTCTCAAAACTACATTAGATTTTTGAACAGAATTTCATTTGAATTTTTGGAACAGAAATTAATTGAGTGACCTTGGAATCTTTTCCAGGGGGGGGGGGGGCTCAAAATATTCTAGGGGGGCTGAGCCGCCCATAGAGCCCCCTTAGCTACGGGCCTGCATACTATGCGAATTTCTGTCGTAACGCTACCGATTTCCAAATTATTCTCCATTCAGCGACATACGACTGGTGAAGTCCGCTATTTAAATTAGATACGATACGGCGAATATACGTATACATTAAATATACGTATTCTTAAATATACGTTTAGTTGATACGCCTTATACGTATCCGGATACGTTTAAACGTATATTCGAAAGTATCCGTATAGCAGAAAAACGTATTATACGGATATACGTATATCGTTTAATCGTATACCTGCTATACGTATCCTATCGCGAGCACTAACTATAAAGTGTAAGAAAAAAGAAAGAATTTTCACTGCAATCGTCTCTAATTGGTTGATACCAAAAATGGGTGCAATCTTACAAAAATCAAAATAAATAAATAAATAAATAAAACAGACCGTAAAAATATATTTCTATGTGTATAAAGTATTTGTACGTACATGCAAATTAGATCTACGTACAACTTGCTTAGATTTAATAATAAATTGGGTCTTTTTTTACATGTAAAAGGAAAATGCACCAAAATATTTTAATATATTCATATTTTAAACATTATTGTTTGCTGTAATAAAAGAAATAAATAAACATACTTTGAACATCCAAATGCTGTTTAGTTATCCTGTATTATTTTGCTGCATTGCTCCTAAGTCGCTTTGAAAAATATGTATTGTTCAAAAAATGTTAGTAGTGATATTTTAATTTATTTCGCTATTCGAAGTGCAAAAATACATACATTTGAATTATAAGTACTGAATAGAAGAACTCGATTTTTGTTTGCAGTAGCAATGCATTAATTAAAGTATTTTACTATTATCTGCAAAGCCTTTTGAACTTTTAAAATACAAAAATAAAAAATTCTGCACGATTCATTCATACAATTATTTTTCTCGAATCTCGATATGCATAATATGTGTTTGCAAAAATTTTTTAAATAGAATTTCAAATGTTTACGATTATGTGATATTAATTACGACTATTACTGTTATTTGAAATGACTATTAATTTTATATAAGTTTCTAACTCAAATTTGTTCTGATATATTTCTATTTTGAAAATCTGAGATTTTTATCATGATTTGAATTCCATTTTTTATAAATGAAGAAGAAACTTTAATTTCTTGAAATTTTATGTATTTTTACTAGAAAAATTAAAAATCAAAGTATTTTAGAAATACACATGAGTTACATTCCATTCTGTAAAACCTCGACATTCACACAGAAGTTGAACACACTAAATGCGATACAACAATTGCTTATAAGGGGTTAAAAACCACACATGTTGAAATAAAGAAGATTGATTTTTCAATACGTTGCTTAACAAGTAAAAAAAAATCATGTGTTAAGCTTAGATAATAAGACACTTTTCTACACTTTCTTAAATCTTTTTTACAAAATCTCGTTATTCAGGAAAATAAGGTGTTACTGTCCATAGTCAAATATGTATCGCAATACATTTTAACAGCCATGTATTTGATCTGTCGGATGAGATACATACTATATAATTTGGAAATTTGGCTTAGCAAGGAAACGCCTAACAAGATTAAACTTCTCTTTCAAAAATTTTGATTTATAGATGGAAACATATTTGAATAATTTTGTTCAACAGTGTAGTTTACCAAGTACCTTTATTGTATATCAGTATTTAACTGAAATTTAATTTAAACACAAATACTATTAAAACTACTGAAATCCCACTTTCAGAAATTAATATAATAAACATATAAAATATATAAAACATATAATATATAAAATTAATAAACAAAAATTATCATCCATAGGCGACCTTTTATCCAATTCTTTGCGTAACCCTGTATATCATTTTATCTTTATTCTGCAAAATTTCCTAGTAAACTGAATGCAGTTCAACGTAAAAATACACAACTTAATAAAAAACGACGTTTAATAAATTACGCTCATATTCAGTAACTTTTATTAGCTTTTTTGTATAGTCCTGTATATACACTATAGCAATTTTACTCACCATTTACTACACCATTTAGTATTATGCACACATTTATTGAAACTTCAAAGTTTATATCATAATTAACCCCTTAACTGATTTGCCCGAACGCTGTTCGGACAACTAGAAGTTGGTCCAAACTAGTTTGTCCGTACGGCGTTCGGAAATCGACATTATTTCTTTTCCCTCTGTGACATATTTCATTCTTTTTAAAAGACTGTTTTAAAAGACTTTTTTTTCAATAGATGACGCAGCTTGTCTGTGTGAATAAAATATTCCATCCGGGTTTTTTCCTTGTTAAGAGCCCACACCACTGATTCAAAAAGACCCGAGTAATAATGTAAAGTCTAAGAAGGCGTTCTTTTCAAATATCTCGCTCAAATTTTAATATTTTGCTTCAAATTGTACCACACAAAAAAAGATTTCTGAATGAAAAACATCATTCGAAATTGAGACGTTTTAATTTATGTTTAAATTACATTTTTATAAAATGTGTAAAACCGTCTTCATTGCATACAGAGGTGGTTGCAAACAAACAAACATTTACGATATTTGTGTTTCTACATTCTGAAATAAAAAATCGTTTTATATCATTAATTATGATAATAATAAAAATAAATCTTGCATTTTCGTATCCTATATAGTAAGATGTTTGATTATATGGAACAAAATTGTGACTTTTTTGGGAACATTTCTGGTATAAAAATTGACCAGTTAAGGAATTAAAAATGCATTTCATCCATCCATCATTTACAATATACCGTAGTTTGGATAGAATATATTATTTGAATTATTTTGTGTGTACCTATAAATGCTATGCGCTTCGTAGTATGCTTAAAATAATTTTAACAAGCCTCAGCCACGTATATTAACTTTATTATACATGAAATGGTTTAATATAATGACTATATGGAGCGAACATTTCTCTCTTTTGCCATTATGTAATAGAATTATTTTGTGTCGCTCTGTAAATGTAAATTAACTATTATGTTCACAGCATATTTTACAAAATACATATTTTAATGCACATTGTAAGTGCATATAAATGTTAATATTTTTGACAAAATGTAGCATTTTTAAATTCATTTTAAACGATATTTTCCCGTAGTCCGTAATGTAATAGAAAACTTTACAAATCATATTAGAAACTTAATTGGTATTAGGATTCGTTCTAGGGTAAACGTCAACATTATCCAAAAAATTAGGGCAATCTGAGTGGATTTATGAGAGTTAGAGCGCGAACAGATGGGCAGACAAACCGAAATCAAAAACACTTTTCAACTTTCTTGCATATTGTTAAAGAATCACCTGCAACTCCTTATTAAACATTTACAAATCTTGTAATCATCACTCAGTCAGATATCGAGTAGTTTAACTTCAAGGCTGTATCTGAAGGGGATATATCCATTCCGTACAAAATTCTTTTGATATTTTTTTATAAACCTTTATTTACTTTCGTTATAGGATTTCTAATCAGTCATAAATCGAATTTTAAATATCGCTCATTTTTCTTTTAAATGTTTGTTTTTCTTATAACATATTTAGCAAAGATTTAAAGCAGTTTTATATTTTTCTGAGCAAATCTACAAAAACTTTACCACTTCAAAGTGATTGGTTTTATTTTATATTTGAACAACTTAGATATAGATATTAAATAAATTTATTTCATACAACATTCTGAGGAAATACTGAAGTATGTTAATAAAAAGTAATTTCATTTTTTTGCAAGACTGAATCTTTTAATTGTATACAAATGAAAGTACGTAAGACGAAAACAAATATTTACAAACGAAAAGTATAAGTTAATATTGGAGCTTCGTTGAGTGAAGGAGCATTTTTTTCTCGTTGTATTAAAAATAAATTATTCTCACAAATGGGAGTCAAATTTGATAAAATATTTTTTCATATTACTACGAAGGAAAATATTGATATATAAACAAATAAACTTTACAGCTTTACAAACAGCTTTACAAATTGTTGATGATTATGGCTTGTAAGGTCCCATCTTGTTTACTTGATTCTGGATGTGGAGTTGCGATACATCTAACTTGCTGATCAGGGGGTACTGTACAGAGTAACACTGTACCGAACTGTACAGAACTGTACACAGTAAAAAAGACAAAGGTTTCTTAGTTTCTGCAAATTTACTATAGTCACGAACAAAAATATACAGTAACTGTTTCGAGCCATATAAGTTTCGGAAAAATCATTTCTTTGTCTTTATCTAGAATTTATACTTATAACTTAAAGAAAAAGTTATTAAAATTAACTTTTTTTTTACCTGCCTATAATTTTCTAAAATGTTTCCCATTAGTTTTTACAGTACATTAATCATTTTTCTCTTCCTAGAAAACTAAATTTTGGGTACTATGAAGTCTCAAGTAAATATTTTCAAATTTTTCAAATATGTTTCACCGAAAAATATAAATAATTGACATCATTAAGAATAAAATAGCCTTTTTCTATTACAATTCCATGCACAATTTCAGTTATTCTGCTAAAAATGTTTAATTGAGATCTGATAATATTCGAAAAATTGATTTACGGGTTAGAGGGACTTGATTAAATGTATGTAAAAGCTCCTCAAAAATGTTCCCGAAAATTATGAGCAGCTAATAAAAATTCATTTTTTGTAAAATATTCTTTAAGTTTCGAAAAAAATAAATACTGAGGTTTTTAAAGATGAAAGAGCATTTTTCAGAATATTTGGTGACTTTGAAAGCGGTTATCGAATTTTTTCCTTCTTAATTATAATGAAGTCTTTATTGTATAAGAAACCTCTGTGTTTTTTTTAACAGTGTAGCTTGGTATATAGATGTGCTGACACTTAGATAACTGGGGTTACATTAAAGTATATTCGATGTACTCTATAAAAATTCCTTGTTGGTATCCAGTACAACGATAATCTTGAACTTGGAGAAAAAAGGTCTTGAAGTCGTATAACTGTATCAGGATTGTTAAGATACGGCTCAGCTATTAAAAATTGTTTGTCTATACAAAAAAGGGAATATGTTTCTAAAACAATCCTATTCTACTTGATTTTTCATTAAAGCTAGAAGAAAACAGAATGTCGCACAAAATTATGTCATTTTGTAATTAACCGTCTTTTACGTATTTGAAAAAATAGGAAAGTAAACGCATGGGCAAAGAAGTTTTTTGTACTGATGTTTGGTGTTTCCAAATGGGCGACAAGTGAGCAAATTATGGATAGGTAGCTAAGGGATAAAGGTTAAGGTGGCTGAAAACCCACTACATAGAAATGAAATGCATTTTTTCAATTCTGCAAAAGGTTTATGAATTAGATTGGTCTGTCTGTCTGGCCGTCTTGCCATGCTTTAAATCTCGTATATGCACACTGTACGCCACGTAATTATTGCATATCACTTAGCGTTACGATAGAACATTCTGTTTTGAAAACGAAACGTGAAGTATTTGCAGTTCGTCAATCAAAAGAATATTTTTGTAATTATAGTTTCTGGTACAGAAAAATTCCTCAGTGAGTTTCATTTGTATGACGATATTTCAGACACTATCGGATACTTTAAACCAAATGAAATTTAAAAGGATGATTAAGGTGCAATATACCATGATTTTTAAAGATTATTAACACTCATTGTTCCTTTAAAGGAACGCAGAAAAGAATTCAATTAGAGAATTGAGTATAATCGATAATTTCTAGAACTGCGTTTTCTACTATGACTTTTGAAACAAATTATTAGTGTATTAAATGTTGTGTATAAATATTATCAATTTTATATAAGGCTGAAAAAATTTACTTGATTTATATAAATTAATTTTCATGGGTTTTTTTTCAATTTCTTCTTTATAAATAGCATTTTATTGTACGGAAAGATAAAATTTTATAATTATATTCTTTTATTGGAAATTCTTTCCGAATATGTTCCTTATTTGTCGTTGTTTTTTATTCACAACAATTCTGCTAAAAACTATTTTTTTCTATCTTTAATGCTTGAGAATTCATCTCTGAAATACAACTGGAAACATAAAGAAGTACCAGATTTAACCACAATTAACCACATTTCTAATCGATAGGTAACCAAAGGTTACAGCTATCTGGGCTCAAGCCCTTTGCATAAAAATGGAATATATTTTTTAAATTTTGCAAATTTTTATGAATTTCATTTGTCTGTCCAGGCATATGTAGATGGATGCCTTACATATGTAGATGAAAGGCGTTAAGTACAGCTTTATAAGGTGCATTTTTGTTTTTATTTCATTCTATATACCATTTTAAAATTTTCACATTTCAGTTTTATTACTTTTTCGATATCATCACTTCAAATGGTATCAAGAAATTCACTTGTTATCATCTTTAACGAAAAACGTAATATCAAATTAAGTTGGCTTATTCTTTGTGTAACTGTTTATTATATAAAAGTGACAATACGTAATGAATTCCTCGGTGTCTAATGAATGTCTAACGTTGACTATCTAGAATTTATTTACCAAAAATAATTAAAATGAACATTTTGTGATAATCATAATTATTCTGAGAGATTAAGTATCTTCAAATATAATTAATTTATATATTCCTAATTATAAATTTTATTTGAAAGTGACTACTTGAGGCGGTCATCTTATAATTTTCTAATTACCATTTATAAGCTCTTCTAATATCCATTTAAAAACATGTTAACCTTGAAGAAAAGATCGATCAAAATTTAAGACTTTTTTGTTTTTCGTGTAATAACAAAGGTCTTTTTTATAGAATTATTAGTTTTGAAAAGTGCAAAAGATCGCTTATAAAATATTTTGAATTCTTCTAATGCTAAAAGTATGAATTAAAACGGCATCATGATGGTTAAAATTAAATCAAAATTTAAAATAATTATTTTTCTAAGTCGTATATTATCCATATAACTCGAAATAATTGTACATAATCATGAAAATTCTATAAAATATTTTTCCCAAACACCGAAATTTTAAATGTATTATATTAAGTTCTGCTGTAAAAGAACTTTACGCTAGATCTCATGTGATTTAAATTATACTGAATTTAAATTTCTTTGAAAATAAAAGACAAAATTATGTATTACGAAATGAAATAATTTGACGTTCGTTATGAAATTACATTGATAAAAATATTCTAACAAATAATTTTGTGTTCTTTTTCGTTCTTTTCTTAGGATTCATTGCTGGACATAAGCGCCTGATGAGCAAAAACTGACGAAATTAGTTCATTTTTGTGATCTTTGTGTTGAAACTTGCATCACTTTTTTACAAATGAACGTAAGCTGAAGTAAACTAAAAAAATCGAAAGTTTGAATGATATTTACAACTGAAACTTTTTATCATTATGTATTTAAAAAATTTTCAGTCGTTAAGATCACGTTTTCAAAATTCAAATGATCTTTAGAGGTATACACGGAGCTTTCCTAGATCATGCTTTCTCTTATGTATCAGCTCCTTTAGTTCATCTGAAATTTTTCAATCCCAATTTACCAGATTTCCCACTATCTACATTTCTAACCATGAAACCTTTTCTTTTGAAAATATAATAAGTTCCAAAGAGGGCTTCTCAGATTTTATTGTACTGGTGAAAATCATACACTGCTCAAAACGGTTAAAGGATATTTGAAGTTTTATATAAAATAAAGATATAAACGAAATTTTTTTTTGCCGAAAATAGAAGAAGAGAATCACAAATGCAAATTTTTCTGGTTTTCAAACTGTGGAGTATGCAAATTTTGAGTTCGACGTCAAAAGCGTCGCTTCAGCGGCAGCGAATGAAATTTGAATTTCAACTGGATAAAAGAGAATGAAGACAAGGATGATCGGCATTTAGTGATTGCTTTGTTTCGATGCGTACGATGTCTCAGCGAAGTCATTTGACAGATTCAAAAGCTTGGAGAATTGTTGGTAGGTTAGAAGCGGGCCAAACTCAAGCCGAAGTAGCGCAAGCCATTGAAATGTCACAAAGTGTCATTTCCAGGATCTGGAACCGTTTTTTGGAGAGTGGATGTGCAGGCCGAAGACCAGGGCAAGGTCGTAGACGGGCAACAACGCCCAATGAAGATAGGTATTTAGCGTTAACAGCTCGGAGACACCGAAACACGAACGCTACTCTCCTCCAACAACACCTTCGATCAGCTACAGGCACCACGATTTCAACTCAGACTGTCCGAAACCGGCTCCATGCTGTAGGTCTGTATGCTCGCCGACCGATGGTATGTGTTAGATTAACATCAAGGCATCGTCGCGACCGCAGGGAGTGGGCAACCGAGCATGTCAACTGAATGAGAAATGAATGGAGCAATATTCTGTTTTCTGACGAGTCCCGTTTTTCTGTGCATCCGGATAATAGGCGTATTTTCATCTGGAGGGACCATGGCAGTAAGAATAATCCTGCGTTCGTGCACGAAAGTGTCAGATTTGGCGGTGGAGGAGTGTTGGTGTATGGTGGCATCTCCATTGATGGGCGCACTGACCTCTACATCATTCGAGATGGAGCTCTGACTGGTCGCCGATATAGGGATGAGATCCTCAGACCTATTGTAGTCCCTTACGCTGCAGCAATTGGAGATAACTTCATTTTAATGGGCGATAACTGCAGGCCACATCGTGCAAACCTGGTTGAGGATTTCCTTTTTGAGGAAGGAATCGTTCGAATGGAATGGCCAGCGTGTTCTCCAGACATGAATCCAATCGAGCACGTTTGGGACGCTCTAGGAAGACGAGTTTCTGGCCGCCAACAACCCCCACAAACTCTCCAAGAACTGGAAAGAGCTCTTCTGGAAAAGTGGGGCAGAATACCCCAACTCGTCATTAATAGCCTCATTGAGTCCATACCTGGAAGGTGTTTAACGTTGCTGACCGCCCGTGGAAACCATACCCCCTACTGAAACTGATTTTCTTCGAAGAAAACACCTTTTCTTATTCTTTTTTTCTCGTATGCACAAATTGTGTTTTTTTCCTTTTGTACACAAATGCGCAATAAAATGCATTTTTTCTGCCAAACATGTGTAATTTATTCTCATATAACCTACTATGTCTGTCGACCATGTATCAATCAGCTAAAAAGTTTCCCAGATACAAAATCCACCTAAAACTGCAATATCCTTTAATTGTTTTGAGCAGTGTATATATGTATTCTTTCATTAAATAACCTAGATTTTTTTCCTTGTATTTAGATATATATTTTATATTAACTTTATCAGTATGAACAATTATTACTATACGTTGGCAAAAATGCATTCAAACAAAATTTGAAATTTTTAAAAGCGATACTTTCATATTATATCTCATGATGAGGTTGACAGTTGAAAAAATCGTCAAAGATCTTTATTATTTTTAATTTTGATAATTTTACATGTTTACATGTCGAAAATTTG
Source organism: Maratus speculifer (assembly GCA_964019185.1). NCBI lineage: Eukaryota > Metazoa > Arthropoda > Arachnida > Araneae > Salticidae > Maratus > Maratus speculifer. The sequence goes on along the minus strand of OZ025289.1, from coordinate 277,253,277 downwards.
TGTCTTATATATGTATACATATAAATGGATTTAAGATTAAATGGACGGTAGATTTTATGGACGAAAGTTTAACATCCATTGTGGAATATAAAGCAGAAAAAGAAATGCTGAGTTTTATTTTTATTAATTTAAGTGTAAACGTATTTATATTTTGTAATTTTTTTTTTTTTTTTTGCAAGTGACAGAAATAGATTTTTAAAAATCATGCTTCGAAATTATAAAGAAAGCAATAAAAGTTGATTAATTTTTCGCACAGATTTCAAGCGTTAAAAAAAGTAAGCAATTGCATTTAAAAATGCTTTGTTTTCTATTAGTTGGTGTAAAAATTGAAAATGTGCAATACTTATATATATATTAATACATACATATATATATGTATAAACGGAATAAAAGTAAATACAAGTTAAATTTGATCGTCTGCTGTTGCCATTCGAAAAATGACTTTACACATAGATATGTTTGTCCATTATGGTATAGATTTCTAATTTAGTTATACGAGCTTTATTACTGTTACCTATAGAGCTTTTTAAATATTTTCTTCAATTTTTCTTCAATGCAGCGTATTAGTGTGTAACGTTACATGCATGCTGAGCGTCATTTGTAACGTTTGGTTGGTCGTGATGGAGGTTAAATGTAGACATACTCAGTAATTTAGGATAAAATAACAAAGTTTATTAAAGTGATAATGGCTGAAGGGAAGTGGAGCAAGTCTTAAATTTACACAACTGAAAACACTATGAACAGCTAAATCATACTCACAGGCTTCGGCCTAGCTCAGTCGGGGCACCTACTAATACCTTGCGCTATTTCTTGGCTGATCTGCTAAATAAAGCTTAATTAAACAGCCCGTGGCTGTGGGTAATCCTTTATTCACAAACAATCCAAATGAAACTAAGAGGTTTCTTACCCCGTCCAACTCTCAAGTCAACTGTCGGAACTTCTTTCCACTCACTGGAGGCTTCGTTGCTACTTTTCAATCGGCTAGCACTTCGCTGAACACTAATTCACTTCGCTTGTCTAATGGCAGAGAACCTCACTCGCTGGCTGCTGGCTAATGCCAGAGACACTCGCTGGCTAATGCCAGAGACACACACCATTCACTCAAACCCAAGCTTTTATATGCTGCAAACTGAGATACTTCACATTAACATATTACTAATAACCGCAAGCTAACTGTAAAATCCGAAAGAGCACACACACTCTAGAAAGTTAAAGTAAAAGAGAGGATAGATGTCGCTTTTACGCTTACACATGTTAATTTATTGACGTCACGATCTCAGAAACACTAGAGTGCCTTTATGGAAAGGTCACTCCCTCACAACCCCCTCCTCGGATTTTACAGAGAAAAAGGGCTGGGCCAAATGCATGCCCAGAACTTTTTCTTGTTATAAATTTCGAGCCGTAATAAACACAGTGATGGGTGAAATTTAGCGCCGAAACATAACTTTTAAAATATTAACTTTAACCCATCACAACCAAAAAACCTCAGTTTGCCTCAAATATTCACATATTCAATCCAATCATTCTTCTATCTTACAAATAGCGTCCGTAAAACTTCAAAAAACTCGTAAAACTTTCAAAACTAATTACTTCTTCTTTCAAAACAGCCCACTCCACTGGGAGTGCTAAAATTTCTCAAAATACTAAACTTCCGAAATTTTCCTCAATATTGCAATACAACTATAACATTACCAAAAATTATCTCTCCATAACTTTCCTAATACTAAAATTCGCACCAAGTCCAAAAAACCCAATGCGCAAAAATTTTCCTCATCCAAATACCGAACTCATCTAAAATTAAATTTTACTTCATACTCAAAATAACTCTGCTATTACGTAATACCTACATACCCATTAGCCAATGAACTAACTCCCAAGATTCTTCAGAACTTAACTCCACTTTAACAATAATTGGGGCACATACGTACAGCGTCATATAGCTGTGCTTATGCAACAATCAAAAAAAAAATCAAAAATTTACAAAATGACGTCATCATGCTCTTCATCTGTATTAACTAAAAGAAAAATAGCAGAATCAATACATAACACAGGTATACTTCCCTGCAAGAAAATCACATTAACATTCAATTTTAATACAATACAATTCCAAATTCAAACGCAGCTTAAAAATTCGCAACTTGCGGAAACCATTCCCAACTAAAGTACAAACGCAACACATAAAACACGAACAATAAGGAGAAAGTTAATTCATTAAATGTTAGTATAAGAGATAGAAACGCGTGTCACGGACTTCTTGACCACAAAACACGTGCGCGCCTGAATCGCGGCGCGTGTACAAAATAACCCAAATTACTATCTAAACTTTCTGAAAATTTAAACATACATTAACATACATTTTATAACACATGAACAATATAACAATATAGTAACATTTTAAACAAATAACACAACAATTTAACAATAGATCCAGAATTTTTAAAAGCAGTTAAGACCATAATCTCAAACATACATAAAACTAACAATTTTGCAAACAAATTTTGAACACAATTAAGCACTAATCGTGAGTCCGTCAAAAAATCCAAAAATGGCCAAAAGTACAAAACAGTCTTTCTGCTTTCTATTCCTTCATATTGCTACCACATATATGCACTCTAATAGAAATTTAATAAAGAACATTATCACCCAATCATAGAGATGATTCGCTGCTGGCAGGCTTCATACTACAGGATGGCTTTCTCCTCTTGTCCCACACTGTTAAAAATCTGCTGCATTTTGCTGCAACGCACTCCCCTGCTTGTATAGAAGACGGTTACTTGGCCATGAAACGGAGCTTTCTCATTGGTTGGAATAGAGATATTATATACTAGCGGTGGAGTGCGTTGCAGCAAAATGCAGCAGATTTTTAACAGTGCAGAAACCTTGTACGAAGGATCTTTCGTCATCGGAACTGTACGGTGACGCCACAGTTGACTGTCGTGCCTGCAGCCTGGTTCTGAATGGATGCCGTGGGATACTTGTAGGTTCCGCTCGACGACTCTGCTCCGGCCGGTTCGCTGGGGTCACTCCATGGCGAGATTCACACTGTTGATGCCGGTAATCTGAGAGTTGTCTCCTCTTTCTAGACGCACCCGAAGTTACTGAAGATCCTAGGCCACGTTTCTTTCCGGATCTATGTTGTTTCTTATTAGGCAAAAATTCGGAATTTAAAGTTCGTTTAACAGTTTGCCGAGTGTCCATCTGAAATCTTTTCCGGGGATTAAGTACCGAAGATGGTGAACTATTAGATAATGTATGTTTGTGAGGTTGCTGTCTCATTGGTGGAGGAACGGGATAGTTTATAATCTTTTTCCTTTTATGGCACCCAGAATCTGATGTATTTGACACAGCTCTCTTATTTTTATTATCATACTGTGCTCTCGGATTGATAGGCTTTCTACTTTCAACAACAGTTTTTGGAGCTGTTTGACCAAATTTTCTTCTTGAATATTGATGAAAAGAATTAGATGAAGAAGTGCTGGACTCGGGACACTCATTGGATCGGGAATTTCGCGAAACACCACTCGACACATGAGAACCTTCACTACCATTTTCTCTAAACTTATAAACTCTAACCTGATCCAAATTAACCGTCATTCTTTCACCATTGACATCAACAACCAAATTATTATTTCGAACTTCTAAAACCTCGAACGAACCAACAAACTTCGGACCAAACTTAGCTACTCTCTTTTGACGACTTGAACTTAACCAATGCTTTTCTACTAACACAAAATCTCCAACTTTCACTTCTAACTCCCTCCTACGCATATTATAATACTGAGCCTGCTTTTCTTGCGCTTTTCCCATCTGAACTTGAGCTTCCTTAACCAACCTCTCAATATCCTGACACATGTACTGACTTTCCGCATCTGACACCATAACTAGCCTTTGGAATGGAGTATTGACTTTTCTACCCAAAAACAATTCAGCTGGCGTTTTCCCCGTCGACTCGTGAACTGCTGTACGAAGTGCGTACGCAAAATCCTGAAGAAACTGGTCCCAATGTGCATGATGAGAACCAACATATGAAGAAATCATTTGAATTAATGTACGATTTACACGTTCAGCCATATTAGACTGAGGAAGTTCCTTACCGTCCCCAGTCTCCAACTTTTCACACAAAGACTTAAAAACATTAGATATAAAATCATAACGAAATGGTTTACTAGCAACTAGTGCGTCAAAACCAATATGAATTTCATTCCTTAAACTCGGTTTATCTGAAAAAACCTCTCCAAATTCATTCAAAAACTTATTAAATTCCTCCTTCTCGATTTCACTTAACCCCGACTCCTCTAAATTAATTGACACTGAAACTGGCTCTTTCTTACTCACATTCTCATCATTATTCACTATTAACGACTTTTTAAAGAAATCCAAACTAATTCCTCTATCCTTCGTATAATCCACACCAACTATACAATGCACTGTTAATCCATCTAACACACAAAACTCCCAACATGTCTTAACCGAACGAATTTCAACTTCCAATTCTACTGAACCTTTATTATCGCAAGCTACTCCCTGTGCCGACTGAACCACCAGACTTGACCTCTTCACCTTCTTATACGAAAAATATTTCCGATAACAATCAAAAGAAATGAATGACTTATCTGCCCCTGTATCGAAGACACTTTTAACGACAATACCATCTAACACAATTAACACTTCAGGTAACTCAACCGGATTAAATGTAATTTTAATCAAATTCACAGAAGGCTTTTCCAATTTAATCTGTGACTGCATACCTTCCGAAATACAGTCACCTACCAGTTTAACTGACCCGACCTCTGAACACATCTCTTTTGCATTGCCCTATTTTCAACATTCTCATCCGAAGTTAATCTCCTTACTTGCGAAGAAACATTCCTGTCCCGTCCTCCCCCACTACGATTATAATCACTATTCTGTCTATTTCGATACATATTTCTCTCACCACTTCTAAAATTATTAGCACCATCACAATTCCTATTACCATTATTCGTATTCGACATATTACGACCAAATCCATCATTTCTATTACGCAAATTACTATCCGGAAATCGCTGCCCCCCTCTCACAAAATTACGTTCCCCCTCATTTCTCAAATTACTATCTGTGACCGGTCTCTGACGCGGGTTACGCAAATCCCGTTGATCCGAGCTATGCCGAGTCTCATACTTCGATAATATCTGATGCATTTCTGCAAAATTCTTCGGTGCTCTAACTTCAATAAAGTCCTGTATATTTGGATTAAAAAGAGGAAAAACAATGTCCAACAATTCCTCAAATGTGATATCTAAATCTAATTTATTTTTTAGTTCAAGCTTACGTAGATAGAATTTTGACGCCGACTCATAAATATTCTGCTTATTACAATAGAACTCTTTTCTCAAAATACTTTTATCTTTAACGGGAGGAAATGCCTTCTTTAACTCAATCACAGTTTGTTCAAATCTTTTCGCTTCATCAGTAATCAAAAACTTTCCTATATTTTTCAACCACAAAAGTGCTTCGCCCTTCAACGAGCATTTAAGCACTACGTACCTACTTTCTCAGGTATATTATTGAACAAAATATAATCATCTAATTTAACTAAAAATTCACTAATATCACCCTCACCGGTAAAATACACACATGGCACAATCTCACAATGTCCGATGTTTCGTTGGGCGCCATTTGTAACGTTACATGCATGCTGAGCGTCATTTGTAACGTTTGGTTGGTCGTGATGGAGGTTAAATGTAGACATACTCAGTAATTTAGGATAAAATAACAAAGTTTATTAAAGTGATAATGGCTGAAGGGAAGTGGAGCAAGTCTTAAATTTACACAACTGAAAACACTATGAACAGCTAAATCATACTCACAGGCTTCGGCCTAGCTCAGTCGGGGCACCTACTAATACCTTCCGCTATTTCTTGGCTGATCTGCTAAATAAAGCTTAATTAAACAGCCCGTGGCTGTGGGTAATCCTTTATTCACAAACAATCCAAATGAAACTAAGAGGTTTCTTACCCCGGCCAACTCTCAAGTCAACTGTCGGAACTTCTTTCCACTCACTGGAGGCTTCGTTGCTACTTTTCAATCGGCTAGCACTTCGCTGAACACTAATTCACTTCGCTTGTCTAATGGCAGAGAACCTCACTCGCTGGCTGCTGGCTAATGCCAGAGACACTCGCTGGCTAATGCCAGAGACACACACCATTCACTCAAACCCAAGCTTTTATATGCTGCAAACTGAGATACTTCACATTAACATATTACTAATAACCGCAAGCTAACTGTAAAATCCGAAAGAGCACACACACTCTAGAAAGTTAAAGTAAAAGAGAGGATAGATGTCGTTTTTACGCTTACACATGTTAACTTATTGACGTCACGATCTCAGAAACACTAGAGTGCCTTTATGGAAAGGTCACTCCCTCACAAGTGTATTAATAGTACCGCTGCGGCAGCAGCTTCCTCTCGTCCCGTTCAACCCAAATATCCGAATCTATAGCGAAAGCCAGTTCGACAGGTCCCTAACCACATTCCGAATATCCGACTCTCTAGCGGAAGTCAGTCAGTTCGACAAGTACCTAGCGTCGTCTCGAGTTCCTCTGGAGGAATGGAAGCAATATTTATATTCAAGATTCACAAATTTTAAGCTAGTTAAATTTTTATTTATTACACATATAATTGGAGGTATCGCAATATTTTGCAGTATTGCCTCGTCCGATATTTTAAAACGTGGATCATTTCCTGTAAACTGGTCTAATGGCTCCAGTTCTATTCGCCTACTCTAAAAATTAAAAAAAAAAGTTCAACTTTTATTTATTTGCTTCATGGTTTAATTATTCTAAGACAAATATTTATTACTATAATATTAAAATGCGCATCTGCAAACTATCAGAACCAGTCAGTGAAACCTATCAGTGTCAGATCCAAGGTCAGAATCAGAACCAGAATAGTTTGGCACCAGTGCTTCTGTTACGTACACTGTTTTACTGCCAAAAGAAAAAAAACTATTAAATTACTAAGTTTATCATTTTATTGTTCATAATACAAAAAACTTTTCAAGTTGCAAATATATTTCAAATAAAATTTTTTTAACCGAAAACTATAAAGACCATTATTTAGCTGAGAAATCAATATGTGCAACATCACCTTAAATTGCTCACTAAATCCTGTTTCGTTGAATTTGATGCTTCGTTATTAAGCTATAATCATTGTACAAATTACTTTAGAACTTTGTCCTTTTACCCATTAATAACCTGTAAATATGCCCATGAACTTTCGAAGTTGTTTCACATCTGGTTAAATTTTTATTACTTTATTCATCCTTGCATTCCTCTCGAAAATTAAATTTATAACTAAAAGACTATTATCAGAAGTCGAAATATGCGAGTGGAAAACATTGATATGATTACAAATAGCATCCTTGCAAAAACACATACTTTAAAGGATTTTTTTTCCTTTTTAGGATTCTTTAGAATAAGGTAAAAAAAGGCGATGTTTGAAACTAAAATTATAATTATGGAAGAAGTTCCTACTTTTAACAAAATGAATAATATTACTTCACTTTTATAAGAAAGTGTTTGCACATCTCTTAGTTTCAAGAATTGAACATTATCGATTCGGTCTGAAATCCGCGGATTGCACATAAACAATCCAATTACAAATGTGCAGAGCATTCCCGAATTAGTATTTAATGATATTTTACATGCAGAAGTAGTTTTATTAGAATCGGAAAAATGTTTTGATAAACAGTCACCGTGTTAAATACGGCATTAATAGAGAGATGTAATTTTTTTTATAAAGATAATGTATGTAGTAAAAGTAATTTTTAGAAATAAATAATTCCTGTGAAGTAAGCCAAATATGTCTACTATATACATTAAATGATAAATACTTTAATTACATTTGTTGGTTTATTTAAACATATAATTTTACCTTATAATTCCATCTTTCTATAGAAAATTAATGACTACTTAACATATATGCCTACCGTCAAATCGCTATTTTAGCGAAAGTTTTCGATTTTCTATTTTATTAGTCTAAATCAAAATTCAAACATTTAGGATTCCAAAAATCCCTTACTTTTGGTTCAGTGATGGTTAGAAGCACAGTTATAGCAAGAAAATTAAATTTGAAAAGAACTTTCTGAAACCAAATGTGACCATTTAATGAGTCAAGGAATGCTAAATAATACAATTTAATACTCAACTTTATGATGTACACATAAATATATAAACATCTACAAATATAAGAATTAAAAGATATATTTTAAAGTTCTAAATTTTATACATAATTTTTGTGCTCCATCAATATATTAATTAAAATTTCCGGAAAACTATCTTATTCATTGTGTATGTTTACGAGAAGCACCATTTCTTTAAAAATATTTAATATATAGGTATAAAAAACTTTACAGTATTTTATTCCTCTATAGGTATGCTGAGAAGTAAAATATAGTTTGTAAGTTTGTATAAATTAATTTAATAGCTATATTTACTAACGAATACGTATGGTTTTAAAAAGAAATCATACTTTGTATGTACATTTTGGATAAGTTAATAAAATTAAGAGATATTGCAAACATTTTGCTTCATAATACAGGTACGTGGTAAGCTAATATATTGTTGGAATAAAAGCGAAATATATTGAATAGATTTCGGTATAATAGATTTGGCATAAATGCAATTATTGTCTAAAATTTTAATAAATATTTCTTGAGTTTGAAAAGTTATTTAAATTTCCATTAAAAGATTATATGAATTCATAGTTTTATATTCTGTTTTTAATAAAAGCACATGTATTTGATAAAAATTTCATACTTTTGTTAAAAAGAATGTTCTGAATGAAGGCACATACCATAAGTACGTGTTTCATTATCAACACTTGAGAGCTATTAATAAAGTTAATTTTACATGTAATACATCACTCCCCACTTAATTAAGATTTTTTTAAATTTTTGTAACTGAAATTATTTTAGTATCGCTGAAGTTTTTAAAGATAGGATATATAAATTTACATTTCGACTCTAAAAGTCGCTGTAGTATCTTACATCAGAGAGCAAATAGCTAGTTTGCTATAGAAATGTAGCTGTTCAACAATGTCAGATTTACCCATCAAAGAAACATTTGTGGGTATACACAATTTAGTTTACATCTATACGTAGGGACGAACATTAGGAAAATAGTTATTCCGAATTTTGACTTTTTTTCCTTTATTGAAAAAATAACAAAATTTGAAAAACTTTTTATTGTCAATAATGATTTGATTTTCTTTTATGATACCAATGGTAATCATATCAGCAATGACCCTTTTGAGATACACTATCTACCAAAAAGTATTTGTACACTTTCAGTTTTTGACATTTTGTCAAATATTTAAAAATATACTAGTCGGATTCTTCTGGAACTTCAGAAATATAAAGATTATGTTTCACTTTATATTTATTTACATTCATTTGTTAAGCGGGTAATTAGGGGGCCGGCAAAAAAACAAAGAATAATAGAAATATTTGGGATCGCCCTGTACATGAAAATGCACGAAACGACTTATCGCTTTAGAATACAAATATATGAATACAGTAGAATATGTACACTAATTTTTGTGAGAATAGCATGTATATTTATGGCGATAGAGCGATTTTTTTGAAAAATTCAAAAAATTCTGGTATGTTTTTTGTTTATATCATGCTGGGTTTTTGACCAAATTTAACGCAAATTTCAGAAAAATTGGCAAAATGCAGTAGAAAAAATGTAGCGCAATTGGAATATAAATATATTAAATATTTTATGAAATATGAGTAATTGTATAAAATAATTTTTATCTGCGCATGCGCGAACTAGAAAAACATTTTTTTAGATCATTTAATAGTCAATTCTGTGGAGTGACTTATAAAAAAAATCCAATCAAATATCGTGAAAATTCAAAAAGATATCATTATTTTAGTGAGATGTTTTTACTCTGCTCTCTAAAAACGGCTGAATCTTAAGGGATTCTCCACAAATTGACATTTTTTAATAACTGACTTTAAAAAAAAACTAGTATTCAATTAATACAATATCTAATACAATATTGCTGCTAATAAGTACTTGACAATTGTGATAGAAAAGAAAAAGAGCTTTATTCGCATTCAGGGCCAAAACTAAGAGAGGGGAGGGGGAGAAGGGCATGTGCTCCGGGCGCTAGGATAAAGTGTTCCAAATGTATCTTTCATTTGGCGATTTTTTCATGGCTATGTTTAGCATAATATTGTTAAAATTATTATATCTGGGCTATGCTAAAGCATTAAAAAATCTAATGATGATGGCTAAAGGTCCCTGCCCCTACCCGCGAAGATGCTCACGAGCTAATGCTATTCCTATGGGATGCATTTTTCTAACTCTTTTGCATTTGGACATTTTTAAATAATATGTTTTGCATTGGATAGCGGAAGTCCTTTTCAAGATCGCTCCGTGAATACTTTTTCAATTTTGGCGTAGATATTTTTATAATGTTTCTTTCACTTCCAAAAGCGGTTCTGAAAGTGAAACTAACTTTATAAAAAATATCTATGACTCAAATCGAAAAAGTAGTCAAGGAGCGATTTTGAGAGGGACTTCCGCTATCCAATGCAAAAAAAAAAAAAAAAAATAAATAAATAAATTAAAAAAAAAATTGAAAATTTCAAAATGCGAAAGAGTTATTAGAAAAATGCCTCCCCACAGGAATAGCATTAGCTCAGCAGTGTCTTCGCGGGCAGGGACAAGGGCCTTAAAGATCTTGTTGAAAGTAGAATTTTTTTGATTCGGTTTAAAGTATCAAATTGGAGTATTTTAATAAAGCAGAATACGTTATTTTATATTACATATTTTAAGTTTTAAAATAAGTCGGCTATTAATAAATTGGAGAAATTTTCTTTGTAAATATGCTTTGCGAAGGAGGGGGAAAGGGGTACCTTCAAAATCCACGTTTGCCTCGGGAAAAAAAGACTGGTTTGGCCCTGTTCACATTTAATAATTTGTAGATCCTCCTCGAGAGGCAATTACAGCTGCGACTCTCCTGCGCATGCTCTCAACTAGTCCTTGTATTACATTTAATGGTATTTTATTCCACTCTGTTTGCACAAGGCAGGTAAGCTCTTTTACTGATTTTGGGCGTGTGTCATCCGCCTTAATTCGACGATCTAACTCGTCCCAGAGGTTCTCTATTGGGTTCAGGTCTGGGCTCTGGGCAGGCCACTCGAGTCGATGCACTCCATTATCAGCATACCAATCCATGCTGGACCTCGCTACATAGCAGCTTGCGTTGTCATCCTAGAAATAACATGGGTCCAATCCATAGTATTGCCACAACGTAGGAAGTACACTGTTGTCCAGTATATTACAGTAGGCATCGGCATTGAGCTTACCATGAATTGGGACCAAGGGTCCTAGTCCGAACCAGGAAAAACAACCCCAGAACATAATTCCCCCTCCGCCAAATTTAACTGTGGGCACAATACATTCTGGTAGGAGGCGTTCTCCAGGCAGACGCCAGACCCAGACCCTACCATCAGAACGGTAGAGGGTGAACCTTGATTCATCACTCCAGAGAACCTGTTTCCATTGCTGTACAGTCCATTGCTGGCGTGTTTTGCACCAACTTAACCGAGCTGCGCGGTTGGACTTGGTGATTAAAGGCTTATGGGGGACAGCAAGGCCATGAAAATTAAGCAGATGAGCTTCCTTACGGATGGTATTCATGGAAACAACACATCCTGAAGCTTGTTGAAATTCTTGGCGTATGTGTAACATTGGTTGGATGCGGTTCTTCCGAATTTCTCTAGACAGAACCCGTCGGTCTCTATCTCCCAGTTTCGTCGGTCTGCCTACTCTGGCCACATTCTGATAATCACCATTCAGCTTCCATTTTCTAATCACATAAGCCACAGTCGTTTTGGGGTAATTAAGCTCGCTAGATATGTCGATTAAAGATCGGCCATTTCGGTGGTACACGATGATCACACCTTTCTCAAAATCAGACAGCTCTGTTCTTCTTGGCATCATGCATGCGATTGATGTCAGTGTTGTTTTCGACAACACATTTAACAGTGGAGAACTTGACGTATTTCAGGATCGCAGATATCGGCATTTGCATAAAAGCCATTATCAATTATGTATCAATGGGTAGATTTGACACAAATGCTTCGATTTTTTATAATTATTTTTATCCTGAAATAGGTTCGTTCTGGTAATTATCTAAGAAAAGAATTAAATCACCAGTAAAAAAAGTAAATGGAGATTTGGCAATTTGCGTAAAATCTGACGTCATTCAACTGCTTTCAGAGACCAATTGAAAATCAGTTCACTCCAATCCACAATAACTTTCTGAATTTCCACGAAATTCGATCGGATTTTTTTATGGGTAGCTCGATAGAGTTGAATATTAAATTATGTAAAATGATAAATTTTATCGTTCAAGCATACGCTGATTAAAAAATATTTCATACAAATACTCATATTTTAGAAAACTTTTAATATATTTATATTTCAATAGCACCTTATTCTTTCTACTACATTTTGCGAATTTTTCTGAATGTGGCTTTATATTTGGTTGAAAATATTGCATGACATAGAATATTTTAGAAAATATTTAATATATTTATATTTCAATGAATTTTGGTGAACTCCCCCCCCCCCTCCCTTTTCTTCTTTGCAAAGCATCTGCAAAAGTATTTGCAAAGAAAAATTTTCTAATTTATTAATAGCCGACTTATTTTAAAACTTAAAATATGTAATATTGATTAAAGTAGTCTGCTTTGTTAAAAAAAATGATACCTTAAAATCGTGAAACCGAATCAAAACGAAAAAAAAAAAAAAAAATCGGCTTTATCCGGGATCTTTATGCCATCATCATTAGATTTTTCTATACTTTGGTATAGGAGAAATGCTTTGAATGGGACGATTTTGACAATATCATGCTAAACATAGACATGGAAAAAATCGCCAAACAAAATGTACATTTGGGACACTTTCATCCTAGCGCCCGGGGCACATGCCCTTTTCCCCCAACCATCCCTTAGTTTTGGCCCTGAATGTGAATAAAGCTCTTTTTCTTTTCTATCACAATTGTCAAGTACTTATTAGCAGCAATATTGTATTAGATATTGTGTTAATTCAATACTAGTTTTTTTTTTAAAGTCAGTTATTAAAAAATGTCAATTTGTGGAGAATCCCTTAAGATTCAGCCGTTTTTAGAGAGCAGAGTAAAAACATCTCACTAAAATAATGATATCTTTTTGAATTTTCACGATATTTGATTGGATTTTTTTTATAAGTCACTCCATTGAATTGACTATTAAATGATGTAAAAAAAAATTTTTTTCTAGTTCGCGCATGCGCAGATAAAAATTATTTTATACAACTACTCATATTTCATAAAATATTTAATATATTTATATTCCAATTGCGCTACATTTTTTCTACTGCATTTTGCCATTTTTTCTGAAATTTGCGTTAAATTTGGTCAAAAACCCAGCATGATATAAACAAAAAACATACCAGAATTTTTTGAATTTTTCAAAAAAATCGCTCTATCGCCATAAATATACATGCTATTCTCACAAAAATTAGTGTACATATTCTACTGTATTCATATATTTGTATTCTAAAGCGATAAGTCGTTTCGTGCATTTTCATGTACAGGGCGATCCCAAATATTTCTATTATTCTTTGTTTTTTTGCCGGCCCCCTAATTACCCGCTTAACAAATGAATGTAAATAAATATAAAGTGAAACATAATCTTTATATTTCTGAAGTTCCAGAAGAATCCGACCAGTATATTTTTAAATATTTGATAAAATGTCAAAAACTGAAAGTGTACAAATACTTTTTGGTAGATAGTGTATAGGGTTCTGGAATTGTGTTTCAGTAAATGAATATGATTTTCGAAGGAATTTCAAAGCTGAACAATGTCATAAATATTTCGAGATGAATCAAATGACTTTTGCAGTTATATATCAGGGCCACAAGTAATGAACTTGAAACTACGCAAACTTATACACAAATGCTTTTAGTAGTTAAACCTCGTGAATGTAACCATCGAATTAATCGCGCCATGTTTGAGGTAAAGCAATAATAGAGGATTTGATTTCTGTTCCAGCTATCCAATCAGCATAAAAAGTTGCAGTAGATAAATATTTAAAAATTTTAAGATTTCCCCTGAGATGAATATGGGGGATGAATAGTGTCTTGGTTGTTTTTCTGCAAATAATGAATTTAATAAAGTACATTTGATAGCTCAAACAGAGTTTTTGCTTCCGCTTGCTATTGCGACAGATTGCGACAAAATACTTCATTTGGCGAGTAAATGAACAATCAAACAAGCCAAATTGCAAGTGTTCGATTTCTACTCTTAATTACAGTTGATATCCCTTTCCTCGTTACTGTACGATTAATATCGCAATTCATCTTCAATCACACCTTGCCATTTACATTGTTATTTATAGAGATACTCACTTAATACCAATTTAGTTTAGAATCTGTCAAAGACATAGAAAGAATTACATGATAAGTATTTTTCTTTTGTCAGTTTATTATTATCTATTTCACCTTATCTATTATCAGAAACCAAATTACTCGCATCAATCGGCAAATCGAAAAAAAATGCTGAAATGCGGCATTGGATTAACCATTTACCTTAGTGTTTATTAGTGTTGTGCAAAGTATCATTGGCTCAAAACCAGTTTTATTCTATCCGATTGAGTCAAAATTACACAGTAATTTATCGCCAAAATAATGTTTTAAACATTCACACCTTTAGAAGACATTTAGAATGTATTTATTTTTAATAGTTTCTGTAACGTATAGCAGAATTTATATTTTTTAATCAATGACAAAATTATGTTATTTTAGAACACATTGATAAAATGAAATCAAAGGATTAAAAGCAAATTTTTCAGTGTTTCAGGCCAAATATTTTTGCTAATACTTTTTTCATCTAGCTACTGTTTCTTATTTCTTACTCGCCAAATTATTAATGTTGGTCAAAAGCTAGCGAGTACCATGAACTCAACTACATTACTTCTGGTGCTGATAGTTTACAAATATCCACTTTAGATTATATACAAGCCCTATTAATGACTTACAGATGAAGTAGAAATATTTAGTTGGTATTCAATTTTCAATCACACTTTACAGTACAGTTGCTGCATTTAGTGCGTTATGTATTATAAATTATCAATTACGATAAATAATTGAAAGATAGTTTTATTTTTTGTTTTCATATGGGGAGTAAATTACATTCAAAAATCTTTATAACTAAATACTTACCATACGTAAATCAATAGGATTACGTTAATTTTTGGAAAGTAACCAGTTACCATTTGGTGGTAGTTTCAGTGAAGCATTCCTGAATAGTTATGAAGAATTATCAAATGTAATTTTCTAAACGCAAAATATATATTATGAACTTATAAATGTTCAGTTTTACTTAAAAAGCGATCAAAATAATCAAATAAAAATGTTTACAATTAATTTTATTAAAAATATTTTAGTACTTTCAAACCTTAATCAGAACCTTAATCTTAATCTTAATCGTAATCTTTAATCTTCAAGCCATGCAATTAAAAATGAAAAGTGAAGAATGAACACAGAATGGAATAAACAAACATGATTTATGAAAATATTCTCTGAGGAAGAGCCTGATTAAGGCTTGAAAGTACTAAGAAATTTTAAATAAGATTAACTATTAACATCTCTATTCGATTAATTCAATCGCCTTTTAAATAAAATTGAACATTTTAAAGTTCATATGATACAGGGTGAGTCATAAATATCGAAACAATGGGCTATCTCCTTAAATATAGCCCCTAGACCCATACTTCTAGT
Source organism: Maratus speculifer (assembly GCA_964019185.1). NCBI lineage: Eukaryota > Metazoa > Arthropoda > Arachnida > Araneae > Salticidae > Maratus > Maratus speculifer. The sequence goes on along the minus strand of OZ025289.1, from coordinate 277,237,455 downwards.
TGGAAAGTTTCATAAAAAAGGTGAATTTTTTATAAGATAAGTTTCAATTCCTTGGAGGTCTATTTTAAAAATTACGAAAATTAAATTTTTATACGGCCCCCAGAGGAAAAAACTTCCAATTAGAAAAATTTTCCTTATCTATTCCTGAATTGAGCAAAAAAAATTCATCTCGATATCTTCAAAAATTAGAGAGTTATGGCAATTATATATAAAACGTATATAATAAAACGTATGATTTCAAGGGATCAGACACAAATTGAAATGCGTGTAATTGAAGAAACAATGTTGCTGTAATGTGTCAAGGAAATATTTATTTTATTTATTTATTTATAGAGTAAGAATTTTGAAAGATTTGTGATTGTTAACCATGCAATTTTTAAGCATTATAACATCAGACTTCTTAATAAAATATTTTTTTTTCAAAAAATGTAGAGTAAATTAAAATTGTTATAACTCAAAATATTATTTGTCGTGTTGAATTTTTTTTCTTTTGATTAAATGAAAATGTATAATTTTCAATTTTGATTCAGCATTTTAAATAATGTTTATTATGTTTTTAAACAAAAGTTTTTAAAATAACAATATAAAAGAGATGCATATTTTTTTCTATACAAATCATATTTTTAAAAGTAAATTTTCTGAGGGGAAAACTTCTTTCGGCGTGTTGGGCATTTTTTTGGGGAGAGGGGGGAAGGATGTTAAAAAACTATTGAACTGGCTGGACTGTTACCATAACCGACGATTATTGATTTATGTCAGTTAAAAAATGATAAATACTGAAATAAAAACATTTGTGCATTTAGTTTTAAACAAAGATGGACTCCTAATGTTTAAATGCTTTTTAAAAGTTTCTAGGTGATTAACTCCGTCCTGTATAGTTTTGATTTCATATTTTGTTTAAGTTTTGTCATTTTCATTTTCTTTAATTACTGTTTAAATACGTCAGTTGATTTAAACTTTTTTTTATCACGTCGATTTCAATTTTTTTTCATTGTTTTGGCCCTGTTAACTTTATATTTTTCTTTTTAAAAATTTCTATTCCACGATGCGTAAAAGGTGCCTCGAATTATAGGCGACACTAGGCATATAATTCTGCAGATACAGCTATTGCGGAAATCGCACAAAAGCCTGTACAGTAGGGCCACCTGTTAAACGATTTACACCAAAAACTAATCAGTACCAATTTATATCAAGGACTAAGTAAATATAATATATTTTTTTCTAATCCACACTGCAAAAGCTCAAAACGCAAAAATAAACACATTTTGGAACACTTTTGTCCTCAAATTCACAACACATTATTATGTTGCGAAATGTGTTTTGTGTTGTGATTGTGTTCTTAATATATTGTAAAAGTGCTGCTCTCTAGAAATAACTTCTTAATATGTTGCAAAAGTATTGATATTCAGAAATGTGTTCTAAAAATAATGTTGTTAATTGCGTTGAAATAGTGTTGTAAATAGTGTTGATGAAAATAGTTTCTTAAAATAGTGTTGTGCAGCACAACACTTTGTCCCCAAATTAACAACACATCGTAAACTTTTACAATTTGGTACACTATAAAACAACATATGCAACAAATCTTCAAGATATTTTCAAGATGGTGCCTTTAAAATTATACAATTTTAAAAATGAACAGAATCATGCATAATCGAAACAGCACAATCGAATACGATTCTAGTCAGAAGTGTTGATTTTATGTTCAGTTAGTGTTGCAAAAGTGTTTCAGTGCGTTTGCAGTGCAGTGGATTAGTTCTTGCGATAGAGCGCTCACAAAATTTATGTCATATACAGAGATAAAGGAGCAGTGACTCACAGACAGACATTTTATAAAAACATGTTTTTCGGTATCTCTGAGCACTAAAACGTTTGAATCCGTCGAAAACCGGAATTCAAAATTTTCATGAATCCAGTACTTTCTTCTTGTAAAGATAGAAGAAAATAAAAATAAGTTTAAAACCATCATAAATTTTGAAGCTGAATAGTAAAAATTAGATTTTTGAAAATATTTCAGCGTAATTTATTAAAATATATTTCCAATGATTTCGTTAATAGAAGTATCATTATCGCTATTACTATTTTTACTACACCTAATGTCTACGGCAATAAGTTTTTAAGATGCTTTTAATAAGAGTTTATTTAATATCAATTAATTTAATAACACTTTTATTAAGTGTTTAAGAAGACGGTCAGATCATGGGTCGTGCCAGTTACGAGGCTGGCGCCAAGCTCGAGATATTGTAGACATCTAGCATATTTCAAAGAAGTTTTAAAAAAAACCTATACGTTTTTATTTTATATCTAAAAGTTAAACTATTGTCTTATTGTCTACATTTAATAATGCGTAAATTTAAGGTCGATCTCTAAATTGTATTTCAAATGAACTGATATTGCTGCGCTCAGAGGTATGCTTAAGTGGTGTAAGTCACGAATTTTGGATTTTAATATCTTGCGGGGATTTGTAGATATCGAGATGAAATATTTTTTGTTGTTGTTCAATTCAGGAATGAATAAGGAAAATTTTTCTGCCTGGAACTTTTATCCTATGGGGGCCGTATAAAAATTTAATTTTTGTAATTTTAAAAATAGACCCCCCCCCCCCCCCCATGGAGTTGAAACATATCTTTTAAAAAATTCACCTTTTTTTATGAAACTTTGCAACTGGAAGTATGGGTCTAGGGACAAAATTTAAGGAGATAGCCTATTTTTTCGATATTTATGACTCACCCTGTATATTTTGTCTTTAAAAAAAGGTGAAAATTGTCTTCCGTGAATTGTTTTTATTTTCATTTATGTGTAATTTTTTATTTTCAAATATATATTTTATCAATATTTTCATAATTAAACTATATGTCAATGTGTCATTGTGCCTGGAGTATGCGGCAATTTAATATGATGACCAGATTTTAAAAAGCAATAAAGATCATTTTTGGAAATGATTCTTAGTCATAATTTGATTTAAAATATCTACCTTTAAAAATTTTGTATACATGCGAATGAAAATCTTTGCTGTTATCAATTTATCTCCCATTTTTCATAAGTGTAAATATATATATATATATATATATATACAGGGTGATTCCAAATTTTTTTTACAATAAAAGAGGGGTGATAATGCACATCAAGACAAACAATATTAAATAGGAGACCAAGGGTCCAAAACGTTGTCCTAAGGAGATAGCCGCCATTAAAGTTTAGGGACCAAATTTTCAAATAAACATAAAAAGCGGAAAAATCGGTCGATTGATTTGCGGTTTTCACTAAAATTATTCTTTATGTCGGCATTTTCTTGAAATTAAATTATAAAGATAAATTTCAAAAAATGCCGATAGAGGGCGCTTTAGACTTTGGAGTAACGAACAACTATTTTTTGCCGGTATTTTTTGCATCTCATTAAATGTTTTCGTAAGCTTAGACTCAAACTTAAATTTTGAGCTCAAAATCTGTAGTTGGGAGTGGTTAAGTAACACAAACTGAGCTGTATTCAGAGGGTTCAAATTTTAAATGATAAAAAAAACCCGGAAAACTTGGTCGATTGATTTGCGGTTTTCACTGAAACTATTCTTTATTTAGGTATTTTCGTGAAAATAAATTATAAAAATAAATTTCAAAAAATGCCGATAGAGGGCGCTTTAGATTTCGGTGTAACGAACAACTATTTTTTGCCGTTATTGTTTGCATCTCTTTAAATGATTTCGGAAGCTTAGACTTAAATTTTGAGCTCAAAATCTGTATAGTAGGGAGTGGTTAAGTAGCACAAACTGAACTGTGTTCAAGGGGGAGGGGGAGATTCAAATTTAAAGTAATTATAGAAAATGGAAAAATTGGTCGATTCGTTTGCGGTTTAAAATAAAACTATTCTTTAAATCAGTATCTTCTTCAAAATAATTTTTAAAGATAAATCTCAAAAAATTCCGTCAGAGGGTTAAACTTCCGAGTAACCAACGATTCATTTTAACCATTTTTTTCGTTCTAATTAAATGCTTGCAAAAGCATTTTAAATGCTCTCGGAAGCTTAGATTTAAACTTAAATTTTGAGCTCAAATCCTGAATCGTTATGAGGAGTAAGAAGCGCAAACTGAAGTGTGTTCAGGAGTTGAAATTTAACCCACTTCCTCCTCGAACACAATTCAATTTTTCGCTAATTAAACACTCCCAACGATTCAGAATTTAAGCCCAAACTTTAAGTCTATGCATTTGAAAGCATTTAATGAGATTAAAAAAATAACAGTTAAAAATAGTTGTACGCTACTCCAAAGTCTAAGGCGCCCTCTAACGGCATTTTGTGAAATTTATCTTTAAAAATTATTTTCAAGAAAACACTGATTAATCAAGGAAACTGCTGATTTAAAAATTAGTTTTAGCAAAAATCGCAAACGAATCGACCAATTTTTTCCATTTTTTACAGTTATTTGAAACTTGAACCCTCTGAACGTAGCTAAGTTTATCTACTTAACTAGTCCCAGCTATTCAGATTTTGAGCTCAAAATTTAAGTTCAAGTCTAAGCTTACGAAAGCATTTAATAAGATGCAAAAAATAACGCCAAAAAAGAGTGTTTCGTTAAGCCAAAGTCTAAAGCGCCCTCTATCGGCATTTTTTGAAATTTATCTTTGTAATTTATTTTCACGAAAATACCTAAATAAAGAATAATTTTAGTGAAAACCGCAACTCAATCGACCAATTTTTCCGTTTTTTATAATCATTTGAAATTTGAACCCTCTGAACACAGCTCAGTTTGTGTTACTTAACCACTCCCAACTACAGATTTTGAGCTCAAAATTTAAGTTTGAGTCTAAGCTTAAGAAAACATTTAATGAGATGCAAAAAATACCGGCAAAAAATAGTTGTTCGTTACTCCAAAGTCTAAAGCGCCCTCTATCGGCATTTTTTGAAATTTATCTTTATAATTTAATTTCAAGAAAATGCCGACATAAAGAATAATTTTAGTGAAAACTGCAAATCAATCGACCGATTTTTCCGTTTTTTATATTTATTTGAAATTTTGGTCCCTAAACTTTAATGGCGGCTATCTCCATTGGAAAACGTTTGGTACCCTTGGTCTCCTATTTAATATTGTTTGTCTTGATGTGTACTATCACCCCTCTTTCATTGTAAAAAAAATTTGGAATCACCCTGTATATATATATATATATATATATATATATATTTAAGTGCCACAACTACTATACACCAATTTAGATAATTCACATTTCATTTTTTTGCTACAAGAAAGAGTTTAAAAAATTGAAAGAGCAAATTTATACACATATCTAAAATTTGAGTTCTTTATTTCATAGACGAAACACTCCAGAAATACTAAATGATCCTATTACTTAAATCCGATCATAAAAGTGGATTTATGGCTTGAGATAAATGTAGTAAAAGTTATCATAAATTTCAAAATATTTTTCAAATAACAATTTTGTTTTCAGAACTCACACAAGAAACTTCACGAGGTAACGAGAATCTAAAAAAGACTCAAAAGAATAATACCGAGAAATATATCGCATGGTACATATTTTTACATTCTAAAAATATCTCATATTTTATGGGGGGTTTTATGATATTTCTTTATTCATCTTTTATAAAATATTTAGTAAGAAAAATATAATATTCTACATTGTAGTGAAATTTTAAATGGAAATTTTGTTTATTAAATTTTTATGTAATTTCATTTATATGTAACATAGAAACAAAACAAAAACGTCGAATGGCACAAGTAATTGAAGTAATGATAAAGGAAACCAGCTTCAAAGTTTTCTTAAAAATTTGATTGTGTTTATACTGACTTTGTGCATGCTAATTGGAACATTTTAGAGACAGTAGTTTGGATAACCGTGACTTTTTGTGACTATAGACTATTATTTTCCACTTTTACTATTACCAATAATTAATATTTTGGTGTTATTTAATCCGCAGTTACTTTCTTATTCGTGTGATTTCGTCGTCTGTCTGTAAGCTTCATATAAAAATTAAAGGAATATATTTACTAATCTAAGACAGATACAGTCATGTAAAAATTCGATTATTTCTATTAAAGATTAATGTTACAATAGGGGAAGGTGGGGGTACGTTGGGAGATGGCCCACCTTGGGACATCTTACATTTCAGGAATTATTTTGCAGTTAAAAATTAGCGCAGATAAGTACCGATGTATGATACTATAATCTACTCTCTCGTGTGTTAAGGAATGCTTGGTGTTTGTTGACAAAAAATAATACCATTCTTTTTGCTTTAGATGAGGTTGAGTGACATATATGTGTGTTTTCAAGAATATTTTTTTCATTAAAGAAATGAAATAACGCTAGTGAGAGTATGTTGTAATGAGAAAACGTGGATATATTGTTGTTTTAATGGCAAGAAATAAACTATAATGCTAAGCCTAAGAGTGTAAATGTTTTTATTACTTGTTTTGCAAAATGGGGGAGGTTGGGACACTCTGCTGTGGGGCACCTTGGCACATTTCAAAAATTATGAAAAGACCGAATGCAGCTCACAGAAGGAAAAAAACAGTGGAAAATCAGTTAAGATTTCCACTAAGCAGTATGGATGAGACAGTTTCTCTAGTAAAATTGGTGAAAATTATTCCCGGAAGAAAACAGAATACAAATGAATTGTGTAAAGACAGTAGTACACTTAACTGTTTATGTGATGGTGATTTTCCTACAGATTGCAAATTTGCCCAAGGTAGGTCCAGAAATTTACAAGCAAACCTACTGTGGGATAAAGTACATTCGAAAAGTTAGCGGGAAAACAAAGCATTGTTGCATTTGTATGGCAATTCAAAATGTTCAGCACAGCAGCAAGTATGAGATATCCATTTTGAGAAAACGAGATCAAGATATGTCATTTATATATATATGTAATAAAATAAAAAAAAATTTTGCGCCATTTTTTTGTTCTCTCTTAGCTTCAATTCTAAATTTGTGGAACATATTTCAATCTTAGTTTCGTATCTTGTAACAGCTAAAATTCTTTTCTTACTTTAGTTATTAATAAATTATTTCTTGCTTCTCAAAAAGGCGGCAGGTATTTCGTAAGCTTTTTACTTTCTGCAATATTCCTGGGATTTTAACTTTATTTTTTATTTTTAACATCGCGTGACAGGTGTTACTACGCGTTGCTAAAGGGCTTGCTCTTCCGAGGAAAAAATATAGTTCTTGCCAAGGACCGACTGCTACGACCAATTAGAATTGATCATTTTGTCCGTTTGAGGCTAGAGTTCATCCTGATTGGTTTTCTAAAATGATTGACGCGGAGTAGGAGGGCGCTAGTTTGTCGTGAGGATGTGGATTTCTCATTTGGCTTTTCAGGAAGTCAGAATGCATCTCTCCTTTAAACAACTCAGAAGCCATGTCATTTTTCCGAGAATGTCGAACGCCGAGAATGTTGCAGCTTAGTGAGCGAAGGCCGTGGTGATAGATGTGTGGAAAGGTGATCTGTGGAGTAACTTAAGCTCTTGCTCTAAATAATAAAGAACTAAAAACTGAATTTCTTGCATTTTTATTGGAGAAACTCCTACGACAACAAATCTATGGCTTATCCACTTGCCAGAACGACTGCTCATCCCACTATTGAGTCTTAGTGAATAGTGGTGTTCTACAAGCTTATACACTATTATAGAGCATCGCCTTCGTTATTATTACAATTTAGCCGGCAGGATGAAGATGAACCGGCGTTTGATTTTTGAATCACGAGCTCATCATCTACAAAATGAACCTTTGTATGAGAATTGCTTCACAACGCTGTTTGTGTTTGCCATGTTCTATGAACGATTACTCGGTGAAACATCTGTTGTGATGGTTTTGTTCTGAGACGCATCAAAATCTACAAAGTAATGCCACTGGTGTTGCAAGGAATGCTGTCGAAAGAAAAAAAAAATCATAGGAAATATGTTGTGAAATTTTATTTGTGATCCTTGTTGGCACCTACAGGAGGGAAATTCTTTGTTTGTGAAATAGGTCTCACAGTATTTTTATTTTTTTTTCATAATTAACATCTACGAAATCATCTACTGATTATTACAGATAAAGAACACCTGCACGACAAATTTCAACATCATTTGCTTTTATTTATTTATTACTGTATTTTCTAGGTAAAAGTGCAGAAATATTATGATAAATTTTCATTTCATAATAAATGAATACTTCATCACGATTGCGAAACCACGGTTGATACCATTGGAAATATAAACTAATTGAAATTTGCACCTGTGAGCCGTATCTACGAAGTGCTTTATTTTTGTTTATTTTAATAAATTTAGGTATTTGAACAAGGCCACAGCGAGGTGTCTGTAAGTTATTATTTATTATTTTATTTGTTTATTGGTTAAGAAATTTTAATAATAATTTCTTTGTTTAAATTCTTGATTTTTTCTTTCTCTTTTATTACAGATATTAAAAAATAAATGTGTTCTTAATTTATAATTAATTGAAATTTTATGCTCATAGAAATTTTATTTAGTTTTAAAGGTGTTTTTTTAAATCGAAAGATGGATTAATTAGTTCTTAAAAAATTCTCTGTTGCTAAAATTATTTTCAATACGTAAAGAAAAGTATTTTTGTTCTTAAAATTATCTGTTATTTCCCATGTATTGAAAACCGATATTTATTATTTTATTTATTTATTACTTATTTATTTATTATTTATTTATTTCACATGAATTCAAACAGAATTGATTTATTTATTATTTATTATTTTTATTGTTATTTATTGGAGTATTTGAAGTATAGTAATTGAATTTTAATAATTGAAGTATAGCATTTAAATATTTTTCATATGAATTATCCTTCTTTCATGTTATTAAGGTCAGGATTAGTAAAAGAAGAAAAAATGTCAGAAAATAAACTTTATATTGTCCCTTTTGACTTTGAGTCAGGCATGGACATTTTGAAGTGGTTTAAACACTTTGATCGAGAATGTTCTGTAGAAAAAAAAAATAATGAGTGGAAACACCAAAATATTTCAAAATATTTAAAGGGGGAAGCGCTAAAAGCTTATATCAATGATTGTTTGGATTGTGCTACTTATGAGGAAATTGTCGAGATTTTAACTGAAAAATTCATTAAAGTTAGAGTTCCAAAATTTTCTGAGTTTACTTCCTTAAAGTTAAATGATCTAAGTGATTTGGATTCTTATTTTAGAAAGAAAGTTGAGATTGGAAGGCAACTTCAGCTTGGGGAAAATTTAATTATACAGGGATTAACTGATGGACTTCAGCCGGAGTATCAAAATTGTTTAATGGTTAACCCTCCTTCCAATACTCGTGAATGGTTTCGCATTGCTAAACAATTAGCAGCGATTCCAACTTATACCCCTAATAACAGCAATAGAAATTTTTAACAAACTAGACCTATGCACAATCCCAATTCTCAGCCCAGACATTGGACTCGACCTACTCTAAACAATCCATTCCAAAATTTTAATCCTAGGTTTTTCACTCCTAGAATGCCTACGACTCATTATCAGAATAACTACCCAAGTCGTCCGTGCAGAATATGTTTAAACAGAGGCATAGAAAATGCATATCATTGGGAGAGGAGTTCTATATTTAACACAAATTCCTTTCAAACTCAAACTCCTGCTCATATTCAACCACGCCCTACTAATAATATTTGACAATTAATCATCCCTGGATATGTGGGCAATAACAAAGTGTATTGTGTGGTTGATAGTGGATCAACTGTCTCAATTTTACCCCTCAAATTTGTTCGATATTTAAATGGTAATTTACATAATGTTACCTCTATTACTATTAGACAGGCAAAAGGAACTTTTACAATTAATAAATCTTGTCGATTATGTATTAAATTGGGTAATATAAAGAGATATGTTAATTTTTTAGTAAGTAAGCTTGATTTGGACTATGCTATTTTAGGTTTACCTGATTGTGCCAAATTTAAATTGAAAATTGATTGTGCAAAAAGCCAGGTGTTACAAGACAATATTTCGTTAAATCCATATGTCAACATATCCAGTGATAACTTAGAATTGCTTCATTTTGATATTATAAAAAATGATACTACTGTGCAACCCGATTATGGAAATACCATAAAATAAATTGCCCAATCCTTGCCGCGAACTAATAATGATGATTATAATCTATTGGGGAATCTGAGTGCTATTCAAAATAAAAATGTAAGGGAACTTTTAAGGGATTATTTAGATATTTTTGCAAAAAATAAATATGATGTAGGGAGAATTAATATTGAACCTCAGCGTATTTATCTTAAATCTGACCCACCAATATCTTTGAGGCCTTATCGTACATCCACTGCTGATGAAAAAGAAATATCTCAACAAATCCAATCCTTATTAGCTGCTGGGTTAATTAAAGAAAGTTATAGCCCATATTCTTCTCCAGTTACGTTAGTAAATAAACGAGATGAAGGCAAAAAAACCCGAATGTGTGTTGATTACCGAAAATTAAATTCTATTATAAAAAATGACGCTGAACCTTTGCCCCGAATAGATGAAATTTTAGACAAATTAAGTGGTGCCCAATATTTCTCTACACTAGATTTAGCCTCAGGCTATTGGCACATACCTATTCACCCAGACGATTCCGAAAAGTTAGCCTTTACTACTAATTGTGGGCTCTGGGAATGGAATGTTCTCCCCTTTGGTGTAAAGGTAGGCCCTCCAATTTTCAACAGGACAATTAGAAGAATTCTTACAAAATATAAAATAGACTTTGCATGTTATTATTTTGATGATATAATTATTTTTTCTAAATCAATAGATGAACATATACAGCATCTCATCCAAATTTTTGATTTATGCCGAATAGAAAATATTAAATTAAAATTATCTAAATGTACTTTTGCTCAAAAACAAATCAATTTTCTAGGGTATGAAATCCAAAATGGAACTTTAACTCCAGCTAATACTAATATAGAAACAATTTTAAAAAATTAAAACCTCCTACTAATACTAAAGAATTACAAAGATTTCTTGGTTCTATAAATGTGTATCATAAATTTATTGACAAATATGCTGAAATTAGACACCCCCTAAATAAATTACTTAAGAAAGATACTATTTGGGAATGGAATACTGAATGTCAAAACTCTTTCCAAAAATTAAAAGATGCCCTTATTGCTAAACCAATTTTAAAGATTTATGACCCAAAATTACCCCTACACATGTTTGTTGACGCTTCTCAGGTAGCGGTAGGTGCAGTTCTTAAACAACCCGACCATAATAACTTTTTACATCCAATTGCTTATTTTTCAAGAGGATTGAGAAGTTATGAGAAAAATTATTTCATTACCGAACTAGAGTGTCTTGCTATCATTGATACTTTAGATAAATTTTATCATTACTTTCACGGTGTACAATTTACCATCCATACTGATCATGCATCTCTTGTTTGGTTAAAAAATGTCAAACATTTAAGAGGTCGATTATTTAGGTGGTCATTGAAGTTAAGTATGTTCGATTACAAAATAGAGTACTTAAAGGGATCTACAAATGTCGAAGCCGACATGTTGTCCCGAAACCCTATTTCTCATTTTTTAAACCCCTTACTTTTCTTCTTGACGTTAAAGAGATTATTGAGATGCAAGAAAAAGAAAATGTGTGTGGATCAAATTATATTTATGACAATGGACTGATTATAGTTAAAAGAAAAGGTTTTCGTAAAGTGGTAGTTCCCATGTCCCTAAGAAAAAAATTGCTTAGTGTTGCTCATGAACAGTTTGGTCACCCTGGTGTTCAAAAAATGCAAAATTTAATTTCTCCTAACTATTATTGGCCAGATATGACCCAAGACATTACTAACTTTGTTAAATACTGTGATATTTGCCAGAAAAATAAAAAACCTAGACAGAAAAAATTTGGCTTATTACAAGCTATGCCCACTACAGATCAACCTTTTGACTGTCTGTCTGTTGATACTGTAGGAGGGTTCAATTATTATAATTCTACAAAAAAAAAATATCTCCATATTATAATAGACCATGCCACAAGATATGTTTGGGCATTTCCTTCCAAAAGTGTCACTACAGAAACTTATACAAATTGTCTGAAACAAATCTTCAATATCAAAATCCCTCAACAATTATTCTGTTTTAGTAAGATTTCAAGTGTACAGTCCCCTCAAAAAATACTAAGTGACAGGAATGCTGCTTTTACTTCTTCAAGATTCAAAAAATTCCTGCGAAATCATAATATTAAACAACGTTTGACCACTGCCCATCATCCACAAACGAAGGGGAAATGTGAAAGGGTAAATCAGACAATAGTAACTAGATTAAAATGTAAAGTAAACTCCACTACCTCTAAAATTCCCTGGACTAAGCTTTTAACTGAGGTAATTAATGAATATAATAATACACCCCATTCTATTACTAAATTTCCACCTGCTTACTTGCTTTTTGGCCAATTACCCTATGACTCCCCCTTACAACAAAATTATTATCCCCCTGTTCATGAAGCACTTAAAATTGCTAAAGCAAGAACTGATGAATTTCATTTAAAAAATAAAAGATATTATGATAAAGATTATATCGAACCAAAATTTAAAATAGGAGATCTAGTTATCTATGAAGAATTTCAGTACCCTAATACTAGAAAGTTATCACAAGTATTTAGTGGCCCTTATAAAATTCTTAACAAATTATCCGAAGTAAATTTTGAAATTGATAGGCAAAACCAGTTCAAAAGTTCAGAGATAGTACATGTATCTATATTAAGGCCTTATTATTCCCCTGATAAATTTAAATTAAGTCATGAGCAACAACCCCCTAATCAACAACAACAAACTCAAGTAAAAACTGTAGCTTAGACTATATCTCTAGTTTATTATTTTATAATTTTTTTTCTCTTAAACAGTAAATTTCTTTCCATATTTTAATTCAGATAATATCTTGTAATTCTTACAGAATGGCAATGATATCTCTTGACTGCAGCGAGAGTGTCACTTGTCTGGAAATTTTTATATTTGTTTGTTTATGCCGGCGTAGACGAACAAAGTGGAAATTTCTTATTCTGTACTGAATTACCCTACTTAGAATAATATATTAACAAATAAGTATTTAAAAATATATTTTCTTTTTCAGCTGAACCTATTTGTAATATTAAATTTAAGCTATCAATTAATAAATTAATTATTTGCCAAGTAACAAAATTTTTATCACTTTATTTTAATTTTTTTTCTTCTTTTTCTCTTTCTTTGCTGCTGCATTCCAGTCCAAGTACATGTCAATTATAATATAATTTTGTTTCTTTTTCTCTTTCCTACTTGCATCTTGCAATGTTTTATCACACCGAGAGAATATTTATTGCGTAATTATTTGACATGAATTGACATTAATAATCTTGTCTTTTATTTTTTTTATTTTATTAATATTTCTTTTAAAGAGTCTTAGTAGTTTGAAGGTCACGTGCATTCTCAAACATGAACAAAATTTTTATTTATCTTTATTGTATTTTAATTTATCATATTATATTTTAATTTTTTTTTGTACATATTCCTACTTAATCCTGTACTCGAATTACCAGATTAAGTAAATGATTTCATAATTGATTGTATTTTTATTCTATTACACTTCTCTCTATATGTCATCCCAAATGCCTGAGATGAGATAAACCAGATTAAGTATTTAAAGAATGTCTTTTGTGATATTTATTATTACTTATTATGAGATTTACTTATACTTATGATATTTATTATTATTGATATTTTTCCTTATTATGTTTCTTACTTATATTGTTTATTATTTACATTGTTAAAGTTTATTATTACTATATTATAAAATGTCTTACTATATTGAATGTGGACAATTAATAATGATATAATTAGACCTCCTTGAAAAGAGGCAATGGACTATACCACTCAAAATATTACTCTTGGACAATTAATAAGATATAATTAGACTTCCTTGAAAAGAGATCATGAATACTCCAAATATGACTCTTAAATGGATTTTTGAAACAAACTTTCAACATTGATTTCAAGAAAGTTCTATTAAATTCCTTCATTTCTAGATTTGACATTGTTAAAAAAGAATTCAACGTTATTGTTTTTCATTTTTATGTTTCATTTTTATGTTATTACTATGGGTAATTGCTTATATTTTCAAATTACTTTATGATGTGTACTTTAAACAGGATTATATCTTGTATTTGTATTGATGCCTATTTTATTGTATTTAAATTTGAAGTTATTCCCCGCATCACCTTAGTGTTCTTAAATTTGAATTCTATATTTATATAAAAAAGAGAAATTAATTTAAATTTTTTTTATTTAGTATCTAATTATTATTACTTATATCAACAACTTCGTGAGCTAAGTCTGCATCATCTCCCTTTCTGTGAAATTGCAGGTCTCAGACCTACTTTTTCACCCGTCTTTCTGGGAGGGGGGATTTGTAATAAAATAAAAAAAATTTTGCGCCATTTTTTTGTTCTCTCTTAGCTTCAATTCTAAATTTGTGGAACATATTTCAATCTTAGTTTCGTATCTTGTAACAGCTAAAATTCTTTTCTTACTTTAGTTATTAATAAATTATTTCTTGCTTCTCAAAAAGGCGGCAGGTATTTCGTAAGCTTTTTACTTTCTGCAATATTCCTGGGATTTTAATTTTATTTTTTATTTTTAACATCGCGTGACAGGTGTTACTACGCGTTGCTAAAGGGCTTGCTCTTCCGAGGAAAAAATATAGTTCTTGACAAGGACCGACTGCTACGACCAATTAGAATTGATCATTTTTGTCCGTTTGAGGCTAGAGTTCATCCTGATTGGTTTTCTAAAATGATTGACGCGGAGTAGGAGGGCGCTAGTTTGTCGTGAGGATGTGGATTTCTCATTTGGCTTTTCAGGAAGTCAGAATGCATCTCTTCTTTAAACAACTCAGAAGCCATGTCATTTTTCCGAGAATGTCGAACGCCGAGAATGTTGCAGCTTAGTGAGCGAAGGCCGTGGTGATAGATGTGTGGAAAGGTGATCTGTGGAGTAACTTAAGCTCTTGCTCTAAATAATAAAGAACTAAAAACTGAATTTCTTGCATTTTTATTGGAGAAACTCCTACGACAACAAATCCATGGCTTATCCACTTGCCAGAACGACTGCTCATCCCACTATTGAGTCTTAGTGAATAGTGGTGTTCTACAAGCTTATACACTATTATAGAGCATCGCCTTCGTTATTATTACATAGATATATATTTATCCAGGTAAACAATTCAGGTAATTTTTGTATTAAATAGATATCCTTTTTTAAATTCAACACTCCTAAAAACAAAACATGTCGAAAATGTGTTTTATTAGAATTTGAAAAGCATCATTATTTTCGCAACAAATACAAGATCTGTTAATGAAATCATGCCTTACAATCCAAAATATTAAAGCGTTTCAATATCTAAATTATTCCATGTTCAACTACAGCCATATAAATAAAGCTTTGTTCACCAATAAAAAATAAAATTTTACATACGTTTTTGATTAAACTGATTTTTGATTAATAGTATCTCAACCTGCCCTACAACATGGAGAAGAATGGAACACTTTAAAAGTTTTTTTTTTGCTTTTTTTTTACTCTTTTCCTATGGGAGTTATTAGATTATTTTGAGGTTTTTTGATGCAGAAATGCTTATACTTTATATCTTATTAGTTCTAAAATAGGAATAATTATTAATAAAATTTAGAAAAAATTATTTACTGAAAGACATCCCAAGGTTATCTTTCCTTACTAGCTCGGGTGGAAATTTTACTATGACCCCAGTTCATTAACCCTGTTAAAGATTAAATGCCATCCTTTCAAATAATGCTCACGTTTTCACAAAATTTAGAGGATCTTAAATAACGTTAATGACTTCTTCTTTTAAAAAATAGAATACGAGATACGATGGCTCTTTTAGAAACATAAACTAAACATCATTTTAAAAACATTTTTAGAATGTATTTATAATTGGCTATGTAAACATGATATTATATAATTTTACACTTTAAAATCATAAAATGGCAAGAGAAGAAAAATGCTCTAAACCGTATAGTGAAATTTTAAAAAATATTATAGCATTCGTTCAATAGGTATGCACAGACATACAAACTAATCATGTAGCATATTTTTATTGAAGTTAGTTAATAAAACCAATTGAAATTATCAAATAATTTGTACTTATTAACGTATGGAAGGATTTAAAGCATATTGAATGAAATTCATTTTCACGTTTAAGCAGATTTGGGCATATCTATTTCATAAAACATCACAAATATTATCAGGGTTTAAAAGTTATTAAAGTGTCAATTGACATACTACATTGTGTTTTACAATGTGTAAACGTGGTACGTTTAAACAGATGACATTATTAAATTCAGAGAGCAGAAATTACGTACGCCGGTTAGTTTCTCATCATGAAAATTGCGACATTTTATGTATCCAACTTTCCAATTTTTGAGCAGTATTATATACAAAATTATCAATTCACACGTGCTGAAGTTACGTGAATAATTCTAAAGTTTTTGATTAGCTATTTCAATTATACTGAACATCGCAAAACGATGCTGAGAAAAAAAACCTTTTACATTAAAATCTTAGTAAAATTCTGGAGGAATAAAATCTTTTCATTTATTCTATAATATCTATTATATATTTCTAGTACTGATTTTTAAACAAGTAATTGATAAATTAGTCACATAAATAATTAATTATTAACATAATTTTGAATTGTTATTAATAAATGCGTTTAGTAAAGATAATTTAATATTTAAGAATTTTTTTTATTAACAGTATAATTATAAATGTTTTCAATTTTTCTCAAATGATATTAATCATTAAATAAAGTACAGTATGATACTAAGCAAGCATTATACTTATCACATACTAAAATATAGAAAACATCAACATAACTCCCCTCCCCGCCTGTTTTTTTTAAACGATTAGGATTACAATATGAAATTCTGTAGTTTGTAATAATTTTCTACGAGTTATACGTGTATGTGATTTTCGGGCACTTATAATCGCATTATACTAAAATTTTATGACCTTCAGTTAAAAAACTTTGCAATGTTCCCTATAAAATAATGTCGCATATTTCACGTGCACAAAATTTTAGCTTGATGGAAAAGGGACCTAAATGTCAAGGGACCGAAACAGGCGATCAAAATGGCTTGGGATTGAAATAGCTAAGGATCGAATTGTCTCGGGACGGAAACAGCGGGATCGAAACTTCCTCTTCCTAAAGGTGATGAAAACTATTCATAAAAGTGATGGTAATTGACCGTATCGAATGTGTGCCCCATGTCTCTGTTAAAAAATATTTTGAAGTATTTTATTGAGACTATCAGTGCATTTGATCGAGTTATCTAATCAGATTATATGTAGTGGAAGAGACTTTTAAGAAAATTTAGACTACATTGGGACTGACTAAATTACGGAAATCAGTTTAAAAGATTAATAAAACACATCAAAATACAATCAAACCAAGTTGACTGTAAGAATAATTACTTGTTAAAGATAATTACTTTTAGCACGAACTATTTCTGATCCCCCTGTCCAAATGTATGTTATGTATTTCAGTTTCGATAATATGAATAAAAAATGTTTGATTTTAAGCGTTCGCGTTAACAAGGCTCCATGGGAGTTTTAAAAAAAACCTTTGGGAAAACAATAACAACAAAAAGATTTATAACAAGTAGAAGCATGAATTTAAAATTTATATTTATCTCTGAACCGCTTACTTATTTATAATTAAGTAATCTGCAAAACTATTATAATTTACTTCAGAATGGCATACTTTGAGTTAATTAATTGTTTATCATGAAAATCCTTTATATACCTGCCCTATAAAAATTTGCCAGTATAACGAAAAAATACATTAACGGGATATTGGTAGCAGTTTTCTAATTTTTTTGCATTATTTTAACACTTTTTACTCGACAGATATATCTCACTAACCATTCGTATTTCAAGTAAATGAGTGTTCCAAATCCTCTGGACACTAGCATTTAAAATTAATTTTTCCCCTTTTTTAATAGTGGAATAATCAGTGATAAAAGAATGCGAAATAAACTGTAAGATGTTAGTGATGTCTAAAGTTTTTGGCGCTCCAATTTATTAGGTACACCTGAGAACACTGGTTGTGAGTGAGAGTTCATTTTCGGTGTTGGTGTTGGTGTTATTTATGATGGCAGATTATCTGCACTAGGTATATAGGGCCGAGGAGGAGTGCCCTCCGTGAAGGTCATTACACTAGGAATATAGGGCCGAGGAAGACTGCCCTCCGTGAGGGTCATTCTAAGAGATCGTAACCCTTATTACGCAAGATTAACCAAAATTCGAAGAAAACCACGAAAAACTCCGAAGCGCTAGGATGACCGGCATGATTGGGTTCGAACCAGCACACCCCGTCTACCAGCTTCGAGAGAATAACCTCTCAGACACTCCTGGGACTAGTCCCCTCTAGAGCGCAAAACAGTAAATACTATTGCTACTAATATCGTTGCTACTATTAAAAAGATTGATTCTTTAAATACTAGAAGCTTTTTCAAAAAACTTTATATTTTTGTTGATTTTTTTTTTTAATTTCATTTTGATTTCAATTAACCGGTAACCGCACTGTATTATGCAAAAGATAATTAATTTAAAGAAAATTTAATAATCAAAAAATTAAAAAAATTTAATAAGCAGAAATATTTTTTGAGAATACAAGAAGTGTAATAACATCCAAATTGATGATAAAAGTTATAAGAATAGAAATAGGTAACACACATACTTGATAAATTTTTAAATAATTGCATTCCTAGATTGTGCAATCACATTAGCTGTAACTGAGATCATTCTTTAAACAATGAGATGGAAATAAGGATTAGGTGATCAAATAAGTACTACAGTAAATTAAGGGCTTTGTTGGCTAATCAATATACCAGTATTTTCAATTAGATATTCACTGCATATACATTAAGCAGATTTTCATGAAGATTATGCCTCACTATAACCATCAATACTCAGTACATAAAATGATTCGTGAAATGATAATGGCTAGAACAATCCTCCTGGACGAATATTTCCCCTTTAAACCATTCGTAAATATGGAAAATACTATATGTACAGAACTCAATCATTTTTAAATACCTTAAAAATTATTTGTGTACCATAAAATGAATTCAATTTTCTACATAATAATCTGAAAAGGTAAAGTTTAGCTATACATTTTTGAAAAGTTTAAAACATAATTTATAAGAATGAGTAAAATAATAATCTTACTAGATCGAAAATTATATTATTTAATGCATTTTTAATTTGCTTTCTGTTAAATAATTTACATATTTTATAAAGGATACCAAAATTGTATAAAGCCATTTAAAGTGTACCATTTTATAAAGTGTGTCTTTTGAATAACTGATAATATATATAGTCTTTATGAATAGTATATTTAACGTAATAAAATTCTTGTCTATATCAAAAAGTTTGAAAATTAATTCTAAGAAAGAATAAATTAATTTTGTACTAAAAATTGTATCATTATTTAATGTCTTTTTAATTTTTTTACTGTTACATAAGTTAGATATTTTAGAAAGTATACGAACGAAAATTTCTTTAAAATATATATATTCGGTTTATAACGTTTTTACGCATCTTCATGGAGTTTTTATGCATCTTTATAAGAAATTTTCGTCATATCCTACATTTAAGTATTTCGTTCAAAATGAATATCTTAGTTTAAACTTACAGGAAAAAAATTATCGGCTGAAATTGCACTTGAATTTTTTAGTATTAAATGTACCAAGTTTAACATCAATGCACTTTGAAAAAAAAATAATGTTTTATCCGCCATTATTTCAAATTTTTACACAATGATATATTTAAGTTATCCATATTCAAAAAATTATTTATTAACTTATTTCTAGTTTTATTATGTTGTACAACGCAATAAGTTTGGATTAGTTGCGTTAATAATAAAATCTATCATAATATTCGGGCTGCAATTTGCATATTATCAGTATTCAACTCTCGAAATCAGCACATAATATTACTGAATGCTTTAAATTTGAATAAAAGCAGCAGTTTCATGAAAACTCTTTGAAATGCAACGCATGATAACTTCATTTGAAGTGTTTTATAAAGAATATTTTAACAACTTTATATAACATTTTAAACACGATGCATTCATACAAATTTTATTTTTAAGAGACTTTTAAATTTAAAAGTTCTAGAAAAATAATTTCACATATGTTAAATCTGAAAAGGTAATATTGTAACTGATATCAATATGCAAGGTTTTTACTTAAATACGGATTTTATCTTAAATATAGTGAGCATTATTAAAAAAAGGGTCAATGCTAATTTTTGCAGTTCTTACAGAAAACAATGTATGTAAATTACATATAACTACACATATTCATTGAAAAATAGTAAAATCGTTTAAAAGACAATTCAAAATAATTAATTTTATCAAAATGTCTGTATCTTTATGCCTGTAGTCATAAATTGCTTGTATAATTAATGGTATTCTAGATTTAGTTATGCATGTATTTTGATGGAGGATTTAGTTTTAAATTGTGTTTAATCCATGTTAAATTTATAAAATAGATTTCTTATAAAAATAACGTCCCTGCGTGTAATCTCTGTACATTCATAAACATCTTAGTTATTTGCGTGTCACTAAATTTATTGCTACATCATTCACTCTAAACTTTTATAAGGAATAGCTTCTTAAAATGTCACACGTGTCACTCAAAAAGACATGGATGATAATGCTAAATCTATGGGGCGTTATTTTCAAATAAAGTTTTCAAATTTAAACGTTTTTACATGATTTTTTTCATAGGAAAGCTGATTACGATTTTCAATCGTTCTAGTTTTTACCTTTCCGATTTTGGTTATACGTACATATTTTTTATATTATAATAGTTTTAATTTCAGAACCGGTTCTAACTGGTTCCGAAATTTGAAGTATTTTTTAAAGAAAATCTGAAACCAAAATTGAAAAAGGAAAAAATAGCCGAATGTAGATCGTCTTTAACTATTCTCTGCAAAATATCATGTAAAAATAAAATTCTAACAAGATATTTTAAAATAATGTCGTTATACACCTAACATTATCAGTCAAGTATTTTAGAGTGATTATTGTGGGCTTTTAAGATAAAAATACATGGAGTAGACAACGATCCAAGTGTTTAATATAATTAATGAACATTTCACTTTTAAAGAAATCACATAAATCTAATTTATGTGAATATTAGCAACTTAAAAGTGCATATGATAATTGTCGTTCATCTTTCCAATAGCCATCATCTTCTTTTATATATGGTAACTCAGATAGAATTTACCATTTAAAATCTTTTATGTGTCCCTGTAAAGGCTATATGCACTTCGTGTTATGCTTGAAATAACTCATATTAACTCTCAACGACGCATATCAATTTAATTATACTTGAAATCGTTTACCATATTTAAAATATGCAAACAATTCCCCCCCTTTATTATTATCTAATGGAATTATTTGTGTGGCCTTATGAATGAATAATAACCAGTCTTATCAGTGCATACTTTACAAAATGCACATTTTAATGCGCTTAGTAGATGCATGTAAATTTGATGTGTTTGACAAAGTGTAACATCTTTAAAATTCATTTGAAAAGAGTTTTCCCCATAGGCCATAATGTAATAGAAAATCTTTAACTGTCCCTGTGGATAAACTAATCATGGTGGAAACTTTTTTTTCAATAGGGTTTGTGCTAGGGTAAATGTCAAAAACGTCCAAAAATTTCATGAGAATCCGAGTATTTTTACAAGACTTAGAGTAGGTACAGACAAACAGATGGCTAGACAAATCGAAAGCATAAACACTTTTAAACTTTGTTGGAAAAAGTTAAAAAGAAAATGTGCGGCTCACCTAAAAGGCATAGTGCTCCTAGAAATATCACAGCATTGTGCCTTTCTCTATATTCTTAGTAAGATAAATTATTATGCATTTACATTCCATTAGCATGTAGTTCAATACTCATCCAAACTATTTTTCTCTTTTATTTAATCAAAATTTAGTTAAATATAAGGGCAAAATTTCTGACCCAATCTATTTAAAAGATCCTTCATCAAAAATATGTTTGCAGTGGATACCTTAAATTGCAAATTTTAGAATTTAAGCTTAACTCATGAATTCGCTTAATTCTACATGGATCAAAATGTTATCATGTCACTTTAATGAAGTTAGAATGTTCAGCCATTAAAGCTCTTTATCAATTTCATGTATGACTCCCATCTACCGAATTATGGTTGAACTAAGTAAGATTAAGATATTAATCAGGTATTTCGGATACCAGCCGTAGGGTTGCATTTGGCGGATAATACTAATTTATTGTTTTAAAAGATAGGATGTGAAGAATATTAAAATAAATTTCATTTGGAGGCGTCATGTACAGTTTATTTTTGAATTTAGAGACAAATATTTAACCTCCTCAGTCCTGAGACAAATAGTAAGTGGGACTGCAAAAACTAGTCTAAAATTTCTGTAAAACATCTCCAAAGATTTATCATTCTATATGCCAATGCTTATGATATGAACACATTTATTAAAAAAAATTTAGAAAAACTTTTAACACTTCTAGAAGCATTTAAATTAATTTAACGGGTGTTTTTTTTTATCAATGTGAAGTATAAAAATAGTAAGTATTGATTACGTCCATTTATAACTATATCATAATAATAATATCATATATTCTACAATGAAATGCTTATAATACTTATTTTGCTTATAAGATGCCACTTTAATAACATAAATATTAAAAATTGACATGTTTCAATTAATTTTCATTCAGTCATCTTCAGAATGTAAATAGAAATTAGAAATACAATGAACGCAGAAAACTGGAATAAATTATTATTGCATTCAAATTAAATTATTATATAGAATATAGAAATATAACATATATAGAAAGAGGGCAAAAATATAGAGAGCGTCATACTTAACTTGAATTCAATAATTATTTTTTATGTTCATTGTATTTGTAATTTTCTATTTTTAGTCTGAAAGTGACTCAATGAAAATGAGTTGAAGCATGCCAATTTTTAATATATTTTAATTGTTTTACTATTAAAGTGACGTCTAAGAAGCAAAATAATTATTTATAATATAAGTTCTTATCCCTTCGTTTTAGAATATATATTGTTATTTTTATATTGTAAGGGTTTTTTTTTTTTGTTTTGTTTCTCCTACATTCGACAGCAAGAATCAAGAGATTATTCACATTTTTATACTTTATGAGCACATGGAACATCTTGACAAATAAAAAGAACCAATTTTTGTAAAATTTTTAACATCATGCATTTTAGATTAAATTAAAGATATAAATCTTTTTTTAATTGTATTATATACACATTATAGCTCATATTTAAATCAACTTTTTTCGTGATACACTTTATTTTATTTTCGCGCGAATTTATGGTTTAAAGTATTCCTAACAGCATATTCTTTATAATTTTGTTTACATGTCTAAAAAAAATATGATATTTTATTGCATTTATTTTTCTTCTCAAGTTTGTTTATTTTTCTCTAATGTGTCTTTCTTAAATGTGACCCTCATGTGATATTTTTACTTCCTTCTATATTCAATAAAAAAAAGTATTTTACAAGTTTTTTTTTTTTTTTTTTAAGTCTAGCGATTTTCAGCGGATTTACACATCTTAAAGGTCAAAAATGCTAAAAAACATGTTTTTTGAAAAAGTCTGGTATGTTCGTGTGTCCGTATACTTTCGAAAGTTGTATGAAGTTATGCATTGAATAGAATTAAATTTTGTGTGTATATTTTTGGCTCTAGCAAACCGGTCCTCCTTAATTTTAAAGTCATTCTTACGAGAGGTAGCGCTGTTATAGCGATTTCTGTGCAATTTTCATTAATGTAATATCAAAAATTGTATAAAAATACGCATAAAATTGAAACAATTTTTTGCGTGTGTTTTTTGCTTTAGCTACCACGTCATCCATGAATTAAAAAAAATCGGCTGAATGGGACAGCTGTAATACCTGTGTCTGTGACATTTTTATTACCATCGAAAAGTGTTTGAATTTACGCATAGAATTAAACTAAATTTTTGTGCATGTTCTTGGCTGTGGTCAGCGGTTTCTTCTTAAATTTTAAAATATTCCGCAGGATTTGTTATAGTAGCTACTTTTGTGCGGTGTTCTTTATTGTACGCTCGAAAAGTATATTACGATATGCAGAGAATTGAATCAAGTTTCTGTGTATGTTTTTAGCTATGACCATAATGAATTTGGAAATGTTACGCCGGAAAAGAGCACAGTGATAGAGATTTTTGTTTAATTATCTCTATTTTTCATATTTCTATTGTCCTTCGGCGGTTTTATCCCCGGGATTTCACTTATACTGTAAAGCGAAAGCTGAGTTCCCGGAGTGGTTATCCCTTGCATTCCTTGTCTTTCGGCAGCTCGTGCAGCGACGGAAACACGCATCATTCTTAACCGGACGCAAATAACTATTGACGACAAAATAAGGAAAAGCTATAGATTAAAAAATATATATATATTAGGGGGACCAGAAAGTAATGTCGTTTTTTCACTTGCCAATAATTGTTGACCATTAATTAGATGATTGTGTACTTCAATACCGTGTTTAAGACATGTTAAGGTTAAAGTGACTCGTTTACTTTTAAATAATTAACTCATAACTTTTTTTGCAGGTTTAGCTAAAATGACGAGTCAAAAACCAGAAGAAGTAAATATCTGACGTTGTATGCTGTTTGAATTTCGCGAGAGTAATAAAGCAACAGTTGCTACCAAAAACATTTGCGATGTTTATCCAGGTGCATTAGACATTCGCAAATGCCAAAGATGGTTTGCCAAATTCAGATCTGGTAATTTTGATATTTCTGATTCACATCGATCAGGAAGACCAACAACTTTAGATAATGACGCGTTAAGGGCAGAAGTGGAAGCAAATCCGTGTCAGACAATCGAAGAACTGTCACACACTCAGAACCAACCTTGGTCGACCATCCAAGAGCATTTGCAACAGATTGGTAAAATAAACAGAGCAGATGTTTGGGTGCCGCATAAGCTGTCAGAAGAAAACAAAGCTAATCGATCCAGAACATGCCACTTATTGCTTCAGCGGCACAATGCAGAACCGTTTTTTGATCGTTTGATCACTGCAGATGAAACATGGGTCCTTTAATAATCCAACTCGCAAAAGGCAGTGGCTCTCTCCAAATGAATCACTACGGAGCACTGCTAAGCCAGGTTTGCATCCGAAAAAGGCACTTTTGTGTGTTTGGTGGAGTATTCGTGGAGTTATTCATTTTGAAGTATTGAAACCTGGACAAACTGTGAATGCAGACTTTTATTGTGACCAACTGGATCGAGTAAATCAATCTTTAATTGAAAAGTGGCCACAATTGTCAACAGAAAAGGCGTTATTCTGCAACACGACAATGCCAGACAGCACTGCGCAAGACAAACTCTGGAAGAAATTAATGAGTTAGGATGGGAGATACTGCCTCGCCCACCATACTCGCCGGACATTGCGCCATCAGATTATCATTTATTCAGATCTCTACAACACTATTTACGTGGTAAAAAATTTGCAAATTTGGGTGACATCCAAAATGCCATCTCGAGATATTTTGCTCAACAACCAAATGATTTTTATCGTTCCGGTATTGAAAATTTGCAAATAAGATGGCAAAAGGTTGTTGATAATGAGGGTAATTATATAATTGATTAAAAATAAAAACTTGTTAAAATTTTATTTGTTTGAATTTAATGTAAAAAAAGACATTACTTTCCAGTCCCCCCAATATTATGATCTAGATTAACTCGTTTTTTCTCCGATTAATTGATTAAAATAGAAATTTAATATGACAACATGTATAGTATTCAAATAGCAATATCTAAGTATTGACATGCGTAATTCATTGTTAAATATTATGTATGAGATATCGAAGAATGTTTTGGGATTGTCGTATCCAAATATACTGTAAAAACAAAGGAGCAATATTACATTTAAATCGGGGTTTTGAATTGCTGTATAAACTTTAAATCTACACTATTTTCGGTAGTAGCTCCGTAAAAAATGTAAGAATAATCTTGGAATGGTGGTATTTTATTCTTTAATCGCAATTATTGAGCGGTAACACCAAATTCAAAGTCATATATCATCTTTCTGTTTTGATTTCATATGTTTGCAGACGACACGCCGCCATTTTACTTCGCATTTAATCCTTCTTTCTAACTTTCGGATAGCAGGTGGAAAAGTAAACAAACGGTAAGCAATATTAATATTATTCTTTGTAGATGTAAGATTTAAGACTTAATAATGTTTGCATGTGGGTTTTTTTTTAAAAATAGATAATGCTTTTTAATAATGTGCTAGTGCACTGCCATTTCAAGAACAATGGCGACATGTTCGAATTTAACGGGAAGTATGCCTTTAGTATAACAGTTGTAATCAACTTTTTTTATATACAGCTTTGTTTATTTGATAGCTGGCATATTTAAGTTTTTTATATTATGCATTAAATTGTATAATTGTGAGGTAATTTAATATAATATGTAGCTTATTTTTGTTATTTTCTTAAGAAAACTAGAAACTCCGAATTAAACTTATGGTGATAGTTACGAGTAATTATACATTTCGTTGCAGAAATATTTTATATCGTATAACTATAGCGTTTGCCTGAACTTTAACAAAAAATATTTTCATAAAAAATTCGTTATTATAATGTTTTTTAACTTACTGAACGCATTATTGACCTATGAAAAAGATATTTTTAAGCATGCAAATATAGGAAATTTTAGTTCGTTTCATTAAAGTTATTTCATTCAAGTTTAGTTCATATTTCGTAATATGCTTAAAATGAATGTTATAATAAATTGCCTCCATTAAAAGGAAGTTTCGCTGCCTCTTTGCGTCAAACTTTTTATTTTAAATTATGACTGTATTAAATATTAAATGTAATCTCTAAATTATTTTTTATTTTGCTGTTAAAGTCATGTAAATATTAGGAAATTTAATTTTTTACTATTTAGTGTACTTTAATAAATCGTAGCAAAATAAAAAATAATTTAAAAATTACATTTCAAATGTAATACAGCCATAATTTAAAATAAATAGCTTCACGCAAAGAGGTTGCTAAACTTCCCTTTAATTGAGACAATTTATTATAACGTACATTTTAAACATATTACTTACTTTACACCAAACATGGTGGCAACTAAGTTGCCACTAAAAATGGTGTTTATTTATACCATTTGATAGTTGGTGACTCATTACACCAATTTACAAGTGGCATTTCATTACACCACTTGGAGTGGCAACTTAGTTGCCACCCTTTTTGGTGTAAAGTAAGGGAGTTTTTTTCTACAGTGTAGTTTTTATATAGATATATACGGACCATTTTCAAATTTCGCTTACATATTCTGTCCAGAAGTAAAAAGAAGAAAATTCAAACATAAATTAATATTCAAAGTCAGATTTCAGCTATGCATTAGCTAAAAAAGATTAAATTGAACATTTATAACATAAAAAATTTAAAAAATAAATAAAATTTTTCGAGATATAAATCTTTAAAATTGTGATTCTAAGCAAAAATGCCTGTCCCATTCCAAGTTTTATGTAATTAACTGTTATTTTTTAAACCTTATTTAATTTTTTTAAATAAAGAGATTTAACTATTTTAAATATGAACTGTTAGTTTTCTATGAATTTGTTTGTTTTGTACTGTTAGTTTTCTTTAATGAAGAAATTTATTTACAAGAGATATTTTCTTTAAGAAATTCACAGAAATTGTTTGTCCCTCACTTAGTGCCAAGTCCGTTACCTTGTGATTACTTTAGTCAAAATAAGTTTCGAATTCTGTTTAAAGTTAGCAGTAAATATTCGGCAATATAGTTAAACTATTCACGCAGCTACTACTTGCTATTTTTTACTCGTCAATTGTGAAGCAGTGTAATAGTGGAAAGAACAAGGTTTTATGGTATTTTTTTTTTCACTATCAAGTCTGTTACCGTAAATTTTAATATTAAAATAATGATTTTTGCGCTTTTGTAATTAAATATTGTTTACTAAATAGTTTCAGAAGGTATGTGTATTATTATCTAAGTTAGAAATTATACAAACTAGTTCATTTCTAATAGTTTTATTTCAAATGTCAAGTCCTTTGCTTGTCAAGTCTTTTACCATATTTGTAAGCGATGAAATGTAAGTTGCTAAGTAAGTTTACTAAATAGTTTTAGAAGGTATGTAAATTATTATCTTAGTTAGAAAGTTTACGAGCCAGTTCATTTTAATAGTTTTATTTGAAATGTCAAGTCCGTTACCATGAAATGTAAGCGGATGGTGAAAATGGCCCATATATATTATTAATGGAATAATGAAACACATTAGCGACAGTGAATGCATATTTTTTTTTTACATTGTAATCGCATGCGCATTATACATGATTCCAAAAAGCACACATTTACCTCCAGAATCCTTTGAAGCCAGTATATTATATAAATAACAAGCATTACTCAATAAAAATAAAGTTTCTTTTGAAGACTATAATTTTCCGATATATTTCTGAATACATCATAAAAAGAAAAAAAAGAGGTATTCTGGATGTTGAAAATTGAAGTATAAACATGTACAGCTGAATAATGGAGATTATACATGTTCGAAAAATAAAACAATATCAATTTTGTTTTAATTTAATCTAGTTAATTTTGGAGGTTTTTCTGTTAAAAATGATTTTTAACACAAAAATATTTACTTCAAAATTCATAGCGAAAGAAAAACGTAATACTGGGTTCGAAAAACTCTTCAAATGCATTTTAAAAAATATATTGGTGGCAAATAGGGGACGCTAGTGATAGTTGACCCATCTTTTTCTAAATGATTTTTATCTTTTTAAATATTGAACCTAGAATAAAGTTTTATGTATCGTTTGATTTGTTATACAATCAGCTATCATAGTAAAATTATGACATAAATGTAGATTATAAGAAATTTGAAAAAAGATCTGTTTTAATCATGAGAAGATAATGGGTCAAGGCACCCCATAAATCGCAGTCTTGACCCAGTATATGGGAGGCTTGATGCACTGTATTTTATATTGAAATATTGGCAATAATTAATAATTATATATTTAAAATAAGTTTAAAAAAATTAAAAAGAGCTTTATTCTATAAATTTTAAACAAATAAAATAAGTTTCAGAAACTCAGATTACCTCTCTGCTACAAGGTTTCCATTAAAAAAAAATATATACGTTTTTGCTTTAATTGATGTTACCGGCCTCACAAACCGCTACTATTTTATTTTTTATAGTTTAACTTATAACTTTCAATTTAAATACAAACACTTTCAAAACTTTGTTCCATTTGGAACTTTAGTACTATCCCCACAGACATGTGGATAGTGTGACCGTAGTTATGAGCTAATTTCTGTCTCATCTGTTAAAAAGGGTCTCGAAGGTTAATTTCAATAACTTTCTTTTGTATCGCTCCTGTAGTTTTACAGAACAAATTTACATTATTTTACAAATTTAAACATTAATACTTTATATACCGAGAATTTTCATAAAAAGATTTCCGAAAATACTTAATTAAGCGAACATTCACCATGGTCACCCTCTCCCTTTACATTGTCTGAGTCAAGCCTTCCTACATATCCATTTTTTACTGAATAGCAGATAGTTTTTTTAAGCCTTTTTTACTGCAAAAACTTCATACCTAAAATGAAAGCTCAATACATGTGCATTAATTAAAACCTACTTATTTTAGTTTCCATAACATATTTTATCAGAAAACTCTTATAAAGCATTTCTAAAAAACTCGCCTTTTATGTTGAAAACACATCACAACTATTTCTGTCTACACCTGTTTCAATTATCAGCATGAAACGAAGGTTGCTGTTTGATCATTTTATTAGCTTTGATTGCCATCTAGAAATGAAAGCCTGAAACACATTAAATATGAAAAGGGACAGTTTAGTCCAGCTTCCCGTATGGTTAACCATTCCTAGTCTCCCCTGTACTTTGTTTTTTTAAATGCCTATATAAATATCGATAATCTGCTGATCTCTAAAATTTCTAATAAAAAGGAACGCTTTTTAGATTCATCGTTACTCGTATGCGATTATATTATATTTCCCCCCGTTATTCGTTAGATTGTATTTTCGCAAACTGTGAATTATTTTTCCTTATCTGGTGCCGCTAATAAAAATATGATCGAACTAAATAAGTTCAATTTTAGTCTAATTCCTGAGGTAATTTCTTAACCTTTATTGTACGTCTTAGAATTTGAACTATAAATTGATTTAATTTAATTTATCCTTTGAAACCTAAGTGCTAAATTGTTATTTTAATCAAGTTAGTATCGTTCCGTAGTATCGTTAAGGTCAGCGGTTCCCAAACTTTTGGGCTCGCGGAGCCCTTTTTGGGAAAAATTTTTAAAGCGGAGCCCCTGAACCCAACTATAATCTATGGTTTACAAATTAATGTTTTTTATGCTTATGGAGCAAATATGGAGCAAGCCTATGTTGAATAAAAATCTGAGCCAGTAATTTCTAACTTTGGACCAAAGTTCTCAGTTTGGCTTTTTGCTGATACAGAAATTCTGAATTTATCATGGATATCCAGTATGAATTCGGAATTAAAGATCAAAATGGTAACCATTTTGTTTGGATTATACATTGCATTGGGGCTTACGTAAAACTATTACTCCCTCTGTCCTATATTAGTTGCGACATTTGAATACTTTTTTACTGATTATTGATATTTATGACTTTATGATTTAGTTTGAACATTTTTCAGAGAGCTATACTATCAATTAACAATATTTACGTACCTAACATTCCCTCCATAACTCCATAAATAAGCAATTAATTATTTAAAAAAATCCCGATTCACACGTAGTTAGGCCACGCCCTATTAAGATTCTTTTAACAGTAATCACATAAAACTGCCTTCAACCTAATCAATCGTGAATACATTTAAGAACATTTTATTCCAACTGTTACTTCTTTTTTTCGTGGGCGGGGCAAAACCTATAAGCTGTATTGTTTGGTGCAGCATTGTTCACTTTTTTGGACATTTTATTTAAAGTATTTGACTATTAATAACAGTTTTAAAAGAAACTTTTTTTCGTCATTGTTTTTTTTTCCTCAAAAGAGACATGCAGTTAAAAGCACACAAGTTAACCCCTTGAGGGGCAAGCAATAAAGTCCCTGTAACATTGAATTCTCACCGAAAAAATCGTAAAGTTTTGTTTTAAAATAAGAAAAGGCATTCTTTTAACAATTTACTGCCAAAGTTAAAAATATAAAATTTCGTTAAAAGTTTGTGGTGAGAATCTCGTTTAAATTAGGTAGGATAAAATATGTTTCACCGCCCTTCAAAGGGTTAAACAAACTGCAATCTTGATTATCTTGAACAGTTTCTGATATTTTATTTTTCAAACTTAATGTTATGGTCATTTAAAAATATTTTAGTAAGAGTTAGGTATTTAACAAGAATTATGAATAAACTTATAAATAGGCGGAGCTCCAAAGAATTAAACTGTTCACCCTTTTGTTCGGCAAGCAGAGTTAACAGCACTGGCGAGCCTTCTCTGTTTCGATTCACATTGTGCATTCAATTCAGAATGCTATTTCTTGTAGCTTATTTTAAATCGAATTTTTACAACACATTTAGAGTAGAAGTATAAAATAAAGCAATTCAAACCAAAAATATTATACAGAAAGTAGATACATTCACAATGCCAATGATCAATTAGCTTTGAAATATATCATCATATTTTTCAACCCAGTTGTAGATATACTTATTTTTGACACACATACGCACACACGATTTTCTACATACTTTTTGAAAATCTTTTAATTACGATATGCTAATTTCTTTCATGTTTTGTTTACTTTCCTGGAATACCGCGGAGCCCCAGGAAAGTTCAGGCGGAGCCCCAAGGGCTCCGCGGAGCACACTTTGGGAACCTCTGGTATAGGTCATCAAAATTTCATCTTGCATGCTTATCAGCATAAATCTCATATCCATCATTGCTAGATAACCATATTAATCTGTTAGTTGAGGTAACAAGAATGCTTTATTAGTACTAACTTGATAGTACAGATATTTGTGTAAACATCGCTTTAACTGCGATATTAAAACGCATTAGGTTATGAAGATCCATGTAAAATAGCTGTATATCTGGGGTTATTCGGGGAAATAGTACGTTTTATGAAAATTTATTTTATTACTACTTATTTTATTTGTTTTCTTTTTTGATTTGACTAAATAAAAAGAATATGATTAGCAAAAAATATTTCCAAAGCTAGATAACCATATTAATCTGTTAATTGAGATAACAAGAATGCCTTATTAGCACTAACTTGATTGTATAAGATATTTGTGTAAACATTGCGTTAACTAAGATATTAAAATACATTAGGTTATGAAAATCCATGTAAAATGGCTATATATCTGGGGGTATTCAGAGAGTAGTACGTTTTATGAAAATTTTATTTATTACTGTTAATTTTTTTTATTTTCCTTTTGGATTTGACTAAATAAAAAGAATATGATTAGCAAAAAATATCTACAAAGACTTAGAAATTGTTAAATAAAAATAAATAAAGGAAATTTATTATGACTATTATAGATAATAAGATGAATCAAATTATCTTAATTTATTGGATGGATTCTGAAATTAAAATTATTAGTATATCTTCCAAGTGTTTGAGACTACTTTTGGTAATAAAACTTCTTGTCTTATTTAATAGCAAATTTCTCTCTAATTCGGTGTATTCGAGGAACAGTATCTTTTACTAAAATCAGAACTATATTTTAAAATTTATTTTCTTTATGATGTTGACTAAACATAAGGAATATGATTAATGAATATTATCCAAGGAATTTAGATATTGTTAAATAAATGATGAATAGTAAATAATGAAAATTTTATTTATTTATTTCAAATGAATGTAAAATTAAACTCAATTTAATATTTTCATAAATAATTATTGTATCGTCCATAAAAATAAAGTAAAACTCTAACGATCTTAAAAGAACGATCTAATTAAAGATCATTTTTTGAAGCAAAAATTTTAATTACGATTAATAATAAACTACACATTATCTTAAACATATATTTTTTGTTAGAGTCATATTCCGATATAATTCAGAACTAAAAAAATCTACACAATTTTTATGATGTAGGAATTCCGAAAAAGAAAAACAAAGTAACCAAATAACTTTTTTAAAACACAAAAATATCAGGGCTACCACAGGCGATTATTTTTTTAATTCTATCTCAAACCAATTTCTTAAAACAAGAAAAAACTGACACGGTGTTTGAAAAATTTTTCAAGAGAAATGTTGTACAAAATCTGCTTTTTTTAAATAGTGGTGCAAATAGAATAAAAAAATTACACTTGTGGCAAACCTGCGACTTTAAGGGGACAAGGGACCTTGAAATCCTTAAAATTATTTTTTTTTTATTTTTTGTAAATTTTACCTAAATATTATTCAAGGGTACATTATATGCATTATAACATGCATTTATCACAAAAAAAATGCAAAAAAAAATTATTTTTGACAAAAAAATGGCATTTTACGAATTATTATTTATTATTTATTAAAAAAAAATTGAAATTTTGAAATTTTTTCGAAATTTTTTTCAAAATTTTCAATTTTTTTTTTTTACTTCTTCAAATTCAAATATGTAAAAATCGATGCTTTATTTTGTTTATATATATAAAACATACTTTCCAAAAAAATATTGGGGATTTTCATAGATATGGAAAGCGCAGGGGGCATTTCGAAGATTTCGAAGACGCTGCGTAAAATTCCATTTTTTTCTCAAAAATAATATTTTTTTTAAATATTTTTGTGATAAATGCATGCCATAATGCATATAATGCACCCTTGAATAATATTTAAGATGAAATTTACAAAAAAAAAAAAAATTGAAAAAAATTGAAAATTTTGAAAAAAATTTCGAAAAAATTTCAAAATTTCAATTTTTTTTTTTAACTTTTAAATTCAAATATTCAAAATTGGATGCACAATTTTGTTTATATATATAAAACAAACTTTCATAAAAAATATTGGGGATTTTCATTGATATGGAATGCGCAGTCTGCATTTCGAAGATTTCGAAGTAAAATGCCATTTTTTTGTCAAAAATAATTTTTTTTTGCATTTTTTTTGTGATAAATGCATGTTATAATGCATATAATGTACCCTTGAATAATATTTAGGTGAAATTTACAAAAAATAAACAAAAATTTTTTTAAGGATTTCAAGGTCCCTTGTCCCCTTAACCACAAATCCACTATCACCTATAGGGGACAGTGTAGTGCAAAAAGTTAAGTGATCGTTTACTTAAAATTATATTTAAAGGATAAAATGCTTTGAATGTTATCGCATATCGAAACGCATTTTATTAAAAAAATCTTTTAAAATTCAGTTTTTCACCCATAGCCATACAAGAATCTTTGTATATAATAGTGCAGTTCAATGATGCATCAAGTATATTATAATAAGAATATTTTTTTAAATATTCGACTAATATGTTATAGCATTTAAAATATTATTCAGTAGTAATGCTTATTCCACTTCACAATTTACAAAATTCATACCAAGAATGTGGATAATTTGCTTACTGCTTCAAGAAATAATGTTACATGAATTTTACCTCAACCTCACAGATAAATGTTATCACAACTATTTAATGACGATAGAATGTTCAGGTATTTCATCTTGATGCTCTACGCAAGTCTGATTGAATTAAATAAAATCAACATATAAATCTATTTGGATTGATAATTAACTGTCCTTGTAAATATTAGTGTATCAGAATTGATTATTAATTGCCTTACAATAACAGAAGCCATGCAATTTTAGTTAGAGTGCTTGAGGAAAAATTCCTTTTATTGTAAGAACATTTAATAGAATCGAAACAGCTGTTTTCTACCTTTGTATACACTATTTGTGCATTTATAATCGTTAGTTTTCTATAGTTAAGCATTGTAATGTTATTTTCTTTGCATTTTACTTTAAATGCTAAGAAATATAATTTTTTGAACTTTATTTAAAAAAAAAGTGGAATTACAAATATGAATATAATCCTTGTGAGTATTAATCTTTCTTCAATGCAGTGAAAATTCGTTAAATTTATAGAAATATATTACCATAAATATTGCTTATATTGCAGTGAGACTTGAAGCTTAGTAAACAGAAAATTACATTCCAAACACTTAGAGGGTCAAACAATTTGAATCAAAATGATTAGCTAAAATGAGCAATTTAATTCAAAACGAGTAAAACGTTTAAAAATCAAATCATTCACGGTACAATAAATTGAAAAAAAAACCTTTATTTTTTTATTGATGTTACAGTGTTTACATACAACTGTTTTTTTTTCAGTTTCTATAATTCAACTTGTAATTTTCAATTTAAAACGCACACTATCAATATTTTGTTTCATTTGGAACTTCAGTACTATCACCAGAAACATGTGAATAGGTGCATTTTAATTATAACAGCTCCGTACAAAATGTTAAGTGCAAAAACAATATCCTATAAGTTAACATCACCTTAAATTAATTTTTTACTGACCACTTTACTAACAGACCACTTTAAAATCATTATGAATTAAATCATCAAAATTTTCAAATTAAAACGAAATATATTCGTTCAACTGAAAAATATGTGCCTATTGACATATTTATTTTGAACAATAATTTTAAAGTTTTAT
Organism: Maratus speculifer; assembly: GCA_964019185.1. NCBI lineage: Eukaryota > Metazoa > Arthropoda > Arachnida > Araneae > Salticidae > Maratus > Maratus speculifer. The sequence goes on along the minus strand of OZ025289.1, from coordinate 277,201,765 downwards.
CCAGATAAAAATAGTTTTACATTGATGAAACATACATATATTCAGAAAATATATTAGTTTATTAAGGATGAAAAAAATGTATGTATATACATTCACATTAAAATCGAGTTGAGAGTCACGTTACTTTATATTAAAAAAACAATGTTCATTTTCTTCATGCGATAAATTAATTTAAAATCAAGTGAATAGATCGGATATTTCGAACTCCAGTTTTATTCAAAGATGTATATTAGCCATCCAGTATTTAGACAGAAAATCTTGATACACTTTCAATAACATTTAAAATATTACACTGATTAACTATCCTACAAAACATTTCAAAGCACCTAATTAAAGTCGTTTAAGTGTTTAATAATTTACGCATTTTAGTTAAAAATTTTATTAGTAAAATTTTAAATATTTTTTTTTATATTATTTATCAAAAGTATTAAAAAAATCAAATAAAAGTACAAAGTTTATACCCAAGATTGATTTCTATGAAGAACGTCTTTTCACTTAAATACATTGTTCCAGATTAAACCTAAATGCTTTTAAAGAACAAATAAGTTTAAAAATAAGGTTAGATGAATTACCGCTACAGATAAGGATGTTTCAATTGTTGTGAATTTCACTTTCTTTTGTCAAAGATAATAGAAAATGGTGATTTCTCATCAAGATAAGAAAATCCTAAGTTAGATTACTTCTAAAACTTTATGTCTTATCAGAGTGGCTGTATTTTGTAGACAATAAACACTTTCCGCTGTGTTTACAGGAACTTATTTTTACTTTTATATCTATGAGTTGATGTACTGTAAATTTTCGTATTCTATATTAATCTTTTTGTAGCAAATTCTTTTCAATGCTAAAGTTTTGAAATAAATGAAAGGCACAGGAATTTAATTACAGATTTATTTGAAAAAAAAATGAAAAAGGTTTAATTGCACATAAGTATTGAACTTTGTGGCTCAAAAATTCCGATTTGAAAAATATTTACTCACATGTTATAATTTATCATTTTAAACATGTAAAAAGTAACATAAAAATTTAGAACTTAAGACTAAAACAATTATTGACTAAAAAACTCTTTTTTCACATCTACAATAAACAGAAATTGACGTACTTGTCATAACTTCTCATTTATTAATACAAAATTTTAAAGTACATTGGGTGACACATAAATACTGTGAAGTTATAATAAAGACAATTTAGCTTAATGTTTTCTTCGCGTTTTCGAGCCAAACTATTGTTTTACTCATGTTCCTCGCGCTTTTTTCTTGTCTAATTGTTACTTCCGTTTATTTTAAATTACTGTTTTGCATTAAAATAGGGTGTACAAGAGTTAATCCTTTTTTCTTCCAACAACCCCATCCCCCCAATCAAATTTGGTTCTTTGAGAGGTCCTGGAATAAAAAGCCTGTGCAAGCTTCTGAATCCAATGAATCAAATCACTGTATTAACACATTCGCTGCCGATCACGCGCCAGCGCGTGATATAGCGCCGACATAGAGGGGCCACTCACGCGGCAGGGCCACTCACAGGGCCACTCACGCTGTGATGTCCAATAGCCAGTAACGAGCTGGCGCGGGAAAATCTTTCACTGATTCTTTTTTATAAAAAGTAAATCGACTTCTGGGAAAAACCCACTTCTACAATGCGGCATTAACTATCATCACATCTTCACGTAAGCTGCAGCGAACGTAATAATACCGCTGTTGATGGAATTTATGCCTTGTTATTAATGCGAATCCTAAAATATACATATAATTACATAAAATGCATTAAAAAACAGATATTATTAATTTACTATTTACTATAAACCTTAGTTCTTTCGGATGCATTCGCATCCATTTTCAAAGTGTTACAAGGATAGACTAGAATAGAAAAAGTAAAAGCAAAACTAAAATAAAAACAAAAGAGAGTCCGCGTAATTCCTAGTAACTCTGTTTGCACACACGGACAGTTATTTTTTGTTTTTGTTTTAGCTTTGTTTTTACGCTTTCTATTCTAGTTAATTATCTTTTTCGTCGTTTGAAAATGGATGCGAGTGCATCCGAAATATCTCAGGTATGTAGTAAATAAATAATATCTATTTTTCAACGCCTTTAAGTAATTATATGTATACTTTAAGATCTATCCCTGAATTAACCTAAATGCGCTTTGGAAAAAACCTGAGCCGAAATCACGCCAGAAATATTCTGTCGAGGCTATTTTGTGGAATTTTCCAGAAGCGCTATGTCCCTGCATCGCCGAAGAAAGAAGCTATTACAAACAATCTGGATTGTTTCATTTACATAATTTTCATTCTCTTTCGAATAATAAATAAAAAAGGTTGTTTTGTCCTTTCAGTTAAAAGCTATAGTCTTTTTTTTGCGTCACAGTATTTATCTGTCTCCCTGTAAAAAATTACCTTATAAAAATCCAGTTTCGGACATCACGAGCTTTTTAGCTTTGGCAAAATTTACTAGGTTAGTTTTTGCAATATTCACATGAAGCTTCTCAAACGATAAACGAAACTTTGGTATGAGAAATTATTTTAATAACATCGTCTGTTGAGAATTCCACTGATCAACTTATATTAACTGGTGTGTTGGGAAATATGAACAACAAACAAAATCGTGTTTTAAAGCTTACTGTTTAAGTATTATGGACTTTCTGGTACGTTGCAAATCTGCAACATAGTGATACAAAAGGTTAAACTGAAAATACTTTACCAGAATTCTGGTGACATTTTTTGCTATTAAGTGGTTTCAAAAACATACCACATCATACCATAAATCATCTGAAGAGATAGGTTTATTTTTAAATTAAAAAAAAAAATAATAATTTTTCTGAAGTTGCTCTAAAGACTTCCAAACAAGTAATTCACAGTTGTGAAACATGAGTTGATTATAGAAACTGATAACCAGCTTTTTGTTGTGCATCTCTATAATCCAATAATGATGATATACAGGGTACATAGGAAAGTCCCTTTAACCAAAAAAAAATATGCTAACTGAGAGAGATACAGCTATGCAAATGAGGCAACCGTATAAAAAAGCGACTATGACCGACTTAATACAAACGACGAAAGCGCCTCCTAGGGGCGAATTTTGGAAGATAGCCACTACAAATCAAAAATGAAAAGAGATATAGTGAAAATTTCACGTTAGAGAATTTTAGAGCATCAATTAACTAGTAGGAAACAACATTTGGTTCTCACGTATAAGATAAATTTGTTGTTCTGTATACCCAGTCTGAAATTGATGCGACGATTGTACTCTGCAGATTCATATTTTGGAAATTGTTCCGTACCTAATGACAAGCACTGTATTAGAGTGCCATCTGTAAACAAAGAAACATCGAGTTAAGTTCGAGAATATAGAACAGAGTTCTGTTTGAAAAGTGGTGATATGAAATCGCATTATTATTTTAAGTTTGTGTTATGAGAAAATAAATAATTACTTGTGTACAGTCCACGAATTGAGCATATGAGTATTTTCATCTTATTAACGACATCTGGTTAGAAAAAGCCGGAGTAATTTCGCAATTTCGATGCGAATCGCCGTGGATGCGAATGATTTTCTTTTTTTTCCTGATATAAAGATGCGTTTGTTTTTAATGGAACACGTGAAACATTTAAAATTAAGTAGGTGCAAGAGTTTTTTTGGTTCATTTTCACCCATAATATAGTAGTTTTATAATTGTGTTACGCATTTTATTATTTTATTTTGAGTTAAGGAGTTAATTGTTTTAATTTGTATAGATTTATTCTTAAAATGTTTCAAGACGTGCGTAAAGCGGATTAGCAAATTGTCGCTATAGAATTAGGTGGAAAAGTAAATGATAAAGGTACAAAAGCAGAGTTGATTAATATTATAAAAAATACGGAGAAATTTAAAAGTGACTCTGATGTAAAGAATTTAATAGACGGTGTAATTGAGGAATGAAAGGAAGAATCTGAGCAATTCGAGAAAAGTAAACAATTAGAATTGCAGGCAGAACAAATAAAATTGGAAAGAGCTAAAGCGGAATAGAATTAACTCGCATGCAAATATATTCAAAAACTATTGACGGCGGGCGGTTCAGAAAATAAAATTGATTCGCTGGACTCTTTAATAAAAAGCATAAAAACTCTAACGATTAGAATTATAAGTCGTCCAGAAGGTTGTTGTCTCTTTTTTGATTCTTTGGAAAGATAATTTGTAATAAAAAATTTACTTGATAAATTTAAAGCTATTATTCTTTTGAATTTATTAGGTGAAAAAACTTCAAATTAAATTTCTTACATAAGCGATAATGAGTTGGGTGATTATAATAAAGTAAGGAAAATTGTTATCAGAGAATATGAACCAACTCCTCAATGTTGTCTCGAGCAATTTAGAAAAATTATTAGGCAATCGATTGAAACTCATATACAGTTTGCATCACGTTTAATAACTAGCTTTGATTATTATTAAAAATTGACAGAAGTGTCAGATCATAAGAAGCTGAAGCAATTAATTGTATCAGACAAATTATTTCAGTGTTTATATAAAAATTCAGAAGCTCATATTAGTGTTAAACATTCGGATTCATGGTTCGATCCAGTGATGTTAGCGAAGGAAGAAAATTTACTTTTTGTGTCACGCGGTAAATCATCAACTGAGAATAATTTTTAAAAATCTGTGAGAAATGTATCTAAAGTATTTTTACCTGATTGTAAGAGTATAAAATGTGTAGTTTGTTTTACCACCACCGTACAAAACCACTTCATACAAAAATGTAGGAGATATATGGCGTTGTCTGTTTCTGAAAGGATAGAGGTAATTAAGATAATTAATTGTTGTTTTCATTGCTTAGGCAAACATTTAGTTAATAATTGTAAATCAAAATTTTCGTGCTTCTTGTGTAAGCGAGTTGGTATGATTTTTTATTACATTTTCCGAGAAATGAAACACTGCGCAATGCAAATGTGAATGGTGAAAATAAGGGGGAAGCGCCTTTCCCCACAACAATAGTAAATGAATCTATTCTCTCGGCAGATTCACCAGTATTTGAAGCTAATCAAAACTCCGTACTTTCAACGCAAGTAATAAATCAAGCAAAAAATGTTTTGTCAAGTACAGTAAATTGTTTATTGAGAGAATAATTTTATGACAGTAGATTGTGCAAATAGCCTCAATCATAAAAAAGAAGAGAACTAATATGACAGTTTCTGGTATCAGTGACACATTCACAAAAAATAAATGTATTTTTATCGCGACGATTTCCAATTTGAAAAGAAATTTTGAAAAAGAATTAGATTTTTTGATTGTATATTAAATTACGGATTTCATGTCTTAAAAAATGTTTAATATTGGCGTGCCATAGTTAAAATATGTAAAACTAGCGGATGAAAACTTTAACAAGCCAGGTGGTATAGATTTACTTTTAAGTGCTGAGATTCTTTATGAGCTGTTACGACCAGTTCAAATTCGTCCAGTTAATAGTAAATTGATTTTTCAAAATACACTTTTTGGATATGCAGCAAGTGAAAGTATTCACATTCCAAGTCAGGAGAGGGTACATAGTGGTTTCATTCAGGACGATACTCTTTTAAACAAAACTATAGATAAATTTTGGGAAATAGAAGAAGTTCAGATTGAGGTACCCAAAAATAAAGAAGCAATAATTTGAAAGAACACTTTGAGAAAAACTTTAAAAGAGATAATACTGCGAGATATATTGTTAAAATGCCGTTAATAAAGGATCCAATTTACTCAGGAAAATCCAGAGATATTGCCCTTAAAAAATTCTCTGTGGAATATATTTTTAAAAGAGCCTGGATATTTAACATTATCCAGAGTATTTGTATGCGAATATGAAAGATTGGGTCTCATGACAGAGATTTCAGAAAGGGGGGAAGAAATAGGAACTTATTATATACCGCATTTAGGAGTCTACCGCCCTGATAAAAGTACAACAAAACTTCATGTAGTTTTTAACACGTCTTCGAAAACAACCTTAGGGAACTCTCTTAATTCCTTACAATATAACGGTGGATTTATTCAGGGAGCCCTTTTTAAAATAATCACAAGATTTCTTTGACATAGTCATGCATTCATAGCTGACATTAAACAAATGTATAGAGTGATTTTAATTGATCCGAGAGAAACTAAACTGAGGAGAATTCTTTGGAGGGAGGGGGTAAAGAAATCAGTTAAAACTTTTAATTATGGTACAGTAAGCTCCCCGTATTTAGCCACTGGAATTTTACTTCAACTATCGAGAGACAAGCATAAGAACTGTCCCTTAGAAGACACAGTTTTAGCAAGAGATTACTACACAGAAGATGCGTTGAGGGCGCGGCACTGTAATTGAAACTAAACAGCTGCAGTCAGAGTTAGTGGAGGCTCTCAAAAAAATGCGCGTCTCAGTTCGCGTCTTTCTAAAAAAATGTTTAGGTAGCATGTTGAATTTTTTATAATGAGATAGAACTCGAATTAATTAAGAAATCTGGATGTGTGTGAGCAAGTATACAGCTTAAAAAGATCGAGAAATTCTAAGATCACCGATTTTTTCATAATCCGGATTCATACCTGCGCTTTAGAAAATGCATTAAATTCTCACAAAACATGGCAACCAAATTTGGCGACCAAAAATATGTTACCCTAAATGAAGCCAACTTGTATATAACTGAGTACCTTGACAAAATGCATAATCAAATTCAGCATTCACGAAAACTGGAATTGGATATTCTGTTTTCACATTAATTGAAATTTATCTTCGAATGATCGAGTAAAGATAATTGAATATGCACTCTCTTAAAACCTCAGCAATAAAAAATGCTCATGTTGAGCTGAAATCTACTCAAATCACGATGTGAAACGAGTTGAAACAACTCGAGTGAATGAGTTGTTTTTAAGAATTTTATTTAAGATGTGTAATTTAAATTAGCAGTTTAAATCAAGATGAGTAAAACAAAAAATTAACTCATTCACGATCCAATAAATTATATCTCCTTCTAAAGAAATCAAATCCACTCTGTCGTTTTAAGAATATATAGAAAAAATGGTAAATTCTATTGATGTTAATGGCAAATGTAACTGCTCTTTTATAATACATCGAAATATCCATAATAACTGTGTGCTTCAATAAAAACAGGAAGAACTTTAGATTATTTTTTTTAAATTATTTGCTTATTTTCAAATTTTTACGTTGTGCTTCCTGATTATATGCACTGATAACTCATTTGTTAGTTTCAAGTAAGCTTTAGAACGACTTTGTAAAATGTTATAGATATAAAAACAAACTTATTAAGACATCAATTATAATTTATTGTTGAAAAGTCATGAACTTTGTCATGCTATTTGTAAATAATCGATTGAAAAAAATCGTTAATGAACATTGTAAATAATCTATAATAAATAAAATATGTATTACAAAAAAAGTTTTAAGAGTCTGAAAATTACAAAAACAAATAGGACTGCATTTTATTTCCTAACTCAATGAGATCGGCTATTAAATAGAATTTATCCTACAAATAAAGGAAAATCAACAAATACAAAAAAGCAATGTTACTATAAACTAATACTTATATCCGCCAATACAAATTTAATTTCCGAAATCCCTAAATGATTGAGCAGGTAATTTCTTAAGTCTTTTTAATTTAACTACTTTTCTATCATGGTATTAAAAAGAAAATAAACTATTTATTCAAGAAAATACACTGACTGTTGCATTCAGAGTTCATTATTTGTTGTTTCATTCAACAATCTATTTAAAGACGTGATAAAGTTCAGAACGTGGCCAAAGATAAGGGAAAATAAATGGGCGTTTTCTTTAAGAATTCTTATTTGAAAAGGAATATTTTGATATAAAAATGCATACATGGGTAATAAAGAAAACGTAAAAATACACTTAACTGTACAGAAATTACTTAAAAGATGCACAAAAATACTTATAAAAGCTTTAAAAATACATTAAAATCCTTTTAAAAGTTCAAATGTTCAGAACGTTTTCAACCGTCGCTTACTCGGTCTTCGTCAGTGAGAGAAACTACAAAATGACAGCTATTACTGCTGGCGTTCTCAGGCTCATCCGTAACAGTCCATTTTTATATCGAGGGAGGAAGGATGGGGAAACGGAGCAAAATGGATAGAATAAAACTGTTGAAAATATTTCAAAAAACACAGGCTTAACTATTATTAATAAAATTTTGCCATATTGCGTGTATATCGTAGGAAAGTGCGTCATTAAATGCTTTTTCTTTATTGGATATTATTTCAATGGTTCTCTAATGATAGCTTCAATGTGACTAGTAGTACGAAAAATAATTTTTGAACTGTTGAAATCTATTTCTATAGGGTGCGTTTGTGCAAATCTTGGAAGTGCAGTGTGGGGTTTACCCAATCTTAAATCTGCGCCATGCTCTTTCAACCTCTTTTGAAGTTTCCTTAATATCATACCTATGACATCCCCCCATCCTTCCTTCCTCGATATAAAAATGGACTGTTCCGGATGAGCCTGAGAACGCCAGCAGTAATAGCTGTCATTTTGTAGTTTCTCTCACTGACGAAGACCGAGTAAGTGACGTTTGAAAACGTTCTGAACTTTTGAACTTTTTAAAGGACTTTAAATGTATTTTTAAGGTTTTTATAAGTATTCTTGTGCACATTTTAAGTACTTTATGTACAGTTAAGTGTATTTTTACTTTTTTCAAATTAGTAAACAAGGTGAATTTTGCACTGTTTTACTCCAATGGGTAATAAAGGTTTACCTTTAAATTTAATGTTGGGAATCCTTTTCTGTCAATGCCTTTGCAAAAAAAAAAAAAAAAAAAAAAAAAAAGGTTTCTACGTTGCGTACTGTTTTTTTAACCATATTTTGAAAAAATATATATAAATTTATATTTCTACCTATGGATAGAAAAAATTCTTAAATCGCTATATAAGCAAAATAGAAATCACATAAGATAAGCAAAACGGACACAGAGTGGAAAGAGAATAAGGAAGCTACATGGCCAAAGATAACCGTTCACTTGCGATTTTAGACATTTTGTTAAATATCAGGAAAAATACATGAGGAATAATCCTGAAACTCTAAGTGCGTAAACATAATAGTACAGGTCATAAATTTCTGTGAAGTTTTTTTCCCGAAACTCCACAGGGGACCGTCAACAAATCGAAAAAGAATGAATCTCTTTTGGATAGCCCTGTCAAAACTAATGCAGCAAAAATGCCCAAACTGTAGATTATGATTAAGTGGCTTATTTTAATAAACTGTGTTTATTTTTATGCCGATAGCAAGTATACTCGTAGAGAAATTAAGGTTTTATTTAAAATAGTCCCAAATTTTTCCGATATTTTTTTTCAAAATTTCGAGAGATCTTAATATAAAATAATGTTCTTTTCTGAAAATATGACTAACAACATTACACACAATACCCCGTTATCATAATTAAAAAATAACAAAAATTGTATGAAAAATGAGTAGGGTGACTAAATAATTTTTCACTGCGCATGCGTCAACGATATAAAAATTTTATTTGCATATTATGTTAGCTAAATGTATAGAGCAACATTTGTGAAAGTATCCAAATCATAGCTTTAAAATTCTGAATGTGATCGTCTATAGAAAAAGCACAAAATTCGCTGTTCACAAAATGGAGCAAAAAAATGAGGGGTTTTATTCAACTGTTGTAGTACGTCCCATATTGTGTATTCTATACTGACACTAATAAATGAATGTATGGATACAACCCTTCTTGTTTTTGCTTCATTTTGGGAATAACGGATTTTCAATTTATTCTATTGACGGTAATTTTCAGTATTTTCAAGCTATGATTTTGAGACTTGCACAAAAGTTGCTCTATACATTTAGCTAACTCAATATGCAAATGAAATTTTGATATCGTTGACGCATGCGCAGTGATAAATTATTTAGTAAACCTACTCGTTTTTCATATAATTTTTATCATTTTTTAAATCTGATAACGGGGTATTGTGTGTTATGTTGTTTGTCATATTTTCAGAAAAGAACATTATTTCATATTAAGAACTCTGCAAATTATAAGCAAAAATCTTGGAAAATTTTGGGACTGTTTTTATAAAAACCTTAATTTCTCTACGAGCATGCATGCTAACAGCATAAAAATGAACACAGTTTATTACAATAAGTCACTACAGTTTAAGCGCTTTTGCTACATTAGGTTTGGCAGGACTATTCAAAAGATATTCATTCTTTTTTAGGTAGGTGCTGGGTTCGAACCCAATCGCGACCGTCGGCCTAACCGTTCGGAGTTTTCCGTGTTTTTCATCGAACCTTGCGTAAATACGGGTTAGGTTCCCTTAGAAAGACCCCCACGGAGGGCATCCCACCCCATAGGGCCTATATCCCATAGCGTAGATAATTGGCCGACAGAAATACAAACAAACAAACAAACAAACATTCTTTTTTAATTTGTTGACGGTCCCCTATTAAGTTTCGAGAAAAAAATCTTCCCGGAAATGTTTGAGTTGTACCATTATGTTTACGCACTTAGATTTTCAGGAAAATGCCTTATGTATATTTAACAAAATACAAAAACAAGATATTTAACAAAAAGTATAAAATCGCAAGAGGACTGGGATCTTTGGCCATATAGTGTAGTAATATTGAAAAGGTTTTTAGCAAAGTAGAGCATTTTCAAATCAGATTTATCATTAACAATAACTTCACAAGTAAGATAAACAGCTAAAAGCTAATTCAGATATACCATTGGCATTAAAGGTATTTTTAGCATGTTGAAAATTAAAAACTATAGCCCGAATTAATTTTCAAAATACTAAAATTATTTTTATTGTCAATATTATCTTTGTATCAGATTGTCTTAAAAATTTAGCTATCGTTCTTAAATGTGATGTTATTGTTAATGATAAATCTGATTAAAATATGCTCGCCGTTATCTTGGGAAAAACTTTTCAACACTGGATTATAATTTATTTTTCAGCTCTTTATTCAGCTCTTTTCTATATTTTTAAGCTCTGTCGGTCTGTTTGCTGAGTCAGCGGCAAGACGAATGATGCTACGTGCAAGGACATCATGCAAGATCATTTGCAGTTTTATTAGAGAAAAAAAAATATCTCAACTATTTGTTTTAGTATGGTGGGGACCTAAAGCATGCATGCACGCTAGTCAAACAGTAGCTTTACCAAAACAAAATTCCGTTTTCGATATGTCCAGCCCAATCAGCCAATCTGAATCCAATAGAAAATCTTTGTAAAGAACTCTATAAATGTGTGGGGAAATATAAATTTTCCAGTTCAGCAGAATTTTCGCAAAATTACAAGAAAAGTGAAAAATGCTACCACAGACGTTTTTCAACCATTCATTAAATCGATGGCGCATCGCTGCGCCGCAATAATTATTGCTAGAGGTATGACGACAAAATACTAATTTCAAATAATGCAGATCAAAATTATTTTTTATTAGAATATCATTTTTTAACTTGCCAAGATGGCCGTAAAATTTGAAAACAAACGTTTTTTTTTCACAATTAATTTTTACAATTAAATTTATTGATATTTATTTGTTATACCATAAATTAGTTTCTAACCATTATATCAATAAAATGTATATATATCGTATTGCTATTTCTCTTCATATGCATATACTTACAAATTAATGAAAAATTTTAAGCTGGCCGAAAATTCTTAACCACCAGTGTATAATTCTACAAAAATTGCTTATTTATTGGGGTAGTTAACTGTAATACTGATATGTTACTGTAATTAGAATGGAAAACACGTTCGCTGCCGATAACTCCGCTCTCCATATTTGTAACGGTTGGGTGCTCGTACTGGGGGTTAAATGCAGACATAACTCAGGAACTAAGATAAAAAAAAACAGTTTATTTAAATATTTATGGCTGAAGGGCAGTGGAGCAGTTCTTAATTTTAATCACTAATAACAACACTAAAAGTTTAAACTTATATTCACAGCTCCGGCACTAACTCAATCGGGGCACTTCAGATTACTTCTCACGTAAACTTCGGCTAAGCTGCTTGATAAACTTTATTAGACAGCCCGTGGCTGTACATGTACTCTTTATAGACTTTGAAAATACTCAATTTAATCAACATTAAATCTTACCACCGGCACACTTCTCGAATCTCCTTCCAAAACTCCTTGTAAACTCACTGAAGGCTCGACGCTACTTGATACTACTCGCTCTGGATCAATCAACGCAGCTAGACACACTCTGCTAGACGCCACTAGCTGGCTAAAGCCGCTCGACACACCTAGTCGGCCAAGGCCGCCTAGACACTCACACACACTCAAACTCCAAGCTTTTATATGCTGCAAACTGAGATATTACAAATTTACATATTACTACTAACGGCGACATAACTGTAGAATCCGAAAGAGACACACACGCTCTAGAAATTTAAAGTAAAAGAGAGGATAGATGTCGCTTTCACGCTTACACATGTTAAATCATTGACGTCACGACCCAGGACTTTTTCTTGTTATAAATTTCAAACCGTTCAAAAACAAAGTGATGGGTGAAATTTAGCACCGAAACATAACTTTTAAAATACTAACTTAAACCCACCACTACAAAAACATCAGTTTGCGTCAAATATTCACATATTCAATCCAATCATCCTTCTATCTTAAAAAGTAACCTCCATAAAACTTTCAAATCTAACTACTTTCTCTTCTAGAACAACCCACTCCACTAAGAGTGCGGAAATTCATCAAAACACTAAACTTACGAAATTTTCCTCAATACTGAAATACAACTGTAACTTTACCGAAAATTTCTCCATAAACTTTCCTAGTACTAGAATTTGCACCAAGTCCAAAAAAACCCAATGCGCAAAATTTTCTTCAGCAAAATTCAGAACTCATATAAAATTAAATTTACTTCCTACTACAATAACTATGCTATTACGTAATACCTAATATCCATAAGCCAATGAACTAACTCCTAAAATTCATCAGAACTAGCTCCACTTTAACAATATTTGGGGTAACATACGTACAGCTTTGTTTGTTTGTTTATTGAACAACATACATCTGACTTGTGTGCTCGACATGAAGCCTGCTTATAAGCCATCATACGTACAGCTTCACATAGCTGTGCTTATGCAATAATAATCTACAAAATCAAACTTTACAAAACCAAGTGACGTCATCACATGACTCTTCATCTGTATTAACTAAAATAAAAATAGCAGTATCAATGTATAATACAGGTATACTTCCCTGCAAGAAAATCACATTAGCATTCAATTTTAATACAATACAATTTCATATTCAAATGTAACATAAAATTTCGCAACTCTCGGAAACCACTCCCAACTAAAGTACAAACGCAACGCATGAACCACGAACGATAAGAATTAGTTAATTCATTAAATGTAAGTATAAGAGATAGAAACGCGTGTCAAGGACTTCTTGACCGCAAAACACATGCCCGCCTGATTCGCGGCGCGTGTACAAAATAACCCAAATTACTATCTATACCTTTTCTGAAATTTAAACATACATTAACATACATTTTATAACACATGAACAGTATAACAATATATTAACATTTTAATAACTAACATAACAACTTAACAATAGATCCAGAATTTTTAAAAGCAGTTAAGACCAAAATTTCAAACATACATAAAAGTAACAATTTTGCAAACAAATTTTGAACACAATTAAGAACCATTCGTGAGTCCATCAAAAAATTCCAAAAAGGCCAAAAATACAAAACAGTCTATCTACTTTTTATTCCTTCACATTGCTACCACATATATGTACTCTAATAGAAATTCAATAAAGAACATGATCACCCAATTATAGAGATGATTCGCTGCTAGCCGGCTTCATACTACAGGATGGCTTTCTCCTCTTGTCCGAAAAACCTTGCACGAAGGATCTTTCGTCATCAGAACTGTACGGTGACGCCACAGTTGACTGTCGTGCCTGCAGCCTGGTCCAGAATGGATGCCGTGGGACACTTGTAGATTCCCCTCGACGACTCCGCTCTGATCGGTTCCCTGTAACCCTGGGGTCACTCCATGGAGAGATTCTGCGAGAAACTGCTGACGCTGGTACTCTAAATGTTGTCTCCTCTTTCTAGACGCACCCGAAGTTACTGAAGATCCTAGGCCACGTTTCTTTCCGGATCTACGCTGTCTCTTATTTGGCAAAAAATCAGATTTAAAAGTTCTTTTCTCAGTTTGACGAGTGTCCATATGAAGTTTTTTCCGAGGATTAAGTACTGAAGACGTTGAGCTATTGGATAACTTATGTTTTTGAGGTTGCTGTCTAATAAGTGGAGGAGCGGGACAGTTTATGATCTTTTGCCTTTTATGGCACACTGAGTCTGACGTATTTGACACTGTTCTTTTATTCTTATTATCATACTTTGTTCTCGGTTTAATAGACTTTCTACTTTCAATAACAGTTTTTGGAGCTGTCTGCCCAGATTTTCTTTTTGAATATTGATGAAAAGAATTAGATGAAGAAGTACTGGACTCGGGACACTCATTGGATCGGGAATTTTGCGAAACACGACTAGACACATGAGAACCTTCACTACCATTTTCTCTAAACTTATAAAATCTAACTTGATTCAAATTAACTGTCATTCTTTCACCATTGACATTAACAACCAAATTATTATTCCGAACTTCCAAAACTTCAAACGGACCCACAAACTTTGGCCCAAACTTAGCTACCCTCTTTTGACGACTTAAACTTAACCAATGCTTTTCTTCTAACACAAAATCTCCAACTTTAATTTCCAATCCCCTTCTACGCATATTATAATACTGAGCTTGCTTCTTCTGCGCTTTTCCCATCTGAACTTGAGCCTCCTTAACCAACCTCTCAATATCCTGGCACATAAACTGGCTTTCCGCATCCGATACCATAATTAACCTCTGAAATGGAGTAATCACCTTTCTACCCAAAAATAATTCAGCCGGCGTCTTCCCCGTCGACTCGTGAACTGCCGTACGAAGTGCATACGCAAAATGCTGAAGAAACTGGTCCCAATTTGCATGATGAGAACCAACATAAGAAGAAATCATTTGATTTAATGTACGATTTACACGCTCAGCCATATTAAATTGTGGACGATACGGAACAGTAAACGAATAATCAGTCTCCAGCTTTTCACACAGAGCCTTAAATATATCAGAAATAAAACAAGGGCCATGATCGCTAACTACCCTAATTGGTGCACCATATTTAGAAATATAATTATCGAAAAATGCATCGTCAACTGCTGGTGCAGAAGCCTTCCTGAGGGTGACTAACTCTACCCATTTACTAAAATAATCAACTATAACTAGTACAAATCTATATCTTTTAGGATTAGACAATAAATATGGACCGATTAAATCTACACCTACACATTCATTAGGAAAATTTACTTTAATAGGAATTAATTTGCCAGCTGGACTTATATTTTTATAATTATGCTAACGTTGGCATGTGCCACAGCTGGAGACATAAGCACGCACTGCTTCCCGCATTTTAGGGAAGTAGCAGGATTCACAAATTCGAGCATAAGTTTTCCTGATTCCTAAATGACCTGCAAATGGATTATCATGAAATTCTTTCAAGATGGCCTTACGAAGAGTAGCCGGAATAAAAACTCTTAATTCACCACGTGAATTTGCAATTTTAGAATAAAAAAGAAGACCATCGATAAGCTTAAAAGATTGGGACCATTTCTCAAACATAGACACAGTTGTGCTCGGGACATCATCAGGGTTTCCAAATAACGATACAAACTACAAAACTCCTCATCTTGCTTCTGCTCTCTTATCAACTGCTCTCGTGACCTTAACACCAACGAAGACAATACACAACACTTAACTTCCTCCGTGACCTCTAAACCACCATGCGGGTTTCGAGACGAAGCGTCCGCTACCGCATTTTCCTTGCCAGCCCTATGTTCTATAATCACATTATACTCTGCTAACTTCAAACACCATATGACCATACGAGAAGATAAACCCTTTCCGTCAGTTAACTTCGTCAAAGCTGAATGATCCGTAATGACCTTAACTGGTATATTTGTGAAAAAACAACGAAATTTATTCAAAGCCCAAATTACTGCAAGATACTCCCGTTCTCTAATCGAATAGTTTCTTTCAGCTGCATTTAAAATTCTCGACGCAAACGCTATAGGTCGACCTTTCTGTGCTAACATAGCTCCAACCCCCACTGCACTCGCATCGCAATATACTTCAAATTGAGATGAATAATCGGGGTGAGCCAAAATAGGAGGGGAAACTACTGCCTCTTTTAATAACCCAAACGATCTTTAAGCCGCCGATGACCATGTAAACTTCACCCTTTTCCTTTTTAAATTTTACAATGGTTCACATAACTCTGAAAAACGTGGAATGAACTTGGCGAACCAAGCCACCATCCCTAAAAATGTCGCCACTTCCTTACTATTTTTGGGGGGATTTATTGACGTAATTGCCTCAATTTTCTCATTATCTATATTAATACCTTCAAGCGTAATTTTAACTCCTAAATACTTTATCTCTTTTCTCAAAAATTTACATTTTTCCAACTTAACTGTTAACCCAGCATCTCTTAACAACGTAAACACTTCCCTCAATAATCTTAAATGCTCTTCAAAAATAGCTGCCATTATACTTATATCGTTCAGGTAGACCAGGACACCCTTACCAAGCAAAAATTTTAGGATATAATTCATGGCCTTCTGGAACGTTGCCGGTGCCCCCGATAAACCAAAACTCATTCTCTTAAAGGCGAAACAACCGTCCCGAGTAATAAACGCAGTTTTAGGTATGTCCTCCGGCTTTATTGCAATCTGAAAATAACCTGACGTAAGATCTAACGTTGACATATAATTCGTACTCGTTATATTAGCCAAAATGTCATCAATTACTGGAATAGGATACTGAGGGTATTGCGTTATTGCATTTAACTTCCTATAGTCTACTGCAAATCTATGCCTCTGGATCATCTAAACTTTTCCCATTATTCTTACGACATAACACTACTGGCGATGCAAAAGGAGACTCAATTGGCATTATAATATCGTCCGCTAGCATTTTCTGAATTTGATAAATACACCTTGCAAATATACCTTGTTTAATCTTGTCATAACGATATGGTTTACTAGCAACAGGTGCTTTCAAACCAGTATCAATCTCATGCCACGCAACATGTGTTAAACCCGGTTTATCGGAAAAAACCTCACCAAACTCATTCAAAAACTTATTAAATTCCTCCTTCTCGACTTCACTTAAACCCGACTCCTCCAAATCAACTGACACTGAAACAGGCTCTTTCTTACTCACATTCTCATCATTATTCACGATCAACGACTTTTTAAAGAAATCCAGACTAATTCCTCTATCCTTCATATAATCCACACCAACTATACAATGCACTGTTAACCCATCTAACACACAAAACTCCCAACATGTCTTAACCGAACGAATTTCAACTTCTAAATCTATTGAACCCTTATTATCACCAGCTACTCCCTGCGCCGACTGAATCACCAGACTTGACCACTTCAACTTCCTATACGAAAAATACTTCCAATAACAATCAAAAGAAATGAACGACTTATCTACCCCTGTGTCGAAGACACTCTTAATGACAATACCATCTAACACATTTAACACTTCAGGTAACTCAACCGGATTAATAGTAACTTTATTCAAATTCACAGAAGACTTTTCCAACCTCTGAAAGCATCTCTTTTGCATTAATCTACCCCCAGAATTCTCATCCGAAGTTAATCTCCTTACTTGCAAAGAAACATTCTTGTCCCGTACTTCCTCTTTCCGACCAAAATCACTATTCTGCCTATTTCCATATATACACCTATCACCACTTCTAAAATTACTAGCACCACCAAAATTCCTATTACCATTACCAGTATTCGACACATTACGACCAAATCCATAATTACCATTACTCATATTATTATTTATAAATCGCTGTCCCCCTTTCAAAAAATTACGCTCTCCTTCATTTCTCCAATTACTTCCCGTGACAGGACTATGTCGAGGGCTATGCGAATCCCGTTGATCCGAGCTATGCCGAGTCTCATACTTCGATAAAATTTGGTGCATTTCTGAAAAGATCTTAGGTGGTCAAATCTCGATATAGTCCTGTATATTCGCATTAAAGAGAGGAAGCACTATGTCCAATAATTCCTCAAATGTGATACCTAAATTCAATTTATTCTTCAATTCAAGCTTACGTAGGTAAAATTTTGATGCTGATTCGTAAGTATTCTGCTTATTGCAGTAAAATTCCTTCCTCAAAATACTCTTATCTTTAACGCTAGGAAACGCCTTTTTTAACTCAATCACAGTCTGCTCAAATCTTTTAGCTTCATCATTAATCAAAAATTTCCTATATTTTCTAACCACGAAAGTGCTTCGCCCTTGAGAGAGCATTTAAGCACTATATATCTATTTTTCTCAGGTATATTATTAAAAAATATATAATCATCCAGTTTGACTAAAAATTCATTAATGTCACCTTCACCGGTAAAATAAACACGTGGCACAATCTCACAATGTCCGACATTTCATTCGACGCCATTTGTGACGGTTGGGTGCTCGTGCTGGGGGTTCAATGCAGACATAACTCAGGAACTAAGATAAAAACAGTTTATTTAAAACAATTATGGCTGAAGGGCAGTGGAGTAGTTCTTAATTTTAATCACTGATAACAACACTAAAAGGTTAAACTCATACTCACAGCTCCGGCACTAACTCAATCGGGGCACTTCAGATTACTTCTCGCGTAAACTTCGGCTAAGCTGCTAGATAAACTTTATTAGACAGCCCGTGGCTGTACATGTACTCTTTAAAGACTTTGAAAATACTCAATTTAATCAACATTAAATCTTACCACCGGCACACTTCTCGAATCTCCTTCCAAAACTCCTTGTAAACTCACTGAAGGCTCGACGCTACTTGATACTACTCGCTCTGGATCAATCAACGCAGCTAGACACACTCTGCTAGACGCCACTAGCTGGCTAATGCCGCTCGACACACCTAGTCGGCCAAGGCCGCCTAGACACTCACACACACTCAAACTCCAAGCTTTTATATGCTGCAAACTGAGATATTACAAATTTACATATTACTACTAACCGCGACATAACTGTAGAATCCGAAAGAGACATACACGCTCTAGAAAGTTAAAGTAAAAGAGAGGATAGTTGTCGCTTTCACGCTTACACATGTTAAATCATTGACGTCACGATCTCAAAAATGCTAGAGTGCCTTTATTACAAAGGTCACTCCCTCACATGTTAAATGATTGAGAATTTCACGCGCTAACGCGTGACCGACAGCGATTGTGTTAAGCAGAGAAGTCTTTTACAATTTCATATTACTAAATGTTTGTAAAAATATTATTGTAGTTAATTGTATATTATAAAGGATATTAAATTCTTCAAGGGAAGAGACAGTTATTGAAAATTATAATTTTTTGGCGTGCTGTATTAGTGGTAATTCTTCAGTTGCATGTAAAAGTTTCAAATGCGTAGACCACTTCGTAAATCGTAGGATTTAAGCTTTAAATCAAGTAATTTACTTTATTTCCTGAAAACCTGAATTATATACTGTCATTTTAATGCAGTTGGAATGTCTAGCCTTTGAAGTTTATTGTAAATTCATTTTGATCAGCGTAAACTTCATATATTTCAACGTGTATGGCGATATTATTCTGATTTTTCTGATATTAGGATAGTCTTATTATTATTATCTTGATAATAATATATTTGTGGAAACAGCTGAAGGTCGTGAGTAATAATTTAAAGATTTAACGTTCTAAGGATATTCATTAATTAGATCCTACATTGTGTGCCATCTTCTTGAAAGGAATTTCATTTCTTCTACAGGAAGCACTTATTTGAACTCACTGAGATATTTCTGAAAAATTAATAGGTTGTTGGAGCGTATGCTCAACTGTATGCTCAACTGTATGCTCAACTGTATGCTCAAAAACATAAATATGAAGACTTCCGGACTCAAATATTATCTTCTTTTAATTAACACAAAATCGATGAAACATATGAAGATAACGTAACACAGAACAGCTGTATGTTTAACATAATAAAAGAAGAGTTTCAGAAGTTTATACTTTAAAGTTTTTAAAAAAGAAAGTAATTTCGGAGCTCACAATTTTGCTTCCGAATGTTAGCCAGCTTAAGAGACAGTCAACAACGCGCGATAAATTGTTCTAAGAGGAAGACAGGTACGCAATACCTGTAACGTCAGATCGAATGTTTTTTTGGAGAAATTATTTCCTTTTCTTCAAAACATCTCTGTAGTGTCGCCATCTCGTGAGCACTTTGTAAACAAACTGCTCATGAAGTAAGGCTTTCATTCCAATAATAGCAAATCAAACGAAACAGAAACTGCATTCGAGGCATGAATTAAAACAAATTATTTAAATACATTCGCGGAACAGTACATGTTATAAAAAGTATAACTTATTGTTTATTTTACTTTCGAAATAAATGAATAAAAATATATATGATTAATAAAAAAGGAATCTTAAACTAGGAAAGTAGATATTCTTAAATTAAGGTAAATAAAGAAAATTTAATGGAACTTTCATAGATATGAATAATTTTTTTTTCAATTTGTTTCCAAAAATTAAAACGATACAATTTTGCAATATAAATCAAATTGGTCATGTAACATTCTTTAAAAATATAATTAAAAGATAAATGCTCTAAAAATCCTCCCTTCTCAAAACAATTTTTATTTTTACAAAACATTCCGAATCTTAGCTTTTCTCTCAGAAATTTTGAAGAAAGCTCTTTACATACACTGTATAGCCAAAACCACCAGATACTTTCAATTTTAGACGTTTATCGAATACCTAGAGAATTTCTTGGAGAAAAATTTTAAAACTTCGTGAATGTAAAGAGGTGTTTTCACTTCAAATGTTTATCAATGATATTTTTATCAGTATGTTAATTCGATGGCATGGTAGATTTTTATGTAAAAATAATAGGAGCTAACTGTAAAATTAAATGCATGAAATGATCTGTCACTGCAACGCACGACTGTGTGTGAATTATCAAATCATTTGTGTTTTTTGTGTAAAGATAGCAGGCATTTTTCATAGAAGTTTTAAAGATTTCTGGAGAAAATTCAAGAAAATTTTGCATGTGTTTGTTTTAAATCATGCAGAGTTTTCAACAAAATTTAATGTTTATTTCAGAAAATATGACAAAATATAGCAGAAGCATCACAGTACAATAAAAATATAATAAAAATTCAGCAAAAAATAAAAACGCATGAGATACCTTCTGCCAATATATCTTTAATTCATATAATTTTTTTTTCAGGATTGAGAAGGCAGCATCACAAAATAATAATAATAGTAATAATAATAATAATAATAATAATATAAAAGAATAAAGTTGTTCTTTGAAAATTCTTAAATATATTGATGATGTTGTGGAAAGATAATATGAAATTTTCTTTAAATTATCATTTTTCCTTGACAGATTTTCAACGACATTTGGCATTTACAAAATTTTAACAGAAAAATTTTAAAACGTTGCTTCAATTTTAATTTAGTTTTATCATTTTCATTTTTTTTAATTCTTATATTTGATGAAAGAGAGGACATACAGACAATATAATTACAGACCATTCAGTTTCTTTTACATTATGGTTAACTATAGTCATTAATTATATACTTTTGACTGTCCTTACAAACTAAATATAAATTCTGCATACTTCATTTAAACATGTAACATGCTATTCTAAGCCAGGCAAGCTCCTAGACAATAGACAAACGGCGAAACGAATGGAGTTTATAAACCCTTTTCAAATTTGTTAAAAAGTGTTAAAAATGTTGCTAGCTTAAATGAACTGAGAGAAAATGTTTCTTTAACTCAATGCAATAAATCTATAACTAAAATATAATTATCAATATTTTAATTCTATATGTTTCTATTCAATTTTACGTATGTTTTTTAATACTAGATGTTTCTTATTGTCCGTTTAATATTTCAGAACAGATTAAGTTTGAGCTAATTTTTCATTAAAATGTGTAAGTAATACATCAGACTAAAATTTCTATTTAGTATTTATTGATTTTTAAAATTAAAAAAAGAATTTTCATTCTGTATTCTCCTCATAAGTTAACTAAGCAACCTTTTGAAATATTTTCTTTAGACTTCTTTTAAAAGATATAACTTTTCATTCAGCCAATTTGTTGTTTTGTTGCATTCATAAATCCTGATTTACAGTCGAATTGTTTAAATGAATGAGTTCGATAATTTTGTTATTCAGTTTATTTTGATAAACATCAACATGATTACTAAAAGCTATTAAAAATTCATAAATCTATAATTGCTTGTGCGTGAATGATTGTAAAAAAATACAAAAGAAAAAACAAGCAGCATTAAGTAATTGGAAAGAAAGTTAATTTATTGTTTCAAATTTTGAAATTTGGATTTACTTGTTTTGTTAATTATTGTTAGTTTACCTATTTAGTTATTAATTTATGCTATATATATATATATATATATATATATATATATATATATATATATATATATATATATATATATATATATATTGTTGCAGCGTATATAGGGTTTTTTCGATCTTATGGTTAGACAACTTCAAACTCTTTTCTCTTAGAAAAGTAGAAAATAATTTATTTACAGATCTTCAGAACAACAGAGTCTTCGAAACTCACAAATATTACAAGATATTCCAAAATAACTGTTTAAATCTATCGAACAAGTACAAATATAGGTCGCAGAGACTCTTTATACAATGTCTCAACACTATATCACATTCAAAACAACGTAGATAAAACTCAATACATCAAGCAAACTTGCTTGGACAATCTCTAGTAGCTCACTCAATGACTGACTGGTAAATAATAACAACAACAGCTCGTATCGCTCTCCTTATATATAGTCTCGTAGCATATGCTAGAAATTTCTAGAAAAACCTGGAAAACCACGGAACAACAAACAATGTATCAGTAGACCTAAGGGGGGTTACCATAAATAGGGAAGGGTTACCATCGCCAACAATCGCCAAGTTTGTCGCCAACTTGGCGATATATCGCCAAATTTGGCGACCAAAATTAGTCGCCAAAAGTGACGCCAACTTGGCGATATCTCAAATATTTCGCAAAGCTGCCATAGACATTCACTGAAAATAATAGACAAGTTTGCTTGATAACAGAGACAATGTAACAAAAACTAATATTAGTAAAGAAATGGAGCTTAATAAGATTATTTACATTATTTTACAGTACAAACACTAACTATTTACAAAATTCGTAACACTACCCCCTCCTCAAAGACTGCACGTCCCGGGCAGTGCAATCCTTGAGTTAGAGGAAAACACTTAAAATAAATAAACAAATAAATAAATAAATAAATAAATAAATAATAACAATAATAATAAAATTTACATAAATAAGAACTAATTACTATTTACATATTTACAAAAAGTGACTTTCATGACCATGGTCTGAAATTCAAGTTTCGAATTTCTAATCACTTTGGCCAAAATAAGGGGCTAGCCGGTAATAGTGTACGACCTTCGGTTTGGCGTGTGGCGATTTTTGTATGCGTACAACGACGTCATTCAGCCTGTTGACGACTGTGTAAGGACCGTCCCAGTTTCTTTGTAATTTTGGCGACAGTCCCTTACGACGTATCGGATTCCACAACCAAACTTTGTCACCTGTTGCCTTTGTGTCGTACCGTGTCTTCATCTTTTCTGATGCCAGTCCAATTCGGTTCCTCGCTAGACAATGAATCTCCTCAATCCGCGCCTGGAGTTCATCGACATATTCCTCAGGCGATGAAGGAGCATCAGGAGGACGGCCAAACAAAAGATCCGCAGGTAGACGAAGATCACGACCAAAGAGCATTTGAGAAGGGGAGTAACCAGAGGCCTCATGAGTGGCACTCCTGTAAGCAAGCAGGAAAAGAGGCAATTTCTTGTCCCAGTCCTGTTGGTCTCTAGACACCAGGAGAGAGAGGCTATTTAGGATGGTACGATTGAACCGCTCTACCATGCCGTCCGATTGAGGGTGTAGAGGTGTTGTTCGGGTTTTGTCCATGCCGAGTAGTTCACACATTTCTTTGAACACAGCCGAAACAAAATTTCTTCCTTGATCGGAATGGATTTGAAGAGGAACTCCGTATCTGGAAACCCAGTGTTGAATCAGTATGTCTGCTACGGTTACCGCCTCTTGATTAGGAATGGCATAGGCTTCAGGCCACTTAGTGAAGTAGTCCATGACAACGAGGATGTACTTATTGCCATCAGATGTTCTAGGAAGTGGACCCAGGATGTCTAGGGCAATTCGTTCGAAAGGAGCTCCTACATTATAACGTTGCAATCGTCCACGGGTGCGCTTCTTAGGATCTTTACGTGCTACACAGGTGTCACAAGCTCGACACCACTTCTCCACGTCACTGCGAACATTATTCCAGTAGAAACGCTCTCGAACCTTTTGCAGGGTCTTCATTGCACCAAAATGACCTCCTGTGGCACTACCATGCAGTTCTTGAAGGACCATAGAAATTCTCGACTTAGGGAGTAGTAGTTGCCATCTACATGTCTTTCCATCGTCAGACTCCCATTTTCGGTACAAGATGCCGTTCTTCAAATGTAAGGAATCCCAGAGAGCCCAATAACGTTTAGTCGTAGGATGGTAATGGGCCATGTCTTGCCAGCTGGGCTTCCTGTTGGACTCCTCTTTCAGCTCTAGAATTGGCTTAATTTCAGGATCAGCAAGTTGATCTTTACGCAGGCTCTCGTCACTCCACGGATCTTGCGATGATGTAGACCCAGTTGTAACTTGTCTTACTATAGGACCTTTGACATTAAATTTCTTCTCAGCCCGGTCGCAGTATCTACAATTCTCTGAGCAGGGTCTTCTTGAGAGAGCATCTGCATTTCCATGTGATGAGCCTTTTAGATGGCGTATCTCCATATCGTACTCTTGAAGCTTTTGTATCCACCTGGCTATCTGGCCTTCAGGGTTCTTAAAATTCAATAGCCAAGTTAGAGAAGCATGATCAGTTCGGATCAGGAACTTTCGACCGTAAAGGTAGTGATGAAAGTGGTCTATGGCTTTCACTACAGCAAGAAGCTCTTTTCTTGTTACGCAGTAGTTTCGCTCGGCCTTTGACAAGCACTTGTTGAAATAGGCGATAACACGCTCCTGGCCGTCGATTTCCTGGGACAGTACAGCGCCAATGCTTTCGTTGCTTGCATCCGTATCAAGTATAAACTGTTTATCGATTTGAGGATACGACAGAATTGGAGTGGATGTCAAGGCCTCCTTAAGCTTTTCGAAAGCAGCGTCACATTCCTGTGTCCACATAAATTTTTGATTGGCTTCTGTTAATTTATGAAGTGGTCTTGCAATCATCGAGAAGCCTTTGACGAATTTTCTGTAATAGGTGCATAATCCTAGAAAACTTCGAAGCTGGTGAACATCTGCTGGACGATTCCAATTTTTCACGGCCGATATCTTCTCCGGATCAGTCCTAACTCCTTCCGCCGAAATGATGTGTCCAAGGTAGGCGACTTCATTATGAAACAAACTGCACTTCGAAGGGCTTAACTTCAAATTAGCTTCCTTTAATTTTTGTAGCACCCGCCTGAGGTTGTTCAGATGTTCATCAAAAGATTTTCCTATGATTATGATATCGTCTAAATAAACAAGACATGCCTCATATGACAGTCCCCGAAGAACCGTTTCCATAAGGCGTTCAAAAGTTGCAGGTGCGTTACATAGACCAAAAGGCATTACCTTGAACTGCCATAATCCTTGTTCCGTTGTAAAGGCAGTCTTCTCGCGGTCGTCGGGATGGATCTCTACCTGCCAGTAACCACTCAAGTCTAAAGTCGAGAACCAAGTGTTGCCCGCAAGTGTGTCAAGAGTGTCGTCAATCCTTGGCAGAGGGTAACTATCCTTTTTGGTGACGTCATTCAGTCGGCGGTAGTCTACACAAAATCTTGTAGAACCATCCTTCTTTCTTACTAATACAATGGGAGACGCCCATGGACTTGTTGATGGTTCGATGACGTCATTTTCTTCCATATCTTTAATTAAATTCTGCACCTCTTCTTGCTTGGCAAAAGGTAATCGTCTAGGGTGCTGTTTAATAGGAGAGTGATCTCCCGTGTCAATTCGGTGTTGTGCCATTTTAGTTCGTCCAAAGTCTTCAGATGTTTGGGAAAATAAACTTTGGAATTCTCTAATTAAATTTTCCGCAGCTTCCAACTGTTTTGGATTTAAGTCTGTATTTTGTAACAAATCCTTGATTAAATTATCTGAAGATTTCTCAGAGTGACTGGAATTTTGACTTATGCACGTCACAGGAGCACATGACGCTATCACCTCTCCTTTCTTGATAATCCTCGTCTTATCACTGATGTTAGCAATTCTGACTGGAATGGTCTTTTTCGAGAGGTCTACCACAGAAGAAGCCACCAATACTCCTGCTTGTGAACTATTGTCTTCTGGATAATCTATATGGCCAAATCGATAATTAGTTTTATTTTTAATTACAGCAGGAACCAAACATTCTGTTCTTGCATCTCGATTAATGTCTTCTTTGGCTATTACTATTTGTTTACATTCAATTTCGTTATTTAATCCAAAAAGACTTATTTCTTCAAATTTTGAGAGCATTTTGTTATTTTTGAAATCAAGTTTGAAGCCAAATTTCTTCAGAAAATCTAGTCCGATTAAGCAAGGAACTGTTATGTCAGCCACATATGCCGTATGGTAATATTTCGTTCCACCAAAGTCGATGGTTAAATTTGCCTTTCCATATATGCCTATCTTGTCGCCCGTCACAGTTTGCAGGGTAACGCATGGTGGAGTCCAGATGAGTTTAGGTTTCAATTTTCGAGCCAAATCTTCTCTTATTATTGTCACATTGGCTCCTGTATCGACAATCATACGGCACTGAATTCCGTTAGTAAAGCCTATCACATATAATTCATTATCGCCGCCACTCATTTTCGATATTTGAAGAATCTTCAGGTGGGGCTTTTTATTCTCTGGTCTTGAATTCATCTCACGTTCGCGGATTTTGGGGCAATTTCTTCGGAGATGTTTTGTATCACCGCACAACCAGCACGTGAGATTCTGTCTTCTTGAGCTTGTTCTTCCATATTTTAAGGCTTCAAGCTCTTGATTAATTTTCCTAATTTCTTTCAAGACGTCGATCTCAGTGTCTGAGCTTTTGTTCACCGTTGCCCCTCGGACTGAATGACGATCTCTTCGGCTGGCTTGTGTAGCTGCTTCCAACTTTAAGGCATATAGTAATGCAGCCTTTAAATCCTGTACATCTGCCATTCGTACCGCTCTCTGCACTTCTGGATCTTTTATTCCGTCTACAAAATATTGCAGTGACAGCATTTCCCGTACATTTGTTGGACAGTCAATGAATGCTAAATTTGCAAGCCGTTCAATTTCCGAGGCAAACTCTTGAAGGGTTTCACTCGATTTTTGATGGCGGCTCTTCATTTGTATTTTCGTATAATCCTTGAAGAATTTTTCGCCGAATCTCATTTCAAGTGCACAACTTAAAGTCTCAAAATTGAGTTGCGTCATATCGGGCAATGTTTGCAGCACGTCGGCGGCTTCTCCTCTTAAAGATGCTGCCAGTTGACAAGCTTACACTTCGTCACTCCAGTTGTTCGCTTCAGCTACAATGGTAAATTGGGTCTTGTAAACTTGCCAGGAACTCTTTCCATCGTATGTCGACAGCTTAATGTGCACGGGAGAAGCAGGCGGATTCCTAAATTCTTCATAATTACCACTAGACGCTGAAAGTTTCTTCTCAAGATCTTGTACTTTTTTATTTAGCTTTTCATCTTTTCCGCCAACTCTTCTTGGCCTTTATTCATTTTTTCCGCCAACTCTTCTTGGCCTTTATTCATTTTTTCCGCCAACTCTTCTTGGCCTTTATTCATTTTTTCCGCCAACTCTTCTTGGCCTTTCGTCAATTCTGCCTTTATTCCAATAATAGCTTCTAACAGTTCTTTCAGTTGACCATCCATTGTTCTTGTTTTCGCCATAAGATCCCGACTCCTGACACCAAATGTTGCAGCGTATATAGGGTTCTTTCGATCTTATGGTTAGACAACTTCAAACTCTTTTCTCTTAGAAAAGTAGAAAATAATTTATTTACAGATCTTCAGAACAACAGTCTTCGAAACTCACAAATATTACAAGATATTCCAAAATAACTGTTTAAATCTATCGAACAAGTACAAATATAGGTCGCAGAGACTCTTTATACAATGTCTCAACACTATATCACATTCAAAACAACGTAGATAAAACTCAATACATCAAGCAAACTTGCTTGGACAATCTCTAGTAGCTCACTCAATGACTGACTGGTAAATAATAACAACAACAGCTCGTATCGCTCTCCTTATATATAGTCTCGTAGCATGTGCTAGAAATTTCTAGAAAAACCTGGAAAACCACGGAACAACAAACAATGTATCAGTAGACCTAAGGGGGGTTACCATAAAAAGGGAAGGGTTACCATCGCCAACAATCGCCAAGTTTGTCGCCAACTTGGCGATATCTCAAATATTTCGCAAAGCTGCCATAGGCATTCACTGAAAATAATAGACAAGTTTGCTTGATAACAGAGACAATGTAACAAAAACTAATATTAGTAAAGAAATGGAGCTTAATAAGATTATTTACATTATTTTACAGTACAAACACTAACTATTTACAAAATTCGTAACAATATATATATATATATATATATATATATATATATATATATATATATATAAATAAATATATATATATATATATATATATATGTATATATGTATGTACGTATAAGGAAACATATGCAGAAATTGTTTTGAAATATTTCTGACTTCAAACAAAGGTATATCGGTATATCCGGATTTTAAATATTTTAATATTTCGCATCTCGAAAAGCTTATTGCAAGAGAAGTAATGAATAAATTAACTAAGGAATAAAGAAATTAAACCAATTCTAGCTATGAAAGTTTTATTATGAATCTACATTTCTTCCCTATCGGAAATTAAACAGAAAATATATTTCATTTCCGAAAAGTTTATTTTACAGATCTTTCATTTTTTGATATGAGAGAAGTATTTCTTCGAATCTAACCTACGTTATTTCTTGGGAAATTAATCAATACCCAATTTTAAATCAAACGAACCGTAGATAATATTTCGAAATCTATGAGTAGATTGTAAAAATTGCTTTTTTCAGGTACTGCCAAAAACAATTCATGTCGGCAACTACTATTACTTCCAAACTTTCATTGTTTAAAGTAGTAAAACAGACAGAGTTTTTCATTTAATTTTTAAATTTAATTTTTATTTCTTTTAATTTTACAAAAGGATGTGTGCAAAATTTAAGGAGGAGTCCCAAAATGCCAATTTTCAAGGGATTTTCAAGCGATAAATTCCACGCGAATATTCAAAAGAAAGTAATATAATTCGAATAAATACTATCCCTGCACAAACGGTAGTCCATATAACATCTCATTCAGGTCACGCATTTTCACAAGAATCACAGTCACTTCGGCGAAACAAAAGATAGAAAATTCCATAAGACTCTTTTATGAGTCTCAAATGATTACTATATGTGACTCCAGTGACAGGTCAATGTGATTGCTGCTTTGAGGCGAGTCACCAGGTGAGTTTACAATGTCGTTTCATTGAGACTCTCGTGTGACCTCACATCTGGAGACTCAATTTCAAAAGCATTGTGAAAGTTACATTCTGATAAATTACCAAATAATGCCCCAATATAGTCACATGGTAACTTTTCACTACTTTTCACAGTGTTTACTTCACAGTAGAGTCTCTGTCACCATTTGACAAAGTCTTGTGACAGAAAGTCACCATCCCATATAGCAGACTTGCCTCTCCAGGATGTCCTGGGGAGGATTCACATCCCAGGACCGTCATCCCCCAGGCATCCCTGGGATGCAGAAAATTGTCACCAGGAGGTCCTCAGGAACTGAAAATGTCCGCTTTACAGCATCCTGGCGCGCTCCCCAGGACCTCCCTTAGGGTCCTCCCCGGGAAGGTCTAGGGAAGATTTGAGGAAGTGATATAGGAGGACTTTGGGAAACTTCTAGGTCACTAATATGTTAAAAAAATTAAATTAAAATTATGATTTAATTTAAATTTTGCGAATGTTTTTTTTCTATTAATCAGACGGATTTACATACTCAGAGATAACTCAGTAACAAATTTCTTAACTTCATTTTTCTTCCTGGATTTGAACCTGAGTACCTTGGTATTCTGGACGCACGCTCTGACCGTTATGCTGTAAGGTCAATGAGGAGTCAAGGTTTCTAAGGTATACATGCATTTTTACTCCGCTTTTGAAACTTAAAACTAGGAAATGTCCTCATTTTTTGTGCCTTTTGTATACATTCGACATAAATTTAAATTAATGATTCTAAATAAATTATCAATAATTATTTGTAATAACATAATTGCCTTCGAATTCAAATTTTTTTAAATGAAATTGTATTTTCAATTGATAAAAATATCCTTTTAGCTTTTAATACTTAAAATCCATTAAAATCGTTCTATAGTTAGAAAATTGATTATGAACTATATATTTTGACACACAATGAATGATGCAAAACGTTTCTGATGATAACCCTATAAAATTTTATTTTAGTTAGTAAAAATATTATTTCCAGAGAGTAAAATAGCAAGAGATTAAAACACATAGTTTCTTTAAAATTATGATTTTTTTTAATGATTGACAAATAAAGACTAAGTGAATCCTTTCAAAAATAAAACTTTTTTGCTCTTTCTCTCTCTTATTTTTTTTACAGAAATTTTAATCGATTTTTTTTCTCTTGGTGCTCTTATTAAATGAATTTATGAAAAAATATATATATATAAATTTGCAGAGTCTTTTCTTTCCTAATTTTTACTCTTTGAAATATTTGATTGTTTGTGTTTCACTGCGAACCCCACCAGCGGCCAATAGATTCTGCTCTCGAAGCTGGTAGATGGGAGGTTCTGAGTTTGTACCCAATCGCGCCCGTAGGCCTACTTGTTTGGAGTTCCGGGGTTTTCTTCGAATCTTGGATTTCCTCGCGTAAATACGGGTTAGGTTCCTTTAGAAAGACCTTCACTGTGGGCAACCAACCCCCCCTCCCTTGACATGTCCCTCATGTTGATAATTAGCCGTCATAAATACAACCAATCAACAAACCCGTTTTAAAGTGATTAGGTATATTTTGGCGAGTATTTATTAACGAATAATTATATCCGTTACTTATGAAATTCTCATATTGTACGATACGAGTTACAGATGTTTGGAGATTTACCACTTGATGCGGGATTAAGAAATATTGTAAAACCACTGTATTATTTTATAACATTGTAAAAATATTAAAATTCTGTATTTTTATTAATAACACACCATTGTACAAATTTGTATAATTTTGTTATATCAGAATTTATTGTGAAAATCATTTGCAAAATTCTATCATTACACTGAAACACTGTTTGAGTTATATAAAATAGAAACTATTAATAAAATTTGAATCTGTCAACAAAATCATTTTATTTTCTTATTGTTATAAATAAAATTATTTTTCAGTTAAATCTCCATTTAATAGTCTTTAAAAATTTTATGAAATCTTTATGTGCATAAAAAATACAATATGCACCTTTTTTCATTTAATCAACGACGGGAAATATATTTGTTGATTTCTTGAAATGTACTTTTAGTAACTAAGATTTTAGACAATTTTAAAAGCCTAAAAGTACTGATGTCTTTATTTAAAATATAAGATGTTTTTATCAACGATCTTAAAAATCCCAAACTAATATATATATATTTTCTATTACACATACGAACAAATTTCTTCGTAACACCTTACTCTTTTCTTTTCTCTCTTTCTCTCTTTGAGTGATTCCCGTGAAATTCCCGTGAAACATTCTCAGCTGGCAAAACTGGTTGGAAAGGAGGGGGGGGGGGAGGGGTAAACTTATTGTGAGTCTATAATAGCAATCTTGCAATTGATGGAACGTTGGGACGGTGATTCCTGCTTGAGAGCATTGTTTGCATTTATGTTAAAATACTCTCATTGTTACCTGACTAAGAATGCATGGTAAAACAGGAAATTCCATGCTTTTTAAATATCCGAAGAAATATAATACGAAATCGGTTTGTTAAATGAAGGTTTTAAGTAATGCAATATATTTTTCAGTTGAAAATTGTGATGAAATGTTTGTTATTAAGGAAATACAGATAAATATTTATCTGTAATTTCAGAACCAAAAAATATTCATATTTCTGAAGTTTTCAAAATAAAGACTTCACTTCATCTATCAGAATTTAAATAATAATAATGATATTATGTTTGATAATCTATAAAAGATATTAGAAAAATAATTTGTTAATAAGCACAACTTACATTTAAAAAATTAACTAATTATAAATATAAGAAAATAGGTTAAACCATCAGAAACAGTGGCGTCAACTTTTGTAAAATATTGAGTGTTCTCAAAAAAATTTTGAACAAATACGTAAATATTGGGCGGGCTCAATTAATAAAGGGTGGATAGAGATATCAAAATTATTCCGTGGGCTTGCGCCCCATGGACCCATATAAGTTGCCGCCACTGATGAGAAATGACACTTCAATTTATGCTTCTATTTAGCTAACATTTTCTTATCCCCAACACATACATAAATTACACTGGTCGTTAATTAAAGTAACCTTAATTAAACATTAAATTTGCGTGAATTTATAATTTTTAGCTGATTTTTTATAGGAATGTATATTTTTAAAACAGAAAATCTTTTTAAATAAACCAAGTATTGGTATGCATTTGAGGAGGGGGAGAGGTGCGGCTCAATATTTATACATTTTAAATCCAAAGGTACCATTTTAAAGGGGCCAAACTTACTTTAAGAATCTCGTTTTTTTTTCTTTGCATAAATACCTTTACCTCTAAATATAAGAAAAAATATATGATCCAGAATTGTTTTATATTTATAGATTTTAGTTTATTAATTTAGAAACTTATTATTTAGTTACTTTAAACAAGTTAAATTAATTTCTTAATTAATAAAAAGTAATAATAACAAAAAAACTAAACGCATTAGGTTATTTATTAATAATTAATAAAATATTGATAAATGAAAAAAAATTTGGTTTAAAAGATACATAATAGTAATTAGTATATAAAAATAGAAATTAACTGAAATAATAAATTAAAATTTTTAATTTAACTTAAAACGATTAAAAGGTATCGCAAAAATTAAAAATAATTACAATTTAGTAACAATTATCTAACTTGCTAAAAAATAAGAAATCGAATAATTGGTAAAATAAAATTAACTCATTAAAAAACTTATACCGATCAAATTGAATTCAATACTTTAATTAAAATATATATATATTGTACTCCAGAATCACTCACTAGATGGCACCAGCACTGTGGCATCCTCGGCAGTTCCCCAGGAAAGACTAACCGGGTACTTCCCCAGGAATGATTTCCCAGGCACTTCCTCAGGATTAGCGTCCCTGGGAAGTTGCTCGGAGGGACGCTTCTGGGAGCTCACTCCTTGGGACACCGTAAAAGACTTCCCCAGGACGTCCTGATCTTGTCATTTTAGTATTAGCAGGAATATGGGATGACTTAGAGCTCCTGGGGAGGTATTGAGGAGCTTTTGTGCTATATGGGATGTGATTTTAATGTGACATTATTTGGTGATTTATCATAGTGCAACATTCACAATCACTTTAAAATTGAGTCTCCAAATGACAGTCACATGAGTGTCTCAATAAAAAGAAATTGTAAAGTCACCTGGAGACTCGACACAAAGCCGTCAGTGAAGCGACCTGTCAGTGGAGTCACATATAATAGTTATTTGAGACTCATAAAAGAGACTTATGGAAATTCCTATTTTTTCTTTCGCCACAGTAACTGTGACTCTTGTGACCATGTGTGACCTGAATGAAATAAAATGAAATGACTATATATGAAATAACTGTTATCCAAGGATAGTAATTATTTGAATTATATTACACCCTTTTCGATATTCGTAAGAAGATTATCGCTTGAAATTCCCTTTAAAACTGGCATTTTGGGAGTATCCTTAAATTTTGCACACCAGTGTATATATCATGCATTTACTTTGTATTTTGAAAAGTTCATTTATAGAAGAGGAAAAATAGAAGCATTGTATAATTTTGGAAAAAAAAGTACTAAAAAATCACGATTTTTTAAAAACAAATTGAATACTATGCGTGTCAAGATTTTTGGAAATTTGTTTCCAAAATAATTTAATAACGAGGTAAGTTCGCTCATATTATCATACAAACTGTCGTTTGTAAAAGTATCCATGGATAATATTTTTGCTGTTTGTTCCTGTTTTGTGTTGGATTATGTATATTGAACATTTGCAGCAATAATATATCGTTAACTTGTTTTATAATAAAACATAAATTAGGTATTATATTATTGAAAATACCTTATTTAATATAAATAATAATAAAAAATATTTTATTAACGCACTGAAACATTTTCGTGCAGTTCATTCCGAATAATAATGATAATAATAAAAGAAAAAAGTAAAATTTAAAAGTGAAATAAATGTACAAAATATTTAGAAATTCAAAATTTGTTTACAATGCGTTTTCGGTTTTTGAACAAGTATTTCAAAGCGTTTAATTTTCGTGTCGTTAAAAATGTCTGAAATGTAGGAATTTGAAATTTCTAAGAAGAAAAAATTTTATTTTGAAATAATCTGAGTTTGGCCACATTGCAAAAATCGTATTTATGAATCGATTGGTATGTGTCTGTGCATGTGGTTACAAAGATATAAGTAATTCAGTTTTTTCCCTTTAAGTATTCTCATTTTGTACAAGGATTACGAAGCATGATTGATCGAGAATCTCCACATAAATTATACTTAAGAAAACTGAGAGCATTTTACAATCGGTTCATTCATTTTAACCCGTTCGCGACGGCGTTTTTCTCCTTTCATCCCTGGTATTGATATATCTTACAACCATCATGTTTTGCGAGTAGTGCCATCAAGTTTGCAGACTCAGGACGGTAAAATTAATTAATCTCCACTTTTTTAGTGTTACTCGACGGTGGAAATTGCTAATTTTATGCTATAGTGCACGGAGCTAACCAAAAAATATATGTAAATGAAGAAGCGTAAATGAACTTATATTGTATATCAATATCGAGGACAATGGCAAAACTGAGATCCGCAATTTCCTGCGACGTAGGGGGGGGGGGGAGGGGCATGGAAGTAATTGTGAAAAATAAACATTTTCAACGGTCATAAACGGTTGATCATTTGTATTGAATAACGAGGGTATATTTTGCGTACTCCAAATCTGATCTGCCCGTAAAAAAATCATACCCAGAATCCGGGTCACGAAACGGGGACCCCGTTTTGTTATGAGAAATAGATATAGATTATAGGTGGCCTTGTGGAAAATTTTGCCGAGGACTCAAAACTATAGTTACACTACTGATTGGAGATTTCACAAAATCAATATATAATTGAGAATAAAATGTTTCAACGATGTATAAACCCTTTTTTATCTAATAAATTCAAAATTTTCACTAAATACTGCAATACATTTTTCAAAATGGAACAAAACCCTGTGTATTTCATGGACATTCATTTTTGACCATGCGCAACATGACAACAGTGCACTTGCAAAAACCCCTTGTTT
Source organism: Maratus speculifer (assembly GCA_964019185.1). NCBI lineage: Eukaryota > Metazoa > Arthropoda > Arachnida > Araneae > Salticidae > Maratus > Maratus speculifer. The sequence goes on along the minus strand of OZ025289.1, from coordinate 277,166,060 downwards.
AAAAGATATATATTGAATATTTTTATTTTTGTTTTTGGAAAACATTCTGGGAATATTCAAAAGTAGTTGTAGTACTTTTTGTATTGTTATTAAAGCCTTTTGTAGGACACATATTCAAGTATTCTATATTATCCAGCTAATGCATAATAAAAAGTGTTTTTGCAAATGAGAATAACTTCTCCAATAAATATTTTGATTTTTCCAGAAACTGAATAAACAATATTGCATCCAATGATTTATGCATAAAAAATATAAAATAAAATATGCTTTTTGTTTCTTTGTAGCCACCTTGGATAATAATCAAATCTGAATGTAATGATGGTTCATTAACAGAAACAAATGGCGACTTTGGAACAGCAGAATTAAATTCAAGTATTGAAAGCACTTCTTTAAATATTAGCAGTCACTTGTATATTAAAGCACCCATGGCGCGAGGATTTTCAGATTCCTTCACATCATTATTCTTCTTCTCAAACTAAAGCTTTAAATGAAGATTGCTTGCAATGGACAGAAAAATGAGTTACTGAACCATTTAATCTCCAAATACACAGACAATCCCTCTACAGCTCAACGAAAGCAAGTAGATGATATAATTTTAATTGAAGGTGTAGAATTTGTACAGAGTGTAGTTTCGACAATCTCTTTATATTATTATTATAACATAAAATATTCTCTCAAATGCACTGGGACTTACACTTTCATTGAACTAAAGTTGTTGGTTACTTTATGTGAAAAATTAAGCAAACTGTGATAAAATTCTAGATTGCAATTTTAAACCATAATATCAATAAAGTTTTGTGCATATTATGAAAGTTCTGTGAATTTTTATTTTTGAGTATATTATTTTTTAATTGCATAATATTCTCGATATCATAAGTCGAAGGGATTCTAAAAAAGCATTATGTGATAGCTATTTGTTCAGATAAGTCATTTACAGGAATTTGTAACATCAAAGAGAGAAATATATTTTATTTGAAGTATCAAGAGTACGCTGTATTAAGATTTTTAATTATTTTTAAAGGTTATCTTCTTTCGGCAGCTAAATATTCTTTTTTTCCCTTGACATCTGAAATTGAATTTTGTGCTTTAACCAAATGAATGATTCTCTTTAAATATGCTAATGCTTAAAATACAATTAAAAAGTTTTTTTTTTTACTATAACTTTAAAATCTCTTTCAAAAATTTGTGCATATTTTAACTTGCCTTAAAAATTTGTGTAATTAAACCTTAACAGTTTGGATAATCTTTTAAAAGAATTATGTACTGCATAGCACATGCACCAAAAACCGTCTTTTCATTGATTACTGTGATATTATATTAATTATTTAAGAAATAGGTTTATCAAAGGTAATTGATCCAATTTAAGTGAAGATAGTGGTGTAATGGGGGGGGGGAGCTACGAATAACCACACTTCCCCAAAAAGGGCAGATATTCAGATACTGTAAAACATTTAAGAATGCTTAGATAGATTAAATATACCATTTTATGCCAAATGACTAATCTGTTGTATTAGCCAAATGACAAATTGATAATCTGTTTAAATTATTAAATAATATGGCAAAATTATCTAAAGGTTATTTTAAAAATACACAATTGCTTTGTACGAGGTTTTGCCAAAAAATGTATACTTTGTGTTACATTATCTCTTAATTTACACCTTTAAATCGGTATATTGAGCTTGATATAAATGTGGAAAAACTTAAGCATGTCTTTTTGTAGATCACAGCACAATATCACTCATTTAGATAATTCTTTTGTTTATGAAGTGTATATTTATCGTAATTTATTCTTGCACTAACCAATACACTTGCACTAACCAGCGCCCTTACATATTCTAACCAATTGATTTTTGTAAAAGTAATTTTAATATATCCATGATTTAAAAATAGATTTTACTCATAGATATCCTGTATTTTTTTAGATTTGTTTTGTCAACTGAAAAATGAAAACAACTAATTAGAAATATTTTCAATACAATGTTTAACTTTCAGCGTGCAATCATCTATACTAATATTATAAAGAGGAAAGATTTGATTGTTTGTTTGTTTGTTTGTTTGAATTGAATAGGCTCCGAAACTACTGGACGGATTTGAAAAATTCTTTCACCGTTGGAAAGCTACACAATTTCCGGTGAACATAGGCTAATTTTTAATTGATTTATTCAAATATTTTCCTTAATAGTTCAAAATTTCATTATTTTTCATACAGAATCAATTAAAATTTTTCCGATAAAAAATAACCATTTTTCTTTCACGTTGCCAATAAAATCAAAATCTGGGATAATAATATCTATTCGGCAATTAATTTTCAATTGAACAGTATCCACGTGAAAAATTAAAATAAAAATAATTCAAAGGAAAATAAATATGTCGTCATACTTGAAAAAAAAATTATTTTATTATATAAGACGCACAAATATCGGTTACGTTAATAAGAGGTTCTCTGCGAAAAATGGCGACATAATTAGAAGTAAAGTGAAAGAGAAAGAATTAAATTATTATTGAAATATTTGATTTGGAAAAATATGATGTCATAATTTAAATAACATAGGAATTTTGAAATATTTGTTAAAGGAACAAGAGGCATGGATATATATAACTAATAAAAATCAGTAAATAATGACGTCACATCTATACCCAATATTATAAAGAGGAAAGATTTGATTGTTTGTTTGTTTGAATTGAATGGGCTCCGAAACTACCTGACGGATTTGAAAAATTCTTTCACTGTTGGAAAGCTACACTATTTCCGGTAAACATAGACTATATAATATTTAAAAAAAAGGGGGGGATCCTTACTAAAATGCCAATAATGTAACCCAAGGTGTAGAAAAATGACCTTAAAAAATCCGGTACTTCTCTATTATCCCGCCGACCAATTTTCCCAAATTATACAAATCGCCAAACTAACAGCCAAATTTTACATATTGACATAATTTTTATTTTAAATAAAGAAAAAACAAATAATTAGTGGAATATTAATAAAAATTCAAATAAAAAAACGAAATTAATATCACTTAATGACATTTTAAACACGTGAATCGTATTTAATGTCATTGAATGTGACATTCACGATTATCCATTATTGGCATTTAATCTTATAGTTTGGCGATATTTTTTTGGCCGATGGGATAACCTAGAAGTACCAAAAATTCTTACATCGCGTGCGCTGCGAATACTATTGATTATAAAGCAAAATAATGTACTACGACTTTGCAGAACGTATAATTATCTAAAAAAAATGTCGCGACAGCATATGTCTAACTGTTATAGTTACGTCACAATAAGTGTTTTTGGCACAGATGTCATATACGCACCACATTGGCACATGCTTCCCCCCCCCCCCGCCAATTTGGCATTGCACATGTCTGTCAAGGAGAAAGATCCGTTTAATAAGTTTATAACAGTTGTTAGGGGAATAAAATGAAAAAAGTTAAAAGATTTCAGTGAAATGGGCTGATTAAATAATATAAATGCATGCATTCAATATGGCTATAAGTATTAATATTTACGATTTATTGTGAAAATTATATTTACTGTTTTGTTACTTATTAAGTTTATTATTTATAACTGTTTTTTTATTGTTTCGCTTTTTATTAAATTCATGTTTATTTACTGTTATATTTTATTTTAATTCTTTAAAATATTTTTATTATATACTAGATCAATATAGCCAACATATAGATACAATACACCATACGCGTTATATCAAGCTATCATTTATTTATTTGTATTTCCCTTTTTTTAAATACTAGAATCTCTTTCAATTTTCGCGTTATTTTATTTTTATATAACAAAAATAAAATAAAATTAATAATATTTTATTAATAAAATAAAAATAAAATTGCAATAAAAATCATGTCCTGTTATTGCATGCAATTTGTAACTTATATCCAAAAGTAAAATTTTCGCCAAATTGGCTGGGGAAAAAAAGCACGGGTTAATGTGGTGCGTATATGACATCTGTGTCGTGTTTTTTTATTTAAAAAAATAATTAAAATGCCTTCTCAGTAAAAGCTCTTTATTTTTACCTTGGTATTAATCCTTATCAGAATAAATTACTTCATAATCAAGACTGACGCGATAATACACCATACGACTCAGGAAACGAATCGGAAGAGGAAAGAGCGCTATCCAAACAAAATGTGCCAATAAACGCAAAAATACACTCCACAACTGAAGACGACTCCACAAAAACAAATCTCCAATTCAGAAAAAAACACAAACTCCCTCCGAAACCAGAAACAGCTTAGCACAGTACAAAATTCGAGGTGGCGAAGTAAACAAAAGAGAAATGGAAAACGAAACACCTTAGAGACTCGGTAGTTTTTATAATATTAATATTACATTTTTATAAAGGTTCAACAGCCAAGAAAATTATTTAAGAGAGTTATTTATTTTTTTTTTCATTTTACAATGCCCAAAAGATCAAGATCTCAACTTTCTAGAAATAGTTCCCAGGCAAGGACATCAAAAAGACGCTGTGATGAAGAATCTTAATCACAAACTCAAAATCGTCTTGCAAGTCAGAGAGAATACGCGTCGCAATCGCGTGCCAGAGAGTCCAGTATCGAGCGTTCGCAGCGGCTTGCCGAACAAAATTTGAGGACTTCTCAAGTGCGCGCAAGAGAGTCGAGTATTGAACGATCGCAACGGCTTGCTGAACAAAATTTAAAAACCTCCCAAATACGCTCAAGAGAGTCGAGTACGGAGCGTTTGCAGCGGCTCGAAGAGCAAGATATTAGAAATGTACAAGCTCGCACTAGGGAATCGAGCTCTGAGCGTTCCCAACGCCTTCGAGATCAGAGAGAAAGACAACAGACGTCAACGACTAGAGTTCGTAATCGAGTTTTACCTCATAGTAACAGATCGGCTTTCAGATACGATCCACAGATTGATTATGCTCAACAGTCTTCCGTACAAATCGGAGCCATGAATAAGATCTGCTCTAAGTGTTCTGCCAAAAAATGGGTCGATGAACATAATGGTATGTGCTGTGCTTCTGGAAAAGTTTGTCTCCCGAATTTGCAAGAGCCGCCACAGCCAATAAAAGATCTTTTGGCAAATAATCATTCACTATCTGTACTTTTTTTAAACAACGTACGTAGGTATAATAGCCTTTTTCAAATGATGTCGTATGGCGCGAAAGAAATTAGAGAAGAAAATTTTATGCCAACATTTAAAATAGAGGGACAAGTGTATCATCTTATAGGTAGCCTTTTACCACCATCAGGCCAAAGTCCGCAATTTTTGCAAATATATTTTATTTCTGATGCAGATCAGCTATCGTTGCGGTCAAACATAGCTTCAACGCTAAAAACTGATTTAATCAACGAATTACAGACCGCACTGAATAGCCATAATATATACATACGAAGTTTTAAACAAAACTTAGAAAGTAACTCTTCAGATAATTTAAAGTTAATTATTCGCTCCGACCGCCCACCGCAGACGGGACACCCGTGTAGGTATAATGCTCCAGCTGTAAACGAGGTAGCCGGTCTCCTGGTTGACGAAGAAAAAGGCCCAAGAGATATAGTGCTGCACGGTAGAGACGGACAACTTAAAAGAATTTCTGAGTTGCACCGATCGTATGATCCTCTACAGTATCCCTTAATGTTTATAATGGGAGAAGACGGTTATTATTTGACAATTCCTCAGCAAGGTACAGCGCGTAACAAAACTGTAACGTGCATGCAATTTTATGCATTTAGGTTGATAGTTAGAGCTAACTGTTTTAATTCATTACATTATTATAGGGAATTATTTAGTCAATATATTGTCGATATGATGGCAAAAATGATATCAGAAAGATTAAATTATATATGTCGTAATCAACAGAGACTGAGGGCTGATGAATACATTCATCTCAGAGACGCTTTAAATCAAGATGCAAATATAAACCCATCAAATATAGGCCAACGCGTAATCTTGCCATCTTCATTCACGGGTTCTGCACTTTATCTGCATGAAAAAACCCAAGATGCCATGACTTATGTCCGAAAATATGCGAGGCCAGACTTATTTGTCACTTTTACGTGTAACTCCGAATGGCCTGAAATTAAACTAGAACTATTATCTGGTCAGCGGCCCTTCAATCGCCATGACATAATTTCAAGAGTATTTCACTTAAAGATGAAGAAATTCATAAAATTATTCACGAAAGATGAAATATTCGGCAAAGTAAAATGTTATATGGCATGTGTGGAGTGGCAGAAACGTGGTTTACCACACTGTCTTTTGCTGTTTTGGCTGGAATGAAAAATCCAGCCAGACGAAATTGACAGCGTCATAGTTGCGGAATTGCCCAATCAACAAAACGATCCGATGTTGCACAATATCGTAACTAAAAATATGGTCCACGGACCATGCGGAGAGCATAACTTAACAGCACCATGTATGAAAAATGGTATTTGTACAAAAAAGTACCCTCGACGTTTCGTCAACGATACCCAAACTGGAGAACACGGTTATCCAGTTTATCGTTGCCGTGACATCGAAAATGGAGGACAGAGTGCTACACTAAATATTAGAGGAAGTAGGTTCAATATTGATAATAGATGGATTGTACCTTATTCTCCACTATTGTGTAGGACATTTAACGCTCACATAAATGTAGAGTACTGCCACTCAGTTCAAGCCATCAAATACATTTGTAAATATATAAATAAGGGATCTGACCAAGCTACTTTTACCGTCAGAAACCCAAACGATGAAGTGGAAAACTATGTGAATGGCCGTTACATAAGTACATCCGAAGCCGCCTGGCGAAAATTCGAATTTCCGATCCACGAGCGACATCCTACAGTCCTGCAGTTAGCTGTCCACTTAGAAAACGGCCAAAGGGTGTATTTCACCGCAGAAACGGCTGAACAAGTGGCCCAAAATCCACGTAAAACTACTTTGATGGCTTTCTTTGAGCTCTGTAATGAAGATGAATTCGCAAAGACACTTCTATACCACGAAGTTCCGCAATACTACACATGGGCCAACAAGAAATTCACAAGAAGGCGGCGTGGTGAAGACATAATTGGCCATCCGGGTATAAAAAAAGATGTTGCTTTAGGAAGAGTTTACGGTGTACATCCTTCTCAATCAGAGTGTTTTTATCTTAGGATGTTGCTGTATCACGTACGCGGTCCAACCTCATTCGAGTATTTAAAAACCGTTGACGGAGTTCTCAAAGAGACCTATCAAGCAGCTTGCCGTGACAGGGGTTTGCTAGAAAACGATGACCATTGGGAAAACACACTGAGAGAAGCATCGCTTTCGCAATGTCCAGTGCAACTGAGAGAGTTGTTTGTGGTCATACTTTTATTTTGTCAGCCGTCGGAACCATTAAAATTATGGGACCATTTCAAAGACGAATTATGTCAAGATATTAGACATAGACTCCGACTGCAAAATCAAGACTTCGCCTTACCATACAGTGATGACATTTATAATGAAAATTTAATACAAATTGAAAATAAACTTTTACAACTAAATGATAAAAACCTAAGTGATTTTGGATTGCCGTCTTCAGTTCGTTCAGAAAATAATGTGACAAATGCAATGGTACAGCACTATAACACAAATAATTTGACCGCTTTTGTTAATGAAAATCTGCCAAAATTAGTTCCAGATCAAAGATATGCTTTTAACATTATAGTCAATAGCGTGAATAACAACAAAAACAAAAAATTTTTTTTGGATGCGCCAGGTGGCACTGGAAAGACTTTTCTTGCAAATTTAATACTTGCTAAGATAAGACAATCTGGGAAGATAGCGATAGCAGTTGCTTCGTCAGGAATCGCTGCAACCCTTCTAAAGGATGGAAAAACTGCTCATTCAACTTTTAAACTTCCGCTAACCGTAAATCTTGAGCAACAATCTATATGTTTTATTCGCAAAAATGGGCGTCTTGGTAAATTATTACAAGAAGCCTCATTGATTATGTGGGATGAATGCACCATGAGCCATAGAGTACATATAGAGGCCGTGGACAGAACTTTAAAAGATCTTAGAAATTCCTCTGCTCTCATGTATTTTCTGGAGATTTCCGACAGACTCTTCCTTAACAGAGGTACGCGAGCAGATATCATCAAAGCATGCTTAAAATCGTCGCCCTTATGGACTTCGATTGAAAATATAAAATTACGGACAAATATGAGAGCTCATCTTCATGGAATGACAGATAGTGATTTTCCACAGCAACTTCTTAAACTTAGGGAAGGAATTTTCCCCATTCCAAATTTAAGCAGAAATTGTAACATCCTTCTGGATGAGTCTCTAGGCCAAATAGTCCATAGTTTAGAAATTTTAATAGATGCAGTATACCCTGACATCGAGAATTTACATGAAAAAGACTTTCATTGGTTGTGTTCTAGGGCAATAGTATCACCTAGGAATGATAGTATCAACGAAATAAACAATCTGATTATTCAAAAAGTTACCGGCCAAGTAAAAAATTTAAAATCAATAGACACCCTGACTAATATCGAAGACGCAGTCCATTATCCACAGGAATTTTTAAATTCACTAAACCCTTCTGGACTGCCACCACATGAATTGATGTTAAAAATTGTAATTCCAATCATGCTTTTGAGAAATTTAAGCCCTCCGAACATGTGCAATGGGACGAGGCTACTCATAAAGGAATTGAAGGGCAATTTAATTGTAGCAACCATTATCACCGGCCCAGCAGCTGGTCAACTAGCTCATATACCGAGGATACCAATGATCCCAACTGATCTACCAATCCCATTTAAACGGCTTCAGTTTCCTGTAAAAACATCTTTTGCGTTAACTATTAACAAGTCCCAAGGTCAAACCTACGAATCAGTAGGGATCGACCTACGAAAAGGATGTTTTACTCATGGCCAACTGTATGTTGGGTATCGCGGGTCGGAGCTCTTGAAAATCAATTTATTTTGTTGCCACAAAGTAAAACAACATCTAATATCGTTTACAGGGAAGCTCTGACACAATAAATTTAATGGTTTTTGTTTTGTAGGTGTAAAACTTTTTACAAACATTATTACAAATAAAAAAAATAATACTAATATCCGAATTTTCTTTTATAATTTTACACTTTTTTAGTAACCCCACGCACAAAGAAGAGAGTATGATTGTGTGTGTAAAAATGTATAACTTGAAATTTTTCTTTAATCCCCGTGCGAAGCCGGGGCGGGCTGCTATAATCTATATCCATGAAACAAAGTCGTGTTAGTTACACCATTTATAACTCAAGAACGGGTGGATCTATCTTTATGAAATTTTGTATACAGGTATCTGACACCTTAGATTAACATATAGGCTACTTTTTTTCCGACTACCTAAAACGAAGATAATGCTTTTAGTAGTTGAATTTAATGGAATGAAGTGGTAGTAAGAATTTGCAATGTCAGTAAGTGACACGGGACTGGGCGATTTACTCTACCCGAAGCAAAGCGAGGGCGGGCCGCTAGTTGTTTATATTCTCAACAAAGATTAATAACTCATTAATCTGTATCATGTTCAAGAACCATACTTAACTGTAACTCTAAGGCATCTAAAAACTCTTTGAATATCATGCTGAAAATTAGAAGTAACTTATTGAAAAAGGGCCTTAACATATTAGATTACAGATTTCTGGACTTTTCAGATATTCGTAACTTTCCAAACAAATTTTTGGTAAAGTTCCTGTAAAACTCTGTGGCAGAATTGCTGCCACTGGATATCCCAGAACATTTACCGTATTCCGTGAAATGTTTCAGATCTTTTCACAATGAAGAAACTTAACTGAGATTTTATGCGTAAAGTTCCAGGCTATAAGTTTCAGAGTTTTTCAAAATGAAGGAACATAAATGCATTTTCATGAGTAATGATAGGTTTCGGAACAGCGGAACCAAACTGAGAATTTATGAGTAACATACCATATTAAAGATTCCGAAAATTTTCAGAAAGCTGGAACCTAACTGAGATTTTATGAGTAGCATTCCAGATTATAGGTTTCAGAGCTTTTCAGAATGGAGGAATTTAACTGAGATTTCACGAGTAATGTTTCAGATTGTAGGTTTCAGAACGGTGGAACCTAACAGAAAATTAATGAGTAACGTTACACATAAAAGGTTTCTAGACTTTTCAGAATGGTGAAACATAGCTGATATTTCATGAGTAACATCCCAGATTATAGATTTCTGGACTTTCCTGGCATATGTAAGTTTCTTGGCATTTTTTGGATTAAATTCCTGGGAAAACCTGTGGCAGAATAGCTGGCACATGTTTTCTTAGGAACCTTACGCAAAATGTTTTACAGTATATGGCTCCTTCAACGTTTCGCGAACTGTGTAAAATTTTGAAAAAATTACTATTTTATATTCCCTTTTTGAGCAAGTTGGATCTCCTATTGTTCTCAGCTCACTTCAGGCAAGAGCCCCGGTTTTTACATAATGTAAGTTTTCCTTGCTTCCTTTGTTTTGTTTAAGTGATTTTATTTAGGAATTTTGTTATAATTAATAGCCTATGCACTTCTCTTAATATTTTCCAACTCTATTATACTAAAATATTATTCTTGTAATTGTCAATGCATGACAATTCCTGTCATTGTATATACTGATGTCATTTCTTATAATATTCAGAACCAAAACTGTCAAATTGAATTCATGTTTCCCTATGTTATTAACTGTTGAACAATATTGTGTTGAATAACAGTGTAACAATTTATAATAATATTCAACGTGTGTAACCGTATGCAGCGGATTTGAGTCTGCCCCCCGCGACTGCACTTATTAGCAGTTAAAGCAAAATCTGGGTTCCTGGGATTGGTCATCCCTGTCATCCCTGATACAAGAATTATGGGACAATTTTTATTTCGAGTCTTTCTAATGTGATGATACAACAATCGAAGTAACTGACAAATCTGGATGTGAGTGGACAAGTATGCAGCTTAACAAGATCGAGAATTCTAGGGTGGCCGATTTTTCATAATCCGGATTCATTCCTGCGAATTTGAAAATGTGCCAAATTCTCACCAAACACGACAGCTAGATTTGGCGACAAAAAATAAGTTACTCTCAAATGCAGCCAAACTGGATATAACTGAGTAACATGGTAAAGTGCACAATCAAATTCAACATTACGAAAACTGCAATTAAAACTTCTTTTATCAGATTAATTGAAATTCATTTTCAAATGACTGAGTAAAACTAAATGAATTTGTATAGAAAAAAATGGAAAATTTTATTGAAGATAGCGGCACATGTAATTGCGCTTTTATAATACCTCGAAATATCATGAACAGCCATGTGCTTCAATAAAAACAGAAGCAACTTTAGATATATTTTCCCCTTTATTAAAATTTTTACGATGTGTATATTAGTTTGAGGTGCTAATATCTGTCAAATGTTAGAGTCAAGTAAGCATTAGAATGACTTCATAAAATGTTGTAGAAATAAAGAAAACTGTTAAATACATTTAATTAAAATTCTTTTTTGAAATGTCATCAACTTTGTCATATTATTTGTAAATTATTGATGCCAAAGAAAATGATAGATAATCAGCCATTGTAAACAATCTATAATAAAAAAAATGCGTATTGCAGATAATAGGTCTAAGAGTCTAAAATTACAAAAACAAATAGCATAGCATTTTATTTCTTTAACTCAAAAATATCGGCCATTAAATGGAATTTATCCTATAAATAAGGTAATTCAACTAATACAATCAAACATTGCTTCCAAAAACTAATACTTATATCCACCTAACCAAAGTTGAAATCCAAAATTCCTAAATGATTGAGAAAGTAAATTATTAAGTATTTTTGGTTTAACTACTTTCTGTCGCGGTAATAAAAAAAGAAAGCTGTTTTTTCAAGACAATACATTGAATTTGGCATTCAGAGTTCATTATTTGTTGTTTCGTTCCACGGTCTATTTAAAGAAGCGATAAAGTTCAGAACGTGCCAATGATAAAGGGAAATAAATGGACGTTTTCTTTAAGACTTGCTACTTGAAAATAATATTTTGATGTAACAGAAATCGTATGTACTTAATAAAGCTTTTTCTTTTACTTTGATGTTGAGATAATTTTTTTTATCAAAGCTTTTTGATAAAAAATTTTCTTACGTTGCGTATGTTTTTTAAATACAGTTAGTTTAAGAATTATGTTGTTATTTATATTTATACATCAATTTGATATTTTGTGAACTAAATTTTTCATGGACGATCTTTTCATCTCGATTTCATCTATGACCAATTCAAGATTTATAAGCTTATCGATTTTCCGAACTATTTCTAGAATACCTTGATTTCCAAATGAACATAATTGAATTTGCCCAAAAAACCCTTAATTTCGAAATTGACGTTTTGGCTATTCCTATTTGATCATATCGCCGCAACATTTGTAATTTATACTAACATATTCTGTGTTCCAAAGATCGTTAAATAGATTTATATTTAGTATAAAAATGACATCTGTTTATAAATGGATCAGAAGTGTTCCGCTTTATTAAAATATATTTAAAAATTGAAAAGTATTATCTATGTTTTTTTTATAAAAAGTAGCTTTTTAAAGCAAAATCTGTCTTAAATAAGTGCATATATATATATATATATATATATATATATATATATATATATATATATATATATATATATATATATATATTATAAATTTTTGCTTCTTTTTTTAAGCGCAGTGCAGTACTCAGTAACTTTTTCACGACGAAGCAAAACTTATGTTCCCATTTTAAAATTTGAGATTGGCGTATTTAATTTTAATCTTATTTGCATTTTTTATAAAGAATGTCAAAGTAAAATGTATGCACATGTAGAAATTGCTGTAAAAACCTTATAGAAAAAAGACGTATGATAATGTGTGTAGTACAATGCTCATCTTCGCTTCACAAACAAAAGTTATTGCATTGCAAAATATCATAATTAGCGCATTTTTTGTATAGATTTTTTTTCATAATTTTGTATTATTTCAGTAAACGTTTTGTTATTATAAAACAATAAATAAAAGATACTCCATAATAAACCTAACTATAATTTTTGATACCATTATTCTCATTACTATTATTTTAAATATTAATAATTATTAAAAATATTTTTTATAAAATTAAATAAAAGTGCACATATGTTATATGCTTTTCTTATAATTTTTTGTATTGCTTAAGTAAACTGAAATAAGCAGTTACATAATAATATTTACTCTTAGTAACTTTGTGGTCCTACAAAGATTAAAGGAATTTTATTATACATGTTAATTACATTTTTATATTAATATAAAGAATTGTAACGTTAATGTATTATTCCAATGCTCATATTACCTATTCCGTATATTAATTATTGAAATTTTATATACGAATCTACAGAAATTACTTATTCATTGAAAAATTAAATGTAATACTGTCATGTAACTGTAATTAGAATGGCTAAGCATTAAAATTTTTCGCAATTCCGTATTACTAGCAGTTTGTTAATATGTTCTCGTAGTTAATTGTATCTTGCAAACAATTTTAAATTACAGACAGGAAGATGCAGCGTATTAACACTATATTTGTTTGGTGTACTGATTAAATTACATATTTGGATTCTTTATATACATGTACATGCTTAGACCACCTCGTAAATCTTACGATTTAATATTTGAATAAGCAAAGCTCTGCTTTATCGTTTTGGGTAAATTTGTAAAAATACACTTTTGTCCTAAAATTAATGCACTTTTCGTAAATTGTTGATTAAATGAAATAGGGAATGTCACCTCTCTATGTAGATACATCTTTGAAACTTAAGGCTGAAATTTATGAAACAAGGGAAAAAAATCCTACAAAATATGAAAATATTAGAGACGTAATACGGGAATAGTACTGGTTCTTTTTCTAAACAAAATTTTATTTTATAGTGTATTAATTTAGATTATATACATTCTGTGTATCAATTGTGCATACCATTTTAGGTATTATAAACAACTCTATCAAACAGAGGACATTCAGTAAATGAAATTCCAGCTGATCCTATTCCTTCTAAATTAAGTTTTTTTACAGTTATTAATAATATACTTTTAGCTGTTCTCATAAACGAAATATAAAAGCTACAAGCTTCATTTAAATATATAACTTGTGATCGTAAACTAGAAAAGCTTGTCTAACATGGGAGGACACGCGCCTACCCAAGGTGTGAATGGTTTTAACTTTGTCACCAATAAAATCAAATTAAAACAGTCGCTTTATTTAAACGGAGAACATTCTAACAAATTTTTCGATAAAATAGGTAGAAGATTACTTTTAAAATTTAGTGGTTGCAATTGTAAAAACCATACGCACTCCGGATCTTTTAGGTCCTGCGCGCGTCATTAAACATGGAGCAAAAAAGCAAAGAAAAATGCCCTCGCGCCAGTTTAACTTAACTGAGAGAAAATGTTTCTGTTATCTGAATGCAAAAAATCAGTAACTAAAATATTATTATTAGTATTTCGTTCTGTATATTGCTATTCAATATTGCGTATCTTTTTTAATTGTAATTGTATCTGATTGTCCGTTTAACATTTCACCATAGCTTAAATTTCAACTAATTTTTCGTTAATATGCGTAAGTGAATCACGCTAAAATTTATGTGTAGTGTTTATTGATATTTCTTTTTACAGTATTCCATTCCATCTATGCTAAAAAGAAAAGAAAGTAGTAAACACCTTTTTGAGTCAATAGATACTCTAAAAATAACTAAAAATGTTTTAAATAATAAAAAAGAATTTTCATTGTGTATTGGCCAGATAAATTAATTGAACAACTTTTTGAATTAGTTTTTAGACTTCTTTTAAAAGCTATAACTTTGCATTCAGCCGCCTTGTTGTCTTTTTGCGTTCATTAATCCTGATTTATAGTAGAAAGGTTTAAATAAATGAGTTCGTAATTTTGTTTTTCAGTTGATTTTGATAAACATCAACATGATTACTAAAAACCATTAAAAATTCTTAAATAAATAAATGTTTGTGTGTGTGTAATTGCAAAAAAAAATATATAAACAAAATTGCAAAAGAAAAAACAAGCAGCACTAACTAATCGGAAAATTGATTTGTTGTTTCAAATTTCGAAATTTGAATTTACATGTTTTTTCTTTCAAATTATTGCCAGTTTGCCTATTTATATAACAATATATACAATGTATATATAGTTATATATACAGGGTGATCCAAAAGTCAGGACGAATTTTAAAAACGAATAATTCGAAAACAAATCAAGATACAAAGATACGGTTTGCACCAAACGGATGGAAAAGAAACCAGGTTTTGTGCGGCTACAAAAAATAGTTCTACTGGTTACCAACAGATGGCGCTGTTAGATTTCTGAATTGCAAGCGCGACAGGCACTCCAAACAGTTACCTTTATGCAAGATGGAGCACCACTTCATATTGCTCTGCCTATGTAATGCCTGCTACGCTCAACATTTGGGCGAGGATCACATTATCAGTCGCTACTTTAATCAGACATGGCCTCCGGGATCTCCCGATCTGACACCCTGGGACTTTTGTCTGTGAGGATTATTGAAGTCAAAACTGTACCGTGACCAACCGGCATCACTAGCAGCACTGAACGATGCCAACCGCCAAAATATGTCTGCCATAACGCAATAAATGCTACTCCATGCAGTGAACGACGAGTTGACTCAGCTCACAGCTGTACTTCTGAATGATGGGTAGCACATTGCACATTTATTTTAGTACTCATTAACTGTAATTAAGCTGACTTGTAAGTTGTCAACATTTTTTATTCACTTGTAAATCAGCGTTTGGTGCATGAAATCATTATAGCGCCATCTGTTGGTTGTCGACAGAACTTTTTTTTTCGTTGCCACACAAAACCCGGTTTCTTTTCCATCTGTTTGGTGCAAACTGTATCTTTGTATCTTGATTCGTTTTCCAATTATCCATTTTTAAAGTTCCTCCTGACTTTTGGATCATCTTTAGTATATTAAGAAATGTATGCAGATATTGTTTTGAAACACTTCTTATTTCGACCAAAAGCATTCGTTGGATTTCAAACATTAAAATGTTAATATTTCGCAACTCGTAAAACTTATGGAAAAAGAAATAATAAACAAATAAACTAAAAAGGATTGAAATTAAGCCAATACCAGCTCTGGAGCTTTACGATGAATCTACATTTCTTTTCTATCGGAAATTAAACATAAAAATGTATTTCAATTCCGAAAAGTTTATTTTACAAATACTTTTTCTTTTCTTTTTCTTTATATGTAAGAGAATTTCATTGAATCTACCCTACGTTATTTCTTGAAAAATTAATCAATACCTAATTTAAAATAAAACGAACCATAGATAATATTTCAAAATCAATGAATAGATTGTAAAAATAACTTTTTTCAGACAGAGCGAAAAAACCTTTTCATGATTGCAACTATTATTGCTTCCAAACTTTATAAATTCTGCGTATTGTATTCCATGGTTTAAAATAGTAAAACAGAAAGAGTTTTTCATTTCTTTTTACGAGTTTTAAGAAGGAAGTTTTAATAAGGATTTTTCAAAGAACTTTATATTTCGATCATTACCTTTGTATGAGAGAAAACGATAGAAACAGGGTATAATTCAGCACTTAAAAAAAAAGTTAAATTTACGGCAAAAACTGCTGGCAGCAATGTTTCCAGCAGTTTCATCCATAAAAATGTAATTTTTTTATTCTTTGATTTAATTTTTAATTTAATTTTATTATTTAATTTTTTTAATTAATGTAAATTATTTTATTACATCTAATTTTACTGCAATTTTTACGGCAAAAACTTCTGACAACATTGCTGCGCCGTAAATTAACGGATTTTTACCTTCATTTCATTCTGACATTATACTTTCAAATTACATAAAATGAATTCTCATTCTATTTAGTTATGATTGTAATTGAACTTTTTAAAAATTAAAATTAGTTTTTCTCTGTTGCAAATATATATTTCTTAAATTAACACATGAATTTATATTATAATTACTAAAGATAATTTTGTATTAACAGAAAACATTTAAAATTCACTTATTTTATTAAATATGTAAGTATGCTTAAATTTATAAGAAACTTCCAGAAATGTTCCCCGTATAAATAACTATCTGCCAAAAAATATATGTATAAATTAATATTTTTATTTTATTTTTTAATTAAAACATATTTCTAAGGTACAAATAAATATTGCAACATAATCACTAAAATATGTTCTACTTTAAATCATCAAACGAAAAAAACTGAATTCTTTTTCTGATTTAAAGTTATTAATTATCAACTTATTCTTAATTAATGTAAGTTTTCTCCGTTAAAAAATATATATTGAAAATTAATGCAACGCATATAATTAAATTATAATTCCTAATAACAAAATTTTTTTAAATGAACAAAACCTAAAAAAATAATTTATTTTATTAAATATTTAACGATTCTTATATTTATAAGAAAAACCAATTCGTCTGCTTTAATGAATTCGCTAAAATACTTATTTTACCCATTTAAATATGAAATTAAATTTCAAACATACAGACATAAAACAATTATTATACATAAATAAAAGTATTTCATTACAATATATTTTTATTACAATATTTTTATTTTCCTCGAAATTATTGCTTTCAAACCGAGTGTAGCTAGAATGAAACACCCTGTATTTGTGACTCCATAAGTAGTTTGCGATCCTATGTTCCTATGTGATTTTTTATCCTTGTTGTATGCTTGATTTGTCATATCATTTTGTCCACGTTATTTTGAATCACTGTGTATATGACAAAATGACTAATAGATGGAGCCATCAAAAAATATATGATTTTTTAGATTTATATGAGTGTCAAGTTGCGTCCGATAAGATATGATTAGCTATTGGTGTGCTGTCGGGATAGTGTTCTGCCATACCATACTGGCTGAGTGCCTCATAAATCGGAATCTGCGCGGCATATCAAAAAAAGTTATGGAACCGGTAGCGTCAACCAATATCATACCACTGGTAATTGCAAGTGGCTGTCGGCTGATTGCTTACTGGTTAAATCTGCGTTTGCTGGGTCACGTACAATTAAGAGTTTCCAGTATTTTATAAATAAAAAAAATTTTCCGCAGAAAAACTTTCATTTGTAATGGAAGATTACTAGTTATTGTCAGCTTACATAGAAAATTTATCAAAAGATTGAAAAATCAATTGCATTATACTTGCAAATAATTCTGAATTATTTCTTAGAAGTTCTCCTTAGATTTGAGTATTTTAGTTTAACTTCAGGTCAGGTATAAGGAATTTGCGTGGATTATAAAAAATAATCAAATAAAAACAGAAAATATTCAATTACTCTTAAATACACAACAGCTTTTTTTATTTTTTTCTATATTTTTTTTCCTCATACTGTCGAGAAGTAGTTCCCAAACTGTTTTTCTCAATGCATCGCCGAAACGTATATCAAAGTACGATAACATATGCATATTCGTTGTTTTTGTTTTACCAATATGAGAATTTCAAGAATAAATAGGGCAGGATGCGCTTTTTGCCTCACCAACATTTCCGGGCAATTTTGCTACATTATTGGGGGAAGGAAATCTGACATTTTGTCTTAGTTTATTTTTATTCCACTTCGTCATTTTATCTTTATTAATATAGTAGTGTAACGTATTTAAATAACATTCGATTCTCTAAACGAATCCAAATCATCCTTAGAACTTGACTGATTATAATAATATTGTTTTGTATCAAGTGGTTCTTCAAATGTACACCATCTGTGTTCTCCTATTGTCCAAGCAGGAACGAAACGTATGTGAAAGCACGATAACTTTATTCAGATGAGAAAGCCTAAAAGAGTTTTAACAATAACAAAGAACCTTAGCAATAACCACACTTCACATAATTACTTTTTCTAAAACGAGTTTTTCTATCAAATCTGTTTTTAACCTAATTCTATAGAATTCTAAGGCAAAACATCTTCCCTTTTTTGAAAAAAAAATATAATTTACCCGAGTGTTAAAAAAATATGATATTGTCTCTGTGCATAAAAACTCTGTGCATTAATTTTAAAATTGCTAACACTGACGTATACCGTATTTCATTTTAATAACTTATTTAAAACTGATGAAAATCTCTGATGACTAATATATTTTTCTATGGATAATACAATGCAAAAAAGGCATTTCAAGAATATCATTTTCATCAATATATGGTAGCTGTTATTAACTATCAAATTACATTTCTTTGTTTTCCATTTTCCATTACCGTTAAATGAGTTTCATTTATTATCCGATTTTAAAATTTTAATAAAATGGTCAAGTGCGAGCATTACTCGCTCTCAGATGTTTTCGTACTTTAAACTAATATATTATTAATCCCTTGGGGACGAGCGACTGGCATATATGTCACTTAAACTTTTTAGAATCTTTCATTAATCCCACCAATTATTTTTTATTGTAAAATTTACTTTAATTAATTGGAGCATTTTCGATATTCAAGTATATAAAATTTTCTGTTTTGAAAAACCAGTGGCTACAGATTAATAATTAAACAAAGTGCTCTAATTACGAAGGAGTTAACTGTATTATTAAAAGATAATCGTTGCTAAAAGACTTTCTAAAAAACTATACAAAGTAGGGTTGGTTATAGCTATAATATGCTAGAAAAGTATGAATGGGTACACCATAAAAGTTCAAAGGGATATGAAGCCTAAATAATATCAAATATTGCTATTTTATATAACTCTTTTTATTTAAACCTATCCTTATCTATTTACTAGAAATGTAAAGTATTTTTATCTATTTATTAAGGCTCGCAAATTTGCAAAGCCGCTTCGATGCGTGACGCGTCTTCCAGATAGGTTTTTAATTTTACCTTTAAATACACAAGAGTTGTAATGATACACCCACTCAATGCAAACTAATCAAAAACACCATAGAATTTATAAAGAGTTCCCTGCATAAGGAAATTAAAATATATATAGAGAGAGACATTTTAATACCAAAAATTTCGTAATGTAGTGGGCGCTATGTACCAAGTAAATAACTGTTTGTATTAAATAAGGCAAATAATAGACAGACAAAAAATCCTGATAGTAAAATGGATACTTTTTTAAATTTCTTATACTCACGGACCCTGATTTATGTGATTAATTCTAATTAAATTAGAATGTTTGCAACAGTACGAAGTTTATCCTTTTTATACTGCTTCTAGGTATTGCATTACACAAATATATTATTAAAGTTGTTATCTAGGCTTTAAAAACCGACAGCATATATTATTCCCCCCCCACCCCGCCGTCGTTATTTATGCGCAAACGGTCCCTGCCTTTAAGGGTTAATATATAGGCTAATTACCGAATATTTTTTCAAAAATCATTATCTTCAATGCTTTAATTGTTCTGCTACAATAGGTACCTTTAACGCTCCTCAACACTTTTGCTCAATGCCACAAATTAAAAGTTGTGCGTAACGGACAAATATGCTTTTTTTCAAAAACTATGCAATCTAGAGATCGTTAGGTGGCGCTGACGGCGATTGAAGGTCAGGTGATCAGTGCTGAGTGAAGCGTTGACCTGGCCTTCAATCGCCGTCAGCGCCACCTATTGTTTGAGATGCGAACTAAAATAAAAATTACGGTAAAAAAAACTCTATACATTATATATAACCCTCCTGCAAAATTTTTTAATAGCTGTCACCGTTTGCAAGTTATTGAATTTTAAAATCCATTAGTCATTTTTGGGATACCCGTTATATATACAGGGTGATTCAGCTCGTCGGTGACAAACTTTAAGGATCGATAGAGCACACCTAGACGAACATTTTTGAATAGGGAATGTAGGGTCCCTGACGCGATGGTAAGGCGCTAGGCGCTTTCGAAAATTTGGGTGCCGAAATTCGAAACGTTATAAAAACTAGGGAAATGGTTAGATTTTCTTGCTTGTTGCGTCGAAATGATTCTGTTTGTTTAGACTTTCTTCAGTACCAATTTGATAAGCGTATCTCTTAAAACATGGATAGGGGGCGCTGCAGACTTTGGAGAGCTAGACAACAACTTTAAGCCCGTTATTTTGATAATTTAACACATGCTCGCCAAAGTTTATACTCTAACTTAAAGTTTGAACCCAAAAGTAGAGCCCTGCAAAAAGCGTAAGAGCCGGAATAAAATGTCAAAGTACAGGGTGGTCGAAACTCGAAGGCTCCTAAGAGATAAACAAACAGATTTCTTGACTTATGGCATGCATTTTCATGATTCTGTTTGCTGGGGCTCTCTGAAACTCAGTTGAACGGTACAAAAAGAAACATCGATAGGGGGCGCTTTGGGCAAAAAACATAATTCGTTGACATTTCGGACGCTAACTGGAAACGGGGCGCTACGATCAGTTAGTAATAATGAAAACACATTTTCTACCTCTGCTCAACACTTCTGAATAAATTTAGACCAAAAACATCAATGATACTGGAAATTTATTTACAAAAAATAACACTACAGAAGATGCTCGAAATTTCGACCTTGGGCCATGGTGCAGGCTTCGCACCTCCGTCGCATTGAGGAGTGTGTGTTTCCAACAATGCCAGGAGTATCTCTGATCTGCCCTGCAGCTGCCACAATGCGCGCCACAAGTTCTTCAGCACTGCTGACAGGTGTATGGTATACCTCGGCCTTCAGGTAACCCCAAAGGAAGAAATCCAAGCAGGTGAGGTCTGGTGATCGGGCAGGCCAGTGAACTGGACCCCCACGCCCGATCCACCGCTGGCCATACCTTGCGTTTAGATGGAGACGCACGTCGTTCGTGTAATGGGCCGGAGCTCCATCGTGCTGGAACCACATCTGGCGACGCGAACCTTCGGGTACGTGCGCCTCCTCCAGAAGCTGCGGCAGCACTTGATCCAGGAAAATCAGGTAATTTCCACCTGTCAGCCGTTCAGGTAACAAATAAGGGCCAATGAGGCAATCCCCCAGAATGCCGGCCCACACATTTACTGAGAAACGCTCCTGGGCTGCTCGGCTTCTGGTTTCATGTGGATTTTCATCACACCACACATGACTGTTGTGGGCGTTCCACATTCCCTCCCGGCTGAAGGTGGACTCGTCCGTAAACAAAATGCTGTTTACAAAACGGGGATCCCTGGATCTCATCGCCAAGTACCATCTTGAGAATTCCACTCGAGGGCCAAAATCCTGCTCTCTGAGCAACTGCACCCGCTGGATGTGGTAGGGGTGCAGA
The DNA here is from genome assembly GCA_964019185.1 of Maratus speculifer. Taxonomy (NCBI): domain Eukaryota; kingdom Metazoa; phylum Arthropoda; class Arachnida; order Araneae; family Salticidae; genus Maratus; species Maratus speculifer. The sequence continues at coordinate 277,143,905 of OZ025289.1, read as the reverse complement.
TTCCGGGAACGTAAGATGCGCCACGCAGTTGCTTGCGAAATGCCAACATGTCTGGCGATATCTCTCGTGCTAAGACCTGGGTTGTCCTCAACCAGGTTAAGCACAGCCTCTTCGTTGTCGGGGGTGCTCACTGATTGCTCCCGTTCAGGCCTGCCTCCGTCGAAAGATCCCGTTGTGGACAACCTCTGGTGTACTCGAGCGAAGAAGGCATGGCAGGGGATTTGCCTGTTGAGGTAACGCTCGGCGTACAACCGCTGAGCGGCTCGTCCATTACAACCAGCAGCGCCATATGCCAAATGCATGTCAGCCAATTCAGAGTTTGTGTACCGTTCCATCCTACTACCGATCTGCAGACAAGTAACCCGAAGCTTAAGTAGGTACCGCACGTTCAAAAGACGTGTCTGCGCATACAACTACGTCATCTCGCGTTGTCGTCTACGCATTACGTATCTTTTGCATATCGATATGGTACGATATCTTTTGCATAAATCAGCAAAAAGCACCTTATGTAAATTTTATTGCGCGCATTGTGCATGATTGAAACCAGCTATGTTTGTTAAAAAAAACAAACAAACTGCAGTTTTAATAGCTTCTTATGATAAGTAAATTACTCTCTTGTTTTGTTTCTAACTGATCGTAGCGCCCCGTTTCCAGTTAGCGTCCGAAATGTCAACGAATTATGTTTTTTGCCCAAAGCGCCCCCTATCGATGTTTTTTTTTGTACCGTTCAACTGAGTTTCAGAGAGCCCCAGCAAACAGAATCATGAAAATGCATGCCATAAGTCAAGAAATATGTTTGTTTATCTCTTAGGAGCCTTCGAGTTTCGACCACCCTGTACTTTGACATTTTATTCCGGCTCTTACGCTTTTTGCAGGGCTCTACTTTTGGGTTCAAACTTTAAGTTAGAGTATAAACTTTGGCGAGCATGTGTTAAATTATCAAAATAACGGGCTTAAAGTTGTTGTCTAGCTCTCCAAAGTCTGCAGCGCCCCCTATCCATGTTTTAAGAGATACGCTTATCAAATTGGTACTGAAGAAAGTCTAAACAAACAGAATCATTTCGACGCAACAAGCAAGAAAATCTAACCATTTCCCTAGTTTTTATGACGTTTCGAATTTCGGCACCCAAATTTTCGAAAGCGCCTAGCGCCTTACCATCGCGTCAGGGACCCTACATTCCCTATTCAAAAATGTTCGTCTAGGTGTGCTCTATCGATCCTTAAAGTTTGTCACCGACGAGCTGAATCACCCTGTATATATATATGTGTGTGTGTGTGTTGAATTCAGCGTAACAAAAGCTTTCACAAGACACCCCACACACTATACACACACAAGTAACACAATTCACCCCCTACTTCCTCTTAAATATAACTGTAAATGTTTAATAATCTGTAAATATGTGGGTCAATATTCTTTATCACTTCCCCTAGTTTAAGCTTTTCATATTCCAAAGTTTATAAGTCAAATGGCTGTGACAGACTAACACGGGAGAGATCTTATAATGGTTCCGTTTTCACTTTATAAGTACGGAATTAAAAAAAAACATATATAATATATCAGTTTACTGCGTTGAAGTCTTAGGTATTAACTATTTCTTTTTGTTATAATATTTAAGTTTATAATATTTTTTTAAGTTCGTAGTACATCGTATAGATCGTTCAACTAGTTTTTAGGTTAAGTATGTTCTATCAAATCAGGTTTTGTCATCCGTTTCTTTATGTGGCATATTGAAGAGCAAAAAAGAAGTTTAATGCCCCCTCCAATAAAGAATGCAGAAAGTTGCAAAAATTCGTAAAATACATTACTACTCAAACAAATTATGAAACATTTATATATGAATATATGTATGTATATATATCGATCATTCAAATAATTAAAATTATTTTACATTTAAAATTATTTTACATGTGTTGCTTTTTTTAGTCTGCCAGATTTTTTTAACTGAAATTGACAGCAAATTGGTGAGCATTAAATTACAAGAAAGTCTCATGTTGGAATCAATCGTTACCGAGTGTATAATTATATTTAAATTAATGATATTTTCTTGTTTAAGGAAAATATATCTTTTTATAAAGAACATAAAAGTATATTTATTGGCTCATTAATTAGTTTAAAATCAAATAAGCTAATAGTTGTGTTCCATTTTTCTTGAATGTTAAACATTAGCAGTGAATACTTAGATGAATAAACGCTACATACTATTTCAATAATTTTTAAATATTACCCTTACTAAATTACTTCGATATAAATAAATTAAAATAAAGATGTTGAAATAAAATAATTAATTTGAATGTATGTACTTCATTTAAGAATTTCATTCATAAAATTTTTAATTGCTTTCTATTTTTTATGAAAAGCTATTTAAAAGATTGTTTAATTTCCCGAATTGGATGAATACCATTTATAAGACATAAGATAAACTTCTGTAAAGAACTTTACAGAGATGCGCTTAAATATATTATTCTAGACTATATCTAAATACATTTAAACAACAAATTACATAAAAATTAAAATTAGATGAATTACTGAAACAGATACAGCTATCTAAATTGCTCTCAAAATCACTTCCGTTTGTAATAGAAAATTGGGATTGCTGATCAAAAGAGGAAAAGTCTGTGTTTGATTATTTCTCCAGTATCTTATTTCAAAAACTTCTATCTAAATAAACTAACTTTATTTTGGAGATAATAAACATTTTATTCAATGACGAATGGAAAATGCTTTTACGTTCTCGGTGAATTGAAATCAGTAATTGTTAGTTATCTACGTTAAATAAGTGCAAACATGGATTATGTTGTATTGGAGATTCCCAAATATACCTTAGAAATATCGGAATATAGTTTTCAAATATTTCTACTAGTGCTCTCGATTATACGTTTATACGCGTATACGTATAATACGTATTATACGAAATACGGATCAACTATACGTATAATACGGCATCGGCGGTTATACGTATTGCGCAAAACAACATATACGGTACATCGTATATACGGATCTTCTCCAAGCGGTTAAACGTATAAACGTTTAAACGTTTTTCATTCAAGATATGAAATTTGATGTTTCAATGCTTTTACAGACATTGAGAAATATCCGGTAGAGTATCCCCATCGCGATTCTCTGTTTAAAAAACTACGATGCGTTTACTTAACTACTACTTGTTATGCGGGTACCTAAAAAATCTGAATACGTTTCTCAGTTTAAATTTTGGTTTCTTTCCCAAAAAACTAAGTTATTTATTATAAATTGTCTTACATTAGTTGTGGATAGAATCAAACTAATCTTTGGAAGAGCTGTGGCTCAGTACTTAGTTTTTTTATGTTTTCTTGTATCTTAACAAGAAGAAAGTAATGGATTCGAGAAATCTTTCGACTGGTTTACACTTTTTAAGGGTAAGATAGTCCGAAAAATATGTTTTTACAAAATATCTGTCTGTGACTTTGTCTATATGTGGCATGAATTTTGTTCCACCAGTTGCACAGAATGAGTTTTCAGCAATATCATCATCACATAGCAGGCAGTAGGCTCTGTCATTCTTTTTCTCACCGCCACACCCAGCTTTTTCTATTCATTTCTAATTGTAATCTAAGCAGAACTGCGTCTATAAATGCTCGTTCTTCTACACTACGAGATACTTATACTAAGTGTCTGCGTCACGTGACACAATGGTTTTATTTTTCACCATATGTAAATTGTCTTACCGCGGAGGGATTTTAAAATAATTTACATATTTGGTAGTTTTTATTAGTTCCTTTTTTAAATAATTTAATTATTTTGTCCTCCCAGAATATTTTATGACTTATTTAATGAAAATTAGAAGAAACATAATTAAACATTGAGTATGTTTAGAGTAACTTACCGGTCACTTACCGAAGTGACCAATGTTACCAACCGATTGTAGGGTAGTATGAAATGAAAATCAAGGTGAATTGTGACGTCAGCTACAGTTCAACAGGATAGTTTTCATTGGTGCCACATTTCGGTTTCGTACTGCCCTACAATCGATAGGTAACATGGGTCACTTCGGTAAATTGCACTGAACATGTACGTTGATTAAAATATTTATAAAGGGAAATACCAAGATCTTGGTTGGAATCCAGATAGTAGATATTTCACTGTTAGTGAAGCAAGATTAGCCAATCAGGAGTCTGATCTTTTGTGAGCTTTTTGCAAACTGTTTTAAAAAATATACACTTTTCAATGCTTGATCTCGTATGTATAAGACATACTATCAGGGCCGTAGCTAGAAGTGAACCATGGGGGGGGGGGGGGCTCGAGAGAATGTAGGGGGGGCTCATAATATTTTTTTCTCTTTCTGACGCAGAAAGATAAATTAATAACTATTCACATTGTAGGTATTATGTTTCTAATTAAACTGTTGTACTAACTTCATTTTATGCTAAGAAAAGTATAGGATGATGAAAATTTTGATTGTATAACTGGTGCAAAATGAAACATCATGTTAACTTCATATGTACATATAAGATGAGGGAGTGTTGAAACACGTATTTTAGATACAATTTAGTAACTCTGCAAAACTGTGAAAGGGTCTCAAAACTACATTAGATTTTTGAACATAATTTCATTTGAATTTTTGGAACAGAAATTAATTGAGTGACCTTGGAATCTTTTCCAGGGGGGGGGGGGCTCAAAATATTCTAGGGGGGCTGAGCCGCCCATAGCGCCCCCTTAGCTACGGGCCTGCATACTATGCGAATTTCTGTCGTAACGCTACCGATTTCCAAATTATTCTCCATTCAGCGACATAAGACTGGTGAAGTCCGCTATTTAAATTAGATACGATACGGCGAATATACGTATACATTAAATATACGTATTCTTAAATATACGTTTAGTTGATACGCCTTATACGTATCCGGATACGTTTAAACGTATATTCGAAAGTATCCGTATAGCAGAAAAACGTATTATACGGATATACGTATATCGTTTAATCGTATACCTGCTATACGTATCCTATCGCGAGCACTAATTTCTACGTGCATTATTATTATTATTTGAATTTTACCTGTCTGAGATAAATTGCCACTGAAAATCAAAACGTGTTAAGGAATAGATTGGAAATAAAACTATATTATTGAAAAAGATCTCTCATTATTTTTCGAAAAGCTAAAATTGGTGTTTTGTACGTTCTCACCATACGCATGTTTAGATTAATTTGTAATTTAGAAAAAAAATCCTACTTTAAAAACCTAATTCAAATCAACAGTTTACAAGTATTTTCAAAGTATTTTAAATCTGAAGTGAGAATTCGTTTATTATTGAAACCTTGATAGGTTACATTTTAATTTCAGCTGCACTGTAAAATGCACGAAATTTTCAAACATTTTTTTGGCTATTCCTGTTCTACAAAAAAAAAAAAAAAAAAAAAAAAAAAAAAAAAAAAAAAAAAGCGAACAACTTTTTTTATCATTTTATGTAGATGTATTCACTTATAACTCATTAATATTTTATGAAAACATTTTACCAGCTCTTGAGCATTCAAAATGGGCTTAAAATTCCTATTTTGATAATATTGGGCTATTTTTTATTTATTTATTTTGACTTCATAAGAAGATGAAATATTCTTCCACATTTCGTTGCACCCGAATTAAAACTGAAATATTTTATTTATGTATGGGAATATAAATGCAAATATTATGCTTTAATGTTTCAAAATGGCTTCTTGGAAAAGTAATAAAAATGTCACTATGGCTTAATGGACAAATTTAAGATATAAAATTTGCTGATGAAAAGATGGAACATCGACCACTTTTTAAAAAACGTAGAGTGCTCCCCTCTCTAAATAGAGATTTGGATTCTGCCCGGAACTAAATACATAAAAGATAACAGATTATAAAATAATCAAGTTTTGTATAGCAGTTTAATAAATAATTCTTCTATTTATAGAACAATTAAAATGTGTTTATTAGATTGCCATTACAGATTTGATGCATGAGATACAATTTTTCTCTTTGAGAAGTAGCAAATAACTTTCTCAAAATAGATTGCTATCATTACAATACTACAATCATTATTCTATAATTCTCATTGGCTCTTCAGATATTTTTCAAGAATATTTCCCAATCGTGAAACATTAATTTATTAAAAAGAGACAAAAAAATAATTAAAGTAACATATTCTTCTTCTGATTTTAATGTTACATGTATTACAGAAGTATTTGGAGTAATTTATAACGTAACCTATAATTTTTTTTATGTAAATAGCTTTCTAGAACGTTGAATACGCGAATTAAAAATGTCGGTTAATTATGTCAAATAAATTTTGAATTGAACTTAAAAAAAAATCCACATTACAATTTGTTTTTGCAATTATTTAACATGAGATTTGCATTAGGATTTACATTAAATACTTAGCAATTTTATAATATCCTGATTCCTTCACCGAGTGACATCGCGTTCACTATCACAACATAAAGTTGGTCGCAGAGTCCAAATGTGACGTCAAAATTAGGTGTTTGTACTCAAAATTTTAAAAGATTGTTACAAATCGAAAATAAAATAAATATAAGATGTGTTTAAATAACACATAATTCCCAATAGAACGGATATTTTCGTTTTCACTGTGTCCATTTTGTGATAAACTAATATAAGGATTCCCCTTTTTTCTCTCTCTCTTTATCTTTTTAGTGGTTCATGGATGCAATTCTATTTAAAAAAAAACGATTTCTTGAAAATGATTTTTTTTTAAAAATTACTTCTTTCCTTTCTTTTTTTTCTTTTTTTACGGTTTAAAATGTGTGTACGTTGGAAATTAACCACACAGATACCTATGCATGAACAATTCCTTACTTTCAAAAATAAATAAAAAAAACTAAGACTAAACATATTGACGTCATTGTTATGCACAAAATTCTCCTCTATATATACCAAAGTTGCGCGTTATAGGCTTCAAATTTGTAGCTTAAATATACTGAATAAATGATATATCTGAAACGACTTACCAATGACCATGTTCTGATCTGAATAGAAAATTTAACGTTCAATTTTTTTTAATTAATTTTGAAAATGATATGTATTAAGCTAAATTTTGTTGATATGAATAGAAAATTTAACGTTCAATTTTCGTTAGTTAATTTTAAAAATGATGTGTATTAAGCAAAATTTATTGATATTTTTATCTTCTCAGAGCAAAACTGCAAATGATTCAGACTCGAAAATAAATTATAGTGATTTTTATTAAAAAAAAGTATTATATATTAAAAAATACATAGTTGTGTGTGCATAGTACACCCTGTACATTGCATAAAATGTGTTTATCTAGAGCTTTTCTATCCATTAGCTCTATAAAATGGAATATATAGTCTGGAAACATAAGATAGCATTATTGAAACTTAACAAAATGCCTGTCTGAAGCATTTTATTCCTTTAAATACAAATTATTACTATGATTATAAATTTGATAACAGTACCGTCTCTCATAACCATCTAGTATGATTTTGGCTACCCAATATTAAAGGTGATTATTTTTATAGATTTTTTTTATTTTAAATTGCAAATATGAATTATAAACACAATATCATCACTTCACCTAAAAAGCCCTTCTAAATTCCAGGTAATCTGTACATTGTAAAAGATGAATATAACTAGTTTTTACACATTTTTAAATTAAAAAAATTAAATAATTATGAATATGTTACATCTATATGACGAATATATGAATATAATACATCTGTACATTATGAATATATAACATCTTTCACATAATCATCTAGTAATGTAGAAGTAAACCTGTTTATTGTAAATTCGAATGTTAGAGTCTCTTTTCCAGTAGACATAAAGAAGTAATTTTCCAACATCTTAACATCACATATGCTAACATAACTCTGTAATTTTTTGGAAAAGCTGTGTATTGTAAAAGATGAATAGTTTTTGGCTTTTGTTATCTTAAATATAAAATACTGAATCATACAAAGAATAAGAACCCCTCTCATATAATATTCTACAAACTCCTAGACCTCTCTCTATATAGATATTTCAAGGTTCAAGAAATGGCTAGAAAGATTTTTAGATTGTACTTTCTCAAAAATAAAAATCTTCCAAAAAGATTATCTTGTAAGCTGATAAGTATGCTTCATTTTATTAACGTGCATTATTTTATATCCTTTTAATGAAATAAAATTACTTAATTTTCTAATAAGAGATTTATACTACTTAGAGTATTTATTTTGGTTACCTTATTCTAGAGCTCTTAATTCAATAAGCACTTACTTGACATTTACATTCTCCCAGACAGGACAAAATATAAATAGTTTGAAAGGAATAATTATTTCATAGTTTAAGTACAAGCACATGAAACGGATAATGTATTCAAATAGCAATTCGATAATTGTAGATAGTTCATTTAACTTGAAAAATATCTTCTATTACTTTAATTAATACTTATTATAATTAGATGCTATTAAGTGAGCGGTGGGAAATGTTTCTAAATATCTTCAGAAATATTTGAAAAGAATAAAATAAATTTAGATATCAGACCTTCAATGTAGATAAAAAAAAACGATTGATGAAGTCCATTAAGTAAATTTTGAAAAACAGAAATACTGCGTAAAATGCTATTATATTTGCATATTTTACTATTATATTTGCATGATGTATATATATATATAATTAATTGTTAAAATAAAAATGAAAAAAAAGACACAATAAAAATACGAAATTATTTTGCTTCAATTTTCAATGAAAAACAAATATACCGCTTCACCGAATATATAATTTAGCATGAGTTTCCCAGATACAAATAATACAGAACCTAACCCATAAATATGGCCAACATATTATGGTCTCTATGAAACGCCACATTAATGAAAACTTCAAAAACTGTATAATATATACCTATATAACTTTTGCTAACTTAACATAAAGAATTTTTTTTTAAATAAACATTTATATAAAAGTATACACCCATAAAAAATTATTAGGGATGATCTATGTATAAATCTTTAATAGGGACATATTATTATTTTTATAATATCTAAATTTGTCTTTTGATGTTGGAATTTCTAAGCAAAACATCCTTATATTTCTCATTATCTTTGGCCACTTTGTGAACCTTATCACGTCTTTCAATAGTCTGTTGAATGAAACAGCGGACAATGAACTATGTTAGCAATACTCTGTGTGTTTTCTTGAAAAATAATAATTCTTTCTGTAGGATAGAAAAGCAGTTAAGAGAAAAAGACCAAATAATTTACTTTTTCAATCATTTAGGAATTCCGGAACTTAAATAGGGTATGAGTGTTCGTTTTTAGCAACATTATTTCATTGTACTTCTTAAATTTATTTTATTTTATCTTTAGTATAAATTTCACTTAAAGGGCGATCTTTTTGAGCTATGAAAATAAGATGTTTTATATGTTACATGTTTTTATATTTTTAGACTATTAGAATGCATTTTTGCTATCCATTGATTATGGTTCTTTTAAATCGTTTATTTAAAAATAGAGCATGACGAGGCTAAATAATTCAACAACAAATTCGAGTACATTTATTATAAATTTATTTTATTTCACAAAATCATTCTTATATAGTAAAGGCTCATACAATCACTTCCAAAAGTTAAGCACGGAGAGTAAAATGCTAATTTCCAGAAGCCAATCAGAATTGAAGAGGATGCAAATCGCTGTAGAGGTAGATGGAAGAATGCAAATATGTTAGGTAACAGCCAATCGCGCTTTCATGTCAAGAATTATGCAAAAAAGGCAGTCTTATAAGAAGCCAGCTTCATGAAGGGTTACAGAAGTTTATTGTAAGTACTGATAGAAGGAATTTAAAACTTTCGTACAATTTGTTTTAAAGACTTTTAGAAGAAGAATGGAAGATTCTGAACGCTTGCGTGCTGTGGGGCGTATTGAAGCAGGACAGTCGAACACAGATGTTGCTCTTTTCTTCGGCGTTCATCATTCTGTAATTTCACGTTTGTGGAAACAATTCCAAACCACACAGACAGTTGTCCGAAGGCTTGTAGCCGAATTGCAGAGCGATCTCCACACCTGTGACATCTATGGTAACAGCGTCCATTGGCGATATCTGCAGCTACTGTACGCCAAAGATTACATATGAGTCCATTACATATAGACTGTATGTCCAGGTACCTCGAGTTTGTGTTCTTCTATCCGTCTAATCAAGAGGAACACGATTAAAGTGGTGCCGGGAGCATGTCAACTGGACTGTATCTGACTGGGGCAGTGTCTTGTTTACTGATGAGTCAAGATTTACTCTGCAGCCAGCCCAGCAAACACAGAGCTATCGATAAACAATTGTTCCACAGCCGCTTTGCCGTTATCAACGGTTTCGGCAGGATACCGTCCTCCGTATCGATTCCATTCCTTCTTCGAAACGCCAGGCGAGTGTCAACCGGCAAGTAGGCCCACAACTGGTCCGGTAACCTGAAGCCAGCATAAATTGAAAAAAAAAAACAGCGTTTAGTGGCGCCATCTATGACTCATCTTGGAACTATATTTGTTAAAATTCCAAAAATAGTACTTCAGCCTAGGAATACGATGGAGTCGATCCGAGGACCATAAGAACAGAAGGTGATTGCTTTAACCACCTGATCAGTTGGCCTCGCTGTGATTAGGATTTTATGGAATAATAAGCGGAAGGCATTTCGTTAAGGAAAGTGTTTGTCGTTGATGGGAATTAGTTTATGGAAAAATTGGAATTTTGATGTGTTTTTATTTTATTTTTTATTTGTGTATTATTAATTAGTGTATTATTAATATTATTATTTTGCAATTGTTTTATGCTGGTGTATTGAAAAATTTATTTAATATTTCAATGAAAGAATAAATAACTTAGCGAATTAGTTAAAGCAAACGAAATTGTTTTGAATAATTATGTACTTAATAAAGTGAATTATTTTTAGAATTTTTGTATTTGTTAAAAAAAAAATCAATTAGAATTTATTATGTAATTACATGCATTACATTAATTTATAAATTATGTATTTTTAAGATGGAAAAAAACTTTTAACAAATAATAAGTTGATAATTAATAATTTTTGATTAGAATAAGAATTCATTTTATGTCATTTGTTATTTATCAATATTTTTAAATTTAAAAATAAACAAAAAAAATTGATTTATATCTATATTTTTTTCTTTCGATAGATAAATTTTACATAGGGGGTATTTCTCAATTTTTCTGTAAATTTAAAATTACTTTAGTGTTTAATAAAATCTCTGAATTTAGAAATTTTCTGTTAATGCGGTTTTTTTAGGAATTACAGTGCAATTAAGTATGTTAGATTAAGAAATATATATTTGTAATTAAAAAAAAATTCAATAATAATATAAGTTGGAAATTCATCACTTTTAACTAGAATTTAAAAAAATATATATTGTAAGTCATTTAATGATTTATTGTAGAATATATTTTTAGAGATTATTTTTCATCATCATCATCATCATCATCATCATCATCATCATCATCATCATCATTATTATTATTATTATTATTATTATTATTATTATTATTATTATTATTATTATTATTATTATTATTATTATTGCATTTAGAATTTTTTTTAGAAGAAAGATATTTCAGAATCTTTCGTTTAAATTTTATGGCCAAATCGCTGGGTAGAATTGTTATATTTAATAGCTTGTAAAATGGTTTTAAAGAATTTTTAGTAATTTTTTTAAAATAAAATAAAAAAACTGCTATTTCTTAGATAATTAATATTCCTAGAAAATAAGTTAAATTAACTTATGAAGAATTTTGTTATTATTATTATTATTATTTTTATTTTTATTTACGATAAAGTTTAAATAATAATACTTTTAATAAGCGATAAAAATGTTTTTTACTGATTCAAATAGCTATAGGTTTTTTTTTATGAATTAAAACAAATAAATAAATAAATATTGACTATTTTTGACAATTTTTCTGTTTATGACTATTAGAATTTTATATGAAATACATAAAATTAGATCTTTTGTCAAAACTCAAATAAAATTTAGAAAAAAAATAAATGCCGGTTTAAAAAAAATCGATTTCGGACCGATGTTGGCAATTCTAATTGGGCCACTATCGGAAATCACATATCGGTCTTGCATCATGTGCCACTGTAGGTCATTTGCCGACATATAACCATAAAAAGACCGATTATGATAACCGACAGTTGAAAAATCAGATTCTTAAGTTTCAGTTGCCGACATGCTGCCGAAACGTCACCGAAAATACTGTGTACATGCCGACACATAACCGACACTGCCGGCTGTTGTCCGGTTGAGTACCGATAGGTATGTTTTTTCTGAGTGATGGCAAGCCTAAAAGGATATGGCGTGAACAAGGAACACGCAATCAGCCCTAAAACATCACTGAACATCACGCATTCCGAAGCGGAAGCATCATAGTGTGAGCAGGGATTTCATTAGGATATCGGACCGACCTGCACATCTTTCAAATGTGTTCTGTGACGACTGTCCATTATTGAGATGAAGGCTTAGAATTTATTGTGAGATTGCACGCTACAGCAGGTGGCCCTACTTTTGTTTTAATGGACGTAACGCACGTCCTACAGAGCTGGCATCGTCGATGACTACCTGGAGGGTGAAGGGATTGCGCGTATGGCGTGGACAGCATATTTGCTCGACTTTAATCCCATTGAAAATATTTGGAATGATCTTGGCCGTATGTTCACGTTTCCCACCTCCATCCTCTCTTATTGAGCTGGAAACTACTCTACAAGAAGAATAACGATTGCCTAATTCTGCGGTGGTTGACTATCTAATTTAAAGCAGGGTTACAAGGTGTAAACTTTGCATACTTATTAGGGGATCACATACCCTATTAATGTCTTTTTTCTTCATTTTATGCTGTTTATTTTCACTTCATACATAATTCTGTTTAAGTCTCCAGTATGTCATTAACTGATCACTTATAAAAATTTAATATTGTTTTCATTTCTGTATATAATTATTGATTTTATAATTCATAAATATATATGCTATTTTCCTGCCGAATTTTGTGTCGATCAAAGCAGTATTTGTTGATTTTTTTGCATTTTACATCTTCGTGCTTAACTTTTGGAAGTGATTGTAGAACATAAAATATATCATTAATAATTAAAATTTACATATTTCAAAAAAGGAAAGTGATAAAAAAATTAAATAAGAAAATATGTATCACTCCCCCTCGATATGCTATTTTTTTCATGAAAAAAATATGTCTTCGATAAAAAGATAACGTTACAATATATTATAAAAGCCAGCCGCAAAAGGAAGCAAAATCATCATTTTACGGTTAAATACTACGGTTAATTACTAAATCTACTGCAATTTTTTTAATTAATAAGCCTCTCACATTTTGTTTTTTATGCATTCAAATAAACAAGAAATACATTTGACTGCAATTTATTTGGAAACCACATCACAATTTATTGTCACAATTTCAAAATGTTATACTGTTATTTTAATCTAGCTAAAATATTCAGCTTTCGAAGTTCATCGTCATTTCATATTGCATGTTGATCAACATAAATTCGAAGTAATTCGCACTAGATCGCGATTTTAATATTGTAGTAGAGATATTAAATATTTGTTATTGGTTGTAACTTGATAATAATGCAAACTATTCATTAAAGCTGACAAATATTGCCAATTTGTGCCAAATAAAAAAACAGTACGCAATTAGAGATACATTTTAACAAAATAAATCCGGCATGAAATACTGATTAATCTCTTTAACCCGTTAATATATCTTTTATCTTACCAATCATGCGTAGTATTGTGTAAATTGGATTTACACGTTTCAAATACTGTATATTTTGAAAATACTTATTTTCATTCCGTCTATCTGCATGTCTGTAAACGACCTGTCTCCAGAGAAAACTGAGAAAAAAATTGTAATTCAGTATGTACTTAGAATGTAATAATGGAAAAAAGCCTATTGAATAACAGTAATCTCGATTATCCGGAACTATTGTTTTCTAACTCTCAAGTTATTCGCTCTGATAAAAGATGCATACAATTTTTCGATATTTTTTTATTTTAAGGAGGGAATATAAAAGCCAATAAAAAATATACATTTTGCGTAAAGTATGAAATTTTGAGATACTTTAATTTGTATATTTTAATCCTCACTAGAAAATTAAAACAACAATCTTTGCTTTAATTAATAACAGAACAATCCGTATTTAAATAAAACGAAATTTGTTATTGAATTTTTCTGGTATACAATCAGATTTTCTGAATTAAACAATTTCTAGACCGTATTCTATTATGGGAATGAAATGGTTAACGTAAATGTCACACTCACTTGACATTCAAAACGTTACATGTGTTTTTTACATCATCAAGGGATTTTTAATTCGGCATTTTATTTGTATTCTTATTAATCATATGCTAATTTATTTGTTTTTTAATTACTTAAAATAAACATTATGCCAATTTGTGTAATTTACGGGTAGTTTAGTGATTTATACTAATTGTCGAAGTTGGTCACGGAATACTGTCGCAAAAACTGTTCTACCGTTGGATTTTTTTTTCTTTTATTTTAAGGGGGCCAATGATGAAAGAGGCTATAAAGCCGCACCACAAAATTACTTTTAGGCCATGAAGTGTTTTTTCCATCAATGCATGAAGGTTTTCTTTTGCCATATACGAAATCTTTTCTTGTCACGCTCCCTCGTAGAGAAAGTGCGTCTCGTCTGTCCGCAAAGCATTTAAAAAATAGTTTACACTGTTCTCCATTTTCGAGAAAACCCAATTAACAAATTCTATACGAGCAACAAAATCAGTTGATTTAATTTCGTGCACAGCCTGAACTTTATTCAGATATTTCTTCAGAATGATCCTTAGAAATCGCCATACACTTCTATTATAAATTTTAGTCTATCGTGAAACTGCAGATGCATTGCATTCATTATGTGCTGATGATATCAACTGAGTATCGGTATCGAGTTCTACCACATTTACGACGGCAACAGACGTTTGGGGGTTCTCGCTTCTTTGACGATCTTCCAATGAGTCTGTTTTCTAAATCATTTTTATCATAGCCCTCAGATTTATAATAGTCATCGGTCCTTTCCCAGTTTTAATTCCACAAAATGTACGATAAAAACGCAAAGCTAAACTTTCCAATTTATTCTTTTTGTAAAACAGCTTAACTAACAAAGTTTTCACACGCAAAAAAAAGCATGTCTAAGCATAGCAGTTACACATCGAATTTTGTATCAAAAATCTTTTTGTATGCAGTTTCTTTAACCTTTAAAATAAATTCTTGAATTTACAGCAAAATCCGAGAAAAATGTTGCACAATGAACTCATCTGCTTTTATCATGATATAGATACTTTTGACGTCTACAGAAACGACACCCAGTGCTAAAAATTGCAAATATTAATTAAAAGGGTTTTCTTTCATTATAAAAAAAATCCATACGTTTCTGCTCATATAGCTAAAAAACGCTCCTTTCTATTGTACACATTTTTCTTATTATTTGTATTTTAAAACTCCCGGAACTTCTGTATTACCCGGTATATATATTTATTTAAAAAAATGAAACTCTTAAGTGAATAAATTTGATTTTTTTAAATGAATGGAAAAATAAATTTAATGTGACTGTTACAGAAAGAAAATAATATAAATGAAATTAATGTAATTTTTAATTAAATTATGAATTTCAAATTGATTAGTATACTGCCAAGCTTTCCGGTTTTTCAGAATAACATTTAGTACTAATAAATTTTATCGCATCCAATAACAATTTTGTGGTATTTTATAATTCCCAAACTACAGACAATCTTACAAATTAAATTTTGAAAAAAAATATAGGCGAAGTTCAATATTTCCTAGTTAATTCAATGCATTTCAAAAGCCGAAATCAAATTTTACATTACACAGTAACTAGATATCATTATTATTCTTTAAAAATGTATGAAATAATAAAATGCTCTATAAATGATTATTTCTCAGAACTTTTTTTATTTTATAAAAATTTTCCTAAACTTATTTTTTCCTATCACAACTTTTGAAGAATCACTATCCAGACACGATATAGCTAAAATCATCACGCGCTATCGATTTTAGGTTTCAAATATTTACAGAAGTACTTTAAAGATTTTTTTAACTTCGGGGAATGAAAAGAACACGTTTAACCTTATTTTTTCCACGACAATTTAATCATGACGAACTTTAACAGACCAGCGAAAAACTGAGTAAAAGTATGATATTTATGATCACCCTGTAAAACTACATACAGAAATGACCTATAGTTGTAAAGCATGACTCTGTGTGACATATATGTTTATTTCTGTAAATATAGCACGTATTGTTGTAGAAATGTAACAATTTTCATAAAAAATTAAAGACTTTTTTCTTATTTTTCGTTTAAAGTATAAAAATTAAAAAAAAAAAAGTTTCAGAAAATATGACGAAATATGGTAGAAATATTGCAGTACAATTATCAAATAGATATATTATTTGTTTATTAAAAAATAAACAATTGTATAAAATAACTTTTAGCATTCCCATTCCCGAAATTTGATATATCCGTTCACAGAGCTGCAAGCTCCACAGCAGTATAAGCATTACATAAATTAATATAATTCTGCATACATTTTGCGGTTTTAAAAGATTTTATTACGATTAATACTCTTAAGGTTTATGTTTGTAAAGATATTTAAATTTTTTATGTCACGTTGGAAAAATGGATTTTTTATTAGATTTTTCTAAAAATTAATAAGAAAACAACATTAAAATTTAGCACTTTTGCTCGGCGGTCAGGGGATTAAGGGCGTCTGCGCAAACAATGCCACAGATTTTTCTGCAAGATTCAAAAGTCAGCACTACAGAGCAACTAACATAAACGGATATGTCGAATATCTTGAAAACTTATAAATATATCGGTGTTATATTGAGTTGAATTTTGGCTTCCTTCGTAAACGAGCTGTATGCAATCATTTTACTTAAGTTGTCATTTATTATTACATGACTTTCAAGAAAGAAAATAGTTTTTAATAAATGTAAATAAATAACTTTGAAAGAAATGCTTAGATTTTGATTACTTCTATTTTGCTGAAATAGGCTCATTTCGACGGTTTGTTAAGTGGAACTAAAGCTTTCTAGCCTCGTGCTAAGTAACAACATTACCTCGATTGATCAGTATAAAACGAGTTACTAGCTTAGAATAACTATCTTGGTGTTTTACTCCACGCTAACATTCTTGGTTACAGAACATGAGATTCACTGGTTCAAATTCCACCAACTCCAATTTACTGTCTTTTTATAGGTGAAATGGACAAGCACGCAAGTTTTAATATCGATCACCTCATCTCATATTCAACAGATAGCAGCACTACACAAATAATTTCCTTCGCCAAAGATTCTAAAACACACACAGCAAAATGCCTGCATTCGCATTCATCTCATATACCTATGAAACATCAACAACAAGTGCATAACACTCGTATATTCTTCCTAACTGGGAATGAAGTGTGTAGAAATCGAATCTCATTTGATCAGACAGCAAGTAATTGGGTAGGTATTTTGCTCGACGCTAACTTTGACATTTGTGGTCTCTAAAGAGTCTCCACGCTCGCTTCAGCATCAATAAAAAATCGCAATAATTAAAAGTTACAATTTGATTTAAATCTTTTATCATCCAACTACTTTTATAAAAACAGAAATTTGGTGAAGCTTATTTTCGATATCACTATGAATTTTCACATTATTCAATTGATCTTTCTATATAAGTTGCTTTATCCTCTTAAGCTGCTATCAGATTCACCAATTTTTTGAGCGACTAACTTCTCAGGTGACTTTTTCTTCAACTTTTCATCGTACAAAAACAGAAAAAAGTTGCAATTGTTGTTGCTAATATTTGAGGAAAAACCGATTCTACTGTTACTAGCTGTTATTATTTATCAAAATTTCGTTGGCGCAAATAAACTTTCCAGAAACTTACGGTCAATTTTTCAATTACCTCTTGATATTGTTACGAATTTTGTAAATAGTTAGTGTTTGTACTGTAAAATAATGTAAATAATCTTATTAAGCTCCATTCCTTTACTAATATTAGTTTTTGTTACATTGTCCCTGTTATCAAACAAACTTGTCTATTATTTTCAGTGAATGTCTGTGACAGCTTGGCGAAATATTAGAGATATCGCCAAGTTGGCGACAAACTTGGCGATTGTTGGCGATGGTAACCCTTCCCTCTTTATGGTAACCCCCTTTAGATATGCTGATACACTGAATGTTATTCCGTGGTTTTCTGGATTATTCGAGAAGCCTGTGGAAATTTCCAGCGCTGGCTGCGAGCCTATATAAGGAGAGCAATACGAGCTGTTGTGGTTATTATTTATCGGTCAGTCATTGAGTGAACTTCTAGGTGATTGTTTAATCATGTTTGCTTGAGTTTTATCTATGTTATTTTAGTGTTGAGACGTTGTATAAAGAGTCTCTGGGACCTATATCTGTACTTGTACGATAGATTTGAACAGTTATTTTTGAATATCTAGTAATATTTGTGAGTTTCGAAGACTCTGTTGTTCTGAAGATCTGTAAATAAATTATTTTCTACTTTTCTAAGAGACAAGAGTTTGAAGTTGTCTAACCATAAGATCAAAAGAACCCCATATACGCTGCAACATTTGGTGTCAGAATTCGGGATCTTATGGCGAAAACAAGAGCAACGGAAAAGTAACTGAGTGAGTTGTTGAAAGCTACTAACGGATTATCAGATAAAATGAATAAAAACGAAGAAAGAATGGAACAGTTGACAAATAAAATTGACAAATGCCAAGAAGAAGTGACTGAAAAGATGAATAAAGGCCAAGAAGAGTTGGCGGAAAAGATGAATAAAAACGAAGAAAGAATGGCACAGTTGACAAATAAAATTGATAAATGCCAAGAAGAATTGACTGAAAAGATTAATAAAGGCCAAGAAGAAATGAAGAAAACTTTAGAAGAAAAATTCTCGTCGGTAGAGAGAAGAATAGACTCAGTAGAAGAGAAAATAGAGGAAGTAGAAGAGAAAATTCAGAATGAAGTTAATAATGTTGAGGAGAAAATGGAAAAGAAAATAATTGAAGTAGATGAAAAGCTAAATAGACGAGTACAAGATCTTGAGAAGAAGCTTTCAGCGTCCAGTGGTAATTATGAAGAATTTAGGAATCTGTCTGCTTTTCTTGTGCACGTAAAGCTGTCGACATACGACGGAAAGAGTTCCTGGCAAGTTTACAAGACCCAATTCACCATTGTAGCCGAAGCGAACAAATGAAGTGACGAGGTGAAAGCTTGTCAACTGGCAGCGTCTTTGAGAGGAGAAGCCGCCGACGTGCAGCAAACATTGCCCGATATGACGCAACTGAATTTTGAGACTCTAAGTTGTGCACTTGAAATGAGATTCGGAGAAAAAATCTTGAAAGATTATATGAGAATACAAATGAAGAACCGCCATAAAAAATCAAATGAAACCCTTCAAGAGTTTTCCTCAGAAATTGAACGGCTTGCAAATTTAGCATTCATCGACTTTCCAACAAATGTACAGGAAATGCTTTCACTGCAGTACTTTGTAGACGGAATAAAAGATCCAGAAGTGCAGAGAGCGGTACGAATGGCAGATGTGCAGGATTTAAAGGCTGCATTACTATATGCCTTAAATTTGGAAGCAGCTACACAAGCCAGTCGAAGAGATCGTCATTCAGTCCGAGGGGCAATGGTGAACCAAATCTCAGACACTGAGATCGATGTCTTGAAAGAAATTAGGAAAATAAATCGAGAGCTTGAAGCTTTAAAATATGGAAGAACAAGCTCAAGAAGAGAGAATATAACGTGCTGGGGATGCGGTGATACACGACAACTCCGAAGAAATTGCCCCAAAATCCACGAACGTGAGATGAATTCAAGACCAGAGAAAAAAAAGCTCCACCTGAAGATCCTTCAAATGAGCCTTCGAAAATGAGTGGCGGCGATAATTAATTATATGTGATAGGATTTATAAACGAGATTCAATGCCGCATGATTGTGGATACAGGAGACAATGTAACAATAATAAAATTTGGCTCTAAAATTGAAATGTAAACTCATCTGGACTCCACCCTGCGTTACACTGCAAACTGTGACGGGCGACAAGATAGGCATATATGGAAAGGCGAATTTAACCATCAACTTTGGAGGAGCGAAATAGTATCATACGGCATATGTGGCTGACATAACAGATCCTTGCATAATCGGCTAGATTTTCTGAAGAAGTTTGGCTTCAAACTTAATTTTAAAAATAATGAAATGCTATCTAAATTTGAAGAAATAAGCCTTTTTGGATTTAATAACGAAATTGAATATAAACAAACAGTAATAGCCAAAGAAGACATCAATCTAGATCCAAGAACAGAATTTTTAGTTCCAGCTGTAATTAACAATGAAACTAATTATCGATTTGGCCATATAGATAATCCCGAAGACAATAGTAAACAAGCAGGAGTATTGGTGGCTTCATCTGTAGTGGACCTCTCGAACAAGGCCATTCCAGTCAGAATTGCTAACATCAGTGATAAGACGAGAGGTGCAAAATTTAATTAGGGATATGGAAGAAAATGATGTCATCGAACCATCGACATAGAGCAAGAGCCCGTGACTGGCAGACCTTCGTTATTTTATAAAAGCTGAAAGTTTCTCAGCGCAGTCTTCCAACAAAGATAGGAACGATGGGTAATTATGAAATTTGGATCATGGTGGCTTTGGCAGTGACCAGGGAGCAGAGGTGTAAAAAATACCAACTTATTTTCGTCATTTTATAAAGCGTAATTATTTGATATTTCCTTTGGAATGATGTTACAAATCACGTCCTCCATTGGCAGACACTTCCTGTGGTTCCAACCCCCGGCCGACAACCACTAAACTTCAATAATAGGAAATTCTACTTTCGTCATTTTATAAAAGCTGAATTTTATGTATGTTACTTGGGTAACTACCTGAAGATATTTCCTCAGTTGGCAGGCAGTTTTGATGGTTCCAACCCCCGGCCGACAGACATATACAGCGGCTTCTCAATACACTACAATCTGCGAGAAACAGACATTTTCCCCGTTTTCCCTTTGGTCTGAAATTAGCGACAGTTATTTGAGGTTGTTGCATGTAATTCTACGGTTGTTGACATTTTAAAAAAAGACCACAATGAAAGAAAAAAAAATGTAATTTAACAAATTAGAACGACTATTTGGAAAATGATATTTTCAAAGACTAAAACTTTAAAGACTTAAAAAGGAACTCTATACTTAATAATAATAATAAACATCATTTTTAGGATGACCATAACGAGTCATATATTACGTACGCCATGCATTAAACATTAATATTCCTAGACCATAAATAAAAAAAAAAAACAGTAGTTTATTGTTATATAACTTTAACTGTTTAAAATGTGCATTTTTATTTGATGGGGTTAATCAGGCTGACTGCCTCTTGTTACGTATGACATGGATTAAACATTAATATTCCTGGACCCATCTTATAAAAATTTTAAATGAAATTTCAGTTTTAAAATTTTTTTGAACTGCAAATTTTTAAGCTTTTAAACATTGCACATTTTAATTTTTTATACCGTTGTATAGAGAAAAAAAATGCACTTTTGAATGAAATTAGTTTGAAATTTTTATGACAATTTGTTTTCAAATTATTATTATTATTCCTTGTAGCTACTGGTATTTTTTGTATGATTTTCATGCATTCTGTTCTCGAATAATTTGATGTATACTTTGTTTTTCATTTTTTCTCGTAAATTATCAATCGTACAGGTGCAGTTCTTTGGGCTTCTTTTATGTATTCCCAATGAGAAATCTGGCTGCGCAGAGTTTGGGTGCCATTTTTTGGACATCACGTATAGAATTTTTTAACACTACGTATGAATAAACAGTAAAACTCTAATTTTGTATTGAAGTGGATATTAAAAATAAAGTTCATAAAATACCTAAACACTATTTTCTAACGTATTTCATTTATTTTTAAAACAAATATCAAAATGGAAATCATAATCAATAACAATATAAACATGCAATTTTTTTATTGATAAATAAGTACATAATAAAACAGCATTCGGCATGTGCCAGGGGGAGGATATAGCTTTCATCTTCGTTGTTTGTGTTAAATACAGTTTTTTGCGACTCGATTAGATGAGTTAATAAAAATTCTTCAATGCATTTATCTCATTGAAAATTTTACTGAAATTTTAAGAAGATCAAATGCTATGAACCCTATAAAAAGAAATTTCGTAAATACTGAATTTGAATGAGAATTGTGCCAAATTAGTAATCTATAGCCAAATCGGCACTATTTATGATTTCTTAATTTTTGACTTCAAATTTGGCGATATTTTTAAATATTTGGCGATAAGTGTTTCCAAGCTTGGAAAGAATTCGAAGCTAACGTTCATTAATACTCATAAATAAATAACTAATTTTTAGTAATTTGGAAAATAGTTGTTATCCTCGGTAGAAAATTGGGAAATCCGATGTATATCTGAATGTTTTTATTGGTTGAATTCCGCATTTTATTCATTTTCTGAATGGTCGATCTTTAATTTCCAAAAATGGTTTACTTCTGTTGCCACAATGACAAAAAAGTAATAAAAACATTAAATAATAATAATAATTTGAAAACAAATAGTCATAAAAATTTCAAACGAATTTTATTCAAAAGTGCATTTTTTTTCTCTATGCAACGGTATAAAAATTTAAAATGTGCAATGTTTAGAAGTTTAAAAATTTACAGTTCAAAGAAATTGTAAAACTGAAATTTCATTAAAAATTTTTATAAGATGGGTCCAGGAATATTAATGTTTAATCCATGTCATACGTAATAAGAGGCAGTCAGCCTGATTAACTCCATCAAATAAAAATGCACATTTTAAACAGTTAAAGTTATATAACAATAAACTACTGTTTTTTTTTTTTAATTTATGGTCTAGGAATATTAATGTTTAATGCATGGCGTACGTAATATATGACTCGTTATGGTCATCCTAAAAATGATGTTTATTATTATTAGTAGTAAGTATAGAATTCCTTTTTACGTCTTTAAAATGTTAGTCTTTAAAAATATCCTTTTCCATATAGTCGTTCTAATTTGTTAAATTATTTTTTTTTCTTTCATTGTGTTCTTTTTTCAAAATGTCAACAACCGTAGAATTACATGCAACTGAGGAAATATCTTCTGGTAGTTACCCAAGTAACATATATAAAATGACGAAAGTAGAATTTCCTATTATTGAAGTTTAGTGGTTGTCGGCCGGGGGTTGGAACCACAGGAAGTGTCTGCCAATGGAGGACGTGATTTCTAACATCTTTCCAAAGGAAATATAAAAAAAAAATTACGCTTTATAAAATGACGAAAGTAAGTTGGTATTTTTTACACCTTTGCTCCCTGGTCACTGCCAAAGCCACCATGATTCAAATTTCATAATTACCCATCGTTCCTATCTTTGTTGGAAGACTGCGCTGAGAAAGTTTCAGCTTTTATAAAATAACGAAGGTCTGCCAGTCATGGGCTCTTAGACTAACAAGTCCACGGGCATGTCCCATTGTGCTAGTAAGAAAGAAGGATGGTTCTACAAGATTTTGTGTAGACTACCGCCAACTGAATGACGTCACCAAAAAGGATAGTTACCCTCTACCAAGGATTGACGACACTCTCGGCACACTTGCGGGCAACACTTGGTTCTCGACTCTGGATCTGAAGAGTGGTTACTGGCAGGTAGAAATACATCCCGATGACCGCGAGAAGACTGCCTTAACGGAACAAGGATTATTGCAATTCAAGGTAATGCCTTTTGGTCTATGTAATGCACCTGCAACTTTTGAACGCCTTATGGAAACGGTTCTCCGGGGGTTGTCATATGAGGCATGTCTTGTTCATTTAGACGATATCATAATCATAGGAAAATCTTTTGATGAACATCTGAAAAACCTCAGGCGGGTGCTACAAAAGTTAAAGGAAGCTAATTTGAAGTTAAGCCCTTCAAAGTGCAGTTTGTTTCGTAGTGAAGTCGCCTACCTTGGACACATCATTTCGGTGGAGGGAGTTAGGACTGATCCGGAGAAGATGACGGCTGTGAAAAATTGGAATCAGCCAGCAGATGTTAACCAGCTTCGGAGTTTTCTAGGATTATGCACCTATTAGAGAAAATTTGTCAAAGGCTTCTCGATGATTGCAAGACCACTTCATAGATTAACAGAAGCCAATCAAAAATTTATGTGGACACAGGAATGTGACGCTGCTTTCGAAAAGTTTAAGGAGGCCTTAACATCCACACTAATTCTGTCATATCCTCAAATCGATAAAAAGTTTATACTTGATACGGATGCAAGTAACGAAAGCATTGGCGCTGTACTGTCCCAGGAAATCGACGGCCAGGAGCGTGTTATCGCCTATTTCAGCAAGTGCTTGTCAAAGGCAGAGCGAAACTACTGCGTAACAAAAAAAGAGCTTCTTGGTGTAATGAAAGCCGTAGACCAGTTTCATCACTATCTTTACGGTCGAAAGTTCCTGATCCGAACTGATTATGCTTCTCTAACTTGGCTATTGAATTTTAAGAACCCTGAAGGCCAGATAGCCAGGTGGATACAAAAGCTTCAAGAGTACGATATGGAGATACGCCATCTAAAAGGCTCATCACATGGAAATGCAGATGCTCTCTCAAGAAGACCCTGCTCAGAGATTTGTAGATACTGCGACCGGGTTGAGAAGAAATTTAATGTCAAAGGTCCTATAGTAAGACAAGTTACAACTGGGTCTACATCATCGCAAGATCAGTGGAGTGATGAGAGCATGCGTAAAGTTCAACTTGCTGATCTTGAAATTAAGGCAATTCTAGAGCTGAAAGAGGAGTCCAACAGTAAGCCCAGCTGGCAAGATATGGCCCATAACCATCCTATGACTAAACGTTATTGGGCTCTCTGGGATTCCCTACATTTGAAGAACGGTATTCACCGAAAATGGGAGTCTGACGATGGAAAGTCATGTAGATGGCAACTACTACTCCTTAAGTCGAGAATTTCTATGGTCCTTCATGAACTTCATGGTAGTCCCACAGGAGATCATTTTGATGTAATGAAGACCCTGCAAAAGGTTCGAGAGCGTTTATACTTGAATAATGTTCGCAGTGATGTAGAGAAATGGTGTCGAACTAATGACACCTGTGTAGTACGTAAAGATCCAAAGAGGCGCGACGATTGCAGCGTTATAATGTAGGAGCTTCTTTCGAACGAATTGCACTAGACATCTTGGGTCCTCTTCCTAGAACATCTGATGGCAATAAGTACATCCTCGTTGCCATGGACTACTTCACTAAGTGGCCTGAAGACTACGCCATTCCTAATCAAGAGGAGGTAACCGCAGCAGACATACTGGTTGAACACTGGGTTTCCAGATACGGAGTTCCTCTTCAAATCCATTCCGATCAAGGAAGAAACTTTGATTCGACTGTGTTTAAGGAAATGTGTGGACTTCTCGGCATGGACAAAACTCGAACTACACCTCTACATCCTCAATCGGACGGCATGGTGGAGCGTTTCAATCATACGATCCTAAATAGCCTCTCTATCTTGGTGTCTAGAGACCAGCAGGACTGGGACAAGAAATTGCTCTTTTCCTGCTTGCCTACAGGAGTGCCACTCATGAGGCCACTGGTTACTCCCCTTCTCAAATGCTCTTTGGCCGGGTTCTTCGTCTACCTGCGGATCTTTTGTTTGGCCGTCCTCCTGATGTTTCTTTATCGCCCGTGGAGTACGTGGATGAACTCCAGGCATGGATTGAGGAGATTCATTGTCTGGTGAGAAACCGAATCGGACTGGCATCAGAAAAGCTGAAGACACGGTACGACATAAATACGACATAAAGGCAACTAGACATGAATTCAACGAAGGTGACAAAGTTTGGGTGTGGAATCCCATACATCGTAAGGGACTGTCGCCAAAATTACAAAGAAACTGGGACGGTCCTTACACAGTCGTCAACAGGCTGAATGACGTCGTCGTACGTATACAAAAATCGCCACACACCAAGCCCAAGGTCGTACATTATAACAGGCTAGCCCCTTATTTTGGCCAAAGTGATTAGAAATTCAAAACTGGAATTTCAGACCATGGTCATCAAAGTCACTTTATGTAAATATGTAAATAGTAATTAGTTCTTATTTATGTAAATCTTATTATAATTTTTATTTATTTATTTATTTATTTATTTTAAGTGTTTTCCTCTAACTCAAGGATTGCACTGCCCGAGACGTGCAGTCTTTGAGGAGGGTGTAGTGTTACGAATTTTGTAAATAGTTAGTGTTTGTACTGTAAAAAAATGTAAATAATCTTATTAAGCTCCATTCCTTTACTAATATTAGTTTTTGGTTACATTGTCCCTGTTATTAAGCAAACTTGTCAATTATTTTCAGTGAATGTCTATGACAGCTTGGCGAAATATTACAGATATCGCCAAGTTGGCGTCACTTTTGACGACTAATTTTGGTCGCCAAATTTGGCGATATATCGCCAAGTTGGCGACAAATTTGGCGATTGTTGGCGATGGTAACCCTTCCCTCTCTATGGTAACCCACTTTTAGATATGCTGATACATTGAATGTTATTCCGTGGTTTTCAGGAATATTCGAGAAGCCTGTGGAAATTTCCAGCGCTGGCTGCGAGCCTATATAAGGAGAGCAATACGAGCTGTTGTGGTTATTATTTATCGGTCAGTCATTGAGTGAACTTCTAGGCGATTGTTTAATCAAGTTTGCTTGAGTTTTATCTATGTTATTTTGAATGTGATTTTAGTGGTGAGACGTTGTATAAAGAGTCTCTGGGATCTATATCTGTACTTGTACGATAGATTTGAACAGTTATTTTTGAATATCTAGTAATATTTGTGAGTTTCGAAGACTCTGAAGATCTGAAGATCTGTAGATCTGTAAGTTCTGAAGATCTGTAAATAAATTATTTTCTACTTTTCTAAGGGACAAGAGTTTGAAGTTGTCTAACCATAAGATCAAAAGAACCCCATATACGCTGCTACAATATGAATGCATTTTCATACCTATTTATATACAATAGTACCTTATGTCGCATATATGAGTATTTTCTTTTACGCATTACATTAAAACTCTATCTTAATCATCATTCTATTCCCGCTTCATCACAGCTATAGCCATCTTGGTAAATGGGAAATGAATAACTTTCGAAACCAACTATCTCTGATTGGATGAAACGTTGTGAATTGGATGAAAAGTCGTGGCTTTGGCGGAAACTTTTTAGAGCAGTGGTAAAAAAGTTAAAGTTTATTCCCAGGGCTGGTGAAATACATCATTTTGCTCACCAGTGGCAAATGGATTTTCTGGTAAGACAAGTGCATTTTTAGTTTTTGAAATACTGTAGGCAATAGAGTCATTATCAGAGACACTTTTTCAATTTAGATATTTTAACTTTCCAAATTATTCCAGTGTAAATACGATACTAAGCTCTATGTTATATTAAGCTGACCTTTGTTGCATATATTTTTTTAATTTTATAGGAAAAAAAAAGAATTACGAAAAGGTGCTTTAGTAATAGCAATTTTGTGTGAGATTTTGTCATAACTATTTTCAACTGCGTGCGTGTTGCATCTTACAGGCTGGCGAAACAAATCCTTGGCTAGTAAGATTTTTAAAAAACTCCCCACCCTTTGTTATTTCGATTTGCTATTTCATTGGACTTTGACACGATTCCTCGCAGAAAATCGATTGAAATCAAGAATTGGCTTAGTTATTGCTCGTAAAGTTGGTGAATCGGATAGCAGCTTTAAGACACGAAGTATAGAAATTGATACCTCTATTTTCTCATTCATAGACAAAAATATTTTTTATTTTGTTGTTATTTTTTTCACTTTATTTCTATGTAGCTTATTTTTTTCTTTTTATACCTTAAACACAAAACCTTGAATTTCTTCAATTCAATGGCTTCAAAAAATTTCCTCATAAATAAATGTTATTTTCATAGAAGCATGCGAAATGCCTCGAAGACAATATGGCAAAAAGAATAATTTTCATAATTATCCTACTTAAATACTTATAACAAAAACTATAGCGAATTTGTACATTATCCAATTGCTTCATACCCTTATATTTGTTATTATATGAAATTAGCTTATTGATAATTAAATAGAACTTTTCAGTGACTGGTAATTTTAGATCCATATTTGGGAAGCAAAATTATCAGTCCCATAACCTAACGATTTCCGAAAAAGTACTTTTTGTGTCATCTATGATTTTATTTGCTTTGTCCAAAAGTAATAAGTTAATATATTTGTGGAATTATTTTAATTTCGAGTTTCTAGAGGCTGTAAAGTACTGTACCAAATCATAAAATTAAATCTTTGGTATTTCATACATTTCATTCTAATTTCGTTCTGTAAGGCTTTCTCCAGCTTTCAAAGTGATAACACCACATGCTCTTTGTGTCATTTTTTAATTTTGATACTTTAGGTAAAAAGTATTTTTATTATTATTATTACTATTATTATTATTATTATTATTATTTTACGTTATAACACACCAGCCGGTTCAATATTTTAATTTTTCAAATTTGTACAAAAGTATCTTGAAAGCTCGGTAACTGCTATAAAAACTAAAATATTATGCCAATTCTTTAACACTCCAAGCGTCTTGCAAAAGGGTAAAATTGTAATGTTGTTTTCTCTGCATTTTGTTTAAAATTCTATAAAAATATGATTCTTTCAACATTATAAAAAACTTAATTACAAACATAAATGTAATCCTTAAGAGTATTAGCCATTCTAAAATGCATTGAAAATTCATTAAATCCATAGAGTTATATTATCTAAAATATTGCTTGTATTGCAGTGAAACTTGGAGTTTACTGAACGGAATGTTACGTTCCAAACACTTAGAGGGTTAATCAAATTAGAATGTTATGGAATTTCATTTTCATGCTTCTCTACATATATCTGATTGAAAAAAATTAAAAATCGTATTATAATTAGGCTAGCTGAGAGGATAGTAGCATATTAAAGTTAGATTATTAATAACATTTCTTTGTGTATATTACAAGCAAACCCAGCTGCTTCTCTCGCGTAATGATTGAAACATACACAATGATAATTGTGTGTCAGATTTTTATAAAAGTAATTATATGTTTGGGAATAATTTAACATTTTCCACTTAAGACACAGGTTAACTTAATTCCATTATTGCACTGGATTATTCCGTAATGAGACTTAAAATAATAATAAGAACTAAAGCTTTTTCTAAATAAATGATAATTAAGAATAAATTTTCAAATTTTTATGCTATATTTATACGTTTCTTTCAGTATTTATTTAAAGTATTTAATTTTGCAAAAAAAAAAAAAAAAAAAAAAAAAAAAAAAAAATTCGCCTTGGTATGCATTTACGTTTTGAAATTAACCATCATGTCAAAATCCTAATTTCTTTTCTATGGGTCTACCATTTCTCTGAGACTAGTGAAACATAAAATGCCTATGTTGAAAAGGGACTATCACTATTAATTTGCCAATGTTAATATTAAAATCAGTTTTGTATTTCCTAATACTGCATAGAAATGTGATTTTGAAAGTTTTTAACGGCTTTTTAAGAAAATTTGTTGTTTCTGCCTACTCTAGGTAGTAGTAGCACCATCATCAAATATAGATTATGTAGGATCAGACAGTGTCACCTTTGATTCGCACCAATACTTTTACAATCAATTTATTACTTCCTGATCTTGTAGAGATACCACGATTTTGGAATTTTTTAATACGCTTTTCGCTTTTTCTCTTTGCTTCACAAATTTTATTTTTCGAATTTAATTCTGACTGTTCTTAAAGGTCATTTTTTTTTAACTAACTATTATATCTCATTTAAAGTCTTTGATATGAGAGAAATCGCCATTTTGTATGTTTTTGCTCCTGCAAACCTCTGTTCGTAGTGTCACTAACATAAAATATAGCTTATGTATGTTATGTTTTAGCAGGTTTTATCACTCCCAATTTACTTTTGAAATCAGTTTGATACTTGGTGAGAATGCTCACAAATCGCCACTTAGAATATTTTTAAAGCACTTTTCGCGGATTTTTACCCTTTTTAAATTTTGTAGTAATGTTGTTAGCGATCATTTATAAGTAACTACCATGATAAATTTCATGTATCTAGGCTCTTCAGTAAAACGAAAATTGCATTTTTAGAGTGTTTTTTGCTTCTGCACCCCCTTTGTGGTAGTATATCGACATTAGCTATGATCTATGTTCAGAGTTCTCGCTAGCTTTCGACCCATCTTGGCAATTTGACAAATAAGAAATGAAAAATACTAACCAAATGAAAATAAATATTAGCAAAATAGAATAAATATGAAATACTGAAAAATCTATCTATAATAACATATTGTATCCCTTTTTTTCAAGTATTCCAAAATAACATATTTTTTATAATTGCTTCTAAAATAGAGCATCGAAACTAGTAAAAATATTTACATTCTATATAGCTTTTAAATGTGTAAATATTTCAGGCAGTTTTTTTCTTCGTCTAAATAAAAATCAAAAACAGATTTCTTTGATTTACCGTTGTGAAAATGTACGCTAGAAATTGCTATAGGATTTCGAATCTTAATCGATGGGGGGGGGGGGGGGAGCGGGGGAAATGACCAGACAATACTTTTCCTACAACTAGCAATTAGTACAACCCTTTGGATAAAAAGACCGGTATATGTGTCACTTAAGAAACTCAGAATCGTTCATTATTTTCACCAGTTATTTTTTATTGTAAAGTTTACCATATGTTATCAAAGCATTTTCGCGATTCAATAATAGAAAATTATCTGTTTTGTAAAATCGTTGATAAAAGATTAAAAATTAAGCAATGTGCTCTCGTCGCAAAACGTTTTTCTATTTGGCCCTTAATGCGAGTAATTTTGTTTGTGTTTCTACTAGCGCAACGCAGGTGCATAGAAAGTGTATAAACCTTTTTCTCTTTGACTGTTACTAAACCAATTGGTTTTGAGTCGGTATCAGTAGAATGTACATGATACGGTGCAATTAAACATGTAAAGAAACATTGCTAGACATGTAAAGAGACGCACATAAAAAGAGCAAAAACTGAGCACTCGCAATTTGGCGAGTCTTATTTACTTTTACTCGCCAAATGGAACATTTTGTCGCGATTTGGCGCAATGGTGAATGACAGCGAGAACCCTGCCTATGTTGTAAGTAGGACTGTCACCATCATTTTGACATTATTGCTTTTTTAAATATGTTTGTTACTTGCTGAGGTTGCTTAAGAATCTCAATTTAAAAAGTTTTTAGAATACTTTTCGCACCTTTCTAACTCTTTGAAATTTTATATATTTTTAGAAATGCTCATAAAGATAATTTATATTCATAAGTAACTACCATAATACATTTTATGTTTCTATGTCCTTTTGCAACACAAAAGTCGCTTTTTGAGAATGTTTTTTGCTACGGCATTCCCCTTGAATTAATGACATAGACATAGCTTGCGTTGCAGAAGAGACTGTCACCATCCGTTTGACATAATTTGTAAGGGAGTGACCTTTGTCATAAAGGCACTCTAGTATCTCTGAGATCGTGACGTCAATAATTTAACATGTGTAAGCGTAAAAGCGACATCTATCCTCTCTTTTACTTTAACTTTCTAGAGTGTGTGTGTCTCTTTCGGGTTCTGCAGTTAGCTCGCGGTTATTAGTAATATGTTAATGTGAAGTATCTCAGTTTGCAACATATAAAAGCTTGGAGTTTGAGTGTGTGGAGAGTATCTCTGGCGTTAGCCAGCGTGTGAGTATCTCTGGCATTAGCCAGCGAGTGAGTGTCTCTGGCATTAACCAGCCAGGAGTGAGCGTGTCTAGGGATATTACTCAGCGAAGTATCTCTGGCATTAGCCAGCGAGTGAATCACTTGCGATTAGCCAGCCGAGTGTTCTGGAGATATTAGTCAGCGAAGTGCTAGCAGATTGAAAGTAGCAGCGAGCCTCCAGTGAGTTGTAAAGGAGTTTCGGTATTCGACTTGAGAGTTGGCCGTGGTAAGAAAATTCATAGTAATTACATTTTGATTAGTTGAAAGTGAATAAAGAATTACACACAGCCACGGGCTGTCTAATTAAGTTTTATCTAGCAGCTTAGCCAAGAGATAGTAAGAAGTATTAGAAGGTGCCACGATTGAGCTAGTCCGGAGCCTGTGAGTACGCGTTTAGCTTTTTCGTAGTATTCTCAGTTGTGAAAAATTAGACTTGCTCCACTTCCCTTGAGCCCTTATCATTTTCATTAACTGTGTTTTTTTATCTTAATTACTGAGTATGTCTGTATTTAACCCCCACCGCGACCAACCAACCGTTACAAATGACACCCAAAGTGTGTGTAACGTTACAAATGGCGCCCAACGAAATGTCGGACATTGTGAGATTGTGCCACGTGTTTATTTCGCCGGTGAGGGTGACATTAGTGAATTTTTAGTCAAACTAGATGATTATATCCTGTTTAATAGTATACCTGAGAAAAATAGATACGTAGTGCTTAAATGCTCATTGAAGGGCGAAGCACTTTTGTGGTTAGAGAATATAGGAAAATTTCTGATTAATGATGAAGGTAAAAGATTTGAGCAAACTGTGATTGAGTTAAAGAAGGCATTTCCTCCCGTTAAAGATAAAAGTATTTTAAGAAAAGAATTCTATTGCAATAAGCAGAATATTTATGAGTCAGCATCAAAGTTTTACCTACGTAAGCTTGAACTAAAAAAAAAAATTGGATTTAGATATCACATTTTAGGAATTGTTGGACATTGTTTTTCCTCTTGTTAATCCGAATATACAGGACTATATTGAAGTTAGAGCACCGAAGAATTTTTCAGAAATGCACCAGATTTTATCGAAGTATGAGACTCGGCATAGCTCGGATCAACGGGATTCGCGTAGCCCTCGTC
Source organism: Maratus speculifer (assembly GCA_964019185.1). NCBI lineage: Eukaryota > Metazoa > Arthropoda > Arachnida > Araneae > Salticidae > Maratus > Maratus speculifer. Next base: position 277,110,978 of record OZ025289.1, on the reverse strand, counting down.
AAAGACCTGTCACGGATAGTAATTTGAGAAAGGAGGGGGTTATGAATTTGAGAGGGGGACAGCGATTTCCGGATAATAATTTGCTTTATAGAAATGATGGATTTGGTCGTAATATGTCGAATACGAGTAATGGTAATAGGAATTGTGGTGGTGCTAATAATTTTAGAAGTGGCGATAGGCATATGTATGGAAATAGACAAAATAGTGGTTATGATCGGAGAGGGGGAGTACGGGACAAGAATGTTTCTTCGCAAGTAAGGAGATTAACTTCGGATGAGAATTTTGAAGGTAGATCAATGCAAAGGAGATGTGTTAGGAGGTCGGGTCAGTTAAACAGGTAGGTGACTGTATTTCGGAAGGTATGCAGTCACAGGTTAAATCAGAAAAGCCTTCTGTGAGTTTGAATAAAGTTACTATTAATCCGGTTGAGTTACCTGAGGTGTTAATTGTGTTATATGGTATTGTCGTTAAAAGTGTCTTCGATACAGGGGCAGACAAGTCGTTCATTTCTTTTGATTGTTATCGGAAATATTTTTCGTATAAGAAGTTGAAGAGGTTAAGTCTGGTGGTTCAGTCGGCACAGGGAGTAGCTTGTGATAATAAAGGTTCAGTAGAGTTGGAAGTTGAAATTCGTTCGGTTAAGACATGTTGGGAGTTTTGTGTGTTGGATGGATTAACAGTGCATTGTATAGTTGGTGTGGATTATATGAAAGATAGAGGAATTAGTTTGGATTTCTTTAAAAAGTCGTTAATCGTGAATAATGATGAGAATGTGAGTATGAAAGAGCCTGTTTCAATGTCAGTTAATTTGGAGGAGTCGGGGTTAAGTGAAATCGAGAAGGAGGAATTTAATAAGTTTTTGAATGAGTTTGGACAGGTTTTTTCTGATAAACCGGGTTTAACGCATGTTGCGTGGCATGAGATTGATACTGGTTTAAAAGCACCTGTTGCTAGTAAACCATATCGTTATGATAAAGTTAAACAAGGTATAATTGATTATCATATTCAAAAAATGATAGCGGACGATATTATAATGCCAATTGAGTCTCCTTTTGCATCGCCAGTAGTGTTATGTCATAAAAATAATGGGAAAAGTTTACATAATCCAGAGGCATATAGGTTTGCAGTAGATTATAGAAAGTTAAATGCGATAACGCAATACCCTCAGTATCGTATTCCAGTTATTGATGACATTTTGGCTAATATAACGAGTACGAATTATATGTCAACGTTAGATCTTACGTCAGGTTATTTTCAGATTGCAATGAAGCCGGAGGACATACCTAAAACTGCGTTTATTACTCGGGACGGTTGTTTTGCTTTTAAGAGAATGAGTTTTGGTTTATCGGGGGCACCGGCAACGTGCCAGAAGGCCATGAATAATATCCTTAAACCTTTGCTTGGTAAGGGTGTCCTGGTCTACCTGGACGATATAATTATAATGGCAGCTACTTTTGAAGAGCATTTAAGGTTATTGAGGGAAGTGTTTACGTTGTTAAGATATGCTGGGTTAACAGTTAAGTTGGAAAAATGTAAATTTTTGAGAAAAGAGATAAAGTATTTAGGAGTTAAAATTACGCGTGATGGTATTAATATAGATAATGAGAAAATTGAGGCAATTACGTCAATGAGTCCCCCCAAAAATAGTAAGGAAGTGGCGACATTTTTAGGGATGGTGGCTTGGTTCGCCAAGTTCATTCCACGCTTTTCGGAGTTATGTGAACCGTTGTATAATTTAAAAAGGAAAAGGGTGAAGTTTGTATGGTCGTCAGCGGCTCAGAGGTCGTTTGAGTTATTAAAAGAAGCAGTAGTTTCCCCTCCTGTTTTGGCTCACCCCGATTATTCGACTCAGTTTGAAGTGTATTTCGATGCGAGTGCAGTGGGGGTTGGAGCTATGTTGGCACAGAAAGGTCGACCTATAGCGTTTGCGTCGAGAATTTTAAATGCAGCGGAAAGGAATTATTCGATTACGGAAAGGGAGTGTTTTGCAGTAATTTGGGCTTTGAATAAATTTCGTTGTTTTTTCACTAATATACCGGTTAAAGTCATTACGGATCATTCAGCTTTGACAAAGTTAACTAATAGAAAGGGTTTGTCGTCTCGTATGGTCAGATGGTGTTTGAAGTTAGCAGAGTATAATGTTATTATAGAACATAGGGCTGGCAAGGAAAATGCGGTAGCGGACGCTTTGTCTCGGAATCCGCATGGTGGTTTAGAGGTCACGGAGGAAATTAAGTGTTGTGCATTGTCTTCATTGGTGTTAAGGTCACGAGAGCAGTTAATAAGGGAACAGAAACAAGATGAAGAGTTTGGTAGTTTATATCGTTACCTGGAAAATCCTGATGATGTCCCGAGCGCAGATGTGCCTATGTTTGAGAAATGGTCCCAATCTTTTAAGCTTATCGATGGTCTTCTGTTTTATTCTAAAATTGTAAATTCACGGGGTGAATTAAGAGTTTTTATTCCGGCTAGTCTTCGTAAGGCCATCTTGAAAGAATTTCATCATAATCCATTAGCAGGTCACTTAGGAATCAGGAAAACTTATGCTCGAATTTGTGAATCCTGCTACTTCCCTAAAATGCGGGAAGCAGTGCGCGCTTATGTCTCCAGCTGTAGCACATGCCAACGTTATAATTATAAAAATATAAGTCCAGCTGGCAAATTAATTCCTATTAAAGTAAATTTTCCTAATGAATGTGTAGGTGTAGATTTAATCGGTCCTTATCCATTGTCGAATCCTAAAAGATATATATTTGTACTAGTTATAGTTGATTATTTTAGTAAATGGATAGAGTTAGTCCCCCTCAGGAAGGCTTCTGCACCTGAAGTTGCCGATGCATTTTTCGATAATTATATTTCTAAATATGGTGCACCAATTAGGGTAGTTAGCAATCATGGCCCTTGTTTTATTTCTGATATATTTAAGGCTCTGTGTGAGAAGCTGGAGATCGATCATTCTTTTACTGTTCCGTATCGTCCTCAGTCTAATATGGCTGAACGTGTAAATCGTACATAAATTCAAATGATTTCTTCTTATGTTGGTTCTTATCATGCAAATTGGGACCAGTTTCTTCAGCATTTTGCATATGCACTTCGTACGGCAGTTCATGAGTCGACGGGGAAAACGCCGGCGGAATTGTTTTTGGGTAGAAAAGTCATTACTCCATTCCAAAGGTTAGTTATGGTGTCAGATGCGGAAAGTCAGTTTATGTGCCAGGATATTAAAAGGTTGGTTAAGGAAACTCAAGTTCAGATGGGAAAAGCGGCAGAAAACCAAGCTCAGTATTATAATAAGAGTAGGAGGGAGTTAGAAGTGAAAGTTGGAGATTTTGTGTTAGTACAAAAGCATTGGTTAAGTTCAAGTCGTCAAAAGAGAGTAGCTAAGTTTGGTCCGAAGTTTGTAGGTCCGTTTGAAGTTTTGGAAGTTCGAAATAATAATTTGATTGTTAATGTCAATGGTGAAAGAATGGCGGTTAATTTGGATCAGGTTAGAGTTTATAAGTTTAGAGAAAATGGTAGGTTGGAAGGTTCTCATGTGTCGAGTGGTGTTTCGCGAAATTCCCGATCTAATGAGTGTCCCGAGTCCAGCACTTCTTCATCTAATTCTTTTCATCAGTATGCAAAAAGAAAATCTAGTGAAACAGCTCCAAAAACTATTGTTGAAAGTAGAAAGCCTATCAATCCGAGAGCACAGTATGATAATAAAAATAAGAGAGCAGTGTCAAATAAATTAGACTCTGTGTGCCATAAAAGGCAAAAGATTATAAACTGTCCCGTTCCTCCACTTATTAGACAGCAACCTCACAAACATAAATTATCTAATAGTTCACCATCTTCAGTGATTAATCCTCGAAAGAAATTTCGTATGGACACTCGTCAAAATCTCTAAAGAACTTTAAATTCCGAATTTTTGCCCAATAAGAAACAGCATAGATCCGGAAAGAAACGTGACCTTGGATCTTCAGTAACTTCGGGTGCGTCTAGAAATAGGAAACAACACTCATATTATCGTCATCAACAGTGTGAATCTCGCCATGGAGTGACCCCAGCGAACCGGCCAGAGCAGAGTCGTCGAGCGGACACATACAAGTATCCCACGGCATCCATTCAGAACCAGGCTGCAGGCACGACAGTCAACTGTGGCGTCACCGTACAGTTCTGATGACGAAAGATTCTTCGTACAAGGTTTCTGGGACAAGAGGAGAAAGCCATCCTGTAGTATGAAGCCGGCTAGCAGCGAATCATCTCTATGATTGGGTGATAATGTTCTTTATTAAATTTTGTTAGAGTGCATATATGTGGTAGCAATGTGAAGGAATAAAAAGCAGAGAGACTGTTTTGTATTTTTGGCCATTTTTGGAATTTTTTGACGGACTCACGATTAGTGCTTAATTGTGATCAAAATTTGTCTGCAAAATTGTTAGTTTTATGTATGTTTGAGATTTTGGTCTTAACTGCTTTTAAAAATTCTGGATCTATTGTTAAATTGTTATGTTATTTGTTAAAAATGTTACTATATTCTTATATTGTTCATGTGTTATAAAATGTATGTTAATGTATGTTTGAATTTTCAGAAAGTACAGATAGTAATTTGGGTTATTTTGTACACGCGCCGCGGTTCAGACGGGCACGTGTTTTGCGGTGAAGAAGTCCTTGACACGCGTTTCTATCTCTTATACTAACATTTAATGAATTAACTTTCTTCTTACCGTTCGTGTTTTATGTGTTGCGTTTGCACTTTAGTTGGGAATGGTTTCCGCAAGTTGCGAAGTTTTAAGCTACATTTGAATTTGAAATTGTATTGTATTAAAATTGAATGTTAATGTGATTTTCTTGCAGGGAAATTCATAGTAATTACATTTTGATTCCTTGAAAGTAAATAAAGAATTACACACAGCCACGGGCTGTCTAATTAAGTTTTATCTAGCAGCTTAGCCAAAAGATAGTGAGAAGTATTACAAGGTGCCACGATTGAGCTAGTCCGGAGCCTGTGAGTATGCGTTTAGCTTTTTCGTAGTATTCTCAGTTGTGAAAAATTAGACTTTCTCCACTTCCCTTGAGCCCTTATCATTTTAATAAACTGTGTTTTTTTATCTTAATTACTGAGTATGTCTGCATTTAACCCCCACCACGACCAACCAACCGTTACAAATGACACCCAACGTGTGTATAACGTTACAAATTAATTTTTAAACTGGCTCGTTACTTCCCGAGATTGATTATTAATCGCCATTTCGAACGTTTTTAGGAACCTTCTAGCTAATTTTCAACCGTTTTAAATTTCGTATTATTTTTAGAAAATGTTCTTAGTGATTAGTAGTAGATATAGGTAGTGGTAATAGATATAGTTAGTAGTACTTATAAGATCATATATATCTTATAAGTAATTAACATGACATAGTGGCATTGACATAAGATAAAGGCTATGTCTGAATCGGCCCGAACACCATCATTTTAGTTCCATTACTTTTGAAATCGGTTCAATAGTTCCAGAGAACCAGAGATTAGCCCCTACAAATAAACAGATTTTACCTCTTTGTAATGTAGGTATAGACAGAAACTGTTATTAAATGTAGAGCGCACCTTAAAAGAATATGGTTTTTGGAATTGTTCAGAATAAAAATCTTGATAAATTCTATGCTAAAGTTTTTTACCTTTTTTTTATTCGTAGCACACTGAAAGCAAAATTAATTTTTGAAGGAAAATAAAAATTTTGATTTTCAACAAGAAAAAAAATTACACTTTTATTATATAAGTTAGCAATAGATAGATACATATCTATATAAAATTGCCTGAATTTCTATTGATCCCTTTTAAGAAAACTAGAAAGTTTAAATTCAAGAAGTCAAAGATGTTTACAGAAAGTATATATTTATTTTTCTATTTATTATATTTTGACATTGACTGTGACTGATGACCGTAACATTTAAAAATATTCTTCAAGCTTTTTTTGATGCATTTCTTAATGTAATAGCTGCCATTTTTTTCAGAGATTCCGAGTTTTTCTTTTTCTTTTATAAAAAAAGCTTATTTCAAAGAAATATGTTATTCTTGTTTTTATTTACTTATTTACAATTTAAGGGAAAGTCGTTCGTGAAATATCATTAAAAGATAATTATTTTATTAATCATATTTAAACTTTTTCCTAGCATGCTTAAGATCGTCTTAATAATTATCAATGTGTTGTGGAAAATGTGATAAAAAGTCACTAGTCAATGCAGCTTTACACTTAACTGAAATGTTTAGAGCATCTCCCTCGAAAGAAGAAAAACAAAATATATTTTTAAAGTATTGCATCAAGCCTAGATTATCGAATAATTCCCACCATATTAAAAAATACTGTAAAAAATATAAATATAAATAAAATAAAAAAAACTCACCGTTTAATCAGATGAAACATCATGTCTATGCAAAAAAGTTTGAAAACGCATAACGCATTTAAAAACTATACCTAAGCAATATTCTTCGGTAGTCTAGAAATTATCCGAATTCTTTCTTTAGCCTTCTATATGATTAATATATTTGGATACGTACAACATAGTTCGCTAAACTTTAAATCAGTTGGTAATGCATAACGCATTTTAAAACTCTGTCTTAACAATTATCCTCTGTAGCCTAAAAATTATCCGAATTCATTCTTCATCCTTCTATATAACGAATATATTTGGATACATACAACATAAAATACAGTACTCTAAACCATAGTTCAGTTGGTAACGCATAGCCTACTTAAAAACTCTATACTGGGTAATTTAGGTTTTAGGGAAATTATCCAAATTCCTTCTTCAACCTTCTATATGATCAATAAAAATAGATACATACAACATAGTACTCTAAACTTTAGTTCAGTTGGTAACACATAACTTTAAAAGCTATAAGTCAGCAATTAACTTTCTTTTAGCCTATAAGTTATCCAAATTCTTTTTTCAGTCTTCTATATACCAATATATTTGTTCACAGACAACATAGTGCGCTATAATTTAGTTCAGTGGTAACGCATAATGTATTTAAAAACAATATCTCAATAATTGTCCCATCTATTATTCTGAAACTAGCCGAATTCTTTTTCCAGCCTTCTCTATGATTTCTGTATTTGGATACATGCAGCATAGAACGCTAAATTTTAATTACGTTGGTGACTCATAAAGCAGATAAAAATTCTGTCCTTAAGCTTTTCGCGAATAAACAAAAAAACAATCGAATTATTTTCTGGAGACATGATTTTAAAAATCCATATATACTAAGAAATGTGAAAAAAAATTAGTTAAATTAAAAAATGCATACCATAGGTAAAAATGCACTTGCACAAGATATAGACATGACGTAGCTCGTAGACTCAAATTGAACTACTTTGAGTGTCTATATAAATGAATAACAAATGTTATGCAAAATATATTCTACGTTAAAATTTTGTAGGGCACCTCAGCTATGTATATCAGAATCAAACGTTTTAAATTGTGTAACATCACTAAAATACTCTGCAAACGAGTTTTTTTCTAAACACACACTATAAAAATATACAGATGCTTCTCAATTTATGAAAATGTACTATAACGAAAATACACGATAACCTCTTCCGAGTCTCCCAAGATTCTGAAAAGTGTTCCTTTATCTTAAGAAACCTTACAAAAGAATTAATTTTTGGAATTAAAAAAATTCTAAATATGAATTTTTATTGGTAGACCATTGTTTTTGAAAGCGTTTCTGAGTAGCTTTTACAGTGTATTAAAGCACCATCCTAGTCACTAAAACGGACTCGTATGATAATGTAAAGTCTATAGGGGCATTATTTTCAAATACCTTGCTCAAATTTTAATATTTTTGTATGATTTTTTATAGGATAGCTGAAGACTCACTACAACAGGGCTAGATTTACTTTTATGATTTTGGTTTCAGATTATATGTGTATAAAATACTTTAACTTCCAGAACCTGTTTCCACCAGTTGTGAAACTGAAACTATTCGAATATAAAAAGTGGTTGTGGCTCGTCCTATACTAATCTATGCAAAAAAAAAATCATGTAAAATATTAAAATTTGAGCGACATATTTTAAAACAATGGACGATTCCGTAGACTTAACTTTATTATCCGGGTCTTTTTCAGTGACTAGTGTGGGCTCTTAATAAATTTTCTCTATCTAGACAATCAAGTTTTCAAATGCTACGAGGTCTCATATAAATATCTTCATGTTCAGCAAACAGGTGTGTAAACTGACAAACAAATAGAATTAATAGCAAAAATATTAATATTAAAATTAAAATTTTCTGTTACAATCATATTCACAATTTCAGTTATGCAGTTGAAAATGTTTAGTTATGGTCTAATAGCATCTCAAAAACTGATTTTCCGACAAGTGAGAACTGTATAATGCATTACAAAAGCCACACACAAACGTTTCCGAAATTTAAGGACAGCTATTAAAAATTAATTTCTATTAATTCTTTCCTTAATTTCGGAAAAAAAAATTCTGAAGTTTCAAAAGATAAAGGAACGTTTTTCGGAATATTGGATATTGGGATGACTCGGAAGTAGTTATCGAATATTTTATTTCGTGAATTTTTGCAAATTTCCATAATTTAAAAACATCTATATTTTATTTTATTTTGAAGAATGCAGTTATGTAAATGATAATAAATTGAATGCCCCTGTAATCTAAATTATAAATACCATGTATTTTTTTAAACCCTACGCATGGCATCGTAAAATTTAATTAAATGTTAATTCCATTATATTCTGTATAGATTTACATTAGTTAGAGCTTGGCAAGGCGGACTAGACAAAAGGCGAAACAAATAAAAATCATAAAGACATTTTATCAGTATTGAAAAATGTACCGAAGAACGAAACAAATATGCACGTGGAGAAAAGCAGAGAAAAATATTTTTTCCATTCTACTATTATTGTTTAAAAGCATAAAAGCAACATTATTATCAAAATTATATTTTTGTATATTTCTATATAGAACAATTTTTCTTTAAATCTTAAATGTTTCTGATTTTCCGTAAGTGTTAATTCCTTTTTCACTAATCCACTTAATTTCTTACACCATTCTAAAACTCGTCTCTAGTATTTATTGCTATTTCTCTTTTACACATGTAATTGCATTTGAACTAAAAGGCAAAGAAGAAAAATAAATAATTTTGCTTCAATAAATTTGTTAAAGTTAACAGAATGTGTTTTGAAAATTAAAAAGAGTTTTCATTTTGCATTGACGTCATTAATTAATTGAACATTCATTGAAATTTTTCATTTGAAATTTGTTTTAAATATTAAAGTTTTTTCATTCAATATATTTATTGTCTAGCGGTGTTTAATGATCGTGTTTTAAAGTCGAAATGTTTATAAAGAAAGAATGTGTTAATTTTGCTTAGCAACTTTTTTAGATAATTTTCAGCATAAATACCAAAAAGACATACAAAGTTTCCACTTTCAAAGATGTTTAATGGCCAATTCCTAAATCATTAGTTATAGACATGCAGTCCCAGTTATAAGAATGATTTAAATGAAATAAAGAAATATTCAAAAAGCATTTTTGGTCAATAAAAATATGAAATTTAATTTTTATGCGGTTTTCCGGTCATGTAAGTTATATTTAGTAAAGGTTTCCTGTTACACTGAGAAAGAAAAAGTTTTTATCTACTGAACCGATTCAGTTAAAAGTTTCGTTGTTAAAACTAATAGAGTAATAGCTGTTTTAAGATGGAGCTTTTTTATGCAAATTAGGCATCATACATAAATTTAGTAGAAATATAATTCCGTCAAATGTATTAAAAAATGGTTGATATTAAAATTAACATTGCAATATAAATTTCAAAAACTTTAATCAGTCTGACATATTAATGCAAAATATAAAATTTGTAATAAACATACAAAAAGAATTAAAAACAGAAAATTTGTTAAATATGATGAAAATTAACAGCCTGGACAGTTTACAAAACTATCATATTTTAAAATGTTATTAGATTATTCTACCTTGAAAATGTTAGGTTATGCCATTTTTTTTTCTTTCTTTTAAAGCTTTTGGTAATTGATTCATATGCAGTGGAGCAAACTTGTGTGGGCCTATGGGGCGCGAGCCCACCCAATAATTTGATATCTCTATCCACCCATTATTAATTGAGCCCACCTAATATTTATGTTTTTGTTCAAAATATTTTTGAGCCCACCCAATATTTTTCAAAAGTTGGCGAAACTGTATCATATGTATTGTGTGTAAAAAATAGCAAAAACTTGATACTGTACAGTAGGGTGGGCCGAAAAAAACTTTTTTTCGATTTTCGATTATGGCGGGTGCGGAAAAGTGGCCCCTGGTGGCACTCAGTTCATACAAAAAATTTGAGATTTTTTGGACATTTCCTTACCCTGCCGCAAACGGCTTGAATTTTTGCAAAAATGCTAATTTTTGAACTTTTTGGAAAATTATTAAAAAATGTTAAATTAAATTTATTTTGGTTGTATTTACTTGTAAAGGCATATTTAATGTACCAAATGTTTATATAAGATCTGATCATGCATTATTTAATATCTATGTGTATTATAACTTAGGCTATTTTTATAGCTTTTTCGCGTATAATAGGCAAAAGTTGTATTTGTTTGAATCGATCGTTAGTTTCTGTATTATTTATGTTCCTTGGTCTTCTTTATATATTTTCTATGTATCAAACGTCATATATTTGGGGAAAGGACAGCAGTATACTTCAAAAACAAATCTGGAAGGTGAGAAAGTGGTGAAGCAGGACTCTAAGCGAGCACAATGACTCGTCTAATACTCAGGGAGTGAAGGACGAAATAGTTGAGAGCCAAAATGCGATAAAGGATTCTTATTATTTATCCTTGCTAAGTTACCTGCGACATTTGTTCAGTGTTTACGTGAAACCCTTTTGTGGTGATATACAGTTCTTTTTGGGTCGTTTAAAGTGCCATTATAGTGTTTTGTGCGTTTTATTAAAACGAGCTTAGAAATGGCTAGTATAAAGGACCATGACAATGCAAAGACACGCGATAGCGTTAAAAGTAACTCTTTGGGGGCATTATGCATATTGAAAGAATTGCAACTGCCAACTTATGCTGATAATCATGCGCCACTAATACCGGTTGCTTCACCATGTAGAAGTTGTGACAGCAGAGAATACGAATCTCGTCATCGATAAAAACAAAGTCAGAAGAGAGAAATATAAACTTGGAAAGAAGATATAGGAAGCAGAAGTTATTGAAAGAAGGAAAATTAAAAGCATATTTTTGATGGTAGAAAGGATAAAAGTATATTCAGAGGAAAAAAAGAACAAGCGGCACTGTCGAAGGAAAGTCGAGGAACACATCACCGTGATGTTTGAACCTGGTTAGGAATACTCGGGTCACTTGATACCTTGTTCCGGTCACGGAAAAGAAATAGCAAAATCATTATACAATCTTCCAAGTCACCAAAAGTTAGACTTTTCTGAACTGACGAGATATCAAGGTAACGGAACGAGGTATCAAGTGACACAAGTATTCCTAACCAGGTTCAAACACGGTGATGTGTTCCACGCCTCTCTCGACGGTGCTGCTTGTTATTTTTCTTCCTCTGAATACACTTTTATCCTTTCTACCATCAAAAAATATGTTTTTAATTTTCCTTCTTTCAATAACTTCTTCTGTCTGTATCTTCTTTCCAAGATTCTATTTATCTCTTCTAACTTTGTTTTTATCGATGACGAGATTCGTATACTCTGCTGTCACAACTTCTACATGGTGAAGCAACCAGTAGTAGTGGCGCATGATTATCAGCATAGGTTGGCAATTGCAATCCTTTCAATATGCATGATGCTTCTAAAGATTTCCTTTTCACTCTATCGCGTGTCTTTGCATTGTCATGGCCCTTTGTACTAGCCATTTCTAAGCCCGTTGTAATAAAACGCACAAAACACTCTAATGGCACATTAAACGACCCAAAAAGCACTGCATATCAATACAAAAGGGTTTCAGGTTAATACTGAACAAATATAGCAGGTAACTGAGCAAGGATAAATAATAAGAATCCTTTATCGAATTTTGGTTCTCAACTATTTCGTCCTTCACACCCTGAGTATCACGATGAATCATTGCGTGCGCTTAGAGTCCTGCTTCACCACTTTCTCACCTTCCAGATTTGTTTTTAAAGCATACTGCTGTCTTTTCCTCAAATATATGACGTTTGACACATAGAAAATATATAAAGAAGACCAAGGGACGTAAATAATACAGAAACTAACGATCAATTCAAACAAATACAACTTTTGCCTATTATACGCGAAAAAGCTATAAAAATAGCCTAAGTTATAATACACATAGATATTAAATAATGCATGATCGGATCTTATTTAAACATTTGGTACATTAAATATGCCTTTTCAAGTAAATACAACCAAAATAAATTTAATTTAACATTTTTTAATTTTTTTCGAAAAAAGTTCAAAAATGAACATTTTTGCAAAACTTCAAGCCGTTTGCGGCAGGGTAAGGAAATGTCCAAAAAATCTCAAATTTTTTGTATGAACTGAGTGCCACCAGTGGCCACTTTTCCGCACCCGCCATAATCGAAAATCGAAAAAAAGTTTTTTTCGGCCCACCCTACTGTACAGCCCAGAAATTTTTTTATTAAATCAACAAAAAATTGTTTAGTCGAACATATATTTTCGTTTAAATATGTGTTAATGGAAATTTTGTTAAAATAAACAAATAAGTATTGATTTTTTTTCTTTTTTGTAATTTTTCGTCCATAATTTTTATCTGAAATGCATAATAACGTAATAATAACGTCATTAATGTCTCAATTTGAAAAGTTTTAAATTTCTAAAATTATGTTAATCCTTTTTAGTTATATTAGTCAATTAAACAAAGTTGACAAAAAAAAAAAAAAAAAAAAAAACAAAGTTTTGTTGGAATTACAAATTGAAAATACACAATTTTAGTAAGACTCAAGAAAAATTTATGAAATTTTGTTAAAATTTTATAGAGTGTTAAAAACTTTTTTTTACCGGAGCAACAAAAACCGATTTTTACTTCAACTAAAAAATTCGCTTAAAACAACTAAAATGTATTCAACAAAACATTTTTGTAGTTTTAATCAATTTCTTTTTCTGGGTGTAAAATAAATGGATTGTTGTGTTTTTAACTTTTGATTATTGATTTTTATGTACTAATTTACTGCTGAATTCGAAAATGACCTTCATTTTAACCATCAAATTAGGATTTTTCTCAAATTGTAAATTTCCAAGTTTAAAAGTTAAAAGTTAAAATTGAACCTCTACCTCTACCTCAGCGGACTTCTCAGCTGTTTAGCTGTAAAAAAGCCAAAAAAATATTAAATTATTAAATAAAATTAAATTTAAAAAAAAGCTTAGCATTTATTTTATTGTACCAGATTTTGTCTATGTTTTAATTTTGTCATGTATGATTCGAAAACAAACTCTAACGTGATGGTTAAAAAGGCAGATTACTTTCAAATTCTGTGTTAAAAAGTACATAAAAATCAATTATATAAAATAAAGAAACACAGCCATCTCCTCTATTTCATAACATCCGATTTTTGTTATTTTTTAATTGTTACAAGTAAAAAAAAAAAAAAAAAAAAAAAAAAAAAAAAAAAAAAAAAAAAAAAACATTGCAGTCTTGCATTGTCTAATGTAATACTTTTTCTTAAACTTCTTGGCGGTAATCTATCCGAATTTTTTCGTGTTATATCCTATAAAGTAAGGTTAAATGGAAACCACCAAGAATCAAAATAATATTAGATTTTCATCGGATTTACCTCTTTATGTAAAATTTAATCTCGATCGGATATTTGAAAGTGAGTTAAAGTTCGAATACAAATTTTGAATTGGAAAAACATTCTTATCATTGTTGAAGTTAAATGAAAACATATAAAAATAACATAATTTTTCTTAAAAGAAATCATGAAAAAAAAAAACAGTTTCAAATCACTACAAAATATTACATATGTTAAAATGCAATTTTTAAACCCAATCTGACACTTAAGGAAAGTTAACTCGATCATAATACTTGTACAATGTCTTTCAAAGCACGAATCACATGAAATACGTTCTTAGATTGCTTTAAAAAATTGTTAAATGGCACTTGAAAGCATGGCCGAACTCATTTGTGCTCAGATGCAGAAAAGTGCATTTTAAAAGTTTCATAACTCAGTCAATTTTATTATTACATGAATGGGACTTATTTTTGTCTTACTTGTCAGTGTAATAGTAAAATATAAATATAGCTTATAGAGCCGTGAAACTGTATTAAACTCTAGAACTTTTTTAAAGAAATGTTTCTATTGACACAAATCACTTTCCAAATGTTCCTTTATGTTTTTTAAAACATTTTTTGCAGTTAGAATTATATGTCTATGACTAATGATTTAAGAAGTAGCCATTGGGCACAATTGAGAGTGGACACGCCGTATAATACTAACAATAAGTTTTTAAATGCGATTAGAAATAAGCATACTGAATTCAAGATGACTGGAATTAGTATGATTTTTAAGAAATAGTTTTTAATATATTTGAAATGTTTAGTAAAATTGATATTAATGCAATTGGGAATCTTAAAATGAACTGAATAAATTTTATCTTCTTAGTTTTCTAAAAGAGAAATGTGTTAACACATTTGCATCATTAAGCATAAATGTGTGCTTTTGAGATTTTTTTTTAATTCAGAGATTCAGAATCCGTAGCGGATAATCAGAAAGAAGACTTCTTCCTTTATACTATCAAGAAAAGTCTGTAACCATATATTGTAGAAATTGCTAATAAGAATTTCTGAAATGGCTTAAAAGTTTAATGATTTAAAAGAAAATCCGATTAAGCACATTTCGGATGGCTTAATCATCTTAAATTGATATCTCTTTTTTATGCTCAAATTTACTAATTTTTATTTTATCCCTTTGCCTTGATATTTAGACATGATTTTAAGCGATTTTCATGCATAATTTTATAAAAACAGTATTAATAAATAAATAAATAAAAAGCTTATTTTTATAATTTTATGGACAGATTGTCTAAACTTTCATATCACAAGATGTAAAAGCATCCTAATTAAATTCTCTAGACGTCTTGAGGTAAAATGTAGTTTTTCTATATTTTTAAAGTAATTTGTATTACATAAAATGTTATAATAAGAGCAAAAATTGCATGTGTGTGTGTATGGTAATTTTCTCTTTTGTGGCTTTAACGATTTTGACAAAATTTTGTATTCTAATATTTTCGGGCACGAGGAACCATTGGGCTAGATTACTCGTTCAAGAAAATTCGATTAGCGATCTTTTGGATCATAATGGTTCAAGCTAATTTTATCTAGGAAATATTCTAACGATTTTGACTAAATTTTGTGTTTTATTGCCTTCGAGAAAAAGAATACGGCTCAATCGCATATTCACGAACATTCGGTTAGGAAGTTATTTTTAGTCACAATGGGTCAGGATCAAGCTAATTCTACTTTTTTAAAAGTGTAAAACAATTTTGACAAATTTTCGTATCATATCATTTCCGAGCACTAGAAGATCTTTTTTTTCCAGGTCGCATATTTCAAAAATTTGGATTTATGAGCCATTTTTATGTCCCTATGGGTCAAGCTAATTTTCTAGAAAACGTCTCGAACTATTTTGATTAAATTCTGTATGCTGTAGTTTTCGGAAAACCATTGAATTACGTCGCATGTTCGATAAATTTGATAAGTGGGCCATTTTTGGTCACTATGGTTCTGAGTCATGATAATTATATCTAAAAAATGGCTGGAATGATTTTGACACGAATTTGTATTCTGCTGTTTTAGAGCGCGAAACGATCATTGGGCTAGATCATATGTTCGAAAAATTTTTGGATATCTATTTTCCGTCACTATGGTTCAAGTTATATTTATGTAAGGAAAAAAAAACAGTTCTAATGATTTTGGCTAATTTTTGTATTTGTTCGTTTTTAGGGTTAAGAAGACCAATGAGCAAGGTTGCATGCTCAAAAACATATAAATAGTGAGCCATTTTGGGTCACAATTGGTCGGAGTAAGTTAATTATGTCTAAAAAAGGTTTAAACGATATTAAGAAAGTTTTTATAAGCTACCATTTTCGAGTACGAGAAGAGCATTAGGCTAGATCATATGTTAGATAAATTTCGAAAAGTGGGTCAGTTTTGGATCACTACAGGTCAAGCTAATTTGATCTAAAATACGCCTTTAACAATTTTTAACTGAATTGCGCATTTTACCGTTTTCTGTGTTTAGAAGACAATTGGAATTATTCCATGCTCGAGAAAATTATATTAGTGTGTCATCTTCGGGTTTATTGCAGACCAAGCTATTTTTTTCTAAGAAGCGGCTTGAGATGTTTTCCTTTCTACCGATCCTATGGTTTTTGATTACGAGAATTGTAATGCAAAATTAACGTGTGAATAAGAATATGTTTTCTCTCAAAAAATCAATTTTTTAAAACTAATAATTAAAAAGATGCATAATAAAACATTAATATGTGTATGGACAATGGGTAATTTTCCGGAGAATCCAAGGGGATGGTTATGAGTACTATAATTCTACGCTGAACATAGTAAGCGTCTATACAAGAGAGCATTTTTTATGACAAGAGAATTAAAAATAACCTTTGTGCAACTCAAAATGCTCTGAGACTTATTGGAAATACATGAAATTTGCTGGTATTATTCTTAAAAAAATAATAATATATGATAGATATACGCTCATACTAATTGCTTCCTCATCAAGATCTACTTATGACTCGTCAATCGCAAAAATCGGCTTAAATTTTCTATTTACATTGTTTAATTTTTTCAATAAAAAATAGGAAAAAAGAAAATAAGAATAAGTTATATGGTTATCATAAATAGAAATAGCTTATAGGGTCTAACATCTTTACATCTGAAAAGAACATGCAAATTAAATATATATATTTACACAATAGAACCACCAAAAAATATATTTTTATGATTAAAAATGTCTCTATAAATATGTTATAACACAGTTATTTTGTAATAATGGACCGTTTAAATGTACAAAAATTGCCGTTGAAACGATGCAAACCTCATTCTTTTTCAAAACATGTGGAATGCATACTCTTCATGGAACGCTCTAGAACTAAGTATATAAAATAACATGAAATAATCAAACCAATCTTACTTTCTTTTCTCTTTGGATTCTGTTAAAATGAAAATATTTCAAGAAACAATGCTTTTGTAAGAAAATTGATCCTGTGTTTAACTTATATACATATTAGTCCAGGCATTAAGTACTCAAAAAGGACAAATAAATGCAAGTTTTAATGTAGTTTTGATTTTATGTTCCCTATATGATTTGTGGGTCGCTGAACGCGAATATGGCTTTATGCAACAAAATTCCTCCCCGGAAACACGTTTTTTTTGGCAAAAACGTGCAAAAAACGTGGCTTTTTCTTCGTTTTTTCTAAATAACTTCAAAATTATGCATCTTACATATAAGTCATCAATACATAAATTAAAGAGCACACAATTTCTTACATTTTATGTGTTAAAAGTTTTTTCTCTGATCAATGGTTTAGCCGTGAGAGAGCCACAAAAATGGGTGTGAAAAGCAAAAAATTCTGAAAAACGTGAATTACAGCACCGTACGTCGATGAAACATGAAAAACAACTATTTTACGCAAATTTTCCCCACTTAATAATGCTGAATAAATTATTATTGACTATATTTTATAAATCTGATGTTCATTGTTTTTTTCCTAACTAAAAAATAAATAAAATTGAGCATATCTGTGATCAAAATCTTCATTTGCTATTACAAAATAATAATAGTAATGCTTTCTTAATTCGACTTTTTAATAATGTAAATAAAATACTAAAACAGGCTTTAACTGATAACAACTGACATGCACTCCACTTCTTAAGGACCGGGCACATAGCACTAACTTCTTGAGGTCAGGCGCCGCTATTTTTGATCTTTCGTGTCGGCGCTTTGATGTATAAATTGCTTTTTCAGTGCACTGAATCTGAACTTCAAGAGAGAAATCGAACTCGAAATCAGTTGACAGCTTTACGACTGAAGATGGAGGAGATAAACTTTCCCTTCCTTTGTCAATTCAATAGGCTTCCTACCTCAAAAATCATTTAAAGAGCTTCCAAAACTAGCAAGCTTTTGTTCCGTTCGGAAACAAAGATATATTTATTGCTCTTTTAGTGTAAGTGAAAGTAGTGCTGTTTGCCCGCAGCCTTAAAGTTTCAGTTTTATCCTAAATAGGCTATTTGGGAGGAGGGGGCATCTCATCAGTTGACAAAGACGAAAGTTACGGCGATCTTTGTCCTTGAAACGCAGCTGTACGAAACCCATCTGCACTTTCCCCCTTGATTGAAGGGGTGCAAGTGTGAAATAACGTTGGTCAAGCGCCCACCCCTGCATTCCATGTACACGTTCAGTGGAATATTAACCTCCACCCCCTTTCCCACCAGTCTCGCCTCTGTTAGAAATATGCGTCGCACAGATCACTAGCTTATCATGAGGACACATTCTTCTTAGTTTTCATATGCAACTGCTTACTTATAATTTAGTAATTCAGTGTTTGTGTCTTCGTGAATATAGTGAACATCTAAAGTGATTTTGCGCGATGTTGCTGTGTTTTATTTGTGACTCTCCTTTAGTAGAGGGGCCGTCAGTGAAAGTTAGTCGAGGTATTGCAGCGTTAATCAAGGCAAGTACAAAAAGAAAGGATGGAAAGGCAGTTTTCCTTGTAACGTTATATACACGTTGAGTGTCATTTGTAACGATTGGTTGGTCGTGGTGGAGGTTAAATGCAGACATACTCAGTAGTTAAGATAAAACAACAAAGTTTATTAAAATGATGAGGGCTGAAGGGAAGTGGAGCAAGTCTTAATTTTACACAACTGAGAATACTATGAAAAAGCTAAACGCATACTCACAGGCTCCGGACGAGCTCAATCGTGGCACCTTCTAACACTTCTCACTATCTCTTGGCTGAGCTACTAGATAAAGCTTAATTAGACAGCCCGTGGCTGTGTGTAATTCTTTATTCACAAATAATCAAAATGAAACTACTATGAAGTTTCTTACCCCGGCCAACTCTCAAGTCAACTATCGAAACTCCTTAACACTTCACTGGAGGCCCGCTGCTACTTTCAATCGGCTAGCACTTCGCTGAACCACATCTCACTTCGCTATCTAACGCCACAGATACTCACACACTGGCTAACGCCACAGATGCTCTCTCGCTGGCTAATACCAGGGACACTCTCCATTCACTCAAACCCAAGCTTTTATATGCTGCAAACTGAGATACTTCACATTAACATATTACTAATAACTGCTAGCTAACTGCAGGATCCGAAAGTGCACACACACTCTAGAAAGTTAAAGTAAAAGAGAGGATAGATGTCGCTTTTACGCTTACACATGTTAAATTATTGACGTCACGATCTCAGAAATACTAGAGTGCCTTTATGACAAAGGTCACTCCCTCACATCCTAAAGGGGAAAACCTCAGTAGATGTGCATGTTAAGTGTAGAAAAGCATACACAAATGAACGGATGATTACTGCTTATGTGAAGAAGGTTGAGGAACAAAGGGCTAGCACTTCTCAAATTTTAAGATCATCAACTCTTGAGTTTCATTTTGGAACTAATTATTTTATATGTGGACTGAGCATTTCGGAAGAGTTTATTGCAGCACAAGCAAAAAATCCATCAAGCGAACGCAATGCTTTATGAGGTGTGCGACACATGGGATTCAAAAGTGCATTTCTGAAAGCAGGAAGAGCTCGCAATGATGATTATGGGCAGACTATAATTGAGCGCATCGAACCAGTGAATGATTTGATCGCAGCAGATGCTTAATACCACATCAAACATTTAAATATATTTATGGGAGGCCAAAGTTCCAAGAACAGAAGAAACGTGGTCCATTTGCCGAGGCAATAGACAGAGCAATGCAAAGTATATACGATTACCTTGAAAATCATGATGACGAGTGTCCCATGGAAGAACTAATGAAACAGGTTACAGGGAGTTATCAACCTGATATGAGAACTGTAAAATTTAACCTCATTGAGATACATGGAGACGATATACTGATCACAAAGAATCAGAAAAAAAGTCCATTGTGTGTTTCAAGAATATAGGAGGGAAGATACTGACTAATGCATGGTGTCAGCAAACATGTAAATCTGATCGAGATGAGAGGCTGCGAGTGATTAAAGCAGCAGCAAAAATTATTTATAATTAAATAATAATTCATAATGAGTCGTCGATTTTATAGTTAGTAACTTCATTGTGAAATATAGTCGATCATAATATCTTCAATATCATTTAAAATCAATCTTAGCGAAAAATGGTCAGTTTTCATGTTAAATCTATGCACAGTGCCATAATTCCTATTTTCTGGATTTTTTTTATTTTCACACCCACATTTTGAACTTTGATAACTTTAAGAACTGGAATCCGTCTCAGCTTTTATGTGTTAAAGCCTGTTTTATTTATTTTATTTACATTATTTAAAAGTCAAATAAAGAAGTTATTACTATTATTATTTTGTATTAGCGAATAAAGAATTTGATCGCAAATATGCTCATTTTTATTTATTTTTCAGTTATGAAAGAAACAATAAACATCAGATTAATGCAATATCGTCAGTAATAATATATTTAGCATTATTAAGTGGGGAAAATTTGCGTAAAATGTTGTTTTTCATGTTTCATCGACGTACGGTGCAGAAATTCACGTTTTTCAGAATTTTTTGCTTTTCACACCCATTTTTGCGGCTCTCTCACTGCTAAACCATTGATCAGAGAAAAAACTTTTTATACATAAAATGTAGGAAATTGTATGCTCTTTAATTTATGTACTGATGGCTTTTATGTAAAATGCATAATTTTGAAGTTATTTAGAAAAAACGAAAAGAAGTCACGTTTTTTGATTAAAAAAAACCGTGTTTCCGGGTAGAAATTTTTTTGGATATTGCCAGATTCGTGTTCAGCGACCCCCAAAACATAAAGGGAACCAAAAATCAAAACTACACCAAAACTTGTATTTATTTTTTACCAAATGCCTGGACTAATATATTAAAAAACAAATTTTGAATAAATTTATAATTTCATACTTATGATTAAAACGCTAAATAGTAAATTTAATGAAAAAAATACTCTTCACTACAATATTAAAGGAAACGGCAAGATATAAATATGCAATATTTCTCAAATAAATCAATACAATATGCATTTATTTTCAAAAATTATCTGCGTGTGGTGTTCAAGATTACACGATATGTTTTACCCGAACTGTCTCCTGATGACCTCAGACCTCTTCTCACTTCAACTTTAGGGGCGATTTAATGAGTTGCAAACGTGAATTCTTCTTTTCCTTGCAATGTTTAGTTAACTGACCAAGTGTTTTGGATTGGGCGAAAGGAAGAAATAGTATAAAAAAAGATGTAATCAACAGAACGTAATCGTATATTTGTGCGAGATTAAAATTACACAGCTTTACGATAACAGATTTAATTGCATTGTGACTACGATTAGATTATGATTGTAATCGAAGTGAAATCTCTTGATTATGATTTTAGTGTAAGTAATTTCGAAATAAAAATTTATGATTGGGATTACAATGTAATTACAAAGTTTTTTAGTCGATTATAATCGATTACGATAACATGATTACGATTACTCGAAGTCTGATTATTATCCAACTCCTATTTAGAGTGATTCTTCACTTTCTAGGAGTCAGTATTCATTATTTTAGGGAGTCATAATTTTTTCTTTTTCTGAGAGTGAATAGTCACTCTAAGGAAGTTGTGCAGATTTTGAATCTGCGACAGAGTGACTATTCAGTCCTCCAAAATGAAAAGTCATTCATTTTTTAGAGTGTATATTTATATATATATATGTGTGTGTGTGTCTATCAAAAAGTTTACACATTAAATATTTATTTAGTTGCTTATAGATCACTCTAAATATTTTAGAAAGTTTGTCTGGGAATAAATTTTCATTAATTTAATAAAAATAGAACATAATTCATTAGAAGCAACCTTCTAAAAATCCTCTAATATCATTTTAAACATTCTTTATGCTACAAAGAATGAGTATGTCTAGAGTGTTTTATTCCCTTAAATACAATGTAATCAAGTATAAGATGGATAACAGTGAAATCTCTTAAAATAATCGCGTATCGTTTCGGCCACACAATTGCAAAAAAATGAGTATTTTTGGATCTTTTCTTGTGTTTTATGTCAAACAACTAAATATAAACACAATAACAGCCTTTTTTTTGAAATCCTCTACAAAATTTCTAAACAATCTGCATATTCAAATAAATGATTATGTCTATATTTTCACTATCTTAAATTTGTAAAAGATTATTATTTGACTATTACTGTAAAAGATTAATATTTGACTTTCTATATGAATAAAGAAGTGAATTTTCAATATATGTAACGTCGTTCTTAAAATAACCTTGTAATCTTTTCGGCCCAAGCTGCATATCTAAGTAGCTAAATAGTTATTTTATATTATTTTAAATATAAAATACCGAATCATATATACATTAAAACCATTCATCTTAAAATATTCTACAATCTTTTGAGTCACTCATTGTATAGATATTTAGAATATTTAAGAAATAGCGGCGATAATTTTTACAAATAAACTTTCTTATAAATAAAAAGCTTCAGAAAATATTTCGTAAATTTATTTGTGTTAATCTTCATTAATGCATGTTATTTTTTCCCTCTTTTAATCGTGTGAAATTTGTAAATTTTGTGATAAAAGGATTACACTACTTATGGTACTTAAGATGATTACCTTATTTTGGAGCTCTTAATTCAATAAGTATTTAATTGAAATTTTCATTCGCATAGAGAACAAAACATAAATAGCTTCATACGTATAATTATTTGGTACTTTCAATGCAAGCCGAGAAAACGAGTAATTTCTTCAAATAATTATTTGGTAATTGTACTTAGTTCACTTAAATGGAAAAATATCTTCTGCTACTTTAATTATATAATTATAATAAGATTATGTTAAGTGCGCAGAAAGAAATAGGAAACGTGTCTAATAATATTGGAATAGCTGCAAATAATAAAGTACTTCATAAAATGGTGAAGTATATGCATATAAGTACTTTGGTATAAATAGATAATCATAAAGAAATTATCCGATATGGCAAAGAGGTTAATTTCACATTATTTCAAAGATGATTTTCTTAATTTAGGGAAAAAGTGCAAAAATAAACGGAATTAGTAAAATATTTTTTCTTCAGTTTTCTTTAAAAAATATAATTATTATCGTCTTTAAAATAAGAAACATAATGATTTTCCCATATACTTATAAATATAAGATCTAACCCAAAAAATGAGTTAATCATTCCGGCTTACAAAACACGAAGTCAGGATGAGAATTTCTAGCGAAATATGTAGAGTGATTCAGAATTTTCAAACATTGTCTTAAATATGTAAATGCATAAAACGTTTATTAAATCCATTAGATTTTTAAATATCAAGATTTTAAGAATTTCACTTTTTTATAAACATTTTAATGAATATTTTTTATCACTTGAGAGAGGTATTCCAAAAAATTAAAAACAAATAACATCAACATGTTTTAGTCCTAATATGATAAGAATCATATGATAATAAAAATAAGAATATAAATTGACTCACGGCCATTGCAAATGACAGTGAGATGTACACACACGCACACACACACAGACCAAAAAAAAAAAAAAAAAACACGCGCTTTATTGTATAAAAAATAGACCATGATCTAAAATTATTATCCAACTTGGTTAATGTATTCAAGGTTTCGCGAGGAATTTATTCATTAACCACTTAATGGTAGCATTAAATTACGGTTTAAACATTCAAATTCATTATTGTCACCACTTAAAAAAAATACCTTATTTAATGACAAGTAAAATGATAACAGAATAAAACCAATTACACTATCTTTAAAAAATTGGTGGGAATCAAACAATTTTAAATAAAAAACCTTGAAGCTTACAGCCCGTGAATGTCTCGGACGCGACGATTAAGTGTTTAACTCTAACCGTAACTTAGGAATAGTAAAAGAAACAGTATCATTTAAAACAAAACTTTTACTTCTAATGGAGTTACGGTAACAATTTGATACGAAACGTAATTTGCTTTCATTAAATAGATTTTTTATCCCCCTCCCCATCTAAATATAGATAAAGCAGTGTTAGTACAACCAAATTCAATATCAGATTCATGTTCACCTTTTCTAATTACAAGCTTTCTCACTGTTATGCCTAATCACCTTTGTTAAATTTGGTCGTACTAATGCTGCTTTATCTAGATTATATTTGGATTGAGGGATAAAATTTCTGTTTAATAAAAGCAAATTATGTTTTGTATCAAATTGTTGTCATAAGTCCATTATAAGAAAGTTCACTGAAATTTATATGCGTAAAAGTTTTGTTTGCAATGATACTGTTTCTTTTATTATTCCTAAGATATGATTAGAATTGAAGAATAAATTCCTGCTAAAAACTTGAACAGTATGAACCAAGTTGGATAATAAATTTAAACCATGGTCTATTTTTAGTTTATTTTTCTACAATAGAGTGCCTCGATTCTTATTTATATCTCATTGTCGCGTGTCAATTGTATTGACCATGACCCGTCTTTTATTTTTATTTTTATTATGATTATGGTTCTTATCATATTGGAGCCAAAACTTGTCATTGTTATATGTTTTTAATTCCTATTAACACCTCTCTTAAGTAATATCAATTATTCATAAAAAAATAATATGTAATGGCGGGTAAGGTGGGACAAAATAAGCATATTTTGTAGAGTAATGTGTTCGCGAAGATTTAGCTATGAAATAGTAGAAAACGCTTTTGAATTAGACGGATGAAAGCTTTTTGCTTATCTGAATCGTCATTTTCCGCACACATTTTGATCAACATGCATCGTTACACAAACGAATAGCTTGCTGAAATGCATTTCAGCAAGGAAATAACTCACACCTAACGTATTTTGAACTCATCTCGAGCTTGTCGAAATGACTATCTTCTATTATGCGTAACACTGCTTCTCCATTGTCTCTGTGGTAACTTTCCGTAACTGCCGTGGTAACGCCTGTATCTCGCCTCGAAGCATAAAATGATCCACTTGAGCTCAACTCCCGATGAAGACTCTCAAATATTTGGAGATCTTGTAGATTCCCTATTTCGAATCGGTCCATGCACATCTTTTGAGAAACTTCTCAATTTCCTTGTGCAGTCCCATGTATGAAATGCATGTCGGCAAGCTTGTAACGACGCATTTTCTGAGAAAAAAAAGCATGCAAAAAAAGTTTGAAAGTTCTTCATCAAATATTAAGAAAAATGCAGGAATCCTTACTTGCGACAGTGTGATTCGGTTACGTGAGAAAAAGAACCGATGAGTTATCTCACCTTTATATTATGCAGGTCACTGAACATCATCTGCAATAAGTTATGATCAATAAAAATAAAACTACCGCACTGTTAAGAAAAAAACGTTAAGTTTACGGCAAAAAGTGCTGGCAGCAATGTTGTCAATAGTTTTACGTAAAAATCGAAGTAAAGTTAGTTGTACATTTTATCACATATTTTCCGTAATTTCAACGGTTATAATTAAAGTAAATTTCACAGCCATTTTCCGTAAAAATAACTGCAAAAAGTTCTGTAATTTTGCACTGTACAAAAAGTGCTGTTAATCGTGGTCTTCGAACACAAACCGAATAAAACATATTTTGGCTATTCTAGACAGATGAGTTGCTGGCAGCTTATCACCCCCAAAATTCTCCATGAATTCGAAAGACCTTTTTTAGAGCAATGGGACAGAATACCATAACTTCTCGTAATAGCCTCATTGACATCTGAAAATTGGAAGTGATTTACTGGATTTAATGTAAATGTAAGAACAACTTCCTTATCATTTCTCCAAAAAATGAATAAACAATAACTTATTACATAAAAATTAATCATGGTTAAATAATATAAGCAGAGTTGCTAACTTATCTGGATATTTGGTCACGAGTATTTCTGAAAAATATTTTTTTTTTACTTTTTTAATTCTTAAAAAACACTGATTAAATAAATAAATAACTTCTATTCAAAAATTATAGTGACTACAATTCTTAATAGTTGGGAACATGGAACTGCATAAGGGGGAACTGCACAAGAATGAAAATGAAATCTAATGTAAATACTACTGCAGATTTTTAGGTATTTTACTGTGCAGTGTAAATTTACAGCATTTTTTCAGAAATTTTGCAGGTAAAATTTCAAATCTTTCAGTATATTGCTGCTATAATCACATAACAAATTTAATTGTTTTACACAGAGTTTACAGTTAAAATTACAGCACTTACTCTGATAAGTTGAACAGAAATACAGTCGAGTCTCTATGTAACGAAATCCACCGTTCCAGTAAAAAATTCGTTATATAGAAAAATTCGGTGTATAGAGAATGATGTTAAAAATAGTATCTAATGTATGAAACTTTAACAAATATTATTTTTGATCTTTTGAATTAAGAATTTGAAATGTTTAAAAGTAAATATTAACCTAATATTTTATTTCTTAATTATTTATGTAGTTTCAAAAAAGAGAATAGACATTTATTTGAAAGCTTAATGAAAATCAAATAAGGACGACTTGCATGAATTTCAGGCGAAGAAATCTGTAATTTTTTGTCGTTTTGATTTTAAAATTGTTACGGTTAAAAAAAACCCCTCAAATTTTAGCAAGGAATGAAAAATTGTAGTTAACATTTTCCTCCATTGAAGGCCACTCTTACGTGCCTCTCATTGATTCCTCTCTTACGTGTGTATCAATCCAATTGACTCCTTTTTGAGAAAGATGTGGAAAGGTGTGTGGGAGGTGGGACGAATTCGTTGGATTTAAAGAACAAGTTGAGAAGTAATATATATATGTATGTATATATAAACTCAGCACTGACGATAAATCAAAAACAAGTGATGGAAAATTGATTCCATATGATTTCAAAGCTTTTTAAAACTGAATAAATTAAGACCAATTTATGAAAAAATTCGTTATATGGAGATAGATATTTCGCTATTTAGAGACTGTTTTTAATGTAATCATGCGAAAAAGGGACCGTTCCTACTAAAAATTCGTTATATAGAGAAATTTGATGTATGGAGTTTTATTATAGAGAGACTCGTCTGTATCTCTGTTAAAATTACTGCATTTATACTCCTCAGTGCTGAGTCAAATATTGCGAGAAACAGCCAAAACTAGTTTTAAATTACTATACAACATCTCCAAAGATGTACCATTCTATATGTCGCTGCTTATAATCTGTACACATTTATTATAATGGTTTTGAAGTAATTAAAACAATTACAAAAACATTTAAATTAATTTAAAATGCATTATTTAGTGTCACCTACAGGTGATATTAGGACTGAGGAGGTTATTTTTATAATTTGTTTGGAATTATAATAAATAATAAATATAATATTTGTTAAAATTACAGTACTCTTTGTCGAAATTTGTAAGGGAAAATGTCTCTGAAAATTACTTTAATTATAACAGTTGAAATAACGGAAAATATGCGATGAAATTTTCTACTAATTTTAATGCGATCTTTACGTAAAAACTGCTGACAACATTGCCGCAGCAGTTTTTCCCGTAAATCTAACTTTTTTTTTTTTTTTTTTTTTTTTTTTTTTTTACATTGGTAATTTTTTTCTTAAAAAACAAAGCGTATAGGCTTTGTCAAATTCGAGATACGAAACATTGAGATTAAGGGAAAAAATGCTCAAAAAAGTATTATTATTATTATTATTTTAATATTATATGAAAGCCAATTTATCTATAAATATTTTGACACCATATTTTTGCTCATATGGTAATTATATTATGATATATTATAAACTTTGTTAATGAACTCAGTGCAATTACTCATACAAACTAAAACATTAAGTGGCTTTTTCCCGCTGTTTATATATTCTGTACTTTCATGTTTTAAAAATGCTAAAGCCTTTGTATTTGAGATACACTGTTAAAAAATCTGTAAGTTTTTCTAGGAAACTCGGATTTTTAGATTTTTTTATTTAACGGCAACAGCAAGAATCCATGTAACAGATACAGATTTGCACTGAAAATAAAAAAAAAAAAATCTGCAAGATTACTAAAAATTTTTTTAGGAAACGGGGATGCCATGAGTTTTTCATGTAGCTGCAATCCAGGTTACAGATAAAATTTTAGTATGGTCACTGTAATTTTAGTAGATTCGTTTGTAAAGTTACAGATTTTTGTAACTTTACAAAAACTAGTTTTTTAGATCTACATTTTTTCTTGTACAGTATACAGATAAAATGTCAGTAAACATACAGATTTCGGTAAGTTTACATCTGTAGGATTACGAATTTTTTTTTACAGTGTAGAGATTGTGCATGTTTTTTATTATATATGCGATAAATCAGCTCATGAAATTAGCTTTCACGATTTTTTTAATAAAAGTACATGAACATTTATAGGATACACAATTAAAAATCTTTTCTAAGTATTCGGCAAAAAACAATAATTGTTAGGAATATATTACGCATTTTCTAAAATTAAAATATTTATGAACTTTTACAATTTTCAATTCAATATGCAGTAATTTTATTTTCTTCAAAATGCACTTTTTGATGAACATCGAAATGTATTGAGTTCACCATTTGAACCATACATTTTCAAATAGACAAAATTGTTGAATAGATAAACTTAATCAACCATAATCTGCTGTTAAATGATTATATCGCCGCAATACTGCATTTGTAAATAAATAATTGGGGAAAACTATAATAAACACTAAATTCCAAAATGTATTCTACTGACTGCTTAAAAAAAGGAGAAGAGCTTTCTTATTTTCTTAACTGAAAAATATCGGCTCTTAGTAGAATTTATCCTACAGATAAAACAACTTTAACAAATATAATCAAGTAATGTTGCAACAAACTAACATTCATTTCCGATTACCGAAAATTAAATTCCGAAATTCCAAAATGATTCAGCAAGTATATGAGTCTTTTTTTCATTAACTGTATTTTTATCTTGGTAATAAAGAGAGAGAAAACTCATTTTCAAGAAAATACACTGACTGCGACTTTCAGCATTCATTATGTGTTGTTTCATTCAACAGGCTATTTAAAGATGTGATAAAATTCAGAACGTGGCCAATAACAAAGGAAAAGAAATGGATGTTTCTGTTTATAGGAAAACCATAGCTGCCAAATTTGACGCATTTTTCCTACCACAAAAATTTTATAGTAAATATTGTCTTATTTAATCTTCGATTAAATTATAATTAAACAAATGGAAAATCTCTGTACAATTTTAGTGGTAGCAAAAAATGTGCAAAAATTGACAGCTATGTGTAAACCTTTCTTGAAATGTATGCATTAGTGATGGTAGAAGTTTAGTGATAGTAGACTCTTAGTTCTATCAAATGTTAATCACAATTTTTAGTGCACGGAAATAACTTCGCAGAATATTGTAGAAAAATAAAAGAACTTTAACAAATCGACTATAATTTGTTGTTAAATTATTCTACCATCGCAATGCTGCATTCGTAAACAAACGATTGAAAAAAAACTATAATAAACACTGAATTTTAAAAAATGTATTCTATAAGGTGTTTCAAAAAAAAAAAAAAAAAAAAGAATAAGCAGAATAGCTTTTTACTTTCTTATCTGAAAAAGATCGGCAATTAATATAATTTATCCTACACATGAAAGAACTTCGAAAAATACAATCAAATAATGTTGCAACAAGCTAAGACTCATATCCGCTTACCCAGTGTTAAGTTCCAAAATCCCTAAATGATTGAGAAAGTGCATGGGCCTTTTTCCTTTAGCTACATTTCTCTCTTGGCAATAAAGAGAGTGAAAACCGTTTTTTCAAGAAAATGTACTGACTGTGTCTTTCAGAATTAATTATATGTTGTTTCATTCAAGAGGCTATTTAAAGATGTGATAACGTTCAGAACGGGTCCAATAACACAGGAAAAAATGGATGTTTTTGTTTATAGGAATTCTTTTCTTGAAATGTACGCGTTAAATTTAGTGATAGTAGTTGTTGATCGCAATTTTTATTGCACGGAAACAACTTCGCAGAATATTGCAGAAAAATAAAAGAATTTAAAAAAATCGATTATAAACTGCTGTTAAATTATTCTATCGTCGCAATGCTGCATTCGTAAACAAACGATTTAACTATTTGAAAAGACAAAAACAAAAGCAGATTAGTTTTTTACTTTCTTATTTGAAAAATATCGGCAATTTATAGAATTAATCCTACAGATATAATAACTTCAACAAATACAATTAAGTAATGTTGCAACAAGCTAAAACTCATACTCGCTTACTTAATGTTAAGTTCCGAAATTCCTAAATCATTGAGCAAGTAAATGGATCTTTTTCCTTTAATTACATTTCTTTCGTGCCAATAAAGAGAGAGAAAATTATTTTGACTGAGGCTTTCAGATTTATTATGTGTTGTTCCAATCAAGAGGCTATTTAAAGATATGATATAGCTCAGAACGTGGCCAATGATAAAGGAAAATAAATGGAGGTTTTGTTTAGGAATTTCGGTATCAAAAGACAATTCTGTTACATTTGAAAAAATTGGTTAGTGTAATTTTCGGTTTTTCTTTTTATTTGAAATGAGCATCTCTCAAAATACTTAATAGAGATATTTCAGAATGAGATGCATTTTTTAAAAAGGAAATCACATTAAAATGTTTTATGAGGACACAATACCTTTAAATTGGTCAAAAATGAATTCCATTGAATGCTTGGAAAAAAAAAAAAAAAAAAAAAAAAAAAAAAAAAAAAAAAAAAAACAGAATAGCTTTTTATTTTCCTAACTGAAAAAAATCGGCTACAAATAGAATTTATTCTACAGAAAAAATGACTTCAACAAATACAATCAAGTGATGTTACTACAGACTATCATTCATTTCTGCCTACGCAATGTTAAGTTTCGAAATTCCTGAATAATTGAGTCTTTTTCCTTTAACTACATTTTTATAATGGCAATAAAGAGAGCGAAAAATATTTTTTCAAGAATATACACTGACTGTGGCTTTCAGAGTTCATAATGTGTTTTTTCATTCAAGAGACTATTTAAAGGCGTGACAAAATTCAGAATGTGGCCAATAATAAAGGAAAATAAATGAACGTTTTTGTTTTATTTATGAATTATGGTATAAAAAAATGTTGATGCTATTTTTTTATAGCACGGTGTGTTATTGATAAAGTAATTTTCAATTGTACTATTTATTTGAAATGAATATCTCTCTAAATGCTTTTAAGAAATATTTCTTGATGATATGCATTTTTTAAGAAAAAATTCACAATAAAAAGTTGTAAGGTTACACAGTAGCTTGAAATTGGTTAAAAATATATTTCAGTGAATGACAGAAAGAAAAAAAATTAGCAGAATAGATTTTTACTTTCTTATCTGAAGAAGATCGGGAATTTATAGAATTTATACAGGTAAAACAACTTCAACAATCAAGTAATGATGCAACAAACTGAGACTTATATCCGCTTACCCAATGTAAAGTTCCTAAATTCCTAAAGGGTTGAGCAAGTAAATGGGTCTTTTTCCTTTAATTACATTTCTCTCTTTGTAATAAAGAGAGGAAAAACTTTTTTTTCAAGAACATACACTGACTGTGGCTTTCAGAGTTCATAATGTGTTGTTTCCTTCAAGAGACTATTTAAAGGCGTGATAAAAATCAGAATGTGGCCAATAATAAAGGAAAATAAATGGACGTTTTGTTTATGAATTATGGTATAAAAAGAATTTTTGATGTTATTTCTTTATAGCATGATGTGTTATTGATAATGTGATTTTCAATTGTACTTTTTATTTGAAATGAATCTCTCTCTAAATGCTTTTAAGAAATATTTCTTGATGATATGCATTTTTTAAGAAAAAGTTCATAATAAAAAGTTGTAAGGTTACACAGTAGCTTGAAAGTGGTTAAAAATATATTTCAGTGAATGACAGAAAGAAAAAAAAATAGCAGAATAGATTTTTACTTTCGTATCTGAAGAAGATCGGCAATTAATAGAATTTATCCTACAGATGAAACAACTTCGAAAAATACAATCAAATAATGTTGCAACGAACTGAGACTCGTATCCGCATACCCAATATTAAGTTCCGAAATTTGTAAATGATTGAGTAAGTAAATGGGTCTTTTTTCCTTTAATTATATTTCACTTTTGGCAATAAAGAGAGAAGAAACTATTTTATCAATAAAATACACTGACTGAATCTTTCAGAATTCATTATGTGTTGTTTCATTCAAGAGGCTATTTAAGGATATGATAAAGATCAGAACGTGGCCAATGATAAGGGAAAAGAAAGGACGTTTTGTTTAGGATTTTTTGTATTAAAAGGAAATTTTGTTACATAAAAAAAAATGTTTAGTGTAATTTTCGTTTTTTCTCTTTATTTGGAATGAGCATCTCTCTAAATTTTTATCCTCCCCAGTCCTGATGTCGCCTGGTGGCGAAACTGAAAATCCTTCTTTAAATTAATTTAATTTCTTTTAGAATTGTTAAAATTACATCTAGACTTCTTTAAAACATGTCTGCATGTTTGAAGCATCGATAGACAAACAAATGCATGTTTGGAGATGTTTAATTATAACTTTAAACTAGTTTTTATAGTTTCATATAAAATTTGTCTCATGACTGAGGAGGTTAAAAGAAATATTTCTGAATGACATGCATTTTTTAAAAAGGAGATCACATTAAAAAGTATTAAGAGAACACAGTACCTTTAAATTGGACAAAAATGAATTCCATTGAATGCTTCAGAGAAAAAAAATAAGCAGAATTGCTTTTAACTTCCTTAACCGAAACAAATCAGCTACTAACAGAATTTATCCTACAGAAAAAATAACTTCAACAAATACAATAAAGTAATACTAGATTAATTTATGACACGATTTTTCAATTGGTAAATTAATTATAAGAGATGTAAATTTTCCATGTGGGCGAAAAAATGTGGGTGAGTCTGCAAGTGATCGTGTCCAGGATGGCTCAGATGGAAGAGCATTAGCGGCTTCAGCCAATACATCCCTGGTTCTAATCCTGGCCCGGACTTTTTTCACCCACATAAAAAATTTACGTCCTCTTACAATCAAATAATGTTACTACAAACCTACATCATTTCTGCCTACGCAAAGTTAAGTTTCGAAATTCCTAAATAATTGACCATGTAAATGAGTCTCTATCCTTTATCTATATTTCTATCTTGACAATAAAGAGAGAGAAAACTATTTTTTTCAAGAAAATGCACTGACTGTGAATTTCAGAGCTTATTATGTGTTGTTTTATTGAGCAGGCTATTTAAAGATGTGATAAGGTTCAGAACGTGGCCAATAATAAAGGAAAAAAATCGACGTTTTGTTTATGAATTATGGTATAAAAACAATTTCTGATGCTATTTTTTATGGTATGACGTGTAATTGCTAATGTGATTTTCAATTTTACTATTTATTTAAAGTGAATATCTCTCTAAATGCTTTTCGGATATATTTCTTGATAATATGCATTTTTTAAGGAGTACACAAGGGTACACAGTGCCTTGAAATTGGATAAAAATATATATTAGTGAATGACTGAAAGAAAAAAAAGCACAATAGCTTTTTTATTTTCTTAACTGAAAAAGATCGGTAATTAATAGAATTTATCCTACAGAAAAAACGTCTTCAATAAATACGATCAAGTATTGTTGCTAAAAACTAAGACTCATAGCTACGCAATGTTAAGTTTCGAAATTCCTAAATAATTGAACATGTAAATGAGTCTTTTTCCTTTAACTACATTTCTATCTTGGCAATAAAGAGAAAAAAAAGCTATTTCTCAAGAAAGTGCACTGACTGTGGCTTTCGTAATTCATTATATGTTGTTTTATTCAAGAGGCTATTTAAAGATGTGATAAAGTTCAGAACGTGGCCAATGATAAAGGAAAATAAATTGACGCTTTGTTTTGGAAAAAATGGTATCAAAGGAATTTCTGATGCTATACAAAAACGGTAATGTGATTTTCAGTTTTATTACTTATTTTAAATGAACATCTCTCCAAATGCTTTTAAGAAATGCTTCTTGATGACATTTTTTTTAGAAAAGAAGTTCACATTAAACCATTCTAAGGGTACACAGTTCCTTGAAATTGGTCAAAATTGTATTTTATTGCAAAATATTATTTGTTTCATTCCAAATTTTATTTAAGGATGTGATAAAGTTCAGAATATGACAATGATAGAGGAAAATAAATAGACATTTTGTTTAAGAATTCCGGTATAAAAAGAAATTCTGATCAAATATATATAAAAAAATTGTTCATGAAATCTTTGGTTTTACTCCTTATTTGAAATGAACATCTGTCTAAATGTTTTTACAAAATATTTCTAGATGACATGTATTTTAGGGGGGGGGGTTGCGGTGAGATCACATTAAAGAGTTTTCAGGGGACACGTTAATTACAAATTGGTCGAAAATATATTCTTTTGACTGCCTGAAGAAAAGAAATAAACAGAATAGCTTTTTATTTTTTTAATTGAAAAAGATCGGCTATTAATAAAAATTTATCTTACGGATGAAACAACTAAAAAAAAAAAAAATACAATCAAGTAATGGACTATGCTACAAACTAACATTCATTTCCGTTTGTGCAATGTTAAGTTTCGAAATTCCTAAATAATTGAGCATGTAAATGGGTCTTTTTCCTTTAACTACATTTCTAACTTGGCAATAAAGAGAGAAAAAACTATTTTTTTAAGAAAATACACGATGGCTTTCAGAGTTTATTATGTGTTGTTTCTTTTAAGAGACTATTTAAAAGCCTGACAAAGTTCAGAACATGGCCAATGATAAATTAAAACAAATGGTCGTTTTGTTTTTGAATTATAGTATAAAAAGAATTTTTGATGCTATTTTTATAGCATGGTGTGTAATAGCTAATGTGATTTTCAGTTTTACTATTTATTTGAAATGAATATATCTCTAAATACTTTTAAGAAATATTTCTTAATGATATGGATTTTTTAAGGAGGTTGCAAAAGAAAATATATATATATATATATGATGATAATAATAATAATAATAAGGGTACACAATACCTTGAAATAGGTCTAAAATGTACTTTTGTGAATGACTGAAAGAAAAAATGAGTAGATTAACTTTTTTTATTTCCTTAACTGAAAAAAAGGCAATTAACAGAATTTATCTCATAGAAAAAGCGTCTGCAACACACACAATCAAGTATTGTTGCTAAAAACTAACGCTCATAACATCTACGCAATGTTAAGTTTCAAAATTCCTAAATTATTGAGCAAGTAAGTGTGTCTTTTATTTTTAATTACATTTCTCTCTTGGATATGGAAAGAGAAAACTGTTTTTCAAGAAAATACACTAACTGTGGCTTTCAGAGTTTATTATGTGTTGTTTCATTGAAAATACTATTTAAAGACATGATTAAGCTCAAAACGTGGCCAATGATAAAGGAAAATAAATGGAAGTTTTGTTTATGCATTATGGTATAAAAAGAATTTCTTATGCTATTTTTTATGCCATGGTGTGTTGTGTAATTAAGAGTGTGTTACATTTCTCTCTAATGTGATTGTAAATTTTACTATTTATTTGAAATGAATATCCCTCTAAATGCTTTTAAGAAATATTTCTTGATGATATGCATTTTTTAAGAAGGAGTTCACAATAAAAAGTTTTAATGGTACACAGTAGCTTGAAATTGGTTAAAATACATTTTAGTGAATGACTGAAAGAAAAAATAAGCAGAACGGCTTTTTTTATTTTCTAAACTAAAAAACAATCGACAATTAATACAATTTGTCCCATAGAAAAAACGTCTTCAACAAATAGAATCAAGTATTGTTAGTAAAAACTAACAATCATATATGCCTACGCGATGTTAAGTATCGAAATTCCTAAATGATTCTTCAAGTAAATGAGTCTTTTACTTTTAACTACATTTCTCTCTTGGCAATAAAGAGAGAGAAAATTATTTTTCAAGAAAATACATTGACTGTGGCTTTCAGAGTTCATTATGTGTTGTTTCATTGAAAATACTATTTAAAGACGTGATAAAGCTCAAAACGTGGCCAATGATAAAGGAAAATAAATGGACTTTTTTGAGGAATTCCGGTATCAAAAGGAAATTCTGATACATAATTTTAAAAAAAGGGGGATAATGTAATTTTCGGTTTTACACTTTGTTTGAAAAACTTTGCTGTAAATGCTTTTTAATTTTTTTTTCTAAATGACATGCATTTCTTGAGGGATGAGATCAAATTAAATTACAATATACAGATCTTTATAACCTCTACTTATTTTTAACAAAATAATATTTATATTACTAGTAATAGTACTTTTAAAATTTATTATTTGGTATTATTTTTTAATTATTATTAAAATGTTATCATATATTCTGTTTTTTATGGATTAATTACTTCAAAAACCTATTTTCATCTGTGAATTTGACTGATATTTTCCATTTAAGTTAAAGTAAGATATTGTAAGAATATGTTAGTAGTCAAACCCGATTTCAGGCCTAACTAGATTGACCTATGTCAAATTAGTTTAACTTAACGTGCAAAGGATAAGCTAATTTTCCAAAGCCAAAATAGTATATCTTATCACATATGGTATAAAATAGTTTTTCCTAGACTGAACAAGTTTATCCCAACGCTGATACGATAAACTAATTTCTCCCGGGCCAATCAAGTCTGTCTAATTTCCGTATGATAAACTAATTTAGCCTGGTATACATCGGTCTGTACTAGTTTATCCTTATCCAATCTCGTTCACCTTAGGCCAAACCAATTTGCCATATTTCATTCATAGAAACGAATTTCAAGGTTTTTTTTTTCTTTTCAAGAAAAACTACAAAATTTTGGGCTCTTAATTGACAAGTTGGCGAAAGAGATAGCACTGTCAATGCTTTCGTTAATCGTCGTTCGTCAGTATTGTCGCCAGTTGAAGAACATTAAGGAGAAAGTTTATACAACAGGTTTTATTCACCAAAATAAGTGAAGCATTTAAGTAAACTTTAAAAGTAAATAATTTTAAAATTTAAAATTTGTGAAGAAAACAAAACAGAAGTTTTTGAAGCTGGAGTGGGATTAGGGGATGCTTTAGATAATTAGTCAATCATTTATTGTAACTTCAAGTCAATAAATACTGTACATTTGCTTTTATTCATAATGAAAGTTAAACGTTTTAAAATGTGTGTTTGAAGACCAAAAAATGGAGTGAGAGTTAATCATAAAATTTAGATGAGGAAGTACTTAGAGAATTTATTAATTATTTATTAACATTTCAATGTAAAAAATGAAACATTATTATTATTATTTATAATATTTAATTTTGTGTCCTGTAGGAGAATGGAGAGACTTTTATAGAATAAAAATTTAAATGAAAAATGTGTAACGACATAAAAATATTTTTGTAAAACCATTTCAATGTGCACTTTAAATCTCAATTAATTTAATTCAAAATATTTTAACTGCGATTGTTTTAATTGCAGTATTCAACTAAAATAAATTATTTGCAATTGAACCTAATTTAATTAAATTGAAATTTAATTACTTTTAGCTTGTTATCATCCTTAAATTGCAATTCAATCAAATGCTCTCATTTTTAAATAAATGTAATATTTCGGTAAAAATATAACTGATAGTTGTTCATAACTTTACAATTAGGCTTCTAATGTAAAAATCTTAAATTGGATTATTAGTAGTAATTATCTAAATATTTTTTGAAGTTCAGTTGTATTGTAAATAAACTCAGTCAATAAATAGAATGATAAATACTTTAAGAAAATTGTTACTTCTGCTTATTGTCATTATTATAAATATTATTATATTTTGTGTTAAAAGTAAGTTATCAAATTTCTTCAAATTCTAGCAATTATTGAAATAAAAAAATATCAAAAAAGAAAAAAATATATATAAAAATTCTTTGTTTTTTATTGAGTTACGTATATTTCGAAATTAAAACTATCAAAACCTGAAAAAGCTTTTGTTTTAAGGCAATGCATTAAATGTAACCCACTCTAAAGTAATAACATTTCCCCACTCTACTTCTTTTTCTCCCGTTTTATAGTATACATGAAAGAAACAAATCTATGCTTGCTACTGATGCAACATTTCCTTAAAATATTGCACTAATGATTATCAGTTTTCACTCTTGAGAAAAAAAAAATTGAAACTGCTCGCTTTTATTAGACTTAGGCTTATAAATGTTAAAGTCAATCAGTCGTAGACTAACACTCGTAGTTACATGCTAGAAGACGTATTAGATTGGTCCACAAGGAAAATAATATTTCTAACGTAATGCAACTATTTTAAACGAAATAGATTTATATAAGTAATAAAATAATTTTGAAACTAATGGTGCTACTATTATTTCCAAAAATAATATTAACCCTAGAGAACATAATTTTTAACTACTTTTAATGAAATATATATTCTATGTAAATATTAAATAAACCTTATAGTATTCTCAAAACTAATATTAACCATATGATACTTAAAATCATAAAAATAAATGCAATACCACATCTTTAATCAATTATAAACTACAAAAATAAAGTTTAAAAAAGCTATCCGTTTTACTTAAAAGATGACATATAATAATAATACAGGTGTTACAAGTTTAAAATAAGAATTTTATCTAAATTTCTTAGTACTTTCGATCTGTAATCGCACAGTTATCGTCAGGAAATATATTCTTAATTGTTGTTATATTTATTCTCTGATGATAGCTACGTGATTGCAGCAGTAAGTAGTAGTAATTTTTATTAAAATGCATATTTTAAACGTATAATATCTTTATTATTATGGTCTGTCTTTTTTCAAGTAAAACAAAGAAATTTTTAAAGTTCCTACCTCACAGATTATCACAAGGAGCATGTTTTGTAACTACTGATTGGTGTAAAATTGTGGAAGATAGGGGGATAGTATCCCATTACCCAAGGTTTTAAAAAATACTCCAATCTTCTACGTATGCTGCAAAATAAAGCTGTTCTAAAAACCCATATAAACAAATATTTATTTAGCATTAAAATAAAATTTGTACGGGGCCATCACACCACTTATTGTACTATAGTAAAAAAAAGTTATCACCTCTTACTAAATCCTCAACAAATTATCGTAGAAGAAAGTTACTGGTGCCTAACGATTGGAAACAAAGTCTATTTTTAAGTGATGTATGTAATATTTACTTAAAAGGCATTTACATATTAAAATGAACCCAAACTTAATTTTTTGAGAGGTATTATACAATTTTAACAAAATATTTCATATATCCGGTATAAACTATGCAAAGACACTAACTTTAAAATCAAATTTAAATGATAAGTTTTTGAATTATAAACATTCAGAATTTAATGCTTAATGTTAAATTACATTTCCATATTTTTTATTAATATCTTCTAAAATTATGCTTCTTATATGTCATTTTTTATGTTGCAATAACACTAAAATATTCAAACATAAATACATTGAACTTGCAATTTTTATAATTCTGTAATATGAATTATGAATTGCAATCTACATTTTGTTTTTTGTTTTATGAAAATTCAAAATTTCAATTTTTTCTTCCAAGTAACTTTCCTATTATGCTTGAAAAACGGCAAAATGATGGATTGAGGGGTTGGCTACAAATATAAGTGATTAGATATTTTGAAATGTCTTATGCTACATTGTAATCTGACTTCAATGATCGCTTGAGAGACGTCCAGGATGCCTTGATCAAGAAGGGAGCTCTCTTATTCAACAATCAAGTATCGAACTGCATTTGGATTACAGCCCTTATAATGTGCTCGTTTTAAAATAATAATTATCTCATAAACTTATTGTACAAATTGCATGAAGATTTGTTTTAAGCTTAATTGAAAGGCATAGAATTCAAGTTATGCCGTCAGAATTGGATACTGTTATAGAAAAAATGTTACGGTTCATTTTAATATATATATGGCCCCTAATCAAATTGTTTATACATCATTCAAAAGTATACTTTATTTCCAATCGTTCAGTATCAGTAACTTTCTTCTTCAATAATTTGTTGCGGAGTTAGCAGTGAGTGTTTACTTATTTTCAAGACTGTACCTCTTGAATTATTGAGATGGCTACAAAGCTGAGCAATATAAATAAAAATTACCCTTCAAATATAGAGCGTTATTATAATTTCGCAAAATTTTTATTTATATTTGCAAAGACCTAGAAAATGTGATACACTCGCGGGCCACTAAAATTGCAACACCCGGAAGGAATAATTTGACGATCTTCAAAATCACATGAAATAAATAAAAGGTTGGAATATGGAAATGATTAGTATTTTTGTGCATTTACATGGCGCAGTGGAGAGAAACAACATCTGAAACACTACATAAAAAAAGTTTCATAATGGATCTCTCATTCTGAAAGTACTTTGTAAGGTCAGTGTTTGCGCATAATATTGCGTTATGCCTCGAATAATGGGAAGAAATGCTTGCCAGTAAGTGTCGAAATTCAGGATTCAGGTAGGCAGGTTTTTTGTCTGAATCCTGAATTTCGACACAAGTTCAACGCCCTCCTATTATTAACGACCGAGAAGGCAGACATATTGTTAAATAGAACCTGCAAAACTGTAGATGCATATCACGAAGCTTTAGTCATAAAAAAGGCACGTTTGCAGGCATCCTTCTCCACTTGTATGGGAGACGACATTTGCAATATCTTGGACAATCAGAATGGTGACCATTACTGTGATTTGTTTTGAAAATGCAACAAAGAGAGAGAGACGTTCTGGCAGGCCGAACAACAAAGTTGGATACAGGAGTGGCACAACCTTGTCTTTTCAGATTATAATGTCTCGGTTATTCTTGACTATTACAGTTACGGTTTTACGTTCAATAATCTGATGTCTCTATACGTGACTGGAAGCTCCAAGGAGAACGCTTGTTGCCTGCTTGCACTCGACATCGGCATAGGGGTCAAGCGCCTGGTGTGGTGGATTAGATATCCATTGGATATACTACAGGAACATCTCTAGTTCAGATTAACGTTAATTTGAACGCAGATCAATAAATTTCTCACAACTTATGTCCCATTTACTTGTCCCGTATTTAAGGCCTGTCAAATGCCATCTTCTAACAAGATAACGCGAGATCACATGTTGCATGTCATAGTCTCTGTATCTTTTTAACACAAAGTATATAATTGATATTATGGCCTACATATGGTCTCTATATCTGTCACGAATAGGAAACATCTGTTCAGGTATTGCTAAGAGACTGGCTCACCACTTCTCTCCAATTAATTTGATTTATGAAGACTGGCATGGACTTTAAGCAGCATGGAATGAGTTGCCCGTTTCTTCCATCGAAGGACAGTTCAACTTCATGCTGAACTAGTTAAGAACCTTTCTAGCTGTCATGGAGGGAGGTGGCAGTTCTTGTACCTCGTTGTTGGCAGCTGTAGTTCTTCTGTAAACCTCCAAACTGTTTACAAATTTAATAATTTTGTTTTCATACCCTACTGTTTATGTACAATAAGTATCTTTTTTGTGTTTTCTTTCTTTCATGGTGTTTAAGTTTAGTGTCCAGCAGTGTATTTAACGAAATTGCCGAAAAAGAAAACGAATGACGTAACGTAAATGAAAGGAAATACTACTTATTACTTAAATCATATGTTCCGCTTCTGTATTGTGATCTTGTAACATCGCCTTGGCGACAAACACAGCCCACGCCAATTATACGCCAATCGGCAATTTAGTGTAACGCTGCTCACGTGTTGTGTGACGAAGTGGATTGAGAGAAACGGTTTCTTAGCAACAAGCTCTAATGCTGCAACAATCGGCGACTCTTAGAAAATAAACATTCCATTAAATTTACAATCTACTTGCTTTTTCTTTTTTTAATTTAGTTTTTCTTTTTAATTTAGTACACCTCCATACATTTTGGTCCTAGCGACCCGGAGGTATGAACGAGCCAGTGTCTTTTCTATTGAATTAAATATTGAATTTATCGAATTTCGTCAACAAGATGAATAATGTCGGAAACTGAAATAATATCGTTAAACAGAAGGCGAGGGAATATCAAGGCCCAAGTCACTAGAATATTTAACGCAACGGATGGAAAAACATTTAATTTATCCAAATGGAAAGCCCACCTGGACTTACTGTCGAAATCAGGAGAAAAGTTTGAAGCTCTTAAACTAGAGTATTATAGAATAATAGAGGAAGAAAAGTTGGAAGAAATTGAAAAAAAACTCAGTCAACTGGACGAGGATATTCTAAAACTAGAGGTAAGCTTAAAATCCTCTATTAATGCTTATTATGAAAATACTGATTCAAATAAAAAATCCATTGAACAGGACCAAGCTAAAACATCTAGCATTAAGCTACCTAGGGTCATATTGCCGGTTTTTAGTGGCAGAATTGAAGAATGGTCCGTATTTAAAAGCACTTTTAATGAGCTTATTAATGATAATTCAAATTTAAAAGATAATGAAAAATTATTTTATTTGCGTTCTGCTTTGACTGGTGAAGCGAAGAGTTTGCTTACACCAGATGAAAATTATATTTCACTTTTCAATGCGTTAGAACAAAGATACGAAAATAAAAGAGTTATGGTAGATTGTCATATAAAGATTATTTGAAATCTTTATGTAATTAAACAGGAGTCCGCTAAGGATCTCCGCATTTTATTAGATATTGTAAAGAAAAAATTAAGGGTTTAAAGATCTTAAAGTATGATAGAGATAATTTCTCGAACGCAATTTTGCTGAATATTATTCTAAATAAACTAGATAACGAAACTCGTAAACAATACGAACTAACATTAAAGGATAATGAAGTGCCTAATTTTGATGAATTTTTAGAATTTCTTCAGCGAAGATGTCAAATCTTAAATAGTATAAGTTCTAACGTATCCTCTAAATATACTGCAAAATCCTTATTCATAAAAACAAACAAACCTCAAAGTAAATGTTGCGTAATTTGTAAAACCGAAAACCACCCCTTATATCATTGTGTTAAATATAAAAACATGAAGTTAAGTGAGAGAATTAACCTTGTTAAGAAAAATAAACTTTGCTTCAATTGTTTAAGTTCAGCCCACCTCATTAATTATTGTAATTCAAAAAGCACTTGTCATGTTTGCTAGAGCGCAAGCCATCATTCATCATTACATAACTATACAACACCAGTAAACAATCCTATAAACAATCTTCCAATACATGAAACAATAAATAGCAATTTTGTTTCGGAAGATTTATCACAAAACGAAACTACTGCTCATTCATTTTTTTCATATGAAAATGATAATAATAAATCTGTTTTAATTAGCACTGCAATAATTTATTTGACAGATGTAAATGGCATCAAAA
The DNA here is from genome assembly GCA_964019185.1 of Maratus speculifer. Taxonomy (NCBI): domain Eukaryota; kingdom Metazoa; phylum Arthropoda; class Arachnida; order Araneae; family Salticidae; genus Maratus; species Maratus speculifer. The sequence goes on along the minus strand of OZ025289.1, from coordinate 277,067,565 downwards.
TTCCTTTCAGGGCAATATTAGATTCCGCATCGCAGAATTGTTTTTGTACATTTAAAGCAGCACAAATATTAGGCTTGAAAAAAGAGAAAATAAATATTCCTGTAAGTGGAATAAATAAATTGCCTATTTACATTAAATCTAGAATCAAATCAAAGTTGTCAAATAAAATGAAAAGTACCAGTTATGATATTGAGTTATTAATCGTTCCAAACATCTGTGAATTCACGACCTCGAAAAAGATAAACTTATCAGATTTAAAAATTCCAGCAAATATTTGTTTAACGGATAAAAAATTTAACATTCCAAGCAGTGTGGAGATAATTATCGGTGCTGAACTGTATTTTTCTCTTTTAAATGAAGAAAAAATAAAGTTAGGCAATAATTTATATTTGCAATCAAGTATTTTCGGTTATATTGTATCTGGTTGTATTTATGACAAAACAGTAAATAATAATAATACTAATTGTTGTTTCTTAACAAAAAATCTTGAAATACTTAATGACACTTTGAAGTCTTTCTGGGAAATTGAAGAAGTACAAAATTTAAAACCCTGTAACAGTGCAGAATTAGAATATTGTAATGATCACTTCGATAAAACGCACTTTAGAAAACCGGATGGTAGGTTTGTGGTCACGATGCCGTTTAAACCACAGGTTTTAGAACTTGATTTGGGAAATTCCAAAAATCTTGCTTTGAAAAGATTAAACTCTCTGTGGCAACGTTTAGATCGAGATCCTGTTATGAAAAATTTATACACAGAATTTATTAAAGAATATAGAGATTTAAATCACATGCATGAAATAAAAGAAAACACGAACTTTAATGATGGCTATTACTTACCACATCACGGCGTTTTACGACCCTCTAGTAAAACCACAAAACTACGTGTCGTTTTTGACGCTAGTGCCAAGTCAACCAACGGAAAATCTTTGAACGATTTATAATGTAAGGGTGGAGTTCTGCAAGATGATCTTTTTTCGATATTAATTAGATTTAGAAAGCATATTTATGCTTTTACTGCGGATATTAAACAAATGTTTAGGATGATAGAAATAAATCCATTCCAGTACAAATATTTAAGAATTTTGTGGAAAGACAGTATGTCATCCCCGGTTAAGGTATTTCAGCTAACAACAGTTTCGTATGGAACATCTTGTGCTCCCTATTTAGCCACCAAAGAATTACAACAATTAGCTCTAGATGAGAAAAAGGAATTCCCGTTAGCATCGAAAATTGTTTTGAAGGACTTTTATATGGATGATTGCCTATCGGGCTCATCCAATTTAGAAGAATTCAGATTAATGAAATCGCAAAATTAATAGAACTCCTCCTAAAGGGAGGGATGGTTTTACACAAATTGTGTACCAATGAGGTCCAATCTACTGATAATCACATGTTTCCCCTGGACAGAAATTCTGAAGAAATAACTGTTAAAACATTAGGGATGTTGTGTAACAGTTTCAATGATACGTTTAGGTATAAAGTTAATATCAACACAAAGAGTGATTTCACAAAAAGAGATGTACTTTCGCAAATTGCCCGCATTTATGATCCTCTCGGTCTCTTAGGGCCAGTGATTGCTAAAGCAAAAATATTCATGCAGGAGCTATGGCTTCTTAAAATAGAGTGGAATGAGAAGCTGCCCTCTCATGTTGCCAAACAATGGGAAACCTTCCTCGAAAGTCTTAAAGAACTGGAATCCATTGAAGTGCCAAGATGCTTCCTAGCTGTGAACTAATCAGTGGTGCTAAATGGTTTCGCAGATGCGTCTTTCAAGGCTTATGGCGCAGTGATATACATGCAAACATCTAATTCTAGTGAAACCATCAGTCACGTATTGTGTATTAAATCCCGCGTGTGTCCAACCAAGGTAATAACGTTGCCACGTCTCGAACTGTCAGCATGTCTTCTTCTGGCTAAACTCACTAACAAGGTCTTAAATTCATTAGACAAACAAATAGCTTCAGTCAATTTGTTTTCTGATTCAACTATTGCTTTAGCTTGGATAGACACTGCTCCTCATCTCCTGAATACGTTTGTGGGAAACCGCATTGTGCAAATTAAGGAACAAACTAAGAACTTTCCATGGTTTCATATTCCGTCAGAACACAATCCAGCTGACTTGATATCAAGAGGTGCAAGTGTGGAAAACCTGTCTTCTAACCAGTTGTGGTGACATGGCCCGCCTCTTTCAATTCTTGAAGAAACAATAGCAAAAACTGACTCTAATATAAGTGACATTAAAGAGGAACATTATTCTAGTGAGCTTAAAGCTCCCAGCAACTTGACATTCGCTATTCATACTGAGTCTAATTTATGTGATAATTTAATTAATCTTAGCAATAATTCCCAAAAATTAATTAGAATTTTAGCTTATATTTTCAGATTCATACATAAATGTAAAAAAGCAACATCTGCAACCGGCCCTCTGTTTCTGGAGGAATTAAGAAAGGCAGAGAATTATTTAAAATAAGATATACAGGTAAAGTACTTCAAAATTGAAATTTCGGCCCTCCAAGCGGGATCTTCGGTTCATCGCGCAAGTAAGTTAAAATTCTTAAATCCCTTTTTAGATGGAGATAGCTTATTGAGGGTGGGAGGAAGACTAGCAAAATCAAATTTGAATTTTGACCATAAACACCCCATTATACTTCCGGCGAGCTGTCGCTTGACGAAATTAATTTTTCAATATTATCATAAACGAGATTTTCATGTAGGACCCCAAGCTCTTTTGAACACAGGGCGTCAAAAATATTGGCCGCTTGGTGGCAGAAATATTGCGCGTAAAATTTTACATGAGTGTTTACAATGCTTTAAAATTAAACCTATAACGGCTAGTCAAATGATGGGGGATCTCCCTCCTGAAAGAATAGTGCCCAGTTCCCCATTTTCAAATGTGGGATTAGATTTAAGTGGGCCTTTTGAAATAAAATATAAAGGTCAAAGAAAGGGTACTTTTCAGAAAATCTATGTTGCCATATTTGTATGTATGGTCACTAAAGCTGTGCACTTGGATTTTGTCTCAGATTTGACATCCGAGGCTATAATAGCGACTCTAAAAAGATTCTTCGCTCGTCGTGGGAAAAGCTCTGTAATCTTTAGCGACAATGCTACAAATTTCGTTGGGGCTTCAGCAGAACTAAAACGTTTACGCAGACTTGTTACGAGTGATGAAGTTTCGAACTTTTTAACTTCTGAAGGTATTAACTGGAAGTTCTTCCCTCCTAGGGCGCCAAATTTTGGTGGCCTTTGGGAGGCAGGAGTCAAATCTTTCAAATACCACTTAAAAAGAGCTGTGGGCTCAGCTCATCTCACGATCGAGGAATTCCTGACAGTTATCACACAGATAGAGGCTATTTTAAATTCGCGACCACTTTGTCCTTTGTCAACAGATCCTGACGATCTTCAGGTGTTGACTCCTGGTCACTTCCTCATAGGAAAGCCTCTTAATTTAATTCCAGAACCCAATTTAAGTGAGGTCAAAGATAATTTGCTAAATAAATGGCAAAGGACTCAAAAATTAACGCAGTTAATATGGAAACGTTGGCAGAATAATTATCTGAGCCAGTTACAAGAAAGAAACAAGTGGCTATTTAAAAGGCCTAATATTCTGCCAGGAATGCTAGTTTTGCTTAAGGACTCACAATTACCCATTTGCACTTGGTCACTAGGCCGCATTAATAAGGTTTTCCTAGGCGCGGACGGGATAGTCAGGGTAGTTGAAGTTCGTACCGCTAAGGGTAATTTTAAACGACCTATTTTAAAAATAAGTATATTACCCATTGAGGACAACATCATAGATCCTAAACTTTAAATGTGCTTTATTATGTATTAATTTTTCATGTATTATTTGTGTTTATTTATTTTATTTATTTATTTTTGCTTATAATTTGTATCATGTTCTGTTATTACTTGTATTGCATATGTATCTTGAAATATAAAAATAATTCAACGCCGGGCGGGATGTTCCGCTTCTGTATTGTGATCTTGTAACATCGCCTTGGCGACAAACACAGCCCACGCCAATTATACGCCAATCGGCAATTTAGTGTAACCCTGCTCACGTGTTGTGTGACGCATTGGATTGAGAGAAACGGTCTCTTAGCAACAAGCTCTAATGCTGCAACAAGCGGCGACTCTTAGAAAATAAACATTCCATTAAATTTACAGTCTACTTGCTTTTTCTTTTTTTAATTTAGTTTTTCTTTTTAATTTAGTACACCTCCGTACATCATATTTCATTCTTATTTATGCAAACATGTTTAACAAAATTGAATATACGATATATTTCATACAACCTACATTGTGGTATTAAATATTTTCTTAAGACTTAAAAAATACTTCGATTGTGCTTTGAAAATTCATTTTCAATTTAAAAATTTAATTTTCAAAATATATAATACTTTATGAGTTATAAAATTAAAAATGTACATTCAGCGAAGCTTTTTTCTTTTGGATTTCCAAATAAACTAGGCAAAACTAACACATATATGTACATATCAGAAAACATCTTACGTCTTTTTCTTTAAACAATAAAAAATAAAAATATTTTCTGTTCCTATTTATATAAAAGTATATTTCATTTTTAAAAATCTTTAATATACATGTCGTGCTCACTAAACCATGATATCCGAAACATTTTAATAAATTTATCTTTTACTTTTCTACTTTTAGAAGGGAAAAAAATGTTTCTTACGTGTATATGCATTACTTTTTTTAATTTTGAACAAATTGTATTTCTTTGTTTTGCTTAGAAAGTAAGTGAAGCAGATATTATAAAATATCAAAGAAATTTTTGCGGTACACATAAAGAAAAACAAAAGAATGAAAAACATATCTGAAAAGTGTTTTGTAACTAAAAATATTTGAATGGCAATATTAAAAGAAAACTATCAACTGTCATAAAAAAACCTTATTTTCGGCAATTCACATTTAATATTATTTATGTAAATTGGCAAATAATTTGTAAAAATCTTTCAGAAAATTAAAAAAATACAAATAATCGCTATGAACACTTCTTATACGGTTGTAATCTAGATTAAAAATTGAAAACATCTTTTTTCTTTGAAAGTTATATTTGCGGTCTAAATGGTCAGAGCGCACTCTAATAAACAGGCATTAGCTCACCAAATTTTTATCGTGAGCTATGTGAAAATCTTTAATTTATCAGTTTCGATCGGATTTCTTCTGTTGCACGTTGTGCAAAAAGTTTGGATGTTCTATGAGAAATTTTTGAAGGTTTTATTTAACCTTTCTTTCAACTCTGGAATAGGTTTTAGCGTCCTCACCAGAGTTTTCGAGTTATATTTTTAAACCGTGCATTGTTTCTGTTATCTTTATGTTCCTTAGGACGTTCCTTATAAGTTTAACCCGGAGGGGCACATGTAGCGTCTAGGCTTATACACGAGGCGTCAGTGCTACGTTTAATTCCGAGCGACTAAATGTAACCTATGACTTCAGGAGAGTCATTTGGAAAACAAGCTACTATTTAATGTCTTAGCAATTTTCTTGCCAAAAAGAAAGCGAGTCACTAGTCCCAGCAAATCGAATGCTTTGAAAACTGATGATTAAAAATACTTTTCCGGAAAAATGCATGCATTGTCTGGAAAACGAAAAGCGTGTTGCCGGAAAACTGTCGAGTTGAAAAATATTTTCGTCACTTAGAGTTTTTACGCGTAATAGCACTATTAAAAAATGCGATGCCATGTCGTCGATACGAAAATTAAAAATACAGAATCGATTTTTTTTTTTAAATTAGTAATATAGAAACAAAATCTATTCAATCAAAACTAGTAACACTGCGATGTAATAATGATCCTGACTATGTTGACGATGATAATACCAACAATTAAATTTAACTTTTATTGTAATTTAACCTAGGTATATAACACCTTGGATTTAGAAGGAAATCGGCGAGATAATAACACTGGACCTCCCGTTCAGAAACTAGAGACGTTACCTTATAATCACTGCTCTTTGACTTCATTGTTGACACATTGTCACATTTCTATGGTATGTTTTCGATATAGAATCGTTCGCATAGTTTTTAGATATTTCTAAATTGCTGATCCGACGAATGATCAGAATAAAAATGTATACAGTTTTTTCAATTTCTTTTTCATGATTTTCTTATAATGTGTGTTCGAAGAGTAATATGTGGAATACACGACCTGGAAGTGAGTTGGCATCTTTTAAAAATTAATTGCAATTACTCAGAAAAACTAGCGTACCGCTTGGATAAACGTCAGTCAAATTCCAGATTCTAAAACTTATAATTAATGTCTATTGTCACAGATCGATCTAGAACAGGCGTGGCTAACTACTTACTGTAATTTTCGCAAGTTTCAGTTACGGTAATTTTAATGTAAATTTATTGTAATTTTCTACGAATAAATACGGTGAATATTACTCTTCTGATATAATTGTAACAAGCAGAATCTTGACACGAAGAACCACCGCACTAGATCCAGAAGCTAAAGGAAAACTTAAAAAAATTGCCCTGAAATTTAATGAAAATTTTATTTTTAAGTATTTAAAAATATTCCAATCTACTACGGATGTTGCAAAATAAAGTTGTTCAAAAAGTCCGTATAAATCAATCTTTATTTAGTACAAAAATAAAATATGAGTGTGAATGTCATATCATTGTACCGATTTGATTATTCAGATGGCTACAAAGCCGAGCAGCCAAAATGAAATTGCTTAATGAGATTGCGATTACCTATGCAATATTGAGCGTTTCTATTGAAAATTATTATTCATGTTAACAAAGAATTTAAAAACGAAATACACTGCTGGCCATTAAAATTGCAACTCCAGACAGTAATTATCTGACAATCTTCTAAATTATATGAAAGAAAGAAGTTGGAATATGTAAATAATTACTATTTCAATGCATTTAGACGATGCAGGGGGTTGAAACTCCACGGGAAGAACTGAATAAAAGTTGCATAGTGTCTTTCTCATTCGGGAGTCTTTTTGTAAGGTCCGTGCTTGTTCAGAATATCGTGTTATGACTCGAATAATAATAAGAAATACTTACTAGCAAGTATTAAAATTCAATAGAGACAGGATTACTGCCCATCAAGTGTGTGGATTACCGTTGTGTGATAATGATATTCGCACTTGTCGAAATCAAACCACTGTCATGCGAATTTTGAATAAATGGGTTGCTGATGGTCATACTGAAGGACATACAGATCTCAACGCTCTCCCGTGACTAGCGTCCAAGAGAACACAATTATTCTGAAGTAGGCCCTGTAAAGATGTACAACTGCATCATGGATAATTTTTCGTTAAATGGACATGTTTGCAGCACCCTAGTATCAGCTCGTATGGCGCGACGACGTTTGCAGCATCGTGGACTGCCAGAACTGCGACCATTACTGCGGCTTCCCTAGGCAATGTAACAAATGAGAGAGACCGCAATTCTGGCTCGCTGAATAAAGGAGCTGGATATAGGTGTGGCAGAATGTCGTCTTTTCAAACAAGTCTCTGTTCGAAGGGCAGTAATCTGATGGCCGTATACGTTCCTGGTGCTTCCAAGAGGGAACTTTCATTGCCTTCTTACATTCGACATCAATATAGGGGGGGCATGTGCCAAGTGTGATCTGTTAGAGAGCGATTGGATACACGGCACACACATCTCTAGTTTGGTAATTTATGCGCAGAATGGTATATTTCGCACAACTTATGTCCACTTTTTTTACCCCATCTCCGAAGCCTCCCAAATGCCACCTTCCAACAAGATAATACAAGACCTCATTCTGAACATTGTGCTCTGACCTTCCTCTCTACACAGATTATTTGATACCTGCCTAGGCCTGAACGGTCTCCAGATCTGTCACCCACCGAAAACGTCTGGTCAGGGATTGCTCAAAGTGTGGCCTACCACTGCTCTGTAGCTAATATGATTGATTAACTAGTGTAGCATACACTTGAAACAACACGGAATGAGTTGTCCGTTTCTGTCATCCAAGTTTTGTTCACGACACTATGCCCAGTACAATAAGAGCCATTCTAGCTGCTATGAGGATCAGCTGTTTCTACTATTTTGTCCCTTGTAAAGTTCCAAATTGCTTACAAATTTAATCATTTTTTCCTGATGCCCTATTGTTTATAAAATAGTTTCTCTCTTGTATTTTCTTTCCTTCATAGTATTGCAATTGTAAATGGCCAGCAATATATTTAATTAAAAAAGCCAGAAAAGAAATAGATTTATTTTTACCTTTAAAAGTCGCGAATGAAAGAAATAGTATTTAGCAATTTAAATTATACTTTATTCATATTTCTGCAAAGGCGTTTAACAAAACTGAATAGACAATGTATGTCATGCATCCTTCCTAAACATTTCCTGTACTAAACATTTCCTGAAAATTTATAAAAATGCTTCAATTGTGCTTAGGAAAATAATTTTCAATTTAAAGATTTAATTTTCAAATTATAGAATAGTTTATAAATTGTAAAATTAAAAATATAAATTCGGTGGAGCTTTTTTTTTCTTGAATCTCTCAATAAATTACCAAAACCGTAAACAATATTTTTCGTTCATATAAAAAAGTATATGTTTGTTTTTTAAATCTTTTACATATATGTCGTGCTCACTAAACCATGATATATTCGAAACATTTTAATAAATTTATCTGTTATTATTTTACTGTTAAGAGGGAAAAAATAAGGTTTTTTTAGGAATAAATAACAAATCAAACAAAATTTTTAAATCAAATAACATTTTTAAAAAGTAAAATTGATTTGTAAGCATTACTTTTTAAAATTTTGAACATTTTTTTTCTTTGTTTTGTTTATAAAATAAGTGAAGCAAAAATTATAAAATCTCAAAGTCATTTTTGCAGTATATGTAAAGAAAAATAAAAGAATGACCAAAAAATGTGGAAACTGTTTTTAACTTAAAATATTGAATGATATTTTAAAAGAATTCTATCAACTGTTTCGAAAATTAAAAATCAGCCTGTCCTTCAGCATTTCGCATTTAATACTCTTTATGTAAATTAGCATATAGTTTTTTGTAAAAATCTCTCAGAAAATTAAAAAAGAGAAACAAATATTCGCTATGGAAATCTCTTATATAACTGTATTCAGATTAAAAATTGAAAACATATTTTTTCTTTGAACATTTTCGATGCGGGCTAAGTGGTCTGAGCGCTCTCTGGTAATAGGTCTCCAAGTTTTTATCGTGAGCTATTTTAGAGCCTTTTTTTCAGTTATTGGTAGGATTCCTTTCGTTGCGGGTTGTCCAAAAATTTGTTAATGCTAATTTTTGGAGGTTATATTTAACCTCGTTGTGACAACTCTGGAATAGGCTTTACGGTTCCCACTAGATTTTCCAAAAGTATCTTTAAACCATATATATTTTCAATTATTTTTATGTTCCTTTTAGTGTTGTTTGGAAGTTTCACGTGGTGGCACTCCAGTAGCATTGGTGCTCTTTAAAGTGCTAGTACATGAGGCGTCAAATTTGCGTCTAATTAAAAACGACTAAATGTTATTCTATGGCTTCAAGAGTGTCACTAAGAACTATTTAATGTCATAGTGATATTTTGCATGAAACAAAGGAGATAGCAGCAAATCAAAAGCTTTGAAAACTGATGATGAAAAATACTTTTCAGGGACAATCAATGCTATGTTCGGAAAACGAAAAAAGTGGTACGTATTTTGTGGGAAAACTGACAAGTCGGAAGAATTTTTTTTCGCTTAGAATTTTCACGTGTAATTGCACTTTTAAGATGTGCGATGTCATACCATCGATGTGAAAATTAGTAAAAATGAAGCGAAATCTTTTCGAAATTAGTAATATGGAATCCAAAATCCATTCAAACAAAACTAATAACTCCGCGGTATAATTATGACCCTGAATATGCTGACGGTGGCAATATCAACGATTATATTTAATTTTTGCTATAATTTTTTAAACTTCAAAATATCGCATATTTTTAATTTTAATAAATGTATTTTAATTTTTAATAAATGTAATTTGTTTGAAATACTATGACAGTATGTTTAAATACGACATCAATATTTACTCCATTTTATTTGTTTTTAAATAATTTTCAAGCATGATTTTTTCCAAAAAATCTGTCTCTCGTATGTGGACGATTACGAAAGATAAACCTAGTACAACTTAAATTAAATAATCAATTTAGCATTTATTTACCGAATATAATCCATAAAAATTAAAACTTGCATCAATCAATAAATAAAGCAATAAAATAGAGATAAAACTTAAATTTAAGATATTTACTCGAACTACGCACTTAAATGGCTGACCAAATTATAATTTAAAAATTCCGCTGTAAATAGCTATTTATGGCAATATTTTTGGCAAATCATAAATATTTATTTTTTCATAGGTTTAATAGTAATAATGAAATTAGAAAGTTTTAAAATATGACTTACATTGCTGTGATTTAAGAGATGTAATTCTTTTGTGACTGTAACTTATTTCTGTATAATATGCTTAGAATTATAAGCGCATAATTAATTAATATAATTATAATGAATTAATGTGCTTGTAAAATTGCAATGTTTTAATTAATTAATGTAATTATAATAAATTACGGTTTTTATAAAATTGTAATCTTACAATAATTAGTTTAATTATATTTAATTAATATATAAAATCCGAAAATTGTAAATCTTTTATTTTTAAAATTTAAATTAGAGTAGGACTCTCTTTAATTTATTTTTTCTACAAACAAAAATTGAACTAATGTGACAAAGTTGTTTTATCATATTGTGATTCTGAATACAAAATACCTTTGAAGAATACTTATATACTGTACTGTCTCAAGGCAATTAAATATTTAGTAAAACTTAAAAATTCCGCATTCCTCACTTTTCGTTACCAACATATAATTTATTCAAATATTATTAATACCAATTTAATTTAACAGGATGATACTGATATTATTATTATTATTATTATATTTATTGTAAAATTATGTAAGACTCTTATAGAAGCAAGATTTCTTATACTGCTAGAACAATTTCAAAATTTTGTCAAATTTTTGAAAAGAAAATAATTATTTTAAATTGTTTTTAAAGATTAACAATTATACGGTAAAAATAGTTTACCTTGCAAATTACAAGTAATAAAATTGCTGTTTTATAGTAGATTTTTTAAAATCAATTATTGTTATTTTTAAAATGAAATTTATGATAAAATTTTATAATTTTCACAGTGGTCCTGTGCTTTTTTAACTTTAATAAAATAACATTTTGCACATGTTTATCATCATAGTTTTCCGAAGAAATACTATTATGTATTCATGTCTGCTATTAAATTGTACATTCTCTTTTAGTGTAAATAAGGAAAAGTTAGAAATTTCATCATAATTTATCATTTCAGTTGACGTGGTAACATTTTTATAATAATACTCAGCTAAACAAAAGTGATTGTTAGTAGAAATTATTTAATTTAAAAAAAAGTTGACACTTACCTTAGACTAGGACAACCGGATCTACTATGTAATTTATTAAACTTGAGCAAAAATTATTTAGTTGCAGACTTTTAGTGTTTATTATAAATTAAAATGACAAGAAATCAATCATTTCACGCATGCAGAAAAGTTAACAAGATATAGTATTTTTAAAATGCGCTTAACCATCTATACTAATGGAATATTTGCGTGCACTAATCTATTTATCTCAAATAATTTCTATGATATTGAGATGAGGACTTTCTGTATAAGCTGTGATCTGATAAATGTAACAGAACGCAAAATATTAGTAATCGGATAGTTTCATGCTTTTATCCCTAATTTACTTTAGCATGCAATGGTAGAAAACAGAAGAAAAGAGGGTCTATTTTGGTAGGGTTATATTATATAACATGAGTAATGTTTGTAGATGGAAAAGAACATGACATTTAGATTTAAAGCTTCTTTTCTTATAGAAACTTTTACAAAGAAATAATAATATTTTAATTTAAATACTCTGCAAAACAAAAGAGATTGTTAACAGCAATTATTTACTTTAAAATATCTTGACACTTATTTTATACTAACACAACCGGATCTATATTATGTAACACATTACATTATTTATTAAACCGAAGTAAAGTTTACTTAGTTGTAGAATTTTAGTTTTTATTATAAATTAAAATGGCAAGAAATCAATCTTTTCACACATTCACCATAGTTAATGGTATATTGTATTTTTAAAATGCGCTTAACCATCTATACTAATGGGACATTTGCGTGCACTAATCTATTTATCCGAGATCGTTCCGAGGATATTGAGCTGAGGATTTTCTGTATAAGTCTCCAACAACAGTGTAGTAACAACAACAACAACAAAAAAAAAGACCTGTGATCTCATAAATGTAGCAGAAAGTAAAAAATTTGTAATTGGATATCTTCATTTTATATCCTTAATTTATTTTAGCATGCAATGGTAGAAAACACTATAAAATAGGGTCTATTTTGGTAAGGTTACATTATATAACATTAGTAACGGTCGTATCTGAAAAAGAACATGACGCTTAGATCACAAGCTTCTTTTTGATAGAAATTGATACGAAGAAATACTTATAATATAATTTAGATGTTTGGAAAATGCATTTTTTAAGAAGGAATATTCTATACTTGTTTCTATTCCATTAAATCTAATCATTTGATGGGAAAATTACATAAATTATAAACGGTAAGATAAAAAATCCTTTATTTATTATACTGGATATAATGATGATTCTTTTAACAATTTTCTGATTATTTTTTTTCAATTATTTTTATTTAGAAAGATTTAGACTTATAATATTTTCGGTAGTACCTAATTATCCCGTCGAGAAAAAGACTACCAGCAAACTATAAAATTAAATCCCAACATGAATGAGTGTGAATGTCACATTCAAGGACATTAAATACGATACACTTGTTTAAGGCGTAATTAAGTGGCTTTTATTTCGACTTTTTATCTGTATTTTTATTAATATTCCTTTATTTATTTGTTTTTTCATTATTTAAAGTACAAAATATGTCAATGTGTATAATTTGGCTATTAGTTTGGCGATTTGTATAATTTGGCGAAATTGGTCGACAGGATAACCAAGTAATACCATATTTTCTAGCATTTGTGATAAAAAGTTTAATTTTGTCATTCAGATCGATTAGTTATCTTTATATAATGATATTAATTTATTAAAGGTATACCTATAATAATAATCTTCGGCTTTTAGTAAATATTTAAATTTTGCTTGAATTTACTTATTCTGTTTCGGTAATTCTAGAAAGAAAAAAAACTTAAAAAAAAATATATAGTATCATTGCGTTAACTTAAAACAAAAAACTAATAAATAGTAAATGAATAATACAAAAAAAAAAGAAAAAGAAAAAAAAAGAAAAAGAAAAAAAGAAAAAAAGGAAAAAAGAAGAAAAAAAAAGAAAAAACTACAGTGTTAAATAAATGAAATATTATAATGGCATTTTGAACTATTTTTTGATGTTCTCAAATAAACAATATAGCTACTTGGTAGGTGAATAAAAGCAATGTTTATATTACCATAAAACACTTTTATTGATTGCAAATTAATTTCTGTATCCTTATAAAATGCCGTCAACCGTGCAAAATAGTATTACTTGAAAAATAAATTTTCTCAAATAATTGTAGGATATGCGAATTTGTGTATAAAGTTTATTGGCTAATAGAATTACAGAAAAAATAAGGAAACAGCCAATGTAAGAGAAGCAGATTCAAAGATAAGTTTATTAGGCAATAGAATTATAATAAGAAATTTTAGGAACGAGCAATGAAAACATGTTCAAAGATAAAGTTTATTGGTCTATAGAATTTCAGGAAAATTAACAGCCAAAAAATATTTAATAATATTTTTTTGAAAACATTCAAATGGAATTTATGAAAAAAAGTTTTTATATAATATTTCCAATTATTTGATAACGGAGGAATAGTTCTATCACAATTAACACTATTTAAAAAAATTATAAATATCTCTCTTCAAATTCATGAATGTAAGGTGGTTTAGAAATATCTTTTGAAAAGCTAAAGTCAAAAATATTCATTTTCTAGCAAAGTTCAGTAGTAGCCGATTTGTTAACTATTTTTTTCTAAACATATTGTTTGAGCTATTTAATTCTGAAATTTAAACTCGCTTCGTTTGTTCAATATAGGAAAGTCTAATTTTAAAATTTCCCGTCATTCTATAGGCCAAAATACTTTATACTTGAATCAGCTTCTTTTACATATATTTGAGCGAGTTTCTGTTCTAAGTAATCATATTTTTCACTAGTAACGGTACATTATGCCAACCAAAACTCGTTTTCAAGCAGTAAAAAGTTTTTATTGGTGCTATAAGCATTGCTTATATTTATTCATATTTTATTGCACGAAGTAACTTCTTATTGTAATAATTATTTCCTATCCAATATGTTACATATTTGGTATTACAAGTCTTAAAATAAAATAATTACTGCGTATCTATGCGTGGCAAATTGGGTTTTTCACAGGTTAAAAATAAATAATCTAATCAATGTTTTATTTTTTGCTATGGTGTAGAACGCCTGATCTAAATCTTTTTTCTCAACAAATAGCTTATAAAAATTTTTACCAGATCTTAAACGAAGTAATTATATTTACACAATGAAAAAAGAAACAATATGCAAAAATCACAACGAAATTTATATAGTATGATACATCAATATATTCAATTGTAGGTACATATTAACTTTTTACAATTCAACATCTCATGATTTAAATACAACTCTTTTTAAATTAATACAGTAACTTCATTCTCAAATCAGTGAACAATATATTCATTCACATAAATTCTCTTAAGCTCCAAATATTTTTAGAATTGAAATCTGTATATCCATAATAGGCACCGAAAAAAAATGGGTTTTCAAAATTGAGTAAAAAGTACTCAATTTTAATTACTTCATATACTCAGAATAGCTCCGATCTAAAAGTTCTCAAAACTGAGAAACACATGTACTCATTTTTGATTCCATGGTTGTGTTCAAAATATTAATCACTTTATCTGCCCCCTGAATTTACAAATTAAAATGAAAATATGCTGGTATTTATTTCTTGCTCTAAATTATGAATAATAAACATTTATTGATTAATTATTAAAAGAAATTGCAAAATTATAAGTAAAATACCCAAATCGAACATTTTTATGACAAGAGCATTATTTGCAAGTATACTTCAAAATTATTTTAAAATACTGTGCATAATTTAATATTTACATTAATAAGCATCTTTTATGCCGCCCTAAGTGAGATAAACCAATACTGGGTGCAAAATTATCGTTTGTTTAGGTTTGATAATATATTCTGTTTCAAAATTCAGAAAGCAATGTGTTCATTTTTTATATAAACATACTCAATTGGATAGGAGTACATCGACTTACTCATTTTTGAATAGTTCATTTTTTTCAGTGTGGAAGTGCGTAACGATGATTAGAATGTAAAGCTCCAAGATATCTTTACGTCAATTAAGATTATGTCTACCTGTATGAAAATGACAGGCAGTTCAGATATTATGTTCAATAATAATTATGACATATCACGAGACCAAAATAGACGTCCAGCGTCATTTGGTATATAAAGGAATGATTTTTTTTCAAATGTAAGTGCACAAGTGAAAATAGATATTTAACATTTTACATAAACGTCTATTCATAACTTCGTCTCTCGCACTTCTTTGGTGTTGTTTGCAATCTTTGGTGCTGTCTCTTCTTTTTTAATAGGGATTAGATTTGAAATCAAATGTTGCTCAGGATTCTGTTTTTCCCCTATTAACCAGTACGTTGTCATTTTTCCTTTACCCTACAATGAAAAAAATATAGTGAAATACAGCCATTAACTAATATATTTATTTAAAAAAAATAATGAGCATTTAGTACTCATGTAAGTGCAAGCACCTAAATATTTAAAGAAAATAGTTGTTTAATTTAACAGGATATAAAGAATCGGTTCTTTTTACTGTTATACTTTCGAATTATCTATCTTTTACATTTTATCTATCTCATATTTTAATAATGCAAAATGTATCAGCACAAGCATTTAAATAAAATCTGTATAGTTTTAAATATATGAAATTTCAATTATTTATATAATAAGGGCAAAGACTGTAAAATTTAATAAAATCGGCTCGTAGATTCAATAACAGATACAGTCAATCAGGGTACTTTGCGCAAAATGAAGATAACTTTGCTCCACCTTTCGAAAATTTGATTCATTCTGCCACGGTGAAATCTTGACGAATTATCTGCCAAACTTACATTAGTGTTGTTACATTTTGATACCAAAACTTTGCCATTAACTTAAGTGATGTAGCATATTTATCTTTTTTCTCTCTTGGCCCAAATTACTCTGATAGGCCAAATTTAACCTGATTGACTGTACATATAATGCACAGGTTTACTGGTTTTGCCAATATTGAATAGATGAAGAAATTATAACATCAGATGAATCTATCAAGAAAGAACTGCTCAGTTTTTTAGTTTCGAATTTTCAAAGTGATAGATTACAGAAACTACATTTTGCCACATGAATACGACAATTACAAATTATGTTGTAAATTTACAAAATTATAATACATGAAGTAATAATGTATAGCTCTGTCTTTAATAAACAAGTTGAATTTATTTTAATGTAATTAAAACGATTTACGTATATGAAACATGACTACAGATTATTGACCCAAACCCGAATTTAAACAAAATACATACAGTGACGATCAAAAGTTTCCTGACAGTTAGTTTTTTGGATTTATTTACCAAAAGGTTTTAGCAAAGAAGAAGCACAATTGCTTCAAAATTTAGGAATATGTGAATAACCTCTGACCACGTGATCATTTTGATTGGATACTGAAGATGCTTCAGGCAAAGGGATAAAATTCGAAGTTCGCGTGCGCAAAAGTTTCCGGCCACTTATCAATCTTTAGTTTTTTTCTATCGGTAAACTGTTTTTTGTTTGTGTTTATGAATGAATCAACGTGTATAGCATAGTCTGAATTCAAAACTTAAAATTTCAACAACTATTGTTTATAAATGAGTGATTAGTTTGTCGTTAAAATGTCATTCTTCTCGAGATTTTGCGGCAAAGTTATCCATCGGTTAAATCGACCGTAAACGACATTTAAAAATTATATAAAGATGGCCGTAGCCTTCAGGACTTTCAGAGGTTCGGGAGATCCCGGAAAAGAACTATTCCTGTGGACAGAATTATCAGGAGAAAAATTATTGATAATCTACATAAAAATTCCGCTGCGATATATTGCGATTAACGGAATGAAAATATTGCTGAAATAAGTCCGTATACCGTATTAACATGCTGACGTGATACATAACTTTATGGAAGAGCCGGTGTTGAAAAATTTTCAGAGTTAAAAAAAATACAAACGTACCCGACTGGCGTTTTCCAAAAAACACAAAGTCTGGTCAAGTGAAAACTGGAAAAAAGTTCTAGTTTTCCATCAATCGAATTCGAAACAGTTTTGGAAATGCAGGCAGACACAACATCCGATGACCTAACAACAAAAGATATGATTCGACCTATGTTATTCCTACAATGAAGCATGGCGGAGGACACGTTACACCGTGGGGGAGTACTTTCTTCAAAAAGTGTCGGTCCGTTATTTGAAATCCACAGCCAGATGAATGATACAATGTTTAAGGATATCTTGTAAGACAATTTTCTGCCTTATTAGAGAAAAAAATTTGGTCGCAATTATTTTTCTTAACATGATAACGACATAAATAATGTTTCCAAACCTCGATAAGCAATGGTTTTCGCCCGAAAATTTTCGCTTTTGAAATGATCAGCCCAAGCGCCCAACATGAATCCAAAAAAAATCTTTGAAAAGAAGTTGACAAAAGTCTGCGGAACTATAAATATTCCAACTCAGCCGAAATTTCACCAAAATTGCAAAAAATGTGGGAAAAACGTACCATACACGATCTTTAACCGTTGATTGTATGAATGTCACGTTGCTGCGCCGCAGTACTTATTACTAAAGCTAATAAAATTGTAATACGATAGAATACTAATTGTAAATCTTGTTGATCACTGTAATTTTCTATTACAATACCACTTTTTTTGCAAACTTGTGAAAGTGGCCGGAAACTTTTGAGAACATGCGTTTTCCTTTATACTTAATTTTGTCAGTTAAAGTTATTGATATTTACATGTTCTTCTATAAGTAAGTTCCTAATTATTATGTCAATAAAATGTAGAAATATCACTTTCAGATTCCTCTTCATATGGGTATATTTACAAATTAACTGAAAAATTTTTGCTGGCCGGCAACTTTTGACCGCCACTGTATATTGTATTACAATTATCTAAAAACATTCTCTTATTGTATCACTATTATAAATTCTGTCGTTTATATAAAAAATAAATATGTATATATTTTTATTTTTATTAAGGTATATAATTTGATATCTTAGAAATTCTTTTGAAAAACTTATTAGCAAATCCGATCTCAAAAAGTCAAATCCAATCTTTTCAAAATGGATTTTGACTTTTTCAGATCGGATTTGCTAATAAGTTTCAAACAGATCAAAGATCTCAATAATAATAATAATAATAATATTCTAATCTGACTAACGGGTTTAATCGTTTTCGAGTAAAATCAAGTTATCCAACCTTTTTTATACCTTGTTCGCACTGGGATACATAAGATATTCTGGGCCACCGAACTCTCTGAGGGAGTTCCACAAAATTTTTCAGTGAGTTTCAATTTGCCTCGGCTAGATACATGAACAACCAATCTCTCTCGTTGGTTTTAAAGCTTCGCTTTTACTAATTGGCGGTTGCGGCCTCTTTATTTAAGCACACGCGCATGCGTTAAATTTGTTCAGGTGGCGGATACATTGACATTTCCTGATAATAACAACATTAAGATAGCACTGTGTACCACAAAGCTACACTCATAATTCGTGAGAAATGATCAATTTGTAAGCAAGTCAAAACCTTTAGATAAAACAATAATAAAACTAAAGACAGACTAATGTGTCCGCCTTATGATTTTAAAACGGAACCATTTGAGTAAAGAGACCTTTCCAACAATAATAATAACAGCTTTGAAATTACTTCACTCTACGTTTTAATGTAGAAAAATTTAGTCGATAAACAATACTAAAATGTAATAAAAAACCGAATAATTTAGAATAATATATGAAAAATTACATATTATGCTTGGACTGAACCTTTAACAACTGTAAATACTCAATGTTTCACAACTGTAAAAACTCAACACAGTAAGATAAATTAAAATGCGGTTAATATATTAAAAGGACAAATTTTATACCATACTTGTATCTTCACTACAAAAAACAAACATATATATGAATTTTTTTTATTCTATTTTATTTTATTTCATTTTATTTTTGTTTAGACACAATAACCAATGATAGTTATTATTTAAACAATATTAACAAAAACTTTAACAAAAAAAAAAAAAAAAAAAAAAAAAGAGTGGGAGAAAATTTTGCACTCTCATAAAAAGAAAAAATGCTTACTTTATGCCATATTCGGAATATATAGTATTTTCCCAATACTTTTCTTAAACCAAGTAACACAAATAAAATAAAAAATGCCATGTCTGAAAGTAAACCAATTTATTAAAATATTTTTACGGAATTTAACAAATTCTTTAATAAAGCTTACATATTTTATCATACTGTGCGTATGCTTCACCAAATAGAAATATTTACAAAAATTTCCGGAATCGAAAAATAGGCATTAGGAAAAACATCATTTCTTTTGTATTAGGAAAAACATCATTTTTCAACCCTTAATCTCAATACCGTATATTGAATGTGCATAGTCTAATAAATGTGCTTTAAGGTAGGTTCTCATGCCTGAGAATAATTAATAAATAATCACAATAATATTATATCTAATTTCTGAATAAAATATAATTCTGCATAATATGCTATTTTACTTTACCGTTTCATCTTACCTTAATTTCTATATCGCCCCTGCATTCTAAAACGAATGACTTAAATGTGTCCAGCACTTCTTTTGTCTTTGTGCTTAAATGAATTCGAAGAGCTAAGAAAGAAAGAAATATTAAAATGTCACTAATGTTATTTAAAAAGAAAATAATACATGAGAAAATTATTTTGCTTATTAAGAAAGAATTTTGCTAAATAAAAATCAATGAACGAATTTTGTATACTTTACCATATCAGTAAAAATAATTTTCTGAATTAAAAAAAACTCTTGAACACCTTCGAAATTGTATTTACAGGAAATGACACGACATTAACTAATATGTAAAGTAGTATAATTTGGATCAAAAGTTAAAGAATAAAAAAGCTAAAATGTTCTTTGGTAAACTAAATTTTGCATTATGTTATTCATGTTAATAATAATCACTTAGAATGTTACAATTAGACGTTTAATGGATTTTTGCAGGAAATGTCTATGCATTACTTACTATCATATTTATTAAATAATGTTCACTATGTATATACTTTTTTGATGTCATGGTTAGTTATTCATAAATAGATACAGAAAAAGGTGTGTTAAGAAAAGTGTTTCATTATTGATTATAACGCTATAGTAATACCCTGATTAATGTGAAAGGCTCTTTAATCCTATTATAAAGCTGCTGTATATGCTATGTTAATACAAACCTATGTCATTATTGGAATGCTGATATATTTTCATAAATCATCATACTCGTAATTTTCATCAACGAATATCTTTCTGGATCTCTCATCTCTTTATAATTTCATTGATTTTTATTCTTTACTTTTACGTCTTTTTCGATACATTCGATCATTCATACTCTCATAGGTAACATAAAGAAAGATTCAGAATAACGGTTCAAATATGTGCATGGAAGTTAGAAACAGAAAACCAAGTCTTAAAGTTTGGTTCTTAAGAGCCCACACTACTCACTGGAAAAGACCCGGATGGTAATGTTAAGTCTATAGGGGCGTTTTTTTCAAATATCTAACTCAAATTTTAATATTTTTACATGATTATTTTTGAATAGGATAGCAAAGGACGATCTACAACAGTGCTAGGTTTTATTTTTCCGATTTTGGTTACATATTTTTTTATTATGATAATTTCAATTTCAGAACCGGTTCTAACGGGTTACGAAAATTAAACGCTATAGTAATACCCTGATTAATTTGAAAGGCTCTTTAATCCTATTATAAAGCTGCTGTATATGCTATGTTAATACAAACCTACGTCATTATCAGATTGCTGATATATTTTCATAAATCATCATACTCGTAATTTTCATCAACGAATATCTTTCTGGATCTCTCATCTCTTTATAATTTCATTGATTTTTATTCTTTACTTTTACGTCTTTCTATTTTTCGATACATTCGATCATTCATTCTCTCATATGTAACATACAGAAAGATTCAGAATAACGGTTCAAAAATGTGCATGGAAGTTAGAAACAGAAAACCAAGTCTTAAAGTTTGGTTCTTAAGAGCCCACACTACTCACTGGAAAAGACCCGGATGGTAATGTTAAGTCTATAGGGGCGTTTTTTTCAAATATCTAACTCAAATTTTAATATTTTTACATGATTATTTTTGAATAGGATAGCAAAGGACGATCTACAACAGTGCTAGGTTTTATTTTTCCGATTTTGGTTACATATTTTTTTATTATGATAATTTCAATTTCAGAACCGGTTCTAACGGGTTACGAAAATTAAACGCTATAGTAATACCCTGATTAATTTGAAAGGCTCTTTAATCCTATTATAAAGCTGCTGTATATGCTATGTTAATACAAACCTACGTCATTATCAGATTGCTGATATATTTTCATAAATCATCATACTCGTAATTTTCATCAACGAATATCTTTCTGGATCTCTCATCTCTTTATAATTTCATTGATTTTTATTCTTTACTTTTACGTCTTTCTATTTTTCGATACATTCGATCATTCATTCTCTCATATGTAACATACAGAAAGATTCAGAATAACGGTTCAAAAATGTGCATGGAAGTTAGAAACAGAAAACCAAGTCTTAAAGTTTGGTTCTTAAGAGCCCACACTACTCACTGGAAAAGACCCGGATGGTAATGTTAAGTCTATAGGGGCGTTTTTTTCAAATATCTAACTCAAATTTTAATATTTTTACATGATTATTTTTGAATAGGATAGCAAAGGACGATCTACAACAGTGCTAGGTTTTATTTTTCCGATTTTGGTTACATATTTTTTTATTATGATAATTTCAATTTCAGAACCGGTTCTAACGGGTTACGAAAATTAAACGCTATAGTAATACCCTGATTAATTTGAAAGGCTCTTTAATCCTATTATAAAGCTGCTGTATATGCTATGTTAATACAAACCTACGTCATTATCAGATTGCTGATATATTTTCATAAATCATCATACTCGTAATTTTCATCAACGAATATCTTTCTGGATCTCTCATCTCTTTATAATTTCATTGATTTTTATTCTTTACTTTTACGTCTTTCTATTTTTCGATACATTCGATCATTCATTCTCTCATATGTAACATACAGAAAGATTCAGAATAACGGTTCAAAAATGTGCATGGAAGTTAGAAACAGAAAACCAAGTCTTAAAGTTTGGTTCTTAAGAGCCCACACTACTCACTGGAAAAGACCCGGATGGTAATGTTAAGTCTATAGGGGCGTTTTTTCAAATATCTAACTCAAATTTTAATATTTTTATATGATTATTTTTGAATAGGATAGCAAAGGACGATCTACAACAGTGCTAGTTTTTATTTTTTCGATTTTGGTTACATATTTTTTTATTATGATAATTTCAATTTCAGAACCCGTTCTAACGGGTTACGAAAATTAAAGCATTTTTTTTTAAATTTGAAACCAAATTGAAAATGTAAAAATTAGACTGGTTGTAGATCATCCTTAACTAGGTTATTAAAAAAAAACATGCAAAAATATTAAAATTTAAGCGAGATATTTGAAAAGAACGCCCCGTTGACTTAACATTACAATCCGGGTATTTTCAGTCAGTAGTGTGGGCTCTTATAGAAGTTTCGTTCTTTGCTTGGTTCTTATTTCTTCTTAGAAGTGTGATCCTTTTTAAGATCATGGAGTTTTAATCTTTCAACTTATTCAAACAGACATACTTAGTGTTCGACCTTAATCGAACTTGACTTTTAGTAATAAGTTAGAGGTAGTGAAGATCATACAAATTTAAAGAGATTGATCTTTCTTTGTGCAAAATGTTATAAAATCAATTCTGAAAAATTTTCCTGTGTATGCTCAAATTATACAAACTTTTTGTTTCTGAGCAGACAAAAGCAAATAGTAACAAACTGAAATGACGTTATCAGCGCACATCGTATCACTACATAAAAATCTATGCTTTTTTTCGTAATTCTATCAAACTAATATATATATATAATAATTTTATGTAGTATTATAATTTTATGATATTTTCACAAAATTATTTTTAATTGTTGAAAATTTCCCGCATATTTGCCACAAACATACTCAAGAATTTTGAAGTTAAATCAAATAGTCGCTCATTTCCAATATTTACTTAATACTAATATTTACGCATATCTGTTTAATATAGATGCATTATCTAATGTACAATATCTATTTAGTTACATTATTGTAAAATAATGGAAACTCCTAATAATAACTGTCTACTTACGCGACTGAATTAAAAAACCTTATTTTCAACATATATAACAATTGTATATTTTAAAATAATTTTATTAACATCAAGTCACTTTTTCAATCATTTTGAGAAGTTTATTTGTTTATTTTTTATGATGTTGTAATGAAAAAATTATAACGTGTACGAATTCTAATCTGATGAAAATGTGTATTCTTTCAACTCTTCTTCGAATCAAAATTAATGCCAGTCCGAACATGGTATAGTCATAATAAAACGACAATGATCGAATTTCGTCCACGGTAATTTTTGTTTCATTGCACCTGTTATGTGAATTTGCACAACTATCTAAGAATAAATGACCGATCGTATCAGAATAGAGCGATACATTACACCTCTATAAATATATTAGTTTATTTCCTATTTCAATTAAACCTATAGCTTATTGAACAGGTAGATCGGTTCATGTTCCTGAGAAAGTTAAAACCGATATGCTGCTTTAATTTTCTACAAAGTTAACATTACTATATTGATTTACATGAATACCATTCATTAAAATTGTCTCGCAAAATACACCTTAAATCCTTAACCCTTTCAACGTCCAAGGGTTTTCATGTACTTTTATAAGAATGCTTATAAATTGCAAGATATTTATATTAATTAATCACAGTTTGATGCTATAATATCTTTAATATCACTTTTTTCTATGTATGATTCAAAATAACATTCTGTTTAAAATATGTTTGTCTGCAGCCATTTAAATATAATTTCTAGAAACGGAAAAAGCCGGGGCAAATGGTTTTAAACCTTAATGTAAGAACTTTTTAATTTTTTTTCAACTTTCAGTGGAGAAGTTCTAAATTTTGAGAGCTGTTCGATATTGTAAAAATTCGTTTAACAGTCTTTATTTTAATTTTGTAACAACTTGTGTCAATTGCCTATTTCATACCATGGTAGATATGGATTTTCGACTAGTAAATCCAATCTACGTCAAATTTTAATAGATTCGACATTTTTATTTGTCGAAAGTTTGATCATTGGTTATATGTTCAAGGTCGATAAAATGAGTACCAATCAGGAGTGGAAACTAAGCGCTGAAAATTCCGCGTTAGGATCACCACCTATACAGGTCTTATGCTATACTATAATACTCCAAGTTTCAACTATCAGGAAAATAGAGTTGTACATTGTAGGCCATTATTTTTAATGGATCGTAACGCCACAGTTTTTTTTTTCTTTTTTGAGAAAATAAAAACGATGACAAATGAATTTTTATGCTGTAAACAATTCCTAGTGAAAGGCAAGAAAAAAGATGTAAAACATTTATAATGCTTCAAGAAAGCCTAAATATTTGATTCATCTTTATGCAATTTTTATTCTGAGGAAATTAAAAAAAATGTTTTAATAAATTTTGTATAATTTGTTATCACAAAAAAGATATGGCAGATACAAAAAGCGGAAACATATGTTATTGTCTTTTTTGTGAAACAAAATAACATAGTTGGAAAACATTCAATTATTAACAATTAAAAGAAGTCCTATACTAGAAAAAATATGTAAAAATTAATTCCGAGGAAAACTATGTCGTTAATATTATCTAAGTGCTTAATCTAATAATAAACATTCAAAGGAGACTTTACGTGACAAAAAACGCTTATTCATTCAGCGGAAAGGACTCATAAAAAATGTTCTTCAAACTAACCAAGTAACAGCATGGAACGAATGTGCACCGCAAAATAAGGAAATGAAAAAAAAATTGCAGATATTTGAAATTAAAGGATACTTCAAACAAAGTACAGTTTTTTCGAAACTTTATAACACTTTTCATTTCAAAATTTAATCAAGTGTAAATTACTTTGTCATGTTTTATCTTTAAAAACTAAAGTTACAAGGTCTTATTTATGTAATAAATTCAAATGCCACAATAGCGAGGCAAACGAATTAAGTGAGTTAAATTTGTGCTTTTAAACAATTATATTAATTTTAATCATTTATCTTGAAATAAAGTTGTCTGTGGTTTATATAATATTTAAAGTCAATTCTTGAAGACATAATTAAATTTTCAATAATTCATGTTAAAAATACAGTATATAAATATATGTAATAATCATTGTATTATAGCTTTTGCCTATTTCTTTTACAGAATTTTTAATCTTTTATCACCAGTTTTTCAAAATGAAAAATTTTGTCTAATTGTGTAAAAAAAAAAAAAAAAAAAAAAAAAAAAAAAAAAAAAAAATGCTCAGATTAAGTAATGCAAAATTTCCAACAAAAAATGATTGATGAGAATACTGAATTATGACTGTAATATGGATGCCCGTACTTGGTACGGACAAATCAAGATTGGCAAAAACACGTTGCCCGTATAAAGTACGGGAAAATGAAGAAAGCAGTTAGATATATTCTTTGTTGCAATATAGAAATCGAAACAAAAATAGATAAAAATTACCTACTAAATTCTTAGTTATGAAATTATCACGGTCTGTCAGATTAAAAGATTGTAATTTTTTCATGTTTTCTTAAAAAAATAATACTTTAAATAAAAAAAATTCTATAAAAAAAGGATCTTGGTTTAAAAGTTTTCTGATACATGACAGACTTCTTATTATTTCAGTTTACGAATTTTGTAAAGCAATTATATTACATTAAAATGTTATTAATTTAGGATGATTTTTTTAAATAACTGTCTTAATCAGGATAAGATGCATATATTACATTATAATAAACCCAGTTTCTTATAGATGCAGCTGCTAAATATAAAATCTTTAAAATCAAAACTTATGATTTATTTTACTAAAAAATACATGAAAACATTACAGTAAAAAAATACATGTAATAGGTTTAAATAAACTATGTAAATATAAAGGATGTTAAAACTCAGATGTGCAGCTGCATAACTGAATTTCTGCATGCAATTTTAACAAAATAATTTTATTTTTGATATGTACACTATAAAAAAAAAAATCTGTGAAGGTACTAAACATTTTCTAGGAAACGGGGATTCCAAGAACTTTTCATGTAGCGATAACAGGAAAAATTCATGTAATCGATCCTGAAACTTGAATTTTTGCTGTTACCGTTTCAGGAAAAGCTCTTGGAATCCCAGTTTTCTTGAAAAGGTTTAGTACCTTTGCAGATTTTTTTTTACAGTGTATGTTAATTCTTTTAATCCTGTATATTTGTCTGTGAAACAAGTTTTCTGGATATCAAAGTTATTACCTCTGAAATGACAGCATCTAAAAAAGTGATATTCCGTTTGAAAAAAAATGATTATTGCTCTGTAAAATAACTGACAGATAGTAAAAAATATTTTTAGAAATTCTTCTATAAATTATTTAAAAAAAAATAGTTTTCTGAGGTTTTGCAAGTAAAGGAACGGATTTCAGAATCTTCAGTGACATGGAAGATTATTTTTGCAGATTAAAAAACATCTGCCATTTTTTTACAATGTAATTCTGATTTCGTAACAATTTTTCAAAAAAAAAAATCTGGTTTTTTTTGTAAGTTTGATACGTTTTTCGGACACATTCACTTGAAGGTAATACGCTAGAAATGATCAACAATTAATTCTCCACACGTTTTTGACTTTAATTCTACATAAAATACCTTGAATACTAAACTGTTTTCTCATGTTTTTATATCTATAATTTCTTTTAATATCATGTTTTGCAGTAATCATTGAACACTAACAGCAATCATTTACCAAATATAGTGTACTAATGAAATCTTCCGCTATAATAAGAAAATCACTCTAAAGCTTCCCATAGCAGTTACGACCATTAACTGCGTAGTGATCGTGTTTATCTAGTTGTGTTCTGTTTCTCCTTAACGTTTTAAGTGGGAGCTTTATCATGCATTTATTATTTAAAGTTACATTCACATTCATATTATTTAAATTTGCATGGCATTTAAAAGATTTTGAAGCCATGTTTAGATGAAAATATTCTCACTTTTAAATTCGTTATATGCATTTAATCTTTTGTTGTTTTATTTACGTTTTCAATACACAGAAAATGTTTGAGGTAAAATTGTAGAATATTCATTTATATATATGTATAATAGAAATTTTGTAACGTGTAAAAACTTTACTTTTTATTACCTAAAATTTTTAATACGTGAATAATGCGTGCTTTAAAAGAATCATTTACTTTTATAAACATTCACTTAACATTTAGAGATAGATTATTGCATTTTTTACTGTAGTTATAGTTATTTTATACAAATATCTAATTATCATTTCCTCGGAATTAATTACCTGGATTCATTTAAAATTTAATAGAAGAATAAAATATGTTTAAACTTACGTAAACCTGTAGATTCCATCCGGGACGCAGTATTTACTGTATCGCCAAACAAACAATACCTAGGCATCTTAAGTCCTACAACTCCTGCAGCACATGGACCTACAAAAAATTTCATAGTTAGTTTGACACTGTCATAATGTGTATGTCAATCTTCTAGAAAAATGTAACAATTTAAAGCCGAAACATTTCGTGTTATACGAACATTTACTAGTGTGCAAAAACATGTTACAACGTTTGTTTAAACTAATTACATACATTAAAAAAATATGTTAACTGCAAAAATGTAAAGTTTCTAAATATGATGTAAGATAGATTTATTCGACGTACGTAGACTGTTGTGTATGCTGATTTTATTATTACAGAAAAGAATAATATGTGCAAATAATTATCCATTTGGAATAACCTTCGTTGATAACTAATAATTCGTTGATAACTTCGTCTAATAACTTCCTTCGAATTACTCTTTTTCTATTAGTTCTGTATTTTAACATGATAAATAATCTATTTCTCTTCTTTCTCTAATCTAACCTCTCCCTTTTTGAAATATGTATTTTTAAAATCATAATAAAATATAAAATTTTCTACCATTTTTTTAAAATTCATAACAATCTACGTCGATTGTAATAAACTTTTTGATTTGTTAAGTCTTTTCCTGCATTAAGTTCTATGCTAGAAAGTGTCATCGCTTATATTATGTATGTTAATGGTATTTAAATGCATTGGATACGGAGTAAATGAAAAGGGTATTAGAGAAACGTTTTAAACATGTGCATTGTCTGTGCAATGAAAGTGTAAAGTGAAATGTCTACCCAAACACTGCGAAATGTTTAAAATATTTATTTCCTTTAATACACTGTAAAAAAAATCTGCAAAGGTACTAAACATTTTCTAGGAAACTGGGATTCCAAGAACTTTTCATGTAACGATAACTGGAAAAAATCATGTAACCGATTCTGAAACTTGATATTTTGCTGTTACCGTTACAGGAAAAGTTCTTGGAATCCCAGTTTTCTAGAAAAAGTTTAGTACCTTTACAGATTTTTTTTACAGTGTACACATGATATTATTACAGTTGGAAGTACATAAAAAACTCTAAAATTAAAAAAAAATAAACCTTTGTCTTGCAATTGAGGAAGATGAAGATAAAGAAGAATGCATAATAATTTAACGTGAAGCCTCTGTTTGCATTGTTTTGCATAATTCCTAAACTTATTCATACTGATAAATGTAGTTGAAAATGTAGTATTTATCCTAAATTTCAGAAGTTTCTATTCTTTTTTGAGTTGGTTGGCGCGAAAGATGAGGCAATTTTTTATTCTAAATTTCTAATGCATTTTCCGAATATGTAATTTTTACTTTAATTTTAGTCATTAACTATAACGAATATTACCGATCTGAAATAATAGAAAACATTTTGAACAAAACTTCCCTTCCCCAATTAGAAAGAATGATGTCATTTTAAGATGCATATTCTACTTCACAGTGAGAAAGACAAGAAAGTTTACTATACTTTCAGAGATAAAATTGAATACAAATGTCAAATGGCAGAAAGTCTGATATTCTTTTGTATCTAAATTTGATTTTGCATGATGTCATGCTAAGAAATGTTATTGAATAAATTTATTTTTAAAGTCTGAACAAATGAACTTTTAATGTCAATCATCCCCTTTTTTTTATCATTCTAAAAATAATTCTTTAACAATTATTTTAAAACATTGAGTTCCTCCATCTATCACCTGAGTAGGGGAAAGTTCGATAAAACCGGGTAGGTGGATAAAACAGAGAACCAGGCTTTATGGCTTTATTTTTGACGGTTTCTAGCCGAAACTTTTAGAATTACTTTTAAGCGAGCGACATGCAAGCTCCCAGTAGCCAGAAGTCGTGTAGATGAACTCATTTCGCAGTGGTGATTTTTTAAAGATTTCACGTGAAGATGTTAAAATTTCGACATCTGCAATATTACTTTACCAATTCTAAATGCCTAAGAATTTACATTAGATAAGTATAACGTATTATAGTCTATTATTTACTCGTTATTTTAACGTTTTGTATTGATATCTACGAGTCTTCTGAACAACACTAGAGTAACATTTCATCAAAATGGCGTGGTCGGATAAAACCGGGATGCGGATAGTAGGACATAATCGGGAATTCTCCTGTTTTGGAAAACTCATTTATTTGCGTGATTGAAATACAATTAACTTGTTTATGCATTGTTTGAAGATGTATACATATTTAAAAACTATACAAATAAACTTATTTAAATTAAATTGTTATAAAGAAGATTGTTTTTAGTCATTTCTATTGCAACATCTATACTTATTTCAATCCCCTAAAAATTAGAACTCGACAAGAAGAAAAAAGAAAAGATGGAAAAATAAGACAAGAAGAACTTAATCCTGAAGCGAAGCTTTCCATGATGACAGAAATGAAAAGTAGAAAAACTGATATGAAAAAGAAAAGTCCTAAGAAAAAAAAAAACCTTTGACTTTAAATGAGAAAGAAGATGAAAGTGAAGCATGTATCTTTAGCAATGGTTTACATGAACAATCTAAACCTAATGAGAGTTGGTGCTAATGAGTGCCTTTATTGCAGAGAGTGGACTCATGAAGTATACACCAATGCAAATGAACAATATCCACTTTTCACTTGCGATTTTTGTCTCTAACAATTTTAACTCTTAAAGCATAACTTAACTCATTTTTATTTTATCTAGCTTTGATATAGATTCCTATTCTATAAGTCTAATATGCCATTTTTCCATTAATAAATAATATTATTGCAAAATTACAATGTACTTTTAATTATTTTTTCCAGTTCCCGGTTTTATCTGACTTGGTAGGACAAAACCGGGACATTGCATACTTCTAAAAAAAATTGTTGTTAAATTCTCAATTTCTGTTGTTCATGACTGAATGAATATTTTTTTTCTTCCTAAGGAAACAATTTATCGTTTTAATACAAATTTTGATTGTTTTGTTCACATAGTACACAATAGTAAAAAAAGAAAAACATTAGGGTCCCGGTTTTATCCGATTTTCCCCCACTTTTCTGTATTTTTTTAAGAAAGCGACTGTTATTTTGATTTAGGAAATTTTTTCGAAGAAGAAAGCATTCGTTATACTTTTCTTTCCTATTTACTCCAACATATGCAGAAGTCTGTCCTAAAAATTCCTTTGCAGTGTTTCCAGTTTACATGAAAACTGTGACAGTTATTTTCTAGCAATGGTAGATTCATTTCGTTCCTTTTGCAAAGCATGTCCGCTAAATGCATCATTATTCACTCAATCATTTTTTCTATCTTTGGCTGTTTAGCAGGAGAAAGGGTCGTTGCCGAAACTTTGAGCCACAAAGCTGACGCATGCGTATTTGAGCTGTGCTTTGTTGTCTCCTCGAAAATTGAGATCGAATGTAGACAAGACTGCAGTTTATAATCGGATGAATTTCCATTTTTGATAAGCGGTTTCGTTATTTTTTATTTTTTATTTTTTACTTTTCATTGCATATTTAAGCGTACATAATTTCGTAGTTAAAAATATACTTAAATGCGACAAAACATACATTTAATTTATATTTTTTATAAATTTCAGTTATCTTACTCAATATTGTTTTCATTTTCGGTTTAAAAATGAATGAGGAAAAATTCTATCTCCCCCCCCCCGAAAAAAATTGAATTAAATGACATTACATTAATATTTCGTTTTGTTTCGATTTTCGAGCAGACGACAAATCAAAATGCGCATGCGCCAACTTTGTGACACTCAATTGCGTTAATGACCGACTCCTGTTCAGCATAATGAACTATCAAAAATTATACGGTCATCAAACATTTAAACAAAATAAATCTTAGTGAAAAATATGAGTTTAATCGCATTAGAGTACTTAGCAACAGATACTGGTGGTAGTATCTTATATCTTCCCATAATAATTAATAAAGTCTCTTTTCAAAAGTTTGTAATTATATATCTTTTATTATTTTCATAGCATTATTAAACACTATCAAAAGCACTTAAAACATTTTTCTCGAGGATATAAAGTATCTATGAAGAATGTAATGATTGCTTCTGCAATTTCTGCTTTATTTTACAACTAGGCAATAGTTCTGGTGTTCTGACCTATCATTGCCTTTCATTAACCATTCATATACTACACAGTTTCCCAGTGCCTCCCCGTGCCATTTTAATATTTCACGCTCTTAATTATATGATAATAAATAAGTATATAATAATAAAGTTTTCAATTACCTGTGTGTAATCCAATCCTTAACTTTAACTTTTCATGAGGCCTGTGACGTATAGTGAAGCTTTTGACAGCATTCAACAGAGCCAGAGACATACGAGCAATTTCTCGCGCATGTAAATTGCTGTTCCGAACTGGAAGTCCAGATACTACCATGTACGCGTCACCTATTGTTTCAACCTGTGGAGATATGATGTTACATATTGTTAGAAAATGCTAAACAGATTATAGGTCATACAGTTTCAAACCAAAAAAATGTACTACTTCAAAAAGGATGTATTTAGCATGTTTTTTCAGTAATTTGAAGTTATAAAATATATTTTTATCTTTTTATTCTGTATATTGAGCAATATAAAAAAAATAAATGCTATTTGGTAAATCCTAATTCTAAGCGTATTCCAATATAAATCACATAAAAAAATTGATATAAAAATGCATACGTATTTGGAATTAATTATGCAAACAAAATTTACTTACTAATTCTGTAAGTACTTTTTCGGTAAAAATATAGTATTAATTTTTTGAAAAAGTTTTATACCGAAATTTTTAAATATGTATTTCAATAATTTAAAATACATAATACCTGTATGAATTTATTTTCATATATGGAATAATGCTTTTATTTTAATTAATCTTTCCATTCCTATAACTAATGAAAACCACAATCAAATATAAAATTTGACTTAAAAAAATTATTTAAAAAGTAATAAGATAACTTTTACAACATATTTTCTTAAGATTTCTGAAAATCTTGGAGAAAGAAAGGGAGTGCATACTTTTTAACAAAGTATTATAATAATAGACTTTCAAAAAAATCACCATAAGATAAAAATCAAAGCAGGACGCATTTCGAGATAAAAACAATACAGCTCTTCATCAGCAATAGAAGACACCTGTCCGTAAGGGCACGCGGCCCAAAATGAAGTTTATTTTCTGTTCTGAATAGTTCGTTTTCGATATCGGGCACTTACAGACACGTGTCTGCTTCATTTGAGGATGATCTGTATCGTTTTTACCTTGAAACGTGTCCTAGTTTGATTTTTTATCTTGTAGTAATTTTTCACAAAGTCTATTGTTATAATAATTTATTATCGCCATTGTTTTTGCTGTTTTTTCGCTTTTTAACAAAGATTTTCAATAACATGTTACATCATTTCTTTTTCTAAATATTTTTTCAGTCATTATAAAAGCTTCTTAAATGTTGCGATGCATCTTATTAGACTATTTATGTAATTTTGAAAAAAAATAATAAAATTTAGTTAAATAACAGGCATTTTTCATAAAGAAGAAAGTCAGTTATACAGAAAGAATTGTATCATTTTTTAAATTCCAATAAATTGTAATTTTTACATTGTGTAAGATGGAAATTGTTTACGATAAGATGATGTAAATACATTCGACAAAATTTAAGAAAGCTATAAAATTTAAGAATTTTTTCAAACAAATGTCTGTTATTAATGCTACTTTCTGACTATTTATATTTCTTTCTATAAATAAATACAATATTACTTTTCCTGAAACCATTATGGTAGCTTTAATGGTTAAGGTTAGTTTTTATTCTAGTTTTGTATTTCTCATAAAAAGATAACTTTAGGAATTTTTCCCTATAAAACACTTTGGAAGAAGGCAATTTATAAAGGAAAAATGGTAAAAAAATAAACTTTATTTAAAATCTATTCAGTTCTTTAAAATTGTTGTATGAAGGATGACATGAAAGCACAACTTTTTTTAACAAAGTTTCTATATAAATGAGATTGGTAAGGTTCGTAATTAAGAAAACAGTTGCTTCACATGTGGTCTATATTAAGGTGGAGAGAAAAAACGAAAGTTGGAATTTCGATTTTAGGTAGCAACCAAAAGTTGCCTTTTACTACTTCTAATACACATGCAAAATTTCATGAATTTTGAAAAAATTCTTCATCGCCCTACCAGGACATTTATATTTTTCTTGATTCACCCGATAGATTCTTACCGTGAATTGTACGTTAACGGGATCTTTTGGTAATTTCGTTTGACATTTTTACATTTAGTATGCTTAGTGTAATTACTTTTACGATTTTCAAACTTTAAGTCTTTATTTTGAAATATTTGAAAAGGTTTATTGCGTTTTAAAAATTGTATGTTTTCATTTGTATAGTCAAAATGAGTGCATGTGACGTGTGAAAGCAAATCAAAGTTCACCATTACTGGAATTGCATCGGAATATCCTATATTTGATGTTTTTAATGTTGATGTTAGGACATAATCTTTAAGAGCTGGTAGGGAACTGAAGATAAATTCCAATTGATATGAAAAAGTAACCTGTTATTCAGTGCTCTAAAAGACAACTTTTTAAACCCATCCAAAGAAAAAATTCCAAAAAAAATCTTAGGTCATTTTCACTCATCCTAGTCTATATACGTGGATGTCTATTATATCTTCATAAAAAATTAAATTTTATCTTAACTTTTATTATACATATTCACATTGTATAGCTGTAATTTGGTTTATTTAAAACACACAAATAAACGTCAATACCGATGGTTATTTCATATTCGGATGTAAAAAAAAGTAATTAAAAATATAAAATTTCAAAATATAAATTTTCTAAAATAATCTTCAATGAACAGTATCATAATTCCTTTCTCTAAACATGCTGATAGTGTGATGTTGTTCTTCTTTAAAAATATTTTTGTGTTTCTGACCAAATGTATATAGTTGTTTTTCTTAATCTTGCTCGATTTCTAGTCGGTTTATACTGAATATATGTCATTCTGAGACAAAGGGGAATTTTATGCCCTTGGCTATAATATTTGAAATAATTAAATCAAAAATGATGTTTAAAATTTTTATTAAAATTTTTGTTCATTAACTACATTGTGTATTAGTTTGAACATGAAATAAATAATAATATGAATACCTAAAAATATTATAAAATTGTAAATGTTATTACCAAGGCTTGTTCCAAACTTCTATGTTTTATCTTAAAATCATTATTTTTATGAGTTAGAAAGCATTGGAAGAAATGCAATAATAATATGGATATTTTTCTTCTACATTTGACATTTTACACAAAACAATAAACATTTACATTAATTATGCTTAGTTAAAATCTGTCCCTACCATAAGCAAGGCGTTCCTACCCTAGCATTAGTTAGTTATTACTATGTTCCTCATTAAATTTTCATTCTTTTCTCCACTAGATATTGATTTGATATGTAACTGTTCTTAGACTGATAGTTATACATGTTCTTACTATGATAAACATTTTCTGTTTTTCATTACCTATTCAAAAAACTACTTAAATCTGTGTTTTTTGTTCTAAAATTACAGTCAATATTAACTTTTCATAACCAATTATAAAGAAGCTTTAGGACGCTACAAAAGAACTGTAGACGAAAATAATTTATCAGATGTCTATTCTGTACTTTTGTAACTTGCTACAAGATTGACTGCCTAGGAGAGACAGCTCTAGTGCTTGCTAGGCCCACACCTTTGAGTACACGTCTCTTTCGTAACTTGCTACTAGAGTATGGTATTCAGAGATTGCAATCTGCTACGTTGATGTTGTTTATTCTGAATAACAGCAATTATTTCTTGACATGGAATTTAACCGCCTGGACAACAATATTCTTGAATAAAAGCACAGTTTTCAGAGGATGTCTAATGACACAAAAAGACCAAAAAATGATGCAATGATAATGCTTGGTGAAACTGTATCAACGGGCTGGAAATGGTAAAAATGATAGTACTAGTAAGTGAGACCCCTGCTTGCGGCAATTACAGAGGCGAAAGTTGAAATCATTCAGCAAGGAGTTCAACACAGAATTTTGGATTCAGCTCGCCGAGCTGCAGTTTAGGCTAGACTAATACACATGTTCGCGACCGTTTCGTGCATCACAGTCTTGACCTGTTTTAACACAGGATACAGACTTGCCTCTTTGATTATCTCATTGAACATTTTGATAATTAAGATTTTGCACTTGATTATTTGAAGAACATAGAAATTTGCATGGAATAATCTCCCTATTCTAGACATATCCCTCCTTTAGACTTTTCTTTCCTTTTGACTTTTCTTCTGTGGCGAATAATTAAAATACGTGGTGAACGACCATTTCCTTCGAAGACTGTTATTGAAAAACCGTACATTTTTGTTACACATGAAATTATTCAGTGCAGAGTGTTACATTTACACGGATTTCTGTAAATTCCGTTTTCCAGATGAGATTTCTTGTCCCTAAAAATGGTTTATATACATTTAAATACCATTATATAGTTTTATATACTTATTTGCAATATGTTGATAGTTCTTTTTTTATTTTTTTTAAACTCTCTCAACTTTTTTAATCTGTTTTAACAGCGTCATGTGTTGTCAAACTTCATATCTAAATTTAAATACCATATGGCTAAAACATTATTGGTTTTCAAAGTAATTTGCAGCACTCTTCTATCACTTTTCTTTCCTTCATTCTTTTTTGTACTTTTTTTTTTCAAACTTGCATACCATTTTTGGTACACTCTGTAATTTTTGCTATAAACACATATAGTTAACTTAAAGTAAAATGTTTTGTGAGATGTTAAAATTACCTTCACTAATGGACGTTTGTTATAAGCGAGTTTCACTGCAATTAAAATGTATTTAACTATAGATACACACATAAAGAATACCATAAATACATGTATGGGCAAATTCTTATAGTAATACACTAAAAAACAACATGCCAAGAATAATAAGCTTTCACATATAAAAACTATCTGTCTAAAAGTCTTATAATAAAATTTCATACACCGAAATCTCTTTTGCATATCTTAACGAGCTCTCTTAAATGAAATTCTCATTTGAGCCACATAAATACATCTTTTTAAAAGAAACTTTAAAAAGTTCAATAAAAACTACTTTATTCTATTATTACATACGCTTTTTCATGACGAATATCTTCAAGCACAAAAATAATTCACTTTATATAGGAAAACTCAATATGAATTAAAATACCCTCGGAGACTATGTCGGTATTAAGAAACGTGTTCAAAAAATTAAATTTCATTTTGCGGGAATGTGTAAAATAATCGTATGACAGTTTTTTTAGTGGAATATAACAATACTAATCAGTAAACCCAAATATCTTTTACTTGTCATAGTGAGCATGTGTAGAATAGGAGAACCTATTTCAATTTTAGTCTTGAGTATGGCCACTAAAAGTGGTTTATAACATGATAATTAATGAAGTCTTAATTAATGTCAGAAGTGAAATATAGTTTCACTCGAGAATATAATGACAATAGTTCCCTACTGGCGTCTTTAAAATGAAACATTTCTTTTTAAAAAAGCATTTGAATTAATAACTTAGCTTTTAATAATATATTTACCTATAAAATTCATGCACGTAATCTTCAGCATTTAAAAATTTTAATTAAATGTAATAAAAATGAGTTAATTAATCGAGCTATGTCTACATAATGAACGTATATTTATAAACAATGATTGCTTCATTTCAATAATTTATAACTTACAAAAAATCAGTCATATTTGATAAAATCATCCCCCGCCATTTTTTGAAATGTAAAATTAGAAAATGTAAAAAAAAGTTTTTTTTTTTTTTTTACTTTTAAAAATTAAGATAATTTTTTTCATATTAATCTCGTTGCGAAAAACAACTATTAAAAAATATCAATTCAAATTCTATTTTTCATTTTTTTAATACAATTAATTATAAGTGAAGCTATTGTCGTCTTTCTTTCTTTTTTTCCAACATATTTTACGAATTATTAATTTTTAAAAGTTTACCATTAACAGTTGTCTCAAATAATCACAATCTGTTTCGGTTTTTCTCATTATTTATTCAATGATTAAATGGTTTGTAATAAAAAATATATTATACAAAAAACCTAAAGTCTTTTTTTATGTAAATTGATAAATCGAATGTACAGTTTTAAAAATGTATTTCCAATAAAGTATTTAAAATATAAATATAAAACATATAAACCACGCATAAACTTCCAATATTTATGCTATTGCAAAAAGACAAACATGCAATTAATTGCAATAGGTCTATAAAAAAATTTCCTACCAGTCAGCAGTTTCATACTTAAAAAAAATAATTCTACTGTCCCATAAAATGGGCAAAATACGTAACTATCTTTTAGCACTTGTGTGTTTTACGGTAAAATGTTTGATTATGTATAAATTCACAGAGAGTAATTAAACGTTTTTCTTATCAAAATTAGTATGTAACATGTAACTTTAATCCATTTGATCTAAAAGTTTTTAATGGGCGTTTTATTATATTTCTTTCACCGCTGTGTATTGAAAGGTATTTTAGTCATTAATGTCACTAAAATACTTTTGAGGAAAACGTGAATTGTGCAAGTAGCATTTGCTTCAAGAATTATTTGTTTATTCAGAATTAACAAAAACAATATATATATATATATATATATATATATAAGATCAGGTAAATATTAAAATTTGCATAAAGCTAAATAAAAAATAAAACGAAAATAAAATGACAAAATACATTTTTATACATAAAATACATTTGCATCTTTTAATTTTTAAATTAGTTTTACAAATTAATTGACATTTTTATTTAATATCCTGTACAAACAGACCTTTATATATTTATGTTTTCATTCATGTATCCATTTTCTTTTTTTGCTTACCTTATAAACATCAAAATTCTCAATAATTGAATCAAAGCATGTATATAAATCGTTTAGAAGATCCACTACCTATATAAAAAAACAAATAAATAATAGTTAATTTTACATTGCTTTTGGAAAAATAAAACTAGTAAAGCTTTCAATTTATGAAAAATTTATCGTATTTTGTTTTACTTTTTAAATCATTTATTATAGAAAGATTATTAAAAATAAAAAACATGCCAAATTGGATAGCATTAAAATTACAAATATGTACTTGTAAGTTTAGTGGCATAAATAAGAAATGTAGAGTTATATTTAAAATATGCTGTTTCAAATGTAAACTATATGCATTTATTTTAGAAACATAATTAAATGTATATTCGATATTGCACATTACATTGAGAGGTGCATAGTTAAAAAAATTTACACAAAAAATAAAAATAAATAAAAATAAATAAATAAATATTTTCTTTGAAATAGAGAATTATTATACGAATTGAATTACTTTACCAATCAGTTAGATTGTGTTTAAAATAATAATGAATTATTAATTTTCAGGAGGAATAATTAAAAATTTTATTATATTTTTTACACAAGCCGCATTCAAGCAAACCACTTTGTTTTGATTTATAGGTTTTTAAAGCATTAAAAATTACTTCCGTTATAAAAATACTCCAAGATATAATTTATTCCATAAAAGAGTAATAATAGTTCAAAAAAGAGTAATAATATTTGTTTATTTTTTTTTTCATCTAAAGTCTTACACTTAGAGACCCCTTTTAAATCCCATGTTAAGTTCGACGCAACTGGTTATTTTAGTAATGTTTAAATCCTTTGTAGAATTTCGCGTAATAACTGAAAACAAGAATTTTATTTTCAGTGTAAACCTCTTTCTTTGCTCTTCAGATTCAGCATGCACCCCTTGTAAACCAATCTATATTCTGCTCTGTTTATTTTTTTTAAATCTTATGCTTTAAGTTTACTTTTTGCTTCTGTGAACATGCGATAACATTGCATGCTGTATAATCAGAAAAAAAAACATACTTTAAAATACAGTATTGATTTTTTACAGGGAAAAGAAATAATTGCAAATTCGAAATTTCATAAATAAGAATAAATAACAAATATGGAAATTGCTTTCAAAATTTAGTTTTTACTTTTTGATTAAAAATTTGAAGACAGTTGCGGAGGTCTGTAAAATTATTCATTAAAAATTTTTACGAATAGATATTTTCAGCAAGCAGTCTTATTAATACGTTTATTATTACTTTTTCCCATAGAAAATCTCTCATGATTATCTAATTACGTAAGATTTTATTAGAAGAGTTAGTGGCTGTGCAAGTATAACATAATCAAATTATTGATAATTTTGAAACCTTTCACTCCTGTGGATAGTATACATTATCATCCTTGACCGCCCCCCCCCCAGATAATATTATCGTTATCAAAAAGTATTTTTTCTTACAGTTGTTTCTTTTGTTTGAGAGTAATATATAAAACTGGTCACATTTATTTTTCACATACTTTATTGATTAACAAAAACGTAAGTCAATAATGGTGTTACTTGATATCGCTTTATATCAAATAATACAAAAAGAAATAAACACTATTTAAAATTATTTTATAATAGCTTTTTCTTACATAATGCATTTTACAGTAATAAATCCTTGTTTCACTTTCCCCGAACGGAGGACAAGTAGCGGGCAGACAGATACCCTTATCAACAGAACAAGCAGACAACATTCTTCCTCTTTCTCTTTTATTTATTAGTAAAAACGAGATTCATTTCAAATATATTTCGCATACGGTTTCTCAAACTGTGATTATATATGCATACGCATATGAAGGTGTGTAACAATGCCAAACATTGTGGTATTTCATATTTTAGAATTAGGTTATTTTACAATAATTTAGTGATTTTAAAAATAAATTTGTATTTTCACACACACACACACACACAAATATATATATATATATATATATATATATACTTTTTTAAACAAAACCATGTTTCTAAACAGCAACAGCAACAAAATGGTTGGATCAAAATGATATCTATATCAAAAGACAAATCCTCCACTCACTATAATTATCTTATGATAGCATGTGCAAGACTCCCCCTCCCCCCTGAAATGATAACGTTATACATGAACAGCTCCTTATCTAAAAATTATTTTTATTAATAAAGAGAGTGGTTGTTTCCGTTCAATATAACGGACTTACATGTTTTACGCTGTTTTCTAGTACGAGTCAGATACATCCTGTATGGACACGTATATCCGTATCGAAACCTTATTTTTATATTTTTATAAGATATTTTTTACTATTACTTTTACCTACATTACGCTATCATAGTTTCCGACAATGCAGAAAAAGTAATAAAAATGTCTGCTTTAAATCTTTAAAAAGTATGTAATATATTCTTTTCCGCCATTAAGCATTATTTACTAGAGAGTCATAAAGTCATTTTTAATTTTCAAAAAGTGTTCTTTATCCACTTCTCTGAGGAAAAAAAAGGAGAGAGAGAGATGCTTTTCTGGTGAAGTGTTTAATTCTACTCGAAACTTTAAAAAAGTTCTTTTATACGACATTCTGTTTTCGCCGTGCTAAAAAAAATAATAAAAATATGTATTCATTAGGGAATTTATATGATTTTATTTTAATCCATCACAAAGACATTTTCCGAAAGAAAGTGAAACAATTTTTCAAACTTCTTTGACAGGAAAGATACGAAACATCACCCAGTGACGTCATACAAGTGAAAAATGTATTGTATTTCTGATGATTTTTCTTTAAAGTCCATTGGTTGAATAAACCTGTGATACATATATATAGTATTATACGCTGTTAAAATGTAGAAAAAATTCGTGCAATTGAATAAAATTTTGTGAAAATTTATTGGTATGTCCAAACTCCCACATGTTACAAAGGCGAAAATTATATCTTTAGATAACATCTAGAGTTGATACCAAGTAATTCGAGTGTATACCAAGACCGAAGTGGTACCTTTAGATACTATTTTGAACAGTCATACATCTATACAAATTTTATGTTAAAAACATGAACATACATGAAACTTTCCGAGCAATAAGCATTCAGTTATAATTTTGGAGAAAAAAAATCTTATAACTTAGAAGCCTACTTTTTTTTAAGTTTATATTTAGCTTCCTCCAGTACTTTTAAATAATTCTTGAACTTTCTTGATGTATTAAGAAACTTTTCAATTCATTTTCCTGACAAGCTTGTTCCAATAGTCAATCAGAAATGCATTTACCTTAGCATGCATATTTGTAAAAATTATGCTATTATATTTTCAGCTAATGTTTTAAGAGTATTTAAAAGAACAGTTATTACAATTTATTGATTAGAAGTAAGATGCCTAGTGAGTCTCACCTCCATGGGCGTACTTTCAGCTGACATTTCTGTGAATCCAACAATATCGCTGAAATAAATGGTGACGCCGTCAAAGGCTTCCGCCGTTACTGATTCCCCACGAATGAGTTGACTTGCTACAGACCTAGAGGAGTGAAAGAAGGAAATGGACGTTTAAATTCCCGTGTTCACAGAAGTTGTATACATATCATAAGGCAAAAAATATAAAAATAGATTAAAAAAACTCATAAAATACCGTATATACTCGTGTATAATAATATAACAAAATAAGGTGTAATAAAAATAAGGGGTCGTCTTATACTCAAGTTGGTAAAAAAAAAGGTCATAATTTGCGAATAGGCAAGTCTGGTAATCATATATAGATCTACTTTGGAAAGAAAGGTAAAAGCAAGCAATGGGTATTTCCATATTAT
Organism: Maratus speculifer; assembly: GCA_964019185.1. Lineage (NCBI taxonomy): Eukaryota > Metazoa > Arthropoda > Arachnida > Araneae > Salticidae > Maratus > Maratus speculifer. The sequence goes on along the minus strand of OZ025289.1, from coordinate 277,024,995 downwards.
TGACAAAACTACTCAGATGTGGCAATCCCAAAACTTTTTTCTATCTTATGCTTGTTTATACTTCCTAAAAAATGCAGCATAGCAGCGCCTGAGGTTAGGTAGTTTAAACCGAAATCTAGTCAGCAACAACTAACGCCAACTTATAATTGAATAAGAAGTTTAATGAAAATTCGTGCATTAGTATTTAAGGTAGAACTATTACAAACTCTTAAAATAAAATCTGCATAACAGAACCACATGTTGGGTGATGTACACCAAGAACTAATCAGAATCAATATTTTTATCAGATGCTAACTGAATCGGAAATTTGATGAAATTCCATGCATTAGTTCTTGAGATACATTTTTAACGAAAATGTGAAAAATGCAGCATAGCAGTTCCATCGGTACTGTAATTTACACCAAACATTAAACAGATTCATCATCAGAGACTAACTGAATATGAAGTTTTAAAAAAGTTCATGAATTGGTTCTTGCGATAGAGCTATTGCGATAATCACGAATAATGCACCATAACAGCATCACTTGTTGACCGATTTGCACCAAAACGTTCTCAGCACCATGCCATTTCAACTACTAACTAAATATATTTTTTTATGAAAATCCTTGCACTAGCTCTTGAGATATGGCTAGATAATGTTTGGCAGAAACCGTAAATAATGCAGCATACCAGTACTATCTGTAGAGCAATATGCACGAAAATCTAATCAGATCTAGTTTATATCAAGGTCTTACATCATCTATGTTTTATGAAATTCCCTGCATTAGAATTGAGATAGCGCTATTGCAATAATCTCGAATAATGTTCCATGACAGCACCACCTGTTGTGCGATTTGCACCAAAATGTAAACAGCACTATGTTACATCATTTACAATCTATACCTAACATTTTATGAAAATTCATGCACTAGTTCTTGAAACATGGCTATTGTGGAAATTGTGAATAATACAGCAAAGCAGTGCCACCTGTTGAGAGATAAACATTAAAAACTAACAGATCTATTTTCTATTAAGGTCTAACAGAATCTAAATTTTTGTGAAATTCCGTGCCTTAGTTCTTGAGATAGAGCGCTTATAACGTTTTTCCCACATGCAGACAAACAGACTCACAGACTCACAAACAGCCATATTGTAAAATCATGTTTTTTTTTTATTCTCTCACCCCTAAACGTGTAAATACGTCGAAAAGCGACTTTGAAAAATGTTCACATGTCCAGTACTTTCTTCTTGTAAAGTTAAAGAAAGTATAAATGTCAGCAATAATGTCTCTGTAATTGTTCTGCACCCGTTTCTCTTGGAAAAGTATTCCTATTAATACAGGGGTATTCATTTAAACATTTTAATCTCCTTTTAAAAAAGAATTCAACTTGAGAGAGCTTCTAGATATCTCTCCTCGAAGTCCTACAAATAAACACTGCATTTCACCAGGCTAAGGGCTTATTTGCCCTTTTAAATAATACTTGAAAAGTATTTTGAAAGATTATATTTTTACTTTTAATCTTCATTAAATATATGTGAATGTTTGAAAATGGTTTAAGCTTCTTTGGTTTTACATTATTATACAGTTGTAAAATGATGAATTTTTTAAAAGTCTGATTAGAACTATAAAAGTTCACTAGTTTCATGAAATGTATCAGTTTTACTATACTAGATTACAAATCATTTTAAAATACTGACAGAAATATAGAACGGTTTATAGAATTATCTTCTTTTTTTTATATTTTGCTTGAGATTTCGAGAGGTGGGGATGAACCTACACATGAGAATATACTCTTAATTCTTCGGTCATTTGTTAAAGAAAATTTATTTGTGGCAAAACAAATCTTTAAATATTGAAGAAACGCTAATCTGATCATAATTTTATCAAGCGACAAAATTTCTAATTGTTTTTATCATCAGAAAAATGATTTAGAATTTGTCTATTTGCATTTAGTGATAAATTCTGTTATATGTTATTCCCAATCTTGAAAATGGAGTGTAACTTCTAATTCAACTTGTACGGAATGCTTCTCAAAACCACTTGAATTACTTGTTAGATAACATAAAACTTTAATATTTATGTAGAATTTTGTTACACAATTATAAATAAAATTATGAGGAAGATCATAGAAATATCATACAATTAGAAAGTATCATTAACTGGCGATGACATATTAATAGAAGGAGGCAATTACTAATATTGATAAGTGATATGCATTATATTACAATTAAGGGAAGATGTATCATGTGTAACGTGATCAAAAATTAAGGAATTTAAAATAATATTTAAAAATGCAATGTAATTATAATCATTACAAATCCATTACCATAGCAACTTATCTGGCACAAAGATAAATTCTTAATATTTAGGGGATAAGTACCTTTTGTAAATCAAGAACCCATAAAGAATATACTTTAAAAGAATATTTAAAAAAAGCAATAAGTAATAATAATAAAAAAACATTTTTATTAATAACGTTTAAAATCGTAGATAAAATAATGAAATGTAGGTAATACCTTTTTAGAATTTAGGTATCCTCAAAAAAAGAATTTTAAAAGAATAATTTTTAAAAAACAGCATAATAATTTAAAATATATTATTTTAATTTATTTTTTCTGAAACGTATAATAAATTCTGCAGATAACGAACTTTTTTTTCCTTCTTGGTATATTAGGGAAAAGTTAACTGAATATTAAACATTCAGTAAGTGGAAAGCTAACATTTCCTTACCCATTACTCTTGTAATCAAAAAGTCAGACATTGAAATGCATATAACGAATTTTTTCGAATCTTTTCAAGTACAATATGTGGGAATATTTATAAATTTTTTGCTACGAAAATATTTATAAAAAGCTGTATTTCTAATACACAAGAAAAATGTACACATTTAGAATAAAATTCCAGTTTACTGTTTCTATTTTAGCTTGGACAATTTTGCTGAATGTTAATAGAAATATGGTTGAAAATCACTCATGCTATATATTAAAGACATGGTGAAATTTATCGAACTTTATAAAGAAGCCATTAAACTTCTATTGATATTTATGCTATTCTTAAAACCTTTAACAGAAATGCTGCACAAGATCCACAAGGTCAAATCCTTCAACTTCATACCATATCGAATTTATTTTTTTTTTCAGGACGATCGCAACTATCACTTTACATTACTTTTGTAACCTTTGCCCCCGAGGCAAACATTCTTAGAAAAAAATGAAGTCAAATATAATCCTTACATTCCTGCAATTACAGAAGATTTCTTCAAGATTTTATATAAATATTTGAAAAAAAGTCTAGAATTGAAAATGTCCCTGATAAAATTTTTCTGTATAAAATATAGGTATGAGTTTGTATTCACATAATATACATTTAGATATATTGATGAATGGATACATATATTAACATTTATGTATATATATATATATATATATATATATATATGTGTGTGTGTGTGTGTGTAAATGGAGAAGAAGGGCTATTATTTGCCGAAAGATTTTTACATACAGTAAATTAAAATTAAAATTACAATTTTAATGAAATATTATTCCAGAATCCCTTTTTGTTATGAAATTGACATCGTAATAATTATAACATAAATATAAATTACTTTAATATTTTCCTAAGCGAATAAATATTTAAATAATTTTGTGCAGCTAGATCATTTTTGAAAATTAGATACTCAAAAAGGAAGAGTTTTAAAATAATATTAGAAAAAGCAATGTTAGAACAGAAAATATATTTTTATCTTAAATTTTCTAACAAGTAAGTAAAACAACGGCATTTAAAAAAAGTATCTTTTATAGTGTTGGTATCCGAAAAAAAAACTTAAAAGAAGAACAATAGAATAAATAACAAGGAATTATTTTACTTTAATTTTTCTGGTGCATGAAAAAGAGTCTGCTTATAACGCTTTTTCTTTTCATGCTTGGCGTATAAGTGATCTGTTAACTCAATATTAAACATTCAGTAAGTGAAAAGCAAACATTTCCGATACCTATTGCTTTTTGTATTCAAAATGTTCAACATTAAAATAGTATATAAATAATTCCTGTAATCGATCCGTTTTTCAAGTATCATTTGTGGGAATATTTATAATTTTTTGCTAAATAAATATTTGCAAAAGTCTTAAATTTTGAAAACAATCATATATACAGGCATACACGTAGATATTTGTAATATAATTACAGTATGCTATTTTTGCTTTACTTTTTCAAAATTTCTGAAAGTGGCGTTAAATATCATTGAAAAATAGTCGCGCAGAAACAAAAGACATGCAGAAATTTCTTGAAAATCCTTGAAATGTCCATAAATATTCGTTCTATTCTTACACAAATGTTGGTTGCGATCTGCATGATGTTATCCTAATGCTACAAATCATTTCGAGTGTGTTTTTACCAGGATGATCGCAAATAATCCTTCATATTTCTTTTTGTTCCTATATTGCTCTTGGGCCAAATAATTAAAAAAAATTAATTTTCATTTAAGCAAACATTATTTTTAACTTCAATTTGAATTTATTGGCATTTGATGAGGTGACAAAAGCATAATCGTTTTCCCATTTTATAATTTTATATAACATTAAAGATTTTTCTGTATTAAAATGCGTACAACATTTCTATCATTCCCAAAAAAAACACTATTAACAAGACTAGTGTGCAGAACTCAAGCAACAATCATAAAGTACTATTTTAGAGTACCCGAATACTCAAAAAATATTTATATGATTCAAATAAATAATTTCCTCAGTAGTTAGAATATATCTAGTAGATAAGACATCCCTTTCACATTTCAGCATATGTCTTAGCAGAATACTCAAAAAATATGCCTGTGATTCAAATAAATAGTACTCTTGGTAGTTAGAACATAGCTAATAGATATGACATCTCCTTCACGTTTCGCCTTGTCATAAGTGTCTTAGCCACTACTGTGGAACAAAATAAAGTACATTTCATTCACCTTATCATTACTATTAAACGATCATCACATAAAGACTCTATTGAGAAGTAATTGTAACTATTACTTTATGATACGTCACCAGGTAACATTATAACGAAAAAAACTTAAGATGACTTTATGGTGATGCACGTGTGACTGTCATTTGAATTTTGAAATCATCAAGAAAATTGCATTATGATGAGTTGTCAAATAATTCTACAATGAAGTAAAATAGTAACTTTCAGGTAACCGAGTACATACTGAGAAGTTACTGTTTTTCTTCTTTCTGGTAAGCCACCTGAAATTTAAATATCTATCACTTGGGAGCACACCGTATAACAGTTAAGATGGTGACTTTAGAATGGAGTTTCCAAATGACGGTCTGTGAAGTGCCCAGATTAACTTCATTTTAAAGTCACCGGTTAATGCCATAGTGAGTTTGAAGTTTCAGAGTATGAAAGTAAAAAAAGCACTCAATGATAGTGATACATCACACTAAGAATCATCTTGGAAATTGTAATATTTGTGACCACATTAAGTAAAATTCACCTCGACTGGTTATGCAGTAAGGGATGGTTATGCATTTTGTGATTCATGGTTAAGTTTTGTAGACTAGTATATTTAAAGCAAAAGAGTAGTAAACGTAGTAAAAAGCTACGTAGTAAAAATATTTAGGAGACTTTTGGTAATACTTAATTTTAAATGTATAATAAGCATAGCTAAATGTGTTTATTACTGAGGAAAAATCATGCAATGATTATTTATCACGAGTTAATCTTATTTAATAATTTCGGTACATTGTTTATAACAGATTTCTTTTTAATAGATTCTTTTTAAGTTTCTTTATATAAACAAAATTTTTAAAATGAAAATATGCATGTACGTTTGTGAGGCTTTTAAAATTATTTTACATTTGTCATCATGGTATAAATTTAGAATTTTTGCATTTAAAAATTTCAATAAGAAAACGCAACATTTTGATAATTAGAATTAAACCATGTGAATACATTTGTTAGGATATTTACAACATCATGAGTGTATTGTCGAGATTCATTCATCAAAAAATATATAAACTGACTGGATTCGCGATTTGAAATAAATGACATAGGTACGAGCAATCCTACACTCAAAAAAAAAGCATTACATAAACACACATTTTACTGTAATTTTTATAGTAAAAAGTCCATTCATTTAAATGTATTTATAAAGAAGAATCATTTAAACCTAATATAAATTGCTTTGATTGGTCAGTATAAAATTCACGAAATTTTGGTGAATGATATATGTATTATGCCTGGAAATATATTTTTGTAAATTAATTGTGTTTCTACAGTGTACTAGATATATATTAAAAACATCATTAATTTACAAGGATTTCATTCGAAAATACTTTCATCAATCATAAAATAATAATAATAATTGCTCAGAAATAATAAGCATGGCAAAATAACTCCAAATTTAGCTTTTTATTGTCAATGATAACGTTCATAACATGATTATGTAAATACTGTTTTGAATCATTTGTCACAACCTATGCAATGGGAAACAACAGTTAAAATGATCATTTTTTTTTACGGAAAATATTATGGGATATAATATATTTGTGAAAAGTGTGTATTTAATGGAAGTTTTAAATTAATAGTAAGAAAAGTGTTCACAATATACGAGATTACAAGCAAAAATATATAACCAATATGAATTGAATATATGAACTGATTTTATAAATATATGTTAAAGACATGAAATATTTATGTGGCCTATTTCAAAAAGTTATTTATCGTTTTACACTTAATTGCAACTTTAATCTTTTGTTTTATGTGCAACATTTATCATAATTAAAATCTACTCTACTCCTAGGAATTATTTATAATACTTAAAGCCTCTATCTACTTGAAAATTCCAATTACGTTGTATAAATCCTTTAGTTGAAGCATTTACGTAATTCTAAATAATTAAAAACAATGTAATCAGTGAGTTATTTTGTTATTTTGTATTTTATAACTAACCCGTTGATCACAGTAAAATGTGGAATTAGAAAATCATACAAGGATTATCTCTGAATATTTTTACAATGAGAAACCTCAATCAATTTAAAATGTTTTTTTTTTTCAAACAAAACCTGAATTTAAGAATGCGTAAAATGCAGAACATTAAAATACAAGAAGCATTAACACAACAATTTTTTTAAATAAAAATATAATTTATATTTGCGCTTTTACTTTTGTAGTAGCTAATAAAGAAGATCCTCCAATTTTAGCTCGCAGGGTATCAAAGCCTAAGAGCTAATTTTTCCTCAGGTACTGTATGCACGTAGGTATGTATATAAGGCTATAACTCTTGATAGAAATAAAAGGTTTGTTTGAAATTTTGAAAATAGTGTCAGTCTGATCTGACGCTTCCCTGCTTAGTTTAGGGTGTTCATTTGTCAAGTATAAAGTCGGAAGAACGAAATCTAACAGTAATGCCGTCATTAATTTAGATAAATGGATTTTTCATGCATAATTCTCCGCTTTGCTTCATATTTGGTGTACCAGTTTATTCTAACAAAGCTCTTTCCTGATTAGAATTCATAGTTCTTTGATTAAATATAAATGGGAGAAACGGGGAGAATATTAATCACCTCCTTTATTTGTGAGAAAGTGTCACTTTGTAATAGAGGCTCTCTTGTGTTTTCAGTGAATCCGTGATGTCAGCGATCTAATATTTGTGGCGCAAAAGTGACATCCGTACTTTATGCAACTTTAACTTTGGGAATCATGTGTGGTGCCTTTAATTTCTACATTTAACTTTGGTTCGCGAGTTTTATGCAAATTTCTATTCAAGTCTGTTCAGTTTGCAAAGTATGAAAGCTGGGGGTGCGTATGCACGGCCGAGATTGTGGCCACTCTCTGACTTTGTGTGAATTGGACTAGTTTGTCCGGGATGCAAAAGTTTTGGAGCCACTTAGGCGGTGATTAAGGATTCTATTTCTCGTTAATGTAGCTATCAAATTTCGTGAAAAATAAAAAGATATTTTACAAGTAATTTAAAAGTTGATTTTTATGTTAAAAATAAAGTGATCCTCAACAGTCACGGGCTGTCATTCTGATAAATAGCTGGAAAAGTTCCTCATGTCTTGCAGAAGGCAGTGTAAAGCGCCGTGAAAGTATTTGAAAGGGAGTGTGAGTAGGAATTGCTCTTCTTTATAGTTGTTGAAATTATTTGTTCTCATTGTGAAGTCTTTCTAAAATTTTGAATCTAGCTCCACTCCCCCAAAAACTTAAATAAAAGAGTTTTAGTGTTTATTTTCGACTATGTTTCTATTGAACGTGGCAGTCTAGTCGAGGCCGACTCAAGCTAAATGGATATATCATGCAGAAGAAGCGTATTATGTACAATTAGTGTGAAAAATCTGTGAGTTCAGTGGCATTTGTTACACTAGGTATTTTTCTTGCTTTATTAATTATTGCTATTCTATAATTGTCATCACTAATATATGATTGACAATTTCATGTTCACTTACAATTTTATAAGTTTTTTTTAAAATAGTTTTTACCTCTTTAAAATCTACTCATGTATTAGAAAATTATCATACTATTGCAAAATTCATACTTTCTCAAAACGTTCAGCTGTGTATTATGAATACGATATTTAATATAGTTCGGTAGTTCTAAAAAATTTATCATAATGCAATTTGCAACATTATGTGTTACATCTAATATTTCAAACATAAACTCAATCGCACGAAATATTTTATAAAATCACTTAAAAATTGCCTCATAGAAAATTTAACGCAATCGAAAAACTCAAATAATCTAAAAAAATTTATAAAAAAATAGAATTTGTGAAGCGCAAGATACAGAGCACTGGAAAAAAGAATCACTAAACGTTAACACTACAATTCTTGTAAAAAGGCATGTAAAGAAGAAAAAATCTCATTTATGGTAGAGCGTTTACTTTGGTAGTAGCTGATACAGAAGATCTTCAGCTTTTCTTTTCTCCTCTAAGTAATCAGCCGTTCTTTCTTCCACAAGTGCTTCGAGATTGTTTGCATACTGCTCCATTCTCGATAAAAGATTATCCAGAATATTTCCACTGTCATTGTCTCTGGGGAAAAAAAGAAAGATCGATGTAACGTTTTCTATGATGTAATATTCTATTATAAATCAATTATACAAGCAGTGGTGTAATATAATATCATTTCGCAAAGTAAATATTGATTTTAATTACATATTTAATATATACTTAATTAAATATAGACATATTTTGAAATTTTTTTTATTTATGAAAAAATATATTTAGTGTAGGTTTAGACATTTATATTTTAATGGACCACTGTAAAAAATAAAGCAAAAAAAAATTCCAGATGTTTTATATTTTATTATTTTTCATAAAAATATTTTTAATTGCCTTGTAAATAACCTATAAAATTACGTAATTAAATTTAATGGAATATTTAAAAATATATAAACACATATATATATATCCTGTGTAATCGGTATTGTATGTTTTAAAAATTCTTTTAATGAAATACCAACTAAACATTTTGCACGTAATTATAATTACATAAAATAAATATGGCATATAATTACAGCATCCAATTTTAATTATAGCAGCATTACTATTAATTTATTAAATAACAATACTTTTTTAATCATTTTATGGAGAAATTGTATTCTAGTAAGTTTTGAATTTTAACGTTAAAGTGCGACCTTGTAAAGAAAATAAGATGTCCTGGGCTAATCAATGTCACGTTAAGGTTCTACCAATTTTCACGAAATAGTTTTAGACTTTTTTTTCGCAAAAATATGTAATTTAATAAGACTACTTATTGACTATGTATAGAATAAAGAATATTTTACAAATATGTATGCATAAAATGAAGTGGCGTGATTTCTTCATTGCTATTTTGCATTTTAACTCACTTATGTGGATAATAAAGCCATAATATAGAATAATGGCATGTAAATTAACAGATCTAAAGGTACAAACTCTACAGCACTGGAAATTGACAAATTTCTCTTAATTACCATTAGTTACGATATCAGGATACAGTAAAAATCATTTGATATTTTATTCTTTTGAGATGAACAAATTAGATGAGTTTAGGACATACAAATTTCCCTTTTCAGTTTTCCACAATGAGAATAATGGACGCTCATGCATTAAAAATATATAAATAAACGGTTAAGTACGAGTATTACTCAGAAAGGTCCATACAATAAATATATAAATTATCAACCCCTTGGAGATGAGGAACTGGTACACGTGACCCTTAAGATTCTCAGAATCATTCCTTTTTTCTATTAGTTGTTTTTATTGTAATGTTTCACTTATTTAATTGGAGTATTTTAGAGATTTAAATATAGAAAATTTTCTGTTTTGAAAAATTGGTAGCAAAAGGTTTTTTAAAAAATGTAATGTGCTCTTGTCTCGAAACAGAAATGTAAGGAGTAACCGTCAAGTCTCGAAAAAGTAACTGAATTATTTTAAAAAATCGTTGCTGAATTAATAAAAATAATTTGTAAGAAACTATACAACGAGGGATGGATGAAGCCTTATATACTAGAAGAATGTGAATGAGTACACAATAAATTTTCAAAGAAATATGAAGTCTCAATAATATCAAATATTTCTATTTTGTATAACGTTTTTCTTGGTTTTCATCCTTATTTATAATGAATTTAATTTGGCACTGAGAATAAAAGAAGTGCTTATTTATAAAATTTAGGCATTTCATAAAATTACATTTAACTTTTTTCATGACACCAAGCGATTGGAAATAAAGTCTAGTTTTAAATGATGTGTATAAATTTGCTTAGGTGGCCATCCAAATATAAAATAAATTCTAGCTTTTTTTCAATGGCAGTACCCACGTTTGCCCCATCATAACTAAATTCTATGTATTTCAGTTAGCTTGAATACAAATTTCATGAAATTCGTACGATTATTTTCTTAAAACAGATATATTTTTTAAATGAGCATATTTTAAGCGGCTGCATCAAAATTGAAGTTCGGTATTTAATGGTTGAAATGCTACAAAAGAACTGAGTCAATTCTGGTAATGTATTATTTCTTGCCAATATGACCATTTCACTCGCTTAATACTTTTCGATTATTGACAGCCCATTATTTCTATAAAATGAGTATTTTCTTAATAATGCATTTCTACCCATGATACTCCCTTAAAACATAATTTTGAAGTTTTGTGAGCAAAATTTAAAAACTACTTTGAAATAAAATTTAGAATATCGAATTCGCATAAAACAGGCCGTAATGATTATAAATTTATTAAAAAGAAGATTAAACGAAGATTTTCGAAGATTAAACACATAACACATCATAAAATTCACATAAAATTCACAATATTTTTAATTAGACATTCATTGTATTAATGTTTGGGTTTATTATTACTTTTATTTTAACCGTACAAAAATTTTCACATTATAAAAATATTTGTAGAAGAATTTAATAAAATTATTAAAATGTCATTTAATATAAGAAATTTTAAATTTTGAAAAATCATAATTAAAAACTTATAAATCATATGACTCGCAATTACGTATTTAGGTATAATTTAGGTATAATTACCGAAAGAATATTTGAAATAAATTGTCAAATTTTAGTTTAAACTGTATGACACATTATTAATACTATTTCATTATAATTATTATTATCAATCTATGTTTCATATATGCTTCAGCTAGAAATTATCGTTTAATATATAATATTAAATTTACATATGAAGAACTGCGATATATTTGGATATTTCTGTTTCAGTGATGTCTTTTGAAGAAGAAAATGTATTTTCTTTCCTATTCCATAAAGTTTTATAAAATATTTTTATGTAATAACAGTATGAGAAAAATATTAAAAAAATTATTCAATTATATGATATTTTCGATTTTATTTCTATCATTCATTGTAAATACGCTCTTATTATAACTATAATTCAACGTTTAAATTTGAATTTTGATATTTTTAATTTCATGAAATGCTGTGGACTTGTATAACTTCATCTCTTGTGCGTAATTTTTACTTTTCTAATTAGAGGTTCAAAAACAGATAAATAACCTATAAGTTTAATAATTTGTCATGAAACAAAAAGAAAAGTAAAAAATTCCTCTGACACAGATTACAAACTTTGAATTATTCATTTAAAATAAATGTCTTAAATTATATTTGTATGATAATTTACTTCTGTACCGGATGACCCACCTGATGTGTCACGAGCTTGTTATAATAACCTTAAATTAACCTTAAATTTGTATGTTGTTATACCTTTAACTTCATTTTGTCTGAATCCATATTTTCCAATGGAAAATCGATGGAAAATATTAAGTTCGAAATATATGTTATTTAAAATTTAATTAAGTAATTTAGTAACGTGATTTCTGCAATATATGCGTACAGAAAACGAACAAAACTACGGCAGAGCACGCATTTTCTTCTAATTTAGTCGAAATGTTCACACATTTTATTGAATAAAATATATTTCTTTCGTCTGAATTTTTGTAAGTGATTTTAAGCTGTATTATTGAAACGCTCTAAACATTTTGTATTATACAGATAATTAGTTTCATTTAGCGCTGAAAAATATCCTCTTCGTACTGCGCACACTCACATGCGACCGTTGATGTACTTCCAGGATTAAAATCCATTTTTTAAAACCGATTATACCATCAACTCGAAAAATATCTGCTTGTTTTTGATTTTTCAGTGCGTCTAATTACGCCCTGAGGAGGCAAGGCCATAAGAAGGAAATTATTTTTCGGAAAAAAAACTTCTTTCTAGATTAATTGTAGTAAGTTTTTTAATCACGGCATTTGAGACATAAAAGTACTGCCTTTCAGAATATGTCTTCCTCTTTCAAATTTACTAAATAATGTAACCGATGTATTTTAATAAATAAAGACCTAGATACAGACAGAAATCTTTCTTTCGGATTGTCGTTTTCTCCCGATGCGTAAAAAACTCATTTGAATATGTACGAATTCTTTTCCTCTCTCGCAAGAAGAGAGACGAGTTGTTATTGAGAGTTCTTTCTAATTGAAATAATTAATAACTTATCTAATTATTATAAATTTAAAATTACGCGTATCATGTGCAAAGGGAGAAGAAACGGACAAACGTCTTACAAATTTTCATCCCAGTACGTGCCATGGATTTTGCTAACCATCGCAGACAGAGTGAAGCTTTTTCATTAGTAAAAAAGATATATTTGTATTCTTCTAATGAAAATTACTCAATTTCGAAAATAATTATGTGCAGCATTTTAAACTATAAACTTATTTATTTTATTCTGAAACATTTTTTGTTAGTTTTACTGGGTAATGAATGTAATGTAATAAAAATAGTCTTTTACAATATAATATTTAGAATTGGATATATTGCTAATCGAAAATCACAAATATTAAAATCACAAATAAAAAATTAAAATCATTTCACATAGACAAGTGAAAAAAATACAGGTTAATTTCACTTTTTAGGACAAGGATAGAAATATTAATTCAGTCATACAGAAGGAAACGCGCAGAATTATAAAATATTCTTTTCTTCTATATTTCATTGTTATCAATCTAAAGGGCAATATAAAATAAAAGGACTATATTTTCTATAATTCTACATACCTACTTAAAATAATTCAGTAAAAATTAAGAATGCACATAAAAATTTTACATTTTCTCCCAACCCATTTTAAAACATGGAACATCATGTCTAAAGCTTTAGAAGGTTTAATATTCAGAATAATACTAGTTATAATAATAATAATAATAATAATAATAATAATAATAATAATTTTAAAAAATCTGTAAAAAGTTTACGAAATTTATCTGTTAAAGTTTAAATAGCACTAACAGAAAGCATTATAAGATGTTATATTGCGTATGTATATATTAAAAAAGATATTATAAGCTTTAAATAAATATAAAACTTCTTCTAATACTATATACAACCAGAATAAACATATTTACATTGTAAATAACACATAATGTACAAAGATTTAAAGTAAATATAATATGTTTTATTCAGCTTTTATAGAGAGTATCTCTAAAAGCATTAAGCTGAAAAGCATTACGGTCTTCCATTTCCAACAATAATAGAGGTTTAGCTATTGTTTATGTGTAACAAGTGAAATGCATTATATGTCATATAACATTCGTGCATTTATCAAGAATCATATTTTATTCCAAAAATGACACTATAAAAGGATTTCCAAAAAATAATCATTGTCATGAATGCGGAATGATTATGTGGACTGAATAATTTCAATGATTATTTAATATGCGATCATTTTTCGAAATAAGATATGGATGTATTTGCAACCATTTTCTAATTATAAACTCGTATTTCAATGGAAAAGAAGATATACATTAAGGGGGCTCAGGGCTTGATCGATACGGAAAAACATGTAAACAGAGTTTTCGCTTCGAGTCCATATAAAAAAGAAGTATTCAATGTAATTAATTTAAACTTTCTGATATTTTAAAGGTATGTTTGTAGTCTTATAAAATTATAAAATGAAGTACTTCAATGTAATATAATAAAAAAACATAGCAAAAGTTATATAACACAATTTTCGAAAAAACAAATCATGTGTTATATCATCATCCGTAAGCTATCTTAACGTTGAATTGACATAAGAACCTAATTTTTGCTTTAAAATTATCAGGAAACTTTACTTTATACAATGAATTAAGGATATAACTATCACCCAAAAAAAAAAAAAATCACCATTGAAAAAATTCTCAAATTTGAAAAAAAAACCTGAATAATACAATTATTTTTTCATTAAAAATACTCAAAATATTAAACTATCTAAAATATATTAATTCATTCTATAGATAATGATGTTATATGCATGCAAAAAACTAAGTCGATAAACATAAACTAAAATGTCTATATCCATCAAATAGTATTTTTTTTAATTTTTCGGATAATCATCAAAAATCAAGTTTTGAGAAAACGCGACTTAAAGTTGAAATTACATGGGTACGGCTTTAAGAGTGTTGATACATAAATGCTTTTAACTCCGTTAAAAATGCAAATATTTTTATGCGGTTTTTTGAACTGAGTTCAAAATTAATTGAATAATCAAAATAGATTATTAAAAATAATCGATTTTTTGAAAAGTTTTCAAACCTTGAGCCTTCTTAATTAGTAAACAAAAATGAAAATATGGGAATATAATTAAATTTACAACATTTAAAACTATTTGCTTTATTAAAAAAATCTTCTTACCATGAAAAAAATTCCCTTTTTGTTAAATTCACCAGATATAATTCATATTATAGTAACATATCTAAGAATATGATACTTTTTTATTCCATTTTTATTTTAAAGTTTAAAGATGACTGTCAGAAATGGTCTGTATGTCGAATTAGGGATACTCATAAAATTTTTAACATTTTTTTCCATATCAATTATAAGCTGTGGAACTCTAAGTCTAAAGCTTTAGATGGTTTAATATGCAAAATAATGATAGACATAGTAATAATAATAATAATAATTAATTTTTAAAAAAATTTCATAAGTTATTCAAGCAATTTATCTATTAATGCTTAAATAACATTAAACAGAAAACATTATAAGAAGATATATTACGTATGTATATATTAAAATGTTAAGAGATATTATAAGATTTAACCCGTTCCAGCACGGGCAAATTCTATAGTAAAATGAGAAATTATCGACTGTCGCCAGAATTTACTAACGACTTTTTTAGAAATTAAGAATACCTTAATTAAAGCTTTCATTGTAAAAGCAAAATTTCACTAAAATATTATTGGTGCCGTTTTGAATTTTCGAATTAAAATTACGTATCCCAGATTGAGCATAGTGGGTACACACTGTTGTGAAGGGGGGCGGGTTCGACAGTGGAAAGGTTATATATAAAGGAAATATATACAACACATGATACACATATTTACAATGTAAATAACACATATTATATAAAGGTTTGAAGTCAATACAGTATGTTTTATTCAGGTTTTATAGAGAATATTTCTAAAAGCATTAAGCTGAAAAGCATTACAGCCTTCAATTTCCAACTGCAATAGAGGGGTGGTACAGGGTTTTCGATGGATTTTGACCAATATTAGTGATTTGTAGAATAAGAAATGAACAACAGTAGCCAAACTAAAATATAAATTAGCAAAATAGATTCGACATGGAACACAGAAAAATCTATCTTTAAATTTTTATTTATCCGCTTTTTTTGTTATGTTCTAATAATATTTTTAAATTATTTTGAAAACGAAAACTCGACTATAATTAAAAATAAGTATATTCTTATTTTCTCCTAAATGTGTAAATGCTTCAGAGATTCTTTTAGTACTCTAAATAAAAATTCAAAACAGCCATCTTTGATTTACCGTCGAGAAAATATCCACTAAAAATTGTTATAATATTCCAACTCTAATTGATAAAAAAATTCACCAGACTTTACATGTAACTTCGTACTTTGCACGTAATTAATAATAAATTTCAACAAAAAATTTTAACACAACATTTTTCTAGTTGACACTTGATTCAAGCAATCTTGATTCTGTTTTTATCAGCGCGATACCGACAAATACTTATGCTATAATCCATTTCTTTACATGTTGCAAAAATGAATGAGAACTGAGTTAGTGTAAATGAAACTGTCCGGTTAAACATGCAATATGACAGCATTCGTTTAGAAACGTGGATAAGAATTTAGACTGAATTGATATATACATACACAAACAGAGGTATAAAGAAGCATTCGCTATTTGGCGAGTGTGATTGCTCGTTTACTTGCCAAATGAAGAATTTTGCCGCGATTTTGCGCAATGGCGAATGACAGCGAGAACTCAACCATGGGTGACTTATGTCTTACAAGTGAAAAATATTATCTGTCATTTTACATTCGTTCATCTATCAAAAATCTATATATTAAAACGAAAGGCAGAAAAAGTAATCGTGGTTTAATTGCGTCTCTACGCATCGATACTTGCGCCGGTCTCTGAGAGTCTCCTCCTATTGGTTAATCGGAGGAGAGTAGTTACTGTCTGTAAGAGCATTTGCAAAGCGCGTTTGTAAATATGGGATAAGAACGCTGACACTGTTTAATGCAATGCTATAATAATTAATTTTTTAACTTTACTCATATTATAATGATTGGAATACATTGTTTTTTTCACTTTACGTAAGTTAATTAATTTATTTCCATCTGTATTCTTTTTTTGCAATGTTATTGCCGGCAGTCTTAGGCTTAATTGTAGAGATGTTTCATATGAAATTGAAACATTCAATAAGTTAATGATCAAAGTGTTTATTTACGTTCTTGGCCGATAAATCATTTTCTATATTGTAATTTTCAAATTTATTTATTAGTATGTGTAAAAAAAAAAAGGCTGGAAATCACATTGTGTTTTGTTTCGTGTTTTGATGGTGCGATTTTCGACGGATAGTTTGACTTCATGGATGTAAACAGATTCGCAAATCACTATTTATTTTTTGCTTCAGTTTCTTATTATATTCATGTCAAAAAACGGTGATTTTTTTCCCACTTATAATTTCATTTTTGAGCAAATTCATAACGTTTAGGAAGTATTTACATTACATCTCATAGTCTCGCCGAATAATAGAAAATTGCATATGAAATGAAAATAATCCCAGTTATAAACAGCTTTGTAAATCATTAATATTTCTTTAATGTTTCACTTTTTTTTAGTACACTTTTTTTAAAAAGTGTTCCCGTGACAAAATTTGCTGAGTTTTTTTTAAGGAGAAGGAGAAGGGAATATTTTGATGAAATTTGCTATTTTTTTTTTTTTTTTAATCGCTTGAAGTTGATCTCTCAACAATGTTTTTTCAGAAATATGAAGATCATTATAATCAACAAAGAAAAATAAAATTATCAGAAGAGATCCCTCTTTTTGCATAGCTTTCAATCATGATAAAGCAGTCTTTATATACCATATTCATTGCTTGCTGGTTTTTTTTATGATTATTTGGCAAAATTTGCATTTTTTGTGGTACCTAGATGTTTTGAAAATTACAATATAGAAAATGCTTTATCGGCCAAGAACGTAAATAAACACTTGGAAATAAAATAACTTATGTAAAGTGAAAAAACCAATGTATTTCAATCATTATAAGATAAGTAAAGAAAAAAAATATAATTATCATAGCATTGCATTAAACAGTGATAGCAAAAATGCAGTCTCTCTGTGTTGTTTTCTCACAATCTGTTTACCAATATTTGCGTTTTTTGAAGTACCTAGACAAATTTAAAGTATTTTTTCAAGATCTTTTGACGAAATTCACATCTTTTCTGGTACCAGGAAAAAATTATTTGTTTTCTTAGGGATTTTCGGTGAAATTTGTCATTTTTTTCTCGCTATCTTTCGATGTAATTTGCCGTTTTATCAAATTTATGCTTTTTTCATGATTTTTTTTTTAATTTGTCGTTTTTTTCGTTATTTTCAGAAATTTGTCATATTTTCGCTTTTTTTTCTTTGCAAAAATTACCTGTTTTGCGATCTTTTGATGAAATGTGCCTCTTTTTTTCATCTTTTGACAAAATGTGTTGTTTTCTCACACTCTGTTTACGATTATTTGCGTTTTTTGAAGTACCTAGACAAATTTAAAGTATTTTCAAGATCTTTTGACGAAATTCACATCTTTTATGGTACCAGGACAAATTTATTTGTTTTCTCAGGGATTTTCGGTGAAATTTGTCGTTTTTTTCTCGCTATCTTTCGATGTAATTTGCCGTTTTATCGAATTTATGCTTTTTTTTGTTAAATTTGTCGTTTTTTTTCGTTATTTTCAGAAATTTATCATATTTTCGCTTTTTCATGATTTTTGTTTGTGAAATTGTTCTTTGTTATTTTTTTTTAGAAATTTGTCGTTTTTTTCCACTATTTTTAGCTAAATTTACCATTTTTTGCGATTACCTGGTTAAATTTTATGTGCTTTTTGAGATCTTTGGGCGAAATTCACATCTTTTATGATAACTGGATGAAATTCGTCATCTTGAGGTCTTTCGGCAAAGTTTATCGTTTTTCTCGATTTCTTTCGATGACAGTTGTCGTGTTGTCATGATTTTTCGATGTAATTTGCCGTTTATTGAAGATCTTTTTGCAAAGTTTATCTTTTTTGTGATTATTTGATAAAATTTGCTTTTTTTTCAATCCTTTGACGAGAATTGTTGTTTACTCACAATCATTTGTCGAAATTTGTTGATTTCTCACAATATTTTGAATTTTTTTTCATATGTTTACAAATTTGTCATTTTTTAAGGATTTTTTTCCAAAATTTACCTTTTTTTTCTTTTTGTTTAGGAAGTATTTACATTACATCTCATAGTCTCGCCGAATAATAGAAAATTGCATATGAAATGAAAATAATCCCAGTTATAAACAGCTTTGTGAATCATTAATATTTCTTTAATGTTTCACTTTTTTTTGAGTACACTTTTTTTTAAAAAATGTTCCCGTGACAAAATTTGCTGAGTTTGTTTGGGGAGAAGGAGGAGGGAATATTTTGATGAAATTTGCTATTTTTTTTTTTTTTTTTTTTTTTTTTTTTTTTTTAATCGCTTGATTTTGATCTCTCAACAATGTTTTTTCAGAAATATGAAGATCATTATAATCAACAAAGAAAAATAAAATTATCAGAAGAGATCCCTCTTTTTGCATAGCTTTCAATCATGATAAAGCAGTCTTTATATACCATATTCATTGCTTGCTGGTTTTTTTTATGATTATTTGGCAAAATTTGCATTTTTTGTGGTACCTAGACGATTTGAAAATTACAATATAGAAAATGCTTTATCGGCCAAGAACGTAAATAAACACTTGGAAATAAAATAACTTATGTAAAGTGAAAAAAACAATGTATTTCAATCATTATAAGATAAGTAAAGAAAAAAAATATAATTATCATAGCATTACATTAAACAGTGATAGCAAAAATGCAGTCTCTGTGTTGTTTTCTCACAATCTGTTTACCAATATTTGCGTTTTTTGAAGTACCTAGACAAATTTAAAGTATTTTTTCAAGATCTTTTGACGAAATTCACATCTTTTCTGGTACCAGGAAAAAATTATTTGTTTTCTTAGGGATTTTCGGTGAAATTTGTCATTTTTTTCTCGCTATCTTTCGATGTAATTTGCCGTTTTATCAAATTTATGCTTTTTTCATGCTTTTTTTTTTAAATTTGTCGTTTTTTTCGTTATTTTCAGAAATTTATCATATTTTCGCTTTTTTTTCTTTGCAAAAATTACCTGTTTTGCGATCTTTTGATGAAATGTGCCTCTTTTTTTCATCTTTTGACAAAATGTGTTGTTTTCTCACAATCTGTTTACCAATATTTGCGTTTTTTGAAGTACCTAGACAAATTTAAAGTATTTTCAAGATCTTTTGACGAAATTCACATCTTTTATGGTACCAGGACAAATTTATTTGTTTTCTCAGGGATTTTCGGTGAAATTTGTCGTTTTTTTTCTCGCTATCCTTCGATGTAATTTGCCGTTTTATCGAATTTATGCTTTTTTTGTTAAATTTGTCGTTTTTTTTTGTTATTTTCAGAAATTTATCATATTTTCGCTTTTTTTTCTTTGAAAAAAATTACCTGTTTTGCAATTTTTTCTTGAAATGTGCCTCTTTTTCATCTTTTGACAAAATGTGTTGTTTTCTCACAATCTGTTTACCAATATTTGCGTTTTTTGAAGTACCTAGACAAATTTAAAGTATTTTCAAGATCTTTTGACGAAATTCACATCTTTTATGGTACCAGGATAAAATTATTTGTTTTCTTGGGGATTTTCGGAGAAATTTGTCATTTTTTCTCACTATCTTTCGATGTAATTTGCTGTTTTATCGAATTTATCCTTTTTTCGTGATTTTTGTTTGTGAAATTGTTCTTTGTTATTTTTTTTTAGAAATTTGTCGTTTTTTTCCATTATTTTTAGCTAAATTTACCATTTTTTGCGATTACCTGGATAAATTTTATGTGCTTTTTGAGATCTTTGGGCGAAATTCACATCTTTTATGATAACTGGATGAAATTCGTCATCTTGAGGTCTTTCGGCAAAGTTTATCGTTTTTCTCGATTTCTTTCGATGACAGTTGTCGTGTTGTCATGATTTTTCGATGTAATTTGCCGTTTATTGAAGATCTTTTTGCAAAATTTATCTTTTTTGTGATTATTTGATAAAATTTGCTTTTTTTTCAATCCTTTGACGAAAATTGTTGTTTACTCACAATCATTTGTCGAAATTTGTTGTTTTCTCACAATATTTTGAATTTTTTTTCATAATATGTTTACAAATTTGCCATTTTTTAGGGATTTTTTTTTGTCAAAATTTGCCCTTTTTTTAAAAAAAATTTCATGAAAATTGCCATTTTTTTAGACGTTTTGGCAAAATTTTTATTTTTGTGCAATACTTTTGCGAAATTTGTTTTATTTGGATATCTAGACATTTTTTTTTCTTTGCAGTTTTTTGACAAATTTTTTAGAGATCTTTTGAAGAAATTTGTTGTTTTTTGCAATCTGTTGACGAAATTTGCTGTTTTATTTTCCCACATCTATTTATAAAATTTCCGGGCAATGTTTTTTTTTTTGGGGGGGAGTATTTTGATGAAATTTTCTAATTTTTGTGATTATTTGCCAGAATTTGTGTTTTTTATGGTACCTAGACAAACTTTGGTACATAGCAAAGGATTTCTAGCATTTTTTTTTTTAAACTTAAACAGTTGAAAAATAATCTGCAAACATTTTCAAGTCTGTGACGTGTGTTGCAGCGTTGCACCAATTCTGCCCCCGGGATCATGTCATGTTGGTGTTATGTTGGTAAATGGAAAAGCATATTGAATTTTTTAATAAATATTAATCTTTAAAAAAAATTTTCTTTGAAAATTTTTTTATAGTGGCAAAATACTTTTTTTTCTTTGATTCTTTCATATTGTTGCTGTCAAGTTTTGACGGGCTTCACCTAGCCAGAATAAATATTATCATTAATTTTTTTAATATGTGAAATTTACATGTATTTTTGATTTATGAAAAGGTAATAGGAAAGTAGTTGAAAATGCAAATGTTTATTTGTTGAATGGGGTGGGTAATGTAACAACAAATTAACCACGGAGAGGATCATTGTTATAGTTGTTGCTAAATGGCAAACTATAAATTCAGTCTTATTTTGCTGCGAAGTAAGTGAAGTATGTATATTTTGTATGAAATGAGTGATGACAGTAATTTATGATTTATTCATGTTATGTACAATTTATTGGTGTTGTATTTGTAAATGAAAAATTATCAAATGAGAGAGATTCTAATTCTATGACAGCATGTTTGAATGTAACTCGTCCAATTGCGGGTCATTTGCCTGGATGTAAAATGCAGGTTGTTCTTTTATTTATTGAAATTTTTGCTGAAGATTTGTCGTTAAAAAATCCTTTAATAGCTGAAAAATATCTTTTTCTTTCTTCGGTGCCGTCAAGTTTTGATGGGTTCCATCTAGTTATATTTTATTCCAAAAATGATATTAAATAAAGATTTAGAAAAAATAATTATTGTCATGAATACGAAATGATTATGTGGACTGAATAATTTCAAAGACTATTTAATATGCGATCATTTTTCTAAATATGATAAGACATTAGTTACCTTCTAATCATAGACTCAAATTTCAATTGAAGAGAATATAGTAATAAGTAATTAATAAGTAGTTAATAAGTAAACAACAATGAAATTGCGCGAATATAATTACAGTTATTGCACTTAAAACTATCTGCTTTATTAAAAATCGTGTTATGAAAAATTCTCTTTTGCTAATTTCGCCAAATTATCTTTACATATATAAAACAAGACTATAATAGATATTATATAAAAACTCGCAGGTTATGCCCGCTACGCTGGTCCTATTTTTTCAAAACAATCCTTAAATCAAACGAAATATAACGATGAATATGACCCATTTTGAGGCAATATGGATTCCTATTTGCAATGTATTTTCTGATTTCACCAAAAGATATAAATTTCAGTGCGCATTATATTTCCTAATGTGTTGGGCAAAATTTGAGTTATATGAGTTGATAATGCAGATTCATCTGGGATAGCTCAGATGTCAGTGTTTAATAAAATATAATAATCACTAGGAACGGTGCGAGCATCATTCAGAGTTGGCAATCGTGGCAATTGACGTTACGATCGCCAACTGTGAATTGACGTTACGATCAATTTTACGACAACTCTGAATGATGGTTCCTCTGTCGCTAGTGAATATTATCTGCTAAATAAAAAACTAACTGTAACTGTTCTTAATTTGTTCCACTGTTTGATATGCAAGGGATATTTATTTGTACTGATCATGCCTTGCGAGTAACTTATCGAAACGTTTACTTTTAACTTAAATGCTTTTTAGCATTTTTATTTTTTTTTATATTAAAATTTTAATATTTTAAATGCATTTAAGTCTGTCTTAGTTTACATTATTCAATCTTTTTTAATACTTTTTTAAAATTCAGACGTTAAACATGTGTATCATGCAAACAGTATACCGTTGTTAAAAATTTATTTGATTTATCAAGTCTAATGAATTTTCTTTGGATAAAAAATGTGACTGTTTCAATATGTCTGGAGAAATAGGCATCCTTCTTTTAAATTTCTCTGACCATATTTATATCAAAATGGCAAATCCAAAACGACTGACAAATGACACAAATTTGTATCAAACTTCGGCAGTACTTTAAGAAATGTGAACGAAATCTTTGTAACCAGAATATTTCCATATTTATTCCTTAATTACGTATTTACTTTTCTTCTTGCACCACATTAAAACTATCTTTCTTAGAGAATATAAATTAAGGAGACTCATTACGACTGATATGTCATTTTACTTAGTTAAAATTCTATTTGATATTAGGGTAAGCCTAATGTAATATAATCATTTCCTTACTTAAGATCTTCGCTAATTAACTATTAACTGTATTATAAAACAAAATCATTGCTAAAAGAATAATAAGACATTGAAAAACCTATGCAACGTTTGTTGGTATAGCTCTATATACCACAAAAATAAGAATGTTTATGTAATAAAATTTCAAGCATTTGGACTATAATGCCAGGAATTCCAATATATATCAATGCATGTAAATCCAAATTTCCAGGCCTTACAAAAGACATCCCGTGTAATATGTCAGGTTCTGAGACCATCTCTGCTGAAAATTGGAATTTCCGATATTTCTCTATCTTAATCTTTTGTGTATTGCATGGCTGTGTACTAGAATTTTCAAGGTGACATTCTTTCTTTGTTGAAGAGAGAATCGACAGGTAATCCTGTGCAGGTAGTGTGTTAGAGAAAGGAGATTACTGAGAGGCGTGTTCATCCGTCAGTGATGTATGTGGATGATGACAGACAAGCAACATGCCACTAATCAAGAAAGGAATGTGGGATGTGTCCAATGGATAAGCTCCAAAGGGGGTTCCCATGGGGAAACACCGTGATTTGAGAAGAGCAAGTCTTGTCTCAGATGAGTTCAATTCGTTCCTGGGTTTCGTACAAAGAAGGTGTGTAGGACCGAGGTCCTGATAGAGTGTGCTTTGTGTTGTAGAGCGGAAGCAGTGCGTACCTGGAGAGCAAAGGACACAGACGTTCTGGTGTTTAGTGCTCTGGGCCGAGAAGTGCAGGCCGAGTATACCTGTGTTGGGAGATTCGAGATTGATCTCCGATAAAGTGAACCTAACGTGCATTGAGTGTGAGGTGGAAGGTATAATTTGAATAGTACACAGCCAACCTTTACTGTATTTAATTTAATGTTGAACCGGATCACCTATATACGAGTTGTATATAATTGTAAATAGCGTATTTAGTGTGTACATATATTCTAAATAAACTGTTAATTCAGTTAATTGACAGCGTCAGTGTTCATTTACACAATCCTCACAGTGGGTGACCGATATCACCTAATAATATCGGTGGTGGCAGCTATAACTACCACGGCCTTTCTTCAAAATTGTGCGGGCTGAGAGGAACGTCCGACAGAGAAGTACACAGAAAATTAAGTTTTTGATATTTCATAAAGAACCGACTATCCTATATAATATTCATGAAATCCCTTAATATATTTTAAATTCTGAAAATTTACATTTTAAGAAAAACAGTTACTTTAAAACTCGATTTGTGTAGATAATTTTGATAAATTTAATGACAGTTTGGCAACTATAAATTCTTAAGTGATGTAAATAAAATTATGTTACTAGAATCGCATCGCTCACTTTATTGGAGAGAATTTTTTATCTCCTTTTGATAATATATATTTTTAAAAACTATATTGACGCTGGGGTCGATTTTATAATAGAAAGGAATTAAATTAAACTTATAGATTTTTTAAAATTCAAAACAGTGTACCATTGTTAATAATTTTTTATTTTACCAAGTTTTTTTTCTTTACCAATTCTTTACCAAGAATTTTCTTAGAATAAAAATGAATAAATCTCTCTCTGTATGCCTAGAGAAGCAGACATCCTTCTTCCGAATTTCTCGGACAATCTTTGTATAAAACTGCTAAATCCACTGCGGCTGGAGTTACACGTATGTAAATGGCAGAAATTTGAATCAAATGCGACAGTATTTTAAGACATTTGAAAGAAATCTTTCTAACCAAAATAATTCCATATTTATTCCTAATTACGTATTTACTTTTCTTCTTGCATCACATTAAAACTATCTTTCTTAGAGAATACAAATTAAGGAGAATCATTACGATTGATATGCCATTTTACTAAGTAAGAATCCTATTTGATATTAGGGTAAGTCTAATGTAATATAATCATTTCTTTACTTAAGATCTTCGCCAGAATTCTCCTAGAATTTACTTATGAGCAAAGTAGCCATCTGTTTCATCCCACAAAAGATAATTTCTTTTTCATTTTCCTTGGAGTATCCTTATTCAATATCAAATATATTTGTATGTTCTGAAGACATAAAAATTATTAAAATATCAAGACGCTTATGCATTTCAGAAATGCGTGAATTTCATATGCAAATATCATTAAGAACTAAAGTTTTATTTCAGAATGAGTTGGTTAATCATTTTAGTTTATTTTAGAAGTTCTGTTGGTTTTGAAAGTTACTTCGTTACAAAGATTTATAAGGGAAAAAAGAGGAAAAGTTCAGTGAAGTAACTGAGGTTCTATTTTTGAGGTATTAAATATGTACATAAAGAAATTACAATAATTTTTATATATAAATCTGGCCGCAAATAGTTAAATGTTGGAGAGTTAACAAAAGTAGCTATATATAAAGTTAATTTGTATCTAAAGTTAAATTTTAATAGATTTTATGTATCACATAAATCAATAATCCTTAAACAATATAACAAAAAAATATAACAAGACCTTAACCTCTTGTAATCTACTGACAACTATACAGTAACTGTGAATTTATGATTAAACTTACAGAACTGCCACATGCAACTATTTTTGTTTTCTATTTACACCGCCATTAAAAAAAATAAAAGAAAGCGAAAAAAAATGTAGTACGTGTATATTTCAATTTCAAATGTTTTTGAAGAGTATGTCAATATTTTTTTGTTTTCAGAAAGTAGTATAAGGCAGGGTTAAAAAAAATAGTCGGCTTTGGTTTCCGTGAACTTGATATGTCATCTTATAGATGTCAGTGGAGAGCAAAAATAATTAAAAATGATATAAGTGTCAGAATTGAAAATATCAACAACTTTTCGAACTTCGTCGATTTTAATATAAACACAGACATACAGTGGAGGATAAAAAAAATCTGCATCATCTATCAAAAACCAGAAAAGTGTGCAAATATCATGTTTTATGTTTGTGGTTTATGTAGTGAGGATGTTATTACATCTGACAGTCTTGCAAAAGGGTAAAATTGTAATGTTGTTTTCTCAGCATTTTGTTTTATTTGCTAAAAAAATATGATTCTTTCAATATTATAGAAAAATCTTATTTACGAATATGAATGTTATTCTTGAGTGTGTTAATCATTGCACAATGTAAGGTACCCTGGGGTAATAACGCCACGTTAAGGTTCTACATATTTTCACGGCTTAGTTTTAGATTGTATTTTTCAAACAAATATTGGATTTGATACAGCAACTCATTGACAATCTATATAACAAAATAATTTAACAGATTCATAAATTGTAATGGCGTGATTTCTCGACCAATGCTATTTGGCGTTATTACCTACCTATATGTGTAATAACGCCTTGCAAACAAAACTGGAATAATGACATGTAGATTGCTCAATTCTAAAAATACAAACTCTACAACTCTAGAAATTGACAAATTGCATTCTAAGCTATTGAAAATGTTAAATTTTTTTGTGAAAGTGTAAAAAAAGAAAGGTGGTGGGGGAGGAGGCAAAAAAATATCAGATTCTAAGCTACCTTTTGCTTAAAAGGACCATTTAAATTGAATTATTAGAAACATTACACGGTTTTAACTGTGTTTAATAGAATCATTATTTACATTCCCATGTATGCATTCTGTGCGATGGAAAATATTCAATATTTTGTGAAAGTGAAAGAAAAGGAGTGAGGGGGGGGGGGGGTTCGACAGAATATAACACCCTGTGCCTCTCTTTGCTTAAAAATTCCCGCTTATATATAATTATAGGAAACATAGCGTGGTTCTAACCATTTATAATGTAATATTTTAATCATGGGAATTTTTATAATAACTAGAGTTATATGTAATAAATATTTTTGTTAATACTATTATAGTAGTCTTGTAAATAGTTTTTAACCCATAACTCCATACTAATGTGGATTCTCTTAACCTAAAGTTTGGATTAAATTAGTTAATTGGATTAGTTAATTAGGATTAGTTAAATTGTCGGTGTTATATAAAACATGCTTTAATAAATTTTTAATTAATTAAATAAGAGTCTCGATAAAAATATTTTCCCAATGAGATCTCTTATTAAATTTTATACATGATTCATGTGGTTGTATATGATTATCTCTATATTAGTAACAAAATCAACCTTTAACTGATGTTAGCAATCTCACTGAACGCTGCCCCCCCCCAATTTCAGAGTTTAACTTGTATTTTCCACTTTAACTATAGCTACAACTGAAATTCTCTTTCGTTTGAAGTCTTCGTACTATTGTTAGAAATATTTGAATAGATTAAATTTAATTAGAATTAATTCTGTACAAAAAGTTTAGTGCAGGAACAGAATTCTATGATTTTTAACCATTAATCGCCTTTTAACCTTTAACTAATGTTACCGGTATCACAGACCACTGTTTTTCTTTTTATTTTTATAGTTTAACTTGTATTTTTCAGTTTAACTACAAACAGTACCGAAATTTTGTTTCATTTGAAACTTTAGTACTATCACCAGTGACATTTAAATAGGTGAATATTAAGTATAATAGTCTTGTAAAAAAATTCTAGTACAAAAGCACAATCCTATGAGTTATTGCGGCCTTTTATACATCTTTCAATCTTGCGGTTTCACAATCCGCTTCACATTAGTTACGTTACAATTTCTGTCACATCGGTTATAGGTTAAATTTGTAAAATTTTGAAAAACCGAATGCTGAGAAAGCGAACAGAATTCAATTGAACAATGCAGTGGATTAATTTAATAGAAACCTGTTTTTGAAGGTGTTCAAATTAGAATATCGAAAACATTTTGATATAGTTTTATTTATAAGAGTTTGAAATTATTTTTTACATTAGTATAAAAAAAGTTAATTTTGGGTATTGACCCCCCCCCCTCTCGTCCCCCTTAATCTTATCATTTCAACGATGATAATAATGCTGTCCTATATAAGTAAATAAACTGCCTTTGGAAGTAGTTCGTCCACTGTTGGGAATTAACACCAGTCCTTGGCGTTATTACCCCGGTTTACTTACTGAGCGGTACATTTTAAACTACAAATTATCTCGAGAAGATATCCAAAATTTTCTACAACATTTCGAAAGTACATGAAATGCACTACAAAATTATGTAATAAACAAAGTATTTCCGGATAAAAATATAGTCTTCACATCGCAAAACTTATCTCGCAAATTTTAGATCAAGCGTAAATTTTAGTAGCTTGTAAAAGCAATAAGACCTACAAATGGTTTATGGTTTGGTTTTGTCGTCCGATTATCTGCGCTAGGGATATAGGACCAGGGGGGAGTGCCCTTCGTGGGGGTCTTTCTAAGGGAACCTAACCCGTATTTACGCAAGGTTCGAAGAAAACCACGAAAACTCCGAACGGTTAGGCCGACAGCCGCGATTGGGTTCGAACCCAGCACCTGCCGTCTACCAGTTGAGAGGTCCGTACCTCTCGGCCACTGGTGGGGCACCTACAAATGGAACAAATTAACTTCAAGCTGTTTTTTGAGATTTATATGATTCAAAACCCTTCTGCGCAGAGCACATGGGTGTCATTTACCGGATTAGTTCATAATTATGCATAATATTAGCATTTGGCGTTATTACCCCACCTGGCGTTATTACACCAGACCACCTTATTAAAAATCCATTAAATCAACTGAGTTATATCATTTTAATTATTGCTTGCATTGCAGTGAAATCTGGAGCTTAGGGAACGTCTATAGATGGGCTTGTCAGTGAGAGGGTTAAAATATCTTTGTAGTATTAATCTGCTGTAAACATTAATTTCTTGAAATGCATAATATTGCTAAATAACTTCTGAAAGAAAAAAAAAAATGCATTATTTTGTCAAAACTTGGAACAAGGTATTTAACCCTAAATGCAGTCGATAATATTCGATTTCACGTAATTGAGTCATATTACTTAAACGTTGATGTGTTCATGCGTAATATGATCACTTTAATATTTTTTAGATTTTTCGCATACGGCACTTACAGCCTTCATAGGTCTTGTATGGAAAAAAATCAACTTCTGGATGCAATGGTGTTTGATTTCAGGGTACAAAATTTTAATAAAGCTTCCCTTTTGTCTTATTTTGGTTGTCTGTTTCCTTTTAACAATTCTGGCATTTAATACAAGCCAAAAATTTTGAACTGGATTAACTTTCTCAGGATAGTCTGTAGCTGTAATTCTAGATTTTTTTCAGATAGGTTTTCACCTAAAGTGTGGAAATAGATGAAAAATTATTTTGTTGATTTATCTTATGTTGTGGAGATAAAAAAATTGCAAATTATACAAAAAAGTCATTGATTGAATAAGTTATATTCTACTTATTAATTATTATATTTATTTACACGCTTAATTCATAATTAAAAGAAAAGCAAAAGATAAAAACGATAGTAATGACAATCTACTTATTCATCACTTTTTTTTCGGAAGTGGACTGGCATGGTTTTTCCTCTTTAACCCGTAAACATCGGGTATTTTTGACTGGACACTCCCTATCATGCTCAGGATTTTCAGGAATTTCTCAAGACATGCACCTGCCACTTCCGGTACCTTACTGGGTGGTCTAGCAAGAGGGGATCTTGGAAACAGAAACTTGAAACAGGAGATTTTTCTATAGTAGCTAGTGTGAATGAGTCAGTTTTACCCAATGTACAAAATATATAAAATAACAAAATATACAATTTTTTATACAAAATATTGCCTTTAATGCTATTTAAACATCTTTTTTCAAGAAAAAAATCTTTAAACTTATGTACTAAATGTGTAAGCGTTTCAAAACGATAGAAAACGAATGAGTGCCGAAAAAAGATACAGAATTAAAGGTAAGTTTTTTTTTTTTTGGGGGGGGGGGGTTGCTTTAAAATTTAATTTTTAAAACAAATAATATATCTTTTTACTTTAAAAAAATGTTTCAAATAATATTTTCTGACTTTATTTATTTTATATATAATGTCCATATTTTACCGAGAAATTCACCAAAAAGTTAGGGTCATATTGACCCAGTACATGTAGCTACGTCATAGAAATTGATACGTGTTCTGAAGGGTTAGTCCGATTTCAATCAGTGTTATACAAAGAACTACATTCATTTTAGACTCTATCTAAAATTACAAAATGATAATATGCTTCTCAAGCTACTAAAATTTGTTGTCACATTAAATCTTACAAAAGAGAATTGTCATTGCTCTACCCTTTCATCCGACACATGTATTAAACTATTTCATCGTGTAAAAGGAAAATCGATAAATTCTATTGTATTAAACAAAAATGCCCGCTAGATTTATTCATTCGCCATTGTGGATATAACAGTGCTTTTTTTCTTCTTTTTATGAGTGTATATAATGGAAGTAAAATTACGTTAAACTGATAAAACTGTTTTAAAATATCCCAATGTCATATAAATAAATGTTGATGAAAGCTTTAAAATTTTTACAGTTTATAAAAATAACATTTATACAAATATCTGAAATGAAGAAGTACCAAAGATCTATTACAATTAATTCAAGGAAAGAATCATTTGGAAATGAATAGATTTTCCTGCGTTTTCGTGGTATAGATTAAAACCCGCTGTAACTGTCACATTAAGGCTTTTTTCTTGTTAAAATCACTATTATAAAATTTTAAATCCACTTCATACTTATTTTCTTTTTGAAACAAAAATAGTAGCAATATATTAAAAAACTATTGTTGATAAAAACATGTGGATAATAAATTTAGGAGTAGGGAGGTTTGAAAGTAGGGGAGCCTTGACTCACTCCTCCTATTCATATTTAAAAGAGTTTCAGATTTTTGCCAATAAGTAACAACCATTGCTATTTAAATGCTCAAACAATAGTTTTTGTTCCATGCAGATAATTGAAACAGTTAAGGGTAAAAGAAGTTTTCATCGTAAAAATTTTATTTTATGGAAACATTTTTTAAGATTTTCGAAGATAAAATATATCATAGAATTTTAAGTAACAAGGTTCTAAGAAATGCTGACATATTGTTGTTTCATTAGAGGCATAAGGATTGTACAGTAAGTTAGACTAAAGATAACAGTGTGCTATACTTTAAAAACTGGCTATATGAAGATACTGTACCTAACCAATTTGCGGAAAATTTGACCAAAAGTTCGAAACTTTCTTAATTTAGTGTTTTTCGATTTTTTTTATTATACACTGCACATAATGAAGGGTTAATAGTTACATTTGTAAAACAATGAATATCTATTCTATACAGCTACAGTAAATTAGGGTAGAACGTAGGGTAGGGAAAGCAAATTGTTTAAAAACTGAATAAATGAAAACATAACAATTGTTATTGAAACACAAAAATATTTAAAAAATATATGTATTGCAAAGTTGATAGGAACTTTTATTTCATTTAGATTGTATCCATAAATGGTAAATAGAAATGGTAGAAAAAACTAGAAAGGATAAATCAACAGTCTTAGGAAATTTATGTCATGAACATAACATTGACCAAAACACTTTCGGAAGGGACTTAAGCAAACTTTACCAAGATGAACACAATTAGATGAAGAAAGAATATATGGCAATTAGTATTTCCAGGTCGAGTGTCACTAAAAGTGGATGCTTAGAATTTTTTCTCCCGTTCTTTGGATTCCAATTAAGCAGGATTGAGTGTGTATCAAATTTTCCCAGGTATTTTTTTATAACTAAAATATGCAGCATAAAGTTATTCAGCTTTTGTAAAAATTGATTCTATTTTCCTTAACAAATATTTCAATGTAAAATAAAGTGAATCCCCCCCACACACACACACACATTCACATGTGGAGATCCTTGATCCATTATTTTCTCATGAATAAAATCAATCATTTTTCAAGTTTCTTATATATTGTATTTATGTGGCAATTTTCTTTTGATAACTGACTGTATGACGAATAAAATGATATATTAAATTTTGTTCTATGTTCATTACCTTAAAAAAATCATTTTGTAAAAAATGGATCAAACCTTCTAAGAGTCAACACTCCCAATATCATTATATTTCGATTTGCTATAATATTTAACTGTTTACGTGTTCTACCATTAACATACTTTAAATAACACACTCTAATACGGTATTTACTAATGCACTTTTGCCCAAAATTTTACAGCTGAAATATGCGTCGCACACTGTATTAGGTAGTACGCAGTACATGCAGTATTTTCCACTTCAATATGAAATGCCACAAACCCTCACGAAATAATTCAATTTAAGACGTACATATTGTTAAAAAATCTATGAATACAAATATAATTGAACTGTTTGAAATAACTGTAATTTTATGTTCCGCAGGTTGTGCATAAGGAACGAACTAAATTTCTGTGTATTATGAGTAATATATTTTTAAATAAAATTTCCAAAGAGAGATAAGTGCACATTGCAGAGCTTTTAATCACATAATAATAGAAAAATGGCGGAAAATATACGGGACTTCATGTGATAATTGAGGTTCATGAAAAATAGCTGTGAGATTAGATTTTTTCAAAATTAGTTGCTGTTGGTTTACTTTTATTCCGAGATTTTCTGGTTTAAAATGACTTGGTGTTCGTTATATACGATATTGTTTTTTTTTTTTTTCATATCAAAAACAAAAAATGAATTATATCCAAATAAAAAACGGAATTCAGAGCCTGCACTTGCCAAGTTTAAAAACACACAACGTTTTGTTAATCCTATAGGAGGATTTTTACAAATTTCTCTCACGCAGTTTAATATTTTAAAATATTTCTTCTTAGGATACCTGCGGTTGATGTTTTTTATTGTGCGTTTAATTTTTCGATTTTGATTATAGTTTTTTTTTATCATAATAGTTTCATTTTCAGAATCGCTTTTTTTAAATATTAAAATACGGGAAGAACTCTGCAAATAACGCTCTCAAAAAATTAACATTAGCGTTCGAGTTTGTCCACGTGGCTAGTGTATGTTCTTTATCGGTAAAGCCTGAATAAGTTTTTTTCTTCGTTTTACTTTTATTTGATAAAATAGTTTATTTCTGTAAGTAGTATAGAAATGCCATCTGTCAGCAGAAAATCATATTAATATATTTTTTAAACACTAAAGAATTATTTTCAAGTTGCAATTGCAAATACCAAATGGTCCCTCTTGTTTAATAAGGTTAATAAGAACTGTAATAAAAAATTACATGTAAACCCTTTTTTCACATTTCAATAATCTCTAGAATTCTTTGCAATTGCAAAAAGGAATAAATAACTGGATCTTTTATTACAAAAAGCTCAGTAAAATTCAACTTCATTCACGGCATGATTTAGAAAATATTTATGCTTCCTACATCTAATGGAATAATCCTATTTAATTTAACATAAGAATAAAAATAAAAATCTGAATTTTTGTTTTTTGTTTATAGGTATGTGTTAGATCAAAATTGTGTATTAAAAAGGAAGTTTTGAAATAACTCAAATTGCCAGGCTTAAAAACTTCTAAGTTGCAGCTATCGCATTGTTGTATACGTTTTATCACCATATATGGGCCGAAAAACACAAATTAATCTGAACGTATTTCTAATATAAAGTAACTAAACTAATGTATACTCAGTCAGCTACATAAACTTTTTATAAAATTCAACAACTTTCGAATAATTCTTTAGTTAATGCTTTAATTGTCCAAAATTTTATTTTAAGGTGAGTCAAATATTTCAAAACCTAATTGGTCAAATTTAATGTGCCGTTAAAAAAAAATAAACAAATAAAGATTTAAATATATTATTTAAATAACTTTCTCAACAATCGTATACATAACAAAATAAAAAAAAGTCAGATTTCAATGTCTTTAATTTTATTGATAAAAAAAACCCCTAAAAGTTTTACTATGTCTTACCAATTAAAAGTCGTAATTTTTTTTAACTAGAAGTCTCTAAACATATTTTAATGTAGCGTAATACTTAATCTTAACTACTAACTAAATTATAATAGAGACAAAGTAAATAGTAGTTCAAATAAAAGCAGATTTGTCTTTTCAAAATTCGTGTTTACAAACACCGATTAAATTTGGTTGCTGTGAAAATAACTGCCTAAAGTAAGTTGAATTTTCAAGAAGTGTGATTAAAATGTAAAATAATAATTTTAATAATTGTAAAGTCTTTTAATTATGGATTTAAGGTTTGAAAATCCGGTCTCTTAAACTTTTTGCTATCTCATACCAATTAAAAGCCGTAACAAATGTATTTCACTAGAAGTCTCCAAATATATTTAAATGTAATGTAATAATCTTCAATTGCTAACTAAACTATAATACAGACAGATTAAATAGTTCAAATGAAGGCAGTTTTTTTGTTTTTCAAGATTCACGAATACAAATACACAATGAAGTTGGTTACTGTGAAAACAATTACTTTAAGTAAGTACTTTAAGAATTTTCAAGAAGTGTGATTAAAACGTAAATATTTTTAATTACTTTTTAAGTCTTCCAATTATGGATTTAAATGCTTGGAAGTTAGGTCTTTCTGTCAGCCAATTCTTTAACTGTCCGAAATTTTATTTCGGCGAGGCACATATTTCAAAACCTACTTAATCAATTTAGTGTGCATTTAAAGATAATAATAATAAAGAATATAACATAACCTTAACTTAATAAATTTAGTGTGCATTTAAAAATAATAATAATAAAGATTATAATATATTACTTAAGTATCTTTTTAACAATCGTATACATAAATAAAATATAAAAAAAATCAGATTTCAGTGTCTTTGATTTTATTAATTAAAAAAATCCAAAGCATTTTACTATCGCTTACCAATTAAAAGCCATAAAATGCCTTTAACTATAAGTATCTAAACATGTGTTATAATTAATCTTCACTGCAAACTACACTATAATAGAGACAAATCGCATAGTTCAAATGAAGACCTTTTTTTTCAAGACTCATGATTACAAGCACAGAATGAAATTGGTTACTGTGAAAATAACTGTCTAAAGAAAGTTGCATTCTCAAAAAGTGTGATTAAAACGTTAATATTTTTAATAACTTGTTAAGCTTTCTAATTATGGATTTAAGTGCTTGAAAGTCAGGTCTCTGTGTCGGATCTTCCTTCCAAAATTTAAATCATGTAAATAACAAAAAAAAAAAAACCTTCAATATTGTATCTTAAAACCTAAGTTTTAAAATAACTGAAATTACCAAGCTTAAAAACTTTTA
Source organism: Maratus speculifer (assembly GCA_964019185.1). NCBI lineage: Eukaryota > Metazoa > Arthropoda > Arachnida > Araneae > Salticidae > Maratus > Maratus speculifer. The sequence continues at coordinate 276,989,099 of OZ025289.1, read as the reverse complement.
GGTTGAAGTTATTGCAAGGTTTTATAAGTTATCCTATCTTATATGCGGCTAACAACAGAAATGAACTTGAAAGTTTCCGTAATATAAAGTCATTAAACCAACGTATTCTCAGTCAGTTACATGAAATGTCTATCAAATTCAATTACTTTCGAGTAATTCTTTGACTAGTTCTCTAACTGTCGGAAAATTTATTTTATGGTGAAGTACATATTTCAATACATGCACGATCAATTTTAATATGCATTTAAAAAAATAATAAAGATTCTAATATATTACTTAAATATCTTTTTAACAATCATATACATAATAAAATTTAAAAAATCAGATTTCAATGTCTTTATAATTTTATAATGTCAATAATTTTATTAATAAAAAAATTCGAAACCTATTACCATCTCCTACACTTTAAAAGCCATAATAAATGCCTTTAAGTAGAAGTCTCTAAACATATTTTAAAGTAGTTTAACAATTAATCTTCACTCCTAACTAAACTATAATAGAGACAAATTAAATAGTTTAAATGAAGGTTCAAATAAATAGTACCAATATTTGGTTGCTGCGAAAACAATTAGCTAAAGTAAGTTGAATTTTCATGGAGCGTGATTAACACTTAAAATATTTTTAATTAGCTGCTAAGCCTTCTAATTATGGATTTAAGTTCTAGAAAGTCAGGTTTCTTTGTCGGCCTTTCTTAACTGTCTTTAACTGTCGAAATTTTATTTTGTGGTGAGACACATATTTGAAAACCTACTCGATCAATTTTAATGTGCATTTAAAAATAATAACAATAAATATTTTAATATACTACTTAAATATTTTTAAAAAAATCATATGCATAATAAAATATAAAAAAGGTCTGATTTTATTCGCTTTAATTTTATTGATAAAAAAAATCTTATTCGTTTTATTATTTCTTACCAATTAAAAGCCGTAATAAATGCCTTTAATTAAAAATCTCTAAACATATTTGAATACTGCAATAATTAATCACCTCTGCTAACTAAACTAGACAAATTAAATAGTTTAAATGAAGGTAGTTTTTTTTTTCAAGATTCATCATTACAAATACAGAATAAGATTGGTTACTGTGAAAATAATTGCCTAAAGTAAGTTGAATTTTCAAGAAGTGTGTTAAAACGTAAATACTACTAAGATTGTATTTTTTAAACATACAAATCTTTGCTCTTTGGTGAACAAAAACAAGAATTTTAATAAGAACATATAAAGTTAAAATAAAATAAAATATAAAATCAACATTTCGAGCCATCTTCTGTAGCTGGCATCAGAAAAATATGGTGGCAAAATGCCTCCAATGCTTCCTGAGCGAGAGATAATATTTCTAATAAAATGAAATTGAAATTAATCAAAAGTTTGAAATAAATAATAATATGCTGTTTTGCAAATAATAATATTAAATAAATAATAATATGTGTAATAATACGTTAATATGTTGGCATATACTCGCGAGAAAAATTAAAATACTGCCAATGGATACAAATTTAAGATTTTATGGAGTTATGTCATATTTTTGTTATATTATAGGATAAATTATCATTACAAAGTTTATTTTCTCGTGCAATGATTTCGGCGGATTCTCTAATTTTACCTTGATATGGGTTATTGCATGGAACTATGATTTTAGCTTTTTCAACGTTTCGGCCGCATAAGACGTTCATATTATATTATATTTTATTTTAATTGTACAAGTTTTTATTTTTGTGCACTAATGAGCAAATTTTTGTATTTTTAAGAAATAAATTCTTATAGTCAAAGAGCTGACGCAAAAAACCCCATGTCATCGAGCACAAGAAAAAGATCCTTTATTTTGTGGAAGAGTAGTAATACATGAATCTAATGATCCATGTCTGCTGGAAGCGATGTGGTGCATAAACCAAAAATTGATACAGTTATTAGTTGACTCGTTGGTTTAGCATTGTGTTTGCCTTTCAATCAAATGTATGAAGACATGGAAAATTGGGTGCAGGAAACACAATGCTTATCTCACGAGTGAACCACTAGTGGTATTAGTTTTTAGGTTATGCACCACTTTGCTTCCGGTAGACATGGGTCATGAGATTCCTTCTATTACTACTCTTCAACAAAATAAAGGATTTTTTCTTGCGCTCGTTGACATAGGGTTTTGTGCAGTCGGCTCCTAGACTATTAGTAGTTATATTTTATGGTGCAATTGTCAAGCATATATTTATAAAACGTAAATATTTTTAATTACTTGTTGAGCCTTCTAATTATGGATTTAAGTGCTTGAAAGTCAGGTCTCTCTGTCGGATCTTCCGTCCAACATTTTTTAATCATGTGAATAACTTCTTCATCACAAGAATCTTTTTCTAGATAAGGTCTAAATGGCGCTTTTTGTGAATTTTTTACACTTTCGACGATTTCTGAAAAGAAAATAAATTAAAACGCATTAGCATTAGTAATTTACTTATACATTTGCATTCATTATCAAAAATGGGCATTTGAAAAACAAAAATTCACTCATTGTTTGAGTCATTTTTCGACATATATGCACTTTTGGTACTTTACGTTAGATTTTCAAATACATCTATGATAAGTCATTGTAAATGAGACAGGATTGCGTATTTTATTAGAGTTTCAATTTTGAGACGTACGTAATATTCTTATGACTTTGAATTACATACTTTTTGTTATGCATAAAATGAGATGTATATAGTCATACACCGATTCGATACATTCGCCATAAAATACAGTTTGAAACTCGAAAGTTGTTGTTTTCCAAATTATATAGACAGATTATTTCAGAAAGTGTGATGATTATTTCGTGTGCATTTAAATATCAATTTCTTTCTAATTTTTTTTTTTTTTGTTTTTACCATGGATATGAAAAGTGGAGAACAAAGACATTGTATTAAAATTTATCGAACAAGGTTTGGAAAATCCCTTTGAGCTTCAGGTAATGCATTATCAAAACAATAATTATAATAATTTGCTTTCGCGGTTTAATGTTATAATATTTTTATGTCGTTTGATTATTTATATTCTTCGAAACATGTTAATTTTTTTTGTCTACATCCATGTTCTTAGAATTCATGCGAACAGTAGCCAAAATCACCATTTTGAAAAAAAAATCACATCATAATGAAGACTACCCCTTTGATTATATAAGGCGAGAAATACCTTAGACATGGATTCTCTTCTAATGTGCTAAACTATATTATGTATATTATGCTTTTCATAGTATAAAATGTAACCGCTCTGTAAAAGGATTTCTGAGAGCGGAAAAACACGAGCAACGTTCTTAAAGAGTGACTTTAAGAACGTTGCTCGTGTTTTTCTTATACTTATTGAGTGAACACACTTCAATATGCCATGCATTTGTTTATGACAAAACGATTCATTTAAAATAATAGGTTCAAGTTTTCTTTTTTTGGTGGGATATATTTCTAAGATTTATGGAAATTCATAAATATATTATATTAGATCTTTCACAGTATCTAATCTAATAAAAAGATTAAGGTTTATTTCAGAAAACATATATTTTATGCTAATTAATATTAAAAATACTTACTTATTTAAAATGTAAGATATTAAAAATTGTAAAATATTTACTTAAGAGCAAAAATCCGTTTAACGCATCTTATAAATAAATAACAGAAAAATAAATTTATCTATAAATGAAAATTTTACAAAATATTCTGCATTTTTTAATATTAACACATTTTTTAGATAATTCTAAAAGAAATTATATGCCGAATATTAAATAACTGTCTGCCTAAATTTAGGATAATAGACTTATCTCCATTTCATAGAACGAGACAAAGAACACATAAAAAGTTAATAGAAAAATCACTCTGATAAAAATAATACTGTAAGACAAACAAAAATTCTTATTGCATCTTAAGTATCGTTTATAAGTGCATTTGTGCCTTTTTTCTTATTTTTGCCAAACAAAATATAGTTTAAATTCAGAATAACAGTTTACAATCGTTGTGTTTATAATTATCAAACACACGAATCGTCAATTTGAAGGATTTTTCAGGCATGAAACAAGTCCTTCGATTTGGTAAAACTATTCAACAAACTCAATTTAATCTTTATAGATACTTTAGCATTTAGACAAAGAAAAAGAGAAAGAAAATTAGAAAATTATAAGCGAGAAAATTTGATGGAAGTAGCCTTATCCTTCCAAATTTAGAACTGAGGTTATGACATGCACATGGATATCTGTTATTTGCGTGTATGCTTATCGGTTTTAAAAGCAAAATTGCATGGTTTTATAAAATAATGTCATAGCGTACTCTCTGAAAAAATTTTATAGTAATTTAATTCATAAATGCAATGATCCACAAATATGAAAAATATTTCTTTAAAAAATTTAAATTTGAAATTTGTTTGATTATTTATATATTCGTCCATCATGGAGCCCATTCATTTATGCTGGGTATATATTATGGAATGGGAGAGGTGTCGTTTTTTTATTTTAAGGTTTTTTTTTTCTTTGTAAAAATATTTTTACATTCTTGCCACAGAAATTTCTTACTATAGAGTATTTAAATAAGGATAAAGCTTAAAACATTAAAATCAAATATAAACCTTTTAGTTTATGTTTGTATATGAATCCGTTGTATATTTCATTTATAAACCTCTAGCACTTGTGAAGTACTAGATATATTTGGAGATATAAATGCATAAAAATAAATGAATAATCTTTTTTAAAATGGGACAACAACATAGAAATAATCTGCAGGGTCAATACTTGAAGCAATTCAAATTTTAACCCCTTTTTCGCCTTATACACCTAAATATTGGCAAAGTTTGACTTTGGCCTTCTTTGATGCATGTTTTTCTCCTCATCATTATGTAACACTAAAATAATTTTATCAATGTAATTTTATCAATGTCTTTCCACGAGAGTATGTATACTTTTCTCATTTTACTTTAAGATGGAGATAAAATATACACTCTATACAGGTTATTTCACGCTCAACGGTCTCTTGTGGTACATTCCTAACCCGTTAGGCTTAAATTTGTAGTTCCAATTACAAAAATGTTTTAAATGAAGTAAAAAAGTAATTAAAAATGATTTAGAATAGTAAAATTATTTCTAAATTATATATATATATCTATATATAATGTGAAAAAATAAAAAATAACAAAATTTTTGTAAGGTTCCTTTATTTTAAACGTTATATTCAATGAAAAATAACCGGTTGCATTAAGAATTTGGATAAAAAGTACCATTCTTTAACGATTAAATCTGGTAGAATAGTAGCTGTTTAAAATAATGCATCTTTTGTCCATAAAATAGGGGATTTTCTTTCAATAATTTCCCAAATTTACTAGAAATATAAATAATTGTCAGTTATGCCAAAATAATAGTTGAGATTGAAATTAACATTACAGTATAAATTTTAAATCTATTTTAACTCTTACATATTAAAGAAAAATATACAGTTTGTACTAAAAATATAAGTTGAAAAATAACAATTTTTCTTAAATTAAACGATAAATAGCAACAGTCCCAATTATTTACAAAACTGTACATATTTAAAAACACTATTAGTTTTTCTAAAATTTAATTAATAGAAATTAACACTATTCTAATACTTGTATAGTATGAATTCTTTCAGTTAAAAAGCAGATATATGCAAAATAAATCCTTCTAGTACTTTAAGCACTTTATGTACCATCTCTAAAAGAAGTCCCGACGTATCTATGTACAGATGCAGAAAATTCGTGTAAGTCATACAATTGAAATTTACATTACTCAGTTGATTTTAGTGTAAGGTAAGCTGAACTCTTTTTGTCTGGCTTGTGAGTGTAATTGAATTTTTTTATTAAATATCATTTATAGCTCTGGATAGATAGCATAAAATTTTAAATGTTGTAACTTTTAAAGAAATGCTTTCAGTGATCAAAATAACTTTTAAAAGGATCTTTTTATCCCATTCAATATGTTTTCGCAATAAGAACTCTATATCATGACTGACGGTTTAGAAATTAGCCATTGGACATAGTTAAAAATGGACATCCTATATAGTATTTTTTTATCTTTAGTTTTAACACATATACATCAACATACTCAATAATTGCTTTTTTTATAAATTCAAAGAAGCATTAAATATAATTAAATTCGATTCTACAATTAAATATTTTTCTAAAACATATAAATAAATAAAATATAAATGAGATTTATTTAAGATGACAAAGTAATATTCTACCTAGATAAGCTTTGAATATAGTGAATTTAAATTCTTAAAGTTAAATAGTTCTCAATTATGTATCTAAGACTAGTTTCAAACTGGTTGGAATAAGAAATTAGTTGGTGTAAATGGAAATACTACATTAATCACACAATTAGTTTCGGTTCATCACAAAAAGGCAAAAAGTTTCATCTTCATTAAAGTTTGTATCTGTTCTTTCTTTTTTTTTCTTTCAGAATATGATAAAATAAAACGAAACTCGTATTACCGCGCAGTAAAGGAAAATGGTATAAGAATGAGACAAAGCTACTTTAAAAAGTATTTATACAAAAGTATACATTAAATATTTAAGTAAGTATGTAAACACACATAAATAATGAAACATGCATGTATGAATTTATATTTCAGAGCGTTTTTATTACTACGTAAATGTCGAAAAATTCAAGAATAGTTCAAGATTATACTTGATTTTATGCTATTCTTTTCATGATTGATATTGATACATTTACAGAGGAAATGAGTTAATTTATATCAAATAAAATCAAAAAATGGATAGTCTTGCAATGATAATGTTTAAATATTTTTAACACACTCGCTGCCGATCACGCGCCAGAGCGTCATATGGGGTGATGTCCAATAGCCCGTCAAGCCCCGGCGCGGGAAAATCTTTTACTGATTCTTTGTCATAAAAAGTAAATCGGCTTCTAAGAAAAACCCAATTGTACAGTGCGGCATTTACTATCATAACATTTTCACGTAAGCGGCAGCGAACTTGTTAAAAAAGTGGGAAAATAAAATTATTAGTATATTAATAAAATGAGCCAAAATAAAATTATCTGACCAGCTTTAAAATAACAACCAATTTATACGACTATGTAAATGAAATCTAGTTGAAATATTATTTAAAAATCCATAAATTTTCATTTTATCGTATCAATATTAAAAACTTATTTTGAGTGTAAATTTCTCTAATTATATATTCATTTAAAAATTGTTAAAAAATACATACCTGCATAACAGTTAAAAAATAAAAATCTATCATTATTTACCAAGGAAATACAAAATGTTCAAATTTCTAATAAAAAAGAAGAAATCACACATAAAAAATGAATATAATAAAATATTAATTTTCTTTCTCCGATGATATTTGTTATTATATAGCTTTATGCATATCATATAATGCCATATTTGTCGTAATGAAACAAATGGAAAAGGTACGAAATTAAAGAAAGCATTGCATAAATTATTCATAGTGATTTATAATTGTGCGTGCTTGTATTGAAATATTCTAAAATGCTTTCGCTTTGAAGATACTTGGTTGTTGAATATTTATTATTTACAGTAAATGAATGCATCACACATATTTTCTCACATACTTATATATTTTTTTCTTTTTCTGAAATATATCATTTGCACATTAATAAATGTAGGATTCTATTTAATTTTGATGGAATAAATACTGATTTTTATCTCGAAAAATGTTTTAAGATAAATGAATGATCTCATTTTATTTCCTCTATAGGCGTCAAAAGAAATATTAAAATCATGAAAATGGAAGGTTTTACTCGTTCTGGGATGCCCTAAACAGCGTTTATTTATTTTTTAAATAGATCTGTTTTTCTGACTATTATGTCTACACAATATAGATAGTGTCGTTGCTGTATCTCAAAAACTAACACACAGAGCTTCAACAAACTTCATAACTGAAAAACTGCAATATTTTTAACAAAACTTACTGGTGAAAACTTATGGTGAAATTACTGTTTTAAAACTCATCGGTGGAATTTCACTTAATTTCGTTAAACATATATGAATAAAGCCCTTCATATACTATAACTTTGTAACATCGCCCTCCGTAACATATACTATATTTTTATACAGCCGCTGATCTTTTTGTTTTGTTTTGGGAACAAACCACTTCGAACTTATTCTTCGAACTTAACGACGATAACTTTCAGAATTTTGAAGCAATGTTTTTCAGACTTTCACAAAAGTGTCTCCATACATTTAGCTTACACATTATGCAAATTATATTTTGATTGCGTTCACACATATACAGAGAAGCATTATTTAGTAAACCTGCTTATTTTTAATATAATTTTTACTATTTTTTTCTAAATGCAGGGTATTATGAATAATGTTGTTTATTATATTTTCTAAAAAGAACATTTTCTTTAATTATGAATTCTACAAATTATAAGCAAAACAATTGGAAAAATTTGGGACTGTTTTTGTAAAAAAAACTTTATTTCTCTATTAATATAAATGTTATCCTCATAAAATAAACACACTTTATTACAATAATCTACTTAATCATAATCTGTAGTTTCAACGCTTTTGTTACAATAATTTTGACACTGTCCAAAAGATCTTCGTTCTTTTTCAGTTTGCAAATGTTCTCCTATAGGATTTTGGGAAAACATCTTTGCGAAAATATGTGACATCTACTATTTCATTTACACATCCTAAATTTTAAAATAATTCCTCATGCATTTTTTCTAAATAGTTAACAAAACATCTAAAATATAAAGTGTCCGTCATTAATGGCCATTTAGATTATATTGTGTATGCGTCTATGCGTGTACAAAATGGTATCTTCTCTTGTTTTTCATCAATAAATAAATCATAAGTAGTTATGCTAGAACTATAGTTCCACTTGCAAAAACCTTTAAATGTTTTACTCTATACAATATGGTATTGAGTAATGGTACGGTATTTTTCACTCTATACGATATCAAAAGCCATTCAATTTCATAACAGTTAAGTTTCATTACATTTACGAAATTTGAAAGGTTACGTAACCCGTTTCTTTAGAAAATTATTATTCATACAAACAAATAAAAGAATAAAGAAATTATTTTGCAACAGAAACTTATTGAGTCACAAAACGTTTAATTTCCATTGGGAATTTTCATCGTTTTCCAGTGCAAGAAAAAGGTCCATTTTGATGTCTGAAAATGCTTAAAAATCATCAAAGAATCATAAGAATTTATTATTTTTTTCATAGTATGTGGATTTTTGTTATTTCAGTAAAATTTTAAAACAGAAATATTTAAATGTTTTAATCTGTGTAATATAAAAAGCAATGTCATGACATAACAGTTACTTTTAGTTACATTTGCGAAATGTGAAGTTTTATACGGTTCTTGTTCCTGTAGAATCAGTAAGATAATTAAATCAGGAAATTGATCTTTGTGTAAGAGAATATATAAACTTTTTTTTTCTCTCTCTTTATTCTTTTTTCAGAATGCTTTTCTAGATATAACTTATTAGGAAAGAAGTTGTTTATAAAATTTAAATTGATGCTCTTTTTTTAAGTAGAAACTTTGTAGCTAAAAGCTCATCATACACCGTAAAAATAAAACTGTAAAGTTAGTAAGATTTTTCTCTAGTAGATTTGTATTCCAAGAACTTTTCATATAAAGGTAACAGCAAAATTTCAACCAAAATATAACCAAGGAAGGTTACATGAGTTTTTGCTGTTACCGTTACATGAAAAGTTCTTGGAATACATATCTACTAGAAAAGTCTTAGTAACTTTGCAGTTTTTTTACAGTGTATGTAATAAAGATTCTTAAAAACTAAACTGTAAGTATACCTCTAAAACTAATGGTTTAGAGATTAGCTATTAATAAACGCAAACCTAAGGCGATCATTCCATTTTTGAAAATTCATTACAATGAAAAGTTCTAAAAGTTAGGTAAACTTTTATTCTGTTTCGTTATCTGTTTTTCTTTTTAAATCTATAGATCAAACTTTCAGCGGAATTTTTTTTTTACTGCAAGAAAAAAAAAGTCTAATGATCCTATCTTTTATAGCGAAAATTTATCATCTTTATTTTAAACGAAAATCTAAATGTCTGTCAGAAATTGATTTTTTCATAACAATTAAAAAAATCTCTAAATCTATCTTATTACAATGTAAAAATAATAAAATAATTACAATTTAAATGCGGGACAGATAGTAAAAATCAAGCTCTATTTCAATTACCAGAATAGTTTGAAATATATTGAAAATCTCATAATAATTGTATGCTATCCATGAAGGAATGGTTTACTTCTCCAGATAAAACTTTTTGATTTATTTTGGCATTTCTGTAACTTCTGAATTGTGTAAATTTTCCCCCTAAAATACTGTCGTCATATAAAACTCTTAAATATATTTTTTGCTAACTGAATGTAACACTGCTCCTTGAACATAATACTACTGTAAAACTTTCCTTTTGTACGACTGTAAAGTTTACTTTCCCCTAAATCCTGTATTTTAAACTTTTATTTTTCATATTTTATTTAACAGAAAACTAATCATTTTTTATATGCAGCTTATACCGTCGAAAAAAATAATTTTAATTGGTTAAATATTTTTAGAGTTAAAAATATTGGGTAAGTGTGACTGCAGATCGCACTGAGGTTTTCGTTTAAAATCCTTCTATAGTAAAAAAAAAAGCTCTATCCAGATTTATAAATAAATCTGGATAAAAGATTATCTGGATTTTCTGGATAATCTTTTTGGATAAAATAAAATCCAAAAAAAATTCTGGATTCAGAGTTTATCCGTGAAATCTGGATAAAATCTGGATAAACGAGTTTTGCAACTCATGTAATCATATTTGTGAACATATTTATGTGATATTTGTTGAAGAATTCGACAATTCTCAAACAAATTTGTCGAAGAAAAAGGACACCCGATTGCATATATGGCTCACATCTACAATCTCACTAGGCATAAAGTTCATTATTTTACAAAAATAAGTTTAAATACATAGTTAAAATGTCAAAAAATATAATGAAAAATTCTACATTAACTGAAAAAATCGTTAAGTGCACGTAAATATAAGTCCAAAGAATTAAATATCCTCTTAATTAGTTTTTCAAAGCAGCATACCCCAGTTTAAAAAAATATATAATAGTGCCTCTCATATCTAATCATAGTATTAATTAAAACTGCAAAATTAGCAATGCGAATTAATGAAGTTATTACGAGTTTATTTTAGCTTATATAATCAAATTATCAGAATTCATTTTTGTATTAAATCTGATTATTAAATACCTTTTTTAAGTTCTTGCATTAATTATATACAGGTAATATTCCACATTGCATTTTATTGCAATTAAAGATTTTTTATATTTAAGGGAAATGCACTCATGGAAAATATACTTTCGTTTGTTATCATGAGCAAGTCTCTTAAGAAGAATCCTGAGAACTAATTTCGCTAGGTTTAAAATAAATTGTTAAAAGATTAAGATAACATCCATAAATCTGACAAACAAATACACTTTTATAAAATAGATTTAAAATCTTTTTAATCTTCAGTTTAAATTATTAAAGAAAAGCTACCAAACATGACACACTCGCCTTTTTAAACTACAATTTTCGCACAGCAAAAATTTAATTGATATTCAAAAATGTTTTTTGTGTTTTATAATCAATCTATTTTTAGAAAAAAGATTTTTAATAAATTGGTATTTTTAAGGAATTCCAACCTAACGGTATTTTTCTGGATTTCAATCATGAATATTTAATTAAACATTCCATCAAAATAAATACTTTTTTAATAAAAATTATTATTTTTCGAAAAATTCAGATTAATTTTATAACATTCCACAATTCAATAAATATTATTTTTAAAACCTTCTCAGATTTGTTCCAGGCATTAATGAAAAATTCAAAGCGACAAAGAGAGTAAATGTGTCAGTAAGGAATTATTTTAAAAATTGTTTTTAATAAATAATTATATTATATTCCAGTTTTAATATTATATTAAACTACCAAATTTGCATATTTAATAAATTTTCACGGTCATAATTCCTCATTGTAACTAGAAAAATATTTGAAATTAAAAAAAAAAAATTCAAAACCCTCAAATTTTAATTATAGATACCTAATTTGTTTTAAATGGGGAACTTGCACGAATAAATAGATTTGTTTTTATCTTTGTATTTAAAAATTGAACTTAATAAAAGCATATTAATGAAACAAGACTGTTGTTTACAGATAAATTTAATAATAAGATAACAATATTTTATAAAACATTTGTGAGAAAGAGAAGATAAATATTTTGTTTATTTTCAATAGATGACTTAAAATAGTGAATTTTAGAGACATTTACCAAATTATTGAATCAATACGTGATTTAGGGAAACAAGTGAGAAAAATAAATCACGGACAAAAAAAATAATAAAGTAACAGTGCGTGGGATGGTAAATCCCAATATATTTTGTACGAGTTATTTTTATTGGAATTACTCGATGTATTACTCGTAGTAATTACTATAACCAATAACTAAGAAATAAAATTGATAGTTGAATGCTCTAAATACTAAACAGTTTGAATTTATAAGAAATTTGTAGCATTTACATTTGAAGCCCAATAATCTTCTGATCTGATAATATATATGTAAATAATATTAAAAGTATTTTTTCGTACCGTGAATTTGTCAGAGATAAACAAATGAACTGAAAATATAAAAGCAACAAAATATTTAACAATGTCTGTCATTCCAAAAGTGTCTTTATTTAGTTGAGGATGTCGTAAGCGTCAGCATTAGTCACGGACAATTTTTTTTAATGATAATATGGATTTATCAAGATAGATTTTAACCTGGACAAGATATTGACTATGGTATTTAGAAAATGTTTTATAACAATAAAAGAACACAAATAACGCTGAAAGAAAAATATAATCTTTAAGTAAAGTTAAATGCTTTCTTTTCTTAAATACACATACTTAACACAGGAGAGTTTGGTAAGTCTTATTGGCGTTTTATGCCAGTATTTATGATAGAAATTTTATGTTTAGAGATTTAGATTTCATTATTAACAAAAACATATAATTAAGAAAAAGTTTTCTTTACTTAAGAAAAGTTTTAACCTTTTTAATTTTGAAAATAAAACTTTTTAAGTAAAAAAGAAATTGCCTTAAATATGCTGGATTTTAAATCTAAATAATAGCTTATTTCAAAGAAAAATAGGTCTTCATTTATCCGAAAATGTTTTATTATAAGTACTCTTCATAAATTATTTTGAAATTTTGTTTATATTATTATAATATTAATATTTATTATTATATATTACCATATTATTATACTATTAATATCAATTACATAAAAAAATTAATTTCTATTTTATTGAACTCGTAATAATCATTTATTACTTCTTGCAAAATCGTATATTAAATTTTTAAAGACATTAAGAAAAACTGTAATTAAAAGAAAGTAATTTTAAGTAATTGAAAGAAAAAAACTTCGAACTCATTTATCCTTTTGAAGTATGAAACAGGTATGTGGAAAAAGGCAGCAGAAAATTCACAGTTTGAACAAGTTATTGTTTACTCATAAATTAAAAGCATTTTAATTGCATGTATCTTGGGGTATCAGATTTTTTTTTTTTTTTTTTTTTTTTTTTTTTTTTGCATAATTGAAACATGCATCATTAGTTAGCGTATTTGATTATTTGTGATAATATTCTCAATTTTACTTAATTAATTTTAACAAGCAATAAATAAATATTGAATTTTAATTATTTTTTCATTTGAGTACTATTAGTAGATTAACCTGACAGGGCATTTTCAAATTTCACTTACATATGCTGTTCCAGAGTAAAAAAGAGAAAATTCAAACATAAATTAATATTTGAAGTTTGATTTGAGCTATGCATTAGCTAACTAATATTATATTGAACATTTCTAACATGAAAAATAAAAAAATCAATAAAATTTTTGAGATATAAATGATAAAAAATTTGATTCTAAACAAAAATGCCTGTCCTATTCCAAGTTTTATGTTTTTAACTGTTTTTTTCTTAAATTTGAGCTAACATTTTTAAATAAAAAGGTATAATTATTTTTAATATAAACTGTTAGTGTTCTAAATGATTCGAGAAAAAAAATTAAATTAAAAAAATTATTACAAAAAAATAATTGAAAAAAAAATAATTGAAAAAAAATATTACAAAAGATATTTTCTTTCAGAAATTAAAAGAAATCTTTTGTCCCTCGCTTTTTATCAAGCCCGTTACCTTGTGATTATTTTAGTCAAAATAGGTTTTGAATGCTGCCTAAAGTTAGCAGCAAATGCTCTGCGATGTAGTTAAACTATTCACGCAATTACATTTTCCCATTTTTTACTCTTCAATTGCGAAGCAATGTAATAGGTGCAAGAATAACTTTTTATCAAGTTTGTTTTTTTTTTTCTGTCAAGTCTATTACCGTAAATTTTAATATTATAATAATGATTTTTGCACTTTTGCAATTAAATATTGTTTACTAAATAGTTTCAGAAGGTATGTGTATTATTATCTAAGTTGGAAATTATACAATCTAGTTCATTTCTAATAGTTTTATTTGAAATGTCAAATCCGTTACCATGAAAAATAAGCGATGAAATGTAAGCGGCTAAGTAAGTTTACTAAATAGCTTTAGAAGATATGTAAATTATTATCTAAGTTAGAAAATATATAAGATAGTTCATTTTGATAGTTTTTTTAGTTTTATTTGAAATGTCAAATCCGTTACCATGAAATGTAAGCAAAAGGTGGAAATGGCCCTGACGCTTCATATGAGTAAAGTTATGATTTCAATCATTTGTAGCTAAGCCCGGAATTTTAACTGATAGTCAAGAAACTGTAGAGCATAAAGCATTGACGAAAGACGATGTGACAAACTGAAGAAAACTGCATATACGACTTTGAATTAATATTTATTTCAGATTTAAATTTGGATATCAAAAATAATAATAAAAGTTAAAGTATAGTGCCTTAAAAATACTATGCAATAATATTTGTACATTAGTTTCTCGGGTTAAAATAGTTTTCTAGTTGTTTCTTTATGGTATCAAAAAATATAAAGTTATTGTTAACCTAAAAAATTGCAAGCATTGTTTCTTGAAGAATAAAATTTTCCTAGATGCTTTTTTTAATCCTAATCATAGTTGCATTCCAATCTTTGCTTCACCCTCACCACCAATTAAAAACAGGGGTATAATGGATCATGGTTACACAATTAGTCTTACATTAATTTGAAACATTTTATTGTTTTAAATAAAAAAATTGTTGTTTCTTAACTTGATACATAAATTAACTCCTTGAAGGATACATAAATTAATCCTTGAAATTTGGATATTTGTTAATTTACTGAAACATCTAACAAACGTTAATCAATAAATATGGTTCAAAATTTATGATATAACCGTCATAGCATGCATGGTCACATATCTATAGCCAAAATGGCACCTCTCACTGACGTCACATTGTGACTAAGATGGGACTTTCCTAAAAATTTTTAGAAAATTACAAAATATTCTTCAAAACATGTTATTTACTTTTAAAAACATGTTTCTGGCAATTTAAATATCGTCGCTTTTGTCACAGTTTTGTCACATTGTTGATGTCAAAGTAGTCACAAATGACACATTTTTCACAAATTAGTCACAACGTGACTTCACAAAGGGCTCAAATTGCGACGTCACAAACGAGCTGTAAAACGGCCATAACGACTTCACATTTTAGTCACTGTGACTTCAAATCGACAATCGATGGTCACAAAGTCACAATGTGACTTCACAACGACGTCGCAGTGACGTCACCATGCCTTACGGGAACACACATAAAAAAGAGATGTACAACAATGACAATTTGCATGCAATTTATTTTAAAATACGAAGCAAAATCTAAACAAAAAACGCTACTTCCGATTTTTGAAAGAAATTTAAAGCCTTATAACACCCCATCAAATTTAGATCATTTTTCAAATGCAGCTAATTAATTAAAAACCATTTTCCTGTTCTTATATAATATTTATTATACATTTAAACGGAATTGAATTGGATTAAACATTATCATAAAAAAAAATTGTTGCATTGCTCTTTCATTTCTCCGCATGTTCGCTTGTTATCATGTCATATATGTAAGTCAAGTGTATGTAGTGAACCTCTAAGTTGCACTGTAGTTGGAAGTTGATATAGTTCACTTAATTTAAAAGTAATAATTAGTGATTAATGATTGACACTTTATAATATGACTTCTATTACTTAAAAGTACAGCTGTCAAATGATGAAATACTACCTAAATTTGGTTGAAAAGCGTTTCAGAGGACATCCGTGAAATAAGATGGCCGTAATCTTTAAAATAGAGAAAAACGAAGGTCAATCTTTATATACGTGCATTTCAAGTATTCCCGTAATACAAAGGTTTCAGATTTTGGCACCTTGAAGGTCATTCTTGCAGACTAAAATATACCCACACTGTTAAAAAGAAAATAAAATCGTTAATTTTACGGCAAAATCTGCTGGCAGCAATATTACCAGCAGTGGTAAAAATTGGAGTAACATAAGATGTATATTTTCTTGCATCTATTTTTACTGCAATTTTTACGCCAGAAGCTGCTGGTCACATTGTTGCCAGGAGATTTTACCGTAAATTTCTAGATCACGTGACATTAAGAATAATGTAAAACAAATTGAAAACCGAAAGTTTTGTATTTCATTAAAAGCAAAGCTATTATTCTATTATGTTACAAAACATAATACACATTTGCTATTTCGTAACGAAAACTATTAAATATTTAATATTTGACTATCACATTGCTATCAAAGCGTAGAACCATCATAGTGTAAAATGTCCAAGCCTAGTACCCTTGGATTACCTCACCAAGTGCGCTACCATTTAAGCTACGAAGACGATGCCTATCTTGTCATTTCTTACTCGCATTTTGTTGGCAATTAATTAAAAGCAGTGAAACTACGCTTTCAATTTCTGAATATTTAATATGTGACTATCACATTGCTAACAAAGCAGAGAACCAAAATTAATTATAATTAAATACTTATTCGCTGATCCTGGGTTTATTTATATCGCATCTTACATCTCAAATTTGTGTGCTCATGTAGAACGTTATCATCTTGTGCTGCAATTGCAGCCTTACTAACAAAATGTGAGTGAGAAATGCCAAGCTGGGCATCGTCCTCGTAGCTTAAATAATAGATCACTTTGAGAGATATTGCAAGGGTTTCGGAGTTTCTGGCCTGGCCTTTTTTCATAATATTGGTTCTACGCTTTGTTAGCAATGTTATAGTCACAAATAAAATAATCAATAATTACAAGCGTAATTTCAATGCTGATAATTAATTGAAAAAAAATTATAATTATAATTAAATATAAAATATTAATGAAAATGGCTGTTGATCTGGAACCAACAACGGATATATTTACGAAAAGTGTACTTTAATATTATCTACATATATAAGCATAAAGTTATAATTATAATCTTAATTTTTTTTATAAAACCTGCATTTTTATTTTTTAAAACTGATGCAAAAATAGTACTTACTAGTAAACTAAGGTATTTAAAAATTTATTTTAGACTAAAACATTAAAAATGGAGAATCTAAAAATCAGAACAATTAGATATATTTGCTAATTAATCACTCAAAACCTACTTCTGCAATTTTCTAAAATGATTTCGCAGTATTATATAAGTAAAATTTTTACTCAATAATTAAATTTTAAAATGTACCTTATTTTGGTTTTTAAAAATGTAACGTCATTAAAATTCAATTTTAACATCCATTAAAAGTGTAAGAAACAACAGAATTATTACGAGCAATCAAGCTTTAACTGCCAAGTGAGCGGAAACGATTTTTTAATATACCCAAATAATTAAATGTCATTCCAAAGTGTTTAGATTAATTATGCATAAATATTTTTGAACAATCTGGTGAAAGCCATTTTATTACGATTACTTAATATTTGTTTTATCATTAAAAAAATAATTAAAAATGGATGAACTGATTAAAAATGTCGTATCATATTTTAAATATATTTTTCGTAAACGATCCTTATAATTAACAACAGAACACAAAGAAATATATTAAAAAAACAATGTCAATAAATATTATAGACAAATAAAAAAAAACTGATACCTAATTAAAACATTTCTATATTTAATGATAGTGATTAAAGAAAGCCCTTTAGTGTAAAATATGAGATTTTTGGAAACAAATATCTCTCATCTCTAAATGTATTTTAATAAAAATTAAGTCATTTTGTTACAATAAGCCATTTATAATAATCTACTGTTTCAATGCTTTCTCTACAATAGTTGTTACAAGCTTGTTCAAAAAATATTCGTTGTTTTCCTGTTTGTTTATGGTCGCCTATGAGGTTTCGGGAAAAATTCTTTGATAAAATTTATAACTTGTACTAATCTGCTTACACACCTGGTGTTTCAGTATAATTCCTCATGGGTTTGTCTAGATATTTATTAAAATGACTAAAATCGGAAAGTGGTCACATTTATAAAACTGGAATGTGTATAAGTAAATTTTTTATTTAATAGTTAAATTTTAAAAATGTATTTTATTTTGATTTTTTAAAATATGTAATGTTATTAAAATAATATTATAATATCCGTTCTCTACAAACAACTTGTACAACAAATAAGAGAATTATTTAAGATATTATGAGCAATTAAGCATTTAGTGCTAATTGAACAGAAACGTTTTTTTAATGTACCCAAATAATAAAATGTCACTCCCAAGTGTTTACATGAATTATGTATAAATAATTTTACACAATCAAGTGAGAGTAATTTTATTAAAATCAGTTAATGTTTATTTAATCGTTCAATGAAAATTTTAAGAAATGAACTGTTGGAAAATGTTTTATCAGACTTTAAATATATTTTTTGGAGAATTATTCTTATAATTAACAACATTACATAAATAAATGTAAAAATGAAACAATGTCAATAAATCTTATAGAAAAATAAATTAATTAATTTCTAATAAAAACATTTTTATTTCTGAAGGTATTGATTACAGAGGAAAATAACTGTAAGCTCACTATAAGTGTCACTGTAAGCTCTAAACATATACGTGCTATCTTAATAAAAATAAAGACAGTTTATTACGATAAACCATTAATCATAATCTACAGTTTGTATACTTTTTCTACATTAATATTTTCACGGTTATCAAAACATATTCGGGTTTTTTGTTTCAATTTATTTATGGTCCCCTATGGAGTTAAGGGAAAAAACCTTTGATAAAATATATAATCTCTACTAATATGCTTATACACCTGGAGTTTCGGAATAATTCTTCCTTAACAAAACGACTAAAATCGCAAAGTAGTCACATTGATATGACTGGACTGTGAGTAAGTAAAATTTTTATTCAATAATTAAATTTTATATGGTACCTCATTTTGATTTTTTTTTTTGTATAATACAATTAAAATCCAATTATAATATCTGTTAAAAGCTCAAGAAATAACAGAATTAATTAAGATATTAAGATCAATTAAGCATCAACTGCTAAGTGAACAGAAACGATTTTTTTTAATATACCCAATGCAAAAGTAGTACGTACTATTAAACTAAGACACTTAAAAATTTATTTTAGAATAAAACATTAACAATGGTGAATCAAAAATTAGAACAATTAGAATTATTTTCTAATTTATCACTCAAAACTTATTTCTGCAATTTTTTGAAATAATATCCCAGTTTTATATTAGTAAAATATTTACTCAACAATTAAATTTTAAAATGTGCCACATTTTGGCTTTAAAAAATGTAATGTCATTAACATCCAATTATAATATCCATTAACTGTGCAAGAAATAACAGAATTGATTAAGAAATCATGAGCAATTAAGCATTAACTACAAAATGAACGGAAATGATTTTTTAATATACCCGAATAATTATATGTCATTCCCAAGTGTTTGCATTAACTATGTATAAATATTTTTTAACACTCTGGTAAGAGCCATTTTATTACAATTACTTAATATTTGTTTTATCATTCAATAAAAATTAAAAATTCATGAACTGATGGAAAATGTCTTATCATATTAGAAATATATTTTTTTGATAAAAATTCTTATAATTAACAAATAAAGACAAATAAAAAAATAAATTAATGTTATTAAATCTTATAGACAAATAAAGAATTAATATCAAAATAAAACATTTCTATTTCTCATGATATTGATTAAACGAAAGCACTTCAGTGTAAAATACTAGAATTTTAGAAATTAATATCTTTCGTCTGAAATTTAGTTCATACTGAAAAAATTGATTTACTCATGCAAAAAACGCTAGTCTCTCGAAAACATTTCTTAAAAGCATTTTCATCAATTCTCAGATGAGAAATGTAAAAAATCTATAAAAAAAATAATTTTTAACATGCGTTTTTATAAAAAATGAATACATACTTTTTAATTTATACACAGTTTATCATTAAGTATCGCTTTAAATTATTTTGAATTTTTATTAGAGTTGTTTTGAGATCTATAGTATATCTTCTTTTTTAGAATAATTTTGTAAGTTTAATTTGTTAAATATCTTTATATTCCATTTTGCAAATACATATATCTATACTAATTGAAGAAAGTTTCGTTTTGTGTGTATATCTCGATTCATTTGTCAACGATGGAACTTAATGGGCGAACTTAAAGATTGAATTTTTAATAAATATTTTAATTGATTATCCCTTGCCCGATTAAGGACCGTGCCATCTTATACATAATGTAAATGGAATAAAACTTTATTTCATACATATTGATGATTAATAAAATAAAAAAAAGATACAATTTTATTTTAAGATTTATGTGAGATATGATGTATCTCGAAAACGCAACGTCAATACAAATGATATCATTTTGTGGCGCAAGAAATTCTTTAAAGTATTTACTATTATATTATATGTGGTATATTTGCTATGTACTACAAATAGTGGGTAGCTCCATGAATATTTGAATTGCCGAATAAGTATAACAGTTATCAGCTACGTGACTTAGCTACAAAATCCATAGAATTAGCCAGTTATAATTTTAACTGTTACAATATCTCTAGCTTGTAATATCTCAATGTCTCTAGTTTTCTTGTGTATCCCTAAGTAATTTTTAAATGTACCTCATTTTGATTTTTTTTCAATATTTAGTGCCATTAAAATCCAATTATAATATTCGTTAAAAGTGCATGAAATAACAGAATTAATTAAGATATTACGAGCAACTAAGCATTAACTGGTAAGCGAACAGAAAAGATTTTTTAATATACCCAAATAATTAAACGTCATTCCCAAGTGTTTATATTAATTATGCATAAATATTTTTACACAATTTGATGAGATTTATTTTATTATAACTACTTAATGTTTGTTTTATCTTTCAATAAAATTTAAAAAAATCATGAACTGATGAAAAATGTTTTATTATATTATAGATATATTTTTCAAGAAGTATTCTTATAATTAACAACAGAACATAAAGAAATATAAAGGTAAAACAGTGTCAATAAATCTTATAGATAAATAAAAAAAAATAATATCTAATTAAAACTTTTCTATTTCTGATGATAATAATTAATGTGTAAAATATTAGAAATTACACTTTAGTGTAAAATATTAGAAATTACACTCTAGTGTAAAATATTAGAATTTTTTAAACTAATATCTGTCATCTCTAAATGTTTACACTCTATCTTGATAAAAATGAAGACAGTTTATAAGAGTAAGCCATTTAATCACAATCTGTTGTTTGAATGCTTTTTCTACATTAGGTTTTACAGGGTTATAAAAAAATATTCGTTCTTTTAAAATTTGTTTATGGTCTCCTATGGGGTTTTTGGAAAAATCTTTGATAAAATATACAATATCTAATCTGCTTTTACATCAGGATTTTTTGAATAATTCCTCATGGATTTGTCTAGATATTTAACAAAATGACTAAAATCTCAAAGTAGTCACATTAATATGACTGAACCGTATATAAGTAAAATTATTTATTATTCAATAATTAAATTTTAAAATGTACCGCATTTTTAAGTTTTTTAGAAATTTAATGCCATTAATATCCAATTATAATATCCGTTAAAAAGTGCAAGAAATAACAGAATTAATTAAGATATTACGAGCAATTAAGAATTAACTGTTGAATGAACAGAAACGATTTTTTAATATACCGAAATAATTAAATGTCATTCGCAAGTGTTTTCATTAATTATGTATAAATATTTTTACACAATCTGGTGAAAGTAATTTTATTACAATTACTTAATATTTGTTTTATCTTTCAAAAAAATTAAAAATTCATGAACTGATGAAAAATATTTTATCATATTATAAATGCATTTTTGAGAAAGATTTTTACTATTAAGAGTAGAATATAAAGAAATATAAAAATAAAACAATGTCAATAAATTTTATAGACAAAAAAAAATTAATATCTAACTAAAATATTTCTATTACTGATTATATTAAACGAAAGCACTTCAGTGAAAAATATTAGATTTTTTAGGAAATTAATATCAATCGTCTGAAATTTCGTTCATACTGAAAATTTTGATTCATTCTTATAAAAAAAGTTAGTTTCCAAAAACATTTCTTAAAAGCTTTTATTGTTATTAATTCCCAAGTCAGATATTTAAAATTTTTATAGAAGGAATAAATTTTAGTATACGTTTTTATAAAAATCATAACAATAAGCAATATATTCTTATTAATTCATACACATTAAGCATGTTTTTAAATTACTTTTAATTTTTATTAGAGATGATTTGAGATCTATAGTGTATCTTTTTTTTAAAGAATAATTTTGTAAGTTTAATTTGTTTAACCCATTAACGCCCAGCGTCCTCGTTTGAGGACGGTTACAAAAACAGCAAGAAAGCGGTTTTCCCACCAGTAAAGAGGAAGAAAAATGTATACCTTATTTCACGTGACAGAATCCTTGGTAAATTTAGATAAAAATTAATTTGCTTTTAAAAGTGGTGGGAAATACAAAATTTAAATTTTAGCGAAGAAAATAATTCGGGCGTTAATGGGTTAAATATCTTCACATTCCATTTTGGAAATACATAAATTTATACAAATTGGAGGAAGTTTCACTTTGTGTGTATGTCTGTCTATTTGTCTGCGAAGGAACCTCATGGGTGAGAATAATTAAGATTAAAATTTGAATTGCGGATAAATATTTTAATTTGTAACCAATTAACCTATTAATGGCCGTACCATCATATACATCATACAAATGAAATAAAAATTATTTTATGCATATTAATGATTATCAGTGTGAAATATAAAACAGTACGTCTTGATTACGTAAATTAATAACTTTATCATAATAATAAAAGTGTATAATCCACAATAAAATGTGAGAACATCTATATTATAAATAATTATTTTGATTATAAATAGTCACTTTAATAATAAAACATTTAAAATTTATTAAAAATTGACATGTTTTAACTCATTTTCAGTGAATTATCTTCAAGTTGTAAATAGAAAATTACAAACACATTGAACGTGAAACTGGAATAAATAATTGTTGAACTCAAATTCAATATAAAGCCCTCTATGTTCACCACATCGTTCCTATCGTTACTATGTAGCTGTTTTGTAACTCATAACTGGGACGCAAATGATAATCTAATCAGATAGAAATATATATTTCTCGTTGTAGAAATCCTAATATTTAAAAAATTTAAAAGTTCTGCTTGTCATAAAAATTAAAAAGTTATATTATTTACTTGCTTTTCTTTGAAAGTGTTATCTGCAACTGTGAGGATCAGATATGTAAAAAGATAATTCTTTTTAGAATAATAAGACAAATTTCGTAATATACATAAAAAAGGTTAAAAATATATGTTTGCTTAACCTTATTATTTTTTAACAATAGAGTATTCGTATTACCGAAAATATGTTTTTTTTTTATTTTATGAAATGCACCTTAAGGCTTATTAAAGAAATACTGAGTAATTTGAAAAGTAAAATAAAACCACAAATTGACACTTTAGGGGAGGGAGGAGGGGAATCGCTTTAGAAATTTTAAAAAATCGATATATTTTTTATCTTCGAATTATTATATCTCGAGAATATATTGGCAAGTGGAAAAATCAAAATATTCAATATTTTGCAAATAGAATTATCCAACACAAACAGTTATCTAATGCAAACAGAATTATCCCATTTTTTGCTAGTGAACCAGATAGCGAGAGCGCTTAGAACGGAGCGGCCTTTCTTACACAATAGCTTTTTCTAGAGATGACTTACTCCAACGATGCTTGGGTGGAGTACGCATACTCAGAACGCTACAAAATGTTTTAACGCAAGAATTTGGCAGTTATCTCCAAAACACCTGCATTACGGGCTACAAATTTTTGAAATTTTAGCATACATTGCTGCTGGGATATTTAACGAAGTCTACATTTCCGTTCTTAGAGTAATGGATAATTTAACCCTTTATTTTACCGAGTGCCGCATCTAGCACATACCTAAAAAATCTCTAATTATCCATATGTGCCAGGAATTTGGCCAATGTGATCACAGTAACTCGTCTAAGAAATGGAATAACACTTTTTTGTCCATGTCAGATGGGTGCATTTGACAGAAAAATAAAGTTTATTCTTCGGAAACAAAAAAATAAAATAAAAATAAAATAATAAATTTAAAAACTCGATCAAGCTGTTAAGATTAAAAAAAAAATTATGATTTTTATTGAATACTTTAAAACTTTAACATAAAGAAACTTGCAGTACTTTGAGCTTATAAAATTAATTGATCTAAGCCCACTTTATTCGAAAATATAGCAATGCAATACTTTAAAACTCCAATTTTGTATATAGGGTGCACGCCTTAAATTATCAATATTTAGCTGAAAATTTGAAAATTATTCTTTATAACTATTTTCCCCATGACTAAACAACATATAGATTTGAAATATTTTTTTCCAAAAAATTGAAAAAATCGTGCAATGAAAGGTTAAATATTGCTGTTGGCATCTATGCCAAAATTTTGCCGAAAACACAGATGAGGAGCAAGTAACGAGACAGAACCGAAGGAAGTCTTTTTCAGACAAAAGCAACTCGTACAGCCCGAAATCAGCAGCAACACGAAGAAAACCGGCATTTCGAGGAATCCGAAGGTCTGTTATATGCACCTGCGATCGCTGATTCATCGGTAAGCCCCTATAAACAATAATTCTATCATAATGAAACTTAAAATGTGATTATCTGGATGCTATGTTTTAAAAACTGCTTGTGCTGCAACTCAAAAAAGATATAGGTCAATTTGACTGATTTTAGATGAAACTTTTATTTATAACATTGCCGGAAGGATGTATCTACATTTTAAAAGATTTCGTATAAAATTCGTATTTTAAAAGGTTTCGTATATTTCTTAGGAACGAAAAATGTCAAGAACATGATACAAAAATCGAACATTGTATTAAAAACCGTACGTATTTTTTTAATACATTTTTTAATCGCTCTATAAGTTTATCCTTCCCGGGCATATGTTAGAAAAAAAAAATATGTATGTAATTTTTTCCAGCTTAATAAAAAAAGTGTGACGAGTGCAGCACTTTTGGCTTCGCATCTGAGACCCCCGAAGAAAAATTTTGCTAAACCGCTATTTTGTTTAAAAATAATATTAATTAAATAATTAATTTAAAAAAATGCATTCCACAAAGATGTAGTAAAGTTATGTTTCAGTTTCAAAATGATCAACTTATCTTATCACCTGAAAAATGACTGATTTTGAGGCGTCTAAAGGAACCCCTTCCACTAACCCTTAAAGCTCCGCTGCAGTGAAACATTCTGATCGCGAAATCCTATATTAGCCTATAAGATAGCTTTAAAATGCGATGACTCATTACCTAATATAATCATTAAAATATCATTTTTATCCTCAAAAGTAGACGTCAGATGCCGATGATATGCGTTTATAAAAATTCTCTACGTAAATTTTAATTATATAAAAAATCCCTGTAAACTTTGAAATTTACATTTGATTAAATTTTATTATCTTCTTAAAAATACTTTACATTTTCATAGACCATTTTTAAAAACGCACATCATCGACATTTTTCGGCTACTTTCTGATGGTGAAAACGGTATTCTGAAAATTATATTAGGTAATGAGTAATCGCGCTTCGAAAATTTTCCATTGGTTAACATGGGATTTCGCGATCGAGGAGTTTCACTGCAGCGCCCCCTTAAGGATTATTCCTTGTTCAGATCACTATTACAATGTTTTAAATCTATTTTATACTTATCTTTCTATCTGAGAAGTTGATAGAGAAACTTTAATAAAATACTATTGACAATTTGTTGAAAGATTTTACATAGTATTATTAAAAACTATTATTTATCATAAATATGGTAAAATATTCAGTAACTGATATTGACACTGTAATGCAAGACCAGTAACTGAAACGATGTGATCATGTATCTAACAATTTTTCCAAACAAAAATAATATAACTTATCAAGGAATTTATGCTTTAAAAGTACTTTCATCTTTATTATAAAATAAAAATAGACTAAACTTACTACGTTTCAAATTAAACTATAGATGGTTATATACTTTTTTATCAACTTTTAAATTAATAGTAACGAAAATATTCAATAAGTGACATTTATGAACCAATAATTAAAAAATGGTTTCTGACACCTGTAGAATAACTTAAATTTCATAATTATTTGCCACAAGATAAATTTTTATATTTTATTTTTTCTTAATTATTTTTTATTGTTATTTTTATTTTTAAACTCAATTATAGTTGTTCACCTTTTGTTAATATAACCAATAACTCACATTTCTTTCGGAGTTAGCTAAAGTAAAATTCCTGGAATCAATAAATAGTAATGATCTTGTCTCAAAATTTCCTTCCTAATTGAATATCTGCTTGGTCTAATAATTTTTGATATATTGACTCCGAATAGTAAATAAAACGAAAAAAGTTTCTAAGTTACCATTAGATAAAGCTACATGCAGATTTTTTTAAATTATTATTATTACTGATTTGACTATATTAAAAAAAAAAAAAAAAAAAAAAAAAAAAAAAAAATATGCTTTCAGAAGTGGAAGCATAAAAAAGTTTTTTTTTTTTTTTTTTGTCATGTATCTATAACTTTTGGATAATTAAGCCAGGGTATACAAGGTATATCTAAATATCTTTTAAGAAAAAATCTATATTTTCGTATATTTTTCACAAATGTAGGACATCGAGTATTATTTTGGTAAAAGAAAAAGAAAAGCAGTTATTCTACAAAAACTATGCAGAAAGCAATGTACGATTTACGTATCAGTTTTTTCTTAGTTTCTACACAAACACATTTGAGAACACATAAAAAAATACAATTTTTCACAAATACACGAGTGCATGCATGCCTGCGATAACACTTGTGTCGATATTTGAAAAAAATCCAATTTTAATACACTTTCAGTGTATTCATCGATAAATATATTTTTAATGATAACACTCAGGAAGCGAAAAAAATACTACAAGCTACATGATATGAAAATGTACTCTATATGTAGGTAAAGAAGAATTTTAAGAAAATTAATATTAGCATATTAGCAAGTATGCAGGAGTTTTTTCCCTTGATTGCAGCAAAAATACTTTGATCATAAAAAAATAAATTCTTTTGCAAAATATTCGAAGCTTTCGATGCAAAAAATAACCCCGAAAATAAAATACATGAAAAAAATTTTCATGTATACCGCAAATATTGAGTTTACATAGACTTATTTTTAAACTTTTTATTACATAAATATTAGTTTTTTATTTTACTTCTGGAAAAGTTTTGAAAATATAAGTAAAATAAAAGTACAGCATAGAACTTTCAAAGTTATTCATTATGTTTAAAACAATATAGATTCTTGTTGAAGTATAATTCATCTTATTAAAACATTTAACATGGATATATGTTTCATACAGAGATGTTATTCTGAGCATGTTATACAGAACTGAACAACTTTATTTTAAAAAAAATGTATATATACATATGTGACGATTTAAAAGTTAGGAGCCAGAGACATCAACGCCGGGTTTCCCTTTCACCGCAGAGAAGTCATGGCCACCGAGGAAAATAAATAAATAGATGTAGAGAATCCAAATAATTACTCATTGGCTACTGTAAGTTCATTTATTTAATCCGTAATCATGAGAAAGGGAAAAGCTCCTTTTGCAAACTGTCTTTTACCGAAACATTCCATCATTATTTCAGCGAGCCGTACTCATCGAAGAAAAAACCCAAGAATCCTCCTTCTCAACTTGAGGCATTTCCTCTTAAATCTAAAAAGAAAATTCTAGAACATTCTGTAACCCCAAACCATCATTCTTTTATGTAGACAGAATTCTTGTCCAGCTATGAGACTATTTTCCACAGACGATAAATTTATGTAAAAAAAATATTATTTAACCAATTTATAATCGACTCAGAATTTCTTAGGCAGACGATTTTTATAAATGATTCATTTTAAGAGAAAAAGAAAAGAAATGAATTTATTAATATGCACACTATCTAAGGTTGACGGAGGAAAAATAAAGCTGTTAACATTAACGAGAAATTTTATCTAATAAAAATAGAAATTGTAAATATCATAGTTATACCTTAAATTGGGATCAACTTTTAATTCTATTATTTTATAGATCATAAAGAGATTCAAAAATTTTAATTATAGGTAATTTCTTATTTAAAATCACAACATTTACTGAAAAAATTAATCATATTTATCAATCAAAATTCTAGCAACAGCCTTGCACACTGCACAGTTCAATCTTTTTTACTGAATTTAAATAAGTTATAAGAATCCGGGAACCAAAGCTCACTGTAACCAGAAATTCTAACAAATAAAAGGAAAAACATAAATGTTAACTTAATTTTCAGCTCAAATGTTTAGTTGTAGGAACATTATCATGAAAATACTGTATTCTGAGAATAGTTCTTGATAACAAACAAATATCAATAAAATAGAGAATGTACTTTTTTTTTTTAAATAACTTAAGCTTCTAAGTTCTTTTATACTTCATTATTATTACGAACTTATCTTTAAACGTGCATAAAAACATCATAATAATCTTTAATATGCAACAATAATTGTCTAAGAATATCATACTCTTCAATTTAATCCTTAAGAATAAAAATATTTCAATCTCCAACACATAATAATGATAATAATAATACTCATAAATAGGCAAGTAAATAAAATTCACAGACAAATAATCAAATAAATAAACCTGACAAACAGAGAATAATTAATTTAAATAAATACATAAAAAGTACACAAATAATAATAATTAAAACACTACGAAAAAATCTCACCGAAATCCTATTGGGCTCGACTATCTCGAAAAATATTTGTCTATTCACCAATTTACAAGAAATGGTCTTGTAATTATTATTATTATTTTCTTCTTTTTCATCATCACGAGGACTACTTTTTCTCGACTATGTAAGAAAGGATCTCAATCTTCATGGAACACACAAGCAAACTCAAAGCAAGCACTAATTCTTTCAAATTAGCATCTTTCCAAGCATAGATGTGAAGTTCTTTAGAAAGAGCATTTCTTTTACTTTAATTAAGTAAGAAATTACGGCGATTTTGGTAAAAGAACCTTCACGAGAAGTCGATTATCGGCGATTCACAAACCTATCATCATTTCGTTCCACAGCCGATTTCATTAGCAAGCCGAAACTACCATATAGAATGTCCTTCAGAACATAAAATTCATTCGAACTTCGGCGATAGCATGTTCTACTTTGCTCCATCGCAATTTTCTTTAAATATCCAAAAAAGGCAGCACAGATAAATAATCCTGTCGACTTTGGAGTATATTGTGACGATTTAAAAGTTAGGAGCCAGAGACATCAACGCCGGGTTTCCCTTTCACCGCAGAGAAGTCATGGCCACCGAGGAAAATAAATAAATAGATGTAGAGAATCCAAATAATTACTCATTGGCTGCTGTAGGTTCATTTATTTAATCCGTAATCATGATAAAGGGAAAAGCTCCTTTTGCAAACTGTCTTTTATCGAAACATTCCATCATTATTTCAGCGAGCCGTACTCATCGAAGAAAAAACCCAAGAATCCACCTTCTCAACTCGAGACTTTTCCTCTTAAATCTAAAAAGAAGATTCTAGAACATTCTGTAACCTCAAACCATCATTCTTTTATGTAAACAGAATTCTTGTCCAGCTACGAGACTATTTTCCACAGACGATAAATTTATTTTAAAAAAAATATTATTTAATCAATTTATAATCGACTCAGAATTTCTTAGGCAGACGATTTTTATAAATGATTAATTTTAAGAGAAAAAGAAAAGAAATGAATTTATTAATATGCACACTATCTAAGGTTGACGGAGGAAAAATAAATAAATAGATAAAATAAAATAATGATATTTTTTGAAAGGTATGGTTTTAGAGGATTTTTTATTGTTTACATTTTATTGTCTAATCTGAAAAAAATATATAAAGCCATCATATATAATTTACAATGATTTAATATAAAGGTACTGTATAGCCTTATGTAAGAAGTTTGTAATTTCTTCATAAGTTTTTTAAATATTTATAAAAGTCAAATTATCATAAATATCATAATTACAATACTTTTTATTTAATTATCATAGAATACTTTTCTTAACTTGTCACCTAGACAATTAAGTCTTTAGCTCATAAATATATTTAATAATAGAAGTCATTTTATTTTGAGATCACAATGTCTGTGATCGATGCTTGAAATTCCTATCTAGACAATTCTGATCAATAGAAAGAGGGAAAGATATAATTTATCTCACGTATTCCTCTCATACACAGCAAACACCCAGCAAGATTTCTCATACCGTAAATTCCATGTTAACATATATTATATGTACTGTCGTGGGGGAAAAATGTAAACACCTCAACAAACTCTGCAACAAATTGTTGTAGGTGATATTTACTGGTACAACACAATTGGAAAGCATATCTATTTTTGAATGATCCATACAAAATTTCCATAGTGGACAATCTACATATTAAAAAGAACCCAAACTTTTGTATCAAGTTTGACACCATAAATAAATTATACTCCATTGAATTAACCTATAGACAAATTTTCAAGTATTTTATACGATTAGTTTCAGAGTTGTTAATTAGTCATATATATATATATATATTTAAGAGCTGTACCTATATTGGACCTCTGCATACATTTGCTGAAACGCAACAGAATAACTATGTCACTTTTATTAATGTTATATTACTTTTCAACATCATGGTCATTTTAATATGTATCGATTATTGACTGACCGAATGTTTCAACAAAATGAGTACAATGTATGTTTTCCAAATTGTCCTTTCTGTCACACCATAGACGGGTCTTTAAACAATCGTTTCGATGGTTTATAAGCATAATTCCAAAAAATACTTGAAAGAAAGATTTGAAATTGAGATTTGAAATGAATGAGGGCATAATAAATATACATATACCAAAAAATGTATGTTCCAATTATTTTTCTTACAAATATTTCATAATTCAACATTCACATTATAAAAACTTCAAAATTACAAAATCCCAATATATTTACGTTTGGGATTTTTAGTATTATAATCACAAGAAAGGTTATCACATACTTTAAGGAAGTATTAATAAAAATATCAAAATGTAATTTATCATCAGAAGCTCTAAATTTTGAATATTTATAATTCAAAATCCCCTCATCCAAATGATTTTATTATTTTTCAAGGTACAGTTGAGGTGAGATATTTTAAATATATTTAAAAATGTGGATTTTCCCATTGAAAAACCAAAATTTGATGTGTTTTGGATTTGTAAATGGATACTAAACAAAATTTGAATACATCATTTAACCCAAGATAACGATCGCATACCTAGGGTACGATTGGTTTTTACTTTGTCACTAATAAATACAAATAACTACTGTCACCTTATTTAGTCGAAGACAATTTTTAAATATTCTACAATAAAGTAAGTTGAAGATTACTTAAAAAAAAATAACTGTGACAATTGTGAAAAAATATACGCACTCTGAATCTATCCGTCTGTGTCCTACTGGGTTAAAAGTAGATTTTATTTCTTTTTTTTTTTTTTTTTTTTTTTTTTTTTTTTTTGAATAAGTAATTAATTTCAATGATAATTAGTTGTAGAGTTAGTATTGCTATTTTTTCCACAACTCTATACGAGCAAGCAACATTGTTTCAATATATATCAACCTTCCAAGTACTTACCACATTCTATCTTGCTTCCCCTTTTTACTAAAAGGAGCCGGAGTTACGGAGAATGAATAAAATATATTGCTTATTATAAAATGATAACACTATAAATTTTGGTACTTACATACCAAATGTAATGCGTATCAATTTTTATATAGGGGAAAAATACGTAAGTATTTAGTTATGCATAATACTAATGGTAGAAAATCCGGCATCGGTGAAAAATAATTTGGTAGAGAAATTTTGATTGCGTCTGTATTAATCCCTAATTAATGCACAATAAAAATTAAGATTTATACAATATGCATTTTTCCCTTATTAGAAACTTTGTTTTAAAATAACCTTCACCAGAAATCGCTTCGAAAATTTTTTCATATTATGAAAATTATTTTCTTACGTGTTACTTCAGAGATCTCGGACTTATTTCAGTATACACACGTACTTTCTACAATCATTTAATAAAAAAAATGTAGTTTCATACAGCTGTCCAAAATATTCCCCTTGTAATATGTGCCCCACATTTTAGGCCTAACGTTCTCGAAAAATACGCATTACATCTGAGTAAGTATGGAACAATAAATAATTATAACAAATAGGACAAATAATATAGACCAAACTTTTTTTACCTCTAATTAGGTTTGGATATACTTATAATCTACAAGGATAATTGTGCATAAGCACACAATGTTTTAAAAGTGTAGAATATCCGGATATTTTTTAAAATATTTTTATCCATGTTATGTGTTATTAGGTAAAGGTATTGCTATAAGGAATTAATATACAGCTGTTCATTCTGTACCGATGCCATATATTAACATTTTCAGAAACATCCCAAATCTACAACAAGACTAGCAAAAAAAATTGCATACAAATATATACATACTGAAATAAAGATACATATGAGTACTATGAAATATCCTCCACCTCATAAAGCAAATGTTCCCAGCCCACGAAAGTTTTTAAAACGATTTAAATTGGAGATGGATGCATAACATCTTATGGCAGATTTGGATGTGTTTGTATATGTTATTGGCAGGTTTATAAACAAGAATTTTCACACACTAATTTGATTGTGTCTCTGATTATGGAGAATGGCCTGGTTTTAACAAGCAAAGCTGTCCCGTTAAATAATTTTAATTAAATATTTGTTAATCTGAGACATGTCCAATTCATTACTGAACCACCTCATATGATTCTCCTACTTCAAGTTGCAGTATTTGAACGAAAATGAATCGTCATCGACATCCAAATTTGAACGGATGTTTTCTTCTTTTATCATTAGCGGTTCCAAGTAATTTAAAATGCATAGAAAGATACTAAATAGTTACATTTATCACTTTTAGATGTCAGTGATAGGTAATTTCCAGCATTATATTTTAGAGAGATAAAAAATGTTTTATTATTCATTAACCTTCCTTTAATATGTGCATGCTTACAAATTAATTTTAAACATAAAAAATTCCTTAAAAATGGCGGAAGTGTTTTAGGCCTCGTGTTTTAGACTAGTACAAAAAATATTAGAGCAACATTAGAAAAAATATCATTTTGCACATAATTTATAGTTGTATTTTATAAGTATTTAAAATTAGAAAGGTTTTTTTGTCCACTTTTATAATAATCTCGTGACGCGAGGCTACTTTATACTTGAAATTTATTTTAATTTTAAGAAAAGAGGAATTTTCATTATCAAATAGATTACACTAATAAACAAGGTTTCTGTTTCTTACTAAGTGTGTGGTGACTTTATATTTAAGGTGGTACTGTGAAAGAATATACCATTAAAAAGTTTCCATCACCCACAGATTTTTAAAAAATTCAGAATCTTGAAAATCTGAATTTTTCAGCATTTATTCAACACATATACCTTATGAAATTTATTATTTGGTATTTTAGTGATGACAAACTATTAAATAAACACTTATAAAGCTTAAAATTAATATTTAAAACACTGAAAATATGCATTGTTTATACAGTTTCAAGAAATTGTAGAGGAATTTTTGTAAAAACAAATGATATTAATAAGAAATATACTTTATGTAGCGGTAAATGTCTTATCCGTGGATGCTCTCTTATAGGCACTATCACTAGTTTCCCTAATAAGGTTCCAACAGTAATCTCCGAGCATATTAGGGATCCACCTGCCTCGATATCCTGTTTTCATTGCAGAAATATCCTGGCGGAAGCACTCACCATGCTTGTCGCTCACAGCTCCCATATTTTCGGGGGGGGGGGGGAATTTGGATGAGACGTTAAAAGTGAATTTTCCACGACATTGAACACCCTAAATCTTGGTAACTTTTTAACATGTCTTTAATTAATGTTTCATAGTTAGGACTTTGATGGTTTCCTAAGAAATGTGTCACACATTTTAAAAATCGATCCATGCTGCTTTTTCTAAATCATTTAATGTATCATCAAAATTTTTGTCCTTCATATTGTGTCTAACTTGTGGGCCGACAAAAATACCCTCCTTAATTTTTGCATAGCTTAGCGATGGAGATTGTTCTTGCAGATATTGAAATCCACGACCTTCTTTATTTATAGCTTAAACGAAATTCTTGATCAATCCCAACTTTATGTGTAAAGGTGGAAGAATAAATTTCTTTTTATCGATTAGAGGAAAATTTTGGCTATTTTTTCACCTGCAATATGTTTTGCGTTCTGGCCACTTCTTTTTGATATAATGCTCATGCTTTGCTCTACTATCCCACTCGCATAGGAAACAGCAATATTTTGTATAACCTTTTTGCATACCAATAAGAATGGCAATTACTTTAAAATCTGCACATGTATTCCAATCATGATGAGAGTAATCAATTTCAAGAAGCAGAATCTTCATATTTTCATAAGACTCTTTCATTATGCAAGAATATGCTATTGGAACAGACGAAAGGGCATTTCCATTATGAAGAAGAACAGCCTTCAAGCTGGTTTTTGAACCATCAAT
The DNA here is from genome assembly GCA_964019185.1 of Maratus speculifer. Classification (NCBI taxonomy): domain Eukaryota; kingdom Metazoa; phylum Arthropoda; class Arachnida; order Araneae; family Salticidae; genus Maratus; species Maratus speculifer. Next base: position 276,953,965 of record OZ025289.1, on the reverse strand, counting down.
GAACAAGCGCCATTGTTCCGACTTATATTGACAATTTAAAGCAGACATTAAACCACTTATGCCATTACAATAGCATAAATCACCTTTTCTTGAAAAAAAATGTCGAATATTTCCTATGTTGATCTCGATAAATAGATATCTGTGTATTGTTTCTCAGGCGATTCCAACCTTGAAATCTTGATCCAAGTAATTCTGAGTTTTTGTTTGATAAATTTAAGTCTCTCACAAGATCATTTAATTCTTCTTGAAGTAATTAGGTGTGGTTCTTCATTTATGCCAGGAGAACAGTTTACATCAGATGTAGAGGAAGTTTCAGTTTCATCACATTCCATTTCTACTGCTGCATTGTCATATATAAAATTCTCTGGAGGTTTCGGTATTGGTAAATCATCATTATATAATACTGGTCGCATTACTGAATATAAGTTCGGGTACTTAATTTTATGTTTAATTCTTGCAGAGAATCTTTTAATTTTTGTAATACAAAAGTAGCAGTCAGTTATATGATCCTTTCGGCTCACGCCATATCATGGGTATAGAAAAGGGCACTCTTTCTTGAACCGTTCAACCACGCCTGGAGATTTATAGCACATCGTGTACGACAAGAATGAGGTGCCCATTTTTTACTTTGTTCACCTACAATGCATCCAAAGTACATGTGATAGACAGTCTTTATTAGAGGAGTAAAAGCGCACCGATGCTTTTTCAAAGTTAGTTCCCCGCACACATAGCAAAAAGAATCGGGTTCATTAACGCATCCTCTAAACATTTTTCACATATTTTAAAGAAAAATAGGATAATTATAATCAAAATTTAAGTAAAAAGGCTTACAGAACAAAGAAATAGCAGTACACTCGCCCCGAAAGATAAGTTTCAACTCTCACGGATTTGCGTTAAAGCCGAATACTGTGGCTAAGACTGTCTGTTCAAGGTCGCTAACATAAAATTTATTAGGGGGACATCTGTTTTGACTCTCTTGCTGTAACTTCTATCGTTGTAATAAGAAAAAAGAATGTTTGTGTTAATAAAACAGGCATAAGAGAATAATGTAATATAATTATAATGGCTATACGATGCCTACATACTCCGAAACGTATAAATGAAATTTCTCAAAATCGGAGGGTGACAGAAAACTTTTACAAACGTATTCTTTTTCAGCAGCTTCAAATGTATAAGAAACACCCAATGTATATAGAGAAACAGAAAATTCGTTAAAATTTGTTTATCAGTGTTATATATTGCATACAAGCAGAAATTGTACATCTTTCACAGAAATAAGTATTGATTTCGTTTACTACAATAAAGAAATTTAATTATTATTTGATTATTAATGATGGATCTGAAAATTAAAAAATATTTTCCTAAAAGGTACGTTTTTTCATAGGCTAAGGAAGGTAGATAAAGTCTATAAAAGCTCTTATTGAACTCCATCCCAAACAGAATAAAAAGTTTGCGTACCAGTATCCAAAGTCTTTCAAACCACAGTTTGGGAATCATGATACAGATAATAAGGATAAATTTTTATATAATAGTAATAATAGAAAATATTATAAAGAATGTATTTTTTTACTTTATATAATTTTAATTTTTTATATATCAATTTATTTACTTTTTTAACTTAAGGAATAAGTTACTTATGCGATCCGAGATGTATTAAAAATTAAAAACTTTTCCTATTGACATTTAACATCTCGTGGAATTACGTAATACCAAATATAAAAAAGAATTTTTCATTTCTCAGAAAACTAATCATAAAACGAACAAGTTTTTCTCGAAGGACATTCTTAATGATACGCAGCTAACTTTTTGTCAATTTTCGGATTACTTCTTCATTTTTTATAGCATTTAAAAAAAACCTTTTCTAAGCAAATAGGATTACAAAGGTATAATGAAGTTTTTTAAATATTTTTGAAATGCAGATTATAAGTAATAAATTTCAAACTGTTTGAACATAAATTCTGTTAAATATCACTCTCTAAGAGAAATGTTTTTAGATAAATACTATAAAACTTACGCTAATTTAAACCAGTAATAAAATGAAGAATTAAATAAAGGAAATCTGTTAACCATATAAGGAAGTTCAGTTTTTTATAATACGTTATAAATCATCTTATACACAATGTTATACACAGTCCAGTCATATTAATGTGACTACCTCGCATTTTTTTACGTTTTGTTACATATCAGGAAAATATATGAGAAATTTATCCTGAAACTCCATGTATGTAAATAAAATACTACAGGTCGTATACATCCGCGAATCTTTTTTATCAGAAATCAAATAGGGGACAGTCAAAAAATTGAAAAATAAGAATAACTTTTAAATAATCGTGTCAAAACTAACGTAGCAAAGGCTTCTTAAATGTAAATTATGATTAAATGGAGTACTGTAATAAACTGCATTAATTTTTATGAGAATAGCATGTATACTTATAGAAAAATTAAGATTTTCATGAAAACAGTCCCAAATTTTGCCAAGTTTTTTCTTTATAATTTGATAAATTCTTAATATAAAAAAAGTTTTTTTTTCAGAAAATATCACAAATAATATTGTACACAAAACCCTGTAATTAGAACTTAAAAAAATTGTATGAATAATGAGCAGGTTTACTGAAACGTATTTGACTGCGCAAGCATGAAGGAAATCGAAGTATAATTCGAAAAACGTGTTAGCTAATTTTACAGAGCAACTTTTATGAATATCTCAAAAACAGTGCTTGAAAATTCTAAAAATTATCGTTGAAAAAATAAGCTCAAAATCCATTGATCCACAAAATGAAGGAAAAAAGTTAAGGGCTCTATCCAAATATAGTTTTACATGCAATATCATGTATGCTGTTTTTACACAATTCAATGGATATATGGATATAGCCCCTTACCTTTCCATTCCGCTGTGGTTACTTTCATGCATGCGCAATAAAAAACTAATTCGTAAACATGCTCATTATTTATGTAACTTTTAAATTCTGATTATGTAATTTTTAAATTCTTTTTAAATTCTGATTACAGGGTATTGTGTACACTATTCTTTGTCATATTTTATGAAAAGAACTTTTTTATATATTAAGAATTCTGCAAATTATAGTAAAAACCTTGGCGAAATTTGGGACTGTTTTTATAAAAATTTCAATTTTTCTACAAGTATACATGCTATTCGCATAAAAATGAACACAGTTCATTACACTAACCCGTTTAATCATAATCTGCGCTTTGAATGCTTTTGCTACATTAGTTTTGAAAGAGGTATCCAAAAGATATTCATTGTTTTTCAATTTGTTGATGGTCGCCTATAGGATTTCGGGAAAAAATAAAATTCGAGAAAAAATATATAACATGAATTAATCTGCATAAACTCCTGGAGTCCACAGAATAATTTGTCGGCGCGACTGAGTTTTAACCCCCTCTTTGGCGCGCTTCCAAAATATCGCTAGTTTGGCGCGCTTTTGCGTTTTGTCTCCCGGAGCGGGATTTAAGTCCAGGAGACACTGCGCAAAAGACATACCTTCTTTTAAAAACAAAACCAGCCTTTTTTTAACTAAAAAAAGAAATCAATAATAGATTTTCTAAAGAAATATACTAAACTTTGAAGTCAAATAATGTTTTTTTTTATATATATTATGAAACTAAATAACATTAAGATTCAAAACATCTAAAGTACTAAAGAAAGCCCTAAAACACTTACTTTTAAATACAAAGCACGGTCTCTGCATATAAAAAACAATAGAAATGTAGAAAATACTTCCTTTTAAATACAAAACAAAGGTTTCTAATTAAAAAAAATCTCTCGTATATTGCCCCCAAAAAATTTACTCACTCGATGTTGCACTCTTCGAAATCCAACGGCCTCTAATGAGACACAAGATTTTTAATTAATTTCAAGGCGCGAGATTTCAAACTTTTAAATGTTTCTCCTCTCATGTCCAATAAAAAAACTAGAAAAGAAAGAACGAACGGAGCATGCGCAAGCCGAGGAGCGGAATCTCTCTGAATCTCCAAGGGTTGCCAAGAAGAGCAGCACCGAAACGGAAAAGAAAGCAACGCATGGCGCAGTTATCGCGCGTCAAAAAAAAAAAAAAAAAAACGCTGACAGGAAGTGGGTAAAAACTCAGTTTACCTAATTCGTCATTTGTTTGTCTAGATATTTAACAAAATGACTAAAATCTCAAGTGGTCACATTAATATAACTGGACTGTGTATTATTACAGGCTTTTGAGTATAATTAATGATAATCCTTTAAGTAATTTTCTATAGTCAATAAAAAAGGTTTCTCTTATAATACATACATTATTATAGAATATTCAAAATCTACGCATGAATATTAATACCGGTAATTAATGACAATTTTCTACATTTAATTACGCATTTTTTCAGTATAAATAATAAAAGAAAGTATTTGTCGAATGTTTTATTTTCTGCGTGAATTAACATTTAACTTCTGGTTTTAAAAATAGACTATGAATTTTTAGAATATTTATAATTGTTGAAGTCCGCTGAATCTTTGTGTTCTAATTTTACAAAGATTTCGTACTCTTCTAAATATTTTGTATGAGTTTATATTGGAGTTTATTGGTGTTTTTATGTGTTTTCAGGTCACCTACTATCATTTTCCGTGATTGTACAATTTAAATAAATTTATATGTCAGTGAAGACGATAATGTCCAAATCGAATAACAATCGAGCTCAAATTGATCAGATACTGATTACTGTCACAAGGATTTTATAGATTTCCATACAAATAAGTAAACTACACCCAGAAAAAAGCTTTGTTGAATCAAGAGAAATTTGTTTGGTCCAACCAATCCTTTCATTTAAAAATGGGTGAAAGCAAATTTTATTTGAATAAATAAAAAAATATTGTTGATTTTTTTTTACTGTAATTTTCCGTCCACAATTTTCATCCGACAAGCATAATAACGTAATAATAACGTCATTAATCCGTCTCAATTTGAAAGTTTTATTGATCAAAAATTATATTAATCCTTTATAGCTATATAAGTCAATTAAACAAAATTACGTGCGAGAGTTATGGCTACTGCACACCAGTTTAAGTTTTGCAAAAACATCAAAATTTTGTTGGAATTACAAATTGAAAATACAAGACTTTAGTAACACTCAAGAAAAATTGATAAAATTTTGTTAAAATTTTATAAAAGTGTTAACAATATTTTTTTGTCTGAGCAACAAAAGCGATTTTTTACTTTAATTAAAAATTTCGCTTAAAAAAACCAAAATGTACTTAACAAAAATGTTTTGTAGTTTTGATCTATTCCTTTTTCTGGGTGTATCTCTACGATTTTAATACCATTTTTGATCTATTTTAAAATTGTTTCTATAGAGAAACAATAGAAGAAAATGTACACAGAATAATTGCTAAATATTTTCGCAATTTTATAGTGCGGCGTACCTAAATGACGTGGAGATAACATCTCCAGTTACAAAGTCGATTATTTCGGGCTCGAAACCCGGTGATTTTATTGTACCAAATTATAATATTGTATTATACCAAATATTTATATGAATGCAGGTGATTTTGTTAAATATAAATGCTAGAAATAGTTCTTTTGCGAGTATTTACGTATTAAAAACAGGCAGTGATGTTTGGTTTTTAATTTCAACAGTTCAAAATTAATGTATAATATACAATATTTATGCATTTCCCCCTCCTTTCAAATTTAAATTTAAATTTTTTTATAAACCATTCTTTTCAATCTTAAAATTTATTGATCTACATCTTAAAATTACTTAAATGTTAAGTTTAAAGTTTCTAGTTTAAAATCGTCACATACATCGCAGTTTTAGACCATTTTTTCTTCCTGTAGAAGTCAAAAATTCTGAAAATAGTTTTGTGCAAGAATTCATATCTTAAAAACAACTCATATCTTAAAAGCAAAGCCCACAGCTATCTTAAGTTTCAAATTTTTTTTTCTATCAGTTCAAAATAAATCGTAATTTAGAATTTTATTGGAATGTTTTCCGCTTATTTTGGTCTTTTATATTTCGTTCTTTTTAGCAATTGTTCATAACGTGTTAAAAAAAATAAATAAATAAAAAAAGGCCAAACAAATTTAAACAATTAACAGAAATGTTGATTCAAGCACAACTGTATTATAGAAATTACCCGTAGAGATTTTTTTTTTTTTGCATCTTTTTACATTGCGATTTTTTAGATACTCTTATTTGCAAGTATTTACTTCTTAAAAGTAACATCCACGTCATATCAGGTTTTTAGCACTAACATTTTTAAATAAATCGTAATTCAGGATGCTTTTAGGAAGAATTTCTTTTTTTAATATTTGAAAATTTGAAATTTTTAGGAACTATTCATCGCGAGTAGTTTCACATTAAAGGTAACCAGAGTATTGAATTTAAAATTTCTAGCCGATGTTAATACTGACGTACATATATATATATATATATATATATTACAAATTAAAAAAATTTTCGCCAAACCTAACCTTTATACTACCTTAATTTTCTTATAATAATGTTCCGTACTTACTTCAAACGTACGTACTTACTTGGGCTCCTTATGCAGGCATAAGGTGTGCACTTTGATTGTAAAGGCTTTCAAATTGATGTTGATAAATTAATTTTAAGTGTATTTAAGTCTAACTATATTTACTCATTTATTGACATTAGTATTATTCTACTTATTCAGCAGTTATTTATGTTATAACAGTTATAAAATCTGATGATTCTACTCAAACCTATAACATAATATGTGATTTTCAGTGATTGTGAAAACTACAGATATTAAAAGTTTTTCAAAAAAGCACACTATTTTTATTTCCATTTCTCAATTAAGAATGACACCTTTTATTCCTATTTGTATTTTATTATTAAAGTTTATAAACCATGTGTAAATAAAACATTATTCTACATTTGGCATTGAAAACTTATAACCAAATTCGACAATTTTGTAAAAGAGTATCAGAGAGGAATTATTGTAAGGAAATACTGGTTGAGAGTCCATTTTCTAAATAGTTAGATTTAATTTTATTTGGATTTTGGAATTATTATGATTTTTTTTTTATTTATACTTTCGGCTAGCAAAAAATACTTTCTTATGCTATTAGAAGATAAGAAAATTATTTAGTTGCTATGTAATTATTTTTATCCTCAACCGATATTTTCCCTATCAATAATAAACAAATTGTGAGATTTTCTTTTTATTATACTCTTGTTTTATTATTATTATCATTATGATTTCTATAATGAAGTTTAGTATTAATTATACTCTTATTGAGAAATATTAGGATATGGAGTCTTATTATACTATCACTTATTATTGTTGTTATTGTTATTATTTAAATTTTTCTATATTATTTATTATTGATATTGAGAGTGATGCTATTTATTATTAAAAAAATTGATATATTATTGAAAGAAAAATTTGATTGATTGTTAAAAGATGTTGGATCCAACATAACATAAAAAACAAAGATTAAACTAGATTTGGAGATCTTTAATTAAAGAGACTGTATTCAGTGAACATTGGAAAAGACTTTTATACACAATGGAAAGACTTTTTTCATTTGAAGAACTTTATTTAAAATAACCTATGCATTAAGTTATTGTAATTATTTAAACTTCCATGAGAACGAATTGTTATTGTTTTTATTATATTTTTTATCTCTTGCTTATTTATATTTATAACTTATTTACTGTTATTGTATGTATTATCTCCTATGCACTTACAAATAGTAAGTGATATTGTAACAGTATTGTATCTCTTTCAGGGAAATGCTCCTACCTAAATTTAATTCAGATTAATTTCCTCTTAACTATTTTATTTTAATCGCTAATATTTTTTATATTGCGTTAATTTTCTTTTCTTCCATCTCTTGGCTTCCTGGGTTTGACAGTTTTATTCCAAAATTTGACTTTTCTAAATTATTATATTTCTGTTGTCTGAACTTGTAGTTTTATTTAACTATCAATTTCATACAAATTTTCGGGGAGGGGAGATAATATTACAAATTTAAAATTTTTTCGCCAAAACTAACCTTTATACTACCTTAATTTTCTTATAATAATGTTCCGTACTTTCTTCAAATTATTAAATTAAAATCTTGTTTCTAGATCTAATCTGTTAATCTGTATGCAGACGATATAAATTCTTAATTTGCCTTAAAAAACATTATTCCAGTATGCGTAAATTTAAAAAGATGGCTCTAAATTAAAAATATTCTTAATTAAAACTTTATTTCTTAATATTCCAAGTAAAACTGATTTCTTCTATGTTTTTATCAACCCTTTTTAAGAAAATCTTATTAAATTTATTCCAAAACCATACCTTTCAAAAATATCATTATTTTATTTTATCTATTTATTTATTTTTCCGCCGTCAACCTTTGATGTGTGCATTAATAAATTCATTTCTTTTCTTTTTCTCTTAAAATTAATCATTTATAAAAATCGTCTGCCTAAGAAATTATGAGTCGATTATAAGGGCCATGTCAGACGAGCGATTTTTTAAAACGTCGATATTGACGCCGTCTCTTGAGGGAATAGAAATGTTCTCGTCTGGTCAGACGACAGTTCCAGGGCCAGCGTCGCAAAAGCGGAAAAAATCTTGACGCTTGCACCTGGCGTTCCCCTCAGCCCGCTCGCCTCTGCTGACGGTCTGGAGGCTGTAGTTTAAATTACGATGGGCAGACGAACGTCTATTTCAACACTGATTTTGACTTTCTTTATCATTTTTTCATGAATTTTTGATGTCATTGCGCACCGAATTTTCTCCTTAGAGTTTGAAATGGATTTAGCCGTGGAATAAATAATTTTTGACGTACGAGAGGATTGTATATTGTATAATTAAGAATATTGTAGGGTATATCATCAGAATTAACTAAAGATAAAAATAGAAAAAACAATAAATTGATCAGTGGTATGTTGCACTCTAGATAAAAAAATAAAAAATTCAGAAAAATCTGAAGAAAATCAGGAAGTTATGGGAACACTATTTTAATTAATTTTGTTTCATATTTAAAAAAATCATTTAAAGTAATTTTACTGTAAAAAATTAGATTTTATATGAAAAATATTAGAACAATAAAATATTATTATAAGGAAAAACTGAAAGTAATCTTTATCAAATTATAGTAATATTATTTTGTCTTAGTATGTTTCCAGAATATTAAATTAAATTCAGAGGCCGTTGCAGGTGTTTTATTTTAGGGGGGGGGGGATTTTGCGAAAAATAAAAAGACTTTTTGTAAATAGTATTTTATGTTTGTGAAAAGTAACATTTTGTAAGGAAATATGAAATACAGTTACTGAAATTAAAAACCTGGGGAACTAGTTTCCTTTGAAAATTGCAGATTTTTAAACCTAACAATATAAAAGTAATGGATAGTATGTTTTTATCTTATAGAATTTTATGAAAGGGTCTTTTTAGTAATTTCGGAGAAGGAGCCTGTTTCAATGTTTGGTTTTTGGAGAAGGGGGCCTGTTCACTGATGAAAAAAAATCTATTAAATTTATTGCAAAAACTGCTGGTGGCAATTTTGTCAGTATTTTTGTCATAAAAACTGCAGTAATACATACGTAATTTTTTTTCTTACATCTAATTTTACTGCAATTTTTACGGCAAAAACTGCTGGCAACATTTCTACGCGGTAAATTTAATGGATTTTTTAACAGTGTTTTATTAAATGAATTTTTGTGTAATGGCTCTAAATAGGCCCTAAATTATGCCTGAATTGACCTCGAAATTAAAATCATTATAAGTTAGATAAAGTTTTGAAAATTTGGAATGGAAAAACGGACAGCAAAGATATGATCATAATGCTTCGTGATCATATCGCAGTAGCGGTTCTATTTACTGCAAGCATATAATTTTGTATAATTATGTATACAATACCAGCCAAGTTTTACGGGGTGTTTTCTCACCACTATATTTTAACATATAAATTTACCTTACTTAATCATCGGAAATATAATTTTAAGAAAATCAAATTTTTTCTGATCAAAAATAGTGGTAGGTAAACAGCGTAAAAGTTGAAATTTACTGTGTATAATATTCTTTCAAAAAGCTTTTAACTAAAGGAAAATAATCATAAAAAAATCGACATTTTTGTAAAAATTGTGTCCTGCAATTTGCTTAAAATTTTTTCTTGGGCTTTGCCATAATGCATTTAAATGAACTACCTGCGTGGCCGAAAATAGCCTTTTTTGCGCTCTGGATAAACATGGTTTTTGGCTCCCCCCTCCCCCCCCCCCCGCTTGAAATTTCCTCTGTAAATTATATTTAGTACATAAAAGTATACAAAGTAACATATAAAGAATAAAACAAAAAAAAGTATCAGAATTTTATTAATATCCGACTTATTTTAAATTTTAAAACATCTAATCATAAAATGATACCAAACAATATGCTTTGTCAAATATTGATTCAATAAAATCTTGTAAACAAAATAAAAAATAATAGTAAAAAAATCCATTTTATACAGTATCCTTATGCCATATCATTCTTAGATTCTTCAATGCTTTAGCATACCCCAGAGCCGGAATTTCCAGGCCCGGTCCAGCCCGTTGTAAAAACAAAAAGTTCGGCCTGGGCCCTGCCAGCCCAGTTCCTATTTTTACATTTCTAGGCCCGGCCTGGCCCGTTCTGGCCGGTCACAATTTCTACTATTTCTAAAAAATTCAGATTTTTATCATATAAGTAAGATTCTTTTAAAGAATACTTTATACATGTCTATGAGATCATTTTACAGCATATTTTACAGGAAATACTCATTAGCAACATTAATAATTACTTAGATATTTAGATTTTCGACATTCAAAAAAGATTCATAAAAATATTAACATAGTTTAGAATAAAGGAAAAAAAAGAAAGTTAAAAACATAATAATTTTTGAAGCTGTACAGTAAAAATAGATTTATGGAAATATTTCCTCAAATCCAAAGGAGCTACTTTCTGACACTTATCTAAATTCATTTCTTTTTAGAAACGCATAAAATTAGCAGATATTTTTATTCAGAAACTATGTAATCGAATGGATTTATCAATTTTTTTGACACAAGCAATTTAAGAAAATACTGTCAAAGTTAGCGTTTTGAATAGAATTTCTGGAAGTGACAGCATGGGAAGGGAGAAAAATCTGCAAACATTTGACAACAATATCTTATATCTCAACAAGGTAATACAAGTATTTTATTTGCCAAAATCATAAACGCTATTCGATTCCAAATCCCTTTAATAGTCAGGCTGGTCAATTTTATACTTTTACTGTTAAAAATTAGTCAGAAAATGTGTCAAACTTTCACGTTGTTGAGAAGTGAATTCAATAATCACTAAGAAGTTTGTATCCAAAGATTATGTTAACATAAGTTTTTTATCGCTATTAATAATTTTACAAATCAAATTGTCTACCCTAACTTCTTGAGAACAATTAAGTCTAGTTCCGGCTCAGTTCGTCTACATGTAGGAAAACAATGCAAGCCTGATCTCGGCCCGACACGAGTCTGCTAAAAAAATATTAAGCCCACGTTACACACAATGTAACTATCCGATGCCGATCTCTACACTGTAGAAGTTACATTTCTGCATTGATGCTGTGAAACTAAGTATCGGCTCATGACGTACATTTCTACATGTTATTTTCGTTAAAGCCATATCCATTTAAAATAACTCATATTTTATCGTTTCTGCGCAAATCTTTATAACGGGCCGGTAGCCCCCGCTAAATTTTTTTACCGGCCCGGCCCGTATGGCCCATTCAATTTTTCTTATTTTTGCCGACCTGGGCCGCAGGCCGTCCCGGGCCCGTGCAGACCTCTACTCCTGACAGGACGATTTTAACAATACAATGCATACAGCGACATGAGTAAAATTGGTACACAAAATCTTCATTTGGCGCCCCTTCGTTTCGTATCAATAAATTATTCGAAAAATAAATGTAACCATATTTGTATATCACTCCAAACAAACAAAAACAAAAACTCCAAATATCAAGGGAATTTTTAGACATTAATAAATGTATCATTACGGAGGGAGAAGGTGTTCGATGAATGATAGAGTATACTATCGTAAGGGAGGAGGAGTTCCAAATTTACCAAAAAATTTATGACATCGTTATATATGCACGTACAGCCTCTAAACGGAAAAAAATATACCCTTTGCTCATGGGGGAGGGGGGGGGAGTGTTAGCTCATACTTCTTGACTCATGTAACGCAAATTTCACACTTTAGACATTTGTCAATCCTATTTTTCATTCATGCAACTAAGATGTTTGTTTTGCTATCACGTTCTGTAGCAACTTTTTTTTAATCGATTTAGTTTATTTATTTATTTAATAATACAATAAATAAGAAATTTCATCTAAATGAAAGTTGAATAACAATTACTGCCATTTTAAGTCCTGCATCTGCAGTCATATGTATTTCTTAAAAGATGGTAAATTTTTCATTTAACATCAGATGTAATTCTTGTAATTTTGGATATTTTAAATAAAAATACCCGGTAAATAATCGATCACTTATCATAGAATGAACACAGTACCGTCTGTGTATGCATATATTTTTTCTAATTTCTTGAATAATTGATAAAAAAATACAGAATACTTTATTTCCTCCAAAAAATCCATCTTATTTAAATTAAAAACATCGAATTAAAAGCTTCCTATTATCAATGGAGACGATAATCGTCTGCATATTTTGATGGAAAGGTCCCGTTCGTGTGGATGGAAGTAGCGCAGATGTTTATTTCTCACTGGAAAACCAAAGCGTCAAAATAATCGGTCGTCTGTCATTAGCCTATTGGTTAAATAATATTTTTTTTTAAATAAATTTATCGTCTGTGTAAAATAGTCTCGTATCTGGACAAGAATTCTGTTTACATAAAAGGATGATGGTTTGAGATTACAGAAAGTTCTAGAATTTTCTCTTTAGTTTTAAAAGTGGGAAGTCTCGAGATGAGAAGGAGAGAGATTCTGGAGTTCTTTCGTCGATGAGTACGGCTTGTTGAAGTAAATGATGGAATATTTTTTGGACATTTCGGTAAAAGATCGTTTGCAAAAAGGGGTTTTTCCCTCTATAATGACTACAGTTGAATAAATAAACTTACAGCCACCACTGAGTGATTTATTGGATATTCTACATTTATTTATTTTTTATTTTTTCCCTCGCTGGCCATGACTTCTGTGCAAAGAACGGGGACCCTGGCGATGATGTTTCTGGCTCCTAACTTTAAAATTTCACATATATATATATATATATATATATATATATATATATATATGTACAAGGTGGTCATAAAAAAACTGTGCCGATATACGAAGGTCTAGCGGCCAGTCCGCTCAACCGATCGAAATGAAATTTCAGATATAGTTATTCAGAGGTATGAGCTCGAGATTCTGTGAACGACAACAAAATGGCGCTCACGGTTACGGTTATAGTTACAAAAACTCGAAAATTTCCAATGGCAACACCCATTTTTTTTTCATCGTAAAATGCTCAGCGCATTCGAAAACCCTAAAGAGCATTGGAACCGTACCTGTATCGCAAGAAACGGACATGTTATGCACGCACAAAAAACCGTTTTGGGAATCCCCCTCATAGAAAAAACTCGATTGGGGCGCAAGGAGGAAATTAGCATGTGACGCAGAGTCAGTACGCTAATCTTTGATTACAATACAGATCGGAGAAACTAAAACTTTTATTTTGATTACACATTTTCCACATGGGTGCCATGTCTGTGATGGCACCCATGTGGAAAATGTTTAATTGAAATAAAAGTTTTAGTTTCTCCGATCTGTATTGTAATCAGAGGTTAGTGTACCGACTCTGCGTCATATGCAAATTTCCTCCTTGCGTCCTAATAGAGTTTTTTCTAAAGGGGGGGGAGGATTCCCAGAACGGTTTTTTGCACGTGCATATCATGTCCGTTTCTTGTGATACACGTACGGTTCCAACGCTCTTTAGGGTTTTCGCATGCGCTGAGCATTTTGCGATGAAAAAAATGGGTGTTGCCATTGGAAATTTTCGAGTTTCTGTAACTATAACCGTAACCATGAGCGTCATTTTGTTGTCTTTCACAGAATCTCGAGCTCATATCTCTGAATAGCTGTATCTGAAATTTCACCTCGATCGGTTGAGCGGACTGGCCGCTAGAGCTCCATATATCGGCAAAGTTTTTTTATGACCATCCTGTATATATATGGCTGCAACAACTTTAGACTATAAAAAACACACATAATGTCTGAATTCAAATCATACAGGTAAATACAAATGTTATTCGTGTTTGTTCCTATGTTATCCTACCTGCCCTCTGTCGCGATGACGTTCTTTTAAACCTGGCAGGTGCGGCCCTGTCACGAGTTTTTTGTATTAATACCGCTCCCTGTCGCGTTTCTGGCGGTTTTAGCTTTGGCTGAATTTTGCATTTTTTAAAGAATTTAATGAAGGCGACAAAGAGAAACACTAACAAGGAAGGTCTCCATTGGGGGCATACTCAGAATTTTTTGAAAAAAAATACGAATTAAACTACTCATGTAGGTAATAAAGGATCAGTGAAAATTAGCGGCGGAATTACATTATTAGGTATGTAAAAAATAAAATAGTTTGGAATAATTGGCGTGAAAAGCTGAAAGCGACGCGGGATTTGGCGAGGTGTGCATTTCCTCGCCAAAAGCAGATGATTTTAACGAATCTGAAAATTGATTTTAATTGACTTCATTGTTAAAAATCTGCAGCATTTACAGTAACGCCACTCCACTACTTTTATAGAATATCTCTCTTCTGACCAATGAGAATGCTCCATAGCACTGTGAATTGACCGTGTCATGCACTGTTAAAAATCTGCTGCATTTTGTTGCAACGCACTCCACCGCTTGTATATAATATCTCTATTCCAACGAATGAGAAAGTTCCATTTCATGGCCAAGTAACCGTTTTCTATTAAGCAAGGGAGTGCGTTGCAACAAAATGCAGCAGATTTTTAACAGTGTATTTTTCAATTTGGAACAATTTTAATCAATTTAAATTGTGTTTTAAATGATAAAATATATTAATTTCATTTTGTTATAAGTACATATAAACGTATATGACAAAATTACACTTAAAGTAAAAATGCAAAACTAAAATTACTTAAACTAAACTTATTTAAATACATTGAACATAGAAAGTTTTTTCTTTAAAAAGTATTCGAAGCGTAAAAGCGTATTTTTCAAAATTTCGTTTTTTCGCCATCCGGAGATAAATCGCCAAATAAACGAATTTTTTATTATTTTTTTACGGACGTTATAAGGAGGTTCCGCCGAAATTTTTTTATAAACATATATAACTATATGAGAAGAACATTCTGTAATTTTTTCAGATTTTTCTGAGTATGCCCGTATGGAGACCTTCCTTGTAAGCTCTAAAGATCTGGTTTCCTTGTCTGAGCTGTCCCTCTTAGGCAAACAAACAATAAATACAATAAACCCAACTGGAGTGCAAAAATAGCCAGAACCAGGAATCGCACACGGGATCACAGCGTTTCTGTCTGCTGCTCTAACCATTTAACAACTCCGGTCGATACCTGAGTCTGTAATGTCTTACTAATAAACCAAGTTGGGGAAATCCATAAGCCATGAACTCAGTGTTTCGTGCAACAGCCTGGAATGCTATAGTCCCGGGTGCGATTCCATGCTCGGGCTAATTTTTCACTCCACTAGGATTTATTCTACTTATTGTTTGTAAGTGTGTATATTATTTGTACATAACTTTAGATTTGTTGTACCGAGTAAAAATATCGGGTATGGGGGAGAAAAGACGATCACCATCATTTTTAAAATCGACTCTTTCGATCCATCTTTCTAAAAAGAAACACACATACAAATGTTTTATTAGTATTAATTGCATTGTACTGTTTCTACTACATTTTGCCGATTTTTCTGATATAGCTGCTAAATTTGGATGAAAACCCTGTGTTTCTTTTTAGAAAGCTGGATCGAATGAGTCGACTTTAAAAATGATGGTGATCGTCTTTTCTCCCCCATACCCGATATTTTTACTCGGTACAAATATTACAATATATTTCATTACGCGCCATGATTTCTCTTTGGAATTATATTTTTATAATTTCATTCTCAATGATACAACAAGTTTTGAGGAATTCTGTGGAAAATAATTTGATATTCAAATATCTATTCTTCGAAATTTACGAACGATTTCAATAATAATAATAATAATAATAATAATAGCTTTGGCAGTAACTTTAACTAAAAAAAGTTATAATTTAAATTTATGATTTAATAAGAAATGAAAATTTAAAAAAATGGAATAGTTACAACATTTATTAAACAAAAATACTCCATTTTATTTAAATTATTCCTATTATAAATAGTTTTATATTCCAGAAACAAAAACCCGAAATGTTGCTAAGTGTAAAAAAAACATGTATGTATACATTTAACAGTCGTTTTAATAGGCTTGGAAAAAATTGCATGCAAAGGTCTTAATAGTGTTTGAGGTTTGCAATTTTTTTTATATTTTTGTGTTTTATTACATCGTACTGACATATTATTGAACGGTTTTATGAATGAAAGGAATTTAATAAAGTTAAAATGTTATTCTTTTAGTAAAACTAGATAGTCTAATCTATACATATAAATTTGGAAATTTTTTGTAGAAAATTTCACACATCTTGGAATTAGTAAATTTTAAAATTTAGTTGCTTAAAAGACAAGAAGGAATAGAGCCAGCAGAGTGAAAACCCATTTAAACCTGGACTCGAACCTACTTTTATCACTTATTTTTTTCATTTTTATTCCGAAGAAGAATACCAACTTAAGTCTATTTCTGTTTGGAGAAGGTATAAAACTATGGTAGTTTTTAGTATAACATCAAACAATACGCGATATGGGACATTTTCTGCGATGAGGTAAACTTATTGTAAATCCCCATAAAAGACTCCGCAGTTTCTTTTCAATTAAAATTTAGCCTAGGCAACTTCAAAAGCGACGATCCTAGCAGGTGACAATGAGCGTAGACTGGTTAAGAAGCAATATAAATTTTTGTCATCTGGAGTTCATAAATATTTCAAGACTATTTCACAGAGGTAATTTTATTGTTAAAATATAAGAAATGTGTTGAACAAAAAAATTTGTTGATTAGACATGGATACCAAATAATGTAATCGCTAAGCACTGGAAAATATTTTAACGACTGAACAGAGATTTCCAATAATGTGAAATTTACCAACGGAAGACAATTTTTTTGGTGATAAAAGCGACGAGAAGTAGGTTCACAGAGGTAATTTTATTGTTAAAATATAAGAAATGTGTTGAACAAAAAAAATTGTTGATTAGACTTGGATACCAAATAATGTAATCGCTAAGCACTAGAAAATATTTTAACGACTGAACAGAGAATTCCAATAATGTGAAATTTACCAACGGAAGACAGTTTTTTTGGTGATAAAAGCGACGAGAAATCGTTTTACAAATGCACTTTTATATGCACTAAGTACATAGTTATTTCTTATGTTTCAATAAATACATTTGTGTGGTCAGATAAAATTAGATTTTGTGGGTAGATCTATGCAAGACGACATTATGTGTAGTAGATGATACGGCGCGGTGATTTGAAATAGTTATAATTGAGGAGTACGCACAGGGTTATAAGATGCATGATTCTGTGTTATAGTTCAGAAACGCTTATTCGAAGAAAAAAGGATTTATCAATGTTTCCAGATCTTTATGTCCCAATCTGAAAAATTTTTGATGTGCTATTGCATCATATTTTTTACTTAGGCGACAACGATTATTTTCCAGGAAATGAAAAGATTTGTCTATCTTCTTACAGAACATAAATAACAATGATTACGCCTCGTAAGCTCTTGCGTGATCCACATCTAATAGTTTTTTTTATTTATTCACAATATATAGAAATGAAATCTCTAAAAGTAGAGTAGTGAAAGTTTGTTTGCATAATCTAATTGATGTCTAAGGTATATCCAATTAATGAAACTTGTTTGGCAGTGTTAGATGTCCATACATCATATTGATACAATTTTTGCATTTTTTTTTCAATACTTTTCTATTTCAAACCTGCTTCAAAATGAATACATTTTCTATTTTACCTTTTTTAAAAGGAATTGTTTTATATTTATGTGTTACTTTGTAGACTGGATTTTGTTGAGTCAATGTTGATAGTATCTCCATGTATTTGTAATTATATTATTTAGTTTTGAAGAAATCTTTTAAATGTAACCGATCCTTAGTATGAATACAAAACTATTTTGTGTAATAACAAATGAAAATAAAAGTATGAATGCAATTAGAGAAGTATTAATTGCAGCATTCGTAGAGATGTATCGATTTCTACTAAATATGAACAAAAGAAAGTTCACCATTTATATAAAAAGCGACAAATAATAATGAAAAATTTGTCGCTGGTTCACAAATATACATTTTGTTTAAACTTTAAAGTAGTTTCGGTCTTTAATACGACAGCCTGCGTCAGGGTCTCACCTCTACCATAAGAATTATAAACTCTCCCATTTCAAATGAAGTGGCAAATTTGATTGAATAAAATGGCAATTAATGAAAATATTCCTAGATCCTACTTGTATAATTGCAGAGCGTAAGTATTCATAAATGTAAACTAACTTCTTGTAACTAGTAGTTAATACTAACTTGTAGCAACTGTATTGGTATTATTTGTCGCCTTTTTAGTGAAAGGTAAACTTTTTTAAAATCATACTGTTTTGTTCCTCTTTGGATCAAGATGGAATATTGAGCTTCATCTTATGATTTTATTTTAAAATATCTTTCTTACGTCATTTCCAATGATCTACTAAATACTGAATATTTCAATTTCAGTAATGTATAGCACATATCACATTCTGTCTTATGATTTTATTTAAAAATATTCGTTGTACGCCATTTTTTAAGATCTATTAAACACTGAATATTTCATTTTCAGTAACTTATTAATCTTTTGTATAATAACTTGAATTTTGCTTGAGGCGAATTCCGAATATTATGGCAGCTTAATGAATGAATAGTAAAGAATTTGTTTCGTGAATAGAAACTTTCAGGAAATGATTTATGTTTATAACATCTTTTGTTCCAGAAATATGCACCTCAACAAACTGACAAATATTTCTCTATTGCACGAATCGTTCACTTCTGCTACACAATTTATTATATTGTTTTTATGAAAGTTTCTAAAGATATATTCATTCAATATTTTTGCACCATTCTTAGAATTTTAAGAACATGGGATAGTTCATAATGTGGTTATTTAAAGTAAATGCATTGCAAGAGTAATTTAATTTCATAAAATCTTTTATTCTAGTTAACTGATTTTTTTTTACATTTCTTGAAAAAGGTATAAAGACATTCGCTTTGTAATGTTTCAGTTAATAGATATCAAAGAAGTCGGTTTAAAAATTGAAAGCAGTTTAAAATAGAAATATACAACTATAGTATTTCGTAAAAAAAATTCTGAAAGATAAATATGATTCATACTTTTATATTCATATATAATTTACATATTTTTGCATATACATGTACATATGCGTTTGAAACAGTATGAAAAAATTAAATTTTCTCAATTAAAAAAAAAATAAACGAATTATTATGTAAAAAAATTCTTGTTATTGATACATATTTTAATCTTAACTGATCGAATTTAGGTAATTTAACTAATTAAACGATCTTGAATACTGTCTGATAAAAAAAATAATTTTTAATAAAAAATACTTACTGTTAAATTTATCCACATCACAACATAAATTTTATATGGTTGGCCTATTGTAACTAGGTATATAGCATACTTCAGTTGCTAATTTACTTATTTTGTGAGATATTTTTCAAAGTTTGATTTAGGATTAGAACCTTGATTATTACAGATCAGTGTTTGTTTCTATAAATCATGTAAACATTTTTGAAAGCTAATAAGTTAAATTATATTTTATAAAATCAAAACTGATTATAAAGATGACAAATTCTATGTCAAAAAACGCGGACTCATTTGATTTGTTAATATTTTTGTTCATATTCTAGAGTTTGTAGACTTCGTGGAATTTCAGGACCAGGAAATTCGTCGTTACCAGTATTTTCTTACAGAACATTTTTCTTTACATAAGGCGAATTTTACGCATTTGAACTAGATTTATTTTACAAAAAAATACTCGTATTTCTTTGGAAAAACTGAAAAAAAACGGTGTCCTTATGAACCCCCATATTTCCATTAGTATTCATAAAAATCTTTTACTGAACAACCAAATATTCAATGATGATGGTATATACATTTAAAAAATTACATAAATGTTTTATACAACTACTGACTTTTATTTTACAATTTACAATATATATATATATATATTATCGCGGGAGGTCAGGAGATGAGAAATATGCTAAAATAAATTATCAGTATGTCGATTTTTCTATTAAACAATGGTTTCTTTGTTTCTGTAATAATGAAGAAAAAATAATATAAATAGATATAGCTTTAAAATACGTGTACATACATTACAAATAAAGCTTCTCTTTTATCTTTATTTTTTAATCTTCTGTTTACTATTATACAATTATTTTAAAACAATAAGAAATATAATCAAAACACATATAAAGGATCCTTTTAAAAATGTTTAGAATTTAAAATATATATATAATCCTTATATGCTGAAAAAACATCAGAACATTAATGAAAAATATTTTTCTTAATTTTAAATACTCATGTTTATGTAAAAATGATAAAATCTCCCTCTTTCTCTATTCATCTAAAGTAATTTAATTAATTAAAAGCATACACTTCATTCGCTTGTTAAAAATACTTGAGACACATAAAATGCTTTTTTCATTTATGGTGTTTAAGTAATAATTATAAAAAAGAGCAATTATTATTCTCTTGTTTGAAGATATAATGGTTTGACTTATTGTTCTTTTATGAAAAAACACACATGTAAGTAGTTTTCTGTATTTTACGGACAAGATATGGATTTGATTGCCTATCAGTCAGCCTTGACCTAGATAAGGGCATCATTTTATTGATTCATACCGGAAACGGTCGTAAAAGAGAATGCTATTATCAACATTATATATTGAGGCAACAGATCTTTTTGTCCTTGCATTTTATGGGCAATGTGTGTGGACCTCACTTTAAGATCCCATCATTCTGCCATATGAAAAATCATTTTATCCGTTTCCGAAAGCGTATTTTTGAAAATGTTTTTTGGAATATTATGTGTTGGCTGCAAACTATTAATTTAAAATTAAACAAGTACAATTCAGTGCAAATGTGCAGATTTTTATTTTCTTATACATGTAAATAAAATAAAAAGGAAAATTACATAGTAACAATTTTCTATTTATGACCTACAGGATGTCATATCTTTTTGTTGCACAATTGCTAATAGTTATCTGTGTACTTTTGAATATATCATAATAATTTATTATTTTTTTTAATAATTTAAAGTTTGAAAATCAGGTCTTTATTCTTTTAGTGCACACTCGTAGCTAAAAAAATTCATTCATTCCAATTTCTCAGACATCATACCTACGACTGAAATTTAAGTGTAATTCGACTTTGAATATAGAATATTAAGGCATAGGATATAGACAGAAAATGCAGACAGAATAATTATTATTTTGAACAAATAATAAAAAAGCGTTTCTATTGCATATGCATAAATTTGTAGAATGAAAAACCACTAATATACTATTAGTATTTGTTGTTGTTTTATGTTTCTCTACGGAGATATGCTTTTAGATGAAGATGATTAAAAAATAAATGTATAAAGTTGTCAAATTTAAACATATTTGTGTGTAAATTTGTAAAGTTACACACTAGCAATTACACATTTTTTGCAAAATTTTACCTGTTTTTATGTGTATTTAACTTATGAAATTAAATGTATAATTTGTTATCATTTAAAAAACTGAAATAAGTGTGCAAATGTAGAAAAATACCTAAATTTACACCAATTGGTGTGATATTGTAATTTACGCAAACTTATGTATGCACAAATAGGTGTGTGAATTTCTAAAATCACACACATAAATTACACATTTTGTAAAAAGAATCACCTGTTTTTATCTATATTTAATTTATAATATCAACACTGTAAGTTATTATCGGTTGATTTACTCAAACTAATGTTTACAAGTAAACAAATACCGGGATTTACATGAATTAGTGTGTTACAAAAAATTATAAGTAGATATTGGCCGAAAATTCGGTATCGTTACCGTTTGCAGCTCAAAATCTGAGTTTAGCCGAAAATTTGTTTTCGGCGAAAATGCTGCTGAAAATTCGGCTGGACCGAAACTGCCTGTGTTAAACAAATTTAGTTTCTTCCTACGGTAATTTTCAACATTACTCATCAATTTGCGTTGTATTGGATTAAATGAGACAATTTATAGCTGTGGTTTTAATTATAAATAATTAATTGTCAGGAATGACTCAAAACGTGGGTGCAAATTATAAAGCAAGCAACGCATATATCACTAAACTTTGAAGACGCTTTGCACATGCTCATTAAAAGCTGCAGACTTAACAGAAAAAAAATTTTAGTTTTAAACCAAAAAAGTGTCTCGAAAATTCTTAGAGAAAGTTAAATGTTAAAACTAAAGGTTGCATATGGCACTCCTAAAGGTGAAATGCTTGTCCCGTCAGTGACACCTCTAAGGGAGCCAGAATTGCACCCCTAGCGGTGCCCTAAGGCATCCCTTGGCATCACATGTCACCCCAAGGCACCCAGATGGCACCCTATAAGGTGCCATGGGGTGTCCTAGGGCACCTCTAGGGGTGTAATTCAGGCTCCCTTAGGGGTGTCGCTGACGGGACAAGAGTTTCACCCCTAGGAGTGCCTTTAGTTTTAAGAGTGTTCTAGTATATCAGATGATCATTTACAAAAAGTATTATAATAGATAAATCGAGGTGCGAATACCTAAAATTTGAATATTTTTTTAATTAAAGGAAATTCGTATAATTGCAAAATCATACTGTGTCCTTGATGAATTGATTACATTAAATTTTATATGAAAATAAAAATCTTTTGTTTTAAGGACCAGACAGCCAACTGGTGCCCATTTATAATTAATATATAACTAGGCATAATTAATTAATAATTATGTACTTTTCTTAATACGTAGAATTAATTATTATTTATTTATATTTGTGTATACAATAACTGCTTAATTTTTTTTCTACATTTTCATTTTCGGTAGAAAATAGTGAGACTACCAAAATTTGGTTTAGAGTTCAGTTTCGCCCTGAAAAACCTGTTCCGGTCTATCATTAATTATAAGTTTGTATATCTTAAAATACGTAGATATTTAAACAGGTTGGGGATCTTTTATATAATTCAAAAGTGCACTTTTAATTTCTGTGATTTCGTTGCATATATATAGTAGTGTAACAATATTATCAAAATGAAAAACTAAAACATTTCTTCTTAAATTATCAATACATGAAGAATTAGAAGAAAACAGAATTAAATATTGCCTTAAGCGGGGGAAAATCCTCATCAAATCTGAAGATATGATTTTTCCCTTTCTAAGTTAGTCTAAGTATTTTTTTTAAGCAGTTTTTAAATTAAATTTTCTTCTTTAAAATTTCTAATAAAACTGCAAAAGAATTTTAAAAGTTTGTATTTTGAATTGGAAAATAAAAAAAAATAATAATAAAATCATCTTTAAATAGAGACATGGAAATCCTTACAGGTAATTCGTTATAAAATAAGGGAAATATGTGTAAAACAATGACTGAGAAACTCAATCGCATGCATTTAACCGAGAACTAGTGCAAATTTACAGAGAATTTCGCTTTTTTCTGTGTTTTCACAGAAATTATTTAGAGAGTACTAAGAGATTTCAAATATTTTTTAAATTATACAAGTCTTTTCCCTGTAAATTCGGCAATAAAAAGACAACTAAATTTCAATATTTTCAGCAAAGAAATTTTCTAAAGTATTCAAACATATTTCAGCACAAACATTTTTTTCGAAGCTCATCATATCTAAACAATTGACAACTTTTTTAATAAGTTACTTAATGAGCTGGTCGTTTTTGTTATTATTAAGAATACAGTTTTATGCCATAACACTTATCTTCCACTTTTCTCCACAACAATACAATTTTGATGAAATTATCTTAAATTTTTAATTACTTCTTAAACTATTTAGCAATTTTTACAAAACGTTAAGAAAGCAAAAGACATTTCAAGATTAGTTACCCTTAATAATTTTGCTTAAGCTTAAATTTTCTGAAACTTTCAGAAACTTCTATTAAATTATTTTAAGCATAATTTATTTTTATGAAGTAGGTATTCTTGAAAATTTAATAATGCTACCGACATTTATACCTCTTTTTTACACAGGAATTAGACGAGTGAAACATTATACATTTCTAGAAAACTATATTTATGTAATATGCACAGATTTTGTAAAATATAAACGATTATTTAAATAAGTATGAGCAACATCATTCGCACCTACATATCTTGCAGAATTGCGTGTATTTCGACATGTATATACTGCAATTTTTAAGGCAATACCGCAGCATTATACTGTAGAAAACTGTAAATGTGTTTTATTCCCTGGTTCTTATTAATTCAAATTAATGAGAAGGTTGATGCTGTTTTTTTCACAAACTGAAAAGGAATATTTCATACTTTTCGTCGGACACAAATACTGAGCTATATTCACAGCACACACGAAAGATATTTCTCACTAGAGAAAATTTCAAGGCGATGCAGCGGTCTCTCTATGTTACAAAGGTAACTAAAATATTATATAGGAATATAAAAGTTTAAACATGCGCCTCTTTTAAAGTCTGTAGGAGGATTAAAATAACACTAAAAAATAATGCTCACCCTGACATTTTGAGTATCTACACCTTATTCATACTTCTCTTAACATGTCCATATATAGTCTTTATTATTACAACACGAACTTTTTTGTCAAGTCCAAGTGAAAGTTCGGTAATACGTCCAAGTATCTACTGTAGGTGCCGAGGTGTAGAGGTGCCGAATAGTTCACATGAACAAGTACTATATTTTCAGTCTTGTGATTAGGTATTGATTTCCACCACTTACAACGGGGTTGCAATTGAGGTAAATACAATTGTTGACGAGGTTTTTAAATGACACGTCACCTTTCACTGAGGTACAAATTTTTCGTTGGTTGCACTGGTTCAGAAAATCGGTGATTAGGACCTCCAACCTGGAAATGCGATCGCTTTAATTCATTCTAAGCACTTTGATTAGACGATGATACAGTGAGAAATCTGGAATTTAAACAAGTCTCTATCTGAAGAAGAAGGGTGTAAAACTCTTTGAAACGAAGGAGTTCAGAGTTAGATACTTCCTTTAACATTTGTTTAGCACTTTTAACTGCAATTTCGTACAAACCTCCAAATGTGGTATGTATGGATGATTAAGGACAAGCAATGCCCTTCATAAAGTACAAAGATCGAGACAAAAGATCCAATTCGCTAAGATGGCTGGAAGCTGTCATGAAATTAGAATCATTGTAAGAGATTATCTTACTCGGACAACTTCTTCAAGAAATGAATCGGCGTAATGCAAAAAGGAAACATGCTGTTGAAAGTTTAGATACCAATTAAAGGTGTATCGATTTTGTAGCTGTGCAGATGAAAAGCCAAATATACTCCATGAATTTAGCAACCGATCTTTTATTAAACACTTTTATTATAGATAGAACCGACAAAATCCAATCTTACGATGTTAAAAATACGAATATGTATGTTCCGAGTGGATGTTAGAACTCTCATTAATTGAGGAGAAGTACCAGTACTGGAACTAAAACCTTTATTGTTTATGGTTAATACTGTTCTTTGTTATCACAAACTGGAATTCCAACGCGTGTGCAGTTTGGTGTATTTTTTAACAACTCCGATGTTGCCAATTGTCCAAAATCACAAAACTTAACATAATATACATGCATTTTCAGGCATCGTTATTATATTATCTTAACTCTAAAGCTACATTACACTGTAAAACATTTGTGTAACGTTACTCCATAAAACTGGTGACAGCCTTGCTGCCTCGAATTTGGTGGAGAAATTTAACCGATATAATCGGTGTAACATTGCAATGTTACACCAGTTATGCATATTTTTATTACACCATTATGTAAGTGAAAAATTACTCAATGAAGTGTAAATCGTAGCTGTCACTAATTTTATGGAGTAACGTTACCACAAATGTTTTACAGTGTATGTCGAAATTAATCAATTGAAAAAATTTTATATATTTTTAAAAGGGTTCAACAAATACAATTCTTTCCGGAAACTGTAAAAGATTATATTCTTTTTTCCAAGATACTTTTTTCAGCATTCGTTGCATAAATAAATATAACTGGTTTCATAGATATCAATTAAAATATTTATTGCTTCACCATCTGCAACACATTAAATTGACTTTATTCGATTTAACGACTAATTCAGGTCAAAGTATGCTTATCATCAGAATTAGTTTTACATTTCTGAAAGCAATTAATAACTGTAGTTTTCATTTTGTAATGCGTTGCACTATCTCTATACTTTATGAAATAAAGAATGAATTTACTGTATTCTAATGATATTACGTTTTTTTAAATGTGGTCCAAGGAAAGAAGTGGTAAAATCTTGAAGATTTACGTTATGTTAAAACAATATTTAAAACTAATTATTATTTTTTCCAGAGTTACTGCATAAAAAATATTCAACTTTATGCAATTCTTCGTATGGTTTAGAAGGTATTAGAAGGATTTTGTTCCTACACACGATTTTTTTACTTCACAATTATAGCGTTGCAAAAATTGTTTTTTAATCGCAACAGGAATCGTTATAAAAATCTTTATACAATCGTTTTATATATTTAGATGCAGCTATATCTGTCTTTTTATGCGCTTTTTTATTATTATATTGTTGTTTTAGAGCTTTGTAAATAAAATACAAATATATGTAACCATACATATTTGGTTTACTCATTAAATGCTTATGAATGTGAGTTAATAACTTCTTTGTTGCTCCTATTATTTTGAATTAATTCTGATATCAGAAATCTAATACTGTAATAGAAATCAAATCATTTTTTGTGTTTCAGTGTTTGAACCTTTAAATTTTTGGAACCATTTTAAAGTTACATTTTTATGTATTTTTGAAAATAATCCTTTTAGAATATTATATGCTATAACTATTACATAACGTATTCTGTTAAAAAGCACCATCCTTTACTTGGTTTCTTAAATAAAAATTTCCTAAAATCTCTTGATAAATAGTTAGTACAACAATGCTTTAAGCATCTTTGATACCTATTTAAATTTTAATGACCCAAGAAAGTACTGTGCCATCATTATGGTGAAATCTCATTAAACTAAAATTCTTGTGAAATTAGTAGATTTTTGTTGAAAAAAGGATTACTGTTAACTGCAACTTTTGCATTTTATCTAATAAAATTTACTTAATTGATGCTTAATTTTTGGTAAGTATTTTACAGTATTATTTTGTAATATTATTAAATGATTTTATGGTGAAAAATTAATAAGTAAATATACAGTGAAGATAAAAATCATGAAAAATTAAAGTTTTAAAATGATATTGAAAAAAAATATTTATCTTTAAACAAGTATTAATATTTTTCAATTACTGTTTACAAAAGTTAAATAAAATCGGATAAAAAAAATAAAATTTTATAGCATAAAGAATGTTTTAAAAATTGATTATATATTAAACATTAATTTAAAAAACTACCTTTATTAAAGAAGATTCAATCTTTAGCTTTATAAAATGCACCAAATGTTGCTTAAAAAATAAGCAGGGCAATTAGAATAATGTATGTTAAAGTTTTAGCATTATGAACATAGTGATATATTAGAAAAATAAATTTCAAAATTCTAACTTATTCAAATATGAAATGAATTCAAAAAAGCTGTTTTGTGCATATATAATTATCGGATCATTACTAATGTTTTATAAAGTATATTTGAGATGTCTAAATACATTTTAGGCAGAAAGGGGGAAAAATCGACAGTTTCATTAATTTACATTAAGTAAAGGATTACAAGACCTTTTAAATAAAAAATAACCTCCACATTTATTATTACTGAATATTTCATTAACATAAAAAATACTTATAGATTTTCATTTAATTATACACTGTAAAAAAGCAAGTAACTTATCTGGATAACAATGGGTAGAATTCATGACTTTAGAAACTTTTAGAACATTCTATTTAGCTATTGGTGGAATTATTTTCGATAAGGAATGTTTTAGAATAGAGTTACAAAATTCCTGTATTTCTTTCTGACGGAAGATTAGTGATTGTATGATTCGTAATTGAAAACAAAAGTCTTATGCTGAGAAGCGGAACTTTTTAAAGAATATACCAGCAGTACAACGTGAATATTTCAATCAGTATTACAAATAAACAAAAAGCAGCTGGTACAAGTAATAGAAAAAGTGCATCTGGTGCCAATGTAAACACAATGATACACACAATTTTTAAGTGAACTAATTTGTGTAGTTCAGTTGAAGCTGAATACACGTTTATCTAAAATAATGCAAAATAAATAGAAACTGCAGCTATTTACAATCATGCACATTAACACCAAATGTAGCTTAAGTTCCCTCATGAACAACAGCTTGACCTGAATAAAAAGTAAGCCAATACTAATATTTGGCCATATTGATCTTTGAATCGGGAGCCTACTACAACGTGCAGGTCTATATCCTGTATTTTTTAATCACTCATTGTCATCGCTTGTTTTAGCGATTGATTTGCAGTTAATACAAATATAATAAGGTTCATTTTTGGTACATTTGACATTTGGCCATCTTTTACATGTCATGCATTGCACCCAGTCTTCTTCGGGTCTCGAAAGTATATATTGCTCCAAGCAGACTAGACATAAGCAATTTTCAAAATCTTCAGAGTTATCCAATACTTGCGTCTCCCTTTTTTTCAATAACCTAGGTGTAGTTATGGATAAACGTCTTGGATTTTCCATATAGTTTATTTTTCGCTTTCTCTTTTTCAATTTGTTTTCTGCATTCTTTTGCTTTTTGTTCTGCTGGAATTTTCTCTTTTACAGGTGTGCTAGTTATAATGAAAGTTTTCAAACATTTAAGAATAGATCGCTTGCCTTTTTGAGGGCCTGATTTAGGAAGTGGTCTTATTTCTGTAAGACTTCTCACTAACATATTGCTATTAACAGTTGTCATAGATTCATCCAATTCAATGCGATTTCTTACTTCTGAAGACGGTCCTGCAATCTCACCATTGTTTTTTAAAGTTATTTCTGAAGTACTTGGTTTACATATTTACTTTTTTTCTTTACCATTCTGGTCTTTAACGCCTTCATCTCCAATAGATAACGGTCGATCAGTTACTGAGGTACATAGGAAGTCTTTATATGTAAAAATGTTCCTATTAAATTCCCAAATTCCATTATAACAAAATCCTGCTTGAATATTTTTGGACTGGCAGAACTAGGAAGGGCTATACTGACAATACCTGGTATGTCGTAGATCGACACGTTGCTTCCAGGATGCGATTTCAACCATCCACATACATCCTCATAGTAGAATGTTTTGAGCGGCCCGTATACTGACACATCAAGGGGCTGTAATCTGTGACTCATGTGAGGTGGAAATGATAACACAATAACTCCGTTGTCCGTGCAATAATTCAAAACATCAATATTTCGATGAGAACTATGGTTATCAAGCAATACGAAGACTTGCGACTCTTTCGAATACTTTAGATTTTTAACAAACCATTTCATGAAAAGTAAAAAGTCAGGTACTGTAATCCATCCACTTATGTTTGATGTTCCGCAACAGCCTATGGGACCTTCATGTATAAAATGAGATTTAAAAAACTTACGTGAAAATACAACCATCGGTGGGGCTGAATTTTCCAAAGCACAAATGCCATTAACCATCGTTCTTTTTGTACCCCTCTCTGCATAGGTCATTCCCCCAACTCTTTTTTTCCTTTTTTCTGCAATTTTTTTTACATGTTTCTGGACTATTCCTACTCCTGTTTCATCAATATTCCATATGTCATTTGAATTATATTTTTTAGCTTCTAATACAAACGCTAAGTTATTAAAAATAATTCTACATTTTCTACTTAAACTTGTTGCTTCAGGAATTCAAAAGGATTGTAGGAGGTCGATGCATAAACTTAGTCAACCAATCAACATTGCAGTTTTTTTTTTGTTAACCAAATTTTAGGCATGTTTATATCATTTCTAATGGCAAACTCATACGTTAAATTTCACAGTTCTGCAGGACTAATTCCATAAAACATATTCACTGATTGTTTGACGATTCACACAACTCCATCTCCTACTTAGTTGTGAATATCGTACGCGGTTTTTTATATCCTATTTCAATATTTCCTTCCGTATTAGTACTCTTCTTTTATTCATGTATCTACGAAGGGACATTCGGTTTACATTGAACAGTTTATGGGCTTTCCTTAAACTACGCTTTCCTGATTTAACTTCTATTGCAGCCTTTTTCATAATCTACTAAAAAAAGCTTTAGCTCTTTCAGTACGACTCTTGTAATTTCGCACCATTTTTCATGAAATATAAAAATCTCCATTAAAATTATGCTGGGGTAAGTAATGACACTGTCACAACGTGTCTCTTAGACTTTGTCACAACTAGCCCCGCTTTAAACCATTTTGAACTTTATTCATTAGTTTCCGAAATGTTGGCATGATTAACAAAAGAAATGCATAGAATAACAGCTCAAAATTTAAGCATGTAAATAATGTTAGGGAAGTTTACATACCTCAGTACTGTTAGTGGCAATGACGATTCAAATGTAGGTCACAAAATTTACGTTTACGATAAAAAAACAACATAAATATTTTTATCTTGAAAAAAGCGACGTTATATTTCAAAAAATACGCAGCATATTGAGATAATAAATCTCTTCACTCACATGACGCGACATGTGCTGTAACCTAGTGGCTCAGTCAGGAAGCTCGATAGCACAACTTGCTCCTGGCATAACTAACCCTGGTCTCCACTACTACATACATATTTTTAATTTCATAACTTTAAAAGAATAACTGTGTTAATTCAAATGACTCATATATGATTTAGAATAAATTGTAATACATCTTTGCTATTATTTTGCAATTCTAAAAGTTAAGGTTTATGAATTAGGTATTGGTGAATGCTATGAGTGGGTACCCTCTATAAATTAGGAATGAGTACACTTCATAATACGCGTATTGAAATGATACAAAAATCCTTATAAACACCTAAAAAGATAACAGAAAATGCCGCTCTCTGCACGGAAATTGAAACAATTCAATATATGGGAACTTATGTTATACTCTATTGTAATACTATGCTGATATAAAATAAAATGATGTGAGGTAAAGGAGAAGATCTGTGAAAACCATGTTCCATCCAAAGATAAAATAAAATAAGGCAAATATTTTAAGAAATGACTATTCTTGGCGAAAGATGCTCCGACAGAACCGGATATATAACTTCCCCTATTATATTCCGGATAAATTTCACGAATTTTATTCCACATATCATTTTGTCGAGAAGTAGTTTAAATTTTAGTCAATAAAAATGATTTATTCACAGCAATGTACCTCAAGTAACGCCCATACCATATATATTATTCCTAATTCAACACTCTTGCTTTATATTTTTGCAAGCAGTTCCCATATTTAAGCTGATTTACAATAATTTGTAAGCCTTAGTGATTTGAAGATGTACATATTAGGAGTTTTAAAGCTTCTAAGTATATTTGAATACAATTATTCTGCTTCTAAGTATGTGTGGGATAAATACACTGTTTTCA
Organism: Maratus speculifer; assembly: GCA_964019185.1. NCBI lineage: Eukaryota > Metazoa > Arthropoda > Arachnida > Araneae > Salticidae > Maratus > Maratus speculifer. The sequence continues at coordinate 276,922,183 of OZ025289.1, read as the reverse complement.
AATATTTGCAAACAATGTGATTGTCAACGGTCAGAATGAAAAGATTTTTTATGATTTTTTTAAATGTTTATTATTACATTGAATCTAATGGAAACAAAACATGCGTACAAACAAATATATGTTCTAATTTTTGTATCAGTAAATTTTTTAAACCAATGTAGAAAAACACGGCATAATTTCTTGATACAAAAATGATTTCTTTTTTTCTTCTTGTTAGAACATGCAGAAAGTTTTTCTACAGTGGCAACAAAAAAATTCTTTTCGATTAAGCCATAATTTCAATTTCTGAATATGTTTCTTTGTTTTATTCTGTTTTAATTAGAAGAGGCGGGTAAGAGTTCTTATCACACGATGGTTATGTCGAGTGATCGCCCTTTATCTTGATATGATTTTTCGTTCACACTTAAAATTTTTAGTCCTGGTATTGGTTTGAAGAGAGTGATTTTTTTTTCTTCTTTTCTATGCAAAATGAAACTATTCTGGCACACATAATAACGTAAGTAGCTCAAAAATATTGAATGATCTGATAATTTTTTTAAATATGTCGTACTGTCAATACCAATTATAACAACGACAGAAATTAATAAAAAAAAATAATAATGTTCAGTAAAGTGTATCTCTCACTAACTTCACATTATATATATAAAACCCCTCCGTGTATGACGATTCCGGAGACAAACCATCCACGGGAAAAAGAAACTTATTGCAACTGCGTCCACGTTAACTTAACTATTCCGAGCTGTTCACAAATATTCTAATTGTTCAACTTATGAAAATATACATGTGAAAGATTTATTCATTACTCACTTTCTTTAAAATCTACAAAAACTATTTAATTATAATGTTTAAGTTCTAAATAAAACAACCAGCAATTACGGAAAAAACAAACCAAACAAACAATGTAAGCAAATCAATACTGTTGCCATTCAAGAATGACAAATTCCGTGATTGAATCTTTAGAATGACTCCTTTGTAACATCACGACTCAGGAATGATTGGGCGCGTTCGGAATCTATGCGAGCTGAGCGCGCACGCTCAGGAGTCAGGTACGTGGAGTTGATCTTACAGCGGAATAGTACTCGGTAAAAACTCCTGAGCTTGCGCGCGAAGCGCGTGTATCCCCCAAACACGTTCATTGTTTACTCTTTATTGTTGACATCTGTTTTCGATCTTATAGAGTGTTTTCTTTTAAGTATTAGCCATAAAATGGGCCAAAATAGGAAATTTTTTTATGCATTTTAGATATTTTTATTATTTTCTCTCAGTATTTCTCCATATTTTTTGGCTGTAGTTTCACAATATAATCTTTTGTAACTGATTTTTTTGCCTTACTTTATTCTTTTAAAATTTATGTATTTACGATTTGTTCATTACAAACCCCATCATCCACCAGACAGTTTTGTTATAGTTTTAAATACAAATTTCTGTTAAAATTTTCTTTTTTTTTATAGTTTTTTTTCTTCATGTCTAATCGCTGTATTTTTAAAAATTGTTTAAGCCTAAAGTGGCTTATTGACCACAGTTGTAATTTTTTATCATCCTTTTAAAAATGCAAACACGTCATTTTGACGGGCTGTCTTCTAGTTTATAATAAGAGCCAAGATTTTTTTCACGCTCTCTTAATGTCCGTTTTAAGACCGAGGTACAGTAAAAATATTTTTAATGATGAGATGTTGAATAAATAGATGATATGATGTAGAACAAATTTTAATGCATCATTGCTATTATTTTGCAAGTCTAAAGTTTAATGCTTACAAATTAGCTACTGGAAAACATATAAGTTGGCACCCTGTATAAATTAAGATTAAGTACACTTCATAATATGCATATTGAAATGTTACAAAATTCCTCATAAACAGCTTAAAAGATAGCAGAAAATGCAGCGCTCTGCACGGAATTTCAAAGAATTCAATATATCGTAACGTATGTTATACTCCATTGTATTATTATGCTGAGGTAAAATAAAATGATGCGAGATAAGGAGAAGATCTATGAAAACCACGTTCCATCCAAAGGTAAAATAAAATACGGCAAATATTTTATGAAGTGACTATTCTTGGAAATTGATGCTTTGAAAGGACCGGACATAAAACTTCCTCTATTTATTTCTGGACAAATTTCACGAATTTTATTCCACATATCATTTTGTTGAGAAGTAGATTCTTTAAAGTTTACTCAATAAAAATGTTTTATTCATAGCAATTTCTACCTAAAGTAATGCTCATACCTTATATATTATTCCTAAATCAACCCTTTTGCTTTATTTTTTGTCAAGCAGCTCCCAAAATTTGGCTAAATTACAATAATCTTTGTGATTTGAAGATATAAATATCAGGAGTTTTAAGATTTCTAAGCGTATTTGAAAAAATTGTTCTGCAACTCAGTATGCATGGGATAAAGTCACTGTTTTTAAATATTTGCAAACAATCAAAATTCAGATTGAAAACAAAGATTTTTTATGATTTTTTTAATTTTTATTGTTATTTTGGATCTAATAGAACCAAAATACAAAAATGTACATGCTGAAGTTTTTCGTGCCAGATTTTCTTTTTAAATCTAGTGTAAAAAAAATATAATTTACTTATACAAAAATGATTTCCTTTATTTACTTGTTAGAACAATAATTTTATGAAGTGACTATTTAAGTGACTATAAAAGTTTACTTGTTAGAATAAAGTTTTTCTAAAGTGGGAGCAAAAAAGTTTTTGATTAAGCCACAATGTCAATGAATTTTTTACTTTTAATTGAATTTTTTACTTTATTCTTTCCTGTTTAAATTAAAAGAGGTGGGGGGAAGTTTATATTACTCTTTGGTTACAAGGAGCGATGGCCCTTGCAACTAAACATGATTAAAAGATCACCTTTTTTTTATTTTAGCTCTTGTAGATGTTTGAAAAAAGGGATTTTTTTACGGTTTACGAATTAGCAAAAATATGATTGGGTACCCTGTATAAATTAAAATTGAGTGCATTTCTTAATGCGCGGATTGAAATGATACAAAATTCTGAATAAAATGCTTAAAATACAAGTCGTTTCGTGTCGATTCCATGCGCTGCCACAATTTCAAACAATTCTATATATCGGAACGTATGTTAATACTCCATTGTTTTATTATGCTGAGGTAAAAAAAAAGGATGTGAGATAAAGGACAAGATCTATGAAAACCACGTTCCGTACAAAGATAAAATTAAATACGGCAAATATTTTAAGAATTGACTATTCTTGGAAATAGATGCTTTGAAAGGACCGGACATAAAACATCCTCTATTTATTTCTGAACAAATTTCACGAATTTTATTCCATATATCATTTTGTTGAGAAAAAGATTTTTTAAATTTTATACAATAAAAATGTTTTATTCATAGCAATTTCTACCTAAAGTAATGCCCATACCTTATACATTATTCCTAAATCAACAGTCTTGCTTCATTTTTTGGACATTTTTTTTTTCTTTTTGGACAAATTTCACGAATTTTATTCCACATATCATTTTATTGAGATGTAGATTCTTTAAATTTCACTCAATAAAAATGTTTAATTCATAGCAATTTTCAACGCAATTTTTACAGGTTATGAGTATTCTGGTTGTAACCGAGTTTCGTTGACGGAACTCGTGTTCTGAATTATTAGTTTTATTTGGATAATTTTTCTAGTGTAAATCCGATTATCTAACAAAACAAAAATCACCTTATTGGGTATATTGTCTTAGAGTTTTAGTATATTGTATGCTCAATCTGCATCTGTATTATAAAACAAAAATGTGTCTACGAGGAACATTTTAATCATATTGAAATGGTAAAAACCTAACCAATAAAATTCGATACAATTATAAGCATGACATAATTTAAAGTTTTATACCATAGAAGTGGGACAACAGGTAGTTTGAAATGAAATTTCATTGAAAACTCACCTCAGTTTACTAATATTTTATGGCTTTCAAGATAACTTTCAAACATGAATTATTTTAGTTCTGAGTGCATCCAATTATGAAGGCTAGCACGGTTGCGTATAAATCAATGTACTCAATTCAGCACTTAATCTTTTTCGCGTAGTATTCTATCACAACAGTACCAAATAGAATTTAAATTTCTTAAATGAATAAATAAAATATGACTTTAGCTCATATGATATCAAATTAAGCTTTTAAACACTGAAATAATCAGAATAACAAAGGTTTCTTTAGGGAAATCTTTCAGTGATAGATAACTGGAATGCAGCTACCATAGAAAATGTTTTATTGTGTTGTTGATGGGCAATTTAAATGTAGCAATTCTATCAGATTTTTCAATAAAGATGATTTGCATTTGCATTTTAAAAACTAATAATTTATCGGACAACTGTAATCCCAGATTAAAACAAAAAATTCAAGTTAATTAAAGTTTTTTTTTTCTTTTTACATAAACATTCAAACAAACCTGGAATTATTAAAACTTCTGTAACTTTATTTCACTATATTTAAATTTACTATTTCAATTATTGTTCTGAGCTTGAGTTTATTAAGAAATGTAAGTGGAAAACCATTATCATTTGCTATACTTCTAATAATGTCCAATTCCTGTCCAATTTGTCACTTACTACAAATATTGAATGCACGGTTTATATAAAACTTGTATACTGCAGCTTTATAATTACTGGGGTAAGAACTATTGATTGAAGTAGTGTTATTGGATCGAATTACTTTTCTATAGACTTTGGCTTCAATGGTCAAATCATCATTTTTATTAGTTTAGTATCAAGAAAAGGTAGTTTTCCATTTTGTTTTATTGCTAACGTAAATTGTATGTTTCTACTCATTTAATTGATTTCGTCCAAGAAAACCTGTAGCTGTTCAATAGTTCAATCCATATTTTTTAATTCAAGTCCCATAATGTTGGCTTATTTTTCAGTTATAATTTAATTTTCCTTTGGTCTAAGTTTAATTTCTGCTAATAATTCAGAAATGTGGGTATCCAGTACCCATATTTACTAGTGCGGGAGCCTAGTTACCTGTAATATTAATAAAATGATTGAAGTACTTATTGACTTCCAATGTACTAATCAAAAAATGTAGCTCACTCACCAGACGTTTTTGAGTTATGTTTAAATCTAGTCGAAGTTTTATTAGTTTTCCGTTATAAAAAGGAGTTTTCTTAGTTCCTAAATAATTTAAATGTAACTTATTTTTTTTATAATTTTCTTAGTTCCCAAAATATTATTTGGGCGTGTAATTATGCTGAGAGAATATTTATCGGAAAACCGAACTATGACATGAATACATATTCATATTTTCAATATGTAGCGACCATCTAAGCCTTTTTTTTAAACTAAATTCGAAAGAAGATATAATATTGAGTCGAATGGTAATTTTCCTTTATTTTTGGGACAATTTGATTATTTAAATATATGATTTTTTTTTCTTTGGCTGGTTGTATACTATTAAATAAACTTGATGCAAAAATATTTGTATTTAATGTGACAATAAGTTTTCCAAAGAGACACCTTTTGTCGCTTTAATATCAATGCGCATCTATTAATCTTTGTATAAAAATAAACAAAAAAATATCAAAACTTAAATGATTTAACATTTTTAGAATAAATAAGCTTTTCATTATTTATATTTTTCTGAATTAATTTTTATTTTACGAAAAGATAAGTTTAGATTATTTGCTTTAATTTAACCAATTACATATTATTTAATTATTTTTTGTTGTTTTTGTGTTTTGTAATTAAAAATTTAAAACGGAATATGACTCCAGTGTCTGTCCGTCCGTCTTTTACAGCTATTTTACTCGTAAACCATGGAAAATAGGAAATTCGAATCGGGGGAAGTAATACAGACTATTGACCTACACATTTAAAGATAATTAAACATTCATAAATATATTTAGTGAAAATGTATAAGGTTAAATTAAGTTATTGGAAAAATATCATTTATTTGTATATCGTATGCGGTACCGTCTGAAAACTACAGGAACACTAATCTCAAAAATATACATTTATTAATATTTTGATTTTATATTTTCATAAATATTATCAAAAATTTACTGCAAAAATATGTTCCATGTCCTTTATTTCTAAATCTACTTAAAAAAAATCCCTGTCGGCTGGGCCTATAGGCGGAGGTAGATTTCGAAGAGTGCCCATTTCAACAAAAAAATATATATACATGATCAGGGATAAACCCAGTTTAATAACTTCATTTGGCCGTTTATGAAAAATTTTTAATTTCATTTTTCTGCAAAAGCTGGTTTTATCAGAATCATCTTAAGAAAAATTCAGCTCAAATGCCCATTTTGACAACATATTTTGAAATAAATTCTGAATTTATTAAAAAATCGACCCAAACAGTACATTATACAGTTCCTAAGTAACAAAAAACTGTCAGTTGAATGCATATGAGAAAAAAATTGAATTTAAAAATGAGTCACAAAATAACCGATTTGTTGTTTGAATACATCCTTAATTCTTTAATCATGATTGCTTCCGAAAATTTTGTGCGAAATACTCACTTTGACAGCATTTTTAAAAATATATTCTATCTTTATCAAAAAACTGGCCAATGTGTCACAGTATATAGTTCCTAAATAAGAGGATCTGTAAATTGGATGCGTTTGAGAGCGAAAATGGATTTTAAAACAAGTCATAAAAAACGCAATTTGCTATGTGAAAACTTCCTTAAATTTTCAAATCACGAAGACTTCGGGAAGTTCTGTTCAAAATACCCTTTTTGGTAGCCTTTTTCGAAATATATTCTGTCTTTATCAAAAAATCGATCAATGCATCACATTATATAGTTCCTAAATAAGAGGATCTGTAAATTGGATGCATTTGAGAGCAAAAATGGATTTAAAAACGAGTCAGAAAAAAACGCAATTTCTTATTTGAACACTTCCTTAAATTTTCATAAAAAAATTTATTCATTATTTATAAAAATGATAAATGAGAAAAGTGTCGTCGCTTTAATTAATTATAATTTGTAAACTATATTATCTAAATTACTGATAACGATAGTCTTCATTGTCCAACAGTTTTTTCTCAATTGTATCGCAGCAATAACTCTTAATGGAAATATTGTATAGATTAACTTACAACTGAGGGATATCTTCAAATACAAGCATACTATTAGTTAACACTTATATTGATTAATTCATATTTCAGCATGAATAGAAAAAAATATCAAACTAATGACAAATGTAACAAAATGAATTTTGTCTATATCGTTAGCGCCAAAATCTTCATTTTTTTTCGTTATGAGATTTCACGATATTTCAACTTCTTATAACCATTTTAGCTCGTTTATCATTACGCCAAACGTAAAAAATTAAAACGTTTGATAGAAACGTTTTGAATATAGACAGATCTTAATTAAAAGTTTATTGCGCATCGACATCATATCGAATAAAAGACTCGAAACACATTGAAGTTATGTCTAAATAAGTCTCCAACCACTATATCGAAACCATCTGGAAACCATGCTTTTAAACTTGGGGAAATATTTTTCTTGAGAACTATTTAACTTATTTTCTATTTTAAGTTATCAATTTAGAGCTTATGCCACCAATAAAGTTTAGTTTTCAACAATTTATTACCTATTTTTTTATCTATTTGCAAAGCGAAAAAAAAAAAAAAAAAAAAAAAAAAAAAAAAGAGGGTTCTCACGGATATCGTTATTTTACAGGTGAAATAATGATATTTCTTTTATAAAAAATAAATCTAGTATAAACGCGCAACATTTGCTTTGTTTAATGAGAGATTTCCTATAAGAAAATACTTTTACTGAAGAATCTCTTGAACTGGAAATTTTAGGATCCGTGCGAAAGCCTAAAGATAATGGTTATTTTGACAAAAATATACTTTTTAAGCTGAATGTCGATAAAGTCGGCTCTCGTTAATTCGAACGCGTTGGGACCCCAGGAAATATTTGAATTATCCAGAGTTCAAATTTTGGAAATTATGAGAGGATAACATATTTAAAAGGTACTATTACAAAAAATTAATCTTACAGTATTTTTAAAATATAATTCGGCTACGCTATCATTATAATACGATTTAATATTAAATTAAAATATATAAATACGTAACAATTTAAAAAAAATGGGGTGAAGATGTCATAGATGGACAGACGAAGCACTACATAAAATGGATATCAAATGAATGGGACTACTCTCGTAAAATCTCAGCCACAAAATAACTCATGTTTGAGTTGAAATCCACTAATCTCACGATGTACATGTTAGCTATTCTTAAAGAGTTAAATGAACTTGAGTGAACGAATTGTTTTTAAGTAATTTAAATCAAGATGAGTAAAATGTTTAAAAACAAGTCAATTGCGATCCAATAAATTATAGCTCTTTTGTGAGATGCAAAATTCACTCTTTTATTTTCAGAGTGTATATGTATACTTTTTCCGTGCAATTCAGACAAAAATGAAAGAAAGAAAATTATTTCAAGGATCTGAAGTATGGAAAGAATGTAAAGAAAAAAGAAAAATTGGAGTCTAGTTAATTTGAAATAAACGAACTTACGACAAAATGAGTTCGAATAAATGAAATTTTCTGCTATTAAAAATTTCGGGACTTCATGTTTAGTTCGAATAAAGCAAAGACTCGATTTAACCGATTTTGAATTAACGAGACTTGACTGTATCAGCCTCAGAGAGCTGAGTACCCTTTGATATTTTAGTGACCAAATTGTTTCAGATACTTGCGACCAAAGAAAAAAGGGTCGACAGACTGAGAATTTACAGCATGCATCTTCAGTTACTCTCCATTTCAAATGACATATCACTAATTCTTCTTATACATATATTTTAATATATAAGCGAAATATAAATACGTATAATGCAAAAACTCCAAAGGTGATAAATATTTTGTTTGTGGCAGAAAAACAAAAATCATAAAGTTCAAGTGCGATTTTAAGACAAAGATGTACGATTCCCTTTCCCACTTAAGTAAAAGCAGGTCTTATTTTTGTAATTGAGTGGTAGTTTTAATCTGTACATTCCAAATTAATTATGGTTCTTAAGAGATTTCATCTTTCTCTTTAAATCTCTGCAATCAATTTAAATTAAAATCTGGAACTAAAACAAATATTTGTATACTTATTAAATAAATTTTGGTGGTAATTAAATAAAGTTATAATCGCTAAAGCAGCTAATTCTGTACAATACTTGACATACATAATTATAATTTTATTTTGTAATTTAAAACATGAAAACCATAATATTTACATACATTCTTCTTAATTAGCATTGGGCTTCAGTTTTATAATTTCAGCATAGATTTAAGGAGACAAAATGAAATTTTAGAAAAAGACACATTTTGTAATGTTTGCATAATAAATGCGCATCTATTAATATTTATATAAAAATAAACATAATCAAAACTTAAATGATAAACATTTATAAAATAAAATATTCTTAAATGTATGTATACATATTTTTTATGCTATTTTAAATTTTTTTTAGACTTTCTCGTTTTTATTTAAGTAATTAGACACTAATATAATTATTCGTTGCTTTATTTAACGAAAGTATAAATCCTTTACTAAAATATTCATGAAGAAAATGAAATTTCATAGTCCTTCAAATATTTTTATAATTATGAATGTCCCATACACACAACGTAATTGAAATGCGATATCTGGATGCATCACTTAATGTAATGAAAAATGTCTGCTCGAAAAGTAGAGCTCATTCCTTAAATATAATACAATTTCAAACAATTTAATGAACACCATTTACAGAAATGACGGAATTACAGCGTCTCCGTTTAAATTATTTTATAAAAGATTTCGTCTGAATTATTCAAAATAGTAATCCTCAGGGTATTCCCTCAAGTTTTCCTTAAATCTTCTCTGCATATCCTTTGCAGGAATATATTTCGGTAGAAATATTATTAATCTATGTATTAAAATATTTAGAATAGTATTTTACCTAACAAATATATTATCTGTGTTTAAAAGTTGCCTTTCATGTTGATTAATTTACTTTTCATCATAAAAATGGAAGAAAAAGGTAAAGGATAATATGTTCTGTTAAAAAAAAAAACAGTAGACATTAGTTTTCTAGTTTCAAATAAGGTTGGATCTATACATTGCCAAAAAGTGCTTAATATTCCATAACATGAATTTTCGAACATCGTTTATATAAATGCCTGAAGCGTATGTGCTATAATCAACATTTGAAAGACGTATTTTCTAAATTATTCCCTTAGGAGATTTCCAGTTTTCTTAAAGTATTCACTTAAATTCATTCTCAGAAAAATCTCCAGGAAGAACTATTATTTATAAACTCATTAAAATGACACATTTGAAACCATTCATGTTGTTCAATTTTCAATACTATTGTAATATATGTGGTGGCACAATACTTTGTACTAAAAATTAAATATTTTTTTTAACATCTTGCAAAACAGTATATTTTATTAAAATTTAAATTAAATAAAATAACTTTCGAAAACTCCCTACTATTTTTCAAATAATATATATATATTATATTATATTATATTATATTATATATATATATATATATATATATATATATATATATATATATATATATATATATTACAGGCCAAACCCAATTTTAGGCCAAACTAGTCTATCCTAACGCCCATAAGATAAACTAGTTTTTCCTAGGCCAAACAAGTCTATCCTAACGCCCATGGGATAAACTAGTTTTTCCTAGGCCAAACTAGTTTTGCCGAACGGTCATTAGGATAAACTAGTTTAGCCTGCTATTCATTGGTTTGAACTAGTTTATCCTAGGCCGATCTAGATTGTCCTAGGCCAATTCAATTTGGCGTGATTTTATTGAATCTAAAGACAGCCACGGTGCCAACTTTCTAGTTTCGATCTAATTTATCCCAGGCTGATGCAATTTGACGAGATTTCAGCTCACAGACTATCAAAGCCTGAGAGTTAATGTGCTTGCAGATTCTGAGTGTGTGTATGTAACCATGTACGTATGTATGTGCGTATTTACGTATGTATGTACGTATGTACGTAGCTATGCACGTAATGCGATAACTCCTCATAGAAATATCCAATTTGCTACAAATTTTGGACATAGATTTATAGAAAATAGTGGTATTTGAGGAGGCATTATTTTTCTTAAATATTTAACATAACGTTTTATTATGTTTCTAAAAATTTCATATAATGGGTATATTTAATTAGCAGCAAAAACTTGAAAATACACTGAGCTTTTAAAAAAAATTCTAGCGTCCCTTTACTCTACCCTCCCATCCTAAATTTCAAGTGTCATGCTTTATTTAAGCTTTTTCTTATTTTTAAAAGGGTTCGGATACTTAGTTTTTTACTATGAACAATTTCGCGTGAAGCAATGTATGCGAAAACCAATATCGTTTACAAATTAAAAATCTTTTCATGAAACCAAAATTTTTTATCCGATAAAAAAAATAATCCGTTCTCCCTTTATATTTAACCTCAGAACCCCCAAAATTAATCAGGTAAACGCTTTATCAGAAGGAATCTACATCCAAAATTTCAAACAAATCAGTAAATTCTCCGTGAAAAACCTATTTACATAAATTAAGGGGAATACCCCCATTTCTCGTTTCTTTTTACGTAAACAATGAACACCCACAACTAATCATGGATGTACCTTATCAAAATAATCTTCTACCTAAAATTTTAATAAAATCTTATACTTTTGCATGAAAAACTGACTTAACTAAACTAAGGGGGAAGGCGTATTGATTAGCCTTTTGTTCTCCTCTCCTTATTCTTATCCAATGAACGCCTGAAACTAATCAGAGAAGTTTGTTATTAGGATAAATCTATGTTCAAAATTTAAAGCAAATTGGATATATCTGTGAGGAGTTATTGCATTACATACATGATACACACACACACAAAATCTGCGAGCACATTAGCTCTCAGGCTTTCATAGTCTGTGAGCTAAAATCGCGTCAAATTGCATCGGTCTAGGATAAATTAGATCAAAAATCGAAAGTTGGCGGACTTTAGATTCAATAAAATTGGCCTAGGACAACCTAGATCGGCCTAGGATAAACTAGTTCAAACCAATGAATAGCAGGCTAAACTAGTTTATCCTAATGACAGTTCGGCCAAACTAGTTTGGCCTAGGAAAATCTAGTTTATCCGATGGACGTTCGGATGGACTAGTTTGTCCTAGGAAAAACTAGTTTATCCGATAGGAGTTAGGATAGGCTAGTTTGGCCTAGGAAAAACTAGTTTATCCGATGGGCGTTAGAATAGACTAGTTTGGCCGTCACTCAACCGCTTTTATAGAAAATGACTACTTCACTGTATTATGGAGCATTCTCATTGGTCAAAATAGAAATATTCTATAAAAGTGGTGGAGCGATGGTGCACCAAATGTTTAAAATTTTTAACAATGTACTTCATAAAGCTATGCATGGATTTTTAGATGCGTGGGATTTTACAATTAATATGATTTTTTTCCTCTCGATTATATTAAACTATGAAGAAAAATCAACGAACTCTCAATTTAGATATTTTATAAGAAATAGCTATAAAGTTGAATGTTAAATTCATGCATAAAAATATTAAATACACCACGGAGAACTGGAAAATAATTTCAGGCATTTATCTAAATCAGCAAAATAGCCTTATTAGTTTTCAAGCAAACAAGTTGTAAAAATACGAAGAAGGAGAAAAATCAGTTTAAAGCTCTTATTTATAGGGATAATTGCGCTGGATCTATTAACATAATTTACAATAGCTCACGATGCAATATTTGTACAGATAAAAAACAAGATGTCAAAATATTCACAATTAAAGAAGCTTTCAGTTAACATTTAAAAAGTATCAATATTTTAATCAGTTTCAAGGAATTGTGTCTGATCAAATAAAATTTTGGCGTTATTTTCTAGATAAAAAAAGAATTAGGCCTTTAAATTTGACAGATATCGTGACATATATATATAGGGCATCTGAAAAATTGGGCAAAACTTTACTAATTACGCAACTATATGAGCAAATTTCGCATAGAATATATGGCCGAAACGCAAGCGGAGAGAAGCTAAAAGGTAATTTTTCACTGCCTTAGGGTGATGGATTTGTCGAAGTGGTCCCATAGCTTGGCCACCAATATTGCCGGATGTCTATTGTTATTGTTGTTATTCTTGTGTTAATATTTGATGGTCACAAAAGAAAACTATTTTTCATTTTTCACCGCTTGTGTCTTTTCCCCATACATTATATGGCAATGTTTGCACGTTTGACTGAATTTCATCACCCTATAAAGTGTTGTCCACTTTTTATCAGATACACTCTGTATATTTTTTAATTTAAATGTAAAACGGCAGAATTTCATACCAACTATATCCATACGTATTAATTAATAATTAATCAATTAAATTTTGTAAAAATCGTAAGATAATTATAAAAATACACAGGACAGGTTTCAAGCTAAAAATTTTAGCAGTTCGTAATCAACCGAATTAATAATGTATTTGTAAGGAGGAAAATTACAACGAAGTTAAATTTATGACCTTTTATAACGTCGGGTAATGACAGATTGTTAAAGTTTTCCGAGTAAAACGCTTCCTGTTTTTTTTTTTTTTTTTTTTTTTTTTTTTTTTTTTTTGTATGAGGATTTATACAAAGTTTTGTTATTTAATTATGTTTTATTGCTAATTTTTTGTGCTGTTTCATGCAACATTAATTAACAGTGGGCGTTATTTTTGTTATTTGATGGTAGGTAAACTTACATTTCTCTGCAATCTACTGAATATCTCATAACGATAGTTCAATTTTAAAGGATTTCTTAAACAGAAATGTTAGGAACAGCATACCCATTTCCTTAATTCTTAATCTAAAATGATTTAAATTATAATATGTGGGATGTATGGAATTTTCATTATATTTTATAAATTGCTTTGAAATTCAGCAATTGATAATTTAATATCTCGAATTGAATCTGATATTGTTCGGAGCCGAATATCTTCTGAAACATAGGCTGATAAACAAAATTAGCATTTTCATAAGTTATAAATTATTATTAATAATAAGGTATTTGTACCCTATATGGACAGGGCTCTCAATATGGACACCCCTAATATTTTTAAAGGTAATAATTTTAATCGAGAGATTGCTCAACATTTTCGATAAGAAAAGCAGTTGAAAAGATAATTAAGGCTGGAAAGTGTAAAAAAGCGCGCTATTCGCTATTTACGAGGAAACCTGTTGTTTCGAGATATCTTCTGAAATATAGGCTGATAAACAAAATTAGCATCTTCATAAGTTATAAATTATTATTAATAATAAGGTATTTGTACCCTATATGGACAGGGCTCTCAATATGGACATCCCTAATATTTTTAAAGGTAATAATTTTAATCCAGAAATTGCTCAACATTTTCGCGAAGAAAAGCAGTTGAAAAGATAATTAAGGCTGGAAAGTGTAAAAAAGCGCGCTATTCGCTATTTTACGAGGAAACCTGTTGTTTCGAGATGTGCTGATCTTAATTACATGTAAGCTTAAATTCTTATTAGATATGGTAAAATTACATTAAATGTTGAAAAGTGGAGTATTTCAGAAAGCTAATAAAACATACTTTCGATTGCTATTGCATATTTTGCTTAAAAATATTTTCCTTATTCATTTGTTACTAGATTTAGTAAAACTACGCCCGGTTCCCAATATGGACAGCTTATGTCCCCATCGACTACAACTGTAAGAAAGAAGAAAATTCAACGTTGCCAAGCAATAAATTGAAAAGGCATCAAAGTGGTAAAATCTTTGTTCAACAAGATGCCATTTGAACAATCCCCCCAAAACCTTCCTCCAAAAAACCCTTGCAGAAAAATAAAAAGAAGCCCCCCCCCCCCGCCAGTAGGATATCTGTTGGCGAAATCATAGGCACCAATGATATGACTTCCTCAACAAAAGAGAGCTGATACTGCTTCTTTCGCAGTATTGGTGCTTTTTCAAACATGCGGCCATGCATCACATGTGGCAGATATGTTCATGAGGAATGTATAAGACTTACTGCCCATGGCGAAAAAGTTTCTATTTGTCCATGCTGTGAGGACTAGAAAATAACAGATGTAAATTCGCAGACAGGTGCTATAAAGCTAAGTAAAAACAGCAATATTATTTCATAATATTAGTAACTAAGGAGATTTGCATGGGTCTTCGAAGGTAAAAGCCGAAAATGATCCTCCCCTTTCGAAAATGCATGTTCTAAAGATATTTACTGTCCCCCCTTCTCCTCCGAATACTTTAAGATACTTTTTTTTATTCCCTCTCCTCTAAAATCCCTTGGAAAAGTGGCTCTTCCATACACACTGTGTAGAAAGTCAATAAGAAAACACCTGTCCATAATAGGGACAGGTAGTTCCTTATATGGACACTTGAAAACATTTTTTGTTTTTATCATATAAATTAAACCAGAATAATTACAAGGTCACTAATTTTAATAATGATAGTCAATAGTCCAAGGATAGTGGACACACATTTTTGGAGTCCTCTGACTTGTACATGGGAGTGAAAAAAATACATTTTCCTTAAGGTGTCCATATAGGGTGCATGTACTATATGACAATTTTAGAAACACTTTAGAAAGTAAAAATGTTATTCTTAAAAAATATAAAACTTATTTAGCTAATATTCATTTTAATTTTCAAATTATTTATCTAACAGATTTTGTATTATAATATATAAGACATGTGAAATTTCCAACATGTTCTACATTGAAGGAAGAAATATACCGTTTAATATCTAAATGGAGTAGGAAGTGATTTCCTAAATCCTCAAACTAGAACCTAGATTTGCAAGGTATCCGAAAAGGTAAAGAAATAAACTGAATTGGCGAAATTATAGAGAATTTATCGTTTTTGATTTTCTATTTGATAAAATCATACATTATATAATGAATGCTTTCACCTGCGATACGTTATCACTTATTTTCTAGAATCAATTCATAAACTATAATCACAGTTACCAAAACTCATTTCCTGTGTTCGCTTTTGTTTGCGAAGTTTTTTTAAAATAAATTTTACCACGATAACTTAGGGAAACGCCCTAGATTTTTAATAGAGCTTTCTAGCGAAGCGAACTAGAATTTATAAAGATGACATGGAATTATTTTTTATAGAGTCAGAATTTATTTTCTGGGTGCCACTGGCAGATTTTTTTTAATTTATAAAGCGATTGCAATAAAATTTAGCGCGTACTGTTAAATTTAACATTCCCTGATAAAGGTGTTTAAATATTTTTACTTAGAGAACTAACCAATTAAACATTTAGCATTTTTTCTTTTCCTTTTTTTATTCTTGCCACTTTTGAAAAAAAAAAAGATACAGAAATGAAATTTCTTATTTCTTGAAAAATCAAATATTCAAGAATTGAAATTATATTTATTGAATTCAACATTAAAAAAATATACTTTTAAATCGTTAAACGCTTACTTTCCTAAACTATTAAAGGTTTTAAAAATGAAACTTTGATACATTTCATTTTAACTTTTAATGCAATAAAGGTGAAAAGCACGGTAAGATAATGCATTATTATCGTTAATTAACAAAGAGCCATAGATTTGTAATTGCAAATTACTTTTGAATTATGCATTGCCGAAAAGTAAATTAATTTAAATTAATTTAACTACCGTATCGAGAAACGTTTGTGGGATGCTTTGGTCTGTTTATATTAAATGCATGCTAGAATAATTCCATTCATTTGATTTCAGGATTATAATTATGCAGTTATGTATCACAAAGTTAATGAAGGCGTATATTCTTATATATATATATATATATATATATATATATATATATATATATATATATATATATATATATATATATAGTAAAATCCCCCTAAACCGGCCACGTTCTGTTCCAACAAAACATGATTGCTCCGAAAAATGGTCTCTCAATTGAGGTCATGTTTAAATTTGTATTTTATTGATGAAAAAGATATCAATTAATGTTACTAATATTAAATATAATATTTATTTTCCACATTAAGAAAAAAATAAAAAAAATTAGCGATTAAAAAAAAACTTAATTGCATAGTTCAGTTATTGTAGAGTTTAAAAAAATGAATTCATTGATGTATTCTGTGAAATTAATATTTAATATTTTATTATTTTAAATATTAATATAATATAATGCATATTTTGGGAGGTGGATTGGCGGGTTTTGAAAACAAATAATGACGTATTCATTACTTTATCGTGTATTCATCTATTTGTTTGAGGGTTTCATGACGGAATAGGACTTTATTGACCGTCATCCTTAATTCATCACCAGCGTCAAATTCATTGCATAAAAAGGTACAAAGGGATTTAAATACTTAAAAGTTACCAAAATTAAAAATAATAATAATAATTTAGAAGTTTGGTGAATAATGTGCTCAACTGAATCAGTTTTCTCATAAAAACCTTTTTCAAGCGACCAAGAAAAACCGGAACTTGTTTTTTTTTTTCTTCTTCGAAGAAAATGTTTGCTCTTGGAGAGAGTTCAGCTGGGATGGTCTCTGAATACAGGTAAAATTAGTATTGAGCCAATGGGAACATATTTTGTTCCACTAAAAATAGTCGTTCAGGGAGGTGGTTGCATAAGGAGATTTCACTGTATATATATATATATATATATATATATATATATACGTACATAATTCCGTAAAAAAATGCATAAAAATTATTAATACATAAAAATTATAGCAATAAATTAAAAATGCAAAACAAACATAAAAAAATGTAATAGGATGGCTGGGTGTGTAGATGTTTACGGTATAGGGTGATATTGTCTGGATAATACGCAATTGTTAGTTTTTAAAAAAACTGAGAGTGAGGAAGGTATCTACTAAATTGGAATATATTTTATATTGGATGTTCAATTAACACATATTAAATTGAATAATTGTATCATTATATTAATTAAATCTATTAATATAATTTAATAATAATTTAATAATTTTAATATTAAAGATTAACTTGAATCTAACTTTTAACAATTTGGACAATACCTGAAATATTATTTCTAAGATTATAAAATGCATACATTAATTAGCTATTTTATTGCTTCTTTTATCTTATATTAAGATATTGGGTTTAAGTTAGTATCTTCAAACTAAATGATTTTTTTCTGCTATATCATTTTAGGGGTAACTGTAGTTTATGGTATGTTTTTTCCTTTTCTAAACATTTTAATATTGTTATTAGGATTTATTTTTAAGTTATTTCTCCAATTTATTTTGGTTTTACATATTATGGTAGCCCCATTTTTCATGACTAATATGAAGATAAAATTATTAATATGACTAATATAACAACTATGAAGATAAAACATGACTAATATGAAGATAAAAATATTTGTAGTTCCAAAGTATTTGTGTGTCTGACGATTCCGATTTTGTTTTACATATTTCGATTATAATCTTTTCTTTCCATATTTCAATGTGGTATACATACATATATATATATATATATATATATCACAAATCTGTATATTTGCTCGTTTACAGACAGATCCATTGATAGCCCATTTCTAGTTTTTGTATAAGATATGTAAAAACAGATAGTGTTATGTACACATGCTATATATTTATATGGGAATCAATATTTTATTTAATATAAAAATGAGATAATTTATTTAAGAATTTAATTTTTAAAAATATCAAAAAGTGAGCAAATTTAATAATGAAAACAATATTCAAGATACCGCTCTATCATAAATATTTGAGAAATTCTCTGTATCCCTAAAAATTATTCATCAGGCTTTAAATACTGAGAAGCATTTGCTTAAAAATCGTATTAATATGCATTATAATATAAAGTTTTGATTTCATTGTAAAAAAAAAATATTTACATATATTTGTATTATTTGCCAATAATATACGCGATTTTAATTATATTAAACACCAATTTCAGAATATTTCTCAATAAGCAGAATACATTTACCACTTTGTTAGAAAATAAAAACGATTATTATTATTATTATTATTATTATTATTATTATTATTATTATTATTATTATTATTATTATTATTATTAGTAGTAGTAGTAGTAGTAGTAGTAGTATCATTATTATTTTATAAAATTTAAGTACTTACAGTTAAAAAATTTCAATGCGTAAATGATAGCAGAATTTTTCATTTCTAATTTAGTAGTCAATAATTCACGGCAACTTATGTCAAAAGGTTTTTTAAATATAATGGAATTTGGGGATATCTTATTACGCTGTAGAACAGGCCTGTCCAACCTTTCAGTAAACAAGGGCCCATCTCAGCTCTTGCACTCAGTGAAGGGCGCCAATATTCACGTGACTGGAAACATGGCGGAATATTATCGCACATTATTAGTATACATGCATGACTTAACGTAATACAAATCAATCTTACAGCGATAGACTAAAGTTGTCTAAGGTTTTGAAGTTACATGTATTGAATTTAAAATTATATATTTTTCTGTTAGAAATTACCTCAAAAATGTTATAGGATGGTGTCAGAAATTTAAATCCTACCTATAATAACAACAATAACAAAAATTAAATTAACATGTAAATTAGAGATACTATTAGCATTCTTTAAGGATGTGATGAATACGCTTTTACTTATTTTAATGACGTGAACTTAAAAGTAAATAAGCAAAGAGAGGCATAATAATGAATAATCCATAAGGGTTGTTTAAGAGATCTAACCTAGTAGAGCTATCATACATGGAAAACATCCTGCACTATTTTATTTATTTTCTGATCAAATTTAAAAAACAGAAAAACTCTAAAGAAGAAAAAACTAATCACTTTAACCCGTATAAAACAGCCAATCAACCAGCTTGACAACAGAAAAGAAGTAAAAAACAAAACAAGACTGAACTTTCATGCACAAGTGTTCTCAAAAGGGCAAGCGCGTCTAAAGTTTTGGGGAGGAGCGACCAGTACACATGCTGCATAAGGTGCTAAATATCCTTGATTATTCTCGCCATTGCACTTTTATTGTAAATTTTGTCTTATTTAATACGCGCAATTTCCTGATTCAATTTGGCAAAAACCTGTCTTTGTAAAAAAAGACGATAAAAGATTAAAAATTCTGCAAAGGACGCTCGTCCCGAAAGGATTATGAGTTACAGAGAGCTATTAACTACAACTACACATATACTACAACTACACATAGCAACATAACTACACTTTATAAACAATAACTAGAAATTGAAAATATGTATGATTAAATTGTCAAAGTATGTTTCTACTTTTAATCCATTTTAGCAGGTTTTGGAAATATATCTGATGCATGTATTAATGATTTTATAGAAAGCCTTCTTCATACTAGAATTTTATTTCTAAAAAGTGTAACATCAGGAAACTTTCAAAAGGACGATAAGAAAATCTTCAACGTGCGCCGTGGCGCACTCTACAGCGGGCACCCTGCTGTTGAGGGTTACATTTTCTTCAATTTATGAAATCAGATTTTTTATAAAATATTGTTTACAAGATGCAATTTATGCAATACGTGTGTAAAAGATAGCAATTTATGAAACTCAATTTAGTACTGTGCATATGATGTATAATTATGTGTGTACATTTAGAATACTAATGAAATTTATATAATGCAATATAAATTGCGCTAATTGTAATGGGATCTTGTTGCTCATGACTAGTTATTATTATTTCTTTTAGGCGGGAGGGGGAGGGCGAGGAACTAAAATAAAGCTTTTTCTTCATACTCTATAACTTCTCCTTTTCATGATATTCCATTACCTGTTTTGTGTCAGTCTATCTATATTACAAACTGCTTAATTAGGAAAAATAGTTAAGATTAAATCATGCACAGTTAAAAATTACATAATTTAAATATCCGAATTTTACAAAATATTAAGTACAGACATTTTCAAATTGCAGACCTTCAACCTTCAGAATGTTCACCTTCATATTGTTAAATTTTCTGAAAGCGAGTTTAAGTTTGACTCAAAAACCCGTACCGCATAACACACACACATATATATATATATATATATATTTTTTTTTTTTTCAAAAATCATAATTACCATATGGGTTTAGTCACATAAAAGCATACAAGCAGTGTGCAGAATCTAATAAATGTATTTTTTAGACAAGCAGATCATTAAAATCTTTTTATGAAGCAGGACGATACAAAAGTCTAATGATCGGGTAATCTTGACCGGATAGCTTGTGGATAATAATATATCTCACTTTCACTTTTAAACTTTTAAAATTATATGACTTAAAAAAATAAAAAAAAATAATTCCATAGCAAAATAATTTTTACTTAAAAACATACTACCTTTTAAGTTTACAAAAATGAAACCTAGATATTTTCCAAAAAAAATTTTATAAGTATATAAAATATTTTTACTCTTTTTAAAATAATTTTCAGGCAGGATTTTTTAAAACACCATTGCCTATCACGAGCAGACGATTACGTTAGATAAATCTATTTGTATTTAAATTAAATAGCTTAGGATTTGTGTTTCACGAAATAAATATAAATAACTTCTTATAAAAGTTATTTTCTTTATATTAAAAAACAAAAGAATTAAATTGTTATTATTTTATTTGTTATTTAAATAAAAAAAATGCTTGGACGCAAATAACAGTCACTTGGAAATGATTTATTTTTCTTTAAAGCACAAGCTAGAATATAAATTTCTCATGACATTAATATTCATGAGAAAAAGATATTTCTTGATAATAAAACAAGTATTCATTCAGCTATCTCATAATGGAGTCATAAGGATTTGCATTTCATTGTACTTCAAAATTACAGGATATTTTTAAATTAAAAGGCCACCACAAATCTAGATAAGAAAATAACTGAGAGCTAACGGAAGCTTCGAAATTGCAAGTTTCGGAAAATTCGTTGGAAACTATTCATTACAATATTTTCATCATTAAAAGTACCATAAAGTTGTATTTAATATCATCATATATAGTATCATTATAAATTATGAAAGCTTTCATAAAATTGCATTAGTAAATACGTGATATTTTCTCCATTTTACCTTTATTTTTTAATATTTTAATTCGCAACTCATTATTATATGTCTTTATAACTAAGCACATCTTAACATATTCGAAGAATTAATTTAATACTTATTCAAATGTTAAATATTTTATATAAAGCCGTGAAATTAAAATTTCAATTGAATTTGTAACTTTATATTGTTCATTATTTTTACCTAAAAATTTGAATGATATAGAAAGGTAAATGGATATTCAAATAACGTTTAATGTAATGCAATGGAAAAAATAGTGATTCAAATAAAAAAAAATAACACCATTCGACAACCTTTATTGTAAAATATTATCCTCATCTTTTAGAAATTGGAATACAAATCCTTTTTTTTAATGAAATGTTTAGACTTAATACGAATTTTCATTAAAATTTTTTATTAAAGTTCCTGTACAGTTATTTCATAGTTATTTTCATAATAGTGTTTATATTTTTATCATGAATTTCACGGCAATGAGCAAAACATTAAATTAATAAAAAAATATGCATGTAATCTGCCATTCTATATCGCGTATTTTTGACGTAGTACATTACTTTTGTATAAATATAGAATGTGTTCTCTAATATCATGTATACACGATAAAGAAATCATTTTATAAAAGATCATTTGTAAATTGGAAAGAAAACTTACAGTGATTTTTAAAATCGGGTATATATTTCATTTAGTAGGCATTTTAAAATTAAAAAATAATTAATTTATTCTGTTTTTATTCCGTATCAATGAAAGTAATTTCATTATAAATTTTGTAATCTTTGACTGAAATACCGATTTTCAATTGCTTTTTAGGCATGAGTAATGATAAATTGAAAAACAAAAAGCGTAATCATAATTCGTTAAACAAAAATAAAAAAAAACATTAGTCTGATCATAATATTACGTCAAAAATAAAAAAAAAGAATATGTAAATGTATGTCTTTCATATTTAAAAACATTTTTCATCTTGATTTACAATCTTTAATTATTAGATTGTAAATTACTTTTGCATATTTAAATAAAACGATTTAAGAAAGACGAAATTTAACAGTTTTTCATATTTTATACTAAAAAAACTGTACTAGAATTGTTATAAGCAAGATTACGTGCTTCAAATACTTAAAAATAATTATTATAATTTCGAGCGATTAGATAAGAAAGTTGGAGATTAAATTTAAAATAAATGTAATATCGTTTATCTAAATTCTTTATTTATTAGTAAAAAAGAAATATGTAAATTGTTAATTATTAAAAATATGAACAGATTAATAAATATTATATAATGAGTATATTTTTTATGATTACACATATGAATTCAAACTTTTAAAATGTGTCTTTTTTATCTTTAGGAACAAACTATCTATTTTGAAAAAAGTAATGCATAAGTTATTATTTTTTTAATGCAAGCTTAAAAATGTAAAGTTATACTTGATGCAGTGTCTGACAATGCATAAATATAGTGTTACTTGTATATTATTCTTATTGTTCAATAAAAACATCACGTGGACAGAGAAAAATTTATAATATAGGATAAAAAACAGTTTTGTTAAATTTGTTTATGAAATTAACTTAAACTTAAATAAATATGATGTCTATTTCGTTCATAATCATGTTTTGTTATTTTTTTAATTAAATAAAAATATATTGTATCGCAAATAATCGCATGTTAGATAGATTAAAATTAAATAACTTTAAAAAATCACGGTGACTTTTGTATAGTATTTATACAGTTCAATAAAAGCGGATTTTGAGAGAAAAAAATTATTTTAAATATGAAGGAAAAAAACAAAATTAATTAAGTATGTATCTCAGATGTAATTTAAAAGTGATTTCATTACTTATTTATTTTCTTCCCTTTCTCTTTTAATTTTGCAATTTTTTCTACTTATTTTATTTATATTTATTGCATAAAATATACTTTATCATGAGTGCATTGTTATTTATTATTAAATATTCAAACATAAAAAAATTAAGAAACTTTATAACTATTGGGAATTTCGTCTAATTTTAAAATGAACAGCAATCTTCGTTTCTTGACGCGCCCGAAGGATTTTATCACTGTAAAGAATAGTTTTTAATTTATGAAAGTATAATAAGAACTACCGGAAATATATAATTTTTCCAATTACCAACAATTCTGAAAAGAGTTTTCTATCATTAGATATTCCAGCAAAAATATATTTTTCAGTTTTAAAATAATATTTATGAAAAAAAAAAAGATTATTTCGTGCCATTGATTTTCTGAAACGATTCTGAGTTATTTTTATAAAATGGAAAAAAATATAAATATCTCAAATTTTACTGATGTAAAGTTACGACAATCTGTATGCTTACTGAAAGTTTATCTGTTCATTGTACAAAATAAATAAATAAATAAATAAATTGCAAGTCTAAAAAACTAGTTTTTGTAAAGCTATAGAAATCTGTAGTTTTACTAACGAATCTATTCAAATTACAGTAATCTTACAATTTTATTTCTGTTTCTGTTATATTAAAAAGTCGACTTCCCAGTTTCCTAAAACTATCTTAGGAATTTTAGGGTTTTTTTTTTCATTTACACTTCAAGCGTGTATCTGTTGCATGAATTTTTGCTGTTGCCATTAACTAAAAAGACCTAGCAATTCCAGGTTCCTAAAAAGATTTTGATAAATTTACAGGTTTTTATTTTTCTACAGTTATAGCGTATTAATGAGCTTTCTAAAACCAAAATATAAATTTGTCGAATGTTATCAATTTTCATGTTCAACAAACATGTTTTAAAAATGAACATGATAACTATTTTCATTCACATAAAAATCAAGAACATTTCGTTACTGTTGTATGTTTAATTAGAAATATGAAGCCGATAAACATTTTATTGTAGATGGATATCATTGTGAATAACGACCTTCCGATTTAATAAAACTAATTATTTCAGTATAAAAACTAATTGGCAACGTCTCTAAAAATCTGTAGCAGCAAACGAAACTTTGTATTGATAAATGATTCTTTAAATTTCGATAATATATTGTTTTCTTAGGTTTCTAACAATAGATAAAACTTTCACGAAATTTTTAACTTGATAAAAAATATTGATTATAGTTCCGTTATTCATTGCAATATATTTTAATGGATTGAAAACATCAATATTTTTTAGACTGTATAATGGAGAAATTTTAAATGACACGTAACAAAATATTATTTTGATAAACTTTCCTTCTTTCTTTCAGATAATTATTCTACATCGGAGAAAACTTTTTAAAAAGTACGAAAGTATATAAATAATAAATTATATCTATAAATTATATTCGCGCTAAATTTCATATTTTTCAATTGCTGTTTATTAAATTAGCAAAATAATTTATTTTTACGCTTTAAACTATTAAAGCTAAATGTCTTTATCATAAGATCACTTATGAATGTATTTGAAATTAAAAATAATTGAAATTATTTTGTAATTTAAATGTAACATTATTTCTTTTAGTTTATCATCATATTTTGTAAAACAATTGATAATTTTTTATTTGCAAATAATTTTCATTTTTAAATTTATTTAATAATGTTAAATTTTTAAATTTCTTTTATTTATCTAATAGTTGGTTCAGGAAAAAATTTAAAAGTTTTTAATCCTTAACTAGTTTTAGTGGTTCCAGATACTGCTGATTATTCTATGCGTATAGCTTAACTTGTAACCTTCAATTTAACTATGTATACTAGAGAAATTTTGTTTAGTTTTGACCCGTTTTACTACTACTAGTGATTTCTGAATTCACAAACGTTAAGATTACGCAATATATAAATATTGGTTCCATTTCCATACCAATATATAAATACTGGTACGGAAACAGTATCTTATAAGTTGATGGCGTATTTTATTCCTCTTTTGTTCAGGCTGTCACATTAGTTATGCGGCAGTTTTTGTATCAGTAATTAAAAAACGTTACAAATTTAAAAAAAAAAATGTATCACAATTTAAGAATTAAAGAAAGTTTCTTGTATTTTAATTGCATTAACTGTAAACATGATATGTAGTTTTCTGTTAATTTAAATGTTATTGCACTGGTGAGGTGCTAAAATATAGCTCGATTCGTTTGCATTTTCAGTTGTATGCGTATTTATGTAATTTTCCAGTTGTATATTTGTTAAATTGTAATGTACATTTTATTTTTTATTTTTAAGTCCTGTACATCAGACGTTAAACAATATTTAGTTATTAAAAAAAATTAAATGTTGTCAGTAAAAAAATAATTAGCACTAAAATTTATCATTACAGCTGAATTTTTCAATTAAGAAATTCAATTTTATGAAGGTGCTGTCTTAATTAAAAATGTCGCTTAGCAAAAGTTCCCCTTAATTATCTGATGTACTTGTACATTTAAACAAAATAATAATTAAGGGTGACATTTTAAGCTTGGTCAATTAACAGCTAAGACTTCTACTACATATATTATATTCAAAATATACTCTTACATATTTACTACTTTTTAGCATAATTTCTGATTCTAGTAGGTGTTTTATACAGATATGTTTTACAGAAAACATTCATTTAAAAAAGGAGTCCGTTTTTTACTTTTTTAAGTATTATCAAATGTTAAAACAACTATTATAATTTCTGCTTTAAAACTTTTTTCTGATTTCCTAATTCATTCGTTGTATAATAAAGTTGAATAAACATGAATTAAATCTTATGAATTCAGTATGTCTGCATTATCAATTATAAAAAAACCGTTTTTTGTTACTTTTATTACACTTTCTGATTTAAAAAGCGGCTGTAAGAACTTTAAATCTTAGAAAATACCTTTGACGAACATTATTTATTATTGTTATAAAGGTTTGAATTTAGATATCACTAACATTTAAAAGTTGTTTATATTTTAAACATAAATATGTTAACATTCAAAAGTAATTTACTATTCTTCCAAACAGACTCAGCGATTTCCGAATAGTGGGGACAATCTAAAACAATTATAATAAATATTGTTTAAAAATTAAGTGATGATGTAGTTTATTGTTTAATTAAAATTGAACCAGATTTGTAATGAAATTTACAGCTCTAGTCTGATTTAAATTTTCTATAATGTTTTACTGGTAAGACAGCATCATTGTTCCTTCTTACATTTTTGTTTAATGCTTTTGATGACAATATTTCTTAAAAATAACATTATAAATCGTAGAAATTTAGATGTTTTAATTTTTTCCAATTGTACAGAAGGTTTTCAATGAATGAACAGTGTTTGATATTATATATGCTTGAGATAATTAATTATCATGATTAAATATCTTTTTTAAGCTGAACTAATTTATTTTCTATTATTCTCTGGTTTTGTAAACAATTATTAAATTATTGTTTAGAAATCTTTTTTGAGATTATTTAGCTTGTTTGGTTTATAAAGAAACTTCCTGAAATTATTAAAAGTTCTATTTTGATGGTGAAGTTCTATAATTTTTATTAAAATGACAATATCGCCATACATTTTAAAAATATTTTTTACTGATTTTCTTGCGATGTTTGATTAAAAGCGGCGTTTTACTACTTTAAAATGCCAGATTTTTATTTTCATGAAATAAGTATTTTTTGTCATTAAATAAGCTTGGGTTTAATAATTCATTATCAATTACAAAACATTATATGTTCAAGTACAAAAACAACTTACTCTGTTTCCTAACAGACTCTATCATTGCCTGACAGTGTGAGCAGTCTAAAAGACACAGTTGTGTTCTGGTCATTGGCTCGGGACGTGCCACGGCCATGCCTAGCACGTGTTTTGTAACGTCCTCCTTACCGGAGGAATCACTTCGGTTATTAATCCCCGGAATTTTTAAATCATTGTTGTTTTCTACATCAGTCCACTAATACACATCTTTGCTTAATATTTTGACCCCCTCATGCATTTTCATGTGGAAGCACTTTGTTTTTACCTTTAGGCGTGAGCTGTTGTCCACCGAGATAAAAAACGCCTCTCCTGATGACTATCTCATGGGCTATGATAGCGAAGGAGTACACATCCCCTTTTTGGGTTCCTTCAGGCGGCTGGATGGGCATGCGTAAAAGCTCGGGCGCTGTCCACAGTTTTCCTGCGGGGTAAAAAGAACACGAATCGATTAAAGTCATGTTATGGTTACCGTAATGTGATAGAAGTACATTCTACATCACGGATTATTCTGTCATCTATAACATACAAAAATACCAGAGATGAATGATTAGAATTACGTATTCAGATATATATATATATTCAACAGTCAAATGAACAGATCGATATTACACAGAGATAGTATTCACGAGAGAAAATAGTTTTGGAGAAAAAGTTTTAGTTTTTCTCCGGTGTGATAGACTTTTGCGCAGTTAAATAATATTTTTCAAGTATTTAAACAATACAAAGATATATTTTTTTTGCTAATTCAACAGTTCATATTAGAACTGTTGAATTGCAGAATAATATATTCCTATAATAAAATAAATTTTTATGGCAAAATTCATTTAAGATTGTGAGGATTTTAAGAATGTCATAATAAAAATATAAAAATATAAATTTGTAACTTTGTACATATGTGTGGTTAGTTAAAACACCATTCATAATATATATTACAGAATCAATAAATAACTAGTATAGGCTAGAGTAAGCTTAAAAATATATAAATATATTTATGACTTGAAATTGTAAAACTTATGACTCTGAAATTTCTAAAGAGGCACATAGAAAACTACACAATTAATCACCCGGATAGAAGTGCACCCTACAGGGCACATGTCAGGTACATTCAAAATGATTTTTCTCATTAAAAAAAAGAAGAGAACAGAAAAATCTATAAATATATGACTTTTTCAAATATGTCACTTTCGTAAACATGTGACTTTAACGTGTTTATGTGAAAAATTCACATACTTAACAATATTTCCAGTCTTTATCTTTTTCATGATAAAAAATATTTTAAATGTACTTGTGAGGACCATTGGAATTTTTTGCAAACTTTTGTGAGAGTAAAATTACTTAAAAATCACTTGCAAAAATTATAATTTGAGGGTGAATTGAGGTCATTTTCAACATGTTTTAATAAGAAGAAGGATTAATTTAATAAATGATTGAATTGTATATTGTACAAATTCAGAAGTCTCTGTTATTTTCTAATGCATTAAAGAAATAATAGGCTACTCGAGTCACCCAAAAAGACCCGGATGATTCAAGGCTATGGGGACGTTACTTTCACACATTTCCTCAAATTTTAATATTTTTTCATGATTTTTTTAGTAGGATTGCAGAGGAGAATCTATAACTGTCTAGTTTTTAATGTTTTGACTTTGGTTATATATTTTATATTATGATAGATTCAATTTCAGAACCAGTTCTAACCGGATTTTTTAAAAGTGAATCCAAAATCGAAAAAGTAAAATCTAGTCCCGTTGTATATCGTTCTCAACTACTCTCTGTAAAAAAATAATAATAATAAAAAAATAAAAATTAAGCGAGCTGTTTGAAAATAACGGCCCTATAGATACATTATCATCCGGGTATTTTTGAGTAATTATTTTAAGCTTTTAAGAGAAATCTTTCAAAGTTTTTGGGAGATTTAATATACAAATAAAACAATTGCTAAACAGTTTACCTATGTGCAATGGATAATGAAACATAAACTACAAGAAATGTATTTACAAATTATTAATTATCTGTGTTAAAAATATATTTAGAATAATTTCTATTTCAAAGAATTTTAGTTATCTAATATTAATCAATGTTGCTTTTCTTAAAATACTGCTCTTTTTCTGATAGAAAAACTATAAAAGAATGAATTAACTGCATAGATGGATTAAATTAATGTGTATAAAATCAGCATATTTTCTTTTTTTTCCAACAGCGTCTCTTTTAACATTTTATAAACTTGTTAAAAAATTTCTATGATCTCGGTTTATTTCAACCATTCTTAAACTTTATAGGTACGCGTCCAACCTTTAAATTAATAAAAACTTTCCCGAACCACTTAATATAAGGAAGTACATCAGTATAGAAATTATTTAATGACCTCAATAAGCTATCGGCTATCCTATTCTATAAAAAAGGCAAATTTTCATATGAAAGATATATTATCAACAAAAACAAGAATTGATAATCCTAATGTGTTTATAAGAAATAGTTATTAAAACAACACACAGACTACAAAAATAATTAAAAATACATTCAATTATTACCAAAACATAATTTTATAATCAGTGAGATTTCCGGCACTGGTGTTAGCCGATGAGGGCGTCTATATTAGGTTTTAAAACTGGTTAATTTTAACTTTAAGTCAGTTTCTAAAAGCAATTTTCTACTCTATTTGTTTTTCAAAAACAGCAAAGTATAAAGAAGTATTAGATTAATTTTTTATCGGTAAAATTTTTCAATCGGTAAATTAATTATAACAGAGTAATTTATAAATTACTCTGTTATAAAGAAGTATGTTTACAAACATAAGTCATGTTTAACCCCATCAGGGGCCTCAAAGCTGATTTAGTATTTCTGGTTACTCCTCTCATATCTTTATCTAAAACAAATATGAGAATTTTCCTTTTTTAATATCATTTTCTGTTGAAATTGTCATATATTTTAGACAGAGGAAATAAAAAATATATTTTTGTGACAAACCTTAATTGTTCTGTAACCCACCAAAGTACCCGCCGTGACCCATCAGTGGATCGCGAACCGTTGGTTTATGTTACTTCCGTGCTATATCACTCATAAATATGCTTTGATTGATATGCAATTTTTCTAAATTTTTGGGATTTATTATTAGAGTTTTCAGTAATAAAAATGAAATGTGTAATGTATAAAGCTAATTACGGGTATACAAAGTAAAATTCCATAAGGGAGAAAATGAAAAAATACAAAAATTGAGGCCGTGCAGTAAAATTAATATTGAATGTTATACAATGAAACTTATTATTATTATTATTTATAACCAAATTAAAAGCATTTTCAAAAGTTTTTTCAAGTGACATTATCTTCATCACACTTTTTTAATAATTACAAAAATAATATAGAAAATACCTTTCTAAAAACACAAATAAAGCAATTTAAAGACATAAATATTCAGATTGTCATTTTCCTGGCAGTTAAACTGTGACTTATGCAAAGTAAAGGACGTTCTGTTGTACTTTACAGATATTTCTTCTTCTTTTTTATTATTATTATTTCTAATTAATATTTATACCTTATAAAACACATATATAAGGAAGGCAATAATTTCTGTATTTTACAAATAACTTATCATAATAAAAATGCAATTGTTACTGACATTGAATGTCATTTTCCTGGCTTGCTCTCTTAGTTCTTTATCAGATTAAATGTGACACTGCATTGTAATTTTCCTTATTTTTGACGTAATTTAAGTTGAAATAATGTGTTTAAAGTCTTTGTAAAATTTGAATAGACTTTCATTTTGTCACTTTTCTGGCTTCCAAAAATTAACAACTAAAACTAATTTGAATTTGAGCTAGGAAACATGTTCTATAAGCAAAATTAAAATGTTAGCCCTAAAAAAATGAAAAAAAAAGTAAAAAATGTTTTCGAATGAAATTGTCATTATCTTGGAGTTAATTATATTAGCGTACATATGCTAAGAAACAACACATAATTACACAAAATTTAATTTTACTTGGAAAATGCTTTATTCCCCAATAGAAAATAAACATGCTTCCTAAAATTTTGAAATGTTTTCAACGGATAATTTTAATGTCTCAGATAATCAAAATTTCACATGATATTCCAACATAACGCTATGGCCAATGAGGATTTCTTTTTTTTTTTGCGCGTTTTAGACTTTACGGTATCTTGAAGTTCATAAGCTGACTTGTATCACAGGGGTGAATTTCAACATATTTCGGTATGCTTCAACATGTATAGAATGAGCAGCATTTAAAATTCGTTTATAAGGAAAGTCTGCGATGAAAAATGTTTGCACTTCATTTAAATAACGTTTAAGCCCTTCAAAAATAAAGAAATTAAAAAGATATCACTAAGGTGCCGTATGACTTTTTCGGCAGATTATGGAGTCTGTAGAATTTATCGTTAATTTATAGGAGACAAAAATGTTTGGCTGTGGTATTGACTATGATCCACATTAGTTAAAGAGTGTTTTCCTCTGTGACATACTTTTTTCTAATTTATACTACACATAAAAATAAAATGCTATAAACTTTATACATACGTGGTGTGTATACATTTTATAGATCTATGCACGAAATGCTTCACTCAAGCTAACGTATATGGACAGTAATTGCTGAAAATTGATTTTTAATAATTTACCTCTTTTTAATTGTTTATTTAGATATATCGGTTTATTTTTTAAAAAAGGAATCTTAAAATTACTTGAAGAAATTTCCGCTTTCTTCAGAGATTTTATAGAAATCCGAAGAAAATTTTGAGATTTAGCTTTACCTTAAAAATATCTGCAGAGTGTATTGAGATATTCCTACAAATATCGGCAGATTGGGCCAAATACCTATAGATTCTCCACAGAATTTGGGGCCAAATAACTACCGATTTTTTACAGATTTTTTTTAGTGGGGGAGTTAATTGTTAATCCATTCTTAGTGTTAGGGAGTGTGTACAACTACGCCTGATCGGATATAAAAATTCCATATGTGAATTTTAAATCATAATGATAAAATAACAGTTCAGATAATTACAGGCACAGACAGATTTTGAAATTTACTAATTTCAACAACAAAAACTAAATCAAGATCCGAGATAAACAATCATTTAACAATTTTATCTGGTCGCTTTTGATGAGTTTTTAATTCCATTTTTCTCTAAGAGCTAGTTCAATCAAATTCATGTTATTACGATATTCTTTTCTTCAACTCATATTTTATTTTCTTTAAGAGTTGGTCCTGTCAGTTGATACTGTTTTAGAGTTGGTCCTGTCCAAAACTTGTCAATTTAAAAGTTGTAGATAATATTCAGAAATTTTATAACAAATTTAAGCTGATTTGATATTTTCTGAATTTGCATAGTTATGATTTCTTTCTTTCTTA
The DNA here is from genome assembly GCA_964019185.1 of Maratus speculifer. Lineage (NCBI taxonomy): Eukaryota > Metazoa > Arthropoda > Arachnida > Araneae > Salticidae > Maratus > Maratus speculifer. Next base: position 276,889,258 of record OZ025289.1, on the reverse strand, counting down.
ACACGTTCGCTGCCACTTACGTGAAGGTATGATGATAGTTAATGCCGCACTGTAGAAGTGGGTTTTTCCCAGAAGCCGATTTACTTTTTATAACAAAGAATCAGTAAAAGATTTTCTCGCGCCAGCGCATGACTGGCTATTGGAGATCACCCCACATCACACGCTGGCACGTGAGTGGCTTCTTAACGTTGGCCACATATCACGCGCTGGCGTGTGATCGGCAGCGAATGTGTTAAAATTTTATTTTTTTTTCAACGCTTGATCCCTTTTTTAATGATATTGAAAATCTCTCATAATGAATTTTTTTGCCTTTCTCTCACAAGTAATAATAGTTTTAGACATGATCCTTAGATGTTGACATGTCAATGTTCTTTTTCTCTCCTGGTAGAAAACTGTAGACTTTTTAATCCTGTTATATACTTTTCCTACGGAAAATACATTTTCAAATAAATATACGAAAGTTGAAATTTTAAAACTTATTTCATAATACAATCTATTACATAATGAAATTAAATAAGGTGGTTATCAAATAATCTCTTTATCGGCTCTGAAATTGCAGGAAATCCTATTTATAATTAATAATTAAATTTTCGGGATTTATTATGAAAAAATAAAATATCACATGCAGCAAAGTTTGCAGATTATGAAATTGTTGTAGAAAATACTTTTTGCAATGCTTTCTTGAAGTTTGTAAAGAAACAAACGTAGTTCTTTTGTACATTTTTATGAAAGAATTATCTCTTGTTAAGAATACAATATTTAGGAAGAGAGATATTATATTTTAACATTAAAAATTATCTAACTTATTATCTAAAATACAGTAAAACTCAAATAATTCGGATTAATTCGGACCAGACCTAATCCGGATTATTGAAAATTCGGATGTTCCGGAGAAAGTTTAAAGAAGAGTTTCAAAAAGAAAGTTTAATTGCTGCGTCTTATTTATTTTTTATTTAAAAAATCGTGTAATTTGAGTAGTCATATAACGGGCGAATATTTCTTTTCCGAAAAAAAAAATACCTACAGACACAGGTAGATTTCGAAGTTAAGTATAAATTTCATGTAACCAACATCCTTTTCTTGTTAATTTTTATATTTAATTATGTAACCATAATTATTCCATTAAAAAATAACTGTTTATTAAAAAACCATCAATTTATTTGTTAAAAATGGGAGCTCACTCTCAGTATATTTTATCTGGGACTTGTCCATTGATGGAGATTTTCAGTGGTGGTTTCGCATAAGAGGTTCCTCCCCCCTTCCTATAAGAGTGTACTTAAATCAAAAAGGGCAATATTGTGACTTAAGTTTAATTTATTTTTATTCGGAAATGTACGAAACTAGCAGGTGTTGTTCTTCAGACACTACTTAATATCACTCATTTTCCTGTTTTTATTTTATTTTATTTTATTTATTTATTTGAAAACGCAATAGATACTTCATAACAAGCCATTAAAAATGATGTATTGAACCGTATTTTTTGACGAAAGAAGAAAAAACAAGTAAAGGAAAAAGAGAAAAAGGCGTGATCATGTGATCAAAATAGCTTATAACTCGGTAAGTAATTTAATCATCATAAAATGGGAAACTGATTGCGATTTGAAAGCGTTTCCATAGCCAAGTTCTTCAATTTTTTATTATTCCGTTAAAAAATGAATTTCGAAATGTGACAAAATGTTTTGCACTTGTTCAGCAAAGCCGTTGAGAACAACCTTAAAGATTAGTTGTGCTTGGGGGGGGGTGTCCCTGTACCCGAAGAAAACTGCGCACTGCTACCATTTGTACCATTAGTTATTATTTTCTTACTTTCGTGGTAAATTTGGAATTGCCGGATATGATATCACAAATTGTTTAAGATTAATTACTGTGATTACTTGCCTATTTCTACAACTTTTTTTCGCGTTTCCTCAGTACCAAATGTAGGGACGCGAAAAATATCGAAGTGTTAAAAAAAAATATTAGTTTTCTGGATGAAAAATAATATTTGAAAGAAAATTGATTAGTTCTGAAAATGTATGTTTTTAATTTACAAAATATTAAAAGTAAACGAAATGTATAAAGTTTACCAATTCATAAAGGATTTTGAATCATTTTGTTATATTTAAGTTTTGTAGTTAACAATTAGTTTGGAACATTTCGAAATTCTCCAAATGATGAACATATTAGTTTTTTTCAATGAGCACTTCTGATTCACTTCAAACACCTTTATCAACGTTATAAATAAATCAAATTTCTTTATACAGTATTAAGTGCAATTCATTCTTTGAAATTGTCATTTGAAATTTAAATTATCAGCATCTGCTAATAATTAATAATCAACCATTAAATAAATCTCCTGTAAATTTAGATGCTGAAACAAATTATTAAATAAATTTTGATATATTTAATTTTTTTACTATTAATAGTGATCTTTATCTCAATTTCATATTTTAATTCGAATTGTAATTTACATGTTTAATTTACTTATGAAGTTATGCAATTTCATTCTTTCGAAATGCTTAAATGTAAGATATTTTCCATGCCAAATATTACTTTCAAATCATGTTTTAAGCCGAGATTTCTATATCACACGTAATCTGAAATATACGATACAGGACATTATTCATGAGTCTCATTTGTATATTTACGTGTCCGAAATATATTTGATAGTTGTTCTCTATAAAATAAAATAAAATTTAAAGGTTATTTTTAGCCACACTTAAATACAAAGTCATGGTAATGACCTGATATGATTAGCTTCCGGAGAAATGCATAACAGTTTGCCATGGCGACATATTTTACGTAAGAACTATTGATTCGCTACAAAAACAAAGAGTAAAACAAAATTTTGTAGTATAACTGGGCAATTTTGTCGAGTTCCTTACGTATTTTCTTGGTATTTGTAAAAACTATTTATTTTGAAAAAATACGGTTATCAGCTTATAAAAAAACTCGTAACCTGGGGCGAAATAGTACGTCCGTCGTAGCTTAGGTACCTAGAAAATTCCACATACCATAGTATCTCACAAAAAATAAGTGTATTCAGCAGGCTGAAGTGATCAGTAAAATTTCCTGGAGTCAAATTTTTAAATTCTTTAGAATTTATTTTATAATTTACATTTTTTTTTTTTAAAGAGAGAGACAGTAACTGCCGTCTATTAATGCAATTTTACCGAATTTCTACATTAAAATGCATAACATTTGCTTTGAATGTAAATTAGCCTGAGTTTTGGCTTATAGTTTTAATTATTTTGGAGGTTATTAAAGAATTCAAAATAACCCATAAATGTAAACATAACTTATGTGGAAATTTATCTGATTCCGGGATTCAGTGAGCTGGAATATTAAATTACTTTTTGCAGCCCCCGACTGACAAAAAAAGAGGACCAGAGGTCAGGGACGCGGAATGCGGGGACCATTTGTGCATTGATAAAGTGTAGTCAGTAGACAAACATATGTCAAGGAAAAAGTGCAATATGCGTAATATAAATTGCCATTAAAAATGGCTTAAATAAAGCAATTTGAAAATCAAAACAATTAATAATTTTTGAGCAAATATGTTAATGACGGCCGAATACTTTGCGATTTTTTAACACTTTCCAACATAGTTAAGAAGTGTTTATAATTTTATTTGTCTCTGCATCAGTGTATGTTCTTACTCAGGTAAATAAACTGGGATTTCCATATTATTAAAGTTTGTTATTGATGATTAGTATGGCATATCCGGTTTTGAAAATGAAGTGTACAATATTAACAGCTCCTTTACAGAGAATTCAAAAGTACTTCTCTACATTTTATTTATACAACTTATTAAAATAGATATACACCGGGGAGAAGCACTACAAGATGCTTAATAACCGAATGTAATGAACATAAGATTTATCTTTCATTTACAGAGACACACAAAAGAATTGAGTTGTAGCATTCGCTATGAGCGATTATTGGTAAACGTGTGCTGTAATTACGGTGTGCGGTGTGCTTTTTAAATTAAACTATTATTTTTAATTATACTAGCTTTGCATATATTGTCTTGATAGTATACAGGGTAACGCAATGCAACTCATTTCTGTTTATTGATGGAAATTGATGAAGGGGAATTTTTAGTTTTCCTATAAGTTTCCTAATTGATTTAAATGATAGAATACTACATAGTTTACATACAAATATATATATTATGTAAAGATTGCGATAAAAATACTTTAATTAATACCTTTTCACTGTATATGGCAATTGCTGCTATTTGTTTTCCTGAAGTGTTGTATGTTTTTCAAATTATTTACTTAAATATCATCTTTCACGTTATTAAACTTTTGTTACCATATTCTGAATGTGTCTGGAAGTATTTCCAAATCTATGCTTAACAAATATTTGTTCCTTTCTTGCGTTATTAAACAGTAAGAAATACAAATGCCTCTTAATTTACGAAAATGTACTGTAATCACGAGCGAAAATATACAAAAACTTCTTTCGAGTTATCTCAACCATAACCTTTTGCAAGATGCTGAAAAGCGTTCTTTTATTTTTAGAAATATTACAAAAGAATTTATTTTTAAAATTTTAAAAATAATAAAATAAAATATTTTTTTAGCTCTCCGTAGTTTTTGAAAACGTTTCCTAGTAGGTTTTACAATGAAATAATCAGTTCTCTCTAACCAGAAAGTCCGTTTTGAGTTCTCTAATAAATGTTTTCATGTACAACAAATATATTTAATTGAAAAAGAAGTACCATTAACAGCATTAACATTAAAATTAATATTTTTCTGGTACAATTGCATGCATAATTTCATTTAGGCTGTTGGAAATGTTTAATTGAGGTCTGGTATTCCTGAAAACTGGTTTTCTGGCTACACTGAAAAAAAAAATGGGTTCTTAAAACTAAGTGAAAAGTACTCAATTTTAAGTACTTCACATACTCAATATACCTCCGATCCAAATGTACTCAAAAATGAAAAACACATGTATTCATTTTTGATTCCATGATTGTGTTCAAATGTAAAACATTATATATTGTCCTTCTGAACTTGCAAATTAATGTAAAATTGCATTGACATTTATTCTTCGTTCAGAATTAATCTCAAGAAACGTTTAACTGATTATTTGTTATGAAAATTGTCAAAATTATTAGCAAAATACTCACATTGAATATTTTTATGTCAAAAGCATTATTTGAGAGCTTTTTAAAATTATTTTAAAATACTGCTCAATTTTAATATTTACATTAAAAAAGCATCGAATTGAACCAAATTTTTTTCTACATGTGCATGACTATGGCTAGTTGGTCCATCCTGAATTTGAAAAAAATCCGTCGCAAGGGGGCGCTGCAATCGCAATTTTAGTGCCATTTTTAATATTGTACCGACCAAAAGTACATGAAGTTATGCATCGAATTGAACGAAATTTTTTGTGTAAGTGTATGGCTATGGCTAGTTGGATCGCCCTGAATCTGAAAAAAAATACGTCGGAAAAGGGCGCTGCAATGGCGAATTTCATACCATTTTCAATATTGCTCCACATAAAAGTGCATGAAGTTAGTTCTAGAACTGAACTAAATTTTCTGTATATGATTATTTATTGGTAAGGCGAGCAGGTCCTCCCTGAGTTTGAAAAAAAAAATCTGTCTATCATTCTATTGTCCATTGGCTCGTGCAGGGACGGAAATTCGTTTTTACTCCGATAAATTGATTGAAGCAGAAATTTAAGATAAAAATCAAAGTTGGTATGGTATTGAATTAAAATTATTAAAGAATTCAAATGAGTAACTATTTTTTTAAAAATATTAAAATGTACGTATGAGATAGAAGAAAGTTTTGGGATGGGCACATCCAACTACATATTCTTTAAAGAAAAAAGAAAAAAGAAGATTAAAGTTTAAATTTTGCAAACTATGAATGCATATCATGCCAAAAGGTATGAAATGCATGAAATTCTGCATTAAACAGCAGAATCAGACATTTGAGTGGCCAACAATTGCACTATATAAAATCTCATAGACTTATAAACGCTACAGAACATGTTCCTACCAAGCAGGTGGTTGTCTACATTGATGCGATGTGCAGTTTGAGGGGAATTAGACGCCGGATCATCGCATGATATTTCAAAAAAGATCTAAAAAAATAAAATTTACCATTTAAATTTTGAAAACAAATGAATGCATGCCATACCCAAAGTTTTAAAATTAAAAAGGAAAATTAGTCATCTGAATGGCCAATAAACATAACGTATAAAATATTCTCAGATACGCATAAATTCTGCAGAACATTCGTGCTGATCAGGTGGTCGTCTACAGTGGCGAATGACAAAAAGTTAGAGTTTCCACTGACAACAAATTAAATAATGTCGTAGGAAAACAATGTTTTCAATAATGAAGAATGACCTTAAATTGCTGATCTTACAAGGAAGGTCTCCATACGGGCATACTCAAAGAAATCAAATAAAATTACAGAATTCAACTTCTCATATGGATATATTTGTTTATATTTCGTAGGAACCTCAATAGAGCGTTCCTAAAATAATAATGAAATTTTCGTTTATTTGGTGATTTATCGCTTGTTAGCAATGAAACAAAATTTCAAAAAAAAAAAAAAAAAAAAAAAAAAAAAAAAAAAAACATTAATTTATGCCAATTACTCTTTACCCTCTTCACTACGAAAGTCGTTTGCGTAATAATGAAGAATTCTGAGAGACAATTAGCAAGCAATTTTAAGATGCAATAAAATCGTTTGCTTTTGGTGTGGAAAAATCTATCCACGAAATCGCTTGTCGTTTCCCTATTTTCGCGCCAAATATTTATTTATTTATTTATTTATTTATTTATTTTTTTAACAGACTTTCTATTTAAATTCTGCCGCTAACTTTAACTGATCCTTTATTACGTACGTAAGTAGTACAACTAGTAATTTTTTCAACATATTCTGAGTATCCCAGTATGGAGACTTTAGTTATTAGATGTATATTAAATCTTTAAGTAGGGATTTTATATTTCGTGCGGAAAAAAATGAGTTAATTTTTATCAGATATCTGCTAGAAAAGTTGCGAAAGATATTTCCGGAACTCAATTTTATGAATGGACATATTTTATATAAAAGGTATAATATAAGCACCAAGATTCGATGAAATGCGAAAAAACTCTCTTTTTTTCTCAATAAGATCTTTGATACTGGTTGTTTTAAAACTGGTTGTTCCGAAAGCCCACCCTGGCTGCGCCACTGATCTATCATAGTTTATTATGTAATCAACATCCTTTTCTTAGTAACTTTTATATTTAATTATGTAACCATAATTCTTCCATTAAAAATGATTGTTTATTATTAGAGTTGCAAAAATTCGGTTTATTCCCGGGTTTATTTAAAATAGACCAGGTTTATTCCTAGGTTTATTCCCAAAAAACCGAATTATTCCAAAAGATCCCGGGTTTTTTCCAGGTTTATTCCTAAAAACCCGGTTTATTCCCGGGTTTAAACCGGGTTTTTTCTAACCTTTGCAATGCTATTTATTATATAAACATCTCTTTATTTTATAAAAATGGGAGCTTACTCTCAGTATACTTTATCTGGGACTTGCCCATTGATAGAGATGTTCAGAGGTGGTTTCGCATAATATGTTAACTCCCTTACTATAAGGGTGTTCTTAAATCAAAAAAGGCAACTTTGAGACATAATTTGTAAATTATTTTTGTTCGGAAATGCACGAAACTAGCAGGTGTTGTTCTTCTGAAACTACTTAACAGCACTTATTTTACTTTTCTCTATTTAATTTAATTTAATTTATTTATTTTATTTATTTATTTATTTATTTGAAAACGCAATAGATATTTCATAACAAGCATTATTTGGATTTTGAACCGTATTTTTTGACGAAGTGGAAGACCAAGTCAACGAAAAGGAGAAAAAGGCGTGATCACGGGATCAAAATAGCTTATAACTGAGTAAGTTATTTTATCATCATAAAATGGAAAAGTGAGTTCGATTCGAAAACGTTTCCGTGACTTAGTTTTTAAATTTTTTATAATTCCGTTAAAAAATGAATTTGGAAGTGTGTCGAAACATTTTGCGCTTGTTCAGCAAAGCAGTTGAGAAAATCCTTAAAGATAAGTTGTTATTGAAGAGTTTGTTATGTCCCTGTACCCAATGAAAACTGCGCAGTGCTACCATTTGCAATTTTTTACAAATTTATATATTCTTACTTTCGTGGCAAATTTGGAATTGCCGGATATGATATTACAAATTGTTTGAGATTGATTACTGTGATTACTCAAATATTTCTACAACTTTTTTTCGCGTTTCCTTAGTATCAAATGTAGGGACGCGAAAAATATCGGAGTGTTAAAAGAAATTTTTTTTTTTTTTTGGAAGAAAAATGATATCTGTAAGAAAATTGATTACTTATGAAAATGCATGTTTTTAATTTACAAAATATAAAAGTAAACAAAATGTATAAACTTTACTAATTCATAAAGGGTTTTGAATCATTTTGTTATATTTGAGTTTTGTAGTTAGTTACTGGTTTGAAACATTTCGAAATTCTCCAAATGATGAATATTTTCTTTTCAGTGAGCACTTCTCATTCACTTCAAACACCTTTATCAATGTTATAAATAAATCAAATTTCTTTATACAGTATTAAGTGCAATTCGTTCTTTGAAATTGTCGTTTAAATTTAAATTATCAGCATCTGCTAATAATTAATAATCAACCATTAAATAAATCTCCTGAAAATTTAGATGCTGAAACAAATTATTAAATTAATTTTGATACATTTTTTTTTACTTTTAATAGTGAGCTTTATCTCAGTTTTATTTTTTAATTCGAATCGTAATTTGCATTCGAATCTTAATTTACTTACGAAGTTATACATTTTCATTCTTACAAAATGCGTAAATGTAACACATTTTCCATGCCAAATATTACTTTCAAATCACGTTGTAAGTCGAGATTTCTATATCGCACGTAATCTGAAATATAGGATACAGAAAATTATTCATGAATCTCATTTGTTTATTTACGTGTTTGAAATATATCTCATAGATGTTCTCTGTAAAGTAAAATAAAATTTAAAAGTTATTTTTAGCCACACTTAAATACAAAGTCATGGACATGACCTGATATGATTAGTTGCCGGAGAAATGCATAACAGTTTTCCATGGCGACATATTTTACGTAAGAAATATTGATTCGCTACAAAAACAAAGAGCAAAACAAAATTTTATAGTTTAATTAAGCAATTTTGTCAAGTTCCTTCCGTATTTTCTTGGTATTTCTGAACACTATTTATTTTGATAAGATAGGGTTGTCAGCTTATAAATAAACTCGTAATATGGATCGAAAATGTAGGTCGTAACTTAGGTACCTAGAAAATACCACATACCATACTAACTTACAGTAAATAAGTGCACTCAGTAGGCTGCAGTGATCATTAAAATTTCCAGGAGTAAAATTTTTAAATACTTTAGAATTTATTTTATAATTTACATTTTTGAAAAAATAAGTGAGAGACAGTAACTGCCTTCAATTAAAGCAAATTTACCGAATGCTTATATTTATGCATAACATATGCTTTGAATGTAAATTATCCTGCGTTTTGGCTTATAGCTCTAATTACATTAGTGATTATTAGGGAATTCAAAATAACCCATAAATATAAACATAACTTGTGTGGAAATGTATCTGATTCTGGGATTCAATGAGCTGGGATATTAAATTACTCTTTTCAATCCCCGATTGACAAAAGGAAAGGACTAGAGGTCAGGGACGCAGAATTCGGGGACCATTTATACATTGATAGAGTATGGTCAGTGGGTAAACGTATGTCTAGAAAAAGTGAAAAAAGCGCTATTAAAAATGGCTGAAATAAAGCAATTTTAAAATCAAAACAATAAAGAACTTTAGAGCAAATAAGTCAATGACGGCCGACTACTTTACGATTTTTTTTTTTTACACTTTCCAGCATAGTTAAAATATATTTATCAATTCTGGTTGCCTCTAAATTAATACATGTTTATACTCACGTAAATGAACTGGTATTTCCCCTATAATTAATGTTATTGATGATTACTATGGCACATTCGGTTTTGAAAATGACGTGTACAACACCAACAGTTCCTTTACAGAGAACTCAAAAGTATTTCTCTACATTTTATTCATGTAACTTATTAACAAATATATACATCGGGGAGAAGTGGTACAGGATGCTTAATGTTAAATAGGTGAGCATAAAATTTACAGTTCATTTAGCAAAGATATACAAAAGAATTTGATTGTAATATTCTCTATGAGCGATTGTTGGTAGAATTGTTTTTTAATATTATTCTGTTCGTATACAGGGTAGGGCACTGCAATTCAATTCTGTTTATTGGTGGAAATTGATGAAAGGGAATTTCCAGTTTTACTATAAGTTTCCTAATTGATTTAAATTTTAGAATATTATATTTTATATACTATATATATATCATATACAGATTTCGATAAAAAAAATACTTTCATTAATACTTTAATTAATTCTTTTTCACTGTATATGGCAATTGCTGCTATTGGTTTTCCTGAAGTTTCGTATATTTTTCAAATTATTTACTTAAATATCATCTTTCGCGTTATTAAACGACAAACTTTTGTTACCGTATTCTGAATGTGTAGGGAAGTATTTTCAAATCTAGGCTTAACAAACATTTATTCTCAACCGGGCGGCGGCGACACGAATGACTACGTCATCGAGTTACGGGATGAAATCATGATGTCGGACAAGATTATTAGGTGTAGATTAAGGAATGACTGGTCAGCCTCGTCATTTCTTAGTACGATAAGAGTAACAGTGGGCGCCAACTCGTCATTTTGGCGTCACTTTCACGTCATCGAGTTACGGGATGAAATTGGTGCCAAATTAAAGGTAAAATAAAGTGTTTTAAGAATATTTCGGTCTGCCTGCGCATATCCTGGTACAAACCCTCGGCAGACTGAAATTTATAACAAAAAATGACGATATAAGGTAAAATTCAATAAGACTACGTCATCGAGTTATGGGTTGAAATGATGATGTAGGAAAGATTATTAGGTGTAGATTAAGGAATGACTGGTCTGCCTCGTCATTTCTTGGTATGATAAGAGTAACAGCGGGCGCCAACTCATTATTTTGGCGTCACTTTCACGTCATCGAGTTACGGGATGAAATTGGTGCCAAATTAAAGGTAAAATAAAGTATTTTAAGAATATTTCGGTCTGCCTGCGCATATCCTGGTACAAACCCTCGGCAGACTGAAATTTACAACAAAAAATGACGTTATAATGTAAAATTCAATATGACTACGTCATCGAGTTACGGGATGAAATCATGGTGTAGGACAAGATTATTAGGTGTAGATTAAGGAATGACTGGTCTGCCTCGTCATGTCTTGGTCGATAAGAGTAACAGCGGGCGCCAACTCATTATTTTGGCGTCATTTTCACGTCATCGAGTTACGGGATGAAATTGGTGCCAAATTAAATTTAAAATAAAGTATTTTAAGAATATTTCGGTCTGCCTGCGCATATCCTGGTACAAACCCTCGGCAGACTGAAATTTACAACAAAAAATGACGTTATAATGTAAAATTCAATATGACTACGTCATCGAGTTACGGGATGAAATCATGGTGTAGGACAAGATTATTAGGTGTAGATTAAGGAATGACTGGTCTGCCTCGTCATGTCTTGGTCGATAAGAGTAACAGCGGGCGCCAACTCATTATTTTGGCGTCACTTTCACGTCATCGAGTTACGGGATGAAATTGGTGCCAAATTAAAGGTAAAATAAAGTATTTTAAGAATATTTCGGTCTGCCTGCGCATATCCTGGTACAAACCCTCGGCAGACTGAAATTTACAACAAAAAATGACGTTATAATGTAAAATTCAATATGACTACGTCATCGAGTTACGGGATGAAATCATGGTGTAGGACAAGATTATTAGGTGTAGATTAAGGAATGATTGGTCTGCCTCGTCATGTCTTGGTCGATAAGAGTAACAGCGGGCGCCAACTCGCCATTTTGGCGTTACTTTCACGTCATCGAGTTACGGGATGAAATTGGTGCCAAATTAAAGGTAAAATAAAGTATTTTAAGAATATTTCGGTCTGTCTGCGCATATCGTGGTACGAACTCTCGGCAGACTGAAATTTATAACAAAAAGGCATCATAATATACAATACAATTCATGATATGCCGAATCCGGCGTTTTCTCGCTTACTAATAAGAATCTTTTCCTAAACCATCAAATTAGCGTGAAAGTCGATTGCGAAGTTAAGTAGCGTAAAATACGTCTTTAGATTTTGTATTATACTTTATGAAGCATATTTTGTTATAAATTTCAGTCCGCTGAAGGTTTGTACCAGGATATGCGCGGGTAGACCGAAATATTCTTAAAATGCTTTATTTTACCTTTAATTTGGCACCAGTTTCATCCCGTAGCTCGATGACATGAAAGTGACGCCAAAATGGCGAGTTGGCGCCCGCTGTTACTCTTATCGTACCGAGAAATGACGAGACAGACCAGTCATTCCTAAATCTACACCTAATAATCTTGTCCTACATCATGACTTCATCCCGTAACTCGATGACGTAGTCATTTGTGTCGCCGCCGCCCGCTCTATTCCTTTCTTGCGTTATTTAACAGTAAAAAACGACAAATGCTTCTTAATTTACGAAAATATACTGTAATCATGAGCGAAAATATAGAATAACCTCTTCGAGTTACCATATATAATAACCTTTCCAAAGATTTTTCAGAATCCTGGGAAAGGTTATTATATATGGTTCCTTTGTTTTCACAAACCTTACAAAAGAATTTATCTTTGCAATTTAAAAAAAGAATTAATTAAAATAAAATTTTATTAGCTGTCCGTAGTCTCTAAAAACGTTTCCTAGTAGCTTTTACAATGCCATAACCAGTTCTCTCTAACCAGGAAGTAGATTTTCCGGATACTATTAGTTCTCAAATAAATGTTTTTATGTTTAACAAACATATTTAATAGAAAAACATATTGCATTAACAGCATTAACATTAAAATTAATATTTTTGTGGTACAATAGCATGCACAGTTTCATTTATGCAGTTGAAAATGTTTAGTTGAGATCTGGTACCGGAAAACCGGTTTTCTGGCTAAAGAAAACAAATTAATGCACTGCAAAATCTACTAGGAAATGATTCCAGAAACTACGGGCAGCTAATAAAAAGAAAAGTTTTCATAATTTTTTCTTTAAATTTTAGAAATAAACTGGCTTTTGAAGCTCTTAAATATAAAAAAACCCCTTTTGGAAATATTGGGTGACTTGGAAACGATTATTAGATATTTTCGTCCGTGGTTATAATAATTTTTTCTTAGTTTAAAAAACATTTGTTACTATCATTATTACTTTTTTTATAGTATAGTAAAATATAACCATTTGAAAAAAACAGCATTTAGCTTTGAAAACATAAAAGAAATAAGCTAAAATTCCATAAATAAAAGTGAATTAAATAATATTGTGTAAATATTTTTATGCGTTTAGAAGCGAAAGATGGAGATATATCTCGGTTAAATAATTTTTCTTAATAGAATACTTTAACTTATAATTATTCAAAATTATGCTATTACATTGATAAATATTTATAAATATTAAATTATATTTTAGTTCATTAAAAATTTATTAAAGATTTGTTCAAAATAATAAGAATAATTTCATCAAACATGAGCTTTTGGAATATGTTATGAAGTCAAAATTATCATTTTATTTTCTGGCTATTCGTTTTAAATTATATTACTAATATACCATAAACTTAAAATTAATTTCATATTCTAGAACTGTAGCGTATGCGCTGTTTTAGGATAAATTTGATTATATTAAATATATTAATGTGATGCATTCATTTTATAAATATTGTGTTTTATTCTTAAATTCATAAAATTTTTATTAAGACAAGATATCATTAAGCATGGTTTTTAAATTATAGATGAATTACAAATTAAAATTCTTCAGCCATAAATGATTTTTGTTCAGCTTTTCTTCAGCATAAATATATTATATCTACATATCATTTCTGTAATTAAAAAAAATAAAAGTAACATAAAAAACAATTAATCTTTTATAAAATTGATTAAGTTATCTATCTGCCGGTATTAAAATAGCAAATTATGGGAAAAAGTTTAGAAATTGCATTTTATTGTACTACATAAAAAACAATATATTTTCCGACTGTAAATCAATATACTTTTTATTATTTAATTATTAAAAAAGTAACTATGGGCAACATAATAAACAGGAAATAAAGAGTCAAAAGCGGAAGTGTACAAGAAGTAGCGGAGAAATGCAAACGATATTTCTATGCATAATTTTCTTATATTTTTTACGTAAAGACACTAATAAACTTTATTTGGCATTTCTAGATTAATTTTATATATAAGAAATAATATAGATACTAGATTATTAAATAAGATTTATGAAAATTGTTTTTTTTCATTATTTTCATCTACAAATTCAATTTTTCCAACTGATCGAAAAAATATGCAAGCTTGAACTGGGACCTTTCATTTACATTGTCAAAAGTCTATCGTTTGTGGTCCATTACTCACGACTTATTTTGTTGAGTTGACTACATGGCAGACTAAGTAGCAGATATTATTACCAATAAGGTTATCTAAGAGAAGTATGCTTGCCGGTTTTTAGACAGATAGCTCAAAGAATGTAAATGAAAGGTTCCTAATCCCGGCCTAGACCTTATTTTACTCAATAGAAAAATTTAATTTCTATGATAATTTTGTAAAACAGTAGGATTTAGTTTCAAATAATTATGTATTTCAATCAACAATAAGTACGTAAGTAGATTAATGAAATTCATCGCATAAATTGTTTTAAACATATTTCCATCACATTTTGCAAGAATGCTTTCCATATCACTTACTATGTTCTGAAGTAGAATCTAAGCTCTATGTGATAATGTAACTATTTTACAAGCACTAGAACATAAAAAATGGTAATTTTTTAAATGCATTTTTGACTTATTTTTAAATAGTCAATTTTGAAGATATTTTAAAATTCCTAGTTCAGTGCACAAGTAACTGTAACAGTAGTTTGCATTACAAAATAAGTTAAAACATGCTTAGTTAAATTGAGTGTCCGCTGTTTGGCTTAAGCGTGCATTTTTGGTGAGAAAATGCCAAAAATTTCATTTTTTTAATTTTATGTATGGGTCATTCTTTAGAAAGTGTAACATTTTCACCACAAGCATTTTACAGCAAAAATTTTAAAGAATAATTCATTTATCTTATTTTTAAATTACAATAAAATTATGCCCTTTTAAATCAGTAGCAAATTTTTTAATAAGAATTTTAAATTTATTAGTTTTTTATTTCACAGCATGTAATTTTTTAACTCCATGGCATTGCGCATACCTGGTTTTGTTGTTTAATGTACCCTAAAAATGACAAAAATAAAGGTTATCTTTTTAGTAAATTATTCAATTGTCCAAGCGATTGTGAATCATGACTCCAAATTGTAAAATTGAAATATTTTTGACGATATTTGGACTTTTCTGAGTGTTCTCAGTCTGAAAATGTGACAGCTGAGGTGGCTTGTTTAGTTTTCTTTCGATTTTGAAGCAAATATTCTTATAATTCTTATAACTATTCTTATAATTATATAATAAAAAATAGTTTGTATATAATATTAACTTAAAAATTTTTCAGGTTTACATAAAAGGCGATTAAAATAATCAAAATTAGATGTGAATGTTGTCAATTTTTATTTAAAAACATCTTAGTACTCTCAGGCTTTTACAAACATTACATTTATAAGATTCGTTTAATGTGAAATATATTCTTGATGATCTTTCATCTTTCTGTTTTTGTACACTGTTCTAATTATTTTCAATTTGAAGTTTATAAAAATTACATAATGAATTTTGGGTGTTAACTTTTCGTCCTAAATAAATTATTTTAATTAAGCATATCTTATTATCTTTAGTTTCTGATTTATATATATATACATATATATATATATATATATATATCATTCCTTATAAAAGGTATACAATGTATCTGAAAAACAAGTTTTATTCTCTTATAATTAATTATAGATAACTTTTATTTAACAAGATCTTGACACATTTTTTTTAAATAATAAATCATTACAAAACGGATTTATGTACAATATGAAGCCTAAATAGTAGCGTAAATTTATTTAAAATATGATGTATCGTATAAATGCAAATTTAAGTACATACAGAATGTGAAATGTCAATGAGAAGCAAAATTATTGATTTCGCTAAAATTGCCCAATACCTTCGGCATTTTTAGAATATAATAAATCTTGTTTACCACACTACCGATAGCTAGTCTAAAGCATTGCATAAAAGATGTTTTTAGCATATTTATCATGTTAAGGAAAAAGAAAACAAGACATTTATGCCAACGTAAACGATTTAATGTTATTGATTTATTTTATGGTGCTACATTAATAAAGAGCAATAGGTATTACAATGAATGAACGTGAAGTATTTATTTTAGTATCGTATCGTAACCTACTGAAAGAGATCTGAAAAAACAAGTTAATCAGCCACTAGGCAACAACTATTAACATTGCGTAGTTATTAAAATGTATTTTTTATATTTTATTTGTTATTTACTGTTAAGTTTTGTTAAAACGAAGCGCAAAGAACGACATGTCCGTTACAGTTAATTTCAATTACAGAGAACTGTGACCATATAAAATGCCAGATACGTTATGAAAATTTTAATATTTTTATTTGATAATTTCCACAAAAAATATAATTCCATTAACACGAATTTTTAACACAAGTTCAACGAAGGAAATTCGTTTGTTTTTATAACATTGTTCACGCTAAATTGTTTTAGCATATGCGTCGATTTTCATGCTTGTGTATTGTTTAACCCTTTGACGGTTAAAGCACTTCTATTCATAAAATACTAAAATGATTGAATGACACCGGAATTTAAAAACAAATTTATTTCATAATATATAAATGGTTTTTTTTACGTTCTTTGTAAAATTAAAATTTTCATTTAAAAATTCCGGTGTCAGTATGGCATTTCGCAATTCAAATTAAGTGGTATTCTGGGCGCGTATACGCGCTTATAACCACGAAAGGGTTAAACGTTCTCCTTCTGCAGATGGTCCTGTTGTAATATTATCAGCATTTTTAAATTATTTATTTGTTTCGCCTTTTTGTGTGTGTGTGTCATTTTATAGGCTTTAACTATTTTTTTAATTATTCCAATCGTCACCGTTTATAAATATAGTACTGACAATATTACTTTCACGATATTTGGCACTGTAATGAAAGTACAGGCGCATGAATTTCAATGAAACATATTCAGTCAGATTTTGTGATAAATTAAATTGATACAAATTTTATGTGTATCACCAAACAGTTTTCATGTACCAACAATTATAAAACTATTGTGGGTTTTTTTTCATGATTTTTGTTCTAAATATATACCAACGACTATGAGATATAAGTATATGAATGTTAATATGTATGATGCTTATGAAAAAATCATCTGTTCAGTGATAGTTCTTGCACAGTCAATTAAGGGTTATACGATGTTTTTCTTTTAACAACAATATAGTTGTATCTCCATTTCTCCTGCATAATAATTCACCAACCTTGTCTCTGGAATTATTTTAAAATATATATATGTGCTAGTCAAAATATACTTTTAATATTCTAATTTATCATTAAAATAACTTATTTACTAATTTTCCATTAAAAAGAAATTTCCAATCTAGAGAAGCGTATTCATTTCGTCAAAACCATAAATGTTCTCATGCTAATTACATAATTTTGTGCTGAATTTCAAATCCGAATAATGAATTTATATGGAATGTACAATAATAAAATTATAAATTGAATAAAAATTCTTTGAGTAAAACTTTTTAATCGCCATTCTTCACAGATGAAATACACTTCAGTTTGTATTTATGTAATTAATACAAACATGTATAAGTATGTTATCAAGGAAACTACAATGAATATTTCATGTTTTATGCTATGTTAGTTTAATTTCTTCTTCCTGAGAAAAAAAAAATTACCACATAATTTCATTAAAATTAACGTGAAATAAAAATGAACATTACATTTTGTAAGCTTCATTTAATGTGAAATATATACTTGATGAGTTTTCATTTTTCTGTTTTTGTACGCAGTTCTAATTATTTTGAAATTAGATTTGATGAATATTAATGTTACACAATTTATTTTGGAAGTTAAACTATCGTCATTAAATAAATTATGCTAATTAAACATATCTTATTATCTTTAGTTTCTGATTTACATATATATACCATTCCATATAAAATATATACAATGTATCTGAAAAATAAGCCATGAATGTTTTATTTCCCTGGTTTCCGTATTCACAAATTTTAGTGAGCAACTGTTCTCTTTAAGTTAATATATTAGAATGATACAGAAAGGAAATTTTATGATAATCAGAGCATAGTAGTTTACTAATAAATATCTGCATGAAAGAGCCACAATCTTATTAATGCAAGATGAGTAGCGTTAAACATTATCCTGCAACTGTTTCCTGGAACTGTTCCACATCAAAGCAATTTTTATTAAAAATTGCTTTGATGTGGCAAACGTTTGTTTCTTATTGTTCGATTTCTCATACTTTACAAAAACACAGACATTGGATACGTGCTAGTGTAGCTTTTTATCTGTTAAGATTATTTTTATTTTACAATTTCCGAATTGCTTTCGATTTTTATAAAGCTTGAATAAAGCTTATAATTCAATAACAAGGCATGGTTAAACCAACCTTTAAATTATAACATATGCTTAGAGAGCATAAATTTAACATTTGATATCTACGAAAGAGATATTAATTGCAAAACTTAGGAATAAAATCTTATATGTCACATATTCATTTAATATAAATATTTGAATCCTCCGTGATCTGCTAATATTAAATGCAATTAACAGATAAATAATAACTTCCAACTACCTATAAATGTTTTGATTTAGAAAATGTTGCAAATGTCATCAGAAAAATAAAATAAAACGGTTAATTATATGTATGTTATGTGGAAATCCTAGAAATAAAATTTGTTTTAAGTAACATGAATTCAATCTGTTTGTGTTAGATTTTGAAAAGTTTTTCTAAAATTTACGAAATAAATAAATAAAAATAAAGTGAGATAAAACTAATAAGACGTGTTAGTTAACGAATAATAAAAAAATGTAAACGGTTTATGGATTAAAGAAGAATTTTTACCAGAACAAAACAAAGAAAGTTAAAACATACATAATTAAGAAACATAAATCCTTGCTTGATGATAAACTATTTCAAGTATCTTAAGTTGAACATTTAAATACATTATGAAAGTATTTATGACTGCTTAAAAATATTAATAATATCATTTTATTTAATAACATAAACTTAAACTACAAATTTGCGTACGATTTAAAATTAATCGCTTTAACTACTATTCAATATATATAAATATATCCATCCCCACGAATTCCAATGTAAATACTTGAATAAAAGAGATAGTGTTACAAATATACACGAAATAATCCCTACTTTAGAAAACTTTACCCGCAAATTGTTTTCGTTATATACTGTAAATTCACATAGCCACATTATTATTATCATTATTATTATTCTGAACTTTAAAGTAGGTGTTTGATGTTTTAATTAATTAATTTATTTATTCAATTCACTTTATTTACAAATAATTTTCATAATTAGAATTATGTTTTGAAAAAATATGTTTTGACGGTGCTTAGCTTATTTATTGAGTTTCATAAATTACCTTTCAAACAGAGAGATTTCTTTAAGATTGTATAACATAAAGTTTATCATGTGAATATAATATTATAATTCTCAAATTTCGAATATTACATTCTATTTCTATGCGTATTCTATAACTATTCAGATGTGACAGTCGGAAAAACTTATTCTATCGCATACACATTAATAAAGCCCAATTGGCTATCACAGTGTAAAAATTAAATGAAAATCTATGCCCATCATGAGGGTTTTAAAGGTATGAAATATCATTTATTAGTTCTTAAGACATAACTTTCGCTAAAATCTCGTAAAAACTAAAAAAGGAGCGTAAAACCGCAAGCTATAGGGCTATATACACCAAAAACTAATCAGTACCACTGTATATGAAAGAAAAAGTGAATCAGAAGATTCGTGAAAATCCATACATTAGTTTTTCAGATTGAGTTTTTGTGGAGGTATTAAAAAATTCTACGAAGCACGCTAACTGTTCGGCGTTTACACTCAAAATTAAACAGCATTAATTTCTGTCAAGGAATATCTGAGTCTGAAGTTTGATGAAAATTCGTGTTTTAAATCTCTTGATAGAGAATTATTGTGATAATCGTGAATAATGCAGCATAGCAGTGCCAAAATATGCTTTTTGGGGTCTCTTACCCTTCACTCGTGTAAATCCGTCAAAAACCGGAAATTTCACGAATCTAATATTTTCTTAGTTTTAATTAATTTTTCCTTTACTGTCAGCAACGAAATTACGATCGGAATTATTGATATTGATTAAATGATGTATGACGTTGCTAACTAAAGCATATAACCAATAGAGAGAAAAATGCCCAAGCCGAGAATCGAACCCGGAGCCCTTGGAACAGCATTCAAAATAATTTGAAGCGCTATTTCAAGAGTTCCGGGTTTGATTCCTGGCTTTGGCAATTCCACTGTGTTGGTTCTACGCTTACATAGTATTGTAGGTCAAATCACTAATTAAATATCCAATACCATATTTTTATAAAGATAGAAAAAAGTAATATATATATATATATATATATATATATATATATACATTTCTAGTCTAGTTCGATCCGAAGAACTCAAATAAAATGTGAAAAAAAAATATTGCCATTTGAAAAATCGAATTTTAGTATTAAATGCCTATTGTAAAAATTGCATTGATATTCTAAGAGAAAATAAAAGTAAAAAGTATTACAAAATGTATTTTAGATGAGTCTAATTTAAACTTTTAGCTACCAAATTATTTATCAAGAAATTGCTTAACCTCAATAATTATCTGTTTTTAATATCTGAACATATAGTGGATTTTTTAAAGAACAATAATGTGAAATTAAGGTATGTCTTTTCATAAAAAATGATAAAATATATCGGTAGCAAAATATTTGCAAAAACAATCAGATTAATTAATCGAAAATGCGCTTATAGAAATATCATGCTTCTTATAAAAGAAATGTAATTCAGTGTGTTGTGATTTTCTTTGTAAATCGAAAGACTTTTTTGTTAAAAAAGTTTCATGTATTTTTTTTTTTTTTTTTGAAAAAAAGGAAAACTATACCTATAAAAATGAATAAGAAAATTAACGCTTTTTGATAATAATTTGCTTCTACTGCTTCTCTATTCTATCTAAATAGGATCGAACAGAGTAGGGGAGAGAAGGGCACGCTTGAACTTTTTTTTTCAGAAAATCAATTCATTTCTTATTTTAATTATATTTGTTACGTTTTAAGTATTGCATAATAAAAACAGTGCATTTCTTCATCATATGAACCAGAAATTAAAAAGTTTTCGAAGTAAATTAAATAAGTTGTGACGATTTAAAAAGCTGAAAGATTTCTGTTTAAACCTGCACCGTGTAGGCGGAACTTTGAACAAGTAAGGGGTACCTTTGAACAAATGAATAAAATCTAAAAATATTGAAAGTTTTAAAAAAGCAGTATATGTTTCAGAAATATAATGTAATATAAATAGAATTAAATAACTACATTATATTGAAATTACTATATTTTTATTATTTAACTAAACTTATATCCATCAAATTTAATTTCAAAACTCATTGTTGAAAAAACACAGATTGTCCCTACAGTTGTGTTTGGTAATGAAAAATTTTTTACAATATCCTTGAAAGACACCAATGTGATATCTGATGCTTTTGGAAAATTTTTCATTCACTGTTTTTATGAAAAAAAAACTCACATAAAATTCCATTTTATCCGTTACAGAAGCCAGAAATAATGTTTGGAAAGAGTAAAGGTTTAGACAAGCCTGTTAAATCATGAATCATTATTGTGAATCAAAAGATTTGCAATTATCCAATAAATGAATGCCAACATCAATTTAGATTTGCAACTTACCATCACTGATACATCCAGAGGTTGGAATCTACATGTGTAATGAGAAGAATTGTTATCAATATAAGTCAGTGTTCTTTGATATTCTCTATAACCCTCTTTTTACATAAAAATAAAATCAGAAATAATAATATTTAGATGCATCAATAACTCTTTACTTCGTAGTTTAATATGTTCTCGTTAAATGTTTTCAATTATTATTTATCATCAGTTTATTTAGTGATTTTTCGCTGCTCCAAGATGCCCAAACTTTTCTGTTGAAAAGTGTCCCATCACATGGAATGCATCATTATAAAGATTTTCTAAATTCTTCTGAAGAATTTGGATTTAGTGCTTATAAACTAAAACTAACATCTTTATTTAAGTATCGAACAATAAATCAAAGTTTTAGGGATACAAAACTCCAGAATAAAATCTTACAACTTTATTTTTTTAAGTTTAGATTCAAGAAGGAGAAAAATATATATCTTGCTTAAACAATACTGTTCATACAAAATAGTGCAACTTTGTATACTTATTGCATTGAAGCAGCAGAAATGCATTGCTTTATACATTTTTAAAAAATAATTTATTTCACTGAAAATATTTAGAGTGTTCGAAGGTGCCCCCAGTTCGCACGTGTCCTCTTTTCATTTATATTGTGCTGAAACAAAAGAAAACTTTTATTAATAGACAGACTGAAAAAAATTATACTAAATTTTCTTGAATGGTATTTTATTACCAATCATTTTTACTGGGCCTCTTCGTGATTGGATAATTTCCTTTTTTATGGAATTTGTTGTTCAATGTTTATCTAATCTAAAGCTAAATTCTGTTTTAAAGCAAGTTGCCGAATTTCTAATTAAAACATAAAAAATTACACTGGACTCACCCTATCTGAACATTCTCTAATGTGAAAGCGTCGGTATTATGAACGCATTCCGGCGGTCCCTGCAAAACTCCTTAGACGTAACAAAAGTTGAATTCTCTGTATTCTGAACATCCTCTAATATGAACACACCACTTTTATAAACGCTATTTTTGGTCCCCATTTTTACTACACCTCTCTGTAAAATGAACATTTATTTGCAATCTAAATTCGAATTCCCATCATGGAAAATCGGAGAAATTGTTACAAAAAATAAAAGTATTCAAGGAACTCGATTAAAAAACGAACAGACAAAATCACTGCTCGATTTTAAGCACGTACTTGAAGTTGCAATTTGTTTGAATATTTCAGGTAAAATCTTCAGTTAAATGTTGAATGACTTTTTGTCAACTGCGTACTGTAATAGAATCCATTTTATGATTTTTTTTTATTAGAAAATGTTTTTGATTAGTTGAAGACAATTATAGTAATAAATATATTAAAGTAATCCACTACCATATTGTTACCAATAGTTTTAAATGCATTAGCGTTAATCACGGCTTAATCATGATATTTTAAATATTAATTTTGAAATTTTTGACTGATTACATCTATTGATCAACTACTGGGAAAGGGACAATAAAACAAACTATTTGCTTATAATTTTTTCGCTATTCAATTTAATCGGATTTCATTTTTACCTATGATAGGACATTCAGTAAGGGTTGTAGCAATTACGTTCGTTTACTTCTAAAACTGAAATGAAAGGATATATAATAAAATCCCCGTTGCACTGATATTATTTGATCAACTACTGGTGCACCCTACATAGTAGTATTTAAAACGCATTTTCAATTTCCCTCTATAGTAAACACGCCCATAAACTGTCATTTTTGGTCGGTATCATGAGTGTTCAGAACAGCCTAATTGTAGTTACTGTATTTAAGGAATCAGGAAACCTTTTTACTAACAAAATACGTGAAAAAAGTCTTCTTTAAGAATTGTAGTCATTCTATATCTAATTGACTTTTAATTATAAAACTGAAAACATATCTTAAAAAAGATATGTTTTATAAATTAAGGTTAATAAAAAAAGTATACACACACATACATATATATATTATAGATAATAAAATTTTTACGAATGAATTAT
The DNA here is from genome assembly GCA_964019185.1 of Maratus speculifer. Lineage (NCBI taxonomy): Eukaryota > Metazoa > Arthropoda > Arachnida > Araneae > Salticidae > Maratus > Maratus speculifer. The sequence continues at coordinate 276,865,165 of OZ025289.1, read as the reverse complement.
ACTTGCATGCATTGTTCGCATAATTTTTCACATTTGAATGGCTAAAACAAATCAAGATTTTTTTAATGGATAGAGATATAATGTGTTTTCAAAATGATCTACAAAGAAAAAAAAAGTAAAGTTGATAGATACAGAGAAAAAAAAACTAAATAAATTCGAAATATCGGTTTTTTTCTATATACACAAACTATATAGCCGTGAATTCTAAACTTCTAACTTGAGAAACATAATAGTAGGTCATTTTGTGCTTCTATACATTTAAGACATTTCGAGAAAATTTTGTAAAAAAATTGTAAGAACCATTTTTCAGAAACTGTGCGCACCATGACCAAAATAATTGTTTTGAGAAAATTGACTCTAAAGATTAAATCACTCATTGATCATATAAGTATTTTAGACATAGATTTTCTTCTATTGCAAATTTTTGTGTGCTGTTTGTTTTTTAAATATTCCGAATGAATCATATTTAATCATACGCTATTTTTTAAAAAATCAGTTTTTGGATTTTTTAAACAGTACTTGATTCCCAAGAATTAACCCCTTAAAGGTCGCATTAAATTACGGTTCAAAAATTCAATTCCATTATTGCCACCACTTTTTTGAAAAAAAAATATTCATTTTATTTAATGGCAAGTAAACTGATACCAGAATAAAACCAATTACACTATTTTATAAAACTGGTAGAAATTAAACAATTTTGAACAAAAGCCGTGAAGCTTGCAGCCCGTGAATGTCTCGGGCGCGACGATTAAGTGGTTAACAGCCTCTCCTGAATCCACTCTTGAAATGGACTAAGGATAATTTTTCATTTTTGAAAGAGTTCAGAAAACGTATTATGAATTCATTCTGAAAATCTCGGATCTCCAAGAAATCTTCTTTTAGAGAAAGATAATTGATTTTTATCCAAAAAATTACTTTTGAATACAATAAAAATTTCCTCATTTTAAAGAATTCTTCTCTCAATTTAATGATCATTTACGAAATATTGTCAAAATATGAAATTTCGCATCATTATTTTCAACCCTTCGGATATAATTTGAAAAAAAAAAAAATTAAATCCACAAACTAAACTTTAAAGGCAACCACGTTTCGTATCTATTATTTTTACTATAAATAATAAAAGATTTGACCAGACTTTCTAGACTTTCTAGCTGATTTCTTTCTTTTTTCTATGGAAACTAATAAAATTTTATGTATATATATATATATATATATATATATATTAGATAATCGACTAACAAACCAAACATTTTTAGATGAAAAATAATATTCAAATAAAATTTTGAAATTTGTGAAAAGCAATATTTTTGTAATGCACTCATGTCTCGAGTAATGAGAACAAAATTTGCTTAAGACTTCGTAAATCATCTCATAATTTCAGTGGTTTAAGCTATTAGTTCAATATTATGTCTAATTAATTTGGGGTTTAATTATATTATTTTACCAATAATTGAAGAATTTTTAATTTCGGTATGGAACATTTTGTCGTAAATTTGACAAATAACAAAATAAAAAATTGACAAAAAAATTTGACGGATTTACACGTTTCAGATACTGGAGATTCCGAAAAACATATTTTTAGAAAAAAAATTGCCGTCCGTCCGTCTGTGTGTCTGTCTGTCCGTCTATCTGCCTGTCTGTAAACGCACTATCTCCCGAAAAAATTGAGATAGAGACTTGAAACTTTGTATGTACTTAGTATGTAAGAATGGGACGAAGCCTATTTAATATGAGTAACCTCGATTATCCGGAACTATTTTTTTCGGACTCTCGAAAAATGCGTTCTGATGAAAGGTGTATAAAATTTTTCGATCTTCTTTATTTTAAGGAGTGGACGTAAAAGGCTATAAAATAACACAAATTTTGCATAAAAAAACGAAATCGATCAGATAATGAGTTGTCGAGGTATTTGTAATCCCGTTTTTCAATTCTTCGATTTTTTATGACCCTGTATTTCATTCAAATTTAAATTCAATAACATATTTTAATTGGAAATGAGACGCTTAATCCCGATCAGTAAATTGTTAGTTAATATGATTATTATTTTTAGAGTTATAAGGATGCTTCTTTTACACAATTGGATACTGCTTAAATAATTTGGCGTTTTATATAATTTGCTGAAATTGGTTTAAATATAAGTTTACATTTTATTTTAGGTTTCCGATGCATTTTGTAAATATTTTACACATGTTTTATTTTCATACTTTATAGTGAGCATATACTAGATGGATAAGTATTAAGCCCCCCCCCCCCCCAAACGACTAGTTTTAACTGCATTTAAAAGAACGTTTGTTTTTCTATTTAAAGAAATTTTAATTTTTAAAATGTTTTGAAGTAAAAATATTGCATTAAAATTGCAGCTGAAATTTATTGTTTCGATGTCATCACCGTCAATATGACGTCAGCATTATTGATGGATACACATTTGCTTTATTTTAGTATTTTTGTTTTACTCTATATCTGAAACATGCTTGAAACTTGATGCTGATGAAGTAAAATAAGCTAAGTAAATTCCTTCGTTATGAAAGACATTTCGAAAATTACCAACTAAAAATTTAATACAGACAGGGAATCTAAATATTTCCTAAAATTTATCAAGGGTTTCAAATTCTAAATTTACACTCAAATGTTCTAAACACGTTTTGCATTAACATACGACAGAACTTTGTGAAATTTGAAATTTAAATCCGATTGTAAATCAACGTATACTGGTTGAGTTTGGCTGAACCTTTTTCGTTGATCTGATTAGTATTCCGTTTACGATTTTCACAATCATCTTAATGTCGGCTTTTATTTAAATAGGAAATTTACATTATGGCCAAGACAGAACAAGGTAATTTGAAGATAAAGCAATTTAGAAAAGATCTTGATCTCGGGACATCTATTGTTTGTTTCAAATTCATCAACTGGTATTTATCTTGCACATATATTCGAAGTATTATGTAACTAAAATTTATTTAACACTATCACTATTAATTTATTTATACTATTAAATTATCTAACACTGTGTTGGAATAAAAATCATCTGACAATTGTGTCCCTGATGAAAAATCGAGTTTTTCAGTTCTCTCAGCTCGACTTTTTTATGGTCTTTTAAAATGTGTTAGTGAATATTAGTATTCAAATGTAGATATTTTGATATACAGGATGCCCGGCCAAATTAACTTGGCATTTACGAAAGATCTGTAGCAAACACTATGCATCAAAATTTCATGAAAATCATGTGATGCCATTATAAGATGAAGAAAATTATATGTAGCACAAAAAGTTAGTTTAACCTCTTCAGATTTGATGAATTTAGGATACACATATTCACAATTTTTTTCACGTATATAAATAATGTTAAAAAAAGTAATTAGTGTGAAAGGAGCCTTATAGATAAAAAACAAAACAAAGTAGTAATTTGTTTCTAAAAGCGCTTTTTTAGCGAGCTATATGACATATAAAAATGGCTTGCAGCAGAAATGTACGAAATATGCAAAAATGAAAAAATGAATAATTTATCTGCGCTTTAAGATACCATTTGTAGAGTTAATTAGTAATAAGAAAAAATGTCAAATATATATTTATTTTACATTTTTTAATGTTTTTCAAATAAAATGTGTAAAATAAAATAAAAAAATCCAAATAAATTGACAAAAAATATACGCATTTCGTCCCTATATATCATCAAATTTTATCTTCAAAAAAAATTTTATTTTTTTTTCGCTTTGCTATCTATCTCAGTTGTCAGTTTTTAATAAAAATCCATAAATTAAACATAAAAATGTATATAAATAGATCCTAGGATCTGAAGGGTTACAATAACACCCCTAAATAGCGTTGTACAATATATTCTGGTATATGCAAGTTCCTAAACCATAGTAAATTTTTTCGTGGAGCAGGGCAATCGATATATAGAATGGATGGGCGAACTAAAGTCATACAAATTTCCAATTAAAAAAAGATGAAGTTCACTGGGCAGGAACATGCTTTCCTCGTGAAATTGCTTACAAAAACCTGTGATTATGCTGCTGAATCTGGCTGTTTAGACATTTTGGTCTTTGAAGCCGTTACAAAAAGTTTCTCTCTTTAGTCATGAACTAAAAAGCATGATTATGAAATTTGCGGAATTGTAACGAAAACACTGGTCGTACAACAAGGATGATTACGAAGTATGATATAAAACAGGTAATGGGCAATGCAGCAAAACAAGTAAACAAAATATCCTGCATTATTGGTAGCACTAATAATCGCCATATTGCAAGAATTGTTTACGAGCTTCTTTCCATATTAAGATTAACCTCTTTAAGATTTTTCAAAATCTGTTATGATATAATCGTATCCACCATTGTTTCACAACATTTTTTGACTGACGGTGCAATAAAAAGTCTAGAATTATGTGCGGCACAGCTGAACAAAATATATTTAGTGGTCTGGACCTGTTTCCTTGAACAAACTATCTCAGTATGGGGTTCCAAAGTCACCACACAAATTCACATTTCAGGCTTTAAATGTCGTGTTTTTTTTTTATTATTTGATTTGATTTCTATTAATTCTAAAAAAAATTCAAATAAATTCACAAAACATAATGATGCAAAACAGAGTGTTAACAATTCCGGGGTACACATTTTTGACAAAGAACCAAAACTCATCCATTTTTTTAAGAATATTGAACGGTAAAACTTATTGTTTCTCAAATCAATGAGCTGCTCTTTTTTTCTGTTGTTGTCTAATTTGGTAACTTGCAAATTAAAAATAGGTTCATACTTACAACAATGAAAAATATGACTTTAAATTGTCTTTTAATTTAGGAATATTCGCATTTACCAATTAAACCTTTTATCAACATGATTGTTACTCTGCCAATTATTTCTTTAAAAATAAATTTAACATCGACAGATTTTATTTCAAGTAATTAATCTATTAATTCTAAAAGGAAATTTTCCAATATTTATTCTTTAATCTACAGATTTAATTAACATTCGCTTCATTTTTAGAAAGATCTTTTTCCTAATTAAAAATACGATTTTTAATTCAATTTCATCCTTTCATAAAAGTAAAACTTTCATCTCTCCTTAATTTTATATTCATTTCATATATATTTCAGTATTTTTTCCTCGGAAGCACTTGTAATTTCATACACATTAAAAATCACGAAAACAGACTATTATTTTATTTTTATATTTATTTTGGGATCAAGAATCCTAGGTAAGTAATCCATAAAATACCATTGCTTCTTACTATTTACATAATTTAGGAAATTAATATTCACTTTTAATCTACTAAAAAGACATTTAACGAAGCCAATTGTATATATTTACATATATTGTGAAATACAAAGGTACACAAAGAAGGCAATTTGCCAGTGTTTTTTTGAAGTATACTAATTCCGAAGGACGCTAAAAAAGGCATATTCTTTTCTTAACTATTTCTAAACAATTAGAATTTTTGTTATTAACAAATAGTTCAAAAACTGCTTAATACAAAACAAACAACAATTTAAAGTTAAGCTTTAAAAGTGTAGCAAATATTAAAAAACTAAAGGCAATATAGTCGATTTATCACTTACAGTGGCGGTCAAAAGTTTCCGGCCAGATAGTTTTTTCGATTTATTTACCAAAAGGTTTCATCAAAGAAGAAGTACAATTGCTTCAAAAGTTAGAAATATGTATATGACCTCTGACCACGTAGTCTTTGTGATTGGATACTGAAGATGCTTCATGCAAAGGGATAAAATTCGAAGTTCGCGTGTGCAAAATTTTCCGGCCACTTATCATTCTTTAGTTTTTTTCTATCGGTTGTTTGGTTGTGTTTATGAATGAATAAACGTGTATAGCATAGTCTGAATTAAAATTGAAAAGTGCAATAATTATTGTTCACAAATGAGTGATTAGTTTGTCGCTAAAAGGTCGATCTTCTCGAGATATTGGGGCAAAGTTATCGATCGGTAATATCGACCGTAAACGATATTTAAAAATTATATAAAGATGGCCTTGGTCTTCAGGACTTTCAAAAGTCCGGGAGATCCCAGAAAATTACTATTCCTGTGGACAGAATTATCAGGAGAAAAACAATTGATAATCCGCATAAAAATTCCGCTGCAATTTACTGCGATTTACGGAATGAAAATATTGCTGAAATAAGTCCGTATACCATATCAACATGCTGACGCGATGCATATCTTTATGGAAGAGTAGGTGTTAAAATTTATTCAGAGTTAAAAAAAAAATACAAACGTACCCGAAGGCGTTTTCGAAAAAAAACACAAAGTCTGGTCAAGTGAAAACTGGAAAAAAGTTTTTTTTTTCCATCAATCGAATTCGAAACAGTTTCGGAAGTGATGGAAGACACAACGTCCGATGACCTAACAACAAAAGATATGATTCGACCTATATTATTCCTACAATGAAGCATGGCAGAGGACACGTTTTGCCGTGGGGAGTATTTTCCTCAAACAGTGTCGGTCTGTTATTTAAAATCCACAGCCAGGTGAATGATACAATGTATAAGGTTATCTTGCAAGACTATTTTCTGCCTTATTAGAGAAAAAAAATTGGTCGCAACTTTTTTTTAACATGATAACGACATAAATAATGTATGCAAACCTCGATAAGCAATGGTTTTCTCACAAAAAAATTCGTTTTTGAAATTATCAGCCCAAGCGCCCAACATGAATCCAATAGAAAATCTTAGAAAAGAAGTTGACAAAAGTCTACGGAACTATAAATATTCCAACTCAGCCGAAATTTAGCCTTATTGCAAGAAATGTGGGAAAAACGTATTATAGACGATCTTTAACCGTTGATTGTATGAATATCACGTTGCTGCGCCGCAGTACTTATTACTAAAGCTAATAAAATAGTAATACGATAATATGCTAATTTTAAATGCTGTTGATCACTGTAATTTTCCATTACAATACTATTTTTTTACAAACTTGTGAAGGTGGCCGGAAACTTTTGAGAACTCTTTTTTTTCAAAATAACAGCTGTAAGTTACATCTGATATTTAATTATATCAGAATTGTACGATTTTAATGACTCTTGCCAGACTGAGAATATTCATTTTCATTCAAAACTTTTTCAATGAAGTTTATCTTCGGAAATGTTCTTTCGTATATTGATCTGATTTGTAAATATTTGCGCTCTCGATAAGAAAATGTTTAAAAATACAGACAAAATATCATAAAGTTATTTTTAATTAAATTAAATGTCTAAAAATATGCATATCCTTGATCAAGGACACTCGTAGTAAAAATGTTAGTAAAATGAAAATAAAATAATTTAATTAAACATTCGAGTAAATAAGTTTAATACATAATTCATAAACTTTAATGAATTTTACTAAGTTCAATGAATGTTTTTTAACTTGGATCAGTAAATATAATTAATTGCATAACATAAAGTGTTTAAACTATACCAGCTAACAAATAAACAAAGCAGCGTTAAAAATAAAAAATAAATATTACTAAAAATATACAAAAGACCACACGTTAAATTCAATTATATAGATATTGTTCTTAGTTTGGCTACTAAAAGCATAATCTTTAAAAAAAATCATATATAAACACTATTTAGTCATAGCTCCTAAATCTATAAAGAAAAATCACTTTGTTTATTTTATGTTTATGTCTTTACGATATATTTGTTTATTTAAGAGAAATTTGAAACTTAAAAAGAAAAATTAAACTGCGAGAATAGAAAATCGTGTCGTCAGCATGCGCACTTATTCTTATCATAACATAAAACGGATTTCGAGTACGTGGTACACCGAAATGGGTGTTTGACTTCGATGTATTAGAATATCCAAATCTTCGTATTTTTTAACATATATATTTTTGGTAGCTAAACTATTATGATATTTATTATGAGTGACAATCATAAAAATATCGCTGTCATATTTCCTATTTTAATAATTTATGTATTACTATTAAAGAGTAATGTTTTACTGTTTCGAATGTGTGATAACACAGAATGCTTCTGAGTGGATGTAGATAAACTATTCCAAGTTTAAAACATTTAAAACAGAGCTGACACAAAATGAGTGCATATTGAAATGTTTTTTGGCATTAAATCAAAATAAATGAAATGTAATAATGCTCTTTTATTTTTCCAGTGCACAGGTGAAGGACAGAATATAACACCAAAACATTTCAGAAAGTATGCCCCAATTAATATCTGCAGAATAGCAGTTGCACTACCTGAAATGATACCTATCACTTAGCGGGTCATGGAAAGAAAGCAATCAGTCTCTCAACAGTAGTTACAGATATTCAATATATCTGTTCTATACGCTGAATGGCGTTACATTGATAGACTTGAAAGATTTTGAACCCTACATGATTGTTAGAGAACATTTAGCTGGAGCTTCAGTGAAGAAAATTTCAAATATTTTAGCATATTCAAGGAATGTGATATCAGAAGTCGCGTATAACAAACTTCAATAAGATGGAAGCATGAAAACACAATAATGGGCGACAGAAAACGCTGGCTGATAATTATAGAGATTTTGAAGCATGTAGTGGGTTTAAAACACAAAGAATAGTTATTTTAAGTAACATCTGATATGAACAACTATCGCCAGAATCCCATTTCAATCTAACCATTTCACAGCCTAAGACGGCTCTAACATGGAGACTAATTCTGCAAAGCATGGATGTCCTACCTAATACCTTTTATTAAGATTTAAATAATAATAATACAAATTTCAACAGGACTTGTCGGTAACACGACAAGAAGCAGCTGAAACATACTTTGGCTTTAGGCCAAAACCGTCAGAAATAGGGATGCAGTGAAGGATATACGGGAGTATACAGCGGTTGACTTTTGGATTTTTTTAAAGGACACCGTATACCCTCTGTTTCTCAAAAAAAAGCTATAATATATACACTTTATGATAACTTCTGCGCATACCCTCGTTTTTTACGACTACATTACTGACCAGGATTTCACAAAACAAAACCTTCTCTATCGATATGCAGGGCAAAAAGATGCGGAAATTCCTATAAAAAGGGAAATTCCAATATGCAAACATTAGCCGTATAGTGGCAATTCGTAAATGATTAGTTCTATCATGTAATGTGAAGGGATATCATGTTATGCGCTTTGAAGGGGCACGCGAGCTCTTTGAAGCGGGATACCACAAGAGTGGTAGCAAATCATCTATTATAATGCAAAATTATTCACATTATTTTAGGCTAGCAATGTTAAAGTTTGTGTCAGGAGAATGTAAAATGAAACTTTGTCACCTGACTGTCATTTCCAGTTGTGATAGATGGAGATGATTCTCTTATGGGCTGCTTAACTTTGCAATACTTTGGCATTACCTTTGACTCCTTCATATTGAACATGAGAGGCACGCATCTAGTAACTATCTTGGAATTCGAGATGACTATGTCTATCTTTTTGTTGACACCATGTTTTATGCAGAGTAATTGATTTTTAAATAAGATATACCACGCTATTAACCGTGTTACCGAACGCTTTGAAGATCATGGTTATGTGTTGGAATATTTCACTTGGCCTGCTCAGTCTCCAACACTTAAACATAATAGAACATTAGTAGGCATATTTAATTCCAAACTTCGATCTCGATTTTCGCCTCTAAATATGTTTTCAGAATTAGAAACTGCTCTCTAAGAAAAATGGCTTGGTAGTGAAACAAATACTGCACATGTCTTATATACGTCCATGTCCATTACACTTCGATTCACCGAATTTTTAAATTAAAAAAGTGCCCAAATCCTAACAGAAGTTTCTTTTATTTCGAAATCTTCGCACTTTTTTATATATATTTTAGGGTAATTAAACTATTATATTATTTATTAAGAGTGAAAATCATAAAAACATTATTGACATATTTCCTTTTATAATGATTTATTAAAGAATATATTACGCTGATATCACTGGACAAAATCCATGTATATATAAACTAAACAAAACAGTGTTACATTTAATTACTAAAATAAAAGCATGCTTAGAAGACATGCACAAGGATAGGAAAAAAAGTCCTTCGGCAATGCCGGGAGGAAGAGGTAGCTTTCATATACTTATTTATTTATTTTATATTAAGTTATATAAATCAAATATACGAAGCTCAAAATAGTGGAACACGATTATGTAAGATTGAATACTAGTTTTTGTCAATACTGAATATTAATAGGAATTTTTAGAAATTAGTCATCTTTTATTCAACCTGGTTTTATTTTAAGCGATTTATAGGGTCGCCAAATTCCACGTTATCCATTCTAAAACAGCATGATGGATAAAAGAAGCCCAATGAGCTTTATCGAAATCTTAATTCATGCGAACATGCACACTCACATCGAAATCGATTAATATATACGAGTACTGTCGCGGGCAAATTGACTTAAAAAAAAAAAAAAAAAAAAATCAGCCACATTAGAAATTTAAACTGCTATATGCCAGGCGTTTTTCAAGGTAAAGACAAAGCAAAAAATACTCCGGAATTCATTATTAAGATAGTTTAGAAAGAACCTTTTTTCAATTTCTAATTTTTTGTTCATACATTATTATACATTTAAAAGATTTTTGACAAATTTAAGTGGCCGCCATTTTGAAACAAGATGGCGGATAAAGTTGGCCTGTGAACTCGGTCAAGACATTGGTATGTACCATGAACACACGGAGTTATATCGAAATCAATTTATAAATATGCGTATTAACGCGTGACAAATTTCAGACCGTTTCAAAATGTCAATCTCACTGGAAATTGAAAGTGCTAAAACGCAGCCATTTTTTAAGATATAGATGAAACAAAAAATGCTCTGGAATCTTTGTTCAAGGTCAAAACACAAAAGAAAAATCTTTTTAAATTTCTTACTTTTTTGCACCTAATTTTAAAATTTAAATTAAAAAAATAATATTCCGCCATTTTGAAACAAGACGACGGTTGGAACTGGCCAACGAACTCGGTCCAGGCATAAGTATGTCCCATCTACGCACCAAGTTTCATCCAAATCGGTGTATAAATACGCTTGTTATCACGTGACGAAAACCAGTTCATTTCAAAATGTGAGCAACACTAGAAATTAATACTGCTATAACTCAGTCATTTTTTAAGATACAGACGAAACAAAAAATGCTTTGGAATCTTTGTATCAAGGTCAAATGCATAAAAGAAAAATCTTTTTCAATTTCTTACTTTTTTGTACCTAATTTCAAATATTAAATTTCTTTTAAAACTTTAAATGGCCGTCATTTTGTTTAAAATTAATAATGAAACTGGTTAACGAACTCGTTCCAGGCTTTATTAAGTACTATGTACACAGCAAGTTACATCCAAATCGATTTATAAAAACGAGTGTTATGTGACAAAAATCAGATCGTTTCAAAATGTCAGTCATAAGAAATATTCAAAGTGCTATAACTCAATCACTTTTTTAAGATATAGACAAAGTAAAAAGTGTTCTAGAATCGGTGTTTTAGGATCTAACACATAAAATAAAAATATTTTTCAACCTTTAATTTTTTCACATTTATTTTTAAATTTTAAATTTTTAAACAAATTTTAAATGGCCGCCATTTTGAAACAATATGGTGGATGATGCTGGCCAACGAACTCGGTCGCGATATTTGTATGTACTATGTACATACCAAGTTTCATTCAAATCGATTCATAAATACGTTAGTTATAGCATGACAAAAATCAGATCGTTTCAAAATGTCAGCCATAAGAAAAATTCAAAGTGCTATAACTCAATCATTTTCTAAGATATATACAAAGTAAAAAGTGTTCTGGATATGGTGTTTTAAGATCTAACTCATAAAATAAAAATATTTTTCAACTTTTAATTTTTTCGCATTTAATTTTAAATTTTAAATTTTTTAAAATTTTTTAAATGGCCGCCATTTTGAAACAAAATGGCGGATGATGCTGGCCAACGAACTCGTTCGAGATATTTGTATGTACTATGTACATACCAAGTTTCATTCAAATCGATTCATAAATACGTTAGTTATAGCATGACAAAAATCAGATTATTTCAAAATGTCAGCCATAAGAAAAATTCAAAGTGCTATAACTCAATCATTTTTTAAGATATATACAAAGTAAAAAGTGTTCTGGATATGGTGTTTTAAGATCTAACACATAAAATAAAAATATTTTTCAACTTTTAATTTTTTCGCATTTAATTTTAAATTTTAAATTTTTAAAATTTTTTTAAATGGCCGCCATTTTGAAACAAGATAGCGGATGATGCTGGCCAACGAACTCGGTCGAGATATTTGTATGTACTATGTACATACCAAGTTTCATTCAAATCGGTTCATAAATACGTTGGTTATCGCATGACAAAAATCAGATATATATATATATATATATATATGGTCATATATATATATATATATATATATATATATATATGTCAACATTTGAAGAGAGGGTGGTCTTGGAGGCTGGAGGTCATGATCGGTGAAAATATACCAAAATTTTCTGGAAGTGCTTTCGTCCGGACGGCTGCAATAGGTAGCTTTTTACTTTTAGGTAGCTTTCATTACAAAAAGTAAAAAGCTGCCTATTGCAGCCGTCCGGAGGAAAGCACTTCCGGAAAATTTTGGTATATTTTCACCGATCATGACCCCAGACCCCAAAACCACCCTCCGTTCAAACGTTGACATACATATATATATAACCATATATATGTTACAGGCCAAACCCGATTTTAGGCCAAACTAGAATGGCCTAGGCCAAACCGGTCTATCCTAACGCCCATCGGATAAACTAGTTTTTCCTAGGCCAAACCGGTCTATCCTAACGCCCATCGGATAAACTAGTTTTTCCTAGGCCAAACTAGTCTATCCTAAGGCCCATAGGACAAACTAGTTTTTCCTAGGCCAAACTAGTTTGGCCTAACTGTTATAGGATAAACTCGTTTAGCCTGCTGTTTATTGGGCTGAACTAGTTTATCCTAGACCGATCTAGATTATCCTAGGCCCATTCAATTTGGCGTGATTTTATTGAATTCAATGACCGCCTCAGCGCCAACATTCTAGTTTGTCCTAGGCTGATCTAGTTTGTCCTAGGCTGATCTAGTTTGTCCTAGGCCAATGTTGTTTTACGTGTTTTTAGCTCACAGGCGTCAAAGCCTGAGAAATAATGGGCTCGCAAGGTCTGTATGTACGCATGTATGTACACATGTATGTACACATGTATGTGCACATGTATGTACGTACGTATGTACGTAACACGATAACTCTTGATAGAAATAATGTAATTTGACGTGTTATTATCTCATCAGACTACCAAAGCCGGAGAAATAATGTGCCCGTGGATTCTGTATCTATGTATGTACGTAAGAACGTAACGCAAAAATTCTTGATAGAAATACCCGATTTGCATCAAATTTTCAATATAGGTTTATTCTTATGAGGAATTTTTCTGTTTAATTTTGGGAGGTCATTGGAGAATAATAAGGGGGAGGAAGATCGAGAGGCTGATTCGCCCCTTCCTTTGAATCAAATAAATGGGTTTCCATGCATTATTAGCATATTTTATAATAAAAAAATTAGATATAGAAGCATTCTGATGAGGCGCCTCCATGATTAGTTGTGGATGTTCATTGTTTAAGTATAAAGAGGGGGGGGATATAGGTAACGCCCCATAATTTATGTAAATGCTTTTTCAAGCAGAATTTGCTGATTTGCTTAAATTTTTGAAATAGATTCATTCTGGTAAGGTGCTTCTCTAATTAGTTTTGGAAGTTAATTGGTTAAGAACAAATGGAAGAAAAGGGGACTCCCGCCTAATTTTGCCAAATGGGTTTTTCATGCAGAATTAACCGATTTGCTGCAAATCTTTGATTTGTTCATACTGATGAAGCGCTTCACTGATTAATTTTGGTGGTTCTTTGGTTAAGTATAAAGGGGAAGCGTACAATTTATTTCCTTAAATTAGATAAATTAGTTATAATACAGAATTATCCAATATGCTTAAAATTTTGGACATGAATTAATTTTGACCATACACTTCTTTAATTAATTTTCCTTTTGGTTAAGTATAATGGGGTAGTGGACGATTTATTGCCTTCCTTAAATTAAATAAATGCATTTTTAAGCAGATTTATCTGATTTGCCGATTAAATTTTGAACATAGTTTTTTTCATAAGGCGATTCCATGAATAGTTTTGAGGGTTTAATGATTAATTATAAAAGGAGGAATGTAGGATTACCCTCCTTAAATCAGATGAATGGTTTTTGAGCAGAATTATCTGATTTGCTTCAAACTTTGGATAATTGTTCAATATTATAAAGGGAATCTGTGATTAGTTTTGGGGTTCAATGGCTAAGTATAATTAGGGGAAATGGGAAAAAGTAATCTCCCTTACTTGTTTTTTCGAGGGTGATATTTGAAAAAAAAGTCTGTAATACACAATTAGTGTAAACAGCCTGTGAATGCAAAGTCATTACTTTAACAGGGCAATATTCTTTTTAATATTAATCCTGACTACTGCTCTCTAATCTTGTGCAAATTGGTTTTGCTATCACCCCTGTATAATGTATTTTATTTGAAGGGTAGTAGAATACTGTTACAGGTTTGCACGGGCCGGAATTTCGAAGCCCGGTATAAAAATTAAAAGTTCAGCCCGAGCCCTGCCTGTAAAAATTCAGTGAAAAGGGACTCAGTCCGGCTTGACCTGGCCCTACTCAATTTCTGCAAAAAATTCAGATTTTAATTCACATACATTTAAGATTCCTTTAAAGAATACTGCGTACATATTTATGGATAAATTTACAATGTATTTTTAAATTACGATGTGCTCGCTAAATGGAAAATACACGATGTATTATTGATTATTTAGATTCTTAGTCCTTCAATATTCAAATGGGAATTCATTAAATAGTTAGAACAAAAGAAAAAAAAGGAGTGTTACAAACATCATAACTTTTGAATATGTTTAGTAAAAAGTAGATTTGTAAATATATTTTACTATCATCCCTTAAGGGTGTTCTTAACTGATCCGCTCAACAAGCGAAAAACGTTTTGACACATTTACAAATTCATTTTTTAACAGAAAGTTATAAAATTTTAATGCCTGACTATGAAAGCAATTTCGAATTGAACTTATTTTTCCATTTTATGATAATTAAATTACTTATCGAGTTATAATATATTTCGATGACGCAATCACCCGTTTTTCTCCTCCTTTTCGACCGGTTTTTCTGCTTTCGTCGGGAAATATGCTCAAAAGTGTCAACTTTGAAGGCTTGTTATGAAAAATCTATTGTGTTTTTTAAAAAACAAAATACTGAGTGCAATTAGAGAGTTTCTGAATAACAATACCTTCTATTTTCATGCATTTCCGAACAAAAATAAATTAATGCATGTGTCCCAAAGTTGCCCTTTTTGATTTAAGAACACCCTTATGGGTTTTCTCAAATCCAAAAGAGCTACATCCTAACACATTTATTGATTAATTCCTTTTCGGAAATGCATAAGATTAACAGGCATTCTCACTCAGAAAATATGTAATCGAATGGCGTTAACCATTTTTTCATAAAAGCGATGTATCTTTGAGAAAATACTATTAAAGCTACGTTTTGAATCGAATTTCCAGTTGCGACTTTACGGAAAAGAAAAACTTGATGCCGTGACAAAAATAGCTATATGTCGACAGGTAATTAATTTCTCAAAAATGGAAAACGCTGTTCGATTCCAAATTATGTTCAGCCGCGATCTGGCTCGAATAATAATAATAATAATAAAAGCAAGCTTACCACTGCATGGCCTGAGTCTGCAGAAAGAAAAATAAAAATAAGCAAACACCATGTCCAATGTATCATGTCTCTACGGTGGACATGTTAAATTTCTGTATTGATGTTACAAGCAATGACCCTTGACACACATTTATGCTTATTCTAGTGAAAGATATGTTTTTAACGGCCAAACCCAATTTTGAGCCAAATTATATTAGCCTACACCAAACTATTTTATCCTAACGCAAATTGGATAAACTAGTTTTCCTATGCCAATCTTATTTCTCTAAATGTCCATAGGATAAACTAGTTTTATCTATGAATGTTTGTAATCCTTCACTTTTTCTTTCATACTTAACCATTAAACTCCCCAAAACTATTCAGGGAATCGCTTATCAGAAAGAACATACATCAAAATTTGACGCACATCCGTAAATTCTGCATCAAAACCATTTATCTAAATTTTTGGGGGGTTACCTACATTGCCCTTTGTTTTACACTTAAACGATAAACATCTACAACTAATCACGGAGGCATCTTGTCAGAATGATCCTATACCTAAAATTTTAAATGAAAACTGATAATTCTGCATGAAAAATCCATTTCTCTGAATTAACAATGAGGTATTAGCCTCCCGTTCACCTCCTCTTAATCTTATCCAATGAATTCCCAAAACTAATCAGAAAAGTACCTTATCAAAATGAAACTACTTCCAAAATTTTAAGGAAATCGAATATTTCTACCAAGAGTTATCGCATTACGTACATATGTACGTACATACAAGTGTACATACATAAATACAGAACCTGCGAGCTCATTATTTCTCGGACTTTGACATCTGTGAGCTAAAAATACGTAAAATTACATTGGCCTAGGATAAACTAGGTCAGCCTAGGACAAACTAGATCACCCTAGGACAAACTAGAATGTTGGCGCTGAGGCGGTCATTGAATTCAATAAAATCACGCCAAATTGAATTGGCCTAGGATAATCTAGATCGGACTAGAATAAACTAGTTCAGCCCAATAAACAGCAGGATAAACTAGTTCGTCCTATAAGAGTTAGGCCAAACTAGTTTGGCCTAGGAAAGACTAGTTTGTCCTATGGGCCTTAGGATAGACTAGTTTGGCCTAGGAAAAACTAGTTTGTCCGATGGGCGTTAGGATAAACCGGTTTGGCCTAGGAAAAACTAGTTTATCCGATGGGCGTTAGGATAGACCGGTTTGGCCTAGGAAAAGCTAGTTTATCCGATAGGCGTTAGGATAGACCGGTTTGGCCTAGTCCATTCTAGTTTGGCCTAAAATCGGGTTTGGCCTGTAACATATATATATATATATATATATATATATATATATCTGATTTTTGTCATGCGATAACTAACGTATTTATGAACCTATTTGAATGAAATTTGGTATGTACTTAGTACATACAAATGTCTCTACCGAGTTCGTTAATCAGCATCATCCGCCATTTTGTTTCAAAATGGCGGCAATTTTAAATTTTTTTAAAAAATTTAAAATTTAAAATTAAATGCGAAAAAATTAAAAGTTGAAAAATATTTTTCTTTTACGTGTTAGAACTTAAAACAAAGATTCCAGAACACTTTTTATTTTGTCTATATCTTAAAAAATGATTGAGTTATAGCACTTTGAATTTTTCTTATGGCTGACATTTTGAAACGATCTGATTTTTGTCACCTAATAACACGCGTATTTATGAACCGATTTCAATGAAACTTAGTATGTACATAGTACATACAAATGTCTCGACCGAGTTCGTTGGCCAGCACCATCCGCCATTTTGTTTCAAAATGGTGGTCATTTTAATTTTTTTTAAAAAATTTAAAATTTAAAATTAAATGTGAAAAAATCAAAATTTGAAAAATACTTTTCTTTTACGTGTTAGAACTTAAAACAACGATTCCAGAACAGTTTTTATTTTGTCTATATCTTACAAAATGATTGAGTTATAGCACTTAAAATTTTTCTTATGACTGACATTTTGAAACGATCTGATTTTTGTCACGTGATAACACGCGTATTTATGAACCGATTTCAATGAAACTTGGTATGTACATAGTACATACAAATGTCTCGCCCGAGTTCGTTGGCCAGCATCATCCACTATTTTGATTTCAAATTGGTGGCCATTTTAAATTTTTAAAAAAAATTTAAATTTAAAATTAAATGCGAAAAAATTAAAAGTTGAAAAATATTTTTATTTTACGTGTTAAAACTTAAAACAATGATTTCAGAACTTTTTTTATTTTATCTATATCTTAAAAAATGATTGAGTTATAGCACTTTTAATTTTGCTTATGGCTGACATTTTGAAACGGTCTGGTCTGAACAATCCATCATGTTGCTTTAAAATGGCATACACTTCATGATATCGTGGAATTTGGTGACTCTCTAAATCGCTTAAAATAAAACCAGGTTGAATAAAAGATGACTAATTTCTAAACATTCCTATTAATATTCAGTCTTCACAAAAACTAGTATTCAATCTTATAAAATCACTAATTTTATAAGATTATTTCCACTAATTTGAGCTTAGTATTTTTGAACAATGTAACTTACTTTAAAATAAATAAATAAATATATAAGTATATGAAAGCTACCTCTTCCTCCTGGCATTGCCGGAATTACTTTTTGTAATGAAAGCTACCTAAAACTGATTTTATTATATATAATGATCGATATTAACTACTTTTTGCTCCGAATGGTAACATGAAGCAGAAAGTTAAGATGAAAGTCAATGTTGGTACAGTATTGAAGCAATAACATTGGCGGATTAACACGTGTAACAAATTTCTGAAATATTAAAATGTATAAGACAGTTTGGGATTAACACATCCGACTATATTTTGTATTATTAACGTATTATATGTACACTGTTGCAAATTTGCAGCAAAGTTTCTGGTCATTCGATCGTTTTTATAGAAAATAATTACAGAATCGCAATTTAATTCTTCATATAATAATATGAACAATAATGTGATAGCACAAATTTAAATTATAGTTAAGTGACAATTTCTATAAACACAATGAAATTACTGAACATTTTGCGGTAAATTTTTAACAGTGCAATAATGGCTGTATAATTTACAAGTTTCTGCAAAATTTTGCTACTTGCAATACTTTTATGACATAAGAAGTTTCCCTGTCTGAAATAATGCAATTAATCCTCCAAAAACATGTTCATTTTGCAACAAAAATAAATTATGACATAAGAAGTTTCCCTGTCTGAAATAATGCAATTAATCCTCCAAAAACATGTTCATTTTGCAACAAAAATAAATTAACTTATACTGTTATTAAATAACCTCGATCTTTAAATAGAAAGGATCGTGACATTTAAAAAAAATAATACTTGCTATAATGTGTTTTTAAAATACATTTTTTTAATGGAAAGTTTCCAAATTTTGTACATTAACAATGTTGGAAATAATTGTTTAGTCTATTTCTGATAAATCTTTTTAACATTTCCGTTACTTATTTGGGAGGTTTTGAGTAAATTTTAGTAGAAAAAAAGGATAATGCATATATATATATGTGTATATATTAAGCAATAGTAAGTAATACAGGTAAATCTTGATTTCAATCGCGGAAATAATGTAGTGTAGTTCACGATAGAAGCACCTTATCATGGAATGAAATCCTTACGTATTTTGTCGTATTGCGCAGAAAAATTATATTTTATATATTTTATTCTTATGTACTAGAGATTGATTTATATTTGCAACAAATTTCAACTTTGAATTAAAATACAAATTTTTTCATTGAAAATTTTATTAAAAATTATTTACTTCATTAATCATTATTACTGTTTTTAGTTGATAAGTTGATTGTATAATGGTTGTATATAATGATAGTTGTTGTACGTAATTAGTTTTATATCTTGACAATCTGCGTAAGTGTATAAAGTATATGCAAGCAAAAAAATAATATATAAAGGATATAGATATTAATTCATAAAAAATATTAAGAATAAATAATTTACAAAACATTTAAACAATTATCTGCTTATTAATCTTTACAGTTTAATGTGTAAATAATAACTGCCTTTTATGCAGATATGCTTTCATTCTTTATCGAAGTAATGTTGCTGTAATATTTCTGGAAATAAATGGATCGAAATATCTTATCAATTGACATTCTGTTTCTTAAAAAACCCGGTCTTTTACATTGAGTTTCAGAAAAACAAGGATACATTTTATTCATGTGTAGGTGTCGTTACATTCCAATTCGTTTACAGTCACACTCAGATATTTGAAATTTTTGTTTGTTTTGTAACTTCCTAAGTAAATTTCATTATCAAGATTTTATATCGTTTTAGCATGACAAAACAATAAAAATATTTTTTGTTGAAACATTTCTTTGTAGATAAATTTTTTTATATTAAAAAGGAAACATTATTTATTTCATTTCGTTGTTTGTTTTAAGTAAAATACAGAGTAATTTGCACTCAAAAAATGTTTGGCTGATAGTATTTATGAAACATACTTTTTCATTTTTTAATTAGAAACAGAAAAAAAAAATTATTTATCTTATTTAAGATGAAAACACCCCTATAATGGGAAGGATAAAGCATCAATATTGTATTTTTAAAGAAAAATGTATAATTTGAACTGCATTCCTGCATGTTTTTTATGCTATTGAATAATAATAAAGATTTCGTGAGCTAAATACATTTAGTAGGATTTAGAAGAATATTTATTACAGATGATTTTTAGTAGTCACAATTTATTTGTTACTAAGTCTGCAATGATTTCATTCCACTTTACAAATACTGATGTGCATGAAAAAGGAGTGAAAAAAAGGGTATGAATTTTCTAAACTACTTATAAAATAAAATGGTTTGATAAGAATGCTGTACTTCTCGTTTTAAAACTCGAGGCAAACAACTGCGACATTTGACGTACCCCCATTAATTGATCACATTTTTGTAGTATTTACTAACTACATACGACGTTTGCTTCCAGTGTTTATCTATAGAATTCGTCGCAAAATGGCTTGAAACTATACTAAATACATACTCCATCAGCTGTCTTTTATAAAGATACATATACAGTGGCGGACAAAAAAAAAAGAAAAAACTGCGTCAAATGAATTAAAGGAACTATTTGTTTTCATAGAATTTTTTCCCCTTGGTTTCATTCTATATTATCCCTTATAAATTGTAAAGCAATTCCGGTTTTTAAAATTAGCTAAAGAGAGCTCTAAATAGCGTGAGTTTAAAAAAAAAGCACCCTCTATATTTTAAAATGTGTGTATGTATATAAAGAAAAATGTGATTATTATGTAATTATAAGTACATTGTTAAAAAGTATGTAACGTTACACTATAAAATTAGCGGTTACATAGAGCATCGAATTTTACGAAGCAATTTAACCTTTTATTGACCGACAATACTTATAAGTACTATAAAAATTACTTATAAAATTTTTTTAATGCGTCAATTAGTTGTAATACTGTTTAGAATGAGTTACAAATACATTACTTTATTTTGTTCCAAAAGCATTATTGGTTGCACAAAACAAAAATATTTTTAAAAGGATGATTTCTTTTGCCTTTGTACCTTTTTAGCTTTCTTGCCTCTGAAGGAGGGGGATGGGGATTTTTCAATTCGGAAATATTTATATATATATATGTTGTAAGAACATCATATTTGTACATTTCATTAATTCTACAAAATACTAAGAAAACGATTTAAAATAAAAGATTTGAGTGGAGTTTTAAATATTGCAAAAAATCCCTGTAAATTCAAATTTTATTAATCCTTCAATCCTTCTAAAATCCTTCAAAAAATTATTAAATGATTACGAAATTCTTTTAATTTAGTTTAAACAATTTATGTGAAATGCTTTAGCATTTAAAATATTCATGAATTCATAATGCGGTAGATAAAGGGTTAACTTATATAATGATTTAATTTCAGCATACATAACTGGTGTAATATAATACCATTGTGTAATGCATCATCAATTATTTAGGTTAAATTACACAGTAACATGGAGGTACCAAGGCTGCCACTAATTTTTTTATACATTAAAGTTACTTATTTTTTTGCAGTATAGATCTATGTAAGAGACAAAATAATACATTAAGTGTGCAGTATTCAACTTGAAAGTAATATAAAAGAAAAAATAATTTTATCTTGACACATCCGGCAGTCAAATGATATTTGCATTTACAAAAATTTTTATTTGTTTGATTTTGTATTGAATTTGTGTCAAAATGAAATAGCTAGAAACAGACAATCCAGTGACATTAGAAAAAAATACATCCACTAAATCGTCAGATTTCTTTAACTTCTTTCTGAAACACCTTCATATGTAAATGTTATTCTTTTTTCGTTTGACTTGACGCTTATAGAGTATTAGATTTTTGTTTGCAGTATATCTGGATAATTAAATTTGTACATCAAGGATTTACATCTTTTCTGCATAAAATGTAATTAACGCAATATACTCAGAATTTACTGAGTTTTATAATTAGAGAGAACTCCGAAAAAACTAAATCTTTTCTTCGCTGTTCATTTTAGCAAAAAAAAAAAAAAAAAAAAATGTAAAACTTTTTTCTTATCAAATGTTTCATAACGATAACGTTTTAAAAATGATATCAACTATTTTTTTTTTCATTTTCTTTTTTTTAGAAATAGGAAAAGAAATGTTTGAAAAGGATTTACTTCAATAATTAAGCGAAACATTCTTGGAGTTTAAAAGGTATTTTTTAATTATATGCAGTTTAGGAAAATGTGCTTTGCCAAAATTATGCAGACCATTAACCAAAGTCAAAAACACTCTTTTAAAATGACAGTGAGAAATATTAATGTTACCTTTCAATTTGTTTTTATGAAAAAAAAAAAAAAAAACATCAAAAAATTAAAATTATTTTATATTATTTGTTTAAGTTTGTGTATGTCTTTGTTTAAGTTTGTGTTTTTGTTTTAATAAAAAACTAATCATCTTAAAAAATAAATGAATTCTAAAATTCTTCAAATTTAGTTTTGTGGGTCCGTGTGAGTTTTAAATGGTTTTTTTTTTTATTTTTAATCACGAAAAATTATATTTTAACTACGTTTAATCACATAACTAGAACAAAAATATATTAAATATTCAATTAAATTCGAGCAATTATATGATAATTTTTTAACTGAGCATGAACGAACTATGTAACAGATTTTTCAAAAAATATTTATAAGTTAATCTATGTTTGTTGATATACTACAAAAAAGTAACTCGATTGCTAATGAATAGTTTTAGAATACATGCTTCGATTTTTATTTATTTATTTTTTTTTTTTTTTGAAATGCTTTTCTGATAAGTTTCTACGAAGAACTAGAACATAATTAGAAACTAAAATTAAAATATAAATCAAAATTAAATTTAAAATTTTGATTAAAATGGATCAACGTAGTCAAATTTGTTTGAAACGCAGACAAGCTATAAACAAAAAACATGCCGAAATATCTTGAAATTGTTAAAAAAATGGCTATATATACAAGTTTATCTGTTCTAATTTTGCACAAATGAACACACATTGTATGACACATACATGGTGATATTAGATTAATTCATAAAACAAGTATTAAATTAGAAAATACGTCGTGTGAGTTGTAAATTTCCAAGTGGCTGAATAATCTCGGTCCGAGGATTTGAACTCAGGACCTTTCGGATGAAGCAGCCAAACTCTCTCAATTGAAACATTCGGAACAATTCTGGAGGTCTTCCCAGTAAATCTTGACGATCGCAGTATCTTGTCTGATAACTGACTGTGGTTGTTAAGGTGAATTGCTTCTTTCAGAATTGTTTGTTATGGCTCAATCGGCAGAACATCGGTGACTTGATCCCTAGTTCAAATGGTGACTCGGACATTTTTCATCCACTTCGGAATTTTTACAATGTCATGTATTTCCGAATCAGATAATTATATGCAAGTTATTTTCCAGTGTGGTCCCAATTATTATTTTTTTTCTTTCCGTCCCCGAGGCTCACGCTGATTACTCTCGTGGTCAAACCTTCCATAAAATGTATGTGAACGAATGATATGAAATATAAACTGTATGAGACTTTATTAGTGTTTTTGACGTGCCAGAAGAATTCTTAAAATATTTATATAGATATTCGATGAAACATTCAAAATCAGAAGTGAAAAAAAAATTCTCAGTACGAAAATACCTTTTCTGTAATAAATCTATCTGGAATTGTTTTGTAAAATGCAGACAGTTATTTCATCATCAAAATTTATTTTGCCACCTTTAAAGTTGACCCTATTGAGTTTAATACAATTATGCCACCACAGGACCCAATCTCCCGTTCATTTTAGATAACTAAATTTTAGTATGGAGTTTAGCTCCTTTTACGGATTCACTTTTATATTGACGAGCAAGACATTCAATTTAAGTGGTAATTTTAGCCTCGTGAACGGGAATAAAGTCACATGAGTCCGTTCCGTTCAAGTAAGATCCTTGGTCGTTGACATCCGTTGCTATTTTAGCTAACAACGTTTTCAGAAAAATAGTAAAGAGTGAATTCTTCCGAAATCTGTCATTTGGGATTGCATTTCATACCTAAAATGTTTATCATAATGATATGAAAAGGACTGCTAAGATAAATTGGATATTTTAAGTGGAAATTTTCTAAAAGATACACGACGATTTTCAACCACTAACTTCTGCATTTTATAAATATTTGAACTACTCGTAAGCGTTTAAGGGTCGACCAGAATGAAACTAATCAACTAATATTTCTCGATCCTTTTTTAATGCTTCATGCTATTCTTTTAATATGCTTATGTTTTTGTTATGCATGATTTACCATAGGTCTTCTGCAACAATTTCAGACATTCGACACACGCAATTGTAATATAAAAAATAAATTTAAATAATTGAATAAATTCTTGAAACATAAAATTTAAGGCAAACTATTCGTTGAATTATTTTTCCATTTAAAAATAGGGCTCGAATTCTGCAATGTAATTCGATACAATGATCCTAAATTACAGAAAAAAATTGTTGCATCATCTTTCACTTTATATTTTTAAATGGTACATTCTAGGTACTTTTAGCATGGAAGATATAATAAATATGGATTATCGATATGAGAAACAGTTAAAAATGTATGTAAATATACATTTGATATAAATATTCAGACACACTAAAAAAGATTGCTAAAAGAATAGTTTTTTTTTAAAAAAAATTATACTAAATGTGTGTCACAAAAAAGGAACTAGAAACACATAATTTTTTTAAGAAAATCCAGTGACATGTCGTAAAAGCATCACAAACCTAATCGTTAATCCTTAAATCGATTTTCTTTGACTATTTCTTTCTGAAACAAAATCCTATGTAACAGTCATTTAAATTATTTTTACTTTGCAGTCACATTAACAGAATATGAGATTTTTGTTTCTTTTTCAGCTGAATAATTAAATTGAATATCATGGTTTTATTGATTCTGCATACAAAAACAATTAACCGATTTTACTGGAAATAAAATGAAATAACCAAGGCACTCAGATTCAGATACTTCCGATAATTATTAAAAGGTGCTAAATTAGAGTTTAAAAATACGCGTTAAAAAGAATTTTCAAACTGTGAACGCTACATATTTCAACACCAACGGATAACTTACACAAGACAAGGATAATATGACTCTATTGCGTAATCTCTATGATCATTATCTTGCAATATTTCAAACCACATATTTGACAAGTTAAAAAATAATTTGTCAGTACATATTGTATTTTTATGGTAAAAGTTTCGCTAGCTTAATTCAAATAAGATAAATAATAAAAGAAGATTAATACATTTTTAGAACACTTCACTTGACTTCATCTTAATTTAACCTTGAAAAAAAGTATTTTCTCTGTTGAAAATTGCATCTGTTATATTGTCCTTCTTTCTAGAATAAACGCTTTGCGGGTCATTTATATATACTATACCTTAACTAATTTGAATTAAAATTTGCACGAACAATTTTTAATTCAATTCTACTTTTGCAACTTTGGTAGAAAAAAAATATTTATTTTTCTTATTACTGAGTGGGTTTTATTCGAACATTCCAGTGTGAATTCCACATTATAGTTATACACTTGCTTATCCCTGAAAAGTTCACTTTACTTATGCATCATACCGTCATGGTAAGTCTTTTTAGGAAAGTCCACCAAGGTAAGTCTTGCAGTCATTTTAAAAATCGAAAAAAAAAACTGACGGATTTACGAATTTTAGCTATTGGAGATTTTTAGAAAAAAATTCCGTCAGTTTGTGTGTCTATCTGTTTATCTGTATATGTCTATCTGTGAAACAAATTGAAATAGAGACTGGTAATTCAGTATGCACATAGAATGTAAAAGTGGAAAGAAGCCTATTTAATATCCGGAACTATTTTTATTGAACTGTCGAAATATTCTTACTGATGAAACGTACATAAAAAAAAAATTATATTTTAAGTAGTGGATGTAAAAGACAATGCAAAACATAAATTTTGCAAGTAGAATGTAGTCGATTGGATAATTAGTTGCCAAGATATTTGAAATCATATTTTCCTGATACGTTGGTTTTTCATCACTGTAATTCATTCCAATTTCAATTGAAAGATATAGTTTCATTTTATTTTTGGAATAGTGATGCATTTAAAAAATATTTTTCACTTTTTTTTATTATATATATATATGTGTGTATATATATATATATATATATATATATATATATATATATATATATATATATATATATATATATATATATATATATATATATATATATATATATATATATATATATATATATATATATATATATATATATATACATATATATATAAATATATATATATATATATATATATATATATATATATATATATATATATATATGTATGTATGTATGTATATATATATATATTAGGGTGGATGGAAAAGTCGAAATTTGGATAATCGAATCGGCGCAGGGTGCAAAAGTTGCCTTTTATGAGTACTAGTTCACATATTTTTTTAAATTGAAATCCATTTCCCAAGCGCCTCAAAAATAGTTAAAAATTGAAATTTGTATAAAATTTTATATATTTTTTGTTTTTTAACATGTTTAAAATTATTTTCGGCGCGGGTTGCGAAAGTTGTCTTATATATATATGTATTAGTTCACACACTTTTTTATTTAAATCCATTCATATCTTCCGGTGCTCCAAGCGCCCCCAAAATAGTAAATAAATTGAAATTTTTATAAAAAATAATTTTTTTTTTTTAATTTCTTTTAAATTACTTTATCAGCGGGATACAAAAGATGCCTTTTTAGTCTGTTAGGATGCATCCAAAAAATTTTCGACTTCGATAAATTTCTTCCAGTGCCCCAAAACTCTTAAATATTTACCGAAAATTGTTATTGGACGCTTTACAGTTTTAACTGAAGAAGCAAAAGCTGTAAAAGAAGAAATAATGAGTTTTTTCATCCAATAGCATACAACAAAAGGAAAATAAAGTAATTGGATACGATGGAACAAATGTAAATGTTGGACACAAAGGAGCAGTTATTCACCTGTTGGAGCTGGAACTCAATAGACCTTTACAATGGTGCATTTGTTTATTTCATACAAATGAGTTGCCTTTACAACATCTATTAAATTATATAGATGGTGCAACAACTGGTCCTGCAGTTTTTTGTGGGCTAATTGTAACAGCAATCAAAACCTACGAGGAGCTACCGATAGCTTCTTTTTCTTCAATAAGTGCGAACAATATGCCAAATAACATATATAAGAAGGGTTCGCAGAAATGACCAGCAATATTTATATGATATTTGCATAGCAATGTCACGTGGTGAATGTGGTTCTGATCTGTGGTTCTTGTTCTTATCTCTCAAGATGGCTAACAACTGCGTGTAGAATTTTAAGGTTATATGTGGCTACAGAAAATCTTTCTTATAATCTCATTACTCTTACAACATATATTATGAAGGTGTATGCACTTGTATGGTTCCATATCAAAATAAAGCAGTCCATAACTGAAGAAGCGCGTTATATTTGGATACTCATCATATGTTCTAGATATTTGGAACATAATTTAAGAAATATAGTAGATTCTGTTATTTAACGAAATAGCTTTTTTTGCCACCCTGAAAAGTTACTATTGTCAATGCTCACAGATAACAGAGAGCATATGACGTCTTTAGTAATACGAAAGCTAATTTGTGCTAGAAATAAAAATAGAAAATCTCCAGAAGTGAGAACTTTTCAAGTACCCCAAATAAACTTCAAAGCGAAGAATTATTTTGAACTTATTGACTGGCAACGAGTTGGACCTTTTGAACCATCTTTTTTGATGAATGTGACTTGCGAAGAAGTTGAGGATATGATAAAAGTCGTAAAAACGAAAGAATGGTTAAAATATTAATCCCATACCCAAGTGGTTGAAAGATGCGCTCGACAAGTGTCTGAGGCATTAGAAACTGTATGTGGACAAGAAAAGAGACACGGTTTTATATTGAAGAGAATAAAATCAAGAAGCCATATAAAAGACATTGATACCAAAAAGGACTACAAACTTTAAAAATATTTAAATCTCCAAGATGAAGGGTGTAAATTTTTTTCTCTACGGAAGTTCAATTTTTATACTTTTAAGGTTTAATGCTTTGATTTTAAAATTTATATGTTACTTATTGTTGTAAAATTAATGTTATTTATAACTTTATGCGTTATTAATTAAACTGTTTTTAAAATGTGTAAATATTTTTCGTAAATTATATTTTTTAATACATTTTTGTAAAAAATTCAGTTTTTTACTATACTATTGCATTAAAATTGGGAATGTATTTTGATGAAAAAAATATATGGGAATTGCAGACTTATGTAGTTATACTAATAACGACTTTCAACCCGATGTCAAATGAATTTCAAAAAGTAAAATAAAATAAATTAAAATAAAGGAAAATAAACTAAAAAATATTTAAAAAAAATTTTCAGTTTACTATTTTTGGGAGCGCTTGGGATACCAGAAGGTGTGATGGAATTTTATTTTAAAAAATATATGTAAGCTAAGATAGATAAAAGATAACTTTTGCACCCCGCACCAAAAGTAATTTAGAAAAAATAAAAAAATAAAAAAAATTTAATCATAAAAAAACTCAATTTTTTATTTTTTGGGGCGCTTGGGTCACCGGAAGATATGAATGGATTTTAATTTAAAAAAAAACCTGTAAACTGCTATGCATAAAAGGCAACTTTTGCACACCGCGCTGATAGTGATTTCTAAAAAAATATTTTTTCCTATACTTTTCGATCCACCCTAATATATATATATATATATATAGTAATGCATATCTATGACGGGTAAGTATTAAATTGGCCCCAACGACTAATTTTTTCATATGTTAGTTATACCAATAAACTAATTCTCTGATTCGACAAATTTAATATAAGCACTTTCTTGAATAACTCATTTTCAGAAAAATATTTTACGCAGAACACACTAATTTATAAATAAACAAAACTTTCTTTATTTAAATTCCAGCAATTTTCATCTTCATTTTGCATTTCATTCTAAGAAAAGTTCAAAAAGAATTCTCTTTTCTTTTAATAAGTTTCTTCATTACAACGTTTTGAAAAACACATTAGAATTTTTTTATATATATTTTTCCTTGCAAACAAAAAAGGAAATGTCTAAAAGGATTTTACTTCAATAATTAAAAGGATTGTTCTCGTAGTTTACAAGACTATATTTTTCGGTTAGGTTGTATGTAGTTTGAAAGAAAATTTCTTTTCGAAAATTAAGCAGACCATTAGAAACTGTTAACATTTTTTTTTCATTTAAGATTGAAAAAAAATGTCATGTTATTTATCAGTTTACTTTTATGTAACTTAAAAATATAAAAGAAATAAATGTAATTTTTATTTTTATATTTAACTTTCATCTACCTTTAAAAGTAAAAAGTGTTGTATTCGTGAAAATTTTCGAATTCTGGTTTTTGACGGATTTACGCGTTTTAAGGGTATAAGAGAGCCCAAAAAACATATTTCTACAAAATGTCTGTCTGTAAATCTGTGACACAGTCTGTCCATCTATCTGTATGTGACATAAATCTTTTGGCCGCTCTATCTCAAGAACTAATTCACCGAATTTAATAAAAATGTATGTTCGCGTACTCCCTGATATAAATTAGTGCTGATTAGCGTTCGGTGTGAATTTGTTCAATTTCCACAATAGTTCTTTCTCTTGAATTAATGCACGAAATTTTATAAAACTTCACACTCCGTTATTCTTTGACATGGGTTTGTGTATTTTTACGGTTTAGTGTAAATCAATCAATAGATGACACTGCTATGCAGTCTTATTTAAGAATTCCACAATAGCTTAATCTTTAGAACTAATGGACGAATTTTCTTGGAGCTTCAGATTTGGTTTATTCTTAACATGAAATGACTTTTTTTATACTTTGGAGTAAATCGCTAACCAGGTGGCGCTGCTATGCTGCATTTTGTGCGATTTTCGCAATGGCTTTATTTTCTGAATTAATGGGCGGAATTTCCACGAACTGCAAATTCAGTTAGTCCTCGACATAAATTAACAATTTTTACGTTTTGGTGTAAATCGCTCAATAGGTGGTGCTTCTATGAAGAATTTTTTAAGAATTCCGCAAGAACTATATCTCAAGAAAAAATGCACGGATTCTCACCAAACTTCAAATACGATTAGTGTTTGACATGAAAAGAATATGTTTATATTTTGTTGTAAATAGCTCCATAAATGTAGCTGCTATATTGCATTTTTTAAAATTTCTGTAACAGTTCTATCTCAAGAATTGATGCACGGATTTCCATTAAACTTCAAATTCAGTTAATCCTTGACATAAATTACTTTTGTTTATATTTTTGTGTTATTCATCCTACAGGTGAAGCTGCTATGCTGAATTTTGTAGGATTTACATGATTTTAGAGATAGCCATATCTCAAAAACTAATGTACGAAATTTCATATCTTTAAAATCCTCATAATGGGCATAGATTGCCATTTAATTTTGTCACTGTGATAACAAATTTCGAAATGTTAACATGTAAGAGATAGAAGAATGTTTTAGAATTGCTTCATGCGACTAGTTTTTATAAGGCTTGATCATCTTAATCATTAGATGTACTTGCAATTAGTTTAATAGAATATGAATGGATTTGGGTAAAAAATATATTCTAAAAACCAGTTGGTATTTCATTCTGAATTCATTCTAGTACATTTAAAATTATATCATGTGGTTTATTTAGAAAGGGTAAAAAGTGCAAACGACCATATAGTTAAGAATATAAATGTTTCAGAAATAAAAATATATAGAATATTTCATGCTCCCTTTAAATGTTTTTGAGACTAAATCTTGAAAAAAAATGTATCACGACCAAATTCAAATAATTTATATTGCATTGAAAATATTTTTAAATAAAGTATTTTTGGAGGTATTTAATGCATTTTTTTAATTCTGTCTGTGATCATTAAAACAGAATTCATTATATCATTATTCATTTTATTATATTCTGAAAATCATTATATCGAATTTGTGCCACAAAAAACATGCTGAAATATGTAAAACTAATTAATAAATCAAGCGATATTTTTTTAATTCAAAAAATCATTTATATACGTAAGGAGAAAAAATATTTTTCTTAATTTTTTTTCTTCGCGGACGGTATTGCATAAAAATGGCATTTAATTTTCAAGGACCCTAAAATGAAATGGAAATTTCTGAAATCATTCTGTATTCATTTTGGTAGATTTAGGGTTTGGTAGATTTGGTTTATATATTACGGACTAAAGGTACAATTAAATGACTATGTACTTAAATATATAAATATTTTAATTAAAATTAGAATAGTTCATACTACCTTTAAATGACTTTGATCGTACATTTTCTTAAGAATATATTACAACCAAATTTAAATTACATATTTTACGCTAAAATGATTTTTAAACCAAGTGTGCTAGCAGAAATCCATTCAATTTTACTTAATCGCAATGTTTGAAATTTTATATCTTCGTTAATTGTTGAAAGGTGCAAAAAATACGCGTTATTTTTTATTTCAAACTGTCTACTCTAAACATTATGACATCACTGGTACCTTACTCGAGAAAAGTGAGAATTTTCCAGTTCAGAATAGATTATGCAATGTTTTGTTGCATCATTTTTATATTTCTCACTTTTTTGTTTCATCGTTGATGTTAAAACAAATCTCTATTGAAGAAAATAATGAATTTCTCTAACGTCATTATCTTGCACTATTTCTTATTCATATTTTTCGGAAGTTAAAGTATGATACGTCATTACATATTCTAGTTTTACGGTAACTGTTTATGAAGCTTAACGTACACTAGATGGATATAGTAAAAATAATCTAGATTTACCAAGATGCCCTCTTCTAAATTTAATCACGAAAGAAATTTCTTTTTCCTATTGAACCTGATATCGACAATTTGCTTTTTCAAATTCGCTTTATCAGTCACTGTTGTGTCGCTGGGGTGCTAATTGCCATTGCAGTAGATAATTACATTTACTTCTTTCCCAAACACGAAATAACTTTTTTCTCATATTATTAAATTCGATTGTAAAAATCTGGCTGACAACTTAAGCGTGAAATTTTTGCATATAACATGCATCTAAACGTTAAACTTCTGATTCCTTATTTTGGTTCTTCAGAACAAAGTTCTTTTGTTAAGTCATATCATATCTTCTGAGCCACCTCCTATCTTATTTCTTCATGGTAATCTTTGAGGATTATATCTGGCATATGAGTATATTAGATGATATTCTAGGTTCTGGATGAACTTCGTGGCATGAGCTGCTGGCTTTTTGTAACCATCATATGTTATAAAGAACTTCAAGTTTCCTTTTTTACGATTATAGTCATGGTTTTAAATACTATATTTTCTAAATCGGTTTCATGTTCGGTATTAACGATCGATTGCAGCCGCCGGCTTTACACTATTTTACATACACATCAACGTCCTGTATTTTTTTATTTATTTATTTATTTATTTTTGCATGTGAGTTTTTTATTAACTCATACCAATGTAATAATTCTTCGATAAGTCAGATTTATTATCTGCAATTTCAAGAAAAACTCATTCTTAGAAACATATTTTACCCAGAAACACTGTTTTAAAAACAGAGAAGTATTTCTTCATTTAAAATTGCACAAATTTAATCTTCATTTTACATTTCACTGGAAAAGCTCAAAAATATTCTTTTTTTTAGTAAATTTTCTCTTTAAAAAGTTTTGAAAAAACATATCAGGATTTTATTTCATGCAGTATTTCTTTGAAACAAAAAAGAAAATGTCTGAAGTGGGTTTACTTCAAAAATTAAAGTGAGTATTCTTGTAATTGAAAAAACTATTTTTTTTAGCTTGTATAAACTTTGGAAAAGAATTTCGTTGCAAAAACATTCAGACCATTAGCTGAAACCACCAACATTCTTTTCATTTGAGTTGAAAGGGAAAAAAAGTGCCAATGTTATCTGTCTCTTTGTACTTATATATATATATATATATATATATATATATGTTTTGGATAGTCTTGGTACCTTAAATGAATTTAGTTTAACATTTTTAGTCAATCAAATGGAGCGGTCAAAATAACCGGTCTCAGACTTTTTAGGTATACGAAAAGAGCCATCTTTCTAGTCTTAATGAAATACTATTGGAATTTGGATATACAAATATATTTAAAAACTCTCTGAAATTTCATTCTGTCTTCCTTCTGGTAAATTTAAAATAGTTTCTTGTGGTTTGTTTAGAAAAAAATAACGATCATTACTAAACATATCAAAGTTTTGAAAAAAAAAAATAGTTCATGCTTTCTTTAAAGTTTTGAGAATAAATCTTCTAAATAGTATATCAAGATCAAATTTTTACATTTTATATTAAATTGGAAGCATCTTTAAACTAAATATTTTAGATGAAACCAAAGAAATTACATTAACTCGCAATCTTTGAAAATTTATTCTATCGATGATTGTTAAATAACGCTAAATACAATTATGAAAATACACGTTTAAAAGTTTTTTCAATCTCTACATATTTCGACAACGACGAAACCTTTCTCAAGACAAATGAGATTATCCGATTTATTGTATTTTTATGATAATATATTTATTTTTTTATAGCTTATATTATAATAGATGGAGAGTAAAAAAATATATAGTAGAATTATTTTTATTTATTTAAAATTTATTTAAATGTCAATTTCGATTTTTAATCTGGAAAGAAAATTATTTTCTTTATTTGACTTTATATCAACAATAAATTCCTACTTACTACAATTTATATATCTGCCAATCATATTCTTTAATCCGTCAGATTTATTTACAAAATTTTTAGAAGAACTCATTCTCGAAAACATATTTTACTCAGAAACACTATTTTAGAAACCGAGAAAGCTTTCTTCATTTAACATTGAACAATTTTCATCTTCATTTTACATTTCATTTTAAGAAAGTTAAAATAAATAATTTTTTCTCTTAATAAGTTTCTTTATTTGAACGCTTTGAAAAACACATTAGGATTTTACTTTATGCATTTTTTCTTTGAAACAAAAAAGTAAATATCTGAAAATGATTTACTTCAACATTTAGTGAGAGTGTTTTTATAGTTTAAAAGAGCAGTTTTTCTGTTATATTGTATGTAGTTTAGAAAAGAATTTCTTAATCAAAATTATGCAAATTATTAGCTGAAACCATAAACATTCTTTTCATGTGAGATGAAATGAGAAAATGGTAATGTTACCACGTTATCTGAGAATAATAAAGTTATATCTGTATTTAAGTGTGTGACTTATCGACATAGAAATGTTCTACTTGTATCAAAGGAAGCATTTCTGGATATTAATATTGTCTTAATATAATTGTAATGTTATATTAAAATTATATATAACATCATTTGATGCAAAAATGCCTTCCTAGATACAAATAGAACCTTACTATATCTATAACTCATTTTTTTTTCAAAAACACAGATAGAACCTTATTATTCTCAGGTGACGACCTGTCTATTTGTTTTTATGTAATGAAAAACAGTCAAAAAATGTCTTTATATATTTCTTTCATACGGTTGTGTGCCTCATTCATTAAAAAAATTTAATTTAATTTAATAAAATACTGTAGGAATTCGGAAAGAAATATATTTAAAAACTCACTGGAATTACACTCTGTCTTCATTCTGGTGAATTTAAAATGATTTCATGTGGTTTATTTAATTAAAAAAATGCAATTTAACGATCATATATTTAAATATATTAAGAGTTTAGGAATGAAATAAAATAGAATAGCTCGTTTTTCACTTAAAGTTTTGAGAATAAATCTTTTAAGGAATGTGTAAAGACCAAATTCAAATAATTCACATTAAATTGAAAAGATTTTTAAATGAAACAATTTAGAGGAAAATAATGCAATTTAATTAACTTGCATTGTTTGCAAATGTAAACACACCTCCATTAATTCTTAAAAAGGGCTTAATAAAACGAGGAAAATACGCGTTAAAAAGATTTTCCAATCTCTTCATATTTTGACAACAACGGAACCTTGCTCAAAACAAGTTAGCAACAATCTCACTTATAGTATTTTTATAATGACATTTTCGGTAGCTTACGTTACAATATGTTACAATTATATTACAATGGATAGTAAAACTGTATATTAAAATTATTTTTATTTAATTAAAATTTATTTGAATGACCACTTCTAAATTTCATTTTTAAAAGAAATCGTCTTCTCTACTGAATTTTACATCAGAAACACGTTCCTTTTTAGCACAATAGATATTTTCGTCAATCATACCATTGTAATAATTCTTTTGGATTTTTTACACGCAATTTCCAGAAGAACTCAATCTTGGAAACATATTTTACTCAGAAACACTGTTATATAAACCGAGACAACTTCCTTCATTTAAAATTGAGCAATTTTCATCTTCATTTTGTATTTCATTTTAAGGAAAGTTCAAGACGAATTCTTTTTTCTCTTAATGAGTTTCTTCATTACAATTTTTTGAAAAACCCATTAGGATTTTCTTTTATACATTTTTTCTTTGAAACAAAAAACTAAATACCTGAAAAGGATTAACTTCAACAATTGGAAGTGCAATGGGAAGAATTTTATTTACAAAATTACACAAACTATTAGCTGAAATTAGAAACATTCTTTTCGTTTGACATGAAAGTGAAAAATTTTTCCTATGTTACTTGTCTATTTGTTTTCATTTAATGAAAAAACAGTCACACAAATTACTTTATATATATATATATATATATATATATATACATATTTAAAAATGATTGAATTTAGTTAGAATAAAATACTATTAAAATTTGAAAAATTTATATATATATTCTTAAAACTTACTGAAATTTCAGTCTGTCTTCATTCTGGTAGATTTAAAATGATTTCATCTGGTTTATTTAGAAAGAAAAAAAAATACAATTTTACGATCATTTACTTAAATATATTAAAGTTAAAAAAAATTGATTAGTTCGTTTTTCGCTTAAAGTTTTGCGAATAAATCTTCTAAAGAATGTGTCAATTTCAAATTTAAAAATTTATATTAATTTGAAAGGATTTTTAAATAAACATTTTAGAAGAAGGCTATGCAATTTTATGCACATCTTTCGTTAATTGTTAAAAGGTTCTAAATAAAACTATGAAAATACGCATTAATGTTTTAACTACAACAGAATCTTTCTCTCGAGACCTAGTGAGATAATTCCAATTATTATTTTTTTTATGATAACTTTTTCGTTAATTTATGTTACACTAGATCGACAGTAAAAATTAAACAGTAAAATTATTTTTTTTTATTGAAATTTATTTGAATGATCACTTTTTTATATTAATTTTGAAAGGAAATCATTTTATTCATTGGACTTTATATCAACAACACGTTCCTGCTTACTACAATTGATATTTTTGCCAATCATACCAACGTAATAATCTTTAATCCGTATGATTCGTAATACGTGATTTCTAGGGGAACTCGTTTTCGGAAACATATTTTACTCAGAAACACCATTTTATAAACAGAGGAAACTTCTTTCATTTAAAATTAAACAATTTCCATATTCATTTTGAATCTCATTACAGGAAATTTAGAAAAAATACTTCTTCCTTAACAAGTTTAGAAAAACACATTAGGGTTTTATTTTATACATTTTTTCTATTAAACAAAAATGTAAATACCTAAAAAGGATTTACGTCAACAATTAAAAAGAGTGGTCTTGTAGTTTAAAAAAGCTTTTTTTCTGTTATCTTGTTTGTAGTTTGAAAAAGAATTTCTTTGCTTATGTTTTGCTGAAACCATAAACATTCATTTCATTTGGAATGAAAGGGAAAAAAATGGCAATGTTACCTATCAATTTCTTTTTGTCTAATATTAGATAGACAAAAAAGTAATTCCTTCTGCAGAGGATATACACATATATTTTAAAGATAATTGAATTTCGTTTAAAAAAACCCTCATAAATTGTAAAAGAAATATATTTTAAAAACTTATTGGTATTCCATTTTGGCTTCATTCAGCCAAATTTAAAGTGATCTTTTGAGGTTTATTTAGTAAAAAAAGAAATTTCAAAGTTTAACGACTATATACTTAAATATATAAATGTTTTATAAATAAAAAATAGAATAGTTCATGTTTTCTTTAAAAGGTTTTGAGAGTAAATCTTCTAAAGAACGCATCATGATTGAATTCAGATAATTTATATTACATTGAAAAAAATTTTAGAAAGTTTTTTTTTTCAGAAATCTAATTTTATTTACTCGCAATGTTGAAATTTGTCATTTAATCTATGCACTTTTTTATTATTATTGAAGTGTTTTTAGTCTGTGCTACACGAAACATTATATCAAATTTGTACAATAATAAAAATGCAGGAATATATATAATTAAATTAAATAATAAATTATGCGATATTTCATTTTTTTTAAATTCACAAAATCATTTACATTCGTTTAGCAAAAAACATTTTTGTTAAAAGTTTTTTTTTTTTTCGCGGGTGCTTTTTAATATATTTTCATTATTATATTGATTTTTTATGTTTTAAAAAAATTCCTTAAATTTTATCTCATAAAGTACATTTAAAAATGTAAATTTATACGTTTTGATCCGTCAAAACTGGTTGACGGGAGGTGCTGGATTCAAAACCAGTCGCATCCATCAACCTAATCGTTCGGAGTTTTCTCTGAACCTTGGACTTTCTTCCGTAAATGCGGATTAGGTTCCCTCAGAACACCACGGAAGGTACCCCCCTTTAGATCCTATGTCTCTCGTGTTCATAATTGGCCGTCATAAACACAAACAAACAAAATTTTTCTTCCATGGTCACTTTAACATAATATGCAATCCATGCTTATTTTACAACTGATTTCTATGCTTTTTTACGACACATCGTTGCTTATTTCTTTAATTCACTGGAATTAAACATTGTTTATATTGCTTTAACTTCACGCAAGATAATCTTTTAACTCTTTTCGGCACGGGTAAAATGTGTAATAAAATGAGGAATTATCGTCTGACACCGGAATTCGCAGAAGAATTTTTTAGATATTTTAAAATCCTTAATTTAAGCTTTTATAGTAAAAGGAAAATTTTAGTAAAATATTACTAGTGCTGTTTGCAAGTTTGGAATTAAAATTAGGTATTCCAGACCGGGCACAGTGTGCCGGAAAGGGTTAAAAATGAGTTCCACTTGGATTCTAAAATATTCATATTGAAATCCTAAATAATCAGCTTAAAAAGATACAGATTACAAACAACTTGTGTTTGACTGTACATTTTTTTTATTTGACAATTTAAAATGGAAACTATGCGATGTTTAGATATACCTAAAAATGTATTAATGATGCAATTCTTGGTTAGGTGGTTGCCCTTATCAGTATGATGTCTGCGTTACTGATGGCCATGTTTTTGCTTTATTATACAGATAGCTAGATCGATACTTTCTTTAACTGTTTTCTTTTTCTTCCGTGCATAAAAAATTTACAAGTAAGGTTCATTTAAATTCCTTTTCCTTTGTAGTCACGCTAGCGGTACGTGAGACTCTTACATGTTTGTCAACTGGATAAATAAATTTGAATTTCAGGCTTTTACTTCTTTTCATCAAAAATGTCATTAAAAAGTTTAACTTAGAAACACAGTTTTGCCAATAGAACTTTTTTACATTAAAAATGAGTATTAAAAGCTTCATATAACAGCATATAACAGTCCTTTTAATGAAAAATTTAAAAAAAAATCCCCTTCACTTTTGATAAGTTTCTCGATGATGACGTTTTTAGAAACAAATTAACATTTTATGTTTTTATATTTTCTACTTAAACCCAGAAAAATAAATGTTTAAAATAGATTTCTTTAATAACTATGCCGAATGTTCGTTTAATTAAAAAAGTTAAATGGTTTTTTTAATATATTTTTTGCGTATGTTTTGAAAAAGCTGTTATTTGTCGAATTTATGAGTCACTTAGTAATAGAAATTCAAATGGTATTCTGAGATATATGGGAAAATAGCAGTCTACATTTCAGTTTTGTTTCTTAAAAAAGAGGTATTTTATTTAAGAGCTATTTTTCTGGTAAGTATTTTATTTCATATGGATGCATATTTAGTTTAGTAAAATGCTATTGAGTTTTTATACATGCTTAAACTCAGATATTTCAGTGCAGGTTTATGGGAATTTAAACAAAATTTTAAGAATCATTTTGCTTAAAAAATATATTTTGAAATATTAACGATAAGTAGCTTAAAGATGTACAGTTTTTTCTACCTATATATCTTCGAATTCAAATTCATTAATAATTCATAAATGTCCAGCAAATAACATCCTGATTTCAAAATTAAATTTCTCAAAAACAAATATCAATAGAATTATGCAGTAAACGGTTTGTTTATCAGGTAAGCTGTAAAAATCTTATACAAAAGTTTCGAATGGTAAATATTTTGAAAAGATTGTGTTCTGATTGCAAAGAATGCTTTCATTTGACATTTTCCTTGCTTTAAATTGCTGCCAGATAATGTGTTTATCGGCTTAAAATGCCATATTTCATAGTTTTTTTTAATTAAATTTTTGGAATTTCGAAATTCTAAAAATTTACTTCGAAAAATATTTAAAATATTGCACTGTAAGCTGAAAAATTATTTCTCTGCAGGCAATCTAAAACAAGAAAAATGTCAAATCAAAGCATTCTATGCAATCAGAACGCAATTTTTTCAAAATATTCACTGTTTGAAATTTCTGTATAAGATTTTTACAGCTTAACTAATGAAAAAACCGTTTACCGCATATTACTATCGATCTTTGTTTTAGAGAAATTTAATTTTGAAATCAAGTTGTTATTTACTGGACACCCTGTATCTATTCACTCAGGATATCTCAGGAATGTCTTCCAAAATTTTAAGCGTCTCAGCTCAATAACTATAAGAAACATAAAAATGAACCATTACATTTTTATCTGAACCATTACAAGTTTTCGATGCAGTACTTAAACAAGCATATTCGAATTTGTTGTAAGGTAGCATTCTGTTACCTCAACCAGTAAAAATACTTAAACCGACGAATACACCTGGATGAAAAAAGCTGGAATAGTAAAAAATAGGAATTCTAACATTTTCAAAGCTTTTGAAAAGAAAAAAAAAAGATATTTAAGTTATGAGGTTGTGATGTCAACTTGAGCTTTTTATGTATAAATATAGTTTTAAAAAACTAAAAAACACGCTTTTTAAGTATATCAAACTAAAAAGTGAAAAATAATTCGTATTATAAGCTGAAAACGAAAATAGATGAAAAATACTATATTACTATAAAATCATTGTTATTTATAGAAATCAATTAATAAGCAATAAATAAAATTATCGTGGAAAAAAAGCGTGGGGTGCTCCATCTACCATGCTCCTTCTATCAGTTCTTAAGAAGCACCCCACCTTTTTTTTTTACAGTTTTTTTTTTAGTTTTTTTAAACTATATTTATTTTTCACTTTTTAGTTTGATTACTTTAAAAGCGTGGTTTTTAGTTTTTTTAAACTATATTTATATTTAATACAAAAATCAAATTAATCGGCTGGATAGTTTCAGAGTAATTAATGGACATACATAGAAAAAAAATACATACGCGTCGAATTGATAACTTCCTCTTCTTTTTCTGAAGCCGGTTAAAAATAAAAATTGTAATACGGAATTTTTTTTTAATTTTACATAGATGTAAATAATGTCAGGAGTGGGGTTCGAATCCACAATCTCTTTCGAAAAACAGAGCTTCAATCCGGTGCCTTAGTCCGCTCGGCCATGCTGTCTACACTCCATTCAGTGAACGTATTCAACACTTTTAATTAACAAAAAATCACTAATTTTATTAGTTTTTGCCTAATTACTAAAAAAGTACTGAACCAATTTCGATGAAACTGAAGTGGTACCAATTCTAGAGCATCGTCTTTCATTTAACACCAAAACCAAGTTAATCGGTTGCATGGTTTCGGAGTAATCGGTGAACATACATAAAATAAGGAGAGTTACAAACTCACAAACTCGCAAACATACTGATGAAGTTAATAAAAAGCGTGGTAAAAATGGAGAAACAGGCCGTCACCTATCCTGTAATATTAAAAGTACAGTTAAATTTATTTTACTATATCATTTCCGAAGTACTTTATAAACCTGTAATTTTACTATTTTCATTCTTATTATAGTTAAATACTCATGGAACTTTAAGAATTGGTACTATTTTCTGCAACTACCTGCATATAGCATATTTCAGTTTGTAAGGTTATTGGGCTGTAAATATAACTAAACTAAAGAAACTTACTATAATTATGGATGATTCATTCCAAAATGATCATAGATACAGAAATTATAGTAATGCAATGTATAAAATACACTATCTACCAAAAAGTATTTGTACACTTTCAGTTTTTGACATTTTGTCAAATATTTAAAAATATACTGGTCGGATTCTTCTGGAACTTCAGAAATATAAAGATTATGTTTCACTTTATATTTATTTACATTCATTTGTTAAGCGGGTAATTAGGGGGCCGGCAAAAAAACAAAGAATAATAGAAATATTTGGGATCGCCCTGTACATGAAAATGCACGAAACGACTTATCGCTTTAGAATACAAATATATGAATACAGTAGAATATGTACACTAATTTTTGTGAGAATAGCATGTATATTTATGGCGATAGAGCGATTTTTTTGAAAAATTCAAAAAATTCTGGTATGTTTTTTGTTTATATCATAGAGGGTTTTTGACCAAATTTAACGCAAATTTCAGAAAAATTGGCAAAATGCAGTGGAAAAAATGTAGCGCAATTGGAATATAAATATATTAAATATTTTATGAAATATGAGTAGTTTTATGAAATAATTTTTATCTGCGCATGCGCGAACGATAAAAACAATTCTTTTAAACGGCTGAATGATAAGGGATTCTTCACAAATTGACATTTTTTATTGACTGACTTTTAGGAAAAAATTAGTATTTAATGTATACAATATCTAATACAATATTTCTGTTAATAAGTATCTTGACATCTGTGATGGAAAAGAGTAAAAGCCCTTTTCCTTTTCTATCACAGGTGTCAAGATACTTATTAGCAGCAATATTGTATTCATTAAATAGTACTAATTTTTTCCTAAAAGTCAGTT
Organism: Maratus speculifer; assembly: GCA_964019185.1. Lineage (NCBI taxonomy): Eukaryota > Metazoa > Arthropoda > Arachnida > Araneae > Salticidae > Maratus > Maratus speculifer. The sequence goes on along the minus strand of OZ025289.1, from coordinate 276,822,812 downwards.
AATAAAAAATGTCAATTTGTGGAGAATCCCTTATCATTCAGCCGTTTTTAGAGAGCAATGTAAAAACAGCTTACTTATAATAATGATATCTTTTTGAATTTTTACGAAATTTGATTGGATTTTTTTTATAAGTTACTCCATAGAATTGACTATTAAATGATGTAAAAGAATTGTTTTTATCGTTCGCGCATGCGCAGATAAAAATTATTTCATAAAACTACTCATATTTCATAAAGTATTAAATATATTTATATTCCAATTGCGCTATATTTTTTTAATAGATTTTGCCAATTTTTCTGAAATTTGCGTTAAATTTGGTCAAAAACCCTCTATGATATAAATAAAAAACATACCAGAATTTTTTGAATTTTTCAAAAAAATCGCTCTATTGCCATAAATATACATGCTATTCTCACAACAATTAGTGTACATTACTGTATTCATATATTTGTATTCTAAAGCGATAAGTCGTTTCGTGCATTTTCATGTACAGGGCGATCCCAAATATTTCTATTATTCTTTGTTTTTTTCCCGGCCCCCTAATTACCCGCTTAACAAATGAATGTAAATAAATATAAAGTGAAACATAATCTTTATATTTCTGAAGTTCCAGAAGAATCCGACCAGTATATTTTTAAATATTTGACAAAATGTCAAAAACTGAAAGTGTACAAATACTTTTTGGTAGATAGTGTACAAGACCAGTACAGGCAAATTCTGGAAACTCGGCTCATGCCGCTAACTGAAGAATGGTTGCCAGGTGGTGAAGAGTTCATGTTTATGCATCATTCAGCGCCTTGTCATAAAGGTAGAAGAGTTTCAAAGTTTTTGGAAGACCACAATTTTCATTGTTTTACCTTAGTCTGGCAATACACCTGACATGAACCCCATAGAAAACTTATGGAAGATTACTAAGTGAAAAACTGCCAAAAATTTGATTACGACCAAGGTACAACTTATCGAAAATCTAATAAATGTGTGGCATCACAACCCTTAAATAAAAGAAAGTGCCAGAAATTGCATAGAAAGCATGCCGAGACGTATCGAAGCACTCCTCGAAGTCAAAGGAAATGTCACCAAATATTAATATTCTATACTTAATATTGGTAAATTGAATGCATTATATTTTTGTAGGTTTTTTTTTTCATATAATATTGCGTAAATACTTAAACTATAACAATAAATCTTTTTGAACTTAAAAACAGTGTTTATTTGCAAATTATATCCTAATAGTGTGCAAAAAACCTACACTTCATGACTGTCCCTAATAATTTGGCAGCCCACTGTATATATATACAGTGCGTGTCAAAAATTTAAGCACAACAGAAAATTTCAAAATAAAATTTTATTAATGAGTGAAAGTTAATTTCCTTTTCACATAATCTACAAATTTTAGTTTTAAAAAGATAGTTAACAGATTTATGTTATAAAATTTATCTTAAATAATAAAATTTATCAAAACAACAAAAATGAGTGTGTCAAAAGTTTAAGCACAGTAGTTTTTAGTCTTTAGCAGAACAAGAATAAAAAAAATTAATACTTGATTATTGCTCCTTTCTGCTGAATTACTTTAAATATACGGTCTTTCATCGATAAAATGAGATTCTGTATTTTTCTGGTTCAATTTTAAACCAAGCGTTCTCAATGGCATCTTTTAAATCTTTAACTGAAGAATACTGGTTTCCATTTCGATAAACTGCATGGGGGGAGTGAGAATACCCACATATTTTCTATAGGGTTTAAATCAAGACTAACTGCCGGCCATTTCAAAACAGACACTTTTTTCGACCTAAACCACGATGAAATTGAGTTTGAGGTATGGATAGAAGCATTGTCATATTGAAATAACCAGTTTTCTCCCCCAAAACCTCGGCAACAGGAAGCAAATAATTGGCAAGTGTCTCTTGATAGTTTTCAGAGTTTTCACGACCACTGATGAATGCTAGAGATGTCTGACCTTTAAAAGAAATAGCCCCCATACCGTTACAGAACCACCATTATGTTGTCGGCTAAATATACTTCTAAGCTCTTTGCGGAGATCATGCCAATAGTACTTAAACCCATCAGGACCATCGAGGTTTCATTTTTTTTCATCTCTGAATATGACATTCAGCCACTTTTCCCCAAATGACATATGCTCTTTGGCCCATTGTAATCTAGCTTCTTTATGGTGTCGTTTAAAACACGGTAATCGAGCCATTTTACGGTATTTGATGTATTTCAACTCCAAAACTCTTCTATGAACAGTTTTTTTTCGATATTTAGTCACTCGCGGCCTTCCTGAACGAAATTTTTGTTTGAAATTATTACCACGAGACAAAATTTGATAAATACGTCGTTTTGATCGTTTTAATGTACTTGCAGTTTCAGAAACAGACTTAGATTTTGCTCTCATACTCCATATTTTTATCACCTCCTCCCCTGAAAATTCTTTCGACTGAGGCGTTTTGTACTAACTCGTAAACAACAACTAACTGCGTCTTATACACCCAGAAATTGTTTGCGTGCGCAACCGCTTACGTCAGATTGCAAAATTTGCATAAAAATGATTTTGTGCTTAAACTTTTGACACGGTTATTTTTGTTCTATTCTTAAACTCCATGATTTGAAATAAAATTTAAAAGTTAATTTCAATGAAGACGGTGTTAAAATGCGTAGATATTATTAACATATATAAGACAGATATTGAAATAAAGTGAATATTTAAAGTTTTATTTGAAAATTGCTATTGTGCTTAAACTTTTGACATGCAGTGTATATATATATATATATATATATAACATTTCTTAATCCAAGGGATTGTACAATATGCAAAAGTTAAAATGAAATCCATGTACGGCAGTCGCTATATGTATGTCAAAGAAGTCAGAGCTTTTCAGAATCTATATTTAGGGAGCTGTCGTTAAAAACCTATTCTAGTCACAGAACGACATTTAAAGGTAGTCACACTATACTTTATAAATTTTATTCTTCAAACAGTATCAACTTTAAATAATTATTATGCTGGTTCAATCAGTTTGATAAGATTAAAAAACTAATTGAAATAGTTTATATTTATAAAAATAACACTTTCATCCAATGGGAGTATTACGTATTTTGTTGTCCTCAACAATATAAATTTAAATAATATTTAAGCTATAAAATATGGCAGTTTTACTTTGAAATATGTAACGTAAAAATACGAATGATTTATTATTGAGATAATTTATTTGTTAAAGAAATAAAATATACTTGTACGGGAATTAACGAAATCTTTGACATTAAATAAATGAAGTAGATTACTCATTAAAGCATATAAGTTGTTTTATAATACTTTGAAATAAATTATTCATAATTTAATTTAAAAGCTAAAATAGTACAAAGAAGGCAATAAAGTAGATTTAATAGGGTCATCTTTACTTAGTTATTCACAGAAGTATCTCCTATTGAGTGAAGATTTTTGAGCCAACACCCTAAAACATTTTCTTGCTTTGCTTAAAGGTTAGTTTGATATACATGACATTCCCTCGAGTGAAGAACCGAATTATTCGATAAACGATAAAATATCTTTTTCAAAACGCTTAACGAATACAACACTTGATTCATTTTAATGGTCATTGAATTTATTGGAAATTAAAAGTATAATTGATTATTTTTAAACAATAAATTCATGTATATAGCGAACACCATTTGTTCTAAAGAAAAAAAAATGGAAAAAGATACAATATCTCTTTTCAAATGCTTAACGAGTACAATACATATTTCCCTATTATGAAATGTTATTCGCAAACAAGAATTTAAATGCTATAATAGTACAGAGAAGACACTTATATATATTTATTAAGGTTATCTTTAATTAGTTATTTACAAAAGCATTTCCCATTTAGTGAAGATTCCTGAGCCACTTCCCCAAAACATGTTATGCTTTGCGTAAAGGTCAATTTTATATATAAGATACTCTCAAGTGAATAACAAAATTATTCGATAAAAGACAAAGTATCTTTTTCCAAAAATCTAAACGAGTACAATACATGTTTCAATTCAATTATTGAATTTACAGAAAATTAAAAGTATAAGTAATTATTTAAAAATAATAATATATAGTGAATATGAATTGTTCTAAGGAAAAAAAGTTAAAAAAATAAAATAGATCTTTCCAAATTATTTTGAGAACTATACATAACTTATTTTAATGGTCATTGAATTTATTGAAAATTGTAAGCATAATTATTTTTATATATATAGCGAATATGAATTGTTCGAAGGAAAAAATGTAAAAAAGATAAAATACATCTTTCCAAATTATTTTGAGAATTATACATAATTCATTTTAATGGTTATTGAATTTACTGAAAATTGTAAGTATAATTACTTTTTTAAACAATAAAATCACATATATATAGCGGTCTATAACAAAATGTAAATATGATAAAATATCTCTTTCTGAATGCTTAATGGGTACAATTTATGATTCATTTTAATGATTATTTAATTTGCTGAAAATTAAAAGTATAACTGTTTATTTATAAAAATAAAATCACATAAATAGTGAACATGAATTCTTCTAAGGAATATATGTAAAAAATATAATAATGCGTAACAAGTATAATATATGATTCGCTATTATGGACTATAATTCGCGGACTTGAATTTAAAAGCTATAATTGTACAAAAAAGACACTAAAGTAAATAAAAAGATAAAAAATCGCTTTCCGAATGCTTAACGACTACAATACATGATTCATTTTAATGGTCATCGAATTTACTAAGAATTAAAAGTATAACTGATTATTTTTAAGCAATAAAATCACATACATAGCGAACATAGATTCTTCTAAGAAAAAAAGTTTTCTCTGTTTTATTTCCATAAATCACCCAGCAACAAATTTATTACACACTAGACATAAACTCTTACAACCCTGTTCCTTTTATATGTGCTCATAAATATTTAATTTTTCTACAAATGTTTAGTCTTAAAACATTAAATAGCTGCAATATATAATATATTTTAATGATGTTTATATTTAATAAATATTTAAAATTACGTTGTTTCTTTTTACAGAATAAAATCACTTGTCGCAAACTTCAAATCTTTTAATAAATGATTTTTTTTTTCATTTTATAAGCTACAAGCTGAAACTATAAAAATAATTTACAAACATGTATTGCATTCTAAGAAAGGTATCTTCCTGCGCCTTACCTTTTTATGCCCATACGCAAATTTCCTATGAATATATTTTTTAACTACCCTTAAAATAATATGATTAGCAGATAATGGTGGAATTAGAAAAATGAAATACTTGGTTTAATTATAATTTAATATAACTTTTGTGCCACTTTTTTTCTCCAAGCTTAGGAGACTGAGAATAAAATTATTGCTTCAACTATGGTTAACCCATTAGAGTCTAGCGTCCTTTTTTAGGGGCGTTTATAGAAAAAACAATAAAGTACTTTTCACACCAATAAATAGAAAGATAAATAAATATTATTTTTCATGAGGTAAATTCCTCAATAAATAAAGATAAAAGTTATTCGTATTTTAAAAGTGGTGGAAAAACCAAAATTTCATTTTTGACGAAGAAAATAATTTGGGCTTTAATGGGTTAAAACTTCAGTTCATAGCGAATCAGTATTCTGCAAATTAAGTGGAGCAAAGAAACGAACGTTTGCTTTTCGAATGTATTTAATAAAAATTCAGTTGCACCATAATGCAGATGTCTAGTTATGTTCTCTTCTTTCTTTTATGATAATATTTACTTTTTTTGGCGTGAAATTCACAAATGTAGAACATATATTTTTGACATTGTCATGACGATATCAAATTTGCATCACATTTTCAATCATGTTTCTTTTATAAATATATACTGGACAATTGCACCATAAAATTTAACTTCTAAGAATGTATTTATTAAAAATACAACCCATTGCTCAATAGTGCACAAAACAAGAATTTTAATACACCGTAAAATGGGGTGAATTGGAACACGGGGTGAATAGGAATGAAACTTCCTGGTCATATACAAATAAATTTATTATAAATGTATGTGATGATATTTTTAGTTGCCAATTGTTTTATAAGAAAATAATAACATTAAAGGTAGGGAATTTCAGTTTTGACATTTTGCACCACTATTGGGGTACATAAAAAAACTTCAAGAGGATCCTCAAAAACCTCATTTTTTCAACGTCTTCAAAACTTTGTATGTGACTATTCAATTTTTCGTATTCTAAACCTAAGAGAGGGTATTTTTAATTAATGATAAACCTGTAAGCGATTGCTGTATTAAATTCTACTTATTTCTAAACTGCATAATGAAAGAATGAAAAATGGCTTGTGACAACAGAGGTTTAAGATTTACGGGGTGAATCGGAACACGTTTTCTCTCATGGTTTATTTTTTTATACAGTAATAGTTTCATGTAGCATATGAAAACATACGTAATAGTATGTATTGTAACAACATTTTATTTGTTTTAATTACTTGAAGTTTTTAAAGGTGCCAAGAAATTACTTGGTTAAACAAAAAAAGTCAACGCCTAATCCAAGAGACATGGAACACTCAATAAAAGAATTTAAAAACAGCAAATTAGTTAGAAAAACTGTACAGAATTATTCTGTGAGATCCACAATATTAAACCAACTTCTCAAAATGAAAAACAAATTAAAATAGAGAGGTGTGCAAATAGTGTTAAGGGCTGGGGAAGAGGGTATATTAGTAGATCGTATTAATACATGCAGCGATTGAGGCTACTCAATAGATTCACTTACCCAATGACTACTAGTAAAGAATAACATAGAACAGAGATGACTCTGTATTAAATTCTACATTTGCAATTCGAATATAATTTCTTAAAATAAATTTTAATTTTTCTTGATTTCAAAGTTGTTTTCTAATTTTTAAAAAGGCATATCTTTACTAGTATATAAAATAAAGGCTTGGTTTCACAGTAACTACGTGTTCCTATTCCTCCCTTATCATTGTTACCTGTTTTTATTAACCCTATTAAAGTTTGAATCGAATTAAAAAAAATTATAGCATTTGTTCCGATTCACCCATATCTGCGGGGTGAATCGGAACACCACTAAAAAATAAATAATATATATAGAAACAGTAAAAATGTTTCGTTATTGCTTAAAAAGTAAAAAAAAAAAAAAAAAAAAAAAAAAGACCGAAGTTTCTAGTAGAAAAATAAAAAAATTAAAAAATCAGTTGTTGCTTTTTTTTAACGTTAAAGTTGAAAAGTGTTCCGAATCACCTCATTTTACGGTACACTTGTACAATTAAAATAAAATAAAAATATCAACGTTTCGCGCCGTCTTCTGCGGTCGTCTTCAGGAAAATATGAAAATGGAAGGACTAAGTTTGCTTATTGGTCGAGAGATAATATTTCTAATAAATTATAATCGAAATGAATTAAAAGTTTTAAAATGTTGCCACATACACGTGAGTAAAAATTAAAATATTGTAACAAAATAAAAATTTTAAGATTTTATGATGTTATGCCATATTTTCGGTATATTATAGGATAAATTATCATTATAAGGTTTATTTTCTCGTGCAATGATTTCGACAGATTCTCTTATTTTATCTTCAATTGGGTTATTGCACGGAACTATTATTTTGGCCTCATCAAAGTTAATACAGCAACCCTTGTTCGCCAAGTAGAAGCGAGAAAGAGCAGTATTCTATTTATATTGTTCAATATCTCTGCGATGCTCATTAATTCCAATTAAAAGTTTGCGTGTTGTCATGCCGATGTAGACTTTTTTAACATTATTTGATAAAGTGATGGGGATTTCATAAATACCAGATTTTTGATCTATTGGAATTTTCTAGATCTTATCTGTAACGATGTCAGTGGGATATGGATGTGGAATGGCGACAAGTTTTATGTTATATTTTTTGTGTGATCTTTTTTATTTTTTCAAATACGTAAGGGATATAATGAAATTTTCTGTAAACCTGTCGTTGGCCAGATGTGGGAGGACTATTGTTCTGTTGAACTATTTTACTTACAAATTTTGCAGGAAAACCATGGTCAAAAGCTATTTTCTTTAGAAATTCAATTTCTTTATTTAATATTTCATCCGAACAAATCATAAAAGCTCTTTTAATATATGACCTGAATGCAGATGTTTTGTATTCGAAAGGTTCGAAAGTGTTGTCATGTTTCTTTTCTTTGAGTAATTCATCGTGTTAATACGTTATTTGAAAATACTCTAAATAGATTTATTTAGAGTATTTAACTATAAATTATATAGATATTCTTTGTAGAGTTATTAACTAAATAAATTTTTGATTGCATTTACATGAGAAGAATTGCAATACTAATTCAAAACTTGTAATGTCTTGTTGATAACGATTTAAGATGGGAGAATTTCACATATTATTTTCCATTACACTATAAATTAAAACAATGTTAAAGCTACAAAATACGGTAGTTTTAATTTGAAGTATGTAAGATTGAAATACGAATTATTTGACATATTTTATTAGTTAGCACGAGTAAAATACACTTGTATAGGAATTAAAGAAATCTTTGATATAAATAAATTAAATAGATTACTCATCAAATAATATACACTGTTTTATTATACCGGGTGATCCAAAAGACAGAACGAACTTTTAAAATTAATAATTCGAAAAGGAATCAAGATAGAATGATACGATTTGCACCAAACGGATGGAAAAGAAACCGGGTTTTGTGTGGCAATGAAAAAATATAGTTCTGTTGGTAACCAATGACATCACTAGCAGCACTGAAAAATGCCTTCCGACAAAGTGTGTTTGCCATAACGCAAGAAATGCTACTAAATCCTGTGAATGGTGTGGTGCCTAGTCTCACAGCTGCACTTCTGAATGATGAACATCACATTGAACATTTATTGTAGTACTAATTATCTGTAATTAAGCTCACTTGTAAGTTGACAATATTTTTTCATTTGTAAAACATTTTTTGTGCAATAAAACAGTATAGTGTCATTTGTTGGTTGCCAAAAAAAACTACTTTTTTTCGTTGTAATACAAAACCCTGTTTCTTCTACATACATTCGGTGCAAACCGTATCTTTGTATTTTGATTCGTTTTCAAATTATTAATTTTTAATGTTCGTCCTTACTTTTGGATCATCCGGTACTTTGAAATACATTATTCATAATTTAATTTAAAAGCTATAATAGTACAAAGAAGACGCTAAAGTACATTTAATAAGGTCATCTTTAATTAGTTATTCACAAAAGTATCTCGAACTGAGTGAAGATTTTTGAGCCAACACCCTAAAATGATTTCTTGCTTTGCTTAAAGGTCAGTTGATATGTACGATTCTCTCAAGTAGAGAACATAATTATTCGATGACAGATAAAATATATCTTGCCTAAAGATTAATGAGACAATACATGATTCATTTTAATGGTCATTGAATTTATTGAGAATTAAATGTATAATCGATTATTTTTAAACAATAAAATCCCATATATAGTGAACATGAATTGTTCTAACAAAAAAATGTAAGAAATATAAAATATATTTTCCAAAAGCTTAACGAGTATAATACATGATTCATTTTAATGCTCATGATTTTACTGAAATTAAAAGTCATTCAAACAATAAAATCAAATATAAAGCGAGCATGTATTGTTGTAAGGAAAAAAAATAAAAAGTATAAAATATCTCTATCCGAAAGCTTAACGAGGAGAAAACATATTTCATTTTAATGGTCATTAAATATACTGAAAAATAAAAACATAATTAATTATTGTTAAAAAATAAAATAATATATACAGCAAACATGAATTGTTCTAAGGAAAAATGTAACTTTCTCAATTTTCTTTTTCCTATAAATCAATCTAAAAAAATTATTATTCATAAATTCTTACTACGCTATTCCTTTTATATATGCACACATAAATTCATTTTTCCTGCAAACTTTTAGCTTTTAAAACATTTAATAGCTACAGTACATAACACACTTTAATGATGTTTATATATAGTGAACAGTAAAAATTACGTTGTTTACTTTAAAAAAATAAAATCACCTGTCGCAAACTTCAATTATTTTTAATAAAATGAACTTTCTTTATTTCATAAACAGGAAAACAAAACTAAGTCTTTTCGAAGAAAAAATATCGAAATTTAAGCCTACGGGATTTGAGGTTAAATAAAATAGATTATGAGTGCAAGAGAATTAATCGGAGGATTAAACCCTATTGAAGCTCAAAGAAAGTTCTTTGGAGATATTGATTACGACGAGCAAAGAACAATAACAACTTGGTAAAGTTTAGAAACTTACACTGTTGTTACAAAGAACATTAAAAAATACGATAAGATTTTGTCGCTTAAAACTTCATTGAAGATTTTTCACATCCTCAAAAACTCAAGCGAGACGGCTAGAAGGAGAATTAATGTTAACAACTGATTGATTCATTCCATTTTTTTGTATTGCAAATTAATTTTTTTACTAATAATAAATGCATGTAACATAGCATATAAATACAACAGAATATGTTCATTAGATTTTGGTTAACTTTTTTCTCGTATCCATTTTTGCTTATCTAAATGTACAATAACTTAGGTCGTTGTTAGTTTTGGCACAAATTGCGAATAGAGAATATAAAGATTTATTGCATTCAACGAGAACTATTTTCCTGCGTCTTTCATTTTGACATACGCAATTATTCGATGAGTATACGCAACTTCTAAAAAACATCTAGAAGGTACAAGATGTATAATACGCCCATATACCTTCCGCTACATTCGTATTTGCAATAAGTTACTTCCTGTATAATAGAACGTGCATAATATTTACAGAAACATACAAAAGATGCTTACATATGCTATATTATACTCGAAATGCTGTACATAAAAGAATATTTCTGTCTGTTTATTTTTAGCTGGGATATGGGTTTTTAATTCTAGATGTTTGCATATTACGTTTGGGTATAAATGTAGATGATATCTAGTCTTACTCAAAATAATTCGTAATGGTTACCGAGTATGAACGAAAATATTTTAAAGGTGGTTTTTAAATGAGTTACGTAAATGAGTTAAGCTGGACTTCATTTTAGTATACAAAGATATGCTTATAGAATATATAAAAAGATATACAGGTTCCCGTAAAGAATTAGATACACGATTGTCTTTTTAAGATAATCTCTCGAAGTATGATTTAATTAGTTTAAGTACGTTTTAGTTTACTTACATTTTAAGCCAAATAACGTCATGTCTATAGTAATCAACGTAAAAATCAAAATGCTTCAATTTCGAAAAGAATGTTACTTTGCTCTTCGCAATGCATTTGATAATTTCATAATAGTATTACCTCGGCTTACGTCAGCAATATGTGCCAAAACTAACGGCGACCTAAGTTATTGTACATTTAGATAAGCAAAAATGTATAAGAAAAAAAAGTTAACCAAAATCTAAAGAACATATTCTGTTGTATTTGTATGCTATGCTACATGCATTTATTATTAGTAAAAAAATTAATTTGCAATACAAAAAAATGGAATGAATCAATCAGTTGTTAACATTAATTCTCCTTCTAGCCGTCTCGCTTGAGTTTTTGAGGATGTGAAAAATCTTCAATGAAGTTTTAAGCGACAAAATCTTATCTTATCTTTTAATGTTCTTTGTAACAACAGTGCAAGTCTCTAACCTTTACCTAGTTGTTGCTGCTCTTTGCTCGTCGTAATCAATATCTCCAAAAAACTTTCTTTGAGCTTCACTGCGGTTTAGTCCTTTGATTAATTTTGCTACACTCATAATCTATTTTTTTAACCTCAAATCCCGTAGGCTTAAAATTCGATATTTTTTCTTCGACAAGACTTTGTTTTTTTACTTCCATATGCTCATAGAGGCTTAATACTGGATCAAATTAATTTTTGAGTCTTCATCAATCAACATATCCAGCATCAATTTTTAAATTGAGTTCTCTTTCATTTTCGACAATTTCATCAATTAAAATAGATATAGAATAAAAATTTTCAAGGTAAGAGGATAAAATTGTGATAAAATATGTGTTAGAAAAATTTAATAAATACACCTTCAAATAATGAGATGGTTTCCATAGAACTAGTAGTTTTATGTTTACATTTTACGTTTATTACTTATTTGTCACCCAGAAGAGGCTGTCAGAAAAAAAACTTGCCTCAAAGAAACCAAATGTCTTTAAAATAATTAAAAAGAGTTATAACTAAGAATTTCTTGTCCGAAACCATACGACGTAAATGTGGGTTGAGGTAAGTCAAAGAAAGATAAGTCGGAGTATTACTGCAATTAAAACAGTAATTCTAAATTATTTGATCTAAATTTTGAAACTGGATATTGAATGCTATCATACTGTATTTCTCACAAAAATTTTACTTACTTTTCCAGAATAAATAGCTACCCAAAACTTCATCATCATCATTAGATCGCAGACTGTGTAATCCAAAATCAGTAATTTTCAAAGCAAAGCGACTGTCAACCAAGCAATTAGATGACTTTAAATTTCCGTGAGACCGGACCTCGCTGTTATGCAGATAAGCCATGCCCTACATTAAAAAACATATTTTAATATGAAACTAAAATAAATTAACACAAAAATAGTTTTAATAATTTACAAACCTTAACAAGATCATGCATCAATGAATACCGAAACATCCAGTCTAATTTAATTTGATCGTTTTCTAAAATGTCCTGAAAAAGAAATGGAAATAATAAATATTATGTATGATCGAATTTCATTAAATTGCATTTCATCTATAATTGACTGTGGTTGAATTTTTATTTAGGTAAAACAAAAACATTTCAGGAAACTGTGGTTTTATATAATTAATTAAGAAACTTTTATTTCAAAATATAGAGTGACGTCTGAAACTTTATAGTACAACAGAATTATCATATAAATACTTACCCATTGGTTATAATAAGCTAATATTGAGAACAAACGATTAAACGATATTAAATCATTGAATTTAAACGACTCGAAAAAATAGTGGAATTTCTTAATAAGGAATGATTTATCTTTGTAGTGAGATTTGAAGAGAAATTCTTGATTTTCAAATTATATACTTTTAAAAAACCACTCTGAATGTTTTAACTTTTCATTATGATGATCTCTGATGAACCTCTAGAAAAAAAATTGCTGGTGATAGAATCCTTGTCAAAATAGAAGAAAAATAATGAATAAAGGATAAAGACCTGAAATTCGAAATAAAAGTAAAGTGGAAAAGCTGTGAATTTACAATGACTGTATCGTTACACTGTATCGACTGTATCGTTAAGGCAGTTCAATAATATCTCTCTAAGATTAATTATCCTAACAAAAGGCAGTGTAATGTAACAGCATAATGAAATGGCCGTTATGTGCAATTCAATAATCACACGTGTTCAGTTTCAATTGAAATATGAAGCTATTTAGTAAAAAACCAAGTTATTAATAAGTTATTAATTTTTTAAGTCATGTACGCTAATGGCGCCTGGTGCATGTAAAATCCTCAAAGTTATCTGTGAATTATACCTCTGGAGGTGCCTTGACAGGTGAAGGTCTCGTCATCTGATAAATGTTCTAAATTACGAGACCCACTTGAGTAGCCATTTGCAGTACATACAACAGAATGTAACGCTAAGCAACCGACAAAACAAAGAATGCTCAAATGAGAAGCAAGCATTACAGACATGATGATGTCAGAAGCGAAGTTATCGGTTTTCTAGACGCTATGCGGCGATTAGATGGTCACTCGCCCCGATACCAAGTATCTAAGCCGTTAAGCTGAGGTAACTCGGCTGGTAGGGGCCTGGTCATCGGTTAGAAAGAAAGAAAGGTCTGCAGCATGACGTCAAGTATATAGTACATTAAGAAACAGTTTAATTCGAAATAAAAAGTCTATTTATTTCATTCATCTTGAAAGTTAAACTTAAATAAAGAAATATACATTTACTACCAGCCTTTTGCTGGGGATTTAGTTATGTAACACAGATTACTAACATGATTGCTATTCAACTGCAGCAAGGAATAATTTTAAAATCTTCGGTTCAATCGTGCTTTATCACTCCTTAAGGAGATGTTTCACACTCCAGGATATATTTACTCAGTACATAAACAGTACATTCACTTCCAAACAAATCTCTTGACAAATTTTTGGGGAAAAGACTTTGTCCAGATTTCCAACATTAAGGACTTAAATTTACTAACAAAATTCACCAATATAAATTTTGGTGATTTATCACTCTAAAACTGCTTATTATACTGCTTATTATGGTTTTATTATTTCAAGGTTCAACTGTGCAGGATGTTTTGCCTGATTTAAATTTATTTTAATTGATTTATTGTACTTTAATCACAAAAGCGTTTTACTTATTAAAAAATTATGTTATTTTAATTCTATTTTGAGTAATAAATAAATCTTTTTAAGGATGCAATTAACCAGTTTTTGGTAAAATTCTGAAAAAAGTTTTAAAATGTCAGTAACCATGTTGTATACATGAGCCTTTTGTAGAATAATATCACAGCTCATTGCTTTCGATTGGAGCTAAATATTCGAAAAACTGTTAATTATGGTCAACTGAATAAACCATGATTTCGTAAATGTTGTCTTGATGAATGTAATCAAATTGATTTCCATTATAATACACATTTTTTCAAGACAAAGCTAATTTTTTGAAAATTCTGTTTCAATTCCAAATGATTAATGTATCAGGAATTAACGTACTTCTACACAGGAGAATAGAAATGTAATGCAAATTGGCCAGACAAGAGATATGGAAGAATAACAGGAAAATGTGCGTCATGCAACCATCCTCCTTCCAACCCTTTTTTCAAAGATAAATAAAACGACGTGAAGAGACTGGTACCCCAACGAGAAATGAAGAGAAGCGAAAAGAGGAGCGCGGGGTGAGTGATGGTGGAGTACTGATGTTTGTAGGATGTGTGGAATCCACCCGAGGTAAATTTGTTCATTCTGGAAGTTCTTGGTTGTGTGTTGATGGTTATTCTTAAAGAATATTATTAATGTACTAAGCTTCTCCAGGTATATAGATTTGTAAAGAACTTTCTGTGTACTAAATTCAGTAAGTGAGAGTGATTGGCTTAGCGCTCGGTCATACTGACATCACAATATGCTTAAAAATTGACAGTTTTAATAAACTAATTTACCTAAAAAACTGGTATACGACTAATACAATTACTGCTATAATGTCTTTAAATATTATTTATTCACTCTTTAAGGTGATGTTAGATCACAGTGTATGGGAGATACCAACATTACAATCAGGTATTTGCACCGTATGTGAGAAGTGATTGAGTCGATGCTCGTATTTACAATACCGTTTATTTGTGAGAACAATTTTAATATAATAAAAATAAGAATGTTTAAGAAATAATAAAGTTATTTGACAGATTTTTTTAAACCAGTAAATGTATAAAAATGCATTTTACTTAATCATTGCCAGTATATTTAAAAATTAAATGTAATTTAAATATACTAACTATTCTTATTTTTCATTACCATAACATTTTGACGTCACAACATAGGAAATATCAATAGACGTAATGAGTTTCTTTATTGATAAAAACTGACTTTAAACTTACGTCAGCTTTGAGATTAGATTCCAGATGCGAATGTGCCATCGGGAAACTGAAATAATTCCCTACGCTTTGATTGAAAATTCCTATTCAGAGTAGTTTAGATGTACGGAAAGTTCACAAATTGATTAGATTTGTAAAGAAAAAAAAATGTTTTGTCTGGTTTAATTTATGTTTGCAGAATTGTTTAAATATATTTTATATTTTGTATCGAAACATTTTCTGTAAAGTACATGAATTTTATATGAGTTGTTAGATTATTTAAGTTATTTCGATTTTATCTATAAATCAGAAAAAAAGCATTGAACTGTTCGTGTACGTTACTCATCTGCTTACAAAATACAATAAATAAAGCTTTATATGATATGTACCTTCTTTTCTCAAAATGTATCGATGTTGACAATATAACCTTCCGATACTAGTGCTGAATTATATATATATATATATATATATATATATATATATATATATTTGGACATGTTAGTTATGTTTAGCTAGTCTTTTTTATCAAAGAAAAATTATGAATTTTAGGTGCATGAGTTCTGAATTAAAATATTCTATGCAGTTATGTTAACTATGTAATCTTAAACGTAGTTTTGCCCATATTATATTGATAGAAGAAGGAGAAATAAGATTGGAGTACCATTCAATTATATGTATCTGGTACATGTAAGTACTGAGTACATATGTACCTAGTAAACTTTTACAAATGAAATAAAAATCTTTTAAATCACTCTAAGAAGCACATAAAGCGGCAGGCAAAGTTTTAACACTACTTCTAGATGTTTCAAAATACAACTTTCTGATTTTAACTTAACGCTCTCATTCCTAGAGGCCTCATATGAAGACAGATAAAAATTCCCACCTATCCACGATAAGCTTTCCACCTATCCATGCAACGAAGCAACCAGCCAGTTAGAATAGGTGGTAAATATAAGATTTAACGACTGCATTACATGGCTGAAGACTAGCAACAAATTGCACACGCATTTGTTAATTTTTTCTGTTTTGATGATTTTGTTTTTCCTAATTGATTTAAAATCAATCTTCAAAATCCACGCATTGCATAAAAAAGTAGTAAATTAGGAAATTACTAATTCAATGTTTTCCAAAAGAAGGATTTGTCCAGGTGTGCAGTGCAGTTCGCGCACGTGCTCAGAAGATTTTGCATGGAGTAGGTCTCATTGAAGAATGGAATTTAAAAATAATTCAATTCTTGCATTATTTTTGTAGTTGAAAACAGCTAAAATTAACGACTATATTTCTTTTCCTTCAAAACATGGTTTTCGTAACAGAAATACATACCTATGTTTACTCAGATCAAATTAAAAATATACTAAATTTTAAAATATTCTATAGATATATATTTTTTTCTATTTTAGTCTGAATGGAGATTTTAAACATTCGCAATTTGTTTGAAAACATGCATTGTCCAGGGCAACGCCGAGCAGATAAGCTACTCGTATCATAAAAAAAGGGCATTTATTTATGGAGATTTGATTTGTGAGCAGATAATATCTAGCATGCAGCACAATAATAAAATTATACTTTAATGGTTTCACATTTATCTTTAAAAATATATATATATATAATAATGAAAAATCACGAATAATATAGCGAAATAATATATGCATGAGAGGTTTAAATCTAAAGTCTATGTTTAATCATTTCTCGACAATTATTTTTTAACTTTCTGTATTATAGATGTTAAATTAATCCAGTCATTTTCCCCAGTTTATTCTGGATATAAATAAAGGCATTTGATACACCAATTTCTTCAAAAAGATGTATTTTGATACTTTAAAGATTTCATAATTTCTAATTTCTAAGCATTCGCAATTCTTAATTTTAAATGGCTTTACAGATAAATATCAACACAAATTTACTGCACCATATCTATTTGAAATAATATTAGATAATCCTGATTTCAGTTAAAACGGAAAATTGTTGCACATCTTTGATATTCGTTTGTTTTTTGCCATGCTGCGTTATAGTGTAGAACATTGCAATAACTACTAAAAATTGAATAATGCGTTTTATTCTCCAATTCTGATAGTGGGTTGAATACATATGAATTTTGTTTTCACTAATGTAAAAACTGGTATTGAGTAAGAAAATCCCTTTATTACACTGCTGTTTTTATGATAACTTTTTTTTTTGTTACAACGATTGAATTTTTATACATGAGACTGAAAGTCTGTTTGTTAATTTTAAAATGTTTGATTTTCTACTAAACATTAAAAATAAAATTAAGAAGATAATGTTCTTGTTGACGTAAAACATGTTTGATTTCATTTATGTATATTTATATTTTGTAATTTGTTGAATTAATCTAGAATACATAACCTGTTAAAATTTTTAAATAAGCTATTAGTTAAAAATTCTGTAATAAATACGTGAATGAATAAGTATATTGTTCAAATTATCTATATTTAACTGAGAATTTGACTCATTAAACCCAGTTGGTAAGAAAAATTGCCTTGTTAGGTTAGCAAAATTTAAAAGTTTGAATACTAGTATTTTAGTTTAGACATTTTCGCATTATCTTACCTCAAATTTTGAACAATTAAATATTAAAAATGTACAATGCCGAAAAATTAAAAGAAGCCTAAAAGAGTTCATTGTTAATGGGTTAAAAATCCCAACGTTTTAGGAATTATTTGCTTGCAAACGCAAAGATGTCAAAAGGTACTTTTTGGTAAAAAATAGGTATACACAAAATCGTGGTAGAAAATATGTTACTGGGGCATTATTAAATATCCATTATTAAATATCCTTGTACAGGGTGACCAGCAAATAAGACCCTGATTTCAAAATTAAATTTTTCAAAAACAAAGATCGATAGAATTATACGGTAAACGGTTTGTTTATTAGGTAAGCAGCAAAAATCTTATGCTGAAGTTTCGATCGGCGAATGTTTTGAAAAGATTATGTTCTCATTGCAAAGAATACTTGACTTGATATTCTTCTTGTTATAGACTGCTTGCAGAGAATGAGTTTTTCGTTGTATATTGTCATTATTTTAACAATTTTAAAAACTAAATTTTTGGAATTTAAAATTTCAAAAAAATATAATTTCAAAAATCTTTAAAATATGGCACTGTAAGCCGAAAAACTTGCTCTCTGCAAGAAATCTAAAACAAGAAGTATGTCAAATCAAGCATTATTTGCAATCAGACCACAATCTTTTCAAACTATCCATTATCGAAACTTCTGTATAGCATTTTTACAGCTTACCTAATAAACAAACCGTTTACCGCATAATTCTATCGATTTTTGTTTTTGAGAAATTTAATTTTGAAATAAGGATCTTGTTTGTTGGACTCTCTCTAAGTGCAATATACTCCTTTAAGACCTGATCTACAAATTATGTACATGATCAAAAAAAAAAAAAAAAAAAAAAAAAAAAAAAAAAAAACAGAAGAAAAGAAAAAGAAAAAGCTCTTTTTCTGTGTTTTTAAGCGAAGCCTGTAACTTACAGTTGCGTGGATCCTCCCTAGATGTAACCTGATATCAATATTTTTTTTAAATATTTTTTTCAATCAAATATTATCCTAATTATTAAGGTTAGAAAGATCATTAGTTTCTACCAAATTTGTTCAGGTCTTAAAGAGATAGAAGCTTATTTTATTATGCGTCAAAGGGATTGAACCCATGGCTGATTAGGGGACCATTTACCTTAATTAAAATTTGTGTATTTTTTTCATATTACAAAAATTATTTTCGTAAAAGTGTAAAAAATAAACTTATTTTGCTCAAGTGTCGAAATAAATGACCTACAACTGATTAAATATTGATAAAAACTAATTTCGTAAAAGGGCGATAATTTTACTTATTTTATTCATGTGTCAAAGCAAATGACCTATGGCTGATTAACGCTAGATTTGCCATTGTGCATTTCTTTTCATATTACAAAAACAACTTTCTTAAAGTGCAATAATTTAACTTATTTTACTCATGTGTCAAGACAAATGACCTACGTTTGATTAGTGGTACACTACTTAATTAATCATTGTGTATTTGTTCATAATACATAACTACTTTGGTAAAAATGCAATAATTTTATTCATTTTACTAATTATTTCGACAATCATAAAGATTTACCACGAAATCTGAGTGTTTTGAGTATTTACCCATTGGAATAAAGAATTTTTATAGATACAGAACGCCAAAAATGATTAGAACTCTCTTTATTTTTTTTTTACCTGTAAGCTTCCTCTTGAGAAATATTCCGTGACTAAGTAAAAATGTGGATAGTCAACAACTGCACCTATGAAGCGAACAGAATGGTCATGCTGCAAATCTTTAATCTGTTTGAGAGAAAAAAACATTTTTAGATGATTTTTGATTAAAAACATTGATCAAAATTTAGCATAGTAGGACTAATGAAAACCATAAAAAAATATTGCCTAAAACATAATGTAGTTGTCGAGATTCTCAGAAACAACAATGTTAGAACATAGGGTTTTTCCACTTTTCAATTGTCAAAGTAAATATATATATATATATATATATATATATATATTGCATATAGATAATCATGTGATTGGTTACATTATTACCTCAAGTTACGTGACTGATATTAAAAAAGTCCTTTTAAGATTATTATTGTAGTATAAAATGGCTAAAGAAATTGTTAAACGGTTTCTGAGACTTTTTTCCGTATTCTGGAATTTTCCTTTAAATTGACTTATTTTATCAATAAGACACTTAAATTCTAAGGAAAAATTTCAATGTAAAAATACTCTGAAATGCAAATTTAAATTGAATTTTTTATTTTGAAACTCCTTTACACATAATCATTCCAAATTTTAAAAAAACGCATATAGTTTTCTTGCCATTAAGGACAGAAACAAATTAAGACTGTCTGGGATAAAATATTTCTGGAAGAAATAACATTTATACTTCTTTTCTTAGTTTACAGACAATTTTAGAAATTTTAGAAAAAAACGACACAAACTATTTTCACATTAAAATAGATCGATATAAACATTTTTTAAATTGTGATTTAAAAGTTGTCAAAGGAGTAATTAGAACTGCTGAAAATCCATTTATATCTCAATGTTTCTTTTCTTACTCGGATTATTCAAATTGCTATATCTAAATTTTTATTAAGGTTTCGTGGAAATTTTCTTCAAATAAACATTATATTCATTTTTTCTATAGTTTTTATAAAATAAAAAAAAATACCTTTAGAATTTTACATATACCCATGAATTTGCAAAAGTGTTAAGTATACATGGCAATTGGAAGACATGAAAACTTGAGAAATGCTAAATGAAAAAAAATTACTACTAAATTATAGTTTTTACACATATTAGAAGTTAATGAATAAAAATTTTAGAGTTAATTGAGGAATCAAGTATAATATTTTCAACAGTTTTACCACGTTTTTATTCAAACAATAGGTCGTAATTTTAAAACTATCCTTGCGATTAAAATTCTTTTAGTAGATGTACTGGATTTTAAGATATAGACATATAGTTCACAAAGTTTTATGAAAGAATGATAATAACGTTTTTATTTATCATTTTAAGGTAATTAATTTTCAATACAAATCAATTCTGAAAAAAATGCATTTAAATGCAAAATTAGAAAGTTTTTAGAATAAATTGACTGTAACTTCTGTTTTAAAACATGGTAGGAAAAAATACAAAGCAGCTTAAGGGTTGCAAGAAGTTGTACTTTCAGATAATTCACGATTGCCTCGCTCCGAAGCTGCAAATTTTGCAATCAAAATGTCAGTTACACTAATATTTTAACATAAACTGATTGGGAAATTTATCATACGAATCGAATATTTCCAACTGAGCGAAAAATTGTTCTGTAAGTCAAGGATTTGGGTTACATTTCTGTCCTGGGTAGTTTTTCTCTCAGTTGGAAAAATTCAATATATATGTCACTTAGTTGCATAGATCCGAATATGTTACACCAACCAGTAGAATTTAAAAAAATAATTTAATTTCCGGTATTTTTAATGGCATTTTTGTAATAGTCGAAACCAAATTAGACCATTTCTGTGACTAAATGAGAGAAAAGTGGAAAAATTGAAGCGATTTTTTTCCTCTATCATTTTTTTAATAAAAATTGATATGTGGAATTATTTTTCATTTGAATAAATTGTTAAAACAATATAGGAGTTTCGAGAAAAAGCTAAGAAATACAGACATAATTTCACATTTTCAATATTTCTTAATTCGTTTTTCTACAGTAATAAAAATATGTTTGTCAATCAACTGACATTTAGATAATTAATGCGTGGTAAATTTTTTGAGTTTAATAATGAACTCAAGAGCTTAAATATAAACAGATTTAAGCTCTTTACGTATAACTAGACAATTATAGTCTTATTTAGAAGAAATGAATGTAAAGAAAAAAACATAGCTTTTAAGCTAACTATTTTATAAAGCTGATAGTTAAAATTTCTTTTAAAGGCGGAAAATGTGAAAGGATTAAGCGAGAATAACGATATTATTTAGGCATTTATTTCATTTCATAAATCTAAAATATTTTTATATAAATTAATCGAGATTACTTCACTTATATCTTACAAGCCACGAAATTATAAACTAATTGCTAAATTTGTTTTATTATTTTAAAAAAATTAGGAAAATATTTTCTTCTAATCATAATTCAATGTTTAAGGAGGATCCGGGATTTACAAATTTTTTAAAAAGGTTTTTTTGTATTAAATTTTTCTGTGATTTTTGTTTCTGCTTAAAATGCGTTTAAATCCTGTTTCTATCTTAATTGACAGAGTAAATATTATTTTTTTCTTTTTGCTTTGTTTCCAAAATCAGTTACAGAAATTTTAAAATTCCTAAACAATTTTAAAATCAAAACCCGCCTTTGAAAGGAGAATGTATGAAAGTTTATAATAACAGAGAAAAACTTTTGCAATAAGAAATACTGAAATCCACATATATCATGTTATTATTTTGTACTCGCGTCCAGTTAAATTTAAATTTTCATACAAACCAAACAATTCATTGCGTTATGTAAATAGATACCGTGTGCATCTCCGTGCATAAGATGAATTTCTTAATGCGAATACATTATTACATAATGTTTGGCATTTCACATTTGCAATCATTAAGAATTCTTTGGAAGTATGTTGTATTGACATTGTTGCCATAAAGATTCTCATCTAGAGAAAAAAAAGTCTGATAAAAAGGCTTTTTTAATGTTTTACCTTACCGTAAAAAAGCAAAAAAAAATAAAATCTAATATACACGGTATATAGGTAATATAAATAAAACAATAATTTATTTATTAATATGATTTCTTTTCACACAGTATTATAATACTGAAGTTTACAATACAAAAGTACAGAAATTTTAAAATTCCTACACCAGTATAAAATCAAAACCAACCTTTGAAATGAGAATGTATGAAAGTTTATAATAACAGAGAATAAAAATTACGATAAGAAATATCTAATTTAACATATTTTATGTTAGTTTCGAATATACATTTCAAGTTAACTATAAATTTTCATGCATACGAAGCGATTGTCATTGTTCACTAAATAGCTACTGTGTGCACCTCACTGCATAAAATAAGTTTCTTAATGTGAATACACTAGAACTTAGTGTTTGACATTTCACGTTTTCCATCATTAAGAATGTATAAATTTTTATTTTTTTCTCCTCCTTTCGCATTTTAAAAAAACAGAATTTTATGATAGTAATTAACAATTAATCATCATTATATTAGTAACTTATAAGTAATTACGATATGATATAAGAACAATTTAATCAATGGGATATTACAATATGCACTGTAAAAAAAAGGGTCAATCTACTAAAAAATTTTTAGTGATCCTTGTAATTAGTAAATTTTTTTTGCAATCTTACTCGGTTACAAGGAATCTGTAAGAATTACTAGAAAAAAGCTAGCAACGAATAGAGTTAATAGTTTTACATTTTTAATAGCTATTACTAAAACTCACTTGGTGTGGCCGTGATAGCCTAGTGGTCATAGCACCGAACTCCAGGCTGAAAGAACCCGGGTTCGATGCTGGACGCCACTAAATATGCACCAAATGTATGCAATGTAAGTATTCGTTAAATAAAGGTATTGTGAAAATACTGTCGTAGCAGTTACCATGGGTAATGGTCTCTGGACTTTCCCTCCCCTTTAGAAACATGTCAAAATAGAGCAGGTAGCAATGTTTGGTGCTGCCATCTATTGCAGCTTTGCCGAAAATCTTCCGCTTGAGAAGTCTCTCTTTTTGCCCACTGGATGCAGCTCGAAGGAAGCTCTTGCCCTTCGAGCACACGTAATGGTTAATAAAAATAATTTTTGAGCTATTATTAAAATTTGCTTGGTGGCTCATGCTAAAAAGTTTTAAGTTAGTTATACAAAAATTCTTTTGTTCTGTTTACAAAAGAAATGTTTGTTTCACTTGCAAAAAAAAAAGTTTGTAATGATTACTAAAAAATTCTGTGGAATACAAATTTACTAAAAAATTTTTAGTAACCTCTTGAATTTTTTTTTACATTGTGGTACTATTAATCATAGGAATATCATAATGATTCATCTATATTAAATTTTACATATTTTTAATATTTAATAAATTAATTACTTATTAGTATTTTAATAAAGATTTTCAATAAACACATAATTTAACTTTTATTTATATATCTACTGAAAGTATATGCTTAAGGCATCTTTCATTAAAGATATACTGCACTTAATTAATTTATATTGATAACATTCTTTTTTTTTCTACATAATTTTAGCGGCAACTATCATGTCTGGTATGTTTTTTTCTTCCTTTTCTATCCATTTTATTAATGTTATTATGATTCATTTTTAATGTTTTTCTCCATTTTATTTTAGTTTAATGTGTGTTGCTAAGCTAGTCCCAAATTCGTATTATTTTGCTTTTTCATGACTAATATGAAAATGAAACTCTACACTTTATTTGTAGTTCCAAAGTATTTGCGGGACTGAAGATTCTACTTTGGTTCAACAAATTTCGATTATATTCATTTTAATTTATTTTCCACATGTTTCAATGTGGTAATTTGTATTCAATTTAATGGTTTATTATATTTACTATATGGGATCGAATGAATCTAATATGGTTTTTGCATATTTCGAATATTCCTTTTTTTTAATTTTTTTCATGGTCTATTGATTTCTTAATATGTTTTCTTTTCCTGCAGCATTATAATACAAAGTTTAGAATAAAAAAATTCAGAAATTTTAAAATTCCTACACCATTTTAGAATGAATATCAGCCTTTAAAATGAGAATCTATCAAAGATTATAACATTAGAGAAAAACTTTTCCGGTTATAGCTATCGAACTCAACATATTTCATGTTACATTCTCGCATTTGCTTCAACTTAAATTTAAATTTCCATACAAACGAAGCAATTCCTTGCGTTCATTAAATATCTAGTCTATGTACCTGAGCGCATAAAATGAATCTCTTAATGTGAATATGTAGGAGTTTAATGTTTGTCATTTCGCATTTGCCATCATTAAGAATTCACTTGAAATATATTTTATTTACACTGCTGCAATAAAACTCGTATAGAAAAATAAAAGTCTGATAAAGAGAATTTTTAATGTTTTTTGCATATCTTTAAAAATAAAGAAATAAATAAAATCCGGAATTAATAAATAAGTGAGTCATTTTAAATTACCTTATTGTAACTTATAACCATACTCTGTAGAGAAAAGTATTATTACATTTAATTTGGGTTTAAAAAGAATAACGAATGAAGCTTAAATGCACTTCTTCCGGTGTTTTTTTCTTTCAACACACTTTTAAGTGGTTTAATAAATTAAAAATTGTGTAATTCTACACCTTTAAAGAAGTTGTGGAAACTTTGCACTAAATTAAGATTGAAAACTGTAAACAACATATCAGTTCCTTTAAATTAGTGAGGTTTCATAAGAATTTTATTTGCGATTTCCGTTATTTTTTCAATACTGTTTATTGATTAATCTGTTGGAGTATTTCCTGTTGCAATGGTATCCCGATTCAGCAGGTGTTTATTTTGATTTCTTGATTTTTTTAAGTGGGTTTTATTCAAGCTTGTGCCGAATTTACAGAAAAAAACAGCATCACATATTTTTGACATAAATACAGGATGTACTGAAGGAATGTTTTAATATGGAAGAAAAAACTGCTACTACATGCGTTGATTACGAATAGCATTTTACTATCGTATTTAATTTTTCTTTCTAATCATCGAATTGCATTTAAAGTGCAAGCACAAAGTAATCAATGTGATTATTTTTTGCAAATTTAATATGTACACTGTAAAAAAAAGGGTCGATCTACTAAAAAAACTTTAGTGATCCTTGTAATTACTAAAGAATATTTAGTAATCTTAGTCGGTTACAAGAAAATCTGTAAGAATTAATAGAAAAAATAGCGACGAATAGTTAGCTAGCAACGAATAGTTAATAGTTTTATATTTTTAATAGCTGTTACTAAAACTCACTTTGTGTGGCCTTGATAGCATAGTGGATATAGTAACGGACACCAGGCTAAAAAGTCCCGGGTTCGATACTGGCCACCGCCTAATACTCCCCGAATGTATGTAGTGTAAGTACTCGTTAATAAAGGGATTATGAAAATCCTGTCGGAGCAGGTAACAATGTTTGGTGCTGCCATCTATTGCAGTTTTGCCGAAAATCTTCCGCTTCAGAAGTCTGGATGCAGCTCCTGCCCTTCGGGCGCACGTAATGGTTATTAAAAATAATTTTGGAACTATTACTAAAATTTGCTTGGTGGCTCATACTAAAAATTTTTAAGTTAGTTATACAGAAAATTTTTTTGTTCAGTTTACAAAAGAAATGCTTGTTTCACTTGCAAAAAAAGTTTGTAATGGTTACTAAAAAATTCTGTGGAATACAAATTTACTAAAAAATTTTTAATAACCTCTTGAATTTTTTTTTACAGTGTAAACTATAAATATATGTATGTTCTTTTTAAAATAGATCATGCTTTTAGAGCGGTACTGCCAATTTAAGAATAAGACAATATGGTTGAATTTAACGAAATATATACATTTTGTATAACTGAATCAATTCTTTTTATACATATTTGTTTAATTGTTAACATGCATATTTAAGGAATTTATAATATGCATTAAATTGTATAGTTCTATTGTAATGTTATATCATATGTAGTTTATATTTGTTAAGGAAACTAAAAACGCCGAATTAAATTTATAGTGTTACTTATAAGTTATTACGATTTTTCTTACAAAATTATTTTTAAGTAATCGTGATGTTTGTCCGTACTCCATCAAAAAATATTTTCACCAAAAATTGATTATTACATGTTTGTTTTTTAGCTTAATGGGAACAATATTAACTACGTTACAAAATTTAATAATTTGTATTTCATTTTTTAAATGCTGATAATGAAAAAGTGAAAGCGATTGTCACACTCTTATTCTTGTTAGGTGCATTCGGAATTATGTAAATACATAGCACCTATAGTTGTCGTTCAATCCATCCGTCTGTCCAACTGTCTGTCCGTCCATTTGTCTGTCTGTCTGTCCACATATAACAACGCAAAGACCGTTATTTACTGTATAATAGGAAGCAGATAATATTTACAGGGATACAACATATTTTGGCCACTGTACTGTATCCCAATTACAATATACTATTACACCAAGATCTGAATGTTTTTAGGTGCTTTCGTAACTATATAAATACGCAATACCTAAAATCGTCTTTTAGTCTGTTTGTCCGTCTGTCCATCTGTCCGTCGGTCCGCATATTTCAACTCAAAAACTATCCAACCGAATAGTTTGAAATTTAAAATACAGGGTGGTCATAAAAAACTTTGCCGATATATGGAACTCCAGCAGCCAGACAGTTTAACCGATCGAGGTGAAATTTCATATGTATTTATTCAGAGGTATGAGCTCGAGATTCTATGAACGGCAACAAAATGGCGCTCACGGTTACGGTTATTGTTATAGAAACTCGAAATTTTCCAATGGCAACACATATTTTTTAATCGCAAAATGTTCAACGCATGCGAAAACCCTTAAGAGAGTTGGAACGGTATGGTTATTGCAATAAACGGGCGCATTATTCTCGCACAAAATCAGCTCTACCAACGGCCCCCCAAAAAACACGACCAAGGCGCACGAAGAAAATTTGAATATGACAGAGACAAACTATCAATCACGGAACGTCGTTTGCCAGATAGTCAGCATAGAAAACGGATAAAAAGTAGGGTGGGACTGTTAGTTCTTCAGTCGGAGCTCTCAGATGCCAATAAAATGACTTCGTTCGTGGTTAGTTGGTAAAACTATTATAAAAATGAGATGAATGCTGCGAAAACCTGGCGCGTTTACAGTCGAAACCATCGCCAAATACCTGGCCTATGCATTTCACAAGCTCTTCGTGATTTACTAATGAATTTCGAACAAACTGACTGCACCTGTGATAGTCCGCGATCGGGACGACCAACTGTTCCTGAGGATACTGTTATGGAAATGCATCACATAGTGACCAGAGGACGCATGCAAACTACAAAAGGTGCATCTCGTGTATTTGACATACCAAAATCAATGGTCTTAAAGTTACTGCGCTCTGTAATCCGCATGTTTCCTTTTCGGTACCAGTACGCCCAAATGTTGGAAGTGAAGGACCATCAACAGCATATAGCCTTTGTTAATGAGTTTCTTATCCAATATGATGGAAATAACGATCGGTCTCTTTTCATATTATGAACGGACGAGGCACATCTCACCTTAACTGGTAACATCAATGGCCTCCGCGATTCCCCGACCTCACTCCTGTGGATTTCAGTTTCTAGAGATATCTAAAATCTAGAGTGCACATGTGCAATCCGCAAACTTTGCCGGATTTGAAAGATTCTATCAAACGTGAGATTGCAAACATCCCTCATGCGATGTAACGTTCGGTTGTATTGCCCACAGTCGCCACAATGCAATAATGGGCAATTGCTTGTGATGGCACCCATGTGGAAAATGTGTAATTAAAATAGAATTTTTCTTTTCTACGATCCGTGTTGTAATCAGAGATTAGTGTACTGACTCTGTGTCATATGAAAATTTACTCCTTTCGCGCAAATCGTGTTATTTTATTGGGGGGTATTCGCAGAGCAGTTTTTTGTGCGTGCATAACGTGTTCGTTTCTTGCTATACATGTACGGTTCCAACGCCCTTTAGGGTTTTCGCATGCGCTGAGCATTTTGCGATGAAAAAAAATGGGTGTTGCTGTTGGAAAATTTCGAGTTTCTGTAACTATAACCGTAACCGTGAGCGCCATTTTATTGCTGTACACAGAATCTAGAGCTCATACCTCTGAATAGCTATATCTGAAATTTCACCTTGATCGGTTAGACGGACTGGCCGCAGAGCTCCATATATCGGCAAAGTTTTTTTATGACCACCCTGTAGATATTTATTTCATAATTTTGTCGAGTCATTTTCAATTTTATGAAAATTGGATGCATAGCTCAATTACAGGGGCATTCAAAATTATTCCAATACATTAAGGTCATTGGAGGCAAAAAGTTTCAAGTACATTTTAATACTATTACACTTTCCCGAACATAATAAAATTGGAATGAGTCTATGAAATATATACTATAATAAACAATCTGTTCAATCTGTGGTGCATTGAATATTTCTTAATGATTTAAAGGGCCACACAAAAGTTTTTCATTACATAATAGTGTAGGAAGAACAGTGTTTAATACTCGTTTTAATTGTATCAAACTATTTAACAAATGATTTTATGAAATTCATATACGTTGCTGAGGATTACTACAAGCTATTTCCTGTATAATAGAAATGAGATAGTAATTACAGGGACACACAAAGGATTTTGGCCACTATACAATATCCGAAATACTGTATATTATTACACGAAGATCTGAATATTTTCAGGTACGTTCTTAATTATATAAATACGTAGAAACTATAGTTATCATTCAGTCTGTCCGTTCGTCTGCCTGTCCGCATAGGACAGAGCAAAATTTGCCCAACATAATCGTTTGAGTTTTAAAATGTATAACTATTGCATAATTTTGTCGAGTCATTTCAAATTTTATGAAACTCGGATGAATAGTTTAATTACAGGGACAATCAAAACTATTCCATTATATTAAGATCAATAGGAAAAAATAATTTCAAGTGCATTTTAATCAAGTTACATTCTTTCAAATATAATAGAATCGACTTGAATCAATGAAGTATATACTAAAATATGCATCCTGTAGAATCACGTTTTCACAATATATTTAGTATGAATTTACAGGGCTATACAAAAGTAATTTACAACATACTTTACGTGGAAACATTTTTTAGGGAGTGTTTAAATTAGATTAAACTATTTTCCATTTTATGATATTGATATACGTTGCTGAGGTTTAATACAAGTTACTTCTAGTATAATAGAAAGCAGATGGTATTTACAGACACACAAAAGATTTCAACCACTAAACTATATTTGAAGTACTGTATACTATAACAGCAAGATCTGGATAGATCTGATTAAACAGCCCTTCCGTACACCCATAAAGACGCCTAATAAATGTTTTATACGTTCAAATAAAGTCTGTAGAGCTGCATCTTTTCAGCATATGACCAGTTGTTTAGCCCTATATTGTAGTGATTTCTGGATCTAATTCTTTGTGGGATGATTGAATTCCTCCTGGTATAAGAAGTACGTGTGAAAACTTTTAAGCTTATATGATTTGAAATTCGACATATCTGAGAGATCCAAGCAATAGGCCTTTTATTTCTGGCAAATATTGCATAGAGTTATAAATAGGAAATGAAACTGATAGAAAATATAGACAGTTTAGGACCATGAATTAATCAGACAGCTTTTGGAACCCCAATTTCCTCTAACATACAAAATGAAATTTAAATTTACTGAATTCGTAACCAATTCCTTAGACACATTGAGCGATGAAACTTCTTAAGTAAAATAATACCTCTAAGGTAAAAATATTTAATTTTAAGAGTTCAAATAAAATAATGAAGGTTTTTTAATCTTTTTCAATCTTTATTTTTTTGAGGATTTGTAGATTATCTATTTGTTTAAGGCTTTTAAATTTTTTATTGCGTCAATTTAGGTTAATGGCTATTAAATTGATGTCTTAAGGAGGTTTGTAGTTTTAGATCAATATTTTTTAACCCAAAGGCTAAAGTACTAAGCGAATAAAGGATCAATTTCAGAAAAGATTTTTTTTTTATCAATTAGAATGTCAGTTTATGTGGAAATAATCAAGGAATAAGTATTTGTATTATTATTTTAGCTTCGGAATTGAAGAGATTAAATTTTCTTTTAAGTTCATGCTTTTGAATCGTTTTTCGTATTAACCGTTTAAACGCCATGTTCCCAAATGGGAACATTGCATTATTTTTAATACAAAACATATATTTTCCATCATAATAACGGTGTCCTTATTTTTCATATAAAATATAAGGTTGATTTGAACTTTTGAAATGAAAATATTTATGCTTAAGCATTTACCACAAATATTAAGGAATATGTAAATTCATTCATTTGCATAAAAAGCATATTATTTTCTTTTATCGTTTTCTCTACATTACTTACATTTGACCGCTAGGAATCTAAATGTTTTTGGAATTCGAGAAAATATTCAACAACAATATACAATAGCATATAGCTGAAATTAATTTATTATATTTGCAGAGGTTGCCAACCTATAATCACGTTCTAATATGCGAACACTGAAATGAAAACAGCAAAAAAAACTGCGGAAATATATTCTTTTGGTATTTTCTAAATTTGTATGCATAAATTAAAATATTTAAAGCTGTTATATAGATAAAACAAAATTATTATTACATTGCGATATTAATTCGGCGTCTAAACGGTTAATGCACTTTTTTTAGGGAAATATTTTATTAAAAAAGGTATCATTTTTTAAATCTCTAAATGCTTCTCATCTAACAGTATCTGTATTATAAAGGTCAACCGTATCTGCGCGTAACGCATGCGACATTTTGCGCATGACAACACTTTCAAATCTTAAATGAATTTCTGTATTGCATATTTTGGTACTAAAAATTTTTAAACTACTAAATGTCGCACATTTTCAATTTTTATACCATCGTGTAGGGTAAAAAATTACTTTTAACTGAAATTTGTTTGAAAGTTATATCTTAATTTGTTTTTGAAATATAATTTTTTTGTAGCTTTTAATACCTCTTTTCCAAACGTGGCAATAGGAGTACTCCATTTATATTAAAAGCAAAGGAAAAAGGGAACAAATTGATTGCTGTATCTTTATATTGCCATTAACTCATTAAAAAGGAAAAAAATTGAAATTTAAATATCTTCTGTTATAAAACCCGGAGAAATTAGGTTTCATTTACGAAATTTGATTTACACATAAAAGAATATAGCAGCTAATAGCATTGATACTTCAAGTTTTTAATCAAAATGATCAAATTAAAATGCTAATTTTTTTGAAAAGGTGAATGCAGATGTGAAATGTGCATTTTTAAATTTTGATATGGTGAAAATGATGCCGGTTTTAGATCTCACGGTAAAAAGTTCTATGATTGAGTCAAAGTTTAATAAATTTTGCTTTTTTTCATTTTGGAGTACTAGCATAAGAACCTTAATTAATAACTTTATCATAATAACATATCTTTATTATTTTTTACTGCTTACATATACGATTAAAGTTTAAATTTAACAATTTCTACAACTGCGTTTTATAGAAATACTATTTTGTTAATTTGAGGATAAATATCGTTTAAAAGTTAGTCGTACCAATATAAAATGCATTTTTTACTATAACTAATTTTGTAGGTTTATTATAAGTCAATAAATCAGTTCCTTCTTGAAGAAAAAATTTTTCGTCAAAATTTCACGGTTTCTACCTAGTTATTGTTAAAAGCAGATAAAAATTAACTTACCATTTTTATTTCTAACAATAACTGGCGGTTAATCTCAATTCGAGGTTTCCGAATTGGCTTCAGAAATACAACTGTACCCTGAAAAACAAAACATACATTAGATGAAAATACATATAAAGTCACGTATTTCTAAAAAATATATTTATAAAAGTGCCAACCAATTATTATTTGTACCTTTCACTACTCTCCTCTACGTTTTTATTCCTTAGTGGGTTGTTTTTCTTAAAACGTTACATTTGAGTCTATTTTTTTGTTAATTACCCACTAAAACAATGGTGAGAAACCTAGATACGTGAATATTCATACTTCTACTAAGCGTAATGCCAACTTAGTGAAAAATGTCAAGGCCGGGGATCGAACCCGAAACCCTTGGAATAGCGCTCTAAGTGCTCTATCATTTAAGCCAATTGAGAAATTGATTAATATCAAACATATATGTGATTTACCGGTGCTTGGTCTCTTATGTCTCACATTACGCCGCAGAATTGCGTGCTCATGAAGACAGATCTAGTGCTGCGATTTGCAGCTTCACCAACATGTGACGTGAAAAATGCTAAGCTGGGCATCTTCCTCGTATCTTAAATGATAGAGCACTTGGAACACTATTCCAAGGGTTCCGGATTCGATCCCTGGCTTGGAAAATTTTCACTAATTTGGTATTATGCTTAGTAGAAGTATGAATATTCACGTATCTAAAATTTCAAGCGTAATTTCACTGCTGAAAATTAATTGAGAAATTGATTAATATCAAAAATATATGTGGGAAAACCTATTTATGTTCTGTTGGACATAATTTCATAACGTCCCTTCTTATATAATACAAATTGTACAAAAATGATAATTTTAAGTTATATACTTACTTTAAAGACTTTAGAATGCACAGAAACAACTATACAACGATATAATATTTTTTACAATGCTTTTAATCGTTTTTAGAATTAGTAATTACTATTTTATAAAGATAGAGAAAAAATGCCATTTGAGCACATTGCAAGCAGTATGCCTAGCAGTAGCCTCTTCATAACACATCAGAACAAAAATAGATTTCACAAGTTTAAATGCATGTTTTAATACGTAAGAAATACACAGTTGTTCAGCAAAAGACCAAAAAGCGCCAAAGAGGGAAAAAAGTATAAATCCTGTTTTACAATATGTATTCAAGAATTAAAGCTCGTAGTATGCATTTATGAAAATGTATGTCTTTCGTTCCAAGCTGTTGCAAATATAATTCGAAATATTCTTGCAAATATATATTCGAAATTCTATGTAACTTTTATAGGTTATTCGCATAACACTACACGAAAAACTATTTATCGACATTAATCGGGTTTGATTCCCTTACTCTCATTTTTATAAAACTAATAAACCTCCAAATGTAACCAAGGAAGTGCCATCAGAATAAACCCAATTTAAAGCAAATCGGATAGTTCTGCATTAAAAACCAATCTAAAAATTAATCAGGTCTTATCAGAATAAATCTATGTGCAAATTTTCAAGTATATGGGATATTTTTATCAAGTACATGCGGGCATACATATGTATATACAGAATCTCCGAGCACATTAGACTGATAAGCTATCAAAGCCGGATAGTAAAAAAATAGGAACTTGAATATTATACTGTCATTAGCAATTTAATTTCTCCCCTTTAATTCCAGATGTAGAGTTGATAGATCTGATACATTCCGATACTTATAAAAATCCCTGTCGGCTGGGCCTATAGGCGGAGGTAGATTTCGAAGAGTGCTCATTTAAATATACATATATATATATATATGATTAGAGATAAACCCAGTTTAATAACTTCATTTGGCCGTTTATGAAAAATTTTTAATTTCATGTTTCTGCAAAAACTGGTTTTATCAGAATCATCTTAAGAAAAATTCAGCTCAAATGCCCATTTTGGCAACATATTTTGAAATTGATTCTGAATTTATTAAAAATCGACCAAAACAGTACATTATACATTTCCTAAATAACAAAAAAATGTCAGTTGAATGCATTTGAGAAAAAAATTTAATTTAAAAATGAGTCATAAAATAACCGATTTGTTGTTTGGATACATCCTTAATTCTTTAATCATGATTGCTTCGGAAAATTTTGTGCGAAATACTCACTTTGACAGCATTTTAAAAAATATATTCTATCTTTATCAAAAAACTGGCCAATGCGTCACAGTATATAGTTCCTAAATAAGAGGATCTGTAAATTGGATGCGTTTGAGAGCGAAAATGGATTTTAAAACGAGTCATAAAAAACGCAATTTGCTATGTGAAAACTTCTTTAAATTTTCAAATAACGAAGACTTCGGGAAATTCTGTTCAAAATACCCTTTTTGGTAACTTTTTCAAAATATATTCTGTCTTTATCAAAAAACCGATCAATGCATCACATTATATTCCTAAATAAGAGGATCTGTAAATTGGATGCATTTGAGAGCAAAAATGGATTTAAAAACGAGTCAGAAAAAACGCAATTTCTTATTTGAATACTTCCTTCAATTTTCAGTCCCGATGACTTTCGGAAATTCTGTTCAAAATACCCTTTTTGGTAGGCTTTTTTGAAATAGATTCTGTCTTTATCAGAAAATTGACCAATGCGTCACATTATAAAGTTTCTAAATAAGAGGATCTACCATTTGGATGCGTTTAAAATCAAAAATGAATTTAAAAATGAGTCAGAATATAAGCAGTTTGGATTTGAGGATTTTTCTCCAACGCCTATTTTTGTTTAATTTCTTTTTGCTATACGAATTGGTCCTATGAAAAACTTGTCAATATAAAAGTTGTAGATATTTTTAAGAAGATGTAAAATTAATTTAATCAGATTTGATATCTTAAAAATTGACGGAGTTATGGATTTTTTTTCTTTTTTCAGCGCCCTTTTTCTTTTCGTTTTTAATTTTTTTCATCGGTAAACGTAGGTCCTATCAAAAACTTGTAAATACAAAAGTTTTAGATAATTTTAAGAACATTTTAAAAAAATTTAGTTGGACTTGATATCTTGAAAACTGACGAAGTCATAAATTTTTTTCTCTCAAAATCCCTGTTTTTCTTGCCCCTTTAGCCCACTTCTAAATTTATCAAAATTCTGTCA
Organism: Maratus speculifer; assembly: GCA_964019185.1. Taxonomy (NCBI): domain Eukaryota; kingdom Metazoa; phylum Arthropoda; class Arachnida; order Araneae; family Salticidae; genus Maratus; species Maratus speculifer. Next base: position 276,787,256 of record OZ025289.1, on the reverse strand, counting down.
TGCATATACTTTTGGGCCATTTTTAAGAAGTAATATAAACTTTAAACCGATTCGATATCTACTTTAATTAAGAAGTTATGGCGTTTTTTCGGTTTTCACAAAAACGACCCCTATTCAGACCCCCTTAGTCCGATTTTGCCCATTAACGAACTTAGCCGACATTTTATCCCTTTTGATTTTATGTACGAGTTTGTTGGAGATTGGTGAATAATTATAGAATTTATCGTGTCCATAAACAAGTGAGATATATATATAGAGAGATAGATAGATAGATAGATAGATATATAAACTGGTGCGATTGCAATAGGTAGTATTTCTTACGAAATCTACCTAATAATGACAGAGAATATAGACGTTATTTTTATACGCATTTATATACGTTAATATACAACCAAATGCAAAGACATATGCATGTAATTGTAATTCAGAACGTTCAAACATAAGTTCAATTGTTTAAAATTCAGAAATATATTTAAGCTTGTTTCAGAAAACATTTTACTTACCCATCATGTGTAGTATAGGGTATGCTTTGCAAGCGTTTAAAAGATTGAAAAAATAAATTGACGGATTTACACGTTTCAGATACTAGAGTTTCCGAAAAACAATTTTGCCGTCCGTCCGTCTGTGTGTCTGTAAAAGCTTTATATATCGAACAAACTGAGATAGAGACTCCAAATTCTCTATGTACTTAGTATGTAAGACTGGAAAGAAATCTATTTAATATGAGTAACATCGATTATCGGAAACTATTTTTTTCGGACTCTCGAAAAATTCGTTCTCATGACAGGTGCCTAAAAATTATCGATTTTTTTTTTCATTTTAAGGAGTGAACTTAAAAGGCAATAAAATAACACAGATTTTGCATAAAGAACGAAGTTGATTGGATTATTAGTTGCCAAGATATTTGTAATCCTCTTTTCTTCATTCTTCGATTTTTCATGTCCTTCTTTTTCATTCAATTTTTAATTCAAAGATATATTTTAACTGAAAATGAGACATTTAAACCGACGTAGTAAACTGTTAATTAATATGATTAATATGTTTGAAACTATAAGGATGTGTCTTTTACGCAATTCGGTACTACTTCAGTAGTTTGGTGTTTTACATAATTTGTCGAAATCGGTTTATAAGCAATTCATTGATAGAGCATTATTATGTGTATTAAACATATTTTAACATACTTTTAAATTTTGTTTTTGAATTGCAATGCATATTACAAATAGCTTACACATGTTTTATTTTCAGACTTATATTATTCATATCCATGAAGGGTAAGTATTGCAGTGGCCTTCAACGACTAGTTTATTAGTATTGTTAAAAGAGGAAATTGTTAAAACTTGTAAAATTAATAGCATATAAAGCAGTTGACCGAATATTTAAAAAAATAAGAAAGTGAAATGATTATAAATAATTTTATTACGGCAGCAGCAGTGGTAATGTCAACTTTAAAAATACAATTTTTAGAATAAATTTTATTTATTTTTACAGAGAAACGTAAACTGGAATAATATTTTCTTGAATTTCAATAAAAGAAAAATCCTTTCGCATTTTTTTAAAAGTAAGTTAAACTCATAAATATTGAATATCAGACTTAGTAAGATAAATAAACGAATCATTGAAATCCTTTCAAAACAAATCCTTTACATTTCAGTGAGAGTAAATATTTTAGCACTAAGTAGCGAAAAATATATATATTTATTTTCTCTAAAATTTTCAAATCTTCGAAATGTCTTACAGAATATTAAGAGCTGAATACATACATAAAATATTTTACCCGGATAGCCTAACATCTGTTTCACTAAAAATATTATTCAGAATCAACAATTTTCTCAAACTCAACAAATACTAGAATTAAAACATGGTTTAAAAGAGGCTCGTATTATATAATAACAGATAAACTGTATTTGAAAATGTATAATTTATTTTCTATTCCCACTTCTATTAATTTATTTATTTTTTTAATATTATTTTTCAGTTTAAAAGAAAATTTTACTATGCAAATTGTTACATTTTATTAGAAAGGATAATTACATAAACTTTTTTTTTGTTACATTCTTGAACACTGTTAAAAAAGTATATATTTTCTTAAAAATTACGGATTTTTTTAAATTAATTTATTATATAATTTATTGCTTATTTTGATTTTTTTAACCAACTTCCAACATAAGAGTTTATGTAATTTGTTTGCATATTTATTTTTATATTGTATTAGAATATTTCTTTTTTATACAAGGAAAAAATATTAATATAATCGAAATTGCAGGATACAAGCTCGTCTAAAATGGGAATACGGTTAAAACAAACTATTTTAAATTTTAGAATGGTTCATCATGTAAATGATGAGTTATTCTAAAAATAGATATATTAGAAGATATATAACCATTTTAAAAGTAGATATATTGTTATTTTTATAAACCTCATCAAAGTTGATATACTAATAAATGTATAACAATTCTTTAGTTGATACATACAATCAATCTCTGTACGAACATAGCCAAGTTTTGTATGAACTGCAAAAGCACGATCGTGAAAAATATGAGCAATACTTTTTTTCATCTTACTGTTATTTTCAGAAAAATTGTAGCATAAAATAATTTCTTTAATGGTTTACAATTGAACTTTGAAATACAAAATATAAAAGAAACTCTAATTTGTTTCTTTCTTGAAATCAAGACTCAACACCAAGTTAACCATCCTTTGTGAGTTTCTTATTGCACTTATTGACTAAATTGAAGAGGATATCTTAAATCAATATAACAAAAATTGCAGTGATCGCTATATTTTTGCGAAATAAAAGAGCAATAAATTTCAATTCTTTGCGTCGTTTATGAGCTTCTAAATTAGTAATAATTTTATAAGCTTTATTTAAGTAATGTGATTTTGTCTAAAGAATACCTCTAAAGAAACTGACACTAATAAATGTAAGATTAGATTTTTTATGTTAATTTTATCATATTACGATAATTTTAGTATTGATTTACAGAGATTAATAGCAGTCAATATTTAATTAATTTACGCGCATGTTTGTAACTTTATCATCTTCATTGGTAGTGTGTGAAACATTAATACAAGGATTTTCTCTCTTCTGTTTTCTCTCGTATTAACCATATTCGACAGTATATCATCATTACTATCACCAGGTTCATTTTCACATAAAACGAGGCAAGGAAACAAACAAACAAAAAAAGTTGGACATAGTTTTCTAAATCGGCACATAAGAATACAATTAATACAGTGAAGTAGAAGCCTGTCTATAATGGAAACCTATGTTAAATGAAAGAAATTTATGCTCTATGCGAAAGAAATACTATACAATTACATCTGATAAGATGTAAACCAAGTTACTTAAAATTCCATCTTAGAACGTTTTACTATATATTGTAAAAAAAAAAAAAAAAAAAAAAAAAAAAAAAAAATGCGGCGCAGCAACATTGCCAGTAGTTTTTTTGCCTTAAGTATTATATTATATAAGAATATTTACTTTTTTTTTAATTTCAGATCGAGTATAAATATGATAAAACAAATCATAGTGACAAATAATGTCATATTTTCGAGTTTTATCAGGATAAAAATTAATTGTATTATATATGAACCTGAGCTAACACGGGATAATCAGGTAGCGGTTCAAACAGGATTTCGTTATAAAGAAGTTCCTTATTCATAGATTTTACTAAAAAAATGTACATTAAATTCATAAAATCAGAATCAGTGGAGACGGGAAAAATACCACATTTACTCGTGTATACCTCGCACGCGTGTATAACGCACACCCCGTACTTTACAAGAAAAAAAATCGATTTTTTAAAATCTCGTATATAATACGTACCGTAAATTTGATATGCAAATGAATGAATAACTAAATGAATTTCAGTAAAGAAAGTCGAAACATAGATTACATGAGGCAGAAAATCAAGGCGAAAATACATTTTTAGACTTCGGGTAGGGTGTGAATGACGACAATGAGAATTACTAATTAGAGTTTAAATAATGTTACCAACTCTGTTGTATAAAAAAGGGAAAAAAGTAAAAAAAAGATTACTATTACTTCACTATTACTTCACTTCATTATTACTATGAGCACTATTACCTCAATTAAGTAAGATTTTCCGAGTGATTATGTTTTCTTTGAATACATTTCATGATTTATATGTACATCGTGTCTGCTGTAAAAGAATACTCCGTTTACAACTCCCACCTAGGATTTTTACAATATTTTTAATTTTTAAATGTGCGCATTATACACTAGTAAATACAGTATTTCGTATTTTTAGACAGAAATCTCTCAGAAAAAGTAAGGTTTTTTTTTAATACTGCATTACTTACAGATAACGCATAGACAGTTTTGGTTCTTGGTATGTTTTATTTTCATAGGTTTCACTGTATTCAATTCCACTAGATAAAGACTAACAAACATACGGCACGAACGAAATAAAAGCGAATTTGTGCATCCTGAAAAAATTGGGAATTTTCGAGTTTTGCGCAACCCCTCCGCGGGACGGGTCTTGAATCGCTGAAAATAAGGACATCGTCCGTATGGGACAGCTGATAACACTAATCATCATTCACTGTGAATTAAATTTATTGATCATGACAACAACAGGATGATATATAATATTTCCAATAACATCATTTTTTAATCTATGCACAATAATATATGTACACAAATAAATGAGGTACCGTATGAATGATTTTAATACTGGTTTCGTTCGTAGTATATTCGCGTTTCAATAAAATAAGTTGTTTTATTAAAAACTGCAATGAATTAAACTCAAAGGAAAAACGCATCAGTAAATAATCTCAGACATTGCAGTACAAAAACCTTAAAAAGGTCCACTACATAAGAAAAGCTACAACTTGTTCAAAAATTAATAAGAATGAAAATAAAATTGCATCTAATAAGTAACATGGTTTGTTGTGCCAAATTACTTTCGAAAAAATTCATCTGTCAAACAGTAATCAAAGAAAAACTAACGAAGTTGTTTCAGTTTATTTTTTATTGAAATTTCCAAACAATAAAAAATACCAGTGCGGTAGGGTATGCAATGAATCTTTTACGTCTTTTTATCCCTTAAAAAATACTTGTCAGCAACGTAGACTTTTAGCTATTATATTTATATGTTTTTAATTTTTTTGTTAATCTTATTTTTAATTTGTCTTACAAATTCTTAAAATATATGCTTACATTATATAAAAGCGCTGCGAAATGAAAACGCATTATTCTATTACTTTTAAAATATTTGTATTCAGCACTTGTCGTTTATTGTAGGTCTTGTAATTGAAAAAAATATTAGGTAAGAAGCAGATTAAATGGTTCCTTTTAAGTTTCATATATTAAAAATAATTTAACAATGAGGATTATTGCTAAAAACATTTTACTTTTACATCCTGTAGAATACAAGAAAAATAGCCCGTTTGAAAAATTTTAGTTAAAAACTTCAATTTAGATTATCAATATTTAGAATTTTTTATACATTTTAGGCACGTAATTTTTTTTCTATATGGAAACGCATAATTGCGCGCGATCAATGAAAAGTTAGATTTCTGTTGTACAAGCAATAAAGCGTTTTGTAGAGTAATAATTGATAGTAGCATTTTTAGTTCCATATAATAAGTAACCAATTAAAGATAGGCATAGATTACGACTAATTTTATGTAATTTTTAAATATACAGGACTTCATTTTTTACTTATTACACTTATTTTTAATTTTGAGTTTTATTTTTATTGAATTTTTTTTAATGTAACTTGTTGTAATCTAAAATATAACATATAATAAAAAAGAGTGAATATAATTATAATTCCATATAAGTGAAAATGTGTTACTTATCTCAAAAGATTTAAAAAGGAAGAATATGTACTGTATTACATTTCCTTTTTTAAATAACGTTAAGATACCAAAGGAAGGATAATATTACTTTTAGAAAATAGCATTAGAGTAAACACCTTATTTCATATCTCTCCATCTTATGTATGTTAAATGAACAAGCAGAGAAACTGAACATACAATATTTAGACTTTTAAATGAAAGTATACATAATGCATGGCACAATCTTTCAAAAGTTGTAAATAATGCCAGATTTGGAACTATTTCAGAGAGATTACGATGGAAATAAACTTTGGTTATTTTATATACGCATGCTGTTATGTAAACAGAATCTGATTACAGTTCAAAATGTTTGAACTTTTATTTAAACTTTTTTAATTTATTAATGAATTAAACATCATCTAAAAAGAAATCTTTAGTTTCTAAAGTTTATCTAAACATGATAAAGTCCAATTTAGAAAGTAAAAGATTCCACAAAAATAGTATAGTAAAAGATATTTACAAAAATAAATAATAGAGTTTTCTTTTTTAATACGAGTAAGAAAATCAGCGTTAGAGATTTAGCTTTTCAGCTAGTTATAAAAGAACACTTTTTGTTTTCCATAATATTTATTTCTTTTATATTAGTGTGGTAAATATTTATCTTGCTTTTGTCAAATTATATCAAACAAAAATTGACCTAATAGGATATTCCTTCACGATTAGACACTTTAAATGAAAAATATACTCCTGCCAAAAAAATTAAATGGAAATAACTATTAAATTATAATTAAAGACGCATAATTTTAGAATGAACCCGTCTTCAAGGCCAAAGCCAACGTTCGAAAGCAGTTGCTTACCTCTTAATATATCGGGTACGGGTAAGGCATTAATTTAACGTCTGGATTTCTGTATCTATCTCCTTGTTATAAAAATTAATAATATAATATTTATAAGAAGTAAAATTCGCAATAGTATTAAGAAAAGTGAAATAAATGAAGAAATTATGCATGTAATTATACTAAGCGCTAAACATATTTTATGTTTGATATTTTCTAGAAGTTGAATTTTTATTTACTATAAATAATTTTTAACATTTCACAATTGCAATACTATCACGCAAATTATCACGTAAAATTGAGGAAAATATAAAAATAAAGTATACAGGGTGATTCATAAAAGATGGGCAGAACTTTAAGGGGTTATAGTACACTTAAAGACAAATAATATTAAATAGGAGACTAAGGGTCCCAGACGTATTCCCAAGGAGATAGGGGGCATTAAAGTTTAGGGTCCGAAATTTCAAATGATTATAAAAAATGGAAAAATTGGTCGATTCGTTTGCGGTTTATGCAAAAAAATTTCTTTATGCCAGTATTTTCTTGAAATAAAATTTTAAAGTTCAATTTCAAAAAATGCCGATAAGGGGCGCTTTAGATTTTGGAGTAACAAACAACTATTTTTTAACTTTATTTTTTGTATTTCTTTAAATGATTTCGAAAGCTTAGACTTAAACTTAAATTTTGATCTAACAATCTGAGTCCTAACGAGTAGTTAAGTAGCGTAAAATGAAATTTGAAATTTGAAACCCTTCTCCCCCCAGAACAAAAATCAGTTATTCCCGATCTTTGTGTCGTAGATTAGGCTGTAACTACTGCCGCGTTTTGCTAAAATTATTCTTTATGTCAGTATTTTCTTGAAGATAAATTTTAAAGAAAATTTTCAAAAAATTCCGATAGAGGGCACTTTAGACTTTGGAGTAATGAACAACTATTTTATACCGTTATTTTTTGTGTCTCATTAAATGCTTTCTAAAGCTTAGACTTAAACTTAAATTTTCAGCTCAAAATCTGAATCGCTGAGCGTGGTTCAGTAGCGAGGGGAGGGGGTTCAAATTTCAACTTCTGAACATAGTTCAGTTTGCACTACTTAACCATGCCCAACGATTCTGTGCTGTGATACGAGGCAAAAATACAACTTTCGTCAAGGACTGCATAGTCGGAATTCACACATAAAGGCACTGGCACAGTTGGAAACGTCGCTCATGCAAACGTTAAAGCTCCATTCCTGACGCTAGTCACCGGGTGAAGAAGGAGACAGAAAGTATGCAAATGTCAAATGGGGAAGAAGAAGAACACGTATGCAAAATTTCGACACGATTCAGGCATAAAAACCACTGAACGGTGAGTCAAGTGTAAGTCGCTGTAGTAATGAATCGGAGGATGGTGCCCTTCACGAATAAGGAAAAGGCTGAGATGCATTTAATTTACGGAGCGGCAGATTTAAATGGTGCAGAGGCACAACGAATGTACGGAGAACGATTTCCCAACAGGCGGTTGCCTAACCGCAAAACTTTCGAGCGCTTGCACAGACAGTTGTGTGAGACGGGATCATTTCTCGCTTCCCGGTCGAATGCAGGTCGTGCAAAAAAGGACGAATCAGTAGTTGTTGCAGAAGCCATTCTGGATGTAGTAGCGGCGCAGCCAAGTACAAGTACACGAACAGTGGCTAGGCAGGTGGATACCTCACAGTCCATGACTTGGAGGGTACTGAAGGATGAACATTTGCTCCCGTTTCATGTGCAACGAGTCCAGAAACTGTCTCCAGGGGATTATCCAAATCGTATTGAATTCGCCCGCTGGTTTCCGCAGCAGAACGCGCTAAATCCACATTTTGGACGAACTGTGCTTTTCACCGATGAATGTACCTTCACACGTGAAGGTACATTTAACACACACAATGCACATGTATGGGCGGATGTCAATCCACATGCTACGTATCCACATGCTTATCAGAGACGCTTTTCCATCAATGTTTGGTCAGGAATCCTCGGAGACCACCTAATCAGACCGTACCTTCTTCCTGAACGCCTCAACGGTAAAACATACCTCACATTTGTGCAACATGTGCTGCCAGACCTGTTAAACGTTGTTCCTCCACGCATCCGGCGGGTCATGTGTTTCCAGCACGATGGAGCGCCAGCCCATTACGTACGAGACGTCCGCAACTATCTGGACATCACATTTCCGAACAGATGGATTGGTCGAGGTGGTCCTGTTGCTTGGCCTGCTCGCTCGCCAGATCTTTCACCCCTCGATTTCTTTTTTTGGGGACAATTGAAGGCTCTTATGTATGAGACACCCGTTGAATCCCCCGAGGAACTGGTCGCCAGACTTTCAGCCGCTGTAGGGGAAGTGCTCGAAAAGCCTGATGTTTTCGCGAATGTTCGCCGTTCCATTCTTCGCCGTTGTTCTGCGTGCATAACCTCTGGTGGTCACAATTTTGAACATTTATTGTAATTACATGTTAATAAATATGCTTTGGTAACATAATCCTAATTTGTGTCATTTTACCTCGTATCACAGCACACAATGTGTGGACATGGTAAACTGAACTGTGCTCAGGAGTAGAAATTTCAAACCCCTCTCCCCAGAAACTTAACCACGTCTAACGATTCAGATTTTGGGCTGAAAATTTAAGTCTAAGCTTTAGAAAGCATTTAATGAGACACAAAAAATAACGGTATAAAATAGTTGTTCGTTACTCCAAAGTCTAAAGCGCCCTCTATCGGAATTTTTTGAAATTTTTCTTTAACATTTATTTTCAAGAAAATACTGACATAAAGAATAATTTTAGCAAAACGCGGCAGTAGTTAGAGCCTAATCTACGACACAAAGATCGGGAATAACTGATTTTTGTTCTGGGGGGAGAAGGGTTTCAAATTTCAAATTTCAGTTTACGCTACTTAACTACTCGTTAGGACTTTGATTTTTAGATCAAAATTTAAGTTTAAGTCTAAGCTTTCGAAATCATTTAAAGAAATACAAAAAATAGCGTTAAAAAATAGTTGTTTGTTACTCCAAAGTCTAAAGCGCCCCCTATCGGCATTTTTTGAAATTGAACTTTAAAATTTTATTTCAAGAAAATACTGGCATAAAGAAAATTTTTTGCAAAAACCGCAAACGAATCGACCAATTTTTCCATTTTCTATAATCATTTGAAATTTCGGACCCTAAACTTTAATGCCCCCTATCTCCTTGGGAATACGTCTGGGACCCTTAGTCTCCTATTTAATATTATTTGTCTTTAAGTGTACTATAACCCCTTAAAGTTCTGCCCATCTTTTATGAATCACCCTGTATAATGTATTGCATGATATTAAAGTATAATTTCATTGATCTATCTTACATTTTTTGCTGAGTATTTGAAAATTTGGAATTTTGGAAATCAATCTACATTGAGATTTCTTTCATTATTATCTAGAATAAATGGGTTGATTACAAATAACTGAGCGTGAATACTTTTTAAAAAATAATAATGAAAAATTAACTATCGAAAACGAGCATTTTTTTTTTTTTTACTATACTCACACATACAAGAATATGTTACTCAAAACAGAAAATGACAAACTTTTCATAATGATAAAAAAATATATGAAATCTTAATTTAATCTTCTAATTTATTGCATTTTCTGAAAGATTTTCAATATTTTCAGAAACCATTTTGGAAAGGATCCATCAAATAACTTCGAAAACAAGATATTTGCCAGATACATCTGAAATAAAAAAATCCCCTAACCATTTTCTGAACGTATATCATAATAAAAATATTCATTTTCGTTTCAGAAACACATTAAATTCTGCGATTAAGATTGCTTCTTTTATTAGAAAATTCCAAAGTTAAGAGAAAGGGTTTTAGAATTTAGGTAAGTACAACATTACATTAAACTTCTATAAAATACTTTTTTATGACAGCAAAAGTTCATATTTGTATTAATGCACTCATATATGAACCACTTTTTGATGGTGTTGTGATGTAGAATCACATATAGTTTTCTTAAATTTTACATTTTTCTAAATTACAGTTAAAAATAATCTTTAATTAATATCTATTTTATCTTAACGCTTATTCTCGATCCCACAATAACTTTCCGTTCAAAAGAAAAGAAAAAAAAAACACCTAGCATCTGCTTTATTACTGAAAAACGGCTGTCAGATAAAGAGAATTCATTAAGATGCGTATTTCACCCTTGCTGGAAACAAATAAAAAAGGAATAAAGTTCGTATGTGTTTGCGGTCAGTGAAATTTCATTTTCCTCTCTGCGTAATTTTAAGTCTAACTTATTCGTTGCATAAGAGTCTTTTCATGTAGATAATGGTTGTTATGTCTTTTGAGAACATTTTCCCAAAATATGCTCCTAACGTACGAATTGGCAGTCGGATTCCTTTTTGGCGTATTTTTTAGGACTGCTGTTTTCTGGTTGCCCTGCTATTAAATTCAAAATCCTTTTATTGTTTAAGCGTAACAGACAATTTTGCGGAGATGATATCAGTCATTTTTCATATGCTTAATGTCGCCAATTGTGTGATGCCAATGTGTGAATTTTTCAGTGAGGAATGAATTGCCTCCCTCTCGCTTCATGAACTCAGTCATGTGAAGACTGTTTTCTTAAAAAAATGCGTTCAGGCACCATCCCTAACTTTTCTGTATGAAACCCTTAAATTTTGAAGTTTACTGCAAATAAATAATTTTTCTTAAAGAGCATTTATTGTCTTAAGCGATCATAGCCTATAACTAGCGAATGCATTTTTAAAAAGAACCTGTCAACATACTTTAAATTACAGATCCATACTATATAAATTTATGATGCCTACACCAGGCATTCGCAATTTTTAAACGTCAAGGGATGGTGCCTGCTTTTAGTTGCCTGCTTCGATTTGCTTGAAAGTTTAGTTTCTGGACTATTTATTACACTTATCTGGACTATATCTGGACTATTATCTGGACTATTTATCTACCTGAGTAGTATGACATTATCTTATTCATTGGATGTTTACATGATTTTTGAAAGCCTATTCCCCCGACAGATGACTATCTATTACGTTTTCGGAATATAGACTATTAGCTATTACGAGTGTTCTTAGTTCATAGAATATAGTTTGGAGTGCCTATAGAATGCGGACTGTCGCTGCCGGATTTTTCCCTGATGGATCGCATTGGAATTGTGTCCCGGCGCCGAACCATTATTCATGTTGGATGCGGCTGATTTTTCTGATCGAAGAATTTCACGAGGCTCAGCGTAAACAACTCCCGCTCGTTAACGCCTGGTCCTGCCGATGTAGGCCTAAGAATCTGCGGTAGATTGTGGTGACTCATACTTCATCTCCGTTCAACTCGCAGCCTTGCTTTCGGCAATATAGTGCATTTTATTTCTACTTTGTGTACTTCAGTAGTTTTTGTTTACTTCAGAGATGGATCGTGCGCAGTGTGCTCAGTGCTACAGATTTTCGTGTTTGATCTGCAATTTAATCTACATTCATAGATTAGGTGTTTTTGCGCTGGATTTTGTGTGTCTTCGATTGCCAACGTGCATATATTGCATTTCTTCAAAAATTTAAAAAAAAAAGGAATTGTCGAAATCTATTATGAAAAGAAGTAAAAAAATTAGCGCACTCGTGAGAATGCTGCCAAATTAAAACAATGGAGTGATTAAAAAAAAAGATAGTGAAGAAAATAAATAAACATCTGCGGTATAAAATGTGAGTACGAGAAAATATATGCATTTTATATTTTATGATTTTAATGCTCAATCTCTATTTTAATTACATGACTTTTTTGTTATTATTTTAGAATAATATGGTGAGTGATTTTATTTCAATTATTGTTTATTATGCATTGTTTTCTCATGCTCATATTTATTTTTGTGAATAATATTAGTTAGAAGTTTTCTTAGATTACGTCGAAATATTTCATAGTTTTACAAATGCTATTTAAGAAATAAGACGCCAAATATGAGAACATGATAAAAAGGATATTTTTCATATAACTAAGTATCTATCAACTGTGCACTCTTACTGAAATTTCATTCAAAGTATTAAGACAATCTTAAAAAAAAAAAGAATTCAGAATATTGACTTCATAAATCGTATTTTTTTTTGGATGATTGTGCTAAAGAAAAAAATCTATTATTTTACTTATTTTCTTTAAATATTACATTTTTATTTACTTTGCAATGCGATTCTTTTTGAACTATTACAATCTGACATTCATATGTATACATTTACAATTTTATATATTTCTTTACCTGATTTTATAAGAGGATTAAAAAAAAAATAGGTTAAAGGTAAGTTAATGGTGCATCTAAAACATTCACGTTTCCAGATAAATAAGAGAGAATGTTTTTGTGTCAGACTATTATTTTTTGCAGGTTAGGAAAGTTAAAAAAAAAAGTATGAAGAAAGATAAATATGAATAATTGTAATAAATAAAGATGTATGCACCTCTCTAGATATTTGACACTGCCTTCCTCTTAAGATACATAAAATTGTATCATTTCAATTATATTTTATTATGCTTTGAAAATTCCATAATAAAAGGGCAAGTTATGTTTTACTGTGTTTCTATTGAGTATTATTTACAGATAATACATTATTTTTATATTTGTACTTAAAAGTAGTTACCATTTTTTCTGTATTGCATAATTGAATATATGTAATCAATATCTTTAAAGCAGCATTTTCTATTATTATATCCATTTAGGTAGAGCTATTTCTTGCAGCTAAATATTAAGGAATTTTGTTTCTTTATTCTGAGTATATAAAGAAGATGACGGTTTTATAACATAATATTTAAGCGTATAGGCATGATTATTCTTCATCAGTAATTATAACATTATAAGAACTTTCATTTTAAAGGTTATTTCATAAAAATATATCTAGATAATTTTCTTGAAATATTATAGTATTTCTTAGACATTTTTTTTGATAATATACAGAATGGGCTTACAATTTTTATATAACCAATGTGTATGTTTGTTTTATTACATAGATATAGGTAATTAATTTTATATGCCTTTTAGATATTTGTGTATAGATATCTTATTTTTAATGTTCATAAAATATAAAGTTCATTAAGTGGTATATCACGACATACCATTATAAAAATATTTTATGGGTTGTCATGTTGACAAATTTAGAAATATAATGAATGAGGCGAGAAGCTTAAATTGGTTTTCGCTAATGGTAAATTTTCACTTGTTTTTTTTACTAAACTTTAAATTATTGACAGCAATTAGACATTGCATAATTTATATTTTAAAATATTTTCGCAAATATAATATGCTGTTATATTTGGAGATGTCATATGTGAAATATCATATTTTCTTTAGTTATATTATCTCAACCTGTCACAAGCTTTCCTCTTAACATTTTAATGCCTGCTCGAGTCATCAATATTATTATTAATAATAACAGAAAGAGAGATTTTATTTATTTCATTAATGCAATTAAAACATATAACGTACCAGTAGATATTTTAAGTCAATTGTATGCCGTGTTGTTGCATACCAGCACACATTTTTTGAGATGTGAAATCTCAGTATTTTTAAAATTCAGTTAATATTTTTATTTTTGTTTCTAATATTTAGTGACTGTTTTCGATAGATTTCTTCTTGCATTGTGTTATTTTCTAGAGGTAGCACAATGTCAAGAATGTTTTTTTAGGGGTTTCTTTTCCTTTTGGGGGTAAGATGGCCACTTACCTACGAAAAGGGAGAGAATGTTTGTCTTCATTTACAAAATTCATTAATTCATTTTTAAAATTTACTATTATTAGACACTTTGCAAAATTCTCACCGTTTTTTTTTCATGTGCAGAACATTTTTAATTTTTTATTTATTTAGGCATGTCATTACTGAAGCGTGGTCTCGCGCGACCTCGCGGTTTTCAAATTAATTCGTTAGAATATATTTCACAGAGATTTCCTTTTTCTTGCAACTCTTGTATATATTTGTTGTGGTTTCATATTCAACCTGGCTTTACATGCATACACATACTTACACTTCATTCTCACAAAATTATTTTTGGTTATGGTTCAAAGATATCACTCGCCTTGGTTGAATTCAGTCATAATTTTTATGTACTTCTGTAATATTTTTTCTACATACTGTGTCATGATCACATTCCTTTTATTTTACTCAGCAGACAAAAAAACTATTTTGTTTTACATAATTTTACACTCATTCATGCTGGTTGGTTTACTGTTAGGAACAGGCATTTTTCCTCTTTTGAAGTTTAAATTGTTATAAATACACATTATTTACATCTTCAATTATTTTAAACACGTCATATAATGTATTAGTTCCTGGTACACATAAGAATTTTGTTCATAGAAAAAACACAAGAGTTCATCGCACATTCTTTGTTCATTGATATTACACTAGTTCATCGCTTTACTTTCCATTCTTGTTGTACATGGGGAACTAGTTACATTCATTTTTTTAAACAAAAAAATCGCTTTCTTCCTAGTCATTTTAGTTCGCCGAATAAACAGTTCATAGCATATTTACATGATTAATTATAGAAATTCTACACAGTAGTTCATCGGTTTTTTTTCCACTTTGGTTCATAGAATATTTACACGTTTAGTTATAGAATTTTACACGTTAGTTCATCGATGTTTTTCACATTAGTTCATAGAGATTTTATGCATGTGTTCAGTCATGTCGTACGTTGTAGTTCATAGAGATGTACACTTTAGTTCGTTGACGTTTTATATTATTGTTCATAGATTGTTTACATATTAATTCATTGAAAATACACATCTTTGTTCATAGAATATGTAACACATTAGTTCTTAGAAAGTAAATCACATTTTAATGTACATTATCTTTAAGATATAATTTGGAACCTCTTTTTAATTATTTTTTTAGATAAAACAGTAATTTTTTTAATGTATTTTTTTTCTAAGAATCCATACAACACTGAGGAAACTGCCAGCACATACTTTAAGGATTTTAATATATGAAATAAATTATAATATGTACATGCCTTTCCATATACATTTTTCTTTACTGATAAAATTTGACTGATTGGACGCGGATGGTGACTCGATGCTAATTATATCATTTCACAAAATGATTTTTCTCAGAATATTATAGTACATCTTTAAAATTGGACATGTTTCTGATACAATATTATTTTGGTTGTTGTCACTAGTTAGATATACTTTTATCTTTAAAAGTATATATGCTAGACCAGGTATGACCATTACATCATTTGTACTTTCCTCTATTTTAAATGACAATTTAAATTTTCACACATTTAAGCTTTTAGAAATACATGCACTTACTGCAGTTTGTTTAGATCATCATGTACACACAAAAATATTGTAAGCATTTTTATTATTTTACAATAATCACAATTGTTTTGGCATGACTCTTAGCTATACCTTAAACATCAAGAGTATTTAAATCGAGGAAGTTAAATACTTTTACAGTTTTAATAGTACATATTTGTCACATTTGATATTCCGGTAATATTTTATGCCTATACACTTATTTTTTTAACCTTTTGCTAACCATAGTATTCGACAGTTTTTTTTTTCACTTCACACATAGTTCATTGTTATAACACGTAGTTCACTGTAGCTGGTTTAGAGTTTAACCAGAGTTTCTTTTTCACATTACACATGTAGTTCATTGAAACAAGTTAACCCTTATTCATTTCGTTGTTTAATGATTAATTCATTAATTACGCAATTGAATATCACTTATAGGTAAGTGTTTTCGGGGTTCTTGCACATATGCTGTCCGTTTGTTATGTTAGCAAAAAAAAAAAAAAAATAATCCTAATTTGTTTTTCTACAAATCGCGAGAGCGTTGCTTGGCATGCGGCAATGGTATTTACAATGGTATTTTGTTTTACAAAGGTTTTACAATGTTACTTTTGCGGCATGCTACGCGGATGAGCTTGTGGTCTGTGGATAACAATTTTGTGGGATTTCACCTTTCTTATTTTTCCCTCATCAATGGCATTCCTTGTGGTCCAAGACATTTCACGTGAATATATATATATTTATTGTTCACGAATTTTCTTATAGGTAATGCACAGGTTTTCATTTTTCTTATTACATACATGCAGCCTTCTCCTGGTTTATACCAGTTAATTCTTTAGCACATATTAATTGAGGCTGAGTTCACACACACACACACAATTTTTCTCTTCAGTATTACCTGTTGTACAATTCACTTAAAATTTCATTTTTCTCATACATTTTTACATTTAAAAGATTACATGATGGAATAACTCAATTTTTTTTTTTACACAAGTAAAGGCTTATTAAATCACAGTTTTATTTAAACTACATTTACATTAAGACAGGGGAATACAGTTGTCACATGGAATTAAATGGCTTATGACAGTGTTTGAGGTATTTTTTTTATATCCTGATTTTCTACAGTTTTTTATTAATGTCTTCTTTACCTTATATCTATCTCATGAATATACATTTGTTTAATATTCATGTTGAGAGATAAAAAAAAATCTTTAAAAAAAGAAAGAAGCTTAAAACCCATACTTTCGGTCATTATTATGGGTATTATTTCTGTATTCTTAATTATTTACATTATTTTTGTTTATCTGTGTGTTATATTATGTCTTTTATTGAATTATATTACTCGAGTATCTTATTGTATTTTATTATAATATTGATCAATATATATATATATATTTAATGTTTATTATTGAAAACATTTTGAAACTTATAGCCAGCTGGTAAGTGACCTGTTTATTTAGGCCTAATGTATTTTTATTTTGTATGCGCACATTTCTGATACAGGTCATCGTCTAAATAAGACGAATTGAAGAGTGATCACAAATTTTATTAATGAAGCTGCAGCTGTTTCTAAATAGAAACAATATATGATGTCATTTGTGTGACAAAATTTATGGTACCAATATATTATATCATGATATATATACTTTTGGGATGGTTGCCTGCTTAGAGAGAAGTTCAAATGCTGTTTACTTTATTTAGTAAAGGTTCGGTTTGTTTTCATGAGCATTTTACACGTTATTACTTGTAAGAGCATATAAAAATTGATTTTTCTCCCTTCATGTACATTTATAGATTTTTTTTTTCGCCTGTGAAAGGGGTGATATATGTGATGTAGAATCACGTATAGTTTTCTTAAATTTTACATTTTTCTAAATTACAGTTAAAAATAATCTTTAATTAATATCTATTTTATCTTAACGCTTATTCTCGATCCCACAATAACTTTCCGTTCAAAAGAAAAGAAAGAAAAACACCTAGCATCTGCTTTATTACTGAAAAACGGCTGTCAGATAAAGAGAATTCATTAAGATGCGTATTTAACCCTTGCTGGAAACAAATAAAAAAAGAATAAAGTTCGAATGTGTTTGCGGTCAGTGAAATTTCATTTTCCTCTCTGCGTAATTTTAAGTCTAACTTATTCGTTGCATAAGAGTCTTTTCATGTAGATAATGGTTGTTATGTCTTTTGAGAACATTTTCCCAAAATATGCTCCTAACGTACGAATTGGCAGTCGGATTCCTTTTTGGCGTATTTTTTAGGACTGCTGTTTTCTGGTTGCCCTGCTATTAAATTCAAAATCCTTTTATTGTTTAAGCGTAACAGACAATTTTGCGGAGATGATATCAGTCATTTTTCATATGCTTAATGTCGCCAATTGTGTGATGCCAATGTGTGAATTTTTCAGTGAGGAATGAATTGCCTCCCTCTCGCTTCATGAACTCAGTCATGTGAAGACTGTTTTCTTAAAAAAATGCGTTCAGGCACCATCCCTAACTTTTCTGTATGAAACCCTTAAATTTTGAAGTTTACTGCAAATAAATAATTTTTCTTAAAGAGCATTTATTGTCTTAAGCGATCATAGCCTATAACTAGCGAATGCATTTTTAAAAAGAACCTGTCAACATACTTTAAATTACAGATCTACAATATAGGTGTAATTTTTTTATTATTTTCAAATGCTATTTTTTGACCAAGAATTTTCGAGTTATAGATCAATTTACTTCCTATAAGATTGTGACGTCATTTTTTTTTCAAAAATTAATACAGCTTGAGAGAAAAAAAAAATGCGTGATGTGTTATTTGCAGGTGTAAGCGAAAGGGCTTCTTAATATGATATATTCTCAGTCCTAATATGACAATTAGTGCCATTTTCAGCATCACACTAAAAATGTCAAAGAAAATCAAGGTTTCAGGATATTAAAAAACTGCACATCTTTCATGCAAAATAAATGTATTAGACGAACAATTGAACAATGAAACAATGTGAACAGCATAATGGACTACCTAGTTGCGTGGAAACTTTACATCCAGTTTAGAGGTATGTTGTGTTGCAGAAGCGTTAGGAAGCCGTTAAAAGAAAAATTGTTTAAATGCGGCTGGTGATCCCAAAATTAAAAAATAACTATTAAAATTTAAATTAATTAAAAGAGAATAATAATAATTAAGAACATGTAAAATGCACGTAGTTTAACAAGTTAAAAAGAAAAACAAAAATAATAAAAAAAGAAAAATTCCATTAGATCCAAAAGGCCATGGCCAGGCGAAAAAGCTACCGGGGAAAATTCCAACTGTAAAAAAAAAGACCCCTTTCAGGGTCCATACATTATAATCTAACATAAAATAAATGCTAATATTACCAAATTAACTTTAAAAATTTTTTTTTAAAAAAAGACAAAAACAAACAAAGAATTTAAGCAGCAATGAAGTGAGGAAAACTCAACTTTCATCACTAAGCAAAAGCGGGAATTTAGGGTGTTTTCTATTAGGGGGGGGGGGGGGCGGATACCTTGTAGTCTGGTAATACCGCAACAGTTTGGTTGAGAAAGTTATAAACAGATTTCTAGAAATTTTTAGAGAGCTGGTTTGTGCGTTTCTTTAGCGGGACAGTTTTCAAATCCCTACGGATCGTAGTATTTCGTAAATATCTATTGCCATTACGGATATTGCGTAAATTTTTATTATGTGCTCCATAAAGCGCTTCGATGCTCGTCTTGCAAGTGAAACCCCAGATAGGACAGGCGAGAATAGATCTGATACAAGCATTGTAAAGAATGAGTTTATTATTTATAGAGAGGGTATTACTTTTTAGAAGAGGAGATAGAGATTTAGAGATTCCGGCGGATTTGCCACGAATATTAGTGATATATTTTTTCCAGGTAAGTTTGCGGTCCGGAGTAATGCCCAGGTATTTGGTGTCGTTAGTCCAGGGGATGGTGGTGTTATTGATAAAGATGCGATTAGGATAGGTTAGTTTTCTTGAGAAATAGATAGCAGCAGTTTTTTGCTCATTAAGTTTAATAAGCCATAGATTACTCCAGTTAAGAAAATCATCAATGTGCTTTTGTAAAATTTTGTATAATGTGAATGGATGATGTGCAGAGGCATACATTGCCGTGTTGTCCGCGTACAGGGCAAGATAAGTCCTCAGTGTTCTTGGGATATCGTTAAAGAAGCGGTTAAATAATGTAGGGCCGAGAACCGAGCCTTCAAGAATACCCGAAAGTATTCGATAAAGTGTGGAAAGAATTTTGTTAATGCAGACACAAAAAGTGCGGTCGCTAAGGTACAAATGTAATAAGTGTATTAGTCTGGCATTAATTCGAAGCTTAATTAGTTTGTATATAAGACTTTGAGGCCAAACTTTTTCAAAAGCATTAGCGACGTCAAGAAACACAGCAGCCGCTGGAGTTTATGTATTGAGGTTTTCACTTAGGAATTCCACAACACGTAGGAGTTGGTGTACTGTAGAATGTTTAGCTCTGAAGCCAAATTGCCTATTAATAAGTATGTTCTTGTCATCTAGAATGTCATTCTGCTGGGACCTAATGACGCGTTCAACAACTTTACTAAGAGCAGGAAGCAGAGAAATGGGGCGGTAGTTAGTTGGGTCTTGAAGGTTAATTTGAGGTTTGGGTGTAGGAGAGATAATCGAGGTTTTTCATAGTTTAGGAAAATAGTAAAATTTTAGAATAGCATTGGTAAGGTTAGTAAGGTAGTTAATGCAATTAAAAGGAAGATTCTAAAGTGCAAAATTAGAAATATTGTCAATACAGGGGCCTTTCTGTTTTTAAGGCTTTTAATGATATAAAAAATAATAATGGGAGTGGGTCCTGGGGAGGAGTGGCTAAAAAAATTTTGAACCGTGTCATGGACGACAAAGTAGTATTTAGGGCAAGCTAAATAGTGGTTAGAGGAGAGCTGCTCGGCATACGATTTAGCAGGTAATTCGGCTTTGTCTTTGTCGGTGTACGCCGTGGTGTTAAAAACAGTTAAGGGTGGGATAGTAGTATAATTATTATTAAGTTTTTTCTTTATTTTTCACAAAGAGTTGTCTTCAGGTGAAAGGGAGTTAAGGAAATTCCTCCAACTTTTTTGTTTCTCTTTGACAATAAGATTTTTAATTTTATTATTTAGTCGGTTTATAACAGGTTTGAGAGCTGTGTCTCTTGAATTTTGAAACAGCCGCCGCGGATGTTATTGCGCTGCTTAATGATATTGTCTATGCAGTTAGGTAGAGAAAAATGTTTATTATAATTCACATATTGGTAAGTAGCATGCTGCTGAGTGTTAATAATTAAGTTTTGAAAGTGAGCAACAGCATTATCTATATCATCATTGTTAGTAATATTAGGAAAATACAAATCAGTATTAAATAAAATAGTTTTAAATCGGCTCCAACCCACTGCCACGGAGGGAGGGGGAGGGAGGGTCAACAAGATCAATTTTGAAACTAACCGGAAGGTGGGCAGAATTGAGATCATTGATATTTGTAGTTGTAATTGGGAAATTAATATGTTTGGAAATGGCAAAATGAATAATAGAGGGACGGGAGTTACCATATCCCAGATGTGTAGATGTAGTACGTGCGTGTAGACTAAGATCTAAGTGTGTGACCATGTTGTGTAGTGAACTGCCTCGACAGGTGGTTGAATGACAGTTCCATCGTCAGTTATGTGCAGTATAATCACCGGCAATAAAACAGTGCGTGTTTTGTGAAAAAAGTTGTGTGAGGTCGTTAACTGGGAAAAAAACGCCCGTGCATAACATATACAGACACAAAATTAATATTAATGTGCGGCAGTTGTACTACAATTCCCGTATAGTCATGGCCTGTGTAATTTGAGTGTCGTGCAGGGTAATGTGGAATGGGATGTTTTATGTAAATGGCAGTTCCATCCTGGTTGGAACCAGAGCGAGGGGTATGGTAAAGTTTATAACCAGAGATTTTGATACTAATATTGGGTTTATGGACTTTCTGCAAGAGAATTATATCAATATCCGAATGGTTACCAATAATATCGCGCAATTCGTTTATTTTATTATTAATAGTAGGACAGTTCCAAGTTAACACAATAAGAGAATTAAGATGAGACATAGACATGGTTAGGGAAACATATCTCGTTGGCAAGAATGTCGAACTCCTTAATAATAACAAACATTTTTTACATTGGATTTTTGAATTTTTTGGTTTGGCCAGCAATATTTTTAATACATTTCAAAAATTTTGTAATATGTAGACTTTCTTTTATATCTTGGAAAGTATTAAAAATTTCCTGTGTATCATTAGAATAGGCTGGAGTAATAGTGGCTGGAGTAGTAGGAGCAGAGTTATCAGTTTCTGAGTTAATGGAGTTAGTATTTTCATTATTTTAAGAAGTGAAGGCGCCCTCAACTAGGATTTCAGGATTGTCAGAATTATTCTTTTGGGGTTCAGGATTGTTTTTTGGTTGACTCTTTTTTTTAGTAAAATTGAAATCCTTGAGAATTTTGGAGAGCATTTGGGTTTCTTTGGTTATCCCCTTATCGCTGGTTTTAGCTGAGTTGTTCTTAGAATTGTTTCGTTTATTGTTATTTTCACAGCGATATGGGTTTTTGACACAACCACGATAAGTGGCTGGGTGTGCTTGCCCAAAGTTCGCACATTTAGGAGTGATGTGGCCTTTGTACTCGCAGTTAATAGTTAGGTGATCAGCCCCGCACTTGGCGCATTTAGGCGTAAAATTACAAATTTCTGATGTGAACCAAAACCCTGGCACCGATAACATTGTTTAACTGTTTGGTAGCTTCTAAAAGCTACAATAGTAACAGAGATATAATAAATTTCTTTGATTTTATAGATTTCATCGAAGTTTTTGGTTGGTAGAACATTTACCATGTATAAAGGCATAGGTTGCACAGTTTTTCTATTTTTGAGCATGGCAGCCCTAATTACGGTGAAGGCCATGCTCTCTAAGTCTATTTACTATGATATTTGTTTCCGTAAAACACGGTAACCCTCTAATACAAAATTTTTTGGGACGCTGGTCCTTAGGATGAAAAGTTGTATATTTTTTTGGAATTTTCATCTAACCATTTTTGGGTAGCCCTAAAATCCGTATAATTCTTACATAACACCAGAAGGCGTTCAACTTTTAGTGCAATGGTAGGTTTAACAGCGTTAACATCTGAAATTTTTTTGGCGAGATCCGACCATTTTTCATTAAATTCAATACAAAATGGGTAAATTCTGGTTTTGGAATTACCAGACTCGTCGGTGGCAACACCGGAATTTTTGTCCATTTGACTAAAAAGATTAGCTTCATTAGATAAATTAGAAAATTTGTTATTAAGCGGGATAGTTGAAGTTTCCTCAAGAGGCCTCTTAGTGCCTTTTTGAACTAGTGTAAAGTCACTGAGTCCAAAAACATTTAAAACTTTACTGGAAGAAGTTCTAAATTTAGAAAAACAAAACACTCTAAAATAGGTTAAGTCTAACAAGTTATTATAACAAAATGCCTCCCTAAGTAAAGAAACAGCCTCATAGCAAACTTTTCTTACCTCCTCTTGATCCAATGCACAGGTAGCATAATCCATCTTTCTTCTTCTCGAAGTAATTTAAATAAGCGAAAAATTCGCCTAAGACTTGCTTAACTTTATCCTCATAAGAAGAGTTAATATTAATAAACTCTTGAAATAAGTTCGGTGTAACAGTTCCTTGAATAATACCTTGAATGATGTCACCAGCCATTAAACTATCAATTTCCGATGCCATGATGATAAGTTGAGATATCACCACTCAAAACACAGAAATACTACGTTACCGTAAAGAGAATCTATTCTGATATAAACTGATGTCTCTCTACGCAAAACATTAGTAGAATAACCGCAAAAATTGGAGCACAAGCCAGATGCGTCTTGTCTCCACGAATCTTACCTACCTACTGATGATATTAGACGAATAATTTATCGCAAAAAAATGCATTTTTCTCAAATATAAAATAAAACTGGTGCAAAGAATCACATTAAAAATCAGATTAAGATAATTAATCAAAATATTCAAATGAGTAGTGTATCGAAATAAGTCAGTTTTCCTCTCCCCACAATCCTCCTCAGACCACCAAATACATTTGATGCATATAGCCCAATTTTCTCCCATGCAATCATTAGAGAATTTTGAAGATCAGACGAAACACTCAACTTCTTCCGTTTCACTCAACGATTGAGGGTCCATGTCAGTGTCTGATGTTCGAGAACTTTTCACGATTTTCTAATTTGAGGAGATTTACTGATATATTTATATAAATGCATACGTATATATATGTATGTACGTGTGCCTGTATCTGTATATGTATGTAAAATAGATTTTCAGCTGGCATTCGAAAAAAAAGAACAACGCTGGGTTTATGTCAAATAATAGAAAATGTGGATAGTAAAAAACGACAAATTGAATATTTTGAGGATATAACTATATTAGAATTTTACATTACTTATTTATTTTTTTAGTTCTTCTTTCGATCAAAATCGTTATTTCTTTTTTTCAATACATATTTTTTTTTAACCTACGTCCAGCAAGTATGAACAGAATGTCTAAAAACAGAAAGACATTAGATTTTTTTATACATTTTTGAACATAAAGACTTACCAAGAGATTTAATCTCGTGTCAGATATGATTTACTTTTCGAATAAAGTTAGCTAGTTCTAAAATAAAACAGGGATATTTTCCTTAAATCTAGACGCCAAAATGAAATACGATAAGAGACTTAAATATAGTCTCAAAGCGACCAGTAAACATAAAGAAGACAGCCAGCTGTTCTTGACATCCAAAATCATTCTGACTCTGAGGTCTAAATCGATAATAATAAAAGTATGAATGTCTTGCGAAAACTTTAATGAAAAATAAAAATGAATTTTCGCACGCACAAAAGCTTTTCCTTTGTAGTTTCAGACAACAACAACAAATTAGTTTATTATTTTTTATTGATTTTTTTTTCTAATATTTTATGCTTAGAGATAACATCTAAAATAAGCAGATAAATAGAATTGATAATCTAAAAAATTACCATTAAAGAGGTGACTTGTTAATTATTTACAAAAAAAGGGAATCATAAAATGATAGTAAAATCATAAAAGATGAATATATATAAGAATATATAGCAAAATTGAATAGAGGACAGATTGCTTATTTTGAGGATTTTACACTAGTTTCTTTTTTTTTCTTTTTTTTTCTTTTTCATTTTTTAATATTTCTTTCGATCGAAAGCAGTTATTTTTTTTTTCTTTAAAAAGTATATTTTTTTCAACTTACGTCCAGCAAATATGGACAGAGTGTCTAAAAATAGAAAAACATTAGTTTCTCTATGCATTTTTGAACATAAAGGCTTACCAAGAGATTTAATCTCGTGTCAAAAATTATTTATTTTTCGAATAAAGTTAGCGAGCTCTAAAATAAAACAGGTGTATTTTCCTTAAATCTAGACGCCAAGATGAATATGATAAGAAACTTACATATAGTCTCAAAGTTACCAGTAAACATAAAGAAGACAGCCAGCTGTTCTTGACATCCAAAAACATTCTGACTGTGAGGTCTAGATCGATAATAATAAAAGTATGAATGTCTTGCGAAAACTTTAATGAACAATAAAAATAAATTTGCGCACGCACAAAAGCTTTTCAATTGTAGTTTCAGGCAACTACAACAAGCAAGTTTATTATTTTTTTATTCACTTTGTGTATTTATATTTTACTAAATATGCTTAGAGGATAACATCTAAAATAAACAAATAAGTACAATCGAAAATTCAATGAAATGGCCATTAAAGAGAAGAGTTGTTTTAATTATTAACAAAAAAGAGAACCATTAAAAGATAGTAAAGTCATAAAAAATGAAGATATATTAGTACAGCAAACTGAATAGAGAACAAATTGAATATTTTGAGGATTTAATTTTATTAGGTTTTTGCATTAGTTTTTTTATATAATTTTTTCGATTCAAAGAAGTTGTATTTTTCTTTAAATAATATTTTTTTAACTGTGTCCAGCAAGTAGGGACAGAAACACATTAGTTTCTTTATGCATTTTTGATCATAAAGACTTGCCAAGAGATTTAATCTCGTGTCAAATATGATTTACTTTTCGAATAAAGTTAGCGAGCTCTAAACTAAAACAGGGATATTTTCCTTAAATCTAGACGCCACAACGAAATATGATAAGAGACTTACATACAGTCTCAAACCGACCAGTAAACATAAAGAAGACAACCAGCTGTTCTTGACATCCAAAAACATTCTGACTGTGAGGTCTAGATCGATAATAATAAAAGTATGAATGTCTTGCAAAAAATTTAATGAAAAATAAAAATAAATTTGCGCACGCACAAAAGCTTTTCATTTGTAGTTTCAGGGAACTACAATAAAGTAGTTTATTATTTTTTAATTCCTTTTGTGTTTTTATATTTTATTTAATATGCTTAGAGAATAACATATAGAATAAACAGATAAGTACAAACGATAATGCAATGAATTGACCAGAAAAGAGGTGAATAGTTAATTATTTATAAAAATAGAACCATAAAGTGATAGTAAAATCATAAAAGATGAAAATACATCTGCTCTTTTTTTTTAAAGAAATCTTCCCTGGGATAATATGAGGGTACTTCTGAAATCATTGAGAAACGCGCGGGCGAAAATTTACAAAATAAAAATAACGGTTTGATTTTAAAATACAAAGTATTTTAACACAACAGACGATTTTTTGCTAACTTACTTCAACTTGATTGGCGTAGAATAAAATTTAAACAGAAGAGAAAATGGAATTCACGCGACAAAAATTTCGCGCTATAATTTTCTACGATTTTAAAGCAGATTAAATCTAGAAGAATGCTTTCAACGGTTGAAATTAGTATTTGGCGATAAATAACTTGCTCGTGCTATTGTGTTCAGATGGTTTAAAGAATTTAGCACAGGTCGCAAGTTTCAACAGGATGAAGAACACACAGGAAGGCCGCCGACGGGAGTAATGCCGGACAATGTGTCTGCCATACGAAAATGGATGATAATCGGTATACCGAAGAAAATTAACATTGGATCCGCAAACATACACAAAATTATTCAAAAAGAAATGCATATGAAAAAAGTAGTTTGTCGTTGGGTTCCCCATAAACTAACTGAGCACCAAAAAGAGGAGCGTGTCAGAATCAGTAAAGAAACTCTTAAATTGCTAAATGATGGTATCCACCGCATCATTTCTAAAATTTTAACGGCTGATGAAACGCAGTGACAGAGTTTTTTGACAATTGAATACGTCAAGAAAGCAAAGTATAGGTCTTTGAAGATGATCCCATGCCGACAATGGTGAAAAGACAACGCGCACTGAAAAAAGTGATGTATACCGTTTTCTCCAGAAGTACGAGATTGATCAAAGCCATCAAGTTGGAAGGACAATACACAGTAACAGAAAACTGGTATACCACTAAATTTCTTCCAGAAATTCTACAAGAAGTGAATGTTACGGGACTAATGCTTCACCATGACAATTCATCTTCAAATATAGCCAGAAAAACGAATTAAAGTGATAGAACATCCGCCGTATTCACCTGATGCAGCTAAGTTTGACTTTTGGTTATTCTTTTATCTAAAAAGAATTTACGTGGACATCGTTTCCATTCAGAAGAACAGATTGATCTGGCTATAAATGCATTTTTTTTGTCTATTCCAAGAAATGAATGGCTTGAGGTATTTAATCTGTGGAAAATTTTATTACAAAAGAGCATTGATGCTGGAAGAGACTACTTTGAATACACCTAAAATTTTGTAAGTATAACTTTAGAAACCTAGTTGTATCTCAAAAATTTCAGAGTGATCCTCGTACAAGGTGCATCTACAACGTTTGATGAATGTGTCTATTTCTAAATAGCCGACAACTAAGACAAAATCTCATGATAGTACATCCGCAAGGAGTGCAATGGCAAAAAACCAAACATAGGAGCAAAAATCCTCAATTCGTACGTAGCGATTATCAGTATTCATGACACTGAGCAACAGAATAACGGATACACGACCGAATTTTTTCCAATTTACAAAAAAAGAAGAAAAAGTTTTACTTGATGTTGATGACAGAAAATTGAATAGCAACCATGAAAACTAGTATACAGTAATCCACGTGTATAATATCTAAGATTAGCACGCCGCAATTAGTGTCAAACACCCACAAACTTTATAGAATGGGTTACTGGGTATTTATTTCACGACCTAAAAAGGAGTTTGAAAGGTATTCATTTTAGATATTTGCAAGTGCATATAGGTAACAAACATGTAATTATCAAGTAATATTCCAGCTCTATCGATTCCAAAAGAATTCTTAATTGAAAGTATCCCGTAGCTTTTTGAGTTTAGTGTATTAATTCCCATAGAGATTACACTAAACATGATTAAATATGGTTCACTTATATTAATATTTATTTTTTATTTGCTTGCTTTCTGTTATCATTTGATTTGCCAATTTTTTTAACACTAGTAGCACCATTAGGGGTCATTATGACCCCTGCCAAATTGAAAATTGCAGATTCGAACCAAAAATTTCTTCATAAGAATTGTTAAATATGCGAAGAACAAAAATAGTCTAATTAAATAAGTTACATAATTTTAAATAAAAATTCAGCTGTCAAACACTTTTTATAAAACTTGCACAAAATAGCCGGCGGCTCTAGTGTTAAAGTAACCTTGTGTGTTGCCGTTCTACTAATCCTCCTACTTTTCAAATGAAGTTGTAAAGAATTTGTTGCTGTTGTTGTTGTTTGTTTCTACCTTATGCTTTCTGCTTCGGCCAAAATAATACTCTTATGTACCTCTAATATTCAGTTTTCTTTTCTGGATAAATCATCTGAAGAAACATTTTCAGAAATAATAGGTTATAATGACAACCATATTAGAAATGCAAATAACTCAATAATCTATACTATCTATTGGAAAAATATTGAATAGCTATTGAATATCTGTTGGGAAAACTTCCAATAGTATCAATAAAGTCTAATTTGTAAAAGTTTTAATAGCTTTTTATTCATTTAATAAGATTTTTATATAGCCTTCTTATTGAAAATAATTTTTATTTTATGCAGCGAATGAATACATTTAGAGGAAATTGAAGAGATAATGCTTTGGTGAAGGATTTTTCAATTTTATTTCCCATTTATTACTTTATTGGTTAAAATAATCTTGTCTAATTTTCCTAATATAAAAAAGTCATGTTGGAGGAAAATGGATTTTTATTTCTCGTCATAAAAGACAAAAAAAGAAACGAAAAGTAATTCGTGAAAAAAAAAAAAAAAAAAAAAAAAAAAAAAAAAAAAAAACGTTGTCATTATCTTCTCTATAATGATGATCACTCAAGCTTAAAATTCTATTAAAATGAAATATTTTTTCCAGGAGATTAATGTAATTTCTCTTAGAAAAATCATTTCTATAAAAATTAAACTTAATTTTACGGTATGAATATCTATTGGAAAAACTTCCAATTTCAATCTTTAACTATCAATTTCGACGATCAGGTTTTTCAATTTTTAGATTTACTTTTATATGTTGAGCAATTTATAACTTTTCTTTTCTTATATTAGTCTAATAATTTCATAAATTTGAAAGTGTGCTCAAATATTTGTTTTCAGGCACCCAAAAACTGATCTAATATTAATAAATCTTCGTACTTAAGTGAATTATAAAACATATAGAAATAACCAAATATTTTTTTTTACTCTATTCTTTTTTACATAAACTATAATGTATATTTCCACATCATGAATGAAATGAAAAAAAAGTTTTCAAAACTCCAGCATTATTACGTACAAGAACCAACCATCTCCGAAAGCAATTTCTTGTTTAAGCGAAAACACGCATCTCCATTTATAAATACTTTGGTACATTTTTTCAATTTTTTCTGTAAAAATATCAATTTTAATATTTCAAACATATTCTCTTAACATTTTCTGATGCAGCTATTTTTATTATTATTATTATTTCTTGCTTAATCCTTTGTGACTCAACAACTCCTATTATACAAATAGTTACTTAAACTTGAAAATACACCAATTTAAGCATATAAAAGTAAATAAAAAAAGAAAACTGGCATTAAGCTCAGAAGCAATTCACGCTAATTATGTATTATACTCTTATTTTAAAGAATAATACCCTCGAAAAATAAAGAGATTGCTCCCTTATTTACCTTCTTCATTCTTAACCAATTAGTCTCCTAATCTAATAAGGGAAGCGCTTTCTCAGAAAATACCTGTTCACCAAATTTCAAGCAAACTGAATAATTATGAATGAAAATCTCAATCTAAATTAAGGGGAATTAGTTCCTTCCCTCTTTAAACTTAACTATATAACTTCTAAATCTAATTACGGTAATTTCTTATCAGAATAAATCTGTATAACAAATTGAAGCAATTCAGATAATTCTGCATAAAAAAACCTGTTTATCTAAATTAAGGGTGGGGGAGGGGAATTAGTACCGTAGATCTTTCCTTTATACTTAACCTAAAATGGCCTCAAAAATGATTAATGAAGCAGGGGTTTTTTTTTTTTTTTTTTCAAAATGAGCCTACATTGTTAAAAATTTGCAGCATTCTGTCCAATCATTGAAAAATCGGTTACATAACCATAATTTAACAATGTTCTGACGATAAAACGGGCAATAATATGGTCAGAAAACTGTAAAATGAAAGTTATATCGTTAAAAACTGTCAAATGACTGGACAGAATGCTGTAAAATTTAAACAATGTGTCTATAAACTTTAATGCAAATGCAAATCGGATATTTCTGTCGAGTTATCGCGTTAGATACATACATATATACATACATATATACATACTTAGTAAATACAGAACCAACGGACAAATACATTACACTAGGCAACAAAAAAAATATTTTTGTCAGTTTCCTGGTTCTAGATAGTCAATTCCTACTAATTTTGGGTTGAACAAAACGAATATGTAAATGAAATTTTTTTATTGGCTCTTGTTTTCAAGATACAATATAGCCCACTTGAGAAAGATACACAACATCCCATACATTGATTTAAAAGCAAATTGAAGAAGAAAAAAATTCCTATGTAATAAATACAATACAAAAGGCATGTTTCACTAAACAATGTTCATTTTTCAAAAAGCAGTTGTTGTTTTAGCCTATTCTTGCAAGCGTTTCCTTTTGAATTGCCTCTTGTATGTCAATGCCGTAGCATCTCTTGTAACAGTTCAATAGTGGTCGGCCAGCATTGACTCATCCCAATGACCCTGATATCAGCGTTTTATTACAGAGATATCTTTGTGAAACCTTTTACTGTGCTCATAGCTTACAACTCTACGGTTTTTAGGGAGAATATCAAGATGGGAGTGGAGGAAATGACGTTTCAGAGACATTTCGTATCCAAGGTCACGGCATTTTAGTAGGAGTTCTTTCACCAACTGTTGGTACTTCTAGGCTTTTCTGTTGCCTAAAAATCCTCGTACCACACTTTTGAAGGCTTCCCAGGCTGTGTTCTCTTTCCCTTCCAAAACTTTATCAAAAGCAGGGTCCTTCATTATTGTGCAAATTTGAGGGCCCAGAAAGATTCCCTTTTTAACCCTTGATTCACTCATTCTTGGAAATTTTGCTCTAAGGTAATGGAAAGCCTCTGCATCCTTGTTCATGGCTTTCACGAAGCTCATTAATCCCAGCTTAATGTGCAGTGGTGGAAGCATAATGTTTTTTGGATTAATTAGAGGCTCTTTTTGGACATTTTTCTCATCGGATCTCTCGATTTCTTGAAGGCCATTTGTCTTTTATGTAGTGAAAGTTTCTATCTCGGCTGTTTCACAAACGCAGAAAACAGTAGTACTTGGCATACCCTAATTGCATTCCCAGGAGTAAAGAAATTATTTTCGAGTCACCACAAACCTGTCATTTATGATCCTCATATTTCATTGACTCGAGAAGTAATGTCACATTCACGTAAGTTTCTTGCGTGCGAACGGAATGTCCAATGGGAATGGAAGGAATAATGTTGGCGTTTGTAGTAAGACTGCTTTGAAACTAAGTTTGGAAGCGTCTATAAATAACCTCTATTTCCGTGGAGCATGAGTTATGTTCATTGAATTCATCAAACCATTTACATCAGTGCAAGCAACAACATGCTCTTTCTTCTCAAAGAAATGAAGAAGATTCTTGTGACGAACCCTGTATTCTGTGATCTTGATTTCTGGTTGGATTCAACACAGAGAATTCAGTTGAGGGGAATTACAGCAATTAGGAGTACCAATTTCTGAACATTCGATTTCCTATAAAACAGCCATAGTGAGATTTCTCAAGTTGGTTCCTACCTCGAAAACAAGAGCTAATCTCAACGTTTTATGTTGATTTTCGTGTTTAGCGAGACAAAATACTTCGGAAATAACTATTTTTGTGCCCGAAACATTTTTGATGTTGGGTAGTGTTAATAATCAGACTCCAATAGCCTGTGAGGCAATAACAATAAAATAGAACATACAAGTCAAAAGTGATTCACCAAAATATACTTATTAAAATATATGCAATTAACAGAAAATTACTTACTTCTCATAAACATTGCTAATTTTCGAATACGAAATTGTAAACAGTATAGATTCACTTCTGTTAAAAATCAACTTCTCCAACCTTTTAATTTTACAAAATTTATGAAATTAAGTTTATCACTAACTATTTGAAATTCACGTATGTACAAAATTTGCCAAAATGTTTTTTTTTTTTTTTTTTTTTTTTTTTAAGATTTGAAAATTTATTCTGAACATCAAATACTATATAAAATCAAACTGGATACCTTAAAAATCCAGAAATATGTCGGTTGCCTTTGAAAAATAGCCGGATAAGTGAGATTTCGAATAAAGAAACAATGAAGGTAGTATTTAATGAATTGCAACGGGTAAATTTGAAACGGATGCTTTAATTTTTATAATATTTTTTCCTTACTAGTTTCTGGTGGTTTTCCAAAAACTAAAGCGTCAATAAAAATTTAAGATTAAAAAAAATAAATTATTTGGTAAAACATTACTACTTTTACTATTTTATATTGAATTGGTACTCTTTTGTTATGGTAATTTATAAAGCATCTGCATGGAAATAATTTAAGTTTTAAATTTCTTCGTGTTTTCCTTTTTACCAAGAGTAAAATTAAATGAACCACTTTTCTTGTTTACGAAAACTATCCCTTTAGGAATTCTCAGCAATAACGATATGTACTTAACAATTCATCAATATTTTTGAAAAATGATGTAAAATTCTCATAAAAATTAAAAAGATCCAAATACTACAAATAACTTCAAAGTTTTTTTTTTTTTTTTGAAAATGATGGATTACAAGATGCATTTTAAATGTCAGCTTTTATATTTTCGCCGGTATTATATTTCTAATACCATTAAAGTATAGTAAAGATTAATGGGAAGCTTTCTGAAACATATATTATTGAAAGAATGGAATATAGTATAAAGTTTGGAAGAAGAAACCCATAACATTTTGTTTGCCTCAGTTAATTTCTAATACAGTAGCTAATTAAATGCAATTTAATTCTTTATTCGAAGAATTAAAAAATAAGGTATTCCAAATGCTAGCTTAATATAATAATAAAATACAGCCGGTTAAAACATTTTTATTTTTAAATCTTGAATAATTTATCACATTTTAAGTTTAAACAGATTATTAAGCTTTTTTCTCATTAATTAATTATGTTTATGCATGAAACGCAAGAATAGATGTTTCCATGAGATAGATATTCCTTAAATTATTATTATTATTTACTACGTCTGCTAAAAAGGTTGCTCACAAGTTGCAAAACCCAATGTGGATAAGATAACTAATTTGCCAATGTTAAAATTCAGAGTAAATTTACTCCGTTTTAACTTCTATCTTCATTAAACTACAGATAATTTAAATGATGCACTTGATGTTTATTTTTTAGTTATAAAACTTAAAGTTACAAAAATCCGCGTATAAGGGTCACTGTAATGTACATAAACATTTTACAATTAACAAATAATGTTGAAATTAAATAGGTCAATGAAAATAATGCAAAAATGCAGAATTCTCCGTAAGATTTTTAGTTCAGTGGAATACGGTATATCAAATATCTGGGAAACAGCTGACACATACACTACGACGCAGCGACTGACTGCTAGCTTCAAGGACATAGGTAACCATATTTTTCAACAGCAAAAACGGTGTTTTGATGAATCTGGTTGAAAGATTTTACTAGTGTTTTTTTTTCTGATACATGTGCAGAATTCTAGGTACATGTGCAGAGAAGTAACTAATCCACTTTCTTTTATAACTAAAGAATGTTGAAAATAGACATGCGCTGTAAAGCAAATGTTGTTTCACATTTTAGTACAAGCAAATAAAAAACATTTGTGTTACATCGCCATCTATTGGTGAATTTTCATATTATTTTTTTTATGTTTAGTAAATGTCAAACGCATTTTTTTAATTATCCGTATTTCACCCTTGCTTTCAATTAAAACCAATAGAACAGACTCTAAAGGTCTCTTAACCTCTTCGCTACTGGTGATTATTACAGTATTTTTAATTATTACTGAATTATTTCTTCTCTCGTTTGACTTCAGAGCGAGATTTTTGTTTTATTTTCATTAGCTCGAATCTTAGGATTCGAAACATGTTATTCTTATATCAAAATTTCATTTATATTTGAGTATCATTAATAAAATAGGACAAAACTGATTTACCCATTTGGGTACTCAGGGACTGAAGAGGTTAACAGGAAACTTATTTCTTGCAGTCGCCGCATGGTAGTGTGAGTGTACCTGTAACTTCTAGTTCTTAAATCAAATTTCAATGTTTGTAGCATAGTTACTATCTATTCATTTGGAGTTCTTATTCGGTTGGCGGTCGGTTGACAGTTTTCTGATTATTTCTTAGGGGAAATTTAATGAATAACATAAAAGATTAATAATCCATGTCTCTGTTGCTTAAAAAATTATCATATTTTTTTCCTTGGTTAAAAATAATAAAAAGATGTTAAATATTATACAAAAGAATAAAATTACTTAAATTAAAAAAGATAATTCTTATTAAATGTCCTTCAAATCTAATGTCTGAATGTCAATATCAGAGGTGCTCTTCAAAAGTAATCTCTTTCTTTCAAATATTTTTCAGTTCTAAAGTTCGTGAGTATTTCACATTCTCACAAAATCAAAAATAAATAAATAAATAAATGAAAATGTTTCTCATTGTACAATAAATTAATCTGGAATGAGCACATTATTTACAAAAATTGTTTATGGAAGGCAGGGATTGCTGCGTATTTCGCATCACTATCACCTGTTTTCCGGATATTGGGTATGCCATATTCCACACATAATATGCAACTAGATTAATGCAACTCGGCATTTATTGTGTGTATAAATCTGAAAAATCGTAGAACTTTATAAAATTCGTTTGTTTTTATGTACGCTGTATCGTGTAGCGACGTCATTTCTCGCAACATGAACTTCAATGGATAATACATGATGAGTAGGGTGGAGCGAAAAAAAAAATTTTTTTGAAAATCAAAAACGGGTGGGTGCCAAAAGTTGCCTTTATACTAGTACATTAACTGCGTGAAATTTTACCGCTGAAAAAAAATGGCTTGAGTCTGCGCTTTTGCTCCAAAAATCGAAATTTTGAGTAAAATTTGTCATTTTTTGAAATTTTTTCAAAAAAATTTAAAAATTCCTACAGAGCTGGTTAGTATTTAAAATTGTTGCTTAGACCTTTATATTTATCTGCTTAATATATTGTTACGAATTTTGTAAATAGTTAGTGTTTGTACTGTAAAATAATGTAAATAATTTTATTAAGCTCCATTCCTTTACTAATATTAGTTTTTGTGACATTGTCTCTGTTATCAAGCAAACTTGTCCATTATTTTCAGTGTATGTCTACGGCAGATTGGCGAAATAATAAAGATATCGCCAAGTTGGCGTCACTTTTGGCGACTAATTTTGGTCGCCAAATTTGGCGATATATTGCCAAGTTGGCGACAAACTTGGCGATTGTTGGCGATGGTAACCCCCCTTTAGATATACTGATACATTGTTGGTTGTTCCGTGGTTTTTTCGAGATGGTTCTAGAAATTTCCAGCACCTGCTGCGAGCCTATATAAGAAGAGAAGCGATGCGAGCTGTTGTTATTATTTACCAGTCAGTCATTGAGTGAACAACGCGTTTGTTAAGCAAGTTTGCTTGAGTCTTATTTACGTTATTTTGAATGTGATTTAGTGTAGAGACGTTGTATAAAGAGTCTCTGGAACCTATATCTGCACTTATACGATAGATTTGAACAATTATTTTTGAATATCTAGAAATATTTGTGAGTTTCGAAGACTCTGTTGTTCTGAAGTTCTGTAAATAAATTATTTTCTACTTTTCTAAGAGCAAAGAGTTTGAAGTTGTCTAACCATAAGATCGAAAGAACCCCATACACGCTGCAACATTTGGTGTCAGGAGTCGGGATCTTATGGCGAAAACAAGAACAATGGACGGTCAACTGAAAGAACTGTTAGAAGCTATTAATGGAATAAAGGCAGAATTGACGAAAGGCCAAGAAGAGTTCGCGGAAAAAATGAATAAAGGCCAAGAAGATTTGGCGGATAAAATGAATAAAAACGAAGAAAGAATGGAACAGGTGACAAATAAAATTGACAAATGCCAAGAAGATGTGACGGAAAAGATTAATAAAGGCCAAGAAGAAATGAAGAAAACTTTAGAAGAAAAGTTCTCGTCGGTAGAGAGAAGAATAGGCTCGGTAGAAGAGAAAATAGAGGAAGTAGAAGAGAAAATTCAGAATGAAGTTAGTAATGTTGAACAGAAAATGGAAAGGAAAATAGCGGAAGTAGAAGAGAAAATTCAGAATGATGTTTGTAACGTTGAAGAGAAAATCAGTAACGTTGAAGAGAAAATACTAGGTGAAGTAGATGAAAAGCTAAATAAAAAAGTACAAGATCTTGAGAAGAAACTTTCAGCGTCTAGTGGTAATTATGAAGAATTTAGGAATCCTCCTGCTTCTCCCGTGCACATTAAGCTGTCGACATACGATGGAAAGAGTTTCTGCCAAGTTTAGAAGACCCAATTCACCATTGTAGCTGAAGCGAACAAATGGAGTGACGAGGTGAAAGCTTGTCAATTGGCAGCATCTTTAAGAGGAGAAGCCGCCGACGTGCTGCAAACATTGCCCGATATGACGCAATTCAATTTTGAGACTCTAAGTTGTGCACTTGAAATGAGATTCGGCGAAAAATTCTTCAAGGATTATACGAGAATACAAATGAAGAGCCGCCATCAAAAATCGAATGAAACCCTTCAAGAGTTTGCCTCGGAAATTGAACGGCTTGCAAATTTAGCATTCATTGACTGTCCAACAAATGTACGGGAAATGCTCTCACTGCAATATTTTGTAGAGGGAATAAAAGATCCAGAAGTGCAGAGAGCGGTACGAATGGCAGATGTACAGGATTTAAAGACTGCACTACTATATGCCTTAAAGTTGGAAGCAGCTACACAAGCCAGCCGAAGAGATCATCATTCAGTCCGAGGGGCAACGGTGAACAAAAGCTCAGACACTGAGATAGACTTCTTGAAAGAAATTAGGAAATTAAATCAAGAGATTGTAGCTTTAAAATATGGAAGAACAAGCGCAAGCAGACAGAATCTCACGTGCCGGGGATGCGGTGATACAGTACATCTCCGAAGAAATTGCCCCAAAATCCACGAACTTGAAATAAATTCAAACAGTCAGCAGGGAAACTAAATTTTGGCCATCTCGCGGGGCGGAGGTTGCCAGAGAATGAAAAGCCCCACCTGAAGATCCTCCAGATATCAAAAATGAGTGGCGGTGATAATGAATTATATGTGATAGTCTTTATTAACGGAATTCAATGCCGTATGATTGTCGATACAGGAGCCAATGTGACAATAATAAGAGAAGATTTGGCTCGAAAATTGAAATCTAAACTCATCTGGACTCCACACTGCGTTACCCTGCAAACTGTGACGGTCGACAAGATTGGCATATATGGAAAGGCCAATTTAACCATACACTTTGGAGGAACGAAATATTACCATACGGCATATGTGGCTGACATAACAGATCCTTGCTTAATCGGGCTAGATTTTCTGAAGAAGTTTGGCTTCAAGCTTGATTTCAAAAATAACAAAATGTTCTCAAAATTTGAAGAAATAAGTCTTTTTGGATTAAACAATGAAATTGAATGTAAACAAACAGTAATGGCCAAAGAAGACATCAATCTAGATCCAAGAACAGAATTTTTAGTTCCAGCTGAAATTAAAAATGAAACTAGTTACCGATTTGGCCATATAGATTATCCAGAAGACAATAGTACACAAGCAGGAGTATTGGTGGCTTCTTCTGTAGTAGACCTCTCGAAAAAGACCATTCCAGTCAGAATTGTTAACATCAGTTATAAGACGAAGACTATCAAGAAAGGAGAGGTGATAGCATCGTGTGCTCCTGTGACGTGCATAAGTCAAAATTCCAGTCACTCTGAGAAATCTTCAGATAATTTAGTCAAGGATTTGTTACAAAATACAGACTTAGATCCAAAACAGGTGGACGCCGCGGAAAATTTAATTAGGGAATTCCAAAGTTTATTCTCCCAAACATCTGAAGACTTTGGACGAACTAAAATGGCACAACATCGAATTGACACGGGAGATCACTCTCCTATTAAACAGCACCCTAGACGATTACCTTTTGCCAAGCAAGAAGAGGTGCAGAATTTAATTAAGGATATGGAAGAAAATGACATCATCGAACCATCGACAAGTCCATGGGCGTCTCCCGTTGTATTAGTAAGAAAGAAGGATGGTCTTACAAGATTTTCTGTAGACTACCGCCGACTGAATGACGTCACTAAAAAGGATAGTTACCCTCTACCAAGGATTGACGACACTCTTGACACACTTGCGGGCAACATCTGGTTCTCGACTCTGGATCTGAAGAGTGGTTACTGGCAGGTAGAGATCCATCCGGACGACCGCGAGAGGACTGCCTTTACAAGGGGACAAGGATTATGGCAATTCAAGGTAATGCCTTTTGGTCTGTGTAACGCACCTGCAACTTTCGAACGGCTTTTATGGAAACGGTTCTCCGGGGGCTGTCATATGAAGCATGTCTTGTTTATTTAGATGATATCGTAATCATAGGAAAATCTTTTGATGAACATCTAAACAATCTCAGGCGGGTGCTACAAAAATTAAAGGAAGCTAATTTGAAGTTAAGCCCTTCGAAGTGCAGTTTGTTTCGTAATGAAGTCGCCTACCTTGGACACATCATTTCGGCGGAAGGAGTTAGGACTGATCCGGAGAAGATATCGGCCGTGAAAAATTGGAATCGTCCAGCAGATGTTCACCAGCTTCGAAGTTTTCTAGGATTATGCCCCTATTACAGAAAATTCGTCAAAGGCTTCTCGATGATTGCAAGACCACTTCATAAATTACCAGAAGCCAATCAAAAATTTATGTGGACACAGGAATGTGACGCTGCTTTCGAAAAGCTTAAAGAGGCCTTGACATCCACTCCAATTCTGTCGTATCCTCAAATCGATAAACAGTTTATACTTGATACGGATGCAAGTAACGAAAACATTGGCGCTGTACTGTCCCAGGAAATCGTCGGCCAGGAGCGTGTTATCGCCTATTTCAGCAAGTGCTTGTCAAAAGCCGAGCGAAACTACTGCGTAACAAGAAAAGAGCTTCTTGCTGTAGTGAAAGCCATAGACCACTTTCATCACTATCTTTACGGTCGAAAGTTCCTGATCCGAACTGATCATGCTTCTCTAACTTGGCTATCGAATTTTAAGAACCCTGAAGGCCAGATAGCCAGGTGGATACAAAAGCTTCAAGAGTACGATATGGAGATACGCCATCGAAAAGGCTCATCACATGGAAATGCAGATGCTCTCTCAAGAAGACCCTGCTCTGAGAATTGTAGATACTGCGACCGGGTTGAAAAGAAATTTAATGTCAAAGGTCCTATAGTAAAACAAATTACAACTGGGTCTACATCATCGCAAGATCCGTGGAGTGACGAGAGCCTGCGTAAAGATCAACTTGCTGATCCTGAAATTAAGCCAATTCTAGAGCTGAAAGAGGAGTCCAACAGGAAGCCCAGCTGGCAAGACATGGCCCATTACCATCCTACAACTAAACGTTATTGGGCTCTCTGGGATTCCTTACATTTGAAGAACGGCATCTTGTACCGAAAATGGGAGTCTGACGATGGAAAGACATGTAGATGGCAACTACTACTCCCTAAGTCAAGAATTTCTATGGTCCTTCAAGAACTGCATGGTCATTTTGGTGTAATGAAGACCCTGCAAAAGGTTCGAGAGCGTTTTTACTGGAATAATGTTCGCAGCGACGTGGAGAAGTGGTGTCGAACTTGTGACACCTGTGTAGCACGTAAAGGTCCAAAGAGGCGCACCCGTCGACGATTGCAGCGTTATAATGTAGGAGCTCCTTTCGAACGAATTGCTCTAGATATCCTGTGTCCTCTTACTAGAACATCTGATGGCAATAAGTACATCCTCGTTGTCATGGATTACTTCACCAAGTGGCCTGAAGCCTACGCCATTCCTAATCAAGAGGCGGTAACCGTAGCAGACATACTAGTTCAACACTGGGTTTCCAGATACGGAGTCCCTCTTCAAATCCATTCCGATCAAGGAAGAAATTTTGATTCGGCTGTGTTCAAGGAAATGTGTGAACTACTCGGCATGGACAAAACCCGAACAACACCTCTACACCCTCAATCGGACGGCATGGTGGAGCGGTTCAATCGTACCATCCTAAATAGTCTCTCTCTCCTGGTGTCTAGAGACCAACAGGACTGGGACAAGAAATTTCCTATTTTACTGCTTGCCTACAGGAGTGCCACTCATGAGGCTACTGGTTACTCCCCTTCTCAAATGCTCTTTGGTCGTGATCTTCGTCGGATTTTTTGTTTGGCCGTCCTCCTGACGCTCCTTTGTCGCCTGAAGAATACGTGGATGGACTCCAGGCACGGATTGAGGAGGTTCATTGTCTAGCGAGGAACCGAATCGGACTGGCATCAGAAAAGATGAAGACACGGTACGACACAAAGGCAACTGGACATGAGTTCAACGAAGGTGACAAAGTTTGGTTGTGGAATCCCATACGTCGTAAGGGACTGTCGCCAAAATTACAAAGAAACTGGGACGGTCCTTACACAGTCGTCAACAGGCTGAATGACGTCGTCGTACGCATACAAAAATCGCCACACGCCAAACCCAAGGTCGTACACTATAACCGGCTAGCCCCTTATTTTGGCCAAAGTGATTAGAAATTCGAAACTTGAATTTCAGACCATGGTCATGAAAGTCACTTTTTGTAAATATGTAAACAGTAATAAGTTATTATTTGTGTAAATTTTATTATTATTGTTATTATTATTTATTTATTTATTTACTTGTTTATTTATTTTAAGTGTTTTCCTCTAACTCAAGGATTACACTGCCCGGGACGTGCAGTCTTTGAGGAGGGGGTAGTGTTACGAGTTTTGTAAATAGTGTTTGTACTGTAAAATAATGTAAATAATTTTATTAAGCTCCATTCCTTTACTAATATTAGTTTTTGTTACATTGTCTCTGTTATCAAGCAAACTTGTCCATTATTTTCAGTGTATGTCTACGGCAGATTGGCGAAATAATAAAGATATCGCCAAGTTAGCGTCACTTTTGGCGAATAATTTTGGTCGCCAAATTTGGCGATATATCGCCAAGTTGGCGACAAACTTGGCGATTGTTGGCGATGGTAACCCTTCCCTTTATGGTAACCCCCCCTTTAGATATACTGATACATTGTTTGTTGTTCCGTGGTTTTTTCGAGATGGTTCTAGAAATTTCCAGCACCTGCTGCGAGCCTATATAAGAAGAGAAGCGATGCGAGCTGTTGTTATTACTTACCAGTCAGTCATTGAGTGAACAACGCGTTTGTTAAGCAAGTTTGCTTGAGTCTTATTTACGTTATTTTGAATGTGATTTAGTGTAGAGACGTTGTATAAAGAGTCTCTGGAACCTATATCTGCACTTATACGATAGATTTGAACAATTATTTTTGAATATCTAGAAATATTTGTGAGTTTCGAAGACTCTGTTGTTCTGAAGTTCTGTAAATAAATTATTTTCTACTTTTCTAAGAGGAAAGAGTTTGAAGTTGTCTAGCCATAAGATCGAAAGAACCCCATATACGCTGCAACAATATTTAAACTATAAAACAATATCTGTAGTCTGCACAATTGGAGCAAATCTGACAACTTTTTGTGAAAAATCAGCGTTAACCTCTCTATTGGAGCATACAACAAAATGTTCTTTTAAATGCATTTCTTACCTAGCTGCTTTCAAAACTACTGTGTATATAACTCATTAGAGGTGGTTGCATTATCCCACCCGTCTCAACCACCCAATCATCTAGGCCCAGTGTTTTATTTATGTATTGAATTGTTACTTTTTTCCCGAAGACGAGTATAAGTTTTCTATATATCAAAGTAATTTATCTCTTCTTTGTATTCACTGACTTTGGATGATTTGGACTGCTGGTGTGACCTGCTGCACGTATATTTTTATACCATGTATAACAGAAGAGAAGCTGAGTAATGTATTGGGTATGTTCTTCATTGAACCTATTCAGCAGTCTGTTATCTTTATTAAATTTTCATGCAATTAATACATTATGATTGGAAATTCTGTTACCACAGCATTTTTTCAATCAATTACATTTTATATATAATGATTTTTCTAAAAATTGATTGTATGAATTCAAATTTTAGTATGTCATCATTTACTGTACTTATTACATTGAATATATTTTGAGAAACTGGATTCTTAATATTATGACGATCGTCACTGAGGATTGCAAACAAAATTTGCGTATAAAACAACAATATTTAAGTTTTAGTATGCTTTATGTCGTTTCCTGTGTTGTTCCATAGTCTAGTAATTTCTAATAAGATTTTAGATCTATTATTTAGGTGTGTAGTACATTTGGTATAAAACATTCGCGATATAAACTTGGATTATACATATTGTGAGTGAACATATAGACACTGATTGCCAATCTGTGCTTATATAAAGCGGAAAATTTTATTAACTTTATGAGCTGTCTTTTGTGTGAGATGTTTTCTAAACTCCTATTCTCCATTCTTTCTGAGAAATATCTTTCCTTATGAATTAGCTTTGCAATCTCTGACAGAAATTTCTAGTCTTTTCTGAGTATCTTTTTCTCAATTTGAGAAAATAATTTTTCAAAATTATTCTCTATTTTATAAAAAAAAAATTGCAATAGGAAGTGAATAGTACGTAGATAAAGATTTTCCTTATTGATCCAGTGAATCCATGCAGCTTAGAACGTTTTATATCGACTTCTCTAATAACTGATGCAGAGGAAATTCCCTGGAGTTATAAGTAGCGAATGATTTAGTATTATACACAATTCTAAGCTTACCCCATGCAAAATGGTTCACAGTGACAAATAAAATTCTCCTAATTTTAAATGAGCACTTATAGTCGATTAGAATCCGTACATTCCCTCATAAAGTACTATGCATTATATGTTTATGCCCAGGAAATTTCACCATCAAATGCTGTCCACTCTTAAAAAGAGGATCTAAAAGTTAATAGGAAATTACCTGGACACGAAAACACTTGGAAAACGGCATAAAACTAATGCAAAAAAAAGTTATTTACAACAGCGGTTGCTTACACATGGAGAACAAATTTTCATTGCAATTCTCGCTGATGATCACCATCACGTTAAACAGCTCGCTTCTCAACATATAAAAAATGCAAAAGTAGAATAAATGATGGCATACTTATAGTTGAAATATCTGAAATCATCTTTGAAGCAAATCATTACGTAAAAAAAAA
Source organism: Maratus speculifer (assembly GCA_964019185.1). Taxonomy (NCBI): domain Eukaryota; kingdom Metazoa; phylum Arthropoda; class Arachnida; order Araneae; family Salticidae; genus Maratus; species Maratus speculifer. Next base: position 276,743,409 of record OZ025289.1, on the reverse strand, counting down.
ATACAATTGACTGAAAAAATGTTGTGGTAACAGAACTTCCAATCACTATTCATCAACTGAATGTAAGTTTGATAAATATAATAGATGGCCGAATAGATCCCTTTAACGGATTCCCGTGCATTACTCTGCTTGTCATTTTTTTGTATAAACTGTAGAAATATACCTGAAGATAGTTACAGCAGCATGTGGATGCAAAGAACAGATGAACAAGGTGGAAGCATCGAAAACATGCCAAATTTTTATAAAGAAAATCACAAATCAATGTATAAATAAAACACTGATGGTCGAATAGTTGGGCCGGGTGGTATAGGAAATATAGCCACCTCCACGACGCATGTCCAAGGTAGTTTTGAAAACAAGAGCTGTATTAAAAACAACAATTTGTTGTATGACCCAATAGAGTGGTAATGCTGTTTTCTTACTAAAAGTTGACTGTTTTGCTCCAGCTATAGGGAATAAACATATTGTTTTATAGTTTAAATATGTTAAGCAGATAAATATAAAGGTCTAAGCAACACTTTTAAATACTAACCAGCTCTGTAGGAATTTTAAATTTTTTTGAAAAAATATCAAAAAATGACAAATTTTACCCAAAATTTCAATTTTTGGAGCAAAAGCGCAGACTCAAGCCATTTTTTTCAGCGGTAAAATTTCAGGCAGTTGATGTACTAGTATAAGGGCAACTTTTGGCACCTACCCGTTTTTGATTTTCAAAAAAAATTTTTTTTCGCTCCACCCTAATGATGAGTCACTGGCACAGAACAAATGAGCTATCTTTTTTCTCCGTGCGATGGGGCTTGTCATCAGCATTAGATTTCAGGTTCAAACATGCACTTTGCAAATTTCTCCGTTCGCTGCCTGGGTTGGTGACTTGGCTACATTTGTGACACAAAAAATGCAACAGACAGCTTTCAAACAGGCAAAGTTTGGCAGCAAATAACTTAACACTGCAAGACAATGTCTAAATAGTATGCTTTCACCAAGGTTTGAGTGTGTTATGATGTTATCCCTTGCAATAACAACCTACATGGACAATATGCTGGAACACTGGAACGGAACAATTGAGATAGCCTTTTATTCGGTGTTTCTATAAATAACGTCAGTCATGTGGGGAAAAAATATCACGAAGATATTGTAGTATACGTTTCCATGGTAATTTATTTTTCTTACTTTATGTTTTTGGCATTATTAACAGTGTTTTTTAAGTTTGTGTTTTTATTCGAATGTAAAAAGATGATGGAATATGTTAAGCCATGTGTGGCTCGCTCGCTTTTTGATGTGAAATAAAATCGCAATTACAGTCCATATTTGTTGTGTTAAATTGAAAGAACCAGGGTGTGTTATGTATCTTATTAGTTTAAAAACGCTACGAACATTGGGTGCTTGGAACCCATTAACTGAATTCAAGATTAGTCTAATATTTCGTAATGAAATTTGTATAGAAATTTGAGATCAATATATGTATGTTACTGACTAAAATGTGATGAAACCAACTGTATAAGACATGGAATCCAATCTTCATTTTCATACGTAAATTTATACAAAAGCTGGTCAGATAATTACTAATAGAAAAGAATGGAAAGAAGTATTTAAATTCAAATCCAAAGTGTGACTAGTAAATAACGAGACTATGAAGATGCGTCAAATTTGTACGACCAATAGTTGTGTTGTGGAAAGTATCCTGTATTGATTATTGTCCATGTTGCATCAATTTCACACATACCCAATTATTCCACAGGTGCTGGTTACTTTAAAATCCCTTTATTAAATAAAATAATTCACTAGTAGCTCACTGCCGCATAATCGTCTGCACACGTCTCAAACACAACTTTAGAATAAAAACTGAAAAAGCAATTCACTTCGCTTCCATTTCTGGACACTGATATTTTAATTATAGGTGGCACGGTATGTCTGTCTACATGGAACAGTCCTTAAAGTAGATATATTAAAATTAGTCAGGCCTTTATTTTCTGAACCCTGTTTTAGTGTTTTGCGGATAAAATGTAGAGTGATTTAAAAGAACAAAGAATGAAAATTTCTGTTGTGAAATGCGAAATTTTCTTTTGAACTTGTAAATTAGCTACTGAAGTTCATCGTTTCTTACGAGACGTATACGGCAATGAATGACTATCACATGCACGGATTTTTCTCTTAATAAGTAAAAGCATTTCTAAGATGGACGAGAAAATATTTAAGATTGTGGTAGCCCAGGTGTCCCTTCCACGTCAACAACGAATAAAATTTTGGATACTCTTGAGATTGTGACAATAACTTGTGACTTATTCTTGGACTTAACTGGATTTCTGAAGGCCAAAACTATTAATCAAAATTTCTACTTTAAAGTACTTGCTAAAATAAGGGAAAAAATATGAAAAAAAGAACCAAATTCTGAAAGAACAAAACATGAGTGTTTCAGTCTGGAAAAGCTCTGACTCCCAAATCCATTACCTGTCAGGACAGTTCTAAACAGATATTACATGCTAGAGTTGTATCATCGGTCTTATTCGCCAGACCTTACCGATTTTTATCTGTTCTTCAAGGTCAAATATGCATTAAAAGATATCAAATTTCAGACTGTTGAAGTTGTAAAAGAATCCCTCCAGCCTTTTTCAACATATAATAAACAACATAGGGTCTATTGGCATGGAGCTGACACTTTAAAAATTCAATAACGATACAGTGCGATACTACTATATTTATTCTTACAAGTGATGAATGTGTGAAGTTTGAATATCCTGACTATCATTTTCTTGTTTTAATTCCAAATATCACCTGTCTCATACGCTCGAACAAACGTATAAAAATGGTTAAAAATATCCTCAGATTTTACCCTCATTCTTTTTAGTTGTTATAACTTTTAAAAAAGAAAAGAAAAAATATTTTTGGTCCGAAATTGCCAGGTTATTTTAAGTATTGATATAATGTGAGAAAATGTGCCATTTACCGGTGATGTTTAGAACAAAAACATTAAAAAAAAAATTTCATGTCACACATTAATATTATTTAATAATGATGTCAATAGCTGTCATTGTTTACTCGTTACTGAATTTTAAAAACTATCATTGCATTTCAGAATACATCTATAATTGGAACAAACGGTGGCTCTTATTTAAATGTTTATTTATTACATACACTGTAACTCTAAATTTCTTAAATGTCTTTCCTCTCCTTATATAAAACACCTCTTTTCATTTAAAAAGATATAACTAATTATTTAGAAGATTTTCAAGTTATTCAACAACGTATTGGGTCAAAGTTCAAAAGAATTTTCTTTTCTCTCTACGTTAATATAATGTCTTCATAATTCAGAATAGTAATCGAAATCTCCAGAGAATATAAATACGAGCGTTGAATAAATCAGCATGAATGGAATTTTACATGTTAATAAATCATGAGCATTTTGGATAGAGAAAATATTTTCAGATAAAAGGATTTTCTGAATATGTAATTTGAAATTTGATGATTTATTGATTTTTCGAAACAAATTAGCTTTTATTCTTCTAAAAAATTGGTAAAAAAGATTAATTTTTTTTCTTTAAAGAAAAATACGCTTATTTGTGATGTGAATTATGTTCGTAAAAACTTTTTTGATAGTATAGATTATTTAACACACTTATAAGAAAAAAATATGTTACTAAAAATTGTTACCAGTGTTTTGAAATACACTCACCTGTAAGATACACACTAACTTGGAAATATGGAATTTTTTTTCCAAAATGAAAAAATTATTTGAAACTATGTACTTCATCACATGTAGATAAAAAAATAAAAATTTGTTAAATATTTTTTTTAAACACGCTCACCTGAAATACAAACACTAACATGCAATTAAAACACTAAAAACGTTTTTTTGGAAATATCTACTTATCTTACTTTAAAAGTATTTGTAATTTTGACTGTATTCCTGTTTCTTTTATAATCGTATTATTAACTGATAATTATCGACATTTGTTGTGGGTAAACGTAACATCAAAAAAAGTTTTTCAAATTAATTTTTGTACAAGTGGAAAGTGAAAAGTTACAATTTCGCCATGTTATGTTACAACAACTTAAAAAAAGAGTGAGGGCTAGAAATGCTATTAAGTTTATTTGGATCGTGCCACTTTTCTTAGTACAGTTAAAAAGAACTTTTTTGCCAAATTTGGAATGATGATTTCAACATATACGCAAAAAATTCGCTCTGGGCAACCTTCTAGCATTAATAATTATTTAATCCATGTTTTAATGAATAATAATCAACAGATTATGACTGTTTTTTTATTAAACTGATTAGTATTATTGAATTGATTTTTAAAAAAGTAAAAGGTATTATGTTTCGGTCTTAAATGAATTAAAAAAATGGGTACCATATTTCTAAAGAATATATTTAGCGGAGTTTTTGAAAAACACAAATAGAATACATTTTCCCCCGCTGAATCATAAAAGACATACTTTTAAGCGATAACAACAATATTTATAGTTCAGACAGTAAGATGTTAGTCCTCTGTCTGAAGATCTCGTGTTCAAAACCCGAGACGTTGTAAATTAAAGACCCGAGACGTAGAAATAAATTGTGCACAAATCAAGCAGGACGGTCGTTCTGCGAAGCCAAGCTAAAAAAAAATTATATGCCCGCCAAACGAACAAGCACCAAAAATATAACAACCGCTTAACTGCTTAATATACTCGAGACAATTTCCCCATGTTAAATAGACGAAACATGGCATTTTAAAATTGCAGATATTTAAGAAATTATGTATCACAGAGAAATAAAGAAGAATATAATGTAAAAAAGGCTCCAATTTGAGATCAAACTCATCTATATAAAATAATTGTAAACAGAGATACTGAAACTATCACTTTTTTCTTCGTCAAACATTTTTTTCAATCAAACTACAGACTTAAATAAAAGACAGAAAAGGTATAAGGTGCATTTTCGGACATGTAATTATTCAATCTACGTGCTTTTGTAAAATTCAGTTTAAAAAAAATTAAATTTCTATCCTTAAAAAGCAAAAACCTGTATTTAATTAACAAATTAAGCCCAATTGCGATAAACTGTTTGAGCTGCGAATCAACATACTAGGGGCATTCAAATGAAAACGTACGAAACTCGCTAGCTACCAAACGATTGAAATCGGAATATGCCTTTTTGGAATAAAGTAGTGAGAAATCGAGAGATGCGATTGGAGTATCCGGTGTAGTTGTGCGCATGCGTAGTTGCCCGTGCATGAAGGGGGAGAAAAGCAGACAACAAGTGAGTTCCCTCCAACTGACGCAGCAGTGTCTGTGGGGACACCATGACTTTCCCATTGTAAAATCCGATGTTTAAAGTGAAGCGAGATGCTATTAGATTTCTCGCTGCATAAAACTTTGATCAGACATCTTGCTGCTTTAGTTAATATTACGATATAGAAACCCTATTCATCTCTGTCATCTATGAATCCATCCCTCACAGAATCCATACACAAAAACTGTATAAGTTAGAGACTTCAAAATTTGTGCTCTTACACTGGAATACTTCGTATCACACGACAAATCATAAAATTTTAATAAGGTCTATTATTTTAGTTAAATTAATTTCATCAATATCATTTAAATTTTAAACGAGAACTTTTCTTTCAACGTTTTTCGTGTAGGTATCATAGTTTGGAGCGAAAGCATCTCGTTCGTAAACAGAAGATTATTACTATTATTATTATTATTATTATTATTATTATTATTATTATTATTATTATTATTATTATTATTATTATGAAAAAATGAGTGAAAAATCCCAGCCGGCTATCGCCCAGATAGCTTAACAGGTAAAGCATTGGCCTTGTACACCAAGTATCCGGGTTCGATTCCCGGCCTGAGCAATTTTTCGCTCAGCTGGAAATAATTCATAGAAGATTATTAGTTCGCACCCCGATGCTTAAACTTAAAAATATTCATATTAAGATGGGTTTAATAAGAAAAAAATCATATTTTTGGCTTATTTGAGGATTTATATTATGACGGTTTTGTTTATCTGACATTCATAATATTTTTTAGAGTTCAGTTTTCTTTCTATTTTAAAATATTTTGCGATTTATAAATAATACAGCATTTTAAATATAATTTGTAACATTTTTTTGCTTTTAAAAATTTTAAATTTCATTTATATTTTCGCTATTTATTTTATTTCGCGTTTTTACAAAATTCGAATTTTGGATTTTATTTAAATAATTTTATTTGAAGGTTTTTAATTTGATTTAAATAAATAGCTACCTTTTATAATTATTTTTAAATTAAATTTGTTGGTGCTACCATCTACTAAAAATTTAATAATTATAAATCACCAATTTGGATTTATTAATTAAAGGACAGGTTGTTTTGGAAAAAAAAAATAACGAAACCCTTTATGCGATTTGCGATCCCACTTACCTACTTATTTTTAAATTAAATGATCGTAAATTGATGCATTTAACCAATGTGATAGAGGTTTTGAAGAGAAAGTAAATTTTATTAATTAGCAATTCTTGAAATGTACTCAAAGTGATAACTTTATTATAAACACTCCTAGATATTATATGGTCATTTTTTTTATATAATACTCTAATCTTCTTATTTATGTTGTGAAAAACATTTTCATAATACCATGGAAAAAGGCTGATATTGATAAGATGTGGGCAAAAATAAGTACCCCCCCCCCCTATTAACTTTGCAACAAGTAATTCTAGAAGAATAAAATCTCTAATACCAAACGATTGGAAATAAAGTACACTTTTAAATTAGGCAAATGAAATTTGCTTAGAGGCACCTATACATATTAAAGTTAACCTAAAGTGTGCTTTTTCAAAATCAATACTATCATAATCATCTTTCCATAATCAATCATATATATATATATAGTTTCCGAGATATTAATTATCTTAAAATCAGTATATTTTAAAACCTGTATCCAAATTGAAGTCCGGTATTCGAATATTCAAATTCTACAGAATGACTATGTCACTTCCATTAATGTATTTTTTATTTTTATTTTTATTTATTTATTTATTTACTAGCTCACCCGCCCGGCGTTGCACGGTACCGAGATATTAATATTAAAGGAACATAAAAATTGTAATTTTATCTCTAATTCGAAATAAGGTGGTCTGGGGTAATAACGCCAGGCGGGGTAATAACGCCAAGTGCTAATATTTTGCATAATTATGAAATAATCTGGTAAATGACACCCATGTGCTATGCGCAGAAGGGTTTTGAGTCATATAATTCGCAAAAAAGCAGCTTCAATTTCATTTTTAGGTCTGATTGTTTTTACAAGCAACTAAAATCAACGTTTGATCTAAAATTTGCGAGATATGTTTTGTGATGTGAAGACTATTTTTTTATCCGGAAATACTTTCTTAATTACATAAATTTGTAGTACATTTCATGGACTTTCAAAATGTTGTTGAAGATTTTGGATATCTTCTCGAGGTAATTTGTAATTTAAAATGTACAGCGCAATAACTATAACGGGGTAATAACGCCAATCCTTGGCATTAATACCCCGGTTGATTCCCTACAGTGGCCGAGCTATATCTTAAATACTGATTCAAATAAACACAGTTAAAACTGTGCAATGTTTCTATTAATTCTATTTAAGTGGTCCTTTTTAAGCAAAAAGAAACTCACGGTCTTATATTCTTTTGCCTCATCCTTTCCCCTCACCACACCTTTATATTTCTTACACTTTCACAAAAAATTGAACATTTTCAATAGCTTAGAATGCAATTTGTCAATTTCAAAGTTTGTAGAGTTTGTATTTTTAGAATTGGGCAATCTACATGCAATTATTCCATTTTATTTCATAGTTTTGTTTGTATGGCGTTATTACCCATATACGTGGGTAATAACGCCAAATAGCATTGGTCAAGAAATCCCGCCATTACATTTTTTGAATACATATCTGTTAAATTATTTTTTTTATATAGATAATCAATGAGTTGCTGTATCAAATCATACATTTGTTTGAAAAATACAAACTAAAACTGAGCCGTGAAAATTGCTAGACCCTTAACGTGGCGTTATTACCCCAGGGTACCTTATGTGAAATTACGTTGTCTGAAATACACGGCCACCGACTGTGTGAAAAATTGGTTTAAAAAATGAACAAATAATATTTAGCCGTAAAAATGTTCGAAAGGACTACAATGGGAAACGGGAGAGGAACTACTCAAGTAATAATTAGAATTCTGAAAATCTCAATGTCAGATACATCAGGAGAAACTTTGGGGTACTTTCAAGAACGTTTTGAGCCTCGTAAGTGCCGTAGATTTTGCTATCCATCGCAGAAAAACATACATGTACACAGACAGTGCGTTTAGTTAATTTATTAGTGTAGATTACTGTGGATATTCAAAATAATTCCTTTACCGCTTTTTCATTAGTTTTATGGTTTTTGCTTTTTTTACATGTAATTTAAATAAAGATAAGACAATGATGCTTATAAAAATCTGTAATATTGACAAAATTGACAAAAAACCGATGCCAAACGCACAAAAAGATTTTTAAAAACCACATCGAAAATCGTACTGAAAATTGCAATAAAAAAAATCACTGAAATTGAAAAATCATACCAGACAAAGTTCGGTTAATTAGGCTTTGAAACAATTTTATTTTTATGATTCTCAAAAAAAAAAAAAAGCCACAAAATGTGAAGAAATACTAAAAATCGCAATAAAAAATTCGTTAACTGTTCCAAAAATCGACGCACGAATTCTGAATAAACTTTATTCAAAAGAGAAAAAAAAATTACTATATTTAGTGAAAAGAATGAAACTGTATACCTTTCACTAATATTGAAACATCGCCTCGAAACATAAAAATAGCGCTAAAAATCGCCTAAAAATTTCGAATAAAAAAAAACAATAATCGGGCTTCGAGGTGTAAAACTACATGTATAGAGGTACCGTCCTTCCAAATTTTGTAACTCTGCAGCGGTCTCTTCAGAACAGCACTGACACACACACATACTTGTCTCTCTATTATTATAGATTACTGTGAATATCCTAATTAATAATTTTATTGCTAATTCGTTAATTTTATGTTTTTACTTTTCCTACATGCAATTATTACAAGAATTGGTAAGATCACGATGCATACAAAAAACTATAATTTTGACAAAAATGACAAAAAATCGATTCTAAACGCACAAAAAAAAAAAAAAAATCGCTAAAAATCACATCGAAAATCGCACTGAAAATCGCATTAAAAATCACTGAAATTGAAAAATCATAGCAGACAAAATTTAGTTCATTAGGTTGAAAGAATCAATTGAATCAATTTTGTTTTTATCATTGTCAAAAATAGCCGCAAAATGCGAAAAAATCACTAAAAATCGCATTAAAATATTCGCTAAAAATTCAAAAATCGCCACAAGAATTCAAAATAAACTTTATTGAAAAGAGAAAAAAATTACTATATTGAGTGAAAAGAAATAAACCGTATTCCTTTCACTAATATGGAAAAATTGTCTCGAAACACAAAAAGAGCGCTAAAAATCGCCTAAAAAATTAAATTAAAAAATTCTAATCAAAAAATCAAAAATTGGGCTTCGAGGTGCAAAACTACATGTATAGAGGTACCTTCCCTGCAAATTTTGTAACTCTACATGCAGCGGTCTCTTCAGAACAGCGCTGACACACACACATACTTGTCTCTTTATTATTATAGATTTGCCGATATAAACATTTCAATTGCTTAATATATTTCGACTATTAAACTCAAATGTTTCAATAAAAGGAGCAAATTATCTATTTTTTCTTTTTTCAAAATACTGTTTTGAACGTCATAGATTGTTTCTTAAAGCATCACCTTAATGTTTTTTACTTATAATTTGAAAACTATGTGTAAGAACAATTTTAATTGAAAATTTGCATACAACATGACATAATAAATATAAATCAATGCAAAAAATCATAGGTTTCAAATCTTATTTTTTTTAAATATTAATTTCATATTTCGGAATTCATATTATCTATAAATTTTATTATAAATTTATTTTATTAATGCTTAAATAGTTTAGTATCATAACTAAGCAAAAAAAATCGCATATTAATATTAATAAAAATGAGATATTAATAAAAATGAGAAAGTGTAATTTATCATTGAAAGTTCAAAATTTTGAATGGTTATAATTCTAAAACTTATGATGCAAATGATTTGAAATTTCGTTGATAACAATAGTTTGACTGAACATTTAAAATATATTGGAAAAATTGAGTGTGGTCATTGGATAGAAGTAAAGTTTGGTATATTTTGAAATTGTGGGTGGCTTCCTAGCACATTTTATGTGCATAATCTAAATGTAGATTTTATTTCCAATCGTTTCGTACCAACATTTTTTTCCTTATAATTAATTAGAAAGTTAGTAAGGGGTGTTTCCCTTCTATTCATTTATTTTTTTCCTCACGAATGTGGTTATGTATTAAAGGCTATCAATGATATATCAATATTTTTAAATAGGTTTGGCAGTTGATAAGATATAGCTCATACGACGCCATAAAGAAGTAAGAGCTGATTAAAGAATTATTTCTCAATTCGGTGAAAGCAGAGAAAAATCTTGTAGTCTTAATAATTTATACTATATTATTTACTACATATAATTTGATGTATGTGAAATTTAAGAGCAATTTAACTCGAAGTTTTGCCTATATGCAGTTAAATAAATAAGGATCAATACAGCTTTTCGATTAACATGAACATTATCTACAAATTGGATGTTGGCCGAGACATATAGGCTAAAAAAATACGAAATTCCACAAGCACAAACGCACATCTAATAAATATATATATTAATCCATGTTACTTAACACTAGAACCGCCGGTTATTTTATGCAAGTCTTATAAAAATTGTTTGACACCAGAATTTTTATTTAAAACTATTTAACTTATTTAATTAGCCAATTTTTGCACAGCACATATTTAACAGATCTTACCAGAAAATTTCTGGTTCGAATCGGTTATTTTCATTTTGGCAGGGGTCATAATGAACCCTAATGGCGGTTCTAGTGTTAAAAAGAATTAATTTATTTTTGGAAAAGTAAAATGAAGTAAAGATAGATAATTATAAACTGCATAAAATAAATGGAAATTATTAAAATAGCTTCCGTAGTTTTCAAGCAAAAGGGTTGAGTAACGGTTATTATTAGGGTGTTCGCAACTATTGTTGCATCAGTGTCTATTACAACCTTTTTGTTTCTTTAGATAAAAATATTTTATTAAATTTATTTAAGATAAACTAAAAGTTGTTACATATCCAGCTTCCAAATTATTCCTTTTTTTATCAATCCTATCTCTACAAAAATAAGTCCTTTTATGTTTATTTGAATTAATATAGATCCTCATAAATATAAAACAGGAAATCAAATCTCTAAAGAACGGAATTGCGTGCGTTGAGTAAATTTGTCAGTGGAATTATTGAAATTTCCTCATTAGTATTTTGCCTGGAGGCAATATTTCATTTGAAAACATTTCAGACGGTGTAATTCGATTTTTGATCATTTATTAGCTCACGTACATCAAAGGAGATTACAAAATTCAATTGTATGATTTTTTTCTTTCATGTATATACACACATAAAGTTTTAATGAAGGCTTCAATTTCATCAACACCCAAAAATCGTATGCTTGCTACCTTGTGCATATTTTCAATTTATTATATTAATTCGAAGAAATTCTGTTAGTAAAAATGAATCTGTTTTATTATTTTTTATCTCTACAAAAGATCACTGAGGAAAACTGGTGATTGACAAGTAAATAAAATAGCATTTAAAGTCATTTAATTAAATTTCCTTTACATCTAAGCTGGCCATCCATAGCAAATTGTTTCCTCTCTACACACTTTTTATTGATTTTTTCCAGATATGTTCGATAGCTTCCAAATTTCACTACTAGGGGCAGTGAAGCTACATTCATAATATAGGATATTGTAATGACACTTTAAGCACGTGTTCCATAATTCTAGCTTTGTACAGTTAATAGTTACTTCAGGATAAAACGACTTTCCATGCACCCTGTATAACATTTCTTAAAATTTACAAAGATGATTATAACTACAAAGATGTAATAAACTTTGCAATATTTTACAAAACTTCAAAGGAATATTTCGAAACTTTTTTATTATTAATGTGTTGCGTTTTTACACTTAATGCTTATTTATTATTCTAATCTTTTTTTCTCTAATTTAGATAAAAACATTTTTTTATTGTTAAAAACATAATTAATAATTGAAACGGTTTTCAAGTTATTTACTATGCATTAGACTGCCTACCACTATCAAGGCAACAATCCTCGTTGTCATTTTTTTAAGTATACAGATTTTTCTTAAGCAATACAAATCCGTAAATACATAAAAGGAAACGCAATCTCTAGAGAATGCAAATACGTGCTATGGATGCATTTTTAAGAGTAGAATTACAAAAGTTTCACATGTTAAATATCCCAAGTGTGTTTGAACTAAAAAGAGAGATGCTTCAGTTAAAGAAATTAATAAATATGAAATTTGGATTTTGATGATTTATTCATTTATTGAAACAAATCGATTTATTTACTTTTCAGAGATAACACAAATGTTTTAAATTTCATTGTAAAATGTGACGTTTTTCATTATGTGAAATGCTTATTTAATGCATTAAAAAGAGATTCGATGTAACAAGTAAAACAGCTCTCTATTGATGCAGGTTTTTCTCGGAAACTGTTGAAATTAATATTTTTTCCTAACAGTTTTGGCAGTATTTAACCCCTTGCGGCGCGGCGGTTTCATAGATATACCACTTAATTTTAATTCCCAAACCCCATATTGGCACCGGAATTTCGTTTAAGAAAATTAAGGTTTATTGAATGCGTGAAATATTGCGTTTTCTTCTTTTGAAATAAAGTTGTTTTCAAATTCTGGTGTCAGTCATTAATTTCAACACTTTAGCAATGAATTTGTCCTGCGCCGCAAAGGGTTAAATTATGCATAAGTAGATAGACCGTAATCAAAAATAAAAATTATACAAGTTGTTTCTTAAAATTTATTCATAGACATTTAATAAATCTTGAAACATTTTCTAAATCTTCAAAGAAATATTTTGAAGCTTACTTTTTTATTAATGTCATATGTTTTTGCATTTATTGCTTCTTTATTATTCTATTTTTTTTTCTCTTCTTTACATTTTTTGTTAAAAAATATAATTAATTATTGAGACGATATATAATTAATTATTGAGACAGTAATGTGAACACTTGTTCCACAGTTCTAACTTTATCCGATTAACAATTATTATTTCAGGATAAAGGAGCTTTTTATACACCATGTATAACTTTTCTTAACACTTACAAAGATATAAAAACCTTGCAGCATTTTCAAAACTTCAAAGAAATACTTTGAAGCTAACTTTTTTACTAATGTCTTATGTCCTTACGCTTAATGCTTATTTATTATTCTAATCTTTTTTCACTGCTTTACATATTAAAATTTTTTGTTAAAAAACATAATTACTTATTGAAACGGTTTTCGAGTTATTTACTATACATTAGACTGCCTACCGTTATCAACACAAAAATCCTCGTTGTCATTTATTTATTTTAATATATAGATCCATAAAACATAAAAGGAAACGCAATCTCTAGAGAATGTAACTATGAGCGTTAGATGCATTTTCCAGATTTGAATTACTAAGGTTTTTAACATGTTCATATTCCAAATGTGTTTGAAGTAAGAAGAGATTCTTCATTTAAAGGAATTTCTGAATCTGAAATTTGGATTTTGATGATTTATACATTTTTGGAAACAAATCAATTTATTTATTTCTTCAATGTAACACACTATACAAACTATACATACTTGTTTTAAATTTCATTCCAAAATGCGACGCTTTTCATAACGTGAACTGTTTATTTAATGGGGAAACAAGCGTTTCGAAATCGCATGTAAAACAGTTCACACTCGATGATACATATTTCTCGGAAACTGCTAAGATCACTTCAATATTTATCCATAAAAAGTTTGGCAGTAATTAAACTATACATTGACCGGTAGGACAAAAATAAAAGTAAAAAGGATACAGGGTGTTTATTATAAGATGGGTAAAATTTTACGAAACTTTAATTTCCGTGCATTAGTTCTTGAAATAGGCGCCTACAAAATTTACGGCATATACAGCTAGAGAGACAGAGTCACAGACGCACAGACAAACATTTTGTAAAAACATGTTTTCAAGAATCTCTGACCCACAAAACTTGTAAGCTCGTCTTAAACGGGTATTCTAAACTTCTCACTGAATCCAATACTTTCTTCTTGTAAAGATAGAATAAAGTAAAAATAAAAATTTCTTTTCATCTAATTAAATTAATTTTTACATCTAAAACGACCTGCAATCTTAAATTGCTTCCTCTATTCACCATTTTTATTGAAGATTTTTTTTTTTTGTTTTTCTACCTAATTTTATAGATATGTTCGATATCTTTCAAATTTTGCTACTAGGGGAGATACAGCCACATTCATAATATAGGATATAGTTATTGAACTTTAATCAATTATTCCACAATTCTAGCTTTATCAAGTTAACTGTTATTGATTCGGAATGAAGTTACTTTTTATACACCCTGTGTAACATTTCATAAAATTTACTTACACAGATATAATAAACCTTGCAGCATTTTCCAAAACTTCAAAGGAATATTTTGAAGCTTACTATTTTTACGAATGTCTTATGTTTTTACACTTAATGCTTATTTATTATTCTAATCTTTTTCTCAACTTTACATTTTTTTGTTGTTGTTAAAAAACATAATCAATTATTGAAACGGTTTTCGAGTTATTTATGCATTAGACTGCCTACCGCTATCAACACCAAAATCCTCGTTGTCATTTATTTAAGTTAATATATAGTTCCGTAAATATATAAAAGGAAACGCAATTTATAGAGAATATAAATACAAGCGTTGAGTGCATTTTTAAGAGAAGAATTACTAAGGTTTCACATGTTAAATATCCCAAATGTGTTTGAACTAAAAAGAGAGATGCTTCTGTTAAAGAAATTTCTAAATCTGAAATTTGGATTTTGATGATTTATTCATTTATTGAAACAAATCGATTTATTTATTTCTCCGAGATAACACAAATGTTTTAAATTCATTGTAAAATGTGACGTTTTTCATAATGTGAAATGCTTATTTAATGAATTAAAAAGAGTTTCGCTTTAACAAGTAAAACAGCTCTCTATTGATGCAGGTTTTTCTCGGAAACTGTTGAAATTAATATTTTTTCTTAAAAGTTCTTAAAAGTTAAATTCTGCATAAATCGGCAGGCCGTAAATAAAAGTAAAAATTATACAAGTTGTTTCTTAAAATTTATTCATAGACATATAATAAACCTTGAAACATTTTCTTAATCTTCC
Organism: Maratus speculifer; assembly: GCA_964019185.1. Classification (NCBI taxonomy): domain Eukaryota; kingdom Metazoa; phylum Arthropoda; class Arachnida; order Araneae; family Salticidae; genus Maratus; species Maratus speculifer. Next base: position 276,728,036 of record OZ025289.1, on the reverse strand, counting down.
AAGAAATATTTTGAAGCTTACTTTTTTTTACTAATGTCATGTGTTTTTGCACTTAATGCTTCTTTATTATTCTATTTTTTTTTCTTCTTTACATTTTTTGTTAAAAAATATAATTAATTATTGAGACGGTTTTCGAATTATTTACTATGCATTAGTCTGCCAATTTAAAAAGAGAGCACAGTAATGTGCACAATTGTTCCACAGTTCTAACTTTATCCGGTTAACAATTATTATTTCAGGATGAAAGAACTTTTTATACACCCTGTATAACCTTTCTTAAAATTTACTTACAAAGATATAAAAACCTTGCAGCATTTTCAAAACTTCAAAGAAATACTTTGAAGCTTTCTTTTCTAATGCCTTATGTTTTTACACTTAATGATTATTTATTATTCTCATTTTTTCTTACTATTTTACGTAAAAACATTTTTAGTTAAAAAACATAATTAATTATTAAGACGGTTTTCGAATTATTTACTATGCATTAGGCAGCCTACCGATATCAATGCTAAAATCCTCGTTGACGTTTATTTAAGTTAATATATAAATCTGTAAATACATAAAAGGAAACACAATCTCTAGAGAATATAAATACGAGCCTTGGATGCATTTGTAAAAATGGAATTTTTAAGGTTTTCACATGTTAATATCCCAAGTGTGTTTGATCTAAAAAGAGATTCTTCAGTCAAATAAATTATTAAATTTGATATTTGGATTTTGATGATTTTATACTCGCCATTCTCCACCTTTTTTTTTAAATGAAAAAAAATTTAATTTAAACTAGAATACTTATTAAAATAAGTGTTTCTTTTATCTAGATATTATTGAATTGAAACTTGTATGATTTAATTAAATAAAATTTCTGAGTTAAAGTATGTTTTGTTGATTTTAAAAAAGCGGCAGGTTGGTAAGAATGTGATTTGTTCACTTTTTCAAACAAATCAATTTATTTACTTCTCAGAAAGAACACAAATATTTTAAATTTTATTCTAAAAAGCGACGTTTTTCATAACGCAAAATGATTATTTAATGGAGAAACAAGACTTTCGAAATCACACGTAAAACGGTTCGCTTTCGATGTACATTTTTCTTAGTAACTGTTGAAATGACTTCAATATTTTTCCTTAGACGTTTTGGCAGTAACTAAACTATATATTGATATGCACGAAATAAAAGTAAGCATTATACAAGGTGTTTCATAAAATGTAGTTATAGAGATAAAATAAACCTTACAGCATTTTCAAAACTTCAAAGAAATACTTTGAAACTTACATTTGTTTTACTAATGTCTTATGTTTTACACTAAATTTTTACTCATTATTCTAATGTTTTTCTCTCTGCTTTACATAAAAACATATCTTTGTTAAAAACATAATTAATTATTGAGACGGTTTTCGAGTAATTTACTATGCATTAGACTGCCTACCGCTATCAACGTTTAACTCCTTGTTGACATTTATATAAGTTAATGTATAGTTCCGTAAATACATAAAAGGAAACACAATCTCCAGAGAATATAAATACGAGCATTGAATGCATTTGTAAGAGTTGAATTACTAAGGTTTTCACATGTTAATATCCCAAAAGTGCTTGAACTAAAAAGAGATTTTTCCGTTAAAGAAATTTCTGAATCTGAAATTTGGATTTCGATGATTTATTAATTTTTTGAAACAAATCAATTTATATATTTCTCAGAAATAACAAAATGTTTTAAATTTCATTCTAAAAAGTGTCATTTTTCTTAACGGGAAATATTTATTTAATGGAGCAACAGGAGTTTCAAAATCACATGTAAAACTGCTCACTCTTGATGTACTTTCTTTTTTTCGAAATAACACAAATGTTTTAAATTTCATTCTAAAAAGTGTCATTTTTCTTAACGTGAAATATTTATTTAATGGAGCAACAGGAGTTTCAAAATCACATGTAAAACTGCTCACTCTTGATGTACTTTCTTTTTTTCGAAATAACACAAGTGTTTTAAATTTCATTCTAAAAAGTGTCATTTTTCTTAACGTGAAATATTTATTTAATGGAGCAACAGGAGTTTCAAAATCACATGTAAAACTGCTCACTCTTGATGAACTTTTTTTTTCGAAACTGTTGAAATGACTTTAATATTTTCTTTTACAATTCTTTGCAGTAATTAAACTATATATTGATCGGTAGATAAGAAATAAAAGTAAAAATTATAAAGGGTATTTATTAAAAGATAACCAAACTTTAATTGGTGATAGTATACACCCATAAAACAACAATCATCAAAGAAGGTATGGCCCGAGATAAAATTCAAAGGTGCTATAGGGCCGCCGAAAGAGGTCACCGAAGATGATTATGTTGTACAAGGCAAAAACTTATAAAGATTGATTAAGTGACAAAGCAAGTTTAATGAAATGTAGATACAACAACCAATTAAATCTTGAGTCACTGAGTCATTTCTATTTCCGGTTCTGTTGATAAAAAGCATATAAGGCGAACTTATAATTACGCTATGTGATTTTTTTTTTAAGATAACAAAAAAATATTCAAAAATGCTTTAATCTTTAGTACTTTCAACTGTAAACACAGGTGTCGACAGAGAAAATATAAATACAACGTTAACATCTTAATTTTCAAATGTCACATAATTGATATTAAATAGGAGTAAAAGTTTTAACAGCTTTCATTCCTTTTTGAGATGAATTAATTGAAATTTGAAAATTAAGATACTAATGTTTATATTTTTAAAGTCTCTCTCGACGGCTGTCTTTACAGTTGAAAGTACTAAAGATTAAAGTAATTTAACACCTTTTTAAATATTTTTTGTTATCTTTTTAAAGTATTTTACGCATAGTGTTATTTTAAGTTGACCTTTTTAAAGATGAATTTAGCATTCTACTTATTTATTTTCTGAGCAAACCAGACATTTCCCTTATATTGAAAGGCAATGCCTTCTGATTTGTTTCTACCGTGATTGAGCGATGAAAACTCCCACCGGTGGCTTTTATACAATCATCTATGGGAAAATTTGCATAGGTTCTTTCTCTTTCCGAAATATCACTTTTGCATGATATTATTTGCATCTCGCAAAAGGAATAAAGCTTTATATGTTTGCATGGATTAGGTTTCCAATTGAATCAGCTCCTTTGCGTTTTATTTGTGATCACGCATTCTATGCTGAAAGTTGCTTGATTGAATACACACTATCCATTCTTAAAGTTTAAACCATCTTTCTTTAAACACATTAGTAACATAGTTCAGAGAACTAATTTAAGGAATATTGGTTATTTACGCAAACATTGCGCTTTTTATAATAGTTTCCTCATATATTCATTCCAATTATCGATTTATTGTGTAGCTACATTATGAAACAAGGTAGAAAAAATTAGATTATGAAACATTTTTCAACGTATTCAGAATAATGTAAAAAATCTGCACCGTTTAATAAGTTAAAATATTCTGTCTAATTTAACTATGTGGAAACTCACAACTCATTTTAAACACAATTTCAGCTGTTCTCATCTACAATCGGAAAATTATTCGAATTTTTGCAGCACACCTGTAAATGATATGTAAGTTTGTATCGATTAACAACATGCATGCTGATATTAAGTTCACTTAAGATGTACATGTATACCTCATTTGAAAATTCCCTTTCAGTAAGTGCCTCTAAAAATTAGATTTATACGTGAATACTTTTCTACCAGCACTGTTTATGAGGTATATAATTTAAAGATAACGAATTATAGGAAGAAATAGTTTAATTTTAAAATGCGTAACGTATTTTAAAGCGCACATTCCAGCAATTGTTACTTTTTATTAGCAATTACTTTTCAACTTTGTTGGAATCTGATAGATTTTTGAATTTCTGAAATTGACATCATTCAAAACTGAAAATACATATTTTTCATAAACATATATATAAACCATAACTTAATATGTGTTAAAACAACATCGCACCTTTATTTGAGTGTTTTCGACGTCAAAACAGTTACTACGTTATAGATATTTTAATTAAAAAGGGATAATTTAGAAAAAAAAATTCTCCGGTATTACTCTGTTATACCGTCGACCAATTTTGCCAAATTATACTATTCGTCAAACTAATAGCCAAATTATACATATTTACGTAATTTTTATTTTAAGTAATAAAAAAACAAATAATTAGTAGAATATTAATAAAAATACAAATAAAAAGTAGAATTAAAAATCACTGAATTACGTTTTAAATACATGAATCGTATTTAATGTCATTGAATTGACACTCACGATCATCCATTATTGTCATTTAATCTTATAATTTGGCGATAGTGTTTTGGTCAACGGGAAAACAGAGTAGCACCAATTCTTCTATATTTATAAAAAAAACGATTCGAAAATGAAGCTATGAAAATCTATGTAGATACCTATGGTCAAAAGAAAATCTGCGTAAATACCGAAAAACTGCGGTGATACTACCATCTGGGAGAGGGCGGTTTCTTCGCCAAAGGTCACCAAGTTTTTCGCCAATTTGGCGATATATCTCCAAATTTGGTGCCAAAAATGACTCGCCAAAATTGAAGCCAACTTGGCGTTATTTCCGGTATTTCGCCAAACTAATATGCCTACTAATAACTTTAAACTTATACTAATGTTAGTTTACATTTGTTAGTTTAGGGTGATTGATAAAGTTCCTGAAAGAATCTGAAAAATCCATGAATTCATATAAAAAACTGGTGGAACCCGAGAGAAAATTTGAGCTCGATCTAAAAAATGTTACAGTAAAAATCGTGAATACTTTTCTACCAGCCCTGTGTATGAGGTATATAATTTTTAAATAATTTTTATATAATGAATTACAGGAAGAAATAGTTAAATTTCAAAGTGCGTAACGCATTTTAAAGCGCACATTCCTGCAATTGTTACTTTTTATTAGCAATTACTTTTAAACTTTGATGGAATATAATTTTTGATATCATGAATTAGCTTGTCCTGTACGTTCATTTCAACTCTGTAGAAAATATGTCGGGTATACTCAGAAAACCTGTATATGAGAAAGGCAGACAGTTTAAGGCAGCAATAGAGTTCGCCATCGTTGATGCCTGGGATAATATTGATGCTACTACCTTCCAGAGATTGGTAAATGGTATGCTACATCATATATTCCATCTCGGATAAACATGTCGGATAAATTGGCTATTAACAGTAGTGGCTTTATTTCGGAGGGACACATTCAACCACCCCCCCCCACCTCTTTATTTAAACATTCATTTTTTTCTGTCCAGATGGGCAAGGAGTGGGTTAATCCTTGTAAATATGTATTTGTATATGAACTTTCTTATTATCTTTGTTTCGTTCTCATTGGCCCACCTGATCTTTGACAAGACCCCAATAAAAAATCATGTTGATAAAAGTGGAGGATGAGTTATCGTAACTCATGAATATCGTTTGTGTTTCTAGAGGGAGGCACATTGAATACTTTTAACTTTGCTGAATTTAAACTTTAAATTGTCATTTTTAAATTCTTGTGAACAACAAGGTTATACTTTTTTTTAATTTTCTTTAAACAGCTCTGCAATGTTGCAATATTTATTTTTATGCACACCCTATATTTTATCTTCCTATATTAAGATACATTTGTCTTTTTATACAGTTCCCAACTGAATCTATTAACAGGATTTTTGAAAATGATTCAGTATTTACCAGCTAAAAGTAATATCCAGATCAGCTGCCTTACATTTGATTTTACAGCTGATTTTCCCTTTCTTATGAGTGTTTTGAGATATAATACATATTTTCTATAGTCATCATATACTGTATATTCCGTGAAAATATTAATACTGGTTTTTTTTTAATTGTTTATTTCAGAAAAAGCATGTTCCATTAATTAATAGATTTGGAGGTTATATGATAAGGCCCCACACTAGTCAGTGAAAAAGACCCGGCTGATAATGTTAAGTCTATGCAATCGTTCTTTTCAAATATCTCGGTCAAATTTTAATATTTTTACATGATTTTTTTTTTGCATATGATAGCCTAGATGATTTACAACCGGACTAGTTTTTACTTTTTCAATTTTGGATTCGGGTTTTTTTTTATTTACTTTAAGTTTCGAAACTGGTTAGAACCGGTTCTGAAATTGAAACTATCATAATATAAAAAATATGTAACCAAAATCGAAAAAGTAAAAAGTCCTTAGCTATCGTATGTAAAATATATCGTGTAAAAATATCAAAATTTGAGCTAGATATTTGAAAAGAACGCCCCACCCCCACCCCATAGACTTAACATTATTATCCGGGTCTTTTTCTGTGATTATTGTTGCGTCTTAATCGTTAGGTTACCAACCCTATCAACAACAAAAAATTCTTTTTTACTTTAATTTAACTTAATAGTAATTGGTAGAACAATTGATCAGTCACGACAGTTGTAAAAAAATAATGAAATAAATATTGGGAATGTCAGTATCGCTAATTATTATAAAGATATATTTGAACACGTTGAGTGCCGCGTTAATCATTGTGACTGCTACTGAATTTCCGTTTAAGACGCATAAGTCACCGGTGATTGACAGTTTAAAATATGATATAAAACTATAAAAATATGTTTAAAGTAATTGTTAAATATTTATTTAAAAATTACTTAACTTTTATTTATTACAGAATTGTGCTTTCTTAGTAATTATCTAAAACAATATAAATTATTTAATTTTATATCTTATTTTACTTTGTCAGTCATCATTGCACTTAATGTATTAATTATTGTATTTTATAACGTGTTTAACTTAATAATATTTCAGCAAATTCAACACATTTCCTTACACCAAATTTTAGTTTAAGTTACTTTTATTTATTAAACTTATTTATTAGTGACCGTGTTAAGTAACATTTTTAATTGTGTACATCAATTTAAGTTTGTTTATTTTAATGCATAAGTACATAAACGCAAAACCTTTTACTAAATCGTCAGAAAATAAAAGTACTGAATAAAACTTGTTTATATTATTTTACAGTTCCATATGTTAATTTATTATAAATACTTGGGCATTTCAATTATTAAAAAATGAATTTTTCTATTTCGTGGGAATTAGGAATGAAGACTCATATTTACACGATTATCATAGATTTATGATGTTTTCATAAGAATTAATATCATAAGTCTTCAAATCAATAAGTTATGTTTATTTATGCAATGGCATTTGAAGAAATGTATTTTGACTGTAATTTTTAAACCGGCAATTTTTGAACACACAACATGCATAAATTTAAAATTTTCTTATTGTTGTTTTGTTTTGTTTTAATCTTCCTGAAATAAAATGTTTCTAGTAACTTCGTGACAAAATTATTAATTATTTAGCAAGTTTTTAAAATATTTATTACTTAAAAACTTTATACATATATACAGAGTGAGTCATAATTATTGAAACAATCTCCTTAAATATTGCCTCCAGACCCATACTTTCAACTGAAAAAAAAAATTCTAGAAAAAAGAGTGCAAAATACGATAGCAATAGTAGCAACTCCATGGGAAGTCTATTTGGAAAAATACGAAAGATAAAATTTTATAGAGCCTTCCCCCCCCCCCACACTATTTAAGATTTTGCGAATCTAGCGGGTCGAAATTCAATTTCTGAAAATAACCAATATTAAAGTAATAAAGTTGATCTTACTAGATATAAAATGTTTATGTTTTATGAAAAAATATATCTTTACATATTTTATTGTACCTTTTACGTCTTTGTCATTCTATCATCATAGTCTTAATTAAAAGATTTTTTACCATTTTCATTCATTGTCACTTACGTCGTGTTAGCATTCTATGCATATTTTTAAAAATATAGTATACATTTATTTTCTATAATAAATTTTCGTGTATTAAAAATATATATAATTAATAAATTACCTACTGCTATAGTTACCACTGCCATCATAAAGTGAATCACTGTCATTTATTGTCGTTTGCTAATCTTTTATTGTTTATAAGAAAGTATGAATGTTTAAACTTCAGAGTGAATATCAGACACTCTGTAATAATACTGAGATTTTAATGTCATGATTTATAATGCTTAAAACCAGATATATTTATATTATAGCCACATGTAATGCGAAATTACATAAAATCCATTTCTGAAAAAAATTACTTATATTCAAGAGTTGCAAGTAGTTTCAGCAGACTTTTTCTATATCTATATACATACATAGTTACAAAACAAAGTTATATTATAATGAACGGATGTGGACAACATTTTTGCCAGGTTTCTAAAATTGATCTTTTACAATTATTTTTTTTAATAATTTTTATATTTACAAAAAAAAAAAAAATAAATAAATAACTATTGTAACTATAAAAGACAAAGTATCTACACTGTTGCAAAGATTCCCTGCTATCATAAAAGAAATATTTACAAAATAAATGTGTTTTCAGCCAAAAATACCGATGGCAATTACAACTACATCGATTGCCATTCTAAAAAATTTAAAAGAAATTTGTTTTTTTTTTGGGGCCTATTTTTGATAAAGTTACTGTAGATTTAGGCTGCTATCACTTTGCCTATTTTTACTCCAATGTGTTAGATGATATTTGAAATGTTTAAAAGTTAAATTACTGCAAGTCGATTTTTGGACTTTTTTCCCGTTAGATTTGCAAAATCACACACTGTGCCCCGTAAATAAAAAATTCCGATTAGGAAAACTTCCCTTATCCTGACCTGAGTTAAACACACACAAAAAAATGCATCTTCATATCTGTAAAACGCATAGAGTATCTAGATTATCCAGGCCTAATAGGCCATTTAAATGATTCATCTGGTTGTAAGAAATTAGACACAAATTGAAATGCGTACAATTTAAAAAAATGTTAGTTTAAGAGTTCTAGGAAACATTCAAAAAATATATTTGTTGAGTTAGAATTTTTTTTTTTTTTTGATTATTAACCATATAATTTGCAAAAAAAAATCACATCATGAAAAATTTTCATAAGCTTTAAAAAAATTAACTTATTAATGTTTTTTTTAAGTGCAGTAATTTAAAATCGTTATATTTCGAAGCATTATCCATCGGATTTTTTTTCATTTAATTAAAGTGGAAATTATAATTTTAGTTTTGTTTCAAGATTTTTCAAATATTAATTTTAAAAATATCAACAATTTTTATTTTAAAAATGATGTAACTTTTTTTTTAATCGTATGTTCAAAAGTAAATATTTTTTTCAAATTTGACAATTATATATATATAAATGAAAAAAAAAAACTAGTGCCATGTTTGAACCTTATCTCTTTAACTGTTCTTAGTTAATAATTTAAAGACGAGAAAAAAGAAAAAACATCATGCAGAAACACGCACATTAGGTTTTTAACAAAGATTGGATCTGAATAAAATCTTTAAGAGATTTTTAAAAAATTGCATGTGAAAAAAATAACTTCTTTCTGTAGCTTAAATTTCCAATTTATATTCCCTTTTGCCGTTTCCACCTTCTTTTTGTAATATTTAAATGCTCGTCAGTTATTTAAAACAATGTTTTTTTCTAACATGCCGATTAAGACTTCTTTCATAATTTTGACCCTCACAAATTCAGATTTTTTATCGTCTCTGTGAGGCCGTAAAAAAAAAAAATCTGTACTCTGGGACTGTTTTTCTGAAGACTCGGCCAGGCCTAAAATCTTTTATTATTCTCAACCGGAACTGGCCTTCTTCTTCCTAGGTTTGCACATCCAGTGCATCTTGTAGTTCCGGTTTCGACATAACCCGTATTAAAATCATTGTCTCCGACTGACTTAAAAATAAATAATATTTGCTCAGCCCAAAAATGTTTTAAAAAAAGTCCTTCCGGCAATCCCGGGAGGAAGAGGTAGCTTTCATATACTTATATATTTATTTACTTATTTTAAGGTAAGTTACATTGTTCAAAAATACTAAGCTCAAATTAGTGGAAAAATCTTATAAAATTAGTGATTTTATAAGATTGAAACTAGTTTTTGTCAAGACTGAATATTAATAGGAATTTTTAGAAATTAGTCATCTTTTATTCAACCTGGTTTTATTTTAAGTGATTTAGAGAGTCACCAAATTCCACGATATCATAAAATGTATGCCATTTTAAATTCAAAATGTCAGCCATAAGCAAAATTCAAAGTGCTATAACTCAATCACTGGAATCATTGTTTTAAGTTCTAACTCGTATAAGAAAAATATTTTTCAAATTTTGATTTTTTTTTCGCATTTAATTTTAAATTTTTTAATTTTTAAAAAATTTAAAATGGCCACCATTTTGAAACAAAATGACGGATGATGCTGGCCAACGAACTCGGTCGAGACATTTGTATGTACTATGTACATACCAAGTTTCATTGAAATCGATTCGTAAATACACGTGTTATCACGTGACAAGTATCAGATCGTGTCAAAATGTCAGCCATAAGAAAAATTCAAAGTGCTATAACTCAATCATTTTTTAAGATATAGACAAAATAAAAAGTGTTCTGGAATCTTTGTTTTAAGTTCTAACACATAAAAGGAAAATATTTTTCAACTTTTAATTTTTTCGCATTTAATTTTAAATTTTAAATTTTTTTAAAAATTTAAAAAGGCCGCCATTTTGAAACAAAATGGCGGATGAGGCTGACCAACGAACTCGGTCGAGACATTTGTATGTGCTATGTACATACCAAGTTTCATTCAAATCTGTTCATAAATACGTTAGTTATTGCATGACAAAAATCAGATATATATATATATATATATATATATATATATATATATATATATATATATATGTCAACATTTGAACGGAGGGTGGTTTTGGAGTCTGGGGGTCATGATCGGTGAAAATATACCAAAATTTTCCGGAAGTGCTTTCCTCCGGACGGCTGCAATAGGTAGCTTTTTACTTTTTGTAATGAAAGCTACCTAAAAAGCATACATTTTAAAATTGACATTATTTTAGAATCAAATCTTTAAAAATAATTTATTTAAAGGATTAAACAGTAGTTTTAATCCTAGACAGTAGGTTTAAAAGAAAAGAAATAAAATAAAGTAAAGCGAGTGAAAAATAGTTTGCCTATGACGCAATCCTATTTTAAATGAAAAATATCCACGTAAAGTTAATATAATAATACCTGAAAAGAAAATAGATTTCATTTATATATCCTAAGAAAGGAACTTGTCTATAATGCATATTTTCCCAATGTGATTTCATATTAAAATATTTTACTGTATAGCAAACGATATTAAAGGAAAAGTGAAACAGTTATTTATATACAGATTCATTAATAAAACAAATATATAGCAGTTTTGGATTTCTTTAAAACTAAAAATTATAAACATCAAAAAAAGAAAAAACTATAATAAATATTTTTGGTCAGAATTCACCGATACGAACCAATTTTTAACCATATCGACAGAAAAAACTATGCAGAGATTTAAATAGGCCGGGCCGGGCTTTGATTTTAAATCCCCTTTTCAAGCTGGGCTCAACTATAGTGTCTATAATGTATTTTTTTCTTTCCTATTTGATTCCTTCCTAAAAGATTTTACTGTATAGCATTTATGAATATCTCCAAAATATGAAATATGGATAAATGATATTTAAGATATAAGTGAAACATTTACATGTAAAAAGAAATTCATTGATGAAATAAATATATCACCGTCTATGGCTCTTCTTCAATAATAAAAAGTGTGAAGATGAAAAACGAATTGCTATAATAAGTATTTTTGTTCAGAACTCCTCACAACGAAACAATTTTTAACCATATTGAAATTAAAAAAAAAAAAAAAATATGTAGAAATTCAAGATTGAGCCGGGCTATGATTTAATTTTTTTTCGAGCAGGGCTGGGTATTGATTTATAGATTTTCCCAGGCCTGGCCAAACTTTTTTTCGCTATAGGTCATTTCGGTACTGAACCTAAATGTTTTGACCCATGCAGAACTCTAGTGAAGACTGCCCGCATATTTTAAAAGTAGGTTTTGCGTTAAATCTGTACGCAGTTTTTGTACGCATGTCCAAATAAGAGACGCTGTTTTAAATCGACGTTTAATAAGGAACAATTTGTGGATGACTCTTTGTTTATAGGCATGATTACCTGGTATAATGTAGGATTTTTTGAGAATTTTGGATTATAATATCTCTGTGAGATTTTTAGATATGGAGATGATTTTTTTTTCAATTCACTAATGAATAAGGAATATCCTAATTTGGAATTTTGCCGTACGGGGACCATATGTAAATTTAATTTTCGTATTTTTTCGAACTGATCCATCATAAATTTGCAGTTTATGTCATCATATTTTGCACGTTTTTTTATGAAACTTTGCAATTGGCAGTATTTGACTAGGGACAATATTCAAGGAGATAGCCTATTGTTTCGATAATTTTGACTTACCCTGTATATATATTTAAGTTCTAATAAATTCTCTTAAATGAAGAACACGAAATGAAATCCGTAGTGAATACGTAATATAAATACATGCACTGAATAAATCTATTACGAAATTATAAAATATTCGATCTGTCTTATAAGTAATTAAGTAAAGATAGAGGAGATAATTGAGTTCAACAAAATTTCTAAATCACTAGTTAGAACTTTAATTGTGTATTAATTTTTATAAACAAAACATTCGTCATTCTTCTAAAGTGCAAATATTTCAGCTTGAAATTATTTTCTAAGTCATATATGAGTATTTTATATTGTAGTACCTACAATTTTAAAATGAAGATATATATATATTAAGACCATATCTAATATATATGCGCATGCACGAAGTCAGTTTTGAAGTATTTCATACAAATAAAGGAATGTTGAATGTAGTCCATACATCAGACTGACCTAAGACACCAGATATAAAAGTTCTGATTCCCGAAAGAGAGCAAACGTTCGAAACCATTCCTTTCATAAGATGTTTTTCTCATGCTTTTAATGTTCAGATAGTCCTGTTTACATGATGTGAATAAAATATCCTATTTCAAGGGGGAAACCAATAAACTTTGTTTTCTTATCTAATTTTTTTTTTTTTAATGATTAAATGAAATTTATCAGCCAACATATATTTTAAATCAATCCTTTTGAATAAAACGTATTGCTTTTTCACGTTATTGTCGATAAAATAAATATGTGATTTACAAAATTTTATGTGTTTTTATGACAGTTGTAAAGAAAAAACAAATGCGTATGGATAAAGGTAAATATTTATTTTCTGTAAAATGGAAAGAAAATAGAAAAAAAATATTCATATTAGAGCAATGATGCCAACATTAATGATGTTATGCAAATAAATAAATGTCTAGTCATGAGAAAAATAATGAATTGCGATTTAAAACATTTATATTTTTTATTCGTAACATTTTAAAGAAAACTTTGCAATTCGTCTTTTTTGCATCTGAGAAGTAAAAACATATCAGTTTCACCAGAAATTTCTGTTTTATCTCCATTCGTATAAAAAATTTTATTCGTATACAGGGTGAGTCATAAATATCGAAACAATAGGCTATCTCCTTAAATATTGCCCCTAGACCCATACTTCCAATTGCAAAGTTTCATAAAAAAAAGGTGAATTTTTTGATAAGATAAGTTGCAACTCCATGGGGGGTATATTTTAAAAAATGCGAAAATTAAATTTTTATACGGCCCCCAGAGGATAAAACATCCAATTAGAAAAATTTTCCTTATTCATTCCTGGACTGAACAAAAAAAATTTCATCTTGATATCTTCAAAACTCAGAAAGTTATGACAATTTTAATAAATCGTGAAGTTTCAAGGGATCAGACACAAATTGAAATGCGTGTAATTGAAGAAACAATGTTGCTGTAATGGGGCCAGGAAACATTTTATTTATTTATTTATAAAGTTGGAATTTTGAATATTTTGTGATGGTTAACCATATAATTTGTAAGCATTATCACATCATAAAACTTCTTAATATTTAAAAAAAAAAAAAAAAAATTGAGTAAATTAAAATTGTTATAACTCAAAATATTATTTGTCGCGTTGAATTTTTTTCTTTTGATTAAACGAAAATGTCTAATTTTCAATTTTAATTCAGCATTTTAAATACTATGTATTTAAAAAAAATAAAAGTATTTAAAATAGCAACATTAAAAAAAAGGTAATTTTTGTAAACAAATCACATTTTTAAAAGTAAATTTTCTGAGCTGAAAAGTTACCGTTACCGACGGTTATTGACGTATGTCAGTTTAAAAATGAGAAATACTGAAATACAAACAATTTGATGCAGTAAAGTGCATTTAGTTTTAAGATGGGCAAAGATGGGCTCCTAACGTTTAAATGCTGTATAGTTTCGATTTCAAATTTTGTTTAAGTTTTGCCATTTTCACCTTCTTTAATTACTGTTTAAATGCGTCAGTTGATTTAAACTTTATTTTTTTATCACGTCGATTTCAAATTTTTTCATTGTGCTGTGACTCACAGACAGACATTTCATAAAAACATGTTTTTCGGTATCTTTGAGCCCTAAACCGTGTGAATCCATCGAAAACCGGAATTCAAAATTTTCATGAATCCAATACTTTCTTCTTGTAAAAATAGAAGAAAGCAAAAAATAACTTTAAAACCTTCATAAATTTTGGAACTGAATACAGTAAAACCTCTAAATAACGGACAAATCAGGAACGCAGAAATATTCCGCTATTCGGAGGTGTCCGCTATTGGGAAAAACAAAGATATTCAAAAAGTGCTAAGAAACGTTTGACATTTTATTAATTGACTTTTATGTGTCCTAAAACCTCTTTTATATGATTAATCAGAAATTAAAATTATTTTTTAAGCAATGGGGCTAAATAAAACTGTACACACCTTCAGTCACTGTTCATTACATGCTTATGAAAAAACCCTGTTACAAAAGTTAACTTTTGCTTGCGATTACATGTAATTTGTTTTCCAAAGTGACATTATTGGACATTATAGAGTTCCGGTCGGGGAGGGGGATTGCACTTTTTGCTGTTAAAAGCATAAAATCTCAATTTTCCGAGGGGATATTTCAATGCTCTGGAAGATTTCCCTCCTTGGCAACCCTTTCAATTCAACTCTGAACGTGAGGGGGGGGGGATTTTCCCCAGCTCATTTATCACAAAATTCCCTGATAAATTTAGAGGATTTGGAAATTTAGATTGTTTACTTTTTTTTATTTTTTTGTCCTTAAAAAAATACTTTTTCATCCTTTATCGCCTTAAATAGTGTCCACTATTTGGAATTCTAGCGGTTTAACTGTAGTATAAAGTAGATTTTTTAAAATATTTCTATGTAATTTATTAAAATATATTTCCATT
Organism: Maratus speculifer; assembly: GCA_964019185.1. Taxonomy (NCBI): domain Eukaryota; kingdom Metazoa; phylum Arthropoda; class Arachnida; order Araneae; family Salticidae; genus Maratus; species Maratus speculifer. Next base: position 276,712,796 of record OZ025289.1, on the reverse strand, counting down.
GATTCCGCTAATAGAAGAGTCATTTTCGCTATCACTATATTTACTAAACTTATTGCCTGCGCCAATAAGTTTTTAAGACACTTTTGATGAGAGTTTAATTAATATTACTTAATTTGATAACACTTTTAATGAATGTTTAATAATGGTCCGTTTTAATGGTCCGTTCAATGAGTCGTGCCAGTTACGAAGGTGGCTGCAAGGTCGAAATATTGCAGACATCTAGTATATTTATCGAAGTTTAAAGCACAAACCTATACGCTTTTATTTTATATCTAAAAGTTTAAGTGTTGTCTTGGATCGACATTTAACAATACGTAAATTTATGGTCGATCCCTTAATTGTACTTCAAATGAACTGATTTTGCTGCTCTCAGAGGCATGCTTAAGTGGTGTAAGTCAGGAATTTTGGAAAATTTTGGATATTAATATCTTTCAGGGATTTGCAGATATCGAGATGAAATTTTTTTTGTTCAATTCAGGAAGGGATAAAGAAATTTTTTCTAATTGGAAGTTTTATTCTCTGGGGGCCGTATAAAAATTTAATTTTCGTATTTTTTAAAACAGACCCCCCATGGAGTTGCAACTTATCTTATCAAAAAATTCATCTTTTTTTATGAATTTTTGCAATTGGAAGTATGGGTCTAGGAGCAATATTTAAGGAGATAGCCTATTGTTTCGATATTTATGACTCACCCTGTATACACTATATTGCCATTGATTATGGGACACTTGCGATTTTAGACATTTTACTAAATATCTAGAAAAATACATGCGGAATCATCTCGAAACTCTTAGTGTATAAATATAATAGTATACGCCATACATCGCCGTGAATATTTTTTACCGAAACTCCATAGGGGACCGTCAACAAATTAAAAAAGAATGAATATCGTTTGAATAACCCTGTCAAAACTATTGTAGCAAAAGCGCTCAAACTCTAGATTATGATTGAATGCCTTATTGTAATACACTGTGTTCATTTTTATGCAAATAGCATGCATACTCGCAGAGTAATTAAGGTTTTTATAAAAATGGTCCCAAATTTTTCCACGTTTTTCCATTATAATTTTCAGAGTTCTTAATATAAAATAATATTTTTTTCAGAAAATATGACAAACAACATTACACACAGTACCCTGTAATCAGAATTAAAAAATAATAAAAATTGTATGAAAAATGAGTAGGTTTACTATATAATTTTTTACTGCGCATGCGTCAAAGATATCAAAATTTAGTTTGCATATTATGTTAGCTAAATTTATAGAGCAACTTTTGTAAAAGTCTCAAAATCATAGCTTGAAAATTCTGACAGTAATCATCTATAGAAAAAGGACAAAATCCGTTGTTTCCAAAATGAAGCAAAAAAATGAGGGATTTTATCCAAATGCAGTAGTACATCCCATATTGTGTATTCTATATTGACACTAATCAATGAATATATGGATACAACCCCTCTTGTTTTAGCTTCATTTTGAGAATAACGGATTTTCGACTTATTCAATTGACGATTATTGTCAGAATTTTCAAGTTATGATTTTGTGACTTTCACAAAAGTTGCTCTATGCATTTAGCTAACATAATATGCAAATGAAATTTTGATATCGTTGACGCATGCGCAGTAAAAAATTATTTAGTAAACCAACTCATTTTTTATACAATTTTCATTATTTTTTAATTCTGATTACAGGGTACTGTGTGCAATGCTATTTGTCATATTTTCTGAAAAAAATATTATTTTATATTAAGAACTCTGAAAATTATAAGGAAAAAACTTGGAAAAATTTGGAATCATTTTTATAAAAACCTTAATTACTCTGCGAGTATGCATGCTATTTGCATAAAAATGAACAAGGCTTATTACAATAAGGCATTCAATTACAATCTAGAGTTTGAGCTCTTTTGCTACATTAGTTTTGACAGGGTTATTCAAAAGATATTCATTCTTTTTTAATTTGTTGACGGCCCCCTTTGGAGTTTCGGGAAAAAATCTTCACGGAGATGTATGACTAATACTATTATATTTATACACTAAGAGTTTCGAGATGATTCCTCTTGTATTTTTCTAGATATTTAGTAAAATGTCTAAAATCGCAAGTGTCCCATAATCAATGGCAATATAGTGTATTAAAATGCAAGGCTAGATCTGAAGGAGAGTTTTGATGACATTTATTGATATTAAAATTCTGTTAAATATTTAAATCACTGAAAACTTATAAAATTTCAATTTTAATTTATTTTTATGTGTATTTGTTTTTTAGAAAGAAATCATGGAGATGCTCATTTTGAATCTGAAATTGGATAAAAATGTTATTCTTCCTCTCATTTTATTTCGTTTAAGGAAATTAACTTTTGTCTGGTTATAAAAGAAAAAAAATGTTCCTTTTAACTTTCCATGATAAATATAACAGTAACACTACTTACAGAATTCCACTATTTGGAACTTTCTGCTAAAACGAATGTCACCAAGCTCAGGTTAATACTAAATCTGCCCCCTAGTGATAACTGCGCACATTTTTACTTTCTTCTATTTTTACAAAAAGAAAGAATTGAATTTGTAAAAATTTTAGAATTCTTGTTTTCGATGAAATTACGCGTTTTAGGTTAATACTAAAACTGCCCCCCTGCTGATAACTGCGTACATTTTTACTTTCTTCTATCTTTACAAGAAAAAATATTGAATTTGTAAAAATTTTCGTAATCAGGTTTTCGACGAATTTACACTTTTTAGGTGTCAGAGATCACGTAAAACGTGTTTTGACAAAATGTCTGTCTGTGAGTCTGTAACTCTGTCTTTATGTGGCATAATTTTTTGGACACTCTATCTCAAAACCTAACGCATGAAGTGTAATAAAAATTTATATTCAATAAGTTATAATTAGTGCTTATTCGTTTTTGGTGGTTTTCGCTCATTAGCAGGCGTTGCTATGCAGCATATTTCATGATTTCTGCAATCGCTCAATTTCCAGAACTAATGCACGGATTTTCATCAAACATCAGATTCAGTTATTCCTTGACAGAAATTGACGAGTTTCTTCCTTGACATTTTGGTGTACATTGCTCAACAGGTGGCACTGCTATGCTCCATTTTGAGCGATTACTTCAATAGCTGCATTTCTTGAACTAATACATGGATATTCATTTAACTTCAGATTTCTCATTGACGTTTTTTACATTTTGGTGTAAATTACTGAACAAGTGGCACTACTATATTGAATTTTGTATGATTTCCGCAATAGCTATCTCCAGAATTAATGCATGGCATTTTGTCAAATTTTAGATTCATTTAGTCCTTAAGATGAATTGTGGTTTTCTACGTTTTTGTGCAAAATGTTCAATAGATGGAGCTGCTATGCTGCATTTTTTACGATTTTCTTAACAGCCCTATCTCAAGAACTGATGTACGGATTTCCTTCAGACTTTCGATTCATTTAATCCTTTACATGAATTTTTTTTTTTTTTTTGTACGTTTTTATCTCAATCGACCTACAGATGGCGCTGCTATGTTGAATATTGTTGGATTTAAATGATTTTAGCTATAGTCATATATCCGTGTACATGTAAACTAAACTGACATAAAAATATATATAGTGAGTTTTTTATTGATTTTGACATTTTTGGGCAATATATATATATATATATATATATATTCTATTATTCTGTAATCAATTAAAATAATTTGAAACAGTCATGCATCGGATTTGACAGCCATTTTCAATTCCAGTCATGCGTATTGGGTTTATTGCTGAAATTAATTTATTATTTATGTGTGATAAAAGAAAAGTCTTAAGATTAAAAACCAAATTTATACATTTTTGGTTTATATTTTAATGCATTATTTTGATGAAGAGTTTAAATGAAAAATGGACAATGATGATAAATAAAGGGATCATTTATTATATTTTTCTGCAATTCCGCGACTTTCTCCTTTTTTTAGCATTTTGTTATCATTAAAATAATTATATTTAAATGCAAGCATATTTTAACTGGAAATAAATATATTTTATAGTTTATTACTGATCTTACAAGAGCGCCAATGGTCACGAAATACCAGCATTTTTAGTACTGTGTTACGAGATTCGCACTTACAATTCTTCTCCAACTGTTAGATGAATGCCGGCATTTATGTTGAATAATTTTTATTATAGTCTACATGTTATTAGAAAATAAAATTGCACCTTATTTTTTATATTTACCTTTCTTTCTTTCTTTTCTCGTTTGCTTTTTCTTTTTCTTTTAACTATATTTCTCATCATGGTAAATGAAAAGGTAAATTCATCATTAAATTCACCGAATCTGCATCTAATTTTGTTCAATATTTTTTTAATTTTGCGTCTATAAAAACAAATATGTATATGATGTTAGCAATGAGGTGCTATTTGGGTGCACTAAGAAAAGTCACCACGCTGTTCTTCTTAAAGAACTTAGATTGTAGAGGCCATAACAAGTCGAAAAAAACTTTTTTGCAATGTTATATCTTAAATAATAAGTTTATAAAATATGTCACAAAGCATTAAAATGAAAAAAATAAAGAAATAAAATGAATATATAATTTTGGGGGTATTCAAAGTCTTTTTTTATATAAAATATATCTCTTATCAAAGGTATTTGAAAAATTAAAGGCTAAGTACACTAAAGAATACAGGAGTGTGAACTGCATTGCATATTGACCATATTTTGCTACTAAAAATTGAAAAGTAGACTTTGATATTCTAAAAACGTTAACTCATGATTTACCACTACATTGCAATGTTAGATGGATGATAAATTGATTTAAGAAATTTCTACATCGCCTAGTCTTAGTCGTTATTAAATAAACATCTTAAATAAATATGGTTATGATATAAAACTGAACCTAATATTAGTTTTAAAAAGTACTGACTTGGAAATAAATAAGATATAATAGAAAAAAAAATAAATCAGCAGTAGAGATCCACTGGTGATATGAGCTATAGGAAAACGACAGGAGGGGGAAATGTTTGATCAAGGTCTCATGAACACATTATTTATATGATAAATAAATATATTTTTACTATTTAACTATTTACATAGATTATTCGGTTCCATTAAGTCACATTTCAGTTGAAACATTTGTGCAATTACAAATATTTTTTAAGTAAATATTCAATGGCGGCGTTTTGAACGTTTCTATGTTAATATACATTCGCTCATCACGGATATGGGTTGACGATACCACTATTGAGATGTAGACCTGTATATTAATCTACAATTAAGTCATATGAGAATTTTTTATGGCAACTTATTTCATCTAAAATATTCTTAAAGGGTCTACTTTTAAAAATAATTATTGCAGTATTATAACATATATTCAGTAAACTGTTTTTCTCGAATTGAAGCGCACTTGAAAAAGTTTTCAAATGATGTCTGAAAACTTGAAAATAATGATGCGAAATTTCGTATTTTAAGAAACATTTCTTTGCATAAATGATGTTTAAAATGGGGATAAGAAGGTCATTAAAATGAGGGATTTTTCATAGCATTCATGTTCAAGGAAAAGTTTTTCTGATAAAAGCCAATTATTTTTACATTAAAGTACATTTTCTATAAATTCTACTCGAATTTTCAGAAGTATTTCAAAATGCAAAATTACATCTCTACATAAGATTGTATACATGAGCTGTGTCTCTTCAAGGCAAATATTTTTTTAGGCTTTCGAAAAAAAAATGAGAATTTATTTTCAAACGAAAATTTTTCAAATTAAATAATTTTTACTTTCTTCTATCTTTACAAGAAGAAAGTATTGGATTCATGAAAATTTTCGACTTCCGGTTTTCGACGGATTTATACGTTTTAGAAAGTTCTGAACACGTTTTGACTATTTTTAGAAAATGTCTGTCTGTGAGTCTGTCCGTCTGTCTGTGAGTCTGTCAGTCTGTCTGTTAGTCTGTCTGTCTGTATGTGACAAAATATTTGTGGGCGCTCTATCTCAAGAACTAATGCTCGAAATTTAATAAAATTTCATATTCAGTTAGACCTTGATATGAATTAGTGCCTATTGGTTTTTGGTGAAAATTGGTCTGCAGGTGGCGCTGCTATACTACGTTTTTCATGATTTTCAAGATTGCTATATCTCAAGAACTAATGCACAGAATTTCACCAAACCTCAGGTTCTGTGACCCCTTGATATACATAGACGCTGATTAGGTTTTGGTGTAAATTGGCCATCAGGTGGCGCTGCTATGCCACATTTTTCATGATTTTCATGATAGCTATATCTCAAGAACTAATGCACAGAATTTCACCAAACGTCAGATTCCGCGATACCTTAAGATACATAGTCGCTGATAAGGTTTTGGTGTGAACTGCCCCATAGGTGGCGCTGCTATGCTACATTTTGCATGATTTTTGCGATAGCTATATCTCAAGAACTAATGCAGAGAACTTCATGAAATTTTAGATTCTGTTACACTAGAATATATAACATAATTAGACGCTGATTACATTTTGGTATTAACCTTGCAACAGGTGGTGCAGCTATGCTGCATTTTGCACGATTTTTCCGATAGCTATATCTCAACAACCAACGCCAGAATTTCATCAAACTTCAGATTTTGTTACAAAATGATATGTAACATAATTAGACGATGATTACGTTTTGTTATAAATCATTCAATTGATGGTGCTGTACGCTATATTTTACACGGTTTTTTAAGCTATTGCATAGCTTTTATCGCGGGCTTTGAGCGCGGCGACCGAATCCAAAAATTCCGTAACGAGAAATATCCTAACACATCCGTAACGAAAAAACCTAACACTCGGCTACCGTCGTTTCACTTCGGCAGACTTCGGCATGGTATCCTTCGGTACACTTCGGCAGACATTGACGCGGTATTTTTCAGATATTTAGCGGATATCAAGTCTCAAACTTATATATCTTATTTCAGTTACTATAAATCTATAGTTTCAATAATAAAAATTCCTGATAGAATGTGTATAGAAAAGAATCGTCTTAGGATAAAACAAGGTAGGATAATGTAGCTTTTGGTGACAAGAGACCCCCACGGTGAGGGTCGAAAAAGTTAAAATGCTTATAACTCGCGGTCTAATTTTCGTAGAGCGGCCAAACTTTGTTTGGTAATTTATTATCAAACAGTGTTAAATTTTGGTGAAAAGAGCCCCCCCCCCCCACGGTGAGGGTAGAAAAATTTAAAATGCTTAAAACTCGCGATCTAATTTTCGTATCGCGGCGAAATTTTGTTTGGTAATTCATTATGAGACAGTGTTAATTTTTGGTGAAAGGAGACCCCCCCCCCATGGTGAGGGTCGAAAATTTTAAAATGCTTATAACTCGTGATAAATTTTCGTAGCGCGGCCAAATTTTGTTTGGTAATTTATTATGAGACAGTGTTAATTTTTGGTGACAGAAGACTCCCCCCCACAGTGAGGGTCGAAAAATTTAAAATGTTTATAACTGGCGATCTAATTTTCGTATCGCGGCCAAAATTTGTTTGGTAATTTATTATGAGACAGTGTTAATTTTTGGTGAAAGGAGACCCCCCCATGCTGAGGATCGAAAATTTTAAAATGCTTATAAATCGGGATTTAATTTTCGTAGCGCGGCCAAATTTTGTTTGGTAATTTACTATGAGACAGTGTTACTTTTGGTGACAGGAGACCCCCCACGGTGAGGGTCGAAAAATTTAAAATGCTTATAACTCGCGATCTAATTTTCGTAGCGCCGCGAAATTTTGTTTGGTAATTTATTATCAGACAGTGTTACTTTTGGTGACAGGAGATCCCCCATGGGGGTACACGACATTTCGGTCCCGCCATTTCGGTCCCGCCGTTTCGGTCCCGCCGTTTCGGTCCCGAGACATTTCGGTCCCTGGACATTTCGGTCCCGAGACATTTCGGTCCCTGGACATTTCGGTCCCGAGACATTTCGGTCCCTGGACATTTCGGTCCCCAGACATTTCGGTCCCTGGACGTTTCGGTCCCGAGACATTTCGGTCCCTGGACATTTCGGTCCCGAGACATTTCGGTCCCTTTCCATTTCGGTCCCTTTCCATTTCGGTCCCTGGCCATTTCGGTCCATAATCATTTTGGTCTCTTGCCATTTCGGTCCATTGCTATTTCTTTACCGGCCACTTTATAACTTGGTTTCTGATTGATGAAGGCCCACTAAACGCTGTAAGCTCAACATTGTTCGGGCCTTTTTTAATATTTTTATTCTCCTGCCCCCCTTCCCTCAAATTTTATACAAAGCTGAATATAATAGTCCAATAAGTTTAATCTATTGTAACTCGTGATAATAAAATCACAGCGAGTTGTAAATTTGATTAAGCAATGTTATATAATTTTACACTGTCTTTATTATTATTATTTAACAGAATAAATATTTTAAGTTTTATCATATATTTTTTGTATTAGGTATTTTATCTATACTATAAACTATTATTTTTATTGATTAACTTTTATTTTTATTGATTGTTTTCGCACACTTTCTTAGAATCTTTAAATTAGTGATTTCGTAACTAGGCGTGCTATAAAAAATTTTTGTTAAAAAAATAAAAATGCTCCAACGACCTTTTTTTATGTAATAATTATTGGTTGCATTTTTTTTTTTTTTTAACAGTTTTTTTACCTTATGAAGACAATTTTTGTGAGTTAATTTTATTGAAAGTGGGCCTATTTCTTTGTAATAAAATGATTATTTTTTTATTTTATATAATAATGTAACTATTATTTTAAATAATTTTATTTTCGATTTTTAACTGACAAAACTAAGCGTTTTTATTTTATCGTTTATTTATTTATTTCCATTACCTTTTCGCTCCCACTTTCACAGAAAAAAATTGACAATTTTTATTTTAATTTTATTATTAATTGAATAAATAGTTTTAAATTTCAGTAACTTTAAATATAAAATAAATAAACAGGTAAACGATAAGCTTCAGTTTATAACTACTACAAAACATAATGATAAATTGAATATAAGACAGATTATTTATTGAGTTTATGTAAAGTAAAATTCGAAATGCATATTAATAATTTTATCAATTTAATTATATAAAGATTCATTAAATTAAAAATACATAAATTTAATAAAATATTAATTTGATTTTCCTTTTAAAATCACTAACTGTTTTGAGATTTAATTTATAGCAATTATTCATCACCATAAGTTATTATTCAATAATTGTTATTTATTTTAAAAACGGAAATTATTATTATTATTATTATTATTTTGAAAAATCAATTAGTAACGTAACGTAATAATTAATTAAACATAATAATGCAACACTGTAACAATGCGTAAAAATATTTCTTAACAGGTTTAGGTAACATTATTATCCAGATGCAGATTTAAATTTTTTAAAACAAAGTTATAGTTTACAGTTCGCAAAAATCAATCGTGTATTAATTATTATATTTAAAGAGTAAGAACAATATGATAAACTAACCAATAAATGAATAAATAACATATTTATTTTGAGAATCCTTTTCATTTTTATACATCCTAATGAAGTTAATAACATTATAGTAGCTGAAATTTAAAAATATGTTTTTTTCATTTTTGCTATAACTTCTATATAGTTCTTGTACTAGATTTTAAACAAGTAATTGATAAATAAGTCACTTAAACAATTAATAGTTAAAATAATTTTGAATCCTTATTAATAAATATGTTTGATAAAAATAATTTAATTTTTGCGAATTTTTTAATTTAACAACATAATTATTAAGGCTTTCAAATGTTCTAAGATGATGTTAATCATTTAATAAAATAATGTATAACATTAAGTAAATAATAAATCAAAACCGTGTGCCGAGAATTTTTAAACACTTTTTTTATGTTGGTGTTCCTATAAAATTGGAAATGTATGCATATAAGTATCAGCTAAGTACTACGTACTACGATTAACCTCTTTTAAGCAAAAATTCTGCATGTCAATCAATTGTCAACGCCCATCTGAACAAATAGTCATCTTTATACAAGATAGCTAGAAGAGCTAGGTAGCTAGCTTTATTCTACGTATCTTGATCTTTATACACTTGTCAGATGAAACCCTTATTCTTTACAATGTCCTTTATACTCTGGAGTTCAAATGCGGACGGACCTCCCACATAATCGCTGGCATTTTTTAGAAGAAATATGAATGTTTTGAAAAGAACAGCATTTCTCGGTGCTTTTTTTATTCCTCTTGCTGTTATCTTCATTTCAAACGCTTTTAGTATCAATTAAACCAGTATAAAAAGTAGAATGGAATATTTTTTATCCTTATTATTACAGCTTATGAATGACATTGAAATATTCAAAACTTATAACATAACTAAATAAGATTGTTAGATAAGATATTTACCACCTACACATAATATTTTAAGTTACCTTTTTTAATTTAACTTATTTTGACAGAAGGCTTTTTTTTTCATATTTTTTATGAGGGTTTTTATATTTTAATGTTAAAAATAATTATTTTATATAATAATATCAGCTTTAAATGAAATGACAAATTTCAATACGCATTACATTAATAGTTTTGTAATTAGTTTCCTTAAGCTGGTTTTAGAAAATTTAACAGATATGTTGTATAAATGTGATATATGCATAAAAGTATGGCAATATAATTTTTTTGCTGTTGCCGTTGTTTTGGAAAACATTTATAAAAACAGGGAAGCGTCAATATAATAAACATTCTAGATTGTAATAATAACAATAAAAAAAGAACTGTTGTCTTGAAAAAAATAATTGCTAATAATTCAAGATGTAATTCATTTTTTAAAAATGTAAAAAAAAAAAAAAAAAAAAATCTTTAAGTTACAAATCATTTTAATAATTATTTTATCTCGTGTCATATATTTATGTCATAAAATAATTGCAATGCTAACTACCTCCACGTGTTGCAATCTGGAAACTCTTTTCTTAATTTAAAAACGGAAAAGTTTAAAAGGAAAATAAACGCTAGTAACCAAAAACAACATATAAAAAATGCCATAAACAAAAAGAGGATTCAATGATAATTTTGGCACAGGGGGTAAAATACCACCAGATACAGATGTTTTTTATTTATTTCAACATTTTTGCTCTTATGCGGGAAGTGGCAGGGGTGCAAAATAATGAAACACTTATAATTGTGAAAATTGGCTTCAGCGATGAAATCCTATAATATGCTAAGTGTCAGAATATAAATTCCATATAACAATAACTCTTTCTTTTCTCCTGGCAATTTAAAAGCCTTTGTCTCCCTGGAGAGGAAACATGCATCTCAGAAGTTAAAATTTTACAACTATTATGGGGTGTGTTAATATCATAAGTTAATTGGGTTATTTTATAAATGTAGTTATCAGTTTCCAAGTTAACTTCTCCGTTTCCTCGTTCAAGAATTCAAAACATTCTGGCAATTTTAAAAAATGCCATTCATCTGTGAATTTTTTTCAGAAATCTCCATCGATTTCTAAATAATTGATCAACTTTTGGGGTAATTGTTACTTCTAATTAATCGCATTACACTAAAATTTTATGCGACTTTCAGTTAAAAAACCAGTGTTGAATTCAGATACTTTTCTCCAGGAAGGACTTCTGTGGCTCCGGGGGGGGGGGGGGTTACACTTTTTTACCAATGAAAACACAAAATTTCAAATTTTCCGGGGGGGGGGGGTTATTGATAGCTCCGGGGGGAATGACCTGTCCCTGAATTCAACGTAAAAAATGCCATTCATCTGTGAATTTTTTTCAGAAATCTCCATCGATTTCTAAATAATTGATCAACTTTTGGGGTACTTGTTACTTCTAACTAATCGCATTACACTAAAATTTTATGCGACTTTCAGTTAAAAAAACAGTGTTTGAATTCAGACACTTTTCTCCGGGAAGGACTTCTGTGGCTCCGGGGGGGGGATTACACTTTTTTACCAATGAAAACACAAAATTTCAAAATTTCCGTGGGGGGGGGGTAATTGATAGTTCCGGGGGGAATGACCAGCCCCTGAATTCAACACTCTGAAATGTTCCTTATAACATTATGTCAGATATTTCCCGTGCACAAAATTTCAGCTTGCTGGAGAAGGGACCGAAAAGGCCAGGGACCGAAATGTCTCGGGACCGAAATGTCTCGGGACCGAAACGTCTCGGGACCGAAATGGCCAGGGACCGAAATGTCTTGGGACCGAAATGTCTCGAGACCGAAATGTCTTGGGACCGAAACGTCTTGGGACCGAAATGTCTCGGGACCGAAACGGCGGGACCGAAACGGCGGGACCGAAATGGCGGGACCGAAACGTCCTGCTTCCCCCCCATGGTGAGGGTCGAAAAATTTAAAATGCTTATAACTCGAGATCTAATTTTCGTAGTGCGGCCAAATTTTGTTTGGTAATTTATTATCAGACGTGTTACTTTTGGTGAAAGGAGACCCCCCCCCCCATGCTGAGCGTCGAAAATTTTAAAATGCTTATAAATCGCGATCTAATTTTCGTAGCGCGGCCAAATTTTGTTTGGTAATTTACTATGAGACAGTGTTACTTTTGGTGACAGGAGACCCCCCACGGTGAGGGTCAAAAATTTAAAATGCTTAGAACTCGCGATCTAATTTTCGTAGCACGGCTAAATTTTGTTTGGTAATTTATTATGAGACAGTGTTACATTTGGTAACAGGAGATCCCCCATGGTGAGGGTCGAAAAATTTAAAATGCTTATAACTCGCGATCTAATTTTCGTAGTGCGGCCAAATTTTGTTTGGTAATTTATTACGAGACAGTGTTACTTTTGGTGACAGGAGACCCCCACGGTGAGGGTCGAAAAATTTAAAATGCTTATAACTCGCGATCTTATTTTCGTAGCGCGGCCAAATTTTGTTTGGTAATTTATTATGAGAGAGTGTTCATTTTTGGTGACAGAAAACTCCCCCACGGTGAGGGTCGAAAAATTTAAAATGTTTATAACTCGCGATGAATTTTCGTAGTGCGGCCAAATTTTGTTTGGTAATTTATTATGAGACAGTGTTAATTTTTGGTGACAGGAGACCCCCCCCCCCCCACGGTGAGGTTCGGAAAATTTAAAATGCTTATAACTCGCGATCTAATTTTCGTAGCGCGGCCAAATTTTGCTTGTAATTTATTAAGGTATTGCATAGCTTTTATCGCGGGCTTTGAGCGCGGCGAAAGAATCTAGAAATTCTGTAACGAGAAAAAACCTAACACTCCGGCTAACGTCGCTTCAGTTTGGCAGGCTTTGGCACGGTATCACTCCGTAGACATTGGCAGACATTGACGCGGTATTTTTCAGATATTTGGAGAATATCAAGTCTTAAACTTATGTTTTTTTTTATTTCAGCTACCATAAACGTATAGTTTCAATGATAAAAATTCCTGATTAACCTACATGTATTGTAAGATAATAAAAATATTTTAAACGATAAAAACTTCTGATTTGTTCAAAACAAGAAAAAAAATTGTTATCGGTCATCACGCTCAAAATGTTTAACTTGAATTAATATCAAAGACAAAAAAAACTGCATAAATAAAAAATAAATAAATAATTATAATTGCATAAGTTGATAAAAAAGTGCTATGCAATTGCTTTACCGCGGCAGTCCCCGAGTGCCACACGCATTTTTTTTTAACTAGCTATATCTCAAGAACTAATGCACAGAATTTCATCAAACTTCAGATTCTTTTACACCATAACATAATTAGACGATTTTTTACGTTTTGGCATAAATTTTCCAAGATATGGTGTTGCTTTGCTACGTTTTGCAAAATTTTTTGTTATAACTATATCTCAAGAACTAATGGACGAAATTCCATCAAATTTCAGATTCTGTTAGGTCTTGACATCAATAGATGCTTATTAGGTTTTAGTATAAATTACCCAACATGAGGCACCACTAAGCTCATTTTCTCAGAATATTAATTAAATTTTGCGTTTTAGGCTTTTCGGATACCAGAATCTCATTAGGCTAGGTCAAATGTTCGAGGAAATTCGATAGTGGGTAACTTTAGAATCACCTTTTTTTTTTTTTTTTTTTTTTTTTTTTTTTTTTAATATTAAAATGTACTTATGAGATAGAAGAAAGTTTCGTGATTGACACATCCAACTAGTTAAACAATAGATTCCATTATAAAAAAAAATCAAAACCAGGGGATACTCGAAAAAAGGAAGTAATTCGTAATAAAGTAACAAATGAATTAGGCACTTCAGAACGATCCACTTCAAGATAATAATTATTTATTTTACCAAAAAAAAAAAAAACAACTAAATAACTGAAATGAAATGAAATGAAAAAAAAAAAATAAAATGCCTATGATTTATTAAATAACTGATGTACGGTAAATGCAAAATGTATGATACACGGTTCCCAGATGTGTTGCCTAATTGTGCCCTTTAAATGCCCTGGTCACCACTAGTTTCGTAAGTTTATTTCGCCATCTTTAATGGCAGATAATTTTGCCATTAGATAAGACAACATAAGTTACTTAAATGTACGGGGCTTTATATGGAACATCTTTAAACAATATACACCGACTATTATTCGGAGAATTTTACGAAAAAATCGTCCCAAAGATGTCATTAAACAAAAATTACACCAACTTCAACTTTGGAAAGATTAACGGGAGCATTTCATACCATATTTGACTTCCTTGAATCAAATGTCCCCGGAAAAGAAAATAGTTTACGTAACTTTGTTAAATTTTCCTGAGTTTTTAGATGCAAGAAATTTGAGGTTGCTAATGTTAAACTGACATGACAATCTTTAATTTATATCATCTCAAGAAACCATTCGATTTATGTTTTTTTCTTTAAGTGAGATACATTCAATGGGCTCAAACATATTCGAGATATTTTTATTATTGGAAAGCATGATGTTAATGCTGAAAATTATTAATAAATTCATTTTCAAGAACATTTAAACATCCAAACCGGGGATTGAACCCGGAAATTTTTCACTTAGTTGGTTCTACACTTAAGTAGCAATATGAAAATTCACATATTAAATATTCAAGAATTTCAAATGTAATTTCACTACTTAAAATTGCGTTCACGAGCAGTGTCTCTTCAAGGCAAATATTATTTTAGGTTTTTGAGAAAAAAATGAGAATTTATTTTTAAACGAAAATTGTCATTAGATTATACAATTTTTAAACCGTAGATTCCATTATAAAAAAATCAAAACATGGGGATACTCGAAAAAAGGAAATAATTCATAATAAAGTAACAGATGAATTAGACATTTCAGAACGATACACTTCAAGATAATAATTATTTATTTTACAATAAATAAATAAATAAATAAAATAAATGAAAATAAAATAAAATAAAATGACTGTGAATCAGAGTTCTCGCCGTCGCTCGCCGTTGCTCTAAATTGCGACTAAATTCTTCATTTGGCGAGTAAACAAGCGATTAGATTCGCCAAATTGCTAGTGCTCATTTTTTTTCTTTTTTTTCTTTTTCGTTTTTAATGCATATGCATACGTACGTATTTTTAATATATTTGTAGCAGATAGTTGAAATTAGATTAAGAACAATCTAATTTCAGCAGTTATAAACACTTATGTTATTTTAGAGCCTATGGAAAATAGAGTACGTCAAAGGATTAAAAATTATGTTTTTTTTCTGCTACACGGCGAATCTATTTTGCCAATACTTTTTTTCATTTGGCGAATGTGTTTTATTTTTAATTAGCCAAATTCCTAACATTGGTAAAATGTCAGAGAGAAGACTGCTATGAATTATTCAATAACTGATGTACAGTAAATACAAAAAATGTGACGCACGGTTGGAGTTGCCAGATATGCTGCGTAAATCTGTACTTCAAATACTCTGGTCACCACTGGTTTCGTAAGTTTATTCCGCAATCTTTAATCGCAGATAATTCTGCCATTAGATAAGAGAAAAAAAATACTTAAATGTACGGGGCTTTATATGGGACACCTTTAAACAATATACACCGACCTTTATTTGCAGAATTTTACGAAAAATAAATCGCCCCAAAGATGTTATTAAACAAAAATTGCACCAAATTCAACTTTGGAAAGATTAACGTTAGTATTTCATACTATATTTGATTTCCTTGAATAAAATAAATAAAGAAAATAGTTTATGTAACTTTGTTAAATTTTCTTGACTTTTTAGATGCCAAAATTTAAGGTTGCTAATGTTAAATTGACGTGACAAACTTTAATTTATATCATCTCAAGAAACCATTAGATTCATTTTTTTTCTTTGGGTGAGAAGCATTGATTGGGCTCAAGCATATTCCAGATATTTTTATTATTCAAAGGCATAATGTTAATGCTGGAAATTACCAATAAATTCATTTTCAAGAACATTTTCGTTAAAAACATGATTGTGCATATTTTTGTTTCATTTCAACGGTGCAGGTTTTTTATGATGACTATACACTTTTAACAGTCATAAAACATGAGAAATTTGTTAGGAGTTATTATTGTTTTTTAGGTGATATTCATATATGTTTTATTTATTTATTTTTAGATATATTAAAGATTTTAAGGAATTTAAAGGGTCAATTTCGAAATGTTATGTAATTTTTTTACGGTGGTTAACATTTCCCTATGCGCACAATATTTTATTTTAATTTCATGGTATTTGCATAAGCTTTATCTTAAATTAAAGATAACAAACATTCTGTTTTATAATTTAAATTAGGATATTTGTAATCAGTTAATTGGATAAAGAGTAATTAAAGTTTAATAAGAAAAAATGGGAAAACTGTGAATTTTTACATTCATTTAATCGTATATATTTTTTTCTTGCTGAATACAGATTTATAATTCTACTTCATCTTCACGATACTGGATATATTTGTGTAGGGAAAAAATATATTTTAAATAACCTTGGAAACATCATGCGCGCAAGAATAAAAATGTCATTTTGAGAAAAAACACACTTAAAGATTAAATTGTATTTTTTAAATATAAAATATATAATAAAAGAAACAAACTACCATCTATGTAACGCATTTTGTATAAAATATAATATTAGATGCTATTAAAATAGCAAATAAAGTCTTTGTGCAAAAATGATTAAAGATAGAAAACCAACGATTATAAATGCACAAATAAAGTATGTAAAAGTAGCAAACAGCTGTTTCGAATCTACTATCCATATTCTTCATCAGTGCAAAACTTAGCGAGCTAGAAAAAGCAAAACTGAGCCCAGTTTTGCTTTTTCTAGCTCGCTGAGTGAAAATTATAAAGAAAATTGTCTGTAAAATAAAATACCTCATAATATAGGAATATGTATAAAAAATAGATGTATATTTCAAAAATGTATCATTTTCTGTTGTCAAAATTTAATTTTAAACGTATAATTCAATAATTTGTTTCGCATTGATTATAAGGGGAATTAACTAGGCATTTTTATAAAACTAAAATATTTAACGTAAAATATAGACCGTTTTTTTTCTGAGGATTTTCGTATTTCGATAAATACATACGTTGCTGTACAAAATTCCCGGTAGATTATTTAAAAAATAGATTAATGTCAATAAATCCATACATTAAATTGTCGTAGGAAAACAAAATCACTATCAAATTGACTACTTTTTAGGATTCTTTAAGCTAAATTATCATCTGACGATATATTTCTATTATTGTATTTTGTATAGCAATTACCATTAAACCGACTCCTTCGACGCTGTTCTGAAGCACATTTTATATTATTTTTCATTACCAATTCTAATAAATACTAAAAAACAGAATGCTTTTACAAACTTTGGAAAGTATTTCTCCTGGGAAAAAATTTGTTTTGTTTCAAATTATGCACTTAATAGCAAATAAAACTTCAAGCAGCCAATCAATTTTGCGATAAAGTTACTGGCAAAACTATGAAAAACGAAACAAATTTAATAAAAGTGGAAGTTGAAGTTAATATTTTAAAGCTTTCTTACTATTATTTAAGATATTTAACCAATAAAAAATTTAACATATATTTTAACAATGCATCTTAACATATTTCTAAAACGTACATTTTGCATTTTACATACATACATATTTTTTAACAAACAATGCATTTTAACATATTGTTGCGTATATAGGGTTCTTTTGATCTTATGATTAGAGAACTTCAAAATTCTTGTCTCTTAGAAAAATAGAAAATAATTTATTTACAGATCTTCAGAACAACAGAGTCTCCGAAACTCACAAATATTACTAGATATACAAAAATAACTGCTCAAATCTATCGTACAAGTATAGCTTTAGATCCCAGAGACTCTTTATACAACGTCTCAACACTTAATAACATTCAAAACAACATAAATGAAACTCAAGCAAACTTGCTAACAAACGCCTTGTTCACTCAATGACTGACTGGTAAATAATAACAACAACAGCTCGTACTGCTGTCCTTATATAGGCTCGTAGCATGTGCTGGAAATTTCTAGAACCTACTCGAAAAATCCACGGAACAACAAACAACGTATCAGTATATCTAAAGGGGGGTTACCATTGAGAGGGAAGGGTTACCATCGCCAACAATCGCCAAGTTTGTCGCCAACTTGGCGATATATCGCCAAATTTGGCGACCAAAATTAGTCGCCAAAAGTGACGCCAACTTGGCGATATCTTTATTATTTCGCCAATCTGCCTTAGACATTGAAAATAATGGACAAGTTTGCTTGATAACAGAGACAATGTAACAAAAACTAATATTAGTAAAGGAATGGAGCTTAATAAGATTATTTACATTATTTTACAGTACAAACACTAACTATTTACAAAATTCGTAACAATATATTTCTTTTTTTTTCGATAATATGAAAGCTCGAAAACTAAAGATGTAACAAGTGGACATGACAGTTGTCGTAAGGTATTTAAATCAGAAATAAATAGATAATGTCTACATTCTCCCCTAATATCGAAGTAAATAAGTATCACATATTTATGAGATTGGTATCAACTTACTCAGAATACTATAATCTTTCTAAAGATGTAAAAATCAAAAGATCGATTTTTTGACCATTTTAACCGTTTAACACACCAATCCGCATGCTCGTGCGGGATAGACATTCATTTATACTTTTACTTCTGAGTCTCAAGTATAAAAAAAATTGGAATCGAATGATTGCTCTCGTTTGTAAAAAAAGTAAAGTATGTATCATTTTTTTATCAACAGATAAAGTTTATAGTACATTTTTTTACTTTCAACCGGTGTGAAAAGTGCAAGGAATAATTTTCTTACGTTAACTAGGATAAGGTAGATAACTACTGGAACTCATAACTGACAAATATTTATTTTAAAAAAAGATAATTATCATGGAAGCCTACTATTTTTTCAACCACATTACGTTATATATTTGTCATAAGCACCAGACTTTACTGTTTTATAAAATATGACGAAAATACACCATAACAAATCAACCAGCCCCTTTATGGAAGCATAAAAACTTCACATTAGTTCCCTAAGTGCAAATGTCCCCCTGAGACATACATTAGTTACTTCTAGAACTTTGTCTGAATTTAAAGCAAATTGCACACAAAATAATTCAACTTAAATTACAACAATTCCAAAAACTTTCTGGTAAGCATAACTTTATCAGAACAACGTAGATTTCATTTAAAATATATAACATCTTTAAAATATCTTTAAATTTAGCAATTTTAACACATTTTAATAAATGTATCCTTTATAGCATTAGTCATTGAAAACGTTTTAACTCCAACATCCATAGCTTATCTTTCTGAAAATATCTCTGAAACCACAGCTCTTTGAGAAATATTTTTCTTTTTTTTATTATTTCGTTTTAAACATTTTAAAATAATAATACCTGGCACAACTGACTTTTTTTCAGATGTACTGATACAACGAAATATATTCAATGCCATTTGAGACAGAGAGAAATTGAAGTTGCACTAAAGGGATTAGAGCACTTTTTAAAAGACGTTATAATGTTATAAAAATGAAGATTTTAAAGGTTTTTCTTTTCTTAAAATATTGAGATTTCTTTCGAAATATTTCAGTTAACATTTAAGTTAGTAATGCATGTGTCTGAGCAACTAATGTGAAAAGTAAAATAAATACTAAAACCTTTTTTTAAGAACTTACTGACTACAGCCGCAGAAAAAAATAAACAAATAAATGAAATAAAAATCCTTTCCATCTCGGCCTATAGACACAGATAGATTTCGAAGTTAAGTATTTTTACAAACAACAGCTAAATCAAGATTAGAGATAAACCAAGTTTTTAATAGTTTTATTTGACTGCTTTTGATGACCTTTATTTATTATACTCCAATTTGTATCTAATGGAAAAAATTCACTATTTAGTCTTCTTAATTGATGAAGATACAAAATAAAAAAAATTAAACACTGGCGTTTGTTTATTGAGACACGAGCCCTTTAAATATTGCAATCATATATATAGCATCTCGGAGAGTTCTCGAAACATTTCTGGCGACAATGATACATTTTTATTGCTTTAGTGTGAGATTAACGAGAATATGCTGTTTTTCTCTTCTATTGTTTTCTTTTTTTAATAAGAGTTTGCTCTATCAAAAATTTGTCAGTATAAAAGTTGTAGATATTATAAGAGTAATTAATTTATTGTAAA
The DNA here is from genome assembly GCA_964019185.1 of Maratus speculifer. NCBI lineage: Eukaryota > Metazoa > Arthropoda > Arachnida > Araneae > Salticidae > Maratus > Maratus speculifer. The sequence goes on along the minus strand of OZ025289.1, from coordinate 276,692,269 downwards.
TTTAAGCGGATTTGATATTTTGAAGAAGTTAACTTGACGAAGTTAACAGTTTTTTTTTTCTCCCGTTAGAACCATTTTTAATTATATCAAAAATCTGTCATAAATAAATGTTTGGCCTTTTCTCTAGATACAATAATAACGTTAAACTTATTCGATATCTACCATAACTAAAAAGCTTTCGGGTTTTATTTATTTTCACAATAATCCTACCCCTGGCTTCATATATTAAAGCACAAAGTTATATTTGAACAACAAAATGGGTGAATCTTAGTAGGCGTAAAATAAATTCAGAAATGTTAAACTTTGGACTAAAGTTGAAATCGATCAGGAAAATATAGTGCTCTAAAATTTTGGATTTAAGCTAAAGTCTTCAGAAGAGAATGCAGTTTGATTCTGACTCCTGACGGAACGGTTTCTGTAATATTATTAGCGATAAAGTAATTCATATCAATTACATCCCATTTTATTTTAGAAAGAGACGTAATATGTAATTTTCATTGATTTCTATTTTTTTAACTGGGACGCTTTATAATTATTTAAAGTAAAATAAAAATTTAACACGCAACATTTTTTTATTATCAATTTATAACTAAATATATTTAAATTAAAATATCTTTCATGTAATAATTGGTGAAACATATTGAAGCTATCTACATTATTTCTTACTTCTATCTGTACAAGAAGAAAGTATTGGATTCGTGAAAAATTTCGATATTCGGTTTTTGACGGATTTACACGTTTTAGGGGTCTGAGAACCGGAAAAACATATTTTTGCAAAATGTCTGTGTGTGAGTCTGCCAGTCATTCACTCAACCTGTCTATATGTGACAAAAATTTTGTAGGCGCTCTATCTCAAAAACTAATGCACATAATTTCACAAAACTTCAGATTCTGTTAGACCTTCATATAAACGAGATCTGGTTAGTTTTTAGTGTATATCGCTCTACATGGGGCTTTGCTATACTTCATTATTCAATTTCTACAGTAGCCGTATCTCAAGAACTAGAGATTGGATTCTCATAAAACTTTAGATTTAGCTCACACATGATACAACATGCTGCCGATAACGTTTTTGTGCAAACAGTTGAACAGTTGGCGTTGCCATGGTGTATTATTCATGATAATTGCAATAGCTCAATTTCAAGGACTAATGCACGGGATTTCTCAAAACTTTAGATTCTGTGAGACCTTAATATAAAGTAGATCTGATTCGGTTTTGGTGTATATCACTCAACAGGTCGGGCTGCTATACTTGCATTATTTACATTTTCCACAATAACCATATCACAAAAACTAGTCCATGGATTTTCATAAAACTTTATGCTTAGTTAGTACTTGATATAACATGGTGCTATTTAGGTTTTAGTGCAAATCGATCAACAACTGACGTTTCCATGGTGCATTGTTCATGATTATCACAATCTCAACAACCAATGCGCGAAATTTTCTAAGAGTACAGATTCAGTTAGATCCTAATATATATTAGAGTTGTTTAATGTTTAGTGTGAATCATCCTTTAGATTGTACTGCTATACTACATTTTTCATGATTTCGCAATAAATGTATCTTAAGAACTAATGCATGGAATTTCATCAAACTTCATATTCAGTTACTAACTGATAAATATTCGATCCGGATTTCTTTTGATTACATCACCTAACATATGGTGCTGTTATGTAGAATTTTAAAAGATTTTGAGATAGCTCTATCTCAAAAACTAATGAACGATTTTTCATCAAACTTGAGATTCAGTTATAATTTTTCATAAGTTGTAGATGAATAGATTTTTGGCTTAAACCACATAACCGATAGCAGTGCTATGCTGCATTTTTCAGGAAGTATTAACATGCATAAGATAGAAGAAAGTTTTGGGATTACCACGTCTGACTAGTTTTACTATGTTTTGTATGGTCAACATGAAAAAAATATATATATAAACTATTAATAAAAGTATGCTATCATTTTCCGTAAAAATCAGAAAACGAAAAGACTAGAAATACAAAGAAGGCAAAAAAAAATTATAAAAGAATTTTTAAAATAAACTTTCCCAACATGCATGGTTTAATAAATATATAATGAATGACAACGCAAAATTCAATTCACGTAATAACAAAATTAAGTAATTAGATGTATTGATTTGATAGCCTGAGAGGGACTATAACGGAACCATAAATAACCATGGAATCTTTTGACTCTTTCGGTTGGAAAAGAAATCTAATTTTATGAAACGTTAAGTAATGTTTAAAATGAGTTATGAAATTTGTCTCAAAAATATGTTTTTCAGTAACTTGTATGAATAATATTTTGTCTTATATTTTCTAATGTATCCAATGACTGTATTTTCAAAAATATCTCACTTTAAAAATTTGACTTTTAGAATGTGGGGAATGTTGAATTAAAACGATTTTTGTAAATCATAAATAGAAATGACGTATCATTAACGAACGTATACAAAAGAGTTTCAAATTTATAAATTAAAGTAAATGATTTTTTTTTTAAATGTAATTTTTCTTACTTAACCATTCAGCTTTTAAGAACATTATGATAAATTGTTTTTGGCGTTTGAAAGAAAAAATCATTTCTTCTTTAAGTTCATTTCTTCTAAACTGGGACAATAATTGCATTGTTAAATGAAAGGAGCGGATTTTTTGTTTATTGTTATTTTTATTTTTTGTTAATGTCTTTAAATAATGTAAAATTACATTATGATTGAATGATTTCTTGATCCCAATTAATCGACCGATTTTTAAAGAGAAAATAAAGATTGTTAAAGTTTTAGTACGTGAAAATAGGTTTTTATTGCTTTTTATTTTCTTGAAAATTTAATTTAATCAATATATTTGTAATGCCTATTTAAATTAATAATATTGTTTTGTTTTTTCTCCCCAATTATAATGAGAAAATGAGATTGATAAAAATATACTAACTTAACCGATAGCTATATAGTATTTATGATAATTCTGAAAGGTAAATGGCTAAATTTTAATTTAAATGCTTGAATTTAAACAAAAATAATATCCAAAACGCATAAAACAATAAATCATTAATCCCAGAATTCATATTCCAATAAAGGCGAATTATTTTAAATTCCCTAGTAGAATGTTTACCATAGCATTCTACATAAATCAATGTTTTAATCGGAGTATTTAAGAATATCTAAAAAATAGTGTAATTTACAGTAGAAAACCTGCATTTACCATACATGCAATCATAAATCTAAAATCTTTTACTAAGATTTCTTTTTAAAAAGTGTTTTAAGCTCAATAATATTCCTTAGATATTTTTGTATCCATATGACGATGACACAACAATAAGTCAAAAAAAATTTATATAATTTCATGCAAAATAAAAAAAATTTCTTACCTTATAATATGCAGTATTCGTAGACATGTGTGCATTCGTATCATATAAAGGCATAGTTTCAGCTGACACAGTGCTCTAAAAATGTAAAAATTTAAAATGACTAATATTTGTATAGTAATCCATAAAATTAAAAAAATACATTTCTGATAAATATTATGTAGTTTATATATTTTTTTCACTCTTAATTTTCATCAGTGATTAATTTCATAGTCTACATGAAATCTAATAATATCTCATTTTAAACCAATATTTTAATTTGTTTCCGAATAGTTTTTTTTAATTCTTAACATCAAAGTTTGAATAAAGAGTTTTTGCTAGAAATCCGCACAAATTTTTCATTTATGAGGAATATGAAAAAAATATGCATCAGGTCATAACCAGTGCGTGAACCGTTGGACTACCATACATAAAGTGACGCACGATTACCCCTTGAAGGGCAGTAGGATGTATTTTACCCCACCTATGATTAATAATGATTTGCATCAGAAAAAGTTTATTAAAATTTCCTTTACTAACTTCCGAAGAAAATAAAAGTCGCAAAATAGCTTTTCATTATTTTGAAATGATTGTTTTTCTAAATTATCGATAGGGAGTTTAGAATTACACAAACGCAATTACTTGCCCCATAAAGAGTTATCCGAGAATTCACTGATCATTGATTCTATGTTTTTAGGTTGTGAACAACTGTGAATTTAGTTGAAGGATTTAGTCTGTCTACGCGTATGAACAAGGTTTACGAAAGCAATTTTCATCAAGGGAACAATTATATCGCGAAATTTTTGCTAAAAAAATCCGTAAACGAACTACATGAACTTCGGAAATTACTGAAAAATTTGTGAGAGAAATTTTCACATGTACTTCAGGTTACAAAAAATAATGTCTTGAAGTTACAAAATTGCACAAAATTAGAAAGCAAGGAACATTCGTACCGTAACCCATTGTGACAATCAGGCTTTGTACCCTTGATTGTCGAGGTGATTAACTCCTGTATCTGTGCCCAATTTGGTTCGCCAACTAAGACTTTAATCATGTGCAACTAAATAAAATACAGTTTGCTTTACGTAAAAAAAGATAAATATTTGATTTGTTGAGTGGGTACCAAGTTGCAATGAAACACCACTCCTTGTCGATGAATATTTGCGAAAAAAAATAGATTGAGCTATAAAAAAGAGGCTAATCGTAGTGCTATAATGTGTTACAATAATTTTGAATAAAACAATGCAAGGCAGTATTTTTATCGCAAATAACTAGAAGACAAAGCGATTAGTAGTACCTAATCATTGGAAGTTTTTGGGGGTTTTTCTTCGAATCTTGGATTTCCTTGCTTAAATATGGTTTCTTTATCAAGAAACGCCCCATACCAAAGGTCATCCTTCGTTTGGTCCTATATCCCGCGTGTTGATAATCGGCCGTCATACACGAAACCAAAAATCTGAACCATTTTATGTACCATGTATCCTTAAATTAAGTCAAATCTACTTGATTTCTATCCCTCTAATCCTCCAAAAAACATTAACCTAGAAATGTTTTCCTCAAAGAATTATTTAAAACTTTATTTAATTTTCCAAATATTAAATTTGCATGATATTATTAAAAAAGACATCGGTTTGTATATATATATATATATATTTTATATATATATATATACATATATATATATATATATATACACTGGTGTCCAAAAGTTAAGCATAATTGGTAATTAAGTAATTATTTTTAAGTAATGAAAGAAATATGAATCGGAATGAGCTGAAACTCCAGGTGTGTAAACAAAATAGTACGCGTCACATATTTTTGCGAAGAGTTTTCCCCGAAATCGAACAGGGGACCGTCAACAAATTGAAAAAGAACGAAGATCTTTTGGATAACCCTGTCAAAACTAATGTAGCAAAAGCGTTCAAACTGCACATTATGATTAATTGGCTTATTGTAATGTACTGTGTTAATTTTTACAAGGATAGCATGTATACTCGTAGAGAAATTAAGGTTTTTATAAAAACAGTCCTAAATTTTTCCAAGTTTTTTGCTTATAATTTGCAGAGTTCTTATTATAAAATAATGTTCTTTTCTGAAAATATGACAAACATCATTGTACACAATACCCTGTCATCAGAATTTAAAAATCATAAAAATTGTATGAAAAATGAGTATGTTTAGTAAATAATTTTTCATTGCGCATGCGTCAACGATATCAAAATGTCATTTGCATATTGTGTTAGCTAAATGTATAGAGCAACTTCTGTAAAAGTTTCAAAAACATAGCTTGAAAATTCTGAAAATGGGAGCCTATAGAATCAACTCAAAATCCGTTATTCCTAAAGGAAGCAAAAAAATCAGGGGTTTTAACTAAATATAGTTGTACGTGCAATATTGTGTAGGCTGTAAACAATGGAATATGGATACAGCCCCTCATTTTTTTGCTTCATTTAGGGAATAAAGGATTTTGAGTTGATTCTATAGGCTCCCATTTTCAGAATTTTCAAGCTATGTTTTTGAAACTTTTACAGAAGTTGCTCTATACATTTAGGTAACACAATATGCAAATGACATTTTGATATCGTTGACGCATGCGCAATGAAAAATTATTTACTAAACATACTCATTTTTCATACAATTTTTATTATTTTTGAATTCTGATGACAGGGTATTGTGTACAATGATGTTTGTCATATTTTCAGAAAAGAATATTATTTTATAATAAGAACTCTGCAAATTATAAGCAAAAAACTTGGAAAAATTTAGGACTGTTTTTATAAAAACCTTAATTTCTCTACGAGTGTACATGCTATCCTTGTAAAAATTAACACAGTACATTACAATAAGCCAATTAATCATAATGTGCAGTTTGAACGCTTTTGCTACATTAGTTTTGACAAGGTTATCCAAAAGATCTTCGTTCTTTTTCAATTTGTTGAAGGTCCCCTGTTCGATTTCGGGGAAAACTCTTCGCGAAAATATGTGACGCGTACTATTTTGTTTACACACCTGGAGTTTCAGCACATTCCGATTCATATTTCTTTCATTACTTAAAAATAATTACTTAATTACCAATTATGCTTAACTTTTGGACACCAGTGTATATACATATATATATATATATATATATATATATACACACATATATATATGTATATATACAGGGTGATTCCAAATTTTTTTTACAATAAAAGAGGGGTGATAGTACACATCAAGACAAACAATATTAAATAGGAGACCAGGGGTCCCAAACGTTTTCCAGAGGAGATAGCGGCCATTAAAGTTTAGGGTCCAAAATTTCAAATAAAGATAAAAAACGGAAAAATTGGTCGATTGATTTGCGGTTTTTACTAAAATTATTCTTTATGTCGGCATTTTCTTGAAATTAAATTATAAAGATAAATTTAAAAAAATGCCGATAGAGGGCGCTTTAGACTTTGGAGCAACGAACAACTATTTTTTGCCGGTATTTTTTACATTTCATTAAATGTTTTCGTAAGCTTAGACTCAAACTTAAATTTTCAGCTCAAAATCTGAATAGTGGAGGATACTTAAGTAGCACAAACTGAGCTGTGTTCAGAGGGTTTAAATTTCAAATGATTATAAAAAACGGAAAAATTGGTCCATTGATTTGCGGATTTTGCTAAAACTATTCTTTATGTAGGCATTTTCGTGAAAATAAATTATAAAGATAAATTTCAAAAAATGCCGATAGAGGGCGCTTTAGACTTTGGAGTAACGAACAACTCTTTTTTTGGCGTTATTTCTTCCATCTTATTAGATGCTTTCGTAAGCTTAGACTTAAACTTAAATTTTGAGCTCAAAATCTGAATAGTTGGGAGTGGTTAAGTAGACAAACTGAACTGTGTTCAGAGGGTTCAAATTTCAAATGATTATAAAAAACACAAAAATTGCTCGATTTGTTTGCGGTTTTTGCTAAAACTAATTTTTAAATCAGAATTTTCTTAAAAATAAATTTTAAATGTAAATTTCACAAAACGCCGATAGAGGACGCCTTAGGCTTTAGAGTAGCGTACAACTATTTTTAACCGTTATTTTTTTAATCTCATTAAATGCTCTCTAATGCATAGACTTAAATTTTGGCTCAAATTCTGAATCGTTGGGATTGTTTAAGTAACGAAACATTGAATTGTGTTCGAGGAGGGGGAGGATTAAATTTAAACTCCTGATAAAATTTTAGTTTGCGCTTCTTAACCCCTCCCAACGATTCAGAATTTGATCCCAGAATTTAAGTCTATGCATTTGAAAGCATTTAATGAGATTAAAAAAAGAACGGTTAAAATAGTTGTGCGCTGCTCCGAAGCCTAAGACGCCCTCTATCGGCATTTTGTGAAATTTATCTTTAAAATTTATTTCAAGAAAATGCTGATTTAAAAATTAGTTTTAGCGAAAACCGCAAACGAATCGACCAATTTTTGTGTTTTACTTACCCATCATACGTAGTATAGGGTAAGTCTTGCAATCGTTTTGAAAATCGAAAAATTTTTTTTGACGGATTTACACTTTTTAGATAGTGGAGATTCCGAAAAACATATTTTTAGAAAAAAAATTTTGCCGTCCGTCTGTCTGTCTGTCTGTCTGTCTGTAAACGCTCTATCTCCCGAACAAATTGAGATAGAGACTTGAAATTTTGTATGTAGTTAGTATGTAACAATGGGACGAACCCTATTTAATATCAGCAACCTCGATTATCCGGAACTATTTTTTTCGGACTCTCGAAAAATCCGTTCTGATGAAAGGTATATAAAAATTTTCGATTTTTTTTGTTCTAAGGAATGGACGTAAAAGGCAATAAAATAACACACATTTTGCATATAAAACGAAGTCGATTGGATTATTAGTTGCCGAGATATTTGTAATCTTGTTTTCCACATTCTTCGATTTTTCATGACCTTGTATTTCATTCAAATTTCAATTCAGAAGTATATTTTAATTGGAAATGAGACGCTTAATCCAACGCAGTTAATTGTTAGTTAATAGAATTATTATTTTTGGAGTTATAAGTATTTTCTTTTTCCGCAGTTCGGTACTGCTTGAGTAGTTTGGCATTTTATATAATTTGTCGGAATTGGTACATCAGCAGTGCTTTAATATAGCATTACTATGTATATTAACAACATTTAAATTTTGTTTATGAATTGCAATGCATTGTACAAATAGTTTCATATGTTTTATTTTCATATACATATCCATGATGGGTAAGTATTACGGTGGCCCCCAACGACTAGTTTTATAATCATTTGAAATTTGAACCCTCTGAACACAGTTCAGTTTGTCTACTTACCACTCCCAACTATTCAGATTTTGAGCTCAAAATTTAAGTTTAAGTCTAAGCTTACGAAAGCATCTAATAAGATTCAAGAAATAACGCCAAAAAAGAGTTGTTCGTTACTCCAAAGTCTAAAGCGCCCTCTATCTGTATTTTTTGAAATTTATCTTTATAATTTATTTTCACGAAAATGCCTACATAAAGAATAGTTTTAGCAAAATCCGCAAATCAATGGACCAATTTTTCCGTTTTTTATAATCATTTGAAATTTGAACCCTCTGAACACAGCTCTGTTGGTGCTACTTAAGCACTCCCCACTATTCAGATTTTGAGCTCAAAATTTAAGTTTGAGTCTAAGCTTACGAAAACATTTAATGATATGTAAAAAATACCGGCAAAAAATAGTTGTTCGTTGCGCCAAAGTCTAAGGCGCCCTCTATCGGCATTTTTGTATATATATATATATATATATATATATATTTCATTTTAAAAACAGTTACATTGTAACATTTTATAGAAAATCAATTTATCTGCGCACTACTTCGAAATCGATTCAAAATCTTCAAGAGTTTCAAGATTTATTCCATGTTTATTTTATATTCAAAATGTTGAATGTAAGTATCGACAGAAGCTTGGCACTTGAATTCTTTAATTTTGATAAACGTTGTAGCAATTCTTTTTCTTTAAGCTCCTAAAGTTCGAATTGAAACTGAATAAATGAAACAAGTAATGGAAAAATATTTTTAAAAAAGTTAAGATAATTTAAATGACGCGCGATTCATTATAATTTCAGTTTAAATTCTGTAAAATAAAATTCGAATATTCTTAAAACTTAGATATTAATTTGCTAAAACTGATGAATGTTTTTCATTTCTTAATTCATGATGAATTAAAATGTAAAGCGATTTTAGATTTTTTTTCTTTTTTTTCTTTACAAGAAAAAAGTATTGGATTCATAAAAATTTTTGAATTCCGGTTTTTGACGGGTTTAAACGTTTTTGAGGTCAGAGATTCCAAAAAACACGTTTTTACAAAATGTCTGTCTGTGAGTCTCTGAAACTGTGAAATTGTGACTTTGTCTATATTAGACATACATTTTGTAGGCACATTATATGAAGAACTAATTCCCGGAATTTAATAACTATTCATATTCAGGTAGTTCATCATATAAAGTGATGCTATTAGTTTTTGGTGAAAATCGCTCAAGAGGAGCCGCTGATATTCTGTAATTTTTACGATTTACGTAACGGCTCTATCTGAAAAATTAATGCAACAAATTAACATATATATGTATATTCAGTTAGTCCCTGATATAACTTGGTGCTAATTAGGTTTTGGTGAAAATCGCTCAAGAGGAGCCGCTGATGTTCTGTAATTTTTACGATTTACGTAACAGCTCTATCTGAAAAACTAATGCAAGAAATTTAACATATACAGGGTGTCCGAAAAGTCTGAACACAGTCGAATAACTCGAAAAATACATATGAGATTGAAAAACGTAAATCTGTGTGTTAAATATTTTTAAATAAGCTACTCAGTGATACCAAATTTGACCTTCGTAACCGACCCCCTGGGGGTCAGAGGGGGTCCAACTTTGAAATCTTAAATTATAACTCCCATTTTTTATTGCAGATTCGGATTCTACGGACAAAAATACGTAACTTTTGTATTTGATGTTTATTTCGAATCCTCGTTTATCACGGTGTAATGGAGCATATTAAATCGATACATATTTCGGCTTTTCCAACGGGATTTTCCCTAATCGAAACTAATTGGGGAGAATTTATGACATCAAATTCCTCGTCTTTTGCAATAGCGTTTCCTGAAAATCATCCGTGCCGATTATTTCGGTAGTGCTACACAGTTAAAAATTTGATCCATTTGCTGTAGCCTCACTCCACAGCTTTTATAGGATATCTCTTTCATGACCAATGAGAATGTTCCATAACACAGTAAAGTACACTGTAAAAAAATTGACCCTTTTGCTGCATCGTCACTCCACCGACGATTACTTTACTGTGTTATGGAGCAATCTAATTGGTCACAAAAGAGATATTCTATAATAGCTGTGGAGTGACGCTGCAGCAAATGGGCCAAATTTTTAACAGTGTAGCACTATTGAAATAATCGCCACGGGTGATTTTCAGGAAACACTATTCCTACAAAAGACGAGGAATTTGACGTCAAAAATTCTGCCCAATCAGTTTCGATTAGGGAAAATCCCGTTGGAAAAGCGGGAATATGTATCGATTTAATATGCTCGATTACACCGTGATAAACGAAGATTTGAAATAAACATCAAATACAAAAGTTACGTATTTTTGTCCGTAGAATCCGAATCTGCAATAAAAAATGGGGGTTATAATTTAAGGTTTCAAAGTTGGACCCCCTCTGACCCCCAGGGGGTCGGTTTCGAAGATCAAATTTGGTATCACAGAGTAGCTTATTTAAAAATATTTAACACGTATATTTACGTTTTTCAATCTCATATGTATTTCTCGAGTTATTCAGCCGTTTCCAGACTTTTCGGACACCCTGTATATATATATATATATATTCAGTTAGTACTGTCATAATCTTCGGGATTTCGGAAAAAACTGTTTACTGCAAAAAACGTACCTTCCTATTATTTCTTTCAATATTTGAACCAGACATTCCATTTTCATTTAAAGTTAATATTTTAATTTGTTCATCATCGAATAACTTTTTTCGGGTTATCACTGTATTAAACGAGATCTCAGTGGCAGAGTGATCGGAGTATCTGACCGCGGTGCCACAGAACGAGAGTTTGACTCCCGACTGGGCATGGTTCACTCATCCCTTCTGGGTCGGTAAAATGAATAACTGACCAAGCTTGCTTGTCAACGAAATGCCAAGGATCTCGCGTTAGACTAACTACCTGGCAGGGACGTGTACTGCATAGCACCTTGGGTCCCAGGGTCTACTAAACAGACATGGGCGCTTTTGGCGCTGATCCGTCATGGATCGTAAAGAGTTTTAGTTTATTTTATTAACGCCACTGAATGCAAAATAAATGCGTGTAATACTTTCAGTTCATCTAAACTTTTATGGTGACCTGTTTTCTCAAGTGTGGCATTATGCTAAATGACGCTAGAACCATCGTCATGGGTAAAGTTCATGGGTATTATTCCGATGTTCTTGATGCAAATGAAAAAAGAATTTCCTCTATCAACGATTCCAGTAATTTTTGACTTTTGTAAATTTATCTATCACATTTATTATTTTTTTCAAACATTGTATAAACAATTCGATGAAATTTAGTTACATATAATAAAAGAATGTAAAACGTTAGAAAAAAAATTAATGTGAGTGAACACGGCGTCTCCCTTAACCCTTTGAGCTCTCATGGTTCAATTTTCTATCACTTAATTTTAATTCCGAAATGCCACAATGGCACCGAAATATTCGATCAAATTTATTTGAAAAAGGTTTAACCCATTTTTATGTGTATATCAAAAATAGAAAATTTTATTTGCAAAATACAGGTGCCAATGTAAAATTTTGAATTTTGAAGAAGGTTACACACCTCAGCTCAAAGTGTTAAATTATATATTCACAAAAATCATGCATCTAATTTTTTTTTTTTAAATGCGATAAAATGAAATAATCCACATATATTCAAGGCTATTTTGCTGTCAGCAGCGTATTTTTAAATACTGAAAGTTTAAATAAAATTATATTTTAAAAATATTGAATTATAACGCACATTAATGTTTAGAGTAAGCGGACGACAATCAGCAAAAACAAGAATGTAGATATTTACAGATTATGCGAATTTCTCGAGATCCAGGAATGTTTTATTTTTATCTATCAAGAGCGCCAGTTTTAGTTGTAAAATTATCCAGAGTCAAATAATAGATTATTACCACATGAAATTATTTGTAGGAGTTTATCAATTATCTGTATATAGTAAGAAAAGAAATTTTATTTCATTACTTGCAACTTGAGTTCTATTGAATGGATTTTCGTGGAACTGATACTTTTACTTACATATTTTTTCAGTGAGAGCTTTGCTACGTTGCATATTTTTCTACTTTGTTTTGTTATAGAATCATGGTGGAAATTTTTATAATCAAGGGCATCCGATTATGAAAGATTAGCTTTTTTTACAAAATTCTAGTGGACGGATTTCTATAAAACATAGGTTGTTAAATAGATATATTTAAGGATAGTTTTAGTGTAAAGAATATCGTTTTATCATTCTTAACAAATCTCTAGTCTAAATGGTCATCTGAAAAAAGTGTTATTTTCAGCAGTGTGGAAAGACATTTAACGTATAGGTCCATGCTGTTTTAAAACATAAAGTAAATTTCAAACATATTTTGTTAGGAGAAACGGACTAGGGTAACGAGTTAGCCGACTAGTTTGATATACAATAAGTTTATTTTATATTTAAATTCACTACTCATTTCTACAAGTTTTAGCTGAGTATTTTCGAATTTTTTTCTGATAAAATTTATGGATAAACCTGTAACACATTCTCTTCTATAACTCTACAAAAATTTTAAAACAAAATATAATCTATGCTCTTTTTCTTGACATTTTTGTTTTTTTAATTAAAAAAGAGAATCAAAAATGAGTGTTACGATTTGAAAAATCAAACCGTGTGTATTATTAAAGAATAGACGTCCCATATTTCGGAAATTGCATTTAAATATGAAAATTAAATACAATTTCTTGTTGAATGGCATATTTCATATCTCTCTGCGATAAATTGCAAATACATTATTACAGAATATATCATATTTATCGTTACCTAATCCTTAGAATTTATTATTACTTGAAAATATTTTGTATTTGAATCAGATTTTTTTTTTAATATAACGGATAAAAAATTTTTGACTATAAAATTTAAGTAAATGCCTACCGTCTATTATTAAATATTTATAAATAAGTTCCAAGAAATATTTTATTATTGAAAGTTTCAAAATAAATTCGAGCCTTTTCTTGTAAATGAAATATGACCTTACATATTACTTGAAGAAAATGGTAAAATTTAAAATGTCACATTCGCTGTATTGAAAAATAGAAGCCATCTGAACGGAAGCCTAAATAAATCTAAAATATTCATTATAGAAAATTCTAAAAATATTTAAATGAACGACAGTTTTACGAAATGCATGGAATTCAAATGCGAAAAGTTTTCATGTAAAAATATTTTACAAAACATAAAGAAATATTTATTGAAACTTCGAATGGTATAGGAGTAGAATAAATCTAAACAGATGCTGTACCTAATTTCTATGTCAAACAGCACATGCATCAAAATGACAAGGTGAATATATCAAAAATAATCAAAATTTAAAACATTACAGCTATAAGATATAGTGGCAGTCATCAAATGCATGGCAAGAAAAAATTATTAAATGACGGTTACTTGTTAAGGATATTTTAAACATAAGTAGAAATTAAATCTTAATTTTAGATTCAAAATCATTGTATTCAAACTAAATGGGCGTCATTAACAATGTTATGTTCTTGGTAGCATTAACATTAAAATATTTTAATATTTTTTATTATTATTAAAATTATGTTTTAAAAAATTGCGCTTCTGTCCGACAGTTCCCGCTTGCTTTATATAATTACAATCCGTATATAACTTGTTGAAATAAAATAGAATCTTAAAATATTTTTCTTTTTATTTTTTACTCATTAAAATTTATTCATTAAATAATGCCACAATGTCAAATATTACATTAGAAAAAATTATGTTAAGTAAATACATGTCTAGATGCAAATCTGTCACTGTATTGGTTTGAAAAAATTTGGTGCAAAATACTTGGATTATTAAAGAGATGTTTCACTTTTTGTTGTCTGGACTGACCAAGGATTACTACTCACGAAGAAGCCAAGTCTGTAGAGCATATATATCACTCATGGTACTTTTTTTTAATAACTAAAGGTAGATAGAATAATCAGTCATAGCTGACAAATACCGGAAAATGTGTCAGGCGACGGATGATGGAAAAGTGATTATTGGAATTAAGTTAAAATCTAAGATTTGAACACCTGAATCGACAGACTCTTGACAAAAGGAGGCAAACAAAAGGGAAAAAATAATAAATAAATAACTGCAGCTGTAGGTATTTAGACTATGAGTTTGTGTGAAATCAGAAATTAGCTATAGAAGTTCAATTATTTATGGATGAGGATATCCAGAGCTCAGAGTGTGCATGAAACAAATGACTCCGAAATAATGATATTAAACTTACGAAAAAAAATGCATAATGATTTCAAAAAGGTACATTTAAGGTATAAAGGAAAAAAATTAAAGAGAAACTAAATAAAATAGTAATTAAAAAAATAACAGGCGTCTATTCCTAGACAATGAAGATTTCCTCAATTACACAAAGATTATTTAAAGACAGAAAACCAACATATAAAAATGCACAAATAATACACAAAAAAGACATGAAACAGCTGTATTGAACCCACAAGCGAGATTATTTTTGTCGCACTCTAGATGAATCTCCTTTGTGGATTCAAAACAGCTATTTTCTATTTTTTGTGCATTATTTCTGCATTTTTATGTCTTGGTTTTTTACCATTTAATATTCTTACACAAAGACTTTACTTGCTACTTTTCTACAGAAAAATTCGTTAAAATCTGTTCTAAGCCTGGAATCTCGATTAGAAGCTGTGATAATTTTGAACGGATTGATCAGGAGACCAGTCGGGATAATTCAAAGGCGGAAAAATGATGCGGCCTTTGTGATCACGTGAATGAAGGTTATTCAGCTTACAATTTTTCTCTAAAATGCAATTCCATGCGAGCAGTGTATTTTTAATGTGTGTGTTTTCTTAATACTTAATGTCTGTCTTACCAGTCGAACCTCGTTATAGCGACCCGGTATATAAAGAACTCATGGATATAAGGAACAGGAATTTTGGCTCCGCCGTTTTCTTATTGTATTTAATGCTAATTTATTCTTTTATAACGAATTTCCGAAATCTTAAGAATCGGTTATAACGAACCTTTTCTTTTCAATCGACCATTATTTAGCTTTTTTGCAGTTGTGAAAACATGACTTAGACTCCAATTTCATAAGAAAATATATGAAGCTAGTGAAGCATTGTGCAATTCAGCGATAAGTATTTTTTATAAAGGGTAGAAACAACTGCATTATTTCTCTTTTATGGTAACTATTCGGCAAGTGAGATAACGTCCACCCGCCAGTCATGTTCCATTACTTCTATCACAGCTGTTTAGTAACGTATTTAAGACTAATGTATTCAACTAATGTATTCAAGAATAATTCGAGATATGGCAGTATTGAAAAGAACGTCTTCTTTTAAGCAAGCAATAATCGAAAGCTTTTTTTATAATTAAATTATAATCTCTAGAGTTCAAAAAATGATTTTTAAAAAAGATTTTCAAACCCGATAGCTGGTGCTAGTAATAAAAAGTCTGGATAAAGTGTAAAGGCTTTAACATAGTCCCGAAAAAATCCCTTAAATTTTCTGCTCATTTATCCGAATTTTTGCTTATCCGAACTGGAGTCGGTCCTAACTTATTCGGATAATTGGTGCTATTGTGTATTTCTATTTGTCTTTATTTTTACTTAGTTTATTTAGTATTGTATTGCTTTAGTCTAATTGACTTTCGAAAATCAGGCCTCATTTTTTTTGTTTTAAAAGATGATCTTTCACACAACGTCTTTCTTTGAATTCGGTTATTTTCATGTCTGATAATTTCTAATTACCCATTTCGTAACTTTTTTACTTTATTTTTTATTAACAACCAAATTTCGATTTCTTCTTCAAATGAAAATTCTTTTAAATGTAAAGAATTTCGCAAAAAAGGGCATTTGTTGCCAAAAGCAAAATGTCTGAATGTTTTTCATTGAGTTAGTAAAAATCACTAAAAATATGATTTTTATGATGATTAAAAAGTGGCTTACGTAATAACAGTCATATAATACGTACGTCATGGATTAAACATTAATATTCTTGGACTAATAAAATGAGGACATCAAAAATGCGGGCACCACAAGAATTCAAATATACATCACATATATCTATTCTTGACTGAAAACAACAACCATTTTCCAAATGGTTAATAATAAAACCCCATTTCTATGACATATTTTGGTATTCTATTGCACGTCATAAATAGCAACAAAAAGAAAATAAATATATCAGAGTAATCACTTTTTGTGAAAAATCGATGCTATTTTCGTTGAATTATTAACATTTTTCTCCTCGTATGTCTTCGGATCAATATTTATATATGACCATCTATGTTGACAAAGATTTGAAGTAAGAATTGTAAGAAGAATCAAGATTTGAATGCATGTTATTTACTTACCCATCGTATGTAGTATACGTTAAGTCTTGCAATCGTTTTAAAAATCGAGAAGAAAAATTGACGGATTTGCACGTTTCAAATAGTGGAGATTCCGAAAAATATATTTTTAGAAAAAAAATTTGCCGTCCTTCTGCCTGTCTGTCTGTGTGGCTGTAAACGCTCATCTCACAAACAAATGGAGATAGGGACTTGAAATTTTGTATGTACTTAGTATGTAAGAATGGAACATAGCCTATTTAATATCAGTAACCTCGATTATCTGGAACTATTTTTTTCGGACTCTCAAAAAACTCGTTCTGATGAAATGTATATAAAATTTTTCGATTTTTTTTTTTATTTTAAGGAGTGAAAGCAAAAGACAATAAAATAACACGAATTTTGCATAAAAAATAAAGTCGATCGGATTATTAGTTGCCGAGATATTTGTTATCCTGTTTTCCACATTCTTCGATTTTTCACGACCCTGTATTTCATTCAAACTTCAATTCAGATGTATATTTTAATTGGAAATAAGACGCTTAATCCGACGTAGTAATCTGTCAGTTAATATGATTACTTCTTTTGGAGTTATAAGGATGTTTCTTTTACGCAGTTCGGTACTACTGGCGTAGTTTCGCATTTTATATAGTTTGTCGAAATGGGTTCATCAGCCATTCTTTAATAGAGCATTACTATGTATATTAACAAGATTTACATATACGTTTACATTTTGTTTTGGAATTGCAATGTATTGTGTAAATAGCTTTCACATGTCTTATTTTCATATATTATATTATGCATATCCATGATGGGTAAGTATTACGGTGCCCCCCCCCCCCCAAAGACTAGTTATAGTGTATGCGATATTGTCTGCTATGTTAAAGTAATATTGTAAGTACTTCAAAATGCTGTTTGTATGTCATAACTATTTACATTAATATTTTTAATTTAATTTAATTTATTTTTAATTTAATTATTTTAAGAATGTAAAATGATGTGTTGCGTAATGAGAAATCGTCTTGTACATATTGTAGAAGAAACTGTAACACAATAAATATTCTTAAAGTCGGAATAAAAATAAGATATTATATTTCATTAAAGAATTGATTTATAAAACCATTGTTGCACAATTAAGTACAAAAGCTTGACAAATAACTGCTGACTACATTTAAAAGTTTCTAAAAAGAGATATAAATCATTACTAATGTTTCCAGTAAATTATCTTATATAAGAGGATTACAATGTTTTAAATTGGAATGTTTAATTTGAGCATTGGGAAATATGAATGGTATAGAATTGTGTAAAAATTTTTAATTTTGGTTAAACTGTACATATATGCATGAATAGAAAATGGGTAACATTTTCATTAGAGTTTCGTGAGCTCTTTATAATTTCTATACGCGGCTAATATTTATTTTTTCACACGCAATCTTTAACCCTTCAATGTACGATTTTTTTATTTTTATGAAAAAAAATACCTATATATCGGTGTTATAATAGAAAAAATAGTAAAATAAATCAATTTCAAACTTTCAACTAAAATTTAATATTTTATGGCGTGTACCCTGTATACAGCGTTACAATTTTTAAATACTGTATTCTTATACTTTGCAATTAACCACTTAACTGATTTGATTGTACGTCGTGCAGACAAGAAGAGTTTGCTTGATGCATCGCTGAACTTTTTTTACACCACTGATCTTTTTAAATGCAATTTCAAACTATATAATGGCACAAATGTTTAGATTAAATATTACGAATATTTTAACTTTAAAAAAGTGGTGTTTAACCGACATTTTCAATTTATTGTATTGTATAAAGAAGAATCAGTTAAGTAGTTGAATGGGCTCATATTAATTAATTTTATCTACTTAAAACACTGCATTTTTCCTTGTATTCATTTTTTAAGTATTCAGTAAAAATAATCCCAGTAACCAAACAATATTGGGCGAATATTGACTACATCTTGGAGTAATTTTGGCACATTGGTGCAATACTGGCAGGAAATATTGTTCTAATATTGGGGTGTTTATATTTTGCCCTTATTTAGCCAATAACTGCAGTCAATATTATGCCAGTATTGGGGTTTCCTTGAAAATATTGCCAATAAAACGCCAATATTGGTTAAATACCGGGGTTTTATTTGAAATATTTCCAATGTAACGCCAACATTTGTACAATAATGGGAATTCATTGGAAATATTTCCAATGTAACGCCAACATTTGTACAAAAATGGCAATTCATTGGAAATATTTCAAATGAAATGCCAATATATAATCCATATTGGCATTTTATTAGCAATATTTCCATTAAATGAAATATTGGCGCAACGTTGGACCAAAATTGGTTTGCAACTAGGGAAGTATATTTTGACTTTATAGATTGATAGATTTTTGTTGTTGTTGTTTCTGGAGAACAAATTCTTTTTTTTTTTTTGCTTCAAATACAGTCATCTGACAAGGACAAAATAAGTGTTTATAATTATTTTGTTAAAAAATCCTCTTTAACTTTCCCACTGCTGCGACCGGGTATATCCGTTCACTAGGCTTAGGGTTTCACTGCAGTTGAAACTTTATTTAAATTAATATAATTCTACAAATATAATCCAGTTTTAAGAAACTAAGTTATGATTGATACTTTCAACGCTTATAAGCATATACGTCACAAAAAAAATTATACCATGATAGAAAATCCCTCTTTTATTAACATTTAAAATAAATTGCAAAAAAAAAAAAAAAAATTACAATTTTGCCTTTTTGCTCGGCGGTGGGGGTTAATAAAAAGCTACATGTTGCTGACTACTAAATTTTTCGCTAATTGCTGCCACAGATTAATCTTTGAAAATAAAACATTTGATGTTGCTGAAAAAAATTAAAAGCTCAAAAAATATTTGTTAGAAAATTGTTAGTCAAACAGTGTTAGAAATGTGAAAAATTGACAAAAAAAATCTAAAACATTTTTATTGCAATTTACAAACTTCTTTATAAGTTCTATATGTGACTACCACTTCTTTTTTAAGACAGGCCTTTTTCTAATGTTTAATAGAGACTGCGTTCATTGCCCGCTTTGGCTCAGTGTTAGCAACAAATTTGATTTTTCAGAAAATGTAATAGAGAAATTTGGTTTATCATTATTATCTTAAAAATCCAGAAATGGATGTTTCAGGGCACATACGTAGTGAACTATCTGTAATGATCCAGAATACTTGAATTGAAGTCTATAGTTCCGAAACCATCTCCAATGTCACACTGAAAGAAATGTGGTCTCAAAAGTGAGTAAAAAGTACTCAATTTTAAGTACTTCACATACTCAAAATAACTCCGAACCAAAAGTTCTAAAAACTGAGAAACACATCTACTTATTTTAGATTCCGTGGTTGTGTTCAAATATAAATCTCTATTATCTGCCCCTTGAATTTACAAATTAAAGTGAATATATGCTGGTATTTATTTCTTGCTCAGAATTATGAACAATAAACATTTAATTGATTATTTATCAAGAGAAATAGCAAAATTATAAGTAAAATACCCATATAGAAAATTTTTATGACCAGAGCACTATTTGCAAGTATACTTTAAAATTATTTTTAAATACGGTGAATAATTTAATATTTGCATTAATAAGCATCTTTTATGGCGCCATGGATGAGATAAACCAATACTGGGTACAAAATTATTGTTTGTTTGGGTTTGATAACATACGTTTTTAAAAAATGAGTGTTCATTTTTGATCCAAACATACACTGTAAAAAAAAAGGGTCGATCTACTAAAAAAACTTTAGTGATCCTCTTAATTACTAAAAATTTTTTAGTAATCTTAGTCAGTTACTAGAAAATCTGTAAGAATTACTAGAAAAAAATTAGCAATGAATAGAGTTAATAGTTTTATATTTTTAATAGCTATTACTAAAACTCCCTTGGTGTGGCCTTGATAGCATAGTGGTTATAGTAACGGACTCCAGACTGAAAGGTCCCGGGCTCGATGCTGGACACAGCCAAATACGCCCCGAATGTATGTAGTGTAAGTACTCGTTAATAAATGATTATGAAAGTCCTGTCGGAGTAATTAGCAATGTTTGGTGCTGCCATCTATTGCAGTTTTGCCGAAAATCTTCCTCTTCAGAAGTCTGGATGCAGCTCGAAGGAACCTCCTGCCCTTCGGGCGCACGTAATGGTTATTAAAGATAATTTTGGAGCTATTATTAAAATTTGCTTGGTGGCTCATACTAAAAATTTTTAAGTTAGTTATACAAAAAATTATTTTGTTCAGTTTACAAAAGAAATGCTTGTTTCACTTGCAAAAAAAAGTTTGTAATGGTTACTAAAAAATTCTGTGGAATACAAATTTACTAAAGAATTTTTAGTAACCTCTTGATTTATTTTTTACAGTGTACTCAATTCGATATGAGTACATCGACTTACTCATTTTTGAGTGCTTCATTTTTTTCCGTGCATGCATAGTCATCTAGAGGAAAGAAAGCTCAGAGCCGTTTATTGGAGCGTCCACTGTTATCCTTATGATCATTCGAGCAAATCTTCATAAATAATTTCAATTATTTTTTTTTAATTCTCTTTGATAAAAAACTACATATCGCTGACTATTGGCTTTGTCGCTAACCTTTGCCACAGATTAATCTCGGAAAATGAAACATGTGAAGTTATTGAAAAAAAATAATAGCTCGAAAAGTATTTGTAAGAATCTTCTTGGACAAACAACGTTAGGAATGAAAAAAAAAAATATATTTTCCTTGATATAAATTTCAAATCTAAAGATTATGCCATTTTTCAAGCATTGAATTTAAAAATTACCGAATTTTACAATGTACCATTGCGAAACTTTCAAAATTATGCTTTTTTAATGACACTGGTTGAAGATTTTTATTTGAAGTGAAGTTAAGACTGTAAGAATGATGTCAATGGGAACATTTACACTACCTGGCGATAGATGACCGTCCACTTGCGATTTTAGACATTTTGTTAAATATCTAGAAAAATACATGAGGAATTACTCTGAAACTCTTAGTGTATAAATGTAATAGTAGAAATCACACATTTCCGTGAAGATTTTTTCACGAAACTCCATAGGGGACCGTTTACAAATTAAAATAATGAATATCTTTTGGATAACCCTGTCAAAACTAACGTAGCAAAAGCACTCAAACACTAGATTATGATTGAGTGGCTTATTGTAATAAACTGTGTTCATTGTTATGTCGATAGCATGTATACTCGTAGAGAAATTAAGGTTTTTATAAAAACAGTCCCAAATTTTCCCAAGTTATTTGCTTACAATTTAAACTTGCAGAGTACTTAATATAAAGTAACATTCTTTTTTGAAAATATGACAAATAATATTACACACAGTACCCTGCAATCAGAATTAAAAAATAATAAAAATTGTATGGAAAATGAGTAGGTTTACTAAATAATTTTTCATTACGCATGCGTCAACGATATCAAAACTTAATTTACATAATATGTAGCTAAATGTATAGAACAGTTTTTGTCAAAGTCTCAAAATCACAGGTTGAAAGTTCTGAAACTAATCGTCAATAGAATAAGTCGAAAATCCGTTATTCCCAAAAAGAAGCAAAAAAATGAGGGATTTTATACAAATGTGATAGTTCGTCCCACATTATATATTCTATATTAACACTTATCAATGAATATATGCATACAACCCCTCTTGTTTTTGCTTCATTTTATGTATAACGGATTTTCAACTAATTCTATTGACGCTCATCTATGACCAGGTAGCGTATTTGGTAATTTATCCCATCGCCACGTTAACACAAAAGTACTGTATTTTTTGAATATCAATATAATAAACACAGTCTTATTTTTCGATTTATATGTTTAATTTAACTAATAATAACACATTGCTCAGTGGTGCACAAAACAGGAATTTTAATATACATTTGTACATATTAAAATAAAATAAAACTTTCAACGTTTCGCGCCGTCTTCTGCGGGCGTCTTCAGGAAAATATGATAATGGAAGGACTATATGTTTGCATCTTGATCGAGAGATAATATCACTCTGAAGACTCATATCTGAAGACGCCCGCAGAAGACGGCGCGAAACGTTGAAAGTTTTATTTTATTTTAATATGTACAAATGTATATTAAAATTCCTGTTTTGTGCACCACTGAGCAATGTGTTATTATTAGTTAAATTTTATGGTGCAACTGTCCTATATATATTTATGTTTAATTAATTTTAGAAAATTTGATTTTTATAAAAATTAATCTATTATCCTTCTTTTTTCTTTCCCTTTTTTTCTATATATATTTTCCTACGAAAATATTTCTCTTCGTTATTTGATAGTACTTGACAATGCATTTAACTTGTTAAAACTTTTTTATAGCAAAAAATTCTAGATAGCATTTTACTTTTCAAAATTAAGTCGTAGATAACTATAACATGGATTCAAACCTAGAATGTGTAATTTTGTTAGAGTCGTAAACTGTGAAAATAATAAAAGGAATGTCAACGAAAGAAAACATTGCAAAGTAAAATTTACGAATCCTTCTCATGAGAGTTTTTCTAAAGAATTACACCAGGATATGTTTTATTTTATGCCAATATAACTTACTTCTATGGGTAAGAAATATTATTTTCGAATAATCAATGGATATTATTTTGGCAAAAATATTAAACAAGATAATCACATGTAGTATTTTTATATACATTTATAAAACTAGTCGTTGGGGGCCATTGTAATACTTACCCATCATGGATATGCAAAATATAATATATGAAAATAAAACATATGTAAACTATTTATACAATGCATCACAATTCCAAAACAAAATTTAAACAGATATTTAAATATTGTTAATATCCATAGTAATGTTCTATTAATGAATTGCTGATGACCTAACTTCGAGAAATTACATAAAATGCCAAACTACTCAAATAGCACAGAACTACGTAAAAGAATCATCCTTATAACTCCAAAAATAATAATCATACTAACTAACAGTTTACTTCGTTGTATTAACCTTTTTATTTCCAATTAAAGTAGGGGGAACTGGGGCACATTGATACTTGGGGCACATTGATACACCCCCTGAACAGCAGACAGGGTCATTACAGGAAGTTTCACAACAGCTCCAAAAGGTGATACTAGTAAAATTAACTACATACAGAAAGTTTTGGAATGATTCAATAGTTTGATGAAATGGGCTGGGTGATTAATTGTTTTTGTAGGTCAAAAGTAAATTTGAGTTGTACAATTGAAATGGTATTATACAACTGTTCCAGTATTTTCAACCGAAAAGAATACCCTCCCTGGTAAATAAAGTTACTCTTTATCAGTTCCTCAGTCTTTATTGTTAGATAAATTATGAAGTGTTGGATTTGCAACTCATTTTATTCTAAATGGCTGCATGGGGCACATTGATACAGTCTTTGTCGGGGCACATTGATACAATCTAAATCCTTTTTTAGTTCATTTTTTCATTACCTTTTATATTTTTTTACCATACACTCCTTAATTAAACCATTTTTCGTCAAAAATTTCTCTATTAGTTTTTATTGAAGCGTAATAGCTCTAATTTCTTTATATTAGAACATTTTATAGTATTTTTGCAAACAGAAGACGTACAAACTTACACAATATCTAGTGCTAGTAGAATTAACAAAAGAAAGGGACGGCAGCCTGGCAAATCTCAAATTTATATCGATTCTCCAGAGAAAAAAGTATTATCGACATGAGAAATGTTAAGAGAAACAAGCTGCAGAATAGTACAGGATAATTATATTATAAACATAATTTTTAATATAATTATCCTTTATTTTCTGTTTGTAAACCGATTTATAAACAGAAAACCTTGTAATTCTTTCGCCTTTCCTAAGAAAGAAGATAATTCTGGGGTTAAAGTGCCAGATATGACAAAGTTACCACAGCCAACAAACAGACAAGGAACAGTCAGAAGATCAGGTCATTATAAATTTTATTTCGGTTTCTTTATTATCGCTTACAAATAAATTGTGTACGATTTTAATGTCTATAAATATATATAAAATGGTTTGCTAACTATTTTTCTATGAAAAATATGCATTGGTGTTATTTTGTCTCCATTTTTCCGAGACGTGTCAAAGTGTATCAATCTGCCCCGGGGATGGGGCACATTGATATAAATTACTTTTTTTGATTTCTTTAAAATTGCATGCAAAAATAATGTAATAAACAACGATTATACATTTTTATAACACACTACACATGTTTTGCTGACATCACATAGAAAAATAACTTGAAATTTCTGCTTTCTAGACACCAAAATTTTTTTTTTAAAAAAAAGCTGTATCAATGTCCCCCACTTCCCCCTACATCTCTGAATTCAAATTTGACTGAAATACAAGGTCATGAAACATCTGAAAATGTGAAAAACACGAATACAAATATCTCAGCAACTAATAACCCGATCGACATCGTTCCTTATGCAAAATATGTTTTATTTTATCGCCTTTCACGTCTCCTCCTTAAAAAAAAAAAAAAAAAAAAAAAAAAATTGTACCTTTTATCAAAACGAATTTTTCGAGAGTCCGAAAAAAATAGTTCCGGATAATCGAGGTTACAGATATTAAATAGGCTTCGTTCCATTCTTACATACTAAGTACATACAAAATTTCTAGTCCCTATCTCAATTTGTTCGTGAGATGAGCGTTTACAGCCACACAGACAGACAGATGGACGGCAAATTTCTTTTTCTAAAAATATGTTTTTCGGAATCTTCAATATCTGAAACGTATAAATCTCTCAAAAAAAATTTTCGATTTTCAAAACGATTGCAAGAATTACACTATATTATGTATGATGGGTATGTAAAAATATATTCACAAAGCATTTCTTATCAATAATATGAAAATTTTCAATCTTAAAATAACTCTTTCTTGCTGTCATTGAAAGTTATTTTTATCGAAAGAAGATACAAAAATCAATGCATTTTTATGCTATATTGTTAGACATGCACACGGGAAAAGAGTATTTTTCTGTCATAATACGAATATGATACTCTTATATTTATAAAAATACCATGTTAAACATTATATTAATATCTGTACTATCGAAAAAAAATTAAATTTTACTTAAACTGAAATAAAATATCTTTTTACCGATATTGAAACATTAAATAAATTTATATTGTATTAGATTATTAAACAAATTTATGTGTTTTATTTATTTAAATTATCATCATTACAATCGAAAAACAGAAGCTTTATAACAAAAATTGTAAATTAATAGAAAAAAATTATTATCTTTAAAACATTTAATAACCCTTTTATTCTTTAGTTTTATTTGGAGGGCTTTCTCTATCTTATTACCTTCTTTTTTCCATGCCTCATTAAAGCTATTAACTTCTATCTAGCATTTTATTAATGAATTCTTAGAAATTAGTGGCAAAACTTTTCTAATTTTCTGTATTATTAGAGAAAAGTTGTTTTACCTTTTATTCATAAAAATTAAAAATGAAAGGGACTCGGTATAGAGAAAAAAGACGAAAATATCGATTTTCTAATTTTTTGCTAAAATTATACTTTGTTATCCCTAGTATATTCTGATGAAATTTTGTAAAGATCTGAATATAATAAGCACCAGTTTAAAACGAATTTATTGCATCGCTGTCCATTTTACCGCTTTCCTGATTATTCCGTACGTACCGACAATGTGTTTTTGTCCATCATGGTTCATTATTCTCACCAATAAATTTTTATTGTAAATTTTGCATTATTTAATCTGAGCATTTTTCTGATCCAATTAGCCAAAATTTTCTATTTTGGTGATAAAAGATTACTGAAATTATTACTGAATTATTGCTGTATTTACTGAAATATAAACGTATTTTCTTTTCAGAATTTTTTTCATCCGACGAAACCCCCCGTCAAAACCTTTGTACATCACAACGCCTTTACATAAAAATTGTATAAGTCAGAGACTGCAAATTGTGCATACCTAAAGCTAAATATCTCTTGTCACACGACAAATCCTAAAATTTTGAAAAAAGTCTGTTATTTTGATTAAATTATTTTTTTATGTCATCCGCTAATTTTTGCAATTTAAATTTTAAAAGAGAACTTTAATTTCAACGTTTGTCGTGTAGACATCATAGCTTGGAAATAAAACCATTTCGCTATTAAACATAACGTTCTTAATCGCCCGGACTTTTTTCACCTAAAAATGGAAAATTTACATCTGTTATAATTAATTTACCGATTGAATAATCGTGTTTAAAATTAATCTAATGTAATTTCGTATGCAGCGATTTTCTGAAGTTCCATAAATTGACCATCCATTTATTCTGTTGAGCTGATCCAGAGTATCAGACCAGATAAAGTGATCGCTGAGGTTAATTGGGTGAAATAGTCCTCCAGTGTTAGTGTCCGGAATGGCTCAGTTAGAAGAGCATTGCGGCATCAGCCAATACATCCCTGGTTCAAATCCTTGCCCGGACATTTTTAACCCAAAAATGGAAAATTTACATCTGTTATAATGTTCTTAGATTGAATTCTGAAGCTGAAACTAGAAATTATCATATTAAGATGGATTTCATAAGAAATTTCATATTTTTGAACAATTTAAAGGTTTATATTATTATGGTCTAATTCATCTGACATTCATAATATTTTTTGGAATTCAATTTTCTTTCTATTTTAAAACCTTTCGCGATTTATTGATGATTCATCAGTTTAAATTCAATTTTAAACAATTATTTTCACTTTTAGAAATTTAAAATTTTATTTATATCTCCGCATTTTTTTTTAATTTCGGATTTTCAAAAAAATTTAGAATTTTGGATTTTATTTAAATAGTTTGATTTGAATACTTTTAATTTGAATAAAATAAATAACTTCCTTTTATAATTATTTTAAAATAAAATTTATTGGTGCTACCATTTATGTAAGAAATTCATAATTATAAATGAACAACTTGGATTTATTAATTAAAGTATAAGTTGTTTTGTAAGATTTTAAACGAAATCCTCTGTGCAATCTGTGACAACACTTACCCTTTTAGGTGGGTATCTACTTAGAAAAGAGAAACCGAATTTCGACCACTTCACTTATTTTCAGGCACTCACTTAACTCACTTAATTTTTGGAATATCTGCAAAATATAACTAGACTCGGTCAATATATTCACCTACTAACTCAATTAAACTTTAGAATAATTTCTATTTGAAAATCTGAAGTTTTATTTTAATTTGATGAATTTGTGAATTTGGTCCAAATTCAGAAACTGACAGCCAAGATTGAACCCCCAGTCTCCCATCTGGTTCAAAAAATATCAGGTTGTTTTAATGAGTAGGGGGTTTACTAATGTAATTAAAAGCAAAGTTTGCGATTTGTGAAATAATCAAACAAAATAACAGCAATGAAATATAATAAAATCAAATATCTGAAAGTAAAAGTAATTGTTTTAAATTAAAATGTTTTCAAAATATTAATGAAAGTTATCCGTAATTCAGAATAGGAATAATGGAATTCATTGGCAGTTATTTGAATATGCTATAAGAAGTGATGCAAGGCTTACACACGATTTTTTTATTGAATTTGTATTCCAGAGCACAAAACATGGAACTATATTTAGTAATCTGAAGACTGAATCAAATTCTACTAATCATTCAACGGCAAAATCAATCATCACTGTCTTCATTTTTGTATTTAGATTCAGTACCATCGTTTTTTTTTTTTTTTTTTTTTTTTTTTTTTGGAACAGAAGTTTTCTTTACCACATGTATGTAGTTTATGTCGCGAATTTGATTAATATTTTGTAATTACTTTAATGTCCATACTCTCATAGTGACTCCATGGTCATAGTTTTATTTTCGTGCAGGCGATTACGAGCAATGATAAAAGGAGTAGCAGAATTTTCCGGAATAAAATATGTGTTAAGTTTTTATCTGAAATGTTTGAAGCTTTGTTTTTGTAAGAGATTTAAATTATTTTCACACTTTTAAATTGAAACGATGATGTTTATGTTTTCGGGTAGAATTTATAGCATCGACATCGCACTGTTTGCAATATTTGGCACCCGAACTAATAGGGACGTGTGAAAAATAACTGTTCTTTTAATTAGTTAACAGAACTTGTCATTGAAAATATGGACCTTTAAAAATTAAAAGAATGTCTCTTAGAGCTGGATTTACGGAATCTTATCATGCTTTAAGTGAAGTTTTAAACGACGCAAGTCCTGATACTAATTTAATAGAAATTTTTATGTCTCAACTGCAAGATAAAAGAACAAGATTGCGTGCTGTAGATGAAGAAGTTTTGAATTTTATGTTGACAGACAAAATTACAGAAAAAGATTATTCTAAAGAGTTTGAAGCATGCGAAGAATGCACGGAAAAATTTATTGCTATAAAGCAAAAAGTAAAGACATTTTTGGTTAAGCCTATCCAAAAACAATTCCGATCGCAGAATTATACAGATGTTGAAAGAACGCTGTCCCGACCACTTCGCTTACCAAAAATAAGTTTACAGCCGTTTGATGGTGATGCAAGATTATGGTTAACTTTTTGGTTCATTCAGCAAAATTCATTAAGACACCACTTTAGATGACCATTTAGAATTTGTTTATATTTTACAGGCGATAACGCCGAAATCCAAAGCTGTACTGATTGTTAATATTTATCCTGTTTCTGCTGATAATTATCCAAAAGTAATTCTAAATCTTAAAGAAATGTTTGGAAGAGAAGATATACTTATTGGGATATATGTTAGAGACCTTCTTCAGTTAGTTTTAAATAATAATCGATCTGGGAAAGACAGCCTGAGAAGACTGCTCAAGGTAAGGACGAATTAAATTCTATCCTTGATTTTTTTTAAATGAAGTAATAGCAGAAGAACGTGCTCTTTTGGTGCATTCCAATCTTGGTTTTGAAAACACAAAGAAATATAGTAAATGTAATAATGAATGTAATTCAATGCCAACTGCCACAGATTTATTTATAAGATGAGAAACGTATAACTTTTGAAAACTTTGAGAAAACTTTTGATGAGAAACGTAACTTAATTTTGAAAAAAGGGGCTTGTTTTGTTTGCCTGAAGAAAAACACATTTCACGGTATTGTAACTCTAAAATTAAATGCATGAATTGTGGTAAAATACATTTTTTCTGTATTATGTCAAAATGTATTTAATGAAGCTGGTAATGCGGCATTAGAAAGTCGCAAACATGAATCAAGGAGTAGTGACACTGTTTTAACTATTCAAGATTTGGATCCAACTGTGTTACTTCAAACTTTCAGTGTCCGTGTAAAGCACAATGGAAAAGAGAAAATCGTGCGTAGAGTTATTGACACTGAATCAGAACGCTCCTATTTATCACAAGATGTGATTAAATATTTGAATTATAAAAGTATTGGTGAAATTAAATTAATTCACACATTATTTGGTAATGTTGAAACAAGTGAAACAAAGCATAATAAATATAGAATTCACTCAAGTAGCATCGACAATAGTTATAAATGTGATATGCATGTTTTAGATGTTCCTGTTATTTGTTCTAAAATACGAAAGGTGCCAGATGGGCCTTGGTTATCAGAATTAAATGAATGTGGTATTAAAATTTCTTATGTTTAATGTTCTGATGTAGTTCACGTAAAACCGCGGCTTTCTGCTGGAAAAAGTTAATTAATTTAAATAAAATTGATGTATATAGCGAAGTATTTGATTCGTGGATAAATGCCGGAATAATTGAAAGGGTGGTTGATAATAAAGAAACTAAAGTACACTATTTGCCACACAGACCTGTATTTAAAGAATCGAGTGAAACTACTAAAGTTAGACCAGTTTTTGGCGCTTCGGCTCATGTTAAAGGTTCCTTTTCTCTAAATGATTACCTAGATAAGGGATTAAATTTGATTGAAATGATTTCTTCTATATTGCATCGTTTTTGGAAACATCCTGTTGGTGCAGTATCTGATATAGAGAAGGCATTTCTACAAATTGGTATTAAAGTAGAAGATATAGACTATCTGAGATTTTTATCGGAAACATTCGTTTGGAATCGCGTAGAAGAAATTAGATCCTTAACTCAAAAGGACCAATGGCGACACATTGCAGGAAAATTTAATTCGGCAGATATCCCTTCTAGAGGTTGTTCGATTGAAAAAATTTTTCAACTAAGATGGTGGGAGGGACCGGATTGGTTGGCTCAACCTGAATATACTTGGCCTCAAAGTGTCGAAATTCCCGATGAAGAAATTCTTACCGCTGAAAAACGGAAAAGTGTCATTTCAGCAATAAACAAGAACACAGATTCTAATGATTGGTATTATCGACGGTTTTCATCTTTCAAGAAAGTTATAAGATTGATCGCCTGGATCTTAAGATTCTTAAACAATTCAAGAAATCCAAATTCAAAAGAAGTTTCTGAACTTACATGTTTGGAATTAGAACAAGCCGAATAAAAATTGATAATTTTGATACAGAGACATAGATTCAACGAGAAGAATAATCAGAAGATGCGTAGCTTGAGACCAATCCTACATGAAGATGGTATTATAAGAGTGAAAACACAAGTTGATTATAAGAAGATGCTTTCGATTTTAAATACCCGAATCTGAATGTACTTTTGCCTTCTGACCATCCTGTAGTCCACCGCCTGATCTCCTGGAAACACCAAGAACTTTTGCATGCAGGAGTGGCTCTTATGATGACATCGTTACGAGAAGATTACTGGATCTTAAAATCTAGGAAAACTATTCGAGCAGTAGTACAGAAATGTATACGATGCAGAAGATTCAGTGTACAAAAGACAGAATCAATTTCTATTGCATTACCAGCAGAAAGAGTTGAAGATGCAGCAGTGTTTCAGATAATTGGAGTTGATTTACCCGGCTTATTATATTTAAAGAATGAGAAAAAGGCTTGGATTGTGTTGTAAACTTTTGCAGTGTATAGGGCCATACACTTAGAATTAGTTACGGCATTATCTACAGATGCTTTTATCCAGTCTTTCAGGCGTTTTATAGCGCGAAGATGAAGACCAACCATCGTGTATTCTGATAACGGCGGAAATTTCGTCGGGGCAGACACAGCATTTTCAGCCATAGATTGGGAGCAAATCTCTGCCGTTGCAGCAACACAAAAGATTCTCTGGAAATTCAACCCACCTACCGCTGCCTGGTGGAAGCGATTGATACAAATGGTGAAACGCATCCTGAAAAAAGTTCTAGGTAGAGCTTCATTATCCTACGAAGAACTGCTCACATTTCTCTGTGATTGTGAACAAGTTGTGAATGCTAGATCTCTAACATATGTTACTGAAGATGTGAGAGATCTAGCATCGTTAACACCATGAATGTTTTTACAGGACATAAGATCTTCAGATGTGATAGATTTTGATGCAAATGACGCACAAGAATTAAATAAAAGAATTAAGTATAGGCAATATGTTCAAGAACACTTACGTAAGCGATTTCGTATTGAATATTTAGGACAATTGCGCCAGAAAAGTTCTTTGCAAAAGTACTCGTAGAGTGTGATAAGAAACGTGCCTACTGGACTTTAGCCCGAGTGCAAGAACTTGTTTCTGGTAAAGATGGCCACCCAAGAGTTGCACGATTAAAAACTGTAAATAGTGAACTTTTAAGACATGTGCAAAAGCTGTACAATTTAAAGATTCCAAAAGAACTTTCTAGTGATCCATTATTAAGAACGAGAAGGGGCAGAATAGTGACTGTCCCAAAACATTATAGATTCTAAATACTCTTTCAACTAAAGACTTTAGTTTTATGTTTTAGTATATTTCATATTGATAATTTGAATTTGTAATAATATGTTTAATTTTATTTGAATTTTGCAGAAAAAAAATGCTTATTTACCTGTTTTGAGAAGAAAATAATATTGTAAGAAATGTATGTTCTCATTGTGATGTAAGTATTAGTCATATTTTATTTTATTTTATGTTTTATTGTATCCATTGTTGAGTTTATCTGTCGAAAACTCAAGGTGAGAGAATTTCGCGAATTTGATTAATATTTTGTAATTACTTTAATGTCCATACTCTCATAGTAACTCCATGGTCATAGTTTTATTTTCGTGAAGGCGATTACGAGCAATGATAAAAGGAGTAGTAGAATTTTCTGGAATAAAATGTGTGTTAAGTTTTTATCTGAAATGTCTGAAGCTTTGTTTTTGTAAGAGATTTAAATTATTTTCACACGTTTAAATTAAAACGACGATGTTTATATTTTCGGGTAGAATTTATAGCATCGACATCGCACTGTTTGCGATAGTTTATCCCTTCCAAAAAAATTTTCGAAACGAATTACGTCTATTTTTTAAAACGCGATGTCAAAATTGCTTTTGTGCTTTCAGAGCTTTTTTTTTTACCTTTTTGTTGTTGTTTTTACATATCAAGATTTACTTTCTATGACGAAGATGCTGATACAGAATTGTTATGGCTCCCTTTGTAGTTTGGTTTAATTGACTTTAGCAAGGGCGATAGCATTTCTAATGATTATTTGACATACCTTTTCTCTGTTAATTTGGTAGTAGGAAGGCGGAATGGGGGTTGTAGCTGCATCTTTTTCTAAACTGCCCTCTTCACAGCTTATTCTTTACTTTTTGTTTCCTATAATTTAGACTTTTTTTGTCGTTTTAATCATTTTTTTTTTAAATAATCAAAAAGAGTTTTAAAAAAATATGAAGATTTGGTTTAAATAAGGCAATTACGCCATTTTGTGAAACAGATAATCTCAAAGCTAAGAATAACAAGTTGGAAATTGCACGTGAAGCGTAGCAAAGGAGGTGTACAATTAAAACGCTCATCAGACAATGTTCTCCCTATATCATTATGTAATGGAATGTAACTTTCAATAATATGTTTTTAATATCATCTTTATCTTATTAGTACTAAACTCTTCTGATACTCTGTAACGTTAAAAAAATCGCTCTATCTTTTAGTCTGTAACATTAAAAATTAACCATTATAGGAATAAATATAAGAAAATGTGTTTAAATTATTTGTGTAGTAGCTAGAAAAAAAGGAATTTCTAACGAACCCAACATACGTGTAAAAAAACCTAGTCTGTAGGAAAAATTATAAGATTTGAGGGTTTTCTTTTTCAATTATAAAAGTAAAGTAATGTTATTGAATGAAAATCAAACATTTCTTTTTTTTGTAGCATGTTAGTGCCCATTACAAAAAAGTATCAAATTATGTTTGTGACTCATTGTACTTTCCATTTTCTATACTTTTTTTTTAATCTCTAGAAAATTATTTTCGAATCATCAATGGAAATTATTTCGGAAACACAATTTAGCGTCAAAATTGCATGAATGTTTATCTTTCTGTTTGTATAAAATGTAACAATTTACAGTAAATGTATTCCTAATACACTTTCCATTGATAATTTGTAAATTTGTACCAGTTGCTGTTTTCCACGCTTTTGGCACTGTAAACTATATTTAATAAAAGGGTGAAAAAAATAATGCTTACATACTGTCTAAAAAGTAAATGCATATGGCGGAAAAACGATTTTCCTCACATAATACGAATAAAATACATCGAAAACCTTATAAGGTTGCTTGCCACTGAAAACAATTTAAATTTTTGTAATAATACTAAAATAAATGCTTCTTTTTTTCATAAATGCTTCTACCATAACACGAATACAGTGCTTCAAAAGAGTATTAAGATTACGTGCCATTGAAAACAGTTTAAATTTTAGTACTAATACTAAAATAAAGGCTTCTTTTTTAAAACTGCTGCTGAATTCTGAAAGTAAATTTATATCGCAATCTTTTAATCTAAACTGAAAAGTAGGCCCTGTATTTTAATACTTGCCCACTGTATTAAAAAAAAACTCAATATTTAATAACCACAAATATTCCAAATCACTGGGAAAATGCCAACATATGTGAGATTTTTATTGGATCTTGAGATTTATTTTCAAGGATATTTTCATATTTAGTTATCTATTTTTTCTACCGTCATTTAAAACGTTTTCCATCCACTTTAATGCCTTATAAATGTATACTCCTTTAATAAATTATTATACCACTCTTCTAATTCTTTGTAATATTAAAAGAAAATCTTTTTTCCCCTTCCTTCTGGATGATTGCTTATTAACCGTTAATGGCATAATTTAAATTTACATTTTAACTAATTTCTGTAGTATGTGGAAAGAAATGTTTTTAAAAGATATTAATTTTATTAAAGTGCATAATTATTTTAATATCGCCTGTTACAAAAGCTATAAAATTCAAAATTATAATAACGATAATGATATATTGAATTATAAAAATGTCCTTATTCTGACCATTATAAAAATATTAAGTTCTATTTTTGATACATCTCGATTTCAATATTAAAATTCGATATTAAAATTACCAAAAAAATTGTTATTTGGCCAGTAGGCTTTTATTTCTTTAATTAGGAAATAATATTAGAAACCTCAAAGAGCATCAAATCGTAAATCGTTAATTCATAATCACAATTATAGGTACTACTCTGTTATCCCATCGACCAAAATACTATAGCCAAATTATGAGGTTAAATGCCAATAAAGGATGATCGTATATGCCAATTGAATGACATTAAATACGATATACGTGTTTAAAACGTCATTAAGGGAATTTTATTTCGAATTTTCATTTCTGTTTTTATTAATATTCTACTAACTATTTGTCTTTTTATTACTTAAAATAAAAATTACGTCAATATGTATAATCTGGCGAAATCGGTCGACGGGATAACAAAGTAGTATCCAATTATATTTATACATATTGTGTATATTTATCTTATTGAAACAGCTATGGTAAGTGTATTCCTCATATATTCCCCATCGATAAGAAAATCAAATCAAAATCAGTTACTTTTCTTCATCTTGTTGTACTTGTATTAATAGTTACATATGGTAAAATTCTATGCAAAAAATATAGCCTAATTACTATTTTAAAAGAAAGTATAAAAGATAAAAAAAAAAAAATTCCCGTCTTACAAACATAACTAGGAGGCATTGCAAATATAACTAACAGCACGCTAACTTGATCGGTGATTGTAAAAATTTGAAACTTTTTTTTTTCTAATTTCTGGAAAATTATTTTTGAATTATCAAAGGACAATATTTTGGAAATGCAAATCACATGAATTTTTATTTATCTATATATATAGCATGTAAAGATTTGGAGTAAGCGTATTCCTAATGCATTTTCTATCGATAATTTGTAAATTTGTACCATTTACTATTTTCCACGTTTTTGGCATTGTAAGCCATATTAAAAAAAATAGAAAAAACTAATGTCGATTTATCGACTACGAAGTAAATACATATGGCGAAAAGCAATTTTTCTTGCATAATACGAATACAATACTTCAAAAACCTTCTAACATTGCGTTCCATTGTAAACAGTTTAAATTTTTGTACTGATAATGAAATAAATGCTTTTTTTCTAAAATATTATTGTTAAAACTCTAAAAATAAATTTATACAGTAAACTATCATTTAAACTGAATTAAAAAGTATAACCTGTAATGCATTATTCTCACCCACTATATTTTTAAAATATGAAACTCAATAATTAATCACTGCATAAATTTTAAATCTCTGGGAAAATGCCAACATATATGAAATTTTTATTGAATCTTGACATTTATTTTGCAGGACATTGTCTATTTAGTTACCCTTTTCCCTAGCGTCTTTAAAATGTTTTTTCATCCATTTAATTACCTTATAAATTGATTCTCCATTAATAATTTATTACAGCACTCTTCAAATTCTGTGTATTATTAAAATAAATTCCTTTTATCCCTATTCTTTTTTTTGGGGGAGGGTGACTCTGAAGTAACCATTAATGGTATAATTTAAAATTATATTTTAATCACTTTCTGTAGTATTTAGAAATAAATATTTTTAAACGATTTTAATTTAATTAAAGTGAGATATCGCCCGTTGCAAAAGCTATAAGTTTTGAATTTTTTTACAATAACGATAATGCTGTAATACTGAACGAAAAAAATATTTTTCATCCTAGTCATTATAATATTTTTAAGTTCTATTTTTGATAAATCTCAATTTCTATGTTCAATATTAATATTTCCAAATAAAATGAGTTATTTGCAACCCTTAGGCTTTTATTTCTTTGGTCAGGTAATAATATTCAAATCATTGGCGAACATCATTTCGTAAATCGTCATAATCACAACTATTTCATACATAATTTTCATATGTAATGTATTTTTAATACATTTTCTATTTATATTTTCTAAATGTGTACCATTTGCTATTTTCCAAGTTTTTCGCGTTGTAAGCTTTATATAATAATTGATAGAAAAAATAATTTCTATATACCGTCTAAGAAGTAAATCCATATGACGAAAAAGCAATTTTTTTTTTTGCATTATACGACAACAATACTTCCGAAACCTTCTAAGATTGCGTACCACTAAAAACAATTTAAATTTTAGCACTAATATCAAAATAAATGCTTCTCTTTTTTCTAATATATTGCTGTTAAAATTCTAAAAATAAAATCATACTGTAAACTATAATTTAAATTGAATTGAAAAATGTAGCCCTGTATTTAAATACTCGCTTACTATATTTTAAAAAAAACTGAATATTTAATCACCGCATAAACTCTAAATCACTGGAAAAAGCCAACATGTGTTACATTTTTATTGGATCTTGCCATTTATTTCGAAGGACATTATCTATTTAGATATGCCTTTTTCCTAGCGTCATTTAAAACTGTTTTTTTTTTCATTTTAATGCTTTATAAATGGATTCTTCTTTAATAAATTATTGCAGCACTTTTTTAATTCTGTGTAATATTAAAATAAAACTTCTTTATCCTTTTTCTGGGTGACTCTGAAGTAATAATTAATGGCATAATTTAAAGTTATATTTTAACCATTTTCTGTAGTATGTGGAAGGAAATGTTTTTAAACAATATTAATTTTAGTAAAGTGCATTAATGATTTAATATCGCCTGTTACAAAAGCTATAAAATTTGAACTTTTTTAAAATAACGATAATGTTACAACATTGAATGAGAAAATATCCTGATTTTATACTGGCCATTAAAAAATATTAAGTTTTATTTTATATATACATCAAATTTTTCAATATTCAATGTTAATATAACCATAGAAAACGATATAATTAAAGCCAGTAGGCTTTTATTTCTTTGGGTAGGAAATTAAATAATATTTAAATCATCAGCAAGCGTTATTTCGTAATCCATTAAACCATAATCACAATTATACATAATTTCTATATGTAACAATACAATTAGTTTATAAATAATTAAAACATAGTAACCATTATATTTATGCACATTATATATACGAGGTGGAACCCGTCGAACGTCGACGAAAGTAAATATTTTAGGAGGAACTGTTTCATTGATTTATAACAACGTACAAAATTAGCTACAGTAAATAATGCATCTTATATTGCACAGTTTAACTCTAAAAATAAACTATTTTAAGCTAAAATTAACAAAATACCATATTTACAAAAGTCACTTGTCCAAATTATTAAAATTAAACTTTAATCGCATATGTAATAAGTAAAACATGATAAAGATAAGTTATCATGATGAAGTTATCAATTAGGACTCTTCTGCTTGGTTTAAAAAAATCAAATTGACACGATCATAAAATTTCACGTGAAATCTAAACCCGTCATCATTTTCATCTTCTCAAAATTTAAGTACAAAACTTTAATTTCATTTTTTTTTTTCAATTTTAAGAGTAAGTGGCGCATTTTCGTTGCCACAATTACAAAATTCGTACAAAAACTATAAAAAAATTAATATCTCAAAAATAAATTGAGATACAGCTTTTAAACAAATTGCATTTAAAAGTACATTTTTTACTGTATACGCCGACGTAAAAATTGAGTGTGTGAGATGTTTAGATGTATAAAAATTGCAATAGCAAAAATTGCAAAACCGAATTGCATGGGAAAGTGTTGCCATTCGCAAAATGACGTATGCGTTGCGAACAGATACGTTTGGCTTTTATAATATAGATATTTATCACATAAAAATATCTACAGTAAATTTATTGCTAATATATTCGCCTTCGATAACACGTGGTATCAAAATCAGTTATTCTTCTCCATCTTATTGCAGTTATGATGAAAGTTACATTTTGTAAAATTCGATGCAAAACTTTATCTAATTACTGTTTTAAAAGAGAGTGTAAAAAACGAAAAAAAATTTCCCGTCATACAAATATAACTAGGAGGCTCTGTCCTCTACGAGCTACGCTCGCGAACCCCCGTTCAGGCACCACAAACTCTGAATACGCGCTAAATTGATTGGCTTGTTGAAGATTTCGAAAGTTTGAACTACATATATATGTACAGGGTGTCCAGCAAATAACACCCTGATTTCAAAATTAAATTTCTCAAAAACAAAGATCGACAGAATTATGCGGTAAACGGTTTGTTTATTAGGTAAGCAGTAAAAATCTTATACAGAAGTTTCGACCGGTGAATATTTTTAAAAGATTGTGTTCTGATTGCAAAGAATACTCTGATTTGACATTTTTCTTGTTTTAGATTGCTTTCTGAGAATGAGTTTTTCGGCTTATAGTGCCATAGTTTAACGATATTTCGAACTAAATTTCGTAAATTTCGAAATTTTAAAAATTTAATTCCAAAAATCTTGAACTATGGCACTTTAAGCCAAAAAACTCATTCTCAGCAAGCAATCTAAAACAAGAAAAATGTCAAATCAAAGCATTCTTTACAATCGGAACACAATCTTTTCAAAATATTCATCGTTCGAAAATTCTATATAAGATTTTTACTGCTTACCTAATAAACGAACCGTTTACCGCATAATTCTGTCGATCTTTGTTTTTGAGAAATTTAATTCGGGGTGTTATTTGCTGGACACCCTGTATGTATATGTATATACATATATAAAAGTGGCTACTTCCCTGTAAAAGAATTTTCATTCATTTCCCCTCGATTGGGGAATTTTGAGGTCAAATCAGCTACTATTAAGCATATTGTGACTAGATTTTTAATTAAATAAGGTTAAGTAAAGAGATAAAACCCACAGAATCTTTGTTTTCTGATATTTTTTAACCGCGCTAAAAGAAAAACAAATAAATAAAACATTTTAAATGCATTGTTTTAAATCTAATGTAAGTATCACTAATTTTTTTTCTGTTTTTAATAGTCACGTGAAAATGCTTTTGTTGCTCGCGAAATATATATATATTATTTGTGTCGACTTAAATTTCACAGCAATATTTTAAAAGTTTAAATCAAAGTATACAGTAAATGCCTCGTCTAAACATCTTTTTAAAGTTTTTAATTGCTTCGTAACATTTTTTGGTCATTTTAACCCGGGATTGCTCGCGCAGGGTATGACATACCCATCGCCTCGCTTCTTTTAGTGTTTCTTCCCCACCCTCTTTCGAAAATGGATAATTCCTCGTGTAGCTGACTTTAAGGTCGTGACCTTGGATGGGCAGGATTGGCAGCGAAATTCTATAAATAGATATTTCGGAATAGCCCCGAACGGGTATGCCATACCCTGCGCATGTATTTCTGTTACAGTTCTGAGGAGAGTAGCTTGTGTAAATAATTTTGTCGAAATGTCGCATTATC
Source organism: Maratus speculifer (assembly GCA_964019185.1). Classification (NCBI taxonomy): domain Eukaryota; kingdom Metazoa; phylum Arthropoda; class Arachnida; order Araneae; family Salticidae; genus Maratus; species Maratus speculifer. The sequence goes on along the minus strand of OZ025289.1, from coordinate 276,651,741 downwards.
GAAGTTATGATGAGGAAATGCAACATTTAAGAAATTTATTGGATACTGTTTCTTCGGATGAAGAAATTTACAACGAAGATGATGAAGAGCCCGATGATGAGGAATATAATAGTAATCATGACTCATCAACTGAAAATGATTCGGATAAAGAATTTGAAGATGCTGATTCAAACGAAAATGATTGTTTTTAGGAAGAGATAATGTGACAATGTGGAATAAACAGAAACTTCGTTCTAATGTTAGAGTTTCTGCGAAAAACATTATTACGAAACTTCCTGGGAACACATGCGTTTCGAAAGGTGTTACTTCGCCTTTGGAAGCTTGGAATCTCCTGATATCTCCTGAACTGATACGTAATTTAGTAAAATGCACTAACATTTTCAGTGAATCATTCAAAGAACGTTTTTCTCGAGAAAGAGATGCCAAACAAACTAATGAAGTCGAAATGAAGGCATTTATTGGATTGTTATATATCTGTAGTCTGCAAAAATCATCACATGTATATGTAAGAGATCTGTTGGCCAGAGATGGAACTGGAGTAGAAATTTCCCGATCAACAATGTCCTCAACACGTTTCTATTTCCTAATGAGATGCCTCCGCTTTGATGATATTCAGACTCGTCAGAGCAGGAAAGGATTTGACAAATTGGCACCGATACGAGAATTTTTAGAAAAATTTGTAGAAAACTGCCAAAAATCGTATAATGTTGGGGAATACGTAACTATAGACGAGAAACTGGAACCATTTAGAGGGCGCTGTCCATTTCGGCAATATATGCCAAAAAAGCCTTCAAAATATGGTGTAAAAATTTTTGCACTTGTAGATTCGAGACTTTTTTACTCTTGTAAAATGGAAATATATGCTGGTCAACAACCAAAAGAGCCATTTCAAATAGATAATAGTCCAAGTAGTGTTGTGAAGAGTTTGATAAAACCTCTGTATAATTCAGGGCGAAATTTGACCGTAGACAACTGGTATACATCTTATCCACTTTCCCAGGAACTTTTAGAGAAAAAAATAACTATTGTTAGAACCCTGAGAAAAAATAAAAAAAGAGATTCCTCCAGTATTTTTGCATTTAAAGAAAAGAGAAGTTTTCTCTTCCATTTTTGGCTTCCAGAAAGAAACAACAATTGTTTCATATACCCCCAAAAAGAATAGGAACGTTCTTCTACTTTCAACAATACATAATGATGATAAAAGAGATCCTTTTATAAGAGACTCGAAGAAACCAGAAATAATACCTTTCTATAATTTAAATAAAAGAGCAGTTGAAGTTGTTGACGAAATGGCCGCAACATATTCAACAGCTAGAAAATGTAATCGCTTGAACATGGTAATATTTTTTTCTATGTTGAACATTGCTGCGATAAATGCACGAATTATTCTGTTGTCCACGAAGAAGCCGCCAACTCACCACCGAACTAAGCGTTCATTTTTGAAATGCTTGGGATTTGAACTTGTAGAAGAGCACAAGAAATGTAGGAGCCAGCAGGCAATGCTTCCAAGAAATTTAAAAGAAAAGCTAGCATCCACTGAGGACATTGCGCCACCTTCTAAGAAAGCTTAAGGAATATATAAAATATGTGCCGAATGCCCAAATAAAAAGGACAGAAAAGCTAAATATGTTTGTGGAAAATGTGATAAAAACATATGCATGGAACACATGGCATGTATTTGCAGAAAATGTGCAAATTGAATGTAAGTAGCATTTTTAAATATACGTTTATAAATGTATTTTGTAATGTATTTCCCCCCTTTTTTATCTTTAGTGTTAAAAAACACGAAGATTTATAGTAAAAAACACGAAGGAACACTCCTGAGTATGAGGTACCCTGCGCGTGTAACCTTCTTCACTTTTGTCGCGCGTGTAATGCCGGGTTAAATATGACGTTTTTTCTTTTACTTGCTGCTTTTGACGCATATTAAGGCATTTATTATTTTAAAGTTTTCTTTTTATTTTTTATATTCACATAATAATGCTTTTGTTGCTAGAAAAGAAATAATATTATTTACGCTGCCCTAGAATTGGCAACAATAGTTTAGAAATGTAAAATATCTTGCGTAAATGTATTCTTATAATTTAAGTTGTTTTCAATAATATCATTTGGCTATTTTTTTTAAATATAATATATTTTTTTCCAATTCACGGCAGTTAACAAATGTTAATGAATTCATTATTTTAAATTTTTCTGTCTCTTTTACTATTCACTGTATATAGGTATTTTATTGTGTAATTTTCAATATTTTACCAATTTTTACTCGCAATTATTTAATTCACATAATTTTTTTCTGTTTGCAATAGATGCATATGAAAAAAATTAATTTAGAGGAAATATTATTCGTCGATCATTTAGCAACAATTTAAAATAATAAACTTTTCTAAAATATAAAAAATATCTCTCGAAATGCTGAAAAGATGAATTTAAAATGGAAATAAACACACATAAAATGAGTCAAATTTAAAAAAATCGGGAGCTTCTATTGTATACTTTTAGAAAAAATTATTTTAAATTCTTATGTATAGTTTTTGCTCCAATTAAACTCTTTAATGGAAAAATTTCAGCCAACTTTAGCATTCAATATATCTTAAAATATTTTTTGAGCTTGAAAATTGCATGCATCAGTGAGATCAAACAGTTTTCAATAATAGTACAATATGAAATTTTTGTGTGCAAAAGTTTTCCAAATATTAGCGAAGATCACAAAAAATTTATTCTCAGAGGCGATCGCAAAATATTTTCTTTTATTTAGGACAGACAGATACTTTTATTTGAAAAAAAATTCTTAATATTGTGTGCCAGGTAAAAAAAAAAGCATCCTTTTCCTTTTAAAATACTAGCTTAAAAATGAAAAAGTAAATTCATACTTCAATCTACATTTCTTTGAAAGATTATGCCTAGTATGTATATTGTCACCATGGTATTGAAAAATGAAACTGGATATTTATTTACTGTATAAAATCCAAAATAATTGGAAATTGCCAACTTGTTCGAAACCATATTAGTTCTAAACACTTATCTTGAAAAAGGATTCTCCTTTGATAAATATATGAAGAACACTTTTTATTCTGCAAACTGTTAAAGAAATAAAAAACAAGCTTTTATCTTTTTATTGACAATTAATGGGATACATTTGAAGAGTTGTTGTACGTGGAAAGAAGCGTTTATAATATTTTTCAATTAAATTAAAGTAAAATATTATCAGTACAAAAGTTACAAGTTTCATTATTTTTTTCGGATAAAGATAATATTATTATATGGAACGAAAATAAATACCTGTTTCTAGAATGGCTATTATAAAAATATTAAGTTAGTTTTATGATGCATCGCAATTTTTATATTTCATATTATTATTATTTAAGATCAACTAAAAATTAGGTTTTAGCTCAAATTCTGAATTTCGCCGAAAATTTGCTTTCGGCTAAAACACGGCTGGAAATTCATTCGGATGAATTGATCATCCGTATTTCAACAATCTCGTTTCGTTTAGATTCCGAACTATACTGTTTAGAATTTTCGATTATTAACAGGTTGTTTTCCCTGAAATTTTATCAGAAATTTTTTTTTGTTACAAAAAGGAAATCTCTCCACATATCCGTTGTCATTTTAAGATTACAGAGTTTCAAATACGGAATTACAACTGTAAAAATTTATCATCCAGTGAGATCACTGTATTTTTTATCGCCACGCATGCGCTCCATGGCTTTAAAATACTAGTGCAAAATACGGATACTACAAAGACGATTTTTCCTCAAAAAACGAAAACATTCCGCCAACTCTGCTGCAAGTAATTTTCCGGAAGTTGAAGAAATTTTTTTACAGCTTAGTTTTTAATGGAATAAATTCAGGTAATTTCAACGAAAGATTTTTTGTAACATGTGTAAAGGAGTTTTTTTTATGAATCCTTTTTAATTACAATATTATTGTTAATACAAAAATTAAATAAGTGCATAAGCGAAAAAGGAGTTTTTCTCACACAATACGAATATAATTTCTCAAGTTAGTGTGTTGTACTTGTTATATTTAATAAAATTTTACATGAAAAACAGCTCATTATTAATTTAAAAGAATAAGTAAATAACAGCAACAATACGAATAACAAAAAAAATATTTTTTTCTGTCATACGATTATAATATTCATATCTGAAATAAAAAAAATAAACTCTTGGCATTGCGTACCATTGGAAACACTTTCAAATTTTCTTAAATGCAAAATAAATAAATAAATAAATAAATAAATAAATAAATAAAAGTAAAAAACGTAATTATAATTTAACAAATTACAACGACTATTTGAAAAATGATATTTTCAAAGACTAAAATTTTAAAGCTTTATAAATAAATTTAATATATAAATTAATAATAATGAACATAATTTTTATGATGATCATAACAAGTCATACATTACGTACGTCATACATTAAACATTAATATTTCTATACCAATGATAAAAAACCAGGTAATTTCAAGGTATATTACTATTTAAAATGTGCATTTTTATTTGATGGAGTTAATCAGACTGACTTCTAAACGCCTCATATTACATACAACATGGATTTAACATTAATATTCTTGGACCCATCATGAATAAATTTTAAATGAAATTTCATTTTTACAATTTTTGAAACTGCAAATTTTTAAACTTCTAAAAATCGCACATTTTAAATTTTCACGCCGTTGCGTAGAGAAAAAAATCACTTTTCAATGATCTATGCTTGAAATCTTTATCAGAATTTGTTTTCAAATTACTAACTTTTTTAAAAGTTTCTATTACTTTTTATGTCATCGTGCAACAGAAGTATTTCATTTTTGGACATTAAACATGAACCAATTAGAAAACGAATAAAACAAAATAAGTTGTGAAATTCAACCAATAAAAAGAAAAATCACATATACCTCAGATTTCTTAGTTCTTTACCAAGGACAACAACTATTTTCCAAATAGTTAAAAAAAGAAAGGAAAAAAACATTTTTTATTTAAAAAATTGTTTAAAAGTGCAAAGATAAATCCATACTTTAATCTATCAATAAACGGAATTTTAAAATTAAATGTAAAAATATAAATTACTAGTTTACTGAATGCGTACAAGTTATTGTAAGTCTAAAAACAATCCAACCAATAAAGAGTAGACATTCAATGTTTTGATCTTCTTCTGAGATTTTCTTCAGGAAAAATGCTGTCATATTGCTTTCAAAACAGAATAAAGAATTTTTAAATTTCAAGACGGTTTAGCTCAGTTTTGGAAGAATATTTACAAAAGAAGATCGAAGCGTTCAATAACTACACTTTACTGTTTCAGTAGTTTTTACACTTTACAACAATTTATATACCGTTTACTAAACACGGTTTTACACACATATAATTTCGATTTTCACATTTATTTGGTAATTTTTCATGATTTAAATGCCCAACTCTTTCAACCCTAATATTTATATTATCATCATGACGTTTGAAAAATCGAACTCGACATTACTTTAGTACATAAAATCCGAATAACTGGAAAAATGCCAACATGTTCGAAACCTTTATTAGCGCTTTATCCTTCTTCTGAAAGACGTCCTCTATTTCTCTTCTCTTTGCCCTTAGCGTCATTTGAAATATTTTCGACCATATTAATTTCTCATTAATGGATTCTCCTTTGATAAATTACTGTAAACTACTTTCAATTACTTAAACTATTAAAGAGAAAATGTCTTTATATTTTTTTTCAGGGCGACTAAATACTAACCATTAGTGGGATAAATTTAAAGAGTTATGTTTTAAACACTTGTTGTAATATTTGGATAAAAATGTTTTTAAAAGATTTCAAATTAATTATAGTGAAATATCGTTTAATACAAATCTTTAAGATTGAATTTTTGGTACTACTCTGTTATACCTTTGACCAATTTCGCCAAATTATACAAATCGCCAAACTAAGAGCCAAATTATACTTATTACAAAATTTTTATTTTAAATAGCGAAAAAAACAAACAATTAGTAGAATATTAATAAAAATATTAATAAAAAGTCGAAATAAAAATCACTTAATGACATTTTAAAAACGTGAATCGTATGTAATGTCATTGAATGTGACATTCCCGATCATCCATTATTGGCATTTAATCTTATAGTTTGGCGATAATTTTTTCGTCAACGGGATAACCTAGTAGTACCAATTTTTTTTATAATAACGATAACATGATATAATTGAATAACTAAATTCCTACTTTTAGCTGGCCATTATAAAAATATTAAATTTTATTCCTGTTACATCACAATTTCAGTATTATTCCTTCCAAAAAAAAAAAAAAAAAAAAAAAAAGCGTCCCAATTTCAGTATTCAATATTACTATAACCAAAGAAAATAAGTTATTTGAAACCATTAGGCTTTTATTTCTGTGGTTAGGCTATAAGATTCAAATCATCGGCGAGCATTATTTTGTAAATCATTAAGTCATGATCACAATGATACTTATGTTTAATTTTCACATGTAAGCATTTAAAATATGTGTAATGTATTACAAATATATTTCTTATCCATAAAGATCAAAATAAAAATGATTAGCTTTTGTTCATATTATTCCAGTTGTAATGAAAATTATGTTTAATATAACTCTTTAAAAGAGCTTCTTCATTGTACAAACTGTACAAATTATTGCAAAATTTAAAAACTAAACAAACATTAAAATAAGGTGCAGATATTTAAAGGATCCATCTTCTGCAGAAAAAATACTGTCATATTGCTTCCAAAGCAAAAAATTGAACTTTCAAATTTCAAGACAGTTTTGGAAGATTTGTGACAGCTTTTTCCTGGTGAAGATCTCAGAAGAAGATCGAAGCGTTGAGTATCTACACTTTACTTTACTGTTTGTATAGTTTTTACACTTTACAACAATTTGTATAACGTTTACTAAACACGTGATTTTTATTTTCACATTTATTTGGTAATTTTTCCTGATCTAAATGCCCAACTCTTTCATCCCTAATATTTATATTATCGTCATAAAACTTGAGAAATCGAACTCGACATTTCTTTACTGCATAAAATCCGAATAACTGGAAAAATGCCAGCATGTTCGAAACCTTTATTAGCGCTTTTCCTTCTTTTGAAGGACGTCCTCTATTTCTCTTCTCTTTGCCCTTAGCGTCATTTGAAACATTTTTGTCCATATTAATTTCTTATTAATGGGTTCTCATTTGATAAATTATTGCAGACTACTTTTAAGTCTTTAAACTATTAAAGAAGAAATGTCTTTATATTTTTTTCTGGGCAATTAAGTACTAACCATTAGTGGGATAAATTTAAAAAGTTATGTTTTAAACACTTGTTGTAATATTTGGATAGAAAATTTTTTAAAGGATTTCAATTTAATTAAAGTGAAATATTGTCTAATACAAAATCTTTAAGATTGAATCTTTTTTATAATAACGATAACTTTATAATGTTGAACAAAATAAATTCCTGCTTTTAGCAGGCCATTATAAAAATATTAAATTGCATTTTTGATACATCACAATTTCAGTATTATTCCTACCAAAAGAAATGCGTCCCAATTTCGGTATCCAATATTAATATATCAAAAGAAAATAATTTATTTGAAACCATTAGGCTTTTATTTCTGTGGTTAGGCTATAAGATTCAAATCATCGGCGAGCATTATTTTGTAAATCATTAAGTCATGATCACAATGATACTTATGTTTAATTTTCACATGTAAGCATTTATAATATGTGCAATGTATTACTAATATATTTCTCAGCTATAAGGATCAAAATAAAAATGATTAGCTCTTCTTCATATTATTCCAGTTGTAATGAAAATTATGTTTAATATAAATCTATAAAAGAGCTTCTTCATTGTACAAATTATACAAATTATTGCAAAATTTAAAAACTAAACAAACATTAAAATAAGATGTAGATATTTAAAGTATCCATCTTCTGCGGAAAAATGCTGTCATATTGCTTCCGAAACAGAATAATGAACTTTCAAATTTTAAGGCACTTTAGCTCTGTGTCGGAAGATTTTCGACAGCTTTTTCCTGGTAAAAACCTCAGAAGATCAAAAGTTTGAATATATATACTGTATTTTATTGTTTGTGTAGATTTTAGATTCTACATCAAATCTGTGTGCCGTTTAATAAACTTGAGATTTTTATTTTCCCATTTATTTGTAATTTTTCATGATGTAAATATTTAGCTGTTTCAGCATTAATATTTATATTATCGTCATGTCACTTGAAAAATCGCACTTGACATTTCTTTACTGCATAAAATCGGAATCACTGGAAAAGTGCCAGCATGTTCGAAACCTTTATTAGCGCTTTAGTGTTCTTTTGAAGGACGTCCTCTATTTCGCTTTTCTTTGCCCTTAGCTTCATTTCAAATATTTTCGTCCATTTTTATTCGTTATTAATGGATTTTCCTTTGATGAATTATTGCAGACCGCTTTTAATTCTGTACAATTTTAAAGAAAAAGTGTTTTTATCTTTTTCTCTGGGTGAATAAGTACTAACCATTAGTGGGATAAATTTAAAGGGTTTTATTTTAACCACTTTGTAATATTTGGATAGAAATGTTTTTAAAGGATTTCAATTTAATTAAAGTGAAATATCATCTGATACAAAAACTTTAACACTGAATCCTATTTTATAATAAAGATAATATTATAATAATGAACAAAATAAATTCCTGTTTTAGCTGGCATAAGAATAATATTAAATTCTATTTTTGTTACATCGCAATTTTAGCATTCAATTTAGTACTACCTAACAAAATGCAGAGAAATTTCAATATTCAATATTATTTTAACCAAAATCAAAATCATTTTCTGTTCTGCATTTTTCGTATTTGTAACAAAAGCTATATTTAATAAAATTCTATAAAAATATTGCTTGATTTCTATTATAAAAGAAAGTTTAAACTTTAGAACAATGAACATTCAAATTTTACAGTAGTTTAGCTCTGTTTTAGAAGATTTATGACAGCTTTTTCCTGATAAAGTTCTTAGAAGAAGATCGAATCGTTGAAAATACACATTTTTTTAACGTTTGCATAAGTTTTAGACTTTACAAAAATTTGTATACCGTGTAGTAAATTTGTGATTTTTATTTTTACATTTATTTGTAACTTTTCATAGTGTGCTCTTCATCATGACATTTGAAAAATCAAACTCCACATTTCTTTACTGCATAGAATAGGAATAACTAGAAAAATGCCTATATGCTTGAAACCTTTATTAGCGCCTTCTTCTTTCTTCCTTTATTTCGCTTTTCTTTGCCCTTAACGTCATTTGAAACATTTTGTCCCATTTAATTTCTTATTAGTAGATTCTCATTTGATGAATTATTGGAGATCACTTTTAATTTTGTTAACTGTTAAAGAAAAAATATTTTAGTCTTTTTTTCTGGGTGACTAAATACTAACCATTAGTGGGATACATTTAAAGGATTACACTTTAACCACTTGTTGTAATATTTGGATAGAAATGTTTATAAAGGATTTCAATTTAATTAAAGTGAAATATCATCTGATACAAAAGTTTTAACATTCAATCTTTTTTATAATAAAGATAATATTATATCGAACAGAAAAAATTCCTGTTTTTAGCTGGCCATAACAAAAATATTAAGTTCTATTTTTGAAGCATCGCAATTTCGACATTCAATATTATTACTACCAGCGATAATACAGCGCAATTTCAATATTCATTATTATTATAACCAAAATCAAATTCATTTTCTGTTCTGCATATTACTGTAATTGCCATATAAATTATATTTTATGGCAATTATATAAAAGAACTGTCTGGTGACTATTTTTAAGGAAAGTGTAAACAGCAGAAAAGAACTCCCATGATACGAATATGATATTTGAACATTTTTCAAAATATTTGTTTTGTGCCATTAGAAATATTTCCATAATTTCTTAAATAGAAAAAGTATTTTTTTTTAAACTGCCCCACCAGTAGCCTAGAGGTTCTGATTTCGAAGCTGTTGGTGCTGAGACTGTTCTCGTCATCGTTTGAGTTTTCTGTGGTTTTCTTCGAGCCTTAAATCTCCTTGCGTAAATGCGAGTTAAGTTCCCTGAGAAAGAACTGCATGGAAAGTACCCTTCTCTCCACATCTCGTCTGTATCGCTTTTGCAGGTAATCGGCCATCATAAACAACAACAACATCTTTAAAAAAATTTCTTAAAAAGGCAAAAGGCAATTCATACTTCATTCTAACATTAAACTCAATTAAATTAGCCGTTCGGCGCCAACGTTCTATTTACCCATCTTGGATATGCATAACACAAAATATTAAAATAAAACACCTGTAAACTATTTATGAAATGCATCGCATTTAAAAAATAAAGTTTAAACGTATATTTTAATATCATTAACACATAGTAATGCTGTATTAATGAATTGCTGATGAACCAATTTCGACAAATTTTCTAATTTGTCGAAACGCCAAACTACTCAAGTAGTGCGAAACTGCGTAAACATAACATACGTAACAAATAACGTACGATTCTTATAACTCAAAAAATAACAATCTTATTAACTAACAGTTTATTGCATTGGATTAAGTGTCTTATTTCGAATTAAAGTATATGTTTGAACTGAAATTTAAATGAAATCCACACTGTAAAAAAAGTTCAAGAGGTTACTAAAAATTTTTTAGTAAATTTATATTCCACAGCATTTTTTAGTAACCATTACAAACTTTTTTTTGCAAGTGAAACAAACATTTTTTTTTTTTTTTTTTTTTTTTTTTTTTGTAAACTGAACAAAAGAATTTTTTGTATAACTAACTTAAAACTTTTTAGTATGAGCCACTGAGCAAATTTTAGTAATAACTCCAAAATTATTTTTAGTAACCGTTACATGTGCCGGAAGGGCAGGAGCTTTCTTCGAGCTGCATCCAGTGGTGTAAAAAGACAGACTTCTGAAGCGGAAGATTTTCGGCAAAGCCGCAATAGATGGCAGCGCCAAACATTGCTACCTGCTCTATTCTGACATGTTTGTAAAAGGGAGGGAAAGCCCAGAGATCATTACACATTGTAACTGCTACAACAGGATTTTCATATTCGCTTTATTTAACAAATACTTACACTGCATACATTCGGTGCATATTTGTGGCGTCCAGCATCGAACCCGGGTATTTTCAGCCTGGAGTTCGGTCCTATGACCACTAGGCTATCACGGCCACACCAAGAGAGTTTTAGTAATAGCTTTTAAACATGTAAAACTATTAACTCTATTCGTTGCTAGCTTTTTTCTAGTAATTCTTACAGATTCCTTGTAACCGAGTAAGATTACTAAAAATTCTTCAGTAATTACAAAGATCACTAAAATTTTTTTAGTAGATCGACCCTTTTTTTTACAGTGCAGGGTCATGAAAAATCGAAGAGTTTGGAAAATAGGATTACAAATATCTTGGCAACGAATTATACAAATTGGCTTCGTTCTTTATGCAAAATTTGTGTTATTTTATTGTTTCTTCCATGCACTTCTTAAAATAAAAAATTTCGAAATTTGGTATGTACCTTTCATGAGAACGAGTATTTCGAGAGTCTGAGAAAAATAGTTCCGGATATTCGATATTAAATAGGCTTCTTCAAATTGTTACACACTATATACACACCAAATTTCACGTCTCTATCTCAATTTGTTCAGGAGATAGAGCGTTTACAGACATATAGACAGACAGAAAGACGGACGGTAGGCAATTTCTTCTAAATCCGTTTTTCGGAATCGTCAATATCTGAAACGTGTAAATGGGGCAAAAAATATTTTTCGATTTTCAAAACGATTGCAAGATTTACCCTGCACTGTTAAAACTAATGGTGACACTTTGCACTTAGGGGTAAAAGGCTTGTCTCACTGGTGATCTCCCTAAAGGAGCCAGAATGGCACCTTTAATTAGGGTGAAAAGATGGCACCCTTAATCCAGAGTGCCCAGTAATAAAAAATTTAAAAATATACAAACCGACTTTTGGTCCTCGAAGGATTCGAACTCACATCTGATTACAAGCTCAGCGCTCTAACCGCTCGGCCATCGAGCTCACCTTCAAAGTCTCCCTGAAATGTTCAAATGTCCTGAAATTCAAAGGTTGCTTTACATGAAAAAGCTCGCCAAAAAGTAGCCATCCGAAGTTCTAAACGCAATCGGGATAGCGTATAGCGGTGATAGTCATCGTAGTAAGAAATTGTTGTGTTGATCCACCAGTGACGCCGAGTTGAAAGGCAAGGATACACTTCACAGAGCATAAGCAAATGACTAAGGGATGAAAATCCTTCAACGGTAGACATTGCGCGGCACCCTAATTAGCCTGAATCACACAGTGAGAGATCGAACGGCACCCCAAATGCATTTTCAAGCCCGCGGGTGTCAAATGGTAACACCTTTTCACCCCTGGGCGTCAAATGCAACTGGTTTGTCACCTTTATTTTTAACAGTGTATACTGTGGATGATGAATATATTAAAAACAAAAATAAATCCATATTTCAACATATCATTAAACTGGATTTAAAAAAACAATCCTAATATTTATTGTATCATTATGATATTTGAAAAGTACAACTGGACATTTATTTACTCCAAAAAAATCAAAATTATTGGAAAAATGCCACACTGTTAAAAATAAAGGTGACAAACCGGTGCCATTTGGGACCCGCAGGTGAAACGGCGGTGCCATTTGGAACCCTAGGATGCCATAGAGGCTTTGATATGCGGTTGGGGTGAATACAGGTTTCTTACTAGGTGAATGGAGCCAAATAAGGTGCCATGCACTTCGTATTGGCAGAAATGTGGACCTTGAGCATGCGCTGTGACGTGTGTCTTTCTGTTTTCGGTGTCGGCAAGTAAAATTGACGGCTGTGAGCGAATCATCACATGGCAGTGTCTAAATTGGCGATATTAATTGAGGACTAACCACTGAGCTACAATGAAACAAGAATGGGGCATAACGATCCGATCTACGCGACCAGTGAACCGGGCAGGAAATAAAACTTCCTTGTAATGAAACAGACAGTTAGCTCTTAATTTTTTTAAAGGGATGATAAACAAAAGTATGTTATGTATATTTTTTCGTAGTAAGAAGCAAGATTTGATGTATGTTGGGGGGGGGGGGGGGTATGCCTCTGACTAACTCTAAATTCAACACTGTGTTGAAATTTCAAACATGTAAACATAATAATGGAATTTTAAATAAAATAAATATTATTTAAGTAATGTTTATCAAATAAAATCTGCTTTATTTTTTATTTACAAATTTATTCAATTGTTCCACAAAAAAAGCCCAGTTAGACTGATGGCATTGAGATCACACACTATTTTTACTTTCTTCTATCTTTACAAGAAGAAAGTATTGGATTCATGAAAATTTTCGACTTCCGGTTTTTGACGGATTTGTACGTTTTAGAAGGTCCTGAACACGTTTTGACTATTTTTAGAAAATGTCTGTCTGTGAGTCTGCCTCTATGTGACATAAAATTTGTGGGCTCTCTATTTCAAGAACTAATGATCGAAATTTAATAAAATGTTATATTCAGTTAGACGCTGATATAAATTAGTGCCTATTGGTTTTTGGTGAAAATTGGCCTGCAGGTGGCGCTGCTATACTACGTTTTTCATGATTTTCAAGATTGCTATATCTCAAGAACTAATGCACAGAATTTCACCAAATTTCAGATTCTGTGACCCCTTGATATACATAGACGCTGATTACGTTTTGGTGTAAATTGGCCAGCAGGTGGCGCTGCTATGCCACGTTTTTCATGATTTTTATGATAGCTATATCTCAAGAACTAATGCACAGAATTTCGGCAAACTTCAGATTCCGCGATACCTTGAGATACATAGCCGCTGATAAGAATTTGGTGTGAACTGCCCTATAGGTGGCGCTGCTATGTTACATTTTGCACGATTTTTCCGATAGCTATATCTCAAGAACTAATGCACAGAACTTCATCGAATTTTAGATTCTGTTACACTAGAATATATAACATAATTTGACGCTGATTACATTTTGGTATTAACCTTGCAACAGGTGGTGCAGCTATGCTGCATTTTGCACAATTTTTTCAACAGCTATATCTCAACAACCAACGCAGAATTTCATCAAGCTTCAGATTTTGTTACAAAATGACATATAACATAATTACACAATGATTACGTTTTGTTATAAATCCTTCAACTGATGGTGCTGCTGTGCTATATTTTACACTTTTTTTTAAAACTAGCTATATCTCAAGAACTGATGCACAGAATTTCATCAAACTTCAGATTCTTTTACACCATAACATAATTAGACGCTTTTTTACGTTTTGGCATAAATTGTCCAAGATATGGTGTTGTTGTGCTACGTTTTTCATTTTTTTTTGTTATAACTATATCTCAAGAACTAATGGACGAAATTCCATCAAATTTCACATTCTGTTAGGCCTTGACATAAGTAGATGCTTATTAGGTTTTAGTATAAATTACCCAACATGAGGCACTACTAAGCTCATTTTCTCAGAATATTAATTAAATTTTGCGTTTTAGACTTTTCGGATACTAGGATCTCAGTAAGCTAGGTCAAATGTTCGAGGAAATTCAATAGTGGGTAATTTTGGGGTCACCACGTTTTTTTTTCTTAATATTAAAATGTACTTATGAGAGTGAAGAAAGTTTCGGGATTAACACATCCAACTAGTTAAATTAAGGAGGGTAGCTCCTAATTCCCCCTCTATGCTTAACCAGTGAACTTCCAAAACTAATCAGGGAAGCACCTTATCAAAATAAACCTATATACAAAATTTGAAGCGAATCTGATAATTTTGCATGAAAAACCTATTTATCTAAATTAAGGGGAGGACTAATTCTTTGTTACCTTATTTATACGTAATCAATGAACCGCAAAACTAATCAGGGAAACCTTATAACAATGAACCTATATACAAAATTGAAGCGAATCGAGTAATTCTACATGAAGAATCCATTTATCAAAATTTAGAGAATAGGGGATTAGCCCACATGCTCTCCCTTTATAGTTAACAATGAACCTGCAAAATTAATCAGGGAAGCGGCTTATCAGAATAAACCGGTATACCAAATTTGAAAATTCTGCCTAAAAAACCCATTTATCTCAATTAAGAGAGGGGGACCCCATTTTTCCCTCCTTTATAAATAACTAATGAATAATGAAGGAAGCGCATTATATATGAATGAATCTGTATCCAAAATTTTAATAAAATCGGAATCAAGAATTATCACATTACGTAAATACATACATATATAATCTGCGGACTCGTAAGTTTTCAGGCTTTGATAGCCTGTGAGCTAAAATTAATTCCCATAGGGTATTTACGTTGAAAAATAGCCTCCCCCCCACATATACACATACGCACACATAGAGGATTCTCAGTGATTCTTTCTCTTAGTGTTTAATTAGTTTGAGTTACTCGAAAGGAATAAATTTTATTACGTCTTAACCAGAGTAAAATAAAATTTTGTTAATTGATTTTCAAAATCTTTCGCATGGGCCACCGTCCTCCACCAACCAAAATTCAACATTACTCTGAAACTGCCGCTTCTGATATTTTTTTTTAAATATAACCATAAGAAGAAAAACAGGACCGAAAATTAACTGTCAAGGGGTTTAGAGTGGAAAAAGCCCTAGCCCTTTAACGGGAAATTCATAATTTGTTTTTAATTTAAGCTTCTCCGAAAAAGAAATTGCTTTGTTTTTGAAAATTGGATAAAAGAAAATTTAGTTAATTAAATGGTGAAGGGCAGTGGTTCTCCCATGCCTCTCCCGTTAAAAGAAAAGTCCGTAATTCCTCTTTTAGTTTAAACTGCTCGAAAAGAACCAATTTTAATGTTTTTCAGCACAGGAGAAAAACATTATTTAGTTATTTAAATTTAAAATCGAGGAAGGTACAATCGCCCTTTGATCCCCTTTCCCTGTTTGGAGGTGAAGGCGTCCAAGATTAGAGCTTAAAAATATAGGTAGCGTTACTAACTGCATAATTTGTTTCCTGCCTTATGAGACATAGCTTCCAGTTTTTATGTAAATTACTGCTACTTTAAAAAAAAAATGTATAATTCTTATTAAGTTATTTATTTTAAATTTTCTTTGGAATATTTTTCTATCGTTCGCAAATTTGATATTACTTCTAAAATCTGAGCCTGTTTACTTCATAGTTTTTACATGCATTTCTCGATCTCAGCGAGATCAAACCTGCTTAACAGTATCGAATTCACGGCGTAGACGGGGCGGGGGGGCATTTTCCCCAGAAGATTTGAATTTTTGTGCTTTAAAGGGTTAAAAAGGGAATTCTATCCCCTCCCCCGGATCCACAGAAATCCACTCCATAGAAATGTGTCTGAATTCAACATTGCTGCTTAGAGTCGGCGATTTCTTTCTGTTGCTTTTTAAACTGTTAAACAAATATGATTTTTTGTTTATACATTGTAAACAGTAACGGCGAAATTAACAAAGGAAAATGTTGCAATAATTTCACGAAAAAAAAACAGTTCACAGTAGTTTTTGTTTTATTTTCTGAGCGTTATTTACTGAAATCCCATAAGATAGCCGAAGTTTGTAAACAAAAATTGCGAAAGTATAAGCGTACAATTTAATTCAGTCTATTTTTCTTTTTCTTTTTTTTTTAACTGCTAGAAGTATATAGGATTTACGCTGAAATCTACATATATTGCCTTTTTTTCCATGTAAAAGGTCTCTAGACCAGAAAAATAGTCAAAAACCTTTTCTCACGGCGGCATATAAAATAAATGCATAGATCAGCTCCTTGACACTAATGCCAGCTTACCAGAGTAGACTAGAACGTTGGAGAACATGAAAAATGTATAAAGTAGGATGTTTGAGTGCCAAATGCGCTTTTAGAGTAATTTTAAATTGGCCTCGGGGTGTGCGCCGTGGATCAAGGAACTCAGTCATAGCCAATATATAAGGATCTAACCAATGACCTAAGATACCTAGACACCACAATGCTAACCTTTTCTTAGGCCGACATCTATGTCTTCCGTCACGTGACGGATGGCAGATTTAGCGTGCCAAACCGATTTTTCTCCCGCCGAAACTTATATTATTATGGTTGTCTTGAGTTGACCGCACTTCTGCTTTTCTCTTTGTGAAATCTGAAAGATGCCAATAAAGCGATCACCGTAAAAAACGGCATCTTTTCGCCAAAGATGTTGGATTCGAAGCCATGCAAAGAGAAGAATGGGATGTGGCGTCTAAGTATATTAGAAAGTCAATGTATCTAACCTATGCGAACAACGAAAGCTTACTCTACATCTTAAGTCTTTTAAAGTCTGATTAAAGGTAAGATTTAACTTTATTTTATTTTATTGTTATGTTAAGTTATGTTACAGAACTATATGTTATGTCATTAAAAATAAAATAAAATAAATAAATAAAAACTGTAAATTAGATTTTTTTTGTTAGTATGATTGATTAGAAAGTTTATTATGTAAAGTTACAAGCTACACTCTCGCCAACATATCCGCTTGCTAATTTTAATCCTGTAAGGCAGTTATTTTACAATTTCTCGTTTGCATGTCAATATATTAAAATGATTTATCGTAGGCATAGCTACCAAGGAGCTATAGGAGCAAACTGCTCCAGGTGACCAATTAAAAAGCGAAATAAAAATTTTGTAAAAATATTTGCATATTTTCCCATTATAAATCGGTTATTATAGGCGAGTCTTGTTACAATCGGAATATCCTATGTTCATTTTTCCTTGTATTTAAGCTTAACTGTTTAGATGTAATACTTAACTACTGTTAGCGGTCTCGGATACTGCTGTGGTTTTACAAGTTTCACAGTTTAACTTGTAATTTTTAGTTTAACTATAAATACTGATCAAATTTTGTTTAGTTTGGAGTTTTATTACTATCTCTAAATACTTTTGAATAGCTGAATTTGATTTATAAAAGTCTTGTATATAAATGTTAACACATGTATTTTGAGAGTTAATGTAACATTTTATTCATCATTAGATTAAGCGGTCTGACAGGCTGCTCACAGTAGTTATGCGACAATTTTTGTCACTGAAGTTAAGGATTAAAATATGTGTTTGCGTCTATATACAGTTAAATGCAATTACTTTCAGTTGCGAAGTTTTAATTTTAACCTTTACACAGGATCTCTGACAGCATCTAACCGGCTTTGCATGCATTGTTGGATGGATGCTATCCGAGACCCCCCCCCCCCCCGTAAAGTTTATTTAATCCCAAATTGCCTTTAATACCGTTTCAGTATGCCTGATTTTTGTATGTTGGAGGGGGGGGGATGGAAGACAATTGAATACTTGCGAATCTTAAAGTAATCAATTTATTTACAGGGTTTTCAATATTAGCTACCATTATTTCCAAAATAATCTTCCTAATAAGATTAGATTGGGAGGCGGCAGTACAGACAATCATCTCGTCTAGTTCACAGATAAAAATCTAGGATTACATAACCTCGATTTGCAGATTAAAACTCCATTTGTCTGCCAAGTCATATCTTGGTGAAAAATGCCTAAAAACATTATTTTAGCGGTTTCATAGGTTTACCATTATGTTTTCTTACTCCCAATCCTCCATATTTTCATATGTTTGGTTTCATTTTCTTTCAAAAAGTGAGAAAAAGTTAGGGTATTAAATTGAATCTTCTTAGAATGTGATTATCGACTATGCAGATTTACACCCCCTTTTTTTCTAAAGTATTCTTTCGCATTATACCTTATTTAGTAGCAGAATTTTACGGTTAAATAAAATAATATTTTTTCAAAAATAGTAATGCAAGTTTGCTTAGAGCGTAATCACCCCCCCCCCTTCCTTTCTCAATCATCAACATTATCTGATATCACATATTTGTAGTCATGAGCAGTCAAATTATAAAAGGAAAACAATCAATATTTACTCCACTCAACTTTCAGACTAATTTACAGAAATAGTGTGTGTTCGAAAAGTATAACAATGAATAAAAGCTTGGATTCAAATTTTACACAAATGTGAAATTTTACCGCTGGTGATGAAGATCTCGTGTTTTAAAAAAATGTGCACTTTCATTCATAAATCTTAAACATTTTTCTAATGACATAATTTTTAACAATCTTTCATCCCACCCGTTCTGAAACAAGGCCAATAAACAGGGTTGGCTTTTTACCGGTAAAAACTGGTTTTTATCAGCAGATAGTAAAAACCTGGGGGAAAAAGTGGTAAAAATCTAATGATATACAATAAACTCTTAACCGTTAAACTGTATTGATACTATTGATAAAAATTCTATTTTCATGTAATTGGTGTATTGATATATAATATCTATATAGGAGAGAGTGGAGGGGTGTGGGGCATTTTGACAAAAGAAACAAATAAACTTTGTTTGATGCAAAAAGAAAACTTTCAATTTATAGCGTGCAAGATAAAACACTTTTTATTCCCCCTGAACAATATAGAAACATAACGTGCAAAAGCTATTTTATTTTAAAGAAGATGTAAGTCTCAAAACGTATCCCATTCCTCCCCACTAAGAGTTTTTGGACAGCAATAAAAAAAAAGCTATAAGGCACAAATAAAATAACGTCGGCAAGATAAATAATCAAACAAAGATTGTAAGTTGATAATGTATGTGTCACAATATAAAATTCAGTATCTTCATGACTGGAATGAAAATTCTAAATTCTCTGTCATAGGGGATGGCATTATAAAATTATCAATTTATTTACATTTTGAAATATAAATGCAAGTCATTTTTATAATTAATATATTATCCTCTAAAAAGGTTTGCATGTTAGCAATTTACATTATTCTTGATTAAAAAAAGGAACTGGACACGTCCCATTCCTCCCTTTGCTGGATTGTCCCATTTCTCGTCACTTCCTTGTTTTGTATGAAACTTCTTGTAAAAACAAAAATGCTGCTTCTAGGTTTAGTTTAAATTACGGATAATATACAGTAAAATGTTCCATAAACAGGGAAACTATTACATATATACATAAACAAGTCTTTAATATATTGAAAGCAAATTGAAATTTGAATCTTGAAATAATTTTTTTCTTCATGCATTTGCAAGTTTATACTGATCAACATTTTCTTTTAAACTGAAGAATGGATTACCACTGCCTCATCTTGTGTGCGATGGATGAAATGTTTAGAATAATGCATAAAGAGGAAAACCTTACTGTCCCATTTCACCCGACTTTCCTCTATATGTATAACAAAAGGGGAAATAAAGAATTAGTCAGTTCCCTAAAGCTGCTGATACACTTTAAACATAAGGACTTTTTATATTTTCTGTTCCAAATCTATACAACAGATGTTAACTGTTTACTGTATCACAAAAAAAGTTTGCGTTTCAATCGTGCTCTTTTCCATTTGTACTCATTTTCAAGGAGGCTTTTTAAATAAAAATACCTTAAAGGCAAAATTTGTTGGAAAACACTTAATAATAATGAAATCTTGAATTCCCACATTTAACGACCATTCTTTACTCCTTGTAGTTTTTCACCCATAGAGCGATTTTTTTTTTTTTTTTTTTTTTTTTTTTTTTTTTTTTTTTTTTTACTTTTTATATATGCATAGTAAATTAAGAGAGAAACTTGGTATACAGAAAGTTACTAAACTTGTTTTTTTGTTATAAAATGCTAAGATGCTCTAAGGACATAGATTGGTAAAATATATTAATATTTGTGTGTACATACTGCATTAAAGGTCTGTTAATATTTGTAAGCGTTTGTTTTTTATCAAAATGATTAGGATTTTTAAGTGTAGAAAATGTGTACTTATAATTTTTTGTTTAGTTATAGTGTTTTATTTAG
This sequence comes from Maratus speculifer, assembly GCA_964019185.1. Lineage (NCBI taxonomy): Eukaryota > Metazoa > Arthropoda > Arachnida > Araneae > Salticidae > Maratus > Maratus speculifer. The sequence goes on along the minus strand of OZ025289.1, from coordinate 276,630,948 downwards.
TTTAAATAAAAATTAGTAAGCTATTCTCCATCATGATGAAATATAATGAATTTTGTAATGTGCATTCCCATAATAGTTATGATAAGTTTTAGACTTGGTAATGAAAAATGTACAATAATATCTTTTAAATTGTGAATTCTTGCAGGAGGTAAACAAAGATGAAAGTCTTCCGGGCTTTTTATGTTTATGAAAACCCACTTTTTTATTTAGTATTTTTTTACTGATTCAGAATACACACTTAAAAAGGTTTACCTAATTGGAAACTAAATTAGTGAATATTGTTATATGGAATTACGGTATATTAACTCCAAAAAAGTTTTACCCCTGGGAAAATGAAAACTTTGTCGATAAATTTTCATAAAAATAACAAACACAGTCAAATGCAAAGTCAACTGTGCTATGAACTAAAAGTAAAAATGTAGGTTCAGAATTGTCATATTTTTTTACATTTACATTGAAAAAATGGAATTTTTTTAATGAAATTTGACTTTTTTAAAATATAAATTAGCAATTTTAAGCTATTTATGAGAAATTTAGAAACTTCTATCTTCAGAACAAAAAGGAGTTTAAAAGAATTATATATATAAAATCCCTTCGTGTATAACGATTCCGGGGTCAACCTATCCACGAGAAAAAACACTTATTGTGACCAATGACAAATTCCATTGTGAAAAGTTATCTCCGATTTTAAAGGCTATCAATTTTTTGTCCAATGCAAACGTTCCAGAGTCGTAATGGGGCGTTCTCATTTGCCAGATTTACAGTTTGAGCTGTAAATGACGTCACTACATTTTACTGTGCTTTGAAATCTTTTCCCTATTTCAAACACAATATTCACACTGTTAAAAATTTGACTCATTTGCTTCAGCATCACTACACGAAAACGATTACTTTGCTGTGTTATGGAGCATTCTCATTGGTCATAAAAGAGACATTCTATAAAAGCTGTGGAGTGACGCTGAAGTAAATGGGTCAAATTTTTAGCAATACACTGCTAAAAATTTGACCCTTTTGCTGCATCATCACTCCCCAGCTTTTATAGAATACACTGTAAGTAACACACACAAAGTAACCGTTTTCTATAAAAGCGTTGGAGTGATGCTGCAGCAACTGTTAAAAATTTGACCCATTTTCTGGAGCATCACTCTACTGCTTTTATATAAAACGGTTATTTTACTGTGATATGGAGCATTCTTATTGGTCATAAAAGAGATATTCTTTAAAAGCTCTCGAGTGACGCTGCAACAAATGGCTCAAATTTTTAACAGTGTAATACGGTAGAGTAATCATTTTCTACAAAAGCTGTGTAATGACGATGCAGCAAAACAGTCAAATTTTTAACAGTGTTTAATTAAAACATTTTATTTAAGAAAAGCGAAAGTGCGTTTTAAATACAATATTGTTAGAATTTTTATATTCGTGTTGCTTTATTTATTTTTATTTATTTTTTTTTTTTTCAAGCCATGAATGACTTCATTGTCACATAACGAATCACGATTGTTTACTCTTTATTGTTGACATTTGTTTTCGATCTTATAAAGTATTTTCTTTTAAGTATTAGCTAATGGTATAAAATAGTTAATTCACAAATGTTTTAAAATAGCATTATTAGTGCATGTTTCGCATTATTAAAGCATGTTATTTTGCATGTTTTTTGTGAAATAATTACTGTAATTTTGTGAGTGAAATTCATTAGCTGCATATTCTATGCCATTATTTTACCCATTCAATTAATAATTTGGCTACCCTCTCATATTCGTCTGGAAATGGCCAAAATGAGGAAAATGTTTATACATTTTGGATATTTTTATTATTTTCTCTCAGTATTTTAAAATATTTTTTGGCTGTAGTTTCACAATGTATTCTTTTATAATTGATATTTTACCTTACTTTATACTTTTAAAATTTATGCATTTACCATTTGTTCATTACAATCCCTCCTCATCCACTAGAGAGTTTTGCTGTAATTTTAAATGCAAATTTCTACTGATTTTTTTTTTTTTTAAGATTTTTTCCTTATGTTCAATCTTTGAATTTTTCAAAATTGTTTAAGCCTAAAGTGGCTATGATTGACCAAAGTTGTTGTAATGTTTTATCATCCTTTCAAAAATCGAAACACGTCATTTTGAAGGGCTACCTTCTAGTTTTTAATATCTTTAGCTAAATTTCGAGTGAATTTGCTAGTGTAAGCAAACACCGTGTTTTGGTTTATGTTAAAGTTGCAACTATAATAATAGCCAGAAATAGTATTAAATTTATCTATCCTATTCCATATTGCATTTAAATGTATATTTATGCAGGTATTTTTTCTTTCGTTTTAAAATGTTCTTTTGCTAGGCTGCTGTATATTTTGAATGGTTAAATGAAAGCAATTTTTGACAATGAATGAAATTCATCAAGCACTAACAATTAACATTTGTTTGACAGAGTAAGCTTGAAATTAAAAATTACTCTTCTAGTAATAAAATGAGAAGTAACTCATCAATATGTATTTTTATTGACAATATTTTAACACTGCTTCATGTATCTTTTGTAAAAAGTTGCAATTTGTAACAAGCATTTACCAAAACATGACGTTTTTAACACAAATAAATTCGCACGAAATTTAACTAAATATATTAAAAGTTATTTTAAATGCCTTGTTGTTCTGCAGATATAAGTTTCTAAACTTCTCAGAAATAACTTAAAATCGCAAATTTTTATCGATAAAGTCTCTTTTCTTTCTAGAAATTCCCTTTTTTATTCAGTTTGAATGTCAGAAAATTGAACAATTCAGAATTTATATCTTAACTTTTAGTTCATAGCACAGGTATATTTATGTAATTTATTGTGGAAAACCTTAAGAACACCTGTAATAGTTTTGAAGTACCGATATTTACCACAAAATAAATTTCAAGTTTTTCACGGGTTGAAATTTTCGAATTCCACTACTCTCAACATTTTTGTGCTAAAATTGTTACTTTAATTACCTTTACATCTTTACAGCATACCTTATCAAAACATTCATGCTCTAAGTTTTTAAAGTGTATTATACTGACTTCTTTTGAAAAACTTAATTACTTATTTGGTTTTTATTATTTCAGGATCTGTAGTGCTGTAACAAACTGTGTTGTACGAATATTGATGCTAAAGTTTTGTATATCAGAGATAGGTAAATTTAATGAATTATTATGGGCAGATTTTTTTGCAACAATGGAAATTGCGGCTACCGTACCTTTGCTACATTTAACTTATTTTGTTTCCATTTACGTACACTTCACATCGATGATCCTTCACTGTCTATTTCATGCGGTATTGATAATTGCCAGAGTCGGTTCAAGCTTTACCATTCTTATAGAAAACATTGCTTGCGTTGTCATAAGGGAGCAACTTTTAAAGACAGTTTTAATAAGGATATTGGAAATTGTGAAACAAATGAGTTTGAAAGTGTTGGTTTAGGAGATGACAGTTTTGTGGATGAGAGAAATATTATTGAGCCGTTACTTAACACAGATGAATTTATCAAAAAAATTCAAAGTGTACTCGCTGTGTTTTCACTCAGAGTCAGAGAGATGCATTGTGTTCCTGCTGTTGTCCATACTGATATTATGAACAGTATAGCAGATATTATTCGGGTGATAATGGAACAGGTGCTGAAAACAGTCATTTGTGAGTTTGGAAATCGAGGTCTGCATTTAGGTGAGGTGTTTGAAGTTTTCCAAGTGGATCTAATGGTTGACGCCATGTTCACATTTAGCCGTAGCGATTTCATGTTACAAAAATTTTGCCGTGAGTTTCTTGCATTTATAGAACCCACCGAATGTGTCATCAATGGTAATGCAAAAGTGTATATTGTGCCTATTTTTGCGCAATTAAAAACACTTTTATCCAAACAGGATGTTTTGCAAGAAGTGTTGCAGAACAGTACAATAGTTGCTGATCCACACATGTTGTGCGATTTTAAGAGTGGTGTTTTATTCCAAAATTCTGATCAGTACAATAAATCGACCATTTTTTTGAACATGTACAATGATGAATTTGAGGTGGTCAACCCAATTGGTGCAAAACGTGGTAAACAAAAGCTAAATGCTGTATATTTTACCATAGGTAATTTTTCTGACAATCACCATTCGAAACTTAAATATATTTTTCTGGCAATGTTGACACGACATAAATTTGTAATTGAGCATGGGTATGATGCTGTTTTTAGTCCTTTAGTTGCAAATTTAGCAGCACTGGAAGAGAGTGGTATAACCGTTACATCGAACAGTGGTGTTGAACACAAGTTTGAGGTCAGAGTTGCTACACTGTCTGGCGATAATTTGTCAAGTCATGCAATTGGTGGGTTCCGGCAGTGTTTTAGCTCAGGCCGTATCTGTAGATTTTGTATGATTACTCATGATGCTATTTCTTCTGTTACCTCAGAAAATGATGTAACATTGCGGAATATTACAAACCACAGCTATCACGTGTCTGCTGCGCAAATGAGTGCAGACAATATATCAGCATATGGTGTAACAGGTAAGTCGGTTTTGTCGCATTTGAAGAATTTTAACCCAGTTACATGTCTGCCTCCTGACCCCATGCACGACCTACTTGAGGGTGTTGTACCAGCTTTTATTTCTGCTTTACTTCAGCAGCTGTCTCATAAAGGTCTTTGTCGACTAAGAGATTTAAACAAGTGCATTGAGAATTTTCAATACAAAGGCTCTGACCTGAAAAACAAACCACAAGCTTTTAAGTCTGGTTTTGAAATTGTAGGTAGTGCATCACAGAAATGGTGCCTGCTACGACTTCTGCCATTGCTATGTCCGCTTTCACAGGATGAGGAACTGTTTTCCATTTATGTGAAACTACGTGTCATAGTTGATCATCTGTTGGCTCATAAAATTCCAACGGCAAGTGTTGCATACTTAGACACTCTTATTACGGAGTTCCTTCCAGCTGTGCAAGTTGTTTTGCCTAGCTTACACTTGACACCCAAATTCCACTTTCTTATCCATTACCCACGAGCACTAACAATGTTCGGCCCACTTAGAAATTTGTGGTGCATGCGCTTCGAAGCAAAGCACCAGTATTTTAAAAGTGTGGTGAACCACTTGAGAAATTTCATTAATGTAAGCAAAACTCTTTGTACAAGACACTGTATGCTTCAGGCATATAACATGAGTGGAAATAATTTTTTTTTAAGTGACACAGACCTCCAGGCTGTTGTCAAACGTGTTTCTCGATCAACGTTTCCAAGTGAAATTCTGGATGCTCTTTGTACCAGTGAGGAAACACTCAGCACAGTCGCCTCAGTGTCCTGTAACGATAGATTGTATACAAAGGGTACATTCATCACACTTGGAAAGACTGCAGATGGTGTACCAATATTTTTTGAAATATGTACAATTTTTATTTTGTCAGATTCACATGTTGACATAGCTGGTAAGCTGTACAATACATCAATGCTTTGTCCCACCGCTTTTGGCTATGTCATCAAGAATGATACATGGTGTATTGTTCACCCTGGTGAGGAATGTGACTCAACAGAGTTAGCAATGTATATTGTTAATGATGAGAAAGTTATTATTCCTCACCACTATGTTTATTAGCTATTTTTGTATGCCACTTTTAGTGTTTTATTTTTTTATTTCTAAAGTATGTTGTTGCTACAATTTCCATTTGTTTATTTTTAAGTAGATCATTTTCAAAAATTACATTTTTAGCTTATTGTGAAAATGTTTGAATACCATGTAACATATGGGGCTTTCAAGAAAATAATAAAATCAGAAAGCAACATAGCAAAGAAAATTCATGATCCAATTAAAAAGGTTTTCGTATTGGATGCTAATTCTTCATTACACTTGCAATATTGGAATTTAAAACATAATGATTGGGTTGATTGTGAAGACTTGGATGAGATAAAAGAGGAAAGTAAACTGAATGTCTGGCAGAAGTAAGTGGGAATCTGGAACATTTTATTTGTCAGGTGTGTTACAAAGCCTAAAATCTGAGCCTAATTCTCAATTCTTTGCTTGTTTTGTTTGTCACAGTGTTCAACAACTTGATCTACAGCAGCTGGAATCTTCTTCATTGTCACCACCAGCGTTAATTGTCACCAAAGAATGCCCCCTTGTTGATGAGCAGCCTTCTCAACAAATGAATCCGTAAGTCTATATTTCAATTTGTAATTGCTTTAATAACTAGATATTATGCTTAAGTGTTACATTTTATATTACTTTTTTTTAACAAATACTGTGACAAGTTTACGTCTAATACCAAAATTTTCAAACGTTTCTGTTGTTTGGAGTACTTAACATTTAACAAGACATTTTTGGGGAGGAGCAAATCGTGATTTCATTTTTAAATCGCAAATATCCATCCAAATCAAAATTTTTAATGCTCTTTTTTTCACCAATTTTTCTGAATTATCCTTTTCAGTTGATGGATAAATATTTGTGACGCTATTTGAAATTTGCATACTGTGCTTCTCAACAGTGCATTGCAACATTTTTTTCAATGTTTTTTCTCTTAATATCATGACGTCGCTGTTAATGACATAATTGTTATTTTAATTAAAAAAATATTTAATAAATCTGAAGAATATTATTAAAAATACAAATAAACGTCGAATTAAAAATCATTGGATGACATACCAAACACATGTAATGCATATGTTGTCACTATGATGTCTTTTTGACATTTAAATTCCATTGTTTGGTGATAGTTTTTTTAAATGGAAAATGTCGACGAGATAATGGAGAAGTACAAAAATTTTAAATGGAAAAATAATTAAAAATGATTGTATATTTTATTATTAATATATTTACAATTTTTAATATCTTGATATATTTCTTATATTATTTCAAACACTTTAATACTAATAATAAAACAACTTTTATTACATCTAAATTATAATAGCGAAATTTTAAGTACAGGAGAGTAATTAATAAACATTTTATCTAAAATAGGTACTTATTAGTCAGATGTTATATATTAAATTTAAATGCACTCATGAATTTAAATATGAAAAACAGGTTGCATTTTGTAGTTAACAAGGATTGGGATGTGCACGTTACTTTTGATTAACAGGTTTAATTGTTCCAGAGTTGAATAGGCAACAGATTCCAGCAACATTTTTTTAATAACATATAACAAATAGCTATGCATATTGCCAATGGTCTTTTTAATTAAAACTTATTTAAACTGAATGTTTGAAATAATTTTGGAAGTAAGACGCTCTTGTCTATTGAGATGAATCCACATCATTAAAATCAGTTACATGGTTAAATTCCATTTTTTCTCCAATAAAAACTCAATCTAGTTATGATACTTTGAATTTCATATATTTTCATCTTTTCTGGTACTAAAAATACATTTTTAAATTTTCACTTACTCAAATATTGAAAATTCATAAAATTTTAAATGTCATAACTCGATAAGTTTTGTTCGTCGAAGCGTAAACTTGTTTTATTTTGTATTATAATAACACTTGAAAACTTTTGGACCCAGGCATTGTATCGAATTTTAATTTCTTAACTACTTAAAAAGTAACTATTTTAACGTAAATCGATTTTTATATGTTGCAAAACAAAGTTTGAGACATTTTTGAAACTAGAGCTGCATCTCTAAAACTGATGGTTTAGAAATTTATCAATTGATAAACAATAAGAAGAGATATCCTGTATAAGACAAAACACAACTTTAGCAACATGATCCTCGATTTTATTGCAGTTATATCTGCCAACGCATACATAAAACTAACCTCACTAACATTATTTATACACTTAAAATCAAATGCAATTCATTTTAACAAATTTTCCATGTGGTTTTCAAATTAAGTAACTGCACAACTTATACGATGCTATTTTCTTTTTTTCGATCTTTTTTTTAGTAAAATAAAATCACACAAGTTTTCCCAGCTTTTGTTTTTCAAAAATGCAGCATTGACAAAGTAAATAAAATAATTAAATAAATTAAATACATAATCCCCCCCCCCCAGAAAAAAAGTGTGCCAGTTTAAAAAGTGAAAAGCCCTCATATTCTGTGATCACCGCCATCCACCAAAGATACTTATTATTTCTACCAAAATGCAACGAGACTTTCCAATCCACCTTACTTAAGGCGAAGAGGATTCTGATTGGTTGCTGGTAAGCTAAGTTTCTCACCTGGTCTATAGGATCCACAGTGAACTGTTTTCCCCTTAAAGATTTGAAAGTACTGCGGTTTTATTTATTGGTTGAGGGTTTTTTCTCATTTTTTTCTCGCTTTGACGCATGCCTAATCGCAAAGAAATTGTTTTTATAAAAAGTCCCAAATTTTTTCAAGTTTTTTGCTTATAATTTGCAGAGTACTTTTCAGAATTTTCTCTACTGAAAATATAACAAACAACATTGTACACAATATCCTGCAATCAGACTTTAAAAAGAAAGCATGGAAAATGAGCAGGTTTACTAAATAATTTTTCATTGCGCATGCGTCAATATTGCCAAAATTTCATTTGCATATTGTGCTAGCTAAATTTTTAGAGCAACTTTTGTAAAAGTCTGATACATAGCTTAACCTCCTGACTGCCGCTGGCTGATATTTTCGCACACTAACCTGCAGGTTTCACTGCAGCATAAGCAATATTTAAATTAATATAATTCTACAAATAAAACCCAGTTTTAAAAAATCAAGTTAGGATTAATACTGTCAAAGATTATAGATAATAACATATTTTGTATCAGGTTTGAAAAAAATCTTTTTTTTATATTTTTAATAAAATACAGAGAAAAGAACATTACAATTTTACCCTTTTGCCGGGCAGTCAGGGGGTTAAATTCTGACAGTGATAGTCAATAGAATAAACTCAAAATCCGTTGTCCCAAAAAGATAAGGGGCTGTATCCGTATATCCATTAACTAGTGCCAATGCAGCATACATGATATTGCACGTATTACTATATTTGGAAACAGACCCTCATCTTTTTGTTTCATTTTGGGATAAACGGATTTTGAACTTAACGATATCAACGCGATGAACTATAATTTTCAGAATTTTCAAGCAATGTTTGAGACTTCACAAAAGTTGCTCTATTAATTTAGCTAACGTATTATGCAAATTATGTTGATTTCTTTTACGATTGCATAGGGAAAAATGTTTTAGTAAACTTGCTCTTTTTCATACAATTTTTTTTTTTTTTTAATTTTCACTACAGAGTTTTTTGTAGAATATTATTTGTCATTTTTTCTGAAAAGTACTTTTTTTTATATTAAGTTTCCTGAAAAATATAACCTCTCCTCTCCATCTCCCCATGTCACAAATTTACAACTCTCCCTTTATAGATGTCAAAGATTTTCATTATTACCCCCCCCCCCTCTCAAAACACACGCTAATATATTTTAACTAAAGTTTTAGAAATTCAAATTATCTACAAAATTGTTATGGAATTACAAAACCCAACATCTTATCAAAAAGTACTTTCAATAAAAAATTACATGCTCAAAAAATAAGTATTTAAATTAAGAAATTTTAAAATGGTTCATTTTATTATTGCCGAATGAGTTGCAGTGCAAAGAGTGGAAAATTTTGACCGTTCGATTAATTTTTTCATTATTTCACTGTATTAGGTATTGGTTTTCGGACGTCATAAAGCCGTGAACACATCCTATTCCACTTTACATAATTAGTCACAAAACAGTAGCTTCCATCACTCCCTCTCATGTGACATTACATGTTAATTTCACTATGTTTTATATAAATCATAATTTTCCTTTTCAAACTTTTTCACATATTTAACTATGATAAAATCAACACTAATCTTCCATTCTCTAATATTTTGCAGTGAAAATTTTCCATATGTCTACAAGTTGCCCCATTTTCCTCCGTGGTTGCAGACCATGTTGGAAACACGTAGCCCTCTGTGCAAGGAACCAAAGTGTCGGCGTGCTGTTACTAATGCATTATTCGATGATTTGCTTCGCTATGGCTCGTAAGTGCTCTGTACTATTTTCCTGCACTTGTGAATAAGACGTTGTTTACGAAGTACTTCTTTTACTCATTAAGTTACTGTGACATATATATTGATTCTAGTGTAAATGTCCGTCCTAGGATGATGGGTAAAAAATGTGTTTTTCACTTAAAATTTGAAAACACTGATAAAATGATTGAGAATATGGAAGCGCTTAGATGAGCAAAGTTCGGCTAGTTTATGTTTCATAAACACACTTTTAGCGTTTACAAAATGTCTAGGTAAACCAGATTTCCCGTCTAATATACCGCAGAACAATTAAAACGTCTTAATAAAATAAAATAACATATATGCTATAAACTGCATAATTTAAAAAGTCTGCTTCAACTATTAAAATTATTTGGCGATTTTGTATTAAATTTTGGTAAGAGGCAAATACAAAAGTATTTTTTGTAAAAATAAAATAAAATAAAATAAAATAAATAAATGCAAAAAAGGGAGATTGATAATGAGCCAAACTTGTAACAACTGAATCAGCATGTAGAACATCTTGAGTTTACCTTACTGAACATATAAATATTAAAAAGTACACGCATAAAATGGGATCAAGAGTAACAACAAAATTCAATTTCCTTCAGTATGTTATTGCACATAAAAGCAATGCAGAAGACATTCACCAAGCAAACATTCAGATTAGCAAAGTTCGACTTTTTATGTTCCAATAAACACACTATTAGCATTTACAATTCTTCAGCGATAAAACAGGGTTTCCTGCTAATATATCATAACAAAATTAAGTTTTCTTAATAAAACAAATATGCAATAGAACTGCTTATTAAAAAAATCTGCTGCAACTAATAAAAATTTTAATGCACGTGAATATAAACTAAGTTTTTTACAAATGATACCATTAAATTAAAATTTTACGAAAAATAATAATGTTCATTTTATTTACACTGAATAAAATTTTAAAGGGTTTAAAATACTTATCAAGATAAGGTTCCTTTATTAATCCGTGATAGATAGCGCCAGGTGATTCTATCGCGCGTGCCGTGTCTCTCTGGTATGAGGACGAAAAAAATTAAAAATTCAACTTGCCTCTTTCGTGACTCGCGATTTCATGAGACATGCGACGTGTGCTGTATCTCTTGTCTCCTTGGTGTGTGGAGCGCCTTAAATTCGACCTTTACCGTAGTTGATTTGCACCCCACGGAAAAAAAATTGTCTTTTTTTTTTTCTTTATGAATCATTGAAGTGAATGACTGGATACCAAACTTTCTTGTTTACGCTGTATGCTACGTTTGTTTTCAACTGGATTTCTGAAATGTTTTTTGACTGCGCAAATCATTGAAATTATGTTAATTTTGAACAAAATTATGTTCAACAGAAAGTATTTTAGGTATAAAATATTTGTATGTAGGTAGAAAAGTTTTCTCATACACATTTCAAATCGAAATTAATCCGAACGTGGCTCCATCTTATCGGAGACTGGTAAGAGTGATAGATTCGCTCCGGAATCGTTACATTGTGTTTATTATTTAGAGGTAGAATTGGATTTACATAGTAATAGTTTTACGATAAGCAGGGATGGAAAATTTTTTTCAGATCTTACCAGCCAAGGATTTATTTTACAAGCCAGCAAGATACAACGTATAGTTCAAAATTGACATGTCTACAAAGATAATTCATTACTGCAATGCATTTTTGTACTAACATTTCTTTAAATTGTTAGATATTCCTTCATTCTTAAAAAAAAATAAACTTAAGAAACGTCTACAACAGAAAAAGTTGAGCACTTAAGTATAGAACTTGGTGCCATGTTTACACAGGCAATTGTGTGAGATGCAATATATGGCTAAGACATAAAAATATATAATTTTTTTATATATCCTATATATAACAAAGTGTCTGTTATTTTAGTTTAACAAAACCTGAGTTTTTTAAGACTACCAAAAATGTCAGAAAATCCACTCGCCAGTGGCAATTAGAATGATGACAACTCCACCAAGTGTGGATAATTGCAACAGCTGGAAAAAAAATATATATGTAGGTGACATATTTGTTATCAAGCTTTATTTGTTATTTGTCTTTGTCTCTATTTTTAGTGTTATATTTATTTATATTTTTAATAAATAATGATGATTAATACTTAGGAATTGTATCATTGAGAATATCATCTTTTACAGCTACCCAACACCCCGAATGTTTCTAGAAACATCTAGAACATTGGTTGAAACATATCCAATTCTCAAGGATAAGCAGTTTGCTAATGCCAAACCTCATGTAAATATTTATGAATTTTAAGAAATAAGTTTGATGTAAAAAGTATTTTAGCAACAATTAATCTTCACTGAATTATATTACAGGACAGCTGGGTTCTAAGACTTAGGGATAAATTTAAAAAACATCGATCAAGACATGCAGAACTGTGCAATGCTGATGAATTGGAAAAAATGAAAATAAAGTTTGGGAGAAAAAGGAACAAAAGTCAATCTGATTTGGACAATGGCCTTGACGACTCATTAATATCGGTAAAACGTATGAAGGTAATTGTTTTATTATAAAAATTTGGGCAATAATTTTAGAGATTTTCATAGTTTTTTATTTTTATTGTTGTTGTTTTTTATTTAGTTGAATAAATACCTCTTTTTTTAAATTTCTTTTTAATTTTTACTGAAATGTAATAATAAAAATATACATATTAATTTTCTTAACGTATTTAACAATAGCTTAATTCTGAGTTTGCTTGCTATTCATTAGGAAACATTATGTCTTCGAGTAGGGTACATTTATTTTATTAACTTGAGTTACGAGGAATTTGTCAACACTTTGCTCCCAGGTCCTGTTTTTGTGAAACTAAAAATTTTTTTTTTTTACATTTGTAAAAAAAAAAAATCTAATCATAATCTTGTGAATTTGAAATGATCCTTTTATTCAGGTTCTTGTTTATACATTTTAATAAGATATATATATGTAAAACATACTTATATCTTGTATATGTAAAACTGTTTTTGTGAAGGATTCTTTCTGTTTTGAAATGAAAATAAATTTTGAAGGGACCTTTAAAGGATCCAATTTCTCTCTCAATTCCCCTGGTTAAATTATTTTTTTTAAATTAGCACTGCAAATCAACATTTTATTTAAATACTATTTTTCATATAAATTCAAAAATTGATAGCAGTTCGAAAGAAAGATATTAATTTGATTGTAATTGACTGTTTTTATTAATGCAATAAATAACTGGCTGTAGTGTAAAATTATACAATTCTACTTTTATTAAGCAAAAAATAGGATTGAAAAAAAGGTATATGTTGTGAGATTATATGAATTGTAAAGAATGTAATACTGTTTTTTAAATCACACTAATAATAACAATAAAACATGGTTTCTGTCTGACACAGAGTAATCGAACTAATAATAAGCTGCATTGCAAATATTATTACAGCTAGCCAATAAATAATTATTAAATTAAAAGCTTTTGTGTGCTAACAGAACTGGTTATTTTTGCCCTACTTTTTTCATCATTAAAAGTCATTTAAAAGTTTTACAACGACATAATGTTTCATTCATTGGTATGTTACATTTGTTGTACAGAGTTATTTTCCCTTACTCGCAGGTTCCACAATCAAGTGACTATGAGGAGGATGAGTTTTCCCTTGCCATCCACATTAAAGTGTTGCAAGAAGAGTGCCAAAAAAGAAAACCGAATGAGGATTTAATTAAAGGCAAAATGGAACGGACATTTTTCCACCGAGCTCAGTATATAACAACCCATTCCGTGGCTGAAACATTAAAATGTTTCCCCCCACTTCAACAAACTAATGAGGTATATTCAATTACAATAACTGCAAATTTATTTTGTAGCACAAGTCATTTTACGAGCAGTTTAAAAAATTTGACCACACTTTTTTTTTTCAGCTACTGAATGAAGCAAAACGGCTACGAATATATGAAGCTGATTTGAGAGATTTTCTAACCATTAAAAAGGATAGTCTCTCACAACTGGTGCAAAAAAGAAAATCAAAAAACAAAGGATTGTCACAGCTGCTAATAGCTGAGGCAGAATGTGCATGTACAGAAGGTAACAGAGTGTAGTTAGTTTTTAGTCAGTAACCTCATCAAGTGAGGGGGTACCGAGTTATTTGGTCTTGATCAGCCAATTTAAATCCTGTTTACAATCGAATGATTTTTTAAAAAAATCTTTGATTTAATTTGGCTTTCGTTTTTAGATCGGTTATTATTGGAATAAGGATAAATTTTGCTATTTATTTTTGAAAAAGAGACTAAAAGAATATTGAGGATTATTTAAATGCAATTAGCAGGTCATGGAATAATTTTTTTTTAAATGTATGTAATAAAATTTGTATTAAAAATATAACTCATTATTTTAAAAAAATGAACCCAACATTAAAAAAAAAAATTCAATTATAGATGCAAAGTAAAAATGCGGATTAATATCACTCGCTTTTAATACTGTTCTATTTTTCTAGATGTTCCTCCCCTCCCCCTATTTACAAGCATGTTGGTGAAGTAAACCTGTACAGTTGTTTTCTATGTAGGGTTATTACTTTTAAAGCAGATTAAGTAAATAACAAGCTAATACTTATTGTATAATTGATTACACTTATAAGTCACATATTTATTAGCTCATTCTAATATTTTTATGGTAGTATTTAAATGTAAATTTTAAGTAATTTTCAAAACGTATATGATTATTAATTTTAATATTATTTCTTAATATTGCTAAAACATTTTACTGCTTTATACTTGAATAAAAAATTATGTTGAACTATTTTTTCTTCAGAATTTCCTATTACAAATATATATATATAATTTTTTACGTGATCAATAACTTATACTTTCACTCTTTATTTATATGGAACTAAAAATATCAATCCATGTTTCGCGTTTCTCTTATAATTGGATAATTTTTTTTGGAATCACTGAAGTCATTAAAAGTTAAGATATTGGTATGCTCTTATATGGGAATTCAGAATAAATTCATACAATTGTTTGTTACAAAAATTTCAGAAAAATTTCAAAATTCCAAGAAAAAGTAAGAAAATTTTGAACTTTCAAGAAAAAAATGTAAATGTTTCTTAATAAACTAAGGATTTGAAATTGATGCACCATGAAAATTAAAGTTTGCTCCTAATTAGTACTGTAAAAAGTTTCAACATCTCGTGCATATCATTTTGCATAGTCCTTCTTTGTAACAGAGATTTTCAGTTTCAGCTTCACGGAAACTTTCTACTGAATGGTGTTCGATTGATTAGGTCTGCTTACTTATCTTTGTTTATAAACTGAACATTTATTAGCTTAATTTATTGAATACTTATTATTAGTATTAAAATGTCAAAGCAATCTGTATTAACTGTGACTGATGTGATAAAGAATTCCACACTGATTTGACAAAATGGATAGAATCTGATGTTAAAAGTGTATTTGCAAACTGTATAGCATGCAAAATATTCAACAATTTGTTAATTTGGCAAAAAATTAAATAACAAATCAGTAGTTTATGCCTCAAAATGGGTCGTGAAAGTTCCACTCTCAAATTCAGAATTTAAAAAAAATGTGTATAACGTTACAAAATCTCGATACCTAGAATTTTTATTATTATTGCTAAGGAAAACCTAGACATGTTAGGGAAATTCGTAACTAATCTGGAATAAACACCTTGTTGCAAAATATGCTTTGTAAAGATGGTTAATAATGTAAATAGTTTGTAACTCTTAATGATAATACAGAAAAAGAATATATGTATGACACGCATCAGTTGGCCATGCAATTTTCTCGTGGTGTCTGAAAATAGGCAATAAAGAGAAAAGTGTCCAGTTAAATTGATGGCATTGAACTCACAGGCTATATATACAGCTGTATATTACACTCTTGCTTCAAAGAATAATGCCTTTTCAAAAATAAAAGAAATCAACTGTAAGTTAGTGGGCAGGGGATTAGCTACCACCCCCCTTCATATCTAACCATTGAACCTCCAAAGCTAACCAGCTAACCTTATCAGAATGAACCTACATATAAAATTTGAAGCAAATCTGATATTTATATCAAGAGTTATCGCGTTACATACAGAACTTGCGGGCACATTAGCTGTCAGGCTTTGATAGCCTTGTGAGTTAAAAATTCATGAATTTAAATTTTTAGCACTGCAAACACAATAAATCTGTTCTTTTTTTAAATTTTCTTTTTTGTTCATCTACCTTTTTTTTGCTGTGCTTTGATGATATATTTTAAATGGACTGTCTTGTGCGTTTTCCTTATAGTGTTATTATTATTTCAGATAGTGAGCTTGCATTTACAGTACTTACATTACCATGCTTGATGCGAGAAAAATTTCCGACTCTTTATCATGAAGAAGGTGCAGAAATTTCTGTTCTTCAACCTGTGATTGTCCACCGCAACTCAAGCAATGTGTTAAATTCCTCATATTATGAATTATTTTTAGACAAACAGTTTATTACAAAAACTGAAAATTTTATAACTGCAGTTACTTTGTGGTATACATTATTTTGGCTTTTTGACGTTGGCTATAGCAAAAACCAACTTAATTTTTTATCATTTTTAGATACTTATGTGTTCAAAAATTTCTCAGTGGCATCAGTTCCACGCAGTGTAAAGTCTTTGTTTAATAATATTTAGTACATTCTTGTGTTTACAATAAAAATATTATTTGAAGTAAAAGTATTTTTTTATTCAGTGTTTTATTCATTTCATTATATTTACTCTGTAGATTAAAATTTCAGATTCAATAAGTCAAAACATAAATTGAGAGAAAGTGTCTTGATGTGGACACTGGGTTAGAAATCAGCAGGTCGTTAGTCGTCAAATGCAACTAAATTATACAAAAATTATTCCTAGTCGACAAAACTTGATGCCCAGCTTTATTTTACTTTTATTTTTGTTTAACAAACGCTTTCACTTGTATTTTCGCGTACCCCCCCCCCCCCACATACAACCTGCACCATGACAGCAGCACCTGCTTAAGACTCTTTTGCACCTGTCAATAACCTCTAAGTTAACTTCATTTTAACCAATGACTGATAAAACTGGACTTTGGGATTACGTCCCTATAAACAAGATTATCTTTTATTATGAGATATTTCTTCATTCTTATGTTCCTAAAATAAGAAACTGTATCAAGAATATTTTTGAAGTTTTTTTTTTCTGCTTCCTTCAAACAAACAAACAAAAAAAAACTTATTTGTGATTTGGGAATGTTTTAAATACCGCACCTTAATTGGTAACCAAAGATTCATTTATTTGCTAACTTTTTATTTTCTGATGTTGGTCTCAGTATTTTTTTTTCAATTTGGCTTATCGCTAGTTTTATCTAAAAGTTTATATTTACTTTCTGCGGACATATTTGCTTGATTATCTGTTTTGTATGCATATTAGTTTTATAAAAAGAATAAGTTTTTCCAGAATTTAAATATTGTAGTTTAATCAGGTTTCATACTTATGGAAAGCCAGTTTTTATTTTGTTTTAGTATGATAAAGTGTTTAATATATAAAGTCTCCTCCCCACTTGCCTTCAATACATAAAAATTAAAAATGCAATGCAATATTATTTTTAACATGATTGTGCAAAGAAATAAAAAAATATATGAAATGCAGTTGGCACATAGAAAAAAAAGTTGTAGGCACTATTTTACCACCTTACATACAGTTCTTAATTGCACTCTGTGTGGATATATGCAATAAAATATGGATTTGCATAAGTTCAGTATAAAGGTAAGTACTACATATAATGCAAGAATGGTTTTTTGGCTCAATTTCATCTGTGATTTTTACCACAACTATAAAATTATCTTATTTTCTATAGTTCATTTCATAGCTTGATGGAGAACTTTCTGGAAATTTTTTAAAGATATGAAATATTTTTACTAATTTAAAAGTTGCAGCATTTATTACATATTCATCTCTAATTTGTGTTTTATATTTTTTATTAGATACAGGGTGGCTCAAAAGTATGGGTGCGTTGTTTGACATTGATATTTCTCTACTAAAATCTGAGAAATGCTTATTTTAAAATTTTGTAGCATTTTTTTCTATTATTATATAAAAATCTTAACCGTCAGAAAAGTGCACAACCGCCAAAATGATCAGCAACTGATATGTTCAATACAAAAAGAAAAAATAACTCATCGCACTTTTTCTGAAAAGATTAATGGTTTTGGGAAGACTTCCCATAGTGGAAAAACACCTTTAATTTTTATTAATCCTTTAATTAGTGTTACTAAGTTTAATGCTAAAATGTAGTAAGACGAGGTTTTGGCTTCATGAAAGCAAAATAATTTTAATTGAACTTGCAGCAGTATTGGGGCCTTCACATGGAGCAAAATCAACAATGACCTTCAACACCCGTCAACATTGATATTTAACTGCCTTCAAACAATTGGATCTTAACCAACTTCTGTAGAAAAATTAGAAGAAGAAAATCTCCAGTTTACATTGCATGTGATACGAAATTATTAAGGCATAGAATGATTTAAATCAGTATTATCTGCAGCGAACTTTCAATTCTGTGATCCTTCGTTTTCAAACTTGTTAAAGTAAATGTCAAGTCAGTGAGCAATTTGTTAAAATATTGATATTTCTTATATTTTTGTTTTATTATTTTACAGGATATAGCATTTTTCTGTGCACCCATATTTTTCAGTTGCCCTGTATATAATTAATGAAAATACATGTCAAGCAATATACTGTTTTTAAAAAAAAGATGGTAACAGATTATTTTTAAAACTATAAGAGAAATTATAAAAATATTCATATGTAGGTAGATAATTCAAATTGTACTTTTTCTTATTTTGGGGACAAAAAAACATGAAATTTTTATACTGTTCCTGTATCTAAAAATGCACAATCGCAAAAATAGTTACTGTCCCATTCTTAATCATATCCTGAAAGTTTGATCCGAAAATATGTTATAGACAGTCAAAAATAATGATTTATTTCATTTTACCAAGAAATTCAAAACATGAAATCGAAAATCAGTCTTCAAATTTCATGACAAAGTCACAATATATGAATATACCTCTATGATTTTTGGAGGTAGAAAGTATGTCTAGTGGTTGTGTGAATTTTTCGATTTATTCAAACAAAACCTTTTGGGTATGACTAAAAGTGCGACAGTGATGACTTGTGATTAGAGATTTTGAAATGCAGGAACTGTATAAAAAATAAAATTTTGAATTTTTCTTAAAATACTCTCCACGTAAATGAAAGTTCAATTTGATTTCTTTGCCTTTCTATGACTATTTCATATTATACTTCTTATAGTTACAAAAATATGCTACAATTTTCTTTGGACACCAGTTAATGAGTTTAAAAATATATTCCATCAATCAAAAAGAAAAAAAAAACTCAGACTGATCCTGATAATTTTCTCGGCAGAATTCAATTTAAAAAGAGATGAACACTTTGTGTTTCATGATTCAATCCATTACAATTTCTAGACAAGCGGGGAGAGGGTGCCACTGTGGACCATAGATTGTGAATGATTTTACTTGTAGGGTGCCACAGGGCATTCTGAATTAGATGTACGATCCTTTCACCCCCTGGGGCATCCTGGATAAAGGGTGCCATTATTCTACCCTGAGATGCCATCATTTCACCCTCTTGGGCACTCTGGATAAGAGGTGTCCTTATTCTCCCCTAAAGTGCCATCCTTTCACCCCTTGGGGTACCTTGGATAAGGGATGCCATTATTCTCCCCCTGAGATGCCATCCTTTCACCCCCTGGGGCACCCTGTATAAGGGGTGTCATTATTCTCCCCGAGATGCCATTGTTTCACCCTCTTGGGCACTCTGGATAAGGGGTGTCCTTATTCTCCCCTAAAGTGCCATCCTTTCACCCCTTGGGGCACCTTGGATAAGGGATGCCATTATTCTCCCCCTGAGATGCCATCCTTTCACCCCCTGGGGCACCCTGTATAAGGGGTGTCATTATTCTCCCCGAGATGCCATTGTTTCACCCTCTTGGACACTCTGGATAAGGGGTGTCATTATTCTCCCCTGAGGTGCCATCCTTTCACCCCCTGATACACCCTGGATTAGGGGTGCTATCCTTTCACCCTAGTTAAGGGTGCCATTTTAGCTCCTCTAGGGGTGTCACCAGTGAGACAAGCCTTTCACCCCTAAAAGGTGCAATGTGTCACCATTAGTTTTAACAGTGCAACATGTCTGAAACCTTTATTAGAGCTTTAAACTTCTTTTTTAGGACCTCCCCTACTTTGTTACCTTTTGTTCTTAGCGTTATTTAAAACTTTTTCGACCATTTAAAAGCTTTTGTAATGAATTCTCAGTTAATAAATTATTATAGATATATTCTAATTCGGTAAAATATGGAAGAGAAAAAACTTTTATATATTTTTTTTTCTTTTCGGTGATTTTGAAATAACTATTAGTGGAATAAACTCACATAATTACACTCAACTATTTATTATTATAAGGGAAAAAGAAACTTTTTAAAAATGAATTTGGTGTATTTAAACTAGCTATGAAACATTAGAAGGACAATACATTAAAAGACAATTAAACTTAAAATATATGAATAAAAACATTTTATTTATATCAAAGCCACACAAATAAAAAATCATCACTATGCCATCACATAGCCTCACCTGTACTAACACAACCACGTCGACAAAACATCGAACACACACCAGATTAAATTAAAGATTTTCTTTTAGAGATAAAAAATTTTCATTTTTAGGGTTACTTTCATCTGACGAAACCATGTACAATCTGTCAGTCGTCACAGTGTCCGTTCACAAAAACTGCATAAGTCAGAAACTTCCAATTTTGTGTATTTGCAGCTGAATACTAAAGTCACAAGGCAATCATAAAATTTTGAAAAAATCTGTAAATTTAATTAAATTAATTTTATCAATGTCATCCGCTCATTTTTGCGATTTACATTTTAAAAGAGAACCTTGATTTGAACATTTTGCGTGCAGACATGATAGCTTGGAAGTAAAGTGTACCGCTAGTAGGACCGCTAGTAACAGGAGATTGTTAGTTAGATTCCTGGTGCTGGACGTTTAGATTTTCATGTTAAGACGGATTTAATTAAAGACATATCGTATTTGTTGCCTTGGGTTTATATCATTAGATTTTCATTCATTTGAGTTTCCTAAATTTTTTTGGAATGCAAGTTTTTTTTTTCTGTTTTAAAAACCATTGGGATTTATTGATGATCCAACATTTTAAATTTTGTTTAAAGAATTTTTTTTGTTTTTAGAAATTTAAAATTCCATTTATATGTCAGCTTTTTTTTTCTTTCTTTCGAAAAATTTGGAATTTGGAATATTTGGATTTTATTTAAATAACTTGATTTGAATATTTTTAATTTGATTAAAATAAATAACTTCCTTTTATAATTATTTTAAAATTTAATTTGTTGGTGATGCCATCTGTGTAAAAATTTATTAATGAGAAATCAACAGTTTGGATTTACTAAATAAAATATATGTTTTTTTGAAAGAAACATTAAATGAAACCCTCTGTGTGATTCGCGATTACACTTTCCCGCTTGTAATGCAATAATATAGCGAAATGTATAATTTGTACGATTTTTATTTTAATTAAATATTTTTATGTACATATAATAAATTTAATTGCCTTTTAAATGTATTCAAGTCTGTGTAAATTTTCATAGTTAGGTTAAACAATATTTTGAGGCAGACGTTAACAAGAACTTTTGTATTAAGAAGAAATTTAATTAGAGTAAATTACGTTTTGTACTAAAATTAAGAAAGTGTAGCAAACAAAAAAGCAGTTTTTCTCGCAAAATATGAATATAATACGCATATCTTCAGAAATATACAAAGTTTGCGTAGGACGTAAAAAGTGAAAATTTAACTTATTATTACTGCAAGCAAAATATTCTTTTTTACAAGAAAATTGCCTGCAGAAGATTAAAAGTAAATACCTAGTGTATTTTATAATGCATATAATAGTTCTTAAACTGAATTAAAAATAACTTCCTAAATTTAAATAACATTATAACATTTCAAAAAAGGTCTGAAAGCTTATTCAGGATTTAAATTCCAAATCAACATATTTGGGGACCTTATTGGTGTTTGACATTTCTTGTAAAAGGGTTTTTCACTTAGTTACTCTTATTTTTCATAGAATGTTTTAAATCATGTTCGTCTATTTTAAGCTCTTATTAATGAATTTTATTTAAATAAATTAGCCGAGCATTCTTCTACTTTTAATGTTAAAGAAAATTCTTTTCATACTTTTGTGTAGGCGATTCAAAACTAGACAGTAGTAGAATAAATTTCGGTTAATCATAATTGAACTGCTTATGTAATATGTCAAAAGAAATATTGTAGCTGAAATTAATAGCAGTAAACTACGTAGTATGAACTTTACAACATTACTCATAACTTAACTCTTAATAACAACCAAAGATAGCAAAATGTTATGGAATAAAAATATCAATTTTCGTGTGTAAGTTATCAAAAATATAATTTTAAATGAATTTGAAACATTTTTGATAAGCATAAATTTTATTTTTTGAAGTAATTTTTATTTACTGACTGACCCGCTGCGCTTTGCCCGGGCAGAAACTGTGCCGTGACTGTAATTGGAAAATGTAACACTGGAGTGGACTCTAATAAACTGAAGAGAAAAAACATTATTTATATGGCACAGATGTCATACACACAAAACATTGGAATGATATTTTTCAGGTGCCGATTTGGAAAAAAGCTCGAAGAAGTTTGAGGAGATTAAATTTTAACCAAATATGGGTCCGTAACATGACCCCGGATGACGGGAGAACATTTTTATGGTGGACTTGTAATGTATGAAGCATAAGCTTTCAATAGACACATTACACAAAAAATGAGAAACGTCTCTACCCAAAACTGTCCTATGGGAAAAAACCGGAAATGAAATAGCAAAAAGAACGGCGAGGAAAAGTTATCTATGCTAGAATTTCTCTCCCCGCTGTAGCTCCCATAAAAAACAAAGTTATAGACTTTTAAAGATTGAAATATAATGAAGAAATGAGCAAAATTAGGTGAGTAATCGACAGTAGGGGAGTCCACAGCCCCAGGGATGCCGTAAAGTTTAAATTTTTAAGTTAGAAATAACAGAGAAATAAATGATTGTAACTTCGGGGTGTATCTTGCAGGGAGGTGCAAGACACTAGTCCCCTAGAAGAGGTCCTCAAAGACAGAACATCAAAACAACTAGACTCAAATAACTTCACAAAAAGCTGTTAACTTTATTTTTTTAATGTGAGACGATTCCATCAGACCTGGATATGATGTACAATACTTTTGAACAAACCGGATTTACCTCCTTTGCTTAAATCCTGTCAACGGACTTTTACAGTAATAAGTGAGATGTGTTTTCTTTAGGCGTTGCCATTAAACAATAACAAATAATCGCGATTTCAGTGCCACGTACGTTAGTGTAATATACATATACAGAGAAAGCGAAGTCGCACGAGCAATGATTTTGTGTGTTTTGATAGTGCAGCAGCTTGTCTTGTTGCTGTCGTCGTCGTGTTTGTTTGTTTCTCAATAAACACTTATCTCCCCGGGGTCTAGAACATTTTTAAGAGAGACAATATATTTTTCATGTAAAATACACATATAATTCTCGTACTTCTGAAAAAACCCCTAGATTCTATACAATAGATAATATTTGATACATTTTAATTAAAAAAAATGAAATAGAATTAAAAAATCGACTTTAATATATAAATTATCTTCAGGGTATTTAAGGAAAAAAAGTTAATAGTTACAGCGTTATTTTTAAACAACTGGAAAAATCCCAAACATTTTCAAAAGCTTGACCATTTTTTTTTTTTTTAAGAGTTGTTTTTTCTCTATTTAGTTATTTTTCTAGCGTTAATTAAAAGTTTTTCACACATTTTGTCATATTAATGTATTCTAAATTAATAATACAACACTCTTTTAATTTTATATATGTTACAGGCCAAACCCGATTTTAGGCCAAACTAGATTGGCCTAGTCCAAACTAGTCTATCCTAACGCCCATCGGATAAACTAGTTTTTCCTAGGCCAAACTAGTCTATCCTAACGCTCATCGGATAAACTAGTTTTTCCTAGGCCAAACTAGTCTATCCGAACGCCCATCGGATAAACTAGTTTTTCCTAGGCCAAACTAGTCTATCCGAACGCCCATCGGATAAATTAGATTTTCCTAGGCCAAACTAGTTTGGCCGAACGGTCATTAGGATGAACTAGTTTAGCCTGCTATTCATTAGTTTGAACTATTTTATCCTAGGCCGAACTAGATTGTCCTAGGCCAATTCAATTTGGCGTGATTTTATTGAATCTAAAGACCGCCACGGCGCCAACTTTCTAGTTTTGATCTAATTTAGCCTGGACCGATGCAATTTGACGCGATTTTAGCTCACAGACTATCAAAGTCTGAGAGCTCATGTGCTCGCAGATTCTGTGTGTGTGTATGTAACCATGTATGTATGTATGTATGTACGTATGTACGTACGTATGTAGGACTAATATAACGCGACTAATATAACGGACTAATGTGTAACTAATATAACGCGACACTCTGGTGTTGGAATTTGGACGCGATTTAGTTCAAACCAGCCGGCTTCGCCCGCTATCGGGCCCCTTCTTTTATATAAAATCTTGAAACGGACGTATGTTGAAGCGGACGAACCTCGAAGAGAAAAAAAACATGATGATAAATATTTAAGAAAAAGGATTCTGCATCGAAGTACCACTATTTTCTAATAGCAATTTTTGTAAAAATTTTATATTCTTGCTGGAATTTTTTGAAACTTTGTGATAGTTTATGGCATATGATATAAATTTATAAAAAAAAGTTACATTTCAGCGTGAAAGAGGATATGGTTGCGAACAAAATCAGGAAATATAACGGAAATTCTATGTTTTAAAGCACCGCGACCTCAAGTAACATATCTACTAATAGGTTCTTTAACGGAGTTTCATTCAGATACAGTTTTGTTAATAATAGAGTACGCTCCCTGGTGTTGTAATTAGGAACTAATATAACGTGGCTTAGTTAAAACTTGCTGGCTTCGCCCGCTATCGGACTGGCGTGGACAGCGGGGATATAGTTCGAATTTCGTTCGCTTCGAGGTTCTTTCGAAAAGGAGGGTTACATTCGGCGGTGCGTGCTCAGCACACTTGCTACGATTTAAATTTTGTTCGCTTCGAAGTTCGTTCGGAAAGGAAGAGGGTATTCGGCAGTACGCGTGCAGCACACCTGCTATACGCTACCTCAGGCTGTGGGGACGCGACTGAAGAACTAATGAACGAAATTTAATAAAAATTTATATTCAGGTAGTCTTTGATCTAAAATGATGCTGATTAGTTTTTGGTGTAAATCGCTCATCAGATGGCGCTGCTGTTTTGCATTTTTTTACGATTTACGCATCAGCTTTATCTTAATAACTAATACCATCAAATTTCCATCAAACTTTAGATTCAGTTCGTAAATGACATGAGTTGGTGTTGTATCTATTTTGAAATAAATCACTCAACATGGCTATGATATGCTACATTTTTCACAATTTTCACAATAGCTGTATCTCAAGAACTAATGAACGGAATTTAATAAAAATTTATATTCAGATAGTCCCTGATATAAATCGATGCTGATTACTTTTTCATGTAAATAGTTCAACAGATGGCGCTTCTAAAGTGCATTTTTACTGATTTGCATCAACACTATTTCAATAACTAATTTACGAATTTTAATCAAACTTCCGGAATCAGTAAATCCGTGATATGAACTAATTCTTTTTACGTTTTCATGTTAATTGTTCAATAGGTGGCGCTGTTGTGCTCAATTTTCCCGATTCCTGAAATAGCTCTGTCGCAAGAATTAATGCACGAATTTTCATCAAACTTTAGATTCTGTAAGTCCCTGATATAAATTAGTATTCTGTAGTTTTTGGAGTAAATCTCTTGAAAGGTGGCGCCGCTATACGGTATTATTCGTGATTATTGCAATAGCTCTATCTCAGGATCTAAGGCATGAATTGTCATCAAACTCCAGATTCTGTTAGTCCTTGATATAAAAAAGTACAAAAGTAATTTTAGTTTTTGGAGTAAATCGTGCAACAGGTGGCGCTGCTATGTGGCTTTATTCATCATTATCGCAATAGTTCTATCTCAAAAAGAAATGCACGGATTTTCATCAAACTTCAAATTCAGTTAGTCCCTGATATAAATTAATATTCTTTTGTTTTTAGAGTAAATGGCTCAATAGGTAGCGTTTCTATCCAGTTTTTTTATGATTTCTGCGATAATTCTATCTCAAATAGTACTAATACACAGATTTTCATTAAATTTCAGATTGAATTAGAATTTGAAAGACGTTGTTACGGATTTTTCAAAACGTTCCGGCAAAAATTTAACATTTTTACAAAAATTGCTATTAGAAAATAGTGGTATTTCGATGCGGAATCCTTTTTCTTAAATATTTATCATCATGTTTCTTTCTCTTCGATTCAACATTCGTCCATAACTAAATCGCGTTGTATTAGTTCCAAATTCCAACACCAGGGTGCTCGCATTAGTTCCACATTCCATCACCAGGGAGCGCACCCTATTACCAACAAAACTGTATCTTAAGAAATCTCCGTTAAAGAATCTATGTGTAGATATGTTACTCGATGTCGCGGTGCTTCAAAACAAGAATTTAAGATTTTTGCAAAAATCACTATTCGTCAATAGTGGCATTAAACCCGAAATATATTTTTATAAATTTATATCATGTGTCGTAAACTATCTTAAAGTTTCAAATAGATCAATCTAGAATTTCCGTTATATTTCCTGATTTTGTTTACCCCCCCCCTTTCCCTTTCGTAATGGGACTTTTTCTTACAATTTTTTATCATGTGTTATAAACTATCACAAAGTTTCAAACAATTCCAACAAGAATTTAACATTTTTACAAAAATTACTAATAGAAAATAGTGGTATTTAACGCGGCATCTTTTTTCTTAAATATTTAACATCGTGTTTTATTATGTTTCTAAAAGTTTCAAAAAATGGTAATATTTAATTAGCAGCAAAAAATTTAAAAATCGCTGAGCTTAAAAAAAAAATCTAGCGAGTCCTTACTCTACCCCACCTCCCATCCTAAATTTCAAGTATCGTGCTTTATTTAAGTTTTTTCTTATTTTTAAAAGGATTCGGATATTTACTTTTTTAATATGAACAATATCGCGTGAAGTGATGTGTGTGAAAACCAATATCTGTTACGAATTAAAGATCTTTCCATAAAACCAAAAGTTTCTATCCGATTGAAAATATAATCCGCTCTATCTTTATATTTAAACTCAGAACCCCCAAAATTAATCAGGTAAACGCCTTATCAGAAGAAACTTACATCCAAAATTTGAAACAAATCGGTAAATTATCCGTGAAAAACCTATTTACATAAATTAAGAGTGTTACGCCCCATTCCTCCTTTCTTTATATGTAAACAATGAACACCCACAACTAATCATGAATGTACCTTATCAAAATGATATTGTACCTAAAATTTTAATAAAATCTGATACTTTTGCATGGAAAACTGACTTAACTAAATTAAAGAGGAGGGAGGGTGCGGATTAGTCTTTTGTTCCCCTTCCCTTATTCTTATCGAATGAACCTCTGAAACTAACCAGGAAAGTTCGTTATCAGGGTAAATCTATGTCCAAAATTTGAAGCAAATTGGATATTTCTATCAGGAGTTATCGCATTATGTACATAGGTACATACATACATACATACGTACGTGCATACGTACATACATACGTACGTACATTCGTACATGCATACGTACATACATACGTACATGGTTACATACACCCACACAGAATCTGCGAGCACATTAGCTCTCATACTTTGATAGTCTATGAGCTAAAATCGCGTCAAACTGCATTGGCCTAGGCTAAATTAGATCAAAACTAGAAAGTTGGCGCCGTGGCGGTCTGTAGATTTAAAAAAAAGCACGCCAAATTGAATTGGCCTAGGACAATCTAGTTCGGCCTAGGATAAACTAATTCAAACCAATGAATTGCAGGCTAAACTAGTTTATCCTAATGACCGTCCGGCCAAACTAGTTTGGCCTAGGAAAATCTAGTTTATCCGATGGGCGTTCGGATAGACTAGTTTGGCCTAGGAAAAACTAGTTTATCCGATGGGCATTCGGATAGACTAGTTTGGCCTAGGAAAAACTAGTTTATCCGATGAGCGTTAGGATAGACTAGTTTGGCCTAGGAAAAACTAGTTTATCCGATGGGCGTTAGGATAGACTAGTTTGGCCTAGGCCAATCTAGTTTGGCCTAAAATCGGGTTTGGCCTGTAACATATATATTAATCTTTTCAGACATTGAGTGTTTCAATGAAGGCTCGCGCTCTGCTTGTAAAGCTTTATTAAAAGAACGGTGATTCTGCACCAGTAGCTCTGCCAAAGTTCAGGACCCTCAAGTGTATGAATGAAGGCGTTGGACCGATTGTGATGTAGAATCACATATAGTTTTCTTAAATTTTACATTTTTCTAAATTACCGTTAAAACTAATCTTTAATTAAATAGCTATTTTATCTTAAGGTTTTATTTCGATCCCACAATAACTTTCCGTTCAAAAGAAAAGAAAGAAAAACATCTCGCATCTGCTTTATTACTGAAAAACGGCTGTCAGATAAAGAGAATTCATTAAGATGCGTATTTCACCCTTGCTGGAAACAAATAAAAAAGAATAAAGATCGAATGTGTTTGCGGTCAGTGAAATTTCATTTTCCTCTCTGCGTAATTTTAAGTCTAACTTATTCGTTGCATAAGAGTCTTTTCATGTAGATAATGGTTGTTATGCCTTTTGAGAACATTTTCCCAAAATATGCTCCTAACGTACGAATTGGCAGTCGGATTCCTTTTTGGCGTATTTTTTAGGACTGCTGTTTTCTGGTTGCCCTGCTATTAAATTCAAAATCCTTTTATTGTTTAAGCGTAACAGACAATTTTGCGGAGATGATATCAGTCATTTTTCATATGCTTAATGTCGCCAATTGTGCGATGCCAATGTGTGAATTTTTCAGTGAGGAATTAATTGCCTCCCTCTCGCTTCATGAACTCAGTCATGTGAAGACTGTTTTCTTAAAAAATGCGTTCAGGCACCATCCCTAACTTTTCTGTATGAAACCCTTAAATTTTGAAGTTTACTGCAAATAAATAATTTTTCGTAAAGAGCATTTATTGTCTTAAGCGATCATAGCCTATAACTAGCGAATGCATTTTTAAAAAGAACCTGTCAACATACTTTAAATTACAGATCTACTATATATAAATTTATGGTGCCTAACACCAGGCATTCGCAAATTTTTTTAACGTCAAGGGATGGTGCCTGCTTTAGTTGCCTGCTTTTAGTTGCCTGCTTCGATTTGCTTGAAAGTTTAGTTTCTGGACTATTTATTAGCACTTATCTGGACTTAGATCTGTACTAGTATCTGGACTATTTATCTACCTGAGTAGTATCACATTATCTTATTCATTGGATGTTTACATGATTTTTGAAAGCCTATTCCCCCGACAGATGACTATCTATTACGTTTTCGGAATATAGACTATTAGCTATTACGAGTGTTCTCAGTTCATAGAATATAGTTTGGAGTGCCTATAGAATGCGGACTGTCGCTGCCGGATTTTTCCCTGATGGATCGCATTGGAATTGTGTCCCGGCGCCGAACCATTATTCATGTTGGATGCGGCTGATTTTTCTGGTCGAAGAATTTCACGAGGCTCAGCGTAAACAACTCCCGCTCGCTAACGCCTGGTCCTGCCGATGTAGGCCTAAGAATCTGCGGTAGATTGTGGTGACTTCATCTCCGTTCAACTCGCAGCCTTGCTTTCGGCAATATAGTGCATTTTATTTCTACTTTGTGTACTTCAGTAGTTTTTGTTTACTTCAGAGATGGATCGTGCGCAGTGTGCTCAGTGCTACAGATTTTCGTGTTTGATCTGCAATTTAATCTACATTCATAGATTAGGTGTTTTTGCGCTGGATTTTGTGTGTCTTCGATTGCCAACGTGCATATATTACATTTCTTCAAAAATTAAAAAAAAAGGAATTGTCGAAATCTATTATGAAAAGAAGTAAAAAAAATTAGCGCACTCGTGAGAATGCTGCCAAATTAAAACAATGGAGTGATTAAAAAAAGATAGTGAAGAAAATAAATAAACATCTGCGGTATAAAATGTGAGTACGAGAAAATATATGCATTTTATATTTTATGATTTTAATGCTCAATCTCTATTTTAATTACATGACTTTTTTGTTATTATTTTAGAATAATATGATGAGTAATTTTATTTCAATTATTGTTTATTATGCATTGTTTTCTCATGCTCATATTTATTTTTGTGAATAATATTAGTTAGAAGTTTTCTTAGATTACGTCGAAATATTTCATAGTCTTACAAATGCTATTTCAGAAATAAGACGCCAAATATGATAACAGGATAAAAGGATATTTTTCATATAACTAAGTATCTATCAACTGTGCACTCTTACTGAAATTTCATTCAAAGTATTAAGACAATCTTTTTAAAAAGAGAATTCAGAATATTGACTTCATAAATCGTATTTTTTTGGATGATTGTGCTAAAGAAAAAAATCTATTATTTTACTTTTTTTCTTTAAATATTACATTTTTATTTACTTTGCAATGCGATTCTTTTTGAACTACACAATCTGACGTTCATATGTATAAATTTACAGTTATATATATCTTGTTACCTGATTTTATAATATAATTAAAAAAAAAAGAAGTTAAAGGTAAGTTAATGGTGCATCTAAAATATTCATGTTTTCAGGTAAATAAGACAGAATGTTTTTGTCTCAGACTATTATTTTTGCATGTTAGGAAGTTTAAAAAAAAAAGTAAAATGAAAGATAGATATGAATACTTTTAATGAATAAAGATGTATGCTATATTTTTGACACTGCCTTCATCTTGAGATACATAAAATTGTATCATTTGAATTATGTTTTATTATGCTTTGATAATTTTAAAATCAAACGGTAAGTTATGTTTTACTGTGTTTGTAAAGAGTATTATTTACAGATAATACATTATTTTTATATTTGTGCTTAAAAGTATTAATCATTTTCTTTATTGCATAATTGAATATATGTAATCAATATCTTTAAAGGAGCATTTTCTATTGATTATATCTATTTAAGTAGAGCTATTCCTTGCAGCTAAATATTAAAGAATTTTGTTTCTTTATTCTGTATACATAAAGAAGACGACTGTTTTATAACATATAATATATAAACGTACTACATGCAGAATATTCTTCGTCAGTAATAAGAACTTTCATTTTAAAGGTTATTTCATAAAATATATCTAGGTAATTTTCTTGAAATATTATAGTATTTCTTAGACATTTATTTGATATAAAATGGTACAAATGGTACTAACAACATTTTTATTTTTTTTTTATTAATCAATGTGTGTATTTGTTTTATTATATAGGTGTGTCTTTTACGTATTTGTGTATAGATATCTTATTTTCAATGTTCATAAAATATAAAGTTCATTAAGTGGTATATCACGACATACCATTATAAAATATTTTATGCGTTGTCATGTTGACAAATTTAGAAATATAATGAATGAGGCGAGAAGCTTATATTTGTTTTCGCTTATGGTAAATTTTCACTTGTTTTTTTTACTAAACTTTAAATTATTGACAGCAATTAGATATTGCATAATTTATATTTTAAAATATTTTCGCAAATATAATATGCTTTTAGGTTTGGAGATCTTATGTGTAAAATATAATATTTTCTTTAATTAAATTATCTCAACCTGTCACAAGCTTTTCTCTTAACTTTTTAATGCCTGCTCGAGTCATCAATATTATTATTAATAATAACAGGAAGAGAGATTTTATTTAGTTCATTAATGCAATTAAAACAGATAACGTACCAGTAGATATTTTAAGTCAATTGTATGCCGTGTTGTTGCATACCAGCACACATTTTTTTGAGATGTGAAATCTCAGTATTTTTAAAATTCAGTTAATATTTTTATTTTTATTTCTAATATTTAGTGACTGTTTTCGATAGATTTCTTCTTGCATTGTGTTATTTTCTAGAGGTAGCACAATGCCAAGAATGTTTTTTTCCTGAAGGGTTTCTTTTCCTTTTGTGAGGTGAGATGGCCACTTACCTACGCAATGGGATAGAAAGCTGGTTTTCACTTACAAAATTCATAAATTCATGTTTTTTTATTTATTTATTTACATTTATTAGACATTTTGCTAAATTATCAGTGTTTTTTTAGTGTAGGACACTATTAATTTTAATTATTTAGACATGACATTACTGAAGAGTGGTATTTAATTCGTTAGAATATATTTCACAGAGATTTCCTTTTTCTTGCAACTCTTGTACATATTTGTTGTGGTTTCATATTCAACCTGGCTTTACATGCATACACATACTTACACTTCATTCTCACAAAATTATTTTTGGTTATGGTTCAAAGATATCACTCGCCTTGGTTGAATTCAGTCATAATTTTTATGTACTTCTGTAATATTTTTTCTACATACTGTGTCATGATCACATTCCTTTTATTTTACTCTGCAGACAAAAAAACTATTTTGTTTTACATAATTTTACACTCATTCATGCTGGTTGGTTTACTGTTAGGAACAGGCATTTTTCCTCTTTTGAAGTTTAAATTGTTATAAATACACATTATTTACATCTTCAATTATTTTAAACACGTCATATAATGTATTAGTTCCTGGTACACATAAGAATTTTGTTCATAGAAAAAACACAAGAGTTCATCGCACATTCTTTGTTCATTGATATTACACTAGTTCATCGCTTTACTTTTCATTCTTGTTGTACATGGGGAACTAGTTACATTCATTTTTTTAAACAAAAAAATCGCTTTCTTCCTGGTCATTTTAGTTCGCCGAACAAACAACTTAGTTCATAGCATATTTACATGATTAATTATAGAAATTCTACACAGTAGTTCATCGATTTTTTTTTCCACTTTCGTTCATAGAATATTTACACGTTTAGTTATAGAATTTTACACGTTAGTTCATCGATGTTTTTCACATTAGTTCATAGAGATTTTATACATGTGTTCAGTCATGTCGTACGTTGTAGTTCATAGAGATGTACACTTTAGTTAGTTGAAGTTTTATATTATTATTCATAGATTGTTTACACATTAGTTCAATGAAAATACACATCTTTGTTCATAGAATATGTAACACATTACTTCTTAGAAAGTAAACCACATTTTAATGTACATTATCTTTAAGATATAATTTGGAACCTCTTTTTAACTATTTTTGTTAGATAAAACAGTAGTTTTTTTTAATGTATTTTTTCTAAAAATCCATACAACACTCAGGAAACTGCCAGCATATACGTTAAGGATTTTAATATAGGAAATAAATTATAATATGTACATGCCTTTCCACATACATTTTTCTTTACTGATAAAATTTGACTGATTGGACGCGGATGGTGACTCGATGCTAATTATATCATTTCACAAAATGATTCTTCTCAAAATAGTATAATATATCTTTAAAATTGGACATGTTTCTGATACAATATTATTTTGGTTCTTGTCACTAGTTAGATATACTTTTATCTTTAAAAGTATATATGCTAGAACAGGTGTGACCATTACATCATTTGTACTTTCCTCTATTTTAAATGACACTTTAAATTTTCACACATTTAAGCTTTTAGAAATACATGCACTTACTGCAGTTTGTTTAGATCACCATGTACACACAAAAATATTGTAAGCATTTTTATTATTTTACAATAATCACAATTGTTTTGGCATGACTCTAAGCTATTCCTTAAACATAGAGTATTTAAATCGAGAAAGTTAAATACTTTTACAGTTTTTAATTGTACATATTTGTCACGTTTGATATTCCGGTAATATTTTATGCCTATACACTTAATTTTTTTTAACCTTTTGCTAACCATAGTATTCGACAGTTTTTTACACTTCACACATAGTTCATAGTTAAAACACGTAGTTCACTGTAGCTGGTTTAGAGTTTAACCAGAGTTTCTTTTTACATAACACATGTAGTTCTTTGAGACAAGTTAACCCTCATTCATTGAGTTGTTTAATGATTGTTAATTCATTAATTACGTAATTGAATGTCACTCATTGGTAGGTGTTTTGGGGTTCTTGTACACATACTGTCTGTTTCTTACGTTAGCAAAAAAAAAAAAAAAAAAAAAAAAAAAAAAAAAAAATCCTAATTTGTTTTTTTACACAATCGCGAGAGCGTTGCTTGGCATGCGGCAATGGTATTTACAATGGTATTTTATTTTACAAAGGTTTTACAATGTTACTTTTGCGGCATGCTACGCGGATGAGCTTGTGGTCTGTGGATAACAATTTTGTGGGATTTCACCTTTCTTATTTTTTCCCTCATCAATGGCATTCCTTGTGGTCCAAGACATTTCACGTGAATATATATATATATTTATTGTTCACGAATTTTCTTATAGGTAATGCACATGTTTTCATTTTTCTTATTACATACATGCAGCCTTCTCCTGGTTTATACCAGTTAGTTCTTTAGCACATATTAATTTATTCACACACACACACACAATTTTTCTCTTTAGTATTACCTGTTGTACAATTCACTTAAAATTTCATTTTTCTCATACATTTTTTACATTTAAAAGATTACATGATGGAATAACTCAATTTTTTTTTACACAAGTAAATGCTTATTAAATAACAGTTTTATTTAAACTAGATTTATGTTAAGACAGGGGAATACAGTTGTCACATGGAATTAAATGGCTTATGACAGTGTTTGAGGTATTTTTTTTATATCCTGATTTTCTACAGTTTTTAATTACTGTCTTCTTTACCTTATATCTATCTCATGAATATACATTTGTTTAATATTCATGTTGAGAGATAAAAAAAAATCTTAAAAAAAAAGAAAGAAGCTTAAAACCCATACTTTCGGTCATTATTATGGGCATTATTTCTGGATTCTTAATTATTTACATTATTTTTGTTTATCTGTGTGTTATGTCTTTATTACATTATATTACTCGAGTATCTTATTTTATTTTATTATAATATTGATCAATATATATATATTTAATGTTTATCATTGAAAACATTTTGAAACTTATAGCCAGCTGGTAAGTGACCTGTTTACTTAGGCCTAATGTATTTTTATTTTGTATGTGCACATTTCTGATACAGGTCATAGTCTAAATAAGACGAATTTAAAAAGTGATCACAAATTTTATTAAGGAAGCTGCAGCTGTTTCTAAATAGAAACAATATATGATGTCATTTGTGTGACAAAATTTATGGTACCAATATATTATATCATGATATATATACTTTTATTTGGGATGGTTGCCTACTTGAAGAGAAGTTCAAATGCTGTTTACTGTATTTAGTAAATATTTAGCTTGTTTTCATGAACATTCTAGACATGATTACTTGTAAGAGCATATGAAAATTGATTTCTCTCCCTCCATGTACATTTATAAATTTTTTTTTCGCCTGTGAAAGGGGTGATATATGTGATGTAGAATCACATATAGTTTTCTTAAATTTTACATTTTTCTAAATTACCGTTAAAACTAATCTTTAATTAAATAGCTATTTTATCTTAAGGTTTTATTTCGATCCCACAATAACTTTCCGTTCAAAAGAAAAGAAAGAAAAACATCTCGCATCTGCTTTATTACTGAAAAACGGCTGTCAGATAAAGAGAATTCATTAAGATGCGTATTTCACCCTTGCTGGAAACAAATAAAAAAGAATAAAGATCGAATGTGTTTGCGGTCAGTGAAATTTCATTTTCCTCTCTGCGTAATTTTAAGTCTAACTTATTCGTTGCATAAGAGTCTTTTCATGTAGATAATGGTTGTTATGCCTTTTGAGAACATTTTCCCAAAATATGCTCCTAACGTACGAATTGGCAGTCGGATTCCTTTTTGGCGTATTTTTTAGGACTGCTGTTTTCTGGTTGCCCTGCTATTAAATTCAAAATCCTTTTATTGTTTAAGCGTAACAGACAATTTTGCGGAGATGATATCAGTCATTTTTCATATGCTTAATGTCGCCAATTGTGCGATGCCAATGTGTGAATTTTTCAGTGAGGAATTAATTGCCTCCCTCTCGCTTCATGAACTCAGTCATGTGAAGACTGTTTTCTTAAAAAATGCGTTCAGGCACCATCCCTAACTTTTCTGTATGAAACCCTTAAATTTTGAAGTTTACTGCAAATAAATAATTTTTCTTAAAGAGCATTTATTGTCTTAAGCGATCATAGCCTATAACTAGCGAATGCATTTTTAAAAAGAACCTGTCAACATACTTTAAATTACAGATCTACAATATACCGATGACTGTCATGGGTATGGAGAAAATGATGAAAAAATTCGAAAATACAGGCTCATTTGATATGCAGTCTTATAGAGGATGAAAATGATCTGATTCGGCGGTAGTTGAAGTAGTGAACACAGCAGTTCAGGAGAAGTCGAGTGGTGGTGTGCAATCATGCAATGCACAGAGAATTGCCAGAACATTGAACAGACCTGTGAGCCCGGTACGTAACATTCAAGGAAACATGCCGTAATACTATCCATATAAAATTTGCCTTGTGCAGGAGTTGTTTCCTTAAACCCTGCCAGCAAGAGAAACGTTTTACTTTGGAATTTCTTGCTTGCATGGCCTTGGAAAATTCTGAGGATAGACGAAGTCCATTTCCATCTGATGGGATATGTAAATGCATAGAATTACCTAATATGGGCAACAGGAAATCCACTCGCAACGATCCCAGTACCACTTCATCCAGCAAAGGAAACTGTATGGTCGGATTTACGACATCATTTATCGTAGGGCAATATTTTTTCGAGCAGACATTTGCTTTCGGTCCTGTTATCGTTATCGTCAATGATCAGCGTTATGGGTCTCTTTTGCGTAATGACGTCCTTCCAGCTCTGCAACAGCGAGGATGTCTGGATAGTATCATTTTTATACAAGAGGGCGTTCCTCCACACATTGCAAATCGAGTGAAGACGTTGAATCTTAATGCATGTGATTTCTGGCTATGGGATTATTCTGAAACATGTCGTGTTCAGTACTCCGATTGCCAACATAGCTGAATTGAAAACGCGCAATGCTCAAAACATTCTGAACTTGACCCCGGTGACACTTTGATGGATTATGGAACGTGCTGTTTCCCGATTTAATCTTGTTGCACACGACAGTGGACAGTATATCGAACTTCTTTTGCTCCAATTTTACGAAATTTGAAAACCGATTGGATAGATGCATTTTATGCGATTTTTGGCCCCAGGATAAAGAAAAAACAATTGAATGGATGCTTTTTATGAGATTATTGGCCTCAGGACAGTTATAAACCGATTTTTCTCATTCGATGTGATACGACCTTGCCGTGTTTGGATGGGCTTACGTAACTAACAGTATCACACCAGCACAGTCATGCAGACTAAACAGTACAGTTGGTTTATCGTATAACTTACGCTTTAGCCTTTGTTTTACGATTTGCCATTTGTAATCGAAATTCTGACTCTTATAGTGCCATCTGTCGCTAAAGTTTAAAACTTTTTTTTGGTTCATGTTCTTATACCCTTCTTCAATAATACGCCGTTCAATTTTGACATCATTCTAATCAGTAGCTCGTTTTTTGGAGTGTTTTGAAGCTTAAACTTTAATTATAATCACCCTGTTACATATTTTTAAGGTTTTAATTTTTTTAATACTTCTCATAAATATATATGTATATTGTTATTAGAAGAATTCAAAATAAATTTTCATTTTATTTAGTCGGAGATTTCTACGAATAATCTATTTAATCGAAGATTTTACAGATGAATTAAGTCAAAGATTATTTATTCTGGTTAGAGAAAAGCATTTAAAAAGAAACTTGCCGATCCTAAAACCGTGAATCAAAAATGTATTGGCACACTTTAGCGCTTTTTTAATAGAAATAAACGTTTTGAACAGCAAAATTTATTTGTTTAATTTTTCGAAATCTAAGCACGCATATTGAATTTCGTTGACTTTCTTCATCTTTTAAAATATGATACCAATTTATCGTTTACATCTTGACTCTCTAACTTTCCTAAGATGTCTTTTTCATACCGAAAATTCCTGCCATTCAGATCGCAAGATGACAAAACATAAATGTAATTCACACACACACACATATATATATATATATATATATATATATGTAATAATAATTCGACGAAAAGGCTATGTTCCGTAAACTCCTAAGAATGTTACTTCTAAGAATCAGCAGCAGCACGAGCAGAGTAGTCGCTCCAGCAGTAGGCAAGCATTGGAAGAGTTGCATTGGGGTATTTCCCCATTATAAAAACAAAATCCATGAGTCTTTCAATTCCTTTATTTATTAACTCATAAATTACACAAGTTCTTCCACACATTCACCTTGGCCTGGTCGTCAAATATTCCAAAACTTCGTGATTAACCTGCATTCCAAGATATTAGAATTTTTCGGGAAAAAGAAACAGCATCCTAATATTTTAAAAGTCAATCGCCTTCTGTCCTCTGAAAAAAACCAAATGAGAAATCCACATTTTTACGACAAACTAGCCCCTCCTACTCCGTGTCAATCATCTTAAAAATCCAACCAGGATTAATCTGAATCTACGTAATAAAGATGATCACCTCTGATTGGCCTAGGAGGCGCGAACCTCGGGTAGGAATTATTTCACATCTCGCAAAGAGACAAGCCTTTTAACATCTTCGCGCATTAACACAGATCACGTGATCAACAAAAAATAAAATTAAAAATCTCGAGAATATTCTAAAAAGGAAAGATTACGAAATAATTCCCCGCTTTTTTGAGAAACAAGCAATAGATTATTAATAAGTTAAATAAAAAAAAAGAAAAAGGACTTCAGCTGTTAAAAGATTAATATATTACGAAACTAAGATTAAAAATATGTTCCACAATTTTAGAATTAAAAACTCAGAGGGAGCAAAATGGCGCATTTTTTTTATTATTACAAATCCCCCCCTCTCAGAAAGACGGGTGAAAATGTAGGTCTGAGACCTGCAAGTTCACAGAAAGGAAGATGATGCAAACTTAGATCACGAAGTTGTTGATATAAGTAATAATAATTAGATACTAAATAAAAAACTTAATTTCTCTTTTTTTATATAAATATAGAATTCAAATTTAGGAACACTAAGGTGATGCGTGGAATAACTTTAAATTTAAATACAATAAAATAGGTATCAATACAAATACAAGATATAATCTTGTTTAAAGTACACATCATAAAGTAATTTGAAAATATAAGCAATTACTCATGGTATATTTTTAACATAAAAATGAAAAACAATAACGCCGAATTCTCCTTGACAAAAATAAATCCAAACAGGATGGAGAGATTTAGTAGATTTTTCAGGAAATCAAATCCAAAAGTTTGGCCCACAATGTTCGTCCAACAAGTCACATTTGGAATTGAATAGTTCACTACTTCCTTTGAAGGAGGTCTAATTGTGTAATTATAGACCATCCAATTTCTATCATCTAACATCAGGATATTAATTCAGTTTGTTTTTGTTTTGTTTTGTTTTGTTTCAGTCGTAGAACACTTATAATAGTTCCATTTTTGGAACTTTTGTGAAAATATTTTTTATAATAATATTTTTAGATAATAACGCATTTTATAATATATTAATACAGTAATAATAAATTTTAACAATGTAATAAACAAACAATATAATAAAGAAACATAATAAGGAAAAAAACTATCACTAATAATAAATATCATAATAAGTATAAGTTACTCTCATAATGGGTATAAATAAATCTTTCAATAAGTAATAGTAAATATTTCAAAAGACATTCTTTAAATTCTAAATTATACACTTAATCTCGTTTATCTTGTCTCAGGTATTTTTGGGATGAAATATAGAGAGAAGTGGAATAGAATAAACAATATAATCAATTATGTAATCATTTACTTAATCTTGTAATTCGAGTACATGATTAAATTGGAATATGTACAAAAAAAATTTTAAATACAATATGATAAAATAAAATAAAATAAAAATAAATAAAAATTTTGTTCATGTTTGTGAATGCAAGTGACTTTTCAACTACTAATATTCTTAAAAAGAAATATTAATAAATAATAAAAATAAAAGACTAGATTTATTTATGTCAAATAATTACGCAATAAATATTCTCTCGGCGTGATAAAACATTGCAAGATGCAAGAAGGAAAGAGAAAAAAAACAAATTTAAATTATAATTGACATGTACTTGTACTGGAATGCAGAAGCAAAGAGAGAGAGAAAAAAATTAAAATAAAGTGATAAAAATTTTGTTACTTGGCAAAGAATTAATTTAATAATTAATAGATTAAATTTAATATTATAAATAGGTTCAGTTGAAATTTAAAATATTTTTTTGACTTAAAATTTACTGTTATTATATTATTCTAAGTTATAACTAGAGTAATTCAATACAGAATAAGAAATTTTCACTTTGTCCGTCTACACCGGCATAAACAAACAAATATAAAAATTTCCAAACAAGTGACACCCTCGCTGCAGTCAAGAGATATTATTGCCATTCTTATAAGAATTACAGGATATTGTCTGAATTAAAACATGGAAAGATATTTACAGTTTAAGGGGGGGAAAAGATAAATTATAAAATGATAATAAACTAGAGATTAAGTCTTACAGTTTTTACTTGAGTTTGTTGTTGTTTAAGGGATTGTTGCTCATGACTTAATTTAAATTTATCAGGGGAGTAATAAGGCCTTAATTTAGATACATGTACTATTTCTGAACTTTTGAACTGGTTTTGCCTATCAATTTCAAAATTTACTTCGGATAATTTGTTAAGAATTTTATAAAGGCCACTAAATACTTGTGATAACTTTCTATTATTAGGGTACTGAAATTCTTCATAGATAACTAGATCCCCAATTTTAAATTTTGGTTCGATATAATCTTTTTCATAATCTTTTTTTATTTTTAAAAGAATTCATCAGTTCTTGCTTTAGCAATTTTAAGAGCTTCATGAACAGGGGGATAATAATTTTGTTGTAAGGGGGAGTCATAGGGTAATTGGCCAAAAAGTAAATAAGCAGGTGGAAATTTAGTAATAGAATGGGGGATATTATTATATTCATTAATTACCTCAGTTAAAAGCTTAGTCCAGGGAATTTTAGAAGTAGTGGAGTTTACTTTACATTTTAATCTAGTTACTATTGTCTGATTTACTCTTTCACATTTCCCATTCGTTTGTGGATAATGGGCAGTGGTCAAACTTTGCTTAATATTATGATTTCGCAGGAATTTTTTGAATCTTCAAGAAGTAAAAGCAGTATTCCTGTCACTTGAAATCTTACTAAAACAGAATAATTGTTGAGGGATTTTGATATTGAAGATTTGTTTTAGACAATTTGTATAAGTTTCTGTATTGACACTTTTGGAAGGAAATGCCCAAACATGTCTTGTAGCATAATCTATTATAATATGAAGATATTTTTTGTAGCGATATAATAATTGAACCCTCCTACAGTATAAACAGACAGACAGTCAAAAGGTTGATCTGTAGTGGGCATAGCTTGTAAAAAGCCAATTTTTTTCTGTCTAGGTTTTTTTTCGGGCAAATTTCACAGTATTTAACAAAATTGGTAATGTCTTGTGTCATATCTGGCCAATAATAATTATAGAAAATAAATTTTGCATCTTTTGAACACCAGGGTGACCAATCTGTTCATGAGCAACATAAAGTAAGTTTTTTCTTAAGGACATGGGAATTACTACTTTACGAAAACCTTTTCTTTTAATTATACTCAGTCGATTGTCATTAATATAATTTGAACCACACACATTTTCTTTTTCTTGCATCTCAATAATCTCTTTAACGTCAAGAAGAAAAGTAAGGGGTTTACAAAAATGAGAAATAGGGTTTCTTGACAACATGTCGGCTTCGACATTTGTAGATCCTTTTAAATATTCTATTTTGTAATCGAAGATACTTAACTTCAATGACCATCTAAATAATCGACCTCTTAAATGTTTGACATTTTTTTACCAAACAAGAGATGCATGATCAGTATGGATGGTAAATTGTACACCATGAAAGTAATGATAAAATTTGTCTGAAGTATCAATGATGGCAAGACACTGTAATTCGGTAATGAAGTAATTTTTCCTATAACTTCTCAATCCTCTAGAAAAATAAGCAATTGGATGTAAAAAGTTATTATGGTCGAGCTGATTAATATATTACGAAACTAAGATTAAAAATATGTTCCACAATTTTAGAAATAAAAACTCAGAGAGAGCAAAATGGAGCAATTTTTTTAATTACATATATATATACATATGCGCAAAAATACGAATCTTTGATCCCGACCAACAACACCTAAGTCAGTTCTTGATGTTTAAAACGTCACAGGAGTGGATCATTCTTACACGGTAGTTGATACAAAAATACCATGATAACCAAAGTTTTCTGCCAATCGCAGTGTAAAGATAATCAACTTTAAAAGTCATAAACTGTCCTTGTATATCATTGATCTAGCTTTGATACCGAAAGCTATGGCCAATCAGATTACGAAATGGCAAAACTCAGTTAAAAGAACATTATTCATCTAAAGTTTGACAACTATTGTACTTGCTGCTTCTGCCCTTCAGTACTGTACAACTGGAGCTTTTCTGAATGAAATTTTTTGTCGCTTATATTTACACATTTTCACTGTCTTGATTGCATTTAACAGGTAAAAATGAAAAAAACAGGAATCGCTAAAAGTATGGAATTCTTCATAATCACCTACTATTAAAGAATGCTACTAAAGCAAATAACAATTATAACTCTTACATGATCCTTTTACAAAAATAAAAATAAACTGGTAAAAATAATCAGTAAGTTCAGCTAACTTATTACAATGCAATCAAATTTTAGAACTTTTAACAGTCGTTATACCTTATTTACATGTATGAGTGCTTCCTGTTTATGAAAGCAAAGTAAAACAAAATGTGTCTGGAATCAAGTAATTAATCTAATACCGATGACTAAAAACATTACATTCATTAATACCGTTATCATGGTATACATAGCATTAGAAAATTTTATAATTTATTTTTAAAACTTAATCGTATATTTTGGAAAATAAAACCTTAATAGATTAATTTCCTGGATACGAACTATGAGACCGATTAAAAGCACGATACCTTAGAAAGCATAGAATTATTAAAGCATAGCACGGCAGTGCTATGCTTTATTTATTTCCAGTGTGACTCCGTAATGTTATTTTAATACGGAATTTAACATTGAACGAGTTATTTACTAGACATTTTCCCACATTTTGTACGCGCTTCTACAAATTTTCTTCAAAGGATCTAATTGTTTAAAAAATAATTTCATCCAATCAAAAAAATATACAGAGGTCATTGGACATATTTCCTGTAGCAATTAATCATTTTTACGTGATAAATAAAAAATAAAATTGATTTTTTTTTTTCTTT
This sequence comes from Maratus speculifer, assembly GCA_964019185.1. Classification (NCBI taxonomy): domain Eukaryota; kingdom Metazoa; phylum Arthropoda; class Arachnida; order Araneae; family Salticidae; genus Maratus; species Maratus speculifer. The sequence goes on along the minus strand of OZ025289.1, from coordinate 276,587,432 downwards.
TGTAAGAATTAAAAATGGTATATTTACGACGTCATATTAGAAATGAAACGGAGATTTGCAAACATTTCGTACAAATACAAGAATCGTCAACAGAAAGCAAAATGAAGCATGATTTTTAAAATAAAAGGACATTTTCAAACATTGATCAAGAAGCTTCTAACAGAAGAAATATAGAAAATAAGTAAATTAAACTTTTTTCTACCTATTGTCTCTGCAAAATAGTAGAAAATAACTTAAGTATACATATGTAACTGGTATTTGAAAGCGAGTTTTTTGACACATTGGCAATAAAAAAAAAAAAAAAAAAAAAAAAAAGCACTAAACTCAGTGCATATATGACATTTGCGCCGGGATTTCGTACTTACACCACATTTTTAAAAATTTCTTCGTCTTATGTGTTCGAAGAAAATCAAAATAAATTTAGGTGAATAAATTTTTCAAAAATAATAGCATTTGAGAATAATAGTATTTCATCCTTGATATGTAATGAAACTAGTAAATCTGCAGAACTGGGTCTTCAAAGATAGCAATTTTTTATGGCTAAACCGCAGAATCGTCAACTACTTGGTATAAAACTTTTCGGCACTGCAATAAATTCGCCAATTCTATCAACCTAAATATTCAAATCCAATGTAAACAAGTATAAACAATGTTTACAAATATATTTTTTTAATTCCCAATTTGGTGATTTTTTAAAATCGCGCCTAAATTTGTAATGTTACAAATAGTTAATCATTGGATAAAATCAATTTTAAATCAACGGTACTACTTGGTTATCCCGTCGACCAAAAAACTATCGCCAAACTATAAGATCAAATGCCAGTAATGGATGATCGTGAATGCCGCATTCAATGACATTAAATACCTATACGTATTTAGAGATGTCATCAAATGATTTTATTTCCACTTTTTACTAGTGTTTTACCCATTTATTTGTACTTTTGTTATAAAAAAAATGCCAATATGTATAATTTGGCTATTAGTTTGGCGACTTATGTAATTTGGCGGAATGGATTGAAGAGATAACCAAGTACGGAATTAACTTGTATTAAATTCATTATTCTGATGATTTTAATATGATAAAACACTACACGATTTAATTTTTAAAATATCGCAAAGAGTTTCTGTTGAAAAATAGCAGTTTTTTATATTTTAAGTTAATATTTTTATGGTACTACTAGGTTATCCCGTCGACCAAAAAATGATTGCCAAACTATAAGATTAAATGCCAATAATGGATGATCATTAATATCACATTAAATAACATTAAATACGATTCACGTGTTTAAAATGTCATTAAGTGATTTTTATTTCGACTTTTTATTTGTATTTTTATTAATATTCTACTAATTATTTGGTTTTTACTTATTTAAAATACAAATTATGTCAACATGTATAATTTGGCTATTAGTTTGGCGATTTATAGAATTTGGCGAAATTGGTCGACGGGATAATAGAGTAGTATCATTTTTATAAAACTTTTGATTCACTATCTCTATGAATTAATAAAATTTAAGCACATTTGGAATATTCATAATGCGTCACCTTTATGCACAGATGTCTAATACTTACCATGTTGGCGCAGTTTTTTTCTGACGCCAATTTGGCGAAAATTTCGTTTTCAAATACATATCACATATATATTTTTTAATTATTTTCTAATATTTAAAAAGGAAAATAAAGATAAATAAAAAAAAAGTTTATTAATAACTACAGAACAAACGATCTAAATAATTTTTTTAAATAAAAGTAATAGAAAATAAACAATTTATTAGTAAAATAAACAACGATAGCCAGGTTAGCATGTGAGGCATATAATATCCATTTTGTTCCAATCGCGAAAATGTATTGCATATATGACATCTATCCCTAACTTTTCTACTCTGAACCCTGCCCAGAGCTCAGATAGCGGTTAGTTCTGTCGATGTTAAATTTCAATTTTGGGCAGAATTTCAATTCAAACATTGATTTATTTTTCAAGAAGCTTCTAAGTGAAGAAATACAGAAAATAAATAAACATGAACATGACGTATTACAAAAAATAAAAAAATAAATACATTTTATTGATATTATGTCTTGAGGTATTGTTGGAGGAATATTATATTGTCTAGAGGTGAATGTCTACAATTATACTAGACATTTATGACGTCATATTGGAAATGAAACAGAGATTTTGAAATATTTGGTATCAAGACAGGAAGCATGTACAGAATTCAGTTCTAGATGTAAAAAAAAAGTTAACGATTTGGAAATGGATCAATGAAAATCTGTGCAAAACCCAATGGAGAAATGAAAATCTAACGTAGATACCACGGAGATAGACAGAGTTTTTAACTGGGGGTGGTTTTGGAGTCTAGGTATGGTATCATGATCGGTATAGATCTGGAAAAATAAATCAGAAATTCCTACGTAGGGGAAAACGTAATAGTTAGTATTTCATCAAATAAGATTTTGTTCAAAAATCTAATTTAACTTTCAGGCCCTTTCACAGTTTTGCAGAATTGCTAAATTGTAACTAAAGTGCTTCCACACTCGCTCATTCTGCTTGCACATATGAAGCCAACATGATGTTTAATCTTGAATTAGTTATATACTCAAATTTTTCATCATCATATTCTTTTTTAGCATAAATTGGAGCTATTGCAACAATTTAATAAGAAACACGGAACTTACAATGTGAATATGCACTAATATATTTTTTTTCGTCAGAGGAAGAGAGAGAGAAATATGAGCAACTCAGACGTTCTCTTGAGCGTACCCCCCCCCCCCCCATAATTCACTTCTAGCTATGTCCCTGGGTAAATTACATCAGTAATTGTGATTCGATACCACATAAAGGAAGTCCTGATGATCATTTAGAAATGAGCTCATCTGAATTCAGTAGTTATTAAAAAACTTGAGATATTAAACAAAAACATAATTTGCAGAACAAATTAAAAAAACAAAATTTATTTCCTGCTCTATTTAAGCCCGAGAAGGGACAGATATCAAGATATTTGATTTATTTATTTCTACATTTAGTATTAAATTTTTGTATCAAATAATTTAAATTATCTGAACATTAAAAAAATAAAAATGAAATTCAAACAATATGATACTTAAAAACCCTAAATCTTAGATTCCCTTCAAACGAAATCGAAATAAATCTTAGACTTTTTTTCCAAACTTAACTTGCACATATTTGTTTTGCAGATTTTGTATAATGTTTACGGTAGGTATAGATAAAAAGAATAAACACATCTAAAAAGCAAATGTTCAGAAAAAGTCTAAGATTTATTTCGATTTCGTTTGAACGGATTCTAAGATTTAGGGTTTTTAAGTATCATATTGTTTGAATTTCATTTTTATTTATTTAATGTTCACATAATTTAAATTATTTGATACAAAAATTTAATACTAAATGTAGAAATAAATAAATCAAATATCTTGATATCTGTCCCTTCTTGGGCTTAAATAGAGCAGGAAATAAATTTTGTTTTTTTAATTTGTTCTGCAAATTATGTTTTTGATTAATATTTTAAATTTTCAGCATTCACTGTAGACATATATTATGTTTCCAAATTTAGGAGGTGAATGTGTAAATGCTAGCATTAGATTAGTTTATTGAATTTTATTATATTTCTCATTTTTAAATCTGTGCTAAACACTTTTCTACCTTTATTTTTGTTTATGATTGTATTTACTCTCAAGTATTTTAGACTATAGTTAGAGTTCCTCTCATATGCCTCCCTGTTTTGTTTTGTTTTTTTAAATCTAATAAATCTAGCAATGGCGGAACATTAGCTTCAATTAAATTTTTATTCAAAATATTTTTAACCTATTTGAAAATAACAGTAGGAATCGGCAATTATTGATTAAATAAAACACATCTTATGCCACTCTAGATCATGTTGCTCAAATTTTACATAATATATAAAAATATTATGAAAACTTGACGTACCAGTATAAAATTGTGCGCACTATTTTTAAAATACCCTATTTCATTAGTATGATTTTTACACTAAATTACTTTAGATTTACCAAAGTTTTTAGTCAAAATTAAATTTGTTGGGCGAAAAAAAACTTCATCAGTTTTACAGAAAATGTCAAATCGATACACAAGTCAAACAGCAATCTTATATAAAATTTAACTTTCTGAACTTATTTTCTTTATTTAGTTAAGGAAGAAGATTTTACTATATCTAGAACATCGCGAAAGAAAAATTTCTCAGTGATTTAGAAGTGACAGGCGACAGATAAAATTTGCCAGAGAAAAGACTTGTCTGAAGAAAGATGTTCTATTTTTATCTTAAGCTATTAAATATTTATTAAATCTAAACAACGACTATTCTTCTATGTCGCTGAAATATAGAAAGCGGGGGTAAAGTAATATTTTTTCAAAACAAATGAATAAAACCTCCACAACAAAAATATAGCAATTTGTTTTATAGCTGAATATATGTTGTTCAACACTATCAAATTTATTTTAAATAAGACAAAAAATCATGAATCATGCATAGATTATGAAACATACTTTCCAAAAATTCAAAACAGTCTTAAAACAGATTCTTTTTCATATATTGAAATGCGATATTTAAATGAGAAATTTATAAAACATACAACTCAGTTAAAATCCACTTCCAACAATCGCTCTATATCCAGTAATGTGAGCAAAAATCTTCATGTAACTCTGAATGTAGTCCATAAAATTTACACATAGTACTTAATAAGGTACCCTGGGGTAATAACGCCAGACGGGGTAATAACGCCAAGTGCTAATATTTTGCATAATTATGAAATAATCTGGTAAATGACACCCATGTGCTCTGCGCAGAAGGGTTTTGAGTCGTATAAATCGCAAAAAACAGCTTCAAGTTAATTTGTTTCATTTTTAGGTGTTATTGTTTTTACAAGCAACTAAAAATAACGCTTGATCTAAAATTTGCGAGATACGTTTTGTGATGTGAAGACTATTTTTTTTATCCGGAAATACCTTGTTAATTACATAAATTTGTAGTACATTTTATGGACTTTCAAAATGTTGTTGAAGATTTTGGATATCTTCTCGAGATAATTTGTAATTTAAAATGTACAGCGCAATAACTATAACGGGGTAATAACGCCAATCATTGCAATTTTTACCCCGGTTGATTCCCTACAGTGGCCGAGCTACATCCTAAATACTGATTCAAATAAACACAGTTAAAACTGTGAAATATTTCTAATAATTCTATTTAAGCGGTTCTTTTTAAGCAAAAAGAAGCTCATATTCTGATATTCTTTTGCCTCATCCCCCCCCCCACACACACACACCACACCTTTATTTTTCTTACACTTTCACAAAAAATTGAACATTTTCAATAGCTTAGGATGCAATTTGTCAATTTCTAGAGCTGAGAGTTTGTATTTTTAGAATTGGGCAATCTACATGCAATTATTCCAACTTATTTCATAGTTTTGTTTGCATGGCGTTATTACCCATATAGGTGGGTAATAACGCCAAATAGCATTGGCCAAGAAATCACGCCATTACATTTTATGTATTCATATCTGTTAAATTATTTTTTTATATAGATAGTCAATGAGTTCCTGTATCAAATCATATATTTGTTTGAAAAATACAAACTAAAACTGAGCCGTGAAAATTGGTAGAACCTTAACATGGCGTTATTACCCCAGGGTACCTTATATTTAAAATTAGTTAAGTTTACAAATGCATGTAACATCGAAAAATGATACATGCAATAAACATCGACATTGTTTCCAGTCCGCTACTTCAGATTGCTTGACTACTACAATTTTTTAGTAATGTTTATTTTATTACAATAAAGTAAAGGTAAAATTCTAGTACTAAATTCACTTTGAGTAAGTAATTAAAATTAATATAAAAATCACAATCAATGTGCTACAAAATTTCGTGCAGTGTATACGTACGTGTATAAATAAAATAATTTTTAAAACCTTAAAAATCCATAACAAACCCAAAACATTTAAAAAAATTCACAAGGCCATCTTTAGTGTTTATTGTCTGAGCGAAGCGAAGTCTTTATACTCAGAGATACGTAACGATATTAAAATTCAAAAAAATTCTTTCGTCAAGCAAATCTCAAAAAGTACTTGTCGGATTTTGATTCTGTTTGTACCAATAGGTGCCTATGAAGATAATCTGGTGAATGCACCTACTTTTAAAAATTAGTTCCAAATATTTTAAAAGTTATGTAAAAAAAACTGATAAAAAAGCACAATTTATTTGCATACGTCACAAAAATTTGGTGTGCGTGATTTTCACAAGCTGGATATTTTCGTAGATAACCGAATCAGTACATGGAGTAAATAGTAATCATTTACGCACTCAGAAATATTGAATGCAATAAAACATTTTAAAATTTAATCATGCAGGAAAATAAAACTGTTATTTTTTTATATTAAAAAAATGTCATAAAAACTTAATAGCATTTTTTGATACTTACAAGAATATTTTATATATTTCGCGTGTGAAAATTAGAAACAATTACGTTTTTAAATAAAAAGTTTCTTTTATGACATCATTTTCCCTTTATATTTTTATTGCATGTTTTCTTTTAACTTATATTTTGTTTGTGTGTGGAAGTCAATTCTGGTCACTAATTTTTCGGCACGGATGCCACACGCGCATCAGACTTGGCGCATTTTTTTTCAAAGCCCATTTGGCGAAAACTGCTTTTTTAAATAACGCTTACATACATATTTTTAAATTATTTTCTATTATCAAAAAGAACTTACAGTAAATAAAATAATAATAATAATTAATAACTATAAAAACAAATATTTTATATAATTAAAAAAAAAGGAAATGAAAATAAATAAACATTTTATGAGTAAATAAACAAATAATAAATAAATAAAGCCGGGTTACCATCTCAGGTAAAATAATGCCATTTTGACGCCAATTATGTAACCTGGTGCATATGTGACATCTTTTCCCATTTTCATCCATTTCCTGTTGGCATGTAACTTTGAAATTCGGAATATGTATGCATAACTGGGAGCAATACTGGAATTAGACATTGATTTTTTTTTTTAATTCGATCCAAAAACTGGCAACGGGGGTTGTTTTTTTAAAGATTTATACAATTTATACTGCATAAAGGAACCACTTACCTATTTTTATATACAAGAAGAAGTAAGTGGCATGTAAAAACAATTATAGTATACATAAATAAAATTCTTGAGATAATATACTAGAGATATAAGCACCGAGTTTGGTGAGATTTTTTATGCCAATTAGGCGAAAACATCGTTCTGATTACCAGATACATATAGCATGCTATAATAACACGTTATTTATTTATTTCAAAATAAAAAAAGGAATAAACGAAACATTTTCTATTATTAAAAAAAAGAAATAACAATCAATAAATGATAATATTTTTAGAACAAACAATTTATTATAACATTTATATGATAACCATGTTAGGCAACTGAATGCCATTTTGGCACCAATTAGGTATCTTGGTGTGTATAGGGCATACATGTGCCATATTTATTTGTAAAACTGAGCATGAACGTTTACCAAGTGTGTTTTCACAGCCACTTATATCTTTTTGCAACATAGCGCACCTTTCGAAGCCAAAACTGCACAAAAGAAAAAAAATCAATATTTGCAGTATTTTTATTTAATTTAATTTTTTTTAATGTAATGCACATTTTGTAATCAGTAGGTTCGATAATCAGACCTCGTTTTCTTGCTTTAAGAGATGATATTTCATACGACGCCTTTTTTAGATTCGTCGTTTTACCATATTTGATAGTATGAGTCTACTCGTTTTGTAACTTTTTTTTTTGTAACTTTCTTCTTCAAATAACTTAACATCAAACATCTTCTTAACATCAAAATTTGGATTTCCTATTTAAATAAAAATTCTTCTAAATACAAAAAATTTTGTTAAAATAAATAAATAAATGAAATGCGGACATCTATTGCTCAAAGCACAAAATTTTTCCTATTGAGTTAATAAAAATCAGTAAAAACATATTTTTTATGATAATAAAAGGGTGACTTATGTAATAACAGAGTCATATATTATGTACGTTATTTATTAAGTACGAATATTTCTCCACCATTTATAAATAATAATAATAATAAAATAAAATGCGGACAGATCAAAGTCTATATTTGACTGAAAACAACAACCATTTTCTAAATGCTTTAAAAAAAATGGCCAATGAAAAGTGATATTTCAAAAGTATTATGAAATTAGTTAAATCCATTTGTTTTAAACTAAATTAATAAAAGATTTATATTTTTAATGAAATAAATGGGATATGAAAAATTATTGCAAATTTATCTCCATAGATGTATCAATATCACAATCGGTACCTTGTATGCAAAATGGAACAATTAGCAACACTTTTTGTACCCGAAAAATGGTCGTTGCTTTTTTTAAGGTTAAAAAGTAGATTACGAAATATTCCTATACAGAGATGCCAAGCCCCGCTTATTGCATAGCAGAATTTTCTTATAGGAAAAGTTATTTTTCAAATCTGCAGAATGTTCCAATTTAATAAAACATTTTCTGTATTAAAATACCGGTATCCAAAATGCGGGAGACTTGGCAGCTCTGCCTATAACATTTTAATTAATCACGGTACTTCTTTTAATCGGATTCAAATTTAGTGGAGACTACGTTTTTTGGCCAAAAGCAGTTTTTTTCCACATGTGTAACTACAATACAATTCCTTGATGCTGAAATAAAATGTTTTGACTTATGCTATTATTGCTTCCTCTTATTTGTTTATTTGAATTTTAAATAAGATGACTCAAAATCGTGTTTTTTAAATGTACGAAAAAAATCCATTTCGAGAGAGGGCGAAAAGAACAATATTTGGTGATTTATTATCTGCGCTTGGCTAAGTGTCTTACTACCTTGTATTTAATACTCTTCACAATACTTCGCTGTTATATGGACTTTGGCGCTTTTATAAAAAGTTTGACGTAATTCGGGCTTAAGAAAGTGAGTTTTTTACTGAATAATACAAATAAATGAAAAATGAATATTAAGAAATACTAAGAAAAAAAAATGAAGCATTATATTGATCTATGTATATTTAAAAATGCATCTGCTAGCACTAATTAGATAATTTATGTATATAATAGAAGATAAATAGTTTTTGATTCTATATTTCTATGCTATAAAGCAATAACGTTTGTGTGTTTTTCGTTATCATTGGTAGTACCCAGCCGATTTAGAAAATAATGTGGAAAAAAAATGTTGGTCACCATGTTTGTTGCAAAATATACTATATTTTGCGTAGGAACAATAATCACCTTCAATGTACGAGCAAAAAAAGTTCTAAAATTGAGAATTCTTTAATGTTGATATGACTAAAAATTTATTTATTTAATTATTTTTTTGTGGCAACTTTTAAGATATAATATTCTCGTTATGAACGATTTCTAAAACATTCGACAATTTAAATTCACAAATTAAACATTTTTTTTTCTAGAAAAAGTTTTAAACCTGAGAATTTAAAATTGAGAATATCGCAATTTCTAGGATACTGTTGGGGTTAGAAACTAGAACTTTGGCATCACAGTAACTTATAAGATGTAAATGCTCGTTTAGGACAAATTCATAAAAAAGGATTCCTTAATTCCTATCGACAACCTCATGGCATCCATGGAAAACAGATGTTCAAAAATATAAATTATTCAGACGGATCTCACACCATATAAAATACACTCCATTCTCTTCAAACATAATAGTTTATGTTATTTATAGTTTCTCATATCGGTGCGGAGCTTATGTTTATATTCATGACATCATTTCAAAAAGTTATATTTCCAATGTAGGAAAATTTGGTGTTTTATTTTCTGTATTACTTTTAACATTTTGCATATTTCCAATTTTATATCCATGTACGGTTTGGTTTCCCTTTTATAAAAATCGTATTTGCAACTTTATATATAAGATTTTGTAATTCTATGATTCAATATGCTTATTTTCATTATATTTTATCACAATGAACGATCAATTAAAGTTAACATATCATTTTCTTTACTTGTCGGAAGTTATTAAATGTGTATTCTCAGCAACATCGCTCAGACTAATCCCTCTGAGGGAAGTCCTAGTTTAAATGTTATTTGTGTTTGCACTTAATCTGTAGGATTTTTGTAACTTAAAGGTCCTTAATCTATAGTGTAACAACTCCTCTGAAACTCCAGTGGTGTCATATGATAATGCATCGTTAAATCTGTCTTTAATGGAAATTATTGCAAAAGATAGCTTATAATGTCTCTTTGGTAATTAATTGTCTGGAAGATAATCTTGCATTTATTAAAATCTAGTTTTACAGGTTAAATTTGAACTAATCAAGTTGACACAATATTTTCCTATTTAATCTAAGATCTACTTCATCTTTTTTTCTAACTTGACCAACGATCCGGATGGTAGACATGGAATTATTTGCTACTATGTCCCAAATGTTGGCAACGCACTTTATTCTACTAATATGTGTAAACATAGAAACGTAAATAATTTTTTCGCTCTAGTTGTTTTTGTCTTGCCATGAGGGCACGCATTGCATCGCAGTGTGATAAAGTAAGTAAATGCAGTTTTTTTAAAATGGTGAGTTAATCTAGTTAATATACATCGCTACAAAAACTGATCATCGTCCAGAAGGAGGGATTAAAATCTATTTTTTTTCAAAGATTGAAAAAGAAAAAAGTTGTATGATAGTAAATGAACAATATTTACCATTTGTTTCCAATTGAGGTTTTTTTAAACGTTAATTTCGCAAGTTTGTATGCTTTAATTAATAACAAGAAGAAATCGTCTGCTCAGGAAACAAAGTAGAAGAGATTTCATTATACTCCATTACAAGTTTATAAAATGGAAGCTATTGAAACGTTAAAAATAAATGTGCTACATTAACATCTTCTTTCACAAAATTAATTGGTAAATTCGAAACATTAATAAATGACAAAAACCTAGATGTTGATAATTACTCAGAATTTCTAGAACAGATGAGTGATAGAGAAGAATTGCTAAAAATCTGAAATAAAGAGATAAAAGTTGCTATTACTATAGAAAATATTACGAACAAGACACAACATTAGTGAAGAATATCATGAAAATATTTTAAAAGTTAAATTCCAAATTAAAAAGCAAATTAAGTATTTAGAAGAAAAGTAAAGTCTCCAGTGAAATTCAATTAAATTTCTTCTAATAAAAAACGCAATACGTGTTAAATTAACTAAAATTCCCTCTTCTAAATTCTCCGGAAGTCCTGAAGAATGGAATACATTTAAATTATTATTGATCAACATAATAATGTCAAATGAGCAACTGTCAAAAGGTCAAAAACTGCATTATTTACCGGCAACATTAATAAATTATGCAATTGCTTTCATCACTACAGATTATTTTCATCATAATAAAATTTTCATCCTTATTACAGGTATGAAAGGACAAATACAAAAATGATAGAGTAGAAATAAAAATACACATTAATTCGCTTTTAGACGCAGATAAATTTACACAGTTTTTATACTAAATATCTTCGAAATCTAGACGGCAATGTGAGAAATGAATTCGTGTAGTAAAGGTTTTGAATAATAACAAAAACAGCATTTTTCTTATTTCAGTATTAAATATCATTCTTCAAAAATTAGATAATGATATTCGATAAATTATGAAATGACAATAAATTCAAATAAAGTACCAAAGTTAGATAAATTAATTTGATTTTTAGAGAAGCATTCCAAATTTTTGAAAATATCCATAAAGTCATTTCACTAAAACCTCTCATTAAGGATCAGAAGCGTTCATTTAATTCTAAATCATTCTCTTTATTATCAAAGGGTCTACACAATTGATTAATGTGTAAAAGTAATTACATTTTAATGAAATATTAATAATTCTAAAATTTGTCCTCTAAAAAAAGTTCAATATTGTTAAAATTAAAAGATTGTGCTACAACTGTTTATCATCAGTTCACATTAGTCAATGCAAAAGTTCAAGTAAGTTTAAAAAAATGCAGCAAGCTTGATTCACCTGGAACGCGGTGAGAAAGATATTGATACTAATCAGGCTATACCAATTCAAAATAGTAGTAATATTAGCAGAAACTTATCGCCAACCACAGATGTCACCACAGATATTTTCAACTCATAGTTATACAAGTAGTCACATGTCTGTCACAACTTTGGGTGAAAATACACATTCATTCTAAAACACGTATTCAACCATTAATAATACCGCAATGATTTATGGTGATGTTTTTTTTAGTAAACAAGTACTGCTGTTAACCGTGATAACAAATATGAAAAATACTAGTAGAGAATATGTTTCTCTTAAAGCATTGCTAGATTCAGTATCTCAAAAAATCTTTATTGAGAAGGAATGTGAAAGTTATTGCTCAGAAATGGAAAGAAAATAAACTCATCAGTTGTAAGACGAAATGGTTCAGTAATGAATTTAAAAGAAAGTGTTATAACCACTATAAAAAATGAAAATAAAAGTTTTAATAAAACATTGCACTTTTCTGTTCTTCCAAAATTTTTGTGCATTACGCCATCTACATATCTAAACATTATGTCTATTATGCGATTACAGATATTTTAATTAACGATTACACAATTTGCTAAACCAGATCCTATTCATGTTCTATGATCAAGTGAGATATTTCTTAAATTAATGTTAGCAAGTAAAATACATATGCAAAAAGTTGTTAAAAAAAACAGTTTTAGCTATATTGCAATTGATTCTAATTCTATGCCACAAAAGGTCGGTCAGTTTAGTGATTATTTGGTCTTGTTCGACCTGTGGATAATTTTTCTAATATTATGCAGAAATTTTGGTAAACTGAAGCGGTTAATGATACAAATCCAATAAAAAGTAAAGAAGAGCAAAATTATGAGGAACATATTCTGCGCAAAAATAATAGAAGAAAAGATGGTATTTGTGGTATGTTGTGGAAATGCCAATTAAAACTGGTAATCTTGCATGTTTAGGGGGAAAAAAGAAAACGCAACTAAACGATTAAATCATTTAAGTAAGCAATTTACACACAATCCATCCATAAGATTCTTATATGAGGCTTTCATTAACGAATATAGTGATTTGAGACACTTAGAAGAAATCTCTTTGGAAGTTAAACTCAGATTTTCATATTATTTACCGTACCATGAGGCATACAGATCCTACAAATCAAGTGTGAAATTAAATTCTGTCTTCGATAGTATTGAAGTTACTACTAGTGGTGTTTCTTTAAATAATGTATTATTAAACGGAAGATTACTTCACGATGCACTCTTTGATATCATTGCGATTTCTATCATAGAAGTACGCCTTTACAGCAGCAGGCATTATAAAGGTTTATCGTACTAATTTCGCAAAAATAGGAGAGTTTTGCTTCGCATTTTGTGGAAATGTTGTGAAAAAGAACTGGCCAAACCATGTAAATGAAAGACCGTTACATACGGAACATTGAACGCTCTCTTTCTTGCCTCGCAGACTCTACATCAGCTCGATATTGATGAAAAGGATAATTTTCCACTAGCATTACGTGTAGTTTTCTAAGATTTCTCAACTGCAATCACAATTAATAGCATTACTTAACCTTGTCGGCTTCATATTGCTCCGATGGTGTGCTAACCACTTTAAACTCTTAAAAGCCGCAACCAGAAACAAGGAGCATTTATTAAACGTCCGTGAAGAGGACCAGAGCACTAAAAATCTAGTACTATTATGAAATCCAATTCGTAATCTACTCAAAACTTTTCTGGCCAACAGCGTATACAAAATTCACAGTCGACTCAAACATATCAATAGAAACATATACGGTCAGAGTAACAATCCAACTGACCCTGTGTCTCGAGGACTAACTTTTGACATGTTAACTGATTGTGAACTTTGATGGCATGGCTTTTCCTTTCTAAGGAAGGGAGACATCACATCCAATAAGAACATTGACCTGGAACATGTAAAAGAGACTAATGACACTATTTTCATCGGAGGTGAGACTAAAAACCAATACTACATTAATCTGTTTTCTACTGAATTTCTCAATGAGATTTGAAGTATTAGTAACAATTATACTTAAACAAATTACGTGTTTTAAGTTGCATTTTCAGCTTATTGGATAATGCAAGATCGAATGAAAAATGAAAGGGACGCATAAGTATAGATGTATATAAAGCGCTGAAACATTTTTGATATAGAAGGTGCAAAAAAGCAAATTTAAATCAGAATATGCTGCATTGTTTAGAAGGATAACAAATTTGTAATAAAAGTAAAATGCGATTGTGAAACCCCAATTTGGATGCAGACAAAGTGCTAAGAATAGAAGGAGACTTAGATCATGCCGACCTAAAATTTGCTCAAAAACATAAATACATTCTGCCAGCTAAAGATAAATTGTGTAGCTTAATTATATTTTACTACCACAAAACATATCTTCATGTAGACACAAAGCATTTTTATGCATCTTGAGGCAAAAAATATGGTCATTGTTAAATCTTGAGAAACATGACACTATTATTTCTGGAAAAAGACACTAGATGACAGCATCAAACATTTGATACTGACAAAACGAGACTATTTTGACTTTAATTAATTATTATTTTTCATTAATTCTAACTCATTTGTATTTGTAAATTCCTAATATGTTTTCATATATACATTTAATCATTTTTTAATTCATCTTTTTAGATATATTGTATTTGTTATACTGGTAATTGGACTGCGGGCTAGTTTAGAACGAAATGTTAAGATACGAAAGTATCTTTACAAAATCTCAATTCTAATGATTCTATTAAAATCGCTAAAATTTCAAGTAATCTTCTTTATTCATGTGAAAATCTCATCATTATAAGCTATATAATCATAAAGCAAAAATATAAAATAGCTATTTCAAGAAATCAATACTTCATAAAATCGAAGACTGTCCCTGAATTAACGAAAAGGATACTGGTGAATGCCGTCAACGACGAATATTCCACAGGTAAAATCTCTCTTCTGATTAAGATAAATAAAAGCTCTGTTAATTCATTATAAATCCCAATAGTCATTACAGGGGGAAAATTTAGCTATGAAAATAATGCATGAGTGTATAACTCGTAGTAAAATTCTATACAACAAATCATGGGTTCGCTACCAACGGATAGAGAACATTCTGGCGTATCTTTCAACTATGTGGAATCAGATTTTGGTTGCCCTTTTTTTTAATAAAGTATAAGGCACAAAAAAAATTCTAATAAGAAGTATTTGGCAATATTTTTTTGCTTTGTAACTAAAGCAGTGTATATCGAATTAAAGTCAAAATTAACACGGATTCATTCATTTCCACCTTAAAAATATTCATTACTAGCCATGAAAAGTGCACAGAAGTTTTTTTAGATCATGCAAAAAATTTTGTTTGCGCGAATGCAGAGTTACAGAGGTTCCATAATTTACTAAGGCGTCCGAAAGAGAAATTAGCAAATTATTTGACAGAAAAGAATATTTTTTGGAAAATTTATTCCATCCACGTCATCTAATTTTGATGAATTGTAGGAGGTAACAATAAAATCGGCAAAATGTAATCTGAAACTAACGGAAAGTAATGCAACACTAACCTTCGAAGAATTACTAACTATATTTGTTGAAATAGAATCTATATTAAAATCATGTCCAATTACTCTAATGTCTTCAGCAGTGTTGGGTATGAACGCGCTCACTGAACGAAAACTCACGAGTTTCGCTCACTATTTGTGAACTTTGAACTGAACTTCGCTCACTATTTTATAAACGAGTTTGAACTGAACGGAAACTCAAAAAATAGACGAGTTTGAACGAAATTTACGTTCAAATTTACGTTCAATTTTTTCATAATTTATTTAAAATTTTTCCAGACCTTAGTACACTTTTTCCCTCTTTCAAATGCCATTTAGAGGCCTACACGAGCCTCAGGACGAGTTAAGTCTGGATATCACTTCTCTGGGTAGTATCCTAGTCTTACTTCTTCTGCTCACTCGGGTCGCGCCGAACCGGACCTGGGTTGTACACAATTTCGCCGAAAATAAATATATACAGTAAACTCTCTGTACAAGGTGGACTGTGTTTTATTTCTCCATAACACGGAAGATGGATTAATAATACTATTGATAGCTGAAACATTTACATACAACTAACAAAGGTTCATTAAAAGCATAAACATCGCAGCCTACGGCACTTCTGCATAAATGGAGATTATAAACAGATTAAGGTAAGTTTTTTTGGCCAGAACTCTTCCGTAAGGGTAAATATCGATGTCCTGTAGAAATGTACTCGGGGTCGGGCCAGGTTCGGTGCGAAATTTCAACTTTTTTCCGGGCCGGGCCAAGCTCGGGCCTTGTTTTTAGCTATTATATCGGGCCGGGTCGGGCCTTGTTTTTAGCTATTATATCGGGCCGGGTCGGGCCGCTAAATTTTCTCTACGAGCCGGGCTGGGCTCGGGCCGAAATTTTTATTTTAATATCGGGCCGGACATTTTTTTTCTATGGATCAGGACTGGAAATTTCCGTCCGTGCATACCTCTATCTTACATATCGAATAATCAAATGATTAGTTCACAAAATTTTGTAAATTTGGACAATAATATCCAAACATTAAAAAAAAAAAAAGTGAACTTTTTAGTGAACTTCGTTCATTTTTACAAATGAGTTTGATTTGAACGAGTTCGTTTGAAAATTTTTGAGTTTGAACGTGAACTTAAATCACTTTTCAGAAATTGAACGTGAGTTTGAGTTAGTTCGTTTATTTTGTGAACGTGCCCAACACTGGTCTTCAGAAGTAAATGACTTGGAGGCCTTAACGCCAGGACACTTGTTCATTGGAAGATCTATGGCAACCATCGTTGAACCAGAATTAATTAATGTAAGCAAAATTAGGCTGTGTAAATGGCACAAGATTTTCAAATGCATTCATTAATATGGAATAGTTGGAATAGTGAGTATTTAAATATGCTTCAACGGCGTTTCAAATGGCAGTTTGAAAACAATAACATAATCATGGGAATCCTAGTGTTGATAAAGCAAGATGATCTTCCTACAAATAAACATTTACTAGGAAGCATTACAAATGTTTCCCATTTGTAGATGGTAAGATTCGGTTGTAACAATTAAAACTTCAATGGAAATACTTAAAAGAAGTACTTCGAAAGCTGCTATATTGCTACAAGTTTCAGATAATTAGTTACGAACTATTTAAAAAATAGGAAACTCGTTGTATGTCTTTCCTCTTAATTTTTTTTTATTGCTGTATGTTCATAGTTGTATTATTCGTTATCAAAAGGAAATTGGTGAGTTTTATCATGTTACTTTAGCATTTGTAATGTTGATATTATGTATCATATAATTGATTGAAATTTTCCCTTATGTTGAAGGGACGTGTTGGAATTATTTGTAATTGTATGCCGAATGTTGACAATGCACTTTGTTCTACTAATGTACGTAACCATAAAAACATAAATCGCGTTGTATTTCTATTTGTTTTTGTCTTATCAGGAGGGCACGCAACGCATTTCAATATGTTAAATAAAGTAAATAGAGTCTTTTCAAAATGTTGAGTATAATAATAAAGTTAATACACATCGCTACAAGGTATGTTAATAATGTCTTCATTATATGGAATAAGAACAAAGAGTCGTTGGATTCTTCTTTAGACAATGCAATAAAATTCACACTGGAAATAAAAGAAAACCAAAACCTTTTTTTTTTTTTTTGATATCAAGCTAATCAGAAAAAGTAAAAAAATCTTCATCGCACAATATTTAGGAATAATAACATATAATGACTGATTAATTGAATCCCACGGCTTTTTGAAAGTATGAGGCTACTTTTTTTAATATGATGTAATATTGTTCTCCCCAAAGTTAAAAGATCCTTTAAATAAAAAAATTGAACCTGTCCAACTTATAAATAAATCGGGCGTATATTTTACGCAGTAAAAAAATAATAAAGGTTTTCTTTATATAGTATGATTTTAAGAAAAATTTTAGATAGAATAAAAATTAAAAGTAAAAAAATATGAACCAAATTTCAGATTAAATAAGCCCATACTGCGGTAGCAATATTAGCTCAAATTCAACCTATAGAAGTATATTTTAATTGTCTGAGCGAAGCGAAGTCTTTATACTCAGAGATACGTAACGATATTAAAATTCAAAAAAAATCTTTCGTCAAGCAAATCTCAAAAAGTACTTGTCGGATTTTGATTGTGTTTGTACCAGAAGGTACCTATGAAGGTAATCTGGTGAATGCACCTACTTTTAAAAATTAATTCCAAATAGTTTAAAAGTTATATTAAATAAACTGATAAAAAAAGCACAATTTATTTGCATACGTCACAGAAATTTGGTGCGCGTGATTTCCACCGGCTGGAAATTTTCGTAGATAACCGAATCAGTACATGGAGTAAATAGTAATCATTTACGCACTCCGAAATATTGAATGCAATAAAACATTTTAAAATTTAATCATGCAGGAAAATAAAACTGTTATTTTTTATATAAAAAAATGTCGTAAAAACTTTGATTTTGAGATTTTGTGATAATCTCTTAGCATTTTTTGATCGCTAAAAGAATATTCTATATATTTCGCGTGTGAAAATTAGAAACAATTACGTTTTTAAATAAAAAGTTTCTTTTATGACATCATTTTCCCTTTATATTTATTTTTATTGCATGTTTTCTTCTAACTTATATTTTGTTTGTGTGTGGAAGTCAATTCTGGTCACTAATTTTTCGGCACGGATACCACAAGCGCATCAGATTTGGCGCAATTTTTTTCAAATCCCATTTGGCGAAAATTCCGTTTTCAAATAACGCTTACATACACATTTTTAAATTATTTTCTATTTTCAAAAAGAACTTACATTAAATAAAATAATAATAATAATTAATAACTATAAAAAGAAATATTTTATATAATTAAAAAAAGGAAATGAAAGTAAATAAACATTTTATAAGTAAATAAATAAATAAAAACAGCCGGGTTACCATCTCAGGTAAAATAATGCCATTTTGACGCCAATTATGTACCCTGGTGCATATGTGAGATGTGACATCTTTTCCAATTTTTCATCCATTTCCTGTTGGCATACAACTTTGAAATTTGGAATATGTATGCATACCTGGGAGCAATACTGGAATTAGACATTGATTTTTTTTTTTAATTCGATCCAAAAAGAGGCAACGGGGGCTATTTTTTAAAGATTTATACAATTTATACTGCATAAAGGAGCCACTTACCTATTTCTATATACAAGAAGAAGTAAGTGGTATGTAAAAACAAATATAGTATACATAAATAAAATGCTTGAGATAATATACTAGAGATATAAGCACCGGGTTTGGCGAGATTTTTCATGCCAACTAGGCGAAAACATCGTTTTGATTACCAGATACATATAGCATGCTATAATAACACGTTATTTATTTATTTCAAAATGAAAAAAAAAGGAATAAACGAAACATTTTCTGTTATTAAAAAAAAGAAAGAAATAACAATCAATAAATGATAATATTTTTAGAATAAACAATTTATTATAACACTAGCTGTTACCCGTGACGTCGTTCACGTAGCATTAAAAAAAAAGATAAACGCTTTAATTAAACAAAACGGTTCATTAACAATAATTTAAAAAATATATAACATTTATCTTATAGAAGGCTATGCAGTAGTTTTTTTTATAGGGGACTTAAAGAACTCAGTCAAATAAAAGGAAAATGTGTTAGATAATATGAACAATCGCGAAAATGAAATTGTAACCACTTATACTGCAGAACAACTGTAACGCACCCCAATTGTACAGAAATCATGTTGTAGTGCATTTTAGAATTCCATATCAAAGAAAGAAAAATCATGTGTTAAACCTAGGTAATAAAAAAAATATCCAACATTTCCATAATGCATAACTTCACCGGGACATTCTTTTCTGCAGCTGTGTATATGATCTATGTGTTTGTAAATATTCTAAATACAATGTTAAAATTTTGCTTAGTGAGAAAAAGTATAACGAATATTAAAATTCACCTTTAGCAATTTCTAATTATAGATAGAAACTTACTTGAATTCTTTTTTACAGTCCTGTATATTACGTGCAAATTTATATACGATCGCAAATTTAGCTTAAATTATTCAAGCAAAAAACCCGATTCAAATTATTGAATTCATATTTCCGGGAATCGCTATTGCACTGGTGAGTAATCCAGTTTATTGTATAGTCTGATACATGATTTATTTAAATTCTACAAACATCTCTTATATCAAATGTAGCTGAACTTCAGGATGCATTAGTTTTCCAAATACATACGATAATTGAAAAACCTCTTCAGCAATCTTGTCTAATAGACCACACTTTGGATACAATATCTAAGATCTGGACACAGGTCCAAAATCTTTTATGCGTCTGTGTAAATGAACAACAAATGTGATGCAAATGATACTTAACTGCAAGCTTATTGTAGTAAATTTCAGTATTTATCATTGTATTGATTATCTCAGTATATTAATTTCATCATGTTTGAAATAGCGCAACGCAATTAAAATACGCTGGGAATATTTTTTTCTCCGTAGACTATTATATTACCGAACATTTTTCTGTAATCTTGTAAGTGAATGTTAAATCTTTTCACCCCATTTTCTACAGAAATCCTATTTTAGTGCACTTCAGAACCTGATATCAATTTCAATACTATTAAAATAACCTTAATAAAATAACATTATTAAAATACGTTGCAAATGGTTTTTCTTCACAGACCATAATATATTGAAATACTTTTGAGCTCCCTGTACGCACACTATAAGTACTACATTTAACATATTCGATAGTAACCATGTTCTTCTGAACCTTAAAAATGCATGTAAATTTCATTCCATTTAAAATTATGTAACATTATCAAAATACACCACAAATGATTTTTTCGCCTTAGACCATAATGTAAATTTTCCTTTTGAGTGCTCCTGTGATTCAGCTATAATTGCTACCTGGTCCATTTTTAATGCCGCATATGCTGTAATTGCTCACTGGTAAATCTCAATAACGTATGTTATTTTCGTATGAATTCCACTATATTTACCCAAGTTGAAAAACGGACAGACAGACGGCAGACCCCAGGCACTCGGCATCCGGTATACAGACAGGTTGAAGTCGTAAACACTTTTAGACCATGTTAGAAAGTGTCAAAAAGCGGGTAGTTTCCGTAAAACGAAAAAAAACAGTGTTAGGAAAAATATACTACAAAACTGTTTTTAGGTGGCATTTTTGTATAATTTGTACATATATGCTCTGCATACCATAAAAATGTATAGAAATTTATTATAAAAAACATTCTTAAAAGTCACAACATATTTTTACTTTTTAAGAGCTAAAAAAAATGTGCAATTAATATCCATTTACAAACCTGTTTCCAGTACACTTTGAGAACATTATGCCAAATTGAGATATTGACTGAGGGAATGTATTTTCTCACAATTACATTAAATCTTTAGATTTTAAGCCCGAAAGTGCATTTTTAAAGTGATATTTATTTATATTTTCAGAATTGAACAATTTTCAGAATTAACACACAAAAATATTTTTTTTGATTAGTTGAGCTTTTCTTACTTTCTAAAAATGATAAAAAGTTTTTCATTGATCATTACGTCATTTACGATATGTATAAATTATTAATATTTTCTAATCGTTTAATATTTAACCTTTAAAAAAACTTATTTCATTTTAAAATTAAATATTAGCCACGCTCAGACGACAAACTTAATTTTCTTTAAATAATAACTTTTGATATCATAATTCAATCTCATTTCATTTCAACATCAGAGATATTTTATTTTCAATTTGTGACGTCACAGTCGTCTCTTTGTAGCACTTACTCAAAATTACATTGTGTTATTAAAAATGAAAACTTGAAAACTTATACTTTGTTTCATATATGACGTTACATTGATATTTTTAAAATTCTTAATGGAAAGTATTCCTCTGACGTCACAATTGGTAAAAAGTTGAATTTAATAGCCTCGAACCGAAAGAAAGAAAAAGGTTCATTTTGATTACGGATTAATATCCGGAAAAACTACTAAAATATTTATATTCTTGTAAAGTGTGAAGTTATATTCTTGTAAAGTCTTCTAAGTGTAAAAGAAATTTTATATAATCGTTTGCGTAATATAAGAAGAAAAACAGCATTCCTCTGACGTCACAATTGGTGAAATTGCGGTTTTTAATCTCGAACCGAAAAACAGAATAGGGTCCATTTATTTATTTCATTTAATTTTATCACGTGAAAATCTTTCAGTTGAAAATTAATTACAGAAGAAAAATAATTATTCCTTTTTTTTTTTTTTTTGGCAACAAAAAAAGAAAGATAATTAAATATTATGGAAAATTTTTCAATTTATTCTGTATGAAAAATAGTGAAATATTGAATTATTAAGAAAAATATTTGAATAAAATAAATAAAAATTAGCCTATGTTCATTTCAGGCCAATAATTTACCTATATGCAAAAATTCAAAGACATTAATCCATCCGTTTTGAAGCCAAGTTCATTCCAATTTTCGGACACACTTTCACATTTATAATATATATAAGGATTTATATGATAACCAGCATGTTAGGCAACTGAACGCCATTTTGGCACCAATTAGGTACCTCGGTGTGTATAGGGCATATATGTGCCATATTTATTTGTAAAACTGAGCATGAACGTTTACCAAGTGTGTTTTCATAGTCGCTTATATCTTTTTGCAACATAGCGCACCTTTCGAAGCCAAAACTGCACAAAAGAAAAAAAAATCAATATTTGCAGTTTTTTTTTTTTTTTTTTTTTTTTTTTTTTTTTTTTTTTTTATGTAATGCACATTTTGTAATCAGTAGGCTCGATAATCAGACCTCGTTTTTTTTTTTTTTTTTTTTTTTTTTTTTTTTTTTTTTTTTTTGCTTTAAAAGATATTTCATACGACGTCTTTTTTGGATTCGTCGTTTTTCAATATTTGATAGTATGCGTCTACTCGTTTTGTAACTTTCTTCTTTATTAACAGCAACATTTGGATTTCCTATTTAAATAAAATTCTTCTAAATACAAAAAATTTTGTTAAAATAAATAAATAAATGAAATGCGGACATCTATTGCTCAAAGCACAAAATTTTTCCTATTGAGTTAATAAAAATCAGTAAAAACATAATTTTTATGATAATAAAAAGGTGACTTATGTAATAACAGAGTCATATATTGTGTACGTTATGGTTTAAGTATGAATATTTCTCCACCATTTATAAATAATAATAATAATAATAAAATAAAATGCGGACAGACCAAAGTCTATATTTGACTGAAAACAACAACCATTTTCTAAATGCTTTAAAAAAATGGCCAATGAAAAGTGATATTTCAAAAGTATTATGAAATTAATTAAAAACCATTTATTTTAAACTAAATGAATAAAAGATTTATATTTTTAATGAAATAAATGGGATTTGAAAAATTATTGGAAATTTATCACCATAGATGTATCAATATTACAATCAGTACTTTGTATGCAAAATGGAACAATTAGCAGTATCAATATTACAATCAGTACTTTGTATGCAAAATGGAACAATTAGCAATACTTTTTGTACCCGAAAAATGGTCGTTGCTTTTTTCAAGGTTAAAAAGTAGATTACGAAATCTTCCTATTCAGGGATGCCAAGCCCACGCTTATTGCACAGCAGAATTTTCTTTTAGGAAAAGTTATTTTTTAAATCCGCAGAATGTTCCAATTTAATAAAACATTTTCTGCATTAAAATACCGGTATCCAAATGGTAATTCCTTGATGCTGAAATAAAATGTTTTGACTTATGCTATTATTGCTTCCTCTTATTTATTTATTTGAATTTTAAAAAAGATGACTCAAAATCGTGTTTTTCAAATGTACGGAAAAAATTCATTTCGAGAGAGGGCGAAAAGAACAATATTTGGCGATTTATTACCTGCGTTTGGCTAAGTGTTTTACTACCTTGTATTTAATACTCTTCACAATACTTCGCTGTTATATGGACTTAGGCGCTTTTATAAAAAGTTTGACGTAATTCGGGCTTAAGAAAGTGAGTTTTTTACTGAATAATACAAATAAATGAAAAATGAATACTAATATAATCACTAATAAAAGAAAAATGAAGCATTATATTGATCTATGTATATTAAAAAATGCATCTGCTAGCACTAATTAGGTTAATTTATGTGTTTATAATAGGAGATAAATAGCTTTTGATTCTGTATTTCTATGCTATAAAGCATTAACGTTTGTGTGTTTTTCGTTATCATTGGGAGTACGTAGCCGATTTAAAAAATAATGGTGGCAAAAAATGTTAGTAACCATCTTTGCTGCAAAAAATACTATATTTTGCGTAGGAACAATAATCACCACCAATGCACGAGCAAAAAAAGTTCTAAAATTGAGAGTTCCTCGATGTTGATATGACTAAAAATTTTAAATCTTTTTTTTTTTTTTTTTTTGGTGGCAACTTTTAAGATATAATATTCTCGTTATGAACGATTTCTAAAACATTCGACAATTTAATTTCACAAATTAAATTTTTTTTTTCTAGAAAAAGTTTTAAACCCAATTTATTGAGAATATTGCAATTTCTAGGATACTTTTGGGGTCAGAAACTATAACTTTGACATCACCGTAACTTATAAGATGTAAGTGCTCGTTTAGGACAAATTTTTAAAAAAGGATATTCCTTAACTCTTATCGACAACCTCATTGCATCCGTGGAAAACAGATATTCAACATTATAAACTATTCGGACGGGTTTCACACCATATAAAATACACTCCATTCTCTTCAAACATAATAGTTTATATCATTTATGGTTTCTCAAACGGTGCGAAGCTTCTGTTTATGCTCATGACATCATTTCAAAGAGTTATATTTCCAATATAGAAAAATTTGGTGTTTTATTTTCTGTATTACTTTTAACATTTTGCATATTTTCAATTTTATATCCATGCATGGTTTGCTTTTCTTTTATAAAAATAGTATATGCAACTTTATATATAAGATTTTGAAATTCTATGATTCAATATGCTTATTTTCATCATATTTTATCACAATGATTGACCAATTAAAGGCAACATCTTTACTTATCGCAAGTTATTAAATGTGCATTCTCAGCAATATCGCTCAGACTAATCCCTCTGAGGGAAGTCCTAGTAAATCCAAGATTATCTTTTGTACAAGTAATCTATACTAATAAAAGAACAAAACGCTCTGTCTGTCTGTGTGTCTGCGATGGCTAGAAAAATCTACAATACGTACGAAGCTCAAAATGTTTTTGAAAGTAGCCCAATATCTCTCCTGATGCACCTGAGCTTCAGAACTTCGAAATTCCAATTATTAACTGAGTAATTAACTAAAATCAAGACGTCACTCTTATAAAAAATCATCTTTTACTCATTTTTTTTTCTCTTTCGTTTCTTTACGGTTGGTTGGTTGTGTAAAAATTTTCGCAGAAGTAATAAGAAAGCTGAGACAGAATTAAAGAAACCCATGGAGGAATAAGATAAGTGGAGGTGAAATAAGCCTCAAAAACGTTTTGCGATATGAAACCATTTATCGATCAAATTTTAATGTGCCAAACAAAAGGACGTGGAAGGGATTTTCTGTTATAAGACGAATTGAAAGAAGTGCATTACAATTGAAGCATATTTCAAGAGGAAATAGCAAATTTTTAAAATGGTCTTTGTTCTATTATTATTTATTAGAATAAATGTTCGCTTTTAAAATGAAAGAAATTGGAAAATTAGCAATAATTAAATATCAAATTAAAATTAAATAAGATATTGAAAACATTTGAAACGAACTAAAAATTTTATAACTAAAAGTTTCCTTCATTAATGTAATTTTACATACTTTATAACGTAGATGAAAAATGTTTATGACTTAATAATTGCATGCAAATAAATATTTAAAATATAATGATGAAAATATTCTTTTAAAATCATGCATGAAAACTTAAGTAATATATATTAATCTGAAATATAAATTTCTGACTGCAGACGATTTTAATGTACTAACAAAATAATGTTATATTTTCAAGCAAAACGTTAAAATTATTTTCTATATTGATATTTAAAACACATATGATAAAATAATTAATAAATTGTTACCGGTGAAGTGATAAATTAGTTCGTTTTTAAAAAACGAGAGAAATAAAATACGGGTTTAAACCTGTTTCATTTGATAAGCGTGTCAAAGCACGTGCTTTTGTTGGTACGTAATTGGACTTAATGTAGGGTTACTTTTTAAGCATGACCTGCAGAAATAATACTTCCACTCTATTAATTTATTTTTACTCATAAAAGAAACCTATTTGAGATTTTCACATTTCAAAAGTGATTTTTTTCCCCCCAAAGACCTTAAAAATTCATAGACTGGCAAAATGTCAGTTTAACTTAGGATTTTTGAACATAGCTGTTACGTCAGATCATTGGTACTTCGTACATTAGAATGTATTTGTGGTTAGCTATATTGCAGTTAATATATGTATATGTATATATGAGGCCTTTTAGCAGTTTTTTTAAATAATTAATTAAATTTGAATGCATTTATTTAAGTTAAAATTTTATTAAGATTTTAATTTGTTTTTAAAACAAAAATGAAATGGCTCTTTGACGTACAATTGTTC
The DNA here is from genome assembly GCA_964019185.1 of Maratus speculifer. Taxonomy (NCBI): domain Eukaryota; kingdom Metazoa; phylum Arthropoda; class Arachnida; order Araneae; family Salticidae; genus Maratus; species Maratus speculifer. The sequence continues at coordinate 276,560,778 of OZ025289.1, read as the reverse complement.
GAATCGGCAGACGATTCATACACCGTAACAAGTTAACAAATAGTAAAATAAATTATATATAAAAAAAATCACTAAAATAATTGTAGAAAAACATAATGTTTAGGCGTATTAACACGTACCCGAAAAAAAACAGACCATACTCCGATTCAAGCAAGACAAAAATTCCATGAGCATAAACCCGACCCGAACCTAAAAATTCCATTTGAAAAAAAACTATGGATTTGATATCTGACCCGAATCAAATCTGAATCTCACAAAAATATTCAAATGAAGCATACCCCAATCCGATCAAGGAAAAATAATGTTCGTGTATATGCAACCCGACCCGAACCTAAAATTTGTCTTTGAAAAAAACCCGAAAAATGACCAGAACGAAACCCGAAATCGATAAAAATATTCCAAAGAACTATAACCCGACAGGAGCCAGACAAAATAATTTCCGTGAACATAAACCTGACTCGAACCTAAAAAATTCCATTTGAAAAAAAACCTGAAATTTTATGCAAACTACATCTGAATCCAATGAAAATATTCGAAAGAGCCACAACCGGATTCGAATAAGAGAAAATAATTTCCGTGGATATGAAACCGATCCGAACTTAAAATTTCATTTGAAAAAAAAAATTGAAATCGGACCAAATATGAACCTGACAAAAATATTCCACAGAACCATACCCGGATTTCAACAAGACAAAAAATTTCCCTGAACATGAACCCAATCCGAACCTTAAAAAAATGAACTAAATCTGAATCTGACAAAAATATTCCAGAGAAGCATATCCTTATTCGAACAATGCAGATTAATTTCCGTTCGTGCGCAACCCAACCTGACCCTAAAAATTCCATTAAAAAAGCCGAAATCTGAAGTGAACGACATCTGAACCCGAAAAAAATATTCCAAAGACCCAAAACCGGATCCGAGCAGGACAAAATAATTTCCCTGGACATGAATACGACCAGAACCTTAAAAATCGATTTAAAAAAATACTTGAAATCTGAATCGAACCAAATCCAAATCCGGCGAAAATATTCCAAACAACTATAATCAGATACGAACAAGACAATATAATTTCCATGGACATAAACCCAATCCAAACCAAAAAGAAAAAAATCCCGAAATTTGAACCAAACCTAATCTGAACCTAACAAAAATATTTCAGTGAAGTATAACCTCATTGGAACTAGGTAAAATAATTTTCATATAAGTACAACCCGACCCGAACTTAAAAATCCCATTTGAAGGAAAAAAAAGAAACCCACGAAATCTGAATTGAACCGAATCTAAACTGAACAAAAATATTCCAAACAACCATAACTGTATCCGAAGAAGATAAAATAATTTACATGAACATGAATCTAATCCGAACCTAAAATTCGGATGTTCTACAAAACATAATGCGCTCCATAGCGGTGGAAAGTGAAACTAAGTACTTACAAGGAAGGTCTCCATACGGGCATACTCAGAAAAATCTGAAAAAAATACAGAATATTCTTCTCATATAGTTATATATGTTTATAAAAAAAATTCGGCAGAACCTCCTTATAACGTCCGTAAAAAAATAATAAAAAATTCGTTTGTTTGGCAATTTATCTCCGGTTGGCGAAAAAACGAAATTTTGAAAAATAGGCTTTTACGTTTCGAATACTTTTTAAAGAAAAAACTTTCTATGTTCAATTTATTTAAATAAGTTTAGTTTAAGTAATTTTAGTTTTGCATTTTTACTTTACTTTAAGTGTAATTTTGTCATATACGTTTCTATGTACTTATAACAAAATGAAATTAATATATTTTATCATTTAAAATACAATTTAAATTGATTAAAATTGTTCCAAATTGAAAAATACACTGTTAAAAATCTGCTGCATTTGTTGCAACGCACTCCCTTGCTTGTATAGAAAACGGTTACTTGGCCGTGAAATGGAGCTTTCTCATTAGTTGGAATAGAGATATTATATACAAGTGGTGGAGTGCGTTGCAACAAAATGCAGCAGATTTTTAACAGTGTATGACATGGTCAATTCACAGTGCTATGGAGCATTCTCATTGGCCAGAAGAGAGATATTCTATAAAAGTAGTGGAGTGACGTTGCAGTAAATGCTGCAGATTTTTAACAGTGAAGTCAATTAAAATCAATTTTCAGATTCGTTAAAATCGTCTGCTTTTGGCGAGGAAATGCACTGCTCGCCAAATCCCGCGTCGCTTTCAGCTTTTCACGCCAATTACTCCAAACTATTTTATTTTTTTACATATCTAATAATGTAATTCCGCCGCTAATTTTCACTGATCCTTCATTACCTACATGAGTAGTTTAATTCGTATTTTTTTTCAAAAAATTCTGAGTATGCCCCCAATGGAGACCTTCCTTGTTAGCGCGAGATGGATAAGATATTTCGTTTATAGTTAGTGTTAAATTAGAACTTCGTTACGGTTAGGTAACAGTCAGGTTGCAATTACGTTCCGGTGAGCCTTTTGTTATATTTATTTTCCGGCTAGGTTACAGTTAGATCATGGTTAAGTTACAGTTAGATTAAGGTTAAGTTGCGGTTAGGTTGTGGTTAGATTATGGGTAGGTTATGATTAGGTGACGGGCACGTTACATTTATGGTATATTTAAGTTACAGTTAGGTTACTGTTAAGATACAGCCAGGTTAGAGACAAGTTATGATTACGATACAATTAGGTTACGGTTAGGATTTTATTCACAGAATGAACATTACGCATATTGATAAAAATGTGACATATTTGATAAAAAATATACACCTATTTTTGAAAAGTGGCTCTGAAATTATAATACTATATACTAACCTTTTAGCTAATCATCGGGAATCGATTTCATTCACGGTATAGTCGGATTTAAGAGTGATATAATTAGTTTGAAATTCAAAGTATTTCACTTGGGATATCTATGTGAAAAAAGTATTTAGTTTAGTCACTTAATAGTAATTTTAAGAATAAATATCAACACTTTAAAACGAAAATCACGCAATCGTTGGACACATATTCCCTCCTGCGTTTCCCGTTGCAGTCATTTTGGGTATTTTTGCAGCTAAATATTAGTTCTTTTAAACCAATTTTTGACACAGTCAGGGGGCACGTATTTAATATAATGTACACTGTAAAAAATTTGGCCCTTTTGCTGCATCATCACTCCCCCACTTTTATAGAATATATCTCTTTTGGCCTATGCTCCATAATAGGCTGAAGTAATCATTTTCTGTAAAAGCGGTGGAGTGACGATGCATCCAAAGGGTCAAATTTTTAACAGTCTATTTACACATATTTCGAGTTAAAGATAAAATCATAAAAATTTCAAGTTCGTTTAACATTATTATTACGTACCCGGGCAACGCCGGGCGGGTCAGCTAGTTACCAATAAAAGAACTGTTGGTATTGGGGTGTAGTAAAGATTAAAACTTTGTCTGCCGGTTCTGAAGGTTATTCGAAGTTCTGCTCCTGACTGCCGAGTAAGAACAACATTCAAGGCTCCTTTTTATATTGACAGACGCTTCCCAACATGAACCGATTATGATCTTTCTATTTTAAGGTGGCACCTACTATCGTCTATCCTTTTGTTGTTGTTTACATATGACCGAAGGACAAGACGAGTGTTGGATCTTACATTAGACTGCACCAGGGAGAAGAAGTCAAACTTCTGCAGCAGAGGATGTTCGACAAAGTCTTAATAGATGGCAGTACCAAACATCGCTACCTCCTCAATTTCGGTATTACTCTGGAGGAAAGAAAATGTTTCTCCTGAGATCAATACCCATGGTAAATGTTACGACCGTTCACAGGACTTTCAGAATTTTTTATTTAACGAGAGTGTACACTGCATACAGTCAGTCCTTTAAATGTTAAAATATTCCTTAGAACACACATAAATATACTTATATACATCATAGTAATGTTTTTTTTATGTGTGTGTGTGTAAGAACTATGCAGGAAAAAAATGCAGCTGACACCTGGGGACAAATTTCCGAAAATGGGTGCCAAGCAATAGTAATAGATCATAATAGGTGCTATAAGTCCATGTTGATGCAAGAGATATTGATAGTTGCACCATTTAATAAAAGAACAACTTGTCCTTAGCTATTCATTCATGTTAAAAAACTGACTGACTAAACATTTACAAAATCAATCAAGTCCTCTTTCATTTGAACATTTACCATTTGGTTGTGAAGAATGAAAATTTCCCTTTGTCATCAAGCTCCATAATTCCCATAATATTCCCCATAATATTCATAAATTTTTTCTTTTAAAAGGAAATATATCAAATATAAAACGTGTTATTTTGCAATGATAGAATTCTGTGTGTCTGTGTTGAAAGAAAAAAAACATTGTTTTTTCGAGTTCAACTGTTACCTTGAAAAATTACATTAAAAACAAATTCATAATGCTTATCTATACACTAATTTAGGAAGTTGTACAAGTAATTTTTTCCAGGTCATGAAAATTTGTGTGATCTAAAAACGTAGTGTCTCTTTCACAAATGATTAAATCATAGCTATTGTTTATTGGTTATTTTTGTTTCATGAATAATTGCATTAAGGAAAGAACACAGGTGCACTAACAAGGAAGGTCTCCATACTGGGCATACTCAGAATTTTATGAAAAAAATACTAATTGAAGTACTTATGTATGTAATTAAGAATCAATCAAAATTAGCGGCGGAATCACAGAAGAAAATATGTAAAAAAATAAAATAGTTTCGTATTTTGGCGTGAAAAGACGAAAAAGTCACTCGATTTGGCAAGCAGCCCTTTTCCTTGCCAACAGCAAACGATTATAATGCAACTCAAAACTGTTGCATATTTAGAATGCGTGTAAATGGTATTTAATGAATATAAACATAAACAGTGAGAGACTTTATTATATACATAAATATACATATTGTATTACATACATATATATTACATGTTGAAATAGTTATTTAATTAATCACTGGAAAAATGTCTTCATAGATAAAAAAAAAATCATTTTGAAGAAAATCATCTTCATATATTCTAGCGTATTCAAAAAATAAAAGCCACATGTTTTCATAGCAACAAAATCTAATGGACTATTCTCAATTGGACGTTGAGCTTGAAACAAATTTAATTAATTTAAATTATGAATTTCGTTTGAAATCTCAAATTTTCATGATTAAATTAGAATATAAATATATATAAATATCGATATAAAAAATTATTCTTAAAACAAAATAAAAGTTACAAAAATAAAGTTATTTAAATTAAATTTATCAAAACAAGTTCAACATAAAGCTTTTTTTTTTCTTGAAGTGTATTTGACCTAAAGTATTTTATGAAATTACATTCCATCGCCAAGCAGCGATAAATCGCCAAATAACGAAATTTTCAATTTTTTTTAAGGTTACTGAATGGAGATTCCGCCGAATTTTTTTTAAAAACGTATATATCCACACGAGGAGAACATTCTATAATTTTTTTCTGATTTTTCAGTGTATGCCCGTATGGAGACCTTCCTTATAAGTGTTGCAATAACACAGTGTTATGTAAAATCTACGAATAAAAAAACTTTTATAATTACAGTAACGGTGAAGGTAATTAAATAAAATATGAAAATGATCTATAACTTGAACTATTTTTAATCAGCATGCTTTCGCACACTATCAATATAGAACAATGCTTTATTATTGTCATCTTATTGTCATCTTTTAACATCATTTTTATAAACACGAAAAGTATATTCTATAAGTTACTACCGTGAAATAGTACATTAATTACTTGTAATTCTTGTTCGATTTTAATACATCTATAAACCATTATCATATTATCTCACTTTTACAAAAAGGCAACTGAACGTTAAATAAAGTCAATTATTTAAAATTTAAAATTTTCTATTCAATTTCCGGACGAAGATGTACTATTAATCTATTTTTCGTTTAAATAGTTCAGACAGCATATTCGTGCGTCATTTAAAATTTTTGACAAATGAAAATACTAAGTAAAAAAGATAAAGGAGATATTTAAATTTAGATCATCTGCTCAGTGAATCCCTTTATAAATCCAAATAATATTGCCTGTCAAAGTAACATTAAAGTAAAAATGAAGAATTTATCGATCCCCATGAAAATAAATTTTTCAGCAATTGTATAATGGCAAAACGAAGTGGTATTGATTTGCAGAAAATTATTTTTTAAGTGAATTTATATATCTTGTAAAAAGTAGAACATTTTTATCATTTTTTGTGATTACTTTTTAATCTAAACTTTTCTATTTCATAATGAGTTTTTCTGGCGCTTCTGATTTCACTTAATTTTTTTTCACATTAGTAAGTAAACAGCATTATATGATGAAATCTATCGTAAAATAAAAATAAATTAATTTATTTGTTTTTAAGCTATCCTTTCTAAACAATGGTTTAGATATTTATTTCTTGAACAGAACATCTAATTATTTTTAAAAGCAAATTCAAATCATTTATTGTGGGATGAGTTATTTCTAATGGTATCATTATTCTACAATTCTTTCAATTTTATCTGTGTGCGATTTTTTAAGCCCTTTTCAACAAAGCTGAAAGTGCACTGTAATGTGCATTATTGTGCATTTATTGTGCATTCGTTTTATTTGTCCGTTTGTTTGTGTGAAAGTTTGGTCATCTAGCTGTCTGTCCACGCTCTAATTCTCTTAAATATACTCTTATTTTTATGCAAATGATAAAGGCTATTTGAGATCACCAAATTGTATATGAAGTATATAAGATTAGTGGTTCATTTACAAGAGTACTCAAAACAGTTTCATTACTTTATGTTACATGGGGGAAAATCGTTTCCAGAGTATTTTAATGCGATTACGGTACTTCAAATATATCGAAACTGATAAATCACTGAATTTCATTACGACTACGTTATAACAGGCTATTCATAGCATTTTTTACCAATTAACAGGGACACTAAAAAAAAATCTGTTACAGTACTGTTTTTGAGTAATAATTGTTATAATGTGCATTTTAAAATTCTCTTTTTTTGTTTACTCGCCAAATGAAGCATTTAGTTGCAATTTGGTACATTGGCGAACAGCAACGAGAAATTATCTTCCTTCTCTAAATTGCCATAGCCGGAATGGAAAGTACTATTTTTCCCGGATGGCTGTAGAATAGTTTTTTTTCTTTTTTTGGAAAAACTTAAGTCATTTTTATGTTCTGTAATTTAAGTTGTTTTTAGTATGTAAAAATATAAAAAAAAATTAAGGTATTTATCCATTAACCGGCCTCAGATGATAATTAGCCAACTGAAATTTACAATACTGTAAGAGTTACAATAACAAAAGATTCAATAATGTGCCAATATGCGTTCATTAAAAAAGGCTAGCTACCTAGTAACTGTAAGAACAAAATACTTCAAACATTAAAAAGTAGAAAACATAAATGAAAATAAAGCATGATATATAGTATTTTACTAGCCAAAGCCGATTTTAGGCCAAACTAGTTTATCCTAACGCGCTTTAGGATAGACTAGTATTTTCCTTGGCCAAACAAGTTTATTATAACGCCCATGGAATAAACTAGATTTCCTAAGCCTATCTAATTTGGTCTAATGCACATAGGATAAACTAGTTTAGGCAGCTATTTATTGGTTAGAACTGATTTATCCTAGGCCTATGTAATTTATCCTAGGCCAATACAATTTGGTGTGTTTTTATTTATCCATCCCAACAATCGCGATTGCACCAACTTTGTGCAAAGTAGTAAACTGAATGCAACGGGAATGAATGCAACGGCAGTAAATAAAATAGTCGCTAACGATCAGGGATGTAGTAGAAGAGATGGGCAGGTATATACTGTATACATTTTGGATTTCTTTAAGGATCTCCGTATGCTTTGTCATGAAATCTATAGTATATACACTCTAGGGTATACCCTCTGCCTTGAACGTATACCCTCTGCTTAGAGTGTATATTCTCTGTTTTTTCTATGACTGCATCACTCCTGACGGTGATCGTTGGACTGCAGATCAAAAGTATTAGGAAATATAGATAAAATGCTTAAACTGCGTACTTTAAACATGTAATACCTGTATTTTTATTGAATCTCGCCTTTTAAGTATAACGGAGAATTTTTTAAAGTTTATATTCTGCAGTGTGTGACTGATTTTAGGTGGAGTATTGCATTTCGCTTTATTATTGTATGTCCCCTATGATTTATATTAGTTTTAAAAATACTCCGAGATTTTAAAATATTTCAATACTTATATAGAGCATACTTCACTAAAAGTAATTACAAAATATGTTCCATAGAGTTTATATTGATTTTGAAAATACCAACACCATGAGCTTTTAAATTATCTTAGTAGTTTTATAGAACATATTTCTTTAAAAATAATGGCACTTTATAAACAGTTATTTTCCAATTTGTGGATCAGACGTCTTCTAACATATAACTACGAGTTTTAGACTAAGATTCATTGGCTATGTACTATGTGTAAGCTTATCTCTGATAGGAATGAGGAAGTTTAAATCACGTTCAAACAGTTTCTTTCAAAAGTTAAAACTGGTGATCACCTGTTAGTCCAATCGTTTAAGAAAAAGAAAATCAAAACAAAATGTCAAAAAAAAAAAAAAAGAAGAAAAAAAAAGAAAAATGCATCAGTTACAAGCATTGTTTTTTCTTTTCTTTTAGATATATTATCATGAGGGGGAGGGAGAATTAAAATGAGGAAATGTTCTTACTTGACGGTGGTTTATAGTTAATATATTGATTTAAAACAGAAATTTTTTACGTTTAGAACAGAGAAGTTTTGTTTTTGCCCATTTTGTCTCATTAATCTTTTATATCACTAATTGCTAAAGTTTGAAGTAATTTAATAACTTATATTTAATACAAAAAACAAGCAAAAAAATTGAAGACTATTTCTTAAAACGAATAGTATTTTATTAATTGATTTTATGCACCACACGATTGAAATTCGAAAAATATCAATATTAATATAGCTAATTATTTAATTTAAGATTTTGTTATAAAGAGCATAATTCCATGATTATGAACAATAATCAATTATATTTTTACTCAAATGTTATATATATTTTTAAAAAAAAGACTATTTGGTTAAATTTCTATTGATGGTTAATAGAGAGAAGCAATGAATTAAGTTTCAATTGAATTGAATAACAATTTGAATCAATTTTAAATAATGTATTTTGGTTCATACAAAATTTAAATAAATCGCTTTTAAATATTTTGAATTAAAGTTTGAGTTTAAGGGCACATTTAAAATAATTGCTGTAAAATTTTAGTGTCACTACACTACACATTTTCCATCACCATTTAAATATGTATTCAATAAAAATCTACCTCCGTCCTCTCCCAGGGGAAAAATTAATTAAAAAATAAGTTTCACTTTTTTAAATTCTGCCCTTTTTATATTATTTTATTTTGTCGCAGTTTTTTTTTTAAATAGGGGGAATTGGGGCACACTGATACACCCCCTCTACTGCTCTAAGGGTCATTACAGGAAATTTCACAACAGCTCTAAAAGGTGATGCTAGTGTACTCAACTACATACACGAAGTATTGGAATGATTCAGTTGTTTGTTGAAACGGAATAGGTGATTTGTTGTTTTTTTTAGGTCAAAAGTAATTTTCAGTTGTACAATTGAAATGGTATTACACAACTGTTCTAGCGTTTTCAACCGAAAAGAATACCCTCTCTAGCAAGTAAAGCCACTCTTTATCAATTCCTCATTACTTTTTGTTAGATAAATTATGAAGTATTGGATTTGAGGCTCATTTTATTCAAAATGGCTGTATGAGGCACATTGATACAATTTAAATCCTTTTCTAGCTCATTTTTTCATTACCTTTTATTATTTTTTTTTTTTACAATACATTCCTTAATCCAACCATTTTTTGCTAAAAATTTCTAATGTTATTTTTTTTAATGAAATAGCTCTAATTTCTTTATATTGGAACATTTTATAGTATTTTTGCAAAGAGAAGATGTACGGACTTACCCAACATCTAGTGCTAGTAAAACTAACAAAAGAAAAAGACGGCAACCTGGCAAATCTCGAATTTACATCGATTCTCCAAAGAAAAGAGTATTTTAGACAGGACAAATTTTAAGTAATAGAAACAAGCAGTAGAACAGCAAAGGATAATTATATTATAAACAGAATTTTTAATATAATTATACCTTATTTTCTGTTTACATACCAATTTATAAACAGAAAACCTGGTCATTTTTTCATTTTTCCTAAGAAAGAAGAGAATGCTGGGGTTGAAGTGCCAGATATGACAAAGTTACTACAGTCAACAATCAAACAAGGAACAGCCAGACCATCAGGTCATTATACAAACCATTTTGATTGCTTTAATATTGCGTACTAATAGAGTGTGGGTGATTTGAATTTTTATAAATAATATAAAATGTTTTTTCTATGAAAAATATGCATTGGTGTTATTTTGTCTCCATTTTTCCCAAGCGTATCAAAATGCCCCATGAGATGTATCAATCTGCCTCGGCAATGGGGCACATTGATACAAATGACTTTTTTTGATTTTTTTTTTTTTTAAATTACATGCAAAAATAATATATAAAACAATGTACATTTTTATAACACGCTACACAGGTTTTGCTGACACCACATAGAAAAATAACTTGAAATTTCTGTTTTTTGGACACCAAAAAAAGTCTTAGAAAAAAGCTGTATCAATGTGCCTCAGTCCCAAATAATAATAATTAATCAATTCTCTAAACTCCTCCACGTCTAAATTTTATGATAACTCCTCACCCTATTCTTTGGTCTCCAGCATATAATTAAAAATTTTCAATTTCTATTAAAAAGAAAAACATGTATTTAGAGTAGTTAGAGCATGTAGAGCACTTATTATGTTGGTGTTACATATAAATGAAAGACATTCGTAAGAAACACCTCCCACCCCCACCCCTAGACTCGCTCCTTTCTTTTCTTCCTCTTCTTAAGAATTTTAAAATGTGAAATTCTTTGTTTGTGAAGTTAACTAAATATTTTATGTTATTTTGGGAAAAAGCACTCTAATTTTTAAATTTCCTCTTAAAAGTTCACTAACTGGCGACAACATTAACCTATGACAACCGGCGAGAGAATTCACTGCGCTTTCTCGCTTCTCCAATTTGCAAATCAAGTGCCCCGTTGCCGCGCAGTTTTTTTCCCCTCGTGGACTTACTGTTCCTAAAACTCGCAGTTGGCTATCCACGAGTGGTTGATTTCGGTCCCCTCTAAATTTCAGTCTTCTTGTAAAAGCTGTCATGGAAGTCGTTTGGATCAATAAAAACACGCCAAATTAAACTGGCCTAGGATAAACTAATTCAGACCAATTAATAGCAAGCTAAGCTAGTTCAGACCAATTAATAGCAATCTAAGCTAGTTCAGACCAATTAATAGCAAACTAGGTAATAGAAAGAACTAATTTATCCTATATGTGTTAGAAGAAAATAGTTAAATTACAAAAACTAATTTATCCCATGTGAGTTAGGATAAATCAGTTTGGCCTGGGATAAAATAGTTTATCTAATTCGCGTAAGGATAAACTAGTTTGGCCTAAGCCAATCTAGTTAGGCGGGTAACACACACATATTATATGCATATATTAATGCATAGAAAGTTTGTTTACATTTTCCATGCCTTTTCTAAACCCAATTCTAGTACTTGACTCATTACTTCCTGTTAATTAAATTGACCGTAATCCCTCTTAGTAAAACAGATTTAGAATCGTAAACGATTGCAGGCATTTTAACAAGCAGATAAGGTATTTTACAGAGAAATTGTCTGACGAATCGACTGACGTTGTCTATACGAACACGTAAATTTGAGATCATATTTGGACTTGTCGGAATAAAAATTATCTTAGCTACAAACGGGAGTTCATTCGGTAAAGTAACTTAAGATATATGAACGTTTACCTTTTAGAGCTACTAATGTTAAATTTATTTTGAATCCTTTCAAATTAATGCGTGTATTATTTAATCAGAATTCTAAAATTACTGGGCTGAAAAAGCTGTAATTTTGGAGTCGCTTATTTGAAGATTCTTGAAATCGGTTTTTTTTAATTTTCTGCGTTCAATGCATTCTTTCTTGAAAACTTCTTTTAATCTTCAAGAATTAAAAATGAAAAAAATCTTAAGAATTTATTAATTTAAATACAATACGGAAAATGTTATAATAAAACGGAATCTTGCAATAATCAGGAAATTACCATAATCCTTGAGAAAAGAATACAAAGCAATTTTCAAAGATGGGGTATTGTGTAAACAAATTTTTTTTACCCTGAATGGATAGTTCATTTTTATCCCCATCACAGAAAGCATAAGAAACCATTTTGACTCTTTTAAAATGGCATTTTACCACATATTAGTTTGTTTATAGATCATTTCAACAAATTCTAGTTATTATGTTAGTAATAGAATAGATTCCTTCAGGATAATTTTTCTCCTTAATGTAGCACAATAAGGAGTCGAAACGACTTGCTTTTCCGCTTCAGGGTAAAAGACAAAATTTTCTTTGGATAGTAGATATTAATCTATTTATCTTCTTTAGTTAGAGAATAGCTGTTGTTTTCTTTCGTTAAAAATATGATTTTGTTAAAAGTCATAGAACAATTCAACCATTATCTAAATTTATATATTTATTAAGCTTTGTAAAAACAAAAACAGAATTTTGAATCAGTTCTATAAAATTTCATCATTAAAAACAAAATAATCGTACTGCTTTCATTGTTGAAAAAAATTGCACAAGTAGTTATGTATGTATTGAATATATTCTACATTGTATACGTTGTAATACATAGTAAGTTGATGCACCCATTTTTAATTACTTTTATTTTACAATAAAATTTGCATTTTATTGTACGCATTTTTAGTTGCATCTGTTTCATAAATCTGACAGTAAACTTAATGTGAAATATAAAAGCAGTAAGTTTTGATTACATTCATTAATAACTATAGCATAATAATAATAATATATATTCTACAAACGAAAAAGTGAGAACTTATATTATAAATAATTATTTTGCTGATAAGAAGCCATTTCAATAATAAAACATTTACAAAATATTAAAAATTGACAAGTTTCAACCAATTTTCATAGAGTCATCTCCAGAATTAGAAAGAAAATTACAAACATAATGAACGTGAAACACTGGAATAAATAATCATTGAATTCAAATTAAATATAACGCTCTCTATATTTTTGACACCATCCGTGTCCACACTGTATATTTGCAAAAAACAAATTCCTGCAGATAATAAAAATAACAACAATAATAATATAAATCCTACAAGCCGTGCAATCATTAAATCCATATGTCCGGCATGCGAAAAGATAGCGTATCGTTAATATCAGACATAAAGAACGTGTAACTAATATAAACTATAAAAGAAGAAAAACTGTTTTATTTAGACGGAATGAAAAAACGAACATTGACACATTTTTCAACGTGAATAGATTAATTTGTAGATGTAATTTTTATTTAAAGTTATTCATAAGAGAGTATATTTAAATTTATTTTAAAAGTTCACATGTTTGTAACGTTTAACCAGCGTCCAAATAATGGCGCTTTACTGTAACGAGGTGGAACCCGTCGAAATTCGACGAAAGAAAATTTTTAAGAAGGAACTGTTACATTGATTTGTAATAAATCAACAAAATTTGTTACATTAAAAAATGCATCTTATATTGGCCAGTCTAGAACTCAAACAAATATTATTTTAAGCTAAAATTAAAAAAATACTATTTCTATAAAACTCAGTTGATCAAATTAAGTAAATTAAACTTTAATTCCATATGTAGTCAGTAAATTATCATAAAGATCAGTTGTTAGGATGAAGTTATCAATTGGGGTTCTTATGTTTGGTATAAATGCGAATAAAAATTCCGGGTATATTCCGGGTCCATCCATCACAAGTGGTCCAGCACTGGTCGCTCGGCCATTTTTTAAAAATCTGAAATTTTTTGTGCAACAACCCTAACATGATGGAAGTTCAAAATGATTATTATTTTATTTTTATTAATTTTTGTTTGCGCATGTCAGCCATCTTTGTTTTATCGGGTGTAGCGATTTTCTCATATACTAGGGTATACAAAATTGTAAATATCTCGTTATTTATTTTCCCAATTGAAATGGGGTTTGCAGCATTTTGTTTAGAATAAAATAGTCTAAAGATATGGTGGTAGAGTAATTTTTTAAAAATAAATTTTTACTGGTAAAATTTTAGCACAAAATGTAAGATTTTTTCCAAAATCTGTCCCATTACAAGAGGAAATGTTTTATGCAAGGGAAACTGTCAATATAACACATTTTTTTTTTTTACAAAGAGAACAAAGGTACATGTACTCACAAACCGAGTTCCAGATCTGGGAGTTGATTTCCCTTTGCGAAAAAAATTCTAAGATTTGTCAAAAATTCCAAATATCGCACTTTTTAGGCTTTGATATCTCTGGTGGGGCATGAGATAAAAACCTGAAATTCCAGCCTTTGATAGTATTGTATGAGAGTGTTATGTACAAAAAAATTTAAGAAGGAGATTTGACTACAAGCTGAGACATGACTTGGATAATGTATGAAAACAATACTGCCAAAATACTGTAACTATATGTTTATTCATACTTCCAAAATGTTAAATTATAATTGATTGATGGTGCAAAGTTAAATATTAATTACAAATATCGTTTTCAAATGCTTTCGTGTGATTTAAAATATCGGGAATGTACGCTAAGACAATACAGTATATGTCCATATGAATAAAACCTACTAGATGATATTGGGTCAAGCCATTTCAAGTGGTGCGGAAAACATTTTTTGATTGTTTGACCATTTTTAAAAAATCTGAAACTCTTTGTATAGCAGTCCTAATATGATGGAAATTCAAAATGATTATTATTTTGATTTTACTTTTTTTTTGTTTGTGCATGGTTGCTATCTTTGTTTCATCTTGTGACATCCCCCCCCCCCCAAAAAAAAAAAAATCTGTCCATTTACAATAAAAAAATTTTTATGGAAGGAAAACTGTCAACATAACACAATTTGTTATACAAATAGGTCAAAAGTACTTGTACTGACACACCGAATCCCAGACGTGGAAATTGATTCATCTTTGCGAAAAAATCTAAACTTAGTCAAAATTTTCGAAAATCACACTTTTTAGACTTTGATATCTCTGGTGTGGTACAAGATACAAATCTGAAATTCTGGCCTTTGTTAGTATTTTATGGTCACGTTTTGCACAAAAAATTTCAAGAAGGAGATTTGAGGAAAAGCTGAGGAACGGAGGTCCGAAAATGTTAAAAAATGAGATTACGTTAAGAGAAATGAGATTTATCTCTTTTATTATTACTCAGAAAATATTGTTTATTGAAAACAGCTTAATAACAAAATGTTTAATTAATTAAGATATTAAGATATTGTATATACTCTACAAAGAGCTGAGAAATATTTTCACACTAATTACGAGAGATATTATGATGCTTCTGTGTCAATGTCTTCTGGGTCAAATTGTTGCAGTATGATTTCTAATAGGTTTTATTCATCTGGAGAAATAGTGAAGTGTCTTAGCATACATTTTGAATTGTTTAAATGACACACATGCAATTTAAATATATATTTTAATTAACATTTAACTTTGGACCATCAATAACATTTTGGACCTATGAACAAACACATACTAGGATACAATAGTTTGGCAGTATTGTTTTCACACATTGTCCACGTTATATCTCAGCTTGTAATCAAATCTCCTTCGTGAAATTTTTTCTACATAACACTCTCATAGAATACTATCAAAGGCTGGAATTTCATATTTTTATCACGTGTCCCACCAGAGATATCAAAGCCTAAAAAGTGCGATTTTTGGAATTTTTGATAAATTTTGGAATTTTTTTCGCAAAGAGAAATCAACTCCCAGATCTGGAACTCGGTGTGTGAGTGTATATACCTTTGACCTTTTTGCAAATAAAATTGTGTTATATTGACAGTTCCCTTGCATGAAAAATTTCCTCTTGTAAATTGACAGATTTTGGAAAAATCTTACATTTTGTGCTAAACTTTTACCAGTAAAAATTTATTTAAAAAAAAAACTATTCTACCACCATATCTTCAGCTTATTTTATTCTGAACACAATGCTGCAAAAATAAATAACGAGATATTTACAATTTTGTGTACAAGTATGTGAGAAAATCGCTGCAAACGATGAAACAAAGATGGCTGCCATGCGCAAACAAAAATTAATAAAAATAAAATAATAGTCATTTTGAACTTCGATAATGTTAGGGTTGTTGCACAAAAAATTTCAGATTTTTTAAAAATGGTCGAGCAACCAAAAAAATATTGTCCGGACCACTTGAAATGGATTGACCCTTCCAAATTGACATAATCACAGACGATATGCTTGACACAGTATAGGCATTTTAATTTTTAATTTTTTTTCCAATTTTAATAGAAAATGGAGTGATTCTGTTGCCACAAATTGGTACTAAAAACTATAAAAAATTAATATCTCAAAAATAAATTGAGATACAGATTTTAAACAAATTACATATAAAAGTGCAATTTTTTTTCTATACGACGATGTAAAAATTTAAAATGTGTGATGTTTAGAAGTGTAAAATTTGGAATAGCGAAAAATGTAAAACCAAAATTTCATTGGAAAGTGTTTTCATTTGCGAAATGACGTATGCGTTACGCACAGATATGTTTGGCCTTTATCATATAGATACGTTATATTATTTAACTTTAAGAACTAATAACACGCTTTTTTTTTTTTCTTTGGTCGAAAATTCCACTTCCTTTGCAAGTAGCGTCGTCCATGTGATACTACCTAGCTTTTTTTCCTTCACTTTTTATCGTTATGAGGTTTGAACATGTACTTCTATATATTGAATTAAAAAGAAAATAAATGAAATGTACGACGTGGGCTGTACTGGGCCCAGGTACCTTACATCAACCTTACATCAAAAACAGTTTTTATTTTATTTTTAATTTTTCAAGAAAATGTTTGTCCACAAAACGTGATCGTTATAAAACGTTATTTAATTGTTGAGAAAGCTAAACAAAATTCTTTATTGTAAAAACTACACATATTGCATAAAAATTTTAAATAATGTATTAATATCACTGACATTATTAAAATCGGCTAAAAAAAATATTTTTTTAAAACTATCCTATAAACATTGCATATGATAAAATAATAGGTTTTTGCTAAGGAAGTTAAACCAAACTCATAATTACAAACTTTCCTCATATCCCACAAAAAATTAATTTTTTTTTTACTTAATATTTGTGGCATTCATTAAAGACGTCAGTTAAGAATGTTTTTTTTTTTTTTTTTTTTTCGAAAAAAAAATCCTATAAAAAATGTTTATGATAAAAAATTATTGCAATATGTTTCGGCAAAGAAAATTAAACGATATTTACCGCATAAAAATTAAAGTGCAATAATTAATCTTTAACATACACGGTAAATAAAATATGTTAAAAAGGCTGTTGTTTTTTTAATGTTTTACTTTTTAAAAATACTATTAAAGATTATTATGATAAAATGTGATTGCAATGTTTCTCTGTAAAGAAATTTAAATGACGCTCTTAATTATAAATTCTTTATTTACCACGTAGAAATAAAAATGCACTTATTAATCTTTGAGGCACTCAGCGAATAAAATTTGTTTAAAAGGCTGTTTTTTCTTTGACCGTTTTATTAAAATAAATAAAAGTTTCTATAAAAAATGATTATGATTTTAAAAAAAAGAATAATAATACAGTCGAACCTGGTTAAGATTTATTGCATTAACTGTGTTTATTTTCATCTCTAATCTTTTTAATAGTAAAACGTTCTCCTTAATATCTCTGTCATTAAAAAAAGTAAATATTATTTTTTGGAAACAGTGTTTTTATCTGAATAAAAAAAAAAAATCCGCTTAACTGGCAACGCTGAAAAATAGAGAAAGAATTAGCAACTTGGTCTAGAAGTTTACAAATTAAGTGTGATTTTACGCTTGAAAGAATTAAAATACATTTTGTTTTAAGCAGGATCGCTTAGTAATCGTTCATTTATTGACCCCTTTGGGACGAGCGACCGGCTGCATAAGGTGTTTAGAATCTTTGATTATTCTCACTAGTAAATTTCCGTTCTAAATTTTGGCTTAATTAATCCGAGCATTTTTTTCCGATTCAATTAGATTAACATTTTTGATATGAAAAACGGTTGACAAAAGACTAAAAATTCTGTAAAAAATACTCGTTTTAAATATGTTAAATGTGGTATTTTTCCATTAAGCTTTTGGGCGATGTTCTTAAAACCGTAAAAAAAAAAGCGTTAGCTTTTATTTTGAAAATTAGAAGAAGTGTGATAGGTATATTTTTTGATTTGCTTAATTTTTTTATACGTTGAAGTACATCGTGTTTGATGAATAATCTGATATTTTGAAGCACTGAAAAAATTTCCTATTTTTTATAAAAAGTGTCGAAGTTCAAGGTTGTGAATGCCATTTTTCGTGAAAAGCGAAATGCTGGTATATTCAAAGCACTATATCACGCGCAAGCAACAACATTCCAAAACTCTTTTGGCATAAACTCTTAGTATAACTATACCTACTTAAAATTTATTTGTTTCCATGGGGCATTGTTACTTTACATTGTTATGTGCGCGCAGAGTACAGTCAAAATGACGTTTTTGTCCATTTTCTGCACTTAATATCTTATTTAAGCAATAGTGCCCCAATCTTTTTCTTATAGAATATGAAAATGTACTACTAGGACAAGAAAAATAATATAGTACTGTACCAAGATATTGTTGCTGTTAGCAGATATAACCTGTTAAATACTCAAAATTTTCAAAATCTGCAACATTTAAAGTAATTATGTTATTTCCAATAAGCGCCACAGTTAAATAAAACAAAATATGTCACGCAGTAGTACAATGTATGTACAAAAACACGGAAAAGAAAAGGAAGTTTGGCCTCGTGATATTTTTATTTTAAAAAATGGCAAAATTTTCAAATAAACTATGTTGATGATAGCATTTCTTCCCTATCAAAAAAAGAAAAATTCCGTTTCTCGTTCTTCTTCCCGTGTTTTTTCCCTATGAGAAAATGAAATATCCCTTTTTTGTTGCCCCTTCCGAAAGAGAAATAGGATGTTTCATTTTCTCTTAGGAAAAAAATGTGGTAATGGACATTGCTTTTCTTTTAATTTTTGTAATTTTTTAGCATAAAAATATCACGAAGCCGCACTTTTTTTTTCTTTTCCATGTTTTTGAACATATGTTCCACTATTGCGTGATATACTTTTTTTCACTGAACTGTGTCGGTTTTTTGAAATTACTTTAAATGTTGAAGATTTTGAAAATTTTGAATATATAACAGGTTATATCTACTACCAGCAACAATATATCCATGCAATACTATATTATTTAGCTTGTCCTAGTAAATCTCTTTCATATTATATAAGAAAAAGTTTCGAGTACTATTACTTAAATAAGATATTAAGTGCGGAAAATGGACAAAAACGTCATTTTGACTGTACTTTGTGCACACATAACAATGTAAATTAACAATGTCCCATGGAAACAAATAAATTTTAATAAGTAAGTAGAGTTACACTAACAGTTTATGCCAAAAAAAAAGAATGTTGTTGCTTGGAAGAGATATAGTGCTACAAATATACCAGCATTTCACTTTTCATGAAAAATGGCATTCACAACCTTAAACTTTGACATTTTCTATAAAAAATAGGAAATTTTTTCAGGGCTTCAAAATTGCAGATTATTTATTAAATATGGTTTACTTCAACATAAAAAATTGCAAGGTAAATTAAAAAATACAAATATAAAATATCATTTTTTTTGTCTGAATTTCAAAACAATGGCTCTTAAGCGTAATCGCTTAGTAGTCGCTTGATTATCAACTTTTTGGGTGATCGACCGGTATACGTGCTACTTAAGATGTTCATAATTCTTCATTACTTTCACTAGTTATTTTTACTTGTAAAGTTTATCACCTTTAATCAGAACAATTTCGCAATTGATTTAGAGGGAATTTTATACTTTGAAAAATCGGCGGCAAAATATTAACAAGTGGATAAGCGCGATCACAGATCACATATAGAATGTTTCGTTTAATATTCTTTCAGACAATTTATCCTTTAAATAATAATACCAAATGGTTGATTCGTAATATTAATTTCTTACATAGATGGTAACACCATTAAATTTAATTTTTAAATAATTATAAAAGGATTTTGTTCAAATTAAAAATGTCCAAATCAAATTATTTAAATAAAATCCAAAATTCAAAAAACATTTTAATTCGAAATTTAAAAAAACAGCAGTTATATAAATAAAATTTTAAATTTCTAAAATTATACAAAAAATGTTTAATCAAAATTTTAAATGCTAAATTATTAATAAACGTCAATTGTTTTTAAAATAGAAAAAAACTGAATTCTAAAACATATTATAAACGTCGGTGATAAAAGAAAAAAAATACTAAACCTTAAAGTTGCGAAAAACGCGAAATTTCATTTAATTAAATCCATTTTAATGTAAAATTTTTAACTTTCCGCACTAACTAAGAACCTCTTTTATAACTAGGAACCTTCTGTTTACTACCAAGATGTTTTACCTATAAGTTATGATGTTTACAAGCAAAACTTTCAAATTAAGGTCATACAAAAATTATTAAATCTTTTAGATTTTTAAATCACACGATTTTAAGACCTACAAAATTTAAAAGAGTTTCATTTCCATATTTAAAAGGCAGTTTTGAGAAGTTAAAATTTAAATTAAAAAAGTTTAATATTGAATTGATTGCGACACCGCCAACAAAATTAAAGAGTTTACTTAATAAACAATTTGACCCTATTGGATATGAGGATCTTGCAGGGTTTTATGAAATTCCTTATATTACATAAAAAAAGTGACTTAAAATGCTACATAGGCAAAACTGGGAGAAAACTTGGAACTAGAAAACGTGAATATGAATCTGACATAAAATTTGGTCGTACTAACACTGCTTTATCTAGATTACATTTAAATGAGGAGATAACAATTTTGTTTAATGTAAGCAAATTATGTTTCATTTCAAATTGTTGTCGTAAATCCATTATAAGGGGCCTATTACAATTTATACAGGTAAAAATTTTGTTTGCAATGATGATTTTTTTTTAATGTTCA
Organism: Maratus speculifer; assembly: GCA_964019185.1. Taxonomy (NCBI): domain Eukaryota; kingdom Metazoa; phylum Arthropoda; class Arachnida; order Araneae; family Salticidae; genus Maratus; species Maratus speculifer. The sequence continues at coordinate 276,539,619 of OZ025289.1, read as the reverse complement.
TAAGTTATAGTTAGAATTTATAAATAAATTCCTAGTGAAAACTTGAATAGGACGAAGCTACTTGATAATTAATTTTGATCTTGGTTTATTTTTAATTTATTATTTTTACAAAAGTGCTCCTGATTTTTTAATTTACAACTCATTGTCGCAAACCGTTTGTATTGACCGTGAAAGCGATTTTTATTTTTAGTTTTATTTTATTATGATTATGATTATGGTTCTTATGAGATGGAATCCGTACATGTCAATAATATTTGTTTCTAATTTTTCGTTACACCTATCTCAAGTAAAATAAAATTGTTAATTGAAATGTTCAAATTAAGGTTATCTTTTAAAATTTAAATCAGAAAAATGAATGAATGACATAGAAATTTAATTCAATTAAAAAATAATAGACTGTTGCAAACTTTTATAATTTGTCGTGTGACACAAGGCGTTTAGCTGTTAGTCCACAAAATGTGGAGTCTCCGACTTATACAGTTTTTGTGAATGTGTTCTGTGAGGACAGACAGACAAAGAATGCGACGAATAGGGTTTCGTCAGATGAACTAAACCCTAGTTAAGAGGCTACTTCACTCAAATAAAAAGACACGTTCGCTAATGCTAATCCTATGGGAGAAATTTATAAAGATATCTCGGTTGCATTTTAATATTTTTAGATGATTCTTTTTGCATTGGAGAACTCAGATTGATCTGAATGGAGGTCGTTTTTTAGTTTTTTGATTTTGGTTGCAGATATTTTTTATGGGGTTGCTTTCGCTTTCCAAACCGGTTCCGAAAATAAAAGCATCCTCGTAAAAAATAACCGTAAACAAAATGAAAAAAGTAACTAACGGCATGCATACAGATCGATCTGAGATATCCAAAGCCAAAAAGTCATTTAAAAATATTGAAATGCAACCGAGATATCTGTATAAATTTCTTCCATAGGATTAGCATTAGTAAATGGGTCTTTTCATTTGACTGAAGTAGCCCCTTAAGGGGGCTAAGGGCTTGATCGATACGGAAAAACATGTAAACAGAGCTCTCGCTTAGAATCCATATAAAAACAGAAGTATTCAATGTAATTAATTTAAACTTTCTGATATTTTTAAGGTATGTTTGTAGTCTTATAAAATTATAAAATGAAGTACTTCAACATAATATAATAAAAAATATAGCAAAGTTTCTGTAACACAATTTTCGAAAAAAAAAATTATGTGTTATATCACTTCCCGCAAGATATCTTAACGTTGAATTGGCATAAGGAGATAATTTTTGCTTTAAAATTATCAGGAAACTTTACTCTATAGAATGAATTAAGGATATAACTATCACTTTAAAAAAACATTATTAAAAAACTCTCAAATTTGAAAATTAAAAAACCCCCTAAAAATACAACTTTCTTTTTCATTAAAAGTACTCAAAATATTAAACTATCGAAAATATATTAATTTATTCTATAGGTAATGATGTTATATGCATAAAAAAAAAAAAAAAAAAAAAAAAGAAAGAAATACGCCATTCCATCAAACAGATTTTTTTTTAATCTTGGTGTTAGTCGTCAAAAATCAAGTTTGAGTAAACGCGACTTAAAGTTGAAATTATATGGATAAGGCTTTGAAAGAGTTGATACATAAATGCTTATAAATTCGTTAAAAATGCAAATATTTTATGCGATTGTTTGCACTGAGTTCAGAATCAAATAAATATTCAAAACGGATTATTAAAAAAAATCGTTATTTTGAAAAGTTTTCAAGACCTGAACACCCTTAAGCAAAGGGCTCTCCTCTCGAAGTGGTTAAACGTGATACTTTTTTTATTCTCTTTATGGACGATGTTCAAGAGATCGGAGAATATCCGCGTACTAAGGAATCGCTGTACTCAAACTCTCCGATCGCGAAATCCCACGTTCACCTATTGGAAAATTTTGAAGCACGTTGAATGATTACCTAATATAATTATTAAAATATCGTTCTTACCATCATAAAATAGTTGTCAAATGCTAATTATGTACATTTTTAAAAATTGTCTACTTAAATTTTAAGTATCTATAACAAGATGATAATATTTAATTAAATGAAAATTTCAAAATTTATGAGTATTTTTTATATATTTAGAATTAATGAAGACAGTTTTTAAAAAATGCATATCATCGACACCTAACGCCTATTTTCTGATGGTTAAAATGGCATTTTAATAATTATATTAAGTTATGAGTCACCGCGCTTCAAATCTTTCCCACAGGCTAATATGAGGTATCGCGGTCGGAGAGTTTCACCGGATTATTGTCTCACTATGAGCCTTTTTTATGTTCCCAGATTTCCCGCTTCGAAAAATTCGGTTCAAAAGGCTAAATTTAGCTGCATTTTAGATAGATTTCGCATGAAATATTAGGTAGATTTTGTATGAAATACTACTTATTGCGGTCGTTCCCATGTTGGAATTTCTGAAAAAAATTTGCAGATCTACGCCGATCATGACCTCTAGACCCCAAAACTACCATCAGTAAAAAAGTTTATCTATCTATCGGTCTATATCACTTTTTATGGACACGATAACTTTTATAATTCTACTCAGACCTTCTTCAAACTTTTATATAAAATCAAGGGCATAAAATCTCGGTCAAGTTCGTTAATGGGCAAAATCGGACCAAGGGGGTGGAAATAGGGAAGGTTTTTGTGAAAATAAAAAAAACGCCATAACTTCTTAATTAAAATACATATAGAATCTGTTTAAAGTTAATATTACTTCTAAAAAATGGGCCAAAAATTTATGCTAGACAGATTTTTGATAAATTTAAAAATGGGCTCAAGGAATGAAAAAAACACGGTTTTTAGGAGAAAAAAATTCTTAACTTCTTCAATTCTTAAGATATCAAATCCAAATAACTTTTTATAAATTATCTTAAATTTATCTAAAACTTTTGTATTTACAAGTTTTTGATAGGACCGTTTCTTACCGATGAAAAAAAAATTAAAAACGAAAACAAAAAGGGGGGGTGAAAAAAGAAAAAAATCCACAACTTAATCAATTCTTAAACTATCAAATCTAATTAAATTTATTTTACATCTTCTCAATATTATCTACAACTTTTATATTGACAAGTGTTTTATAGGATCAATTCTTATATCAAAAATAAATTAAACAGAAATAGGAGTTTGAGAAAAAAAACCTCAAATCCAAGTTGCTTATATTCTGACTTATTTTTTAATTCATTTTTGATTTTAAACGCATCCAAATGGTAGATCCTCTTATTTAGGAACTATATGATGTGACGCATTGGCCAGTTTATTGAAGGCAAAATATATTTCAAAAAAGGCTGCCAAAAAAGGGTATTTTGGACAGATTTTCCCGAAGTGATCGTGATCGAAAATTTGAGGAAGTGTTCAAATAATAAAGTGCGTTTTTTCTGAGTCGTTTTAAATCCATTTTTGCTCTCAAACGCATCCAATTTACAGATCCTCTTATTTAGGAACTATATAATGTGACGCATTTGCCAGTTTTTTGATAATGACAGAATATATTTCAAAAAAGGCTGCCAAAAAGGGTAGTTTGAACAGAATTTCCCGATGTGATTGTGATTGAATATTTGAGGAAGTATCTAAATAACAAATTGCATTTTTTTCTGACTCATTTTTAAATTCAGTTTTGCTCTCAAACGCATCCAATTGACACGTTCTTTTATTTAGGAATAAAATAAATTATAATAATATTGACATTTATAATAAAATAAATAATATTGACAGGTTCTTTTATTTTATGTGCCATATTGGTCAGTTTTTTGATAAAGGCTGAATATATTTTTAAAAATGCTGTCAAAGTGGGTACTTCACACAAAATTTCCCGAAGTGATCATGAAGAAAGAATTGTATTCAAATAACAAATCGGTTATTTTTTGACTCATTTTTAATTTTAATTTTGCTCTCAAACGCATTCTGTTGACAGTTTTTTGTTATTTAGGAACTGTATAATGAACTATATTGGTCGATTTTTTAATAAAGTCAGAATATATTTCAATATATGCTGTCAAAATGCCAATGCCGATGCCATTTCAATATATGGGCATTTGCCGAATTTCGCTTAAGATTTTTCGCTAAGTTCTTGCAGAAAATCGAAATTAAATTCTTTTCGACAGCGGGAAAATAAAGTTGTTAAACTGTGTTTTTCTCTAATCATTTTTTTTTTTTTTTTTTTTTTTTTTGAAATGAGCATTCTTCGAAATCTACCTCCGCCTATAGGCGAAGCCGAAAGAGATTTTTTTTATAATATTTTCTGTCTTAATCGAAAATTGATAGACACGGCATCTTATTATTTTTTTTTTCTAAATAAGAGAATCTGCGAGTTTGATGCGTTTGAGAGCAAAAGTGAATTCAAAAATAAATCCGAAAATAAGCAGTTTAAATTGGAATACATACTCTTAAGCGGGAACTCCTATTAACTGTGAGCGTCTTAACCAGGTCTTTCAATATTTCACTGCAAAGCAAGTTAAACAATACTCGTAATAATACAATCTTTACTTACCGCAATACTTAATCTGGTGAGGCTCATGCGAGACCCTGGACGCATCTTTTTTGATACTGGGGATAAGGAGAGCTCGTCCCATTTTATTTTCCATGACATCGAAGCCAGCTGCGCTTCTCTTCTGTAGTACCTAAGAAGATGGATTTTGGAAATGTAGTTCTTGAAAAGATTAATCTGCATCATCATTTTTTCTCTTCTCACCACTTTCTAATCAGAACAAGAATGTAAAGACATGCACCGAGTATAAATTACCAAACAATTTTCAACACATTTAAAATTTTATAAACTCCACATTAAAACTTTACAGTTTTAATGGGGTAAAAATAAAGTCTAGAAAAAAATATGTAACATGCTTTAAATATTTGAAAAGAGATTTCAGCAAATAAAATCAATAGCCATAAAGTATGCGATTTTTTGTCAGATCTGTACATGATCTTAAATCTACAATATAATACACAGTATGTTAAATTTAAGATCATTTAGGAAAGGCACAGGAAACTGTTAAAAATGTTCCCTCATCAAACGAAATTGTACTTTTGATGATTTGTGGAACTCTGTTAGAATTTATATACACTAATAATGTATATGTATTTAAATGTTATATAATTAAATGCATACCACAGCGGAAAACGCACTTCCAGTTCATTTTCTGTTCATAGACAGCACTGTAATCGAATATATTTTGTGTACCACTGTATTTGAACGATAAATCCTATGCACGCTATATTCTATAGCATAGACGGCGAGCCTACGCCTATATTGTATAGTAGATGAAGAGTGCCATAAGTGACACGCGGTAGAATATTCTCGGCACTGCGTTGATTCAGGTTTTATAGCAAAAAGAAAAAAAAAGCATTGCAATTAAAAAATTTACATGACTTTAAACGAGACAAAGTTTTTTTTTTTCCTTTTTTTGGATGACGAAAAGTAATTTAATTTCCAACCTATTTCAATATGGACTTTCTTCCTTTTTCAAATTAGTAGAAAGTATGAATAAAACGAAAAAAGAAGATCGTTAGGCAATGTAAGAAGAAAATACAATTGATGGTATTTCAGAGATTTTATATGAAATTCATCATTTCGACGAGTTTCGCATGCATTTACGCATGCTAATCACTATTTTCAAAAACAAATGGCATGAAAAACTCAAATAGAAACCACTTATGAAATGACGCTAATTGAACTTGAATTATATTAAACATACTCGGTATCAATCTAATATTACTTTATAGTAATGTGAAATTTAATAACATAAATTGCATTTACTTTTTTATTATTTTCTAAAACTCGTATAATGGTAACTATAATTACTGTCGTGTAATATCTAATTATATGTTTACTCTATATTTGTTGATTCTCATAAGTAACAATTCAGTTATTCTGTTCCATTTTTTAAAAAATCTGTTGGCACGAATTAGTGACAGGGACCAATTTACAAATAATTTGGGGACCCTGGGCACAAGTATTTACGCCCCCCCCCTTTTTGCACCGATACTTACAGGGGGATTGACACAAAATGAAAAATATTGTTACTAAAGTAACCATTACTGACTTTAAAATATTCATTAAAAGTTAAATATAGTAATCAATAACTTAATTTTAAATATTTTTTTTCACAATTATGAAAACTATATGAGTAAACGATTTAGAAAAAAGCGTCTGTTAATAATTATCTTTTCATATGCAAGTCTACATATCTGGAATTATGAAGTATGCAACAACTAATAGTAAATTTCCGACAACACCAAGCTACAATTATTTAAAATATTACGCTCATCAACACTCAATGATAACAATAAAAGGATTAAACTAGAATTAAAGATAAAAGAAAATATTCACTATAATAAAGTAATAAATGGATGTTTCTGACAAAATATACAACATTATCAATATGATCGTAACATAATTTAGAAAGAAAAGTAAAATTTCATTGGATATTAAAACTACGCTAGATTTTGGGCAATAATTAATAAAAACCTTCAACTGCATTTCCAAATCGGGGTTCTGGGCTTGTGTCCCGAATGTCTTGCCATAAATCTGGCACTGAATAGTGGTGTAAAATCCTTTTGCATGTGAAAAGGTTTGTCGACCCGCTCTGTGATAAGTTTCTGGCAGTGCACTTAAGCGATATACAGTAAAAATTCCGTTAAACGAAGTTTCATCGTTACACCAAAAACACTTCGCTAAAAAAAATCGCTAAATAGAACTCTATTTAAAATCATTAAATTTGTACAATAAAAAGAGAATAAAATGAAAATGTTGGAAAAACTCATTTTCATTCAAACAATATTTGTCTAATGTAATGTACCATAGGAATAAATTATAATTAGAATAATATCTAAAAATCCCATGATAAAAAGAGGTAAACAAAAACTGAAGCATGGCGTACTTTTTATAAGTATTGCAGATCTTTAATTTTTAAAAAGTCTGTAATGTTACTTTGTACGTAATTAAAAAAAAAATACACTGTTTATTAAAATTTTCGCGTATTTGAACAACTCATCTGTAACACATTTTCCTGAAACTGGAAACCCTTTCTTATTGTATCAATTTAAATTTGTTCTTAGAAGAAAATGAAATCATGGCATCAAAAAGAAGATTTCAGAATTCAAATGTAAGTTATTCAGAAGATCATCCAATTATTCTTCCAAGCAAAAGTCACTTTACTGATCTTCAAATCAATAAAGCTCATGAAGTGGCAGCTCATGCTGGAGTTCCCGAAACACTTGTCCAATTAAGAGAAAGATTATGGACTATAAAGGGACGTATAATAAGACGATGTATCGTTTGTAAAAAATTCGGCACTAAACCCTACTGCCAATTCATTACATCACTTCCTCCAGATAGAATTAAAGAAGCATCACCGTTTGAAGTGACTAGAGCAGATTTTTTAACCTTCCGTCGGGCGCGCCGTTGTAAAAAGTACAACATTCATATTCTTTTTTCTTTAAAACAAAATTCAAGCAGTGGTGGGTGTTAATAACCATTTGTATTCGTTTATTGGATCTTTTTATTTAGTTCCTGAAAGTTATTTGTATTTCAGAGAGCGCAATTAGCTGCACCTGTCATTTTAATCTGTTAACAGTGCATAAAATGTGCAATGTTTACCTGCAAAGAGTCTTCAAAAAAGCAAATAATATGCTTGATATGGGAAGCGAGCAATATAGATGAAATATAGGACTAATTCTGTATATCCGAAATTACTTAACTATTGTTTAGTAATTCATTATTAATTTTTATTCTTTGTGATTGTAGTAGCAAGCAGCTTTTTATATATCTAAACTTCTGCTTTAGTATGTTACAACAATAAAAGTATATTGCGGAATACTTTCATAAATTTTGATCGGAGATAAAATATTTGTAAAATTAAAATAAAGCAGCAATAATTGATTGTTTATCGCCTGTTGTACAATTTACAATACGCGCCCGCTCATCTGATGAAAATTTGCGCGCTTGGCGAAAGGTTAAGTCCACTATACCTCAAAGAGGGTGCAGTGATTTACGATGCTTTATTTACTTGCCCAGTAGTAAGAGCTGTGCATTTAGGAATTGTTATGAATTTAAAAACAACCGAATTTTTAATGGTCTTTCGAATATTCACGGCGTCGAATTTCCAAGATTTTTTAGAGTTACATTGCTAAGACCTTCAAGAATGTCGCGAGGGATTTTCAGCAACTGTGTAATTTAATAAAGAATTACGAAGCTGTAAAATTATTTTAGTGAAAAGAAAATTAAATATAAATTCATCGTAAGTGGAGAGGATTTTAAGAGCCCACAATGCTGACCGAAAATGACCCTGATGATAATGTAAAGTCTATAGGGGCGTTCTTTTCAAATAACCTGCTCAAATTTTAATATTTTTTCATGATTTTTTTTTTGCATAGGATAACTGAGAATGATACATAACGGGCCTAGTTTTTATTTTTTCAGTTTTTCTTATGTATATATATTTTTTCTATTATGTTAGTTTCAATTACAGAACCAGATCAAACTGGTTTTGAAAATTAAAGCAATAAAAAAAAAAAAAAAAAAAAAAAAAACTTAAACCAAAATTGAAAAAGTAAAAGCTATCCCGGTTGTAGATCGTTCTCAGCTATCCTATGCAAAAAAAATCATGCAAAAATATTAAAATTTGAGAAGGTTATTTGAAAAGAACACTCCCATAGACTTTACATTATCATCCGGGTCTTTTTAAGTCAGTAGTGTGGCGTCTTAAGAACGACTGGTACATTTACGAAGATATGCCTTAAGAAAATCCTTGGAAGATTTTCATTAGACTATAAAGAATTTGAAGTGGAAGCTATTTTAAAATCCCACCCATTAACTTTTGCGTCCATTGATGCAAATGACCAACTCCCTTGTGTCCAACGTATTTCCTTGTGGGAAAAAAGACTTACAGCTTTGCCACCAGAAAAGACAAGAATAATTTCTTCTACAAAGAGTGAATTAACTCGCGGATATGGATATAGATTAAACTTAGTGCAACAATTTTGGTTGAAGCGGAAACAAATTTATTTAATGGACTTAAAATCTGTCCATTATACAGATGATTCCAAAAGTAGACAGGTATGAGAGGGAGCAGTCGTTTAGATCAAAGAAGTCAACCATCCGAGGCTTTTGTAGAAATCAGGTATTGTTACAGATAACCATCCTGGTAGAGACAAAAAAATTCATGCATGCACCAAAAGACTAGCAACAGGCAATTTCATTCGGCCAAGCAGTGCAACACTTATACCCACTGGAACTTGACAACTACAAAGATGAATATCTTATCGTTCTGTGCCCGAGGATGTTATAGTTTCTGACACTCAATTTCTAAGCTCCTTGGCTTTAAACTGCAGATGTTAAGAAAGAGAGTTTATGTAGTTTGTTCGTTTTTGTCCATTAAATTTTTTGTTTTTGTTCAAGATAGTTCATATTTGAGGTAATTTGAATAAATGAGATTATTCAAATAAATGCGTCAAGAACTCACATCCGATGTCAGAAAATTTTAGATTAGAAGATATATTAATATTTTATAATAAATTTCTATTCTTCTAATTTATGATAAAATTGTTCTATGAAAATTTTTATTAAATATGTCAAGTAATTTTTTAATATATATATGTATCACAAATTGTCATTCTCTAGTATTACTTCACCCCCTTACCCGATTTGACGTTACATTTCCTGGAACGATTAAAATTATTAGCTAACTTTATGCAAGTAAATATTATACATTACATTCCAAATTATAAAACTCTTAAGATCTTGTGTGATTTTGCTTCACGTTGTTGAAAGTCAAAGAAAAGAAAGAAATTATCTAGATTTAAAGTCTCCTTTGCTTTGCAGAACTAAGAATGGGGGGAAATATATCTAAATAAATAAATATATTATTTTTAATATTAATATACCACTTGAAAATATTGCCTAATTATCTTAATATTTCTTGTATTATGTCATAACGTGTTAATTCCTTTCCTCCCTCCGACACACTTTTTGAATATCTACTAATTTATTCTACCCTTTTCTTTCTTTACTAAAGATTTCAATAGATGGCGACACTAAACCTTACAATATTTTAGAGCTAAATCTGTATTCCTTATTTCCGTAACATTGATTTGCGTTCATATTATCGCTAAATTAATTGTGTGAAAATTAAAAATATTAGATTTTTGCTAAGTTGTTGCTTTATTTTCAATACTTATTGCAGTAATAAGTATCATACACACGTATACAAAAATATAAAATTATAAAAAAAAAAAAAAAAAAAAAAAAAAAAAAAAAAAAAGTTAAATCTATGCAATCAAAATATTTAATTTTAGAAAAGTAAAGCACTTTCTAGTGTTAGATCTTTAATTTAATCATAATTTGTAAGTTTCTGATGTTCAAAATTACTTTTTAAAATTACTTGAAATTATTGTCTAACTTTCTTAATATTTTTTTATGCCATATCACAACACATTAAGTGCTTCGAGAAAGTATTTTAATGTAGTAATGCAAAGCAAATTTTAAATAATATAATTTCTTTACGCAAGATATTTTACAAATATAGTTTATGATCGTGTTACAAGTAACTACTGCTCCAAAAATGTATTTTAATCCAAAAATAAACAAAAAATTTTAGAAATATAATTTGTTCAAGAAAGATTCCAGGAGATGGCGACACTACTCATATAGAATTCCAGATAGAAGAGGACTTAGGTTGTAACCTCAATAGATCTCAATATTCCAATTCTATTCTATATTTCATATTATTATAAAGTGTTATTATTATTGTTATAATTATTATTATTACTACTAAAAGAATAGTATTTTATTCTAATAGCACGCCATTTAAAGTAGGCATTCTTTGTCCAGCTTTTACGGAAATAATAGTTTGCAGGATAAGTTATCTCAGAATTACCTTTCCTGCGGACAGGGTAGTAAATCATGTGCATTTATTATATTTCTGAAAAAGCAAAACTCAAAAGATTACAGATTTTTAGATTTTTCTTTAAAATTTTGAAAAATTAAAATCTATTACTTTTAAAGTAAACAAGACTTAAAATGCACACACTTTTTTATTTATTTATATTTTACATTTGAAATAAAAATGATATTTAAAAGTGTACAGGGTGTCTAAAAATGTTCGGAAAGACTTTTTTTTTAATCCTTCTGAGGAATTTGAAGTCTTAGTAAAATTCCTTTACTTTAATTCATTATAACAAATATTAAATACATCTATCTATCTTTTTATCTATTTACATATGCATAATACATATACATATCTTAACTATTTTGTACAGCCATATAGGTCCTAGGTGAGTGGCACTTCGAAAAAAAAGTTCCAAAGACTATCACACTTCATAAACTTGACGTGGAGCAATGAAACCTAAGGCTAGGAAAATACGCAGACTTATTATCCTTTTATAAATGGCATCGATTGCAAATAAAATGGAAATTTTGAACCATTAATTTTGTTGTTTTAAGTTAAACAGAAAAGCTAGTAATCGATATTTGAAAATCAACACATTTCCAATGAAAAATGCGTGATATTTACTTAATAATTTCAAATTTATTCATTTATTGAAAATTGACAATGATGGAGGATTTCAAAAAGTTGTTATGAGAAAAAAAAAAAAGAGAGATTAATGTTTTAGTTACAATTCCTTTGATGTAGCTCATCCTACTTCTATGTCTAATCTTGTGCTTTCACATTTGTTTGCTATTTTTTAACTAATATAATGTGATTTTTGTTCTTAAAAAGAGAACTTTAAACACATTTATTTCGACATTTTGAACTATTAATAATGACCTTGCTTCTGAACTAATTTTGTAGTGTTTTTCATTACGATAATAATTTTTATTACCAGGTAACCCACAACAAACTGCCCAGGTTGAAGATACTACGCTGTGGCTACTGGACATGGGATAAAAATCGTTTTTTAGCTCACAGGCTATCATAGCCTGAGAGCTTATGTGCCCACCCGTTCTGTATGTACGTTCGTACGTGCGTAACCCGATAACTCATGATAAAAGTATCCTATCCACTTGAAAATTTGTATACAGGTATATCCTGATAAGGCACTTCCCTGATTAGTTTTTTGAGTTCATTCGATAAATATAAAAGGGGGAACGGGGGGCTCATGCCCCTTAATTGATATAAATGGGTTTTTCATTCAGAATTATCAGTTTTCGTTCAAAATTTAGGTATAAGATCATTCTAATGAGTCGCCTCCGTGATTGGTATTAGGTGTTCATTGTATAAGTGTAAACAGGCAGAACGCGGGTTCTAATGCCCCTCCCCTTAATTGATATAAATGGGTTTTTCATGCAGAATAATCAGATTTCGTTCAAATCTCTGAATAGTTTTGGAAGTTTAATAAGTATACAAGAGAGGGGGATAATTCCTCTTAAATAATATAAATGGGTTTTTATTAAGAATTTCCCGATTTGCTCTGAATTTTGGATATAGAATTTTTATATGATAAAGCATGTCCCTGATTAGTTTAGGGAGTTCAACGATTAAGCATAAAAGGGGGAAAGGGGGAGCTGTTTCCCCTCCTTTGATTTTTTTTTCGATCGAAAATAACCCTTGAAAATATAAGGTTGCAATGTGCAATTAGTATGCGTAGCCTGTGAGCTCAATGCCCTCAGTTTAACTGGGTAGTATTCTTTTTATTAAATATATAGATTGTAAATTATAACATATATATATTATATATATATATGTATAATTTTAAATTTCTTTTTCAGATTGTCCAATTAAAAAACATATTTTTGATGCATATGTTGTTTATTTCGTATTAGGTCAGTGTCGAAACATTTTACTATTTATCTTTGCAATTCTGATTTATTTCAATGTTTAAGGCAATTCTAAAGCAATATTTAAGATTCAGTTACATATGTGTTAAATACGTGTTTCCTTTTATTTTATTATTTTTATTATTATTTATAATAGATTTTTGAAGTTATAATTTCCTTTGACAATTGAGTTATGGAATATTGCATGAAAATAAACAAGTGCTAAACTTACATTGTTCAAAATACAAACGGTTTAATCTTCCGTAATTATGCTGAATTCAAATTTTTAAATATCCATACTTTAAAATTATATTAAAACCATAAAAATAGTTTATTGAGATGCCTAGTTCAAACAAACTCTATTGAAAAGTGCGCAGTATTTTCTTATCTGATGCTGTAAAAATTGACTTAGAAGACTAAAATATTCAGTAAAAGCGGGATTTATTGGTCATGTCAATGTCAGTGACAGTATAACGTCAACGTTACTCCCGAGTATGATTTTGTTTACAAATGCTGGATTGTTTATATTGTTTTAAGTATAAACAAACTAATCTTCCATAATCGGAATGCACGAAATGAGAGAGGTTTTTAATTATTTTTTATCTTTGAAAATTATTTTTAAAGCACATAAAATCAATCAATAAATAAAGTTACAATTTTCAAACATATTGCTTTTTAAAATGAACTGTTATCGATTTAATGGTGTAAAAATTAAAATTTAAGGCTAAAAGTTACAAAAAGTGCTTAATCCGTAACGTATTGGTAGGATCATTGTCACATCTATAGACATATTTTCCCTTTTTAATATAGATTCAAATATTTACACCTACCTATAGAGTGCTGAGGATCCCACTAACAAGAACACCACCACAACAGAAAGTACAACCGTAATGTGATGCTGTTTATTTTCTAAAATGAAACAGGGAAAAAAAAGTCACTATAATTTTTATACGTTAAATAAAGAATAAAATTATATTTCATTATATATACCGTATTTACTCGTGTATAGAGCGCACGCGTGTATAAGGCGCACCCCTACTTTACAAGTAAAAATGGCGATTTCTTAATATCTCGTATATAACGCGCACCATAAATTTGATACACTAATGAAGAATGATCAAATGAATTTCTGTAAAAAAAAAAAGACTAAACAAACATTACACCAGACCAGAAAACAAGACGAAAATGCATTTTTAGACTTCGCGTTGTGAGAGAATGACGGGAAATAGGAATGAGTGACAGTAAAGAGAATTGCTAATTAACGTTTACATAATGTCACTATCTCTATAGCATTAAAATCTGCAAGCAATGAAATAAATATGCAGTAATACTTCAATTAAGTAATATTTTCCGAGTTTTAATATATTCTTTGAATAATTTCTTGTTTCATATGTATATCATTTGACTGCATCCAACAGTAAAAAATTATTCCATGTATAAGACGCACCTAGGATTTTTGACCTATTTTTTTGGAAAAAAGTGCGCCTTATACACGAGTAAATACGGTATATAAAAAATAAAATTAATATTTCAGCTCTTAATTAACTGTAATGCATATTGGAAATTGTATTTTAAAATTCAGTATTATAGGGACAAACTCTTTATAAAATAAGAAAAAAACATCATAAATTGTTTTACTATGAGGATATTTTTGGATGTATTATCAATATGATAGTACTAGCATTATGTATTTATATTTAGTTTTTAAACAATTACTTATCTGGGACTCTTTTTCACATTGTGTTTGACTACGCTGACCCCCAGCTTGTATGATTGAAATTATTTAGACTACCTAATATATAAATGTTGTAATGTTAAAAATTATGTTTTGTATATTATTCTGGTGTATTATGACATATAAATCTTAACACATTTATTTTCCATTGAAATTGCAAGTATATCAGATGAGTAACACAATATATTACTATTGTTAGACTGAATAAAATTGAATAACTTGTCCTCTGGTTCTAATACCCCCTTTTTTCTTAGAACAAATTAGAACTGATCAGAAAAGTTCTCTTTTATGTTATCATAGTAAATACTTTATATGAAAAGAAGCTCTGAAATATTTTTATACATTATATACCATGGAAAACACAATTATACATGCAACTTACATATATTTCATTCAAAATCATAAACTTCATTTAAGTATTGCAACTCATTGTATTTGTAGCCATTTCATTTCTTTTTGTGGGGTTATCACGCAAATATCATTTCTCAAAATAAATAAATAAATAAATAAATAAATAAAATAAATAAATAAATAAATAAAAATAAAAAAAATCAAATATTTTATATGTCAAAATCATAATTCATATGTATAAAATGCTTCAACACAACAATAAACACTAAAAATAATCTTAAGATTAGCTGAAGAAATCGCTACTTTCTTCAGAACTTTTGCAGATTTAACTTTACCATAAAAATATCTGCAGCATGTTTTAAAATATTCTTAGAAATATCTACAGATTGGGACAACTGCCTGCAGACATTCTAAAGATTTTTGGCCCAATTGCCTGCAATTTTCCTTCAGATATATATATATATATATATATATATATATTTTTACCAATGCATCCTCACTATATATATATATATATATATATATATATATAGTGAGGATGCATTGGTAAAAATGTACAGAAAATCCATTTAAATTAAATCTATCTATAACAGATAAAATTAATGATCCCGAGAATTGCAATATCATAAATTTATATCTATATAAGACGGAAACTTGCGTAACATGGAATTGCTTTTTGAGGATCCGGCGATTTTGTTTTCACGGGTTTTATTGAATATAATGATACTAAAGTAAGCTTTAATTTGCGTTTAATTTTACACAAAACCTTTCTCAGGTTTCAGATGAGTAAAAGAAAATAGATTAGGCATCGCATGTTCGTGAATCCCTGAATATGTATTTTGGGAATATTTTGGACTTGCAGACTATAAGTTTAATCCCATAAAAGTTTCTTTTCTTTTGACACAATAGACTAAAAATAGGTACAAACACCAGTTTTTACGTACTGAAATATCTGCCTTGTACAATCGAAAAATTTCCATCAATTAATAAAGCAAAAAATTCAAGTTAAGAGTTAGTGGTGTACAAAAGCTTTTAGTAAAAAAGCAAGCAAACTCTTGTTTTTTTTTTTTTTTTTTTTTTTTCGAATGCCGTTTGGGCAAAACTGTTAGTGATTTAAAGACAGATGTGTAAAAGAGTTTTTTAAATTCAAACACATTAAGATTTATATACAATATTTGCATGTAAATTATAAAGGAAATTTTACAAATATATTTATACAGCTATAAAGTACAGGCAGAATAGGCAGTACCATAGCAGTAAACGCAGTGGTGAAGATAGCTTACATTGTTACAATTGATATTGTTTACAATTCGAACTTGGCACTACTTGGTCGAACCCGTATCCCATTCTACCCATTTCGCCAAATTATACAAATCGCCAAACTAATAGCCAAATTATATATATTAACATAATTTTTATTCTAAATATCGAAAAAACAAATTCATTAGTGAAACATTAATAAAAATACAAAGTCGAAATAAAAATCCCTTGATGATGTTTTAAACACATGTATCGTATTTAATATTATTGAATGCGACATGTATGATCATCCATTATTGACATTTAATCTTCTAGTTTGGCGATAATTTTTAGGTCGACGGGATAACCAAGTAGTACCTCGAACTTATATTAAAAATCACAAAAAAAAAAAAAAAAAAAAAAAAGATTTTAGACATTGTACATTATTTTCCTGTAACAATTTTTTAAATATCTGTCACTGTTTACAAGTTATTGAACTTTAAAATCCATCAATCACTTTGGGGATACCTAGTATATGGCTCAAAACTTATAACGATTTTTTAAAGTTATTCCTTAATATCTCTATTTCATTAAGCTATTTAATGCTCTTTGTAGGATTTGCTACCAAATTATATTTTCATTCACATTCGAATACGCTCCATGAATAAAAAAAAAATGCCGCTTTTATTAAAAAAAAAAAAAAAAAATAGGTTTTTTTTTTTTTTTTTTTTTTTCATTTTCAGAATTAAATTGGATTTAAGGAAATCATTTAAATATGTTTAACGACACTATCATATTTCCGTTATAGAAGTGGAAAGGCATTAGGTAAAAAGCTTTCTTACCTTCTTTAGGACATTTTGATCCATCAAATCCACATTTCGGATTGTCGGGAGGAGGATCTATTCGGCCACCGGCCCAGTGAATCTTTTTATCTTTCTCGATCGTCACTTGTTTTTCCGTTCCAATGTAATTGGCCACAACCTGAAAATATTGTTTAAAAAACTAGTATTGCGTGCCTCTATATCTTATCCAAAGAATCCCACTGTAGCAATACAGTTAGTATAGTGATGAATGGTTGTTTTATTTAACAATTATGTCTCAAAATAAAAATACAATGTTTTATTAAGAATTCGAAAAACATATCTAATTTATTCTTAACTGTATACTAATAAAATACTCAAAAAGTGATAAATATTTGATTTATTAACAATAATGTCTGAAGTTAAAAATATAATACACTACGGGAAAAGCGTTAAACACATTTATTTTACTATTATGAAAAAAAAAAAAAAAAAAAAAAACATGCATACTTGTAAGTTAACAATTTTTTTTGTATATTTTTTTTCTATTAGGATATGATTGAGACATTTGTATAGCCATATTAAAAAATATAATTTTTAGAATAACATCATTTAAAAAAACGAATAAATTTTAATGCTTTCTGTGACCCTGTGAAAAATATAGATGTTACCCAAATTATTTTCAGTTGAAGAAAAAAGGCTGTTATGTAAATAAAAACTAGGCGCTTTATTTTCAATTAAATAGGTTTTGTATATATCAATAACCTATAGTAATTTAAAAATATATATAATACAAAATTCTGCTAATTAAAAACAAACTTTTTGATATCTTTTGTTGGGCTCTGTAAAAAATATATAATTGCTACATTTGTAAATTTGTGCTGTAGCAAAAATTGTCATCAGAAAAACAGGTGTAAGCAAATTTTAAGCTTAATCAGATTACTGAATGTGGTTTTAAATTAGCTTGGAATATTTGAACTAATCACTAATCTTTTATGTGATTGTGTAAAAAAAGCGTAAATGCTAGTTTCGATAAATTATAATGATATTGCATTGTCATCAGAACTACATACATACGCAAAGTTTCAGATTAATCGGAAAACTGAAGTCGGATTAAAATTAACTGGCAAGTTTTAAACTAAATTTTTTTGTAGCCCTGCACAAAGAGCGTAAATTTTGCATTCTTCAAATAATATTAAATGCCGTATTGTCATTAAAAATACACATGCATTCAATGTTTCGACTCAATTGGATAATTAAAAGTGTTTTTAAATTGATTTGCGAGATTTGAACTAAATATGTATACATAACGATGTTAAATAGCAAGTTAATAAAAGGCTTGTTTATTAGTAAAAACTAAATGATTTGCAAACTTTTGCAGGATTTTTAAGCTATTGCATAGCTTTTATCGCGGGCTTTGAGCGCCGCGACCGAATCCAAAAATTCCGTAACGAGAAATATCCTAACACATCCGTAACGAAAAAACCTAACACTCGGCTACTGTCGTTTCACTTCGGCAGACTTCGGCATGGTATCCTTCGGTAGACTTCGGCAGACATTGACGAGACATTTTTCAGATATTTAGAGGATAACAAGTCTCAAACTTATATATCTTATTTCAGTTACTATAAATCTATAGTTTCAATAATAAAAATTCCTGATAGAATGTGTATAGAAAAGAATCGTCTTAAGATAAAACAAGGTAGGATTATGTAGCTTTTGGTGAGTGGAGACCCGCCCAATGGTGAGGATCGAAAAATTTAAATGCTTATAACTTGCGATCTAAATTTCGTAGCACGGCCAAATTTTGTTTGGTTATTTATTATGAGACAGTGTTAATTTTTGGTGACAGGAGACCCCCACAGTGAGGGTCAAAAAAGTTAAAATGCATGTAACTCACGGTCTAATTTTCGTATCGCGGCCAAATTTTGTTTGGTAATTTATTTTGAGACAGTGTTACGTTTGGTGACAGGAGACCCCCCAACGGTGAGGGTAAAAAATTTAAAATGCTTATAACTCGCGATCTAATTTTCGTAGTGCGGCCAAATTTTCTTTGGTAAATTATTATGAGACAGTGTTACTTTTGGGGACAGGAGACCCCCCCCCCCCCCACCGGTTAGGGTGGAAAAATTTAAAATGCATGTAACTCGCGGTCTAATTTTCGTATCGCGGCCAAATTTTATTTGGTAATTTATTTTGAGACAGTGTTACGTTTGGTGACAGGAGACCCCCAACGGTGAGGGTCAAAAATTTAAAATGCTTATAACTCACGATCAATTTTCGTAGCGCGGCCAAATTTTGTTTGGTAATTTATTATGAGAGAGTGTTACTTTTGGTAACAGGAGATCCCCCATGGTGAGGGTCGAAAATTTTAAAATGCTTATAAATCGCGATCTAATTCTCGTAACGCGGCCAAATTTTGTTTGGTAATTTACTATGAGATGGTGTTATTTTTTGTGACAGGAGACCCCCCACGGTGAGGGTCAAAAATTCAAAATGCTTATAACTCGCGATCTAATTTTCGTAGTGCGGCCAAATTTTGTTTGTTAATTTATTATGAGACAGTGTTACTTTTGGTGACAGGAGATCCCCCCATGGTTAGGGTCGAAAAATTTAAAGTGCTTATAACTCGCGATCTAATTTTCGTAGTGCGGCGAAATTTTGTTTGGTAATTTATTATGAGACAGTGTTAATTTTTGGTGACAGGAGACCCCCACAGTGAGGGTCGAAAAAGTTAAAATGCATATAACTCGCGGTCTAATTTTCGTAGCGCGGCCAAATTTTGTTTGGTAATTTATTATGAGACAGAGTTAATTTTTGGTGAAAGGAGGCCCCCTCCGGTGAGGGTCGAAAATTTTAAAATGCTTATAAATTCGCGATCTAATTCTCGTAGCGCGGCCAAATTTTGTTTGGTAATTTACTATGAGATGGTGTTACTTTTTGTGACAGGAGATCCCCCACTGTGAGGGTGGAAAAATTTAAAATGTTTTTAACTCGCTATCAATTTTCGTAGCGCGGCCAAATTTTGTTTGGTAATTTGTTATGAAACAGTGTTAATTTTTGGAGACAGGAAATCCCCCACGGTGAGGGTCGAAAAATTTAAAATGTTTATAACTCGCTATCTAATTTTCGTAGCGCGGCCAAATTTTGTTTTGTAATTTATTATGAGACAGTGTAACTTTTGGTGACAGGAGACCCCCCCATGGAGAGGATCAAAACTTTTAAAATGCTTATAATGCGCGATCTAATTTTCCTAGTGCGGCCAAATTTTGTTTGGTAATTTATTATGAGACAGTGTTACTTTTGGTAACAGGAGACCCCCACAGTGAGGGTCGAAAAAGTTAAAATGCATATAACTCGCGGTCTAATATTCGTAGCGCGGCCAAATTTTGTTTGGTAATTTATTATGAGACAGAGTTAATTTTTGGTGAAAGGAGGCCCCCTCCGGTGAGGGTCGAAAATTTTAAAATGCTTATAAATCGCGATCTAATTCTCGTAGCGCGGCCAAATTTTGTTTGGTAATTTACTATGAGACGGTGTTACTTTTTGTGACAGGAGACCCCCCACGGTGAGGGTCAAAAATTCAAAATGCTTATAACTCGCGATCTAATTTTCGTAGTGCGGCCAAATTTTGTTTTGTAATTTATTATGAGACAGTGTAACTTTTGGTGACAGGAGATCCTCCATGGTTAGGTTCGAAAAATTTAAAGTGCTTATAACTCGCGATCTAATATTCGTAGCGCGGCCAAATTTTGTTTGGTAATTTATTATGAGACTGTGTTAATATTTAGTGACCGGAGATCCCCCATGGAGAGGCTCGAAAATTTTAAAATGCTTATAACTCGCGATCTAATTTTGGTAGTGCGGCCAAATTTTGTTTGGTAATTTATTATGAGACAGTGTTACTTTTTGTGACAGGAGACCCCCCACGGTGAGGGTGGAAAAATTTAAAATGCTTATAACTCGCGATCTAATTTTCGTAGCCCGGCCAAATATTCTTTGGTAATTTATTATGAGAGAGTGTTCATTTTTGGTGACAGGAGACCCCCCACTGTGAGGGTCGAAAAATTTAAAATGTTTATAACTCGCTATCTAATTTTCGTAGCGCGGCCAAATTTTGTTTTGTAATTTATTATGAGACAGTGTAACTTTTGGTGACAGGAGATCCTCCATGGTTAGGTTCGAAAAATTTAAAGTGCTTATAACTCGCGATCTAATATTCGTAGCGCGGCCAAATTTTGTTTGGTAATTTATTATGAGACTGTGTTAATATTTAGTGACCGGAGATCCCCCATGGAGAGGCTCGAAAATTTTAAAATGCTTTAACTCGCGATCTAATTTTGGTAGTGCGGCCAAATTTTGTTTGGTAATTTACCATGAGACAGTGTTACTTTTGGTGACAGGAGACCCCCCACGGTGAGGGTCGAAAAAATTAAAATGTTTATAACTCGCTATCTAATTTTCGTAGCGCGGCCCAAATTTTGTTTTGTAATTTATTATGACACAGAGTAACTTTTGGTGACAGGAGACCCCCCCCCCCCCATGGAGAGGGTCGAAACTTTTAAAATGCTTATAACGCGCGATCTAATTTTCCTAGTGCGGGCAAATTTTGTTTGGTAATATACCATGAGACAGTGTTACTTTTGGTGACAGGAGACCCCCCACGGTGAGGGTCGAAAAATTTAAAATGCTTATAACTCGCGTTCTAATTTTCGTAGCGCGGCCAAATTTTGTTTGGTAATTTATTATGCGACAGTGTTACTTTTGGTAACAGGAGATCCCCCATGGGGAGGGTCGAAAAATTTAAAATGCTTATAACTCGCGATCTAATTTACGTAGTGCGGCGAAATTTTGTTTGGTAATTTATTATGAGACAGTGTTAATTTTTGGTGACAGGAGACCCCCACAGTGAGGGTCGAAAAAGTTAAAATGCATATAACTCGCGGTCTAATTTTCGTAGCGCGGCCAAATTTTGTTTGGTAATTTATTATGAGACAGAGTTAATTTTTTGTGAAAGGAGGCCCCCTCCGGTGAGGGTCGATAATTTTAAAATGCTTATAAATCGCGATCTTATTCTCGTAGCGCGGCCAAATTTTGTTTGGTAATTTACTAGGAGACGGTGTTACTTTTTGTGACAGAAGACCCCCCCACGGTGAGGGTCAAAAATTCAAATGCTTATAACTCGCGATCTAATTTTCGTAGTGCGGCTAAATTTTGTTTGTTAATTTATTATGAGACAGTGTTACTTTTTGTGACAGGAGACCCCCCACGGTGAGGGTGGAAAAATTTAAAATGTTTTTGACTCGCTATCAATTTTCGTAGTGCGGCCAAATTTTGTTTGGTAATTTATTATGAGACAGTGTTAATTTTTGGTGACAGGAAATCCCCCATGGTGAGGGTCAAAAAATTTAAAACGGCTATAACTCGCGATCTAATTTTCGTAGTGCGGCCAAATTTTGTTTGTTAATTTATTATGAGACAGTGTTACTTTTTGTGACAGTAGACCCCCCACGGTGACGGTGGAAAAATTTAAAATGCTTATAACTCGCGATCTAATTTTCGTAGCGCGGCCAAATATTCTTTGGTAATTTATTATGAGAGAGTGTTCATTTTTGGTGACAGGAGACCCCCCACGGTGAGGGTCGAAAAATTTAAAATGTTTATAACTCGCTATCTAATTTTCGTAGCGCGGCCAAATTTTGTTTTGTAATTTATTATGAGACAGTGTAACTTTTGGTGACAGGAGATCCCCCATTGTTAGGTTCGAAAAATTTAAAGTGCTTATAACTCGCGATCTAATCTTCGTAGCGGGGCCAAATTTTGTTTGGTAATTTATTATGAGACTGTGTTAATATTTAGTGACCGGAGATCCCCCATGGAGAGGCTCGAAAAATTTAAAATGCTTATAACTCGCGATCTAATTTTGGTAGTGCGGCCAAATTTTGTTTGGTAATTTACTATGAGACAGTGTTACTTTTGGTGACAGGAGACCCCTTCACGGTGAGGGTCGAAAAATTTAAAATGCTTATAACTCGCGATCTAATTTTCGTAGCGCTTCCAAATTTTGTTTGGTAATTTATTATGAGACAGTGTTACTTTTGGTAACAGGAGACCCCCCACGGTGAGGGTGGAAAAATTTAAAATGTTTTTAACTCGCTATCAATTTTCATAGCGCGGCCAAATTTTGTTTGGTAATTTATTATGAGACAGTGTTAATTTTTGTTGACAGGAAATCCCCCATGGTGAGGGTCAAAAAATTTAAAATGGCTATAACTCGCGATCTAATTTTCGTAGTGCGGCCAAATTTTGTTTGGTAATTTATTATGAGACAGTGTTAATTTTTGGTGACAGGAGACCCCACGGTGAGGTTCGGAAAATTTAAAATGCTTACAACTCGCGATCTAATTTTCGTAGCGCGGCCAAATTTTGTTTGTAATTTATTATGGTATTGCATAATTTTTATCGTGGGCTTTGAGCGCGGCGAAAGAATCTAGAAATTCTGTAGCGAGAAAAAAACCTAACACTCCGGCTACCGACGCTTCAGTTTGGCAGACTTCGTCACGGTATTCTTCTGTAGACTTCGGCAGACATTGACGCAGTATTTTTCAGATATTTTGAGAATATCAAGTCTTAAACTTATGTTTTTTATTTCAGCTACCATAAATGTATAGTTTCAATGATAAAAATTCCTGATTAACCTACATGTATTGTAAGTTAATAAAAATATTTTAAACGATATTAACTTCTCATTTGTTCAATATAAGAAAAAAAATTGTTATCGGTCATCACGCTCAAAATGTTTAACTTGAATTAATATCAAAGAGAAAAAAACTGCATAAATAAAAAATAAATAAATAATTATAATTGCATAAGTTGATAAAAAATGCTATGCAATAGTTTTACCGCGGTAGTCCCCGAGTGCCACACGTATTTTTTTTTTTTTTTTTTTAAGTTTCCAATATTTTAGGAATGGCACTTTAATTAAAAAAATGTTATTGTGGAATAATGCTGAATAATATTTTAAAAGTCAAAATGATGTTTGTAAACATTTTCATGGATCATCCATAATCTCAACCTCTAAAAAAAGCGGTTAAGTGGGTTTAATTGTGCTTATTCTTAATCAAAATTTGATTAAATCTTACCTTGAGAAACCTGTGACACATGTCCAGAGTATTCGTGCTTTCAAATGAAACAGAATAGTCGCGAAGTGCTTTCATACTTACAAAGGAACCTCTTTTGGTGTTGCTTGCACCTAGCATTGATTCTTGGTGCATTTTATATTCCTATATTAGGAAGTTTGAGAATAAAAAAACTTTTCTGTTAAAGTCATAATTTTCGATTTTGCAACAGCATAACTTTCTGAAAATGCCATTTTCGAAGCTACTTATTTGCTAAGTGACATAGTTTTCTTTTTTCTTTTTTTTTTTTTTTTAAATAAAAGTATTTAAAAATATAAATCAGTTAATAATAAATATAAAACATTGAAAAAAGTTTAAAAATACCTTCAAAAACTTACAAATTTCGTTTTGAAAAATTACGACATTATAATCACATTTTTGGCGGGGAAAAAGTTGTATTTTCAAAAGTAGAGTTTACCGTCAACCGTATTTGAATGTTTTAGCGCCGAAACCAGGCAAGCAAAAAATTTGTAGCGCCACAAGTTGCCATATTTGACAACTTAATTTTTTTTGGCGTGAAATAAACAAATAATAATCCATTAATGTAAAATTTAATTTATAACAAATACGTAAATTAGCAGATAATTTTTATTAATTCTCTAAATTTTATACATAGAGCTACAAGATTCACTTGGTCTCGATTCTAGGTGCGAGCAACACCAAAAGTAATTAGTTCCTTTCTAAAAGGACACTATTACAACTGTTAAAACTCCCTCAAACTAATTGCGTAGTTTTTTTTTTCCTTACGGTCATAATTAATCGGCATCTCGGATTTTTTCCTCGTACAGATCTTGAAAATAAAGGCATTCAGCCACGAGTATAGGAAGTTTTGACAAATTTTGAGGTCATCAAAACAACCCACTGCGCTACGTTGCAACTTTGAAACCTCCTTCCAGAGCAGGCTTAGCATAATGCCAAGTTTAAAATTTGAAGAAGGATTTTGTTTTAAGACACTGTAAGAATATAAGATTATTATTAATCTTAATTCAGATTTATGACGTGCAAAATGAAGTTTAATTATGCACTTTTTTTATCGTCAGAACCGAATTAAGTTCATATTAAAAAGATTAGAATAAGATTAAAAAAGAGTCATACAGGTTAGTTATATTAGACATAGGTTTCATATCTATGTGATCTTTCATGATATATCCATTTATACTTTCTAGTTTATATAGTTGTACCCAACCCTACGCTGCGCTGTATGTTTTTTCACAAAATCATATTATTCTTTTAGTAACGATAATTTTATAATAAAAAAGTTACTTATTAATATATTTACTAGCGAGCTTCGCCCGCTAGCGGCCCCTTTCTGAAAAAAATAATCTCTCTAAGGCCCGGTGCACACTTGCGTTTTCTAACCGTTGACCACAAACCAAAATTTTAATTTTTAGTTTTTTCCTTTTTCACATTTAATAATTTAAATTAAAAAATTTGCCTATTATATTATTTGAAATACAGTTACGGCCTCCCGATTTTTCCAAAAAATTTATGCAAGGTGTAAAACCAGTACCCCAAACACACATATAAAGATCATTGAAGAATACAGGATTTAAGGGCTACCTTTACCTAAAAATATGGCAGGAAAAAAAATCGCCCGTTTTACGCCGTAATTTCGCGGTTTTTACAGATTTAAAAATACTTCTAACCGTTGTATCTTTTTGAAATTTTGACACAACTCAAAACGACGTATTCACTAAGAGGTGTATAAAGATGGAAAAGAAATATTGAAAATTAGGAATTTATTCATATAAATATGAGCGGAAAAAGTGTCGAAAAAGCAAACAAAATTGTACGATCAGAGACTCTTTTTCTCGATTTTTTTTCAAAGGGTTAATATTGGAATATTTCAAAAATAAACACACCGTTGGAAATTAGACAGAAGCGTCTTTGAGGGGGTATTTTTTTTCTTTGTCGTGCCTCCAAAATTAAAAAGGATGGAATCGTTTTAAAATTCGATAGTTTTCGGTCGAAAATTCTGCGGAGAAAAATGGAAAATGAAAGCTTTCGGGAAAACGTTTTTTTCAAAAGGTTAATGTTCGTATTTCTTGAAACCGAATAGACCGTCAGAAAGGTCTTTAAATTTCCTTCAAGAATATGTAATTTGTTTTAAAATCCGTGAATCTGCAGCGCGGATGCGACGTTATATAAAACTCCTTAATTTTCGCATTTTCGACACCTTCGTGGTTCTTCATCCGCGGAAAGCTAGTTTCGACCGGAGAGCTCCGTCAGAGAACCGTCTCGGAACTTGGATTTTTTGTCACGTTTCCCGGGTAGTTTTTAATTAATATGTCGGGTAATTACCGGGCAATTTTCTCGAAATTCATTATCACAAAAGGCCGAATCGTCCCGAGTCGATAGACACCCAGAGCGCCACTCTACTCGGCCGTTGAGAAAAGTTTTTAGCGGTACAGACAGACAGACAGACAGACGTTTACTGCGGTTAATAGTATAGATTGTATTTAACCCCATGTGCGTAAGCAGTATTTACACTAAACCGTTTATTTAAAAATTTGGATGAATTTATTGGGCTAGTTAAACTGCATTTTATCTTTCTATAGTAAAAAAAAACTAGCCTTAAAAGGAATGACTCCTGGAATGATGCTGATGTGGAAGATTTCCGGAACTAACGAATCCGGGTTGTCCACTCCTTCCAGGAGTCGAATAGACCAATCAGGAAATGGCTCCGTCTATGCATCGCCATATGGGTTACCATAAAGAGAGGAAAGGTTACCATCGCCAACAATCGCCAAGTTTGTCGCCAACTTGGCAATATATCGCCAAATTTGGCGACCAAAATTAGTTGTCAAAGTGACGCCAACTTGGCGATAACTGTAATATTTCGCCAAATTTTTAATTTCTTTACAACACCAGTCGTTTGATGCATCATTTGAGAGGTTTGCAACTGCTTATTCATATAATGGATGTCTTGTGTGTTATCCCCCATTCTGCTCCCCAGGGGGGGACACATTTTTATTTTCTTTACAACACCAGTCGTGTTACACAAGATTTGAAAGGTCTGCAACTGCTTATTCATATTATGGATGTCTTGTGTGTCATCCCCACACTCTGTTCTTCCCAGGGGCGGGGGGCGATCACATTTTTAATTTCTTTACAACACCAGTCGTGTGACATATCATTTGAGAGGTCTGCAGCTGCTTATTCATATTATGGATGTCTTTTGTGTCGCCTCCCACTCTGCCCCCCAGGGGGGCACATTTTTAATTTCTTTACAACACCAGTCGTGTGACACACCATTTGAAAGGTCTGCAACTGCTTATTCATACCATGGGTTATTGGCGAGCGCAGCAAGCATGGGTAGACAATAATTTGGAATCGCGAAGCGATTTCGCGGGGGGTTGGCGAGCATAGTGAGCAGGGGGGCGGGGCCCCCCTAGTCTTAAAAAAAAAGAACTTTTTGAAAAATTTTTGTGGTGCAAACCGCACTCCGTAACAAAAACTCATTTTTACTTATGTTTTTTTTTTTTTTTTTTTTTTTTTTAATATGAATAGATTTATTAGACTATATGAACTATATGAACTAACTTTAATTTTGTTATACATTTTTCACTTTTTGACAAGTTTTTGAGGTGCAAACCGTACTGAGACATGAGAAATTGTTGATTTTTATACACATTTTATTAATGCTTTTTTTTATTTTTTTTTATTCAAATATTTATTTATTCTAACTACTCCGATGTATAGATAAAAAATGCTAGTTCGGAATTATTTATTAATAAATATTCACACGTGACATTAAATATACATACATACCATACATTGATAGTTTAATAAGATGAGATCAAACTCTACCTCAAATTTCTCAGTATCAGGATTTAAATCTAAAATCGAATAATCAGCATCTCTATCACCGTTTTCGTCGATGGTTACTTTTCCGGTTATACCTGTTAAAGATGAGAAAATCTTTCATTTAGACATAGATAACATCTTGAAAAATTTGACTATATAGGCGTTAGATAAAAAAGGTTTACATATTCTTATGCGATTAATTTTTCAAATCACTATAATAACACTTTATATGCATGAATCTTAAATTTCATAAAAATACAATTTAATTAAGATTTATTTGTGGCTTCAAAAAGTACACAAGCAAATTTTAATATTGCTTTACAGAACATTAAAAAAATATTTATGATTTCTTAATAAATTTAACCTTTTATATCTTAAATTTTGAATTTTCAAAAAAATTCTTCACCTGAATAATTATCTATGTTTATGACTAAGATATCCAGACCAACTTATAATTTCGGTATTAGAAACGATAGATATTTAGAGTTCTTTTTGCAAAATATTTACAAGAGTAATTAGATTCATTAACAAAAAATATTATTAAGGAAATCTCATAATTTTTTTAAGAACAATACAAATAAATGTATTGGGATTCTATCTGCAACAGAGAAGTGTTTCGTAGTTGCAATATTTTTCGTATAACATTTTTTATTAGGATAAAAGCTACACCTAATCAAATACGAGGTGTTCCATAAATAGCGATCCATTTCTAAGAAAACACTAATCTATTGATTTATTTCACATATGTTTTTAGAAATGTTCTTCTTAAAAGAAAGTATAGCCATTGTTTCCTGGACACTGGATTTTAAGGGCCATTTTTAAATTCGCTTACATATGCTGTCCCAGAGTAAAAAGAAGAAAATTCAAACATAAATTAATATTTAAAGTTTGATTTGAGCTACGCATTATCTAAAGAAGATTATATTAAACATTTCTAACATGAAAAATTAAAAAAAAATTCAATAAAGGTTTTTGAGATATAAATCTTTAAAATTTTTATTCTAAGCAAAAATGTCTGTCCCATTCAAAGTTTTATGTTTTTAACTGCGTTTTTGTTTTTTAATTTGAGCAAACTTTTTTAAATAAAAAGGTTTAATTATTTAAAAAATGAACTGTTAGTGCTTTATATTCATGAAAAAAAAAATATATTACAAAAAGTATTTTCTTTAAGAAATTACCAGAAATCTTTTGTCCCTCACTTTATGTCAAGTCAGTTCCCTTGTGATTATTTTAGTCAAAATAGGTTTCGAATGCTGCTTAAAGTTAGCAGCAAATATTCCGCGATGTAGTTAAACTATTCACGCAACTACTACTTGCCATTTTTTGCTCTTCAATCGTGAAGCAATGTAACAGTGGGAAGAATATTCTTTTATTAAGGTTGGTATTTTTTTCATTTTCAAGTCTGGTATAATAAATTTTAATATTAAAATAATGGTTTTAGCACTTTTGTAATTGAATTTTGTTTACTTTCAGAAGGTAGGTGCATTATTATCTAAGTTAGAAATTATACAAGCTAGTTCATTTCTAATACTTTTATTTGAAATGTCAAGTCCGTTACCATGAAATGTAAGCGATCAAATGTAAGCTGCTAAGTAAGTATACTAAATAGTTTTAGAAGATATGTGAATTATTATCTAAGTTAGAAAATATACAAGCTAATTCATTTTAATAGCTTTTTTTTAGTTTTATTTGAAATGTCAAATCCATTACTTGTCAAGTCCGTTACCATGAAATATAAGCGAATGGTGAAAATGGCCCATAAATCATATGAAGTGGTGCGTCATCTCTATCGTCGAAAATACGGAAAACGGCCACCAACAAGGGCCAATATCAGGCAACTTGTGAATGTGATCTCTTTTCAACTGGCTCAGAATGGTCTTAAAAACACTTTTAATGTAGATGATCGTCGAGGACGTATTTCATCTGACACGCTACCAGTTTGTCTAAATTATTTACATTACAAGTAGCTTGATATTGGCCCTTGTTGTCGGCTGTTTTGTGTATTTTCGATGGTAAAGCTGATGCAGCTGTTCATATATTTTATAAGCTTTTATTCATCAAAACTTTATAATGTACCTATTTTTATTTTTAATTCTGTTTTATTATTATAATTTTTTAAAACTATGTCGAAATACTTATTATATTATCTTTCCAAATTAATTTAATAATTGAGTTGAAAAGTTAATGCAATTCAAGATTTATTATTAATATGGTCGAGATTGTTCCTTTTCAATCAAATCGTAAAATAATTCTAGTGTTTGATAAAAATTCAAAATAAAGTTGAAAAAAAAATAGCAAGAACTGACAAGGATGGAGATATGATAAATACTTCTTTCTGGTGATCAGATTTTTGTTGGCTATCATATATTTTGCTATTTGTAGAACCCTGCATATATTGTAGTTCACTTTCAGTGCAGAAAAATTGTTTCGGTTCAATATCGGAGCTGAAGAACCATTTGGGACTTAGTTCTAGCTTTTGATTAATCAGAAATAATTATTTATTATTAACTATTTGGAAAATAGTTTTTGTCCTCGTTAGACAATTGAGATTTCTGAAGTATATCTGAATGTTTTCATTGGTTGAATTCCACAACTTTATCTAACTCATTTTATTCGTCTTCTGAATGATCTATGTTTAATGTCCAAAAATGAAATACTTCTGTTCTTTTATTTAATTCGTTTTCTGGTTAGTCTATACTTAATGTCTAGAAATGGAACACTTCATTTGCCATGATGACATAAAATGTTTTAAAAACTATAATAATAATAATAATAATAATAATAATAATAATAATAATAATAATAATAATAATAATAATAATAATAATTCAATAACAAATTTAGATACAGGTTTCAATCAAGTTGCATTTAAAAGTAATTTGTTTTTATGTATACGACGGTGTAAAAATTGAAAATATGCAATGTTTAGAAATTTAAAAATTTACAGTACCGAAAATTTTTAAATTGAAATTTCATTTAATATTTGTTTATGACTGGCCCAAGAATATTAACGCGACTCTAAATGTCGAGGAATACTAATATGATTCTGTTATTAAGTAAGCTACGTTTTGATCATCATAAAAATTATGTTATTATTGTTTTTTTTAAATATAGAAATCATTAATAAGTCTAAAATTATAGTTACTGAAAGTATTATTTTACAAGTAGTCGTTGTCTTTTGTTAAATTACAATTTTATTATTATTATTATTATTATTATTATTATTTCTCAATTTATCATTATTGTTATTTTAATAATTTAGTTTCAGTCGGAGGACAACTAATTTCCTCCTAGTTTCAGTCGGAGGAATGATCGACGATAAAATTCTTTTAATAAATATTTTTGGACGAAACATATTTTTAAATCTTTCTTAGCCTATAGCGTGTAGCATCGGAGATTTCCACGCCATTTAAATTTCGACAGCAACTATGGTTCGTGAGAAAAAGTATAGGAGAATTTTCTTTTCTTTAATTCAGTGTACGTTTACATACTTACATTTTCGTATTTTGCTTGAAGAGTGGAGTGGGTAGATCGAGCTGGAATATGTTTGGAGGAGTCATATCCAAATTGTTATTATAAAAAACATCATAGCACTTATAATAATAAGTGCGTAAAAATAATATTAAAAGCTTTGGTACTACTCTGTTAACTCGTCGGCCAAAATACTAACGCCGAATTATAAGATTAAATGCCAATACTGGATGTTCGTGAATGACAATTCAATGACATTAACCACTTAACCGGCCGCCCCGAGATAAGTCGGGGGTTAAAGCACTATTTCCCCATACCCTTCGCCGGTTAAGTGGTTAAATACGATACACGTGTTTAAAACGTCATTAAGAGATTTTTATTTCAACTTTTTATTTGTATTTTTATTAATATTCTACTAATTATTTGTTTTTTTATTATTATTTAAAATAAAAATTACGTCAATGTGTATAATTTGGCTATTAGTTTGGGGATTTGTATAATTCGGAGAAATCGGTCGACGGGATAACAGAGTAATACCAAAGGTTTTTACTACTTTCAATAATAATAATAATAATTTGTAACACTTAAATTAAAAAAAAAAAAACTTTTTAAAACGTTTCATCATTTCCTTTTTTATCGAGTAAATAATTCATTTAAATTGAAATGTGAACTGTTTATTTTCTTTTTATAAATTTTATTATTTTTGTTTTATTTCCATTTTTTAAGATTCTTATCGGAATATAAGAATATCGTGCGTATTTTTATACTTCAAAATCATGCCTGGAGAAATCGCGTGAGCTATATTATCTATAAATGGCAAAAAAATCTATTACTTTTTTTTTCTATTTTTTTTAAACTGTCGGTAATTATGTTAACATTAAAATATACAGCCGGAGAAAATAGTAAAAAGAAGAAACTTCCATTATTTCGGAACGGAAAACGAGTTGAACATGGAAGGTTAATTATTTTTAAACAATTTTTTACTGTATACCTTCGAATGTGCGGTTCCACATTTTCTGAATAATGATGGAACCATTTGCAGCTGTGTATCCTTCTTCTAGAGTTTCATTTAAAGCGAGGGAGTAGAGCAGCACTGCCTCATGAAACGCTGTGACAAATGCATTCACCTGAAACACAAAAGAGGGCGCCACATCATTAGAAAGAATAAAAATCACATATTTGAAAGCAACTACAAAAAAGAGAAAAACTTACTTAGACTTAAATTCACGATCAAATGTTTTTTAAATCCATAGGAAAATTCTGTATTTTTTAAATATATAACCATAATATTTTAATTTTCTGAACACATGATTTAAAAAGATCGTAAATTCGTAAATAGTTTTAGTACAACCAAATTATGATACTGAAAATAAATAATAATACAAAAAGCTAAAAATTTTTTTTAGAGCTATTAATAATTTTCAGTACATTATTGGTATAATTCTTGTTTATGATTGTATAGTTACTCATAAAAAGTTTCTTAATAACATAAGAAATTTTCATATTTATTTATAACATAATCTTAATATTTTAATTTTCCGAACACATCATTGTAAGCAGATCGTAAATTCAAAAATGATTTTAATACAACCAAATTACGATGCTGATAATGAATAATAAAAAAATGTACATATTTCTTTAAAAAGTGAAATAAAATCAGCATTTATTTAGACCTAGTGATCTTTTCTCTTATATTATTGCTGTATTTCAGGTTTATGATTGTATAATTATGGTTACAATTATTTAAATCTTTTAAAATCTTATATGTTTCTCTGATACTAATGGTCATTTATGTATTTTTAAAATTAATAGATGGCGACACCATGCATACCTTGTTAGTAAATGGAGAATGCCTTTTAGATCACTGCTGATAAATATTGAGTTGAGTTTTCGATTAAACATATTATTGCAGTTACAGAAAATTAATTTCTTTTCTTATAGACGGAGAAATTAATAACACAATATATTATTAATCACTTTAAACCATTACTGTTTTCATCATATTTTAGTTTAGAATATTCACAGACAGGGCCGGCGCCAGGGGTAATGCAAGGGAGGCAGCCGCCTAAGGGCGCACAGTGAAAGGGCGGCATTTGTCTCGCATATTTGTATAGGTAAAATAGATCAAAATATGAGTAAATACACCAAGGGATGACCATTCACGAAAATATGAAAAAAGTTTTGTTTTGATAATGAAAATGAAAATCCGATGCCCCCTCCCCCCCACACACACCGAAAAAAGCTGTTTTTCAATGTTTTGGGGAGGAACAGGGCGCATTTTTACACTGGCGGAAAATTCATATTTTTTTTTCCAGCTAAAGTGTGGAATCGCTGGCTATGTATTTTTTAATTCGGAATCGAATGACGCTTCTGCAATTCAATATGATTACACCTTACAAAGCTAAGCAATTTTTATGAACGCAAAGTCATAAATGGTTTTATCAATAAATATTTATGAATACACGGATATTTTAACAACTTTACTAACCTTGAAGAAATTTCATAATGCTGGTTTTGATTATTGCTGTTTTGGGGACGTTTAAAATAATTGATATTATTTTATATCATTTAAAGAACAAGTTTTGGATGTAAATAAGACAAAGCTGTGCTCAATAATAAAATTTAACTCTCAACTTTATATATTTATAAAACCTACGATAACTTTTATAAAGAATGATCGTATGGACTTGCGAATGTTCTTATTTGATCAAGTATTTGAAAATACTTCACAAATGATATCCACTTCACCTAATTTCAAAAAGTTGAAGTATCCCCATCCTTTGATGTATCCTCCTCCCCCCCCCCAAAAAGGTAAAGCTTTATTTTTATCACCCAAACCGTTTGACCGTGGCGTCCTACAGTGATTATTTTGGGTAGGGAGGGGGGAACACGTAAATGTTGGTTATTCAACACTGTTAAAAATCTGCTGCATTTTCTTGCAACGCACTCCATTGCTTGTATATAATATCTCTATTCCAACCAATGAAAAAACTCCATTTCACTGCCAAGTAACCGTTTTCTATACAAGCAGGGGAGTGCGTTGCAACAAAATGCAGCAGATTTTTAACAGTGAAGATATTCTGTTTTTTGTATAAATATAGTCTTAATAGTTATCGAACAGATATGTAGATATAAAAATATATGTCTGTGGTTTATTTGTGTACGTGTAGAATCAAATATATTTATTATTGTTGATATATATATATATATATGTATATATGTATATGTGTGTGTATATGTGTATATAATTTTTTTTTATTTATTTATTTTGGTTGCTTTAGCATTTATTTTTTTCTTGTCATTTGTAACCTAAAATGACGTTAAAAGTCTGTTAACAATCTCGACATTTGTTTTATTGACGTATAATTCTGTTATATTTTATTATTTACGACTTTCTTTGTCTTTTGCTCTGTTTTGGATAATAGGGTGTCTTTGTAATTTTTATTTATTTATTTATTTATTTATTTATTTATTTATTTTTATTTTATTTATTTATTTATTTTTAATTATTGTCATTGCTATTCTGCCACTGTTTGCTTGTGATTGTGTCTATGGATGGCGGAGAGGGATTTTCTTCCAGGGGTTCATGCCTTCGCCATTTCTTGGTTGGCTCCCTGGTAGAGTGATCTAGTTATCGAACAGTCCTCGTATCAACGCTAATTAGGAGAACAATCCGCATATTTAAACTTATTAAGATATATTTTTTTTTAATTGAGTTACAGTTTATAAAAAATGTAGTAAATGAAAAAGTACATAGTGAAAATATATTTCATTGATGATGTTTATGATTACTTGACCATTATTGTGTACCTCCTCCTTTCCATATTCGAAATTGAGTTCTCTCCTGGCTATTTCTTTGACTTCGCGGGAAAAATTCTTGTATTCTTCCGTTTCGGGAATCCTCGCAGTCACTGTCAACAACGCTTCGTAAGCCGTCCGTGCTCGCTTATTCCTCTCCTCCGTGTCGTTCTCCCTTATCCAGGGTTGTTCACTTTCCATTTTGCTGGAATTGAAAATGAAAATTACAATTCTTCATTGCTGTAAAGCATTTAAACAGACTATTTGGAAAATGATATTTTCAAACGCTAAAATTTTATAGACTCATAAATAAATCCTATATTTAAATTAATAATAATAATAATAAATAACAATATAAACATCGCTTTTATGATGATCATAATCAGTCATATATTACGTACGCCATACAATAATTATTATTCCCAGAATAATGATAAAAAATAGTACTTTATAGATATACAACTTTAACTGTTTAAAATATGCCTTCTATTTGATGGAATTAATCAAACTGACTTCTTAACACTTCATATTACGTACGTCATAGATTAACCATTAATATTCCTAGACCCATCATAATAAATTTGGAATGACATTTCAGTTTTACAATTTTTGAAACTGCAAATTTTTAAACTTCTAAACATCGCACATTTTAAATTTTTACACCGTTGTGTAGAGAAAATGATTTTAATGAAATTTGTTTGAAATCTTTATCAAAATTTATTTTCAGATTATTATTTTTTAAAGTTTTTATTACTTTTATTCATCGTAGCAAAAGAAGTATTCCCTTTTTGGACATTAAACATGGACCAGTCAGAAAATGAATAAAATAAGTTTCGGAATTCGACCAATAAAAATATTTAGATAAACTTAAGACTTCCCAGTTCTCTACCGAGGACAACAAATATTTTCCTAATAGCTAAAAAAATAGATAAATATAATAAATATAATATGCAACAACAATGTAACGTCATAAAACTTAAGAGATTGTATGTTTTTTCATCTTTATAAATCAAAAATAAAAGTCGGAATATCATATATAAGGTTTATTCCAACTGGGTGATAAATGTGCATACCAGGACTCAAGCCTGGTATGTCATGCCAACGTATCCATGATCAAATCCTACTTTGGACAATTTTCACTCAGTAGGAATTAACTTCAACTCTGATACTCCAACTATGATTATGAAAATGCAACTTTCTTTTTCGAAAATAAAAAATATATAACATTATTATTATCACAAAAAACTAAAATTTAATCATTGGAATGCACCGCTAATAGAATAAATATAGTAACGGTTCAGGCACTAGGCAAGCTAGTAAAATTGCAAATTGGTTTGGATAGCATTGAAGCTAGAGTCATCACTGGAGATATAATGGTTTGTAGGTAGTGCTGGATAGTAGAAAGTTTTATCGATCAATCGAATTGCAAGAAATTGAAGAAAATTATAATACAATTACCATAAGAGAAAGGAATATTTAAAAAAAATGGCGCTGAAAATGTGCTTTAGCTATATTTTAATTATTCTTATTCTGAAAATAATCTGCAGCTGAAGTTCTGCGATTTACGTCTATATTGAATTCAGACCTTTTCTTTTTCAAAGATATTTTGTTATTGTAGAGCTTAGAGGGAGAGTTTGATATTTGGATATGAATCTTCACTTTCATTCAACTATCACGATACGAAATTTCAAATCTATTGGAAGTCAGAATTTCTGCTCCTGCACCACTTTCTGAATTTGTCACTGTTTGGAATTTTAATTTGATGACTAGGAGAAAATAGGAAATAAAAGTGTTCTTCATCTTCATAAGAAATCATACAAATAATTAAATTATGAACTGTAAAATATATTTCAAGACATTATAAAATTACCATGAGGGAATATAATTCATTAAAGCCATTTATTTAGAAAGGAAAAAAATCCTATTAAAATGTTATAGAACAAAAATATTACTGTTGCCTGAAATTACCTCTAATTATAATTGTATTTTAGTGCTGCAATGCTTTTAAAAATATTTAAAATTTTTCAATAAATTCCGGTTATTATAAAGTAATGTAGGAAATGCTATAAAATACTTTTCTAATGACTAAAGTCGTATATGAAGTAAAATCTGTAAATTTCAGGTAAACATGTAATTGCGTTACCATGAAACGTCATTAAAATTAATAATTAAGCTAGAGGCCTTCATTAATAGTATAATATATTCGAATTCCGTGAGATGTCTCATCTAATAGGCAAGCATAATCTTACTTAACATCATTACACAAATGATTCCACAGTTTGTACACTGAACTGAGAGATATTTTACAGCATTATGTGTATGTTATTAAATTCAACAAATTATTAGCAGATTTTCGATAAAACAATCATGGTAATTAATGGAATTTAGATACATTTAATAAGTATTCTAAGTCTTCTTTTAACAAATCATTATTTTTGTTTTCTGCTGTATATGCCCAAGTATATGTGTGTTTTGAGGGTTTTTTTAAAATGAACTTTACATCAGGTAATGTGAATTTCATCAGTACCCATTTTTGTTTTTTAGAACTTTTAAAAAATTCAATTAGTTTACACAATACGTTGTGACATTATAACAAATACCTGAACATTCTTTAAAATGATGGTAATTTTAACTTTTTAAAAATTTAATAGGCAGTAGTATATAGTTAAAGTATAATTTCTGTGAAAAACAGTCTAAAAAAATCACTTGCGAAACTACAGATTTGGTATCTTTTATTTCTCTTTATTAATAAAAAAATTATTATTATTTTATTTTTTTAGCTAATCCAAATAATTAAGAATTTCCAAAAACTTACAGCCTATTAATATTGAATTAGATTGTAGAAAAGAAAAGTCATTATTTATAAAAAAAAAATCATTTACAGAAGTGTGACCAAACGTCCTTTTTTCAGACAGTGCTCATTTTAATGGCATTTAACTCTGGCAATTTTAATTATTTTATTTTGAAAAAAGAAATTAGGATACATGGCTGATGTTAGGATATGTTGACCAAATTATCATTTTATGATTTCCAAATATCTCACCAGACAAAGATCCATGGTTTGTCCATTAAATAATGTGGCCCATTAATGCCGATTGGATGGCGAATGCAACTTGATATACGTGATAGGGTGTGTCAACTACAGATTCTAGCAGAAATCAATTAGCTTTGGCCATTTGTCGCGTACGCATTGCTCATGATTGACATGTGTTTGAAAGCGGCTTTAAGTTTTCAAAATGAAGCAAACTGTCAAGCATCGATACGCCTAAATATTTTGCGTAAAACCAAACAAATTGATTACTAAAAGACTTTCCATGTTACAAAAAGTGTACAGGAAGGGTTCTTTGACCAAGTGTTAAACGTTTAGGTGGCACAAAGGGTTCAAAAAGAAAGAGAGGGCATCAATGGCGAAAAACGCTCTGGACGTACATCAAGTTCTCGAACTTCAGACAACGTGGATAAATGCAAGTTTGCCGCGCAATTCCTGATGAGCTTTTAACCAAGTTTTAAAGGCAACGTAGGCGTATAGAGAGATCCACACAATAAAAATTAGTCGCGAATTTATGTGATTAAATCTAATTAAATTAGTTCTGTTTTAAACAATTTGACATTTACTGCTTTTATACTGTTGATAGGCATTGCTTTACTCTAATTTGCTATTAAAAGTTGTGATTTAGAATTTAAAAGTCGATGGTATAGTAATGAAAAAAAAAGTAAACACCCCCTACCAACTACCCCACGTCAACTAATCAACAATTTTATACGATTATTTGTTGCAGAATTAGCAGGGTGTGTTATATTTTCCCCCCAAGGCTGCAGTTGTCATTGTGCATATAGTACGCTGGAATTGTCATTGAGTATGTCAAAGCAGTGTCTTTAAGGGTTTATATCTCGGAAAATTACCGACGGCGTTTTTCGAAAATCATTAGGAATAATGCTTTTATACTTTTACAACAATAAGTACCCCAAATGCTCTTTAATGTCTTTTCTGAATGCTCGCAAATTGAATTTGTGTTTAACAAAAAATGAACTTTTCTCTATAACCATATAAGGTAACCACTATAGTTTTCCTTGAAGGTTTAAATTAGCGTCCACTATCCCTATTTTTTTCATAATTTTCGCTTCAGTAGATTCGGAAACAGAATAGAGGAACTTTATTTTTTATTACATTTTCGAGAATATCTTACAAAACATAAAACCTAAAAAAAAAGTGTAATTTTGAGTTTAAGGTTACAAAAACTTTCAACACCATATGATATGTTATGTATATCAAAGATGATGAATTTTTTAAAGTAAATAAGTCAGCCCTTCTGCAATTTTTATAAATATATTTGTTAATGTTAAATAATCTGTAAATATATGGGTTAATAATCTTTATTACTGCCCCAAATTTAACTTTCCACGTTCTATAGTTTACGCGTAAAATGGCAGTGACCGACAGACAGATACAGGATTGAGCTTACAAAGGCTATTTCTATATTTTAACTTCAGAACACTAAAAATGGCAATGTATTTGAAAAGTATGTACATTTATTTCATAATTGTTTTTCTGCAAGAAAAATTCTAAAAAAATTTTCTTCATTTTCTGAAAGATTGATTCAGTCTTACAAATAAGAAATGGTCATGCAGTTTATCGAAAACTATTAGCATTTACGACGGTTAAAAATTGGGAGAGTTTTGTTGTTTCTGGAATTTTATGCTGCAAATAATAAAGTTTTATGAAGCGTAACTGTATTACAGTCAAATATTCTTCTGCTACATTAAAATCAAATAATCAACACTTAATTTCTTTTCTACTTCTCAGTCACCCAAACAAAATCTGTTTACACATTATTTTATACTATGTGCTCTTTTATTGTACAATTTATCATCGGAGGCGAAATTCAAATGGCGTGTGATTAAATACATTTCATTGAACAGTTGTCCAAATAAATACCCTGTAATAACTCTGCAAATAATTATAAAAGACGATTAAAAATAAAATATACTTTTAAAAAATGTACATAAATTTTACTTGGCGGGCATCACAAATCAAAAATAGATCAAACATTTTTTTTTTTTTATGAATGGCAATACCCAATTTTAACTATATATTTTAATCTTACTTAAAATTATTACTTCGCACGAATTTTCAAGTTATGTAGATGATAAGTTTCTGAATCATAAACATTCAAAATTTTGAGCTACTAATGTTAAATTACATTGCATTTTCACTGTTACATTAATATCTCCATAAATTATTATCATAATGCGATAATATTCTGTGTAGTGATAAAACTAAAAATCTCAAACAGAAATACATTGAATGTTTAATTAAAAAAATATAATGTGAATTATCAAGTTATTATTTGAAAAAAAAATATGAATTGCAATCTAGAATTTTTCTATTTATTTATACTTATTACATTCCACTTTATGCGAATTGTGAATTTCAAAAGTTTATTCCAAGTAGCTTTCAAATTATGATTAAAAAAAATAAAATAAAATGACGGTTTGAGGGAAATGTATACGATATGCAGAAAAATATAATTTGAAAAAATATATGTAATTCCTTTTATTGAAATATTTGGCCTGGTAGCAGTGGAAACATATTTAGCAAGTGAAATGGTAGTATTGGAAAGAAATAATTAATAAATAGAAATGATATAGTCTGTAGCATTTCATCAATCGAGCACCGAACTTCAATTTGGTTACAGTCCCTAAAAATAGGATCGTTTAAAAAATAATTAATTTCTCTGGACACAGCACTAATATCATGAAAATTTACTCAATGGATCATTGAATGGTGTTGAATTTATTTATAATGTAAAACTTCGGTATTGTTTTTAAAAAACAAAGGCTCTTTTTAATAAAGGTTCAAAAGTTCTTATTAATATGTAGATGGTCCTTTAAACAAATATTATATTTACATCATTAAAAAGTAGATTTTATTTCCAATTGTTGGCACTAGTAATTTTCTTTGAAAATTTGTTGCAAAATTAGTAGAAGGTGTTTATTTTCTTTTTGACGATTGTGTAATACAATAGTGTAGATTTGAAGAAAGCTTTGAATAACACGTTATAGAATAGTGATTGCATCAGTTCAAAAAACGTAAAAACACATCTCAGAATTTAAAGCTTAAAATTTCTCAATATCCTAATTTCATTTGAAGGATTAACGTTCAAAGTTGCTTCTTCAATCGCATGCCTTAAACATCAAAAATTTATAAATGGTTATTGTACAACAATAATTTATTCTTCTGTTGTTTTAAGGATTAACATTTATTCAGTTTTTTTTGTTAGGCTCTAAGCCATTCAAGTAAAAGGTTTAGAATGTAATTATCTGTTTACACATTATCTTATTAAATATAACTCTTTTCAGTATCAGCGTCTTTTATTTTGGATTTTAAATAATAATTAAATTTACAAAAGTATGGTTTCTCTGGAAATTTTAAATAAAACTTTATAAAAACGTGATTTTACCAGATGATTAAATCTATAATAATATTAACTTAGTTTCAGCAATGAAAAATTGTAATTTCTTAATTTTTTGACATGAAAAATTTACATAAGGCTTAAAATGAATGGTTAACAGTAAATTTTCCGTTATTTCTCAAAGAAATTCTTAACAATTAAACTTTAAAAAATATAAAAACATACACGGTTTATTAAAATGTAAAACGTACTAACAGTAAAGTTGCTGAAACATCCTCGTGATTTGATGAAATTTTCTTTTGTTGATTGGAGCTTGAGGAGATTTGAAGTTTAGATTCGAGAACATTTTCTGATTAGCCGGAAAAGAGACATTTAAAATTTACGTTAATCAATGGAAGTTTACTTTCAGCATAGTCTTCCACACTGCCCTGTGATTTGGCAAAATTTTTGCATATATTTGAAGGATTTCGGAGAACTTTTAGCTTTTATTTGTGAGAATTCTACAATGAAAAAAGACAGTATTCGTGAATTAAAGGAAAGATCCGTATCAATATATCAATTCACGAATTTGAAGAGTACATAGTTTTTAATGCTGGCTATTAGTCAGGGTTGGTTTGATTTTCCTAAACCCGTAAAATCCCTTGAGGTTTTTCTAAAAACCTACTTGAAAAAATTTAAGTCCTTTTTTTCAAAATCCTTATTTAAAACTACATTAATCCAATTAATCATAAACATATTTATGCAAATCAAAGATAATACACGTATTCTATTATGTGTACAGAGTTTTCAGTTATATGAAAGAGGAGCAAATAGCTTTACAGAACAAAAATTTTAAAAATTCTCATGGAAAAAATTATCTCTTTAAAAACCCATTAAAAAGAGAAGTTATTAAAAGACACGGCATATCAAGAAACAAATTAAATAAACAATCTTCTTTTTGGAATACACATACATTTAATGTGTTAATTTTAAAAACTATTAAAAGATTGAATAATATAAACTAAGATGGACTTAAATATATATTTTAAAAGTTAAATAAAATTTATATACAAAAAATTAAAAAACACAAAAAAACATTTAAAAACAAAATAAAGTAATAGAGTAAAGATTGAGTAAATAGAGTTTGAAATTCGCTTGAAGAAACGTATCAGCGCTCTAAAAAGTGACAATTTAAATTCTAATATTGTCCAGCATTGTGTTCAAATGAAACATAGCCCGCAGTTTGAGAACGCCAGTACTTTAAAATAAGATTAAAGCAGTTATCACGTCAGATAACTCCTGGACGGTTGGTTCACCCGTTTACGATCGCCAACTCTGAAGGATGCTCTTCTGTCCTTAATGAATATTATCTCTTTCTAAAAAATAGCTAACTGTAGCTGTCTTGATTCGTTCCAATGTTAATTATGCACTGAATATTTATTTGTACTGATGAAGCCTTGCGAGTAGCTTGACGAAACGTTTACTCTTTCTACTTTTAAATGTTTTTTAATCTTTTTTTTAATTTTGTACTTGAAATTATATTTATCTTAAAAAATGAATTCAAGTATGACTTAATTTTTATTTTTCAATCTTTTAAACAATCTTCTTCTTTGGTAGCTTATTAAGTAGCTTAGAAGTATCTGGTAAACGAGGAAACAAACTGAATAGACAAGTTTAAGGAAGGAAAAATCTGTATGAGAGGGCCAGAAAAAAAATTGAAAAGCTTCACAGCTGAATATAGTCAAAAGTTATTTTTCATTTATAGAAGAAAAAAAATATATTTTAGCGGAACAAACTCTCAAAAAAATCGAAAACCTGAATCCTTCCAAACTCTGAAATAACCTTCATTGTTCCGCTTTCAACTCCCTCCGCCCCAAAACCCGCGTTTTGGAACAATTATGCTATAAATAAATGTTTTTTTCTGTCTACATTTATATACAGATAATTTACTCTGTATATATTCGAATGAACTTTTTATATATTCATATATCATTTATAGTAAATATTCATACATTAATATATCATTCATATTACATATTCATATATTTTCATATATTCATATGAACTAATAAATTAATCAGGAAGAAATTCATTTTTTCATAAAAAATATTTGAAAAGTAAACTGAATTAAATTTGATAAAAAATTTAGTGCCTATAGATTTTCTTATCACACAGGCAATTATTAAAAGGTTAAAAAAAATGTACAAATGAAATAAGTCTCTTAAAATAAAATTTTTTTCTACAGATAAAAAAAATAAATTAAGTACTACTCGACTTTCCTTTTAAATGCAAAATCTATAAAACTTAGATATAATACAAAAGTTAAAACGCAAGTATGTGCATATATTTTTTAAGAGTAGCTCTTAAACAAATGACTTCCAGTTTTTCGGAAACTTCTGCAAAATAAATAGAGGTAATTTCAATTACAAGAACATACGTGTTTTCAAAAAGTTAATAGGCTTGAGTAATAGAGTACATAAGTTTTCGAAAAAACTTTACTTGGCTGGACAATTTTCTAAGTAATGAACCTAGTAAAATAATTGAGATAAATGAATAAACGTTTAAAAGCTCCAAAACCTTCTAGATAGATATTTATAACGATATTTTTTTACAAAGTTAATA
Organism: Maratus speculifer; assembly: GCA_964019185.1. Classification (NCBI taxonomy): domain Eukaryota; kingdom Metazoa; phylum Arthropoda; class Arachnida; order Araneae; family Salticidae; genus Maratus; species Maratus speculifer. The sequence continues at coordinate 276,495,458 of OZ025289.1, read as the reverse complement.
AATAAAATATGCTACGAAGAACTCTAATTTCATGTATGAAATTGAAAAAGATATTAAAGTACTTTTCTATCTTTTGTAATTTGCATCATAGCTTATTAATGTTATGAAACATGTTTTTGTTGTAATATTCCAAAAAAGAAAAAAAATGTTTATAAATTACAAAATATATATTAGCGAGAAAATTCAAAATCAGAACTCTCATATAAAAACTCATGGAACAAGCATAATTTTATGGATAAAAATATTAAACTTGCGATTGTTATTTCGTCTTAATTGGCATATACTGAAAAAGCAAAAAGCCTATTTCTGCAAAAAATAAATTTACATAGCAACATAAGAATGCGTCATTAAAGAATTGGTGAGGAAATTGTACTTTTACAATATTTTACAGACACACAGGAAAAATCAATAAAGTATGACCAACTTTTCTGACCAATTCAAGATTTACAGCGATTTTCCGTATTATATATAATCTAGAAGTGTATAAATCATCCAGACGTGTTTGCGGTAGCAACGTACATTCAAAATACATAGCGAGTTGAATCGGTTAGAAAATGTTATGTAGAGGATGTCGGAGCAGTGATTAAAGTCGGCTTCCTAGAGAATTCCAAAGATGTTCTATCTGGAGAACTCAATTTATATAATTCCATTTTCTGATTTGTTCACCCTCAAAATAATCAATTACAAGTGGGGCACGATTAGGACACGCATTAAAATATATTAGGAGGAATTTATTGCTTATTGCACCCCTAAACAACTGACACTAAGATAAAGAATCTCATATCTGTATATTTCCGCATTCACAGTCGCACAGGAAATAAGTTTAGATCTGTGTCATGATTCCACGACATTTATATTGCTGCCTTTCGCGGATATTTGCAGCTTGAATGTGTCTGTTTCCTCGCACCTTATGATAACATGTCTTAAATCAATCTCCAAACAAAATTAAGTATTCATCTGTAAACAGAACTCGCTTCCTGTCTGTGGTACTCCAATGATCTCTGATTGAGCGCATTTCGATGCCGGAGTGAGTAGGATAAAAATTCTGGGTTTCCTTGGATACAGGCCTTTTTATAAAGCCTACCATTCACAGTATTTCTGAATAAACAAGTTCCTCTTGTTGTAAAGAATTCACTTGTAATATGAACTGACGTAAGTTGCCTCTTTGTTTTTGAAGTTAATAACAAATAACGATCATGAGTGTCTGTTGTGCTACGTTTTTGGTCTTGGCCTGATTATCTGTGCACATTACCAGTGTCTTTACCGTATCTAGGTTCTTGAAATGAAGCTTTTGGATGATTTCAAGTCCTTACAGGCTGCTGGCAGTATCTGTCCTGATTCCATTCTCCTTATCGCACGCAATTTTTCATAATTTACCAAAGTCTTTTGGAAAACATATTCCACTACTACAAGCTAAAATTGTATCCAGTTACATGCACAATATTTAAAAAATATACTTCAAATCACCCACAATTACTCATTTTCACACGTGCTAAAAATTAATTTTAAAAAATTTGCAAAGTTTTTTTTTCTTTTTTTTTTTTAGAGAACGTTAACATGATTGGACTATGTGATAACGTTGACATTTCGTTTCCGAACTATAACCGTTTTTTAAAGTTTTCCCAATAGAATGAGTGTAAAGCACTTTTTTATTGTTGTTCTTTTACTTTTTCTGGCCGTTGTATAGGCAATGAAAAAAGCTATTTTACATTGGTTTCTCATTATAATCAGTATTAAAAATAGTAATCATTATCAAATATGTGAATTTACTTCTAGCAATTCCTTCCGTTCTGTAAGTGGTACCATATTGTTCAATTTAAAATATTTTTCAAGGCATCATCTTAATACATTCCAGATGTTTTCTTAAAACTCATCTATACAAAGAATGCATTTAAAATACTTTCAAACTCGAGACGCGGTATTTTAAATGATGTTGAAAATCAAAAGTTATATATAAAATCATTATAAAAAACAACACAAAATATTACTTACAAATGAAAATGGAAAAACAATATATACATATATAATACGAAATTTAAAATTCTGCTTTATTTTTTAAATATTCTAGTATATTTTTCTACCAAACATAGTTTTTTCAAACTCTATAGTTTATTAAAAGAGTGTATGATAACATTTATTTACGCCTGTCTTTCAATAGTAATTGCCTTATAATCTAAATTTCAATCATTTAAATGCGTATAATATCATTTATTTATTACAAAATTGTATTAAAATCCATTCATGTATTTCTTTATTTTAATTTTTTGGACCCAATCTGTTTAGTTTCAAAAGTTTTTTTTTTAATTTTATATCAGTCTTAAAATTATTATTTCCCTATTTTTCTCTGCAAATAATAATAAATCGTTTATTTTTTTTCAATAAACTACGCATATTTATTTTTATTTTCAACCTGCGCTGGTACATATTTCCTTCTTAAATTTTCCTTCCAAAATTCTTTCCATTCAATAATTCTTTCAAATTTCTGCAACAGAAAGTTCCAAAACTTTCTTTTCGTGCAATTTTCTTAACCCGCATTTTCCGATTTTGTCGTTGGTTAGTTGTCTTGTCACACTGTAGCTATTTATTTTCATTCATACGTAACATAATATTTTCTGCTTTGATTCTGAAAAATGTTTTTCGGAAGAATATTTTTTTTTTGTTTTGTTGATTTTGTCTGTTGAATGTAATGTCAGCATTGGATCATGAATGTACATTCCAATCATAATATTTTCAAATTCTAACATCTTTTTTTAAAGAGTGTTCCATCAGTCTGAACGATGATCGTCCAAATAAAAAAAAAAGCTTAGAACTGTGTGCGCTATTTATTTATCGCGAAAACATCAAGCGTTTTACTTTTTCTGTGATTATCGCTCGCTACACAAATATATTGAATATCGTTAATTTCAGTGACAGATTATACTTTTAAAAATACGATATGCTGCTGTTGAATTATTTATACCATCTGATTTCACATATTCACTCTTTAATCAGTAGACGTCTCATAAATAACGGTTGCAGATATTTAGATGCTAACTAATAGCCGACAAGTTGTACAGACGAACCTTCTAACTCTTATCAGTATCAGCTTCTTTTATTGTGGTGACGCAGTGTTTTTGATCTTCAATGACTCTCATGGGAAGGGGACTAATGTCCTTCAAAACAGGACTTATTATATTATCCCCCTTATTCTAATGTGAATAAGCCGCAGAAGGGTTCTAGACAAAATATTTCCTGTAATTCAGTCGGAGGATGGTAAAATAAACGTGTGTCTGCAGCCTTAGCAGACAACAGTTAGCCCACAGAACATTTAGCCGACATGTAGTCGATTGAATAAAAGTATATTATTTCACTGACAAGGAAGGTCGCCATACGGGAATGCCCCAAAATAAATGAAAAAAAAAAAATACAGAATGTTTTTCTTGTGTGGATATATACGTTTATAAAAAAATTTCGGCGGAATACCCATTCAGTATCTGTAAAAAAATAATGAAAATTTCGTTATTTGGCGAGTTATTGCCGGTTGGCGATGGAATGTAATTTCAAAAAATACTTTATGTCAAATACACTTCAAGAAAAAAAAAAAGATAAATTTAATTTAAATAACTTTAGTTTTGTAAGTTTTAGTTTGTTTTAAGTATAATTTTGTTATATCGATATTTATATGTATTTTTATTCAAATTTAATTATCAAAATTTGAGATTTAAGACGAAATTTATAATTTAAATTAATTGAATTTATTTCAAGCCCGAAGTCCAATTGAGAATTGTTGATTAGATTTTGTGACTAAGGAAACAGTTGGCTCTTATTTTTGAATACGCTTACATGTATGAAGATAATTTTTCTAAATATGATTTTTTTAAATCTATAAGAACATTTTCTCCAGTGATTAATAAAATAATAACTGCAACAAGTAATATATATATGTAATAAAATATACATATATATGTAATATATTATAATAAAGTCTCTCATTGTTTATGTTTAAATTCATTAAACGCCATTTACACGCATTATGCAAATATGAAACAATTTTGAGTTGCATTATAATCGTTTGCTTTTGGCGAGGAAAAAGGCTGTTCACCAAATCGAGTGATCTTTTTTGTCTTTTCATGCCAAATATTCGAAAATAGTTTATTTTTTACATACTCTCTACTGTTATTCCGCCGCTAAATTTGATTGGTCCTTTATAACATACACAAGTACTTTAATTAGTATTTTTTTTCATAAAATTCTGAGTATGCGCAGTATGGAGACCTTCCTTGTGAGATGGAGATTTTCCCTCGTCGATTATCGCTACAATCGTACACACACACAGATACACACACACACACACATATATATATATATACGTATACAAAAAGAAATATATATCAAACCTATAACATTTTAAAGCATTTACATCACATTATTTATTTATTATTCTTTAATATTTGCATAAAAGAATAATTCTTTCCGTTACAAAATATGAGTTTTCTATCGAAGAAGTGCATATTGAGAAGAAATTCACAAAGCAACTTGAGAGAAAGTCACTTTTCTTAAACGTCAGACTACGATAATTATCTTTCAGAGTATATTTGAGATAAGTATGCTTTATGGAGAGATACATTGTTTGAAACGAACATGTGTATTTTCTCATTTTTAAAGCAATGATATTCAGAAAGAGTCTTTTAAACTGTTATTTTAACCATTGATGTTATTTAGAGATTTTTAAAAGTTTTCATTTTCAAGACATTTGTAATTTAACGTATAGTTGTCTGCTGAAAAATTTACTTTAAAATAATTTTTTGAGAATATGTTACTGATTCAATATGCAGTGCAAAGCAGATCGAAAATGCACTTCAATTAGTTTAAAAAATTTTATTCGAATTAAAAATGAAAGGAAATGAATTTGTCATTCATAAAATTTTTAATTGTATAAATTTTAATTAATATTAGTTCAAATTAATTAATATTAGTTATGTATAAATACTATTTATTAACCGTAATTTTACAGAAATATTGATATAATATTTACCGTTCTACTTCATCTTTTCTTTGTATTAAATATTGACTTTAAACAAGTGAGTTGGCGTGATCACAAAATACACAATGAGTTTCGTTTAACATTTCTTTCAAAACAACTTATCCTTTAAATAGTAAGACCAAACTGTTAATTTATAATTATTAATTGAACATAGATGGCAACACCAATAAATTTAATTTCAAAATAATTATAAAAGGTAGTCATTTATTTTAATCAGATTGAAAATGTTCAAATCAAATTATTTAAATGAAATCCAAAATTCCATTTTTTTTAAAAAATCTGAAATTAAATTAGGGAAGATATAAATAAAATTTTAATCAATCTTAATATGAAAATTTGAACTTCCAGCTCCGGGGTTTGGACTAAGAACCTTCTGTTTACTAGCAAGATGAGTAACTCACAAACTTTTCTCTCTCAATTAAGATTCTCTTTTAAAGTTTAAAGCAGAAAAATGGAAAAACGACATTGAAAAAAAAAATAATTCAGCTGAAATAAAGGACTTTTTCAAAATTTTAAGATCGTGTGACACGAGGTATTCAGCTCTAAATAGACAAAATTTGAAGTCTCTTAGTTACACAGTTTTTTGTATGGACTGCATGACATAAAGACAAGAGTAGTGAGTCGAGTAGTGTTTCGCCAAATGAAAGAAACCCTAAACAATGATAAAATTGCGGTTCAAAATACACTTCTTACAAAATTTATCTGAAAATTCAAGATTAAATTATATTACTTATAAAATCATTTTTGAGTGCTGAAAATTGTACTTTGAGAAATCGCTTGAGTATTGATTCGTTTATCAAAACACCCTTGCCACATTATTGATCTGAAAAATCAAGTTTTAATTGTACTAAATGTAATATCAATTTAGAGTACTGAAAGCTCAACTTTGAGAAATTGCTTCAGTATTGATTCTTTTATCAAAACACCCTTGCCACATTATTGATCTGAAAAATCAAGTTTTAATTGTACTAAATGTAATATCAATTTAGAGTACTGAAAGCTCAACTTTGAGAAATTGCTTCAGTATTGATTCTTTTATCAAAATACCCTTGCCACATTATTGATCTGAAAAATCAAGTTTTAATTGTACTAAATGTAATATCAATTTAGAGTACTGAAAGCTCAACTTTGAGAAATTGCTTCAGTATTGATTCTTTTATCAAAACACTCTTGCCACATTATTGATCTGAAAAATCAAGTTTTAATTGTACTAAATGTAATATCAATTTAGAGTACTGAAAGCTCAACTTTGAGAAATTGCTTCAGTATTGATTCTTTTATCAAAACACCCTTGCCACATTATTGATCTGAAAAATCAAGTTTTAATTGTACTAAATGTAATATCAATTTAGAGTACTGAAAGCTCAACTTTGAGAAATTGCTTCAGTATTGATTCTTTTATCAAAACACCCTTGAAACATTATTGATCTGAAAAATCAAGTTTTATTTGTACTAAATGTAATATCAATTTAGAGTACTGAAAGCTCAACTTTGAGAAATTGCTTCAGTATTGATTCTTTTATCAAAACACCGTTGCCACATTATTGATCTGAAAAATCAAGTTTTAATTGTACTAAATGTAATATCAATTTAGAGTACTGAAAGCTCAACTTTGAGAAATTGCTTCAGTATTGATTCTTTTATCAAAACACCTTTGTCAAATAATTTATCTGAAAGTCACGATTAAATTGTATTATAAATAAAGTAATTTTAGTGATCAAAACCTCAAATTTGATAAATTACTTCAGTAATGATTCGATTATTAATATATATTTAAATGAAAATAGTAAAAAAAAAAAAAAAAAAAAAAAAAAAAAAAAAAAAAAAAAAACAGTTATTTGATTTGGTGATTAAGGAAAACAATAACAAATTGTAAATTACAAGCATTCAACATTTTATAACACTAAAAAATAGAATTGTTTTAATATGTAACAATAAAATTTACTAAAAGATAATCTCTTCTAAATTATTCACGATTCCAAAAAGCGTTACTTTATTTTCAGTTACCTTAGAAATCAATAAAATGCTGTGATTTAAAGATGGTTAATTATATTTACGGCGGTCAATCATCAACAGCAGAGATATGGGCCCTAATTGGGGGGGGATTCTCTCCGTGAGGAGGGGGGTGGTAAGAAAACCTAACCGATATTTAAGCAAGAAAATCCAAGGCTTGAAGAGAAAAATGGAAAATTCGAAAGGTTAGGCCAACGAGCGCGACTAGGTTTGAACAGAATACCTCCTGCCTACCAGCCTCGAGAGCAGGACTTCTCGGCCACTGGTGCTGCCGATTTAAAGAAGATTTTTAAAAAATCAATTCATTTAGTGGCTGTATTTTTTTAACTGAATAATTTTTAAAGTGCATTAATCAATGTTTTACCCAGTGTAACGAACTTTTTTTAGTAGTTATTAATTCTCCAGTAAGAATATTTCTATTTAACAAGCTTGTACAACAGACAAACATGCTAAATTAACAAAGTAAACTGAACATTTCTTTGGCTTTCTTCCGCGTGTAATTTTCACAACGCTGCAGAAAATGCTTGAGAATTCATAGAATATACAATATTGATATTTCATGTTGATATAGTGTTGTTACATGATATTTTTAGCTACTTGGAACTTCCTATCTTCTTTTGATGGAATTTTATGTGTTACTAATGTGTGATAACATGAATTTAGAATCGTGAAGTCTGTTTTTGTTCTAATTTCTTATCACAGAAGATTAGAACATCTTTTGTTGATACTGCTTGCATTATTATCGACTGGCGTTTTTTCTTTTCATTATAAGGTAGTGATTATTAATTATGGAAATTATCAAAACCATCATAAAAATTATTACATCGTGCAACACTTGCTATTGTGCAGTGTAAACTTTTTAAAGTAAGGATATAACATATAATTCTTTTCGCTGTTTTTTTAGTGGTAAAACGACAAGTATGGACTCAAATTTAATGTATTTCGAACAACAACAACAACAAATCATGCATTAATGTGTTTAAACACCATTAAATCTATCCGGTAGAGACTTAAAAAAATTACAACAAAATAAATTTTTATTTCAAAACACTTCCGGAAATTTCGGATATCTATAGATTACAGAGGTTTCTGAAGATAAAGAATAGATTCAGAATGGCGGATTATTCGGAAGAGATATTGCATTTTCGTAAACTATCTTGAATTATTAAGAAATCTTTATCAACATATGCTTATATCTATGATAATTGCTATTACTTCATATTATTCTAATTGTCATTATATTGGGTCATTCAGAAAATCGTGTTCGTTCGGGAAAATTAATTGGTACCAGAAAATTCTGCCTATTAATTACTAAACATTAGATATCAGAAACAATATCTAACAATTAAATGATAGAATTTTTTGGTACGAATTAATTTTCACAAACGGACTCGACTTTAAAAACGCCCCAATACATACCTAATTATTTTTATGTATCAATCAAGTACCGACATACAGTAAGAAATATGCGAAATTTTGTGCAAGCAATTTACAATGTAAAGAGTAATTGACTTATTGTTATTGCAAAGAATGCGATTACAATAACTAACTTTCAGCCATAATTTCTTTTAATGTACATAAAGTGATTTTCCCGTACAACAATTCAAAATATATTTATTATTTATTTTGATTTAAATATCAATCTTATGACAATATATATCGCGGCGAATAACATTGTAGGATGGACTTTTTTTTTTGGGGGGGGGGGGGTTAAATTTTTTTTCGTAAATAAAGATTTAAATGACATAAAGATTTTACAAAAACTTGATTGTTAATGGCATAATATTCGAAGTATTGATTACAATTAGATTTCCAGGAAATTAGACAAGAATGGTTATTAATGTAAATAGAATCTACAATTTTTAAATCATGTATATTTATGACGAATTGGATGAAGAAAAGGATGTGCATTTATTTATTCTTCATAAACAGAATAGAATTATAATATAAGCGATTTTTATTAAGAACTGTAATTAGAATAAAAATATATTTGAAATAAAACAAAATTCTAGAGAAATCGTACCTTTCATAAGCTATATATATACACAATGTTCTTAAATTGAAATAAAGTATAGCTAAATGTCCAATGAAAAAAATCTTTGTATATCCTATTATGATATATTTTGAAAAAATTAAATATTCTTTCCAAATAAACAATTTTTGAATTTAAAGAATAATGTATTTTTATCAGATCTTTTAATTCATTTAATCGAGTTTAAATTCAAAAGAGTTGTAAGAAAATTTCTTGAAATTGTACTGGTTATTAAAAAAGATATGAAAATGGGGAGATTTTGTTTGGAATAAACAATGTATTTGAATACATTTAACAAATAAGTTGTTTTAAAAATATTGTTCATCTGAATAAGAAATATCCCTATTGTATTAATTTATACCACTTTTACTTTCGGTTAAAAATATTTTTACTTTATGTCACATAATTCTTTTTCACTTAATTTAGTGTAACCCAATAAGTGGTTTACGACTATGCTAATCACTATACTCACAATATTTCAAAAGGCTAATTTTTTCCAAAAAAATTGTATCTAGTTGCACATAAAATAATAAGCGGAATTTTTTCTCTTGTACTTTGTGTTAAATCTAAGCATGATTTGTTTATGCATCACATTTTTCCCCAAAAATTTGAAATTAAAGACGTAGTCTAAATTTATTTTGTTTTATTTTAAACTGGTTTTATTTTATTTAATAAATATTTCAAGATAAAGTAAAGTGGGTGAGTCTTATGATATAATGAGTCAAGCCTCCCACATGTGGCGTACCATAACTACCATTATTTTCTAATGATTAAAACAACAATTTTTCAAGTTTCTTACGAGAGCTGTATGGTAAGTACCTGACCTAGTCAAGAAAACCCATTTTTATATCAAAAGTGTACTTTATTGTTCAACATAATTTCATTTAATTTGATTCACTTAATCCTACGTTTTTCTGTTTTTTTATCTCCTCTAAAAAATATGGTTTCTTCAATTTTTCAAAATGGTCGTTTGTTTCAGCAATAGCCTCATCATTAGAGCCAATTCTTTTTCCACTGAACTATTTCTTCAAATTTGGAAGCTTAAAATAATCTCCAAAGACTAAATTTCGCTCATCTAGCGGATACAGAAGCAGTTCATATCCTTAATTCATAGAATTTTGTCATGGCGCTGACTTGGTGTGCATGCATGGATTGTCTTGATGAAAGATAAATTTTTTCTTTGCCGAATGCGCACGTTTGTCTTTCACCAAAATCTTTTAAACGGTCCAGTAAGATGGCATAATATTCCCATTGATAGTTATGCCTTTTTAAAGATAATAGATGACGATTATACTGAATATCCCAAAACACTGTAGCCATAACTTTGCAGATAAAGCCGTTTTAGCCTCTTTTGGCACAGGTTGACTATGAAATACCCACTGTTCACAGCTGCCAACTTTTACAAATTTTTGCTACCACTAAAATTGTACAGAGATTTTCCATTTGTTAATTCATAAGATTTCGACGAGAGAGAGAGAAAAAATAAGAGAATATTTGTTATAAAATTTCTGTGGTAGGAAAAATGCGTAAAAGTTGGCAGCTATGGTTAGCATAGTAGGTTTGAACTGTTACTTAGTTTGTGGTATACTGTGACGAAGCCATGTTATGAATTTACACCAAAAATCATTTGGATTTCGCTTTTACTTCTCCAAACATTCTTTTGATATTTACACACGGGTGTTTTTTAATTCAAAATAAAGCATTTGTGGCAGCCATTTTTTGAAAAGGTTTTCCGTATTTAAATGAGTTTTTAAAATAATTTACACATTCAATTAAGATGCCCGTAGTCTCAGCAATTTCAAGCACTTTTATTATCAAAATATCGTCGATTTTTCAATCATTGCAATCTCAATTGGACGAACTGAATGTTCTTCATCAAAAATACTTGTACAGCCACGGTTGAATTAAGTTGTCCAATATTTTAAGGTTGATATCGAAGATGCAGAGTCCCTATAAACTTTTATTAGTTCCACTTTAATCTCATAAATTAATTTCTTTTTCAAAAGCAGATATTTCATTACTACTCAATATTTAATTTTTTCCATTGTTGAAATATCAACACAGTTACTTTGTTCAAATGGTTCCATTCACAAACTAAACCACTTAGTGACTTGATAACTTGTCACGTTTGATGCGAAACGTCACTTTTACGAAATAAATCATTTTTTAAGTTATTGTAGCACCACCTCTGGCTGAGGCCAAGTACTTATCATACTGCCTCCATATTAAATTTTTTATCGCAATTTTATTTTTATAACTGACTGTATAAAGAGTAAAATGATAGATGAAACTTTATTCTATATTCAATATTTAACAAAAAAAAAAAATCGTTTTGTAAAAAATAGATCAACACTGGTCAGTCTCCCTTAGATGCTCTTAAAAGATAACGGATAAAGAAGTAATTATGATCGGCGTTAAAATATTTAAGTTTTACTTGTACATAAATATTTTTAAAATTCTGAAATCACTATCGTTCATTGAAATCGGTAAAAAGGAAAAATGCAGAAAATGTTTCATACGCATTATAAAACTATACTATTTTGAGTGTAAAAAAGAAAAAACAGTTAATCATAAGCCATTTAAATTGAGCTATGTATATCTTTCCGTCATATGTCAATTCATATGTCAAAAAATCTAACTGAAATGTAGGCTTTATCATTTACTTGTTTATTTAGGCTTATGTATTATATGTCACACAATTCTTAAAGTGAATGCATACTTTTACAATAAAGATTACTCCTGTTCGTCAAAAGTTCCTAAGAGTAGCTGACAAGAAATTCTATTGTATGTCAGCGGCTTTTTCAGTCAGAAAATGTATGAGAATGAAATAAAACTTGTGCTAAGAATATTTTCTTTAAACTTCAATATTATGTTCCTTAAAGATTTTTCAAATATGCAGCACGTAGTCTGTATTTTTTGAATTTTCAAATTCTGAGATATTCTCTAATAAGTACAATATAGTATAAAATACGTACAAACTTGTAATAATTAACAAGTTTAATTTGCACAATGCATTTTTATTTATTTTTTATATGAGATGTTAGATTTATTGCAAATATATTATTGATATTGTGCCTATTTTAAGCATTTATTTATTTTTTCTGTTTGTCATCTTTAAAAGCACCAAGAGAAAATCTTGCAAATTTGTGGGTTTAATGAAAATAAATGTCAATTTGTTTTTCATATTATTTCTTAATAATGTGTAGTCATTAAAACTACATTTTTGTGAAAGTCAAAGCGTAGTATATACAATGGTGGTCAAAAGTGTACGGCCAGCAAAAAATTTTTAGTTAAATTGTAAGTATTTCCATATAAAACGGAATTTCAAAGTGATACTTATAAATTTTATTGACATAATAATTAGGAACTTATTTATGCAATAACATATAATTATCGATAAATTTAGTTGACATAATTAAGAACAAGGGAAAACGCATGTTCTCAAATGTTTCAGCCACCTTCGCAAGTTTGGAAAAAAATGTTATTGTAGTAAACTACAGTGATCAACAACATTTACAACTAGTATTTTGTCACCATATTTTTGGTAACAAGTACTGCTGCGCATTCATACGAGGCATTCATACAATCAGCGGTTAAAGATCGCCAATGGTACGTTTTTTCCACATTTTGGTTTTTTTTGTAATTTCGGTTGAGTTGGAATATTTATAGCTCCGCACACGGTTAGCAACTTCTTTGCCAAGATTTTCTATTGTATTCATGTCGGGCGCTCGGGCTGGCCATTTCAAAAGCGATTTTTTTTTTTTTTATTGTGCGAAAGCCATTGCTTTTCGAATTTTGCATACATTTTTTTAAAGTCGTATCACGTTAAAACAAATAATTGCGACCACAATTTTACTTCTAATTAGGAAGCAAATAATCTTGCAAGATATCCTTATACATTGGATCATTCATCTTGCCCTGTATTTCAAATAACGGACCGATACCTTTTGAAGAAAATGCTCCCCACAGCATAATGTGTCCTCCGCCATGCTCCATTTTAGGAATAACATAGGTGGAATCTGATATTTTGTTGTTAGGTCATAGGACGTCTATCATCACTCCCAAAAAAGTTTGAAATTCGATTAATGGAAAAACAGTATTTTTTCAGTACAGTACAAAACAGTATTATTTCCAGTTTTCACTTGACCAGACTTGTGTTTTTTGGAAAACGTCAGTCAGGTACGTCGATTTTTTTTTTACTTGTGAAACATTTTTGAACACCCACTATTCCATAAAGTTCTGCATCCCGTCAGCATCTTGACTCGGTAGACCGACTTATTTCAGCAATATTTTCATTCCGTATATCGCGGGATATTGCAACGAAATGTTTATGTAGGTCATCAAACGTTTTTCCACTGATAATTCTGTCCAGAAAAATAGATATTTTCCGGGGTTTTCCGGACCTCAGAAAGTCCTGAAGGCCATTACCATCTTTATATAATTTTAAATATCGTTTACAGTCGATTTACCGATCGATAACTTTGCCGCAATATTTCGAGAAGATTGGCCTTTTAGAATCAAACTAATCAGTTTGATTCAATATATGAGCATATATTAATCATATGAGCAATAACTGTTGAAATTTTCAATTTTGACATTAAACTATGCTATTCACGTTGATTCATTCACAAACACGTCCAAAAAATATTTTACCGATAGAAAAAACTAAGGAATGATGAGTGGCCGGAAACTTTTGCACATGCGAACTTCGAATTCTTACCCCTTTGCATGAAGCGTCTTCAGAATGCAATCAAAATGATCACGTGGTCAGAGGTCATTAATATATTCCTAACTTTTGAAGCAACTCTGCTTCTTCTTTCCTGAAACCTTCTGGTAAATAAATCAATGTAAGTGGCGGGAAACTTTTGACCGCCACTGTATATTTAACTATCAGACATATTCGCACTCTGTTTTCTAGTTAGGAACAGCACATGAAAGACAAACCTTTATCAAGTAACAAAATAACGATTCATTGAAAATATTTCTCACATCATGACAATAATGGTTAAATATTTATTTCAAATTATAACATTTTACATCGAAATTTATCTATTAAAGATATATTGGATTTGAATTACACATACTTGCAATTAAATTTCAATGTGTAGAAATATTAGTTTTATTGAATTCACATCTGAAAAAAATATCTTGCCAACATTGCAGCAAGACTACAAAGTTTAGAAAGTATATAGATAATAAAATTAAATTATGGTTTTACACCTAGATATATCTCTTGGCGGAATTTTTCTTATTAAAAAAGCGGTCTTTTCTTTTAACAAGGAAAAAAAATGTACTTCCTTACTAAATTTCCGTAACACAGCATACACGTTAACTACTTAAGTGTGTAGGTCTAGTAATTGTTTTTAAAAGGATCTTTTAAACACATATAAAGTAATATTTATTGTATTTAAAGAAATTTAGACTCACAGAATTTTTTTTAAATTGTGTATATAATGACAAACTTGTTTACCACTTACATTTAAATTGAAACAAAAAAAAAATTACATTTTTATTAGATTTTTCAGCTAGCTATTTTGGTATTATTTAGGATTATATTAGTTTAATACACACACAAAAACAAAACAAATAAATCAAAATCAAAATCTACTTAATAAAGTACATAAAAAACTGTTATATTTCTTTTTTTGAATATTGTAATATTTTGATCTTCATTCAAGCCTTTCTGTTTTTGAAAATATTTTCTTTTTGTTCTTATGGAATTAGAAATGCAGACTCAGTTTTAAACAGATAAAAGTACTGTCTGTTATAAGTATTTAGCACAAATAACATTTTTAAGTAAAAGCTAATAATAGTTTAAAAGAGTCTCCTTTATCAGTTCGGTGAATTTTGAACAGTATTTATTTCTGATTGAATGAAAAATTTCAATTTGTTTTTCTAAAAATCATTTTTTTATTCAAAGAATATGCTCTACCTTTTTTTAGATATCTGTAATTATATGAAAGACAACTTAGTATGAAATATCTAAAAATTTCTACATGCTAAAGTTTAAGAAATAACCTAAGAATTTATTTGCTCGCAATATTTTTCGTTTTAATGTTATTTGGATTAATATTTTATCACAGTTTAAAATATTATATTTAAGTATATAATTTATATTTTTTAATTTAGTAATTTCACGGTTCTGTTCGATTTCATCTTGGTCAGAGTATTAAATTATAATTATCTTGATACTCAGGAAAACTTCTTTTAACTCTTGAAAAATTTCCTGGCAGCAGTACTGCCAGCAATTTTCCATTGATTTTCGGATGTCCGTTTCTTGCTTTATCCATTACAGGAAGTAAAATATATATGAATTAAAGGAAGAAAGGTAAAAGTAAAATTTGCGGACCTGGAAACGAACTAATAATCTTAGCATTATGAGACGACTACACTAACCCTTTAACTATAGTTGTATTTCAGTGAATCTCTCTAAAGTAAATATGCTTGCTTCAGAAGAGTATGGCTTGATTACTTTCTTTAGAAAAACTTTTAATTTTGAAATGAATTTTGGGAAGATTTCGTTGTTACTGAGATTAATATATGATACTAATCTGACTAAAGTAAGACTGAGATAATATATGACAAAAAATGTGAATTATAAATATTTTTAAATAATTTTTAAATGTAAAATATGAATATTATATTTTATTCGATAAGCATTTTTTATTTTTTTTAGAAGAATCTTTTTTTTACATTTAATATTTATTAAAATATTTTAATACGAATTATATAAAAAATGCAAAAAGTATATCTGTTTTGCTTGTGAAACCATTGATGAGCACACTGCTCCTGCTAAACAATCTCTTCCTGAAAACGAAAATTTAGAAACTAAAGGGTGAAAAAATCTCTTAAAAATAACTTTTCCAACTCAAAAGTGTGAAAGAATATCTCATTACTAGTTTTTATTCAAAAATGTATGGATTCTATAAGAAAAACTTTGGATGTTGTTTGAAATGGTTATCATTCACTCGCTGCATCTTGAGTTATAACTGAATGCTCTCTTGTAGCAACATTTCTCTGGCTATAAAGTCACAAAAGTCGACTTAGAATATTAAAGTCCCACAATAGTCTCTGAAAAAGACCCGGATGTTAATGTAAAGTCTATGGGAGCGTTCTTTCCAAATATCTCGCTCAAATTTGAATATTTTTAGATTTTTTTTGCATAGGATGGCTGTGGACGATCCACAACTCGCTTTGTTTTTACTTTCTCGATTCTGCGTATATATATTTTATATAATAACAGTTTCAGTTACAAAACTGGTTTAAACCGGTTTTAAAATGTAAAGTTTTTTAATTTGAAATTGAATTTCAGAATTGCTTTGATTTTGAATTACTTTTTAATCAAAATTGGAAAACTAGGCAGGTTGTGAATCGTCCTCAGCCATCCTATGCAAAAGTCATGTAAAAATATGGAAATTTGAGCGAAATATTTGAAAAGAAAGCTCCCATAGATTCTGAAAGATCCCTTATCTTATCTATTATTAATCTGAACCTCGATAAAGTTTGCACGTGTAAGAATAAAAACAACTTTGTGAATGTGTCACAATGTAACCATCTTGGATTTGAGAATAGCCTAAAAGACAACTACAGATACATTTTTGCCATAAAATCATGTAAAATGTACGTGGAGCAATTTAACTTAATGTTTGAAATAATTCTGAGAATTTTTTTAAAATGTATTTTTTTTAAGTCATACTGCGTTTTTATTTTATTTTATTTTATTTATTTTTTATTTAACTGAAATTCAGTATGTACTTTTTTTATGGGTTCGTATTTTACTGAAAATGAATCTCTATAGACTTTGAAAGGAATAAATATTTCTATCCTAGATACACAACATTTGAATTCTGTATCTAATCCACGGAAATATAGCACAAAGTTCTCCTGTTCCATAAGAACTTAATATCAAAACTAGTTCACCATCAATCAGCAAAGTAACGATATCATTTATTTTAGTAAAATGAGACAGTCATTGCTACTGCTAAAGTTCTAAAACCTGTATTCACATTTTACTACAATTCATATAACTGTTTATCTGTACAGGATACCACGTCATACTTATGATAAGAATGCATGAAGATAATGAATCATATATACAACGTTATCATTTAAAGTCAAATAAAAAACTGTTGAAAATTACGCAAAATAATAATAAAAATAATTTATTTTGATATGAAATTTGAATTTACGGTATATAGAGCATTTTTAAAAGTATTTAAAGATATAGCAACTAGTAAAGAATAAATGTGTATCAAGAAATAATTCTGTTTTAAATAGTTTCAGTTCATGAATTTGGTTGGCTACAAGAAATACTAGTACTTTCTTAAATTACATTAACGCAATATGAAGCAAAAATGTAAATGAATAATGGATATTTATAAAAAAATTGCCTTGTTTGTTTTATAAAACATTTACATTTTAGCAATGTTATATTTGTTTCGTAACTAGTGTTGCAGAAATGGTCAAACAAGAAGTGTTTTTCCACGACAAATAACAAGAAAATAATATATAAATAAGAAATTAATGCATAAAATAATTATATGTTACAATATTTATTTAACAGGAAATCAATTAGTTCTGTAAATAATATTTATCTTCATAATTACGAATTCCATTTTATTTTGCAACTTATATTTCATTTTTTAAGAATATGAAATACATTTTTCATAAAAGTTTTAATGTTTTCTATTAATTTACAGCCATTCACATGATACTACATGCAATAGAAATTGTTTTCAACAATTAAAGCTAAGTTGTTCGGTTTGAATTTTCAAACTATGTTTTTGAAACTTTTACAGAAGTTGCTCTATACATTTAGCTAACACAATATGCAAATGAAATTTTGATATCGTTGACGCATGCGCAATGAAAAATTATTTACTAAACCTACTCATTTTTCATACAATTTTTATTATTTTTAAATTCTGATGACAGGGTATTATGTAAAATGATGTTTGTCATATTTTCAGAAAAGAACATTATTTTATATTAAGAACTCTGCAAGTTATAAGCAAAAAACTTATAACTGTTTTGATAAAAACCTTAATTTCTCTACGAGTATACATGCTATCCTTATAAAAATAAACACAGTACATTACAATAAGCCACTTAATCATAATGTGCAGTTTGAACGCTTTTGCTGCATTAGTTTTGACAGGGTTATCCAAAAGATCTTCGTTCTTTTTCAATTTGTTGACGGTCCCCTGTTCGATTTCGGGGAAAACTCTTCGCGAAAATATATGACGCGTACTATTTTGCTTACACACCTGCAGTTTCACCACATTTCGATTTATATTTCTTTCATTACTTACTTAATTACCAATTATGCTTAACTTTTGGACACCAGTGTATATCAAAGTACCAAAGTAATCAATCACCAAAGTAATGTTATCCCTTATTCCAGTAAACTGAGACAGTTGATGGCACTGCAAGAGGTCTAATGACTTTATTCATAGTTTATTTCAATCCACTTATGTGGTTTATCAATTAAAGATACTATTTTTCAATATACTATATTACTTTACAACTTACATTTCATTTTTTAAGAATATGAAATACATTTTTCATAAAAGTTGTAATTTTTTCAATTGAGTGACAACCATTCACATGATACTGTTGCAATAGAAAGTGCTTTCAAGAATTAAAGCTAAGTTCTTCAATTTTAGAAAACCGATGATATTCATAACATTCAAAGTATCGTAATTTAGTAAGTTATGGTTATAAAAGAGCATGATTTGTATCATTCCAAAAGAATAAATATTAATATTCTAGATACACATAATTTGAATTCGATTTCTAAACTACAAAAAGACGACATAACGTGCTCTTACGCCATATGCACACTATATCAAAGCTTGTACAACAATAATCACCAAAGTAATGTTATCACTTAATCTAGTAAATTGAGACAGTTGATGGCTTTGCAAGAGTTCGAATGACTTTATTCATATTTTATTTGAGTCCACTTATGTGGTTTATCAATTCAAGATACTACGTCACGCCTGCGTTCGACGTTGCGTAATGCATTAAAATAAAGCGAAATGTCACAAGTAAATATTTTTTCTAAATACGTGTTTCTTATATTTTATAGAAAAATAAACCCTATAAGAAGTTAAATTTCCAATTTTAATATGCTCACAGAATTTGTAATGTCGTAGTATAACTGGTAGTTCAAATGCCATATACAAAAACTATACTTCATTAGCATATTCTTTTTTAATTGAAATGTCTTTTTGTCAACACTTGCTTGAAGAACTTTCGGCATCACCCATATTTTGAATGGCACAATATATCTACAATTTTTTAATCTAATGTAGGCACCTGTTATAATAATCTGAAGTGAGCAATATCATCAATTGGGAAACTTTTCTTACCAAATTTTTAAGGATTATTAAGTTTCCATCAAACATTAAGAAGATAAAATATGCAAAGAATTTAAAAAATGTATATTTGTGTCTTAACTTGAACTAAAAAAAATTATGGAACAACATTTTTGTATTAAATAAACTACAAAGTTTATGATGTACAATGATCTGAATACCATCATATATCTGATTTGATTTTTGTTAAATAATAAATCTTTTAGCAAAAATTTTAAATAAAAATATGTATATTCAAAACCAGCGTCTCTTTTTAAAATTGCAGAGTAGTTTAAATTATTTGTTGAGTTTCGTAATCTAAAATAATGAAAAAAAAGATTCCTAAGTTTTAGAGAAAAGTATTTTGTTGCAGAGGAAAAAAAAACAGAAGTTTGCGAAACTTTAGAGCATAATTTTAAAAATGTTAAAAAGTAAAATATGAGAATAAAATATTTCTTTTTCTTTAAACGAAAAAGTTCTGACAAATTAGCATAAAAACAATGGTAATTTTTCAAAACAATACATACATTTTTTTTAAAGTATAAAAGCATGTAGAAATTAAAATAGGCCTTTTCATAATTTTAGTTTATAATTTTATGCATATTGATTGGTTGTTTTATATTAAATTTCATTTTATTTAATGCTCAGTAATAACAAAAAAAATTCTTAATTTTTATATTCGTTGTGCTGGAATTCCTCTTTTACGCGGAAAAGAATATAAAAGAAGGTACAAAGTATGGAGATGAAACTTACAAGGAAGGTCTCCATACTGGGCATGCGGCGGAATTATAAAGAAACTCAGTAAATATATATATATATATTTTCGAGTATTTGGCTCGAAAAGACGAAAGCGTCAAGCGATTTGGCGAGCAGCATTTCCCTCGCCAAAAGCAAACGATTTTAATGCGCTTGAAAATATTTTGTCAATTAAATTTTAAAATACGTGTAAATAGTATTTAATGAATTCCAATTTGAACAATGAGAGAGTTTCACACATAGATGTATTTTATATTACATATTTCTGTTGCTTTTGCTGCAGCTATTTAATTTTATTACTTTAAAAGTAATTCCTTATATAAAATATAATTTCATATTGAAAAGTATTTTTTCATATATTTAAGCGTATGACAAAATAATTGCCAGATGCTGCATAAATGCATTTCAATATCGGAGAAATTTTTGTTTCCATAGCAACATAATTGAATCGACAGAGCTCAATTAGATTGGAGTTAATTTTGAGATTGGAACAATTTTAATTAATTTAAATTTTATTTTAATTCTTAAAATTTCACAGTTAACTTTCATTCTAAATACATTATGACGAAAATATAGTTAAAACAAACGTTACATAAAAAAAATTTCTTTAAACAAGCTCAAGATGAAACATTTTTACCTTAAAAAGAATTGAACATAAAAAAAGTATTTTTCGAAATTTTATTTTGTCGCCAATCGATGATAAATCGCCAAATCAAAGAAATGTTCATTATTTTTTTACGAACGTTCTATCGTGGTTCTGCCAAAAATTTTTTTACAAACATATATATCCACATGAAAAGAACATTCTGTAATTTTTTCACAGTTTTCTGAGTATGCCCGTATGGAGACCTTCCTTGTTAGTAAACTCAATAAAGTCTTTCAGATGCATATATACAAAACTTTGCATGTATACTCAGTCAAAATGAAAAATAAAGAGAGAAATGTATCCAATATATTCTAATCGCGAAATTGTCTTAGAAAAAAGTAATAGTCACGTGCCTATTATGTATTCTTTTATTTTATTCTTAGTAAAAGCTTAAGGGATTGCCTTTATATCGAAATTCTATAGAATCTCTAAAGTTTTTCATATGAATACATAATTTTGACATTATATTTGATTTTTGTTCTGTAAAATTTACACACACACACACACACACACACACACACATATATGTATATATATAAATATATTATATGAAAGAGTGAAAATGTTTCCAGAAATTACGTTGTCAAATTTCCTTCTTTAGCCAAAGTCCCTATATTTGAAAAGTACCGATTTATTATTATATAATGTGCTATAAATGAATTCTGTAATCTGTTTCACAGAAAAAATCAGCTTGAAAAACCGCAATGTGTGGACAATGTGGTATCAAGTAAATGTTTTAAAAATAAAATTAGTTCACGCCAAACTACACTTATTGTAATCAGTCAATTCACCATAGGTCTGATTAAAAAAAAATCCAGAAACCATAATTTACAAACATCAAAATCGTAGCATGTCAAGAATATATATTTTTTTGGAAATAGCTAAGGGACACGTACAAATTTAAGTGATTATTAAACTCTTTGTTAAGGTTTCCATTTTTTGAAAAGCATTTACGGCTTCGGTCTGTTTGTTTGCCCGTGTTCTAACTTTTTAAAAATATTTTGATAAATTTTAATAAAACTCAAGTAATATATGCGATTTAGAACAAGAAAATTAATTAATCACCAAACCGTGCGCGCCAAGATATTCTAATTCCTTGTTGATCCAATTATGAAACTTTTCATGGATTAATACATATATGAACTTTATATGAAACAACAGTCTTTACTACGAAAAATCTACAATTTTACTATCAATCTTTGCGAAACAACAGTCTTAACAGTCTTACATAACTTTATATGAAATAACAGTCGACAATTCATGGACAACTATTCTTTATTCCTGATTATTATTATCATTTATTTACATAATGGAATGCAAGAGTATTTTTTCTTGTTAAATTGTAAAATAAGTTCATGTTATTGAAACAAAATGATTTGAACTAACGAAAATTTAAAAAATATCAACTATCATTTGTAAACTACAAATATACACTACATCATAAAGAAAATGGCAAAACTCATGTCGATAACAAATTTCAAAATACTTCTATTTATGACGTTAGATGGCACTAATACCTGAACAACCATGTGTTTTTGATCACTTGTAGAGCTGTCAAAGGTTTAGCTATTGTCAAGTCTGTTATATGATAAGGAATTCTTGTCACAGGCGTTTCCATCAATCTTGTATTTTTCGAATTGCATTTAGAATAAACGTATCTACACAGTGAAACATTAATACTCTGAAAATCTTTATAAACAATCTTGTAATTACTAATAATAAAAATTTGGATGTAGTTTGATACATATAATGTTCTTTTCCACAATTATTCAAATAATAAATCTCAAATACTTCTTGGGATTTTGTTTTTTCAGTGACAATTTGAACAAACCATTTTAACCACTTGATTCAGTAGATATCAGGAAAAAATAATAAGATTGTTATTATTAAAACGTAACTAATACCTAGTCTTTGAATATTTGCTTATTTGACTTCATTATTTTGATTTTAATTCTTCGAGATAATCACCCCAATCAAGAATATTTTTTACAGCTCTAACAAAATTTTAAAGATCGTTTTACGTTATTAATTGCATTAAATAATCTCCTTTTATTAAAAAATAAGATATTTTATACTAAATATTGAATATTTTTAATCTATTTTATCTTTGATGAATTCACGTGTTTGAAGCTTTTTCTTTAGAGCAATAGATATGTTCACCAATGCATTTTGATTTTAATCGTATACGAAAAAATGATCTAAACTTAGTATATCTAATGCTTATTGTTGAAATAAAGTGTTAAAAATATACATTTATGTTCAATAATCTGAAACACGTAAGTTATTAAGAAGAAACGGGAACATGTCATCAGATTTCTTCTAAAAACAATTATTATTATTATTATTGTTTTATGAGAAAAAAACCAGTTGGTTTAAACCGTGATTTAAACCATGGTTAAAACCAATTGGTTTAATAGACCCTGATCTAAAAGAAAGCTGTTCTACACGTTATAGGGAGTGGCTATTTAATATACTTAAAAATCTCCACCATTTTAAATCCTAGACCTTTAAGTAGACTACCAACTTTTAACAGATTTAAAAATTCTGCATATTTTAAAACCGAAACTAAAGTAATTTCTTCGTTTCAGATTCATTATATGAAAATTATTTACCTATTAACTTTTTACCTATTAATACCTATTAATTTATAAATTGTTAAAATATAAACTACATATTAATACTCACAAAAGAACCCCTAAATTTTAATATTAGTACAGTAAAACCTCTAAATAACGGACACCTCGGGAACGCAGAAATCGTCCGCTATTCGGAGGTGTCCGCTATTGAGAAAACCTCAGAGATACAAAAATCGCTAAGAAATAGTTGATAACTGACATTTATATGTTCTAAAACCTCTATTATATGATTAAGGAGAAATTATAATTATTTTTTAAGCAATAAAACCTTAATACAATTGTGCACATAATTAACTGCTGTTTATTAAAGTCTTATAAAAAAAAATCAAGTTTACTTTTGCTGGCGATTACGTGTAATTTTTTTTTTCAATGTCATGTTATTGGTCATTACAGAGTTCTGAGCAGGGATAGGGATTACACTTTTTGATCATTAAAAACAAAATCATAAAATCTTCCGAGGGGACATAGACATTTGAATGCTCTAGGAGATGTTCATCCCAGGCAACTCCCTGAATTCAACAATGAACGTCAAGGAGAAATTTCCTGAGCCCACCCTCTACATTTATCTGTGATCAGAAAATTTGTGACACATTGTCTTGATAAATTTAAAGAACTTTTCACTTTTATTTTTTTTTCTTGTTAAAAAATACTTTTACATCCTTTATCGCCGAAAATAGTGTCCGCTATTTGGAATGTCCGTTATTCAGAGGATAAACATACAAAAATTTCAGTTTTGGGAGTGGGGATTGGAAAACTGTCCGTTAAATAGAGGTGTCCGCTATTCGGGAGCGTCCATTATGGAGGTTTTACTGTATTATTGTTTGATAGGGGGATACAATAACATAGTTAAAGAGTTATAATATGTAGGAAAACTGTCATGTTAAAATATAGAGTTTTGGTCTCATCCCCGCCATTTGTTTAATCAATAATTGTCAACAATCAAATATATATTTAAAAAAAACACTTTTCTTAATACAGACTGACAGAAAATTATTTTAAAAAACCATGCAAATTTAACCGCTCCAGAATTCTGCGTAGAGTAACATGAAATATTTTTAAAGAATTGGGCTTCAATTAATGTTTACTGTAGCATAACATTTAACAATTTAAAAAAATAACATTAATAATTTGTTATGTATAGTTTCGTTAAAATTTATGAAAACGATGTTTTGCGTTATGCATTTATATTTTTGGAAAATTTTCATCGCCATACGGGGCTGCCACAGGTGACAATTTTTATTTTCTAGTAGATTCAGGATTTTAAGAAAATAAATTTTGTTGTACAATTCTCTTGAATTTGTTATGAAAGTGTGAGTGAAAATTTCTTACTTTTAAAAAACCTACTTACTCACAATCATGATAATAGATGACGCACTGTATAGTTTATTAGTATTTAATCGTTCCTAAAGTAGATTTTCTTCGACTTTAATCGTTCTTAAAGTAAATTTTTATCGTTATTAATTAAAACTTTTCATTATTATAAAATAATTACATTATTTCCATTAAGTTCATAACACTGTTGTTTTATATTATTTTGTAATTAATTATTTTTAATAATAATTAATTTTATTATATATGATTAATTATATCTATTTGATTTCTGCTATAACTTTCTCTGTTAACTGTCCCTATAACTGTTGGCAAGGTGAATTTGCAAATTGGAATTTACACTTTTTCTCTCTCACATGGTGGCGATTTATCGTGTAAGTTTATCTATTTGATATTTCTATTATTGTTTTAATATTTGTCTAGTATTTTTCATTGAATTATGTTTTGCATTGGCGATTAATTGGGTAATTTAGAAATCATGTTTAGGTTTATTCTGATTTCTAATCAGAAATTAATCGTCATTAATGTGTCTACTTAGCATTACCCTTGATAACAAGCTAAATGCCACATTTCCAATTTTTGCTAACTCCTCTGTTTTGTATAGTTTGTTATTTAATGAGTTATTCCATATTTTGATGTTGAATTGTAGTATTGTATAATGGTTTTGTATATCCTTATATATATTATAAATGTGAAAGTGTGTCCGAAAATTGGAATGAACTTGGCTTCAAAACGGATGGATTAATGTCTTTGAATTTTTGTATATAGGTAAATTATTGGCCTGAAATGAACATAGGCTAATTTTTATTTATTTTATTCAAATATTTTTCTTAATAATTCAATATTTCACTATTTTTCATACAGAATAAATTGAAAAATTTTCCATAATATTTAATTATCTTTCTTTTTTCGTTGCCAAAAAATAAAAAAACGGAATAATTATTTCACTTCTGTAATTAATTTTCAACTGAAAGATTTTCACGTGATAAAATAAAATAAAATAAATAAATGGACCCTATTCTGTTTTTCGGTTCGAGATTAAAAACCGCAATATCACCAATTGTGACGTCAGAGGAATGCTGTTTTTCTTCTTATATTACGCAAACGATTATATAAAATTTCTTTTACACTTAGAAGACTTTACAAGAATATAACTTCACACTTTACAAGAATATAAATATTTTAGTAGTTTTTCCGGATATTAATCCGTAATCAAAATGAACCTTTTTCTTTCTTTCGGTTCGAGGCTATTAAATTCAACTTTTTACCAATTGTGACGTCAGAGGAATACTTTCCATTAAGAATTTTAAAAATATCAATGTAACGTCATATATGAAACAAAGTATAAGTTTTCAAGTTTTCATTTTTAATAACACAATGTAATTTTGAGTAAGTGCTACAAAGAGACGACTGTGACGTCACATATTGAAAATAAAATATCTCTGATGTTGAAATGAAATGAGATTGAATTATGATATCAAAAGTTATTATTTAAAGAAAATTAAGTTTGTCGTCTGAGCGTGGCTAATATTTAATTTTAAAATGAAATAAGTTTTTTTAAAGGTTAAATATTAAACGATTAGAAAATATTAATAATTTATACATATCGTAAATGACGTAATGATCAATGAAAAACTTTTTATCATTTTTAGAAAGTAAGAAAAGCTCAACTAATCAAAAAAAATATTTTTGTGTGTTAATTCTGAAAATTGTTCAATTCTGAAAATTGTTCAATTCTGAAAATATAAATAAATATCACTTTAAAAATGCACTTTCGGGCTTAAAATCTAAAGATTTAATGTAATTGTGAGAAAATACATTCCCTCAGTCAATATCTCAATTTGGCATAATGTTTCCAGTACAAAAAAGTGTACTGGAAACAGGTTTGTAAATGGATATTAATTGCACATTTTTTTTTAGCTCTTAAAAAGTAAAAATATGTTGTGACTTTTAAGAATGTTTTTTATAATAAATTTCTATACATTTTTATGGTATGCAGAGCATATATGTGCAAATTATACAAAAATGCCACCTAAAACACAGTTTTGTAGTATATTTTTCCTAACACTGTTTTTTTTTTCGTTTTACGGAAACTACCCGCTTTTTGACACTTTCTAACATGGTCTAAAAGTATTTACGACTTCAACCTGTCTGTATACCGGATGCCGAGTGCCTGGGGTCTGCCGTCTGTCTGTCCGTTTTTCAACTTGGGCAAATATAGTGGAATTCATACGAAAATAACATACGTTATTGAGATTTACCAGTGAGCAATTACAGCATATGCGGCATTAAAAATGGACCAGGTAGCAATTAGAGCTGAATCACAGGAGCACTCAAAAGGAAAATTTACATTATGGTCTAAGGCGAAAAAATCATTTGTGGTGTATTTTGATAATGTTACATAATTTTAAATGTAATGAAATTTACATGCATTTTTAAGGTTCAGAAGAACATGGTTACTATCGAATATGTTAAATGTAGTATTTATAGTGTGCGTACAGGGAGCTCAAAAGTATTTCAATATATTATGGTCTGTGAAGAAAAACCATTTGCAACGTATTTTAATAATCTTATTTTATTAAGGTTATTTTAATAGTATTGAAATTGATATCAGGTTCTGAAGTGCACTAAAATAGGATTTCTGTAGAAAATGGGGTGAAAAGATTTAACATTCACTTACAAGATTACAGAAAAATGTTCGGTAATATAATAGTCTACGGAGAAAAAAATATTCCCAGCGTATTTTAATTGCGTTGCGCTATTTCAAACATGATGAAATTAATATACTGAGATAATCAATACAATGATAAATACTGAAATTTACTACAATAAGCTTGCAGTTAAGTATCATTTGCATCACATTTGTTGTTCATTTACACAGACGCATAAAAGATTTTGGACCTGTGTCCAGATCTTAGATATTGTATCCAAAGTGTGGTCTGTTAGACAAGATTGCTGAAGAAGTTTTTCAATTATCGTATGTATTTGGAAAACTAATGCATCCTGAAGTTCAGCTACATTTGATATAATAAGAGATGTTTGTAGAATTTAAATAAATCATGTATCAGACTATACAATAAACTGGATTACTCACCAGTGCAATAGCGATTCCCGGAAATATGAATTCAATAATTTGAATCGGGTTTTTTGCTTGAATAATTTAAGCTAAATTTGCGATCGTATACAAATTTGCACGTAATATACAGGACTGTAAAAAAGAATTCAAGTAAGTTTCTGTCTATAATTAGAAATTGCTAAAGGTGAATTTTAATATTCGTTATACTTTTTCTCACTAAGCAAAATTTTAACATTGTATTTAGAATATTTACAAACACATAGATCATATACCACAGCTGCAGAAAAGAATGTCCCGGTGAAGTTATGCATTATAAAAATGTTGGATATTTTTTTTTATTACCTAGGTTTAACACATGATTTTTCTTTCTTTGATATGGAATTCTAAAATGCACTACAACATGATTTCTGTACAATTGGGGTGTGTTACAGTTGTTCTGCAGTATAAGTGGTTACAATTTCATTTTCGCGATTGTTCATATTATCTAACACATTTTCCTTTTATTTGACTAAGTTCTTTAAGTCCCCTATAAAAAAACTACTGCATAGCCTTCTATAAGATAAATGTTATATATTTTTTAAATTATTGTTAATTAACCGTTTTGTTTAATTAAAGCGTTTATCTTTTTTTTAATGCTACGTGAACGACGTCACGGGTAACAGCTAGTATATATATATATTGAAATTAAAAATGTGTAATTTTAAAACTAAAATAACCACGAATCTGTAAATATTTTATAACATTATTCAAAATTTCTGTGTTCTGATTTGGGTTCTTTAAAATTCAATATTTTATAGGGAAAAAATCATACTACTGACTATTTTTGTTTTGTATTTTTTGGAATGATATAGCATAATAAGTTAAAAGTTTAATTAAAGTTTTAAGAATGTAAAATATTAATATCTACTCTAATTAAAAATGTCATAAAACAAAACAATAAAACAAGCACCGAACTATAAATAAATAGAAATGGAAGACAAATTCACCCTTCTTTTTAATTAAAATTGGAATATTCTGTTTTATGCGAATGAATTGCGGTTAAAACAAATTAATTTTGAAATTTCGCATTTAATACTTATAAAAAGTGCATACATTAGGAAATTTTATCTTATATTTGAAACATAGAATACATCACTTTCCTTAACGGTAATAGACTTTTATTAATGACAGTAAAAATCAATTTGTATAAATGCTTCCAATATTACAATATTAATTAATTCGAAAAATTTGCACAAATAGCTAAACATATTTTTAAATGCATGAAAATTCCAAAGTATCTCACTAAATGCCGCAAAATAATAACTACGTTTCATGCCTAAATAATAATAAAAAAAAAACCTCATAGTTATACATTTATGTATGAATTACAATTCGAAGTAGCATATTTAATTTATATTCTTCCATCTTAACAATTTAAATAGAATTTGTTCAATAATGAACTTTCTGTAACAGGTTCAACTGAGATTTGTAGAAAAACCGCTGTTGTTAATTAATAAATTTTCCTCTGACATACTTTTTCAAACTCTGTTATTAGAAAAAAAAAGAAAGAAAGAAATCTTTTATGTTTTTTGAAGAAAGAAAAGTATTTTTTTAAGTAAAAGGTAGACATAAAACACAAAATTGTTCCGTAATACGCACGATACCTAGTGAATATATTTTGTTATCCTTTTCGTGAAATTGTTAAAACGCATTGTTATAGATCCGGAAAAAAACATTAATACATATTTCTCTTCAAGTTCAGCTTCATCAGAAAAAAAAAGTTAATGTGCGGTGATGCACTCAACTTAATTTAATATTATTTTGCAAATTAATATTTTTAATGATAGTTATTTTAATTATATATAATTAATTATACCTATTTTGTTTCTAATATAACTTTTTCTGATAACTGTCACCTATAACTGTTGGCAAAGTGAGATTGCAAATTTGAATTTATATATTTTTTTCTCTCACATGGTGGCGATTTTATCATGTAAGTTTATCTGTTTGATGATTCTATTTTTATTGTTTTAATAATTGTCTAGTATTTTTAATTGATTTAATTTTTGCATTGGAGATTAATTGGGTAATTTAGAAATCATTTTTAGGTTTATCCTGATTTCTAATCAAAAATTAATCGCCATTAATGTGCCTATTTAGTATTACCCTTGATAACGAGCTAAATACCACATTTCCACAACTTCTCTGTTTTGATATAATTTGTTATTTAATGGGTTATTCTATATTTTGATAATGAATTGTAGTATTGTATAATGTTTCTATATATATATATATATATATGCATGCGAAATTTTTCATCTACCCTTTTGTTTCTCATTTAAGAAATACCAATCTAAACAGAATGTAACACAATGTGGATGGGACAAATTCAGCGGTTTTAAAGTTGTTCAACATTGTTCAACACGAATTTTTTAATTCTAAATCGAATTGCACCATCTGCAATTCGACAATATCACTTGTTATTACACCATATTTTATTAATACAAATCCGAAAATTCTACATTAGTGTAGATAAAATGGATTTTTACAACAACTTATGACCATTCATAAAAATTTCGAAATAACTTCGTATTTTTACTAAGAATTAAGTTCCGATGACTTTAATAAAAACAAAAGTTGTGTATTAGAACCATGTATATAAGAAGTGTCAAACTTTTTTATAAGTCAGTAAATTTTTTCATTTCTTTTGCGATTCAAGAAGCTTTACGAGAAAAAGGAGTAATGTGTATAATATTAAGGTCTCCTCTTGTTTCGAAGATTTCATGTCTGTTGGATGAAAACACTGGAAATATAATATTTTAAAAATGTTTAATAATGTTTACTATTTTTAAAGTTAAAGAAGCTTAGTATAGCATACTTGACTGAGGACGTAGCACTAAACAAAATACAAAGTACTTTAAATTATCGATCTGTAAATATTAATCTGTTGACACGTGTTATAAAGCATAAAATGACGATTTCGTATACTGTTCATGTCACTAAACTAAAAACAAGCAAATGCAGGAAATTGTGAGAACAAGATGACAGTTGAGTTTTCGATATTAAACTACATAAAGTAATTTAAGATTTTAATGACACACGTTGTGTTAAGAGAGTCATATTCGCGATTGAAGCTAAAAATAAATCTGATGTTACTTAGAAATATATATTTTAAAGATTTAGGATTTATGTAATATCAATTCGACTTCCATTATTAAATTAAATTAAAATATTTTAGAAATATTTACGTTCAAGTTTAAGTCTTCAAATTCTACAATTGTCTATTGTTTTCATTATGAAATAAAGATATGTTTTAAAGTAAATTTTAGAAAACATTTGATTTTATATAGGGGAAGGTGTTGTACCTCTGACCATGTAGTAACTTTGACCACCTAGGCTGTACTGCTATCTAGAAGTAATTTATGAATTTTGGAGAGTTTAGTGCATAGTTTCTACAGTACAGCATATGCAACCTTCTGTGGATTTATTCAGGTCAAAAAGTATGTGAGGGAGTGACCTTTAGTCATAAAGGCACTCTAGTGTTTCTGAGATCGTGACGTCAATAATTTAACATTTTGTAGGCGTAAAAG
This sequence comes from Maratus speculifer, assembly GCA_964019185.1. Classification (NCBI taxonomy): domain Eukaryota; kingdom Metazoa; phylum Arthropoda; class Arachnida; order Araneae; family Salticidae; genus Maratus; species Maratus speculifer. The sequence goes on along the minus strand of OZ025289.1, from coordinate 276,464,020 downwards.
TGACATCTATCCTCTCTTTTACTTTAACTTTCTAGAGTGTGTGTGCTCTTTCGAATTCCGCAGTTAGCTCGCGGTTATTAGTATTATGTTAATGAGAAGTATCTCAGTTTGTCGCGTATAAAAGCTTGGGTGTGAGTTTGTGGTCTGTGTGTTTCTGGCCTCAGCCAGCAGCCAGCGTCTGTGTGTTTCTGGCCTCAGCCAGCAGCCAGCGTGTGTGTGTGTTTCTGGCCTCAGCCAGCAGCCAGCGTCTGTGTGTTTCTGGCCTTAGCCAGCAGCCAGCGTCATTGGACAACGAAGTTGATGATTGTTTATTAAGGTGCTGACGATTAGAGAATAGCTACGGCCTCCAGAAAAGCGAAAAGGAGTTCAGATAGTGGATTAAAGATTCTGCCTTGGTAAGAAAGTTTAGAATCGTTCCGTTTTGATTATTTGAGAAATAAAGAAATATCCACAGCCACGGGCTGTGAAATTAAGATTTGTTTAGTAGATCAGCCAGGAAATAGTGTCAAGTGTTAGACGGTGCCCCGACTGAGCTAGACCGACGCCTGTGAGTATGATTTAGCTTTTCATAGTGTTCTCAGTGAGTGAAATCATAGACTTGCTCCACTTTCCTTTAGCCCTTATCATTTTAATAAACTGTGTTGTTTTAATCTAAATTAATGAGTATGTCTGCATATAACGTGACAAATGACACCCAGCATGAATATACCGTCACAAATGGCGCCCAACGAAACATCCGACATTTTGAGATTGTGCCACGGGTGTATTTCACCGGTGAGGGTGATATTAGTGAATTTTTAGTGAAATTAGATGATTATATTTTGTTCAATAATATACCTGAAAAAAGTAGGTACGTAGTGCTTAAATGCTCGTTAAAGGGCGAAGCACTTTTGTGGTTAGAAAATATAGGAAAGTTTTTGATTACTGAGGAAGCGAAAAGATTTGAACAAACTGTAATTGAGTTAAAGAAGGCATTTCCTCCCGTTAAAGATAAAAGTATTTTGAGAAAAGAGTTCTATTGTAATAAGCAGAATATTTATGAGTCGGCGTCAAAATTTTATCTTCGTAAGCTGGAACTAAAAAATAAATTAGATTTGGATATTACATTTGAGGAATTGTTGGACATTGTCTTTCCTCTTTTTAATCCAAATATACAGGACTTTATTGAAGTTAGATCACCGAAGAATTTTGCAGAAATGCACCAGATATTATCGAAGTATGAGTCTCGGCATAGCTCGGATCAACGGGATTTGCGTAACCCTCGGCAGAGACCTGTCACGGATGGTAATTTGAGAAATGAGGGGGAACGTAATTTTGTGAGGGGGGGACAGCGATTTCCGGATAGTAATTTGCGTAATAGAAATGATGGATTTGGTCGTAATATGTCGAATACGAGTAATGGTAATAGGAATGGTGGTGGTGCTAATAATTTTAGAAGTGGTGAGAGAAATATGCATGGAAATAGACAGAATAGTGGTTATAATCGTAGTGGGGGAGTACGGGACAGGAATGTTTCTTCGCAAGTAAGGAGGTTAACTTCGGATGAGAATGTTGAAAATAGGTCAATGCAAAGCAAATGTGTTCAGAGGTCAGAAAAGTCTTCGGTGAGTTTAAATAAAATAACTATTAATCCGGTTGAGTTACCTGAAGTGTTAATTGTGTTAGATGGTATTGTCGTTAAAAGTGTCTTCGATACAGGGGCAGATAAGTCGTTCATTTCTTTTGATTGTTATCGGAAATATTTTTCGTATAAGAAGTTGAAAAGGTCAAGTCTGGTGGTTCAGTCAGCACAGGGAGTAGCTTGCGATAATAAAGGTTCAGTGGAATTGGAAGTTGAAATTCGTTCGGTTAAGACATGTTGGGAGTTTTGTGTGTTAGATGGATTAACAGTGCATTGTATAGTTGGTGTGGATTATATGAGGGATAGAGGAATTATTTTGGATTTCTTTAAAAAGTCGTTAATCGTGAATAATAATGAGAATGTGAGTAAGAAAGAGCCTGTTTCAGTGTCAGTTAATTTGGAGGAATCTAGTTTAAGTGAGGTTAAGAAGGTGGAGTTTAATAAGTCTTTAGTCGATTTTGGTAAAGTTTTTTCAGATAAACCGAGTTTAACGAATGAAGTTCATGTTGGTTTTGACACACTAGTTGCTAGTAAACCATTTCGTTATGATTTTATATTCAATATTTTTAAGTCTTTGTGTGAAAAGTTGCAGACTGAGGACGGTAGGGAACTTCCTCAGTCTAATATGGCTGAACGTGTAAATCGTACATTAATTCAAATGATTTCTTCTTATGTTGGTTCTCATCATGCAAATTGGGACCAGTTTCTTCAGCATTTTGCGTACGCACTTCGTACGGCAGTTCACGAGTCAACGGGGAAAACGCCTGCTGAATTGTTTTTGGGTAGAAAAGTTATTACTCCATTCCAAAGGTTAGTTATGGTGTCAGATGCGGAAAGTCAGTACATGTGTCAGGATATTGAGAGGTTGGTTAAGGAAGCTCAGGTTCAAATGGGAAAAGCGCAAGAAAAACAAGCTCAGTATTATAATATGCGTAGAAGGGAGTTAGAAGTGAAAGTTGGAGATTTTGTGTTAGTAGAAAAGCATTGGTTAAGTTCAAGTCGTCAAAAGAGAGTAGCTAAGTTTGGTCCGAAGTTTGTAGGTCCGTTCGAGGTTTTGGAAGTTCGAAATAATAATTTGGTTGTTGATGTCAATGGTGAAAGGATGACTGTTAATCTGGATCAGGTTAGAGTGTATAAGTTTAGAGAAAATGGTAGTGAAGGTTCTCATATGTCGAGTGGTGTTTCGCGAAATTCCCGATCCAATGAGTGTCCCGAGTCCAGCACTTCTTCGTCTAATTCTTTTCATCAATATTCAAGAAGAAAATTTGGTCAAACAGCTCCAAAGACTGTTATTGAAAGTCGAAAGCCTAGCAATCCGAGAGCAAAGTATAATAAAAATAAGAGGACTGTGTCAAATACATCGGACTCTGTGTGTCATAAAAGACAAAAAATTATAAATTGTCCAGTTCCTCCATCTATTAGACAACAACCTCACAAGCATAAATTAACTAATAGTTCACCATCTTCAGTGATTAATCCCCAGAAAAGATTTCGTTTGGACACTCGTAAAACTGTTAAGCGAACTTTAAATGCCGAATCTTTGCCTAACAAGAAACTACATAGGTCCGGAAAGAAACGTGGCCTTGGATCTTCGGTAACTTCGGGTGCGTCTAGAAAGAGGAGGCAACTCTCAGATTACCGGCAACAACAGTGTGAGCCTCGCCATGGAGTGAACCCAGCGAACCGGCCGGAGCAGAGTCGTCGAGTGGAACCTACAAGTATCCCACGGCATCCATTCAGAACCAGGCTGCAGGCACGACAGTCAACTGTGGCGTCACCGTACAGTTCTGATGACGAGAGATCCTTCGTACAAGCCTTTTGGGACAGGAGGAGAAAGCCATCTTGCAGTATGAAGCCTGCCAGCAGCGAATCGTCTCTATGATTGGGTGATAATGTTCTTTATTAAATTTCTATTAGAGTGCATATATGTGGTAGCAATGTGAAGGAATAGAAAGCAGAGAGACTGTTTTGTACTTTTGGCCATTTTTGGAATTTTTTGACGGACTCACGTTTAGTGCTTAATTGTGTTCAAAATTTGTTTGCAAAATTGTTAGTTTTATGTATGTTGAAAATTTTGGTCTTAACTGCTTTTAAAAATTCTGGATCTATTGTTAAATTGTTATGTTATTTGTTAAAATGTTACTATATTGTTATTGTTCATGTGTTATAAAATGTATGCTAATGTATGTTTAAATTTTCAGAAAGTACAGATAGTAATTTGAGTTATTTTGTACACGCGCCGCGGTTCAGGCGCGCACGTGTTTTGCGGTCAAGAAGTCCTTGACACGCGTTTCTATCTCTGATACTAACATTTTATGAATTAACTTTCTTCTTATCGTTCGTGTTTTATGAGTTGCGTTTTGTACTTTAGTTGGGAATGGTTTCCGCAAGTTGCGAAGTTTTAAGCTGCATTTGAATTTGAAATTGTATTGTATTAAAATTGAATGTTAATGTGATTTTCTTGCAGGGAAGTATACCTTTTGTTATGTATTGATTCTGCTATTTTTCTTTTAGTTAATACAGATGAAGAGATTGATGACGTCATTTTGTAAATTTTTGATATTTTTTGATTGTTGCATAAGCACAGCGATATGCCGCTGTACGTATGTGCCCCAATTATTGTTCAAGTGGAGTTAAGTCTGAAGAAGTTTGGGAGTTAGTTCATTGGCTAATGGGGATGTAGGTATTACGTAGTAGCAGAGTTAGTTTAGTATGAAGTAAATGTAATTTTAGATGAAGTCGGAATTTGGATGAGGAAAGTTTTTGCGCATTGGGTTTTTTGGACTTGGTGCGAATTCTAGTATATTAAAAGTTATGGAGAAATTTTTGGGTAAAGTTATAGTTGCATTGCAATATTGAGGAAAATTTCGGAAGGTTAGTGTTTTGAGAAATTTTAGCACTCCCAGTGGAGTGGGTTGTTTTGAGAGAAGAAGTAATTAGTTTTGAAAGTTTTACGAGTTTTTGGAAGTTTTACGGAGGCTATTTGTAAGATAGAAGAATGGGTGGATTGAATATGTGAATATTTGAGGCAAACTGAGTTTTTTTGGTTGTGATGGGTTAAAGTTAATATTTTAAAAGTTATGTTTCGGCGTTAAATTTTGCCCATCACTGTGTTTTATTACGGCTCTAAATTTATAACAAGAAAAAGTTCTGGGCATGCATTTAGCCCAGCCCTTTTTCTCTGCGGAGTTCGAGGGGGGGTTGTGAGGGAGTGACCTTTAGTCATAAAGGCACTCTAGTGTTTCTGAGATCGTGACGTCAATAATTTAACATTTTGTAGGCGTAAAAGTGACATCTATCCTCTCTTTTACTTTAACTTTCTAGAGTGTGTGTGCTCTTTCGAATTCCGCAGTTAGCTCGCGGTTATTAGTATTATGTTAATGAGAAGTATCTCAGTTTGTCGCGTATAAAAGCTTGGGTGTGAGTTTGTGGTCTGTGTGTTTCTGGCCTCAGCCAGCAGCCAGCGTCTGTGTGTTTCTGGCCTCAGCCAGCAGCTAGCGTGTGTGTGTGTTTCTGGCCTCAGCCAGCAGCCAGCGTCTGTGTGTTTCTGGCCTTAGCCAGCAGCCAGCGTCATTGGACAACGAAGTTGATGATTGTTTATTAAGGTGCTGACGATTAGAGAATAGCTACGGCCTCCAGAAAAGCGAAAAGGAGTTCAGATAGTGGATTAAAGATTCTGCCTTGGTAAGAAAGTTTAGAATCGTTCCGTTTTGATTATTTGAGAAATAAAGAAATATCCACAGCCACGGGCTGTGAAATTAAGATTTGTTTAGTAGATCAGCCAGGAAATAGTGTCAAGTGTTAGACGGTGCCCCGACTGAGCTAGACCGACGCCTGTGAGTATGATTTAGCTTTTCATAGTGTTCTCAGTGAGTGAAATCATAGACTTGCTCCACTTTCCTTTAGCCCTTATCATTTTAATAAACTGTGTTGTTTTAATCTAAATTAATGAGCATGTCTGCATATAACGTGACAAATGACACCCAGCATGAATATACCGTCACAAGTATTCCTGTGAAAAATAAAAATCCATTTCTCTCATAAGAATGTAAGAATTTATTTGTTAATACTTTGCCTAATAATATTTTTTGTGCTATATTTTTATAGATAGAAGTAATTTAATGTGATAGCTATAGACTTTAAAAAAATATATTCGGGCTTGTGAAAATGATTATCCTAACCCTGACACTGTGGCGTGCATTGTAATTTGAAATAGCAAGGTGTTGTACCTCTGACCATGATCAGATGTTATTCCTTTAGTCAGGTCAAAGATACAACACTCTCACAAAATTTTCTAAACATTTCAATCTTTATGACTTCCTAAACTGCCTTGTGCAAAATTTAAGGACGAGTCCCAAAATGCCAACTTTCAAGGGATTTTCAAGTGATAATTTTCATGCGAATATTCAAAATGAAGTAATATTATTAGAATAATTGCTATCCATGCAGAACAGCTATTCCATATAACATTCAGGTCACACATTGTCACAACAGTCACAGTCACTACGGCCATGAGACTGTCATGTGATGGTCTTTTGGAGACTGAAATTCAAAATCATTGTGAACGTTGCATTAGGATAAATCACCAAATAATGTTATATTAAACAATGTCACATGGAAAATTTCTATTAGTCTCATAGTAACTTTCACATAGTCATTTTCAGTCACATTTTAACTTTCTGTCACAAGCCTTTGTCAAATGGTGACAGAGATCCCACTGTGAAAAGTGGTTAAAAGTCACCATGTGACTTTAATGGGACATTATTTGGTAATTTATCATTTTGCAACGTTCACAATGACTTTGAAATTGAGTCGCCAGATGAGAGGTCACACGAAGGTCTCAATGAAACGACATTGTAATCTGGTGACTCGCCACAAAGCAGCAGTCACAATGACCTGTCAGTGGAGTCACATATAGCAGTCATTTGAGACTCATAAAAGAGACGTATGGAATTTCTTATTTTTTGTTTCGCCGTAGCGACTGTGACTCCTGCGGCCATGAATTAGATGTTATATGGACTAGCTGTTATGCAGGGATAGTAATTATTCGAATTAAATTACTTCCTTCTTCCTTACGAATATTTGCGTGAAAATTATCGCTTGAAAATCTCTTGGAAATTGGCATTTTGGGATTCGTCTTTAAATTCTGCACGCCAGTATATATATGTATATATATACACTGCTCAAAACAATTAAAGGATATTGCAGTTTTAGGTGGATTTTGTATCTGGGAAACATTTTAGCTGATTGATACATGGTCGACTGACATAGTAGGTTATATGAGAATAAATTACACATGTTTGGCAGAAAAAAATGCATTTTATTGCGCATTTGTGTACAAAAGGAAAAAAACACAATTTGTGCATATGAGAAAAAAAAGAATAAGAAAAGGTGTTTTCTTGAAAGAAAATGATTTTCAGTAGGGGGTATGGCTTCCACGGGCGGCCAGCAACGTTGAACACCTTTGAGGCATGGACTCAATGAGGCTATTAATGACGAGTTGGGGTATTCTGCCCCACTTTTCCAGAAGAGCTCTTTCCAGTTCTTGGAGAGTTTGTGGGGGTTGTTGGCGGCCAGAAACTCGTCTTCCTAGAGCGTCCTATACGTGCTCGATTGGATTCATGTCTGGAGAACACGCTGGCCATTCCATTCGAACGATTCCTTCCTCGAAAAGGAAATCCTTCACCAGGTTTGCACGATGTGGCCTGCAGTTATCGTCCATTAAAATGAAGTTATCTCCGATTGCTGCAGCGTAAGGGACTATAATAGGTCTGAGGATCTCATCCCTATATCGGCGACCATTCAGAGCTCCATCTCGAATGATGTAGAGGTCAGTGCGCCCGTCAATGGAGATGCCACCATACACCAACACTCCTCCACCGCCAAATCTGACACTTTCGTGTACGAACGTAGGATTATTCCTACTGCCACGGTCCCTCCAGATGGAAATACGCCTATTATCTGGATGCACAGAAAAACGGGACTCGTCAGAAAACAGAATATTGCTCCATTCATTTCTCCTCCAGTTGACATGCTCGGTTGCCCACTCCCTGCGGTCGCGACGATGCCTTTATATTAATCTAACACATACCATCGGTCACGAGCATATAGACCTACAACATTGAGCCGGTTTCGGACAGTCTGAGTTGAAATCGTGGTGCCTGTAGCCGAGCGAAGGTGTTGTTGGAGAAGAGTAGCGTTCATGTTTCGGTGTCTCCGAGCTGTTAACGCTAAATACCGATCTTCATTGGGCGTTGTTGCCCATCTACGACCTTGCCCTGGTCTTCGGCCTGCACATCCACTCTCCAAAAAACGGTTCCAAATCCTGGAAATGACATTTTGTGGCACTCCAATGGCTTGCGCTAATTTGGCTTGAGTTTGGCCCCCTTCTAACCTACCAACAATTCTCCAAGCTTCTGAATCCGTCAAATGACTTCGCTGAGACATCGTACTCATCGAAACAAAGCAATCACTGAATACCGATCATCCTTGTCTTCATTCTCTTTTATCCAGTTGAAAGTCAAATTTCATTCGCTGCCTCTAAAGTGACGTTCTTGACGTCGAACTCAAAATTTGCACACTCCACAGTTTGAAAACCAGAAAAATTTGCATTTGTGATTCTCTTCTTCTATTTTCGGCAAAAAAAAAATTCGTTTATATCTTTATTTTATATAAAACTTCAAATATTCTTTAATTGTTTTGAGCAGTGTATATATATACGTACATATATATATATATATATATATATATATACAGGGTGTATTTAAACTACTGGTCAAAACTTTAAGGGGTGATAGTACACATCAAGACAAATAATATTAAATGGGAAACTAAGGGTCTCAAACGTCTTCCGAAGGAGATAGGCGCCATCAAAGTTTAGGACCCAAAATTTGAAATGATTACAAAAACGGAAAAATTGGTCGATTAGTTTGCGGTTTTCACGAAAACTATTCTTTATGTCAGTATTGTCTTAAAAATAAATTATAAAGATAAATTTCTAAAAATGCCGATAGAAGGCGCTTTAGACTTTGGAGCAGCGAATAACTATTTTTTACCGTTATTTTTTGCATCTCATTAAATTTTTTTAGAAGTTTAGACATAAATTTAAATTTTGAGCTCAAAATCTGTGGTTAAGTAGCGCAAACGGAACTGTGTTCAATGGGAGTGGGTAGGTTCAAATTTCAAATGATTATTAAAAAATGAATGATTGGTCAATTGATTTGCGGTTTTCACTAAAATTATTCTTTATGTCAGTATTGCCTTGAAAATACATTATGAACATAAATTTCAAAAAAGTCGATAGAGGGCGCTTTAGACTTTGGAATAACGTACAACTATTTTTTACCGTTATTTTTTGCATCTCATTAATTTTTTTTAAAGTTTAGACATAAATTTAAATTTTGTGCTGAAAATCTGAATCGTTGAGAGTGGTTAAGTGACGCTAACTGAGCTGTGTTCAATGGGGGTGGGGAGGTTAAAATTTCAAAAGATTATACAAAACGGAAAAATTGGTCGATTCGTTTGCGGTTTTCGCTAAAACCATTCTTTATGTCAGTATATCTTTGAAAATAAATTTTAAAGATAAATTAAAAAAAAATTCCTTTAGAGGGCGCCTTAAACTTTAGAGTAACCAACAGCAATTTTTAACTGTTATTTTTTGTATCTAATTAAATGCTTGCAAAAGCTTAGACCTAAATTTTGAGCTCAAATTCTGAATCGTTGGGAGGGGTTAAGAAGCGCAAACTGAACTGTGTTCAGGAGTTGAAATGTTACCCTGCCCACCTTACCAACATAGTTCAATTTTTCGCTACTTAATTACTCACAACGATTCAGATTTTGAGCTCAAAATTTATGTCTAAGCTTTTAAAACATTTATTTAGATTAAAAAAAATAACGGTTGAAAATAGTTGTTGGTTACTCTGAAGTTTAAGGCGCTCTCTAACGGAATTTTTTGAGATTTATCTTTAAAATTTATTTTTAAGGATATACTAACATATAGAATTGTTTTAGAGAAAACCGCAAATGAATCGACCAATTTTCCCGTTTTGTATAATCTTTTGAAATTTGAACCTCCCCACCCCCATTGAACACAGTTCAGTTAGCTCTACTTAACCACTCTCAACGATTCAGATTTTCAGCACAAAATTTAAGTTAATGTCTAAGCTTCAAAAAATTTAATGGGATGCAAAAAATAACGGTAAAAAATAGTTGTACGTTACTCCAAAGTCTAAAGCGCCCTCTTTCGACATTTTTTGAAATTTATGTTCATAATTTATTTTTAAGACAATATTGACTTAAAGAATAATTTTAATGAAAACCGCAAATCAATTGACCAATTATTCTGTTTTTTTTTATAATCATTTGAAATTTAACCTACCCACTCTCATTCAACATAGTTCAGTTTGTGCTACTTAACCACAGATTTTGAGCTCAAAATTTAAATTTATGTCTAAACTTCTAAAAAAATTTAATAAGATGCAAAAAATAATGGTAAAAAATAGTTGTTCGTTACTCCAAATTCTAAAGCGTCCTGTATCGGCATATTTTGAAATTTATCTTTATAATTTATTTTCAAGACAATACTGACTTAAAGAATAGTTTTCATGAAAACCGCAAATGAATCGACCAATTTTTCCGTTTTTTCTAATCATTTCAAATGTTGGACCCTAAACATTGATGGCGTTTATCTCCTTCGGAAGACGTTTGGAATCCTAAGTATCCCATTTAATATTATTTGCCTTGATGTGTAGTATCTTCCCTTAAAGTTTTGCCCAGCAGTTTAGATACACCCTGTATATATATATATATATAACTTCAGCTTTTTTGTTTGTATTTCACTCTTTGTCCCTAGATTGAAAGATTTTATTAAGAGTATCGATCTCAGAAACATTTAATTAAATCTAAAATAAATAAGAAAAAATTGAAGATACATACAAATATGCAAATAATTAGGGCAGCAATAGATGATAGTTAATGTTTTTTGCTTATAATGATCTATACGATGTTTGGAAAAATATTTATCAAGATGCATTCACGAAACAAAGTATTACATCCAAATAATGACATTATTGATTCACAATTGATTATTTACCCTAGAGCGTTAGCAAAAACATTTTATCTTTTTCGAAATGAGTTGTAGCTCTATCACAATCAGTCTGTATATACCTATTAAATTTATTACTCAGATATAGAATGTATTTATATATTAATTTGTATGAAAATTGATGAAAGATAGTTAATGTCAGACTAAATGTTTAAAGATTAGATTAAAATATGTGAAGCTAAAATATTTTTTTATCATCGTTAAATTAGCAGATTAGCTTCGAATAGTTATTTCTTTTTCACTCTTCTGTGCATTAGTGTATAAATAATGACGAAATTAAAGAAAAAAAGGTTTTCTGAATGATCAGCATACGTAAAACAAATTTCAGATGTTTTTTAATTCCTTGTAACTAATACATTCTATTTCATGACGAAAAAATAGATATATTTTATTTTGTCTTTCAATTCCCCCTTTTGCGTATTATGTTAAATTAATAGAATCATTTGATTCCTTTTCATTGCATTAGCCATGAAAATGTTTGTCAATTAATTTTGTAAATTATAAAAAATTTCAGAAATGAACATGTAAATGAAAAAATAATTGTCTTAAAAAGAAATAATTTTCTTTATTATTTCATGGCATGCAGAGAAAAAGTCACGCATTGTTCAAATAATAATTTAATTTGTAACAGAAAAAAGATATTACTTGAAATAATATTTCTTATTAAATAAAGATTATAACTAATTAATTCTAAAATTAGATAGCTATTTTTTTTCTCAGATTACTCAAGAGAGACTAATCAAAACTGTATCTATCACTATTTTTTAAAGATAAGCGATAAAATACTGGCAACGTTTTTAAAAATAAATATTCTTTATATTAATTTCAAGAAAAGCAAATTATCTTGTGTTAATTCTTTTGAAGCATATGATTCAATCACTTGAACGATGGAAAAACGTATTCAGTATTCTCTGAAGCATAAACCATGACAATAAGACATTACATTGAAATTTCCTTTAATGTCATATAAAGTAACTTTTATATTTAAAATAAATGGGTTGAAAAAGTATGTATTGAATTTAAAGTACACTTAATACTACTGTAAAACATAGACTAAAACTGCTTATGCTTGCTGTTTTAATCCTGTAACAAGCCAGCGTTAAGCTTGTGACAATTTATTCGCTTGCCTACATAAATGTTCATCTGTCTCCACGCTATTTTTAGTAAATGTACGTCAATTGTCATGAAATTGATGTGTTGATGAGGTATGTTGATATATAATAGCTAATAATGATTTATTTATTCAATCACTTCATACAAATTTAGAAATCATCTTCTAATGCTACAGCTCATATTCAAAATATTAGAATAATTACCTTTTTTTTAGAAATTGAAAATATCGTTTGGCAATTTAATGTCTTTTAATGAAAATATGCAAACGATATTTTTATTAAGAACTTATTGTTGATTAAACTTACTTGTTATCTTAAATTTAATATCATTTTTGAAAAGATTAATTGCAAAAAAATTATTTTGAAAAGTCAAAATATTAGAATATTTATTCAAGTGGTTCAAAATATTAGAATATTTCACATTAATTCTCCTTTAATTATTACCAATTCTTAACTGGTAGCATCATTGATTAAATTCAGACTATTTTATTTAAAATCAGTATTCTTTTTTACAGTTTGTTTCTTTTTCGTCTTAAAATGGGCCGTGTGAGTGATATTCCTGAATCTACTAAACTTCGTATGGTTGATTTGTATCGGCACGGTAAAAATCAATGTTTTATAGCGAATTATTTACATTGTTCGCAATCGAGCGTTAGTAAAATACTAACACAATATTAAAAAATTGGAAAATTTCAAAATAATCGCCGAAATGGTGGCCGAAAACCAAAAACATCTGCTAGAGATGACAGGAAACTGAAGCGTATAGTTAAGAAAAACCGTTTTAAAAGTGTGCGATTCTTGCACCGAAAATGGAAAGAAGAAGGAGTTGAAGTTTCTTCATCGACAACATTAAGACGTCTCCATAAATTTAAATTTGAATCTCGTGTACCGAAAACAAAACCTCTCATGACTGCAAGACAAAAGCGTATAAGATTGAATTGGTGTAAATCAAGACGTTTATGGAGCAATGAAGATTGGAAAAATATATTATTTAGTGATGAAAGTATGTTTTGTGTTTCATATGGTAATCAAGGTATTCGAGTTTGGAGAATGAAGCAAGAAGCATTTGATAAAGAATGCCTTAAACGTTCCGTAAAATTTGCTGCTAGTGTAATGGTTTGGGGTTGTATGAGTGCAGAAGGACCTGGAAAGTTATGCATCGTCTACGAAAAGGTTAACTCTCTGATATATCAAGAAATTTTAGAATATTACATGATTCCATCATCAGAAGATTTATTTGAAGATGATTTCATCTTTCAACAAGATTTAGCGTCCCCGCATACCTCGGTGTCAACTAAGAATTGGTTCCGCCAACGCAACATTAAGGTACTTCCTTGGCCACCAAATTCACCAGATCTTAATCCCATCGAAAACTTATGGTGTATAATGAAGAAAAAACTTCAAGAAAATCCTCCTTCAAGTAAAACTGAATTAGTGGCACGTATAAAGTCTATTTGGGCTAATATTGATAGAAATGTTTGTAAACACCTTGTATATAGTATGCAAGATCGATTGTACGCTGTTATGAAAGCTAAAGGGGATGCTACAAAATATTAACTACAATTTACTTCATATTCATAAGGTAATATTGTTGCGTAAAATAAAATATTCTAATATTTTGAACCAATCTAAATTTTATTCTAATATTCTGGTGTGTTTAAGGAAGCTGTATACCTAATTTATTGTGCTGTATTTTATATTTTATAAATGTTAAAATCTTATCTAAACATTCCAGATTTAATTTATAAGAAATTTAATTGCATTTACTTAGTATAAAAAATAAATAAATGACAAAAAAATTTTTTCTTATTACTTTTTCTCAATTATTCTAATATTTTGAATATGAGCTGTACATATACAGATAAGGCTATGTTTCATAGATGAATTTTTCTGTTGAATTTTTTGAGAAAATTTTATCATCATGTTCACTCTCTTATTGCAATCTCCTATTAAAGGTTGTAGATGCTAGTCAGTACAAATTTGCTGATAATGTGATAATTTTAGATTTTCCTACTATTTTCTTTAAGTTGTTTTTAAAAAAAAGTAATAGTTTTTGAAAGAGAGAAATAGCATTACATTTCTCTAGAGAAACCGTAGCATAAAAAAATATTTTTGAAGATGTAAAGTATTTAGATTAAATCAACCGATGTAACATAAGATAATTGGAATTAATGAACTAGTTTAACATCAATACTAACAGAAATTTTTTTTGGACTTTATGATTAATTCGAATTAAACCAAAGTTCAAAATACGAAATTCAGTTAATCGCCGTTCCAAAGTTACTTTAAACCTAATAAAAATACTTTATCCCCTTATGGGTGCTGGTGACTCAATTTCTGAATTCCCTTCTGTAAGTCAATTGGTGTTTGATGCATTTGTATATTTGGAATGTCTCCTGCGAAACTTGTATTTTTAACTTCTTTTTTCTGTGCACTCGTCTTAAAGAATGTCTCTTTTTTTCTTAGATCTCAAATTATTTACAAAATATAATGTTTTTTTTTTAATGTACAGTGGTAAAATCCTACTGACAGTTTATCATCTTTTAAAACATGAAATATTAAATTAAGTAATATTTTATAAACATTTTGAGAACTGAGAAAAAAAGACGCATTCTTAAAGAAAATTTCACAAAAAAGGGGTCAAAAATAATAATTTCCTGAAGCTTTAAATATACGAATTTTACGTAACTTTAAATATACGAATACATCAAACATTCATAGATTTAACATTGCGAGGAGAATTCGGAAGCTGAGTGATCAAAACACTTAACATGGTTCATTTGACTAAAAAAAAAGAATTGCAAATCTATATTCCTATAGTTAAATTTCCAGTTACTGATGAAATTTTAATATTTTCTCATATGCTTGATTTGTCCTTTTATTATTGCCATGCATTTCAGATTCAACCTGTATGTTTTTGTAATCTACCCTATCATTGTTTTGCTGCCATATTTTATAGATTATAATTTTTTTTTACTTCGATATAATAGAAACAATAATAGAATAACAGAAACATGGAATTTACTAGCTAATATATAGTTTTACATCAGTTTTATCAAAATGAGAACAAATACATACATTTTTAAGGCATACGGTTTAAAAAATGACCACATAAAGCTTTTATATTCTTACCTCGTAAATAATTCAATGCTGAAGAAGACGTACTCTCCATTCGAAATCATTCCTATTTCCTCGGCAGCCAGTAAAATTTCTCGCACAGTATCCGGTGAAGCGCACATTACAATAACTGCAATAAAACAACAGAAAAAAATAAGCAACTGTTCTCCTGAGGGAAATCATAACTACACTAAGCAAAGAATAAATTCCTTAAGCTTACAAGTAGAAGGGAAACATCTTTAAATATTGAGGTTTCGTACTCGAGAACATGATATGTTTACAAAACATAAATAAAACACTGAAGTATTGTAGCTCACGTTTAAAAAGTGATTTTTTATCAATTTTCAATATGATACGGCGTTATTACGTATTCGTAAAAATAAATACTATGACTGTTGCTTTGTTTTGTATATTATTTCATATTATTTTTGTATTAAAACGCTTTTAAGTGTACAAAGATCTTTAAAAATGGAAGAAAAGGAATAAAGATGGTCTTGTTTTGTTTATCACAGTGTTTAATATTTTAAATTTCCTTTCTTGTGTACGATTTGAAAATTTGTTGAAGGGAGTGTAAGAAAGATACGAATGAATTATAATAATGTGTTCATACTTAAAAAAAATAAGGATACTTCACCAAGAAACCAATATTATAATATTTAAATTTAATTTTTTGATGTACCTCTGAAAATAAGTTGACGGGAACATAAGGAAGTTATGAATGAGTCATTATAATATGTTTTCAATATGTTTTGAACAACACAAATTGTTCCATTGTTTCATACTTTAAAAAAATAAGGCTATTTCACAAAGAAATCCTCAGATTTTATTTAATGTTTTGTCCTCGGATCTCTCATATATGGAAATCTATACATGTTTTTAAAATTCTCCAATTAACATCATTTTATGCAGGTAAGATAATTGATCTTAATCTTTTCAGTCTCTAGATCTTTATACACTTTTTAACTTCCGTTATGAATTTATCTTAGCAAACTGATAACTAATAACGATTGAAAAACAAACAAAAAATTTATAATTTATGTTTTACGCATAAATACATGATATACATAAAAACATGATTTGATAATACATGGCAACTCAATCAGCACATTTTTTAAACAACTTGTTAGATTTTTTTTTCAACATTTACAGTGAAAAAAAAATAATGAAAAATGTGAAATAATTATAAATTTAATATCTTCTTATCATTAATGGACTCCTCAAATGGCATTTTAACGTACAGAGAAATTATTTAGATTTCAGTTTCTGTACATTTCGTACATTTTTGCTGTATACCATTTTTATATAACATATATCTCGCTAAAACAGCGCTATAAAAACAAATTGCTATTTTGTTAGTTCTTATATCTGTTAGGCTACATTCATACCAATTTATTTTTTTAACATTATTTTTACACATGAAAAAAAAAAAAATCCAACGCAGCGGGCACTAGGTTAATAGGTGGTCAAAGTGAAGATTATTTTTTCTAATAAATAATTTTAGACCAATATATCGATCTCAGATTTATTATATGAAACCTCTTATGTATGGAGAAGGAACGTTCTTACATTTATACCACCACAATAAGTTGACATTGACGTTATCAATTAATGATATTTCAGTAATAGTCATGCATATTTCACTGCCAAATTGGATATGGCTGTGAGTCTTTTCATCGGTAAAAAACTGTATACAGAGTGAATCGATGGAATTTTTGTATTTGAAACGAACTATCACAAATACATAAAGAATTTGAAAAGTAAGAAATGACTAATTTATGAATATTTGCGATGTCATTGAGGGGTACAGAAAATTCCATTAATGTAAATTCCATTTACGAGTAATAAATATATAATGTTGCAAAAAACTGGATAAAGCAATCAACTTTCATACATTTTGTATACTTGCTAAATTTACAATTTTTTTAAAGATAAAACAATTCTCAATTTCTAACATATTTTCTGTCATGTTAATCCTAGAAAAAAGTTGTCAAGAAACTAGAAACAGGTGAATCCTATCTAGTAGAAATTTTTATTCACCGTTTTATGATCTCGTTTTACTTTAATATGTATGCATGCATAAGTATCTATGCCTTCTTCTACATATGGGGCAGATACGGGTTGAGATAATCTTTCGCAAAGTTAAAAGTAGCACATTTTCAATTGCTTTGTACCTGGGAATCTTTAAATCAGCGCAAGTATTACTGTTAATGATAAATATGTTAATATAAATGTTAATATTAAGGTTAATTCGCTGCTCTAAATGTATACAGATTCGCGCATATCACGACTGGATGTGAAGCCCGTTTCGTAAGTGTATTATTTTACACATTTGTAACAAAACATTTTGTGATTACTTTTATTTAATTTCACTTTAAATGTCATTTTTTTTAAAATAATTTATCAAACATTAGACACAGTGTATACTTTACTGTTTGTTTAATCAAACTAAACAAAATATTTTTGAAATAGTAAACAAAATTCTAGTACATTTATAAAAATCACGTTTTTATAAAAATATCATTCAATTTTCTATAAATTTCATTTAAATGATAAATTAATAAAACAGTTTTCATTGATCATTCAGCATTTCGGGTAAATCATCGACTTTGAAAGCATCACAATTTTGCAGTTTTCATTAATCGTATAAGATATCGTGGCTGAAGAGTACCAGTTTGTTTATTGACAGAGGTGTAACCTATAAGAAACAACATACAGTACGAAAACAGTACTATCTATTAATAAAATTTTAAAAACCTCAGAAGAGAAATCTGCTTATTTTTTATATACAATTTTTTATTTTGAAAACTTCTGTAAAAAATATTTTTGTAACCGGAAAATTTCAGTACAAATTGAAAAACAGACAAAAAAATTCATAATTTATGTTTTATGCATAAATACATGATATACATAAAAACATGATTTGATAATACATGGCAACTCAATCAGCACATTTTTTAAACAATTTGTTAGTTTTTCTTTTTTTAACATTTACATTGAAAAAAATAATGAAAAATGTGAAATAATTATAAATTTAATATCTTCTTATCACTAATGGACTCCTCAAATGGCATTTTAACGTACAGAGAAATTATTTAGATTTCAGTTTTTTCCTTTAATTTTATTCACTGTAAAAAAAAATCCGTTAAAATTATAGCAAAAACTGCTGGCAGCAATGTTGCCAGCAGTTTTTGCCATAAAAGTAGCTGTAAAATTAGATGTAATAAAATAATACATATGATTTTACTGCAATACTTACGGCAAAAACTGCTGGCAACATTGCTGGCAGAAGTTTTTGCAGTAAATGCAATGGATTTTTTTTAGTGTTGAGTTGTATCTACACAAAACATGGTTTTCTGCAGCGTTATTTTAGATTATATTTTAGATAGTAACATGAATGTTTTACATGATTCTGTAAATATTGAAAGATTAATTTAAAAAGGAATGAAAATTTCGTTTTAATTCTAAAAGTTAATGATGTAACTATTTTAGCTAGTTGCTTATCTAGTTGTTTATTTAATTGAAAATTTTAATGTATGTTGCTTCTTTAAGATATTTTGCAATGAATGGACACAGTAAAATATTTTTTGAATTATATATTTAAATACTAAGATTGTAATGCGAGAAAAGTTCTTTAAATATAAATAATTACAATATAATAAGTTCCGATAATAAGTACAATTATAATGGCATAAATTCTTTTAAACATGCTCAAAGTAATTGTGTTTTTCTCTGTCGCATATTTCATCTAAAGCACAAATAGAATGAATCCAGCGAATTTTTTTTTTCTTAAATTTTTAAATCCAGCCCAGCTATGCATACACAAAATGGCTGTTTTAATTCTACAAATGACCGCAAATGCTCCCCGTGTATACCAAATATTAAATAAACTGGTTTATTGTTATTATTTGGTAATCGTCTGCAGTTTTCGACTCCTTTATCCAAGCACATGACAGAAGATATCTTCCGTTCTTTGTGTGGTGATATATTTATTTAATACTTTTCTTATTAAAATTCTTATATCAAGAAATTTTTTATGCCTTTTTTCAATTATTTCAAAATAGTTTATGTTGTTTGTCAAATGTAACAATAAATATACTGATATAGAAGGTATACGAAATTAAACAATGTTTAACTTTTTAGAGTTGTTGAAAGGGATTTTAATGAGCAATAATGCAAGAAAGTTTGAAATTATAAATGTGCAGATTGTATCTTCCATCGTAAGTGCAAAATAAGTTCCTAAATATAAACCAGGAGTTTATACCAAGAGTCAAAAGTTGAAGAAATCAAAGATTTTGCTGGCTAGAACAGCATTTCAATTCGAATACTTTAGTAATTTTTGCGCGTAGTTGGATAACATATCTTTTAAATTTATGTTTTATTTATGTACGTGTTTTTGCTGAAGTTTTCCATTTCATTGTGGAATGTTACATGCTGGTAAAAAACAACCAAATTTAGTTCTTTTTACGGTGACATTTTTCTGAATTTTTTAGGTGTTCAACTGGCCTTTTTTATTTCTGTTGGTATGTGTTGTTCATTTACTCGTATATATAAACATTGTTCGCATACATAAATGTAAATTTATACAAATTCTCGTATTTTATTAAAGATTTAATACATTTATGATTTATTTGTAGTATATTCTTTAGAGTGTAATTTGTCAAGCTTCTTATCAGTTATTTTAAATTTGTTTTGAAAAAACCTGCATGTTAAAGGTAAAAAATAAAATAAAAAAATATATGTGTATAAGGATATTTCATCAGATGCAGAATAACTGCTTACTAGTGTTTTTAGCCAAATAATTTAATTTAACAAATAAAACTCACATTTTTCTCGATATCCTATTTAATACAATTTAGTGAAACACATAAATACAATGCAGGGATCATTAATATATAATTTATTTATTGCATTTACAATTTTATTTGATTAAATATAAGAAGACATAAAATCGAATTCACGCGCGTAATGGACACCGAAGTAGGATTAAGTGTTAGTCAAATTTAGTGTCTTTGCAGAATACATTCAAATTATAGTGACATCCTTCGAAAACCTTAAACAGAGATAATTACTTTGGGGATTAAATTATAACCTGTATATAGTTTAACAGAAGCTTAACTGGGTCTAAAATATCCAAATCTATCTTGTTGGGTGGAATTAAATGGGATTGCGTAAAGCTTATTTTACAAATTTGATAGAAATCGTGCCATAGCATTAAATGGTACAGTAATTAAATAAAATAGAACGTTTTAAAATTTTCGAAATCTTTTGTTGAGTAATTATATAGTAAGATTTCAGCATAATTAATGAGTTTAAACTATGAATAAGTTACCTTAATATAATCAAGTATTTAAGTGCCAAATTTTCAAGTAAAACTCTATCAGGGGTGGTAAAAGGTGTTACACCATCTTAAAAAAAAAAAAAAAAAAAAAAAACACTAATCAGATATTTATTGTTCACCTAAAGGAAATTAAACATGAATTCATATGAAAATAAGTGTCATAGTTATTTTTCAGTTTATTTTGCATTTTGACTAACAAAATAGTTTGTCTAGATAAATGTAAACATAGTTTTCAATTTAGCTTTTATTAAATTAAAATAACTTTTTAAAACTGTTTTACAGGTTATAATCTCTAATACTTTAATTAGTTAGGTCCAAATATTAAAATATTTATTTTTTAATATAATATATTAAGATTAAGATTTTATATTGAAATTGTAACCTCTGTTGTTGTAACTATTTTTTAACTAAGAAAATTGAAGAAGAATTAGTAAAAAGCGCGCAGAAAAAACAAGAAAAGCAACAAAAATCACAGTTCAAACTTACCGGCATGGAGCCAAAAGGGAAGACAAAATCTTTTCTAGCGAAATCAAAAAAGTGTGTGAAATAATAGAATGATACATTTGGCTTAGATCCCGACAGCTACTCAATTAAAAGCATGAATTCGACAATATCATTAGAGAAAAACTCTGACAATGATGATGATGATATGAAAAGAAAACCTTCTATTGATGATTGGTTACTAATAAAATATACCGGAAAGAAAACTGTAAAAAGATTTGTTGGACAAGTGTTTAATATTTTGAAAATGAAATTTGCCCGAAGAATTGCAGATTCCAAATTTAAATGGCTCTGAACTAAGGATTTTTCTACCATCGACATAATTCAAGTTGAAATGATCCTTCGACCATCAGTTCTAATGATAAAAAATGATCGTATTACTAGCTTTTTTTTTCTCAATTGGTTTTGAAGGACTTTATGTATCATAATTTATCATTCTGTAAAATGTTTGTGCAAAAATAAAGCGAAAAAAATTCCTTTCGTAGGAATTTTTTCGTATTGGCTCAAGTATCCCTTCACCATGGCTCAAGTATTCCCCTCATGGGGATACTTGGGCCACGATGTAAAACAAAAAGTAAACATTTATTAGACATAGAAAAATAGTTCAAAATTAATTGAAAGTGGTTTTCAGTTAAAGAAAAAATATCAAATTTTCATTTTCGATATTTTATTTTATTCTAAGAAATTATAAAAAGAAATTCAAAAAATTAAAATTCAAAAAATGGATCAAGTATCCCTATCTTACCTTATATATAACAGAATGTCTCCAAACTTATATTAACATTTCCCGAAAACCTTAAACAGTGATAACTATTAAGGGAATTAAATCCTAAACTGGAGACTACTTAAGAGAAGCTTAAATGGATTTTAAGTGTATGACTCTGGCATATCGAGTGGAATTGAATGGGATTCTATCAAGCTTATTTTACGAATTAGATTGAAAGGATGTCATTGATGTAAATGGTATACATATTAATTAAAGAAAGTCCATTTAAAATTTTCCATACATTCTTTTGAATAAAATTACATTGATACTGACTGCAACATTAATGACTTTAAAATAATGATAAGTATTCTTTATCACCATAACTTTATTTGTCAATAAACTTCAGTCTGAAATGTTATTATCTATTTTGTACATTCTTGTAAAATTAAAAAATAGAGCAATATACCCGGGCTTCAGGGGTTACAGAATGTAGGTTAAAGCCATTTATTTAATTATAATTGTATTAGATAATTTACTTTTAATAAATTTTTAAATGTGCAGTAGCAAAAAACAAAAAGCATTATTTATGTAACAAATTAGTTTAAATATAGTTTTAAATTTTTTAAAAATAGATAGTTTTGTATCGGAGTGTATTAATGACTTTAAAATAATAATTATTATTCTTTACCATCACCACTTTATTTTTGATGTACAGTTCAATCTGAAATGTTATAATATATTTTGTACAATATCTATTCTTGTAAAATTATAGCTATAGTACAATATACCCGACTTCTAGGGGTTACAGAATACAGATGAAAACCATTATTTAATAGATACACGTGTTAGATATTTAAACTTTTAGTTTTTTTTAGAATGTGCACCACCAAAAACAAAAATTCATTATAAAAATTATTAATTAGTTTAAATGCAGTTTTGAAATTTATTAAAATCGATAGTTTTGAATTGGCCTCGCACCATATGTTAACAGCAGTAGAAATTGCCAAAGATTTTTATTTATAATTACCTATTTTATATTCTGATTATTTTTTGTGGTTTGCGTGCATCGTTTGATCATATGCCTTAAATTTGTATTTTCTTCTTTTATTTATTAATTGATGAATTATTAATTTCGTTGTTCCATATAACCTGGAAACAAATGATAGACATTATTATCAATTTAAGAACAAGCATATTTATCTAACACAACTTCTGCACGTGTTAACATGGATTAAAAAAATCAACCTAAAATTTATATTAACCCTTTCGGCACTGAATTTTTTTCATATTTTGGGGAAAAATTACTTTTACGCTAACAAATTAAAAGTAGCTATCGAAATCAGAAATTACTACCGAAATTTATGAATGTGTTATTTACCAAAACTTGAGAAATGCTGAGGTGCAGAATATGTTCGATCCGGCAATTTAGGATCGTGGAAAGTTATTCAAAAAACATATGCAAATGATTTCGATATGAACAGCGAATTCCGTAATTCCTTGACATAGAAAACTTCCAATACAAATAAAAAGATCCGTATGGCGATCTTCACAAAATAGAGATCACAATAGTATGTACCGTATATCGGAGATAATTCTGTTCAGAATTTTCCGAGTATTTAAGCCAATCGGTTCCAAAACTAAAAAAAATCAATCATCAATCTGAAAATTTGGACATAAAATTACCACAAATTCTGTCCAAAAATTACAGAAAAAACACGAATTTTGCCACTAAATCAAAAATTTCCCAAAAGATCGTAAAAGAATCGGAAGTTTTACCAAAATAACAAGAAAGAATACAAGTTTCGTCAAAAAAGTGCAAAATGAAGGCTAATTTTGACAAAAGTCGCGAAATAAGCGCACATTTCATCAAAAAATCTCAAAATAAGGGCATATTTCATCAAAGGATCGTGAAACAAATGTGGCTTTCGTCAAAAAATCTCAAAATGCACGCCAACATTGTCAAAAAGTTCAAAATAGCCATAAATTTTGTTAAAAATTGCAGAAAACCATAAATATCATCAAGCAATCACAAAAGAACCGCGAGTTTCACAAAAGGACAAAACAACCGCTAAATTCGTCAAAGTCACGAATGATCTTCAGACGCGAAATAACTGTAAAACTCGCCAATAGATCACGAGATAACAGGATATTTCACGAAATAATACCTAAAAACGCAAAATTTGTCAAAAATCGCTAAAAATGGGAATTTTGTCAAAAGATCGCAAAAAAACCGAATTTCGTCAAAGAACCGCAAAAACATAGTTAAT
Source organism: Maratus speculifer (assembly GCA_964019185.1). NCBI lineage: Eukaryota > Metazoa > Arthropoda > Arachnida > Araneae > Salticidae > Maratus > Maratus speculifer. The sequence continues at coordinate 276,440,255 of OZ025289.1, read as the reverse complement.
GATAGATGCGGACCCTCTCCCCTTTCCACTCAATTGTATTTTTTCAGAAAATTTGCTATGAATTTAAAAAATGTCTTTTTCACTCAGAATCACCCCTGTCATATATACCTCCTCGTAAGTTGAAAATTATTAGAAAAATTAATTTTCTTCACCTGCAGTAATACAGAATAACATTTATTTATAACCCATCGTAAAATTTTGGACTAATATTCATCTGGATAGGGGGAAATGTAGAGAGTAAAAACATTTTCTGCACCCCTGAACGAATGTAGTTATTTTGCGGTTTTTTTATTTATTTATTTTTTTTTTTCATATATCGTCTAACGGCCTCTACTTTGGTCTTTGCGGGGGTTACTTTGATCCATCCCACAAAAAAAGTTTTTATTCGTCGTACTGAATGAAAATACAAGATGATTTAGAATTTTTCCTCTTGAAGTAAATTTTATACTCTACTATGAAGTATTCAAATACAGTCGAGCCTCTATATAACGAAATCCATCGTTCCAGTAAAAAATTCGTTATATAGAGAAATTCGATGTATAGAGTATGATGTTAAAAATAATATTTAATGTGTAAATTTTGAACAAATATTATTTTTGATCTTTTTAATTAAGAATTTGAAATGTTTAAAAGTATATATTAACCTAACATTTTATTTCTTACTTATTTAAGCAGTTTCAAAAAAGAGAAAAGACATTTATTTGAAAGCTTAATGAAAATCAAATGAGGAAGACTTACATAAATTTCAGAGGAAGAAATCTGTAATTTTTTGTTGTTTTGATTTTAAAATTACAATTGTTACGCTCTCAAAAAAAAAATTCCCAAATTTTAGCAAGGAATGAAAAATTGTACTTGATATTTTCCTCCATTTGAAGGTCTCTCTTATGTGCTCGCATTGATTCCTCTCTTATATGTGTAACAATTCAATTGACTGTGTTTTGTGAAGGATGTTGAAAGGTGTGTGGGAGGTGGGATGAACTTGTTAGATTTAAAGAATAAGGAGAGAAGTAATATTTAAAAAAAAAAAAAAAACCTCTCCACTGAATGATAAATCAAAAATAAGTGATGGAAAATTGATTCCATATGATTTCGAAGCTTTTTTTAAAACTGAATAAATTAAGATCAATTTATGAAAAAATTCGTTATATGGAGATAGATATTTCGCTATATAGAGTCTGTTTTTAATGTAATCATGCGAAAAGGGGACCGTTCTTACTAAAAATTCGTTATATGGAGAAATTCGATGTATGGAGTTTCGTTATATAGAGGTTCGACTGTACTTTGAGGCGGGGGGAAGTTAACTTAAGTGGCAACACAATATCTGTTTGTAAACCAGTGTTTTTTATTTATTTAATTATCGATTTATTTTTTGTTTTTCATGTGTTTATATCGTAAGAGTTTATCTTGTAGCTATGAAAGTTGGAGATAAGATTATTAAAATTTAGAATAAATTTAAGTGGATTTAATATCTTGCAAATTCGCAAAGTTTTTAATTTTCTTCTTCGCAAAACCTTTTTTCGAATTTTGAGCCAATTTTTACTAATATTAAAAATCTAGATAAATTCTTGACCATTTTCCTAGAAGCAATAATAGCTGTAAACTGATTTGATATGCATTCTTTTGAAAAAATTATGGGTTTTTTCGCCCCCTTGGTCCGATTTTGGACATTAGCGAACTTGACCCATATTTTCCGCCTCTTGATTTTGTGTATCAGTTTGGAAGAGATGTGTGCAAAATTATGGAGGATATCATGTCAAAAAATGATTAAGATAAACGGATAGACAGATTGATAAAATTTTAAACTGGAGGAAGTTGATTTTGAATTCTAGGGATCACGATCACGTAGATCTGCAAAATCTTTTTTTAAATTCCAATTTGAAACTCCAACTTATATATATATATATATATATATATATATATATATATATATATATATATATATATATATATATATATATATATATATATATATATTACAAAACTTACATTGCAGTTAAATTATATATAAGTACCGAAGTGCGTTTGAATAAAGAATGTATTGTATATTGTTAATTTTCTCATTAAGTTATATCACATTTAAGATTGGGCATATTATATACAGGAAAATCAACAATGTTGTTTTAAATAACGAACTGAACTACGTAATAAAACTACTTTAGTAATATTTAACATAAAAATATTTTTAATTTTGCGTATAAAAATTTGCTTAAAACAAATTAAACCATGTGTAGTTATAAAAGCATTAAAAAAATAAAAACTATACGTCCAATTATTTAAAAATCTATTTCTTAACATTCATATTTTTCTTTTTGTATTTATGATTTAAAACCATTATATTCTAAAAGAAAGATTACTTTGGAATTACTTGAAATTACAGTGCTATGTACTTTTATAACTGACAAGGAGACCACCAAACATGGTGCGCATAGATTTTGATGATTTCAAAGTGTATTGTAGAAGTAATACCACTAATTTTTCTGATGAGAGCGTTTTTACAAATGGGCCTTAGTTTTTGAGAAACTGGGATTCAACGTTCAGCATATAATTCAAATACCCGTTAGTATACATTTCCTTCGTGAATCCGTGTTGCAGTGGGAGCGTACTAGATTCCTGTTTAGGACTTATTGGGTTCAACCCCGTCTTGTTATTTTTTTATTTTTTAACGTTACATATTTAAAGCAGAATAGAGAATTCTGTAGTTTTGAACTTTTTGATATTTTCTTAATAAATTATATTAAAATTTTCGAAAATTTTCATGAAAGTCTACTTTTATCTGCAATTTTTAAACAAATATTTTTATTGACAAAACTGCAAGATTTATTTATGCCTAGACTTTTTATTATTATAAATAAATATTATTTATATTTTTTATTTTAAGCACAATTCTGAAATAATGATTTTTCTTTTTTTCTATCTCTATTTTTATGGCATTTTAAATGAAAATTTATCATTTTTTCATATAAATTACACAAAGTAATTTTAAGGCGTAACTACTCAAACTTATTTAGGATTAGATATTTCCATTAATTCATATCTTAGAAAAGTTAATAAAATATTAATGTAGTAATTCTAAAATGCAAATCTCAACCGCTTTGCAAACACATTTATCTCTACAGTTCAACCTTAACACCAGTTATCGTTTGCACAAATTACATTTAATATATGTCAGGTTCTGATACCACCTCTGCTAAAGAATGGAATTTCCGCTATTTCTCTATCTTAATATTTTGTATTGTCCTGGCGATGTACTAGAATTTTCACGGTGACATTCTTTCTTTGTGGAAAGGAGAATTGACAGGTAATCCTGTGCAGGTGGTGAATAAGAGAAAGAGAAGATTACTGAGAGGCGTGTTCATCCGTCAGTGATGTATGTGGATGATGGCAGACAAGGAACATGTCACTAATCAAGAAAGGAATGTGGAATGTGCCCAATGAGCGAACTCCAAAGGAGGTTGACATTGGGAAAGCAGTGATTTAAGAAGAGCAAGTCTTATCTCAGTTTAGTTCAGTTCGTTCCTGGGTTTCGTACCAAGAAGGGGTGTAGGACCGAGGTCCTGATAGAGTGTGCTCTGTGTTGTAGAGCGTGAGCAGTGCGTTTCTGGAGAGAAAAGGACACAGACGTCCTGGTGTTTAGTGCTCTGGGCCGAGAAGGGCAGGCCGAGTATACCTGTGTTGGGAGATTCGAGATTGATCTCCCATAAAGTGAATCTAACGTGCATTGAGTGTGAGGTGGAAGGTGTAATTTGAATAGTACACAGCCAACCTTTACTGTATTTAATTTAATGTTGAATCAGATCACCTATATCCGAGTTGTAATTGTACATAATTGTAAATAGCGTATTTAGTGTGTACATATATTCTAAATAAACTGTTGATTCAGTTAATTGACAGCGTCAATGTTCATTTACACAATCCTCACAGTGGGTGACCGATATCACCTAATAATATCGGTGGTGGCAGCTATAACTACCACGGACTTTCTTCAAAGTTGTGCGGACTTAGAGGAACGTCCGACAATATATATATATATATTGTCGGACATATTGTGCATATATATTGTTGATTAATTGAAAAATAATAAATTATTTATTGATCTCGTTTATCTTCTTTTGCAGACAAATAGTTTTGAAAGATTGGTATACATGGTATACATTGGTAAAAATTTTGGCATGAAAATGGAAAGAAGGCTACAGGTTGTGACTGATTGAAGGCTCAATATTATATAATGGAAAGAATTAGCACCAAAAAATTTAATTTATCTCAAAATTGATTTAAAAAATCGATTTTTCTTTTTAAATATTAAATGAAAACTTATTTAATTCTGAATATTTTAATATCATCATTTTACCTATACGATAACTGTATCGCGAGTTATTGTAAATTTTGTTAATATACCAAGCGTAATTCCCCAGAAAAAAGATAACTTTAAACCATTTTTTTTTACCGTCATATTTTCTTCACTTTCGTGTATTCGATATAAAGATTTAATATTTTTTGTACATGTTTTTCATTATACATGTCATAAGTATGCGCATGGAAATATCCTTTAAGTAATTATTATTTTCTTAAATAATATAAATATATGAAAATGTGCAAGATTTTATCGTTTTACACTACATGTATCAGCAATATATATATATATATATATATATATATACTAAATGTAAGATTATGTAAAAATCCATGCACAGTCCCGTGTAATAAACATTTGGAAATCTAAAAAAGGTAATTGGGGAAATATATTAAGATTTAAAAGTCTGGGGATTTTAAAATATTAAAATTTCCTGATACTTCTTAAAAATGTTATTTAAACATGCATATAATAATAATAATAATAATAATAATAATAATAATTATTATTATTATTGTTGTTGTTGTTGTTGTTATTTATATTTATTTCTTTACTGATTTTCTTTTGCAAAATGTACTTTTAATTGAAATGTAATTAGCTTACCATTTAAACCATATTTTTTAAAATAAGATTTTTTTTTGAAAAAGTACATTGTCCTCTTACAAAAATATCAAAAAGTTCAAAGCGGTAGAACTCCCAATTCTGCTTAAAATATGTAACGTGTAAAAGAATAATAATATTAGTCTTAAAAAATAAATGTTAAATAAGTGAGCTTTTTTTTTAAGATATCTAAATATTTTAATGCACAATATACATTTTTAGAAAAAAAATCTATTTAGAAAATGTTCACAAACAGATAAAGACAGTAAATTAAAAATTCACGAAGAGTTGAAAACTTAAATATCGACGCACTCAAAGAAGCAAACATTATTTCTTTTTGACTGAAAAATCAATCATGTGAAGTGTTTGCCTCAAAAGCTTTTAAACGTTTAGTCTTTAATTTTTTAACATTTTTCATCGTTCTTTTTCGCGGTTTAAAATGAAAAAAATATATGTTTGCTTTTCAAAAAAAAAAAAAAAAAAAAAAAAAAAAAAAAAAACCGATATGTTTACAGTCCGGGAGCATTCATTTTGTTACATATTGTTTTATTCAGTTAAAATATTTAAAAAAACTGGAGTCTTTTTGTTTAGAAAAATGAATATTAATTTTACTTGAAAACGATGTTAAGCCAATTTTAAAAAGCATATATATTTTTTAAATTACTTTAAGAAAAATCAAGAATATATTCTTAAATCCTAATTTCTTACTCTGTCCCCTTAAACAAATAACAAATTCTTTAAACTTTTCGGGTCTGGTGTGCTATTAATAGTGCAGGTATTTTAAAGGAGTATTATTTTATTTTAAAAAATACTTTTGCTACTATTTACATGTAGTAATGTTAATATATGTCTATACATTTACTATATGATTTCGTTGACGTTTAGGCATTTATTAATAATTATTCTTATTATTATTTGCTTAATTCTCGTTGCGCCGTTTGTTATTCTTTCATTTTAAACATATATTCCACTCTTTAAATTAAAAATAAAAGCTACTGCTCTGAAAGAATCATGTGTAATAAAGTGCAAAGAGTATTAGAAAGATATAATATAAATTAAATATTTTTGTAGCACAGCATTTTCTAAACATTTTCATTCTTCCTTGGCCTATTTTCATATGGATATGATTTAAATAGTATCCAAAACAGCAACATTCGTTATCTTTCAGACGCTGAAATATTCGTTAAAAACTAATTGATCTATCTGGATAGCTTATGTTAATGATATGAACATAAAAGTGATTTTTTCTAAATATTGAAAAAAATATTCGAACCCAAAAGAGTTACAAAAGTATATCATGTTTAATTTTATGCTTTAAATTAGTGTTTTAGTAAGCATTATAATTTATTTTATTCTTTATAGCATTCCAATTTTTTTTTATTGCACAATAACATTTCTAAATGTAAAAATGATAAAATGTATTCTCATTAAGTTTTTTTAGAATGTTTTAAATGTGTTACAAAATGTAAAATTATTGCTTCTGTATGAAAAAAACGTTACTTTTTCAAATGAATATATTTTCGAGATTTGACGAATAATTTATGCAAAAAATAAATAAATAAATAAATAAATAAATAAATAAAATAAAATAAATAAATAAAAAAAATAAGTCACGTACTTTTAGCAACGTCTCCAAAAATCATTTTTAGAAAAAAGTAATTAAAAAAATCTTATGATTTTTTAAAAGTTTCTGAAGATAAGGAATGCTTTTCAAAACAATGGGCAATTCGGGCTTAATTGTATACCTTTTTTTTCGTGCTTATATTTTTCTTCATTATGAAATATTTTTTATTTTTTTCCAATAAACTTTTTAATTAGCAAGGAGACACATTTTAGTAACATGTATGATTTCATTTTTATATTCTTAAATCTATATGATAATGGAAAAATGTGCCAAGTGTAACTCTGACATCGTTTAGATGTTGCAATTGCGATGGATTAAATTTAGCCTTTAGTGCAATTTTTAAAAGTTCTTAATATCAAACATTTTCAAACTTTACACCGTAGTGTAATGAAGTAATCTACTCACAGATAAAATTTGTTCAAAAAGGAAAAAGAAAAAAAAAAGAAAAAGAAAAAGAAAAAAGGATTGTAATTTGTGTATAATTGTTTCATGATTTGCTCATTTTTTACGGTTTTTAAAACAATCTTCAATCATGATTTAAAAAAAGTGTTATTACATGCAGAAGATTATGAAACGTAACATATTTGTAAATATTTTTATTGAAAAATTGTTCAAAATTTTTTTTTCGTTTGATATTCCATAACAAAATTAAAAATTTATTAATAAAATGAAGTAATATAATAAAACACAAATGCAATTGAACTACGTGCTTAAACAATTAAAATGGTTAAAATTAAAAAAGGTCTATTGTAAGTATCAAAATATTTGGCAATTTCTTTTATTTTTTCTCGTCTCCTTTTCGACAGTATCGCTTTTAATTATTTTCGAAATTTTACTTTAAAGTAAACCAGATACATCTCAAATAAAAATGATTTTCGTTGTTGGTAGTAAAAAATCTAAAATAATGTACATTTATGTAAAAAATGTTTTTCCTTTATATAATGTTACTTGGAAGGTCCGGTTTGGATCCCCTAGTAAGTATAAAAGTAAAAACAATATATTACAACAAACACTTTATTTTATAAATACTCAGCGTTTATCTTCAAAATCATATCTAATTTTACGAGGAAAATACCTGATGTTCTAAAATAATATCGTCACAATACTTTAATTTGGTGTGGATACTAAGGATCTGAACTGTCAAAAGTTCTCCGTTGGTTTATTAGAGAGCGGGAATTTGTTTAAAAAATAATAGTTATACTTTTTTTAACATACGGCAACACAAAAAAGCTTTTTAATCTGTATATTCATGTTTTCTAAATTGATTTTTTTAATTTGTATAAATAATATACAATTAACTGTTAACTTATTAAAGTGTGTATTGAATAAATTATTATTATTAATTTTTATGCCTTATTTACCTTTTTTAGTGCTTTAAACATTTTATTATTGCAGTTTCACAGGCATCTGACATATTTTTGCGAGTGTAGTTTGGCGCATAAAGTACACGATTGTTTTTGTAATTCGTATACACACCCATGAACGAAAACATTATGACCGTCAACTTAATAATCTGTTGACCCATCTTCGACCCGAAAACAGCCGCACATCGCGTTGGTACGGATACCACAAGTCTGTGGTAGATGAGCGAAAATAAATTGTATTAGCTGATTAAGAAGCGGTCATGTACATCCGGTATATTCCAAAATAGTTGTTTTTGAGCTCTGGGCTCAACGATATGTCCAGAACAACCCAAGAGACGTGCTATTTCGAAGTTACTCATTCTGAGTCGTCGGGCGGCTAAATTCTGCCCTCTTTCAAATTAGCTAAGATCAGCAGCCTGTATCTTTACAAGCAGACATATGAGCAAAAATTATAGTCCAAGAGCCGATAGCACAAAAACCTATGTTATCGAGCACAAGAAAACAACTTTTATTTTATGGAAAAGTAGTAATAGGGGAATAATAGAGGATTTAATGATCCATGTCTTTCGGAAGTGAAGTGGTCCATAAGCCAAAAATTAATACCTAGTGGTTTGCTCCTAGGTTTAACAATGTGTTTACCGTACAATCAATGCTATGGAAATATGGAAAACTGGGAGCAGGAGAACTCGAAATGATAAACCTACAAATGAGCCACTATTGGTTTTAGTTTTTACTTATGCACCACTTCACTTCCGGCAGACATGGATCATTAGATTCCCCCTATACTACTTATTCGTAAAATAAAGGTTTTTTTACTTGTGCTCGATAACATAGGTTTCCGTGCTGTCCACTCACAGACTATTATTCCACAAACTGTTCAAATTCAAGTTCAATTCAAAAACTTAGGTTTGATTATAATGTTTTGGCTCTTGAGTATAGTTGTCACCCCAAAGAGTATTTGGTGTTTTATCATCATGATCGACTAACTGAAACCTTTTAAAAAATTAATTTATTGACATGCACTATATGGCCATTGATTATTGGACACTTGCGACTTTAGACATTTTGTTAAATATCTAGAAAAATACATGAGGAATCATCTCGAAACTCTTAGTGTATAAATATAATAGTATAAGTCATACATCTCCGTGAAAATTTTCCCCCGAAACTCCATTGGGGACAGTCAGCCAATTAAAAAAGAATGAATATCTTTTGAATAACCCTGTCAAAACTAATGTAGCAAAAGCGCTCAAACTCTATATTATGATTGAATGCCTTGTTGTAATACATGTTTACAACATACTGTGTTTATTTTTATGCAAATAGCATGCATACTCGCAAAGTAATTAAGGTTTTTATAAAAATGGTCCCAAATTTTTCCAAGTTTTTTCCTTATAACTTTCAGAGTTCTTAATATAAAATAATATTTTTTTTTTCAGAAAATATGACAAACAACATTGCACACAGTACCCTGTAATCAGAATTTAAAAAAAATGAAAATTGTATACAAAATGAGTTGGTTTACTAAATAATTTTTTACTGCGCATGCGTCAACAATATCAAAATTTCATTTGAATATTATATTTGCTAAATGTAAAAAGCAATTTTTGTGAAAATCACAAAATCATAACTTGAAAATTCTGAAAATAATCGTCAATTGAATAAGTTGAAAATCCGTTATTCTCAAAATGAAGCAAAAACAAGAGGGGTTGTATCCATATATCATTGTTTAGTGTCAATATAGAATACACAATACGGGATGTACTACTACATTTGGATAAAATCCCTCATTTTTTTGCTTCATTTTGGAAACAACGGATTTTGTCCTTTTTCTATAGACAATTACTTTCAGAATTTTCAAGCTAAGATTTTGAGACTTTTACAAAAGTTGCTCTATACGTTTAGCTAACATAATATGCAAATGAAATTTTGATATCTTTGACGCATGCTCAGTAAAAAATTATTTAGTAAACCTACTCATTTTTCATACAATTTTTATTATTTTTTAATTCTGATTGCAGTGTACTGAGTGCAATGTTGTTTGTCACATTTTCTGAAAAAAAATATTATTTTATATTAAGAACTCCGAAAATTATAAGGAAAAAACTTGGAAAAATTTGGGACCATTTTTATAAAAACCTTAATTACTCTGCGAGTATGCATGCTATTTGCATAAAAATGAACACAGTGTATTACAATAAGGCATTCAATCATAATATGGAGTTTGAGCGCTTTTGCTACGTTAGTTTTGACAGGATTATTCAAAAGATATTCATTCTTTTTTAATTTGTTGACGGTGTCCAATGGAGTTTCGGTAAAAGATATTCACGGAGATGTATGACGTATACTATTATATTTATACACTAAGAGTTTCGAGATGATTCCACATGTATTTTTCTAGATAGTTAGTAAAATGTCTAAAATCGCAAATGTCCAATAATCAATGGCCTTATAGTGTATATCTAGTTAAAAAATATATTACCATGGGGAATATATCTACTAAATAATTTTTATAATTCTAATTTGTTTACAAACAAAGTGAAATAACTATTATAAAACTTCTTCTTTACATAAATACGGATTAAGTTCCCTTAGAAAGACCCCCACGGAAGGAACCCGCCTTCGGGCCTGTATCCCATGTGTTGATAAACGGCCGTCATAAAATAAAGCAAAACCAAACCTTCTTTACATAGTATAATCAAACTGTATTGAATGAAAACTTGTGAAATCTAACAATATTTTAATACAAAACTGAAATTAATATTTTAATTCGATTTTGTACATCCAACGACAAAATTCATCCTTTTCCTATATTTATTATTCATAAAAATATTTTCAAAATAGAATGCTGTGCAGTGAAGTGTTTTAAATAAATACTTTACGAGATACTACAAATTAATTTTTCGTACAGTACTAAATTATATTTTCTCATAGATTTAAATCTAAAATTAAGTCAAAAATTCAGTATTAAAATACATATACCGCAAAATGTCATTAATTTCAATTATCAGTGCAATAAAACTTTCCATTTAACTTTCCAAAACCTCTATAGTATCTTTGAAAGATAAGTTAATAAATTAAGTTTTAGCTATTAAGATAAGTTATTGATTTTTTAATGTGATGTCTTCTACATGGAGAGTTACACAGAATAAAAAATGTGCAATCTGCGTTGAAAAAAATTGCTCCGGAAAATGTATTAATTATGTGCTTTTGAGGCCATTTAATGTTTCAATTTCTCATAATTTTACATTTAGAGTTTTAAAAGCTTCATTTTATTTAAAAGTTTAAACAGTTTTAATTATATTTGAATGAATTCAAAACTATTATATTTGCGCACCGTTATTTCCATTACACTGAGATATGAGGACGATCTTAAACATACACTATTTTTTAAGAGTGTTAGTAATTATGTAAATACTTAGCATCAATAGTCGTCGTTGAATTTGTCTGTCTGTCTGTCCGTCTCTCCTCATATAACAGAGCAAAAACTACCCGACCGAATCATTTGAAATTTAAATCATATTAGTGTTGAATAGATTTGTCGAGTCATTTTAAATTTTATGAAAGTCGGATGAATAATTTAATTACAAGGACCATTAAAGGTATTCCGTTACATTACAGCCAATTGGAAAAATAGTTTCAAGTGCATTTTAATTGTATTACATTCTTTCGAGCATAATAAAATTGACATGCATCTATGAAGTATATACTAAAATGTGCATTATGTGCAATCTGTGGCGCAATGGATATTTGTTATTAATTGACAGGGCTGCACAAATGCATTCCTTTACACACTAGTATAGGGGAAAACATTGTTTGGTTCGCGTTTGAATAATATTAAACTGTTTCACGAAATTTATGAAATTGATGTATGTTGCTAAGTTTAAGTATAATTTACTTTTTGTATAAGAGAAAGCAGGTAGTATTTACAGGGAATCACAAAAGATATCCGTCTCTGTACTGTATCCGAATTACTGTATACTATTATGAAAATGTCTGAATAATTTAAAAACTTTCTTATAGTATGAACGCACCTCATTTGCTACGTTTAAATAAAATTTACAAAGTTTTTTTTTTTGGTCAATTAAATAAACATGTATTAAATGCGATGAAATTATTAAAATAAATGTTGGAAGTGCATTTAAGGAATATCGCATACATTTGTCAGCTACACTCTGAAGTATGGAATCTCTGGCTCAACATTTTTTTAGATAAGAATGATTGATTTATATTCGAAAACGATTTGTATTGTATTCTAGAAAAAGTAATTCCACAAGTAATTCCTAAAAGTAATTTACTTTTAGGAAAATATTTTTGCAGTTGCAAAATTTTGTATCCTCCGGTCAAATAGCTTTTGAGTTTCGTGGAAGAAATTACTCCCACTGCAGATTGTTTCACAAATAAAAAAATAACTTCCGATTAACATTTTATAAGGTGTCCTAGAGTAACAACTTCAGGGCGGGTAATAACAGCAAGCGGATATATTACGCGTAATTATAAAGGAAGTCGACAACACTCATTTTTCAACATTGTTGGACAGTTACAACTTTATTTGTGAAGGATAACAAAAATGGACACGCGTAAATTTGCATATTCTTGTGATAATTTTATTTTTGAAAGAATTACATTTTTTTTCTTTAGCATTACTTTAGCATAAAGACATGCATGAAATTATCAGCTGAAAAGATACCTGAAAGACCAAAATCTTTGCTCGCCATTATTTTATATTAATTCAGACAATAATATCGGTCACTATACCTACCCAAGTGCACTATTTATGACTAACTGAGTTCAAATTGACTATTGTTAGGGGAAGATGTCTTTTAAATTCGGAATATTTTACATTACATGAAAAAATTCACCATTTTGAAAATGTTAACAGATGTAGAATGAAGAAGTTTCTGGTGATCTGAAAAAAAGAAGAATGTAGAAAGTGAAAAATCAAAACAGATTTAATGTAAAAGAATATATATATATATATATATATATACACTATATTGCCATTGATTATGGGACACTTGCGATTTTAGACATTTTACTAAATATCTAGAAAAATACATGAGGAATCATCTCGAAACTCGTAGTGTATAAATATAATAGTATACGTCATACATCTCCGTGAAGATTTTTTACCGAAACTCCATAGGGGACCGCCAACAAATTAAAAAAGAATGAATATCTTTTGAATAACCCTGTCAAAACTAATATAGCAAAAGCGCTCAAACTCTAGATTATGATTGAATGCCTTATTGTAAAACAATGTGTTCATTTTTATGCAAATAGCATGCATATTCGCAGAGTAATTAAGGTTTTTATAAAAATGGTCCCAAATTTTTTCAAGTTTTTCCCTTATAATTTTCAGAGTTCTTAATATAAAATAATATTTTTTTCAGAAAATATGACAAACAACATTGCACACAGTACCCTGTAATCAGAATTAAAAAATAATAAAAATTGTATGAAAAATGAATAGGTTTACTAAATAATTTTTTACTGCGCATGCGTCAAAGATATCAAAATTTCATTTGCATATTATGTTAGCTAAATGTATAGAGCAACTTTTGTAAAAGTCTCAAAATTATAGCTTGAAAATTCTGAAAGTAATCGTCTATAGAAAAAGGACAAAATCCGTTGTTTCCAAAATGAAGCAAAAAAATGAGGGATTTTATCCAAAAGTAGTCGTAACATCCCGTATTGTGTATTCTATATTGACACTAATCAATGAATATATGGATACAACCCCTCTTGTTTTTGCTTCATTTTGAGAATAACGGATTTTCAACTTATTCAATTGACGATTATTTTCAGAATTTTCAAGTTATGATTTTGTAACTTTCACAAAAGTTGCTCTATACATTTAACTAACATAATATGCAAATGAAATTTTGATATCGTTGACGCATGCGCAGTAAAAAATTATTTAGTAAATCAACTCATTTTGTATACAATTTTCATTATTTTTTAATTCTGATTACAGGGTACTGTGTGCAATGTTGTTTGTCATATTTTCTGAAAAAAATATTATTTTATATTAAGAACTCTGAAAATTATAAGGAAAAAACTTGGAAAAATTTGGGACCAGTTTTATAAAAACCTTAATTACTCTGCGAGTGTGCATGCTATTTGCATAAAAATGAACACAATGTATTACAATAAGGCATTCAATCATAATCTAGAGTTTGAGCGCTTTTGCTACATTAGTTTTGACAGGGTTATTCAAAAGATATTCATTCTTTTTTAATTTGTTGGCGGCCCCCTATGGAGTTTCGGTAAAAAATCTTCACGGAGATGTATGACGTATACTATTATATTTATACACTAAGAGTTTCGAGATGATTCCTCATGTATTTTTCTAGATATTTAGTAAAATGTCTAAAATCGCAAGTGTCCCATAATCAATGGCAATATAGTGTATATATATATATCGGGTGATATAAAAGTCAGGACGAACTTTGAAAAGCAATAATTCGAAAACGAATCAAGATACAAAGATATGTTTCAGGATATAGCAAAGGACCAATAACGTCTTCTTCACTGAACAAAAAGATTGAGAAATTTAAAGTCACAGATTCTTTGGCGTCCCGTGAAAGAAGTGGACATTCCTCAACAGCTGCTGCTGTTGCCACGACAGTGAAGCAGACGGTTCAGCCCATATAGCCGGCTAACTGATCTATCTTTTTTCGTTGCCACACAAAACCCGGTTTCTTTTCCATCCATTTCTTGCAAACCGTATCTTTGTATCTTGATTCGTTTGCTATTTATTCATTTTTGAAGTTTGTCCTGATTTTTGTATCACCCGGTATATATAGTATTAACTTAAAGTAAGATAACCTTAAGATGTAATATGTTACAGGAATTGACTAATATTGCTGAAAAGTTATATAGAAAAATTTGTTTTTGTACTTTTAGAGCTTCATGTTTGTGGAGCGCCGCGTTTCCGCACTGAAATACCGCTTGTAAGTCACATATGTAGGGTTAAACTCCTCCAGGTTGTGTCCATCATTAACAATTCTGAGCAAATCAACCCGTGTTTCAGTCTTTTGAGACATCCTGTATGCAGTCTTGTATTCGTCGTGACAACTGAAGCCTGTGTCACACGCAGCTATACTCAATGCTAGAGCTGATCAAAATGTTAAAATATGGAGGAAATTCAGGAATCTTGCTGAACTGTTTTCACTGTAAAACTTCTACAGCATACATTTCATTGTTATCTTTTCAGAGTTATTGAAGGGAACATAAACTTAGATTCTTCCCATTCTCCCAATGCAATATACGTATTTGATTTGAAGCACAACATTTTTAATGGTGAAAATTACTCGCTAACCTTAAATATTTGTCGCTCGTGGCGAGTTCTTGCGCGGAAAATTCGCGCCCCTCCTTAAAACAAATTTTGAAAATGTTTAGCACTATTTTACATGCAAGCATGAATACGTCGAAAACAGATTTTCGACTTGCTTCGCTACGTTGTTGGTGTTATTGGCGGGATTTCTTGAATTATGATTTGTTTGAAATCATCGATGTTTGCAGGACTTCTTTGGAAAATATTATATTTGACATAACTCCACGTGAAAGAAAAATCTAATGTTGTGAGATGTGGTAATCTTGATGGATAAATGCCTATTGAAAACCTACTTGTCCTACTTTAATTGCTAGATTTGACAAGAGACTCGTCTTGCTGAAGCCATCAGTAATGGTCCTGTATCTCTAGTGAAGGAATATATGTTTGTATTATAACCAGATACACTTCGGTATTGATGGTTTGGGTTTAAAAATGCATCTATCACTTTTCGCCTTAAGAACAGGCAATTTACTCAAATAATTTGCGCAGAACCGGATTAAAAATTACTAATGATGTTCACGCGAATTTATGTTTAGAAAACGAGCTTTTGCATACAGAAAGTAAAAAAAGAACGATACCGTTAATTAAACATAGGCATATAAAATAAGTAATGATGTTAAAGGTTTTGTCACATACATAACTGTGAATAATACAAATAACAAACAGGTTTTCTCTTAAATTGATTACCCCACATTTTGAGCCGTGTATTATCTTAATAATCACCCAGTATATAATTTTTAAATCTGAAGAAGAACATTTGTACCTTTCTTCTCCTAGTTGGTTAAGAGAAGGTGGTATAGAAAAATTTCATACAAATATTATTATGTTCTTCACATCATGATATTATCAACAATTTACATGATGGATTTTGGCGAAGAAAAACAAGACTTACTTATCAAAATGCTAATTTTAGTTTCTAAAGTCTAATCAAGAGAGAACATACCAAATAAGTACTGTCATAAATTAAGTGCTTTAAATCAATAAATTTATGAATAATTTTACAGATACATGGCTTAGCTGATTTATTACTTACACATCATACGTAGTATAGGGTAAGTCTTGCAATCGTTTTGAAAAACGAAATTTTTTCGACGTTTTTTCGAAATTTTTTCGAAATTTTTTTGACGGATTTACACGTTTTAGATAGTGGAGATTCCGAAAAACATATTTAAAAAAAAAAAATTTTGCCGTCCGTCTGTCTGTATATCAGTCTGTCTGTAAACGCTCTATCACCCGAACAAATTGAGATAGAGACTTGAAGTTTTGTATGTAGTTAGTATGTAAGAATGGGACGAAGCCTATTTAATATCAGCAACCTCGATTATCCGGAACTATTTTTTTCGGACTCTCGAAAAATTCGTTCTGGTGAAAGGTATTTAAAAATTTGCGAATTTTTTTGTTCTAAGGAATGGACGTAAAAGGCAATAAAATAACACACATTTTGCATATAGAACGAAGTCGATCGGATTTATAGTTGCTGAGATATTTGTAATTCTGTTTTCCACATTCTTCGATTTTGCATGACCCTGTATTTCATTCAAATTTCAAATCAGGGGTATATTTTAATTGTAAACGAGACGCTTAATCCGACGCAGTTAATAGAATTATTATTTTTGGAGTTATAAGGATGTTTCTTTTACGGAGTTCGGTACTACTTGAGTAGTTTGGCGTTTTATATAATTTGTCGAAATTGGTACATCAACAGTTCTTTAGTATAGCATTACTATATATATTAACAATATTTAAATTTTTTTTATGAATTGCAATGCATCGTATAAATAGTTTTCACATGTTTTATTTTCATATACATATCCATGATGGGTAAGTATTACGGTGGCCCCCAACGACTAGTTTTAATGCGGAAATTGTTTTAACGATTTGAATAATTTATAACTTTTTATAGTACGCAAGCTTGTTTTTATAACCCATGATTAAAAATATTTAATTAGAAATAATAAATCGTATCATATTATGAAGCAATCTTTATTAAACATTCTAAATTTCCTGATAAAACAATTTATTTCATTGTATTGCATTGAAAAAAATAGTCTTGTATGATTCTTTATCAATTAAATTATGTATTTTAAAGGTGAAAAAAGAGGATATGTCAATATTTTCATTATCTTGTCAACAATTAATCTGGTTGATTTTAGAAAAAAGCAACGAGGCGTAAATAATGCATCAAAATGCTAATTTCATTCTCTAAAATCTATCCAAGCGAGAAGATACCAAATAAGTAGCATAATAAGTCAAGTGCTTTAAATCAACAAATATCTGATCAATGTGACTCAGACATGGCTTATTTTTTTATTTCGATATGGAAATTGTTTCTAGATTTGTGTGATTTCTAATTATTATAGCAAACACGGTTATTTTGGCGATTTATTTTTTAGTCTAAAGTTTCATGATGTAGGTTAAAATATTTAATGAGGATTAATAAATTTTATCAAATTATAAAGTAAAGTTTATCAAGCATTGTAGATTTCCTGATAAAACTATTTATTTCATTGCTTTGTATTGAAAACAGTAGTATTGTATGATTCTTTATGATTTAAATTATGTAATTTAGAGGTGAAAAAAGAGGATATGTCAATATCTTCATTATCTTGTCAACAATTAATCTGATGGATTTTTGGAGGAGAACAATGAGGTGTAAATAATGCATCAAAATGCTAATTTTACTCTCTAAAATCCAGCCAAGAGATAAGATACCAAATAAGTAGCGTCGTAAATCAAATGTTTTAAATCAATAAATATCTCATTACTTTGACTTAGACATAGGTTTTTTTATTTATTTTAACATGGAAATTGTTTCAAATTTTGAATTACAGCGGACTCTCTCTATCTGAACACTCTCTAATGTGAACACCCTGGTATTATGAACAAATTCTGACGGTCCTGGCGAAACTCCATAGACTTAACAAAAAATGAATTCTTTGTATTATGAACACCCCACTTTTACGAACGCTACTTTTGATTCCCATTTCTACTCCACCTCTCTGTAAACTGAACATAAGTTTGCAATCTTAATTTGAACTGCCTCATCATGGAAATTTGAAGAAACTGCTGCAGAATAAAAAAAGGTTCAATGAATCCAATTAAAAAATAAACAGACAAAATCGTTGCACGATTTTATGCATGTACTTGAAGTTTCACTTTGTTTGAATACTTCACATAAAATCTTAGTTAAATGTTGGAACATCTGTTGTCACATTGTTGTCAGCTGCCTGCTGTAAGAGAAGCCATTTTATGATTTTTTTAATTAGAAAATGTAAAATTTTAGATTTTGATAAGTTGCACTGCTACTAATCTGTACTACAACATTTGCGTTAGTTAAAAAAAATCTTCTTCCATCTTGCTTATTTCAAAAAATAACTTTATAGAATTATTGTTTACAACAGCATAAGTATGATATTTAAAGATTAAGTTTGGAATTTTTGAATGATTTCTTTGATTGGTCAACTATTAGCATAATTAAATGATGGTATAGTTAAAGAATATATTTGCTTATAATTTCTATAATTTTGTTGCTGTTTAATGTCATCAGATTTTATTTTTCCCATGATATCGGACATATATTAAGGGTATATCATACTAGTTTATTTCTAAAACTTAAAATGAAGGAAAATATAAGAAAAAATCCTTAGTACTAACCTTACCCCACCTACTGCTGGTTCGGTCACTGTACATGGTAATAATAGTAACGTATTTCAATTCCTCCTCTGTAATGAACACCCCATAATCGGAACAATTTTGGTCGGTCCTATGAGCGATGAGAATAGAGAGAGTACACTTTATTTGTTTTTTTTTTTTCTTATAACATTGAAACTTGTTTTTGTAACCTATAATTTAATTTAAAACTTCATGATGTGGTTTAAAATGTTTAATGCGAATTTAAATTTTATCATATTATAAGGAAAAGTGTACTAAGCATTATAAATTCCCTAATATAACAATTTATTTCATTGCATTGAATTGAAAAATGTAGCACTGTATAATTATTTATCATTTAAATTATGTATTTTAAAAGTTAAAAAAGAAGGCATGTCAATATCTTCATTATCTTTTCAACGAATAATCTGATGGATTTTGGAAGAGAACAACGAGGCGTAAATAACACATCAAACTGCTAATTTCATTCTCTAAAATCTAACCAAGCGAGAAGATATTAAAAAAATAGTGCCACAAATCAATTTTTTTAAATCAATAAATGTCTGATTAGTTTGACTGAAACATGGCTTATTTTATTTATTTTACTATGGAAATTGTTTCAAGTTTTGAATTATTTATTACTTTTTATAGTACTCAAGCTTGTTTTTGTAACTTATATTTAATTTAATTATGATGTGGTTTAAAATATTTAATGCTAATAATTTATTTAATGCGTATAGATAAATGTTATGATTATATCATGTTATGAAGCAATATTTATTAAACATTATAAATTTCCTGAAAAAACGATTTATTTGATTGCGTTACATTAAAAAAGGCAGTATCGTATAATTCTTGCCATTTTAAATTGATAGTAATTCAGAGAAAAGGGGATATGTCAATATC
Source organism: Maratus speculifer (assembly GCA_964019185.1). NCBI lineage: Eukaryota > Metazoa > Arthropoda > Arachnida > Araneae > Salticidae > Maratus > Maratus speculifer. Next base: position 276,420,420 of record OZ025289.1, on the reverse strand, counting down.
TTCATTATCTTGTCAATGATTTAGTTGATGGATTTTGGAGGAGAACAGCGAGGCGTAAATAACGTATCAAAATGCTAAATTCATTCTCTAAAGTCTAACCAAGCGAAATCATACCAAATAAGTAGTGTCATAAATCAAGTGCTTTAAATCAATAAATACCTGATTATTTTCATTAAGACAAGGATTATTTTATTTATTTTAATATTGAAATTGTTTCAAGTTTTGAATGATTTCTAATTTTTATAGCGAATAAGATTTGTTCTTTATATTTTAATCTAGAACCTCAAGATGCAGTTTACAATAGTTAATGAATTGTAATAATTTTTTCCTATTACGAATCAAAGCTTGTTGTAAATTTCCTGATAAGTCAATTTATTTCATTTCATTATATTAAAAAATTATTATTTATTTCTTTATGATCTAAATTATCTAATTTACAGGCAAAAAAGAGGACATGTCAAAATCTTCATTATCTTGTCAACGATTTATCTGATGGATTTGGAAGAAGAACAATTAGGCTTAAATAACGCAACAAAATGCTAATTCCATTTTCTAAAACCTCACCAAGCGTGAAGACATAAAATAAGTAATGTCATAAATCAAGTGATTTAAATCAATAAATATCGACTAATTCGACAGAGACATGACATATTTTTTTATTTTAATATGGAAAAAAATGTTTTACGTTTTGAGTGATTTCTAATTTTAATAGCAAACAAGGTTATTTTTGTTCTTTATATTTTAATCTAGAACCTCAAGATGCAGTTTACAATAGTTAATGAAGAGTAATAATTTTTTCCTATTACGAAGCAAAGCTTGTTGTAAATTTCCTGATAAGTCAATTTATTTAATTTCATTATATTGAAAAAAAATATTATGTATTTCTTAATGATCTAAATTATCTAATCTACAGTCAAAAAAGAGGACCTCACCAAATGAGAAGATATCAAATAAATAATGTCATAAATCAAGTTTTTTAAATAAATAAATATCTAACTAATTTGACAGAGACATGACTTATTTATTTCAATATGGAAATTGTTTCAAGTTTTAAATGATTTGTAATTTTTATACCAAACAAGGTTATTTTTGTGACTTATATTTTAATCCAGAATCTCATGATGTATTTAATGAGGATTAATAATTTGTATTCTATTACGAAGCAATGTTTATTGTAAATTTCCAGATAAGTCAATTTATTTCATTTCATTATATTTTAAAAAATATATATTATGTATTTCTTTATGATCTAAATTATCTAATTTCAAGACAAAAAAAAAATGAGGACATGTCAAATTCTTCATTATATTGTCAACAATTTATCTGATGGATTTGAGAGGAGAAAAATTAGGCTTAAATAACGTATCAAAATAATACAGTAAAACCCCGATAATTCGAATTGATTGGGACCAGACCCAATCCACATTGTCGAAAATCCGGATTATCCGGAGAATTAGAACAAAAAAGAAATAAAATAAAACTTACTTACAGAAAATCACCTTTATCTTAAACTTATTGAATATTTACTGAGAGTACAAATGTTTACTTTGCTTAATTCTTTCGAAAAGATATCTGAAAAATGTTCTTTTTATGCCGAATACGACGATGAAATAAGTTAATATTATGGAAATTAGCCAATCGCTTCTCAAACTTAAAAAAAATGACCACACCAATCCGGATTAACGGGGTTCTACTGTAATTTCATTTTCTAAAACCTCACCACGTGAGAAACTATCAAATAAATAATGTCATATAAAGCAAGTGCAACAATGCAACAGCAAGTAAATCAATAAATATCTGACTAATTTGACAAAGACATGACTTATTTTATTTATTTTAATATGGAAATTGTTTCAAGTTTTGAGTGATTTATATTTTTTATAGAAAACAAGGTTATTTTTGTGGCTTATATTTTAATCCAGAATCTCAGGATGCAGTTTAAAATAGTTAATGAGGATTAATAAATTTGTATTCTATTACGAAGCAAAGTTTATTGTAAATTTTCTTATTAGTCAATTTATTTCATTTCATTATATTAAAAAATATATTATTCAATTCTTCATGATCTAAATTATCTAATTTAAAGGCAAAAATATGGACATGTCAAAATCTTCATTATCTTGTCAGAGAGTTATCTGATGGATTTGGAAGGAGAACAATGAGGGGTAAATATCACATCAAAATGCTAATTTCATTCTTTAAAATCTAGCCAAGCGAGACAATATTAAAAGAGTAATGTCAAAAATCAATAAATTTCTCTTTAACATTTTATGACAATTGGCTTATCTTACGCATTTTAGAATTGAAATAGTTTCTAATTTCGAGAGATTTCTAATTTGTTTTATCACTAAAGTTGATTTTGCGACTTATATTTTAATTTTGTATCCCATGATTCAGCTCAAAATGTTTAATGCGAATGAATTAAATGCATTCTATTGCGAAGCAAAGTTCATTAAGGATGCTATATTCATGATGAATCACTTTATTTCATTTCATTACATTGTAATAATTTGTTACTGTGAAATTTTTTAACATCTAAAACATATAATTTTTCAGTAAAGAACAAAATATGTCAATGCATTTTTGATGAAGGTTTCATAATATAGTTCCAATCGAAAACAATTTTTAAATTCTTCTTTATCTTAAATTTGTTAAAAATTTTATTCGTATTATGATACATTTCTATAATTCAATAAGAAAATGATGATTCAAATATTAAAAATGAAAGTTCATATATACGGCTGGCTGTTTTGAAATCTATCCAAATTTTTATGAAATTTATTCAAGTTTATGCATGATAAAGAATACTTTATATAAATAACGACATATTAGACGATTTTCTCATTTTTAATTTTCTCCCAATTAATGTTTTTTAAAACTTTATTATTTTGTGTAACTAAATTATATACAAGTGTTTATATATATTTTAATTTATGTGTTTCATAACATGCTGAAGTAATGTCACACAAGTTACAAGATAAGACGTACTTATTTTTGCAAATAAAAAATTTAAACCGGTTTTTCTCCATGATATAATTTAATAACTTGTTTTTTCGAAAGTGTTAAGGTTTCGAAAATTCAGATAAAAATATGATTTTTCTTATTTATTTTCCATGATGTATTTAATATTTCTGTGCATGAATTTAGTATTCAAGCTTAAAATAATTATTTTTTCAATATTTAAATTATGAGTTTGTAGAATTTCCTTGAATTTTAATAAACATGAGAGAAAAAAGTATTATTCCATACTTCTAAAAATCTATGCAGGATTTTAATCAATATTTTCTGAGGAATGCAGGAAAAATTGAAGCAAAAATATTCATAAGGTACCCTGGGGTAATAACGCCACGTTAAGGTTCTACCAATTTTCACGGATTAGTTTTAGATTGTATTTTTCAAACAAATATAGGATCTGATACAGCAGCTCATTGACTATCTATATAAAACAAAATAATTTAACAGATATGTATTCATAAAATGTAATGGCGTTTTTTTTCTTGACCAATGCTATTTGGCGTTAATACCCACCTATATGGGTAATAACGCCATATAAATAAAACTATAAAATAAGATGGAATAATGGCATGTAGATTGCCCAATTCTAAAAATACAAACTCTACAGCTCTAGAAATTGACAAATTGCAATCTAAGCTATTGAGAATGTGTAATTTTTTTGTGACTCTGAAAGAAAAAGAATGCTGTGGTGGTGGCGGGGGGAGGAGGCAAAAGAATATCAGATTCTAAGCTACGTTTTGCTTAAAAATGAACCATTTGAACAGAATTATTAGAAACATTGAACGGATTATTTGAATCAGTATTTATATTCCCATGTATGCATTCTATGCGATAGAAAATATTGATTTTTTTGTGAAAGTGAAAGAAAAAGGAGTGAGGGGGAGCTTCAACAGAATATAACACCCTGTGTCTTTCTTTGCTTAAAAAGTCCGCTTAAATATAAGAAACATTGCATGGTTTTAATCATTCATAATGTAACATTTTAATCATGTGAAGTTTTATAATAACTAGAGATATATGTAATAAATATTTTTGTTAAACCTTAACTACTGTTAGCGTCTCACATACCGCTGAGTTTTTCAAGTTTCAGAGTTTAACTTGCAATTTTTAGTTTAACTATAGATACCGGGAAAATTTTGTTTCATTTGGAGTCCTATTACTATCTCTAGAAACTTTTGAATAGCTGAATTTTATTTATAATAGTCCTGTATATAAGATTCAATACAAAATTAATATTCTAAAAGTTAATTTAACATTTTATTCATCGTTGATTAAGCGGTCTGACAGGCCGCTCACAGTAAGTTATGCGACAATTTTTGTCACAGCAGTTAAGGGTTAATACTATTATAGTAAACTAGTAAATTGTTTTTAACCCATACTTCCACACTAATTCGGATTCTCCAAACCTACAGTTAAATTGTCGACGCTTTAAAGAGAATGATTTAATAATTTTTTAATAAATTGAATAAAATTTTTGATTAAAAATATTATCCCAAAGAGACCTCTTATTCAATTTTATACATAATTCATATGGTTATATATCATTATCTCTATATTAGCAACAAAATTAACCTTTAACTGCTGATAACAATCTGACTGAACACTGTACCCCCTCCCCCCCAAAAAAATAGCGTTTAACTTGTATTTTCCAGTTTAACTATAATAACAACTGAAATTCTCTTTCGTTTGCAGTTCTCATATTATTGTTAGGAATATTTGAATAGATTAAATTTAATTAGAATTAATTCTGTACAAAAAGTTTAGCGCAGGAACAGTATTCTATGATATTTAATCATGGATCGCATTTTAACCTTTAACTAATGTTACCGGTCTCGTAGACCACTATTTTTCTTTTAATTTTTTAGTTTAACTTCAGTTTAACTGCAAACACTACCGACATTTTGTTTCATTTGGAATTTTAGTACTATCACCAGAGACTAAATAGGTGAATATTAAGTATAATACTCTTGTATAAAAAGTTTAGTAGAAAAACACAATCCTATGAGTTATTCCTGCCTCTTTTTCATCTTTCAATTTTGTGGTCTCACAAACCGCATCAAATTCATACGTTACAATTTCTTTCACATCAGTTAAAGGTTAAATTTATAAAGTTTTGAAAAACCGAACGCTGAGAAAGCGGACAGTTAAAATTTCGAATTCAATTGAACAATCCAGTGGAAATTTAATAGAAACCTGATTTTGAAGATGTTCGATTTTGAATCTCGAAAATATTTTGATATAGTTTTATTTACAAGAGTTGAAAATTATTTTTTACGTTAGTAAAAAATAAAATAATAATATAATAAAAAATAAAATAGAGAGATTATTTTTAAGTATTGGGCACCCCCCCCTCCTTAATCTTACCATTTCAACAATGATGATAATGCTGTCCCATATTAATATATAAACCCCCTTCGGATATTGTTCGGCCACTGTTGGGAATCAACAGGGGTAATAACGCCAATCCCTGGCGTTATTACCCCGAGATACTTATTGCGCAGTAAATCCGAAACTACAAATTATCTCGAGAAGATATCCAAAATCTTCTACAACAATTTGAAAGTACATGAAATACACTACAAATTTATGTAATAAACAAAGTATTTCTGGATAAAAAATATAGTCTTCAGATCTAAAACCTTATCTCGCAAATTTTAGATCAAACGTTAATTTTTGTTGCTTGTAAAAACAATATGACCTAAAAATGAAAGAAATTAACTTGAATCTGTTTTTTGCGATTTATATGACTCAAAACCCTTCTGCGCAGAACACATGGGTGCCATTTACCTGATTACTTCATAATTATGCAAAATATAAGCACTTGGCGTTCTTACCCCGCCTGGCGTTATTACCCCAGGGTCCCTTATTTAAAAAAAAAAACAGTAAGAGTGTTAAGGTAAGTGAAAAATAATCTGTAGTTAAATATGTTGTTTTGAAAGTTTATTTTTTACTTTATATTTGCTTTATAGTATTAAATATAATATCATCATATATACACTATATTGCCATTGATTTTGGGACACTTGCGATTTTAGACATTTTACTAAATATCTAAAAAAATACATGAGGAATCATCTCGAAACTCTTAGTGTATAAATATAATAGTATACGTCATACATCTCCGTGAAGATTTTTTACCGAAACTCCACAGGGGACCGTCAACAAATTAAAAAAGAATGAATATCTTTTGAATAACCCTGTCAAAACTAATGTAATAAAAGTGCTCAAAGTCTAGATTATGATTGAATGCTTTATTGTAATATACTGTGTTCATTTTTATGCAAATAGCATGCAGACTCGCAGAGTAATTAAGGTTTTTATAAAAATGGCCCCAAATTTTTCTAAGTTTTTCCCTTATAATTTTCAGAGTTCTTAATATAAAATAATATTTTTTTCAGAAAATATGACAAACAACATTGCACACAGTACCCTGTAATGAGAATTAAAAAATAATGAAAATTGTATACAAAATGAGTTAATTTACTAAATAATTTTTTACTACGCATGCGTCAACGATATCAAAATTTCATTTGCATATTATGTTAGTTAAATGTATAGAGCAACTTTTGTGAATGTCACAAAATCATAACTTGAAAATTCTGAAAATAATCGTCAATTGAATAAGTTGAAAATCCGTTATTCTCAAAATGAAGCAAAAACAAGAGGGGTTGTATCCATATATTCATTGATTAGTGTCAATATAGAATACACAATACGGGATGTTACGATTACTTTTGGATAAAATCCCTCATTTTTTTGCTTCATTTTGGAAACAACGGATTTTGTCCTTTTTCTATAGACGATTACTTTCAGAATTTTCAAGCTATAATTTTGAGACTTTTACAAAAGTTGCTCTATACATTTAGCTAACATAATATGCAAATGAAATTTTGATATCTTTGACGCATGAGCAGTAAAAAATTATTTAGTAAACCTACTCATTTTTCATACAATTTTTATTATTTTTTAATTCTGATTACACGGTACTGTGTGCAATGTTGTTTGTCATATTTTCTGAAAAAAATATTATTTTATATTAAGAACTCTGAAATATATAAGGGAAAAACTTAGAAAAATTTGGGGCCATTTTTATAAAAACCTTAATTACTCTGCGAGTATGCATGCTATTTGCATAAAAATGAACACAGTGTATTACAATAAGGCATTCAATCATAATCTAGAGTTTGAGCGCTTTTGCTACATTAGTTTTGACAGGGTTATTCAAAAGATATTCATTCTTTTTTAATTTGTTGACGGTCCCCTATGGAGTTTCGGTAAAACATCTTCACGGAGATGTATGACGTATACTATTATATTTATACACTAAGAGTTTCGAGATGATTCCTCATGTATTTTTCTAGATATTTAGTAAAATGTCTAAAATCGCAAGTGTCCCATAATCAATGGCAATATAGTGTATTACACTATTATTAAGATTTTTATGTTGGAGCGTACGACTAGTTATAGTGTCTAGAAATAAGGTACTCTGGGGTAATAACGCCAGGCGGGGTAATAACGCCAAGTGCTTATATTTTGCATAATTATGAAATAATCAGGCAAATGACACCCATGTGCTCTGCGCAGAAGGGTTTTGAGTCATATAAATCGCAAAAAACAGCTTCAAGTTAATTTGTTTCATTTTTAAGTCTTATTGTTTTTACAAACAACTAAAATTAACGCTTGATCTAAAATTTGCGAGATACGTTTTCTGATGTGAACTCTGTCTTTTTATCTGGAAATACTTTGTTAATTACATAAATTTGTAGTGCATTTCATGTACTTTTAAAATGTTGTTGAAGATTTTGGATGTCTTCTCGAGATAATTTGTAATTTAAAATGCACTGCGCAATAACTATACCGGGGTAATAACGCCAATCCTTGACATTAGTACCCCGGTTGATTCCCTGCAGTGGCCGAGCTACATCCTAAATACTGATTCAAATAAACACAGTTAAAAGTGTGCAATGTTTCTCATATTTCTATTTAAGCGGTCTTTTTTAAGCAAAAAGAAGCTCACGGTCTGATATTCTTTTGCCTTATCCCCCCCTCCCACACCATACCTTTATTTTTCTTACACTTTCACAAAAAATTGAACATTTTGAATAGCTTAGAATGCAATTTGTCAATTTCTAAGTTTGTAGAGTTTGTATTTTTAGAATTGGGCTATCTACATGCAATTATTCCATCTTATTTCATAGTTTTGTTTGCATGGCGTTATTACCCATATAGGTGGGTAATAACGCCAAATAGCATTGGTCAGGAAAAAACGCCATTACATTTTATGAATACATATCTGTTAAATTATTTTATTTTATATAGATAGTCAATGAGTTGCTGTATCAGATCCTATATTTGTTTGAAAAATACAATCTAAAACTAAGCCGTGAAAATTGGTAGAACCTTAACGTGGCGTTATTACCCCAGGGTACCTTATATAGAAATAGCTTAAAACGGTATTGTTTTGGAATTTATCAAAAAAAAATACATTTTCGTTGGTTGTGCTGTCATCGAGTTTATTGCTTTAAAATGCACACTAAGTACATACTAAGCCTTAGATGTAGCATCTAGAAATATGTGGTGCAAAATGCATTTAAAATAATTGATCATGAAGTAATAAAATGTCCGATTTGAAAGCAAGTTTTTATATAGAAATTCTGAATTCTCTTCAGAAACTATTATTAGTTGTTTTATTTATAATATAATAGATAATTCACAAGTAAAATGAAAGAAAATTATTATTATTATTTTATATAATTGTATTCATTTGTTCATTTTCATTCAAACACAGTAAGATATCGTAAATATTAAAAATAAATGTGCACATGTCAAAAAAGTTTTAAATACATATGCTCTAAAATTTTATTACGTATAAAATTTTATTTTATTTTATTTATATCTATTTAATTTTATATTTATGTTTTAGAGAATATGTACTTGAATCTTTTTGGCATATGCTTTTTTTTTGGCTGATGTTAAATTACGATGCCTTAATGTGTTTTAATGTCTGTTATAAATTGATAGAACAAATGTATATTATACTATATAAGGGTGAGAGTTCAGAATTTTAAATATATAAATTCCTTTTAAATTGGACTTTTTATACTTAATGACCTAATATATGCTTGAATATTCATTCATTTCTATTGTATTGCGTATTACAACATAATTTTTTAACTCTGCTTTTTGCAGAATTTATCTTTCAGAAGTAAATTTTTCTTAGCTTAAATTTCGTCATAGATACCTAAAAATATACTTTATTTATATTCATAATTAGCAATAGATTTTATCATAGCGCTATATAATGAAAATGTAATTTTTTTAATATGGTTTCGCTTACTGATTTCACACTGTGTACTTCTAGACACAGTAACCTAGTATTCAGTGAACTAAGGAACACAGATAAATGAAATAGTAACTCTCATTTTTTTGTTCGAAGCATATTTGTGATCTCAATTTTAAATTGCAATTTTTCGCTGTAATAAACAAAATTTGAAACTGATTTTACAAAATGCCTGTAAATTTTATTTTAATGAAAAACACAGTTGTTTAACAAAGTTATTTATGTTTAAAATTTTAAGTGCTTTTAATATGTAGGCAAATGTGTCATTTAAAAGTTATTACAATTAGTTTTTTTTCATATGAGTATAATTTTATGTAACCTTTTGTATACAACTGCTTTATCTTTACAGATAATAGATACTTATAGATAAGTAGCCTTATAAAAAAGAAACCATCGACTTGTTACAGTACATTTTACTGGGCACGCTTTCAATTATAATTATAATTTACATTTATATGAATAAATATTATATGTATATATATTAAGGAATTTATATATCGCTCCTTCAGAAAAGTTAAGGAAAGTTTACAAAAGTTAGCAAAAAATATTACCTATCTGGTAATAGCAAACTGAACCAGTGACATTTTGTCAAAAATCCTCTCGGCAGATTAAATTTTACTACCTCTTAACTATCACTCATACATATAGGTACTTTACTGTTCGCCTCTAAAATTTAAAAAAAAAATACTTTATATATATTTTTTTCTCTTTCATTATGATGATATGTGACATTTTGGAGTAACACCAAGGTAAACAATCAAAAATTGATTGGAATAACAGAAATCGAAGTTATAAGATATAATATTAATAAAAAATGTTTTTTTATGTTTAAATCTTATTTTTTTTCTTCGTTCTAAAAAACAAAATACGCATAAAAAAATCAAGATGTACTATTTTCCTTAAATAAATGTCAAGCGTGGAGAACAAGCTGTTACAAGAATAACATTATTCTGAGAAAAAATGTTTAACTAAATTTTAACTCTCGTAAAAATATTTAATATCAAATTATTATGTTTATTCAGTAAATTTTTTTTAAATATTACATTGAAAAACGTAGTTAAAAAGAAAGAAGAAAATGCTCAAATCTTCATTTAATTTATGAAAGAGGAAATATATATATATATATATATATATATATATATATATATATATATATATATATATTTTATCGGAACTATTGCATAGATTGTAATTTCTACATTTTACGATAATATTATTAAGTTATTGCCAAAATGGCATTTGATGGTCATTCAAAAAGTAAAGAAATTCATTTTAATATTTTGCTTCTAACATAAGTTAAGAAGAGAAAATTTTTAATATAGTTTCCATTTTATCTTTTTTTTTAAATATCTTATTGTAAAATAAGTAACTGGCATCGCTATAATTTACAAATTATTTGAAACTGAAAACAATATCTGATCAATATTTCTGATATTCTTTCATGTATATGCTGGATCTTCTTTAAAGATTATAGTAAGAGTTAATAATTAATAAAGAAGGATTTAAATCCCTTGAAAACTGTTTAGACGTTTAAAAATTTTGTGAGGTAAAATAACAGTTTGCACAATATAACTACAATGGTTTATTAAGAACTAATAATAAAGCATTACATATAGTTATGCAATGTTCAAATTTATAATGTAATTATGTAAGTAATGTAATATGTATTTTTAGTACCTACTAGATGGATCCCGTCAAAACTTGACGGCACTGAAAAAAGAAAAAGGTATTTTCCAGCTATTAAAGGATTTTTTTAACGACTAATCTTCAGCAAAAATTTCATAAAATAAAAGAAAAACCTGCATTTTACATCCAGGCAAATGACCCGCTATTGGCCGAGTTACATTCAAACATGCTGTCATAGAATTAGAATCTCTCTCATTTGATAATTTTTCATTTACAAATACAACACCAATAAATTATACATTATATGAATAAATCATAAATTACTGTCATTACTCATTTCATACAAAATATACATACTTCACTTACTTCGCAGCAAAATAAGACTGAATTTATAGTTTGCCATTTAGCAACAACTATAAGAATGATCCTCTCCGTGGTTAATTTGTTGTTACATTACTCACCCCATTCAACAAATAAACATTTGCATTTTCAACTACTTTTCTATTACCTTTTCATAAATCAAAAATACATGTAAATTTCACATATTAAAAAAAATTAATGATAATATTTATTCTGGCTAGGTGAAACCCGTCAAAACTTGACAGCAACAATATGAAAGAATCAAAGAAATAAAAATATTTTGCCACTATAAAGAAGTTTTCAAAGAAAAACATTTTTTTTAAAGATTAATATTTATTAAAAATTTCAATATGCTTTTCCATTTACCAACGTAACACCAACATGACATGATCCCGGGCGCAGAATTGGTGCAACGCTGCGACACACGTCACAGACTCTTGAAAATGTTTGAAGATTATTTTTCAACCATTTAAGTTTTTTTAAAAAAATGCTAGAAATCCTTTGCTATGTACCAAAGTTTGTCTAGGTACCATAAAAAACACAAATTCTGGCAAATAATCACAAAAATTAGAAAATTTCATCAAAATACTCCCCCCCCCCAAAAAAAAACATTGCCCGGAAATTTTATAAATAGATGTGGGAAAATAAAACAGCAAATTTCGTCAACAGATTGCAAAAAACAACAAATTTCTTCAAAAAATCTCTAAAAAATTTGTCAAAAAATTGCAAAAAAAGAGAAAAAAAATTGTTTAGATATCCCAAATAAAACAAATTTCGCAAAAGTATTGCAAAAAAATCAAAATTTTGCCAAAACGTCTACAAAAATGGCAATTTTCATGAAATTTTTTTTTAAAAAAGGGCAAATTTTGACAAAAAAAAATCCCTAAAAAATGGCAAATTTGTAAACATATTATGAAAAAAAATTCAAAATATTGTGAGAAAACAACAAATTTCGACAAATGATTGTGAGTAAACAACAATTTTTGTCAAAGGATTGAAAAAAAGCAAATTTTATCAAATAATCACAAAAAAGATAAATTTTGCAAAAAAATCTTCAATAAACGGCAATTTACATCGAAAAATCATGACAACACGACAACTTTCATCGAAAGAACTCGAGATGACGAATTTCGTCCAGTTATCATAAAAAACGTGAATTTCGCCCAAAGATCTCAAAAAGCACATAAAATTTATCCAGGTAATCGCAAAAAAAGGTAAATTTAGCTAAAAATAGTGGAAAAAACGACAAATTTCTAAAAAAATAACAAAGAACAACAATTTCGCAAACAAAAATCACGAAAAAATGATAAATTCGATAAAACAGCAAATTACATCGAAAGATTGTGAGAAAAAAATGGCAAATTTCACTGAAAATCCCCGAGAAAACAAATAATTTTGTCCTGGTACCATAAAAGATGTGAATTTCGTCAAAAGATCTTGAAAATACTTTAAATTTGTCTAGGTACTTCAAAAAACGCAAATATTGTTAAACAGATTGTGAGAAAACAACACATTTTGTCAAAAGATGAAAAAAAGAGGCACATTTCATCAAAAAATCACAAAACAGGTAATTTTTGCAAAGAAAAAAAAGCGAAAATATGATAAATTTCTGAAAATAAAAAAAAACCCGACAAATTTATCAAAAAAAAAAGCATAAATTCGATAAAACAGCAATTTACATCGAAAGATAGCGAGAAAAAAATGACAAATTTCATCGAAAATCCCTGAGAAAACAAATAATTTTGTCCTACCATAAAAGATGTGAATTTCGTCAAAAGATCTTCAAAATACTTTAAATTTGTCTAGGTACTTCAAAAAACGCAAATATTGGTAAACAGATTGTGAGAAAACAACACAGAGAGACTGCATTTTTGCTATCACTGTTTAATGCAATGCTGTGATAATTATATTTTTTTTCTTTACTTATCTTATAATGATCGAAATACATTGCTTTTTTCACTTTACGTAAGTTATTGTATTTCCAAGTGTTTATTTACGTTCTTGGACGATAAAACATTTTCTATATTGTAAAGCTTTCTTTCGTCTAAAAAATGGCAATTTTCATGAAAAAAATTTCGAAAAAAAAGGCAAATTTTGACAAAAAATACCTAAAAATGGCAAATTTGTAAACATCTGAAAAAAAATTCAAAATATTATGAGAAATCAACAAATTTCGACAAATGATTGTGAGTAAACAACAATTTTCGTCAAAGGATAGAAAAAAAGCAAATTTTATCAAATAATCACAAAAAAGATAAATTTTGCAAAAAGATCTTCAATAAACGGCAAATTACATCGAAAAATCATGACAACATGACAACTGTCATCGAAAGAACTCTAGAAAAACGATAAACTTTGCCGAAAGACCTCAAGATGACGAATTTCATCCAGTTATCATAAAAGACGTAAATTTCGCCGAAAGATCTCAAAAAGCACATAAAATTTATCCAGGTAATCGCAAAAAATGGTAAATTTAACTAAAAAAATTGGAAAAAAACGACAAATGTCTAAAAAAAAATAACAAAGAACAACAATTTCGCAAACAAAAATCACAAAAAAAGGATAAATTCGATAAAAAAGCAAATTACATCGAAAGATAGTGAGAAAAAATTGCAAATTTCACTGAAAATCCCCGAGAAAACAAATAATTTTGTCCTAGTACCATAAAAGATGTGAATTTCGTCAAAAGATCTTGAAAATACTTTAAATTTTTCTAGGTACTTCAAAAAATGAAAATATTGGTAAACAGATTGTGAGAAAACAACACATTTTGTCAAAAGATGAAAAAGAGGCACAATTCATCAAAAAATTGCAAAACAGATAATTTTTGCAAAGAAAAAAAAGTGAAAATATGATAAATTTCTGAAAATAACGAAAAAAACTGACAAATTTAACAAAAAAAGCATAAATTCGATAAAACGGCAAATTACACCGAAAGATAGCGAGAAAAAAAAACGACAAATTTCACCGAAAATCCCCGAGAAAACAAATAAATTTGTCCTGGTACCATAAAAGATGTGAATTTCGTCAAAAGATCTTGAAAATACTTTAAATTTGTCTAGGTACTTCAAAAAACGCAAATATTGGTAAACAGATTGTGAGAAAACAACACAGAGAGACTGCATTTTTGCTATCACTGTTTAATGCAATGCTATGATAATTATGTATTTTTTCTTTACTTATCTTATAATGATCGAAATACATTGGTTTTTTCATTTTACGTAAGTTATTTTATTTCCAAGTGTTTATTTACATTCTTGGCCGATAAAGCATTTTCTATATTGTAATTTTCAAATCGTCTAGGTACCACAAAAAATGCAAATTTTGCCAAATAATCATAAAAAAACCCAGCAAGCAATGAATATGGTATATAAAGACTGCTTTATCATGATTGAAAGCTATGCAAAAAGAGGGATCTCTTCTGATAATTTTATTTTTCTTTGTTGATTATAATGATCTTCATATTTCTGAAAAAACATTGTTGAGAGATCAAAATCAAGCGATTAAAAAAAAAAATAGCAAATTTCATCAAAATAATCCCTCTTCTTTCTCCCAAAAAAAACTCAGCAAATTTTGTCACGGGAACACTTTTTAAAAAAAGTGTACTCAAAAAAAAGTTAAACATTAAATAAATATTAATGATTTACAAAGCTGTTTATAACTGGGATTATTTTCATTTCATATGCAATTCTCTATTATTCGGCGAGACTATGAGATATAATGTAAATACTTCCTAAACATTATGAATTTGCTCAAAAATGAGATTATAAGTGGGAAAAAAATCACTGTTTTTTGACATGAGTATAATAATAAACTGAAGCAAAAAATAAATAGTGATTTGCGAATCTCTTTACATCCATGAAGTCAAAATATCCGTCGAAAATCGCACCATCAAAACATAAAACAAAAAACAATGTGATTTCCAGCCTTTTTTACATACTTAGTATAAATACTTAGTATAAATTTGAAAATTACAATATAGAAAATGATTTATCGGCCAAGAACGTAAATAAACACTTTAATCATTAACTATTGGATGTTTCAATTTCATATGAAACATCTCTACAATTAAGCCTAAAATTGTCGGCAATAACATTGCAAAAAAAGAATACAGATGGAAATAAATTAATTAACTTACGTAAAGTGAAAAAAACAATGTATTCCAATCGTTATAAGATGAGTAAAGTTAAAAAAATAATTATTATAGCATTGCATTAAACAGTGTCAGCGTTCTTATTCCATATTTACAAACGCGCTTTGCAAATGCTCTTACAGACAGTAACTACACTCTCCTCCGATTAACCAATAGGAGGAGACTCTCAGATACCGGCGCAAGTACCGATGCGTAGAGACGTATTTAAACCGTGCTTACTCATTCCGGCTTTTCTTTTAATATATAAGATGAGTTACCATCTATCAGTACTTACTTGCATCATTAAAAATATTCCAATATTTACATGGGATATTTTTTCAGGGAATTTTTAACATTTTTTTCCATCGGCCACGATAACCCGGTTTTGAGAACGGATTGAAGATTACTATTTCGGAAAAGCTTCACCGTGTACAATAATAACATCCGATGTAAATACACACACATATATATATACCAAATTTAAATACAAATAAATTACGATTTAATTAAAGTAACATAATCATTTATATTGCATAGCTTAAAATATGTGAGTACATTGAAACTCAACTTATAAATACAGCTGAAATATCCTCGATAGTTTAATATCTGTTTAAATGTTTATAATATAAAATATCATTTAAACAATAAAAAAAGTATTTAAAAAATATACAAAAAAATAATACATGATTCATACAATAAATTATAGGAATCACTGGAGATATGTCAAAGTCATACGTAAAAAGTAATTTAAAAAAAAAGAAGAAGAAAAGAAAAAAAAAAGGAAAAGAAAAAAAAAAGGAAAAGAAAAAAAGTTCATTGTGTTTAGAGAACTGTTCAATTTCCTACTTTTTAGTTTAAATTTGAATAATTGATGTAAAAGCAAATTCAAGATTTGTATCTATAATCATTCAATGTGTTAAATAATATGAAACAATGACGCATATGTCTGAGAATGGTATGAAATAACCTAAGTAGAAATGTATCGCTTGGTCAGTTTATACAATTGGTGATTTAATAGAGAATTAAAAGTTTATGTTACCTAAAATCATTTAATCATCAGTAAGCTTTAATAAAAGTAATATTTGTGATTTATATTAAATATATTTAAATATGCTAACATACTGTAAAATTTTAAAATGATGTAAGTATCGATATCGCAGATATGTCAAGGAATTTATGTTCGTTCATCTATATCCAATGTGAAAATACCGTTGTTTTTCATAAATTCTTCATTTTTAAGAAAAAATTTTCCTTCAAAAATATTAAATAATTCCAGCTAATAACTATATAATAACCTGTAATGTACTTCTGCAATATTTTAATAAGAAATAGCAATCCCATGTCACATATTCGGTTGGGTAGTTTTTCCACAGTTATATACTTTCAGAAAACCAAACAGACAGAACTACTGACAGACAAATGGACGGACGGACCAGACTACGAGTGTAGACGCTACATATTTATATAATTACGAAGTAATCTAAGAATAATTTGATTCATTTGCATTTGCTTGATAAAATATAAATTATTTTTTCATAAATATTTTACTTTTATTGAAATAATCAGTGCAACACTATGTGAGATTTGTATGTGTAATAATAATTAAAGCAATAAAATCACTTGAAAAAGAGACATCCGGACTTTTATAAGCTGAAATAATCTTTTGATGAGTACGACATTTCTATTCATCCAGAAAACTGAATATCAGAAATTCGCAAATCACTGTTTGGATCTATTCAGTTCAGCATTTCCGTTCATCGAATTGAGTTTATCTGATGAAATTTGTATTTTACTGTCATGGATTCAGCTCGAAGAAACTGTCGCTGAAATTTATTAAAGGATTACTCAAGAATTACTAAAGATTTTGAATTATGGTGTTATAATATTAGATCATTTGAAATTTATGACCACTGCAAGGTGAATAAATTATCAAAAGAAAAAAAAATGTTAAGATTGAATGTGAACATAGTAAATTATTTATATAAAAAAAGATTCATTAATGAATATTTTCTATCAATATTAGAGGAATTTTTATATATTAAACAAATTTTATTTTTAAAATGCGGTATAAATAAATTTTAACTCACTTTCTTGTTTATAATCGATTAAAAATATATTTATATTGATAAATATATATATTTTTTAATTTTAAAGTATAAGAATATCGTTTGTCATTCAAATGCTGAGTTGGGCAATCATACGCAGTATGGGATTAAGAAAAGAAATTTGTTTTATAAAAAATCAAAATTTTTTAATGATTAAAATTTATATTAAATTTAAATCATTTTTTTTATTTTTAATTTAAAACCATTTTTAATTTTAAAAGTTTAAACGCCAATGTTCCCAAATGGGAACATTGCATTATTTGCAATACAAAACATATATTTTCCAACATAATAACGATATCCTTATTTTTCCTATAAAATATAAGGTTGATTTCAACTTTTGAAAAAATAATATGTTTAAGCATTTATCACAGGTATAAAAAAATATGCAGATTCATTAATTTGCATTAAAATATAATTTTTTGTTTTTATCGTTTTCTCTATATTACTTACATTTTACCGTTAGAAATCTAAAGGTTTTTGGAATTCGAGAAAATACTCAAGAAGAATATATAATAGCATATAGCGGAATAATTTGTTATATTTGCATAGGTTCTCGTGCAATAATCATGTTCCAAAATGAGAACACTGAAATGAAAACAGTCAAAAAACTGCAAAAATATTTTCTTTCGTTATTTTTTTAATTTGTATGTGGCTAATTCCATGGGTTCTGTAGTGTAAGTCACATAATTTATTAATTGCTATGCTTGTTAGCTACCGTTATTTTCGAAAAGTCTGTTCGGCCTTATTCAATTAATGAGAATGTGCTAATAAAATTAATCACATTTTTTTTTTTTTGTTCTATAATACTGGTAGCCAAAAATCGTAGCCTGTGACTTACACTACAAGTACTCATGGAAATAGCCATGTGTAAATCAAAACATTTGAAGCTGTAATATAAGAAAAACAAAATTATTATTACATTGCGATAATTATTCGGCGTGTAAACGGTTAAGAGTTAGACTAGCTAATGTAAGGTACATTTTTACTGTATTTTTTTTCGTAATTTTATTATAAATCAATGAAGAAGTTCCTTTTCAGAATTTTTCTTCACTTATGTGTTTTTTTATGTGTAATAATAATTAAAGAAATAAAATCACAAGAAAAAGATACACACAGACTTTTATAAGCTGAAATAATCTTACGATGAGTAAGATATTTCTGTTCATCCAGAAAACTAAATATCAGCAGTTCGGACATTCCTGTTTGGATCTATTTTCAGTTCAGCTTTTCCATTCGTCGAATTGAGTTCGTTTATCTGATGAAACATGTATTTTATAGATATGGATTCAGCACGAATAAACTGTCGCTGAGATCTTATTAAAGGATTTCTCTAGAATTACTGAAGACATTGAATCATCATGTTATAATATTAGTTCATTTGAAATATATGATCACTGAGTCGCGGGTAAATTCTCAAAAGGAAAGAAATGTTAAAACTGAATAGGAACTTCTGATTTATTTAAGAAAAAAAAATCATTAACGAGTTTTTTTATTATTATTAAAAACATTTTGATCTTCTAAACGAATTTTATTTCAAAATGAAATATTAACACATTTTTTTATTTATAATCATTAAAAAGTATATATATGGATAAATACTTTTTATAAATATTTAAGCATCAGAATATCGTTTCTCAGTCAATTTCAGAGTTAGGAATTGATATGGAGTATGGAATTACTAGAGAACAAAAAGAGAAATTTGTTTTATAAAAATTCCAATTCTTTTAATGGTTAAAATTTAAGTCATTTTTATTTTTATAATGAAAAAGAATTTTTAATTTTTCAATTTTGAGAGTCAGACTTCCTAATGTAAAGTACATTTTTTTGGTAACTAATTTCGTAAGTTTATTATAAATTAACGAAGCAGTTCTCTTTAAAAAAATTTCTTTAGTCAAAATTCGACGGATTCCACCTTGTTTATATAATTACGAAGTTATCTAAAAATAATTTGTTTCTGTTATGTATGCATCATAAACCATAAAATATTTTCCCGTATGTATAGTTTTTGCCTTTATTAAAAGAATTCATGCAACACTATGTGAGATTTGTATGTGGAATAATGATTAAAGCAATAAAATCACATGAAAAAGAAATATCCGGACTTTTACGAGCTGAAATAATCTTTTGATGAGTAAGACATATCTATTACCGAGAAAGCTGAGTATCAGCAGTTCTCAAATCACTGTTTGGATCTAATTTCAAGTAAGTATTTCCATTCATTGAACTGAGATCGTTTATCTGATGAAATTTGTATTTTAAAGATATGTATTCAGCACGAAGAAACTGTCGCTGATGTCTTATTAAAGGATTAGACAAGAATTACTAAAGACATTGAATTATCATGTTATAATATTAGTTTTATTTCAAATCTATGACATCTACAAGGCGAGTAAATTCTCAACAGAAAAAAATTTTTAGGACTTAATGGGAACTTGTTATTAAAAAAAAGTTTTTTTTTTAAGTTTTTTTTTGGTTAAAAGTTTCTTTGTTTACTAAAATTATTCATTACAATTTTTGATTATTATTGGAGAAATTTTTATCTTCTAAATAAATTTTATTTTAAAATGCAGTGTAAATACAAAAAATAACTCAATTCCTTGTGTATAATCATTTAAAAATATATTTATATAAATATATTTATTTTTTTAAATTAAGTATGAGAATATCGTTTGAAATTCAAATGCTGTTTAGGCAATCATACGGTATATGGGATTACAGGATCAAAATAAGAATTTTTTTTTAATTAAAATTCCAAAATCTTTTTCTTTTTTGATTTTTTAACGATTAAAGTTATATTAAATTGAAAATTTAATCAATTAGGCAGGAAATGTCTTTCGATGCACTTGCTATCAATATTTGAGTTGAAGATCAACGGATAATAGAGAGTGCTGAAAAAAATAGTAGGAATCTGATTTATAAAATTTTCAGATTATGAATTGTTTTATGTTTTTATAAAAAAAAAAACTTTATAAAATAAATGTAATGAAAACAATTAAATAGAAAATATTTCTAAATTTGTTCTCATTTATTATTTGAGTGAAATTGAAATAGATAAAACAGATAATTGATTTACTTTAAATCCTACTCGAGCAGTTAATATTAGCCTTTTTGTTTTGACGGAAGCCTTTTAGGAGATTTTTCCTGTTTTGTCACCGGTTTTAAGACGCACACTAGGCACAGAAAAAGACCCGGATGATAATGTAAAGTCTATGAGGGCGTTTATTTCAAATATTTCTTCCAAGTTTTAATATTTATACATGATTTGTGTTTGCATAAGATAGCTGAGGACGATCCACAACCGAAGTTAACATAAATAATATATAAGAAAAATCAAAAAAGTAAAAACTAGGCCGGTTGTACAACGCCCTCGGCTATCCTATGCAAAAAAGCATGTAAAAATATTAAAATGTGAGCGACATATTTGAAATTAACGCTCCCATACATTTTACATTATCATCCAGGTCTTTTTCTGTGTCTAGTGTGGGCCTTAATAATTTGATTTTATTATGTCTGCTTGATACAACATAAATTATTTCCCCGTATATATATATATTTTTTGCAATTATTTAAATAATCAGTGCAACACTATGTGAGAGTTGTATCTGTAATAATAATTAAAGCAAAAAAAAAAATCCCATGAAAAAGAGACATCCAGACTTTTATAGCTGAAATAATCATTTGATGACTAAGATATTTCTATTCATCCAGAAAGCTGAATATCAGCAGTTCGCAAATCACTGTTTGGATCTTTTTTCAGTTCAGCATTTCCATTCATCGAATTGAGTTTATCTGATGAAATTTGTATTTTACAGATATGGATTCATTACGAAGAAACTGTCGCTGAGGTCTTATTAAAGGATTACTCAAGAATTACTAAAGATATTGAATCATCATGTTATAATATTAGTTCATTTCAAATGTATGACCGCTGTAAGACGAGTATATTCTCAAAAGAAAAAAAAGATTGTATTGAAATAAAACTTCGTATTTATTTATTTTTTAATTGCTATCGATTATTATTTAAAACATTTGGGAAAATTTTAGTCTTCTAAACAAAATTTATTTTTAGAATATAGTATAAATTAAGTCAAATTAACTCACTTTTTTGTATAAACATTTAAAAAATATATTTATATAGATAAATACATTTAAAAGAAAAAATATTGTAAGAATATCGTTTGTCATTCTAATGCTGATTTAGGCAATCATACAGAATATGGGATTACTAAAAGAAGAAAAAGATATTTGTTTTATAAAAATTCCAAAATTTGTTTCTTTTTATTTTTTATATGCTTAAAATTTATATTATATTTAAAATTTAATCAATTATACAGGAAATTTATTTCAGATGCTCTCACGCGCTTTCAATGTGTTTGCAACTAGTATATGAAGAGGAGGTAAATGGATAAGACAGAGTGCTCCAAAAAAATAGAAGAAATCTGATTTATAAAAATTTTAATTTATAAATTCCTCTGTGTTTTTTTATCTTAATAATTTAATATAAACAATTACACAGGAAATATTTTCAAATTCGCTCGAAATTATTATTTGAGGG
Source organism: Maratus speculifer (assembly GCA_964019185.1). Classification (NCBI taxonomy): domain Eukaryota; kingdom Metazoa; phylum Arthropoda; class Arachnida; order Araneae; family Salticidae; genus Maratus; species Maratus speculifer. The sequence goes on along the minus strand of OZ025289.1, from coordinate 276,398,284 downwards.
AATATGAAACGGATAAAACAGGTAATTGATTTACTTTAATTCCTACTCATGCAAATAATATTAAAGAAAACAAAAATAAAAATATTTTTAATTAAGAATAAATATTTAAAATGCACTGTAATATAATTAAATGCATATGTATAATGTTTGGAACAAAATGTGTCATAGAAAACAAAAAGCAACGAAATGCATATATTCTTTTATACATCTATACGTAAGTAATCGACATTAATCATTAACAATAACATATGATAATAAAGTATTTTTATTTCCAATAATATATATTTCAATAATGACTATTAGCGATTGAAAAAAGAGTTTTGCATTTTTTAGACGTTAATATTAATCAAGTAATGAAAAATAGCATTGATTACCAACTCTTAAATGGTGTATTTAATTTTATTAACATGATGACAACCTACCACAAAATAAATAGCGTAGTTATAGTTAGTTTTTTTTTCTCTGAATACTGTACATTATTTTATTTTAAATAGTGTAAATATAATAAATTAAATATAAATCAACTAATATAAAAATGAATTATTTTCTCCGCGTATTTTATTTTTGCTTTGAAAAGTTATTTCTTCCTTTTACCCTTTGGCATGTCTAGAATGTTGCATATGTTTGTATACGGAGTTGCGTTTAAAATGTATTACTTAAAACAAATCACGTAACTATAACAATAATACTTACCTTTTTTGTTTAGATACTGAGATTCAATGATGTTGATTACTTAGCAGTTCTACTATACTCTACAAATAACTACTACAATAATAAATACTAGATTTAAATTCAATATGATATGTAATTTCGGCGATTTCTATTTTTATGAACAGTAAATTTTAATTGAAGAACACATCGTCCATATTTACAGTTTCACAATTTAAAATTATATAACGAAACATAAATTACATTTTGTTCATTCCTGAATAGATATGTCCGAAATCATCAAATGCAAAAAATTAGACTATATTTCACATAATTTGACTACATTTTTTGTAATTCATTTAAACAATATGTATGTAAAACATTCAAAACAAAAGTAGAATTGAAACTTTGATTATATTAAATAAGAATTTATGTTACAGTGATCTACAAAAGTTAACTTAACATCATTTTTTTTGTATTCACCATTAAAGTAATCCCATAAAGCCATTATGCCAGCTGCTTTTTATTTTGTAATTTGAGGGATTACCTTTCATTATTGTTAATATTATAATATAATTAGCCATATCTAGGAGATTACTCGTGTCATTAAAAGGACAGGAAATTAAATGAAAAAAAATGAAGTTACCAAACGCTGCTACTGCTAAACGTCTTAACGTGCTTCAAAGTATGATTAAAAATGTATGTGATCAAATTTAATACAAAAATTAAGCATTAAGAAATTCTCATCCATATGAACCAAACGTTACAATATTTGTTCCAAATCGATTTTTATGTCTTTCCGTCTGAATGTGGACAAACCTTACTGTGAGCTAGCTCATTTAATTCATCGTAATGCAACAGAAATGACATAAGGTGTTGCTACGATAATCTGGATATTTATAATCAAAGACTCTATGTAAGACTGCCCTTTGTATGTGTCCCTCTTCAAAGGCGACACAAAAAATTCTCGTTTACTTTAGATAAAAGAAAACGTTATCTGAAACAGACTGAAATGTGCTTCAGTATTTTTCACAGACGAGTGCCAGTTTTCTTTGGATCTCGATTTAGGTTGTGTGCTGATATGGAGAGAGCAAAGCACTTGATACAACATATATAACATTGATAAAAGACACGACTGAAGAGGAGTCGGAATTATACTTTGGATTGGAATCTTACTAGAGAATCACACTGATCTGCATCTATGCTATGAAAGAAATTCTATTGTTTCGAGATATTGGGCCGAGATCCTTGAAACATTTGTTACAGCATTTGCAGGTGACACCGGTGAGGAATTCATTCTAATATATAATATAGTAAATATCTTCTAATATTGGCATGCTATAGCACGCCGAATTATGAAAATTTCAGGAGCCTTCTTTTTATTCTTTTAACACAGTTTGAATAATACAAAATATTCTATAATATAAAGTGCAACATATGATTATGCAATGAAAATCTGTGCTGTAGGCGTACACAGTAGGCCGACTCGTAGTATTTATCTGAAACAAATCCAAAATTCCAGTTTGTTTTGTATTGTTCTTTTTTCTTCTTTTTATATGATGCCGTTTTGTATAATGAGGAGTTTCGCTGCATCTGTTGCGCTCAGAAAACTGATAAATGTATTCAAGGCATCAGCTATTTGATTTCAACTGATGCTGTTTAACTAGTTAAAATCACCTTCATCACAATCAACGTCTTTGAGGGATGTTGTGTTAATAAAAATTTGAACTGACAGCCTCATCTGTCAAAAGTTTTTCTATCGGCTCATCTAAATTTACTTCAAACGCACTCTTTTATGTTTTCTAGATTCATTTGTGTTTTCGAAAGCTGTGCCTGATTGTCAGCCTGCTGAAACTGAGAATATCGGATTAAAGGATTTTTACGGTATCCGACATCGCCAAGAGAGTCTTGTTGGTGAATATCTTGATGATCAAGTAATCTGATAGATTAAATTTGGTGGACAGGTTTTTTTTATCTTCATCCAAGATCATTAAACGAGGCTTGAAACATGGACTTTAATTCTCCAGTATTTGAGACATTACTTTATAGCATGAAATGCCGATACTATCACAGCTTTTGAAGTTGTAACAGATGAATTTCTTATTAAAAACATTTATTATTTTTTTCACAAAAATATATTAATTATTTTTACATGAAATAGTGGACTTCTGCAAAAAATGTAATTCTTTATTAGTAAATTAAGCTTGATGATAACACTATTCAAAGTTAAATAAATACACTTTTAAAAATTATGTGCTTGTTTTAACAATTATTGTACACTATTTAAACAGCATACCTTCCTTTCATTAAAACTAAAAACATCCGAAACTATTTATTCGTTTAATATATATGATTTACAGAAATTTATAAATAAAATCAGCCAGCGTATTTTTCTGCATTGATCATTGATCATTCTAAGTGAAAATTTTTATTTAGCTGAATAGTGACAATACGACGTATTCTCTCGTGTTTATTTTCATTTTTGTAGAAACATCTGCAGAAAATTTATCATCATGGTTTTCATCAGTGTCCAAAATTCTATTTACAGACAAAGATTTACTGCAACTTTATCAATATCAGGTTCCAGCATTTGGTTATCTTCCGTTTTAGCATTTTATGAAATACTCTATAAAGATTCCTGTTAGTTAATTGTTTCGAAATGAAACATGTTCTATAAAACAAAATAATATGTTTATATTAATAAATCATTCTGTAAACTCAAAATTTGTAAGTGCTATTTATTTATCAAAATATATTATTTTCTTACTACATATTTACGATTTAAATTTAAAGCATATGTCTGCTTGTATAATTTATTATTATTTTTGATATAATCCTAACTTATATAAATGTTAGCACTTTATGCAAGCTTACCAAACATGACCTCAGAGTAGAAAATATCTATCACAGCTTTCTAATAAAACATGTTGTTGGAATATATTACTTGATCGTGACAAAGTTTCTAAGATAATTTCTCTGAAACGGTGACTATGAATAAATATTGACACAAGACATATATTTACTCGTAATTCAAAACTATACGATCAATATTTCCTATCATGCTCTTTATGCATGCGTTCTTATGCGGAGCGTTTCCAAATTCGATCAACAAATTTAGAGGGGTGATAGTAAGCATCAAGAGGATTAAAACTTATCATGGGTCGCAAATGGTGCATTTAATAAAAAAGTAGAGGGTATTCTAACCTAATTCCATTTCGGCTGTTAGTAATAACATTCAGAAAACTGAAATGTATTCCAGTAATTATTTTAATAAACATTCTCACTATTGTTCTAAATGTGACAATACAAAATGTGGTTTAATTTTCCATTATATGCGCCAGCAGTATGAATTTGACACTCAAAATTTTAGACTGCCGTAACCATTTCATACGGTATCATAGATTGCTTGATCATTATTTCACACGTTATAATATTTCACATAAAAACTGGTAAATATCATTCTATTTCAATTAACATTTATATTATTTATATTATTTATTTATTTTTGCATTATTACCATGATCACAACTTCAATTAGAATGAAACATCCTCAATTTCTAATTAAATAAGTCGTTTATGACCCCATTTTTACTCTTCTGATACCTTTTATCCCCATTCTGACTTTGTTGGTTGAATTCGGTAACATGCTAAATAAATATAGCGTGTAAGTATGGTTTTATTGGGAGATATCTACTAATATAATCTTTTATATATAGTTTTATTCTCTTGATTCTTTCATAATCGAAGATTTTATTTGTAGAAATTTTAATAAGATTTAATCCGTTAATTAATTTGAACAACAAATATTTTAAATTAAACGAGAATGAAAACTCATTTGTTATGCATAAATTATGAAACAGTTACCAACACTTGCAGAATATTGTAACACGACTTAAATATTTGATACCGAAAGAAAAATATATATAAATAGATTTTTAAGGGATCGTAGGACAGTTGAAAATTGAATTTCAGAAATTATCGAAAATAAACAGTAAGATATACGAGTTTCATTGTAGAATTTGCAGACTTGTACATATTCTCTAAACTATAGCACATATCCCAAAGAATAATAAAATTTGACTTAATTATAAAACGCATAACGCAACTGAAAATGTATTTCCATCAATTATATCCAAATAGCTCAATGAATAAGATTTCTTTTGTGTCAAGAATGTTTGAATTTGTTTTCTTCAAAACAAACGGATAAAAGTAGTTTAAAAACCTATTGATTATAGCTATAGAATGAGTCCGTGCAAGGTAAACCGTAAAATAACTTAATTTTCATGAAACCATAGTCTATTTACTAAACGAATATAGAAGTATTTTAGTTTATATACATGGTGTCAGAATTTTAAAGAATCTAAAATTTCCCAGATATATTTTTCGAGAAGTTCGCATAACTACGCATGTGTTTGAAGAGGCTATCGCATTAGTACATGAAGTTGCAATCTATCTTTAATCTTTACCAGTTAATAGTTTTCTTTTTGCAGATTTCCTATTCATAAATCTAGCGTTCAATTCTTAAAACTACTATCGATTCCCTGGTTGCAATTGTGTTCATGTCTTCTGTAAGGGAAATTAATTTACAATGTTTACAATCATTGAAATGTCAAGTGTAAAATGTTCTTAACCGGAAACACTTTACGTTCACCTTGCACCGATACGAAAATACCTATATTTTCTAAAAAGTTTTAGTAAGACAGATGCTTCTATTCAAAACCTTACTCTCGTGTACTAATAGAACTATTTATTACCTAGAAAAAAATCAAGTAATGTTATATATCGAAGACTGGATGTGTTCTGATCTTCTTCGTGAAGGAAAGCAATCCAAAAGCATCCAGTGGAACAAAAATATAACCTTTAGAACGAAACAAAACTTAATATATTCCAGCACTAGATTTTTATAACAATACTTATCTTTCCATATATAAAGAAGCCGTCAATCAGACGATTCCTTTGGGCTCTACAGCTACATTCGAATTGTATTTTCTGATATAAAAGAATGACAATTAACTAAATATATTACTTTTTCTGGAACGTTCTACTAATTTTGTAAAAAGAGTAGAACATTTCAGAAAAGAAAACATATTTACATCATTTGCAGTCTCAATAATATGAGAAAAATCACTTATAAAAAGAGTACTATGAAAAAACACTGAGTCCGGTATTTAAAGTAATTTGAATCTTGGAAAAATAATTTTTAAAGTAACTCTTTGATTTAGTGGATTCATTTAGTAGGCGGAGAATTACGCTGCTAAAAATATTCCAGTAAAGTTACGGGCAGCAGATGGCAGCAGAAATTCCAGGCATACCTCGAAAAAACAAAACATGCCTATCAATGTGTGCCGCCCGTAAAACAGGTTATAATGCACTTTAAAATACAATAACACTTTAATTACTATTCTATAGCATGTAGCATTTTAGATAATCATCCCAAAATTGCTATTTTGGCAAATAAAAATGCATTATGGTTAAGTGACATAATTTTTCGGAACACGACTAAACTGAAGGATTACAACCTAGCAAAGGAAAATGTATGGGGTCGTACCGTAATTTTGGTAACAGATGGGCTAAAGCTGTAAGATCATTTGGACTGCCCTTAATTTTCTAAATATCTAAGGGACAAGAACCGTTTATTTAGTAGATTTGACCGTTTTTTATCAAATAAGGTTGTTTCAAATGAAAGTTGAAGTGGAAACACTGAAATAAGAGTTTTTCTGACGCCTATATTGCATTAAATTTACAGTTTTTTTAGAGTGTAATATGTATTTTATTTGTCTAATGATTTTTTTTAAAATAATCATTCACATTTTCTGTTATATTTTTAGATTTTTCTTATAATTGTCGAAATATAGTGCCAGTTAAAATGGTCATTTTGTAACGTCCGAAGAAAGAAGGATGAAACTTATCTCAATAAACAACCACGATCATAATTAAGTGAAATTATTTGTAAACATTTTTAACAGTGCGCCATGTTAGGCCAAATTAGATGGTTATCCGTGGAAGATCATGTTCTTTAAATTAGTCTACAAAAGTACAGTCTGTTTCAAAAACGAATTCATAGGGGAAAATTAAACAATGATAAATTGGCCTTAAAAAGAGTGAAACCTTGTTCGTAACTTCAACAATGGGAAATTCATTTATGCATGCATGCCAACTTCCATCTTTTTAAAAATCAAGCAATTATGCTTGTAATCAGAAATTTATTTAATACAAAATAGTTAAATAGATTTCAAATAACTATCTAATTTAATGCAGACACATTTACTTAACCTATTTTCTCGTTCAAAAGGCGCTTTCCTGTAAAAAAAAGCTGGAGATTGGCAACTATGCTTAGTAGTCTTTTCGAAATAAGTATAAAAATTAAAAAGAAATTTATAATAGAATTTAAATAGCATTATAAGTATGTTTCAAAACAAAGAAAATATTTTTAAATATAATAACATATTTAAAATCTGAATTATTCACTATAACCGTCAAAAGATTTGTAGTTAGAACAGCTCTACTCAACTATCATGAGTTACAACTATCCTGGTATATAACAGAAGTGCTTTTTTAGGTTCAAATAAACTGAACTGAGGAAATTACAGGCCATGATATGTAAATCTCACGACTCAATTGCTAATACTTTCGCTTGTGATGCTATTCAATGGAAATTGGTTCCTCCTCGCTCACCCATTTTCGGTAAAATATAGGAAGCTGGGTATAGTAATTTTTGATAAATACAGGTGCAGCACAACATATAAAAACTAAAAACGTTGGCTGTTTTACTCGGTCGAACTAAGGTAGGCTCTAATTTACACCTGGATATTATTTTAACTTTTGCCAAAATAAATAAATAAAATAAATACAAATTTTAATGCAGTTATTCAACGGAAAACCAGAACAAAAACTTCCATGCATTTCTATTATTTTGATTTCGAGCAGGTATTTACCGTTTTCTTGTCTAACGATTAGAACACTGGCTACAAATTAAAAGTTTTCAATATCAAATTGCGGTTTAGACTTGGATGTTTGTAGTGTGTAATTTTTCTCTTTAAATAGAGGTCACGTTTTCAATAGCTTTTGTTTCCGAAGACAAACAGTATCTATTTTATTGTTCAACTTTCAATCAATTAATGCATTGAGTTTCAGCAAATTTATCTTTTAACATAAAACAAAATTATGGCTCAAAGTTGAACCATTTCATTCATGGAAAACAGATCATGGGAAAAGATTTAACAGTATAGCTGTGATTACTAAAACACCAATTTTTTTTAAAGCTAACAAGACATTTTTAATACTACATCTCAAATAAAGAGTTTTTTTTTCTAATAAAATGTTTATTAATTTTTCAGAATTTTATTTTCTATACGATGTTTGAATTTCAGAAAAAATAGCTTTTATTAATAAATAGTTTTAATAGTTTTGAAAGAAATTAAAATAAAAAGCAAACCAATTTTATATGATAAAAGTATTTACAAAAAAAGGCCTCTTATCAGAAGAATCTTAACCATCTCTGATAATCATTTACTGAAATCGCAAACATATTTTGTTGGCAAAAAAGGGGAAAAATATTTTCGAGGATAGTAATTCCCTGCTATCACTAAAAGATCTGATCTGTTTAAACGCCTTAATATTCTTTTTGTCCCTGAACTTTAGTGAAAGTAGAATAGGTGCCGGAGATTCTTCTATTACTTCATAAATAAAGGAAAGAAAAAAATTCCATTAACCCATATGGAACACGAAGCAAATACTTCCACCTTCTTTTACTTTTATCTCATTTGTATTTTTCTTTTATATTCAGAAATGTGGCTGTTCCAAAAATGAATAATACGCCGGAGATAGTTTACCCAAAGACTTTAATGGTATATAATGTGGATTAATGTAAATATGCAGAATCTGTATGTTTCTTTTATTCTTTTATACTATTTTGCTGTAATTTAATAAATACAGATTCAGAGGAATTCTAAACAGAGTAATTCTAAACATAGATCCAATTTTACTTGTATAAATCGCCAAACGCCAAAACCATTTACATGGTTACTAAGCATTTTAATTATTTTTTCACCAGTCAAAGAAAGATATTTAAAATCAGAAATGGTATTTATTACTCAGTATACTGTAATTTTTTTTAACGAAAATGCACGGTAATTATGAACAAACATGTAGAATAATTTCTTCCGATTCATCCAAACTTCCGGAAAGTGTTCCTTTACCGTTTGAAACCCCACAAAAGAATTTGTTTTAAAAAATAAAAAATCAAATTTTTATTAATTACGTAATTTTCGAAAATGTTTTCAATTAACTTTTACACTGCAGTTAAGCTTTCGATTAACTTTTACTCTACAGTAAAGCTTTTGATTAGCTTTCACACTGCAGTGAAGCTTCTGATTTGCATTCAGACTTCTTAATCAGTTTTCTCTATCCGGAAAATCGGTTTTGCTAATGCTCAGAAGTATTAAGTAAGTACATGTATGTTTAACTAACAACTTACTAGCTTTAACATTAATATTAAATTTAACATTATTATGTTACAATTGGTTGCCCAAATTCACGCATGCAGCTAAAAATGTTTAGTTGAGAAATGATTGTATGCGAAAAAGTGATTTTTTTGTTAGAGAGAAGGGTCATTCCATGTCAATTCAACCAGACCTTGTAACCCGACCGACAGGGATTTGGATAAAACTTTGTGTACGCACTAGTTCTATCATGAAATGATTCCATTAGAAATTTTTCCTACCCAGAACTCATAGTTTGTGAGATATGGGGGGGGGGGGTCCAATTCTTGGGTTTTTCTCAAATCGCACATTTCTGAGTCTGTATTTTAAGATTGCAGTTCGATTTTCAAAAAATTGTTTCGCTGGATCTAAAACCGGAATCATCTTTAAAAAATCACCATAGGAATATAAAAAAATGCAGATTTTAATAAAAAATATTTAAAAAAAATTATTTGTAACATTTAGGATTAAAAAAGTCAGCCAAAGTTGAGAGTTATGGTTATTTTTCTAAATTTTTGTGACTTCATGAAAAAGGCTGTACACAAAAAGGCAAATGAAATTTCCAATTTCTTTTTGTTTTAAATAAAATTTTACACTTTGGACTTTCCATCTATGAAATAAAAATGATGTCTTTCTCATGGCTTATGCAAAAATTTTGGGTATTCCAGTTAGCCGGATGCATGTGTTATTTTTACATATGTGCATATATATAGATCTATATAAATACAGATGTACTATACATGTACATATGTATGTATATATACAATATACTAACCTATATATATATATGTATAACGCTGGTGCCCGTCTAATCGAAAAGTACCAAATTTACGCTTGTATTGAAAAGCACCAATTAAAAAGAAAATAATCCGTCTTAGTTTAGCTGTGGTACTTAAATAATTACTGGAGTTTCTATGAGTTATTGAATTTAATGTTATTTGATACATGTTTTTTTATTTGCAAAGTAAAGTTTATGCTTTGTTTTTTCTGATTAAAAAAAACTGACTATAATATGTTTCCTCATTAAATTTAGTGAATGGTCCATATGTTTCATTTCATTCACACTTATTTTCCGTTTTATAAATGCAGTAGTCCTAAGTAATAAAAGTTTCTTTCTCTGAATCACAGAGATTATCAATGTAATTTATTTCTCTGTTATTTGTATAGCTAGTTTTGTGACACTCTATACCAGTCTATATTCTAATACTGCAAGCCTGAAGACTATTAGAAGGTTTACTATTAGGCTCCATATTAAAACAATAAACCAAAAAAATATTTACACACATCACAAGCTATAAAATATCTAAAAATCAGAATATATTTTTAATAGCACAGTAAAAGTTAGATCATTCTTCTATGATAAGAAACAACAGAATGACAATAATTTGATTAAATAGATTTCAAAACATCTGCTTTCACTAAAGGACCTTAACCTGCCTTTACCAGAAGGTTTTTTTACAAGGCAGGTGCAATTAAATCTTTGAGACAATAGAAACAAATTTAAGTTATGTTAAACATTTATGTATTTAAACGTGTCAAAAAATATTTAAACAGATTAAAATTACCCAAGGAAAGGAAATACAAGGTTTTGAACATTTTTGAACATAAATAATTAATATGTAAACATTCAAAATAAAGAATGGAAATATGAGGAGAAAAATATATTCATTTTATAATGTACAAAATAAATCTGTTTTGAATTAAATTATTTAAGGTGGCAAGTGGTCAGGGAAAAAGGATGTCGAAAAAAAGAGGAAACTACCAGCAATTTCTTTTAGAAAATACTCATACAAAAGGATTAAAAAAGGCAAATTTCTTTTTAATAAAATGCTGGTATTAAACACTTTTTTAAATTTTGTTTTTCCCTGACCACTCGCCACCCTGTTATTGAAAACAAAAATAAGGGTTTTTAGCTTAGCAAAAAATGCCCATTATTAAATAACTAAATGAAACATATACACCATTCACTACAATTAATGGGGAAACATATTGCAGTCAGATTTTTTTTATCAGAAAAAAACAATGCATAAATTTTACTTTGCAAATAAAAAAACATGTATCAAATAACATTAAATTCAATAACTCATGGAAACTCCAGTAATTATTTAAGTACCACAGCTAAACTTAGTCAGATTTTTTTCCCCCTTAATTGGTGCAGATTTTCAAAACAAGACAAAATTTGGTACTTTTCGGTTAGACGGGCAGCAGTATTATATATATATATATATATATATATATCAATATACTGTATATATACATATATATGTACATGTATAATACATCTGTATTTATATAGATCTATGTATATGCACATATGTAAAAATAACACATGCATCCGGCTAACTGTAAAGTACCCAAAATTTTTGCATAAGCCATGAGAAAACATAATTTTTATTTCATAGATAGAAAGCCCAAAGTGTATACTTTTATTTAAAACAAAAAAAAATTGGAAATTTTATTTGCCTTTTTGTGTACAGCCTTTTTCGTGAAATCACAAAAAACTGGAAAAATAACCATAACTCTCGACTTTGGCTGACTTTTTTTTATCCTAAATATTACAAATAGTTTTTTTTTAATATTTTTTATTAAAATCTGCATTTTTTATATTCTTACAGTGATATTTTGAAGATGATTCATTTTTGAGATCCAGAGAAACAATTTTTTGAAGATGTAACTGCAATCTCAAAATACAGACTCAGAAATGTGCAATTTCAGAAAAACCCAAGAATTGGACCCCCCATATCTCACAAACTATGAGGTCTGGGAAGGAAAAATTTATGATGGAATCATTTCAGGATAGAATTAGTGTGTACACAAAGTTTCATCCAAATCGATTTCGGTCGGGTGAAAAAATCGTGAAAAACTAGTTGAATTGACCCAGAATGGGTTGAAATGACCCAGGACTGATTAATGCATCGTAAAAGCTGTTTAAAAACGTTTCTGAAGATGACGGACAGCTAATAAAATTTATTTTTATAAATTCTTTTACAAGTTTTGAAAATAAATAGTTTTCTGCTGCGAGTTTTGTGGGAAATATATTGTATCCGTAATTGTGTAAATTCACACAGAGATATAAATAACGACATTATCATAAATACAACAAAATCGTGTATGAGGACCTCAGAGCATAAACAATTACAACATACATTCAGAATGCACAGGTTTCAGAAACCAAGAACAGATTCAGGAGATCTCTAAATGTAAAAGATCAGGATTTTTAGAGTACTTTTAAAACTGAATATGTTAAAAAAATTATTCGATTTTTTTAAAGATGCAAAAATACAATATTTTATTAATAAAAACTTATTAATTTTCAATATTTCATGTAGTTAAAAAAATAATACGTTTTTTAGGAACTGAAACATAAAATTTCGAATTTGAGCTTTCGAAAATACACTATTATTTTATATTTTCCTTTAGTATTCTGCCATAATGAAAATAAACTCCAAATAGCAAAGCTCTTGAAACTGTTACGCAAAGTAAGTAATAAAGACTTAGACTAATCATAAAAATAAATGTGTCTGATGAAATTTTCTTCCAGTAGTTATTTAAATTGTATGCATCCGCCCAAGTACTTTATGTTCCACGTTAAATGAAGAAGAAGATATGTAATGCTCAATATATTGCTTATTACGTGATTATAAACTATTTAAATATTATTAAATATACTTAATAATTGCAGTAATCTTTTATATATTTTTTAACAGTCTTGTATAATATAATATGATGTTTATAGACAAATCTTTTTTTTAACTTTTTAGTTTTAAAAAGTTTGAAAATTGTGTATATTTTATGCTTTTATAGTATTCTTAGACATTTTATAGCAAAGTGTAATGTTTATGGCATGAATTTTTAAAATGTTGTAAAATTTCTCACTTTTAGGTTCTTAAGTCTTTCTTATGTGACTATGTCTTATATTACGTTCGTTAATAAAAAGAATAAATTTTAATTTTTTAAGCGTTGTTAGGATTATTTCATTAACATAATTTTATGTCTTTTATTTTTTTGAAAAAAATTTGCTACTTAGACTTCGGCAATTAAAAATTAAACGGGGACATTTTGTGGTACGTTTTATTAATATTCCTTAAGAATTGGAAACTTAAACAAGACTTTAAATATTGCTTATAAGCAGTTGAAGTGCTCATTATTTGCTTTATTGATAATCATAACAACACCACACTCATAAAAAGAAGAAGAAACATTATGGTATTGATTATTGTTTGGTGATGAGGATGATAAATGATTCAAAGTTATTCTAATTAAACCTACTCCATGTATTGAGAGTATATGTGAAAGAAAACTATAACAGATAGCTCATGGACGCTTTTAATAATCTTTAAAAGAAGTATTTTGTAGCTGTTACTATCGTAAATATAGCAAAATACTTTAATTACGTTTATAAATGCCTTTGTAAAAGTTATGGTCTTTGCATATTGAATTATCGCAAAAAAAGAGGCATCAACGAAATCTGATTTCACGACTTAACAAAAAATAAAGAAAAAAAACTGTTCATTATTTATTGAAGTGGTTGAAGTTATTTTATTGAATGCATTGCACAAAAAATTTTGATTATTAATAACGATTTCATGTTATAATGCTCTAATGCTGTCGAAATTTAAAATTAAAATCATCGGAGTTCTAAAGAACAATTTTTATATTTCCATAAATGTTCATCTTTGATCGAAGCAATTGAGCAAAGGTAATTCACTGAGTATTTCTGTTCTAATTAAGAGATTTTTAAGTACAAAAATATGAAAATAATAATTTACAAACCAAATCGTAACTTAAAAAATATACCAAGACTGGAATAATAAAATCAATGAGCCTCCCACTGCCCCATTCCTAACATAGGTAGTGGATCCATCTGGAGAAAGGTGGAACTGGATATTAAATTTGATATATAAGGCTGATGTAAAAAATTTTCACTTTTAGATCTTCAATTGCTCCATCACCCCCTGACAATCCAACTAAATAGTAAAATTGCAGTGTTGCTTTCCCTGTAAATTTTTTAAAATCCTAAAATAAGGTTCCTTTTTTATGAGTATAAAACGTTTTATTACATATAAGCATGTATAACTTGAGAGCATTAATCATAACTTAATTTTTTTAAACTGTAATATATTTGTAGATTTACATTATTTTAAATAGTGTTTCTATTGCAGGGAAGACTACAGCTTAATAAACGGAAATATCAGTTCACGGCAGAGAGAAAGTTAAGATACGAAATAAAAATTTTTTGTACAAGATTAATTTTCATTTCTTTTAGCTTAATAAACAATCAATCAAAGATGCGACAGTAAAACACAGATTTTGGGTGACATTCTAAAAATTTACGTTTACTTCATATTTTTCATTTACCGTATCTTTCATTTCATTTTTTTTATTATTATATATTTTTTAAATATTGATTTTAAATACACCTTCTTTGCTTTATATTACTGTAATTCAAAATTTTATGGTAGAACAAATTTAGATACATATGTCGCCAAAGTTATTACATTTTTCTGGTTTACAATAAAGAGATTTCGTTTCAATATGAAGTTTTGAAAGTTAAAGTAAAAGCAATTCTTATAAATTTTTCGTCCGAGAAAAGAATATATGCTTCAATTCCAAATTAATAATTATTTAATACATTGAGTATTTTACTATTACTTATATATTGAGAAATTTATATCCAATTAATGTTAAATTTCCGTTGTTTTTCATACTATAGAACTAAGAAGAAATATATCAATAGATCTACTAACTTTTTTTCTAAAAATGAAAAAGAAAAAAAAAATTCTAATGAAAATTAAAAATTATAAAATGCTGATTATCTTTCTTTAATTATAGAAAGTGCTATTAGATTTTAAAATTACATAGTTTAAAAAAAATCCATCCAGCAGAAAGTTTTCTTATTTTGTTTAAATTATTTATTTTGCACGTGATCATCATGAAAAAAATAATAATTATAAATATAATTATTATAAATAATAATAAGTTTTACTATTATTATTGTATTATGAACATTAGTGTATCTCTTTAGTGACGTAAAGTATTTCGTGTAATGAATCCAAGACAATAATTTTGTTTTTCCGTAAAAGATGTTCATATATATGCTATCATAATAAAAGAAATCAACTATCATTATATGAAAATGCCTTTTCTAAACTTTTTGATCACAAATATGGATGAAACTAGTCGTTGGGCGCCACCGTAATACTTGCCCATCATGGATATGCATGCTATAAAATATGAAAATAAAACACGTGTGAATTATTTGTAAAATGCATTGTAATTCCACAACAAAATTTAAACGTATATTAAATATTTTTTATACATAGTAATGTTCTATTACGGAATTGCAAGTACTACTTGATTATCTCCTTGATCCATTTCGACAAATTATATAAATCGCTAAACTACTCATAAATTATACAAATTGGCACAATTCTTATTTTAAGTAACGTAAAAACAAATAAATTGCTAAAAGATTAATAAAAATACATATTAACGGTCTAAAAAAATAGTTGTTATTACAAACACATGTAACATATTTAATGTCAAATGTATGTGACCTTTACGATAAACATTTGTTGGCATTTAATTTTATAATTTGGCGATATTTTTTTGGTCGACATAATAATCATGTAGAAAAATCATGTAAAAATCCTTGTCACTCCGAAAACCATAAACCTATTAACAAACCGCTTTTTGACTCGGATGAAGTGTCTCATTTCAAATTAAAAGATATTTTTTGAATTGGAATTTGAATGGCATACAAGGTCGTAAAAAATCAAAGAGTGTAGAAAATTGGATTATAAATATATCTACAACTGATAATACGACGGATTTCATTCTTTAGGAAAAATTTATATTTTTTATAGTCTTTAACAGCTGCTACTCATATTTAACAAGCTTCTTACCATTATTACATAATAAGTACGCACCAAATTTTAAGTCTGTGTCTC
Source organism: Maratus speculifer (assembly GCA_964019185.1). NCBI lineage: Eukaryota > Metazoa > Arthropoda > Arachnida > Araneae > Salticidae > Maratus > Maratus speculifer. Next base: position 276,382,206 of record OZ025289.1, on the reverse strand, counting down.
AATTTGTTCTGGAGATAGAGCATTTACAGACAGACGGACTGCAAATCTTTTTACTGAAAATATGTTTTCTGAATCCCCAGTGTCTGAAACGTGAAAATCCACTAAAAAGTTTCTTTGAAAACGATTGCAAGACTTACCCTATATTATGTATGATGGATAAGTAAAAATTACTTGTGGGAAATACTGATGAAAATATTCAAGTGTATGTCAGAGGTGATTTTCTTCTTTTTTAAGTGGAATAGATATTAAAGAGAAAAAATACGTGTAGCATTCGGGGACTGCCGCGGTAAAGCTATTGCATAGCATTTTCTTATCAACTCATGCAATTATAATTATTTTTTTTTATTTATGCAGTTTTTTTTGTGTTTGATAATAATTCAAGTTTTTTCTTCTTCTTTGATATTAATTCAAGTTACACTTTTTGAGCGTGATGACCGATAAGAAAACAAATTTTTTCTTTTATTGAAAATTCTTAATATCACTTTGACTGTTATTAAGTTTCTTTTCTTGGTAATGGAAGGACAATCTCTCTAAGTTTATTTGTATTCCTGCTTTATAGAATCATACCAAAGCATGAAGAAGAAAAAAAAGTACCTAAAGAAGTTTTTTGTCAATCAGTGTCATGCAAGGGGCGGGAGAGGGGCATTAGCCCTGGCTGCAAAAAATTGTACTACCAAGATCATTTTTTGGCCTGTCATAAGTTTTGGGAGAGACAGGGGGGGGGGAGTTTTCTCTTTGCACACCCTTATTTCTAATACAGCTCAGTGCAAGATTTTTAAAAATGAAAACTTTAAGTTTTATTAAAATAGTTACTTATGAAGAGTTTTAAAAATGTAGGCACATATGTCATATACGTACCACATAGACGCGATTTTTTTTCTGACGCCAGTTTGGCAGAAAACTTCATTATCAATCAATCTATATCAATTACATATATATATATACACTATATTGCCATTGATTATGGGACACTTGCGATTTTAGACATTTTACTAAATATCTAAAAAAATACATGAGGAATCATCTCGAAACTCTTAGTGTATAAATATAGTAGTATACGTCATACATCTCCGTGAAGAGTTTTTACCGAAACTCCATAGGGGACCGTCAACAAATTAAAAAAGATTGAATATCTTTTGAATAACCCTGTCAAAACTAATGTAGCAAAAGCGCTCAAACTCTAGATTATGATTGAATGCCTTATTGTAATACACTGTGTTCATTTTTATACAAATAGCATGCATACTCGCAGAGTAATTAAGGTTTTTATAAAAATGGTCCCAAATCAGAATTAAAAAATAATGAAAATTGTATACAAAATGAGTTGGTTTACTAAATAATTTTTTACTGCGCATGCGTCAATGATATCAAAATTTCATTTGCATATTATGTTAGCTAAATGTATAGAGCAACTTTTGTGAAAGTCACAAAATCATAACTTGAAAATTCTGAAAATAATCGTCAATTGAATAAGTTGAAAATCCGTTATTCTCAAAATGAAGCAAAAACAAGAAGGGTTGTATCCATATATTCATTGATTAGTGTCAATATAGAATACACAATACGGGATGTTACGACTACTTTTGGATAAAATCCCTCATTTTTTTGCTTCATTTTGGAAACAACGGATTTTGTTCTTTTTCTATAGACGATTACTTTCAGAATTTTCAAGCTATAATTTTGAGACTTTTACAAAAGTTGCTCTATACCTTTAGCTAACATAATATGCAAATGAAAATTTGATATCTTTGACGCATGCGCAGTAAAAAATTATTTAGTAAACCTACTCATTTTTCATACAATTTTTATTATTTTTTAATTTTGATTACAGGGTACTGTGTGCAATGTTGTTTGTCATATTTTCTGAAAAAAATATTATTTTATATTAAGAACTCTGAAAATTATAAGGAAAAAACTTAGAAAAATTTGGGGCCATTTTTATAAAAACCTTAATTACTCTGCGAGTATGCATGCTATTTGCATAAAAATGAACACAGTGTATTCTCATAAGACATTCAATCATAATCTAGAGTTTGAGTGCTTTTGCTACATTAGTTTTGACAGGGTTATTCAAAAGATATTCATTCTTTTTTAATTTGTTGACGGTCCCCTGTGGAGTTTCGGTAAAAAATCTTCACGTAGATGTATGACGTATACTATTATATTTATACACTAAGAGTTTTGAGATGATTCCTCATGTATTTTTCTAGATATTTAGTAAAATGTCTAAAATCGCAAGTGTCCCATAATCAATGGCAATATAGTGTATATATATATATATATATTACAAATTTAAAATTTTTTCGCCAAAACTAACCTTTATACTATCTTAATTTTCTTATAATAATATTCCGTACTTACTTCAAATTATTAAATTAAAATCTTGTTTCTAAATCTAATCTGTTAATCTGTATGCAGACGATATAAATTCTTAATTTTCCTTAAAAAACATTATTCCAGTATGCGTAAATTTAAAAAGATGGCTCTAAATTAAAAATATTCTTAATTAAAACTTTATTTCTTAATATTCCAAATAAAACTGATTTCTTCTATGTTTTTATCAACCCTTTTTAAGAAAGTCTTATTAAATTTATTCCAAACCCATACCTTTAAAAAATATCATTATTTTATTTTATCTATTTATTTATTTTTCCGCCGTCAACGATAATGTGCATATTAATAAATTCATTTCTTTTCTTTTTCTCTTAAAATTAATCATGTATAAAAATCGTCTGCCTAAGATATTTAAATTTCGGAGTCAATTATAAATTGGTTAAATAATATTTTTTTAAAAATAAATTTATCGTCTGTTTAAAATAGCCTCGTAACTGGACAAGAATTCTGTTTACATGAAAGATTGATGGTTTGAGGTTACCGAATGTTCCAGAACTTTCTTTTCAGTTTAAAAGGGGGAAGTCTCGAGATGAGAAGAAGATTCTTCTGAAGATTTCTTGGGTTGCTTCTTCGATGAGGACAGCTCGCTGAAATAATGATGGAATTTTTGCAAAAAGGAGCTTTTCCTTCCTCATTATCACGAATTTAATAAATGAATTTACAGCAGCCCATGACTAATTATTGGATCTTCTACATTTATTTATTATTTTTGTTTTTTCCCTCGCTTGCCATGACTGCGTGTTTCTGTTTAACCAGTGGAAATAATTCGAGTTCTCCTGAAATCGTCACAACTAATCGAAAAGTCGACAGGATAGGTAATGCCTGTGCTAGTGTCTGTTTCGGATTTTGAAATGAATCTACTGAAGAAGTAAAATGCTATGTAAATGAATCTAATGAATCTACTGAAACGAAGTGATGACAAGAATATGAATCGCCGAAAATTTTTCCCGCCATGGTTGAAAGTGTTATTAAGCAAGAATTGCCATTATCTTTTGATTCCTCGAGTGAATGTAACAGAGGAGATTTTAATGTTAAACAGCTTTCTGTCCGAGTGGTTTGAAAGATTTCTTCTAAATATCTCGTGAATTCCTGAGGCCTGATATTCCACCTTTTTGCTGTTTATGTGTAACTGATGACTCAAGATAATCATGGTCATAATGACAAATTTTTGAAAATTAATAACTTCAAAGTGGTGAGTATGCGAAAGGTATTTGATGAGGAATTTAATAAAGAATGGATTTTATTGAAGATTTTTCGGGAACTGTAAGTTTATTTTATTAAATGTTTTGATTATTTTTTCTATTCTATTTATGATTGATGGAAAGTATTTATTATTTATTTATTTATTTATTTATTATTTTATTGATGAGAGTAATTTGAAGTTAATTTATTAATTTACTAATTTATTTATTTGATTATTTATCTGTGAATCTTACTTACTTACCAATTTATGAGCATTATTATTATCATTATTATGTGTTGTAGATTGAAATATTTTATTCTTAAGGATTTAATTGAGGAGTATGATGTTCTTAAGATATTTACTGTTACTTATTAAGACTATTATGACATTTTTATGCACGATTAAAGGCAATTTTGTAATAATAAGGAATTATATAAAAAACTTAGTAACTCAAGTTTACTTTTAAAAAGTACATTTTCTATTTTATTGATATTTGTTTGTTATCAAGAACTATTCTCAGAATGCAGTATTTTCATGATAATGTTCCTACAACTAGACATTTGAGCTGAAAATTAAGTTAACATTTATGTTTTTCATTTTATTTGTTAGAATTTCTGGTTACAGTGAGCTTTGGTTCCCGGATTCTTATAATTTATTTAAATTCAGTAAGACTATGGAACTGTGCAAGGCTGTTGCTAGAATTTTGACTGATAAATATGATTAATTTTTTTGTAAATTTTGTGATTTTAAGTAAATAATTACCTATAATTAAAATTTTTGAATATGTTTATGATCTATAAAATAATAGAATTAAAAGTTGATCCCAATTTAAGGTATATCTATGATATTTACAATTTCTGTTTTATTAGATAAAATTTATGGTTAATGTTAACAGCTAAATATAGTCACAATTTCACGATAATTTTGATTCAATTTTTTTTAAATGGTGGGTAATGGTTTTGTGTGACGCAATTAAAATGTATACAACATCAGTAGACAAAGCCCTCAAAATTGCGAAAGCGCGAACTCATGAATTTCACCTTAAAAGTAAAAGACTCTATGATCGAAATTTTGTTGAATGCCCATTAAAAATACAAGACTCTGTAATTTATGAAGAATTTAAATACCCTAACACTCGAAAATTAGAACCTACTTTCTCTGGACCATATAAAATTATAAATAAACTTTCTGATGTAACTTATGAAATAGATAAATTTAATTATGAGACAGGACAGAATTCCGTTATTGTGCATGTTTCTAAATTAAGACCCTATTTTTCACCCGAAGATTTTAAACGTTTCATGAGCAATCCAAAAAACAAACAAAACCTCAGATACAATCACTAGATCAAACTAAAGTCAAGACAATAGATTAAATTTACCATAAACAACCATAAAAAAATACCATAAAAAACTTTTACCATAACCATTTACCAAATACCATTAAACCATTAAACCCATTTACCATAAAAAAACCATAATTTTCAACATCAGCGGGTATGTTCTTGGAGCGCTACAAGAATATTACTTGTTTTTGGGAGTTTTTGGGATTAAATTGGGCTCCTTATGCAGGCATAAGGTGAACACTTTGATTGTAAAAGCTTTCAAATTGATGTTGATAAATTAATTTTAAGGGTGTTTAAGTCTAACTATATTTACTCATTTATTGACATTAGTATTACTCTATTTATTCAGCAGATATTATATGATAATAGTTATAAAATCTAATGATTCTACTCAAACCTATAACATAATATGTGATTTTCAGTGATTGTGAAAACTACAGATTAAAAGTTTTTCAAAAAAGCACACTTTTTTTATTTCCATTTCTCAATTAAGAATGACACCTTTTATTCCTATTGTATTTTATTATTAAAGTTTATAAACCATATGTGGATAAAACATTATTCTACATTTGGCATTGAAAACTTATAACCAAATTTGTAAAAGAGTATCAGAGAGGAATTATTGTAAGGAAATACTGGTTGAGAGTCCATTTTCTAAATAGTTAGATTTAATTTTATTTGGATTTTGGAATTATTATGATTTTTTTTTATTTATGCTTTCGGCTAGCAAAAAATACTTTCTTATGCTATTAGAAGATAAGAAAATTATTTAGTTGCTATGTAATTATTTTTATCCTCAACCAATATTTTCCCTATCAATAATAAACAAATAGTGATATTTTCTTTTGATTATACTCTTGTTTTACTATTATTATTATTATTATGATTTCTATGATGAAGTTTAGTATTAATTATACTCTTATTGAAAAATATTAGGATATGGAGTCTTATTATACTATTACTTATTATTGTTGACATTGTTATTATTTAAATTTTTCTATATTATTCATTATTGATATTGAGAGTGATGCTATTTATTATTGAAAAATTGATATATTATTGAAAGATGTTGGATCCAACATAACATAAAAAACAAAGCTTAAACTAGATTTGGAGATATTTAATTAAAGAGACTGTATTCACTGGACATTGAAAAAGACTCGTTTATATATTCTTGAAAGACTTTTTTCATTTAAAGGACTTATTTAAAATAAACTATGCATTAAGTCATTGTAGTTATTTAAACTTCCATGAGAACGAACTTTTATTGTTTTTATTATATTTTTATCTCTTGCTTATTAATATTCATAACTTATTTACTGTTATTATATGTATTATCTCCTATGCACTTCCAAATGGTAAGTGATGTTGTAACATTATTGTATTTCTTTCAGGGAAATGCTCCTACCTAAATTCAATTCAGAATTATTTTCTCTTAACTATTTTATTTTAATCGCTAATATTTTTTATATTGCGTTAATTTTCTTTTCTTCCATCTCTTGGCTTCCTGGATTTGACAGTTTTATTCCAAAATTTAACTTTTCTAAATTATTATATTTCTGTTGTCTGAACTTGTAGTTTTATTTAACTATCAATTTCATACAAAGTCTTGGGGAGGGGGGATAATATTACAAATTTAAAATTTTTTCGCCAAAACTAACCTTTATACTATCTTAATTTTCTTATAATAATATTCCGTACTTACTTCAAATTATTAAATTAAAATCTTGTTTCTAAATCTAATCTGTTAATCTGTATGCAGACGATATAAATTCTTAATTTTCCTTAAAAAACATTATTCCAGTATGCGTAAATTTAAAAATATGGCTCTAAATTAAAAATATTCTTAATTAAAACTTTATTTCTTAATATTCCAAATAAAACTGATTTCTTCTATGTTTTTATCAACCCTTTTTAAGAAAGTCTTATTAAATTTATTCCAAACCCATACCTTTAAAAAATATCATTATTTTATTTTATCTATTTATTTATTTTTCCGCCGTCAACGATAATGTGCATATTAATAAATTCATTTCTTTTCTTTTTCTCTTAAAATTAATCATGTATAAAAATCGTCTGCCTAAGATATTTAAATTTCGGAGTCAATTATAAATTGGTTAAATAATATTTTTTTAAAAATAAATTTATCGTCTGTTTAAAATAGCCTCGTAACTGGACAAGAATTCTGTTTACATGAAAGATTGATGGTTTGAGGTTACCGAATGTTCCAGAACTTTCTTTTCAGTTTAAAAGGGGGAAGTCTCGAGATGAGAAGAAGATTCTTCTGAAGATTTCTTGGGTTGCTTCTTCGATGAGGACAGCTCGCTGAAATAATGATGGAATTTTTGCAAAAAGGAGCTTTTCCTTCCTCATTATCACGAATTTAATAAATGAATTTACAGCAGCCCATGACTAATTATTGGATCTTCTACATTTATTTATTATTTTTGTTTTTTCCCTCGCTTGCCATGACTGCGTGTTTCTGTTTAACCAGTGGAAATAATTCGAGTTCTCCTGAAATCGTCACATATATATATATATATATATATATTTAAATTCTCATAGTAAGCAGTTGTAGACCTTTCCATTGATGTGTCACACGACTGTTGTTGTAAAGAAATTAAAAACGTGCCCCCAGGGGGAAGAATGGGGGGGGGGATGACACACAAGACATGCATGATAGGAATAAGCAGTTGTAGACCTTTCCATTGATGTTCCACACGACTGATGTTGTGAAGAAATTAAAAACGTGCCCCCCTGGGGTGGCAGAGTGGGGGGATGACACACAAGACATGCATAATAGGAATAAGTAGTTGTAGACCTTTCCATTGAGGTATCACACGTTTGGTGTTGTAAAGAAATTAAAAATGTGCCCCCCAGAGGCCAGAGTGGGGGGATGACACAAAAGACATGCATAATAGGAATAAGCAGTTGTAGACCTTTCCATTGATGTGCCACACGACTGGTGTTGTAAATAAATTAAAAATGTGCCCCCTTGGGGGGCAGAGTGGGGGGACACACAAGGCATGAATAATAGCAATGAGCAGTTGCAGACCTTTCTAAAGATATGCAACAATAGGTGTGTGGATAAAAATTTAAAAAGTTCCCCTTTGGTGGAGGGGACAAAGTGGGGTGCAGCACAGTACTCACTCATTTTCTTTCACTATTTTTTCATCACTTTCTTCATTAATAAATGCACTTTGTTTATTCAAATTTAAAACATTTATACACAAATTTTACGCGAACAGCTATTAACTAGCAACTGCTATTCACTGGTGTACTAAAGTATTGTGTCTAAAGGAGATAAAAAAAAACCTAACACTCCGGCTGACGTCGTTTCAGTTCGGCAGACTTCGGCACAGTGCCGAAGTCTGCCGAACTGAAACATCGTTAGCCGGAGTGTTAGGTTTTTTTACGTTACAGAATTTCTAGATTAGGTCGCCACGCTCAAAGCCCGCGATAAAAGCTATGCAATAGCTTAAAAAAATGTTGAAACACATGATGTACCAATCCAGTAATCAAAAGTTTAAGGAGTATTTATCGCAAAAAATTAAATGTATTTTTTTTCATTTTTCGAGATTTTTAAATAAAGCGCATCAATAAATTACGAACATTCAGTTACGAATCAGTTTTTTTTTCTTATTTTATTTTTATCTGTCATTTAAGAGAGTATTAAAGCTGCTTACTTCCCTGACATTATGGTATTTTTAAATATTTAGTATGGATTCTCAACACATGACATACATGCATTATTTGTTATTCATGATGCTTAGAGTGAATTCAATATCCCTTTAAGGACTTTATTTAGAAAGAGATGTACGATCACTTAACAGTTTCTGAATTTTTTTTCCTTGATAAAATACTCTTTGATGCATAAGCAAGCGCAGTAAATAAAAATATATGTATTTCTTACATGCTGCAGCTAAAGAAATGAACTATTCTGAGCCAAAAAGTATCTCGATTTATCAAGAAATATGAGATGACTGAAAGTATTGCTTACAATGTCTAGGATATTTCCAAGATTTAATGATTTACTGCTTCTGGGATATTTAAGGAACTTATTCACTTTCAGTGACTCATTTTTGGATTAATAAAATTACGCAAATGTAACTGGTATCATAGATATGTTATTTAAAAGAAAGAATATTGCGAGCCGTACATGTTAAAATATTAGGAAATACATTTTTTATAATCAAAGTAAAATAAATAAAAATGTGTACATTAATTATAACTTAGAAATGTCATGTTCACATTGAAGCAATATAAGAACATTTAAACATAGAAAATGAAAATTATATGTATATATATATTTATTAATAAACAGTTTCTAATGATTTTTTGATTTATCCTGTCAGCACACGCGCTGGGATACAATTTAACCAAATTATATTGTGAAGCCAATCTACAGCTCATATTCAAAATATTAGAATAATTACCTTTTTTTAGAAATTGAAAATATCGTTTGGTAATTTAATGTCTTTTAATGAAAATATGCAAACGATATTTTTATTAAGAACTTATTGTTGATTGAACTTACTTGTTATCTTAAATTTAATATCATTTTTGAAAAGATTAATTGCAAAAAAAATTATTTTGAAAAGTCAAAATATTAGAATATTTATTCAAGTGGTTCAAAATATTAGAATATTTCACATTAATTCTCCTTTAATTATTACCAATTCTTAACTGGTGGTATCATTGATTAAATTCAGACTATTTTATTTAAAATCAGTATTCTTTTTTGCAGTTTGTTTCTTTTTCGTCTTAAAATGGGCCGTGTGAGTGATATTCCTGAATCTACTAAACTTCGTATGGTTGATTTGTATCGGCACGGTAAAAATTAATGTTTTATAGCGAATTATTTACATTGTTCGCAATCGAGCGTTAGTAAAATACTAACACAATATTCAAAAATAGGAAAATTTCAAAATAATCGCCGAAATGGTGGCCGAAAACCAAAAACATCTGCTAGAGATGACAGGAAACTGAAGCGTATAGTTAAGAAAAACCGTTTTAAAAGTGTGCGATTCTTGCACAGAAAATGGAAAGAAGAAGGAGTTGAAGTTTCTTCATCGACAACATTAAGACGTCTCCATAAATTTAAATTTGAATCTCGTGTACCGAAAACAAAACCTCTCATGACTGCAAGACAAAAGCGTATAAGATTGAATTGGTGTAAATCAAGACGTTTATGGAGCAATGAAGATTGGAAAAATATATTATTTAGTGATGAAAGTATGTTTTGTGTTTCATATGGTAATCAAGGTATTCGAGTTTGGAGAATGAAGCAAGAAGCATTTGATAAAGAATGCCTTAAACGTTCCGTAAAATTTGCTGCTAGTGTCATGGTTTGTGGTTGCATGAGTACAGAAGGACCTGGAAAGTTATGCATCGTCTACGAAAAGGTTAACTCTCTGATATATCAAGAAATTTTAGAATATTACATGATTCCATCATCAGAAGATTTATTTGAAGATGATTTCATCTTTCAACAAGATTTAGCGTCCATGCATAACTCGGTGTCAACTAAGAATTGGTTCCGCCAACGCAACATTAAGGTACTTCCTTGGCCACCAAATTCACCATATCTTAATCCCATTGAAAACTTATGGTGTATAATGAAGAAAAAACTTCAAGAAAATCCTCCTTCAAGTAAAACTGAGTTAGTGGCACGTATAAAGTCTATTTGGGCTAATATTGATAGAAATGTTTGTAAACACCTTGTATATAGTATGCAAGATCGATTGTACGCTGTTATGAAAGCTAAAGGGGATGCTATAAAATATTAACTACCATTTACTTCATATTCATAAGGTAATATTTTTGCGTAAAATAAAATATTCTAATATTTTGAACCAATCTAAATTTTATTCTAATATTCTGGTGTGTTTAAGGAAGCTGTATACCTAATTTATTGTGCTGTATTTTATATTTTATAAGTGTTAAAATCTTATCTAAACATTCCAGATTTAATTTATAAGAAATTTAATTGCATTTATTTAGTATAAAAAATAAATAAATGACAAATAATTTTTTCTTATTACTTTTTCTCAATTATTCTAATATTTTGAATATGAGCTGTATAAATGTGGGCGCGTTTGTTAACGGGCTAAAAATGATTTCCTCATACGTTCTGTACATCTGCTGGTATATTGGGTATCCTAAAACCCTGGTAGCATCGTCTTCTTGTAAAAATTAAAAAAATAAAATGTGTTCTTTACGAGTTTATTTTTTACCTATTTTCTTGCTTAGAAAATGTAATGTAAATAGATGTAACTTTATTCAAAAATTTTAATTTGGATAACCTAAATTAACCTTGAACATGTTGTCAGGTTCCTAGAAGACATCTGCCCTGAATTAGAAAGGAATGACATTTCCTTATCTGAATATTTTATGTATTGTGGGTTGTGTATCCGTGAAGCTCGAAATACCTTTCTTTCTTTTCTATAATAACGAATGACAGATGTTGACACAGGTGTGCAGATGACGCACTCGTTGAGGAATGAAAGTGATGGCCGCGGGGCGTGCCTCAGCTGTCATCTCGCTATTGGAGTGATGTGTAAACAGTAGATGTCATGACTCAAGGTCGGTATGCGGAATTGAACCAATGGAGGAACTCTAAGAGGCCCTACTGGGGGAAGGAAGATCTCTGACAAGGTCAACTCTGGACTGAGAGGTTGGGGACAGTTCTCGCTTGGCGTTGAGACCGATAGGTCGCTCAGGATTTGTGGTCCTGTTGGATAGTGTATATTTTGAGCGTGGGACATGGCGTCCCGGTGGATAGTGTTATAGGCCGAGAAGTGAGGCCTAGTACCCTTGTGTATTGAGATTCTGCGGTAATCTCTGATAAAGCGTATCTAACGTGCGTTGAGTGTGAGGAAGAAAATATAAGTTGAACGGTACACAACCAACGTTTATTGTAGTTAATTTAATGTTGAACCGGATCATCTATATCCGAGTTGTAATTGTAGATAGTTGTAATTATTGTTTCTTGTGTACATATCTATATCTTAAATAAACTGTTAGTTCAGTTCATTAACAGCGTCAGTGTTATTTTACACAATCCTCACAGCAGGTGACCGATATCACCCATTAATATCGGTGGTGGCAGCTAAAACTACCTAGGACATTCTTCAAAGTTTTGTGGACTGAGAGGAGAGTCCGACAAATTGGTGGCAGCGTCGGGATAGAATCGCCTGAAACCAGTGACCAGCGAGCCGTGTTGCAGTCTGTTAAGGCCAGAGTATCCAGTGGAATTCTTGTGTGGTCGTGCCATATCGTCGAGTATGTGCTAAAGCATCGTGCCGGATCGTCGATTGTATGCTAAAGTGTCGTGCCGTATCGTCGAATGTGTGTAAAGTGTCGTGCCGTAGCGTCGAATGTGTGTAAAGTGTTGTGCCGTATCGTCGAGTATGTACTAAGGTATCGTGCCGGATCGTCGAGTGTGTGATAAAGTATCGTGCCATATCGTCTAGTGTGGACTAAAGTGTTGTGCGTATCTTTATTAGAAAGAACTAAACTGAACTGTGTTGTGCCTGATTATCGCTACATCGTGGAGCTATCTGTGAATAGAAGAGTACCCCACCAAATAAAGTATAAGGTAAGGTGTTTTGATCATATCTTTCTTCTGACATCTCGAACCAAATTGTATTGTTGTATAATTAATAGTAATTTAAGTAAATTGTCTATGCAATTTATGTGCAATGAAATAATTGTGTTCAGATAGGAGTAAAGAATTAGTAACCATATTGCTATTGTTTTACAGAAAGGTCATAATAATTTGAGATGATAATGATATGCTATTTATAATGATATTAGTGAACTAAATTAATGCATTAAATCTAAATTATTGTTAAAGTAATTGTTAAATGAAGCAATACTGTTTAAATTTTAAGAGTTGCATTATCAAAATTCTAAGCAAATGAAAATTTTAATTGGCCAATACTAGTGAGGTGAAAAAAAAAGGCTCAAAAGAGAGCCATAGTGAAAAAAAAAGGCCCAAAAGAGAGCCATAGTGAAAAAAAAGGCCCAAAAGAGAGCCATAGTGAGAAAAAAAAGGCTCAAAAGAGAGCCATAGTGAGTAAAAATAAAAGTAAAGATTTTCAGTATATTTGTTTTAAGTGTAAGAACCAGTATTGAGTTCGGAAATATTTTATGAGGATAATTGTAGAAATTTATATATGCATGTTGTACAATTTTTCTTTATGTGGATTTCTTGAGTGACATCAATACTTTTATTCAATATCAACGTATCAGTATGATTATGTAAATTGTATGTTGTTATCTAAGTGTATACATTGAGACCTATATTGCATAGTAATCAAATCGAATTACTCTTTTACCTTTTGTTTTATTGGAAGTATATTGTGTCATATCAATGGTTGAGGAAAATTAGAGTATTCAGTAGCTTAATTAGAAATGAAATGTATTGATTATCTGAAGGGTATTAATTAGTTTAATAAGTGGAGAAATATCTGTACTAAGTTTGAAATTTCGGAAATATTAATTTGGTAGGTTTAACTATTCTTGTGGGGTGGTAATAACAATCGGTGAAGGTATGGCTTTCTTATTAAAACTAAAAAAGGTTGATCTTCAGGGGATAGCCGAAGAATTGGGTGTTGAATTCACGGAAGATGATACCAGAATTCAGCTTAAGAAAAAGATAATGGACAGTGATGAGTATGACGAGGGGGTTATTAAGGAATTATCAGACACTATTGTTGCAGAACGATTAGAACGCGAAGAATTAGAAAAACAGGAAAGGTTAGAGCGCGAAGAAAAACACGAAAAGTTAGAAATGGAGAAATTGAGGATGGGACATGAATTAGAAATGGAGAGACTAAGGGTTCAAGGTTCGGCAAATAATTCTAATGTTAGGGAATCTAATAATGAAAGTAATATAGAAAAATTGATCAAAAGTGTTAAAAGTTTATCTATCAAAGTACCAGAAGGGGCTGAGGGATGGAATTTATTTTTCAACAGTTTAGAAAGGGCATTCCAAACTAAAGATGTACCGGAAAACCAGCAGGCCGAAATTCTACTAAATATGTTAGGAGACAAGGCGGATAATTTGTTAATTTATACCACTAAGGAACAAATGGAGAATTATGAGGAATTAAAGGAGTTAGTCCTAAGGGAACATGAGCCAACCCCGAAGGCATGTTTAGAAAATTTCCGGAAATGTAGGAGAAATCCGAACGAAACCCATGTATTATTTGTATCGCGTTTAATAGCTACGTGGGAAAATTATTGTAAAATTAGAGGTGCGGACACTTATGAAAAGGTCAACCAGTTAATAGTTACTGATAAGCTAATGAGTACGCTAGATGAGGATACTGCAGCATATATTAGTTTAACTCACCAGGGTAAATGGTTAGAAGCTCCTAAAATTGCTAAAGAGTGTGATAATTATTTTGATGCTAAACATAAGTCTTATGCGGTTACGCATAAAAGCTTTAAAGGTAAAGACAAGTACGTAAACAATGAAAAAATGAGACCGAGGGAGGATAATAAATTTAGTGGTAGTTGGAGGCAAAATGGTAGTAATGAATGTAATTCTTTTCCGGATAGGAAAACAGAGTTTAAGAAGACGAATGATGCTTCAGGGCCTAAATGTTTTAAGTGTGGTTTGAGAGGTCATTACCAACGTTTTTGTAATAAAGTGGGTAATGAGGGAACTAATAATGGCAATAAAGGGCGAGACCAGAAAGCAGGTGTTCATAAGATTATGGTGAAAGAAAATCAAGAGTTACTTAATGGGGCAATTGTGGCTAGAATATCGGCAAAGGCCGAGCAGAAAACTAATGTTATTGGTGAAAAATTAAATAAACTTGAGAAAATTGAAGTTAGTGTTAATGGGCTAAAAGCAAAGGGATTGGTTGATTCTGGATGTGAGATTAGTGTTGTTCATAAAGATTTAGTACCGGAAGAGAAATTAAAGGGAGCGGGTAGTATTTATTTACAAGGGTTATTTGGTGAAGCTGTTAAATCACCGTTAGTTAAACTACCGCTAGCTATTCCGCAATTCGGGCAAACTAATATTATTCATCAGGAAGTACTTTGCGCAGTAACTGATAATATTAATGAGCAAGTAATTTTACATCCCGAGGTGATTAATGAGTTGTCAGGTGTCAATCTTGAGGAGCCATTGATAGAGTCCGAAGAATTAAAAAGTTCCGAAATTATTATTGATAACTCGAATGAAAAGGAAGATGTAAGTAACGATAGCTGTAATGTTTACGTAATAGACGCGAGATCGCAAAATGTACAAAGTCAGGATCCAGAAAAAACTGAAACGGAGGAAAATAATGAATCTATTGTTAGTAACTCAGATATGTTTAAGAAATCCCAGTTGGAATGTAAAGAATTAGAGAAAGCTTGGGAATTAGCTAAAAAGGAAAAAGGGGATTATTATATTGTAAACGGATTATTGTATCATAAAGAGAAATTGTTAGGCGAAACTATAGCGCAATTAGTAGTACCCAAGGTAAGAAGGGAAGAAATCTTAAAATTAGCGCATTCATCGGTATTTGGAGGGCATCATGCAGCCAAGAAAACGTTGCAGAGAATAAGGTATTCTTTTTATTGGGAGGGAATGGCAAAAGAAGCTAAACAGTTTTGTGAATCATGTTTAGAGTGCCAATTGACTAGAGGGGTTAAGGTAAATGATAGAGCTCCTATTTCCCCAGTGTCGCGGCCGGAACTTCCATTTCAGGTTGTTAATGTTGATTTAATTGGGCCTATTGATCCTAAAAGTTCACAAGGGCATCGGTATATACTGACTTTAATTGATCAGCATACCAGATGGGCGGATGCGATCCCTCTAAAAAGTTTAACTGCTAAAACCGCGTGTGAGGCGTTACTTCAAATATTTATGAGAACAGGAATTCCTAATGTAATTGCCTGCGACAATGGAACCAATTTTACTGCCGACATAACGAAAGAATTTGAGAAAAGGTTAGGTGCTAGTCCAAGATTTTCGACTCCACAGTATCCACAGTCCAACGGACTTGTGGAACGATTTAATCAGACTCTTAAACGTATGCTACATCATACGATTAGGGAAGAAGGAAAAAAATGGCATGAACAAATACCATTTATATTATGGGCGTATAGTCCCAAATTCTACGACGGGAATCGCACCTTTCCAGTTATTATATGGTAGAGCGCCGGAGGGTCCGTTATCGATTCTTAAGTCGTCATGGGCAGGAGAAAATAAGGGAGTGCAGTTAGATACTACGCCGATTCATGAGTACTTGGATAAACTTAAGAACCGCTTAGAAAGAGCCGCAAATGAGGCAAAATTGTCGTCTGAGTTTCAACAAAATAGAATGGCGTATCATTATAATTTAAGGTCAAAAGAAAAAACGTTTGAGGTAGGCGATAAAGTTATACTGTTAATCCCCGATTCGACTAATAAGTTATATTCTAGGTGGCAAGGGCCGGCAACTATTGTAGAAAAACGAAACCAGCATTCGTTTATTGTTGAGTTAGCCGACGGGAGTAGGAAGCATGTGCACCAAAATAAGATAAGAGAATTTATCGCTAAATGTAATATAGTTAATATTGTTTTCGAAGGTGATGAGGAATTTGGAGAAGTTGGGGAAATTCCTATTTTGAACCGGGATCAAGAGATATAACGGGATATTGAGAGGTTTGAAATAAAAGGGCTATCTAATAGTCAAGTCAAAGATTTAAAGTCCATTTTGAGGGAAAATAAAGAAATGTTTATGGGTCCTGTACGACCTGCGGAAGTAGGGGAACATCGTATTGATCTGAAACCCGGTGTAGAAAGGAAAAAACCAAAGTTATATAGCGTGCCGGTAGCTTATAAAGAGGAAGTGGATAGGCAGATTCAGGAGTTATTAGAATTAAATCTAATCGAACCGTCGAATGCTGAAATTAGTCATCCAATTGTTTGCGTTGCGAAAAAAGATGCAACTGTCAGAATGTGTATTGATTACAGAGCTTTAAATTCTGTAACGCAGGTTCCCACCTTCCCGATGAAAGATTCCCAAGAAATTATGTATACCGCAGGGGCGGCTAAATATTTATCTTCAATAGATTTATTGAGGGGTTATTGGCAAATTAAAATGGCTGAGGATTGTAAACCTTTGACAGCTTTTACGACGCATAACGGAACTTATCAGTGGCGTACAATGCCTTTTGGATTATCAGGGGCTGCTGCTACGTTTCAAAAAGACATGAATGAGGTTCTCCAAGGTCATCGGAGGTATGCAGAAGCATATATTGATGATGTCATCATTTTCTCCGATACCTGGGAAGAGCATTGTGAGCATGTCAGGGCTGTCATTGAAGAGTTGAAAAATAGAAATTTTACGATTAGACTAGACAAATGTAAATTTGGAGAGAAATTGACTAAGTTTTTAGGTCATGTTATTGGGGGTGGAACTCATGCACCTGATGAGGAGAAAATCGGAGCAATAAGGGACCTAAAGAGACCAAAGACTAAAAAGGAAGTTAGATCAGTTTTGGGATTAATGGGATTCTACCGATCTTATATTCCAAATTATGCTGAGATAGCTATACCTTTAACCGAATTAACCAAAGGAAATGTCAAAAATACTGTACCATGGGATGAAAGGGCAGAAAAAGCATTTAATACTCTTAAAGATGAGTTGTGTAAAGTGACGAGTTTGGCTACACCTATCGTAGGCCGGGAATATCAGCTTCACGCCGATGCTTCCGACCTTGCAGTAGGATGTTGTCTTACTCAAAAAGATGAAAAAGGTCAGTTTAAACCTATAGCTTTTGCCAGTCAGAAATTGTCAGGGGCTCAGCGTGCCTGGCCGAGTATAGAGAAAGAGGCTTGGAGTGTTCTCTTCGGGTTGCGGAAGTTTGAAAAGTGGACTTATGGATCTCAAATTGAGGTCATTACTGATCATAATCCATTAAAATTTCTCACGGAAACAACCCCAAGGTCGCCCAAACTCACTAGGTGGGCTCTAGCCTTGCAACGCTGGAACCTGAGCATTTCTCATCGTCCCGGAGTTCAACATTTGAACGCTGATGCAATTTCGAGGCTACAGAGAAAGAGCTGGGAAGAACAACCAGTTACTAGCCCATCAGTATCAATGTCAAAATAGTAGACAACTTTAAAGGATGTCATCACATGTCTAATTTTTTTTTTGTGTGTGTGTAAATATTTTTTTTTAAGTTTGGTGTTTATAATAGTAAATTAGCATGTGTATTGTTTATGCAATAGTAGTATTAGTATAAGGTTCAGTAGAGATGTCAGTAGAGAATGTTCAGACACCTGAAAATGCCTATGTAATATTTAGAATGAAGAAATCTGCAAAGAGACTATTGAACACTTCCGTAATATTATTATATGTTTGGGGAAAATTAGCCCCTAAGAGGCATATTTTCCGCTAAGGTGGGGGGTGTCAGGTTCCTAGAAGACATCTGCCCTGAATTAGAAAGGAATGACATTTCCTTATCTGAATAATTTATGTATTGTGGGTTGTGTATCCGTGAAGCTCGAAATACCTTTCTTTCTTTTCTATAATAACGAATGACAGATGTTGACACAGGTGTGCAGATGACGCACTCGTTGAGGAATGAAAGTGATGGCCGCGGGGCGTGCCTCAGCTGTCATCTCGCTATTGGAGTGATGTGTAAACAGTAGATGTCATGACTCAAGGTCGGTATGCGGAATTGAACCAATGGAGGAACTCTAAGAGGCCCTACTGGGGGAAGGAAGATCTCTGACAAGGTCAACTCTGGACTGAGAGGTTGGGGACAGTTCTCGCTTGGCGTTGAGACCGATAGGTCGCTCAGGATTTGTGGTCCTGTTGGATAGTGTATATTTTGAGCGTGGGACAAGGCGTCCCGGTGGATAGTGTTATAGGCCGAGAAGTGAGGCCTAGTACTCTTGTGTATTGAGATTCTGCGGTAATCTCTGATAAAGCGTATCTAACGTGCGTTGAGTGTGAGGAAGAAAGTATAAGTTGAACGGTACACAACCAACGTTTATTGTAGTTAATTTAATGTTGAACCGGATCATCTATATCCGAGTTGTAATTGTAGATAGTTGTAAATATTGTTTTTTGTGTACATATCTATATCTTAAATAAACTGTTAGTTCAGTGCATTAACAGCGTCAGTGTTATTTTACACAATCCTCACAGCAGGTGACCGATATCACCCATTAATATCGGTGGTGGCAGCTAAAACTACCTAGGACATTCTTCAAAGTTTTGTGGACTGAGAGGAGCGTCCGACACATGTTTTATAAAACTTATTATAACATGAGAACTAAATCATATTACAATTGTAATGGGTATTTCTGGTATGACGTAATCGCTATGCCGCATGTACAGTTGAACAGATAGGAAAAAGAATGGAAAATGTAGCATGAAGAGGCATTTAACATTCTTCCATACCACTTGCATTAAATGTATTGTTTGTTTTCCGTAATTGCTGCTTGAAGAGGATAAGAGAGAGTAAAAGAAAGAAAGAGTAATGCACTAAATGGTTAAGTTGCAGCCATTTTTGTCAATATCTTGAAAAATACCTCCAAACTTGGTGCCAAAAATAGGTTTCTGTAAATAGGGTTCTTTACGAGTTTATTTTTTCCCTATTTTCTTGCCTAGAATTGATGTAACTTTATGCAAAATTTTTTTGTGGATAACCTAAATTAACCTTGAAAGTTCTTTATAAAACTTATTATAACATGAGAACTAAAACATATTACAATTGTAACGGGTATTCCTGGTATGACGTAATCGCAATGCCGCATGTACAGTTGAACAGATAGGAAAAAGAATGGAAAATGTTGCATGAAGAGGCATTTAACATTCTTCCATACCACTTGCATTAAATATATTGTTTGTATTTCGTAACTGCTGCTTGAAGAGGATAAGAGAGAGTAGAAGAAAGGAAGAATAATTCACTAAATGGTTAAGTTGCAGCCATTTTTGTCAATATCTTGAAAAATACCTCCAAACTTGGTGCCAAAAAAAGGTTTCTGTAAACATGGAGAAGTAAGTAACTAATTTTATGCACTTCTTATTGAAAACCGTTTGATGCCACGAAATGTTTCATGATCTCGAATCCGCGATAATGTAGGATGTTTTTTCAAATTTTATTTGATGATACCTTTATTACATTTCTTGTTTTAAAATGCTTTTTGCTTTTTACTTTTTATCTTTTGAAGTGCTATATACAAATACGCGAAGAATAAACTACATTCCAGCCCACATCGTTAACTATGTTTGATCTCATTATATTGTGTGGTCGCCTATTACCAAAAATTAGCACCGCAAAATTATTAAAAGAATATTTTCCATATCAATGGATAAAACATGTTGATTTCAAATATAAACATGAAATTTTTACCTTCTTTTTTTTAAATTTATGCGATATTTTCCGAAACTTTGAAAAAGAGACAAAATGTCTTATTTAACACCCATCGATTTCTTCATTACTGATAGATAAATAAATAAGAAGGATCGGTCTAGAAAACTTTTAAAATTGCAAATATTTGTTCTTAAACTATTACTGTGCATTCAGTAAAAAAGTTCATAAAAGTTTAGTAAAATTCAATATCAATGCTTCTATAAAGAACGTCTGTTTCTTCTCAGAACACTATTTGTGAAATATTCTAATTAACATTATTAGGATGCATATTTATAAAGATACATATTATTATTAGGATACATATTTATTTGCTGTTGATATAAGATCTTAATGTGCATGGTTTTTAAATTATTCTTTTGTGCAGTTTAATTAATTACGAAAAATTGCCAACTTTTACTGGATGTTAATGAAAAATTTGCTTTTTTATTGAAAAATCTTGAAGGAAGTTAGTTTAATTCAGTGACAAAATTTTAAATATCTTGAACGAAGTTAATTTAATTCAATGACAAAACAATTAAATGTTTATATGCTTTAGTTTAAGAGATATTGTTTATATTCATAAGTATTATAACTTCTGGAAATATAGAAAAAAGAATTAATGTCTACAAAATGCTTATTATAAAGCTCGTAGAGTTGCATAATTATATACTTTAACAAAAGAGATTAATTAAAAAATGTTTTAGTATGTATTACATAATAATTTTCATGAAAAGTACTTTTTAATGTTTATTTTAACTGTAATTTAGTTTTTAAACAAGTTTAAAAATAATTTATTGTGTTTAAATATGCTACAGACGCATTGAAAAAGATTATGTATTAAGATATTTTAATTTCTAGGAAGTAGTATAAAGTATAACACTTATGTATTCATTCATAAGTCAAAAGCAAAGCTATTTAATTAGATATGTCTTACATTAAGAAAAGAAAACAATATAGAAACGTGTAATGTATGTAAACAATGTGTAAGCGTGTCAAATTAAATGCGCGTGAAATTGTAATATCGTAATTTCGGTGTATACGCCTCGGATCAAACAATTTTTTTTGGACCCAGAAATCTTATTTAGTGATTGAAGACAAATATTTATGGCGATCTAACTAGTTATATTTGTTTCTTAAAAAATTCTGGGCCGAAAAAGAATTGTTTGATCTGCGGCTTATACACCCGAAATTACGGTATACTAAAAAGATTTTGTATTTCTCATTCTTTTCTTTTATATGCAACTTTAATTAGGTCTTTTTTAAAACAATGGGCATTCCACATTAGGGTGGATCGAAATTTTTTTTTTCACAGTGTCAAAATCTTCCTATGCGGAAAAGATGTTCTCTTGGATGGAGATTAAGGGAAAAATAATTAAAAAAATTTATTTTAAATATTACTACTGCCACAATGAGGTTGAATTTCGAAAAAATACCTAATTTTGGCTTATTGATTTTTGATTCAAAATAGTAGTTTAAAAAACTATCCAAAACCTACCTATGTGTAAAAGATGCTATATTGTATGCTGAGTATGAGAAAAATAATTAAAAAAATTAAATTCAAAATTTAAATCTGCCGCAATGTAGCTCAAATTTATGTATACGGTAAAAAAATCAATGTTTTTTGTAAAATAAAATATGAATTTTAGAATTTTTAACATTCATTGCACTGAGGGGATATATATTTGATTACAAGATTAAAACTTTAGTTTCTTATTTGACAGCTTCTTTATTATTAAATCAAGAAAAATCGTCAACTTACAATTGGCGATAATGACGTTTGGTATTGAAAATCGGCATGAGGTTTTGTAATTCAATTCGATTTTTATAAAACCGTCTCTTATACATGTTGTCCACACACAACAGAAAATGCTTCCGTGACTATTTTGATTATTAGTTTTGTAGAATGAGCGTTGCCTGAATAGATATTATTGATAGTAGATGTTATTGCTACCTGAATGATTGCTGGATTTACTATGGCTTCTGAAATCATGTCGTTACTAAATCCCTCAGTTAGTGAAGGTTCGACACATTTTCCTACTTAATTAAATTTATGCAATCCATCGCAAAAGGTCAAAAGCTGATAAATGGAAAATATAGATATTATTTAATGTAATGATTAGGATTACAGGAGACCGTTTGATTTCACTCGCGCGCTTTTAGAATTCATCTACTGACATAAATGAAAATACAAAAAGTTTCTCACATGCAGCGAATTTTTTTTTTATTTCACTAATGAAACATTTGTGTCCACAGAATGGTTCCATCCACGCTGAGGAAAGATGACTTAGTGGAACCTCATTGGTGTGGAACCTCATTGGTAGCTTCCATTGTAGTGGAAGCTTGAACATCAGTTCCATATTTCGAATAACACATCCTTTAACATCTATGTTAATAGGTATTTCGTCACAACCGATTGCAACCAACTTTAATACATGTATATTATTGCTAACATATGACAAAAAAAAATGTACGTCGTGTTTTCAAATTGTTTGGCACGCTCCAGAATTTACACATATGTGGCCTATGTATTCGGAACCAAGTTCTTTTTTCAAGCTCAAGTCTGCTTCTATTATGATTTTTCTTCTGTTGGCTGTTGGCTTCTAGTTATGTAGTCTTGTCTTTACACCCATTAAAGTTGAAAGAAAATGGCCATGATCATAATCTTTTACAAATGACTAAAGATAATTACTAAAACGATACAGTGGTCTTTGGTTTGGTTTGTCATGTCGAATTTTTTTCTGTCAATAGCATTATCGATTCATAGTTTTGTTAGATAATGCTCAAATCTTGAAGTGCACCGGACACAATAGCAGCACCTGCTTGGTCGGAAATGCCTAAACCGTCCAATATTCTGGCTGATGCCAATTTTCGTCATTACAGGTTTTCAATTATAGCTGATGACGCAGAAAAGTGAGTTTGCTCGCACTACGTCTGTTTAGTTTACATCGAATTTTCATATTTATATTCAAATATATTGAACTGAAAAAAAAAACAGTGTTTTCGGAAATGGTCCACAAGACTATAATAGCTTTCAATATCTTATTTTGTTTTATAAGAACTAAGAAGAGCGCAATATTTGTCATGAGACAAATTTTCTTAAAATACTGCAGTGGTAAATTATTGAGATTGAAACTCATTTACAGATCACTTCTAACTTATTAGCAACTCCTTCTCACTGGCAAGATATAAATAGATGTACACCGATTCCTTGCTTTGGTTATTTTTTAAATACCAATGTATAAATTTTATAACGTTTTTGTAATAGGAAGAATATTTACTGGCATATCAAAGCCAGTAAATATGCTATGCCAAATAAGGGGAAATTCATATATTATTTTTATTTTAAAGCCATGCTACAGTAATATTTAAAGTACACGAAGCTACCCAATACACAAGCAGACAAATCCTTCACTGAAAAAACTGGAACTGCCAGTTTTTCGAACCTTTAAACCATTTGCAGCAGTATTAAATTTCGAAATTAGTTTTTTTTTTCACTTAATCTCACTGCAATATAATATCTCTTACGCAAAGGTAGGTTTCGATTGATATTAAAATGATTATTTTGCGTCAAAAAAATTCTAACCAAAATTAGATCGTTTTCCATTTTTTCCAAATTTTATCGAATTTTCAACGTTTTTGTGGCAGTATTTAATTTCGAATTTATTATTTATTATTATTTTGTACTTAACCTCCATACGATAAAACATGTTTTCAGCATTGTTGGATTTTAAAAATTATTAAAACAATTACTTTTTGACAAAAATCATCCAACCAAAATTCGGTCTTTTTCATATTTTTTCGAAAATTCAACCCTTTTGTGGCAGTATTAAATTTTAAAATTTATTTTTTTTATTATTTTTCCCTTAATCTCCATACAATAGAACACCTTTTCCGCATAGGTAGGTTTTGATGAATGGTAATTTTTTTTCTCCATAGACAATCGATCCACCCTATTCCACATATCTCTGATTTCCACACAGACCAAAGATTAGAAGTTATCACCTCGTGACATATTGAAAAGAGAAATATTTGTAAATAAAAAACTTCACTTGAATAAAGGGTACTACTTGGTTATCTCATCGACCAAATTACTGTCGCCTAATTCTAAGATTAACTACCAATAATGGTGATCGCAAATACCACATTCATTTGACATTAAACATGATACAGGTGTTTGTTACGTCATCAAGTGATTTTTAATTTGACTTTTAATTTATATTATGTTCTACTAAAAAATTGGTTCTTTCGTTATTAAAAATAAATTGAGTTCATTTGGCGAATAGTTTGGCGGTTTCTATAATTTGGCGAACTTGATCGACGGGATAACAGAGTATTACCGAATAAAGAAACTTTTCTTGCTTAATTTTTTTTTCTTAAAGAAACTTTTCTTGAATAAATAAGCTTCTATCAAAGAACTCATTGAACTAACTTCATGACCTGCAATTTTGAAAAGAACTGTCGCCAAGAAGTGTGCTTTTGATGTCAAGTGCGGATAGACTTTGGTTTACAGGTGCTGTATTTGTTGAAGAAAAATGTAATCGGTTGAGTGAAAAATAGCCTAAATCCATTGGAGACGAGTGACGCGTATACAAGACAAATAAGGTGCTCAGAATTCTTCATTATTTCCTCTAGCTGTTTTCAAATTTAAGCTTTAGAGCATTTTTGAGCATTTTGAGAGTATCAGAGCATTTTTGCGATTAAATTAGAAAAAAGTTTTCTATATAAATATTGAGACAAGCTCAGCTTTTTTTTTTTTACTTGCTAAAACAGTGTACAATGGGATAAAATTTAACAGTTTAAAATCTACATACTATTCTGCATGATGTTTACACATTAAAAACAATGATAAAATTATGCCAACGGTTTCAACCGAAATACTCGGCCAATTTCAAGAGAAAATAAAGATGAACTGACACAGACACGTTTTCTAGCTTGATGAGAGATGAAGGTAAAACTCGAGGAACAAAAGAGAAAAAAAAAGATGGGGGGAGGGGGACTCTACATCAAGCGCCACACGCAGACATGTAGAGTGAATAAAACGGAGAAGCCACAACAAAATATGAAAAAGTACCAAATACTAGGAAATGAAAACCAAATACTAGGGATGGATAGACATATTACCCTTGCATACTCCATACTGCATAAAAATCTCAATAGATTATCGAATTAAAAATATGTAGGAGTGTTTCAAACGGGGATAATAATAGTGCTATCAAAGTCAATGCTATTAATTTTACTATCAGCATACAGCTTAGCGAGAGCAATAGTCAAGTTATTGAGTCAAATATCCCTTTTATGCTTCTTTAATCTATTGGAAATTTTTCGCGTAGTCATACTTATATAATACAATTTTTGATTATTGTTTAAAAGGATATGAATCCCATAAATGCCCCCATATTTATGGTATTATTTTATGTAAGTATTTTATACAAAAATCTTTATTTTTGTATCCAAAAAATAAGGCGAATTTTAGATTGAACTAAATATGTTAGTTTCAAAATAGGATAATTAACAATAACACATAAATTTGTATAATTAATAATGGAACACTCTCTTTTGTTAACAGCAAATCATTGCAACGCATTTTTAAAATAAGTTTTACAAAAGTTATTTTTTATGATACATTGAAAAAAAAAAATCAATGGGATTTTCAAAAATGCTTTATAAGTATTACAGATATTTAGAAATGTTAATTAGCATATTATACAAATTGACAAACTAAAAGAATAATGGAATATATATTTATTGAACATTATAGTATTTGTGTGTCGTTTTAATTTTTAAATTAAACAAGAAATTATGAAAGGAATTCCTACTGCAATAACAGTGGTACTTCTTGAACTAATCTAGAAAATTGTAAGAAATCTATTGCAACCGGAACTAATTTCCTAAATGAAGCAAAAATAGCAAAATAGATGAGTAAAATATTTGACGATGAGGAATGCTTTTTTCTTCGGGAAAATTCCACGGAACTTTTTCTTTGCGTCAAATAAATCTTTTCAACGTAAATAATGCAAAATTAAAATGTAGAGAAAATCGTAAAGAAAATGTGAAGAATGTAAATAAAATTCTATTGTAGTGTCGGCAAATAAAGAAATTATAACACATCTTGAATTTTATTTTGAATATTATATCAGAAGAAATGTTAAATAATCATGTTACTGGAAATCATGTCTTTTTTCATGTCTTCTTTTTAAACGAACAAACTTGGAGTAACTTTCATAGTGATAATGCACCAAATTGTGACAATTTCAACATGAACACCTACTTTTGCCATATTCATTTGGCTACTTCTAAAAGTTTTATCTTGGAATACCAAATGAAAAATTATCGGGTCAAGTACTTTAGGAATTGCGTTATGGCATGTGCCTACCCTCAATTTTTTTTCGAAAATTTTCAATTTTTTTGTTTAATATTATTTTAAACTAAAGCTCAAACTTTTAGGATTCCGAAAATGCCTTACTTTAGGTTCAGTGATAATTAGAAGCAAAATTATGCCCGGAAATATAAACCGGAAATGAACTTTCTGAAACAGGAAGTGACCGTTTAAAGATCCACAGAAAAACAAACAATACATTTTAATACATAAATATATACTATATAATAATCGCACAAGCATATAAAAACCTATAAATACGGTGGATTTTAAAGTTGTAAACTTTATATATAACTTTTCGTGTTGCATCAAAATCTGAAATTGCGTTTTCCATTGTGCATTTACAGGAATATCATTTCTAAAAAAGTTTTTAAGATATTACGATAAAATTATGTACAAGATTCTGCTTATATTGGCATGTTATGAAGAAAAATATAGCTTGTACATTCAAGAGCCAAAACATTATGACCACCCCTACACTTTGCAATGAACTCGACTGGATGACGTGGAAGGTACGTGATTTGGTAAAAGTGGTATTTAACTGCTGCTGGAGAGACTGAAGAATCATTTTTTCACTTACTTCTATGTGTGATGGGAAAGGCTGCGGATCTAAGCGACCTTTATAGAGGGCAGATTGTAATGGCTCAAAGGCTCGGAACAAGTATTTCCGAAACTACACGATTCGTGGGTTGTTCGCGATCTACAGATGTTAGTACATATGCAAAGTGTATGAATGACGGTGAAACCAGCCGTAGAGGACATGGTGTTGGACGTTCACACGCTATCAAAGAAAAACGTCGTCGGAGACTGTCTCGCATGGTGAAGCAAAACCGGAGCCAGACAGTGGCTCAGCTGACAGCTGCTTGACCTTTGCTGACCAAGCGTCATCGCCAATTGCGCCTCCGCTGGCCCCGGGAGCATCGCGACTGGTCCATGGATCAGTGGGAAAAAAATGCCTAGTCAGAGAATCATTGTTTGTGAATCATCACGCCGATGGCCGTGTCAGGATATGCCGTCTTCCAGGTGAACAGTTGTTCCCTCAATGTACTGTAGGTCATACACAAGCCGGTGGTGGCGGTATTATGCTTTGGGTGATTTTCTCTTGGGCGTCTGTGGGACCAGTGGTTGTAGTAGAGCAGACCATGAATACTACAGGGTAACTGAACATCATTGCGGACCAGTTCCACCCTTACATGGCCTCTGTTTTTCCAGCCGTAAATGGAATCCAACAGGACAACGCCCCGTGTCTCACGGCTAAAATTGTGTTGGAATGGTTCCAGGAACATGATGCTGAATTCCAGTTAATGTCCTGGCCGCCTAACGCAACGGATCTCAATCCGATAGAACACATTTGGGATTTCACGGGACGGCAGCTCAGAGTTCATTGACAACCAATTCACAATATCTCGGATTTCCGTGACCGTTGCTTAAACATCAGGTACAATCTGTCTCCGGCCATCTACCAAGGACTTGTGGCATCCATGCCAAGGCTGGTTGAAACTGCGTTGCGCACCAAAGTTTGGACAACTAGTTATTGACATGTGGTCATAATGTTTTGGCTCTTGAGTGTAAGTTTGTATGTATTAATTTAAGAAGTACTTTTAATTGAAAATACACATTTTTCTGTATCAAGAAATCATGATTTATACACATAATTTTATATAAGTTATTAAATTTCAGACGTATGGCAAATATTTTGCTTCATAACACAGTAATAGGATTTTCCAATTTGTTGTTAAAAAGGAAATGTAAAATTAAATAAATAAATAAATAAATAAAAAATAATGGATTTTTTAATAGAAGTTTTGACATAAACGTAATTAAAATATCAAATAAAGTCTTTGTGCAAAAAGGTTTAAGATAGAAAACCAACGATTATAAATCCACAAATAATGTATGAAATGTAGCAAACAACTGTTTCGAATCTACGAATTAGAAAAGTTCTGCTTTGCTAATCTAGAAAAAGCAAAACTAAGCTCAGTTTTGCTTTTTTTTAGCTTGCTGAGTTTTGCACTCATGAAGAATCTCGATAGTAGATTCGAAACAGTTGTTTGCTACATTTTCATACATTGTTTGTGCATTTTAATAGTCGGTTTTCTATCTTTAAACGTATTATTTATTCAAATTTAACTGTATATTTATTCAAATTTTGCCTATATTTTATAAAATAATTAAAATTTCATTAAATAACTACATGAATTCATAGTTTTATTTCCTGTTTTAACTAAAAACACGCGTGCTTGATAAAAATGTCTTATTTTTCAAAATAAAGTGCCCGAAGGCACATACCATAACAATTTCGGGAATATAAGTAATCGATGACTGTATCGATATTGATTTTTACAATAACTATTTTTTTCTTTGGTAAGTTTTAAAGGATACCCCATCACGATCTATATCCCAAAAGCAGTTTTAGGCAGAAAGAATTTGAAATTTTAGAATAACCAATCTTCTAAAACAAACTGAAACATTCATTTTATCAATATACGGAATTTTTATTGTAGAGGGTTTAATGGTGCCGTCACGATTTTAAAATAAGATGCTTGTATCCTATATGAACAGTGCTCTCAATATGGACACCTATAATATTTTTAAAAGTAATAATTTTGATCGAGAGTTGGCTCAACATGTCCGCGAAGAAAAGCAGTTGAAAAGATAATTAAGTGTGGAAAGTGCAAAAAAACGAGCTGTCACCTTTTAGAAGGAAACTTGTTGTTTCGAGGTGTGCTGATCTTAATTACTTGTAAGCTTAAATTCTTATTAGTTATGGTAAAATTGCATTAAATATTGAAAAGTGGAGTATTTTAGAAAGCTAATAACACATATTCTGGATTGCTATTGCATATTTTGCTTTAAAATATTTTCCTTATTTATTTGTTAGAAGATTTAGTAAAACTACGCCCGGTTCTCAATATGGACAGCTTATGTCCCTTCGACTCCAACTGTAAGAAGGAAGAAGGCTCAACATCGCCATGCAATAAATTCAAAAGGCATGGAAGTGGTAAAATCTTTGTTCAACAACATGCCATCTGAACAATCCCCCCCCCAAAATCTTCCTCCAAAAAGCCCTTGCAGAAAAATGAAAAAAGCCTACCCTCAGTAGGATATCTGTTGGCGAAATCGCAGGTACAAATGATATGGCTTCCGCAACAAAGGGGGACTGGTACTGCTTCTTTATGAAGTATTGATGCTGTTTCCAACATGCGGCCATGCATCACATGTGGCAGATATGTCTATGAGGACTATGTGGGACGTACTGCCCATGATGAAAAAGTTTTTATTTGTCCATTCTGTGTGGACTGAGTAATAATAGATGTAAATTCTGAACAAAGCCAACAATATTATTTCATAATATTTACTAAGGGGCTTTGCATGGGTCCGAGCAAAACCGAGAATGACCTTCCCTTCTAAAGTGCATTTTCTGAAGATATTTATTATACCCCCCTTCTCTCCCGTAATAATTTAAGATATATTTTTATCCCCTCTCCTTTAAAATCCCTTGGAATGGTGGCTCGTCCATATATCCTGTGTAGTAGATAAATAAGGAGCCACCTGTCTCTAATGCTACATGCATGTACATAATTGGGACAGGTTGTTCCTTATATGGACACTTCTGAAAGTTTTTTGTTTTAATCATTTAAATTAAACCAGAAGAATTAAAAGTCGTTAATTTTTTTTGTTACAAAATTTAAGATATTTTAAAATTTGGCGAGACTGCTGAATTTGATTCTATTGGAATATTTTTTTTACCTCCAAATACACAATTCTTTTATGTTGTTTACATAAACTTGATTCTTATTTGTCTTTATAATTTATTACAGTATTCGTTTAGTTTACCAATTCTCAGTTTATCAAAGTGCCACATAACAATATCTTAAATGGAACTTCAAAGAAACATTTTAACCGATTGATTTATTCGAGTTTTTTAAAAATTTATAATTAAATAGAGGAGCAAGGCAAATTGCGTCAAAAGGTAATACATTATTCAGCATCCATATTTGAACGTTTTCCAATATAAAATAAAATTATAATATTCGATTTATTTAATAATGAAAATCAATATGTAATACCATTACTGATTACACGTGGAAGACTATTACTTGCTTAAGAAATAAAATATTCAGTGTGTACTTAAATTTTTACAATGTAACAAACAGTTGTATATACTCAGTATTCAATATAACTATAATCGAATATTGATTGTCTCTTTAAACTGTATTTTTAGTGTATCTTTTAAGATTTACATGTGATAAATAAAATATAGTACTTTTTATTTGATAAATCAATATTATAAAGGAAGTTAAAGAACTTAGTAAAAAAAATATATGCATCCATATTTAAACTATAAATAGTCAAAGAGATTACAATATTATTTTTGTAATGATGTATTTTTTCAGTTCGTAATGTACAATTTTTGAGTATCTGTGATATTAAAAAAATATTTTAATACTGTTATTCATGTAAGTCTAATGATTCAGAAATTGTTATCGAATTATGAACTAGTTCGTCTTCATGTTCACAATTTTCATTAATAATATTTAAAAAACATTTTATATTGGCGTCCGAAAGTGGGCTCCACTTGCTAATTTAAACATATATAAAAATTAACTAAACAGTTTAATGTGCATCAAGAACATGTTTTGGATATTTGAGTAACATAGTTTTTGCTATATTAATTGAGTCATTTATCTGAAGAAAATATCATAGATTTTACCTCCATAGCAGAACACCGTTTCACTTTTGAGGATTTCTAAATGATGAGAGATTTTCTGACAGTATCGTTTAAAAAATCTTTGACCAGCTATCAGATTAGCTAGAGGCATCAAATTTATAAAGGATTTTTTCTTCTGTAGTATAGATTGACTGTTACCAGTTACGAAAACTTGTTATCGCTGTCATAGGAAGAAAATTCTTAAATTCTTAACTAATCTCTCACTACAAATTTCGAACAATTGAGTCACGCATAATTTGTTTACAAACACTCGTTAATTATCCAACGTAAAGTTTCAAATTCTGGCGCATTTTATTTATTCAAAAATCATATAATAAAACAATTTTCGCTCAGAGAATAACTTTTCTCATATTCTGAATTAACTTTTAGTGTACTATGTAGTATACTTATAAATACATACCAGGTTGTCCCTAAAGTTCTGCACCATCAATGGTATGCAGATTTCGACGTGGATCGGACGACAGAGTAAGATGCGCATGCGCTAAAAAGTGCCGCCAGGTGAACAGGTAGAGGTAATAGAATAGTGTGTATGCTCATTCAGAAGAATAGCGTCCTTAGTAGTAGTGTGCAATCGTGAAAGATGTGTGATTCAAAAACCGCGACACGTGCCGTGCTTCGTTTTCTATGGAAAAAAGGCCTAAATGCGAAAGCGGCTAGCGAGGAAATCTGTGCAGTTGAAGGACCTGATACGATCAATCGATCGACAGCATCCCGGTGGTTCAAACGTTTTTCGTCTGGCGATTTGAGCCTGGAAGAGCAGTCTCGAAGTGGACGGCCAAAATTGGATCTTGGGACCGCTGTAGCAGCTGCTGTCATGGCCGAACCTCAAACCAGCACACGTGTGACAGCCCACAGGTTAGGGGTATCCAAAAATACAGTGCACCGGAGGCTCCTTGAACAGGACTTCAGTAATAAGCGACCGAGACAAAGTCCACATGAGCTGACACAACTGCAGGCCGAGAACAGAGTGAAACTCTGTCAAGAACTTTTGAAAAACCCAAGGGATGATCGGTTCTGGAAACGCATCGTTACTGGGGATGAGAAGTGGGTGTTTCTCCGCAATCCAGACAATCGCAAACAGTGGGCAAAACGAGGTCAAGATACCCAGGCCCAGGCGAAACAAGACAGATTCGGCAAAAAGGTCATGCTGTGTGTTTGGTGGAATATCCATGGCATTCTTCACTTCGAATTGGTTCCTGAGGGCCGTGCCGTCACAGGGGACCTCTATGCCGAACAACTGGAGCGTGTTCACGCTGTACTTGTGCAGAAATACCCCGCTCTGACAAACAGAAAGAGAGTATTGCTGCAACATGACAACGCACCAGCTCATCGCTCCAGAAAAGTGCAAGCGAAACTCGCGGAACTCGATTGCATGGAGGTTCTTCCGCATCCTGCTTATAGCCCTGATGTTGCTCCATCCGACTACGGTTTGTTTCGTTCCATGACGTACTTCCTCTGTGGTAAACAATTCAATGACTATGACGAGGTGAAACACGCTTGTCAACAGTTTTTCGATTCGAAACCTGCCTCATGGTATCATCACCAAATTGAACTTTTGGTACAACGATGGCTAGCTGTCCTGAATCACAATGGCCTGTATTTTGCTGAATAAAATACTTTGTGTTTCTGATACCATTGCTTTTTATTTCGACGCTTGTATGGTGCAGAACTTTAGGGACAACCTGGTAGATCATATACAAAGAGATTCAAAACTTACCATTCAAATTTCGCTGTGAGGTAGGGAATATGTCAGGAAACCGATTTTACATAGAAAGTATTTTTGCAAAAGCAAGCAAGTGCATGTAGAGGGTAATGTTTGCACCTTCTATAGCCTCCATATCGTTATTTTGACTTTCTTAAAACAATTATAATTTCTTCACCTATTTCCGCTTCTATTTAAATTTACACGATACCTTTTACATCTTTAAAAACTTTTAAATTTTTAAAATCTACAAGAATCCAGTTAATGGCTTTTATTGAATGCGTTCATTATCTGACGCCTGGGATTTTCTCTTTTTTATTTCTGGTTCTTTTAACTTTTATTTATTTTTAAATTGGTTTGTTTTGTATTTTTTTGTTTTCAATTTTTGTTCAATTTTTTGTTAGTTATAATTTTATTTTTTGTTGTTAATTATTTTTATTTATAAATGTTCAAATTTTAATTTCACACGAGAATTTTTTTAAACTTTTTAATCTATAATTTTGCTAATTAATAATAATTTGTACATTTTGCAATATTCATTCCATTCGTACTTACCAGTTTTCTTTGTTATTTCATCCGGATACAATTGTTGAGTTTCTCAATTTGATGGTGTTTGTTTAGAAAATTCTATTTTTTTTTTTGCGAATGTTTACGAGATTTATGGAGTTTTTAAAGATGTAAAAGGCTTCGAAGAAGTAAAAATGAGAAGTGGAAATAGGAGAAGAAATAATACTACCTTTAGGAAAATAAACAAACATGATTGGATTCAATGGAAAATTGGGTAAACACAGCGTCTTCTACATACATATTTAAATTTCCGGACATATCTCTTATTTCCTTATGGTATTTGAACGATAAATTTTGAATCGCCTTGTACATAGGACTGAATAAGAAGATTTCGACATTTTTCTAGCACTCTAAGTGTTCAGAACGTAATATTCCGTTCACTAAGCTCCACGTTTCACTGCAATATAAACAAAATTTAATGTAATATAACTATATATTTAATGAATTTTCAATACATTTTAGAATGATTAATACTCCCAAGGATTACATTCATTTTTGTTATCAATTTTTTATAATATTAAAAGAATAATATTTTCTGAGCTTTTAAAAAAACGAAGATAAAACAACATTACAATTTTAGCCATTTGCAAGACGCTCAGAGGGCTAGTGTAGATAGAAAATGAAGAATTAGGGTTGTATGTGTTTTCCAAATTATTTACTTAAAGAAGGTCTCTAACTGAAAGTTCAGGGTTTTGTCAAGAGTGTTGTTGTTGGAAAGTTCTTACCATGGATATAAAAAAAAAATAAGCAATTACCCACCCGAATGCAAGTGATAAAGAGTTGAAAGCTGATGTTTTTCTGACATTTACTGATTTATCAAGGTCAGTAGCTATTCAGGGAAGGCATTCTGGTTGGTAAAAATGACGATGTATTAAAAAGATTACTTCGAAGACAGTATATGCTTAATGAAAAAAGTAACTTTATGAATGGTACTGCATAAATAGAAACGTTTGAAGCTCTAATGAACACCCTATACATACAATGACAACTGAGAGGGGTGGGGTGGAGATACAGTTGTCATAGATGTTATTTGTTAAGTTAAAGCTTGCCTGCTTAACTGGTCGGAATATGGGATCATAATTAAATCTACAATCAGCATACGATCAGCATACAAACGTATGTCGTCAAAGATGGACGAGTATTTAGTTCCAGTTTTTAAAACTTTTTAAAAACTTGTATGTTTTAAAACTTTTAAAAACTTGTATGTTTTAAAACTTTTTAAAGTTTTTAAAACATACATACTTTATGTCAGTGCAGTCCAATTAGTTGATGATGATATATATAATAGTAATTATGTTGTATGATATGATTATATGGTTGTAAAAATGTAGTCACAATCTTCTGTTTCTTATGAAAGGGTACATGGAACCTTTTCCGACTTCAAACCAGCAACAATAATTTACATATGTTTACTGTAAGCTGCATTTTCTACTTCATGGAGTGTCTTTCTTATATAGACCCTTTCATGGACCTTCAGGGAAATTAAAATAATACACTTTGTAAAAATCACCAAAAAATGAAGAACAATGCAGGACGCGTTTTGAGCTAAAATAATAAAAACTCGTCATCAGTTGAAGCATACACGTGTCCATGAAGGGATAAAAGGAACAAAGTCAGCGATAAACTGAAGAAAGAGGGTGAATATTTTTTCAGTTTGTCTCTAACACTGTCCAGTTACGGACACGTATATGCTTCAGCTGATGTTATTTCTTTAGCTAGAAACGCGTACTGCATTGTTTTTTATTTCATGGTGATTTTTACAAAGTACGTTATTTTAGTTAATTATTATCGCCAGTGTTTTTGGTGTTTTTCATTGTTCTTGAGAAATAAACAAATAACAGAAATACATTAACCTATAACTCTTCACTAGTTGCATTCAAACGGGTAGTTATATAAATGAAATTTATACTCATGGTAAAAGATTTCCATCGACACCACTCTTGGCAAAATACCGATTTGGCAGTTGGGGGCCTTTTACTTGTTAGACATTGTGTTTAACCTATATAAACTGCGAAGTCTTCGATTTCTTTTCCATGCGCGTAACAAAAAAAGAGAGGTTCCCTCCACGATGTTACGTGCATCATCCCGGTAATGTCGTTTTGGGATAAAAAAGTTACTTAGAAATGAAACTTTTCAAATTTTCCCTCTTTTTCTTCCCTGCGTTCCAGAAATAACATTGATGATGTTACTTTCAATATAACTGCTTAAAATATTGTTTAATATATAGTAATTTGTACTACATTTAATGGTTTTATGTACATATTTATATATATATATATACATATGAGTGTGTGTGTGTATTAACGATTACCGAAAGTCTATACCATACTGGAATATAAAGTATTAGATTGGATAAGGATTTCGGAAATACTTTGTTCAACTGTCAACTGAAATTTTCCTGGCAACAGTGCTACCAGAGTTTCCCCAGTAATATCCGAATATGCTCTTGTTGTTGCTGTTATTACATGATGTAAAATATACGTCCGCTGAAGAGAGTTGGGCGAAAAAGGTTGCTAACGTTGGTGTAAAACCAACTATCTTAGTAAAACGAGGAAATTATGCTAACCACTACTATTCATTTATGCACTAAATAAAAACTTTAAAGAAAATATGTTTCCTTCAAACAGACACGCACATTCTTTAAAAAGTTTTTAATTTTGAAGTTAATTTCTGGAAGATAACGTCTATAATGAGATTGTAGCTGGGGTTTTAATTCTTAATATATGATACATATCACAGATAACTGATTATAGCTATGTTAAAATAAGATAAAAATATGAATTTTGAAACTTTTTAAGTAGATTGTTAAATGTAAAAAAAAATGAATATTATATTTTTATTCCATTAAATTTTTTAAAAAGTAAAATACATTTTTTATTTAAAATGTCTATTAAAAAATCTTTTAAATGATTTCATTTAAAACATTTTAAACGTTTAGAAATATTGACGGGTTTTTTTGACAGTGTAGGTACAGTATGATTTAGATATTCGTTGATGAAAAACAAACTTCTAGTTTTCGAGAAAATGTGCACCCTAAAAAAAAATTACAAAAAAGATTAAACAATCCTTGTACGAATTCAGATTAAACTATATTGAATAGGTCATTATTTTATTTATTGAACAAGAAGTTTTAATTGTGTTTATTGAGAGTTTTGAGTAGATCCTGTTCGGCATAGAAGGTCGGTGAAATATGTGAAACTATTCAATATGTAATAATAAAAAACTAACCGAAAAATCCTGCCATGAATTATATTCCGAACCGTCTTCCTTTATCCGAAACTAAATTTTTAAGCACAGTTCATAAATGTACGATGGCGTTCCGTACGCATCTAATGGCTTTCAAACAGCGAGACACATAATCACATACACTGACAGAATCACCCAATTATTAATACAGAAACTGTATGATATTATTTTTAAAATCTTTAAAATTTATAACGCATATTTTCTAGATATTTCTTCACCATTACCTTACCATTTTTACTGAAATTATTATTATTTTTTAATTAAATAAAACATTCTCTTACTATTACATTAATTTTTTATTCTTATCAAATAAAAAATGGAAAAAATACTGCATTTATGCCGGGGAAAATCTTTTTTCTCTGGAAATATGTTCGTCAAGAAACATTTCTTTATTTACAAATTCTGCATGTGAAACACAGGCATTCAATTAATTAGTATAGATTTCCTGAGATGTTTTATACCAAAACATCAAAAAGTAATTTGTTTAGAAGCTTTTTTCAATGTTTAGTACATTATTTGCATGCTTCTTTTTGAAAATTGTTTACATTTTCTATACTGATTGGGTACTTATTAAATATAGGAAACTGTATCCCACAATCCCTAATTATTTAGCTAATATAGATTATTTTTTTAGTTATCGCATTTTATAAGCTGTGTATTATTTGTGTGAAATAAATGTAATTTTTAATGTATTACTTTTTCTCTAGAAAACCGCAAGAATCTGTTCTCGCCAAACCAGCCGACAAATTTCAATTTATCGCACTTTTTCTAGATCCTCCTTTTAAGTTGTTTGTAATATTTAAATTTTCTTTTAAGTTGTTTTTGGGGCTCCGTGGCCGAGTGGTCAAAGCACCACGCCGCTAAACTTCTTAGAGCGTAGGAGGTTGGGGTTCTAATCCTACTGGCTCCATTGCACGCACTCTTTGTGAAGATCTTCCGGTTGAATATCTCTTGTGTTTTAAAATTTCCTTGTGCTCTCTCGCCCCTGTAATATTGAAGATGACTTATAAGCAGACCTCATGTCGAGCACACAAATCAGATGTATGTTGTTCAATAAACTAACAAGTCGTTTTTAATACATTGGAAAATTTATTCCTGAGAAGTTATAGTTTTCAAATAAACTTTATTTGAAAGTAAAAATTTTGTGTCAGTCGAGGAACTAAAAATCACAACTAGGCACTATTTAGAAAGAAAGATCTGGAGGCTGAAGCACAAACTATCACCACATTTTATTATGGCTGAAATTCCAGGATTACTTAAAACTCGATTCGGATATTAAAATGTAACTTGTTTCCCAAGTCATATACTTATAAAAAACACCACACTGTACAAAAATGTAAATTTACGGTACTTTACTGTGAATTATCCAGTAAATTTACGGAATATGTCACTTTTTCCACATAAACGATCACTCCCCCTTATTTTTTTGCGCTTTACGGCCAAACACCGTTAATGTAAGGGCAGAGTCCGTTGACATAGGAATGAAGTCCGTTTTTTTACGTACATTGACTGGAATCTCTGCTGCAGCTTTTTTACAGTGCACTCGTAGCTTTACCATTATATTTTTCTACGCCTAGCCCTTCATGTTTTCATTCTTTTGGATGCAGCTAGACATATCAATCAACCAATAAAATAGGACATGCTGACGATTTTAACCAAGATATGAGTTGGTAAACCAGTGGCATTTTAATATGTGAATATTCTATCTAATCCTGGAATTTCAACCGTTAACATGATGAGATGAAAATCAGCACAGCCTTACGGTATAATAGGCACATATCAAAAGCGATATCGTATATGGTGACATCTATTCTATGTCGATATTAATTATTTAACAGAGAAACATATTAGGGACTAACACACTGATATTTTGTTTGCCTGCAACAATTTTGAATAATTTCCTGAATAATTCTTTGAATAACTTGGTATTTTTAGAGCATAAATTTAGAGAAAAATTATCCCTTTGAAATTCTTAAAATTATTCTTAAGGATTTCAAATAAAGTTTATTTTTTGAAAGAGATGGGCGCATGTACTGTGTGTGTATATGTAAGTGTGAGGTGTAATACAGAATTATGCAAAAAGCACTTGGAATTGTTAACTGTCAAAAGAATGATAAAGAATACTGCCCAGTTAAACTGATGGCATTGAGCTCAAAGGCTACAAATACTAATTGTACATTAAAGCCTTATATTTTCAAAGGTTAATTCCGTTCAAAAAAAAATTAAGAAAGGGAAACAGTCTCCCCTTTCCTCAATTTTTATACTTAATCATTAAACCTCCTATACTATCAAAGACATGCTTTATTATATAAAAAATCTATATCCAAAATTCAGAGCAAATGAGATAATTCTTTATAAAAACCCATTTAGCATTTATATAATTTAAAAGGAGTTATCCCCCTCTTTTATACCTAACCATTAAACTTCCAAAACTATTCAGAGATTTAAACGAAATCTGAAAATTCTGCTTAAAAAACCCATCTATATAAATTAAGGGGGGCATTAGAACCCCTGTTCCCCCTATTTATACTTATTCAATGAACACCTAATAACAGTCACGGAATCGCCACATCAGAATGATCCTAATCTAAATTTTGAACGAAAACTTAATTCTGCATGAAAATCCCATTTATATCAACTAAGGGGAGGGGCATGAGCCCCCCGTTCCCCCTCTTATACATATGTAATGAACTCCAAAACTAATCAGGGAAGCGCCTTGTCAGGATATGCCTACATACAAAATTTCAAGTGGATCGGATATTTTTATCACGAGTTATCGCGTTACGCACGAACGAACATACATACAGAACGGACGAGCACAGGACAAAAAAGACCCCTAAAAAAGACAAAATATCTCTATTAACTTATTAACTGTGTAC
This sequence comes from Maratus speculifer, assembly GCA_964019185.1. Taxonomy (NCBI): domain Eukaryota; kingdom Metazoa; phylum Arthropoda; class Arachnida; order Araneae; family Salticidae; genus Maratus; species Maratus speculifer. The sequence goes on along the minus strand of OZ025289.1, from coordinate 276,342,422 downwards.
ATGTGATAAAAGATATTAATTTAAACAGGATTTATATTGAAATCTAACAGATTTTTAAAAAGAACAAACTGCTCTAAGCAATGTTATAATACTTACAATATTTTAGGAACAATTCCAAATGGCATGAAACGACAGTAATATTTCTTTTGTTCCAATGATAATTATTTTATAGTTAACATTTTTCCATATTGTGATTATAAATGCTGGCTTGCTTTTATAAATAAAAACAATACTTTTCAAACTTCAAATGCCATTCAGGATCCGAGACTTTATCCATCATGCCTTAATCCAGCATTAAATAATACAATATGTAACAAAGGCACACTATAAAATACATAAAAAGGGTCATATTGATTTTCTAAACTTTATTTTTATGAATGCGTTTCTTTTATTTCACATCTTTTTGTGCACATAATGAACTAATAATTTTGGGTCCGAATTTTATTCAATTGAAATAAAATATTTTTACGATAATAACACTAACACTAGCTAACACAGGATGGTGCTCCGCCACACATTGGCAATAAGGTAAAACATTTGTTACGCCAAAACTTCACTGAATTCATAAGTCGGAGTTTTTCAGTTACATGGCCGCCTCGTTCCCCTGACCTCACGCCATGTGATTTTTGGCTCTAAGGTTATTTAAAATCTCAAATTTATGTTACGTACGGCTGTGGGGAACGTTGTGCACAGAATACACGATGTTATTTTTGAGAACGGTGCTTACATTGAAGATGGTCTAATTCCTCACAGGAGAAGTTAATGTACTAAATAAACAATAATTTAACTGTACGATCGATTGTATGTGTTAGTATTTTTTCTCAAATTTTATACATTGCAAAGCGCCAAAAATGCCTTAGCGGCGATTTTTGGTACTCTCTTTTTACGGAATTCTTTTTCACAATGTCTTGATTAGCCTAAAGACCAAGTTTGGTGCCATTTCGGCTGTTAGATCGCGCTACAGGATGCTCCAAACACTTTCACTTTAAAAAAGCTCAACCTGTATATTCCAATCTACTTAAAAAGGCAAATTTGTCGACATTTAAAATAATACTTATTGAAATTCAAAATAATACTATTAAAGAAATGTTTTTCATGCTGAAATACAAATATAAATGGGTGCAGTAAAGTTTTTGAAAGGAAAGTTTTCGAGGAAACATTTTAATCATATTTTCAATGGGGCTAATTAAACTAGTAAATACAAAATATTACGTCGGTTAGATTGAAGTATTACTACAATTACATAGTTTAAGTAATGCTTTTTAACCCTTTTAAAGCTAAAATTCTAGCACACACAAAAAAAGAAAACAAGTTGAATTTTGTGGTTTTTATGACTTTATTTCATATTAAATTTGTATTTTATATGAGACTAAAATACAATTTTATTGCACTTTTACAAAAAACATTTCTGATAATTAAGTTAAATATTAGGATACTCTATCAATGATGGTAACAGTTTAAAAAAAATTCTCCATACAAAAGTTGAATAATGCATGTACCAAATAAGTGTGTTTATCTAAGGGGAAGGGAGGGGGGCAGGGAGGACGTGTAATACTGGATGCAATTTTTGCCATGATAATATCTTTAATCGTTACTTACTTTATGCTATCCTTATTTATTTATGTTATCCTATTTATTGTAACCAATATTTTGTATAATTAAGTTATAGTAAAAATTAAAAAAAAAAAATCAGAATTGGCTGAATATGCACTTGCATATTTGTATCAGTATTATAACACATCGAATATGTGTCATATTTTGTGTCCGTATTAGAAAGGATTACACAATTAAATATCAGGCCTTGTATTTTTATTTGCTCTCATAATATTCCTGTCCCATTATACAGAAAAATGCATTTTATGCATCGAAGAAAAAACTATTTCTATTTGTGATCATTTAAAATTAAAATAATGATACGACATCTTTAAAAATGTCATACTTCATGCCAGATTTTGACAAAGGAAAAGCATAAAAGAAGGGCAGCACTTGGCTGTATTTCAAAATAAAATGTGAGTCTTCAAATCTCAGCACCATACCGATAATAGAACTTGATAGATGAAACTAACCACGTGATTGCCCACAAAACTCTATGTTTCTTTGCCTTTTAGTTTGTTTAGCAAACAGATGAGGAAAAAAGCAATTTTTACAAAAACATAATTCTTGCCATATAAATGAAGAACGTAAGGTTACAAGCAAATGAATTGAATTTCTAAAGAAGAAAATAGAATGAGTTTCAAGTATTGAAAACTTCTATCATAATTTATTCTAAATATACTGATTTCTGAGATAATTTAAAAATGTAACAATAAAAATTAGTAAACTGGAGTTATTTAAAATGAAAATAAATTAACAATATAAATAGGATATTTCAATAATGAATTATAAAAAAAAACATCAGCTTTCAAATTAAATTCAATTGTAAAAGAAGATTGTAATTTGAAAAATTTGAGATTTTGTTCAGTTGATTGATTTATTTTATTTATTTTTTTTAATTTTTTCGTAATTTACCATTACCTGATTTATATTTAACCTATCTATGATTCAAAGTGACATCGACAATTACAATAATTAAACATTACATAAATATTAACTGTTCAAAATAAATTTCAAATAGTTTTAAAGTATAATTGATTGTATAAGTATAAGATTGTATACTATTTCGTGTATTATGAAATAATTTTCTTATGATGTTAATTATAACATTATAATTATTCTGCTTATCTCACAATATGAATATTAGACATAGCTGCAATGTGAAGGATATGGAATGTAATTATAAAATGTAATTACAAAATACGTTCCATTAAAACTGAGTGTAAGATCATTAAAAATCAAGAAATATATTTGCTAAAAAAAGTGCACCATCTTTTTAGATGCATCGTTTGTTAGGGGATACGCAGCGATTCAACCGCTTAATTCACTTTTAATAACAAGTAATAAAGGCCTTTTTCTGGGAGTTTCTTGAAAGAATTCTACACTGCTAAAATAACTTTAGAATCTGTATTAAATTTTCTGCCATGGAGCTTCTCCTGCAAAGTCGTAAGCAGCCAGAAATCGCATGGCGAGAGAACTGGGCTGTAAGGATGATGCTGCATAATTTTAATATCGCATTTACTAAGATACTTCTGAACAGAATTAACGACATGCGGACAAACATTATCGTATGTAATCTGGGGCATGATGTTCATGATTCACAGTAATTTTTTAGGCATAGCATGATCATAGTTTATACCTTAATGATCAAAGAAAATAATCATCATGTCCTATCCAGCAGATTTGGTTTGACAGATTTTTTTTCGGTAGCGGAGAATCAGTGTGTATCCATACACATGCTGAGAAATAAAAATGACGTACCCAAGTTACATCACCTGTTATTATAGTCTTTAAAAAATTCCAAGCATTTTGAACCATCGGTTTTCAACTACAACGATGAAAACCTCTGGCTTGCATTTTTTTTTGTATGGTTATGACACATCCAGCTGGAACAAGCATGGCAGATCGATAAATTGTTGTGTAAAATGAGCAATATCCCCATTTCGCAAAGTTAGTTGGTGCCACTATCTGTTCCTATCTCATTCATTGATTTTCAGCAAGATTGCCCGCACAGTGTATGCATTTCGTTCATTTGAAAATTTTACTGATCAGCTGGGGTTTGATGCCAGCACTGCACTGCAGAATATATTTTTTTTAAATATAAAAATACCGTATAAAAATCGTAGACTTATTAGAATATTTGTCTTTGTAAGCTTATGTCATAAACCTAACTGGATCTGGTTTTTAATAAACTATAGCAAATTTTATTACACAACGCATTTCCTTTTTTAACTCTGAAAGCTCATTTTTTTTCTGTAGAGCAAATAAAAATAGTTTTGACCAAGCAAAAAACTAGGAAAACAAAATTGTTTATTTCGTTTAAAATATTTATAAATGTACATTTAAATGTTTTAAAAAATCGTCTGCGGTGTTGCCATGACATTAAAACCTCTCAGTTTTTATGGATACCTTTTGTGTCTTATTCATTGCATTATTTGCGTGAATTATGAAACGAACTAGGAATACGTGAATTATGAAACAACGATACATAGAAGTGCTGTTTGCAGACATATAGATGTGAACTTATTTCTAATCCAGTATTGATAAAATATTTCAATCTTATGAATTATTCTTCGTTATTAAAATAAGATAAAATGATGTACGAAAACACTCCAAATTTCTTGAAATCTAAGCATATCGCGTTATGTGATAGCGATAATTTATCAAATATATTTTATTTCTTGAGAGAAAATTCGCTATGCTGGTTTCTGTTAAGATATTTAAATCTGAACTTTTTCAAAAGCTTTTGATCACTCTCTAAAAATAAATTTACTGATATTGAAAAGCTGTCTAGTTTCTCCGAACTTCAGATATTCCATCATTAATGGGGCATTATAAATAAGAATAAAGTTTAATTAACAATTTTTCTTCGATAGGTATCGACGTAAAAATTCAATTTAGTTGCGTTTGTTTGTTGAATGATGCTTACATTTATTTTACCATCTCATTCTTTAGAAAATGAGATTAATTCTAAAGATCTGCCTGGAATGTTATTGAAAAAAATATTGTTTTTCTTGCATCTTTAGCTATTTTAGATTAATAAAATAACTGCTTAACTTTGATTGAGGCTTAATAATTTATTAATTTTTTCCCATTTATTCTGTATTCTTAAAAAAAGTTTACAATCATCAAATGTCTGATTTCATGTTAGATCGACACTTCAAAAATAGAATAAAAATATTTTATAGTATTACATTAAGTAAACGTATTCTTATATAATTTTTACATTTAAATTACACATAATTCATTTTTAGAATACAAATCCCTTTTCCATATAGTCTGTATGGTAAAGTAGTTTAAATACTTTAAATTCTAATTTAATTAAATTGCATTAAAATTATTTAAAATCTGGATTAAAATCCATTCTAAATTCAGCAATATTTCACATGATTTCATTATTTGTACCTGCTGCTGTTCCTTAAATATAGATTGAAATCGTAATTTACTTGATAAATTTACTTTAAACATTTCTTTAATTTATGAGACGTGCTTTTTTTAAATGTCATTTGCGTTCTTTATTAAAAGTGGTTCGCAAATCTTTATCCTTCGAAAATCTTTCGAGGACCAATATATATTTTGACATCACTCCCTAATTTTTCTTAAACAGAAGAGATTTTAATAGCGAAATAGAAGCGCATAAAACACCAAAATGGAAACATCTAAAATAAATGTTATACCTGTTGTAATAAATGAGAATTTCGCTCTGTGTGTGAGTGCAATAGCTAGTAAATTCTACCGCACATGCAAGTCTAAAAATTTGGATAAGGAGAGTTAAAGGTCTATCCTGTTTCAACTGAGTATAAAAAATTTAATTTTTAGATAATTATATGCGTTATTAATTAAAAACTCATTGAATTTTCATTATTTTCTTAAAATCGCTAAGCAAGGTCGTGCATGCTCAATTCGGTTGAGAAAAGTAGAGCATTTTGATTCAAAAGCTAGCGTGGTTTTCTCTAGAAAAAGAAAGGGCCACAAGAAAAATCAATTGGGATAGAAAAAAATTGGATAGAGGACATTCTAATTCAAATGGTATTTTTGAAAGGACTTTCAGGTAGGGAATTAAACATTTGCCCATATTCTCAAACTAATATTCTATTTCAGAAACTCTACGAACTGAAAAGAAGCCATTACGAAATTTTCTGAAATATTAATTAAAAACTGTTTAGTGAAAATAATTCATTTTACCAGCGTGAAGAAATGTATAACTTGTTTTCTTTGCCGATAGTGAATAAATAACCGCAGACAGAAATTTCAAAGCTTCTTCAAATTTGAACCCCTCTGACCATGCCAAAATTATAAAACTTTAAAAATGTCTCAGCTAACACACATTATTAATTATAAACCCTCATTAAAATAATTCAGAATGTTCATAATTTAAAAAGCAATTTTTTAAACGAACGGGAGCAATTTGGTCTCAGGAGAGGGTGAGTTTGATATAATTTAGAAGTTCCATGACGATAAATACACCGGGCGTTTTGAAAGACGCCGCTAATTTTATTATCAAAAATTTGAAAACTTTAAAATTCTCCACGCAGATCCAAAAATATTGTATCTTAGAGAATTAACAAAAATTTTTCGAAAATTATTCTGTAAGCGTAAAAATCCATTAAAAATTAATTTATTTAAACTTAATTTTTTGCTCTTCAAAGAAAAAAATGTTGGAAAATATTTCATGTTCAGACGACTGTCACTTGAAAAAACACAGATAATTTTATTAGTAGAATTTTATTTAGAGTACGTAAGATTCCTGTACATAATGCATTTGCAGATTTCAAACTTTATGCATCTATAACATTTTAAAATAGTGATAAAAAATATCGAATTTTCTGGTAAATCGAATAAAAAATTGATTTTATGAAAAAATCGATTGAATTAAAAACTTTACCAACTGCACATCATTTAAATTTAAAATCGTTTCCCCAGTAATTACCATTTTCTTTCGTCGGATTTTCATGATCGTCTATAAAATTTCAAATATTTGATAACACTTAAATTTTAAAATAAAGAGGGAGATTGTAATTTCAGAAGGGGTAGAGCGGACAAATTTTAAAATTGTAGTGTTTTCTAGAATAAACATAATTTTAGATGTGTTTTTTATTATGTGATTATTATGTAATTTATTACATATGAAAAATGCGTAAAATTTACATAGATGAATCATTACAAAGATTCCTATAATTAATAGTACAATGTTATAAAATCTCAATGATTAAATATTTCTTATATCGTATCGTATTTACTTAATAAATAAATAATATAATGATAATTAATTCTTAAATAATATCATAATGTTTAGATATTTAAAATGTAAAAAGAGAGGGAAAATAATAAAAATAAAAATTTAAATTATCTTCATTATTATGACAATACTAATAACTCAATATAGTAGTTCAATATAAAAATATTTAAATAGATAGTTAATATATGCAATTTATACACTTCAGAAATAAAACTTTAGATATTGTCCAAATTGTTAAAAGTAAGATTCAAGTTAATCATTAACAATAATTATTAAATTATATTAATAGATTCAATTAATATAAAAGTACGAGACATTGTCTGTTCATTTTAACAAAAGCTTTTTTCTTTTCTTAAATTTAAAAAGTAGTATTATAATTATAAAACACCGGTCATCAACTCTTAGAGGCACTTTTACAAAAGAATTTAAATAAGTAAGTTAAGCAGATATTTTTAACATTTTGTTTTCCTAAGTCGCTGAAATAATGAAGATAATAAGCACAGATTCTTTGGAATTTTATGCACGCAATTAAGAACTTTGAATAAAATTGTGAGGGAGTGACCTCTAGTCATAAAGGCACTCTAGTGTTTCTGAGATCGTGACGTCAATAATTTAACATTTTGTAGGCGTAAAAGTGACATCTATCCTCTCTTTTACTTTAACTTTCTAGAGTGTGTGTGCTCTTTCGAATTCCGCAGTTAGCTCGCGGTTATTAGTATTATGTTAATGAGAAGTATCTCAGTTTGTCGCGTATAAAAGCTTGGGTGTGAGTTTGTGGTGTGTTCTGGCCTTAGCCAGCGTCGGTGTGTTTCTGGCCTTAGCCAGCAGCCAGCGTCTGTGTTTCTGGTAGCAGCCAGCAGCCTCTGTGTGTATTCCGCCATTAGACAACGAAGTTGATGATTGTTTATGAAGGTGCTGACGATTAGAGAATAGCTACGGCCTCCAGTAAAGCGGAAAGAAGTTCAGATAGTGGATTAAAGGTTCTGCCTTGGTAAGAAAGTTTAGAATCGTTCCGTTTTGATTATTTGAGAAATAAAGAAATATCCACAGCCACGGGCTGTGAAATTAAGATTTGTTTAGTAGATCAGCCAGGAAATAGTGTCAAGTGCTAGACGGTGCCCCGACTGAGCTAGACCGACGCCTGTGAGTATGATTTAGCTTTTCATAGTGTTCTCAGTGAGTGAAATTATAGACTGGCTCCACTTTCCTTTAGCCCCTATCATTTTAATAAACTGTGTTGTTTTAACCTAAATTAATGAGTATGTCTGCATATAACGTGACAAATGACACCCAGCATGAGTATACCGTCACAAATGGCGCCCAACGAAATGTCGGACATTTTGAGATTGTGCCACGAGTGTATTTCACCGGTGAGGGTGATATTAGTGAATTTTTAGTGAAATTAGATGATTATATTTTGTTCAATAATATACCTGAGAAAAACAGGTACGTAGTGCTTAAATGCTCGTTAAAGGGCGAAGCACTTTTGTGGTTAGAAAATATAGGAAAGTTTTTGATTACTGAGGAAGCGAAAAGATTTGAACAAACTGTAATTGAGTTAAAGAAGGCATTTCCTCCCGTTAAAGATAAAAGTATTTTGAGAAAAGAGTTCTATTGTAATAAGCAGAATATTTATGAGTCGGCGTCAAAATTTTATCTTCGTAAGCTTGAACTAAAAAATAAATTAGATTTAGATATCACATTTGAGGAATTGTTGGACATTGTTTTTCCTCTTTTTAATCCAAATATACAGGACTTTATTGAAGTTAGAGCACCGAAGACTTTTGCAGAAATGCACCAGATATTATCGAAGTATGAGTCTCGGCATAGCTCGGATCAACGGGATTTGCGTAACCCTCGGCAGAGACCTGTCACGGATGGTAATTTGAGAAATGAGGGGGAACGTAATTTTGTGAGAGGGGGACAGCGATTTCCGGATAGTAATGTGCGTAATGGAAATGATGGATTTGGTCGTAATATGTCGGATACGAGTAATGGTAATAGGAATGGTGGTGGTGCTAATAATTTTAGAAGTAGTGAGAGAAATATGCATGGAAATAGACAGAATAGTGGTTATGATCGTAGTGGGGGAGTACGGGACAGGAATGTTTCTTCGCAAGTAAGGAGGTTAACTTCGGATGAGAATGTTGAAGGTAGATCAGTGCAAAGGAGAGGTGTGAGGAGGTCGGGTCAGTTAAACTGGTAAGTGACTGTATGTCGGAAGGTATGCAGTCACAGGTCAAATCGAAAAAGCCTTCTGTGAGTTTAAATAAAATTACTATTAATCCGGTTGAGTTACCTGAAGTGTTAATTGTGTTAGATGGTATTGTCGTTAAAAGTGTCTTCGATACAGGGGCAGATAAGTCGTTCATTTCTTTTGATTGTTATCGGAAATATTTTTCGTATAAGAAGTTGAAAAGGTCAAGTCTGGTGGTTCAGTCGGCACAGGGAGTAGCTTGCGATAATAAAGGTTCAGTAGAATTGGAAGTTGAAATTCGTTCGGTTAAGACATGTTGGGAGTTTTGTGTGCTAGATGGGTTAACAGTGCATTGTATAGTTGGTGTGGATTATATGAGGGATAGAGGAATTAGTTTGGATTTCTTTAAAAAGTCGTTAATCGTGAATAATGATGAGAATGTGAGTAAGAAAGAGCCTGTTTCAGTGTCAGTTAATTTGGAGGAGTCGAGTTTAACTGTGGTTAAGAAAATGGAGGTTAATAAGTCTTTAGTCGATTGTGGTAAAGTTTTTTCAGATAAACCGAGTTTAACTAATGAAATTCATATTGGTTTTGACGCACTAGTTGCTAGTAAACCATTTCATTATGATTTTATATCTAATATTTTTAAGTCTTTGTGTGAAAAGTTGGAGACTGGGGACGGTAAGGAACTTTCTCAGTCTAATATGGCTGAACGTGTAAATCGTACATTAATTCAAATGATTTCTTCTTATGTTGGTTCTCATCATGCAAATTGGGACCAGTTTCTTCAGCATTTTGCGTACGCACTTCGTACAGCAGTTCACGAGTCAACGGGGAAAACGCCTGCTGAATTGTTTTTGGGTAGAAAAGTCATTACTCCATTCCAAAGGTTAGTTATGGTGTCAGATGCAGAAAGTCAGTACATGTGTCAGGATATTGAGAGGTTGGTTAAGGAAGCTCAGGTTCAAATGGGAAAAGCGCAAGAAAAACAAGCTCAGTATTATAATATGCGTAGAAGGGAGTTAGAAGTGAAAGTTGGAGATTTTGTGTTAGTAGAAAAGCATTGGTTAAGTTCAAGTCGTCAAAAGAGAGTAGCTAAGTTTGGTCCGAAGTTTGTAGGTCCGTTCGAGGTTTTGGAAGTTCGAAATAATAATTTGGTTGTTGATGTCAATGGTGAAAGAATGACTGTTAATCTGGATCAGGTTAGAGTGTATAAGTTTAGAGAAAATGGTAGTGAAGGTTCTCATATGTCGAGTGGTGTTTCGCGAAATTCCCGATCCAATGAGTGTCCCGAGTCCAGCACTTCTTCGTCTAATTCTTTTCATCAATATTCAAGAAGAAAATTTGGTCAAACAGCTCCAAAGACTGTTATTGAAAGTCGAAAGCCTAGCAATCCGAGAGCAAAGTATAATAAAAATAAGAGAACTGTGTCAAATACATCGGACTCTGTGTGTCATAAAAGACAAAAAATTATAAATTGTCCAGTTCCTCCATCTATTAGACAACAACCTCACAAGCATAAATTAACTAATAGTTCACCATCTTCAGTGATTAATCCCCAGAAAAGATTTCGTTTGGACACTCGTAAAACTGTTAAGCGAAGTTTAAATTCTGAATTTTTGCCTAACAAGAAACTACATAGGTCCGGAAAGAAACGTGGCCTTGGATCTTCGGTAACTTCGGGTGCGTCTAGAAAGAGGAGGCAACTCTCAGATTACCGGCAACAACAGTGTGAGCCTCGCCATGGAGTGAACCCAGCGAACCGGCCGGAGCAGAGTCGTCGAGTGGAACCTACGAGTATTCTACGGCATCCATTCAGAACCAGGCTGCAGGCACGACAGTCAACTGTGGCGTCACCGTACAGTTCTGATGACGAGAGATCCTTCGTACAAGCCTTCTGGGACAGGAGGAGAAAGCCATCCTGTAGTATGAAGCCTGCAAGCAGTGAATCATCTCTATGATTGGGTGATAATGTTCTTTATTAAATTTCTATTAGAGTGCATATATGTGGTAGCAATATGAAGGAATAGAAAGCAGAAAGACTGTTTGGTACTTTTGGCCATTTTTGGAATTTTTTGACGGACTCACGATTAGTGCTTAATTGTGTTCAAAATTTGTTTGCAAAATTGTTAGTTTTATGTATGTTGAAAATTTTGGTCTTAACTGCTTTTTAAAAATTCTGGATCTATTGTTAAATTGTTATATTATTTGTTTAAAATGTTACTATATTGTTATTGTTCATGTGTTATAAAATGTATGTTAATGTATGTTTAAATTTTCAGAAAGTACAGATAGTAATTTGAGTTATTTTGTACACGCGCCGCGGTTCAGGCGCGCACGTGTTTTGCGGTCAAGAAGTCCTTGACACGCGTTTCTATCTCTTATACTAACATTTAATGAATTAACTTTCTTCTTATCGTTCGTGTTTTATGAGTTGCGTTTTGTACTTTAGTTGAGAATGGTTTCCGCAAGTTGCGAAGTTTTAAGCTGCATTTGAATTTGAAATTGTGTTGTATTAAAATTGAATGTTAATGTGATTTTCTTGCAGGGAAGTATACCTTTTGTTATGTATTGATTCTGCTATTTTTCTTTTAGTTAATACAGATGAAGAGATTGATGACGTCATTTTGTAAATTTTTGATATTTTTTGATTGTTGCATAAGCACAGCGATATGCCGCTGTACGTATGTGCCCCAATTATTGTTCAAGTGGAGTTAAGTCTGAAGAAGTTTGGGAGTTAGTTCATTGGCTAATGGGGATGTAGGTATTACGTAGTAGCAGAGTTAGTTTGGTATGAAGTAAATGTAATTTTAGATAAAGTCGGAATTTGGATGAGGAAAGTTTTTGCGCATTGGGTTTTTTGGACTTGGTGCGAATTCTAGTATATTAAAAGTTATGGAGAAATTTTTGGGTAAAGTTATAGTTGCATTGCAATGTTGAGGAAAATTTCGGAAGGTTAGTGTTTTGAGAAATTTTAGCACTCCCAGTGGAGTGGGTTGTTTTGAGAGAAGAAGTAATTAGTTTTGAAAGTTTTACGAGTTTTTGGAAGTTTTACGGAGGCTATTTGTAAGATAGAAGAATGGTTGGATTGAATATGTGATTATTTGAGGCAAACTGAGTTTTTTTTGGGTTGTGATGGGTTAAAGTTAATATTTTAAAAGTTATGTTTCGGCGTTAAATTTCACCCATCACTGTGTTTTATTACGGCTCTAAATTTATAACAAGAAAAAGTTCTGGGCATGCATTTAGCCCAGCCCTTTTTCTCTGCGGAGTTCGAGGGGGGGTTGTGAGGGAGTGACCTCTAGTCATAAAGGCACTCTAGTGTTTCTGAGATCGTGACGTCAATAATTTAACATTTTGTAGGCGTAAAAGTGACATCTATCCTCTCTTTTACTTTAACTTTCTAGAGTGTGTGTGCTCTTTCGAATTCCGCAGTTAGCTCGCGGTTATTAGTATTATGTTAATGAGAAGTATCTCAGTTTGTCGCGTATAAAAGCTTGGGTGTGAGTTTGTGGTGTGTTCTGGCCTTAGCCAGCGTCGGTGTGTTTCTGGCCTTAGCCAGCAGCCAGCGTCTGTGTTTCTGGTAGCAGCCAGCAGCCTCTGTGTGTATTCCGCCATTAGACAACGAAGTTGATGATTGTTTATGAAGGTGCTGACGATTAGAGAATAGCTACGGCCTCCAGTAAAGCGGAAAGAAGTTCAGATAGTGGATTAAAGGTTCTGCCTTGGTAAGAAAGTTTAGAATCGTTCCGTTTTGATTATTTGAGAAATAAAGAAATATCCACAGCCACGGGCTGTGAAATTAAGATTTGTTTAGTAGATCAGCCAGGAAATAGTGTCAAGTGCTAGACGGTGCCCCGACTGAGCTAGACCGACGCCTGTGAGTATGATTTAGCTTTTCATAGTGTTCTCAGTGAGTGAAATTATAGACTGGCTCCACTTTCCTTTAGCCCCTATCATTTTAATAAACTGTGTTGTTTTAACCTAAATTAATGAGTATGTCTGCATATAACGTGACAAATGACACCCAGCATGAATATACCGTCACAAAATTAAACAATGTACACGAAAGAAGAAAAACCTTTCTGAAATGTTTTGTTATCTATTGAATAGAATGAGAAAAATTTACTTTTTTTATTAAGTGTTGATTGATCTGACTATTTTGAATGAAGAATCTGAAAAAGTGAACATAGCTAAGTTAATTTCTTATTAAGAAAATTATGCGTCATTAATTATATCACCCTTATATATAGTAATAAATGAATTATTTGAAAAAATAGTTTAGCTATTTGGTATAAAACTACAACATTATTAATTTACCAGCGAACGTATAAAGAAAATAAGTGTTGTACTATATTTGAGTTTACGCGACATCGAAGAGTGTTTCTTCTTTTTATATAATGACATAACCTTTTATTTCGGCGGTGGCAGCATATAAAAAAAGGATATCGGACAAGTTGTGAGAAGGATTATCAAAAAGAAACCTGATTCACCCAATTAAATGATATCGTGCAAGTTGTGTGATATCGTGATATCTGGCAAGTTGTGAGAAGGATTATTAAAAAGATATCTGATTTATTTAAGTAAATGATATATTGCAAGCTATGTGATATCGTGATGTCGGGCAAGTTGTGAGAAGAAATATCAAAAAGAAACCTGATTCACCCAGTTAAATGATATCGTAGAAGTTGTGTGATATAGCTATATCTGGCAAGTTGTGAGAAGGATTATCAAAAAGAAAGCTGGGTTCATTTAATTAAATGATATGTTACACGTTGTGTGATAACGTGATATCGGATAGGTTGTGAGAAGGATTTCAAAAATAAATCTTATTCATTCAATTAAATGACATCGTGAATGTTGTGTGATATCGTGATATCGGGCAAGTTATGAGAAGGATTATCAAAAAGAAAGCTGATTCATTCAATTAAATGATATCGTGCACGTTGTGTTATATCGTGATATCGGGCACGTTGTGAAAAGGGTTATCAAAAAGAAAGCTGATTTATTCAATTAAAGTTACCGAACAGTTTATTTACATATAACCAAAACATTATTTGCATTTAAGAACTCAGATATGGACTCCGACCTGATATTAAATTACATACAGCAAGTATTTTCTGCGCTCTTGGTCCACCTATTGCAATTCTCTATATCCCTCTCCATTAGGATATGTAATTAGATATCTCGGATGGTCACCCTTAACCTCTTCATGCGCTTGATATATACGACAAGAGCCTCAAAACTCTTACCTGAAAACTTACCAAGAAAGAATCGACCACGCATTTTGGGGGTCTATACCAGAACAACTCTCTCTCGCAATAATTCTGATCCATCAACAGTTTAAGAGGCCTATCGCTCTTCTCCATAATCCCCCTCCCGTAGAGTTTGTTATATCCTTAGATATTCCGTCAACTTCCTTTGTTTTAGCTATCTGTGTATTCATTTTGAATAGACAGGAATACTGGAATCAATTGATATAATAAACTTTGTGACACAATGCTATCTAACTATGATAACAATATGTATAACGATACCTAATATCTCATATTAACTTTGAGTAAGAAAAATAGTTATCTTAAAATCTAAATACATAAAAAGTGATACAAATATAATATATAAGTTAAAAGATAATGTCAGATAACAGTTATTCTGAATAGTTACCTGCTCATTAGCGCCAGAAACTGACAACATATTTAAATTGTATTAACTGATTAAAAGGTGAAATTAATATCACAACACTGTCTTTTTAAAAATAGTCATTTTTTTAATATCTTTTCGATGTTCATAATTTATATTCATGCAATTATGCGTAAAAAGATACTCAAATTGTTATTTTAAAATACATTCAATAAATCAGGGGGCACGGCAGTGCCCCCGCCAAGTCGAGCGCGAAGCAAACACTGCCGTACCATCCTTTACTGGAACCATTTCGCCGCATTTTTAGGCCCTTATTTGAGAACCTCTGGATAAGACCAGAACGCTGAAATTTTCGTCAACCAGTAAGCTATAATCACATACTTAAAATCCAAAATTTCAAGTCTATAGGTCATTTAGTTCCGAAGTTAAGCGAAAGCAAAGTTTCGCATTTATGACACTCACTCACTCACTCACTCATGATCATCAGAATAGAACTAATACTTCCCATAAACTCAGAGAGCTGAAATTTGGTACAGAGTTAGGGTTTTATGGCCACATAAAGGGAAAACTATAAAAACTAAGATAATCGAAGATCTGGAGTACCTAGTGACCCTGATTAGAAAACACAAGAGCCCAACCAAACTATTAGAGATCGACATACCGCCTTTACAAAAAATATTCAACTTGGTGGGCCTCTTCATTTGATGTCAAAAATTGAAGGTCTGAAATATCTAATGAAGAGCCCTCAGCTGGTCTTAGCTGTATTAGCAGTGGTGCAGCCAAGGGGGTGGTTTTGGGGTTAAAACCCCTCCCAGAGCTAAGAAAGATCGCTACAATTGCCGCTTATATGAATCAAAATCATACTTAATATTTAAACGTTTTGGCGTACATCAGATTCCGCCACTTTATTGAACCAGATTTCATTTAATAAAGGGATTCAATAAAATGGAAAAAACTCTACTTAAAACTGTGAAAGTGCATATTACATTGATTAGTTAAGTAAAAATTGGTTATTTGAACTAAATCATTTTTCTGAGCCGTATTGAGCCTCAATCGGACAGAGATATACTGTCTAACCGATTGATACTTCTGCTTTCGCATCCCAATGAAGGAAGGTTAATGGAAATAGCACAATGTTTGAGGGACTTACCAGAAGATACTGTTTGTTTAATACCGACTAGAAATATGTGTATGCAGTTAGATAATGCTAAGAGGGAGCTAAAGTAATGCTTAGGATAAACATTGATGTTAGTTTAGGTTTAGTGAATGGGTCTATAGGCGTTGTACAGATAGTGAGGTGGGACCCGGAAGACCAAACAAAGCCTAAACAATTGGTAGTAAAATTCGATAACAATTTGATTCACGAATTATTACCTATTAAGTCAAAATTTGAGATCATACTCCGGGCATACGTGTACAGAGAACAATTCCCAATCTGTGTGGCGTATGCCCTAACAATTCACAAGAGCCAAGGTCTAAGTCTAAAAAATGCCCTCATGGACATTGGCACCTCCATATTCTCTTGTGGCCAAGCCTACGTGACGCTTTCCCGAGTAACCAATCTTCATGGAGTGCACCTCATAAATGTTGACTTCAAGAGTATAAAAGCTCAAGCTTCAGCGATCACAGAATACAACCCGCTTAAGCGTAAAAACCGCGCCGATCTTTCAGAAATTAAACCGTCTAAAAGAATAAATAATGAACGCGAATGGGCAATACGAAAAACTGTTGCTACTGCACAAGAGTCAGAACCGGAAAAAAAGAAAAGAAAGATTTGTAATAATAAAAAAACTACTCCTAAAAAGAAAAAAAATGTGTCAAATAAAAAAATCTAATAAAATAAATCAATATGCCCACGTTTCTACAAAAAGAAGTGAAATCCCACCAAAAACATTCTGTAAATAACTAGCCAAGTCTCGATGGAGCTGCTTGTTTATCTCTAAAAAGTAATGAAATCTAGACAAAGTCGTGCCAAGTCTAAGGTTCCTTACTGCGATTTCTTTATTATTATAGTTAATGTTGTGTGACTTGGCCGTTGAAGGGTACACAAGGGTACAAAACCAGGTGCTCCACGACACCATTGCACCAATCTGTCGTCAGAACCGCTACCCATTGACGATGACCCATTGACGTGTACCCTTCAACGGCCAAGTCACACAACATTAACTATAATAATAAAGAAATCGCAGTAAGGAACCTTAGACTTGGCACGACTTTGTCTAGATTTCATTACTTTTTAGAGATAAACAAGCAGCTCCATCGAGACTTGGCTAGTTTTTTACAGAATGTTTTTGGTGGGATGTTATTTACATTGTGTAGCTCGAATTTTTTTCGCAGACTTTTTTGTTAATATTATGTTCAGTTTAATATTATTTAGATAATTTTTCATGATGTTTTAATTTTAATATTAATCCCATTGAGTTTTTAATTACATAAAGGGTTAAATGCGTTTTCTACTTTCAAAGATTCGATTTATTTTGATGAAATTTTAATTGTTTTAGAGTGTATAAGTATTGACAAAAAAATTAAATGATATTTCAATTATTAAGAACAATATGAGCAATAAGTGCCGCAGGTTCCAACGTAATATGTGACGAAATTTAAGAAAAAAATATTTTTAATTACTTGAAACAATACAAAATAACGTGATAACGTGGAAGTATTTATTTCTTAACAAATTTTACACTCTTTAAACTAAAAATTAAATATATGTCAATTTTTCGCCGTAGAGAATGTAATCCTTGAAGTTTGAAAATAAATTCATCAGCCAATTTTAAGTACTGTATTTTCTATTGAATTATTATTGAATTAGCGGATAAAATTATAACAATAATGATGGAGTTATGATATATTCTTTTTCATTTCATCCCAAATAAGCGAGTTCCATTAAAATATGTTTGCTATTGAAAAGAATAAAATACATTAACATGTCTTATTTTACTTTTTAAAGTAGTTTAGTATCTCAAGGAGTGAGTGGAAAACTATTTCTAAGCTTTTCAGCGAGATAAAGAGATTAAAAACTATAGTAAATATCACGAACTGTATTCTTTTCCACTACATAAGTACCCTCAGTCACTCTTGAAATTTCTAATCCTTTATGATTTATTGAAGTAGATTTTGAAATCAGTCAAGATATATTCCATTAATATTTAATCCGATATGCAAAGAATATGGTGATAAAAATCACTGTATTGTTGGGTCGATAATATGAGATTAAATTCATTGACATAATTTATTTGAGTGACTACAAAAGCTTATAAAAAAGGAACAGGAAATAGTAAACTGCAAATCCAATACTGAGTTATCTTGCTAGAATAGAAAAGTACAAAACCATAAATTCAGAAAAAAAGCTTTAAAAAGTTAACATATTGTAATACAAGTTAAAGATATTGAATTTGTCAAAAAATGACTGTTTGTTTTCCAGCTTGGAATATTTATTAATCGGAACTCACTGCTACTTCATATTAACTAAAACTAACCTTAGATTATTAGAAATATTTTACTGAAATTATGAATTAATTTTAAATATTCCAAAACATTAAAAAACTATAAATATTTTCTTCATAAATTATAAATAGTTTAACTAAAACAAACTGTTAAATTTAATTTATAAAAATAATCATTCGAGTATTTTTCAACTGCTTAGTAATTTCAAGTTATTTTAGCTTAAAAAAAAAGTTTTAAAGAGTTATTCTTTGACGATGCTGAAAGATAATAACGTTGAGCAGAAGAATTTATAGATGAGAATGACATGACAGAATAGTATGTTTTTAGAGATATTTGTACAGTTAATTGCTCGATATATACAAAATAAGATTCACGAATCAATATATTGAATTTAGTAATTAGCACATTATAACTTAATATGTTGAATATGATCGAAAGCTTTTTCCGATGAGTAACATAAAATGAACAAACGATTTAAGCAGCACATGAGAATATAACTTCAGGTATGCAATCAATAACTTATCTTGAATTTAAAAGAAAAAAACCTTTCCGAGAAAAAAAATAAAGAGCCAGTTTATATTTATTACTTAAATCAATAAAAACAAATTTATTAAATAGTTAAAAAGCTATTATTTATCCATGGTTTTTCAGAAGTGGATTATATTGTGAAAATAGTTATAAAATAAGACTTTAATATCACGTCTTATCCAGTATCTCTCATAACTTTACAGAAAAATGTTAGCATTTGAAGCTTTTCAAAAACTAGTTTTGCTAGTTTTACATATATATATATTTACAATATACAAATAAAATTTTAGTAAGCATACAACATTCTGTCACTTTTCATTGTAAAATTGCAGATTGTTTTTTACAATGTACGATAGACGTTATTTTCACTTGCCTATATTCGTAAAGCATAAAACATTAATCTTTTTTTATAGTACGGAAAGGAATCTAAGCAAATTTGAATTTGTCTCAATTTTTTAGATATTAGAATGTTGATTTCGTTATAGAAAAGAGAAGTGGAGAAAAAGATCAAGAAATTTCAAACGAACAACATGTTTTAGATAAAAAATTTTTACATGTGCTAGAAATATCTTCTGTGGGTAACAAATCTTTTGTTTTTGAGGGAATAGTGGTCCAAATGAAATGAATCGGTGTTTGAACTTTTCAATTTGAAAATTAGTCTTTTTAATTTATTTTGTCCCACTTCGGTAGAAGATTTTGAGATACGATCGACAAGTTCCAAATTATGTTGATAAGGGTCGCAGCCTATTAATACGACCCAAGCTCACTTATTTACTCATAATCACCAATTTTATAACTGTAGCTACATATATACAAATTCAATAACTGCATAACTTAAATGCTTTCTATAGAGTATGTTAGTAAACTATAATTATTAACTTCTTTTCATTAAAATACTAAAATTTGCCTTGAATTTGGACACACAATTGCATCTGGTTTCATATTTGTAATTTATTATTGTTATTAAAAAAAGTATGTACCGTATGTACTAGAGCAGAAATAGAAGAATTTTAGGAAAATTTTGGTAGTTGAAAATTGGGGGGATGGGGTCGACTTATACATGAAGTAATTAAAAAATATCGCAGATAATACGTGAATGGGAAAGTCATTAAATTTACTATAGTGATAAAAGCAGCCAATGATCATTTCCCTGTGATTCACTAACTAGAGGGCAACGATAACGAATCTGCATTTATTCTACACATATTTTTTCTTCGGATAGAAACACACACACACACAAATACCTTTCAACATTTTAATCCCCTTTTTAAAGAAAGTTCAATTCGAGAATGCTTCTAGATATGTTAACTATATTTTAGGAGTCTAAGAAGTTATTTATTCCTTGTATAGGTGTTGTTCAAATAAAAAGGAGACTGCAATTATATATGAATAAATTTTAATAACATTATTATAAGTACAGTGCCTGTAGAACAGTTGAACTGTTATATTTTCCATGGACATTGTAACTCTGATCCCAGCGCATAGGAAACGAGTGGATGTCCTCAATCTAGAAACCCGTAGTTTGCTGAAGGACCCAGTTTTAACCGTTTGTTGTCTTTGTCACAAGTGAATCTCTGATCTTTAACCTTTCCGCATGGGCAAAATCTGTTAGTAAAATGGGAAATTATCAACTGGGACCGGACTTCACAAACGAATTTTTTAGATTTTTGAATTCTTTAATTTAAGCGTTTATTAAAAAAGGCAAAATTTTATTAAAATACTAGCTGACCCGCCCGGCGTTGCCCGGGTGCGTGATAATAATATCAAACGAACCTGAAATTTGTGATTTTATCTCTAATTCGAAATACGTGGCCACTGATTGTGAGAAAAATCGGTTTAAAAAAATAAACAGCTGAATTTAGAGTAACAAATATTTAAAACGACTTCAATGGGAAACGGAGGAGGAAATATGTGTTCAACAATTGCGCAATTTTCGCTCTAAAATGCTGATTTTATTCGTAAATATCACTGTTCAGTCACGTAACTTTTTTTTTCACCTCGAAATCCTAAGTGTAACATTTTGATTTTCAAACAAATTATATCTCTCCTAGATCCGACTATACCTTAATTAAAATCGATAATCAATGATTAGGTAAAAGGTTAATATATAGTAATGTAGTTTCAGAACCATAGAACAAAATTAAGTATATTTCAATTAAAACGTGTGTAATATTCAATCAGTGGATAAAATCCTAACCCTAACTTAATTGTAATGTAATCGCAACCTATCTGTAACTTAACTGCAACTTAACCTGAGCCAAACTTAAATGTATCATAAATGTAACCTAGTCGTCACCTTATCATAACTTATCAATTTTCTGACCGTAACCTAACTACAATTTACCTTAAACTAACTGTAACTTAATCATAACCTAACTATAACGTAACCGGAATTTAAATATAACGTAAGACTAACCGAAATATAATTGCAACCTATCTATAACCCAAATGTAACCTAACTGTTACCTAACCGTAGCCAAATTCTAAATTAATTAAAATTAACACTAACTATTAACTAACAATTCTAACCGCGTACGTGTTGCAAAGTACTTTAGTTCCACTTTTCACCACTACGGGGCGCAGTATATTTTGTACGAAAATCTGATATGGATCACCCCCACCTGCGGTCGGATATAATAAGCTTGCAATGCACGATTTGCAGAGTGCTTTAGTTTCACTTGCCATCACCAGAATAGGCATTTTTTCGTAAACAAACCTAAATCCGATCGATAATCAGATTTTCATTCTTTCCGTAGATATATTACCCAACGGGATGGGGATAAAAATAGCAATTTATGAAAATTTGTTGAAATTTCTATTCAGAAATAATGATAACCCCCACGCAATTAAGAGTCCAACATTAAAAATTAGAATCTCCTACACTGCTGCTGCATGCTCTGTAAAATATGTTAGTTCTACTTTTCACCTCCAGGAGCTCACTAATTCCTTCATAAACCTATATCCGAAGGGAACTCCAGTAGTATTAAGCGAATTCGTACATATATTAGTCGAGAGGGCGGTAAAATCCAATAAGAATTTAAAAAATTTAATGAAATTATTGTTCGGAAATAACCACTACTTATAAATTAAGGATGAAATATGGTCTGCGCAAATATCCTACATTCCCACTACCTGCAGCACTCTATGATAGGTGTGCGTTAAACTCGAAACAATTTTTAGTATTTAAAAGCGAAAAAAAAGAACAATGAAAAAACGTGTTTAAAAATAAAAAGTCATGCATCAAGTACAGATTATGAAACACTATCCAACACATTCAGAATAATGTAAAAAACTGCACCGTTTAAAAATTTAAGATATTGCGTCTCATGTTACCATGTGAAAATATATTAAGCATTTCAAAACAAAATTTCAGCTGTTTCCATCTGCATTCGGAAAATGATCCGAAAATTTTAGAAGCCCTGTATATGATACATCGATAGGTACATATTAACAACATGCATTCCAAAATTTAATTCATTTAAGAGATACACATATTTCAATTGAAAATTCCCCTTCAGCAATATCCTCTAATGAGGAGAATGGTAGGCAAATACTTTTGTGCTGCCCTGTATATGATGTATAGAATTTATATGTAAAGTGCAATGTGGAAAAAAAGTATTTACATTTAAAAGCGTATACCGAATTTTAAAACGTACTCTCCAGCAATTATTAAGCAAAGACAGTATTGTAACCATTTCTTTTGTGTGTCCCTGTAAATTTATTTTAAAATGCTGTAAATGCTCTGTTTTAACGTAACCGTAGTTAAATTAATTGATTTATATTAGTTTGAATACATTAGAAATAGCGGAATGTCATTAAAGTACGCTCCAAACGATTTTTACCCATATATCATAATGTAATCGAACTCTTTTGAATGTCCCTGTAAATGAACCAATATTCGTACATATTTCATATGCAATACCAGACATGCTTTAGTGGTCCTATATAAGCTTTATCAATTGAGTATATTTACGGGATTTACAGTATGGACAGACGGACAGACAAACCGAATGCATAAGTACTTTTCAATGTTGTGATAAAAACACTTCTGAGATTAAAAAAAATATATATATATATATATCATTAATATTATTTATCGAAAATGAGAATTTAAATTATATTTAAAATGTTTTCAATATCTTATTTAATTTCAATATGAAATTTAATTATTTCTAATTTTCCAATTTTTTAATTTTAAAAGCGAACATTTATTTTAAAAAATAATAATAGAATAAAGACAATTTTAAAAATTTGCTATTTCTTCTTAAAATATGCTTTAGTTGTAAATCATTTCTTTCAATTCGTCTTATAGTACAAAATCCCATGGAGGATTGAGATAGGTGGAGGTGAAGTAAAGATCAAAAAAGAGTTGCAATATTAATCCATTTATCGCTCAAATTTTAATGCTCCAAACAAAAGGACGTGGAAGGAATTTTGTATTATAATACGAATTGAAAGAAATGAATTACAACTGAAGCATATTTTAAGAAGAAATAGCAAATTTTTTGAATGGTCTTTGCTCTATTATTATTTATTAAAATAAATGTTCGCTTTTAAAATAAAAGAAATTGGAAAATTAGCAATAATTAAATGTCAAATTGAAATTAAATAAGTATTGAAAACATTTCATGCGAACTAAAAATTGTATTACTAAAAGTTTCCTAATTTAATATAATTTTAAATACTTTATAACGTAGATGAAAAATGTTTATGACTTAATAATTGCATGTAAATAAATATTTAAAATAAAATGATGAAAACATTCTTTTAAAATCATGTATGAAAACTTAAGTAATAAATATTAATCTAATATATAGATTTCTGACTGCAGACGATTTTAAGATATTAACAGAAGAATGTTATATTTTCAAGCAAAATTTTAAAATAATATTCTATATTGATATTTAAAACACATATGATAAAATAATTAATAAATTCTTATCGGTGAAGCGATAGATTAGTTCTTTTTAAAAAATAATGGCAAAAATATACGGGTTTAAACCTGTTTCAATTGATAGGCGTGTCAAAGCGCGTGGTTTTATTTGGACTTAATGTTACTTAAATGTAGGATTACATTTTTAGCATCACCCCCAGAGATAATACTCCCCCCCCACCTATCTCATTCCTCCATGACAAAATCTCTTCCATGTCCTTTTGTTTGGAATATTAAAATTTGAGCAATAAATGGTTTCACATTCAAACCTTTTTTCAGACTTACTTCACCTCCACCTACCTTATTCCTCTATAGTCATCGTCTTGAAACATCAAATACTCCAATGTCATTGTTACACTGGCTTATCTGATTACTTCTGCGAAAATTTTTACACAACCAACCAACCGTAAAAGAATGAAAGAGAAAAAAATGGAAAAAAGATGATTTTTTATGAGAGTGACCTCTCGATTTTAATTAATTACTCCGTTAATAATTGGAATTTCGAAATTCTGAGCATCAGGTGCATCAGGAGAGATATTGGGCTACTCTCAGAAAAATTTTGAGCTTCGTACGTACCGTAGTTTTCGCTAACTATCGCAGACACACACACACACACACACACACACACACACAGACAGAGCGATTTGTTATTTTATTAATATAGATTATTGGTGCCGTTTCCAAATTTGGAATTAAAATTAGGTATCCCAGACCAGGAACAGTGTGCCGGAAAGGGTTAACAGATTTTATAAGGCGCCGAAGATATGCTAGTCGCACGGGTACAGATCAGGATTGTAAAGAGGATGTGGTATTACCTACTATCAAAATGCATAGGAATATATATGTAAATGAAAAATGATAGCGAAATGTTTAATGAAAAACTGCCTATTGGGCTGATTTGGAGATATCCTCGTGCAGCAAACTACAGAAACTCTTCTGAAATGAATATATTGCAGGAAAGCCGTCAAATGCGCATGCGTAACAGACAATACCACAACGCCATCTATTCACAAACCCGTTAACGCATTGTGATTCAATACTTATACAACGAACTACAGCTAAAGTCTCCTTTTCATTTGCACATACCTTATAAGTAAGGCTTGAATTGACTTTTGCAAGATCTTTTTTTTTTCAAGTACGATGGAAATGATGTGCATATGTTTCAAACAGTTTAAATTTCTTCGGTGTTCTATAATTGCACAGTTTCAAAACGTTAAATAAAAAAAAAGAGTGCATGATTTGAAACGTTGAAAAAATTTACTAATTTAATGAAAACGCATTTGTTATTAATGTTATTATTTTATTCTTGCTTACTAATATTTTTTTAACATACTACAAAAAAATATGGTTCGCCTTATACACGAAAATTCTTTTTTCTTTCTTTTAAGTTTGCTTCAGAATATGAGAGTCGACATATACATGAGTATATACGAAAATCATTGTTGAAAAAATTCAATTTTAACCCTTTTGGGTCCGATTTTTTTTTTCAATTTTGCGAACAAAACTAATTTTAATATAATAAAATAAATCTTAGCTATCTAAATAGACTTACTGAAGTTTATATATTATCTCTTTGTCCAAAATTTAACGTATGGGCTTATTTTGTGTACTACTTAAGAGCAAGAATCTGAGAAAGTGTCACACCTAGCATTATGGGGTGATTCATGACATCTCAGATTTTCTCGAAAAAATTACCAGTTGTTACTTATCTTGTTAAAAGACTAAATCCAGAATTTTTTGCACCAAAGTTGAGTTGACTCCAAAGTCAATTTTTTATGGCCCCCTAAAGGTCATCATGTCGTGAAAAAAAATACAGTGAAACTCGTTTAAGATATGCCCGCTTAAAATACCATCCCGCTTAATATACGAATTATTTTCGGTCCCTTGAAAACTGCCTATTAAACCTGTGTAAAATTACCCGCTTAATAAACGTACGCATAAGATGCGATCCCGCTTAATATACGAAGAAAATAGGTCCCTTAATGTCAAAAAACCCGCTTAATATACGAAATGATGCTTATGTAATCAGTTTATCACGTGTCTTTAGGACAGAATATATAAAATCCTTTTTATTTTCATAAGATATTATCGTTTTACCTTTTTTTCGCTAAAATATTTCCTTTTCTGCTGCTTTTGCACGCTGAATTCTGATTGGTTCTGTCTTTTTCAACAAAATACAAAAACAACTACTGCTTTTATTTCTTTTACCATCACATTTCTTACGGAGCAGTGGGTGAATATGAATTTTCATTCATTGCTCTCTCTGCTGAATGGATAAGAAAGTTGTTATGTGAAATCAGTCTCTAATTTTATGCTTTTTAATTTCGAATCGCTTATCTAGCTGCTTTTTTTGTTATATTATTTTTATTACTATAAATCGCCCTCAGGAGTACCTTTTTTATGAATTTCTTTTTGTCACTTGCTTTTTCGCGGCACTTCACTAAATGTTAACATCACAGAATAAGAGCTGTATCAAAAAGAATGCAAAGATTGGGACTTATTTGTCAAAATTAACGATCAGGTTGTGACAAGTGAATTTCGTTGTATCGCGAATATATTCGCGGGCATAAAAAATTTCGATGAACCTAAGTGTTCAGAAGAAGTAGAAGACGACGCGGATGAAGAAATAGGTGTACCAGCCATACCATCATTCGTATCTGTAATGAGCTCGTTCAACTTACATCGACTGTATGCCTCTCTTCGATGGATGCTGGTCCTTCCGTTGAAGATATTTTCTACCACATCAACAAGGCAGAAAACTTCCTAATAAAAACTCGCCCTAAATTGCACCAAACCAAATTAACAACTTTTTCTCAAGAAACTGAATTTACATCACGATTTTTATAATGTATCGAATAATTGTTGTTCCTTGCATACATTTAGTTTCTTTCAAAAACTCATTATGAAAATTTATTACTCTTGCCCTTTAAGTATGTAAAGTATTTTAGTTGCTGTTTTCTAGAAATTAACAAAATTTTAGTTTTAATGTGTTTTTTTGGCAGAAAGTAAGATAAAGCCATTTTAATTTTTTTTACTGTATAAACAAATATTCAATAAAATTTTGGTGAAAAATAAAGTTATTCTTTATTTCAAAATCCTTAAGTTCGAATTGTTAAATTCTAAAAATTGTTAAAAATGGATAAAATGAGAATTATAATTGGCTGAAATACGTTAATAACAATCTGCACTGGCTTTAAATGTATTATTAATCAAGAATCCTTGAAATTGGATAAGATACGATCCCGCTTAAGATACGAAATGCTCTCGGTCCCTTGATTCGTATCTTAAACGAGTTTCACTGTAAGTGTTTTTTTAAGACATGGATATTACCATGACTCATAGCTCTTTGCGCATACAACTTGCCTCCAAATTCTTTTTATATCTGGAATGTAAGAGGGTTGAACTTTATATAATAGATGAAAAACCCGTGGCAAGTTTTTGCCGCAAGGGCACAGAAGGTCACAAAAAGATTCATTTTTGCTGTTTTTTTCCATTTTTAAGACCCTATAACAGCTTGCGCGTTCCACTTGCCATGAAAAAAGAGGTTGCATTTGAAAGCCATGTATTAGCACTTTCAAATATTGTATATATAGTTCAGGCAAGTTGGATGCGCTTTTAGTTACAGAGTGCCAAACTCTGAAAAATGTCATTTTTGACCAATATTCAAACTGTCATAATTTCTTGCGGCAACAACATTTTGAAATAATTCTTTTGCCATTGTTTTATTCTATTATTGTCCTTTTCAAAAAAGTAAACTCCATTGAGACAACTTGCTTTAAAAAAAATAAAATATAGCCTTCTTTCAATAGTCACAGCTATTTTATTATTAGAAACAACTTGACTGGATAGCAATATTTTATATATCTGTTTGTCTATATAAATTGATGTTCTAATATATTGTGAGATATATATGATGATGATGGCATTTTTTTAATTTTAACCCTTTCGAGTCCAATTTTATTTCAATTTTAGAAAAAATTACTTTTACTTTAATAATATTGACACTATCTATCCTAATAGACTAATTAGAGTTTAACGAATATTTCATTGTCTGAAACATAACAAATGTTGTTGTTTTATGCACTATTAAATTCATATTCGTGCAACAATAGGCTAAGGAAGAGTTTTCAGAAAGGGTTAAAAATATTACAAATTACAACTTGTAATTAAAATACAAATATAAATGCAATCAGCGAAAGCTGTTAATATTTTTACATTGATTTATCAGGACGAGAAAAGAAAATCAAAAATATAACCATTTCTTTTAAGATATCTCAAGACGTCTTTTAACCCTTATGGGATTTTTTTTTCACTTATGCGAAAAATAATTTTTTTTACATTAATAGCTATCCAAATATATTAACTGAAATACATGAATAGATTACTAATGAATATGTCCTCCTCTGAAATCTATTAAAAATAGTTATTTTACATACGATTCATATTCACATGAAAATATATACTTAATTTTTTTTAAAAATTATTATTACATATTACTAAATTCCAAAACAAATTCATTATACAAAATACATACAAATTTACTGCTTTTACTGCATGCAGATAATAAGAAAAGTAATAGTTAAGATAAAATAATACTCAATAAAAACTACATATTATTCATAGTACAGCAGCCACGAACAGGTTAAGCATGTAACAGTAAAATAATTGGCACCAGATAATTGTATAAAGTTGAAAAAAGAATCCTATAACTGTTAAAAGGCATCTTCATATATGTTACAAGATACATTTATGTTTTTGATTTTCTATTCTCTGATAAATCAATGTAAATACATTAACAGTGTTGGCTGATTGTATTTATATTTGTATTTTAATTACTTGTAATTTGTAAATGTCAAATATTTTTGTTTTGAACCTTTCGAAGCTGGTGTACTATTAATAATACATGTCTTTTTGAGTGTTATTATTTTTAAGAAATATTTTTGTTATTAATTACTTGTAACAAGGTTACTATGTGTCTGTGCATTTATTATATGATTTCATTAATGTTAAGGCATTTAGTAATATAAATAAATATTTGCTTAATTTTCTTTGCATTGTTTGCGATTATTTTATTTTAAATGTATTTCCCTCTTAATTTAAAATAAAAGTTACTTCCTTGAAAGAATTATCTGTAATAAAACGCTAAAAGTATTAGAAAATTGTAACGTCACTAACTTGTTGCAATATAATATTTTTAAACCCTCTCCGAAAACTCTTCTTTAGCCTATTGTTGCATGAATATGAATTTAATAGTGCAGAAAACAACAACATTTGTTATGTTTCAGACAATGAAATATTCGTTAAACTCTAATTAATCTACTAGGATAGCTAGTATCAATATTATTAAAGTAAAAGTAATTTTTTTTTAAATTGAAAAAAAAAATTGGACTTGAAAGGGTTAAAATTAAATAAATGCCATCAACATCATATATATCTCACAATATATTAGAACATCAATTTATATAGACAAACAAATGTGTAAAATATTGTTATCCAGTCAAGTTGTTTCAAATAATAAAATAGCCATGACTATTGAAAAAAGGCCATATTTTAAAAAATCATTTAATTTTTTTAAAGCAACTTGCCTCAATGGAGTTTACTTTTTTGAAAAGGACAATAATTGAATAAAACAATCGCAAAAGAAATTTTTCAAAATGTTGTTGCCGCAAGTAATTATGACAGTTTGAATATTGGTCCAAAATGACATTTTTCAGACTTTGGCACTCTGTAACTAAAAGCGCATCCAACTTGCCTCAATTATATATACAATTTTTAAAAGTGCTAATACATGGCTTTCAAATGCCACCTCATTTTTCATGGCAAGTGGAACGCGCAAGCTGTTATAGGGTCTTAAAAATGGAAAAAAAAAACCAGCAAAAATGAATCTTTTTTGACCTTCTGTGACCTTGCGGCAAAAACTTGTCACGGGTTTTTCATCTATTATACAAAGTTCAACCCTCTTACATTCTAGATATGAAAAGAATTTGGTGGCAAGTTGTATGCACAAAGAGCTATGAGTCATGGCAATATCCATGTCTTAAAAAAACGCTTATTTTTTTTCACGACATGATGACCTTTAGGGGCCATAAAAAATGAACAACTCAACTTTGGAGCAAAAAATTCTAGATTTAGTCTTTTAACAAGATAAGTAACAACTGGTAATTTTTTGGAGAAAATCTGAGACGGCATGAATCACGGGTGTGACACTCTCTCAGATTCTTGCTCTTAATTCATATCTGTATGATTATAGGCTCAGGAAGAGTTTAAAAAGAGGATGTTTGCAAAATAAAGTATTACAACAGGATTTAAGAGGGCATAACAACTTTGTAATTCTTTTTTTTTGCGTTTATGACACATGATTGGTTTAGGAAAGTAATATTTTAAATTTAAAGAGTAAAATATATAAATAAATTAAAGGAATTGACATAGGTGCAAAGAGAAATAAGTAAACTTTTTCATTATTATTATTATTATTATTATTGCCGACTGTCAAGATATAAATTAAGACATAAAAAGAAATGTGTAGTCATATACTATTGCTACTATAAGTCGAAAGTAATAAAAGTAATTGTTAATACAAAATAATACGATAAAAAGACTCGTACTATTAATAATACAACATACCCGAAAGGGTTAATCTTACTGTATTTCATTTAAAATGAAACAGAAGAATTTTACTAAAGCATAATTTGACTTATATATAAAGAATTTCTACAATAACTTTCAGTTAATAATTATCTGTTCTTCCAAATAAAGTTTATTACAAAATTCAGAAGATGACATCCACAGCTGTTAAGGATTTTCAATTTGCTTCGCCTACACTACTAATGTATGTAGTTCTAGAGAATTAATTTTCTGCCTACTAAAAGAATAGGGGCTATTTATGTCAATTTCATTAATTCTTGAAGAGAAATTGCGTAAACGAAGTACTAACAATGAATTATGGTCGAAGTATTTTTAACACATTTTAAAGCATGACAAGAATTTAACATATAAAACTTCTCAAGATAGAATTGATATCAATTTCTGGACTGCGGTGAATTGTAGTTATAAGAGAAATATTTATGTAGTTTCTTCGAGTTTAAATGCATATTTAGAAGAAATATAAGTAAACTAAACAATATAAACTAATAATATTATATCATTGTTTCATAAAATCAAATGCTTAAACATATTAAATAGACAGATAGATGATAGACTTTTTTTTATCAATTATCATGTTTAAATGCGCGTGTGTGTGTGTGTTTTTTATTTAAAAAGAAAAATACAGTATTATGCTTTGTTCAGTGAATATAAAAATTATTCTGTATCTAATTAAGATTATAAAAATTACTTTTCATCAAAAATTTTTTAAAGTCACTGTATAAAAATGTATGACAAACATTAAACACAAAAACATGGTTGAGGCATAAATAATTTTCAAAAGTATACAAAAAGCATACAAAAAAAGAATGATTAGAAACGATAAAAAAGGTTATTAATTTAATGGAAATTGTTTATCCGTGTAAATAAGGCTTAATTTGATTTAAAAAAACTTCTTTTCTTTTCAAGTACTATTTAAATAATGTACATTAATTTTAATTTAGTTTAAGCTGCTTCACTGGTACATAATTGTACAGTTTTAAAATAGTGAATTAAAAAAGGCCTGATTAAAAACGTTAAAAAAAGATACTAATTTAATGAAAATGTTCCTTTTTTAAATCCTGATTTACAAATGGTTTTCAACATATTAGTAGATATGTGGCTCAACTTATACACAAAAAATATTATTATTATTTTAATTTTAATTTTGCTTAAGAATTGAAGATTTGATTTTTACTCGAGTATATACGGTAATTATTATTGTATTAATATAGTATTTAAGAAATTCAAGTTTAAGCTCGCTGTATTTCAATTAAGATGAACCAAAAGAATTTTATTAAATCCTAATTTAACTTGTCTATAAAGTATTTCCACAATAACTTTCATTTAATAATTATCTGTTCTTCCACGTAAAGGTTATTACAAAGTTCAGAAGATGACATCCACAGCTGTTAAGAATTTTCAATTTGCTTCGTTTACACTACTAATGTATGTAGTTCTACAGAGTTAATTTTAAGCCTCCGAAAAGAATAAGAGCTATTTAAGTCAATTTCATTAACTCTTGAAGAGAAATTGCGTAAACGAAGTACTAACAATGAATTATGGTCAAAGTATATTTAACGCGTTTTAAAGATGACGATAATTTAACATATACAAACGTCTCATTATTTCAAGATAGAATTGGTGTCAATTTCTGCGCTGTATTAATTTAATAAAAAGCTGTGAATTGGAGTTAATAAGAGAAATATTTAGCTAGTTTTTTCGAGTTTAAATAGAGTTTAAATTTGGCAAAAATATATTACTAAACATATTATATCATTGATTTATAAAAACAAATACTTAAACATATTAAATAGACACATAAATGATAGACTTTTTTTAATCTGTTATCATATTAAATTGTGTGTTTTTTTTATGTATAAAGAAAAATACAGTGTTTTATGCTTTGTTCTGTGACATTTAAAAAGTATGTTGTAGTTAATTTACTAAAATTAAAAAAAAGTACATTTCATTAAAATTTCAAAAAGAAAGTGTCTGAATGAAAATGTATGACAAATACTTAAACACAAAAATAATTTTCCTAATTATACAAAAAACAAGCAAAAAACATGATTAGAAACATTAAAAAAAGCCTCAATAAAGCTTATTATTATTATTATTATTATTATTATTATTATTATTATTATTATTATTATTATTATTATTATTATTATTATTATTATTATTATTATTATTACAACCAATGTACTACTAGAAATGTGGTTCGATTTATACGCGAAAATTATTTTTTTATTTTTTTTTCAAAACATTACTTAAGAATTGGGAGTTGACTTATACACGGTATATATGGTAATTATTATTGTAGAAATTCACGTTTAATCTCATTGCATTTCACTAAAAATGAAACAGAAGAACTTTACAGAATCCTAATTTGACTTATCTATAAATTATTTCCACAGTAATTTTCATTTTACCTTTTCCGGAACGGGCAAATTATGCTCGAAAAATGAGTGATTTTCAATCGACACCAGAATTCGCAAACTATTTCATTAGAAATTAAGGATCCGCTGTTTTAGGCTTTCGTGGTAAAAGCCAAATTTTATTAAAGTATTATTGGCGCCGTTTGAAAATTTGAAATTAAGCTTAGGTATCCCTGACTGGGCACAGTGTGCCGGAAAGTGTTAGTGATTATCCAATTTTCACACAAAGGTTATTACGATGTTTAGAAGATGGCATCTACAGTCCTTCTAGATATCTTTCTCTTTTTCAGCAGTCGAAAACATAGCTTACTCTTGTAAATAAGTCTTGAACTGATTTTTAAAAGATTTTTTTTCTTTTGTAGGGCCATTGAAATAATGTTCATCAGTTTCAAAATAGCTTAAGCTTATCCAGTGCTACATAATTATACAGTTAGAAAAAGGTGAATTAAACAAAAAGCTTGATTAGAAACGTAAAAAAAAGATACAGATTTAATGAAAATGTACTTTTTTTTTTATCCTCGCTTACAAAAGATTTTTCAACATATTACCAGATATGTGGTTCTACTTATACACGAATTTTATAATTTTTTTTTCAAAATTTCGCTCAAGAATTGAAGAGTTTATTTATACTCGAGTATATACGGAATTATTATTGAAGAAATATATTATTCAAGAAATTCAAGTCTACGCTCGCTGTATTTCATTTAAAATGAAACAGAAGAACTTTACTAAATCCTAATTTGACTTATCTATAAAATATCACCATAATAATTTTCAGTTAATAATTGTTCGTCCTTTCGCATAAAGGTTATTGCAAAGTTCAGAAGATGACATCCACAGCTGTTCGGAATTTTCAATTCGCTTCGTTTACACTACTGATGTATGTAGTTCTAGAGAGTTAATTTTCAGCCTCAAAAAATTAAGGCTATTTAAGTCAATTTGATTAATTTCTGAAGATAAATTGCATAAACGAAGTACTAACAATGAATTATGGTCAAAGGATATTTAACGCATTTTAAAGAACGAGGATAGTATAACATACCAAAACTTCAGCATACAAAAAGTTAGAATTGGTTTTAACTTCTAGTTTTTTTTTACTTTTAATGAAAAACAGTGAATATGAGTTAAAAGCGGAATCTTTATATGTTTTCTTAGATTTCAAGTACGTATTTAGAAAAATATATACTATATTACTAAACATATTATATCGTTGTTTTGTAAAATCAAACATTTGCTTAAAATTTTTAAATAGATAGACAGATGCCAGACATTTTTTTCCATTAAATATTAAGGTTTTTGTATTTATAAAAAAAGTACAGTATTATTCATTCATTGCTCAGTGACATTTAAAAAACTACGCAGCTGTTAGTTTACTAAGATAAAAAATAAATTTATTAAAATTTTAAAAAGAAAGTGACTTTATAAAAATATACGGCAAACACTTAAACACAAAAACATCCTTGACGCATAAATAATTTTCATAAGCACACAAAATTACGTTTAAAAAAGCTGAGGGAATTTTTATCTTTTCCTGAGAGTCTTAATTTTTAATTTACAGAAGTGGTAAAATAATACGATATAGTAGGGTATCATCCCCAGTAATTGGCAGGCACCAGTGATTGGCACATCCTACAAAAATATCCTAAAATAAGATTTATATCCAGTCTTTTAAAAATGCAAGACCATATACCAGTTATATGCTCATTTACTTTACATATTATAACTTTGATTTATGCTACTAGATGACAATAGTGCCTAGGAAAGAGAAACAATTATGGCTTGTATCAAATTAGCATATTTTGATGCAAATGCTTCTTCTCTGGCTTAAGAAAGGCATGCATTTCAATTTATTATTATCTGATTTATATTATATTTTAAATTTTAACTGACAACAGATTTGTTTAGTTGAAAAGGGTTACTTTAATTGTGTATAAGTCTAAGCCCCAATTACTGGTGATTACAGTAACTTTTTATAAATATGTTTTTATAAAAATACTTTTTTCAAATATTTTTGCTTTTAGTGGGCAAAATAGATGCACATATATGCACTCTTTGATTTAAAAATATTTGCAAGTAAATATTTTATTTCTTGGTAATGAAGGTAGAAGTAAGTTTAAAGACAAATTCCTAATGTGCCAATTACTGGGGATGTTACCCTATATACTCATGGTCTTTTACAGTATTTTAAATAAAGAACAAAAAGTAAAATTTAATAATATTTTCAGTGAAAAATCTCGTCATATGTTACTATGTCTTATTACATTTTTTCAAACACAATTTTTAAAGAAATTTTTTAAAAATATGCCTTAAAATCCTATTTTAGATATAACATAGACATTGAACAATATGTTCTTTGTGTAAATTTCAAATATCTATTTTTCAATATGTTGTTATTGTTTTACTACATTCATTATAAGATGTCGTTTATGGTTTATCAAAATGATTTTCAAGATTCGTCTTTAGGTGTTTTAGTAACTATGTAAATGCGTACCACCTATAGTTGTCGTTCAGTCCGTCCGTCTGTCCGCATATAAGAACGCAAAAACTATGCAATCGAATCGTTTGAAATTTAAAATATTTAATTATTACATAACTTTTTCGAGTCTTTTCAAATTTTATGAAAATCGGATGCATACATCAACTACAGTGACAATTTAAATGTATTCCGTCACATTACGATCAATGCGGAAAAAAGGTTTCAAATGCATTTTAATGTTGTAACACACATTCGAACAAAATAAAATAGATATGCATCTATGAAGTACATATCATCATATACATTTTGCCCAATCTGTGGTGCAAAGAAAATTTGTTATTGATTTACAAGACCACACAAAAGTATTCCATTACGTAAAGTTATAGGGAGAACACTTTTTGGTGCGCATATTAATTGTACTTAACAATTTAACATTTTATGAGATTGATACACGTTGCTGAGGAATATTACAAGTTATTTCCTGTATAAAAAAGAGTAGGTAGTATTTACAGGAACAAACAAAAGAGTTTGGCTACTATACTGTATCTGAAAAACTGTTTACCATTACATCAAGATCTGAATAATTTTAGGTGCGTCCATAATTATATAAACAGCTAGAACTTATAGTCGTCGTTCAGTCAGTCAGTTCGTCTGTCCGACCTTCCGTCAATCTGCCCGCATATAACAAAGCAAAAACTGCCCAACAAAACCGCACAATATTCAAAATATATAATTTTAGCGTGATTTTGTCGAGTTTTTTCAAATTTTATGAAAATCTGATGTATAGTTTAATTATACGGACAATCAAAATTATTACATTACATTACGATCAATAGGATAAAATAGTTTCAAGTGCATTTTAATGATGTCAAACTCTTTCGAATATAATAGAATTAACATGAACCTATGAAGTATATATATACTAAAATATACATTCTGTACAATCTATGATGCAAAGAATATTTATTATTAAATTGCAGGACCACACAAAAGTATTTCACTACATAATGCTATACTGGAAAACATTGTTAAGGGCATGTTTTAATTATATTTAATTATTTCACATTTTATGAATATGATATACGTTACTGAGGTGTAATACAAG
Organism: Maratus speculifer; assembly: GCA_964019185.1. NCBI lineage: Eukaryota > Metazoa > Arthropoda > Arachnida > Araneae > Salticidae > Maratus > Maratus speculifer. Next base: position 276,306,202 of record OZ025289.1, on the reverse strand, counting down.
TTACTTCCTGTATATTTACAGGAACACAAAAAGGATTTCGACCACTATATTGTATTCGAAGTACTGTCTACTATAACAGCAAGATCTGAATATTTTTAAAACATCGTTATCGTACGAACACACCTCGTTTGATACGATTCACGTGTAATTTACAACTTGTTACTCTTAAATGCTGTATTCTTTGCGAAAGTATAACAAAATTTGATATTTTTGACTTTTGGCTCGGATAATTTATAACAGAAATTTCATACTAAAGAGATGATAGTTTTCTTCCAATTCTTCTTGAGAACTTTCTGGATTCAATTAGATTTTTAAATTAAATGGTTTAAAAGAACGCCGAAATTTCCTAGACATTTTAAAATTCAATTCTTTTCCATTATTTATTAAAGTCATTACGCAATACATTAAAAACAAACTACATTTTACATGTTTCGGTTCCAATCAAGATAAGAAGATTATTACTTAAAACAAAAACCTTAACTACTGGGTTCAGAGTTGATTGAAGGTTACAATAAAGAAGGAAGGGGGTCGGGGATCATACAAAATTTAAAGGATTTTTTTTCCTATTTGAAAGGCAGTTTCGTAAAGGTTGAAATTTATATTAGAAAAGTTACTATTGAATTGATTGCGAAGCCGCCACCACAAATTAAGAGTTTACTTAATAAGCAATTGGAACCTGTCGGGCAGGAGAATCTTGCGGGGCTTTGTGAAATACCTCCCTTTATATCAATGAAATGGGGGCCTCAAATTATTACATAGGAAAGACTGAAGTTAGAAAAGGCGAACAACAATCGGATATTAAATTTGGCCTTGGTTGGACAAAAGCTGCTTTATCTAGATTATATTTAGAGAAGAGAGGGAAAAATATATTTAATAAACGCAAATTGTGTTTTGTATCAATTTTTTTATGGCAAGTCCATTATAAGTGATTCCAGTAAATTATATACACGTAAAGGGTTAGTTTGCAATTATACTTTTTCTTTTATGTTTCCTAAGTTATGATTTAAGTTGATGAATAAAGTCCTCATGGAAAGCTTGGATAAGGAGAGGAACACTAGAAAATAATATTAAATCATATTCTATTTTTTAATTTAATGTTTAAAAGTAGAGTGAATGTATCTCGTGTATATCTTGTTGTTGGGTGTCACTCGTATTAATTATGAGACGAATTTTCTGTTATGATTATGGTTCTTATAATAATAGACTTCGTAAAAAATTCCATAAAATATAAAACAAAGCAGTACACGTATCAAGCTGGAAACAATACAGCACGTCATAAGCTGAAGGGGACATGTGTCTGATAGGGAACGATGTGAAATATGAACTGAAAAAATCAGAATGGCGATAGCAAACAGTGTGACAGCTGGCGCTAGAAGAAAAGATGAAAGAGCAGATGAGGAAGATGAAAGTGATGCCAAAAAAAAAAAAATGTGGAAATAAAATAAACAGAAAAAATAAGTGGATAATAATAATAATAATAATAATAATAATAATAATAAATGAAAAAAAATAATAAAGAGAATTAAAAATTAAAACAAAACAAAGAAAAAATGAAAATAAATAACAATAATTATAATACGAAATTAAAATAAATAAAAAATAAATAATATAAAAAACAATAAATGAACGTTTTTTATTTAATGTAAATAGAAAAGGGACGAGAGAAAGGAATTACAAAAGTAATTTCTATGCAGGAGAAAGGGAGGGAGATTATGAGAGAAGATTGACAAGATTATAAGAGTTTTTATAAATAAAAATAGGCTTCATGAACATTTAAATGCGAGTTAGAGGCAGGATAAGAAATAATTCTGGCCATGAAAAAATTACATGTATGACTGGAAGACTAACCGAGAGAAACAATTGAGGATTTAGATATTTCTTGATTTTCAACACACTTCTTATGCTTGCCTAATCGTTTTGTTAACGCTCTCTTGGCTATACCTAATTTACAAGAGCAAAGAATAGAATAAATATCTCACCGTTTCTCAGTACGAATAGGATATTTCAAAGAAGAGAAATTAATTCCATTGATAGGTTTGAAGATAACTTTAAAATTGAAACGAGAAAGTATTTTATCAATTTTAAGGAGGAGAATAGAAAGGTAGAACAATAGAATTAAAATTAGGATAATTATTAAAATCAGAAAGAGGACGTTTAGACTTACTAAATTTATGCAGAGCTTTGTTAATCAAAGAGGGATTATAACTACGAGCAAGGGCAAAAGATTTGAGAAAATTGATTTCATTATTGAAAGTAGAAGTATAAGAACAAATGCATTTTGTCATATAAAGAAATATATAAAAGACGCCACTTTAAGTTGAGGAGTGTGGTTAGAAAATGCATGAGGAGGAAGAGATACAGCGAAAGGCTTTCTATAAACAGATTTATTTACTATCGCTTTATCTATTCCTGTACTAGACTGTTGCTCTAATCAACGAGTTCTGTCGTTAGAGTCACCTAGTAAGCCGCATTCCCAGGTTTGATTCCTTGCTCCGGATAATTTTTCCTTCTACTTGCGTTTATAGTATTTATCGTATGTATGTCTGTATGTAGAATATATATATATATATGTGTGTGTATATATATGTATATATATCTTGTTTAATGAAGTTTATCTTAAATAAATTCACTGTTTTTAACCATATAATTTATATTTACATGGATATTTTATTAACTAAACGATCGCATTATATTGTTTAAAACAAAATTCAAATGGATTAAATTTCTTTCAAACTAAAAATTATGGTTTGATTCTGGTTCAAAATTAAGGTTCGATAAGGTTCTCAAAATGAAGATTCAATAAGGTTCGATTCATTGTATAGTTGGCTTCTATGTTGTTAATGGCGCAAATACAAAAAAAAGTGTTGTTCTATGGGGAAACAATAATTTATTTAATAATAAATTGTATAAGGAGAATTTTGTTCATCGGACAGTTAAAGTACACTTGTAACTTATCTAGCCATTGAAATAGTGTAGAATTAAATAGCTTTAACAACATGCAACTAGTATATACTATATGTAGTATATACTTGAAGTATATATTATGGTATATTCGGAACCGGTTTTGAAAGTGAGAGTAATTTTTAAAAAATATTTGCAGCAAAATCGAAATAGTATAAAAAAGAACGATGTAGATATGAACCTAGCTCGCGAGCGTCTTCGCCTGCAGGGACAGGAGCTTTAAGAATCAAGGCATTCATACAAATTTAAATTGACGCAATAAATATGCCATTCATGCATAGACATTAACTGTGATTTTTTTCCATATGTGTAAACGACCTTCGGTGCATTAAATACATAGATAGTCATATATTTAATCAATGTGAAAAATTTTAATAAGAGAATTTTAGATATACTGCTTTTACTCGGTAAAAGATGAAAGATTAAAACTTTAAAAATAATGAAAATAGTTCTTTTTCACTATTTTACATGCGTCGACTCTATCCCGTAAGACATGGTGACGTCACTGCAACGTCGTTGTGAAGTCACATTGTGACTTTGTGACCATCGATTGTCGATGTGACGTCACATGACGTCGATGTGAAGTCACAGTGACTAAAATGTGAAGTCGTTATGGCCGTTTTAGAGTTTTTTTGTGACGTCACATTGTGACCACTTTGCGACGTCACAATGTGACCAATTTGTGAAAAGTGTGTCATTTGTGACTACTTTGACATTAACATTGTGACGAACTATGAAAAATTTATTAGAAAGTCACATCTTAGTCACATTGTGACGTCACTGAGAGGTGGCATTTTCGTCACAATGTGTGTGACCAAGGTGACTCACAGTGACGTCATTGTGACGTCACTGTGAACATGCATGCTATGAGGGTATCCTTTCACCTATTAAAAACAGTATATTATTAGAAAAGAAATTTTAAATAAAAAAATCATTCTTCTAATCTTTTTTTTTTTTTTTTTTTTTTTTGCAAAATCGGCATTTTGCATTTAACTTCTAAGTATACACAAACCAAAAAACTAAACATGCATATTAACTTGCAAAAAGACCTTTCTAGAATTAAATGAATTTCTTAAAATAAAAATATGATTAACATGGAAAGATTTGTTTACAGAAGAATTGCATTTTTACTCTTTTACTCATTAGAGCATGGTGAATGTCTTTTAAACGTAACTTATTTGATTAAGAGAAAGTATAAAATTTTAAGTTCTGTAATATTAATATATATATATATATATATATATATATATATATATATATAACTATTTTTTTTTATTTAAGTGACGGTTATATGACAAAAAAGATTTTGCAGTTGAAATTAAACCTATAAAATAATTTAGATAATTAGTTATTATTTATCGATAAGAAGAATTTTCTTAATCATATCTGTAATATGCTGGATTCTCATTCTTTTAATAAAGTATGAGGTAACAAAGATAACTACATAGTTATGGGAAAAAGTGATAAATAGAAGCAAGAAATATTATAAATATTTACACGGAAAAGCAGTATTTTTAATCTTTTAAGGCGAAGAAAGAATAGACGTCAATTTATGGTTGCATTTTTAATGCTTAAAACAATTTAGGACAGTGTATTGTATTCTATAGAAAAGACATTTTTCTTAATGAAGAAAAAGATACCAAAACAATCTTGCTATTTTCCTAGAGCGAGAAACAGTAGTACCTTTGGGAATTTTCGGTGCTCATTTTCTTTCCATTAAATATATCTTCTCTCACAAAAAAATGCAAAACTGATGCTGAGAATGAAATTCATTGTACAATGTAAATAAAAATACGTAACTGTACAATAGTGCTATTCTATGTTTTTACTTCATAATAAAAATAAGGTATTACATTCATAAAGTAAGCTGTAAAATCCAGATAAACCAGATTTAGACACAAATAAGAAAAAAAAATTATAAATAAGATTCAGTATGTTACATATTTATATTACCTGTTAGGAGGCACCTGTAGCTGAAGATGATAAACAAGGTTAGATGAATTCTTCAGACTTTTGCATTCATTACACGAAAGAAAAATTACTTCCAAAAGACACCAATATATAAGATGTTTTAAGTAGTTGATATGAAAGCAGGCAAATAAATACAATAAACCCAAACAGAGCAGATTTTTATATTTTTGACTGCGTAAGTGAATGGTAAAGCAGCATTCTAGCTACATATATAAAATGTAATTAATATAGTGATTACCAAAGACACACACACACATATATATATATATAAACAAATAAATATATGGATACAGAGTTAAATTTAATAAACCTATGCATAAATAGTACACACTGTAAAAAAATCCGTTAAATTTATGGCGCAGCAATGTTGCCAGCAATTTTTGTCGTCGAAATTGCAGTAAAAGTAGATGAAATAAAATAATTATATCTAATTTTATTGCAATTCTTTCGGCAAAAACTGCTGGCAACATTGCTGTCAGCAGTTTTTACCGGAAAATTTAAAAGATTTTTTTACAGTCTACTTGCTACTGTATAAGATATTCCTTTGAATTTTTTAAGAGTTATAATTGCAATCTTTGTGTTAAGTTTAATTGAACGCGTGTATTTTGATGAAGTTGCATAATTTAATTAATTGTATAACGTTTTGAAATTCTAAAACCACTTTAATTTTAAAATGTTTATTGTTTATAAAGTTAAATATTATGATCTGTATTGTCATATATAAATATATTGACACAGAGACAAATTAAAAAACTTATTTTACTTAATTCTTTTAAATCTTTTATTAATAAGTTTCGGATACTGCTGGACGACGTGTACTAGTTCCATGTCTTGACTTTTCTTGTAAAAATAGAATGCATCAAATGTACAACATGTTTGATATAATGAATCGGAATGTATGCTAATATTACTCCATATAATGACACATTTTCAAAACAGACATGTTAAGTACATCATCAACATACGTGATCGATTTCGAATACTCGCATAGTCAAAAGGAACGTGGAGTGATACATGGTGATCTAGAGAGATTTCAGAGAGTCGTAAAGAATGGTCTGAATTTCACATTCAAGGGAGAAATGCTATCATAGAAAGCACTGCACTAATCGTGAATTTAGTATGACTTGATTATATTGAACAACTAATGCAAACCAAGCACTACCTTTGTTGAATTTCAATTATTACAAAATTTTCTGTCACTGTTGTATATTTCTATACAATTATTAGGCTGGTTTCAGAATTTCAAGAAGCAATATTCTAAAGAAATTTACGGACTCATTGGGAAATCCATATTATAGCTACACGGCACAGTTACTCATGGATTATGCTGTGGGATCTCAACGCCTTGGGAATATTCACATCTCTAAAGAATGGAGCTATGACTTTTCAAAGACACTTTAGACAAAAGTGGCACCACGTATGCGCAAAATGCCTTGCTTAAGATGCCACTCGATTCACTCAAAAAGACCCGGATCATAATTTTAAGTCTATGGAGACGTTATTTTCAAACAACTTGCTCAAATTTTAATATTTTTACATTTTTTTTTTATTTTATGATATCTGAGGAACATCTACAACCGGGCTAGTTTTTACCTCTTCGATTTTGGTTACATATTTTTTTTATACTATGACATGATGTTTTTATACTATGGTTATATATTTTTATGTTATGATGTATAATTTTTTTATACTATGTTTTCTATACTACGTTTCAAAACTGGTTCCAACCAGTTCAGAAATTTAAACTATTTTTAAAGAAACATCTGAAACTAAAATCGAAAAAATAAAAAATACCCCAGCTGTATATCGTCCTCAGCTATCTCATGTAAAAAAATATGTAAAAATATTGTAATTTGAAGGAGGTATTTGAAAATAACCCTTCCATAAATTTAACATTATCATTCGGGTTTTTTGAGTGACTAGTGTGGGCTCTTAAAATTTAATAGGTATGATTGCAAATTTACAGATGTTTCTGAGATTTATGGAGCTGAATTTTACCATATTTAGAAATTTTTGTTCCTTTCTTTTTTCGTCCTGTTATCCCCATGACAATAAAAGTCAAAATATTCAAGTATTGATATTATTCTGCTCAGTAGTGATTATGAAAAATAACCCTGAAAAGTCACATATAGAATTGTGAAAAATAAAATGTAGCATTAATAGTAAAAATGTACAAAGAGGTTTTTAATATTTTTTAATCTTTTTGAAGCACATATTTTATTTACAGTAATAAGGAATCATTATAATTTACATAATCTCTTCAGTATCATTAAGAGAATATTCCTCAGTTCACATATTTGCAAGTAAATAATTTATATATTCAAAAATACATCTAATGATATGGAAGAATTAACATCCAAAAATATTACTATTTATTATTCTTTAAAAAGCTACACATCAAATTAGTTTAACGAAATCTTAAATTAGTATTTCTTCGAATTCACATCCAAACAGTATAAAAATAAAAAAAGTAACACCAAATTATAACAGATCATTATGAAAACTTCTAGTTAGTTTTCTTTAGTCAGCAAATATCGCAAATGACGTTGCCTTAATAAAGTTTTTTTTAATGATATATGCTACAAAATACATTACATTTACAAAAAACACAATACAAATGCAAAAAACATTTACATTAAAAACAGTCTTTCAATAAATACAAGTTATTTTACAAATAACATGTAATATTACAAATGATATGAATTATTCAGAATCATATGTGATTTCAGCATTTTCATATTGGATTAAGATCCAATGTGTAAAATAAAGAAGATGTAATGTTGCCTTTATATTACAAAATTGGAATATTTATGAAAATTTATTATAGAATACATAAATTTTTCTTTCAAAATATTTTTAATTAACTTTTTTTAACCAATAAGCTACGATTGTGATAATTAAATTGAATGATCGGAAGCTATAGTATCGGAAGATAGTGGACCTCTTGATTAAAGAACGATATAATAATTGGAATATACCACTCTATTATTTAAAATACTCCATAAACGCTAAAGTCTCTTGCATTATTTCTTAAAAGTCTATATTTCCGCTATTTAATTTTATCATACTTAAATATATTTAATTTTTTGAATAGAAAATATAAGAAGAAAACAAGCTTCATTATAAAATAGTGCATTTATAGCTATGCATAAGCAACTGCAGGACAATACATTTATAATATGATGCTATTCGACCATCTGTACAACCAAAATAATTAAAATGCATTATTAACTATTCATTTCTGGTAAAAGGCAATGTGTTTCTGTAGTTCAACATTCCCAGGTTTGTCAATAATTGCATTCTTCTCTCGTTTCCCCATTTTGCATTGTGAATATTTTCCGAAACATTCAAGTAATGAAAAGAGGAGACAAGAATTTACTAGAATCATTAATATTGGTATTGCAGAATAATAAGAAGAGAAATATTACATTTGTTTATCTATGTATAAATAATGTTATGTGATTAATGAATATTTTTATTCAAAAAATTTTTGTGACATTTTTCAAAAAATTTTGAAAAGTGTTTGTGACTTATTATCAGACCATATTTACCTGCCTGATTGCGTGTTCTTCTTTCAAAAATATACTTGATTTACCATCAGCTTGTTATGTACCAAGGTTATTTATCATATGATGTAAAAAAATTACCATAAGTTAGTCTTTTTTAACCGACTTCAAGGAGAAGGTTATGATTTCGCCCTGTATGTATTTCTTGTTCATTCATAAATTCTTTAAATATGAACCGATTTTGATAATAAGTATAAGATACCCATCTAGTCCCATTTTAAATTCATTAAATTCTGTTGTTTAGATATTTTTTTAATTAAAAAATGTCGATTTAATTAAAAAAAATAATGATTTGTCGCAAATCATATTTCATTGCTGCAACCATTTTTAAATCATAAATATATTAAAGCTATGCATTCATGTGTGTTAGCGCCAAGTTGTCGCCAAGCTTGATCCTCTTTTTAAAGTTCGGTTAGTATCTTTAAAAAAAAAGCATATTTTATTATTGAACATATAATAAATAGTTGCTATAGTTCGGTTATAGGTATACGCAGAAGCATTCCCTTACATTATGGGGTACAGTAAAAACAGTACAGTATTATTTGATTATTCCGCCAACCAATTTCATCAAATTATATAGATTGCGAAGCTATTCGCCGAATTATTCAAATTTTAATTTAAATAACAAAAAAAAACAATTAGTAAAACATTAGTAAAAACTACAAATAAAACGTCGAGTGAAAAAAATCACTTATTGACGTCACAAATACGAGTAATGTGTTTAATGTCAAGTGAATCTGACATTTACTATCTTCCTTATGATCATTTAATCTTATAGTTTGGCCAAAGTTTTTTTTGATAGGCGAGATAATGTACCATACTAATATCCTTCATAAATTTAAAATCCTCCATAAAAATTAACTTTTTTTGTGTTATTTCTTAAAATCCAATATTTCTGCTATTTAATTTTATCATATTTAATTACATTTAATTTTTGTAAAGGAAATATAATAAGAAAACAATCTTCATTATAAAATTGTGCATTTATGCCTATGTATAAGCAACTGTATGACAATGCATTTATTATATAATGCTATTTGACCTTCTGCACAACAGAAATAATTAAAATGCATTCAAAACTGTTCATTTATGGTAAAAGGTAATGTGCTTCTGTAGTTAAACATTTCCATGTTTGTCAATAATTGCATTCTTCTCTCGTTCCCCCATTTTCTCATTGTGAATATTTTCCGTAGCATTCAAGTGATGAAAAGAATAGACAAGAATTTACTGGAATCATTAATATTGGTGTTGCAGAATAATAAGAGAGACTTATTCAATGGATTGGGTACGGATTTACTAGTTTTGTTTTTCTATGTGTAAGTAATATTGTGTAATTAATGAATATTTTTTTTCAAAATTTCTTTGTGACCTTTTCCAAAATATGTGAAAAGTGTTTGTAAGTTCTGATTTTCAGACAAGATTTGTGTGTCTGGTTATGTGTTCGTGGTCTACTTCGTGAAAATATACTTAAATTACTAAAAACTTGGTATATGTTATTGCTGTTTATCATAGGATGTAGGAAATTGACCATAGGATAGACTCTATTGAAAATGTAAGTAGTTTTTATAGTTCAGTCATATGGATATGCAGAAATATTTCGTTACATTATGGGATACAATATGGGGATTTTTTATTATCATGTCGACCAATTTCGCTAGTTTATGTAGATTTCCAAGCTATTCTCCAAATTATACAAATTTTAATTTAAATAACGAAAAAAAAAAACTAGTAAAACATTATTAAAAATTACAAAAAAAAATGTCGAGTAAAAAAATCATTTGTTGAGGTCACCATTAAACGAAAATAACACACCAGGACGCGTTTCGAGCTACAACAATCATCAGCTGAACCAACGCGTGTCCGTAAGTTCGAACTAAACTTTTATCACTAACACTTACAATTTATCTCTAACTCCGAGAAAAACGCGAGAAATAAAATGCAAAAGTGCGAGAAAAAATGCATTACATGCAAGTAAAAATATTAATTATTCAAGTAATGTATAAAGTGACATAGAAACCAACGCACCAAAATTAGCAATGCATTACAATGAGTGCATTAAGATCTCACGTATTGTGCGAATAATTAAAAGCACGAAAATTATGAAAAACGGATAAGCTTTATTACTTATGAAATTTCACATTAAAAATAAATTTGTAGTGAAAATTTCAGCGAAGGTGTAATAAAAATATTATGCATTATCCAAAAACACATATTTTTGTCATAATATTCTTGTCAAATAATGAAATAACATAAATGCCGTAAATATCATTTGTAAAGCATATTATATGTAGGTACTTCAAGTCAAATGCAAACAGCAATACAAAAAAAATAACGATTCTGAAAAGTTTTGTTGTCTATAAACACACAGAAACATCTTATAATATAATCGAAAATAACTTATTTCTGTTGTGTTTGATAACTTCTTTCTTTGATCTTATTATATAAACTTACAATGCGTATATACATTAAAATGTAATTATGATTTACAGAAAGTTAATGAAATATATTGCGAAATCTTAATAATAAATGTATGCACACACAAATTTCAGGTATTCGTAAATTTAAATATTACTGCCCTCATTACATTTCTCTTCGACATACTTTATTTTTTATCTTTCTGATTTTAATCTTATGTTTACTGTATTTTTTACGAAATCAATATAAAAGTTAGTCAATATAGAGTTAAAAAATCCTAAACCTTTAAGGGATGGCCGAACAAACCTAATAGAAATATTTGCTCTAAAAATCACATTTTCAATTAATTAATTTCGAAAGGATTAAAACTTCGTGAGTTATATATGTTTTTTTAATTGAAACACAACTTGTTTTCAAAATATCTTACACCGCACTGCTTCACAAGAAAGCATGTTCGCAGACACAGTGGTTCACAAACCTACCGGAGGAAGAGTTTACAATAAAATGATTTAAAGAGGAAATCTGATTCATTGAAAATCTCGCAAGTTATATCAAGTCCTCAAACGATTACATTCGCTTTATTATGATGAAAATTCAAAGCTTGAAAGTCACTCCAATTCCATCGAGCTATTCAAGGTATGAAGCCGTATAAATGAAATTGTTTGACATTTATGCACTCGAGTTTCTATTCAAGAAAAACACTCCACATTGTAGATAGTCACTCGCAGATTTCCTTCATGTTCAGATAATATATATCACTCTGCCACAACTTAGCAGACTTTTGTAGTTCATTAATCTTTTCCAGACTGTTTCCAACTAAAACCATCGTATTTAAATGTCACTGAAAAGTAAAATTTCATTTATATTGATGAAAAATGTTAAGTTATGAATGAAGAATGACTTTTGAAACATAAAGTGTTCTTCTGCCATAAAAGTAATGTGTTTTAGAGAAAATTTATAAACGTCGTTTTTGAAAATTGTACTTTTTGTCAATTGACAATTAACAATTATTTATGAAATATAAAATCTTCTAATACACCTATAACCTCTTAACGTACGTGAAACCATTCATAATATTTAAAGCACATGAGAAATTCATTTATTACATTTTGCTACACATTTCATATTGCTAACTTTAGATCTCTAAATACAAATTAAAAAAAGTTGAAATGTTTTTAATTTAGGTGACTTTTTCGTGTCCCATGCAATACAGGTGAAAATGCGAATATTACGATATTTTATTTTATTATTATTTTTGAAATTTTCTATCGTCTTGCCTAGCTTATATATGGCCTTAAATTGCAAAGCAAGTCTTTTTCTTAAGTTATTATTCAGAGCTTATTACATAAAAAAATCATAAATTCCATTTTTCAATTCAGCCTAGAAAAAATTGTCAGAAACGATCAATTTTCCCACAAGGGAAAAACAGATTTTTTTTCGTAAATGTGTTTTTTTCTTTCCAATTTAAATATTTAATTTTTGTTAAATTAAAATATTAGATTTAAACCGTGCTACAGAGTATATTTTTAAAAATCTGTATAGTTTCTAAAATTTTCTCGAATCTTAGATTCCTAGAACTTCTTATGTAACGTTAAAAACAAAAATTCATGTTTTTTTCAGTATAATTTAAAATAATTTGAATTAACACACTAACTATAAAAGTGTAAAACAAAAAAATGCCTTCATTGACTATCTAATTATTAAACACGTTTACTTTTCTTATCGATTGACGAATAGCTAATGAAGATCTTTTATTTAATTGCAATAACGGTATAATAAAAAGCGGGATATGTAGATAATAGTAATATATACTTCTGCTCTATGTTTACTGTCCTGAAATTTGCATCAAAGATAATTATTAACGGATATTATAAACGGTTTTTTAATATTTTTCGAGCATTATTACCCTTTTACGTTTCGAAATTTTTAACATATGGTCTTAGAGACCATGTATACCAAAAAAGTAACTAACAAACCGAATTTTATGTTTCCAGGTCCTTCATTAACACAAATATTGCAATTTTTGAATGTTTTTTGCTTTGGCATCCCCTTGGGCGTTGCCGGGTGACACCGACATTATGTATAGTCCATGTTAGAACAATAATTTCACAGCATTATTTATTTAAAATTGGTTCGGTACTTTCTGATATTCCGTATTAATCGTTATTTAGATTGTTTTCAGAACCCTTTTCGCGCATTATTACCTCTTTTATATTTTGCATTTTTAAGAAAGGATTTTAGAGATCATTTATATCCAATAAATAACTAACATGCCAAATTTCATGTTACTAGTCCCTTCAATTACAGAAACATCGCAGTTTTAGAAATTTGTTTCCTCCTGCATCTCCGCTGGGATAGTGGCACAGATATCAGATAAAGCCTTTGTTTGATCAGGGACTGACACCATCTTTTTGGTACTGTTACTTTTAATAGCGATTCGGTACTTTCAAAGATTACTCCGGTAGAAAGAAACAAGCAAACTTTACTTCTTTAAAATATTAGTATCGGTGTAAACTACTACGAGATTGTTCATAAAACCAGTGGCAGTGAAAGAAACCTTGTTTTTATAAATTTATCAAGGAAAATATGCTGGTTTGTGAGTTTTTTTAAACATAACACTTTTTTGGAATTATGATTAAATAAATATAGGATATTTAATATTTTTGATTATTTCTATATATTTCAAAAATAAGATACATTTTAAACAGTCTATAACTACAGAATAAATTTCTTATATTTTCTTTGATTTTCATATTATCATTTACTCTTTAACGGCTATTACTTAAATAATCACAATATGGTAATAAAATATAATATAACTAGCCAGTAAATCTAGCATTACTTTCCAAAAGAAACTACACAGATTCTACGTTTTTAATAAAAATCTGTATTATTTATAAAACTTTCTCAAACCAAAGCATTTGATTTCATTTTTTAGGTGCGTTCGTAATTACGTAAATACGTAACACCTTTACTCCCAGTTCAGTCCGTCCGTCTCTCCACACATAACAACCCAAAAACAACTCAACCGAATCGTTTGAAATTTAAAATATATAAATAGTATATAATTTTGTCGAGTCATTTCAAAGTTTATTAAAATTGCATAGATATTTCAATTAAAGGTTAGTCAGAATTATTACGTTCCATTACAGTCAATGGGGAAAAACAGATTTAAGTGCATTTTAATACTGTTACACTCTTTCGAACATAATATAATTCAAGTGCATCTATGAAATATATACTAAAACAGTGGCGCAACTTATATGGGCCCATGGAATGCGAGCCCACCTAATAATTTGTTATCTCTATCCACCCTTTAGTAATTGAGCCCACACAATAATTATGTATTTGTTCAAAATTTTTTTGAAACCACCCGATATTTTTCAAAAGTTGGCGCCACTGTACTAAAATATACATTCTGTACAACTTGTAGTAAAAAGAATTTTTTTTTTTTTTTTTTTTTTTTTTTTAAATAAATATACAGGACAACATAAAAGTATTCTAATGGTATAGGTGGAAACATTGTTTGGGGTGCATTTTAATTATATGAAACTATTTCCAATTTTATGAAATTGATATAAGTTGCTGATGTTTACTACAAGTCTATCCATGTATGATGCAAAAAATTTAGTATTTACAGGGACACACAAAATATTTTTGATACTCTATTGTATCCGAAGTTTTGTATATTTCGTTTTGTTATAGTACGAACGCACCTCATTTGTTACGTATAACGTGCAGTTTCTGATACGTTATTTTGAAGTAAGTTAGAAATGTAAACATTGGCTGTGAATAATGAAATAAGCCTCTTAATAATACTCTATGCTGAATCAGAGAACAGCTTTATAAGTTCTCTGAAAAACTTAGATTTTGTGCATTTGCATTATAAAAAAATAAAATACAGTCGAGTCTCTATATAACGAAATCCATCGTTCCAGTAAAAAATTCGTTATATAGAGAAATTCAATGTAAAGAGAATGATGCTAAAAATCGTATTTAATGAGTAATTTTTTAACAAATATTATTTTTGATCTTTTTAATTAAGAATTTGAAATGTTTATCGATTAATATTAACCTAACATTTTATTTCTTTATTATTTAAGCAGTTTTAAAAAAACAGAACAGACATTAATTTGAAAGCTTAATGAAAATCAAATAAGGAAGACTTGCATTAATTTCAGAGGAAGAAATCTGTAATTTTTTGTTGTATTGATTTTAAAATTGTTAAGCTCTCCAAAAAAAAAAAAAAAAAAAAAAAAGCTCAAATTTAACAAGGAATGAAACTTTGTACTTAACATTTTCCTCCATTTGAAGGCCTCTCTTATGTGCCTCTCATTGATTCCTCTCTTATATGTGTAACAATCTAATTGACTCTGTTTTGAGAAGGATGTTGAAAGGTGTATGAGGTGGGATGAACTCGTTGGATTTAAAGAATAAGGAGGGAAGTAATATTTATGAAAAAACTCAGCACTGAACGGTAAATCAAAAATAAGTGATGGAAAATTGATTGCATATGATTTCAAAGCTTTTTTTAAACAGAATAAATTAAGATCAATTTATGAAAAAATTCGTTATATGGAGATAGATATTTCGCTATATAGAGACTGTTTTAATGTAATCATGCGAAAACGGAACCGTTCCTACTAAATATTCCTTATATAGAGAAATTTGATGTATGGAGTTTCGTTATAGAGAGACTCGACTGTATATTGAATATTTCTCAACAAAACTTTATTTTTCGGTTCAATATAAGAGCAAGAAACTATACTTTGTCCGTATGTAATGTAATAACCAGTGTTGGGTATGAACGCGCTCACTGAACGAAAACTCACGAGTTTCGCTCACTATTTGTGAACTTTGAACTGAACTTCGCTCACTATTTTATAAACGAGTTTGAACTGAACGGAAACTCAAAAAATAGACGAGTTTGAACGAAATTTACGTTCAAATTTACGGTCAATTTTTCCATAATTTATTTAAAATTTTTCCAGACCTTAGTACACTTTTTCGAATCTAGGAAAAAAAGTGACCGGAAAAAAAGTTATCGGAAAAAAGTGACAAAAACTACAAAAGCGGAAAAAAAGTGACAGGGAAAAAAGTGACGCGGAAAAAAGTGACAAGGAAAAAAGTTACCGGAAAAAAAGTGACAAAGAATTGATTTTGGGGATTTATTATTGAATTTGGGGATTCATTGCTTAAGTATGAAAGGGAGATCGGGGAGGGGGGCTCATAGTTTAGGTAAATGGGTTTTTCATGCTGAATTAACTGTTTTGGTTCAATTTTTGGATATACGTTCATCCTGAAAAGACGCTTGCCTGATTAGTTTTGGGAAGGTACGATTATCCCCCCCCCCATCCGTCCTCAATTAGATGAATGGATTTTTATGCAGAATTGTCCAACGTGTGTCAAATTTGCATATAGGTTCTTTTCGATAAGGCTTATAAATAGTATATAATGCCTGAAGAGATTTAGGAGTTCTAATGGTTTAGTATAGAGAGGGAACGGGGGATAACCTTTCTAAAATTAAATTAATAACTTTTTACGCATAATTATCCGATTTGCTTAGAATTTTGGACATAGGTTCATTATGATAAGACGTATCTCTGATTAGTTATGGGGTTCTTCTGCTTATTATAAAGGGGGGCGAGCAATTATATCCCCTTTAAACTAGAAAAATAGGTTTTTATGCAGAATTATCCCATGTATATTTCAAATTTTAAATATAGGTTCTTTTTGATAAGGTGGATCTCTGAATAGTTTTAAAGCTTTAATATCTAAGTATAGAAGGGGAATAGAATATAACCCGCCTTAAATTAAATTACTTTTTACGCAGAATTATCAAATTTGCTTCAAATTTTGGATTATAGAACCATTATGATAAGGCGTATCCCTGATTACATATGGGGTTATTTTGCCAATTAAAAATTGGGGCGGGTGATTATTCCCCCCCCCCCTTAAAATAGATAAATTGTTTTTTATGCTCACTTATCCGATATATTTCATATTTTGGATATATGTTCTTTCTCATAAAGTGAATCCCGGAATAATTTTAAAGGTTTAATGGCTAAGTAAACACTAGGAGAACGGATGATACCCCCCCTCCTTAAATTAATAAATGGCTTTTTACGCAGAATTATCTGATTTGATTCAAATTTTGATTGGGCGTTCATTATGATAAGGCGAAGTCCTGATTAATTGTGGGTTATCCCCCGTTCATCGCTCTATACTTAGCCATTAAACCCTTAAAACTATTCAGGGATTTACTTTATCATGAAGAACCTATATCCAAAATTTGAAATACGTTGAATAATTGCGAAAGAAAAAAAAACAATTTATTTTATTTAAAGCGTGGAGGATTAATCTCCCGCTTCCCCTATTTAATTATCAAAAGAACTCCATAATTAATCAGAGATTCGCCTTCTTATAATGAATATACATCCAAAATTTGAAGCAAATCGGATGATTCTGCGTAAAAAGCCATTTATTTAATTTAAGGGGTTTATCCCCCGTTTCCCCTCTATACATAGCCATTAAACTCATAAAACTATTCAGGAATTCACTTTATGAGAAAGAACCTACATTTAAAATTGAAATACATGGGATAATTCTGCATAAAAACATATTTATCTTGTTTGAGGGGGAGAATTGCTCGTTCCCCCCTTTATAATAAGCAGAAGAACCCATAACTAATTTAAGATACGTCTTATCATAATGAATTTATGTCCAAAATTTTAAGCAAAACGGATAATTATGCGTAAAAAGCCATTAATTTAATTTAAGAAAGGTTATATCCCACGTTCCCCCTCTATACTTAACCCTTAAACTCCTAGAATCTCTTCAGGCATTTTATACTATACATAAGCCTTATCGAAAAGATCCTATATGCAAATTTGACACACGTTGGATAATTCTGCGTAAAAACCCATTCATCTAATTGAGGACGGAGGGGGGGGGGGGTAATCGTCCCTTCCCAAAACCAATCAGGCAAGCGTCTTTTCAGGATGAACGTATATCCAAAAATTGAACCAAAACAGTTAATTCAGCATGAAAAACCCATTTACCTAAAGTATGAGCCCCACCCCCGATCCCCATTTCATAACTTAACCAATGAATCCCCAAAATCAATAATAAATCCCCAAAATGAATTCCTTGTCACTTTTTTTCCGTGTCACTTTTTTCCGCTTTTGTAGTTTATGTCACTTTTTTCAGATAACTTTTTTCCGGTCACTTTTTTTTCCGTTTACCCACTTTTTCCTTCTTTCAAATGCCATTTAGAGGCCTACATGAGCCTCAGGACGGGTTAATTCTGGATATCACTTCTCTGGGTAGTATCCTAGTCTTACTTCTTCTGCAGACTCGGGTCGCACCGAACCGGACCTGGACTGTACACAATTTCGCCGAAAATAGATATATACAGTAAACTCTCTGTACAAGGTGGACTGTGTAAGGCGGAAATATGTCTAAATCGGAAAGATTTTCAAGTTCCTGCGAATCCGCAGACAGAGTAGAATTTATCTAAGACGGAATATTGTCTACTACGGAAAATTTTCACAATGCCAATCGATTCCGCCTTAGCCAGAGTTTATTGTAATTATTAATTACCATAATTCAACAATTAAAATTTTCTTTAAAGAATAGTACATATACAATGCTAGGGGAAGGGGATACAGTATTATAAAAGGTTCTACAAAAATCTGTATTTGACGAAATTCTGTCTTAAACGAAACAATTTCTAGATCGATGCAAAATGGATAGAGTAATCCGTGTAAAAAAAATCATAACGCATTTGTAAAAGACGGCGAATTTTTTAATAAAGAATCTGCCTACAATGAATTTTTCTAAGAGGTTTTCTTAAAAGGTTCACCAGTATAGAAATTTTCATATTTTTAAGCCTCCAATGCGTGGAAATGCATATGTTATTAATTTTTCAGATATTTGGATACAGTTAAGGACTCGTTTTAAAATCAATTTAGTTTACAATGGGATATACAGAAAGAAATATGGAAAGACCAATACTTTGAAATAAATGTGCCTATTTACGCAGCCCATGACCCATTTTAAAAAGAATAAAATTTAATATTTTATTACTATTTTTTCATGTAGTGATTTTAAACAGTAATAAACTGTTATTTAATCATATTTATCACAAAATATTAGTGCTAATTCTGATCATAATGATGTTTCTGTGAGGTAAGAGGTTGAAAACAATTAAATATTTATGATTTAAACGATGTTGTCAATAGGATTGTACAAAGTTAAATAATAATTAGAAATATGCTGTATGTATAAAAATACGTTCTACAGCAAACGTTGTCGAAAGCGAAATCAATCGGGACTGAAAAAAATTTCTGTAGAGGATAATATTTCATCTTAGACAAATTTTAACTGTACGTCTATGGATTCGAATAATTTGAGATTCAACTTTTTCCCTCGCCTTTTTTCCTTTTTTTTTATTTATTTATTTATTTTTTTTTTTTTTATTTTTTTTTTTTTTTTTACCGTGCTGGAATTTATACAGGATGTCCATTCTCAACGGTGGCCAATGGCTAATTTCTAATCCGTTAGCTATAGACATATAGTTCCAGTTGCAAAAATGCTTTTAAAAAGGCAAAGAATTGCTTTTTAAGGTATATGGGTCAAAAAAAGTTTTTTTTTTTTAATTTACGAAAATTAAATTTTTATACAGTCACCCGGTACCATAAGTGATATTTAGTACTATAAGTGATATTTACTACTGTAACAAGTAAGGCAAAAAAAGTTCCATTCCTCTGCCAATAAAACTGACCGAATAACAGCTGTTTAAAGTTGAAGCAGCTTTTTCGCTGCAAAATAGGGGTCAGTCACAAATTTACTGGAAATAAAAGTAAATGTCAGATATAAAATTTAACATTAAACATTGAGAGTAAAATAATTTTTACAATATACTTTTTTTAATTTATGTTGATGTTTACTCATTAAAGCAAAATATACAACTTGTACTAAATATATATATATAAACCATTTTGTTAAATTAAATTATGAAAAGCAACAATCACAGTTCGTTACAAAATGATACATTTTTTTAAATAAAACTTTATTAGATTACTTAACATAATAGAATTTGGTGTAGTCCTATAAAATAAATAAATAGTGGCAGTGGCGCAGCCAAGGGGGTGGTTTTGGGGGTTAAAACCCCTCCCAGAGCTAAGAAAGATTCTATAAATGCCACTTATATGAATTAAAACCAAATTTGATATTTAAACGTTATGGTGTATTTCGGAATCAGATTTCATTTAATAAAGTGATTCAATTAAATGGCAAAAATTCTGCTTAAAACTGTGAAAGTGCATATTACATCGATTTGTTAGGTAAAAATTGGTTATTTGAATTAAATCACTTTTCTGAGACGCATTATGCTAAAAGAATGATTATTTCCTGCCACACAGATGCTCTTTGAGTTTAAGTATTATACAGTGAATATTCTAATTAGTACCGATTCTATTATCCGGTGATTCAAATAACTGGCAAACATCTTTATCAGAAACTCAACCCCCCCCCCCCCTAGAACTGAATTCTGACTGCGGCACTTTGTGGTACGCACCTAAAATCGTATTAATATTACATTTTCATTGAATATAAATAAGTATGTGAATTGAAACACGATCGGATATTTGGAAATAAGTTAAAATTTTAATACATATTTTGAATTAAGAAAACATGCATACAAAAATTTAAAAAACTTATCAAAATAACACACATTTTTAAAATAATATCGTGAAAAGTAACAGTTCCATTTCTTTTCAAAGTAAAACATATGTAAAAATATATTTGAGGATGTAAATTTCAAAACTCGCCTTTTAATTTTCGCATTTTTTTACTTTTTTTTTTTTACCTAAATCGCTTAAAAAACAATTCTTCATTTTTTTAAAGCATTTTTGCAACTATATGTCTATGACTAACTGTTTAGAAATTAGCCATTGGCCATCGTTGAGAGTGAACATACTGTATAACTCAAGCAGTAACAACTCAAGCAGACAGCATGCAAGTCTCATTGTGCGGTCTCTAATATTTATTCTTTTCTGAGAAAAAGATAAAATGCATCCCCAAAAGAAGAAACAGATAAACAAGCGTAGAAAGATCTATTCAACATCAGTACAGCAACGAGGACGGCAGAATATTAATTAATTTAGACTTGGCAGTTTTACAACTTGAAATCTTTCTGGGACCTCCTCGAACACACAGTGAGGGGTCAGTGTGTCCAGGATCACGACTGACCCTTTGATGCAACAGACTGATAAAGCTATTGGTCCTTTGACGCATAACATTTTTATTGCAGGGATCAGAGAATCGCTCAAATTGTTTATTTTTCTAAAGCAGGGTTGTCTAACGCGGCGTCCGCGGGCGCCATGGCATCCTTTCAATGTTTTCTTGGTGCTTTTTCTACGACTGGTTTTTTTAGAAGTAAAATTTCATTATAAAGGATATTTTCTTAAAGGGTGTATTCGAAAAAAACGCTTTTCCACCTTCAGCAGCTCGAAATTTTCCGATACAATTTCAGACACATTTTTAAAAGTAGAATCATGAAACCACTGAGGGGATTCTTGAAGGGACTTATGAGGTGCCGAGTAAAGTCTTTTTACGCTCAATTCATTAGAATTTGATTTATAAGCAATTAACTTCTCTGGAAGACCCTTTTTTTCGTTCCCTTATCTCCCACTTCGGAAAAATCGGTTCAAATTGCCGTTTTTGATTGCTTTTTTTGCAATATTTTGTACACTTATCAAAGAATTGACCTTTACGGCACCTTGTGCACTTTCTAAATAAGAGAATCTGCGAGTTTCATGCGTTTGAGAGCAAAAGTGAATTCAAAAAAAAATCGGAAAACAAGCAGTTTGAATCGAAATGCACCCTTAAAGTCATTTATATTTGTATGAGAGATATTTTCAAAATCAATGAAGACACATTAAATCCAGAAACACAGGTGAAAAATTTTAGAATGCATACATTCACGATTTGTAGCTATTGTTTATAAAATTTTGCAATGTGCAATTATGATGATTGAATTTGTTGACTATAAGTTTCTGAATATGTTAAGAAATAACATTTAGATATACAAACATTTTTCATTATCCCCCTTTTAAAAAACGTGCATGAAAATTCAATTTTTTCCCTTTCTTTTCCCTTTTTTTTTTTTTTTTTTTTTTTTTGTTATTGTTGTTGCAGTGCTCTATTGGCTGTTTTATAATAGAGATAAAAGTGGTTAATATTTTACTTCCCAACTCTTGAAATTTTAGTTAAGTTTTTATTATTACTATTATTATTATTATTATTATTATTTTCAAAAAATCCATAAGACAGAGCAGAATGATTTTCAGCTGTGAAAGTACTTCCAAGGTTTCTCTGAAACCACCCATGTATTACTCATTAGTATCTCTTTATATATATATATATATATATAAAGCAAAATACATCTCTTTAAAATAAGCCAAAGTTTCTTTTTACATGCTAAAAAAACCCTAGAAATATATCTAATATATATATATATATATATATATATATATTATTGAATGTGATTAAAGTCTGGTATCTCCCATGCAAATATTTCTAAGATAGACCTCTCGTAAAAAATGAATACTTCGAAATTTAGTACTATGTACGTTTTATTATTCTTCTTATTATTTTCTGAAGATTGCTTTTACATGAAGTTTCAGAACCGTAAGAGCCCTTTGTCTTATAAGATGGGTTTACTTTATATAAGACGTGCGTAAATATACTAATATAATTCTGTGATATAATGCCTCATGTTTCGTATCATGTCAATAATGGCGCCCTACATTGAGTGCCAAGATCTGAGGTGCGCCCCTATTTACTGAAAGGTTGGACAGGCCTGTTCTAAAAGTTATACTTAAAATGTCGGCAAAGAAAAAAAAAATCAGAATATTATTACAGAACCATAAAAAAGTCCCCCACAAAAAAAGGGTTTGTTGTATATTTTCGTTCGTAATTTACTATTTTTTCATCTAGATAAAAAAAAAAAAATTGTAAAACAACGCTTAGTTTATGTACTTAGTAAAGCTATTCTGAAATTCAAAGAAGCTATTTTCTGACACACTTCGAATTCATTTTTGTTTGGAAACGCACAAAATTGGCAGGTGTTTTCATTTAGAAACTATATAATTATTGAATGATGTTTTCTGTTTTATCAGAAAGATATATCTTTCAGAAAATGCTATGAAACTGTGCGATTTGAATTGAATTTGGCAGCACTAGAAATGAGAAAAACGTGTTGTCACTTATAAGTAAGCTAAAAATAATTTATTTAAAAATGAAAAACGTTATTCGATTACAAATCACTTCAATAGTTATTCCTGCCAATTTTATACTTTTACAGTAAAAAATAAGTCACAAAATGTTGCACTATTGTGCAGAGAATTTAAGAACTATCTTAAGAGTTTACAGTTGTCACGCGACAATATTTGTAAGCTAATATTAATCTTACCGGTATGCTCTTTTCAATTTTTTTGTATGTTTTGTCAGTAGTAAACGATAAATTGATCATTCGTCAAGAAATAAAAATAAATACCGTATGAACTCATTACTTTGAAGCCGAAACAGTTGGCAGAGGCCTATCTATATACCGGAATACGTGATTACATATATTATTAAAAAAAAAGTTTTGACAGAAGCTAAACTGTGCGAAAAATTGATGAGGAGTTTGGCTAGAAATAAAACTAAAAAATAAAATAATTGAAACGCAAAGGTGACACAACTTTCCTTAAATGTTCTAAACCAAACGAAAAAAGTAAATTGTCCTTTTTTTAATTTTTCGCTCATCTAACGAAACCCTATTCATCTCTCACGTCTATCTGTCTGTCCAGACTTCAAAGACTTCAATTTTTGTGTACTTACAGCTAACTATTTCATGTCACATAAGAAATCATGAAATTTCGAAAAGTCTGTCACTTTGATTAAATCAATTTTATCAATATCAGCCGTTCATTTTAGCGATTTAACTTTTAAAAGATAACCTTAATTTTAATGTTTTCCGTGTAGCTTAGACGGAGAGCATCTCATTCGTATGCAGAACGTTCTTTGTTCGAATCCCGGCGCTGGAATATAGATATATTACACTGGTCAACAGCTGTTTTGGTGCCGGGGTATTTTTAGCTGATTTTATATGAATTCGATGTCCTGAATTCAAATATGGCATTAGTTTTTCTCTATCAGCTCAGTTTTTTAAGATAAACAACTTTTTGTGAAATATATGTTTCATTATTTTAAGGTAAATTCATGTATTAAAAAATGTATGTAAAAATAAAATAAATACAGGATTTTTATTTTTTATAATACACAAATGTTAGTTTTTATTATTATGATATACACATATTCAAACAATAATTTTTAAAATTATATTATACAAATATTTTTACTCACAAAAATAGAGAAAAACGTCACCGATGAAACCGATACTCATTGAATGCTTCGGAAGCTTCTTTTCCGTGACATTCTGGACTATATTTTAGAACAGTGTCTTTTTAAACTCAAACTGTAATCTGAAACCCTTTGCATATCTCATATTTTTTGGTAGGGGTCCTCCATAGTCTTAATATTGTAGTGAAATCTTTCGGGCTGTTTATCACTTGTGCCTTCTTTATTTTCAAGAAAATGCTCTAAGTGGCAATGTAAATAGTAACTTTAATGCTTCTAGTACACCCAAGAGATTTAAAACTATTATTCTTTTCATTTACCAGTTCTACATAGATTTCTCCTTTGCATTTGCCCGGAATGTTTTTGTGAACTGCCAAAAAAAAGTCCAGGCTTTTTATTCAGCCTCATTCGTTGAATTTATGAAAGCAGGATCCTTAATCAGTTGTCTTATTAGTTGTCCATTAAATATTCCTGCTTTAATATCTTCATAACTCAATTCGGGTGTTTTTACCTTATATATGTAAATCATGACGTTCTTATGGAGAATTTACACAAACTGCTTCATAGGACAGAGCTTGATATGCAGTGCAGAAAGTATGTTTTTCTTTCGCCCAACTAAAGTGTTATTAATGACATTCCTTTCTCCAACATCCATGTTTTCTTTCTTAGGCCTCTCTTTTCTAATCTAGTGGTGTGTTTTATCCCTGCTATCCCAAAAATATAAAAACAATTGTATTTTGTGTAACTTCTTTGCTGTCCAATTACAATCATCTGGAAAATATTTCGGAAGAATCAATTTTTCTAACAGTCCTCTAAATTCATGACAAAATACAAGATTGTTTTTTTAAGAGAAGAAGGGTAGTAGACAATTTTGTCTTGTGTGATAAAATGTAAGTTTGGCTCTTTGTTCGAATAAATTTTTGTCTTTTAATCTTCAAACCAACCAGTAATTCAGAAGCTTCTTTTAAAACATTGAAATCTCTTTTGAAACCATTTAAATCAACATGGTTGAAAAATTTAGGCATTGATGACGTCTCCTCATAATCACTGTTACCTTCACTAAAAGATGATCCGAAGGACAATATTCATCCTCACTGTAAGCTCTGGTAGCTGATGAAACATTGGGATCGGTAGTTCCTCTGAGACAGGAAGTCGGGGTCTTGAAGGCACTAAATCAGGATAAGTTTTCTTATTAGAATTGTTTCGATTAATTCAAATAGTATTCCAGTGCTAGGTCGAAATAATAGTCATAGAAATGGTTTTAGAGTTCTCTCCAAACCATTGGTAAGCCGAATTTGAGACTTATTCTTTTCTGTCAGCTCACTGTCATAAATGTTCTGTACAAGTTTTACAGACCTGTTGCGGTGCGCAAATTTTATCCTGATCACCAAATCTAAACCCAAAGTATCCAAGATAAGCTCTCTTTACAAAGTCAGTAACATATTTTCTGTGCTTTTTCAACTTTTATTCTCCGCATATGTAACAAAACTTATCTGGATGATTTATACAACTTTTTCTACTTGAACTCTTTTAAATTCCATTCTACAACGCAAACACAACAATCTACAACACTACAAGTTTTACGTTAAATTGATACGAATTCTACCTTAAACACAAATATCATGGAAGTTCAAAAGCTTTAGAAAGTCAAAGAAAGCCAGTTTTGTTTCCATGGAGCGAACGCTGAAACTAACCTTATCTCTTGTAGGCTTTTACATTTGGCTTTATGGATGAGCGGCGCGAAATCATAAGCATGCGCAGATCCTCAGTTTTGCTTGCACATTTGTTTTTTCAAGATCTTGTGGTATTTCAACGTCCTTCAAATCGCCTTGAGCGTCGTTATAGGGCTGTGTATCATAAGGTCAGTTTAAGTGTTCAAGGTCACTTTAGTTCTAAAAAATCTTTAGTTCGCTTTGCATATCTAAAAAAGTAGAGCTGATAGAGAAAACCTGATTGCATATTTGGAATCAGCGTCCCAAAAATATCCAAAATCAGTTGTAAAATCTCAGGCACCAAAAAAATTTTTTTTTTTTTTGTAGGCCTGTGTTATCTATCTATTTGGCTTCCATTTTCTTTCGATTTTAAAAACTATTGCATTTTATTAATAATTCAGCATTTTAAATTTCGTTTAAAAATTTTTTTTTCGATTTTGGAAATTCAAAATATTATTTATATTTCCACTAATTGTTTATTTTTTTATTTTATTTATTTATTTATTATTTATTTATTTTTTTATTTATTTATTTATTTTTGGACTTTCAAAAAATTTGGAATTTTGGATTTTATTTAAATAGTTTGATTTGAACATTTTTAGTTCGATTAAAATAAATAACTTCGATTTATAATTATTTTAAATTTATTGGTGCTACCATCTGTCTAAGAATTTAATAATTATAAATTAACAGTTTGGATTTGTTCATTACAAGATAATTTCTTTTGAAAGAAATATTAAACGAAACCCTCTGTACAATGTACGATAACATTTACCCACTTGTTACAGTTTCCTTCGTTTTATGAAACGTTATTCATCGTCTCTGTCCTCTGTCTGTCAGAGAGATTATACATAAACTGTATAAGTCAGAGACTTCAAATTTTGTATACTTACAGTTGAATACCTCAAGTCACACGACAAAACATAAAATTTTGAAAAAGTTTATCATTTTAATTAATTAAATTTTTTCAATGTCATCCGTTCATTTTTGCAATTTACATTTTGAAAGTGAACTTTAATTTGAACGTTTTGCATGTAGGCATCACAATTTGGAGATAAAGCATCTATCTCACTAACAAACAGAAATATACCCTCAATTCTCCAATCACGATCGCTTCGAAAAATTTTGTTCATAAGGACCACTTTGACAACTTTTAAAAAAAACCACTTTCTTCCTTTATAAAAAAAGATAAATGACAAACTGACAAATACGGTACACTATACAGCTCTTAAATAAGCGAACTTGTCATTTGAGAGCGTTTGAGTGCAAAAATGGATTTAAAAATGAGTCAGAAAATAAACAATTTGTTATTGGAATATTTCCTCAATTTTTTCAATCACGATCGCTTCGGTAAATTTTGTTCAAAAAGCTCACTTTGGCAACATTTTTTGAACTATATTCTGCTTTTATAAAATAAAAATTACCAATACGGCACATTATATCTTTCTTAAATAAGAGAACCTATCAATTGAAGCGTTTGAGAGCAAAAATGGATTTAAAAATGAGTCAGAAAATAAGTAATTTGTCATTTGAATACCTCTTCAATTTTTCAATCAAAATCGCTTCAGATTATTCTATTTAAAATGCTCCCTTTGAAAGCATACATTTGAGATACATTTAAGAGCACAAATGGATTTGAAAATGAGTTAGAAAATAAGCAATTTGTTATTCGAATACTTTCTCAATTTTCAACCACGATCGTTTCGGGAAATTCGATTCAAAATGCCACTTTGACACCATTTTTTGATATATATTCTGCTTTTATCACAAAACTGGCCATAGCTTCTCATAATATAGTTCTTAAATAAGCGAACCTGCTAATTGGATGTGTTTGAGAGCAAAATGAGTTTTGGTAAAAATGAGTCAGTTTGGATTTGTGATTTTGTCTTTAACTCCCATTCTTTTAAAATTTATTTTTGCTATAAGAATTGATCCGATCAAAAACTTCTCAGCATAAAAGTTGTAAATATTATTGAGAAGATGTAAAATAAATTTAATATGATTTGATAGTTTAAGAATAGACTAAGTTAAAGATTTTTTTTTTTTTGTGCTCCCCTTTTTGTTTCGTTTTTGCTTATTTTTGACTCATTTTTAGGTGCGTTCGTAATTACGTAAATATGTAGAACCTATAGTTGTCGTTCAGTCCGTCCGTCTGTCCACATATAATAACGCAAAAACTACCCAACCGAATCGTTTAAAATTTAAAATATATAATTATTACATAATTTTGTAGAGTCATTTCAAATTTTATGAAAATCGGATGCATAAATCAATTATAGCGACAATCAAAACTGGTCCGTTATATTACAGTCAATGGGGAAAAAAGTTTCAAATTCATTTAATTGGTGTTACAATCATTCGAGCATAATAAAACTGATATGCGTCTATGAAGTACATATTATAATACAGATTTTGCACAATCTGTGGTGCAAAGAACATTTATTATTGATTTACAAGGCTACACAAAAGTTTTCTAGTACACAATGTTATAGGAAAACATTGTTTGGTGCGCATTTAATTGTAATTAACTATTTAACATTTTATGGGATTGATATACGTTGCTGAGGAATACTACAAGTTATTTCCAGTATAAAATAAAGCAGATAGTATTTACAGGGACACACAAAAGATTTTGGCCACTATACTGTATCCGAAATACTGTGTACTATTAAGTCAAAATCTGAATAATTTTAGGTACGTCCCTATATAAATAGCTAGTACCTATATCTGTACCTATATCTGTCAGTCCGTTCTGTTCGTTCGTCCGTCTGTCTGCCCGCATATAACAAAGCAAAAACTGCCCATCCAAATCACACTATATTTAAAATATATAATTTTAGCGTAATTTTGTCGACTCATTTTAAATTTTATGAAAATCGAATGTATAGTTTAATTAGAGGAACAATCAAAAGTACTCCATTACATTGCGATTAAAATTTACAAATAAATTTAAAATTAAAATTTACAAATAAATTTAAAATTAAAATGTACAAATAAATTTAAAATTAAAATTTACTCGAAAACTAGTTTCAAGTAAATTTTAATGATGTTAAACTCTTTCGAATATAATAGAACTGACATGAACCCATGAAGTACATATGTACTAAAAAATACATTCTCTACAATCTGTGATGCAAAGAATATTTATTATTAAATTACACAAAAGTATTCTAATACATAATGCTATACGGGGAAACATTGCTTGAGGTATGTTTGAATTATATTAAACTATTTTACATTTTATGAATATGATATACGTTGCTGAGGTGTAATAAATGCTACTTCCTGTATATTTAGAGAAACACCAAAAAGATTTCGACCACTATACTATATCCGAAGTACTGTATACTATAACAGCAAGATCTGGATATTTTTAAAACCTCGTTATCGTAAGAATGCAACTCATTTACTATGCTTCTAGTGCAATATCCAACTTGTTAAAGTTAATTTATTTCTGAAAAGTATTCAATTAGCAGTTTCTCTAATTTAGGAACTGTGCCGTATTGGTCGGGGTTTTTCATAAATTTAGAATGTATTTCAAAAAATGTTGTCTAAGATGACATTTTGAGCCAAGTTTTTCTTAAGATGATTGTAACAAAACCAGCTCTTACATAAAAATGATTGTAAAAATTCTTCAAAAGCGGCTAAATAAAATTGTTAAACTGGGCTTATCTCTAATCATATTTTATTTTTTGTTGTTGAAGTGAGCACTCTTCAAAATCTACCTCCACCTGTAGGCCAAGCCGACAGGGATTTTTTAAAATGCAATTTATTTTATATTATGTGTAAATATCAGAGTTATCATTAATATCGTAAATTCACAATCACATTCAATGGCTTGAAGATTTATTTATTTATTTTTTTTTTTTTTTATTCCATACAAAAAAATCTTTTAAGACGGAACTGCATAGAAAGAATAAAAATCCGTCATAGGCTTAATATAATAGATAAGTTGTTTTGTAAATACATACGTTCTTTTCACAAGTACTATTATCCTCATTTTACAGAGATCGATATATTCTTTTGTATTGTTT
Source organism: Maratus speculifer (assembly GCA_964019185.1). Classification (NCBI taxonomy): domain Eukaryota; kingdom Metazoa; phylum Arthropoda; class Arachnida; order Araneae; family Salticidae; genus Maratus; species Maratus speculifer. Next base: position 276,276,136 of record OZ025289.1, on the reverse strand, counting down.
TGTTAAACACGTGATTCCGTTATAAGCAGGTTCTTTTTCTCAAATTTTAGTGTTGCCTAGAAATGCATCTACCTACCTTAAAAAATAAAAATAAATATACCCATTTTATTTCAGAAATAATAGTGATTTAAAAATACGTGCATTAAAAAAAATGGGCCAGGCCAAATTTTATTGATATTTTTACTCAAAATGGTGCCAATGGTCCAATGATTTTCATATGAGCTGACACTGAAAATTTCTGCTTGTTCAGACCTCGAGAAAAATTCAGCCCCGGCCCATCTGGATCCGTAGTCCGCACCTCTAGAAAAAAGTAATATATCTAAACTAAGTTCGGACCGAGCGTCGGGAAGAAAAATTGGGTCGGGCCCATGAAGATTCTTACAGCGAATAATCAAAAGATTAGGTCACAAAATTTTAAAAACTTAAACAATAAAAATTGACAAAAAAAAAAGTGAACTTTTTAGGGAACTTCGTTCACTTTTATAAATGAGTTTGATTTGAACAAGTTCGTTTGAAAAAATTGAATTTGAACGTGAACGTGAACGTGACTCACTTTTTAGCAATTGAACGTGAGTTTGAATTAGTTCGTTTATTTTGTGAGCGTGCCCAACACTGGTAATAACTATGTCCGTACATTTTTAGGTTTGATAAATCTTTTAATTCAGTGCGTTTAAGAGATAATTTATAACATCCGAATAGGCTATATTCCGGATTGAGGAGAATTATTATTGCATTATAAAACCGTGTTTTCTGAAAATCAGCTACACGAAATAAACTTTTTTTTGTGTGTTGGTAATTATGCAAATACGAAGTATGTACAGTTGTCTGTCCGCTTACATATAACAGAGCAAAAACTACCCAAATGAATCGTTTGAAAGTTAAAATGTATCTTTTTGCATAATTTTATCATTTAAAATTTTATGAAAATCGAATGAATAGTTTAATTATAGGGACAAACAAAAATATTGCGTTCTTATACGGCTAATGGGAAAAATAGTTTCAAGTGCACTTTAATGATGTTACACTCTTTCGAGCATAATGAAATTGATATGAATCTAAAAAGTATTACTAAAATATACATTCTGTTTAATCTGTGATGGAAAGAATGTTTGTTGTTAATTTTCAGGGCCAAAGAAAAGTATTTCGTTATATGATGGTATAAAGGGAAATATTGTTTGGGGCACGTTTTAGTACTATTAAACTATTTCACATTTTATGAAACTGATAAACGTTGCTGAGGTTTACTACAAGATGCTTCCTGTGTAATAGAAAGTAGATAGTATTTATAGGGACATACAGAAGATTTTGGATACTATACTGTATTTGAAGCACTATATACTATTACACTAAATATAAATAAATTTTTAACTTTCATACTACAAACGCAACTCATTTGCTACGCTTGAAGTACAATACATGACTTCTCATAAACTGTTTTTTTTAATCTTGAAAGTATGACGATTATACGATGTTTTTGAGGTTCCTAAATAAAAATAGCGGTTTTTGATATACTATTTTGTTTTGGTTTTTAAGTTTGTTGAATCTTTTAATTCAAAGCGTCATTTTGAGATTTAACAACATCCAAAAAAGCTATATTCCAGTTAAGGAAAAGGATTACTGCATTATGAAACCGTTTAATATATATTTTCCTTTATTGTTATATTGTATTTTTCCATATTATATAGAATTTTTTTAGAAATATTAATCTTCTTTTTTACAATACAGTAGAATCCCGATATAATGCGGTTTGTTGGGAGACATATTTGTCACCCGCGTTATAACGTAACCGCGGTATATCGGAAAGGAGTCAGAAATGGTACAAAATTATGAAAACACTTTCCCGCTTTAAGAATTCTAATTAACTTTATCATCCATTGAACACAAACGTAGTCTTACACAATCTTAAAAAGTCCATAAGTATTGTCTTACAAACTGAGGTGTTTTGTTTCTTTTCGGCATATCGTTTCACACTAGCAAGATATAGTAGATGAACATAATGCGAATCGCTTTGGCTCTCCATACGAAATTACCTTCGTTAAGTAGGAAATGACTTTACTAACATGTGGAACGTCATCTTTCATTACCACATTATTTTCAATTTCATCACTATCATCATCATTTTAGGCACTGCAATTTTTATGCGTTACAGCATTCAATGATACCCGATATTTTATGTCACCTGAAATTGGTCTCTTGCTGCCAATTTCTATCCTGTCATTTAATCATCAACAGAGATGTCGAGATGAACAACAGTAACTGCAGACTGCAAGTCCCTTACTGAGTTTCACTAAAATTTTAAATGCAAAATTTATTCTAAAATTGATAATTTTTTTTCGGGGGACATGCTTTTTCCCGCGTTAAAGTCGAATTCACGGTACATCGGAAAGCATTATTTCGGACTTCTACTGTATATGGAACTGTGAATAACTACTTTAAAATAAATGGAAACAAATAATTAAATTTATATAGTTGAGAATTAACATAATCTTAAAATGGTTTGATGGCTTTAGAATTCGCTTTGATGATATTTATTTGAATTGTAATCCTTATAAATGATAGCTTCACCTAAAATTCAACGTTGAAGCAGAAAGATAACATTCGGGCTGTATGTAAATATTGCAAGGTAGATTCATTTTGCAGTTTCGAAATATCTTTTAAGGTTTTATTTAACATATTAAATTGAACAGTAAATTAATATTTATTTTTATTATTCCTTTCAGTATCATGAAGGAATTTATAATTTTTATGATTAAATTCGTAAAAATATATCTCCTTTAAAAATACTTGAATATACGTATCTATATCTATCCTTTTTATTTTCAATTAATACATTTTTCACAAACTACCCAGAATATTCGCTTGAATATTTTTATATACTTAATATAAATACTTCCAAATAAAGTGAGGTCAAAGTGAGGATATTCTTTACTGATTAAAAAAGTCCTTCCAGCAGTGCCGGGGGGAAGAGGTAGCTTTCATATACTTATTTATTTATTTTAAATTAAGGTATATTATTCAAATATACGAAGCTCAAATTAGTGGAACACGATTATGTAAGATTTTTGTCAATACCGAATATTAATAGGAATTTTTCGAAATTAGTCATCTTTTATCCAACCTGGTTTTATTTTAAGCGATTTATAGGGTAGCCAAATTGCACGATATCCATTTTAAAGCAACATGATGGATAAAACAAACCAATGAGCTTGGTCGAAATCTTAATTCGTGTGAACATGCACACTCACATTCTAATCGATTAATATATACGAGTGCTGTCGCGGGCAAATTGATGTTTTTTAAAAAATGTCACCCACATTAGAAATTCAAACTGCTATATCCCCGGCATTTTTCAAAGTAAAGACAATTCAAAAAATACTTCGGAATTCATTATTAAGATAAATAATTTAGAAAGACCCTTTTTTCAATTTCTAATTTTTTGTTTGTACATTATTATACATTTAGATGATTTTTGACAAACTTAAATGGCCGTCATTTTGAAACAAGATGGCGCATAAAGTTGGCTCGTGAACTCGGTCAAGACATTGATATGCACCATATACAAACGGAGTTACATCGAAATCAGTTTATAAATATGCGTATTACCGCATGATAAATTTCAGACTGTTTGAAAATGTCAATCACACTGAAAATTAAAAGTGCTAAAACTTAGCCATTTTTCAAGATATAGATGAAACAAAAAATGCTCTGGAATCTTTGAATCAAGGTCAAAACACAAAAGAAAAATCTTTTTCAAATTCTTACTTTTTTGCATCTAATTTTAAAATTTAAATTAAAAAAATTAATATTCCGTCATTTTGAACAAAGATGGCGGTTGGAACTGGTCAACGAACTCGGTCCAGGCATCGGTATGTACTATCTACGCACCAAGTTTCATTCAAATCGGTATATAAATACGCGTGTTATGACGTGACGAAAACAAGATCACTTCAAAATGTGAGCAACACTAGAAATTAAAAGTGCTATAACTCAACTATTTTTTAAGATACATACAAAACAAAAATAGCTTTGGAATCTTTGTATCAAGGTCAAACGCATAATAGAAAAATCTTTTTCAATTTCACACTTTTTTGTACCTAATTTTAAATTTAAAATTAAAAATAAATAAATTAAATGACTGCCATTTTGAAACAAGATGTCGGATGGAATTGGCTAACGAACTCGGTCCACGCTTCATTATGTACTATGTACACACCAAGTTACATCCAAATAGATTTATAAATACTCGTGTTATCAAGTCACAAATATCAGATCGTTTGAAAATGTCAGCCATAAGAAAAATTCAAAGTGCTATAACTCAATCATTTTTTAAGATATAAACAAAAAATAAGTGCTCTCGAATCGGTGTTTTAAGATCTAACACATAAAATATTTTTCAACTTTTAATTTTTTCGTATTTAATTTTAAATTTTAATTTAAGAAACCAAATCTTAAATGGCCGCCATTTTCAAACACAATGGCGGATGATGCTGGCCAATGAATTCGGTCGAGATATTTGTATGTACTTGTTGTTACTATGCTCATACCAAGTTTCATTCAAATCGGTTCTTAAATACGTTAGTTATAGCATGACAAAAATCAGATATATATATATATATATATATGGTTATATGTATATATATATATATATATATATATGACGGCGATTTAACGCCAGGTGATCAATGCTGAGTGAAGCGTCGACCTGGCCTTCGATCGCCGTCAGCGCCACCTATTGTTTGAAATTCTAACTAAAATAAAAAATTACGGTAAAAAAAACTCCTGACATTATACATAACCCTCCTGCAAAATTTTTTTTAAACAGCTGTCTCCGTTTGCAAGTTATTGAATTTTAAAATCCATCAGTCATTTTTGGGACACCCGGTATATATATATATACATATATATATATATATATATGCCAAAATTTGAACAGAGGGTGGTTTTGGGGTCTGGGGATCATAATTGGTGAAAATATACCAAAATTTTGTGGAAGTGCTTTCTTCCGAACGCCACAGTGGGCAAATCCCCAAAAAGCTGGCCAAAAGTCGAAAAATGAAGTTACGATTTAGGAAATTCTGATTATACAGTTCGCTAGAATAATGTTTGGAGAGTCAGAATCTGTATTTAAAAAATATTTTTGCATTGCCCTTACAAGCAGCATTATTTCAAAAATAATGCTTGAAGGAGTATCATTTGCAGCGAATAAAAGCAGGAAAACAAGATTTCCTCTAAACGCGTGCTACATTTTATAATGTTACGCGATTTTAATAATTTGAAATGGATTCACACTATGATAGAGTGTATTTAATTTGTATGTATTACAAAATTTATACTAAGCACATAAAAATTATTAAATTCATTGTCATTTTTGATAAAAAAAATTTATATATATATATATATATATATATATATTGCTTTTAAACATCAAAAAGTTCCACAGTGTTCCACAACGAAATTTAATGGAAATAATAACCTGGGATATTGTCTAATGATTCATAAAAAAACCAGCTGCCAAAAACTGCCTTTCTGCATTTCACGCATATTTTAGTAACCGCAAGAAAAAATACCACTTTTAAATAAAAAAGAAAAAAATACCACCGCCGATTCAACAATCGGCGGTGGTATTAGCTGATAAATATTTTTTTAATTTTTTGAATTATTCAATTTTGTAATAGTTTATTACCTATTATATTGCAAATAAGTACTATAATCATAAGATTAAATTAATTTGACAAGTAAGCTTAGTAATGAAAAAAATTAATATAATTGTCTATTATTAATCCGATAGAATAACATTTTCTTATCTTTATAGGTAGTAATTTTGTTTGTTCTATTGTAATTAGAAGTATTATTTTGTTAATGGCAGTATTTGCTACATCAATCTACTGAGCGTATTTCATTAATGCGAGTAAAAATCATTATGAATATCACTTTCGCCTATATTAGTAATTTGGATTTGATTTTCAAGTGAGGATGTGATGGTACATCTATTCTGAGTCCATTTAAACAAATATTTAGCTATGAAGGTGGGAGGAGGTCTAATATATTTTTCTTTACTCCCGTGCTACTAGAATACATAAATGTTGTGAATAATTCATGAATCTTGAAATTGAAAATTCCGAGATCTTCATTTCACTGATTTTATCGGGCTAATCAAGATCCATTTTTCTTTTTCAAGAAATGCGGAAGCTACTGTCAATGAATGGGGTTGTATTAAACGCAATGAGAATCAACTAATTTCGTTTAATATAATCATTGATACAGAAGAAATAGTCGTTAATAACGAATTAGTGTCATACTCAACGTTGCTACCAATGTCAGACAGCATCAAAACAGTATCTTAACAATCTGACATTTTGTATTAAGAGTGGACTGAGATAATTTAAAATTCAGAACATCTAAGTTACATGCAAAGATGTTTAGAGAAGGCTCACACCTGGCAGACAAACTGGATTGAAAAAAGGAAAGGTCTTACACTTCATAAAAAGAAGAACACTGAAATTGCAAAATAAAATATGCAAAAAATATTTCGTTTACAATTAAGACTTCTCGTCGAAAAACCAAATCCCAGATTTGGAAGCACAAATGATGGCAATACAATTCAACGATTCTTTGAAAACGCAACTATTTCTGCTTCTACAACGAGCGTATACGAAGATTTGATTAAACGATTCTATGTCATAAGTAATTTCTTGTAGCCATGTCATTTATTTGATAAATTTCGAAGATTTTTTCTTAAAAATAGCTCGTAGGTTTGAACTGCACCCCTAGTTCTATTTGCTTACTTCAGTGCACACACTGCTTCTTAATGACAAAGAAATAACATTATCTTCATTACTGCCAATTTGTCAAATACCATAAGATACTCAAGAATCATGCAACAAACTGATCAAAAGGCATCGAGAAAATTTATCGCAAAGATGCAGTAGCGAGAAAGAAAAGAAAGATATTTTTACATCTGTTAATGTCATCAGATTCTTTCATTTCCAGTTTAGATAAATTATCGTCGAATAAATTAAAATCATTGATCCTAAGAGTCACCGAATCTTTTAATACCGCCAACAAGTTCTGCTAACTATTTCGACACCTTGATCTCTGAAGAATCTTTTTATTATGCTACAGTTGAGGAATTTCTGAAATATATTTTCGTTTTTATTTTAATAATATAAAAATTAAATAGTCTAATATTTCACTTTCTATTAACGCATTTAAAATTCGATTAAATATGTCTTGGTTGATTGAAAATTCCTTTTTAAATTTACCCTCGAAATTTTAAATTTTATTTAAATCTAATTGTTTTTACTTTTAATATGTAATTTTATTTATTTATTTGTTTTTAAAGTTTAACTTTTGAATCTTAATTAGCACCTTGAAAAGTTTATGAAATTTCATGTAAATTAAATAACTTTCGAGACATTTTAATTTTTATTCCGCCATTTTTTTTAATTTTAATTTTGTATTCTTACTTAGCATCTTCAAAAACACCTGTATACAAAATTTCGTACAGTTTGAATAACATTTTCATATTTTGGCCAGCTTTACGGGATTTTGCCCCATTGTGGGACGTCTGCAATAGGTAGCTTTTTACTTTTATAATGAAAGCTATCTAAAAATATCTGAATCAAAACTAACTTTAATCACCAAGAAACTCTATATTTTTCAATGAAAATCATTTTATTTGTATATGTGTTAGTAACAAAAGTTCACTTCAGATTAGTTAGGGTTATGCATAAACTATTAAGGCAAGATGTACATTTTTCTATTAAAAACGTTTTAACACTTTTTTACATGCGTTAGTAACAAAATTTCTTTTGAGATTAATTAGGGTTATGTGTAAAATATTTAAACAAAATGACAAGCACTTGGAATGTAGCAGTTTCTATAAAAATGCACATCGAATTTCAAATCACAAAATTTTGAAAAAAAATATGGAGTTTACACTTTGTCTAGGTAATGTATCGTGTAAACAAAATTAATTACTTAAAGTTTTAAATTCCCAAATTCTTAGAAAGAAAAATAATACAACTTTCAAAACGGAAAAAATAAAGCAATCAGAATAAATAACAAAACGATTTATATTGAGAGTTTTACTTTCAATTATCTTAATTTTATATAAAAACATTAAATGCTAATTCAAATTACAGTGCACATTGTTTTCAATATGATCATAATACACAAATTGATGTTTCACACTGTTTATTTGTAAAACGTCAAATGCATAGCTCTGTTGATTAGAAACGCTTCCCAAAGTCACGTCGTCGGTTAAATTTTATTTTTCTTAATAAAATGATTTAAAGTAATCAATAACTCAAGGCTACCTTAATTAATTTAAATGGATGTAAACAGTATTGCATTTTAAAATTCTTTTGAGAAATATATGAATAAAGCGTCTTTTCAAGCAATTTTATTTCTTGAACATAGCTCGCTTTGGTTGATTTATTTTAAGAACTTTTAATGTTAACTTTATTCAAATGAAGCTTTTGATCCCACACAAAATAAAAATTGATTGGCATTAAAATGTTCTCCTAAGATTAAGTAATTTCACCACTTAAGTTGAATTATATTTAAACAGTATAATTAGATAGAGTGTAATGCATTTTTATGTCGGGAAGAAAAAAAAATAAGTTCTTCATTTCCGCAATTCTTGTTTTTCAATTTAAAGCTTCATTTAAGAAACGAAAAGAAAAAAAATAACTACACAAGTCGAAATGAAAATTTTTAAGTGAAAAGTTAGCCATTTTTGCATAGATTAAATTAAATTAAGATTTTATATTAAATTTAATAGAAAATTTATAATTTTTGGAACCATTTCGTTAAAGTTTCATGTCCCTACATCACTGATTCCTTTCGTGAAATATTCCCATGAAATATAAAATTATTGCAAAAAGTGTGTTACAGATTTATAAATAGTTGAGTATCGGAAAGTCTGAACATAAAGATTTTACAAGATACTTAATAATTTTTTTGCTATCTAAAGTATTTATGTCCTTTAAAATAAGTAACTCTAATGGTAGCAAATTAATATTAATTTAAATTGACAAAATTAATCACTATGTTTTAAGTGGGTAACATATATGTAGGTATAACACTGTAAGGATTATTAATAATTACAATTTAAAAAACTGCGAATAAAATGCGAGATTGACTCTATTGTTACATCTTGAATGATAAATAATTAATAACAGATTCGTAATAAGTTAATTTTAACAAAATGCAACCTTAAGGGGGTGTAGGATACATTTTAGAATATTTCTTATTAGTTAATGTTATATTAGTTCTATGTTTTAGTAACTATCCATAAAGAAAAAGCTATTTCCTTCTTAACTTTCTTATCTCGGCGCAAATTTATAAATTGAAGAAAGGCTTTGCACGAAAAGAGTATTTGAAAATCTTCAAAGGAAACGGTAAATTAAACAAAATTATCATGAGTAGGTAAAGTTCTGGTGAAATTTAAATAAACTATGTAATTTATTTCGAGAATTTCTGACTATCTAAAATTTGCTTTAAATGCAAACACTGATTACTTCATGGAATTCGCGGTTTGATGCAATTACACATTACTTCGCACCTCTACAGATCAGAAGCTTCAATGTTAGCTCTACAAGGTATTTTTTATTAATTTAAGAAATATTTATTACAATCTACGTAATAATTAATATTCTACAATCCAATTTTTTCATAAAAGTTACATAAAAGTGAACATTTATAATAATATAAGATTTGTCGAAACTTCCAGAAATCTAAGCATTATTACATTAAACACGATTTTATGATATTACTTAAAAAACAATTTATTCTTTTCGTACAAATCTGGAGGATCGAATCCTGGCCCGGACATTTTCCACCTATTTAGAAATTTACAACTGACATAATTTACTTACCAATTAGAAAATTGTGTAAAAAATTGTGTAAAAAAGCATTAATGCATATTTTTTTATTGTTTTGTAGAATAAGAATGCATCTCTTTCTGGATACTTTGCTTCTTGATACCCCATTAATATTTTAATTTTCTGTTCTCAATTTACAATAATTCTATTATTTACTTATTCTGGTACACTTATGAATGCATTTACTATTGTAATTTCATAGCCTAACCATCTCCTTGTACAAGACATTTTGTCCTATCCTTAAAGTAATACTCATTTTTCTACCAGGAAGTATCATCATATGTTGTAGAAATGGAGTATAATCTTGGGAAATAAATATACTTATACAAATTTAAACCCCTTTTATGATAGTTATGTTCAATTTACACATGCAACATTATAACCTTGATCTGTAAAATCGATTTATTCGTCTTTCTTTAGTAGTAAAGTAAATCTCCGTCAATATCAGTAGAAAAATAGTACCAAAAATTACAATAATTTGAAAATCAGCAATTATGTTAATAAAATGTTGCGTCAACAGAATGTGATTTAGTTGGATTTTTTGTTTTGATCTGTCTTGAACACTGCAAAAAGGTTTTATAAAGGACAGAATAAAAGAAATGCTTGAGAAATTTGGCAAAAAAATAAGAAATTAAAAAAGTTTATATATCTCGAATTTAAGAGTTAAACTGATGAATATTAAAACAAAAAGGTCTAGAATCACAATAAACGTCTTGAGAAATTTTAGACGAAATCGAATTTCAGATCTCTCTTTCATAAATTTTGCATTAATATATTAAAAATTGATTCAATTACTCATGAATGCTATACACATCTATTTAACGTCTGAATTTATAAACACTATTAAAAGATTGAATAATATAAGCTATTTAATTATTATTAAATCTTTTAATAGTGTTTTTAAATTCAAACGTTAAATGTATGTGTATTACTCATAAATGTCCCTTTCTTTCACATTAATTGAAAAATTCTAAAATTAATTGAATTTTCACGGAAGAGCATTGTGACAGAAAAGGAATATTTATTATTTTTCTAACAAATGCACAAAATTAAATTAAAAGCTATGCATCTAATTTCTGTTGTCTCGCGAACCTACAATTAACTTTCGTAAATTTAGTAATGCTAAATTAACGTTTAAAACAATTATTCATATGTATCGTTTTCCTTTAAGCTGAATGATAAATTTTTAAAATCAGTTAAATTTCCATACTTTATCATTATAACACAAAATAAAATCTTTTACATTTTTTAGAAAAATAAAGGAAAAGCTACACAGCTAGCATCAAGTATCTCACCATCCTATAATACTCTTAACATAGATTTTTCGTCATTTCCTTTCAGCTGTATGATTTTTTTAACACTCCTTCGGGCGCGCCGTTATAAAAAGTACAATATTCACTTTTTTTCATTAAAACAAAATTCAAACAGTAGTGGGTATTAATAAGCGTTTGTATTCGTTTATTGGATCTTTTTATTTAGTTCCTGAAATTTATTTGTATTTCAGATTACGCAATTAGCCGCACTTGTCATTTTAATCTGTTAACAGTGCATTAAATGCGCAAAGTTTATGTGTAAAATGTCTTGTAAAATCTAAAAAATGCTGCAAAATCAAACCTTATGTTAGATATGAGAAGAGACTATTATAGATGAAATATAGGACTAATTATGTAACTCCGAAATTACTTAATTATTCATTAGTAATTCATTATTAATTTTCATTGTTTTTTTATGCAGTAGTAAGTAGCTTTTTATCTATCTAAACTTCTGCTTTAGTATGTTATATTAAAATAAGTATTTTGCGAAATACTTTCATAAGTTGTGATCCGAGATAACTTACATGATATTTTTAGGTTTAATTATTCGTAAAGTTAAAATAAAGCAGCAATAATTGATTGTTTTTCGACTGTTGTACGATTTATAACGCGCGCCTGCTCATGTGATGAAATTTGCGCACCCGGCGAAAGTTTAAATTTATTTGAATTACCTGAGAAAAGAATTATAACAGAAAAGGAAATGTGTCATATTTTTCTGACAAATGAACGATTTTAATAGACGATTAAATTAAAAAATATGCAGTTAAGTTCTGTTATCTCACCAACCTAAATCTACAGTTTAAAACGGTTGAATTTCTATAGAAAATCATTATAACAGAAAGGGAATTTTTTTTCACATTTTTTGGTAGAATGAATCAAAGTAAAGGAAAAACAATAGAGCTAGGGCAGATATCTCATCGATATATAAATCTCTTTCATAAATTCTGTGTCATTTTCTTTCAGTTGCATGATAAAATTTTTAAATTGTTTGTATTATTATGGAAAATTGTTCACTGTTAAAACTAAATGTTGCATATGGCACTTTTAAGGGTGATATGCTTGTCCGTCAGCGACACCCCTAAAGGAGCCAGAACTGCACCCCTAGACGTGTCCCAGGGCACTCTGCGGCACCTCAAAGTGTGCCATGTGGGTGCCTTGGGGTGCCATGTGGTACCATGTGGTGCCTCAGGGCACCTTTAGGGGTGCAATTCTGGCTCCTATAGGGGTGTCGCTGACGGGACAAGCGTTTCACCCCTAATAGTGTCATATGCAACCTTTAGTTTTAAAAGTGTTATTACAGGACAGGAAATGTTCTATATATTCTAATAATTAACCAAACGAAAGGAAATACTATACAACTAATTCCGCGTATTTCACAAGCCAAAATATCTCTTTCGTAAATTTGTCATTAAAAATTAGTGTTAAAATCAATTATTCTTATGTGTCATTTCCTTTTCAATTAAAAGATAAATATTTTGAATTTCCATAAAAAAGCATATTACAGGAAAGGAAATGCATATTTTTCTAAACAATGAACCTTATTAAAAAGTAAAAACTATAAAACTATTCCTGTATTTGTCCCCAATCTAGAACTCCCAATCGTAAATTTAGCATTGAAAATCTAACGGTTACATCATTTATTCTTGTGTGTTACTTTGTTTTCTTCTGAATTAGAAGACTTTAAAATCATTTGAATTTCCATAGAACAACATTAAAAATAATTTTTTTTAAAGCACATTTTTAGAAAAAAGAAACTAAATTAAACGAAAAGCTATACGGCGGATTCCGTGTATATATCCCAAATCTAGAACATCGTTTCATAAATTTAGCTTTACAAATCAACATTTAATTGAAATATTCATATGTGTCATTTTATTTTCAGCTTAATGGTAAAATTTTAAAATGTTTTGTAATTTCATAGAAAAGCATTATCACAGGGAATAGAATGTTGTATATTTTTCCATCGAGTGAACTAAATTAAACGAAAGACTATACAGATAATTCCGAGTATCTTAGCAAACTAGATGAACCTTTTAAAATTTAGCATTCTCAAAGGAGCATTAAACTTAGTTTGTTAACATTTGTATATGATATTATCTTTCCACGTGAATGATAAAATGTTAAAATCGATTGAATTTCCAAAGATAAGAATTGAAGCAGAAAAGGAATTGTTCCATATTTTTCGAATGAATGAACCAAATTAAACGAGAAACGGTACACACAATTCCATATATCTCATTAACTTATCCTACAAATATAAAACTAAATGTATGATTTTTGTGACAGTTATCGTGTGACATACAAGCAAACATGCAGCTGAAAAAAATTACTAGTCTTTGAACTCACTTAAAATTTCGGCTGCAAAGGAAAATTGCTATATAATAATTTCAAAGCTGCATCATAATCTTAAACTGAAAAAAAATAGTTATTTAAAATATCCTTCATCTGGCAAATCAAATTTTTTTCAAAATTAGAAACCTTAACTTTTAATTATAGAAGACATGAAAATTTAATCGGTATATTCGATCTTACATTTTCATAAAAAGTCACGAAAGTAGTTCAAATGTAATTTCCATAAGAACTGTACCACGAATGTTTTTAATATTTTTTTTATAAAATACTGGAAAAAAAGCAGTTCCAATTCTTCTGATTTTTTATCTTTAAGATCTATTCTTAAAAATAAGACCTTCCAGCCTAATTAATTGAAAAGACGGGAGAATAAATAATTTTCTGGGCTTTCTTTTTATTTACTCATTTAGAATGATAATCTTTTCTTTTTTGGAATTAATTTGAATATTTCATTACGAAATATGAATAAACAAATTGATGTAGACTCTTAGTTTATTTCATGATATTTTTTTTTTAATGCACTCGTCTCAGGATTGGAGGACTTTGAAAGAAACAATAACAGCAACTGAATGCTGAAATTGAATACATCAATGCAAAGATGTTATTATCGATTCAAGTCTATTAATGAAATATTTAAAAAAATCTTATTTTTAGAATCAGTACAAATAAAAATACAAAATACTAACTAATAGTTAAGAAAAAGAAGTCGCAAAACTCTTGTTTATGTTAATGTTCAAAATCAGCATCAGAGAATAACAGATTAATAATTTTAATACGTACTGAAATCGTATGATACAATACCCAAGTATAATCTAATAAAAAGATCAACATTTCTAAATTAATTTTCATTCATATATACGCAGCATATTTCAGTAATTTTGTTTTTTACAGGCTGTTACTTTTCGGTAATGCAAAAGTACGCTTCCTATCTCAAAAAAGTGAATATGAAGCTATTTCAAAGCTTTCGTGTGAGATAAGGAGGCTAAGAACTATTGTAAATATCACGAACCACATTCGTTTTCGTCACATAAGTACTCTCAACTATTACTTAAATTTCTAATGCGCTGTAAGTCATTCAAGTAGTTTTCGGAATTCATCAATATATTTTCTATTAATAGTTAATCAAAATTGCAACGAATTTATCTCGTGTTTAAATGAATGTTAAAAAAAATCTTCTATTATTAGATCGATAAAACGAGATTACATTAGCAAACTATTCATTTTATTTATGCGATTGGAAAAGCACATTAAAATGAATAATAAAAATGAAACTGCCAGAGAAAAGAGTTCGTTAAAAGTAACATAAAGAATCAATGATACAATTATATTGTCAGAAAAAATCCTATGAGTAAAAATAAAGTATCCACTTATTGTGCGAATAAGATAAAATATTATGCACAAGAAAGCAATAATCTATTTTTCACTTATAATTAAATTGTAAAGAAGTCTTACTTTGATGAAGCTTAAATATGATATTTATAGTTAGCTAGATACACAGATAGATAAATAGCTGAATAATGGTATAAAAAACACCGAATTTTTTTTCTTGAAAAAAAAAATCTTTCAACAGTTTATACAAATTGAATAATTGCTTATGTATAGAAAATAGACTGGGATAATATGCATTTTTATACAGAGTAAATTGCAACGCTAAAAAGTGAATTATATGTATTATAATAAGGACATTAATATAAATCATTAATGGTATAATACATAAAATTTATAAAATAAAAAAAAAATTACTTCGATATAAAATTTACTTCGAAATGCTTCTAATAGTATGGCATAAAAATTAAATATGTATATTAATTATTATAATTTATTATAATTTAATAACTATAAGGTAATAGTAAATAAGTTATACTATATTTGATAGTTTATTTGAAAAGATGATGGCGATGCTTCCCAAAGAATGTTTCTAAATTCAGAACATAAATTGATATATCTTATCATTAAATATTTAGGTAGAATTTAGGAGAATTTAAAAAAAGTAGGCTGTTATCCATTGGAAACAATGCTACTAAAATTAGAATGCAAGATATTATTTTTTATACATCAAATGGAACTCAATAAGGACATTATATAACTCATCATGAAAATGAGATAATAAAAATATTTAAAAACCTATATGTAGAAAAAGATGTATATTAAAAGTAAAATAAAAACTATACATACTTTTTTAATTATATGTACAGTACAACTTTAAAAATCCGGCATCATCGGGACTAAAGCAGCGCACCGTTTTTTTTTTTTTTTTTTTTAAATTCCGGATTTTGACAGAATGTCAAATGTAGTCACTAGAATTATCTAAAGAAATACTTTATTCTTAATAGTTTTTTGACGTGATAACGTCTTGTAAATTGGTTTGCCGGGAGACACTTCAAGAAACTGCGTTACGTTACGTTACGCTCCGCTCACGATACGCGCTCACTTTTCTCTTAACTTTTTCCGGTCACTTGTGGGACCATTTTCTGAACGTGAATGTGAATTCGCTGCAAGGAAGGGGCGGTGCTTAATAGGAATTTTAGATAGTATCAAACTAAGACGAAATACGTTATGTATTAGTTATTAGTATAAAGTACAAAGAAAATAAGTGTAGTTTATTTCGTAATTCGGTGGTATATTATGGAAAACTAATGATATGTGATTAGTGAAAGCCATTTTGCTTTAGTTATATTCTGCTCATTGAAAAATTCTTTAATATGCTGTTTACAAAATTCAACATTTGACATCAATAAACATGAAGTAAAATGTGTTTAACAAACACAGTGTATTGCAAGTTATTGTATGTATATTTGTATATAAATACGTATGTATGTGTAAAGGTAAAAATAAAATTTTGTTAATATGAAATTCAGTGCGAGATTCTTTGTATAAATTAATGTTTTAAATATAATTCTTTGTATAAATAAATGTTTTAAATTGTTACTATTATTTCATCCTTCTTCCTACTATACGAATGAATATTCACATTAAAATTA
The DNA here is from genome assembly GCA_964019185.1 of Maratus speculifer. Lineage (NCBI taxonomy): Eukaryota > Metazoa > Arthropoda > Arachnida > Araneae > Salticidae > Maratus > Maratus speculifer. The sequence continues at coordinate 276,259,606 of OZ025289.1, read as the reverse complement.
TTTTACAACTCAAAGTCGTTGTCACGTAAAACTTTCGCCCGTATACCGACTTTACAGGCAACCAATTTTTTATCCTTAATTTGTTTCATTTTTGAGAGATTACTATCTTAGAAAAAGGAGAAAATAATATATATATAGATAGATAGATAGGTAGATAGATACATATAGATATAAAATCTTACTTTAATTGATATTTTCTATGTCACAGAATAAAAGTGCAATAAAAAGTGAAATTATATATTTTTCTAATTTCGGAAACATCTATGTCAATTTTCTCTACAATGATTTTGATCTTCCTTTAACAAGGTTTGTTTGCATTTTAAGCAGATGAATAATGTCTATTACGGAAATACAATATTATTTCTCTAAAACATAGAATAATTCTCCAGTAAAATTTATACATTTTTCTAGAAACACTTTTTTTCGCCCGAGTGTTTTTTGTCGTCTTCTGAGACTCTTTTAAATTATCGGCATTTCTATTTAGCACAGCGTCAGTGATCTTCGCTATTAGTTAAATAGTTCATTTATTCATCAATTTTTGACAGAGCTTAGTCAATCATCTATATTCCTTTTTTCGACACTTAATGCATTTTCAAATTTTAGGTATTCAATCAGCTAATAAATTGCGTCCTTTTCACTGGAAATGGGGAAGACTGAAAATCCTTCCCCATCATGGATGTTGCAATTACTAAAAATTCGTTACGGCCATACATTGTTCCATGCATTCCTGGAAATTGTTTCCATTGCTGTGCAACTGTGCAGCGGTCAGAAAAATTGTTCAGAAAATATTACCTCTGACAAATGAAAAAAAAAAAATGTAAACTATCTTTTTTTTTCAATTTTACTTCAATTTTGAAGCTTTTAATTCTTAAAGACTTGTTATTTTTCTTCTCCGATAAATTGAAATTGTAAAAGACAAAGGAAAGGATATTGATGGTATTGATGCCAGATTTTTGAAGTTGTCGGATTTCTGAATTCTGGGCTTTTGAAGTTACGATGCATTTATGAGAAATAAGATTTGAACGAAATTGCTTTGAAAGGTGAGTGTAACTTTCATTCTATTGATTACTACTAAGGTATTCTGGAATTCTGTGACCTCCCGATAAACCTTTGAGAAAATAGAACGAAACTTGTCCGATTTTCACAAAATTCTTAAGGGATTTTCCCCAGGTTTTTTATTAGTACAAATTCCTTAGTTGATTAATTGCTCTAGCCCAAACAATTCGGTTTTAAACAGAGTTCTAAAAAAAGCACCCTCTACTAATTTTGCAAAAAATTAATATTGAAGAAAGTTACGGATATTTTAAATGATGTGCAGTTGGCAAAAAAATTATTTGTATAAATCTTTTTTTAATTATAATGAAATTAAATAAAAGATTTAAGCAAAAAATACTGTAATACATTAATTTAATGCATTATAATAATATAAAAGCAAAAATAAAATAAAACGAGTTGAATTTTTACATTATAATAAACAAATTTACAAAAATATAATGCAAAAAAAGTATTTGTACACTACATTAATGTACTATAATTAATGAAAATTTAGTTAAATGATTCAAATTAATATTTAATATGAATTCCTTTATCGTTTATGACTAATTCTATATGATCTAACATAGTTTCCACCAACTTTTTTGAAGCAGTCTGGTTTGTGTTATTCTATGGCCCAATAAGAGCTTCTTTAAAACTGTTTTTCCCCGATACATTTTTTTTTTCGGATTTTTGCCTCCAATAGCATCCACAAATTTTCTATTGGATTCAAGTCTAGAGATTGTGGAGGAGTTACCAGTCGCCTTCGAGCATTGTAGAGTAACCATGTGCTGGTGGTCACAGAAGTATGCTTTGCTTAAGCAAAGCATCCTGCAGAAAGTAAAAAGCTTCCTCTACGCGTAATTTATCATCACTGTGTAATAAATTATGCCGCAACACATCAATGTATGTTAAAGCTGTCATTCCAATGTCAATAAATTCTTAATGTCCTGCTCCATTAGAAGCTATACACCCCAAACCATAATAGTCCCCTCACCATGCTTGATAATTTGAAGTATACGTTTTGGATCTAGAACAGTTTTATTTTTACGCCAAATTTTTCGAATGCTTGAGTGGTAAAAAAATTCTGAATTTTTTCTTATCAGAAAAAATTACTGTTTTCCAAAAATCCAATGATTTACTTCTGTATGCGAAAACGAATTCTATGCGTTTTCGCCTATTTGTTCCTCTGAAGAATGGATTTTTCTTTGAAGTTATTTCTTTTAAATCTACATTGAGAAGATTATTTCTTATTGATTGAGGTATTACTCTGATGTTAGAAAATGTTGCAAAGTCTCCAGCAAATTTTTGAATTGAACCCATAGGAATTTTTACAGCTTTTTTAACAACACTCCTTTTTCCTTCATTGTTAATTTGCAGAGAAGTCCTGGTTTTCGTTGAATTTCGATGCATCCAATTTTTTCATTCTTTCTCCCTATGCATCCAATAGTTGTAAATGGTAATTTAATAGCTTTTGCAAATTATTGTTGCGAGTTTCAATTTTTATGATGCTCAATAATAGGATTTCATATATCTAGAGATACCTGTCAAGTTTTGGGTGCATTTCTCAATTACTTCAAGAGCAAATTAGATTAAATGTCAGAAAAATATAATATGAAGTTAAAAATTATTAACAGCTTCTGTACAATTAATCCTTTGAACCATAAACAGTATAAAACACAGTGTATATCAGAAAGGGGAAATGTACAAATATTTTTTTTGCAAGGAACTGTTAAACTTTTTCTATTACAAAATTATTTTATATCTTTATCGAAATTTTCTGTGGTTTAACTTAAAACGCATGGTAAACATACTGTACTAAAACTATTTTTGACAAAATACCTGTTTTTGTTTAGTTCAAAATTTAACATTTTAGTTTGTATAAATATTTTTTTGCCAACTGTATATAAAAGTATCTTATAGGGCACATACCAAATAAGTTTTTTTTTTTTTTAATTTTTTTTATGTTGATACCCAAATTTGTCGCAGTACATATACTCTTTACCATTGAATTTGCGTAAATGCAAATTTTTGTGAAATAAAGATAAAATATTTATATTAAAATGAGCATATTTTAGGGATGTTATCGAATTTGAAATTCGGTACCGGATTATTAAAATGTTGCAGAATGACTATGTCAATTCAATTAATATATTATTTCTTGCCAATAGGACTCTTTCACTCTCTTAATATGTATCGATTATTGCCAGCCCAACTGTTTCAAATGCGCAAAATATATATTTTTTCATGATAGACTTAAAATATTACTTTATTTATAGTCTCCCATAAAAGAGAAACTTAAGTATTTAACAGCTCCGTTTTTAAGATATTTTACAATTTAATGTAAGAATGTTACAATTCAAGTAATATATGTGTACTCAGTTTTATCAATTTATTTTTTATTACGTTTTTATATTGCCATAAAAGATGTCAGGCATTAATCGACGTTAAAATGTTAAGAATGAAATGTGTCAGATGTTGCTTGAAAAATGTGTCAGTTTGAAATAGATTTAAAATTAACAACTTCAATCAACATGTCACGTCAGTCACCGGCGACTGACACTGAACTTTCTGTTTAGGCCGCATCACTCATCAATGTCTGAAAGTGTAAAACATAATATAAAATTAAAAAGTATATATCGCTTTAAGTAATTATTAAAAATTTATTTAAAATTTACTAAACTTTTATTTATTAGAGTATTATATTCTTAATGAAAAGGTGACTTAAACAGAATATTCAGTATTAAATCTATGATAAAATGTGTTCTCAATGTATTAAAAAATTCAAGACGAATGTCTAAAAGCAATTAGTTATTAAAATTAATCAATATTAACATGGGTAACTCATTAAAAACTAGTGCCCGCGATAAGATACGTATAGCAGCTACACGTTTAAACGATATACGTATATCCGTATAATACGTTTTTCTGCTATACGAATACTTTAAAACATACGTTTAAACGTATCCGGATACGTATAAAGCGTATCAATTAAACGTATATTTTAGAATACGTATATTTAATGTACACGTATATTCCACGTATCGTATCTAATTTAAATATTGGACTTCATCAGTCTTATGTCACTGAATGAAGAATAATTGGGAAATCGGTGGCGTTACGATAGGAATCCGTATAGTATGTCTTATATATACAAGATCAAGCAATGAAAATCGTATATTTTTTAAAACAGTTTGCAAAAATTTCACAAAATATCAGACTCCTGATTGGCCAATCTCGTTTCACTAACAGTAAAATATCTATTTTCAAAATAGCGAGTTATTACCATGAACTGCAAAAGTATTTTGCAACATTTTACTTTGAATTTATTTGGATTTTTTTATTCATCTCAAGGTAATGAGCTCAGATACCCCGTTATTTTACATTTTGTATAGGTAATGCATACAAGTTGTATCCATTGTAAATAACCAGCAAAATTAAACACTTTTTGAGGAAAGAATTGGGGTATAAATGTTTCAGATTTATTGTGAATTCTTGTTAAATTTAGTTTTTTCTTTTTAATTATTTAAAAATTCTTTATTCACTTATTGTTTTACACTCAAGATTGCACCCGAGCGTAAATGCTATTATTTTCATGGAGCTAATGTTTTCTAACTCTGTTAATGTATAATGAAATTTCATTTTTTTTTTATCTTGACATTCTCACCAAAACATACATAGAATCACTTCATATCAAGCATTAACTGAATCTGTAGTTTGATGAAAATCCGTGCATTAATTCTAGAGATAGAGCTATTGCAGAAATCGTAAATAAAATACAGCAAAGTAGAGCCACCTGTTGAACGATTTACATACAAAACTAGTCAGCAACAACTTCTACCAGGGACTACTTGAATATATAGGGGAGACTGGGATGCATGTGAACAGTTCATATAAACATAGCTTTTTGTCATAACTGGGTTAATTTCTATAAGCAAAACTACTCTATATAGTAAACAGAACTTTTTTTTACGCATGGTATTTTTTGAAAATTAACTTTACAGTTCTTCTTACTTTTCTTAATAGTTTATTGAATTAAAAAAAAAAATCATATGTGCCCCAACGAGAGAGCAGTTGTAAACACAGAAGGAAAACATGTGAACACAAGGAAAACATTTTAACATGTTTTTATTATCTTTTTCATATGTTACCTTAATCATTAGTTGTATTATTTATTAAATTCATCATAAAGAAAAATATATGTATATTTATTTATTTTCTGAGTTATATGTTTAAGCAAAATATTATAAAATAAAAATAAGTAGATTTGGGGGGGGGGGGCTTAGATAATTGATAAAATATTGTTCCAATGTAACAAAAAAAAAGAAGTAAACTTGAGAAAATTTTTGAAGAATTTAAATTTTGCTTAGGGCTTTTTGTTTGAAGGAGATTTTAGGGAGGGGTCATTTGAATAATATTTATAGGAAAACTACCAAAAGGCGAAAGATTCTCATTCCTATATTTGCCTTATTCGCCTGTAAATTAAGGATAAAAAATTGTTCTACATTTATAAGCTTCCTCCAAATTTAATTTCTTTTGCTTTTAAAAGAAAGGGGGAGTCAATAATGGAGATTTCACGGTAGTTATAAGTTTAAAAATTTTATTTTCTTAATATATATATCTATTTTCAAAACACCAAATAAAATAGCTGTTTTAGAAATGGAAGTAAAATAATACTACAAGTTTGCAACAAATGAAACAGAAAAATTTGCAAAGTTGTTAAACGTAATATTTTTTGCATTAATGATGCATAAAAAATAGTATTGAAAACTGTTAACTAAAATAATGTATAGCATTTACTGCAATTTAGAAAACATGAAATTTATTTAAATTACAACTGAACGTAAAGAGCTTGTTGCTTTTTATGTATTTGATGACAGATGTGTTTGTAGAAGCTTCTATTACACAAAATCAACTTTATATGATAGAAATTTCTTTTATTTCTATAAAAATATAGATAATGGAGCTGGCATTATTTTCACGAAGTTAACTAAAAGGAATAGAATCACTGAATGATTATTGGGCAATATAATGACATATTCAGATCTGCCCCAACTAGCCTCTTCATAAGTGTCCCACATTCCCACAAGAGATAAAATGACAGATCATTAGCATTTCTCAATTTTAAAAATAAAAAATATCATAAATATTTATTAGTATCCATAGTATATGTTAAATAAAAAAAAGAATAAATAAATAAAATTATACTTTTATCAAGCTGAAGATTTTACTTTTAAGTACAGTAAGCAGTATAAATATATGTAGGACAGTTGCACCATAAAATTTAACTAATAATAACACATTGCTCAATATAAACAGAATACTGCCCTTGCTCGCTTCTACTTGGCGAACAAGAGTTGCCATATAAATTTTGAGGAAGCCAAAATCATAGTTCCATGCAATAACCCAGTTCAAGGTAAAATAAGAGAATCCATTGAAATCATAGCACGAGAAAATAAACCACGTAATGATAATTTATCCTACAATATACCAAAAATATGGCATACCATCATAAAACCTTAAAATTTTATTTCCTTGCAATATTTTAATTTTTACTCACGTGTAATTGGCAACATTTTTTTAAATTTTTAATTCATTTAGTTTTTAATTTAGTAGAAATATTATCTCTCGAACAAGATGCAAACGTAGTCTTTCCATTTCATATTTTCCTGAAGACGCCCGCAGAAGACGGCGCGAAACGTTGAAAGTTTTATTTTATTTTAATATGTACTAATGTATATTAAAATTCCTGTTTTGTGCACCACTGAGCAATGTGTTATTATTAGTAAGCAGTATTTTGGCTCCTGGGTACAAACAAAATGTCGAAGAGTTTCAAAAAATTTTGCCATATGTCTATAGGTGCTCCCATCTTTGATAATTTTTTGAAATAAAAAAACAAATAATAACTAGTGAAAAATGGCAATGTTCTCATATGCCCCATTTTCACATGTGAACCTGGTCTCCCCCATATATGTTACTTAATTCTGTGTATTAGGTTTTGAGATAGAAAACCCACAAAATCCATGTCACATACAGGCAGACAAATTCACAGACTCATAAACTACAGGCAGATATTTTGTAAAAACATGTTTTTCGGACTCTCTAACCCTTAAAACGTGTAAACCCGTCGAAAGTATTCCCGAATCCAATACTTTCTTCTTCTAAAGATACAAGAAAATATAAAAAACTAAATACTGCGTCTCAGATTTCCCAAAGATTAGTTTTATTCTTCCCACAACTAACGTAAGACATTTTATAATAAATAACTTAGTTTTTTGGGGAAAAAACCAAAATCTAAACTGAGGAAATATTCAGATTTTTTTCAAGTACCTGCATAACAAGTAGTAGTTAAGTAAACACATCGTAGTTCTTTGAACAAAGAATCGCGATGGGGATACTCTACCGGATATTTCTCAATGTCTCTAATCCGCAAAAAAACATTGAAACATCAAATTTCATACATTGAATGAAAAACGTTTAAACGTTTATATGTTTAACCGCTTGGGTAAAATCCGTATATACGATGTACCGTATATGCTGTTTCGTGTAATACGTATAACTGCCGATGTCGAATTATACGTATAGCAAATGCGTATTTCGTATAATACGTATTATACGTATACTCGTATAAACGTATAATCGGGAGCTCTATTAAAAACTAACAGTTTTTGGGAAATATCATGAATTAGTATAATAAACATACGTTTAAATTGTAGAACTTCAACTTAAAAATTTCAATTGAAATTTTTAACATCTCTGATTTTAAGATATTTGATAGTTTAATGCTTAACATCAAGTAATATATGTGTTATTTATGTTTTGCATATGTTGTGCGTCACAAGCCCTTTACTCGCAGTAGTGCAGGGGAAAAAGAACAACAAACCAATATGGTTTTATGATGTCCAGTACGATAGATTTTTAGTCACAAGATTTTTATTTATACAAATGTGAAATTTCAAAGAAAAAAATATCAATTTTTGGACGATTATTCATTTTTGTTCACCGTAATATCGCCAGATTAAATTATTCAAAATGGAATGATCTCCAGAACTCAAACGTTTTATGATGAACATGAACAACATGAACATTTAAAATTTTTTATCTGCGTTTTTACGAAGTAGCTTCAACAATATGGAATTATTGTTTTACGAAACTAAGTTTTAATACTATGTAAAAAAAAGGTTACAACATCCAACTTTAAATGAAAATAGACATTTTAATCATAGATACAATCATTCTGCTATCTTCAAAAATATTATGTTTACCTCTCGATAAAGTAATTTTAACTATTCCTTTTTGGATGAGTATAATATTTTGTGATTCGTGCAACCATTGCTTATTTGTGCAAAATTATACTGAATGCATATTTTTTTCAGATTTCATTTGTGAGAAAATGCGTTACTTAAACATTAGAATTATAAATACATGTCTATGCAACTATAAAAATTGTAGACAATTAAAAAAGAAGAAATTTTATTAGATTATTTCTTCGACGTAGTCTTATCTGTCACGCACCGATCCGAATAACAACTTTTTTACGACAAATATAAATAAAACGCCTTTTCACTTCCGGTTAAAAGGCAGAAAGACAACCCCATTTAAATTCCCGTTAAAGAGACGAGAGAACCTGTTAGTCAATCACAGCGCATGATACTTTCCATGTCCGTATCCGGGTAAAGGTTGCTAATATGACACCGGTGACTGACGTAGCACTCAACGCGTTAAAAGACAAATTTTTAAAGGCAATTTATTATTAAAATTAACCAATATTCACATGATAATATATGACTAAAGGTGACCGGCCACTTGCAATTTTAGACGTTTTGTTAAATATCTAGAAAAACACATGAGGAATCACCCAAAACTCCGAATGTATAAACAAAATGCAACAGGTCATACTCTTCCACGAAGATTTTTTTTCCGAAATCCTATAGGAGACTGTCAAAAAATTAAAAAAGACGAAAGATCTCTTGGATAACCTTGTCAAAACTAATGTAGCAAAAAAGTTCAAACTGCAGGTTATTGTAATAAATTGATTTTATTTTTATGGGGATAGCATGTATACTCGAAAAAATGTTAAGGTTTCCATGAAAACAGTACCAAATTTGTCTACCAAACCAAGTTTTGTCTTATAATTTGCTTAATATAAAAAATGATCTGCTACTGCGTATGCGTGAACGTAATCAAAATATAATTTGCATAATGCTTTAGCTAAATATATAGAGCAACTTTTGTGAAAGTCTCAAAAACATTGCTTCAAAATTCTGAAAATTATCATCGATAGAATAAGTTCAAAATTCGTTGTTAACAAAAGGAAGCAAAAAGATTAGGGGCTATAACCAAATATAGTAGTATGTGTAATATTGTGTATGCTATATTGACAATAATAAATTAATATATGGATACAGCCTCCCATCTTTCTTGCTGTTCTGTAAACAATCAAAACTTATTTGGGTTCAAAAATCTTCTAAATATTCTTGAATTTTCTTTTTAAAAATTTTATTACATACTTAGAATTATAGAATAAAGAAATATTGAATTCAAATTATTTACATACTATGTACAAAATGTATAATATGTACAAAATATAAATGCTTTTACCTTGATAATTTTTGATCATCATACTAAAAACTGGAAAGATGATCCTTTATGCATTTCTGCGTGCCTTTTCATAAAATTAACATAATTCTTCAATAAAACTCAAGACACGCACGACAAACAAAAAATATAAACATTCCCTCTCAAAAAATTCTTTTTCATTCCATCAAAAATTGATGCCAACTTTTTTATCTAAACTTTTAACTCATCTCGTAAGATAAAAAATATAAAAAGCAAAGCAGACGAAAAAACAGCTTCGCTTCCATAGCAACGAGTCGCGTCTTATAAATAAATTAAATATCACAATTGCAAATATGCAAACGATTTTCTGTGAATAAACTGGGATAACTTAATTTATCAATTCCTAACATACTCCCACCTTTAATTTAGGCGGAAGCCAAATTAAACTTAAGATCACTTTTGATCAAATTAAGCCCTAATTCAAAATAAAAAATATGCAAATAAATAAAGATAATAACTAAACAATAATAAAATAATAATGAAACATTTAGAGTTCTAGAAAAGTCAATTCAGGGTTTTAGAAAAGTCATTTCAGAGTTCTAGAAAAAGTCATTTCAGAAGTCTCTGTACTACTCTACCACTTCTAGTTTTACTGTTACTCACAGTCTGGATTACAGGGTCATCAGGACTTGATATCTCTAATGAGTACAGCTTACGAAGTGGACGCACCAAGGTCCCTGAACTTGTTTTAACTTCAGCCACTCTAGCTGCTCCATCTCGACTTGGGAAAATCTTTACAATTTTTCCTATAGGCCAATAAAGTCTCTTTTGGTTTAGTTCTATCAAGACTACTTCACCTAGTCTGACAGCTTGTCCTTTCTGTTTTGATTTTTGGACCAATTCAGCTAAATATTCTTTTCTAAATCTATTTCTAAGTTGTTGCCGAATATTTTGACAGTGTTTATATCTAGATTGAAGTTTCTTTGAATCTATTGCATCTAAATCAGGAACACCTATTTCTTCAATGTCTTGCAAAAATGATGATGGAGTCAAAGGTATAAATTTATCTGTTTCTTCAAAAATATAGGTTAGAGGCCTTTTATTTACTGTTGCTTCGACATCACATAGAACAGTCATGAGTTCTTCAAAAGTTAAAGTTGAAGTGCCGAGTGTTCTGATCAAGGGAATTTTAACACATCTAATCAGACGCTCCCACCATCCACCCCACCAAGCTGCTGCTGGAGGGATGAACTTCCATTTAATAGGAGACAGTTCTTTTGAAGAAACTATTGCATTCCAATCCAATGATTTTAAAAGGTTATTGGTTCCTCTAAAATTTGAGCCATTATCAGAGTATATAGTAGTCGGCCTTCCTCTCCTGCATATAAATCTTCGAAGTGACTGAATGAATCCTTCCGCTGAGAGACTGGATACAAGTTCCAAATGTATTGCCCTATATACTGCACATGTAAAAAGTATAACCCAAACTTTGGATCTTTGCTTTACGAAAAGAGGGCCAAAAAGATCAGCTCCAACAACTTCAAAAACTTTGGAATCTCTGACTCGATCTAGAGGTAGGTGGATTGGAGGTGTAGTATATGGCTTTGTAGAGTATCTTTTGCATCTGTAACACTTAGACAATTGACTTCTAATGATGCGTCTAGAAGAAATTATCCAATATTTTTCTCTCAAAATGGATCCAACTGTTTGAAGTCCAGCATGACAATTCTTTAAATGACATTCTTGAATCAGACAATTCACTACATGATGTTTCGATGGTAATAAAATTGGATATCTGAAAGAAAACTCGTCATCTCGCTCTAATATCTTTGTTTTTACTCTTAACAAACCTTCTTGATCTTTCATAACCTTTAATCCTTTTATTGCATCAGTAGTATTACCAAAACTTTCAGATTGTATTATTGACCAGAGCGACCTTTCCGCATCTTCCTTTTCTTCAATTGACAATTCTGATGGAAAACATATATTTCTGTTTCTGCACTTCATTATGAATCTCTTCACCCAACATACGACATTAATAAATCTACCAAATTTTGAAATTCTACTATATATCATAAATTCATGTGAATTAGAACATAAAAGAGTAGGTACTGAAGTTTTCTTCTTTTCCATCATTACTAATTCTTCGTTGGGGCTTGTTTCTGAATGTGGCCAATTTTCTTCTGATAACTTCAACCATTCTGGTCCCTCCCACCATCTCATCTTCAGCAGCTGTTTAGGACTACATCCGCGAGAAGGTAGATCAGCAGGGTTGAGATGACCAGGTACGAAGTTCCATTGTTGAGATTCGGAAAATTTACAAATTTCTCTAACTCTATTGCCTACAAACGTTCCCCATTGATCATTTCTTCGAATCCAAGCGAGAACAGTCGAAGAGTCGGTCCAATACTTTACTGGTATGGAAATACAATTAAAGGCTTTCAAAACAAATTTAGTCAACCTTATTCCTAAAATACAAGCAAGAAGCTCTAAACGTGGTATGGTTACATTTTTCTTTGGTGCAAGACGAGACTTAGCTCCTAAAAGTTGTACAAAGACTGCGTCTTTATCTTCACAACGTAAGAAAACTGCTGTTGCATAAGCTCTGGTACTTGCATCACAAAATGTATGAATAGACCATTTTTCTTTACAACCATAGCCTACACGTCTATTTATCTTCACGTCATTTAAATACTTGAGTTCGCTATACCATTTTTGAAAATTATTCCGGATTTCTTCTGGAAGTGGAGCATCCCAATCTAATTTCGTCGACCAGGCGTCTTGAATTATCAGTTTGGCTGGCAACAATGCTGGGGCTAAAAATCCTATTGGATCGAAGATCCCTTGGGTTACAGCTAATATCTTTCTTTTCGACAGATTTTCTATCTCATCACTAAATTTATAAGCGATCTTCAAACTATCTTCCATTGTGTCCCACTTCAACCCTAAAACCGGAACTATCGTTGTTACATTTTTGCTGAGCACCTTCTTTTCGTTAAGGAAACTGCTGTCTTCACTTTTAATTGGTCCGAATTCCCACATTCTTAATTCCATTTTCGCATCAGCCATGATTTCTGTAGATTTTGAAATAAAATTTTCTAGTTCAGGCACATTGTCGACTGAAGTAACGCAGTTATCTATATAGTATGATTTCATAAGCTTCTCAGCTATCTGTTTGTTTTCTTCATCAACATTACTCAAATGATATCTTATAACTGCACCTAGCAAAAATGGGCTACAAGTTGCTCCAAAAACTACTCTATTGTGTTGATAAACTTGAAATTCGTCAGGACTCTTCCACCATAAAAATCGCAAGAAATGCCGATCTGATTCTTTGACTTCAATTTGAAGAAATGCTCTTCTTATATCGGCTACTACCCCAATAGCTTTCTCACGAAATCTTATTAACACTGCAGGAATTTGTTCGATGAGGTTTGGTCCTTTAAAGAGGCAATCATTTAAAGAAGGAGACCTCCCTACCTTACACGATGCATCAAAAACTGGTCGAACACTTGTAGTAAGACTATCTGGTTTGATGACGGGATGATGAGGTAAAAAATGTCCTGGAATCTTGAGTGCTTCATCTGGTACTTTACCTATAACGCCTTCTTCTTCCCATTCATAGAAAACTTTAGCATATTCTTCAAACATTTTCATTGATTTTAATTTCTTTGTTGAATTTATCAATCTTCGTTCAGCTATGTGTCTATTTGAGGGAATCTCACGTTTGCCGTTAATCCAAGGAAGACCTACAATATAGCGACCTTCTATATTTCTATCAACTTCTTTTATAAAATTATCATGAGCGAGTTCTTCTTCTTCTGCTTTAGACAAAGTTTGACAGGGATCTGTTATACCAATTGTCTCTAACTTCCATAATTCTGGAATCTTCATATCTTTTAAAGCTAGGTTCGTGATAAACATATTTCCATAATTTAGGCAAGACTGTGATGTACTTTCTAAACGACCACAAAGTGTCCATCCAAACTTTGTCTCTATTGCTGTAAGACCGCTCTTTAACTGTTTTACTCGACCTGTAAGAAGTTGTCCGTAATAATCGCTTCCAATCAAAATTTCAATTTTTGGACTTCCTGCTCCTAAATCTGTGATCCATAGTTTATTTTGTTTAAGCTCTTTAATTACTGATTCTTTTGGTATCCGAGGAATATAGTTACAAATTATATCTTGATCCAAAAGTTCTAAGACTTCTTTCGTTTGTTTCTGTCTATCAGAAGAACTTAACTCAACTTGGAATTTATTGTGAGATTTAGCTTCTGTTTGCGTACCACCAAACAAAGTGTGTACAATAGCTTCAGAAGAAATGGGATGTAAACCTAACTCTTCAGCTGTACCTTTTAAAATATAGCTCTTTTGCGACCCACAATCAAGTAACGCTCGTACTTTCTTTGTTATTCAACCTTTAATAACTATTTCTAAAGTCATAAGGGCTACTTCAGCAGAACACTGCTTACTTGCTATGGTGCTTTGAATAACTTCTGGGGTCTTAACTGTATTTCCTGGTTCTTTACACATTGAAATTTCAGGGCATAATAACTCGGTATGGGGTTTAGAACAAACGTGGCAACGAATAAAAACTTTGCAAACTTTAGCGTGGTGACCAAAACGAAGACATTTTAAACAGCAATTTTTATTCTTAATTTTGGCCTTCCGTTCATTAAAGGAAAGAGATCTAGCCCTAACACAGTCCTTGCTTTCATGAGATTTACTGCAAAATAAACAAAGGCGTTCTTTTGCGCTAAATAGCCCTGCCGCAGTAGGTATTTTACTTTCTGCTTTTCTTAACTTTTCTTTAGGTTTGTCTTTAAAGCCCAGCTCTATAAAGCTCGATTTGGCTAATTTGAATCTTTCCTCGTTTGCAACTTCTTGTTTCAGAAATTCCATCAAACTTACTATATTTGCTTTTGTTGACAATGCATTATTATTACTAACAGTGTTTGATGTGATTGAAATATTATATCGCTGCCATGCTTTTAATACATCTTCCGATAAGCTAGATTCTATCATGGGATAGAGCCACGCCGAATTGCTTTCTAAACTTAAACCCATTGATTCTAACGATCTTAAATATGCCTCGACTTTCGTGAATAAATCTGATAAGGGAAGTTTATCTTTGCCGTGCGCCTGTACATTAGCTACAATCAATTTTAGGAATTCTCTAACGTACACTTCTATTAGTAAATCTTTATTTCCAAAACGATCTTGAAATGCCTCGACAGCTTTGGAGTAATTAACTGCAGTCATTGGATAGCTCTCTAACAAACGCCTGGCACTGGTTCCAGGTTCTACCGATTGGATAAGATACTGAAATTTGTCACTATTATCCAAATCTATGTCTTCATGAATTTTCTGAAACTGGGACCAAAATGAAAGATAATTTATTAACTGCGAATCGAATGGCTTAATATTTAGTTTAGGTAATTTATAATGCTTTGATTTGGAATAGCCGTGATCTGTGCTTTTTTCACTATCATCTTGATTACGTTTATTTGTACCCAATGCTTCGCTAACTTTACGCTTAATGGTAATAAATTGATCTGAATAATTTTCATTTTCCACTACTTCATTTTCAATAGCCTCTTCATCGCATTTATCATCATCTAACATGAGTTCAATTATAGCTTCATCAATAGCTTTAATTTCATGAATCAAATTTTCTAATTTACTAAAACCGTCTAAAATTTTGTCCTTATCTAATGACTCGCTGTTAATTTCTTCATTCAAAACATTTAAAGTTCTGGTAAATGACGAACGTAGTGGTGTACGCTTTTTCTTTAGCTTATTCATCTTAGAAAAATTAAGTAGTAATGCACAGCTTATGAAAACACTATACGCTATAAAAACAATTCAATATCTCAACAGTATTATTCAAATGTCCCTGTTCGGGCGCCAGCTTTGTTCTGTAAACAATCAAAACTTATTTGGGTTCAAAAATCTTCTAAATATTCTTGAATTTTCTTTTTAAAAATTTTATTACATACTTAGAATTATAGAATAAAGAAATATTGAATTCAAATTATTTACATACTATGTACAAAATGTATAATATGTACAAAATATAAATGCTTTTACCTTGATAATTTTTGATCATCATACTAAAAACTGGAAAGATGATCCTTTATGCATTTCTGCGTGCCTTTTCATAAAATTAACATAATTCTTCAATAAAACTCAAGACACGCACGACAAACAAAAAATATAAACATTCCCTCTCAAAAAATTCTTTTTCATTCCATCAAAAATTGATGCCAACTTTTTTATCTAAACTTTTAACTCATCTCGTAAGATAAAAAATATAAAAAGCAAAGCAGACGAAAAAACAGCTTCGCTTCCATAGCAACGAGTCGCGTCTTATAAATAAATTAAATATCACAATTGCAAATATGCAAACGATTTTCTGTGAATAAACTGGGATAACTTAATTTATCAATTCCTAACACTTGCTACATTTTGAATACAGTAAAATATTTTGAGCTTATTCTATCGACGATAATTTTCAGATTTTTTAAGCTATGTTTTTGAGACTTTGACAAAAGTTGCTGTAATATATATTTAGCTAACAAATTATGCAAATTATATTTTGAATGTGTACATGCATACGTAGTGAAACATTATTTTGTAAACCTGCTCATTTTTAATACATTTTTAATTATTTTTTTATTCTGATTACAGGGTCGTTTGTCATGCTTTCTGAAAAAAAAAAAAAAAACTTTTTATTCATTAAAATCTCTGCAAATCACAAATAAAAAAAACTTGGCAAAATTTGGGACTGTTTCTATAAAGATCTCAATCTTTTTACTAGTATACATACTATAGGGGGAACTGAGGCACATTGATACAGCTTTTTTCTAAAAAAATTTTTGGTGTCTAGAAAGCAGAAATTTCAAGTTATTTTTCGATGTGATGTCAGCAAAATCTGTGTAGTTTGTTATAAAATTGTTCAATCGTTGTTTTATATATTATTTTTGCATGTAATAAAAAAAAAAAATAAAAAAAAAGTAATTTGTATCAATGCGCCCCATCCCCGGGGCAGATTGATACACTTTGATACGTCTCGGAAAAATAGAGACAAAATAACACCAATGCATATTTTTCATAGAAAAATAGTTAGCAAACCATTTTATACTATTTATAAAAATTCAAATCACCCACACTTTATTTGCAAGCAATATTAAAGCAATCAAAATGAAATGTATAATGACCTGATGTTCTGGCTGTTCCTTGTCTGATTGTTGGCTGTGAAAACTTTGTCATATTTGGTACTTCAACCCTAGCATTATCTTCTTTCTTAGGAAAGATGAAAAATTACCAAGTTTTCTGTTTATAAATCTGTTTATAAACAGAAAATAAAGAATAATTATATTAAAAATTCTGTTTTTAATATAATTATCCCGTGCTGTTCTGCAGCTTGTTTCTCTTACGTAACACTTTTCATGTAAAAAATACTTTTTTCTCTGTAGAATTGATATAAATTTGAGATTTTCCAGGCTGCCGTCCTTTTCTTTAATTAGTTTTACTAGCACTATATGTTGGGTAAGTTCGTACGTCTTCTTTTTGCAAAAATACTATAAAATGTTCTAATATAAAAAAATTAAAGCTATTTCACTTCAATAAAAACTAATATTAGAAATTTTTAGCGAAAAAGTGGTTGGATTAAGGAGTGTACGGTAAAAAAAATAATAAAAGGTAGTGAAAAAATGAACTAGAAAAGGATTTAGGTTGTATCAATGTGCCCCGAAAAAAACTGTATCAATGTGCCCCGTACAGCCATTTTGAATAAAATGAATCTCAAATCCAATACTTCATAATTTATCTAACAAAAAGGAATGAGAAACTGATAAAGAGTAGTTTTACTTGCCAGAGAGAGTACTCTTGATGAAATTACAAGAACAATTTTATAATACAATTTCAATTCTACAACTCAAATTTACTTTCGACCTACAAAAATAATTAATCACCCGTCCCATTTTAACAAATTACTGAATCATTCCAAAACTTTATGTATATAGTTACGTGCACTAGTATCACCTTTTGGAACTGTTGTAAAACTTCCTGTAATGACCCTGTGTGCTGTACAGGGGGTGTATCAATGTGCCCCATGTATCAATATCTCCCAGTTCCCCCTACTCATAAAAAATTCATTGCAATAAGCTATTTAATCTTAATATGCAGTTTGAGCGGTTTTGCTATATTAATTTTGACAGGGTTATCATAAAAGGTTATCTTTTTTTTTCAATTTCCTGAAGGTTCCCTGTAGGATTTCGGGAAAAAAATCGTCATGAAAATACATGCCCTGTTGTATTTTGTTTTCATATCTGGAATTTCAGACTAATTCATCATGTGTTTTTCTAGATATTTAATAAAACGGTCATTACCGGTCATTAATGACCATATAGTGTTCCTGTAAATTTTAGAATTTCATTTAAACTTTCTTTGTGAAATAGAGAAAAAAATATTAATAATGTAAAACATAAAATAAGGTACCTAAGTTTAGTATTTAAATTTTACTTTTATTATGTTAGTAAAAAGTTTTCCTTTTTCCATTTACTGTATTACAGTAGATTGTTCAATATTTTATGTTTCATCTTTAAATTTCAAATATTTTTAGTTTAAAAAGGAATAAAGTTTCCATAACTTTCTTTTAACTCAAATTCTTTTTGTAAATACATTTTCACGCTTATACTTCTATATATAAAAATATAGAGAGAGATACTTTTGAATATAATGCAGCAGTTGCTTAAAAATTAAATTAAAACACCTGCTTGTATTTTAAAAGATGAAAATATCGCAATATTTACATATTAAACAAAATTTAATTTGGCTAGGATGACATTTTTTTTTAATTTCACAATTTTCTCGTCACGTTCAAAATTCGTTTTAAGTTCTCATTTTCAAGTACTATATTTCTATTTTTATGTAACATAAAAGGACATACTATTATCAGAAAGTTAATTCTGCTTGATAAGAAAATATATTTTTTTAGTTACTACATTTATTTTTTAAAGTTAATTCTTAAGTTTTCTTAAAACATGGATCTTGACATTTTCTGAGAAAGTTTTAATAACATTTAAAAAAAAATATGTATAAACTGTAAAGATTTTTTATAAATTTTATTTCTCCTTAGTTGTCACATAGAGAAAACTTTAATCGGAAGTTAGTTTAGTTATAGGAAATGACATATGAGCGGAATAAAACACTACTAATAGCTAGAAACATAAAAATACACTAAAGTAATGTGACATACATACAATAAAAAGCACATTTATGGCATCTAAATCTCTTATTAAAGATATATATAATTGGACACTTGGGATTACTTTATGAAGGATAAATCATATTAAGTCCTTATATGATCATAAGTAAGCGATCATAATATAATCACATAAGATCATATTTCCGAACCATTCAAAATATAATTATGAGTACATTTTTTCACTAAAAAATGATTTTTTTAAAATGTCAAATTTTAGTTATTATATGTCACTTAACGTTATATTAAAAAATAATAATTATGTTATCTTCCATTCCCAAATCGAAATAAATTTGTCAGACATGTTCAAAATTACGAACATTTAGAAACACAAATATATGCTAAATTTACTATAAAATATAGAATAACCTTAACATTTTATAAAAGGCATAGTTATATTATGGTATGTTGTTAAAAATAATAGTAATTTGAAGCATTAATCGTAACAAGATATTATCTTCTAGACATTTACACTTACGAATTTCTATTAGTTCGATGTATTCATTCGCCTATAAATTTTTATGTAGGATTTAAATATCTGAAAAAATTTAAAACATATTGATGTACAGTAAGTAATTTCAAAAAATTAAATCGATTGCATATGTATACGAACTAATATTTTTTTTGTAGAAGCTATGGATGCAGAAAATGATATATGTCTATTATGGATAGTAGTTCAACAGGATGGCTTTATGAATCTTCGATAACTGTTTTTTGGTACATACTAAAATTAAATCTATACAAGTAATTGTAGGACGTGCCCATAACACTAGATAAAAAAAAGAAAAAAAAAAGATACATCAGCAAGCAGCACTCAAAAAAAGCAGATCTCGCGCTGTTTTTAGATTTCACGCCACTTGTAAAATGAATTATTGATAACGTCCATTACAGAGTCATAAACTGAAGTAGGTGACAAAACTGAGTTCTGGAGAAACATTTCATTTAAATCGACTGAAGCATACTTTGATGTGCTCAAATATTTTTTTTCCTTTCTCTTCCTCCTTTTATGTATCTGACACCCTCTCTCTCTCTCTCTCTCTCTCTCTCTCTCTCTCTCTCTCTCTCTCTCTCTCTCTCTCTTTCTCTCTCTCTTTTTTTTCTCTCTCTCTTTATATAGATTTCAATTATACTCCTTTTAATTTATTTTTTTTACATTTTAATGGGGTAATTTGTGTTACATTTAATGGCTTTTATATACGCTATATGGCTGAGGAAATACCCTGAAATTCTGAGTGTGTAAGCATAATAGTACATACAGGTCATACATTCCTGTGAAGATTTTTTTCGGAAATTTCATAGTGGATCTTCAATAAGTTAAAAAAGATCGAATATATTTTGGATATCCTTATTAAAACTAATATAGCAAAAGCATTCAAACTGTAGATTATGATTAGGTGGCTTAATATAATAAGTTGTGTTCATTTCCATGCGGTTAGTATGTATGCTCGTAGAAAATTTAAGGTTTTTATAAAAACAATCCCAATTTTTTCGAAGTTTTTTTGCTTATAATTTACAGAGATCTTAATATAAAACAATGGTCATTTCTGAAAAAATGACAAATAATATTGTATACAATACCCTGCAATCAGAATCAAAATATAATAAAAATTGTATAAAAAATGAGCAGGTTTACTGAATAATTTTTCACTGCGCATGCGTCAACGCTATCAAAATTCCATTCGCATATTCTGTTAGTTAAATACATAGAGACACTTTTTAGAAAGTCTCAAAATCAAAGTTTGAAAATTCTAAAAGTGATCGTCAATAGAATAAACTCAAAATCCATTATTCCCAAACAGAAGCAAAAAGATGAGAGGCTATATCCATTCATCCAGTGATTAATGTCAATAAAGAAAGCATAATAAGGCACATACATTGGATACAACCCCTCATTTTTTTTTTCTTCGTTTTGTGAACAACGGATTTAGTTTTATTCTATCGACGATTGCTTTATGAATATTAAATTTGTGTTCATGAATCTTTCTCAAAAGTTGCTCTATACATTTAGCTAACACAATATGCAAATGAAATTATGATAGAGTTGATGCATGTGCAATGAAAAATTATTTAGAAAGTCTGCTCAATTTTCATACAATTTTTAATATTTTTAAATTTTGATTGCACGGTATTGTGTACAATGTTTTTTGCCTTATTGTCTAAAAAGAACATTATTTTATATTAAAAAATATGCAGTTATAAGCAAAAAACTTGGATAAATTTGGACTGTTTTTATAAAAACCTTAATTTCTCTACGAATATACATGCTATCCGCATAAAAATTAACACAATTTATTACAATAAGCCACTTAATCAAAACCTACAATTTTAATGCTTTTGCTACAGTAGTTTTCACAGGGTTATTGAAAAGATATTCGTCTTGTTCAATTTTTTGACGGTCCCCTACGGAGTTAAGGGATAAAACCTTCACGGAAATCTATGACTATTATGTTTATATTCTTGGTGTTTCAGAATAATTCATAATGCATATTTCTAGATATTTAACAAAAGGTCCTAAAGTACTAGTGGTCGGTTATCTTCAGCCATATAGAGTATATATGGTGCAGTTTAAAATATTTCCTAAATATTTATTATTTTATGTCAAATTATAGTTTTATTTGTTAATTTTCATTTTTGTTCGATAAATAACAGATTTGGAAGGAGGCACTTTTGCGTTCTGTTTATGAGGAATTTAAATATACCTTTAACTTTCTGTGCAAACATTGTAAACTTTTTTTATAATTTTAAATTATTAATAATATAATTATTTGCTTTCAAACAAAATATATATATTTTTTTCCATTAACAAAAACAGAGCAAAGTGCTACAAAACAAAAAGCTCTTTATAGCAAAATATGTCCAATAAACCTCGCTGTTAAAAAAAAAAATCTGTAAAGTTATTAAATTTTGGTTAACTGAGATTCCTAAAATATTTTATGTAACGGCAACAACAAAAACTCATGTGACAAATACACATTTGCACTGTAGATAAAAAAGTCCGTAAATTTAATATAAAAGTTTTAGGAAAACTGGAATGCATAGAATTTTTTATGTAACTGAACCAGGATTATAGATAAAATTTTTGTAAGATTACAGTAATTTTAGCAGAAGATAAAGTTAGAGAAATCTGGAGCTTTGTAACTAGTTTTGTAGATTTACATTTTTATTTTTTTGCGCTGTGTGCAGGTAAAAATTTTTCCATCATACAGATTTCCGTAACTTTGCAACTGTAGAACTATAGATTTTTTTTTTTAAACACTGCGGAAGATATTGGAAAAGGATTGCTATTTAGAATGACTTTGTTAATAGACATCGAGAGATCTACGCTACGGTATTGTTGAAATTAACGGAAAACTGTAGTTTTTGAAATACACTAATTGTCATTTATTTATTTATTTATTTTTTGCTGAATTTTTTTTCGTGGTAATATCTTTTGGAGACCTTGTTAAAATTACTATATAGATATTAAATTTGAGCCATTATCAAACTGAAAAAAAAGCAACAGCTTTTTGCTTATTTATTGGAAAAACATCCATTTTGTTTTTATAGAGAAGTTAACAATGCATTCTTGTCATGGTAATTTCATTTCTCTATATTGAATAACAATTAAAAAGCAGGTACTTCTTTATAATCCTATCGATAATTTTGCATTAAAAATAAATAAATAAATGAATAAAGAAAGAAAGAAAAAAAATAAATAACTATCTCCAAATCATTTTCCACGCAATAACGGCTGATAAACTATGAATAAGCAGAGAGAATATTGACACGGTGTTTCAAAAAACACAAGACATTCGTAAAAGATCTCTTCACTACAGTGTCAACAATCAGTAACTTTAACCTTCCTACCCTGTTCAAATTTTACTGAATCTTGATAAAAACATTTCACACCAGAATTGTTATTTTAAACATTTTAATATATTTAATTGACTTATTTCTCTGAATCTATTATTTAACTTTCTTTATGAAAAAAGTTCTGGTTAGAATAGTATAAAACAAATTATAGTTATGGGTCGATTAGACCCATTCAGGGTAGGAAGGCTAAGTGTTAAATTTTACAATATATTAGTATAAACAGGAAAATAAATTCTTATGAATTTATTTATTTGCATTTTTCTTAACCTTTTTCGGCTGGTGACGGTCTGAACTATCAGTCTCAACATTTTTAATGCTGTCGTTATTTAAGGAATAACTTGATATTTTAATTTATATAACAGCTAATAAATAAAAAAAATCATCGAAAATATAAATAAAAGTCCTTTTAAAAAGCACTTGTCATAGCAAATACGCATAAAACATGTATCGTCACGTTCTTGTATTTTTGAAGCATTAACTTGAAGCTTAAATCAATTTTTATGAAAAAAAAGACATGATTTAATGGAGAATCACCAATGAAATTATATTCTTTTTTACAAAAATTGGTTAAATTGGGTGTTTATCTCTCTATATATAAATATTGACATGTCTTTTTTCAGATGGTTCAATATTTTTCATATTTATTGACAATTTCGTACAATAAATAATTCAATCCAGGTATTACCTATGCATTTTTGGGAGGGAGAAATCTAAAAGTTGCAAAATTAAACTCACTATACCTATGAGATTGCATTCAATATTAAAAAGAAATGTCTCCTTAAGCGTATACGCAGAAAAATTACGCTTTAGGGGGAAATACGCTTATATATAAATGATCTCGTGACACAGAAATATTTTCCCCCTATTATTTAAAATAAAAATAATCGCAGAGTAACTTTGATATATGAAATCATTAGAATAAAATCTTTATGTAAATTTTACAGCTGATTCCAACAAATCAGTTTGATTCCAACAATCTTAACAGTCAGCTTACGGAAATTTAACGGAAGTACTTGTAAAATTTAAGACTTTATTTCTTTAAAATCTTACGCAAAAAGAGATTCTTGTCAAGTTATAAGCAAAATACTTTATTTGATAAATAGTAAACGTGTAAGAAAATTGCAGAGGAAAATAATCTGCAAGAGCGTAGGTTTTCTAAGATAGTTTTAGGATAGGATATGAAAATGTACTCTATTTATCTAAAGAAATACTTTTCCCTGATATTCTTTAACCTTTCATTTTAAATTTTTATCAATGATCGCAATAAATATTATAAGTGTTTTTAGTGTAAACAGAAAAAAATCGTTTATGTAAAGTTTAACTAGCTACAAATTTAATTTGATTTTATGATTACTATATACATATATATTTTACAAGTTTAAAAAGCTTTTTTACAATTTTCGAGATAATGAATGCATGAAATTTCTTTAGAGATAATTAGACGATTACCAAAAGCCTAATTTCTAAAGCCAAAAGTCGAATTTTTGGATATGTTCCACCAGTTTTAAAAACCAATATTTTCGACTTCTGAACATTAACGCGATGCAGTTTTTCGTGTATCAATATAGAAAAGTAATCTCTACGCATGCATTTTATTTTAGATCTTAGCACTTATTAAAATTGGAAATAGAGTTGTTTCGTTTAAATGAATATGTAAGAAGTTACTGTCCCCAAAAATGGGAAAATTCCAAGGCTTAATTGATTCTTACTCTTTTCCGCAAAATTTAGAGCGCTGAGGGGAAGCTGCGCTAGTTTTGGATCAAGGGGAAAAATCGTATAGGAAATATCCTGAAAATTTTATTCTCATTAATCCTCTGCTATTTTTCATTAAAATGTACCGATAAGATGTAATAAAAGAAAAACTTGACTGAAGAGTATATTAAGATTTTTTTAAATAATAAATTCATTTAACCCCTTAACGCCGACGAAATATAACGCGATATCCAGTGTATTATTTAACATCGTAATTCTACAAATAAATAATGTGGCGATTAATTTTCTGAAATAACAGTAAGAACACGTACATGTTACACAATAAAACATGTTATACAATAATAATGTTAAAAATTTTACATGTTATACGTATGTATAACACGGTTATATTTTTATAATATGTGCAGGCATTCTCAGAAGACGTATATATGAGTCCGAGGCAGTTAAGTAGTTAAGATGACAGATCTCACAAGCGACAAGAAATTAAAAAATTTCAATATTTTATTAAAACACAACCTTTACAAGAAATACAACAGTAGACTACCTGGAATTTTGGGTGGTAAAACCACTTGATTTACTAGACTAATTTTGATGTTTTATTTTATTTTATAAAGAAATTGCAGCTGGTTATCTCCATTACTTAGGAAATGTAAAAAAAAGGTCTATCCCGTAAGTTTTGCAATAGTTTTCTTTCGTTTAAATGCATTGGTAATAAGCTATTGTTGAGAAAAATTAAAAGAAAATCAGTCATTCTGCTTGTTCATATATTCATTCAATCTGCGTAGCAAACTTTTTACGAAACATCATATGTATAAAAATTATAAAATTGAATATATATAATTATTACATATAAAATTAATTAATAATTTTACACTCTACAAAATTTTATATTGTGAAATTATATCTCAGTACATGCTGTAATATGGAAATTATAAAAAAAGGCTTTTTACCATCCTTTAAAGACGAATGAAGAATCAAAAGTAGATCAGAAATGTACTATTTTCTTTAAAATGTTAATGGATGCTACCTATCTTCAAAACAAAACCTTTTTCAAAGTAAAACCCTTTTTTTACAGTTCTAAATTAAGTGAAACATCATTATGTGAATGTATTTTCTTATGTATCGGTATCTTGTTACATTTTCTCCTATAAAGCATTCTTAAAAAGAAAGGAATAGAAATTTGTGATGTTTCTGAATTGTAAGTCTACTCTTTACATTATGTTAAAAAATTTCTGTGAAATTACAGAGAGTCTTCGGGTAATGCCTTATCTTAAATCTTATGTAAAATTACAGAGATTAGAAAAAAACGAGATTCCGTTAAATAGCAGAGACATTATTCGGTAAATTTAGAATATGCTTTGTAAACTAACAGTGTTAAAAATACGCAAGACTTGGTAAATTTACTTTTAAGGATAATAATTTAATTTGCTTTTTAAAACTAATCACTCAATCAAAATTTAAATTTAAATTAACTTACTCAATTAAAATTAATCACTTACGAATCACTCAATGTTGGAGCTTCAAAGAATATGAATCTTCTAAATAAATTTGAACAAATGTAACCTTAAACTCTAACACAATTTTTTTCTAACTTTGCTGAGGTTTGAACCGAAGGCATATTGAAAGTGGAAGTTCACATTCCGGACTGAGCTGTAGGAGCTGTTATAAATTTGCGCTAAGTATATCTGTTATAATTCAGCGAAAAAAATTCTTCAGTAACTTGAATAAGATGATTTCTCCTTTTCTAAATTATTCTAAATTGAAAAAAAAAACAATTTTTAAAATAAACATATTTTTTTAATGTTTCTAATAAAATAGTAAAAGAATTTAAACTGTGTATTTTGAATTGCAAAAATTAACAAATATAAAAATATCTTAAAATAATTATATGGAACTTCCTACAAGAAATTAGATATAAGATAAGGGAAATGTGTGTAAAATGAATACAGAGAAACTCAGTAGAATGCATTTAACCGAGAACTATTGTAAATTTATAGATAGTCACTCTTTTTTCTGATTTGTAAAAAAATTTTTAGCAATAAAGATACTTGCATACAGGTAACATAATAAATGTTGATATTCAATGTCAAACGTAGTTATTGATATTATTTGAACCGTCCCACTGTTCTTCAAAATGCAAATACACTTTAGAAAAAGAATTTAAAAAAAGGCGAGTTTGGATTTTTTACTTTTATTGTAGTGTATAAACATCTTTACAGTTTTAAACACTGACATTGATGTAAAAGATATAATTGTATATTTTAAAACAGAAAATACCGATTGTTTTCTTTTTTTCGGATTTTTAAGTCAGAAAATATCTTTACAGATTTGCATATATATAACATCAACAATGGTATCCTACGTCGAAAGATACTTTAACCGATGCTATTTGAACAGTCTGATTGTTATAAAGGGTACAAAAATATATTTTAAAAGAAGAAACTTTCCTTAACTCTTTTTTTAGTGTAGAAATATTTTTACCGAAATGTATGTATCATGAAAACGTTGATTATCATATAGAAAATTTTCAAGTATAACAAAAATATACTTTACTTAATCTATATATATATATATATATATATATATATATATATATTACGCTAACGTGCGTGGCACAGAAATTGCAATTATTTGTTATTGTTTAATGGCAACGTCCGAACAAAATGCATCTCAGTAGTTATTGCAAAAGTCCTTTGGCAGGATTTAGGCAGAGGAGGTAAATCCAGTTTGTTAGGAAGTATTGTACATCATATCCGGGTCTGATGGGGTCATCTCACATTAAAAATACAACTTTTTGTGAAGTTATTGGAGTCTAGGCACATTGTTTTAAAGTTCTGATTTTATGGGCCTCTTTCAGGGGAGGGGGGGTTACACGCTCCCAGCACACACCTTAAAATTTCGCTCATTTAATTCTCCACCATTTCTAATATAAAAGTGAAAGCTACATGGCACCCCTGGGGCTGCGGACCACCCCTGTCGGTTACACACCTAATTTTGCTTAATTCTTTTACTTCATTTCAATCTTTAAAAGGCTATAACTTTGCTTTTATGGAAGTTACAGCGGGGCGAAAAATTCTAGGATAGCTAACTTTTCTTTTTTAAAGAAAATTTGCAGACTTAGCTTTATCTTTAAAATATCTGCAGAATTTTTTAAGATATTCTTAAAAATATCTGCAAAGTGGGCCAAATACCTTCGGATTTCCCACAAATTTTGGGCCAAAAAGCTGTAGATTTTCTACAGATTTTTTTTAGTGGAGTATACACAAAGTGTCTTTTCGTTCTAAATCGATAAAGTTCTACAAATTTGTATGTGTATTTATTTCCCTTTTTGTTTACGTTTTCTAGATTGTAATCCAATTCCATAGCTTTTATCACATTTCGCCTTAAGTAGTTTCATTCAATAGCTTATTGCTGCCATAACTAAACACTTTATGCGAATATAGAAACAGTAGTTCCGAAGTGAACAGAGTAGCAAGTGACTTTAGTGAGCATAATGTATATCAAAACTGTATATTTTATTATTTATTTAAGCGGTCCGCATAATTCATTAATATTATTTAAGCAGTCAGGTTATTATAAAAAAAAGTACATTATAAAGAAGAATAAAAAACACCAGTTTTAGGTTTTTCTAATTGGGAGTTGTGTAAATGACTATATAGATATCCATCTATATAATCCAAACATTGCTATTCTATTTTATAAAGTATTCTACTGAAGATTATTTAAACATTCTCTTGCTATAAAGAATATATTTATACGTATCTTGTAAAATAGCAAGTTCGAGTTTTTTATTTTTCTAACTTTGTAATGCATAAATACCTTTTCGGATATGTAACAGCATCGTTGTTATTCCCTATTTAAAATATTTTACAGGACATTATTTGAACAGTCACATAATTATAAAGTTAAAAAAGATATATTTTAAAAAACAAAAAACAGAATTTCAAATTTTACTGATTTGCAATGTTCAAAATTCTTTTAATATACGCTTATATATAATATCAACATTGATATTTGATTTTAATGGTATTTTTTTAATAATTTTTTAAGTCACACTGTTGTAATCTATTGAGCAAATACACTAATGCATTCATCCATATTTTTATGGCATAAATATTCTTTATTCTTATAAAATGTATTCCAAAATTTACGTAAGAAGTAATTTTGATAGAAAACATGGTTTACACGGAGAAAGAACTATATAGCGCCTTAAGATAGAATTAATAATACCTTTTCTGAATCCTTAAGCTAGAAGTATAGATGTCCGAACTATGCGAATAGAGTAAACATATAAGCTGAATAGACGAAAAGATCTAGAATTTCTAATCTCCTGTTTTTTCAGGTGACAAAGTGATTTTGAAGAATTTCATTAGCGAGAAATTATCGCTTGATTTTTGGAATGACTTCATAAACTAGAATTGTAGTTAATAAAATTAATTACTTATGCTCTCAAGATATTTAAAAATAAGTTTGACAACGGGAATGTGAAAAATTCTCTTGAATTCTAGTAGGAGACTATAGAGCTCTATACCAAAAGCAGCTAGAATTTATAAGGATGACATGGAGTTATTTTTTAGAGCCTCAACTTAAGTTTCCGGATGCCCGAGCAACATTTTTTTCTCAGTGTATAAGATTAAATTGAAAATTTTCTTTAATTCATAAAGTGTACAGTATAGGTTTAAGTATAAAATAACACACCGGGTAAATGATTCATGCAGTTCCTAACAAATACAGTTTTTTTGTTGAAATTTTCCATGACCACACTGAGAAAAAAAAAGTATTCCGCCTTCACCTAGAATGAGTAATTAGTCATTTTCTGAATTTCTAAACTATAATTATAGATTTTTCTCAACTATGTGAATAAGATAAACAACGAAGCTGATGAGACGAAATGATCTAGAGTTTATAATCTCTTGTCTTCAAAATGGCAAAACAATATTGAATCGCTTCAGTAAAGAGAAATTATCGTTTTTTTTTCTTGAATGGTTTCATAAAATAGAATTATAGTTACTAAAACTAACCTCTAGTTTTCACATCTATATACATTCATTTTTAAGTAAATTTGACCACAAGAATATAAGAAAATGCTCTTGAATTCTAGCAGTAGGTTCTATAAATCTCTAACAAAGGGAACTAAAATTTATAACGATGTCATGGAACTATTTTTTCTAGAACCACAACTTAAGTTTCTAGATGCCAGAACGACAATTTTTTTTCAGTGTTTTTTACATGAATAAAATTGAATTTTATTGATACAGAACTAGATTTCCTCATTCAAAGCAATGGATTGTCCTAGGCTTTTTGAGATAAATGATAAAAACAATAACGAAAACTATCTTACAAAATTAAATTGATCTAGGTGGCGAAATCTCATCACCAAAACGGGAAATTACGCATCCAGAAAATGACCCATAGAGTCAGTGAATTTCTTCTAACATTGTTAAACATTTTCAACTTTTGTGCGTAATCACTTCACCACTTCTATAAGAAATGGTTGCTTCACTATACAATGGAGCATTTTCATTGATCAGAATTGAGATATTCTATAAAAGAGATAGATAGACTTTGCACAAAATGCTGCAGATTTTTAACAGCGCAGGCGGTATTGCTTGTGGCACCATTGTTTGATAACACATATCGTTCACATAAATATCTTGCAAGCTAGTATAGAAATAACATTCTAATATCAATAAATTTTTTTAACACATTAGAGCAACCATCCTGAACGTTTTCTTTTTCCCGTAGACCAAAAAGGGCCTACCATACTATAAATAAAGAAAAATGATTAAAAATTTTGCGCTTAAATTATCATGGTTAAAAACACTATGCGTAAATAATAATGTTAAGAAATGGAGGAAATTTTAATAATAGCAAGATAACATGATTAACGTGTTAGAGACTTCGTAACTTAGATTATGAAAGACTGTTGCATCTATATAAGAGGGAAATATGCCTTTTAATTGTGATTTTCTAACAGAACTGGCGAAATTTTTAACTAACTTTCAACGCGTTTAAAAAATGACAGAATGTTATTAAGAAAATTCCTTTTCACCAAAAATCAAATGCGATATTCAAATATTTAATTTAAATCCACTTAAATGAGTAAAATTTCATTTCCAGCAATTGTTATCCAAATACAGTACTGTGTGCAAATTCTTTTGTACCAGCCTGTATATGATTTGTAGAATGTCTACAAACCACTTGATACATCAAAAGTTAATTTAAAAATACATATCACAGTGAAAAATACATTTTCTATTACGAGAGTTGCTGTTTATGTTTCTGGCCTTGACAACGAGTACAGTCCCAGGAAGTATTATTAGGCGACCACTGACGATTTGAATTGGAAGTTTGGTATTTTTAAACATAAATTTCTTCAGAACGATTTGCCATTTTAATTTTTTGTGTTATTTACAGTAAACTGAAAATTTTTTCTTGTGCAAAAAATGGAATTGACTCGTGAACATTTTCGTGCGATCATTTTTCATAACTTTGACATGGATTGTCAAGACAAGAGTACTTCCATGAACTTAATTCATTATACAGCAATGAAGCACCACCCTACAGAACTGTAAAAAATTGGTATATCGAATTAATTCGGGATCGATGTTCGCTCCAGTCGTATTGGCATATAAAGACAGCATGAAAATCCCTTACTTACCAAATTAACACCTTGGAATAATATATAACAGTAGAACAACGAATATCCGGATCGATCGGGACCGAGATCAATCCGAATTATGAAAAACCCGGAAAATAAGACAAAATTAAAAAACAGCTATGACAATGTTTTTAGGTAAATTCCCTTCCTACGTTTTCCAGGCTTAGGACTGAGAATCGTAGTAAGACACATTTTAATATGTTACAAATAGCGTATTTAGAATTTTATTTTATATAACTTTTTAAAATTTTATTTTCGTCAAAATTGGTACAAAGTTACACATATAAATGGACACGTAAATTATCAAATGTGTATATACATACACTGTACGAACAAATGCGAGGGAAAAGAGGAAGGGGGGACACTCCCTCTTTGAGAGGAAACCAGGGGATATAAAATAAGAATGTTTTAAACATCTTCAAAGAATCTGAAGATAAAGAGACATTTTCTTGGGACTCTCAGTTGTTTTAAATTCTAGCAGCAACTAATTTTATGATGGTTATCCTTTCATTTATTGGCGATTTTATTGCTTCTATGTTAGGAAACGATTATTTGACAGTTAACATTGCAAACATCCAGTCAAATTTATACTACCGTATCTAAAGGAGTTTCACTTCAAATATTTTCAAAGGCGAAAAAAAGCATGGCTCTTAATTAATCGGTTTGATTGGGCAATTCGGTTAATCAGCACTGTACCGTATTTCTAATTGATGAAAAGTTGTAAGGTTAAAACTTTAAAATTAGTAAAATGGTTTTATTTGACTATTGGCATGTTTTAACTCTACCCGAGTCATTTTAAAAACAATGAAATAATGAAATTGTGAAGTTGCACGGTCTATGTTGCAATAAATTAAAACAAGAAAAACAGAATTATGTCGTTTCATTTCATTGCGTAATAGACTGTACAATTTCAGAAGATTGTCATTTATTTGGTTTAAAAATGACCCAGGAAGAGTTGAAGCATGTCAATAGTCAAATGAATGTGTAGTGTTCGCATTCCCTGAAGATCAACCAAAATCGGTTGTTGTGCCAGGAAATATCAATGCTGCGCCTGAACTGATAAAGTAAAATCATCATGCAATATATTGTAAGATTGAGAGATATTTGGAAATTAGTATTACTGACATCAATAAGATATTGCATGGAAAATTGGCAATAAAAAATATTTGATCGTGTTGGGTCCCGCATAACCTGGCAAACATTCAAAAGAATGTTTGTGTCGATTGGCGCAAGGAAATGTTGAACAAATATGTTCAAGGTTCATCAAAAGCTGCCTATAACATCCAAACAGGTGAAGAATTATGAATAGATGCATATCAGCCTGAAACAAAACAGCAATGATTGTAATGGGTCTTTCCAGATGAGCTAAACTCAACAAAAATTGTTCGATGAATAAACACATCGAAGCAAATTGTTGCCTGTTTCTTCAGCATTACTGAACACGCGCCGACAGTGGCATTCGAACAACACAGAACAGTCAATTCTGAATGGTACTCGACTATTCATTTGCCAAAAGTCCATGGTAATGTAAGCTTTCGCACATTGGCTCAAACAAAGGAATGCTTGAAAGGCCAAAACATCGAATTGATGGGTCATCAGCATTACAACCCTGATTTGTCACCCAGTAACATTTTTTTTATTCCCAAAAATCAAGAATAAATTACGCGGACAACCATTTTCGACATCCTAAGAAGCGATTGTTGCGATAAAAACGCATGTTTGAAGTTATCTCCTCAGGAGTGGAATCAGTGTTTCGAAAATTGATTCAAACTCATGCAAAAGTATAATTGATCTTCATGGAGAATACTTAGACAACAATAAATCCAATGTCGATTAAAAATATCTCTTTTTTCATTACTAAGGCAGAATTATAAATAGCAACCCTCGTATTATTGATCATATTCAATCCTTTGAACTAATATTTTATGCGTTTGTGTAAATAAAGGATAAATGCTAAGAACACTATAATCTATAGACAAAATGTTGTAATGATCTTCAGTGATCATTCTAAGTTTAATTATTTTTGTGCTACCATAATATCATTAAAAGCTATTACGAACGATTTTTCTCTATATTTCATAATGTGATAAAATGTTTTGAGGTGTCCCATAAACGAACTATAACCACTACACACTACATTTTTAATATAGAATATTCCATAGTAAATATCAATAATGTTTAAAAATTACATAGGCAGTACAATTATATTTAAGAGAGGTTAGCAGGCAGACAGACAAACAAATAAATTCTTACACATTTTTAAACTATGGTAATGAAATAGTACAGAAAACGAAAATATACAGATTTTTAAATTTATATAGAGCATACCTTTTATTAATTTTCTCATTTCTTAGACTGTTTTTAAATTTTCCTGTAGAGAGGTGTCTTTTACATTTCGGGGATTTTATGTTCAAAGTATGGCATATTTTTGGCATATTTCTTAAAATATACAATTCTTTTCTTATATATGTCTGAAATAAGCGATATATTTAAGGTTATTAGCAACGTAGTGAACTGAAGAAGTATTTTTAATAAATAGTTTTTTATCATGAGTAAGATGTCCAATGGAGCCTTTTTCTTTTCTGAGCTGTTAGAAAAATATTGTTCAAATCGTTATTCGCTATTTACTTATGCGCATTTCAGAAATGAATGCTTTATAAACGTGCCTGAAGGACGACTATACACTGTTAAAAATTTGAACCATTTTCTGTGTCGTAACACCACCGCTTTTATATAGTATCTTTATTTTGATTAATGAGCATACAATGAAGTAATCGTTTTCTATTAAAGCGTTGGAGTGACGATGCAGCAAAAGTTTAAAATTTTTATTAGTGTAGAATTGCGTATTTCTTTCATAATTCTTAATAGATTTTTTTAATGATTCATATTCAGTTAATGATGTTTAGATTCTTAATATACTAAATAACGTATTAACTTTTAGAAAAATGATGAAAGCACAATCATCTTAATAGATTTAAAGTACAACATTAATTAGTAATATAATATTTTATCTTATTAGTTAAAATATTTTATGTAAGAGAATGTATCAAGCGTTTAAAGACGAAATCATGACTGGTGAAACACTCACTAACTAACAAAATGAATTTATTCAATTAAAAAATTCATGGTAAGTAGTTGATAAGTGTTATTTTTTAAAGTTATTAAATATAAATTTTGTTTTTCTTATAATAGCTATCTGTTTCTATGAATTTATAATGAATTCTTATGTTTAAATAAATCTATTTTTATTTCGTTAGATCCTACTCACATTCATAATAATTATTTTCAAGTTAAAAATGTAAAATCTAACGCCAATTTTGCATCACAAATATATTCAATTTAAGTGTAATTACAGAAAATTTCACAAAATATTTATAATATATATAAAATTTCTTTTGCATGTAAAGTGCAATTTCCTGATAAAATGGAACAAAATCGTGCTTATACTATAAACGATAAAAATATAGCAATGTTTGTATATTTCAGAAATTTAATTTAGTCTGTCTAGGATGATACGCGTTTGTTCAATATTCACACAAAACTGGTTTAAAGTTTTCCTGTTCTAACATTTCCTCTTCACATTTATGTAATGTAAAACGACTTACATCTGCTACAAAGTTAGTTGAATGCAATGAATACTTTGCCCATACAGAGAATATAAATTTTTCGATATCACATTTCTAAATTTTTATTTTTTCAACGTAATATTTCAATAATTTTCAAATAACATTATTTATGAGCTGTAATACTCCAACTGAATGAAGAAGTATTCAGACCTGGATGTGAACAAGACACTTTTCTATTAATTTGCGAATGATCGTCTAATTGAGATACAATAAACAAATCAAATGGGGGCAATTGGTTCAGAAAATTTATGATAACAGCATCTGGTGTATTTATCAGAAGTGTAACAGTTTAACAGAAAAATCGCAGACAATAAAGCAACAAGTAAACGCAGGATACTTAATTATACTTGATTAATGATAAAATTTTTTGAAATTGGTAAATAAACAATATGATCTATAATTTACTATTTAGAATAATTATGCTTAAATTAATCAAGTTTAAGGTTTTGTACGGTTAATGCCATTTTCCAGGCGAAATACCCCTTAATTTTTATTAAAATATAAATTTAGTTCAAATGCGAAAAATTTCGTCACATCTAAGGTGAGATTTTCTATAACAAAATACTGGTACTGCGAATTTTTAAGGTCTTGAAATTCGAGGATCCTTACGAACCCTAGTATACATTTTCATTCATTTACGTATCATATATAATAAATTTTGCAAACATTTTTCAAATATCAGTTCTTGTAATATATCACACCATGAGTTAAAATCCACACTATGGAATTAAAATTTCATGAAAGAGTTATGTGGTAGGATAAATTATACAATAGAAACCATACGGATGATAAATTGTAATGTGACAAATTAAAAATGTAATGCATATTTATTTTATCTAATGGTTTTTATTATAAACATACATAATACATTATCAAGTTTTTTTTATATAGAAAGTAGTCCGGCATATCATTCTGAAATATATGTTTCTTAATAGCTTATTCACAAAGTCTAATTTTCAAGTGATGCCAAAACTAACAAACTTGAACATGAATTTAGAAAATAGGTTTAAAAAATAGTTATTCAAGAATGTTTGTATTTGAATTTGTGAAAGCATAAAGTTGATCATGCTCACCTAACCTCATTCTTATTTTCAAAATAGTCTGAGTTATTAGATAATTTGAGTTATTAAAAAAATAAAGATCATTTATGCATTATTTGAATAACTTCTAGAATCTTCAAAACATGTGACGCCAGAGAAATGAAATCTGTTTGAAAAGAGGTATGAATACAAAACTCAAGTTTTTAACAAATTCAAAATTATTTTGGAATCATCTCTGTGCTTTTTGTAGAAACACAAATTGAAATTACATTATAGAAGAAATTAGATTCAAATATCATATAACTGTTTTGTCAAAGATAAAATGCTTAGTTAAAATATATTGAAGTCGGGCTTAAAATTCAATTGATTTTATAAATGATTTAAAACTTTGAAATACAAACTTTATTACATAAGAAATTTTTATATCTATATAAACATCATATAAACTTAGTCATACCTCAGTTGCTAACTTGATTCTCTCCAAAAGCATTTTCCTTAGTCAATTGTTTTTTACCTAAATGGATTTTGGTGTAATATATAAGAGAAAGACTTTTAATTTTGGCATTGAAAATGAAGAGTGTAAAATTTATTATTTGTCTGCAACAATACTAAAAAGATTTACCTCTTAAATGTTTGGCATTGAAAATGAAGAGTGTAAAATTTATTATTTGTCTGCAACAATACTAAAAAGATTTACCTCTTAAAGGCAGTTTTGAATTTTGGTCAAGTGGGAAAAATCGTTTGTAGTTTTTTTAATGTTGTTATGCTATTTCAAAAATATTAAAATTGATATATGACGACCTCAGAAGCCAAGGGGTACAAGTGACAAAAATTCGATTTGGAGAAAACTGAGTTTAAAGATAATAAACGTTAAATTTGAACATTAATAATAATTGATTGAATTGGAAAAGAAAACTGTCGTTTGTTTTATTGTGGTCCATGAAATCTCATTTTAGTAACTATATAAAATGTAGAGTACAATTTCAGTGAAATTTATAATTAATCAATATTTATTATTATTCGGCAAAAGTGGTCTATCCCGAAAATGAAGCACATAATTAAAAAAAATCACTTATATTTCTTTACCTGATTATAAAAAAGCATATTTTCACATCTTCTGTGCGCCTAGTTCAATTTTTTCAATTTTGTCACTTATACCCCTTGGCTTCTGGGGTCCTCATATATCATTGACGTTTACAAAAAATTGCCAATATTTCTACTTCTTATGACAGGGACACATAAATGAATTCAGTAATGTACTGTCTTTGAGCGATAGTTGTTTAAAAAGCAATTTTTGTATTTGTATGACTTTTTAAAATTATTTTTTGCTTATAACTCATCATATATACTGCTGAATAAATAATTCGAGTAAATTTATGATAAAGCTAAAATTGTTGCAGGAGAATTTTCAATAGTGTTATGAAATGACGTCCTGCATTCTATGTGGCATAAATCTATAGATGGAAGGTGTTTTGTAATCTATGTTTAAGACATTTTTTTTTCTTTTAAGTCAAATGAAGGATAACACGAGACATAGTAAAATTGCGCAACCATTTTAAAATACACTGATCTAGACATTCCGTATATTTTGAAGTAATATTTAATTCATAATGTTTCAAAAATAGAAACTTTCATGACACTACTGCATTTTTATAAAGCAAGATAGATGTAATGAAAACATCTATCCAGTTTGCATAAATAGATCACTAATCTTATTTCTTATACAATTTGTTTTTCTTTTAGTATGCGCTACCAACACTTTTCTCCAATCATTTTTGTGTTACCACATCACAAAATCACTGTTATCATTTTTGTTTTCCAATATTATTTTTCACGCTATTTCACTTAAATCTTATTTTATTGAAAAAAAAACAGAAAAGTACAAAAATACATGTTATGTCTTGGAAGGCTCAAATCCAGGAATGTCACATAAGAGGATTACATTTTTGCGGAAAAGAAGTGCTGAATTAATTTTTGGATAGTCTTTCCCTATAACTTTCAATTGGAAAATCGACGAAAAATAATTTTGATAGTTTATATCCCTGATAGAGCGTACTAAATCCCAATGTTTTTTTTTTTTTTTTTTTTTTTTTTTTTTTTTTTTTTTTTTTTTTTTTTTTAACAACAACCAAAAAACATACCAAATATATAAAGAAAGTTTTTTATTTTATTTTATTTTTTTTTATTTAATTTTAATTCTATAAAACTCTGCAAAAATATTTAATATGTTAGGAGAAAATTTCTTTATTTAACGAAAAATAAAGTTTTTAAAAAATTGTCAAAGAAAATAATTTCAAACAGCAAATGTTTCCTGTGATATTTATGGAATAGTAATTTGTGTTTTCGTCTGTTTAAAAAATATAAATTTGAATTTTTTGTTAATTATTTTAACAAATGCCAAAAGTAAATTTGAAAGTTGTTGAGCATGATCAAGATTCACGAAAAAAATATATACAACACTGCAAATTTGTGAAACATTTTTGCAACAATAACTGAACATAATAATTAACATTTCTAACTAAATTCGTTTGCGATTGTCTTGTAAATGTGTTGCGAATGTGTTGCGTCAATAAAAAGATTGTTCAAAAAAATCTTGTTATGAATTACATAATTTTTCCAGAAATATAGTTATTAACAATTAATGGTAAATTAGGGAATTCGCTCTGTAATATCTTGCAACTTTTAAAAAAAGCAATCTATCTTTTTTTTCATTTTTATAATCATGTAATTTTAAAGAAGACAGTGTTTTAAAGGAGTTTTACTTGTGTTGTTTATAGTGTTCTAAATTGTGTGGTGTTCAGAATGTGTTGTTAATTTGATGACAAAGTAATGTGCAACACACAGTATCTTACAGTAGTGTTTACTGTAAGAAAATAGTTTCAGCAATACTATTTAAAACGCTATTTCCGCACAATTACCAATACTTTTTTAAAAACACATTTCGAGATAGCAACATTTTTGCAAAATATTAAAAAATACATTTCTAAATAGTCACATTTTTGCGACACAAAAATGTTTTGTCTATGATGTTTTCTAATTTACAACTCATTAATGTATTGCAAATTTGGTGACAAAAAGTGTTGTAAATTGTATTTATTTTTGTGCGATGAGAGTTCGCAGTGAAGGTAATTGACAAATAAATTGTTCCTTATCGCTAAAATGTGTAAGATTAAAATTTAAAAATTAGTAAAATAGCTTATTTGACTGTTGACATGTTTCAACTCTCTCCA
Organism: Maratus speculifer; assembly: GCA_964019185.1. Taxonomy (NCBI): domain Eukaryota; kingdom Metazoa; phylum Arthropoda; class Arachnida; order Araneae; family Salticidae; genus Maratus; species Maratus speculifer. Next base: position 276,220,625 of record OZ025289.1, on the reverse strand, counting down.
AGTCATTTTGAAACCAAATAAATAATGTTAGATAACTTTATAATATGATGATTCAATCTGAAAATGAATTATAAAGATGGTAATTTTCCAAGTGGTTAAAAAATGTCTGGGCCAGGTTTCGAACCACGAATTTGTGGTACGAATATGCGAATGTACGAATCATGCTGAACGAATATTCTGACGAATATGCTGAAGCCTTGAATGCTATTCCAACAGAGCCATCCCGGACGAATACTGGAGGATTAATTCACCCAAATAACCTCAACTATCACACAGTCTGGTCTGATACTTTGGATCAATTGGAAGGCATGCCTCGGTTCTAAGAGCATTGAGAGCTTCAGCGAACACATCTGTGGTTCAAATCCTGGCCCGGACTTTTTTCACCCACTTGGAAAATTTACATCTGTTATAATTCATTCGCGGATTGATTAATCGTGTTATAAATTAATTTGTATAATTTCGTATGCAAAGTTTTCTGTAGTTCCATGTATTAACCTTCGATTTATGCTATTGAGCTTATCCAAAGTATGAGACCAGACTGTGTGACCGATGAAGTTATTTTTGTGAATTAGACCTCCAGTATTCGTTCGGGATGGCTCAGTTGGAATAGCATTGACAGCTTCAGTCAATACATCCCTGGTTTGAATCCTGGCCAGACGTTTTTTTACCCACTTACAAATAAATAATGATCTTCTGAAAGTGTATGGTACATTATATAATGAAATGAAACGCCATAATTCAGTTTTTCCTGTTTTAATTCATTGGATCATGACCGTGCAATTTCACAATAACTTATTTAATTGTTTTGAAAATAACTCGGGAAGAGTTGAAACATGCCTAAAGTTAAATAAAACCATTTTATTGTTTTTAAAAATTTAACCATACATCTTTTTATCAATTAGATATACGGTAGAGTACCGTATATCTGAACGCCGATTAACCGAATTGTCCAATCAACCTAAACAATCAAGGATCATGCTTTTTTCCCAACGTAGACAGTCATTGAAATGAAATTTCTTTAAATAATGTAGTATAAATTCGACTGGATGTTACGAAAATTAATTGTTAAATAATCATTTACTAACATTGAATCTAAAACATTTCACTTCTAACGAGTGAGAGTCTTACGAAAAATCCTTCTTCACCTTCAGATTCTTTGAAAATGGTCGAAAAGTTCTTTTATATTTCTTGATTTCCTCCGAAAGAGGGAAGCTCACCCTTCCTCTTTCCGATAGCGTTTGTTCTTAAGGAGTATGTACAAGGTGTCCAGCAAATAAGAACCCCGATTTTAAAATTAAAATTTCTCAAAAACAAAGATCGATAGAATTTAGCGATAAACGATTTGTTTATTAGGTAATCAGTAAAAATCTTATACAGAATTTTTGAACAGTGAATATTTTGAAAAGATTTTGTTCTGATTGCAAAGAATGCTTGATTTGATATTTTTCCTGTTTTAGATTACTTGCAGAGAACGAATTTTTTGGATTACAGTGCCATATTTCAACGATTTTTCGAACTAAATTTTTGGAATTTCGAAAATTCAGAAATTAAAATTCCAAAAATCGTTAAAATATGACACTGCAAGCTGAAAAACTCGTTCTTTGCAAGCAATCTAAAACAAGAAAAATGTCAAATCAAGCATTCTTTGTAATCAGAACACAATCTTTTCAAAATATTCACCGTTCGAAACTTTTGTATAAGATTTTTACAGCTTACTTAATTAAGAAACCTTTTACCGCATAATTGTATTGATCTTTGTTCTTGAAAAATTTATTTTTGAAATTGGGGTCTTATTTGCTGGACACCCTGTATACATCCATATGATAATTTATGTGTTACATGTGGGAACTTTGCACTAATTTTGTAGAAAATAAAATTTAGAAAAGGGAAAAAAAATTCTAAACATGCAATTGTAATATACTAAAATGTGTCTTTCTTAATTGGCGGTCCTACTACAGGAAAAGTATAAAGGGAAGTTACCTAAAACATTGCCATGGCCGTTTATTAATGTTACCACATTATCTGGGTTTTTCATAAGCCGGATCGATAACCCAATCGGTCTGGACAGTCGTAGTTGTACTGTTATATATTATTACAAGGTTTTATTTTGGTAAGTAACGAAATTTCCCGCTGGTCATTATGAGTACAGATATTCAAACTTTTCAATAAATGTTTGTTCTTGCTATTATGTTTCCCAAGTTTATCAATAGACAATTTCACGTTTTATAAATTCTGTTTATTGTAAAAATGCACCTTGCATCTTGTATATGCATACATACAAACAAGAACAATTTTTGCTTCCAAATTCCTAATCATGCTTTTTTCTCCATTAAAAAATTCTTTTAAAAACACTTGAGATGTTTTTGAATACGCTTAAGAAAAAAAAAAGCAAAATGTTTTAAAAGTGACATTTATAATAAATGTTGTGTTTACGTATAATATATTTTGAAATTATTTGTTTAATTCTTCTTAATTTGTTTAGTTCTTTAATTTGGAATGAACTACAATGTTTTATAAATTAGAGAGAATTTGTGCTTTATAATTTTTTTCTTGACTTTTTCTTTTTAATTTTTACTAAGGCTTCTTTCATTAGAGAGTGTAGTATGCATTATAAGCATAAAAAAACCTGACTATATAGCATTTTTTTCTTATGCATTGCATGTGATGTCTCTGTAAATGTATGTAATAAAATTTTAATAGTAAGAAAATACTAGCTATTTCTTTCACAACATTTAATTTATTGGCGTGCAACATTGCCTTAATATTAGCATGTAGTCATTAGATAATCGCACCAATTATAAAAATTAAATTTTAAGGCAATATGACCTTTGGTGAAGAAACATTCCAATTTCATTTGAAGTATTTTTAATAGAAAACCAATAATTTAAAACCAATATTTCCCAAACAAAAGAATTCTAATCGAGACACTTTCAGATTAAAACAATATTTCTGAAATTATTCCTTGCACATTTGCGGCATATTAGAGACTTGTCAGTACAACAATATTGAGGTATTATTTTCCGCAATGTGAAGATATATTGCTCCAATTTTAATGCAAGATATTAACTATTCGAATGCTACAGGAAGGGAACTTTGATTATTTACCCAAATCCATTTTCGTTCATTCTATTTATATCTTTACAGAGCTTTCGGGAAATTTTTTCTTTTGATTTTTTCCTGGCATTGGAATTTTAATATTAAACATCACCATACACTAATGATGCAGTCGATAAGACGCAATATGCAGACATAATTTTGAAGTGTTTCTTATTAGTATTAAAAGTCTAAAAAGGTTATATATTTTTGAAGGTCATATCTTAAGTATCAAAACTTCCTAATTTTGATTCAATATAATTTAATGCGTTTAGAATGTAAAACACATTAAACATTTAAGAATTAAACATTTGCTGTTTTTTTTTTTTTTTTTTTTTTTTTTTTTTTGATAAATTGATTCGGAATCTATGAATACATGATTATTCAAATAATCTAATATTTAACAAAAAAAATGTTGGTTTAATGAAATATTTCACGTAAATTAGCAGCTTTAAAAATAAATCTACACTAATACTGAAAAAAATCGTTTAGTTTGTTTTTTGCTAATGTTCATCGAGTAATCTCTGAAACTATTGGATACTAAACTTAGTGATAATAATTTGTCGGTGACAGTTTTTGCTCTCACATCGGGTATATTTTATATTGGTACCATTGTCCATACAATTCTAATTATAATGTAGATCCAATGTATTGCTAAAAAGGTTGCAATGTTAAGCCGTTTTTTGCTCAAACATAATTGCTTTTATTCGGCTTAACGAAGGCAAGTACAAAGATATCAGGACTGAATTCTTTCGACGAGGAGTTATTAAGGTCGCTTTTTGATGACTTTTATACATGATTTTTGACACCATTCGTGCATTTCATGAAATGAAAGTGAAGTGTTCAAGTTTAATCTTTTTAAAGTAGCATTTCAGAAAGGAAGGATTTTTTATCAAGAAAACATGTGATTGATAAATGCATGATTGACATCACGAGCTGCAATGCTGTTCTGCATTGTAATTGGTTTTAGAGTTGCCCATTTGCCTTCATATAAAAGTGCAACATTTGATCTCTATTAGTTGTAGAACTTTGATAACACTACCCCCCCCCCTCCAAGGAGTAGCAGGAGCTAAATAGAGTTCTAAAATGTATGTGTGATTATTAATGATATCAACTTGAAATTTAGCATGGTGGATACATTAAAAATGTAAATGCGTGCCATTATTTGCGAATAAGGTTTTCTTGAAACATCGAAATTTATAAATTAATATTAACGGAAATGTACTGTTAAAACTCTCTAAATTACTATATATTTCAATTTATTACTGCTAGAAATATTTGACATATGATGCAAACATGAAATATGACACTTTTAAGATGGAAATACTCGCATAAAAGAGTTAAACATTTTGAATTTTAAAAAATTGGGGTAGAACAAAAAGCATTCTAAAATGGTCATTTCTATAGTATTGTATTGGGTGTAATCTGGAAATGGTTTGTTATGATTATTGTTAAAATGTAAATTTTGGGTAAGAGCGATTATCTAAAAAAAATCTGAATTTTAACACATTCTAAAATATTCTTAGTTTCAATGTAGTTGAAATCATCTTGAAGATCTTTTACAAAGGCATCAAAACTGAAATTAGACATTCTTGTTATTTTAAAATATAAATGCTCTTACAGAACAGTTTCTATTATATTCAAAATTTAAAAAGATGAAATGAATGAATAGTATTCTAATATCAATATTACTTTGGAACAATTAATTTTGTTAAAAATATCCATATAGCAACAATTATTAATGGTTTTTGAAGTTTCCCCCCAGGGCATTCTATTACGTCAAAATATCAAAGCCTCTAAGAAAAAAAACCTATTTCGTTTACGTTAAATTCTCCTTATATATTTTGCGGATTAAAATTAATCATGGTTTACCAGTAACATGTTTCTCTGTTTTCATTTACAGGTAGGCTGAATATCGACGACCGTATAAATACGTACTATACACAAATTGTAAATATTTAACTATACCAATATAAATATGTATGTTATATCCTTATACTCTATTTAAATATTGATACATGCATAGTTTTCATAAAAAATTAAATTAAAAAATAAAAAATTCGTAAAGAAAAAATAATATGTTACTTATTAAGTAAAAAAGGTAATAGAGTGGTGAATATCATTGTAATAATTTTAATTATATGAGATTTATGAGAATCTTTTGAGATATATTTACAGAGTAGTGCAAAAATAAATAAGCAATTTAATTCGTGTAAATATTTGAAACAAAGTCTTTATATTGATAGCATATACAGGGTGATTCATAAAAGATGGGTAGAACTTTAAGGGGTTATAGTACACTTAAAGACAAATAATATTAAATAGGAGACTAAGGGTCCCAGACGTATTCCCAAGGAGATAGGGGGCATTAAAGTTTAGGGTCCGAAATTTCAAATGATTATAAAAAATGGAAAAATTGGTCGATTCGTTTGCGGTTTTTGCAAAAAAATTTCTTTATACCAGTATTTTCTTGAAATAAAATTTTAAAGTTCAATTTCAAAAAATGCCGATAGGGGGCGTTTTAGACTTTGGAGTAACAAACAACTATTTTTTAACGTTATTTTTTGTATTTCTTTAAATGATTTCGAAAGCTTAGACTTATACTTAAATTTTGATCTAAACATCTGAGTCCTAACGAGTAGTTAAGTAGCGTAAACTGAAATTTGAAATTTGAAACCCTTCTCCCCCCAGAACAAAAATCAGTTATTCCCGATCTTTGTGTCGTAGATTAGGCTCTAACTACTGCCGCGTTTTGCTAAAATTATTCTTTATGTCAGTATTTTCTTGAAAATAAATTTTAAAGAAAAGTTTCAAAAAATTCCGATAGAGGGCGCTTTAGACTTTGGAGTAACGAACAACTATTTTATACCGTTATTTTTTGTGTCTCATTAAATGCTTTCTAAAGCTTAGACTTAAATTTAAATTTTCAGCTCAAAATCTGAATCGCTGAGCGTGGTTCAGTAGCGAGGGGAGGGGGTTCAAATTTCAACTTCTGAACATAGTTCAGTTTGCACTACTTAACCATGCCCAACGATTCTGTGCTGTGATACGAGGCAAAAATACAATTTTCGTCAAGGACTGCATAGTCAGAATTCACTCATAAAGGCACTGGCACAGTTGGAAACGTCTCTCATGCAAACGTTAAAGCTCCATTACTGACGCTAGTCACCGGGTGGAGAAGGAGACAGAAAGTATGCAAATGTCAAATGGGGAAGAAGAAGAACACGTATGCAAAATTTCGACACGATTCAGGCATAAAAACTACTGAACGGTGAGTCAAGTGTAAGTCGCTGTAGTAATGAATCGGAAGATGGTGCCCTTCACGAATAAGGAAAAGGCTGAGATGCATTTAATTTACGGAGCGGCAGATGGAAATGGTGCAGAGGCACAACGAATGTACGGAGAGCGATTTCCAAACAGGCGGTTGCTTAACCGCAAAACTTTCGAGCGCTTGCACAGACAGTTGTGTGAGACGGGATCATTTCTCGCTTCCCGGTCGAATGCAGGTCGTGCAAAAAAGGACGAATCAGTAGTTGTTGCAGAAGCCATTCTGGATGTAGTAGCGGCGCAGCCAAGTACAAATACACGAACAGTGGATAGGCAGGTGGATACCTCACAGTCCATGACTTGGAGGGTACTGAAGGATGAACATTTGCTCCCGTTTCATGTGCAACGAGTCCAGAAACTGTCTCCAGGGGATTATCCAAATCGTATTGAATTCGCCCGCTGGTTTCTGCAGCAGAACGCGCTAAATCCACATTTTGGACGAACTGTGCTTTTCACCGATGAATGTACCTTCACACGTGAAGGTACATTTAACACACACAATGCACATGTATGGGCGGATGTCAATCCACATGCTACGTATCCACTTGCTACGTATCCACATGCTCATCAGAGACGCTTTTCCATCAATGTTTGGGCAGGAATCCTCGGAGACCACCTAATCGGACCGTACCTTCTTCCTGAACGCCTCAACGGTAAAACATACCTCACATTTCTGCAACATGTGCTGCCAGACCTGTTAAACGTTGTTCCTCCACGCATCCGGCGGGTCATGTGGTTCCAGCACGATGGAGCGCCAGCCCATTACGTACGAGACGTCCGCAACTATCTGGACATCACATTTCCGAACAGATGGATTGGTCGAGGTGGTCCTGTTGCTTTGCCTGCTCGCTCGCCAGAACTTTCACCCCTCGATTTCTTTTTTTGGGGACAATTGAAGGCTCTTATGTATGAGACACCCATTGAATCCCCCGAGGAAATGGTCGCCAGACATTCCGCCGCTGTAGGGGAAGTGCTCGAAAAGCCTGATGTTTTCGCGAATGTTCGCCGTTCCATTCTTCGCCGTTGTTCTGCGTGCATAACCTCTGGTGGTCACAATTTTGAACATTTATTGTAATTACATATTAATAAATATGCTTTGGTAACATAATCCCAATTTGTGTCTTTTTACCTCGTATCACAGCACACAATGTGTGGACATGGTAAACTGAACTGTGCTCAGGAGTAGAAATTTCAAACCCCTCTCCCCAGAAACTTAACCACGTCTAACGATTCAGATTTTGGGATGAAAATTTAAGTCTAAGCTTTAGAAAGCATTTAATGAGACACAAAAAATAACGGTATAAAATAGTTGTTCGTTACTCCAAAGTCTAAAGCGCCCTCTATCGGAATTTTTTGAAACTTTTCTTTAAAATTTATTTTCAAGAAAATACTGACATAAAGAATAATTTTAGCAAAACGCGGCAGTAGTTAGAGCCTAATCTACGACACAAAGATCGGGAATAACTGATTTTTGTTCTGGGGGGAGAAGGGTTTCAAATTTCAAATTTCAGTTTACGCTACTTAACTACTCGTTAGGACTCAGATGTTTAGATCAAAATTTAAGTATAAGTCTAAGCTTTCGAAATCATTTAAAGAAATACAAAAAATAACGTTAAAAAATAGTTGTTTGTTACTCCAAAGTCTAAAGCGCCCCCTATCGGCATTTTTTGAAATTGAACTTTAAAATTTTATTTCAAGAAAATACTGGCATAAAGAAAATTTTTTGCAAAAACCGCAAACGAATCGACCAATTTTTCCATTTTTTATAATCATTTGAAATTTCGGACCCTAAACTTTAATGCCCCCTATCTCCTTGGGAATACGTCTGGGACCCTTAGTCTCCTATTTAATATTATTTGTCTTTAAGTGTACTATAACCCCTTAAAGTTCTGCCCATCTTTTATGAATCACCCTGTATATATCGAGATATATACATCAAAATAGTTAAAGTAATATTGTTACTTTTCAAAGAAATTTAAAATGAAATTTTATTTTTATTTTTAGTTATTTTAGAAAATTTCACAACAATTTAAGTTAACAAAAATTGAGATCTTACTTACTGTAAAAGGAATGAGAAGAAAAACAGAACACTTACCTAGAAAAAGAAAGAACGGAAATTAATGCTAATTAAAAAAAAATACATTATCTTGTAATTATTAAACTTTGATAAGTTTATTAACTAATCCTAAATGTAATAACAACTCTTAAAAAGTAATGAAAAGAACACACATCCAGCAAATACCAGCAAAATTTCCACTTAATGTAACTACTATTGACAAGGAAGGTCTCCATACGGGCATGCTTCGAAAAATCTGAAAAAGTTATAGAATGTTCTTCTCATGAGGACATATACGTTTATAAAAAAATTTCGGCGGAACCTCATACCCCGTCCGTAAAAAAAAATAATGAAAATTTCATTATTTGGCGATTTATCATCGGTTGGTGATGAAAAGCAATTTCAAATAGTGCTTTTTTAATGTGAAATACATTTTAAAGAAAAAAAGGAATCATGCTCAACGTGTTTAGATAAATTAAATATCTTTAGTTTCGTCAATTTTAATTTGTTTTAAGTATAATTTCATTATATTTATGTTTATATGCATTTCTATTAACCATCAAAATTTAAGATTTAAAACGAAATTGAATTTTAAATTAATTAAAATTGTTTCATGTTCAAAGTCCAGTTGAGCATTGTCAATTCGATTTTGTTGCTACTGAAACATCTAGCTTTTATTTTTGAATACTCTTAAATGCATGAAAATAATTTTACTGAATAAGATTGTATAGAGATATATGATTTTTTTTCTAGAGGTAAATTAAATAACTACAGCAACAAATAATATATATATAGCTGCAATTTAATATATATATATATATATATGTATGTATATAATATATTAAATTTTCTCATTGTTTATGTTTAAATTCATTCAATACCATTTACACGGATTTTAAAAATCCAAAAGTTTTCTATTGTTCTAAAATCGTATGCTTTTGGTTGGGAAAAGTGCTGCTTGCGAAATCGTGTAACACTTTCGTCTTTTCAAGCCAAATGTTTCAAAGTATTTATTTTTTTACATGTTTTCTATTGCAATTCCGCCGCTAATTTTCACTGATCTTAATTACACACATTAGTAGTTTAATTAGTATTTTTTTCTCAAAAAAATCTGAGTATGCCCAGTATGGAGACCTTCCTTGTGCGTTCATATATGCAAAATGTATGTTAAAATAAAATGTAAAATGTACAAGATTTACGGACAATTAATAACGAGTACAATAATACATCTTTGTACTTCAATAGAAATTTTAAAATTTTGAACAGTTTTTGAGGAATATTTTAGCTTCCATTCAAAGAAAAATTCATCATATTGATTAATCATGAATAATTACCAATTACTGTGCTTTTAAAAACAACTATAATTAGCAAAGAGAATCAATTGAGAAAAACATTTTGAAGGCGCGTGATATCTCACTACAATACACTAAATATCCTGATATCAAAAGATTAAGACAACTAGTAGATGGTTATGTTGAAAATGCGGAAAATCCAAAATATACTTGTTTAAGACGAAACTTGAAAAAAAAATTATAAAATAGGAAAAGAGAAAATGTCTCGAATATTTCCGTTAAGCCTATCGCATAAATTTGAAATTTCATGAATATCGTTAATAATTCACATAAAAATTACACATATTAAACATTTTAAACTTCATGTTTTATTCATCACATTCACTTTCCAGGCGAGGAATTCAACCACATTCAATATGACCACCGTCTCTTGCACCACACCTTGCATTCATTGCACAACATTTTTGATGGTCGAGCACAACATGTCACATGGAATAACCTTTACTGCAGGTCACTGGAACATTTTTTTCTTTGAATCTTTTTTCCCTTTGTTTCGTTAGTCCTCTTATAAATTTTAAAGCAGTTTCGGATATTAAAATTAGCTATAGAGAGCTGAAAATAGCGTCAATAAAAAAAAGCACTCTCTACAAGCGTTTTTTTTTTTTTTTTTTTTTTTTTTTTTTTTTTTTTTTTTTTTTTTTTTTTACTGTACTGTACTTTCTACCTTAGAAAAACGCAGCCATATTAAATGAGCTACAATGACCTACAAAACCAGACTTTATTACGTGCTTTAATAGATTTTTGTAATTATTTTTTATTTAGACTTATTTCCGAAATTATACTACCAGACTAATTAATTCAGTGCGGTCATGTCGTTGATATTTCAAAATGTATAACTAGTAAGGGATTCGATGACTTTGCTAGCGAACATAGTTAGCTTACTAAAAGCGTACAACTCTTATTATCATATTATCTAAAAAGAAAGATTAGCATTTATTAAATAATTTATTTGGAAAATTATAGTATGTAAAACATTTCAGATTTTTACAAGCTAATAATTTTTTATTTATCAAAAGGTTTATTATAAAATATTTATTATTATCTATTGTTCAACATGTCGTTACTTTACTTAAGGGGACCAAATAAGCAAAATTCGCCCAAAAAATCGATTTTTATTTTTTTATTGCATTAAATAAATTAAACTTTTATCTTTCCAACGATGTAATCACACTTGTATATCCACGAAACAGAAGTGTTAGAATTTCACATTCTTTCTCAAAGCACTTCAATGCTTACGCGTCATTTAAAGAGCTGGATAATGTAAACAAACCGCTCTTCCCTCATGGAGCCTCAGTTAGCACGAGCCGTTAAATGTTAAATTGGCTCAGTGAAGTTCTGTATTTTGATTGGCTGAAACTGGATGAAGTGACGTAGTTCGAACCGGTTCAAAAAAAAAATTTCAGTTTCAGCCAATCAAAATACAGAACTTTACTGAGCCAATTTAACATTTAACGGCTTGTTCAGTTAGCGCTTTACTTATATTTTTATCTCTGTTGAACCTTTTCTATTTTATTACGATGAAGGAATTGGCAACAGGAATGTTAACTGTAACCAGTATTTACAGTTTTAACTGTTTTTAATAGCTCCTCGTGTGTTTATTATTAGTGATTTTTGTTGCATCTCGATTTATACACGTATGCTACATATTTATGTAAGCAAATTGTATTTTACTGATTTTTATACAGCGAATTAGTTTTTTAGAATGCCGCGAAGTAAGCGTGTGTTTAAAAAACGTAAATGTGTTGGAAAACCAGCCGTGAAAGATACCGACACTGGCGCTGAGGTAAATGAAACTGTGGTGACTGAAAGTGCCAAATTAGATAATTCCTTTCTACAATATAAGGAATTCGATGAAAACAGGGAATTCGGATATGAATTTATATCCTTAAATGCTTTACAGAATGTTTTTGATGCATTTGCTGCTTGCAAGAACTGTAATGGAGGCCTATCTTTGGAAATAAAAAGGCGAATAGGCCTTGCATCAGAATTGCAGGTCTGTTGCAAAAATTTTAAAAGCTGTTCTACATTTTTCAACTGTGAGAAATTAGAAAATGCTGAATCAAAAGTAAACTTGAGCATGAGATTGTGTATGCTCTTCGCAGTATTGGAAAAGGTCAAGCAGCTCGCAGAATGCTGTGTGGTGTGATGAATCTACCACCTCCACCTGCAAAATTTTCACATTACAATAAAGTTTTGACTGCTGCATCAGAACAAGTATGCACTGAGCAGATGAAAGTAGCAGCTGAAGAATGTATATCGGTTAATGATAACAACAGAGATTTATGTGTTGCCTTTGATGGCACTTGGCAGAAGCGAGGTCATCTGTCACATAATGGGGTTGTAACAGCGACAAGTGTCGACACAGGCAAAGTGATAGATGTTCAAGTTATGTCTAAATTTTGTAAGTGCCCTTCAAGAAATCACTCGATTCATTTAGACACGTGCACTGCTAATTATAGTGGAACAAGTGGGGGAATGGAGGTCAGTGGCGTGAAAGAAATCTTCAACAGATCACAAACATTGTATGATGCTCGATATGTCAAATATCTTGGTGACGGTGACTCCAAAGCCTTTAAAACTGTAATGTCGTCTAAAGTTTATGGTGATCAAGATATTGAAAAATTAGAGTGCATTGGGCACATTCAAAAGAGGATGGGAAGTAGATTGACTGAACTGAAGAAAAAGTATTCTGGGAAGAAACTTAGTGACGGATAATCATTATGTTGTAAAAACAGGTTAACTGACATTATTATTATGAAAATCCAGAAGTTCTATGGTTTAGCCATTAGAAGAAATGTCGGATCTCTTCAAAATATGCAACAAGCTGTATGGGCTGAGTATTTTCATTTGCTGTCCAATAATGAAAATCCAAATCATGGACTTTGTCCAGTTGGATCCGAAAGCTGGTGTGGGTTTCATTGTGCCCAAGCAACAGGCAAAACATATGACCACACTAAGCATACCCATGTTCCTCTTCCAATAATGGAGGTCATAAAGCCAGTATTTAGAGACTTGGCAAACCCTGAGCTTCTAAGAAAATGTCTGCATGGGAAAACATCAAATCCCAATGAATCTGTGAACAGTGTCACCTGGACCCGTGTGCCAAAAATGTGTTTGTGACCATTGAAACTTTAAAATTTGGAGTTTTTGATGCTGTTTCTTGCTTTAATGCAGGAAATGTAACAAAGTGCCTTACATTATCCAAAATTGGAATTAACCCTGGTCACCACTGTGTTAAAACTATGAAGAATCTGGATAATGAACGTGTTATCGACAGAGAGCGAAAATTATACGAATATCACAAAAAAGCCAAAATTAGAAATAAATTTCAAAAAAGGAAACTTGAAGAGTCGTATGAAATTGAAGAAGGTGATGATCCTTCATATAAACGAGGATTTCATTAAATTTTTCTTATCACTACCAATAAAAATGATAATTTAATCTTTAAATCTGTTTTTCTCAAAACATGGATTTTTCAGGTTCGTGTTCCTTGTTCTTAATATCTATGAAACTTAAGAACTCAATTTTTTAATGACACATATATTATGTTATATTACATACTTTAACACAAGGATTTGATGATATGTTGAATAGTTTTTATTTTAGGTGGTGAAATTCCACCAAAAATGCAAATTTAAAAGTGATTTTTAGTAAAAAATTAATAATATTTTTTTTAATTTTACTCAGAAAAAAATGGCCTGTTAAATTATGTAAAACATGTTGTTCTAACTACCATAAAAATTGCATAACCATATCTTTCTTCATTTCTGAGAAAAAGGTACATAAAGTTCATGAATTTAACATGGCGGAGATAAGGCTTTCCTGGTCCCCTTAAGATTGAATTAAAAAATCATTTTATCTACAAAAATATTTTTTTATTCATAAAATATTTTCCTCAATATTTTTACATTTCGTTTCAATAATTATTTTTTATATAATACCTCATAGCATGCATGGTCACAGTAACGACACATTGACGTCACTGTGAGTCACTGTGGTCACATCACATCTGTGACCAAACTGCCACCACTCAGTGACGTCACATTGTGACTGAGATATGACTTGATTAAAAATCTTTGTAAAATTACAAAAATTCTTCAATACATGTTATTTACTGTAAAAAACACTTTTGTCACAACGTCGCTTTTGTCACAGTTTATTACGAAAGCTGGTGTGGGTTTCATCGTGCCCAAGCAACAGGCAAAACATATGACCACACTAAGCATACCCATGTTCCTCTTCCAATAATGGAGGTCATAAAGCCAGTATTTAGAGACTTGGAAAACCCTGAGCTTCTAAGAAAATGTCTGCATAGGAAAACACAAAATCCCAATGAATCAGTGAACAGTGTCATCTGGACCCGTGTGCCAAAAAATGTGTTTGTGACCATTGAATTTGGAGTTTTTGATGCTGTTTCTTGCTTTAATGCAGGAAATGTAACAAAGTGCCTTACATTATCCAAAATTCCATTATCCAAATTTTGTCACGATATTAATGTCAAAATAGTCAGAAATGGCACATTTTTCACAAATTTGTCACACCGTGACTTCACAAAGTGGTCACAATGAGACGTTACAAACGAGCTCTAAAACGGCCATAACGACTTTACATTTTAGACACTGTGACTTCACATCGATGTCACGTGACGTCACATCGACGACCGATGGTCACAAAGTCAGAGTGTGACTTCACAACAACAATGCAGTGACGTCACCATGCCTTACGGGATATTAATATATTACAGGGTGTGTCATAAAACCTTCTCAGATTATGAAATTCATTTAAAATTAATGTTATTGACATACATGAATGCGATTTGTACGAAAATGATTCTCCTGATCTAAGATTTTTTTTTAAGTGAATGCAAAAATCATGCGTTTGTCCAAAGATGTCCAAGTAAGTGTTTGTTCAAAGATGATGTTACACCAGTAAATTTACCCAAAATTCACCAAAATCTTTAACCTTTAGCTTTCGGTCAAGTGAAATGTAAAATATCCTTTTACAACGGGAGAACTTACGCGATTTCATCCCCCTTTCTTAATGACCCTTCACTGCAGGTGACCAGAAATTGCTGTTATCATTTGGAACATGTGTTAAAGATTTACACGTTTTTGAGAGGATAGGGAATTTTGTTCCCTGAGAGAAAGCTGTTTTTGTTTACTTGTCGGCATAGAAAGTGATGCTTTAGGTTCGTTGAAAAGATGTAATTTATAATGATAAAAAAGAAGATATTTTTCTGTAAAGTGCGTGTCATTAAATAAAACATATATTACTAGTAATTGAGCGGTCTTTTTAAAAAGTAATTAGAAAACTTGATGGATGTTTATTGAATGTTTTAATACCATTTGATTTCTTGAAGGGTATAATCTAAAAATGAAGGTTTGTTATAGGCAAAATTACTATAAGTGTATATGATACTACAAAAATACATTATTTTAAAAAGTGCTAAATTTTCAAATATTTAAATAACACATAAGTGATTTCTTTAACATCTTACTTACGTATCATTGTTAATATTATTACAACGATTTAAATTAAAACAGAAAATGAAATTTCAAGATAAGAAAAAATTAGAAATTAACATATAAGGAATCGTTAAACAATATAGTAACAAATAAAACGAATATTTACGAATAGTACTACTTTAATTTAATCTGTAAAATAATTAACCGAATATTATTATAAAGAAATATTATTATTATTAATATTATATTGTTATTAATATTATTATATTATTATTAATATTATTATATTATTATATTATTATTAATATTATTATTATATTTTTATTAATATTATATTATTACTATTAATATTATGTACCGTGTGATAGTCAGGGCTTGATTATGTGACATTAATATTTCTTTCTTTTTTATTTTAAAATGCCCTAAAAGTAAGCAAATTTCCTTTAAAGTTTTTTTAATGACATATATTATTATTATTATTATTATTATTATTATTTTATTATTTTTAAAAATTCAGTAATTTACAATAAAATTACAAATAGAAAATGAGAGGTACAATAAACTATATGAAAATATCTGCATACAACATATAAAAAATTTATCATTTCCAAGGAATCACTCTTTTTTCTACAAACCAAAGATTGGAAGTTTGGTTGTGTTTATGACGGTCAATTATGAACACGAGGGATAAGTGCTCTTAGGGTGGAATGCCCCCCTTAAGAGGATTTTAAGAAAACCTAACCCGTATTTAAACGAGGAAATCCAAGTTTCGTAGAAAACCACGAAAAACTCCGAACAATTTGGTTGATGGGTGCGATTGGGTTTGAACCCAGCACCTCCTGTCTAATAGTTTCGAGGGAGATCTTCTTAGCCATTGGTGGGGCCTTTCAAGCTAATAAAATATAGCAATTTGTTTTAATTTTTTTAAAAATTGGCTTGTTTTTAGCTTATATCACACAGGGTTTTGTACAAATTTAACACCAATTTTTGTAAAATTGGCAAAATGTAGTAGAAATAATGTAGTGCAATTGAAATATAAATATATTAAATATTTTATAAAATATGAGTAGTACTATAAAGTATTTTTTTTTTATCTGCGTACGTGCGAATGGTTACAACAATATTTTTACATGATTTAATATTTAACTCTATAGAGCAACTCACAAAAAAAAAAAAAAAAAAAAAAAAAAAAAAATCCAGCCAAATATTAGGAAAATTCAGAAAGATATCGGTGATAGAAGTGAGCTGATTTTTAGTTCTCTCTAAAAGCAGGTGAAGGATAATGGTTTTTCCACAAATTGTAAATTTTAATTGGCCGAATTTTAAGAAAAACTTAGTTTTTATTGACTATCAAGATTGTGTATGATGAGAAGATTTGGGACAAATCTTCGATTTTGATAATTCTTTTTATTATGCAACAGTTTCGCTCTAGTAGCTATCCAAGAAGAACTAAAGCCTTAATAGAAATTTTAAAAAATATATATTAAAATTGAAATTGAAAGTTTTTGGAAAATTACTTATCATTCAGCTGCTTTTAGATTTAATAAAAAATCAAATCATTCCTATCGCCAACACCTTTATGAAATTTCACGATATTTAACTTTTTTTTATGAATTGAACCATAGAGTTGACTATTAAATTATCTTAAAAGAGCGTTGTTATCGTTTGCACATGCACAGACAAAAATTATTTTATACAATTACTCATATTTTATAAAATGTTTAATTTATTTATATTACTATTGCCTATGTTTTTTCAACTACATTTTGCCAGTTTTTCTGAAACTGTCGTTAAATTTGGTTGAAAACCATGTATAATAAGCTAAAAAACATGCCAGTTTTTTTGCACTTAAAAAATGCTATATTTCCCTGATTATACTCTCTATTTATGCAAAAATCAGTAGAAATGTTGTACAATATCCATATATTCTACTCTGCATCGATAGATCGTTTCGTATAATTTAATGTACAGTGGGATCCCAAATATTATAGTTTTTCTATTTTTTTTTTCCCTATCGGCTTCCTAAGTTTCCTTCTTGTGAAATGGGCATTCATAAATAAAATGGGCATTCATTCTTTTTTCTGCGAATGAAGTGTGGAGCTGGGGAAAAAAGTACATTTTTTTCTCTTTACGATGTGTAAAAATTTAAAATGTGCGATATTTAGAAGTGTAATTGCAATAATCGGAAATTGCAAAACCGAATTTGCATGGAAACGCATTTTAATTTCTTTTCTTTTCTTTCTTTTCTTTCTTTCTGCTTTTTTTTTCTATTTCAAGAGAAAATGGAGTGATTCTGTTGCCACAATCTCAAAAATGTTACTGGAAACAAAAAATAAATTAATATCTCAAAATTAAATCGAGATAGTTTTAAAACAAATTGCACTTAAAAGTAAAATTTTCTTTCTAAACAACAGTATAAAAATTTAAAATGTGCGATGGTTAGAAGTGAAAAAATTTGTTGTAGTGAACATTGCAAAACCGAAATTGCATGGGAAAGTGTTGGCATTGGCAAAATGACGTATACGTTACGCACAGATATGTTTCGCTTTTATAATATCGATACATATTTATGAAATTTATGGTATTTTTATTTAGAAACAAAGAGATTGTATAGTATTTTCTATTTTTCCGTAAAGGCAAGACACTGTGAAAGAAGCTGTAAAAGTTAGCTTTTTAAACAAAATTTACCAATGAAGGGGAAAAAAAGACATTAATTACATTAATTTATGTGAAATTCAGACTTTTGAACCATTCTGTGTTAGAGTAACAATCCTACTACCATAGAAATATGATTCTTCAAATTAAACGAGTGTACTGCAGAAGTTTTGAAGAAATTCAAACACTTTCTAATTTTTTAGACTTTATTATTATTATTAATTATACCTTTTGCTTTTACTTTTAATTTAATTATATTATTATTTATTATATTTTTTAACAATTGTTTCGCTATGAAAGTTTTTAATAATTAAATCATTATTTTTTGTTTTCCCTTGTTTTATTCGAGAATAATAGCTATATAAATAATAATAATAATAATAAATTTTGTGGTTGCAACATTCTAGAGAAAAAAAAAAAAAAGAAGAAAATAGAGTTGCTTTGTTTGATAAAAATCGCTAAAAATTAAATATTTTAAATGAGTTTATTTATTTTAATTTATTAATTTGTATTGTTGTATTGTTATTACATTTCTAAAAAAGCCTTGCAGCAATTGTCATGAAATTTAAATTCAATCCCTGACCAATTGCAGAGAATAATCTTTCAATGAAACAAAAAAAAAAGGGGGCACATGAATCAGTCGAATAGTTTCGAAATAATTGATAAGCGTACAAAACGACAACAACAACAAAAAAGTGCTAAATTGAAACTTCTTCCTTTTCTTTTTGGTGTCAGATGAAAAATAACTGAGAAATTATTAATGCAATCTATATTATGGTTTGCATAAATAAAAATTATTTCATTTGAAATTGACGGTGAATAAGTTATTTAGAAATAATGAAGAATACTAGAATTCGACGATTTTCTGAAGCAGATAATGCATAATTCCATTCTCATTTATGTAAAAGGTATTGTTGCGCATGACTATTTAGTAGGCTGTGACCATAGAATCAAGCTGGTTTCTAATGTGAAACTTTCTGAATAATTCTTAACGTGTGGCATCAAATTGTCAGACCTGACAGGATAGGATTTTGATAGAATTGGGAATAGAATTCAGTTTTTCCATTTTGTTTTTGTTATAAATAAATTACGTATTGACATTACCGCAACAAAAATACAACCAGCAAATTTCCACCTTTCCCTAAATTTCGCGATCGGAAATTTTGTTCAAAACGCCAAATTTTACATTATTTTCAGAAATGCTTTTGCCTTTATTAAATAAATTAAAAACGCCATTCAATTATGTAATTTTTAATAAGAATTTCACGTCTCGTTCATACGTTTCATATGTTAACAATTTCGAATGTTTTTGAATAATAAAAATGAATTCAGAAAAGCTTCAAAAACTAACTCCTTTGGGCTTGAGAACAAATCATAAGTTCCGTAAATATAATAATAATTATAAACAATTGATTTTTTTTTCAATTCAGTGTGTAAAATTACGTACGTAATTTCTAATATTTAGTGCGTTAGTAAGAAAGAAAAAAATTAATAATGCTTCATTTTACATTCTAAGTGTAAACGTAGTCAAAATTAGCAACGCTAAATCTCTAAAACTACTTGCTAAATATAATCTATTCATTATTATGTCTCACAAGCAAGATCTATCTAAAATACCTTGTAGCCACTGGGGTAGAAGCAGCTTTACGTCGTCTGCGCAAACAATGTTTATTTTTTTGCCAAGTTTTTTTCCCTGTATTTCCCTAGGATAATTAACATCCTCCCTACAGAAATTCCCTAGCTCGATAATCAGTCGGACCCCTATTGAGCGAAACGGCCTTAATGATTTCTTTTTCCGCATGTTGGAGGGGAAAAAGTTTTCGGGATAACGATAATCCCAACCCCGTATTCTTCAACATTTATTTTCTTGGGACTACGGTAATCCCCCCGGAAGCTAAAGGTTAAGTAACTATTTGATCACAGATGACTTTTCTACTTGGAGTTCTAATAAAAACATTAAAGTAGGAAGTAACTTACATTAACACGTTCGCTGCTACTTACGTGAAGATGTGATGATAGTTAATGCTGCACTCTAGAAATGGGTTTTTCCCAGAAGCCGATTTACTTTTTATTACAAAGAATTAGTGAAAGATTTTCCCGCGCCAGCGCGTGACTGGCTATTAGACATAATCACACATGACGCGCTGGCACGTGAGTGGCCCCTCAACCTTAGCGCCAAATCACGCGCTGGCGCGTGATCGGCAGCGATTGTGTTAAAACAGAAGTTCTGTGAATCCCTCAGAAATAAAATGGAACGAAAACTGCATTTTACTAATACTAGGTAAAAAAAAATTAAAGTTAGAAGGTTAATTAAATAATTTAAGAAAAACTCGACCATACAAAAACCAAAAATTAAGAGATTCATTTTTTAGGGTTTCGTTCATTTGACAAAACCCTATTCGTCTCTGTCCTCTGTCTGTCTGTCACAGAGTCCGTATACAAAAACTACATACGTCAGAGAGTTCAAATTTTGTGTACTTTTTGTTTTCGACCAACAAATCATAAAATTTTGAAATAAACTATTATTTTAATTATATTTTTTATAGCTATCATAAGTTCATTTTTTATTGTTTTTTCCTTCTAATTGTTGCAGTTAAGCAACATATATCCATATAAAAATTATTATGTATGTAATATATATATCATGTGAAAACGCGCTTATTTGTTTTTATTTCATCCAATGTATCATCTATTTTGACACGCGAAGTGAAATATTTTTATTAGAATAATTAATACGTGAATTTTCACATTGCTAACTACGCGTAGAACCAACTTAGTGAAAAATGTGGAAGCCGGGGTTCGAATCCGGAATCCTTGGAATAGCGCTCCAAGTACTCTACAATTTAAGCTACGAGGACGATTCCCTGTAAAGCATTTCTCACTTCATATTTTGGGCATAAATATTTCTGCTAAGCCGGGCATCGTCCTCGTAGCTTAAATTTTATAGCCCTTGGAGCGCTATTCCAAGGGTTCCGGGTTTGATCCTCTGCTTGTACATTTTTCACTAAGTGTGTTCTACGCTTTCTTAGCAATGTGAAATTTCGCGTATTAATTATTCTAGATTTTCAAGCGTAAATTCCCTGCTAAAATTAATTGAGAAATTGATTAATATTAAATATATATATATATATATATATATATATATATGTATATATATATATATATATTATTTATTAAATTCCCATTCATTTAAGTCACTAGTTTTTATATCTTCCGAGAAATGCGAATACCTAAATGAAAACTAAAAAAGAAGTACAACCTAATACGTGCAACAGGTAAACGCTATAGAAAAATACATATCGCTCACCCACAAGAAAAGTGACACATCTCGTAAAAATTGAAATTGCGTTTTATTTTACTAATAAGTGTATCATAGGTGTATCTTGAAACACAAAAACTTTCACAAGTGTAGTTATATGAGAAATCTCCTCAATTTTGATGTGTTTCTGAAGGACAGGGAAAACGTTTCTCCACAGATCATTACCCCTAGTAACCGTTATGACCGACCACATATGACTTTCAGTACCCCATTATTTAAAGAGCGCGTACGCTGCATATACACGGTGGATAATTGGTGATGTCAAGCATCGAACCCGGGACCTTTCACTCTGGGGTTCGATGCTGTGACCACTAGGTTACCACGGCCAGTTATCATATCATTTCATTATTAAGTGTTGTATGATTCTATGCACGTTTTTACTCTTGTATGCAGAGCTTAATTCCAGAATTTCAAGTTGCGGTAAAATTATGCAAATTTTCTTTCCTCTCTTCTGCGAAATTTATTTGTGTCACTTTTTTGCGGGTGAGTAATATGTTGCATTCGCATATGATACATTAAGAATATCTCATGCCCACGAATTACTTTTTACAATATTTGTATATTAAAACAAGCGGAAAAGATTATTTGCAATCGATAGTTGAATTAAAAACATCTTATGTAACATAATTTTCAAGCCAAACATACGTACAACAAAATGTATAAACTTAAAAATAACTAGTGTTGAAAAAATTCCTTTCATAAAGATTTTAAAGACATTTAATATGAAAAAAACTTTATGTTACAAATGACCCTTACTTATGCTAAAAGCTCGTTAAAAAATTCTTTAAGTTTAAAATAAAATATTTTCATACATTTGTTTTATTCTATTATAATAATCTTTTAAAAGAAAAAAGTTACTCCCCGTTTTAATTGTCTGGCTTTTATTAAATTACATATTTAAATCTCCGTCTCAGAGGGATTTCATTAAGAAAGCGGAACAGAGTATTATAAAATGAGAGCTTCGAAATTTAAATATTATTAAAATAAAAGACTCTAGATAATATTAGAGAAAATTTAGAAAATTCTGTCCGGAATAAACTGTTGAATAGAAAAATCCCATTTTCTGCAAGTTTCTTTAAATTCTTAATATATAATATTTTATCTATTTATATATTTAATGTAATATTGTCAAGAACGAATTATGTCTAAATATTGGCTCATGTGATTTTTAGTTTATGAAAGGTATATTATTCTTGGGATTGCGTATACATTTTCAGAAGTAAACTTTTATCGGTAACTCAACTTAATTTTTTATTGAGTTTGAATTTTATAAAGTGAAATAAGGTAAAAAAAAAATATTTGGTTAAGAAATTATGAAAAAACTTTCAGAATTATAAAGCAACCGAATTTTACTTGTAATTGGGTATTTCTTTAATTTTTTAGGACTGGATATTTAACCTATTACTTTACTGAATTTGTATTTATTAAACGAAGTAAAAAAAATAGCCAAGACATAAAAAATCTTACAAAAATAATAAGTTTTTGAGTTATTTGTTCTTTTTAATGGATGGAAAAATGCTATTATATGACGAACATGGTAAAAACATCACATAGTAATGGAAATAAATTCTTATCCAATCTATCAATAATTTATTCATTTATGAGTCTCTAATAAAAAGTTCCAAGATTATTTTTTTATCGAAGTTGTAAATTAATTCAGGATTATGAAACATTTCCTTATTAGTCACACCTATTTTCAATTTTTAAGAACAAAATAAGTTACGGATACAAAATTATTTTATTATGTAAGGAATTCATCACGCGTTACCATACATTGTCATATAAACTGGTAATCAAAATGTTATAAAATCTACCAGAAAATTCTCCTAAAATTTTCTAAAGCAAAAATAAATAAATTAATGAATAAAAAGAAAAATAAATAAAAAAATTCAAAGATCTACTGAATTCTACCGGAAATCTATCTGCCCGATCTTAAGAGCTAATACTACTGACGAAAAAAATCCGGATGATAATGTTAAGTCTATGGGGGTGTCCTCTTCAAGCATCTCGCTCAATTTTATTATTTTTTCATGAGTTTTTTTTCTTTTTTTTTTGCATAGGATAGCTGTATAGGATTGCATTGGGTCTAAAACCGGGCTAGTTTTTACTTTTTCGATTTTGGTTATATAATTTTCATATTATGATAGTTTCAATTTCAGAACCGGTTCTAATTGGTTTTGAAAGTTAAAGTACTTTTTAGGTGCGTTCGTAATTATGTAAATACGTAGCACCTATTGTTGTCGCTCAGTCCGTCCGTCTGTCCGTCTGTCCGTCTGTCTGTCCGTCTGTCTGTCCGTCTGTGTGTCCGTCTGTCTGTCCGCATATAACAACGCAAAAACTACCCAACGGAATCGTTTGAAATTTAAAATACATAATTATAACATAATTTTGTCGAGTCATTTCAAATTTTATGAAAATCGGATGAATAGATCAATTACAGGGACAATCAAAAGGATTCCGTTACATTACGGTCAATGGGAAAAAAAATTTCAAATGCATTTTAATCGCTTGAAATTTAAAACATATAATTATTGGGTAATTTTGTCGAGTAATTTCAAATGTTATGAAAATCGGATGGATAGATCAATTACAGGGACAATCAAAAGGATTCCGTTACATTATGGTCAATGGGAAAAGAATTTCAAATGCATTTTAATCGTTTGAACGTTAAAACATATAATTATTACGTAATTTTATCGAGTCATTTCAAATGTTATGAAAGTCGGACGCATAGATCATTTACAGGGACAATCAAAGGTATTCCATTACATTACGGTTAATGGGAAAAAAGATTCAAATGCATTTTTATGATGTTACACTCATTCGAACATAATAGAATTGGCATGAATGTATGAAATATATACTAAAATATGCATTCTGTACAATCTGTGATGCAAAGAATTTTATGAAAATCCGATGGATATATCAATTACAGGGACAACCAAAAGGATTCCGTTACATTACGGTCAATGGGAAAAAAAGTTTCATATGCATTTTAATCGTTTGAAATTGAAAACTTATAATTATTACATAATTTTGTCGAGTCATTTCAAATGTTATGAAAATCGGATGAATAGAACAATTACAGGGACAATCAAAAGTATTTTGTTACATTACGATTAATGGGAAAAAAGTTTCAAATGCATTTTAATGGTGTTACACTCATTTGAACATAACATAATTGACATGAATCTATAAAGTATGTACGAAAATATACATTCTGTACAATCTGTGATGCAAAGAATATTTAGTATTAAATTACAGGGCCACACAAAAGTATTCCCCTGTATAATGCTACACGGGGAAACATTGTTTGGGGCATGTTTTAATTATATTCAACTATTTCACATTTTATGAATAAGATATAGGTTTCTGAGGTGTAATAAAAATTACTTCCTGCATATTTACAGAAACACAAAGATTTCGACTACTATTCTGTATCCAAAGTACGCTCTACTATATCAGCAATATCTGAATATTTTTAAAACTTCGTTATCGTACGAACGCACCTCATTTGCTACGTTCACGTGCATTTTCCAACTTGTTTAAATCTGAAATCAAAATTGGAAAAATAAAATCTAGCCCGGTTGTAGATTGTCCTCAGCCTTCTATGTAAAAAAATGAAGCATGTAAAAAAGTTAAAATTTGAGCGAATTATTTGAAAAGAACGTCCCCATAGACTTAACACGGGCTTCCCAAATTTTCAGCCAACTGAACATCAATATTTTTTTAGAGAGATTTTCGTTTCATATTTTTCTAGCAAATTGTGGAGAAACCGCCTTCGGAGGTTAGTTTTAGGACAAATGCTGTTGAAACCTACTATGAAATTTTCTGTTAAAAAATATTGGTGTTCAATTCGCGGACCATTTGGAAGCCCTATTAACATTATCATCTGGATCTTTTGCATTTCAGTATTATGGGCTCTTAAAGACAGTACAGTACGCTAAAACGAACGGAACTAATATTTCGATGCATGCATTGCAGTCATTCATTAAATATACTATGCGAAGATTTACACAAAGCAGGGGACAATGGTCATCATACACTATAATAAAAGACACGTGTTTCTTAACTTTTTAAGCACCAATTTTCCCAAATTGGAACATTGCATTATTTTTAATACAAAACATGTATTTTCCAACATAATAACGATGTCGTTATTTTTCCTATAAAATATAAGGTTGGTTTGAAATTAAAAAAATGTATATTTATGTTTAAGCATTTATCACAGATTTAAGGAGAATGTAGATTCAATAATTTGCATGAAAAATATATTATTTGCTTTTATCATTTTCTCTATCTAACTACATTATGCCACTAAGAATCTAAATGTTTTTGGACTTCGAGAAAATACTCAAGAATAGTATACAATAGCATATAATGGAAAATAATTTGTTATATTTGCATAGGTTGTTAATCAATAATTACGTTCCAAAATGCTAACACTGAACAGAAAAAAAAACAAAAAATTGCAGAAATATATGTATATACATTGCAATTTTCTAAATTTGAATGCATAAATCAAAACATTTGAAGCTGTAATATAGAGAAAACAAAATTATAATTACATTGCGATATTAATTCGGTAAATTTACTACCCTATAAGCAAACCAATATTGGCCCAACGTTGCGCCAATATTGGTTTTCTTGGAAATATTTCCAACAAAACGCCAATATTGGTTAAATATTGGCATTTCATTGGAAATATTTCCAATGAATTCCCAATATTGTACAAATATTGGCGTTACATTGGAAATATTTCCAATGAAACCCAAATATTGTACAAATGTTGGCGTTATATTGGAAATATTTCCAATGAAACCACAATATTGTACAAATCTTGGCTTTACATTGGAAATATTTCCAATGAATTCCCAATATTGTACAAATGTTGGCGTTACACTGGCAATATTTCCAATGTAAATCCAACATATCTACAATATTGGGGTTTCATTGGAAATATTTCCAATGAAACCCCAATATTGTACAAATATTGGCGTTACATCGGAAATATTTCCAATGAAACCCCAATATTGCACAAATGTTGGCGTTACATTGGAAATATTTCCAATGAATTCCCAATATTGTACAAATGTTGGCGTTACATTGGCAATATTTACAATGTAAATCCAACATATCTACAATATTGGGGTTTCATTGGAAATATTTCCAATGAAACCCCAATATTGTACAAATACTGGCGTTACATTGGAAATATTTCCAATGAAACCCCAATATTGCACAAATGTTGGCGTTACATTGGAAATATTTCCAATGAATTCCCAATATTGTACAAATGTTGGCGTTACATTGGCAATATTTCCAATGTAAATCCAACATAACTACAATATTGTGGTTTCATTGGAAATATTTCCAATGAAACCCCAATATTGTACAAATATTGGCGCTACATCGGAAATATTTCAAATGAAACCCCAATATTGCACAAATGTTGGCGTTACATTGGAAATATTTCCAACGAATTCCCAATATTGTACAAATGTTGGCGTTACATTGGCAATATTTACAATGTAAATCCAACATATCTACAATATTGGGGTTTCATTGGAAGTATTTCCAATGAAACCCCAATATTGTACAAATATTGGCGTTACATTGGCAATATTTCCAATGAAACCCCAATATTGCACAAATGTTGGCTTTACATTGGAAATATTTCCAATGAATTCCCAATATTGTACAAATGTTGGCGTTACATTGGCAATATTATCAATGTAAAGCCAACATATCTACTATATTGGGGTTACATTGGAAATATTTCCAATGAATTTTGAATATTGTACAAATGTTGGGGTTACATTGGAAATATTTCCAATGAAACCCCAATATTGTCCTAATATTGGCTTTACCTTTGAAATATTTCCAATGAATCCCCAAAATTGCACAAATGTTGTCGTTACTTTGGAATCATTTGTACAATAACGCCAACATTTCTACAATATTGGTAATTCGTTGGAAATATTTCCAATGTAACGCCAACATTTGTGCAATATTGGGGTTTCATTTGAAATATTTCCGATGTAACGCCAATATTTGTACAATATTGGGGTGCCACTGGAAATATTTCCAATGAAACCACAATATTGTAGATATGTTGGATTTTCATTGGAAATATTTCCAGTGAATACCCAATGTTCTACAAATGTTAGCGTTACATTGACAATATTCCCAATGTAAATCCAACATATCTACAATATTGGGGTTTTATTGGAAATATTTCCAATGAAACCCCAATATTGTACAAATATTTGAGTTACATTGGAAATATTTCTATTGAAATCCCAATATTGTACAAATGTTGGCGTTATATTAGAAATATTTCCCATGAAACCCCAATATTGTACAAATGTTGGCGTTACATTGGAAATATTTCCAATGAATTCCTAATATTTTACAAATATTGGCGTTACATTGGAAAAATTTCTATTGGAACCCCAATATTGTACAAATATTGGCGTTACATTGGAAATATTTCCTATAAATCGCCAATATTGTACAAATGTTGGCGTTACATTCGAAATATTTCCAATGAATTTTGAATATTGTACAAATGTTGGGGTTAGATTGGAAATATTTCCAATGAAACCCCAATATTGTCCTAATATTGGCTTTACCTTTGAAATATTTCCAATGAATCCCCAAAATTGCACAAATGTTGTCGTTACCTTGGAATCATTCCCAATCAATCCCCAATATTGGACAAATGTTGGCGTTACATTGGAAATATTCCCAATGAATCTCCAATATTGTACAAATGTTGGCGTTACATTGGAAATATTTCCATAGGAACCCCAATATTGTACTACTATTGGCGTTACATTGGAAATATTTCCTATGAATCCCCAATATTGTTCAAATGTTGGCGTTACATTGGAAATATTTTCTATGAATCCCCAATATTGTTCAAATGTTGGCGTTACATTGGAAATATTTCCATTGAAACCCCAATACTGTACAAATGTTGGCGTTACAGTGGAAATATTTCCAATGAATTCCTAATATTGTACAAATATTGGCGTTACATTGGGGATTATTTCCATTGGAACCCCAATATTGTAAAAATGTTGGCGTTACATTGGAAATATGTCCAATGAATTTTCAATATTCTACAAATGTTGGGGTTAGATTGGAAATATTTCCAATGAAACCCCAATATTGTCCTAATATTGGCTTTACATTTGAAATATTTCCAATGAATCCCTAATATTGCACAAATGTTAGCGTTACCTTGGAAACATTCCCGATGAATCCCCAGTATTGTACAAATGTTGGCGTTACATTGGAAATATTCCCAATGAATCCCCAATATTGTACAAATGTTGGCGTTACATTACAAACATTTCCAATGAATCCCCCATGTTGTAAAAATGTTGGCTTTACATTGGAAATATTTCCAATGAAAGCGAATCTATTTTACAAACATTAATATCTATTTTACAAACATTGGCGTTACATTTTAAATATTTCAATGAAACCCCAATATTGTGTAAATTTTGGCGTTTGATTGGAAATTTTTCCAACAATACTCCAATATTATACATATATTTTTTTTTACATTGGAAATATTTCCAATGAAACCCCAATATTGTACAAATGTTGGCATTACATATAAAATATGTCTAATGAATCTCCAATATTTACAAATGTTGGTGTTGCAGTGTAAATATTTCCAATGTATACCCAATACTGCATAAATATTGGTGTTACATTGGAAATATTTCCTATGAATTCCCACTATTTTACAAATGTTGGCGTTGCATTGGAAAAATTTCCAGTAAAAACCCAATATTGTACAAATTTTGGCGTTACATTGGAAATATTTCCAATGTATTCCCTGTGTTGTACAAATGTTGTTATTACATTGAAAATATTTCCAATGAAACTCCAATATTGTACAAATATTGGCGTTACATTGGAAATATTTCCAGTAAAACCCCAATATTGTACAAATATTGGTATTACATTGGAAATATATCAAATGAATCCCCAATATTGTAAAAAAGTCGACGTTGCACTGGAAATATTTCCAACGAAAGCCCAATATTGCACAAATATTGGCGTTACATTGGAAATATTTCCGATGAAACTCCAATGTTGTATAAATATTGGCGTTACATTAGAAATATTTTCAATTTAACTCCTTAGGGTCGCGCGGCACTTATACGTGCTGCAAAAAGCCTTAAGAATCCTTTTTATCCTTACTAGTAATTTTTTTTCTGTAAAATTTGCCTTAATTAATCCGAATATTATTTCAATTTAATAAGGAACAAATTTCTGTTTTTAAAAACCGGTGACAAATCATATAAAATCACGTAAAATGCTCCCATCGCGAAGGGGTTAATGGAACTAAGTTTAATATTTAATATCACCTAAGGGTTAATAATTAAAAAGAAATATCTATTTTAATGCAATAATAACATCAATAATAACATTTTGTTTTTTGAAATTCTCATTATTTATTAATACAGTAAAACCTCTAAAAAACGGACACCTTGGGAGCGCAGCAATTGTCCGCTATTCGGAGGTGTCCGCTATTGGGAAAACCTCAGCGATAGAAAAATTGCTAATGAATGCTTAATGTTTCTTTAGTCGATTTTAATATGTTTTAAAACCTCTATTATATGATTAACCAGAAATTAAAATAATTTTTAAAGCAATAAAACTGAAATAAAATTGTGCATACCTTTATCCTTTGTTTATTACATTCTTACAAAAATTGTTTTTACAAAAGTTTGCTTCTACTTGCGATTACATGTAATTTGTTTTACAATGTGAAGTTTTAACTCTGTCAGTAGTTTTAATCCTTTTAAATCGCCTTTTTCTAAAAAAAAAAAAAAAAAAAAAAAAAAAAAGTATTACTGTTTATTGTAATTTTCTGCTTCTTGAAAGCATACAATCTCAAATCATCCGAGGGAGGGGGGTTATGATCACAGATAGATGTGGGGGAAGAGGTAGTTTTTTCCAGTTCATCCCCATATTTATCTGTGATCACAATTTTTTTTACACATGGCTCTAATAAATTTAGAGGACTTTTTTTTTTTTTTTTTTTCTCGTTAAAAAATAATTTTTCATTCTTTTTTCCAAAATTACCGTCCGCTATTCGGAATGTCCCTTATTCAGAGGTTAAACATACAATAATTTAAGTTTTGGGAGTGGGGATTTGAAAACTGTCCGTTAAATAGAGGTGTCCGCTATTCGGGAGTGTCCGTTATGGAGGTTTTACTGTATCTACAATAGCGGGAAATATTAATATTCAATAATATCTGAAGATACTAATTCCAATGATCAGAACATAAAAAAATACATTCTTCGTTACTACTTTGAAATTACTTACCCATCATACGTAGTATAGGGTAAATATTGCAATCGTTTTGAAAATCGAAAAAATGTTTATGACGGATTTACACGTTTCAGATACTGGAGATTCCGAAAAACATATTTTTAGAAAAAAAAAATTGCCGTCCGACCGTCTGTGTGTCTGTCTGTCTGTAACCGCTCTATCTCTCGAACAAATTGAGATAGAGACTTGAAACTTTGTATGTGCTTAATATGTAAGAATGGGACGAAGCCTATTTAATATCAATAACCTTGATTATCCGGAACTATTTTTTTCGGACTCTCGAAAAGTCCGTTCTGATGAAAGGTATACAAAAATTTTCGAAATGTTTTATTCTAAGGAGAGGACTTAAAAGGCAATAAAATAACACAAATTTTGCATAAAGAACGAAGTCGATCGGATTATTAGTTGTCGAGATATTTGTAATCCTGTTTTCCACATTCTTCGATTTTTCATGACCCTGTATTTCATTCAAATTTCGATTCAAAGATATATTTCAATTGGAAAAGAGACGCTTAATCCGATGCAGTAAATTGTTAGTTAATATGATTATTATTTTTGGAGCTATAAGGATGCTTCTTTTGCGCAATCCTGTACTACTGGCGTATTTTGGAGTTTTATATAGTTTGTCGAAATCGGCTCATCAGCAATTCATTGATAAAGCATAACTATGTATATTAAAACTATTTAAATATGCGTTTAAACTTTAATTTTGGAATTGCGAAGCATTTTGTAAATAGTTTACATGCGTTTTATTTTCATATTTTATATTATGCGCAGAGCCTGATTACTAACGGGGCACTCTCTCACCAGAAAAAATTTATAGAAATTTTCGTCTTCTTTAAACGCCCTTTTCATACAAGATTACTGTCATGAATAAGGAAAAATTCTTTTTTTCTTTTTCCTGGTGGGAGAGTGCCCCGTTAGTAATCAGGCCCTGATTATGCGTATCCATGATGGGTAAGTATTACGGTTGTCCCCCAACGACACTAGGTTAGCACTTATTTATCGACAAGTTTAATATTTATCAATTTCTTTTCACTTTTTTTTCCCGGTCATTTTTTCCCAGTCACTTTTTTCTGAATCACGTTTTTTCCGCTTTTGTATTTTCTGTCACTTTTTTAAGATAACTTTTTTTTCAGATACAGTCGACTCTTGTTAATTCGAAATCGGATAATTCGAATCTTCGCTTAATTCGAACTAATTATGAAGTCCCGAAATTTTCAATGGCAGAATAACATTAAAAATTTTCATTAATTCGAACTCATTTTCTCTTGACTTCCTTTTATTCGAACTAACGAAAATTCCGATTTTTCATTTTTCTCTTCTTTCTCGCGAATTTCAGATTATATGAATATTTTCTTTGATTTTTGTGAAAATTGTTCCGAACAAGTATACATATAATCTCATGCATCTGATATCCACTTTCTTAGTGCCCCGTCTGTCCATCAGTGAAGCTTTAAGTTTTTCTTCCATTGTGCTTGTTTCTAATCTTTTGATTGATTAGTTATGTATTGATTGACATTCTAATTTAATATTAGGTCATATTCTTATGATAACAGACGAAGTAAATTTAAAAAACACTTTAAGATTAATTCGTTTCTAATAGTGTCCATATTAAGCATGTTTTTATTTTATATTTTCCATAATTCGTACTTCGGATAATTCGAACATTTCTTGTGGTCCCGACAAGCTCGAATCAACGAGAGCCGACTTTACTTTTTTCCGTTTACCCAACTATTCAGGCTTCCTAAAAATTAATTTATAAATATTAATTACAGAAAACAAATTACTTTGTAAAGGAATTTATTTTTTATCTATTTTTTTTTAATTGTCAACTGCAAATTGCAATATTCTCCTTATTTACTAAACATTTCAGTTTTCTTGCCGTTATCACGAAAAAGAACGAAGCACAAATTTAAGTTTTTAAGGCTGCATTCAGACTGCAGTACTTTCTGTTCATTTAGGCGCCGCGTTTTATGTTTCCACACGGCGCATTTGATGTTAATGACTTTTGTGGTTCAACTTCAATCCAAGTGTAGGTCAGGAATCTTTCACTTAAGCAGGGTTAAGATAGTGATCTCCCTGACCATTGTATCTTCCCCGTTTTCTAAAGTCAGTAAACATTAAGTCGGAAGAGAAGAAGGGAGTTCAGGAATTCAGTTGAACTTCAAAGTGGTCAGGCCTGTTTTAGCCTTCAACTCCCTTCTTGGGGACGATTTTAGCGGAAGTAAGGGATGCACGGTGCAGTGTTCAGTTTTTTCTTGGAATCCAGGACTGGAAAATATTTTCTTTTTTCAAGATCACTTGCTCCCGAAAGACAAGATCTTTGGCCAGACTTCATGAGCTATGCTTAGATCAGTCCGGCCGTGCTAAAAATAAAATGACATTTTCTGGCTTTCCAAAAATAAATAACTTTAATTTATAAATATATCTTTAAAAAATATCAAAACTAAATATTTAAAGTTTAATTTAATCGAGTCGAATGGACTACGATTTAACTGAGAAATTATAAAAGTGATTTAATGTTTAAATCGACAGAAGCGTTGAAATAATTTAAGAAATTAATGAAAGATAAAATAGCGAAAGCCATGCTTTGTTTGGATTCGCGAAGCAATATTTCATAAGCTAAATATTTGAAAGTAACAAAATTGTTTTACATTATTTTTGCCTCTTTATTAAGCAAGAACATTATTTTATGTTTAGGTGAATTTTAATTTTAGAAATGTAAGCTCAGACGAATTCCATAAATTGTTTTTAAACGGTTAATATATTAAAAATAACACTACTAGTAATTATTTCTTAATAATAGATATGTTTCATTTGGTTCAATTTTCAAACTTCGAATAGCACTTTATATGACAAATTTAACAGCTAATTGTTCATAATTATTTTGCTACCACTTTACAAAAAAAAAAAAAAAAAAATCATAAAACAATTTTTTTTAAAATGCTTAAGTATTAACTGCGTAAATGATTTCACAATTTCATACAATAAGAATAAATTGTATAGTTGAATTCTTAACACTGAAAAGTAATTTTATAATTGAATATAAACAATTGATGGTTGGTTGTGTTTTTGACGGCAAATTATCAACACGAGGGATATAGGCTTTAGGGGGGGGGGTCCCTTCGTTGGGGTCTTTCTAAGTGTAACTAACCCGTATTTACGCAAGAAAATCCAAAGTTCGAAGAAAACCACAGAAAACTCCGAACGATTAGGCCAACGGCCATCATTGGAATCGAACCCAGCGCCTGCCGTCTA
This sequence comes from Maratus speculifer, assembly GCA_964019185.1. Taxonomy (NCBI): domain Eukaryota; kingdom Metazoa; phylum Arthropoda; class Arachnida; order Araneae; family Salticidae; genus Maratus; species Maratus speculifer. The sequence goes on along the minus strand of OZ025289.1, from coordinate 276,186,736 downwards.
CGAGTTTCGAGAGCAGAACTTCTTGGCTACTGGTGGGGCTGTAAATAATTGAATTTTGACAAATTTTAATACATTATAAATATACTATATTTTCATAAAAAAGGGTATTTTCAAAATTTGCATAAACGAAATCGTGAAACTATAATGGGATTAAAAGTAATGAGCACCAAAATATGCGCCATTCCTAACCAATCTTAATATCTTAATAAAACATTCTATTAAAATGTATCTTTTCCAATCAAATAACATAATTTTTTAATATAAGAAAGTTTAATGTTCTTTTGCGATTTGAAGTATAAATTCTGAAATTATTTTCAATATTCTAAAATATAGAAAGTCGTCATTTTCACCTCTTATTGTTCATTATATTTTCAATATGACGTAATATTTGCTTTTTTTTTCTTTTCTTTTTTGCTTTTGTATCCTCCAAGCTATTTATTTCATTTTCCGTTTTCACCTGGAAATTTTGTATAGAAAAGTTATGACGTTATATTCATTTTTCATTAAATTCATCCAACTACTTTATTTTCATTTTTCGCATGGAAATATTTCAAATTAAGTCTTCAAAGGGCTTTTGAGATATTTTAGTGGAATAATGAAAATATATTTCTTTTATTTAATTAATCATGATTATATCTATAATTACTAATTCTATGATTTGTTTTGGGGGGATTAATGGATTTTAAGCTTATTCTATCAACAATAATTCTCAGAATTTTCAAGCTATGTTTTTGAAACTTTTACAAAAGTTGCTCTACAAACTTAGCTAACATATTATGCAAATTATATTTCGATTGGTTTTATGCATGCGCAGTAAAAAATGTTTTAGTAAACCTGCTCATTATTCATACAATTTTTATTATTTCCTAATTCTGATTACAGGGTTTTGTCTACAATAACATTTGTCATGTTTTCTGAAAAGAACTTTTTTTTTATTAAGAACTCTGCAAATTATAAGCAAAAAATTTGGCAAAATTTGGGACTGTTTTTATGAAAACCTTAATTTTTCTACGAGTATACATGCTATCCTCATAAAAATGAATACGGTTTATTAAAGTGACGGCCCATTCAATCATAATCTACAGTTTGAACGCTTTTGCTACATTAATTTTGACAGGTTAATCCAAAAGATATCTGTTATTTTTCAATTTGTGGACGAGCCCCTATTTGATTTCGGAAAAAATATTTGCGGAAATATAACCTGTACTATTTTATTTACACACCTGAAGTTTCAGGATAACTCCTCATGCATTTCTCCATATATTTGAAAAAAAACGTCAAAAATCGCAAGTGGTCACATTAAATATGACTGTACTGTACATAAGGAATACATCGTATAAAATATATTCTTCGATATACAGCAATAAAATATATTTATATTTAATTGTAATAATTTTTACAAAAATTTTCAGTAGCTTATTTATGCAGCCTCTAGAAATTGGACGAAAATAAAAAGAGGTTGAATAATGAAACATATTTCTCATTGTAGCGCGTTTGCAAAGCAAAACCTTCCGCCTTTGGCGATAATCAGTGTCTAGTGCCCCAAAAGCCTATTCCAGTAGAGAAAAAAAAAAATACAAAAATAAAAAAATATGAAAAAAAAAATAAGGGAGAACCCGACTTATATTATTCTTTGAAAATAGGATTAATTTGGTTTATTTTGTGACGGTCGCGATTATCTACTTGAAGGATATAGGGCCTACGGAGGGGGTGGGGGGTGGCCCTTCGTGGAGATCTAAAGGAGCCTAGCACATATTTACGCAAGGTTCGACGAAAACTCCTAACAGTTAGGCTGACAGGCGTGATTGGGTTTGAACCCAGCTCGTTTCGTCTACCAGCTTCGAGAGCAGAACTTTTCAGCCACTGGTGGAGCTGTTTAATTCTTAATATATATATATATATATATAAATACTTTTATAAATACATCCAAAGTTATTCAGACAATACCAATAAAAGAACCAATGAAACCAGTATTTTTACATTCATATTAAGGATATATATTGGATGTATTTATAAAAGTATTTATATATATATATATAAATACTTTTATAAATACATCCAAAGTTATTCAGACAATACCAATAAAAGAACCAATGAAACCAGTATTTTTACATTCCTACTATTAAAAACAGTTGAAGTTTGAAGAGAAATAGAAGGCAGATTACCAAATTACTAAGAAATATGTGGATAAATGGACATTATATAACCAGAGTAATTCATATACTACCATACATTAAACCAATGAAACTAGTATTTTTACAATCATCTTATTGAAAACAGTTGAAGTTTAAAGTGAAATAGAAGGCAGATTACCAAAATAATGAAAGATAAATGGATAAAAAGGCAGTAGAAGGCTTTTTCATTAAACTACTTCATCAGGGATGTATAGTTTAACAAAAAAGCAAAAACATCCAACCAGTTTCTGTTATGAGTCGTGCTGAAAGCTAAGAATTCGACTCACAATACACCCGACTGGCTGGAAGCTATTCAGATGACCAATTAGTAGAAAGATACACATAGAAGAAAATAAAATCAATATGACAAAATAACAATAATACATTATTCCATTAAAAAAAAAGGATATATATACTAAGATATTTACCATTACCCATATCCTAGCAAGATTTGTAGTGCAATCAGATACAAACTACATGTGACTTACTAACAGTCACGGTTATGGTCATAGTATAAATCACATAGATAATAAAATAAAGTTGTAACAATAATTATAATATATATTAGAGCATATGGTGGACTCGAAAAATAGCACACAAAAAGTGTTGCGATGCAGTCCTAAAAATGGCATGGCTTACTGAAAAATACAAGAGTTGTTATTATACGAGGAAAATAAAAGCAAAAAAAAGGGGAATTTATTTTTTTCCCCAAGAAATTTTTATCAAGGAATTTTTTTAAAATCGGATGCAATACTCGCCAATGATTTATTATTTAGTTATTATTGTTTGTTATTATGGTTAAGTGATACTATTTTATCTTTATTATTATTAGCGATGTAACATGCTACAAAACGGTTTAAGCCTGCGCGAACGCGTTCCGCTAAACCATTATATCACTGCGGAAGAAGCTCGAATTTGAATTAGTCCTTTTACAGTGAAAAGAAAAAAGGGAATTTTGAAAAGCAAATCCTCCCTTAAATTGGAAATAATTTCCATGTAACATCAATACTGAACAAACATTAGAGTTAAATTGGAAATATTTCCAATCAAACGCCACTATTCTACTATATTATTGTCTTTACTTTGCAATCTTTCCAAATAAATGCTCATATTTACAAATCGAAAAAAAAAAAAATAGAAAAAGTACATGCAATTTGTTGGCAAAACACTCTTGTGATCAGAAGTTTTTTTTTTTTTTTTTTTTTTTTTTTGGTACATATTTTTGAAGAATTTTGTTTCTTTTGGCCAGAGAATTTGTACAAGTTTCAGGTTGCCGAACATTCCATTTTTGAGGGGGTAAAAGACATACGCAAAAATTAAATGTTTCTTAGTCGAGGGAAATATACTGTAATCACAATCGAAAAAGTGCAACAAACTCTGAAGTTACCCACTAATTCGAAAAACATTTTTTTATCTTTAGAAATCTTAGAAATCAATAGAATATTTTCAAAAATTAAAGAAGCTTTCATAAAAACAAAGTTTCTTTTGCTTGCACGGAGTTTCTGAAACGTCAACATAAAGTTTTTCTAATTAACCTGTATTTTCAACCGGGATTTTCTGTTTTTGAAGTCCAATTAACTCTTAAGAAGCTACTTCATTCAAATAAAAAGATCCATTCGCTAATACTAATCCTACGGAAGAAATTTATAAATCTAGCTCGGTTATATTTTAATATTTTTAAATGTTTCTTTGCATTGGATATCTGAGATTGATCTGTATGCTGATCGTTTTTTATTTTTATTTTTATTTATTTTATTATTATTATTATTATTATTATTATTTTATTTACAGATAATTTTTATGAGGACGCTTTCATTTTCGGGACTGTTTAGAAATTGAAAACACCCTCAAAAAATAAATAAATAGATAAATAAAAATAAAAATAAAAATATCTTCACCCAAAATCGAAAAAGTAAAAAATGGGCTGCACTCAGAGACTCGGATCAATCTCAGCTATCCAATCAGAAAATAAATAAATAAATAAATAAAAATATTGAAATGCAACCGAGATATCTTTAAAAATTTCTTCCATAGGATTTGCATTAGCGAACGGAACTTTTCATTTGACTGAAGTAGTCCCTTATATAAACACTTTCATGTTCAACAAAGATCCTTTACAGACAAACCTGATACAATAACAGCATGAATATTAGCATCATTAAAACTAATTTTCATTTCTTAAGGCACGGATATTTTCGAATCCAAACTTCTTGCTTTCAGATTCTTTTTAAAATTAATTTTTGTTCTGAAACGCATGAAATTGACAGATTTTCTTATTCAGAAACATTATGGTGTGCGATGCTTATCTATTTTTTGATAAAAAAGAGATTATATTTCAAAAACCGCTGTCAAAGTTAGCGTTTTGCACCAGATTTACCGAAGCCGACTGCTGGAAATGAAGGGGAAAAATGCTCATACTGAGGAAGTAGTTGTTAAAAATGAAAACTCACAGCTCACGTACTCACTTCAAAAATCACGTCAGCAAGTTTCATGTTTTCTTTTTTAAAAATGAGTCTGAAAATGTATTCGAAATTTTCGGGCTGCTGAGAGTGAACATATATATATATAGATATATATGTGTGTGTGTGTGTGTGTATATGTAATGTGTATATATATAAATGTGTGTGTGTGTGTATATGTAATGTGTATATATATATATATATATATATGTATTTGTTAAACTATACACCCCTGATGAAGTAGTTTAATGAAAAAGCCTTCTACTGCCTTTTTATCCATTTATCTTTCATTATTTTGGTAATCTGCCTTCTATTTCACTTCAAACTTCAACTGTTTTCAATAAGATGATTGTAAAAATACTGGTTTCATTGGTTTATCGTATGGTAATATATGAATTACTCTGGTTATATAATGTCCATTTATCCACATATTTCTTAGTAATTTGGTAATCTGCCTTCTATTTCTCTTCAAACTTCAACTGTTTTTAATAATATGAATGTAAAAATACTGGTTTCATTGGTTCTTTTATTGGTATTGTCTGAATAACTTTGGATGTATTTATAAAAGTATTTATATATATATATATATATATATATATATATATATATATATATATTTTTTTTTTTTTTTTTTTTTTTTTTTTGAGTACACCAATTACATTTTAAGAGGATTGCATTAAAAATCTATACATTAAGATGCATAAATCGATCATGAATAAAAATGTTTAATTGAGAGGTTATTACAGCATAAAATACTGATATTCCGATTTGAGAAAATTATTCATCACCTATAAGTTCACTTGGAAACATTTCTGAAAATACAGTTCCAGCTAAAAGAAACTTTTATAAATGCGTCTTTTCAAAAATATATTGCGTTTCTGATGATTCTATAGATGAAGATAATTAGACAAAATTCACTACAATGTTTTTCGCGAAATACTATATCAAAAGAGAAAAATATACAGTCTAACCTATCTATAATTTCTATTTTTTTTTTACTATCCGTAACGTGTTTTAAAAACTAAGGTTTTTTTTTTTTTTTTTTTTGTGAAACGAATTTAATACTTTTTAAAAATTGAGATTTTTAAGAAGTTATTCAGAAGATAATAATATTCTTTTGTAATTTTTGAAAACTTTAAATGACTAGTCTAGTGTCAGGGTCTGAAGAGGGGGGGGGGAGTTTCAGCCTCATTACTCCCCCTCCCCCTGTGGTGTGCAAATCTATATGTATATATATCCCGCTTTAATTACTTTTTGTTATTTTTTTCAATAATATTTATTCGTGATGTAGCGGCTTTCATTAGCCTGTAAATTTTTAAGAAAAAACTATTGTAAAAACTACAGAAACCAAATTCCTTTAGAAAGAAATTTATTTTTATTCATTAAAAAAAAAACAAAAAACAAAAAAATAGATTGCTGCTTTATCTTTTTATAGCATAGAACTAGCAAGGACAGCAAAAGACAGCCCCCCCCCTCCCCTTTTTCCTTTCTTTGCTTGTCATGATTGCCTGGAGAAAATGTAGCGGACCAAGTGTCATCAGACGATGGACTCATTCATCTGATTCTGAGAATTTGTTGAGATTTTTGAAGGACAGAGTTCCCTCTCTGATCTTTGCATGTAGGGAACTCGGGAAACGTAGGTGTTGGTGAATGTGAAAGCCAGCGTTTCGCGATTCATTGCATTTCGAAAATATATAACCTTAATTCACAAACTTATCTTAAATATGTATGTACAACAATCGTAAATAAATTGAAAGAATATTTCTACTTTATCAAAATATTTTTTCAAAATGTATTTTTTTAACTTAATATTATTTATTATTATTTCACTTTATTATCGTTTGCTTCATTTAATAGTGTCGGATGCATTGCCATTAAAATTTAACTCGTTATTATAAATCTACTTTGATATTTAAGCGGACAAAAGAATTGAAATACTTTAAGAAATTAATTTCATGTTACGGAAAATAAAAAAAAAAGGGGGAATTTAAGTCTACATTTTATTTATGCAAACAAACATCCTTTTTTTTAATTTTAATATCAAGATTTCGTAATAATAAAGTTATAAACTATACACAATGTCTCAAAAATATAGATTTTTTTTTTTTTTTTTTTTTTTTTTTTTTTGACAGATAGCAAATAATGTTTTTTAGCTTTTTACATGTGAAACTAAAAATAATGAAGATATTTTAACAAAATTTCCACTGTAATACATTGCTGTTTTTGTGTGTGAAACTCGATAACGTCACGAAAAAAGCAGGAAGAACATAATAATTTAACCAGTGACAGATTTCATTTTCATAGTTTTTACTATAGTTGCATCATTACAAGTTATCACAATTGAGGCATTTAAAGTATAGTTAAGATGTTAGGGAGTTAATTTCTAATATTTGTTTGCATTTCGAAATTTTTATTTGTTTATTATTATTATTACTGAATAATCGAGACACATCTCTACGCCGTTCCTTTTTCATTTTTTTAGGATTTCATTCATCTGACGGAAACCTATTCGTTTTTGTCCTCCGTCTGCCTGTCACAGAGTCCGTACATAAAAACTATATATGCGAGAGAGTTCAAATTCTATCTAGTTACAGCTGAATACCTCTTGTCATACAACAAATCACAAAATTTTGAAAAAAAAAATGTTATTTTAATTAAAATATTTTTTTTTTATATCATCAGTTCATTTTAACTCCCCAAATCGCCTTTTTTTGTCCATATATCTATATATGAGAAGTGCCACCTGGTTTTACCCCCCCCCCCCCCTCAACGTCATGCTTATGTCTAGACCTAAGTCCAGATGTTTATGGGAACAATTATTCACTCCATTAATATCTGTACTGGTAAATTCACCTTTGAATTGAAAAGCAATTTATCATACTCCATATTCATAATAGCATGCAGAATTAACATAGCCCCAATGTTATGAAATAGGATTGCAAGATACACATCATAAAGCAGATGCATAAGCAAATTCATTATTTACTCATAAAGGTTTAGTTCAATTCGTAGAGTCGCAATTTTTTTTAACCTGCAGTGGTTTTTTATCATTTTGAATGCGGTTTTTGACGAAATCCTGCTATAAATACTATTAGTTAAATATAAAAATCTGAAATAGGATAGTGGATAATTTCCATAAGGCACATTCCTAAATATAATGGTGCTACCATTTATGCAAAGAATGATTAATTCTTTATTGACAATTTTCGTTCGTTAATTTAATAATAAAGTGTTTTGAAGGCGATATTAAACAAAACCCTCTGGGGATCAGCGATCACATTTACCTATTTGTTTTCTTTGGATGCAAATAATTTTTAGAATGTCACTTTCGTTTTCGGAACCGGTTTTGAAAGTGAGAGTAACTTTTTTTAAATATTTGCAATCAAAAATCAAAAAAGGAAACAGAGAGCGATGTAGAAATGTACCTTAGCAATCCTTTTTTTTCTTTCTTTTTTTATGTTGAAATGCAAACAATGTATTAGAAAATAACCTCTCCATAGGTTTAACATTAGCTTGTGAATACCTTTGAATGCAGGGTCAGGAGCCTTGAGAACAGAAAAGAATTTTCTGCATGCGCACGTTGATTTCTAAAACGAAAAATATTTTAGGTGTTAGTTGCATCAGTTTTTGTGGAGCTATTAATTAATGCAATCTTCCTGTTTATAAATTGATATGCCGTTACTACTCTGTTATCCCGTCGACCGATTTCGCCAAATCATACAAATCGCCAATTTGATAGCCAAATTATACATATAGACGTAACTTTTATTTTAAATAACAAACAAATAATTAGTAGAATATTAATAAAAATACAAATAAAAAGTCAAAGTTAAATCACTCAATGACATTTTAAGCACGTGTATCATATTTAATGTCATTGAATTGACATTCACGACCATCCATTGTTGGCATTTAATCTTATAATTTGGCGATAGAATTTTGGTCGACGGAATAACCTAGTAGTACCGATATGTCTATATGCTTTCCTGAACCTAACTCTAATTAATTAATGACTAAGTAAAAGACTACTAGAAAATTTAGCATTGTCGGTGCCGAGATTAAATTGGATTTTCGAAAATTCTGAATGTACTTCCGATATTCTTTATAATACCTTTTTTCATAATTTAATTCATAGAAAACTTATGTGATAATAGAGAGAATTAAATATTTTAAAAATTATTTAATGTTACAAAAAGAAAATATATAATTCGTGGAATTTTTAATTAGTAGTAGTAAATAATAATTAATAATTCCACTACACAACATAATCAAAATATGAAAGTTGTTTGATTTTTTTCTTTGTTTTATCTGCTTTGTGTGACTTTTGTGATGTCACAACAAATCGTGTCGTGATTTTCTCCAATCTAGGGGCGATGTCTCAAGCAATCAAATTTTGTAGTCCATATGTCACCACATTCACTGTGCCACACTAAGCACTCTAGAATCACTAGTATGATGGACTCTCACAGGAAATATAGGACTAGAGGCCGAACTAGATTGTTCTTTTAGTCAGAACTTGAATCAAACATGCTTTCGCTCTTTCGTCGCTAAAAAAGATGGAGGTTTGAGCAGAGCCTGATTACCGCACAGGCCAACTAAGGTCGTGGCCTTGGGCCCACTGTTGATAAGGGCCCAAATTTAATAAAATACTTTAGAAAATATTTCCCAAAATTGCAGTTTCCAGCAATTATTTTAATTAATTTAGAAAATATTTCCTAAAATTGCAGTTTTGAGTAATTATTTTCTCAAAAACGATTTTGGTTAACTTGTCAATTATATGATAATCTAATGATAACCTGTCGAATAATGCGAGGGGAAGGGGGGTTCAGCTTTTATACTAGCACAAGGGGGCTCTGAAAAAAGTGCTGGACCTTGGGCCCTGTACAACCTTAATCGGGCTCTGGGTTTGAGATTATATTTTTTGGCGATGATCCCTTTTTTGGTAACTTTCGGATTTCATTCTCGGTCAACATAAGATCCGGAAGGAGATTTCAAGGAGCTTTTGCAGGGAGAAAAAACAATTTTGCGAACATTTCTCTCTGCCATCACGTAATGGAGTGAAGCGATGTAAAATTGAAGAAAAAGTTACCAAATTTGATTCTAGTATACTAGTTAACAATGCACTGCACTTTAACAGTGTACTACTAAAAATCTGCAGCATTTCTTGCATACTCACTCCGCCGCTTGTTTAGAAAACGATTACTTGGCTATATTAGGAACTATTTTCATTTGTCGGAATAGAGCTATTCTATACAAGCGGCAGAGTGAATATGCAGAAAATGCTGCAGATTTTTAGCAGAATATGCACTGTTAAAAATATATACTATTTGCTGCATCATTACTCCACCGTTGTCATAAAATATCTCTATTCTGACCAATGAGAATGCTCCATAATAAGTAACCGTTTCCTATAAAAGCAGTGGAGTGACAATGCAGCAAATGATAGAGATTTTTAACAGCGTGAGAAGTCTGTGAATAGATTATTATAATTATTATTATTATTATTATTATTACATACATCTGACGTGTGTGCTCGACATGAAAGCCTGCTTATAAGTCATTATCAATTTACAAGGACGAGATAGCACAAGTAAATTTCACAACACAAGAGAAGTACAACCGGGAGCTCCACACAAAGAGTGTGTGCAATGGAGCCAGTGGGATTTGAACCCACAATCTCCTACACTCGCATACTGTGAATGGACTTTACCCGAGGCTAACGAGAAAGACAGGCTACCACGGTCTATTTCACATATATTTTTTTACATACCGCTAGAGTCATGTGATGCTCGAATACACCAATGCGGATTCACGAATAGAGCACTACGTCATTCTACGGTCTGTATAAAAAAAAGACATTTGGGATGCATCACTGTAGCCTGTCTTTTTCGTTAGCCTCGACTTTACTCACGTGACGTCAACTTCAGTTAAACAGAAGAAAAATACCAATAGATCCATTGCATTGACGTCACAGCAACGGCTGATACTCTAATCACAGCGATTGTCATAAAGTGGCACGCTCATCATTTTGTACCATTAGCAGCCTGTCGTAGACAGATGCCAGCCACGACCACAGACTTCTGATATACACGCACATTCCATTGTTCTTTCGGCATGGTTTCGAATCCAACGTCTTTGGCGAAAAGATACTGTTTTTTTGGCGGTGATCGCTTTATTGGCAACTTTCAGATTTCACAAAGAAAAAAGCAGAAGTACGGTCAGCTCAAGACAAACATAACAATACGAGTTTCGACGGGAGAAAAACCGGTTTGGCGCGTTAAATCTGTCCTCCGTCAAGTGACGGAAAAGAAAGATGTCGGCGTAAGAAAAGGTAACTGATGTGCTGTTTAGGTCTCAGAGGTCATTGGCCACGACATGGTTAACGAAAAAGAAAGGCTACCGCGGTGCGTTACGGGTATCGTTTTTACAGACCGCTGGATTCAACGGATGCGCGTATGCACCAATGAAAACATACGAAAAGAGCATGATGTCACTCTAGCGGTCTATAAAAAAAGATATGCGGAATACATCGAAGTAGACTATCTTTTTAGTTAGCCTCGAGCCACCATTTGTCACGTCATAATAACGAGTGAGAAAACCCCGATGCAAAATGCAAATTGCATCAGCTGGCGAAGTAGTGTATTAAAGATGCCCCTAAAGTCACTCAAAAAGACCCGGATGATAACGTTAAGTCTATGGGGGCGTTATCTTTAGATATCTTGAACAAATTTTAATATTTTTACATGATTTTTTTTGCATAGAATAACTGAGGACTATAACCGGGCTAGATTTTACCTTTTCTATTTTGGTTATATATATATTTTTTATACTATGCTAGTTTCAATTTCAGAACCTGTTCCAATTGGTTCCGAAAGTTAAATTTTCTATTAAAAAAAGAAAAAATGTGAAGAAGTAAAAATTAGCTCGGTTGTTGATCGTCTTAAGCTATCCAATTCAAAAAAATCATGTAAAAATATTGAAATTTGAATGAGATATTTGAAAATAACGCCTCCACAGACTTAACATTATCATCTAAGAATTTTCGAGTGACTACTAGGGGCTTTTAATGTTTATCGAATGACTATAAATCAGGAGGTGGCAGTACAGGTTATCACATCATCAAGTTCACGACTGAAATTTTAGAAATAGTAAAAACTTTAAATTTGACAAGTAATTTTGATAAAATTAAAACCGACCAATTGTATATTAAAATGTAATTGGTCGGCCAAGTCATATCTTGGTGGAAATTACCTAATTATCCGATTTCAGCGGTTGAGTAATAGCTTTGCTAATGTATTTTCATGAACTCAAAGGTATGAAAACATGACAGATTGGATTAAGAGCAGGAAAACACAATGGTAAACCTAGGAGTCAACTGCTGAAATCGAGTTTTCAGGTGTCTTACATCTAGATATCACTTGGCAAGCCATTTTCATGTTTTAGCCGGGAACTCGAAGAGATTGTCTGTGCTGCCGTCTCCCGGTCTAGTCGTTTGGATCCAATTTATGGTGGCCACGCAGATTGGCACTGTTAGACGTAGGACACCTCAGTATGTGAATGTCAACATACGCTGATGGCTCACAAACTGTGGAAAACCTATATTTCAGAACCTAGCAATAATCGATTGAGATTAATTAATAAACATTAGTTTGGTAATAATGGCAGTTTTGACACAATGCTAGGTGATCCTTTTTTCTTTAATTTATCCTTACTCAATCAAACTTTACGTACCCTATGTTCTCACTCTCATATAGAGGCATTATAATTAACTTTGAGGTGCATTTATGTTACGGTAAGACGCGTCTGAGAATTGCGACATAAGGGATAGGTAATTTGATCCGTTATGATGGTTAGGGGCAAAAACAAATTCCTAGCCCTCGTATACGCCAACTACTTCGACCCCGAGTTATGCGCGAAACTTGGGTCCAACACTCAAATGGTATTCACCATCTAACCTAGCTTTATAAGGTTGAAGCTGAAAACTGACGCTGTTATTCGACCTTTATCCAGAAGAGGTTGAGGTCGAAGTCCCTCAACCGAGCTTGCACAGCAAACAAAAAACAAACGGAGAGAACAAGTTTGGCAAATTTTACGATAATGGCAGCGTATTGAATTAAGGCGCTGTGTAAGATATAGAAGTTAAACAGAAGAACATTATGCAAAGGTATGTAATATCATATATATGTATATCTTCATTTTTTCAGTTTAATTTGTTTTATATTTATATATAAATCTATAATCTTATATATAAATCCACTATATTATATGTTTAATTGTTTGTTTACATAAATAGACATGATTGTGAAGAATTTGTCCTAAAATGAGTCAACATTACCTACACTGTCGATAAATTACTACTAAAATAACAACTATTGCATTTAAGGTCATTTATTTTTTGCAATTTTGATCTAAAAAATACCATTGTATTTCAACAATATTGAAATGCAAGTCGCATTTACATAAATTCTAATTAAAATATGAAACATAAGACATGTTTGCATTTCTTAGGATAAAAAATATATATATATTCAGATTATCTTTAAATATTCATTGATTCACTGCAGATTTTTTATTTTAGTGGTCAAAGGATATGTTTGAAAATGAGATTTACGGTCTATTGTATGAAAGATTATATTACATGGTTTATAAACAACATGTATATAAATGTACATCAACTCTGTAAATTATATATTTAAAAATCACATAATTTCTACTTGTAATTTGATAGTTTGATAAAAGTGCATACAAGTAAATTTCTAAAGGAATGAAATATGTTTCTTCTACGCCTGGCCCACTTTTCCATGATTTAGCAAAAATGCGTATCCCACTTGTTGGTTAACATAAATTAGTATAAAACAAATCAGAAATTGTACATCAAACATGACAAATGAGATGCGTTCTTGTTATAACTAGTCTTATAAATAATCAGATTTTGGTGCAATAGCTGTTGTATTCTTATACGAATATCAATGAAAGCAAAATTTGTTACAATTATTAAATATTAACATATTAAATTTAGTAATACGGAAATAATAGGACTCCTTAAAAAAAAGAACGTAATCATCGTGGCAACCTATTATCATTACCTATCATGATGACTTGATTTAGTAGAATGAAATTTTACAATATTTATAACATTCGAGAATAACTTTTGAAATGACAAAATTCTGAAACAATTATACATGGGGACGTCCATTCCGAAATTCAGGGACAATTCGAAGAAATTCTCATAAATGATCCCAATAATTTTATTAAAAATATAATTAAGGTAAAAATTGATGTAACCAGTTAAATATACCCATGTTTCATTCACGTAACATACATCTAATTCGAAACGAGAAGTATTTTACTTCTTTGTACATTAAATCAAAATTTTGTTCCTTTTGTGACACTCTGGTCACTCTTATATCTTTCATAAATTTCAAGTATTATACATTTTTACATATTATTATTTTTTTTTTCAAACAAAATATATTCGTATCAAAACCAAAAATATTAACTCAACTGATACTTAAAAGTAATCAGTATTTTTATTTATTATTTTTTAAATTCAGTTGTTAAATCAAAAAATGGTAATTAGTCTGCTCAGGGGCGTGCGAAGAAAAAATTGCGCCCGTGGCAAAATTAGAATTTGGAGCCCCCTTCTCCCAATGTTTTTCTTGTGACAGGTCAAAAATGACGTTGGTAGTATAAGTTTGGCGCCCCCTAGATTTCCGCGCTCAAGGCGATCGCCTCCTTCGCTCCCCCCCTTTCTGTATTTATTAATTTTTTTTAAAGATTTCAGATGTTAGTTTTTAACATTTTTTTTTACTTTTAGAAGTAATGCTTTTATAAAATTTATTATTATTATTAAATAAATAAAAAAAGATTTGTTCTTTGATCATATCTGAGCTGTGATGAGATCTAGCTAATTAACGTTTCCGTTTGACAACACTTGTTTTGTGTACAACTTTTCTCGACCCTGCAACGAAAGCGTGGGCTCTGGTTGGCCATTACTTATCTTCCATCTGTTCATAAGACAATTTTACTGTTAACGGATAGCTTGTCTATCTTGCGAGCTTGCCAGGCCTATTCACTTCGTTCACCTAAGGTCATTCTCCATCTGATCCATAGCATTTCGGTCATGAGTAATATGGGCTACTGCATCACTTTGGTCTGGTGCCCCGCTCATAAGGGTATCGTCCCAATTGAGAGGGCTGACTTTCTGGCTAAAAATGGTCCATTTCTCTGCCAGTCTATCCCTTAGATTTCTCCGGAGGACTTACGTTTTCACGTCAAGAAGAGCTGGCTCATTGAAAATGGCTTTTCATGGCTTAACACTGACTACGCACCTACTTACCCTCACCTCACCCCTTACCGGTCTTTTTCTCTGTGGACCCCCTCCAGGCTAACTCATGTGCTTATTGCCCGATGGAGGGCTAAGATGATCCTCACCCAGCAGCGTCTTCTCCCCGCTGTGTAGGCATTGTTTTGAGTTGGATACCCCGGAGCACGTTCTCTTGCACCGCATGTTTCTCAACTGCCCTCGCTGACAGCTGTTTTTTTCGCTCAAGTTGCCTGCCTCCTCGAGTTACAGCGACACATGTCTGTAGCTCTCTCATCTCCTCATGGTGTTGCGGCCCTAATCCGATTTTCACGTGTGGCTCTTCCCCATCTTTTTTGACTGCTCTTGTTGACAGCCTGTGTGGGCCTGCTGTTATAGACCCCTTGCACGTGACGTCACATGCTTCATCTGGCGCCCAAACATAAGGCAAATGTGATGTTTTCACATTTATAAAAATAGTAATTTGCGCTTCATTTTTTAAGTATTTAGAAAAATAATGCAAGAATAAGAACAATCAAAATTAAACAGAAAGACCACAGTTGCTTTAAACGGCAAACGGGGAGTAAAGATGGTTTGTTTGGGCTCCAGAACATGGCGTCATGTGCACCAGATAAGAGGAACAGCCGCTGTTGTGACGTCAATGTAAGGGGTCAATAAGGAAAGGGCAGTTGATGTCACTGTGGTCTCTTATTTGTGCGAGCAAGCTGTTTTCGCCAGTGCTTCGTTATAGTACCCACTCTACATATGAATTCAGGCATTCTGATTGGTCTACAAATTTTATTATGGTTGTCTGCTTGCTATGATTGGGCTACGTCGTCAAGACCGCTATGACAAAAATGTAGCGGTAGATTGGTTGACAGAAGTGTTTGTTTATAAACATGCCCTTTCCTCGTTTTTTCTCTCGTTTG
Source organism: Maratus speculifer (assembly GCA_964019185.1). Taxonomy (NCBI): domain Eukaryota; kingdom Metazoa; phylum Arthropoda; class Arachnida; order Araneae; family Salticidae; genus Maratus; species Maratus speculifer. Next base: position 276,170,871 of record OZ025289.1, on the reverse strand, counting down.
CCTGTGTCGTACATGATTTGACCATGGCTGTTTATATTAGTGTCTACTCTGGAGTTTCGAGACAAAAGCCTCCCTACGGGTGTGTACACATGTCTCAGTAGTGGCCAACCAACCAACCAACGAAAGCGCGGTAATTTTCACAGGAAGCGTGAGGTGTGACGGTGTGAGATGAGATTCGTGATGCCGGTACAAGTAAGTTTTTATTGTTCTACTGCGAATTTTCTGTTCAGAAAATCCAAATGAAATTCTGTTCCAAAAATCAAATTTAGTTTTGAGATTCTTTTACAGTTTTGCAAAATTACTAAATTTTATCTAAATAAGCGATTTAACACTCCCTCATCCTATTTGTATACAGGAAGCTAACTTGATTTTGCACCAGTTATGCACTCAAAATTTTCATCATCCTATACTTTCCTTAGTATAAAATGAAGTTATTAAAACAGTTTAATAGAAAACTTAGTACCTACAGTGTAAATATGCACTTATTTATCTTTATGGCAGAGAAAGAGAGAGAGAAAAAAAATAATTAGCTACCTCTATAGATCACTTCTAGCTACGACCGTGGAACAATATAAGTGAATTGATAGAAATGTTCTTGTGATCAACAGATATTAAAAATGTTTATTATTAGACAGTTTCTGCAATAAAAACTTCGCTGAATCCTAGAACAGCCGAGACACTTGGCATCGTTGAATACGACGAGGCGATAAATGGCTTTTCTTGTTACCGGATCGTTTCCTGGATTGTTTCCATGCCATTATGCCTACACTTGTTAGTTCAGGATTTTGGATTGATTTAATCGGATTGCACGGTTTCTTGTCTTTTGTTTAATTGGATTTTATGAAATGCCATTGTTACGTCAGTCTTGTATTGTTTAAATTTAAAAAGGAGATTGCATTATATATGTATGACTATATTTTCTGGTTTCTTATTCATGTTATTTTAAAGATGTTGTTTATTTCAATAAATAGTAACATCATACATTTGGAAACATATATGCTGGTAGAGCACATAAATATATATTGAGGGTATGCTTATCTCGAAATAAATATTCAAGGATTTAAGTTGTGATTTGTCAATAATATTTAAAAGATTGAGATGACAATGTGTTGATGTTATTGAAAGTGAATTCTTATATCAGAAATACTTTTTTTCTTACTTGAAAATCGCATAATGTTTATATACCACAAATACTTTAAAATTTTATCACGTGTTTTTGTACAAATTTATAGAGATTTTAATAGCTTGATATCTGCATTAATAGCTGCGATTTAGCTCATTTCTTGAATGTGCCTTTTGTGCATTGAAATTAAATTTTCGGTTTTAGTGTTAGTTAACTAGGGTTTGATGAGTTTTGTGCATTTTAGTGATTATTGCACAGCGAGTTTTGTGGATGCACTGATGTTTTTTTATTTTAATGGTCGGGCAGCACTCATACACACATTAGTGATTGCAGTGTTAAGTTTTGTGCATTTTAGTGATTCCTGCTTGAGCTGAACAGAGTAGTTGAAATTTCATTTTTTAAGCATATGAATTTATAACTGACCTCTAAAAAGTTATTTGAATATCAATGTATTCTATATGCAGTAATTCATAAAACTATTTACTTGGTATTTAATAATACGTCTGCAAAATATGAAAAAAGTTATGAACAAAAACCCTCATAAAATATCTCCAGATTAAAATTGTTTCACATTTATACAAATAAAAATAAGTACTTTTTTTATATATAGGGAAATGGAAAAGAATATAATTTTTAATAAAGAAATTGAAAGTGAAAATACAATAAATGGAAAAATTAATAATTAAAGAAATCCAACCATCATCATCAATATTGTATAAATTTGAATTACGATTTTGAAGAAGCCTTGCAAGTCTTTTTAGAAGTCTTGGAGCCTATCAAGGAGTCTAATGAGTGTATATAACATACATTACATATGTATACCTTGTTACCAAAGCTCTGCAGCACTTCATGAAATTAAAAACACAGTTAGTACACCTAACTACATTTAGAAAATAATTTTTATTAGTTGGATTTATAATAATATACAAGTTATCAATCTGCAAATAATTTTAATGAGATATTTAAAAAAATAATAAATTTAAAATAACTTAATTTAATCTGTACACATGAATAGAGCTGGGAATGCTCAGAAAAATTGGGGAAAAAAGCCATTTTTTTTCCGTTTTTTTCCAAAGGCTTATTTTTAAATTTTTCTGAGCTGGAAAATTTGAAATTTCATTTATGTAATAATATATTGAAAATTTTGTAATAGCTACATTCTCATATTTTCTTGTTTGAAACACAAGACCCTTCGCAAAATTTCTCTTGAAAATAGACATTTCAGAAAAAAGTTTAATCTACAAATTGAATCTTTCCAAATGCAGTGATTGAAAGAAAAAAATCTCATGCCATATAGCAGCTGAATCTTATCAAGTTGTATATGTGTATAAATAACCTTATTAAAAATGTCTAAATAGGAACCTAAATATAGTAATAATTTCTTATTCACAAATTTTGATTATATTTTGTACAAGTATGTACAAGAAGTTCACAATTTCACAAAAACAGGATTATATGAAAAAAATCTAGATATATATAATTAAACGCAACTTCTCTTTTTAAAAATTAATTATTGTACAAAATTATTTCAATAATATGCCGATTAATGGAAATGATTTATTACTCTTTTCTATCTTTTCAAGAAGTAAGTATTGAATTCGTGAAAAATGTGACTTTCAGTTTTTTGTGTATTTAAACGTTTTAGAAAGTCCTGAACACGATTTGATTTTTTTTTTTTTTTTTTTTTTTTTTTTTTTTGAAATATCGTTACTCTGCGAGTCTGTATGTGACAAAAATTTTATGGGCACTCTATCTCAAGAACTGATGCACATAATTTCACAAAACTTTAGATTCAGTTACAATTTGAAATAAACTCTATGTTTAGTTATTAATGTATATCGCCCAATCGATGGCGCTGCTATGCTGCATTATTAAATTATCGCAATAGTTCTATCTCAAGAACTAAAGGATGATTTTTCAAACTACAGCTTCAGATAGTTCCTAATATAATGTTGTTTAATTTTTAGTGTAAATTGCCCTATAGGTGGCACTACTATGGTGCATTTTTCAAGATTTCGTTATTGGTTGATTGTTTTTTCAAAGTGTTGAATCTAAAATTGACCTCCATAATGTACAATAATGTTGCAAAATATGGACAGTTTGCGTTAGGAAAGTACAACTGCAATGAGGAAAAAAAAAATTACAAGTACTATATTCCAAATTATACTTTCTCTCTTGATTAAACTTTTTTGTTTTCAGTGAGTAAAAATCTTAACATTCAATAAATCCTATGCTATTTATTAGTTGCAGACTTGAGTAAGCCAAACTAAAACTTTGTTTTGTTTGAATTTAGATTACAAAACTAAATCAAAACTTTTTTGAGTTGAGATTGAAAAGCTATTCTAAAACTAAACATATTTTTTAAAGGAAATAAAATTATAATTGTAAGAAAAAAAAAGGAATAATGTATAAAATATACATTTTTTAAACAAACAATGGAATTTTTGAATACAGTCCTCCCTACTTAATTGGGTAACGGATAATCGAATACCCCGCTTATTCGAATAAAATCCTCCGGAACCGAATTTAATCCCATTGGGCTAATGTTATTTTTTCCCCGCTTAACCGAATACTTTTCACGAAATGTCCTCGCTTATTCGAATAACATATGTGTGAGATAATTTGAAAAATGGGTGTGAAAAACATGTTTCAATTGGAATTTCCTCCACAGTTTTTGTCATTTTCTGTTGTTACACAGAAAACAAATTTCCAGAACTCCCAGCATGGATTTTGCCTGGCAGGTGTATAAGTACTTGTCAAGGAAGTTCCCTTCCTTGTTCATTTTTTCGAATTAATTTCAAAAATGGTGACATAAATTGGACAGGAATTTCGATCAATTTTGTATTTTGTTTACTTTCGTTTGTCAAGACTTCTTTTTCACTTTTTCGATTTTTTTTTTTTTTTTTTTACAATTATTCTTAATGGAGACACTTTCATTTTCAAAAGCAGGCCCTGAAACAGAAATCATCCTCATTAAAAATATCTGCGATTAAAATGAGAAAAGTTAAAAACGACGACGCCTTTTGTACAGATCGATCTCAGCTATCCATTGCAAAAAATATCATTTAAAAATATTGAAATGCGAAAGAGATATCTTTATAAACTTTTCTATAGCATTAGCATTAACGAGCAAATCCTCGAAGTAACCCTTGAATAATGTGTTGTCAGTTAGAGGTTTAAGATGGTAATTATGAAACCACTCGAAAAAAATCTCGTCCATTTTTTACTCTAAAATTTCACATAAATCGTTTTCATCTATTTTTTTTAAAACCTGTATAAATTACGTAAATTAAATTCTAATAACAAAATTTGGATCTAATTCACATGATCTGCATTAAATGCAATGTAAACAAAATGCATGTGTTTACTGTCATTGAACTATTGCGTATTTACTTGTCATTTTGTTTTTATTTCAGTTTGTATTATTCTATAAGTTTTTAATGATTTTCTTACTCTGGTAACTAAATATACTATGTTTAATAATTTTGTCATTTTATTACACCTTAAATATTACATTTATATGCCTCCCCGTTTAATCAAATACCCCGCTTAATCGAATATTTTTTCTGGAACCGTCGATATTCGTTTATGCAGGGACGACTGTACTGATATTTATAATAATGACAAAATTGCAATAATTTCTTTAAACTAGTTTAGTATCATTTACTTAAAAACTATACTTATGTAAATGGAATGCATATTTTTATTCCAAACTGCACACTTTTGGGCTCAAGTTTTTAGGTCAATTGGTAGTTAAACATGTAACTGAAAAATCATTTTAACAGAGATCATATGATGTAACAAACAATAGTGTTTAATAAAAATTTTTAGGCTGTGGGAAAAATAAAAAAAATAAATATTAAAAGCAGGCTTTGCTACTTTTTTTTTTCTTTTTTGTAATATAAAGTGAAAATAATTTTCTTTTTTATATAAAATGGGAAAAAATGTTTATTATTTAACATTCTCTAGAAAATATAATTTATTTGGGAGAAAATATGAAAAATTAATTTTTCAAACTTTTCTGTTTTTTTTCTGGAAAAAAAACCCAGTTTTTTCACCACTTATAATATTTTTCCGGAAATTTTACGTCTCTACACATGAAAAATGAAAAACTGCAAAGCCAGTACAATTTTTTTAATCAAAAGAAATTAAAGTACAGACAATTACAAAATAAATACAGAGATGAGATTCTTCAGACTTTAGTTGAATTTCAGACTTTTCTACAATTTTTAAAGAAATTTTACAAATTGAATTTTGGGGAAAAATTTTATATATTTTCCTTAGTTTTGTTTTTGTACTTTGATATAATAGTCCATTTTTTTATGTAATATATGTTTTAATAACAATTATAATATTTATTCTGTTTGAAATTCATAAGTATTATTGTTCAAATCTCAGTTGCGCAGTTTTCAGATTTTTTACTTTCTTGTCAATCTCATCCCTGTAAATATGAAATGTTTTCCATTATTCAATGAATTGTTACAGTAAGCAGTAAACATTTTTTTTGATAGACTGATTTTAATGGTCTGAATAAATTGGAGGTTTAAAGAATGTTTTAATTTTATATTGGTTAATAATTGTACTTGTTATGTATTAATTCTCCTTTTTTTTATTAGTTTTGAACTGTCAAAAATTGTCTTTAAAAGGTGCACAAATAAATTCCAAATTTAATTAGTTAATTTACAGAGTTTCCCCCAGAGGGATTCATGGGGGGGGGGGTGCTCTGCCCCTCCTGCCCTTTAGTTCTAAAAATAGCGCCCTTCTTGCCCCTCATCCAAAAACTAGCGCCCCTCTTGTCACTCATTCAAAAAACTGGTGCCCTTTCTTGCCCCACATTTGAAAAAACGCAACCCTCCAGTGATGATGTGGACATATAGAGCATAAATTACGCAAAAAATAGCTCTTATTTGTCCCACTGGAGGTGTAATTTCGTCAAAAGATCGAGAAGTAACTTCTAATTTCAGGCAAGATTCTCAAAAAGAAAAGCTAATTTCGTCACAAAATCCCGGCAGATTTCTTCAAAAGGACATGAAAAAAAGACTAATTTTGTCCAACAATCGCAATAAAACAGAAAATGTTGTCAAATGATTCACGAAAAACAGCAAATTTTGCCAAAAAGTCAACTTTCGTCAAAAAATCGTGATAAAACGGGTGATTTTGTGAAAAGATTTGCGAAGAAAAGGCAAATTTTGTCCAAAGTGAAAAACTCTATCAAAAAATTTGTGTAAAACTACAAATTTTGCCAACAATTCATGAAAAACTCAAAATTTATCAAAATATCCCGAAAAAAACCCACAAATTTTGCCAAAAGATAGCAAAAACATGCAAATTTCATCAAAGGGGCACAAAAAAAGTTAATACCAGAAGTGAATTTTTCAGTTCTAAAAAATTTATTTTCCTGCTTCAAAATTGTGTTTTTTTTTTTTTTTTTTTGCTCCAAAGGCAGATTTTCCTGCTGTACAATCAAGGGTGTGCAAAGAGAAAATTGCACCTAGGGGATAATTAGAATTTGATGCCTCCCCCCTCCCACACTCCTCTCCCAACTTTTTCTTGTGACAGCCCAAAAATAACGTTTGTAGTATAGATTTGGCACCTCCTATATTACCGCGTCCGGGGCGATTGCCTCCTTTCCCACAGTTCTCTTCACAATCTGTTTTAAACCAGTACAAATCTTTCTAAATGTGACTCCTGAAAGCACATGTTCATTAAACAAAAAGAATTGTTTATTCAACAAAAGTAGTTTTTTTAAAGCCTTTTTCAATAAATCCGTTTTGCTCCTTTTTAAAAGAAATACGAACAATATATTTGTTATCCTCTACACTGAAATAAGCATTATTTCATAATTAAATTTGTACATTGCTCATTTATTTTAAAAAAAAGTAAAGAAAAATTAGCAAAATCTGCCTTTTTTTTTTCGTGATTTTTTAACGAAATCTGCTTTTTTTGCATCTTTTAACAAAATCGGCAGTTTTCAATTTTTTGGATTTTTTCCTTGATTTTTAGAAATTTCTGACCGTTAAATTCTAGATTCAACTATATAAAAGTACCCTGAAAAAAGTAAAAAGTGCCCTTTCTAGAATAGTAGTGCCCTGCCCCTTTTTAAACCTGTGGGAAACTCTGTAATTTATATATGCTATATTTGTATATTATTTATATTTGCACACAGGTATATTTATATATATATGTACATCCAAGCTCACATTATGTGCACATCAGTGTTTTTTTTTTTTATTATTATCACACAACTACTCAGCATTCGGTATCTCTGTACTCAGCCGAGTAGTCAATGGCCGAGTACTCGTAATTCGGCTACTCGGCCAAAGTACTCTCGGTACACCACTAATATTCCTCATGTGATTTTGGAAAGGAATGAGCTAATCATTAAAATTATTTTCAACATCAAAACTTTTTTAGTTTCCTTAATATTTTCATTTAAATCCGAAGGTGCTAATAATTATACATAGTGCTAATGACTGTACTGTTTACCCTATGTATATATATATTTTTTCACAAAAATGCCTTTTTTTCTCACAAAAATGGACCCCAAAAAATAAAACCTGGATTGACCCCTGTCGTGTCATGTTGAATTCAGAAACAACCTTTTACAATTGTAAAAAAATGACTATCTGCTACTTTATTGTAAAAATAAATAATCAGTCATATAATTTATGTATAGAATATGATGTTTGTATTCCTATATGTATAAAACATGTAGTTTTGAAAATCATACTTAATATATTTTTCTTCCTTTTCATATACATACATGCTTTATGGGAGCTGGAAAAACTGATTTTGGATTTGATGCAGCTTTTTAAAGGTAAGTACATTATAAACTAATATGAGGTATTAACCTAATATAATAATAATTCTCTTAATTAATACAGTAGACTGACTCCTTCAAATCTGCTACCCTAAAATCCACAACTCTCTAAAATCTGCTCTCTCTCAAATGATCACCAAAAACTCTTGAATTTCATCAAAAGAGAAGGATTCTAAAAAATAAACATTTTATTCAAAGATTGAAAAAAACAAAAACATGAATTATGTCAGTTTTAAGAAAATTCTATCAAAGCATCTCTGAAAAACACTAATTACATTAAAAAAATCTCTAAAAGAAAGACTGTCAAAAGATCATGAACTTTTTGAATGATCACCAAAAAACGCACTTTTGTCAATAGATTGCAGGAAAAAGTAAAAATTTTGTTAAAGAATTTTGCAAATTAGAAAAAAATGCAAATGTTATCCAGAGTTTTCCCAAGAGGATTTCAGGGGGACGCTCTCCTGCCCTTTAGTTTAAAAACTAGCGTCCCTCCTGTCCCTCATCCAAAAACTAGCGCCCCTCTTGTCACTCATTTAAAAAAACTAGCGCCCTTCTTGCCCCACATTTGAAAAGACACAGGCCCTTCAGCGATGATCCTGATGCGCTATAGAGTGTAAATTACGTAAAAAATCTGTGACGGAACGCAAAAAAAAAAGCTCTTACGTGTCCCACGGGACGCATAATTTCATCAAAAGCACACAAAAAACGGCAAATTTCATTTTTAAAAGATCGAGAAATAACGACTAATTTTCAGCAAGATTTGTGAAAAAATGGCTAATTATGTTCCAAAATCCCCCCCAAAAAGGGCAGATTTCCTCAAAAAATCGTAGAAAAAAAACTGATACATTTCATCGAAAAATTGAGATAAAATGGCAAAATTCGTGAAAAGTAAGCAAATTTCTTTAAAATAACCTGAAAAAAAAGGCAGATTTTGCCAAAAGATCTGAAAAAATGCAAATTTCGTCAAAGGGGCACAAAAGAAAAAGTTAATGCCAGAAGTGAATTTTTCTGCTTTAAAAACTAATTTTCCTGCTTTAAAATTTTATTTTTAATGCTTAAAAAGTGGATTTTCCTGCTTCACAATCAGGGGCGTGCAAAGAGAAAATTGCATCTAGTGCATAATCAGAATTTGATGGCCCGCTCCTCCCAAACTTTTTTTTGTGACAGTCCAAAAATGATGTTTGTAGCTTAAATTTGGCGTCCCCTAAATTTCCGCATCCGGGGAAACTGCCCCCCTTCGCCCTTTAATCAAGCTTTTTTTTGGCTATTATATTAAATCTGGCTAAACCTGAAAAAAAACTTTCTTATTTTATAATTTAGATGTAAATTAGTAATGTACCTTTTGAGGCAAATTTTATCGATTAATTTAGGAGAAATGTGTTATGAATATTTAATCATACATTATTAATTAATACTTAAATTTTGTAGAAAGATCATGGGAAAATATGCGAATTTCGTCGAAAGATCAGAGAGAAAATATGTGCATTTTGTCAAAAAAAACTTGGAAAATAGACATAAAAAAACACAAAAACTTTGGCGAAAAAGCGAGGAAAATATGCGAATTTTCTTAATAGATTGAGAAAAATATGCGAATTTTCACGAAAGATTAGGGGAAATATGTGAATTTTGTCGAAAGATTAGAAAATTATGCAAATTATCAGGAAAAATCTGAGAATTTTGACGAAAGATTGTGGAAAATATGCAAGTTTTGATGAAAGATCACGGATAAATAAAAAATTAAAGATCTTATTGCATGGTAATTTTATTTTAAAGAAATGAGAAAATTTCAAAGTTTAAACATCAATTATTATTATGATTGATGTTAATTACACTTTGTTATTTTAGCTTTTCATAGGTATATATTTACATATAATGTAGCCAATTTTCAAATTTAGTTTTTAAATATTACATTATGTTGAAGTTTACGTTTTGTTAAAATGTTACGGAAACATGTTAAAATATTTTAGTCCTTTGAAAAATTTTCAATTTCATCCCTGAATGGACAGAAGAGGGCATTTATTTAAATATTTTCACAACACACAGACTTCTAAACATTTAGCATTCATATTCCACTTACACATTGCATCATTAAAAAAAAAAAAAAAAAAAAAATGTAAATTCTGTTTATTTCTAGTCTTGTTTTAGATAGAAAAAAAAAAAAAAACACTCCAGCTATACAGATAAAGGAGGAATCCATAGATCTTCCATTATTTGAAGAAATTTCACATCTATTCCAGTTTTACTTAAATTCTTTTGCCATAGTACAAAGGAAATAGTGTTTATGTCTTAGGAAAAAGAAGTCTCAGAAAAGTTACTACCGTAATTTCTGGAAGAAACGCCGCGGCGTTTACGTGTTTTAAACTGAAATTTCAAGCGATGCGCCGTTTCTACCGATGCGATGTTTACGAGCATTTTTTTTCAAACAGCCGTGATATTTTTCTGAATTTTTCAGAAAATTAAAAAAAAAAAATTCGATCATAATTCCAAAATTTCGGACATAAAATGTATCGCGAATTCCGACAGATGGTTGCAAAAACAAATTAATTTTGATTTCGTCAAAATATCACGAAAAAATGTCAATTTTCATTAAAAGACCGCAAAAAGTTACGCAAATTTCGCATTAGATTACCAATAAATGAAAATTGCATTTTCGAATGAGTTTCCTGAATTTCCCCTCCCCTTCTTTTATAACTTACAGAAAATTTGTTCTGAATCATTTTTTTCCCCCGTTCCAAAGATTCAGTGATGAAATGAATGAATCATGAATCTTTGATGAAATGTGCTTTTTTTTAAAGATTTTTTAATTGATTTCATGCATTTTTTTTTACAAATTTCTCCTTTTTTCTGCATTTTTCGACAGAATTTGTTTTTTTTTAAACCAATTTTTTTTTTAAAGTATTGCTTCAATTATCAAAATTCATGATTCATTCAAAGATTCACGATTCATTCCTGAAAATTTTGTGAAATAATCCAGGAAAAATCCCGTGTAAGCGCCCTTCTCTAATTATTTTATGATTTTTCGTCATGTTTGGGGGGGGGGGATTAATGGTTTTTTACAGTACTGTTAGGAAAAAAAAAAATCACCGTATCCGCTGCGCCGCACTAAGCATATTTTTACTTTTAAACTCGTATGCGTCGCGGCGCTTATTCCCAAAAATATGGTACTTAAATAATATTATTAATTTTGTATTTATTTATTAATTTCTGATTAATAATTTCATTTTTGATTTCTTAATACAGCTTATTAATGTAATTCTGTTTAACATGTTAACCGCGATTACCGCGGAAATTTCACCTGCGGTGTTTACGACCATTTTCTAAATTTTTTTGAGTGATTTTCCGCAATGCGGCGTTTCTTCCAGAAATTACGATAGTGGTGTAAATATTTAAATTTGCATTTTTTGGATAGGAATTTTGGGAAATATACCTTATTTTATCAGTTGCAGTGCTACAAAAAAAAAAAGTTTATTCAGATGAGGTATATAATTTTATTTGTTATTGATTGATCAGATTCTTGTTTATAACAGAATTCTTATTTTTTATTACCATATTCTTTATCTATAATTTAATGTTTATTTACTATTGATAGAAATATGGTGAACTTCTGGTACTGCTGATGTAAAAGAACATTTTGTGTGTAAATATTGCACTAAAGCAAAATTGTAAAATTTAAAAAAATAAAGTGTTTGATTTAAAAAGTAAATAAATTTATTTAAATTTAACAGAAATAATTTTTGTTTATCTTGATGATACTGATATTTTTAAGTTTAATTTTACTATGTTCTAAAATATATATTTAGAAAATCATTATTTTATATATGTATATATATATATATATATATATATAAATCCAATAATAAATTTTTTATATGGCTTTTCTACAGAATAATTTTAAACCTAAGGGAAATTTTTAATAACTATATATTTCTAACTTTAATTTTAAGCATGAGATTCAGAAAGCCAAAATATTTCTTAGATATTTTCATTTGAAAGTTTTTCCCGGTTATTTACCCCTTTTTCCCAGTATTCACCTTTTTTTCTAGTGTTTTTTTCCTCAGCGGGATGGGAAAAAAATGCACCCATTTTAGAACAATGTTTCCCTTTTGAAAAGAAGGAAAAAAAAAGCCCTTTTTTAGAATAAGAATGCCTCTGAAAAATTTCCACCAGGAAGCCCTTTTTAACAAGGTTAACCCTTTGGGGATGAAGCACTGGTATACATGACAATTAAGTGATCAGAATCATTATTCAGGAACTTTATTCTTAAAAATCAACTGCACAAAAAAATTTAATAAGTTTTTTTCCATTCAGATTCATTAATCTATCACTTATTTTTTCACTAGTCTATACCCAAAATGACCTCTGAAAGCATAAAACTATATAGGCTATTATTAAGAATGAGGATTGACAGAAATATAAAAATTTATTCGAACAAAAAGAAATAATGTTATTAACCACTTAACTGGTCAATATTTTTGAAAAATCTTTCATGGAATGTCTATTTTTTTCATGTCTTTTACAATTTTTCTTTTAGCACCAGTTTTTCAAAATTTGAAATGTATTTGTACACCTTTTAAAGACATTTTTTGACAGTTCAAAACTAATAAAAGAGAACTGATACGTAACAAGTATAATTATTAATCAATATAAAATTAAAATTTTCTTTAACCCTCCAATTTATTCTGATCATTGAAATCTATCAAAAATAAAAATATTTATTGGTTGCTGTAACAATTTATTGAATAATGCGAATGAGGAAATTGCGAAGAATTACTTGAGCAAAAGGAATGTGGCACTAGGACTAGTTTAAAATCTCTGCATGAAGAATTGGTACAAAGAAAAGTACTGGCTTTCTTACAGAAGACTGATACTCCATTTGCATGGTGAAGGGAAAACAAAAAACTTTTACCGATTATGTGCAATTTGGAAAAAAAAATTTTATGTGCACTTTCAATAACTGTTTATTCTGAACGTATATTTTCAAACACAGGCAAAATTTATAGCATTAAAAAAATGCTCTGTCTACTGATAATATAGAGCATTTAGTGTTTTTGCACCATAATTTGAAATGTAATAAATTTAATTATTAATTTTTTATTGAATTTATTGTATTTTCAGTTTCTTTATCCAAAATAAGTCTTTTCTGTATTCCTATATATTATGTGAAACTAAATTTTAATCTGGAGATATTTTATGAGAATTTGGTTCTTAATTTTTTCTATATTTTGTAGACATATTGTTAAATACTGAGTAAATAGTTTTATGAATTACTGCATATATTATACATTGATATTCAAATAACTTTTTACAGACTTAACTATATTACAGAATAACTTTTTTAATTCATATGCTTAAAAAATGAAATTCTTACAACAACTCAACTCGGTATTAGCCGAGTACTCAACAAATTGCCCGTGTACAGAGTATTTACAGAGTAATCGGTACGGCTCTAGAATTTCATAAAATTTTAGATTTACAGTGTCTCACATAAGTGATAGGACACTTGTGCTTTACAAAAGGAAACTAATCAAATAAATTAAAAAAACATGTACACATTTTTTTGTGGGTGTGTTTCATACTTAAATTTAGTAAAGATTATTACATAACATACATTTTGTCAAAATATTAAAATATTAATTTAATAAAAATACAAATGTTTAGAACGGAGCAAAAAATAGCTCACATAAGTGATGGGGCACCATTATATATGCAACAAAAATCATCTGAAATAAGCAATAAAAATATTTTTGGGGTTTTATTTTCACTTAAAACCAATTGGCAATAATTTATAAAATCGTCTGCAGTATTTCTCTCCAGTTTGTTTTGGAATTTTTGTGTTTTTTAGCTCTGTATAGCCATGAATGCTAAATGAAAAGAAACTTCGCTTGAAGTTTGAAAAATAGTTATTAATTTGCATATTGAACGTGGAAAATCTATTAGAAAAACTGCTGAAACAGTTAGCTTGAGTCGTTCATCAGTTTTCAATATCATTAAACGATATAAAAAGAATCATGGTTCAGGATAAAAGAAGACCTGGCCAGCCATCAAAGCTATCCAATAGAAATAAAGCGAATTATCGTTCGAAATATAAAAAAAAAATCCAAGAAATAGTGCTTCAAAAGTTGCTGCTGATTTACAAGCATTATATGAAATAATTGTTAATCCTGAGACTATTAGAAGGGTAATTCGATCTGCTGGATATCACGGTAGAGTAGGCAGGAAAAAATTCTTCGTAAGTGAAAAGAATAGAAAACTCAGACTAGCTTTCGCAAAATCCAACATAAATAAGAATTCTGATTACTGGAATAAAGTTATATTTGCTGATGAGAGTAAATTTAATATATTTGGTTCTGATGGTAGAATCTTGGTGTGGAGAAAACCCAGGGAAGAATTTTGCAAACGTAACTTGGTACCAACAGTAAAACATGGTGGAGGAGGAGTTATGGTATAGGGGTGTATGTCGTCCGCTGGAGTTGGTAATCTTGTTTTTATTGACAGTATAATGGATTAGTACAAGTATATTGATATTTTAAAGCAAAATTTGAAATCTTCAGCAAGAAAATTGAACCTTCATAACGATTTTAAATTCTACCAAGACAATAACCCCAAGCACACTGCTCTGGACATTAGACTCTGGCTGCAATATAACTGTCCTGAAATAATAAAAACATCACCACAGACTTAAATCCCATAGAGAATATTTGGCAAGAATTCGCAAACACACCATTTCTTCAAAACAACTAAAATCGGTGCTTCAAGAAGAATGGGGTAAAATCACTCCAGAAATCACAAAAAAATTAGTCGAATCCATCCCCAAAAGATTAAATCATGTTTTAAAAGTAAAAGGAAATCCAACAAAATATTAAAACCTTTTAAAAAGTAAAATTTTTGGGTAAATATTTGATGGAAAAGTAAGTGTCCCATCACTTATGTGAGCTATTTTTTGCTCCGTTCTAAACAATTGTATTTTTACTAAATTAATATTTTAATATTTTGACAAAATGTATGTTATGTAATAATTGTTACTAACTTTAAATATGAAACACACCCAAAAATTTTTTGCACATGTTTGTTTATTTTATTGCAGTTTCTTTTTATAAAGCACAAGTGTCCCATCACTTTTGTGAGACACTGTAGTTAGTACTTGTTATAATATGGTGCTGATTACTTTTTGGTGTAAATTGCTCTGCAGGGCTGCTGCCATGGTTTATTTGTGATCAGGGGTGGGGAATTTTTCAAAAATCTTACCAGCCAAGGATTTATTTCACCAGCCCGCAAGATGCAACATACACGCTGTTGAAAATAGTTATCACAAAATCGCACACGATTACAGACAAAATTTATATTACTACAATGCATTTTCATAATTATTTTTTCTATAATATTAAGAAATATATGCAACAAAGGTAAGATTAATATTAAATAGAACTTAGTACCTTATTTACACTCGAATAATTTGGAAAGTTAAAATATCTAGATTAAAAAAGTGTTTCTTATAAAGTGCCCATTGCCTACAGTTTTTCAAAAACTAAAAATGCACTCGCCTTGTGAGAAAATCCACACTGGCGAGCAAAATGATGTGTTTCCCCACCCCTGTTTGTGATTATTGCAATAGCTCTATCTCAAGAACTAATGCGCAAAGTTTCGCAAAACTTCAGATTCTGTGAGACCTTGTTAAACTATATCTAATTAGTTTTTGGTGTGTATCACTCTATAGGTGGCATTGCCATGGTGCATTATAATTTGTGATTATTGCAATAGCTCTAAATCAAGAACTAATGAAAGGAATTTCACAAAACCAGGGTTGGTAAAAAACCTTTTTTTTTTGGTTTCCTTTTACATATACATGCATATTTATCAACAAAAGCAAACAAATTTGAATATATAAGTAATTAGGGTTTAATCTAGGGCTAGCCAAATAGCCAAAAAGCTAACTGAAAGCTCTTTTTGCCCCAAAGCCATTTAATGCATTAGCCAAAAAGTGACAGCCAAAAACATTCTCATTTTATTGTTCCACATTCTGTAAACCTACTGCTGTTGCACAGAAAAGAAAAAAATTCTTAAACTGTTTCTTGTCCGCAGTGGCAACTCTCTTCAAAATTTGTCCCATCCTCTTTGAGCTAGCGACTGGTCACTCAGCGGCCGAATTTCCCACAGGGATGTTAAGTCTATGGGTGCTTGATGCATTCTTATATTTAAAATATCTCTTTAGGGAATTAATATTTTTAACTCCTTTTTTCACTGTTTTCTTCTTAAAGGATGTCACTTTTTTTCTTAGTTGTCAAAATATTTCTAAAATTTATGCTCAATTTAATATTTTAAAAACTGTTTAACTGGAAGTAGAATTTTAACACTTCATATGAAATTATGCATAGGTTTTAGAAATATTTTGAAAACTAAGAAAAAAAGTGACATCTTTTAAGAAGAAAACAGTGGGAAAAAAAGAAATCAAAAATATTAATTCTCAGAGGAGATATTTTGAACATAAAAATGTATTCAATGTCCATAGCCTTAACATTAAGGAGGGGAATTCGGTCGCTGAGTGATCAGCTGCCTTATGACTCCTGTCCCAGTCAGATGAAGAAATTTGTGAGCTAATACTAAACCTATGGGGAGGTTATTTACTAATATCTCATTTGTATTTCAACATTTTTAATTTTTTTTCACATTGAATAGCTGAGGTCCATCTCTGCATTGCCTCCCCCCCCCTTTTTTTTTTTTACTTTTTTGATTTTGACTGTAAAGATTGTTTACCCCACTAAGTGATTGGCAAGTAATGTTCCGTTCACTAAGGTCCAGATTACACTGCAATATAAGCAATATTTTAGATAACACAATTATATGGATTTAATGGATTTTCAATACATTCTAAAATGATTAATACTCTCAAGAATTACATTCATATTTGCCATTAAGGTTTTCTTTTATATGTTGAAATAATCATATTTTCTGAGCATTTAAAACAAAATTCACAGAAAACAGTACCACAATTTTACAAAATTGAAAGACGTTCAGTAGGTTAAAGTTACTTTTACTTTCAAAACCAGTTCTAAAAATGAAAGTGTTATTATAAAAAAATATCTGCAAAAATATAGCCATAGCTCTCCAGTGTCTTCACCTGAAGGGGACAGGAGCCTTAAATACTGTCGCACCTATAACAGCTGCTTTTTTTGTGTCAGTGCTCAGGTCTAATATTTTCAGAATGCAGTGGTCTTCAAACAGCATGATGTTATGTGCACAAGACGTAACTCCCTCATATAGCATGGCGTAGAACAAAGTACATGTGCGTGCTACAATGCACGCTAGCTCTGAATTATCAATGTATCATATGCATGTCATATGTTTTTCAGGTTTGAATATTTTCTTCTTTAATGTAACAAGAGAAAGTGATAAAAAATTTAACATATAATGGATGAACGAAATATTTTACTTTTTTCTTGGCTAAATTTATTTTTATTTGACTAAAAGTTCTTGGCTGCAATTAGCCAAAAAGCTACAATAGTCTTTTTTCATCTAGTTTAAACCCTAGTAATAATTTGATTTAGAAGTAATTCTAATCAATATAATTATTTAATATACAATCAATTCTGTAGAAAATTGAAATCATTTAAAATTTAAACATTTTTAGAAAAAGCTATGTCTTGTTATTTTCTCTATATTTTATAAATAAAATGTTCTACATGATGAAACATTGATGCCTTGAAAATATTAATGAACCTTGAATGAATGAATCTTTTGATTACTAGCACTATAAATAAATATGATATAGATTCATATATAAAGCTTCATATATATTATTTTCAACTGATTATTCAAAATAATTTTGAAATACTTGTTATATGTGATATCTGATTTTTTGTTAGAAGACTACATGAATTATCTTTTATTGAAAAAAAAAAAAGATTTTTGGAATTATTTGAGTTTAACAATAGAGACTTTACGCACTTTAAGTATTGTGTATTGCTATTTGAATCTTTTCTGAAACTACCAGGTTAAAAGAAAAAAAAAATGACAGTAAAAGAAGCAAAAATTCTATTGAATAGCTTTTTAGACATTTGAAAAACATTGATCTTAAAATATAAAGTAGTTTTATTTAAATACTGTCATCCACTAAAGCATTTAAACAGCCATCAGACTACATGCTTTATTAGAACACTTAGTATTTTTAAATGCCTGAACTAAAAATTACATCATTTTAGGCATTTTTATGAGACTTTTTTCTATTTCGTCTCAAGTAAGCCTTGTCTTACCCCCCCCCCCTTTCTGCTGATTTTCTTGGCTGATCTAAGTAATGGGTGTGGTTATGCAATAGAAGATTTAAATACATCTTTTGCATATTTTAATTAAATGTAAATAGGTGCTTTACTAGTGCCTAATTTTTCAATGTCTTCTTATTCAATTTCATATTTTGAGCTTCTTTTTTATTCTTAAAAGATAATCCCTCCAATCAAGAAAATTTTCTTTTAAAGCTTAGACTGAAGTTTTAATGATCAATTTATGTCATTATCTGTATATCTGCGTCTCTCAAAGGAAAGCATTTTTAAAATCTAAATATTGCATATTTCATCTATTTTATCTTTGCTAAATTTACATAATTTAAGTGTTTTCTTTAGAGCTTCAGATATGTTCATGAATGCATGAAATTTGCATTCTACAAGCATACTAACATGACCTTGACTAGACTCACTATGTCTTATGGTGACTATTGAGATAAGATTTAAAAACGGAAATTACTTTCATCCAATAATTTGAAACACTTAAATTACAAAAATGAGAAAATATAGTAGATTTGTTCGGAAAAACCAATTGGTTTGAACTGTGCCAACCTAGCTCATAACAGAATAAAATCATAATGCAAAACCCAATCTCAATATAGAAATGCAAGAAACACAAAGGCGTATTAAAATCAACAACCACAAAGCCCCCCCCCCCCCAAAAAAAAAAGCTCATTGCCAATTATTCAATAGCATACATAACAAAAAGAATTAATGGGGGAAATCACTTAAGAATGTCATATTTGAGGCTTTGAAGAATGATGAAATCCTTAGTAAATCTTAATTATTCAAGCAATTTAAAAAGTAAAAGTGCATTTTTAACTCGAGTCTGCCCTTCTGGCTATATATATGTATGTTTTACAGTTAATGGCTGTATATATATGCTGATATAATGCTGATTAGTTTTTTTAACTAGCTAATTTTAGAAAAATTAGTTATTGTGTCATGTAGATTTATAGCTTACAAGAAAAGTTGAATTGTTTAAAAATGTTTGTCATTTTAGAAATTTATTAATTCATCTTTTTTCTATAGCTTTGATTGTAGTTTCTTTATAATTTGGATTTTGTATTTTTCAATAATGTGTAAAATAAAACATTTGGGTAAAAGAATAAAAAAAAAAAAAAAGGTGAAAAAAAACAGCATGGTTATTTAAAAAAAAAAAAATGGTTTTAACCACAGTTTAAACTAACTTGGTTTAAACCAAACAACCCTGCTCTAAACTTAAGATTCTGCGAGACTTTGATATAAGCTATATCTGATTAGTTTTTGGTATGTATCGCTCAACAGGATGGTACTACTATGTTGCATTATTTACAATTCCCATAACAGCTATATCTCAAAAATTAGTGCATGGATTTTCATAAAACTTTAGTTAGTACTTGATATAACATAATGCCAATTGTTTTCATGCAAATCGCTCAACAAGTAATGCTGTCATGGTTCAATATTTTTGATTATTGCAATAGCTCTATTTTAACAACTAATGCATGGATTTTCATCAAACTTTATTTAATATCTGATCTTTATTTAATATCCAATTCATTTAATATCTGATAAAAAATTGAGCCTGGTTAAATTTTGGTGTACATAACCCAAAAGATGGTGCTGTTATGCAGATTTTCATAACATATTGCAACTGCTTTATCTCAAAAATTAATGCATAGATTTTCATCAAATTTCAGATTGTTATAAGTTGACATAAGTTGTTGATTGGACTTGTGTTTAAACCACCAAACTGGTGGCACTGCTATGTTGCATTTTAAAGGAAGTATTAACATGCGTAAGATATGAAAAAAGTTTTGGGATTGCCACATCTGATTAGTTAACTTCCTCTATTTGAGAAACTTTCAGTACTGAGAATAAAAGATAGTGCATATTTAAAGCTCATTTGTCATTCCATAAAACTAAATTCAGCATAGTAATAGTAAAAATCTTTTCTTTTTCCTGTGTAGCTAACACAAAACCCTTCAAAGTTTAAACTTGACATTGTGCTAAAAGAACTTGTGTAGAAAGGAGCTCGCAAATGAGCAAAACAGCTTTGGTCGGATTGAGTTTGATTCATTTTTTCAGATAGATTTTTAATTAACTTTTAAAGACATGAGAGACGTAATGCGAAACCCACTCAATACAGGGTTTGCTCACATAAGTATTTTTTTTAAATGGTTGTTCTAGTACCAGAATTTTTGTAATGTAGTGGCCGCTATAGTCAAAGTATGGAAGGATTTGCATTAAAAAGGCAAATAATGCTTACAAAAATTAAAAATCCTGTCACTAAAATGGATATATATATTTTTTAATTTTTTATATGGATAAGCCCTGATTTATGTAATTCTAATTAAATTATTATTTTTGCAAAAGTATGAAGTTTATTGCTTTTATACAGCTGCTAAGTATTGCATAACACAAATATATTATTAACACTTTCGCTGCCGATAACTCCGCCCTCCATGTTAAATGATTGAGAATTTCAAGCGCTACAGCGTGACTGGCAGTGAATGTGTTAAAAGTTGTTAACTAGGCTTTAAAAGCAGGTGATATGCATAGTATCCCCCATCACTATTTATGTTCAAACCGTCCCTGTCTAAGGGATAAATGTTTCTGGAACATATCAATGTATGTAGTGAAAATCTTTATAATCCCTTCCTTGAGACCTGCAGTTGTGCAGATTATATATACATTTTTGCATGATATAAATCCTTTGATACATTTTTTAATTGCCAGATAAATAGAATCCAAATATGACGAACAAAAGAATTATATTAATAATTTAAAAATTAAATGATAGATTTTTTTCATTAGAAAATTTAATTAAAAAGGTAAAGATGATATAAGCTCTGAAACTTAGTTCTGTAAAGCATTAAATAATTATCGGTGACAATAATTCTAAAATGTAGATGCAGTTTCTTAAATGCAAAATTTATTGTTTACATGTGAGAAGTTATGTTTATATATAAAATTGCATAAAGAATTGTATTATAAATATATTTTACTGTAAATGTATTAAGAGACACGTATTTATTAAAAAAATTCTTTTATAGTTTAAAATTTTCATTCAACATGTGTATTTTCAATAATTTTTAAAAACTGTAATTATTTCTTTTTATTGTTTACAGGTGCTAATATGAAGAGAGAACTAATTGTAATGAAAATGGTCCTACTGCAATAATAACTATGTTTTAAAAATTAATTTTTATTGTTCATAGTTAACAATTTTTTTGTTATTTCAGGAAAAAAAAAATAAAATGTTTATACTGCACATATTCTTATTTTGTTTGTATTAGTTTTTATATTTCTGTATTTTGCAATATTTTAAAAATAGAGTAAAAATAAATAGTTAAAAAATATAAATACAATATAGCAAAAAAAAAAAAAAAAAAAAAAAAAGTTACTTCATTTTGTAAATATGATGTGTACAGAGTGACAAATATCTGTTTTGAGAAAAATAAAGTTCAAATTTATTTTGCAGTGGATAAATATTACTGCACATATTTTTTCGTTCTAATAGGAGTATCACCAGAACCTCTATTCAAAGCATTTGGTAACATGTTAAACTTTAATAAAACTAAAAAAAATGACCATTTTAAAATGTTTCAGAGTAATCTCTAACCCCTCAATTGAACAAACTGGAAAATCATTTCAGCAGAAATAGGATATATAACAAAGAATAGTTAATGCATCAGAAAAAAATTGTCAAAATTCTGTGACTGCAAGACCTATATAACCTATATAAGAAAATATAACTTTAAAAATGTGTTCATAGGAAGTTGAAAAAAAAAATTAACTGTGCATAAAATGAAATTTTATTATTATCCGTTCTGAAATATACATATATATATTTGTCAAAAATTTTCACACAAATATCATTTTCTAGGGAAAAGAAAAGTTGTTTTACACTAAAAATTTTTCAGAAATTTAATATTACAGCTGTTCTCAAATCTGCAAAGATTACTTTCTGACAAATTTATTTAATTTTTGTTCAGAAATAAATGAAATTGACAGAAGTTGTTCACTATCTAAGTGAAAAAGTTTTCTATTTTTCGGTAAACACAAAAGATCTTTCTGAAAATATACTAAATTTAGCATTTTGAACAAATTTCCAGACATGACACTGGAAGAAGAAGAAAAACTTGTCGATTAAACTCTATAAATAATTCAATTATCAAAAAATGAAAACACAAAGGTTTCAAATTGTTTCAATAGTCATGACTACACAAATGGATTTTTAAGATGCTGAGTATGATTTTTAATACATAATTCCTTATGACAGAATACTGCCAACAATGGAAAAAGTTAATGTTTTAATAAGTTAACAAATATTAATATTGAGTGAATTATATATATATATAAATTGTGTCAATCGGACATGGCTATGATACTAGCACCATTTAAGTTATTTGACAAAATAAATTGCTCATGAAAATAGTAAATAACTTCTATCGGAATATTAAAAGGCAGAAAATTGATGTTAAAAATACATAAAAAGCAGAAAATAGCTGTTTCTAATATGCAGTTGAGATTCTTCAGTGCAAGATAGAGGAATAATGACTGTAGATGAAGGGTGATTTGTGTGGGGAGGTAAAATTATCCAATCAATCAAGCCTGATGCTACATATTTATCTTTAAGTGTTTTATGTTTATATAATATTCCTCCAATAATGGCAATATATCTTGCACCATTATTGGCATAAATGTCCCATTCTTGGCATAAAATATTGTTGTGCTATGTGCATGAGATATTGCACCATATTGGGGCAATATTTCATGCCAATATTGGAGCAATGTTTCATGCTAATGTTGCGAAATATTTCATACCAATATTGGAGCAATATTTCATGCTAATGTTGGGAAATATTTCATACCAATATTGGAGCAATATTTCATGCTAATGTTGGGAAATATTTCATACCAATATTGGAGCAATATTACACTCCAACATTGGTGCGATATCACACCCCAATCTTGGTGCAATATTTCATGCTAATATTAGTGCAATATTCCATACCAATATTGGCTAAACAATCGTAAAATGTAAAAAACCCCAATACTGGTGCTATATTTCATGCCAATATTGGGGCAATATTCGCTAAAAATATTGGGTAAATAATTCCAAATTTAAACATCCCAATATTGGAGCAATATTTCATATTAATATTGGAGTGATATCACACCCCAACATTGGTGCAATATTGGCAAAATGTAAAGAGCCCAATATTGGCACAACATTTCATGCCAATATTGGAGCAATATTTCATG
Source organism: Maratus speculifer (assembly GCA_964019185.1). Lineage (NCBI taxonomy): Eukaryota > Metazoa > Arthropoda > Arachnida > Araneae > Salticidae > Maratus > Maratus speculifer. The sequence goes on along the minus strand of OZ025289.1, from coordinate 276,147,404 downwards.
ATAATATTGGGGAATATTTCATACCAATATAGGAGCAATATTAAACCCCAATATTGGCGCAACATTTCATGCCAATATTGGAGCAATGTTTCATGCTAATATTGGGGAAATATTATTCCCCAACATTAGTGCAATATTTCATACCAATATTGGAGTGATATTACACCCCAACATTGGTACAATATTGGCAAAATGTAAAGAGCCCAATATTGGTGCAACATTTCATGCCAATATTGGAGCAATATTTCATGATAATATTGGGGAAATATTTCATACCAATATTGGAGCAATGTTAAACCCCAACATTGGTGCAACATTTCATGCCAATATTGGAGCAATGTTTCATGCTAATATTGGAGAAATATTTCATACCAATATTGGAGCAATATACCCCAACATTGGTGCAATATTTCATACCAATATTGGAGTGATATTACACCCCAACATTGGTACAATATTGGCAAAATGTAAAGAGCCCAATATTGGTGCAACATTTCATGCCAATATTGGAGCAATATTTCATGATAATATTGGGGAAATATTTCATACCAATATTGGAGCAATATTAAACCCCAACATTGGTGAAACATTTCATGCCAATATTGGAGCAATATTTCATGATAATATTGGGGAAATATTTCATACCAATATTAGAGCAATATTTCATGATAATATTGGGGAAATATTTCATACCAATATTGGAGCAATATTAAACCCCAACATTCGCGCAACATTTCATGCCAATATTGGAGCAATGTTTCATGCTAATATTGGGGAAATATTTCATACCAATATTGGAGCAATATTATACCCCAACATTGGTGCAATATTTCATACAAATATTGGAGTGATATTACACCCCAACATTGGTACAATATTGGCAAAATGTAAAGAGCCCAATATTGGTGCAACATTTTATGCCAACATTGGAGCAATATTTCATGATAATATTGGGGAAATATTTCATACCAATATTGGAGCAATATTAAACCCCAACATTGGTGAAACATTTCATGCCAATATTAGAGCAATATTTCATGATAATATTGGGGAAATATTTCATACCAATATTGGAGCAATATTATACCCCAACATTGGTGCAATATTTCATACAAATATTGGAGTGATATTACACTCCAACATTGGTACAATATTGGCAAAATGTAAAGAGCCCAATATTGGTGCAACATTTTATGCCAACATTGGAGCAATATTTCATGATAATATTGGGGAAATATTTCATACCAATATTGGAGCAATATTAAACCCCAACATTGGCGCAACATTTCATGCCAATATTGGAGCAAAGTTTCATGCTAATATTGGGGAAATATTTCATACCAATATTGGAGCAATGTTTCTTGCTAATATTGGGGAAATATTTCATATCAATATTGGAGCAATATTATACCCCAACATTGGTGCAATATTTCATACCAATATTGGCTAAATAATGGTAAAATGTAAACACCCCAATATTGGCGCTGTATTTCATGCCAATATTGCGGCAATATTTCATACTAATATTGGAGTGATATTACACCCCAACATTGGTACAATATTGGCAAAATGTAAAGAGCCCAATATTGGTGCAACATTTTATGCCAATATTGGAGCAATGTTTCATGTTAATATTGGGGAAATATTTCATACCAATATTGGAGCAATATTATACCCCAACATTGGTGCAATATTTCATACCAATATTGGAGTGATATTACACCCCAACATTGGTACAATATTGGCAAAATGTAAAGAGCCCAATATTGGTGCAACATTTTATGCCAATATTGGAGCAATATTTCATGATAATATTGGGGAAATATTTCATACCAATATTGGAGCAACATTTCATGCCAATATTGGAGCAAAGTTTCATGCTAATATTGGGGAAATATTTCATATCAATATTGGAGCAATATTATACCCCAACATTGGTGCAATATTTCATACCAATATTGGCTAAATAATGGTAAAATGTAAACACCCTAATATTGGCGCTGTATTTCATGCCAATATTGCGGCAATATTTCATACTAATATTGGAGTGATATTACACCCCAACATTGGTACAATATTGGCAAAATGTAAAGAGCCCAATATTGGTGCAACATTTCATGCCAATATTGGAGAAATATTTCATGATAATATTGGGGAAATATTTCATACCAATATTGGAGCAATGTTTCATGCTAATATTGGGGAAATATTTCATACCAATATTGGTGCAATATTTCATACCAATATTAGAGTGATATTACACCCCAACATTGGTACAATATTGGCAAAATGTAAAGAGCCCAATATTTCATGATAATATTGGGGAAATATTTCATACCAATATTGGAGCAATATTAAACCCCAACATTTAATGCCAATATTGGAGCAATATTTCATGATAATATTGGGGAAATATTTCATACCAATATTGGAGCAATATTAAACCCTAATATTGGTGCAATATTTCATGCAAATATTTGTGCAATATTCCATACCAATATTGGCTAAATAATGGTAAAATGTAAACACCCCAATATTGGTGTTGTATTTCATGCCAATGTTGTGGCAATATTTCATACTAATATTGGAGTGATATTACACCCCAACATTGGTGCAATATTGGCAAAATGTAAAGAGTCCAATATTTGCGCAACATTTCATGCCAATATTGGAGCAATGTTTCATGCTAATGTTGGGGAAATATTTCATACCAATATTGGAGCAATATTATACCCCAACATTGGTGCAATATTTCATACCAATATTGGCTAAATAATGGTAAAATGTAAACACCCCAACATTGGCGCTGTATTTCATGCCAATATTGCGGCAATATTTCATACTAATATTTAAGTGATATTACACCCCAACATTGGTACAATATTGGCAAAATGTAAAGAGCCCAATATTGGTGCAACATTTCATGCCAATATTGGAGCAATATTTCATGATAATATTGGGGAAATATATCATACCAATATTGGAGCAATATTAAACCCCAATATTGGCGCAACTTTTCATGCCAATATTGGATCAATGTTTCATGGTAATATTGGGGAAATATTTCATACCAATATTGGCTGCAAATATTGGCTAAATAAGGGCAAAATGTAAACACCCCAATATTGGAGCAATATTTCATGCCAATGTTGCGCCAATGTGCCAATATTGCTCCAAGATATAGCCAATATTGGGCCAATATTGTTTGGCTACTGGGGTATAATCACAAAAAATATTTGACAACCGCTTCAAAGTCACCCAGTATTCCGAAAAAAGTTCCTTTGTATTCAGAAAACAGTTTATTTTCGAAATTTAAAAAAGAATTTTAAAAATAAATTTTTACTATCTGCCTGTAACTTTCGCTAATGTACTCAAGTGGCTTTTAGAATCCTTTAATCCTATCTCTCTATCTGGAAAATCAATTTTTCGGGGTTTTTTATGCTATTAGACCTCAACTAAATATTTTCATCTGCATAGCTGAAATTTTGCATGTAATTATAATAGTCCAAGAGCCAACAATACAAAATCCTATGTCATCGAGCACAAGAAAAAAAAATCTTTATTTTATGGAAGAAAGTTATTAGGGGAATTTTATGTTCCATGTCTGCCGGAAATGAAGGTGTGCATAAGTCAAAAATTATAACCACTAGTGGTTCACGCGTAGGTTTTAGCAATGGTTTGTATTACAATCAAAAGTATAAAAACTCGAAAAGCTGGGTGCAGGAAAGCACAATACTAAGCCTACGAGTCAACCACTAGTGGTATTCATTTTTGGCTTATGCATCACTTCGCTTCCAGCATTCGTGAATCATTAAATTCCCCTATTACTACTCTTCTATAAAATAAAAGGTTTTTTCTTGTTCTCGATGACATGGGGTTTTGTGCTGTCGGCTCATGTGTGTGTGGACTGTAACCAAAAAAATCCTAATTGTAATGTTAAGGCTGTTAATTATGTATGTTTTTCAGTTAAACACGTGACTTCATGTTTGTTAAACAACAAAATATTCATTTGAGAACTCATATCATTCATAAAACCAGTTTTCTGAGTAGAGTAAATTGATTAATTCGCTGTCACAGTTACTCGGAAATGTTTTGGAGTACCGTTTTAGCTGCTAACGTTGAACTAACGTTTTGCAGCTAATATATATATAGATACATATTTATAAATTCTTCTTTAAATTTCGAAGATGAATTTTCTTTGTAAAGTTTCTAAAGATAAATGAAACTTTTTGGAATCTTGAATTACTCAAAAGAGGTTATTGTATTGTTCCGTACGGTGATTATAATATATATTCGTAAATAAAGAATCACGTGTCTTTTTCTACATTGTATGAAACAGGTTTAAAAAATGATAAATTATATACTTCGTGTTATGAGACATTGAATAACAAAAAGATGTACTTTTTTAACACTGACTGTGGCAACACGTAATCAATAAATTTCCTTTTAACTGCGATTTTTCTAAACACCCCACAATTTAAATAATTCGCCAAAAATAATAGAAAAAGTTCTCTTAAAAGCAATTGGTTAGAAAAATTTTCTTTCAATTTATAGAATTTTTATTATTTTAAAGTACTTTTCATTCTTGATTTCTTTTATTATGCATTACGCTCCACCCTAATCCGAAATATGAATACTCGTGTATTATAGCAGATGCCATTAATTGAAAATACACAGTGAAATTATTATCACAACAATTGTTTTTCCATTACAAGTTTAAATGTGAAAAGTGAAAATAAAATAAATAGTTTGAATTATTTGTTTCAAGAAGTAATTTTTACGTCATATTGAAAATATAATGGACTTCAACTGGTGAATGTATAATGCATATGAGTTTGAGAAAAACGTATTGAAATATGGTAAAAACCTGATTATAGAAATTTTGGCATATTTTAATATTTTAAAGTTCTCTGAATTTCTTTTCGCAATTTAAAAATTTTTTTCGTATATGTACGTCTGTGTGTGTATATGTATATCGAAATTTTCACAATAGTTTAGGTCCTTAGAGTTTATTCTTAGTGAATAGTTGAAATAGATGGTTTCACTGTTTTTTTTTTATTGTTTGTTTTGTATTGTTTAATTTTGAAATTGACATTAAAACAAACACACTTAAAATACTTAGATTAAATTAAATTTAATTAAATTATTTTGAATCTAGTCACTACTTATGATACAGGCTATAAAACGTCCAGCAGATATTAACAAATACTTTTTTTCATTTATGTGAACAATATGAATCGGCGAAATGTAAAGAAATGATTTTCTTTTTCTGGAGGTGAGACCAAAAATGCCAAACTAGGTAGGCCAAGTATTATCTCTGATGGAGTCGGGTCTGACACCCAGTGACTACCACTTACTCTTTTACTCTGAGAAACATCTCGCAGACCAAAAGTTCCAAGGTGTTTATGAAGTCAAAGTTGAATTTGAAATAGGGTTTCGACAGGATGTGATAAATTTCTGTGATTGTGACATATAAAAATGTTATATTTAGACTTAACATATGCTTGGGCAGTGACGGTAATTATGGTAGCTGTGCCGAAATATAAGGCATATACCAGTAAGAATTTTGTAATAGACAGAAGTTACAAGTTTTTAGGTGCGTTCGTAATTATCTAAATACGTAGCACCTACAGTTGTCGTCCAGTCCGTCCGTCTGTCCGTCTGTCTGTCCGTCCGCATATAACGACGTAAAAACTATCCAGCCGAATCGTTTGAAATTTAAAATACACAATTATTACATAATTTTGTCGAGTCATTTCAAATTTTATGAAAATTGGTTGCATATATCAATTACAGGGAGAATGAAAATGATTCCGTTACATTACGGTCAATGGAGAAAAAAGTTTCAAATGCATTTTAATGGTGTTACACTCATTCGAACATGATAAAATTGATATGCATCTATAAAGTACATTTTATAATATACATTTTGCATAACCTGTGGTGCAAAGAACATTTGTTATTGATTTATAAGGCCACACAAAAGTACTCTTTTATATAATGGTATAGGCAGAACATTGTTTGGTGCGCATTTTAATTGTAATTAACTATTTACAATTTTATGAGACTGATATATGAGAGTGATATTTTTAAATTTTCGTTAACGTACAAACGCACCTTATTTGCTACGCTTCACGTGCAATTTCCAACTTGTTTCAATTAGTATGCTTCAATGCATCTTTACTTTTCGGAAATTCTTTGTATGTTAGAAAATGCATGTTCATATGTAAGATGCATGTAATAATTTATGATGGATGTAAGTCTGTAACGTGTTTATAGTATATGAATGCTAAGTAAGAAACGAATGTTTGTAACCATTGAAATAACACAATGTAGTCATAAAGTCTTTCCCTGATTACAATATCTGTTACTTGTGATGCAAGCACGAATTACTGAAAAGCTTATTTGCATGACAAACAAGATCCATTGTTCATTTTGTCACATTAAGCAAGCCACTTTCACGACTTTTTCATAATACAGGTTGAACAGTATTATTTTCAATAGCTAGTTCGTAATATTTTTTTTTTTTTGTAATCAGGAAAATACTTTATGACCACTCTGTACATTAAGTATTTAGTATTTAGCTTAATTCTAAAACTAATTTCAGTAATATTTTTTAAATATTGTTTCTTTTTATAACATATATTTTGTCGTAAAATGTTAGCTTTGTTTTTTTAAAGGCCCTGTAAGAAGGCCTTAAAAAGACAAGAAATATACCACAATAATGCAACTTTTAAGAAATCGAAATTCGCAAACATTTTTTTTATCAAAAAATGAATGGAGTAAGGGATCTTAGCTCCGTCTTCTCCATTAAAAACCTCAGTGGCCTTTTTTAAAAAATCTTTTTATTGCAACTCTATATCTTTTCGATTGCAGAGATACATTTCACGATCGATATTCTTATTCTTACGATTCTTTAAAATTTATGAAAACGTTCACCTTTTCATTTTTTGGTAGAAATAAAAAGAAATAAAATGAGAATATATTTCATTCTTTGTGTTAAAAATTTTGATATTCCATGTTTGTTTTATTGCAGCACAGTATCCTAAAAAAGTCTTATGTACTTTTAAAAATCTTAAAAAAATATCTAACGATATAGAACCACAGTTTATATAAAAAACATTGTTAGGACTTTTTAAAGAAATTTTTAACATCAGAAAAACTTTTACTTCAAAAAGCATTTACAAATGGCGGAAGAACTTCAGGGAGTGCTTATACGAGGATAATTTGAAAACAATAGATTAGTAAGTGAATTTTATTTTCATTAAATGATAAATTTGGTATGTAAAACGTGTTGCTGCGTACCAATGGTCATTTGTGTCTTCACATGTCTTTGTGGTCAAAATTTTTAAAAATCAGTAATTGTCATCCCCGTTTAGGAAATGTATAGCAGCATAATTTGACCTGTAGGTTTATAATTAAATCGAATCAGGAATCTATTAATATTGTCTAATTAGTCTTTTTAATGTCAATCCATTTTGCTTCTTTAGGAAAATTCATTCGTATTAGAGCCTTCTGTTGATGACTACAAACTACAAACTCTTGTACTGTTAAGACAATCTCATATTCTAATATCGTTTTAATGAAAATTGAATTTTCATATCCTTTTTTCTTATTTCAAATTTTATATGTTTTGACTGTGCTTTCAATCTTTTAATGACACTCTTTGTAAACGTAGTTAAATGTTTCTTCTATCGCAATATGCATTACGTTTGTACAACACGAACATAATAAAATTGCGAAAATGTGCAAAATAAAGAGAAAAATGAAAAAAAAATGAATGAAGCAGATTTTATAAAAGTTTACTCTTTTATAAAATAATCCTTAACAAAATGTGATAATTAGAAATCCTTTTCTCCACCTTTACTAAGAGCTTGATAAAATACTAAATTGAATCTTAAAAAAACATTGAGTTGAATTAAAATAAACACACATGACTTGTACAACATCATAAATTAAATTTAATATCATTAAAATTTTCAGTAAGAAATTTGAAAAAAAGAGTCTGAAAAAAAGCTCGTCCTTTTTTAAAATTACAGTACTATAATTAAGTTAATAATACAGTACTATAATAGTAAATATACAGTATTACGAAAATTTTAATTAATTTTCGTAATACTGTACTGTGTGTAATGGTTTTCGGGAGAATTTGCTACAAGCCTTCAACATCGAACGCAAGAATAATTTTATTCAAAGGACTCCCATAAACAAAGATAAAGGGTTAGTTGTGCGGTAATTTGTTATAATATAAATAGAATTTACTGGAATATTTTTTTGTATTCTTTCTTAAATAAATTATAGATTTAAACGATTCATTAACTTTGAAACGCATTTGCATACACGATGTGATAAGCAGTTTCAATTAATCCAAGTATATTGAATATTATTTCATTTTATAGAAAATTAAATAGATTTCTTCTAAAATAACATTTCGTTGTAATAGATTTTTTTACATAGTCAACAACATTAGCAACGAATGTTTGTTCATTTTTATATATTTTCCGCAACATACCATTTCGTATAAATGCAACAAGGTTTCACATTGGATCTATAACTAACATTATTGTAATGCATTCTTTTACACATTCAACATTCATAAAAATGAAAAACTAAATTGGATATCCATGTTCATATATTCATGTTCATATAAATGTTCTCATATATTTTACTGTAATACTGTTTTTCTTGAAAGATATTCAATGGAAACATGCCAACCTTCGGCTATTTTTAAATCAAGAAAACTTACTTTGAACCGGAAATTTCTTAAATAAATAATCGTTGTATTAAATGTGGTTGTCAATTGAAATCTAATTTATTTCATTCATTAAGTAAATTTCTATTTCAAAATTTGTTTCTCTGATTTAAAAAAAGTCGGAGTTTGGTATATATGCAATAGATATTTTTTCATTCTTAATACAATTTTGAAAAGAAAAGGTTTTAAAGGCAAACCTGCAAAATTGAAATGGGATTTTGACAGCAGGTGGTAAGTTTCTATGACTGTGGCATATAAAAATATCATACTCGGACATAACAAATACTTGGCCTATGAAAGTGACTATGGTAAATGTGTCGAAAATTAAGATATATACCAATAAGAAATTTGTAATGGACAGAAATTTAAAGTTTTTCAATTACTACGCTTCAATGTATCTTTACTTTTCGGAAACCCCTTGTTTGTTACAAAATGCATGTTAGTATATAAGACGCATGTAATAGTTTAAAATGGATGTAAATTCGTAAAGTGTATATTCTAAGTAATAAACAAATGTCTGGAAGCATGAAATAACACAGCGTGGTCATAAAGTATTTCCCTGCTTACAATAATTTATAAATAATTTATTACAATAACGGCGGGTTGTTCAAAAAGAACATTAATTCCATAAATATTAGATTGAGAAAAAGAAATACATTTAACTTTTTAAAAAAGGCATGTCGAAAATATGCGCTTAAAAAATACATGGTTTTTAATTCTATCTTGTTGGTAATAACTGAGTATATACGTCATGTAACAGATTCACCAGATTTGACTTCATTAACTTCCGGTCTGTGGGATCACGTAAATATATGCTTTAAATGAATAAAAAATGTACACAGATAAAATAAGAGATGAAATCCTAAGCCATATAATGGTAATGACTAAGGCTCCCTACAGCTACCTTCAGGAAAAAATAATTTTTAAGGCCTTGAAGTGGAAAAGCCTATATTTAAATGACATTTATAGATTTTGTACGGTCCCGATATTTTCTAAATAAAATGTCAGTATTTTTATACAAAAAATAAATCTGGTTCAAACGTTAAAAATTTCGTCATTTTGAACTAGAGATTTTCTATCAGAAAACACTGGCACAGCAGAAGTTTATGATCTTGAAGATACGTACGAAATATGCCACTATAATAAATTATACATTTCTTAGAAGTGGTATTTCACGGATAAAAAATGTTACACGAATGAAATGTGTCTGTACAGAAATCTATAACTGAATGCATTTACACACATTCATTTAAAAGAATCAACAGTTCAAGAAATTTGGATACCTATAAGAGAAATAGATAGCTCTTATATTTAACTGCATAGGAAAGATTTTGTGGTTAAGAAATAACCGATATATTTTTATTTTTAAATGATGTAAATGCAAAAAATTTAGGTTTTTCCGCGAACTTTCAAAGTTCTTCTCTGATTCCACATAGTATCCGTATTCTTCTGAGACACTTATTTCATTTTTCATGGCTAATGTTTTCCTTTCTAGCCTACTTCAAGGCGTAAAAAATGATATCAAATACTTTATTTTGCGAAAGTCTGATAAAAGATACTGATTTTTATTAAAAATGCCGAATCAATGCAGTTTCTTTTACAAAATGGTGACAAATTGATCGGGACATTTTACTTTGACTTTATTAAAATGAATAGAAGCGTCGTATCAGTGTAAAAGATTTGAAATTCAATGCTTAATGGGAAGGACAGAAATTGATTTTCTGGTTTTACGCTGTAAAATAAATCCAAACATTCCTTACTTTACAAAAATATAAAACAACCAATGTATAAAATATAAAATTGCCCCTTCCGAGTTACCATCAATTCCAAAGAGCTCCTCAGCTTTAGAAAGCTCAGAAATAAACATATTTTCATAGTTGAGGAAGCATTTTAAAAAGAAAGTTACTTTTACTACCACAATTTTTGGGAAAGTTTTCAAGTAATTTTATAGCATATTAAGAAGTTTACTCAACACGGAATATCAATTTTTTCGAATCTTAAAAAAGCTCAGTTAAACGTAATTCATTTTCTCCACAGGCACCTGGAAGATCTAACCGGATCATAAGAGCCATATTCTTTCTGTCTCTAATGTATGTTTACACTTTGTGCTTGTAATGTAATGCAATAAATGATTAATTTGTGAAAGTTTTTCGTGATATCTCGTACACCTATTGTTGATTTTACATTAAAAAATTAAAACTCTAATAAGCATCAAATCAATCTCTTTCTGTTGCATATGCTCGGGGATAAAAGTGAAGTTTAGTGTTAAATTAACTTTTTAACCTACACCGTTAATCATTTAACCACAAGAATCGTCACTGATGTCATGCACGAACATGACTTCATTGTTGGATTTTTTGAAGATAGCATCATCTTCGCTTCAGTCCTGTGTATATGTAAATATATTTTCATTTTAACAAATTTCAGCCGTAATAATATTTGAGCTTTTAATTTTTAATATTAAAAAAACTAAAGTTTACATAAAAAATCGTTATAATACAATTATTTTTTTATCTAAAGCAGAAATGCTCTAAAATATCAAAAAGAAAATAAAGCCTAAAAATTAAAAAATAACGCTTTTGTACACATTTTTATTCAATTATAATAACATTCTTAAGCAAAAATCTTTCCTAATTTTAATTGGCTAATGTTTATTAAATTAGATTTTGACTTCCTACTTTCAAGTAGTAATTGTTTTTAAAAAGACGAAAGACATGAAAATATAATAAAATAAGAGATTCGAAATTAAAATGATATTGGAAGAGAAAAAAAAATCAGGAAATTGTATTAAAGAAATTTAGAAACTTCTCTCCAGTGTACACCGTAGAATAAAGAAAATGACCTTTTCTGAAGTATTTCATAAATTCTTAATCGAAAACTTATTAACTATATACTGAAATGGAATAATGACATATGAGATTTATGTTGAACTATTAGCTAATAAGCTATTTACTTTGAAAAAGAAATGCGGCTCTACCTGGATTTCATATACTTTTTAGAATTAAATTTTTGTCGATAAATCAGCTCAATTCTATATTATCTATTAAACTAAAATAAAGTATTAAAAAAATTGATTAAGATATTATTAAAAAGCTTTCAGAATTATAAGCGGACTGGATTCCTTAATACTTTCAATCATCTGGGTTTTCATTTAATATCTTAAGATTAAACTTTTGTTTGTAATTTTGCTTCAGTATTGTATTGAGTTTATATCTAATAAAATGGAATGAGGTAAAATATTTAAGGTGATTAAGAAATGATAAATTTTTCAGCTGTCTCTCACTTTTAATGGGCGTGAAAATATGACATGAAGAAAACACAATTAATGGGAAGAAATCTTTTTTTAAAATTTATTATTAATTTCGTTATGGTGTTTATCTCAAATAAAAATGATAAGTTATCTACTTTTATATAAACATTGTAGGTATAATGAGGATTGTCAAATGTTTTATTACAGGAACAACAGCTGGTTTTATTTGCTGATGAAGTTAAAATGTGCATATAATATTTATTTAGATTGAAATTAAGAGCCGTTGAGAGCCAGATTGAACAAAGCCCGACAACTGCGACTAAAAAAATTTTATTGAGAAAAAAAAAGATTCTCAAAGACTTAATCTACTGTTAGCCTATAAGATGTTCCATCTTAAAAACAGCAAAAGGGAATTTGCAATCATCTGATAATCTTATCATCTGCCAATCACAACTACCTGGTTGACCCCCAACCACGCGCACAACCTTCACAGATACCAACGATTAGATGTCTCATAACTTTCGAAAATTTCAAAAAATTATAACAAGTAATTGTTTCTCTTTAATAAGCAGACTAAATGAACGACAATACTTGGAATTTATCAATAGAAACGGCAATATCGTCCCAGAACAAGAAATTACATTCCAAGAACCTATCAATTTCATTCCATACTATGACTGCCCTGAAGGAAGATCAGTATGTAAATTTTCTTCTAAATTTTTTTAAAATGCTAAGAAAGGAATATTTTTCCGCAGTCACATAACATTTAATTACAGTTATGATAGTAACACTTGAGCATAATTATCACTGAACAGTATTATAAAATAACATTATATTAATTTAAATTTATTCTAATTTAAATTATGCTTTTACGGCAATGAAACCTGCAGCTTAGTGAAAGCATGTAGCACTTCACGACAACGGCTAAATGGTTAAAAAATAAAATAGTTATTTCTAAATTTATGATTTTTTTAAAATAAAAATAAGTTTAATGACGGTCCGGATGATTAAAATATAGCTATTAAATTGACACTATAGATTTATTTCTGTGTGTGCATAACTGTATTATCTATAGAATAATTTGATATTATTAAACTTTTAGATTATTTTTAAAAATAAATTTGATATAACTGCAATTTTTTTCTGATTTTTGTATTTAAGTGTGCATATAAAACACTCTTTTAAAAAGAGTCTTTGTATTATTAATTTATTCTTCATGATAAACATGTGATGTGATTTTAATATCTTTATTATCTTACAGATGACAACGCATTATTTAAATTGCAGTTGAAGCTAAAAACAACCTTGATATATAAGCCACAATCTCAATGTTTAAATGTTTTATTTTATTTTTTGCAGTTTTTGATAGAAAAGGCGAATGAGAGTTTTTATCACTCATTGATTACGTGATGTTATAACATGACCCTTAGATAAGCTTTATATAAACATGATTTAGACTTCTCACTTTATTATTATTTTTTAGTTCTGGTAATGGTTTGAAAAGAGGTATTTTTTAATTCTTTTCAATACAAAAAGTAACTCTTCTGGTGCACATAATCGATGTATAAAGCTTAGAAATGTTGATAACCTCGTACTTTCACTTTAGGACACTTTTAGGACACTTAGGACTTTAAGACTTCTAGAACAAAAAGCTTCAGTAAGCTGTAAAGACTGAGATTTATAGGCATCAGGGAAAACTAAGCATATGATAAAAAAAAGCGAGGGCGATTTACCACATTACAGTTCACCAAAACGAAAATTCGGTTAAAAAAGATCGAGAAAGGCTTCAGCCGGGTCTGATAATTTTTTAAAAAATGACGAATAGTTAATACCAACAATAACAACTACAGAAATAAAAACTGAAACATTACTAATGAATATATTCATAAGCAACATCTATCCCAAACTTCACATTTTCAATGAGTGTTTTTTTTATATTGTATTTATAAATTTTAGAAAATTATCTTTATTTTCATTATATATTTCAGTGTATGTTTTGTTTTTTATTTTTATTTATTAAAATCTCTTATTTAATCAATTAAAACCGCCTTTTCATATCTCACATATGTTTGTGTAATTTCAAAATGAATTTTAAAAGTATGATCAATCGAAGAATACGAACTTTTTGCATATATTACAAATCTGTAAAAGAAACATCTTCAAGCGACTTCAATCAAAGGCTTAAAAAACCTTCAAAGGCTAAATCTAAAATTAACGTAAACTAAAAAAAATGTGCAAATAAGTAAATAAATAAATAAACGAATATTGCATTGAGTGCAATTTAATCCTTTTCTTTTATTTTATACAACTTATTCTTAAAGTAAATTAGAGCCGTACTTTTGAATTAGTATCAATACGAATATTTTAAAACCAATTTATTAGTAATTTTGTACATCAAAATTAGTAATAACTTTTTCTGAATTTTCAACTAAAATATTTAATTTTGATTCATATTTTCATCATAACACTTTAATCATTTCTTCAAATATGAAAATTTCTCATAACATACATGTATTTCATTATTCTATTCTCAATTTGTGCACCGTTACAGAAACTTTAAAATCGCAAGGTTTAATTAAGAATTTCATTTAAAATTTGATATCCTTTTATTGTTTTCAGAAAATCATTCTAACTTCCGTTATTCAGTATGATAAAATATTTATTAACTTAAGAAGTCTGAAGTAGGAAATTGTTGGTACTAGATGTTTCAAATCATAATTAATACGGAATTCTTGAAAATATATTTTGCTATCCTTAATTTTTAATTTTGTTATTGCATTATGCGTTTCCATTTTCATCTTTACTGACTTCTATCTTTACAAGAAGAAATTTTTGGATTCGTGAAATTTTTCGAATTCCAGTTTCTGACGGATTTACACATTTTAGAGTGTTAGACATTCCAAAAAATGCGTTTTTACGAAATGTCTATCTCTGAGTCTGTCAGTCTGTCTATTTATGACGTCAACATTCCGGGCACTATATCTCAAGAACTAATGCATAGAATTTTACAAAACTTTAGATTCAGTAAAACCTTGTTATGAACTAGATCTGTTTACTTTTTGGTTTATATCACCCAACAGATGGCGCTGCAATCAGGCATTATTCATGATTATCTTAAAAGCTCTATCTCAGGAACTAATTCACGAATTTTTATTAAACTTCAGAATCAGTTAGTCTCTTATAAAAAATTAATATTCTTTAGTTTTTTTTTAGTAAATCGCACAACAAACTATGCGACATTATTCGTGATTATCTCAATAGCTCTAACTCAGAATTAAATCATGAATTTTCATCAAACTCCTGATTCAATTAGTCTCTGATACAAATTAAGTATTATTTAGCATTTGGTGAAAAATGCTCAACAGGTGTCACTGTTAAGGGGCATTATTCATGATTATCGCATTAGCTTTATTTCAGGAACTAATGAGCGAATTTTCATCAAACTTCAAATTCAGTTACTCCCTGATATATATGAATATTCTTTAGTTTCTGGAGTAAATCTCTCAAAAAGTGGGGCTGCTATGTGACATTATTCACGATTATCACATTAGCCCTATCTCAGGAACTAATGCACGATTATTCCTCGAACTTCAAATTCAGTTAGACTTTGATATTAATTAGTATTTTTCAATTTTTGAAGTAAATCGCTAAACAATTTTTGCGATGATTCTACCACAAATACTATTGTTACACGGATTTTCATCAAACTTCACATTCAGTTAGAACTTGAAATAAATTGTTACAGATTAGATTTTTGTATAAATTATCTAACTGGGGTTACTGCCATGTTTCAGTTTTCTGGAAATATTAACATGTATGAGATAGAAGAAAGTATTGGAATTGCTGAATCCGACTAGTTTTTAAAATGTAAGATAAGTTGGAAACTTTTATTTTTTAGCCAAAATTTTATTTTATACACTTACCCTTACGAATAACAATCTTTGCGTGTTCGGTTATATATATTTTTAATCACTAGCAAATAAGTCTTTATGTAAGTATAATATTTTTATGTTTCCATTGTTTTTGACCGTTGATGTTATAAAAATTTAACTGTAAAAAAATTATATCTTTATTATCTCATTAAATTTACTTTTAATGAGAACATAATTAAACAGCATAAATTATGATAAAAGCAGAAAAATAAAAAGATGAGTTAGCAGCAAAATATTAGATCTTTGGAATATTGATTTTGCGAAGAGCTATACTTTTTTGTATTCGTAGATTTTCATTGGAAAATTTTAAAACAAGTATCGCAATATAAACTATCGTTTTACTGTTTAAATTTAAAATTGTTACTAACTTCATTGTTTTCTTGTTCGAATGAAACTGTGGTAGAATTAGTTGACCTACACTAGATAGAGTAAACTAAAATTAATAATAGAAGGTTAAACGAAAGGAACGTTAAATTAATGTACATAGATTTCATCGCATAGTAGTAAAAAATTTTATGTCTCCGAATCTTCAACTGTATATTTAAGCATGCATTTAATGAAAGAAATACAATTGCTGCTATAACTACACTTATTTTTGAAACAATTTTAGAATGATAGATTTTATTTAAATGACACTAATATGATTATAAATATTAAACTAGAAGTAACATTCATAATAAACAAATTATTTAAAGTATTCATTTTCCAAATTTTAAGAGTTTATTAAACATACATGAAGTCATATTATTATCATTGTCATACATATGAACAATTGTGTTACATAATAATGTATTTACTTATGTATAAATAATACATATCATTATTATAGCGAAGTAAAGTGTGTTTTTATGTTTGATGAATATTCTCTGGAACTACCAAACCGATTGCAAAAGCACAGGCTGTAAATTGATCGTATTAGTCTCTCTTCCAACATAGGCTATATTATAAGTCCGTCCATTCTACTGTACCCAATAGGATGCACTATCAATAAATGTGCTAACAATTTTTATTCTATAAACGAAATTGTTCTTTTTTCTTTTTAAAATTACGTAATTTTAAAGGCACAATGTACAAAGTGTTGCAAATTATTTAGTCTTTACAATGTGTTGTTAATTCGGTGACAATGTGTTGTGTAGTACAACACTATTGTAAGAAAATAATTTCATTAACATTATTTACAACACTATTTAATCAAAATTAACAACAGTATCTTTGAAACACATTTCTTGATAGCAACAGTTTTGCAACTTATTAAGAACACAATTACCACGCGAAAAACGTTTTGTGTAAGAAATTTTCTCATTCACAACACATGTGTTGTAATTTTGGTGACAAAAAGCGTTCTAAAATGAGTTTATTTTTGTGAGTTCAGAATTTGATGTTCAGCTAAAATTTTTATGTTTACGTTTCTTCAACTATAAATCTAAGCATGCATTTAATGAAAGAAATACAAATTTTTCTATAACTACACTTATTTTTGAGATGACTTTCGCATAATGCATTTCATTTAAAAGAAATTTATAAAGGGTTATAAATATTGCATTAGAAGCGATATTTATGATTTTTTCAAGAATTACACTTGTGTGTACAGCTAAATCTATAAAGGAACATATTTCAACGCATTTTTGAAAAAAAAGTCAATAATCCAAAAAATCTAGAAACCTAACATAAATTTTTACTGCTCTTATATTCAACTGCAAAGGAAAGGTTTTTTAGTTAAAAAATATCCAATATATTTCCTTTTTTTCTAATGTAAATGCAGAAAATTGAAGTTTTACAGCAAACTTTCAACGTTCTTCGCAGATTTCTTACAATATATTCTTTAGAAACTTATTTCTTTCTTTGTGGAGAGTGTTTGCCTTTCTAACCTACTCCAACGTAGAAAAAATTGAAATAGAATACTTTATTTTGAAAAAGTCTGATAAAAGATACTGATTTTTATTAAAAAATGGCGAATCTAAGCAGTTTCCTTTGAAAAAGTGGTGGATTTTTTGGTAGTTTTATTTGATTTTACTTTATTAAAATGAATACGTTTCAGTGTAAAAGATAATATGAAAATCAATATTTAAAGATATGTATAAAAATTAAGATTCTCGTAAATAAAACTAAATGTTTCTTAATCTCATTAAATATAAAATAACATATAATGTAAAATATGAAATTACCTCTTCTGAGTTGTAACAACAACAAAATGAATTTTTTATCTATAGATAGCTCAGAAATAAATATTTTTTTGTAGTTTAAAGAAGCATTTATAAAAACAAAGTTAATTTGCTGCCATTTATTTTTGGAAATGTTTCCATGTACTTTTATAATGTATTAAACAATTTTTAATTATAAAAAAGATATTTAAAAAGCTAAAAATTTAAAGCAAAAGCTAACAAGGAAGGTTTCCAAACAGGCACACTCTGAAAAATCTAAATTTTTTTCATGAAGCTATATATGTTTTAAAAAACCATTTCGGCGGAATCTCGATAGAATATCCGTAAAAAAATAATACAAATTTTAGTATTTGGCAATTTTTCCTCTGTTGGCCATGAAATACAATTAAAAAGAATATTTTTTAGTGTCTAGTACACTTTAAGGTAAAAATGTTGCATTTTGAACTTGTATAAAAAAAATTAATTCAAACATCTTTAGTTTTGCCAGATTTAGTTTGTTTTAAATATATTTTCTTTTTATCGATATTTATATGTATTTATATTGAAATTAACTATAAAAATTACGATTTAGAGCAAAATCCAAAATTTAAATTAGTTGAAATTGTTTGAAGTTCAAAATTAAGTTCAATTGAAAATTGTTTATTCACTTTTGTTCTATAAAAACGGCGATATTTAAATATATAAGTTTACTGGCTTTGAGCTTTTAATACGCTTAAATGTATGAAAATATTCTTTTTAATACGATTTTTTATTTATGAAAATATTTTTTCCATTGATAAATTAAAAAACTGCAGCAACAAGCAATATGTATATGTAAATATACATTGATTAAACGCTCTCATTGTTTAAGTTTAAATTCATTAAATACCTTTTACGCGCATTCCAAAAAACCACTAACAAACAATATTCAGATATATTAAAATCGTTTGCTTTTGGCGAGGAAAAAAAGCTACTTACCAAATCGTGAGACACTTTGTCTATTCAAGTCCCATATTCTAAACTATTTATTTTTTTATACAATTTCTTCTCTAATTCAGCCGTATAATTTGACATATCCTTTATTACACACTTAAATAGTTTAATTCTCCTTTTTTAAAAATATTCTTAGTATGCCCAGTATGGACCCTTACCTTAAACTATTGGTATTCATACTCCAAAATGTAGGAATTAAATATACGTATGAAGTTATATTAAATATACGTATGAAGTTATTTTATTATAATTCTGCTAGTATTTTTACATAACAATACATTTACTGCAATACAAATAATATATGCTGTTATTATAACGATGTAAAGTGTGTTTTTATGTTTAAGGAATAATCTCTGGAACTACCAAACCGATAGCAAAAGTACAGGTGGTAAATTGATTTTAACAGTCTTTATTCGAACATATTTTATGTCCATGCCACAACCCCAATGGCATGTACTAACAAAAACTGTTCTAAACATGCGACTTCTGTGATAGTAAAAGGCATGAAAACTTCAGATTTAGCAGAGTAATTAATTACACGATATAAATTCTCTCTAAGAAAACGTTGTACAAAATTTTCGAAATAAGAAAAGTGGATAAATATGCATAAAACGTTATAATTTTTTTTCAAAATTAACACTAGAATTACCGAGGCGGGTCATCCGTGACCCATGACGTGGTCTTTCGCTCGTATCACTGTTACTTTTCAAAGTAAAACTTTGAAACTGATTTACTTTTCCTAAATGCTTAGTATAATGCCCTAGCACGAGTTTAATTGAAATCGGGCGAAAACTTTTTTATATACACATCTTTATACCTAGAATTACCATGCTGGGTCATCGCTGACCCGAACAAAATTATTGCATTTTTCATTTATTTCAAGAAAGATTTCAACTCTATATTTTTCAATAAGATAAGAATAGTGCAAGAATATGTTCCACACTTACTTTTCACAAAAGAAGGAAAGCAATGTCCGTATGTACAGGAGCAGGGGGGTGGGGGGTCATGATCACATATCTGATATGCATTTGGAAGTTATATGATTGAAAGTAAAAGTTTTCAAAGTGTAAGTTTTTATAATATGTCAAACTAGTGTAAGGATGATCTAAATAGTTGTTTTTTTATGTTATGCCTTAGAAAGTAAAAAAAAAAAATATTTTGCTTCTCATAAACCACATGGAGAGAAAAGAAAATTCTTTGTGGCATTTTACTTTTGCATTATAGTAACGACATCACTACGGAGGTATTGTGAGTCAGAAAATTTAAAAATTGTTACGTGAATTGTCTTTAAATGACTTTAGTGAAGACATTTAGCGGCGAAGTCAATATTGTCATCATCTAATGATGCTGACAATCTTAACATAAATGAAGAATTAATTTTTCTTAAAAATGACAATAAAATTTCATTGTTCAAATCCAATATATGTAGTAGCAAGCTGAATAAAATTAACCAAATAAATTCTGTGTGAAAAATTAAGAAACACAAATAAATTGTAAGTATTTTGCAGAAAATTAAAAATAAAAGAATTCACTTTTTCGAAATAATTCTAAAGAGTGAGAGAGATACAAAATAAATCATGCTTCGAAGCGATTTGGAACATCGAACTATATGGACGGTAGAGCCGCGGTATTCAATATCTTCTGACTTATGCAAAATCTCATTCAAGATCTAATGCTCATAAATGTTTCGGTAATTTTTAAAGATACAACAGATTCTAATATCAGTAGAAAAGGCTTCTTGTTAAAATTACAAATAAAAACATTGCAAAAGAACGTGAAGATATCCGTCCACGCACCAGCACTGAAATTTGAAACAAATGAAAAATGTTTTCACCTAAAACAATACTAAGACAAAGAAACTAACACTGCTTGCGAAAACTGATTATAACGTGCATTATACACAGAAAAAAAGAAAAAGAAAAAAGACCTTGGCATTTTGTATGAATTGGTTGGACAGTGAACTATATAAAGTGTAAAAGTGCAAATTAAAAAAAAATCACAAATATGTATATATATATTTAAATTTATTGTGTTTGAATATCTAATTCATCTGTAGGAACATTATTACACAATTTAAATTGACAAATCATGTGTATTTATATTATTAAAAAGGTATAAAAATCTCAAAGCATTCTTTTTAAATTAGAAATAAAAAAATTCCTTCGTGATATTTATTCTCAAATTTTCATATTACGTATTACTCTAAATACTAGATTGTATTAATTATTAATTAAAAATCATTGTATTCATCGTCAATAATTATTGTGTGTCTTTATCTTCCACATAAAACAAGAATAGCGTCTTTAAAAGCAATGGGTCAGTTGTGACCCACCCCGGTATTTCTAGGTATACAAGAAACGCGGTAATTCTAGTGTTAAAAAAGGGTATAAATATGCGTAAAACGGTATAAAAAGCTCTAAATTACGAATTTTGTGCAACATTAAAGATTGAAACTTGAAATTTGGCGTGATACATACTTATATGATGTAATTGATCTTTGAAAACAGTGAGTTAAAAATATCAAATTTAGACAAATTATCAAAAACCGTTCTAAAAGTGTTCTAAATTACAATTTCTATGACATCTTAGGAAATACCAAACTGATTTTAAGTAATGATTTCAAACAGCCCCTACTCCAACAAAGCCTATATTTTTGTCGGTTCCACTGCAAAAAAAAAAAAAAAAAAAAAAAAAAAAAAAAAAAGGCGTAGGGACGAAAAGCGTTTTAAAATTGTAATTTTTGAGTTATTGAAGGAGCTAGAAAATTGAAATTTGGCATGGCAGTTACTTGTGATGTAGAATCACATATAGTTTTCTTAAATTATACATTTTTTTCTAAATTACAGTTAAAGCTAATCTTTAATTAAATATCTATTTTATCTTAAAGTTTTATTTCGATCCCACAATAACTTTCCGTTCAAAAGAAAAGAAAGAAAAACATTTAGCATCTGCCTTATTACTGAAAAACGGCTGTCAGATAAAGAGAATTCATTAAGATGCGTATTTCACCCTTGCTGGAAACAAATAAAAAAAGAATAAAGATCGAATGTGTTTGCGGTCAGTAAAATTTCATTTTCTCTCTGCGTAATGTTGAGCCTAACTTCTTTATTACATAAAAACTTTTCATGTACATGCTCTGTGTTTTGTCTATTGATAACATTCTCCCAAAACAGACATATAACGTACGATTTTGGCGCGAATTCTTTTTGGCGTATTTTTTTAGGACTGCCCATTTCTGGGTGCCCTGCATTAAATTCAAAATCATCTTAATTGTTTAAAGCGTAACAGAAAATTTCATGGTTATGATATCATTCACTTTTCATATGCTCCTTTTCGCCAATTCTGGATGCCAATGTGTGAATTCTGAATGAGAAACTTCAATTGCCTCTCTCTCCCTTCACGGACTCAGACATGTAAAGAAGGTCTCTTAAAAATGCTTACAGGCACCATCCCTAATTATTTCAGTAAGAAATGATTTAATTTTTATAACTCTACTTTAAATAAACAAAGTTCTCAAAAGGCAGTTATTTTATTGATCACAGCCTACAACTCTAGCGAATGCATTTTTTTAAAAAGAACCTGGTCGCAATACTTTAAAATACAGATCTATAATACAGTTACTTATAAGATGTAAGTATTCTCTAAGAAAAGTTTTTAACGACAATAAAATTTAAAAAACGTGAAATGAGTGGAAAGTTTTAAAAATTTCTCAAATATCGATTTCAATGGAATTGTTATAGATAGAAACATAAAATATAGTAGAGTAGTTACTTATAAGATGGAAATGCTCTCTACGAACAGTAAAAAAAAGTAAATTGAATTAATGAAATAATGAAATAAGCGAAAAGAATTTAAAAATCTTCTAAATTATGATTTCTATTGTTATTAAAGATAGAATCATTAACTTTTCATGGTAGACACTTTCAGGCTATAAAGGCTCTCTTGTAACAGGTTGTAATATTTTCTAAATTCAAAGGGATAAAATAAACGAACAGCGTTGTTTAAAAAAATTTCTAAAATACAATTTACATGAAATTTCAAGAAAAAGGCAATTTTGAAATTAATATTGTCAAAATTACGGAGACAATCCCCGTTTATTGCAGGCCACACTTTACATTGGCGCCTTTCGCAAGGAAAGTGATATACTACTATGTTATAAAGTTGAAACATGTGATGATGGTTACCTTTAAGACATAAATGCGTGCTAAAAACGATTTATTAAAAATTCAAAACTTCAAATAAAAACGAAAGTGAACGTAAAAGCTTTAAATTACATTCCAAATTTATATATATATATATAAAACCTAGTTTTAGTTCTTCTCATTAATTTTTTTTTCATTATCGCCTATAATGCAATGTAATAATAAAGTTAATTAATGTCTGGCTTATATAGTACTTTTGGATTTATTTATAGCAATGTAATTTCTTCTAATAAAACTAGACACGCATTAGGCATATTTCATTTGTTATGCGAGTAAAGACGTGGATTTCCAAGTTTTGCAAATATCACATATTTGCATTAAAAATACAAATCCTTGTTAAACAGTTAATAAATTAAGCTTGTTATCGTATTATGTACTATATTATGCTTAAAATTTTCAAAATGTACTAATGAGAGTATCATAACAGATAACTTTTCTCAAAATGTATTTTGTATATTGGAATGACAATAATTTCACTATATTTATATTTTATAAATTCACCATTGTTTTATTCATTTTTTATAATTTTTCTATTCACAATATGAATGAAATATTTATGGTCGGAAAAATTTTAAATGTCATTTTCAGGTAACAATATGTCACTCTGAATAATCTAGTTTTTTTCTTTTTCCGGAAGACAGTGCAACTTAAATCTAGAAAACTTAAAAATATTTATACTTTTGTATTTTATAAGAATAGTTAATTTTTTTTTTACAAATTTAAACACCGTAAGTAGAAAAAATTTTAAGGCGGTATTTTTCTGAATAATTAGAAGAGAAAGAAATAATTTAAATTAAGAATTAGTTTTAAAATGTTGGTGTGATATATGAATTACAATGTAGCAGCACAAACAAACATGCTGCATAATGTAATGTGAAAATTTAAAAAATCTTATTTATTTAGAAAGGAATAAAATGAGTGAGTAGGTAATAACTTATTATTTTATAACAATAGTAAACGTTTGAAACTAATCTATACATGATTAACTTTTTAAGCCATATTTATTTAAGCCATATGCTTGAATAAGAAATTCTTGTTAGATTTTTACATTTATGTTTGTATTGGTTCAGTGATTTTTACTTTATCGTGATCACATGTTTTACATGTTTTTTAATTTGGTGTATAACTGCAAGCAAAATAAAAGAACTATATTTAATTCAAAGTAATCTATGTATAATTAACTATTAGATGCACATGCCACATAATACATTATTGAAAGGTATTTGCAAAATTATTATACTATCGCAATTAGATAAAATTGTTTCAGTATTTAGAATGATATCGTGATGACAAATTTTGAATTTCCATTTTTTTGCTTGTCTCTCTATAAAAAAAATTAAAACTACTGCATACTTAGTTAACAATCTCATTCAATAACCTGTATCGGTTAGGATCGTATCATTTCAATATTTCGGAAGTTAACGTGATACCATACTTTCATTGAATTTGTATAATATATCCATTAGGGTGTTTCATTTTGTAAATTAAAAAATAAAATGTAAAATCTGTGCAGATTTCGCTTACACCCCGAATCTCAATGATGTAAAAGATATGTATGCCCAATTTAAAGACGATAGGGTAATATTTAGAGGTTGCACATTTTGGTCACTTTTCTAAAAGTAGGTAAAAAATACGATTTTTCAATGTTAATTACTTTTATTGGAAAAAATAAAAAACACTAACTTAACAGAATAGTAAAATTTAACACTAAGTATAATAGGTAGTATGAAAAGTACAACAGAAGTCATATTAAAAATATCTGAAAGATGCAAGCCTTTCTTTTGCTCATTTGGCGACAACTTTTCAGTGATGATTGATTTCCCTCAACAAAAATCGTTTTTTTTCCTCCCTGATCGAGTCGTTAACATTTTTTAACTGAGCAATATTTCTTTTGCGGTATTAATGATCATTTAGGATCTTTCATAATGTTCTTAGAATATCACTGACATATTTTATCACGTCTTGGATCCCAAATAATTCAAAGAATATTTTTGTTTTATTAGTAACAAAATGGCTCAGATCATTAGCCTCTAATCGTTTTAATTCCGTTTTATTTGCACGTTTCGTTTAAAAAATTTTAATCATATGGTCGTTATCAATATAAACGACAATACATTTCGTTCATAACACATTCTCCAACATAATACATTTATCCAAAAAAAAAAAAAAAAAAAAAGATTCGACATTTGTTTTTGACGGGTACCGAAGGTGTTTGTTAGCAACTGTGAGAGCACTGTTTCTGACATCTACATCTGATTAAGAGCCCAGAATCGCTAATATATTCAAATAATTAATTGTAGCCTTTGGACTTACGTTTGCCTCATACCAATAGTGAATATATATGAGGCTGAAAAAAAATGCAACCCGTTTTATTTCTTTTACTTCTTGTTGAAGATTGTTCAACAGTTTGGTAAAGAGGGTGACTTGTAATTGCATATATAGCTTTTTTTTATTTACCTTGCTTGATACAGAGCCTTGGGATTCTGATATTGAAGTCTTTTTTGGACCAATGTCTTAGGTACAGAAGTGAGAGATGTAATAACTCTGTGAAGTCTTGTCATGGAGGATTTCTATCATTTAGGAAATTTTGGAATTAACCATTTTCACTCATTGCTTTTCTAGATAGCCTTAAATGATTTTTTCTTCACCCAGCATTGTTGTATATGACCATTTATCTAATGAATACCAGAATCTTTATAGTGTTGTGGTGGGAAATGGCCATTCAAAACACAATATCATATATTTCGGGGAATACATGCCATTCCCCAGGAAGAACGTCATGACAGGTCATCTCTTGAATTTAACACTGCTTTCCTTTACACTTCCTTTAATTTAATAATGATAGATATAGCAGCATCCAAATCTGTTTCTTTCATTTCCTTCTAATGGAAAATAAAACCTAAATGTACTCTATCCTTTGAAGGCAGAGAAGTTCCTAAAAACTCAACAAAAATTCCTTAAACAAAATTCTTCTTTTGGTTAGCATTTTAAAGTTTAATTACCTCAAACGATGAAAGAAGTACATGAGAAGCCAATTAATACAAAATACTCCGACATTAGAAATTTCACTACTTTGAAATAAAAGTGATCAAAATGCGCAACCCCTAAATATTATCAAACCTTCTTGAAATTTGTCATTCATACATTTTACAATGCCCAGAGCAGTCAGTAACCAAAATCATATGAAAATCCCATGTTTCAAAAAAGGAAACACTCTATACTGGCAAGGTGGTCGGCCACTTACAATTTTAGAAACATTTGTTAAATATCTAACAAAAACATGAGGAATTATCCTCAAACTCTAAGTGTGTAAACATAATACTACAGGTCATACATTTCCGTTAAGATTTCTTCCCGAAACTCCATAGGAGACCGTCAGCAAATTGAAAAACAAATATATTTTAGATAATCCTGTCAAATGTGGCGTTGAAAATGTAGATTATGATGAAGTGGCTTAATGCAACAGACTGTATCACTTTTTATGCGCAATGCATGTATATTCGTAGGGATATTATGGTTTTTATAAAATCAGTTCCAAGTTTCTTGTCTATAATTTACAGAGTTCTTAATATAAAATTTATTTTCTTTTTAGAAAATATGACAAACAACATTTTATACAATACTCTGTCATCAGAATTAAAAAATAATAAAAATTGTATGAAAAATGAGCAGATATACAAAATAATTTTTCATTGCGCATGTGTGGATGCTATAAAAATTTCATTTGCATATTGTGTTAGGTAAATATAAAGAGAAACTTTTGTGAAAGTCTTAGAAACATAGCTTGAAAATTTTGAAATTTTTCGTCGGTAAAGAGCTCTCCGAATCCGTTATCACAAAATGAAGTAAAAATATAAAAGGTTGTATCCATTTATCCATTGATTAGTGTCAGTATGGAATACACAATATAGCACGAACTACTATATTTGGATCACATACATATACCCTCATTTTCATTATGTATTATGTTTTATGTACTATTATGTTTACACACGTACAGTTTCAGGATAATTCCTCATGTATTTTTCTATATATTTAACAAAATGTCTAAAATTGATATCAATAGATCAATTTTTTAAAAAAAAATCTTAGAACAAATCTTTCGACAATATTTCTGAAAATGGTAATTTATATTAATTTAAATGTTATATTTACCCCTTAACGCGCAGTGTTGCCGGTTCGGCAACACCTAAAATTTCCCCTGTTTAGAGACACAAAAACTCCGTGAATATTTCAAAAACTACTCTAATGGCTACTTTAAATCTTTTTTATGAGTTCTAGATGGCAGCACGACAGAGATCAAACTCTACTGTTTTTAAATAATAGGTAAAATGTTTTACTGTAATACGCGCTTCACAGCAATGCTCTTCTCACTGGGCTTATCAATGTTTTACTTATGGGAGGTTACCACTTTGGCAACAGCTGTATTATTAAAATGGTTAGCGCAATCTTTACAAAACAATACCTGTGTATTCCTCTAGGCCTAAATAGATTGCCTAATTATTTTTTTCTTTAAATTCCAACTTTAAAGAGTAGTGCGCCGGAAAGGGTTAATAAACCGGGAGGTGACAGCATAGATCATTACCTCATCGAATTTATGGATGAAAATCTAGGCTTAATTAAACCTCGATTCACATGTTAAAACCCAATCGGTCTGCCAAATTGTAGCTTCGTTGAAAACACCTAAAAACCCAATTTTAGTAATTGAATCATAGGTTTATCATTACGTATTCCTGCTTCCAAACCTTACGTTTTCATACTTTTGAGTGCAGGAAAGATGATTGGTTAACCTACCAGTAAACCTCTAAAATTGTTACTTTATGTGTTTCCTACTAAGTTATGAATTGTCAGACTGATTGCATTTTAATATAGAAATCAAGATTAAACTAATCCTTCATTTTCATCCGTGATCTCAATGAAGTAACTGTCTTACATTTTCAAAACTAGCAAACATTAAAGTGATTTTTTTCATTCTAGAAACTACATAAATACCAATAAAAATACCACAATGAATCTTCTTTTTCTTATTTTGAGTTACGTATTCAAATATTGCTGTCTAGATAGATACTCAAATTGATTTGGATTGAAATATTTTGTTTTAATCTGATGCTACACTTTTTTTCTTTATGAATGATAAAAAATAAAAGAGGATGTGATGCATAAAAAATAGCAAAAATATTGTGCATATTTCCATTTTTTCCCATTTTTATAGCGATATATTATATTGCTCTATTTTTTTTTCAAAAATAGAAACGTTGATCCGAATTCTTCAATAAATTTAATTATGCTTAAAGATATTTTACAAGGAAAGATAATAATACTTTCTAAAGAATTAAAAAGTCTGCAACTGAAAACTTAAAAATTAGCACATTGTGTATTTAATAAGCGTATGACTTCCTTTATTAAAAAGATAAAAACATAGTGCAGAGAATCCAAGAAAATCTAATTGCTCTGCAATATCATTTGGTAGAATAATGCATTTAAAGTGAGCTATTTCTTTTGTTTAATCAGATTTACAGTTTACTTAACCGGGTAAGACGATGAAAGAAATATACCGGGTGATTATAATTAAAGTCCCGATTTTAAAAATCGATAATTTTCTGGTCAGAATGACTTGATATTTTAGCAGAACAATCGTAAGGCAATGGAATTTTGTTTGGCGAAGGAAAAAAATAGTTCCAAAATGTGCCGATAGATGGCGCTGTCAGTGTTCACATTGTCTAGATATATGCAAATTACTAATACGTGACATGCGCACATGAGACTTAGTTGCCATAAAAATGCAGAGCACCAGCTCTTTGCCTAAATGCTTCATCATGACTCTGACTATGAAGGATCGCGCTCTGCTCTTGAAGCTTTTTTATAAGAACGATGACTGTGCACTTACAGCTATTAGGAAGTTTCGAACATTAAAATCCATTAAATTGGGTCCAATAACCACAAAAGGTCTGCGAAAAATGATTGCTAAATTCGAGGAGACCGGTTCATTTGACGTTAAACGGGGTAGAGGAAGGAAACCAGTTTCGGCTGCGGCAGTGGAAGATGTGGCTACAGCATTACAAGAACAGACTAACAGTGATGTTGGAATCAGCAGTGCACGGGGAATTGGCCGAATGCTGAATATGCCGAACAGCACGGTGCGTAAAATCCTACGGAAGATCTTGAGCTGTTATCCGTATAAGATATCTCATGTGCAGGAGTTGCTACCTGCTGACCTGGAAGCACGTCAATCTTTTGCACTGCAATTTCTTGCCCGGATGGAAGTGGACAACGGATGGCCATGGAACATTTTGTGGTCTGACGAAGCCCACTTTCATTTGCAAGGTTCTGTAAATACGCAAAATTGCAGGATATGGGCGACCGAGAATCCGTCCCAGCTACAGCCAATACCTCTTCAGTCTGAAAAGCTTACTGTGTGGTGCGGAATAACGGCAGCGTTTATCGTTGGTCTGTTTTTCTTCGAGGAGATCAGACCTGCGGGTCCCGTTACCTGCACCGTTACTGGCAAGCGGTATGAAACACTTTTGCGTAACCATGTCCTTCCGGCACTTCAGCAGCGTCAGTGTGTGGATCGCACAATATTCATGCAAGATGGCGCTCCTCCGCACATTGCTACTCCTGTGAAGCAGCTACTGAGTGCTAATTTCGGAGATGACAGGATCATAAGCCGTATTTTCCGACAACGTGGCCGCCACGTTCCCCCGACTTAAACCCGTGTGATTTCTGGCTTTGGGGGTACCTGAAGAATGCTGTTTACAGCGGGAGGATTCAGAATCTAGCCGACTTGAAGGCAAGCATCACACACCACATCCATTGCATCAGTACAGATACCCTCCGATCTGTTGTGGAGCATGCCGTTTTGCGCTTCCAATTAGTAGCGGAACAAGGCGGAGGGCATATCGAGCAACTTATGCTTTAATCATCAGCAAGGTGTTGATTCCATGAAGCTCTTTTTTTTGTCATAATCGCTGTTGTCGCTGTATTTTGGTCTTTTCGTTAATAAATCTTTAGTAAATCCCTGAACTCTATTTTTTTCTTTCGGCTAACAACATTTCTGTGTTTAACGAATACATTTTTGGTCTTTCCTCCTGATATTACACGGACAGCGCCATCTATCGGTACATTTTGGAACTATTTTTTTCCTTCGCCAAGCAAAATTCCATTGCCTTACGATTGTTCTGCTAAAATATCAAGTCATTCTGACCAGTAGTTTTAAAATTATCGATTTTTAAAATCGGGACTTTAATTATAATCACCCGGTATATTAAAAAATTAATATATTATAAATTTGTTCACATATAACTTTTGAAGGGAAATTTTATAATTAATTTTTTCTTAGAAAACAGGCTTATTTATGAATTATAATAATTTGCAATATGTTATTCATACTGCGAAAACTAGATTGAAATATTGCAAACCATTTATATTTGAAAAAAAAAACTACGCTAAAAAAATTTCGTGTTTATTTCATAAAATGCAAACATCATAAATAAGGAAATATGGAAATAAGTATAATATTAATAATAGTATAACATGTATAATTATATATTTTGCCTGAATAAAATTAAGTTTTTAAATTGTATATTATACATTATAATTAGATTTTTTATGTATTACTAAAAATATATATTTAATTTTTTACACAATCTAATAACATATAATCATTAACAAACTAAGAATAATCGTATTTGAGTTTTAAAAACAATTCTTTTATTAACATTCTCTAAAGAGACTTAAAAATAAATAAATGTTCTGTAGATTATTAATGTTAATGATGAATGAATATGTACGTATATGAATATATGCATAATGATATATCATACATAATAATTCATATTTAATATGAAAATGAATATATTCATAGCTATCACTGTATACTTGTGACATTACAAATGTAACGGAAAACAGGCTAAAAACATAATTTTACAA
The DNA here is from genome assembly GCA_964019185.1 of Maratus speculifer. Taxonomy (NCBI): domain Eukaryota; kingdom Metazoa; phylum Arthropoda; class Arachnida; order Araneae; family Salticidae; genus Maratus; species Maratus speculifer. The sequence continues at coordinate 276,116,205 of OZ025289.1, read as the reverse complement.
AGTTAAAAACCATGTATTTCAAAAGAAATTTTTAAACTAAGATTATATAATTGAAAGGTGATTTTTAAGATTAAGTGTTTTTTATGACGGAAAAAATACAAAACTAGCATACGTTTTACATTCCGACATTTTGAACAATAATAGAATCTAATCATAAGAAAATACTTCAATTAAGCAAATAAATATCCGTCTGTTGTATTATCTCTCGGTTACAGGTAAAAATATGTAGAGATTATTATTTCATGTAGTTTTTATGTTACAACGAAAATAACTATACAATTTTATTGAAATTCGACGAGTCATAAAAAATCACGCGAGGCATAAATGTTCTAACATCATTATTACATACACACACACACATATATATATATATATATATACTCACTTCCAAAAGTTAAGCACGAAGATGTAAAATGCAAAAAAAAAAAAAAAAAAAAAAAAAAAAAATCAACAAATACTTCTCCGATTGATACAAAATTCGGCAGGAAAGTAGCATATATATTTATGCATAAAACAAAATCAATAATTATATGCAGAAATGAAAACAATATTAATATTTTATAAGTTATCCGATAATGACATACTGGAGACTTAAACAGAATTATGTATAAATGGAAAATAAACAGCATAAAATGAAAAAAAGACATTAATAGGGTATGTGAACCCCCTCATCTGTATACAAAGTTTATACCTTGTGACCATGCTTTCAATCAGGTGGTCAACTACCGCAGAATTAAGCATTCGCCATTCTTCTTGTAGAGTAGTTTCTAGCTCAATAAGAGTGGCTGGAGTGCGAAACGTAAACACACAACAATGTCGAGAGCATCCCAAAGATTTTCAATGGGATTAAGGCCGGACGAATATGCTGGCTACAGCATACGCGCAATTGCTTCACGCTCCAGGTAGTCATCGACGATGCCAGCTCTATGGGTACGTGCGTTATGGTTCATTAAATTAAAAGTAGGGCCAATTGAATTGCTGCAGTGTACAGTCTCACAATGGGTTCTAGGATTTCATCTCGATACCGGACAGCCGTCACAGAACCCAGTTTAAAGATGTGCTGGTCGGTGCGGTATCCTAATGAAATCCCTGCCAGCACCATAATGCTTCCGCCACGGAATACGTGATGTTCGGTAATGTTTTGGGGCTGATTGCGTGTTCCTTGTACACGCCATATCCTTATACGCTTGTCATCTGGCTGCAGAGCAAATCTTGACTCATCTGTTAACATGACATTGCCCCTGTCAGACACAGACCAATTGACATGTTCCGGTACCACTGTAATTGTTCCTTTCTTGATTGGACGGATAGAGGAACACAAACTTGAGGTACCCGGGAGTACAGTTCACTCATTTGTAACCTTTGGTGTACAGTAACTGCAGATATCGCTTTACCAATGGACGCTGTAACCATAGATGTTACACGAGTGGAGGTCACTCTGCTATTCCGCTTGTCTACAATGGGAATATATCGATCTTTTGTCGGGGTTTTATCCCTTGGGCGACCGACTACGGGCCTTCGTACAACTGTCTGTGTGGTTTGGAATTGTTTCCATAAACTTGAAATTATAGAATGATGAACGCCGAAGAAAAGAGCAACATCTGTGATCGACTGTCCTGCTTCAATGCGCCCCATAGCATGCCAGCGCTCAGAATCTTCCATTCGTCCTCTGGAAGTCATAGAAACACGTATATCTTCAAAACAAATAGTACGAAAGTTCTAAACACATTCTATCAGCATTTACAATCAACTTCTTTATCCCTTCATGAAGCTGGCTTCTTATTAGACTGCCATTTTTGCATATTTTTTGACATGAAAGCCTGATTAGCTGTTACCTAACATATTTGCATGATTCCATCTACCTGTGCAGCGAATTGCTACCTCTTCAATTCCGATTGGCTTCAAGAAATTCGCATTTTCCTCTTCGTTCTTAACTTTTGGAAGTGAGTGTATATTGAGAGAGAAAGAGAGAGTGAAAAATATATTAAGATAGATAGATAAATAGATAAATAGATATATTTTGAAAAACTGTACATGTCTTAGTTAATAGCACTAGACATCAATCAATATGAAAATAAGGCAAAAAACACTACCAGTTATAAACAGAAGGGGTGCTAAAATTTCACGAAATATATAATTAATTCGTTTGTTAATACTAGAGCTGTTGCAAACCGTACATATTCGTTTCTAAAAAACGGGTATTCTCTAAGATACGAAATACCGAATCGTTATTTAGAAATACCACTCGTTAGCCGTTATCGGAGTCCATATGCAACCGAACAAAGTGGAACTAACTTCAAACGCTGCTTACGTTTGTATAATTCATGGTTTCTCGACCGCCTCGGTCCGCCTCAACAAGTATATTAAGGTACATATTAAAAAGAAAAATATTAATTGTGCATTTGAATAGAAATGTCCACTACTTAGAGTGAAACCAGTGAAACATGCGATAACTGAAAGTAGCATTAATCGAATTCTCAAAAACGTTTTACCCCGGTTAACAACGCAAAATTTTCCTAACATATTCATAGACTCAATCTAATGCTTGAAATCATAAAATTGGCACTGATGGCCATAGAAGTGATATCAAATCGAACAGCATTTCGTATTGAAGATCAAGTTATAAGCTAATACTTTTATATAGTGACCAGTGGCGAGCGAAGACAAAATTGCGCCCGGGGCAAATTTACAATTTGGCGCCCCCCTCCCAAATTTGTCTTGTAATAGGCCAAAAATGACGTTATAAATTTTGCGCCCCCTAAATTTCCGCACCCGGGGCGGTCGCCCCTTCGACCCCCTTTCGCTCGGCGCTGATGGTGACCCTTCAAACATAATTCTCTCCAGAAATACTTCATCATTCTTTAATTACAGCTATAACGAATATTTTATTCTACTATAAGCTTCCATTCTTTTTATAGTGAAATTATAAGGAAATTTTAATAGATTAAATGCATAATTAAGACAAAAATAGTTTAATTAAACTCTTAAATGATAAACGCGTTGTTTTTCTTTTGCTTAGATCGATGGCGCTTTTTTAAATCGAAATATTAATACATAATACGTAATCTTAAAAAGAAAAAAAAACGCAATTATTTTTTTAAGTTTTAAAAATGCATATAAAACTCCATATCTGTAAGGTAAATAGTACAATCCCTAAACGATCTCAAAACAATCGTTCTTCTAAAAGCTTTTTTTTTCTGCTTCAAAAACTCCCTCCAAATTCACACTTAACGTATTCGGCAAAAGAACGGATGCTGAAGTAATAAAACATGTTTCTATCTTACTTCTTCCTAATACCTAAACAACTAAATGAAATACCCGTAGGTGATAATAACTTTTACCGAGTCTAAAGTCCGGAAAACTATCTCTCATCTTGCAGACAATCGGGCTTCGTATAAATCCCGAAATGAAGGTAGTGTTTGAAATGCGTTTCATTCAGTTTTTCAGCAGCAACGAGTATTCAAAGAAACGATTCAGTATTTTGTATTAGAGGTAGTATCAGTAATCAGTCGTATTATTTCAATTATTTATTAACGAATACATGCGGTTTGCAACAGTTCTAAATACCTGTCATTCTATTTGAATTAGTTATTTTCGAATCTCAAATGATTTGGATTTCACATGGCTTGTTAATTCATTTACTTATTTTATTATGACAAGAAAAAGAAATAAGAAGTGGATATATTTTTGATAAAGCAAATGATAATTAAATGATAAATCAAAATGTGATTCAAAATATATATCAGAATATCAAAATATATAAGTCACACAGATTTCATTCACATATGAAGAAATTGAAATGTTTCTCATTTTCTTATAAATGCATAAAATGATTTAGAAATATTATTAATCATTTTACGATAATTTTTAATACTTGACAAACACAGAAATGCCATCATGAGGGAGAAATTAGAAGTCGCGTACGGAAATTTAGTTTAAAATGCCGAATTGCATAGAATGTTTGACGCTTTTCATTTCATAGATTTTTCAAAACATTTTTCAATCTCATAGTTTCCGAATAAGTACACTTGTAAATTTCACGAGATTAAAATTGCTTTCACAACTGTGTCAGATGTTACCTCATTTTGATCCTTTTACAGAATTAGAAAGATTCGCATTATTTAACAAGGAGGGGGGGGGATAAGGATTTAAGGTATGTTTATTTTTAAAAATAATTTTTAGAATATTTCAGCAGTACAGCGCGCGCGCGTGTGTGTGTGTGGGGGGAGGGGCTGTCATGAATTCGCGGCCTCACCGTTAAAGCCTATTGAAATATGCATATGAAAATATGAGCTCCACCCTGCATTTTCTTGAGCGCCCCCCCCCTCCCATTACTTATTTTTAATTATAGCCCTGTGTACAATTATGCATTGCATTTTAATCAGGGGCGTACCGAAGGGGGTGTTACGGGCGGCTCAGCCCCCCTAAAACATTTTGAGCCCTTCCTCCCCCGAAAAGATTCCTAGGTCACTAAATGAATTTATGTTCAAAAACCGAAATGAAATTCTAACTAAACTACAGTGTAAATATGCAATAATTTATCTTTCTGCGTCACAGAGAGAGAGAGAAAAAAATATATGAGTCATCCCAGTACATTTTCTTGACCCTCCCCCCTCCCCCCATCCCTAATTATTAACTTTTCGCTAAGACCCTGGTTTTAATATTCTATTTGCATTTTTTAAATAAAATTTCGAAATTTCAATAAATGTAACTTTTACGGATAGATGGCAGCACTAACTAATACGAATTCTAATGAAAATCACCGTAATCACAGGCGATAAATTGATAAATAAAATAAAAAACTTTGTAAAATCACCATAAAATGAAAAATTAAGCAGGACGCGTTTCGAGCTACGCCAATAACAGCATGGTGATTTTACAAATGGTGATTTTAGTTTATTTATTAATACGAATTCTTCCAAAGATGATTCTATACGATGTATGCCGTATGCTCGATGACTGCGAATACCCAGTTTCTGAACAGTAACGACTAACGAAACGAATACTTTTTAACGGGTAGAGAATTTTAAATCAACGTTACCATACGGGTATTCATTTTGCCGTTATTTTCACAGCACTAGTTAATACTAATGTGAAATGTAAAAGTGGAGTATTTCAACTTGCGAGGTTTTGTAAATTTATTTATTTATACATTAACTAACAGAAATTGAGTGCTAGTTTTTTCAAAATTCAGAAATTACAACCCAATTCAAAAATCTAATTCAAAAACAGGAGATTCAAAGAGTATTATAATCCTTGTAAATGAGAGTCAATATGACAAAAATTTACTAACCCATTAATGTTCGACGTTGCATTTTTTCAACATCAAAAGTTAAACATCTTTCTTCTATTAATTGATCATTAACATCATTATATTCAAAATAATTAACCATTGCATAAAATATTTTTTTTTGTGAATTATAAGAAAGCACGGTTCTTAATAGGTTGAGAATGAAGTTAATTGAAATTCTCAAATGATTTCTTTCTTAAATTAGTAATTAATTCAGATAACATCATGTTATTATAATCATAATTTTAATCGATACAGAAATTTCATTTTGTAAATTTTTTTTCGCTGAAGTGAAATAAATATATTTTTTAATTTATCTTTATAAAGAGAACAGTAAAATATTAATAAAATATAGATTTACTCTTTTTTCTTGAAAATTTAAAAGCACCTGCAATATCACTGAATGCAACATAAAGCTACTTCAATGCTTATGAGTGTGTTAAGCGAAAATCTATTATACAAATCCTCAATTAAATTAGCCTGTATTGAAAAAGCGTTCTCATTCACCTTTGTAATTTGAAAATATTAATAATAATAATTCACTTGGATAAGATAAACGAGTTGCGTTCTTTTAATAGTCATTCCATTACGTCGAGAAATTTCCTTAATGATAAATGATCTTATTTGACCAAGAAAATTAGATTTTTTCTTCTCAAATTTTCTTGTTTATTTACGAAGCAGAAAAAATAATAAATGCATGACATAGAAAATAAATGTTTGAGTAAAACAATAACAATACAATACTGCAAAATTCTTATAAAGGAAACTGTAATAATAGTCAAGTCAGAAAATTATCAATATTCTCTAAAATTTGTCATAGATTGATATACTTTTTTAAATAATTGGAATTTAATTTGCTTTATCACTTCAAATATAATTATTTGAGATAATTGATTATTTAACCAATGAATTTTAATCAGCAACTATTGTATTTTTGCCGTTTGCTGTAGTTTTAATAATTATATATATATATATAATGTATGTGAAGAAAATAATTTTTTTTCCAAATCAAATTGCTCGTAAATTTTGGTGATATCAAATCATTTTAACGTTTAAGCAACAGAATTATACAGCCTTTGAAAGAAATAAATGTAAAAAAAAAACACAAATTTTTTGTACATGTTTTAGCAATACATTTATCTTATTTTTTTAATTAATCAGTATTAGGGTGAATCAAATAAAAGAACATCAGCCACAGAATGAAATGATACAATTTATTTCGAATATAACCTTGAAGTCTGTACAAGTATTTGTCCCACTGCTTAACTAAATTATAAATATTTTTCTCATAAGTCTTTTGGCTGAAACCGGATCCAATTTTGAACCATATTTATGTCTTAGATATTCGCGTAAAAGTGACGGCTCCTCAATGCCTTCTTCAGTGAACGAAAGATGGAAGAGTGGTGTGGCCAAAAATACGGACTGTACAGTCCGCCATTTCTGTCCAACAAAACTTCAATCTCTTCGCAAAACCGAACTTATTCTGTCACTAAGAAACGAATATCACAATATTGCTCTGTTATATGTTTAAACATTCCTCAGACGTAGATATACTAAGGTCAATAACTAATTACATAGTGGACAATGCTGCTAGCCAACCTCTAGCGCCTACCGCGTGCTTAGACGTGAGTATCAAACTTAGAAAAGAAGTTTCCTCGCTTTACTATCCTTACAAACTTTCTTCGTGCTTACACAAAAAGAAATCAAATTATCAGCGCAGTTTGATATTGTAATTAAACTATCTTTCTGTTAAAAATGATATTACTAAGCAAGAAGCCTAGTGTAAGTTTATTATACTAGGCCTACCTTTTTATTAAACGAAAATGACTTTTAAAATTTTTTTTTTCTTAACCCAAGATGTTTTAGTGATTTGTTATATTACCTCTTTTCCTGAATTTCAAGATTTTGTCCAGAACTCATAAACTTCGATAACTATATTTTCACGATATTTTTAAATCACAAACTATAAAATAAGACAAATGTTTCTTAATCTAAGAAAACGTGTCATAACCACAAACGAAAATATACAAAAAGTTCTACAGAGTTACCCGTGATTACAAAAATCATTCTTCATCATTATAAACCTCAAAACTGGTAAATTTTCAAAAATTAAAGAATCATGTATTTTAAATAATGTTTTTTTAAGTAATGGATTTCTACTGCATCATGCGCAATATATGTTATATACGTAAATACATTACAATGTTTACTACGTGCCATGATTCTGGTCAATATAATCTCTGTCCGTTATCGGGAGCAAAACAAAGAATAGAATAATACTTATTTTGTTCATGCTAGATGGTTGCACCAAACTAAAAATTAGAATTTGCTTTTCGGTCAATTTCGATCAATCTAATAAGGTAAGATTTAATATCATTATTTTTACTAAATAATTAAAATTGTTAATATAAATAAAGTCGTAGAGTGTTAAGCACATAAAATTAATTAATTTAGGCTCATTTATTTAAAAATATATCAATACAATATTTTAAAGCACTAATGATGTACATATAGCATATACCCTAAAATATCAAATTTTAGTTGAAAATTTAAAATGTTAAATGCAATATTTTACTACTTTTCCCATAATTAGAGCAAAAAATAGATTCCAAATGCTTTTTTCTTTAAAACTAGAAAAAATCGTGCATTAAGGGTTTAGTTTCCTCAAGTAGAAATGTATGTTTTTTTCGGTGCTATGAATTATCAAATGAATATTTCTAAGTTAAAAAAACACGTTTCACAGACAAATAGGATAAATTACCAAAATTAGCAATAATTTTAAAATTAATATTATTTTGTCACTTTTATGAATAAATTTATTTATACAGCCGAAAATGTTTAGTTTTAGAATAAATGGTATCCTAAAAAACAGTATCTCAGTTTGTGAACTGTGGCATCAAAAGAAACTTTGGTTTTACAAATGATAGCTTAAATCTAAAGAAAAAATGCACTAATTTCTCAGGTTTCTAAAGCTAAAGCATTTCGGAATCGTGAGTAACTCAAAAGATGATATTGTAAGTTTTCGCACGTGGTTATTTATATTACCGAAAATGAAAAAAATCTCTTTTCTTGTTTACACAGTATTTATGTAAAACAAACAATTTTGATAAATTTTGAACGAAAATAATGCGCAGCATATTTACAAAGTTCGAAATTTCATGGACATCTCTGCACTGTCTCAGAAAGTGAACATAAAACTGTTTCAGTGACTCAGAGTGTGATAAAAGAAGGAAAAGCCATTGTCAATATCACGAACTAAAATCGTTTCTAGTGAATAAGTGCTCTTAGTCACCTTCTAGATTTGAAAAAGCTTTAATACACTGAAGTGATTTTCAATGTATGTGAAGTTGCGTTCTAAAAATAGTCAAAATTCAGTACGTCAAGATATTACTTTCTGATGATGAAATGGTTTCAACTTTAGATCGATAAAATGGAATTTTTTTAGGAAACTTTCTAGTTCTTTTATGAATGAATACGGTTTCTTTACCTGAAAAAATTATATATTGATTATATCGATTGATCATTTAACAAGCCAGAAAAATATTATTGATAAGGGACAAAAAGATTAAAAAAACACAAAAAAAAAGAAATCGAATTTTAAAAATATAAAAACATATTATAATATTGTTTGTACCTGGAATTCATTACTATCAACCTGTTGAGAAAATTTTCAAGATTTTTATAGATGCTTTGTAATAAAGAAATGCTTTCACTTTTAATTGCTCGCATATTTCAAGTTTTTTTTTACTATTTTTATTGCGTAAAATTATTTATTTTTTATATATTTTTAAAAGTTCGATTTTAATTTCAAAGTTGTTAATCATAGCATATAGTGATGTCTGAACCGAGTTCGTTGGCCGTTTCATACGCTATATTGTTTCAAAAAAGCGGAAATTTAAATTTTAAAAATATACATTTAAAATTAGGTGTACAAAAATTAGAAGTTTCAAAAAAGACTTTTCTTTTATGCGCTTTAGCTTAATACAGACTCCAGAGCATTTTTTCCTTTGTTTCGTCTGTATCTTAAAAAATTGCTGTGTTTTAGCACTTTGAATTTGTAGTATGGCTGACCATTTAAAATGATCTGATATTTGTCACGTAATAGCACGCTCATAATAAGCCGATTTGATGTAACTTGGTATATGTCTAGTACTTACAGATGTCTCGACTGAGTTCGTTGGCCAACTTTATCCGCTACCTTGTTTCAAAATGGAGGCCATTTGAAGGTTTTTTTTTATTTAAATTTAAAATAAGGTAGAAAAATTAAAAATTGAGAAAGGATCTTTCCTTATGTATTTGATTTTGATACAAAGAATTCGGAGATTTTTTTTTTGCTTTGTCTATATCTTAAATAATGTTCAATTATAGCACTTTGAATTTCCAGTGTGGCTAGTGGCTGACATTGTGAAATGATCTGATTTTTGTCACGCTACAATAGGCATATTTATGACCAAATTGGCTACAACTTGGAGTATACATAGAACAAACCAATGTGTTGACTAAGCTCGTTGAACAGCATCATTCGCATTCTTGTTTCAAAATGGCCACCATTTAAAATTGTAAAAAAAGCTTTTAACTTTATAATAATCTGCAAAAAAGCAGAATTTTTTTATGAGATGTTTGATCTGAATAGAAGGAATACGGTGCATTTCTTATTTTATCTTTATCTTGAAAAAATGGCTTATATATAACAGTTTGGATTTTCTAAAGTGGGTGACATTTTGAAAAATCTATTTGCCTGCGACAGCACTCGTATATAAATCAATTGATTTTGATGTGAGTGAGCATGTGCACAAAACTTACTAAGATCTCGATCAAGCTCATTGATTAATTTCACCCATCATGTTGTTTTAAAAAAACTTCATTCTATCGCCGTATTTGGCAATCAAATATAAATCGCTTTAATTAAAACCAGCTTGTGTAAAGTTGATTACCATTCATATTCAGTATTGATAAAAAGAATTACCGAATCTTCTATTATCGTGTTCCACCAATTTGAGCTTTGTATGGTTGAATAATATAACTTGAATTTTTATGCTATGAAAGCTACATATTCCTCCTGGTACTGGCCGGAAGGACTTTTAATAATTAATAAAATACACGGAGAGATTGCCATTTTACGATAACAAAGATTTCATCTTACTGCAATAGAATGAAATTTTTCTTCGCAAAAGTTTGTTTATTTAACAAATAGCAAAATCATTTTTAATATAAAAATAAACTACAATATATTTGACTGGAGTGAATGAAAGAAGTTAATTTCTTTTCAAAAGAAACTGCCACTGAAACTAGTTTTTAGTAATAATTTTCAATATTGAATTTTAAATGTTCTCAGTCACACTTCCGATTAAAAAATTTGTATAAGTTATTGAGATCTTTTTAAGAAATGAAAAGTTCAATACTATTTTTCTTAAAGAAAAACTTGAATTATATTAATAGTTAATCCTACTTGCAGATAAATTGCTATTTCATGGTTACAAAGATTTTATGTTACTGCAATAGAACGAAATTTTTCTTCTCAAATGTTTTTTATTTAAGAAAATAACGAAACCATTTTAAAATTAAAATGTAAACTACAATATAATTGACTGGAGTGAAATAAGATTGAAGAATTGATTTTTTTTTCGAAAATAAATTGCCACTCGAGCTGGTTTTTAAAACTAATTTTCATTGCTGTATTTTAAGGTATTCTCAGTCACACTTTCGATTTAAAAAAAATGTTTATAAGTTATTGAATTCTTTTTAAGAAATAAAAAGTTCAATTCTGTTAAGAAATTAAAGCTTGTATTCAATTAATAGTGAAATCAATACGTGGAGAAATTGCTATTTCATGATAACAAAGACTTCATCTTAGTGCAATAGAACAAGTTTTTCCCTTGCAAAAATTTCTTTATTTAAGAAATACACTGTAAAACAAATTTCTCTGTTTCTAGATAATTTACGGAAATCTTACAGTAATTATAATCTCAAAATGTCAATAACGGAAATTCTTCTGTTTTTTTCGGAAAAATAAAACAATTCCGTAAAATTTTACGGAAAAAATTGTGTATATTAACGGATATTTTTTACAGTGTAGCGAGGGCATTTTTAATTTAAAAAATAAACTACAATACAATTTATTGGAGTGCAATGAAAGAAGTTATTTTTTCAATAGAAACTGACACTCGAACTAGTTTTTAAGAATGATTTTCACTGCTGTATGTTAAGTGTTCACAGTCACTTTTCCGTTTTAAAAAGTTTTCTATAAGTTATTGAGTTTTTTTAGGAAATAAAAAGTTCAATTCTATTAATAAATGAAAACTCAAATTCTATTAATAGAATACTTGGATACTTGAAAGAATAGAATACTTGAAATAAATGCCTGGAGAAATTGCCGAGACTGGGAACAATTAAACGAAGCCATGAAAATTAGTATTAAAAACTAGTTGGATTGGCAGTTTCTTTTGCAATGATTTAACTTATTTCATTGCACTTCAGTCAATTGTATTGTAGTTAATTTTTCAAGTTAAAAATAATTTCGCTATTTCACAAATAAACAAACTTTTGCATAAGAAAAAAAAATTTCTTTCATTTCTCAAATCAATTGTATTGTAGTTTATTTTTTTTTAATTAAAAATGCTTTCGCTATTTCATAAATAAACAAACTTTTCAAGGGAAAATTCGTTCTATTGCAGTAAGATGAAGTTATTGTTATCATGAAACATGTTAATTTTTTTTTAAGAAACTGCCACTCGAGCTAGTTTTTAATAATAATTTTCAATGCTGCATTTTAAGTGCTCTCAGTCGCACTTCTGATTAAAAAAAAAAAAAAAAAAAAAAAAAAAAAAAAAAAATGTATAAATTATTGAGCTCTTTTTAGGAAATAAAAAGTTCAATTCTATTGAAAAATGAAAACTTGAATTCTATTAATTGTTAATCCAATACGCGAAGAAATCGCCGTTTCATGATAACCAAGATTTCATGTTACTGCAATAGAACGAAATTTTGCTTTGCAAAAGTTTGTTTATTTAAGAAATGGCGAAATAATTTTTAATTTACAAAAATAAATTACAATATTTTTGATTAGAGCGCAATAAAAGAAGTTAAATATTTAAAAAAAACTGCTACTCGAGTTAGTTTTTAGGAATATTTTTTATTGCTGTTGTTTAATTGTTCTCAGTTTCATTTCCGATTTTAAAAATTTTGTGTAAGTTATTGAGTTTTTTTTTAAATAAATAGTTTAATTCTGTTAAGAAATGAAAGCTTGCATTCTATTAATAGTTCATTCAATATGTGGAGAAACTGCCATCTCATGATAAGAAAGATTTCATCTTACTGCAATAGAAAGAAATTTTTCTTCGCAAAAGTTTGTTTATTTTAAAAAAATAAAGGAGCGGTTTTACTTAAAAAAAATAAACTATACAATTGACTGGAGGGGAATGGAAGAAGTATTTTTTCAAAAGAAACTGCCATTCGATCTAGTTTTTTATAATAATTTTCACTGCTGTTTTTCAAGTGTTCTCAGTAACACTTGCGATTTTTAAAAAAAATGTATAAGTTATTGAGTTCCTTTTAGGAAATAAAAAGTTCAATTCTATTAAAGAATGAAAACTTGATTTCTATTAATAGCTAATTCAATACTTGGAGAAATTGCCGAGACTGAGAACAATTAAATGACAGCAATGAAAATTATTCTTTAAAACTAGCTGGAGTGGCAGTTTCTTTTGCAAAGATTTAACTTATTTCATTGCACTCCAGTTAGTTGTATTGTAGTTTATTTTTTAAGTTAAAAATGCTTTCGCTAGTTCATAAATAAGCAAACTTTTGCAACAGAAAAATAAAGTCAATTGTATTGTAGTTTACTTTTTCAATTAAACATGCTTTCGCTTTTTCATAAATAAACAAACGTTTGCGAAGAAAAATTTCATTAAATTGCTGCGATATTAAGTTTTTGTTATCATGAAACAAGTTTTTGTTTTAAAGAAACTGCCACTCGAGCTAGTTTTTAATAATAATTCATTGCTGCAGTTAAGTGCTCTCAGTCACACTTCCGATTTTTTTAAAAAAAACTGTATAAATTATTGAGTTCTTTTTGGGAAATAAAAAGTTCAATTCTGTTAAAAAATGAAAACTTGAATTTTATTAATAATTAACCCAATGCGCGGAGAAATTGCCATTTCATGATAACAAACTTTTTAGCTTACTGCAATAGAACGAAATTTTTCTTTACAAAAGTTTGTTTATTTGAGAAAGAGCGAAATCATTTTTAATTGAAAAAATAAAAAATAAATTGCAATATATTTGATTGGAGTGTTGGAGTGCAATGAAAAAGTTAAATCTAAAAAAATTAATTGTTTAATTTTTCTCAGTCTCATTTCCGATTTAAAATTTTTGTATACGTTATTGATTTTTTTTAAATAAAAAGTTTAATTCTGTTAAGAAATGAAAGCTTGCATTTTATTAACAGTTCATTCAATATGGGAGAAACTGTTATTTCCTGATAACAAAGATTTCATCTTACTGCAATAGAAAGAAGTTTTTCTTCGCAAAAGTTTGTTTATTTAAAAAAAAAAAAGAAAAATAACGAAAGCGCTTCTAATTTTAAAATAAACTATACAATTGACTGGAGGAAAATGGAAGAAGTAATTTTTTTTTTCAAAAGAAACTGCCACTCGATCTATTTTTTGATAATAATTTTCATTGCTATATTTTAAGTGTTCTCAGTCACGCTTCCAAATAAAAAAATGTGTAAGTTATTGAGGTCTTTTTAAAAAATGAAAAGTTTAGTTTTGTTAAGAAATGAAAGCTTGCATTCTATTAATAGTTAATTCAATTTGTGGAGAAATTCCTTCTTCATTATAATAAAGAGTTCTTCTTGAAGCAATAGAAATAAATTTTTCTTCGCAAAACTTTGTTTATTTTAAAAATATAGCGAAAGCATTTTTAATTTAAAAAGCAAACTGCAATACAATTGACTGGAGTGGAATGGAAGACGTAAATCTTTTCAAAAGAAACTGCCCACACGAAAATGTTATTAATAGTGTGTTAAAGAAAAATTAATACAGTATAATATGGAAAATCCATAAATGTAACATTCGATTAAAAATAATTAATTTCGTACATGAAATGAAAAATAAAAAATAGACACATTTTTGCCGACAGGCAAAAAGAAAATGAAAAAAAATTATTCTCACTAAAAAAGTTTATAAAGCGAGTGAATGAAATAGTAAAATTTATTTAATTAATTTTTCAGTTTAAATTATTATGAATAAATGAATACGAATTATTTTTTATCTTAAATCAATGAATAAAAGAAATTTTTGCACTTCAAGAATTTTTGTGCATGTGTTATCCTTCATTTTGCATTTTTAAACTTATTTATCAAAGACCTATATACATACATATATTTCATTTGTGAGTTTGTTTCTCATGCGATATCGTAAAAAACTTGCTTTCAATTTGAAAATTAGTATGGTGTGGCAAAACATTCTACTGTATAATTCTAATAGATAGGCTAAAATACCGCGTTATACACCAATACTTTAAAAGACAATCTATAGTGCTTTCCGTTAAATTTAATATGATGTTGTAGAAATAAATTTCGATACAATATTGACTCCTGTTGAATGTTCAAGAAAGTAACTGAAAAAAGCAGATATAATTGTATCATTAACACTAAATTAAAAATATGTTGCAATTGTATTTAACCGATACTGTAATATAGTTATTATTTTTATCACAAAACAGCATACAATAGTATAGCAGCTTTAACCTTCAAAAGATTAAAAGCAGTATTAAACGGGAGTGGTACACTTCGTCCACAATCACTTCGTCGACATATCATTTCGTCGACACCACTTCGTCGACAGGTACACTTAGTCGACATATAATTTCGTCGACAGGTACACTTCGTCGACATAACATTTCGTCGACAGGTACACTTAGTCGACATTTAATTTCGTCGACATAGCATTTCGTCTACACATTGTAAGTAATTTACCTTTCGCTGTTAACTTTATTTGTGAACACGTGGATTTTTTGTAAATTATTATAAAACAAAAATATTAACGTCGCCCATACCTTAGGCCAAAAAAATTTTTTCCAGGGTACACCACGAAGAGGTGTATGAGCAAGTACCCCATCAAATTTTTATTTTAAAGATGCATTACCCCCCCCCCCCCCAAAAAAAAAAAATCAATACATAAATTACATTGTGGAAAAAAATATTAATTAAAACACATTAAAAATTTGATTTGGAAAAACAATAATTTAAAATAATTTTCATCAATAACAGAACCATTCATAATTTAAATGTTTTTATATAAAGAATGTATGAGATATTCTTAAAAAAAAAATATTTGATATTTAATTCAAATAGGAAACAATAATTTATTATAATTACTGTTTTACAAACTTTGTACCCTGAGAAAAGATTTAAAAATATTTTCATTAAAAATACTACATTAAATTTTAATATTTAACCCCTTGAAGGGCAGTGGTATAAAATATATACCACTTAATTTTACTTGAAAAATGTCACATTGACACCAGAATTTTGAAATGAAAATTTTCATTTCATCAAGTACGCGAAGATAATCATTTGTCAATTTTGAAATAAATTTGCTTTTAAGTTCTGGTGTCATCCGATAATTTCAGCATTTAATTAATAGAAGTGCTTTGCCCCTCAAAGATTAAAGAAACCTTTACTTTTTTATCCAAGTATGTAGAGGCTGTTCTCAAATTCAAATTGGATATTTATCAACACATTCATCATTTCATTCTTATTCGTAAACGCATAAAAATTGCCCGTCTTAAATAATCGCCCATTTTAAATAACCAATCTAAAATAATTAAAATATTAATCCTATGGTACAGCAATTAAGTATTAGCTTGAATAATTAATTAATTTTATAAATATTTCATTAGTTATTGATATAGCAATTGCTTAATTTTTTTAACCATCTATTTTGTTTCATTAGATGCTTTAATTAATAAGTGTTGATTCTAAATAAAATAATATTAACAATTAACTATTTTTGTAGGTAGTTCATTACTGAAATGCCTAAACCAGCGCCATCTAGTGATTAATACATTAATACTTATGTGCAATACACATCAGAAATAAATGTCGACGAAATGATATGTCGACGAAGTGTACATGTCGACGAAATGCTATGTCGACGAAGTGCACATGTCGACAAAATGATATGTCGACGAAGTGGTGTCGACGAAATGATTTGTCGACGAAATGATTGTCGACGAAATGATTGCCACCCGTATTAAACCAACACAGTTTGTTTAATAAGGATTTACTGCAATTCCATAAATGCCAAAATACAGATGTAATGTTAAGGGTGTATTTCGATTCAAATTGCTTATTTTTAAATTTATTTTTGCTCTCAAATGCATCAATCTGGCAAATTGTTTTATTTATAAAGTACATAGGTGCCGTGATCAATTTTTTTGAAAAATGCAGAAAATATTGCAAAAAATGCAATCAAACTAGGCTTTTTGAATCAATTTTTCGAAGCGGGAGATCTGGGAACAAAAAAAGGGTCATAATGAGAAAGTAATTGTTGATAAATAAAATTCTAATGAATTGAGCACCAAACGACATCTCACGTCACCTTATGCATCTACTCAAAAATCATCTTAGCAAGTTTCATTTTTCTATTTTTAAAAATGTGTCTAAAATTGTATCAGAAAATTTTGAGCTGTTGAAGGTGGAAAAGCTTTTTTTCGAATACACCATTAACATGGCATGACATCACCATCAGTTGAGGGAAATACACCAAAATCTAATCTAAACAGATTTGTGTCAACCTCTGGCTAAACATGAGGTTTCATAAAACTTAAAATGTTAAATTCTTGTAAGATTTGCTAAAGTTCATTTCTTACAAAAGTTGTGTTATATGAAGGTAAACCGTAATCAGAATATTTTGGTGCTATCGCTAAATGTAAAAAATATAATAATAAAGTTGAAGAATAGAATTTATCTAGATCTGATTTTTTCTTCTTAAACATATATAAAATAAATGGACATCATTTTCGTAGTTAGTTTGTCTTGTTTTCCCATAACAATCTGATTTATTAAAACAACCGTGTTTTCTTTTAAAATATAAATAACTTTTTTTTGCAAATAAGCAGGTCTACAGATACAAACTCCAGAGCATCAGTTCTTAAATTCAGAAAATGTTCTGCAGTTTGGTATTATTCTATGCTATTCTAAAAAATAAAAATATGAAAGAAGATCTTTAACTCAAAATAAAAATATTACCAAACTTTGATTTTTATTACTTTTTTTTAACATAAATATATTATACCTAGTTATAAGCTAACTAGCTAAATACTGGCAGAATTTAAATTTTTAAAATTCAGATTGCGAAGCAAGCCAAAAACAATCATATATTTCTCCTTTATAACAGAAAAACCTCGACTGAAGTTCAGTAAAGCTCAAGGGAAAAAAACAGCAGAACCATTTACTGTTGAAATGTTCATTTGAATATATTACTGTTGACATTTTTTCCGGATTCTAATGAAATAAGATTGCTCAGAACATTTCAAGTAAATAAATTGTAAGTAATCGGTAAACAAAATTATTCTATTTTTAACTTTCGAATTCATTTTAATGCAGTCTGCTTAAAACATAACAAAAAACTAAATAATTTTAAATAAAGTATCTTAGTGTGTAAACCTTTTCCCAGGGTAGTGTTTATCGGTCATGGGTACTTTTAGTAGATTTGTTTGGAATAAAAGTGAGAATTTAAAAGATATAACACTATTTTGTAGTATAATTTACTTAAAATCTATTTTACATTTAAAACATTTCACTATCCGAAAAAGATGATTGAAGCAGGTTATAGTTTATTATATAGACATGGGGTTTTAAAATCAATACTCTCGCGTTTCACAAATGATAATTCGATTTATATGAGCTGCTTTATACGTATTATTAAATAAACATTCTAGAATTTCTTCAAAATTTCTTACTTGCAATAATTTTTTTCTGAGAAAAAAAAAATATACTAAGATTTATCACTTCAAAAAAACTTAAACATTGCTTACAAGGAAGGTCGCCATGTGGGCATACTCGGAAAATTCTGAATAAAATGTAGAATTTTCTGCTCATGTGGATGATGTGTATGCATAAGTATATGTATATGTATATGTGTATGTTTATATATATATATGCATATAAACCCCCGATAGAGTACTTGTAAAGAAATAATGAGAATTTCGTTTATTTGGCAATTTATCACCAGTTGGTGACGAAATAAATTTAAAAAAATATATTTTTTTATGTCAAATACTTTTTTACCATAAAAATGTTTAATCTCTAACTTGTTAATAATTTAAATTGTTTCAATCTCAAAATTAAGTCCAGCTGAGCGCTGTCAATTCAATTTTGCTGCCATGGAATCAAAAACTTCTCTGATATTGAAATGTATTACTGCAGCATTATTCATCTGACCTTTATTGTGGAATGCGCTTAAACATGTGAAAATATATTTTTCAATATGAATATATTTGTTATATATGAAATTATTTTTACAGTAATAAAATTAAATAACTTCTGTAACAAGAAAAATAAATATGTAACACTTAAAATATACATGTATTAAACTTTGTCATTCTTTAACTTTAAATTCATTAAATACTAATTTCAGGCATTCTAAAAATGAATCAATATACATTTTCATAGATGCATTAAAATCGTTTGCTTTTGCTAGGAAAAATGCTGCTCGCCAAATCTAGTGATGCTTTCGTCGTTTGTGCCAAATCTTCGAAAGTAATTTATTTTTTACAGACTTTGTACTGTAATTCCGTCGCTAAATTTGACTGATCCTTTATTGCATACATAATCAGTTTACTCAGCATTTTTTTCCAAAATAAGTAAGAGTAAGTAATTCTGAGTAAGAAAAGTAAGAAAATCTTCCTTGTTAGTTTAAGCATCAGGGAGTATCTTCCGACTTAAAACCGACATTCGTAAAACTTAACAAATACATCTTATCATTAGTCAAATGCATCAATCCCTAAACTTTCAACTGCATGATACATGTTAATGTTTTAAAATTCCCTAGCGTAATGGCAGAATTTTATGGACATCTATGCTCATTATAAGGATTTTAACGATATGAAATTTCACGCATTAATACTACAGATATGACTATTGCTAAAATGGAGCACATCGAGCAAAGTGATGCATAGAAGCGCCACTTTTTAGTTGTTTTGCATCAAAACTAAATCAACAACAACTTGTATCAACATTTGGTAAATCATAAGGAAATCTTGCACATCATAATCAGCATCACATCATAAATAAATCTTGCATAGCATTCTTGGGAGAATGACATGCAAATCTAAACAGTGACAACTTATGTCAACATCTAACTTAATCTGCAGTTAGTTGAATGCTTAGTTTTTGAGGTACAGCTATTGCGGAAATCATGAAAAATATAGCATAGCACCTGGTGCGCGATTTACATAAGAAAATAACCAGCACAAGTCTATATTAGATATAAATAAATCTAAGGTTTTGTGAAATTGTGTGCATTAGTGCTTGAAATAGACAGACTCATAAACAGACAATTTCTAAAAGCAGCAAGTGGTGTTCAAAATCTTCTAGAAAAGGACAAATCCCTCGAAAACCAAGAGTTGAATATTTTTACGAATACAATACTTTCTTCTTGTAAAGTTAGAAGATAGCAAAAAAAGCTTTTAACATTGGTTTTAACGAAATTTCAAAATTTCAAAAATACAATTCATAACCATTAAGTTTTATTAAATGTTGAGTAATACACCTGTCTGCGTTCTTTCAAAAGAAAAATGTCCCGGGCGCTATCATATAATATAGTCATTCATGTAATTTAATTATATATAAGAAAAAGTCATTTTTGATGCTATAAGATTGTAGTAAAAATTTTGAAGGAAATGGCAAACGGCTGAAAGTACAAAAATCATAATTACATTGTTACGCAATGAAAAATAATGTATCACATTAATAACACACATATAATAACATTTATTAAAATGACCGTGTGTTAATGACTGTTTTTGAATTTGTCATTACATAATATCTATATTTCATAATATAATTTATTGAGTAAAGTCGCTTTTCGTACCAATTAATTATGTAAATAATTTCATTACGTAATGTGCTTACAAATACAGGGTGATTCCAAATTTTTTTTACAATAACAGAGGGGTGATAGTATACATCAAGACAAACAATATTAAATAGGAGACCAAGGGTCCAAAACGTTTTCTTAAGGAGATAGCCGCCATTAAAGTTTAGGGACCAAAATTTCAAATAATCATAAAAAACGAAAAAATTGGTCGATCGATTTGCGGTTTTCATTAAAATTATTCTTTATGTCGGCATTTTCTTGAAATTAATTTATAAAGATAAATTTCAAAAAATGCCGATAGAGGGCGCTTTAGACTTTGGAGTAACGAACAACTATTTTTTGCCGGTATGTTTTGCATCTCATTAAATGTTTTCGTAAGTTTACACTCAAACTTAAATTTTAAGCTCAAAATCTGTAGTTGGGAGTGGTTAAGTAACACAAACTGAGCTGTGTTCAGAGGGTTCAAATTTCAAATGATTAAAAAAAACGGAAAAATTGGTCGATTAATTTGCGGTTTTCACTAAAACTATTCTTTATTTAGGTATTTTCTTGAAAATAAATTATAAAGATAAATTTCAAAAAATGCCGATAGAGGGAGCTTTAGACTTTGGAGTAACGAACAACTATTTTTTGCCGTTATTGTTTGCACTTCTTTAAATGATTTACGAAGGTTAGACTTAAACTTAAATTTTGAGCTGAAAATCTGAATAGTAGAGAGTGGTTAAGTAGCACAAACTGAACTGTGTTCAAGGGGGAGGGGGAGGTTCAAATTTAAAGTAATTATAGAAAATGGAAAAAATGGTCGATTCGTCGACCATTCGGTCGGTTTTAATGTTCTCGGAAGCTTAGATTTAAACTTAAATTTTGAGCTAAAATCCTGAATCGTTATGAGGAGTTAAGAAGCGCAAACTGAAGTGTGTTTAGGAGTTAAAATTTAACCCTCTTTCCTCCTCGAGCACAATTCAATTTTTCGCTACTTAAACACTCCCAACGATTCAGAATTTCAGCGCAAAATTTAAGTCATTTGAAAGCATTTAATGAGATAAAAAAAACAGTTAAAAATAGTTGTACGCTACTCCAAAGTCTAAGGCGCCCTCTATTGGCATTTTGTGAAATTTATCTTTAAAAATTATTTTTAAGAAAACACTGATTGATCAAGAAACCTGCTGATTTAAAAATTAGTTTTAGCAAAAACCGCAAACAAATCGACCAATTTTTCCGTTTTTTACAATTATTTGAAATTTGAACCCTCTGAACACAGCTAAGTTTGTCTACTTAACCACTTCCAGCTATTCAGATTTTGAGCTCAAAATTTAAGTTCAAGTCTAAGCTTACGAAATCATTTAATAAGATGCAAAAAATAACGTCAAAAAAGAGTGTTTCGTTACTCCAAAGTCTAAAGCGCCTTCTATCTTCATTTTTTGAAATTTATCTTTATAATTTATTTTCACGAAAATACCTAAATAAAGAATAGTTTTAGTGAAAACCGCAAATCAATCGACCAATTTTTCAGTTTTTTATAATCATTTGAAATTTGAACCCTCTGAACACAGCTCAGTTTGTGTTACTTAACCACTCCCAACTACAGATTTTGAGCTCAAAATTTAAGTTTGAGTCTAAGCTTACGAAAACATTTAATGAGATGCAAAAAATACCGGCAAAAAATAGTTGTTCGTTACTCCAAAGTCTAAAGCGCCCTCCATCGGCATTTTTTGAAATTTATCTTTATAATTTAATTTCAAGAAAATGCCAACATAAAGAATAATTTTAGTGAAAACCGCAAATCAATCGGCCGATTTTTCCGTTTTTTATGTTTATTTGAAATTTTGGTCCCTAAACTTTAATGGCGGCTATTTCCTTGGGAAAACGTTTTGGACCCTTGGTCTCCTATTTAATATTGTTGGTCTTGATGTGTACTATCACCCCTCTTTTATTGTAAAAAAAATTCGGAATCACCCTGTATATTGCATAGCATTTACAATCTCAAACTTACATGACTGTTTGAGCTTTTAATTTGCTTTTTGTAATACAAATATTTTACCAGTCTGATAAATATTTCGGATAATTCTGAGCATTTCTATTTGAACAAATATAGTATTATTCAATATAGTATTTAATAATTATCAAATTAATCACAGCACAAGATATCGTTTTTCTGTGCTTAAAATTTAATTCATTTATGAAAAATTGTGCAGAAATAGCATAGTAAAAGATATATTTTTTTCATTTTTATTCAGAATTTTCAATTACATAAGAAATAATGCATTATATTTTTAGTAAGAAAAATCAATAGCAAGAATGACTGGCAAACTACAATAAAAGTAATGAATTCAATGTATAACAGACGCAATATCTATAGTGTCTACTCTCAATGGTGGTCAGTGGCTAATTTCTAAATCGTTAGTCATTGACATACAGTTCTAATTACAAAAAAGAGGTAAATAATCAATTTAAAAGTAATTTGGGTCAATAAAAACATTTCTTAAAAAATTACAAAATTTAAATAGTCTTTATATTTTTAAAACTTTTATCAGTATATGTTTTGCATCTTATAAGTTATATTTAGTAATTTTTCTATTACAATGACAAGTAAGACAAAAAAAATGTCCCGTTATTCTGCGATTAAAATTGACCGAGTAATAGTTGCTTAAAATTGGAGAATATTTTATGTTGCTAATTAGGGTCATTCACAAATTTACTAGTAACATAATTTTGTCAGATATATTTAAAAAATGGTTGAAAGTAAAATTAACGTTGCATTGCAATAATCATTCTGACATATGAATTTAAGAACTGCCTAAAACATAATACATATTTTTAAATGTTATGCCATGTAAAATTGCTGTCATGTAAAAATGCTAAAAAGTCATGTATTTTTTAATCTTTTGATAAATAAATCTTGTGTATTCTAAGCCGCTGAATCTGAAATTGGCCTAAATTTGTTATCACCACGGAAATGTTTTTCGCAAATCCCAAAAAAAAAAAAAAAAAAAAAAAAAAAAAAAAGAAAAAGCAAAAATTTGACATTATAAAATAGGTATGTTTTTAACTTATGATAATTATTTTTAATATATTTTCTACCGCTGAAACAAAAAATGATCTTCATTTTTAACCATTGCGTGAAGCCTTTTTCGCAAATTGTTAATTTAAAAAGATAAAAAGTTTAAGGTTAAAATTCAACTTCCTCCCCCTTTTCATAGAACTTCTCAGCCGTTTAGCTGTTTAAAACCTAGTATAAATAAAAAAAAAAACTGAATACACTATTGAATTAAATATAATATAATTTTATAAAAATGGTTTTGCATCTTTTTTATTAAATTTTCATTAAATTTTTCTTTTGACATTTACGATTTACAAAAAAGTTCTTACCTGATGACCTGAAAATGAAGGTCAGTTGGAGATTCAGTGATGAAAGGTGCACAAAAATCAAACATCAAAAATTTGAAAACACAGACATCTCTATTTTGTAGTATCCGATTTTTATTATTTTTAAGCTAGGAAGATTTATGGTTTACGAAAAATACTGGCATGATGGTGAAATCTAAGGTAATTTTCGAATTCGGTGATAAAAAAAAGTTTTAAAACTCAAACATCATCGTTTTCTCTCTTAAAATGTCAGCCAAAAAATAAATCAAGTTGAGCTGAAATTAACTCATCTCACGTTTTGAAAGGCAGCTTCTAAAAAAGAGTTGAAACAACTCAAGTAGCGAGTTGTTTCTAAGCAATTTAAGTCAAGAAGAGTAGTTTAAAAAAAGCTATTTAAATCGAGACGAGTAAAACGTTTAAAAACAACTCATTCACAATGCATTAAATTACAACTCTTTCATCAGAAGCCAAACCCACTTTTTCGTTTTAAGAGTGTTGGGTTATCTAATCTAAACATTTTCATAAGTTTCTTGGTGGTAATCTATCCGAAATATTTTCCGTTATCCTGTTAAATAAATATAAATGGTAATTACCGAAAATCATAAAAATACTATATTGTTATCGGAATTACATCAGTATGTGTTTTAATCTATATGTAAAATTTGATCGGATATTTCAAAGTGCGTTAATAGTCAAGGGCAAATTTTGAACAAAAAATTATACATACGATCGTTGAAATTAAATAAAGACTTCTAAAAATAACATAATACACTGCTCAAAACAATTAAAGGATATTGCAGTTTTAGGTGGATTTTGTATCTGGGAAACTTTTTAGCTGATTGATACATGGTCGACAGACATAGTAGGTTACATGAGAATAAATTACACATGTTTGGCAGAAAAAAATGCATTTTATTGCTCATTTGTGTACAAAAGAAAAAAACACAATTTGTGCATATGAGAAAAAAAGAATAAGAAAAGGTGATTTCTTCAAAGAAAATCATTTTCAGTAGGAGGTATGGTTTCCACGGGCGGCCAGCAACGTTGAACACCTTTGAGGCATGGACTCAATGTGGTTATTAATGACGAGTTGGGGTATTCTGCCCCACTCTTCCAGAAGAGCTCTTTCCAGTTCTTGGAGAGTTTGTGGGGGTTGTTGGCGGCCAGAATTTCGTCTTCCAAGAGCGTCCCAAACGTGCTCGATTGGATTCATGTCTGGAGAACACACTGGCCATTCCATTCGAACGATTCCTTCCTTGAAAAGGAAATCCTCCACCAGGTTTGCACGATGTGGCCTTCAGTTATCGTCCATTAAAATGAAGTTATCTCCGATTGCTCCAGCTTAAGGGACTACAATATGTCTGAGGATCTCATTCCTATATCGGCGACATGTCAGAGCTCCATCTCGAATGATGTAGAGGTCAGTGCGCCCGTCAATGGAGATGCCACCATACACCAACACTCCTCCACCGCCAAATCTGACACTTTCGTGCACGAACGCAGGATTATTCCTACTGTCACGGTCTCTCCAGATGAAAATACGCCTATTATCCGGATGCACAGAAAAACGGGACTCGTCAGAAAACAGAATATTGTTCCATTCATTTCTCCTCCAGTTGACATGCTCGGTTGCCCACTCCCTGCGGTCGCGACGATGCCTTGATGTTAATCTAACACATACCATTGGTCGGCGAGCATACAGACCTACAGCATGGAGCCGGTTTCGGACAGTCTGAGTTGAAATCGTGGTGCCTGTAGCCGAGCGAAGGTGTTATTGGAGAAGAGTAGCTTTAATGTTTCGGTGTCTCCGAGCTGTTAACGCTAAATACCGATCTTCATTGGGCGTTGTTGCCCGTCTACGACCTTACCCTGGTCTTTGGCCTGCACATCCACTCTCCAAAAAACGGTTCCAGATCCTGGAAATGACACTTTGTGACATTCCAATGGCTTGCGCTACTTCGACTTGAATTTGGCCCCCTTCTAACCTACCAACAATTCTCCAAGCTTCTGAATCTGCCAAATGACTTCGCTGAGACATCGTACTCATCGAAACAAAGCAGTCACTGAATGCCGATCATCCTTGTCTTCATTCTCTTTTATCCAGTTGAAAGTCAAATTTCATTCGCTGCCGCTGAAGCGATGTTTTTAACGTCGAACTCAAAATTTGCATGCTCCACAGTTTGAAAACCAGAAAAATTTGCATTTGTGATTCTCTTCTTCTATTTTCGGCAAAAAAAATTTCGTTTATATCTTTATTTTATATAAAACTTCAAAGATCCTTTAATTGTTTTGAGCAGTGTATTTTTTAAAAGTATTCATGAAAAAAACCAATCTTTAATCCTTATAAAATGCATCTTAAATTTAACTATTTTGGACAATCTGAAACTTAAGAAAAGTTATTTCATGTGTATCTTTGAAAAAAAGCGTACAATTTTTACGATTGAAATAATTTCTTGGTTTATGATTCCTTAAATCTGGTTGAATTCGTTGGTTTTCAATTAAGGAAAGTGGTATAATTTATGCATTTTTATAATTTCACAACTTGGTCAATTTTAGCGTTACATGAACGGGACTTTTTTTTGTCTTACTTGTTCGAGAAATAGAGAAAATTTAATAAACATAAATTATAAAACCGCGAAACCGTATAAAAATTTAGAATTTGATTTTTTAAAGAAATGTCTTTATTGACCCAAATCACTTTTAAAATATTTCTTTACCACATTTAAAACATTTTTGTAACTGTAACTATATATCTATGACTAAAGATTTAGGAAGCTCTTTGACATTTTGTTTGTCCCCAGGAGACAAAACACTATTTATTGATTTCGAATTTCTCATATCTCAAATGCAACTTGCTAACAGAATAACTTTATTTATTTATTCTGTTTTTAGAATTTTAATGCTTTAACATATACTATGGATACTAATAAATATTTTTGATAAAAAATTTTGTTCTTTTAAAATTCAGAAATATTAATGCTTTACCTCTTGAACTCTAGTGGAAATGTGCGGCATTTGTGAACAGTCTAGTTGGAGTAGATATGAACAATTCATAAGTTCCTCAACAATTATTATGTAATTATTTTCTTTTCAGTTAACATCGGGAAAAATATTGTCAGCTCCAATATCTATAATTTTTTTAAGCTATTGCATAGCTTTTATCACAGGCTTTGAGCGCGGCGACTGAATCCAAAAATTCCGTAACGCGAAAAAATCCTAACACATCCGTAACGAAAAAAACCTAACACTCGGCTAACGTCGTTTCAGCTCGGCAGACTTCGGCACGGTATCCTTCGGTAGACTTCGGCAGACATTGACGCGGTATTTTTCCGATATTAGGATATCAAGTCTCAAACTTATGTTTGTTATGATCTAATTTTCATAGCGCGGCCAAATTTTGTTTGGTAATTTATTATGAGACAGTGTTAATTTTTGGTGACAGGAGACCCCACACGGTGAGGATAAA
Organism: Maratus speculifer; assembly: GCA_964019185.1. NCBI lineage: Eukaryota > Metazoa > Arthropoda > Arachnida > Araneae > Salticidae > Maratus > Maratus speculifer. Next base: position 276,088,976 of record OZ025289.1, on the reverse strand, counting down.
AAAATTTAAACTGCTTATAACTCGCGATCTAATTTTCGTAGCGCGGTCAAATTTTGTTTGGTAATTTATTATGAGACAGTGTTAATTTTTGGTGACAGGAGACCCCACACGGTGAGGATCAAAAAATTTAAAGTGCTTATAACTCGCGATCTAATTTTCGTACCGCGGCCAAATTTTGTTTGGTAATTTATTATGAGGCAGAGTTAATTTTTAGTGACAGGAGACACCTCACGGTGAGGGTAGAAAAATTTAAAATGCTTATAACTCGCGATCTAATTTTCGTAGCGCGGCCAAATTTTGTTTGGTAATTTATAATGAGGCAGCGTTACTTTTTGATGACGGGAGCCCCCCACACGGTGAGGGTCTAAAAATTAAAAATGCTTATAAATCACGATCTAATTTTCGTAGCGATGCCAAATTTTGTTTGGTAATTTATTATGAGACAGTATTAATGTTTGATGACAGGAGACCCCCCCACCGTGAGGGTCGAAAAATTTTAAATGCTTATAACTCGCGATCTAATTTTCGTTGCGCGGCCAAATTTTGTTTGGTAATTTATTATGAGACAGTGTTATTTTTTGATGACGAGAGCCCCCCCCCCCCCACGGTGAGGGTAGAAAAATTAAAAATGCGTATAACTCACGATCTAATTTTCGTAGCCCGGCCAAATTTTGTTTGGTAATTTACTATGAGGCAGTGTTAATTTTTGGGGACACGAGACCCCCCACGGTGAGGGTCGAAAAATTTAAAATGCTTATAACTCACGATCTAATTTTCGTAGCGCGGCCAAATTTTGTTTGGTAATTTATAATGAGGCAGTATTACTTTTTGGTGACGGGAGCCCCCCCCCCCCCACGGTGAGGGTAGAAAAATTAAAAATGCTTACAGCTCACGATCTAATTTTCGTAGCCCGGCCAAATTTTGTTTGGTAATTTATTATGAGACATTGTTAATTTTTGGTGACATGAGACCCCCACGGTGAGGGTCGAAAAATTTAAAATGCTTATAACTCGTGATCTAATTTTTGTAGCGCGGCCAAATTTTGTTTGGTAATTTATTATGAGACAGTGTTATTTTTGGTGACAGGAGACCCCCCCCCCACCGATAGGGTCGAAAAATTTAAAATGCTTATAACTCGCGATCTAATTTTCGTAGCGCCACCAAATTTTGTTTGGTAATTTATTAAGCTATTACATAGCTTTTATCGCGGGCTTTGAGCGCGGCGACCGAATCTAGAAATTCCGAGAAAAAATACTAAGAGAAAAAATACTAACACTCCGGCTAACGTCGTTTCAGTTCGGCAGACTTCGGCACGGTATCCTTCGGTAGACATCGGCAGACATTGACGCGGTATTTTTGCATAAGTTGATAAAAAATGTTATGCAATAGCTTTACCGCGGCAGTCCCCGAGTGCCGCACGTATTTTTTTTTTTTTTTTTTTTTTTTTTTTTTTTTTTTTTTTTTGAAATAGAATGCGTTTTTGTCATATAAAGTTAATTTTGTATCAAAAATTCTACAACCAGATCTGTCAGCAAATACATAAAAAGCAACCAGCTCGTTTACGTCTAATTGTAATTTAAATAAATTTAATGTCATCTAAACTGCAATAAATGTTATGTATTATTTTTAACTGTTCCAATACTATTTTTTATGCATCGTTAATACAAAAAGTATTACATTAAGCAACTTTGCAAATTTTTCGATTTCACTTGTTCCAAACTTGTGGTATTAGTTTACTTCCATTTGTAAAGCACCACGTTATTTTATGCTTTGAATATAAATATAGCATTTTTAAATTAACCATCGGCAATCATTGGAGTGGACACCCTGTATAATTATTATTAAAACACTATTTAAATTGCAGAATAATGAAATATAATGGCATTATATTTAAAATCGATGAATAAAACAAAAGCTTAAGTATATTTTCTAAGAAAAAAATATAATTTAGCTTGTTTGGGAATTAAATAGCAACGGTCTCAAATTGACTTGACTACGTAACTAACGCATGTGAAATGCACATGCTTTAGTCAATCTTATACCTTGTATAAGAAATGCAATTTGTGCATGTATTTTACAGCTTCTCCAGTCATATTGTTTAGCAATCACAGATGGACACTGTAAGCTGAGATACGTAATGGATTATAGCTTCTCGGAGATTTTATTTTTTATATAACATAATTATATATTAATATAATAATAGTAATACTTTCTTTCCGGCAGTCCTGATAAAGCCACCACATTATTTATATAAATTTATTTACATTATAATGAAATATATACGATCACAGGAAGCTAGAAGGAAAATTTTTAAATTTTCATAAGTTGTTTAGTTTAAAAATTTCTTTTACGTCATTTTATTTTCCATACATTTAAGGGAGACTGGGGCTCATATGAACCTGAAGCAGATGTGAACGTTGCCATTTTTTATTAGTTATTATATGGTTTTTTTATTTCAAAAAAGTTTCCAAAGAAAGAACACCTGTAGACGTATGTTAAAATTTGTTTGAAGCTCTTTGACATTTTGTTTGTCCTTAGGAGACAAAATACTATTTATTGATTTCCAATTTCTAATATCTCAAATGCAACTTGCTAAGAGAATAACTTTATTCATTTATTCTGTTTTTAGAATTTTAATACTTTAACATGTACTATGGATATTAATAAATATTTTTGATAAAAAAAAATTTTCTTTAAAATTCAGAAATATTAATGATTTATCACTTGAACTCTAGTGAAAATTTGCGGCATTTGTGAACAGTCTAATTGGAGTAGACATGAACAATTCATAAGTTCCTCAACAATTATTCTGTGATTCTGTTCCTTTCAGTTAACATAGGGAAAAATAATGTCAGCTCCAATATCTATATATATATATTTTTGAAATAGAATGCGTTTTTCTCATACAAAGTTGATTTTGTATTGAAAATTCTACAACCATATCTGTCAGCAAATACATAAAAAGCAACCAGCTCGTTTACGTTCAATTGTAATTTAAATAAATTTAATGTCATCTAAAATGCAATAAATGTTATATATTATTTTTAACTGTTCCAATACTATTTTTTATGCATCGTTAATACAAGAAGTATTACATTAAGCAACTTTGCAAATTTTTTGATTTTACTTGTTCCAAACTTGTAGTATTAGTTTACTTCTATTTCTAAAGCAGCTACGTTATTTGATGCTTTGAATATAAATATAACATTTGTAAACTTATAACTATCATAAAATCTCGATTATATGCTCTACCCCTTTTTTCAAAACCAAAAGAAACAAAAATTATGGAGGCAGTTTATAATCGGAAAAAACTTTTTTATCCTTAATTTTGAGGTAAATAAAGGTGATAGCGATAAGAGGTAAAAGGTAAATAGGGGTGAAAATCTTTCATATTTTAGCAGGTTTCCGATAAATATTATTTAAATGCCTCCTCCATAAAAAATCCCCTGAAACAAAAACTCCCAATCAAAATTTAAATGCTTTAATTATTTTTAAAATTTACTTCCTAATTTTGTTTCGTTTTATTGCAATAATATTTTATTAATCATCTAAGTCCCCTCCCACCCTTCAATCAACATATTTTCAATTTATAACTTTTTGTTTAAACATATCACCAAGATAAAGAGCAATATATACGTATTTTTTTTCTTAATGATGAATTGAGCAGATAGCAGAATTTAACACATAACTAATGATTGTGGTAACATTTGAATAAGATAAAAAAAAACATGTCAAAGGATAATTTTCCTTTGTGTTCGCGTATTCCCCACATGTATTCACAACTTCCCCACCGATGGGGCACATATGAAGAATTTTTTGAATTTATAAAACTATTGAAAAAACTAAGAACTATAAACGCAATTAAAAAAGTCCTATTTTCTTTATTAAATAAATTTTTTTATAGAAATTAAGCCAGCTATGAGAAAATTCTATGTTTATGTGAACTGTTCACATGTGTACCATCTCCCCACTAAATTTTTCTGCTAGAAGTTTAAATGCATAAAATATATCTAGTGTATTTGAATAAAATTTGACTATAAAAGGAAACAATATATACACAAAATTATAATATAAAACCTATTGATATTTGGCACAGATGGATTATACAAGTCTCAAATATGTAAGTGGTACATATTGTTTTAAAGATGGCCTTGTCTAAGTTAAAACACAATGGGAAACCGCACATAAACAAAACTTTTCCACTGACGCAAAAACTAACAAGGCTTTCACTAATATGTTTTTATAATTTTGGAGTAATTTCTACGATAATTGAATAACATGTATATAATTCAACATTGACATATTAAGTTTTTGTTAAGGTTAAAGCTGAACATCGGTCATGAAAACATTACATTCCTATCCGAAAGTACATATTCTCCGACTATCAAAGAACTGACACAACAGGTGAACTAAAACATATATTTTTCCGGACAACACTGTGTTACTTTTCTTATAATCCAAACTATTATTTTTGGACTACCGTTTGGTTTAATTAACCCAAAATAGTAGTAAAATGAAATTCCTATTCATTTATACCTTAAAAGTCCATTCTTGTTCAGATAACAATTATGAAGTTTTAAATCAATGTTATTCTTATCTTTATTTTTCAAAATATAGTAGAGATATATTAAAAACAGTTGTGTACAAAATTATGAAAAAAAAATAGTTTTTTATCTCAAATTTTTTCTATAAAAGTGTCCAAAAATTCCAATAACTGTCATATTCGCATTAAAAAAAATAAAATAAATAACAGGCAAAAGTTTGATAGTGGCGGGATGATCCCGATAAATTACAGATATTCGCAAAAGGAAAATAAATAAGTAAAACAGAAACGATTATTGGTATTGGACCTTTGGAAGATGTTTAAGAGTTCACATGTGTTGCGGAGAAGCGCAAAAGAGAATATCTAACTAGGGAACTACAAAAAGTGTAAGTCTCCAATTTTGACGAAAGTGGTATCGTTGGAAAGATCTCATTGAGAGCAGTAAAATACTCAATGGAACTACCCGTCGCAAATAAGCCGTTTTCGGAATATCCGACAATTTATGTCACGTAGCTAGTGCACACTTAATGGGGGACCGCAAGAAAAATTTATTCTTGATTTTAACGAAGGTAATACCGTTGAAAAGATATTATCGCGAGGATTAAAAAACCCAAAGAAATCAAGAAATGAGACTTTTCGAGATATCCGACAATTTGTGTCACATTGCTAATGCACACTCCTGGGAAACTGCATTAAGTGACATAAATTGTTGGATATTTCGAAAACGGCTCATTTCAGATGGTTACTTCCATTGAGTTTTTTACTTCTCACAATGATTTCTTTGCAACAACACTATTTTCATGAAAATAGAGAAAACAATTTTTTGCGGTCCCCGATTAAGTGTGCACTAGAACAGTATGCACTAGCTACGTGACATAAATTGTCGGATAGCTCGAAAACAGCTCATTTCCGACGGGTAGTTCTATTGAGTTTTTTCTCCGTCCTCATGATATATTTTAAAGATACCCCTTTCGTTAAAATCGAGACTAATATATTTTGCGGTCCCCCATAAAGTATGCATTAATTACTTGACATAAATTTACGATATCTCGAAAACGGCTCATTTGCGACGGGTAGTTCCATTGAGTTTTTTACTTCTCTCGATGAGATTTTTCCAACAATACCATTTTCATCAAATTCGGTGACTTACACTTCTTGCAGTTCCCTAGTATGATGAAAGGTTAATCGATATGGTGCGTCATTGAAAATACTTGGTTTTAGGCAATAAATTTTTCTAAAATGTTCATAAGATAGATTTGAAGAGATTGAGTATCCAAATAAATAGGATTGGAAATTTTGGGCTTTTGGTGGTGTTGCCATCACTAGTTTATTAAAAGTATCTTCCAATGAATTTGAATATATAAATATAAATTTATTAGTGATGTTAACAAGATAGCCATAAAAATGTTGCATTTTGGTAACAAGACTCTCAGATTACATCGTAAAAAGCGATTAAGATATTTTGGATTAAATTTCAGACCACCATGATCATATGCAGCATCAAAAAAGTCAGGCAACGATGGTATATCAGATAAAGAAGGAAGTCGCTTCGTAAAAATGCTATAAGCATAGACAATTTTTAGGCGGTATTTAAGCAGACGAAAAAATATTAAAAGAAAGAGGAGGATGAAACTGAAGAGAGAGATGAAGTTTGGATTTTAAGAAGTAAATAGAGTTACCTTAAACGAGTGAATTTTGTTTCTTATGAAGTGAATGAAAAAATGTGGTTTACTTTCACTTTTACGTTTCTTTCACGTTTACTTTTACTTTCACGATAAAAAGAAAAAACCCTGTACTTTGCAAGCCGTGCATGAGTATATTCAATTTTATATTATAAAGGGGTTATTTATTATAAACGCGCTATAAATACTTAGTTCTGCTGTCTTATTCTATTTCGTAAAGGTTTGGTAAACTTTTACCAGAATCTTACATATTTTGTAGATACTTTGTTACATTGTAAGTAAATACGGATTATATTTAGAAATACGATAAAACATTTAGTTAGACATCTTAAGTATACTTTCTTCTTCAAATCACTATTGCAAAAATTTAAATCGATTTTATTCATACTTTTTCTTTTTTGAAAGTATAATAGAGATGCATTAAAAAATTTTGCAGAAATATTCTGAAAAAATATACATCTTATTATAAGACAATGTATTTTTATTCATAATTTTTTTATTTATATATTTTTTATTTATAAATTTCTCTACATTTAAGTAAAAGCTTTCATAAATTGTATAATTACTATATATATACACTGGTGTCCAAAAGTTAAGCATAATTGGTAATTATGTAATTATTTTTAAGTAATAAAAGAAATATGAATCGGAATGTGCTGAAACTCCAGGTGTGTAAACAAAATAGTACGCGTCACATATTTTCGCGAAGAGTTTTCCCCGAAATCGAACAGAGGATCGTTAACAAATTGAAAAAGGACGAAGATCTTTTGGATAACCCTGTCAAAACTAATGTAGCAAAAGCGTTCAAACTGCACATTATGATTAATTAGCTTATTGTAATGTACTGTGTTAATTTTTACAAGGATAGCATGTATACTCGTAGAGAAATTAAGGTTTTTATAAAAACAGTCCTAAAATTTTCCAAGTTTTTTGCTTATAATTTGCAGAGTTCTTGCTATAAAATAATGTTCTTTTCTGAAAATATGACAAACATCATTGTACACAACACCCTGTCATCAGAATTTAAAAATAATAAAAATTGTATAAAAATTGAGTCTGTTTAGTAAATAATTTTTCATTGCGCATGCGTCAACGATATCAAAATGTCATTTGCATATTGTGTTAGCTAAATGTATAGAGCAACTTCTGTAAAAGTTTCAAAAACATAGCTTGAAAATTCTGAAAATGGGAGCCTATAGAGTCAACTCAAAATCCGTTATTCCTAAAGGAAGCAAAAAAATCAGGGGTTTTACCTAAATATAGTTGTACGTGCAATATTGTGTAGGCACTAAACAATGGAATATGGATACAGCCCCTCATCTTTTTGCTTCATTTAGGGAATAAAGGATTTTGAGTTGATTCTATAGGCTCCCATTTTCAGAATTTTCAAGCTATGTTTTTGAAACTTTGACAGAATTTGCTCTATACAATTAGCTAACACAATATGTAATTGACATTTTGATATCGTTGACACATGCGCAATGAAAAATTATTTACTAAACATACTCATTTTTCATACAATTTTTATTATTTTTAAATTCTGATGACAGGGTATTGTGTACAATGATGTTTGTCATATTTTCAGAAAAGAACATTATTTTATAATAAGAACTCTGCAAATTATAAGCAAAAAAACTTGGAAAAAAATAGGACTGTTTTTATAAAAACCTTAATTTCTCTACGAGTATACATGCTATCCTTGTAAAAATTAACACAGTACATTACAATAAGCCAATTAATCATAATGTGCAGTTTGAACGCTTTTTCTACATTAGTTTTGACAGGGTTATCCAAAAGATCTTCGTTCTTTTTCAATTTGTTGACGGCCCCCTGTTCGATTTCGGGGAAAACTCTTCGCGAAAATATATGACGTGTGCTATTTTGTTTACACACCTGGAGTTTCAGCACATTCCGATTCATATTTATTTCATTACTTAAAAATAATTACCAATTATGCTTAACTTCTGGACACCAGTGTATATATATATATATATCATTTTTTGTCTTATAAATAAATTAAGTATCAATTGATGTGTGTTATCGAAGTTAACTTTGGCTTGTTTCCTATAGAAAATAAAGTGTTATACTTTATTTTTTAACTAAGCCTGAAAAATTAACATTGCAATGGCAACGTATTCGTGAAATTTCAGGTTATTTGGATCAGTGTTTCTTCTCTTATAGGGATTTTCTTTTATTACTTTGAAAAAATGCACCCGGTATTTCGATATTTTTACTTGGTACACCCAGGGATGTAATGGATGGTATACGGGATATACCCTGTATACCTTCTGAATTTTTTAAAGGAACACTTTATAGCTTCTGTTTCTCTAGAAATCTATAGTATACACACTCTATGGTATGCTCTCTGCCTTGAACATATACCTTCTGCTTAGAGTATATGTCCTTTGTTATTTTTACGATTACAGCGATACGTGTCCTATGAAATATGTGTTTGAACACCCTCGGAAAAATAATGTATAAATCTTGCTAAAAAATATAGAATTTTGTACATGGACGGATTTTTTCATTTTATGTAACTGTAAAAGTTTATGTTTTATGACATAGGAATTTTATTTGAAATTTCTTCCAGTCTTAGAATATATAGCCACCTGTATAATACAGAAACGTATTCTTTCTCATAAAAGCTAGACAGTTTTTTATATAAGCACAGTTTTATAAGTAAAACTAAAGTTTCAGAACACGTCTTTAGATAGAATCTTTTGATTTTATATACATGAGTATATTCGTGATCGGCCGACAAAATGTTACATACATTTACACTTCTTCAAAATTCATATTTACACTTTCTTTCTTTTTTATTACTGTAATTTGGTGGCTGAACGAAATTTGTTTTGCTATAATTCACCTATGACATTCTTCAAAATAAAATAAAATAAATGAATCTTATAAATGTTTTCGGATAAAATACATCTCGAGGCAGAATGTTAAATAAACAAAATGGATGGCTTCTTCTTAAGAAGATAAGAAAATTTTAAAACTTCTATCTTAAAGTAAATCTAATTTAGCTTCAGGTTGTTCATTCTTTCTTTAAATATTTTCCTTCGCGTTTAGAATTTGTGTACATTTTTCATTTTTAATAACAAAATTTTGAAGTAAACTGATATCGGTTTATAACGGGGAGTACTTTATGATAGAGAGTAGTTTAATGCAATGCGTTTTCAACACATTTAGAAAGTACTCATGATGAAATTCTCAAATTGTTAAGGTTTATTTTTGTAACATCGATTCTCATGAGATTTTATGTCTCAAAATTTAAAAACTTTCGTCTCTGACGTTTTTTTAGACGGATCGTGTACGAGTTTAAAAAAGAAATAGTTGAACGCATGGTTTTATATCCATGAATTAAAAGGTACATACAATGTATATTATTATACTTAGAAAGGGTTCAAATTCATGTGCTTCTGATATCTATAATTTTAAGAAAACAAGAATTTAAAATAAATAAAACGTGTATAAAAACACGAATTTACGAGTTTAAAAAGAGGATTTTTTGTATGAAAATTATTTTAAAGAGCAGTGCAAGTATCACCTTTTAAGTAAACTTTTCTTAGTGACATAAAAATAGCTGTTGTTTAAAGATAACAGAATATTGTCATACTCTCTTTGAAATCTCATAGGATAATATACAGGGTATCCACTCTCAATTGTGGCCAATGGCTGATTTCTAAACCGTTAACCATAGACATATAGTTCCAATTGCAAAAATTCTTTTTAAAAGGTAAAATATTTTTTAAGCAATTTTGGTCAAAACAATTTTTTACTAAAAAATTTCAAAAATTACATTTTTTATACGGTCACTTGATCCTATAAGTGTTATTTAGTAGAAATTTTCCATCCCTCTAACAAGCAACGAAAAAAAGGTTCAATTCATCTAACACTGAAACTGATCGAGTTATGAAACTTTAAATTTCATAACTTGTATATTGGACTACCTAAATATATAGTTTTATTAAATTCGGTGAATTAGTTCTTGGGAAAGAGCTATTGCAAAAATCGTGAAAAATGCAGCATAGCAACGTCACCTGTTCATCGATTTACACCCAAATGTAAATAAAAACAATTGAATTCAACTGAATCTGAAAATTTATAAAATCCTTGCTAAAAGTTATTTAGATAAAGCAATTGCATAAATCTTAAAAAATGCACCATAAAAGTGCAACCGATTGAGAAAATTACCCCAAAAAAGAAATCAGCATCAATTCATATCAGGGATTACCTGAATGTAAATTTCTATTAAATTCCACGCATTCGTTCTTGAAACAAAGAGTTTACAAAATTTATGTCCAATACAGACAGAGCCACAGAGTCACAGACAGACATTTTTAGAAACGTGTTTTATTAGAACCGTGACACCTAAAACGTGTAAATCCGTCAAAAACCGGAATTAGAAAATCTTCAGGGATTCAATACTTTCTTCTTGTAAAGAGAGACGAAAGTAAAAATGAAAATAAACTCAGCGCATTAATTTTTAACCTTAAATTTATCACGATTGCTTAAAAAATGAATAGCTGCTCCAGTATCATGCATTCAGCTATCAATTTCAGTATGTTCAATGTTACTTCACATAGACAAAACACAATTCATATTTCCGTGAAAATATGCTTTTAACATTTAATACATCAGCACACCTAAAAATATAATACTTAAACACTTATCTAAAAATATCTTATAATAAAAACGTATTCCTAGTATTATTTAATAGCAACAATATTGATTTTTTAAATGATAAATATGTCAACTCTTTTCAGAAAAAATGATAAAATTTTCATTTTTATGTAACTAAATATTACAGTTAGAAATTTTTTAGACTAGTTAGCTCTTGAAATATTCTCTACAATGTATATGACATAGATTGAAATTGTAAACATACGAGAAGACATAAAAAATAGCATATTATTTTAGCATATTTTATTCATAGAAACTTTACATGTCATGACAATGATGTGTTCATAATTTCTTATCTCCATCGAATATTATACAATATTGTGGTTATAAAAATTTAGAAGGATAAAATTCTCAAAATGTCATATACTTTTAAACTTTTTTTCTTGAAATGTATATTTAACTTTTGATTTTGTAGTAATAAAATGAAAATATAAATTAGTCTTGTTTTATATATATCTATGGTTCCTTTTTGTAGCTGATTTGACAAACTGCCTATGTTTATATGCTTTAAATCATCGCTTATTGTCTCGGTTCCCGGAGAATATTTTTCATTCTTCGACGAGCAATACTTCTTGTACGCTAACTGAGAGCATTGGGCAAGGTTGAATTGAATGATTATACAGCTCATATTCAAAATATTTGAATATTCCCTTTTTTTACAAATTTAAAATATCGATTGGTAATTTAATGCAATTTCATGTTTATATGCACACGATACCTTTATTAAGAACTTGTTGATTTATTAATTGTTGATTAAACTTAATTGCTATCTTACAATAATTATCATTTTTGAAAGGATTTATTGAAAAAAAAATATTTTGAAAAGTCAAAACATTAGAATATAATTAAAGTGGTTCAAAATATTAAAATATTTATTCAAGTGGTTAAAAATATTAGATTATTTCACATTATTCTCCTTTAATTAAAACTAGTCCATCACTAGTGTCATTATTGATTAAATTCAGGCAATTTTATTTAAAATCAGTATTCGTTTTGACATTTTTTTGCCTTAAAATGGGTCTTGGGAGTCCATGAATACATTAAACTTCGTATGGTTTATTTGACTTGGCACGGTAAAAATCAATGTTTTATAGCGAATTATTTACATTGCTCGCAATCAAACGTTAGTTAAATACTAACAGAACATTCAAACAAGTTGGAAATCGCACTTAAAGCGTAGCAGATGAGGTGCATTCGTACTATAACGAAGTCTTAAAAATATTTTATAGTATAGTAAGCAATATTTCGGACACAGTAGTGATCAAAATTTTTGTATGTTCCTATAAAGATGATCTGCTTTCTATTATACAGGAAATAACTTGTATTAAACCTCTGCAACATATATCAATTTAATAAAATGAGAAATAGTTTAATATAATTAAAAACATCCCAAAATATGTTTTCCCGTATACCATTATGTAGTGGAATACTTTTATGTTGTCTTGTATTCTTTGCATCACAGATTGTACAGAATGTATATTTTAGTATATACTTCATAGATTCATGTCAATTCTGTTATATTTGAAAGAATTTAACATCATTAAAATGTATTTGAAGCTATTTTTACTTATTGACCGTAATGTAATGGAATAGTTTTGATTATCCCTGTAACTAATCTATATATCTTATTTCATAAAATTCGAAATGATCGACAAAATTATCATTGTATTTTATATGTAATGTATTTTTAATCTGAAACTTTTTGGTTAAGTATTTTCTGCTTTGTTATATGCGGACGGACAAACTGAACGAAGACTGTAGGTGCTACGTATTTATATAATAACGAACGCACTTGAAAATATTCAGATCTTGGTGTAATAGTATACTGCATTTTGGATACAGTGTAACTGCCGAAATCTTTTGTGTGTCCCTGTAAATACTAACTCTTTTCTATTATACAGGATATAACTTGTAGTAATCCTCAGCAGTGTATATTAATTTTATAAAATGTTAAGTAGTTTATTACAATTAAAACTCGCACCAAACAGTGTTCTCCCTATACCATTATGTAATGTAATACTTTTGTGTAGCCCTGTAAATCAATAACAAATATTCTTTGCATCAGAGATTGTACAGAATGTATATTATAACACATACTCCATAGATATACATCAATTTTTTTATGTTTAAAAGAGTGTAACACCATTAAAATGCACTTGAAACTTTTTCCCTATTGACCGTAATGTATCGGAATAATTTTGATTGTCTCTGTAAAGGAACTATTCACCCGATTTTCACACAATTTGAAATTACTCAGTAAAATTATGTAATAATTATATATTTCAAATTTCAAATGATGCGGTTGGGTAGTTTTTGTGTTGTTATATGCGGATAGACGGGCGGATTGAACGATAACTATAGGTGCTACGTATTTACATAACTACCTAAAACTAGAAAACTTGAAAATAATCCCCCAAATGGCGGACGAAAACAAAAAACATCATCTAACGATGACAGGAAACTGAAGTGTGCACTTAAGAAAAACCATTTTAAAAGTGTGCGATTCTTGGACTGGAAATTTAAAGAAGAAATACTTGAAGATTATGCATCAATAACATTAAGACGTCTCGCTAAATTTAAGTTTGAATCTCGTGTACCGAAACAAAACCTCTCCCGACTGCGAAACAAAATTTTATGGGATTGAATCGATCTAAATCAAGAGCGAACAAATTTTGACATTTATTGAAAAAAATGTTATTTAGTGATGAAAGTGTGTTTTGCTTTCATAATGTAATCGATGTATTTGAGTTTGGTGAATGATGCAAGAAGCATTTGATAAAGAATGACTTAAACGTTCTCTAAAATTTGCTGCTTGAATCATGGTTTGAGTTTGCACGAGTGCAGAATGTCCGAGAAAGCTATGCGTCCTTTATAAAAAGGTTAGCTCTCAGATATACCAAGTAATTGTGGAATATTACGTGATTCCATCATTAGAAGATATATTTGAAGATGACTTCACCTTTTAACAAGATTTAGCATTACCGCATATCTCAGTGTCCGCCAAAATTGGTTCCGCCAACATAACATTAAGTTAATTTCTTGGCCACCAAACTCAGCAGACCTTAATCCCATCAAAAACTTATGGTGTATTACGAAGAAAAAACTCCAAGAAAATTAACCTTCAAATTAAACTGAGTTAGCGGCACGTATTAAATCTATTTGGGGTAATATTACTAGAAATATTTGTAAACATCTTGTATATAGTATGCAAGATCGATTGTATGCAGATAATTGTCGTTCGTCTTAACAATTTTTCTGGTGATTACTTCATCGTCCTTTCAAATCTCAAGTAAGAAAATTGAATTACGTTTTTTCTCTTAAAAGCGCCATAAACATTGTATGAGGTTGTTGCTCTTTATAAATTGAAGGATTTTCAAAAAAGCACGTAGTTACATGTATTTTGGGAAATAAATAAAAGTATATTAAAAAAACATTAACCAGCATTTTACGGAAGTTATTTTGAAGATTATTATGTATGAAGTAGTATTAAGTTCGTTTCTTTTTTTATAGTCTGGTATAAGGCTGAATGTTGTTTTCACTAAATTAATTTTAACGGTATATTGAATATCAATGGTATTTAATGTTCGCAACTCAGTAATTTTGTGCCATACATTTCCAAACTTATCGAGTGTGTAAACCACATTAATCTTTCTTTAACACTATCAATCTATTTTAGAAATTTAATGAAAATATCATTATAATGTTACCACATCAATATATAAAATAAATACATTAAAATATATCTAAGGCGGAATCAATCTGGGCCAAGATCATTTTCCTTAATAGACAAAATCCAGCTTTAGGCTAATTTTACTGTATGCCTATCAAGTCGCAGGTACTTGAAAATCTTTCCGAGATATTCCGAGACAGATTTCTGTCTTGCACAAAATCCGCCTTATTGAGAGTTCATTGAATGACATAGATAAAACCTATCTAAAAATAATACAAAATTTTTTTATTAATTTTATAATAAAAAATAAAACAGCGAGTTTTCGTTCATAATTAAGAAAAATCTTGAAATGATCAACTGTTGATGTCGGGTCATGATAATATTTGAATTTTTAGTTAAAAAAAGTAAAACGTGGTTATTCTTGACATTTTCATTACATTGCTTCTTATGATTTCAAATTTTCTATACTTGGGCATTCTAAAATTTATTTATAATTGTACACTGGAATCCTTAAAGTGTTTGAGATTCTTCTACAATCAGAATTTGCTATCAATGCGATTTTCTATTTCTTCAAAAGCCATTTAGCTAAATATAATAACGCATTATTATATAATTATCAATCAATGTTACAAAGCGTGCAGGTAATTTCACAACTATTGATGTAATTTTGGTGGATTATATAAACGACATGCTTCTTTATACAGCAAGCACGCAATCCATTTATAGATATGTTATTTTTTTTTAACATTAAATAAAGGAATATATTCTGAAGTATCCACATTAAACGCAACACTACTCTTTTTAAATTGTGAAACCAATTGTCAGGGAATAATCTTTTTCCACAAATGTTAGTCACACACAAACTTTTACGCCATAATAATTTCAAAATATACGTGAAAAGTGATGTAAAAAATAAAAGAAGCATGAACAAACACTACAGCAAGGATTTAGAAATATAGTAATATAACGTAATATCTCCAAATTGCACGATTTTATTATTATGTACCATTTCACACTTTACAAAATAGAACTTTTATCAGATAAACTGTTGAAAATTTTATACCGTTTTATTTTTTTTTTAATTTCATATCAATATACAAACCTTTTATAAAATAACTTTCTATTTTTAGAGATAGATGCAGGAAAATATCTGAAATCTATACACAAGGTGTCCCTAATCACATGAGCTAATATGTTAGGAAAAGTACAGTAAATATAAAAATGCAATTTTTGTATTCAAGTATCTGATCGGAAATAAAAGTGTGGGTGAAAATAACAAATGCGGAGGGTTGGTTGGTAGTATAACGGTCAATGGCGCAAAATGCTGTGAGGCACAAGCTAAGCCACCCAATTGCGTAGGGAATGAATACAAGCATTTTATTGGCAAAACAATGACCGTAAGTGCTCAAATGTTCCAGCATTTAGCATCTATACGGCATGGCAGCGTCTAGCAAGTGACTAGCTTAGCCTTCTAAATATCCCAAATGCCTCATTTAAGCAATATTAATATTTTGCGATGTGAACCTCATCGGAAGATTTTCAGTTGCTGCTGTTCTTGAAGCACTTGGAATCTTCAGTGTACTCTTTTCGAACTGAAAAATCATCGTTTTTATCGGAAATAATTTTTCTTTGTTTTGAAATAAAAATATTATTAATTTTAAATATTAAAAACAGTGATAAAATATAAAGGTAAATCTTTTGTCTTTACATTGCAAGAAGATTTGTAAATCATAATATTTCTTTCGTATTTCACGTTTACTAAAAATGTAAAAGAAGTTAATATTTCCTGATAATAAATGTGTTTTGCCCATTAGATTTACGATAGAGTGTTCGGCGGCGACACAAACTACTGCGTTATTCAGTTACAAAATTAAAACCTGAAGTAGCAAAAGATCATTAGGAGTAGATTAAAGAATGACTGATCTGCCTGGGCATTTCTTTCTACGATATGACTAGCATCGGGCGCCAACTAGGTCATTTTGACGTCACTATCACGTCATCGAGTCACGAGATCAAACTGGTGCTAAATTAAAATTAAAATAAAGTAAATTAAAAGTAAAATAAAATAATATGTTTGTCTCCTTGCGAATATCCTTGAAGAAACCCTCGACAGACTAAAATTTTAAGAAGAGAGACGTCATACTGTACCATTCAACCCTTATAAACAGAATATTTGCATTACATTTGAAGGCCGAACAAAATATTCTTAAATTACTTTATTTTAGCTTTAATTTGACACCAGTGTCATCTCATTGCTCGATGACGCGATAGTGACACCAAATTGAGAAGTTTGCGCCCGCTGTATAATTGTACCAAGAAATAACGAGAGAGACCAGTTTTTCCTTAATCTATTCCTAATAATTGTCTTACATCAAGATTTCAAGCCGTAACGCTATGACGTGATGATATCGTCAAAATGGTGAAGTGATGCCCTGTCCTGCTGGTCTTATACCAAGATATGGTGAGGCAGACTGAAATTTCTGTATTGTACTAATCAGTAACTCTAAAATGCCAAATTTTCAAGCCGTAACTCGATGATGTGATAGTACTGTCAGAAAAGGGAATTGCCGACCCATTCTTCTTGTTTTATGCCAACTTATACCTAATCAGTCATTTTTTCCCCTCACTGTTAAAAAAAATTTCTTAAACCATTTATTCATCTTAAAAGTCGATGGTGAAATAGTATGTGGAAATGTAATGTAAAATATTATGTTTACAGGGTTTGAATTGTACATTATGACTTTTTTTTTCTTGTTGTAAATTTTAGTCTGCTGAAACATTTTACCAGGATATACGCAGGCAGACCAAACTATTATAAAAATACTTTATTTTATAATCCAGATAATTAAATAATCCAGATCTACCCCAAATCGTATGGCAACTTTTCACTCTTTATCTTACTATGACACCTCTGAATTTATCGGACAGCACTTTATATAGAATAAAACATCTAATTTTAATGATGATAATTTTAGGTTATTTTGTATGTTCCATTAAATTTTACATTTAATAGAACATTTAGTGAACTCAGATAAGTTTATTGCATTCAATGTATATCTGTAAAATATTTGTATGCACCCTTAAATTTTTCATTATTTAAACAAATAATATTATTTCACATTGGTATTGACATTGTTATTGATTGAAAATTCAGCAATTTACTTAGCTACAGAATTAATTAAAAAAATATATATAAGGTAAACTTGTGATAAAATGTTTTTTTTATCAACTAGTTTTTTAAAACCACAAGTTTCAAAGGAATATTATCTTTTCATAAACATTTTCAATAATAAAAGAAAGGTGCTACGCAATATATAAAAAAATCTTTATTATTATTATTATTATATTTTTTGTTTACAATCAGTTGACCGTGAGACGATTTGTATTTTTACATTATTATTATGGCTCTTACCGTGATTGGAAATAAAATATGTAAAAAAAAAGATTTGTTTTTAGTTCACACGGCTATCAAAGCCTGAGAGCATATGTGCCCGTTCGTTCTGTATGTATGTGCGTACGTGCGTAACACGATAACTCATGATAAAAATATCCGATTCGCTTGAAATTTTGGATATATGTGTTGTGGTTACTCTTAACCTCTGCCATATTTTTATTTAATTTAATTTATCGTGTATTTTTTTTATCTTTATTCATTTATTATAAAAATTCGCATTCTAAAAAATTATTTTAATTCTCGCATTTTTAATCTCCTCTGTAAAGTTCATTTTCTTACCTAAATTTTTGTTGATTTCAAAATTTTAAAATGATTTCGAATTTGTTCCTTCCGGTTGTGGATTTTTCCTGAGTTTTCTCGAATGTTCGATGGGGTGTGTACTTCCGTTTTATTGCCCCTCCTCTTGTCCAATCAGATTCTATTCTACTGATGCGTAATTTAAAATAGGTGAGTCCTTATATACATTTTTGGCTCCGCATCTTTCTGGTTATTTAAAAGTTTATTCTTAAAAATGCAATTTCCCTATTAGTGTTGAAGCACTTGTCCTATTTATTTTATCGCCACTTCTTTAACCCTGCCAATTGGCGTATTTTGAGATTATGGCAACCCCTCCCCTCTTCCCTTGGCTGCAGCTTTCGTTTCTTTGGGGAAGTCAGTAGAGAACGGTACAGAACTTCTGCGGTGAAGGTGTGTGTGTAACGCCAGCGAAGTTTTCGTTCCTTTTTGTGATTAAGGGTCAATATTGTTACATAAAAAAATATAATTTTAAATCAAGAAACGAATTATTTCTTCGTGAAAGCGATTAAAGATTTATTTATCCAAAATGTATCCTACTTATGACACCAATGAAATATTTATGAATAGTAAATATTCGAATCGAAAGAATTTTTGTTTTTTGAAATAATAATGTTTCGAATTATGGGACCGACAATTCTTCTACAGTTTCTTTTTGTGGTGCGTTGCTGCTTTAAACTGAATGAACACACCTTTTTTATTTGTTTTTCAACATCTTACCCTTGATTCTCCAATGGGAAGAAAATGGCATATTCTTCGGAAATGTGTGTTCTGTCATCATAAATTTGTACAATTCCAGTGAGCCTTTTATGGCCGGGCTCTAAAAAAATGAGAGCTTTGGTCAAATGCAGTTCTTATATTCTTAAGAATGAAAATTAATTTATTTTCATTAAAAAAATAAAGAAATCCTTTTACAAGAATATTCTCTTTGCTTTTTTTATATGTGTGTTTTCATGTTACCTCAAGTCTCAGCAGGTAAGCTTTATTGTATTATTTTGTTTATTTTTCCTGCATATGTCTAAAAAAATGATGAACTCTGTCAGTCAAAGTCGAGAGGTATTTTGCGGCCACATTGATACAATGTACTTAAAGAATTTCTTATTCCTTTTCGGAACGGCTTTAAAAAAACGAAACGTTCCAATGCAAACACAACAATATGTATATTTTGATAAGGCGCTTCCCTGATTAGTTTTTGGAGTTCATTCGATATGTATAAGAAGGGGAACGGGGGGATAATGCCCCTCTCCTTAATATATATTAATAGGTTTTTCATGCAGAATTATCAGTATTTGCACAAAATTTAGATAAAGGATCATTCTGATGAGGTACCTCCGTGATTAGTATTAGGTGCTCATTGGATAATTATAAAGAGGGCGAACGTGGGCTAATGCCTCTCCACTTAATTTATATAAATGGGTTTTTCATGGAGAATTATCAGTTTTTGTTCAAACTTCAGTTATAGGATCATTTTGATGAGGCACATTCGTGATTAGTATTAGGTGCTCATTGGATAAATATAAAGAGGGGTGAATGGGGGGCTAATGCCCCTCCCATTAATTGATATAAATGGGTTTTTCACGCAGAATTTACCAATTCGCATGAAATTTTGTATATAGGTTAATTCTGTTAAAACGCTTCCTTGATTGTTTTCGGGAATTGATTGGATAAGTATAAATGGGTGATCAGTAGGATTTCCCTCTTAATTTATATAAATGCCTTTTCTTGCAGAATTAACCGATTTGCTTCAGTTTTTGGATATACGTTCATAGTGATAAGATGCTTCCTTTATTAGCTGTGGGGATCTTTTGTACTAAGTATAAAAGGGGTACTTGCGATTACCCCTACCACCTTTAAATTTCATAAATGGGTTTTTCTGCAGAATTATCCTCCTTGCTTTTAATTTTAGATGTACGTTCTTTCTGCTAAAGCTAATTTCTGAATAGTTTTGAAAGTTTAATGGTTAAGTATAAAATATGGATAACTCCTCTTTAATTACATAAACGGGTTTTTATTAAATAATTTTCCGACATACTCTGAATTTTTAATATAGATTTTTTGCAAAATAAACCCTATCCCTGATGCGTTTAAGTGTTTCAATGATTAAGTATAGAACGGGGAAATGGAAGGAGCTGTTCCTTTCCCCCGTTAATTTTTTTTCAAGCGGAATTAACCCTTGAAAATATAAGGCTGTAATGTACAATTAGTATGCGTAGCTTGTGAGCTCAATACCATCAGTTGAACTGGGCAATATTATTTTTATTATTAATATATTTTGACACCTTTTTTATGTAATAGAAAAAGTTTATTTTAAAAAAAGGGAAATTTATTATTTCTGCGTGACTGAACTTATGGCAATATCGAATATGCGAGTTTTATAGTTATAGAAAAATCATACAAATATCCTACATTTACTTATTCAAGCAAAAACCACTTCACGAGGTTCATTGTAAATATCAAAATTGTTCTATATTTATTCAGATTGATATCGGAAATAATTTCTGAGAAAATCAAATAAAGTTAATTATTTTATTAAGTTAGATTTATGGAAAAAGATGTTGTTTTTGCGAGAATTAATTTAGTTATTCTAACCGATTGTAGTTTTTGCTTAATTCAACAAAGATATTATGATAATATTTTAATAACTAAGCAATGTAATTAATTACATGCAAAAACTGTTTTGAATGAATTGACTTAATAATCAGCGGTATACTATTATAAGTTGCAAGTCGTTGAACGGCGAATAATTGTTTTGTTGATAAATTATTATTAAAAATATTATTTATAGTATTTTTTTAAACGTTCAAAATATTTTCTTAAATTTAGCATTATATTTTTAAATATAGCGAAAAAATATAAAATTAAAAAATCCGTTAATTGAGGTTAAAGGAGTTAAAGTTGGTTAAAGAAGTTAAAGAGGTTAAAGTTGATGATGAATCCTTCAAGATTAATATTATCAATTTTTCAGCGAATGGTGCCATATTTCTTTGCATCAGTTAACGTGCGTCGTATTTCTTTTTCCGCACTATAATTGTGTTACAACAAATACAAGGTGCTGTTTCATTACAATAGTACGACACTGCTATAGTAAAATTTACGTTTTCGCGTTCACAGAAAGTAAGGATTAAAATTAAGGATCAACAGAAATAGGTTAGCAAGACCGAAACAGAAACAGATATCGAATTTCAGTAATCATACGGTTTTCGGCCAAGATGAAAGGAAAAATTTGCAAAAGAAAATTAAATAAATAATACGCACATAAATATGCAAAATTATTAATTAATTACCTTATATGTGTAAATATACATGTGACCCAAGTTAGCTCTCTGTACATGAGACCAAAACTTTTTATTTTCATATAAAATAAGATCTAATTAATTCATATACTACGCAGAGTGATTTTTGGACTAAACAAAGTCCATATAATTAAAAACACTTTAAGTGTACATACCTCGATTTATTTTATGTATATTATTTTTATAACTGATAATGTCCATTATTTATACAACTTTCTGAAAGTGTACACTGTTAATTCGTGAAAACGTTTTGCAAATCTAATTGAACATAATAATTTACACATATATTTAAAATCTTTTTCGATTGTTTTCTGAATGTGTTGCGAATGTGTTGGGTCGAATAAAAAGATTCTGCAAAAAGTGTTGTTAAAATGTACAAAATAAAAAAAAATATATGTTTTCAAAACATATTTCAAAATATTCATTTTTAAAATTGTGTAATTTTAAAAGCACAATGTAGAAAGTGTTTTGAAAAAGCTTTACATGAGTTGTTTTAAAGTTTTGTAAGTCGTATCATGTTTATAATGTGTTGTTCATTTGGTTACCACGTGTTATGCAGCACAAAACTGTTGCAATAACATCTTTTCAACAATGCTATTTATAACACTATTTCAACACAGTTTACGACATTATTTTCTGAACAATTTCTAGATAGCAACACTTTGGCAAAATATTAAGAACACAAACACAACACAAAGAATGTTTTGTATGTGAAGTTTTCTAATTCGCAACACATTAATATGTTGTGAATATAGTGACAGATTAATGACACATAGTGATAGAAAATAGGTTCATTTTGTGTTTGGTAATTTTCAGCGTATTCAAAACATTTTTTTTAGTTTGAAACTAAAGACTGTAAAGTTTACTGTTTTTAATGAGCACTTGAAAAGCGTTTTTAAAGATTTGTGTTATATCCATTGCTTGCTTTATAGTTTGCAATCTCGTCTTAAGTTTCGTGACTGAAAATTATAAACAGTAAAATTCATAGAAATAATTAAAGGGTGTTTCATGTGCCCTGATACAGCTCAATAAAGGCAGATACATGGCATCAAATGTTATTTTTACTTAGTATTATTTTGTTTGATATTCTTTTTCTTCCATGTTTTAAGGACATTTTTACAGAACCTTTGGAAATCTGATCTAATTATTTAGAATTCTAATCTTGATTTAAAATTGTGACTAAATGTGGCTATTAATAATGCATTATAAAGAATACATTATTATTTAAACACGACTGTCGAAATATGCAAATATTCTAGATGTAAGTTTGGAGAATATTCCATGTATGAGTAAGGGTATTTGTAACCTTATTCAGTAAACAATACTCACAAAATAAGATTATTCTCTGAAATATTTATATACATTCAAACAGTTACAGAAATTTTCAAATTAGTCTAGAATATTTACATCGACACGGAAAAATAAAAAAAATAAGAGAAAATAGATCTAAGATTTTAAATTTCTAAGATTTTATTTTATGTATAACATAGACTATAAAATATATGTATTACATAAAAATATCTTAGAATTCTTCTAATATTTAAATATTTCGATACTACCTTTATAGTATAAAAATTTATGCAACAAGAAGACGAAAGAAAGCATGTGTTACATAACATTTTTCAAAGACGGTCTACAGTTATTTAAAGCATTATTTAAAAATGTTACAAAATTTTAGTTATTGTTTCTTAATTTTATTCAAACTATCAGTTATTTCTTATTATTAGCAAAGAAGTACTAAAGTAAATATGTGCTTACTGCAAATAAAACGATTATGAATGAAATTATTCAACTAAAATTCTTGATATTAGATAGTGTGTTAAGCAAGTACTGTTAGCAATCACTGCATGCCTATGTCTGACACTTTCATATACACCAATAGATCGTGCTAAGTTATTACTGTAAATAACGTGAGTTTTTCGTTTGTATGACTCTTGGTGCCAAATCTGTTTTATTGCATATTAACACATTCGCTGCCAATCACGCGCCAGCGCGTGATATAGAGCCAACGTTAACGGGCCACTCACGCGCCAGCGCGTGATGTGGCGTGGTGTCCAATAGCCAGTCACGCGTTGGCGAGGGAAAATCTTTTACTGATTCTTTGTTATAAAAAGTAAATCGGCTTCTGGGAAAAACCCACTTCTGCAGTGCGGCATTAACTGTCATCACATCTTTACGTGCGCCAGCGAACGCGTTAATGTTGGAGTAAGCAATGGAACGGAGATTTCATGCAGCAAATAAATAAATTAATTCGTGTTTTTATAAAAATTATTATACATTTGTACTACTTTAGTATTGTAAATATAGAATAATAAAACAAAGTTATTGAAATTCTATGTAGTCAAATCAATCTAGACGGGGATTAACCATAGACTACTGTATGATTTTTGATCATGTATACCTGAAGATTTTTATAGTACAAAAATAAATTCTTCCGATCTTGACGAAAACTTATCCGTGGTTTGTAAAATGTTATTATCGATAGGTACCGATAAATCATTTCTGTACTGCTTGCGGTACAGAAAGAACTGTCTAGAGGAGGGTTTTCCATAGACTATTGGGTGATTTTTTATTCCTCTATGTCTTAAGATTTTTATAGTAAAATGGTACATTCTTCCGATTTTGATGAAAACTTATCCGTGGTTTATAGAATGTTATTATTGAAGGTACCGATATTTCTTTTTTGTTGTTGTTGTTCTGCTTCTGCTGCCGAAAACACTGTCTAGGCCAGGATATTCCATGAAACATTGAATGATTTTTATTCCTCTATACCTTAAGATTTTTATAGTACAAAAAAAATCTTCCGATTTTGACGAAAAGTTATCCGTGATTTGTACATTGTTATTATCGATAGGTACCGATATTTGTTTTTTTGTAATGCTCCCGCTACAAAATAGCTGTCTGTCTCATAATACGAGGTGATTATTGGTCAATTAAAGTATTTATTAATACTATAAATGAAATAAAATTATAAAAAAAAATACTAGGACATAGGCACATTCACTTTTATTAACTGTACACTGTAAAAGTGTAAAAGTGTGTAAGTACACTGTAAAAAAAATCTATTAAATTTACGGCGCAGCAATGTTGCCAGCAGATTTTGCCGTAAAAATTACAATAAAATTAGATGTATTAAAATAATTGCCATCCATTTAACGGATTTTTTTAGTGTAATATTTCATTATATTCAGTAATATTTTCATTCAAAGTAGAATTTGATGAAAAGAAATATTTTAAATGAAACTTGAGTAAAAAATAAGAAATCCTGAAATCGTGCATTTTCTTCATAAGGCGGCTGTAATAAATAAATTGGATATATATTGATCTGAAAAAGTTATATATACAGAGTAAAAAAAATCGTTAAATTTACGGCAAAAACTGCTCGGCGCAATGTTGTCAGCAGGTTTTATGGTAAAAATTACAGTAAATTTACATGTACTTATTTTATTACATCTAATTTTGATTCAATTTTTGCGGCAAAAACTGCAGGCAAAATTGCTGCGCCGTAAATTTAACGGATTTTTTTACAGTGTAAAAACGAGATATGTGTGTATGCATAGAAATATTATACGAGTATACAAATTATAAAAATGGAGGAATAAAAATCTCCAATAATCTGGGGGTTATTCTTAATCAGTATGGGCTGAACTTTAGTCAGTGACTTCTAATCGCATAATTCTAGCTTAAGAATTATTTATATACTCATAAAAAGTGCAGTAAACTTTAACATTTATGAGATTTACACGTCTGTATCTACATGAAAACGTTTCTTAAGCTTTATATGGAAAATTTTAATACTGAGGCACACTTTTTTACTTGTTTATAACTCAAACACTAATTCGATATTTTGAAATATTTCTAAACTTTTTTAATCCGTTTTTTGTAGAATAAATTGGTGTGAGTTTGAAAAATTAATTTTCATATCAAGAAAATGAAAACTTGTTACAGTTCATTTTATTTCCATGTTAAATGCATAATTAAAAAAAACACTTCGCTAAGTCTGATCATCATTTTTCACGAATGTTGTTGAAAAATGTTATAAACTTATTTTAAATTTCATTTCCATGCAAAAATATAAAAACAGAATGCCACAATTAAAGTAATTAATACAATTTTTATAAAACATCATTGAATGATAGAGCAAGTCAAGTGCCTGCACACCCAGGAAAATAATGCAAGAGATCACATATCTGTGCTTCAAGAAAGTGTTCTATTTTCCACTTTATAACTCTACTTACAAAACAAAGAAAAAGCACATTTTAAATCACAAAAACCCTAAATCCTGTTTACTTAGCTCCGCATAAAGCAAATAAATTAGCAGCATGCATAAGGATAATCCGGAAATGAGGTTTTGGCCTAAAACGTAAGAAAAGCTTATAAACTTACAGATTTCTGCATATTCCAATGATGTCTCTTGCTTCCAATGAAACTGGATTTTACTGGATAGAAAAAGTGCCTGCACATGCAGGAAAATAATGCAAGAATTCGCATACCTATGCTTCAAGAAGGTGTATTATAGATTTAAAATTAAAGCAACAGGAGATGTCTGGATTGAAAGTTTTATAGATCACTATCATCTGATCATCGAAAAAAAAGCTGTACTCGGAAAATTTGCCTTTTTAGAAACAGTAAATCCATTTCTAATTTATGAGTTATATGATTTATTAGACGAAGTAAATCATTTACATTATTTGACTAATAGTACTACTCATATTTTTTTTATCTCGATTAAACTTGTTTATTTATCGAGAAACAATATCGTTTGATAAAAATAGGAGGACTAGACTCAAGAACAACAGCAGGAGCCAGAGTCTATGACCGTTATGACTTGTGTTTTAAAAACGACAAATTTAAACCAAACTCTTGTAGTGTTTTCAGGTAAAAATTAGTAGATAGTGTTTTCAGGTTGTAATCAGCATGGAAATATTGACTAAAATCTTTTAGCTTTATTTATTTATTTATATATATATATTTTTTTTTATAAAAGTCGCTATGTAATATTTAAAGTAATATATATTTTAATTGAAAATGGTTGAATGTCAATCAAAATGTTTGACTTATGCTCATTTCTATGATAAAGTACCACAACTTTTTGGAGGAAAATCAAAGGCAAGCTGCATACTTTAGATACAGAAAAGTATATTTGTAAAGGAATATATGTTATGAAATATATTTGAAGTTTCAACAATTTTAGTAACGGTCAAAACTATTTTGTAACATGTTATATTTACAAGCAATATAAATTCTAAATATACATTAAGAATGTTCAATTCAATAATTAAAAAAAGTTACATGTTTTTGGAATGGATAAAATATGAGTAATTCATCAAGCAATGACCAATAATCACTTTAACCCTGACCAATAATCAACTCTCCGAATGGGGACTATTTGCCAAATATTTTTAAATTTTATTAATATTATGTATAATTTTTTAATTATAAACTAATTAAGATTATGAAGGTTTCGCACTCAGTGAGCATAAAATGTTTGTTTCCGTTCAATATAACTACTGAGTTATATGGCTCTCTATGAAAAATTACCAATAATCACCCTGATCTGCATTATTAAAAATATTTTTCAGACTACGACGAAAAATTTTCCGCCATTTTGATTATATTAATGCCAATTAGTACTAAGACATATTTGTTTGCACAAGTCTCCCTAAAAAATTATTCAGTGTTCAACAGAAGAGGACTGTGAAAGGAATGTTTTCATAGAAAAGAACACTAATTGTTAATTTAAAATATATATATATATATATATATATATATATATATATATATATTAATTGTTTCTACTAAGTTAACAACAAAGGGAAGTTTTCGAATAATATTTACATAAAGTTAAAAATTATTTAAATGAAACAACTATTTAATAATATAATATCATATTTTAGACTATTTTTGCCAATTTTAAGACAGCTCAAATAACATTTCCTTTTTAACAAAAAAATATACATATATATGTATGTAATAAATAACAATTTTTTCGCCATTTTCCCGCCTTGAGTTTGTTTTAAAGTTTTATAGAAACATACATTTATTCTCGGTTTCCGTAATGTATTAATATTTTAAACGGCTAAAGTTCCTTTATTTTATTTAACTTAGCATAATCTATTGATTGTTTTCTTAAAAAGAGCTAGAATGTTTCTTGAATGTCAATATCTTATTGCGATATCTTAAATACATTACACAAATCCATTTTCCTTTTTAGAATAAATCATTTATCGAAACTTTAATTTTGTTACATTATTTAATTAATCGCCTGCTAGGAAATTCCTACGCTTTTTCTGGGCATATTACTCTACGATTTACGCCGTTTGTTAAAGAGTCCGTGCATCTAGTCACGCCCAACAGCCAATATTAGAGAGCGAGGTGGATTGCCTTTACCTTGAAAACAATTTTTGTGGCTTTTTAAAAGCCTTACGTAAAAAGGGGAGGGGCTAGGTTAGCTTAGAATTTTCGAGAAAGTCATTTTGGCTTTGCGGAGCGAGTAGAATGCTTTTGACCTTTCAAGTACTAAGACTCACTCCTCTTCTAAGAATGATTTGCAATGTATTCCCGGCAGTCTCTTTTCAAAGTCCACTCTATGTTTTTCTTATTCTTTTTTTGGTGGCACAGGCTTACAATAAATTATCTATTATAAATTTGTGGATATTGAAGGTGTGTGGAATAACCACTGAAAGTGCTCAAAAAGAATAAAGACTAAAAACGGATCTCTTGCATTATTTCTGGAGAAATTCCCATACATGACATCTCCATTGCCTTTAACTCCGGCCGCTAAATCAAGAAGAAAATCTCCTATGACCAACGACCTTTATTACGCTATCACCAACTCCTATGACCAACGACCTCGCATTAATCGACGACAGTTTCTTCTCGTCAGATCATCAGGTGTTATTCCACGGTAATCTGTTTATTATTTCATGAATTTTCGCGTGAATATTAAAAAGAGAAAGAAACGTAAAAGGGAAATTACGTCATATTTAAAATGATGTATTTCAAATTTCTTATTTGTAACAAGATGTTTTAGCAACAGCTGATTCGACTTTAACTTCCCCATTCATAGTGAAATTAATAGATATTCGTTAAAGGAACATCATTACTTGCTTTTAAATTTTAATTAAAACTTTCGTAATCTCTCTAAAGCCGATATAGTTAGGGTTTTTTTATAGTCTGCAGTGTTTGAATTGGAGTTGACGGTCGTAGCTCAAGGTGGAGGAACGTGTGAAACGATGATTTCCAACCGAAGATAAAATATTTCTGAAATTAGTAATAACTTGTCAGCCTTTGTACATTATGATACTTCAGTTTCTGCAACATTTAAAACTGTGTTATCGAAAATTGAAACTGGAATGGCTGTCTGTACAGATGCCTATACCAGTTTACAGAAATATCACTATAGATTGGTCAGTGAAGTAGCTATTACGCATTGAAAAATTATAAAGAATTCCCGATTTTCGTGAAGCTTTTAATGCACAAACTTAAATAAAACTGGTATTTTCTAAGCAAAAAATTAAACTGGCTTGTTGTATTTCAGTGATGCATGCAGTAGAAGGGATAAATTCTTCTTACTTATAGGCACTACTGCCGTATTATCGATATGCAAATTTGCAATAAAACAGCTATACAGTAATACAAAATATTCGAAATATTTTGTCAAAACAGGAAATTTTAACTTTTTGCTATGGTGAATCTCATTTTTGCTGGCCCAACTCTCCTTAATTTTGAATAACCTGGTATCGAAAACTGCGCGAAGAAAATCTCATTATTAACCGGTAATAACAGGGACAATCAACCACAATGTTTCCAACAAAATTGGAAATACTTATTATTACTTTTTTCAGTGAATCCCTTTCTTCCCATGCACAAATACACACCAAAATGCAATTTTTAATAAATTTTTATCTTAAAAATACAAACCATGATCTATTAATGATTACTGATACTAACGCAATAGAAATTTGTAATAAGTTTTCATCAAAATCGCCAATATTCAAATTATTACTTTGAAATTTCCCATTTCATTGATTCTTCTAACATAATATTTACATCAATCGATAATGAAAACGGAAAAAATGAAAATCTGACGGACTTAGTGATAGTAATTAGTATGAATGATTAGTACATGCGAAATTTTCAATACACTCGGCAGATGAAATAAAAGAAACGTACCTGCTTTAATTGTTCCTTTAATATATTTAAAACACAATATCGTTGGAATATTTTTTCTCGGTTTTTTTTATACATTAAAGTTATCGAAAGTTTTTTATACTTATGTGAAACATTAAAGTCGAATCAGAATAAAATAATATGCTACCAGCTTCTTACACAAGCTTAGTATGTATCACATAAAATATCGTTAATCATGTATTAATTATTATGATTTGTTTCGAGTCTTTGAATTCGCATGTTATTATCAATTTCTTATTTATACTGATATGGGTAACGATTGCTTGTATGCAGCAGAATACATTAAAAAGGGAAAAGAAAAAGATTTTATAATATGTGTAATCATTTCGGTATTTTTCTATAATACCTTAAAAATATTGCTGCAGAATCAATCAAATTGTGAAATATTTATTTCCATCTTTATTCAAAGTTCCAGTTATTTTTGGTTGTTAGTGGAGAGGTATTTAGAACATTTCATTGTTACGCGGCTACGCAATTATGCAAACGGAACTCGAAGTATCTACTAGTGTTCAATGTTTTCGATATTAATAGAACAGAATTGGTATGAAATTAATTTGTCAGAAATATATATCTTTAGGTAACGCAAAGTATATGATGGATTTTTAAATATTCGTCTGAAGTATTGGATAGGTTAAGCTGGTTTTAAAATTTAAGTAGATATTAGATGCCTGTTATATATATATGTCTATATATACATCTCCAATGCTTGTTAAATTTGAACTTCATTTCTTCTTTCGTTTAGATACAATTATTTCATTAAAAATATAATTTTTTAAAGAAAAAATGCACATTTTATCATGCATATGTGATAAAATAACAAATAAAAAAAGAACACTGAATAAGAGCTATGCACGGAAGAAATTTTCAAGCCGAGAGTGACCCACAGACATTTTTTTGTTTGGACGTGTGTAAAAGTTAATAGTTTGGATAGAACTGCTCCGACCACAGCTCTGCCCGTTCAATAAATATTGACCAACTCCGACATAAAAACTAAAATTTGACCCAGCCCGCAGAAAAAATATATTGAAAAATAATGAAATAATGTATAAGTTTTTTTTTTTTTTATATTTTAAAGAAACACTTATTAAACAAAAGAAAAATCATGCGCCACGCACATTTTATAAAACACTTTCCAACACAATCAGGATACTTTACATTTTATTAAAGTATACAGTGATATCAAGTAAGAAATTTGAAAAAAGCATACCACATTTTAAAACTTAGTTTCAGTAAGTAACATTTATAATTTGAAAAATACGTAAGTAAAAAGTAGCAAAAAATTAGTTCAGTCTTGAATCATATTACACAGTAGTAAAATCTATTTCAGCAATTTTTGGCAATCAGCAGAAGTGGACGCGGAATTTTTTGCTCAACCATGAATATGATACTTATATATACACCAAGTAATATGCAAAAAATTACATTTAAATCAGTCAAAATTGCCACAATTAATCCCGTATGTCCATCAATTATGACTCGGATACAAATGCTATAGTGGAATTATTTTGTATGCCCTTGAAAATTAATAATAAATGCTATGTACACATAATTCTTGCATACATGAATATCTTGTAGTGTTAAAAAAACAGTGTTGCACATCAATTTCAATATGTTTGTAATAATTTAACTTTTTTTGGTAATTTTTTTCCATACGCCGTAATGTGGCAGAGACTTTTTAGCAGTGGTAAAACTGCAGGCTATTTAGTATTATTTTAACTACAAAATCGTATATTAATTGCATAACAACCCGAATATATTTCCACGAGTTAGATCAAGGTCACGAGGCCATGCGGATAGATAATCAGACAAACTGAATTCATAAATACTTTTTTATAATTTTTGAAAGTTCTAAGGTTGGGATTATGGTGGCTAGTTATCTTAAATTTTACGCTCCACCAGAGAATGGGCTTTACTACGATCGATCTTAATTTTGTACTATGGTGCTTCAGTTCACGGTCTTTGCGTTCTGGCTTAAGTACTCTTGTTCTCAGCCAATCAGAAGCTACGGTTAAATTTACAATAGTTGTGTGTGCATTTACCTATGCTTAATCTTACGTCTGGTTTCAAGCTGTCGTAAAAGCGTGAGACACTATAATACCGTTAACGCTTTGTTTAGACCTTAAGTGTGTAAGTTGATTTTAAGGAAAGCACCGTAATCACATAAGGTATTCATTAATAAAATTGAAAACCTAAATAATAATAATAATAATAATAATAATGACAATTAATTAATTAAAATTGTACTGAATGCTAGAACTAGAAGTGGAACTCACTAATTTTGAAACATGATTTTGAAGCAGAATAAAAGATAGGATATTATTTTCAATACATATGAGCTAACGTTAACGGATCAAAGTAAATAAAAATGTTTAAAAAATAAATCCATTATACGAAACATTTTAATTAAAGCTAAATCCTCGTCCATGAATGATTTCATTTCACATTACATTTGATAATCCATTATTAACTTTAACTTTCTGTCTACGTTTTTTTTTATAACTTAGAAATCACAATATCTTAAGCTTTAACTATTTTTCAAAACATCAGCATGTAATTTTCATTTTATGGTTTCGTTAATTTTTAAGATAAAAAATGAATGAAGTTTTTAGAGTTTTTATGCCGTAGAATACTTTGGAAAGTATCATGGGTATTATAAAAGCTAGCACCATAAAGAAGCTAGGTACAAAGACGGGAAAATATATAGTACTGCAAAAAAGTGATAAGTACTCTTCAACATCAATAGAACATGATTCACAAATACAAAACCTTCTCACGAAATATATTGCCTGTTATTACTACCAAATAATAACGCGCCATAAATATAAATAATTCATCTCGATCTTTCGAACGTGTGTTTCTACGGAATATTTTCCCCTTTTTCCAACTTATTGCGTGTCACAAACAGAAAGTCGAAGCATTCCAAAGGCTTTTATAGGAATTTTTCTTTTTGTTAATATAAAAGTTATGAGCTTAATAGCCATGATTTATCCGATAATAAAATAATAATGGTACAGTTTAAAAAGTTTATGTGACTAAGGCATTCATTTAACAACACGTAATAAATTAAATTGAAGTTTTGAAACAAAAAATATAATTTGAAAAACTCGATCATATTTTTTTCTGAAAATGACAATACTTTAAATTGAAATACCATTATTTTTTCGTAATATCTAATATTTGTTGTCTAAGTTCTTTAAATCTTTGTTTATCATTCTGTATAAGGTAATTAATGTTTTAAAACGATAACATCTGTTTCAATATTTGATATTTTTGTTTTTTATAGAAACATCTTCGAATTCTGGATAAATGTAAAAGTAATCAGTTTATTTTAGGGAGAATTTTAGTGATAGAAAATATCCATTCTATACAGTATAATATTTTGCATGATAAAAAAATACATTTTAAAAAACTTTTCGAAATTATCCTTTTCTAATGTATTACATTTGAGATGACGAATTTAAAGTTTCATAATTTCCACAAAAAATGAAAAAAAAGTTTATCTTTTTTTTTCAAGCAAAATACTCACTTATTTGTTAGTTTAAGAATTTTTTTAATGTATTTCATAAAACTTCTTAATCTTCTCGATTAATGGCAGATTTCATTAGGGTTTTCCTTTAAAAAGGCTTTGGCAATTTAATTTTTAAACTTTTTGTTTTTTCCTGCAGATTAGTTATTAGACATTTCTGCATGAATTGTGTACAAAAGAGGTCTCAAATTAAAAAAAAATGTATACATATTTTCTCAGAAAAAAAGTTTATAGCAGGGCTGTTTAACACGGCGTTTACGGACTCATGGCACATTTTCGAAGATTTACATGACGCCCTTTTCAAGATTTCTCTGGCAATAAAAAACAATAAAATTCCATTTTAGAGGATGCTTTAATATAATTTTTTAGCAATGGTAAAACTGCAGGCTATTTAGTATTATTTTAAATACAAAATCGTATATTAATTGCATAACAACCCGAGTATATTTCCACGAGTTAGATCAAGGTCACGAGGCCATGCGGATAGATAATCAGACAAACTGAATTCATAAATATTTTTTTTATAATTTTTGAAAATTCTAAGGCTGGGATTATGGTGGCTAGTTATCTTAAATTTTACGCTTCACCAGAGAATGGGCTTTACTACGATCGATCTTAATTTTGTACTATGGTGCTTCAGTTCACGATCTTTGCGTTCTGGCTTAAGTACTCTTATTCTCAGCCAATCAGAAGCTACGGTTAAATTTACAATATTTGTGTGTGCTTTTACCTATGTTTAATCTTACGTCTGGTTTCAAGCTGTCGTAAAAGCGTGAGACACTATAATACCGTTAACGCTTTGTTTAGACCTTAAGTGTGTAAGTTGATTTTAAGGAAAGCACCGTAATCACATAAGGTATTCGTTAATAAAATTTAAAACAATTAGTTAATTAAAATTGTACTGAATGCTAGAACTAGAAGTGGAACTCACTAATTTTGAAACATGATTTAGAAGCAGAATAAAAGATAGGATATTATTTTCAATACATATGAGCTAACGTTAACGGATCAAAGTAAATAAAAATGTTTAAAAAAATAAATTCATTTGAGATGTAATACATTTGAGATGACGAATTTAAAGTTTCATAATTTCCCCAAAAAAAGAAAAAAAAAGTGTATCTTTTCTTTTCAAGCAAAATACTCACTTATTTGTTAGTTTAAGAATTTTTTAAATGTATTTCATAAAACTTCTTAATTTTCTCGATTAATGGCAGATTGCATTAGAGTTTTCCTTTAAAAAGGCTTTGGCAATTTAATTTTTAAACTTTTTGTTTTTTCTTGCATATTAGTTATTTAGACATTTCTGCATGAATTGTGTACAAAAGAGGTCTCAAATTAAAAAAAAATGTATATATATTTTCTCAGAAGAAAAGTTTATAAAAGGGCTGTTTAACACGGTGTTTACGGACTCATGGCACATTTTCGAAGATTTGCATGACGCCCTTTTCAAGATTTCTCTGGCAATAAAAAAACAATAAAATTCCATTTTAGAGGAAGCTTTAATATAACCCTTGATATTTGCTTAAAAGATACATTTAAACAACTGCAAGTGTCTCTCATGCATCAAAAATTAAAAAATATTTTTAAAAAATGATAATAATCAATTGTTATTGCATTTCTTCATTAATTTATAATTATACTTTGTAAAATAATTCGCAGACATTATGACAATGAGAATTGGTACAAGTTAGTAATAACTTTTTTAATATGTTCAAATGTAAAATGTAGAAGAATGTTGCCGCCTTTCCTGAATGGAAGTTCAACATTTTTGTAATTGTTGTTCATAATATTTTACTGACTTATCGGCTGTTTCACCATAAGACTAAAAAAGAGGTTTAATTTTCTATTTCAGATTTTTCTAATTTTAAGTAATTTTAATCTTTTTATTTTTAAAAAATCTATAAAATTCTGCGAAACTATTTTCGCCAATAAAAACTCTTCCAGACAACCTCTTTGGAAACACACCCATGGATTAGTCAATAAATCATATTTGTTTTCACTTTTTATAACAACAAATTCGCACCCCTTAAATAATAAATGAAGGGGGAGGTCTCCCAAAAAAGCCTAAAAATATCTTTGATTAACCTTTTATTTTAAAATAGACAAGATTTATTTTTCGGGTTTTTTTCAATTTGCCATTAAAAATATTTGAGTTAGCCCCTCGCAAAAAAATATATAATTTGAAATGTTGTACGAATTACAGTTAGTTTGAAGGTTTAATTTTATTTTATTATTTTACTGAGTTTTAGATCTATAGAAGAGTTGTGTCTTATACAGCGAAATGAATTTGCATATGTGTTTTGTTTCTGACTGTAAAACAATTTCGTTGCATCTTTTAAACGAAGTTAATAGTGGCGGGCTTTATTTTTTCTGTAAAAAGCTAAGTTTGTTCTTGTTAAGTAAAAGGTTTTAATGATCTGGTTTATAGTATTAATTTGGCAGTTCCATTCTTCTAAACATACTATGTTAAAATTCTAAATATGGTAGAATTCTTTTACGATGGCTATACGTCAAGAAATAATGCTCGAAATAACTTCGAAATCCATATTCTTTTACAATTCACATAGAAAGACAGTGGTTGGTTACGTTTTTGTTTAAATAGTCCAGCATGTAGTAATACTGTGCTGCACTTTTTGAATCATTGTAATAGCTGTATCTCATAAACATAACAGCACAGAATTGTACAAAGTTTCATAATCTTTGAGACTTGACATAAATAACTTTTTATTGTATTTGGGAGTGTACCACCAAAACGTCTCGTTGTTATTTTGTGTTTTACATTTTTTACTTTTTTCTATCTTTACAAGAAGAAAACGTTGCATTCTTTGTTTTATTTTTTTATTCCGGTTTTTCAGACTTTACACGCTTTAGAATTCAGAGATTCCAAAAAACATGTTTTTACAAAATGTCTGGGTCTGAGTCTGTGACTCTGTCTGTCCATCCGTGACATATATTCTTTGGATGTTCTACCTTAACAACTACTGCACGGAATTTAATAAAAATATATATCCACGTAGTCCATCAAGTAAGTTGATGCTAAATAGTTTTTGGTTTAAATCGCTGAAAAGGGTGCGATGCTATGTCGTATTATTTACGATTTACACAACAGTTATATCTCAATAACTAATGATCGGATTACCATGAACTTCACGTAAATTGATGCTGATTACATTTTGTTGCAAATCGCTCAAAAGTGGCGCTGCTATGCTGCATTTTCACGATTTTAGCAATAGCTCTTTATCAAAAATTAATGCATGGATTTCAGCCAAACATCAGATTCAGTTAGTCTTTGACATGAATAAATGATCTTTTTATTTTGGAGAAAATCACTCAACAGGTGGCACTGCGATGCTGACTTTCTTTTGATTTGGCAACAGATCTATATCATTGTCTAATGCACAGATTTCACCAAACTTCAAATTTAGTTTGTCCGTGATGTAAATTTATATTATTTACATTTTGTAGTAAATCGCTCAGCAGGTGGCTCTGATATGCTGTATTCTTTACGATTTTCGCAATAGCTCTGTTTCAATAATTAATGCACGAATTTTCATCAAACCTTAGATTTTATAAATTCGTGACATGAATTGGTTCTGCTTACATTTTGGTGTAAATTGCTCAATATGTGATGCTGAAATGCTGTACTGCTTTTCAAGATTTCCGCAGTAGTCCTATCTGAAGAACTAATGCACGGAATTTAATCAAACAAGAGATTCATTTAGACGTTGATAATATTTGTTGCAAATTAGGTTTCGGTGTAAATCACCTAACAAGTGGCGCTGCTTATTGCATTTTACAGGATTTACATTATTTTAGCGATATTCATATCTCATGAACTAATGAATGAAACTTCAAATCATTGGAATCCAGAAGAGGGACATAGACTGTCATTTAATTTTGGCCCTGTGATTGCGAATTTGGAAGTGTTAACACGGATAAAATAGAAGAAAATTTTAGGATTGCAGCATCAGACTAGTTTTAATTGTCTAAGAGTTTTTTCGCGATTTCCTAAATTTTTACTGTATAAGCCGAGTTTTGAATCTCACGTTCTCGCGTGTCACCATTGTCTTTTAGTGGGATGTTTTCTTCAAAACTAGATTAATTTTAAGTATCTACATGTCTGTGGATGAAAATTGAAACTCCAAACATAAGTTTTTGCCCTTAGACAATTAATGACAGTCATTTATATATAAAAAATATATTTTGCTTTTAAACATATTTTTGCATCAATTTACAGCATTTAAATGAAAAATTTAAATCTACAATATAAAAATACTATTTATCACACAACTTAATGTATTAATTACATTCAGATACCCTGACTTTCATACTACATTTATTTTGTTTATATTTGACATATTCCATAAGCTTAAGAAACATATACGAATAGCAAATTCGAAGACTAAGATTTATCGTAATAACTCTTACGATGCTTTCTGATAATGACACAACAAAGTGATTACATTTGGAATCCGGATATGCAGGAACAGAAATATAGTAGTGTAAATACTTCATAGATATTCGTCATATGTATTTTTCTCATTCAATAAAATATGCAATATCATAGATAAGGACATAAAAAAACTACTTTTTGAGAGTTAATGTTTAAAAAAAGTAATTTTAAAAAAAGTAAAATGAATTTTTGTCATTTTAATGTTTAATTGCGTATACTTTTTAAGAGGGAAAAAGTTTGTTTTCAAATACAAAAATATTATTTTTAGTATGATAAATGATTAAAAACATACACGTAACAATTTACATGTTAGAAAAGATTATATTATTTATTTAGATTTACTTAGACTTTATAGATTTTTTAATTATAGAGGTGTTATCATCTTAAAAATGTATAGTCCTTTTGATGCTGTAATGCATTACTTTGAAATTTAATATAACCATGTCATCTTAAAACATACAGTTTAAGGTTTGCAGTTTAATACTTTATAACATAAATATTTCTCTATGTAATTATTGTAGTAATTTAAAATGATAGTATCTAAAAATGTAATTTACACATGGTGATTCAAAAGTTGTCAAACATATTTAAATTTTAAGTATTCCCAGGCGCACAAAAGTAAGTAGATTTAACACTTTCTAACATAGACGAAAAATGTTGATGAATTCAATTTGTCTGTCCGCGCTCTAACTCGCACAAATAATGTCCGATGGTTCTGATCTTTAATCCGTCAGCTCACGCAACTACATTTGTAGATCGGCTTCACAATGTAACTGCGATAGATTTTATCCCAGCACGTTGGCTGACGTGTTACTTGCAAATAGACTGTCATTTTCTTTCTCTTTGACGAAAATGTATCTCTTACCAGCAACAAAAATGACACATTACGCAAATATTGAAATTGTGATTTATTCCACTAATAGGACTGTCATAGGTGTATCTTGAAACACAGAAATTTGATAGGTGTAGTTATATGGGAAATCAATTTTTTTACGCTATTTGTTCATTTGTGACAAAAAGGTGGGTGGATTATGTAGGAAGGTAAAGTTCTTCAACTTTCAAAACCTCATCACATGCCTGCATTTTTCAGGTTTTTATGATTCTATGCACGTTTTTACTCATGCATGTGGAGCTAAATGACAGAATTGCAAACTGCAATAAAACCAGGCAAGTTTTCTTTTTCCTCTCCTATGAAATTTACTTTTGTTCGGATTTATCACTTTTCTTACGGGTGAACAATATTATAAATGTTGCGTACTTACGTATTAACGCCACCGCAGCTACAGATTTGTCAGTTTTTAAATACAGCCAATCTACACCTAAAATTTTTGCGAAAAATATTAAAATAAAACACATTATTTAAAATTAAAAGGTTTCAAAATTCAAAACACTTTATTTAAAAACAAAGCAGTCAATCGGATATCGGTGGAAAATGGGCCGATATAGAGTTTAACATAGATTCAAAATCATATTGCATCTTGTTCTGTTTTTAGCAAATCCCGAATACGCATTTTCGTAGCACTAAAAAGGGCGTCAAAAATCAGCAAATAACGAGGCAACAAGGAATCCAAAAGATAACTGGGTGCGCGTGCGGATAACATTGCTCTTTATTGGAACATTAGCACAACTTCTGCTGCGGTGGCGTTAATACGTAAGTAGTGAATGTTGTATTTTATTCGGATTAATGTTACTGAAAATAATTGGTACAAATTAATAAGCAAAAAATTATTAAATTTCCATTTGGTATCAATCGTAACAAAAAACACACACATACACAAAAAAGATACATAATTACGTAAAGTTTTATAGAATTACTATAGTTTTGGAACTTACTACTGGGATAAACAATTTTCAGATTTGGAGAAAAACTGAATGAGTCAATATTTTTATAAGGGACTCACAACCATATTAACAAAGTCTATTTTGAAAAAAAAATAGAGATAGCCCATTCATAACGTGCATTATAGCTGTTATATTTACTCCAACAGTGAACCAAGTCTGTGTTCATATATTATGTCATACACGGCATTTGTTTACAGACTCTGTTTACTGTGTGAGAGAATAAAACATACTTTATGCACCTTCTAATTGGACTATCTCATATTCTTTTCCTAAATGGAATTGACTTACTGTGGTTGTAAGTCTCTCTTTAAATGTAGAAAGTAATTACAAAAAAATGAACGGAGCCAAACCAATATAATAGATACCAAATAAACAAATAATCTCTTAAGCACATGTTACAGTTTATTGCATCATAAACAATAAAGAGTACCCTATACGGAGCCAAATCTGAATATTCATTAATAACTTGGAAGATATTGTTAGTTTCAATAGGCTTTCCACATTTTTTTTTTTTGTAAAATAAGATGACATCACGATACTTGCTTATAGTTTTCAATGTCTCAAA
This sequence comes from Maratus speculifer, assembly GCA_964019185.1. NCBI lineage: Eukaryota > Metazoa > Arthropoda > Arachnida > Araneae > Salticidae > Maratus > Maratus speculifer. The sequence continues at coordinate 276,048,775 of OZ025289.1, read as the reverse complement.
ACATTCAAGACTGCGCCACTCGCTCCATATTTGGCAGTTGATAGTACATAGATTTAATTAAGTTATTCACTGTCGATTCTCAGTAGTGTTTTAAGTTATAGCTTAAAATTTAATACTACAAAAGTTACACAACGTTACAAGATCTTCATTATTGTTAAATTTGAGCAGAAAATTTGGGTTCATATTTAATGGAAATATTACATTGGTGAATTACAATTATATGATTACTTGTGATATTTTTTGACATATGTATGAATATATCTTATTTGCAATACATTTTAGAATGGTCCTAAATTATATATGCAATATGCATTAATATATTTGACAAAAAAGAACCGCCTGGGTCGTTACAGAGAAAACTAACAGAAAAATTAACTCAGCTTATTTAATCTTATTCAATAGGGAAGTAGATTACTTTCTCAAAAAAATGAATAAAATAAAGTAGGTTTCTCTTTTTTGTGTAATGGAAATTCCGAGAATAGAAATAGATCACAGAAAACTTTCTCAAGTTGACACTGACGAGTATTTTCTTTAGAGACTCGAATTTCTATTTCATTGTCAGTGTTTTCATTTCTAACCTGTTCCAGTAAAAATATAAGAAGATGAATATTTTACTTGCAAAGAGATTGATAAAGGATATTGCTTTTTATTAAAAACGTAGGGCATATTGATTTTCTTAAAAAAACAAAGACGTAAGAAAAAAAGTCTTGCTATTTCATTGTAGTTAATACTATTGATTATTTAGATATAAATCAAGCATAGCCGTACATTTACTATTGCGAATTTATTATTATATATTTGGCATATAAAATTTAAAAACCCGGTTCCTTTCGTGTACATGTAAGGTTCAGATTATACATTAAAATCCCTTTATTTCATCATTCGTTCAAATGATTTGTTTTACATAAAAATCCCCAATTGATGAGAAAACATCACATTTACCCCTTTTTTTATTGAACGCAAATTATTGTTTTTATATTCACAAAGAAAATCTCCTTACTTTAAAGCATTTTTTTACTATAAACTCAAAATATTGATTTCTCAACAATTTATATTTCATGTAAGAAATAATAAATGTAACAGCTGACCATTTATGTTTCTTTGAATCAAATTGGTTACGCTAGTAATATCGTATATTATACTAGTATTAGTTGTAAGCATTCTACACATTTAGAGAGAACCTTATTCTAGAATATAGAAACGATAAGTATGCATAAAAGCGAATATAATATAACTTGAGACGATAAATACAAAACAATTCTTTTTTATTCTTTCCAAAATCATAATGTGCTTATTTTACTGCACTTCACAAAATGTGACAGTGGCCGGTGTACAAATAGATTTTTTGTTTTTATCGAAATAACATTGACCAATCAGAAACCTGCATTTTTGAGACCTTTTCGCTATTTGTAAGAATGATTTTGGTTGGCTTTTCTCGTTTCGCAAACAGCGAATAACCTATCTGGATACCGGCCTAACACTGCATTATTATATTACATTTAAAAATGCTGAGCTTGTTTATATAAAAAAATACTTTGGGCATGTTCAGCGCAACTTACAGAAGTAACCAATGATGCCGACCATTTGTAGGGCAGCACGAAAGCGAATTGTAGTACCAATGAAAACTATCCTGTTGGATTGTAGCTGACGTCACACTTCGCCCTGATTTTCATTTCATACTTGTCTACAGTCGGTTGTAACATTGGTTATTTCCGTAAGTTACCAGTAAGTTGTGCTGAACGTGCCCTTTATCTTGAGAAGAAGGCTCGAATAACGAGTAGGGTTGCATATTTCAGATGTGTATATTGCTGGGACGATTACTGTTTCTAAACCAATAGGAAAGCGTCATTATCACGGTCAAGTACACGCCCACACAGTTTGATTGACAGGAACTCGTGGACAATTGACGGTGCTAATTATAACGATAATCTGTTGCGGATGAAAGTGAGCTGACTGGCTGAATGGTTAGAGCGTCGAGCTTGAAACCGGAGGATATGGGTTCGAGTCCATCACGGGCCGAGAGTCCGTTGGTGATTTTTTTTTTTAATTATTGGAGGCTGTCTTTTATTAATAAATAAGATATTTTAAAAAAAATATTTCAAACCCTTTTAATATTCTAAATATCGTTCCAAAATGATTTATATATATATTAAACAAATGGGAAAAAAGTATTCTGCGAAAATATCCGTATAAGCAAAATTCTTACTTTAATTTTTATTTATTTATTTATTTATTTATTTCAGGATCAGAGGAAGTATAATTTCTAATTGAAGTAAATAAAATTCAGTCATTTTGAAAAAAAAAATTCTTTCGTACCTTTAATTTTTAATTACCGAGTACAAATTCAAACAATCCGAGTACAAATAAATAATAAACACACACGATCAATTGTCTACGAGTTCCTGTCAATCAAACTGTGTGGGCGTGTACTTGACCGTGATAATGACGGTCTCCTATTGGTTTAGAAACAGTAATCGTCCCAGCAATATACACATCTGAAATATGCAGTAGGGTCCAAGTAATGCTACTGGGTATTCTGAAAAGATTGAGTGTAACGGAGGGCGTGTTCAGCGCAACTTGCCAAAGTAACCAATATTACCGACCAATTGTAGAGCAGTACAAAAGCGAATTGTGGCAGCAATGAAAACTATCCTATTGGATTGTAGCTGACGTCACACTTCGTTTTGATTTTCATTTCGTATTTGTCTACAATCGGGAAGTGACCGGTAATTAACCAGTAAGTTGGGCTGAACACGCCCAAAGTCTAGCAGCATAGCCAGAATTTGTAATTTTATTTAAAAAAATAAAGTTAGTATGAGCACATCGCTGAAGTCTGGGTCGTTCACAAACAGCAAATGCAAAGATATCGTAGACGTGGTCTGTGCTATCAAAAGTTTTTCAACTATACGTGTCTAATTTTTAAAAAAAATACTGATGGTATATTGCTTAAATTGATGGTTAAATTATTTTCTAGACATAATTATCTCTCAATTATCGCACACAGTATGTTATAAATTCTTCTGTTATTTATACTATAATCTAGCTATTCGCATATATCTTTTCATTCCTGCCACCAGATGCCTTTCCTTGTTTCCATGTAGTGGGATTTTTAGATATTTACTTTCACCTGTGTTCTTCTGATTTTTTTCTTCTGCTGCTGTCACGAGTAAGTGACGTCTGCGGTTATTCTATGATTTGTATTCTTCAATTCCTAATATTTCTGACCACTCGTCAATATATTATTCAGAATGTGAAGCTGTGTACTTCTTCAGTAGTTATACTAATAGTCATTCAGCAGTCCATATTCTTTTCATCTACTACAAATTAGCATGCACTGCCAAGAAAGTAAGAAATAAAACTTCGTATTTTTAATACAAGTAGAAAACAAAGTAAGCAGCTTATCTTTACTACTGTTTTTATGACTGAGAGTTTACTCATTAGTTACGGATCATGACAACTGAAGCATTTACATATTATGATCTCTGATTGAATTGTTTTTAATAAAATAAATATTCGAACCTTTATTAACTGTAGTAAACTAAATACGAGCGAAATTTTATTAACCATAAACAAAATGGCATTTTTGAAAAATAATAATATTACGAAACTGTGTACGTATAATTCTTTCACATGAACATTTAAAATGCAAATGAGTTTTATAAAAATGGATTTATTTGATGTAATTGGAACTCCATAAACTCCTTATGGTAAATTTTCAAAAAGCGGCACACAAGTAAGAATGTTAATTTATGCATAGAGAATTCCCAAATACTTCATGTCAAGTATGAAGTCAGTCACGGCAAAGGGAATGCGGGTTAAGCTTAAAGCTATTCACAAAAGAACGAATTTAATCTAGTAAGCTTTTTTTAATAGTGAATACTAAACGCTACTAAAATGCAAAAAAACCAGTAACATAAGTGAGGTATTGCTCAAATACTCGAATTAATAGATAAGTTAAAAACAGAGGAAATAAAAAATGATCACATAACTGCATTGCTTCTAGTTTTAGCTCCTAAATATCACGATGAATTATTTAAGGCGCTTGAGGTGCACCCTGAAATAGAGCTAAATTTGCAAGTAATAAACAATAAGTTGATAGACAAATAGAATCATAGAATAGATACAAATACTGATCGTGGAGATTCACAAGTTTTTAAAACGAATGCTTTTACACAAAATCAGCCTAAAAATCACAAATTGCTAAAAATCAAATCACAGTTCAAACGAATGCTATCATCTCTACTATTTAGTTTTCAAAATCGCAATTGGAATAAATCTTATTCTCCATTACAAAATAAAAATAATAAGAAACGAAATGTTGATCTTAAAAGATCCATTTTAATCTCATTAACCCTCTTCGTTACTGGGCATGTGCAGCATTATTAATTATTACTGGTTTATTACTTCTCCCATTTGACTTTAGAGTAAGATATTTATTGTATTTGCATTTGTTTGAATCTTTAATTCGGAACATAACATATTCTGATATCGAATTTGTAATGATGTTCGGACGCCATTAATAAAATTAGACAAAATGAGGTCCCCAATTGGGGACACATGAACTGAAGATGTTAACAACGAGTGATAAAGATGTAACACAGAATAAAATTTAGGACAAAATTCCAATTCTAATTAAGATTGTAGAAGAGTTAGTGAGCGAAAAGTAATAAAAATAAAAACTCAGTATATGGCTCGCCACAAAAACCCCGATAATTAAGTAATGATCAAATGAATTGAGAAGCTAATTATATTTTGAATAAAGCAAACAAAAATATTCACTTTAAAACTAAACTGTAATTTAACACAAAACAGCTTTTGTATCAACAGTTGTGCAATAGGGTGGGCCGAAAAAAACTTTTTTTCGATTTTCGATTATGGCGGGTGCGGAAAAGTGGCCACTGGTGGCACTCAGTTCATACAAAAAATTTGAGATTTTTTGGACATTTCCTTACCCTGCCGCAAACAGCTTGAAATTTTGCAAAAATGTTCATTTTTGAACTTTTTTCGAAAAAAATTAAAAAATGTTAAATTAAATTTATTTTGGTTGTATTTACTTGAAAAGGCATATTTAATGTACCAAATGTTTAAATAAGATCTGATCATGCATTATTTAATATCTATGTGTATTATAACTTAGGCTATTTTTATAGCTTTTTCGCGTATAATAGGCAAAATTTGTATTTGTTTGAATCGATCGTTAGTTTCTATATTATTTATGTCCCTTGGTCGTCTTTATATTTTTTTATGTGTCAAACGTCATATATTTGAGGAAAAGACAGCAGTATACTTCAAAAACAAATCTGGATGGTGAGAAAGTGGTGAAGCAGCACACTAAGCGAGCGCAATGACTCGGCGTAATACTCAGGGAGTGAAGGACGAAATAGTTGAGAGCCAAAATGCGATAAAGGATTCTTATTATTTATCCTTGCTCAGTTACCTGCGACATTTGTTCAGTGTTAACATGAAACCCTTTTGTAGTGATTATACAGTGCTTTTTGGGTCGTTTAATGTGTCATTATAGTGTTTTGTTCGTTTTATTACGACGAGCTTAGAAATGGCTAGTATAAAGGGCCATGACAATGCAAAGACACGCGATACCGTGAAAAGTAACTTTTTGGGGGCATCATGCCTATTGAAAGAATTGCAATTGCCAACTTATGTTGATAATCATGCGCCACTACTACTGGTTGCTTCACCATGTAGAAGTTGGACAGCAGAGGATACGAATCTCGTCATCGATAAAAACAAAGTCAGAAGAGAGAAATAGAAACTTGGAAAGAAGATACAGGCAGAAGTTATTGAAAGAAGGAAAATTAAAAGCATATTTTTTGATGGTAGAAAGGATAAAAGTATATTAAGAGGAAGAAAAATAACAAGCGGCACCGTCGAGAGAAAAGCGGGGAACACATCACCGTGTTGTTTGAACCTGGTTAGGAATACTCGGGTCACTTGATACCTCGTCAGTTCGGAAAAGTCTAACTTGTGGTGACTTGGAAGATTGTATAATGATTTTGCTATTTCTTTTCCGTGACCGGAACGCGGTGATGTGTTCCTCGCCTTTCTCTCGACGGTGCCGCTTGTTATTTTTCTTCCTCTTAATATACTTTTATATTTTCAAAAAATATGCTTTTTATTTTCCTTCTTTCAATAACTTCTTCTACCTGTGTCTTCTTTCCAAGTTTATATTTCTCTCTTCTGACTTTGTTTTTATCGATGACGAGATTCGTATCATCTGCTGTCACAACTTCTACATGGTCGAGCAACCAGTAGTAGTGGCGCATGATTATCAGCATAAGTTGGCAATTGCAATTCTTTCAATATACATGACGCCCCCAAAAAGTTACTTTTCACGCTATTACGTGTCTTTGCATTGTCATGGCCCTTTATACTAGCCATTTCTAAACTCGTTGTAATAAAACGCACAAAACACTATAATGGCACATTAAACGACCCAAAAAGCACTGTATAATCACTACAAAAAGGTTTCACTTTAACACTGAACAAATGTCGCAGGTTACTGAGCAAGAATAAATAATAAGAATCATTTATCGCATTTTGGCTCTCAGCTATTTCGTCCTTCACTCCCTGAGTATTACGACGAGTCATTGCGCTCGCTTAGAGTCCTGCTTCACCACTTTCTCACCTTCCAGATTTGTTTTTGAAGTATGCTGATATATTTTCCCCAAATGTATGACATTTGACACATAGAAAAAATATAAAGAAGACCAAGGGACATAAATAATGTAGAAACTAACGATCGATTCAAACAAATACAACTTTTGCCTATTATACGCGAAAAAGCTATAAAAATAGCCTGAGTTATAGTACACATAGATTTTAAATAATGCATGATCAGATATTATTTAAACATTTGGTACATTAAATATGCCTTTTCAAATAAATACAACCAAAATAAATTTAATTTAACATTTTTTAATTTTTTTCGAAAAAAGTTCAAAAATGAACATTTTTGCAAAACTTCAAGCCGTTTGCGGCAGGGTAAGGAAATGTCCAAAAAATCTCAAATTTTTTGTATGAACTGAGTGCCACCAGTGGCCACTTTTCCGCACCCGCCATAATCGAAAATCGAAAAAAAGTTTTTTTCGGCCCACCCTATTGTGCAATGCAAGACATCGCTTAGGACATAGATATTTTTACAGATTTTAATTCGAACGCGTAATCTATGAAAATCATTATTGCAGATGGGAAGAGTTTTCTTGAAAATTATAGCTAATGTTCGCATTTCAGTTTTGATGAACTGGTCATGATGTTATATATCTGATGATTGTACATTTGTCGCCTGAATTATAAATTAATATAGGTAAAAAGATTTACTGAAAAGGGAAATGCATTAAAACTTAACGAAAACAGATTCATGAGTGAAAAATGACTGAAATTACATAACTAGAAGCATTTTTTAATAATATTATTCTTCATAAGGTAGTCCGAAATGAATGCACATGGAAAAGCAAAAACAAAACATTTGTTTTGAAGTGCAGAAATATAAACTGTATAAATTTAAGGACAAACGCCTTAGGCACTACATATCAGGTGCTATCAAAGAATTTGTAAAAGAAACTGTTGTTCATGGTACAGAAATTGATAATTGCGAAAAAGCAAATAATTGGGAAAATTGTTTTAAAATAAGCTTTTCAGGCTTTTTCACTCCGTTGAAATTTCGAATTTTTTCTTGAAGTGCATTTACACATCACAAGTAACTTCCATCTCAAATTACAAGTTGTTGAGCCTTGTAGTGTCACAAAATCTCAATTTAAAAAGTTTTTTTTTTAATCTGCAACACCCAGATAGTGGTGACACTGACATAAATAAGAACTTATATTGGGAGAAAGGCTGACAATATATGAATTTAAAGCCATTCATTTTGAAATCGGTTTTGGAATTCATTAGATTGCTTAGAAATCCGAATTTAGAACATTTTTAGAAAGCTTTCTGCTTTTTTCACACGCTTTAAGTCTCAATTTTTTTTTCACGTGTTCTTAGAGATCATTCATATCATATAGTTAACTCAGGATTTCATGTTTCGAGGCCCTTCCGTAACAAAAATATTAAATTTAGAACGTTTTTTGCTCCTGTAAGTTGCAGGAGGTATCAATATAAAATATAGCCTACATTAGAGTAAGGGTTGTCATGTAATTTTAATAACATAAATATTAAGACTGATTTGGCGATTCTTGAGATTTCGTAGAAATTACAATTTAGAACGCTTTTTGTGCATTTTCACCCTTTTAAATTTCTATTTTTTTTAATTATCTCAGCGATTACTTTTATCTTATAAAGAACTATTGTTACAAATATCATCTTTCGACACCCTTCCGTATTTCAAAAACCGATTTTTTAATGTTTTTTTTAATGTTATTATCTAATAAGTAGATATCATAGTCATCAAATGATTCTAGGCTCTTCAGTAACACAAAAATCGCCTTAATGAAACTTTTTTTCTGCACCACGTCTTCGATAGTGGCATAAGATATAGACTTATTTTTAACAGGGGTAAACAAAATCAGTTAGGTACTGCGTTACTTTTGAAATCGGTTCGGTAGTTCCAGATAATAACCCCTTAAAAATAAACAAACTTTACCACCTTACAGTATAGATGCAGATAAATATATGTGAGGATGGTGACAAAAAATACCAAGAGTACATAAAACGCAGCAGCAATTTATTCAAATAAATTTTTAAAATGCATTAAACATTTTATTTATGCAGGCCTAATATGAGAACAGACGGGAATTGCCTGATAAGAAAACAAAATTCATAATTCGTTCATGAAGAACTGATTTGTGGACAGATAATGGTTAGAATGCACCACATATTAAAAATTTTTTATTATAGTTCTCAGTTATCAGAAAAGTAATGTTTAATATTAATGGAAAATAAATTATGTATGAAAAAGTTAAAATCATATTTTCATATTGGCATGTCTACAAAAGTTTGCAGCCGAAGAAATCTCCATAGCGTTATTTCAAATCAACCGTTTTGACTCGGTTCATTTCAGTGGTTTATTAGATTACATGCCACAAGTCTACTTTTTATTTATATTCGATTTTTCTAAGTATGTTTGAATTCCATTATTCCAGTATGCTTTAATTCATTTATAAGCTGGAATATAATAACGAGGTATTTATATTAATTTAAATTCAAATGAATTTTTCGATTGTGATTGTCTCGACATAGAGATAAATTTAAAAATTGATATCCTTCAAAATTGATCTTAAAATTAAAAAAAAATACGTAAATTATGATACAGCTTTCAAAAAAGTAATTTTCTAACAAATCGCATTTTAAATGTGCTTTTTTTTGTTTAACGGTGTAAAAAATAAAAATGTGTGATATTTAGAAATAAAAAAATGAAATAAAATTAAACTTAATCCTTTGTCGTTTCCGCACCTTTGCTGTTTATAACCTAGAAAGCTATCGTTTGCACCATGAAATACAACGTCAGTAAAAATAAAGTAAAATAAAAGGAAATTTATAAGATTAATACTAGAAATATTCTGAAGAAAATCGGAAGCGAAATCGTCCATTAAATTGTTATTTAGACAAAATATATCTGTACAGTTGTAAATTGGCAGCATTGTCGACACGATTTTTTAAGTATTATTATTATTTAGAGTGTACAGTAGATACGTGTTGATATTAGGTAGTGTGTTACGTGTTGTTATTAAGTAGTTATTATGTTGATATCAGATAGGATATAACGTGCTGAACCTCTAATAAGTGCAAGAGAGTATTGATATGAAGAGTATGAAGAATAACGTGAAAGTCCATTGTTATTCCTTTAACAATTAGAGAGAATTTTCATTCATGCTTCTAATTTTTTTATTACAAAATGTATATGCGATAAATTTGGAATAATCACTAAAAAATTATGTGTTATACATACCATATTCATTTTATAACGAAAATAATTTTATTTGTCGAGATAAAAAAAATAAAATTTTGTTACTCTTGTGACCGCAGGTAAATGCAACATTCGAAAATAATGCTTGACTTAGAAATCCAGTGAATTATGTAAAAATATAGAAATAAAATTTGCAGAATATTGCAGAATAGTTATATCATCTAAAAAATAATAATAAAATAATTGTTGAACGCATTTGGTAACACATCGATTAGTTACATGTGATATTACAAAGTGTGTATGTTACTCTAATGGCATTTTGTTCGGAATGAAATTATTAGAAATCATCAGGAATATTAGCAAACATTCAATTTAAGCATATATGTACATATACAGGGTGTCCCTAAACAAATGGTATATACGCTAGGGGGTGATATATATATATATATATATATATACAGGGTGTTTCTAAATTCATGGTACAAACTTTAAGGGGTGATAGTATACATCACGACAAACAGTATTAAATAGGAAACTAAGGGTAACAAACGTCTTCCGAAGGAGATAGGCGCCATTAAAATTTAGGGTCCAAAAATTCCAATGATTATAAAAAACAGAAAAATTGTTCGATTCGTTTGCGGTTTTCACTAAAACTATCTTTACAATCAGTACTGTCTTGAAAATAAATTATAAAGATAAATTTCAAAAAATGCCAATAGAGGGCGCTTTAGACTTTGGAGTAACTTACAACTATTATTTTCTGTTTTTTTTTTTGCAACTGATAATTTTTTTTAGAAGCTTAGACATAAACTTAAATTTTGAGATGAAAATTTGAATCGTTGGGAGTGGTTAAATAGCGCAAACTGAATTGTGTTCAATGGGGATGAGGAGATTCAATTTTCAAAAGATTATAAAAAAGAGAAAAATTGGTCGGTTTTCGCTAAAATTAATCTTTATGTCAATATTTCCTTGAAAATAAATTTTAAAGATAAATTTCAAAAATTTCCGTTAGAGGGCGCCTTAAACTTTAGGGTAATCAACAACTATTTATAACCGTTATTTTTTGTATCTAATTAAATGCTTGCAAAAGCTTAGACTGAAATTTTGACCTCAAATTCTAAATCGATGGGAAGGGTTAAGAATCACAAACTGAACTGTGTTCAGGACTGTAAATGTTATCCTCCCCACCCCTCGAGCACAGCTCAATTTTCCGCTACTTAATTACTCACAACGCTGCAGATTTGGAGCTCAAAATTTAAGTTTGAACTTTTACAAGCATTTAATTAGATACAAAAAATAATGGTTAAAAATAGGTGTTAGTTACTCTAAAGTTTGGGACGCCCTCTAACATAATTTTTTTTAATTTCTCTTTAAAATTTATTTTCAAGGAAATATTGACAAAAAGAATAGTTTTAGCAAAAACCGACCATTTTTCCGTTTTTTAAGATCATTTGAAATTTGAACCTCCCCAACCACATTGAACACAGTTCAGTTTGCGCTACTTAACCACTCCCAACGATTCAGAATTTCATCTCAAAATTTAAGTTAATGTCTAAGCTACTAAAAAAATTTATGAAATGCAAAAAATAACGATAAAAAATAGTTGTATGTTACTCCAAAGTCTAAAGCGCCCTCTATCGGGATTTTTGAATTTTATCTTTATAATTTATTTTCAAGATAATACTGACATAAAGAATAATTTTAATGAAAATGTCGCAAATCAATTGACAATTTTTCCGCTTTTTATAATCGTTTGAAATTTAATCTTTCCCCCACAGTTCAGTTTGCGCTACTTAACCACTCCCAACGATTTAGAATCTGAGCTCAAAATTTAAGTTTATGTTTAAGCTTCTAAAAAATTTAATCAGATGCAAAAGATAACAGTAAAAAAATAGTTGTTCGTTACTCCAGAGTCTAAAGAGCCCTTTATCGGCATTTTTTGAAATTTATCTTTATAATTTACTTTCAAGACAAAACTGATATAAAGAATAGCTTTAATGAAAACCGCAAACGCATCGACCAATTTTTCTGCTTTTTATAATCATTTGAATTTTTTGACCCTAAACTTTAATAGCACCTATCTCCTTCGGAAGACGTTTGGGACCTTTAGTTTCCTATTTAATATTGTTTGTCTTGATGTGTACCCCTTAAAGTTTGTACCATGAATTTAGAAACACCCCGTATATATATATATATATATATAAACTCATTAAAACACGTTTTAAAAAATTATTTTTTATGTAAATTAGCGTTTGTTACTTGTTAAGGTTTAAAATAATATAAAGGAATTAAAAATAATAATAAAATTAGAGTTTATAAAAAACTCGAAATTTTATCCATAAGGGAGCAGTAACGTCAGCAACAATCTGATTTTTATGTACCAAATAATATGATCATCGGATTTAAAATGGAAAGTTTCATTTGCTATTCATAGTTCAAAGCCATTATGCGATAATTATAATTTATTTCTTTATTAATATTACTATGAAAGCTTTAACTATCATATTTTACTCACTACAACGACATCTCATCCTTTACGTTTCTGCTACTGATCAGCCTAATCATTATCTTCATTATCAGTAATATCACTTTCAATTTCGCATGTATCGCTATTTTCTTAACGAAGCGAAAACTCCTTCGACGAATATATTATGCATTATGGTGTGTAATAAATAATGTCCTTCTTTACCCCTTTTACAAATTATATTGGTTGAGTGCTATTCGCTGATCGTACTTTCTCTCAATAACTCAATAACTTAAAACGTGCTGTTGTTGTTTTATTTCCGCATCTGACACAAGTAGTATGTTTATATTTGTATTTCTATGAACAGTTTTAATAAAACTATCATTATTCGGACACAATATTCGTTACAATGCATTTTATACCACGCTTTTCATTCCACACATATTGTGGTGCAACAGCACAAATTAGTTTACCGCATTTTTGCAAAGATCGTTTAAAAGAAACATATGCACAATTAAATTATCAGAAAGAAATCTGATTCGTTGCCGCATATTTGTGAAATTGTACTTTTGTTTAAATTACAAATCACAACCATCATAAAAATAGATGCACATTCCCCCTGTTAAAACTTTGCGTAGGACAGCATTACGATAAAATGATTATGAACCATATTGTCTAAATTACAGTATACGATTTTACTTTATTGACATCATACTAAATAAATATTAAAAATAGTCTCTTGTGAAGTTGAACAGTGGTGCAAATTTTCTTACCAAAGTTTTAGTGGGAGTAAAAATGTATGCTTTTCAGAAAAATCTACTTGCATGACACTCTTTGGAGTAAAAACATATTTTGTAAAGTAAATTAATAATAAATGTTATGTACCGTATGTGTACAACGCACATATGAGAGCAGTCAGTTCATAAGCGCATATCAATTTCATTAGGTTTCAGTGGTGTAAAATTAGTAAAATGTTCGGAAGACTTTTGATTGTGTACGTAAATTAAGTATAAATGCTTAATAATACTTCATTTTTAACAGAGATATACGCCAGTATATAGTATACGCCAAATTATACAAAAATGTTAGACAATTCGAGTGCATTTAAGAGAAACAGATTTCGGAGAGACGGCCACGCGAACAGATGGACAGACGGACTGAAGTCATAAACACTTTTCAACTAGGTTGAAAAATGTTAAGAATAAACTTAGAATAAAGTAAAACAAGAGAAAACGAAATACAGAAAAAAAAAATATTTTTTTATTTGTGAAGATCATAGAAAAATATTATATATACCAATATATAAACAAAAAATAAGAATTTGATTACTTTGCCTATATTCTTAAATATTCTATGAACATTTAACTGAAATTCTTACAGAAGTTAATAAGTCAATGTTTAAGGTACGATGAAAAACTCGTCCTTACATCCTTTAAGGATTTGTTCTACTGTAGTCTTTCAGATCATATAGAAAATATTTCAAAATATTTAAAAATTTTGAAATCGTTTTACTGTTCCTAAAAATGCAAAAGAAGCTTCCTTATTAAATTAAGAGCTCCCATTCCCAATATCTACTTAATATTTGCAACGAAAAGTAGAACACTATCTAAATGTAGTAAACATTTTTTTTTATTTTGTACTACATACTAAAACCTTTCTAAATTTTTGCATAATCTTCAACAAAAAAGGTAATGCGAATTTTATTACTTTAAAGGTATTTTTTAGTTTCTTTTGAAGTAATGCATACATTTGCTATGATTCTAAGTTCCTACCTAGTTTTTTTTTCGAATACATTAAACTTGATGCTTTTCTTTATGCCAAAAAATAAATAAATAAATTTGCATCTGTTTCATTTTTAAAGTAAGTAAATGTCAGTAACAGCATTATTTTATCCACTTTTTAAATTTTATAAATATACTTTTTTCTTATAATAGGAATTTCAGTGATAAATATCGTTAATTAATATACAAAGTGATACAAAGTATAGAAAATTTGGAAAATAGTATTTCTAGACAATACTTTTAGAAGACAATTATTTGCAATACTATAATCAATACGATAATACCGTGAATATATGTCATGATGCAAAAGATTTAATAAAAAGAAAAGATGATAAAAAAAATAAGTTTTCTACAAGGTGCAAAATTTAATTTAAAATAAATAATTTTTTTAATCAAAATAGGTCATTATAGGTCGCTTAACCTTCCCACTGCCTCGACCGGATATATCCGTTCTCTAGGCTGTAGGTTTCCTAGCAGTTAAAGATTTATTTAACCTCTTCGCTACTGGCGATTATTACAGTATTTTTAATTATTACTCAATTATTTCTTCTCTCGTTTGACTTCAGAGCGAGGTTTTTCTTTTATTTTCATTAGCTCGAATCTTAGAATTCGAAACATATTATTCTTATATCGAAATTTCATTTATATTTGAGTATCATTAATAAAATGGGACAAAACTGATGTACCCATTTGGGTACTCAGGGACTGAAGAGGTTAAATTAATATAATTCTACAAATATAATCCAGTTTTAAGAAATTAAGTTATGATTGATACTTTCAAGGCTTATAAGCATATACGTAACAAAAAAGTTATACTATGATAGAAAATCCCTCTTTTATTAACATTTAAAATAAGTTGCAGGGAAAAAACTTTACAATTTTGTTCTTTTGTTCGGCGATCAGTGGGTTAAAGTGCTATATATTAGACTTTATAATTATTGGCATTATTTTATTGAGGAGGTAATATCGACAAATATAACCTAAAGAGAAAAAAACATATGTCCTTGCCGGTAATTTTAATTATATTCAAGTATTAAAAATTTAAGAATTTTCCCACAACTTTTTAGTTTTAAGGATGATTTAATATTTTTGAAAACCGTCAAAAAGTACTTACTTTTATTAGGGGGGGGGGGGGGTTCTTATCTTATTTATAAAAGTTTTGAACAATATATAAAATTAGTTGTAGGTTTGAGTTTGGGAAAAGATGTTATAAAATTATTCATATTTTACAGAAAAGCCACGATGGCGGAATTTCGAATCTTAATGTTTGTGTTACATTACCTAAATCAGTACCATCGCCACATTCATTAGCTTATCGATAGAAATGCATGGTAAATCATATATCATATCTTAGTCAAACATAGGTAGTACAAATCAATAGATTTCTGATATTGTTCCAAGCATTCTGGAACATTTACTCCACGTTCCTGACCCATAGTAAAACGTATAAAGTAGCGGCAAAGCAATGCGATTTTTACATCGACAGATGCCTTCAAAAAATGAATATTTTCCTTTCTCCTTTAGTTTCGTTAAACTCCATTGTAGCAAACTAAAAGGAAATTGGCATCGTAATGTATGAACTAGATATTAGCATTTAGCTTTTGAATTTTGGCAGCGACCATTCTGTTTATATAATAGCGCAATCGTTGAGTCAAATTGAAATTCTGCGCTCTGTTGGTAAGCTTCGTTTTCGTCCTATTTTAATTTGTTTCAACTATTTTTTTTATTTACCCTATTTCCTCATTTAATATTTGCCTTATGCTCTTTATGATAAGTCTATTCTTTCCCATAAATTTATATATTTTTTAAATATTTTAAAGTGACTATGACCTGAACAGCGGATGTGCAGTGCACCGTGCATGAGTAGAGGGATGTGCAGTGCAGCAAAACTAAAAAATGGAAATGTTTTAATTTCTGTAAAATCCTCAATTTTGATACCCATTTGTTCGAAAAAAAAACAATATTAGAAAAATACACATATTTTTTTTTTGCTCATGTTTTACGAGGGCAAAATAGTAAGTTAATGAGCATAGTAAGGTGTAATTGTAACTTGATTTAAGTCAGCTTTTAACTTTAATGCAAATTTTTAAACACTCACACACACGCACGCATAAAGAATATTTTTTATCGCCAAATTTACAACAAAGTAATGTGTTGTGAATTAGAAAAACTGTTAGTGAATTAGACATATACAAATCGTTTTATCTAATGCAATTGTAATCTTAATATGTTGCAAAAATGTTTGCTATCTAGAAATGTGTTCTGTAAAAATATTGATCTAGAAATGTGTTCTAAAATTATAGTTATTAACTGTGTTGAAATAGGGTTGTAAATAGTGATAACGAAAATAATTTCTTAAAATGGTGTTGTGCTACAGAATACTTTGTCACCAAATTAACAATACATTGTAAACACCACAGAATTTAGAGCATTATGAAGCAAGACATGCAAAACACTTTCAAAACACTTTATACATGATACCTTCAAATTTACAGAATTTTAAAATGTAAATAAAAGAAAACAGTTTGCTTTATGGAAGCAAAATCCAGGATATTACTGGGTGAGGGGATTAAATTTACCGACAAATATCAATTACTGAAATTCTGGGAAAAAGTATGTAATTTTCGACAACATTTTTTGCACAATCGTTTTCCGGCCACAGTACATTCGCAACACATTGACAAAACTATCAATTATGATTTTAGTTAGAAGTGTTAATTGTAAGTGTTAATAATTTAGTGCAGTAAAAGTATTTCACAAATTTTCAGTGTTCTTAAATGTGGGTAAATTTGTATGGTATTTATTAATTCTATAAGTATATGTTGTTAAATATCAAAAAATAACTATTCAAATTAATGTTCCAAAAATGAATAAATTGAGGTCCAATAATTTCGAATGAAAAAAAGTCATTATTATGTATATAGAAATATGCGCATGCAGTTGATCACATCAAAAAAATAAATCACAAGAATCAATAGAAAAATAATATATATTTAGGAGAAATTGTGTTGCTTCTTTGAAAAATCTTTTTATCACAGCACGTTTTAATACTGCTAAGTAAAATAAATTACCATTACGTGATCTAACTTTTAAAAGAGTTTCACCGTATTGATGTCAAGTAAATTTGTCCGAAATCAGTAGATACTATAAATGAAAGCTATCGGAAAAGCTATCGGAAAGAAATAATTAAGTGATAGGGGCAAAACTATTCTACCTGAATTGAAATTCATTCTGAAAAGATCCTTTTAATCAGAAAATGCAGTTCTAAATTACTCTTTGTGCAAGAAAATTTTTTATACGTGTATAAGCATAAAAAAAAGGAATTAGTAAATCATGTTAGTATACGACAATTAATAACAACATCTACTAAATCATGCTGTATTGCAATCATACTTCAGGAGTCGTCTGCATATTGCAATTGTAACAAACTTATTAATCATGAAAACTAAAACATAATTTTGACTTCTGGATTTTTCAATAAATTCCACTTTTGGACAATCACCAAATAAGAAGTTATTTGGTCATTTAATTTGGGAATAATGCTGATTAAAAGTTCGAAATATCTGATATAAAATTCACGTTTAATTGTTTGTTCAAAAAACGTTTATTATTTTAATTTTTTCTAGTTCCGACACATTTTTAGTATTATTTTTTTATTTTATATTATTTCTATTTTTACTGAGGCATTAGTTTTTGATGAAAATGCATAAATTAACTTTTCATATTTTTACAGATTTATATTTTAATAAAACTGTGTTTTGCCCGGGTCTGGAAAACAGAATAAAATCTTTCAAACAATCTTCAGAGTTCTTGCGAGTAACTATGTTCCAGGAAGTAGTAAGTATATTAACCCATTCGTGCCCGGCACCTTTTGTGCAAATTTTATTAGGTTGGCACCACTATCTTTAAAAGAATTAAGTTTAGCTGATTAATTGCGAAAATGTTTCAATTAAATAAAATAAAGATTGCTGTTCTTTTTTACCGGTGTCAAAAACTGTTCTACATGCACCTTTTGAAGCGTCCCTAAAAAGGGACGCTAGGCACTAATGGGTTAAGTATAGTCAATAACTATAGCAACTATTGCCAGCATAAATTCATATAAATTTTTAATGGAATTTTAATTAACTTTTCAAATTTAGGCAATATTTTGTCAAATGTTAGTAAATAATTTCTTTTATGGCAAACCTTCTGTAATAAAATCTAGTCAATATATTTCTCTTTTTTCTCATCAATATATTAGAAAACCACTTACCTGGGTTATGAAGCAAAAGATTTACAGTACCTCTTAAATTCATTAACATATACTAAATTTTGTATATAAAGGATTTTTAAAAAATTGAGGGTTTTTTTTTAACAAAATAGCTCTTGAATTACTACATACATACAAGTTATATTTTTCTACATATCACTCCAATAGACGAGCAGAAATTTTCTACAATATTTTATTTTAATATCTTAAAATCGTTTAAGAAAGAATGTTTTTCGTAAATGTTCACAATAAAAAAATCAGTTTTTCAGAAACCGCAAATTAAGATTTTGATGTAGCACAAAAAGATTTGTATATAGTCCACAACTTTAAAATATACCATATTTGTAGGTGCATATATATTTGTTGGTATATTATATGTAATACATTTGTGTATCAAAATGCATTGCTTACCTTTCTGTTTCTTTTTAAACGGACGCTTCACTTCGAGTTTATACACTGACGGAAAAAAAATCCCAACACCAAGAAAGACTTGTGTTAGCTAAACGAAATTTTGTAAGCGTGTTTATACATCTGAAAGATGACATTGATTTAAATTTCATGCTTTGCACATAAGTGTGGCGCTAGTAGCGCCACTCACAAGTTTAAAATAAGGTTTGCTTTAAAAATGCGTGTTGTAAAGTTCATGAGCATTATTTACCTTCAAAATTTGACGAATTGAGTTGTGGTTAATCATGAATGCCTTTAAGAAGACGAAGAAGCTATTATCATCAGCTGTCGAGTTGGAAAGAGCTCGTAAAGTAGGACTACGAGAAAGTGGATTTTCTTTCCGCGATTTTGCAAAAAGACCTGGACGGAATGTATCCAATGTGCATGATTGTTGGGAGTAGTGGTCAAGAGATGGTACTGCCACAAGAAGACCAGGTTCCGGGTGAACATGTGGCACTACTGAGAGGGAAAACCGTCGTATTCGGCGTACGGCTGTTGCGCATCGTACTGCGTCTGCGACAGAAATTCGATCTGCAGTGGGTACCAGAGTGACCCAATGAACTGTTAGAAATCGGTTACTTTAAGGACAACTCGATGCAAGGCATGCATTCCACTGACTCTATGTCATTGCCGTTTGCGAGGTCAATGGTGTCAAGCCAGAGCTCAATGGAGGATGGAGTAGAGATTTGTTGTGTTTTTTGATGAAAGCAGGTTCTGCCTTGGTGCCAATGACGGCCATGTGCTGATCAGAAAGAGGCCAGGGGAACGTCTGCAACCAAACTTTCTGCGGCCTAAACCCACTGAACCTACAATCTAGGGTCATGGTCTATGGAGTAATTTCCTATGACAGCAGAAGAACTCTCGTGGTTCTCCCAAGCACACTGACTGCATTTGTGTACGTCAGTGTGGTAATTCAGCCTGTAGTGCTGCCATTCAAGAAAAGCATTCAAGGGGAGTTTTTCAGCAGAATAACGCTCGCCCTCATGCCGCTGTTGTAACGCAACACGCACTACAGAATGCCGACATGTTAATTTGGCCAGCGAGATCACCAGATCTGTCTCCCATTGAGCGCGTATGGGATATCATTGGATGAGAACTCCATAGTTATCCCCAGCCAGCATTGAACATCACTATTGACACAGCTTGTACAACAAGCATGGAACTCCATACCACAAAGTGACATTCGGCACCTGTATGACACAATGCATGCACGTGTGCAGGCTTGAATTCGAAATTCTGGAGGTTATAGCGACTATTAATGTAACGGCATTTCACCTTTGAGATGCATTTTATTGACCTTAAATTAACCTGTGATCTCGAAAATCTAATCAATTAAACATGTTAACTAGACAAATGCACTGTCCAAATTTCATTACTCTACAATAAGTTTTTCTTGGGTTGGGATTTTTTTTTTCCGTTAGTTTATTATGAACTATACCTTTGCTTCTAATTAAAACTGAGCCAAAAGCAAAGCATTTTTGGAATTCTAAATGTTTGATCTGTAATTTAATATAACAAAACAGAAATATAATATTTCAGAAAAATCAGCAATATTTGGGTAAGGAAAAATCTTAACAAACGCGCTGCCATACTAATATATCCAAAGTTCGTCTTATGACTTCGTCTTAATGAGTTT
This sequence comes from Maratus speculifer, assembly GCA_964019185.1. NCBI lineage: Eukaryota > Metazoa > Arthropoda > Arachnida > Araneae > Salticidae > Maratus > Maratus speculifer. The sequence continues at coordinate 276,028,336 of OZ025289.1, read as the reverse complement.
GTCTTAAGATTTACAAGGATCATTTAACCTTTCATTCCTTTCTCATTGATAAAATAAGTACCAACCGTGCTTTCTGGCAAAAATATTATATCTATGTTATATATATTATATGCTATGTCTAATATAATATATGTTAATTAAAGTTAAATAATGTATTTAGAAAATGCTGGAATTTTTTAGAACGTATGTTGCTAATAAACCACTTTAAATTTTTATTTATTTTTAATTCTCTGATCACTGGATCCAGTTACCAGCGGTAATGTGTAAATATTATACATAAAACAACAATTAAATTCAGAAGAATTTAAAGGATAGATTTGAAACTTCAGCATAATAAATCTTATCCTAATTGCTATAAAACTGAAAACTACCGGGTGATCCAAAACTCAGGACAAACTTTAAAAATGAATAATTCAAAAACGAATCAAGATAGAATGATACGGTTTGCATCAAACGGATTCAAAAGAAACCGGGTTTTGTGTCGCAACAAACAAATAATGCTGTGGGGGACCAACAGATAACTCTATTGTGTTTTTTACCACGAAAAAATGATTTACAAATGACAAAATGTTGACAACTTACAAGTCAGCATGATTACAGTTAATTAGTACTGCAATAAAAGTTCCATGTGATTTCCATAAATCAGAAGTACAGCTGTGAGACGAGGTACCACACCCTTCACAGTATTTAGTAGCACTTTTTGCGTTATGGCAGACACATTTTGACGGATGACATCTTTCAGTAATACTGGTGATGCCGGTTGACAGCGGTACATTTTTGACTTCAAGAAGCTCCACTGCCAAAAGTCATAAAGTGTGAAACCCGTCTGTGTGGCTTCGTCGAAAAAAATAGAACAATTTCGAAATCCGCAGTGAAGCCACACTAGACTCCCCCTTTTGCATGTTGCAAGGGTACCTCAACAAATTCCAACTGAACTATTTTTTTTGTTGCCACACAAAACTTGGTTTCTTTTCCATCCGTTTGGTGCAAATTGTACTTTTGTATCTCGATTCGTTTTCAAATTATTCATTTTGAAAGTTCGTTCTGACTTTTGAATCACCAGGTATTTGTTACCTGTAAGTTTATGATAATCAGAAACTTTCTTTGTGTGTGAATTAATTTGAAAATATCAATAATTTTTAAGAATTAATAAACGAAAATGTGGCACGAGGACATTAAATTTAAGAATAGAAAAGACAGACGCAAAGTTTTGTACATGTTATTACGTTTAAAATCAGATGGAAAAGAACTAAAAATAGATTGGCTGAATTCTAATAATTAATGAAATTAATTATACATCGATGACATAAATTTCAGTTTTACATGTAAATATAAATGTACAACTAATTAAATATAATTTTGAATTCGGATAAACTTTGTTTGAAATGAAAGATTTTTTATTTTTGAAATTGTACTATTTTTCCATTATTAATCAACGATAAAAGATCAATTTTTGAATATTTTGATGAATTTATGAAAGAGCGTTTCATAACATATCAATCAATTGAACTAAATCATAGAGTACCTGTAAGAGAATACCTTCCTATCATCAAAAATGTCGCTTTAATTTTATTTACGGGAAAAGTTCTTATTTGGGCATAATCTCTTTAAATATGTCAAAAACTAATTTTATATTTTTAACCTAATAATTTCCTAAATATTTTTTAATGCTGTAAGAAAAAGAATTGCATTGAAAAATTCTTTTTATTATCATAACTCATGTAAACTTATTCAGATCCTGAACTTAATTGTTGTTCTCTTATTCAAAAATCCACGAATACAAAATATAATATGATAATGTGTATTAAATTCAATAGTACGGAAAAAATACAGCTACATTTCAAATATGATGAAATGGCCATGGAGATCTAGAATCATTACCTATCATGAGATATCATTGTATCATGGAATAATAACGTATGATAAGATTTAATGTATTGATCTAAACTTTTATTAATATGTTTAAGTTTTCATTATAGTTCAAAAAATGTGAAATGATTTGAAAAAATTTTTCAATGATTATACATATATATTGTTACGAATTTTGTAAATAGTTAGTGTTTGTACTGTAAAATAATGTAAATAATCTTATTAAGCTCCATTCCTTTTCTAATATTAGTTTTTGTTGCATTGTCTCTGTTATCAAGCAAACTCGCTTGGACAATCTCTAGTAGCTCACTCAATGACTGACTGGTAAATAATAACAACAACAGCTCGTATCGCTCTCCTTATATATAGTCTCGTAGCATGTGCTAAAAATTTCTAGAAAAACCTGGAAAACCACGGAACAACAAACAATGTATCAGTAGACCTAAGGGGGGTTACCATAAATAGGGAAGGGTCACCATCGCCAACAATCGCCAAGTTTGTCGCCAACTTGGCGATATATCGCCAAATTTGGCGACCAAAATTAGTCGCCAAAAGTGACGCCAACTTGGCGATATCTCAAATATTTCAAATATTTCAAACATTTGGTGTCAGGAGTCGGGATCTTATTATGGCGAAAACAAGAACAATGGATGGTCTACTGAAAGAACTGTTAGAAGCTATTAATGGAATAAAGGCAGAATTGACGAAAGGCCAAGAAGAGTTGGCGGAAAAAATGAATAAAGGCCAAGAAGAGTTGGCGGAAAAGATGAATAAAGGCCAAGAAGAGTTGGCGGAAAAGATGAACAAATGCCAAGAAGATGTGACTGAAAAGATTAATAAAGGCCAAGAAGAAATGATGAAAACTTTAGAAGAAAAGTTCTCGTCGGTAGAGAGAAGAATAGGCTCGGTAGAAGAGAAAATAGAGGAAGTAGAAGAGCAAATTCAGAATGAAGTTAGTAATGTTGAACAGAAAATGGAACGGAAAATGGTGGAAGTAGAAGAGAAAATTCAGAATGAAGTTTGTAAAGTTGAAGAGAAAATCAGTAACGTTGAAAAGAAAATCAGTAACGTTGAAGAGAAAATACTAGGTGAAGTAGATGAAAAGCTAAATAAAAAAGTACAAGATCTTGAGAAGAAACTTTCAGCGTCTAGTGGTAATTATGAAGAATTTAGGAATCCGCCTGCTTCTCCCGTGCACATTAAGCTGTCGACATACGATGGAAAGAGTTCCTGGCAAGTTTACAAGACCCAATTCACCATTGTAGCTGAAGCGAACAAATGGAGTGACGAGGTGAAAGCTTGTCAACTGGCAGCATCTTTAAGAGGAGAAGCCGCCGACGTGCTGCAAACATTGCCCGATATGACGCAACTCAATTTTGAGACTTTAAGTTGTGCACTTGAAATGAGATTCGGCGAAAAATTCTTCAAGGATTATACGAGAATACAAATGAAGAGCCGCCATCAAAAATCGAGTGAAACCCTTCAAGAGTTTGCCTCGGAAATTGAACGGCTTGCAAATTTAGCATTCATTGACTGTCCAACAAATGTACGGGAAATGCTGTCACTGCAATATTTTGTAGACGGAATAAAAGATCCAGAAGTGCAGAGAGCGGTACGAATGGCAGATGTACAGGATTTAAAGGCTGCACTACTATATGCCTTAAAGTTGGAAGCAGCTACACAAGCCAGCCGAAGAGATCGTCATTCAGTCCGAGGGGCAACGGTGAACAAAAGCTCAGACACTGAGAACGACGTCTTGAAAGAAATTAGGAAAATAAATCAAGAAATTGAAGCTTTAAAATACGGAAGAACAAGTTCAAGAAGACAGAATCTCACGTGCTGGGGATGCGGTGATACAGGACATCTCCGAAGAAATTGCCCCAAAATCCACGAACGTGAGATAAATTCAAACAGTCAGCAGGGAAACTAAATTTTGGCCATCTCGCGGGGCGGAGGTTGCCAGAGAATGAAAAGCCCCACCTGAAGATCCTCCAGATATCAAAAATGAGCGGCGGTGATAACGAATTATATGTGATAGGCTTTATTAACGGAATTCAGTGCCGTATGATTATCGATACAGGAGCCAATGTTACAATAATAAGAGAAGATTTGGCTCGAAAATTGAAATGTAAACTCATCTGGACTCCACCATGCTTTACCCTGCAAACTGTGACGGGCGACAAGATTGGCATATATGGAAAGGCCAATTTAACCATACACTTTGGAGGAACGAAATATTACCATACGGCATATGTGGCTGACATAACAGATCCTTGCTTAATCGGGCTAGATTTTCTGAAGAAGTTTGGCTTCAAGCTTGATTTCAAAAATAACAAAATGCTCTCAAAATTTGAAGAAATAAGTCTTTTTGGATTAAATAATGAAATTGAATGTAAACAAACAGTAATAGCCAAAGAAGACATCAATCTAGATCCAAGAACAGAATTTTTAGTTCCAGCTGTAATTAAAAATGAAACTAATTATCGATTTGGCCATATAGATTATCCCGAAGACAATAGTAAACTAGCAGGAGTATTGGTGGCTTCATCTGTGGTGGACCTCTCGAAGAAGACCATTCCAGTCAGAATTGCAAACATCAGTGATAAGATGAGGACTATCAAGAAAGGAGAGGTGATAGCGTCATGTGCTCCTGTGACGTGCATAAGTCAAAATTCCAGTCACTCTGAGAAATCTTCAGATAATTTAGTCAAGGATTTGTTACAAAATACAGACTTAAATCCAAAACAGTTGGAAGCTGCGGAAAATTTAATTAGAGAATTCCAAAGTTTATTTTCCCAAACATCTGAAGACTTTGGACGAACTAAAATGGCACAACACCGAATTGACACGGGAGATCACTCTCCTATTAAACAGCACCCTAGACGATTACCTTTTGCCAAGCAAGAAGAGGTGCAGAATTTAATTAAAGATATGGAAGAAAATGACGTCATCGAACCATCAACAAGTCCATGGGCGTCTCCCATTGTATTAGTAAGAAAGAAGGATGGTTCTACAAGATTTTGTGTAGACTACCGCCGACTGAATGACGTCACCAAAAAGGATAGTTACCCTCTGCCAAGGATTGACGACACTCTTGACACACTTGCGGGCAACACTTGGTTCTCGACTTTAGACTTGAAGAGTGGTTACTGGCAGGTAGAGATCCATCCCGACGACCGCGAGAAGACTGCCTTTACAACGGGACAAGGATTATGGCAGTTCAAGGTAATGCCTTTTGGTCTATGTAACGCACCTACAACTTTTGAACGCCTTATGGAAACGGTTCTTCGGGGACTGTCATATGAGGCATGTCTTGTTTATTTAGACGATATCATAATCATAGGAAAATCTTTTGATGAACATCTGAACAACCTCAGGCGGGTGCTACAAAAATTAAAGGAAGCTAATTTGAAGTTAAGCCCTTCGAAGTGCAGTTTGTTTCGTAATGAAGTCGCCTACCTTGGACACATCATTTCGGCGGAAGGAGTTAGGACTGATCCGGAGAAGATATCGGCCGTGAAAAATTGGAATCGTCCAGCAGATGTTCACCAGCTTCGAAGTTTTCTAGGATTATGCACCTATTACAGAAAATTCGTCAAAGGCTTCTCGATGATTGCAAGACCACTTCATAAATTAACAGAAGCCAATCAAAAATTTATGTGGACACAGGAATGTGACGCTGCTTTCGAAAAGCTTAAGGAGGCCTTGACATCCACTCCAATTCTGTCGTATCCTCAAATCGATAAACAGTTTATACTTGATACGGATGCAAGCAACGAAAGCATTGGCGCTGTACTGTCCCAGGAAATCGACGGCCAGGAGCGTGTTATCGCCTATTTCAGCAAGTGCTTGTCAAAGGCCGAGCGAAACTACTGCGTAACAAGAAAAGAGCTTCTTGCTGTAGTGAAAGCCATAGACCACTTTCATCACTATCTTTACGGTCGAAAGTTCCTGATCCGAACTGATCATGCTTCTCTAACTTGGCTATTGTATTTTAAGAACCCAGAAGGCCAGATAGCCAGGTGGATACAAAAGCTTCAAGAGTACGATATGGAAATACGCCATCGAAAAGGCTCATCACATGGAAATGCAGATGCTCTCTCAAGAAGACCCTGCTCAGATAATTGTAGATACTGCGACCGGGTTGAGAAGAAATTTAATGTCAAAGGTCCTATAGTAAGACAAGTTACAACTGGGTCTACATCATCGCAAGATCCGTGGAGTGACGAGAGCCTGCGTAAAGATCAACTTGCTGATCCTGAAATTAAGCCAATTCTAGAGCTGAAAGAGGAGTCCAACAGGAAGCCCAGCTGGCAAGACATGGCCCATTACCATCCTACGACTAAACGTTATTGGGCCCTCTGGGATTCCTTACATTTGAAGAACGGCATCTTGTACCGAAAATGGGAGTCTGACGATGGAAAGACATGTAGATGGCAACTACTACTCCCTAAGTCGAGAAGTTCTATGGTCCTTCAAGAACTGCATGGTAGTCCCACAGGAGGTCATTTTGGTGTAATGAAGACCCTGCAAAAGGTTCGAGAGCGTTTCTACTGGAATAATGTTCGCAGTGACGTGGAGAAGTGGTGTCGAGCTTGTGACACCTGTGTAGCACGTAAAGGTCCTATGAGGCGCACCCGTGGACGATTGCAACGTTATAATGTAGGAGCTCCTTTCGAACGAATTGCCCTAGACATCCTGGGTCCACTTCCTAGAACATCTGATGGCAACAAGTACATCCTCGTTGTCATGGACTACTTCACTAAGTGGCCTGAAGCCTACGCCATTCCTAATCAAGAGGCGGTAACCGTAGCAGACATACTGATTCAACACTGGGTTTCCAGATACGGAGTTCCTCTTCAAATCCATTCCGATCAAGGAAGAAATTTTGATTCGGCTGTGTTCAAGGAAATGTGTGAACTACTCGGCATGGACAAAACTCGAACAACACCTCTACACCCTCAATCGGACGGCATGGTGGAGCGTTTCAATCGTACCATCCTAAATAGCCTCTCCCTCCTGGTGTCTAAAGATCAACAGGACTGGGACAAGAAATTACCTCTGTTCCTGCTTGCCTACAGGAGTGCTGCTCATGAGGCCACTGGTTATTCCCCTTCTCAAATGCTCTTTGGTCGTGATCTTCGTCTACTTGCGGATCTTTTGTTTGGCCGTCCTCCTGATGCTCCTTCATCGCCTGAGGAATATGTCGATGAACTCCAGGCGCGGATTGAGGAGATTCATTGTCTAGCGAGGAACCGAATTGGACTGGCATCAGAAAAGATGAAGACACGGTGCGACACAAAGGCAACAGGACATGAGTTCAACGAAGGCGACAAAGTTTGGTTGTGGAATCCGATACGTCGTAAGGGACTGTCGCCAAAATTACAAAGAAACTGGGACGGTCCTTACACAGTCGTCAACAGGCTGAATGACGTCGTTGTACGCATACAAAAATCGCCACACGCCAAACCGAAGGTCGTACACTATAACCGGCTAGCCCCTTATTTTGGCCAAAGTGATTAGAAATTCGAAACTTGAATTTCACACCATGGTCATGAAAGTCACTTTTTGTAAATATGTAAATAGTAATTAGTTCTTATTTATGTAAATTTTATTATTATTGTTATTATTTATTTATTTATTTATTTATTTGTTTATTTATTTTAAGTGTTTTCCTCTAACTCAAGGATTGCACTGCCCGGGACGTGCAGTCTTTGAGGAGGGGGTAGTGTTTCGAATTTTGTAAATAGTTAGTGTTTGTACTGTAAAATAATGTAAATAATCTTATTAAGCTCCATTCCTTTTCTAATATTAGTTTTTGTTGCATTGTCTCTGTTATCAAGCAAACTTGTCTATTATTTTCAGTGAATGTCTATGGCAGCTTTGCGAAATATTTGAGATATCGCCAAGTTGGCGTCACTTTTGGCGACTAATTTTGGTCGCCAAATTTGGCGATATATCGCCAAGTTGGCGACAAACTTGGCGATTGTTGGCGATGGTGACCCTTCCCTATTTATGGTAACCCCCCTTAGGTCTACTGATACATTGTTTGTTGTTCCGTGGTTTTCCAGGTTTTTCTAGAAATTTCTAGCACATGCTACGAGACTATATATAAGGAGAGCGATACGAGCTGTTGTTGTTATTATTTACCAGTCAGTCATTGAGTGAGCTACTAGAGATTGTCCAAGCGAGTTTGCTTGATGTATTGAGTTTTATCTACGTTGTTTTGAATGTGATATAGTGTTGAGACATTGTATAAAGAGTCTCTGCGACCTATATTTGTACTTGTTCGATAGATTTAAACAGTTATTTTGGAATATCTTGTAATATTTGTGAGTTTCGAAGACTCTGTTGTTCTGAAGATCTGTAAATAAATTATTTTCTACTTTTCTAAGAGAAAAGAGTTTGAAGTTGTCTAACCATAAGATCGAAAGAACCCTATATACGCTGCAACAATATATCAAATCTCAAATAATTTGGTTGGAAATTTTTTGCGCTGTTATACACGGAGAGATGGACAGACAGACGATACGACGACTATGCGTGCTACGTATTTATATAAATACTAACGCACTGAAGGAAAAATCAATCAATTAAAAAAATATAGAGTTTCATCGATTTAATATGTAAAGACATTTTACATTTAGTCAGTTTATGATAGTCCCAGAAGAATTAAGTTTTCGATAACCAATAATAGGCTTATATTAGTAATAATTCATTTGTAGAAATGTGTATTTAAGATACAGATACATATTTATTAATAAACCTCAAATACCTAAGGAATATATAGATTAGTATAAACTATTAACAGAAGAAGACTGGGGCAAAAAACGCTCAACATGACATGACCACACTCTGTAGAAATGAATGAGTGTGTTGTTTTGCTATATACATAAGAAGCATTTCGAAATTGTTAGCCTTACTCTAATAAGCTTACTTTAGTGGCATATGTTATTTATATTACTATATATATATCTATGTATTTCACAACTTATTAATGTCGTACCTTTTCCAATTGTTTATTATCGAAATATTAACATTTCAAGGTTTATAATAAAGCTATTTTATACACAATATCCCATTTATTTAATCCGTATACTCTATATATTTATAATTGATTATTTCTCAATGTTTCTAATAGTTTTCGAGATAACGTCAAGAACTTCCAAATTTTGGGACTAGAGGCTTTGTGATCACTCCCACATCACACCTCATAGTTGTTTTACTGTAAGTAGGTATTTGATATATAATTCTAAATTTGTCAGTTAAAGAATTCATACATCTACATGTTTCAAATATACGTAAATTAAAAATGTGTTTGTTTCTTAAAAAGCCAATCAGGATGTCATTTAAGTTTGTTTTTTTATGTTATTTTAGATTTGTCAATCATGCGTTGAAAAGGTAGTTAACATTGAAAAAAGAATAGCTTTTTACTTTCTCCTATCTTCGATAGAAGAAAGTATTGTAATCGAATTTTTTTCGACTTACGGTTTTTGATGAATTCACACATTTTAGGGATCAGAGATTCAAATAATAATAATAATAATAATGTATATTTTTAAAATTGTCAGTCATTTCATCCGTATGTCCGTCTGTCTGCCTGTGGTTATTATACCATCGAAAAATTTATATTAAAGTTATGCACAAATGCATATTAAAGTTATGCACAAAATTAAACAAAATTTTCTGTGTTAATTTGACTGTGGCAAGCATCTCCTTCTTCACTTTAGAAATATTCTGACGGAAGTTGGCGCTGTAATATTATTTTTTAAAACCATTTTTATTATTGTTCTACCAAAAAGTGCATGAAATAAATTTCTTGTGAATGTTTTTGGCTATGGACAATTGGTCCTCCCTGAATTTTAAAATATCCTACTGGAAGGTAACGCATTAGTAGTTATGTCTGTCCCATTTTCATTATTATACTGTAGAAAAGTGTATGAAGTTAAGCATGTCTGTCCCATTTTCATTATTATACTGTAGAAAAGTGTATGAAGTTAAGCTTAGTGTCAAACCAAACTTTTTGTGTATGTTTTTGGCTTTAAACAGTTGGTCTCCCTGCATTTGTAAAGATGCCTGCGGTAGGGGGCGCAGTAATATCGATGGTTGTGCAATTTTCATTAATGAACCATAGAAAAGTGTATAAAATATTACATTGAATTTCACGAATTTTGTTATATATTTTATTGTTATAGCAGATCTTCCATAAATTTGAAAAAAAAAACTGCCGAATAGGGTCGCTGCAATAACTATTTTTGTGTCATTTTCATTATTGTTTATGAAGTTTGTGAAGTTATAAATAGAACCGAATCTAATTTTTTGTTCATGTTTTTGGCTATGGCCAGCATATCCACCCTGAACTTGGAAATATTCAGACAGAAAGTGAATCTGTGATGACGATATTTGTATGATTTTCTGGGTTTTTCGTAGTTTTGTTGTGCTTTGGTGCATCATGCAGCGAAGAGAACACGCTTCATTCTATGCCAACTATTCGCAAACAGTTAATATATGACAGAATAATAATAAAAAAATACTTCTGATATTAATAAATTTCACGATCGGGATTGATTCGTTTTTTTTTTTCCTCCGATTAGTAGATTGAAGCAAAAATTTATGATCTAAATCAAAGTTTGTATAGTATTGAATTGTTAGTATTGTAGTGTAGTATTAACATCTTTAACAACGTTCTTCAAATATTAAAATGTATGAAACAGAAGAAAATTTTGGGATTGGCATATTCAACTAGATTATATCATTTTCTAAATTTTTCTTTTTTGTATTATAATGACATGTCTTCGACATCAAGTTTTCAGAAAGATGTATTTTAAATAAATAATAATAAAAAAAACAGATTTCAGAAACTTTCGTGGGAAGTAGCCAGTTATTTTGACATCTGATGTTTTATTATTATTATTATTATTATTATTATTATTATTATTATTATTATTATTATTATTATTATTATTATTATTATTGCTATTATTATTATTATTATTATTATTATTATTATTATTATTATTATTATTATTATTATTATTATTATTACATACAATATTTATATTACATAAAAATGGCAAATCTCAACATACATGTCTATCTTCTATTGGAACGTATCACCTTGCCAATCTGCTCATCAGTTGCCATTTGTTTTACAGAATCTTTCACCCCTTTTTGGAATTATAAATGTCTCTCACATGTAGATACTTCAAGAAACGAATAACGCATCATTCAAGAAATCAAAAAGCCGTGAAGTAGTTTTTTTAATGCAGAACATGTATATTTTCAAGGAACGATATGCAATGTTAATCATTTTGAGAAATACATAAATATCTTAGATTATTATGTAGAAAACAAATGCAAGACTGTCTTTTTAAATTCAGAGGCTGTCATTTGTTTTCAGTAGAAAATTTTCAAGCAGCAGACCAAGAAAATTTATTTTTTGACTCTTCTATTTTTATAGTAGAAAAGGAACATACACATTTTTTTTGTATTTCTGATTTATATTTGTGAGTAGAAGATGATAAATACTATGCTCAGTTTTGAAATTAAGCAGGAATGCTTGCTGAAATGGTCACATAAATAAAAATTTTCGTGTGATATAGATATGCTTATATACTTCAATTACGTTTGTGATCGTTTTTTAATTTTGTGCATATTGACAATGCGTTAACAGGTTGTGCAAATATAACGTTAACAGCTTTTTAGTAATTTTGTACTCCTTCCTCCCCCTTCCCGATATGATATGTTATCATCCCTCGAATCCCCCCTTCTCCTGTAATAATATCGTTTCAAAGCGCAATTTGTTTTTTCTTTTTTGGAGATATACACAAAATTCGTTATATTTATCTTTCGAATGCTTTACTGATTCAGATCAAGAGAAAAAAATAAAAATTACTTTATATCAAACAACACTGAAAAAAAAATATTTACTACTTAAAAATATTTTATAATAGCTTTTTGTTATACAATTTTGAAATCTTTACACTGAAGAGGGATTTACAGCTATTTGGTGAACTTTTAGCTGGTCCAAAATATGCATTTGAGCAAGAAAATACATTTCTTCATGTCACATACAAAACAAAAACTTGGTTTATCTCACAAAATATTACTGTTTTTGATTGGTCGGCGTGTATCCCCGATCTAAACCCATTCGAAAATATTTGTGGCATCATATCTCGTAATATTTACGCTAATTTTTGACCATACTCTTAAGAATTTTCTGTTAATGAGCTTTGAGTTGCTGTTGAACGTGTTTAGTACAAAATAAACCCTCAAGTGAAGCACAATTTAGTGTTTTCGATGAAAAGACACATTATTTCACTAATTGCAGATAATGTGGTTTTAATTCAATATTAATTTAGGGTGATTTTTCCTGTGAATGAGCAGATTGTCTCTACATTGTTACAATGTGGATTTTTTTTGTCATTATATATTAAGTAACGTGTATAATTTAAAATTTATTGTTTATGATTGAAGTCTAAGTCACAAGTAACATGCAACAGTTGACTTAAAAAAAATCGTTGCATATTTCTCAGTACAGATGCATAATCAATCATTGTCTAAATTTTTGCTGAGCAGTGTATGACCTTTCGAAATAGTTATTAACAGGAAAAATTCGTGTATAAGGCACAGTCTAATAATTTGGCGTAAATAAAAAAAAAATGCACATTGCGTACAAGTAAAATAAGTTTTTTTTTTTTTTTTTTTTTTTTTTTTTTTTGTAATTTAAATTCGGAATTGCTACATTTGATTTAAAATATCTTAAAAGCTTAAAATATCTTAAATATCTTAAAAGAATTAAAATATCTTGAAAAGCTTAATAAGCTTATTTATGAATTTACATAAAAATATGCTTATACTGGAAATAGAAGGGAATTCGCAAATATCTAGAGCATCAATGTGTTGATAAAATGAATTGTGCAAATTTTTAATTAAAAAGAATGACTAAAATAGCCTAAAATTGAAAAAATATTCAAAAGTTAAAAAACATTTTTAGTAGATTAAAAATTATAATCTCACATGTTGCTTCTTTAATATAGTAAACATTCATAATGGAGAACTGATAAATTTCCAAAGTATTTCTTTTCTCGGAAAATGCAAAGTAATACGAAGAGTAATTAAATCAAAAATACTTAGAAATATATAGAAACAGTAACACAGATATATATCCCTAACTTATACTATTAACAAAAATTTTATTAAACTAATTTATACAATGCATCTGAGTATTTGATATAATTAGATTAACTGCTGCTGAAACTTACAAGATTTTATATTATGTAAACTTGACATTTTTAGAATTAATATTGGAATGTATATGCAATTACTTCCCAAGTCTTTAGTTAATGCATTTTACGAAGGCTTATAATGAAATATAAGGTGTCTTAAAAGTAATTAGATAGCTACAGGATATATTAACTTAAATGCAATATAAAATATTTCATTAAATCTAAAGTATTTGATTATGTGTGTATCAAGTATGTATGTATCAAGTATTGCGGTATTGGATTTTCTATGAAGTTAATAAGAATATTAATGTTTTCTCTTTTTGGATATGGATGAAAAACATACATACTATTATACATTTTTTTCATCTGGCGGTTGACCTTCATAGTAATTGTCTCTCGTTCTCATTGAAATCTCAGGTAACTCTTTTTTTTCGTTCTTGACTATATAAACTCTGAAACAACCTTAGATATAGTACGTAAAATGTAATGAACTGGGGAATTCCGAACCCTTTTGGATGTCAACTATTAATATTGTCAGAAATGTCAAAAACACTTTATAAACACCTACTTTAAAATGTAGGCATTTTGATTACTAGCCATGAACGTTTCAATTACAGATTTCTAGAAACCACAGTGTAAAAAAGAATATTTATCATTATCAAACTTTTAAGCTATTGCATAGCTTTTATCGCGGGCTTTGAGCGCAGCGACCGAATCTAGAAATTCCGTAACGATAAAACCTAACACTTCCGTAACAAAAAAAAACCTAACACTTCGGCTAACGCCGTTTCAGTTCGGCATCCTTCGGCACGGTATCCTTCGGTAAGTCTCAAACTTATGTTTCTTATAATCTAGTGCGGCCAAATTTTGTTTGGTAATTTATTATGAGACAGTGTTAATTTTTGGTGACAGGAGACCCCCCACGGTGAGAATAGAAAAATTTAAAATGCTAATAACTCATAGCGGTTACAACTCATAACTCATAACGGTCATAGGCTCATAACGGTGGGGGTCGAAAAATTTAAAATGCTTATAACTCGCGATCTAATTTTCATAGTGCGGCCATTTTTTTTTTTTTAGTTTATTATGAGACAGTGTAATTTTTGGTGACAGGAGACCCTCAACGGTGATGATCGATAAAATTTAAAATGCTCACAACTCGCGATCTAATTTTCGTAGAACGGGCAAATTTTGTTTGGTAATTTATTGTGAGACATTGTTAATTTTTGGTGACAGGAGACACCCCACGGTGAGGGTCGAAAAATTTAAAATGCTTATAACTCGCGATCTAATTTTGGTAGCTTGCCAAAATTTTGTTTTAAAATTCATTATGAGACAGTGTTATCTTTTGGTGACAGGAGACCCCCCACGGTGAGGGTCGAAAAAATTAAAATGCTTATAACTCGCGATCTAATTTTCGTAGCGCGGCCAAATTTTGTTTGGTAATTTATTATGAGACAGTATTAATTTTTGGTGACAGGAGACCCCACACGGTGAGGATCGAAAAATTTAAAATGCTTATAACTCGCGATCTACTTTTCGTAGCGCGGCCAAATTTTGTTTGGTAATTTATTATGAGATAGTGTTAATTTTTGGTGACAGGAGAGTCCCCACCGTGAGGGTCACAAACTTTAAAATGCTTATAAATCGCGATCTAATTTTCGTAGCGCGACCAAATTTTGTTTGGTAATTTATTAAGCTATTGCATAGCTTTTATCGCAGGCTTTGAGCGCGGTGACCGAATCTAGAAATTCCTTAACAAGAAAAAATTCTAACACTCCGGCTAACGTCGTTTCAGTTCGGCAGACTTCGGCACGGTATCCTTCGGTAGACTTCGGCAGACATTGACGCGGTATTTTTGCATAAGTTGATAAAAAATGCTATGTAGTAGCTTTACCGCGGCAGTTCCCGAGAGCCACACGTATTTTATATAGAGTTTGTACTGTACAAAAAGTGCAAATGTATTGTTATGAAAAATATAGATATATAACCAAGGAAAAAAATCACCCAATAACCTCCTCCTAATTATTTACGATTCCGAAAGGCATACTTTGTCTTTAATAACCTCATTAATATATTTACATATTTAATAAAGCATTTAAAACGCAAAGCTCTTCTTTACTGCCACTGGTTTTTGGGAACGTTTCCGAAAAGTTTTTATAGTTTATTAATCGGTTCCTCAATCTGACAAATGAGTTAATCTCAAGCAAAAATTTTCATGTTCAACAAACATGTGTTGCAGACAAATACAATTAAATAAGAACCTTAACATTGACATTATTTTGTTACCACTGCTTTTATAAATTCAGTTACGCATCTGAAAATGCTTAATTGAATGTTGAGAGGACTTGAAATAGATATTCCATTTTGGGAATTAATAAGGAACTGTAAAAATTGTTTAGGAAAATATTTTAAAATCTGTGTCAGAAAAAAAATTTTTTGTAGATTTTTCTTTAAATATCAAAAACACGTATATTGATTTCTGACATTTTTAAAGCCAAAGAATTTGTCTGAATTCACGGTAACTTAGAAAATCTTACTGTAACCTGGTTATGGCACAATCTTTATTGGAAAATTTTATTGCACACTTTTGGCATTTGGTTATATTATACACTATATGGCCAAATGTGACCGGCCACTTGCTAATTTAGACGTTTTGTTAAATATCTAGTAAAATACACCAGGAATTTTCCTGAAACTCCAGATTTGTAAATAAAATGGTATAGATCATACATTTTCGCGAAGATCCTTCCAGTAATTTCATAGGGGATTATCAATAAATTGAAAGAGAAAGAATATATTTTGGATAATCCTGTCAAAATTGAGGGTTTTTCCAATTTGTTAACGGTCTCTATGCAGTTTCGGAAAAAAAAACTTTGTGGAAATATATGACCTCTACTATTATGTTTATATACCTGGAGTTTCGGGATAATTCATCATGTATTTTTTCTAGATATTTAACAAATCATGCAAAATCGCAAGCAGCCAGTCACCTTTGGCCACATAGTGTATTTTCGGAGATTTAAAAAAGATATTTTTTATAAGGTACAATTAATTTACTTCGTATTAAAGGCGTAATTTTTTTTCCAAGCAGCTTCGTCGTTCCAAGCCCAAGCTCGCACTCTGATTGGTTGTTGCTCTCGGCACTGTTTTTATGTAACTTGGCGTAGCGATAGATACTTCCGTCAAGTTTGATTTCCATCCGAACCGAGTACAAAGTAACTTTTCTCTTGCAGCCATTGGATTGGATGGAACGTGTCTTACTGAAAGCTGTATTCTTTAAAAGTTTTCACACACAAAAGCACAAGACCACGAGGATAAGAATGAAGGAAGAATAAGAATGAGTAGGCTAGATTTTGAGTTTACTCGTTCACTTACGAGCGAAGTATTTTTCGCCAAGTATGGTTATCGCCAAGTTGCGTGAAAACAGTGCCGAGAGCAACAACCAATCAGAGTGCGAGATTGGGCTTGGAACGACGAAGGTGCTTGGAAAAAAAATTTCGCGTACTATAGCAAATTTCAGAGAATCATCAACGTCTTTTACATCAGTTCATTCTCTTCTCATTAGTTCAGATTTCATCAGTTCAACACAATGCCATGTCATGTTTAAACTATTCACATGTGGCAATCTCAAAACTTTCTTTTATGTCATACAAGTTTTTTGCTATAACTCAAAATTTAAAAGGCAATCTATGAGGTTTGTAATATTATGAAATTTCGTGCATTAGTTCTTGCGATATGATTATGGCTAAAATCACAGAAATCATGTAAAATACAGCATAGAAATACCTTGAGCTGAGTTAGTTATACATTAATCAGCAACAACTTATGTCAGCATGTGAGTGAATCAGAATTTTGATGAAAATTGCATTGGTTCTTGAGATAGAACTATTGCGGAAATCGAAAAAATACAAAATAGTAGCACTATCAGTTGAGCAATTTACACCAAAATGTAGAAAACATCAAATCATGCCAAGGGCTAACTAAATCTGAAGTTTCCTTAAAATCCGTGCATTAGTTCTGGAGATTGAGGTTTTGCAGAAAACAGAAAAAATGCTTTGTCACCTATTGAGCGATTAAAACCAAAACCTAATCAGCACAAATTTATATCAGGGACTTACTGAATATAAATTTCTATCAAATACCGTGCAATAGTTACTGAGATAAAGAGCTCAGAAAATTTGTATCACATACATACAGACAGACATAATAAAAAAAGATTTTTCGTTTTTCTGACACCTAAAACGTGTAAATCCGTTGAAAACTGGAATTCAAAACTTTCGAATATCCAATATTTTCATCTGGTATAAATAGTAGAAAGTAAAAAAATTGACCTTTATCGATTTATTCTCCTTTATCAAAAACTTTTCAATTGCTAAGAAAAAAAGTCAAAATCTGACATTAGTATTCTAAAAATACAATAGGGCGAATTTTTAAAAATTCTTTTCGAAATCAATTAAGAAATTATTCAACCGTAAAGCGTAATTTCAAAAGCATTTTATAAAATATACTACAAAAGTAAAAATTAAAAAAAAAATAAGCTATAAAGGCTATGGGAAAGTAGAAGCGAAATACTATACTGATAAGATGATTATTACCTTTTTTTTTTAAATTCAAAAATGAAAAATGAGAATGTAAGCATACTATTATTAAGCAGCTAATACTTTTCTCTAAAACACTGACTATCTTTAAGAGAAAATGAAAGCAAACAATTTCTTTGTTAGCATTTTAATATTTTTTCTACTTAATTGAGTAAAAATAACTAAATATTGTCTTTTTTAATTTAGATATTTTGAAATTTTAAGTACCTAATTTGTGAGCTTAGTTTTAGTTAACGGCTTTATTGTTTTCTGTATTTTAAGTATAACAGACACATTTTAAAAGACTTTTTTTTTCTTTTTCTTTCTTTTGATAGAATTTTTTATGTATTTTAAAACAAATCTTAGTAAAAACTTATTACATATGTTTTAAAAAGCAATGTTCGTGCAAAAAAGTATCTGAGTGAAGCTTATTAATTTCTGTTTGTATTTCTACAATTTTAGAAATAAATGCCCAAAATGCGTGCAGAGTTACAGAGAGTTATAGAGGAAGGCAAAGGGAAAGCAATACCGTTAATAGGGGCCACATAAATCTGGAATGAAGTTGCGAATAATATTTCTATGATACATAAATATTTATTAAATGCATATTATTATTAATATTAAATACATGAACATGGATATTAAAAATTCTCATTTAGGAATAAATTATTAGCATTTCTGTAACTATAATGCATGTAAGATTGCAAAACGTCTGGAATTATGTCTCATAGGAGTTCACAGCAACAAACCCTTCTGAAAACATAGTAAAAAGTGGAAGTCTCTGATTTCCTTTCCTATCTGTATATATATAAATTTTCTGTGCATGTGTTTGTCACTGAACTCCTCCTAAACGACTGGGCCGATTTTAATGAAATTTTGTGTGCGTGTTCTAGTGGATACGAGAATGGTTTAGATTCACAATTCATCGAAATTGATTCAGTACTTTTTTAGTAATTAGGCAATTACTAAAAAAGTACTTAGTAATTAGGCAAAAATATTTTATATTATATAAAAACTATTAGTTAATTATTTTTAGGTAATTAAAAGTGTTGAATAAGTTCGCTGAACAGAGTGCGGACGGAACAGCCGAGCGGTCGAAAGCGCCAGATTCAAGCTCTGGTTTTTGAAGAAAGAGATCGTGTGTTCGAACCCCACTCCTGCCATAAGTTTATGATTTATCATATTTTTTCCTGTAATATAATTTTAATTATCCGACTTCAGAAAAACTTCGTTAACTTTTAACTAAAAATAGAAAAATAAACTTTTCTATCAAAAATTCATCCGACTTCAAAAACTACTGCAAAGTGAAAAATAATTTCTTTATAATTGTAATAAGAAAATTAAGAGCGTAGTATTTAATGTGCATATTACATGTGCATTTATTCCATTTTTTGGTGTCGGTGCCAGGACAGCGTCTGTCGGGTCCACTAGTATATATATATATGCTATCTTTTATAAAGAAGTATTGGATTCGGGTTTTTCAAATTCCACTTTTCGAGGATTTACACGTTTTAGCGGTCTATGATTCCGAAAAATATGTCTTTACAAAATATCTTATATCAAGAACTAATAAATGGAATTTAATAAAACTTCCCTGGTATAAATTAGTGCTGACTATTTTTTGGTGTAGATTTCTCGGTACGTAACGCTTCTAAGTTGCATTTTTTTTTTTTTTTTTTTTTTTTTTTTTTTTTTTTTTTTTTTTTTACGTTTCGCTCAGTTGTAAGGATTTCCATAAAACTTGAGATTCAGTCAGTCCTTAAAATATTTTGATGGTGATTACGTTTTGGTGTAAATCATCAAGAGTTAGCGCTGCATTGTTGTGTAATTCATAATTATTGCAATAGTTCCATTTAAAAAACTATTGCACGAATTTTCATCAAACTTCAGATTTTTGTTCCGATTAAATGTGCGCTGATATATATATATTTAATATTATTTTTTTTTTTTTTTGAGTATGAAAATCACTAAACATGTGGCGATGCTATGCTACTGTTTTTATGATTTCCACAATATCTGTATATTTAGAATTAATGTAAAATTTTCATCAATTTCTTTCTTGAGATTCAACTAATCCTGAAATAAATTGATCTGTAATAGTTTTTGGTATAAAAAACTAAATTTTGGCGCGATGTTAAGCAGATTTCAAAAAGCGTTTTTTATATTTTGAAACCATAGGAATTTATGCACATATATATAATTGTTTTAATGAAGCATTTATATAAATAAAATTTCTTTTACTGCCACTGATTTTTGAAACCGTTTCTGAGTTGTTATAGTGTATTGATCCGTTTTTTAAAACTTGAATGTAGATTTTCGATTAATTCTCAACTAATCACTTCATCTACATAACTGGATATAATTTCAACCTCTTAGCTACAATAAAGAGTAAGCAAACACCTTAAATTTTAATGTTGTCAATGGATCATGTTATACTGTAAAACTTTCTTATTTAAAATGAAACTATTTTTTTAAGAATTAGTAGAAACCGAAAAACCTTCATTCCAGATTAATAAAATTGTGTAACAGATGTAATATAAAATATACTCGGAAATGTTTCTGAAAATCATTGTTAATCCTTCTTTAAGTCCCTAAAACCCATTGAATTCTGACTTTCTACACATAAAGAAAGCTTGCAGAATCGTGAGAAAATCTGAAGAAATTATGGTACATTTTTTCCCGCTTAATTTTCCAAAACTAATTTTTTTTGGTAATGTGAATTATATTTTAGACGAACAGTTCCACTTACATTATTTTAATTTATGTAGTAAAGCTAAAATTTTACAATTTCTGAGTTGTGGTGTTATAAAAGCTCCGCACTGGATTATCGACGAAAAAACATCCAATTGAAGTTGAAGCAGGTATTACGATCTGCGTAGGTATTCAAATCTTTTTCCTTGATCATTGATCAAAAGCTCATGATAGCACCATGATCTTTGAAAATTATATACTTTTTATATCGTGCGCTAGATTATTAAAAATAATAGGAAATTTAAACTTTGAAGACTATCTGTCTTTCTCTTCCATCCGATTTATTATTTACATAACTAGCAGCTCCGTATGCAAGTGCTGTTTTACAATATATTGATGTACTAACCAGCATAAATATTTTGAAAATATTTTTCGAATAATTGAAATTTTAATTATCTGTGTGTAACTGAAATTTTCTAAGTTAATGTTATATAATAACCAAGAACAGTGACATGTAAGAAGTTAGAAAATCTGCTGTATAAGCTTCTACAAGAAATTTGCAAATATTAGTTCAAAAAAGATTATGCTGTTACACACACACACATAAACTAAACATTAATAACCTCATTGCTAGTTGCTCGTTTTATAGCATTTTTCTTCTTTAATTATAACTTTTCTGCTTTTCACAATGTAATTGGCAGCTTTTCAAAAGCAAGGAAAAAAAACTTTTGTTTTCCGCTGTCATATCGTGATAAAATACCAAACTTGTTAAATTAACATAATTTCTTTTATTTAAATAAAATATTTCGGATTTATTAATAATTCTCCTGGTTACACTTTTAGAACTTACATGTGTTGCATTACTTCTTTACTTAAGATTTTTTTAAATCCGGACTCAATGTTAATAACATTTAATGTTTTTTGAAAACACACAAATAAATGATGCGTTTAACTTTACTTTGTAATTATATTAATGTAGAAAATTTAATTATGTTAAGAAGTAAATAAATCGAATTATTTCGATATAACTACTAATCAAATCTGTTTCCAAAATATATCATATCCAGTTCGACGAAATCATTTTCTTAATGCGGTTTGGAGATATGGAGGATCCATATCAGATATTACCTTTTTTCCTTCGCCATTTATCATACATGATGCACTATTAGCCTTGACACATCATCTACCCAAATTACTAAGCAATCTTCCAGATTCGTAATTTGATTATAACTTTATGATCAGAATGATTGAATAGTAATATCAAAATATACCAGATAAGTAATCACTTTTTCTTAGCTATGTTGTATATTCCGTAAAATCTTTTGATTACATTATTTCTTGCGCAAAAATAAAAGTTAAGTATTCATAATCATTTAAATACACTGTTCCATAAGACTTATATAATAAACAATGTTCAAATATTGAATTTAATTTAATAGAATCTTTTTTAATCGTAAAAAATAAGGTTAAGCGGGTCCATAACACAAAAATCTACAAATTTTCTAAAGAAAAAAAATCGTGTTTTTAACTTTATTATAAGAAATGTTAATTTTTTCGTTTTTTTTTTTTAAATTTAGGTTTTAAGCAATGGTTATCTTAGAAATGATTTCTTGGGAAAATCATTTTTTTAATAATATGTTTTTTCACAATTTCTCGGATTTAAATTATTATACCTCCAGAACCGTTATAGATAAATATTTCAAACTTAAAATATGTTTTTTTTAATTATTTTACTTTAAATTTTGATTCAGCAAGTTTGAAAAAAAAAAGTATTTTTTTTAAATATGATTTTTTTATATAAGATAATTAATTATTTTTAAAATTTTTACTTTAAATATCTTTAATTTAAAAAAAAATAATAATATTTTCAAAAATCGAGATAAAATTGAAATTTATATATTTCTGTTTATTGAAATGAAAAATAAATTAAATTCTACAAATATTATTTTTAGTTACAAAGAGTTTTAATCACCTCTTTTTTTAAATAACTTTTTAATTTTAAATTTAATAAAAAGTATGGGAAGTTTTATCATGTGAATTTGCTTACAAAGAATATGGTTAACCATCATAAAATAATTAAAAATTCTAACATAATAAATAAAAATTATTTAAAAATGTGTCCTTGACCCCTTTTAATGAATTATGTCAGCACAAAGGATTAAGTAAGAATGTAATAGGGTTTGTTATATGGTTTCTATACAAGGCCAATTTGATCACAATAGCTCAAAATATTTGCAGAATTTGATATATGAGTGTACACAACGTATTGATATTTATGTTATAACTAATCCATAAATATACATGTTATTTTGTATTACCTGTGGTAGAGTGAGGATTTATTTTTTACGTCAGATAAACAGGGATGAGAATATTACAACAAGTTCCCCGTTTAATGTAAATTATTGTAAATTTTTATCTTTGTGATTTTATGTTTAAAACATTAAAAAAAACTTTCTTTAAAAAAAATACATACAGCATGCCCGAGAAAGATCTTTATCATTTTAAACATTAATAACAAAAATACTAACAGACTGCAGAAAAGCAAACTTTTGCAGACTTGCAAATGACTGAAGAAACCGCGGAATTTATCGTAATATTAATAATATATATACTACAATAAAAATAAAAATCTATTATAAATGAATATAAATAAATCTAATTATAAATAAATATATTGCTTATAAGACGTTGTATAAGAACATTTAAAATATAATTAAAAATTTTATTTACATGTTTCAACTCTTATTAATCGAGTTATATTCAGAATTCATCATCGATTAATAAGAGTTGAAACATACAAATAAATTTTTTAATGTATTTTAAATGTTTTTATACAACTTCTTATAAGCAATATATTTATTTATAATATAGATTCTTATTTTTATTGTAGAATATATATTATTAGTATTACGATATAGTTATTAATGGACATTATCAAAATTTACTAGTGTTATTTTTCACATTGATTCGGAATTTATTTCTTAAATTATTAATTATTCAATAAAAAAGTTAATTTAGAAAATAAAAATGTATACAATTAGCAATCATCTCTGCTATATTACAAATTGTAAAAAACAATTGCAGGGAATTCGACTACAGATTCGTCATTCGTTATGCTACTAACAGAGATCGTATACAACTACATTGAATGTATTATAAACAACTCTTAGATTTCTTCATTCTTTTGCAGCAACCTGCATTTTATTACACCTGTTAATATTTTTTTTATTAATGTTTAGAATAATAAAGATGTTTTTTGTACATGCGGTTTATCAACGAAATAACAGAAAGCTCTTTGATTAAGAATGAATATTCATATGAAAAAATGTATTTATTAAAATATTTCAGTTTAATTGCTGCAATCTTGTGAGTTAAAATAACACAAGTGATTAAACTTAGATCATACAATACACTAAAACAAAAGTTTTACTCAGATAATGATATTCATTTACAAGTTAAAAATCATTTTATACAGAACATTTTCGCTTTAATATAAACTAATGATTCTTAAAAATACGTCGCAGTTTTTATACGAAAAATATTTCTATGATATTTAAGAGTTAATAGAAAATAAATGTTTTTATTTATTATAGCAAAAAATGATACAACACTATTGATTAAAATTCAATCGACAATTTATATATATATATATATTACGCTAACGTATGCGGCACAAAAATCGTAGTTATATGTTAACTGTTTAATAGAAACGTCCAAATAAAACGCAACTTGCTGGTTATTGAGTAAAAACCGTTTGGCAGGATTAAGGCAGAGGTAAATTGCGTTCATTTACCTTCTGTTCTTTCGTTGCAATAATGGAGCTTCAAAATCTCGTTATTTTTTTCTATTCTTTTGGCTTAAAAAATAAATAAAAATCATGAATTTTAAACGTTTCAGTTTCAAATTAAATTTATGTATAATGAATGAAAAATTTTTATTGATACTTTTATTGAAATACAAAAAAATGCCACGGGTACAATATTTGGCGAGCCAGGTTAGCATAACAATACCGAGTTCCAGATTTATCAGCACAAATGTCACATATGCACCACATTGGCGCGATTTTTTTCTGGCGACGATTCCGCAAAAACATAGTTTTCAATATCAGTCACATATACAGTGGCGGTCAAAAGTTTCCGTCCAGGAAAAATTTTTCAGTTAATTTGTAAATATACCCATATGAAGAGGAATCTCAAAACGATACTTATACATTTTATTGACATATTAGTTAGAAACTTACTTATAGAAGAACGTGTAAACATCAATAAATTTAATCGACAAAATTAAGCATAAAAGAAAACGCGTGTTCCAAAAAGTTTCCGGCCACTTATCATTCTTTAGTTTTTTCTATCCGTAAAGTGTTTTTTGGTTGTATTTATGAATGAATCAACGTGTATAGCATAGTTTGAATTCAAATTTGAAAAGTTCAACAATTATTGTTCATAAATGAGTGATTAGTTTATCGCTAAAAGGACAATCTTCCTGAGATATTGCGGCTAAGTTATCGATCGGTAAAATCGACTGTAAACGATATTTAAAAATTATATAAAAATGGCCATGGGTTTCAGGACTTTCAGAGGTCCAGGAGAGCTCAGAAAATTACTATTCCTGTGGACAGAATGATCTGGAGAAAAGCCAAATTCCGCATGAAATTCCGTTGCAATATACTGCGATTTACGGAATGAAAATATTGCTGAAATAAGTTTGTCTACCGTGTTATGATGCTGACGTGATACAGAACTTTATGGAAGAGTCGGTGTTAAAAAATTTTCAAAGGTAAAAAAATACCGACGTACCCTACTGGCCTTTTTCCAAGGAACACAAAGTCTGGTCAAGTGAAAACTGGACAAAAGTTCTATTTCTCCATTAATCGAATTCAAAACAGTTTTGGAAGTGATGGCAGACACAACGTTCAATGACCTAACAACAAAAGATATCATTCGACCTATGTTATTGCAGAATGAAGTATGGCGGAGGACACGTTATACCGTGGAGAGTAATTTCTTCAAAAAGTGTCGATCCGTTATTTGAAATCCACAGCCAAGTGAATGATACAATGTATAAGGATATGTAGCAAGACCATTTTCTGCCTTATTAGAGAAAAATATTTTCTGGCAACTATTTTCTTAACATGATAACGACATAAATAATGTATGCAAGTCTCGATAAGTAATGGTTTTTACACAAAAAATTCGTTTTTGAAATGGTCAGCCCAAACGCCCAACATGAATCCAATAGAAAATCTTTGGAAAAAAGTTGGCAAAAGTCTGCGGATCTATAAATATTCCAACTCAGCCGAAATTTCTCCAAAATTGCAAGAAATGTGGAAAAAACGTACCATAGACGATCTTTAACCGTTGATTGTATGAATGTCAAGTTGCTGCTCCGCAGTATTTATTATTAACGCTAGTAAAATAGTAATACGATAAAATACTAATTGTGAATGCTGTTGATCACTGTAATTTTCTATTACAATACCACTTTTTTACAAACGTGTGAAGGTGGCCGGAACTTTTGAGAACATACGTTTTCCTTTATACTTAATTTTTTCAATTAAATTTATTAATATTTACACGTTCTTCTATAAGTAAGTTCCTAACTATTATGTCAATAAAATGTATAAGTATCGCTTTGAGATTCCTCTTCATATCGGTATATTTACAAATTAACTGAAAAATTTTTGCTGGCCGGAAACTTTTGACCGCCACTGTATATTTTTTAATTATTTTATATTATTTTAAAATCGAAATAATAATAAATAAAAAAAAGTTTAATAACTATGGAACAAAAAATTTTATATCATTTAAAAAAAGAAAATAAAAGTAAATAAACAGTTCATTAAAGCATAAATAACAATAGCCGGGTTATCATGTGAGGCATATAATTGCCATTTTGTTGCAATAGCGCCAATGTGGTGCACATATGTCATCTGTGCCTAGTTCTTTAACAGAATTTTCTAATTTGGCAAAAAAATGAGGAATTAAAATTCTATCCAATAACAGAAAACTAGTCGAAAGTGGCAATCCCAAAACTTTCTTCTACCTTATGCATGTTAATACTTCAAAAGTCGCTACCGCAGTACCAAAATTAAATGACAATCAATGCTCATTATGAGGATTCCAAATGCATGAAATTCCGTGCATTACTTCTTGAAATAGAACTATTGAGAATTCTAGGAATAAACCAACATAAAAGTACCCTTTGTTGAGTGATTTATATAAAAAAATAAACAGTTATAATATTTATCAAAAATACCTATTTATCAAGTTTGATGAAAAAAATTGTCCATTATTTTTTGAGATAGAGCTACTGCATAAATCGTCAAAAATGTAGCACAGCAGTGCCACCTGTTGAGAAATTTACACTAAAATGTAAACAAACCGAATTCATGTCAAGGAATAACTTAATGTGAAGTATGATGGACATCCGTGCATCAGTTATTCAGATATAGCTGTTGTGTACACTGTAAAAAAGGCACATACCAAAGGCACGTGTTGAGCGTTTTATCCTCAAAACGAATCAGAATCAATCTCTTTCAGAGATTACCTGAATATATATTTATTTATTTATTTATTTATTTATATGAAAATATGATAGTGATAAAAAAGATGAAAAAATGGGTGCAATAATAATGAATTAGAAAAGAACATCATAAAAAAAATACAAAACAAACTCCCTGTTCCTCGGAAGGTGGGGGGAGTAACAGGCATAAAAAAAATTAAATGTATCCTCACAGGTTTCGCAAGGCATGACAAACCTGCATACTCCATTTATGTAAAAGGTATAAACAAAATAGCTTTAAACAATGAAATTAATAGATATCCAACAACAAAACCATAAAGCAAATCAACTCATAATATGAAAAATTCTAAAATCTTAAAAAATAAATTTAAACAGTAAAAAATGTCTCATTAACTTAACAATAAACAAGAAAGACATAATGAATGTCATGACCCCACCTTGACCTGGGAAGATAAAAAGAAAAAAATACCTGTTACAAATCATCACACTTCCATAGTTGCATGAGCGGGAAACTATTAGGCCTAGGATGGTAACAGGCCAGCATAAAAAATTACTAGCTTTTTGACTTGTCTTTCCAGTATTCCACACTTTCCATATTAAGTCCAAGTCTGTTTCATCTTAAAAGTTGATATACATCGCCCTGCAGACTTTCCATACAGAATTTAATCCACAGATCCTCATGAATTCAACATTCGAGAAGAAACTCCCATCATGGTGTTAGGCCTTGCTTTTGCCACTTCAAAAAACTTTTCTTTAACTCATTTACATAATGAAACATAAATGTATGAGGATAAAAATTTTTATAATATAGATTTGCAGTAAATTTAAAAATTTGTGACTCTAAAATTTCTCTCGGTCCACATATATTATAATATCTAATCATTTGCCCCAAAAGAATATTTATAAAAACTCCCAATACATAAGTTAGAATGTCAGTGAAGCATAGAATGGGTTTTAAAATTTAAAAAAGTCCTTTTATCAAATAACTTGACAACTAGATCACCAGTATTATTAATATTTAAATCAAGATCCAAAAAATTAACATGTAAACTATTGTCAGAAGCACTATTTAATTTGAAACAAGATGGGTAAATATGATTAATCGATTCCAAAAAATTTGTAATCGAAGACAATTATGTCATCGATAAATCTTAAAACTCTAAATGATTTGTTAGAATGTAAAATTAATTTAAATTCAAAAAATCCAGAAAAAAATTAGCTGCAGTGCTTGAAAAATTAGTACCCATACCTATGCCACATGTTTAATAAAAAATAGAACCATTAAATGTAATAAAATTACTGTAAAAACAAAAATTACATAAACTCAAAAAAAAAAAAATCTCTATTAATACCCAGCTCTTCTTCAACATGGAAAGTGTCAAATAAATCCCTTAAAGTTTTATACAACAGATCAATAGGAATATTGGAAAAAAGATTTTCAAAATCAAATGTAAACAAATTTGTGGGCGTATTCAATCTCTTTAAAACTTCAATGATCGATACACCAAAAATAACTAGCGTTTTTAAGTTTAAATTTTATAAAAACATAAATTCGCTTCAAAAATTGTATAACTTAACATTAAAACTTTTACCTATTCCTCTTGAATTATAGCATATATATCTAAATTTTATAGGCGTTTTGTGGAATTTGGGTGTTAAAAATAAAAATGGAAAATTATGAAAATTATTAATGGGAAAATTATATGCATAAAGATTTTTAACTTTTCTAGAATAAGCACAATTTTTTTTAACAATAGCATTATGATTCAGATTATATTTTTGATAATATTTAGTATCATTCAGTTCATTTTTAACTTTTTCTACATAAAATAATTTTCAAATGATTGCATAATTAGATGAAGCTTTGTCGACAGGAACAATAACAAAATTGTCATGTAAAAATTGAATATAGCTGCAATCTTCCTTACTTAGACTGTGATAAGTGTTTTCATTATTGTTTAATTTTTGATGAACAAAAATAACAAAACTATTTAAAATATGCCACTTCCATTCATAAAAAGCCTCAAAAAGTACATTACACTTGTAACATATTTTCAAAATAAATGCAGATAAGTCTCTTTTAAATTTCAAAATAGCATTATTCTTATTTATTTTTCTGTTTAATCTGAATTTGACACCAAAACCCATCAAAAATTGCAAGTTCTTTATTTTGAATAATATCTAAATTTTCTGTTACAACACGTCCATGAAAATCATCCACCAAATCCAAAAAATCCACCCTATAATTTCAAGAAACAACATCATTCTCTGCAAAAGCTATGTATCTATAGTTAAAAAGCTTCATACTAAGATTCTATTTTCTATTTTTAGGTCTAGGTTTCTATTTTTATCAAACATGTGGCATAGGTATGGGTACTAATTTTTCAAGCACTGCAGCTAACCTTTTTCTGTTTTTTTTAATGAATTTAAATTTATTTTACATTCTGACAAGTCATTCAGAGTTTTAAGATATATTAGTGATATAATTGTCTTCGATTACAAATTTTTGGAATCGATTTATCATATTTATCCATCTTGTTTAAAATTAAATAGTGCTTCTGACAATAGTTTACATGTTGATTTTTTGGATCTTGATTTAAATAATAATAATACTGGTGATCTAGTTGTCAAGTTATTTGATAAAAGGACTTTTTTTAATTTTAAAACACATTCTATGCCTTATTGGCATTCTAACTTAAGTAAAAGAGTTTTTTATAAATATTATTTTGGGGCAAATAATTAGATATTATAATATATGTAGAACGAGAGAAATTTTAGAGTCACAAATTTTTTAATTTACTGCAAATCTATTTTGTAACAATTTTTATCCTCATACATTTATATTTCATTGTGTAAATGAGTTAAAGAAAAGTTTTTTGAAGTGGCAACAGCAAGGCCAAACACCATGATGGGAGTTTCTTCTCGAATGTTGAATTCATGAGGATCTGTGGATTAAATTCTGTATGGAAAATCTGCAGGGCGCTGTATATCAACTTTTAAGATGAAAAAGACTTGGACTTCATATGGAAAGTGTGGAATACTGTAAAGACAAGTCAAGAAGCTAGTAATTTTTAATGCTGGCCTGTTACCATCCTAGACCTAATAGTTTCCCGCTCATGCAAGTTTTGAAGTGTGATGATTTTTAACAGGTATCTTTTTTCTTTTTTTCTTCACAGGTCAAGGTAGGGGCATGAAATTCCTGCATGTCTTTTTTGTTTATTGTTAAGTTATTGAGACATTTTTTACTTTTTAAATTTATTTTTTAAGATTTTAGAATTTTTCATATTATGAGTTGATTTGCTTTATGGTTTTGTTGTTGGTTATCTATTAATTTCATTGTTTAAAGCTATTTTGTTTATACCTTTTACATAAATGGAGTATGCAGGTTTGTCATGCCTTGCGAAACCTGTGAGGATACATAAAAAAAAAAAATTATACCTGTTACTCCCCCCACCTTCCGAGGAGCATGGAGTTTGTTTTGTATTGTTTTTTGATCTTGTTCTTTTCTAATTCATTGTTATTGCACCCATTTTTTCATCTTTTTCATCACTATTATATTTTCATGTATAAATATATAGACTTTGTGCAAAATAGAGCTGCTTTGCGCTAGTTGCATGAAGATGTTTTAACTTTTACACTCATACAAGGTATATATATATATATGTATGTATGTATTTAAATTCCTTGCATTAGTTATGAAGATAGAGCTATTGCAATAATCGTGAAAAATGCAGTATATAAGCGCCATCTGATGCGTGATTTGCACCAAATTGTATATAGAATCAACTCAAATCAAGGACTAATCTGAAGTTTGATGAAAATCTAGGCATTAGTTTTTGAAATATAGATCATAACAGCATTAATTGTTGAGCGATTTACACACAAAACTAATTACCATCAATTTATATCAAGGACTTCCTGAATATAAATTTTTTATTACATTTTGTGCATTAGCTCTTGAGATAGAGCGCCTACAAAATTTATGTAACATACAAACATAGACTCATTGACTTACAGACTCACAGACAGATATTTTGAAAAAATGTTTTTTGGTATCTGTGACTCCTAGAATGTGTAAAACAGTCAAAAACCGGAATTCGAAAATTTTCACAAATCCAATACTTTTTTCTTGTAAAAATAAAAGAAAGTAAAAACATGTTGGTGTTGTCCCATTTTGCAAAAATAATTCCGTAAGTTATAACTGACAGATTACTGAAAGAGAACTTTTTTTAAATATTTTAATGCCACATTACTGAAATATTAACAAAAATATCCATTCAAATTGAAATTGACATTATTATATAGATCACTATAACGTAATTTTTAGAACATTTTCGCTAATACAAATGAAATTTTTCTGCGAATATTTTGGTATAGCTTTCTTTATAGTAGGTTTTACAACTATGTGAAAGTTCCATTATATCTAAGATTACGTGATTAAGAAATAAAATCTAGATTATTGCTGTTAATGAAATGAAATGTTTCCAAAAATAAATACATAATATTATTAAGTCGAAAATTAAAAAATATATATATTTGAAAAAATATCCGACTAAGTTGAAATAGACTGTTTTATATTAATCACTATGGGGTGATTGTTAAAGTATTTTTGCTAATACAAATGTTAAAATTTACTCCAATATTTCGAAATAGGTTGCTTTATAATATCTTTTACAATTATATGAAATATCCACTACATCGAAAATTACGTGGTAAAGAAGTATTTTGTAGATTTTTCTTTTAAATGAATTGGAATGTTTTCAGAATTAAATAAATAAATAAGGTATTATAAGGCCGAAAACCTTCTTCGAAAAAAGGAAGAGTAAAAATGTCAGTGTAATCATAAAATATTTTTAATTCTGCAAATACAGAGAAAATATTTACCATTAAAAAAATTCTTAATCCTTATTTTTATTTATCATAATCTTCGTTACTGATTAATTAATGGTAATTTAACAATTCCTATTTTTTCAGTAAGAACGTTTTTTGTAGATTTCTTTTTTAATTTATATTGCACATTTTTTTCCCGAAAAAATAAATAAGAACTTTTTTTGGGCGTTTGAAAACAATTGTAGCATAATTTATTATTGTTAAAATTACAAAATGTTTCCTAAAATTTTGTAAGAATAAATTATGCTGCAAAAACTATTACTTCTATTAGAGAAGTGAACACGCATATTTCCACTTTTTTTTACGTAAAGTACTTTATACATTGCATTCTTTAATTTACATAAAATTTTATTTTATGAATCATTTTATCTTTTACTAAATAAGCTTATTTTTCTTCTTGTCTGAAATAATTACTTTTAATTGTTTTTTAATGGAAATGTCATATAATTACCATAATAAAAAGTAAATGCTAAAAATATAAACAACCATGAAAATAAACATAGTTCATTCTGCTTTTATTTATTTGATTTTGGTATATAATCTTGATTTATGTATAATTATGTACTTAGATTTTATTTCTAATATTATATGTAGAGAAATTAATAAAAAATACTTCAGCTGTATAGTTTTTAAATTTGTATCCATTATTATCATTTGGTTCTTTGCTGTATTATTTAAGGTAAAAAAAAATCTTTGCGACAGAATTTTTACCTTGTCATAAATTGATACATTTCAAAACAGCATCTCAGTTTATACATTGTTTATGGGTTGAAAAAAAATTTTAAGCATGAATTGCTTTTAATATCTTCTCTACCGCGAGTAGTTTTTTTTTACGAAAGATCAATTAATTTGTGCTAATAACAAATTAAATAGTTTAGCATTTGTTTCCATGCGAAGAACGCTAAAAAATGTGTTTTAATAAATTTCAAAATTTTAATTTATTATATTATTAATATGTTTTTAGATAAAAATTAATGGACAATCCTAAAATACATAGTCCGACATCTAGAATCTAAATTTTGCCATCATTAATCCATGCCATCACTATAAATTCTAGTTACTTTCGAAGGAGAGTTTTAGTATCGCCTACTAGAATTCCAGAGGGTTTCCTACATTCTCGTGGTTGAACTTATTTAAAAATCGCTATTTTTTAGCATGACTAGTTCATTTACAGGGACAATCAAAAGTTTCCCGTTACATTACGGCCTATGGGAAAAAATCGTTTCAAATGAATTTTAAAGATGTTACGCTCTGTCAAACATATTAAAATTTATATGATTTACTAAGTGCACTAAAATATGCATTCTGTAAAATATACGGTGAAAAAAACAGTTATA
The DNA here is from genome assembly GCA_964019185.1 of Maratus speculifer. Classification (NCBI taxonomy): domain Eukaryota; kingdom Metazoa; phylum Arthropoda; class Arachnida; order Araneae; family Salticidae; genus Maratus; species Maratus speculifer. Next base: position 275,995,219 of record OZ025289.1, on the reverse strand, counting down.
ATCCATTTACAGGACCACACAAAATAATTCTATTACATAATGGTAAATGGGGAATTGTTTTCGGCATATTTTTATTATGTGAATCTATTTCATGCATAATAAATTTGATGTACGTCGCTGAGCCTTAATATAAGTTATTTCACGCTTAATACGAAGTGCATAACATTTAAATAGACAGACAAAACATTAGAACTAGTATACTCTATTCGAAGTATTGTATATTATCGATGATAGCTGATGCATGGATATAGTGAATTTTTAATTATGATAAGCACTTTTACGTTTCAGTAAGTTTATGCACATTATATGATTTGTATAAAATCTTATTTGAGCTACACAAAAGAGCATTCAAATATCACTGAATAGGAGCCTAAAATACTTAAAAGTGGCTTTTAAATAAATTATGATTTTTTACACTAAACTGCGGTTATTTCACTATTATTGTTTATAAAATTGAGATAAAATGATATACAGGACCACGCAAAGAATTCGATACATGGTCGCCTAGGGATGATAGTTTCTGGAAATGTGATTTCAGTAGTTTAAAGATATTTAATTTGAACAAAATTTTAGCTTAATACTGGCGTGTAATAAAGACACTAGGTAAACTACAGACCTGAACAAAAGTATTCAAGCATGTTTCAATATATTAGTATAAATTGCTGAAAGACAACTTTCTTCTTTTTAGACGTTTTCTTGCTCAACCAAATTTTCCATTATAGAGTATATATATATAAATCGACAGATAATATAGAGTTTTGTTCAGAAGTATCAAAACACTTATTTGACAATGGACAGTAACACTTTATTTTCCTAAATAACGAAATTTTGTTAAAGATAACAGGAAGTGCTGGAATGAGTTTCATAATATATGCTTAACAAGAGTTTTTTCTTTTTTTGTTATAATACTACTATAGGTTTCAAAACAGATAAGCAATTGTAGTAACAAGTGTTTTTTTACATTTGCTACATTTATTTGGATATAAGATAATTGAAAACCAGAAATAACGTTTTATTAATATTATAATATATTCGATTTGAAAGTATAAAAATTCTGTTTTCGGAGCTATTTACTAATTATCTGAGATTGGTAATTATTATAAAAAAAGGGGGGGGGCTTTATTTTACTTGCAAAATGCAAAATGAATGTTGATTTATCTTAACTTGTCAGTAAAAGTATTTTTATATATTACAATAGTCTTCGTTTTGCAGACAAAGTGGATATTTCTGTTTTATAAAGATATATATATATATTTGACAAAAAAATAATTGAAAATTATTTGAAGGATCAATGTCAACAGATTTGCGAAAATTTTTCCATATAATTAAATAATTAATCTATAATAAAATTAGTTAAACGATGCATAAATAATAGAAAATCGAAAAAAAACATAAATAAGATATCTATTCGAGTAAAACCTTTTAATGGATTATAATAAAGTCACAAATTCTTAAAATTAATAATATGGATAAAGCAGATCCCGGTAGGATAAATGTCTTCTTATTATAAATTCATGAGAAGTTAAATGAAACTGATCTATACAATATACACTTGAAGCTAAAGTAATTATATAAATTTCAGTCGAAGCTAATAAGTTCCTTTATACTGTCCGGAACGTTTCGGTGTTCCTTGTGTGAATATTCAAATTTATAGTCTTTCTTGGTCTTTGTCCATGTATTTTCCGAACGATTTAATTGCCTTCTATATAAAGTAGGATCATAGTTTTATAAGTGAACTTTCATCAAATCCAAATTTTATGACATTATGCATGTTAAAACGTGTGGATAAAAAAAATATTTTCTTAATTAATCAGCATACTTAATTTTTGATTGGCATATAGATGAATTATTTTGGTGTAAAAAATCTTTGAAAGCATGAAGAAATGCAGGTGAAAATCATCAGAAAAGTATTTTATTGTATCTATTGTTTAGTGTAACATTATTCTACGTACATTCTGTTTTTAACAAAAAAATATTTTGCCCAATTCGTGTAGAAAGCATATGCATATGTATTAACAATAAAAAAGAAATGATGAATATCAAAATTGTTGCTTTATCTGCATCTTTCGAAATAGCCTCGATTGTTACGAAGATCCTTTACTTTTTTTAATAGTATAAGTATAGATTTCAAAACCGATAAGCAATTTTAGCAAAATATTATTTTTTTTCTTCTGCTGCATGCATTTTGATATAAGATCATTTATAACTATAAAAAATGCTATTTGTTATTATAATAGTTTTTGTTTTGTAGATAAATATAAAAATTCCGCTATTGAAGCTATTTGCTTATTATCTAAAATTAGCAATCAATTTAAATAAAGGGGTGATGTACTTTCTTCGCTAAATACATGTATATTTGTCTTAATTTGCCACCAAAAATATTTTTTTAGATTACAATAGTTATTGTTTTGTAGACAAACTGCATAATTCTGTTTTTGAAAGTTATGTATTTATTTTGACATGTAACAATATAAAGTATATTGATGCATTAATCTAAACAGATTTAAGAATTTTTACCATATCAAAAAGTTATTAATATTTAATAAAAGTTGTTTAACAATGTATAAGTATTACAAAATCGGAAAAAAACATAAATATGATTTCTACTGGTGTAAAGTAAGTTATGAAATATAATTAAGTCACACATTCTTAGAATTATTAATATGAATAAAACAGATCAGGTAGCATAAAGGACTTTTAATATAAAGTCATGGAGAAGTTAAATGTAAATAATCTATACAATACGTACTTGAAACTGAAGTAATTAGATAAATTTTCAGACGATGCTAATGTTGTTCTTTATATCGTCTGGCTATCTCTTCGGTATTCCAAGTGTGAATATTCAAATTTATGCGCAATTTCATTCTTGGTCTCTGTCAATGTATTTTACGAACGTTTAAATGGCTGATTACATAAAGTAGCTTTATACTTGTTAGCTATTTCACAGGTAATATGAATTTTCATCAAATCTGAATTTTATTACAGTGTCCGTATTAAAAATGTGCATAAAATAATTTTAACTTTTTAAAGTTAATTAGCATATTTAGTTTTTTATAGCCATATAGATGAATTATATTGATGCTGAAAATCTTTTGTTTAAGGAGAAATAAAGTTGGAAACCTTCAGTAAAGCATTTTTATTTTATTTATTTTTCAGTCAAACATTATTCTCCGTTCATTCTCTTTTTAAAGCAATATATTTTGCGGAAAAAATATATCTATATTAATAAAAGAACAAAACGCTCTGTGTGTGTGTGTGTGTCTGCGATGGCTAGCAAAATCTACAGCATGTACAAAGTTCAAAAATTTTTTGAGAGTAGCCCCAAATCTCTCCTGATGCACCTGAGCTTCAGAATTTCGAAATTCCAATTATTAACTGAGTAATTAATTAAAATCGAGAGGTCACTCTCATAAAAAATCATCTTTTCCCCAAATTTTTTCTCTTTCGTTTGTTTACGGTTGGTTGGTTGTGTAAAAATTTTAAGAAAGCTGAGACAGAATTAAAGAAACCCATGAAGGAATGAGATAAGTGGAGGTGAAGTAAGCCTCAAAAAAGATTTGCAATATGAAACCATTTATCGCTCAAATTTTAATGTGCCAAACAAAAGGACGTGGAAGGGATTTTGTATTATAAGACGAATTGAAAGAAACGAATTACAATTGAAGCATATTTTAAGAAGAAATAGCAAATTTTTAAAATGGTCTTTGTTCTATTAATATTTATTAAAGTAAATGTTCGCCTTTAAAATGAAAGAAATTGGAAAATTAGCAATAATTAACATCAAATTAAATAAGATATTGAAAACATTTGATACGAACTAAAAATTGTATAACTAAAAGTTTCCTTCATTCATGTAATTTTAAATACTTTATAACGTAGATGAAAAATCTTTATGACTTAATAATTGCATGTAAATAAATATTTAAAGTATAATGATGAAAACATTCTTTTAAAATCATGTATGAAAACTTAAGTAATAAATATTATTCTAAAATATAGATTTCTGACTGCAGACGATTTTAAGATATTAACAAAAGAATGTTATAGTTTCAAGCAAAACGTTTAAATAATTTTCTATATTGATATTTAAAACACATATGATAAAATAATTATTAAATGTTTATTGGTGAAATGAAGATTAGTTCTTTTTAAGAAAGAAGACCAAAAAAAAAAAAAAAAAAAAAAAAAAAAATACGGATTTAAACCTGTTTCAATTGATAGGCGTGTCAAAGCACGTGCTTTTGTTGGTACTTAATTGGACTTAATGGTAGAGTTACATTTTTAGCATCACCTTCAAAGATAATACTTCCACTCTATTAATTTCTTTTTATTCTATGAAAGAAACCAATTTGAGATTTTGACATTTCAAAAGTGACTGGTTTTTTTTTTTCCAAAGACCATTAAAATTCATAGACTGGCAAAATGTCAGTTTAACTTAGGATTTTTGAACACAACTGTTACGTCAGATCGTTGGCACTTCGTATATTAGAATGTATGTCTGGTTAGCTGTGTTGCAGTAAATATATTATATACAGTGTCTCACATAAGTGATGGGACACTTGTGCTTTACAAAAGGAAACTAATCAAATAAATTAAAAAAACATGTACACATTTTTGTGGGTGTGTTTCATAAGTTGCTGCTGATTTACAAGCATTATATGGAATAATTGTTAATCCTGAGACTATTAGAAGGGTAATTCGATCTGCTGGATATGACGGTAGAGTAGCCAGGAAAAAATTCTTCGTAAGTGAAAAGAATAAAAAATTCAGACTAGCTTTCGCAAAATCCAACATAAATAAGAATTCTGATTACTGGAATAAAGTTATATTTGCTGATGAGAGTAAATTTAATATATTTGGTTCTGACGGTAGAATCTTGGTGTGGAGAAAACCCAGGGAAGAATTTCGCAAACAGAACTTGGTACCAACAGTAAAACATGGTGGAGGAGGATTTATGGTATGGGGGTGTATGTCGTCCGCTGGAGTTGGTAATCTTGTTTTTATTGACAGTATAATGGATCAGTACAAGTATATTGATATTTTAAAGCAAAATTTGAAATCTTCAGCACGAAAATTGAACCTTCATAACGATTTTAAATTCTACCAGGACAATGACCCCAAGCACACTGCTCTGAACGTTAGACTCTGGCTGCTATATAACTGTCCTGGAATAATAAAAACACCACCACAATCTCTAGACTTAAATCCCATAGAGAATATTTGGCAAGAATTGGAATCAAGAATTCGCAAACACACCATTTCTTCAAAACAACAACTAAAATCGGTGCTTCAAGAAGAATGGGGTAAAATCACTCCAGAAATCACAAAAAAATTAGTCGAATCCATCCCAAAAAGATTAAATAATGTTTTAAAAGTAAAAGGAAATCCAACAAAATATTAAAACCTTTTAAAAAGTAAAATTTTTGGATAAATATTCGATGGAAAAGTAAGTGTCCCATCACTTATGTGAGCCATTTTTTGCTCCGTTCTGAACAATTGTACTTTTACTAAATTAATATTTTATTATTTTGACAAAATGTGTGTTATGTAATAATTGTTACTAACTTTAAATATGAAACACACCCAAAAAAATTTTTGCACATGCTTGTTTATTTATTTTATTGCAGTTTCTTTTTATAAAGCACAAGTGTCCCATCACTTTTGTGAGACACTGTATGTATATACGAAGCTTTTTTGGCAGTTTTTTTAAGTCTCTGATTAAATTTGAATGCATTTTATTTAAGTTAAAATTTTATAATGACTTTAATTTGTTTTTAAAACAAAAATAAAATGGCTGTTTGACGTAAAATTATTCGAATCGGCAGACGATTCATACACAGTAATAAATTATCAAATAGCAAAGTAAATTATATATCAAAAATAGTCACTAAAAGAATAGTAGCAAAACATAATGTTTAGGCGTATTAATACATAACCCTATCCAAACCAGAAAAAAAGAGACCATACTGCGATGCATGCAAGAGAAAAGTCCATGAGCACAAACCCGGTCCGAACCTAAAAATTCCGTTTGAAAAAAAAAAAAAAAATATGGATTTGATATCTCACCCGAATCAAATCTGAATCCCACAAAAATATTCAAATGAAGCATACCCCAATCCGATTAATGAAAAATCATGTTCGTGAATATGCAACCCGACGCGGACCTAAAAATTTTCTTTGAAAAAATCCGAAAAATGACCAGAACGAAACATGAAATCGATAAAAATATTCCAAAGAACTATAACCCGATAAGAGCAAGACAAAATATTTTCCGTGAACATAAACCTATAGGTTTATGTTCACGGAAAGTATAGTTAGGTTATAGTAAAGATATAATTATTAAAGGTATAGTTAGGGTATAGAAAGTATAGTTATGTTCGAGTTATTTGAAAAAAAAACCTGAAATTTTATGCAAACTACATCTGAATCCGATCAAAATATTCGAAAGAACGATAACCGGATTCGGATAAGAGAAAATAATTTCCGTGGACATGAACCCGATCCGAACCTAAAATTCCATTTAAAAAAAACCTGAAATTTGAATCGAACCAAATATGAACCTGACAAAAATATTTCAGAGAACCATACCCGGATCCGAACAAGACAAAAAATTTCCATGAACATGAACCCAATCCGAAACTAAAAAACTGAACTAAACCTGAATCTGACAAAAATATTCCAGAGAAGCATATCCTTATTCGAACAATACAGAATAATTTCCGTTGATGCGCAACCCAACCTGAACCTAAAAATTCCATTAAAAAAACGAAATCTGAATTGAACGACATCGGAACCTGAAAAAAATACTCCAAAGACCCAAAACCGGATCCGAGCAAGACAAAATAATTTCCCTGGAAATGAATCCGACCAGAATCTTAAAAATCAATTTGAAAAAATATCTGAAATCTGAATCCGACGAAAATTTTCCAAATAACTATAACCAGATACGAACAAGACAATATAATTTCCATGAACATAAACGCAATCCGAACCAAAAAATTTGTAAAAAAAAATCCCGAAATTTGACCAAACCTAATCTGAACCTGACAAAAATATTTCAGTGAAGTATAACCTCATTGGAACAAGGTAAAATAATTTCCATTGAAGTACAACTCGACCCGAACCTAAAAATCCCATTTGAAGGGAAAAAAACCCCACGAAATCTGAATTGAACTGAATCTAAACTGAACAAAAATATTCCAAACAACCATAACCGTATCCGAAGAAGACAAAATAATTTCCATGGACATGAATCCAATGCGAACCTAAAATTCGGATGTTCTACAAAACATAATGCGCTCCGTAGCGGTGGAAAGTGAAACTAAGCACTTTGTAGCGCGTGATGGTTAAGGTATTTCGTTTTTAGTTAGTGTTAAATTAGAACTTGGTTACGGTTAGGTAACAGTTAGGTTGCAATTACGTTCCGGTGGCCTTAAGTTATATTTAATTTCCGGTTAGGTTACAGTTAGGTCATAGGTTAAGTTACGGTTAGGTTATGGTTAGATTATGGATAGGTATAAGGTGACGGTCAGGTTACATTTATGGTATATTTAAGTTACAGTTAGGTAACTGTTAAGATACAGCTAGGTTACAGACAAGTTATGATTACAATACAATTAGGTTAAGGTTAGGATTTTGTTCACAGAATGAACATTACGCATGTTTGACAAAAAATATACACCTATTTTTGAAAATGGCTCAGAAATTATAATACTATATACTAACCTTTTAGCTAATCATCGACTATCGATTTCATTCACGGTATAGTCGGATTTAGGAGTGATAGTTTGTTTGAAATTCAAAATATTTCAATTGGGATATCTATGTGAAAAAAGCATTTAGTTAAGTCACTTAACAGTACATTTAAGGATAAATATCAACACTTTAACACGAAAATCACACAATCGTTGAACACATATTCCCTCCTGCGTTTCCCATTGCAGTCATTTTGAGTATTTTTGCAGCTAAATATTAGTTTTTTTTAAACCGATTTTTGACACAGTCAGGGGGCACGTTTTTAATATAATTTACACTGTAAAAAATTTGACCCTTTTGCTGCATCATCACTCCCCCGCTTTTATAGAATATCTCTCTTTTGACATATGAGAATGCTCCATAATAGGCTGAAGTAATCATTTTCTATAAAAGCGGTAGAGTGACGATGCAGCAAAAGGGTAAAATTTTTAACAGTGTATTTACACATATTTCAAGTTAAATATAAAATCATAGAAATTTCAAGTTTGTGTAACATTATTCTTACGGACCCGGGCAAATCCGGGCGGGTCAGCTAGTATATTATATTATAATAAAATAAAATAATTGAAATCATGCTTTTTGCTTCACCTGCGGAAGTGTACAATAGCTTTTACAAAATTTTCAATAGTGATTTTATTAAAATGCATTATGCATGTTAAAACGCGTGGATAAAGGAATTTAAATTTTTTTAATTAATCAGCATACTTAAATTTTGATTGGCATATAGATGAATTATTTTGGTGTGAAAAATCTTTCTTTTAAGCATGAAGAAATGCAGGGGAAAAACCTTCTGAGAAGCATTTTATTTTATTTATTTTTTAATCTAACATTATTCTACGTACATTCTGTTTTTTACAAAAAGTTTTTTGCTCAGTTCGTGTAGAAAACATATGTATATATATATATGTATATAACAATAAATAAGTAATAAAAATCAAGCTTTTTTTTTATCTGCATCTTATGATTTGGCCTCGGTAGTTCCAAAGATCTTCTCGATAAGAAACAAACTTTACTTTTTTTATAATAGTATAGATTTTAAAACCGATAAGCAATTTTAAACAAACATAATTTTTTTTTTGTTCTGCTACATACTTTTTTTATATATGATAATTTATAACTATAAAAAATGCTTTTTATTATTATAACAGTCTTTGATTAGTAGATAAACATCAAAATTTATATTTGTCTTAGTTTGTCACTAAAATATTTCTTTTAGATTACAACAATTATTGTTTTGTAGAAAAACTGCATAATTATTATTTTTGAAAGCTATGTTTTTATTTTGACAGAAACTAATATAAAATTTATCGATAGATCAATCTAAACATATTTAAGATTTTTTTCCCATATCAATATGTTATTAATCTTTAATAAAAGTTGTTTAAGAATGAATATCTATTACAAAATCGAAAAATCATAAATATGATTTCTACTGGTGTAAATCAAGTTATGAAATGTAATTAAGTCACGCATTCTTTGAATTATTTATATGAATAAAACAGATCAGGTAGCATAAATGTCTTTTAATTATAAATTCATGAGACTTTAAATGCAACTAATCTATATAATACACACTTGAAGCATAAGTAATTAGATAACTTTAAAATCGATACTAATGAGATTCTTTATAGTGTCTGGCTCGTTTTGTTATTCCGAGTCTGCGTATTCAAATTTATGCGCAATTAATTTCTGGGTCTGTGTCGATATATTTTACAAACGATTAAATTTCTGTATAAACAAACTAGCTTCAGAATTGTTATCTATTTCAAAGATAATATAACCTATCATCAAATCCGAATTTTATGACAATATGCATGTTAAAAGTGTGGATAAAAAAATTTGAGTTTTTGAAAGTTAATCGGCATATTTAAATTTTGATTGGCATATAGATGAATTATTTTGTTTTTAAAAATATTTTGTTTAAGCATGTAGAAATTCAGGTGTAAAACCTTAAGAAAATTATTTTAAATTTATTTATTTGTAGTCTAACATTATTCTACATTCATTCTGTTTTTAATGCATGCTATTTTGCTCATTTCAAACAGAATGCATACACATGTAAAATAATAAAATGAAAAGATGTTATTTCAAGACTTTTACGTCATCTGAGTCTGTCAAAACAGGTTCGTTAGTTCCACAGATTACCTCGAACAAAGACACAAAGAATCAGATTTTCATTTTTTTCAATAATTTTAGTACGGATTTCAAAATTGATTAGCAATTTTAGCAAAATATGTTTTTTCTGCTAAACACATTTTGTCATAAGGTAATTTATAGCTAGAAATGTTTTTTATCATATAATAGTCTTCGTTTTGAGATAAGCATCAAAATTCTCTTTTCGAATCTATTTATTTATTACCTGAAATTTGTAATCTATTTGAACAAAGAGGTTTTTATTTCATTTCCTTAAAGCACGTTGATTTATTTTAATTTATAATTAAAAATATTTTTTTAGATTACAATAGTCTTCATTTTGAAGACAATTTGCATAATTCTGTTTTTGAAAGCCATGTATTTTATTTTTTGGCAAAAATCAATCGAAACTTAATTGATAGATGAATCTAAACAGATTAAAGCTTTTGTCCCCATATCAATAAGTTATAAATCTTTAATAGAAATATTTTAACAATGTATAAATATGAGCAAAAGAAATTAAAAAAAGAACATAAATGAGATTTCTACTGGAGTAAAGCAAGTTATGAAGCATAATTAAGTCACGCATTCATAGAATTATTAATATGAATAAAACAGATCAGGTCGCATAAATGTCTTTTAACTATAAATTTACGAGACGTTAAATGCTACTAATCTATACACTTGAAGCTAAAGTAATTAGATAAATTTTCCGTCGATGCCAATATTATCCTTTATATTGTCTGGCTCGTTTCGGTATTAGAAGTGTGAATATTCAAATTTATGCACAATTAATTTCTGCATCTTCTTCTGTGTATTTTATGTACGATTAAAGTTCTGTATATACAAAGTAGCTTCATAGTTGTTAGCTATTTCAAAGATAATATAAACTTTCACCAAATCCAAATTTTATAACTATGCAATGCATGTGTTAAAAGTGTCGATAAAAGATTTCGAATTTTTTAAAGCAAAATGTTTTTAATCAGCATATTTTTTAATTGTCATATAGATGAAATATTTTGGTGTTGAAAATTTTCTTGTTTAAACGTGTAGAAATTTAGGTGTAAAACCTTCGGAAAACCATTTTCAATGTATATTTTTTAATCTATGTTTATTCTGTTTTTAACGTAAATTATTTTGTTCACTTCGCAAAGAAAATAAAGAAATGTATAATAATAAAGTAAAATAATTAAATTATTATTGCGTCATCTGAGTCTATTGAAAAAAGACTCGGTAGTTCCAGAGATTATCTCGAGCAAAGAAACAAAGAAATAAAATTTACATTTTCATATATAATAAAAGTGTAAATTTCAAAACGGCTAAGCAATTTCAACAAAATGTTTTTTCCCTTTACTACATAAATTTTTAGGTAAGATAGTTTATAACAATAACAAAAAATTAATATAATAGTCTATATTTTGTAGATAAACATCATAATTCTGTTTTACAAGCTAATTTTTTATCATCTTAAACTGGTAATCAATTTTAACAAAGCGGATACTTTATTTTCAATGCTAAATGCATAATCAATTATCTTAAGAGCCTGCATCAGTCAAACCGAAACTGAAAATCCTATCACAAACCTATGCGTGTTGCCACCAGGAAGGCGTATCCCGAACCCAAAGATTGACACTTTAAAAGACCAATGATATTTTCCAAGCTTGTAATTAATAAGAAAATGGTCATCTCACGCCACCCTTTACCTCCAGGCGATAAAAAGGGGATAAGATACCCCAGGAAGAAAAAAGTCATTAGCAAATGCTAAAAACTCTCGCACCTTTTCAATACTGATAGCCCTAGGGATATGTGCATTTGGATAGTTTCTTCGAGATAATTTCTTACCAAAACACTCGGATCCGTTTTAAAACAAGTCGACATTGACCTTTTTTGTTAGATAGTTTCAAGTGAAATTGAATCATTTATATGTAATTTTAAAAGACAACATACAGATCGTGATTATTATGTCAGAGATTGCACATTAAACATTTTCCAAAGATTCTCCTCTACATTTTAATATTTTTAAATGATTTTTTTAGCATTGAATAGCTGAGATCATTGAACTGTACAAAGACCGTTTTATATTTTTTCGATTTTGTTACGAGTATTTTATAGTGGCTTACATCAATAAAGCGAAATCCCAAGATAGAAATTTTTAAGATATCTCGTTTGTATTTTAATATTTTAAAATGATTTTTTTAGCATTGAACAGCTGAGATTTTTCGGTATAAAGACCGTTTTGTACTTTTTTGATTTTGTTTACAGGTGTTTTAAAGAGGCTACTTCAGTCAAGTGAAATCCAATGGAAGAAATTTATAAAAATATCTCTTCTACATTTTTATATTTTTAAATTATTTTTTGGCATTCGATATCTCAGATATTTCGGTACAAAGACCATTTTGTACTTTTTCGACCTTCTTTAGGGGAATTTTAAAAAGCTACTTCAGTCAAATGAAATCCAATGGAAGAAATTTATAAAAATATCTCTTCTACATTTTAATATTTTTAAATGAATTTTTGTCATTGGATAGCTGAGATCTTTCGGTACAAAGATCGTTTTGTACTTTTTCGACTTTGTTTAGGGAAATTTTAAAAAATCTACTTCATTCAAGTGAAATCCAGTGGTAGAATTTTATAAAAATATCTCTTCTGCATTTTAATATTTTTAAATTATTTTTTAGCATTCGATATCTCAGATCTATCGGTACAAAGACCGTTTACAGAACTTTTTCGACTTTGTTTAGGGGAATTTTAAAAAATCTACTTCAGTCAAGTGAAATCCAGTGGTAGGAATTTATAAAAATATCTCTTCTACATTTTAATATTTTTAAATTATTTTTTGGCATTCGATATCTCAGATCTTTCGGTACAAAGACCGTTTTGTACTTTTTCGACTTTGTTTAGGGGAACTTTAAAAAAGCTATTTCAGTCAAGTGAAATCCAATGGTAGAAATTTATAAAAATATCTCTTCTACATTTTAATATTTTTAAATGATTTTTTTGTCATTGGATAGCTTAGATCTTTCTCTACAAAGACCGTTTTGTACTTTTTCGACTTTGTTTAGGGGAATTTTAAAAAAGCTACTTCAATCAAGTGAAATCCAATGGTAGGAATTTATAAAAATATGTCTTCTACATTTTAATATTTTTAAATGATTTTTATGTCATGGGATGGCTGAGATCTTTCTGTACAAAGACCGTTTTTTATATTTTCGACTTTCTCTAGGGGAATTTTAAAAAAGCTACTTCAGTCAAGTGAAATCCAATGCTAGAAATTTCTAAAAATATCTCTTCTATATTTTAATATTTTTAAATGATTTTTTTGTCATGTTATAGCTCAGATCTTTCGGTACAAAGACCGTTTTGTACTTTTTCGACTCTGTTTAGGGGAATTTTAAAAAGGCTACTTCAGTGAAGTGAAATCCAATGGTAGAAATTTATAAAAATATCTCTTCTACATTTTAATATTTGTAAATCATTATTTGGCATTCGATATCTCAGATCTTTTGGTACAAAGACCGTTTTGTACTTTTTTGATTTTGTTTACAGTTGTTTTAAAGAGGTTACTTCAGTCAAATGAAATCCAATGGTAGAATTTATAAAAATATCTCTTCTACATTTTAATATTTTTAAATGTTTTTTTGTCATTGAATAGCTGAGATCTTTCGGTAAAAAGACCTTTTTGTTTACAGCTGTTTTAAAGAGGCTACTTCAGTCAACCGAAATCCTATAGTAAAATTTTATAAGTATGTCTTTTCGACATTTAAAGATTTTTAAATGATTTTTTGTCATGGGATAGCTGAGATCTTTAGGTACAAATACCGTTTTGTATTTTTTTATATTTTGTTTACAGGTATTTTAAAGAGGCTACATCAGTCAAGTGAAATCCAATGGTAGAAATTTATAAAAATATATCTTCTACATTTTAATATTTTGAAATGACTTTTTTTTTTTTTTTTTTTTTTTTTTTTTTTTGTCATTGGATAGCTTAGATCTTTCGGTACAAATACCGTTTTGTACTTTTTTAATTTTGTTTACAGATGTTTTAAAAAAGATACTTCAGGCAAGTGAAATCGAATGGTAGGAATTTATAAAAATATCTCAAAGGAAACTTGTCAAAGAAACAGGATCACAGAACTATTATTGGCGCATTTATGAACTATTCGTATTTGCCTCAACTAGTCTGTTCACAAGTGCCCCACATAGCCATTAGAGTTAAATTGACAAATCATTGACATTTCTCAATTTTAGAAGAAATTTTTTATCGGAAATATTTTAGTTTTCATAGCATACGTTAAAACAGTAAAATTTAAATAAATGAATGAATAAATAAAGTTATTCGCTTAGCAATTTGTTACTGAGATTTTATTTTTGAGATCGATAAACAGACTGTAATTGACTACTAAAGAAAAATAAAATGTTAAAGAGCTTCAAGAAAGTTTTACCATATGTCTGCCGGGGCTGTCATTGCTAGTAATTAAAAAATAAATAAATAAATAAATAAAAATAATATTAATAGTAATAATTGTAAAAAAATTGCTTCATTTTATCACCTTAATTCCAAATTAGTACCTAATAAGAAAGAGAGAGAAAAAACTTTTAATCGCGGTTTCTATGCCTGTTTATTGAATTTAATGAAATATGATAACGATTTTATTTATATATGATTTTGCTCTAATAACTAACAGAATAAAATGTAAATATATTTATAAATAACCATTTAAATACGTAATCACAATTTGAACTTTCAATATTTTTATTAATTACATCAGTAGTTACATGGTACAAAGAAAAATAAATATCTTGTTTATGAACACTTTCAATGATATATACAATATTTTAAGCTAAACAAAGATAATACAAATTTTATTTACACAATTTGCGTCCACAAAAGCATATTTGCTACATTTTGGAAATCAGATTAGCGTATTTAATAATAATTTTGGTAATATCTATGAATTTACACTTTCTAAACATAAAAAATTTCTAAAAATTTACATTTTCTAAATATTAACAAATCTAAAGCATTATTAGACTTACGAACAGCACTTGAAATATCATTATCAAAATGTAAATATTTTAAAACATTTTAGTTTTCTTTAAAATTTTGAGAGTTTCAGTTTTCAATAGCTCTACTAAGTGTCCCCCCCCCCCCTTCAAGTATTACTTCACATTTATTTTCTATTATGTAAACAAACACGAAATTACAAATTTTGCTATGTGCAAAGCATTTTTCGTATTTTGTCTCCATCTGAAATCTCCTTCGAAAACAGAGTAATAAATAAAAAGAATAAATTAAAAATCATTTTTATGTAGAATGCATTACTTATAGTACAAAATAAAATAATATATATATATATAGGGTAGATGTGCCATTTCAGTAACTTTATTTATTTATTTATTTTAGGTTATACAAGTTGTTAAAGATATATTATTTTCTGTCTTAAATATTTCATGATTCATTTCTGACAAAACTGCTCTGTACACAACAAAATACTTATAATATTAAATTTATAGAAGTAAATACAAAGAGAAATGAAACTAGAGTAGTCTTTTAAAGAGGCTACTTCAGCCAAGTGAATTCCAATGGTAGAAATTTATAAAAATATCTCGTCTACATTCTAATATTTTTAAATGATTCTTTTGTCATGTGATAGCTAAGATATTTCGGTACAAAGACCGTTTTGTACTTTTTAGACTTTTATTAGGGGAATTTTAAAAAAGCTACTTCTGTCAAGTGAAATCCAATGGTAGAAATTTATAAAAATATCTCTTCTACATTTTAATATTTTTAAATGATTGTTTTGTCATTGGACAACTAAGATCTTCCGGTACAAAGACCGTTTTGTACTTGTACGACTTTGTTTAGGGGAATTTTAAAAAAGCTACTTCAGTCAAGAGAATTCCAATAGTAGAAATTTATAAAAATATCTCGTCTACATTTTAATATTTTTAAATGATTCTGTTGTCATGGGATAGCTAAGATATTTCGGTACAAAGGCCGTTTTGTACTTTTTCGACTTTGTTTACAGGTGTTTAAAAGAGGCTACTTCAGTCAAGTGAAATCCATTGGTAGAAATTTATAAAAATATCTCGTATACATTTTAATATTTTTAAATGATTTTTTCTCATTTGATAGTTGAGATCTTTCTGTACGAAGAATGTTTTTACTTTTTTGATTTTGTTTACAGGTGTTTTAAAGAGGCTACTTCAGTCAAGTGAATTCCAATGGTAGAAATTTATAAAAATATCAGTTGTACATTTTAATATTTTTAAATGATTTTTTGTCATGGGATAGCTGAGTTCATTCGGTACAAACACCGTTTTGTACTTTTTTGACTTTTATTAGGGGAATTTTAAAAAATTTACTTCCTACAAGTGAAATCCAATGGTAGAAATTTATAAAGATATCTCTTCTATATTTTAATATTTTTAAATGATTTTTTGTAATTGGATAGCTAAGATCTTTCGGTACAAAGACCGTTTTGTACTTTTAGGATTTTATTTAGGGGAATTTTAAAAAAGCTACTTTAGTCAAGTGAATTCCAATAGTACAAATTTATAAAAATATATCGTCTACATTTTAATAGTTTTAAATGATTCTGTTGTCATAGGATAGCTAAGATCTTTCGGTACAAAGAACGTTTTGTATTTTTTCGACTTTGTTTACAGATGTTTTAAAGAGGCTACTTCAGTCAAGTAAAATCCATTGGTAGAAATTTATAAAAATATCTCTTCTACATTTTAGTATTTTTAAATGATTTTTTTGTCATTGGATAGCTGAGAACTTTCGGTTCAAGGACCGTTTTGTACTTTTTTAAAATTTTGTTTACAGGTGTTTTAAAGAGGCTACTTCAGCCAAGTGAATTCCAATGGTAGAAATTTATAAAAGTATCTCGTCTACACTTTAATATTTTTAAATGATTCTTTTGTCATGGGATAGCTAAGATCTTTCGGTACAAAGACCGTTTTGTACTTTTTAGACTTTCATTAGGGGAATTTTAAAAAAGCTACTTCTCTCAAGTGAAATCCAATGGTAGAAATTTATAAAAGTATCTCTTCTACATTTTAATATTTTTAAATGTTTTCATCTCATTTGATATTTGAGATCTTTCGGTACAAAGACCGTTTTGTACTTTTTCGACTTTGTTTATGAGAATTTTTAAAAAGCTACTTCAGTAATATGAAATCAAATGGTAGAAATTTATAAAATTCTTTCTTCAACATTTTAATATTTTTAAGGGATTTTTTGTCATTGGATAGCTGAGATGTTTCGGTACAAAGACCGTTTTTGCTTTTTTGATTTTGTTTACAGGTGTTTTAAAGAGGCTACTTCAGTCAAGTGAATTCCATTGGTAGAAATTTATAAAAATATCACTTGTACATTTTAATATTTTTAAATATTTTTTTGTCATGGGATAGCTGAGTTCTTTCGGTACAAACACCGTTTTGTACTTTTTAGACTTTTATTAGGGAAATTTTAAAAAAGCTACTTCTGTCAAGTGAAATCCAATGGTAGAAATTTATAAAAATATCTCTTCTACATTTTAATATTTTTAAAATATTTTTTGTCATGGGATAGCTGAGTTCTTTCGGTTCAAAGACCGTTTTCTACTTTTTAGACTTTTATTAGGGGAATTTTAAAAAAGCTACTTCTTTCAAGAGAAATCCAATGGTAGAAATTTATAAAAATATCTCTTCTACATTTTAATATTTTTAATTGATTGTTTTGTCATTGGACAACTAAGATCTTCCGGTACAAAGACCGTTTTGTACTTGTACGACTTTGTTTAGGGGAATTTTAAAAAAGCTACTTCAGTCAAGAGAATTCCAATAGTAGAAATTTATAAAAATATCTCGTCTACATTTTAATATTTTTAAATGATTCTGTTGTCATTGGATAGCTGAGATCTTTCGGTACAAAGACCGTTTTGTACTTTTTTTTAAATTTTGTTTACAGGTGTTTTAAAGAGGCTACTTAAGCCAAGTGAATTCCAATGGTAGAAATTTATAAAAATATCTCGTCTACATTTTAATATTTTTAAATGATTCTTCTGTCATGGGATAGCTAAGATCTTTCGGTACAAAGACCATTCGTACTTTTTAGACTTTTATTAGGGGAATTTTAAAAAAGCTACTTCAGTCAAGTGAAATCCAATGGTAGAAATTTATAAAAATATCTCTTCTACATTTTAATATTTTTAAATGATTTTTTCTCATTTGATAGTTGAGATCTTTCGGTACAAAGACCGTTTTCTACTTTTTTCGATTTTGTTTACAGATGTTTTAAAGAGGCTACTTCAGTCAAGTTAAATCCATTGGTAGAAATTTATTAAAATATCTCTTCTACATTTTAATATTTTTAAATGATTTTTTTGTCATTGGATAGCTAAGATCTTTCATTACAAAGACCGTTTTGTACTTTTACGACATTATTTAGGGGAATTTTAAAAAAGCTACTTCAGTCAAGTGAATTACAATGGTAGAAATTTATAAAAATATCTCGTCTACATTTTAATATTTTTAAATGATTCTGTTGTCATGGGATAGCTAAGATCTGTCGGTACAAAGACCGTTTTGTTTTTTTTTCGACTTTGTTTACAGGTGTTTTAAAGAGGCTACTTCAGTCAAGTGAATTCCAATGGTAGAAATTTATAAAAATATCTCGTCTACATTTTAATATTTTTATATGATTCTTTTGTCATGGGATAGCAAAGATCTTTCAGTACAAAGACCGTTTTGTACTTTTTAGACTTTTATTAGTGGCATTTTAAAAAAGCTACTTCTGTCAAGTGAAATCCAATGGTAGAAATATATAAAAATATCTCTTCTACATTTTAATATTTTTAAATTATTTTTTGGCATTCGATATCTCAGATCTTTCGGTACAAAGTCCATTTATACTTTTTCGTCTTTGTTTAGGGGAATTTTAAAAAAGCTATTTCAGTCAAGTGAAATTCAATTGCATAAAATTATAAAAATATCTCTTCTACATTTTAATATTTTTAAATAATTTTTCTGTCATTGGATAGCTGAGATCTTTCTGTGTGAAGACCGTTTAGTACTTTTTTGGTGTTGTTTACAGGTGTTTAAAGAGGCTACTTCAGTCAAGCGAAATCCTGTAGTAGAAATTTATAAATGTATCTTTTCTACATTTAAATCTTTTAAAATGATTTTTTGGCATTGGATTTCTGAGAGCTTGCGGTACAAAGACCGTTTTATATTTTTTCGAGTTTGCTATGGGGGTTTTAAAGGGGCTTACTTCAATCAAGCGAAATCCTATGAAGTTTTGAAGTTCATATAAATATATATTTTTCTCTTCTACATTTTAATATTTTTAAATGATTTTTTTAGCATTGAATGTTAGAAATTTAGAAAGATATCTCTTCTACAAGTAAATATAAACTGATGATTACCTCAATCAAGTAAAATCCCATGGTATAAATTTATAAAGATATCTTTAAGATCATTTAAAAGTCATTTCTATAGATCATTTTAATACTTGTAATTTTTGTTTCATTATATAACTGATATCTTTCTTTACAAAGAACGTTTTATATCTTTTCGACTTTGTCACGGGTATTTTATAATTACTTACTTCAATAGAGCTAAATCACATTTTAGAAATTTTTAAAGATATCTCGTTTGTATTTTAATTGTCTTTAAACTTTTTTCGGGGGGGGGGGGGGCATTAGATATCGGAGATTTCTCTGTACAAAGATCTTTTTACATTTTTTAGATTTTTTACGGGTATTTTAAAGTGTCTTACTTGAATAGAGAGAAATCCCATTATAGAAATTTATAAAGATATCTCGTCAACATTTTAATTTTTTAAATGATTTTTTTAGCATTGAATTTCTGAGATATTTCTGTACAAATACCTCTTTATATTTTTTTCGATTTTTTTACGGGTATTTTAAAGGTGTTTACTTCAATGAAGTGAAATCCTATGACAGAAATTTATAGAAATATCTCGTCTATATTTTTATAATTTTTTTTATATTGAACAGCTGAGATCTTTCTGTACAAAGACCGTATTACAATTTTTGATTTCGATACAGGTATTTTAAAGTGACTTACTTCAGTCAAGCGAAATCCCATTGTAGAAATTTATAAAAATATCTCGCCTACATTTAAAAAAATTATTTTTTTTTTCTTACATTGAATAGCCTTTACGATTTCATTTATTTTAAAGAGGCTACTGCAGTTAAACGAAACAATGTCTTCGCTTTAAAGCTAATGCTATGAAAGAAATTTATAAAAGTTTATCGTCTGTGTTTTAATAGTTTTAAGTATTTTTTTTTTCTTACTTTGCCTAGTTGATATCGATTTGCACAAAGGCCATTTTCTATTTTTCGATTTATTTTACGGGTATTTAAAAAAAAAAAAAAAAAAAAAAAAAAAAAAAAAAAAAAAAAACTTTAATCAAGCTAAACAATTTACTAGCTTATAATAATTCTTTCGACGATAATCCAACGGTCGAAATTTATAAATAAATCTCGTCTGCATTTTAATATTTTTTTTCCCCCTTTAATAGTTCAGAGCGATCTCTTCAAAGACCTTTTTCTACTTTTTTAATTTTCTTTACAGGACAGTTTCATTTTCGGAACCGTTTTCAAAAGTGATATTATCCTCATATTTAAAATCTACAATCAGTATCGAAAAAAGTAAAAATCGGCCTCTATACTAACCATCGTCACCTATACTATGCAGAAAAAAAAAATAATTAAAAATTGGAATGAAAATATGGCATCTTTATAAAAATCTTCCGTAGGTTTAGTATAATTGAGTTTGTCTTTTCGCGTGACTGAAAAAACCGTTATTCTAAAATTTAGATCAGTTAGACTATGACAGGCTTTGGAATATATACGTATTATTTAGTTAAAATAGTATAAGAACTTTAAAAATCATTCGTTTATCTTTCTGAAAGGGAAAAAGACAGGAAAGACAATTTATATACAATAAAGCATAAATGTATCATTTACGGATGTGAATTTTACCGCAACAGAATATATTTGCTAAAGTATTGTAAATTAGTCATAATTTTCGATAGAAGTGTCAAAATAAATATATTTCTATCTTTTAAATTAGTGTTATCCAATTTAATCATAAATTGCATAATAATTACTTTATATTTTAGAGTGGGTATACTGCAAACTTTTATTGATTAAAATAGAAATATTTATGAAATATTTATGAAAAGGAACATTTAAACTAATTCATTAAGAATTGTCTAAAAGAATGATACAAAAAAAAAAAAAAAAAAAAAAAAAAAGGCATAGAAAAATTTAATACAAATGTATTTATTCGCGAATATATCTATTCATTTTTAATGTCAGAACCATTGTTATTTTCTTTCTGCCCTTTCTTCTTTTCCCTTTGTCGACTGCAGATGACAAAAAGTTAATTCTGTTATGTTTTATGAATTAACGAATATATCACTTTGATGTTGTACACAATTAAAGAATCTTTTTTAGAAATTAAACTTCAAATATATGGAAGAAAAATAATAAAAATGGTAAATCTGTTTTTATTCGAAATCAATAATGCTTTTAAAGTACATTTGAGATTAGATGCCTAATTAAACAAACTTTTTGAAATCAACATGTATTTACATCATTTCTGAAATTCATTTCTGATCGAACTTCTTGCGTGAGATATCATGCATTCAGAAAAGGATGTTTTTATTTTTTCATCCTAAAGCAGCAAACAACATTTTACTAATAGCCACAGGCAAGATTTTACACCTTCGTCCATGTAAGACTCCCTACAGGGTAAACCCATATCGTCTTTCACCCTAATTACTCTTAAGGCGTCTCCCTTTAAAGGCGGAGTTAAACACCATTTTCGACTCTTTTAAATCAAAGTGCTTCAACTTTTTATACAAATAGCATAGATTAAATTTTTTTAAAAATCAAAATAAAAAACATTTTCTGAAAGCTAAATAATTAAACTCTGCATGCTGTTTTACCAAATTTTAAAATGTCAAACAGATTTTTCGTAATAAGACATTAAAGGTGAATTTTAAAGACTATAAAATAACGCACTTGTATCACCTTAAAATTCAAAAAAGAAATAAAATTTCAGAATGACGTGCATACTTTAAACCTACAGGTTTGCAAAACAACAAAAATTATTAAATTTGAGCAAAATGCAAAGGAATGAAAGCGATAAATTTCTTCCATTGAAATAACATTAGCCGTTCTATCTCGGAGCGTTACTGATGTAGGGCCTTAATTTATAACTGAAAATATCTTTTTTTGGTTACAATAGTCTTTGTTTTCAGTGTAACTGCAAAATTCTGATTTTGAAAGCAATGCATTTATTAGGACAAAAAATAGTCCAAAATCAAATGATGGATCAATCTGAACAGTTTTATAATTTTTTTTCCCAAATCAATAAATTATTATTCATTAATGAAAGTAGTTTAAAAGAGTACAAATAATAGAAAATGGAAAACAATTTAACTAAGATTTATTCTGGTGTAAAGCATGTTAATGAGATATAATTAAGACGCGACTTCTTAAAGTTATTAGTATGAATAAAGCAGATCAGGTAGCATAAACGTCTTTTAATTAAAAATTCATGGGACGTTAAACGAAATTATACATTACACACATCATGTTAAATTAATTAGATAAATTTCAGTCGGAGCTAATGAGATTCGTTATATTGTCTGGCTAGTTTTGTATTCGAAGTGTGAATATTAAAACTTACTTTCTTTTTCTCTGTCAATGTAATTTGCGAATTATTAAATTGTTGCCTATATAAAGTAGCTTCACAGCTGTAAGCTATTTCAAAGATAATAGAAACTTTCATCAAATCCGAATTTTATCACAGAGAGCGTGTTAAAACAATGGTAAGAGAATTTGAATTTTTAAAAGTTAATCCGTATAATTAAATTTTGATTGGCATGTAGTTTAATTATTTTGGTGTTGAAAATCTTTCGTTTGATCATGAAAAAATGCAGGTGTAAAACATTAAAAAATCATTTTTTATTTATTTTATTCTAACATTACTTTATGTTTATTCTGTTTTCAACATACATTATTTTGATTACTTCGCGGAGAAAACACTACATGTAGAAAAATAAAATAAAATTTTAAAAATAACGCTTGTTGAGTTATCTTCGTCAATAGAAATAGGCTTGGTACCACCAGATATTATCCTGAACAAAAAAACAATGAACCAAGATTTGCTTGTTTTATAATGTTATTATGGATTTCAAAGCCGATAAGCAAATTTAGCAAAATATGATCTTCTGTAATTCTTCTAAATCAAGTCATATAAGGAAATTTATAAGTATAAATAATATTTTTTAGTCTGTTTTGTCGATTCACATTAAAATTCTGTTTTCGAAGCTATTTATTTATTAAATAAAATTAGTAATCAATTTAAAGAAAATGTTGGTTTATTTTATTTCCTAAATGCATACTAATATATCTTAATTTGTCTCTAAAAATATTTTGTTTCAAGATTTCAATAGTCTTCGATTTGCAGGTAAAGTGCATTATTCTGTTTTTAAAAGCTATGTATTTATTTTGACAAAAAAAATCAAAAATTAATTGATGGATCAATATAAATAGGCTTAAGATCCCCCTATATCAATAAGTTATTAATCTGTAACAGAAATAATTTAACAATGTATAAGTATTAGAAAATCGAAAAAACATAAATATGATTTTTACAGGAATAATGCAAGTTAATGAAATATAATTAAGTTACGGATTCTTAAAATTATTAATATGAATATAGCTGATCAGATAGCATAAATGTATTTGAATTAGAAATTCATGAGAAGTTAAATGCAACTAATTCCTAGAGTGAATATTCACATCTATGTGCAATTACTCTCTTGATCTGAGTTAAAGTATTTTGTGAACAATTAAATTGTTGTCTACATAAAAGTCGCTTCATAGTTGTTAGATATTTCAAAGATAATATAAATTTTCATCAAATCTGAATTTTATGACAGTGTGCGTGTGAAAAAGTGTGGATAAAATAATTTGAATTTTAGAAAGTTAATCGTCATACTAAACTTCCCGCTGCACAGGTCTGTAGATCAGTTCATTTAAAAAGACAATAATCTATAGAAGATGAATACATATTAATTCTTGAACTGAAGAATACAGTATAATTTTCCATCTTTATTTATCGCGACACAAAACCACAAAGCAAAACGAGTATATTCACTTTCTTAACAAAAAAATCACTATTACATATCTTTATCTCATATTACAATTTACGGTTTTTATTTTAAACCCATCGAAAGTTCCAGAAAATCATTCATCCGTTCTGCCGTTGCCACCTTTTTTCGAAATCCGAAGAAACTTGAATTTAGCACAATATTTTGTCCGTTACAGCTCACGCAAAGCCATGGGGTTAGTTCTTGGCAATAGAGTTGGTCCTCAGCCGAGCATGTTCATAACAGAATCAGTTCAGGGCAGTAGAGTTTGTCCGTAAAGCTCTTTGACTCTTACAATTCCCCCCTAAAAGAGCTCATTAGTGGCTTTTGACACAATGAAGCTTTAAAGTACATACACACGAAAAAAAAATATTAGCAAGGATGAGAGCAATGTGAATCTTCCCATTTCTTTTAAATTAAATATATACAAATACCACAATATATACACTAAATATAAGCATGGACAACAGAAATACCAAAATACATCAAAATTTAAACATCATGCAATTTTTTTTTTTTTTTACTTTTCCCAAATGACTCGCCAAAGGAATTTCGTGAGCAACCGATAAAATATACTGTCTCTTACACTGAGGTAACACTACCTGCTTCACATTTTCACCACAGACATCTTCAGAATGCATAAGAATACCTTTCTCTATAAAATAAGCACTTTTATTATTTTCAGCCATTTCCCAAATATTTCTTAAAGTATCATCAGCTCTTTGTAGTTTTATAAAAGATTCTTCTGTTTCCTTCTCACTGAAATCAAGTTTATCAGTTTCAGGATCAGAATTCAACTTTTCAACCTTTCCATGCTCATTGTCCATTTCCAACTCATTTCCACCCTCCAAATCAACATCACCAGTGAGATCAGAGACATTCTCAACCTTCGTATATAATATAACCTTATGGTTTAATGCTTCATAAGCAGTTGGACATATAAGCATCTCATTCACCAATTTCTTGGAAACGGCACAAGTTACCATTACATTTCCATGAATTTTATCATCTATTCTCATCGGTATTATTTTTAATGGAGCGACTTCACTCTCTCCGAATGCTGAAGTTATCTCAATCTTTCCTTCTCCTTCAACTGATACATCCTTAACTAAGTCTTCCCGTATCACCGAAATCTGTGCACCTGAATCATAGATACCGTCCAACACATTACTTCCACATCTAATCTTAACCACTTCCAATTCCTCAAATTTTCCCTCTCTTTTCACGCAGGACAAAACAGGTATTGTTATTTTTGCAGTTAATATCGATGACTGCTCTTCTCCATCTTTCTTATTCGATTGCACAGAGTTCATTTGTGCTCTTTGTACACCTTGAGTACCACGTTGATTTGGGCAAAATGAAGCCTTGTGACCCTCTTGTCCACACGAATAACAAGTAATTTTATTAGGTATCCGTGTCCTTGCTTTATAAGTACCAACTCTTGACTCATATCTGCGGTCCGATGCAAAACCAGGATTTCTATTATCAGTGTGTTTAGAATAAAATAAAAAATTACTCTTCTCCTCTGAAAATCTATCTTTCTTAACTAACTTCCTAAAATCTTGTTGCACACTTCCATATAAGTCAAGTTTTTCAGCCAAATCAGCAGGAGATACTATTTTAGGCCATTCATCCACAAAATGATCTCGAATCTCATCAGGCACTCTTCTTTTTAATTGATCGGTTACAATCAAATTTTTTAAAGAATTGAAATCAACAATTTTAAATCCATCAATCCATTCTTGAAAATAACCATTTAATTCAAATACAAATTCTCGCCATGTGCGCTCAGGGTTTCTTTGATGTTCCATAAACTTTCTACAGAATCTCTCAGGACATAACTTAAACCGTCTCAGTAGAATCCCTTTAATATATTCATAATCTTCAAATTTTTCCTCTGCCGCACGTGCGGGAACCTGTATAATATCGGACGGCAGCAAAACCAACAAGTTCGATACCCAATGTTATGGATCTACACACATCCTCTTTGCTTGGCGTTCAAAAACAGATAAATACAAAACAATGTCGTCCTCCTTGACATTAAATTTCGGCATAAGTTTCGCAAATTCAATTCCATAATTATAGGTTTTCATTTCCAATCCATCAATTCCTGCTTTTTCGCTATCTTTCCCTATCCTCAATTTCTCCAACTCAAACTCCCTCTCTTCTTTTTCCAACGCAATTTTTTCCATCTCTTTTTTCGTCTCTATAATAGTTTCTAACAATCCCTTCACAAACTCTACTTCATAGTTTTTACTCGCCATAATTAGTTGTTTTAAATCAGCTATTATTGCATCCGGTTCAGGGTGCTCTCCCAATTCCTCAGCCAGACACCGTAAATCTTCTTTACGAGCCTTACCCAAAAATGACATTGTTACTTTTTAAATAATTTCTCAAGAGGGTAGTAAACTGTCCAACAAATTGGCAAAAACTCAAATTAACCGTAACTCGGAATCACTAATCCACCACTCTCATAAACACCAGAAATAAGTCGCATTTTGTAACCATATCACGCGCATAAATTCAATACCATTGCGAGCACCATAGCAGTTTCAAAATTCAAAACCTTCACATGTATCACGTCACAATACAACACTTCAAATAATACTACTTCATAAAACAATCCAAATTCATATTAAAACAAACATATACACACCACATCAATGAACACTCATCATAATTTATAAATCCTTCAATTAACATATATACACAACCAATACTCAATTACTCTCCGAAATATACACAACCCTACTTCCATAGCAAAACATCTCATATATAAAACCAACAATAAAAAAAAATCACAACCAAAATCAATTCAAAATATCCTCCATCCAGCCGGCACTACAAAACACCACTCCTATACTGCTACAATACTACTACACCTTAGCACTGACGTACTACTTAGTTACATTCAAAACAAATTCCTTTCCTTAACGTCAAAATATGAAATAAAATCGCAAAAATCTTAATAAATTTATTATAGATACAATATAAATTCTTATAATGGGAAGTCACATTAATAAAAAGCTCTCACCTTGCATATCCTACCGACTACGCCACTAAACTTCCCGCTGCACAGGTCTGTAGATCAGTTCATTTAAAAAGACAATAATCTATAGAAGATGAATACATATTAAGTCTTGAACTGAAGAATACAGTATAATTTTCCATCTTTATTTATCGCGACACAAAACAACAAAGCAAAACGAGTATATTCACTTTCTTAACAAAAAAATCACTATTACATATCTATATCTCATATTACAATTTACGGTTTTTATTTTAAACCCATCGAAAGTTCCAGAAAATCATTCATCTGTTCAGCCGTTGCCACCTTTTTTCGAAATCCGAAGAAACTTGAATTTAGCACAATATTCTGTCCGTTACAGTTCACGCAAAGCCATGGGGTTAGTCCTTGGCAATAGAGTTGGTCCTCAGCCGAGCATGTTCATAACAGAGTCAGTTCAGGGCAGTAGAGTTTGTCCGCAAAGCTCTTTGACTCTTACAGTCATACTTAAATTTTGATTGGCATATTGATGAATTATTTTTGAGTTGAAAGTCTCTCGTTTAAGCATGAAGTAATGCGTGTGTAAAACGTTCAGAAATTCATTTTTAATATATTTATTTTTTATTTTAACATTATTCTACGTTCATTCTGTTTTTAAAGAAAATTTTTTTGCTTCCTTCGCACAGAAAACATATGTATGTATAACAATAAAAAAAAAAAATATTCAAAATCACTATGGTTGCGTCAGCTGTGGAAGTATACAATACCTCTTGCAAAACTTTTAATAACGCTTTTATTAAAATGTTGTTATTTCAACTGGTAGATATTTCAAAAAGGTTCATAATTTAACTATCTATTTTATTTAATTTGCATTTAATGACTAATTGCATTAATTTCCTAATTTGCATAATTTATATCTTATAAGTAACTATAACATTCCAAATTTCATGTTCCTCGGCTGTTCAGTAATACAAAAACGGATTTTTTGGAACGTTTCTTGCTATTGTCACCCATTTTGGTAGTGGCATGGATATAAGATATAGCCTATGTTGGAACAGAGGCTAACAACATCCTTTTGATGTCATTACTTTTTATATCAGCTCGATTGTTTAAAAGACTATTTCGAACAAAGAAACAAACTTTTTTTAAAAAATATTAGTATAGATTTCAGATCTGATAAGCAATTTTAGCAAAATGGGTTTTTTCTTCTGCCAGATACATTTTGATATAAAGTAATTTATAACTATAAATAATGCAACACTATAAATAATTAAGACTAAAAATATTTTTTTAGGTGCGTTCGTAGTTATGTAAATACGTAGCACCTATTGTTGTCGCTCAGTCCGTCCGTCTGCCCGTCTGTCTGTCCGTCTATCTGTCCGTCCGTCTGTCCGTCTATCTGTCCGTCCGTCTGTCTGTCTGTCCGCATATAACAACGCAGAAACTACCCAAACGAATCGTTTGAAATTTAAAATACATAATTATAACATAATTTTGTCGAGTCATTTCAAATTTTATGAAAATAGGATGGATAGATCAATTACAGGGACAATCAAAAGGATTCCGTTACATTACGGTCAATGGGAGAAAAAGTTTCAAATGCATTTCAATCGTTTGAAAATTAAAACATATAATTATTACGTAATTTTGTCGAGGCATTTCAAATGTTATGAAAGTCGGATGCATAGATCATTTACAGAGACTATCAAAAGTATTCCATTATATTACAGTCAATGGGAAAACAGTTTCAAATGCATTTTAATGATGTTACACTCATTCGAACATAATAGAATCGGCATGAATCCATGAAATATATACTAAAATATGCATTCTATACAATCTGTGATGCAAAGAATTTTTGTTATTAAATTACAGGGTCACACAAAAATATTGCACTACGTAATGCTATACGGGGAAACATTGTTTGTGGCGTGTTTTAATTATATTCAACTAGTTCACATTTTATGAATAAGATATATGTTGCTGAGGTGTAATAAAAATTACTTCCTGCATATTTACAGAAACACAAAGATTTCGACTACTATACTGTATCCGAAGTACGTTCTACTATATCAGCAAGATTTGAATATTCTTAAAACTTTGTTATCGTATGAAAGCACCTCATTTGCTACGTTCACGTGCAATTTCCAACTTGTTTGAATTACAATAGTCCTCGTTTTGCAGACAATCTGCATAGTTCTGTTTTGAAATCTATGTATTTATTTTGACAATAAACAATAGAAAATTAATTGATGTATCAATCTAAACAGATTTAAGATTTTTTTTAATATCAATAAGTTATTAATCTTTAATAAAAGTAATTTAACAATGTATAACTATTAATAAAAGAAAAAAAAGAAAAGAGAAAGAAAACATAAATAAAATTACTACTTGAGTAAAGCATGTTAATAAAACATAATTAAGTCACGAACTCTTAAAATTATTAGTCTTAATAATGTATGTCAGTTAGCATAAATGTCTTTTAATTATAAATTCACGGGAAGTTAAATGAAACTTATCATTACAATACACACTTGAAGCTAAAGTAATTATATAAACTTCAGGTGAAACTAATGATATTCTTTATTTTATCTGTCTCGTTTTGGTATGCTAAGTGTGAATATTCAAATTTATGTTCAATTACTTTGTTGGTCTTTGTCCATGTATGTGCCAAACGATTAAATATCTGTACATACAAAGAAGCTTCATAGTTGTTAGCTATTTCACAGATAATGCAAACTTTTATCAAATCCTAATTTTATAACAGTGTGCGTGTTAAAAAGTGTGGTTAAAAGTGTTTGAATTTTTAAAATTTAGCAGCCTATTTAAATTTTGACGGGCATATAATTGAATTATTGTGGTGATGAAAATATTTCGTTTAAACATGAAGAAATGCAAGTATAAAATCATGCGAAAATCCTTTTTAATTAATTTATTTTTTAGTGTAATATTATTCTATTTTCATTCTGCATTTAACGGAAATTATTTTGCTCATATCGCACAGAAACCATACATATGCACTGTAATAAAATTAAATAATTTAACTCATGCTTGTTTCATAATTTTACGTCTTTCGAAATTCGCTTGGTAGCTACAGAGATTACCTGAAACAAAGAAACAAAGAACCAAACATTAATTTTTTATACATAATATCAGTATATATTTCAAAACCCATAAACATTTTTAGCGAAATGTTTTTTTTTCTTCTGCTACATGTATTTGATGTAAAATAAATTATAAATATAAATATATTTTTTAATATTATAATAGTCTTCTTTTTGTAGATAAACGTCACAATTCTATTTTTGAAGCTATTTGCTTGTTAACCAATTTGTTTCATTTGGTCATCAATTTTAAGCAACAAGCAAATAGCTTCAAAAACAGAATTGATAACCAAATGAAAGAAATTAGCTACTTATTTTAATTGCTAAATGCATATTGATTTTTCTTAATTTACCACTAAAAATGTTTTTTGACTATAGTAGTCTTCCTTTTGCAAACAAACTGCATAATTTTGATTTTAAAAGTCATGCATATATTTTGAGAAAAAACAATCAATAATTAATTGGTGGATCAAGCTAAACAGGTTTAAGCTTTTTTTCCCTATATCAATAAGTTATTAATCTTTAATAAAAGGAGTTTAACAGTGTATAAATGTTAGAAAATCGAAATAACATAGATAATATTTCTATTGGAATAAAGCTTGTTAATGAAAAATAATCATGTCACTCATTCTTATAATTATTAATATGAATAAGGCAGATCAGGTAGCATAAATGTCTTTTAATTATAAATTCATGAGAAGTTAAATGAAACTAATCTGTACACTATACACTTAAAGCTAAAGTAATTAGATAAATTACAGTCGAAGCTAATGAGATTCTTTATATCGTCTGGCGCTATCTTCGATATTCCTAGTGTGAATATTCAAATTTACGCGCAGTTACTTTCTTGGTCTCTGTCAATGTATTTTTCGAACATTTGAATAATAGTTTATATAAAGCAGCTTCATACTTGTTAGCTATTTCAAAGACAATATAAACTTTCATGAATTTTATTACTGAATTTTATTACATTTTGCGTATTAAAAATTGTGCATAAAATAATTTTAACTTTTTAAAATTAATTAGCATATTTAAATTTTTTTATTAACATATAGATGAATTATTTTGATGTTGAAAATCTTTTTTTTTTTAAGCATGGAGAAATGCATTTGTAAAACCTTCAGAAAATTATTTTTATTTTATTTATTTTTCTGTCTAACATTATTCAACGTTTATTCTCTTTTTAAAGCAAATTATTTTCTTCATCTTTCACATAAAAGAAATATATACAATATAATAATAAAATAAAATAATTAAAATCACGCTTCTTGCGTCATCTGCAGAAGTGTACAATACCACTTACAAAATTTTTAATAGTGCTTTATTCAGATGTTATTTTTTCAACAAGTAGATATTGCACAAAAGTTTATAATTCAACTATCTGTATGCCCTAATTTGCATATTTCCTTAGCTAATATATGCGTGGAAGTGCAATTTTGTGTTCAATGGTACTTAATTAACATAATTATGTTAAACATTGAGCATTGGTTGCAACATTACCTTAGTTGAATATATTATTTCTCATCATTCTTTAATTTTGCTGACCGCTATATATCTACTTCATGCTCGTTGATTCCTTTTTTTAAGTTTTCCTTTTTTTCATTCCTATGTATTTGATGATTCCGTTATGAGTATTAAAAAAAAAGAGTATAATGAGTATTAAAAAAAAGAGTATAGACTAGCCTATACATCTTCCGATGTTGTCATCCAGCTATATTGACTAAATTCATATTTAGTTTTATATCTATATTGCTTTTACATTGCAGAGTAAATGACATTGAATTGTTAAAACTTGTTATCATTATTTTTTAAGTTTGTTATTGCTTGAAAATTATTTTTATAAAAACTTTTATTATTTTTAACTACTAACAAGAAAAAAAGTGATATAAAACTATTTATATAGCTTCTTACATCCCGTTTAGTGAGATATATTTACAAAGCATAAATTTATATTCTCTTTAACTTACGCGTCACAAATCGACAAAACTATTTGTTCATCTGCTTTTTATTTCAACTTTTATTCTAAATATTATGGAATTACATTGTGCACTACTGTTATAAATATAAAGAAACAATATAATTGTTTGAATTTCATGCAAATGAATTTGAAAAATAATGTCAAAATTCCCAATTTATGCAAACTGCGTAAAATGTGATTAAATTATTCAAGTATATTGTCATTATTAGTCATGTGCATTGTTTAAAGCTATATGCTATTTATAATTTTACAAATAATGTGATTTTGAATTGCAGACTTACTAACAAGCTCTTAGTAAATATACGGAAATATCATAATAATAAATCATCGAGAGTTTTGCATTGGTTTCGTACTTTAATAAATGTGTATGTAGTAGGAATTATTTTTCATATATGTTTTACAAACTAGTCACTAGATATAACCAAATGTTAAAGATGGAGGGTTATAAATGCCATACAATAATGTTGAGTATTGAACACATGGATATTTCTACATTATTTATTTTGCAGCTAGTGTTGTTTCCATTATAATGAAATAAAAAATAAATAAAATTAGTCTCATTGATTTTCGACATAATAACATGCATTTATTATGTGTTTACAAAGGCATGTGAACACACACACACACGAAATTTTTCATGAACAATGTTAAATTTTTCAATCGGCAGATATATTTTTTATTATTATTAAACTCCTTTACAAATACATTTTTTAACAAATTATTGTATGCTAAGAAAATAAAACTTATTTTACAACGTTGATCCTTGAAAGATTAAATTTAATTTGTAAATAATCTAAAATCCATTAGCCAGATAATTTTACTATTGATTACAAGATATATTGATTGCAAAATACACAATTATATATAAATATTACTGCAAAAATAATACTATGAACGATTCAGTCGTAAATTTAATTTTATGTTTAAATTATTATTTTAAGAAATCATTGACAAATATTTTGTTTTCAATATTATAAGCCTAGAAATGTATGTAGTATCACAAAATAAAAATACACATATGTGATGCTACTTGATCACAGGTCATGGAGTAATGCAGAATGAAATAAAAAGAATACTGCCCAGTTAAACTGATGGCATTGAGCTCACAGGCTACAAATACTAATTGCACATTAAAGCCTTATATTTTCAAGGGTTAATTCCGTTCGAAAAAAAAAATTAAGAAGTGGAAACAGCTCTCCCCTTTCCTCTTTTTTTTATACTTAATCACTGAACCTCCTATACTATCAAAGACATGCTTTATCATATAAAAAATCTATATCCAAAATTCAGAGCAAATTAGATAATTCTTAATAAAAACCCATTTAGCATTTATATAATTTAAAAGGAGTTATCCCCCTCTTTTATACTTAACCATTAAACTTCCAAAACTATTCAGAGATTTGAACGAAATCTGACAATTCTGCTTGAAAAACCCATTTATATAAATTAAGGGGGGGGGCATTAGAACCCCTGTTCCCCTTATTTATACTTATTCAATGAACACCTAATAACAGTCACGGAATCGCCTCATCAGAATGATCCTAATCTAAATTTTGAACGAAAATTAATTCTGCATGAAAATCCCATTTATATCAACTAACGGGGGGGGGGCATTAGAGCCCCTGTTCCCCCTATTTATACTTATTCAATGAACACCTAATAACAGTCACGGAATCGCCTCATCAGAATGATCCTAATCTAAATTTTGAACGAAAACTTAATTCTGCATGAAAATCCCATTTATATCAACTAACGGGGGGGGGGGCATTAGAACCCCTGTTCCCCCTATTTATACTTATTCAATGAACACCTATTAACAGTCACGGAATCGCCTCATCAGAATGATCCTAATCTAAATTTTGAACGAAAACTTAATTCTCAATTAAAATCCCATTTATATCAACTAACGGGGGGGGGGCATTAGAACCCCTGTTCCCCCTATTTATACTTATTCAATGAACAACTAATAACAGTCACTGAATCGCCTCATCAGAATTATCCTAATCTAAATTTTGAACGAAAACTTAATTCTGCATGAAAATCCCATTTATATCAACTAACGGGGGGGGGCATTAGAACCCCTGTTCCCCCTATTTATACTTATTCAATGAACACCTAATAACAGCCACGGAATCGCCTCATCAGAATGATCCTAATCTAAATTTTGAACGAAAACTTAATTC
Source organism: Maratus speculifer (assembly GCA_964019185.1). Lineage (NCBI taxonomy): Eukaryota > Metazoa > Arthropoda > Arachnida > Araneae > Salticidae > Maratus > Maratus speculifer. The sequence continues at coordinate 275,960,877 of OZ025289.1, read as the reverse complement.
TGCATGAAAATCCCATTTATATCAACTAACGGGGGGGGGGGATTAGAACCCCTGTTCCCCCTATTTATACTTATTCAATGAACACCTAATAACAGTCACGGAATCGCCTCATCAGAATGATCCTAATCTAAATTTTGAAAACTTAATTCTGCATGAAAATCCCATTTATATCAACTAACGGGGGGCATGAGCCCCCCGTTCCCCCTCTTATACATATCGAATGAACTCCAAAAACTAATCAGGGAAGCGCCTTATCAGGATATACCTATATACAAAATTTCAAGTGGATCCGATATTTTTATCATGAGTTATCGCGTTACGCACATACGCACATACGCACATACATACAGAACGGACGGGCACATAAGCTCTCAGGCTATGATAGCCTGTGAGCTAATAAAAACTGGTCTGTACTCTTATGATTTAATCATTACGATAGCGATCAATATCACACATTCAATAGCTATCTGCAGTCGTTGACATTTTATGTATACCATTGGTCATTACACGTTGGCAGTTTCTTGAAAAAAATGAAAACACTTTCTTACAAAAGAAGGAATTTTACTAGTTTCTTGTATCACAATACATGGGCCAAGCATATACCACTATTCGGAAACTCAATAAAAACAATTTTTACCACCATCGCTTCACAGACTCCAGTTTGTGGTGTGTTCCAGACTGAGTTTGTGGTGTGTGTTTCTGGCCTTGGCCAGCAGCCAGCGTCTGTGTGTTTCTGGCCTTGGCCAGCAGCCAGCGTCTGTGTGTTTCTGGCCTTAGCCAGCAGCCAGCGTCTGTGTGTTCTGGCCTTGGCCAGCGTCTGTGTGTTTCTGGCCTTGGCCAGCGTCTGTGTGTTTCTGGCCTTGGCCAGCGTCTGTGTGTTTCTGGCCTTGGCCAGCAGCCAGCGTCATTGGACAACGAAGTTGATGATTGTTTATTAAGGTGCTGACGATTAGAGAATAGCTACGGCCTCCAGTAAAGCGGAAAGAAGTTCAGATAGTGGATTAAAGGTTCGGCCTTGGTAAGAAAGTTTAGAATCGTTCCGTTTTGATTATTTGAGAAATAAAGAAATATCCACAGCCACGGGCTGTGAAATTAAGATTTGTTTAGTAGATCAGCCAGGAAGTAGTGTCAAGTGCTAGACGGTGCCCCGACTGAGCTAGACCGACGCCTGTGAGTATGATTTAGCTTTTCATAGTGTTCTCAGTGAGTGAAATTATAGACTGGCTCCACTTTCCTTTAGCCCTTATCATTTTAATAAACTGTGTTGTTTTAACCTAAATTACTGAGTATGTCTGCATATAATGTGATAAATGACACCCAGCATGAATATACCGTCACAAATGGCGCCCAACGAAATGTCGGACATTTTGAGATTGTGCCACGAGTGTATTTCACCGGTGAGGGTGATATTAGTGAATTTTTAGTGAAATTAGATGATTATATTTTGTTCAATAATATACCTGAGAAAAACAGGTACGTAGTGCTTAAATGCTCGTTAAAGGGCGAAGCACTTTTGTGGTTAGAAAATATAGGAAAGTTTTTGATTACTGAGGAAGCGAAAAGATTTGAACAAACTGTAATTGAGTTAAAGAAGGCATTTCCTCCCGTTAAAGATAAAAGTATTTTGAGAAAAGAGTTCTATTGTAATAAGCAGAATATATATGAATCGGCGTCAAAATTTTATCTTCGTAAGCTGGAACTAAAAAATAAATTAAATTTGAATATTACATTTGAGGAATTGTTGGACATTGTTTTTCCTCTTTTTAATCCAAATATACAGGACTTTATTGAAGTTAGAGCACCGAAGAATTTTGCAGAAATGCACCAGATATTATCGAAGTATGAGTCTCGGCATAGCTCGGATCAACGGGATTTGCGTAACCCTCGGCAGAGACCTGTCACGGATGGTAATTTGAGAAATGAGGGGGAACGTAATTTTGTGAGAGGGGGACAGCGATTTCCGGATAGTAATTTGCGTAATAGAAATGATGAATTTGGTCGTAATAAGTCGAATACGAGTAATGGTAATAGGAATTGTGATGGTGCTAATAAGTTTAGAAGTGGTGAGAGAAGTATGCATGGAAATAGACAGAATAGTGGTTATAATCGTAGTGGGGGAGTACGGGACAGGAATGTTTCTTCGCAAGTAAGGAGATTAACTTCGGATGAGAATTTTGAAGGTAGATCAGTGCAAAGGAGAGGTGTGAGGAGGTCGGGTCAGTTAAACTGGTAAGTGACTGTATTTCGGAAGGTATGCAGTCACAGGTCAAATCGAAAAAGCCTTCTGTGAGTTTAAATAAAATTACTATTAATCCGGTTGAGTTACCTGAAGTGTTAATTGTGTTGGATGGTATTGTCGTTAAAAGTGTCTTCGATACAGGGGCAGATAAGTCGTTCATTTCTTTTGATTGTTATCGGAAATATTTTTCGTATAAGAAGTTGAAAAGGTCAAGTCTGGTGGTTCAGTCAGCACAGGGAGTAGCTTGCGATAATAAAGGTTCAGTGGAATTGGAAGTTGAAATTCGTTCGGTTAAGACATGTTGGGAGTTTTGTGTGTTAGATGGATTAACAGTGCATTGTATAGTTGGTGTGGATTATATGAGGGATAGAGGAATTAGTTTGGATTTCTTTAAAAAGTCGTTAATCGTGAATAATGATGAGAATGTGAGTAAGAAAGAGCCTGTTTCAGTGTCAGTTAATTTGGAGGAATCTAGTTTAAGTGAGGTTAAGAAGGTGGAGTTTAATAAGTCTTTAGTCGATTTTGGTAAAGTTTTTTCAGATAAACCGAGTTTAACGAATGAAGTTCATATTGGTTTTGACGCACTAGTTGCTAGTAAACCATTTCGTTATGATTTTATATCTAATATTTTTAAATCTTTTTGTGAAAAGTTGGAGACTGAGGACGGTAGGGAACTTACTCAGTCTAATATGGCTGAACGTGTAAATCGTACATTAATTCAAATGATTTCTTCTTATGTTGGTTCTCATCATGCAAATTGGGATCAGTTTCTTCAACATTTTGCGTACGCACTTCGTACGGCAGTTCACGAGTCAACGGGGAAAACGCCTGCTGAATTGTTTTTGGGTAGAAAAGTTATTACTCCATTCCAAAGGTTAGTTATGGTGTCAGATGCGGAAAGTCAGTACATGTGTCAGGATATTGAGAGGTTGGTTAAGAAAGCTCAGGTTCAAATGGGAAAAGCGCAAGAAAAGCAAGCTCAGTATTATAATATGCGTAGAAGGGAGTTAGAAGTGAAAGTTGGAGATTTTGTGTTAGTAGAAAAGCATTGGTTAAGTTCAAGTCGTCAAAAGAGAGTAGCTAAGTTTGGTCCGAAGTTTGTAGGTCCGTTCGAGGTTTTGGAAGTTCGAAATAATAATTTGGTTGTTGATGTCAATGGTGAAAGAATGACTGTTAATCTGGATCAGGTTAGAGTGTATAAGTTTAGAGAAAATGGTAGTGAAGGTTCTCATATGTCGAGTGGTGTTTCGCGAAATTCCCGATCCAATGAGTGTCCCGAGTCCAGCACTTCTTCGTCTAATTCTTTTCATCAATATTCAAGAAGAAAATTTGGTCAAACAGCTCCAAAGACTGTTATTGAAAGTCGAAAGCCTAGCAATCCGAGAGCAAAGTATAATAAAAATAAGAGAACTGTGTCAAATACATCGGACTCTGTGTGTCATAAAAGACAAAAAATTATAAATTGTCCAGTTCCTCCATCTATTAGACAACAACCTCACAAGCATAAATTAACTAATAGTTCACCATCTTCAGTGATTAATCCCCAGAAAAGATTTCGTTTGGACACTCGTAAAACTGTTAAGCGAAGTTTAAATTCTGAATTTTTGCCTAACAAGAAACTACATAGGTCCGGAAAGAAACGTGGCCTAGGATCTTCGGTAACTTCGGGTGCGTCTAGAAAGAGGAGGCAACTCTCAGATTACCGGCAACAACAGTGTGAGCCTCGCCATGGAGTGAACCCAGCGAACCGGCCAGAGCAGAGTCGTCGAGTGGAACCTACGAGTATTCCACGGCATCCATTCAGAACCAGGCTGCAGGCACGACAGTCAACTGTGGCGTCACCGTACAGTTCTGATGACGAGAGATCCTTCGTACAAGCCTTTTGGGACAGGAGGAGAAAGCCATCTTGCAGTATGAAGCCTGCTAGCAGTGAATCATCTCTATGATTGGGTGATACTGTTCTTTATTAAATTTCTATTAGAGTGCATATATGTGGTAGCAATGTGAAGGAATAGAAAGCAGAGAGACTGTTTTATACTTTTGGCCATTTTTGGAATTTTTTGACGGACTCACGTTTAGTGCTTAATTGTGTTCAAAATTTGTTTGCAAAATTATTAGTTCTATGTATGTTTGAGATTTTGGTCTTAACTGCTTTTTAAAAATTCTGGATCTATTGTTAAATTGTTATATTATTTGTTTAAAATGTTACTATATTGTTATTGTTCATGTGTTATAAAATGTATGTTAATGTATGTTTAAATTTTCAGAAAGTACAGATAGTAATTTGGGTTATTTTGTACACGCGCCGCGGTTCAGGCGCGCACGTGTTTTGCGGTCAAGAAGTCCTTGACACGCGTTTCTATCTCTTATACTAACATTTAATGAATTAACTTTCTTCTTATCGTTCGTGTTTTATGAGTTGCGTTTTGTACTTTAGTTGGAAATGGTTTCCGCAAGTTGCGAAGTTTTAAGCTGCATTTGAATTTGAAATTGTATTGTATTAAAATTGAATGTTAATGTGATTTTCTTGCAGGGAAGTATACTTTTTGTTATGTATTGATTCTGCTATTTTTCTTTTAGTTAATACAGATGAAGAGATTGATGACGTCATTTTGTAAATTTTTGATATTTTTTGATTGTTGCATAAGCACAGCGATATGCCGCTGTACGTATGTGCCCCAATTATTGTTCAAGTGGAGTTAAGTTCTGAAGAAGTTTGGGAGTTAGTTCATTGGCTAATGGGGATGTAGGTATTACGTAGTAGCAGAGTTAGTTTAGTATGAAGTAAATGTAATTTTAGATGAAGTCGGAATTTGGATGAGGAAAGTTTTTGCGCATTAGGTTTTTTGGACTTGGTGCGAATTCTAGTACATTAAAAGTTATGGAGAAATTTTTGGGTAAAGTTATAGTTGCATTGCAATATTGAGGAAAATTTCGGAAGGTTAGTGTTTTGAGAAATTTTAGCACTCCCAGTGGAGTGGGTTGTTTTGAGGGAAGAAGTAATTAGTTTTGAAAGTTTTACGAGTTTTTGGAAGTTTTACGGAGGCTATTTGTAAGATGGAAGAATGGTTGGATTGGATATGTGATTATTTGAGGCAAACTGAGTTTTTTTTTTTTTTTGGTTGTGATGGGTTAAAGTTAATATTTTAAAAGTTATGTTTCGGCGTTAAATTTCACCCATCACTGTGTTTTATTACGGCTCTAAATTTATAACAAGAAAAAGTTCTGGGCATGCATTTAGCCCAGCCCTTTTTCTCTGCGGAGTTCGAGGGGGGGTTGTGAGGGAGTGACCTTTAGTCATAAAGGCACTCTAGTGTTTCTGAGATCGTGACGTCAATAATTTAACATTTTGTAGGCGTAAAAGTGACATCTATCCTCTCTTTTACTTTAACTTTCTAGAGTGTGTGTGCTCTTTCGAATTCCGCAGTTAGCTCGCGGTTATTAGTATTATGTTAATGAGAAGTATCTCAGTTTGTCGCGTATAAAAGCTTGGGTGTGAGTTTGTGGTGTGTGTTTCTGGCCTTGGCCAGCAGCCAGCGTCTGTGTGTTTCTGGCCTTGGCCAGCAGCCAGCGTCTGTGTGTTTCTGGCCTTAGCCAGCAGCCAGCGTCTGTGTGTTCTGGCCTTGGCCAGCGTCTGTGTGTTTCTGGCCTTGGCCAGCAGCCAGCGTCATTGGACAACGAAGTTGATGATTGTTTATTAAGGTGCTGACGATTAGAGAATAGCTACGGCCTCCAGTAAAGCGGAAAGAAGTTCAGATAGTGGATTAAAGGTTCGGCCTTGGTAAGAAAGTTTAAAATCGTTCCGTTTTGATTATTTGAGAAATAAAGAAATATCCACAGCCACGGGCTGTGAAATTAAGATTTGTTTAGTAGATCAGCCAGGAAGTAGTGTCAAGTGCTAGACGGTGCCCCGACTGAGCTAGACCGACGCCTGTGAGTATGATTTAGCTTTTCATAGTGTTCTCAGTGAGTGAAATTATAGACTGGCTCCACTTTCCTTTAGCCCTTATCATTTTAATAAACTGTGTTGTTTTAACCTAAATTACTGAGTATGTCTGCATATAATGTGATAAATGACACCCAGCATGAATATACCGTCACAAGCCTAAATACACTTTATTCTACGCTGCTTAAAAGTAGGGAAATTAGAACAAGGCGAAATTACGCGGAAAATCGAGTTTGAAATAGAAAAAAGTGGAAAAAAAGATGTATTTTAAATTCGATAATTTTAATGGAATAAGTATCAGCAAATTCGATATTGGCAAATAAAAAGAGCTTGAAGAAAAAAATTAAGGGGAAATACTTATCAGAAGATTTTGGATGGAAATTAAATGTGACTTTTAAGCAGAATGAATTTAAAAGAACGGTATGAATGAAATATTGCGATAAAGAATAATTTAATAAACTAGAGTTGTAGAATAATTTAGAAAGAAATTTTTATGGAAGAATTTTAATAGAATGCAGAAATTTCGTTTTCGTATATTTACCTAAAGAGAAAGCTTATAGCAGATTTAAACTTTCCATGTGGGTGGGAGAAGTTTGGGACAGGGTTTGAACCAGGGATGTATTGGCTGAAGCCACCAATGCTCTTGCAACTGAGCCATCCAAGACACGAGCACTGGAGGACTATTTCACCCAGATAACCTTAACGATCATATAATCTGATCTGATACTGCGGATCAAATCAACAGTATAAATCGAAGGTCAATATATGGAAACTGCAGAAAACGCTGCATACGAAATTATATTAGATTAATTTATAATACGATTTTTCAATCGATAAATCAATTATAACAGATGTAAATTTTCCATGTGGGTGAAAAAAGTCCGGGCAGGATTTGAATCAGGGGTGTATTGACTGAAGCCACCGATGCTCTGAAATCCTTTGCGGGATAGCTCTGTTGGAGGAGCACTGGCAGCTTCAGCCTGGTTCGAATTCTGGCCCGGACTTTTTTCACCTACATGGAAAATTTACGTGTTATAATTGATTCAAAGATTGAGAAATCGTGTTATAAATTAATCTAAGAGAGATAATATTTTTGAAAACTTTTTTTAATTTAATTTATACTGTAAACTGATGAAATGCAGAAAGTCTTTGAATTAACTTTCTATTTTGCTGGAGTTTATAAAGTCACAGAAAGTAAAATGAGGTTTTCACATTAATGAAGATATATAGAATTACACGGATCAGAAACAAGGAAAATTTTCTTACTGGAAAGTTTATATTTTCTACCAACAAGTGCCATTTTAGGTATCTCTACAGCATGAACAACAGTTTGAAAGACAATTACAAATTTTCTCATAATATATCAGATGATTAAAGACAACAGAGAAAAAATCAGTAATGGAATTCATATGGACAATAGCATAATGCAGGTTTTACGAAAACGAAAATACATAGAAAGATAAGGAATTTTTAAAATGACTAACCAGATTCATTGTATTTGGTTTCAAGTACTGTCCTTTCAGTTCTTTCTAAGTTTTTGTACAGCAACAAAGAGCAGTTTCAAATGCAACTACAATTACAAACACTAATTTGGTGGATTCCTTTAGAAAAACTAATGTCAAACTCCTCTAAGTAAAACTTTTGCTGCAATTTCAAGTTTTACTCTCATCTATCTTTACAAGAACAAAGTACTGGATTCGTGAAATTTTTCGAAATCCTCTTTTCGATGTATTACACGTTTTCGGAGTTAGAGAACCCAAAAAACAAGTCTTTACAATATGGCTGTCTATGAGTCCGTAGTCTGTCCGTCAGTCACTTTGTCTGTATGTATGTGGGCTCTCTGTCTCACACTTATGTACGGAATTTTATAAAATTTAAGATTCTCTTAGACTTTGATATGAACTAGATCAGAATAGCTTTTTGTGTACGTCGCTCTAGAGGGGCGATGCTATGCTGCATTATTCGCAATCCCATATAGCACACTTGCCTCCCCAGGATGTCCTGGGGAGGATTCACATCCCAGGACCGTCATCCCCCAGGCATCCCTGAGGATGCAGAAAATTGTCACCAGGAGGTCCTCAGGAACCGAAAATGTCCGCTTTACAGCATCCTGGCGCGCTCCCCAGGACATCCTTGAGGGTCCTCCCCAGGAGGTTCTGGGGAAGATTTGAGGAAGTCATATAGGAGGACTTTGGGAAACTTCAAGGTCACTAATATGTTTTTAAAAAAAATTAAAGCTATGATTTAATTTAATTTTTTTAGAAGAAAACGCGAATGTTGTTTTTTTTCTATTATTCAGACGGATTTACATATACAGAGATTATTCAGTAACAAATTTCTTACCTTCATTTTTCCTGCTGGATTTGAACCTGAGTACCTTGGTATTCTGGACGCGCACTCTAGCCGTTATGCTGTAGGGTCCGTAAGGAATAAAGGTTTCTAAGGTATACATGCATTTTTACTCCGCTTTTGAAACTTAAAACTAGGAAATGTCCTCGTTTTTTGTGCCTTTTGCATACATTCGACATAAATTTAAATTAATAACCCTAAATAAATTATCAATAATTATTTGTTATAACATAAATGTCTTCGAATTAAAAATTTTTTTTTAATGAAATTGTATTTTTAAATGATAAAAATATCCTTTTAGCTTTTAATACTTAAAATCCATTAAAATCTTTCTGTAGTTAGAAAATTGATTTTGAACTATATATTTTGGCACACAATGAATGATACAAAACGTTTCTGATGATAGCCCCTATAAAATTTAATTTTAGTTAGTAAAAATATTATTTCCAGAAATTAAAATAGCAAGAGGTTAAAACACATAGTTTCTTTAAAATTATGAATTTTTTTTAAATGATTGAGAAATAAAGACTAAGTGAATCCTTTCAAAAATAAAACTTTTTTGCTCTTTCTCTCTCTTACTTTTTTTTTTACAGAAATTTTAATAGATTTTTTTTTTCATTTTTCTCTTGGTGCTCTTATTAAATGAATTTATGAAATATATGTATATATATATATTTAATTAGTCTTTTCTTTCCTAATTTTTACTCTTTGAAATATTTCATTTTTGCAGTTTCATAGCGAACCCCACCAGCGGCCAAGTGATTCTGCTCTCGAAGCTGGTAGATGGGAGGCGCTGAGTTTGTACCCAATCGCACCCGTCGGTCTAATCATTCGGAGTTTTCCGCTCTTTTCTTCGAATCTTAAACTTCCTTGCGTAAATACGCGTTAGGTTCCTTTAGAAAGACCCTCCGGAAGGCAACCCTCCTCCCTTGATGAGTTCCTTATTTTTTTTTTCTTTTTTTTAATGATTGGCAAATAAAATCTAAGTAAATCCTTTCAAAAATGAAACTTTTTTGCTCTCTCTCGCTCTTACTTTTTTTACAGAAATTTTTATCGATTTTTTTTCCTTTTTACGCTTGGTTAAAGGTGCTCTTATTATATGAATTTATGAAAAAAATATATAAATTTGTTTAGTCTTTTCTTTCCTACTTTTTACTCTTTGAAATATTTCATTGTTGCAGTTTCATACTGGGCCCCACCAGCGGTCAAGAGATTCAGCTCTCGAAGCTGGTAGGTGGGATGAACTCAGTTTGTACCCAATCGCGCCCGTCGGCCCGATTGTTCGGAGTTTCCCGGGGTTTTCTTCGAATCTTGGATTTCCTTGCATAAATATGGCTTAGGTTCCTTTAGAAAGACCTTCGTTGAGGGCAACCCCTCCCTGCCTTGATATGTCCCTCATGTTAATAATTGGCCGTCATAAATGCAACCAATCAACGAACCCGTTTTAAAGTGATTAGGTATATTTTGGCGAGTATTTATTAACGAATAATTATATCCGTTACTTATGAAATTTTCATATTGTACGATACGAATTACAGATGTTTGGAGATTTACCACTTGTTGCGGGATTAAAAAATACTGTAAAACCCCTGTATTATTTTATAACATTGTAAAAATATTAAAATTCTGCATTTTCATTAATAACACACCATTGTACAAATTTGTAGAATTTTGTTATATCAGAATTTGGTGTGAAAATCATTTGTAAAATTCTATCATTACATTGAAACATTGCTTGAGTCACATAAAATAGAAACTATTAATAAAATTTGAATCTGTTAACAAAATCATTTTATTTTCTTATTGTTATAAATAAAATTACTTTTCAGTTAAATCTCCATTTAATAGTCTTTAAAAATTTGAAATCTTTATGTGCATAAAAAATTCAATATGCACCTTTTTCCATTTAATCAACGACGGGAAATATATTTGTTGATTTCTTGAAATGTATTTTTAGTAACTAAGATTTTAGGCAATTTTAAAAGCCTAAAAGAACTAATGTCTTTATTTAAAATATAAGATGTTTTTATCAACGATCTTAAAAATCCCAAACTAATATATATTTTCTATTACACATAAGAACAAATTTGATTGTAACACCTTTTCTTACTATGTCAAAAAATAGTCTGATTTCCAATTCTTAGAACTACACTCTTTTTTTTTCTTTTTCTCTCCTTAGTGATTCCCGCGATATTTACAACATTCTCAGCTGGCAAAACTGGTTGGAGGGGGGGGTTGCTTATTGCGAGCCTAATAGTAATCTTGTAAATGATGGAAGGTCGGGACGGTGATTCCTGCTTCAGAGCATTGTTTGCAGTTACTTTAAAATACTTTCATTGTCATCTAAAAATATGTGCATGGTAAAACAGGAAATTCCATGCTTTATAGATATCCAAAGAAATATAATATGAAATCGGTTTGTTAAATGAAGGTTTTAAGTAAAGCGATTTTTTTTCAGTTGAAAATTGTGATAAAATATTTGTTATTAAGGAAATATAGGTAAATATTTATCTGTAATTTCAGAACCAAAAAATATTTATATTTCTGAAGTTTTCAAAATAAAGATTTCATTTTATCTATCATAATTTAAATAATAATAATGATATTATGTTTGCTAATCTATAAAAGATATTAGAAAAATAATTTGTAAATAAGACAATCTTAAATTAAAAAAAATAATTAATGATAAATAAAAGAAAATAGGTTTTAAGAATCAGAACCAGAAACAATGGCGCCAACTTTTGAAAAATATTGAGTGTGCTCAAAAACATTTTGAACAAATACATAAATATTTAGTGGGCTCAATTAATAATGGCTGGATAGAGATAACAAATTATTCTGTGGGCTTGCGCCCCATGCGCCATATAAGTTGGCGCCACAGATCAGAAAGACACTTAAATTTATGCTTCTGTTTAGCTAACATTTTCGTATCTTCAACACATATATAATTAATTACATTGGCTAGGTAATTGATAAAAACCCTAAAACATTAAATTTGCATGAATTTATAATTTTTAACTGATTTTATATTAATGTAAAATTTTTAAACAGAAAATCTTTTTAAATAAACCACGTATTGGTATGCATTTGGGGAGGGGGAGAGGTCATCTCAATATTTATATATTTTAAATCCAAAGGTACCATTTTAAAGGGAACTGTTCTATCTTTGAATTAGTGTTATGTGCTGTGATAAAAATGTTTAGTTTCGTTTCAAAGTTTTAAACGGGTACTTATGAACAAACTTACTTTAAGAATCTCTTTCTTTTTTCTTTGCATAAATACCTTTACCTCTAAATATCAGAAAAAGTATATGATCCAGAATTGTCTTCTATTTAGAGATTTTAGTTTAATTTAGACTATAAATAATTACTATTTAGTTAATTTAAACAAGTTAAATTAATTTGCTAATTAATAAAAAAGTAATAATAACAAAAAAGCAAAACGCAACAGGTTATTGATTAATAATTAATAAAATATTGATAAATGTTAACAAAATTTGGTTTAAAAGATATATAATAGTAATTAGTATATAAAAATAGGAATTAACTGAAATAATAAATTAAAATTTTTAATTTAACTAAAAAAGGTTAAAAGTTATAGCAATAATTAAAAATAACAATTACAATTTAATAACAATTATCTAACTTGATAAAAAAATAAGAAATCGAATGATTGATAAAATAAAATTAACTCATTAAAAATTTAGACTGATCAAATGGAATTTGATATTTCAATAAAAATAAACTAAATATTGTACTTCAGAATCACTCACGAGATGGCGCCTGCACTGTGACTTCCTCGGCACTTCCCCAGGAAACACTAACCGGGTACTTCCCCAGGAATGACTTCCCAGGTACTTCCTCAGGAGTAGCGTCCCTGGGAAGTTGCTCCGTGGGACACTTCTGGGAGCTTACTCCTGAGGACACCGTAAAAGACTCTTCCCCGGGACGTCCTGATCTTGTCATTTTAGTATTAGGAGGAATATGGGATGACTTGGAGCTCCTGGGGAGGTATTGAGGAGCTTTTGTGCTATATGGGATATTGACAATAGTTATATCTCAAGAACTAGTGCATGGATTTTCATAGCACTTTAGGTTTAGCTAGTACTTGATATAAAATGGTTCTGATTATGCTTTGGTGTAAATCACTCAACAGGTGGTACTGCCACGATGCATCATTTGTGATTATCACAATAGCTATATCTCAAGAACAAATGCACGGAATTTCAGAAAACTTCATATTCTGTGAGTCCTTAATATAAACTAGATCTCCTTAGTTTTTGGTATATATCTCTCAACAAGTGTCACCATTATGCTGCATTTTCACGATTTCCCAATAAATGTATCTCAAGAAATGAAGGATTTTTAGCAAACTTCAGATTCAGATAGTACTTGACAAAAAAATTTATCCAAATCAGGTTTTGTATATATCACTGAACATGTGGCGCTGTTATGAAGATTTTTTTTTTTTTTTTTTTTTTTTTTTTTTTGCAATACCTCTATCTCAACGACAAATGTGCGGATTTCCATCAAAATTTAGATTCAGTTATAAGTTGACGTAAGTTGTTGCCAACTAGAGTTTAATTTAAACGACTTAACCAATGGGGCTACTATGATCCATTTTTCAGGATATAATAACATGCATAAGATAAACACATAAGCACATTTGACTAGTTTCATATTGTTTTCTAATTGCTTTTCTTTTATTGTTCTGAATATTAAAAAATCCCATAACTCTATGTATTTTTGTAAGCAACATTTTATGCTGCAATATCTTTTTTCCATTTTTTGTATTATTATTATTTTTTTTTTTTGTGGGTCACTTTGTTTTTGTGGTTTATTTTTGAAATTTCATACGTAATTTCTAAATTTTTTTTCCATGTATACGCATTTTTTAGAACATGTCTGTAAATTATATAAAGATTTTGAGTTTAGCGACATTCTTGTAACGTAATTACAGTAGTAACATGGATTTTTAATATTAATAACAGTAGTAATACTTTTTTCTGTATAAAAAAATCAACATTGGATACATTCGAAAGAACGAGAAGTAATTGAATGCACTTACATTTAAGTTTTATTTTGTCATATCATCATATACAAGCACATTAGTTATATCTGAAACTACACTAAATTAAGATTTCTATAAGCTTGCCTTACAGTGAGCAAAATTCCAGTATGCACTTTAAAAGTTCATAATGACATTTAATGTAATATATCACAAAGTCTTTTAAAAAGCAATATGTATGTATTGTAAAAATTTTAAAAAATGCATGTATAATCATTAATTTAAAAAATACATTTATTTTAAAGTTATATCTTAACAAGAGAAAGTTCCAAGAGAAAGAGCCAAAGCTCGGATTTTTAATTTACTAACTTTTTTGCAGAACTTCATCTCTGATTAATTAAATACTCTTTGCAACTTTACTTTTATCAACATACAATTTCCTCATCTCACATTTAAATGGTAAATGGTACATTGATTGTACATTCGTACATATAAAATAATTTGGTACAGGTCAAGCATTATTTCGACACAAGAATCTGCTTAAAAGCGAAAATAAATAAATAAATAAAAAAATTTTGTATCATGAACGTTGAAATACATTAATGTAATGAAATCCGGATATATCAAGAAAACAAATTAGATACAAACATTTTTTTCTTTTATCATTTATAGTTTATGATGTAGCTTTTGCCTTGTATATAATCTGTCCAAATTAATAAACCCTCTACCAGATATCTAATTTGATTCTAACTCTATCAACTCTATGATTGAACGAAGATAGTAAAATTTGTAGTTGGATATTCTATTTTGTCATTTGTTTGCACTCTTGCTTTTGGTAAAATCATTTAATCTAATTACTTGCATTAATTGCATAAAAATAAAGTTAAATACTTGAGGTCACTTGTATATATCATTAATTGTTATAATATTATATATTCTTCTGTTTCTTTCTTAATTTTTTTATTTTAAAAAAAATGAATGCATTCTACATTGTTAAGCCTTCAGTGCCCCCAAGTTAGCGGCGTTTAACAACGCTGGGTATATTTTTGATGTATTAATACATATTTAAGTCATTCAGCTCAAATTTATAAAATCAACGAAATTTTAAACTGGATTATAATTTAAAAATTCAAATGGATTCGCTCATCCGCTTGTAAAGCAATTAAAAAAAGGAACATTCTTGTATTTTATGGGAAAGCGCATAGATACTGAGGATTAAAAACGCATAAATTTATGTATTGCAGACCAAGGTACTGAAGTACTGAATAAATTCTCAGTCTTTGTACCTGCTCGCACTTTGAGTAGTTGATTGTGCGTGTTTCGAGTGTTATTGGAATCAAGTTCCGCTTAGTCAGGCGGATTCGATCCTGTGTTTATCGCATGTTAGATTGGCTTGCATAAAAACTGCTGATCGCCTGCGTAATGTTAGCTTGAGTGTAATGATAAATTTAGAAACTGCTTAGAGGCTTCGAAATTTATACTTAACGTACTATGCCACTTGAGATAAGTTTTTAGTATACATGCGGGCGCACCGGTGATGTTCTGCCTGCTAGAGATGTCGAAGTGCAAGAGAGGGTGCTTCACATCGTTTGATGTCTCGACCCTGCCTGCATATGATGGATTACTCCATGAATACCTTGTATACGGTCGAGAGACTTGCCCGGATACGGGTCGCTCACATCTCCAAGGCTTTGTTTTGTTTAAGAATAGGCGGAACCTCTGCAGTGTTAAGCGCTGGATTCCAGGGGCTCATTTTGAGCGCGCTAAGGGGATACTGGCATAATGCGCTGATTATTGCAAAACAGATGGCGATTTCACCGAATTTGGCTCTTTACCAGCTGATGAAAGAAAACCTAATTGTTTTAGAGATGTTTTGTCTAAAGCTGAGTGCGGTGACATCGCCGGAATTAAGGCCGAGTATCCGGGGATCTATCTCTACTATAAAGCGAATATCCTCTCATCTCAATTGTTTAACAGAGAGCCCTTGGATAACTCGTGCGGAGTTTGGATTTGCGGCCCGCCCCGGATCGGTAAGGATTATGCTGTGAGAAAGTTCATCCCCTTATTCGTTAAATCTTTAAATAAATGGTGGGACAGGTATTTAAACCAGGACTACGTGTTAATATCCGACGTAGACCAGTCCCACTGCGTTTGGCTTGGGTCTTTTCTAAAAATATGGGCAGACATGTACCCATTTACCGCCGAAATTAAGGGCGGTACAATACTAATTAGGCAAAAACGCATAATAGTTACCTCAAAGCCTAACGATGTGGTTCTTAATGAATTGCTGAAACACGAAGGAATGTGTCAACAAGTGTCCGGCACCACTCACAACGAAAAGGAGGAGGAGGGAGTGGTGGAAGGAAACTGCAACATTAGACCTAAACAACAACAGCAAGAACCAGTTCCGAGTTCGAGTGTGAGTTCTCGCAGCCTGGATGCTCTTTCTGGCCAGGCGGGTCTAGTGTTGTGGACAGCGGAGACAAGTTTGAACCGAGCCCAAAGCGTCCAAAATAGCCTTGGAGATGAGGTGAGCCGCAAAGGGTAAAGTGTCAATTTTTTTAATAAGCCTGCTAAATAAAAAATTGTAATTAGTCGCACCTGCTATCTTACATGCGACTCAAGCCTGCTTTTTTCCGGAAAAAAATTCAGTATTGCAGCATTGCAGTAAATGTATTGCAGACATTTGTGTAGAAAAGAAGAACATTACAAATTTACGTTTTTTTTGCGATATAGAAAAAACTGTAATATAGAATTTTCGCATGGCGGTTACTTTTAATATTGAAAAAAAAATGCTAAATCGCTAAAAATGCTAAAATCCCTAAAAAAGTAAAAAAAAAAAAAAAAAAAAAAAAAAAAAAAGGAAATTTAAAAGAAAGAAATGAGTGGAAATATCTGAAAATGTTCTGAATTACGATTTCTATGAAATTTTTTATAACATTTGTTAATAATAAACTGCTCACTCTTTTTATAGGTATACAAATGCCACTCGGTAATTTCAGCAATAACACATGCTAAGTAGCGTTTTTTCTCCTAGATTGATATAAGTTGTTGGTAGGTGCTTGAAGACAGCTGGACTCCGACTTTCTATCGAAAAATACATGATCTCATAGAGCAAAAAATAAATCGAAAGTACTCATAAAAATTAAAAAAATACAACGTTTCCGAGAAAGATCTTTATTATGCTAATCATTAATAACAGAAATACTAATAGGTGAAGTCAAATATGCAGTTTGCTGCAAACGAATATGTATTTTTACAGTATTTTCAATGTAGCTGTACATGAGTCCGTAAGATTGTCGAGTCGGTGTGCTATTTCCTTCCAAGTGTTTTTTAACATTTCTGGTATAACAGTGCCGATGCTACTTGCTTCTTTTTATTACCTAAATTAATTATTAATTAAATAATTAATAATTTAATAAATAAAGCCTTAGATTTCTTTATTCATTTGCAAGGATCTGCATTCCATTTCACTTGTTAATATTTTTGTTATTGATATTTAGAATGGCAAAGACTTTTCTTGGTTGCACTGTACATCTTATTTTATTTAGTGTATTTTCAAAATGTTTTGTTTGAAGATGGTAATTAGTACATCGTAAAATTGGAAAAAATTGTCACTATTGTAAAAATTTTGTAAATACATTTTAAATTAACGCAAAAAATGCGAAAAGAGAAATGTAAAATTGAATAAATATCAAAAATTGATTTAATAAACAAGAAAAAATTAAACGTAAAAATAATTATACGACAGTTTTTACCCCACTATAAATATTGGCTATTTCTGTCTTAAAATTACTTTTATAAAATTTTCAAATATCTCATTTATTCAAGGCAAAATTAGAGCTATCTTATTAATTAAAAATTCAATCGATAATTTTAATTAACAAGCTCACTCTAGCAAAAATTACAAACAGGGGATGTTTTATGCTTCTTTAATAAAAAAAATCCATTAATATTTACTGCTATATTTTAGAAATATCTATTTAGAAGTTTTAACGCTATAGGGAAAAATAGGATCCTGTCAAATTAAGATTGATAATGAATAATCGATGACCTTTCAGCGTCACAGTCTTTTTATTTTTTATTTTTATTTTTTTATTATTAATATTTTTATATTTTACAACATTTAAAAGTTTTAAAACAATTTTTTAAAGTAATTTTGTATTCAATATGAATAATCCTCTCTAATGAGACTTGCGAGACCAAATGTAGTTAAAAAAATATTCAATTTTTGTACAGGAATGATGCTTCATAAAAATGGATATTTTCGTGTGATTTTTTAGAAGGTTTTTATTATTCTGATTGAATAAGCAATAACGTTTGATTCTAAATCTGCTTAAATGTTATTTCTATGATTATTAGAAAAATAATTATGGTAGAAATTATATAAAAAATAATGAGTCAAATACCGGAGGTGGTCGTTGGAAGAATGGGAAAAATGTAAATAATTTTTGAATTCATCCTTTTCTTACTTTTTTGCACACAAACACTAACAAACTTTATCATTTTAGATTAACTTTGTATGTATCTAAAAGATGTAAGATAAATCTTTAAATACAATATCAGCAAAATTAATTTTTCCGTTGTCTCCACACATTCGATAAACTTTATAACATAAAATGATTTGGACATTTTAGGGAAATTTTGTCAGAATATTTTGCAAATCACTCACTATGGTTTCTGAACTAGAATCTAAGTACATTATGATATTGTAATTATTTTAAAAATACTCTTATATAAAAAAAATTATACATTTAATAAAAATATGTATTGTTTGACACATTTTCAGTCTCTCAGTTTATTTTAAAGATATTGTAAAAATCCTATTTCAGAAAACTTGTAACTGTAATACTGTACGTAGCACAAAAGAAATTTTAGTATATTAAGTTGAATTATGTGTGTGTTGTCTGGCTTAGGTATGTAATTTTGCATTAATAATAAAAGAATTGATGTATAAATAAAAAAATAAAAAAATAATAAAAACATAAAATGTTACGAAAATATTGCTCTGATTCTATTTTTTTACTTCATTCTGTCTTACGATTGAATAAAAAATATGTATTTTTAAAGTAGTACATTTTTTAAAGTACTGCAAACGTACGCAGATACCTTAATATAACAAAATAATCGCAAAGAAATAAATAGTTTAATTAGTGATTCAGAAATCACAAAAGAAATAATCTCGAAATCCGAACGACATTTATACAAAATAGCATTGATATTTATAGATAATATTTACAGATAATGTCTTTGATATTTATGGATTGTATCTTTCAAGCAGTAGTACAAGATGTTTTTCACAAAAACATACAGAGAGTCATAGGATATTTTTAAATGAAGAAGACTGCAATATCAACATATTTTTCAAAGAAGGAACATATCAAGTTTGTGAGCAGTTCAAAATGAAATTAAGATTTCATTTGTCGGCTGCTATTAGTCAAGGTATTTGTTAATCGTACAAAGATATTCTGCAAAGTATATAAAAGGTTTTGCTATTGATATAAGATTTTAAATAGAAAAGGCATCACATTTGGATTACTCACAGAGCTAAGGTAATCATCGCTGGTAAAAGCGGCTATTCTAGAAATAATTTACTGATACTGAATAGTTCCACGACATTCTATGCACTTCTATTAAAAATTACATTACGCTATTCTCAATATTTATCGTATGAATGAATTAAAACTTCATTTATGATTTTTGAAATAACCATATTTTCTGAGTATAAAGAACGCGGATTCGTTAAATAAAATGTTAAACATAAATTTATTCATGAAAGTTTATTTTGATTTCTTCAAAATTAATATGAAGTTAAATACAAGTATGCCATTGCAGAATTTAATCCTTCATGCACTTTGATAGGCACATTGGCATATGGCCTTTAGTGTCTTTCGCGAACTTACTTTTATGTCCTCAATTTACTAAAAAAACCTTCCTCGTAGAGATAACTTTATCTTCGAGAACATCACAGATGCACAGCAGAAGAGTGCCATATAAGACGAATGTGTTGTTGGATAGCTGTCATTGGTTGTACTTTCGTCCAAAACACACTCGCTTTCACACTGATAGCTTTGTGCGATGGTAAATTGTATGTATATAAAATCTATAAATTGTGCTTCCACATAAACTAGCTCTCACTTTTTTTAACAAACCTATTTTATTATTTCAATTATAATTTTAATGTTATTTATGAAATTTTTTCACATTTGTAGTAATACAGTTACTTCCATTGTTTAAGGGCGAAACAAAACAATGTAAATTTCTGTATCATTAATGATGTCACTTTCATATTACAATTAAATATAAATTAAAAAAAAATGTTCAACAGAAAATAAGGTCACACTTTAAAAAAAACTCATTTCTACCTAGAAAATTGTTTCCATTCTTCGCACACTAAGCTTGAGAGAATAATCTCAGATAGCTTCAGTGAGTGAGAATGACGTCAAAGTAACAATGAAATGAGTATTGAGAAAATTAAATGTTTTACTGCAAGTGAGTCTGAAAGTAAATTTATTCATTTTGCCGGCCATCAGATTAGAACTTCAAGTAAAAAGCAGGAATTATAAATAATATATTTTATGTAATTTTATGTAATATTTTTTATGTAAGTTCAGTCAATCGGTTATTTCAAACATTTTGATTCGTCGAAATCGACTCGTTTCTATGCTAAATCTGTCCATAGTAATTTTATTAAATTTTAAACTTCACTAAGACCCCTCAAAAAAAGAAACTGCAAAAGAATATATCCTTCAAAATATGAATTAAAAAAGGGGAAATAACGACTTTTCTTACAATCTCTCTTTATATGATTTACAAGTAAGCTATATGGAAAAAAAGGCGACTAGATGATTTTTTATTTTTATTTCACTTTTTAAATCCGGGGTCTAGTACATGTTAAGTAAACTTTTCCTGTTTCTTATTCCGCACTTAAATGAAACAAATACGTGAAATCGTTAGCAGGAAAATTTCAGAAATTATTTCAATGTTAGCCGAGATTTTTTGTGAAAAATAGGTGATACATTTTATGATTATATAACGTGAGTGTGTTTTAGAATCACTAATTCATTAGGGGCTTTGAATTCAGTGCGGTGATTCTGTCTAAAAAATTACCTACCTGAAGAAAATTACACTTAGAAAAACAAAACTTGAGATTGTCTCTTGACGACATTCTGTTACGTAAATTTCTATATTTCATTTTAGCTCTATAATAATTATATCAATTAAAGGTTGTAATTAATTTAATTTATATGCATGTTTATAGGAAGTCCCTGTAAGAAAAACGGATGATTTTATTGAGATTGTACTGGCTATTGTAATTCACTGTTTTTAGAGGAAAAATGTCAGAAAATGTTCTGGAATTTACAGAATTTTTTTACTTTAAAAATAGTGAGTTCTAGCGGTATCGCCAGCACAATTTCTGTAAAAGCATCCAATTTTTTACAGTCTTATCTTCACTGATGTGATGAGTAATCTTTAATACTAAGGTTTTAATAACCGCTTTGTTTTCGTATTAACCAAGTATGACTCTATGTATACATATTATCAGGGAAAAAACAATAAGTTATGAAGCTATTTTATTTGTGAATAGATTTTGCTATTGTAATTGATGTATCTATATAGATAACACTCTACTACACAGTTAAAAACTCTCAGTGTTTTTAGTGGTAGTATAAGGAACTTAGTACACTGTTAAAAAAAAAATTCTGTAGCTTGAACCAAATTTTGCTGCTCAGTAGCTGTCACTATAAAATGGTTAAATCTCATACAATATTTGAAGTTTCCTATTTAAACCTCGTACCAACTATTGGAACTATGCTTCAACAGAAGCTCCGAATATTGGTTCAAGTTTCCACCATCTTACAGTGCCAGATATTGAGCATCAAAATTTGGTTCAAACTAGGACAAGATTTTTAACAGTGTAATGATCTCTATAAAATTGCTCGAAAAAAGACACTGACATAGATTAAATGAGAAATGGCACTCTATGTCTACCAATTAGTTTAAACCAAAAAAAAAAAATATATGAAGGCTATTTGCTCATTACTGGGAAAAGTACAAGCGATTTGTGGTAAATTTAAGTAATGATAGTAAAATTTAGCTTCTTCTTTTTAATCATGGTGTGTAATTGCCGTTTGCAGACGTTTTCATAATACTATTCTTTTCTGTAATTAAATTTATCCATCAATATCAACGGGAATCAAATTTAAATTAGTGCTTTTTTATTGCAGTTTTGTGCATTTATTCACACAAAGTATTGTTCTCTGTTAAGTCGATAATGGGAATTACTTTTACATATCTGCTGCAGTTCAAAGAGATTTCAAGATATCATCACCAAGGTCTGAATTTCTAGGCAAGATTATCGACAAGCGGCCTCACACTGTAATATATTTGACTTTTCTTTCTACAATCTCGAATACAAAAAAATATATATAAAAAGTCAGATAATAAGTTGACGGAACACCCCCGTGACAGAAATATATATTTCCATTATATCGGAAAAACTTAGTTTGAATTTGATTGAACTTAGGGTACAACATTGGTAATTGAACTTAGAATTGTGACATTTTCACGTTTTTAACAGAGAAGATCATACGTAAAATTTCAGTTACTAATGCGAATAAATACAAAGCAGCATAGTGACTATATAAAAAATGCAGTTATAAATTGGAGGTTTTCAGACTGGCTGTTATACTGGCGATTGTTCTGTATTTTTACTAAAAATGTGCATTTGAAAGCTCAAATGTTTGTGTTTTAATAAAATATAATCAACAGAATTTTTGTTTAAATCAAGAGCTTCCTTGAGAGTGTATAGACAAAAGTTTTCAAACTGCATCCACATACGTTTATAAATCAGATGGTTTGACAATTTACCTATTTTACTCGTTCTATAAAGTATGTTAAAAAATAATTTTTCCACATACTTTTAAAAGAAACATTTACAGAACTATACTGTCGAATTAATATTGAATATACGATACTAATTGCTGTGGCATATTTCTGAAAGTGTTTTTTTTTCCATTTCATGAACGATTTTTTATGCATTCATTTTTAATATTGTGTTAATTGTGTGTGTGTGCATAAATATGTATATATATTTAGCCAAAATCATATAAAATTCTGTGTTAACTTTGTTTCGAAAAAAAATAGCTTAAAAACACAGCAATTTGATAAAAAATGATTTAATTGTGGTAAAATTAATAAAAAGAAATAGCAATTCTTTACCATATTTTTAACAACTAAATTATCTTTTCATCAAGCATTATATTTTCTTGTCTAATTGTTTCTTACAGATTAATTAATGATTATTTGACGTTCGCTTATATTTCGTCGAGTAACTTTTATCCACGAGGTATTTATTTTCTTTGTTCAAACTTTTATATTAATTTCTTTAAGTGGAAAATAAGAGCTATAAATCATCAGTACCACATATTTTCTGTACTATTTATTATTATTATTATTTAATAACATTGACCATTTTTTGATTTCAAAGTCATAGATATAAACACAAATTTCTCGTCTTTATTTTAGACTTTTGGCACTAAAGACAGATAAGCATACATTCCTTGTTCAACGCTAGACTAAAAAAAAAAAAAAAAAAATGTTTCGTATCTTACGAAAATGTACAATAATTACAAGCGAAAATATATAATCTTTTCTGAGTTACCCAAGGCTCTGAGAAGTGTTTTTTATGTTTAGAAATATCAGAAAACAATTTATTTTTAATATTAAAAGACGAATTTTTAAAAATAAATTTTATTGGCTGCCCGTAATTTTCGGAAACCTTTCCTAGAAGCTTCTAAAATACACTCGGTTCTCGTTAATTTGTATTCATCGGGATCACAAGAAATGTTCGAATTATCCGAAGTTCGAAATAAGGAATATATGAGAGGAAAACATCCTTAAAGCTATTACAAAGGATCCTTAGTACTATTACAAAGGATTTATTATTATGGCATTTTTAAAATTCATTTCGTCTGTTATCATTAGAATATGACTTAATGTTAAATTAAAATATGTAAATACATAAACTAATTAAGGGATTGCAAGCACAACGGAAGAAAATTTTGAGGTGTCACTGATGGACAGACGGGGCACTAATAAAATGTTATCAAATGCATGTGATTATGCGATTATATATATATGTACTTGTTTCGAGCAATTTTCATAAATATCAAACAAAGAAAATCATTCAAGTATATGGAGTCCGTGAGAAAGAAAGAAAAATGAAAAATTGGAATAAAGTTCGGAATATGAGTTCGAATAATTGAAAATTTTAAACTTTATTCTGCCATCGAATATTTCGGGACTTCATGTTAAGTTTGAATTAAGCGAAAATTAGATTTATCCGATTTCAAATTAACGAGAGTCGACTGTATATTAATTAGTTCTGTGTACCCAAATAATCTATTTTTTTAATTTTATTAATTCTCAAGTAACATTTTGAGCTACATAACTGAGTTTGTGCCAACAATTTGAACAAAATAATAATGGTTTTTATACTAATACTAGTATTGTTGATTTAGTAAATTTGTTTATTAAACATGTCTTCTGAATATCTAAGTATTTACCTAAGAATTGATAACACCCGAAAAAAAACGATTTCCTGGAAATGTTGCCGAAAATGAGGGACAGATGATAAAAAATTATTTTTTTTTAACATTGATTCACGAAAAATTTTCTACTACAAGTAAGATGAAAAATTTGATATGTGAAATAAAATTTTCCCAAACGAAAACGAATTTTGCGCTGATATTTTTATCACTATATCTTCGTTTATATATATTTATACATACAAAATTTATTATATTTGTTTATATTTTCTTGATGTTTGATCATTTTTCGTATTCTTTTATAGAGATTTGAAAATATATTCAGAATAAATTCCATCTAAAATGATAAAATATTAGTCAGAACTCAAGCTGTCTAGTATTATACTATGAAATATGTAATATGTACACAGATTTTGGATGTTCGCATAAATCTTTTGAAATTGAAAATATATAACATAATATATTTGATAAATTGATAAAGATACTTTAATAAATTACGTCTAAAAGAGGATAAAGGATTGTCAACATATATTGAACAGCTCTTCAGAGAAGCAGACTCATTGTTAAAATATCTGGTACGCCGATTTCGGGAATTGTTCAAAATTCCTGTGTTTCACGGTTGCCAGCTAATAAAAGTTTAGAATGCTTCAATTGTTCAAATCAAAGAACAAGTTCAAGAATCAAAGAACAAATAATCAAATAATGAATGTGGTATTCAAATATCATTAAGGGTTAATTTCTATTACATTATTTATTGCATCATTTCGGTAATACAACTGATGCTTTGGGAATGCACTTATTTAAGCATTAAATTGTAAATCCAAACTGAATATAATTTAATGTTCAAAAATATTAACACGTCGAGTGCCACTTACACTGAAACTAAAATTTATTATGTTTTAAGTAATTGCTATATGAAAGTTCAATCCTGAAATAAATAAAAGTTAAGTGCAAATTTTAAATAGTTTTACAATAATTACTTAAAACAATGTATATTTTTTGATATCGTATTTTATACTGTCAGTCATCGGTGAATGACACGATCTAAACGGAAAGTTCAGTGTTAGTCACTGATGACTGACGTGGCGTTTAACATGTTAAAAATATTTTCCAATTAATACTTTAATTTGTTTAAATACTGCAATATATCTTCATTTATATTCTTCGAATATTTTAATACTTAGATCATTATATTACTTAAAAAGGATTAAAATTTATGGCATTAAATTATAATCACATTTTGTAAATGTTTTCAGAAATACTACGAAGACAAAATTCAAAGGCACACTTACTGTACTAAGACAAGAAGAAATCATTCAAATTACTTACCTAGAGGGAAAAATAAAGCATATTAGTAATATTACAAATATGTATTCATAAAATAATTTAACATCTATAAAATAAATATGTTTACATATATACCGGACGTCCCAAAAATGACTGATGGATTTTAAAATTTAATAACTTGCAAACGGTGACAGCTATTAAAATTTTTTTTGCAGGAGGGTTATGTATAATGTCAGGAGTTTTTTACCGTAATTTTTTATTTTAGTTCGAATTTGAAACAATAGATCGCGCTGACGGCAATTGAAGCCGAGGACGACGCCGAAACTGACCTCACTCAACACTGATCACATGGCCTTCAACCACCGTCAGCGCCATCTATTGTTTGAAATTCGAACTAAAATACAAAATTACGTTACAAAAAACTCCTGACATTATACATAACCCTCCTGCAAAAATTTTTGAAATAGCTGTCACCGTTTGCACGTTATTGAATTTTAAAATCCATCACACAATTTTGGGACACCCGGTATATATATACACTGCTCAAAACAATTAAAGGATATTGCAGTTTTAGGTGGATTTTGTATCTGGGAAACTTTTTAGCTGATTGATACATGGTCGACAGACATAGTAGGTTATATGAAAATAAATTACACATGTTTGGCAGAAAAAAATGCATTTTATTGCGCATTTGTGTACAAAAGGAAAAAAACACAATTTGTGCATATGAGAAAAAAAGAATAAGAAAAGGTGTTTTCTTCAAAGAAAATCATTTTCAGTAGGGGGTATGGTTTCCACGGGTGGCCAGCAACGTTGAACATATTTGAGGCATGGACTCAATGAGGCTATTAATGACGAGATGGAGTATTCTGCCCCACTCTTCCAGAAGTGCTCTTTCCAGTTCTTGGAGAGTTTGTGGGGGTTGTTGGCGGCCAGAAACTCTTCTTCCTACAGCGTCCCAAACGTGTTCAATTGGATTCATGTCTGGAGAACACGCTGGCCATTCCATTCGAACGATTCCTTCCTCGAAAAGGAAATCCTCCACCAGGTTTGCACGATGTGGCCTGCAGTTATCGTCCATTAAAATGAAGTTATCTCCGATTGCTGCAGCGTAAGGGACTACAATAGGTCTGAGGATCTCATCCCTATATCGGCGACCAGTCAGAGCTGCATCTCGAATGATGTAGAGGTCAGTGCGCCCGTCAATGGAGATGCCACCATACACCAACATTCCTCCACCGCCAAATCTGACACTTTCGTGCACGAACGCAGGATTATTCCTACTGCCACGGTCCCTCCAGATGAAAATACGCCTATTATCCGGATGCACAGAAAAACGGGACTCGTCAGAAAACAGAATATTTCTCCATTCATTTCTCCTCCAGTTGACATGCTCGGTTGCCCACTCCCTGCGGTCGCGACGATGCCTTGATGTTAATCTAACACATACCATCGGTCGGCGAGCATACAGACCTACAGCATGGAGCCGGTTTCGGACAGTCTGAGTTGAAATCGTGGTGCCTGTAGCCGAGCGAAGGTGTTGTTGGAGAAGGGTAGCGTTCATGTTTCGGTATCTCCGAGCTGTTATCGCTAAATACCGATCTTCATTTAGCGTTGTTGCCCGTCTACGACCTTGCCCTGGTCTTCGGCCTGCACATCCACTCTCCAAAAAACGGTTCCAGGTCCTGGAATTGACACTTTGTGACACTCCAATGGCTTGCGCTCCTTCGGCGTGAGTTTGGCACCCTTCTAACCTACCAACAATTCTCCAAGCTTCTGAATCTGTCAAATGACTTCGCTGAGACATCGTACACATCGAAACAAAGCAATCACTGAATGCCGATCATCCTTGTCTTCATTCTCTTTTATCCAGTTGAAAGTCAAATTTCATTCGCTGCCGCTGAAGCGACGTTTTTGACGTCGAACTCAAAATTTGCATATTCCACAGTTTGAAACCCAGAAAAATTTGCATTTGTGATTCTCTTCTTCCATTTTCGGCAAAAAAATTTCATTTATATCTTTATTTTATATAAAACTTCAAATATCCTTTAATTGTTTTGAGCAGTGTATATAGATATATATATATATATATTATGAAATACAGTCTATACTAATAAAAGAAAGTTTCCGCGATGGCTAGTAAAATCTACGGCACGTACTTGGCTGAAAGTTTTTGTAAAGGTAGTCGAAACTCTTCCCTGATGCACCTGAGTCTCAGAATTTTACAATTCTCTTAATTAGTTGAGTTATTAACTAACAGCAGCAATGTACTCTTATTAAAAGCTTATAGCTGACGGGAAAAATTACAAGACGGGAAAAAACTGCGGCGCATGCGCTGAAACTTATTTACGCATATGTTAAAAATGAAGAACAAAAAACAAAATTACAGGATATTTCGTCATTATTCATTAATTAACATCGTCCAAACTGCTTGTAAATTTAAAAACGGAAGACGTATTCTGAAAGATAGTTCTCATACGTTCCAAATGCCGCTATCAATTAATAAAATATTGCTATTACTTCGAAGCCCCCCCCCCAAAAAAAGCATAAAAATTCAAAAAAAGTTCGTTTTTCCAAAAACAATTTCCTCCATTATTGCAACACCTCCCCGGGATGCAATTTTAAAGGTACAGACAAAATTAAAATAAGTTCTTAAAGCTGAAATATTTTTCTCACCAATTATATAATTGGTTTTAAAATTTATGAATTTTAACCTTTTTTAATACACTGACGATCTCACGTCCCTTCACGCTTTATGGAGAGTATAATTCTCTATGCTAAAACTTCCATATTTGAACACAATCTTTTTAGATCACCTACAAATTTTTGAAATAGTCTGATGATTAGAAATATCTTCAACAAAATAAAATGTGGGTAACAAAATTAAATTTCGATGAAATCAGTAATAAATTGAAAGTTTCGTCTTGGTTTTGCCTTTTCAAGCATCCCCCAGATGGCAAATAGGCGTCAACAATACAAAAATATGTTCTTAAAGTTGAAATCTTCTTCTACTGGGTGGGACAATGAGTTTTAATTCAGAATTTGACATAAAATATTTAATAATATAGTAGCGAAAATAACAAATATCTTAAGAAACAATTCATGATAAACTATTACAAAATAATTCTTGGTGTTCTAATTACTTTATTAATTCTGTGCGAAAGCTCAGTCAGACATATGTTTAATATTTGCTAATTGATTAAATTTGGAAAAGCATTCAATATGTTTACAATATGAAGCTTTGATGTTAGTTGAGGCTGGCTAAAAAGTTTTAAACTAAAATGTGAACAATTTTTTAAAATAATAGTCATAAAAAAAGAATGCCAGCTTAGAAATTTTTATTATGCTAATAAATAATCGCATAGTAACATAAATTTAGCAGTAAAATAATAAGAAAAATATCAAATTTTAGTTACCATTTTAATGCGCTTTGATCTGCATACCATTAATTACTTGGCAGACGTCCAGACATATTCAATTTCCCAATGAAGCATCAGTGGAGTTATAGTTTCAGTTACGGCTGTGATTCGACGTTTTAAATGATTGACATTAGTAATTATTTTGCATAAAATGTTCTTAAATTATCTTCAGAAGTAGTGCACATGCGAAAATTCAGGATGCGTGGAGGCGACTAAGCTGTCCGATATCGCCCAGTACATGGTTTTGGGAACTTCACATTTAAGGATGCACACATAAATGGAATAAAATGAGCAGAGGAAAAACTTGCCTATATTTTTTCACTGCATTTCATCACAAAAAATATTTGTCTGTGTTCAAGAATGAAAGTTTTGTAAGGTTCCAAAATCCCTACATTTTTTTTCGGTGGGCATAAATATACAAAACTGTGGAACTTTTTTTTAAAAATCTATTCCAGTAATTTCATATTTTTATTGTTAAGTATGTCCTTTTTGAAATACCTTTTATATTTTTAATCAGATTTAATAAATTAATCTTGTATTTAGGTCTTTTTTAAAGATAATATTTATTTTTTATTTCACAATTCTTATAAAATCTATACATATAAATTAATTTTATATTATAAGCAAAATATTACTATGCAAAATTTATTACTTTACATAAATAACATCACATAATTTTATTATCAATTTGTAAACAAAAGGCAAAATATTTGCAAAAAATAATTCAATGTATTCTAATTTAAAACAGAATAAAAGCATCTAATCTTCATACTTCAAATCATATTAGGAACAAAATTAAAGCTTATAAAACACTGTGTGTAAACAAATGACGTCTTTAAATCTTAAAGGAGCAAAGAAAATAGAAGAAAGAGAAAACATCCAATGATTATTTTAAGAAATTATTTTTTCATTATTATTATTTTTTTAAACATAGCATATGTGTATTTTGATATTAAGACTTTATAAAAAATGGAAAATAGTCATTTATAATATAGCATCAGTATTTACAACATAAAGTAAAAGTAAATGATGATTTTAAAAATATTTTTTTTACACTTGCATAGTAGTAATTATTATAGTATTAAAAAGTTAATTGAATTACAAAAAATAATAATATTTTGTGAACATTATCAAATTTACATTTAAATTGTTCATTACAAACTAATTAAAAAAAAGAGACTGTCAGAACCGTTGTTTTACACACACACACACACATAGATATATATATATACATATATATACACTGGTGTCCAAAAGTTAAGCATAATTGATAATTAAGTAATTATTTTTAAGTAATGACAGAAATATGAATCGGAATGTGCTGAAACTCCAGGTGTGTAAACAAAATAGTACGCGTCACATATTTTCACGAAGAGTTTTCCCTGAAATCGAACAGGGGACCGTCAACAAATTGAAAAAGAACGAAGATCTTTTGGATAACCCTGTCAAAACTAATGTAGCAAAAGCGTTTAAACTGCACATTATGATTAAGTGACTTATTGTGATGCACTGTGTTTATTTTTATAAAGATAGCATGGATACTCGTAGAGAAATTAAGGTTTTTATAAAAACAGTCTTAATTTTTTTTGCTTATAATTTGCAGAGTTCTTAGTATAAAATAATGTTCTTTTCAGAAAATATGACAAATATTGTACACAATACCCAGTCATCAAAATTTAAAAATAATAAAAATTGTTTGAAAAATGAGCACGTTTACTAAATAATTTTTTACTGCGCATGCGTGAACGCTATTAAAATTTCATTTGCATATTATGTTAGTTAAATGTATAGAGAAGCTTTTGTGAAAGTCTCAAAAACATAGCTTAAAAATTCTGAAAATTATCGTTGATAGAATGAGATCAAAATCCTTTATTCCCTAAATGAAGCAAAAAGATGAGGAGCTGTATCCATATTCCACTGTTTAGTGCCTACACAATATTGAACGTACAACTATATTTAGGTAAAACCCCTGATTTTTTTTGCTTCCTTTAGGAATAACGGATTTTGAGTTGATTCTATAGGCTCCCATTTTCAGAATTTTCAAGCTATGTTTTTGAAACTTTTACAGAAGTTGCTCTATACATTTAGCTAACACAATATGCAAATGACATTTTGATATCGTTGACGCATGCGCAATGAAAAATTATTCACTAAACATACTCATTTTTCATACAATTTTTATTATTTTTAAATTCTGATGACAGGGTATTGTGTACAATGATGTTTGTCATATTTTCAGAAAAGAACATTATTTTATAATAAGAGCTCTGCAAATTATAAGCAAAAAACTTGGAAAAGTTTAGGACTGTTTTTATAAAAACCTTAATTTCTCTACGAGTGTACATGCTATCATTATACAAATAAACACAGTACATTACAATAAGCCAATTAATACTAATGTGCAGTTTGAACACTTTTCCTATATTAGTTTTGACAGGGTTATCCAAAAGATCTTCGTTCTTTTTCAATTTGTTGACGGTCCCCTATTTGATTTCGGGGAAAACTCTTCGTGATATGACGCGTACTATTTTATTTACACACCTGGAGTTTCACCACATTTCGATTTATATTTCTTTCATTACTTAAAAATAATTACTTAATTACCAATTATGCTTAACTTTTGGACATCAGTGTATATTAAAACTTTCTAACTGAAAATGTTACTTTATTGCTTTTTGTTGTCGTTTTGTAGTGGTTATCTCCCAAATTCTCCACTAGGGAGCACTTCTATTGTTTGCATGAGGTCAAACATAATAACTTTTATATACTGTTACATTGCATATATGTCTGTAGCTCTCTCTTTTCTCAGAGATTTTCAGGTTAAAGGGACTTTCCTGTGCACCTTGTATATGCGTTTATTGCAATTTAAAGAGCATAATATTAAATTGTTTATTCATAGTGCTTTATATTTGGAAAATAAAATAACAAATTTGAAAGTTGGCTTCGGTGCATGAAGTTTATAAAAAAAATTCGTTTAATTACAACGTATTGATTCTCTAAGATTGTATTTCTCAAAACAACGTCCATGTTAAAATAAAATTATGTTTCTGATAACATCTATGTGAATCTTTGTTTTGTCTATTTCTCTATTTTATCTAATTGTTCTCTTTTGTTCATATTTTCTAAACAATCAATAAATTTTCTTAGAAAGATTTCTTAATTGAACATGAATAACTTTATCTTTATTAATGAAAATACAATAAATTATTGTGAAAACTTATTCTTTTCAAACCTAAAATGAAACAGTCTTTTCAAAGTACAATAATAATTTCATTCCCAAGAACAGCGGTTTGCAATCTTTTAGCTTGAACTAAAACTTCGTGACAATACAGAGTTTTATGTAGTCTGTCGGTATTATGTTATGACCACGTTGTGGTATACATAGGTTGGACAAAAATATGGAAACACCTTAAAAAAACACGTTTCCTTACCTGGTATTGTGTACGGTACTCGTTGTTATTCAAAACAGCTTGCAGTCTTCTCGGAATGGATAAATACAGTTTCTGTATGTTTGCCAAGGGAATATTGTACCATTATTTCTGTAAATCAGTGGCGAGTTCAGATAACGATGCTGGCAATGGATAGCGAGAACGCACTTTCCGCTCCAATGTAGACCACAAAGGATCGATAATATTCAAGTGGCCTGGGGAGATGCGAAGATTCATTCTCGTGCTCAAAAAACCAGTCCTGGACAATGTGAGCTGCGTGAACGGGGACGTTGTCGTCTTGGAAGATACCATCATCATTGGGGAACAAATCTCGTACCATTGGATGGACTTGATCGGCCAATATGTTCACATAAGTCTGAGCAGTAATACGCCCTTACAGAATTATCCTGGGGTCAGAAGACAACCACGATATGGCTGCCCAAACCATCACCAAACCCCCGCCATGTTTCACTCTTGGCAGCAAGCAGTCTGTATTATAGGCTTGAGATGGCGTTCTCCAGACGTAAACTCGGCCAGAAGTGGGGAACAATGCGAAAGAAGACTCATTAGACCATATTACGCTCTTCCACTGCTCTGTAGTCAAGGCTTTACGACTTAAACACCACTTTTTCCTGTTACAGGCATTAGCATTACTGATGGATGGCTTTTCAATTGCAACACGGCCAACAATTCCCTATTTATGAAGCTCCCTTCTAATTGTTTTGGTACTCACAGGATTTGGTAACACAACTTTCATTTCAGCAGTGACTTTTGCAGCTGTGGACTGCTTATTTTTCGCGATAATCTTCCTTAATGATCGTCTGTCACGATCACTCAGCACACACTTTCGTCCGCGCTGTGATTTAGCGGATGATCTTTTTTTCCGCATTTCAAATATGCGGAATAAATCTTCGGCACAGTACCTCTTGAAACACTAAAAACCTCGGCTACCTTGCTTACGGAAGCATCCACCATACGCGCGCCAACAATTTGTCCACGTTCAAAGTCTGTTAACTCTGACATAATGCAATGATAATCTCACATAGCAGTGCTCCAACAACGACTGAACAGTGCAACGATTTTATGAAGTTGTATAGGTGGCGTCAGTAGGCGAAAACTCCAGTGCCATCAACATAGTTCATTATAATCAATCTTTCTTTACAAACATGCATTTCAAAAGGTGTTTCCATATTTTTGTCCAACTCCTGTATGTGAGTGGTCGTTATGGCAACCCTGGAAAAGTGTTTAATTTCCTTCTGGATGAACATAGGAGCGGAATATTCAGAAATATCTAAATCAACTTTGAGGTCTTTTTTGGAGTTCAATACGAATTACTTGTGTAAACATATTTTTCTACTTTTCTGTTGATGAAAAAAATAACTGTGTAAAGGAAAATTAAAATTAACCAGATTTAATTCTGATA
This sequence comes from Maratus speculifer, assembly GCA_964019185.1. Taxonomy (NCBI): domain Eukaryota; kingdom Metazoa; phylum Arthropoda; class Arachnida; order Araneae; family Salticidae; genus Maratus; species Maratus speculifer. Next base: position 275,927,229 of record OZ025289.1, on the reverse strand, counting down.
TAGATACAACGATAGGTAAACGCCAATAACAAAAATCTCACTGATTTTAAAGTTGTGTAAACTGTATATAAAAATTAACTCTTAATAAAAATTAAAAGTATTTTTCATTATACCTGGTTTTATAATTATTATTATTCAACTTGCACACGTTTGAATTATCAATTTTTATTTTTGTTGATAGTGCATTTTCGTACGAAAATTTGCCGATTTCACATAGTAAGATAGCTTATAGAGATCATACGAAATTTCTATACTAATATAGATTTTTCCTCATAAATGATTCGCGATTTTTTTTTTTTTTTTTTTTTTACTTAAAGATGGGTCGCGTACCAATAAAGATTAGGAACTGCTGCCATATAACATTTTATGATTATTATTTGCGTAATTACACAAATTTATAGTCGATCCTGAAAAATATGTGTGATGGCAAAAATATGAAATATCCCGACAAGTATAAACTGTAGAAAATAAGAATACCCCCGTGGCTGAAATGCATCACACAACAATTAAAATTTTCATTCTTGTTAAAAAGGATAAACGTTAAAGTTACAAATGGAGAATTCCAGTTTTGGTATATTTATTTACGAGACATCTAAAACTTAATTAAATTAAGATTTATTCGAAAAATATTTTTGAATAACCTTCTAGGTGAATAAGCTTCTACGCTTTGCAATTATACAATTTAGCATTCTGTAAATATTACTCCGTTAACAATTGCACACTTTTGAAGAAGTAAAGGGATGAAATAAAGGCCATTTGAAAATAAGCTTACTTATGAAAATTTCCTTTACATAACTGGAATTTATTTTCCGTTAAAATTAATTGAAATTGGGCAAGCAACGAAGAGTCTAGGCGTTTTCGCATCTTTAGAAAAATTATTTGTACTTACTCTCACTTCTATAAGAATTATTTTAGAAAATTTCAAAGTACTGTATATTGAAATTATAAAAGTAGAAAAATAGTGATTCACATATATTTTAAAATGATATTGTTTAGTTTATTTAATTTATTGGTCGTTGTTAAGTGTGTTTGCACAACACTAAACCGAAACTTTCTTCAGAATATTATTAATAGAGTTAATTATTTGCAAAAAATAATAATAATTAGATTAATTAAAACCAAATTGAAATTGTACGTCAAACGATTGAAATGCGGTGCATTGGTACTATAACTAGTTTAATAAATATTCAGATCTTGAAAAATGCAGATCAATACAAAATCCGTTGCTGTCTTATGCAAAAATGCACCAATATAAGATTTATTACAACTATTTGTATATTAAATTCTGTAATACGGGAAAATAGCATTGCACCTTAAAAAGGACGTAATCATCATAACAACTGAGAATCATTACCTATTATGCCACATCACGGATATTATATAGGATGACAGGATTTAATAGAATTAAGAAAAATTTTATTAATATCATTTTTAACTTTGATCCGATTTCAATAAAAATGAAATGATTCGACCTAATTCTGGAATGATTATGTATACTATTAAATTTCAAACCAGTCAGTTTGATAATTTTTGCACTGTTATATGCAGACAAACAGATGAACAAACAGATGACGACTACAAATTTGTATAATTGACGGTGGTACGTATTTATATAATTACAAACACACATAAAAACCGTAGTTTTAATGTCCAGAATGATATATAAATATGCATATAAATGTAAAATAAGAATTGTAGTCATGTTCTATTTTTCAAATGGATATTATTTTAGATGAGCATAATTTTAGATGCATAAAAAAATTGACTAGTTTTATTTTTTGTAATGACCGTTATTCAGTTATTTTTGGTGGATAAAGTTTTGCATGCAAAAATCTCATTTTTTTATGCAGATATTTTTTCAGTAAATCTTCTCAATCTTCTCTTCAAAAGTCTTATAGGATGAAAAAACGCAGCATTACAATTAAATAATAATAGTCAGAGTTAAATTCATTTGAACATTTTTTGTATTTGAATACGTATCGTTTGTCTTAATTGTACAGTACTAATTTCTTAAAATATGGATAAATACAAAAAAATATATATGTACAAACATTTAACAAATAATTTGAAAAATTTTATTTATTTAGATATTTAAATTGATCAACAGTGACGAAATAATTTAAAGTATAAAAATTACATTTTTTGAGCTGAATGAAGTTTTAAAAAAACCTCAAATAAATACATATACAAATTTGGCAGTAGTGACCACATTTAAATAACGTTCATTATAGACTTTTAGAAAACAAAATTTTATATATGTAATTTCAAAATATCATTAATCTTCTTTTAAACGCAATATTTTGGTTAAAAACTAAAATCGAAGTTAAAATTCTTATACAAAAAGGCAAGATTTAAATTTAAAATTCCTATTAATAGGATAAAAATAAATTCTTTTTAATCATTTTTTCAATAAAATGTGACTAAATAGTAGGTTCTCATGCTTTTCGAGGAAACTTACTTTTTCATCAGAACTGTACCTAATTTTATTTATTTGAAAAATTTGAATAGTATTTCATATTATTTGATTAAGTTCTGCAACTTTTAAAAATATTTATTCATTGGAAATCAATTATTTTGGGCCATTGTTAAAATGATACTGAATCATTTCTGATTATTTTCATATGTGACAAAACCTAAAGTTGAAAAAATGCATGTAAGGCAATCCGAAAATTGTTTTACAATATTTCCAGCATCAATAATCCCTGAAGGAGACTGAAGTTCTTTATCTGATATTTAATGATCCTGTTCACATTCCTGGTTCCACGATTCCTTGTAAATCTGTTTTTCTTTCCACGTTTTTTTTACTTATCAATAAAGTGGGAAAAAAAAACCTTTTTAATAATTCTTATTACTAGCAGAAAGAACAACATTTCTAATATTTGGCAGTTTTGTAACATATTTCCTGCTGATGATGTGGCAAGATCATCTTATATATATATATATATATATATATATATATATATATATATGCTACCTGGCCGTTGATTATCGTTCACTTGCGATTTTACACACTTTGTTAAATATCTAGAAAAATACATTATTAATTATCCTAAAACTCTCAGTGTATAAAAATAATAGTACAGGTCATACATTTCCGTGAAGATTTTTTCCCGAAACTTTATAGGGGACCGACAATAAATTAAAAAAGAATGAATATCTTTTGGATGACCCTGTCAAAACTAATGTAGCAAAAGCGCTCAAACTGCACATTATGATTAAATGACTTATTGTAATAAACTGTGTTCATTTTTATGTCGATAGCATGAATACTCGTAGAAAAATTTAGATTTTATAAAAACAGTCCCAAATTTTTCAAAGATTTTTGCTTATAATTTACAGAGTTCTTGATATAAAATAATATTATTTTCTGAAAATGTGACAAACAAAAACGCACATAATACCCTGTAATCAGAATTTTAAAATAATAAATATTGTATGAAAAATGAGTAGGTTTACAAAATAATTTTTCACTACGCATGCGTCAACGATATCAAAATCTCATTTGCATATTATGTTAGCCAGGGGCGTATTTAAGTAGAAATCATTAGGGGGGCGTAAATGACGATTTTGCCGACTAACTTAAAATATATATGTTTATATCTTTAAAAGTATGTTTCTGTATTTGTATATATGCATCTACCGGATGTCCTAAAATTGACTGACTGATTTTAAAACTCAGTAACTTGCAAATTGTGGTAGCTGCAAAATTAAATTCCTACAAGAGTGTTATGTAAGAATGTAAGATAGCAGGAGTTTTTTACCGCGATTCTCGATTTTAATTTAAAATAGCGGAAATAGATGGTACTGTTAGCAACAGGTGCTAAATCTGAGCCCTTTTGGCTTCTTTTCTCAATTCTGGTGTGAAAGAAAAAGATTAAATATATGCAGTGGACTCCTAATAATAAAATTACATTGGTAACTGAGAATCATTTCATATATTTAATCTCCTTTTGTCGCAACAAGACTGAGAGTGAAGAGAAACAAAATATCGGCCCCCAATTTAACAACCATTGCTAGCAATGTCATGTATTTCTTCTATTTTAAACTTACGTCGAGAAACGCTGTAAAAAACACTTCTCACATCTTACCTAACCCTTCTGCAAATATTTTTTAAATAACTGCGACCATTTGTAAGTTATTGAATTTTTAAATCAGTTAATTCATTTTAAGACATCCTGTATGTTCTATATAAAATTCAACATTATTAACCCACCGAGATTAACTCATTAGTGCCTAACGTCCCTTTTTAGGGACTATTACAAAAAAAAAAGCACTTTTCACACCAGTAAATAGAAAGATAAATAAGTACTATTTTTTAAGAGATCTCAATAAATTAAGATCAAAGTTATTCTTCTTTTAAAAGTGGTGGAAAACCCAAAAATTTCATTTTTATTGAAGAAAATAATTTGGGCATTAATAGGTTAAATTTTTCACGTTAAAACATCGAATATTTTACACTTATTGAGGAGACTATAAGATATATTTAAAGATGGACATTCTATACTACCCCTTACGTTATATTGCTATAAATATTCCAGTTGCGTATTTTCATATTAATGAAAATTTGTTTACTTTATTGCTGATAGTACAGCAGGAAATTCGAATCCAAATTAATTAAACAAGTTGAAATTTTTAGTAAGAAGTTACTTGGAATTTATTTACAGTAAACTTATTTATATTAAAAAGGATTAAATCAAAATTTATTTTATTACTCTTCCTAGGTCGGGCTGGGATAGGGACTTACTTTTTTCCTGAAAGATCGGATCAGGCCGAGCCTAATATATTTTTTCCGTACCGAGCCGGACTGATTTCATTTTTCTTAGCCTTCATGGGCCAAAATATTTTGTCCCAGTTTTGAGCCAGCCTATATGAAAATCATTGTCTCGGCGTAGCCAGGTCTGTTAAAAGATCAGTAAAATTTGGCCTGAGCCAAAAATTTTTGCAAAAAAAGCATACAGTTTAAAATCGCCTTTATTCTTCAATTAAATATAAAAATTTATTCTTTTTAAAGAATCGTAGATTTCTAAGCTCATTAAAATGTTGTAAAATGTATAAAAAATTATTTGCCTATGGCAGAATAATGTTTTAAATTGAAAATTGCGTTTCATCCATACAAAATTAATGCAATAATATGTGAGGGTAAAATATAATACATTTTTATACCTGCTAAGAAGGAAACATGTCTATAACGATTTTTTTCTTTCCTATGCGATTCCGTTTTAGAAGATTTTAATGTATACCATTTTTAAGATATTTATATCTCCAATACATGGAATACGGATTAATAGTATTAAGGATAACTGAAACATTTACATACAACAAACAGCGGTTCATTTTAAACATAAACTACGTCATTTCTATATAAATGAAGATCATAAACGTTAGAAAAATTCTAAGCTATTTTTTTTTAATCAAACCTTCTCCATACAAGCAAAAATCACTATTTAGTAGAAATTCAATCGGACTGAGTTGGAATTTTGCGGGCCGGTTTCGGGTGAAATTCCAACTTCTTTTTAGGGCCGGGCCAAGATTTTTTTTCAAACAGGTCGAGCCTGAAAATTATGGCCCGTGTGGATCTCTATCTCTAGTCTCTAAGAGGGATAAAAAAAACATTTTATCCAACAGACAGGTAAATTTTTCAATAATCGGCTTTAGACGTAAATAATCGACTAAATTATTCAATTATTCAACCCATTTCATTGAACTTTACATATGTCACATCAGCTGCGGATATCTAGAAGATAAACAAACACCATCGGACTGAGAATCAGCAGCACGGATCATCACAACATCGAATTGACGGCTGAATTTTCAATATTCGCATGTTAAAATGAAACTGATCCGCCAAAGTCATTCTAAATGCCACCTGCAGACCTGATTTTCGTCAATGATCGATAGGTTTATCATCAAATTTTCCTGTATTAGAGCCAGAATTTCACTATGGGCCAGAATTTTCAGGCCCAGTCCCGACTCGAATGATAGTTATCTTGGACCGGCCTATCCAATGTAAAAATTTTAAGTTTGGTACGTTTATATTTATAGTACACAGCCCCGCCCTGCGCGATCTGGCCCAATTCAATTTCTGTAAGAAAAAAAAATCACAATTTTTTCTTAACTACAATTAAGTTTCCTTTAACAATATTGCATGCTTATTTATATAATAAATTTACAGTATATCTTACAGTATATGCAGTATACACTATATTGCCATTGATTATTGGACACTTGCGATTTTAGACATTTTACTAAATATCTAAAAAAATACATGAGGAATCATCTCGAAACTCTTAGTGTATTAATACGCCATACATCGCCGTGAATATTTTTTACCGAAACTCCATAGGGGACCGTCAGCAAATTAAAAAAGAATGAATATCTTTTGAACAACCCTGTCAAAAGTAATGTAGCAAAAGCGTTCAAACTCTATATTATAATTGAATGCCTTATTGTAATACGCCTTGTTCATTTTTATGCAAATAGCATGCATACTCGCCGAGTAATTAAGGTTTTTATAAAAATGGCCCCAAATTTTTCTACGTTTTTTCCATATAATTTTCAGAGTTCTTAATATAAAATAATATTTTTTTCAGAAAATATGACAAACAACATTGCACACAGTACCTTGTAATCAGAATAAAAAAATAATGAAAATTTTGTACAAAATGAGTAGATTTACTAAATAATTTTTTACTGCGCATGCGTCAACGATATCAAAATTTCATTTGCATATTATGTTAGTTAAATGTATAGAGCAACTTTTGTGAAAGTCACAAAATCATAACTTGAAAATTCTGAAAATAATCGTGAATTGAATTAGTTGAAAATCCGTTATTCTCAAAATGAAGCAAAAACAAGAGGGGTTGTATCCATATATTCATTGATTAGTGTCAATTAGTGCTCGCGATGGGATACGTATAGCAGCTATACGATTAATCGATATACGTATATCCGTATAATACGTTTTTCTGCTATACGGATACTTCCGAATATACGTTTAAACGTATCAGAATACGTATAACGCGTATCAACTAAACTTATATTTAAGAATACGTATATTTAAAGTATACGTATATTCCACGTATCGTATCTAATTTAAATAGTAGACTTCATAAGTCGTATGTCACTGAATTGAGAATAATTTGGAAATCGGTGGTGTTAAGACAGGAATCCGCATAGTATGTCTTATATATAAGAGATCGAGCAGTAAAAAGCGTATACTTTATAAAACATTTTGCAAAAAGTTCACAAAAAATCAGACTCTTGATTGGCCAATCTCGTTTCACTAACTGTGAAATATCTATCTGGATTCCGACCAAAATTGTAGAAATCGTAAAAAAGACAGCATAGTAGCACCATCTGTTAAACGATTTACACACAAAACTAATCAGCACCAATTTCTATCAGGCACTGCCTGAAAATATAGGGGAGACTGGGGTACATGTGAACATAGCTTTTTTCTCATAACTGAGTTAATTTCTATAAGCAAAACTACTCAATATAGTAAACAGTACTTTTTTTACGCATGGTAATTTTTTTAATTATTTTTATAGCTCTTCTTACTTTTCTTAATAGTTTTATGAATTAAAAAAAATGTTCATATGTGCCCCAACGAAGGGGCAGCTGTAAAACACAAGGGCAACATGTGAACACAAGGAAAAATAATTATTTGACACGTTTTTTATTTTCTTTTCCATATGTTACCACAATCATTAGTTGTACTATCTGTTAAATTCACCATAAAGAAAAATATATGTATATTTATTTAGTTTCTGAGTGATATGTTTAAGCAAAATATTATAAAATAAAAAAAGATTGTTTTTTGGGGGGAAGAGGGGGGGTTCGATAATTGATAAACTATTGTTGCAATAAAATAAAAGCTTAAAGAAGTAAACTTGAGAAAATAATAGAATTTAAATTTTGTTTAGGGATTTTCTTTGAGAAAGATTTTAGGGAGGGAGCATTTGGATAATATTTGTCGGAAATCTACCGAAAGGCCAAAGAATTTCATTCCTATATTTACCTTATTTGCCTATAAATTAAGGATAAAAAATTGTTTTCCGTTTATAAGCTTCCTCCAAATTTAATTTCTTTTGCTTTTAAAAGAAAGGGGGGTGGAAGTCAATAATGAAGATTTCACAGTAGTTTAAAAATTTTATTTTCTTAAAATATAATTTTATTTTCAAAGCACCAAATAACATAGCTGTTTAATAAATGGAAGTAAACTAATATTACAAGTTTGCAACAAATGAAATAGAAAAATTTTCAAAGTTCTTAAACGTAATATTCTTTGCATTAACGATGCATAAAAAATAGTATTGAAAACCGTTAAATAAAATAATATATAACATTTATTGCATTTTAGAAAACATTAAATTTATTTAAATTACAATTGAACATAAACGAGCTTGTTGCTTTTTATGTATTTGCTGACAGATATGTTTGTAAAAGTTTCTATACAAAATCAAGTTTATAAGACAGAAATGTCTTCTATTTCAATAAAATTATAGATAATGGAGCTGGCATTATTTTCATGAAGTTAACTAAAAGGAACAGAATAACTGAGTGATTATTGGAGAATTTAATGCCGTTTTCAGATCTGCTCCAATTAGACTCTTCATAAGTGCCCCACACTCCCACAAGAGTTAAAATAACAAATCTTTAACATTTTTCAATTTTAGCAAAAAAAAAAAAAAATTATCATAAATATTTATTAGTATCCACAATATATGTTAAAACATTATTAAATTAATGAATAAATAAATAAAATTATTCTCTTAGCAAGTTGGAGATTTTACTTTTGAGTTCAGTTAAGCAGTATTTTGGCTCCTGGGGACAAACAAAATGTCGAAGAGCTTCAACAATTTTTCTCCAAATATCTATAGGTGCTACTATCTTTGGTAATTTTTTGAAATAATAAGACATACAATAACTTGTGAAAAATAGCAATGTTCTCATATGCCCCATTTTCACATGTGCCCCAGTCTCCTCCATATATGTTTCTTAATTCTGTGTATTATGTTTTAAGATAGAGCGCCCACAAATCTCAAGTCACACATAGACAGACAAAGTCACAAACTCACAGGCAGATATTTTTTAAAAACATGTTTTTCGCACTCTCTTACCCTTAAAACGTGTAAACCCATCGAAAGTTTTCCCTTATTAATTAAATACTTTCTTCTTGTAAAGATACAAGAAAATGTAAAAAACTAAGTACTGCGCCACAGGTCTTCCAAAGAATAGTTTGATTCTACCACAACTAATGTAAGACATTTCATAATAAATAACTGGAAAAAAAACCAAAATCTAAACTGAGGAACGTATTCAGATTTTTTTAAGTGCCTGCAAAACAAGTAGTAGCTAAGTAAACGCATCGCAGTTCTTCGAACAAAGAAACGCGATGGGGATACTCTACCGGATATTTCTCAATGTCGTTAATCCGCAGAAAGACATTAAAAAATCAAATTTCATACCTTGAACGAAAAACGTTTAAACGTTTATACGTTTAACCGCTTGCATAAGATCCGTATATACGATGTACCATATATGCTCTTTTGTGCTATACGTATAATCGCCGATGCCGTATTATACGTATAGCAAATCCGTATTTCGTATAATACGTATTATACGTATACTCGTATAAACGTATAATCGAGAGCACTAAGTGTCAATATAGAATATACAATACGGGATGTACTACTACATTTGGATAAAATCCCTCATTTTTTTGCTTCATTTTGGAAACAACGGATTTCATCCTTTTTCTATAGACGATTACTTTCAAAATTTTCAAGCTAAGATTTTGAGACTTTTACAAAAGTTGCTCTATACATTTAGCTAGCATAATATGCAAATGAAATTTTGATATCTTTGACGCATGCGCAGTAAACAATTATTTAGTAAACCTACTCATTTTTCATACAATTTTTATTATTTTTTAATTCTGATTACAGGGTACTGTCTGCAATGTTGTTTGTCCTATTTTCTGAAAAAAATATTATTTTATATTAAGAACTCTGAAAATTATAAGGAAAAAACTTGGAAAAATTTGGGACCATTTTTATAAAAACCTTAATTAGTCTGCGAGTATGCATGCTATTTGCATAAAAATGAACACAGTGTATTACAATAAGGCATTCAATCATAATCTAGAGTTTGAGCACTTTTGCTACATTAGTTTTGACAGGGTTATTCAAAAGATATTCATTCTTTTTTAATTTGTTGATGGTCCCCTATGGAGTTTCGGTAAAAAATCTTCACGGCGATGTATGGCGTATACAAATATATTTATACTGTAAAAGTTTCGAGATGATTCCTCATGTATTTTTCTAGATATTTAGTAAAATGTCTAAAACCGCAAGTGTCCAATAATCAATGGCAATATAGTGTGTGAAGGATAGGATTATTTTTGAGAATGGAGTCATGTGTTGATGTCAGACCGGGAAGCATGTAAAACTAATGCACACACTACACAAATTATTCCATAGACACTGATTATATTAAAAAACACTTTATTAAAAGATTAACACTCACTCGCAGCTCACTGCTGCATTATCGTCTGCACATTTCTCAAACACAACTTTGGAATAATAATATAAAAAACAATTCACTTCTTTTCACTTTCTGGACACTGAGATTTTAATTGTAGGTAGCACGGTATCGTCTGCCTACATGGAACATACTGGCCCCCATTGACATGTTTCACATTCAATAATAATTCTTTTTTTACCAAGTACACTAATTACACAAATAAATACAAAAGGTCACTATATATGTTTACTCAAATATAAAAATTGAAAGAAAAAACAATATAACACTCACACACATATATATATATATATATATTTATCTTTTATCTTTTTTGTTAAGTACTATGGTTTTCAGGCATAGGAAAATACATAATTTACTAATCGATATTTTAAAAATTCCATTCTGAGTTTTTAGCTGAACTACGCTAAATTTCTCATCATTACCGTAATATACTTCAATAATTCTGCCTAATGGCCACTTATTGTTTGGTGTATTTTCCTCTACTAACAACACCAGATCTCCTATTTTTACATTATCCTTTTCAATTCTCCACTTACCAAATCTTACATTAATTTCAATTATTGATTAAATTAAATAGAACTTTAACTTTAAATTTAATTTTTTAACAATTGATAAATAAACTTTTTAGCCTTTGCTTTAAATATCATTTAAACTTTAGTGCTAAACAGAAATATTAGAAAGGAGATAAAAGTGATAAAAACTGCTAGTATCCTACTGAATTTAAATCCTATCAAAACCCCTCTCTTAACACTTTTATCTAAAAAGGAGAGGCGACTACAAGAATATTAAAATACACCACTATAGTTTTAATCCTCTTAAGGATAGCCTAACACACTAGTGCATCCTGACCATGTCGATATTTAGAACAAAAAAGGATAACATCTTAAAAAGGACCATTATCTCAACAGCACTTAATCACCTGTACACTAACTCCAAATATATTAATAAATCTTTAAAGAAGACACAATAACCGGGAATAAACAATAAAATTAGCCAAAGTTCCAGCTCAGCCTAACACCCAAAATATTCAAATATATTTATACACAAAATAAAAACTTTTATATAATATTTACACACATCAAAAAACAACTTTTACCAGGTAGGTAGTCACTTAAAATTACTCTCGTACCAACAAGATCCACTCGATCTGGCTCCTAGGTTTTAAAACATATTCAAGAATATTGATATACTGCTTTTATATACCTTATACACACTTGAAAAAACCCGACATATATTTCAACAAGAACACAGCATGTCAATATCTTACACTTATTAAACTTTTTCAATATTGTAATATTCATTAAACAATCTTCAAAGTCCATAATAGGAAGAAATTTCAATTATCATATACATTAATAATATATTTTACACAATCAACTGTTTTAAACAATATAAAAATATTATTTTCACATATTGAATAAAAAGATCAAAAATCTTTAATATTCAATTATAAAATTTAAGAATAGTGGAACCCCATGATTAAATTCAAAGGTACCCAACTCTCATTTTTACAACTTACAAACTTCCCGGTCTGACATCAACACATGACTCCATTCTCAAAAATAATCCTATCCTTCACAGCAGCCAATTTCCAATAAAAACAATGTTTCAGCTACAACATCTCCCAAGAATCCGGAGGACACATATAATAAAATTGGTATATAACATTTATACAACTTTCAGCGCCGTGTACACCCGGCTACCCTTTCACTCTTTCCCAATTTGCCTGGGGCCCTAGGTCTTCATACCTCACTCTCTCGAAAAACACAAAATCACATAGGCAAGAGTTGTAGCACGGATACAGATAACTTGAATTCAGACAATCACAAATAAACCTCAAATAATAAACTATTGTTTCCATACTTAACATATTAGGACAGATCAACCAATGTTGACACCAAGACCATACAAACTCCTTATTGCCGAGAAATAGTCCACCAGTACAAAAACACTTTCACAAAAATTGGATTCTCCTTACAAGCCCTAAAACTTACACAGCTGACTGAATATGCTATCCAATGGTTGTTTCTGTCACTCAGCGAGGAGCAAAGTTAACATCTGAAAATCAATCCCCCTCCGCTAAACACAGAAACATTTAGCAAATTTAACATCAGTTTTCAAAACAAAAATTTTCATTCCGAAAAATCTCCATTAAATATCCAAAAATTCAGTCCAAGAATTGAAAACAAGCAATTCCATGAGAGTCCATCACATACTAAATACCTCCAACTAAACCAAGTTTAGCCCATAGGGTTCATTCGCTCTTACACTACAACATGGTTCCCCCAAACTATTGCTCTTATATTCACTGGAGATTGAATTTTATCTGACCAAGTCTAACACATTTAGAAAACTTGACAAGCCAGCTGAAAGATATTCCTTCCACATTCAGGAGACAATTCTAACAAAATTAAAAAAAAAAAATGCAATCCTCCAGTTGAATCTAACACAAAATATTTAAATCTGTTCTATTACATTAATATAACAGAAAGTTTATTAATTTATTTCCATATCTGTTTCAACATTTCGCAATTGCTTAAACTCAATACCAAATAAAAAAAAAGATCCGCAAAAAGTTCCATCAACTCAATCAAAAAATGGATCAGATCTTCAAAAACTCCTTCATCAAAAGAGTTGAATTCTTAGCCTTACACGTGATCAACTTTCAACTTCCAATTAACAAAAGTCAACTCTAAAAATTATTTCTCAAATTAGCACTGAGCAGGCATGACACTAAACAACTGCAAAAAATCCTTTAACCAAAACTCCATAGCAAAAGTTTCCAAATTCTGATTACACCAAACTTGCTTAAACCATACTCCACTATGACAACTACCTCTCAACCAACAGAAAAGCTTCAGCGGATCTTCAAGCTTTCGTGGGGTGGTCATACACTATTCACTTAAGATATCCAACGCAGAAGATTCTACATTTCTGTTCACCAGAGAGGATAAGTAAACAATTTAAATCTTTAAATATAGTGATCCCTAGAATATGCTATTCTCAAAAGACATGACAATTGTACTGCCCACAACGGAAAACCTATAACAACAACAGCAAGCTATCCACAGAGAACTTAATGTATATATTCAATACTTATTCTAATTTAATCTTTCCAATTTGGGTATCTGTGTAGCTCCAAGTTTCGGGATCATGCCTTTCACATTTCCCAAAATAGAAAGTATCTATTGCTATTTTTGTGATTTATATTAAAAAATATTGCACAATTACAGGAAAACTACATACTAAATCAACTACACTTAAAACAGAAATAAACAAACATTAATTATTCATTTTATCTGTAAAAATAAATTATATTTAATACATATTTCATTGAATATTTGCATACACATTTAACAGGACAAAAATAAATGTACCAGGCCAAACTCGAAAATCCTAACACTTAAAATGGTGGATCTCTTCCATGGCTCTAAAACTCTAAATCAACTCTAAAACTCTTAAACTCTAAATCAACTCTTAAACTCTAAATCAACTCTGAAACTCTAAATCAACTCTTAAACTCTAAATCAACTCTAAAACTCTAAATCAACTCTTAAACTCTAAAACTCTAAATAAACTCTAAAACTCTAAATCAACTCTAAAACTCTAAATCAACTCTTAAACTCTAAATCAACTCTAAAACTCTAAATCAATGACTGGTGTAAAGTAAATAATAAAATTCATCCAGTAAATAAAAATTCAAATTTATTTAGAATATTCTGTACTTAATATGCCAAAATTTTCGTGAGATCATGTTTCCCTAAATCTAACACTAATAATCAAGAAACCTCCCATACTGAAAAAAATATACTTGATTTTTTAAAACATAATATGCTAAACTTTAAGATTATATATAAAAAAAAACCAAATTTTTAGGCATAGGAATAGGGCATAAACTTCAGGAAATCAGCAAGATCAAGTAAACCTCTGAAGCCATGTCACAAAACAAAATTTAAAATATTAAATTACTCAAAAATATCTATAAACTTTCATTAATAATTCATAAATCTCTGCCCGTAGACAGCACCAAAAACTGATTTTCTACCATTTAAGCACCTTATAAATTTTTTAAAAACTTTAAATTTATTAAAAATTTTAAATATATAAAAAAGTATATTAAAACATTACACACTTTATTCAAAGTTCAAATATACTCTCAAATCTTATATTTTTCAAAAATCCTCAAATGCAGGCCTGTTAATTAATATATATATATATATATATAGATGTAACAATTTGTAACTTCATTATACTTAAACTTCAAAATTAAATTTAACAGTTTAAATTTAAAAAATATAGCAAAACTATTAAGGTTTTAACACTTCATTTTTAATAAATATCTCTATGTGATATTTTTCACATAAACTACCTAAAAATTTATCCATTTAATTATTTTCTATTAAACTAAAGAAAATCATTTCATTTTCAATAAAAAGAATTTTAAAAATTTCACTTTTACTGCAGAAGTCCTCCATCACACAAAGTACCAGAACCTGTAGTTCTGTCGAGAAAATATGCAAAAACGTCATGGCCAAGTAGATTCCCAGTTTATCAGAGCTCTTGAAGGTATGCAGGATACAGTCTGTCACAACTAAGTCCATGATTCCTTGGAACAAAAGCTCATTCATAAACTCATTTCAAGCACTGTAGATCACAGTTCATGATCGAAACAAAAACTCATCAGGATGAAGTCCTTTCAGGCACCATAAGGCATCACAGCAAAAAGTCCAACTGGGCAAAGTCGTCATAAGCTATGTAGAGCACAGTTCAAGAAAAACAAAGCTGAAAGGTTCTTGTGAGCATTCAGGGCAATCAAACTTTCATACTGCCCACACACTTCACTTGCTGCACCATGACATTCACGACAAAAATGCATAAACTCCAATGTTTGGGACGCAGACCATACTCAGGTCTTATCGTCGTTCTTCACACTAATAAAATAAAACCAGCACTGTCTCTCTGGAGGCGATAAACTTTTAAAAAATCAGCACAGTTCCTCTTTTCATATCCCACGAAAACATACCGAAAACTTTATTCTCTTAATATGCAAAAAGTCCACTGAATATACAAAAAGCCAACATATTTGTCCATATCTTAATCACACAATAATTTAAACAGTTCATCTTCAGATTTAACCAACATATGACTTCTTTAATTTTAATTGGCAAAGTCGTTTCAAAGAAAATTTTCACGAAATATGAGGAGCAGCATCTAAACTTCTGACTGCTTCCAAAAAGCATAGTTCCAAAAAAAAAAAAAAATTCCAGCGATCGGTATCAATTTTTTTTTTTTTCAAAATATTCATTAACTCTTAAAACAATATCTTCTTGAGCACAACACTTCACTAATTTGAGCAGAATATTATTCGAAGGCTCTCATGCTGAACGTTGGACAGATCCTTAATAGAACTCTTAACATAACATCAGCACATATTTCAAATTCGATGATTATTCACTCATATAAATAATTATTTTCACCTCCCGGAACGTCGGACCATGTAAAACTAATGCACACACTACACAAATTATTCCATAGGCACTGATTATATTAAAAAACACTTTATTAAAAGATTAACACTCACTCGCAGCTCACTGCTGCATTATCGTCTGCACATTTCTCAAACACAACTTTGGAATAATAATATAAAAAACAATTCACTTCTTTTCACTTTCTGGACACTGAGATTTTAATTGTAGGTAGCACGGTATCGTCTGCCTACATGGAACATAGTGTATTACGATGCGTTCGCACGACAGAAAGTACATAAAAGCAATATTAATGACTACTTTTCCTAGACGTTTCAACATTCAAATAAGGATTCATAATAAATAAATAATAAAAATAATAATAATTTAGTTTAGAATACTTTTGAAGCTGTCTAATAAAAAGTAGATTTGTGAAAATATTTCTCCGACATTTATTAAAGTTTTCCCAAAACAAAAGGGCTATTTTTGGACACACTTCTGAATTCATTTATTTTCGGAAATGTATAAGATTGGCAGGTGTTCTCATTAGAAACTATTCAATCGAATGACGTTATTTATTTTTTGGTAAAGGCAATGCATCTTAGATAAAATAGTGTTAAAGAAAGCGTTTTGAAACGAATTTCCAGTTCCTACATCACGAAAAAGGAGAAAAACCGGAAGCCGTAACAAGAATCTTTTATTGTCAACTTTATATATATATATATATATATATATATATATATATATATATATATAAATTACTATTGGATTCAAAATCGCTTCATTAGTCAGGCTTGTCAGTTTTAAGCCTTTACAGTTAAAGGTAGTTTAAAAATGTGCTGTTTAGCAATACATTTGACCACCTTACGATATATTTCCAAAGATTACTTTAACGGAACATTATCGTTTTTAATATTTTTACAAAACATGTTGTCTGTGCTATACATCCTGAGAACAATTAAGTACAGTTCCAGCCCGTCTCGACTTCACTGAGAAAAAAAGCAAGCTTGATTTCAGCACTGCACGAGTCTGCTAAAGAAAAAAGAAACTCAGCTCAGACACCATGCCTGATGCCGACTTCTATGGTGGACATGCAACATTTCTGTATTGATTTATCAAACTAGCATCGGTTCATGACGAACATTTACACTTATTCTCCCGAAAATCATATTCATTGAAACTAGCCAATATTTTAGCGTTTTTGCTTACTCTTTTAGATCGGGCCGGCAGGCCCACTAATTTTTTTTTACCGGCCTAGCTGGTCCGTTTAATTTATTTGCTGGCATGGCCTGTATTTTTCGTTTATCAACCCGTTGATAAAAATGTCTTAATTCTGCCGACCCGACCCGTTTGAAAATTGTCTTTATTTCGACTGGCCGACTGCGGGCCTTGGATCAAGCCCGGGCCCGTGAAAGTCCCTATCTTGTACCCTAAGATATGAAAAACATAGACGACTGGGAGCAGGAAAACACAGTGATAAACCTTCCAATTGACCACTAAAATAGAGTTTTTGACAGTTGTTTCCACCAAGTTATGGCTTTGGCAGATCAGTTGCATTTTACTATAATAATCGAGTTCTGTCCAATCCTACAATTTTAGCCACAAACTCAATGAGGCCTGTATAGTGGCTTTCCTGTCCAATAAGAATGAAGAACATTTTTACTCGACTTTCCTTTCGTCCAATAAACAGTCTTTTTCGGACGGTACATAGTCGCCGAAGTGTGATTGTTGCCACTCCTGGGTTAAGTCCATGCACACGAAAAAATATGAATATCGTCACCGAAGTCGTCATCATCTTTAATGCTAGTTGATCTACTAGAACTCTACTCATCTACTGCAAAGTCTCAAAAAAACTAGTCTTTCCCGATTTTTTTTATTTATTTATTTTTTTTTTCAAATTATTTTCAGCAGTCACGAGAAGTCGAAAAATGGTGAGGCAAACTTCGGATTCTCGGAAGAAATCCTTTAGAAAAATACTAAGGATTGGTGTTTTTTAGTGTGTGTTTTAAATAAAAACATGTAAAATTGGAAAAAAAGGGTGTTTTACAGTTGTATCGATTGATACTCACTACCTAGAATTTGCCGACTGTCATCGAAGTTGCCGACATTAGGGGGGCGAGACGCCCCCCTACGCCCCCCCCCCAGTAGCTACGCCCCTAATGTTAGCTAAATGTATAGAGCAACGTTTGTGAAAGTCTCAAAATCATAGCTTTAAAATTCTGAAAGTAATCGTCTATAGAATAAACATATTATAAACGTCTATAGGATATTATGTGCTATGTTGTTTGTCACAATTTCAGAAAAGAATACTATTTTATATCAAGAACTCTGCAAATTATAAGCAAAAATCTTGGAAACTTGACTGTTTTATAAAAATCTTAATTTTTCTACGAGTATACATGCTATCGACATAAAAATGTACACAGTTTATTACAATAATCCACTTAATCATAATTTACAGTTTGAGCGCTTTTGCTACATTAATTTTGTCAGGGTTATCCAAAAGATATTCATTTTTTTTAATTTATTGACGATCCCCTATAAAGTTTTGGGAAAAAATATCTTCACGGAAATGTATGACATGTACTATTATGTTTATACCCTGAGAGTTTCAGGATAATTCCTCATGTAATTTTTCTAGATATTTAACAAAATGTGTAAAATCGCAAGTGAACGATAAACAATGGCCAGGTAGTATATATATATATATATATATATACACTGGTGTCCAAAAGATAAGCATAATTGGTAATTAAATAATTAATGAAAGAAATATAAATCAAAATGTGGTGAAACTCCAGGTGTTTAAACAAAATAGTACGCGTCATATATTTTCACGAAGAGTTTTCCCCGAAATCGAACAGGGGACCGTCAACAAATTGAAAAAGATCGAAGATCAATTGATAACCATGTCAAAACTAATGTAGCAAAAACGTTCAAACTGCATATTATGATTAAGTGGCTTATTGTAATGTACTGTGTTTATTTTTATAAGGATAGCATGTATACTCGTAGAGAAATGAAGGTTTTTATAAAAACAGTCCTAAGTTTTTTGCTTATAATTTGCAGGGTTCTTAATATAAAATAATGTTATTTTCTGAAAATATGACAAACATCATGGTACACAATACCCTGTCATCAGAATTTAAAAATAATAAAAATTGTATGACAAATGAGCAGGTTTACTAAATGATTTTTTACTGCGCATGCGTGAACGCTATTAAAATTTCATTTGCATATTATGTTAGTTAAATGTGTAGAGCAACTTTTGTGAAAGTCTCAAAAACATAGATTAAAAGTTCTGAAAATTATGGTTGATAGAATGAGATCAAAATCCGCTATTCCTAATGAAGCAAAAATATGAGGGGCTGTATCCATATTTCATTGTTTCGTGCCTAGACAATATTGCACGTACAACTGGTATTTAGATAAAACCTCTGAAATTTTGCTTCCTTTTAGGAATAACGGATTTTGAGTTGATTCTATAGACGATAATTTTTAGAATTTTCAAGCTATGTTTTTGAAACTTTTACAGAATTTGCTCTATACATTTAGCTAACATAATATGCAAATGAAATTTTGAAATCGTTGACGCATGCGCAATGAAAAATTATTTACTATACCTACTCATTTTTCATACAATTTTTATTATTTTTAAATTCTGATGACTGGGTATTGTGCACAATGATGTTTGTCATATTTTCAGAAAAGAACATTATTTTATATTAAGAACTCTGCAAATTATAAGCAAAAAATTTAGGACTGTTTTTATAAAACCTTAATTTCTCTACGTGTATACATGCTATCCTTATAAAAATAAACACAGTACATTACAATAAGCCACTTAATCTTAATGTGTAGTTTGAACGCTCTTGCTACATTAGTTTTGACATGGTTATACAAAAGATCTTCATTCTTCTTCAATTTGTTGACGGTCCCCTGTTCATTTTCGGGGAAAACCCTTCGCGAAAATATATGACACGTACTATTTTGTTTACACACCCGTAGTTTCACCACATTTCGATTTATATTTCTTTCATTACTTACTTAATTACCAATTATGCTTAACTTTTGGACACCAGTGTATATATATATATATATATATATATATATATATATATATATATATATATATATATATATATATATATATATATATATATTTAAAAGAAAAAAGTTTAAATCAACATAAATAGTTTGTTCAAAATGCATAAAGTATTTTTTTGTTATGTGTTTCGATAAAAAGGTGCATTTTCATCCATTAAAATGTATCTGATCTTGATGGCGTAAAATTCTTTTCTATATAAATATGTATTGAGACATTAAATCGATAAAAAAAATCAAAGGGTAAAATAGATTTAATAAAAAATTCTTCTAAAATTAATATTTTAAAAAGAAAAATAAATAATTAAAAGACGGATATCCATTGTCATAGCAAAATGTTTGAATATTTTCCACTCAGTTGGTAAAAAACAGTAAAAACATCATTTTAATTATTAAAACATGAATTTCATAACCCTTTCGGTTCCAAATTTCTTTCAATATTCAGAATAAAATTACTTTTACTCTAATAATTTTAATAATAACTGTATAATAGATTTATTGAAGCTTTACGAATTGTCATTGTCTAATGAATATAGTTATTTTGCGTAATTTTTAATACATTTTAGACTAAGGAAGAGTTTTTGGAGGTGTTTAGAAATATTGTTATATAGCAAGATTTAACTTATATTACAAATTTCTAATATTTTTTTCACTTTATTATACACGATTCTTTTATGAAAGTAACATTCATTTTAAATTTAAAGAGTAATGTATAAGTTTAAAATATAATAATTGCAAACGATGCAAAAAGAATTAAGCATATTTTTATTATTGTTTTTATTGCTAAATGTTTAAACATAAATGAAGTCATACAGCAAATCCATAGATATATACTAACCTTGACATATAAAAAGACATTTACTATTAATAGTACACCAGACTTGAAAGGGTTGATAATAGAGTCATATATAAAGTACGTCATGGAATAAACATTAATGTACCTGAACCAATAAAATGTGGACATCAAAAATACGGAAAACAAAATGATTATTATATGTATTAGATGTATCTATTGTCGACGAAAAACAACAACCATTTTCCGAAAGGCGAAAAAAAAGTGAAATTTTAGTTGTTGATTCTATAAAAAGTACAAGGCGATCTACACAGACTTACTGCTTTGAAATATTACCTAACTATTAATAATTTTCATGTTAGAGTGGATTCATGTAAGTCATGTATTTCCTTTGTTGTTTTATCTGTATCTGACTACATCTCATTGCTTATGTCACTGATGTTCAAGAAAATTTTCATCATTTGATAATTCTTAAAATAATAGAATTATTATTTTTCATTGGATATTTTTCAAGAGTTACAAAATGAACTGATCCTTAAAATTTAAGATTCATTGATGTTAAAAATTATACGTTAAGAAATATAAGAGATGACTCCCGAGACCTTTAAATCCCAAATGCTATTATTTTTAAGGGATAGTTTAACGGTTTATCTTTTGTCATCTTTTGTATGAGCATTCTTAAGACGTATGTATGAAAAATGTTATTACGAGGGGGAATCCAAAAATAAGTTTCCCTTGTAGATTGTGGTCAGAGTTGTATATGAAAGGAAATATATATATATAATGAGGCATTAAAGATAAGACGTATCTTTATTCTTTCACATAATTACCGAGCACGTTGAGATATTTTTCAGAATCCTTGATAAGCTTCAAAAAGTCCTCCAGGAAAAACTCAGGACTTTGCATACGGAAGAAGCATTTAACTACTTTGTCTATATGCAAAGCCCTGATGTTTCTTGGAGGACTTTTTGGAGCCTATCAAGGATTCTGACAAATATCTCAACAAGCTTAATAATTATGTTGACAAATAAAGTATGTCGTATTCTTCATGTATCACTGTATTGTTTGACTTTCATTCACACCTCTGTCCACAGATGCCAGGGGAAACTTATTTTTGGATTTTCCCTCGTAATAAGCAAAAATTTTCATACAAAATTATTGCTGCAGGTAAAGGTTAATTGATCTTTATTTTTTTTCAATTTTGAATCACCATTTTGAAAAGTCTGGTTTGTTTTATTGAAAAACATAAAACTGAAAACAAGTTAAGTGTGGAATCACGAATTTACCTTGCGTTACAATAACAAAAATCTGTTTATTAAAAAGTTGCATAAAAATTATTATCATATACTGTTACAAAAATGAACTGGTTTTTAAAACTTAAGAACCATTGATGTTATAAATCATATATAAAGAAACATAAAAGTTGACTCCCAATATCTTTCGATCACAAAAGCGATCACTTTCAAGGAATAATTTAATGGTTTCACATCTGACACACTTAATGGTTTCACATTCTTCTGACATCTTTTGTGTGAGCTTTTTTGGTTATGTTCCAGTTTATTCCCGATTCCATTCTAAATGTTAATTATATTTGTGTCTCATATGTTACTGAATTATTTATTTATATAAATAAAGTAGTACTTTAGAACATTATTTTAAAAGTCGGTTTTATGTATGTCGAGTAAACCTTTGTTTACACTTGACAAACAAAACTGTGGATTTATTGACTCAGAAACTATATAGTCGCTAAATTATTACTCATCATGTATAAAATAGACTTTTATTTTTATTTCTAGTGTCAGTTTACTACATATGAAGCCTCTATGTCTCTATATAAATAAATAAATAAAAATCAGCGTTTAAAGCATCAAAATACTTTATCTCTTGTTGAAAACTAGTTTCGTTAGCCGTAGCGTACTGTCATGAATGCAAAAAATGATGATCAGAAAATAAAAATCGCTTACATTTATGTAGAAAAAACAGATTCAGTGATGAAACTTATAAGTCAATATAATTACAGGAAATTTTAGGAAACAGCCAATGAAAGAGGAGAGGATTTAAAGATGAAGCTCATTAGTCGATAGAATTATGATAGAAAATTTTTGGTAGCGGTTTCAAACATCAAGTTTATTGTCAAATAGAATTTACGGAAAGTTTAGAGAACAGCCAATGAGATATTTGAAAAATGTAATATGAAAACATGCAAATGAAATTTATGAACAAGAGATCTTTATATATTTTTTTCAAAAATCTATAATTTTATTGAATTCCAGATAAAAGAATTTCTTTATCGAATGATGATAACCATATATCGTTTACACGCATGAAAAGCAATTCTAGGTTTCACATGAGAAGGAAAAGATTGTTTTTATTGTATAATAAAGTTATATTACTTACAAGGAAGATCTCCATACTGGGCATAGGTAGAATATTTTGAAATAAAAATACTAATTAAACTATTCATGTATTTAATAAAGGATCAGTCAAATTTAGCAGTTGAATTTCAGGATAAAATTTGTAAAAAATAAAATACTTTCGACTATTTGGCGTAAAAAGCCGAAAGCGTCCAGCAATTTGGCGTGAAAAAACGAAAGCACCCGCAGCTTTACGTTTTTCGGTGGGCTTTAGTGAAATACGCAGGCCGTTATATATCTACTTGGCCATAATTCAAACATAAAAGCCAAACTCATTTCCATTTGTGGATTTTTTCTTCAACTCCTATTTTTGTTTAATCTATTTTTGCTATAAGAATGGGCCCTATACAAAACTAGTCAGCATAAAAATTGTTGGTATTATTGAGAAAATGTGAAATAAATTTAATCGGATATGATAGATTAAGAATCGACAAAGTTGTGGATTTTTTTCCATCCCCCTTTTTGTTTTCGTTTTTAATTTTTTTTATTGGTAAGAATTGGTACCATCAAAAACTTGAAAGTACAAAAGGTTTATATAATTAAAGAACATTTCTAAAAAAATTAGTTAGATTTGATATCTTGAGAATTTACGAAGTCAGGAGCTTTTTTCTCTCAAAAACCCTATTTTTTTCGCCTTTTGAACCCATTTTTAACTTTAGAAAATATCTGTCAGGCATAAACTTTTATCCCAGTTTTTGGAAGGAGTATAAATTTTAAACATATTCTATATCTATTTTAAATAAGAAGTTATCGCGTTTTTTAAGTTTTCGCGAAAACTCTCCTTATTTTCACCCCCTTGGTCCTATTTTTCCAATCAACGAGCTTGACGGAGATTTTATGCTCCTTGTACTATCCCGGAATTATAGAAGTTACCGTGGCCATAATATATCATAGCAAACGCGGTAGCGTTTGGTATAATATGTTTAAGAAATAAAAAGTGCAAACAACTTTCTAAAATTTCTGGCGAACCAGTTGAGATACGGTAGTGAAATTTTTTTTAAAAGATAGAACTCGACGAGACGAATAAAATGATAGCATTAAAAAAAATACTGCAGCTTCCAATAGTTTTTTATTTAATTTTAAATGAAAAAATGAAGGCAAAAAATTCAACTAAGTCTAGCTAACGTTTCCGTGGATGGATTAACTTCGTTTTTGGTTTATTTTAATCTTCATGGCAAAACTTGAAACAGTTTTTTTTTTCATATTTGTATGTTTGACGGTCGCTGAGAAAATCGAATTTATGTCTGAAATCTCCAGCTGAACATAGTCTTTTTTTTATATTTGTTTCTCTTTGTAATTGTTGCACATAATGAACATAAAAATTGCTATGTATGTAACATAAATAAATAGATTAGATAAATCACGTGAAAAAATACTTTTTGTTGTTATTTTCATGTATCAAATTCACTATCTATTTTGACAAGCGAAGTGAAATATTTTTTATTTATTAAATTCCTATTTATTTAACCTTTACGAAGGGGCTTGCTCGGTGTCTACCTGAGAATACATGCAAGCCTGGACAGATGCTGTCACATCCCCTTCGTAAAGGTTAAGATATTAGCCGCCTCTGGCAACCAAATTGGTCTCCTTAAATTTAAGCTAAGCATTCTAATATTTATTAAATTCCTATTTTTTAAGACTTTTGACAAACCTCATTGGGGAAACAGATGGATGGGATCTCGATGGGAAAGCCCCATCCAGATATTTTAATGCTCTCTTTTTTACTCTTTTATTTTTGTC
This sequence comes from Maratus speculifer, assembly GCA_964019185.1. Taxonomy (NCBI): domain Eukaryota; kingdom Metazoa; phylum Arthropoda; class Arachnida; order Araneae; family Salticidae; genus Maratus; species Maratus speculifer. The sequence goes on along the minus strand of OZ025289.1, from coordinate 275,902,165 downwards.
TTTGGTTTGGAGCAGCATGTCCCACAAGGGATTTTGCGCGATAAAAACTTATACAACCAGCCAACCAACCAACCTATTTTTTTTAAGTTACTAGCCGCCTCTGGCAACCAAATTGGTCTCCCTTAAATTTATGCTAAACATTGTAATATGATACTTTATTCATAATTTTATTTACTTGCGCATCTTACTAAATCTGAAGGCTCACATAACGAAATTAACAAATTTAAGCGATCAGGGCGACATTTAAGGGAAGAAAGAGTTTATTATTTCTTTTCTGTTGGTGCGTTTGGCGAATAAATACAAATTGTCGCCGAAAGACCATTTAGCAAATTCTTTTAAGAAGCGTAAAAATAAGGTTTTAAAATTTTATAAACATATATTTGAGCCTTTGTAACGTAAGGGAAGGACGTACCGGTAATATATCCGGTTTGGCGAGACGCAAGAGCGGTGCACTTCCAGATTATTCGGACGTGAGAATGTGTCAGCTTTTTTTGAACTTACGTTAGATGATTCTAGAATCTAGATCAAATATTACTAATATTATGAGGGTCAGATTAATACTCATTCATTTGCCAAAGCTTGGTGCTATTCTGACTTCAAAAAGGGAGGATATAATGTTAAAATATATAAATAGCTCTGAAAAAAACCTGCTGAACTTTTTATTTTGTTTTCGTATAAATTATTTCTGTTTCTATAAAAAAAGTGCGGCACAAATGTCATAAAGGAACCGCATTGGCACTTTTTTTTTCGGCCGTCAGTTTGATGAAAATATCGTTTTAGAATTTCAGTTACATATAAGGAAAGGGCATGTTCAGAAACAAACATTTCTGTCAACCAATCTACCGCTACATTTTTTGTCATATCGATCATTGTAGGAATCATCTTGACGACGTAGCCCAATCATATCATACTTGCTTATGCAATGGCAAACTTAGACCAATCAAATTCCCGGAGCTCATCCGTACAATGTCAGTCGTTAAAGAAGGGACTGGTTTTTCTCCCTTATCCACAGTAATTCTTCCACAGTGACGTCAGCTGCCCTTACCTTATATATTTTTAAAGAGGGAATAACAATAAATAAAAAATTTTTTATTTAATAACTATAGAACAAAACAATTTATATAATTTAAAAAAGAAATAAAAGTAAATAAATAATTTATGGTACTACTTGGTTATCCCGTCGCAAAAAAAAAAAAAAAAAAAAAAAAAAAAAAAACTATTGCCAAATGACAATATTAAATGCCAATTTGGTTGACCGTGAATGTCACATTCAATGATATTTGTCACGAAATACATGTTTAAGATGTCATCAAGTGATTTTTATTTCGACTTTTTATTTGCATTTTTATTAATGTTTTACTAATTTATTTGTTCTTTCGTTATTTAAGATAAAAATTATGTAAATATGCAAAATTTGGCTATTAGTTTAGTGATTTGTATAATTTGGCGAAATTGGTCAACGGGATACTAAGTAGTACCCAATTTATTAATAAATAAATAATAACATCCGCGTTACCATATCAAACAAAATAACGACACTCTGGCACCAGTTAAATACCTTGATGATATGCATATGACATTAGCAGAAATCACGCCAACGTGGTGCGTATATGATATTTGTGCCAAAAATGCGTACTTGGTTTATTTACATTACATACGGTACTACTTGATTATCAGGTCGACCAATTTCATCAATTTATAGAAATCACCAAACTATTCGCCAATTTACTCAAAAGGAAAAACGTTGCCATTCTAAAATTTTAAGTTTAGAAAATTAATGAATTTAGCTTTAAAAAAAATCCCTAACGAAAGGGATTACTTTAATGATGACGTTTACTTATGGCATATAGATGCACCAAATATAAAATTTGATTTATTTAGATGATTTTGAATAAAATAATACTAATAAAAGTTTTCATAATTTAATCCAGAATTTATTAAATCAAACCATAGAGAGAGATTTTTAAGATATCGCACATGTGAATTACATTAAAGTATTTTAAATGTATTAATAGAATTTATTAAGGGACATACAACATATCAATGTTAGCGGAAGTTTGTAAGAAGTCAAATGTTTCTTATTCAGTCAAAAAATGTAGGCGGATATAACCATAAAATAACATTAATAAAATATATTATATTTTTCTCGCTTAATATCAAGAGCTATTCGTTTATTGGAATAAAATTTATTTTAAATAACAAAAGAACAAATAAATTAGTAAAACATTTATAAAAATACAAATAAATAATCGAATTTAAAATCATTTGTTGACTTAACAAACAAGTATAGAGTGTTTAATGTCAAGTGAGTGTAGCATTTATGTTCATCCATTATTGGCATTTATCTTACAGTTTCTGTATAGTTCTTTGATGACAGGATAATCAAGTAGTACCATAAATACATTGTACTGACATCAGAAAAATAAATGCTTGTGTATATGAAACAGTAAATAGGTTGCTAGAATATACATTGCCAAATTTCTTTTCCCGCCAAGAACTTTTTCGTCATGTATAACTACTGAAAGCGTACATTAATTTATTTACTTGTAGTATTTTTAATACGATGAAAGAAAAACAATAAAATATGATTTTTTTTTGAAAATATTATTTTTTCAAAATTAGCATCGAAGTGAGTTGTAGCCAAGAAGGGATCCCTAGTCCTTCCTCATACTCAGTTGTTAACAGAAGGACTTTTCAAATCCTTTTTTATACTTAAAAACATATTAACCTTTTTTGCGGTCGTCAGAGCATTTTTTAATACTAGTAGATATATATATTTATAAACTCTTTTACGATGGTAGTTATGGGGTCTAGGGGTCCTAATCGGCTTAAATCTGCAAAAAACTTTCAAAAATTCAAACATAGGAATGACCGCAATAAGTAGTATTGAAATACGGATCTACCTAATACAACCTGTACGATACTACTTATATAAATCTACGAAATCTACCTAAAAATCGAGACAAACGTTGCACAAGTCATTGTCTACATTCACGAAATTAGCATGACTTACACGGCGTACATCATACCCCACTAAAAATAATCTTAAGATTATCTGAAGAAATTGCCACATTCTACAGAATTTCTACAGAAATTTGAAGAAAATTTGCAGACTTAGCTTTATCTTTAAAATATCTGCAGAATTTTTAAAGATATTCTTAAAAATATCTGCAAAATGGGCCAAATACCTTCGGATTCCCCACAGATTTTGGGCCAAAAAGCTATAGATTTTCTACAGATTATTTTTAGTGGGGTAGAGTTCAAGAGTATAATCTACCATTAATTGAGATGAAACATAGTTTTTCAAAGATCAAAAGATCATATAATTTCCTTAGTATGACGAAAAAAAAATTCTCAGAAAGAACTTTTATCGGCGATTTTGTGTATTTATGTGTGTTTACAGATTTCCCTTCTCTTTCGAAATCACAAATTTTATTTCCAATCTGATTCTAATTAAAAAAAATGAAATATTGAATACGCTATACTTTTGTTAAAAATGCCAGTATTTTCTTTAAACCATAAGCGATATTTTTTAAATTCTATTTTAGTTTATTAATTATTTCCTACTTTAATAAATATTTTCGTTCGATAATAAATATTTTCAAACTAAATAAAAAATTTTCTTTTCTATAAATAAGAAATTGAATTTTCATTGTTATGGATAAATAATCTTGATAAAAAAAATGCATTAAAAAGAACATGCAGGCTTTTATTCTGAATAACTTTTCAACTAAATTAGTGGAACCAATGCATGTTGCAATATAAAGTTTCGAATTGACATTAATGCATCTTTATGTTTAACGAAAAATACAGGAAAATTTTCGAAAAAAACACTATATGTATAGTATGGTATATAAACATTTTTTTTCTTTTTTTTCAACTTAAAAATTATTGCATTTTAATCCAAACAGGATATTTTAAAATGACTCTATATATTTTTTTTTTTCAATAATTTTTAATTCAGCTATTATTATATCTTTTGCAATACTCAAAAATATTGCGATCTTATGAAAAAGTTATTATTAAAAAATGTATAACGAACACATACGTAAACGAATTTGTAAAGCACTCATTACTTTAAAGATTAATATACATTCATTCAATTAGAATGGGATTTTTATATAAATTGTTTGATATTTCTATTGTATAGTATTTTATTTTTTTTAAGGTATGTGCCTGCCTCAAAATCGTGATTTTTCTGAAAATTTTCCAATTTTTTTTTATTAGCTTATTTTATTGTCTATACATTCAAGATTCCAAAACTGTTTTATTTTTGTTTCTACGATAATTAGAAGCGAAGTTATTGCGCAAATAGTAAACCGGAAGTGGAATTTCGGAGACAGGAAGTGAGCGTTTAAAGAGCTGTAAAAATGTAAACAATGAATTTGAGCTATTATTTTAGCACTTTTACACAACTTAAAACTAGAAATCTTTTTTTAAATATGCAGTAAAGTTTCCTGTATTTGTTTTTTACTAGTTTATTTGTATTTGGCAACAGATTTTTCACTTATTTTTGAGTTACAGAACGGCAACGGTGTAACCTCGAGATCGTTGTTTACATCTTTTTTGCTACAGCGTGCTATCATTTTCAGTGATTTTTATTTCTTAATTCCTGCTTTTTATATTATTTTGAGGTTTATTTTATTGAGTTCTTATTATAAATTCTTCTCAAATATGCCGAAAGCTCGGTCTAAGAAAGCAAAAAAGCGTACGTTTCACGGAAATCAGCACACTACTACTCGGAAAGAAAATACTGCATTACCCGATAATGAAACTGCAAGCTCATCGAAACTGAAGATTTTCGACAGTTTTGATGTCAAAGATGCTGAAGTCCAATCATTAAAAGGTAATAGGATTATAAATTTAGAAACCTTGATCAGCATTTTCTCTGTCCTTTGCTGCCCAAATTGTTTTACAACAGGACTGAAACTGAGTGAAGATTCCAAAGAAGGACTTTGCTCCAACTTCAGTTTAACTTGTGACTGTGGTTTTATTACTGGATTTACATCAACCCCGAAAGAAGAAAAAAAAAGCTCCATAAACACTTTATTCACCTTTGGAATGAGGCTAATTGGAAAAGGGTATTCAGCTGGCAAAAAGTTGTTCTTCACTTTGAATTTGCCATATATTTCAAAAAGCACATTCAGACAGCATGAACTGAAGGTGTTGCAAGCAGTACAAGTTGCTTCTGAAGAAAATATGAAAACAGCTTCCGAAGAAGTAAAAAAGTTAAAAAAAGGCAAAACTTGTGGTGTGTCAGTAGATGGAACATGGCAACGAAGAGGCTATATGTCACTAAATGGCTGTGTCTCAGCTATTTCTGTTGACACAGGTAAAATTGTAGATATTGAGGCGATGACACAATATTGCAGAATGTGTGAGACAAATTCAACAAAAAGTGATCATTTGTGTTCAAATTATAAAGGATCCTCAGGAAATATGGAAACAATTGGGGCATATAGGGTTTTTGAAAGATCTGTGAGGAAACGGGATCTCCAATATACCGAATACTATGGAGATGGTGATTCCAAGGCTTTTACGAAAGTAAAAGATATTTATGGAGACAATACAGTCACAAAATTGGAATGTATAGGTCATATACAAAAAAGAGTAGGGTCACGGCTGAGAAAATTAAAAAAAAATACTAAGGGACTTGGTGGAAAAGGTAAATTGACGGATAAATTTATTGATAAATTACAAAACTACTATGGGATTGCTATCCGCAGCAATGTTGGCAACCTAGAAAATATGCAGTCTGCTGTTATAGCTGCTTTTTTTCATTGTTGCTCTAGCAACAAAAAGCCCATGCATGGACAATGTCCAGAAGGACCAGACAGTTGGTGCAAGTATAAAAAAGCATTACACGAGGGGAAAAAGTTTACAGAAAACTCACCGGGTCTCCCAGATTCTGTTATAAAGACTGTAAAACCTTCTTACCTCGAACTGTGTGATAAAAATTTGTTGAAAAAATGCTTACATGGAATGACACAAAATAATAATGAGTGTTTCAACAATGTGTTATGGAGTGTTTTGCCGAAAGAAACATTTGTTGAGCAAAAAACATTGTTTTTAGGGACCCACATTGCAGTCTTATTGTTCAATTCTGGATATTTGGGATTAATACCTGTATTTAAGCTGCTAGGAGTGGAAGTTAACCCACAAACATTGAGAAACTACATGGGATTTGATATAGAGAGAATACAGAAATCGAAGCGACAGTCTTTGCCTTCAACAAAACTATTTAGAAAGAAACAAAAAGCCAGAAAAAAGGCAAGATTAGTTAAGAACGAAGAAAAAGAGGGATTGACTTATAAATATGGAGAGTTTTAAACTTCTAAAGTAAGTACAAACATTTTTGTTCTGCGTTAAAATTTTTAATCTTATTTTCTGAGAAATTTTATTTTTCGTTATTTTCCTTTGCGATAAATGTAATTTTTCAAAATGTTTTTATGTTATTGACTTGAAATTTTGCCAAAATGTTTTATTCATTCCTAGCTGTGTTATGAACTAAATTCTAAACTCTGTGTATATATTTGAATTTTTAATTAATTTTTTCCTTGAAAAGTTAATTAAAAAAAAAAAAAAAAAAAAAGCTTCTTACAAAGTTTGGAATATTTCAATAACTTTTAGTGGTATTCCAAACCTTTTGGTTCATAACACAGATAAACATGTTAATTATGTACTGTATCAAAATTCTTTTAATATATTTAGTAGAATTTGTTACAAGGGGTTTAACGTAAATGCAATTTTTCTCCAAAATTTTGTCGGTCACTGCCTTCAACAAAAATAATTCAGAAAAATCTGAAAAGCAAAAAAAAAGGCAAAATTAGTTAAGAATAAAGCTAAAGATGAATTGACCTACAAATGCAGTGAGTTTTAAAAGTCTAGAGAGGGTAAAAAATTTTCTGCTGTGCATTAAAATCTTTAAAGCCGTTTTCTGAGAAACTTTGTTTTTCGTGATTTTCCTTTGCGATAATTGTCATTTCTCAAAATGTTTTTAAGATTTTCACTTGAAATTTTGCAAAAATGTTTTAAACATTCCTATCTGTGTTATGAACCAGAAGCTAAGCTCTGTGTATTTATTTAATTTTTTTTATTAATTTTTTTCCTTTGAAAAAGTGATCGTTTTAAAGAAATTTTTGAGTTTTCGCACAAAAGTTGGAATATTTCAATAACTTTTAGTGGCACTGAAAATCTTTTGGTTCATAACACAGATAAATGTGTTATTCATGTACTGTATGAAAATCATTGCACAATATTCATTAGAATTTGTTAAAGGAGGTTTGGCGTAAGTGCAAATTTTCACTAAAATTTTGCTAAAAATCACCTAAATTTCCAAAATTAATGAAAATGTTGTTGAAATTTTGTTTAAATTAACAGTTTTATGTCCCATTTTATCTAAAAACATGTGTGTTTCATTAAAATTTTACATATTTCAAAAAAAGTGCCCCGAAGGTAGGCACATACCTTAAATCATTAATATTAATACAGATATATCTAAAATAATTTTTTTTCACCATTAACTATTTACCAATTCTTATAACATCTAAACGTCCCACTGTCTTTTAATAATCTCTTAACATATTTATTATATGTCAATGCCATACCTTTATCGAAGCTGACTTTAATTTCTTATTCTAAAGACTTTGATCTGTTAAAATTAACAGTTTTCCTAATAATCCATTACTTATTTTATTCTTTTATTGTTTTTGGTATCTTGTATTTACTTTTTAAAAAATCATTTGATTATTCACAATTCCCTGTGAAAGACGCGAGACCCTGATTGCGTCTCATATTCATCCGATAAACTGGGAGAATTACGTTTCTTTTTCGCTTGTTGAATTTTGTATTGGTCAAATTCTCGCTCTCTAGCAAATATTTGCAACGCTAAATGTTGCTTTAAAATCTTGTTTTCGTGCGCACTGTGATATAAAATGCGATTACTTCGACTTGAAAGGTGGGATTCTACATTTTTTTCCACTATAAAACAAAACGCTATTATCTAGTGTATTAAAACTCTTTAATAGGGGAAGGTCTGTACTTGTAATATCATCTTTCTGGCGGAATTTCTTTACGGCGGCATCTTATGTCGGTACAAGGTTTAAACGGAAATATTAATGGAATTTCTAACAGTTATGTGAAATATGAATAATTATCTTTAAAGGATGATGCCCATGTTTGATTTGAATGGAAAATGTTTCAAGGAATTCATCTTGTGTCCTACACTGTAAAAAAAAATCTGTAAAGGTACTAAACATTTTCTAGGAAACTGGGATTCCAAGAAATTTTCATGTAACGATAACAGGAAAAATCCATGTAACCGATTCTAAAACTTAAGTTTTTGTTGTTACCGTTACAGGAAAAGTTCTTGGAATCCCAGTTTCCTAGATAAAGTGTAGTACCTTTACAGATTTTTTTACAGTGTACCACATGACTGCTAATACTACGATTGAGTGTTCTTTATAAATGGTATATCAAGCAATAGTCACTACGCATTGTATTATTTAGTGCAGCATTATTTGCATAGATATATATATATATATATATGATATACAATAATATATAAATACAATTCTAGTTTAATTTCTGAAGAACAAATGAAAATTATTATCATATCATCCAAAGAAAAAAAAAATATAAACCATATTGTTGGGATAATCCCGAAAAAATTCCAGATGCTCGCTAAGGGAAATAAATAAAGAAAAAAAAGAAAAGATTGTAAGAGTGGGACCACTATGGCATTTTGCAAGCATGCATGTATTGTGTCAGGTTGCATATCGAAAGTCCGATTTGTGCAATAAATGTCTCTGAATTAAGCCAACAAATACAGAATCTTCAAATGAAACGGGGAAGATTTTTGAGGAACCTGGTACTGTTGTCATCACTATAGCAGTAACTATTTTCGTTGAGTCAATATTTGTGAATTTATTAGTGAGATTAGCAAGTCAATTATAAAAATTTTGCATCTTGGTAATGCAACTCCCAAGTTACGTAGTAAATGGATTAGACATTAGAGGGTATTTTCCAGACCACGAAAAAGTGAAGCTTTATTAGAAAAATTTTAATGTTATGCTAGCGTCACAGATTCAGCAGCAAATAGACGTGAAAATGGAGAGGCTGGTCGCCCTTTGGAAATTTTTATAGGGATAAATGCTTTTTAGGCGGAATTTAAAATAGAGGAGAATAAAAATGATTAAAGATATGGAGTTGAAGTTTTAAGATAAAAAGCGCTTCGGGAAAAATGCGGATTTGTTTTAGTACACTTGCATATGAATTGGGAATAAATTTGTGATTATAGAAAAATTATAGTGATTCACGCTTTTCTGCACAGTATGATGAAATGTGAATAGTGAATAAATCTATCATTAAAATAACAATGATCTACGCTTTCCTGGACAGTGAAATGATCTGGATTATATGGGGATTCTTTTGCCCAAGGAATTTAAGAGGTGAATGGGACCATTTTATCAATAATTTCGGAAACCAATAATGAAAACAAAGTTGCACGTCCATTAACCAACATAAGTTGAGTATCTTTAGTATACTATAGTCGCTATTACTATGAATAATAAGCGATATGAATTCATCGTTGTATTTTTTACTGTTAATATACATTGATAAATATAATTTTAATATACATTAATAGTAAGACGCTTATGTATCTTAAATTAAGACATTTATTACGTCTGAATTTCAACATTAAGACATTAAATTACTGAAATTATTTTTCAGTCACACATGCGTTCAAGATGGCTCTATTTGCTGTGCAGCATAATATTCAAGGTTCCATTATGAAATGGAGTATTCGAAAATAAATCAGTGACATATTTTGGTGCTTTTCATTACTTTGCTCCAGATATATTGGTTCAAAGTTGAACCGGGATATTTTAAAGTGTATAATGTCAGACTTTCACTTTTGTCATAGGAGTGAGATACTTCAATCTCAACAACGAAATAGTATTTCACTCTCGATGACGGAGTGGCGTTTCACTCTCGACCATAGAAGGAAATATTCTACGTCTACGGAGTAAAAAATTCCACTCTTTAATGCGTGCATTTTTGTAAAAAGAATGAAAATGCCTGTCACTTTTTCAAGAAGTGAATTTTTCTCTCCTACCAATTTCCGAATGTACAAATTTTCAGTATTGTTTGCGTTTTATCACACGTTATTCCTTCAGAAAATAAATCATTATTTTTAATTTAATAAGATAAATATATGTTTAACTAGCGCACCCGACAGACGTTGTCCTGTCACCGACTGACATTGTCCTTCTTGGCACAGACTCCAGAAAATCAAATAAATGTACGTAAATATGGTAATACGCAGAATAAACACTACGCTCTTAATTTAATTTCTTATTACAATTATGTAAGGAAATTATTTTTTACTCTTCATTAGTTTTTGAAGTCGGTTCAATTTTTGATAGAAAAGTTTATTTTTCTCTTTTTAGTTAAATGTTAACGATTGTCTGAAGTCGGTTAATCAAAATTATAATACAGGAAATATTATTGTAAAGCATACACGTTTGTCAGCAGTGGGGTTCGAACACGCAATCTCTTTCTTGAAGAAGCTGAGCTTAAATCTGGCGCCTTAGACCGCTCCGACATTCCGTCCGCACTCCATTCATCAAAATTATTCAACACTTTTAATTAGAGAAAAATCACTAACTATTAGTTTTTGCCTAATTACAAAAAAAGTGCTGAATCAAATTCGATGAAGTGTGAATCTAAACCATTCTCAAATCCACTGGAACACACACACAAAATTTCATTAAATCGGTACAGTCGTTTAGGAGGAGTTCAGTGACATACACACGCACAAAAGATTTTTATATATAGGGGAGAGTGGGGATACTTGAGCATAGGGGATACTTGAGCCACCCCTATTATCTCTACAGTTGGTTAATTTTTCTTTCTAAAACTGCCAATATGTTAACACATTTATAGGTCTGAACATGTAAAAAAGAAATCACACATCTTGGTACCATTTTGAAAGTATAGTGATCAATAGTTGTCTTTTCCCTATCTGAAGTAAATTTTTGGGTACATGATTTTTTTGTTTTTTTTGTAATCAAAGTTTTGTTTAAAGTTGCAACTATATACATAAATTTAATAAGCATAATTTCAATTGTATTTTGAATCTAAAATAGTTCTAATAGCTGCATGCTTTATTTAGTAAAACTCTGGGAAACAAAACTAGTGGTAGTGGGGATACTTGAGCCATGTCTCAACCCTCCCCACTAGAAATTAAACATAGGAGAAACAAACAAAAAATAAAATTCCTTCCTTATATTCACTAATAGATTTTTTTCTGGATAAAAGAGAGAATAATTTTTCATTTTATTTTATTTTTCTTAAAAAAATAACGACTTAAATATGTTTAAAAATGTATATTTTTTAAATGAAAATATCCATTTTAATTTTCATTTTGACTAGCAAAATAGCCTGTCTAGATAAATGTAAACATAGTTTTCAATTTAACTTTTATTAAATTAAAATAACTTTTTAAAACTGTTTTACAGGCTATAATCTCTAATACTTTAATTAGTTAGGTCCAATATATTAAAATATTTATTTTTTAATATAACATATTAAGATTAATATCTTATATTGAAATCGTAACCTCTGTTGCTGTAATTTTTTTTTAACTAAGAAAATTGAAGAAAAATTGGTAAAAAGAGCGCACAAAAAACAAGAAAAGCAACAAAAATTCCAGTTCAAACTTACCTGCATGGAGCCAAAGAGGAAGACAAAATCTTTTCCTGTGAAATCAAAAAAGTGTTTGAAATATAGAATGATACATCTGGCTTAAATTCCGACAGCTACTAAATTAAAAGCATGAGTTCGACATTATCATTAGAGGAAAATTCTGCCAATGATGGTGATGATGTGAAAAGAAAACCTTCTATTGATGGTTGGTTACTAATAAAATATGCCAGAAAGAAAACTAAAAATATTTGTTGGATAAGCACTTAATATTTTGAAAATGAAATTTGCCCGAAGAATAGCAGATTCCAAATTTAAATGGCTCTAAACTGAGGGTGTTTCTACCGTCGTTATAACTCAAGTTGAAATTATCATTTGACAACCAGTTCTAACGACAAAAAATCATCGTATTACTAACTTGTTTTCTCAATTGGTTTGGAAGGACTTTATGTTTCATAATTTATCATTCTGTAAAATGTTTGTGCAAAAATAAAGCGAAAAAAAATACTTTTGTAGGTATTTTTCCGTAGTGGCTCAAGTATGCCTCCACCATGGCTCAAGTATCCCTCCCATGGGGATACTTGAGCCACCATGTAAAACAAAAAATAAACATTTTTTATACATAGAAAAATAGTTCAAAATTAATTGAAAGTGGTTTTCAGTTGAAGAAAAAATATCAAATTTTCATTTTCAATATTTTATTTTATTATAAGAAATTATAAAAAATTTTAAAAAATTAAAATTCAAAAAATGGCTCAAGTATCCCCATCTTCCCCTAAAGATAAGCATTGAAAATTTCAGGTTTTTGCGCCGAAGACATCGCCAAATTAGGAAAATGTGAATTATCTCACAAACTACTGGACTTAAACAAATTTGCTTAGTACCGTTCGATTCAGCATGAAAAAATACACTAAAATATATTATCAGATGAAAAATAACTACAAAAGCCGACTTTTAAGGAAATTTTTTTAAAGTTCGTTCTTTTTTCTACTCATCGTAGGGGTGGAATTTTGGAAAATCCATTTTTAGCGGCACTCGATGTTATAAGAAGTATTTTTACCCCAATTTTCAAGATTTTTGGTATGGTAAATTTTTTTGTGCTATGATTAATACGAAAGCGTGACTTTCTTTAATATATATAGCACTTTTAATTAGCGAAAAATCACTAACTATTAGCTTTTGCCTAATTACTAAAAAAGTACTGGATCAATTTCGACGAAATGTGAATCTAAACCATTCTCGAATCTAGTGGAACGCACACACAAAATTTCATCAAAATCGGTCCAGTCGTTTAGGAGGAGTTCAATTACATACACATGCACAGAAGATTTTTATATATAAAGATATAAAAGAATTGCCAGCGGTTCAAATAAATTTATTACTATTATTATTATTTGTAAACGTCAAAACATAAATGAAATTATAATAACAAATGCAAAGACATGTACAGTCATTAGTACACGTAGATGGTAACCAAATGAAATGTTAAAGCAAAAGAATTCTCAGTCAACAGACATGTACTATCAATAGCACTTCGGACCTGGAAGGGTTAAATCTCTTTTATAACTTTTTATCTATGCAACTTTGCTCAAGTTGGTTATCTTTCTCATTAAACTAAACCGTTTTAACAAACCAGGTTATTTTTAATGAGACAATAACGTACTTATTTAACTGTTTTCTGAAAGCATTTTCCAATTTTTTGAAGACAGATTTTTTTTGCAATAGCAAATTAATTTTCGATTCTAATTAAGAAATTCACATAAAGAGTATAATCTTAATCTTTGTTGCTAAATTTATGCAGGAAATATGAAATTTTTACATGACATAATATCAGGGTTCTCACTGCCTCTCGCTATTGCTCCAAATTGCAACAAAATGCTACATTTGGCGAATAAAAGAATAATCAGGCTCACAAAATTTCGGATGCTTAATTTCCACTCCTTTTTTGTATGTGCTAATACAGTGGAGATTCTTATTCGCACTGCTGAATTTTTGGGTGTCGCTTTACATGCTCAGTCGCACTGTGCTATTTACATTGTTCCAATTATAGGGATACTGACTCAACACCATTCAGTTTAGCAGCAGCCAAATACATAAATGGTTATACTATATATGTCTATTTATTGTCAGGCAATCACTATATATTTACCAGGCGTCCGTCGTGCCAGTAAACACAAAGAAAATTACTCGCATCAAGCGCCAAATACAGAAAATTTTTGCAATAGGGTTGAAATTGGCCACTAGCCATCCTATTTATTAGTTTTAAGAAAAGTTATCATTGGCCGATCAAGCTTTTTTTTTATTAAGAGACAAAATCTCAGGAATGTTAGCGTATATTTTCACATTGGTAAATCAACGATAGCTGTTTTTTAATTTTTATTTAGACTGCTAAAAAAATGAAAATCTGTCTGAGAAAAATCTGTCAAAAATAAAAAACTAATTTTTAGAGTAACAAATATTCAAAATGACTTCAATGTGAAATGGGGGAGTAAATATGTGTCCAACAATTGCTTGATTTTCGCGTTAAAATGTTGATTTTTATCCGTAAATATCACTGTTCAGTCACGTAACTTTTTATTTTTTTCACATCGAAATCCTAAATGAAATATTTTGATTAAAAAAAAATTACACACTCCTAGTTCCGACTATACCATGATTAAAATCGATAAGCAATGATTAGGTAAATGGTTAATATATAGTAATGTAGTTTCAGAACCATAGTACAAAATTAAGTATACTTTAATCAAAACATGTGTAATGTTCATCCTGTGGATAAAATCCTAACCGAAAATTAATTTTACTATAATCTTAACCTATCTGTAACCCAATACCCTGTTCGCACTGAGAAAGTTAAGTCACTTAACTTGAAGTTTTTTGAAGCGGTCGTACCCGGAATCAAGATTCTCACTTAAGAAAATTTCTGAAACTTGCTCAAGTGAGCTTGTTCTCTTAACTATGAGTTGAGTGAAATCTCCCTTCTGAATATTTAATTATTATTTCTAAATTTTAGAATATTTAATTCTAATTATTAAATTAATGAATTTGAGCCCTACAAATAATTATAAACTATTTCAAGTTGTTATTTGCTTACTCCAGTTGCTTAACACGTGTGTTTGTGGGGTTTTTTTGTAATCAAAGGCCGAAAATGAAAAACGTTGAACCTGTTATTTCCTCCCACAAAAGAAATTAATTTTTTAATTGAAATAAGGCAGGATAATTACTGTGTAAATAAAAAAGTTAAAAGTTGCAGTTACAAATTTCAAAACTCAGATGCCAGTTTGGCCATCTTAAGTCACTTATAATGTTTAGTAAATGCGAACAGGTGAAGCCTAATTCCGGGTATCCCGCTTCAAAAAATTTAAGTGACTTAAAGTTAAGTGACTCAACTATCCCAGTGCGAACAGGGTATTACTGGAACTTAACCTGAACCTAACAGTAACTTAAATATATCATAAATGTAACCTAATCGTCACCTTATCGTAACATGTCCGTAATCTGATAATAACCTAACTGCAATTTACCTTAACCTAACTGTAACTTAATTATAACCTAACTATAATGTAAAAGGAATTTAAATCTAACCTAAGACTAACCATAATATAATTGCAACCTAAATGCAACCTAACTAACCCAAATGTAACCTAATCGTTATCTAATCGTAGCCAAATTCTAAAATTAATAACTATAAACTAACAATTCTAACCGCGTACTCTCTACAAAGTACTCCATATCTACTTTTCGCCTCTACGGGGCGCAGTATGTTTTGTACGAAAATCCGACACGGATCACCGCCACTTGCGGTTGGATAGAATAGGCGTGTAATGCACGATTTGCAAAATGTTAGAGTTTCACTTTACATCACTAGAGTGATCATTTTTTCGTAAACAAACCTAAATTCAAACGATATTCCGATTGTCAATTTTTCCGAAGATATATTACCCAACGGGATGGGGATACAAATAGCAATTTAAGAAATTTATTGAAATATCTATTCGGAAATAATGATAACCACCACTCAATTAAGAGACCAATATTAATTACAACCTCCTACACGGCTAGTTGCTGCATAATTTATCAAATAGAAGGCAAGCTGTGAAATATGCTCTGTAGAATATGTTAGTTGTACTTTTCACCTCCAGTAGATCATCAATACCTTAACAAACATATATCCGAAGGAAACTCCAGTATTAAACTTATTCGTATAGATATATTAGTCGAGAGGGTGAGAAAATCCAATAAGAATTTAAGGAATTTAGTAAAATTATTGTTCGGAAATAACCACTTTTTATAAATTAAGGATGAAATATGTTCTGTACGAATATCCTATACAAATTCCCACTACCTGTAGCACTGTATGGCAGGTGTTCGTTAAAACTGGAACAATTTTTAGTATTTAAAAAGAAAAAAAAATAGAGCAATGATAAAATGTGTTTAAAAATATCTTTAAAAATAAAAAATAATGCATCAAGCACAGATTATGAAACACTATCCAACACATTCAGAATAATGTAAAAATCTGCACCGTTTAAAAAATTAAAATATTACATCTCATTTCACCATATGAAAATATAATAAGCATTTCAAAACAGAATTTCAGCTGTTCCCATCTACATTCGGAAAATGATCCGAAATTTTTAGCAGCCCTGTATATGACACATATAAACATGATATCTATTAATAACATGCATTCAAAAGTTTAATTCATTTACGAGATACACATATTTCAGTTGAAAATTCCCCTTCGGCAATATCCTCTAATAAGGAGAATGGTATGCAAATATTTTTGTGCTGCTCTGTGTATGATGTATAGAATATATGGGTAAAGGATAATATGAAAAAACTAATTATATTTAGAGGCACATACCGAATTTTAAAACCCACTCTCCATCAATTATTAAGGAAAAAGAGTACTGTAAACATTTCTTTCGTGTGTCCCTTTAAATTAATAAAAAATGCGATAAAAGCTCTGTTTTAACGTAACCGTGGTTAAATTCATTAAATTATATTAGTTTGAATACATTAGAAATAACGTAATTTCATTAAAATTCATCACAAACGATTTTTTCCATATACCCTAATCGAACTCTTTTGAATATCCCTGTAAATGAATAATTTGTCATACATGCTTCATATGGAATACCAAGCATGCTTTGGTGACCTTAAATAAGCTCTATCAATTGCATGAAAATCCGAGTATATTTTCAGGAGTTAGAGCGAGGACAGAGGGACAGACAAGCCGAATGTATAAGTACTTTTCAACTTTCTCGGTAAGTGCTAAAGAGACAGATGTTTCTTTAACTATGAAAATTTATTATAATCACGAAGTAAAAATCTTCGATTACCGCTTCTAAGTCACCCAATATTTCTTTATCTTTAGAAACATCAGAAAAAAAAATTACTTTCCGTTTACAATTTATTTAATACACAAAGCATTTCAAAACCGAATGTTCAGCTGCTTCCATTTACTTTCGGAAAATTATCCGAAATTTTTAGGAACTCTGTATATGATATAGAAGAGATTTGTACATATTAACAAAAATGTATTTCAAAAATTAATTCATTTAAGTAGTACATATATTGCAGAAAATTTCCCTTCAGCAATTTCCTCCAATAAGAAGAATAGTATGCGAATAGTTTTGTGCAGCCCTATATATGAGATGTAGAAATTATATATAAAAAGTAGTATGCAAAAAAATTAAGTAAATTTAAAAGTGCATATCGAATTTTAAAACATACTCTCCAGCCATTATTACGCAAAGACAGTATTAATCTGCTTTCTTTTGTGTGTCCTGTAAATCATTAAAAATTGCTATGATTTGTTTATTCGATTTTATAGTAGTGAAAGCAGGGAATTTATATCCGTTTCAGTACATTTCAAATAGTATTAAAATACTCATTAAAATACTCTCCAAACAAATTTTCCACATATACCATAATGTAATCTATTTCTTTTGAGGTGTCTCTATAAATGAACCAATATTCATACGTACTTCATATGCAATTTCATTACCCTAAATAAGATTTGTCAATTGCATAAAAATCCGAGTATATTTACTGAAATTAGGGTATGGACAGGCGAACAGACAAACCGAATGCATAAGTACTTTTAAACTTTGTTGAAAAGTGCTAAAATCACTTCTGATATTTAAAGAAATTATATCATTAATATTATCGAAAATGAAAATGTAAATTATATTTAAAATATTACTACTCGCAACAGCAACAGAAAGCATTCAAATGTAAAGAACTATTTTTGCCCAATTTCTAATTTTTAGTGGTAAAAGAGCCAGTAAGATCTTTTCTGATCTTTTAATTATTATTTAAAAACCATATGTCTTGCTATTTAAATAGATCAGTTTCAATTACGCATGTATTATTGCTCAACCAATCAGTGTTAAGGAAAAACAGAAAGACGAACAACATGAATTAAAGGTTGTGAAGTTCGTTTCTAGACGTCATCTGGACTAATTCATTCCCTTAAACTTTCATTATTATTAAATACGTTTTCAAAGCAAGTATTTCAACTCTGTGCAAAAATTTAAAGTTTAGGTGGAAAAAACAGTCACTTTTGAAAGACTAAGTACTCAAATTCATTTGTTTTTTCTGTCTCGGTTTTTTAAATTATTCTAGTGAATGTTTCATAAAACCGACCAAACGAAAGCAAGCGAAAAAAAGAAACGTGTTTTTTTATAAGCGACTCTGCATGAACCAACCAACCGAAAATCAGCGTAGAGAAGAAAAGGAAAAAAATGCATAGTTTTGATGATAGTGAGTTCCATTTCGTAATTAATATATCTGAAATTAATCAAAATATTAAAATTCTGAGCTTCAAGTGCATCAGGAGAGATATTGGGCTATTCTCATAAAAATTTTGAGCCTCGTAAGTCCCGTAGATTTTGCTAGCCATAGCACATACACACAGACAGAGCAATTTGTTATTTTATTAATATAGATTTTTTCGCACCATGCGCGGTCATTCTCCATACCTGTCATGTTTTGTTGATGCCATTGAATAATCATCAGGTGGCATGTGCTTATTTTTTTCAATACCTTTTAGTCCTTTATATTTATATATATTGTTTTATTGATTGTTATTACTATATCTTTTCCAGAGTAATAATTTACTTTAGCCCTAATTTTTCAATTTTTAGCTTTTAATACATAATGAAAAGATGAAATCATACATGTTACTCGCAAACATCAACGTAATTAGCGATTGATGATTTTGATTTCATTCCATAAATATTTCAATTTTTCCTATGTTGACTGTATTTTTAATTCCTTGTCGCATTTGTTATAAGAATATATTTCAAAAGATTTTGTAATGGTTTATACAAAAATTCTAAATTGAATGAATTCATTTATTTTATATATTCACATCTGATCATGATAAGATAACAATTGATATTGTTTTGTAATGGTTATATATACCGAGTGTCTCAAAAATGACTGATGGATTTTAAAATTCAATAACTTGTCGTCTATTTCATCTATTGTTTAAAATTCTAACTAAAATAAAAAATTACGGAAAAAAAAAAAAAAAAAAAAAAAAAAAAAAAAAAAAAAAAAAAAAACTCCTGGCATTATAATAACCCTCCTGCAAAAATTTTTAAAATAGCTGTCACCGTTTGCAAGTTATTGAATTTTAAAATATACCGATCATTTTTTGGGACACCAGGTATATATATATATATATATATATACAATAATATGTAAAACAGAACAATAAAGAGTTTTTAAATTACACACATAAAAAAAATTAAAATCATATCTTCCAAACAAGAAAAAAATGACCAATCTCACTTCTATTTTTCTTTCAATTGCTATTATTATTTATTCATGCTACTCTGCACAGTTTGGTTCTGCTTTTTCATTATCTCGTTAAACTAAACCGCTTTTACAAACCCGTGTATTTTTAACGAGGAAATAAAATTTATTTCAGCCTTTTTACTGAAAAGCAGTCTATATTATTTTAAAGCAAGCTTTTGCTTTCAGCAAAAAAATATTTTTCACTTGTAATTGGTTTATTCCCATAAAGAATATGGGCTTACATCTTCTTAAATTTATGAAAGAAGTACTAAATTTTCATATGGTAAAATGTATGTATTCTTTTTTTTTTGCGTCTTACATTTTTATCATGTTTTCAATACAGAAAAGTAATAACAGTGCATTGAGCTGTAAACAGCAAATTACTACTTTTAGAGTTTCAATACTTTTTTACATTACGCGATTAAAAACGGAAGTTTAATACTTTATTTTAACGAAAGAAAAATATATAATAAAACTTGAAACTTGAATAGAATAAAATTTGAAACAAAAAAATTATTGATAGACAAGATAAGAGACATTACAAACATTAATCTGTTTTTGGAATACGTTTTAAACAAGCCAATCCGATGATCTTAAATACACTGATTGGTGAAAGCATACAGAAAGAAATAAAATTCAAAGACAGAAAAAAGAAAAAAAAGTGATGTATACTTTATCTTATATAATAAAACTCAAACAAATTGCAGTAACCAAATT
This sequence comes from Maratus speculifer, assembly GCA_964019185.1. NCBI lineage: Eukaryota > Metazoa > Arthropoda > Arachnida > Araneae > Salticidae > Maratus > Maratus speculifer. The sequence continues at coordinate 275,881,933 of OZ025289.1, read as the reverse complement.
TCATTGAGAAACCTGGAAGCTTAAGACATTTAACAATAAAAACAATGACAAAATTGACTCAAATTAGAAATGTGATTAGGGAAAAAGAAATATTTTAACGTGACACGATAAGACTGTAGTAATAGAAATAGTGAAAAAAAAATACATGTATAGAAATAAAGACAAAAATTTCTTCGAAAAGTAGCAAGAAGGAGAAATATAACAATTCACATCCATAAATTTATCATTTAGTACGATTTTAGGAGCGTAGAGAATAGAATAGGACCATAAGAAAATTCACATCAACAGAGATCGATTTTTCAAAGATGGAAGCCTGCAAACTTTAGGTACAAAAACGAGAGAGAAAAAAAAGAAAAAAACGTGCTCTCTTCACTTTTTGTTTTTGAAATAGGCAAAAAGAGTACATTTTATGATAATCTTTTTTACATATATAACTCGTATAACAATATTTTATGTCCGATTAATGAGTGTATTTGTCTTCAGATTTGAACGTTATTTAAGTCCTGGTAAGTTTTCAACCTTATTCGCACACATGCTATTCCGTGAACCTCATTTACACTATATGGCCATTAATGACAGAACACTATCAATTTTAGCCATTTTGTCAAAGATTTTAAAATATATTGCCTGATTCATATGAAACTTCAGGGTTATAAAAACTAGCTTTGACTTCATATTTATGAATGTCAGTTTGATAAGGATGCCAGTTAGTAAGTCGACAAAAATTCAAAGAAAAATAATAATTTTTGTGATTATTCTGAATTGTAAAATACACTGAGTGATCTTTCGTTGCATGATACTAATATATGGATACTGTACAACATGTACCCTGGTTTTTGGAAGAATAGCACGTATATTCATAGAGATATAGCGATTTTTTTAAGTTAAAAAAATTCTTGTATATTTTTAGCGTATATCATGCAGGATTTTCAATGAAATTTAACAAAATTTTCCGACAAACTAGCAAAATGTTGTAGAAATATCATAGTGTAATTGGAATATAAATATATAAAATATTTTATGAAATGTGAGTATGAATTACTTTTTATCAGCACTTGAGCGAACGATAACAACAATTTTTTTTTACTTAATTTAATAGTCAACTTTACTGAGCAACATCCAAGCTAATATCGTATAAAATCAGATAAATATCGGTGAGCTCATTTTGAATTCTCTCTAAAATTAGATGTATGATGAGGGATTTTCCACAAATTGTCTTTATTATTTTTTTTTATTTTATATTTTTATTGATGATTTTTTTTCTTCTTGGATAACTACCAGAATGAACAGATTCCGTTGTGAAAACGAGTATGAAAATCAAATTATTTGTTCCAAAACTTCCCATTCATTTTCATTAAATACTATTTTTTCCTAAAACTCAGTTAATAGCAAATAGCAATTTGTGGGAAATGCATGGCACCGCATTTTTTTAATTGCATTTTGCCATTTTTTCTGAAACTGTCTTTATTTTTGTTTAAATACCTTACATGATACAAACCAAAAAGATGCAAGATATTTTTTAGCTTTAAAAAATTAGATCACTATATCTCAATGAATATACGTATTATTCCTATAAAAATAAGTGTACATGTTGTGCGGTGTCCGCGTAGTCGTATTCTGCTGCAATAGAGCATTTCGTGCAGTTTAATATGCAAGCTGATCCAACTATTATTATTTACTTTGACATTTTGTCACCTCTTAACTGTTCTCCTTATCAGATGGACGTTGACAAACATGAGATCAAACATAATCATCATAATCCTGAAGTTTCAGAAGAATCAGAAGATTTAAGTATTATTGAAATAGTAGTTTTAATAAAATGTATTGCATAAAATGTCTAAAATGTAAAGGTTTAATTTAATTTTTTAAATTTAAAGTTTGGTCACTGATGGCTATATAGAGTATATACATTTAAAATACCATTTACTAAATAAGTATATTTTAATTTTTGTTTAATGAAAAGACATTTTCAAAAGTATCTTTTATCAAATTTTACTTATCGAAAATCAATATCTTGCAGCACTTGTCTGTCTTTTAAAATAAACGGTAAGCCTTGTTACCTCGGAATGTTTGTGTTAATGAAACTTTCTATCAGAACCGTCAACAAATTTTTGCTATCAGCCACCTGTTCATCTTTTCTTTAAGGTTTGTTTTCCACCAGTAGGGGGACATAAACCGAGAATACTTACTTGGGAAAATTCCATATTATTAATGTTTAGTGCAAAAAATATCTTTAATTTTTTCATCAGAATTAATTATTACTTTGTAATTTTTTTATCGGAAATTTTCGTTTTATGACTTTTCTTGAACCTACAGGTGTCATTTATATAATAATAAGTCGACAAATTTAGGCAATAATCTAAAATTTATGCATGCTTATACAAAATCCACGGGTGAAATTCATTTTGGAAAAAATACTTTATAAAATGTATGATGATGTTAAATTAAAGTTATTAAATTGATATTAAAATGTTACAATTTATACTATAAAATTATTTTTACACTACCATTTAAATTATTTTTTTAACTAAGAAAATCAATGTAGAACAGTTTAACATTTTGTAATAATATTTTATCTCTAATTGATAATAAGGTGAAATATTAAAACATCAATATCAGTAAAATGATTTAATTCGACTGTTGCATGTTTCAACTCTGCCCGAGTCATTCTCAAAACAAATGAATAACGAATAATAATATTTATTTCTGTTGAAAATGATTCGGACAGAGTTGAAATATGACAACAGTCAAATAAAATTAGTTAGTCTTAATAATTAGTCTTAATGTTTTTAGAGATTTTATCTTAGCCCTTTTTAGCCATTAGAAATAATATAAGAAACCAATTCGAACAAAGTAATAAAATAAGAAAACTATATCAAAATAAACATATTTGAAATCTGAACCATATTTTTAAAAATATGTATGTATGTAGTTTTAATAATTTTTGACTACCTCAGATATCAGATTGCTACTCGTTAATATTTAATTTAATTGAGGTTTTAAAAATATGTTTACAATCTTGTGTTTCTAATTTTTAGAAAAGAAAAAAAGAAATCTGAAAAAGCCGCAGATGTTTCATACGAAATTCCTCTTCTTTAAAAACGCTTCATTAGTATTTGTTTCTTTTCTGATGTTTCATTAGAGATACTGATAAATCCATGAATAAATAAAGGTCCTAATTCCTTGGAATTCAACGTGTATAATTAAGTTCAAACCAATTTCAAAAAAAAAAAAAAAAAAACCTTATTGCACAACGTAATTCTGGCTATCTTCAATTTAAAAGAATAATTTGAAATGTTCAATGTTTAAATAAGAGGAAATGTAGAATAATATTTGTAATGTAACAAGTATAAACATATTTGAGTAATATGTTCTCATAGAAATAAATAGATCTGTACACTGTGAAATAAAATTAAAAAAAAATCTGCAAAATTACTGATATTTTTTCTAGAAAACTGAGATTTCCACACTTTGTTATGTAACGACAACAACAAAAATGTATCAGATACATGTACAATCAGATAAATAAAAAAGTTTGCAAATTTATTAAGAATTTTTCAGAAAACTGGGATACCTAGAACTTTTTATGTAGCTGAAGCTCGGGTTACAGCTAAAATTTAATGAGATTACTAATTTTATTAGATTCTTCGTTTAGCTACAGAACTTTGCAGCTTTACAAAAACTAGTTTTGAAGATTTACATCTTTTTTAGTACAGTTAACAGATAACATTTTAGTAAATATAGATTTCTGTAATTATCTGTAATTTTTTTATAATGTATTAAAATTCTAGCTTAATACATAAACTAAAAAGAGAGTACTATTTAACTAGTAGAACTATTTTTGTTTATCTTTCGAAATCATTATGCATTTCTATATTTACTAGTTTATTATGTATTGCAAGATTTCGGTGATATATTTTACGTACAAAAAGTAAATATTTTGAAGATAATGGTTACAATAAACTTTCAATAAGATTTGGAAATACTGTACGTAACAAGCAGATATTTTATGGTAGATTTTATCAAAAGTTACATATTGAAAACAAGTTCTTTTTATTTATATTGTTTATCGTTCTATATAAATATAAGACTTTTTTCCCTAAAAATACTTCTTTGCACCGAGAATGTAAACAAAAAAATCAAATAAATGGCTTTAGAATCCAATAAATTAATTCAATAAATTGAGGAAAATTCTATTCGCATACACCTTTTCCTAAAGAGAATTAGCCTAAAAAAAGATTGCATAGAGAATCGAGGTTTATGAAAAAAGTAGAGTTACTTGGGGCAACTAGACCATTATTTTGTAATGTGGCTATGCTAATTTAGACAATTCAGTTTATAAACACTAATGCTCATTTCAATTAAAGTTTGAACTGCTGTAAAGGTTTTCAGATAAGTTCATTTATCAGATATAAATTAAAAAGTTAAATTTTTCTGTCTAAAAATAAAAACAAAAAATGCATTTATTCTTTCTATCCCCATGGATCCAGTTGGCCAAATTTTGTGGGGCACCTGGACCTGAGAGTTCTGTGATTCACACTCATTTTTGTTTTTTAACATGGGGTATTAGTTTCTCTTTGAAAAAGTGTGAACTACTTTAAAAAATCTAAACCCAGCACATCATTTAAATTATATGCCAACTAATGAGCATTGCAAGAGAAAGCCTTGCTGTTAAGGTGTCTAAAAAAGCATAAATGTGAAATCATTACATTATTTATACAGAAAATATATGAATTCATGAAGTGCTTGTGTAGTTTAGGTTATAAGTATTAAAGTTACTTGGGCATTTTAGAGAAAACTATCAAGATAAATCTATGAACAAACAACTACTTAAGTACTTAAGTATCATATTCTCTTTTTTATTTATCTCAATATAAGTGCGATATTTTCAGTAGACCTGTAGTAAAGATAACCATATTTCTGTGTCGATCATAACTATTTTTATTGGCTTGTAATACATATAATTAATGTATAATTTGCTAATAATGTCACTTTGTGTTATACACATCTCTTCATCTACATTGTAAAATTAAAAATTTTGATTATCTTTCTTAAGAAAATCGGTTTTTTATTTTCCAATGTGTCTTTCTAAAATTGTCTTAGTTATTTTAAAGACAAGAATTTAGTTTTATAAAAAGTTCAAAAATAAAGACTGGCATGACAGTCACAATTCAGGTTGTTGAAGTGATATAGTTTGGAAATGCATTCATAGATGGAAATCATTCCGCACTGTTTCGTTATTTTTTCTAAGCAAATTGAAAAAGATAAACCCTATAATTTTAAAAATGAAGCCAAAAAAATTAATCTCCTTTATCCCTTGTATAAAATAACAAATTGTTGAATATGACAAGAGCAATAAGTAAAAAACCTGAACTTTCATGAACATATTTTTTAAGAGGCCAGGCAAAAGTGAGAAACGTTTATTCTCGGGCTACTTCTTAAAAACAACTATTTCCTGTTATTACCAAATTCAACCATTCCGGTTATTACCAAATTCAACCATTCCGGTTATTACCAAATTCAACCATTCCGATTATTACCAAATTCCGGTTTTTACCAAATTCAACCTAATTATACTTTAGAAACAATGACTATAAATTGTGAAACGATGATTAATTAAGTTCTAAAAGTATGTTTCTGGTTTTTAAACATTTCAAGTGCAGTGACTCATTTTTGAGACAATTTTAATTCTAAATTCCTTTTTTGCATCAGAATATTGGAATGGAAATTTCCCTTTTATAAAATACGTGGATAAAAGCTTTTTCTTATTTTGAAATAAATTTGTTTTTAAATTCTGTTGTCATTTGTTTACTGCAGCATTTTACTAACAGCCTGACCTTACCTTGAAAAGGTAATGTATTTTCGCAAATATTGAAAATATCTCTAATTCAAATATTAATGATTTTAAAGAAGGATTTTTTTATAGTGTGAATTAACTACGAAAAAGTCTAATAACAGAAAACCTTCAAAAGTGCACCCAAAAATCCCCAAAGAGCATCATTGCGCTCGCGGGTTCTACGCTGTACAGCCCTGCCCTATCTACATCAAATCTCTTTTAGGTTTTTGTTCATCTGACAAAACCTTATTCGTCTCTGTCCTCTGACTGTCTGTCACAGAGCCTATATACAAAAACTACATAAATCAGAGAGTTCAAATTTTGTGTACTTACAGCTGAATACCTCTTGTCACACAAAAAATAATAACATTTTGTAAAAATCTATTATTTTAATCTAAATATTTTTTTATTATCATAAGTTCATTATTTTTCTTGTAATTGTTGCCAAAGTTCAAACTGATATGAAAATTATTAGGTATCTAACATAAAATAATGGATTAAATTAATCACGTTAAAAACGCGCTTATTTGTTTTTATTTTTGTAATTAATTCCAGAATTATATTTTTTCCACGGCAAACCGCGTGAGACAGAAAGAAAAACAGATAAATATTTATACTAGAGTTTGGTAATCGCAGTACAAATTTTTTTAACTATTCATTTTACATATTTGGTTCTTTCGCATCCGGATGTTATTTCATGCGCTGTTTCATAAGATCTAAATTACAAAAAGAAAAAAAATCATACCACAATTTTTTAATTTATGAAAAAACAAATTTTTAAATCTACAAAAAGATGCTTTTTCGCACAGACAAATGACGGTAATTGGATAAAATTAGGAAAACTAAACGATCACTTTTACACTTTGAGATCTTTTATAACACATATTTGTTTTTTTTTTTCAAATTTAAGATAAATTGAAATTTTGTTGGAGGGAAAGGCAATGTTTTTTTCTTTCTTTAGATAAACTTTTTATTGCATGTTGAATGCGATTTTTTTTTACTGAGAATGGATGTAAATATTATTTCTTTACATTAAATATTAGTAAAAGTGAAAAATTCAAAGGGAGGAAAGGGTCCTCCCAGAGAGGCTGTTTTCTAAATTTTGTTTAGATTGGGAAAACTAAAAAATCGATCGCTTTAAACTTTGACATACATTTTATAACGCATAATAAGAATAAGGATAAAGTTTTTTGAAAGAGATATTAAACGAAACCCTCTATGCGATCGGTAATCACACTTACCTTCTTTTTTTTATTTACAACTCGAAAAAATAATTGCTGATTGGGGAATTAAAAATATGCTATCGGCAAGAATGGCATCCGGCTGGCACTGGCATAAATGTATCATGAATTCTTTGCGATCATAGGAATTTATACGTAGAGAAATAAATAAAAAAAATATTTTGATTAAATATGATCACTTTCATATAAAAAACGAAGTGGTAATCTTGGAACCATTGATGACAATCACATAACTTTGGCTATTATTGTAGAGATTAGAATGCTTTAAAATTTAAAGGAATAAAACGCTCGTGAAATTAAAATAAAATAAATCTCTGTATACAAAATTATTTTAAAATGAAGAAGAAAAAAAATTACATTCCGGAAACACTTGAAGCATAAAAAATATGGTGATATCTCTCGCGAATTTATTTTCAGGAAAATAACTGACATAAATGATTTTTTCAAATGCCATTTATAAAAACTTATTTTTTACATTTTTTTTCTATTGAAACCTTTAAATAATTTATTTTTTGATTAATTATATGCGTAAACATGTCTTGAAATTTCATTTAATATTCAATAACATGTCACTTTTTCTATTGAAATCCCCACGGGAATTTTATTTTATGGAAGCTTTCATTTTTTTAGATTTATCTATTTGAATAATTTAGCTTTAAATAAATATCTAATTACCGACAATTAATTTAAATTAAAGTGAATGCTATTAAAAAAAGATATCATTCTTGGTTTGAGACATTTTAACTTTCAAAACATTCATATATATATATATATATATATATATATATATATATATATATATATATATATATAACTTCAATCCGTATTTAATGTTTTTATGACTTTTTTTTGGGGGGGGGGGTCATGCATCTAAGAAAACTCTATCCGCCTCTGTCGTCTATCCGTCCGTCTGTCACATAGTCAGTACACAAAAACTTTATAACTCAGATACTTCAAATTTTGTGTACTTACAGTTGAATAACTCTTGTCACACGACAAATCATAAAATTTTGAAAAACTCTATTGTTTTAAATAAATTAATTTCATCAATGCAATCCGTTCATTTCTTCGATTTATATTTTAAATAAAGAATCTTGATTTGAGTATTTTGCGTGTAGCTAGACATCATAGCTTGGAGGTAAAGCGTCTAGCCAAGAAATTGTTAGTTCGATCCCGATGCTGCAAGTTGAATTTTTCATATTAAAATAGATTTAACTAATAGAATACTAACTAATAGATTTAACTAATAGTATTTTTTGCCAATCTAAGTTGTTTATTTATTGTAGTTTCATTCATTTGTCATTCACAACATTTTTTGGAATTCATTTTTTTAAACTATAGTGATTTATTAATGATGCAGCATTTCAAATTTCGTTTAAACCTTTTTTTTTAATTTATAGAAGTTTTAAATTTTATTTATATTTTTTTTCATTTTGGATTTTCGAATAATTTGGAATTTTGGATTTTATAAAAATAATTCGATTTGAACATTTTCATATGATTGAATTAAATAACTTCCTTTTATAATTATTCTAAAATTAAATGTGCCGATAGTACCATATATGTAAGAATTTATTAATTATAAATTAACAATTTGCATGCATTAATTAAAGAGTAAATTCTTTTGAAAGAAACATTAAAATAAACCCTCTGTGAGATCTGCAATCAGACTTATTTTAATGTTCTGCCTTAAAAAATTATTAATTTTACGTATTAAAGCTATCCATTTTATCTATATGGATTTATAAATGCATGATAACCGAATGTCACTTCAACGAACATATTTTTGAAATTAATAGCTTATTCAACCTACTTTTATTTGTATAATTTTTTTTTAATTTTATATGATTCTTAATACATGGCTGTTCTGAGTAAATAACAATTTGACGGGTAACATATTTACTATTTACTTGTAATTCATAGTTTACATATAAATATGCATGGTCATACTTTCTGATGAAATGTTTCACATACGTCGGTTGAATAGATGCATGAAATGAACTAGTTAGAATAATTCATCTATCCAAATTTCCTTTAGGCAAATTTATTTAACATTGTTCTAATTCATTTTAATCAAGGAGTATACTTCTAGTTAAAATTAATTAATATGCCTTACTTACTCAAACACATATTTCGCGATATATTTATTCCTAAAATAATTTTCTTGCATATTTACAATGTAATTGTTGACAACTGCACAATGTATGATCTCTAAAAATGTGTTATTATTACAAAAAGCCACATACATCATTAATGACATACAGTGCAAACAATTGGATAAATGTGATCGCATATCACATCGAGTGTTTCATTTATTTCAAATCAACTTAACCTAAAATTTCTAGTAAATCCAAATTCTTAATTTATAATTATTAAATTCTTACATAGATGATAGCACCAGGGAATTCAATTTTAAAATAATTATAAAAGGAAATTTAATTTAATCAAATTACTTAAATTTAATAGTAATTTATTTTAATCAAATAAAAATATTCAAATTAAATTATCTGTGTTATAAAGGCCATTCCTATCTGTGCGTAACGCATACGTCATATTGCGAATGGCAACACTTTGAAATTTGAAATGAAATTTCGGTTTTGCAATTATTGCTATTGATAATTTTTAAACTTCTAAACATCAGCGAAAAAATGTGCTTTTAAAAGCAATTTGTTTAAAAACTGTATCTTATTTTTCTTTTGAGTTATTGTTATTTTTTTATTTGTAATTTCTCATACCACTTTTGTAATTATGGCAAAAAAAAGTATTTCATTTCTAAAAAACGTAATGGAAAAAAAAAGCCGAAAAAATTAGATTACTTTTTTTCTTTTCGTTGCCATTTTCTTATGAAAAGTGAAAAAAATTAAATTAAAATGCATCCTATATTAAACATACTACCTTTTATAAAACCCAGTGAATTTAGAAAATAAAGAAGATTTTGTTATTTATTTATTATTTATTTTTATTTATTTATTTATTTTTTTTTGTGAAAAAAATAAACTAAACATGCAAAGAATTCTAACTTTGGAAAATTAGACAATTAAATTAATAATGCATATAGATACTGAGACAGAAAAAAAATATAAAGAAAACATTGAAAAAAACATTAAATTGTTATTGCAAGATAAGAATTCATTAAATTCTAACTAAATCAAAATGGTACAATTATTTTTATAACTTTGGCATAATCATTTTGATCGAAACGAAAATTACAATAGACTGAAATAAAATATAAAATGATGGAGGAATTTCATTAACTCTTTATAAATTCGTAACATCAGATCACGTTTTAATGCTTCGAAGTAAAATAAATGCCTGCAACGTGATCTAATTTTAACAGCTTTTTTGCACATTGATTTCCAGTAAATTTGTATGGAATTGTTGGATACTGTAAATGAAAAAATAACTATTGAAAGATAACAATTAAGTGTTAATCACTGAAGTATTCTTCATTAATTGAGATTTACTGTGAGAAGGTCCTTAAAAATAAATAATCAGAAAATTCTATTGAAAATTACTTTTTGTGGATGAATAGACTTTATGTTTATACATGCTTAAAACTACGAAGATGTATCAATAGAATATATAAGAAAATTAAATTTTACAATAAATTTAATTAATAATTACTATACTTTTTACATGGGCTAAGTGGTATGCTATTTACATACTAGTACCATACTAGACCTGTTCGATTTTAAATAATATGATATAGTCCATTTAAAAGGTTCCTAAAAACTGTTTTATTTTCTCCCTCAGTGAACCAAGTCTGTAAACGATGACATACATCAGAAAAAATGTGAAAAGAGATTTGATTCAATGTAAGAATAGATAAAATACATTTAATGCACCATCTAGATGAAACATGTCTTTTTTTTCCATAGAATTAGCACTACAACAGTAAAATTTCTTTGCTTTTTTTAATAGTACATAATAAACTCACCATGTTAAAAGTTCTAATGGTCGAAAACTTACTATGGAAAACTATGTCCGGTATTAATTTGTTTAGAAATAGTGGCAGAAAAAAATAAAAAAGGAAAAATTAAAAAAAAATCTGTAAAAAGTATAGAAAGTTAGGAATTCGTAAAATTCTAACGCAATCTAATCGACCCAATTTACAATTGTAATTTTGTTACAATTCTTTTGATCGAAACGAAAATTACAATAGCATGCAAAAAAATAAATAAAGCATGATGGAACAATTGCATTGATTCTTTAGAAATTCGTATCATCACATCACGTTTTAATGCTTCGAACTAAAATAAATGACTGCAAAGTGATCTAATTTTTAACAGCTTTGTGACATATTTGATTTCACGTAAATCTGTATGGAATTGTTGGATACAGTAAATGATAAAAAGAAAAGCTAATGAAAGGTAACAGTTATTTGAAATGAAATTTCGGTTTTGCAATTATTGCTATTGATAATTTTTAAACTTCTAAACATCAGCGAAAAAATGTGCTTTTAAAAGCAATTTGTTTAAAAACTGTATCTTATTTTTCTTTTGAGTTATTGTTATTTTTTTATTTGTAATTTCTCATACCACTTTTGTAATTATGGCAAAAAAAGTATTTCATTTCTAAAAAACATAATGGGGGAAAAAAAGCCGAAAAAAATTAGATTACTTTTTTTCTTTTCGTTGCCATTTTCTTATGAAAAGTGAAAAAAATGAAATTAAAATGCATCCTATATTAAACATATTACCTGTTGAATTTAGAAAAAAAAACCCATTGAATTCAGAAAATAAAGAAGATTTTGTTATTTATTTATTATTTATTTTTATTTATTTTTATTTTATTTTATTTTTTTTTTTGTGAAAAAAATAAACTAAACATGCAAAGAATTCTAACTTTGGAAAATTATATGCATTATTAATTTAATTGTCTAGATAGTGAGACAGAAAAAAAAATATAAAGAAAACATTGAAAAAAACATTACATTGTTATTGCAAGATTAGAATTCATTAAATTCTAATGAAATCCAAATGATACAATTATTTTTATAACTTTGGTATAATCATTTTGATCAAAACGAAAATTAAAATAGACTGAAATAAAATAAAAAATGATGGAGGAATTTCATTAACTCTTTATAAATTCGTAACATCAGATCACGTTTTAATGCTTCGAAGTAAAATAAATGCCTGCAACGTGATCTAATTTTAACAGTTTTTTACACATTGGTTTCCAGTAAATTTGTATGGAATTGTTAGATACTGTAAATGAAAAAAAAACTATTGAAAGATAACAATTAAGTGTTAATCACTGAAGTATTCTTCATTAATTGAGATTTACTGTGAGAAGATCCTTTAAATGAAATAATCAGAAAATTCTATTGAAAATTACTTTTTGTGGATGAATAGACTTTATGTTTATACATGCTTACAACTACGAAGATGTATCAATAGAATATATAAGAAAATTAAATTTTACAATAAATTTAATTAATAAATACAATACTTTTTACATGGGTTAAGTGGTATGCTATTTACATACTAGTACCATACTAGACCTATTTGATTTTAGATAGTATGATTTAGTCCATTTAAAAGGTTCCTAAAAGCTGTTTTATTTTCTCCCTCAGTGAACCAAATCTGTAAACGATGACATACATCAGAAAAAATGTGAAAAGAGATTTGATTCAATGTAAGAATAGATAAAATACATTTAATGCACCATCTAGATAAAACATGTCTTTTTTTCCATTTAATTAGGACTACAAGAGTAAAATTTCTTTGCTTTTTTTAATAGTACATAATAAACTCACCATGTTAAAAATTCTAATAATCGAAAACTTACTATGGAAAACTATCTCCGGTATTAATTTAATTGTGATTACATCTAGCAGTAAAAAATTACTTCGTATATAACGCGGATCCAAGAGTTTTGCCCTATTTTTTTTTTAAAGTGCGCGTTATACACGAGTAAATACGGTATATAAGAAAAAATAATTTTAAAAGAAAATTAGTTAATAATTAGTATACTTTTCACATGGGTTAAATAATATGGTATCTATAATTGAGGACCTCAGAGCCATATTAAACCAAGTCTAGTTAGAAACAAATGATGTAGTCCATTTTGAAGATGTCTAAAGTATGTTTTACCCACTCCCACAGTGAACCAAGTCTTTAAACAGATAACATATTTGAGAAAATATGTGAAAACAGACTTTATTCAATGTGACAGAAAACAAAACAAATTCTACGCACAATGTAGATGGACTATCTTTTTTCCTGTTGTTGTTAATTCCGCATATATTCTAGAAGAATTCCAATTGAAAGGAAAAATATCACAAATTAAATATACAATATGAACTTAAAAAGCTCACAATTTTTAAGAAAGCCAAGAAAATAATAATTATACAGATGCTAAAAGTTAAAAATATACATATTATTTAAACTTTCTCAGTACTTTCAGCCTGCAACCCCTCATCTGCATATCGCCATAGAATATTTTTATTATTATTTTATGATAATATTCAATAGAAATAATTAGTAAACTAGGCAATGAAAAATTACCATGTCTTTCTAAATGATAATTATTAATAACTAAATATTCGTAATTATAATATTATAATAATACATTATAAATAATAATTTGTAATATTCTTTATTATTACATTGTAATAACTACATAATAATAATAAAGAATAATGAATAAAGCAAAGATTATAATATTTTTTTTGAGTCAGTGAATAGTAATAATGAACTAATAATAAAATTTTTCTTTGACAATCGTCGCGGAATTTCAAGAGAAAAGTGTTAAAAAAGATTAAATAAAATGCATATTGTTAACTTGCCACAACTTATTGTTGCCTTCAAATAAAACGGTGACTTATAGGTAGATTTCGTATGAAATACTACCTATTGCATTCTATCCCGTATTGGAATTTCTGAAATTTTTTTGCAGATCTACACCGATCATGACTTCTAGACCCCAAAACTATCATCAGTAAAAAAGTTTATATCTATCTATTTATTGATCGATCGATCGATCGATCGATCTATATAGATATATATTTCACTTTCTTCTAGACACGATAACTACCATAATTATGCTCAGATATTCTTCAAACTTTTACATAAAATCAAGTGGCATAAAATCTCGGTCGAGTTCGTTATTGGGCAAAATCGGGCCAAGAGGGTGGAAATTGGGAGGGTTTTTGCGAAAACCGAAAAAACGCGATAACTTCTTAACTAAAATAGATATCGAATCAGTTTAAAGTTTATATTACTTCTAAAAAATGTGCTAAAAGTTTATGCATGACAGATTTTTGAGAAAGTTAATAATGGGCTCAGGGGGCGAAAAAAACAGGGTTTTTGAGAGAAACAAATTCATAACTTCGTCAATTCTCAAGATATCAAATTTAACTAAACTTTTTATAAATGTACTCAACATTATCTAAAACTTTTGTACTTACAAGTTTTTGATAGGACCAACTTTTACCGATGAAAAATAAAAAACGAAAAGAAAAGGGGGGGAGGAAAAAGAAAAAAATCCATAACTTACTCAATTCTTAAGCAATCAAATCTAATTAAATTTATTTAACATCTTTTGAATAATATCTATAACTTTTATATTAACAAGTTTTTTATAGGACCAATTCTTATACCAAAAATAAATTAAACAAAAATAGGAGTTGGAGAAAAAACTCAAATCCAAATGCTTGTATTCTGACTCATTTTTAAATTCATTTTTAATTTTAAACGCATCCAAATGGCAGATCCTCTTATTTAGGAACTATATAATGTGACGTATTGGCCATTGTTTTGATAAAGACAGAATATATATCAAAAAAGGTGCCAAAAAAGGTATTTTGAACAGAATTTCCCTAAGTAATAGTGATTGAAAAAATGAGAAAGTATAACAAATCGCTTTTTTAATGAGTCATTTTTAAATCTACTTTTGTTCTCAAACGCATCCAATTTACAGGTCCTCTTATTTAGGAACTATATAGTGAGACTGATTGGCCAGTTTTTTATAAAGGCAGAATATATTTGAAAAAAGGCTGCCAAAATGGGCACTTCACACATAATTTCCCAAAGCGATCATGATTAAAGAATTAAGGATGTATTCAAATAACAAATTTGTTATTTTATGACTCATTTTTAAATCCAATTTTGCTGTCAAACGAATTCAATTGACAGTTTTTTGTTATTTAGAAACTATATAATGTGCGTATTCATCAATTTTTTTGAGAAAGGCTAAATATATTTTTTTAAAAAGCTGTCAAAATGGGCACTTCGCAAAAAAAATTTCCCAAAGCGATCATGATTACAGAATTGAGGATGTATTCAAATAACAAATCGGTTACTTTATGACTCATTTTTAAATTCAATTTTGCTCTCAAACGCATTCAATTGACAGTTATTTGTTATTTAGGAACTGTGTAATGGGCCGTATTGGTCAGTTTTTTGATAAAGGATAAATATATATTTTAAAAAATCTGTCAAATTGGGCACTTTTATAGTATTTTTACTGTTTTTAAAATTTTAATTTACATCTTTAAGCAATCAAAGTTTGTCTAACATTACAAAAATTTTCATATGAATTAAGTATTAACATTAAAACCCCATTTTAAAATTTAAACATAAAACTAACATATTACTGTTATCTCCAAGGATTGTAATAAAATGAGCCAATTCTCGCCAGATTTTATAACATAATTAACCCGCGAGTAGTCGCGACTTTTTTCACAACGTCATTAGTCGCTCTCGGTCTTTTCGCCGCTGGCTCCCCGCATACCAAATATGTAAAATAAAAAATATTTTCCACCTAATATACGAAAATAACATTACAACGAAGATATAAATTTGCAGTTTTCTTAAATTATGCATTTTATTCATGAGATCTGGAGTAATTGGAAAAAGTAAAAATGAACTCTCATTACTGAATTTTACGTAGACTTTTTTGCCAATTTCAACTTTGTTTCTAAAAATCTACCTGAAAAAAAAACAGGTGTCCTGTTACTTCACTAAGGTGCTCGACAAAGCTTCAAAGTCAGCTACATGGTAGATCTCCGCTATATTTGTAATGTGATATAAGTTAGGGGAAGATAAGTTATAAGGGCGGCGAAAAGACCGACACGCAACTACTGACGGGTTAAATTAAAGATTACTGTCCGAAAACAGTATAACAACTACCCCGATTGCACTCGTGTTAAACGCCCCTGTTATATACGACATATCATGAATTTTTTTAACGATTAAATAAATCTCATGCTAGTTTATTTTTATAACAGAAAAACAGCAACTTTATTAAAAGATCATAAATTTGTGGAATTTCGACTGTAAAAGTACAACTGTACAATACTGCAAAATTCTGAGGTTTAGATTATTAATTTATTCATTTACATTATTAGATCAATCTATCTTCCAAGGAAGTAATTAGCTTTTTCACCTAAAACTAATTTTAAAAAATAATTTTTGTAAACTTCTACTTTTATACCATTTGCAATTCTTTAAATTTCGTTTTCTCATTCATTGTACATTTCATAAGCGGAATTTCTATTCTCGGAATATTTTTCGATGATATACGTATATCTATATAAAATTTTGCTAATTATCTGTATACTAGTTCCTTTGTTAATAATTTCTAAGAAATAAGTAAAATTATTAACAACGTTATACACAAATGATAAAGCAATTTACCAAATGGAAAAAATGACTAATTGCACAACGTCAACAACACACAAATAAGAAAATTTGCTTAGGGCAATATGCATTGACTGCCAAAATTTACCAAAATAATTAACAACTCAGTTAATTTTGAAAATCGATCTCTTTTTTACATTTACTTGCTTACTAAACTGCAATGATTAAGTAAGCATTATTTAAAAGCTTCAAAGCAGTTGTAACTTTACATAGATTCTCCATAGTTGTAGTGTTTATATATTTATATTAATTTGAGCAGTATTTTTGAATTTTACAGTTTTGTTCATGTGGGTATCAATACACAAAAACCCACAAAAGGTAAAAATTGATTGATGAATGTTTCTGTCTTATTTAGTTTTTAGAGGTGATCGGTTACCGAAATTTTGGAAATATTTAATACAATTTTTTTAAATAAAATTTGTACTTTCTAAACAAATAAAGTTATCCGAACAATTCAAAACATTATGAATGACTTTCACACTCTTTTATGTTATGTAATTTGATTGAATTGCGTTTATCTATATTTTTTGTAATCGAATTCTTTAAAATACAGGGTGTTTCATGAAATATGGGTGGTACTTTAACATGTGATCTTACAAATCAAAAGAAATAACTTTAATCAAAGAAAGACATGGTCCTAAATAAAACGCAAACGTGCTACTGCATTTGAAAACTGAGACCATGCAAACGGTAAAGCCCCATTCTTGTTTTGTGTTATCGTGAGAACGACGATAATAATAATATGTGAATATGATATTGAAAAAAACAGCACGATTGCAAAGTTTCGCCTCGATTAATGTGTAAAAGCTGCTGATTCAAATTCGCAACTGTCAATCACAATAGGAACCTATCGGTAGATGTTGCTCTTCACTAATATAGAAAAATCTGATATGTACTTTATTTACAGAACTGCGAAAATATAATATATTGCCAGAAATAAAAATATACAATGACCTCTTCAGATTTATCCATGATTTCGAAAAGCATTCTTTATCATTAGGAGCTTCAGATACCAATATACTTTCGAGATTTTCAAAAAATGCATAAAAACGAAATTTCTTTTGTTACGTGTGATTTGATTTTTGGAAATATTTCCGACTAGTTTTTATTCTATATTAATCAGTTTTTAAAGCTAATTTCTGAAAAGCTAATTTCTGTTTTATTTACGGAAATGTATATGAAAATGGCTCATCACCTCGAAAATTATACAGAGAGCGGTTTCCCACCCTATTTTTATACCTTAATTGTCCTTCGCGTTTTTTTACTTCGTATAACGACATCAAGTTTAAAACTCCACACTGTTAAAATTTTGCTGCATCGTCACTCCCTGTTTTTTATAGAATGTGTCTATTTTGACCGATGACAATGCTCCATAGTACAGTGAAGTAATCCTTTGCTATAAAAGCAATAGAGTAACGATGCAATAAAAGCTTAAAAATTTTAACAATATATATTACCTTTTATGAAATATACTATATTATGAAGAGTAAGAAATAGTAGTTTGCGTTTTACGCGTGTGTTATTGCTACCTCAATATATTCGGAAATAATAATATTAAGAAAAATATCTAATCTAGTTTCCAACATGAGTTATAACACTTCAGACTTTGAATGTTTGTCGTTTCTTTCATTTGCTACCTAGTATGTGTTTTGATATTTTTAATCTTGAAAGTGAATTTTACAGATAAATTTCGCTAATATTCCACAAGAATCTCCAAATTTCGAGACAGTTTCACACCTTTCTGACTTTGTTTACTGCTCAATCTTCAGTAACTTAATGTTTCAACCTTTATTCCCATTGAAATATATAGAACCACAGTCTAATTGACCCACAATTTGAATTTTGTCAAACATGAAATAGCCCAAAGGACTGCACTTGCCCAAAATGTTGGGATATTAAATATCGTCAAAATCGTTACAGCTATTTTTTGATAAAATTACATTGATGAATAGTTACCTGAAAATGGCCTACTATTAAAGTTTTCTCAAAAATGAGATCAAGCCCAATGATCTTCTCGTACCCGAAAATGGTAAAATGCCAATTATAATAAAAATCATTCGGGCCGTTTTAGATAACTTTAGCTTGATCCGGACCCGTAGTGAGAATAAATGACCCATTAATCTAGTTTTCTCGAACATTTGTTCTAGCCCAATATTCTTTTTGTGCCCGAAAATGGAAGGACATACAATTAAATCAAAATCGTTTCAGACATTTTAACGTAAGATAATAGTTCAATCTTGTTTCTTAGTGACCCAAATGCCAGTCTAATTGAATAGTCTCGTACATGTGTTTGTGTATTAGCCCAGTGGTCTTATCGTATTCCAAAACGATGGAATACAACATTTTGTCGAGATCATCGGATAAAATTATCTTGACGCATAGTGACCAAGGATGTAGTGGAGGGTATACGAATGTATACGCCGTATACCTTCTGGATTTTTTAAAGGAATACCGTATACTCTATGTTTCTTGAGAAAGCTATAGAATACACGCTCTAGAATATACCCTCTACCCTGAGCGTATACTCTCTGCTTAGAGAGTATATTCTCTGTTATTTTTACGACTACATCCCTGATAGTGACTTAAAAATATTCCGCTAATCAAAATTTCTCGAACAAGTTAACCAACCTAATATTTTTGTCAATCCTGAAAACGGTCGGATACAAAATTTTAATAAATTTCAGTAAATTATGTAATTTATTTACGTAATTTACTTGGCCGTATGACCTTATTCATAATGTCCAAGAATGATTCACTAATCGAATTTTTTCGAACCTGTGATCTAGTCCAGTAGTCTTCTTATGCCCGACAACTGTTGAAATTAAAATTAAGTCAAAATCGTTTTAGCCATTTTTTAAATAAAATTAATTTGACCCCCCCCCCCCCCCATTGATTTAAAAATGACCCACTAATAATCTTTTCTTGAGCATGGAACCCAGCCCAATACTCGTCTGAAAACTGAAAACAGTAAAATAAAAAAAATCGGTTAAAGATCGTTAGAGATATATTTTACATAAATTTATCTTGACGAGTAGGGAGCTAAAAGTGACTCATAAATCAAAAATTGAGTATGACATGAGCACTAAAGTCTTCTTATGCCCATAAACAGCTTTATACAATATATAATGAAAATCGATTAAGCCTTATTTTAGACATAATCAGCTTAATTCAGACCCATTATAAATCAAAACGACCCAATAATCGAATTTTCTCTTAAATGGGACCTAGCCCAATTGTCTTACCGTGCTTAATAACAATGGGTGCAAAATTTAGTAAAAATTATTAGAGCCGTTTTTAAGATAACATTTTCATCCATGCATTATTACACATATACACAACTTTTACTCGCATTATAATGTAAGATTAGAGGTCTGCACGGGCCGGGCCTCGGCCCGAAGCCCGAGCCCGGCCCGGCCCGCGGGCCGGGCTCGGGCCGATTTCCAATAATGGCATTCGGGCCGGGCCGGGCTCGGGCCTTACTTCTGAAGACTCGGGCCGGGCCGGGCCTAGTCACTAATCCTTTCGGGCCGGGCCGGGCCGGGCCTAGTCACTAATCTTTTCGGGCCGGGTTGGGCTCGGACCTTAATTTTTTTGCTGGAGTATCGGGCCGGGCCTAACTTTTTTTTTTCCGTACGAAGCCGAGACTGATTCCATTCTTCCTAGTTTTCATGGACCAAAATAATGAGTTCCTATTGAATATTCCTATATGAAAATCCTTTTCTCGACTTTTTATAAATCAGTAATATTTGGTTTTGTCCAAAAATTTCTGCAAAAAAAGCATATACTTTTAAGCCGTCATTATTCTACAATTAAACATTAGAATTTATTCCTTTTAAAAAATCGTAGATTATTAGGCGTTTTAAAATAGAATTAAACACACACACAAAAAAAAACATGATTATGACGGAATTTTTTTTTTAAACTGAAAACTGAAAATGTCTTTTAAAATGTTCATCCATGCAAAATGAATACAACAATACGGGAGAAAAAAAATATATTAAACATTTACATCTGTTAAGAAGAGAATGGATTTTTTTTTCGTTCCAAAGCGATTTCGTCTTTGGAAATTTTACCATATACCGCTTTGGGACCGTTCAAGTATTACGTAAGCATATTTTTAGTCATTTTGTACCCCTCCCCCCTCCTTTTAAGAAAATATAAGCAAATGCTAGACCCCCCCCCTTTTGCTTACGTAAGATTTTATGACGATTTATACATCAATACTTCTTGACTTATAAAAAGTTACCAATCAATTACATTAGTAATCTTACAAATTTATATAGGCATATAGGGATTGTGATATCAAAATATATAAAATGGTTTTAATATATTGTTGCTTATTTATATCCATAATTAGTATCCATAATTAAATCCGACTAAATTCACTATGCAACTAAAAGCAATACTCTTTCACTAAAAATTCACTATGTAAATTCACTATGCAACTGAACTAAAACAAATATCTGTGCTGTGTATTCGAGACAAGAAAAACCCAAAGTAGGTTTTCTGCTTTCTAAAGCTCAAAACCTGTAAAGAAGGAAGTTCGACAATAGGAGCAGAAAGACAAAAATTTCCAGAAATTCTGCAAAAATTCCCAGAATCCCATGACGGGAGAAAAGAAAATACCGGACTTATCTAAAATAAAGTCAACTAACCAGTTATCCTGGCAAAAGAACCCAGCCACACCGGTTCCTGTGTTTTTCTAGTCTTGCATTGTACTTGACTTGGCATACAACTTAACAGACAACAATGAAGACAAAGGGCGAGTGGGTGATGCGGGTCACGCGACTGCCGATGGATAAGCAAAGGATAAAATCGAAAATAAACGGCGAATTTCGAACGGACTGTAGAACGCTCTTTCCTCATCATATTTTGTTTGCTTGTTGAATTTGAACTGCAGTTGCTTCGTTGTTTAATGCTTACGTAAGAATTGTCGTGAACTCCCCCTCCCCCTTGTCAGAAAAAAAAGCAGACTCTGGACCCTCCCCTCCCCCTGTAGTGCTTACGTAATACTTGAACGGTCACATTTTCGATTTTTTGTCTCCATTACAGGGAATATGGATTAATAATGCTAGTCATAACTGGAACATTTACATACAGCAAACAAAGATTCATTTAAAAGCGTAAATATCGCAGCCTACGGCACTTCTGCATAAATGGAGATTATAAACATGGAAAAAAAAAGACTAATATAATTTTTTTTGCTCAGAACTCTTCCATAAGATTAAAGATCAATATACTGTAGAAATTCACTCGAGCCGGGCCGGGTTCGGGCCGAATTTTAAACTTTTTTCCGGACCGGGCCGAGCTCGGGCCGAAATTTTAACTTTCGGGCCGGGCCGGGTCGGGCCATTATTTTTTTCGTTCGGGCCGGGCCGGGCCGGGCTCGGGCCGAAATTTTAACTTTCGGGCCGGGCCGGGTCGGGCCAATATTTCTTTCGTTCGGGCCGGGCCGGGCCCGGGCTGAAATTTTAACTTTCGGGCCGGGCCCGGGCCTGGAAATTTCGGCCCGTGCAGACCTCTATGTAAGATAATAATATGTAAACTCTTATTATTTTGAAAAAGGAATGTTGGCAATAGAAATAATATATTAGACACTTCATCCTAAGCATATTTTAAATAACAAATAAATAAAAAAAGAAAAAAAAAAGACGCCAAATTTATGCATGTTTTTATTCAATATAACGGACGAAACATTAATAGATAGTAATACCTGAAAACAACACACATCTTTTGTAAAAAAAAAAGAGAGTTATAATTTTCACTTTAATAATAAATATTATTTACAACAAGCTACACTGTACAAAAGAGACAATAGTATACTTAAATAAAATACAATCGTACAAGTATACACCTAAAGTATACAATAATCTCAATATATGATAAAGATATATATAAAACTGAGTTATTGGATTTTTCTTCAAAAATAAAATCTCACTTGCTTATAAAACTGCGTTTAAATGATGTATTTATACACAAAAATAACATATTCTATGATTATTTTTTTGAATCGTCAGTATTATTCCTTACGAACTACTACAATTTTTTTCTTTAATTTAGAAGATTTAAAATATTTAAAAAAAAAAATAATCTGTGTAATTAAACAGGTAATTACCATAAGCAAAATGAAAAGTATATTTTATTTTTGCATCTGAGTACACATTATCAACAAAAGAATTTCAAAATTGAATTGATATTCACTGAATAATTATAAATTGAATTGTGATATAAATTTATTCAACATATGAAAAGAAAGAAGGCGTTTAATGTATTTATGCATCATAGGAAATTTAAAATATATACTTAAAAGAAATAACGTTTGGCTGAAATTTATTCTTTACTAAAAAAGTTTATTATTTGTACACAAAAAATCCAATTTCACAAATAAAATTAATGAATGGAAAAAATATAAATATTTGACTACAGAAAATAATTGATTTAATGAAATGAATTTCTCATTTTGGAAATTTCATTATTTTACCATTGGTTCAGAGAAAAACAATGGATCGATTTTTAAGTATTTTGATAAATTTAAAAATGGGTTTTCCTAAGCATATATTTGGTTCAATAAAATCATAGTCTACATTTTTTCCCAAGTTTTTTTCTATTCATTTGTTGAACACATTATTAAAAATTAGATATAAATACATACACTCAAGTTTTCTCTCATGGAATGTATTTAAGCAGTAAATAAAAAAAAACTAATTTAAAGAAAAATGAAAATCCCTTAAGTATTGATGCTTCTGTTGGT
This sequence comes from Maratus speculifer, assembly GCA_964019185.1. Classification (NCBI taxonomy): domain Eukaryota; kingdom Metazoa; phylum Arthropoda; class Arachnida; order Araneae; family Salticidae; genus Maratus; species Maratus speculifer. Next base: position 275,858,458 of record OZ025289.1, on the reverse strand, counting down.
TTGTAAAATTTTATTTATCTTATTAATATTTGATATTTGCTTTACCTACAGTGCAGAAGAAGAGAAAGCTTTTTTTAATCTGTAAAAACAATAACATAATCGTAAGCGAAAATAAACGATACAGTAAAAGCCCGATATAACGCGGTTGTTGAGAGACATGTTTTACACCTGCGTTGTAACGTAATCGCGGTATATCGAAATGGTGTCAAAGAAATGGTACAAAATTATGAAAATATTTACCTGCTTTATATAATATATTTAATTTTATCATACATTGAACACAAATTTATTCTGATACTGTTTTAAAAAGTCCATAAGTGTTGTTTGGCGAGCTGAGGTATTTCCGTTCTTTTCGGCATATCGTTTCAAACTAGCAAGATGGAGTAGATGAACACAATCTGAATCGTCTTGTCTGTACATCCACGAAATTACTTTATTTTAGTATGAAATGACTTCACTCACAAATGGAACGTCATCTTTTATTACCACATCATTTTCAATTTCAGCATCATCATCTTATTCACTGCAATTTTTATGTGTTACAGCATCAGTGATATTTTAATCTTTTACGACCTCTGAAATTGGTTCGCGGTTGTCAATTTCTATCCCGTCGTTTAAACTTCCACGGAAATTTTGAGATGCATAGCACAAACCACAGATTTCAAATCCCTCATTTTGCTTCAATGAAATTTTAAACGCAAAATTTATCCTAAAATTGATCATCTTTTTCGGGGGACATACTTTTCCTCGCTTTAAATCCCAATTCATGGTACATCGGACCGCGTTTTTTCGGGATTTTACTGTATTTTCTGAGTTACCTATGATTCTGTAAAAACATTCCCTATCTTTAAAATCTCCAGATGATAATATATATTTTTAGATAAAAAAAAAAAAACATAAAAACAATGTTTATTTTGGTGTTATTGGTTTTTTGAAACATTTCCAAGTAGTTTTTTACAATGTAATTGCAACAATTTGAAAGAATTTGAGCTTTTATCTACTTAAATTGTGTTTGTTGGTTTATAACTTCCTTGCATATTCTCAACACGCAAAAATAAACATATTTTAGAACACTTTTTGTCACCAAATCTACCACATATTAATGTATTATGAACTAGAAAACTTCATATACAAAACTTTTTTTGTGTTTTGATTGTGTCATTAATATGTTGTAAAAGTATTAATATGTAGATATGTGATCGCAATATGAAGCAAAACTGTTGCTATCTAAAAATATGTTTTAAAATTAGTGTTCTTAAATGTGTTACAATAGTCATGCAAATAGTGTTGATGAAAATATTTTTTTCTTCAATAGTGTTGTGCTGCATAACACTTTGTCACCAAAATAGCAACACATTGTAAACACTAATGTTATAAAACATCACACGTAGAGCATTTTCAAAACATTTTCTACATGGTGTCTTTAAAATTACATAATATAAAAAGGAAATAAAAGACCTTTTGCTTTATAAAAAAAATGCAGCAGATAAACCGATGAGTTGACTAATTTTACTAATAAGTATCAACAAGGATTTGAAAATGTTTCGATGAAAATTGAACTCCTGAATTTAAATGAACATTTTCAATGAAAGGCAATTTTAAGTAAAAAGGTTAATTATTATGTTCAGTTAGTGTTGTAAAAGTATTTCACGGATTTGCAGTGTACGGATAAATTTATATATCAGATTTTTAATTTTATACAACATTCATAATTCACCCAAACAATAATGGGCTTTGTCGATCACGGTAATTCAGACTCATCGATAATATAATAATACCTAATGAAACTTCATAATTCAAGTTAATACAAACCTGCTTTGTTAAAAAAGATGAATGTTTCTTAATCAACAAGATGTACAATAATCACAAATACAAACATATGTAAGAACTTCTTAGGAGTCCCCCAAGATTCCGAGAAATGTTTCTTTAACTTTAGACACCTCAAAAGCTATTTATTTTCCTAATTGAAAGATAATTTTTTAAAATATACTTTCATTAGCTGTCCATAATTTTAGAAGCGTTTTCTAGTATTTTTAAAGCACACTATTCAGTTCTCTGCACTCGGAAAATCTGTTTTTTTTTTCTTTTTTCTTTTTTTGATTCTACCAATTCTTAAATAAATATTTTCAGCTGCATAACTCAAATCATGCATTCAATTGTAACAAATTAATGTCCATTTTTATATTAATCTTAATGCTGTTAATATTATATGCTTATCTACGAGTCCCAAGACAATATCTTCATTTGGACTGCGATGCGGCCGAAAGGCTTGAATCATTAGTTCATCTTTAAGTCTGAGTTCTCTGACACTCAAATATGTGCATTCACTGTCGTTTCATCCCCTTGATCCGTGGCAGTTAAAACGGAAGTGATTACGTCTTATGACCAGTCTTGGACAGCAGTCATTATTGCAATATTGCTCTCAGTCACTTCCGCCAAACGAACATTATTTTCGCAAAGTCCAACAATTCGGCTAACATTCCAGCAATTCGACGAATTGAGTAATTTTGGATGTATATTAAGTCTAAAATAATTGGATATATGTATGGTTGGGTGTATATTAAGTCTTAAGGTTGGAAAATAAATAACATACAGAAAATGATCAACCGAATAAAGTATTGTTTTGAAATTAGTGACATAAAATTTGTGAACTGTGTTGCAAGTACCACCAAATTTAAAATCGAAAATGTGAGACAAAATGGTTTAACCGATTTTTCATCTTTAGTGATTGGTTGAAAATTTATAACAGATTTACAAAGAAAAGTGTAGTCATTAAAAATACCTTACAGTACCGATTTGTGTTCTTCCTCTCGTTTTCTAGCTTTTCATTCAATAAAGTTTGAGCGGATTTTTAGGAAACAGTTCTTACTGGAATGCTATTTAAAAAGTAATGAATCTCTAAACAAAAGGTTGGAAATGGTTTTGTTATGTTATACGGAATATTTGTGCAAATGGATTCATTTCCATTGACGTAAATATCGATAAAAGGAGAAAAATATCATGACATATAGGAGAAATTTTTGCTACCCAATGCAACATCTGCTACATCGGGAAAGTGGATGTTTCAAAGTAATATTAGCAGTATTCGTGTTTCTCAGTCCGCAAAATTGCCATTTAAAACTAATGGAGTTCAAGATTTTGATTCTCATTCCAAAAAGTCACGAAATGAATCTACTGGAAAATCTATGTTAATTCAACCTGTATATAAGAATTATCGACAATATCGAACCAAACGTGAATTTATAAATAGCATCAAGATTGCTTGAAATAAAATAATAAACAAAACTGTATCGAAATTTTCTGCATCATTGCTAGATCAATTGATAAAGGTAGAAAAAAAAGAATTCATAGGTTTTGACAATGAGAATTCATTCAAATGTATTCAATCTTACATTCCCGCCCATAATAAAGAGCACAAAAAGTTGAACTATGTCATTAGTTTACTACATGTAGTTTTTATAGTTTTAAAAACTGCATTTTTGTGTTAAGTTTGACTTAAATAAACAGGTTTATTTACTTATTGTATTTTTATTTTCCTGAAATATTTAAAAAAAATTTTGTTCAGCGATATTAAACTTTTTACCAGTCTCTTGTAATATCATGTAAATATATGGTAATGTATGTTGTTCTCTCTCAAAAAATAATAAACTTTCTTTTTCCCCAAACATTTCTGACTTTACAATACGATAATTGACGATAAAAAGAAAATAAAAATTGCAAATTCGTTTTTTGTTACAACGTCCTCATTAATGGAATAGTCAAAGTATTTGTTCTGGAATTAAATACGTTAGAGAAAATCTTCTTGAATAGAATTATGATTTGTTGTTAAGAGCCATTATTTTGAAATTCAGAGAAAAATGTGATATTTTGATAGTTGTATATTTTAATTGGCTTGATATTTTTTTATGTTGCAGTAAATGATATTTAATGAATAATCTGCAATTTTGAAGCCCTGAAAAAAATGTCCTGTTACCTATAGAAAATGTCAAAGTTCAAGATTGTGAATGTCATTTTTCATGAAAAATGAAATGTCAGTATGTTTCGAGTGCTATAACTCTGGCAAGCAACAACATCTCAAAATTCTTTTGGCATAAATTATTAGTATAACACTACCTGCTTAATGAAATTTATTTGTTACCATGAGGCATTATCACTTTATATTGTTATGTTGCCACAACGTATAGTCAAAGTGATATGTTTGTCCACTTTCCGGACTTAATATCTTATTTAAACAATAATAACCCACACTTTTTCTTATAAAATATGAATTTCTTATTGAATAATTCTTATAGAATATGATGCACTGCTAGAACAAACTCAATAATATAGTACAGCACATAGATATTGTTACTGTTTAGATATAACCTGTTAAGTATTCAAAATTTTCAAAATCTGCAACATTTAAATTAGTGTTATTTCAAAAAAGCCCACAGCTGATCGAAACAAAATATAATACGCAGTAGTTGAACATACATATAAAAACATGGTAAAGGAAAAGACGTGAGATCTCGCGATATTTTTAGGGTAAAAAATACCGAAAATTACAAGAAAAACAATGACCATGTTGACTTTTTCTCCTATGAGAAAATCTCATTTCTCTTTCGAAGAGGCAAGAAAAAAAGGATAGTTAGTTGTCTCATAGAGAAAAAAAACATAGAAAGAGGAAAGTGAAATAGAATTTTTTAATTTCTGATAGAGAAAAATTGTGTTCATCGACATTGTTTGTTTAAAAATTTTGTCATTTTTCTTAGCAAAAATAACAAAAAAAATGACTTAACAAAAGTATATACTAGTATATATTTCAAATTTCAAACGATTCGGTAGGGTAGTTTTTGTGTTGTTATATGCAGACTGTCAGACAGACTAAACGATTATTATGAGTGCTACATATTTAAATAATTACGAATGTATCTAAAAAACATTAAATCATATTTAAATTTCACTAAAAGATAATGTCATCGTTATGGAAAAAATACAGGATTAAAGGAAAATAAATTGTATACATATAAAATACTGATTAATCAAGTACAACAAAGAATAACTTTCAACAAATTACATACATGAAATTAGAGTCTGTAAAGAATGTAATTAACGCAAGGTAATTAAATCAGACATGATTGGTGAAAATATCATTTAACTGAAACCGAATTTTAAATATGTACCTTTTACGTATAATGGTTATGAGGAAACATATTAGACTAATTTATTTAATATACTTCAGAAGCTGGAATGATTAAATGAATTTCATTCAAACTTAATAAGTTTCTTTATTCTATAAGTTTCTGTCAAAGTTCTTACAATGAATATTCAAGTATATGCAAAGCTACCTCTTAGGTCTTTTGTCATTACATTTTGCGGAAGCTTAAGACGCCATTTTAAGCAACTTAAAAATAATTAGATAGTTGCTGGATATGTTAACTTAGATTTAATATATTAAATGCAATATTTTTGGATATAATGACGTTACATATACACTGTTGATGAAATGAATTAAATTTATAAGCATTTTAACATTATATTTAATCGTTTTATTAAAAATTTAGATACATTATTTAAAAGTGTGACATATGTTATAAAATTTCTGATTAATATAAAAAAGAAACTTATAAAATGTATTGTGCAGATATGCTTCTTGTATTACAAACTGTGATACAAGATTATAAGAAAAGAATAGGATTTCTCGAGTGAAAATGTCACACTTAATCTTTTTTGTACTAAGGTATTTGTACCCTATATGGACAGGGCTCTCAATATGGACAGCCCTAATATTTTTAAAGGTAATAAATTTGATCGATAGATGGCTAAACATTTTCACTAAGAAAAGCAGTTGAAAAGATAATTGAGTTTGGAAAGTGTAAAAAAGCGCGTTGTTCTTCATTTAGGAGGAAACTTGTTATTTCGAGATGTGCTAATCTTAATTACTTGTAAGCTTAAATTCTTATTAGATATGATAAAATTACATTAAATGTTGAAAAGTGGAGCATTTTAGAAAGCTGATAAAACATATTTTCGATTGCGATTGTATATTTTGCTTAAAATAATTTTTCTTTTTCATTTGGTATAAGATTTAGTAAAACTACGCCCGGTTCCCAATATGGACAGCTTATGTCCCCATCGACTACAACTGTAAGAAAGTAGAAAATTCAACGTTGTCAAGCAATAACTTAAAGAGTCACCAAAGTGGTAAAATCTTTGTTCAACAAGATGCTATTTGAGCAATCTCCCCAAAATCTTCTTTCAAAAAACCCTTGCAGAAAAATAAAAAGAACCCCCCCCCCCAGTAGGATATCTATTGGCGAAATCGTAAGTACCAATGGTATGACTTCCTCAACAAAGGAGAGCTGGTATTGCTTCTTTTGCAGTATTGATGCTTTTTCAAGCATGCGGCCATGCATCACATATGCAGATATGTTCATGAGGATTATGTGGGACATACTGCCCTTGGTGAAAAAGTTTCTATTTGTCCATGCTGTGAGGATTGAGTAATAACAGATGAAAATTCGCAGACAGATGCAATAAAGCTAAGCAAAACCAACAATAATACTTCATAATATTTGCTAGTAACTAAGGGGCTTTGCATGGGTCTTCGAAGGGTAAAAACCGAGAATGCCCCCCATTTCTAAAATGCATGTTCTGAAGATATTTATTGTCCCCCCTCCTCCTCGGAATACTTTAAGATACTTTTTTTATTACTTCTCCTCTAAAATCCCTTGGAAAAGTGGTTTTTCCATACATACTATGTTGAAAGTGAATAAAGAAACACCTGTCCATAATAGGGACAGGTCGTTCCTTATATGGACACTTGTAAACATTTTTTTTTGTTTTTACCATTTAAATTAAACCAGAACAAAAACAAGGTCGCTAATTTTAATATTGATAGTCAATAGTCCAAGGATTGTGGTCACATATTTTTGGAATCCTATGACTGGTACATGGGGGTGAAAAAAATACATTTTCCTTAGGGTGTCCATATTGGGTACAGGTACCTTATTCATTTTTTATATTTGTTGCTGAGTATGATATAAACGTATTTTTGTTTTATTTTGTCAACATCGAATTGAGATATCCTTTCATATCATACATAAAACTAATAGTAATATAATTTTTAATTAAATGCAATTTTTTTTTCAAAAATATATTTTATCGATACATGACTGTATTATGTTGGAAGCCGGTCAAACATATTTGGTGCCAAATTCATTGTTATGCGATTTGTAGATGCATAGAAACAGGAATAGTGCGAGCAGAAAAAATTTGTTTATGTATTATAGCCTTAAATGTTGCTTTTTGATCAGAATAATTTTTTTTTTTTGCTAAATTTCCATAGAATTCGTTCGCTGTAAGGAATCTATTTAATAATGAATAATTAAATCAGAAATGCTTAGTGAAAATATGAATTACACTGAAATATATTCCATCACAGTCACAGTAAAGAATGATAAAAAAGAACAAAAAGAACACGCGAAAAATAAAACTGCATTAAGTCATATTTTAAGTTCATTAAGGGACGATGTCATCTCTATGGGAAAAAACACCTTATAAAGGAAAATAAATTGAATGCATATAAAATACTAAATAATCCAGTGCAACAAAGAATAACTTTTAGCTACACGTGAAACACCACACGTAAAATTCTAGTGCAGTAAAGAATGTAATTAAATCAGACATGCTTAGAGAAAATATGAATTATACTGATATCAAATGTTAAATAAATACCATTTACATACAATGGTTATGAGAAATTAAATTAGACTAATTCATTTAATATACTTCTGAAGCTGGAATGATTAAATGAATTTTATTGAAACTTAATGAGTTTCTTTATTCTCTAAGCTTCAGTCAAAGTTCCTTCAATGAATATTCAAATGTATGCTAAGATACCTCTTATGTGTTTTCTCATTGCATTTTGTGGAAACTTAAGACGTTATTTAAAGCACCTTAAAAATAGTTAGATAGTTACTGGATAGATTAACTTAGACTTAGTATGGGCGGTTTTTCAAAATTTGATTAACTTATGGCCTTATTTTGACAAAGATGTTTTTAGATGGTTATCAGTAAAGTTCTAATTCTATACTGTGGGTATAATATCTAATTTTGCATTTAAAACGGTCAGTCACTTTAATAAGAATTTACTTCTTACTAATAAGTATTTATTTTATAAGTATTATTATTAATTTATCACTTTAATAAGTGAGGGCTTGACGTCTAGGGACTGACGAATCAAAGCAAAATCAAACATAACCAACTATTTTAAATAAACATGAAAACCTGCATGTGATCAAAACAACAAGGCAAACAAAGCTCGAATTTACAATAATTGATGCGATCAATTATTAATAAGCTATCTTTGAAACGAGCCCTACTTAGGGCTTGAGAGTTTGACATGCACCGCACGTGTATTCGTAACAAAGTCGGCGACCGCACTAAAAACGAAATGGCTGCTGCGGCATTGGTCGTGTTTACAACTAACTTCACATCGATGCTTTGCTAAAGTAAGTAATAAAAAACGCATAAAGTTAGATGCCGCGTATTTTAGAATTTCGCAAATAGCTAGGAACTAACATTTTTTAATGCTTACACTTTTTATTTTGAAGTAATCTGAGAAAATTTTTTGTTCTTAAAAAGTAAATCGCAATGACAAGTTTAGTAATGTAATATTAAACATATTTAATTTGAATTAATGCAAAGTATTATACATATTACAAATTTAAATTTTTTTCGCCAAAACTAACCTTTATACTATCTTAATTTTCTTATAATAATATTCCGTACTTACTTCAAATTATTAAATTAAAATCTTGTTTCTAGATCTAATCGGCTAATCTTTATGCAGACGTTATAAATTCTTAATTTGCCTTAGAAAACATTATTCCAGTATGCGTAAATTTAAAAAGATGCTCTAAATTAAAAATATTCTTAATTAAACTTTATTTCTTAATATTCCAAATAAAACTCATTCCTTCTATGTTTTTATCAACCCTTTTTAAGAAAGTCTTTTAAATTTATTCCAAAACCATACCTTTCAAAAAATATCATTATTTTATTTTATCTATTTATTTATTTTTCATCCGTCAACCTTTGATAGTGTGCATATCAATAAATTCATTTCTTTTCTTTTTCTCTTAAAATTAATCATCTATAAAAAATCGTCTGCCTAAGACATTCTGAGTTGATTATAAATTGGTTAAATAATATATATTTTTTTTAAATAAAATTATCGTCTATGGAAAATAATCTCGTAGTTGGACAAGAATTATGTTTACATGAAAGAATGATGGTTTGAGGTTACAGAATGTTCTAGAATTTTCTTTTCAGATTTAAATAAAATGAACTTGCAGCAGCCAAGGAGTGTTTATTTTGACCTTCTACATTTATTTATTTTGTTTTTTTTTTCTCGCTGGCCATGACTTCTGTGCGGAGAAAGGAAAACCTGGCGATGATGTTTCTACCCCCCTAACTTTAAATCGTCACAATCTACTCTAAAGCCGACAGGATTGCTTATGCCTGTGCTGCCTTTTTTGGATTTTAAAGAAAATTGCTATGGAGCGAAGAAGAACATGCTATCGTCGAAGTTCGATTGAATTCTATGTTCTGAAGGGCATTCTATATGGTAGTTTTGGCTTGCTAATGGAGTCTGCTGTGGAACAAAATGATGATAGGTTTGCGAATCGCCGAAAATCGACTTCTCGTGAATGTTCTTGTGCCAAAATCGCCGTAATTTCTTACTTAATTAAAGTAAAAGAATGTTCTTTCTAAAGTGCTTCAAATCTATGCTTGGAAAGACACTACTCTAAGAGATTTTGTTAGCTTTGTTAAAGAAGTTCCACGATGACTGATATTCATCTTGTTCCCGCCAAAATATTGGATCAATGACTTTAGGTAATACTGGTAGTAATGACAAGAAAAAGAAAAAAAAACTTACAGGGACAACTGAACGTCGGTTGCTGATAACTTGGATAATTTTCGGGATTCTTGTCCCCTTTAGGATCATCTTGAGAATTTATTTTTATCAGTGAGTTATTTTTAGATGTATTTAATTATTATGTGTATCCTTCTGTTGTATTTGTGTAGATTATTTATGCTCTGTTTGTGAGGTTTATTTATTTGTTTGTCTATTTTTCTGTGAGCCTTATTTATTTATCTTTTTATCTATTTATGAGTCTTATAATTATTATTATTATTATTATTACTTGTTTTTGGGATTAAATTGGGCTCCTTATGCAGGCATAAGGTGTACACTTTGATTGTAAAAGCTATCAAATTGATGTTGATAAATTAATTTTAAGTGTATTTAAGTCTAACTATATTTACTCATTTATTTGACATTAGTATTATTCTACTTATTCAACAGATATTATGTGATAACAGTTATAAAATTTGATGACTTTACTCAAACCTATAACTTAATATGTGATTTTCAGTGATTGTGAAAACTACAGATATTAAAAGTTTTTCAAAAAAGCACACTATTTTTATTTCCATTTCTCAATTAAGAATGACAACTTTTATTCCTATTTGTTATTATTATCAAAGTTTATAAACCATGTGTAGATAAAACATTATTCTACATTTGGCATTTGAAAACTTATAACCAAACTTGACAATTTTGTAAAAGAGTAACAGAGAGGAACTAATGTAAGGAAATACTGGTTGAGAGTCCATTTTCTAAATAGTTAGATTTAATTTTATTTGGATTTTGGAATTGTTATTTTTTATGTATACTTTCGGCTAGCAAAAAATACTTTATTATGCTATTAGAAGATAAGAAAATTATTTAGTTGCTATGTAATTATTTTTATCCTCAACCAATATTTTCCCTATCAATAATAAACAAATAGTGATATTTTCTTTTGATTATACTCTTGTTTTATTGTTATTATTATTATTATGATTTCTATAATGAAGTTTGGTATTAATTATACTCTTATTGAAAAATATTAGGATATGGAGTCTTATTATGCTACTTATTATTATTGTTGTTATTATTAAATTTTTCTATATTATTTATTATTAATTTTTGAAGTGATAATATTTATTATTAGAAATTTAACATATTATTAAAAATTGTTGGAATCCAACAAAAAACATAAGATTAAAACCAAAGATTAAACAAGATTTGAAGATCTTTAATTAAAGGGACTGTATTCACTGGACATTAAAAAAGACTCTTTTATATATTATTAAAAGACTTTTTTCAGTGAAGGACTTTGTTTAAAATAAACTACTGATTAAGTCAGTGAAATTCTATAAACTACCATGAAGGAGATTTCTTATTGTTTTTATTATATTTTTAAAATTTCTTGCTTATTAATATTTATAACTTATTTACTTTTATTGTATGTATTATCTCCTATGCACTTACAAATAGTAAGTGATATTGTAATATTATTGTATTTCTTTCAGGGAAATGCTCCTACCTAAATTTAATTCAGATTATTTTTCTCTTAACTATTTTTTTAATCGCTAATATTTTTTTATATTGCTTTAATTTTCTTTTCTTCCATCTCTTGGCTTCCTGAGTTTGACAGTTTTATTCTAAAATTTAACTTTTCTAAATTATAATATTAATGTTGTCTGAACTTGTAGTTTTATTTAACTATCAATTTCATACAAAGTTTTGGGGAGGGGGGATAATATTACAAATTTTAATTTTTTTCGCCAAAACTAACCTTTATACTATCTTAATTTTCTTATAATAATATTCCGTACTTACTTCAAATTATTAAATTAAAATCTTGTTTCTAGATCTAATCTGTTAATCTTTAAACAGACGATATAAATTCTTAATTTGCCTTAAAAAAATTATTCCAGTATGCGTAAATTTAAAAAGATGCTCTTAATTAAAAATATTCTTAATTAAACTTTATTTCTTAATATTCCAAATAAAACTCATTCCTTCTATGTTTTTATCAACCCTTTTTAAAAAAGTCTTTTAAATTTATTCCAAAACCATACCTTTCAAAAAATATCATTATTTTTTTTTATCTATTTATTTATTTTTCCTCCGTCAATCTTTGATAGTGTGCATATCAATAAATTCATTTCTTTTCTTTTTCTCTTAAAATTAATCATCTATAAAAATCGCCTGCTTAAGAAATTCTGAGTCGATTATAAATTGGTTAAATAATATTTTTTTTTTAAATAAAATTATTGTCTGTGGAAAATAGTCTCGTAGCTGAACAAGAATTCTGTTTACATAAAAGAATGATGGTTTGAGGTTACAGAATGTTCTAGAATTGTCTTTTTAGATTTAAAAGAGGAAGCTCAAGAAGTGGTAAGGGAGATGAGAAGAAGGATTCTTGGGTGCGCTCTTGCATGAGTACGACTTGATGTAGTAAAGCATGGAATATTTTTTGGATGTTTCGGTAAAATATCGTCTGCAACAGGAGCTTTTCCCTATATTATAGCTACCGTTTAATAAAATGAACTTGCAGCAGCCAAGGAGTGTTCATTTTGACCTTCTACATTTATTTATTTTGTTTTTTTTCTCGCTGGCCATGACTTCTGTGCGGAGAAAGAAAAACCTGGCAATGGTGTTTCTGCCCCCCCCCCCCGTAACTTTAAATCGTCACATACATAATAAATACTTTCTAAATTTGGGAGATTTTACATGGCTAGGGACTGATATTTGCAGTAGAAAGAAGTGATTTTCGAAAATAAAAAATATTCGGATATAAATTAAATGAGAGACCAAATTACATAGGCTTTATAATATCGCTTGTAGCTCCAAATATTGGATAAAATAGATATAAATATGTGAAAATTACTGCTAACATCAAGTTAAACAAATTTTGGAAACCACGCGTAAAATAGATTAATTTCGGTTATAATGATGGTACATGTAATCTGATGATTAGGTGAAATAATTTTTATAAGCATTTTAACTATTTTATTTATTATATTATTTATTGTATATTTCATTAACATATAAATATTTCATTTTACACTTTGACACCTGTAATTAAATTTAAAATTAATATAAAAAGGAAATTTATTAATGGGTCTTGTGTAGATATACTTCTTCTATTACAAATTTGATGAATTTTTCACTGCAAAAAAATGTATATATAACCTGTGAAATGACAATTTTTTTTCTTGAAACATTTGAAAAAGAACTGTAGTTGCAGGTGTGGGAGAAATACATTCCAATCCATTCAGTGGTTATTTAAAAATTACATAAAAAAACACCAATAATAGAAAGTTTTTTTCATGATGCAGCTCAACAATTGTTCATTAAAAAGAATATGTAAAAATAATATATTTAACAGACATCCACATATAAACAAAGCAAATAATAAAGATGCAAAAACATGGCATTAATGCATTACGGTACAAAGCGAATAAATTAAAAGATTGTTTGTTTAAAGTCATTTTCTTATAAACTCAAAAAAATAAATAAATTAATTAAAATATTCTAATTTATCTTACTAAAAAAGTTAAAATAGGAAATATAAGTTCAACAAAAAGTAAGTCAAAAAGGACCCTTAGGGCAATTAATTTCAAGAATAGAAATCAATACTGATGCGATGATAACTTTTTTAATATGCAGAAAGTAAAAAATAATAATAATTGCTTTACAATGTAAATGAAAATAATTTTTTCTCTGAGAAAAGAGGACTTGTTTTATTTTTTTAAATGAAAAGAAAACAGTTAAATATTTCTTTAGAACATGCCTTAATCGCTTATTTCATTGTTTAATAGAATATATTACTGTTTTTTAGCAATATAAAGCTTTTAAAATTTTCTATGCTTACAATTTTTAATTTTTAGTAATTTATTGCATCAATTAAAAAAAACAATACTTTTCACTTTTTGATCAATAATTTCTTTTTTATAATGTCTTTTATTAAATTCTTAGCGTTGAGTTAAATTAATATTAAAAATAACATGTTGGAATATGCACATGAATTGTGGAAAATGGGGTGCGTTCGTACTAAAACTAGTTTTATAAATATTCAAAATTTGATAAAATAGCTGTTGCACTCTTATTCAAAGATGCACGAATACAAAAATTTGATGCAATCATATATATTAAATTCAGTAATAGTGAAATAATATGACTCCATTTTAAATAAGACGTAATCAAAATAGAAAACCATGAATCATTACCTGTCATAGAATATCATAAAATTAAGAACGCATGATAGGATTTATTACAACGAGGAAAATTTTATTAATATTATTTTATGTTCTGATTCAATTTTTATAAAATTTGACAAAATCTTGCAACAATTATGTATATGTTGAATTTCAAACCACTAGGTTATATATTTTTTGCAATATTAAATGCAAACAGACAAACATTTAAGATGAAGAATATAACTGATTGATATTTATATAAATATGACAGTTGACGGTAGATTGAAATGCAACGGAATACTTTTTTGTCTCTGTAAATAAACAATGAATGTTACATATCTTATTTTTTATTATTGAACATAGCACAATAAATATCAATAACATATATCAATTACATCCAAATATAATAACACAAGTTGCAATAAACAATAAACACTTTCAACACTATTAAGAGTGTTAAAAATGCATAGAAGGTTGAAGTTTGAGTTTCAAAAAATTATAGTAACGGGCGGAAGCATGCATGAATACTCTTGTAGAGTCTTGTATTTTACCTGCTATCTTTAGGTAAATGCTACAAATTAACTAAAATGTAATTAAGACTAAAATACATTTAGAACTAGTTAAATCGAACTTCCAGACATTATTTTCATAGATGGTCATGTATCTAATTCTTTGCATGACCCTGTATATCAGTTTTCTGTATAACATAAGCATATCTTTATATACTAAATGAAGTCTAGCGTTAAAAAACATAACTCATTTAAAAACTATTTTTAAGCCACTTTTTGTTCATGCTCAGAAACCCTTGGGAATTCTTTTGGTAATCCTGTATATGACCTACATTTATACACATAACATAATATAAAAATACTGAGATTTAATAACTCATATCACGACTAAAAATGCTTTTCCAGCAATCATCATTAATATATAATTTTTGAGTATAGTATAGCATCTGAAAAACTTTAGTGTGACCCTGTAAATATTATGCATTTTCTACATGAAATGAAGTAACTTGTAGCAAATCTCAGCAACGTATATCAATTTCATTATACGTCAAATAATTGAACATTATTAAAATGCGCCTAAAATACTGTATTTACTCGTGTATAAGGCGCACTTTTTTACCAAAAAATTAGGGCAAAACTCCTAGGTGCGCCTTATACACGGAATTTTTTTTACTGTCGGATGCAGTCGAACGATATACATATGAAACAATAAATTATTCAAAGAAGATATTAAAACTCTGAAGATGTTACTTAAATGTTACAGCACATTTATTTCATTCCTTGTAGTATTTTGTACAACAGAGCTAGTGACATTATCTAAACGCTAATTAGCAATTCTCTTTACCATCACTCATTCCTTTTTCCCGTCATTCTCTTACAACCCGAAGTCTAAAAATGCATTTTCGTCTTGTTTTCTGGTCTGGTGTAATGTTTGTTTCGACTTTTTTTTTTACTAAAATTCATTTGCTCATTCTTGATTAGCGTATAAAATTATGGTGCTCGTTATATACGAGGTTTTAAGAAATCGCCATTTTTACTTGTAAAGTAGGGGTGCGCCTTCTACACGCGTGCGCTTTATACACGAGTAAATACGGTATGTTTCTTCCTATAACATTATTTAACGAAATTCTTTTGTGTGACCCTGTAAATAACTATAAAATATTCTTAACATCGCATACTCTACAAAATGCATACTTTAATGCACATCATAAATCATATATTTTTATTTTTGTTCGAAACTGTGTAACATCATTAAAATGTATTCAAAACATTTTTTTTTGATTGGTCGTAATGTAACGGAAAAATTTTGACTGTTCCTGATATTGAACTATATATGCAATTTTCATAAAATTTGAAATGACCCGACAAAATTCTGTAACAATTATTTAAATTTTCAAATCATTCAGTTGAGTAGTTTTTTCTCTGTCATATGTGGATGGACGGACGAATAGAAAGCCGCGCTAGACACTAGACAACGACTGTAGGTGCTACGTATTTATGTAATTATAACTCATCTAAAAAAACAATTAACCGCTAGATTTTCGCATTATTTTATAAAAAAAGGAAATTTCAATAAAATAATTTGTATTTATTAATTTACAAAATATATATTGAAAGATTTTTTAAACTTAATTCACATTTAAGTGGTTATGCTCCACATTCCCTTAATCTTTGATTGTTAATTTATAGAAGATATCCTATTAAAAATAAATGACTTCATTAATAAAACAACTCATTACAAATAGTTCATTATATATTAATAGATATAAATTAATTTGAAACAATATGTATATTTTTTAGATTCTATAGCTGCAAACATCTGTAGACAAAATAATTGAGTTAACTGAAACATATGTAAAATCATTAATATGGTGAAGTCTAAACACATACCCTTCATAGCATGCATGGTCACAGCGATGCCACAATGACGTCATTGTGAGTCACTTTGGTCACATCACATCTGTGACCAAAATGCCACCATTCCGTGACGTCACATTGTGAATGAGATGTGACTTTCTTAAAATTTTTTAGAAAATTACAAATATTCTTCAAAAACCGTTATTTACTTTAAAATACATATTTCTGGCAATTTAAATATCGTCGTTTTGTCACAGTTTCGTCAAATGATAATGTCAAAGTAGTCACAAATGACGCAGTTTTCACAAATTTGTCACACCATGACTTCACAAAGTGGTCACAATGTGACGTCACAAACAAGCTCTAAAACGGCCATAACGATTTCACATTTTAGTCACTGTGAATTCACATCGACGTCACGTGACGTAAAATCAACAATCGATGTTAACAAAGTCACAATGTGACTTCACAATGACGTTGCAGTGACGTCAACATGCCTTACGGGTATCAACAAAAAATATTATATTCTCTGTTTTTCGTTCATCATTTATCATATATGTTGCATCATTTGTTTGATATATTATCTATTCAAATAATCACGGCATCTTCCAGATTCGTAATTTGATTATGTAACTTTATCAACCCGATGATTAAACGACGACAGTAAAACGCATATATTGATATTCTCGCCTTTCATGTTATCTTCCAGATATGAAAAAAAATCGCTTAATTAAATTATTTGCTTGATTGAAAATACAGTAAATTGCTTCTAATTTATTCTAAGCTGTTATTCTTAGCCAAAATCTATTATGAATTTTCCACCAAAGACCAAATCAAACCCTTCTTAATTCCGTTGCCCCCCCCTTCCCCAAAAAATAACTAAACGCTCTTATATATGTGGTATTATGTATAAGTTATCAACATAGGTAAATAGCAAATAAACAATACCGGTAACCGGTATAGGGAGAATTTTCCTACGAAAAATGTCCATTAATTTCATGTGAAAAAATTCCACCATTCCTAAATAAAGTGTGTAAATGTACTATTTCTAAATGTAAGCGTAGTTAGGAAATTGGAAATGCTTCTCTTTGATTTTTTGTCAAATATCCTACTTGAAAGATATTTTTAAATGTAATAGGAATAACATAGAGAGAAAAACAATGTATAAACTATTACATAAAATTAAAGGAAAATTATAATATACTACTAATGTATTATAGCAAGATTTTTATCAGTTATATCACGAAATTCTATTAAATTAGAAGTTTAAAAATTTATTATCTCTATTGATAATTTTTTATTACATTTATAAAAAAACTTTTAGTCTAAAATTTCAGATATTTAATTGCTACATTTCAATTTCTATTGTATCATTTTAAATTTTACATGCATTATGATATTACAGGATATATATATTTCACAATAAAATATTTTCTGAATAAGATGACAAACATTCAGTGTTTGTAATATCTTTAAAAATAAAAACAATTTGATATGATTTGTTTGTATAACGCTTTCTTTAAAAGAAGTTGAATATTACAATTGTATTCTATTCACCTATGATTGATAGAACATAAAGCATTTTATTTTGTTTATATGATTAAGGAGTATATTCTAGTGTACCTGATTATGAAGACGGGATTTCAAATTACTAAATGTATTAATATTGAATTTGAATTTATTACATCTGACACATGCATCAGTTTCTGTATATTTTTTCTTTTAATATACAATAAGGTCAAATTAATATAATTATAAGTAATTTGACCACATTAATGTCATTATTACATATTAATAATAAACCGTTAATGGTATTGTTTGAAAAGAAAATTTCCATTAATTCTAAATTGGCTGGATAATCTATACCGTAAAATTGAGAAATATTGATAGGATCAGTAGCAATTAAAATTATTCAGTCAATATACCAATATAAATGTATTTCATTATTTACGTTGGCAGTGATAAAAGTAAAAGTCTGATAATAAATTGAAAGTACATATACATTGTGATATACCGACTTTCTTTCGATAGATTCTGTAACCTTTCAATATAAAATTATTATAGATAATGAAGTTTGTTAAAGAATGAAAATAATCTGTATAGATATTCGTTGAGAAATTCAAAATATAACGATACTTTTTAAATAATCCATTTATTATATTATATAGATCTAATAAATCTATATAAGATGGTCTGGTGTAATAACGCCAGGCGGGGTAATAACGCCAAGTGCTAATATTTTGCATAAATATGAAATAATCTGGTAAATGACACCCATGTGCTCTGCGCAGAAGGGTTTTGAGTCATATAAATTGCAAAAAACAGCTTCAAGTTAATTTGTTTCATTTTTAGGTCTTATTGTTTTTACAAGCAACTAAAATTAACGCTTGATCTAAAATTTGCGAGATACGTTTTGTGATGTGAAGACTATTTTTTTTTATCCGGAAATACTTTGTTTATTACATAAATTTGTAGTATATTTCATGAACTTTCAAAATGTTGTTGAAGATTTTGGATATCTTCTCGAGATAATTTGTAATTTAAAATGTACAGCGCAATAACTATAACGGGGTAATAATGCCAATCCGTGGCATTAATACCCCGGTTGAGTCCCTACTGTGGCCGAGCTACATCCTAAATACTGATTCAAATAGATACAGTTAAAACTGTGCAATGTTTCTAATAATTCTATTTAAGCGGTCCTTTTTAAGCAAAAAGAAGCTCACAGTCTGATATTCTCTTGCCTCATCCTCCCCCCCACACACCACACCTTTATTTTTCTTACACTTTCACAAAAAATTGAACATTTTCAGTAGCTTAGAAAGCAGTTTGTCAATTTCTAAGTTTGTAGAGTTTGTATTTTTAGAATTGGGCAATCTACATGCATTTATTCCATCTTATTTCATAGTTTTGTTTGCATGGCGTTATTACCCATATAGGTGGGTAATAACGCCAAATAGCATTGGTCGAGAAATCACGCCATTATATTTTATGAATACATATCTGTTAAATATTTTTTTAAATAGATAGTCAATGAGTTACTGTATCAAATCATATATTTGTTTGGAAAATACAAACTAAACTGAACCGTGAAAATTGTTAGAGTCTTAACGTGGCGTTATTATCCCAGGGTACCTTACTAAAATGAGCTTTGAAATCATGTTGTTATGTTGTTTACACATTTATTCAATATACAGACCAATTCAGAATTTGTAATAACAATATTCTTCATACAATGTTTATTAGCAATGTTTTTTGTAAATATATGAATTTAATTAAGAATTTTTAGTAAAAATTTATTAGTTATATCATTATATGTATTGCATCCAATTGCAGAAGTTCTAAATTCAGTTGGATTCTTATGAAATTTGTGTATAAAAATAGATTATATTAATTAAGGTGAGTAGAAGAAATATTTAATAATTTATAATTATTCTTTATACGACTATTTACATTTATGTCATCATTAGTCTTTTAGAAAAAGTTATTGGAAAAAATATAAGAAGTTAGCAATTGGTGATTATAACATTACCATGTTTGAGTAATTATTAGGAGATTTGTACACATAAGAAATAATAAATTTTTTTTGCAATTTAGCAATTTGTTGGAAAAGATTCTTTGTATTAATAATAACCAGATCTGAGATATTATGTCTTAAAGCTTCAGTTGATTTAACAATTACCAATATTTTTTATGAGTTAAAATATTCATACAGGAAAAAAATTGCCTTATGTCATTTAAATCATGGAGAAAATATTTCTACAGTTATAAAAGCAATGTTAATTGATAAGTTAAACTGTACTACAGAATGAGAAAAATTAACTGTTTCCCTAGCGGTGAACTAAAATTTTAGTAATCATACATCGAAATCTATTATATCATCATATCATCATATATCGATAAATCAATCATATATCGATATCTATTTTTGCGTTATGCTTTTGTAATAACAATTTGTTATGTTTGTTTTATAACAATGTTTTAAACCTGAGAATTTAATTAAGCTTTAATGGTATACTAATACAAACACATAAATATTCTGTTAAATAAAAAAATATGTATGCGAAAAAGTAATGGCAATGTTATGATTTTAACAATATTTCATCTTCTTCAAAAGCTATCTTTAACTATTTTATGAATAATTTCTTAGAATGTATTGTTTATATTTGTGTAATAACCTTATAAGCATAATAACCTTATTTGAGAAAACATGCTATTATTATTATTATTATTATTATTATTATTATTATTATTATTATTATTATTATTATTATTATCATTATTATTGAAACAAAATATTTAGAAAGAAAAAATAAATCCGTATTTAACTTTTAAGCAGAATTTGCTAAAGATATAAGATAAGCGAGCATGAATCAGGTAATAAAAAAATCATAGCGTCTCTCGGTGGAAAAAAGGAATCAAGAGATCTTCTCTCGTAAATTACAACAAAATATTAATTAAGAAGAGAGCTAAACTAATAAGAAAAGCGTTTCTCATTATTTATTTAGTAAGAAATGACACTCTATGTGTATAGATATCTGAAACCAATATAGAATATATCCTTAATACAATCTATATCATTCCTCAGGCAAAAAATGAAGCTTGGTCACGGTTTGTTTCATATTCGAGTATAGATTTTTAAGTTCTGTTCCTTCTGTAAAATATGTTGTTTAATTACAAGTGACAGATATCTTTCTGATACTAATCTACATTGTAGTACCGAGCTGTGTCAAGTTTAACGCCCTGGCAATATTTCAAATTGCAAAATTGTAATGTTATTTTTTCTGTGTTTTGTTTTAATTTCTAAAAAAGAGAAGATTTTTTAAACATTATATAAAAAATAATAATCACTATGAATATGAATGTAATCATTGAGAGTACTAATAATTATTCAATTTATAAAAAAATAATTTATTAGTAGAATTATATTACTTTAAATAATGCATACATTGCAGTGAAATCGGCAGCTTAGTCATATAATAACGCGGTCTTGTCCATGAGTTGGTCATTTTAATTTAACTCTTTAAGTTTCATCTATTTCTACTTAAAAAGTGCATTTCCGACCAAAATGATAATACTGAAAAAAATCATAATTGCTATTTTACCCATGTTATTGAACGTACAATAAACTTTACACTTTTATCATCTATAAGATTCATGTCTATCAGCTAAAATAAGCTTCACTCATACACGAGACCTGCGTAATAGCACTAAGTAGTACATCCTAATTTTCTTAATCTTACTCTTCTTTACTTTTAACTATATAATTAATAATTATAGCCGTGAATAATTTTAATAACAATAACTGCGTAATATGTACGATTTACAAAATATATAAGTTAAATGAATAATACGTTATTCTTCTAAAATATAAATATTGATGCAAACATTTTCAAAATTTATGTTAAATAAAAGATATTAGTCTCATACTTATTTAAAAAAAATTCTCTATTTCTAAAACTGTTTTTTACTACCTCAATTTATAACATGTATTATCGAAAACGAGCAAAAGATATAAATGATTCTTTTTAATGTACTGAAATGTTCCCATAAATGAAAGAAAGATCAAACATTTATCCAAAGCTGAAAAAAGTTTTTTTTCTTCTAAGAAAGAAACAGTTTGTAAAATAAAGAAATTCGATCAAACATTATTCATTAACTATATAAAGACTAAAATTACTTATCATGATTTTTAATTTGCAAGATATTTTCCGTAAACATTTTATTTATTCGTCTCTACTTTAAATTCTGTTTATTAAAAGATAATTTAAGATTCGTTTTTATTATTTTCATGAATAATGTATTTTTATGGGCTTTTAGATTTTGATTTACTCATGTTAATTTTTTCTAGGGGGTGAAAATAGAGATGGCAGGGAATAAGGAAAGTTATACACATAAACACACACTCACATACATATATATTCCTCCATTGATTACTCGATATTAATTCTGCTGAAAACTGCATATAATGTCTTATATTTGATACTATGCTTAAAATATCCTTTGCGAGCCCTTTTTTATCTTAAAATTTACATCACCTTTTATTTTTCAAATAATAACAATCATTTTTGTTCCATGTGAGTTTCTTGAGCCAAATCAGCTAGAAAATAATATAAAGTTTATGATATTTTTTTAAATATATAATAAATTTTCATTAAAAAAATAACGTTAATAATGTCACAAAAATGTAAAAAAGTCCCTGTCGGCTGGGCCTATAGGCGGAGGTAGATTTCGAAGAGTGCTCATTTCAACAAAAAAAAATATATATATGATTAGAGATAAACCCAGTTTAATAACTTCATTTGGCCGTTTATGAAAAATTTTTAATTTCATTTTTCTACAAAAACTGGTTTTATCAGAATCATCTTAAGAAAAATTCAGCTCAAATGCCGATTTTGACAACATATTTGAAAGAGATTCTGAAATTATTAAAAAATCGACCAAAACAGTACATTATACACTTCCTAAATAAAAACTCTCAGTTGAATGCATTTGAGAAAAAAATTGAATTTAAAAATGAGTCATAAAATAACCGATTTGTTGTTTTAATACATCCTTAATTCTTTAATCAGGATTGCTTCGGAAAATTTTCTGCGAAATACTCACTTTGACAGCATATTAAAAAATATATTCTATCTTTATCAAAAAACTGGCCAATGCGTCACAGTATATAGTTCCTGAATAAGAAGATCTGTAAATTGGATGCGTTTCAGAGCGAAAATGGATTTTAAAACGAGTCATAAAAAACGCAATTTGCTATGTGAAAACTTCCTTAAATTTTCAAATCACGAAGACTTCGGGAAATTCTGTTACAAAAAAATTTTTTGATAGCCTTTTTCAAAATATATTCTGTCTTTATTAAAAAACCGATCAATGCATCACATTATATAGTTCTTAAATAAGAGAATCTGTAAATTGGATGCATTTGAGAGCAAAAATGAATTTAAAAACGAGTCAGAAAAAAACGCAATTTCTTATTTGAACACTTCCTTAAATTTTCAGTCACGATGACTTCGGAAAATTCTGTTCAAAATACCCTTTTTGGTAGCCTTTTTTGAAATATATTTCTATAAAACTGGGTTTTTTATTGTTTACATTAACAACAAAACTAATTTTTTAAAAGGTTTTTAAAAAGAATTTGCTTATCTATTGTTATGTTATGAGGCAAAATACAGCTTTTAAGTATGTACATATAAGTTTAAGAGCTGCTTTTATTGAAAAATATGCATTTTTACGGGAAAAATAATGTTTTGTATTAAAAAAATTTTAAAAGTTTGCAAATTTAAGATGTACTACTTAATAATACAGGTAAGTGTTTTGCTAATATATTGTTAAAAATAATTCGAATATATTCAATAGATTTCGTTGTACAAGATTTGGCACAATCTCAATTAGTTGCTAAAATTTAAAATGTTAATTAAAATTTCATAAAAAAAATATTTGAATTCATAGCTTTATTACCTAATTTAATCAAAAACATATTTATTGAATAAAAATTTCCTATTTTTTAAAAAGTACCCTGAAAATACATATCTTAAATACAAATAAAAATCGAGATTTTGCGGAATTTATGTTCTTAATACTGTGGATTAAAACGTTCCACTCAATAAAAGTTTTATAAATATTTAGAACACTATCTATAAAAATGAAAGTATGAAAACTATATTGTTTACATCGTAAAATTGAAAAAAAATTATACGAAATTATATACATAAATTTAATAATAAATGTCTCTTAATATTATTTTGACATCAAAAGCAGCAATAATAATAATTTAATGATTTAAAGTAGTATGTTACTGATATTTAATTTTATTAATGGTATTTCATAAAATACAGATTTTAATACAATTACATAAACAACCAAAGAAAGGCATTCGTGACATGCCCTTAAATTGAGATGAGTGAAATCATTTGAAATAATTCTTTTGATATTGTCAAACAAATATCGACGATTTCTAATTCTTAAATTAACATTAGCATATTTACAGCAACATCATGACTTTAGTAAGCTGAAAAATTTCTCCGTTGTCAAAAACTACAATCACCAATAGGCATATTACAATACTCCCTTTCTGTGTTAATGAAATTGGCATTGTTTTTTTAAATACAATGTTGTAGTCTGTTTCATGATTCTTTTGTCAAGATACTATTTGTTATTTATAAATCGAGCAACATCCATAACAACAGCGACAATATATGTGTAACGCGTTTCGAAATTTATTTAAAAGTATGAGAAAAAGAAAAAGAAGTAGAATGCTAACATATTAATTTATATGAGTAAGACATGGAATAATAGTCAAATTTCTTAGAAGAGTTACAAATATTTAATTTTATTCATATGCAAATATTTTCTTGGGATATATTCCTTATATGTTTCTCATACACTGCACTGAAAAATTAATTAATATTTTTCTGTCAATTATTCTTATAAGTTTTGGAACAAGTCTGCATTCGTTTCTGAGACTATTATTGACAAATACGCAGACAGACATCACGTCGTCTAAATAATGAAATGAATTTCCAAAATATGTTTTACTGACAGAAATCACAAATATTTCAGTTTAATGCACATATGTACCAAATATATGTAATGAATGAATATAAATATATATATATACATATGTTAGAGTGTGTCGAAAAAAACTTTTATTTTTTATTTTCGATAATGGGTAGTGTGAAAGGGGTGCACTAGTGGTAGCATGTTCACACAAAAAAAAAAATTGATTTTTAGGACAATGATCATTTTAATGTCTAAAATGTTGATATTAAAATGTTGATTTTTGAACTTTTTGAGCGAAATTCTTAAAAATATTCAATTAAATTAATTTTGGTTGTATTTACTTTACATCATTTAATTACTTTGTAGCCGATTTTATAACCTTTTTCCATATAAGTAAGCATAAGCAGTAAGAGTTATTTGAATCTTTCTTCGCTTTCTTTCTTTTATTTTTACGTTCCTTCCTCTAACTTATTTTTTTTCATACGTTAGTGATCATATATTCGAGATACCACTGAATGGCTCGACAACAAATCTGGAAAGTGAAAAGAGAGTAGGTAAGAAATCAAGAGGAATGCAATGAGTCGTCGTGAAAATGAGAGAAGAAATAGAAGAGGGATGAAAGTGTGAAATGGTATATTTATTATTTTTCTTTTTAAAGACAAAAAAATCGCCAGCAAATTCAGAAACGGGGAGCTTAGAAGCAGATGGTTCAACTGAGTCCAAATTTTAATGAAAGACTCCAAAATTAGACACCGCACAATACAACCGGGGCAACTCTGTTCCTTGCGGTTACTTTGTTAAATTCCATAAAATAAGTTTGGATTGTTAACCAGATATTTCCGTTCACTACGCTGCAGGTTTCACTGCAATTGAAGCTTTATTTAAATTTATATAATTCTTCAAATAAAATCTTGTTTTAAGAAATTAAGTTATGATTGATACTTTCAAGGCTTATAAGCACATACATAACAAAAAAATTATACAATGATAGAAAATCTCTCTTTTATTAACATTTAAAATAAAATTGTAGAGAAAAAAAAATTGCAATTTTGCCCTTTTGCTCGGCGGTCAGGGGGGTAATATTAAACAAACAAGATAATCTCAAAAATATTTTATGTTCTACTATAGGGTACTCGAAAAGTTTGTGAAATTTAATTTTTTTAGTGGCAACACTGGATGTGTTTGTAAACAATTGTTTTCGCGTGTAGATTATAACTCTCCAAACTTTCTATAGGGAAACAGTCTGGCTAACAGCTACAAATAAAGTAAGAGTCAAAATATCACCTTTTGTACCCTGTAAAGAATTTTGTGAGCATAGTTTTAACTGTAACATTTATTTTGACAGGAAATATTTACATTTTTATAAAGTAATACGAAAACTAGTTTTGAAGGGCTATTTTGCGGCAGGCCTTTTTCGATCTGAAAGAAGCCCAATTTACATAGAAATGCATTTCATACAACTAAATATCTTTAAAACTGTTTTAAGTAATTATGTTTTTCAAATGTTTCTGTAGCAATATGTTTCATTAATTGTTTTTGTTCAAGTTGCTGAGGATAATATGATGAAAACTTTTTCTCAAGTTTTAATAATAACAATACAGTCAAACCTCGTTAACATGAACACGCTTGACGTGATTTTTTTTTAACATGAACTGGTTTCAAAGTTCCTTATAAAGACTACAAAGATTTGATACTGATAGCATGAAATACTCTTAACATGAACAAAATTTCGATTCCTCTTGAGGTTCATGTTAATGAGGTTCGACCGTATTGTTATTATTAAAAACTTGAGAAAAAGTGAAGTGTATTCATTTTATATGAAAGTAAGTGAATGAACCAAAGAAGTCTCCAGAAGGGGCTACTTTCTTCCAAAACTTTAAAGATATTTAAAATAACTAATAAATAAAATAAAAATTCCCTCTTTAAAACTTTGAAGTTTTGTTCATTGGCTATATTAGCTGTTTACAACTCAATTTAGGATTTGAAAAATCATATATAACTTTTTTTAATAATGGAAATGTTAATGGAACCAGAAAAAATTGGCTCAGAGTAACTCCGGTTTACGGTAACTTTTTCTTACACAGCGTTCGAAGCATTAAGAATTCGTATATCATTCGTAACCTATGGTGATAGCGAATCATAAGGAACTCGTCATCGATAAAAACAAATTCGTGATAAAAAATGAAACCCTAAAGGAATATAAAGAGCTTATTCTTTGATAATGAAGGGGATAAAATGTACTTCATAGAGTAAAAGGGAACAGGCGTCACCGTCTAGAGAAAGACAAAGAAAATGAAATGTTGCTGTGTTGTCTGAACTGGGCTAAGAATATCTGATAATTTAATACATCCTTTCCAATAGTTGCAAAGAAATAGTAAAATCATTAAGTGTTTGTCTGAGTCAGAATGAAAACAGATTTTTCTGAAATAATAGCTGTCGTGTTTACCACCACAGTTGTCAGTATAGGAAAACGAAATTGTGTCATTACACTCTTTGAAAGAAAATTACAAAAAAGACTGCAATGGGGGATATTCCAAATCTGCTTTCGAAACTGTAAAAGGTCACGTGGTACCGGTAATTTTCCCCAAGAACTTCTAACTGATAAGTAGGAAGGCTGCTTCTGCTTTCCCTATGAACTGTTTCATTCGCTGGTGGGTATTTACATTGCCTCTATCTTCTTTACGCTAGAAGTTTTTGCCGTGACTACGTGATCATAACGTAGATGGAATATTCTCCATCTTAATGATATTTGAAATATATTCTTCATACCGAAGAGATTCCGTTCTTAAATAAACTGTCTAAGTGGATGGTGGAATCACGATAACTAAAATCTTTGCGAGTCTAATTGGAGCTATACTAAAGTTACGCGAACATGTAGTATGTTTGTTTGAGTCTATTCATGCTTCGTGGACATTTGAAATGCAAAATGCTAAACATTTTAGCACAGACGAAAAATATTTATTTATATTTGTGCAGTGTTTATAAAGACTCTGGTTTCCTATAAGAAAACGGCCATTTGCGCAGACAGACTTAGAAATCTGCTGCAGTTGTTGAACTCTCAATTTTTTTGTTAGATGAGCTAAAGAAGACAAAGCATTCAATAACTCAATATATAGCCATTCCGAAAAATTATTGGTAGCAATGGAAACTAAAGGCAACTAAGATACCACAAGAATGGCATGGAAAAGAACTGAAAAATGTAGCAGTTCAAAAAAAGAAAAACAACAAGAGCAGCAGTTTGAGATTCAAAGATGACAATTAAGGCAACGGTGTACTAGGACTGTATCGCTTGGGTCTCCACTGAAATTAGCAAACCTCCAATAAGCGAAACTTTTCTACAGAAGAGATTGACAGCAACATAAATTTAAGATCCACGTTAGATGAATTGTTTGTTTGCATTCTAAGTCAGTCATAAACTATGAAAAAACAACATTAAAATTATGACAGAAGCTGCATCAAACATATGTGAGAATGAAAAAAGTTATGCTTTTATCAGAGCAACACTTCAAGTACGAAAAAAGATACCAGAAATTATTTCAACGAACTTTGTAACTTAAAAAAAAATAGCAGTGTTTAATAGAATACTCCGTATTTGGGAGGGAGGGTCGAACTTGTTGGGTAGCTACGTCCTCGTAATGAGTACTCGTTTGTTTCGCGTTTGTAACGAAAACAAAAAATCTAAAAGCTCTGCATTTCAAAAAAGCAAAGCAGTAAAATAATATACAATCAGAACTAAATTAAACATTTGGCATATTAAACATGACTTTTCAAGTGAATGTAATGAAAATACATTTTGATTAACTTTTAAAAATTTAGCAAAAAAATTCAAAAACCAGCATTTTGGGATAATTTTAAAGCAAATCAGACAATTTTTTCTAAAAATTTCAAATTATTTGCCAGAACTTGGAGCCACCACTGGCACATTTCCCCAAATAGTCATCATACAAAATCAAAAAGTTACGTTTTTTTCGTCTACTCTAATATATATAAAATGCAAAACGTATATATATATGTGTAAGTATATATTATCCAATAAATCAATATATTTGATAAAAACTACATTTTTCATGATTAGAACATTTAAAAGTTTAATTTAATTATTAAGTTTTTGTATATATATATTACTTTAAAAAAATATAAATTTATCAGTAAAGAACTTATTACATTTAGAGAAAAAAATTAATTTTCATACTAAATGTGTTGTTTGAATAACAGCTCAATTTGTACCGGAAGGGATTTGAATATTGTAAATAATTTGACACTAATTAAGAATTAAATTTTTTGCATGTATGGAAGCCTGTGTTCTGTACTTATTATCATAATTTTCAAAATAAATTGTTATAATAATCTCTTATAAAAAGATAATAAAATATTTCTTTTTATTTTATTTTAGTTTTTTGTTTAAAGTGCTTTTGTTTTATGTCTTTATTTCTTCACTGTAAATTAAATATTGCAATATCAAAGTGTTATGAAACGGTCTTTTGAGGATTACATTTTTATTTTCTAAAAGTAAAGAATAAAATATGAAAAGAGATTTAGCTAATAATTAATTTGTTTTTTTCGTGTTTCTATAACATGTATTAATCCATTCGATTTAAAATAATATTATTTTAAAAATAAGAAAACGTTTGTCGGTTTGCAGAAATGTAATATTAAAAAACGTATTGAGTGCAAATGATTGTGATATTCTCTTCTTTAACATTGGCTACATATTATGCTTTTACCAGAATTCCCAAGGGGTACAAGTGCGAAATACGTTGTTAAAATGTGATTTTTTTATATTGTTTAAGGTAGAAATTTAAATCTGACAAAGTGTAGTGTATTTTACTATGTAAATATTCGCAAAAATATATTTCTTAAAAATACGAAATTTGAAAGGGTTTTAAGAAGGTAAATCTTTATGAAAATGTTGCAGTTACAAACTTGAACTTTTTACATGCAGATTCTTGCAGTAAACAGCTTCTAAAAAAACAAAAAGACTTCAGGACCAAAGACGTTATAAACATAAAATTTTTCAGACTAGAGATTTTACATTGACATGATAATTATTTTACGATAAAAAATTTCTAAGAATAACTTAATTAAAGAGAATGAAATGAATGGAAAATAATGAAAAAACATTCTGCAAATACGAATTATTAAAAATAGAAACTTGAAAATCAAAATGGTAGTTATTTTTAAAATGCAAATGTACGTGAATATACGCTATATTTTTTTAACAAATTCTAAATAAAAAAATAGTGGTGAAAAAAATTTCTAAAATTGTGATTTTTGAGATACTGTTGGGTATATTCAGATTAAATTGGACGTGATGGCTCGATTTTAAGATGCAAACGCACTTAAGGAAAAATTTTTGCAAAACTAATTAGAACATTAAAAGAATTTAAAAAAAACGAAAAAAAAAACATTTAAACTGTTCAAAATTCATTTTTTATTCGGTGCTTTACACTTTAGAATTGAAACTCAGACAAAGATAAAATAATGCAGGAGACTTAAAGGAATTTTCATGTAAAATTTTGTAAAGTTAGCACTTACCGTTTTCATTGTGTGGCTGTTCCATCAGAGGTCCCCTGGAAATCTGAAAAGTGCGGCTAAGCCAGCATTGCAGTGAAACGTGAAATGGAGCGAACGATTTTGGATCTGAATAAAAAAAAGCACTTCTAATTTTCGATCAATAAATATTTATTTCTCTCTCTCTCTGTATACACACACACACACACACACACACACACACATATTACCGAAACTCCATAGGGGACCGTCAACAAATTAAAAAAGAATGATTATCTTTTGAATACCCCTGTCAAAACTAATGTAGCAAAAGAGCTCAAACTCTAGATTATGATTGAATGCCTTATTGTAATACGCCTTGTTCATTTTTATGCAAATAGCGTGCATACTCGCAGAGTAGTTAAGGTTTTTATAAAAATGGTCCGAAATTTTCCAAGTTTTTTCCTTATAATTTTCAGAGTTCTTAATACAAAATAATATTTTTTTCAGAAAATATGACAAACAACATTGCACACAGTACAATGTTGTTTGTCGCACAAAATATTTACTCATACTACTTTTACAAAATACTGAATCATTTTTTTTTGGTGGTATTTTTTGAAAAGAAATCGCACTCTTTTGGCAAAAAAAAAAAAAAAAAAAAAAAAAAAAAAAAAAAGCCAATATTGCAGTTTTGCGTACAAAAATTCTTTTATACGGCTTAGTTTTCTTCCTACAAAATGCATATCTTCTGTATTGGCAGATACTATAGGTACGTTACAGGCATATTTATATGTATGCGTGTACTAAAATATCAAAACATACATAAAATATCAAAACATTCAGGGGAGGGCATTTCAATATTCACGGAGAGTGCAGGAAAGCACAACGGTAAAACTACGAGTCAACTGTTAAAATTTGTGTTTTTAAGTGACTTCCAATAAGATATGACTTGGCAGACCGATTGCATTTTAATATGCGAATTGAGATTTAACTAATCCTAGATTTCCATATAAATAACTAATTCAATTTACATTTAAATAGCTTAAACGTATAAGCTGCCAAATATTTTATTATTTTTTTAATTATCTGAATTGAAAACAGAATTGACGGTTCTTTGAAGGAGTAATTTTTTCAAAAACGACTGAACTTATTTTTAAAATAACAGTTGGAAAATCATGCTGGCAATATCCACTCGAACACTGACAACATTTTTTGTCGTTATAAAATTACGAAATTTGTTATTCTGCTTAGAAAAATATGAATATTGCTCGAGTAGTTGCTTTTAAAATGTAAATTCTCGCTAACCATCTGCTCCTAAAAAATTAGAAATTTAAAAGGATGAACTGAGGGAAAAGCATTGTAAAAACGTTTTGAAAGTATTACATATTTTGTACGCATCAAGGGATTCAAAGGATTTTCGGAGTTTAAGTACTTTTTTGGGTTTTGTACGATATGCAGTTCTTAAAAAACGGTACATAGATATGCAATAAATCCCCCCAAAAATAACTTGTTTACAAAGGAATACATTATAAAAAAATTTTATGGTCCTGGGTAAAAAGAATGGAATAATATTAACTATAGATAACAAAACAGGAATCCATCTAAAATGAAATATTTTCTCGGTCCTTTAAATTTTCGTCTTATCTAATTTTAAAATAATAAACTGCAACATATTATATCAGCAATTTAGTAAATATTTACATTAAATATGTTAAATAGAAATAAATTTAAAATTTAATTCTATTATTTATAATTATGAATGCGTTTTTCGTATAAATTCAGAAATATTATTCGTAATCAATTACTTAGAAAACTAAATTAGGTGACTTGGAATAAATTAAAGATTAATAATAATAATAATAATAAAGAAAGAGAGAGAGACGAAATATATTTCGTAACCTAGAATTGGCATGACAACATAAAGAATTTTATGTACTAGAAAATCTTGTTCTATGAGCAATAGAGGAATCTATGTATAAAATACTGTATCAGTTATTGTGAAACTTTAAATATATATATTTTTTAATGTTGTAGAATATATTTTATTACCTTCAGCCGATAGGCATGAAATGAATACTGTGTTGAGTTGTTTTTATTTGTAACCTATTCACCAAATAGAAACTCTAATAAACGCATTTGGGATTTATTGTGTTAGGGCCTGTAAGTATATATCATGATTTACAATACTTCATACGGAAACTAAAAAAAGGTTTTTCGCATATTTAACAATTTAGTGATTTCAACCTGCACTTTCCTCGTCAAATAAAGCATTTTGATTCAATTTCAAGCATTGATGTTATTAGCGAAAATCTTTATTTAAAGCAAAAAATTGTAATAATATAATTCTTATTTTTCTCATTTTTTTAATGTCCTTTTTGTAGCAAAAATATATGCTATATTCCATGTTTTTTTTTTTTTTTTTTTTGTACTTACCGTATTTGATGAGCAATGTTTCCTTTAAAGTCGTATTTTGATATGTGGTCAATAATTCTCTACTGTGTTCCCTATTTCCATTGTAATTATAACCTAAGTCATTGTAATTTTGAAATGAGTCGGAAAAAATTAGAATTCTCTTCATGTGTGAAAATTTCTTTTAAAAATCACTCTTAAAAATCAATGGGAATTATGGAACTTCCTAAAAGTTAAAAACTTCTACATGATACATAATTTATAAAGAGAAATATAGGCTTTTTGTTTTAGGAAATAAATATTTTCAAATTTTGATTTTTTACTTTCCTGTATCAATTCAAATAAAAATAAGAAAACTATTCTTATGGAGTCAATATGTTCTTTTTGTAAAAAAAGTTAAAAGCATATGAAATCAACTGAATGTAAATGATGAAGAATTGTCCCACTTTTAAAATTATTGTTTTGAAGATATTTGAATGCAGAACATCAATAACTCTAAAGACTAATTTTTCTCGTGCATTCTTCTTTCTCCTTTTTACTCGACGACGCATTTTAATATTCAAAATGACAGAAAGAATTATGAAATTTTCTAGAATCATTAGGATAGATAGCGCAGAATAAAAATTAAATATCACTTTTTTCATTTGCCGATAATAAATGTAGTTTATGCGAAAATCGACAAAAGTGTGTGGGATGAAATTTTATTCTGTTTTTGCTTTTTCAAAAAAAAAAAAAAAAAAAAAAAAAAAGAAAAGAAAAAGAAAGAAAGAAAAGAGAAAAAAACTAGTCAATTTTACGCACGTGATCGTTAACATGAAGGAAAAGTTACAGTGCTACTGATAAAAAATTACTAATTGAAAACTGATAATGTGATAAGAAAATTTTTATGATTCCTCTTTTCAGGCATCACTTGTATCCTTCTCCTATGAAAAATTATTGAAAAATTCCAATAATTATACATATATCCTTAAATGGACACTTTTTATGCTGACTTTTATTAATTTATTTATCTTTGTATGTGAAGATAGCTTTCGGTTTTTAATCATGCACCCTAGAATAATTGGCGCTTCACTCAAATGAAAAGGAGTAGTTTGATGAATAAATGTGAAATAAAATCACTATCATTTCAGTAATATGATGTCATTTATTAATGTTTTTTTCCACCAATACTAACATGAAGGGACATAAAAATATTCTGTTAAATGTGAAATGAAAGTAAGAAAATATTTCATATTTTAATCGAAAATGTAAGGTACTAATCACTGTAAATGTAGCTACGTTTAAAGTCAAATTTAATCATAAAAGACTAAGATTTTGTATTATTCCTGAAAGCGATATAAAATGAAATTATCACCAATTTTTAAACTCTCTTTCTTAAAGATACATTATTTACTTGTTTATATATATATATATATATATATATATATATATATATATATATATATCGTATTGTATTGTATTGAAGCCTCGGCGATTTAAAAAAATAATTGTGTGACAAACTGCGTAGCCAGTTACATTCTAGGTAAATCTTATAGAGAATTCCACTTGTTTTAAAGTTTTGCCTGATGCTGTAGCAATATACATATTTACAGCTTTTTCATGAGATTGTGATTGCAGTAATCCTGCGGGGGTAAGGTTAGCGGAAATTTTCGCCTATTTTCCCGCTCACAAAAGTGGGTTAGGTTTTATTTATATTTTATAAGGGAAAAGGACAATTGGAATCCAAATTATGTATTTGTTAAGAATTACACATTACAATGCTTTAAATAAAAGAAACACACATGCTTTAAATAAAATTAAATAATTATTAACAAATTGTACAAAATTTATTTCCTAAATAATGGAGGAAAAGGAATAATGATGTTCGAAAGTTTGACAGAACTTATGTTTCGTTTATGAATTCCCATGCAAGGAAAAATTGCAGTTTCGATTTCTATTTTAAATTTAAGCCTCCTCACCAATGAAGAATCTTATTCTATTGATTTTTTAACAAATTGTTGTTGATGTTTTAAAGTTTCCGCGACAATTTTCGCAGAAAATATTTCTCGTGAGCAGAAATTTGGAGCTTTAGAAGATTTCGAAAATCGAAAAACATCTTCATACAAATAAAGAAAAATTGCTGATTTTGAATTCTCCTCAATATAAGGACTGAAACTATCACAATTTTGGTCATACAGTAATACAGTAGGTCATGCAGGATATGGGTGTTGGGTGTCACATAGATCATAAAATTGGCAAAAGAGTGAGTTTATTTTGTTTAAAAAAATCACGAATAACCACGTTAAGTATTCGCGAATGCTAATATATTCTGCATTTTGAATTTCGCTAATAATAAAAACTCAAGAATATTAAAAGATTACTGTAGAGATGTTTCTAAAATTGCATACCTTTTACACATTGAAGAACTGCATTGTACTTTATCAAATCCGCTACGAAATTCACAAAAATTAATTGCTAGGGAAAAAGTGCATCCAGTAACATTCTACGGAAAATGTCATTGAGTGTTCCACTTTTAAGTTTTGTCTGATGCTGTAATACTGCATATACTTTAATTTTTTTAAGAATATGATTCTTAATGTTTTTAAAATTATGTGACATTACCTTCGTAACAAATAGCAGTTATTAAGTTTGGATATTTTTTTTTTTTTTTTTTTTGAAAAAGACTTCAGCGTTTCAAGTAGCCATTACCAAGAAAATTAGTATTAAGATTTTAAACTGATTAAATATACTGTAAATTTCATATTTTCTCCCTACATCTTAAGAAACATTTAAAATTGGACACTTCACACAGTTTTGTTTAAAAAAATCAGAAATATTAATTTTTAATATACCAGTTTATTATAATAAATTTATGCCAAGGTAATAAAAGTCTAAATATATTTTTGGAAGAAAATTACGAAAATATCATTTGGATAAAATATTTCGCAATATTCCTTATTTATAAACATTTAATTTGTAATGGATAAGCTGAAATCAAATTTGGAAAACAATAAATTTTTGGAATTAATACCAATGAAAAAGATCA
Organism: Maratus speculifer; assembly: GCA_964019185.1. NCBI lineage: Eukaryota > Metazoa > Arthropoda > Arachnida > Araneae > Salticidae > Maratus > Maratus speculifer. Next base: position 275,822,584 of record OZ025289.1, on the reverse strand, counting down.
ATCACCAAATATTCTGCTAAATTTCATCTAAAATAAGAACTTTTAGCTACAGTATTTTTGTCTTAAAAATATAAAAATTCAGAATCCTATACATATTGTGGTAAATATTAAAATTTGTACAATATGATCGAATTATCCAATAAACCAGAAGATTAAATTGAATAATATAACTCAATTTATTTATTTTAAGCAAACTTTCATAAATTAATGTTAAAAAAGAGCTAAGGTTTCGAAAAATGGTTCTTTTTAGAACTTCATCAGTATTGTTATGAAACTTACAATTGTTTCAGTGATTTGAAGCTACATTTAATATTGCTGTGATGCTCTGTTGTCAGCGAAGGAAATTTTAGAATGCAATGCGTGTGAATGTTGCATTGAACTAAACTACTACTGAATGTGGAATTCAGATGACAATAGATGCTAATTGTTTATTACATCTATTTGGTAACACATTTAAAGCTACTTGAATATTTTAGAGTAGTTAAGCCTTCTATATCATTACAATTTTGAAACTAGGGGTACTTACATTTTGCAATTGTACTAGAATTAAACTTATAAATATTTCACATTTTGATTTTATCTTTACATTGATTTATCAATAGTATTCATTACAGCTGTAAAAGTGTAATACTATGTATCCTACTTTTTGATTGTTTAATTCTGATGACAATGTATTATTTACTTTATTTATAATAATTTACAGATATTATTTTAAATCTAATGGATCTGTACAAGGTTTATACATTGTAATCTTTGACCTTATTTGATATATTATTATAATTATACTAGAAGACCCGGCAAACGTTGTTTTGCCATATACATTATTTCTAGGTATTATTTTAATAGAAAAAATAACTATAATTAATTGTAAGTTGTGCAATTGTTAATTGTGCAAATGTTAATTGTTGTCAATTGTTAATTGTGCGGATGTGGTATATGAATGGATAGGCATAGAGCGCTATTAACAACGACGGAATATAAAAGTAACAAAACATCAAACCTTTATATTTTTAATTCATTAAAATTTATTCTCTATATATAATTATATACGTCACTAATTACGATAATTTTACAATATATATATATATTAATTCCTTAACGTAGTAGAGACAATATTTTGTGTCATCCCATCTTTAGCTATTACAAACAAACTGGATGGTTTGCCCACTCGGGAGAATGCCACGCATAATTGTCCGTGTTTAAAACATGCGATAATGTGCTAAAATCTAAGCCACAAACATCGTTTGGCGTTGAGATTTATTGATAGTCATTTCAAATGTCAATCTAATTGGAAATTGGAGACATTCGAATTGAATCGGCACATCTAGGGGTATAACAGGGATCCGTGTAGCAATATATTTTCATCTTGGAATTTGCCATTTAAAATGATGGCTTCGACAATGTTATTCATTAATTTTTTAAATAACTAATAGCGTGCCGTTGCACAGCCATAGTAAGTTTAAATTAAGAAGCAAAATAACCGGGGATCCAACCTTCGATTTTAAATTATGTGGTGGCATGCCTGGTAAATCTAATGAATATAAAAACTCTGCTGGATAGTTTCAGTAGCATCGCAGCTGAATCAATACATTTGTATGACACCAAGTCTCGTGGCAACAACTGTTATTGAGATTCAATTCGTTTATGTCCACATTTTTTTCTGCTAAAATTGCTCTTTCTGCCAGCCACTCATGGTTAATGTATTGTGTGTGTACATCGGGAAATCAGAGTATCTTGCGAATGAAGTATTGTGGTGAAATCGATAGGTAATTCTTTGCATCCAATTTCATCTACTTTAACTTTTCCATCGACTATATCTAACAGTTGTTTTGAGAATGTTCCAGCGGATAGATCTTGAAGCATTTGAATGCGCATATTTACTTTCAGTTGTAGTTTTTAAACACTACGCCACAGTGGCGACGATTTTAAGCAAGCGTTGAATTCATCAGCATACGTTGAACAGAGAACGACAGAAGGTGTTTGTCTAAAATCAACTGAAAGGAGTTATGGAGTGCCACCAAATAGTTTCTCGTTGTTTTTAAAATCTTGCAATGTCTTGTTAAACGCCTCAAACGAATCTTTGTGCGCCATAATTCATTCATCCCAGATGGTAATTTTACACTGTTTCAGAACTGTGGCCATGAACGATTGTTTTTTTTAATGTTGCACACTGCATCTGGGTTATTTTGAATATTTTGTGGCAGCTTAAATGCTAAATGAGCTGTTCTGCCTCCATCCAATAAAGTTGCCGCAATGCCAGCCTATGCAATGGCCAATGCGATATCATTATTCGATCGTATTTCGTCAAGAATCAGCGAAATAAGGAATATTTTGCCAATTCCACATGGTGTGTCCAAAAAAATAATTCACATTGCCCTGCGAAAAATGCGAGCATAATTGTCGTAAATGGTTCTTTGTTCTTCATTCATTAGTGGGACAGTGCGAGTAACAAAATATAACGTGTAACACAATAGCCGTTGTTGGCGGGAGCTCGTGACACGTGTTGAATACTTTGGAGGATATATGAAATCACTTAACTAACTAAATGTGAGAACTACACTTATACACTAAATCATTAATCACCATCATCAATATAATAAAAGCCTAAGTCATGTGACTGTCATCAACAGTTCCGGGCTACCCGCTTCATTTTTTATATGACAAACGCCTATTTCGGTTCTTTTATGTTACTTGAGTACAGTTGATAAATCGCCAAATATTCTTTCGTCGCCATCATTTCATTTAAAATATAAACCTTTCACTCATTTAACTTAAAATACGCCACTATCATTTTATACACATAAATTTAAAATATACACACATCTTTAATTCAGCTCATTTAAAATAGAATAAATAAATAAAAATATTCTTACAATATAGGTCCTTGGCGAGAAAAAAAATTATCGTATTTTCCGGCAATTTATATCTTATATACATAAGCATTTTTTTCATATGTATAATTTTATTTAATTTATGAAGTCCATTAATCTATTTTTATGTAGAAACAAAAGTAATCTGTGACAGATAGTATATATAAAAACATTGTTTATAATAATAAGATAACAAATATTGTATATGTTGTACTTTATGTTTATGTGCGTACTAAACCAATGTACTAAACTATTTCACTTTTTGAAATCCGAAATGCACAAAGCTTTAAAAAAATGCCAAGACCACTCACTGTAGTGGAATAAAATCTAAATAAATAATTAATCGTAATGATAACAACATAAACTAAAATATTTCGCACAAATATCTGGAATAGCTCTACATTCTGTTCTGCCCTTTTTTTGGCATTAAATGAATGGATGAGGTAGCCTTTGAGGTTGCTTTTTACTTCTGGAATGGACATTAGCCGTTTGTTTGCTTTTGTATTTCTTTGCATTTATTATATATATATTGGAAAATGTATATAGTTTTTGTTTAAATTTGACATATATAATAAATATATGAAATATGCAAATTTATAAAAAATATTTATATAAGTATATATTATAGGTGTATTTATTTATAGGTATATATATATTATGTATTTACATATGTATATCGCTATATATAATTACACATACATAGAAATATATCTAAAATGTATACAAATAAAAATATTTATTTAAATATTGTATATTTTGTTAACATGTGACACATAAAACGTTCATTAAATAAATGTATCTTTATAAACCATTTAAAAACCATATTTTTTTCACCATCTTGAAAAATCTAGTAAATTTTTAAAATGGCTTTTGTTGCCAATTTCGATTTTTTCGCCGGTCGCGCCTGTTTGATAAAAGGCTATTTAATTTTCTACTGACTTTGTCACCTAGCAACCAAGATATACCTAATTATTTCAAAATGTAAAAAGTTTTCTGTGCAAACGATTTTTTGTGATAAATACATTATCTGTTTTATTTCTTCAGCTTTTATCTAAGCTGTGTGAAACAATTTTTTTTTTGTTTTGAGTTTGATTAGAATGTTTTTTAATGAGATATGTGAAAAAATGTTACGGTTTTTATTGGAGTTGTGTTTTGTGAAATTATTAATGTTCGAAAGAACCTGAGTTGAGTTTACTCATGAGAATAAACTGTTTAAAACCAGAAATGAGTAATTAATTTTGAGTTTAGTAAGAAATTAATAAACTTTCGAACAATTGACAAGAAAGCCTACGGTGTGGCATTGTATGCTGTGTCTTCAAATTCTTCAGGAGAGCAAATTTCTCAGTTGCTTTGCAGTAAAAGTCGCGTTGCACCAATCAAAACAATCACTATTCCTCGCTTGGAGCTCTGTGGTGCAGTTTTATTAGCCAAATTGATGAATAAGGTTGCCAAAACCTTAAAAGTTCCTAAAGAATCTGTTTACTATTATTCAGATAGTACTATTGTATTATGTTGGATTCGAAAACAGACGTGTGACTTAAAAAACTTTGTGTCATCACGTGTGGCTACGATTCAGAATCTTTCTGATATCAGTCATTGGAGACATGTGGCTTCTTCTGATAATCCTGCTGATCTTGTGTCACGAGGTGTAGATCCAGACAAACTTCTCCAGAGTAACTTATGGTGGAAGGGTCCACTATTCCTAACACAACAAACTGAACCTTCTTTAAATACTGTCGAACTTGAGCAAAATGATAAGGATCTATACAGAAGTGAACTTAAAAAGACTTTTTCAGAGACTTCACTTTTAATATCTGACTGTTCATTTTTTATTGACTATTTTTTGCAATTGAGTAATAATTATGCTAAATTAATAAGAATTCTTAGCTATGTTTTCAGGTTCATTCAGAATGTCAAGAAGCCAAAAGAAAGGTATTCAGGTAAGCTAACATCTGCTGAATTGAAGAAGGCTGAGCAGTTTATCATAAAATCTGTTCAAGAAAAAGAGTTTAGTTCTGAATTCAGTAGATAGTTACTTTCATTAAATTAAGATTACTTTAAGATTAAGATTACTTTCATTTAATTACGTTAAGATTACTTTCATTAAATCCTTTCTTGGATAAAAATAATTTAATCAGAGTTGGAGGTCGTCTCCAAAATAGCACGGTAAATTATGCCCCAAAACACCCAATTGTACTGCCCTCTAATCACAAATTAACAGAATTAATTATCGAGTTTTATCACAAAAAATATCTACATATAGGACCACAAAATTTACTTTATTGTGTTCGAAGAGAATTTTGGCCTTTAAACGGTAGGGCTATTTGTAGAAAAATTGTACATAAATGCATTACATGCTTTAGGGCCAAACCTAAATTGTTAGAGCAAATTATGGGCGAACTCCCAAAAGAAAGAATAAATGTAGACTTTGTTTTTAATTGCACAGGAACTGATTCCTGTGGTCCATTTTTGATTAGATATAGAGGTCAACGTAAAGGCATTTATCATAAAGTTTATGTTTGTATTTTTATTTGTATGGTAACAAAGGCAGTGCATTTGGAATTAGTCAATGATTTAACATCTGAGGCTTTTATTGCAACATTAAAGAGGTTTTTTGCCAGACGAGGCAAACCTCGAAAAATTTTCAGTGATAATGCAGGCAATTTTGTGAAGACTAATGTAGAGCTTAAAAGGTTGCATGAATTGGTAAACAAACCAGACCAGAACCTTACTAATTACTTGATATCTGAAGGTATTGCTTGGGAATTTATTCCCCCTAAAGCTGCAAATTTTGGAGGTTTATGGGAATCGGGAGTCAAGTCCTTCAAGTATCACTTTAAACGTGTTGTGGGCAACTCTAAATTAACTTATGAAGAAATGTTAACTATAATTGTCCAAATTGAAGGTATCTTAAATTCGCGCCCGCTTACTCCCTTGAGTACAGATATTGATGACTTGGAGGTCTTGACCCCGGGACATTTTCTTATTGGACGCCCACTTAATGCCATTGCTGAATCTGACCTGAGTAATATTGAAGATAATAGACTAAACTTATGGCAAAAGACCACTAAAATGGTTCAGACCATCTGGAAAAAGTGGAAAAATAGTTATTTAAGTACATTGCAGCAAAGGCATAAGTGGATGATATCAAAAAACAACCTCAAAATAGGAGATATGGTTGTAATAAAGGAAGATGATCTTCCAGTGTCTAAATGGTTATTAGGGAGAATTGTAGAAGTATTTTTTGGTAATGATAATAGAATAAGAGTTGTAAATATAAAAACCCCAAATGGAATATATAAAAGAGCAGTATCCAAAATTGCTGTATTACCTCTTGAAAAGTAATTCAGTTTTAATAAGAAAGTGTGCATTATTGTAAAATTTTTTTATTTATTATGTATTATGTAAAATTGTTTAAATATTTGCTTAAATTTAACTTAACTGTGACTCATTTATATTGTATTTAATTGTATTGTTCTTTATATTTTTTACAATGGTTGTAATTGCAGTGTTTTAGTTTGAAACCCCCCTCAGAGATTTCAAGAGGGGCGGTATGTTTGATAAAAGGCTATTTAATTTTCTACTGACTTTGTCACCTAGCAACCAAGATATACCTAATTATTTCAAAATGTAAAAAGTTTTCTGTGCAAACGATTTTTTGTGATAAATACATTATCTGTTTTATTTCTTCAGCTTTTACCTAAGCTGTGTGAAACAATTTTTTTTTGTTTTGAGTTTGATTAGAATGTTTTTTAATGAGATATGTGAAAAAAATGTTATGGTTTTTATTGGAGTTGTGTTTTGTGAAATTATTAATGTTCGAAAGAACCTGAGTTGAGTTTACTCATGAGAATAAACTGTTTAAAACCAGATATGAGTAATTAATTTTGAGTTTAGTAAGAAATTAATAAACTTTCGAACAATTGAATTCTTCAGCGCCAACAGAACATGACTTAATCATATACTCTTTCCCAATTATCATATACGCACGGCGATACCTAATTGCCATTATTTTGACTGGTATGTTGAAGTGGCTATTGTTGTTTATTTACTAAGAAATTTTGGTACTACTCTGTTATCCCATCCACCAAAATACTATCGCCATTCGATTCAATAATCGAATATTCTAAGATTAAATGCCAATAATGGATGATCGTGAATGTCAATTCAATAACATTAAATACGATACACATGTTTAAACCGCCATTAAGTGATATTTATTTCGACTTTTTATTTGTATTTTTATTAATATTCTACTAATTATTTGTTTTTTTTATTATTATTTAAAATAAAAATTACGTCAATATGTATAATTTGGCTATTAGTTTGAAGATTTATAGAATTTGGCGAAATCGGTCGACAGGATAACAGAGTAGTACCGAAATTTTCTTTTTTCGTTTTTAAAATGATATAAATAGTTTTGTTCTACATAGTTATTGTATAAAATATCGTTTATTTATTATTTCCTCTTTGAAATAAAAGAAAATAATTTAAAAATATGTGTGCAACTTATATTCAAAAATTAAGTTATCGCCAAATTGTTATAAAAAACATCGCGCCAAAGTAGGTGCTTATATGAGATTTGTGACAAACATTTTACTTAAACATCAAACGTTGTTGTTTCTAATTTACATTCTAATAAACATTTATTCTACAATAACTTCAATTGAAATTAAGTTGACAGCTTACTATCCGACTTCATAAAAAAAAATGCAGGAGATTCACTCGAATGAACAGTAAAAAAGTTTAAACCACGAAGATAATAATTCGCAAAGCACTCCAACAATGAATGGACATGGATATTAATTCTTTTGACGTCATAGTATGTTAATTGGAGACGCTTTGGCTAAGCCGTTTCGGAGAAGTTTTTTGAGGGTGGGCCACCCTTATGACTAGGGTTATAAAAAATAGATAACAACCTATTCTCAAAGCTACTGAGTATACATACAAAATTTCATTAAAATCGGTTAAGCCGTTTCGGAGGAGTATGGCAACTAACACTGTGACAGGAGAATTTTATAGATTAGATATACTTGCTATTATGTTAAAATGAATTATACAAATATTTTACATTTTAATGTAATCATTACATTGCGTTATTTATAATATTGTACTTAAAAATAAATTATATTACTTATTAATGCTTTTTTATTGTATTTTTTAATTAGTTATACAAAGAATGTTTAATTTTTTTACAATTTGGAACAGCTGCAGTATAAGTAAATAGCATTTTAATAATTTTATGTTAAAGGAATATTTAAAATTATAAGTGTATAATGCTAGAATCAATTATACAAATATTTTACATCTTAATTTAATCATTACATTGAGTTATTAATAATATTGTTTTTAAAAATAAATAACATTACTTATTAATGCATATTTATTATATTTTTCTAATTAGATTTACGAAGAATGTTTAATTTTTCTATAAATTGGAACAATTGCAGTATAGGTAAATCGTATTTTAATAATTTTATGTTAAAGTAATATTTAAAATTAATTAGTCATTTTAAGAGTTTTAAGAGTCAGACTTGTCAATATTGGATAGATTTTTTATTGCAATTAATTTTCTAGATTTATTTTTAATTAGTGTAACTGTTATTCTTTAAACGTTTTCTTTCGTCAAAATTTAACTGGTTCCTTTTCGTTATTTACTATATGCCATCCTACTAATAGTTAGAGTAAGAAATTTTATCGGATTTTTTATGGACTTGGATGATATGATAGTAAGACATGGATAAATATGTATCGGATAATTGCACAATAAAATGTATTTAAAAACCTTGTATTTAAATTATGCTCCTTTAAGATATTTTGTATACCCTGTGATTTTCAGTAAAACTACAGCATATTGTTTAAGGATTACAGCATTGGGTTGAAACACAGTTTAAGGGGGTCTGGGGCTCAAAATTCAATTTTTTTATTTATAGAGATTTTGTTCTAAAATTTTTTTCTCAAATATATTTTAATTTAATAAAAATATTAAATGTAAAAATAATCTGAAATTTTATAATATAAGTTTAAAAAATTTTAATTAAAAAATTTTAAAATTTTAATTTTCATGTAACTTTGTAAGTAAGTACTCGATTTACAATATTATTATACTTTTGTGTACAAAAAATGTTTCATTTTATATTTTTTTCAACTTTTATTAAAATATTAATTAAGAATTTCATAAAAAAATTTAAGTATAAAAATGAAGTGTATGTATGAGTGAGTTTTGCCTTTATTAGTATATTTTCCCAATTATCACTCAAAATTAAAAATCCTAAAGACAATTGTTGGATATATAACATAAAAGCTCTGTTAAAAATGTCATAACTATATCTTGCGAGGAACTTTATACATATCCTTTTAAAGTTGACAGAAAGTGGAAAAATTCATTCCGCGATAAATAAAAGTCAGAGGGCAGCTGATGCATCGCTTCTCGAAATGTGTTATATCTTTGGAACTATTGAGGATAAAAACCTGCGTTTTGCGGTATTTAAGATAAAAATTCAGTTTTTTCTTTAAAACAATAATAATAATAAAAAAATTCAAATCTTATCGGACTCTTTATTGTAACAGATTATTTCAAAACTACTTTTTAAGAAAATCGTTTGAAGGAAGACTTACTGTGTTAAGACAAAAAGGAGAAGAAATTCTGATTACTTACCTAGAAGAAAAAAAGCGATTTAGTACATGCATATAACAGTTTAACATCTATAAATGAATAAATATATATATTTCTAATGTAATATCGATTTTAAAAATAAAGTTTTAAATAAAAATTGTGCTTACCTGTAGATTTACATTCATAAAAATTCTTTATGAGGTAAAATTTTCTATTACTTTTTTGTTGAAAAAAATTAGTCAGAATATTATTAGGTGTTTTTTTATATTTTCTGTTAAAAGTTACTGTAAGTAAAATTATTAATATATATTGATAGAAAAACTCACAAGAAAAAGTAAATTATAATGCGGAAATATAGTGTAATTTACAACACAGAAATTTAAAAACACTGAAAAAAATTAAATCTTATTCTACAATGTAAGTTATTATCAGGACATTATATGTTTAAATTGTTATTTTGTTATAAAACGTAATAGGAAATGTTTTGCAAAAATGAAACGATTTTTGTATAAACCATGATTTAAATAAATCTGCATGTTGTGTCGATATATTTGAAGAAAGCAGTAGACTGTATAATCACTTTTCACACAATTTAATAACACATTTCACAAAATAAAATCCGCTGAGGGAACGCAATGCACATATCGTCGAGATTCACAAACTCAACATAAGGTGAACATAAGAGAACAATAATATCCCTGCGCAGAGGGAAAAACACATATTATACCTACGCAGAGGGAAAAGCACTGGGATAAAAAGCAGACGATTTTTTAAATTAAACACTGCATGATTCTTTATTGAAATTGTTTCGAGTACATTGATAGTCCTTTCAATACTTCTCATTAAAGTAAATAATTTTTTTTTAAAAAAAGCTCATGTTTTTAAAAGGAATATATAAGATATTTCTATTCTTTAAAAAATCGTTTTTCTAGAAGTTTTAAGTTTAGCTTAAAGCAATATGTATATATTTTTTCACTAAAACAAATTCACGCATTTCCTCTTAGTCCATGGGACTTTGATGAATGTTCCTTTATTTTTATATGTTGCCACCGCCAATATAACTACGTGATATCGGACACGATATGAGAGACTTATCGAAAGAATACTAACTCATTCAATTAACCTTAAATAACGATTTATTTACACATTATTTACAAATAACAAAACAATATTTACACTAAAAACTCGGATGTAGGTGGCCCGACATTAAGTTAAAAATAAACAACAGCAAATACTTTCTGTGTACTTTTAAATTACTGGATATCTGTCTTACACTCAACTAGTTAAATTAGATTTACTGCAGATTGCACTTAATCTTCCTGTACATTAGCTCTATTTTGCAAGAGCCTCACATAACTTAAGAAACGCTCCGTATGGGAACTCTGCTCAGCAAAAAGTGCCCACAAGCTTTGAACCTCCATACGAGAACAGTCTCTCTCTCAGCAATTTCGACGAGAGCACCTAAAAAAAAAGAGGTTACTTCATTGAATGAAAGGGTTACTCGTACTTCATAACTACCAACTATTGCCGTGACATCAATCATCGCTAGATAACTGGTGAGGTTTAACCTGCTTTATCTCAGGTATACATTTAGAATGGCAAGAGAAACCCCACTCTATTGATAAAATACATTCATTCAACAAATACCATCTAACTCAAACTCGCCCGGATTAAATTCCATACAAGAAAAAATATTACTTTAAAAATTCCCTGTACACAGATAGTGACACAAATAGAACAGACACATAAAAAGATAAAATCATATAACAATAGTTCTAAATAGTATTGTTCCTTAGAGCCCGACAAAAACGTTTTAAACAACTTATAGTTTGTTATTTGACAGAAATATTAGTTGCTAGCTTGTTTTATTAAAAATATTTTAAAAACATCCTTAAAGTATTTGTTATGATAGAATACATTTATTTAGTTTTCCGGATAATTTAGATTATTTCTATCAAAAATTTCCTTTTTTTTACACGATGATAATTTTATTATTTTTAATTTCATGATTAAAACAATTGATTTTTTATTACTGAAAAGTCTGAAATATTTTGTTAAACATTATTGGATTTTTTTTTTTTTTTTTTTTTTTTTTTTTTTTTTTTTTTGCTCAGAATTAGATGTCGTGCTACAGCTGAAAATGCGTTATCCGAAGCTAATAACTAGACAAGGCCTTTGTCTCTTTCTAATTTTTTAGAATATATACAGGGTGGTCATAAAAAAAAAACTTTGCCGATATATGTAGCTGTAGCGGCGTGTCCGCTCAACCGATCGAGATGAGATTTCAGATGTAGTTATAATGAGGTATGAGCTCTGGATTCTGTGAACGGCAACAAAGTGGTGCTCACGGTTACAGATAAACGTACAGAAACAAGAAATTTTCCAATGGCAACGGACATTTTTTCCCGTCGAAAAATGATCAACGCATGTGAAAATCTTAAAGAGCGTAGGAACCGTACGTGTATAGCATGAAACGGACTCGTTATGCGCGCACAAAAAAATGCTCTCCAAATTGCCCCCCCCCCCTCCAAAAAAAGAAAAAATGCGATCAGAACACACAGAAGTTTGTATATGACACAGATTCATTACACCAATCACTGATTGCAACACTCCAAGCCAGTTCGCTGCAGTAATTCTGGTATGACGTAATTTTGCAGCATTGCCGTATAGCGAGAGCCTGTTACAGAACAAGTTAAAAATCCCGTTGGTATCACTTTCTAAAAAGAAATAAGGCCCGGGAATAATTGGACATGCAATGCTTCACCACGGAGTAACTTTCATGTCGTGTAAAGGTACAGGTGCCACACGTGGGAATTCATGTCTGCCCACTGCACACAATTTTTCGTGTTGACATTGCCAGTTAGATGAAATGTGCCCTGTCTGCCCATAATAATTGAAAAAGCCAGTCCTTATCTCCATCATATTTGATAAGAAATTGATTAGAAAAGTCTATACGTTGTTGATGGTCCCCTACTTTCATCATCTGGACGCGCTGATACGGGTAAGGAAACTTCTCATTAAAGAGCGCGCTAGCTTTAGCACCGTTGATTTCGGTGTGTCCAATACAAGAGATGCGCCACTTACAGTTTTGCGTGTGTCCTGCAGTCAGAACTACGTGATGTACTTCCATAACAGTACCCTCAGGAAGAGTTGATCGTGTGGATCACGGTCTAAAACAGGTGCAGCCAGTTTATTCAAATTATTTACAAATACACAAGGAGCTTCCGTGCTACATGGGCAAAGCATTTGGCAATTGTTTAGACGATAAACACGCAATGTTTTGTATCCCATTCTGATAATTAAGTTTTACCAATTCACCATGAACTTTCGCTAGAAGAGTCATTTCGTCGGCATGTGCAAGCTTCCGACTGAAGAACTAACATTTCCATCTCACTTTTTATCCGTTTTCTACGGTGACTATCTAGCAAACGGCGTTCCGAAATTGGTGTTTTTGCCTCTGTCATATGCAAATTTCCTGCGTACTCCGTGATCGTATTTTTTTTATTTCGTCGTTCGCAGAGCTGTTTTTTGACCAAGCATAATGCGTCCGTTAATTGCGATACGCGCACCGTTCCAACACTCTTTAAGGTTTTAGCATGCGCTGAGCATTTTGCGAGGGGAAAAAGTGGGCGTTGCCATTTGAAAATTTCCAGTTTCTGTCGCTATAACCGTAACCGCGAACGCCAATTTGTTGCCGTCGACATAATATTGAGCTCATACTTGTGAATAACTATATCTAAAATGTTATCTCAATCGGTTGAATGGGCAGGCAGCCAGAGTTCGATATATCGGCAAAGTTTTTTTATGACCACGTTGTATATTAATATCTACCTTGGAGCATGAACGAAGAAATGTCATAAAATATGTTTGATTTTCTGTGATATTAAACATATCCATCAATTTTACTTTAGCGGATGATCCATTTGAAGAAGACGTCAGGTACATATTTCGCAAATTACACTATACTAATGATGGATGAGGATTAAACATAAATATGAATCAATCTAAGCAAGAGCAAATCTGGAAGCTATTTTTTATTGGGTAATACAAATACAAAAATATTGAGGAATTCACATGCATTGGATCTGTCATTCATAAAAATAGTTGCGTGAAAGTGATGTAGGAAAGAAAATCGTTGAAGATAAAAAAAGGGACTATCAATGTTGATTTAAGAAAATATTTGAGAATATAGAAAATAATTAAGAAACAAATTAGTTTCCTTTTATTTTCTTATTTGAAATTTCACTTGAAATGCTTTCAGTTTCATGGAATTTTTGAAACGTGTGAGCGATAGTAAGCTCAAACGGTAAGTATATGTTTCTGACATTTGAATTTGTGAAAAAATATAAATATTATATTATCCATGTTTTTAAAAGAAAATGATAAAGTTGATTCGTTTAATATATATGACGTTAAGTGCATTTATAGTCTCGTTTATTTAGTTCATTATTACACAGACAAATATATGCATCTTTTTTCCCAGTAACGCATTACTCCTCATTTAATTACAACAATATTATAAGCTTTAAATTTAATTATCTCATTATTATAACTTTTAGCAAGAATGTTGTTTAATAAACTGTGAAAACATTACTTAAAAAGCTGAAATTGCTCCGAAAATTGCCTCTCATCGATATACATTTATAAAATAGTTTGCATTCGTTTGATTCAAGATTCTTTTTAAAAAAACCAACCAGCGTAACGCTGCTCGCGTTACATATAGGAAACGAGTTTAAAGTATTTTTGTTTTTTCGTAAGTTCACTTTTCATTAAAATACACTTTTTTATAAATACTTACTATCAAGGATCCTTTATTAAATATTAATTAACTTCGAAAATAATAAAACTGACAAATTCAAAAGTTTGGGGAACTTTGAGATATTTTTAGTTGAAAAGGATATTATAAAAATGAACATGAATGAACAAATAAAAATGAACTTAAGAATGAGAAATGCAAAGTTTCAGAAAATACTTAATTTATTTATTTGATTTCTTATTATCCTTGTGAGGGAGTGACTTTTGTAATAAAGGCACTCTAGCATTTTTGAGATCGTGACGTCAATGATTTAACATGTGTACGTGTGAAAGCGACATCTATCCTCTCTTTTACTTTAACTTTCTAGAGCGTGCGAGTCTTTCTCGGATTCTACCGTTATGTCGCGGTTAGAAGTAATATGTAAATTTGTAGTATATCAGTTTGCAGCTTATAAAAGCTTGGAGTTTGAGTGGGTGTAGTGTGTCTAGCTGCATTAGCCAGCTAGTGGCGTCTAGCGAAGTGTGTCCAGCGGCTTTGGACAGCTAGTAGTGAATCTAGAGCGAACGATATCAAGGATTAGGAGCCTTCAGCGGGTTGACAAGGAGTTTTGGAATTCGACTCGAGAGGTTGGCCGGTGGTAAGAAGTTAATAGTAATTACGTTGGTTATCTCAAAGTTAATAAAGAATATCTATACAGCCACGGGCTGTCTAATGAAGTTTTATCTAGCAGCTTAGCTGACGTTAAAGGAGAAGTAATCTGAAGTGCCCCGATTGAGTTAATGCCGGAGCTGTGAGTATGAGTTTAATCTCTTAGTATTGTTATCAGTTGTTGCCCTTACCGTTTTAAATAAACTGTTTTTATCTTATGTTTTGAATTATGTCAGCATTCGACACCCAGCACGAGCACCCAACCGTTACATCATACTTAGTTACTAAAAATAAATCTATGCAAGATAAATTTCTAGGAATTTTATGAAATACAATTTAAATTATTTTTAGGGATATGTTTCACTTTTTTTTCTTTGTGATTAAAGTACACCTGAAGTTATGCTAACTGGTATGGTATATGATTGGATTATATTATTTTGATTATTATATTTCATAACTTATCGTAAAATAATTTCATAAATGGAGCAGAATTGTAGCCATTTGATTTCTTTAACTGCTTCGATGATTTTTCCTAAGTCATATGGCCAAAGGGATGATTTAACTGATTTTTTTATATGATTAAATTAGATCTACAGTAATGCTGTCTCGTAGGATTTATGATTGATTAATATTATTTTGATTTTTGAATTTTTATTTTTTTTAATTTATATTGATTTTTATAATTGTATTTTTAATATTTTATACTTATATTTTTAAATTTTTATTTGGAAAATAGTTATTGTCCTCGACAAAGAACGGGTAATCTGAAGAATATCTGAATCTTTTTATTGGTTGAATTCCAAAACTTATTCGTTTTATGATTGGTCCAAGTTTAATGTCCAAAAATGGAATAATTCTGTTTTTTATTTTATTTGTTTTCTGAGTGCCATATTTAATGTAAAAAAATGGAATACTTCTGTTGCCACAATGACAAAAATAATAAAAAAAACTTAAAAATAATAATAATTTGAAAACAAATTGTGATGACAAGTTCAAGTCAATTTAATTTAAAAGTACATTTTTCCTTTTCACAATGGTGTATAGATTTAAAATGAGTAACGCTTAGAAGTTTAGAAAATTGTAGTTCTGAAAATTGTAAAACTGAAATTTTATTTAAAATTTGCTTATGACGGGCCCAGGTATATTAATATTTAATCCATGTCGTACGTAATATGAGACGTTCAGAAGTCAATGTGATTAACTCAATCAAATAAAAATGCTCATTTTAACCAGTTAAAGTATTATATCTATTAACTACTGTTTTTTTAATCATTGGTCTCGGAATATTAATGTTTAATTCGTGGCTTACGTAATATATGATTCTTTATGATCATCTTATGATGCTCTTAAAGTCTATTAAAGTCTTTAAATTTTTAATCTTTGAAAATATCATTTTCCAAATAATCGTTTCAATTTGTTAAATTAAATTTTTTAATATTTTAATCTCCTATTAAGAGATATTCTTCATTCTTTATTCACCAATAGTGGTTGTTTACAATCTAGACTGATACTAGTAAACACAAATTCATAAAATCACTTAAAACGATAGCCTCTTTATTTTTATTATTATTCACAATGAAATCACTATCCCGCATGAATCACTCGTATGAATTAAAAACAGTTTATGAAAACGATTTAAATGTGTAAAAAAATCGGGATTGTATGAAGTAGTAAATAGTAAAAAATGAGGTATCATCTGACGAAAATATTTATTATTATTATTATTATTGCTAGTAGCATTTTTATAATTTTTGCACTTTAACGAATGTCCAATAGTTCGTATGATGATGAAATCTTAAAATTACACTAATCAGCAAACTTGAACTTTTGCTCCTACACAAAACCGAAATTAGTTGTTTCTTATACTATTTTTTGTGCTGTTTCCAAATCTAGTTTTGGATTGTCACCAGCATATCTTGTTTTTCAGATATTTGCATTATTCAATTCATGCAATCCTAGTAACTTTTTGCAATTGTGTGTACATTTAAGGTATAAATGCAATATCAGTATATTTTTTGTTGTATAATAACATTACAGTCTAGATTAGTTTCATAATATAACTACCGTCTAGACCTTGTTTCAGAAATTTTATTGACATGTCACTGCGAAATATTATGCCTAATTAGTAAACAATTCATGTTTTTCGATTACTGTTTCTTGACGTCCAAACGATTTCTGCCCCTTTTGGAATCTAATATGTTTACGAACACATTCTGTACATTGATTTTCAAATATGGTATCTGTTTTCTTGTGTTACGGGTCTCTTCTAGTTCAGTTTAGAAAGAGAAATTTTATTTTTTTATGAAAAAGGTCAGAAATCACTTTTTATATTGCACTGCGATGTACTACTTCAGTTAGTAGGATAGATTTTGCTGCTTTTAAATTTTTCTTATCGATTACATAAATTGTTATACTAATTGAATATATCCAACTGAGCGGAAAATTGCCCAAGACGGGAATTAAACCCAGATCATAAGGGCAATGCTTTTTCGTTTAAGCTAGCTGGGAAACAACCGATGGGCATTTTTAGTTTAGATAATCCTATTGTCTTGGTGCCCGCTGGTTGTTGCCCAGATAGCTTAGACGGTAAAGCATTGGGCTTGTAAGACAGAATCTGGGTTTGATATCTGGCCTAGGCAATTTTTTGCTCAGTTGGAAATATTCAATTTATATTATAAATTTACCAATCAGTTTGATTTTGTTAAAAGAATTGTATACATAAATTGTTTTCTATACTCCTTGTAGGAGTTTGGGCCCGGTTCATCACTTTTACAATGAAGTACGCACTTCTGAAAAGCATCTTATAACGCATCTGGTGTCAAAATTGTTCTAAAATTGAAATTTATTTCATTGAGAAACAGTATGTATGAAACGGAATCAAAGTGCAGATTTAATATCAGCATGCGAATCTAGTCTATAAAGACATTACGTCATTTCTATGCCAACTATTTTAAATCTGACAGCAATGTAAATATTGCACTTTCGAAACGTATGCAAAATAAACTTAATAGCTGACAGATAAATGTTAAGAATATGAAGATCTTGACATATAAGGTGGTCTGGTGTAATAACGCCAGGCGGGGTAATAACGCCAAGTGCTAATATTTTAAGTTAATTTGTTTCATTTTTAGGTCTTATTGTTTTTACAAGCAACTAAAATTAACGCTTGATCTAAAATTTGCGCGATACGTTTTGCGATGTGCAGACTATTTTTTTTATCCGGAAATACTTTGTTGATTACATAAATTTGTAGTACATTTCATGGACTTTCAAAATGTTGTTGAAGATTTTGAATATCGTCTCGAGATAATTTATAATTTAAAATGTACAGCGCAATAACTATAACGGGGTAATAACGCCAATCCTTGACATTAATACCACAGTTGATTCCCTACAGTGGCCGAGCTATATCCTAAATACTGATTCAAATAAACAGAGTTAAAACTGTTCAATGTTTCTAATATTTCTATTTAAGCGGTCCTTTGTAAGCAAAAAAAAGCTCAGGGTCTGATATTCTTTTGCCTCATCCTCCTCCCCCCCCCCACACCACACCTTTATTTTTCTTACACTTTCACAAAAAATTGAACCAATTGAACAAAAAAATTTAATCACAATATCTTAAAATGCAATTTGTCAATTTCTAAGTTTGTAGAGTTTGTATTTTTAGAATTGGGCAATCTACATGCAATTGTACATGCATCTTATTTCAACGCGTTTCATAGCGTTTCATTCATTTTATTTTGCATGGCGTTATTACCCATATAAGTGGGTAATAACGCCAAATAGCATTGGCCAAGAAATCACGCCATTACATTGTATTAATACATATCTGTTAAATTATTTTTTTATATAGATAGTCAATGAGTTGTTGTATCAAATCATATATTTGTTTGAAAAATACAAACTAAAACTGAGCCGTGAAAATTGGTAGAACCTTAACGTGGCGTTATTACCCCAGGGTACCTTATTAGCAGAAATAGTGAAGTAGTCATTATGTAGAAAAAACAATTCAAAATTTCTAACATTTATTGCATCTAAAATTTACATAAAAAAGCACAAAAAGCTTTAATTTGCATAAATGTAAATATGCAAATTTCTCAAACTAAAGCACGATAAGAAAATCGGATAGCATATTTGGAAAAAACTGATCGAGAAATAAATAACTTCAATTCTCCGAAAAAACCATTGTTTTCTAGTGATATAGTAGTCGTACAAGTGTTAGACCTTGATCCTCAGTAAATATTTATATAAAGTGAAAATGCTAAGCTGGGCATCGTCCTCGTAGCTTAAATGGTAGAGCACTTGGAGCGCTATTCCAAGGGTTCCGGGTTCGATTCCCGGCTTGGACATTTTTCACTGAGTTGGTATTACGCTTAGTAGAAGTATGAATATTTATGTATCTAAAATTTCATCCGTAATTTCATTGTTGAAATTAATTGAGAAATTGATTAATATGATAAATAAATATGTTTTACCTTCATCCTCGGTGACTGGCAATATGTGTGAAGGAAATGTTTAGACAGTTATCTCAAAACACTAGTTTCACATGGTTTTGATCTAATAACTTTTGAACATGTTAACGAATTTGTATGTTTCTTCTTTTTTTTTCAAATAAATAAAGTTCTCTAAAAATTATGCTTGAAAAAATACTACATTTATAACAAACAAATATAATTAAACAAAATCGATTTTGAAATTCTTATTTTTTATTCCATTGTTATTGTTATATTATTTTATTTTATTTTGCTTCAGGTATAATTGAGAGACAATGAAAAATCAATATAAAGAAGAAGCGATGGCTCGAAAATATAAAACCTAGATTTCTAGACTGTGCAAAACTAGTGTTGTAAGATTAAATTTGTTGTGAATTTGTCACAAAATATTTGTAGGGTCTTTTTACCATTTAGCAAACATTTATTTCTATAAAGTAGGGGAGCACAACCTGTGGCTCGCGGGCCACAAAGATACTGCTATATTCATGCAGAATAATTTTCCTTATAATAATGACAAGAACTTTTCTATCAAATAAAACTAAAGTCCCTTTTCAAATATTCAGCTCGCAAACAATTTTATGGCAAAAAGATTGTGCATCTCTACTATAAAGTATGAACACTTTTCTGCAAAAAGAAGTAATAATCTAAATTAATTACAAAACTTTCTAATCCACGATCAAATTTCGATTAATTTTCGTCATTTCAAACATTTATAATCCCTTTCAATGACTATGCGCGATACATTGAGATGATCTATAATGCCACTTAAAGTTTCTTGAGACAGGGTATTACTAGCTTATAATAAAGGCAAAAAGTTTTACAGAATAACATGTAGAGAATACAATCGATTGAATATGAAAGAGCGTTTTATATGGATTTCGAGAGTTTCTATGCGTTTCGTGTTTCAAAACGTGTCATTAATATTTAGGAAGTTATTTTGCGATTTCAGAAACTTGAGAAAAAATAATATTGTGAAGCGATAAAATTATGGAAATGATATTAATGCTTCATTAATAATTAATAGTGGATAAACACGTTTCCGACGTTTAACGTAATTATTAATAAAGACAGAATAAACTTAACGGAGAAGAGAAAAATTGTTATAATTACATGCTACTTTGAAGTTTTCCACAAAGGATAGCACTACTGACAATTTATGAATTTAATCATAACGAAGAAATTAGCATAATAGTTCAAAACTTATAAACTACGTTTTTTGAATCAATATTTTCTTTCGTCACCAACAACATGCATGTATATTAGAGTTAAATATTCATGTTGTGTGGACGTAGCTTTGTGTAAGAAAACAATATTTATCGGTCATAACAAGTTAATATCGAATATTCAACTTATTTGTAATGTTATGTCATTTTAGAATGTCATAAAATGGGAAGAATTAGAAAATCAGTCAATTATGAAACTTGTTTTTAGCATTAAATTATAAGTGACAAAACTGAAAAAAATAAAATAAATACACAGACGACCTAAAAATATGCTTTTTTCATTTCAGGTAAAGAAATATAAGTGGTTTTCTTATTATTTGCTGAGTTATAGAGGCAAACCACTTTTTTCGAAAAACAAAAAATTTTGATTAATTATACATTTAAAAAAATTGTATTTTATTTTTTAACAGTTATTGAAATAAGAGTTCAAAGACCAGAATGCAACAAGCAGAAATTTCCTATTTAAATTCACTCAATTGTTATTGATGTTCCAATTTAACATCAATTATCTTTAAACTTAATTTACTCCAAATCGAAATTTTGTCACTTGTACCCCTTGGCTTCTGGGGTCCTCATATATTCAGAAATTAGACATTTACGGATTTTAATTAGCAATGATATATTATTTAAATAACTGCTACTTAGAAAAGATTTTTGATTTTACAATATCTGCTCAAGGAATTAAATACTTATTTTACGATGCCTTTAATACATAGAGTATGAATTCGCCTCGCAGATTCAGCGACATTGTATAAGTAAGTTCATCAGTATTCACATTCAGCCATCAATTGATATTGACACTCGGGTGTCGATAAATTCTGTAGTTGTTGTTTCATGTAAATGTTTAAGCGTTTGACACAATAAGAATCATCATGCCTAAAATATTACTTTCTCAACGTAAAAATTTCGGTAAAATATTTTAACTTCAAAACTCCATAGTTCATAGTCCATGTTTATCTGCTACAGCTTTTAAGGTTTATGCAAAATGTCACTAATGGTGAGTAATAAGCCTTCTCATTATTTTGTGCGTAATTTATTTATTTATTATTACTATTTACTTTGTATTATTGCATTAGAATACACATGTGCACAATACTTTTTTTACATAATGTCATGCTTTTATACGGTAAGATAAGGAATTATAAAAACTTTATGCACAATTTTTTTTTTCATTAAAAAAAACATCCTTATACTTAAAACAAAAATAGGAGGATATTCACATCGCATATTCACATCAAGAGTTGAAGCTCGATTTCATACATTTGAATAATTTTTATTAAATGACGGTTACCACTAGATTTTGATAAATATTTATCACATTTTTCTTAATTTAACAGACGATTCAAAAAAGCTTAAAACAGTATGACAACATATGATTTTGAAAGAAAACCCACTATAATATAATTTATTTATAAAGTTATTTTCAGAGAGGGGGGGGGGAGCACATTTTTGAGCGGATAATACATTTCTCACATTGACAAAAAATGCTAATAGTTAACGGCTAATAGTTAATGCTAATAGTTAATAGTAATTAACGGTTAATTCTAATGAAAGTAATGGAATGAAGTGAAGTCTGATGTATTTTGTTTTCTTTACTGCACTGGAGGATACAAATGCACAATGTTTTCGTTTATAATGCCATGCTTATATACAATAAGTTTCTGAAATCATATCTCAAAAAACGCTTTATGCGAATAATTTAAAAACCGATTTTTATTAAATGAATTTATCTTATCTTTTAAAGAAAGGTAGATAAACACATTCAAATCTGAGAATTGAAGTTTAATTTCCTGCATTTGAATTTTGTTTTATAAAATAACAATTATCATTATATTTTGGGAATTATTTCACATAATTTTACTGTAACAGAAAATGAAAAAAAACAATATAGCAAAAGAAGTCAAAGCACATGTTTCTGAAAAAAAAATCATATTAAAACTTATTTATTTTTAAAGATATTTTTAAGGGAGGGGGGAAAACCGCATCTTCGGTTGAATAATACATTTCTCAGATTAACAAAAGATGCTATTAGAGGAAAGCGGTTATATGTAATGAAGTACAGTGAAATCTGATGTATTTTTTATATATTACTGCATCAGAGGATACTAATGCAAAATGTTTTATTTCAGAATGTCATGTTTCTGTATAAAAGGATATAGATAATGTAATATATATATATATATATATGTATAATATATCCTCGTAAATAAAAAAATATATCAAATAATTTAGCCTTACCTTTTAAATAAAGAAAGAAGAATATGAACATCCACATCTAAGAACTGAAATTTAATTTCTTGCATTTGAATATTTTTTATTAAATGTCGATTATCACTATATTTTAATAAATATTTAACATAATTTAACAGAAGATGCAAGAAGGCTCGTAACAGTAACTAAAACATACGTTTTTGAAAATAAAATCATGTTAAAATCAAAAGTATATATAAAGATATTTTCAGAGGAAAGAAAAACTTTTTGAATCAATAATACATTTGTTACACGGATTAAAAAAATTCTAATGTAGGAAATTAGTGATTACATGTAATGAAAGATTACTAGTGCACACTTTTCATTAAAAAATAATCAGAGATCGCAAAAACCTACATGAAATATGTATTTTCAATGCACTACTGTAAAAAAAAGTCCGGTAAATTTACTGGAAAAACTACTGGCAGCAATGTTGCCAGAAGTTATTGCCGTAAAAAATGCAGGAAAATTAGATGAATTTTTTTTATTACATCTAATTTTACTACAATTTTTACGATAACTTTATCAATCAGTTTAATTGTATTAAAATTCTAGTTTCCCTGCGTAACTATTCGTTATTTGGGGTTCTTTTACCAACGGTTTATTCTGTTGGCTGTCTAAATGACAGACTAAATGTTATTAAAAATGAGGTTTTCTGAGAGAAATGTGCATGATACTTGTCGGCCCAGGTAGTTTAAATGGTAAAGCATAGGCCCAGTAAACAAAGGATCTGGATTCGATTCCCATCCTGGGCCTTTTTTTTTTTTTTTTGCTCACTTGGAAATATTCAATTCGACAGTTAGTTCTTATTTTCTATTATAAGAACATTGAATGTTAAAAACAGAAAACTTACATTGAAACTAAAATCAACTGTGAAAATAAAAGTATCTACTGGATTGTCCCAACTAAAACATTCCTACATTGACCACTCTATATAGTGATATAGGGTTCAAAACTTGTATACATATTATTCATGCCATGAGGTAACGATTTATGCAAAAACATTATTTCCCGAATCACTGATATAAGACGTTGTACAACAAAAAATAGATGTAAACACATAAAAATGACATTACTAAAACTCAAGCAGATAATAAGTAAAGTTTTTCTGCTTTAATTTCTGTTTTTCTAGTTGAAGTAAAAAGTACATAATCTTAAATTTCCAATGTAATTACAATTTTACTTTGGAAGCACAAAATTTTGGTGACAATCTTTTAGTAAGATTGAAAGATTAAAAACTTTCCGATGTTCACGAGATATACGTTCTGACATCATGGTATGATGCAGGTCTGAGTGCAAAAGTATGCCATTGTTCTGTGAATAGAAAGAATTGCTCTATAAACCTATTGCATATTGAGAAGTCTTTGATGGAATCTGTTGATAATGATGGTCAGTTATTGCAACTAGTTACAAACCATATACGTAGTTTGAGGCTCCTCTACAGTGAAACTCCCCAGTGAAAATCCCATGTTAGCCTATGGGTAAACGTTAAAGCACTATGACTCTTACGTAATATAATTATTGAAATGTCATTTTCACCATCAGAAAGTAGACACCAGATGATAAGGAAAGTCTTTTAAAATTTGCTTCCGTAAATTTTAAGTATATAAACAATCCTTATAAACTTGACATTTTCATTTGATTAAATTTTATCTTCTTCTTAATGACACTTAAAATTAACTAGACAATTTTTAAAAACACATATTATCCACATTTGTAGTCTGCTTTTTGTTGGCTAAAAGGTTATTTTAATAATTATATTAAGTAATGAGTCATCGCGTTTTAAGGTTTCCTCATAAGTTAACAATGGGTTCCGTGATTGGGGAATTTCATTGCAGCAATCCCTTAAAAAGTTTGGTATTGCTATGGCTTCTAGAAAGCTTTTGAATGGTCTTGTCATGCATACTAATGCTGGTGGTCAATATGTTAGGTTCAAATGATTTTATTATAAAGTGTTCTGGAGAAATACTTAGAGATTACAGTTAAAGTTATAAAAAATGTTTTCTGATCCTACTAGTAAAGAGACGAAACTAAAACTCGCCATAAACTTGTTCTGATTCCAAGCACAGATCAAAAGAAACGTCCCTAAATTCAATGCCATATTTGTGCAACTAAATATGATAGGAAAAATAATCGGCTAATCTGTTCTGGTTGTGAAGATTTTCCAGGACTGTGTAGTAGAGGTCATTTTGGCCAACATCACAAATCTTTAAATTACTTAGTTTTGTGTGTATTCTGTATGTATGTATATACACTCACTTCCAAAAGTTAAGCACAAAGATGTATGCAAAAAATCAACAAATGCTGATTTGATTGACGCAAAATTCGGAAGGAAAGTAGCATATATATTTATGCATAAAACAAAATGAATAATTATATACAGAAATGAAATAAAATATTAAATTTTTATAAGTTATCAGATAATAACATTCTGAAGCCTTAAACAGAATTATGTATAAAGTGAAAATAAACAGCATAAAATGAAAAAAGATATTAATAGGGTATGTGATTCCCCCTTACACCTTGTGACCATGCTTTCAATTAGGTGGTCAACGACCGCAGAAATAAGCCATCGCAATTCTTCTTGTATAGCAGTTTTTAGCTCAATAAGAGTGGCTGAAGGTGGGAAACATAAACGTACAGCAGGGCCGAGAGCATCCCAAAGATTTTCAATGGGATAAAGGTCTCGCGAATATGCTAGATACGCCATACGCGCAATCCTTTCACTCTTCAAGAAGTCATCGACGATGCCAGCTCTATGGGGACGTGCCTTAACGTCCATTAAAACAAAAGTAGGGTCAACTGCTGCAGCGTACAATCTCACAATGTGTTCTAGGACTTCATCTCGATATCGGACAGCCGTCACAGAACCCAGTTTAAATATGTGCAGGTCGATGCGGTATCCTAATGAAATCCCTGCCCACACTATAATGTTCCACCTCGGAATGCGTGATGTTCGGTGATGTTTTGGAGCTTATTGCGTGTTCCTTGTTCACGCCATATCGCTATACGCTAGCCATCTGGCTGCAGAGCAAACATTGATACATCAGTA
This sequence comes from Maratus speculifer, assembly GCA_964019185.1. Classification (NCBI taxonomy): domain Eukaryota; kingdom Metazoa; phylum Arthropoda; class Arachnida; order Araneae; family Salticidae; genus Maratus; species Maratus speculifer. The sequence goes on along the minus strand of OZ025289.1, from coordinate 275,796,676 downwards.
AACATGACATTGCCCTAGTCAGACACAGTCCAACTGACATGTTCCCGACACCGCTTTAATCGTGCCCCTCTTGATTGGACGGATAGAGGAACGCAAACTCGAGGTACCCGGGCGTACAGTCCACTCATATGTAATCTTCGGCGTACAGTAGCTGCAGATATCGGTTAGCCAATGGACGCTGTAACCATAGATGTCACACGTGTGGAGGTCGCTCTGCGATTCCGCTTGGCTACAATAGCAATATATAGATCTTCCGAGGGGATTGTAACCCTTGGACGACAGACTACGGGCATTCGGACAACTGTCTGTACGCTTGGAATTTTTTCCATAAACGTGAATTTACAGAATGATGAACGCCGAAGAAAAGACCAACATCTGTTATCGGCTGTCCTGCTTTAATGCAATCTACAGCACGTCATCACTCATAATCTTCCATTCGTCTTCTGGAAGTCATAGAAACACGTATGTCTTCAAAACAAATTGTACGAAAGTTTTAATCACCTTCTATCAGGACTTACAATCAACTTCTGTAATCCTTCATAAAGCTGGCTTCTTATAAGACTGCCCTTTTTGCATGTTTCTTGACATGAAAACGCGATTGGCTGTTACTTAACATATTTGCATACTTCTATCTACCTTTGCAGCGATTTACATCCTCTTCAATTCTTATTGGCTTCGGAAATTAGCATTTTCCTCTCCGTGCTTAACTTTTGGAAGTGAGTGTATATACAGTGGACTCTATCTGAACACTCTGTTATGTGAACACCCCAATATTATGAGCACATTCCGATGGTCCCGGCGAATCTCCATAGACTTAACAAAAGATCAACTCTCTGTATTCTGAACACCCCCCCCCCCTATTATGAACGCTACTTTTGGTCCCAAGTTTTATTCTACCTCTCTGTAAACTGAACATGTATTTGCAATTTGAATTCCCATCGTGGAAATTCGTAGAAACTGTTACAGAAGAATAAAAAAGTATAACGAATTTGATTGAAAAGTAAATCGAGATCACTCCTAGATTTTAAACATGTACTTGAAGTTTCAATTTCTTTGAGTATTTCTGGTAAAATCTCCAATTAAATGTTGGAACACCTATTGTGAGATTATTGTAAGATATCTCTTGTAATAGGAGCCATTTAATGATTTTTTTAATTAGAAAATATAAAAAAATAGTTTTTGATTAGATAAAGACAATTACGGTAAGTTAAAATAATGCACTTTCATCTTACTTATTTCAAATTATAGTTTTATACAAATTATTGTTAATCACAGCTTAAGCGTGATATTTTAAAGATTTATTTTAGAATTTTCAACTGATTTCTTCAATTGATCAACTACAGGGAAAATAGATATTAAAGAAAGTATTTTATTATAATTTCAGCATAGTTTGATTTTATACAATAATAGGATATTCATTAAAGGTTGTAGAAATAATGATAGTTTACTGCTTAAGCTTAAAAGAAAGAAAATATAATAAAAACCCCTTAGCACCGACCTTATTTGCTCAACTACTGTTTCGGTCACTGTAACAGTAGTAGCAGTAATGCATTTCGCAATCTCCCTCTATTATGAACACCCCCATAATCTGAACATTTCTGCTGCCATGAGTGTTCAGAATAGAGAGAATCCACTGTATATAATGTGCCAGTTCTATTGTATATATTTTTTTACACATTATGTTAATGTTGATAACTACCTTAAATTTATTACTATTATATATTAGAATTTATGAAGTGATTTATTACACAAACATTTCACACCGAACAGCCTGGTACATACCCCTACATCAGTAAAATTAAGTCTGGGAGTAAAGTGATTAAATTACTAAAAATTAATGAGTGCATGCAAATTTCTCACAGTATTCTACTTGGAAAAATTGGCTGATTACTGAATAATAAAATTTGGAAATACGCTTACAAATATTATTTAATTCAAAACATACTATTTTTCCATCTTTAAGATAAATGCGCAGTATTTTGGATACTTAAGCACTGAACTCACGTTTTCGAGATGAGAAAATATTCGTTAAGACTTCAATTAAAAAACAAAAAGTATCAATACGGTTTCTTTATCAACTGTTTTTATAAATTTTTTAACATTTTCAAATATAATTAAAAAAGGCTTATGACTTCGGTTTGCCTCTCTAAACTCTAAATTATCGTTAATATACAAGAACTGACCTGTTATTGTTATAGGTTACTGATGTTTAGTATAATGAGATCACTACTAAAAATAAAATATGTATCATTTAAGTTCATTTACAAAGATAATCAAAACTATTCCGTTGCATTTCATTCAATGTAGAAAAATGTTTTCACATTCATTTCATTGATGCTAGGTTATTTCAAACATAGTAAAATTTTTATTTATTTATAAAAAAACTAAAATATGTCACTCCATATTATTATATGGGGTGCAGAGCAGCTGCGTTCACTGGCAAAGCCACACAAAATAATCGCGCTATAGTTAATAGGGAAAAAATTGTAGTGAATTCTATGTATGCTACAAACTTTTTTAATATAATGACATTGGCATGCATTACTCAGATTTATTACAAGATACCTGCTGTATAACATGATAAGCATAGTAATTATCGTTCATTTTCAAGGACACACTAGATATTTCGGCTGCAATACTGTATCTAACGTACTGTCTATTAACACTAGATTGCTGGAAGTATGTTTTTAACTGATTTTTTGCCTATTACGTGTATGGATGGTAGATAATTAACAAGGGCTACAAAAAAGCGCGAGTAAGCATTATTGAGTATTTTGAAAGAGGATTTTTAAATCAGTTAACTAGATTTATTATACTAAGAGATGTCATTAGAATATAATTAATTTCACAGACCATGAAAAGGACTAAAAGAATGTGCTTCCAGGGATGATAATTTCTAGAAGTGTGATTTCAGTAGATTTAAAAAAGTTTTTTCCTGAATTAGATTTTAGCTTAGAATTTGGCGTTGATAAAAATAATTAGGTAATATGAAACATATTATAAAAGATTCAAGTCTGTTTCCGTATATTAGTCTAAACTTCTGTAGGTGAATTTTAAACCTATCATGCATTTTTTATTAAAATAAATTTCAACATAAAATGCATACAAATAATATATAAAAAATGTATACCATAATTTATAGAAGAAACACAGGACTTCTTAAAAGAATTGGAGTACTTATAAGGCCATGGAATTAACTGCTAAAAGAAGTTATGCATTTTGTGAAGGTTTACTTATGTATTTTATTTACTTTGTTAAAAAGAGAACATTTGACATATTATTTAGCAAATATTGAAAGTTGAAACAAAATCCACGTTTGACGCTTGATTTTTATTTCTTGTGTTAGACTCTTTACTGAATTGCATGAAATATTTAAATAAAGTATCAAAAGAAATTTTAACAAAATTTTAAAGTAATACTTTCATAACATTCACATATTAAGAGGTAATAATCGAAGAAATCTCCGTCGATTTTACCACTTATAACCTTTTTTATTCTATATATTTAAATAGTTTAAGCACATAGTTCGATTACATGTCTGCTAAATCTGTGTTTTATTTGCGTCATTTCAATATTTTATTTATTTACTGTTGAGTTTTTAATATAGACATGGAATAATACTTAGAAACAATTGCTGAAGTATATATATATATATTTTAAACTCACATACACACATGCACACATAAATACCGCCTGCATCCAACTATTAATGGTATATACAAATCTTATACAGATATACTAGCGAGCTACGCCCGCTAGCTGGGCCCCTTTTCCCAAACGAAACTCGATATTAAGCAGTATATAATAAGCAAAAAAATTCATTTAATAACCAAGTCTTGGAAATGTATAGAAAAAAATAAATATATACACAAATTATATACATAGAATAGAAATATATGCACTATATAAAAATTACCGATCTTCGAATTGTACGGAAAAAAGCCCAAGATATGTGAAATGATAACCAATTAAAATTATTGAGGCGATTTAAATATTTTTAAATTACTGTGAAAATCGACAATTTTCGAAAAATCTCCATAGGATTAAATGGACAAAAACATAAAATATATGATTGAGAAAAAAAAATTCAAAGGGTTAATATTTGAATTTTTGAAAACTAATTAGACCTATTTGTAGAAGGTACCGACTTTAAGGAGGTCTCTCCCATTTTCGGATATTTTTAAAATTCGACCCGACGGGCCGCTTTTAATTTGCCGAATTGAAAAAAAAAACGCAGAATCGACCTATTTTAAACACTCTTTTTTAAAGGGTTAATATTCGTATTTTTGTATTTTTTAGTCCATCGGATTCAGAGTTGTACGCAAATTTCAAATATGTAAACGGATTTTTTTTTTTTTTTTTTTTTTTTTTTTTTTTTTTTTTTTTTTTTTTATTTAAACTGATTTTGGGATTGTTTAAGAAAAAACATCTCCATAGAAGTAACATTCACAAAAACACAAAAAACATCGTTTAGAAAAGAATTTTTTCAAAGGTTTAATATTGGAATTTTTGAAAACTAAATGCACTGACTTGTAGGAAAAAGTACCGACTTTAAGAAGATTTTTTGAATTTTCGATTAATTCCCAAATCTGACCATTATTTCCCCCTCCAAATTGCGGCCGTTTTTAAGAAATTCATTAAATCGACTCTTTTTAAACACTTTTTAAAGGGTTAAAGGCGTATTTTTTCGTATTTTTTGGTTCATCAGAAGCAGACTTTTACGCAAATTCTAAATATGTAATCAGTTTTTTCTACTTTAAAATCTGTCTGCATGATGGTTTAAGAAAAACGCTCAAAAAAAGTTTCGGTATATTTTCTCTGCGGCGGCCTACCGGAACTGCCCTCTTTCTGCTTGGGAGCTCTTTTAGGGAAATGAGACGTTTTGCGTTTCGTTTCCCGAGGGGTTTTTAATTCGTAACTTTTTTAATTTTGGTCCCATGGTCTCGAAAATGCCCGAAATGACTTTCCCGAAATTTTTCGAATCGAAAGACACCTCTCGCGACTTCCAACTCGCCCGCGTTGCGAACTGTAATCGGCTTCAAGCAGACAGACAGACACACAGAGGCACATGGATTTTATTAGTATAGACTATCGAGCTACGCCCGCTAGCTGGGCTACTTTTTCCAAACGAACCTCGATATTAAGCAGTATATAATAAGCAAAAAAATTCATTTAATAAGCAAGTCTTGGTGTTCGAATCCTCAAGCACAAAAAAGTAAATTAAAGAGCTATGGTTGTTATGTGCCCATTATCCCGTTAAAAATATGCGATTTCACACGGTGGGCGCTACGCGAACTTGAAAAAACATGTGGATCGGAGCCATGATCGCTTCGCGCCCATCGTCCCGTTAACAATATTTGGTTTTGCACGGTTGGCGCTAAGCACCCATAAGACATTTTTTCGTATTTTTTGGTTCATCAGAAGCAGACTTTTACGCAGATTCTGAATTATTAATCAGCTTTTTTCTACTTTAAAAACTGTCTGCATGATGGTTTAAGAAAAAACGCGCAAAAAAAGTTTCGGTAGTCCTGTTTTATTTCTAAGTTCAATATTTTAGCGAAAACTACGGTAAATAATCGACGGTAAGTCAAAAAAATTGATGCGGAAAAAAGCGCAATTAGCGCGCGTAGAAAAAGAGGTTTTCGGCTGGTTCTTCTTTTAGCCAAAGGGGAAAAGTTCTATCATTCACCGCAAGGTGGCGCAGTGTTCTGCTTGGGAGCTCCGTTGGGGAAATGAGTTTTAATTCATAACTTTTTTAATTTTGGTCCCACGGTCTCGAAAATGCCCGAAATGACTTTCCCGAAATTTTTCGAATCAGAAGACACCTCTCGCGACTTCCAACTCGTCCGCGTTGCGAACTGTAATCGGTTTCAAGCAGACACACAGACACACAAAGGCGCACGAATTTTATTAGTATAGATACAATACATAAAATAAGCCCAACTGGAGTAAAAAATTAGCCTGATTTACAATTCGAATCCGGGACGACGGCTTTTGCTCAGTGATAGAGCAATAGTCTCGTACGCTGTGGTCTCAGGCTCTATTCTTGATTTTGGCTAATTTTTCCCTCCAATTGTTTTTATTGTACATATTCTATGAATGTCTGTATAATATTTGTATGTACTTTTTATGCATATGTTTTCACTGCGAAATGATTAATTCTTCGTATTCGGTATTCTCGTGATAGAAAGTGAATGAATAATAAAAAAATAAAATAAAAGCACACTTTAAAGTTATTTAAGAAACTATAAAATATCAGTAAATTGAGGTGAAATATTTAAGCAGGTTGCATTTAAATGAACACCCTTTTCCTATTTAACGGTCAAAAAATTTTAATTTTGAAAATGTAAAATATCTGTAGTGAAACCTAAATTCATTGATCAATTTGTTTCCATAAATAAAATATCATTAACGTTACTCCCGAACATGTCGTTTCTTCTAGCATATGTTTAAAGTGTAGATTAAAGCATTTTATTTTTAGCACAGATGCTAAAAGATTATGCATATCATTTATTTTTAAAACATTCATCAAAATGGGATATTATTTTGTCCTTTTATATTGTTTATTGGTGTCGCATGCTTATCAAACTGTGTTATCTCTTAATTTCGTATAAATTTGTTCAAAATTTCTACATCTTGCAGGAAATCTTTACAAGAATTTGTTAACAATCATAATCTTAATAAATTTAGCAACTCCTGTTATTGTTATAGAAATGTTTGTGAATAAATCAGCCATATTCAGAAGTTTCATCTACAAATAATCCCTTTTCTGAAGTCAATCAGTTCAGCGTTAAACAAATTAGCCTCGGGGAAAGGAATACAGTTGAAAAATTTTATATGTTTCACTTTGTATGTCTATTCAATCGATATAAGTAGCACATTTCAACTGTAAACATGCCGATATCTCGCTTTAAACAATGGCTTACGATAAAATAGCTACATACTAATTTATTTCATGCTAATAAATGATGAATATATTTTATTTCGTATGGAATAGATTTAATTTTATCCTGATGAAACATTTTCTTATTTTTAAAAGTGTTTTCTTGAATAGTATTAATATAAAGTTTTAATGTCATAAAATTCAATAAGACGAAATTAAAATTATCTCTCTTTAAAATATATAACTAATCGAGTTCATTTAAAACTTACTTCAAAATTACCGATTCAAAAAACATGAAGAGACGGTAAATGAAAATATTTTTTAATTAAAAATGTAGTTAAGAGAAATATTTTCATTCAACTTTATTTTATTTAGGTAAAGAAGCAATAGAAGATTTATGTTGAACTAAATTATTAAAATATAGTGACTGCAAAGGAATAAAAAATTCTGTTTCGAAGCAAAATACACCACGAAATTTCACAGAGAAAAGCTGACAAAATAGTGAATATTTAATACAATATTGCGATAATCTTGTACATAATACATTAGCATTTTTAAAATACAGAAAAAATTACATTAAGCAATTAAACAGTAAACGACTCATTAAAAATTAATTTACATTAACAATCGTTTTCAAATTATTTACATTAATTATTTGGTTTTAATATTTAAAGTGAGTAAATTAATAATAACTTAGTGGCAGCAATCGTGATTTGTAGGCTTCTTTCAAGTACTTGCCTGTAAAATAAAGATGCTAATAAAATGAAAAAAATACATAATAACATTCTTGTTTAATCATTTTAATTTTCAAGTTTGTCAAATTTTATATGTGTGGACAGGATACATAACATATACTATGAATTAATCATACAGTAACTACATTTGATTTTTGCAAACTATTGTATACAAATATATTGTATGTAGTTAATAAAAAGCTTTCTCGAACCACAACCAGAAATCAAAACCACAAAAAAACATTTAAAAAAAACTTTAGCTGTATTGTTTTGAAAAATACTGCAGTTATGAAATCAAATACACAGAGTTTGATTTCATACATATGTTCAACGTTTACCTTTAGAACATAACATTGTCCTACCGTTGCAAAAATAGTTAAAATATTTTTTGAATTTTAGATAAAACTTTGAATTTGACGCTAAAGTAAAATGTTTTATTTCAGAGTTCGCGTAATTCACACAAATTCTATTTTGGAAAAAAAGTCAAATGTAGCAATCCCAAAAAATTCTTCAATCTCATGCGAGTTAATACTTTCCGATAAATGCAACAAAACAGCACCACCGGTTCAGTTATTTAAACCAAAATCGAACTTATGTCAATATACAACTGAATCTGAAGATTGATGAAAATCCGTGCATTAATTTTTGTGATAGAGCTATTGCAAAATCTTTAAAAAACACCTTTTTAACAGAGCCACATGTTGGGTGATGTATACCAGAAACAAATAAGAATAAATTTTATCAGGTACTAACTGAATCTGAAGTTGGAGAAAATTTATGCATTAGTTCTTCAGATACATTTATTGCTAAATCGTGAAAAATGCAGCATAGCAACGCAATGGTGGGGTGATTTACACCAAAAACTAATAAACACTAATCTGTATCAGGGATTAACTTAAACTGCAGTTTTAGAAAATTTCGTGAATTAATTCTTGAGATAAAGCTATTGCAACAATCACAAACTTTTCACCATGGCAATGCAAGCTGTTCAGCATTTCGCACCAAAACGTAACCAGCACCACTTTATTCACCAAGTACTTACTAAATCTAAAGTTTTATAAAAATAGTCTAGTTTTATAAAAATCCATGCTCTAGTTTTTGAGATATGACTAATGTGGAAATTGTGAATAATGCAGTGTAACAGCGCCATCTATAGAGCGATATATACTGAAAACTAATCACATCTACTATCAGTGTATAGGAGAATCTAAAGTTTTGTGAAATCCTGTGAATTAGTTATTGAGATAGAGCACCCACAATATTTTTGTTACATACAGATAGACAAACAGACAAAATCAGAGACTGACAGACTTCAGAGGCACATACAAATATTTTGTAAAAACAACTTTTTCGGATTGTCTGACCTCTAAAATGTGTAAATCCGTTAAAAACTGGTTGTAGTTTAAAATCTTCTGGGCAATAAATATACAGGGGTAATAATGCCAAGGATTGGCGTTATTACCCCGGTTGATTCCCAACAGTAGCGGAACTACATCCGAAGGGGGTTTATTTATTCATATGGGAAAGCATTATTATCATTGTTGAAATGGTAAGATTAATCGAGGGAGGGGGTTCAATACACAAAACTAATCTCGCTATTATTTTTTAATACTATTGTAAAAAATAATTTTAAACTCTTATAAATAAAAATATCAAAATGTTTTCGATATTCTAGTTCGAACATTTTCAAAATTTAATAAATTTCCACTGGATTGTTCAATTGATTTCTGAATTTTAACTGTCCGATTTGTCAGCGTTCGGTTTTTGAAATTTTTACAAATTTAACCTTTAACCTATGTGACAGAAATTGTAGCGTAACTAATGTGAAGTGGTTTCTGAGACCGTAAGATTGAAAGATGAATAAAAGGCAGGAATAACTCATAAGATTGTGTTTTTGTACTAAACTTTTTATACAAGACTATTATACTTAATATTCACCTATTTAAAAGTCTCTGGTGATAGTATTAAAGTTCCAAATGAAACAAAATTTCAGTAGTGTTTGTAGTTAAACTGAAAATTACAAGTTAAACTATAAATATCAAAAGAAAAACAGTGGTCTGTGAGACCGGTAACATTTGTTAAAGGTTAAAAGGTGATCAATGATTAAAAATCATAGAATACTGCTCCTGCACTAAACTTTTTTTACAGAATTAATTCAAACAAAATTTAATCTATTTAAATATTTCCAACACTAGTAGGACTCCTCCAAATGAAAGAAAATTTCAGTTGTAACTATATTTAAACTGGAAAATACCAGTTAAACTCTAAAATTAGGGAAGGGGGGGGGCAGAGTTCAGTGAGACTGCTTGCAGCAGTTAAAGGTTAATTTTGTTGATAATATACAGGTAATGATATATAACCACATGAACCATGTAATAAAATTTAATAAGAGATCTCATGAGAATAATATTTTTTATAAAAAATCTTATTTAATTAATTAAAAATTTATTAAAGCATGTTTTATATAACGCAGACAGTTTAACTTTAGGTTTGGACAATACGCATTAGTGTGGAGTTATGGGCTAAAAACTATTTACAAGACTACTATAATAGTATTAACAAAAATATTTCTTACATATAACTCTAGTTATTATAAAATTTCACATGATTAAAATATTACATTATAAATGGTTAAAACCATGAAATGTTTCTTATAATTATATTTAAGCGGGGCTTTTTAAACAAATAGAGGCACAGGGTGTTATATTCTGTTGAAGCCCCCCCCCCCTCGCTCCTTTTTCTTTCTCTTTCACAAAAAAATTGGATATTTTCTATCGCATAGAATGCATACATGGGAATATAAATACTGATTTAAATAAACACAGTTAAAACCGTGCATTGTTTCTAATAATTCTATTTAAACGGTCCTTTTTAAGCAAAAAGTAGATTAGAATCTGATATTCTTTTGCCTCCCCCCCCCCCAACACACCTTTCTTTTTCTTACACTTTCACAAAAAAATGAACATTTTCTATAACTTAGAATGCATTTTTTCAATTTCTAGAGCTGTAGAATTTGTATTTTTAGAATTGGGCTATCTACATGCCATTATTCCATCTTATTTTATAGTTTTGTTTGCATGGTGTTATTACCCATATAGATGGGTAATAACGCCAAATAGGATTGGTCAAGAAATCGCGCCATTACATTTTATGAATACGTATCTGTTAAATTATTTTTTTTATATAGATAGTCAATGAGTTGCTGTGTCAAATCCTATATTTGTTTGAAAAATACAAGCTAAAACTAAGCCGTGAAAATTGGTAGAATCTTAACGTGGCGTTATTACCCCAGGATACCTTATAAAGTCATTAAGAATTTTCTAGGAAATTGGGATGTTTAGAACTTTTTATGCAACTGCAGCAAAACAAATTCATGTAACAAATGCACGTATGCAAACAAAAAAAGTCAACAAAATGCATGTAACAAATGCAAACAAAAAAAGGATATTATGACTAAATTTTTTTGAGGAAATTGAAATGCTCAGAACTTTTTATGTAAGTACTACAATAATAGGACAAAATCATGAGATTATGCCGTGTTGAACATTAATAAGTAATTATCACATTGCCAGATTTGCGTAGAAGAAACCGAGTGAAAAATATTTTATCTGGGGATCAAACCCGGAACCCTAGAAATAGCGCTCCAAGTGGTATTATCAGTAATGAAAATACGCTTGAAATTATTTAATAGTAATAAGTAGTTGTCACATTGCTAGCTAAGAATAAAACAACTGAGTGAAAAATATCTAGGTAGGGAATCGAACCAGGAACCCTTGTAATAACGCTCAAAGTGCTTTACCATTTAAGTTACGTAGGCAATGCCCAGCTTGTCTTTCCAAGTCATATGTTCTGAGGCTAAAACTACAGCACAAAATTGAAACGTCTACATGAGCACACAATGTATCATGACATGCTTAGTTTAGTAAGCATAGAGATTTATGTACCTTTACAAATTTACTTATGTAGATTTGCATCTTTTTTCTATGCTGTGTCCAGGTAAAAAATTAAGTAAGCATACAGATATTCGATGGTTTTACATAAACTTGTTTTGTAGATTTACATCTTTTTTTAATTATTATTTTTTTTTAATGCAATATTTGAAAACGCTATCATTCGACGTTTTAAACCTGAGACAAAACTGTAAGTTAATAGGCCAAAAAATAAGAACAAGAGTACTTATTCAACAATTTTCTTAGGTATATTTAAAGAAAACTACAAGCAAAAATTCCGATGTAACATTATAAACATTTTCTTTTTTTATTATTTTCTTTTTTTATATTTTTTACATGTTGATTTTTTAAAATACTTCAAACTTTTCCATTTAATCTTATATTTCTATGAATATCCCCACAAGCGTATGTATAATATTTTAATATAAATTTATTTTTACTTATTTCAACTTCACATATTTGATTTTTTCTTTTTATTAATATTAAGATAATAACATTAAATTCATCTATTCGCGTTCTGTTTTGAATATATTTCTAATTAAAATATTGGTTTTAAAGATAAATTATAAATCAAACATTGTTTATTTATCTAACAATATTTTTAATTGAGACAGTCGAAAAAACAAATTTCATTCTTTCTATAGAGCTGGAATTCAATGTATCAGGCATTTCGATGGTAAATATTATATTACAACATATTTCTTAATTTAATTAGTAAAATTTCTATAGAATTGCTGTTGCATAACGTCTATCTACCAAATCTGAAATTCCATCTGTATCATTCTAATAATTTATTACACAAAGAATTGTATTATTAAATCTAAATAATACTTTTATGTAGTGAAATACCTACATATACGAACAGATACAAATAAATGAATATGCATATTATAGTAGAATCCTATTAATATTTTCCTATAAAATAATTTTAAGTAATAAATTTATATTTAAATCTTCAAATCTCAACATCTTCTTGAAACCTTTAGTATTTAAAGACTGATTATAATTCAATAGCTGTAAAATTAAAATTTCTATAAGCTTAGAAATTTGGAACACAGAAAAACATTTTTCATTAGGTTTATATGAGTTGGGATAAATTTTATCCATTATGCCTGGTTCTCGAATGTGAGATTCAGTAGATTAAAAACTATACACATATTATTTTTATCAACAAATAAATAATAAATCTTTCATCTTTTCAATGTCTTATAATACTCTACACGAAATAACATTTATTTATCGTTATACAATGGTTTTCTTATAAATAAATAAGCAAATATGTCGAAACGCATACATAAATCAGATATTCCATTACACATTTTCCATATTTAATATTTTACTGTTTATTTCATAATGAATATTCATTTATTTCTGTATTGTACTCAATGAAAATCTGTGAGATAATAGAATTTAAAGATTTAAAAAACAAACATTTTTAGATTATAAAGCTCAGAGTAGAACGTATAAATAAATAGACACAGTTTTGATGTTTACTCTTCCCACCCCAGATAGGTCCTACTGTCAAGATTTTTATAGAATAAGGGTAATGAATTTCTCTTCATTTATTCAGTTTCATTCTTTCACCAATATTATAATTTAAATAGCATTATTTAAATTAAAATAAGTAAAAGTATTATTTTCCAAAAAAATATTTTGAAACACCTGGTATAACTTTTTTCTGTGTCTACTGCAAATAGATTTTTTTTTTTTTTACAAAGCAGATAAAATAGGGGAAATCAAACAAATATATTAAGAACAAATATATACTATATATAAATGCATATTTACAAGTAATAACTCACTACTTGTCCCACATGATTAGGAAAATAATGTATGTTTTAAAAAAGAAGGGGAGAAAAGTGTCCCACCGAAATAAAGCCACTACTATTAATAGAAGTTATATCCGCCATGCTTACATAAGAATTGGAATATACGATGTGGCATACCATTTACCAACTCCTGGCAGATATTATTATCAATATTATCCCAGGCCTCAATGATAGCGGCCTTCAGATCTGCCACAGACTTGAACTATCTACCATTGGCATTTAAAATTCTACTGAGGATACGCCACACATTTTCATGGGGATTGAGATAAAAGTACAGGGCAGGCCATTCGATAACATGTCACCAATTATCCAAAAAACATTCTTAGAAGGATTTTGCAAAGGTTATGTGGGTATGTCCTGCTAAAAAATCCAACTTTGCATATAAATTCTCTATGCAATTGGCAAGAAATGGGTTTCTATCAATTTTTGATAATTGGTTGCCTACATGGCATTTGAGGGAGGAGCAAGATTAAGTTTACCAACATAGTCGAAGCCCCCAAACACCATTGATAAACATCCACCTATGCATGTTCAAAGCTATCCACAAACAAAGCAAAGTCGATGAGGCTAAATATAAACAAACCTGGGAGGACCAGTGGCATCGTATTATATTCCCAGAGAAAAGAAATATTAGTTTGGATGGCTGAGATTGTCTTGCTTTCTGTTGGTATGAACTGAGGAAAGAAAAGGCAATTTTCTCCAAAATACAGCACGATGGAGGTTTATTGAAAATGTTGGGAGGCGTCAGCTATAGTGGTAAACCTATCCTGGCTCTTCCCTCAAACCGCATGTAGGTTACCAGTTACCAAGAATTTCTAGAAATCCATTTATTGACAACGGAAGAGAGAATTGGTGGGCTGATTGGATTTTCGAAGGGTTGGATTTTCAAACAGAAAAAAATCCCCCAAAACTTTGCAAAATCCTCCTAGGAATGTTTGTTTATAATTGGGGACGTGGAAAAAGACTTGAAAGTGACTTGCTTTTGCTGACTTGACGTTGCTTTTATGAGAGAAGACCTGGATACACGCCCCAATGCCAGCGACATTACCTAATGTAGGCATTATCTTGTGCTCTTGTGTTATTCTCTGTGGGGCTTCGATCAATTCATTCTGTTGTTTCCACCTATTGTAAAGGTTTCGCCGATGTAGGTGTCAAGATAATAGACGTTAGTTTTATTCGAACCTGTAACCAATCATACAATAGGATTTGTAACTATGGAAACAATATGCTAATTCCTTAAATATTACTCTTAAACCCATACTTCCAATTGCAAAGTTTTAGATATAAAAAAGATGCAAAATACGGTGGCATAAGTTGCAACTCCATAGAGAGGCGGGGGTTCTATTTGAAAAAATACGGAAATTAAATATTTTTACGGCCCCCGTATACAAAATTACCAAATAGAAAAATTCTCCTAATCCATTTCTGAATTAAATAGAAAAAAATCATCTTGATATTTTCAAAATTCGCTGATGCATTAAAATCTAAAATTTGTGACTTACACTATTTATCTATGCCTCTGAGCGACGAATTTTTGACTTATTTTGAATACAAATTAGAGATCATCCACAAATTGTCTTTTAGTAAAAATCGATTTAAGAGAGTGCTTTTCCTTCGGAAATAATAAAAGTGTATGGATTTTAAGTTAAACCCGCTTTGAAAATATGCTGATGGTCTGCAATTCTGACGTCTGCAAGGGTCGAAATATCTAGGTTCAGTCCAAAACCGACCCATGATAAAAAGAATTCGACCGACATGGCTAAATTTCTGCATAGATTTTTCTATTGATATGATTAAAAATTCGTAAAAGATATCGATTCGCAAAAGATCGATTAAATTTCATATGGAATAATTTCCAGGTCAAAATTCCTGCTGGTATTTGTTTGCTAGGCAAGCATTAATTGCTGTATCCCAGCAAGTTAAATAGCATAAACTACCATAACATGTTTGCTGGTTCTACCAGAATTACCAGAAAATTATGGTGTGTATTGGTCCACTTTAATGTTTGACCAGCATACATATTCCAGCATGTATTGCTGGCCTAGCAGCAAACAAGACCATCACTTGCAGGTACTTTCTGCTAGTCTAGCATTTTTTTTCTACCATCATCTGCTTTTAATTTTTGCTATTCTTGCATTAAAATTCTAGCATCACTTGCTAGCTAAAAAAAGACGCTGGTAGCGCCATGTATTGACTACTTCGGAAGCGAATATGGAAATTGTCGGGAGAAACTGTTGCGGATTTTCTTCCCCAGCTGAAGATCGAACTCACTATCTGTGGAGTGGCAGACGCGCGCTTTGCTGACCTCGCCAGTGGGGACTTATTTTCATCGCCTGTTATTGCCAATGATGGCTAAAAAAGCTAATTCTACAGTACGTCATAATTTTTTTAGGATAAAGGGTCAAATTTTCGATACAGTTACAATTTCTCGAAGTTTTAATTAATAATATTAATTTATTATAAGCGTTTTTTAATATTTAATAAATAATTAGAATATGGCTTCATTAATATTATTCATCTTTAATATTTAAACAATTTTCTTTGCTTTATAGATAAATTAAACACGTTCTGATGAATTTTATGCAGATAATTGAACAATTTTGAAGTATATTTTTGATAGAATAAATTTCCGGTAATTTTTTTATCGAATAAATTTCGATTTAAGATGAGGAATTTTAAGGGGAGGGGGATGGATTATGGATATTTTAAAATCGATTATTATAAACATATTTCTTAAATGAAAAAGTGCTTCTTGAATATTGAAATTTAAGTGACTAAATTTTATTTTTTACAGATTTTCAAAATGACTTTTTATTATTTTTTAATAACTTAAGATAATTAAACACTATCAAAATTGACAGCTAAGAATTTTATGATGGGCAAACGCATATTTCTCAAAATCCTCTATGGAAATTAATTTTTATTTTGTTTTATATTTACGTGTCAAAATTTTATCTCAAACGGTTGGACGAAGGAAGTTTTGAATTTAAGTTGTAGTACCCCGAAGAGAAGATCTAATGACTCTTGATTTTGAAATTAAAAAAGCATATTACCCTCCCCCCTTATTTTAATAAACACAGAAAATGTAATCTTTGGAGTAATTTAAAAGAATTAAATACTAAGTGAATGTACAGATGTGATTTTTCTTTAAGATTGTAAGGGGGAGGGAGGAGCGAGACTTTAAAAATTAACTGTTATTATCATTTTTTAAGTTTTTGAGTTAAAACATTATCTCAACAAGTTCAAGAAACAGCGTTTTTTTTTTTTTTTTTTTTTTTTTTTTTTTTTCACGTGGTAGTGGCCCAGCAATTCTCCTCCTTTCCCAGCATTTTAAATTCAATAAAAAAAATCTATTTCTCCCCTATTTTTAAAGACACAGTAAATTTATAATTTTCAAGTAAGTTAAAATAATTTAATGCTCAGAAAAAGATGAGTTAAAAGGTAAGTTAATTTTCCGTTATTGTAGGGGAACAGTTACTCTTCTAAATCCGCTATGGAAATAAATTTTTAGTTCTGTTTCTTTTATTTTTTATGAGTTATAAATTAATCTCAAATCAGTGGTTTAAGTTATTATAATATCCAGTGGTTGGTTGAATTTAGGTAGTGGCAACATTCTTCTTAGAGTATTTGTAATCTTAATGAAAAAAAATTTCTTTTTTCTCCGTTTTTTAAAGACATAATTACATTTTTTTTATCGAGTAAGCTGAAATACATAAATACTAAGGAAAAGAAGAAAATTATTTTTCTTTTAGAGATTTGGTGGTATATTCCCCTAGAAACCTCTTTCAGAAGATAAATTCCTCACAAAATTCCCTTTCCCCCATAGCTTTTTTTTCTAAAGTTACCTTTTACAACTTCAAAAATTGCAATATGTAGTAAAACCTCATAAGGGAAATTCTTGAATAGCAAACATCTCCTCCTCAGCTTTTCTACTCTCAACATATACATAATAATACATTTTAGCCCTTTATTAGAACACCTCCGAATAGTGGAAAAAACTTCGCTCTCTCGAGAGGTCCATTATTCAATAGTTTTCTGTACAACATTTTTTTTATAAATAAAAATTCACATTTTATGCAAAGATAGAAATCACTTATGTTATTCAAAAATGTGTGCACGTATTTTGCAAACATCAAAAATCCACTAATTTTATGCAAAGAATATGTACAGTTTTTAAAACATACAATATGCACAGATATGAAAGCATAAAAAATTCAGATAGTTTTCACAAAAAGGGTATACTTTTGCAATATTTAAAAATATTTACTCTTTCTGCATAAACTGTGTACAATCCATCATTTTTTTTTTTTTGAAAAATGTGCAAACTATTGCTTAAAAGTTGGATTCTGCTATTCTAGCAGAAATTATTAACCAAAAAATACATTTCTTGTTGCTATTCTTGTTTAGCGAATTAGAATATTTTACTGGTTATTTTTATTATCTGGAATATTTTATTGACGCACTATGTACCAGGTACATAGTGCGTCATGCTATTTTCTACCTAGGCTGTCTCCATTATATATATCATGCTTGGAAGCATTAAAAATAGTATTATAGCAGGTTTATGTTCCTACCTATATATGCTTTGGAAGAAGCTTAAATAGCAAATAAGCATAACATGCTTGTACATACTATTTCTTCCTAAACTATCTACATAGCATATTATAGCATGTTATGTTACCTAACACTGCATGCTTTAAGGTAGCTTAAACAGGAAAGAAGCATAAGATGCTTCTACATAGCTTGTCATGCTATTTTACCATAAACTGGTTACATAGCATATTATGCTGACAAGCATAAAAAAAGCATATTATAGTATGTTAAGGTACCTACCTCTGCATGCATTGGAAGAAGCTTATTTAGCTAATAAGCATAAGGTGCTTGTACATAGCTTGTCATGCTAATGCTGTGTAAGCTAGTTATATAACATGTGATGCTAGCTAGCAATTTAAAGCATATAATAGCAGTAAAATCTAGCAGACAAAACAACATAGAGCAATAACTAGCGTATATTTGTTGCTGGTACTAGCATGAATTTTGACCTGGGTTCTGACCAAAAATTCTTGTTATAGCTTTTCTTTTTCCATGTTTATAATTTTCAATTTTAAAGAAGCACCAAAGGCTAAGATATCTTTGTTTTATTAGTGAATTTCTATTTATATGTTAATGTTTCAAATTTCCTTTAATATCGTTAATTCATATTATGTGTTGGAGACTTTGAAAAATGCTATATAGCAGAATCTTTTAAAACCTAATCACATAATAAAGAAAAATGCGTTATAGGAAAGTTCCTTTCTTAGGGAGTATAAACGTTGTCTAATCCTTTCTCAGATATTATTATATTCATTTTGCATGAAAAAAATATTTCCGTTTAAGACAGGATTCTGTAAGAAGCAAACTCTTCTTCACTGGTTTTAGTGTATTTTAATTTTTTTTCTACTTTTAAATTTACTGACTTTGTAAGAAATGAATTTAAAAGTTTTATTGTAAAATAATGACGATTTCAAAATATATGTATTTTTTGTAGAAATTTTTAAGCTGGGCCAAATTTCACTTATTTTTGCATTGATTAGGTTAAACAGAGACAATGATTTTAATACGAATTGTATTGAGACCGAGACTGAAAATTTACCCGTGGAGACCCAGGAAGAAGGAAGCCACTCTCAATACGGAATAAACAAAATACGTTGTTCCTGGCGTGGCCGAGTCTTCAGAAACAAGTAAGGTCTCCGGACTGGCCCATCCCGACCCCAGAATACATACTTTTTAATCGACTTCAAGGAGGAGGTTATGATTTCGACCTGTATGTATTTGTTGTTCACTCGTAACTTCCGTAAATATGAACCGATTTTGGTAATTTTTTTTTTTGTTTGAAAGTGTAAGATGCCCACATGGTCCCATTTCAATTTTATCAAATTCTTGCGATTAGAACTTTTTAAAAATAAAAACTATTCTTTTTGAATCAGTCATCCAATTAGAAGCGTTCATTTTTCAGGTAATCGCAGGCTTTCATGTCGAGCACACAAGTCAGATGTGTGTGTACAGTAATTAAATAAAATTTCAGGCTATCACTCTTATATTGATACGAGATCTTTATAACCGACTTCAAAGATGAGGTTATAATATCGACCTGTATGTATTTCTTGTTCACCCATAACTTCTCTAAACATGAACCGATTTTGATATTTTTTTTTTGAAAGTATAAAATACCCATGTGGTCCCATTTTAATTTCATTAAATTCTGATGACTAGAACTTTTTTTAAATAAAAAAATGTGGATTTGATAAAATAATAATAATAATAATAATGATTTGACGCAAATCATCTTTTATTGTTGCAACCGTTTTCAAATCATAAGTATATTAAAACTATGTTTTCATATGCGTTAGCGCCAAGTTGTCGCCAAGCTTGATTCTTTTTTTTTTGGAGTCGGTTAGTATTTTTTTTAAAAAAAGCATATTTTATTTAAACATAGGTCGGAATGGGAATAAGCCTCAGTTTTTTAGGACAAAAATTATATATAATCTCCTAGTAGTCATGCTGGAAAAATCATTGTTTTAAAAAGCTGGTGGATATTTAAATAGCACATAAAGGGGAGGGGGGGTGGTGGAAACGGCAAAAGTTAAAATGTATCGGAAGTTAAAATTGAAAAAGGATTTTTTTGATTTGTTCTTTTACATGCAATTTTTAAAAAGTACTAAAAGATAATATTAAAAGCAAAACTTTGTTTAAAACTTTACGATTTTGAAAAAAATAAGTTACATCATTTTTAAATAAATATTTTTAATATTTTTAAAATGAATATTTAAAAAAAATCCTGAAACAAAACTAATATTTCCCCTTTAATTAAAAGAAAAGAATTTAAAATGAAATGAATAGTGCTTCAAGCTAACACGATTTTAAATTATCCCACTTAAAAAAAATACTAATCATTTAATCCATGTTTTACATGTGATTTTACTTGCAAATTATATGGTCAAACATCACAGAAAATAAAAAAGTAAAAGTCGTAACGCAATAAATATATATTTTTTTCATGTTACCTAGAATTCTTTAAGTAAAATTTTTTCTTCAATTTCACACATCAACTTGTGTCTAATCTTTTAAAGCCTGACGAATTTTTTAAAAGATCTCTGACTCTGTGAGTTTTGAAGATATGAAGATGGAATTTTTTATGTATTTTTTGTTGTCAATTATTTGTGTATAATGGAATTCAGGAATGGATAAGGAAAGTTTTCCTAATTGGATTTTTTTTCCTACGGCTGCCATATAAAAATTAAATTTTCGTAATTTTTCTAACAGATTCTCCATGGAGTTGCAACCTATGTCATCATATTTTGCACATTTTTTATGAAACTTTGCAGTTGGAAGTATGGGTCTAAAAGAATGTTTAAGGAAATACCCCTACTGTTTCGCTATTTATTAATAACTTTGCATAAAAGCTGAGAGGCATAGCACGGAGCAAAACGTTAGCTCAATTGTTTCGTAACAATTGACTAATCATACATTGTACGTTGGAATTGTTGCGAGAGATAACTTTGCTACATCAATGACTTTGATGACTCTGCTACATCAAGCAATCCAATACGGTCTACCTGAGTTAAAGATGCCCGATAGGTTGCGATAGATGCTTTCAATAGGTTTTTTAATTTTAAATACAAATTTATTGTGAAAATATGACTATACTAGTTTCTAAAGATTATTGATATTGGCCTTTGTCGTATCTTTGCAAACACATTCAGTGTTATTGATTCATACATGTTATTTTCGGCTATTTTAATTGCCGTATAATTAGTCTTATTAGAATAATAATTGAAAGTCTTGAGGAAGTTGCTGCACAAACACTTTATCTTTCACGTTCACCCAAAGGAAAAAAAATGGCACGGCGTTAGATTAACGATAATCAATGCAATTTTTGCCGAGTCTGACGCATAGTAATCTTTCTCTTCATAGAATGTTGTCATTTTAAGTAGCAATACCTTTAGTGAAGATTTCAATAGTAACATATTTTCTTAGTTGCAGATAAAATTTGTATAGCTGTATTCCCCAGATCTAATTTTATTTCCTAATTAAATCAATTAGAGCAATATATTGCTTGACTTTTTTCCCATTCTTTTTTACTTACCCATTTTTGTTAGAAATCTGAATGACTGAAAAGCTCTATATCTCACATCTTTCATCTTGCAAAGTACAGCACAAAATTTTTTTTTTTGTATCAAACGCTATAGAACATCATGTTGCGTGTTTCCCTGATTCCTTAGGTTGTCCTCATAGGCGTAACCAACCTTTTGAACGGGTAGGTACCCAGAATTTTTAACCTGAACATGCTGACCACAAACAATATCTTACATAGTAAAGCCTTCTAAAACGGAAGCCTATAAAACAGTTTTAATTTCCGTTTTAGACAAGTTTTTATCTGTAGTGTATAATTGTGTGATATTTCTTTTAAACAGGTCTAAACGCAATTTTTTAAACAATTGTGAATGGGTCTGCGCAAGCGGAAGGGGGAGGGGGGTGCCCGGGCACCCAGGTCACCCCTCCCCCTGGTTACGCGCATGATCCTTGATTTTCTCTGTTGTTAGCTTTCAAAATTATTATATTGTAAACTCAGTTCTGTTAATGTCTGTTTAGTTTGTGAAAGGTTCATAAGCGAAACCAATTTATTATCTATACGAGCAAGAATGCAAATATATTGATATTGAAAATGTGGTAAATTTTTAGCACTGCAGAATAGTCTGTGACTGGAATAATAATATCGCAGTATGAAATCAAAAACTAAATAATTAGTTCTTTTAAAACTCCTTAACGCATAGCATATGTGAAATAAAGGATTTCCTATAAAAATGAAGGGCAAATTTTAAGCTATCTTCATATTATTATTTTTTTAAATTTAAATACTTAATTAGCAAAGGACTAGTGAAGCGAAATAAATTCTGCTAAACCGGAACTTATTTACTATAAATGAAAGCATCTGTCTAAATATCATTATAATATGCCACATAATATATTAAAAAAATTAGAATTCATAATTTTACTTTACATAAAATATTATATTTGATGTGCGACATCCTCCATTCAAGCATAGATCATGCGATACGCTGATCTCTAAAAATGTAAACGAAAAAAAAAAAAACCCTCATTGAATAAATAGTTTTATTTATTTGATATATACTTTTTTATAGACCTGAAAACTAATTTTAGCCTGAAATGGGAAGTAAGTTAATATAATGCTTCATTAGTTAACAAAAATATATCTTTATAAACTCTTGAATGACATAATTTTGTTGCTTAAAGTTTTAGCTAGAAATTTTTTTTATTAGTTTTTTATTCATTTAAACTGGATGGAAAAATGGGGATTTTAAATGCTACAAATTATTGTTTTTGCAAACAAATTGCACTATTTTGGGTATTTTACAATAATAAATATTAACACACAACATCATTTATTTTACATACACGAATTAAAATAACAATTTGGGAAAAAAATCTAAAATGAGTTATAAGTTACTAACTGCAGAAAATATTTAGTTCCGAGTTAAAAGTTATATTCTCGCAAACATAAAAAAAAGTTTGTTTTCTAAATTGGAAATTGAAACGGATGTGAAATACCTTTTTAAAAAATATCTTCAATGTATTTTCATTTAAGGTTATTAACAACAACGTGAAATTTTCTTTCAAAGAAAATATTTTCGTCGTAAAAATTGGAAACAAGTATTGCATTTTACTTTTTGTGATTTGTTCTCATTTAAAAAGTATAAATGATAGATTTTGTCTTTAAGATGAGATTTTTTTTTACTTTTATTTTACGTAATAATGGTATTTTTTATTAACAAATTCCCTTCAAACTCAAAATTATCTTTTATATGGTATGAGCTGATTTTTTTAAAAGTATCATAGCAAGAATATATGGCATGCAATATACAAGGCTGCCACCGGTGACTATTTGTATACTCTGTTCTAACCTTTATTTAAAAATATATATATATATTGTATTATGCAGATGTTGTCAGTGCTTATTTAAAAGATTTTTGTTTTGAAAAATTATTTGAAATAAAATTAAACTATTCAGACGTAGAAATCCAAAACTTTCTTGTATCTTATGCATGTCAACACTTCCTCGAAAATATGGCATAGCAGCGCTATCAGTTAGGTGACTTAACGAAAATCTAGTCAGCAATAATTTATGTCAGCTTATGACTGCATCTAAAGCTTGATTCCGTGCATTAGTTTTTGAGCTAAAGCTATTGCAAAATCTGCATAACAACGCTACATGTTCCATGATGTACACTAAAAACTAATTAGGATAATTTTTTCAACAGGTATTAATTCTGATTGAATCAGATTCTAATTGAATCTGAAGTTTGATGAAAATCCATGCATTAGTTCGTGAGATACATTTATTGCGAAATCCTGAAAAATGTAGTATAGCAGCGCCATCTGTAGATCGATTTACGCCAAAAACTAAACAACCCTAATCTATATCTTGGACTAACTGAATCTCAAGTTTTATAAAATTTCGTTTGTTAGTTCAAAAGATAGGGTTATCGTGATTGTCAGGTTCCTAGAAGACATCTGCCCTGGATCAGAAAGGAATGACATTTCCTTATCTGAATATTTTCTGTATTGTGGGTTGTGTATCCGTGAAGCTCGAAATACCTTTCTTTCTTTTCAATAATAACGAATGACAGATGTTGACACATGTGTGCAGATGACGCACTCGTTGATGAATGAAAGTGATGGCCGCGGGGCGTGCCTCAGCTGTCATCTAGCTATTGGAGTGATGTGTAAACAGGAGATGTCATGACTCAAGGTTGGAGTGCGGGATTGAACCAATGGATGAGCTCTAAGGAGTCCTGCATGGGGGAAGGAAGATCGCTGACAAGGTCAACTCTGGACTGAGAGGTTGGAGACAGTTCTCGCTTGGCGTTGAGACCGATAGGTCGCTCAGGATTTGTGGTCCTGTTGGATAGTGTATATGTTGAGCGTGGGACAAGGCGTCCCGGTGGATAGTGTTATAGGCCGAGAAGTGAGGCCTAGTACCCTTGTGTGTTGAGATTCTGCAGTAATCTCTGATAAAGCGTATCTAACGTGCGTTGAGTGTGAGGAAGAAAGTGTAAGTTGAACGGTACACAACCAACGTTTATTGTAGTTAATTTAATGTTGAACCGGATCATCTATATCCGAGTTGTAATTGTAAATAGTTGTAAATATTGTTTCTTGTGTACATATCTATATCTTAAATAAACTGTTAGTTCAGTTCATTAACAGCGTCAGTGTTATTTTACCCAATCCTCACAGCAGGTGACCGATATCACCCATTAATATCGGTGGTGGCAGCTTAAACTACCTAGGACATTCTTCTAAGTTTGGTGGACTGAGAGGAGCGTCCGACAAATTGTTGGCAGCGTCGGGATAGAATCGCCTGAAACCAGTGACCAGCGAGCCGTGTTGCAGTCTGTTAATGCCAGAGTATCCAGTGGAATTCTTGTGTGGTCGTGCCATATCGTCGAGTATGTGCTAAAGCATCGTGCCGGATCGTCGATTGTATGCTAAAGTGTCGTGCCGTATCGTCGAATGTGTGTAAAGTGTCGTGCCGTAGCGTCGAATGTGTGTAAAGTGTTGTGCCGTATCGTCGAGTATGTGCTAAAGTATCGTGCCGGATCGTCGAGTGTGTGACAAAGTATCGTGTCATATCGTCTAGTGTGGACTAAAGTGTTGTGCGTATCTTTATTAGAAAGAACTAAACTGAACTGTGTTGTGCCTGATTATCGCTACATCGTGGAGCTATCTGTGAATAGAAGAGTACCCCACCAAATAAAGTATAAGGTAAGGTGTTTTGATCATTCATTTCTTCTGACATCTCGAACCAAATTGTATTGTTGTATAATTAATAGTAATTTAAGTAAATTGTCTATGTAATTTATGTGCAATGAAATAATTGTGTTCAGATAGGTGTAAAGAATTAGTAACCATATTGCTATTGTTTTAAAGAAAGGTCATAATAATTTGAGATGATAATGATATGCTATTTATAATGATATTAGTGAACTAAATTAATGCATTAAATCTAAATTATTGTTAAAGTAATTGTTAAATGAAGCAATACTGTTTAAATTTTAAGAGTTGCATTATCAAAATTCTAAGCAAATGAAAATTTTAACTGGCCAATACTAGTGAGGAAAAAAAAAAGGCTCAAAAGAGAGCCATAGTGAAAAAAAAAAGGCCCAAAAGAGAGCCATAGTGAGTAAAAATAAAAGTAAAGATTTTCAGTATATTTGTTTTAAGTGTAAGAACCAGTATTGAGTTCGGAAATATTTTATGAGGATAATTGTAGAAATTTATATATGCATGTTGTACAAATTTTCTTTATGTGGATTTTTTGATTGACATCAATACTTCTATTCAATTTCAACGTATCAGTATTATTATATAAATTGTATGTTGTTATCTAAGTGTATATATTGGAATCTATATTGCATAGCAGTCAAATCGAATTATTGTTTTACTTTTTTGTATTATTGGAAGTAAATTTGTGTGATATCAATGGTTGAGAAAAATTATAGTATTCAGTAGGTTAATTAGAAATGAAATGCATGGATTATCTGAAATGGTATTAATTAGTATAATAAGTGGAGAAATATCTGTACTAAGTTAGAAATTTCGGAAATATTAATTTGGTAGGTTTAACTATTCTTGTGGGGTGGTTATAACAATCGGTGAAGGTATGGCTTTCTTATTGAAACTAAAAAAGGTTGATCTTCAGGTGATAGCTGAAGAATTGGGTGTTGAATTCGCGGAAGATGATACCAGAATTCAGCTTAAGAAAAAGATAATGGACAGTGATGTGTATGACGAGGGGGTTATTAAGGAATTATCTGACGCTATTGTTGCAGAACGATTAGAACAAGAAAAATTAGAACGCGAAAAGTTAGAAAAACAGGAAAGGTTAGAGCGTGAAGAAAAACAGGAAAAGTTAGAGCGCGAAGAAAAACACGAAAGGTTAGAAAGAGAAGAGAGGATAGAAAAATTAAGGATGGAACATGAATTAGAAATGGAGAGACTAAGGGTTCAAGGTTCGGCAAATAATTCTAATGTTAGGGAATCTAATAATGAAAGTAATATAGAAAAATTGATCAAAAGTGTTAAAACTCTATCTATCAAAGTACCAGAAGGGACTGAGGGATGGAATTTATTTTTCAACAGTTTAGAAAGGGCATTCCAAACTAAAGATGTACCGGAAAACCAGCAGGCCGAAATTCTACTAAATATGTTAGGAGATAAGGCGGATAATTTGTTAATTTATACCACTAAGGAACAAATGGAGAATTATGAGGAATTAAAGGAGTTAGTCCTAAGGGAACATGAGCCAACCCCGAGGGCATGTTTAGAAAATTTCCGGAAAGCTAGGAGAAATCCGAACGAAACCCATGTATTATTTGTATCGCGTTTAATAGCTACGTGGGAAAATTATTGTAAAATTAGAGGTGCGGACACTTATGAAAAGGTCAACCAGTTAATAGTTACTGATAAGCTAATGAGTACGCTAGATGAGGATACTGCAGCATATATTAGTTTAACTCACCAGGGTAAATGGTTAGAAGCTCCTAAAATTGCTAAAGAGTGTGATAATTATTTTGATGCTAAACATAAGTCTTATGCGGTTACGCATAAAAGCTTTAAAGGTAAAGATAAGTACGTAAACAATGAAAAAATGAGACCTAGGGAGGATAATAAATTTAGTGGTAGTTGGAGGCAAAATGGTAGTAATGAGTGTAATTCTTTTCCGGATAGGAAAACAGAGTTTAAGAAGACGAATGATGCTTCAGGGCCTAAATGTTTTAAGTGTGGTTTGAGAGGTCATTACCAACGTTTTTGCAATAAAGTGGGTAATGAGGGAACTAATAATGGCAATAAAGGGCGAGACCAGAAAGCAGGTGTTCATAAGATTATGGTGAAAGAAAATCAAGAGTTACCTAATGGGGGTATTGTGGCTAGAATATCGGCAAAGGCCGAGCAGAAAACTAATGTTATTGGTGAGAAATTAAATAAACTTGAGAAAATTGAAGTTAGTGTTAATGGGCAAAAAGCAAAGGGATTGGTTGATTCTGGATGTGAGATTAGTGTTGTTCATAAAGATTTAGTCCCGGAAGAGAAATTAAAGGGAGCGGGTAGTATTTATTTACAAGGGTTATTTGGTGAAGCTGTTAAATCACCGTTAGTTAAACTACCGCTAGCTATTCCGCAATTCGGGCAAACTAATATTATTCATCAGGAAGTACTTTGCGCAGTAACTGATAATATTAATGAGCAAGTAATTTTACATCCCGAGGTGATTAATGAGTTGTCAGGTCACAATCTTGAGGAGCCATTGATAGAGTCCGAAGAATTAAAAAGTTCCGAAATTATTATTGATAACTCGAATGAAAAGGAAGATGTAAGTAACGATAGCTGTAATGTTTACGTAATAGACGCGAGATCGCAAAATGTACAAAGTCAGGATCCAGAAAAAACTGAAACGGAGGAAAATAATGAATCTATTGTTAGTAACTCAGATATGTTTAAGAAATCCCAGTTGGAATGTAAAGAATTAGAGAAAGCTTGGGAATTAGCTAAAAAGGAAAAAGGGGATTATTATATTGTAAACGGATTATTGTATCATAAAGAGAAATTGTTAGGCGAAACTATAGCGCAATTAGTAGTACCCAAGGTAAGAAGGGAAGAAATCTTAAAAATAGCGCATTCATCGGTATTTGGAGGGCATCATGCAGCCAAGAAAACGTTGCAGAGAATAAGGTATTCTTTTTATTGGGAGGGAATGGCAAAAGAAGCTAAACAGTTTTGTGAATCATGTTTAGAGTGCCAATTGACTAGAGGGGTTAAAGTAAATGATAGAGCTCCTATTTCCCCAGTGTCGCGGCCGGAACTTCCATTTCAGGTTGTTAATGTTGATTTAATTGGGCCTATTGATCCTAAAAGTTCACAAGGGCATCGGTATATACTGACTTTAATTGATCAGCATACCAGATGGGCGGATGCGATCCCTCTAAAAAGTTTAACTGCTAAAACCGCGTGTGAGGCGTTACTTCAAATATTTATGAGAACAGGAATTCCTAATATAATTGCCTGCGACAATGGAACCAATTTTACTGCCGACTTAACGAAAGAATTTGAGAAAAGGTTAGGTGCTAGTCCAAGATTTTCGACTCCACAGTATCCACAGTCCAACGGACTTGTGGAACGATTTAATCAGACTCTTAAACGTATGCTACATCATACGATTAGGGAAGAAGGAAAAAAATGGCATGAACAAATACCATTTATATTATGGGCGTATAGGGAAGTCCCAAATTCTACGACGGGAATCGCACCTTTCCAGTTATTATATGTTAGAGCGCCGGAGGGTCCGTTATCGATTCTTAAGTCGTCATGGGCAGGAGAAAATAAGGGAGCGCAGTTAGATACTACGCCGATTCATGAGTACTTGGATAAACTTAAGAACCGCTTAGAAAGAGCCGCAAATGAGGCAAAATTGTCGTCTGAGGTTCAACAAAATAGAATGGCGTATCATTATAATTTAAGGTCAAAAGAAAAAACGTTTGAGGTAGGCGATAAAGTTATACTGTTAATCCCCGATTCGACTAATAAGTTATATTCTAGGTGGCAAGGGCCGGCAACTATTGTAGAAAAACGAAACCAGCATTCGTTTATTGTTGAGTTAGCCGACGGGAGTAGGAAGCATGTGCACCAAAATAAGATAAGAGAATTTATCGCTAAATGTCATATAGTTAATATTGTTTTCGAAGGTGATGAGGAATTTGGAGAAGTTGGGGAAATTCCTATTTTGAACCGGGATCAAGAGATAGAACGGGATATTGAGAGGTTTGAAATAAAAGGGCTATCTAATAGTCAAGTCAAAGATTTAAAGTCCATTTTGAGGGAAAATAAAGAAGTGTTTATGGGTCCTGTACGACCAGCGGAAGTAGGGGAACATCGTATTGATCTGAAACCGGGTGTAGAAAGGAAAAAACCAAAGTTATATAGCGTGCCGGTAGCTTATAAAGAGGAAGTGGATAGGCAGATTCAGGAGTTATTAGAATTAAATCTAATCGAACCGTCGAATGCTGAAATTAGCCATCCAATTTTTTGCTTTGCGAAAAAAGATGCAACTGTCAGAATGTGTATTGATTACAGAGCTTTAAATTCTGTAACGCAGGTTCCCACCTTCCCGATGAAAGATTCCCAAGAAATTATGTATACCGCAGGGGCGGCTAAATATTTATCTTCAATAGATTTATTGAGGGGTTATTGGCAAATTAAAATGGCTGAGGATTGTAAACCTCTGACAGCTTTTACGACGCATAACGGAACTTATCAGTGGCGTACAATGCCTTTTGGATTATCAGGGGCTGCTGCTACGTTTCAAAAAGACATGAATGAGGTTCTCCAAGGTCATCGGAGG
The DNA here is from genome assembly GCA_964019185.1 of Maratus speculifer. Taxonomy (NCBI): domain Eukaryota; kingdom Metazoa; phylum Arthropoda; class Arachnida; order Araneae; family Salticidae; genus Maratus; species Maratus speculifer. Next base: position 275,766,821 of record OZ025289.1, on the reverse strand, counting down.
TATGCAGAAGCATATATTGATGATGTCATCATTTTCTCCGATACCTGGGAAGAGCATTGTGAGCATGTCAGGGCTGTCATTGAAAAGTTGAAAAATAGAAATTTTACGATTAGACTAGACAAATGTAAATTTGGAGAGAAATTGACTAAGTTTTTAGGTCATGTTATTGGGGGTGGAACTCATGCACCTGATGAGGAGAAAATCGGAGCAATAAGGGACTTAAAGAGACCAAAGACTAAAAAGGAAGTTAGATCAGTTTTGGGATTAATGGGATTCTACCGATCATATATTCCAAATTATGCTGAGATAGCTATACCTTTAACCGAATTAACCAAAGGAAATGTCAAAAATACTGTACCATGGGATGAAAGGGCAGAAAAAGCATTTAATACTCTTAAAGATGAGTTGTGTAAAGTGACGAGTTTGGCTACACCTATCGTAGGCCGGGAATATCAGCTTCACGCCGATGCTTCCGACCTTGCAGTAGGATGTTGTCTTACTCAAAAAGATGAAAAGGGTCAGTTTAAACCTATAGCTTTTGCCAGTCAGAAATTGTCAGGGGCTCTGCGTGCTTGGCCGAGTATAGAGAAAGAGGCTTGGAGTGTTCTCTTCGGGTTGCGGAAGTTTGAAAAATGGACTTATGGATCTCAAATTACCGATCATAATCCATTAAAATTTCTCACGGAAACAACCCCAAGGTCGCCCAAACTCACTAGGTGGGCTCTAGCCTTGCAACGCTGGAACCTGAGCATTTCTCATCGTCCCGGAGTTCAACATTTGAATGCTGATGCAATTTCGAGGCTATAGAGGAAGAGCTGGGAAGAACAACCAGTTACTAGCCCATCAGTATCAATGTCAAAATAGTAGACAACCTTAAAGGATGTCATCACATGTCTAATTTTTTTTTGTGTGTGTGTAAATATCTTTTTTTAAGTTTTGTGTTTATAATAGTAAATTAGCATGTGTATTGTTTATGCAATAGTAGTATTAGTATAAGGTTCAGTAGAGATGTCAGTAGAGAATGTTCAGACACCTGAAAATGCCTATGTAATATTTAGAATGAAGAAATCTGCAAAGAGACTATTGAACTCTTCCGTAATATTATTATATGTTTGGGGAAAATTAGCCCCTAAGAGGCATATTTTCCGCTAAGGTGGGGGGTGTCAGGTTCCTAGAAGACATCTGCCCTGAATCAGAAAGGAATGACATTTCCTTATCTGAATATTTTATGTATTGTGGGTTGTGTATCCGTGAAGCTCGAAATACCTTTCTTTCTTTTCTATAATAACGAATGACAGATGTTGACACAGGTGTGCAGATGACGCACTCGTTGATGAATGAAAGTGATGGCCGCGGGGCGTGCCTCAGCTGTCATCTAGCTATTGGAGTGATGTGTAAACAGGAGATGTCATGACTCAAGGTTGGAGTGCGGGATTGAACCAATGAGCGTAAATAACACCCGTTCGTACGAATGCTTTTACTGTCCTGGAATTATTGTACTATTTGAGTAAAGTGGTCCTTTGTTAATTTTTTTCGAAGAAGAGTAGCTTCTGGCTTGTTTGTAAAGGGCATATATTCAGCCTTGTTAAAAATTGGCCCACACGCATAGTTTATTGCTTGCGTACGTGAATGAATAGTACCCTAAAATTTTATAACCCATGACAAACGTTGACTGTCATTTGAGGCGGAGTAGATATTTTCCCAGACCCTTAAAGTTTGTTTTTATGACCGATTTGAGATAATAGGGCAAATTCACGGATATCGGCGAGCACTGGTTTGCAAGCAGGTGCAAAACTTAGAGACAACTGTCCCTGCTATCTGACCACGTGATTGAGGGTAGGGGACGCAAGCGATGACCATATTTGGTCATGAGAGAGGGTAAATATTGCATTGGCCAATGAGATGGACTCTAGGAACAGGAGAGAAAGGGGAAAGCATTAGTCTTCCTAGTTTTTGGTGCCCCTTTTGATTTGCAGAGGGACGTGCAATTGGTTTTTTGGAAATAAAGGGAGTTTTGGTCAGAGCTTCGTATGGAGAGGATCTAATTGAAGAAACGCATAAGTGTAAGTCAGGAAGAAATGCTACCTGCCGGAGAGAGCCGAGATCCTGAGAGTTCTTCGAGATTAGCAGTCTAAAGAGAAAACACTCCAAGTGTAAGTCAGACAGAAATGCTACCTGCCGGAGAGAGCCGAGATCTTGCCGTGAAAGAATATCCCCTCCGATCTAGCCTTCACCGTGAGCAGTGGAATGATTAGCAATCTAAGACAAGACACCCCGAGTGTTAATCAAGAAAAAGTACTACCTGCCGGAGCGAACCGAGAGCTTGCCGCGAAACGATATCCCTTCCGATTTAGCCTTCACCGTGAGCGGTGGAATGATTAGCGGTCTAAGACAAAAACTTGAAAGAATTCAGCTGCTGCTTAAACTGAGTATAGACACTGGGAATTCTGTGTAGAGACTGTTGACCTAGTGCATGGAAGACTCTGTGTGCTATTGCCCATCATATAAATGAAAAATGCCCAAAATGGGTAAATGAAGGAACTCAGCTGCTGCTTAAACTGAGTATAGACACTGGGAATTCTGCTTAGAGACTGTTGCTCTAGTGCATGGAAGATTTTGTGTACTGTTGTCCATCATATAAATGATAAATACCCAAAATGGGTAAATGAAAGAATTCAGCTGCTGGTAAGAGATATATTATGTATTTAATCTTAAACGATTTTTTTATCCTAGTGATTAATCTTGTAGTGATTTAGTATTTCCTTATGTTTACAACAAAAGTTGTATTAGTGAATTCAGATGATTTTTTTTTGTTTTTGTTTGTTAAATTAAATAAAGGAGAATGTATATATAAGGGATATGCTTTAGTATAGTTTTTTTTGTTTTTTTTTTATTTATCCTACCTTGATATTAATTTAATTGAATTTTAACCTCTGTAATATCGAAATAACTATACTAAGTTTTGTAATACCATAAAATTAAAGTAGTTTCTTTGAATGTTTGGAGGTAAAATAATTTTCAACCATTACCTTTTTTATTTAGAATTTTTAAATAACTTATCAGACCGGAAATTATATTAACACTGATTAATCAATATACTATTGCTTAAACTGAGTAAAGATATTTGACTAGGTAATAGAAATTTTAAAGCAGAAACTGTTAAGAAATTCACTTGATTTTAAATGAATTAACTTATCTTATAAACAAAAAAAAAAGAAAAAAAAATGGAGAAGTTAAAGCAGATGTACTAACACTATACGAAATTGGTCAAAAATATCATTGTTGATTTCTGGGGTGTTTATGTTTATTATTTCTAGTTTTTTAATTTATTCAAAATTATATCTTTCTTTGCCTTCTTGAAAATAAGAAGGATTTCAGGGTCTTTCTTCTCTCTTTTGTAATGTTAGATTGAATCTTGTGTTTTTAAATTGTTAATATGAGTTTAATATCTCAGGAATCAACATTGATAAATGTTGGGTTCTACTGCAGATCAAGGTTTAGTACTTGAGACTGGGTCAGATTGAGAATCTTGCTGTGTTCTTTCTTATTTACTTGTATTCATTAAATTTTAAAGAATCTTAAATAATATTTGTGTTTATCCTTTTTATCGTTTTAATTTGTCGTTTAGTTTGTTTATCTTAATGATTTCTTAATGTTAACTGGTGTAATCTTAACTTAATTCCTTTTTTTATATAAGCATCTAATTTATTTAATTAAATCTACAACAGGATTCATGTAATTGGAAATTGGACCCAGATCTCATTAAATTCTTTAATAAAACTGAAGAGTATTTATTGATCTATATTAACTAAGTATAATTTGCTGAGCAGAAGTTGCAATTAATTAAAGTAATGATCTGTTGCAGAAATTTAATAAAAAGAACCCAACAGATGAGCTCTAAAAAGTCCTGCATGGGGGAAGGAAGATCGCTGACAAGGTCAACTCTGGACTGAGAGGTTGGAGACAGTTCTCGCTTGGCGTTGAGACCGATAGGTCGCTCAGGATTTGTGGTCCTGTTGGATAGTGTATATTTTGAGCGTGGGACAAGGCGTCCCGGTGGATAGTGTTATAGGCCGAGAAGTGAGGCTAGTACCCTTGTGTGTTAGATTCTGCAGTAATCTCTGATAAAGCGTATCTAACGTGCGTTGAGTGTGAAGAAGAAAGTGTAAGTTGAACGGTACACAACCAACGTTTATTGTAGTTAATTTAATGTTGAACCGGATCATCTATATCCGAGTTGTAATTGTAAATAGTTGTAAATATTGTTTCTTGTGTACATATCTATATCTTAAATAAACTGTTAGTTCAGTTCATTAACAGCGTCAGTGTTATTTTACCCAATCCTCACAGCAGGTGACCGATATCACCCATTAATATCGGTGGTGGCAGCTTAAACTACCTAGGACATTCTTCTAAGTTTGGTGGACTGAGAGGAGCGTCCGACAGTGATAATTACGAATAATGAACCATGGCAGAGCCGCCTATTGAACATTTTGCACCAAAACGTAAGCAGCACCATCTTATATCAAGTACTAACTAAATCTAATATTTTATGAGAATCCATGAACTATTTATTGAGATATGGCTAATGTGGAAACTGTGAGTAATGCAGCAGAGCAGCGCCACCTGTTGAGTGACATACACACAATAAGATTTTCGTATGATCAAAATCTATTGTGATATTCTGTTTGAGATTTAAAAAATCTTAGTACTTTCAAACCTTTTCCAAACAGGTTCTTCCTCAGAGAATATTATATTTTATAAATACTTAAAAAAATATTAGTACTTTCGAATGTTTTCCAAAAAGTTTCTAAATACTAAATACTAAAAAGATCTTAATTAAGACTTAAGTTAAGACTATTAAGTTACTATTATTATTATTACTGTCATTCTATTATTAGTTAAAGTTATTCATTTACTTTAAGTTATTAAGTTAAGACTTAAATCTCAAACAGAATATCACAATAAATTTTGATCATGCGAAAATCATATTCCCAACATAAAATTATTACTTATCCATTATAAGAGAATCTATAGAAATCCTATGCAAAAGCAATAAAGTGTGCAATGATGCCCTAACTTATAATATATCCAGTTTATGGTTTAACATCCTAAAAATAAAATCCTGACAATTTTGAGAAAATGATGTATTAAAATTTCATGGTACAACAATCAAATATTTCTTTTTACCGTTCACCTAAATTATTACTTACTCAATCTTCAAGCCACGAGTCTTGTTCATTTGTTCATTTTTTAAAACGAAATCTTACATTTGTATCTATAAAAGAAAATATTCTCTGAAGAAGAACCTGTTTGGAAAAGGTTTGAAAGTACTAAGATTTTTTAAATAAAATTAACTTTTAACAAATATACTTAATTATTTAGTCGCCTTTTAAGTAAGCATGAACATTTTAAAGGTCATATTATTCATTTTATGGAACACCCAATTTGATTCCCAAATGCCACAATGACACCAGAATTCTGGTATATTCAAAATGGTCAAAATTTCCGTTTATGATGTATCGGAAAAATAGATTTATAAGTAAATTCCGGTGTCAATCAGTCATTTCGACATTTTCGTAATGAAAGTGGCCTGGGGTTATCAGAAAGGGTTATCAGTTACAAGCAATGGCTTGAATTTAAAACTAATCGCATGAAATCTCTTTTAATTTTGTTTGCTTGAGAAGATTATTACGTTTCTTTTTCTTTAAAAATTCTTTGATATTAAGTTGATGTAAATTTTCTTTTAACATTTTCTTTAAAGTATAAAATTTTAAGCTCATAAGTATATGTACATTTAGATAAAGGGAAAGAAAGAGAGAAACAGTAGAATAGCTAGATAGATTATGTCAAGAAGTGTCTTTTTTTAAAACATATTTTTTTAATTCAATGTAATATGCCTCGAGTACTAATGTTTTATTCGTTTATACAGGGTGTTTATAAAGTCCCGGACCCATTTTGATGTTTAATAACTCATAAAATAATGAAGATATAAAAAAACTTATAGCATTTATTGATAGAATAACTCCTATATTTTCTAACTTTATTATTAGGAACTTTTTTATTTAGAAAAAATTAAGACTGGATGTATACAAAGTTCAAATTGCTTAATTAAAGAATGCTTTCCGCTACCTGGCGTGAAATTAATTATCGACTTGATATTCTGCGTGCGACGAAGGAGGGCGCCCTTGGAAGTTCACTGACAAGGGTCATGACACTTTTTGAGTCTATCTAAACACTTATGTTATTAATTTTAATCTATCTTTATTATTTTATGAGTTATTAAACATTAAAATGGGTCCGGGACTTTATAAACACCCTGCATATTAATTAATATTAAAGAACTCTTTAGTCTAATTACCTGTAAGTAATAAAGGAAAAGGTAGAACAAACATTCAGCTCGTTAAAATTAAATAAAAAAACAGACTGTATAGAAAATTAACATAATAAAATAATTCACTTTAACATAAAATACTATTAAAAAAGAGAATGTAAAAAAGTTCAAAAAGAAAAAAAAAGATTTCATACAAATTTTCTCTCAAATTTAAAAAATCAAACTCGGTAAAATGTTATTTACGCTCTTTTGCATTTTTCTGTCTTTTGAAAATCATTCATTAATTTTGCTTATCTTAAATCGAGTTGATTCTGTTTGTCTAAAATAAGAAATTGAAAATAAAGTCACTAACTAAGTTAAAAATATTTTCCCCATAAAAAAATTTGTGAAAAGTTTAAACACAAGCTTTTACCTGAATGAAAAAGGAATTCTTAGAATTTCTACATAATTATTTTCTACAACATATTGTTATGTTTTTTTTTTAGTAATATTTTTTTTGTATAAATTATTTTAATATTCCTAAGTTAAAAAGAACTCTTGTTAAGATATTGTTAATACGGCTTTTTATAATGCTTTATGTATCTCATATTTAAAATTATTCTTTTTTTTCTTAGTAGCGAAAACCCTGGACATTCCCTTTTTCTATTTATTTTTATGATCGTTCTCACGAGAATAAAGGCATTGTTGTGAATGAAAGTGAAAGTTTCCCATTCCCTTATCTAGCGTAAATAGCACCCGTTCGTACGAATGCTTTTACTGTCCTGGAATTATTGTACTATTTGAGTAAAGTGGTCCTTTGTTAATTTTTTTCGAAGAAGAGTAGCTTCTGGCTTGTTTGTAAAGGGCATATATTCAGCCTTGTTAAAAATTGGCCCACACGCATAGTTTATTGCTTGCGTACGTGAATGAATAGTACCCTAAAATTTTATAACCCATGACAAACGTTGACTGTCATTTGAGGCGGAGTCTGGATCAAATTTCCAATCACTTGAATCCTGTTGTAGATTTAATTTAATAAATTAGAACCCAACAATATATATTTTTTTGAAATTTGCATGATGTAAATAAGAATATATTATGTTTAAAAGCATGGCTATTATTTCTTAAATTAAGACGCAAGATATTTATTCTAATTTTTCAAAAAATTCTCTTTTGTTATGTCTAATAACAATATGAATATTTGCCAAATTGTACTAAACAAACAAACTTAAAAAATACATATTATAAATTAAAAGCATCAAATAATAGAAATAAATAAAAATATTTACAATATACCACTTTAGTAAATTACTCTTGTACAAAAAACTTCCTTTAATTTAATTTTTGAAAAAAAGAAAATTATTATTCCTCTGGTGCTCTATTTGAATTGTATAAGTAAATATTTAAAACTTTTAAAAAAGAATTTCTTGTTAAATAATATTGTTATTTTTATACAATTCTGAACCATTTGTCTTCCTCATGTGTTGATAATCTGTAATTCTTTGAAATAAAATACAATAATTGCATTATTTTTTTTAAAAAATGCATTTTTTTTAACTTCTGAATACAGATGGATATTATTTTTAACAATACGCCTAGAATATATTAATGATACATTTTTAATATGTGCCTTTCAAAAATCGATTATTTTCTTTGTTTTTGTGTATTTATACAAACAACACAAATCAAAACCGATAATTTATATATTTTAAGAGTGTATCTGATCTAAGAGGGAATTTTTTGATTTTTTTGACGTGCCACGTTTTATCAAGAAATGCCCTATTTTTCTAGATTTAGACTTTTTTGAAGTTCAATCAATAAATAAAAAAACTCCTTGGTCAATTATTTGTCTAGTGTACCTTATATATCAACTTTCTAGGTGGATTTGCTGTGTCATAGTACTTCATGTCCACTTTTATTTCTGTGGTTACTGGAAATTGGTGGTCTTTCGACGCTGTGAGTGACATTTGGGTTTTCGACATGCATGTAATTGAGGTATACTTATTATATGCATTGATTTTATATGCTGAGGATGTGGATAGTACTCATGATAGGCATAGAGCTGATTACGTTCAAATTACTTAATTTATTCATTGTGTGTTCAAAAGTTGATTTTTAGTTACGTAATTTTTTATAATGTTGTAATTATTTTTCTATAAAATAGATATCATTTTTAGGATTCTATTTATTCTCAATTAAGCATTTTCAGATGCTTACATGTGTTTATCCATGCAAATGTAACAAAATATTTTTCCATTTAACGGCTATATTTATGCTATTAATTTATCATGCTTGTGTGTAAAATATGTTTGATGAGCATGAAAATGTTTACTTCAAAATGTATCACAAATTTTATTCAAAAGCCCATATTCAGGTTTTGAGGAAAAGAGGTGGGTTGATAAGGGCCATTTTTTGCCCATCAGCCTCTTGATGTGACATACATTTTTTTTTTTCATTAGTATATCTCATAACAAAATAGAAAAAATATTTTGAATGAAAGTTCTATAAATGATGGAAAAAAATAAAATATATAATTATGTAAGTATTATGTATATTTATGAACATATACACAATTATCATTAGTTTTAATCCATATAACTAACAGTAAATGTAATACTAATAGTAAAATTATGATGAATGGAGCTTATTTAGACTACTATTTTAATATATGAGTTATCGGAAATAATTAATAACCGAAATTTTTTTTACAAATCAGACACACTTTTGGCATTGTGTTTTATATTCGTCTTTCTACTTGATTTCTTCCACTACAAGACCATCCAGTGGCGGAATCTTGTAGTATATGAGCATATTCAAGACATGGTTTTTTTTAAACTTTGGTTGAGTTATGGCATGAGTAAGCCAGAAATCATAATATCGAAGCAACATCTTTTCATTACTCTACGACATTTGAGTCTACTTTACACTGACAGTAACCTTTATGTGATCTTACTTCACTCAGTTTTTATCCAAACATTATAGTTTTTAGTACTTGTGTGTCGAACAATCGAATTTTAGTCAAGGGACGTTTCTGCTCAGCATCTTGCGTTGAAAACTGTTACTACTTATTTAAGAATCTGGACATTTCATGTTCGAGATCCATTTCTTGCAGAAATTTCAAACAATGCCGGAAGCATCTGACAATAGCCTAACATCATTTACCTAGAGCCAATCCCTGATATTGTGTGCATCTTTCTTTGATATATGCGTAGGCTTAATCAAAGGCCTCTCTTTTTGTAACAAGAAAGGTCTTCATTGAAATAAACAATCTTCACTCTTCTGGATATAAATGTGTGTGTCATCAGCAACAAATATCATAGTATCATTGTCGCATCCGGAATAAATAATATTCTATAAAAAAGGCAAAGGCTTCGTATTTTTTCATTAACCTGAGTTCTAGTGATGCGTGTCATTCCAGGGTATAATGGAATTAAGTTAGCAATGAAAATGCGGTTTGTGTATTGCACAAATGATATTCTTTTTCTTTTATTGACAACTGTATACAGAACATCAGTGGAGAGACCAGTTCTAAGCTTTACAAATAACATACCAAATAAGCATGACAAACCTCTTTCTTTGAGGAACACGTTGTGGCCTTAATTTAAAATCAATATAGTTAAAATCAGTTATAAATATACCCAAGAAAGTAAAACTCGGAAAAGTGTTTCGATGTGCCTAAATCGAAGCATCTCTTACTTACTACATTTCTGATATTGTTTAAAACTCTTTGAGCTCTGGTGAATAAATTTCTTCAAAATGCCAAATGTCACATTGGCACCAGTATTTTGATAAGAAAAAACGATAAACGAGATACACGGAAAAATGCATTAAAACTTTCTGAAAAAAATTTGGTCGAATTTTCTGGTGCCGTTGTGACATTTCGGAATTAAAATTATATAATAGAAAATTTTACCATCATAGCTCAAAGGGCGTCACTTATAGGGCGTAAAAGTTGCAGAGAAACTCACTAAATACTGATCCCTAAATTTGAGTTTTACATCATAGTTTTCCGCGAAGAAATTTACATTTTAGATTTTTTTAAATGCTTTAGTTAGAGTTGCTTTTGATATGTCCACGAAGGAATTCTTATCTTTGTATATTATACAATAAGTGTTAGAGTTGTAACAGCAGGATATAGATAAATGTATATTATAATTGTTATTTGCAGTGCTGTCGAAGGTACCCGTTGACGAATAATTCCTTATTGTTACCTCATTAGAAAATATAGGAATATTTTGAGTCAAAAGCAAATGAAATACATATGATCTGCATTTAGAGCACAACTTATTACTACTTATTGTAGATCGCAGTTTTTAGAACATCTAAGTATCGATAAACTTTTCTGTTAGAACAGATAGGAAAATCGCTATTTCTTTTTCACCAGGTTTTATAACAGTTACACTGGCTTCCAAGCATATTTATTATAAAGTTTTTTCAATGAATATTTACAACAACAGCTTTACAAAACAACATTGACATCCTGAACAGGGTAACTTATTTTTAAGCGCGGAAAAACAAATCTGAACGCGGTCCAATACCAGTGCAACAGTACTATTGGGTGAAGCATTTTTTTTTCACTAATATCTAAAAGCGCACACTGAACGAAAAAAATAATACTCTTATAAAATCTTATAAAGTGTAGTAAAATGTATAAAAAAAAAAAAAAAAAAAACCTATTTTCGAGCAAAAATTTCTATATTTCACTATTTTATTTATCACGCAAGTCTAATATTATAAGAAAGTACATATCTTTAAGTATATAAAGACATTGAACAATTGTCGGAATCCAAAACTTTTTTTTTCGCGTATATGACGGGCGAAAAGTTGCCCTTATCAATCCATCTCCTTCCTTAACCAAGGAGAACGCACGTATACCCAGGATATGAATAGATTTTACTTTGTCATCAACAAATACAAATAATAATCATCAATTTATTTAATCGGAAACAATCCTTAGAATTTCTGCGAGAAAATGTGTTAAATATTACATAAAAAATAGTGGTGGCAGTTCTAAAAAACATATACATTCTGCATCTATGATGCCCGGCCTGTGTTCTCCCGGATCAATACAGTACAAAAACTATTTCGAAACATTTCCGAAAATCATTGGCGTAAAAATAACATCTGTTTTTTTTTTTTTTTTTTTTTTTTTTTTTTTTAAGTGGGATGAGATTTCCAAGGTTTTGCACACCACTATTTTGTTATAGAAAATGCTGTTCTCTTAAATCGCAAAAATATTCCGATCAGACACACAATATTATTTCAAATAAAATACTGGTGTGTAGATACGCGGAAATCTCATCCATACTAAACTATCTAAAATCGATAATATATTGTTTTCTGAAGTTTTTGAATATAAAGAAAGGTATTAAAAAATGTTGATGTGTGGAAAGGTTGCGTAATTTCAATATTGGTTATATTCGTTTTATAATTTTCTATATAGAGAGATTTTCGCTACTTTTTACAGTGTTAGTATTCCCGAGTGACTCAGCATCTACTCATTATTTTATTTTATTTATTTACATTCTCGCAGTTTTTTACTTTTCTATAGGAAAAAAACATTGAAAACTATTTTCGATTTCTGGTTTTTAACGCATTTACACGAATCATTTTTACAAAATATCCGTTTTTCCGTAATCGTCTCCACGTATCTTCTTTCTATCATTGAAAAGTGTGTGACATTATGCCTAGAAGTGAACCAAAATCATCATATATGTTTTTTTCTGTGGTCATAAGGTCACAATATGAATGTGAATACATTGAGACTGGCAATTTGCATCTACCTTATCATGCAATCCTTAAGCACATGTTGTACAACAGAAGGGAGAATTTTTTTTTCATTTTATTAAATATTATGATCGAAATTAACTTATTTCTACTCGGATTTGTAAAATGAAGCCGAAATTTTAGAGTAAAATAAAACTACTGTAGTATTGTAGTAATAATGCTGAAGTAATAACATGCGTAATAATTTTTTGAAATGTTAATTTGAATGAGAAAAAAAAGGAAGTTTTGGAATTAGTACAACTGACAAGTTTACGTTATGCTTAGTAAGAATCTTTTGAAGATAGCATATTAATTAGAAATGAATAAAATGAAAGCAAATTAGAAACAGGGAAATTATACATGTCATGTTAAAATATACTGTAACCCTTTGCTTTTCCTCCGTCAGAAAACGGAAATTTCACATTACATTCTCAAATATGAATCACAAAATCATTTATTCCGGAAATATTTAATTTCGTCTAGCGTCTCCTGTGACACGCATAGAATTTTAATGAATAGAAAACTCTAATTTCTCAGATTGCATGTTCTTTTCCAATTATTAGCGTTAATACTCCGTTTTGGCTAAATAAATAAAATTATGTACTTTAAGGTGATGTCTTGCATATTTATTTTATTAATGATATTCTCTCATTATATTTGAGATCTATTGAATGTTTTTTTAAGTTTACAGCTCGGTTTCATTAAGAATTACTGACATTATTCTACAATTGTTTTCATGAAATACATTTTTTTATACAGCATGATTGGCGAAATTTAATAGAACGTATCGAGAACTCTGCAAGCAAAAAGATTCTCTGACATGGAAAAATGTTGAAGGTAATAACCAGCTTATTTGTCAAATTCATGTTTAACCTTGGAGGATACTCATCGCATTTTGCTACTCATAAGCACTTGCCGGGTTTTTGTTTCACAAAACAGATTTCCACCGCAAACAATGTAGGGAATGCGTTTTGTATTTTTTATTGAATTGTGTGTTGTAAATGTCTCATAATCTTGTCATTTATTCAATTTAGTTATTCAATTAATGCAGATGTAAAACTGAGAAAATCTTTTGTAGTTGAAATGCAGTGCATTTACAAAATGAAAATTTTATTCTAGATTTAGTAATTTAATAATCGATAAACAGAAGAATCTTGATTCCAATCCACGCTGGTTTTATAAAGGTGTTTATAATTTTTTTTATTTATACAGCATTGTATAATAATAATGTGTGATGATTAAAAGCATGGAAATGTGTCAGCAATGGCATTTTAGAAAGTTATCAGTGTGAAAAAAATATTTTTTCAATAGTCGAAGAAATTGTTCTGGCTGCGATATTTAACATTTTAAAAAGTAATGTTTCTTAGGAGTTATTCTTTCTGCAACTTTTAATATTTCATTCTGAATAACTTTGGAAAAGAAAAACCATCCTGCGGAATTAAAGTTCTCTATTCATTAAAATTCTACACGTGTCATTGGAGGCGCACACTGAGATGAAATATTTCCGAAATAAATGATTTCGTGTTTCATTTTTGAGAATGTAATATGGAATTTCCGTTTTCTTCTCGAAGTTTTATTATTAAAAATTTTAATTAATTACAAAGAAGGAATAATTTTAAACATTCTTTGTAATATTTTCATAAATTTGTATGGGTATATTAATGTTCCCTTTCAGAGATATTTTAAAATAAATTTTACATTAAAAGTAATTCTCATTAACCCTTTCCTGCGCAGAACTAATTCATTGCTTAAGTGCTGAAACTAATGACTGACGCCGGAATTTGAAAACGACTTTATTTGTAAAAATGAAAACTCTATATTTCCCGCATTCAATAAACCATAATTTTTTTAAACAAAATTCCGGTGCCAATGTGGCGTTTGGGAATTAAAAATAAGTGGTATATCTATGAAACCACCGCGCCGCAAGGGTAAAAAAAGAAATAGTGAATTATGAATTATGAAAAGTAATTCTATATAAGTGAACTTTCTTTTGTTAATTTTGTTCGAAAACAGTACATTGTAAATATAAAACTAATTCTATTGTGAAAATATAATATAATCATAAGCGAAAACATAGAACATTATCTTCATTTGTCTTAAGAAACCTCAATATTTATGACCATCATATTTTATATTTGACCGTTATATTTTTTATATTTAAATGTGAATTTTCAAAAAAATATATTATTGTGACAGATTTACGGAAACGTTTCAGTTTGGCTTTTAATTCGTTTTCCTATCTGGCATATTTTTTTTGAATGATATCAGTTCTCATGTAAACATTTTTAATAAACATGTTTTCTAAATATGTATCACATGCGTGTTGCTATTTATGTATTCGGAATAATAAATTTAAAAGACATTTATTATTGCAAATGATTTTTTTCTTCAAAATAATCTCCGTGGTGGTCAATACACTTCTGCAAACATTTGGATCAAATTCCATAGCACTGTTTGACATCCGATTGGTGAATACTTTGAAAAAAAAGTGTTTTCTGATTGCAAAGAATGCTTAGCTTGACATTTTTCTTGTTTTAGATTGCTTTCAAAGAACAGGTTTTTCAGTATACAAAACTTTTGTTCCAAAAACCGTTCTTACCCGTAAGACATGGTGACGTCCTGCGACGTCGTTGTGAAGTCACATTGTGACTTTGTGACCATCGATTGTCGATGTGACATCACGTGACGTCGATGTGAAGTCACAGTGACTAAAACGTGAAGTCGTTGTGGTCGTTTTAGAGCTCGTTTGTGACGTCACATTACGACCACTTTGTGAAGTTATGGTGTGACAAATTTGTGAAAAATGTGTCATTTGTGACTACTTTGACATTAACATTGTGAGGAAACAGTGAAAATAGCGACGATATTTAAATTGCCAGAAACATGTTTTTAAAAGTAAATAACATGTTTTGAAGAATATTTGTAATTTTCTAAAGAATTTTTAGAAAGTCACATCTCAGTCATAATGTGACGACACTGAGTGGTGGCATTTTGGTCACGGATGTGATGTGACCAAAGGGACTCACAGTGACATCACAATGACGTCACTGTGACCATGCATGCTATGAGGGTAGTTAGAGAATTAGTTTCTAAGGAGAGTATTTTATCAAACCGTCTGTAATCTGGTATATTTAAATAACGACAATTTCTTCCTTTTTAACACTTCCGATTATAGTTGAAAAGTGTATATAAATGCGGCTGTCATGTTCGTCTCTCCGTCTGTTCGTGCTCTAGCTTCGTAGATCATGTCGGATTACCATGTAAAAGATTAAGTGCTAGTTCATTACCATAGGTTAGGTATTGCAAAAAGTGCTTGTAATATTTATAACTCGTTTACAGGATACATATATAATAATGTCTCTAAAGTATAGTCTATGGCAAAAATTGTTTGGAGAATATTAAATGATGTTACAGCATTTCAAACTAAATGGAATTAGAATAGTCACTTTGGTGCACTACAAAATGCTTTTTATAGAATACGGTGTATTTAGTGTTTGTCGTTTATTTATAGGGACACACAAAAGAAATCGGTTGTAGTACTGTCTATAAGCAGTCATTGCTGGAATTTAAGTGATAATTACAGTATGCAATTTTAAGTGTAACAATTTTTTAGCTATTTTCTAAAATTTATAAATTTTATAAATCATTTACAGGCCTGCACAAGATAATTAATGTACTTAATCTGTAGATTATTTATAGGGCTAACAAAAGAAAACAGATACTTTTCAGAATGTAGTTGATGATTGGATTTTCAAATGTTCAATGGGTTTTCCAAGTTCTTTGCTAAGACATAACTGTTCACCTTATTAAATGATAAGTTTTATTTCAGTTTTCTGATCGTATCGGGAATAGTTTCGTTATATGTGCTAGACACATTTTTTTTCTTTCTTGTTTAATCCTTTTCCTTTCAGTAAGGTGTTCAGAGTTTAAATTATCAGAATAACTCATCTGAATTTCTTAGGAATATTTTTTTAGTTTTTGCAAACGTTACCGCATAGCTGTTTTCTGTTTTTTAAATTTAAGATTTAAAAAATACTCAACATTATTTGATTGATAACACATTATAAATCTTTTTTGAAGTGCAAAACAAACCTCCATTCAGTTAAAAATACCATATACAACAAATAAACCCATTTCAAATTATTTTTGAAGCTGAAATAAATATTTCTACCAACACTATCATCCACTTTAAGTTCCTATAATACCGTAACTTCAAATAAATATCATGAACGTGACCAATAGATTCTTAAATATTAAACAAACATAAAACTCAACACAATAAATTTTCTACTCCTCGGCAAAGTGTCTGTCGTTTGGAAATGAGTAATAATTGGAAACATCACATGAGAGTTCCTGCTCAGCTGATTCTCACAAACTAATGCATTTTCGAACTATCGTTATTTCTGTATTGCGAATGATAAAATACACAACAAAATATTAAAACTTATGTATGAATTTCGGTAACGGAATTCTTGGATCGATCTAAAAAAATCTTCTTATTTAGTTTATAAATTTCTTATTTTACATGCAGAGTTATTATTAGAAAAATCATCTTATGTTTATGCATTTTATTTTAAAATAATTAAATAGCTTTATATTTGAAAAACAAAGATGTTTTAAAAGATAATTTTGTTTGGTTTTCGTGTGATTTCCTAACATGTGAAAGAAATCTGGTTATAAATTTTTTAACTCAATATAATAAATTTTATCTTTTTTAAAAAAAATAACAACAAACAAGAATTACGACGTGAGAAGATAGCTTATTTGGTATTTAACAAACATAAAACTCCAACAATAAATTTTCAAATTTTCGTTTTCACAGCAAATTCGTGAAACACTTTTAGAACATTAACTGAACATAATAATTTACGTTTCTAACTAAAATCGTTTTTGACTGTCTTGTTTATGTGTTGTGCTAGGAAAAAGATTGTGCAAAAAGTGTTTTTAAAAATTGCATAATTTTTCCAGAAAGGCAGTTATTGATATTTGTTGGCAAAACTTAGTCATTCTAACTCACAGAAATTGCAGTACTTTAGTCAGACACAACTAAATTATCTTTGTTTGCCGTTAATTTACAATAAATGTAATACAGTAATACCTTATATTACAGAAAATTGGGATTTAAATTATTACATAGGCAAGACTGTAAGAAAGCTTGGTATTAGAAAAGAAGAGCATGAATCTGATATTAAATTTGGACGTACTAACACTGCCTTATCTAGAACATTTTTAAATGAGGGGTTAAAAAATATTGTTTAGTGAAAGCAAATTATGTTTCATATCAAATTGTTGTCGTAAGTCTATTATAAGAGAGTCCATTGAAATTTATACGCGCAAAATTTTTGTTTGCAATGATACCGTTTCTTTTATTATTCCTATGTTATGGTTAGAATTAATGAATAAATTCCTCGTAAAAGCTTGAATGGGATTAACCATGTTGGAAATAATTTTAGATCATGGTCTATTTTAATTTAATTTTCTACAATAGAGCGCGTGATTTTTGTTTTTTGTTCTTTATAGCTCATTGTCGCGTGTCATTTGTATTGACCGTGAAATGTTTTGAAATTTTGTTTTTATTTTTATTATGATTATGGATCTTATTAGACGGATCCGAAACATATCAATGTCATTTATTTTTAATTATTATAACACCTTTCTTAAGTAAAATAAAATTTTCATTTAAATGTTTATATAAAAGGTGAATCTTAAAAAATTTGGTGATTTACAAAAATCTATAGGATTTAATAAATTTTTTATCATAGTGAAGATATACATTTTTTGATATTAAACAAACATAAAACTCCAACACAGTAAATTTTCAAATGCTCAGAAAAGTGTCGTTTTTAAAGAATTAATACCTGGAAACAACGCACGATAGTTCCTGCTCAGTTGAATCTCATCAACTAATGCATTTTGGAACCATCGTTATTTCTCTTTTGTGCATCATAAAATACACAGTTATTAAAACTTATATATGGATATTGAAAACAGAATTTGTATGTTTTGCTAAAAAAGCTTGAATTGATACTTTCCCTACTGATTTAAAGAACATCTTAGTTTATAAAAACTACTTCTTGTTTATAAATATTAATTTATTAACATTAAATAATTTGATATTTAAAACCAAACGATTTTTTTTCAAAACTCTTTTGTTTATCGCGCAATTTTTATTTATTTTAAAAAGGAATCCGGGTTTAAATGTTTTAACTCAATGTATACAATTTCGTCCTTTTTACAATAGCAACAAATTGGTTTTACGAACGGGAGCAGATGCATTCTTTGATATTATACAAACATAACACTCCAACACAATAAATTTTCAACTGCACGGAAAAGTGTCGTTTTTATAGAAGTAATAACTGTAAACTTCCTACGAGAGTTACTATTCAGCTGAATCTCATCAACTAATGCATTTTCGAAATATCGTAATTTCTGTTTTGCGAATCATGAAATATACATTAAATATTAAATCTTATATATGGATATTGATAACGAAAATTCTAAATCGTGCTAAAAAAGTTTGAATTTATACTTTTCCTACTAATTCAAACAATATCTTAATTTATATGTAAAAGTTATTTTTTTAAAAATCCCCTTATTTTTATGGATATTAATTTATAATCAATAATTAATTAATTGAAACGAAACTATTTTTTTTCTCGCGCAATTTATAAAATAATAATAAAATTCATTTATAAAATGAATCCGCTTTTAAGTCTTTCAACTCAATTTAGTAAATTTCGTCTTTTTTTAGAATAACATCAAACAAGTATTATAAACATGAGCAGATACATTTTTTGATATTAAACAAATATAAAATTCTAATACACTAAATTTCCAACTGATTAGAAAAGCGTCGTTTTTGAAGGAGTAATAATTGGAAACATCATAATAGAGGGACAGGATGGCGGGTAGTCAGGGAAAAACCCAGTCAAGAAAAAAGGGAAACTATCAGTATTTTCTTATAGAAAATACTTGAAGTAATATAAAGGAATTAGGCAAGTCGAATTTTTCTTTAAAAAAATGCTGGTATTTAAGAACTTTTTTGATTGTGTTTTTTCCTGAGCACTCGCCACACTGAATGATCGCAGCTGATTCTCACTAAGTAATGCATTTTTGAACTATCTTTATTTCTCATTGATCAGCTGAAGATTAATGTTTTTGCAGATAATAAAATATACGACAAATATTAAAAATTATAGAATGGGACTTAACAACGGAATTTTTAGATTGTTCTAAAAAACTTAATTTGATGTTTTTCTTAATAAGTTTTAAAATATCCTATTTTACATGCATAAATTATTATTAGAAAAAGCACATTATGTTTATGCTTGTTACTGTATAATCATTAAATAATTTGATATTTGAAAAAAAAAATATATATATATATAGAAAATACTGTTATCTATTTTTTTTACTTCCGGATTTTGTCGGATTTACGCGTTTTAGGGGGTCAGAGATTGCAAAAAACATGTTTTTACAAAATTTCTGTCTGTCCAACACTCTTACTGCATATCCGTGTGTCGCCATTGTACTTTGAAAATGTGCATAAAGATATGTATAGAAATGAAATAGAAATGAACCAATATTTTTGAGTTTTTTTTGTGGCAAATAGGTTTTCCTTCAATTTTGTAATATTTCGTTGAAAAGGGGGCTATAATAGAGATTTTTGTTTCATTTTTTATGTTGTTCTATCGATAAGGGCATAAAATTGATCCACATTTTTGTGTAAAGTTTATCCATGACTATTAGATCCTTACAGAATTTAAAAATTAAATCCGCCGGAAGGATTGATGACAGCTTATGACAATAGAATAAGGGAAAACTATTGATTTGAATAAATATCATGATAGCCATTAACTTTTTTTAAAAAATCTGATTAATTGACTTAAGCAGAAACTGAAGGTGAAAGTTAAACTTGGTATGGTATTGAACTAATAATATTAAATTATTAACATGTGTAACTACTTTTTGAAATATTAAGATGTACGTATGACTTTAAGGATTGGCAGATTTAACAAAACTTTTTTTATTCTTTTGACATTTGTATGGAAAACTTAGTTTTAAATCTTTTAGTTCGATGAATAAATTTCTTCCTTTTTTCAATAAAATTAAATTTCTGCAACAGTCATTGAGTTTTTGCAAATATTTTGTACGATTTGGAAAATGATTTCAAGTTCTGTAGAAACTTTTTGGAATCAGTAAAAAGAATTCTGTTTTCATCAGTTTCTTATAACCATGTATAAAGTTTTGTTCGTTGCTATTTTCAACCTTTTTCTGACTTAGTTGTGCACTTTTTGTAGGAAAAGGAAACAATTCACCAAATAATTCTGCGAATAAATTAAGGTTATAGAATGACAAATCGATTCCTATAGCAACGAAAACGAGCATGATGGAAATTTGAATCATATCTTACTTGAAATAAAAATTCTTAATTATTCAAGATATAAGGTACCCTGGGTTAATAACGCCACGTTAAGGTTCTACCAATTTTCATGGCTTAGTTTAGATTGTATTTTTCAAACAAATATAGGATCTGATACAGCAACTCATTGACTATCTATATAAAATAAAATAATTTAACAGATATGTATTCATAAAATGTAATGGCGTTTTTTCTTGACCCATGCTATTTGGCGTTATTACCCACCTATATGGGTAATAACGCCATGCAAATAAAACTATGAAATACGATGGAATAATTGCATGTAGATAGCCCAATTCTAAAAATACAAACTCTACAAACTTAGAAATTGACAAATTGCATTCTAAGCTATTGAAAATGTTCAATTTTTTGTGAAAGTGTAAGAAAAATAAAGGTGTGGTGTGGGAGGGGGGATGAGGCAAAAGAATATCAGACCGTGAGCTTCTTCTTGCTTAAAAAGGACCGTTTAAATAGAAATATGAGAAACATTGCACAGTTTTAACTGTATTTATTTGAATCAGTATTTAGGATGTATCTCGGCCACTGTAGGGAATCAACCGGGGTATTAATATCAAGGATTGGCGTTATTACCCCGGTATAGTTATTACGCAGTACATTTTACATTAATAATTATCTCGAGAAGATATCCAAAATCTTTAACAACATTTTAAAAGTACATGAAATGCACTACAAATTTATGTAATTAACAAAGTATTTCCGGATAAAAAGATAGTCTTCACATCACAAAACGTATCTTGCAAATTTTAGATCAAGCGTTAATTTTAGTTGTTTGTAAAAACAATAAGACCTAAAAATGAAACAAATTAACTTGAAGCTGTTTTTTGCGATTTATATGACTCAAAACCCTTCTGCGCAGAGCATTTGGGTGTCATTTACCTGATTATTTCATAAGTATGCAAAATATAAGCACTTGGCGTTATTACCCCGCCTGGCGTTATTACCCCAGGGTACCTTATTTGATTCCAAACTGCATTAGTTGTTCCCCACGTATATGAAGATGAACATTGAGGCGGGAGATAGCGGGAGACCCACCCTCAAAGTCATTTAATTCTACCTTCGTTTTGGAAAATTGTACAAAGAACTGGTATTTGCTCTCTTACTAAAAAATTATTTAAAGTATATAAAACTGCATTTGTTGTTAAAAATAAAATTAATCCCCTAAGCAAAATCAAAATTCACTCATTAAATAATAATTTATATAAAGAAGTACAGAATTACGTTATTATACGTGTACTATTCCAGCAAATTAATTTTGAAGCAAAATATTTTATCTTTCTCAAAAGACATTTTCATGTAGGATATAAATTTTAATATTTAAAAAATATCATTTTTAAAACTGGGGAAAAATAACGTGCTTTTTAATGTTTAATGTTTTCGTAAGTGTTCTGGGTTTTTTTCTACATTTTAATTATTATAAGAGCACAATAAAGTGTTTATATTTTTTAACAATCAGAAATAAATTCTTTTTATTTTACTTTAAATGAAAAGATAAAAATGACAATAACTAACATATCTTAAAAATTCCCCAGTTATTTTTTTTTTTATAATGAAAAATTTCTTCAGTCTCATGTATATGCGAATTTTGTGTTTCAAGTTTCAATTTTAGATAAAAATTGAAAAATAATAAGTAATAAATCTTTTTGCTTTGTATTCGAGCTATTTGAGAAAATTTTCTTAGTGTAAACAACTTGTATATATATGTTATATATAATATTTTTCTCTTTTTCAGGATTTTGTAATACGGATACATAAGTAATTGGATTTTCCTGGAATCACACATTTTGATAATGAAAAAAAAACCCACGCTTACAAAAAATTCAAGGATAATATATTAGTGTTATTTTCGCGGCGAAACAGGAGCATAAATGTAAAATAAATCTAAATTTATTGAATGCATGCCATTTTCTTTCTTTTACAGTAGGATTAAAAGAGATAAAAAACAAATTTTTAAAAGTTAGCATAAACAACGTGAATTAAAAAAATATTTTAATAAAAGATTAAAATACAAAATGAACCAAAAATCTTTTCCTGATTAGAATAATTACTTATAAATTTACGCTTGTATAAAGATGTAACTTGTACCTAATTAAATAGTAAAAATATTAAAATTTCAGCCAGATATTTGAAAATAACACCCCTGTAGACTTAATATTAACATCAACCATGTCTTTTTCAGTGACTATTGTTGCGTCTTTAAATGATCAAATTTTAATAAAAGTTCAAAGGGTACCGAATCCCATTAAACTAAACCAAGATCATGTGAGATAAACGCAATTATTCCAAATGCAAAGGCTTCATTTTTAAATAGCATGTACTTTCAGGGTAGTTATAAACATACGTTAAGGGGCGGAGGGAAGCTTTTAAGCAATTCTCTCAGTATTCACGACGCCTTTGTTAACATATCTTCTACATGACACATTTATTTAAATTATCTCTTATAATTATATCTTGAATTTGCATCCTTAGATTACGGTGAGTACGAGGTTAATTAGTATGAAGTAAGTCACAAACTTGAACTCAGGCTTAATTAGAATTTGAGTTACGTTTTAGTGACATTGTGTTTCATGCGTATTAAATAACAACGGTTAAAACACATTTTGAAATTAATAAAGTGCGACTAATTCATGTTAATTTCGTTTAACTTCATTTTGCGTCTATATACTATAGCAATATTATAATAATTCATCTTGTAAACTATCTGTTATTTTAAGAATTAATTAAGACTTCAAATGTGTTTAAAGATATTACTTACTTGATTTTAACTTATTAAAGAACCATTATTTCAATAGATGTTCAAAAATAAATTTCCATTTATTATGTTAACTAATTTTAATTCTATTTTATGTTTAACGTAAGTTAACAGAATTTATTTCACATGTTATATTCTGTCGCACAAATCACTAAATCTTACAGATTAAATGCTCAAATCGAAGCTTTATAGTCGTAAGAGATAATTTCATGCATTCCATTTATGCATAAATTCCTGGCATATGCCCTTGATTATGTCTGGTCCGTGCAATATCTAAACACACATAATAAGTACCAATTTGAGGATGCTTTTTTTGTATTTAGCTAATATTTATGACTCTTAATAAAAAATTCCTTATACCTATAATACTAGGTACTATAAAATCCCACCTTTTTTGCCGAGTTTTTACGCATAAGCATTTATTTTGCATAACTAGTTTCTAATTTCTGTTTCTTTTTAACTCAAAGAGTATTGAGTAATATAAAAACTATATTTTAAGAAGTAGGTGCTTAAATTTATTCAAGTTTAGAAATGTTACTATAATGAACATCATTTTTACATAAATTAATTTTTTAATCTTTTGTAAACCCATTTTTCGTTTAATTATATCCACATTGACAACATCGGGAATAGTGTAATAATCCATTTAATCCATTTGTCAGGATTACTTTTTGACACATAAGTCCAAAATGCGATTATGTTTAATATTGAAAAATGTGATACTCAAAAGTTGAAACCATACGGACCTTGCTTTCTTCCTGCTTTATCATATATGTAGAATGTAAAACCCACAGAAAACCATTTTGCTATTTACTAATAATTATGAACTATTGCACTCAGTTCTGCATAGTACCTAATAATTAGATTTGGTTTGTTCTGTGAACTTTACACAGTTTCTAGTCAGCCCGGCAATGCTGCCACGTTGATGTGCATATAAATACAAGGGTTGGGTTTACAAATATTTATATAAATCTAATTTGGCAAAGTCGTCATAGAGCTTTTATAATTTTAACTATTGTACGCTACACCTCATAGTAATTTAGTTCTTACATCAAAAATGCAAAATCGCTAAATTGCAAACACACCTAGGTATCGAAGACAGACTACTTAAACGATAGTCTGCAAAAGTCCAGCAGTATCTGCGCTATAAGTAAATGTAATCTCACAAAAACACAAATGTGACTGAAGACAGCAGGACGCGGTGTCTAATCCAATTTTTTGAACTATAAAGTAAGTGTATTCGTAACTGGCAACTTGTACTCTGATAACTCCACACGTTTGAAATTCTTATGACATGTGGCGAAAATTTCTTCAAGTCCAGTCGAATGGATTAATATACATTCATGAAGTACAACTCGGCCCACGATCCGCTGATAAAAACTTTTGATCCTGCTTTTATGTTGAGCAAATTGCGAGAAAAAAATGGCATAAAATCAAAGCGAATATCCCCGATTTCAGATATTGATAGCTTCAAAGCATACTTTGGATAGATTAAATAAAAAAGAAATGCAATTAAGTGAAAGAAAACACACATGTCACTTTTGCGCATACAGATTAGTTTCGACAGAACAGTCACATAAAAAAACTAGCTTTCTTTATTAAAGGATTTCTAGTTCACTACAACATTTAACTGTATTTTTTTCACAAAAACGTGTCTTGTCAGACAAAAAACAGTTAACAATTAACACTTTGATTACGATGCAATAATGATAATATTTTATTTCCAATCATACTAGGACTTGCAAATATTTTCCTTTTGGCAGATTTTTTTTAATGAAAAAATCTCAACATTGAGGTATGTTACAGATTATTTTTCAAAAAGTGGTACGAATCTCTCTATCCTAAAACACAGCAACTAATGCTGACACCACAGCTGACAGGACAATTTTGTGAACAGCGGTCATTCTTTGTTGGTATTAAGAAGCACTTTCGATACAAAAAAAATCGTGTTGGCTCGGCTTACAGGGGGAGGTAGATTTTGAAGTTAAATACGAATTTTACCAATAAAAACTAAATGAAGATTAGAGATAAAACCAATTTTTTCACTAAGAAGCTTCACTACAGACCTAAAATTTGTGACAATTCTAATGTACATATACATGAAAAAATATGTTCAAGTTTATGTAAAATATGTCCTTCTAACTTTAAATTACATATTTGTTCAGAAATTGGGCAAGTACAACCTCTCAATAAATAAATATATAAATAAAATATAAAAAATATAAGCTTAAATATGTTGAAAATTGTAATTAAAAATGATGTAATTAAAAATTAAATTACATCAATTTTCTAAACTTATAATCTGATACATATTTAATATTTTCTAAAGTAAAAAAATTCCAAGCTGAAATAGTATGCTGAAAATTGTGATTAAATAGAAGTGACTTAATTTTCGAAACTTAAAATTTTATATATATTATTTAATTTTCATTAAAAAAAAAATTAAATACCTAGGTATGATATGATTATAAAAATCCTTCTCTCCTCAATACATTATAACGTGTTTCTGAAATAAAGAAAATCATGAATGATGGACTTGTTGGTCATAGTTACATATTTTCGTAACTTTCTAAGCACTTAATCTTAATGCGTGTTTGCCCCAGGTCGGTGGCTCACGGAATATATTCCATCTTGTGGTGCGTTTGTAGCCTTGCCAACATGCTATAGTGAGAAGTTCTTTGCTGGGTGTCGTTCCATGTGGTTTAGTCGGTAGAACTTCAGGGCGCTATACTGATGGCCCAGGTTCGACTCCCGGCATGGAATATTTATCAATAGGTTGGCATTTGCGCCTTTTAAGCAATTCAAAATTTGATTTTCATTTGAAATGACTCTTAATTGATCAAAATCGAAATTGTAACCCGCAAAGTTTTTTTTCAACTTGTATGTTATTTTTTTTAGTATTATTATTTATTTATTATTATTATTATTTTTTTAAGATGGCGTGGAACCTAAGGTGTGTACACATGTAGTACAGTTTGCTTGCTCGTCTTTGGGAATTTGTAGGAATCGCTAAGGAATGATAAGGTTGGAAAAATTTATATTTAAGTATTCTTCTAAACGGAGCGCATCTGAGAAGGCAAACTGTTGGATTGTTCTTGAGCTCTTTTTTTTTCAAAGAGGTTGTTGGTTATTGGAACGAAGAGACAGCCATTTCTTATTGTGGACTAATCTGGAAATAAAATTAACCAACAATTAGTAAACTTTGCTCTAAAAATTTTGTGCTAATACTTGAGAATAAACAAAACCCAATGCCCATTACATTTTCGGTCTCTCTTCTGGTGCTATCGCAAGAAATTATATAACCTTAATATTTTAGTAGTGCACCTACTTTTAATAAAGAAGATAATATTAACCATAGCATTACTGTTACATTATACCATTGACATTCATGATTTTTCAAATAGTAAGGTAGCCTGAAAATGCTTTCGATGACGATGATATTAATTAGCTCACTGAAGTCATTCTGTACTAGTGGATAAATCTGATTATTCAAATAGTTATTAAAATTTAATGTTTAACAATGCCCGGCAAAAAAACAGAAAATAATTATTTTATGTATTAAAAATAAAAATAAAATATATATTTATTTTTATTTTTGTTCTTGTTTGTATCTTGTTGTATCTTGTTTTTTGAATTTCATTGTAAAATATCTCAATGAAACAAATTGATTTTAAATAAATCTATAGAATGCATTTATTTAAATATTCTTTTATAACACTGCTGTTAGCGTCAGTTCACTTAAATTAATCCCACACCACGAGAAATATGACTAACATTTTTAAAAATATCTTCTTATAAATAATTTATTGTCTTGAAATATTTGTGAGTATTAATAATAAAAGTATTTTGACAATATACTAGAAATCAGAAATAAAACCCAAATATTATTACGATTTAAATATAAAGAACGAGCTTTCAAACTATTCTTAATAGTCTTTTTCTTTTTCTTTTTTTTTTTTTTTTTTTTTTTTTTTTTTTTTTTTTTTGTCTTCCCTTCTAAATTTGACATTGAAAAAATAGATAAACATAAAAACATTTCGCATTCCGTATATATATTCTAAAATTGGCTGATTTTAAAAATCAGGGATAGAAGTTTAACTTCTTTTACCAATATATGGGGTTGTCAAAAGTCTAATATAGAACAGACTGTTTTATCAAATAACTATTGGCATTTTTTAACTGAAAATTTAGAAAATGAAACAATTCCGAAAAATGTTTTTCGACGTTTCTCTTTCCATTACTTTTCTTATAGAATACCACTTCAATTTCAAAATCCATGTTTTCATTCATATCTCAAGATGTAAAATTTGAATATTTCATTTTCATCAAGTCCGACTGTCAGTTTCTAAAATATTTTTTCTTTATTTAGATCGAAGTTCTTTTATTTTATCATAAATCAGGAGTCGTCTCCACATATTGATCATAAGCGGTACGCAAGTGCTTTTTTGCAAAAAAAAAAAAAAAAAAAAAAAAAAAAAAAATATATATATATATATATTGTATTCCTCTTTTCTTTTCTTAGCATAAATCTCTGTAACTTTTTTTACATTAAAAATTGGCAATGCAAATATAACGTTATCACTTTCGATGGGAAGTGGCGTCTATCATTTAATATCGTAAAATATCTCTAGGACGTGTATTGATTTTTGATATCGTTATCATTTTTGTTCTGTCAGAACTTTTCTATTTTGAGTAACTTTACATGAAAATACTCTATTGCCTTTTATTTATTATTATTTTATATAGTTTTATGAAAGTTATTATTGAAGCCATTAATTATTAATAAAATCATTTCATTCCAAAATTTTGTTTGCCCCAATGTTTGACATTGCTTTTTTTTCAGCTATAGGCGTTAACACTTCGGTGTTAGAGAAAAAAGGAGCATAATAACTTGCAAATGATAATTCCGTTTCCAAATACAGAAAATGAAATAATGTTTTCCATGGTTTTGTTTTTAAGTTCCGATTTTACTCTGCCGGCTAAGGAGCAAGTGCAGGAAGATAATGCATTATAAAACAAAAATCTATTGTTAAATACTTTTAAATATTAAATGACTCTTTTATATGTTAAAAAAGTGCGTACAAATATCATACAGCCATACCCAGCTGAAGTGAAAAATTATACAGAGCCAGGAAGAGAACCTAGCATCACAGCATTCCAGGCTGTTACTCTATCCACTAAGCTTCTCCAGCTCACATCTAGGTCTGTAATTTTTCACTCCAGTTGGATTCTATGTATTTATTGTAAATATGTATGATAATAATTGTATATACCATTTTTTAACATATAAGGGAGTTATTTACGATTTAAAAGTATTTAAAAATTGCTTATTATTACTTAATGTAAATAATATCGCTTTTTTTTATGTTATTTAATTTAAATTTGTTTCATGTATTGATAATTTATTGATTTCTTAAATCCGTAAAGTATGCGAATAACAAACATATAATCATGTGTGCATATCACTGCAAACGTATAAAAAAGAAAGATAAAGAATGTACAAATATTTTCTTTTGGCATCCATAACGATAACATAGACGGGGGGGGAGGCGTCCAACGAGTGATAACATATGATATCATATGGGGGTAGAAAGGCTCTAAAATTAGATAATATATTTATAATGTTATATATGTAAGTGTAACCCTAAATATTTCTTTACTTTATACTAGTTTGTAGAGGTTGACTTCATTACATCAATTTTATTACATCTAATTAATTTATAAGTAAAATTGAATAATAATAAACTATATAAACTACAGAATTGTTCATTGTTATTGCTAATCTTACTGCCATTGCTTTATAAATATCATTTTTTCACAAACAATTTTTTTTTATACTTTTTAAAATAACGTTGAGTTTTTAACATAATTTAAAAATATCATTTATCTCCTTTTCATAAGCATAAAATGTAGAAATATTAGCATAAATTGCACTACACTAAACAAATAAACAAAGCCAACGAAATTTTTCTAGTCACCAATAAAGCTTTCATTCTTTCAATATATTTGTTTATTTCATTAAAATCTTAATTTAACATTGTCATTCTTGGTATAAACAGTCTGCATTTTAGGTTTTTCATCAGCCAATGCATTTTTTCAATAGGTGTATCACTGAAGATCTAATTTACACGTTTTCTACATTACATGTTTAAAGGTGTTATATAAATCTCCTAACTTCTTTTTATTATGTAATATAAAAAATAAAGGGTTCTTTTTAAATTCACAATTTCGGTTATAAACGGTTAAGATGTTTTTACTAAAGTGGTCCGGCATACAAAAAATTTGAAATTTTCTAAAAATGTTATTGCTTAAAAATTTTTTGTAATTTTCTGCTTAAGAGGACGTTTAAATCATGTTTCTATCTTAATTGATACAGTTAATATTTCCTTTTTCGTTTTCATTTGTTTTCAAAATCTAGTTTTTAAGTAATGATTGTTATGGGGATAACTTCTTGTGAAAATATGTTTTACTTCATGATGGGTTTTTGATTCATTTATGGCATTTAAACTGTTATAAGTCAAGAGCCGTTAAAGATAAATGGTTTAAACTTGAAACATGTCTTTATCAATTCTTTTAGTGAAATTTTGATTCAGCTAACTTTAAAAAAAAATATTTATTTTGAAAATGTGATTTGAAAAAAAAAGTTACGGTAAAGTGCCCAAACATAAACCACTTTTTATTAATGAATTTTTTTGATAATTTAGATTTTTTTAAACAAAAAAATTACTAGTTGTAGATCTATTTTCTCTCTATAAGATTATGGAGTCAAAAAATTAATGCAACTCGGGAAGAAATACATGTGTGGTGTATGATTTGCTGGTTTCAGCGAAAGAGGTTCTTATAATGGTGTACACTTGGTTCCTAAAATGACACCCAGGATCATATTCGGCAGCTACACCAAAAATGTCAAAGAAAATCAAGATTTTCAAGTAGGGGAAGGTTGTGTACCTCGGACCTATTTTGACTTTTTTTGCTTTTAATTAAAAAAAAATCGTCAAAATTAAGAAAAGAAACGATTTTATAATACTTTATCTTGTTACAAACAACATATATTTGTCTTTAATTTTTATATAAATAATTTGAATGAAAGATTTTGAGTTAAAAATAAAATCGAAATTGGACGGTGGTACATTATTAGTGGTGTACCTTGGTCTCATTACTAACAAGAGGAAAAAAACTCGTTTTTTAGTGAAAAAAATCAAGATTTATTAATCAAAAAGCTACATATATAATTTTTTCCCTAAAAAGCAATAAAAGGATTAATAAATTTTATTTATTATTATGTTTTAAAAAAAGTCTAAACAGACATAAAAACTCAGTACAATTACATTTATTGTAAATACAATAGACATTAAAACTTATTTATATTTGTAATTACACTTATTTTTAACCAAGATTGTAATTAGATAAGTCAATTCCAAATGTTAACATCTCAAGCTGCCTTTCAGATCTACCAGACGATATGGGATATGGCAGCTTTAACATGATATCCTTTTTGTCAACTTCATATGTAGTTTGGTGTTCTCTTTTGAATTTCTGAGAGTTTGAACCTCTTTTTAGATTTTGTACTTCAATACATTATCAGAAATAGAATTAATTTCAATGACTGACAATTTGATTGGGATAATCAATTTGTGATTCATTTTCTTCTCGGTCTTGAATCGAGTAATCTGTGACATTTCATGATAGAAATTCTGAGTCTTCAAAAACATCTTTATTCAGTGGATGCAATCCACAAAGCTTTAATCCTTTATATTTGATGGTGTGAAGAATGATTGAAATGCTCGGCCAACTAGTTCAGCTATATCATAAATAGGAGCTGGTTTTCCAGCACTACTTCGTGTAGCCATCCACTTATTCATAATTCTGTCATAAAAGACTTTAACAGGTCCAAAGACGCATCTGTCTACCTTAAACCATAACCATTTAAAATAAACCATATTCTTATTAAAAACATATTTAAAAATTTTAAATGCATATGTGAAACTGATTTTGTAGCAATATAGTTAAAATTATGGGATTGACATATAAACCAAATACATATATAAGGTTTAGCCCGTTTATACTGTCATACTAGGGGTGGTGTTATTTATGACGGCCGATTATCTGCACAAGGAATATAGGTCCTAGGAATACCCTAAGTGGGGGATCTTTCCAAAGACCCAATCCGCATTTACGCAAGGTTCGGAGAAAAAAAACGGAAACCTCCGAACGGTTAGGCCGACGGGCGCAACTGTATTCGAACCAGGCACCAGCTTCAAGAGTGATACCTTGCACCCACTGATGGCTCCATACAAGGCGATTGTACTATATTTGGGTACTTTTCACTACATTTTTTACTTACCCATCATACGTAGTATAGGGTAAGTCTTGCAATCGTTTTGAAAATCGAAATTTTTTTTGACGGATTTACACGTTTCGGACACTGGAGATTCCGAAAAACATGTTTTTAGAAAAAAAAAATTGCCGCCCGTCCGTCTGTGTGTCTGTGTGTCTGTCTGTCTGTCTGTCTGTCTGTAACCGCTCTATCTCCCGAACAAATTGAGATAGAGACTTGAAATTTAGTATGGGCTTAGTATGTAAGTATGGAACGAAGCCTATTTAATATAAGTAACCTCGATGATCCGGAACTATTTTTTTCGGACTCTCGAAAAATTCGTTCTGTAGAAAGGTATATAAAAATTTTCGAATTCTTTTATTTTAAGGAGTGGGCGTAAAAGGCAAAAAAATAACACAAATTTTGCATAAAAAACAAAGTCAATCAGATAATTAGTTGTTGAGATATTTTTAATCCTATTTTCCACATTCTTTGATTTTTCATGACCCTGTATTTCATTCAAATTTCAATTCAAAGATATCTTTTAATTGGAAATGAGATACTTAATTCGATGCAAGAAACCGTTAGTGAATATGATTATCATTTTTGGAGTTATAAGGATGTTTTTTTTACGCAATTCAGTGCTACTTGAATAGTTTGGCGTTTCATACAATTTATCGAAATTGGTTCATCAGAAATTCATTAATAGATCATGGTTATGTGTTAAAAATACTTAAATATACATTTATATTTTATTTTGGAATTGTAATGCATTTTATAAATTGTTTACATATGAT
The DNA here is from genome assembly GCA_964019185.1 of Maratus speculifer. Lineage (NCBI taxonomy): Eukaryota > Metazoa > Arthropoda > Arachnida > Araneae > Salticidae > Maratus > Maratus speculifer. The sequence goes on along the minus strand of OZ025289.1, from coordinate 275,734,433 downwards.
ATGTTTTCATATATTATACTATACATATCCATGATGGGTAAGTATTACGGTGGCCCCCAACGACTAGTTTTTTATTTTAAAAATTTTTACTTAAATGATTTCTTTTTAATTATGAATAAAAATTAAAACTTACAATGCTTCTTTTTATTTAAATGAAAATTCTGAAATTCAACAAAATGATACTTCGAGGTGTAAGGATTTTAAATTACAACCACTTTTTTAATAAATTTAATTTTTTTTTTCATTACGAGAAGTTTTATCATGTGATTTTGTTTACAAAGAATGTAGTTAGCCATAACAAAAATTTTAAAACTTAAATTTAATAAATAAAAATTATTTTAAAATGTGTCCCAGACCCCCTTAAACATATAATTTGCATAAACAATTACAGAAATTGTTTTAATTCAAAAAAAATATATGATTATCTTAATATAAAATAAATTTTCCTACATTTTGTGCAGTGAGTGAGTTTAGAGGTCTGCACGGGCCCGGCCCAGCCGGCCCGTAGGAAAGTTATTTCGGCCCGGCCCGTTTTGGCCCGTTACAATTTCTACGATATCTAAAAAATTCTGATTTTTATCATATAACTAAGATTCTTTTAAAGAATACTGCATACATATCTATGGAATGATTTTACAGTATATTTTACAGCAAAAACACATTAACAACATTAATGATTACTTAGATTCTTAGGCTTTCAACATTCGAATAAAGATTCATTAAAAAATTAATATGGCTTAGAATAAAAGAAAAAAGAAAGAAAGTTAAAAACATCGTTAATTTTGAAGCTGTTTAATAAAAGAAGATTTATAAATATATTTCTATATCATTTTATTATAGATTTCAAATCCAAATTCATTCTTAAATTAAAAGAGGCTCCTTTCTGATGTATTTCTAAATTCATTTTTGTTCTCAGAAACGCATAAGATTAGCAGATATCTTTATTCAAAAACTATATAATTGAATGGGGTTAAACATTTTTTCATACGAGCAATTTAAGAATACTGCAAACAAATAAAATACTGTCATAATTAGCGTTTTGAATAGAATTTCCGGAAGCAATAGCAAGGGAAGGGAGAAAAACCTGCAATCATTTGAGAAAATATAATATCTCAACAAGGTTATACAAGTATTTTATTTACCAAAAATGAAAAACGCTATTCGATTCCAAATCCCATCAATAATTAGGCTTATCACTTTTATACTTTTACAATTTAAAATTAATCAGAAAATGTGTCAAACTTTCGCATTATTGAGAAATTAATTTAAAAATCATCAAGAAGTATATATCCGAAGACTAAGCTAACATAAGTTCTTTATCGCTGTTAATAATTTTACAAATCATGTTTTCTGCCAATAATTAAGTCTAGTACCGGTCCGGCCAGTCTATATGTAGAAAAATCATGCAAGCGTGATCTCGGACCGGCATGAGTCAGCTAAAAAAATATTAAAACGAATTACCCAAAATGTAATTCTCCGCTGCCGATACACTGTGCATTTTAGGTAGATTTCGTAAGAAATACTACCTATTGCAATCGCACCAGTTTATATATATCTATCTATCTATGTATACTATATCTCACTTTTTTATGGACACGATAACTTCTAAAATTCTTCACCAATCTCCACCAAATTGGTACATAAAATCAAACGGGATAAAATCTTGGCTAAGTTCGTTAATGGGCAAAATCGGACCAAGGGGGGCGGAATAGGGGGCGTTTTTGTGAAAACCGAAAAAACGCCATAACTTCTTAATTAAAGTAGATATCGAATCGGTTTAAAGTTTCTATTACTTTTTAAAAATGGGCCAAAATTTTATGCATGACAGATTTTTGATAAATTTAGAAGTGGGCTCAAGGGGCGAGAAAAACAGTGGTTTTGAGAGAAAAAAATTCATAACTTCGTCAATTTTCAAGATATCAAGTCCAACTAAATTTTTTGTAAACGTTCTTAAAATTATCTAAAACTTTTGTATTTACAAGAGTTTGATAGGACCAACATTTACCGATGAAAAAAAAATTAAAAACGAAAAGAAAAAGGGCGGTGAAAAAAGAGAAAAATCCATAACTCCGTCAATTTTTAAGATATAAAATATGATTAAATTTATTTTACATCTTCTCAAAAATATCTACAACTTATATATTGACAAGTTTTTCATACGACCAATTCGTATAGCAAAAAGAAATTAAACAAAAATAGGAGTTGGAGAAAAAAAACCTCAAATCCAAACTGCTTATATTCTGACTCATTTTTAAATTCATTTTTGATTTTAAACGCATCCAAATGGTAGATCTTCTTATTTAGAAACTGTATAAAGTGACTAATTGGTAAATTTTCTGATAAAGATAGAATATATTTCAAAAAAGGCTACCAAAAAGGGTATTTTGAACAGAATTTCCCAAAGTCATCGGGACTGGAAATTTAAGGAAGTATTCAAATAAGAAATTAAGTTTTTTTCTGACTCGTTTTTTAAATCCATTTTTGTTCTCAAACGCATCCAATTTACAGATCCTCTTATTTAGGAACTATATAATGTGATGCATTGGTCAGTTTTTTGATAAAGACGGAATATATTTCAAAAAAGGCTACCAAAAAGGGTATTTTGAACAGAATTTTCCGAAATCATCGTGACTGAAAAATTAAGGAAGTATTTAAATAAGAAATTGCGTTTTTTTCTGACTCGTTTTTAAATCCATTTTTGCTCTCAAACGCATCCAATTTACAGATCCTTTTATTTAGGAACTATATAATGTGATGCATTGATCGTTTTTTTTGATAAAGACAGAATATATTTTGAAAAGGCTACCAAAAAGGGTATTTTGAATAGAATTTTCCGAAGTCTTTGTGATTTGAAAATTTAAGAAAGTTTTCACATAGCAAGTTTCGTTTTTTATGACTCGTTTTAAAATCCATTTTCGCTCTCAAACGCATCTAATTTACATATCCTCTTATTTAGGAACTATATACTGTGACTCATTGGCCAGTTTTTTGATAAAGATAGAATATATTTTTAAAAATGCTGTCAAAATGAGTATTTCGCACAAAATTTTCCGAAGCAATCATGATTAATTTATCAGGATGTATTCAAACAACAAATCCGTTATTTTATGACTCATTTTTAAATTCAATTTTTTTCTCAAATGCAATCAACTGACAGTTTTTTTGTTATTTAGGAACTGTATAATGTATTGTTTTGGTCGATCTTTTAATAAATTCAGAATTTATTTCAAAATATGTTGTCAAAATGGGCATTTAAGCTGAATTTTTCTTCAGATGATTCTGATAAAACCAGTTTTTGGAGAAAAATGAAATTAAAAATGTTTCATAAACGGCCAAATGAAGTTATTAAACTGGGTTTATCTCTAATTATATATATATATATATATATTGTTGAAATGAGCACTCTTCGAAATCTACCTCCGCCTATAGGCCCATCCGACAGGGATTTTTTTATATTCATGCTGTCAAACTAGTATGGCCACATTTATACTTATTCTCGTTAAAACCATTTTCGTTGAAAATAGCTCATATTTTATCGCTTTTACAAAAATCTTCAGAACGGGCCGGCAGGCCCGAAAATTTTTTTTATCGGCCCGGCCCGTTGAAAAAACTATTCTAAATTTGCCGGCACGGCCCAGCCCGTTAGAAAATTCGAAACGATTCCGCCGGGCCGGGTACGGGTCACGGGCCAAGACCGGGCCCGTGCAGACCTCTAGCTGAGTTTGATGAGCTACCGGATTAAATATATCATTCGGTATTTAGTTTGGTGCGTTCATATTTACATAAATATGTAGCATCTATAGTTGTTGTTCAGTCCGTCCGTCCGCATGTAACAACGCAAAAACTACCCGTCTGATTAAAAAAAATATAATTATTACATAATTTTGTCGAGTCATTTCAAATTTTATGAAAATAGGATACATAGAGCTATTACTGGGACAATCTAAGGTAATCCGTTACATTACGGTCAATGGGGAAAAATATTTCAAATGTATTTTAATGGTGTTACACCCAATTCGAACATAATAAAATTGATATGCATCTTTAAAGTGCATATTATAATATACATTTTGCATAATCTGTGGTGCAAAGAACATTTGTTATTGATTTACAAGGCCACACAAAAGTATTCCATTACATAATGGTGTTGGGAGAACATTGTTTCGTGCGCATTTTAATTGTAATTAACTATTTACAATTTTATGAGATTGATATATAAGAGTTATATTTTTAAAACTTTGTTATCGCACGAACGCACCTCATTTGATGCGCTTCACGTGCAATTTCCAATTTTTTTTATAAATTAATATACATGAATTTTATGGAAAATATGAAAATGATAATTATGAAGTGCTTATATCCGAGAGATTTTATTTTAAAGCTCATATAACAGTTTATAAAATTTTTAATATCTAAATTTGCATTTAAAATAAAAATGGTGCACCTTTTTCTTGACATAAAGACAAATTTGTTAAGCGTCAAACATTGCATTCCCCCCTCTGCCCTAGAATTGGAATACAAAAAGTTATTGTTTCAAATAAATTAACAGAAATTGTCTTTGTTGTTATAATTTTATTCTTAAAAAATCAGTAGGATTTTTTTTTTCTTTAGTAGTGTCAAATGTAGTATGATACTATAATGCATCTTAATTGTAATCTTCTGAAAATAAGAAAAGAAAAGAAAATCTTAATTTATAGTTATATAACGCAAGATATTTTTCAAAATGCGATAACATAATTTTTAATTGTATAAATTTACAATGACAAAAAGTTCCGGTTTAATTTTCTGCTGTTTTAAACTTCTGATTTTTTATACTCTTTTTAAAAACAAAATAAGAAAATTTATTCATTAAAGATTTGACTAATTGTTAACATTTATATAATAAGTAAAAAAAATGATTTAGAAAAATCAAAAATGATATATTTAATGATATATCAGAGATGAATAATACCTTTTTTAACACTTAAATATGTTGTATTTTTCATGCTTGTATTACAATAAAAATATATTACTAGGTTTAATTGTTTGAAGTGTCTCGTGTATAATTTAAAGCTGTCAGTGAAATCCCTTAAATAAAGAAAAAAAATATTTTTCACCTTTTTATGTGAGAACCTAATGCATTAAAAGACCTTTTTTTCGTGACCAGATTTATTTAAAGAAGTCAAGAGTAAAATGATATACTAGAAAGATATTTTTTCAAGATTTGTATATAAAAGAGCAGATTTAATGTGCTAACTATCGTATAAATCTCTAATGCATAATGTTTTATTATTATTATTATTATTGTTATTAATATTAATATTATTATTATTATCATTATTATTGTTATATTATTATTATTATGTTGGAAAATGTTATATTGAGTTTATTTTTATTAATACTACTCAAAAATTGTAATATATATATATATATATATATATATATATATAGAACCATTAGATAATACTACAAATCAACATCAATTACTGTAAAAATTTGTTAATGCCAAACCATATCACAGAGAGGAGCTGTCAGAATTAGAAATAAAATTGAAAATGTGGTATTTAGCTCGTTATCAAGGGCAATACTAAATAGCCACATTGATTGCGATTAATTTCTGAATGGAAATCAGGATAGACCTAAAAATAATTTCCATATTCCCCGATTAATCGCAAATGAGAACTCATTTCAAAGAAAAATATCAAGAAAAATAACAAGAACACAATAGAATCATCAACATAGTAATTGCAATAGAAAAACCATTTCAAAGAAAAAATATTAGAAAAACAATTAAACTGTAATTAAATATTTATAAAAATAACTTACAATTATCAATCGCAACCATAATTTCCATTGAGAACAAGAAATAGAAAATAATAATATAATTGAAGTAACATTGATTAAATTAAATAGAAAAATCATGTCAAATGGAAATAATTAGACAAATTAAATTATATAATAGGTTAGCTTACAAATATCAATTTCGACCATGTGATAGCAATACAATTTTGCATTCAGTCACATTAGACAGTTAACGTGCAAGTTAAAATAGTAAGATAGTTTTTATTAATAATAGATATTTAAATAACTAATATCAAAAATAATTAATTACAAAATATAAGTAGACAAATAATTTTTTAACATAATAATAATAGTTAAACTATTTAATACTAATTACATGTTTTAAATTATAATTATAGAATTAAATGAATCGATTGATATCGATAAAATTGTCCTGTGAGATAGATAAATTCAGATTGACTACTTAAGCATTAGTGTCGCCATCTATAGTTGCTAAATACAATTAAATAATGCAAAAAATTATTTAACTATAAAAACAAAATCTTACAAGTTACGATATTTATATATAATACAGGGTTGGAAAAAACATTTCGTTTTTTTTTTTAAACATAAAACAGCATTTTTTATTTGTTTAAACTAGGGTTTTTTGGGAACAACCGAATATCTATTTGTAAGTAACCAAACTACAGTGGATTAAGTTGATATTAGAAGAGAAAAAAATATTTTTTATTTAAACAGTTATCCCTTTACATAAAAAATAGACCAAGTCCCACTGTATAAAATTAGAAGTCGGAAATTAGAGAGAAAAAATATGTAAAAATAAAATAAAAATAAGAAATATCTTTAGTAATTTTCAAATGATAAAAAAAAACAGAGGATGTAATAATAATAATCATACAATCTATTGTAATCTATTTTTATTATATTAGTAAACAACATATAAACAGATGATTAAAAAGAATTTTATAATAAAAATAATAATAATAATTATAAAAATTATTTTAAGTTAACAGAATATATATAACTATACATATAAATATATATTATAAATATATCTCCTATACATATAAAACTGACCAAGGCCCCCTGTATAAAATTAGAAGTCAGAATTTATTCAGAAAAAAATAAAATAAAATAAAGCAAAATAAAAATAAGAAATAACTTTAGTAATTGTCGAGGAAAAAAAATAACTGGAGGATGTTATAAAAATATACATATGTTTTAAACCATAATTAAAACCAGCTGACGAAGGCAGTGCCAACCCTTATTTAAAGCAAAAATAGGTAAATTAATAATTGATTATATTATTATAAAATATACCATCAAACTATAGCTTACTTTTATAACTAAAATAAGAATTTAAAAAGTTGTAAAAGTAATAGAATATTATATTAAATAAACAACCATTAATTAGCCTCAAATTACATTACATATTAAATCCAGAGGAATAAACAAGGAATGCTATAACATTACATTACCATATATAATAAATTAACACTACATTATTGTTGCACTGCACCATTTTCCTACCGTCAACACCTTTATATATATATATATATATATATATATATATATATATGTTTCTGTTAGGATAAATATCATTTTGTCATTCTGAGTTATATAACAAAAATAACTTTAATAAGATAATCTAAAATTATATACATACTCTAAAATTATATACATACTCTACTAAATTATATACATAAAATTATATACATACTAAAATTATATACATACTCTTCAGTTACTTTTAAACGCATATGTTACGAAAAATAGAATTATGTTGCATCCATTTGCGAATAATAACGTCTCTCAAGTTATATGAGCCCTAATTTAACAAAAACTGTTTATTTCAACGAAATTTATAATTTTCTTATTCTTTTTTAGTTCGTATGCAGCACACTTGCTGTTCGATGTCACAGGCATTGATAGAAATTCTTTCGAAAAGGAATTCTTTTAGAACACACTGCTTCGCTTTCCATTGAGCGCACTTCCGATGTCAGCGGGAACCATTCCAGAGATTCGTTTTGAAAGAATCATATTTGAAAACAAGTTTTTAATTGTTAGAAATAGCGCGAATAGCACGTCCGGAGTATTCTGCTCTAGCCAGTATAAATATCCGTACTATACATGGCATCTGTTCATTTTGAAAGGTTAGGCTGTTTGAAATTTTTAATGTGAATCTTTTAATATGAATCCAACAAGGTTTGTTTTGAGAAATCGTTGCTCCTGAAAAATTGCGGCCGGATAAACTAGTGTAAAAATAAAAAGATTTTGTGTCTAACTGAATTTATTTTAACAGCTCAATAGTGAGAATTAATGGTTTGTTATACAGGGTGTTTATAAAGTCTTGGGCCCATTTTGATGTTTAATAACTCATAATATATGAAGATATTAACAAACTTATGGCATTTATTGAAGGAATAACTCATATATTTTACTTTTCAGGTTTGAATATCGTTACTTTATGCTGGACAGAACTGGGCTCCTGTAACGGAAATCTTTATTTCGACATGTCAGCATAACCCAAATCCTTGAATGAACTATGCTAGTCACTCCTAATCATTTTAATTTAAAGTATTCATAGTGCAAACTCATGCAATTTTTTAATATCTAATACAAAAATAACAGTGATCGTTCGTTTAAATCCTGGTTAATCCCTTCGATATAAGTGAGGCAACTGCCTTCATTACCAAATTGCGTTGTGATTGTTTTTGAAGATGGAATTAACTTATGGATCGTAAATAAAACATAACTTTAAATCAGATCATAATAGAATTAAATAAAATAAGACTCATGGTCGAAAAGATACCAACAATTTTTTAACAACTAACATATAAATTTATTTACAAGTATTTTACAAATTGTCGGTGCGTCACAAGACACATTATTCTCAATATAGATAAAATAAAAAAACAAAAAAAAACACTATTAATTCTACTTGTATAATTATTGGTTTTAATACTCTAATCTTGAATACCAATTGGAGCGTGCAGAACCCCCTACTTGGCATTTTGCCCTAAACATTTTGGGAAACAATATAAATTTTAAGAAAAACCGTACCTTCATATTATTACGTGCCCAGCACTCAGTTAAGGCTCGCATTCGGAGAAATCACAGGCGGTCACACATCATCATCGGCGGTCATCACTTTCGGATCACAGGCTATGTTGGTAGGTCCTCCTTGGAATTATTAACGCTTCTCTTATAAATACATCTTCGCATCTCGGAGCGAACTTTTTTATCTAAACTCCTCAAGAAAACAGTCTATATTCTTTTTTTTCATGGCGGGCGTGGCTAATACTCCCCTTCGATTCAATCTGCCCGAAAATGACCATTCAGTCCCTCCCCCGGCCTATTCCTGAAGCAGATTCGTTGGCCTCTTGTTCGAGCGTGGGGGGCTGGCCCCTCTTGTCTGCAACTCGCTCCTAGCCGGAAAATGACCGGGAGCCTCAACTAGAAAACGTGTGCGGTCTCGCTTAATTGGCTTGTAAATCTACCAATAAACCATTCTTGACGTAAATGTCAAGCGATTGTTATGCGAGAGCCCAAAACTGGTGCCTTCTAGATGCCAGCTGAGATAGGGGTCTGCCTTGCTCCTGACATGAATAGCGTTAAACATACACTAGTATTTACAATCACTATACAAAAACATCAAAGGATACAATATGTATAATATACCATTTATATATATATCTATAAATCTCGGAAGATTGCTGGATGCTTATGTTCCCAGCACTTTAGTAATTATCGTTTGCGCTTGTGTTTAATTTCAGATAATTTCATTTTCCAGTCTAAATATCGTATGCTTATTAATTGCACTTTTCTCTCTTTTGTTTTTGGCAATTATTGCAATATTATTTTTACTTTTGATGTGTTTGTTCTATGTTACTTTTGTACGTGATGTTTTATTCAAGCGGATATTAAGGAGAATACGTACACCACAAGAGAAAGCATGGATTTTATGGTGGTTCTTAGAAACAAAATCGATAGTGCAAGCACAGAAAAATTTTTCATGCGACGAAAGGGGCACACGTTGAAGGTCATTGACAAGGGTCATGAAACTTTTTGAGTATATCTAACCATTTATGCTATTAATTTTAATCTATATTTATTATTTTATGAATTATTAAACATCAAAATGGGTCCGGGACTTTATAAACAACGTGTATATTAGGTAATTTTGCATAGATTTAAAAAAAGGGTGTCTATTCAAACTACGATTTATTATTTCATGTTTATACAACTTTTAAGGTATTTTTGAGCTTCAAAGGAACAGTATGTATCTCTGTTTCTCTCTCTCTATGTATATATATATATATATATATATATATATATATATATATATATATATATATATATATATATATATATATATATTCTGTTCCGTGTCTTTCTCTTTCTCTCTTTCTGTCTTTCTTTCTCTGTCTCACTAAATATATGAATATATATATATATACATATATATGTAATAAAAAAAAAAATTGCGACATTTTGTTCTCTCTGAGCTTTTAATTCTAAATTTGTGGAACATATTTTTAATCTTAGTTTCGTAATGTATTAATCTTTTCACAGCTAAAATTCTTTTTCTTATTTTATTTCACTTATTAATAATTTATTGCTTGTTTCTCAAAAAGTGCGGGAAAATATTTCGTAACCTTTTTCCTTTTTAGAATATTCTCGGGATTTTAATTTTATTTTTTATTTAACATCACCTGATCTGTGTTAATGCGCGGATGTTAGCAGAATTCCTGCCGTAAGGTCACGCCTCGTAGACCAATCAGAGGTGATGATTTATGACGTGTGGCCTCGAAGTTAATCCTAATTGGATTTTTAAAATGATTGGCGCGGAGTGAGGAGGGGCTAGTTTTTCGTACAGGTGTTAGATTCTCATTTCGGGTTATTCGGAGAGCAGAATGCGACTAACTTTTAAACTATTAAGATGCCCGTTTCATTTCCCCGCTAAATTAGAATATCTCATGATGTAGACTGGATAACGAAGGTTGTAGTGTTCGATATGTGCTAAAATGACTGCGGGGAAGAACTTATTTTATGAGTTCTAATAGAATTAATTTAAAGACTGGTTGGTTGAACTTTCTTAAGGGGAAATACCCAAATAAACTAACCCACTGCTTGTCAAACTGCCGGAGCGACTGCTCAGCTCGTCCCGATGTTGATTCTTAGTGAGTAGTAGAATGTTCTGCAAATAACATGGTTTTCCACTGGAGCTTGTACATTGCATGGAATATCGTCTCGTCGTCGTATCATGACATCTAAGCCGGTAGGATTTATAATGAACCGGCGTTCGATTTTTGAATAAGAATTATCGAGCTTAACAACTACCAACTGCAGACTAACCCTTTTAGAGAAACATGTTCGTCGCAATGATGATTATGTGCTCGCCATGTTCGACGAGTTGGAAGCTGCTCGCTGAAACATCTGCTGTGTGTGTTTTGTTCTTAGACGCACCTAAGTCATCAACGCAATGCTACTGGTGTTGAAAGGAATGCAGTCGATAAAGAGAAAACAATTTTTTCTCAAAAAGGTAATCTGAGAACAACATCTTCCTGTGCATATAAATGAGAAACCTTTTAGCCGTGAGGTATGCAAAACAAAAAATTGCAGAGGATCACCTGCATAGAGTGATTGCAGCATCGATTGCTTTATTTATTTATTTGTTTTCGGGATAACAGTGCTGCAATATTTTGAATTTACTTTCGCAAGTTATTATTTGTTTGTTTGTTTGTTTTTGTTTTTGAATAAAGTTTAGGAATGTGAACCAGCTCGTCATCGAGGTGATTGTAAGTTATTATTTATTATTTATCTTATTTTGTTATTGTTTACGAAATTTTAATAATAATTTCTTTATTTAAATTGATAATTTTATTATTTTTATTACCGATATTAAAAAAAATAATTTTGTTCTCAATTTATTAAGTGAAATTCTCTGCTCATGGAAATTTTACTTAAATTTAAAAGTGTTCTAAAAGAGTACTAAAAGAGGTACTAAAAGAGGAAATTATTTGCGTTCTTAAAAAATATTTGTATTTCCTATGTATTGAAAACTGTGATATTTATTTATTATTTACTTATTTATTTATTATTTATTATTTCCTCATGAATTGAAAGAAAGAGTTGATTTATTTATTATTTATTACTTTTATTGTCATTTATCGTAATTGAAGTATAGCATTTAAATATTTTCCCGTATTAATTATCCCGATCTTAGCAAGATTCGTAAAAGATTAGTAAAGGATTAGTAAAGGAAGAAAAAATGACTGAAGATAAACTTGATATTGTCCCTTTTGACTTTGAGTCGGGTATGAATATTTTTAAATGGTTTAAGCATTTTGATAATGAATGTTTTGGAGGAAAAAAAGATAATGATTGGAAAAAACTTAACCTCTCGAAATATTTAAAAGGTGAAGCACTAAAGGTTTTTACAAATGAGTGTTTGAATTGTGCTACTTATGATGAAATTGTTGAGATTTTAACAGAAAAATTAATCCAGGTTAGAGTCCCAAATTTTTCTGAGTTTACCTCTTTAAAGTTAAATATCTAAGCGATTTAGATTCTTATTTTAGAAAGAAAGTTGAGATTGGAAGAGAACTTCAGCTCGAGGAAAATTTAATTATTCAGGGATTAACTGATGGACTTAAGCCTGAGTATCAAAATTGTTTAATTGTAAACTCTCCTTCTAATACTCGTGAATGGTTTCGCATTGCTAAACAATTAGCAGCAATTCCAACTCATACCCCTAATAACAACAATAGAAAAATTCAACAAACTAGACCTATGCACAATCCCAATCCTCATCCTAGACATTGGACTCGACCCATTCCAAACAACCCAACACAAAATTTTAATCCTAGATTTTTCACTCCTAGAATGCCTACGACGCATTATCAAAATAATTATCCAAGTCGTCCCTGTAGATTGTGTTTAAACAGAGGGATAGAAAATGCTTATCATTGGGAGAGGAGTTGTATATTTAACACAAGTTCATTACAAATTGCATTTTCCTTCTCCTGTACAACCACCCCCTACTAATAATGCCTGACAATTAATTATTCCTGAATATGTGGACAATAAAAAAGTGTGTTGTGTTGTAGACAGTGGATCAACTGTCTCAATATTACCTCTCAAATTTGTTCGATATTTAAATGATAATTTACATAATGTGTCCCCTATTACTATTAGATAGGCTGAAGGAACTCTTACAGTTAATAAATCTTGTCGATTATGTATTAAATTTGGTAACATAAAGAGGTATGTTAATTTTTTAAAAAGTAAGATAGATTTGGACAATTAATAACAATAAAATTAGACTTCCTTGAAAAGAGGTAATGGACTATACCACTCCAATTATGATTCTTGGAGGATTTTCTTTAACAAACTCGCAACATTGATTTCTAGAACTTTCTAGTGAAATTCGTTACATTTAGGTTTGTCATTGTCATGAATGAATTCAACGTTATATTTTTTATTTTTCATGTTAATATATTAAGATTAGTTGCTTATATTTTCAAATTACTTCCTGATATGTACTGTTAAACAAGATCATATCTTGTATTCTTTATTGATGCCTATTTTAATGTATGTAAATTTAAAGTTATTCCATGCATCATCTTAGTGCTCCTAAATTTTAATTCCATATTTATAAAAAAAATATTTAATTTTTCTTTTATTTATTATTTAATTATTATTACTTATATCAAAAACTTCATGATCTAAGTCTGCATCATCTTCCTTTCAGTGAACTTGCAGATCTCAGACCTACATTTTCACCAGTCTTTTGGGAAGGGGATATTTGTAATAAAATAAAAATTTTTGCGCCATTTTGTTGCCTCTGAGCATTTAATTCTAAATTTGTGGAAAATATTTTTAATCTTAGTTTCGTAATGTATTAGTCTTTTAACAGCTAAAATTCTTTTTCTTATTTTATTACACTTATAGTAATTTATTGCTTGTTTCTCAAAAAGTGCGGGAAGTTATTTCGTAACCTTTTTCCTTTTTAGAATATTCTCAGAATTTTAATTTTATTTTTTATTTAACATCACGTGATCTGTGTTAATGCGCGGATGTTAGCAGGCTAATCTGTTTGCGAGACAAGAATTAATTCCTACCGGAAGGTCACGCCTCGTAGACCAATCAGAGGTGATGATTTATGACGTGTGGCCTCGAAGTTAATCCTAATTGGATTTTTAAAATGATTGGCGCGGAGTGAGGAGGGGCTAGTTTTTCGTACAGGTGTTAGATTCTCATTTCGGGTTATTCGGAGAGCAGAATGCGACTAACTTTTAAACTATTAAGATGCCCGTTTCATTTCCCCGCTAAATTAGAATATCTGATGATGTAGACTGGATAACGAAGGTTGTAGTGTTCGATGTGGGCTAAGGTGACTGCGGGGAAGAACTTAACTTATTTTATGAGTTCTAATAAAATTAATTTAAAGACTGATTGATTGAAATTTCTTATGGGGAAATACCCAAATAAACTAACCCACTGCTTGTCAAACTGTCGGAGCGACTGCTCAGCTCGTCCCGATGTTGATTCTTAGTGAGTAGTAGAATGGTCTGCAAATAACATGGTTTTCCACTGGTGTTTGTACATTACATGGAATATCGTCTCGACGTCGTATTATGACATATATATATATAAACATATATATATATATACACGGTTGTTATTAATTAAACGGGAATCGTTTAGAGCTTTGGCGAGTAAAGTATTGGACAAAACGTTACCAAATTTGATGAGCATGCATAGTATACCATGAGATGTCAAATTCTAAAAATAAAATCGCCACTAGGGACAATTTTGTTTCTATTTACCGACTAAAATGCATTAATTTGCATTAAATCTGTTCAGTGTAGTGATCATGTGTATAAAAAGAAAGGCTAAGAATTTTCTCATCATTCTGAGACCAACTGTTTTGCGATAACTCTTGCCTTACGGGACCGTGCTTTGCTATCAAAGCCGTATTAATAACGGAACGAGAATTGCAATGCAACTCTTCGTGGATTTCGCCCATTAAAGAAATTGCTCAAAGGACCAATGAGAATAACCAATTTACGAAAGATGATTCAATGATTTGAAACTGAAGGAACTCTAGCATGGCAACCAGGACAAAGACACAAACTGACTAGTCTGGACTTAAGGTAAAGCATGAGTTGCGGAAACAGTTGTAGAACCATTATCTAGGGCATGGCGACTGAAATCGCCCGATGTCAATCTTTATGATTTTTGGTTGCGGGGATTTTTTAAAAAGTGCTCTTTTTCAAGGACATGTCTCCGATATCACAACGTTGAAAAATAGAAGACCGTTACAAGTGAGGCAAATCAACTCTAATATACTGCGAGCGGTAGTAGAAAATGTTGTGCATCGTATGCAGTTCTTGGAATATATCAGTGGTTCTCATATTGAACATAATTTGCTGGTAAAAAACACTTGTGGTAAATAAAATTCATGTGTACTGTATTGTTTAAATTGAATCATTCAACATTTACACTAATACACTTTTGCAATTCCAAAATTACCCCTAGTGGCAATTTTTTTTAATTTGAAATTCCATGGTCTATTATGCATTCTCATCAAATTTGGTTACCTTTTTGTCTAATAACTTACTCAATAGAGGGCTCTGAACACCTCACGTTAATAAATATCCGCCCAGTATATACATAGTGACAGAGAGTAGATATACAGACAGAAAAAATCATTGTGTTTGTCCAAGCAATCAAAGGAATGAAATGATTGTCAGATAAACACAATAATAAACATACGAGTAAACTACTAGTCTGAATAATTTTTGACTTATGTATCACTTCAGTTCTGGTAGACATCGATCATTAGATTCACCTATTACTAATCTTATATAAAATAAATGTTTTTTTCTTGTGCTTGATTCCTTAGGTTTTCGTGCTGTCAGCTCTTGAACTTTCAGCACTTCCCGATATTTGTTGTTTGGCTATGTCTCTGTAGATTCATTCATAAATCAGAGTAGGTGTAATTTCAACATTTCAAAAAAAACAGTAGAGCGCCAATTATCCTGATCGATCGGAGCAATGCCGATGCGGTTAATAAAAAATCAGGATAATTGAGAAAATTTAGAAAATAAAAAGAATATTGCCCAGTTAAATTGATGGCATTGAGCTCACAGACTATTTACACTAATTAAATATTACAGCCTTATATTTTTAAGGGTTAATGCTGTTCGAAAAACAAATTAAGGGGATATAGCTCCCCCATTTCCCCATTTTATACTTAATCTTTGACCCCCCCCTTAAACTAATCAGAAATATGCTTTATCATATAAAATCCTATTTCAAAAATTCAGAGCAAACCCGATAATTCCTCTTAAAAACCCATTTATATAATTTAAGAGGCGTTATCCCCCTCCTGTTAACTTAACCTGTAAACTTCCAGAACTATTCAAAGATGATTCGCCGTATCAGAATGAACCTACATCAAAATTTAAAGCAAATCGGATAATTCTGCATAAAAATCCATTTATCAAATTTAAGAGGGGGGGGTAACTGCCTGTACCCCTTTTATACTTAACAAAATAACACCACACTAATTAGGGAAGCATCTTGTCAATATGAACCTGCATTCAAAAGTTGAAGCAAATCGGTTAATTCTGCAAAAAATCCAATTGCCTAAATTAAGAGGGATAATTCCACTGATCATCCATTTATATTTATTCAATGAATTCCCAAAACAAATCAGGGAAGCGCCTTATCAGATAGAAACTATATCCAAATTTTAAAGCAAATTGGTAAATGCTGCTTGGAAAAAATCATTAACCTAAATTAAGGGGGTTTACCTCTTATTTCCACCCCTCTTAAACTTATCCAATGAACTCCCAAAGTTAATCATAGTGGTGCTCTCAGCAGAATGATCCTATCCCTAAAATTTGAAAAAAAACTAATAAATCTCCATGGAAAACCGATTTATCGAAATTATGGGTGGGGCATTCCTCCTTCACTTACTCACATTTATACTTATCCAATGAACTTCTAAAACTAATCATAGCAGTACCCTCATCACAATGAGTCTATATCTAAATTTTTAACGAAAACTGATAATTCTGCATGAAAAACACAGTTATAAAAATTAAGGGGAGAGACATTAGAACCAGTTCCCCCTCTTGTACTTATCGGAAGAACTCCCAAATTTAATCAGGAAAGCTCCTTATCAGAATATAACAATATACAAAATTTCAAGTGAATCGGATATTTTTTATCGAGAGTTATCGCGTTACGTACGAACGTGTATACATATATAGATACATACATACAGAACAGGCGGGCACATAAGATCTCAGGCTTTGATAGCCAGTGAGCTAACAACTATTTCATTGTCTTTAAGTAACTTTCTTTCACACTTTTACTAGGCTTAGGACTGGCAGTTTTATTAGTGTCTATTTTAGCATATTATAAATGGCGTGTTTAGAAGTCCTTTTTAAAGAAATTTTTTTTTATTTTAATTTCCAAAAAATGTCTGTAAGTTATACATAGAAGTGTACATGGAATTTGTTGTGTGTACACTGTAAAAAATCTGCGCAATGTTCTTGACATTTACTGTGTAACATTCCTGGGTTTTCTCGGATTATTTCTGCTCATACAAGAATAGCGAGAAATCTCGTGTATTACCTTCCACAATCTCGTGTAACTTTTCGGAATAGTTGAGAAAGTGGAAATTACTGATAAACTGTGAAACGTTCCGATTATTTTCTGTGTAACATTCCTTAGTTTTAGTATGCATACTTTTTGAGCTTTTGTGTAACTTTTCGGATTTATTCTAAAATAGAAATTATTGCTAATCTGTGCAAAGTTATACAGAGTGTCCCTAAACTCATGGTATATACGCTAGGGGGTGATAGAACACATGAAGAAGAGTAATAGTAAACAGGAAACCAAGGGTCCCAAACGTTTTCCAAAGGAGATATCCGCCATTAAAGTTTGGGGCCCAAAATTTCAAATACACATAAAAACTGGAAAAATTGGTCGATTGATTTGCGGTTTTCACTGAAACTATTCTTTATGACGGTATTTTATTGAAAACAAACAACTATTTTTTGCGTTATTTTTTGCATCTGAGTAAATGTTTTCGTAAACTTAGACTTAAACTTAAATTTTAAGCTCAAAATCTGAATAGTTGGGCGTGGTCAAGTAGCACAAACTGAACTGTGTTCAGAGGGTTTAAATTTAAAACGATTATAAAAAACGGAAAAATTAGTCGATTCGTTTGCGGTTTTTGCTAAAACTTCTCTTTAAATCAGTGTTTTCTTGAAAATAAATTTTAAAGCTAAATTTCACAAAATGCCGATAGAGGGCGCCTTAGACATTGGAGTAGCGTACAACTATTTTTAACCGTTATTTTTTTAAATCTCATTTAATGCTTTCAATTGCTTAGATTTGAATTTTGAGATCAAATATTGAATCGTTGCGAGTGTTTAAGTAGCGCAAAAGTGAACTGTGTTCATGGGGGGGGGGGTTAAATTTCAACTCCTGAACACACTTCAGTTTGCGCTTTTTAACACCTCCCAACGATTCAGAATTTAAGTTCAAAATTTAAGTTTAAAATTAAGATTTCGAAAACATTTAATAAGTTTTGGAAAGCATTTAATTAGATACAAAAAATAACGGTTAAAATTAGTTGTTGGTTACTCTGAAGTTTAGGACGTCCTCTAACGGAATTTTTTGAAATTTATCTTTAAAATTTATTTTCAAGAAGATGTTGACTTAAAGAATAGTTTTATTTTAAACTGCAAACGAATCTACCAATTTTTCCGTTTTTTATAATCATTTGAAATTTGAAACTTCTGGACACAGTTCAGTTTGTGCTACTTAACGACTCATAATTATTCAGATTTGGAGCTCAAAATTTAAATTTAAGTCCACAGATTTTGAGTTAAAAATTTAAGTTTATGTCTAAACTTCTAAAAACATTTAATCAGATGCAAAAAATAACGTAAAAAAACAGTTGTTCGTTGATGCAAAGACTAAAGCGCCCTCTATCGGCATTTTTTGAAATTTATCTTTATAATTCATTTTCAATAAAATACGGACATACAGAATAGTTTTAGTGAAAACCGCAAATCAATCCACCAATTTTTCCGTTTTTTTAAAATCATTTGAAATTTAAACCCTCTGAACACAGTTAAGTTTGTGTTACTTAACCACTCCTAACTATTCAGATTTTGAGCTAAAAATTTAAGTTTAAGTCTAAGCGTACGAAACCATTTAATAAGATGCAAAAAATCACGGCAAAAAATAGCTTTTCTTTACTTCAAAGTCTAAAGCGCTCTCTATCGGCATTTTTCGAAATTTAGCTTTATAATTTATTTTCAAGAAAATGCCAACATAAAGAATAGTTTTAGTGAAAACTGCAAATCAATCGACTAGTTTTTCGGCTTTTTATGTGAATTTGAAATTTTGTACCCCAAACTTTAATGGCGGCTATCTCCTTTGGAAAAAGGTTGGGACTCTTGGTTTCCTATTTACTATTACTTGTCTTGATGTGTTCTATAACCCCCCTAGCGTATATACCATGAGTATAGGGACATTTTTTGTGGTTATTATATTAATTACAAAAAAATCGTTATTTTGTGTGTATGTCATTTTATCATCCCAGTTGTGAAAACACTATGGGATCTTGCGCTATAAAAAAATAACACGAAGGTTCGTATACCCTTCTAATTTTGCATCTCAAAGCTCTTATTCAAATTTCTGCTCTGTACAGCTCCTGAGCTATATTTTACATGTAAAAACTAATTTTTTGTGTGTTTATCATTTTGCTCGCTTAGTTATGAATCGAGTATGGAAGCTAGAATCACAAATTTTTACCGAAGCTTTAACAAGGCATTTAATTGTGATCAGTGTGACCGTTTTTTCAAGCTAAAAGCAGGCTAGATTTGGACTGACAACAAGCTAAAGATAAATTCGATGGTTCTGCCATCTATACAAGAATCTGTTAATTTGGAATCAATATATTGACAACTATCTTTTAGCTTGAGTTTTTAGCTTGATTTAGCTTGTTGTAAGTCCTACAACAGTCCAGATTTCTTACAGCATTCCAAAAACGGTCACGCTGATTGTGATTCTCGAAAATTTTTTTTCCAGTTTAGACTCTGAAGACTCTTCTTGGTCTTTATTTCCATATGAACTATTTTTTTGCATGTGGGTCATTTTATTGCCTCTGTTGAAGAAAAAGACTATGGGATCTAGAGTAACTAACTTTGGAATGAAAGTGCATATGGCTATATTATTGTGCATTTTGAAACCTATTTTTCCAAATTCGACCAATGATCATTTTACGAATTTATTTTATCAGTGATTGTTTGACGAAATTCTCGATCTTAGTACCGCAACTTTTTCTCCAAATACCTACTATTTCCGATTAGTAATATTCGCTTTATTTAATCAGCAGTGCCAGGTTAGAGGATTTTTTTTACAATGTCTATCATTATTTGCGAATAGTAATCTTTCTATCATTAAATAAAGCGATTACTATACGTAAAATAGTTTAACGTTCGTATCAAAAACTTAATATCTAGGTATATGCATTCGCGTCGTAAGCGAGATCTTTTGTCCAAGGAATGAAAACTTTATCTGATATTGAATGAAAAATTTTTACATTTGTTTTAAGAGCGATGTTCTGGTGATGTTGGAACAGGAGTAAATTCAGTATTAATTGGTATCACGTCTTAAGCGGGTTCGACTCTTTCCTAAAACAATAAATCTAGCATAAAAATTATTATAAAGAAAGTCAACGCTTGAAGGAGAAATGGAAGAAGCTCTGGCCAACTATTTTATTTTTCAAAATATTGTGTCTATAACATGAAATTAAAGTCATATCAGTAGAGATAAGTTTAAATTTTGTCCCCCTCCCCCCTCCCATCTTTAGATCTCTGCAAGATACATATGTTTATGGGTGATTCTCAAAATAGGGGAAAATTTATGTCTTTCAGCATACAAAAAAAATGAGACGTTTTCTGTCATGTTTTTATACTTAGATATGTTTGTCTTAATATTATTCATTATTTGCACTCAAGAATTACTCACTTTTTATTTAAAAACACCTTAAAATAACAGAATAAATGTTCGAAATGTCATTAGCATGGATGTCCACAGCAGCTGTGCCTTGTATATACTAGCTTTTTCAAGAGTTAATATCATGTTTATAAAATAAAACAAATGTTATTCTTTCTTTAAATTAATCAAGGAGAGGATTTATCCAATAAATTTCTTTTTAAAAATAAAATTATAGTATATAAAAAGAGAATTAAAGTTTGTCCTCCATATTCTGTTTTCAAAACAAGGTCATACTATAACAGCTGTTTATTAATCAAAATTTCATTTTCACATATGACAATACTTTGAAAATATAAAGTTTCTCCATGGCAACAAGTAGCCATTTTATTCCAGCCTGAAAATAGAAGCATGTATTGTATTTTAAGAATAGAAGTTGAATATTAGGCGAGTACATCAATTGTATGTCATTAGAATGGATAATAATTTTCATGTTTATTTTATAGTTAAAATTTTTATTTTACTTATTTGCATAGAACTTTTGTGTTTTAAAAAGCCCCAGAAAGGACTATTGCATTGTGATTATATTATGGCTCATAATCTTATTTAAATTAAAATTTGTCATTAGCATGGACAAATATCAGTGTCATTAGCATGGTTTTTCTGTCCATGCTAAAGACTCCTATGTGCATAAATGTAACCATTGCTTAGATTGTATCCTTTTTAAAGTTTAATTTTACATATAAATTTAGGTATTACATTTATTATCCCTAAAATATGCATTAAATGTGTCAGGAAATCACTAAGACAGCTTCTTACACTGTTAGTGTCAGAATGTTGTTCATGTAAACAAAGTTTGCTCTTTGGTAATGTTTTTATTCCCCTTATATATATATAAGTAAAAATGGAAACTATTTGTTGGAAAGGAAGGCTAATAAACGTAGAAAAAAAAATATTTAAACAGGAAGAAAATAAAAATTTCTTAATATATTTATTCCATTTAATTTGTTTTGTCATTAGCATGGCTCAAAAAATACTAATTATTTTTTTTAAAGTTAATTTTTAAATATTTAGCTCTGCTGACTACATGAAAAGTATACCTAATACTATATTAACAACACATATTTTTTTCAGAAATTTTGCTAACAGTAATTTTTTTAAGATTTCATTTTTGAAATTGTCCCCTATTTTGAGAATCACCCTTATAGAGGATGAAAAGGTACAATTTTAAGTTACTTACTAGAAAATATTACTAATTTTATGGCAAGGTTATTGTGCCTAAATGTGATTCATAAGTACGGTAATGTTTCTTTTTACTTTAAATTTTAATACTGGAATCCCAAATGCTATATAATAAGGCATTCGATCTTTAACGAAACTGTAAGCATTTTTCTGCATTAATATTTTCTTAGAGATTTTCGATCAAATAGACATCGTTGATTTTATAGCGCCCCCATGTTTCGTAAATTTAGCGTATTTCCCGAAATTACCTCTCGAATTTTTAACTTTGAAGATCAAATAATCTCATTAACGTAAAGAAACTACGTCTGTTTCATTTAACTGACCAATAAACTGTTAAAAAAAGAGCCCCAGTTTGCGGATTAGAATTTAAACATCATCCAGGTAAATTTGTATGGTATTCTTTATATAGTGTATAAAAATAATTAAAGCAAATTTCACATTTAATTAAGCTGTCGTAAGTCGCATAATTCTCCATTTAAAAATGTTCTTTAACTTAGCACTTAAGTATGTATTTAAGCAATTTAACTTATATGCATAATCAGACTTATATAAAATAAAAAATTCTATGCATATTATCATAAGTTAAAAACTTTCTGTAAATTAAATGAAGGATTAAGTGAAAACTAAACAAAATTTTACAGTATCAATTTACATTCTTACTTTAAGAAAAAAAAAATTACATAAATTAAGAATTGCTGGATTTTTATCAGGTTTTTAAGGAAGTCGGTATTTCAATTATTATGCTGAATTTTTTAACATTTGTCAGGCATACTTTTTGAATGTTATTTTCTTTTTAAAAATTCTGAATAATTAAAATAATTTACGTGTATATGCCTTTATTATACATATCTGTGCATAAATATTTACAGCAATCTTTTATTTGTATGTTGGTTCAAAATATAGATAAAAATTAACATTGGACACTGGCCATTTAATTAGATTTTTAATTATTGACCATTAACAAAGTTACAAACATTTCATGCAAAATCATATGAAGTGTTCGTACAGTTCCAACTATCAACATTGTAGCTTATTAATATTTTTTAATTTCCATTCGGTAGGATTACACTCAACTGAAAACTGAAATTGTATCTAACAGAAAAATATGTAAGTAAGAATTTACCGTAGTCGAATTAACAATATTTAAAATGAGCTTGGAAATCCGCATTAACGTGGGTGTGCATTGTGGGGGAGAGGGGGAATTGATAAACTCCAAATTATATTCTATCAACGTAAACAGTCATTCAAAAGTCTTAGAAAATAATATTAAAATTAAAATTTATTAAATAAAAGCTACATTAGAAAAACTGCTCTGAATCCGCGTTAAAAGGCGGCATAATATCCAGGATTTCTCAAACTTAATTTCTAAATTTGAATATATTATGTACTCAAACTTAAAATACGCATTATGACCATATTGAAAAACAAGAGCTCGGAAATCCGCATTAGCAAACCTTCCAAAGCCCAACTAAAATTCACACGAACGGAGCTTCTAAATCTCGCTTACAAAATAATTTTCGAAATTAAAATTTATCAAATTAACATAAGGCTGCATAAAGAAAAGGAAAAGTACTCGAAACCACATTAACAGGGGATGTAGTAACACCGAGGATTTCTGTGTTTTGATTTAAAATAACAGGTTTAACTGCAAACTTAAATACTCATTAACTAGTATATTAGAAACAGGAATTCTGGAAATACGCTTCAAAAAGGCTTCCAAAAGTAATTTAAAAAAAAACATACCGAATTATTTATTACCAAAAGAATTGAGAAAAAACCTGAAAAATAAACTCGGACTTAACACGCATAAGCTTACTTCCATATTTAAAGCGCAAAATATCACTTTGAATTTAAATCTTATTACATCTATTGTTATGATTTGCTGAACTTTTTCAGTGTCACTTAGTATATCTCCAATCTGACATTTTTTAACATCTTTATTTTGAGAGGGTTAGCAAATGCATTTTCAAAATTTCACAACACTACTTATAAAACATCGGGACAAATTTTATGTGTGTTTCAAGTGAAGGGGGAACATGGGGGAAGTTTAAATTTTGCAGCAATTATTATGATAGTTAAAAAATATAATTAAGTATCCGTGAGATTAATCCATCTTTCTGCTAAATATGTACCCAAAATTTTAAACTACGTATTCGAATAATGTTATGGAAGGAAAATGCAATAAAAAATGAAAGTGGAAAATTCTACCCCCCCCCCCCAAAAAAAAAAAATATTTGACCTATAAATCCTTGCATTAACACGTTAAATGCCGTGTCATTCACCGGTGACTGACATTGAAATTTCCGTTTCAGTCGCGTCATTTGCCCGTGACCGACAGCGTAAAATTATAATGTAAAACTAAATATTATATTGTTTTAAGGAATTGCTGAAAATTTATTTAAAATTTTCCTTTTCTTTTATTAAAGGATATTATTAAGTAAGCGGAAAGTTCAGTGTCAGTCATCCGTGACTGACGTGGTATTCAACGTGTTAAAGGAGTAATTTATCCTTCTAATAAAAGGAGACCAAAATTTGAAAATAACTGGATCTCGACAAGGAAAATCTAGGTAAAGCTGAATTAGTTGGAGAGGAAAGGTTTCTTTAACACATGACCTATACTTGACCTAACATTGTTGATTTGATTAATCTCGCGTAATTTTCTAATAGATTGACACCCAAACTTCAAGGAAAATGGATAATTCTAAATAACAGTTTTTGTTTAAGTCTATTTAAGATGGAGAGGGGTGCTTACCAGTCACTTTATATTTGATCTAGAACCCACTAAAACCCGAAATAATCAGCTTCACCAAATAAGTGGAATTTATTTAGTAAACTTAAGCGAGTTTGCGCGGGAACATGTGTCTTATATAATTCAGATTCATCCAAATTTCGGGTTTAGCAGTTTTTGTCAATTGACACACTTTCATTTGCACAGGAGTCAGATTCCTGCATTAAGTATATTAAAAGTAACATTGACTTGGAATTGCGTTCCAAAATCAATTTTGTCAAAAATAAAATTAATTATATTGTATAATAAGTCGGAGAAAGATATTTAAAAAAAAATTCCAGGATTAGGCATTATAGTCACACATTTCTGGAATTATTTTTTTTTTAATTTAAAGATAAACTACGACCCCTGTTTTAAATATTTCATACTGTATAATAGCATGCGTAATTAGCTCGGATAAAAAAAAGATCTCTTGGCAATTAACTAGCCCCTCCCCAGAACCGTGAAACAACCTTTGAACCAAAAACAGTTATCTATTTTCTTTCCTAATGTTTAGGATAATCGTTAATTTTGACTCCGAAAATTATAAACGAATTTTTCTCCTTTCATCCCTGGTATCGATATATCTTACAACTATTATGTTTTGCGAGTAGTACCCATCAAGTTTGCAGAATTAGGACGGTAAAGTTAATCTTTACGTTTTTTAGTGTTACTCGTCGGTGGAAATTGCTAATTTTATGCTATAGTGCACGGAGCTAACAAAAAAATATATGTAAATGAAGAAACGTAAATGAACTTATATTGTATATAAATATCGAGGACAGTGGCAAAACTGAGATCCGCAAAACACTGCGACATAGGGGGGGGGGGGGGACTAGCGAGCTTGGAAGTATTTGTGAAAAATAAACATCTTAAACGGTCAAAAACGGTTGATCATTAGGATTTTAAGAACGAGTCATTTGTATTGAATAACGAATGTATATTTTGCGTACTCCAAACCTGATCTGCGCGTAAAAAAATCATACCCACAAGACGTCTCACGAAATGGGGACCCCGTTTTGTTATGAGAAATAGATATAGATATAGGTGGGGCCTTGTGGAAAATTTTGTAGACGACTCAAAACTATAGTTACACTACTGATTGGAGATTTCACAAAATCAATATATAATTGAGCATAAAATGTTTCAACGATGTATAAACCCATTTTTATCTAATAAACTCAAAATTTTCACTTAAATTCCAAAATATTGCAATACGTCTCTCAAAATGGAATAAAATCCTGTATATTTCATGGACATTCATTTTTGACCATGCGCTACATGACAACAGTGCACTTGCAAAAACCCCTTGTTTAAAAGATATATATTAAACATTTTGAAACTTTTTTTATTTTTTAGAAAATATTCAGGGAATATACAAAAGTAGATGTAGTACTTTTTGTATTGTTATTAACCCGGGAGAACTCGCTATGAGAATTTCTCTCACGGTGCCCAATTCTTTTCTTTTACTTTACATTCACTTAATATCAATTTTTTTTGTTTGGCTTAGTACTTTTATTTACAAAAGAGGTAAAGTATTCGAAATCACATTTTGAAATTTTATTAAAATGAATTTTTTTTTTAATAAGAGTCTTAAAAGTTTACGATGGAGAAAGAAAATCTCATGCGCGAGTTCTCCCGGGTTAAAGCCTTTTGTAGGACACATATTCAAGTATTCTATGTTATGAAGTTAATGCATAATACAAAGTGTTTTTGCAAATGAGAATAACTTCTTCAATAAACATTTTGATTTTTCCAGAAACTGAATAAACAATATTGCATCCAATAATTTATGCATAAAAAATAAAAAATAAAATATGCTTTTTGTTTCTTTGTAGCCACCTTGGATAATAATCAAATCTGAATGTAATGATAGTTCATTAATGGATACAAATGGAGACTTTGGAACAGCAGAATTAAATTCAAGTATTGAAAGCAGCTCTTATATTAGCAGTCACTTGTATATTAAAGCACCCATAGCGCGAGGATTTTCAGATTCCTTCACATCATTTTTCTTCTACTCTAGCTAAAACTTTAAATGAAGATTGCCTGCAGTGGACAAAAAAAGTGAGTTACTGAAATATTTAGCTTTGAGAATCTGCAAATACACAGACAATTCCTCTACAGCTGAACGAAAGCAAGTAGAAGATAAAATTTTAATTGAAGGCGTGGAATTTGTACAGAGTGTAGTTTCGAAAATCTCTTTATAGTATTATTGTTATGACATAAAATATTCTCTCAAAGGCACTGGGACTTACAATTTCATTGAACTAAAATTATTCAAGTTAAAACATGGTAGTGTATTTCCTCGAAAAGTAGTTATTTTATGTGAAAAATTAATCAAACTGTGATAAAATTCTAGATAGTAATTTTGTACCATAATATCAATAAAATTTTGTGCATATTATGAAAGTTCTGTGAATTTTTATTTTTGATCATATTACTTTTTAATTGCATAATATTCTCGATATCTTAAGTCGAACGGATTCTAAAAATGCACTATGTGATAGCTAATTGTTCAGATTAGTCATTTACAGGAATTTGTAATATCAAAGAGAGAAATGTATTTTATTTGAAGTATCAAGAGTACACTGTATTAAGATTTTCAATTTTTTTAAAGGTTATCTTCTTTCGGCAACTAAATATTCTTTTTTTCCCTTGACATTTGAAATTTAATTTTGTGCTTTAACCAAATGAATGAATCTCTTTAAATATGCTAATGCTTAAATTACAATTAAAAAGCTATTTTTGACTATATCTTTAAAATCTCTTTCAAAAATTTGTGCATATTTTAACTTGCCTTGAAAATTTGTGTAATTAAACCTTAATGGTTTGGATAATCTTTTAAAAAAGTATTTACTGTATAGCACATGCATCAAAAACCGTTTTTTCATTCATTACTGTGATATTATATTAATTAATAAAGGAATAGAATTATCAAAGGTTATTGACCCAATTTAAGTGAAGATAGTGGGTTAAGGGGAGGAGAAGCTTCGAATAACCACATACTTTCCCAAAAAAGAGCAGATATTTAGATACTGTAAAACATTTTAAGAATGCTTTGATAAATTAAATATACCATTTTAGGCCCAAATGACTAATCGGTTATGTTAGCCAAATGGCAAGTTGATAATCTGTTTAAATTATTAAATAATATGGCAAAATTATCTAACAGTTATTTTAAAAATACACAATTGCTTTGTAAGGAATTTTGCCAAAAATGTATACTTTGTGTTACATTATCTCTTAATTTACACCTTAAAATAGGTATATTGAGCTTGATATAAAAGTGGAAAAACTTAAACATGTCTTTTTATAGATTACAGCACAATATCACTCATTTAGATATTTTTTTTTTGTTTCTGAAGTGTATATTTAGCATAATTTATCCTTGCATCAATATTCTAACCAATTTATTTTTGTAAAAGTAATTTTAATGTATCCATGATTTAAAAATAGATTTTACTCATAGATATACTGCGTTTTGTTTTTAGATTTGTCTTGTCAACTGAAAAATGAAAACAACTAATTAGAAATATTTTCAATACAATGTTTAACTTTCATCTGTGCAATCATTGTTTATGTTCTCAATAAAGATTACTAAATCATTAATCTGTATCATGTTCAAGAACCAAACTTAACTGTAACTCTAAGGCATCTTAAAACTCTTTGAATGGCATGCTGAAAATTAGAAGTAACTTATTGAAAAAGGGCCTTAACATACTAGATTATAGATTTCTGGACTTTTCAGATTTGCGTAATTTTCCAGACAAATTTTTGGTAATGTTCCTGCGAAAATCTATGGCAGAATTGCTGCCACTGGATATCCCAGGAACATTGAGCGTATTCCGTGAAATGTTTCAGATCTTTTCACAATGAGGATACTTAGCTGAGATTTTATGCGTAAAGTTCCAGGCTATAGGTTTCGGAGTTTTTAAGAATGAAGGAACATAAATGATTTTTCATGAGTAATGTTCCAGATGATATTTTTCGGAATAGCGGAACCTAACTGAAATCTTATGAGTAACATACCAAATTAAAGGTTTCGGAACTTTTCAGAAAGGTGGAACCTAACTGAGATTTTATGAGTAGAATTCCAGATTATAGGTTTCAGAGCTTTTCACAATGGAGGAATTTAACTGAGATTTCACGAGTAATGTTTCAGATTGTAGGTTTCAGAACGGTGGAACCTAACAGAAAATTAATGAGTAACGTTACACACAAAAGGTTTCTAGACTTTTCAGAATGGTGAAACCTAACTGATATTTCATGAGTAACATCCCAGATTATAGATTTCTGGACTTTCCTGGCATATGTAAGTTTCCTGGCATTTTTTGGATTAAATTCCTGAGAAAACCTGTGGCAGAATAGCTGCCACACGTTTTCTTAGGAACCTTACGCAAATTTTTTTACAGTGTATATGTGCATGTACTGTACGATCAAACGCGAGTGGAAAGAACGTAGGACGCCAAGGGACAAGAAAAGCATTTCTTTGCCCCCCCCCCCCTTCAGAAAATGAATTTGAAAAGAAAAATGTTTTTGGAAAAAATAATATGCGAAGGATTCCCAAGCGTTAAAAGTGAACCTACTGAATGAAGAATGAAGAACTCTAGATGAATCAATCATCTAGAAGAAGTTGATTTTCTGCATTGCTCTTATTGTTTTTCTTGGCGATTTTATTATTTCAAAATTGAGTAATCATCATTTAATAACTAGTTTCATGACAGCCAGCTTAATTTTATCCTACCCGAAAAAAATTCATTTCAAAATTTTCGTGAAGGCGAGAAAGTAAAGTATGGTCCTTGATCGATCCGGTTAATTCGAAAATCGGATTAATCGGAGTCCAAATAATTGGCGTTCTGCCATATGCTACAATATAAAATAAAATAAAAAGATATTTTAAGTGCATTATTATTATTAATTTTAATCTCTTTCTAACTCAAAATGGTAATCGTAACGCCCCGAACCGTAACGAAATGGTAGTTTTCCATTAAAACGGATCATTATTTTTTTTATGATCAATCGTTTAGCTACAACTATCATTTTTCTTAATTACCAAGCTCTTACCGAGATTAGTTATTTGATTATGCCTCTATCGATTCAATCATGGATCGGAGAAAGTGATATTTGCACATTTTAAAATATGCGTCAATATAAAATAAAATAAGAATTTTTTAAATTAATTATTATTATTAATTAATTTATTATTATTAATCATTTTTTTATCTCAAAAAGGATAATTGTAAAAATATTCCAATAAAACCGATCGATATTATTTTTTATATGATACACCTTTTATCTCAATCCATTATGTTCTATTATTACTCAGCTCTAGTAATGATTATGCTTCTAACAATTCAATCATGGAACACACGGGGTAAAATTAGCACATGCCAATATAAATTAAAATAAATAATGTTTTAAATTGATTAGCATTATTAATTTTTGTTATTTTCACATTTAAAAATAGTAATCATAAAAATATTCCAACAAAACGTATTATTATTATTTTGTATGCTATACATATATAAATCAATTTCCTTAATTACTCAGCTTTTACTGTGATTTGTAATTTGATTAAGCCTCTATCGATTCAATCATGAAGTAGAGAGTGTGAAATTTGCTTATTTCAACGACGTAATAAATTTATGTGCACTTTAAATGCTCATTAAGCGAAATCCAGCACTTGATTCGATGAAAAATTTTAGCCCTTTATCCCTCAATGGAGTTTTAGTGTTCCATTAAAATAACTTGTTATCAAATTCATTTAATACATCGATTTATGGCAATACAATTCAGAATGAATATTCAAAAATAAAAGGTAATAATTGATAGATTTATGATGATTTTCTGAAACTATAAACATTTATCTTATTTCATTTAATCAAGTACTTTCATTTTCAATTTGTAATCGAGATATTTCGCAATAATAATGACTGTTTTTCTATAATTATATATTTCAAGGTTGTGATGCAATCGATGTTTCGTCAGTGCTAAAGTTCAATTCTTTGTCAGTCTTCTATTTTATTTGTACAAGTAAACATGTAACAAAATTGTTCTCTGTAAAATTTGACTGTATTTTTCTAACTTTTGTTTAATATCCTTTTAATGTAGAGTGTAAAGAAAAATTATAGAATTTTAAAAGGACTGTGCTCAGCTTCAGTGGATTTATGTTTCTGTCTGGTATTTATTATATTGGATAAATCACGCCGTTCGGATATGAATCAACCAAGGTAGGACAGACTTTATTATTATTGTTGACTGTTATTTTTGAAGGGAAGCTAATTAAGTTCAAGTTAATTTATAAGAGATTATGAGAAAGACAAAACTGAACTTTTATTAATATTGCTCTCTTCTAAAGGAACAACAACAAAATTGAATTACATTAAACTATAGTTGACAATAATTAAAATAAAGTTAAAAATTAGTAAAAGTAAAAGTTATACAAGTTGAATTAAGGCAGAAACAAAAATAAAGAATATGGCTTCTTCTTCAAAAGAAAGTTTTAGTATAGACAAACTTAACTCAAATAACTATGCAATTATGCTATGGAGTTTTAAACTCCAAATGCTTCTTATGAAGGAAGATTTATATAGTTATATAACTGACGATCCACCAACTCCATTAAATAATGAAAGGACTAGGAAAGATAATAAAGCTAGAGCTACGATTAATTTAACATTAGAAAACTCGCAATTGATTTACGTAAAAAATGAAACAACAGCTAAAGCTACTTGGCTAGTTTTAAAAGGAATACATGAACGCGCTAACTTATCAAGTAAATTATATTTATTGCGTAAATTATACAGCATAAAACTTGCCGAAAACGGCAACATGAATGATCATATTGTAAAGATCTTAGAAACCGCTGATAAATTGAAGGCAATAGGTGAAGAAATAAAAGATTCTCATCCATCAGCACTCATGTTATGCTCTCTCCCACCGAGTTATGATACTCTTATTACTGCGTTAGAATCTAAATCAGAGGAGGAATTAAATTCTAATTTTATTAAAGGGAAATTAACAGACGAATTTCAAAGGAGACAAGATAGCTCCAATTCGTCGAATGAAAATGCATACAAAGCTATAAAATTTAATCAAAAACCATTTCCAAAGCGCGAACAAAATCTTTTTTGTAAGTACTGTAAACGAAAAAACCATGTGAAACAAAATTGTTGGTTTCTTAAGAATAAAAATTCTAAAAACCAAACAAATGATAAAAATAAACAAAATTCGTCGTTATGTTTTGAAGTAAATAAAGTTACTCCGGAAACAAAAATAGAAAGAAATACACAGACTCTGAAAAATAATAGAGGAGAAAAAGAAATATCTTTTCTCGCACAAAATGATTATAAATCTACCTGAATTATTGACTCAGGGAGCAGCTCACACTTGTGTAATGATATAAATTTATTGGTTGACATTAACACAAATAATAAAAATACTGTCACGATAGCGAACGGGAAAACTCTCGAGTCTCAAGGTACAGGGACTATAAAACTACAAACAAAAAATAACGACATAACTTTGAAGGATGTTTTGTATGTGCCGGACTTACAATCAAATCTAATGTCCGTTAGCAAAGCTGTTAAACATGGTTGTAAGCTCACATTTAAAAACAAAACATGTAAATTAACCCAAAATGGGAAAACATTCTTAGAAGGAAAATTTGAAAATAATTTGTATGAAATAGATCTGTATAAACCTAAACAAGATAACTATGCAAATCTAACACATCAATGCAAGGATAAAAACTGCATTGAGCTTTGGCATAAAAGACTTGGACACAGGAACATAAATTCCATTAAGCAACTAATATCTAAAAATTTAGCAACAGGAATAGAAATAAAAGAGTGTAAACACGATATAATTTGCGAAAGTTGCATAAAATGTAAATTAACAAATGCACCGTATCCAAAACAAGCAACAAACAGAGCGCAGAAGGTCCTAGACCTGGTACATTCAGATATCTGTGGGCCGATGCCAACAGAAAGCATAGGAGGAAAGAAATTTTTTCTCACATTTACCTATGACTTCAGTAGATTTACGATGATATATCTTTTATCAAAGAAAAGCGAAGTAATTGAGAAATTAAAGGAATATGTAGCCTTTACTAAAAACAAATTCGGGTACACGATCAAAGAATTCCGCACAGATAACGGCGGAGAATACATTAGCGATGAAGTAGAAATTTTTCTATCCGAAACAGGTATTCATCATCAATTAACAGTACCATATTCTCCATCTCAAAACGGTGTTTCTGAGAGGAAGAACAGGACATTAGTTGAAATGACACGTTGCCTATTATCGGAAGCTAATCTACCTCAGAAATTTTGGGGCGAAGCTTTAAAAATTAGCGGTGTATTTGTTAAATAGACTACCAACAAAATCACACAACTTAACCCCATACCAGTTGTGGACAAATAAAATCCCGGATTTGAGAAATATAAAAACATTTGACTGCATAGCTTACGCTTACCTTGATAAATTCCAAAGAAACAAGCTCGATAACAAAGCAATTGAAGGAACCTTTGTCGGTTACGACAATAGATCAAAAGGTTATAGAATTTATATGGGAAATAATAAAGTAATACGCGCACGAATAGTAAAATTTATTGAAAACTCTAATTCAAACCAAAGGGTACAAAGCTTTGAGATAACAAGCGACAAGAACGTTCAAAAACAACCCGAAATAGCAGGGGGGGGAATCTTCTGAAATTGTTATAAATATGCAAGAAAATAATGAAACAAGCGATGAAGATATTGAAATAAATGAACCTACAAGATCACAAAGATCAAATAGGGGTGTTCCACCTGATCGATTTGCATATTTTTCAACAGAAAATAAAATATCAGAACCATCAGAATGGAAGGATATTGAATTAATTGATAATCCCTATGATAAAAACAATTGGTATGAAGCAACTAAGGAAGAAATTGCTTCTTTAAGAAAAAACAAAACATGGAACTTAGTTAATCCTCCACCTGGCGTAAAAGTGATAAATTGCAAATGGGTATTTTCATTAAAATATAATTCAAATGGTGAAATTGATAAATACAAAGCACGTTTAGTCGCTAAAGGCTTTTCTCAAAAATTTGGAACCGATTACTATGAAACTTTTGCACCAGTAGTATCATATACAACATTGAGGGCATTTTTAGTCTGTGCGGCATACAAAAATTTAGTTGTAAACCATCTTGATATAAAAACAGCATTTCTTCACGGAAATTTAGAAGAAGACGTCTACATGTCTCAGCCAGAAGGGTACGTTGTACCGGGACAAGAAAATAAAGTTTGTAAACTAAGAAAAGCAATTTATGGCTTAAAACAAGCCGCAAGGGCATGGAATATTAAAATAAGTGAAAGTTTGGAAAAAATAGGTTTTGTGCAAAGCACTGCCGATCCATGTCTTTTCATGCGAAAAACACAAAACGGTACTACTTATATCATCATTTATGTGGATGACATGTTAATTTCAGGGGATACTAAAGAAATAGACGAGACCATAACTCAACTTAGAAAAGAATTTGAAGTAAAGAATTTAGGAACTGTAAATTATTATTTGGGTATAAATATAAGCAGAAATAAAGGACATTTTTTTCTCGATCAAAGAAACAAAATCAAAGAACTAGTTGAAAAATTCGATCTAAGTGAGGCAAAACCCTGTGATACTCCGATGGAACCAGGTTATTTAAACACAATTGATGAAGAAAAATTACTTCCAAACAACAGCAAATATAGGCAGGCAATTGGGGCATTGTTATATATAGCTACTATCAGTAGGCCAGATATTTCAGCGGCCGTTAGTATTCTTTGTCGAAGAAATGAAAAACCGAGAGAAAAAGATTGGAATGCAGTTAAACGAGTTATAAAATATTTAAAAACTACAAAAGACATAAAATTAATTATTTGCAATAAAAATAAACCAATCCTAACAACAAATGCGGATTCAGACTGGGCAGGAGATAAATATGATAGAAAATCAACTAGCGGAAATTTATGTAAGCTAGGAAATACAGCTAATTCTTGGAAAAGAAAGAAACAAAATTCAGTTGCTCTATCCTCAGCCGAAGTTGAGTATGTATCAGTTGCCAGTGCTGCCCAAGAAACAACATGGATAATTAATCTTTTAAAGGATCTAGAGTTAAATCAAACTTTGCCAATAACGATTTTCGAAGACAATCAGTCCTGTATTAAGATGACACAAAATGAAAGATATCATTCGAAAACCAAACACGTGGATATAAAATCTCACAGTATAAGGGATCTTCGAAATAAAGGAATTATATACGTGGAATATTGACCAAACAAGGACATGACTGCGGACATCTTTACTAAGCTCTTACCTAAGGCTGATTTCCTTAAACATCGAAGCCAATTAAACTTAATGACTATATTAGCTTCAGAAATCAAGCAGGGATGATAGATTTATGATGATTTTCTGAAACTATAAACTTTATCTTATTTCATTTAATCAAGTACTTTCATTTTCAATTTGTAATCGAGATATTTCGCAATAATAATGACTGTTTTTCTATAATTATATATTTCAAGGTTGTGATGCAATCGATGTTTCGTCAGTGCTAAAGTTCAATTCTTTGTCAGTCTTCTATTTTATTTGTACAAGTAAACATATAACAAAATTGTTCTCTGTAAAATTTAACTGTATTTTTCTAACTTTTGTTTAATATCCTTTTAATGTAGAGTGTAAAGAAAAATTATAGAATTTTAAAAGGACTGTGCTCAGCTTCAGTGGATTTATGTTTCTGTCTGGTATTTATTATATTGGATAAATCACGCCGTTCGGATATGAATCAACCAAGGTAGGACAGACTTTATTATTATTGTTGACTGTTATTTTTGAAGGGAAGCTAATTAAGTTCAAGTTAATTTATAAGAATAATATACAAAGAAAAATAAAATAAATTGCAGCACATTATAAATAAAAATAAAAAAATAACTTGTTTACGCTTATTTGACATAAAATAACTTTAATCAGTGAAAAATGTATAAAAAATTTAGCTCTACCTGGCTCACCACTAGTTAGAGATTTTGGGCAAATTAACACAATATCTTTAATATTCACGTCATTCATGTCAATAGTATCAGTAAACAGAGAGTGGTTTTAATTTTTTCTTTTTTCCTGAAAAAATGTAATTCGAATTTATTACGAGTGCTTTTTTTCATTTAGTGGGTAAATTGCTACAGAAATGACAGCATAATTATTCTATTATTAATCGTAAATTTTACTGTCTTAATATTTAGATTGCTTTCTTAATTATTGAATTAGAGAAGTGTAAGATCAATTTTGTGAACAATTAGATTATTTAGCTGCTGCTCAATTGCTTTTTAACAAATTCTGTGATCATCCAGCAACTATGACGAACAAGTCAAAACCTTTGGGATGGAGCAGCTCTGAGCAAGAACTCTCTGTAACTATACTCTGAAAAAACTAATACTGTCGAAAAGTGTTAACTTATGCAGAAACAAAAGTGTTACAAGTTTATCACGTTCAGCTGATGTTACGTGAGAAAAGTGCTTTCACTGTGTTTTTCCTTTTATATTAAGCAGTTCGTGCTCTGTCATTAACCTTGTTTCATCACACTTATATATACTATTCCGTTTTAATTTATAGCGATTCATAATTCACTGAAGGTTTTTTATAAAATAATTATTTTAGCTTTATTGAAAATTGCACTTCTTATTTAACTAATGGCTATAGGAATTCTTAAGAGAAAATAACGAATTTCGTTGATTAAAATCTTGCGACCAATCAAATCCTTGCCTGTTTGTTTGCCAAGACAGGGACATATTTAGAAAATTCAAAGTGAAACTTCATTTTAACGAAGACGCTATTCATCGAAGTTTTGTACTTGACAAAGTTTCCTACTGAACATTGACTTAGAACGCTTATTAACATTGAAATTAATATCTATATTACCTAAAGTATATTCTATTTGACACAGTTTATTGCACTTCCGTGCGTGTACAATATTCAAAAAGAGAGGTTGTTGTTCAGATGGATGGATTAATTTATTTCAGCGGAAAATAAATTATTTATTTATTTAATCTATTGGAATCAAACGAAGAAATGCGAAAAGTTTTCGATGCGCTAAGAAGGGGACCCCAGTAGTGTTGAATTCAGACACTTTTCTCCGGGAGGGACTTTTGTGGCTCTGTGGGGGATACAATAGAGTTCCGGGCGGATTACACTTTTTAACCATTGAAAACACAATATCTCAAAGTTTCCGGTGGGGATATTTGATAACTCCGGGGGGGGGATGTCCACCCAGGCCACCCCTGGATCCCAGTTTCACGAAAATGTTATACGTGCATTGTTTGGATACTTAAAAAAATGCGAAAGTTTTTATGAACAGCGTATTTTTAAAAGAGATCTGCGCAAATTAATTTTATGTAATGTATGTCTTTTGCAAATACTTTGCATATTTTTTTTTTATATTCAGAAAATATTAAATTTATTCAAAAAATCAGAAATGCATAGCAACATTTATTTTTAAAGATTCACTTAAATTAGTTTTAAACATTAACAGA
Organism: Maratus speculifer; assembly: GCA_964019185.1. Taxonomy (NCBI): domain Eukaryota; kingdom Metazoa; phylum Arthropoda; class Arachnida; order Araneae; family Salticidae; genus Maratus; species Maratus speculifer. The sequence goes on along the minus strand of OZ025289.1, from coordinate 275,697,054 downwards.
AAAGGAAACTGTCATTGAAAGTATAAAAATGATTTTATGTATTGTAATAAAATATAATACAAAATCAATAAATCCATTTAGCTAAAGTTCAAAGTTTTGTACATTTTATTTCTTTCTCAAATTTTGAGTGTTCCTTTCAGTCCGATTCTCTCTTTCCTTAATTAAAAATACAGCATTATGCATAAAATGTTTCATTCGCACCAATTAGTATAAGGTATATCAGATATCGATAAAAAATTCTATGCGTGAAAATAACACTCTTAATGTTGATGATATGTTGACGTAGATTAAAACAATGTTTATATAAGTAATAAATTGAAAACATATTTATCTAAAGCTTATTTTTCATAAAATAATTAATATAAACTATTTACTTAGCAAATTAATTATATTAAATTTACAAAATTAGACTGTTTGAGTTCACATATGATCATTTTAATGATATCCTGCAGCTTGATATTAATCAGATTTCAAATCATTAGCTCATATTGCTGACAATTTACAATAGCTGAGTAGACCACTATTCACATCGCTACTGCAATTAAGCAATTCAACGATAGTTAATCAAGTAACATGTCTGCATTATAATTTATCTTATAATAAATGTACAATAATTTCATTTCACATTTCCAAATGTCATGCAATTTATAAAAAGATCGGAAAACACATTTTTAAGGTATCCGAACACCTTCGGAAGCGATTTTTTGTAAATTCTACAATTTTCTCTTGTTATCATGACATTTATCTTAACATTTTGAAAAATATATAAAAATAAATAAAAAATTATCCAGAAATATCTTCTTAAGCGAAAAATAGTCAAAATTATGTTAAAAATTGACATTTCCACAAAACGTCATAAATCAAAAACAAAACTGTGCTTTCACATTTTGTAAATTGCATAACGAACAGAATTACTTACTCTAGGATTTAGACTACACACATTAAAGTCGCATCTCCATCTTAGATGACATGAAATTTAAAATACTAATGTAATGAAAAAATTGCAAAATTTGTCATAAGTTTATCATTCATACCAATGTAAATATAAAACTATTTAATATAGCATCACGAGTCTAGTCTATTCCCTCGAAAGCCATTTGTAAAATAAGTACGGAGAATTTCGTGGCATTTCCTGCATATTTTTTAGGATGTTTTGCGCATAGTAAAAATCTGAAAAACTTAATTTTGATAAAAATATAAATATAATTTTTAAACACAATTCAAAAGCTGTAACAGTTGTAAATTCGAACGGTTGTAATTTGGTTATAATTAAGATACAGATATTTAAGCAGAATTAGACAGATAAAAGAATCGATTTTATTGTTAGTGCATAATTAGAAATCGATATTTTTATCAAAAATTGCATTTTGAAATATCCGGATATCTTAAACCTGTGTCTAGAATATCAAAGTACATTAATACATTTGACACCTCTTGTTTAAATGAAATTTACATTTCTTTAAAAAAATTTAAACACTCTATTTAGTGTCATAATTTGTAATATTATTAAGTGGTTTAGTAAAGTTAAGAATTTTATTCAGGAAATGTTCCCAAAAGTATTCATTTTATTTAAATTATTCTTGTATCATGCAAATTATTTCGCATTTTTTCGATATGTTACCTTTTGATTAGGGTCAATAACGCTCCCCCTTATACACACACGTATACTTTTGAATCATTTATTCTCAAAAAATAAAAATAACATAACAAATCGCCTAAATATGTATTTATAACATTTTCTAAAAATAATGAAATTATATTTAGGGACATCTAAAATGCATCAATCCGTTTAAAACAGGAATTCAAAAATTATCACGAATCCAGCATTTTTCACGTATATAAAAAGGGAGAATGAAACAAGTCCTTTCGGCTCAGTCGTAAGATTACGTTAATTTCTTTGGATTTATTTAAAACTTACCAACAAGTTTTAAAATATTTATGAATAGAATTTGTCTGCCCATATTAGCTGTAAAAATAAATATGTAAATCTACAGATATAAAAATGCAGAAATATGTGTGATTACTAAAAATCTATCTATACACTGTAGAAAAAATACGTGAATCTGCAAAACTAGTTTTTGTAAGGCTACCAAATAATGTAGTTTTACAAAAGAATCGCAATATCGATAAAGTGCATACTTCGTTTATTTACAAGAGCTGATATAGGAATTCTCATAGAATGTTTTACACAAAATGTTGTCTGTTACGGATGATTGCTGAAAGTGCGTTTTGAGTTATGATATGTGATTTTAAGCGTACTTAAATTTTTGTATAAAATGTGGTGTGCTTGAATTTAATTAACCCTATAAAACTACAAAAAAGAACTATAAGCATTTTTGAGAATGACCGTGTATTGATTAAAAATGCTTTTTATTTAATTTGAATATTGTAGTTTCAAAATCAACGATATTTATTATGTTACGAGATGTTTGTAGCATATAAATAAATTTATGTACAACATTTGCAAAGAATTGGATGCATGGCTGCATTTGAACAGTAATTTTTGCAATTGGGATTTCAGTTGTTTTAACCTTGTTTGCCGAAAAAATTAGCTTATTTTTATACAAATACGGGGTGTATAAAAATCCGCAAGTAAACTATAGGGTTGTACAAAGAAATTCAAGTACGTATCCCTTTATGAAATTTTTTACTGTATAGGCATTTTCTTCCCTAAATTTACTTTTTGCATACTATCTGTTTGGTTCTAGACAATTCTACATGTCATATACTAAGTTGCACAAAATAGTGTGGTATATACGTGGCTATGGGCGGTAATTGCTGAAATCTGTTTTTTACCATATTGAACAGCGAAACATTGTTATTCTCAAAGTAATGAAGCGTGTAGTATAATCTACTCGCGGATTCAGTCACCTGCTCGCTATGTCCTGACAGCACCGCAAATTACGACGCAATTCATATCGAGACTGTTACGCGGTCCCAAATCTTTCTCTCTATACATATAAACTCTAGTCATAATTAATATCATCATAAACCATTTCAACATATGAAATTTACAATATTTTTAGTATCTGAAAAAATAACGGCAAACTCCATTGAGAATGCAAATAAAAATGTAATTTTTCACCTATAATATTCCACAGTTTGGTTTATAAATAATTTTAATACATGAAATTTACAAATATTATTAATATATAAAAACGGAACTTAAACTTTTGTCAAAATGCAGGTAAAAAAGAATTTTTTTCACCTATAATATTCTACAGCATGACATACGTGTATTAATTTAAATCTCTGAAAAACTCTATGGATAAGATAATGAAATGTAATGTTTCCTTTTGTATGTAAAAAAGAAAGTTTTACACAAAGCTGATTCGTTTAATAGATACGTCCCAAATAAAATGAGCCAATCCCACTGCTATTCTCATATCGATCAAACGATCTGCCTTTAAAAAGAGATACTTTCTGAATGACGATTTGCTAAATCAATCATGTCATGTGAACGTAAATAAACCATTGATGTTGTTCGTTGTATGGCTGCTGTCAAATTTCTGTTATAAATTCGGCCTCATTTGCTTCCCTCTAACAGAAATATAGAGATAAATACTTCTGTAAATACTATGCATGATTTTGATTTCTGGTTTGTTTTTAAAATGCAAAATTAAAAGCATTTCGCTTTTTAAAGTATTAAAAATTTTGGGATTGAGACATCCAACTAGTTTTATATAAATTTCTATTAGTACAGTGTAGAGATGGGCGTTATTTAACGTATTAGGATAAATAACAATGTTATTGTTATACAGTTCATTATTTAATAACAGGTTAACGGAAAGTCCCTGTCAAATTTAGAACACGATCTCAGCAACGTATTAAAAAATAAAGATTTGAAACAACCGTTTTTTAGAAGTATACATTAAAATTATAATAAAAATAAATTTTTCGAAATTTGTTTTCTGCATTTGTAAAAAAAAGAGCTTAAAATTGTGCTTAAAAAGAATCATATTTCAAACGCTTATAGCGAATCGGCGGATGCTTTGAACCAGCCAACGATTGAATCTTCCCCTTTGAGCGTGTTATCCAGCAGAGCAGTTTGCCTGTTTCAGTAGTTACGGTTTCCAAAGCCTTCGGTTCTTTCCCTTTAAGTTCTTTGGCCATTCACTGGCGAGGAAAAACGGTTATTTTATTATTCTTTTTTGGCTGTCTTGTTGTTTTTTTCTGTAATCGCTTCTGTTATTTTATTCCAAGTAATCGGTATGTAATTCTGATGCAACTATTTTCTGCTGAGACTGTAACATTTGGTACAAAAGTGTTTTAAGTTGAAAAAATATGTTGATAATAAATATAACAGAAAAAACAATTTTATCTGAGTGAATGACATTTTATTAAAAGTGTTTGTTTATTCTTTATGGTTTTCGGAAGTAATGAAAGAGGAAGTATTAAATGATTTTCAATAGGGAAAGATTCTAAGTTGATATTGGAGGGGTGATGGAAGATACGGAGGGTTTACTCGTTTTTAAATATTTAAAAGGGTTATTACTACATGTTCATGGAATTTTTTAGAGTGGGGGGGGAGATTTTGGCAATATAAATTTTGTTTTCCGGCCAAATAATTTTATTATTTTTGTTTTGCATTTGCGTTAAAAGATTTTATTTCTGTGATTTTATTTCGCAAAAAAAAAAAAAAAAAGAAAGAAAGAAAGAAAGGAAATAGTTTTCCATAATTTGTGAAATAACTTAATTTTAGTACAGTTGTAATTAATTTGAAAAGTATATTTGTATGAACGAAATTTGTTTGTATGAATTGCATTCGATTAAAAGAATATAAATAATATTTTTGTGTTCTTGTGAAATTAACTTTGAATATGTGTTGATTGATGTGCGGCCGCTATTAAGTCGCGGATCAATTTTTCTTTTATAATATTTTACAATGTAGTTGAAAAGTGTTTATGAATTCGGTTTGTCTGTCCTTGCTCTAACTCGTGTAAATATAGTCTGATTGCCATGAAATTGATATATGTATTATTAGAATTTAGTATGGCCTTTTCGGTTTTGAGAAGGAAGTTTGCAGGACCGCTCAGAAGAATTCCATTACTTTACGGTGTATGTTGAAAAATCACTCGCTCTGTATTTTGATGATATTACAGTATTTAAAACATACTAAAATTGATATACATCACTGTCGTGTACTACAAGGTTCTTATTAAAGAATATGGTGTGCATAGAATCTATTGCTTATTTAAAAGAACTTACAAAAGTATTTGGGTATAGAAGAAAATTAAAATTGATTGCAGTTATTGAAACTTATGAACAGAAATTGCTGGAAGTGCATTTTCAATAATGGTATGCGTTTTAAAGTTTAACTACTTTTTAAATGTTACTTGGTTTGTACAAATTTTAGATCATATGCAAGGTCGAACAAATGTTTTCAATAATATTAGTCTATTGGCTGAAATTGCTGAATAGAAATTTTCAAATGTGCTATGCTTTTAACAGAGCTAACTTTTAGCATATTATATATAGTAAGCACACATGTCTGTAGATCATATACAGTACTGAAAAAAAAATCGTATATTTTAACGACTACTCATGGTAATAGCAGAAATCGTGTTTTCAAATGCATTATGTTTTTTTTTTCCAAAGTGCTCAATAAGACGCCATCCCACCTTAGTAAATTGTCAAGTTTTGTTATAGCATTCTAAATGTGTTGGAAAGCGTTTCATAATCTATAATGTATAAATTTATTTATTTATTTATTTATTTATTTTGTTAGAAATCGTATTTAAACTCTATTTATTACTATGCAGGGTATCTCTTATCATTTACAAATAACTAATTTCTAAACCGTTAGTTTTAGCGATGTAGTTCCAAATGTAAAAATGTTTCAAATTTTCTTTTTCTGTGCATCATATAAAAACCAATTTACATTATTTTTAAATAGATAAGAAATTACAAACTTTATCCAATGTGTGAGTCCTATAAGCTTTATTTTGTCATGTTCTAACAAGTAAAACACTAAAAATTTATTCTTGTATGCTCAAAACTTACTGAATTATGATACTTAGAATTTTATGAATTTCTAATGTTTTAATCACAATAACTGGAAAAATCTGTTTAAGTGTCAGAAAATGCCAAAAATGCATGAAATTCAAAGTATCATAATTAATTAAGTTTAGTCTTATATTGCAAAAATTAAGTGTTTAATCACAAACGTATTTTGAATAATGCAGCATTTATAATTATGTCAAAAAGTTATTTAAAACGTTTTGTTTGAAAGACCTTCTAATTCAAATATCCGTCAGTTACATGTTATAAAAATAACAGGTTGTTGGAACCTGTTACCTATAAAAGAATGGAACGATGTAACCTGTTAACGAAAAATAACTATATTTCCCATCTCTAGTACAGTGTGACCTAGATTATACGAACTAATTGGGACCGCTAGTACCTCGGATATTGGAAATCTCGGTTAGTAATAAAAAGTGTATAACAAATCATCGTGTTCGCAAATTTAACATCTATTATATAAAAGAAAATTTTTTTTAATGATAAAAGTAAATATAACATTCATATTCAATAACTCAGCAAATTAAAAATGAAATCAACCACTAGTAGTAAATTGTAAATTTTGAATTCAAAATGAAATTATTTTTACTATTCTAAGTTAAATATAAAAAGATGCATTTCCAAAAGTAACACAAATGTCGAAAAATAAGAGGACAATATGATTGTTTAATATTTTTTACATGACCTATGTAAGAAAATGTAATTTGAAATTATTCTTAAAGAACTATAATAATAAAGTAAAAGTTGCAATTTCTAAGCAATATAGTTACCATTTTACAGTAGCCCCAATTTTCTGTCAGTGGCTTAGCGCTCACGAAAATTAACAAGCAAAAAAAAAAAAAAAAAAGACTATCCTTTTAACATCGCTTCTTTTCTCTAAATATTTTGAAGACATAAACAGTGAACTAAAAAGTACGTTTTTTTAAGGTTCATTCACAAAAAAGAAAAAGAAAAAAAATAATCAGAGTTTATTATCGGTTCGGTTAACAGAAATCTCGATTAATCAGTCTTCTATAATTTTATATTAAAATATTTTTACTATGCAATGGCAAATATTAAACAAAAGATTTATTTTCACATATTTGATAACTAAAATCAAAATTGAATTTCAAAATTTATAACATTATAAAAATGAAAATGTTTTTCTAGTTTTACATTGGTACCTGAAGGCATACGGTGAATTAGATTGCAATATAAAATATTAGAACATCATTTAACTTAGACGTTAAATGAAATTTAAACTAGGCGACGATGAAAAAAAATGTCTATTTTTGAATTTCAAATTTTACAAACTTATCCAAAATGATTAAAATTTATTTTCTCTTTCAAAATTTTCTTATGTTGTTCAATATTAACTTCGAGTATTTCATATTTTTCTTTTACCAAATAAATCTAAATTATAACAAGAAATGATTTAGTAGTACTATGTAAGAAAATATTTTAAATAAAAATTGCTGGAAGCTTCAATTTTAGAAGGTTTTTTGTGAAAAAATATATAGCTTTTATGGTTACATTTTAAGTATAATCTTTAAAAGCTATTTACAAAAACATATAACATAAGTGTATGGAAAGTATTTTTTCTGAAAGTAAACATTCAAGTAAAAACGTACAATAAAATTGCTGTTTTGGTAACTAAAGAAGATAAAATTGTATAGCAAAAAATTTTTATAAAATTTAGTTTATAGGATAATGGTAATAAAATGTTTAGAGAAGTCAGTTAAATTTACAAACTTGTTACATAATAATACAAATGTACTTTCTTCTACAGAAGTTTTATCATTATTTGAAAGAAGTTTTTCGAGTTTTTATATTTTGCACAGGAATTATAAAATATAGTTAGAAATGAGTTTTCTCTTAAGAAAAATACTAAAAGGCTCATAACGTCAGATTTGAAAGATAAGTACCCTTTTCTGAATGACATTTGGTATAACAAATATTCTGGAATAAACGTGTATTTCTTTCGGATGTTTCATTTCTGAAAATCATTTGAAGAGAAAAACACTTTATAATTTTAACTTATAATGTAAACTGTACAAAAACATAAGATAGTTCTATCAAAACATATTAATAATGAAAATTTATTTTATGCAATTATTATATATAAATAAATAAAGAAATAAAATCACAAATCACTATTTTGCCGGCATTCTCACACTAAAATAAAATACATTTTTTCTATTAAAAAAATCTTTAATGATATTTAAAGTGAATTTGGAGTTTTGTATACAGTAAAGCGAGACGAATTTGCCACTTTTTTTTTTTACTACAACCCAAATAGCGCTTGCTCATAATAGTCTATAATGCTTCAAATCGTCTTAAGCAGTAGTCTTTATCTCTAATAGTTTAATAATTCGGGTAACTTAGTAATTTGAGTATGTATTTTTTTTCGTGTAAAACCATGATGGTAAAGTAAACTGAGATACGGGAAAAAACTGGCTAAAAATCCAAAAACCACGAAATTGAATTATAAAATTCAAATTATGTATTTAAATCATGACATATGTATTTAAATATAAAAAAGTCCTTCAGGCAGTACCGGGAGGAAGAAATAACTTTCATATATTTATTTATTTATTTATTTATTTTAAATTAAGTTATATTATTTAAACATACGAATTTCCAATTACTGGAACCTGATTATATATTAGGAAATTTTGCAAAGATTTAAAAAAAGAGTATCTATTCAAAGTTATGTTTTATTATTTCAGATATACGCTGTTACAAAAAATAATAAATAGATCTTCCCGGGTAATAATCAGTAACAATTTACTCAAAAAAAAAAAATACTTAAAAAGCTGAAATTGTAATATAAAAACATTTTTTTTTTTCGAAAATAAGAATTTTTTTTTTTTTTTTTTTTTTTTTTTTTTTTTTTTTTTTTTTTTTGGGTTAAAATTTTAAAAGTAGAGATTTGTAAATTTATTTCCTTTCTTAGACGAAAGTGCAATGTAAATGTAATTGTCTTGAAATAAAGCATTTTTTTTTTAATTGTCATGATTTACGGAAGTATCGTGTATATAAGTAAGTTTTCATTTTATATATATATGAGTTCTCTTTATCTTATTAATAGCTATAAAAAAGGATAAAATCGAATAAATTTTCATAAACTAAATAATAATGTAATTTTTTAGAAAGTTTACTTTTAAAAAAAATTCCATAAAATAATTAAGAACCATTCCATTAAATGAACACTATATCTCTGTACATTAACAATCAAGATAATTAAAATAATTTTTTTTCTTTAAAGCCATAAACTTTTTTTTTAATGTAGAAACATTGAAAACTACCCTCATTAATCTTTTCTAAAATTGATATATCCCTTTAGGCTGTCATTCAGTCAAATTGTTAAACAGAGTAATCTCCATGGGTAGAAAAACTCTCATGTATTTATATCAAATCAAAATTTCAACTATTTTATTGAAAATGTTTTCAACTACATGAATAAGATCTTGTTATAATAAGTAGCAACTGCAAACAACATTTCAAATACAGTAACTATTTCGCTACTTTAAACATTTTTCAAAAGATTATATCTAAACTAAAGGCGCGGATTAAACATGATAATTCCGTGACTCCTCGCTATATTGCATCAAAAAGGATATTTTTGAATAAAAGCAATATAACCGTTATAATTATAAATTATAAAAAATGACATTGAATAAATTATTTTGCGTTTATCTCCAGAATGTAATTTCATAAACATATTAAAAATTCTTATCATAAATAAGAGGGATACATGATATAATCAGCATTTAAATGCAATTATTAAAAACACTGTTGTGATTCCTTGCAATTTCTGAATACTCAATAAATTAATATGAATATAAAAAAAATAATAGTATTATAACAATAAATAAGAAACTAGAACCTAGTTTTACAAAAGTGAATTATGGAGGACTTCATAATGAAGGAATTTTATTTTACACGTATAGAAATATATGTACGTACATATTAAATTAATCTAAAAATAGCTAAAAACAATTCAGTGAATTTCAAAGAATATATATACCGTAATTTCCTGCGTATATTCCGCGGATCAAACAATTCTTTTTCGACCCAGAAATTGTATTTTGTGATCGAAATCAATAATTTACATCGATGTAAAAAGTTACATTTAATTTTCAAATATTTCTGGGTCAAAAAAGAATTGTTTGATCCGCGGATTATACGCAGGAAATTACGGTATATGAATAATCGTGTATTATAATCGTCTTTTCATGTAGATTTAAATAATTTCACTTCTCTGCTTTCACTGTGCGCGTACGGAAAGTAAAAACGCCATTTAACCATAGTTTTTTTTTTTTTTTTTTTTGCAAAAGACACGAAAAAAGGATTGCATATATGAATGAGTGATGTAACATAGGGATACACCTGTATATAACATACTTATGCACAAATATAAAACTAATAAATTTTATTATTATTCTTAAATTAACTATTTCATTGCGATGTAATTCAACCGTTAACGTTTTCCAATATATATTTTTTTTACTTAATTTTCCAATCTACTCATAATATGTTAAATGCACTGGATTCTGTTGACAGTTAGTTATATTAAGTTGTCAAATTGTATAATCTAGAAAATTACGGAATAAAAAATGTAAAGGCAATTAATGAATTAATCTGTAAATAAAATCATTCCAAATACTAAAATACGGCATCAAAACATGCAGACTAGGGTGGAGCGAAAAAAAATTTTTTTTGAAAATCAAAAACGGGTAGGTGCCAAAAGTTGCCTTTATACTAGTACATTAACTGCGTGAAATTTCACCGCTGAAAAAAATGGCTTGAGTCTGCGCTTTTGCTCCAAAAATCGAAATTTTGAGTAAAATTTGTCATTTTTTGACATTTTTTCAAAAAAATTAAAAAATTCCTACAGAGCTGATTAGTATTTAAAAGTGTTGGTTAGACCTTTATATTTATCTGCTTAACATATTTAAACTATAAAACAATATCTGTAGTCTGTATAATTGGAGCAAATCTGACAACTTTTTGTGAAAAATCAGCGTTAACCTCTCTATTGGAGCATACAACGAAATGTTCTTTTGAATGCATTTCTTACCTAGCTGCTTTCAAAACTACTGTGTATATAACTCATAGAGGTGGTTGCATTATCCCACCCATCTCAACCACCCAATCATCTAGGCCCAGGGTTTTATTTATGTATTGAATTGTTACTTTTTTCCCGAAGACGAGTATAAGTCTTCTATATATCAAAGTAATTTATCTCTTCTTTGTATTCACTGACTTTGGATGATTTGGATTGCTGGTGTGACCTGCTGCACGTATATTTTTATACCATGTATAACAGAAGAGAAGCTGAGTAATTTATTGGGTATGTTCTTAATTGAACCTATTCAGCAGTCTATTATCTTCATTAAATTTTCATGCAATTAATACATTATGATTGGAAGTTCTGTTACCAAAGCATTTTTTCAATCAATTACATTTTATATATAATGATTTTCCTAAACATTGATTGTATGAATTCAATTTTTAGTATGTCATCATTTACTGTACTTATTACATTGAATATATTTTGAGAAGCTGGCTGCTTAATATTATGACAATCGTCACAGAGGATTGCAAACAAAATTTGCGTGTAAAACAACAATATTTCTAAAGAAGTTTTAGTATGCTTTATGTCGTTTCCTGTGTTGTTCCATAGTCTAGTAATTTCTAATAAGATTTTAGATCTATTATTTAGGTGTGTAGTACATTTGGTATAAAACATCCCGCGATACAAACTTGGATTATACATTTTGTGAGTGAACATATAGACGCGGATTGCCAATCTGTGCTTATATAAAGCAGAAAATTTTATTAACTTTATGAGCTGTCTTTTGAGTGAGATGTTTTCTAAACTCCTATTCCCCGTTCTTTCTGAGAAGTAGCTTTCCTTATGAATTAGCTTTGCAATCTCTGACAGAAATTTCTAGTCTGTTCTGAGTATCTTTTTCTCAATTTGAGAAAATAATTTTTCAAAATGATTCTCTATTTTATAAAAAAAAAAAATTGCAATAGGAAGTGAATAGTACGTAGACAAAGATTTTCCTTACTGATCCAGTGAATCCATGTAATTTAGAACGTTTTATATCGACTTCTCTAATAATTGGCGCAGAGGAAATTCACTAGAGTTGAAGTAGCGAATGATTCAATATTATACACAATTCTAAGCTTACCCCATGCAAAATGGTTCACAGTGGCAAATAAAATTCTCCTAATTTTAAATGAGCACTTATAGTCGATTAGAATCCGTACATTCCCTCATAAAGTACTATGCATTATATGTTTATGCCCAGGACATTTCACCATCAAATATTGTCCACTCATAAAAAGAGGAGATAAAAGTTAATAGGAAATTACCTGGATACGAAAACACTTAGAAAACGGCATAAAACTAATGCAAAAAAAAGTTTTTTACAACAGCGGTTGCTTTACACATGGAGAACAAATTTCCATTGCAATTCTCGCTGACGATCACCATCACATTAAACAGCTCGCTTCTCAACATATAAAAAATGCAAAAGAAGAATAAATGATGGCCTACTTATAAGGTACCCTGGGGTAATAACGCCAGACGGGGTAATAACGCCAAGTGCTAATATTTTGCATAATTATGAAATAATTTGGTAAATGACACCCATGTGTTCTGAGCAGAAGGGTTTTGAGTCATATAAATCGCAAAAAACAGCTTCAAGTTAATTTGTTTCATTTTTAGGTCTTATTGTTTTTACAAGCAGCTAAAATTAACGCTCGATCTAAAATTTGCGAGATACGTTTTGTGATGTGAAGACTATTTTTTTATCCGGAAATACTTTGTTAATTACATAAATTTGTAGTACATTTCATGGCCTTTCAAAATGTTGTTGAAGTTTTTGGATATCATCTCGAGATAATTTGTAATTTAAAATGTACAGCGCAATAACTATAACGGGGTAATAACGCCAATCCTTGCAATTTTTACCCCAGTTGATTCTCTACAGTGGCCGAGCTACATCTTAAATACTGATTCAAATAAATACAGTTAAAACTGTGCAATGTTTCTAATAATTCTATTTAAGCGGTTTTTTAAGCAAAAAGAAGCTCACGGTCTGATATTCTTTTGCCTCATCCCCCCCTCCCCATACCACACCTTTATTTTTCTTACACTTTCACAAAAAAATGAACATTTTCAATAGCTTAGGATGCAATTTGTCAATTTCTAGAGTTGAGAGTTTGTATTTTTAGAATTGGGAAATCTACATGCAATTATTCCAACTTATTTCATAGTTTTGTTTGCATGGCGTTATTACCCATATAGGTGGGTAATAACGCCAAATAGCATTGGTCAAGAAATCACGCCATTACATTTTATGTATTCATATCTGTTAAATTATTTTTTTATATAGATAGTCAATGAGTTGCTGTATCAAATCATATATTTGTTTGAAAAATACAAACTAAAACTGAGCCGTGAAAATTGCTAGAACCTTAACGTGGCGTTATTACCCCAGGGTACCTTAGTTGAAATATTTGAAATCATCTTTGAAACAAATCATTTATTCAAAAAAATACAATTGACTGAAAAAATGTTGTGGTAACAGAAATTGCAATCACTATTCATCAACTGAATGTAAGTTTGATAAATATAATAGATGGCCGAATAGATCCCTTTAATAGATTCCCGTGCATTACTCTGCTTGTCAATTTTTTGTATAAACTGTAAAAATATACCTGAAAATAGTTACAGCAGCATGTGGATGCAAAGAACAGGTGAACAAGGTGGAAGCATCGAAAACATGCCAAATCTTTATAAAGAAAATCACAAATCAATGTATAAATAAAGCACTGTACTAAGATGATCGAATAGTTGGGCCGGATGGTATAGGAAATGTAGCCACCTCCACGACGCATGTCCAAGGTAGTTTTGAAAACAAGAGCTGTATTAAAAACAGCAATTCGTTATATGACCCAATAGAGTGGTAATGCTGTTTACTTACTAAAAGTTGCCTGTTTTGCTCCAGCTATAGGGGATAAACATATTGTTTTATAGTTTAAATATGTTAAGCAGATAAATATAAAGGTCTAAGCAACACTTTTAAATACTAACCAGCTCTGTAGGAATTTTTTAATTTTTTTGAAAAAATGTCAAAAAATGACAAATTTTACGCAAAATTTCGATTTTTGGAGCAAAAGCGCAGAGTCAAGCTCTTTTTTTAGCGGTAAAATTTCTCGCAGTTGATGTACTAGTATAAAGGCAACTTTTGGCACCTCATCTTTTTTGAATTTCAAAAAAAAATTCTTTTTCGCTCCACCCTAATGCAGACGTAATAACCAATATGTAGAAATATATTGCCATCAAGAACATTAACTTCTTTGTACTTGATTTTATGAGCAACTGCGAATGAAAAAAAAACAATGACTTCATGCAATGAGTTTTTATACAGTGCAGCTAAGATTTCCTTCTGCGATTCATAAAATGGTGGTCAGAAGAAATTTACCCAGTAGTAGCCGTTACGGCACATGATGTGTAGAATGCCTAATATTTCCTGAAGTAGCGTTTAAAGTAGGGTCTGTTCTCTCTACATAATACTGTTTCTTTTTTTTTTTATTTCACTTCATGCTACACTTTGTTGTTGAAAATGAAGCATGCTAGACTACAAACTGTTGTAATAAGTAGACTTTCTGTACTTTCGCTACGTGTAGCACGTCTAATGCATTTCCCTGTTTATGTAATTTTAAAAAATATATATTATAGAAGAGCAACCGGGCGATTGTGGTTACAAAATGATCAAAAGCGCACCATTTTGCAAGGTCTGCTTGCCGAACAGAACAAAGCCCAAGTAGAGATTATACGATATGCGTCACGATGAAAGCTTGCCATTTTACAGCGTCGATTTGCAATTTTAATGATGCCATGTGCTAATTTTAAAAAGAAAAGTAAAAATGGCTTCAAGATGAGTGCATATGAAAGACCTACAAAATAGTTTAGTATAAATGTTGTATCTGTGCTCGCAGTTGTCCCTTCAGAATACAAAATACCTACACAGAGAGTTAAACATCCATCTTTATTATTTACCCTGCATATGCATAGTGAGACAGAGAGGGAGATAAACAGACAGAATAAATCATTGTGTTTGTCCTACAATAAAAGGTAAAAAATGATTATAGGGCAAACACAATGATAAATATACGAGTAAACCACTAGTCGTAATAATTTTTGGCTTATGCATCACTCCAGTTCCTGCAGACATGGATAACTAGATTTCACTATTACTACTCTTCCATAAAATAAATGTTTTTTTTCTTGTTCTCGATTCCTTAGATTTATGTGCTGTCAACACTTGCACTTTGAGCTCTTAGCGAGTTTTGTTATTTGATTATGCCTCTGTATATTCAGTCATGGATCAGTGAAGGTGAAATTTCAACGTTTCAAAACACAGTAGAGCGTCGGTTATCCAAGGCCGATCCAGTTAATGAAAAACCGGATAATAGGGCAAATATAAACAAGTTGGAAATTGCACGTAAAGCGTAGCAAATGAGGTGCGTTCGTATGCTACCAAAGTTTTGAAATATCACTCTCCTATATCAATCTCATAAAACTGTAAATAGTTAATTACAATTAAAATGCTCACCAAATAATGTTCTTCCTATACCATTATGTAATGGAATATTTTTGTGTGGCCTTGTAAATCAATAACCAATGTTCTTTGCACCACAGGTTGTGCAAAATGTATATATAGTATGTATGTCATAGATACATATGCATTTTATTATGTTCGAATGAGTGTAACACCATTAAAATGCATTTGAAACATTTTCCCCCATTGACCGTAATGTAACGGAATACTTTTGATTGCTCCTGTAATTGAACTACGCAACCGATTTTGATAAAATTTGAAATAACTCGACAAAATTAGGTAATAATTATGTATTTTAAATTTGAAACGATTACAATGCATTTGAAACTTATTTTCCACTGACCGTAATGTAACGGAATACTTTTGATTGTTCATGTAATTGATCTATACATCCGATTTTCATAAAACTTGAAATGACTCGACAAAATTATGTAATAATTATGTATTTTAAATTTCAAACGATGCGGTTGGGTAGTTTTTGCGTTGTTGTATGCGGACAGACAGACAGACAGACGGACAGACGGACGGACTGAACGACAACAATAGGTGCTACGTATTTGCATAATTACGAACGCATTTAAAAACAACTATTTCATTGCCTTGAAGCAACTTCCTTTCTCACTTTTACAAGGCTTAGGACTAACAGTTGTAAAAAAACTCTGTAAGTTATACATAGAATGTATTGTATGTATATGTGCATGCAGTACGATCAAACGTACGTGGAAAGAAGGCAGATCCTTTTTCTGAGGACACCAAGCGACAAGAAAAGCAATCTTTCGCCCCCCCCCTTTCAAAAAATGAATTTGAAAAAAAAAAAAAGATGTTCCGAGAAACAATAATATACGAAGCATTCTCGCGCGTTAAAAGTGAACCTTCTTAGATTCTAGAAGTTAATTTTCTACATTGTTAAATTATGGTTTATCTTAGATGTTTGGACCAAATATGAAGTAGACTCGTTTTATTAAGCTTCACTAAAAAATTATGTATTATCAAATCGGTATATTGAAATTAACCTGTTTGTACATTCTTAAATTTTAAAACAATTCTTTCTAACTAACACTTTTCAATGCCACAGGCTTTAGCTGTTGATGTAACAGACACTCCATTTTCCTTTCCTTCAGATACAGCACTCTTCATTTCTTATTCAATAATTGAATTTTTCCCATTTCTTTTATTTTTCCTTTCGAAACATATTAATTTTTTTATGGTGTTTGAAAAAGGAAAAAAAATACCTAAATTGTAGAATATGTTATTGTAATATTTGAATACTTTTGAATATTTTTTTTATAGTTGAATTTGGATTTTTTTCTACATAAAATAGCATTCACTTTTTTTAAATAAAAAACCAAAAACTTGAATTTAAATTTTACAAAATGTAAGAAATATTTTTTTAATATTTATAAACAACGATTGATTGAAAACAACGTGTCCCTTTCAATCACATGCCCACCTAACAAAATTAAAAATGTACTCGTGTATGGCAGTATTTTAGCTAACAAAATATATTGGTGTTTACATAAAGTGCATACTTGATAATATTAAATAACATAAATATTATAACTGTTAAATCAACAAAATATTATTTTTTTAGAAAAAAAAAGAAAATAATAATCAAAATTTCCTTATTAAACAAAAACAGGTTTTGCTTCCACCACCTACAACGCTAGCATTGCTGATGTTACTTATACAGATTATTATAAGATAGTTATAATAATCTCTTAAAACTGTAAGTTATAGCGGGCATAATAAACGTCGCCATCCATTAAGGCCAAAGTTCAAACTATATAAGGTGGTCTGGTGTAATAACGCCAGGCGGGGTAATAACGCCAAGTGCTAATATTATGCATAATTATGAAATAATCTATGCCCATGTGCGACACACCTATGTGCTCTGCGCAGAAGGGTTTTGAGTCATATAAATCGCAAAAAACAGCTTCAAGTTATTTGTTTCATTTTTAGGCCTTCTTGTTTTTACAAGCAACTAAAATTAACGCTTGATCTAAAATTTGCGAGATACGTTTTGTGATGTGAAGACTATTTTTTTATCCGGAAATACTTTGTTAATTACATAAATTTGTAGTACATTTCATGGACTTTCAAAATGTTGTTGAAGATTTTGGATATCTTCTCGAGATAATTTGTAATTTAAAATGTACAGAGCAATAACTATAACAGCGTAATAACGCCAATCCATGACATTAATACCCCGGTTGATTCCTTACAGTGGCCGAGCTGCATCCTAAATACTGATTCAAATAAACACAGTTAAAACTGTGCAATGTTTCTAATAATTCTATTTAAGCGGTCCTTTTTAAGCAAAAAGAAGTTCACGGTCTGATATTCTTTTGCCTCATCCTCCCCCCCCCCCCACACACACACCACACCTTTATTTTTCTTACACTTTCACAAAAAACTGAACATTTTCAATAGCTTAGAATACAGTCTGTCAATTTATAAGTTTGTAGAGTATGTATTTTTAGAATTGGGCAATCTACATGCCATTAATCCATCTTATTTCATAGTTTTGTTTGCATGGCGTTATTACCCATATAGGTGGGTAATAACGCCAAATAGCATTGGCCAAGAAATCACGCCATTACATTTTATGATTACATATCTGTTAAATTATTTTTTTATATAGATAGTCAATGAATTGCTGTATCAAATCATACATTTGTTTGAAAAATACAATCTAAAACTGAACCGTGAAATTTGGTAGAACCTTAACGTGGCATTATTACCCCAGTGTACCTTATATTCTATTTTCTTTCTCAAATTTTGAGTGTCCTTTTCACCCCGTTTCTCTCTTTTCCTAATTAAAAATACAGGAATATGCAGAAAATATTCCATTCGCATCAGTTAGTATAAGGTATATCAGATATCGGTAACATATACCATGCATGAAAATAGAGCACTTAATGTTGATGATATGTTGGCTTAAATCAAAACAATGACTATATATTAATTATTAAATTGAAAACATAGATATTTATATAAAGCTTATTTTTCAGATAATTATTCATATAGAATCTTTACTCAACAAATTAATTGTATTAAATTTACAAAATCATAGAATGATTGAGTTTACACATCATCATTTTAATGATATCCTGCAGCTTGATATCATTAATCAGGTTTCAAGTAAGTCATTAGCTCATATCGCTGACAATTTACAATAGCTGAATAGACCACTATTCACATCTCGGCTGCAATTAAGCAATTCAGCGATAGTTAATCAAATAGCACGTCTTCATTAGAATTTATCTTATAATACATGTACGATATTTTTATTTCACATTTCCAAATGTTATGCAATTTATAAAAAGATCCGAAAACACATTTTTAAGGTATCCGTACACCTTCGGAAGTTATTTTTTGAATATTCTGAAATTTCCTCTTGTTATCCATTTTTTATAATGAAATTTACTTTAAAATTTTGAAAAAAATATAAAAAGGTTTGCAATTACACAGAAATAATTTTCTAAGCGAAAAAAAAGTCGAAATTCTGTCAAAAATTGACATTTCCGCAAAAGTCATAAATCGAAAATAAAACAATGTAGTGACATTTTGTAAAATGCACAATAAACAAAATAACTTTCTCTAGGACGTAGACGACACACATTGTAGTCGCATCTCCATCTCAGATGACATGAAATTTAAAGTACTAATGTAATGAAAAATTAGCAAAATTTATCTCTAATTTGTCATTTATACCAGTGTAAATATAAAACTATTTAATATAGTATTATGAAT
Source organism: Maratus speculifer (assembly GCA_964019185.1). Taxonomy (NCBI): domain Eukaryota; kingdom Metazoa; phylum Arthropoda; class Arachnida; order Araneae; family Salticidae; genus Maratus; species Maratus speculifer. The sequence goes on along the minus strand of OZ025289.1, from coordinate 275,677,657 downwards.
GTAGTCTGTTTCCTCGAAAGACATTTGTAAAATAAGTGCAGAAAAGTTCCTGTATTTTCCAGTGGCATTTCCTGCATAATTTTTTGTTTTAGGATGTTTTGTGCATAGTAAAAGTCTGAAAAACGTCATTTTGAGAAAAAGATAAATATATTTTTTAAACACAATTCAAAAGATGCAGTAGCTTCAAATTTAAACAATTGTAATTTTGGTTATAATCAAGATACAGAAATTTAAGCAGAATTTAACAGATACAAAAGTCAATTTTAATGTTATCTATAAATAAAAATCGATATTTTTCTTTAAAATTGCATTTTAAAGTGCTGGGATACCTTAAACGTGTGTCTAGATTATCAAAGTACATACTGTATAGTTTAAAATATATTTGACACCTCTAGTTTGAATAAAATTTATATTTATTTCAAAAAATATTTAAACATACTATTTAGTCTCATAATTTGTAATAATAGTATGTAGTTACGTAAAGTTATAAATTTTATTCAAGAAATGTTGTAGAAGTATATATTACAAAGGTGTTCATTTTATTATTATTATTATTTCTGCGTTTAAATATTATTCATACAACATTTCTTGTATATTCAAGATTCTTACAGTAAGAAAAAAAATAACAAACTACACTATATTGCCATTGATTATGGGACACTTGCGATTTTAGACATTTTACCACATATCTAGAACAATACATGCGGAATCATCTCGAAACTCTTAGTGTATAAATATAATAGTATACGTCATACATCTCCGTGAAGATGTTTTACCGAAACGCCATAGGGGACCGTCAACAAATTAAAAAAGAATGAATATCTTTTGAATAACCCTGTCAAAACTAATGTAGCAAAAGCGCTCAAACTCTAGATTATGATTGAATGCCTTATTGTAATACACTGTGTTCATTTTTATGCAAATAGCATGCACACTCGCAGAGTAATTAAGGTTTTTATAAAAATGGTCCCAAATTTTTCCAAGTTTTTCCATTATAATTTTCAGAGTTCTTAATATAAAATAATATTTTTTTCAGAAAATATGACAAACAACATTGCACATAGTACCCTGTAATCAGAATTAAAAAATAATAAAAATTGTAGGAAAAATGAGTAGGTTTACTATATAATTTTTTACTGCGCATGCGTCAAAGATATCAAAATTTCATTTGCATATTATGTTAGCTAAATGTATAAAGCAACTTTTGTAAAAGTCTCAAAATCATAGCTTGAAAATTCTGAAAGTAATCGTCTATAGAAAAAGGACAAAATCCGTTGTTTCCAAAATGAAGCAAAAAAATGAGGGATTTTATCCAAATGCAGTAGTACATCCCATATTGTGTATTCTATATTGAAACTAATCAATGAATATATGGATACAACCCCTCTTGTTTTTGCTTCATTTTGAGAATAACGGATTTTCGATTTATTCAATTGACGATTATTGTCAGAATTTTGAAGTTATGATTTTGTGACTTTCACAAAAGTTGCTCTATACATTTAGCTAACATAATATGCAAATGAAATTTTGATATCGTTGACGCATGCGCAATAAAAAATTATTTAGCAAACCAACTCATTTTTTATACAATTTTCATTATTTTTTAATTCTAATTACAGGGTACTGTGCGCAATGTTGTTTGTCATTTTTTCTGAAAAAAATAATATTTTATATTAAGAACTCTGAAAATTATAAGGAAAAAACTTGGAAAAATTTGGGATCATTTTTATAAAAACCTTAATTACTCTGCGAGTGTGCATGCTATTTGCATAAAAATGAGCAAGGCTTATTACAATAAGGCATTCAATCATAATCTAGAGTTTGAGCGCTTTTGCTACATTAGTTTTGACAGGGTTATTCAAAAGATATTCATTCTTTTTTAATTTGTTGACGGTCCCCTTTGGAGTTTCGGGAAAAAATCTTCACGGAGATGTATGACTTATACTATTATATTTATGCACTAAGAGTTTCGAGATGATTCCTCATGTATTTTTCTAGATATTTAGTAAAATGTCTAAAATTGCAAGTGTCCCATAATCAATGGCAATATAGTGTATATAATATATGTAGAATGAAGATCAAAATAAATGAATGAATAAAGCATTGTAGCTAAAGTAAATATTTACCGCCACATAAAACAGGCGGGCTTTCATTGAAATATCCTGCAAGGGATTACTGATTTGGAATAGATGAGACTAATAAAATAAGCAAATAAATTACAAAAAAGCTGTTTGAACTGTAAAATATATACAGTAACTTCCAATTATCCATTACTGTATCAACCACCACCCTTTATTAATGTCACACACATCTCTCCTAAATCCAATTTTTTTTTTGTTGTTGTTGTTAGAAAAAAATTACGAAAATTCAAACGGAGAGTAAGCCCAAGTTCATCACCAATATTCTGAGAAAAATGCTTTGTTTTAGAGAATTACAGAATGACGAAATTATTCAAAAAACTTTGAATCCAAAGAAATGTGCAGTGAAAAATGCGATAAAACGGAGAATGGTGATTCGGAAGTCCGTCACGAAAAAGTGGAGACTATACTGTCTAAATACATTAAATGTTTCTAGGTACAGAAAGAAGCAGATGCATTTCATTTAGTTTTATTATGTAAAATTGGTAATTTTGCAGCGATAAAGATTTAAGCATAAAGAAAAAAAATCCAAATGGATTTGCTTGTATGAGAATTGGTACTATATTTTTATACTGTAAAATTCTAAATTTGTTTCATAAATTGATTTATTGTTGTCAGTTATAGTTTTTATTAACTAGAGTACAGAACGGATTAAATAGAGCTTATTTTTTTTATATTTATAATTGGCAAAAATCAATGTAACGAACTTGTTGTGCCTTTTGATTATCCGCCACAACTTCGGTCCCTTGAGACACAGATAATCGGGATTTAGTGTTTTATTAACCTTAATGCGTCCACAGCAGTTTTAATGAGTAACATTTGTCCTAGAACGAAAGTTTGTCAACGAATAAAGCTGAAGGATTGCACTTATGCTTTCTTAGCCATACGTTTATTTTTTATAATAAACATTAAAACAGGCAAAATAAAAAAAGCATTATTTTGCAAAAAGTCCGGCTGAATTTTTTCCCATCATGTAAATATCAAAGCCATCATGGAAAAACAGAATTTTCCAACACAATTGCCTTCTGTAGAATTTTCTATGGCCATAAAATGGCACACTTTTCGGCTTTTTGGGGTTGTTTTTTAAGTATATCGAGACCCGTTATCGCAATTTATTTCTTGTATGCCAATTTATCTTAAATTTAAAATAATTTTCTACAGCTTCCATATTTGGAATTGTTTTATACACTCAATAGCAAGCGCAGTTCACTATTTCAAAAATAAGACTTTTCCCCCCTAAAAAACGCCCCTCCAGTGGCCGAGAGGTACGGACCTCTCAACTGGTAGACGGCAGGTGCTGGGTTCGAACCCAATCGCGGCTGTCGGCCTAACCGTTCGGAGTTTTCGTGGTTTTCTTCGAACCTTGCGTAAATACGGGTTAGGTTCCCTTAGAAAGACCCCCACGAAGGGCACTCCCCCTGGTCCTATATCCCTAGCGCAGATAATCGGACGACAAAAAATACACCAAATACACACACCCCCCTAAAAAACGTAAAAAACATACTTTTGCTCATTAAAAGAAATTTTTTATATTTACCAGCGTACATTATTGTTAAAAAACAGACATTAATCATATTTAAAACATATTAACACCCAAAGTTTTGTAGTCAATCCAATGAGTCATCTTCAGAGAAACTATATAATATTAAAGGAGGAAAAACACACACTACAACATATTGACATACAATAAACTGTTTGTTGTATGTCATATACTTCCCTCTATTTGCATGAACTCTAGTCAGAATTAATATTATCATAAATCATTTTAACATATGAAATTTACAATATTTTTAATGTCTGAAAAGATAATAAAAAACTTCGTTGAGAATGGAAATAAAAATGTACTTTTTCACTTATAATATTCCGCAGTTTGTTTTATGAATAATTTAATATATTAAATTTACAAATATTTTTAATGCATAAAAAAGTAACTGAAACTTTCGTCAAAATGCTGACTGCAAATACCTCGGTTATTGAATATCTCGGTTAATAGAATTTGAGAATAAAAACTCATCGTGTTCGCAAATTTAACATACCTTAGAATAAAAAAAAAAGAGTAGAATGTTTTTTTTTAAATGATAGAAGTAAATATAACAGTTATATTTATTAACTGAGTAAATTAAAAATAAAATCATCTACTAGTAGTAAATTTTAAAAAGCAAATTGAAATTATTTTAACTATACTATTAAGTTGATTGAAAGATGCATTTCCGAAAATAAAACAAATGTCAAAAAATAATATCGCAATATAATTGTGTAACATTTTTTACATGATCGATGTAAGGAAATACAATTTGAAATTATTCTTAAAGAGTTATAGTAATAAAGTAAAAGTAATTTACTATTGCAATTTACTATAGCAATTTACAAACAATGAGGTTACCATTTTATAGTAGCACTGATTTTCTGTCAGTGGGTTACCACTCACGAAATTTTTCGAGACAAAAAATCAACAAAAAATCATTGTTGTAACATAACGTCTTTTCTCCAAATATTCTAGGGATATGGAGTGTGAACTAAAAAGCATGATTTTTTTAATGTTTATTAACAAAAAAGAAAAATAAAGGAAAAAGTGTAATCAGACTTTATTATCGGTTCGGTTAACAGAAATCTCGGTTAATTAGTCTTCTACAATTTTATATTATAATCTTTGTACTATACAGCGCTTGTCAAAAGTTTAAGCACAACAGAAAATTTCAAAATAAAATTTTATTAATGAGTGAAAATTACTTCCCATTTCATATAGCCTACAAATTATAGTCTTAAAAAGATAGTTAACAGTTTCATGCTATAAAATTTATCTTAAATAATAAAATTTATGAAAACAACAAAAATGAGTGTGTCAAAAGTTCAAGCACAGTAGATTTTTAATCTTTAGCTGAACAAGAAAAAAAATTAATGCTTGATTATTGCTCCTTTTTGCTTAATTACTTTAAATATACGGTCTTTCATCGTTAAAATGAGGTTCTGTACTGTTTCTGGTTCATTTTTAAACCAAGCGTTCTCAATGGCATCTTTCAAATCTTTAATTGAAGAATACTGCTTTCCATTTGCATGAGTGAGAATACCCCCACATATTTTTATAGGGTTTAAATCAGGACTAATTGCCGTCCATTTTAAAACAGACACTGTTTTCGACTTAAGCCACGATGAAGTTGAGTTTGAGGTATGCTTGTAAAAATTAATGCTTGATTATTGCTCCTTTTTGCTTAATTACTTTAAATATACGGTCTTTCCTCGTTAAAATGAGGTTCTGTACTGTTTCTGGTTCATTTTTAAACCAAGCGTTCTCAATGGCATCTTTCAAATCTTTAATTGATGAATACTGCTTTCCATTTGCATGAGTGAGAATACCCCCACATATTTTTATAGGGTTTAAATCAGGACTAATTGCCGGCCATTTTAAAACAGACACTGTTTTCGACTTAAGCCACGATGAAGTTGAGTTTGAGGTATGGATGGAAGCATTATCATATTGAAATAACCATTTTTCTCCTCCTAAAAACCTCGGAAACAGGAAGCAAATGATTGGCAATTGTCTCTTGGTAGTTTTCAAAGTTTTAACGACCACTGATGAATGCTAGAGATGTCTGACCATTGAAAGAAATAGCCCCCCATACCATTACTGAACTACCATTATGTTATCGGCTAAATACACTCCTAGGTTCTTTGCGGAGATCATGTCAATAGTACTTAAAACCATCAGGGCCATCGAGGTTCCATTTTTTTTTCATCACTGAATATGACATTCAGCCACTTTTCACCAAATGGCATATGCTCTTTGGCCCATTGTAATCTAGCTTTTTTATGGTATCGTTTGAGACACGGTAATCGAGCCATTTTACGGTATTTGATGTATTTTAATTCCAAAACTCTTCTATAAACAGTTTTTTTCGATAGTTGTTCTCCAACTGCATATTTTATTTCCAAAAGGGAGTAAATACCAGTTGAAGCCAAATTTCTGATGCGGCTATTTTCGCTCAAACTAGTCGCTCGCGACCTTCCTGAACGAAATTTCAGTTTAAAATCATTAACACGAGTCAAAATTTGATGAATACCTTGTTTTGAACCTTTACATGCACTTGCATTTTAGAAACAGAAATACATTTTGCTGTCATACTCCAAATTTTTATCATCTCCTCCTCTGAAAATTCTTTCGACTTGGGCATTTTGTACTAACTCAAAAACAACAGCGGACTGCTTCTTATACACCCAGAAATTGTTTGCATGCGCAACCGTTTACGCCAGACTGTAAAATTTGCATAAAAACGATTTTGTGCTTAAACTTTTGACACGGTCATTTTCTTCTATTCTTAAACTCCATGGTTTGAAATAAAATTTAAAAGTTAATTTAAATGAATACGGTGTAAAAATAGATATTATTAACATAAACAAGACAGGTATTGAAATAAAGTTAATATTTAAAGTTTTATTTTAAAATTGCTATTGTGTTTAAACTTTTGACACGCACTGTACAATGACAAATATTAAACAAAAGATTTCTTTTCACATATTTTTATAACTAAAATCAAAATTGAATTTCAAAATTTATAACATTATAAAAATGAAAATGTTCTTCTAGTTTTACATTGGTACCTGAAGGCATAGGGTGAAATACATTCCAATATAAAATATAAGAACACAACATAAAAGTAGACGTTAAATAAAATTTAGATTAGGTGACGATGATAAAAATCACTATTTTTGAATTTCACATTTTGCAAACTTATCCAAAATGATTAAAATTTATTTTCTGTTTCAAAATTTTCTTACCGTATTCAATATTAACCTGCGAGAATTTCATATTTTTTTTCCCAAATAAATCTAAATTACAGCAAGAAATGATTTAGTTCTACTATGTAAGAATATATTTTAAGGAAAAATTGCTGGAAGCTTCAATTTCAGAATGTTTTTCATGAAAAAATACATAGCTTTTATGGTTGCACTTTAAGTATAATCTTTAAAAGCTTTTTACAAAAGCATACAATATAAGCACATGGAATGTATTTTTTTCTGAATGTACACTTTCAAGTAAAAACGTAAGATAAAATTGTTGTTTTGTTAACTGAAGATAAAAATTGTATAGCATAGAAATTTTATCAAATTTAGTTTATGGGATAATGGTAATAAAATGTTTACAGAAGTAGCTTAAATTTACAAACTTGTTACATAACAACACAAATGTACTATCTGTTACAAAAGTGTTATCATTATTTGAAACTAGTTTTTCTAGTTTTTATATTTTTCTCAGGAATTATAAAATATAGTTAGAAGTGAGTTTTCTACTAAGAAAAATACTAAATGGTTTATAGCATGAGTTTTGAAAAATGAGTACACTTTTCTCAATGATATTTGGTTTAACAAATATTCTGAAATAAATGTTTTTTTTTTTTTTCGTATGTTTTTTTTTTTTCTGAAAATCATTTGATGAGAAAAACACATTATTTATATAACTTATAATTAAAACTGAAAAAAGATAAAAGAATTCTTTCAAAGCATAAGAAACAGATAAAAATAGTTTAAATTAAAATTAAATAACATTTTTCATGCAATTAAATATAAAATTACCTATCACTATTTTGTAGGCAGTTGCACACTAAAATAAAATACATTTACTTCTACAAAATTTTGTTAACGTTATTTAAAATGAATTTGGAGTTTTGTGTACTGTAAACCGGGACGATTTTGCCACTTTTTTTCTGCTCGTCAAATAGCTCTTGCTCATAATAGTAGATAATGCTTCTAATCGCTTTAAACAATAGTTTTTAACTCTAATTAATAATGTGCGGTAAATTTGTAATTTAAGTAAACATTTTGGTAAAGGAAACTGAGATACACGAGAAACTGTTTAAAAATCAGCAAAAAGTTACAAAAAACAAAGTGAAATTGAATTTTATAATTCAAATAATGTTTTTAAATAATGGCATATGAATTTAAGTAAAAAAGAAAAAATATCGAATAACAGTTTTAAAAATTGTCACCAACAGAGGGCCCTACTGAGTTACCATGTAGCTAAAAGTAAAAAGATTTTGCAATGATCCCTCGATCACCAGCTATAACGACAAAAAATTATCATATTACTAGCTTTGTTTTCTCAATTGATTTTGAAGGACTCTATGTATCATAATTTATCATTTTGTAAAATATTTGTGCAAAAATATAGCGAAAAAAATTATTTTTGTAGGTTTTTTCCGTACTGGCTCAAGTATCCCTTCACCATGGCTCAAGTATCCCCTCAATGGGGATACTTGAGCCACGATGTAAAAAAAAGTAAAAATTAATTAGACATAGAAAAATAGTTCATAATTAATTGAAAGTGATTTTCAGTTGAAGAAAAATTATCAAATTTTCATCTTCAATATTTTATTTTGTTCTAAAAAATTATAAAAAATTAAAAAAAAATTAAAATTTAAAAAGTGGCTCAAGTATCTCCATCTTCCCCTATATGGCTACATTATGTGCTCAGAATAGTTCATTATTCCCAACAGTTATTTTTTATTGCAAAATTTACCTTATTTAATTAGAAAATTTCGCATTCAATTACAGAAAATTTTCCATTTTGAAAAACCCGCGGTAAAAGATAAAAAAATAAGCAAAAAACTCGAAGCCAAGAAGGAGTTAAAAAATTAAACAGTTGAGAATTTCAAAATTGGGTTTTCTTTCTAAATAATATATTTTATTAAAAACTGGAGTAAAATAATTATATACATATATATACATATACAGGGTGTCCACTCTAAACAATGGCCAAGGGCTAATTTCTGAACCGTTAGACATAGACATATAGTTCCAATTGCAAAAATGCTTTAAAAAAGATAAAGAATTGTGACCTTGAATTTAGATCAAAAAAAAACTTTTTATTAAAAAAATTACGAAAATTAAATTTTTATGCGGTCCCCCGGTCCTATAAGAGATATTTGGTAAATTTTTACCGCTAATCTAACAAGTAATACAAAAAAAGTCCCATTTTTCTGCGATTAAAACAAATCGAGTAATAGCTGTTTAAAGTTGAAGCATATTTTTTGCTGCAACTTAGGGGTCAGTCACAAATTTGCTGGAAATAAAAAGAAACGCAAGATGTAAAATTTAATATTAAACATTTAGAGTAAAATAGTTTTTACAATATCATTTTAAAATTTATGTTGATGATTACATATTAAAGCAAAATTTGTACTAAAAATATAAGTAAAAAATAACAGAAAGTTCGTTCAAATAAATTATGAAAAGTAACAGTTACAATTGTTACAAAATGACATATATTTAAAATTCTATTAGATTACTTAACCTAACAGAATTTGGAGCAATCCTATAAAATAAATAAATTGTACGCACCGAAAATTGTATTAATATCAAAATGTCATTGGATATAATTAATTTAGCAAATTGAACCTCGATCGGATATTTGGAAGTGAGTTAAAATTTGAATAGAAATTTTGAACTAAGAGAAACGTACATACGAACGTTTTAAGAAAAATAAAAGCTTAATCAAAATAACACACCTTTTTAAAATAAAATTTCCCAAAATTTGATTTTCTCGATAAAGAGAATTTTAAAACTCACGTCTTCAACTATTTTAACCAATCTAGAAGTTAATTAATAAGAAATAACACTGCCGTAAAACTTATACGGTGGTAGCACCTTCAGTTAAATTACTTTAAAAATATTTCTTTATCTCATTTAAAACATTTTTGTAATTGGAACTATATGTCTGTGACAAACGGTTTAGGAATTAGCTATTGGACAGCGTTGGAAAATTATGTCGTTTATAATAATTTAAGCACTTAGTATAAGTTCCCTTAAAGCTCAGTCCAACTCATTCGTTTTCAGCTACAAAAAAAATGATTTAAGTCATGAAATTTAAAGTTTCGTAACTCCGTCAATTTTAATGTTAGATGAATGGAACCTTTTTTGTATGGCTTGATAGGGTGATGGAAAATTTTTACTAAATATCACTAATAGGACCGGGGGACTGTATAAAAAATTAATTTTCGTAATTTTTCAATATTTTTTTTTTAACCTAAATTGCTAGAGAAACAATTCTTTACCTTTTTAAAGCATTTTTGCAATTGGAGCTATATGTCTATGACTAACGGTTTAGAAATTAGCCATGGGTCACCGTTGAGAGTGGACACCCTATATTGCGCGTAAAACCTTTCCTTGAAACCGTTATGTAATTTTTCATTTATATTGACACATTGATTCATAAAATGAAATTGATTCTTTATTTTTTAAAGTAGAAGAAGTCGTATATTGTATAAATTATTCATAAAATGAAATTGATTCGTTATTTTTAAAAATAGAAAAAGTAGGATATTGTATAAATTAGATGTTAAATAAATCTCATTTTATGCCACACTGATAATATTGAATATTTTAAAACGCCAATCAAGTTTAACAACTGAGTTTAAGATCCACGAAAATTTATTTTTCCCTTAGAAATTACCTTATCGTGCTTGAAATTAACTCCGCGTTTTCATAGATTTTTTCTTTTTGAATATGAGATTAAAAATATGGCGTAGAATGAATCAGATTCTGTTTCAGAGTATTTTGTAAGCGATAAGGTAATATGCCCTTTAAATGTAAAATCGATTTACTAAAAGATGTATTATTTACAGATAAATTTCATCAAATAATCTTCATCTAAAATGCATTCTTTTATGAAATTTTGAACTTACATGGAAGACTTCGGGTCATATTTAAAAAAAATTGTATCAATGTAAAATATCAGCGATATAAATCATAGGTAGTGCATGCGATATTTAAGAAATGTAATTATTGATGCATGAGATGTTTTTCTTACTGAACGACATGTTTTAAGTTTTTGTCTTTGCAAAACGGTTAATTAGATGGAAAATCAATATAGTTTGATGCTTTCATCTAATAAAATTTTTGGTATGTAGTATTATTTCATGGTGTTTTCGAATCATTTATTTTGGCTGTGTGATAACATACCATGCTATGTAAGGAATTTCCACAGACTGAAGCATGCAACTACGGTGCTTTTAGACATTTCTCTTCCGCAATAAAGATATTGCTTTGTGATTCAAGCAATAAATATTAATTCGTAGGACTATAACTTAACGTAACTCTCACTTAACAACTGTCTGGTATTGAAATCGTGTGCAACACATTTGATTTATTTTGATTACACCAAACATCACCTATAAGATATTTTTCATACATTAACTACAAAGACAACCTGTGCATCGGTACAAGAAAAGGTAAGTATGGTAAATCTGAATGTAAATCTTAAACATTTTATATTTATCATATTATCAATATGACTACTAATATGATACAATTTCTATCAAATATATCACATACACTTTTATATTCAAATCTATTCAGTATTCAATCTCCTTCGTAGAAATTCAACACACAGACAGAGCTTTCCTTAAGTCTCTAACAAGAAACAATGCATGCAATATTTTTGAGATTTAACATATTGAAAAAAGAAAACGTCATTTCTCCTTTGAAAAGATAGATACATTTCATAAATCTAAAAATTATTTATAGCTTTTTTACTTTCAAAGACAAATTTCTAGAAAAAATGTTTCCATGTGATATTTTCCATTCAACACTATAATTCAAAATATATTTCCGCAGAACAAAAGGATTAAAGAGCTAGGTAAATATATTTGAAAATTTTTAAAAATATATTTCCATAGAAATGTATCTGGTAAATGGTTACTGATTTATTATATTTACTTATTTTAGTAATAAAATATGAATAAAATGAAAAAAAAAGAAAACAGAGAATAAGATTTATCAAATATTAAATACTGAGCATTTTAATATAAGGACAGTTACATTCTTAAGAATCGGTTACATCATGTTTCATTTATCCAATAGCTTAAGGGAAAATATTTTCAGAAATTCAGTTATAGATTCAAGCTTAAGTAAGGCTCCCACAAAATAACCACAATTTACACTTTTTTACTAGAAACGAACACTTTTCTTTTAATTTTTATTCTATCTCGTAACATAATCTTTTATTTAATGTTTTCATTACTTTTTTTTTAACTATTAATTACTGCACGATATCTTAAATTATGCAACCATTTATTCACAGCTAAAAACTACTACAATATCTTCAAATACTTCACCCCACTATTTATTACTTGAGTTATAGGGGTAATATTAACATACAATGTATAAATGAAATGTCATTTTCTTACTTTTGAAATAATTATTTACACTGAAAAAAACATATAGTTCTGGCATCTAGAATCTAAATTTTGGCACTAGAAATGATAGTTCCATGTCATCCTTATAAATTCCAACTGCCTTTGCTTGAGAGTTCTAGAGTCTTCTATTAGATTTCAAGAGCCCTTTTCTATATTCTCGAGGTCAAACGTATTTAAAAATCTTTGCAAGTAGATGCGAACGCATGAGGTTTGATTTAGTAACTATAAATCTAGATTTTGAAACCATTCCCGAAATTAAGCAATAATTTTCTGTGACTGAAACGATTCAATATCGTTTTGTCACCTAAAAATCAAGAAACTAAAAATGCTAGGTCATTTCGTCTATTCAATTCACTTGTTAAACCTATTCGCATAATTCGTTCATCTATAGTTCTAGTTTAGGTATTCAGAAAACGACTAACTATTCATTCTAGATGAAGGTGATATTTTTTTCTCAGTGCATGAAATTACATTTATTTAAGTTTGAAGAATTTGGATAAAGAGAAATTTTAGTTTTCTAGGGGAAAAACGTAAAACTGATCGATTGGAGATATCCATAGTGGGTGAAAAAAAAATATTTAGATTGCAGTCCAACAAGTAAAATTCGTATTAAACGTGAAATAATGAAATTTATTTTAATACATTCTAATATAAATATCCTTAAAATTATTTTTAGGAGCTATTATATTTCTAATAACATAAATATAGGAAGTAGAAGAATTTCAGATTGTCATTTTCCTGGCATATCACACTGTGATATGTCCAAAGTAAAGTTCCTTCTTTTATACAGTATAAATAACTTTTTATAGTTTATTTAACCCTTTATCTACCACACTATGACTTCATGAAAATTTTACATTCTAAAGCATTTTCGTAAATTGTTTAAACTAAATTAAAAGATTTACATAATCATTTAATAGATTTTTGAAGCATTTTAGTAGGATTGAAGGATTTAGAAGGATTACTTAAATTTGAATTTACAGAGATTTTGTGCAATATTTATAACCCCACTTAAATATTTTATTTTAAATTGTTTTCCTAGTATTTTGTAGAATTATAAAATGTACAAATATGATGTTCTTACATAATAAATATAGAAATATTTCCGCATTGAAAAATCCCCACCCTCCTCCCTCAGCGCCAAAAAAGCTAAAAAGTTACAAAGGCAAAATAAATCATCCTTTTAAAAATATTTTTGTTTTGTATAACCAATAATTCTTTTGAAACAAAATAAAGTAATGTATCAGTAACTCATTCTAAACAATATTACAACTAATTGACGTATTAAAATAACTTTATAATAAGTAATTTTTATGGTACTTATAAGTACCATCGGTAGATAAAAGATTAATTTCTAATTAATATTTATACCTTATAAAACAAATATATTAGAAAAGTAACAAATTATATATTTTACAAATAATTTTCCTTAATTAAATGTGATTGTCACCGAAATGAATATCATTTTCTTGGTATGCTCATTTTAGTTCTTCATTAGGTGTAATTATAACGATGTTGCGTAATTCTTCTTATTTTTGAGGTAGTTCAAATGTGCTTCAAAGTCAAAGGTAATAAAATCATAGCTATCAGCAAGATCTTTTAGATATTTCTTTGAAAATAATGTGATAATGTATTTGTAAAATTTCAGTCGAAATTTATTATGTTAATTTCCTGGATTCCATAAATTATTAAATAAAAAGTAACTGATATTTGTGTTACTACATTAAAAACATGTTCCTTTAAATAAAATTATAATGTTAGGCTTTAAATAAAATAAAATAAAATAAAAGCAAGAGTGTAAAAAGTGTTTTAAAATGAGATTGTCATTATCCTGGTTGTCATCATCCAGACATACATATGGTAAGAAATGATATATAATTACATAAAAAATAACTTATTATTTAAATTCTTAAAAATCTAGCAAGTTTGCATGGAAAATCCTGTACGTTCTAACATAAAATAAATTTAAATCTTGAAATTTTGAATTGTTTTAAATAGATACTTTTAATATCTTCGATTTCAAAAATCTGGCATTTTGATATATTCCACCTAATTTTTATCTATCATAAATAAGTATGAAATGAAATATGGAAATCAATTAAAATATATCTTTTTGAAATTGAATTAATATAGCAGTGTTGAAAAATCGAATAATTTGAAAAATTTTATCGCAAAAATAAAAACAATTAATTTTCCGATCGACTTCAATCTTTATCGAAAATTTATGCTACATTCATTCTTTAAAAGAAATAATCCTGGAAATTTTTATATACGCATCATTATTTCGATAGTCCGAAAAATATTTACTGATAACAAAGATACAAAATCTTAATAGGCCTTGTCACAATATTACATTCTAACTAAAGTCAAGTACAATTATGATCACTTTAGGCATTTTCAACAATGTTTTTTTCTATTTGAAAAATGGGTGTTTTAGTATTTACGGCCCCACACTAGGCACAGAAAAAATCCCAGATGATAATGTAAGGTCTATGTGAGCGTTCTTTTCAAATATGTCGGTCAAATTTTAATAATTTTACATGGTTTTTTTTTTTCATAGGATAGCTGAGGACGATCTACATTCGACCTAGTTTTTACTTTTTCGATTTTGCTTATAAATTTTTTATATTCTGATAGTTTCAATTTCAGAACCGGTTTTGAAAGTTAAAGTATTTTTTTAAAAACAAATCTGAAACCAAACCCGAAAAAGTAAAACGTAGGCCGGTTGTTGATCGTTTTCAGCTATGTTGTGCAAAAAAATCATGTAAAAATATTAAAATTTGGTCGAAATATTTCAAAATAGCGCCTCCATAGACTTTACATTATCATCCGGTTTTTTTCTGTGTCTAGTGTTGCGCCATAAGAAGAAACTTTGACCCTTTAACACCATCTCTTAAAAAGTTTAATTCTCATAGCCCTTCTTTTTGTTAAATTAACAGGATGGTTATAATTACCCCCATTAAAAATTCACAGACACAAAAGTTTGAGGTAATTAAGACCACCAGTGGGGATATTATGACAACTATATTTCTTCTTTATGCTTGCTTAGACACATTTGTTTCGAGTAATTAAGATTATTAGAACAACAGACAACTCCGTTTAACAAAAATTTTAGACTTTCTTCTATTTGGATAGCAAAAATGCTTCAGACTGGTGATGAAGATTATATAAAATGAAAAATACATTATGATGTTAATATATAAGCTCGAAATAAAATTTTACTACACGGTTTTCTCCATTATAGCGGTGATCATAGTTATCCCCTGGTCATAAATACCCTACTTAATCCTACACACCAAATTTTAAGCCTATGTCTCATTTTTTTTCGTTAGATTGTTTGCAATCGTGACTTGACGACGTCGTAAACCGTAAATGCTCTACTACTGAATAGCGTAAAAGAAACATCCTTTTTACTCCCAAAATTATAATCATATTAACTTACAATTTACAGCGTCGGATTAAGTGTCTCATTTACAATTAAATTATATATTTCAATTTCGATTTGAATGAAATATAGTGCCGTGAATAATCGAAGAATTCGGAAAATATGGTTAGAAATATATCAACAACTGATTATCTGATTTACATTATTCTTTATGCAAAATTTATGTTATTTTTTATTTTTTATGTTACATCCTCAAAATAATTTAATAAAGAATACTGCACAGTTAAACTGAAGGCATTGAGGTCACAGGCTACAAATACTAATTGCACATTAAAGCTTTATATTTTCAAGGGTTAATTCCGTTCGAAAAAAAAAATTAAGTAGGGGAAACAGCTCTCTTCTTTCCTCTTTTTTTATACTTAATCATTGAACCTCCTATACTATCAAAGACATGCTTTATCATATAAAAAATCTATATCCAAAATTCAGAGCAAATTAGATAATTCTTAATAAAAACCCATTTAGCATTTATATAATTTAAAAGGAGTTATCCCCCTCTTTTATACTTAACCATTAAACTTCCAAAACTATTCAGAGATTTGAACGAAATCTGAAAATTCTGCTTGAAAAACCCATTTATATAAATTAAGGGGGGGGGGGCATTAGAACCCCTGTTCCCCCTATTTATACTTATACAATGAACACCTAATAACAGTCACTGAATCGCCTCATCTGAATGATCCTAATCTAAATTTTGAACGAAAACTTAATTCTGCATGAAAATCCCATTTATATCAACTAACGGGGGGGGGATTAGAACCCCTGTTCCCCCTATTTATACTTATTCAATGAACACCTAATAACAGTCACGGAATCGTCTCATCAGAATGATCCTAATCTAAATTTTGAACGAAAACTTAATTCTACATGAAAATCCCATTTATATCAACTAACGGGGGGGGGGATTAGAGCCCCTGTTCCCCCTATTTATACTTATTCAATAAACACCTAATAACAGTCACGGAATCGCCTTATCAGAATGATCCTAATCTAAATTTTGAACGAAAACTTAATTCTGCATGAAAATCCCATTTATATCAACTAACGGGGGGGGGGATTAGAACCCCTGTTCCCCCTATTTATACTTATTCAATGAACACCTTATAACAGTCACGGAATCGTCTCATCAGAATGATCCTAATCTAAATTTTGAACGAAAACTTAATTCTGCATGAAAATCCCATTTATATCAACTAACGGGGGGGGGGATTAGAACCCCTGTTCCCCCTATTTATACTTATTCAATGAACACCTAATAACAGTCACGGAATCGTCTCATCAGAATGATCCTAATCTAAATTTTGAACGAAAACTTAATTCTGCATGAAAATCCCATTTATATCAACTAACGGGGGGGGGCATTAGAGCCCCTGTTCCCCCTATTTATACTTATTCAATGAACACCTAATAACAGTCACGGAATCGCCTTATCAGAATTATCCTAATCTAAATTTTAAACGAAAACTTAATTCTGCATGAAAATCCCATTTATATCAACTAACGGGGGGGGGGCATTAGAACCCCTGTTCCCCCTATTTATACTTATTCAATGAACACCTAATAACGGTCACGGAATCGCCTCATCAGAATGATCCTAATCTAAATTTTGAACGAAAACTTAATTCTGCATGAAAATCCCATTTCTATAAATTAAGGGGGGGGGGGCATTAGAACCCCTGTCCCCCTATTTATACTTATTCAATGAACACCTAATAACAGTCACGGAATCGCCTCATCAGAATGATCCTAATCTAAATTTTGAACGAAAACTTAATTCTGCATGAAAATCCCATTTATATCAACTAACGGGGGGCATGAGCCCCCCGTTCCCCCTCTTATACATATCGAATGAACTCCAAAAACTAATCAGGGAAGCGCCTTGTCAGGATATACCTACATACAAAATTTCAAGTGGATCCGATATTTTTATCATGAGTTATCGCGTTACGCACATACGCACATACATACAGAACGGACGGGCACATAAGCTCTCAGGCTATGATAGCCTGTGAGCTAAAAAAATTTACATACCTTTAATCAGAACGAATACTTCGAGAGTCCGAAAAAAATCGAGGTTACTGAAATTCTGTAGGCTCCTTCTCATAATTACATTCTAAGTGTATACCAATTTTCAAATCTCAAAATAAATTTTTTCGGGACGTAGAGTGCTTACACACACACAAATGGATGGCATTTTTTGTTTGCTTTTTGGAATCTCTAGTATCTAAATATGTAAATCCATCTTTTTATAATTTTTTTTTAAGATTACAAGATTTACCGTGTGCTATGTGCGATGGGTGTTTGAAAACGAGTTCCGTTATATTTTGCTTACTAGAAATGAAGTATAAAATGAGAATTAAACAGCATGTATAATTGAAATTTTAATTTTTAATTTTTGATTAATTTTAGCTTCTATTTAGGGATAAAACTATTGAAATATATACAAAAAATATAAAGAAATATTTATGAAAATACCTGTAAACTCTACAAAACTCAAAGTAGTAATTGGCCAGAGGTACAACTTTTCCCATTCACGATATTTTTAGAACTATCCAATACATGGTATTTCTAACAAATCGACATGCTTCGCATTAAGTCGTATTTTCATGCATATCAGCGGCAGCAATGGAAAACACCTTCATATTTTGAAATATTTTCAAAACATTAGTTGGACTACAATCATTGGTGATAACGAAAACTAACTGAAGCTTGATCATGGATTAGAAAACATATAATTAATTTAGAAAGATAAATTATTTTTCAATGTCTTAATTTATATTTCATAGGAATCAAAAGTATTTGTTTAATTCTAAGAAAAGAAAAAAAACAGCAACAAAAATTTAATATAGCACGACAAAATTAATCATGAAAAAATAGTTTTGCTATAATTTTGAAGCCAGAAGTCATATTTTTGAGTTTTCACTACATTAACACTTAACTACATTTGTATATTGCTTATCACGTTGTCTTCGATTTTATCGCAAAATCAAACAAAATTTCCGCAAAAATATATATTTTAAAAAAGTTAAAATCGATTCCATTTATTATACTTTTTGTTATAACTTGAAAATAAAAAAATTATATATATTTTAAATTTATGTGCTTTAAATAAAAGTTACGTATTTTAAATGAAATGAGTGATAGATTCATGTTTATGAAGTGATGTCTTGAAAGAATATTTGGCGATTTATCACCTGCTCTCAACTAACGTAAAAGATCTGAAATAGTCGTTTGGCATGTAAAAAGTGAAGTGGGTAGCCCGGAACTGTTGATGACAGTCACAAGACTTAGGCTTATATTATGACTGATAATGTTAGTTACATTAGAGCCTAGTATTCATCTGAATTCGTCCAACGAAATACCAATGTTAAAACATTAATAAAAACAAAAACAAAATTGTAATTTAACAAATTTCAACGACTATTTCGAAAATGATATTTTCAAAGACTAAAATTTTAAAGGCTTATAAATAAATTCTATATCTAAATTGATAAAAATGATAAACATCATTTTTATGATTATCATTACGAGTCATATCTTACGTACGCCATGCATTAAACATTAATATTTTTAGACCGATGTAAAAAAAAAAAACTAGTAGTTTATAAACATGCAACTTTAACTGTTTAAAATGTGCATTTTCATTTGATAGAATTAATTAGACTGGCTTCTGAACGCCTCATATTACATAGGAAGTGGGTTAAATTTAAATATTCCTGGACCCATCATAAACAAATTTTAAATGAAATTTCAGTTTTACAATTTTCGGAATTGCAAATTTTTAAACTTCTAAACATCGTACAATTTAAATTTTTACACCGTTGCGTAGAGAAAAAAATACACTTCCATTTTTGGACATTAAACATGGACTAATCAGAAAATGAATAACAGCTGCGAAACTCAACCATTAAAAAGATTCAGGTGTACTTCTGATTTCCAAGTTCCCTACCGAAGGCTACAACTATTTTCCAAATAGTTAAAAATATGTTTGAGTTTCAGCTATAGTTTGTTGGCACTCTTATTTCCCTTATTAATTAAGAAAGAGTACATTTTTTGTCTTGTTCAAAATTTATCAAAGCAAATTAGCTGAAAAACAATATGTTAAAACTTTAAACTCTCCAGGTATCGCCGGTCTTCGTCTCTCGAAGTTTAAAGTACGACGAGTAAGTTTAGGTTTTTCCTTATCGGACTAAATGTAAAAAATTTTAACTGTTATAAAAATAAATTACTAATAAGAAGTAACTCTATTCGCGTCATTTTAAAGGATTTATTTGATCACTTTAAATAAGCTTTTTTGTTATGTACTTTTTTTCTTTTTTTAAGATTTGTTGAATTTTCCATATGTTAATTAGATATTTTACATTATTCATAAGCACAGCATATTTAGAAAGTGTATTTCGATTAGCAAGTATGATTTATATTGAACTAAAATTTTATTAAGTAGTTTTTTAACCGAAAATGCTAAAATTAGATGTATTTATAAAAAATGAAGAAAATGACAATTAAAGGCATGTTTAAACTTTATATTCCATATATATATGTAAATCCATATTATAATTCAGTTTTTTTATATTTCAGTATTTTACCTATTATATTTAAAATAGAGATTATCGAAATTTTCATTGAAGGATTTTTCTGAAAGCATTTACAGCAAGCAAAATGATTTATTTTTGTACGTATAAATGTTATTTTGTACTGAAAAAACCCAACAAAATTCTTAACTTTTTAATTGCATTTCCTATAAAACGTTTCTTATAAAAAGAATTTTTCAGCTGTACCATTTTTATGAAAATCTTATTTCTTTTTGGAAAACAATTGTAAAGGGATAATAATATTTATAAAAAATAATGAAAGATCGGTAAAAATTTGTTATAACATTTTTATAATAAATGAAAAACATGTCAATCAAACGACTACCCTAAAAGCTAAATGTGTTTTTCTTTTGAACTTTGCAAGTCATTATCAGATATAAATAAAAACGTTCTATATTTCTGTCTAAAAAATATTTTCACAGAGTTTATATATTTTCTGTTAAAAAATTAATTTAAAATTTACACAACTCAAACATATCTTTGTCTATTATTTATATGAAAATTCTCTGTAAATTGATAATAACAATATTTTACGTTATTTTATTTATGTTGGTTCTAGTTTTATTAGATTAGGAAAGTAAAAAAATTTTATTCGAAAAAAGGTTTTTGAAAATATAGTTGTTGGTATTTTTGTTTTAATTGAGAAACAGAATCTTCAATCAATAAATGTTTAAAGAACTTATTGAGCGTGTAATTTTTTTTTTAATTTTGAAGAAGTTATTACAAAAAGTATTTAAAAATCCTTGCATTTATAATTTATAATTGTTATTCTTTTTTAAACATTTGGCGGATAATAGGGTAACATCCCCAGTAATTGGCATGCACCAGTGATTGGCACATCCTACAAACATATCCTAAAATAAGATTTATATCCAATCTTTTAAAAATGCAAGACCATATACCAGTTATATGCTCATTTACGTTAAAGATTATAACTTTGATTTATGCTACTAGATGACAATAGTGCCTAGGAAAAAGAAACAATTATGGCTTGTATCAAATTAGCCATTTCTGTTGCAACTGCTTCTTCTTTGGCTTAAGGAAGGCATGCTTTTCATTCATTATTATCTGGTGTATAATATATTTTAAATTTTAATTGACAACATTTTTGTTTAGTTAAAAAGGGTTACTTTAATTGTGTAAAAGTATTTTCGACACAAATATTTGGATTTCTGAATTAATGATAGATGCCAATTAATGGTGCTTCAATTTTGCTAGTTCCAAGTAATTGGCACCTATTCCAATTACAAGGAATTCGCAAGTAATTTGAGATTAAACCACATATTTTGGAAGTACTTTTAAAGTTATAGACTAATTTTGTTTAACATTTGTTTTTATTTGAAAATATGAAATATTATCAATAATTGAAATCCATTAAAGATTACAGCTTCATATGACAATTACTGGGGACAGTATGACAATTAGGGTATTAATATAAGAATATTGTATTGTTTTAAAGTGTTCACATTTCAGACTAATATGCTGATTTCTTACTCCCAAAAACCTGAAATATGGCGTCTTCATCTACAATAAATTCATTTAAAGCGATTGAACCCAATGCAAAGTGCAAAGTTTTTTTTAAATGTAAACATGTGTCAATTACTGGATCACAAGGTGTCATACATTGGTGCTATAGGTGCCAATTACTGGTGATTCCAGGAACTTTTTATAAATATATTTTTATAAAAATACTTTTTAATTTTTTTCTTGCTTTTAGTGGGCAAAATAGATGCACAGATATGCATTCTTTGATTTAAAAATATTTCCAAGTAAATATCTTATATCTTTGTAAGGAAAATTGAAGTAAGTTTAAAGGCAAATTCTTAAAGTGCCAATTACTTGGTATGTTACCCTATTTGTAACATAATATAATTTAGAATTTGAAATTCATACAAAATACACAGAAATACTCATAAGAAATGAAGAATACCAATGTCACATCATACTGTAAAAAACAGCGTGAAAAATAACAGCAGTAAGTCTTGATTACGTCCATTAATAACTATATCGTAATTTTAGTAATATATATCCCACAATGAAAAAGTAAGAATTTATACTCTAAATAAATATTTTTCTTATAAGACGTTGTTGTATTAATAAAAACATTTAAAATACATTAAAATTATTTATTTACATGTTTCAATACTTTTTAATCGAGTCATCTTTAGAATGTAAATAGAAAATAAAATCATAAACATAATGAACGTGAAAAACTGGAATAAATAATTACTGAAATCAAATTAAATATATCAAGCGCATTTTAATTCGGATATTGTCTGTGGTCTAGCTAAATAATTAACTTGTAAATTATCCAACCATTCAATCCAAATATTTGGGATGCGAAAAGATTTATGCATCTTTCATTTTTGGACCATTTACGTACTTGCTGACATTCAAAAGATGGCGTGACTATTCTAAGTACAGAAATTAAAACATTATACTGTATACAAATTGCATCAAAAACAATATTCTAATTGATTATTTAGTCATTATAACAAAAGATACAAATCTAGAATCGTAGTCAAATACACAATTTTCAAATAAATAGTAAAGTAAAAGGAGACCTGGCTAGAATGGACCACTTTTGTTAATTTTGACTGTTCACACTTAAAATATTCATTTATTTAAAAAAACTCACATGCATCTATGTAATCCATACATTATAGTTTAGATTACTTCTACTAAAAAATAACAATTTTGTATACTTTTTTTAATATATATTTTTAAATAGCAAGTGATAAAATGGACCATTGTACCCCATGGCCGGGGTACAATGGTCCACAGCATGGGGCTCTATGGACTACATGTAATTCTGAAATAATGTATTAGTAAAATACATTTTTCAATAATAAAAAGCTGAATGTATCATAATTTGTTTATTCATTTATTAACTTCATAGATATAATGTAAGATTAACAATTATTAAAGTTAGCAAATGATACATCAAAAAATATTTTGTCACTTGTAAAAATGATTAGCTATTGCAATGTTGTCCCCCTTTTAATTAATTCTACCTCACTTAATACTTATTTATAATATTCAGATACAAATTAATAGGTAGACATATATTTTCTTTTTTTCTCATTGTATAATTTCAATTAAATCTAATTTAATGTGGATGCATGTTTGTAAAAGTGCAAGAATTTAGAATTAACTGAACGTTTATAAAAAGCAAATAAGGCGAAAAAGAACAAATGTATCATTTTTTGTTTACTGGCTTTTGGTGTTTAATTTGAGTTAATTTTGAAATTTGAAAACATATAGATAGCATTTCAAAAATTCACTATACAACATGAATCATTAGTTTATTCACATACAAAAAATAAAATAATTTATTAATTCTTAATTTCACATATAATATTTAATTTAAAAAATACAGAATATAGGACTGGGATCAATGGATCATGGTCCATTGTATCCCGGCCTCTGGTGGTCCATTGTACCCCATATGCGACTTTGACAAAAAATTGATAAAAAAAAGAAGTTTTATATTCAATTATTTTACTTACAATAAATATAGTAATGTATTGTCTTACCTTTTTATTGTGCTGAGCAAGGTCTTCCAAATTACAAATATTAAAAGTAAAAAAAAAAAAAAAAAAAAAAAAAAAAAACATATGTTTCGCTGAAAATATTTACTTTTACTTGTCTCAAATCAACTATCAAGAATAATATGGATAAAATGGTAGCTATGCACATGGTTTTAAATTTCTATTCACTACTGCAGAGCTGCCATGTATGTACCAAAATATGAAGCAATCAAAAATATAAATAATATCAAAAATAGTGGGTAGACCACTGTACCCCCTGTTCTATCGTACCCCAGTCTCTCCTAAATACAAGAACCAATATACATTGTCTATATGCTTAAAATGACATTATATTATTTAATCATTTTTAAAGTAAATAAAGCATGTATATGTATATATTTACTCATTCTATAAACTTTCCAAAAAAGTGATTTTTTTGTCTTTAAAGAAGCCAATTATATATATTTAATATAGAACACTTATACCTTAGTTCTTTTAAGAGTTCTCTTAAATATTTGCGAAATATTACACAGCGGGTGATACATTTTATTTGCTGTTACAGAATACCGAATTTGGAAGTGGAAATTCACATTACTCTTCATCAAGATAAGATGAACTTGCATTCTATATTCTCAAGTTTAAAATACATGAAACTTTTAATTTAAAGAGAGAGCTTGGTTTGGCAAGAAGTTGGAATTATAAATTGATGCAAGATGTTCTGCAGTATGTCATAAAAGTATCTCATTTTCCATTTAATCTCATTTAAAAAATAGTTTGAATATAAATGAAAATTTCTATATATTTTGAGGGAATTGAAACATTAAATAATATATGTCACATTTTTTTTCTTATTTTAAGTGGATACAGTATCCTTGGAACTTTTTTTTTCAATTTAAACATTTTAAGGTAAACTTTTGGCATAATAATAAAAGACTCAGTGGAGGAAAATGATTCTATTGAGAAATTACTAAATTTCCGAGTAAAATTCGTAAAATTCAGTTTTTTTTAAATTTAAATAAGTTTTAAAATGTATCTTAGCCTGCAACCTTAGACATCTTCAGCTATTTTTTAAACTATTCCTAAAAGTGGTCTGTATAATTTTAAGTATCGGATTTTTCGTAAGCTAATAAGTTTGGAAGAAATAATTAAAATGTGCAAATGCATGTAAAATTACAATTAAAAATTTAATTTATTTCGCATTTTAACCCCCAGAACGCTGAGGTAAAGACCAAAATTGTAATGCTGTTTTTCCTGTAATTTGTTAAAAATATTAAAAAACGATTTTTTTCGAACATGATACAAAATATTTAATTACCTATAGGTGTATAATCTTTAAGAGTATTAATTCTAATTTAATTTTTCAAAACTGGGTTTTATTTGTAGAATTATATTTATTTAAATCTTGCTTATGTTGCAGCGAAATCTGCAACTTAGAGAACGGAAAAATCAGTTCTTAGCAGCCAGTAAGGAAAAAAACCCTTTCTGCTTTAGTATAAATCCGAAACCTAGTTATATAAAATAGATCATAGGAACAACTAATACAATTTTGAGTCAGTAGGGAAAAATTACATAAAATTTCTATTACCTTGAACATGCCAATTCGTCTAAAAAACACACATTGAGTAAAATCAATGTTAGGGAATTGCAGCAATTAGATTCACAGCGATTTAAGATAAGCTTTAAACTATTTTTATAATACTCATACCTTTATGAAATTTCATCAGAATTCTAGCAAAATAAATAAATAAATAAATAGAAAAACGATCTTCATTTTTCGCCCAATGATGGGTACTGTGCCTCTTTAAAAAAGTATTTCGTATGCATACAGAAATTTAATAACACTTGCATGTGTAACAAAATTTATTTTTAGTGTAGGTAAGAAATATATGAAAAAACTGCAAACATATTTAAATCTAACATAAAGCAATGAAGTGATATGAAAAATAATAAATTTCTATTTAAAATAAAAGATAAATATTAGAAAATCTAAATAAACTTTAAAAACGTTTAAAAAATGTGTACAACAAGTTCACACTTCTTTTCTCAATAATAAATTTATTTAGAAGAAAAGAGTATAATTGAAAAGCGGTTTGAAAACAACGGGCTACAAAGAGAAAAAAATTAGTTGTTAAAAAGATTTTTTTTAAATTTTAAATACCAATGCAAAATGAGAAATTACCGAAAATAAAACTTACATAAATAATTTTCATACAACAGGAAATCTATTTATCAAAATAAAATTAAAACAAAACGATTTAAGTCTTGCAAAAAAGATTGTTTAGATAGTAAGTAAAACAATGGGCACAAAAAAACTTACAGGCAATTTTAAAAAGTAATAACAATTATGTAATGTATATTCAAACATAAGTTTAAGTTTTAACACATTATATGTATTAATATACGCAAAAAAATGGAATCTTATGGAACATCGCAATGTGCGTTGTTATGAGAGCTTCACAAAAAAACTAAATTGAAATAATTGCATTAGAATTTGGGTTATAAGCATATGTTTCAGACCTTGAATAACATATTTTTAAGCAAACAAAACTCAGTGAGAATGGTACTAAATATAAATCGTAAATTATGCTAAAATAGCCATACAAATTTATTAAAATGAAAACATTTGGCGCTATCAGGGGGATAAAAATCAATGATTACCCAACCATATCCTTTCAAAATGTCCCAATCAATTTATTAAATTAAGAAGACTAACGAGAGCCGCGGTCAATAAATCGAAGTTGATAGAGAAAATTAAACAATTTATAAAAGAATTGAGAAATCTCATACACAAACTCAGTTTTGACAAACGTATATTGAATGAGAATTATCAAAAAGAAAATAATAAAATATATAAAAATTATCTTTAGCTGTTCAGCAACTCATATATAAATTTGGAAATGCATTGCAATTTTTTGATGATATATATCACTAGTGTGGCGGTCTAAATAATTTAGAAACAATGAAATTGAAGAAAAAAAATGAGTCAATAAGAACTTTATACTTTACATTTTTACATAAACTTTATTTATGTTAATTGCACGAAAATTCAAGTAATTTTTTGAATGTATAGGTATATTTTCATCAAAAAGCAATTAACCATAATAATAATCAATAAATGACAATGTAGGTAAATTTTTTGTTTGAATCAAATAGTTAATCAATCAGCTGCAAAGTATAGAATTTTTAATATAAAAAATTCTATAGTAAATTTTATTAGCATGTTATTATTTTGTAAATATCCAGTCATTTTCACGCGAGTTAGGGCAGATAAAAAGAAATAGAAACCATATATTCCTAAACTATGTAAGCCTAATTTATTTAAATTGCGCTATCTACCGCCAAAGTCCTACTCATCATTATGTCATTTATGATTAGAAAAAAGCATACGCCTCCCACTGGTTATTTTCAGACAATTTAAAAAATTCTTAACATAGCTCTTTTGATCTTCTTTTTATTCCTCCTAAATGCAATAAAATACTTTAAATCTAAGTTATGTTTCTATGTTTCATATACATATCGAAATTCATGTGTTTTGCGCATATCTTTCTTGCGGGTTTGTTTGTTTTCGTCTTTCTTCTTAATCTTGAGATTATCTGATATAAAAATGACGTATTTGTCTTAAATTGACCAATTTGTGATGCTTAAATTGCACCAGATATACGATTATAAATTTGAAAAAAGTGTATTGAATTTCAAAAACGACAGAGACAAAATGTCTAAAAGAAACTATCACTGACAGCAAAAGTTGTTAAAGATATAAGAAACGGAAACGAAATTGTAAATTATAACACGACTGGCCATCAAGAAAACTGCATTTACGACTCTCCACCCCAAGAAACCAAAGAAACCCATTCGAAATGTTATCTCTGTAGCCAAAATCAATTCACTCAAAATACAGAGGGGGCCACAAGAAATATCTGTTTTAAGAATTTCGCCATATGAAGTAACGTTTGAAAATAAAAAATAAAAATAAAAGGTGAGCTCTCAAAGGAAAAATCAATTGGAACATTAAGTTTTAAAAAATACGCACAGCTCAGTTGGAAAGGAAATGATGTAAAGAAAGAACTAAAGACATAAGGTAAAGAAAACTTATGTTGAAAAATTTATTCAAATGAAGGTCAAATGATTCAAAATCTATAAATAAAAATTAAGATAGTTATGATTGTATTTGTCTAATTTATGAAAAAAAAGAAAAAACAAGCAAAAATTATTTAGTGTCCAATTCTGAAATATGGTGCCATGTTGAGGGTGCTAAAGTAAAAAATTAACAACAAAAAAAATCCATGCATGTACTTTGCATATTTTCTTACATTATATTCAAGTAACTGGAAATGGCTATTATAAATTTTATTTCTTAATCACTTATAACTTTGATTTATATTTTGAGTACAATTTGATTTTTAAAAAATTACTTTTACTTTGAAACTTTTGATTTCATTATTTTTCATCTCTGTTGTTTTGCTTTGATTGTTTCATTAATCTTTGCTTTTAATAAAATTATTTCTATTCACTACTCATTAAGCCAGCCTAACAGGGGAATCCAACTTAAACGAGCAGTCGCTAAATTTGGCGACTTTTGATGCATATATTTTTTAATTAAATCAAACTTAGGATTTTCAAAAAGAATTGATTTATTTAGTTAGTAGACAAGCAGACCTTCCACGTATATTGATATTTTGCAGATATTTAAAAAATAAAATGGTTAAACCCGAAAATAAATCAAGTGGTCCAAATTCAGGTACTCAACCCTGTTAAATAATTCTTTTGTATCAAAATAAGAAATTTTAGTTTCTAATATATATACTAATAAGAAAACTTATTTAGAACTTTTTTCTGCGCAAAATAACCTATAAATATTACTTCAAAGTGGACATCGCTCTTTATTGTTTAGACATAAGTTTTAAAATAACCCGAGTGCTGCAAAAGATAAATGTTCCGAAATTAATAATGTCGTAGTTAAGTAACGTTCGGAAGAGCAAAGAAGGTGTATTTTACGAAAATATGAATGGCAAAAGAAAAGAATAAAAGATTCTCGGAAAATATTCCATGAGTTTTACACGCGAAGATGTGACGCTTTTAAAAGAGGAGTAAATGATTTCCTTGAAGCTCCAAAAGAGATTTCCTGCAGATTTATTACTTTGACAGTCTTTGGACAACAAAAGAATAGATTCCTTTGAACAAGGTTCATTTAATTAAAATGTTAGTTAATATTCATTAGGTGTTACATTTTTTAAAACTTTCCAACATAGTTGAAAAGTGTTTATGAAGTCGGTTTCTCTAACTCTCTGTGCACTAGAAGTTTATTTTCGAGAGAGAAAAAAAAAGCTTATTATCTGATGAGGAATAATTTAGGTTTACCTTAGTTGCGATTTACTGTATTCAAAAAGAAATATGTAGTATTTGTATTTCATTTACAGGGATGGTCGAAAGAATTTTGTTGCATTACGTTTTATAAATAAAAATCAATTGTATATTTTGATTATGTTACATTTTCTCAAATATATTGAAATTGACATACATCACTGAAACATAATATAAGAAACCAAATACAAGACAGGATGTTCATAATAATCATCGTTCATTTACAGGGATACGTGGAATAATTCTGTTATAGTATTGTGTATGATCAATAATGACGGTGAAGAAATTACGTTTTCCGTTGGGGAGCGAGATTTAAATGTAACTATTCTTTTAATATATATATTTTTAATTTACTATCTATCGATAATATACGGGGCTGCTTAAAAAATATCGAGTACATTTCAGTTTTAGAAATAGTTGAAAGGGAGTTTTCAACTAGCTATGCGCTAACAAATTGAAATAAATTTTCAGGATTTTGTCCGTCTGATGTAACCCAAATCTTCACATTCCTGTATATGTCTATCTGTCTCAGACAGGTTTATAGTGCAGGGTATACGCCGTATAACTTCTGTATTTTTAAGGAACACCGTATACCCTCTGTTTCACAGGAAAGTTATAGTATATACACTCTAGGGTATACCTTCTACTTAGAGCGTATACAGTCGATTTTTATTATGACTACACCACCGGCTCAAAGAGTCTAGAAAAACTATACAAGTCAGAGACTTCAAATTTTGTGTACAGCTGAATACCTTGTGTCACTGTGACAAATCATAAAATTTTTAAAAAGTTTGTTACTTTAATCAAATTAGATTTTTTAAAGTCATCCGTTGTTTTTTGTGAAATACGTTTTAAAAGAAATCCTTAATTTCAACGCTTTTCCTACATCCATCATTGCTTGAAGGTAAAGCATCTCGCTGATAAACAGAAGCTTTTTTATTCAAATCCCGCATCTGAAAGATGAAATTTCCATATTAAGATGGATTTAATTAAAAAGAACTTCGTATTTTTTGCCAATTTAAGGTTTTATATTTTTGTTTTTATCACTGACATTATAGTCGAAGAGCCGACCGCACAAAACCCTAAGCCATCAAGAAAAATTCCTTTATTTTATGGAAGAATAGTAAGAGGGGAATCTAATGATCCATGTCTGCCGGAAGCGAAGTGGTGCATAAGCCAAAAATGATTACCACTAGTGGCTCACTCGCAGACTTAGCATTGTGTTTCACACAATGCCAATCTTGTTTCACACAATGCCAATCCTATGTGTCAACCACTAGTGGTATAAATTTTTGGCTTATGCATCACTTCGCTTCCGGCAGACATGGATCATTAGATTCCCCTCTTACTATTCTTCCATAAAATAAAGGGTGTTTTCTTGTGCTCGACTACTTTTGTTTTGTGCGGTGGGCTCCTGGTCTATTAGTAATACTTTTAGAAAATCATTTTTTTAATAGCTATTGCAATTTATTGGTGATTCAGCATGTTAAATTTCGTTTCAACAACTTTTTTTGTTTTTTAAATTAAAAAATCTATATATCGCCGCATTGTTTTCAAATTTTTCAACAATTTGGAGTTTTGAATTTAATTTAAATAATTTGATTCAGTCATTTTTAATTTGATTAAAATAAATAATTTCTTCTTTTTAAATTATTTAAAAATTAAAAAACATTGTTTCTATAACATATGTTAGAGTTTAATATTTATAAATTAACAATTTGGATTTATTAATTAAAGTATAAGTTGTTTTGAAAGAAATGTTAAGCAAAACCCTCTTTGCGGTCTGCGATCATACTTATCTATTTGTTACTTATTACACAGTAAAGATGCAAATATATAAGATATATACAGAGATTAACAAAGTAGCTAATATTTTCGACAGTTGATGATATTTGCTAAATTGGGTTTTCGAATGTGTTATGCGTTTTCTAATTTATTCATTGAATAATCCTTTTTAAACTTATTAAGCTGTGTACTTTTGTTGCAGCATTCTAAATATTATGGAAAGAGTTTATCATCGATGCTTGATGCATTATTTTACATTCTTCGTTACTTTGTATTGTAAACTTATAAATAGATAAATATTCACTTCTGGAGAAGAAAAATTAATATATAATTTCAATTAAAGTTATACTTTTATACAGTTACACATAATATTTCCAGAGCCCGATAAAGTTTTAGGGGACCCAAGGCCCAGCACCTTTTTTTGGCCTCCTCACATCAAAATATTAGCTACTCTCCCCTCAGGAATATTTGAAAGGTATCATTTTTATCATATGCTTGCCAAGTTGACCAAAAAAAGTTTCGTTTTTGTGATAAAATAATTGCGAGAAATGCAATATTAAGAAATTTTTTCTAAATTTGATTAAATTTGTGCCTTTTTAGCAGAGGGCCCAAGGCCCGGCCTAGTTGGCCTGTGCAATAATTAGGCCTTGACTATTTCTATGCACAAAATACTTAGAATAATCATGCTAACACATATTTTTTATTTATTCTAACGTATTCAATATATTTTAAAAAATCTATTGTGTATTTCGTAAAATAGGTTACAAAATTTTCACACCATTAAAAGACAGCTACACATGAAATAAATTAATTTTGCGATCAATAAACGACATTATAACCTTTAATTTAGAAGGAGGGTTTCAGAACTTGTTTCAAAACCTAAATTTTCCATATTACTGAGGAGTTCGAAAAGCTTAAATTCAAGTAACTACTTTTATTAAAAACTTTGAAGACCACTCATAAGCCCTACATTTCTATACTTTTTTTTACCATGCGTTTACCATACCTTTGAATATTAGAGATCGACCGAAAATTCGGTGTCGTTTTTGTTTTCGGCCGATAATCTGAATTTTAGTGAAAATGCTGCTAGAATTTCAACAGGACCAAAACTATCTATATTCCAAAAATGTATTTTCTTCTTCGGAAGTTTTAAACATTACTGATCAATTTGTGCTGCCTCCGCAAAAATTAAAGTGGTTATTGACGTGAACTTGTTTATAATTACGAGTTATGATTGATTCAAGATTTGAATGCAAATTATAAAGCAAGCAGTGCATATATCACATTTTTTTGCAGATGCTGATTAAAGCTACAGACTTAAAGAAAACAGGGAAATTTTAGTTTGAGACTAAAGAAGTGTTTCAAATACCTTTTGAGAAACTTCTGATATAACTGAAGATCATTGATAAAAAATTTTATAAATGATAAATTGATCTGTATATACCTAAAATTATTATTATTATTATTATTATTAAATATAATTTGTTTAGGTAGAAAATATTTCTGTACCGTTGAAGAATTAATTACTTATTTTTTAACCTAAAAATGAAAAATTTTAGGTGTAAGGCACAGAAAGCTAACTCGAGGTACACATATAAATTATTTATAATCATGGGTATTTAATAAATAATTATATTCAATTAATAACTCAACGTATTTAATAAATACATATAATTATTTAAAAATTATGAATATCTATCTATGTATTATCCCTATGTATCTATGTATTGTAGGTCACCCGATCTTTCAACGTGTGACTTCTTTGTTTGGAGATATGTTTAAGACTTTGTTTAGGCACGACCGTTAACTACCAATTTGGTTGAGTTACCGCATCATGACTGCATTCACGACCATCGACGCGATCATGCTGAGTAACGTATTGAGTGAACTGAACTATCAACTTGACATCTGCCGTCTCACACAAAGAGCAAAAAACACATATTGAACATGTGTAGTATGGACCCAAATCTTGTATACTTTTGGTTTATTTTCATATATAACTCATTGTTGTAACTCAATTATATTCCGAAATAAACGCTTCGGAAAGTCGATGACTCTTTTGTAATAACCCTGTATAATATTCAATAGCTTTCTAATTCAATGTTTATAATAGCATGTACCTAAAAATCGAAAAAGGAAATATCCAAACATAAGAAAAGCTAGATATAAGCAAATCAGTATGTAAATGAATAATAAAGAATAATAATAACTGTTCCTTCCTTTCTTTTTTTTTCCAATCGCTGAATTAAAAAAAATAAGCACAAAATTATTATCACTAGTTTTTGTTACTGCAAAAATTATTATTGTATTTAATTAACAGTGCCGATTAATCAGGAATGTAAAATGTGAGTGAATATAGACGGAAACTTTTTTTCGGGAATAAATTTTCTATTCCTTTTCTATATTTCGATGATAGCTCAATTATTTATATCTTTCAAACTACTAAGAAAGAAAAAACGGCCTCGAAAAATAAGCTATTCTGACCTAAATAATAACTACGATTTTTTAACCCTTAAATACTCAGGGTAAATTGCGGTCCAGAAACTGTGTAATTCAGAAAATCAGAATCATCTAAATAGTAGATGTCGGTTATTTAAAAAAAAAAAGAAATGTGTGTTTTAAATAAATCAAGCATTTCCATTTTAAATTTTTAATGTGTATACGGAACATATGAATAAAAAAAATCCATTGAAACGAAAATACTGATAGTACCATAAATGATACTTATAAGCAAGTAAGTATTTGTACCGTTTTGCTTCAACAGTAATTTTTGGCTTATGTAATAACAGAAATCATCGAATAGTTAAGGCGATGATTATTAATCGAAAAAAGTGGTGAAAAAAGCGTATAACTTGCTATTCGTTTGCAATTTTTGCAGGGCAGCTTTATTGCAAAACATGTTTATACTCTGAATTATTAAATATTCTATTTGCACACATTACTGGAAGTATTAGAAAGTAAAGCTTTATATTTTTATTCTTAAAATTTCTCGTTGCTATACAACTAAAATGTATATAAATAACGTTTTCAGCTGCATGCAATGCTGAAGTATCAAATAAATGGATTTTCTTTAACATGTGTTTAATAAGGAAATATATCTTCATTTACGTCAGATCAATATTAATTCATTTTTTATGTTCATCGGATGTGTTAATTAATACAGCCATGAAGGTTGGGAACTTTGCTATTTTATTTTATTTTTTTAATACTTATGAGCTTTTATTTATATATTTTGCAGCTCCATAAAAAATAGTATTTACCTTTTTTACAACATGAATCATTTGCGATGTCTTAATGTGTATATTTTTTAAAATTTTATTATATTCAGTATATTATAGTAAGAGCATCAAGAAAGCTTTACAAATAACTAAAATCAAGAAACATAATTTCTGTAAATTTTAAACTCTGTGACATTTTTTATTATCTTATATATTATAAATTTAGCTTGCACTATATCTGTATGACAATATTGAAATGTTATACAAAATGTCTAACTATAACAGTGTAGATTATTTTTCTTTTGTATATTTCAAATAGTAACATGTGTTTTTTTTTTTTTTTTTTTCAAAGCTTTGCTTTAAATGGTTTATTTAAATTAACAGCTTTAAAAATACAAAACTATTGGATGTAATGTATTTTCAGGCAATATAAGGTAGTAGCTTTTGAACTTTTTCTGTCCACCCCCCCCCCCCAATCTTAGGAGGTAAAATGTTTCCTTTTGCTACAACTGTTTGAGAAAAATAAGCTTTTCGATTAGCAAAATAAAGGATTTTATAGGGGCAACATAAACATTATTGTGGCATACGTTCTTAGAAAAAAAAAAAACGATTTTAAATCAAAATCATCAGTACATTGTTTAAGTAAAATTAATGCAATCCTTAACTATCTATTTCTAAGAAATGTAAAGGAACATTTATAGCAATTAATGTATAAAACATTCAACAGTCTGTCAAAATATACACAAAAATGATTACGTTTTATATTTTCAATAAAACTACCGCAGAATAAATGTTAGAAAAAGACCGGAAACTTGATTTTATTTTCATTTTCAATACATGTGAGTTTTGCCGAAAATTCGTTTAAAAAATGCTGCTGAAAATTCGGCTGAATCGAATATCACCAGAAACCATCTGTATACCAAAAATCTCTTTTTTTCTTTCAGAAATCTTCAAAATTGCTCATTGATTTGAGCTGCATCGGCTCAGACAGTTTTCAATTATCTCTCATGACTGACTGAAGAACTGATTTCAAATTATAAAGCAAATAATACATATTCAACTAAAGTTTGACGACGCTTTTCAAGTGTTCATGAAAAGTTTTAGACTTAACTATAATAGAAAAATTTCAGCTTGAAACTGCATAAGTATTTCGAATGCTCTTTGAGAAAATTCTTATACAACAGATGATCATTTACAAAAATCATTATAAAATGTAAATAAAAGAATTTATATCTAAAACATTTTTAATTACATGCAATTCGTATACTTAGAAAATCATTATGTGACATTGATGAATTAGTTACATTTTATTTTATATGAAGATAAAACTGTTTTGGTCCGAGGCACTGAGAACCAATAGCCACACGTATAATTAATTAATAATTATGTGTATTTAATAAACATATATTAATTATTTAAAAAAAATTATGGACATTTTCGTTTACGTTTTTCTGAAAACAGGAAGACTACCGAAATTTGGTTTCGATTTCAAACTTAAAAACTTGTTTTGGTCGATTCTTATTTAGAAATACCATTTGATTCAGAATTAATTGTTATTGTTATTATTATTATTATTATGGAATAGAACTGCATGATTGTCAACTTTTCGTTTCGTTTTTAGAACCAAGCAATACCAGAAGTATTATAGAGTAAAAAAAAAATGTTAAGTAAAAATTACATAAATAAAAGAAGCACCTCACTAAATATAATCTCTCTTTCTTCAAATTTTATTTCTTTGACTTGCAAAAAATCATATTTAGCACCTGTGGGGTACATTTTCTTTAAATATAGCTCGTGTATATATTAGAAATTGCACCAATTCTCATTTTTCTTGTAGAAACATTGACTTTGAAATTACGATATATTTTATTGGATGGAGAAAATCAGATTAGAAAAATTTATATTTCATGTTGAATTTTCTCTGAAATCTAGGAAGGAATGAAAATTGCGGAAGCTGATATTAACATTCTGAGGGAGATTAACATCTTATTAAAGTGTATAAAACAATAACGCCTTCCGTATAGAATCCCTGATATACAGTAGCAAACACTAATTTGCAGCTTCCTACAATTAATACGCTTAAAGGGATACAATAGGATACATTCAATTGGACTAATCATAACCTGACAACTATTGATTCAAAAACTTATTTCTAACTTGGAAATTTATGAATAAATTATTATTTAAAGAAATCTTAACTATGACTGTACTTTTACAGGTTAGAATCATAAATCACATGGTTATATCAATTTATAATTCATTACTATATCTAGTTTTAAAGGTAGGAAGATATTTTAGATGCCGATGTTGTAACGATGACTTTATCTGCTGTCGTTTATATCCACTTATTAGAAATGCTTAAATAGTAAGTACAACGAATTATGAAATTTTGTTTTTATTGAGTTTCTTCTTGTTTCGATTTTTGATACAAATTTTAGTTTGAGTTTATTTTTCTATAAATTCTATTTATTTATTTTTGTAAAATTTATTTTTCTATTTGAATGATTACTAACACTAACACTGCGATAACACCTTAACTTAATGATCATAATTAAGTCAATATATTGGCCATTTTCACCATTCGCTTCCATTTCATGGCAACGGACTTGACAAGTAACGGATATGAAATTTCAAGTAAAACTAAAAAAACTATTAAAATGATCAAGATTGTATATATTTCTTACTTAGATAATAATTTACATACCTTCTAAAACTATTTAGTAAACTTACTTAGCAACTTACATTTCATCGTTTACATTTCATGGTAACGGACTTGACATTTCAAATAAAACTATCAGAAATGAACGGTTCTATAATTTCTAACTTAGATAATAATACACATACCTTTTGAAACTATTTAGTAAAAATTTTTTAATTATATAAGTGCAAAAATCATTATTTTAATATTAAAATTTACGGTAACAGACTTGACAGTGAAAAAAAATACCAACCTTGATAAAAGTTTATTCTTGCCACTATTACATTGCTTCACAATTGAAGAGTAAAAAAGTGGCCAGTAGTAGTTGCGTGAATAGTTTAACTATATCGCCGAACACTTTTTGCTAACTTTAGGCAGCATTCGAAACCTATTTTGACTAAAATAATCACAAGGTAACGGACTTGACAAAAAGTGAGGGACAAAAGATTTCTGGTAATTTCTTAAATAAAATATCTTTTGTAATATTTTTTTCAATAATGCAGAAAACTAACAGTTCATATTTAAAATAATTAAACCTTTTTATTTAAAAAAAATTAGCTCAAATTAAAAAATAACACAGTTAAAAACAAAAAAATTGGAATGGGACAAGCATTTTTGCTTAGAATCAAAATTTTAAACAACTTCAAATTTTAAACAATTTTAAACTCAAAATTGTTCATAGATTTTTTTAATTTTTGATGTTAGAAATGTTCAATATAATCTTCTTTAGCTAATGCATAGCTCAAATCAAACTTTAAATATTAATTTATGTTTGAATTTTCTTATTTTTACTCTGGGACAGCATTTGTAAGCGAAATTTGAAAATGGTCCATATCTATCCCCAAAATGATATAAATTGAAAAACTTTTTTACAAAACGCATTCATCTAAAGCATTTACAGTATCGTAATTTTGGAAATCACTCGTCTAGAGTTTCGAAATTTATTTTACATTACTGATGATATTACATTGCTATTTTTTTTCACAAAAGTAAATACAATATCCAATATTAAAAAGCGAATCTATTTATTATATGAAAAAGTAAGCTTATTTTATACTTTGAATATTTTGACAGTACATTTATCTAGCGTTGTGTGATTTCTCAAAATGTACACTACTTAAAGGATATTCATATTTCATCTCGATCACGTTTTGATTTTAATTCATAAATACATTTCGTAATGCTGTTTCATATACTGCTTTTCTGAATTTATATAAAATACATATTACTTTTAAATTTAACATAGCTTTTCTCTATGCGCGTGCAAAACATATGGCAGTGAACGGATTATCATGCAATAGACTTTTTTAAAATCTACATTTCATTAAAAAATATTATTTGATTAAAAATTACAGTTAATTAAATTTGAATGAGAAAAATGTTAATAAATAGTCTCCAAAAAGTAAGTGCAAAATCCTCACACAGTACAACTAGTTTTACAGTATTACCCTACATATATTCCCTATACAGTACTACCCTATATATATATACACTGAAAAAAAAAATCTTTAATCCTTTAGATGTAAATTTGCCCAAATCTGTATGGTTACAAACATTATATATGTTCACTGTACAAGAAAAAATGTAAATTTACAAAACTAATTTTTGTAAAGCTACAGAAATCTGTAATTTTACAAACGAGTCTATTAAAATTACAGTTATCTTACTAAAATTTTATCTGTAACCTTTGTTGCAGTTACATGAAAAATTCTTGGATTCCCAGTTTCCTAAAATGTTCTTAGTAACGTTACAGATTTTATTTTTATCTTCAATGCAAATCTGCATCTTTTACATGAATTTTTGCTGTTGCCGTTACATAAAAAGTTCTAGGAATCCCAGTTTCCTAGAAAACTTTTAGTAACTTTACAGATTTTTTTTTACAGTTATATATATTAAATTGTGTGATACAAATAAAAAACAAAAAAGTTTTCTTAACCTCTTCAGAGCTGAGCATTAAATAACTCTACAAATATATATTTATTGCTTTTGCATAATTGAATAAGAAAGAGTCATCTTTATGAAATGAGTTACTTTAGGGGACTGGTAATTTAGGTTTACAAATATGAATATAAAAGTATCCCCTTAAAACATCATTTATTATTATTCTTATGATTACTCTTATCCCCTTAAAACAACAGTTTTATGAGTAATATAAATTTACGCAATAACAAAATTAAGGTCTTTAAACAAGTAAATGATCAACAAATCCTCAAATTTTTTTATTGTAAAGCATTTAAGTTAAATAATCATAACTATTTCTTACTTTTTTGGCCACGATGTCTTGAAGGTATTTTCGAAACTCGGATAAATTTATTTTATGAGGTAATATTCATCTGTGTTGACATTTATTGGTTTTTTATTAAAGCAAAAATCATTCAGCTGCATAGAAGTAAAATAAAAATTAAAAAAATTCGAACAGTTTAGTTTTTATGAGGAAAAGAATATAGATACAGATTCGTGTACCCCAGGTCTAAAGAGGTTAAAACATGAAAATACTTCTGGATTTTGATGAATTAAAAAATACAAATAGTACAAAATACATTAAAAAACCAAGGAAGTTTTGTGGGGCGGCCAGATTTATTATATCTTAATTCATTTTAATCAAAATTTGCACCGAAAACTTTGATTAAATTTTTCGTTTCAACTTAGGTATAGAAAAATTGATTTTCCTCATTTTGAAATACATTTTTCAGAAAAATGTATTTCAAAACATTTGTAAGAATGTACAAATATACAAATTCATATCGAAACAAATGTATAAATTCAACATTACGAAAACACATATACTAGCCACTGAAAAGGATAAATTGCCGAATACTACAACAAGCTGAGCATTCATACTCTCAGAGGGCAAGCGAAGAATTGCATGTTCCTCGAATTTTTATTTTTTAACACAATGAGGCATAAAACGTTTACATCATGCAACATAATATTTTTTTAGAAAATAAAAGAATAATCTATAATGATTTTTTTTATTACAGAAATGAAGCAAATCTAAGCAATAAACTTTTGGGAAAGATCAATTAAGAATATTAAGAATGAAAATATCTATTATTAATGTTGAAAGACGTATTTTGAGTTTTGATGCGTGAAATACAGTCGTAGTAGCGTTAAAAATGTCTGTGATAAAAGTAAAAAATTTCCAGAATATATTGTGGTGAAATAAGAAGGCCTAGATTTAAATTCACCATATCAGTATATTTAACATAAAAAACTTAGATATGTTATTGATATAGTTTAGTTTTCCCCTTTAATTAGAATTGTGCTAATAATCCTTTATCATCATGAATTATTTTACAGGAACTCTATTATTAATAAAACATAGCAATGAGATATTTAACTTCATATATGTTATTAGTTTCTTTTTCCCCTTTCTCTTCGAACTTTTAATTGAAACTATTTCATTATAAATTATTTTACAAGAACTTTATTATTTCTGTGGAAGCAAAATATTGTTATTTTCCTCTTTTTTTTTCATAAAAAAACCATGCTTTAGTGTTTATTGAAATGAAGATTTAAAAAAAGAATCACAAAAAATATTTATTTATCTACATACTAAAATTAAAAGACTCGGGTTTTTTTCTAAATAAAAAGCTATTTGTGTGAAATTCTCGGTCTTAACGTTAAAATACCTCACAAGTCATGCGTAAAAATCTAACTGATGTTAATCATTACATTATAAAATTACTTAATTAATACGAACATCATAACATTATAAAAAAACTTAATTAATACGAAAATAATTCTTGAGAGTATTGATAGTTCTAAAATGCATTGAAAATTCATTAAATCTTTAGAATCATATTATTTTAAATATTGCTTATATTGTATTGAAACTTGGAGTTTAGTAAACGGAATACTACGTTCCAAACACTTAGAGAGTATTGGAAAAAAAGTTTACTATTATAATATAAAAAACAATTTCAATCACTTACTTCTTGAATGCAAAGTCACTTCCTTCAAGAGTTTCCTATAATCTGTTTTGTGACTAGATTCGTCAAATCCTCTATGAAACGACTGTTTCCCGAGAGCCGTAAAAACCGCTCCAAGTGTAAAATAACAATTGGAATTCCCTTTAGTCCTGTCTTCATAGTTATG
This sequence comes from Maratus speculifer, assembly GCA_964019185.1. Taxonomy (NCBI): domain Eukaryota; kingdom Metazoa; phylum Arthropoda; class Arachnida; order Araneae; family Salticidae; genus Maratus; species Maratus speculifer. The sequence goes on along the minus strand of OZ025289.1, from coordinate 275,636,605 downwards.
AAAGAGAAGTGCCACCACTTTCCAATCGAATTTCTTCAAAACCTGTAGAACAATCGTAGCAATCTGTGAATAATATCCATTCATCCTTGTAAGAATTCTATAATGTGGTTCCTTGTGATCAAAATTGTCGTTCTGGCCTCCTGCTGTCAATATAGGCAGTCCCCAAACTGACGAATAACGTGCGACAGGGGCCAAAACATAGGGACATAATGGCCCTAGAAATATGTCTGCAAGGCCTGCATTGTATACTGAAAATGCAGCCAAAGGTCCGTATGTAGATGAGCATTGAGTGTCTCTGTATAGCACTTCCATGGGTCTACCCCCTTTATTTAAAAGCGTTCTGACAGCATAAAGAACGGCTGGGAGAACTTTGTGTAAAGAAAACGGTAAGGAATCATCATCAGGAGCTAAAACGGCTAGACGGACCGGTTTGATGTCTTTCGAATGCACACTAATAATTGCAAGAAGGAATAATGCGCATAATACACCATTTAAATTAGACATCTTGGGAGTGGTATAGAAAGCTTTTTAATAAAATCATTAAATGCTCATGGTTACATTGATGCTATTGAGTTTGCTTTCCATTGATTGATTTATTTTCTTAATCATTAAGATAATTTAGTTAGTTTGATCTTGCTTTCGAAAAATTTAATGTACATACATGTTTATTTATTTGCTTATTTGCAATACTCCCCTGTTACTTTATTGCTTTAACTCGAAGCTTTAAAAGTTTGAAAGAATACCTTTTAAAAATCACACACTCAATAAAATCCACTCATTTTGTTTATAAAATTTTTGCAAAAATTTTTGTCTTTTTGAATCTTATGTAATTTCCAAATATTACTGAATTCATCATTAAAAAACCGTTCAATTTTTATTAAATTGAATATTTTCATTTCTAAGGAAAACCAAAAAACATGTAGTTACAGTAAAATATGATGATAAGTAACCCAGTTTCTATATCTTGATCATTTTTCGTCTTGTGAAATTGCAAGAAATTCTAGAATTTCAATTTTATTCTCAATTTAATATATTTTTTAAAAAGATTTCTCCCAAATTAACACTGTGAAATAAATGCTGTGAAAAATAATTGATATGTGTTTATCGTATGATCACTTTTGACTTTCAAAATCTATTAAAATTGTTGCATATTTTTCAAATTCGTAGTTTTCGCAAAATTTTAAAATCTTCATATCTTGGAATAAAAATTAAAAAGTCATTGTTGATTTTCTTTACATCTGTTTTAAAATTATTTTAAATTTATATTTCTATAAAAAAATTGTGAAACATACATTGAAAACTATCAAAAATAAATTAATTCTTATTAATAATTACACAATTTATAAACACGCGAAAACGCTCCAAGTCGTCGGTAAATCCATCGGCTACTTTCGTCGACGGAAGAATGTGGAGAAGTAATTTCCGAATAAATGCGACTGGAGAAAGGGTTATATTTGGCGACTGCCGTTTCAGTTGGCGGTCGCCAAAGAAGTTTTCGGAGTAAGTATGGTTTTTATTTTGATTTATAGATCGTGTGTTTGGGGGATTTAAGATACATTTGTTGTTATAAGATGAGCTGAAAAGGTGTATTTCCATAAAGACGGAATTACGTGCGATTTCTTTGGATATTTCGTTTAAAAGAGGATTTTTTGTTAGTTTATTTAAAAAAATGAAAACCTCATTTTGCAGTGCTTAGCGATTTATTTCATCAGAAACAAACATTAAATTATAATGAAACGTCTTTTTAAAAAAAATTATTTATTTGTTTCTTTGTAAATGGAACATGCAACTAATTCGAAGTTGCAGAAGAAGGCTATCAGCGTTAAAATTGGGAAAGAAATCAATAATATTTCAATAATATTAATAAGGCGTATTTGCATAAAGTCGGAATTACGCGCGTTTTCTTTAGATATTTCGTTTAAAAGAGTTTTTTTTTTTCATTTTATTTAAAAGAATGAAAACCGTATTTTGCAATGCATAGTGATTTATTTAACCTGAAACAAATAATAAATTATAATGATTTTTTCTTTTCTTAAAAGTTTATTTATTTATTTGTTTGTAAATGGGCATGCAACAAATTTTAAGTTGGATAAGAAGGCTACCAGCGTTAAAATTGGGAAAGCAATTACGCGCATTGTCTTTAAGTATTTTGTTTAAAAGAGATTATTTTTATTTAATTTAAACGAATGAAAACCTAATTTTGCAATGCTTAATGATTTATTTCATCAGAAACAAATAATAAATTAGAATGAAACACTTTTTCTTAAAAAATATATTTATTTGTTTGTTTGTAAATGGAACATACTGCAAATTCGAGGTTGCATAAAAAAGATATTAGCGTTAAAATAGGGAAAGCAAACAATAATATTTCTTTTATACATGTAATTCGGATGTCAGAAAGAACTATAGTGGATTATAAAAACGTTTTTAATATTTTATTCTTTAGCTGTACAACTTCAGAGATCTTCTTTTTAAAGTGTTTATTTTTTTTCCCTTTTTAGCTCACAGGCTATCATAGCCTGAGAGCTTTTGTACCGCCCATTCTGTATGTATGTACGTACGTTTGTACGTGCGTAACGCGATAACTCATGATAAAAATATCTGATCCACATGAAATTTTGTATATCGGTATATTCTGATAAGGCGATTCCCTGATTAGTTTTTGGAGTTCATTCGATATGTACGAGGGGGAACGGGGTTCTCATGCCCCACCCCTTAATTGACATAAGGTACCCTGGGGTAATAACGCCACGTTAAGGTTCTACCAATTTTCACGGCTCAGTTTTAGATTGTATTTTTCAAACAAATATATGATTTGATACAGCAACTCATTGACTATCTATATAAAAAAATAATTTAACAAATATGTATTCATAAAATGTAATGGCGTGATTTCTTGAACAATGCTATTTGGCGTTATTACTCACCTATATAGCTGATAACGCCATGCAAACAAAACTATGAAATAAGATGGAATAATTGCATGTAGATTGCCCAATTCTAAAAATACAAACTCTACAAACTTAGAAATTGACAAATTGCATTCTAAGCTATTAATAATGTTCAATTTTTTGTGAAAGTGTAAGAAAAATAAAGTTGTGGTGTGTGTGTGGGGGGGGGGGATGAGGTAAAAGTATATCAGACCGTGAGCTTCTTTTTTCTTTAAAAAGACCGCTTAAATAGAATTATTAGAAACATTGCACAATTTTAACTGTGTTTATTTGAATCAATATTTAGGATGTAGCTCGGCCACTGTAGGGAATCAACCGGGGTATTAATGCCAAGGATTGGCGTTTTTACCCCGTTATAGTTATTGCGCGGTACATTTAAATTACAATTTATCTCGAGAAGATATCCGAAATTTTCAACAACATTTTAAAAGTCCATGAAATGTACTAAAAATTTATGTAATTAACAAAGTATTTCCGGATAAAAAAAATAGTCTTCACATCACAAAACGTATCTCGCAAATTTTAGATCAAGCGTTAATTTTAGTTGCTTGTAAAAACAATGAGACCTAAAAATGAAACAAATTAACTTGAAGCTCTTTTTTGCGATTTATATGACTCAAAACTCTTCTGCGCAGAGCACATGTGTATCTTTTACCAGATTATTTCATAATTTTGCATAATATTAGCACTTGGCGTTATTACCCCGCTTGGCGTTATTACACCAGACCACCTTAAATGCGTTTTTCATGCAGAATTATCAGTTTTCTTTCAAAATTTAGATATAGGATCATTCTGATGAAATGCTTTGGTGATTGGTATTGGGTATTCATTAGATAAGTATGAACAGAGGGAACAGAGGTTCTAATGTCCTTTTTTTAATTTATATAAATGGGTTTTTTATGCAGAAATATCAGATTTCGTTCAAACAACTGAATAGTTTTGAAGTTTAATAGTTAAGTATAAAAGAGGAGGATAACTCCTCTTAAATTATATAAATGGGTTTTTTATTATCAATTTTCCGATTTCCTCTGAATGGATATAGATTTCATATATGATAAAGCATGTCCCTGATTATTTTAGGGTGTTCAATGATTAAGTATAAAAAGGGGAAATGGGGGAAGCAGTTTCCCTTCCTTAATTTGTTTTTCGACCGGAATTAACTCTTAAAAATATAAGGCTGTAATGTACAATTAACATGCGCAGCCTGTGAGCTCAATGCCATTAGTTTAACTGGGCAATATTTTCGTACATTTAACTCGAAATATTATTCTATAGATTTGCTTATAATTTAAAATTTAAATTTTTCTGTTGCAAGATAAGATAAAATAAACTTAATAAAAACAAACATACAAATTTTAATAAATGCACGAGGACTTTCGAAAGAACTAGACTTTCTTCATCAGGCACATAAAAGACGTCCTAATGCTTTGACGAATTTGTACTTTCCTGGTTTACTGTTGTTTTCAAACTAGAAGGACGTGTTCTCTACTCCATATGAAGTAGCGCTATTTTGTTCAAAAGTCCTTAATTAATTAAATTTGTTAATTTAATTATAAAAAATTTTTGTGGTGTTTTTAAGAAATTATTGTTTTTTACTTTAAAATAATTAAAAACCTGATATTTATTTTACTTATCTTAGAACCGAAAAATTAAATTAAAATACTTATTGAAAATTAAAGTTTTTTTACTAAGACTACATTCGCAAAAAGTTATTGTGCAATCTGACAGCAAACTGTAACCTTAATATACTTTTTACCTCCTAAAAATATCCCGATGTGTAAGAGAAAAATATCTAAATATTAGCTGTAACTTCGATTCTAATTAACGCAAAAAGCAGTTTTAATTTATATAAAGTTTTTTACGATCGCATGTTTAAAGGGTTTCATACTGCCATGGTTTCTGACACTCAGTTTTGAACTTCCTTGGCGTCCGAAAAATTCCAAGCTGTGTGAATTGATAAGAAGTTTTTTGGATTCTATTTTGATTTATATTTTATGTCGTTCAATACTTTTTTCTTGAGACGAGATGTACGCAATGTACGCACATTCAAAAACCGCATGTATTTTGAATGAGATATTGAAAAAATATATATTAAGTAAATGTTCGTTTTTGTTTAGTAGATTTTTTTAACAATATGGATATTATTTCGAGGAAATGCTTATACAGTGAAACCTCCAAATAAGGGACACCTATGGGACCGCAACTTTTGTCCCTTAAATAGAAGTGTCCCATATTCGGAGTTTCTTTATATAGTGAAACCTCCAAATAAGGGACATCTATGGGACCGCAACTTTTGTCCCTTAAATAGAGGTGTCCCTTATTCGGAGTGCCCCTTATTTGGAGGTTTCACTGTATTTAAGATGATATATTCCAATAAAAGCAAAAGGAACTTGTATTAGAGGTAATAAAGTTTAGATTAATAGCGATACTAGTATTTTTACAAACATTTTGCGCCTAATCTTGGGTTAAAAATGTTTGTAAAAATGATAGTATTTCGATTAATTTAAACATAACTTTTAAAATATTCTTCGCCAGTGAAAAAGTTATGTAGTTTCAATTTCTCATAATTTTTTAAATATTTATTAAAATTACATGAAACTTTGTAATATATTTAAACCATATTTAAATCTTTATAAAATATAAAATATACTCTTATAATATAATATAATAAAAACCACAGTTCAATTAATATTGTTTAATTACATTTTTTTTTACTTTTTGATTAAAGATTTTTCACATATTACGTCACTGTACGCTAAACTATTAAATTTAATTTAAACTGTATTTCATAAAATGAATTAATTATATAACATTATTTCCCAAAAGCTATTTTAAAAATTTAAATAAATTTGAAAAATGGAGCAATAAAATAAAAAAATATGTACATAAACTATTAAAAGATAACAAAAATACATATTTACCACAATAATATAAATTGGTTCTATGAAATATAGGCTAGAGCTCAATCTTATTTATACATATATCTATTTTTAGTTAACTTATTGTGTGGATAGTGATATACCGATAATTTAATATTATTAATAAAGCACCTTATTTTTAAACAATCAAATAATTCCCTCAAAACATTTTAGAATTCTAAACCATTATGCAGAAATTTTACCCATTTATAAAATTCAACTACGGCTTAAGAATAAACAAGAAATCCGTGTATTACTTGATTTACAGTGAGTTCAAAATTATAGTTCGCTAAATCATAAGAATTTCATCAATATCAAATAATCATATATCAACATATATTTTTTTACAATCAAATTTATTATACAAGAATTTTAGGGACAGCACAAAATTATTATTAACCCTTTATTTCCCTATTATTAGATCTACTTAAATTTTGTCTACATTTGATATAGAACGCCAGTTACAACCGTTACATTTATTATAACTTTTGAACTGTGTTTTAAAGTTGTTGTTTTTTCTCAAAACGAAGTTTTTTTTATATTTTTACAATACGTATAATATTCTAAAACAAAAAATTATGCAAGAAAAGCCACGAAATTTCCTGCATTTATTTTGTAAATGTCTTTTGCGGGAATAAACTATACTCATAATAATATATTAAACAGTCTTTTTATTTACACTGGTATAAATGATAAACTTCAGACAAATTTTGCGAATGTTTTATTGCATTAGTACTTTAACTGCCATATAATCTGATCCAGAGATGAGATTATAATTTTCGTAATCTAAGTCCTAGAGAAAGTTATTCTGTTTATTATGCGATTTACATAATGTAAATACATTCCTTTATTTCTGAGATATAACGTTTTGCGGAAATGTCAGACTATTTTTCTCTTTAAAAAATATTTCTAGGAAATGCTAAAATTTATATATTTTCTTTCAAAGTTTTAAAGTAAATGCCAATATAAACTAATTGGATGCGTCAATCCCGAAACTTTCTTCTATCTCATAAGTACATTTTAATATAAAAAAAAAACGTGGTGACCGCTAAGTTACCCACTATTGAATTACCTCGAACATTTGACCTAGCCTAATGAGATTCTGGTATCTGAAAAGCCTAAAACACAAAATTTAATTAATATTCTGAGAAAATGAGCTTAGTAGTGCCTCATGTTGGGTAATTTATACTAAAACCTAATAAGCATCTATTGATGTCAAGACCTAACAGAATCTGAAATTTGATGGAATTTCGTCCATTAGTTCTTGAGATATAGTTATAACAAAAAATTTACAAAACGTAGCACAGCAACACTATATCTTGGACAATTTATGCCAAAACGTAAAAAAGCGTCTAATTATGTTATGGTGTAAAAGAATCTGAAGTTTGATGAAATTCTGTGCATTAGTTCTTGAGATATAGCTAGTTTAAAAAAAAACGTGTAAAATATAGCACAGCAGCACCATCAGTTGAAGGATTTATAACAAAACGTAATCATCGTGTAATTATGTTATATGTCATTTTGTAACAAAATCTGAAGTTTAATGAAATTCTGTGCATTGGTTGTTGAGATATAGCTATCGGAAAAACGTGCAAAATGCAGCATAGCTGCACCACCTATTGCAAGGTTAATACCAAAATGTAATCAGCGTCTAATTATGTTATATATTCTAGTGTAAAAGAAACTAAAATTTGATGAAGTTCTCTGCATTAGTTCTTGAGATATAGCTATCGCAAAAATCGTGCAAAATGTAGCATAGCAATGCCACCTATAGGGCAGTTCACACCAAAGCCTTATCAGAGGCTATGTATCTCAAGGTATTGCGGATTCTGAAGTTTGGTGAAATTCTGTGCATTAGTTCTTGAGATATAGCTATCATGAAAAGCATGAAAAACGTGGCATAGCAGCGCCACCTGCTGCCCAATTTGCACCAAAACTTAATTAGCGTCTATGTAAATTAAGGGGTCACAAAATCTGAAGTTTGGTGAAATTCTGTGCATTAGTTCTTGAGATATAGCAATCTTGAAAATCATGAAAAACGTAGTATAGCAGCGCCACCTGCAGGCCAATTTTCACCAAAAACCAATAGGCACTAATTCATATCAAGGTCTAACTGAATATAAAATTTAAATAAGTTTCGAGCATTAGTTCTTGAGATAGAGCGCCCACAAATTTTTTGTCACATACAGACAGGCAGACTCACAGACAGACACACAGACTCACAGACAGACACACAGACTCACAGACAGACGGACAGACTCACATACAGACATTTTCTAAAAATAGTCAAAACGTGTTCAGGATCTTTTAAAACGTATAAATCCGTCGAAAACCGGAAGTCGAAAATTTTCATGAATCCAATACTTTCTTCTTGTAAAGATAGAAGAAAGTAAAAATGGATAACAAGAGAAAATTAAAAAAAAAACAGTTCCGAAGGTGTGCGTATACCTTAGAATATTACAAAAATAACTTGGTATAAAATTCATTTAAGAAATCGATTAGTTAAAAATATAGTTTAGAATTAAATATACGTAGTACGATCCAAAAATTCGGGGACTGCGAACATTGTTGACAACAAAAGCAAGTGACTAGTGTAAAAACGCTTGAAATGTATTTCACCAACCCTCTCCTACTTGATCATGTTCGTTTAACCCTTGTTATGTGACCGAACCGCACGCTCAGTTGTTATCTTACGAAATGAATTACCTTTACCCCGCGACGTAAGAAAGATGGCTTTATTAAAACAACGTTGCAGCATTAAATTCTGTCAACGTGTAAGTAAGTAAAACACCATTGGAAACTGAAACTGCTAAGAAAGGTCTACGATGAATCTATTAAGGTGAGAGTCAAGGTTTATGAATGGTGTCGGCGTTTTAAAGTGGGCCGAAAATACATCAAATATTATAAACTGCGTTGGACAACCTTCCTCTCAGGCTACACACTGGGACCTTTTGCTTAACAACGCACCAACACACTGATACCAACTGGTAAAACATTTCTTCGCCAAAATTCGCAGGAATGTTCTTCCACATCCCCACGATTCTTTACAACTTGTCCCCAAACATTATGATCATAATACATAAATACTTTACTTTATCTTTTTCAGCATATTGGTTCAAAAAGCATTATTGTTTCCATAATACAAAAATATTTTTATAAGGATGATTTCTTTTGCCTTTGCTACTTTTCAGTTTTCTTGACATTGAAAGATTAAGGGGAAAAGTATCGCTTCTGAAATATTTCTCTTATAAATTCATTATGTTTGTACATTTCTTTCTAGTACAAAATACTAAATAAAATTTAATATATGATTTGATTGGAATTGTAAATATTGCACATATTTCCTATGATTTCAAACTGTTTTAATTAATTTTAATTTGCAAAGTTCTAATATAATAATTTACATAATTATTGTGCAAATCTTCTAATGTAGTTTCTAAAATTCAAGAAAAATATACTACATGGCCATTGATGAGCGTCCACTTGCGATTTTAGAAATTTTGTTAAACATCTAGAAAAATACATGACGAAATATCCTGAAACTCTTAGTGTATAAATATAATAGTACAAATCATATATTTCCGTGAAGATTTTTCTCCAAAATTTCATAGGGGACCGTTAACAAATTTAAAAAAATGAATTTCTTTTGGATAACCCTGTCGAAACCAATGTAGCAAAAACACTCAAACTCTAGATTATGATTAAGTGGCTTATTGTAATAAACTGTGTTCATTTTTATGCGAATAGCATGTATACTCGTAGAGAAATTAAAGTTTTTATAAAAATGATCCCAAATTGTTCTTAAAAAGTTTTTTGCTTGTAATTTGTAGAGTTCTTAATATAAATTAATATTCTTTTCTGAAAATATGACAAATAATATTGCACACAACACACTGTAATTAGAATTAAAAATATTAAAAATTGTATGAAAAATGAGTAGGATTACTAAATAATTTTTCATGCGCATGCGTCAACGATATCCAAATTTCATTTGCATATTATGTTAACTAAGTGTGTAGGGCAATTGCACCTGATGAGGAAAAAATAGGAGCAATAAGGGATCTAAAGAGACCAAAAACTAAAAAGGAAGTTAGATCTGTTTTGGGATTAATGGGATTTTACCGATCTTATATTCCAAATTATGCCGAAATTGCTATACCTTTAACCGAATTGACTAAAGGGAAGGTTAAAAATACTGTACCATGGGATGAGAGGGCAGAAAAAACATTTAATACTCTTAAGGATGAGTTATGTGAAGTGACGAGTTTGGTTACACCTATCGTAGGCCGGGAATATCAGCTCCACGCAGATGCTTCCGACCTGGCAATAGGATGTTGTCTTACTCAAAAAGATGAAAAGGGTCAGTTTAAACCAATAGCTTTTGCCAGTCAGAAATTGTCAGGGGCTCAGCGTGCTTGGCCGAGTATAGAGAAAGAGGCTTGGAGTGTGATCTTTGGGTTGCGAAAGTTTGAAAAATGGACCTATGGATCTCAAATTGAGATCATTACGGATCATAATCCATTAAAATTTCTCACTGAAACAACCCCAAGGTCCCCCAAACTCACTAGATGGGCTATTGCCTTGCAACGCTGGAACCTGAGTATTTCTCATCGACCAGGAGCGCAACATTTAAATGCTGACGCAATTTCTAGGCTACATAGAAAGAGCTGGGAAGAACAACCAGTTGTTAGCCCATCAACATCAACGACCCAGTAGTGGACAACCTTAAAGGGATGTCGTCACACATTTAATTTTTTTTTCTGTGTGTGTGTAAATTTTTTTGATTTTTTTTTTTGTTTATAATATTGTATTAACATGTGTATTGTTTATGTAATAATAATAGTAGTAAAGGTTCAGTAGAGATGTCAGTAGATAGTGTTCAGACACCTGGAAATACCTATGTAATAAGCATAATGAAGAAATCTGTAAAGAGACTATTGAACTCTTCTGCGATATTACTATATGTTTGGGGAAAATTAGCCCCTAAAAGGCATATTTTCCGCTAAGGTGGGGGGTGTCAGGATCTGATAGCACCTGTTCAAAAGAATGTAATGTCTACTCTTTCTCTATTTGAATATCTCATATTGTATGGTTGTATACAGAATTTCCAAGGTGACATTCCTTCTTCGTGGAAAGGGGAATTGCCAGCAAATCCTTTACAGGTGGGGTGTTAGAGAAAAGAGATAGCTGAGAGGCATGTCCGCCTGTCAGTAAAGTATGCGGATGGTGAGCAGATTAGTAGCATGCCACTAAGCAAGAAAAGAATGGAGTGTCCAATGAGGAGGCTCCAAAGGGGTTTATGTGGGGGAAAGCAGTGATTTGGAGAGGGCAAGTTTGCCTCAGATCATTGATTCGGTACCTAGGTTTCGTACCTAGAGGTTGCTCTGGGTGGAAGAGCGTAAAGTGTGCGTTTTCTGGTGCGCAAAGGACACAGACGTCCTAGTGTTTAGTGCTCTGGGCTAAGAAGTGCAGGCCCAGTATACTTGTGTTGGGAGACTCAAGGTTGAGCCCCAAAAAAGTGAATTTAACGTGTATTGAGTGTGAGGTGGAAAGTGTAATTGGAATAGTACACAACCAATCTTTACGGTATCTAATTTAATGTTGAACCGGATCACCTATATCCGAGTTGTAGTTGTATATATTTGTAAATAGCGTATTTTGTGTGTACATATATTCTTAATAAACTGATAATTCAGTTACTAGCGTAAGTCTTCATTTAAACCAATCTCACAGTGGGTGACCGATATCACCTAGTAATATCGGTGGTGGCAGCTATATCTACCCCGGACATTCTTCAAAGTTGTGTGGACTGAGAGGAACGTCCGACACATATTATGTTAACTAAGTGTGTAGGGCAATTTCTGTGAAAGTTGCGAAATCATAGCGTGAAAATTCTGAAAATAATCGTCAATAGAATAAGTCGAAAATCTGTTATACCCAAAATGAAGCAAAAACAAGAAGGATTTTATCCAAATGCAGTAGTACGTCCAATATTGTGTAGTCTACAGTGACGCTAATCAATGAATATATGGATACAACCCCTCTTGTTTTTGCTCCATTTTGGGAATAACGGATTTTCAACTTATTCTATTGACGATTATTTTCAGAATTGTATAGCTATGATTTCGTGGCATTCAGAAAAGTTGCTCTATACATTTAGCTAACATAATATGTAAATAAAATTTTGATATCGTTGACGCATGCGCAGTGAAAAATTATTTAGTAAATCTACTCATTTTCCATATAATTCTTATCATTTTTAAATTCTAATTACAGGGTATTGTGCAATATTATTTGTCATATTTTCAGAAAAGAATGTTACTTTATATTAAGAACTCTGCAAAAGCAAAAAACTTATTTTTGACCATTTTTATAAAAACCTCAATTTCTCTACGAATATACATGCTATTCGCATAAAAATGAACACACTTTATTTAAATACGACATTTAATCATAATCTAGAGTTTGAGAGCTTTTGCTACATTCGTTTTGACAGGGTTATCCAAAAGATATTCATTCTTTTTTAATTTGTTGACGGTTCCCTATGGAGGTTCGGGAAAAAATCTTCACGGGAATTTATGACTTTACTATTATATTTATACACTAATAGTTTCAAGATAATTCTTCATGTATGTTTCTAGATATTTAACAAAATGTTTAAAACCGCAAGTGGATGCTCATCAATGGCCATGTAGTGTACTTAGAAGATGAAAATTTCATGAATTCACGATTTGGAATTTAAAGGGTTAAATAGTGTGTTATAGTACCTCTCCTGCAGCGATATGCCTTCTGGGTAAATTCTTTAGTTTATTAATTTTTCTATCTCAATGTATATGTGTTAAGTTAATTAGAGTATTTAGTTCAAATAAATCTTAATAAGAAGATACCTTTTATTTCATTATTTAATGTTAGCCTTTTTATATCTTGATCGATACATTTCACTTGTAGGTTAATAAACTAGAAAGAGCAATCACATTTAATGTTTAGATCAAATCAATAATAATTAATATCCAATCGCATTCAATGTTTAGATCAAATCAATAATAATTAATATCCAATCGCATTCCGCTTCCAATTTACATCCTTAATTTTTTTTTTTTTTTTTTTTTTCAAAAATGGACTTTGCTTTATGGGGTAAAAATGTGTGGAAAGCTCATTAGTAATCTGCAAAATTTTAGCAACTAATAAATATTATTAAGAAAATTAAAATTATAAAATTCAGTTAGATTCAGATTTTTCAATGCCTTAATTACTTTAGCATTTGAAATGTGATCACATAGTTTTAGCCCCTAATTGCCATACTGGTATTGGAATTTTATAAAGAGTACAAAATAGTGGATATTTTTTCTTTTTCTTTTCTTTTTTTTTCATTCAAGTGCCATAAATCTTTCTGATTTGCCAAAGATTGTACATCTATGTTTTCTAACTAATGAATAAGATGTATAAACTAAAATGTTGTTTCATGTTATGGGACAAAAGAATAATGAAAACAAAATCTCTGTTTTGATTACTCTATTGGTTACTTTGGCTTATTACTCTTTCGGAGAAATTCTTATTGTTCAACATAACTTAAAAGGCATGTAATGTGAGAAATTCCACTTGTATAATAATAGAAAGCATCGTTTCAGCTCAAAAATGCAACTCGGTATAGAGAAAATAAAAACAGATTTTTTTTCATAACCCTTTATAAACTCAATGTATGCTGTCGAAGGTTTAAAAATGGTTAAATATGTGTATATAAATGAAGAAAACATTTTAAATGTAAAAAATATCTACAGTCGGCTCTCTTTAATTCGAAATCGGGTAAATCTAACTTTCGCTTTATTCGAACTAAACATGAAGCCTTGAAATTTTCAATGGCAGAATAACGTTTAAAACTTTCGTTTATTCGAACTCTTTTCTCTCGGCTTCGTTTAATTCGAACAAACACGAATTTCGATTTTTCATTTTCCATTACTTTTACAAGGATTTCAAATAATTAAAATAACTCGCTTTCTTTCATTTTTTTTCAGAATTATTCTGAACTAGTATACATTTAATCCCATACATTTGACATCCATTTTCTTAATGCTCCGTCTGTCCATGAATAACACCCCCATCTCTTCTTTCATAGTGCTTGTTCCCAATTCCTTAATTACTTTATGTATTTATATTTTTTAATTTAATATTAAGTCATATTCTAATTATAACATCCGAGATAAAATTATAAAACACTACAACATTAATTCCTTTGCAATATTACCGCTTTAAACATGTTTTCTGCACATACATTCTATAATTCGAACTCTGCATATTTCGAACGTTTCTTGTGGCCCCGATGAGTTCGAATTAACCAGAATTGACTGTGTATCTATTTACATTTTTGAAACGATTTGTTTTCTCATACTCTGCCAGATTTGTAGTACTAAATATAACGTCGTTTATTTATTTAACTGTTAACTGTTAGCGTTTGAAAACTACATCATTCTGCTTCAGATAAAACTTAACTGCAATTCTATAAAAAAAATAAAGAATGTGTTACTCCAAGGTTTCAAAACTGAAACATTCATCTTTAAATAAAACAAACGTAATTCTTCAAGAAATTAACAAATTTTCTTTAAAGTATTTTCATACGGTACTTGACCTCTGCGTATTTTGATTGCCAAACAGCTATAAATTTATTTAAAAAAAGCATTTTTTTTTTTTTTTTTTTTTTTTTTTTTTTTTTACATTGTATGATTACTTTCTTTAAAGTGCCTCGGAATCTCAATTTTTATCTGGTAGTGCAATTGAGCAACATGTCACATTTAATTTTTTTTCTCTGTACCCATAAAACATACATGCATGATACTTTTAATGTAAACAATATAATATATTTTCTATTTAAAATAATTTTTCTAATATTCTACATTGAAATTTCATTTTATTTTTTAATATTTACTTTTGATAAAAAAAAAAAATTAAATTGTTTTTTGATTTGCATCCACTGCGCTGAAGATTGTACCAAAATTATTGCTTCAAAAACACCCAAATTAGTTTTATAATAATGATATAAAACTAATTTACCTTGAACTTGCACTTCATTTGAAAGTATTTATTTTTATTTATTTATTTAAAATATTAATTTTAATTTTAAAATTAAGAAAAAGATCTTTTTTAATTTAAAAATTGCCAATGTTAAATAATCAATGCAATTTTAGTGGTAAATTTGAATTTTAAGTTATTCTTTAACGTACACTTCATTTGCAAATAATTTTTAATTAATTTATTTAAAATTAAGAAAAATATCTTTTTTTAAATTGGAAAATTGCCAATTTTAAATAATCAATGCAATTTTAGTGCTAAATTTGAAGTATAAGTTATTCTTTAACGTAGAATGCAAAATTTTCCCAAGTCTGATTCAAATTTTTTATTAGATTTTGAGAAACGTTGCGCACAGTCAAAGAACAATTTTAAATACTTTATCAAAATTAAACATAAAAAAATTAAATGAAATAAAATTTAAAATATCAAAAAATTATTTTAACCTCTTCAGATTTGAGATTGAAATATCTCTGAAATTGCTTTTATATATATATATTTATTGCTTTTGCAAAATCGAAAGGATATAGATGACAAAAAGTGTCATTTTTATAAAATCAGACTTTAGAGGATGGGTAATTTAGGTTTACAAATATGGCTATAAAAGTACTAATCCCCTTAAAACATTAGTTTAACTATCAGTAATATAAATTTACGCAATACAAAATTAAAGTTTTTAAACAAGTGTATGATCAGCAAATCCTCAAAAGTTTTTTATTGTAAAACATTAAAGTTAAATAATCATGAATATTTCTTACTCTCTCAGCCACAATGTCTTGATGGTATTTTCGAAACTCGGATGAAAATAATACTTATTTTATGAGGTAATATTCATTAGTGCTGATATTTATTGTTTTTTTACAGGAAAAAACCTTCAGCTGTATAGTAAAAATGCAAAAAAACTCGGAAAGATTAGTTTTTATGAGGAAAAGAAAGGAGGTACGTATTTGTGTACCTCAGGTCTGATGAGGTTAAATAAAAGAGATATTAATTTGTCTATATTAAAAAGTGTATGCATTTATGTTTCATAGAGTCTAAGAAAAAAAAATGTGACATGTTGCTAAGTTGCACCACCAGGTAAAAAGTAAGACTCCTGAGACACCTTAATCAGAAATTCATATTTAAACTTCGGAAAGAAAAAAAAAATGTTGTGATCATTCATGAAATCAATTTTTCATGCTGTCATTATCAATTTCAGTGAAAGATAAATTGTTTAGTGTTTTGATTACATTACATTAAGATAATGGAAAGTGCAATTTTTATGCTGTTGCTTAAGGAAATAGAAAAGTATTTGGATCATATAAATTTGTTTTGTTTTGCTTTTTGCATCAGCAAAAGAATAGAAAATAACATTAAAAATAAGGTATTTTAATGTTTAACAGACTTTAATTTCTTTTGAAATTTTTAAAATTCAATAAAAAATTTCAGTTTTTTAGTAAAAAAAAGGAATATGTTAAAAAGTGTTGATTTACCTTAACTGATACATGTAACGTCTACCAAATTATTTATATCTTTTTAAAAGTTTTTTTACATTAAGAATATTTAATTTTCGTCTTTTTCTTCTTTTTTATGAAACCTAATATTCATATTATCATCACATAACTAATGCAATTGGAGGGTAAAAAATCTTTATTAATCCAAATATTTAATTTTGTTTTAACAAATAAAGAAAAGTAATTTTTTTCTGGTGGTGCTAAGAGATGTTTAAAATTCACTGGCGCTTTTTACGATCTCTTTATTTTTTATAACTGAATCAATAGAACTTTTTATGTTGTTTGGAAACAATGTTCTGAAAAAGTAGTCCCTTAATTTCCTAAAAAAACGTAGATTAGTGTAAAATTTATATATTCTGTACGTAGACTTTTATTTTTTAAAATGAATATTTTTTATTTAGTGTTCAGTTTAAAAAAAGGTTACTCTTCTGTAATACATTTTATCATTAATTTTTATAGTAGTATCATATTTTAAAATCATGAAATTAGTCATCTTTAAAAAACTGTTATGTTTTTCATGTCATTTTTACATTAATATAATTTGACTCCCGAATGCCTATAAGTCTAAAACATGAGATCAAACATTTTTTATTGATGTGTATTACATAATTCTTTCTCTTTTTAGTTATTCTGCTTTTAAAATTCGTTAAAATAAATTTATTCTCGTTTATGAAATAAATTATTTATACTGTCGTTCTCTAACTCATACAGGTGCGAAGAAAAAAATTGTCATTTACTTAAATAATTAACATTCTTGCAGATAAAGAGAATAAAAAAACTGGTTTTATGCTTATAAAAACAGAAAAAATGCCTTGAGGCATATTAACAGTTTAAGTTTTTTTCTTGTTTTACTTTAAATTTTTTTTAACCAAAATAATGCAAAGTAAAGTTAATGAAACAGCATTTTAATCGTGTTTGAAAAAGATTTTGCTTTTTCACTTTTAAATTCATAGGACATATTGATTTTTTTTGTTAAACTTATATTAGTTTTAAAAAAATTACTGCTTACTTCAAAGAAGATTGTATATATTTTTTAATCTGTCACTTAAACAGAGTTGTTTGCTTACTGAAATGACTGTGCTGCCATTAAGGGCACATGGAGCATCTCGAGTAATAAATGAAGCAGACTTTGCGAAACATTTAGTATCATGAATTTTACTTAAAAAAACAGATACATATCAAAAATTTTCGAAACACGCAGATTTCGCTTACTAGTGATGTAGTCGTAAAAAATACAGAGGGTATACCCTCCAAGCAAAGGGTATACGCTCAAGGCAGAGGGCATGCCTTAGAGTGTAGATATTTTTAGCTTTCTTGAGAAACAGAGGGTATACGGTGTTCCTTTAAAATATCCAGAAGGCATACGGCGTATACCCCCGTATACCCTCCACTATATTCTATGCATAGTTTTCGAGATAGAAGAAACCACTGATTTTTGCGGCCTTTGACCTTAGAGATCTGACGACAGTGATATCATATATTCTATAAGACTTTTCACGAACTTTGAAAATTTCTAAACGAAGCTTTTTGCAAAATTTCAGCTAGCTTTCTTTTATTCCCAGGCTGAATTCTTATTTGACTGTACTAGAAAAGTGGCAGACTGGTAAGAGTCTGAAGTGCTAAAATAAAGTTAATTAAAATGAAAAAGTGGAAAAATGCTAAACTTAACTCAATTTATAATAAAAAATATGTTAAAATTAAAAAAAAAAAGAAAAAAGAAAAGAAAAAAACTTGACGTAACATTATCTAAACAATATTCATAATATTTTTTCCATTGAGACATCAGGATAGCAGCGATAGCTCTAAATCCATTGCTATATATATATAACCATTATACAATATTACAATTCAACATCAAAATTTGAAATAACTCATTAAATAACAAATTACATCAAACAGGGGAGTTGACAAAAATTGGAAAAAAATTAGAAATGTGGTATTTAGCTCGTTTTGAAGGGTAATGCTAAATAGACATATAAATTGCGTTTAATTTCTGTTTAGAAATCAGGATAAACCTAAAAATGATTTCTAAATTATCCAATTAATCGCCAATGCAAAACATAATTCAATGAAAAATGCTAGACAAATATTAAAACAATAATAGAATCACGATCGTGAGTAAATAGATTTTTTAAAAGTAAGAAATAAAATACATCAAAATATATTGACATTTAGATCTTAACTTAAAAAAAGGAGAATTAAAAATGTATTTTATAATCGAGATAAAAAAATTTAAAAAGGTAAAAAGATAAAAAAAATACCTTATTAATAAGGATATTTTAACAAGACCAAAAGTTGAATGGATCACTGTAATTATAATGTAGATAGTAGAAATGGGCAGTGGCGCCATCTTTAGTTTGTAAATAGGATTAATTAATGTTAAATTAAAAAATTTAAAAAATATAATACAAAGTATTATTAACTATTAACCAGCCTCAAACTACACTGCAAATTGAAGCCAAAGGAATAAACAAGGAATGCTATGTCAACACATTACCATAAACAATAAATTAACACTTTTACTATTAACTATTAATTTTTTTATAAATTAACACTTTTACTTTAACATATGCGCATACATTTTTCAAGCAGCTCCGCCCTACCTCCAATATCTAAGATCTGCCCACTCAGCCTACCTATTAATTAATGTTTTTTTTAACAGTTTACAGTTTTTTGTGTAATTCTTATGTTTTATATATTTTTTATGCGCAAAATGCTAAAAGTAACTGACGATAAAACTCCTACTCCAAATTATAAGTAATAAAAGTATTAATTGTATATTAAAGAGTCAATGAATTTCTTAGGAAAACCGAGATTTATCGCATCAAATATTAATAGTTTAATGTTTTTGTTAATAAGATCAGGGCACATAAACTTTTGATTCTAATCAAGTGATTGAGGAGTATATTGCGATACATAAAAATTGGAGGCAAGATATAAAATGAGTAAAGCTATTAACTTTATATATATATATAAAGGTATTAACTATATATATAAATATACTTATATATATGTATAAAGGTATTGACTTTATATTAGGTTTATCCTGATTTCTAATCAGAAATTAATCGCAACTGATGTGCCTATTTGGTATTTCACTTGATAATGAACCAAATACCACATTTTCAATAATTCGTTATTGTTCCAACGTTATTGCCAACTCCTCTTGTCTTGTTTTAGTTTGTTATTTTATGGTTTATTCTATATTCATTGCAGATGTTGAATAGTAGCATTGTATAATGGTTATATATATATATATATATATATGTGTGTGTGTGTATGTTTAATGAGAAATAAAATTGAAACTGCGGCTAGTCCATTTAAATACATCAAACCCATTTCTCCTCTCATATTCTGCTGCGGATTATTGGACAACGATGCTTTTAAAACATGCTCTATATAATCAGTGTTCTTAAAAAGAGAATGAAATCTGGAAGATTCTGATCAAGCAGTGTATCAAGATAAATATTCATGTTTTAAGAATAGTTCTTGTATGTTGGAAATGAGGATAAAATACGATAGTTCAACAAAATGGCTATCAGGTTAATCAAATTAGAAAATAATTTGTTATTACTTACCCATGATACAAAGTACAGAAGTCTTCCAAACGTTTTGAAAATCGAAATTTTTTAAAGGATTTATACACATCGGACAAAGGAGATTCCGAAAAACATATTTTTAGAAAAAAATTTGCCGCCCGTCTGTCTGTGCATCTGTCTGTGTGTGTGTATATCTGTGTGTCTGTAAACTCTCTATCACCGAAACAAATTGAGATTGAGTCTTAAAATTTGGTTTTATACAAATTACATGCTTAGTATCTAATAAATCTTATTTTGTGATTGCAATGCATTTTATGAAAAGTTTACACTTGTCTTATTTTCTTATTTTGTGTTATGTATATCTATCATGGGTAAGTATTACGGAGGAACCAACCAGTAGTCTTAGCTTGTACATTTATTTTTCCAAATTTGTTGCAAAGATATGAACACCCTCTGTCCACAGGCCACATTCAAATCGTAAATACTCAAGTATAGAGCTAATCACGATTTTAATGCCCATTTTTTGAGAAAAAAAAATATGGCTTTACTGGAAAATTACGGTTACTTGCACAGTTTGATATTCTTAACCATTTTAATTTTTAAATGTTTTAGTAACAAGACGATTTTTTATGGAATTAAACATCCAGAAATTCATACATGTGCCTTTAAAAATTTCGTTTATCTCACTAATTGGCATTTTTATAAAAAAGAAGTAAAACTAATTTTATACTGATTCTTAATTTAAGTGAAAATTTATTTTCACTAGATCTTAGATAGAGACTAGATTTATTTTCAGATCTATCTTATTCTTTTATTTTTTCTATTTGTTCTTTTTTATTACGAAATTAAAAAAAAAATAAAAGAAAATGTTAATGATGAATGAATTTAAATATTCGAAAAAAAAATAAATTTTTCCAATGTAAATCATTTAATTCGGAAAGAAATTTTTGCTAACTGATGGTGATCAATACATTTTTTACCAAATTCTAAATTAAGTTCTAGATTTTCTTTTTCTTTTTTTTTTTTTTTTTTTTTTTTTTTTTTTAATTACTTTTTATGCTGAATGACAGTAAATGTAAAATATAACCGAGAATAAGTTTTATTCTTATGACAAAATGTATTTTGTTCCTTTTGCAATACTACTTCCAAGTCATTTTATGGTTGAAGTGAGTAAAAAATCGACACTCGTTTTCTTAATTCACTTATTTATATTAATATTATCTAATTCATATAAGAGCGAAAACAAAAATTTCGCTAATCTGATTAATTAACATTTTTACTTGTATAAAGAAAAAAGTAATTGATGTTGCTTAAGGTACCTGAAAAAAAATGGACGACAATTACGATTTCACTATCTTTTTCTCTTTTATTTGAAAAAAAAGTCAAAAAAGTTATTAATTAGGAAATTTTAACGGCTTTGAGCATAAATATACGTGATGTTTTTTTATTTAAAAAATATATTTACTGCAAGAAAGTGTTACCTAAGTATTGGCGAAAGTTGGTTTCGTCGTAACACAGATAAGTGCATAAATTAATTTTATTTTCAAGAACTATGTTTAGAAATGAGAAAATGTGTTAATTTAAAACAAAAACATTTATATAGTCAAATTGTAAAGCTAGCAGTAGTTGTATGTCTCCGGTAACTGACGCGGCCTAAACAGAAAGTTCAGAGTCAATCACCGTGACATTCAACGTGTTAACCCTTTATCTACCGAATTGCGAATCCATGAAAAATTTATATTCTAAAGCATTTTATGTAATTTTTTAAAACTAAATTAAAAGATCTACATAATCATTTAATACATTTTTGAAGGATTAATTAAACTTGAATTTTGAGGGATGTTTTGTGTCATCATTACCGCTCCAGGAAAACGTTTCCGACCATTGGTTGCTGTGGATTTCTGAATCCTTGTGATGTCCTCTACAATACGGATCGCCGTTCTATTTCTCAAAAACATTCGGAAAACATCAAACTTTGTGTTGCTTGCACTGTGACGATTAGTAAATGTAGAAGGACTCTGAAGCTTGGAGACCATATTCATAGACGAACCACATTTATTGACACGACAAAATAAGACGGCTACATACGGTCACATTAACACAGAAGTTGTATACATTTACATGAATATTATATTTATTGTTCCACTAGAACAATATTTCTTCGCGACACACGAAGAGAGATTTTTGGACTTCCTCCAATCACACCACGGCCCCGACTGCCCGAACGCAGTTCTCTTTTTCCGTCGAGGGCGCGCCACTTGGCAATAGTCTATCTCTTATTTGGCGACGCCAACCATTGTTTTTTTTTTTTTTTTTTTTTTTTTTTTAAAGTCAAAGTTTGAATTGTGGAACCTTACATGTCCCTCCGTAAAGAGCACATAGTTCTCCTTAGAGACTATGCTGCTAAGGAATGTTTTTAGCATATTTCACACAACTGTAAGTAAGTTTTTTTTTTTTTTTTTTTTTTAGTTAATTTTCAAAAATTATAGAGTAAATTTTTTTTAAGCATATTTCACAAACGTAAAAGAAGAACTCGTTCGCTAGCCCAACATTTAGTACTTAAATGAAACAATATAAATATATGTAAATACAATAATATTAGTACTAATAAGTAGATACAATATGAAATATTCAACATGAAATATTATAATGAATAATAATGCATTATTTACACAATTACTTTATATGTTTCCCTAGGGGAACCTGGAAAGTGCATCAGCATTACCATGTTTGCTTCCTTTCCTATAAGTAATTTTCAGGTTGTATCTTTGGAGTGCTAAAGCCCACCGTGCTAGTTTGGCACCATGTGGCAAGCCCTGGGTAAGGTAAGAAAGAGGATTATGATCTGAAATCACTTCAACTTGCGATCCGAAGATCCAAGTATCAAATTTTTGAAGCGCAGCTAAAACGCTGTAAGCCTCTCTTTCTATAGTAGACCACCTGGTCTGGCATGGGGTAAGCTTTTTGCTGTAAAAAGCTATAGGATGCTCCTTCCCATTCTCATCTAACTGTGATAAACACGCTCCAACGGCCGTAGCGGAAGCATCGGTATAAAGCTGAAAGGGTTTTTCAAATTGTGGAGTATCTAAAGATGGCATTTTAACTAACTGTTCCTTTAGTTTTTGGAAAGCTTCTTCTTCCAACTTTCCCCAGGGGATATCTTTGGGAACTCTCTTTTTCGTCAGATTAGTCAAAGGTAATACAATACTTGCAAAATTCGGAATGTAATCTCTATAATAACTTGCTATCCCCAAAACCGTTCGCAATTCTTTCTTGTTAGTAGGTGCCGCTAATTTCTTCATAGCTTCCACCTTTTCAGGGTCCGGGGCATGTCTTCCTGACCCAACTATATGCCCTAAAAATTTTACTTCTTTCTTTCCAAAATCGCATTTTTCTAAATTAACAGTAAGACCTACTTCACGAAGAGTTTGTAAAACTGCACTAATATGTTTCAAATGGTCTGCCCATGTTTTTGAGAAAATTGCAACATCATCAATGTAGGATCGACAGTAATCTTTATGCGGAATCAGAACTTTATCCATTGACTTTTGAAAGGTGCTACCAGCATTCTTTAGGCCAAATGGCATGACTCTTCATTGGTAATGGCCAGAGTGAGTTACGAAGGCAGTATAATGTTTGCACTCTTCTTTTATGGGAATCTGCCAATATCCCTTAGTAAGGTCAAGCACGGTGATTATTTGTGCTTTCCCTATTTCATACAGCAGTTCATTAGCATGTTTCATGGGGTAAGCATTTGGAATAGTAAAACTGTTTAGTAGTCTGAAGTCAACACACAACCGCACGCTGCCATCTTTTTTAGCAACGCACACTAACGGATGGGCCCATTCACTATCGCTTTGTTCAATGAGTCCAGTTTCTAGTAGCTCTCGAATTTGACGATCTACTTCATTTTGGAGGACTATAGGAATTCGATACGGTCGAAGTCTTTTCGGTGAACAATCAGGTGTAACCTTAATCACATGCCCTTCGACTTTCGCCATTCCAGGTTTAGTATTGAATATGTCATGGTATTTACAAAGTAAGTCGCTTAGATCATGCCGTTGCTTAGCAGCTAATGGGCTGGTCATATCCCGAACATGTTGCTCTACTTCACTTTTATTGAGAGTCATTTTCTCGGTTGGAGCAGAATGTAATTGTCCAAAATCTTTATCCTGTTCAAAAACAAGACCTATGTGTTGGACACGAGCCACATATGGTCGAATCTTATTGAAATGTAGTTCTTTTCTTGTACCATCATCAAATTCAACAATGGCTGAATGTGGCCTGCTCAATTGAACCACAGTCGCCGGTCCTGACCAAGTTTTCAATAGCTTATGAGATGATGTTGGCAGCAGGATCAAAACCCTGTCACCTACTTGAAAGGTCTTCTCTCGAGCTCTCAAGTTATACCTTTGGGCATAACTTTGTTGATTTAGTTGAGCATTCTCGTTTGCAATTCTATAAGCGTTTTCTATATTCTCTCTTAACTCTTCTAAATATTTTTCGACAGATCTAGAAGCCGTTGTAGGTATCACTTTCTCACCTGTCCAAATTTCTTTAAGTAATGCGGTCGGTCCCTTAGGAATTCGTCCATACACTAATTGGTATGGAGACACACCAGTCGTGCAGTGAGGAACTTCTCTATACGCAAATAAGAGATGCGAAATGTGGATATCCCATTGATTTCCATATTCCTGAACATTTTTGTTCAGCATATTTTTTAAAGTTCTGTTCCATCTCTCCACAGCACCCATGCTCTCGGGATGACCCGGCGTTGAAAATCTTGGTGATACTCCTATTAAATTTATAAAAGCCTCGGTCAGTTCTGCGGTAAAATTTGGATCTTGATCTGTACATATCATTCTAGGGAAACCAGTGCGGCTGAAAATTTGCATCAATACATTGCACGTAGTTTTAGCGTTTATATTTCTAGTCGGTATTGCTTCCGCCCATCTGGTACATAAATCAATCGCGCAAATGATATACTTGTGTCCTCTTCTGGAAGGAGGTTCTAAGGGGCCAATGCAATCTACACTCCAAACTTCAAAGGGATATTCTGGCCTGGTAATTGGTTGGATCGGAATTCTATCTCGGTAAGTTTCAGTTCTTCTAACTTGACAAGGTTTGCAACTTTCACAAAATTTCCTGACATCATTTTTGATAGTCGGCCAAAAGAATGAGTACTTTATTCGCTCTTTCGTTTTCTTTTCACCCAGGTGTCCAGCCAGGGGAATTTCATGGGCAACTTTCAATACGAAATCTCGCTTGCTGTAGGGTAACACCACTTGCTTTATTTTTCGCCACACACCCATTCAGAGTGTAACAACAGTCCATCCTCTAACTCAAATCCGTTTCTCCGTTCTTCTGCAAGCTTCCAAATATTTGTTAAGGATTTATCTTCCCGCTGTAGCTTTATAAACTCTGATCTACTTTCTTTACAACCCTCTTCTTCACTGGAGATAACAGGACTTTCTATCTCAAGTGCTTCTTCTTCTTCATCACTCTTTACAATTTCATTCAGGCTGTAGCTTTGTTTCTGTTCATCTTCTTGCACAGGACGGGAAGTCACGGGTTGACATTCTTGAATTCCATCATTTAATGAGTCAAACGCTGTAGAACATATCAGCATATCGCTTACCAATTTTTTGGATACCGCACATACGACACGGACTTCACAATGTCGCGAGTCAATTATTTTCATTTTAAAAGCTACTAACGGGGCTGTTTCAGTTGATCCAAATGCACATACTAGTTTTACAGTTCCTTCACCATCGCCTTCTTTAATAGGAACCAGGTCATGTCTTATGACTGAAATTTGAGCCCCTGTGTCTAAAATGCCGTTAAGAATCGTAGAACCACATTTCAATTCTATTTCCTTCAATTCATCACACTTCACAGAATTTGCCTTGAGAGGGAATGACATAGGCACGGAAATTCGAGCAGTCAATACCTCTTTATTCTCTATGACTTTTTCTGTAGTGACCGAATTGCTACGAACATTTTCGATTCTGCCCCGATTTCCTTGGCTATTATTCTTAGGACAAGCTCGTGCAAAATGCGTTGGATCACCACATACGAAGCATGTGACTTTAGATATTCTAGGACACCTGTCCCTTTGATACCCTCCTTGGTATTTTGTTCTGTCAACTTGCTTGTCATTTCCGCCATATTTGGTTACACCTGCTAAATGATTATTTTTGTTGCCTTCGAACCTTTCCTTGAATTTACACTTATTTTTCTCTTCTGATTGCCATCGGGGAACATCCCTTGGCTTTTTGTGCACTGGATTATTCTTCAAACCGTCCTTCAAACTTTCGTATTCATCAACCTTTTCTGTCACCTCCAAAGGATCGATCATTTTATTCCATTGGTCCAAGAAATGTTCTTTTATGTCGTTTGGTGCTCTGCGTTTGAGTTGGTCCGCAACCAGTAGATTCTTTAATTGGTCGAAATCCTCGACTTTTAATTCATTTATCCATTCGTTAAAATAACTATTCAATGCATGACAGTAACTCCTCCAAGATTCTTCTGGCCCCTTTTGATGTCGGAAAAATAGCTGTCTCAATTTTTCAGGATTCAGTTTGTAGCGTTTAAGCAACATTTCTTTTATGAAATCATAATCATTGGCTCTCTCAGGAGGCTCCCGGGCTATATTGTTAGCTATCTCGGTTGGTAAAAGTCCTAATAAATATGCCACCCATTCGGTTTTTGGTACACATGCCATTGCCACCCGACGTTCAAAGTTTACCAAATACAATTGCATTTCGTCTACCTTTTCATCGTACTTTGGGGTTATCTGCATTAGCTGTACTTTAGACCTTGTTTCATTCGAATTTTCCACTACTTCACCCAAATGTACGTTATTCCCCAATAATTCCAAGCGTTTTAACTCAATCTCATGGGCTCGCTCCTCTGTTCGGATTCGATCTTCTCTTTCTTTTTCCCGAATTCGTTCTTCATCTTCTTTTTTCTCACGCCGAAGTCTGTCTTCTATTATTCTGCTCAAAGAAACTTTGGCTTCATCTTCAATGAAATTCCCACTGTCAACGATTAGCTTTCTAATTTCAGCCCTCGTTAGATCTGAGTTAACTTTTAACCCCAGTTCGGTGGCCAGTTCGACCAGATCCTCCTTGCGACCCTTACCCAAGAAAGATGATGCCATGGTATCCCGGTAAAAGAAACGAAATCCCAGTAATTGTAACAATCAGTAACAGTGTAATAACCCCCAAGAGTTATTCATTCCCTTCAGGAAACATATTTACAACCATGACAATATAATCTATCGCTCAAATAATAATTTATTTCATTTATTTACTTCTACTCAAAAAAAAAAAAAAAAAAAAAAAAAAAAACGCAGCATAAGTAACCAAAACTTAATACAACACAATAGTATATTCAATAATCAATCGTTCGATTTCGTTTTCATCACTCAACATAATAAAACAATTCTACAATATCTAAGTGTACCAATATTTTCTCAAAACAATTAATTTTATTAATTAATTACTCTTAATGAACATTTAATAGTGTTCACAATACCCCAAAAAAAATCACAAACCTTAAGAACATTCAATGTTGTCATAACACTACACTCATATCATATATTTCACAACAACAACATAAAAAAAACAACCGAAAAAAAAATATCTATGTATATTTTGTTTGTTTTCTTAAAATACCATCAATATAATTTTAATTTTTTTTCTTTAATCACTCTGTATACAGAAACGAAATTGCAAATTAAAAAAAGAATTCTTTACTACCAAGAGTATAATTTTTTGGCAACCATTCAAAATTCATAAATAAATTTTCCTTTATTCATTTCTTATAACACTCTATATACGTTTATATTATTGAAATCATAACGTCGGTTGCACTACAAGATATTTCATATTATCTCCAAAAATATTTCATAAAAGAACTCTTTCATAACACTAGTTTCGATTTACCGAACTTAGACAATGAATGCAAAAAAAAAAAAATAATAAAAATATGTACATATATATATATTATCTAATATATAGCAATACAATTGAACACAAACAATTTCTATTACTTCCTTCAATCAACGGTACTCCGTTGCAAAAACCAAACAATAATTATTTTATTTTACCCTTTTAACACTTCTGAAATAAGAATTCCTATTCCAGCCATTTGTTCCAAATTACTTCATAAGTAACACAAACAAAAAAAAAAAATCATTTTCGAGAACAATATTTCGTAATTGTCAGATGGATAATATTCTAAAGTACAATTTATCGATTAAACAAAACACATTTTTTTTTTCAATTTAATGAACATGAAAGATATTTTTCATTTGCACAGAAAATAATAACACAGACCCTTATTCTCAATTTTTTTTAATTTCATTTTTCATCCACTAGAAGAGAAAAGAGATTTTTTTAATTTATTATGTTTTTCTGTATAATACCTATATAGGATTACCTATATATATACTTTTTACCTATAAAGATATATATTTTTCTATTGGGCTAACGACACGAGAACTTCTTACCTGTAGGTTCTTAATCCACTAGGCTGCGCCAATACGGATCGCCGTTCTGTTTCCCAAAAACATTCGGAAAACATCAAACTTTGTGTTGCTTGCACTGTGACGATTAGTAAATGTAGAAGGACTCTGAAGCTTGGAGACCATATTCATAGACGAACCACATTTATTGACACGACAAAATAAGACGGCTACATACGGTCACATTAACACAGAAGTTGTATACATTTACATGAATATTATATTTATTGTTCCACTAGAACAATATTTCTTCGCGACACACGAAGAGAGATTTTTGGACTTCCTCCAATCACACCACGGCCCCGACTGCCCGAACGCAGTTCTCTTTTTCCGTCGAGGGCGCGCCACTTGGCAATAGTCTATCTCTTATTTGGCGACGCCAACCATTGTTTTTTTTTTTTTTTTTTAAAGTCAAAGTTTGAATTGTGGAACCTTATACCTACCTCCACTTAAAGTTTGTCGCATTACTTCTGGGACACCCTGTATGTACACACATATAACACACACACATATATATATATTAGGGTGGGTCGAAAAAATCGATTTTTTTTCAAATCAATATTAATAGTGCGGAAAAGTTGCCTTTTGTAATTCTAAGGATAAAGCAAAAAAAATTGAAATCGGTTAATATCTTTAGGTCGCGCATCGCACTTGAAGTTCGGAAAATTTGACCAAAAATGACATTTTTTGAAATTAATAAAGAAAACTTAAAAAAATTCGGAACTACTTCTAATGGTGCGGAAAAGTTTCCTTTTATAACTTAAAAGGTAACGCAAAACTGTTTTTGAAATCGGTTAATATCTTTACGTCACCCATCACACTTGGAGCTCGGAAAAATTTCATGAAAAATGACATTTTTTGGAATTAATGATGAAAATTAAAGAAATTTCGAACTTGATTGTAATAGTAGACTAATGCCACCTTTTAAAATTAAAAAATTACTTTTTTTTCTTTTTTAAATCCATTAATACGTTTATGTCGCGCATCGTACCTGAAAATTGGATAATATGAACAAAATTGACTTAGGCTGTTTACAAAAGACAACTGATAAACCAATCTTTTCCTATTTCACTTGCTCAGTGCGCAGATGGGCTATGAACGCAGGTGGCTTTCAGTTTAGTCACGTTATTAACACAAACAGTAATGTTTCATTTGTAGGTATGTTTCTATTGAATGATAAAGCATTTAAATTTCTTCCCTTGCTTATTTTATTTGAATTTATCGACATTATTTAGCGATTTTGTTATACGTTAGTTTTTTACTCTTCTTTCAAATATAGTATTATAATAATAAACCTAAGTTAATTACAAGGCAGGATTTGGATTGCCCAATATTCGGCCCTCCAAAAGACTTTAATACGAATCAACTGCCTTCACACGAAGATGTTTTGCGCTGCTGTTTTGAAGTAAGATATAATTTGCAACTTGCTTCACAATCGAAAAAGTCAGTTTCTTTTTCTGATGTCAAAGAAATAGTAGCTAAAAAAATCAGATACATTTATAAAAAATCTTCAATACCAACAGTGTCTGAGGCCAGAATCTTACAACTGATAAAAGCCTATCATGAAAAGTACTATAAAATTAGGAAATCGTTTAAGCGAGATAAAAATAAATTGGATTTTAAAGCTTAATTACAAGAATTCAAAACTGAATCATTAAAGATTTTTGATGTCGCGTCATGCAAATGCACCATAAATCTAAAATGCACTTGTGTTTCACTAGATCGTTGTAAGTGTCCCATACTAATAAACTGCAACTGTGATAAGGACAGAAAGATTCCACAAATTCAACAAAAGTTTATCTACGACCAAAGAAGCACTAGGATAGGTAAAATTGCAAACATTGATCTCAAAGAAATGGCTAAGATTAGAAAAAGGAAAGAAAGAAAAGAGAAAGCTGATAAACGTGTTGCAAACCAAAGTTACGTCAATTCAGAAGCTAGTTGCTCTTATGTTAATGTTAAAGTTGAGAATACTGATGTCGAAATTGCTTCACCCCTTTCTGATGAGAAAATTCAAAAGATGAAATCCGCAAATGATTTTGAAATGTTCGCCACAGCTAACTTTGTCACAGATGAGGGTTCGTTTACCAGCAACAGCTTTAGCAAATGACAAATATGGTGTATCTGACAGGGCAACCGTTGCTCTTGTATCTGGCGTTCTTCAGAACGTGGGAATGATCAATGAAACACATACGCAACTTGTTATTGATAAAAGTAAAATAAGGAGAAAGGAACTTAAAACAAAGAATATTTTACAAAAGGACAATGTTCTTGTTGTTCAAGGTATATATTTCGACGGCAGGAAGGACAAAACGTTAAATGAAGAGAAAAACGGTGTAAAACGCTATCGAAGATCCAAAAGGGAAGAGCATATTTCTTTAATTCAAGAGACGGACTCAAAATATATTGGCCATGTAACGCCTATGAATGGAAAAGGAAAAAATATTTTTGGAAGTATCGATTTATACCTGTCTCAGAAGAATATATCTTTAGATGAAGTCCTTGTAGTTGGAATTGACGGCACCTCAACCAATACTGGATTGAAAAAAGGAATAATTCGAAACTTGGAAATGAAGATAGGCAGGCCGTTAAAGTGGTGCATTTGCCTTTTGCATTTCATCGAATTGCCTTTTAGGCACTTGTTTCAGCATATTGATGGTAAAAGCAAAGGGCCAACATTATTTTCTGGTCCCATAGGCAAGCAATTACCTGCTTGTGAAAGACTACCTGTCATCAAGTTTGAATCAATCAACAGCGATAGCTCAATAGTGACTGTTGAAAACCCAAATTACCTTAGTAAAGATCAAAAGTATCTTTTTGAAATATCAAATGCTATGCGACCAGGCTTCTGTCCTCAGGATCTTTCTGTCAGATATCCAGGACCCATTTCTCATTCCCGATGGCTAACGACCGCCAATAGAATTCTCAGACTGTATATATCCACAGAAAACCCTAGCACTGAAATGAAGCGGTTAGTTTCATTCATTATGGAAACATATGTGCCTGTATGGTTTGAAATTAAGAAGAATAATTCTATTATATATGGACCAAAGCATGTACTTAAGACAATAACAACATCGCGCTACCTACTAAAAAGTCTGCAGGAAGTTATAGACCCTGTTACTGAACGTAATGCTTACTTCGCACATCCAGAAAACCTGCTATTGACAATGATCACAGATGAGATGGAACATGTGCGAGAGTTAGGATTACGGCGAGTGTTGAAAGCAATGAAACTGATGACAGAACAAGTGACGACTGTGAGAGACTTTGTGATACCCAAGTTAAATTTTGGTGCTCAGGATTATATTGAACTAATTGATTGGTCTTGCTGCAAAGTTACTTCACCGCCTATATTACACGAAATGAGCCCAGAGAGAATTTTCTCTTTTATTGAATCGAAATCTCTCTCACAATTGGAAGTGAAAACAATAAGGGCGTTTCCGTGCCACACAGAAGCGGTGGAATGATGTGTGAAACTTGTTAGTGAGGCTTCTGAAAAAGTGTGTGATTCAAATAGCAGAGACGGCTATGTTAGAACAACTTTGCTTTCGCGATCACTAATGCCAAAATTTGATAGTAAATCTCACTACAAAGTTTTACCTGTGGTAAAAAATTAAGATAAGAAAGAAAAATAACTACTCTCTAAAATTACTACAATGCAAATATCCTAATACTGTTTGAGCAAAACTTGTTTGAAATTCATTTAATTTTTTTTGTTGAAATCTGTCTCATTAAATAGTATTCTAAACTTTTCAATATAAATGTTTAACTTTAAATAAATAAAATAATTGAAAAGTATATTTTTCTACATTTTTTCGTCATTTATAAACAATGTATTATAAAAAAATATTAACCAATTTGAAATTGATTTTATTTTACGTTTCTATGCATGTAATGGAAAATTTTTATGTTATTAGAAGTAGATGAGAAAAGAAAAAGAATTTTCATCTCATATGAAACATTGTCAATTTTGATAAAATTTCGCTAACTTAAATGGCGATGCGAGTGCCAAAGATATTAACCGATTTCGAAAAAAAATGCATTATCTTTTTAGTTATACAAAGAAACTTTTCCGCACTATTAGAAGTAGGTTCGAGTTTTTTTTAATTTTCATCATTACTTTTTAAAAAAATGTCATTTTTGGTCAAATTTTCTGAACTTCAAGTACGATGCGCGACCTAAAGTTATTTACCGATTTCAAAAAAAAAAAAAAATTGCGTTATCCTTCTAATTACAAAAGGCATCTTTTCCGCACGATTAATAATTGATTTAAAAAAAAATCGATTTTTTCGACCCACCCTAATATATACGGGTGATTCTCAAAAAAGGGTACTATTTCAAAAATGAAATCTTAAAAAAATTACTGTTAGCAAAATTTCTGAAAAAAATAGGTGTTGTTAATATAGTATTAGGTATACTTTCCATGTAGTCAGCAGAGCTAAATATTTAAAAATTAACTTAAAAAAATAATTAGTATTTTTTTGAGCCATGCTAATGACAAAACAAATTGCATGGAATAAATATATTATGAAATTTTTATTTTCTTTCTGTTTAAATATTTTCTTTCTATATTTATTAGCCTTCCTTTTCAGCAAATGGTTTCCATTTTTAAATATCTACATATAAGGAGAATAAAAACATTACCAAAGAGCAAACTTTGTTACATGAGCAACATTCTGACACTAACAATGTAAGAAGCTGTCTTAGTGATTTTCCTACAGATTTAATGCATATTTTAGAGATAATAAATGTAATACCTAAATTTATACGTAAAATTAAACTTTATAAAGGATACAATATATGTACTGGTTACATTTATGCACACAGGAGTCTTTAGCATGGACAGAAAAACCATGCTAATGACACTGATATCTGTCCATGCTAGTGACAAATTTTAATTTAAATAAGATTATGAGCCATAATATAATCACAATGCAATAGTCCTTTCTGGGGCTTTTTAAAACACAAAAGTTCTATGCAAATAAATAAAATAAAATTTTTAACTATAAAATAAACATGAAAATTATTATCCATTCTAATGACATACAATTGATGTACGCCCCTAATATTCAACTTCTATTCTTAAAATACAATACATGCTTCTATTTTCTGGCGGAGATAAAATGGCTACTTGTTGCCATGGAGAAACTTTATATTTTCAAAATATTGTCATATGTGAAAAATGAAATTTTGATTAATAACCAGCTGTTATATATGACCTTGTTTTGAAAATCGAATATGGAGGACAAACTTTAATTCTTTTTTTGTATACTATAATTTTATTTTTAAAAAGAAATTTATTGGATAAATCCTCTCCTTGATTAATATAAAGAAAGAATAACATTTGTTTATTTTATAAACATTATATTAACTCGTGAAAAATGCTAGTATACACAAGGCACAGCTGCTGTGGACATCCATGCTAATGACATTTTGAATCTTTATGCTGCTATTTTAAGGTGTTTTTAACTAAAAAGTGAGTAATTCTTGAGTGCAAATAATGAATAATATTAAGAAAAACATATCTAGATAAAAAACATGACAGAAAACCTCTTAATTTTTTTTATATGCCGAAAGACATAAATTGTCCCCTATTTTGAGAATCACCCATATATATAATGTTTAACTGTATAACGCATATACCGAGGTTAAAAATAGGTAGCACGATTCAACAAAATTTCATTTTCTGTTTATAGAGTCCCACTGCCAGGAAATGGAGAATTAAATTTAAATAAAACCATTGAATAAATCTGTATTATTCCCGACAAAATCTTTCTGAAATAAATTTCTAACGGCTTGCATTTTCTAATATATTTTAAACCTTTTTCTACCACATTATGAATTCCTGAAAATTTTACATTTTAAAGCATTTTACGTAAATTGTTTAAACTAAATTAAAAGATTTACATAATCATTTAATAATTTTTTAAAGGATTTTAGAAGGATTTATTAAATTTGCATTTACAGGGATTATGTGCAATGTTTATAATTACACTTAAATCTTTTATTTTAAATTGTTTTCTTAGTATTTTGTAGAATCATAAAATGTACAATTATGATGTTCTTACAACATAAATTTATAGATACTCCCGAATTGAAAAAACCACATTCCCCTCCCCCAGCTCCAAGAAAGCTGAAAAGATACAAAGGCAAAAAAATCATTCTTTGAAATATTTTTTTTTTTTTGTTTTGTGTAACCAAAAATGTTTTTGGAATAAAATAAAATAATGTATCTGTAACTCATTTTAAACAATATTACAACTAATCGACGTATTAAAAGAACGTTATAATAAGTAATTTTAATGGTACTTATAAGTACCGTCGTTACATAAAGGGTTAAAGAATAATATTCAGAATTTCGCTCGACTTATTTCACGCTTCTATCTTTGTGACCTATTATTGCATTGTTTGCAACAAGGTAATATGTAGTATATAACTCATTACTCCAGCCATTTCCACTATTAATTCTTCTAGTTTCTCCTGTAAATCACATGATGTGAGAAAAAATAATAATGATAAATAAATAAATAAATAATAGACTTAAAGAATGTCACTTACATTTTATGTCATCAAGTTTTCAGACATATTTTTATGAACCTGGCGAAGCAATAAATCGCCAAATAATGTATAAATAAATATCGATTACCTCTTTTGCACAAGTTTGCTTTCAAAGCATTATAAAAATTCCGTTCACTTTCAAAATTTTCGTTTATAAATTTATGTCTCAATAAAAGTATTTTCTGATTCTTTTTTTAAAACGGATAAGAGATTTTTCTATTAATTTGCGAGTTGTTTACAACATTTTCTGCAAAATATAGACTTTTTAATTTTTTTATCGACGATAATGTTACCAAAAAATAATTACTGATACTAACCTTTACGTTCTAAAGAAAAAAAACAGTAAAATGCAAAATTTATTACCAAATCTTGTATATTTGGCACATAAATCACCATCGAGAATATTCTATATCGACTGATATATTCTCTAAAAAAATCACCTTCTAGTTTTTTTTAAATGCTCGCGCCGAATTCTTAAATCTTATTACTTTATAATATATATGGTATGATGATACTATATTTAGTAGCTTGTGCAAAATGTAAGTACCATATTTAGTAAAAGAAATTAATTTTAAACAGGTTTATAGCTCTTTTTTCTATTATGCTTCAAAATTTAAAAAAAAATGCGAAATGATTGATAAAATTACCACCACATTTTTAAAATCATACAAGTTGGAAATTGCACGTGTAGCGTTGCAAATAAGGTGCGTTCGTACTGCATCGAAGTTTTAAAAATATCCAGATCTTGCTGTTGTAGTATACAGTACATCAGATACAGTATAGAGGTGGAAATATTTTGTGTGTTACTGTTAATATTATCTGCTTTCTATTATACAGAAAGGAACTTGTATTAAACATTATTAATGTATATCAATTTCATAAAATGTGAAATAGTTTAGTAGAAATGAAACACGCCTCAAATAATGTTTTCCCGTATACCATTAAGTACTGGAATACTTTTTTGTGACCATACAAATTAATAATAAATATTCTTGGCATCACAGATTGTGCAGAATGTATATCTTAGCACATACTTCATAGATTCATGTCAATTAAATAATACCCGAAAGAGTGTAACATAATTAAAATGTACTTAAAACTGTTATTTTCTCTATTGAACGTAATGTAATGTTATAATTTTGATTGTCCCTGTAATTAAATTATGCATCCGATTTTTAAAATTTGAAATGACTCAACAAAATTATGCAACAGTTATATATTTTAAATCCCAAGCAATTTGGTTAGATAGTTTTTGATCTGTTATATGCGAGCAGACTGACAGGCAGACAGATAGACAAACGAATGGAAAGATTGAACGACGACTATACAATTATGTAATGGAATACTTTTTTGTGGCCCTGTAAATAAAACCAAATGCTCTTTGTAACACAGATTGTATATTACAGTAAATACTTCATAGATGGATATCAATTTTACTATGTTCGAAAGTATGTTCGAACATTTTTTTCCCATTGGCCGTAATGTAATGGAATATTTTTGATTGTCCGTGTAGTTGAACTAAGCGTCCAATTTTCATAAAAATTGAAATGAATCGACAAAATTACGTAATAATTATATATATTAATTTCAAACGATTTGGTTGGGTAGTTTTTGCATTGTTATATGTGGACAGACGGATGGACGGACTGAACGACAACTATAGGTGCTACGTATTTACATATTTACGAACGCACCTAAAAATGAAATAGAATGTGATTATTCTATGAAATCCTATTTCAATAAAGTTAAATTTTGACAAATATTTTTTTATAATTGTATTTTTGTCACAAATAACCTTTAATAATTTTAAAATTATACTTTATCTAAAAATTAAGCATAAAAAATGCAAATGTTAAACTTTTTTTCTGGGTTAATGTTAAAACAATTCTTTTTGAGTGTTTAAATTACATCATAATCTGCAAATTAAAAAATCCCAATTCAAAAAAGAATACTTAACCTGGAAAAATCTATTTGACTTCTGATTTTTTTTATTATTTCAATATGTTATTTTTGTCTCATATTCATATAAGATAAGAATTCAATTTAAATAAATCAAAATTTTCTAAAGTATTTCAAAATACCGGTCAGGATGGATCGATAAGTATACCTAATAAATATATATATTTATACATACATATATTATACCCAATGGGAATAATTGAAAATATCTCTGAATAACGAGATAATTCTTTTTCTGTTTTTCAGCTACGTTTTTATTTTTCTTGCATATGTTTGTTCTATAGAATAAAAATCTGTAAATCAACATTACAAAATAATGTTTAACATTTATTCTCTATATTTTTAGTTATTTTATTTCGTGCGCATAAATTTACGAAAAATTTGAATTTTGAATTTTACATCTAGAAAGTATTATTTAATGTATAAGGAAGAAATGTATAAAAAGGGGGAAATATTTGTTTTTTAAAAAATGAGTAGATAATTTGAAATGTCTCATTATATGATGTACGGTGTTTTGAGGTAATAGCGCCTTGTCAGGTTTTATCAATTTTTACGACTGAGTTTTAGACATTTTTAAAAATATATATAGGTTTTGATACAACAACTTATTGACTATGTATAAAATATGAAGTATTTTAGCAAATATGTATTTATAAACTATACACTGTTAAAAATAAAGGTGACAAGCCAGTTGCACTTGGAGCCCAGGGGTGAAAAGTTGTACACCCGCGGGCTTGAAAATGTATTTGGGGTGCCGTTTGATCCCTCACTGGGTGATTCAAGCTAATTAGGGTGTCGCGCAATGGTTGGATACCGTTGGAAGCTTTTCACTCCTTAGACATTTGCGCATGATCTGTGACGTTTGCCCTTCCCTTTCAACTCGCCATCCTGGCGGATCAAAACAGCAAATTCTTCCTTCGAAGACCATCACCATGCATACGCTATCCGAATTTCGTTTAGAACTTCGGATGGCTAACTTTTGGCGAACTTTTTAGATAAAGCAACTTTTGAATTTCAGGACATTTGAACATTACAGGAAGATTTTGAAGGTGATCTCGATGGCCGAATGATTAGAGCGTTGAGCTTGCAATCAGACGTTGTGGGTTCGAATCCTTCGTGAACCAAAAGCCATTATTAATGCCATTTTCCTCCCTTGAGGTGCCATCCTTTCACCCACTTGGGCACTCTGGATTAGGGGTACCATCATCCTAAGAAAGGTTGCCATTCTAGTTCCCCTAGGGTTGTCACCAGTGAGATAAACCTATCACCCCTAAAAGGTGAAATGTGTCACCTGTAGTTTTAACAGTGGAGAGGAGTGATTTCTGTATAAATGCTAAATAGCAATATTACCTACCTGGATAATAAAATCATGTAAACAAAACTATAAAATAAGATAAAGTAGTGGCACATAATTTCTCCATTTCTAACGATACAAAGTCTACAGTCGTAGAAATTGATCAAATTGCTTTTAAATGCGATTAATTGCGGTATCAGAATGCAGTTATAATCATACGGAATTTTATTCTTCTGACATGAAAAAATAGCTGCATTTGAGACATAAAAATTTCTTTTTATCCTTTTATAGTTTCAACAATAATAATAATGTTCTTTCGTATGTAAATTAAAAATAAAATAAAATAAAGAATGTAGTTCTGCCACCGTAAAAGAGTTATTCGGGATAATATCATAAGTAAATGATATTGATATCCAGTATACGTCTTGTGCAATGTATTTAAAATAACAAGCTACCACGGGAACACCTCTAAAATCTACCACAACATTTTGAAAGACTAAGAAATACATTACAAAATTATGTAATAAACAAAATATTCCCAAATAAATATTAAGTTTCACATCAAAGAATTTACCTAGGAAATTTTCGAGGTGCGTTGATTGTTACCTGCTTATTGCACTAATAAGGAGTACAAATGTAACAAATTAACTTTTAGCAGTTGTTTGTGATTTAGCGCCTTTAAACACAGAACACATAAAGTCACTCTAGGCTCCTTCATAACTACGCGTAATACAAACACATATCATTATGACGACCCACCCATCTGACGTTATTACCGCAGGACACGTTACATCAGTTATATGATTTTAGTAATAAGTATAATAAAAGTTAGTATTAAATTTAGTGTACAGTAAATTCAAAGAAAACTTCACAAATTGATCGATATTTCGTCAAATTTTGTTTGGAGATAGCGGAACCATTCTTTAATTAAGAAGTAAATTTAGATCAAAAGTTATTCAATTTTTACCCTAAATTCTATGCAACTATTGAAGCGAGACAAAACGAAAGTTGATTTTAAAATTTAAATTCCATTTTTACAGGTTGAGGTGGACCATGTCATCTGTACAACAAAAAAGACAACATTCTTCGACATCTACGAATTATGTTTACGGAAATATAGCTTTTTGCACATTATCCATGATTACAATACATGTTTATTTATCTTTAGAAACGTTATAAAGCCAAATATTGGGACCTCCGTGGCCTAGTGGTCAAAGCACCTGGTAAAATTTTCAATGTTCAGTAAGCATGTGAATATATTCAAAATCAAAAAAATTTGAATTGACAAGATAACATGAACATTATTTCTTTTATCTTGAATTAAATCTTTAAAGACCGAACAGTTTCCGTAGAAATTAAAAATCTTTGTTTTTATTCCAAGCAAATACATTCATAATTGATTGGAAAAAATATTTTTTAAAATTTCCGATGTTACATTGTAGGATTGTACTGTGCAGCCTCGCTTTTGTATCACAGAAAAAAAGGGGAAATTGTTTCTTCTGTTTCCTTAGGATCACCTACACAATTCTGCATATGTACGTAAGATCTTAAAGGGATTTAAATCTTGTTATGCAGCTGAAAATGTTTACTTATAAAATTACAAAATCCTAAATCCGAAAACTGCTCGGTATCTTCTGTGAAATATGCAGAGGCAAAACATTTTTTTTTTGTTTCAAATTCTTGTTCTTACATTGTTTTATAATGTTCTGCTGTTTATATCATTTTTCCTATAGCAGATATCATGAGAGAGATAAGGATTAATACTTCTCTCATACTTAATAGTTCAAGAAACGTTTTTCTTTTTTAACAATGCCTTAAAAACTGTTTAATTCTGCATACAAAATATATGAGCTATTTTATAAACAAGTGACTGTCGTCTCTCTATATATAATGTACTTAATTAATTATCGAATTTATGTGCACGGTCAACACTTTTATTTCTCTGAGAATAAACTTTTAAAATATAATTCAATTCCTGAATTTTTTTTTCGTATTAATTACTTCACCTCGAGTCGTAAATAGTTTAAGAGCTTTCATAAATAAACATTTATACTGTTCCGTTCATCTGTTTTGCGTTTGATGTAGAAGCAATGAAATAAAATTAAACCACAACGATTATGTCTTAAGATTACTTATGTGCAGTTGCAAAGCTAGTACTATAAATTCTATGCCTTATATAAAATATCGAAACCAGAGACATTCTTTATTCTGTACATTTATTAGTAAGCAAAATAAAAGTATATGAAACTACCGTTTTTACTCGTGTATAACGCTCACTTTTTCTCTGAAAATTTTGGGCAAAAACTCTGGGTGTCCGTTATATACGGAATATTTCTTTTACCGCTTTATGTAATCACACGATATACCTATGAACCAAGAAATGTATTCATAGAAGAAGTTATAACTGTAATCTTATTGAATCAAAGTATTTCTGCATCTTTATTCCACTCCTTGTATTTGTTTATATAAAAGCGGTAGTAACATTATTTAAATACCACTTAGCAATCCTCATTGCCGCTACTGCTTTTTATGTAACGGTAAAGGCCAAACTTCATGTAATACATACAGATTTGCACAATAAAAAAATTGTAAGATTAAAAAATTCTTAACATATTTTTTAGGAAACTTTGAAGCATAGAACTTTTTACCTAACTGCGACTCAAGTAACAGGTAAAACTTTAGAAAAATTAATATGATTTTATTAGATTCATTTGTAAAGCTACATATTTCTATAAATTTACTAAAACTAGTTTTATAGATTTATCTCTCTCTTTCTCTCTCTCTCTATCTTTTTTTTTTAAACAAAATAGACGTTTTCAAGTATTTTGTTCGGAAGTGACACGCCCATATCATGAGACTCACTCTAAATCTCAAGTCTAAAAATAAAGAATTCCGACTTCTTTTCTAGCCTCATGTAACATTTGTTTCGCTTTTCTTTACATAAATTCGTTTGATCATTCATTCTTTTGCATGTCAGATTTATGGTGCGCGTTATACACGAAATACAAAAAATTGCCACTTTTCATTCTAAAATACTGGGTGAGCGTTATACATGCATGAGCAGTACACACAAATACGGTAATTATTAAGGTAATTCTACATTTATTTGAAGAATTTTTTTCAAGTTTGAGCACGAAATTGTGCGAATAATCCTCAGACCTCCAGTACTCTAAAGGATACACATCTTTACAATTTCTTTCAAGGATATAAATATTGTAACTATTAAAACAACAAATGTAACTATTGTAACTGTTTAAAATATTCGGACCTTGGTGTAATAGTATAGAGTACAGTATCCGAAATCTTTTGTGTATCCCTGTCAATACTATCTACTTTCTATTACAGAGGTAGTAACTTGTTAAAAATCTCAGCAAAATATATTAATTTCATAAAATGTGAAACAATTTAATATTATTAAAATACGCCCCAAACATTCCCCGTATACCATTATGTAATCGTAATGGAATACTTTTGTGCAGCCTTGTAAATTAATAACAAATATTCTTTGCACCACAAATTTTACCGAATGTATATTTTATTATATAGTTCATAGATGTCTATCAATTTTATTATATTCGAAAGAATGTAACATCATTAAAATGCACTTGAAACTATTTTTTCCCATTGGCGTAATGTAACGGAATGCTTTTGATTGTCCCCGTAGTTAAATTATGAATCTAATTTTTCTAAAGTTTAAAATGACTCGACAAAATTAGGCAACAATTATATATTTTGAACTTCAAATGATTCGGTTGGGTAGCTTTTGCTCTGTTATATGCGGACAGACGGACAACCAGAACGACGACTGTAGGTGCTACGTATTTACATAATTACGAATGTACCTAAAAAGAGAACTCGGTATGAATGTAGCCTAACAGATAGCAGAAGTAAACAAATTAGCAATTTTTATAACACTTTTTTAGCGCGCTACGTGTTACATAAATATGTTTTTTACCAGAAATGTACCAAATATACAAAAATGAAAATGTAAATAATTTTACACTGTTAAAAATTTTGCTATAATTGGAACCAAATTTTGGTGTCCATTAGCTGCCTCCATAAGATTGGGAAATATCGTACCAAAATTTGAAGCTTCCTATTTCAATCTCGTTTAAACTATTGGATCTATGCTTCAAAAGGAACTGCAAATATTGGTTCAAGATTTAACCCTCTTACACTGGCAGCTATTGAGCACCAAAATTTGGTTGAAACTAGGACATTATCTTTTAAAGTTTGCATCAAAGATAACATTTATAATGTCCATTTTAATATCATTTATATTGATTAAAAAATATTAAATATGCATTTTCTATATTTTTCGATGATTTTCAACTTAAAAAGTAAAATAAAATAAAAATTATCTTAAAACATTGTCAAAAATTGTACTTTTTCACTTTCATGTATCATCAAACTTTTTTGCACAAGAAATACGTTTAAATTTTTTGTCACTGTTCAGACTTTTTTATTTATGAATAGAAAGACTATAGTTGTCAATTATATAGTTATCGATTTGTTAATAGAAATTCATAACTGAAATTAATAAAAACACATAAATGAACTTTGGAAATATACATCTTCAATCATGAACATAAAATGCATATCATTTTTTCAGTAGTTCCATTTACTTTAAACGTATTTCACATAAAAATGGATATAAAAAATTGCCGATGATTTTTGAACCACAAAAGTGTTAAAAAAGTGTAAGTCATAAAATTCCTAGATGTGAAATAAGAACATGCATTAATTTTTAACATATCTTCTCGAAAATTTAAAAAGATGTTTTGGAAGTATTTTGTAATGATATAAAATTTCCTTTTATTTCTGCATATCCGCTTTGTTTCTTTACTTAAAATCGCTTCCAATCGATTTTGAACATCTGTAAGTTCCACAAGCTAAAACATGAAGAAATATTTCGTTTAGTTTTTCTCTTTTTATTGAGTTTTTTCTTCCACTTACACCGGTTTTTATTTTTTGAGAAGTGAGAATGTTTATCTTAAAAAATTTTGTCAAGAGATTGTTATCGCTTGTGACTAAAACAAAAAACTCGAATTTGATTTTAGAGAAACCATTAAGAAATTTTGTAAAATAATTAAAAAAATTAATTTTCTTCGTAAAATATTTTACAGTTATTAGAAATTACAGTGCATAGTGAAATATACTTTCAAGAGAAATTTTAATGCGTCATATGTCAGTAGATATTGAAGGAGAAGGTTTCTTAAAACTATTATTAAAAAATTAAATTTTTTTTAAAGTTAAAATTTCTCAAGAAAAGCTTTACAGTAAATAGAAATAAAATATTTTCACGAACACAGTTTACTTTATTCAATTTCAGACCAATATAAACGTAATGGACGGATAAAATAAATTCCATTTAACTCTATAAAATTTCTTTGATTTCTTTTTACAAAATTTTATTCACCGATGAAGAAAGAATATATATCGAGAGGCAGTTCTAAGTATAGTAGAATACAATAAACATTTTATTTGCAAATCAGCATGAAATTATTGAAACACATTTAAAGGGACGTAAGTTAGTCACATTGATTATTTTAACATATTTTTAATGCGTTTAAAGTAGAAGAAAAACAAAGGTAAATCAACATTTAACATTTTAGTAAATGCTACACTTTTTTCGTAATAGTATCCAGTCGGGTAGTATGGATAGGGGCATAAGGTATATTAAAATTATAAATAAAACCTCTAAAGAATAAGTATAATTACATAATGAGTAAACCTTAATATATCGGATTCTTTGACAAAAAATGTTTTAATCTTTAGAATCGTTTTGAAATAGTTGTCTAGCCAGAATTTCATAATATCCGACACACCGTCTTGAAAAGCATAGCATTTTCACTTGTTAACAAGTCAGCATGGAAAAAACTGACTAACACAGCAATGAATATAACTGTTCAACTTTATATTGAACTTGGTTAATATCATTTTCTGTAAGATTATATAATAACTACAAATTTTATAACATTTACCTAAAGTTGCAGAAATTGAAAGTATTATTTTATTTTACTGTTTTCTTCAAGAACAGGTATGCAGACAGAACAGAGTGCTTCGTGTGAACACTAGGAAGTCAAATACCAGATTTATTTTGAATGTATCACCGTATGCGCCAGATATTTCATACTGCCTGACCATTTGTCATAGAACTTCCTAAATATATTTTTTGGTCAA
The DNA here is from genome assembly GCA_964019185.1 of Maratus speculifer. Lineage (NCBI taxonomy): Eukaryota > Metazoa > Arthropoda > Arachnida > Araneae > Salticidae > Maratus > Maratus speculifer. The sequence continues at coordinate 275,592,117 of OZ025289.1, read as the reverse complement.
TTTGATAAATTTGGTAATATTATAATTAAACGTAATATGTCGATGTCTTTCCAATCTGGATTCTTCAAGAGTCTCGGCACTTGGGTTGTAGTTAGCGACGTCAGACAAGCACAGTAAAAGCCGTGCCTCGCTAATTCTACGGAGGTTGACCCCCATTCGCCCTCCCCCGATCATCGTCCAGACGATTATAAAGGTTAAAGCCGTAAAGATCGCTTTTTAGCCTCAGACCCTCGGGCCCAACTATTCTCATTTTTCAATGGCTCTCAATATTCAAATATGAAATGCTTTTCAATACATTCAGAAGAAATGCAAGGAAACATATTTTAACAATTTGAAATACGACATTTAATTGAACGATTTGGAAATGCTACAATTTCAGTCCAAGATAGGAAAATTATCTGAATTCTTTGAATATTTCTGTGTATCATAGATAGATTTGTATCAGTAAACAGCATGCATACAAGCATTAATTAAGTCAGGAAATATATTCCACACTTGAAAATTCTCCTTCAGCAATTTTCTCTAATAAGGAGAACGGTATGCGAATTTGTGCATGCAATCCTATATTATATATATACCAGATATACATTTCATGCATAATGCGCAATATCAAAAAAATTAATTACATTTAAAAGAACATACCGAAATTTAAAACGAACGTTCGGAAATTATTTGTCCAAGAAAATATCTTGAATATCTTATTTTAAGTGTCCCTGTAAACAAATGAAAAATTCAATAAATGCCTTATTCTATATTTATAATCTTGTAGTAAATTGCACTGATTTATAACAATTCCAATACATTTGAAAAAGCGTAGTGTCGTTAAAATTCATTGCAAACGATTTTTCTTTGTTAAACATAACCTCTTCAACCCTGATGTATCCTATAGGATATGCATCTTTATATATTTTTTTCACGTAAATAAATAATGTTTAAAAAATGGCGTGAATGGAGCCTAACAGACTGTAGAACTAAACAAAATATTAATTTGTTTCTTATAGCACTTTCTTAGCGAACTACATTTTATGTAAAAATAGCCTGCTGCAGAAATGTATGACATGTACAAAAATAAAAATGTAAACAGTTTTACTGTACGTTAAGCTAACATGTGTAGGGTCCATTAATTTAAAAATATATATATATTATTAAATGTATATTTATTTCAAGTTTTTCAAGGCTTCTGGAATGCAAAATAAATAAATAAATAAATAAATAAAACAAAAAAAATGTTAAGAAATGTTGAAAAATATAGTTATTGAGTCTTCATGTGTCATCAAATTTTATTTACAAAAAATAAAATTTTATTTTTTTCACTTTTTAATTATTCGTAGTTATCAGTTTGTTAATATAAATCCATAACTAAAATAAAAAAGTACATAAACAAACCCGGCGATTTAGAGACAATAATGTCAAGGAATTCTTTTGAGTGCCTCAGAATGAAATACTAATGCTACGCACTTCACAGTCAGTACCGAACATGAAATGGTAAATATCATTAACAAACATAAATTTCATTAAAGTCCGAGTTTGAGTAACAGTGTAAACAGACAGAAGACAGACGGAAAGAAAAGGCGAATGTTTTCAACATTATTCGAAAGTGTTAAAAAGAAAGAACATAGATGTATCATTTGCCGTTCACTCGAACAGAAGGGACAAATTAGCTAGTCATCAAAGAGTTGAAGAAAAGATATCTTGTCAATACGTAAGATGGACTGAGAATTCCAAAGATAATTTTATTTTTCTTATGAAAAACAACAAATTGCCGTAGAAATACAATATTATTACATTTTAAGAAGTCGTTCCTTGAAGTTGCAAGCAGTTTTTGGTTTTTTTTACATATGAAGTGACTTCAATTACAATTACCTTTAGAATTGCAGTATTAAAGTCCTTAACCACACCTAAATTGGAATTCTTATAAGATTATTTTTTAGACATATTTCCTTCATTAAAACTTTTACGACTGATATTAAAGAGTCTTTGCAGATAGTTAAATCAGTCGTTGTGTACGATTGATATAAAATGTCATGTTTTTACCAGGTTTAGTTTAGTTTCTATTTTCTTTAGAAATAAAATTGCTATAATATTTCGGTTATTAATCTTACCCTTACCTAGCTTTATCATTCTTATTCGTACGGTGTTTCCAAATTTTTGGCTTAAAATTTTGAATTTTTAAAGTTGTAAAATTTTTTTTTCGCTTGGTACTTCAGTTACTGTACAGCAGATCTTCAATATTCTTGAATGTTTTTCAAAACTGCATTTTGTAAAAACAAAGAATCTTTGTTATTTTCTTCCAAATTCCATTCCAACATTATTGAAACTTTTTCTCTTTTCTATTTCAGAATAATGATTAATCCCTTTCAATTCGGACAAAAATCTTACTAAGGCTAATTACTCTTGCTTAATTATTGTTTTTGTCTGGAATTGCAACAGCTCTCTCTCCGAGTCTTTGTTCAAATTAGCCAATTCCAAATCCATGTTGTCAGCATTCCTTATGCGTATGTCCTCAAACTCCATTGAGATTGCTGTGTGAAGATGAACATCATCACTGGACTTATTTCTTAATACAACAAGATCTTCTATATTTGTAATTTCATGCAAAGTATCAAATGGAAAGTAAGTTTTTAACCCTGCTTTCTCATAGAGCCAAATGAAACTTTATATAGACCGCGATCTACTTAAAAGTTATTGACTTTATTCTTCATAAATTAAATAATTTTTGTTTCTGATCTCTTTGATCTATTGTTTAAGTCAAATGGCTAACATACTTTCTATGTCTTAATTTATTTCTGCAATAGAGATTTGCGATTTGCTGCGTCTTGTTTTTCCATAAATAATTTTCAATTTACTCCATAATGTGGAATTTTCTGCAATAGCTGTAATAGCAAATTCTATGCCATAGTTACTTTGCAATATGCATGGGGATACAGATATTATGGACCCAACCAATAGTTGCAAATAACTTCCTCGTTCGTTTTCTTTAAGTTCTTAATTAAAAAAATTTTTGCTAAATGATCTTTATAAACCATTATAAACTTAAACTCACTGCCTAAATGTCATGCCACTGAGGTCAACTTCTCCCCTTGAATTTAGTTCATTCATCTCAAATGGTTCAACAACGAGACTTGCTGTGGAAAGATTTTTTTTGAAGTTACAGAGCTTCAAATATATTATTATCATATCGACTATAAAGATCAATCGGGACCGATTTTAATGTGAATTTCATGCATTATTTCAAATTTTTTCATCATACAAGAATTATATTTTTAATTTTTCTTTCTTCAAGATTTTCCAAAACTCGTATCTTCTTTTTAATATTTAACATCTCTCAGGACGTTGTTTTTATCGATGACGAGTACGGGCTCCTTATCCACTTTCGTAACAAATATTGAATCTTAAAGCATCGATTAAGCTAGTAACGCCAATTTCCTTTTTGAAACTCCAGCACAAAATGCGAAACGAAGAGGGTAAGTTTAATATGTAGAAAAACATGTATTTGCTATAAAGCAGTATTGCAGTGCATTACAAGTCAACTTTAAAAAACGCCGAAGAAAACTTTTTCATGGTAATTCTTTAAAGTTGCAGCCATGAAGGTTGTTTCTTAGCTGACACCGACGGGCGAAGCATTGATGGATGCGTTCAAACTTGCAAAAGTCTGCCAAAGCGGCAGTGATCTATACTGTCAGATACTACGTCGTATGAACAGACACCTGATGGTGAACCAATTTCAGTTTCAGTTTCACCTAGGTGGGGAGGCCTACCAAATGGCTTAAGCACAACAAGTCCCACCTAGCAGGGCGTTACAACTATAAAAGCTCCAACCATGGGCCAAGACAAGACTGCCGAAGGGAAAGGGGAATCTCTGTAGAAGGTACGGAGCCAACTCCAGGAGAGACCAGACGCACTACTGAATGGTCCCCAGACCACCGTCAAAAATATATTAGATAACAAATGAAAGAATATAATGTAAACACAATGACAACGGGTAGTCCTATCTATTCTGGGCGTGCCCAAAAAGAAAACATAGTCGAAGAATTTTTCATAGTGATAAATACAAAATTATATGTACAATATAAATAAGTAAAATAAATCTATTAACGTATATATAAACAGAAGTTGCAATAATCTTATTTCTAACTTAAATTATTTAACCAATTTCAGATTTTTAAGGAATATTAAATAAAATAAATTGAGGTCTGGGAAGCTTGGACATCAATTAAGTAATCCGCCGCATCCAGTTCACTTTCCGGGTTATGTATAGCAATCAAGATGGTATTTCACTTCAATCGAAAAATATGCTACTGCACTGTCATGCATAAATCACATGTTTTAGTGCTCAGTGTCTGACGTTTTTTCCATCAAATCTGGTAAAGCGTGCTGTAGAAAAACAGGATAATTTGAGTCAATAAAACTTTCTGGTAGAAGGTAGGGTTTCAACATATGATTTTAGTAAATTTTTGTCCAGATGTTAATACCAAAATTGTAATAAACTTTGTCGATTAGACAGTGTTGTGGAAATTTTCAGTCGAGCACATATGCACATTGTACAGCTCATATTCAAAATATTAGAATAATTGAGAAAAAGTAATAAGAAAAAAATATTTGTCATTTATTTATTTTTTATACTAAGTAAATGCAATTAAATTTCATATAAATTAAATCTGGAATGTTTAGATAAGATTTTAACATTTATAAAATATAAAATACAGCACAATAAATTAGGTATACAGCTTCCTTAAACACACCAGAATATTAGAATAAAATTTAGATTGGTTCAAAATATTAGAATATTTTATTTTACGCAACAATATTACCTTATGAATATGAAGTAAATGGTAGTTAATATTTTGTAGCATCCCCTTTAGCTTTCATAACAGCGTAAAATCGATCTTGCATACTATATACAAGGTGTTTACAAACATTTCTATCAATATTAGCCCAAATAGACTTTATACGTGCCACTAACTCAGTTTTACTTGAAGGAGGATTTTTTGAAGTTTTTTCTTCATTATACACCATAAGTTTTCGATGGGATTAAGATCTGGTGAATTTGGTTACCAAGGAAGTACCTTAATGTTGCGTTGGCGGAACCAATTCTTAGTTGACACCGAGGTATGTGGGGACGCTAAATCTTGTTGAAATATGAAATCATCTTCAAATAAATCTTCTGATGATGGAATCATGTAATATTCTAAAATTTCTTGATATATCAGAGAGTTGACCTTTTCGTAGACGATGCATAACTTTCCAGGTCCTTCTGCACTCATACAACCCCAAACCATGACACAAGCAGCAAATTTTACGGAACGTTTAAGGCATTCTTTATCAAATGCTTCTTGCTTCATTCTCCAAACTCGAATACCTTGATTACCATATGAAACACAAAACATACTTTCATCACTAAATAATATATTTTTCCAATCTTCATTGCTCCATAAACGTCTTGATTTACACCAATTCAATCTTATACGCTTTTGTCTTGCAGTCATGAGAGGTTTTGTTTTTGGTACACGAGATTCAAATTTAAATTTATGGAGACGTCTTAATGTTGTCGATGTAGAAACTTCAACTCCTTCTTCTTTCCATTTTCGGTGCAAGAATCGCACACTTTTAAAACGGTTTTTCTTAACTATACGCTTCAGTTTCCTGTCATCTCTAGCAGATGTTTTTGGTTTTCGGCCACCATTTCGGCGATTATTTTGAAGTTTTCCAATTTTTGAATATTGTATTACTATTTTACTAACGCTCGATTGCGAACAATGTAAATAATTCGCTATAAAACATTGATTTTTACCATGCCGATACAACTTAACCATACGAAGTTTAGTAGATTCAGGAATATCACTCACATGGCCCATTTTAAGACGAAAAAGAAACAAACTGCAAAAAAGAATACTGATTTTAAATAAAATAGTCTGAATTTAATCAATGATGCCACCAGTTAAGAATTGGTAATAATTAAAGGAGAATTAATGTGAAATATTCTAATATTTTGAACCACTTGAATAAATATTCTAATATTTTGACTTTTCAAAATAATTTTTTTTGCAATTAATCTTTTCAAAAATGATATTAAATTTAAGGTAACAAGTAAATTTAATCAACAATAAGTTCTTAATAAAAATATCGTTTGCATATTTTCATTAAAAGACATTAAATTACCAAACGATATTTTCAATTTCTAAAAAAAAGGTAATTATTCTAATATTTTGAATATGAGCTGTAGGTGTTGACCATCTTTTCGCTTGTAAAGCAGGCTTTTTAAAAAAATAATATAGTGGTGGTAACCTGAAATATTCTGTGTGGCATCAAGCATCCAGTGTACGAACTCTACATAAAGTAGGTAATCGACATTAACTGGCAGTTAGACCGCCTGTTTGTAGAGGGGGGGTGCACGTTTTCTGTACGTAGAACATTCTACATAATTTCGTGTTTAATACCCAGTTCAGCTGCATTCAATCTGGTCGATGGGGAAACGTCAGATAGTTGCTGTACTCGACTTTCTGTTTCAGGTTTGCGCATTGTGCATTCTTGCCTTGGACTATATGTCGTTATTTGAAGAATACTGCCGCAGAAAGCTGTCGATCGATTTTAGTTAAAATAGTATGCTGCTGACAACTCCTCCTCTGATAATGTTCTTGGTATACCCTCAGCACTTTGCTTCTACTGTCACCTGCTTTCTGATAAATCAGATAAATATCTGCATATTCCTCGCTTGCATCATGTGACATTTTCTTCTTTTCTATGACAATGTTTATCACCACCTAGTTCTCGCATTTGTTTGATCACTCTCTTAATCAGGCTTTCTGTCCTCTCAACATTTTTTATGCGATTTTCATCGATTTGGTTTATGTTACGTTAAACGTGACATGTTGTTCTATAATAATTTTTTCATTTTCTTGAAACCTACTATCACCCTTCTAAATTTGTCGGTAGAATTCAACTACTATCTGTTTATACACACACTCACATACATCTATCTTTGTATCTCTCTCTATATGTATATTAACTAAATAAGTTTAATTTTATTTTCAAAAACTTTAAATTTAAAATAATTTTTAAATGCTGAAGAAAAAGAAACTTTAACTAAGTTAATGCATGCTAAATAGTTGAAACACATTTCTCATACTTTTACAAAGCAATTTCTGTTCAAAGAAATTTTTATTTAAAATATTTACGCTGTTAATTAATTTTATCGACTGAAGAAATAAATTCTCTTTAATAAATACATAAGTTACAAGTTTTAATTATTTTATGCCTTAATTATCTTTTGCGAACAATGTAAGGGAACAAAAATTTAACAATTACTTTTGATTTATAAATTAAAATAGTAAACTTTTTTTCCTCAGTAAAATGTATTATAAAAGGATTGTCATTTTTAAATTTAAATATTTTACTACTTATTCCTTTTCAAAAAGCATTTCATAAATACTTTAGAGTTACAAAAAAGTAAAATAAAATGTTTTGAAAAATTTTATAAATGCCTATGGAGTTTTAAAGAAGTAAATGCTTACATTAAAAAAATGCACAAGCAATAAACATGTCACTTAGAACTACTAAAAATACATCTTAATCAGCGATTTTAAGTAACCTATCACACAAGAAAATCGAACTTGAATGAAAAAAGTGTTTATCTCGGTTTCTTATTTTATTCTATTTTTATCCTTATCTATTCATAAAATAACCTTTTACTTTAAATAAATCTAAATTTTCCTTGAGTACTGACTATTATATTTGCTTTAATGCATTCTGAAGTTTCTTTAAATAGCATAAACTTATACTTGGGGAAGTCTTTTAAATATGATTTATTTCGAAATAGTTAAATAAACTTTAGTTAAAAAAAAAAAAAAAAAACTCTTTTTCACATTTTATCTCTTTGCATAGAAAAGAAAATTAAATATCTATAACAATTTTTCAGAATAATGGTAAATTAATTTTTACTTCTATTTTAACGAGAAAAAAATGTTGGATTTGTCAAAATTTTCGAAATCCAGTTATCGAAGGATTTACACGTTTTCGAGGTCAGAAAACCAGAAAAAAAATGTTTTTACAAAATGTGGTCAGTCTGTAAGTCTGTCAATCTGTCTGCCAGTTTGTCAATCTGTCTCTCAGTCTGTCAGTCTGTCTCTATGGAAAAATGTTTTGTGGTGGCTCCATCTCAAGAGCTAAAGCACGGAATTCCACCAAAATTTTAGTTTATATTAGACCTTGAAATAAACTAGATCTGAGTAGGTTTTAGCCTATATCTCTCAAGAGGTGGCGTTACAATGCTACATTATTCGCAATTTCCACAATAGTCGTATCTCAAGAGCTAGTGCATAGATTTTCAATAAACTTTAAAATTTCGTTATTACTTAATATAGTGTGGTACTGATTACGTTTTGGTGTAAATCACTCAATAGGTGGCGCTGCCATGGTGCATTATTCGTGATTGTCACAAAAGTTTTACCTTAAAAAACTAATGCACGGAATTTTAGAAAACTTTAGATTCTTTGAGACTTTTATATAAATTAGATGTAACTAATTTTTAATGTATATGACTGAACAGGTGGCGCTTATTGCTGCATTATTTACAATTTCCTCCATACCCATACTTCAAGAACTAGCGCATGGATTTTCATAAAACTTTACATTTCGTTAATACTTGATATAGCATTGTGTATATTATGTTTTGGTGAAAATCGTTCAATAAGTGGTGCTGCCATAGTGTTTTATTCGTGATTCTCGTAATAGATCTATCTCAAGAACTAATGCATAAAATAAATATATATAGGACAGTTGCACCATAAAATTTAACTAATAATAACACATTGTTCAGTGGTGCACAAAACAGGAATTTTAATATACATTTGTACAATTAAAATAAAATAAAATAAAAAATTCAACGTTTCGCGCCGTCTTCTGCGAAGTCTTCTGGAAAATATGACAATGGAAGGACTACGTTTGCATCTTGATCGAGAGATAATATTTCTACTAAATTAAAATCTAAATGAATTAAAATTTTAAAAAAATGTTGCCACTTTCTGATAAACAGGAATTTTTCAAATGTCAATAACATGTTAGTAAAAATAACTTTTTTAATCGAATTTAAGTTTTATTCCAAGAAAAACATTAGTTTGAAATAAATTCACTGAGGATTTTTTTAATCCAAAAACATAGCTTAAAATAAGTAATAAAGAAATAAAGAATACTGCCCAGTTAAACTGATGGCATTGAGCTCACAGGCTACAAATATTAATTGTACATTAAAGCCTTATATTTTCAAGGGTTAATTCCGTTCGAAAAAAAATTAAGAAAGGGAAACAGCTCTCCCCTTTCCTCTTTTTTAAACTTAATCATTGAACCTCCTATACTATCAAAGACATGCTTATCACATAAAATATCTATATCCAAAATTCAGAGCAAATGAGATAATTCTTAATAAAAACCCATTTAGCATTTATTAATTTAAAAGGAGTTATCCCCCTCTTTTATACTTAACCATTAAACTTCCAAAACTATTCAGATTTGAACGAAATCTGAAAATTCTGCTTGAAAAACCCATTTATATAAATTAAGGGGGGGGGAGCATTAGAACCCCTGTTCCCCCTGTTTATACTTATTCAATGAACACCTAATAACAGTCACGGAATCACCTCATAAGAATGATCCTAATCTAAATTTTGAACGAAAACTTAATTCTGCATAAAAATCCCATTTATATCAAATAAGGGGAGGGGCATGAGCCCCCCGTTCCCCCTCTTATACATATCGAATGAACTCCAAAAACTAATCAGGGAAGCGCCTTGTCAGAATATACCTACATACAAAATTTCAAGTGGATCCGATATTTTTATCATGAGTTATCGCGTTACGCACGAACGAACATACATACAGAACGGACGGGCACATAAGCTCTCAGGCTATGATAGCCTGTGAGCTAATAAAAAGTGTTGTTGTTTTCACATTTTGCATTAAAAGTTTAAAAAGACATCATGGCATGTTGCATAACGGTTACTATATGGAAAAAACAAAGTAAATGGTTATTTTACTTCAGATACACTGAGCATTCCAATAGTCGATATGAACAGTTTCAACTCATCATATATTATTTACTAATTAACAATCCATACTTTGTGTAATATAATGATCCATGTTTAAGAAGAATAAGTTATAATTTATTCGCGGTTTTTTTTTTTCAAAATTTTCATGCACTTCGCTAATGCCGTATCGTTTGTTGAAAATTAATTGCAGTTGAAATTAAGTTAATATAAATACTTCAGATATCTGCGTAACCCCGAATCAATATTTAAGTATTGCGAGGCAGTGCAATACTCATATATGTCCAGTAGGGTGGGCCGAAAAAAACTTTTTTTCGATTTTCGATTATGGCGGGTGCGGAAAAGTGGCCACTGGTGGCACTCAGTTCATACAAAAAATTTGAGATTTTTCGGACATTTCCTTACCTTGCCGCAAACGGCTTGAAGTTTTGCAAAAATGTTCATTTTTGAACTTTTTTCGAAAAAAATTAAAAAATGTTAAATTAAATTTATTTTGATTGTATTTACTTGAAAAGGCATACTTAATGTACCAAATGTTTAAATAAGATCTGATCATGCATTATTTAATATCTATGTGTATTATAACTTAGGCTATTTTTATAGCTTTTTCGCGTATAATAGGCAAAAGTTGTATTTGTTTGAATCGATCGTTAGTTTCTCTATTATTTATGTCCCTTGGTCTTCTTTATATATTTTCTATGTGTCAGACGTCATATATTTGGGGAAAAGACAGCAGTATATTTCAAAAACAAATCTGGAAAGTGAGAAAGTGGTGAAGCAGGACTCTAAGCGCGTGCAATGATTCGTCGTAATACTCAGGGAGTGAAGGAAGAAATAGTTGAAAGCCAAAATGCGATAAAGGATTCTTATTATTTATCCTTGCTAAATTACCTGCGACATTTGTTCAGTGTTTACGTGAAACCCTTTTGTGGTGATATGCAGTGATTTTTGGATCGTTTAATGTACCATTATAGTGTTTTGTGCGTTTTATTACAACGAGCTTAGAAATGGCTAGTATAAAGGGCCATGACAATGCAAAGACACGCGATAGCGTGAAAAGTAACTCTTTGGGGGCATCATTCATATTGAAAGAATTGCAATTGCCAACTTATGCTGGTAATCATGCACCACTAATACTGGTTGCTTCACCATGTAGAAGTTGTGATAGCAGAGAATATGAATCTGGTCATCGATAAAAACAAAGTCTCAAGAGAGAAATAGAAACTTGGAAAGAAGATACAGGCAGAAGAAGTTATTGAAAGAAGGAAAATTAAAAGCATATTTTTTGATGGTAGAAAGGATAAAAGTATATTCAGAGGAAAAAAAAAGAACAAGCGGCACTGTCGAAGGAAAGGAGAGGAACACATCACCGTGTTGTTTGAACCTGGTTAGGAATACTCGGGTCACTTGATACCTTGTTCCGGTCACGGAAAAGAAATAGCAAAATCATTATACAATCTACCAAGTCACCACAAGTTGGACTTTTCTGATCTGACGAGGTATCAAGTGACACAAGTATTCCTAACCAGGTTCAAACAACACGGTGATGTGTTCCACGCCTTTCTCTCGACGGTGCTGCTTGTTATTTTTCCTCCTCTGAATATACTTTTATCCTTTCTACCATCAAAAAATATGCTTTTAATTTTCCTTCTTTCAATAACTTCTTCTGCCTGTATCTTCTTTCCAAGTTTCTATTTCTCTCTTCTGACTTTGTTTTTATCGATGACGAGATTCGTATCCTCTGCTGTTACAACTTCTACATGGTGAAGCAACCAGTAGAGGTGGCGCATGATTATCAGCATAGGTTGGCAATTGCAATCCTTTCAATATGCATGATGCCCCTAAAGAGTTACTTTTCACGCTATCGCGTGTCTTTGCATTGTCATGGCCCTTTACACTAGCCATTTCTAAGCTCGTTGTAATAAAACGCACAAAACACTATAATGGTACATTAAACTATCCAAAAAGCACTGCATATCACCACAAAAGGGTTTCACGTAAACACTGAACAAATGTCGCAGGTAATTTAGCAAGGATAAATAATAAGAATCCTTTATCGCATTTTGGCTTTCAACTATTTCGTCCTTCACTCCCTGAGTATTACGACGAATCATTGCACGCGCTTAGAGTCCTGCTTCACCACTTTCTCACTTTCCAGATTTGTTTTTGAAATATACTGCTGTCTTTTCCCCAAATATATGACGTTTGACACATAGAAAATATATAAAGAAGACCAAGGGACATAAATAATAGAGAAACTAACGATCGATTCAAACAAATACAACTTTTGCCTATTATACGCGAAAAAGCTATAAAAATAGCCTAAGTTATAATACACATAGATATTAAATAATGCATGATCAGATCTTATTTAAACATTTGGTACATTAAATATGCCTTTTCAAGTAAATACAACCAAAATAAATTTAATTTAACATTTTTAAATTTTTTTCGAAAAAAGTTCAAAAATGAACATTTTTGCAAAACTTCAAGCCGTTTGCGGCAGGGTAAGGAAATGTCCAAAAAATCTCAAATTTTTTGTATGAACTGAGTGCCACAAGTGGCCACTTTTCCGCACCCGCCATAATCGAAAATCGAAAAAAAGTTTTTTTCGGCCCACCCTAATGTCCAGTGTCACCTCTCAATGTAAATTTAACATAGAAAACCCCTTGGATCTCATAAATTAAAAAAAAGAAATCACCTTCTGTTCCCCGATGCCACAAACTATTTATTCTTTGCTAATTTTATTTTTATATTAAATTTAAAATGTGAAAATGTTTCCTTGGTTTAAGAATCAAAAAGAATGAAAAAATATCTTTGCAGATGAGTGGATTATATCCCAGAATGTAGCGCAGACTATATTTTATTTACATTATTGGAATATTTTTTTCAATAATTAAAAAATTCGCTACTTCCATTGTGAATCAAAGGACAATTTTTATAAAATTTAGCATTATTTCTATGTATTTGGAAAATTTCAAAAGCCGCAATAATGTTTTGTTTAAAACAAATAATTTTCAGCGAAAGGATTTACACGAAAAAAAAATGATTTCATTTTCTTTTTTAAATAAGAATTGGAAATAAGGCGAACAGGACATCAAAGCGAAAATCAATCTGACATTTTCAAACATATAAAGCAAGTCACATTAACGTGAAATTATACAGAAAAGCAATTAAACATGAGGCGATGTTTAATACAAAGATTTGAAATATATTTTATAGATATTTATTTTAAAACACAGATATCAGTTTGCATATCGGTGAGTGCATAGTTCCATAAAATAATTGTTAACTTTGTTATTTATTTATTCTTTTCTTGTGTTTATTTATGGTTCGTGAAATTTTAATTAATTTATTTTTTTCTCTTCATCATTTAAATCCCTGAGTTTTTTGAAAAAATAAGTTTGAAGAAGAAAAAACGGGAATGATTTTCAGTATCTTGACTTTTTGTAAAAAAAATTCTGTTTCTGTGTTTATAATTTATTTATAAAAAAGCTATTGTTCTCAAATAGAACAATTTATTCATCAAATAGTTTTATTTTTCTATGATGCTTCCTTTTTTTAATATTTGAAATTTCGGGCAGCCTGTTTGGTCGTTTTAACATTTAATATTTCTCTTTGTAACAAGCAGGTTAATTGATTATTGTTATTTTCTTGGTTTTTGTATTTATAATGAGTTTAGTTTTTTATAGCTTGACTTTGTATAACAACCGTTCTGTTTCGTCGAATACATTATTTTTTAAATAACGTAACATCATTATATTGTGATTTTTACCCGTTACCAGTATCTAATAGAATATTTCGTTTGACCTAGTAAAGGAATGATAAATGCTTTGCACTCCACATACTGCAGAAAACATATCGTAGCGTCCCAAAAATAAGAATGACAATTTCGTCATTTTTGAAATTGTACAATATTCAGAAAATGCATTCAGTTTTTTTACCTATTGACTGGAAAGTTACAGAATAGCTTTGAGTGTTCGTGTAAAGAAAATATAAATGATACAAATTTAATTTTTAGATCATGCAATCATAAATTTCAAAATAGATATATTTACTCAAGTGAGAAGCACAGGCGACTGATATACAAACCGAAAATATAAATTCTTTTTAACTGCGTTGGATATTGATAATACAAAAGCGAAAGGCTGTTGGAATATAGTCAAATCTAGAATTAAATAAGAGCAAGGCTCGAAATAGAAAAATCCACGAATCGGAACGCTATTTCAAAATGCGCATACAAAATTTTAAATAATTAAGAAAAAAGGTTACAGGAAGCCCACTAAGCAGCATGTATGAATTTGTAGCAATGTATTTTTTAATAATCTCACGAATTGGAGCAATATTTACCAAACATTAATGAACCGGAGGAATATTTATAGTAATTTTGCGAACTGGAACAATATTTATTACACTTTCACGAACCCAAACAGTATTGATAATAATTTCACGAACTTAAACAACATTTACCACACTTTAACGAACCGGAACAGTATTTATAATAATTTTATGAACCGGAATAATATTTGTTACAATTTCACGAAGCAGAACATTGTTCCAGTTTGCTCTAGTACATTTCGAGTCCTGAATGTGAGAAGAGGCATATGTATAGGGCTCATTCTACGTTTGGAAATTTTTGCATAAACAAGAGGGCAACTTCTTATGCTTTCGAATTTAGCGATAATCACATAGACTAGGTTCCCGTTAAAATAGTGTTTTTTTTTTTTGGGGGGGGGGGGCTTCTTTGTGCTGAGGAACAAAATTTTACTGAAAAACTTTCAAACTTAAAGAAAGTTACATTTAATGTCATATAATGAAGATTGATTCAATATGCATAGTAAAACTTCCACTAAAAATTAAAAGTATGTTTCTGTTTTTAAATCTTTATCAAATGAGTTATGATCATAGAATTAATCTTGGTGATAATAATTTTCTCCATTTTGTTCTAAAATCCTCTATTTCCAACACACTTTAATGTTCACACATTGAAATTCTGTCACATATGCATTGTTAAAGCATGCAAGGTATGGCTCATGCCTGAGGGAAGTAAAATTTAAAATCAGAATTCTACATTCATATGACCACGACAAATGAGCACAAGGTTGCATTTATTTTATTTTAGGAGTCATGTTCTGTATTAAAATAACTGGGATATTTGACTTTCCTGAAACAAATCTGATATAGTATCTTCTCAAAGCGAAAACAAAAAAGAATTATCTTTGAATGTTATTGTTAGAAAGACAATCTCGAGATCTTCTCAAAGCAAAGATTAGACTATTATTTCAAGTGAACCACTTTTTTTAGACTTTAAAGCTTTATTATAGAAAGTTTGAAAATCGATAAAAGTTTCCTGTTAAAATCATATTTTTGATTTTACAGTTGCATAACATTTTCAAAAACCACTCACCGGATTATTAATATAACCGGATTTTTTTTTAAGAAAAACACTCAAAAATAAAAATTAGTCAATAAAAATATAAAATATTGAAAAATGTTTAAAAATTCTTTCAGAAACGAATTTGATTTTGAAAATTTTAACAATAATATATTCACATTTTTGGTGAGTGAGAAGTTGCCGTTTTCTAACAACCCTAGCCGAATGTCATAGCTACTTGTGAAGTTAAATGTGATTTGTACGTCGATAGAATTATAATGTCTTTAATTAGACACAGAAAATTTTCCTAATTATATCGAAATATTAATTTACTTTATGATTACTGTTACACAACATTGATTTGAATAATGACAAAACATTTAAGACAACAACATTTCATTCTAAATATTCGAATCGCTATTCCATCCGACTTCAAAAGAAAATAGCTTATTTTGTATTTCACTAAAAAAATAATTTTCAATATTTTTAAAAACTTTTAACAGATTTGTTTTTCTACTATTTATATATTTATTGCCTGAAATAATTTATATATTTATATACAATGAAATAATGAATATAGTTGTTATATAATATTGTCTTCTATTTTTTGATTCACTGTTTAGTATGCTTTTAAAATTCAAATGATAGGACTATCCACAAAATATTTTTTTGACTCAACAGTTAAACTTTACCAGGTAAAACATATTTTTTTCTCGGAATAAAAATAAATATATCTTAATACATCTTCATTAACCTTAAATAATATTTTGAAATAAATGTATTAAAAAAATAAATAAATAAAGGATTTGTCATCCAGTTTCAGAAATTTTGTTGAAGAGACTTTGTGAGACATATTTTCATTTGCTTCAGATATATTCATTTTGAGAAATCGAGAAGAACAATAGCCATTATCTAAACATTAAAATTAAAAGCCTCAGCACTAGATATCTCCAGATTAGACAAAACGTTAGTTTTGTAATTCTGAGTGTCTCGTACCCTTTTTTTACTTTTTATCCAGAAACTCACTTCGGTGCCCCAAGAATTGCCATAAGGTGCCAATAATCGTAAAAAACTCTATTGAGGCATAATTTCACAAATGTGCATCCAATAAATATAGTATAAAAATCTCAAATAAAAAAGTGCGTCCAAAATTTAAAAAAAATTAATCCACAATTACTATAACACTAGACTGCACGAAACAAAAGAATCACATGCAACGGGTTTAGGATATGGTTTATCCCTGATTTAGGTTATTAACTTTGTAAATAAAACATATAACAGTACCTTTTCCAAATCTATAGTTTATTCTCAGTTTTTCTTAATTAAATTGAAGAACTACTATGATAATGTCGATTTTTTTCATTTATTGAGATCTAAAAGGAAGTCTTTTGATTTTTCTTTGGCAATGTGTTGAGTAATATTTATTTTCTATTTCGATTACTAGAAAATATGATTGAAGATATAACTGTAAAATGTCACTTAATATTCAATAACCTTTGTATTATATTATATACACTATATGGCCAAAAGTGACCGGCCACTAGCGATTTTATATAGTTTGTTAAATATCTAGAAAAAAACATGAGGAATTATTCTGAAAGTCTAGGTATATGAATATAGCATAGTACAAGGCGTATCGTTCCGGGAAGATTTTTTCCCGAAATACCATAGGTAACGGTCATCAAATTGAAAAAGAACGAAGATCTTTTGGATGACTCTGTTAAAACTAGCATAACAAAAGCGTTCAAACTGCAGATTATGATCAAGTGGCTTATTCTAATAAACTCTGTTCATTTTTAAGAGAATAGCGTGTATTTTCGTAGAAAAATCAAGGTTTTTATATAAAACAATCCGAAATTTTGTCAAATTTTTGCATGAAATTTTCAGAATTTTTAATATAAAAAAATGTTCATTCCAGAAAATATAACAAATAACATTGTACATAATATTCTGTAATCGGAATTAAAAAATGTACGAAATGAAAAATGTACGAAAAATGAGCAGGTGTACTAAATAATGTTTCACTGTACCTGCGTGAACGCTACTAAAATATAATTAGCATAATATGTTAGCTTAATGTAAAGAGCAACATCTGTAAAAGGCTCAAAAACATAGCTTGAACATTCTGAAAATTATTATCAATAGAATAAACTCAAAATCGATTGTTCCCAAAAGAAAGCAAAAAGATAAATAATTGTATCCAACTCTAATAGTACGTGAAATATTGAGTACGCTACATTAGCACTAATCAATGGCTATTTATATAAAAGCCCCTCATCTTTTTGCTTCATTTTTGAAAAAATGGATTTTGAGCTTATTCTATCGATGATAATGTTCACAATTTTCAAGCTGTGTTTCTGAGACATTCACGGAAGTTTCTCTATACATTTAAGTAACACATTATATAAATTATATTTTAATTGCGTTCATGCATGCAAGTAAAGCCTTATTTAGTAAACCTGCTCAAATTTAATGCAATTTTTATTATTTTTAATTTTCATTATGCGATATTATGTATAATGTTGTTCGTCATATTTTCTGGAAAAAAATATATTAAGAACTCTGCAAATTATAAGCAAACATTTTGGAAAAATTTGGGAATGTTTTCATAAAAACCTTAATTTCTCTTCGAGTATACATGCTATTCTAATAAAAATGAATACGGTTTATTACAATAAGGAATTTAATAAAAATCTCAAGTTAGAACACTTTAACTACACTGGTTTTTACAGGGTTATCCAAAATATCTTCATTATTTTTCAATTTGTTGACTGTTCCTCATGGGATATTAGGAAAAAAAATCTTTACGGAAGTATAAGACATAATTTGTTTATAAACCTACAGTTTCAGGATAATTCCTCATGTATTTTTGTTAGATATTTAACGTAACGTCTAAAATCGCAAATGGCCAGTCACCTTTGGCCATACAGTGTAATAATAGAAATTTGATAAGTATGAACATGGAAATAAGACATTTTAAGTATATTTGCTCAAATCTGAGGAATATAGAAAAAAGTATATTTGATTCCATACTTCGTTTTAATCGAATTTAAAATCTCCGGTTATCTTTATGATGAATGCACGTTTCTAAAATTCTCCCTTTTTCTAAGTATTTAGCAATTTATTTTGATTTTATAAAAATTAAGAGTAGTTTCTTAATATTAAATTTCTATCGCATGCTACCGTAATGCGCAAGTTATCCCGAAGAGTCGTGTTTTTAAAAGAATTTAATTCCACTTTATTTTAGTTCCATATACAAAAAAAAAGTAAAAATTAAAGTTATGTAAAGTTTTAATGAAAAGTAAATAAAAAATGTGAAAGATATTTGACTACTTTCATTGCAACGTTTTGATTTTTTAATACATTAACAAAAATTTAATGCATGTTTTTTGCATTTAAAATTTAAAAGATTTTGATCGGTATAAATAAATTTAGTTTTGATTTTTTAACAAAAATATTTCTTAAAATATTTTCTTCTTGTTCCATTAAAACTGATTAAGGCATGTTTCTGAATCGTACATACATTACTTATTGCGGTAAAATGTTCTTAGTTGTTTAAAATTATTTCTTTATGGAACACATATCCTTTAAAATACAAAATAAATCAAAATAAATACAAAAACAAAATAATACAAAATAAATGGGTATTTGAGTGACAAACATTATTAATTTTTTTTTTATTTTGACTTTGAGAATTAAAATTTTAGGGGGGGTTGTTGTTGTTTATTCTTTACATTTTAATTCATTTTGTTTATGTAATAGTCTTAAACTTATTTTTGAAGTTTCGAAGTTCTACAATGTATAGAACTTTTTAAATCATGCGCGCAAGCTATATACATGATCATTAATTTTAAAAAATCATACATTAAAAATTAACTATTTAGAATTGATTATTCAGATTTTAATTATAATTATAATATCGCCTTATATTAATAAAGCGAAAATGTAGTATTACTAAAAAAAAAGTTAGTGCAAAAAATTAATGTATGGGGCCACTATAAATATTTGTCTTCAAAATCTAATTTGTCATCTGTTTAAAGGATATATGCCCCAAATACATTTTTTAGGGGTGTTTATTTTTATAATTAGAAGTAATTTTAAGACTATTTTTAACGTAATTTGCATAATTTCTGTCTGCGTGTAAAATTCCAATTTTGTAACTATTTATGTCCAATTTTATTTTTAAATTTCTAAAGTTATAAAGTTGTTCTAATTCATATAATTAGGATTTGCCGTTGCATCCGCTACTGAAAATTCGTTTGTATTTATGGATTGTTTGAAAATAGTCTTTAAAAACAATTATCAACAGTCATATCGAAAACGCCTTATGATTAAAAATATTACTAAGTAATGCAAGCCCATGAACGAGTGAAGTGAAGCTACTGATTTTGCAAAATACGACTTTCGAATCCTTCTGTGACACTTCTGTGACTTTTAAAGACTTTCGAAGAGAACTGTAAAAGCATATGTTTGCATTGCAAAGACGGACAAGATATGTTGATTTAGTTCACAAACGAAAAAAAATTGCTGACATCAGAAATGTAACAAAACCGTCGTAGAACCCGATAAAAACTAACTAAATGTATCACAAATATAGAAATAGAATCACAATGTGTCCAATGACAGCAGATTATTTATTTGCAAGTAACTCTAAATCGATCTACATTAAAATCCAAGGCGAACACACAGTTTACTGCTTGACGATTCATCCCAATATTTTACATGAGAGTTATGTGTTGAGTGCTTTATTGTTGAAAAACTTTTAAAAGTATTATTTAAGAGGACACACTACCTTAAAAATAAATAAAACATCGATTTATATACATATATATATGGAGATTCTTCTTATAAAAGTTCTTTCGAACACATAAGTAAATAAACTCGGAGGTAAATTAAATTCTGACACCGTTTTTAAACTTTTAAATGACTTATATTAAACGTTAATATTTACAAAAAAGATATTTACATATTAATATTTACAATTCGAACATTCAAAAGAAAACTTTAATTAAAACATCTTAATCGCGTCATCTTAATCAACATTCTTCTAAAGTCAACACCAACTCTCCCCACATTCCATCCAACGATCTCTTCCGTTCATTTCTTTTTTCTTCGGCTTTTCGTCTGAATGGAGTTTTTTCAGAAAATCGTCTGCTTTCTAAAGACCTTTTCTATCAGAGTTGCGATATGAAGAACCTTACAAGACATTTGATACTTGGCTGTTGGAGAAAGAATCGCTCCCACATATATGTTTGTGTGTGTGTGGGAAATGTCATTATTATTTCTTTATTATCATTCTTTTCTTTATCATTGTTGTACGTAATTTAACTATAACTGTAATTTATTTTCATTGTTTCAATTTATACTCTGAGGTATTTGGCAACGGTCGGGGAGAGAAGGCGTCATGTGACGTAACAAAAAAAGCGGGCAGTTGGTTTTTCAGCTGTGTTAATGTGAGGATGCAACCCTTTTTATGTTCTTTAAAATGTTTGCTGTTCTGAACGACATGCAGAAGGCGCGTGTCATGAAAATGAGATCTTGTAGTTATTGTATCTTTTAAATTTGTGTGTGTGCGGTTTTTTCTATTAAATGTTCTTCACCGATCAACTGTCGTTTAGAATCACCCTGATTCATCCAGCAAAATGTTCTTTACCGATCAACTGTCGTTTAGAATCACCCTGATTCATCCTGCAAAATATTCTTTACCGATCAACTGTGGTTCCTAATCGCCCTGGTTTTTTTTCGTCGTGGATTCAGCATCTGTTTGTGAAATATTCAAAATCCTTTATCACCAGTTGTTTGTGAAAATGTTCTCTTCATTGTGAAATTGGAAATATAAAAGGCATCCGATTTTATGATAGTGCCTTTATATCATCATGCCTTCATCATCTTTTCGTTTTGTATTTCTTGTGAAAAAAAATTGCGTCATTTGTCACAAAAGAAAGTGTGTTTATCTGTTTTCTTCGACAGGCGGAAGAAAATTAATTGTGAAGAGAACAAGTGATTTTTTTTTTTGTTGTTGTTAATCTAATTTATTTAGGAGTGAAAGAAGTTTTTTTTTTCATTTTAGTTAAGTAATTCATCCACTGTGGTATTTGAAAGACAAATCTATTTTTATTTATTTTTTCTTTCTTACGCATATATAAATTAAATGTTTATTAGTGTCATTTTTATTTTTGTTTTGCTTTGATTTAAATATGGAAAGTTCTGTTCTTTTCTGCAGTTTTAGGAGATAAAAAGGATGCAGTCTGCAGACAAAATTTATGGTTCTTATCATTATTTCTTATTTAATTGTGGTATTAAAATTGAGTGCACTCAAGAGAAAAAAAATGGTTATTCTATTTATTTATTTGCTTTATTTCGCTTTGATAATTATCAAAAGGTATTTGAATTTATTTTACTTATTTGCATATTTTTGTAAATTTGTACTAACATATAGGCAACTAATAATTCAAGTATGTGTTTTTAAGATTAGTATCCTGCTTTTCGTAATATTTTTATCAGAACAATTCTTTTTACTAGTTTGAAAAAAAAAATAATCTTTTGGCGGTAATTTAAAAAAAAAAAAAAAAAAAAAAAAAAAAAAAAAAAAAAAAAAAACGAATTTTTTAATGGTGATTTAATAAGAATTGAATTTTTATTAGTGACAATTCTATGGGAGTAATTTTGAATTTTTATTGAATTAATTTTTCTTTTTTTATTCAATTAATTTAAATTTTTAATTTGACAAATTTTAATTTTTGGGGCCAGAAAGTTGGTAGCATAAAACTGAGTAAAATGTTCTTCCTTAGTAAAGGTACCAAAAAAGATTTGCAGCACATTGCAACCGAATTAGGAATAGAAAATGTGGAAAATTTAAAAATCGTTGAGTTAAAAATTGCCATCATAGCTGCCGAGAGGTATGAAGAAGAATTTTTCAAGGGATATTTAGATACCGTTATTGAGGAGAGAAAGCGTAGAGATGAAGCACTTAAAGAAGAGGAAACGAAAAAACAACAATTAGAATTCGAGTTAGAAAAAATTCGACTCGAGAATGCAAGAGTTGCCGAAACCGGCAGTAACGAGGATCAATCCGAATGTGGGAAGGTGCGTATAAAGTTGCAGGACATCATTCAAAATTTTAATCCGCAAACATGTGACATCAGTATTTATTTAATTCTTTTTGAGCGCCAGGCCAGAAGAGAAGAAATCAAAAAAGAGTTGTGAGTGACTCACCTCATTGGGCATCTACCCCAAGAAATTACAGAAATAATTGCCAGGGAGAGTGAAGATGTAACCAATAGTTACGACAATGTTAAAGAAGTATTATTAAAAAGATATAAATTTACCTCCAAAAAATTTAGACAGTTTTTTGTTAAACATGTGAAAAAAGCTGATATAACAGGCGAGATTTTGCGTATGAGTTAAAAAATTATTTTATCGAGTGGGTCCGTGGTTTAGAAATTTACATTTTGAAGATTTGTGCAACTTAATGGTTGCTGACCAGATTAAAAAGAAGGTACCCCCCGAAGTAAAAGAACACTTTTTTGATGAATGAGCGATGTTCAAATCAACGAGCGTTATTTCAGAAAAATTAGATAATTATGAAAACATTAAACTGATGTTTAATAGAAAGACAAAAGAACCCCCTTACCGAGAAAATAGAAATTCGTTTGAAAAGTCGAAATGTGGAAATAGTGACAAAGCAGACAGGAAAACGTTTGCGAGGTCGTACCCTGAACAGAGGGATTTTAACCGAAGAATAACTTCGAATCGACAACCTGAAAAGTTTGACAGACAAAAAACTTTCCAATGCTACGAATGTTGCGAGGCAGGCCATGTGAGATTATATTGCCCCGAACTTTTGAGAAAAAACGGAAATACGAAGAATAAAACCGATGAAGACAGGGTTTCTGATGCACTTATCGCGAGAAATAGTAACGTCGTTGCACTTAAGAAAGTCCAAACGAAAGAAGTTACCTTTAACAATTGAACTATTCCTGGAATCGTCGATACAGGCTGTTCAGTGTGCCTTCTCCGTGAAGACATATGCCGAAAAATTCCTAACCTTCCCAAACTGTCCAACGACTCTTTAATATTATTAGGAATAGGATCATCTAAAGTGTATTCAAAGGGATCGATGGAGCAAGAAGTAGAAATAGACGGAAGCAAATACGCTCTGACATGGCATGTAGTGCCGAAATCGCAGTTTAATTACCAAGCAGTCATCGGAATAGACATTTCAGACCAAGCTAGTTTAAACTTTGGTAAAGATGGTGTTGAGTTTTACAAGTATGAGAAGACAAATGCTCTATTTTTGCAAGTATCTGAGTTAAGCAATGAAGCTGAAATGAACCCCGTTCGTGACGCGCAAATAAGTGCAAAACGCAGAGAAGACCGAATCGGTCAAAGTTTCTGTGAAAGTCGCCCCGACTGACCTCACTCCCAGATAATCTGAAAAAAGTTATTTAAGCAGATTTCTGTGGAATAGAAAGCCAGATGTAAAAAATGAAATTTCAGCTACGAAGCAAAATGTTTCACGAAGATTATCATTTAGAAGAAATGATATTGCTTCCGATGCACCCCCTTTTAAGCCTAATGTGTTCTAGTGGAATGGTGTTCGAAAAGTTCAAGGTTGTAAACTTGGAAAAATACCAGAAATAAGAGAACGAATTCAGAAAGCAAAAAGTGTCCGGTCTTTGTACAGAATTTTATTTTTCCAGTGGCCAACAAACGGTCAAGATGTAGTTGGAGACATTTTGAATTATTATGGTTTCCGATTTAATAAATATTCTTATGAATATAGTAAATGTGAGAACTTTATGAAAATAATGCTTGACAAAACCATATTCCACGTATGTGAATTACTGGGCATTAGAAAAAGTGATAAACTTTCATGTATCAAGAATATTCTTGACTTTTTATTAAAGCCTTTTGCAAAAACTGATTCATGCAGATATTCTAAATGGCAACCAGCTGTACGTCTGGAAAGAATAAGCACTGATAATGTATCATTCCATCAGTCATCAAGTAATGATAAACTAAGAAAAGATAAATATTTTGCCCCTATAAAAAAAATCTCAGATTTAGTAATAGTTGAAAAATTGGCGAACTTCCACGCCCCAATAAAATTTATATCATAAATTGCTAATATGATAAAATATTTATCAAAATGTAACTTGTAAAGTATTTTTGTATTTTGTATATTATAATATCTGTATATATTAAGGTTTTTCATTATAAAGTGTCCCTGAGGCCAGTGACCCGCAGAATGGCCGATCTCTGTGGGAAATGTCATTATCATTTCTTTATTATCATTCTTTTCTTTATCATTGTTGTACGTAATTTAACTATAACTGTAACTTATTTTCATTGTTTCAATTTATACTCTGAGGTATTTGGCAAAGGTTGGGGAGAGAAAGCGTCGTGTGACGTAACACAAAAAGCGGGCAGTTGTTTTTTCAGCTGTGTTAATGTCAGGATGCAACCCTTTTTATGTTCTTCAAAATGTTTGCTGTTCTGAACAATATGCAGAAGGCGCGTGTCATTAGTATGAGATCTTGTAGTTATTGTATCTTTTTTATTTGTGTGTGTGCGGTTTTTTTTCTATTAAATGTGTTCGTCTTGACAAAGGACTGTGAGTAATTATTCATTATCCCTAGACACCGATGCCGACCCATATATATATACATATATATATATGTGTGTGTGTGTGTGTGTGTTAACTGAAAGTTTTTTTAATGTAATACTATTTTGAAACCTCATTTTTAAGCATGCAACAATTATATCGCAAGATATTGTAAATTTTGTTAATAGATGCAGCTTAATTAACCATACAAGTGAAATTTTAAACTGATTTTTCTCCCTGTTCATATTTTTATAATTTGCTTGTTCGATAAATACTAAGGCTTTTTTGCTAATTTAGATGGAGGTTTGAAAATTTTTTTACATGTTCTCCATAGCATGTTTAATATTTTGTGCATTCAAGTTTATACTTATTATTTTTAAACATTTAAATTAAGAGTTTGTTGAATTTCCTTTATTTTTTGATAAACACGAGAGAAAAAATTCATATTAAATACAAAATCTCATATATTTAAAAATTCATGCCCAGTTTTATGTTGTATATTCTAATGAATATAGAAAAAAGATCCAAGTCAAACTAATCATACTTATAAAAATATTAGGGATTTTAAAAAACGTTAATTTTTTTAAATAAACTTTAGTAAAACAGGCTGTTTTATAAAAATTTTGGTTTTTTTTAATTTTATTTAGTTTTTAGTAATAATTACTGAGCCATCACATATGTTACAATATTATTCAAAATTGAAGAGATGCTCTGTCCCCTTAAAACTGCTGTAAAAAAGTTTGAAATTTTAAACAAATGAAAATCATGTTTACAAGTACTTCATACTACAATGAAACAACGTTAAGTAGGGTTAGTATTGGGGCAGTTCAGTTCCTGTGAATACTGCTCTGTTTTTGGCTCCTTATGTGTGGTACCTGCAGATAATAACAAAGGAGCGGATGTTATTATCACTAAAAAGGTTGTAGGTTGTACAGAAGTGGTATATTATTTGTCTTATGTCTTCTTATGAAGATAAAAATTAGGAGTTCAAAGGGAATGTATTGTCAGACTTCTGCTATTTGCACCAAAACGCAATCAGCCCCATTTTATATCAATACTAATTAAATGGTGAATCATCAAAACGTGGGATCATTAAACGTTAACTATTAGTGATTTTTAAAATTTTAAAATTTAAGGCCAATTTTTTACAATACAGTATATAAGTCTATAAACTTATATACAAACATTAAAAGACAGCAATTATTCTGGAAAATTAATTATTAGAATTTAATTAGTCAATCTATACGTGAAAGTTAAGCGTGCTTCTAAATAAAATTATATTATTACAGGTACTAAATATGCTTAATTTACACAAAACACATGATTATTTTTGATAAAACATGATAATAAATATCTTATTATACATTTCAGGACATCAGATCATCTTTATAAATAAATTTACGGGGGAAAAATCGGCGTTTAGATCGCTACGCAATTTGAGCATTCCAATTTCTTATAAGAGAAAAGTGCATTTATTGCAAAAATAATGTTACGGAAATACATATAGATACTTTCAACTTAAACAAAAATGATTTTAAAGATATATAAAAGAGATTGAAGTATTTCCTTAACGTGTTTTACGTGGAAATACCAGCTTTGTTTCGATCATTACTTTTGGACATAAGAAAATACTGAAAAAGTCTTTCTAGAAAAGTCCTTCTAACTTCAAAAAAGCAATAAATCGCTGGTGTCATTTGTTGACAAAATTATATAGCAATCATCC
The DNA here is from genome assembly GCA_964019185.1 of Maratus speculifer. Lineage (NCBI taxonomy): Eukaryota > Metazoa > Arthropoda > Arachnida > Araneae > Salticidae > Maratus > Maratus speculifer. The sequence goes on along the minus strand of OZ025289.1, from coordinate 275,565,376 downwards.
ATTTCCTTTATGCATTCGCTGTTTATCATTAGAATCGCCTGGAAACAGGTTAAAACTTTTTTTCTTGGTACATTGGAACAGTTAACGTTATGAATGTCTGAAATTGGCCACGTTAGTCATAAGAATTAAAATTTTAAGATATTTGTACAAAACTTTTACAATAAATTATATCAATTTTTGTCTTTGAATAGAATAAAGAATTCGGCGAAAATAAAAATTAAAGTCAATGATGATTGAATTTATTTATTCAAGAGCTTAAAGTTATGATAAGTGTACAGTGCGCACATTTTAAGAACGTCCCAAATATAAAGTTTTATGAAAATCCATGCACTAGTTTTTGAGATATGGTTTATTGTGATAACTGTAAATAATGTAGCATAGCAGCGTCACCTTTTGTACTATATATATAAAAAACTAACCAGATCTAGTTTATATCAAAGTCTCACAGATCTAAAGTTTTGGGAAATTCCGTGCATTAATTCTTAAGATAGATCTATTGTCATAATCACGAATAATGCACCATGATAGCTCCACTTTATGAGTGATTTGCACCAAAATGTAATCAGCACCATGCTATATTAAGTACTAATAAAAATAAAAAATAAATATGGAATTCCAAGCCGTAGTTCTACAGATATGGCTATTGTAGAAACTGTGAATAATGCAGCATAGCAACGCCATCTTTTGAGTTATGTACAACAAAAACTAATCAGATCTAGTTTATATCAAGATCAAACAAAATTTAAAGTTTTGCAAAATTCCGTCCATTAGTTGTTGAGGTAGAGCGCTCACAAAATTTTTTTAAGAGACAGACAGACGCATGGACATTTTGTAGAAACATGTCTTTCGGGTTCCCTGCCACCTTAAACGTGTAAATCCATTCAAATCTTAATTTCTAAAAAAAATTATGAAGCTAAAACTATCTTCTTGAAAAATAGAAGAAAGTAAAAAGAATTGAAACTTTTTTGTGGAATATAAAAAAAGTATGTGCATATAATTATTTGTTTATTTTTCATTATTTTTATAGAGTATAGATACATTAAGGACATTTCGTATTTCTTTAATAAGTTCTTGTTAATGATTATATGCATTAAATTACATTTGTGTCACATGCATTACACATTAAAAGGAAATCTTCTTCCTTCACAGTGAAACTGTTGTATTTATTTTTAAAGTTATACTTTATTACACAAGTAAATTCCACGCATATTCACATTTCTCTTTAAATTGTAATGGAAAGTTCATGTATATTCTTCTAAAAGTGTTGCTAGAGAAAAAATTGAGAAGCTAAAGAGATAATAGCTTAAAATATACAACAAATAAATTTTATCAAATTGATTTTTAAAAAAGAATTTAAAATTGAAGACTTTTTTGAAAAATCAATCGTTTAACATTAATATTTTTAACAACTGATACTAATAAATGTATCCTTTGGTATCAAAGTAAATTTATTTTAATTCATAGATTAAAAAATTACTAAATAGTTATTTCAGGAACAATTTTAATTATTGTGCCTAATTGTAGAAAATGAAGCTACATTCTTCTAGTCTGGACATTTTAAAAGTTAGATAAAAATATTTTATAGCATATGTATTTTTATACTTATAAAATATTTTTATGTACCCCTTGCAAAATATATTTTTTAAATAAAAACAAAATATTCCCTTTATCTCTAGTATATTTTTTAAGACAAAATCTATTTCCTGCTTTCATTTTTTATTTATGCTGTAAAGAATTTAATATAAAAGAAAATCTGATAAAATTTGGTAAAAATTTGCCAATATATTTTGACGAAACACAACTAAAGATTTATTTATTGCAAGTAGAACATATTGCAATAAGTTTAACATAGCTTTCTAAAACAATGTTACAAGATATTTTTTACATACATTTATAATATCCCTTAAAGTGGTAATGCAAGGGTTTTTTTTCTCAGATTTTATTTAGTATTTTCTCTATAATTTGACCAACAACTACAAAACGGTATTTGCTTTTCTTCTACCCATAATTCAAATTCTTTCATTCTAATTAAAGATTAAAGACTTGAGTTATAGAATTATTATAGTATAAGAAAACTAATATTTTACAATTTAATAACATAATAAAAAATATCTCATCTATAATAATAATGAGACAAGTATGTGTGTGTGTCAGTGCTGTTCTGAAGAGACCTCTGCATGTAGAGTTACAAAATTTGGAGGAAAAATACCTCTATACATGTAGTTTCGCACCTCGAAGCCCGATTTTTGATTTTTTAAATTAGAATTTTTAATTTAATTTTTAGGCGATTTTTAGCGCTCTTTTTATGTTTCGAGGCGATTTTTCCATACTATTGAAAGAAATACGGTTTCATTATTTCACTCAATATAGTAATTTTTTTTCTCTTTTCAATAAAGTTTATTCGGAATTCGTGCGGTGATTTTTGAATTTTTAGCGAAATTTTTAATGCGATTTTTAGTTTTTTTCGCATTTTGAGGCTGTTTTTTGTGAATCATAAAAATAAAATTGTTTCAAAACCTAATTAAGTAATTTTTGTCTGGTATGATTTTTCATTTTCAGTGGTTCTTTTTCATTGCGATTTTCAGTACGATTTTCGATGTGGTTTTTAACAATTTTTTGTGCGTTTAGCATCGGTTTTTAGTCAATTTTGTCAATATTACAGATTTTTGTACGCATCATGGTCTTACCTATTTTAAATTGCATGCAAAAAAGGCAAAAACCATAAACTAATGAATTAGCAGTAAAGGAATTATTTTGAATACCCACAGTAACCTACACAAATAAAATAACTAAACTTTCTGTCTGTGTGCATGTATGTTTTTGTGCGATGGCTAGCAAAATCTACGGCACTTACAAGGCTCAAAACTTTCTTGAAAGTGCCCCAAAGTCTCTGACCCTGTATCTGACACTCAGATTTTGAAAATTCTAATTATTACTTGAGTAGTTCCTCTCCCGTTTCCCATTGCAGTCCTTTTGAACATTTTTACCGCTAAATATTATTTCTTCATTTTTTAAACCAATTTTTCACACAGTCAGTGGCCGTGTATTTCAAACAACATAATTTCACATATTTCGAGTTAGAGATAAAATCATAAATTTCATGTTCCTTTAATATTATTATCTCGGAACCGTGCAACGCTGGGCGGGTATACTAGTGTTATAATAAATTAATAAATATATTTAAAGTTATGTGAGTTACAGAAATAATTAAGTAAGAACTATTAAACTGCAGGCTGCATGGAGTTTTTAGAAATATCGTCATACTACTCCCGAAAATTTATTTTACACATTTTCTTGAAAAATATCTCCTAGTTTTTAACTGAAATCTCTTTTGATATACGTATTTTAATTAGAGCAGAAAATATTCCCCGCGTCTCTAGCATTTATTTTTCTTGAAGGAGTTTTAAATCTGAGGTAAAAATATGACTTTCAATGAGTTCCTAGCATGCGGTTATAAAATGCAAGGAATAGATTTCTATCCCATATGTGCCCTTGTTACATGTATTAAATTTAAGATTAAGACTTATGAGATTTATGCATTAAGATATATTTAAAATGGTGAGACTAATAAAGTATTTGAAGATATTTTTACATTAATACAAATATAAATCATTTTGAAATTTCTTTAAACATTATAAATGTATGTATGTTACAAAGTAGAATGAAATCTCTAGTTTTAAACGCTTTAGCAAAATAGTAACTCAAATACGCTTTTAACAGTAAAAGTCTGTGAAAATGTGTCATTTAGTGTTAATTTAAATATTTATTATGGTTCTATACTTACAAAATGAAAACGGAGCCATAAATATTCTTGTCTGTAACTATTTTCCACATCCATTTTGCTGGTAAACTATGAAACGTGCAAAGTTGAAACTTGGAAGAGGAATTACACATTTCCAATTTTTTAAACATTCACAAATTTAGAAAATTTAGAGAGGCTAATTAAGTTACTGGAAAAAAGTATTTTCTTTGTATAATGAGGGGGTTATTGTGTTAAACATTTCTCAAAGCTGAACTCAAAAATACATTTCTTTTAACTTTAGGTATTATATTTTCACAGATATCGGCAAAAATGTGATTCAAAAATATATCTCCCCCGCCCATCTATTTTCGAATCCACCGAAACTAAAATTCTGAACTCATTAGAGGTTGTAGACATTAATGAATTTAAATGTTGCACGAAAATTATAGAGATTACCCTAAACCCACAGAGTTTTTGGGTAATTTTCATTTTTCCTTTACACACAAATTTCAGTTTGCTTTGGAGGTACCTATCGTAACAGAAAACAAAAGCATTATTGAAAATTATTGTTACAGGAAATCGCCAGTAAATAGCCCAGATTAAAAATATGGACGCTTTGCACATATATAAAGACAGGTGCGGCGTTCTCTAAGAACCACAGGCTTTTAAAACCTAGGTAACAACTTTTAATGATATATTTGTATAATGCGTTTCTTAGTAGCAGTATAAAAGCAATAAATGTTACGCTCTTAAAAATAGGTAAATTTAATCTCAATTAATCACAGACTAATTTAATCAAAATTAAATACATAAATACTACGATATTCGCGACTTGTTTGCTTTGAATGAATATTTCAAAAAGTCTCCCGTGACTTTAAAAGTTCATTAAAAACACTTCTGGAAAAACGCGTCGCGTAACAAGACAGCGAGCTTTCAAACATTGCAACCACTTTTCGATGTCATACACTGTAAAAAAAAATTCAAGAGGTTACTAAAAATTTTTTAGTAAATTTGCATTCCACAGAATTTTTTAGTAACCATTACAAACTTTTTTTTGCAAATGAAACAAACATTTCTTTTGTAAACTGAACAAAAGAATTTTTTTATAACTAACTTAAAACTTTTTACTATGAGTCACCAAGCCAATTTTAGTAATAGCTCCAAAATTATTTTTAGTAACCATTACGTATACCCGAAGGGCAGGAGCTTCCTTCGAGCTGCATCCAGTGGGTAAGAAGACAGACTTCTGAAACGGAAGATTTCCTGTAAAGGCGCAATATATGGCAGTACCAAACATTGCTAACTGCTATATTTTGACATGTTTCTAAAGGGAAAGGAAAATTCTGAGATCATTACCCATGGTAACTGTTACGACAGAATTTTCAAAACCCCTTTATTTAACAAGAACTTACACTGCATACATTCGGTGCATATTTGGTGGCGGCCAGCTTCGAACCCAGGGACTTTCAGCCTGGAGTTTGACCACTACGGTATCACGGCCACACCAAGTGAGTTTTAGTAATAGATATTAAAAATGTAAAACTATAAATTCTATTCGCTGCTAGATTTTTTTCTAGTAATTCTTACAGATTTCTTGTAACCGAGTAAGATTACTAAAAAATTTTTAGTAATTACAAGAATCACTAAACTTCTTTTAGTAGATCGACCCTTTTTTTTTACAGTGTAGCATAATACCAAGTATAGTCCTTGGATAAGGGTTTTGTTTTAGCTACACTGTCAAAGTAAAAGATTATTAATATGCTGAACAGTGACGCAGCCAGAAATCAGTTCTAGGGGATTTTTTGAATTTTTGATAAATGTGTTTGACGGTTATTTGAATCACCGGTTAATAAAATCAATCTATTTATTGTATCAAATCATAATGCATTTTTTTCGCAGTTACATTGATCATGTTTCATATGAACAGCGTTTACAATATTAGAGTTACAAAACATAAAATCCAGGAAAAGAAAATAATGAACCTACGTGTCAACTACTAAAATCAGTATTTCAGGTGTTTTTCCCCATATGTCGTTACAGAACATCGAATTTGGCATTAAGTAATGTACACTAGTTGAAAATTTAGTTAAAAAATCTTTGTCATTGTGAAAATTCTCTACAAATATCTGGGCTCGAACTGAACAGAAAATCACCATTCTTTTAGCATAAGACATCTCGAAAAAGCGATTTAGTTCAAATAATCAATTTTCCTTTAACTAATGGATGCAATATCCATTTTCAAAGTTTTAAGTAGATATTTTGCCATTTAATTGAATCACTTTGTTAAATGGAATCTGATTCAACATAGCGGCGGATTCAGAAATATGCCAAAAGTCCAGATATTAAATTTGAAGGTTTTGATTCATATAAGCGGCAATTATAGCGAACTTTCTTAACTATGGGAGTGGTTTTAACCCCAAAATCTCCCCCTTGGCTGCGCCATTGATGGTGAATTTCGTTTTATGATATGCGAAATGAATTTTAATTATGCGCCACTTTTGCTGTGAGTCCCAGATTAAATTTATATATATATATATATATATATATATATATATACATAATAGATACGATAAAATGAAAAAAAAAAAGGTTATGCAAAACAGCACTTATTTGACGTTATTGAGGTTTCATATCTTTTTTTCAAGTTTTAAGATATACCTGTGTTTACTTTTCTAGTATATAGAGCTATACCCAATCTTGCGTTGTATAGTCTTTACACTATTGTGTTACGTTAAATAGTCTTTACGTTGTAAATATTATTGTTATTTTAGCAATGATTTTTGTTAAAACAAGATACTTGAGCACTTACGAGCTACGTTCGCCAACCTCCGTTCACACACCCTAGATTCTAAAGCACGTTAATTTCATCGGCTTTAAAAAGATTGATTTAAAAGAACAGTGGCAATCTCTCTGTAAATCGGATTCAATTTTTTTTCCCTTTGATTGGAGATTTATAAGGCCGATTCGGCTCTTTTAAGACACAATGTCTGTTTTCGTCTTTGATTTTTTTTTAAGTTAAAAAATTAAAATAAGCTAATGTAAAATGAATTAAGTGAACAAAATTTTTGACTCTCGGTATTTTTAACAATGCTATAAGGGGAAAAATGTTTTAGAATTCATGTATAAATACAGTTTTATGACATAATTTTCAATATTTTGCTACTTTTAACGCATATCATGTATTTCTAATGTGAAAGTTTTTTTTTTCTATTATAATAGCCATGTATCAATAATGTTTTTATTTGAAGGAAATATTGTTATTTGCGCTGTTTTTAAATGCAGCAACAAATTTATAAATTACGTTTTTCTAAAATATATAATAAATATATTTCGAGATGCTAAAAATTTGATTTTAAAATGAAAAAAAAATCATTAAAAATGAGAAATCACATTAAATAATAAATGCAGTCTGCACACCGAGTATTTCTAATATATAAAATGATCTAAATATGATTAAATTCCTATATATAGTTTTCTCCGCTCTTATGAGTTTTTCAATGGAACGATTTTGACCAAATTTAACATTAAACATCTCTTAAAATACGAGGGCAATTCGGAAAGTAACTTCCGTTTATGAATTAAAAAAAAACTAATGAAAGGAAACATGTTTTATTACTTACGTATGAAAGACATGTTCTTCCGCTACTTCTCAACATAATTTCTGTATTAATGAAAACAATTACCATAACGGTAAATCAGCTTTGAAATTCCATCGTCACAGACTTCTGCCGCCGGCCTATTTAACTGCGATTATTTTTAAATTCAACTCGCTCCACTCTTTCAATCCAAAGAATTTTAACATATTTTTCTATATAATTTGCTGATAAATGTACTACCAAAAATGTTTTAAAAAATAGTGGGTCAAGTAAAATATTACGAGAGCAATTCGGAATTTGTCAATATGAATAAAAGAATATGTTAAAATTCTTTAGATTGAAAGAATGGCGCGAGTTGAATTTAAAAATAATCGCAGTTGAATAGGCCGGCGGCAGAAGTCTGTGACGATGGAATTTCAAAGCTGATTTACCGTTATGATAATTGTCTTAATTAATACGGCAATTAAGTTGAGAAGTAGCTGAAGAACGGTCTTTCATACGTAAGTAATAAAACATGCTTCATTTCATTAGTTATTTTTAAATTGATAAACGGAGGTTACTTTTCGAATTGCCCTGGTATTTATTCAATTTAAAAACTGACTGTATCGGCGTGTTCGAACATTTCTCTATAATACCGCCAGTTTATATTTTTTTATGCAATAGTTATTTTAATATTAACGAAGAAAGACCTCCGGTCACAAAAAATTCATTGCCAGTGGCTGTAAAAAAAGTCATTAATTTTTTTTAGAACAGGAGATACAGCTAATAATTCATATGTTCATAGTATATTGCCTGGGTGTTGTTGAATTTTATTATTTTTGGTACATTTAATCTGTTTCTTAAAAATATAGATATTATAAAGTTACTGTTTTGTTTAATATTTATTTCATTTAGGCGTGTTCAAAAATATACAAAAAAGTAATTTCTGTTTTCTACAATTTTAATGATCTTTGCTATGTTCAAATTCTTAGTTTTTTTTTTTTTTTTTTTTTTTTTTTTTTTTATTCCTCATTAAAATATTCCTCCTCATTAAAGCGTTCTGTGAAAATTCCGCAAATTGAGATTTTCGATTTTTTAAAAGAAATAGAAATAAAAGTTATATGCACAAATTTGAGAGATGTTTGCAAGATTTTATTATGGCATTATAGAAGGATTATGCTTAAAAATGAAATAAAATATTGCAGGGAAAAGCATTTTGGAAGGTAAAATTATAAATTATTCTATACTAAAAATACAATGGTTGTAAGAAATTAAGATAGTATTTTATCTTCTAACTCTATAACATATTTTAGAAGTGAAGATAAACACGAAAATGTTTTTCTATAAACATAGTGCAAATTAAAAATATTTTTGGAAAATTAGTGCATATTTATTTGCAATTATGCTGTGAGAATTAGTAAGAAATTCCCCGCCTGGATACACATCATCGTAAGCAGATAGTAGAGTAACTGTTACCAAAGTTAACTTATTTGATTGGCATTGTCCAAAACCCACCCAATACACTGTTAAAACTAATGGTGACACATTGCACCTTTTGAGGGTGAAAGGCTTGTCTCACTGGTGACACCTCTAAAGGAGCCAAAATGGCAGCTTTAATTAGGGTGAGAAGAAGGCAACCTTACTCTAGAGTGCCCAATAATAATAAAGAAGATAATATACAAACCGACTTTTGGCCCTCGAGGGATTCGAACCCACAATGTCTGATTACAAGCTCAGCGCTCTAACCACTCGGCCATCAAGCTCACATTTAAAGACTTCCTGAATTGTTCAATTGTCCTGAAATTTAAATATTGCTTTATATAAAAAAGCTCGCCAAAAGTTAGACATCCGAAGTTCTAAACAAAATTAGGATAGCGTATAGCGGTGATAGTAATCGTAGGAAAAAATTGCTGTGTTGATCCGCCAGTGACAGCAAGTTGAAGGGCAAGGATACATGTCACAGAGCATGCGCAAATGACTAAGTGGTGAAAATCTTCCAACGATATGCATTGCGTGGCACCCTAATTAACGTGAAACACCCAACGGCACCCCAAACACATTTTCAAGCCCGCGGGCGTAAAATGGTAACACCTTTTCACCCCTGGGTGCCAAATGCAACCGGTTTGTTACCTTTATTTTAACAGTGTATGTATATAAGAAAAGCCGGATAATTGAAAGGATGATATAGCTTAAAAATTCTGCATATGACAAATGGTTGTAATGTAAAAAATACATCTAATAACGAATATACCGATAGATGTCATCAGTATTTTTTTATGTATTTAAAAATAAAAAATCCATCATATCTTTACGTAAAATGTGCAGAATACTCTTGAGTATTCTTTCGCTAATTACCGTGTATATAACGTTACAAAATTGCACACATTTTTTAAAAAATACTTTTCTGGCAAATGTTTTTCTATATATATCAGTTACGATGAAGGTATGTGATAAAATAGTTATTATTATTATTATTTATTTATTAACTATTTTTCAAGTTTTGAATAGCAAGCTTTGGAGAACTTTCCAGTTGTGCAAGTTTGGATTAAAATCAACTATTTGCGAAACAGAATCAATTTTGACTCTTTAAGAACTAGTGGCTGAATATTTTCCATTTAATATTAATCACTCAATTTCACAATTCAATCAAACTTATTTGAAAATTAATTGATGCATTGTTTTCCTGTGTAAAAGAAACCGAATTTTTTGTTTGCAAAATACTGGTGCCAATATGACACTTGGATATTTTAAAAAAAATCACCCACCACATCTTTATTGTTTAACAGCATAAATCGTTATTAGACAAACGTTAACACTGGTAAATAAATATGAACTTTTGCTCCATCCCAAATTATAAATTAATTATTTTTAAGCAGCTGTTTGCGCTTATTCCGAATAAATTTTAGATTTACTTCAGCAGATCTTATATTTGGAATTATTTGCATACATCTGTATTTATGCAAATTTAGTCAATTTTTCACAATTATATTCAAATTTAAGATATAAAGCAATGTCATACTTTTTTTTGTTTTATTTTATGATAATTGTCTAGTTTGCTTTATGAAAACGTTCATTCTACGGTAATACTGACATGTCATCGTATATTGCGCCTAATTTGCATGCATTTTTAATTATTTTTCTAATAATTTTTTTTTTTGGCATTCAAATATTGCTAACATGCGGGTACACTAATAAGCTTTTAAACCAGTTTTCTCCATTTTTTTCAGATCTGAAATTTGTTGTCTTATATCACGGCCAGTTTTTGAAATATATATATATATATATATATGTATATATATATATATATAATTTATGGTCAAAAAAGCCAGAAATCGCTAAATCGCTCTTTTTGTGCTATTTTGTGATATCCTAACCTAGTTAGGATAGATGCCGAGAGGCCTACCTCAATTTCTAACTGTCAACATCCAAATGCGAAATCCAGATGATAAACAACTGGATTTTTCATTCTCTTCCAGTGTTCCCAAGTGCTAAACTCCTCAGTTGTTTATCATCTGGATTACCGTTGACTGTCGAGAAGTGAGGTAAGCCTCTTTATTCTTTTGTCCTCCCTTACACGATTAATAATATTTTTAATTCTGTCTCATAAACGTTGTATTCCATCTTTATATGTTGACACAAAGTACAACCCACCCTCTTTTGATTTATACTATTACAGCAAATGTAAGAAAGTTTTAGCCATAACTTCAGCTCTAATTGCTATTTTAGGTAGATTTCGTCTGAAATACTATATATTGCGGTCGATCCTATTTGGAATTTCTGAAAAATCTTTGCAGATCTACGCCGATCGTGACCCCTAGACTCCAAAACTATCAACAGTAAATAAGTTTATTTATCTGTCTATATCACTTTTTTATGGACACAATAACTTCTATAAATTTATTTTACATTTTCTCAATAATATCTACACCTTTTATACTGTCAAATTTTTCATGGAACCAGTTCTCATAGTAAAAAAAAAATAATTATAGGAATTGAAGAAAAAAAAACCTCAAATCCAAACTGGTTACATTCTCACACATTTTTAAATTCATTTTTGATTTTAAACACATCCAAATGGCAGATCCTCTTATTTAAGAATTAAATAATGTGACTCCGTGGCCAGTTTTTTGATAAAGGTAAAATATATTTTTAAAAAGGCTGCCAAAAACAACAGAGAATTTCCTGAAGTGATCGTGATTGCAAATTTAGATAGTATTCAAATAACAAATTATGTTAATTCTGACTTATTTTTAAATCCATTTCTGCTATCAAACGCATCCAACTGACAGGCACTCTTACTTAGGAACTATATAACGTGACGTACTGACCAGTTTTTGGATAAAGGTAGGATATATTTTAAAAAATTGCCAAAATAGATTTTTTGAACAGAATTTCCCGAAGCGATCGTGATTGAACAACTGAAGTATTCAAATAACAAATTGCGTTTTTCCTGACTCATTTTTAAATCCATTTGTGCTATCAAATACATCCAACTGACAGGCACTCTTATTTAGGAACTATATAACGTGACGTACTGGCCATTTTTTGGGTAAAGGTAGGATATATTTTTTAAAAAAGTTGCCAAAATAGATATTTTGAACAGAATTTGCCAAAGCGATCGTGATTGAACAATTGAAGAAGTATTCAAATAACAAATTGCGTTTTTCCTGACTCATTTTTAAATTTAATTTTGCTCTCGGACGCATCCAATTGACAGGTTCTCTTATTTAGGAACTGTATAATGTGCCGTATTGGTCAGTGTTTTGATATAAGTAGGTCATTTTTAAAAAAAAGTTGTCAAGATAGACAGTTTGCACAAAATTACCCAAAGCGGTCGTGATTGAAGAATTGAGGATGTATTCTAATAACTAATTGGTTATTTTATGTCTCATTCTTAAATTCAATTTTTTTCTCAAATGCATTCAAGTGACAGTTATTTTCTTAATTAGGAACTATATAATGCGTCGTATTGGTCGATTTTTTCATGAAGTCAGAATATATTTCAATATAAGCTGTCAAAATAGGCATTTGAGCCGAATTTCACTTAAGATGATACTGATAAAACCAGTTTTTACAGAAAAATGAAATTACAAAATTACAAAAGCGGCCAAATAATGTTGTTAATCTGGGTTTATTTGTAATCAAATTTTATTTTTTTGTTGTTGAAATGAGCACTCTTCGAAATCTAACTCCGCCTATAGGCCAAGCCGACAGGGATTTTTTTTCAGTGGATTTGAAGCTATCCATTCTATAAATTATGAAAAGTCATTCTTTGTTGATTAGTCAACGTGATCCTTTAAAACAACATAACTTTACAAATCTGACGCAGTTTAACATACAAAGTAATGCTTAATACATTTATATGCATAATTAAAATTCTTATAACATATTATATTAATCAACTTTATTCAACGTTAAATAAAAATACAATATAAAAAAATAATTGACAAAATTTTGTCTTTTTGCTGGGCATAAATAACCGATAATTTTATAATATTGAGATGAGATTATTGATTTTTTTTATAATTAAATGCTCGTGAAAACTTATTATCAATTAACTGCTTGGATGCTTCATATTTAAAAGTTAATTACATGCAAGATAAAGTTCTTAATTTCATTTGCATGAATGAAGGAAATACATTGCCTTATTATTTATATTATATTAAGACTTTTTGAAATATAGTCGAAAACTGTAAACGCCGACTGACGTCTTCTAAAGCCTTCACCATCCTTTTGTAAATGTGCTGTTATCTCTTTGACTTCCTTTTTCTGTAATTAACTTTTATGTAAATTTCTAAAAGGCCGTCTTTTTGAACTATATAAATATAGTTACTAAATATTTATTGAAATATATTTTCTACGAAATGAAGTGGATTTAAATGAAACATATACAGAATTTATTACGGTTCAAACTCTAAGGAAAAATACAATAATATTTTCTCATTTAATTTTCACCAGAGATCTACTTTATTGAAATCTGACTACACATTTATATTACATATTTTCTGCAGAGAGAATCGGCTGAATTATAAAATAAAAATAATTGAGTTTATTTCTAAGGTAATCATTTAGACGCATGGCCATGGTTAGTCATTTTGAATATAATGTTATTTCGAGATTGTTGTGCAATAAATCAGAAGCGGAATTTTAAAGTTCCGGAAATTATTTTTCAAATAATCCTAAGGTAAAAGGTAATTTAATATCCTTATAGTATGTGATATTGATTTTTACATTTTAATTCTTTTTATTTTCGTTATGTATAAAACAAATAACAATCAAATATCTATATTCTGTTAGATTTATTAGTTCGAACGAAGTGTCTAATGATACCTGAAATATATACGTTTTTCCCTTCTTTTTTAATAGTAATTTAATCTCTATTTATAAAATAATTTATTTAAATATTCAATATATTTTTTCCAACACTTTATTTTTCCTTAAGAAAAACACTTATTTACGTAATTTTATGGAGAGTACTGAATGAAGGGGAAAAGAGAGAATTTGGCAGTTTTAATAATAAGCATTGTGTTTTTTTAACCATTTGGAAAATGGTTGTTGCTTTCAGTCGACAGATATCTGAGTTATATCTAAATCCTTGTGATGTCCGGATTTTATTTACTTTCTCATAGGTTCATGGCGTAATATATAACTCTGTTACTATGTAAGCCATGCTTTAATCATCATAAAAACAGCATTATTATAAATGGAATACTTCTGTTGCCACGATAAAAAAAAATAAATAATACAAAAAAAAAAAGAAAAAAAGGAATAACTCAAAAAAAATTAAAATAGAGTTTCAGAGAAATAGCATTTAAAAGTACATTTTTTCCGTATACGACTGTGTTAAAACTGAAAATTTGCGATTCTCTAGTTTAAAAATTTGCAGTACCGAAAAATGTAAAACTAAAAGTTCGTCTGATTTTTTTTTCTTTTATGATTGATCCAGGAATATTAATGTTTAACCTATCGCATATGCAATTCTGCCATTATGTAAACCACATTTTAATCATAAAAAAGTCTTTTTTTTTAAATGCAGAATTTATTTTAGTCTTTATTTTAGTCTTTTAAAAATCACTTTCTAAATGGTCGTTGTAAATTGTTAAATAACATTTTTTTTTTCTTTTTCTTCTTTTTATAACATGAAAATCTAAAATATCGAAAGTAATCTCCCTCAAAATAAAAGCATCCCTCATACATTTTGCAAGCTCTATAAATCCTGGGAAATTTATAAATTCCAAATCTATCCCCTCACATTTCCAATTTTATCCATCTATTTCATAAAAGTTCCAATTATAAGCCGCCCAATCCAAAGTTGCGGGTGTGACATTTACACAACTTAATTTAGTCACCAGCAAAACAATTTTTGAGCATTGGTTTCAATTTGTATGAATTTCAATGTAAACCACTTACACATACATTTATCCAAATCTGAAAATTGTCCGATGTATCATTTATTTATAAAAAAAAATAATTTCCGCCTGTTGCGGGTGTGACATAAAAAGGACATGCTTTTTCATCTTTCAGTGCAAAAATGCAAAACTCTGTGAATTATGACAACTGAATGAATTGATATTTTTATATATTAGACAGTAATACTTAAATAATTATTCTATAAAAAAATTAAATTACTTACTCAATTCTTGCTTTTGTGGAAAATATTCAAAATTTTCGTTGCAGGTGTGACGCCATGTTGCAGGTGTGACTTGTATAGCCAGTAAAATAATGACATACACAAATATTTTCAAGGCAGATTTTATTAATTAAAGAATTAATCAATATTACAATTATAATGTCTAGAGAGGAAAAAAAATCCATTTCCAATCTTGAATTTATAATTTCTGGTGGTGGTAGCTTTTTTTTTTTTTTCAAAAATGCTCTTTTTTTTTTCCTAGGATGCATCTGACTGACTGGGCCAAATGTGCACGTTTTCCTAAATTTTTTTCAAACATTCTAATTCTATATCGTCACCATCCATTTGTCTTATTTGTCCATCAAAAATTTCACTTTTTTAATGTCGAGAGTAAAACAACTTCTACAAAATCCCCAACTGCACATTCATCGTTGGATATTATATCCTTGTCAAAGTATGGATACATCTGACTGATCCAAATATACATTTTTTTTTTATTCCGATACTCTTATTCTATAATATCCCCATTCATTTGTCTTATTTGTCCATCAAAGTTTTGACTTTTTTTTTTAATGTGGAGAATAAAACAAGTTCTACAAAATCTCGAACTGCACTCTTATCATTGGATATTATATTTTTGACAAAATATGGTAACATACAAATTCTCTTGTGATCACTTTCGGAAGTTATTGCTACATTAATTGTTCCTACGTCAATAAAAACAACATGATGTATTGATTGAATGTTGAGCTCCGGTTGTGCTTGTTGCCAGCATTCATGAAGCATTTCCACAATATCTTCTGAAATTTCACATTCAGCAAAGTTTTTTGTATTTTTTAGGACTTTTTCTACGCACATGGCAAAATCTGAAGTTGAATTTATGGTTGCAGAGCGTTGCTAGTGTTCCCCTTCAGTCGTGCCGCTACATTCATTGTGGACGCACGTCTTTTTTGCGCCTGACGAAGAAAGACTAAGTTCTTTCGAAAGGCCTTGCGCAGTTAACTTATTTTATGGTGTTTAAAGAAGTTTTTTTCATTTCAATTGTGTATAACACCAGTTTCAATTTTATACATACCATTTTCTTGGCAATTGCACCAACCCCATCGACAACTCCTTTACCATGAGATGAAATGCAAAAGGATTGCCATCCTTTACCATGATTTTTTAAAATAGTCTCTTCTTTTCTCTCCTTGCTTTGTCTCTTTCCTTCTCTTGTTGTAGATATGCTTCATATTTAAAAGGGTTTTCCTTAATCTTTTTTCAATGATATCGTGATCTTTCTGTACTCTTCATTCTCTGCAAAAGAGAAGAAATTAATGTGTGAACTGAAATAACATAGCACTCCCAGTCCAAAAATATAAGCTTAACAAATTTTTAATAGTTATCCCTTGAAATTTCTAATCTTACATAAAGTTAAAATTATGTTAAATTTTAGTTAATTTCAAACTGACTATATACATTTTATGCTAACTTAATAAACATTTTAACAGTTTCTATTATTCTTACTTGTACTTTTTATTTAATTTGAATTAAAAGAGAAAAAAAATCTTCCCCTAATATTGATTTACTTACTTAAAAAACTAAATATATATATATTAGATAAATACTATCAAATAACCAAAGTAAAAAAAAGTATATAAAAAACAAAACGAAATTAACAAATTTAAAGAAAATTGTTAAAATATTGTTTCGTAATTTTCTTTTTTTAATTTCTATAAAAATCTTACCTTTTAAATTAATTTCTTAATCATATATCACTAATAAAAATATTTTTTTGCAGTAAAGCAACAATTTTATCAATCCAAACTGAATAAATCAACTGCACACAGTGTCACATGCTCAGATGATGCAAATTTTTATTTATTAATTGGAATTCCCTCTATTAAATCAAAGGGTATAGTTAAAGCTGCCATGTACATGTTTTCCAGCATATTAATATTT
Source organism: Maratus speculifer (assembly GCA_964019185.1). NCBI lineage: Eukaryota > Metazoa > Arthropoda > Arachnida > Araneae > Salticidae > Maratus > Maratus speculifer. The sequence continues at coordinate 275,548,488 of OZ025289.1, read as the reverse complement.
TATAAATTTACATATAGTTTGTTCAAACATGTATTTGAAATCAATTTTAAAAGGCGTTGTGGGTGTGGCTTTAATTAAATGTCACACCCGCAACAGGGACATGTCACGCCCGCAACGCTCAATAATTATAATTAAAATATTAATTAATTTCTTTTCTGTCTGTAATTCAAAGTATCTTAATAAACTATTTTTGAATATAAAGTTTCATAACTTTAAATCAAAAATATTTTTCTGCAGAGATATAAATGTAACTTTTTGTTGCGGGTGTGACACAATAATTAAGAGTAATTAAATATGCTTACCTTTTGTAATGAAGATTAGTGAACACTTCTCTGCAGACAAAAACTCTCAATAATAGCTGTCAGATCATATATATCCAAGTTTGGAGATTTTCAGAATGTTTGTTAAGCTGTACGAGACCATGAAATGTAAAAATTTTTGCCGCAGTCTATTTTACAAAGTCATAGTGTCACTTTATTAATTAAAATAAGTATGTTAATGACAAAAACTTAATTCTTTTTTGATAAAATATGAAATAGTACACTCTTAACAGTTAATATGCAAAATTTCAATCATATTTAAAGAAATTTAAATTTTCATCCTCGTGTCCATTTTTTCGTGGATTAGGCGAAGCACCCCTTAAAATTATTAGAATTTATTAGAGTTTCCTGTCAGCTAAACAGTGGCTTACTTTTACTTTCAGTACTTTACGGTATTTATGTTTTTTTTTATTTATTTTCGAAATTAATATTTTCAAATAATTATTAAATTTTACCTCCTCAGTACTGATGTCGCCTGTAAGATACACTAAAAACACCCTTTACTTTAATTTAAATGCTTCTAGAATTATTCGAATTACTTCTAGACCTTTTTAATAAATGCATACATATGATAATCATTGATTTATATACTCAAAATCTTTGGAAATATTTTACAATCCCTTTAAATTCTTTTTTTTTTCTTTTCTTTACTTTTTTTTGTCTCGTGTAATATTTATTTCGGGACTGAGGAAGTTAAACACATCACTACAGTAGATAGAAATTGTGATTTTCTTTTAAAATAAATAATATCTTATTTTATAGATATTCTCAAAAACTCATAACACATCTAAAAATCAATTTTAAGACATTATTATGAATATTTTCGAAAATATAAAATTTCTCTTCAGCACTGAATTTGAACTACATATAAAAATGTATATTACATAGTATTCTAAAAGTAAGTTCAGTTAAACACATTACACATTTAAAAATTTTTATTTTCATTATTTCCGCTAAAAAGGATGTTGTTGGTAACTTTTGTACGTCCCTTGCATTATCTATAAAATTTATGCACGCCAAAAATATTTTAAAATCGTTAATTTTAAAATCGTATTCCATAACTGAAAACGCTCTTTGTGGCCCAATTATTTTGTTCATCCCTGATAAATTTTATGTACACCACTGTTACGAAATTGTTCTATTCTATTAATTATTCTCGATCAACAGTTCTAATATTGTGGTTCAGTGTAATTTAAATCTAGATCAATCACAAATCTGGACGAAACAAAACATTTAATAAAAAAAAAACATAAAATAAAGGTTTGAGAAATATTCGACATTCTATTACATCTAAGAATCTAATATCAACTACAAGATTATTTCATTTCAGTTTATAAAAGAGTCTATACTTTTAAAGAACGTCCAAGCTGGCTAAATACGATGCTCGCTAATTAGCCGGAACATCCCGCCCGGCGTTGGACGACTGTCCAACATCATCATAAATAGGCAATGGAACAACTGCTGTGATGTTCCTACGTAGTATACCTGTGGAGGTCTTGAGATCGACGACGCGGACATGTCCATCGTCTCCTTTGTAGGTCTTCAAAACTCTTGCTAACCTCCAGTTGTTGAACTCTTCGTTTCTATCTTTCAGTAACACGAGTTGACCATCTTGAAGATTTTGCGAGGTCTTTTTCCATTTACTTCGAACTTGCAACTCATTTAAGTATTCTCGGTTCCAGCGTCTCCAGAACTGCTCTTTTATTCGTTGAACTAAGGTCCATCTAGAAGAAAAAGGCAAAGAATCTAAAACTTCATTATTATCAGGAATATTTAGAAGAGGACCTCCAGTAAGGAAGTGACCAGGTGTCAATGGCTCTAAATCGTTAATATCTGTAGATAATGGAGTTAATGGTCTTGAGTTCATGACGGCTTCAATTTGGGTTACAAGTGTTGTCAACTCTTCAAAATTTAAGATAGAGGATTTAGTTATTTTCAAGAGTATTCTCTTCATAGCTTTAATATTCGATTCCCATAGTCCACCGAAATGTGGAGATGCAGGTGGTATGAAGTTCCATTTTATTCCCTCATCTGCACTAAATCTCTGAATTTCTTCCGAAGCACAAATTTGGTAGAAGGATTTTAAAAGAGCATAAGTACCCTTAAAATTGGTGGCATTATCACTCCATATAACAGAGGGTTTCGATCGTCGAGAAACAAATCTTCTTAAACAGGCTAAAAATGCTTCTGTGGTCAATTCTGAAACAATTTCCAGGTGTACTGCTTTAGTAGAAAAACATATGAATATAGCAATGTATGATTTTATTTTAATCTTTGATCGCTTCAAGTTAGGTTTTGTTATAATAGGAACAGCTAGATCTACACCTGTCTTCTCAAATGGTCTAGATGGTACAATTCTATCACGAGGTAAATTACCCATAATTTGTTGAATAGTTTGATGCTTGGACCGAATACATGTTATACACCTACTTATAATTTTCTTTACTTGGCTTTGACCAGATGGTATCCAATAAAACTGTCGTAATAATGATAGGGTTGTGCGAGTACCTGAATGCAGGAATTTCCTATGATAATGTTGAATCAAAAGTTCAGTGAAATAATGAGACTTTGGTAAAATTAACTGATGTTTTTGTGATTCCGCTAAATTCGAAAATTTCAATCTTCCGCCGACCCTCAACAGCTCATCTGCATCTAAAAATACGTTTAAACTTAAGAGTTTACTGTTGTTTGGGAGAGGACGTTTTCCCTTTAAACACTGGATTTCAGTTTGAAATGCAGAATTTTGCACAATCTTTATCAATCTCTTGGTTGCATTTTGTAACTCAGAAGTATCTAAATAATTATATTTTCTACTTCCTGTTTCTAATTTACAGTTATTCAAAAATCTTAAACAATATGCAGTAACTCTTATTAATTTCATAAAAGACGAGTATCGATTAATTAAATCAATGTTTGCTTGATTTTTATCAACAACTGTTGATTTTACAGTAGCATTTTTCTTTAGTTCTAACTCATCTTTAGTTTCAGCAATGTCTAATGTATCAAATGAACTAGCCAATTTTGGCCAAAGAGATTTGTCTTGCTTTAACCATTGGGGACCTTCCCACCAAAGATGGTTATTTTTCAACTCTGGAACTTTCAAGCCTCTAGTAACAAAATCGGCAGGATTATCTTGTCCAGGACAGTGAAACCAATTTGATGGATCACTAAGATTTCTGATTTCTTTTATTCTGTTTCTAACAAACATTTTGAATCTTTCTGACTCTCCCTTAATCCAATACAATGTAATAGTTGAGTCAGTCCAAAAGTAGCAACTTACGGGAAAAACTAATTCTTTAGCAATTTTATGACAAAGTCTAGTAGATAAAAGGGCTCCTAAAAGTTCAAGACGAGGTATAGAAACAGTTTTTAAAGGGGCAACTCTACTTTTTGCTGCTACAAAACTGGTAACTATGCTCTTGTTCTTTAAAACTGCTCTAAGATATACTACTGTACCATATGCCTTTTTTGAGGCATCTGAAAAACTATGTAATTCAAAACAATCAACTTCATCAGGAGCTATATCAGACAAATAATATCTGGGGATGCTAATACTATTCAGTTCCTTTATTTCTTCAAACCATGCATTCCATAAATTGTCCAAATGCTTTGGTAAATTCTCATCCCAATCGAGGCCTAAACACCAAACTTCTTGAATTAAGCATTTGATTCTAATGGTATAGGGGCTAAGAAAGCCAATTGGGTCGAAAATACGACCAACAGTTTGCAATAAATAGCGTTTAGTATTAAGTCTCTTCGAGAGGAAATTTTCCATATTATGAATTTTAAATGACAATGTATCATTATCTGGGTCCCAAGAAACCCCTAAAACTTTTGAATTCACCAAGTGCTGATTACTAAGATTAAAATTATCAATTGCGTCATCAGTATGCAAACCATATTGTTCCCATTTTTGACGTAATTCATACGAATTAGTTTTCCATTTTCTAAATATCATTGAAGCTTCTTGGAAGATTTCATAAGCTTCCTTACTAATTTTAAAAGCTGATTCAACATTTGGTTGATTGCTGATAAAGTCATCAACATATAAGGATGAATTTAAAATATCAAAAGATTCAGGAAATGTTTCTACATACTTTCGTAGGTGGTGCTTGATAGTAGCTGCAAGAAGGAAGGGGCTTGACTTCACTCCGAAAAGTACTCTCTTGAGTCTAAATATTTTAAATTCCTTACCTGGATCTTCAACCCATGGCTCATCATCCCAAAAAAATCTTGTGAAGTCCCTGCCTGCTTCATCAATTTCGATCTGCAAAAAAGCTTTCTGAATGTCTGCGGTAACCGCTATTGGAAAGTTTCTAAATTTGATTAAAAGACTGAACAGATCGGGGATAAGATTTAAACCAGTATATAAACAGTCATTTAGTGATAATTCACCTTTAGAATGGGCGCTTGCATCAAACACAATTCTAAGTTTAGTTGTGGACTTATCTTCTCGAATCACTGCTCTATGGGGCAAGTAAAATGTATTTACATCAGATGAGTTTTCAACAGGTTCGATGATATTCTCTGCTAAATAACTGTCCAGAACAGATTTATATTCTGAGAATAACAAAGGATCGTTTCTAAAGTTTGTTCTCAACTTCAAAAATCGTCGATGCGCCACTTCGCGATTGTTATTGAGGGACATTTTTAAATTTTTCTTCCATGGAAATTTTACCTTGTACCGATTATCTTTAAAAACAATACTAGACTCGAAGTCAGATATGACGTCATTATCTACATTAGAAATAGCTTGAGTTTCGGATTCAATTCCTAAGCTTTCCAGTTGCCAAAATTCTCTAATTTGTTCAGATAAATCCTTTTCTTCAACTATAATTTTCATGCTAAATAATTCATTGGCTGACCCCATATAACCCTGCAAACACCAGCCAAAAAGAGTTTCAGTAGCTACGAGATTATCCTTTAGTCGTTTAATTCTACCAGTTACAACATTATAATAATTATCGGTACCTATTAAAACTGCAATTTGTTGATTACTATATTCATGACTGTCAGCTAGTTGTAGACCTTTCAATTTATTATATGTTTTTCGAACGTATTTATCAGGAGTGGATAAGCAAGCAGCTGAAATCTGATCTGTTTCAAGGGCTTCGATTTCAATGTTCAAAGAGGGTTGATCCCTATTTTCTAGTTTTACTTTTACAACATTATATGTTTTCTCAGTCGCCTTTTCGTCTCCAAAAGCATAAACTGATAAGGTTTCCTTTCTAATAACTGGCAATTTTAGCTTTTGTGAAATATCGCGAATTATAAATGTTCTCATACTGCCGTTATCTAATAAAATACGAACAGGTTCATTTTTATCAGTTTTCAAATCTTTTATTATTGCTGAACAAGTTTGTAAAAATATATTGCAATGGGTGTTTTCGTCTGGTACCTTACTAGTGGAAGTGTTATCACAATGAGAAATGGATACGACACTTTTATCAACATTTACATTTGAATGATTTTCTAATTGGAAACAAATAGCCCTACTATGTTTTTTACCGCAAATATCACACATTTTGGTTTCTCCACAGTCCTTGATTCTATGTTTACATTTTAAACACAAAAAGCATCTTCCTTGCTTTTTTAGTAATTCTCTTTTCTCAGCCAAGGTAAATGATTCACAGAATTCGCTATTATGCTCAACACTATTACAAAATATACATGAATTATTGTTTACAGAAGCCATTAATTCAGCTGAAACATTATTTTGTTTATAACCTATCGTAGTATATTGATATTTCGACTTAAATTTTGATTGTTTATCTGAAAATTTGGGTTTGTATTCATTCTTGTTATCATTAGAAAATGATTTTTTAGGATCTAAATCATGGATAGTTAATACCCTTTCTCTACTCTCAATTTCATTTTTAAGAAAACTCATAAGATTATCTATATTCCACATTTCACCATTCTTTAGATGTCTATTAAATTCTAATGTTAAATCTGGAGGTATTAACTTCAATAATATTGGGCAAAGCAACCCACTGTATGTATCAGATTTTACACCCAACGACTCTAAATTTCGAATTTGTACTAGACATTTATCATACAAACATCTTAAACCATAAGTGTCAGAAGAACTTTTTAAACATTTCATATTTAATAAATTATTTAGATGAGCGTGTACGAGCATATCATGTCTACCAAACCTTTCTTTCAAGAGCGATACAGCCGCCGCATAATTATTTTCTGTCAAACTAAATCCACTGATTGTGTTTGCAGCCGATCCTGCTACCAAACTTTTCAAATAGCTAAATTTCTCAACATCGGTAAGACTTGGATTTTTGTCTATAGCTGTTTCAAATTCATTCCAAAATTCCAGAAATTTATCTGGTTCACCAAAAAATCGACTTATTTGTAGTTTAGGCAGCTTTATTTTCTTGAATTCGGTAGAAACAGGACATGCCCGTACTGAATCAATATTATTAGCATTAACAACATTTGCATTTGTACTCAAACTTTTAATCTTGAAGTTTAATTTACATCTATACGATATCACTTTCTGATCGTATTCATCAATATTTAAAATTTCATTTTCAACATTTTTAGCATTTAATAAACTTAAAATGTTATTATCTAGCTGTTTAATAACACTAAATCTTGTATTTAATTTATCAAGTAATTCCTCAAAATATGTCACAGAATGTTCTGATTTCGAAAAATAATCATCAATATCTTCTATTAACTTATTTAAAAGATTTCGATGCGTGTCACGCATCTTTCTTTCCTTATTTTCATTCATTGTAAAAAATAAAATACAACAAAAAGTCAACTCACCAATCTGTCATCAAAACGAAAGCATTTTTCTAATTGCGCAATAGCTTGAAATCCCGAATTCTTCGCAGCCGATGCAACAATGTTACGAAATTGTTCTATTCTATTAATTATTCTCGATCAACAGTTCTAATATTGTGGTTCAGTGTAATTTAAATCTAGATCAATCAGAAATCTGGACGAAACAAAACATTTAATAAAAAAAAAACATAAAATAAAGGTTTGAGAAATATTCGACATTCTATTACATCTAAGAATCTAATATCAACTACAAGATTATTTCATTTCAGTTTATAAAAGAGTCTATACTTTTAAAGAACGTCCAAGCTGGCTAAATACGATGCTCGCTAATTAGCCGGAACAACCACATTCTACAGCAAGAACATCGTAGTACATGTCAGTGATGTACATTAATTGCAACATGTTTAAAATAATATGTTTAAAATACACCACAAAAATTTTTGTTGACGGCAATGTAACACATTTCTTTTGGGTGTCCCTAAAAAATGAAAAGAAAATTGTAAAAAATTCATTTTCACACATGCCATAGTAAATTCTAATAATATATAACAATCTCAGGTAATTGGACAAAAATTAGAGCGTTGCCAAAATCACAGACAAACAGAATTCGAAAACACCTTTCAACTACTTGGTAAAGTGTTGAAATGTAGCTTTTAAAGTTCATTGACAGACATGCGGAAAATAGATATATTGAATTATATTCTGTGAGTAAATTTTGTTTAAAGGCTGTTTCTATCGTGTTCATCAAACTATATGAAATCAGTATGCATTACGATGCATTATAATTTTTTTTCATTAGGTGAGGAAATATTTAGAATCTACAATCCAATTAAAGAGATTCACATAAGAATTTGATTATAATAGTGATTATGAAGTTAAAATTTCTTAAAGTACGAATTCAGTTGAGATAAACATTTTTAAACGGATTTTTTTTCAACGCATTATGCACAATTCCGGAAAATAGAAAACTTCACATCTATGGCACAATCTCAATGTTCGAATTTTTTTTTTCTGTTTTAAATAGAAGTGTTGGGTGAGAATTTTTATCACGGGTTGATTACGTAGAGTTGCAGCCTATTCAGATTAGCATGATTTAAAGTTCTTCCTTTATTTATTTTTTTTAGTTCTGGTAGTGATTTAAAAAGAGAAATTGTTTTAAAGTCTTTTCTTTACAAAGAAAAACAAACAATACGTGCTTTGATTTTATTAGAACCAAATGTTCCTGTAAGTTTGCCCTAGACTGCCAATCATCAGGGCAAACAACCTATATCCTAAAATAGTCAAGACAGATTTACCACACGACATCCCATCATAGCGAAAAATTGGTTTAAAAAGACCTAGAAAGATTTTAGTCAATGGAGCACTATTAATACCAATTATAATAACTGCAGAAATAAAAGAGAAATATTATTAACAAATCGGTAAGAACCAGTTGACAGAAACTTCACATTTTTCTTTGAAAGACAAGATTTATTTTGCCGCCACTGTAGTGCACACAAATTCTATATCTCGTGTACAGGATTTGTTCGAAAAAGTTCGCATACACTGTAAAAAAAAAAGTGTCGATCTACTAAAAAAACTTTAGTGATCCTTGTAATTACTAAAAAATTTTTAGTAATCTTAGTCGGTTACAAGAAAATCTGTAAGAATTACTAGAAAAAAGTTTGCAACGAATAAGAGTTAATAATTTTATATTTTTAATAGCTATTACTAAAACTCACTTGGTGTGGCCTTGATAGCATAGTGATTATAGTAACGGTCTCCAGGCTGAAAGGTCCCGGGTTCGATACTGGCCACTGCCAAATACGCCCCGAATGTATGCAGTGTAGGTACTCGTTAATAAAGGGATTATGAATATCCTGACGGAGCAGTAGCAATGTTTGGTGCTGCCATCTATTGCGGTTTTGGCGAAAATCTTCCGCTCCAGAAGTCTGGATGCAGCTCGAAAGAAGCTCCTGCCCTTCGAGCCCACGTAATGGTTATTAAAAATAATTTTGCAGCTATTACTAAAATTTGCTTGGTGGCTCATACTAAAAATTTTTAAGTTAGTTATACAAAAAATTCTTTTGTTCAGTTTACAAAAGAAATGCTTGTTTCGCTTGCAAAAAAAAGTTTGTAATGGTTACTAAAAAATTCTGTGGAATACAAATTTACTAAAAAATTTTTAGTAACCTCTTGAATTTTTTTTACAGTATATATTACTGGCTAAGTACAGCAAGTACTGAGAATAGCTTTTTACTGCGATATGGGCGTGTATGCACTTTATTGTTTTAAAATATTATAACAATATTCTTTTATTGTTAAAATATGTTTCGTAATTTATAGCAATTGTAGTATTTTTTGTTCTAGTTTTTTATTAAGACTACTACTAAACACGCTTCCATCTATTGGACTAAAAAATTATGTTAATTATATAATTATAAAAATTATGTATATTTGAATACGCTTACGTTTTTAAAACTTTGAATCTATACTTCACCTTAAGCTCAATATTTATTCAAAATAATAGAAAAAGAAACAAAAGCTATGAAATAGTCATTAGTATCTCATTTCAGAATAAAACACTGGAAAGAAAATCCAACGTTCTATAAAATTGCAGAAAAAATATATAAACAATTCTATCACGTTCACATTAATTAACGAAAGCAATCAAGCAATATTACTATCTTTAAGAAGCTTACACAATCATTCATTAGTAATGCAATTCTTACGCACCAAAGAATAAAAAAATATTTAATTAATAAGCAGAAAACTAAGAATAATTTAATAATCAATTAATAATAAACTAAATACTGAAATAAAATATCTTTTAATCACTAATACCGATTAATTAAAATGAGCTTTTATTTCATTATTTTAGAGGAACACATACATTTACACTATATATTTCTAGGAAAGTAAATTACATGAGTAAAATATGTTACATTATCTAGAAAAAAATAATACGCCATTTAGAAAAAACACTATTAATTTATTGATAATCATCATTAAAAAAAAACAATTAATATTAACTTTAACTACTTTCTGCAGAAGAATTAACAATATTTATCTAAATAGAAAATACAAAGTTTCTTTAAAATCAATTGAAATTCCTTTAAATTAAGTCACACTTTATTTTCATTTTTTAAATTATAAAATAGGATAAGATTGCTTTTTTTCAAATTCCTGTTTTATGCTTCCAAACCAAAGAATAAACTGCATTTTTATGTTGTCTTAAAATTCCATTCTCTAAATTAAACCGTGTTCCCGTTTCCTGTAAGAGTGCGTTAATAAAAAGTTTTAGAAAAGTATATACAAAAAGCATTAATCTATTAACACTTAAAAATTTTTTAAAAAATGTTTACGTTTAAATCGCATTTTTTTCTTTAACAATTGATAAATTGAGTATAGTTTCCGTTAAAATTCTTCGTATGAATGAGACAAAAAGTGGTAATATGGCAACTTTAATATAACTTTTTCTATTGCTGAAGAGATGTAAGGTTGATTTTAAAAACAGAAAAATAGTTTTATTTTACTGTTAACATATCTGAATTTATCACTGAGTCTTTTTCAAAACAGATAAAAAATGAAATTCCAAAGCTATACGCTCTGTGGTGCATTAAACTAAAACGCTTTCGTTCAGTTTTTAATGTGACGCACGATATTTATATGTTTTACTTGGATTTTCATTTCTATCCTTCGTAACCATTGAGCAACTCCTGCCACAGTTTGGGTAGGTTGAATGATTTTGTATGGTTACATATGGAATTTTTACGTATTAGAATCTCTGTTGTTTCTCTTTTAATGGATGGATTCAAATATTCAAGTGCATTTCATTTTTTGGTAGAAATTTCAGAAGGTGAATTTACAACTATACTATGTGTTTTCTTAGTGAACTAAATTTTAGCATACTATGCATAATTTGTACATTTCTATTAAACACATACACATCTGCACAAATGAAATTCATTACTTATATGGCTATAAGCTGCAATTGTTGGAAGCTGGTTTTCAAGCGAATTATAAGTTTGTACCATATCTAAAACGTATATTTAGGTTTCTTCTTTATCTTTTTAAATAAACAACGATGTTTTGTTAAAGTATTTTCTAAGTATTGGACACTGTTTCATAATCTATGTATAGCGCCTTAAAAAAATAGTCAGGAAAAAATTAAACATTACACATTTAAACATACAATATTTTATCTTTTACACTTTTTATTTGTTTTATCATATTTTATTTTTAAAAAATATATCCTACATCATGTTTTATAATTTTTGTTTAATTATTTTTAATCTTTATGCATTCTAAAATCTGCTAATGTTACCTTCGGATGATTCTCGCGCGATTTTCCAAATTTAATAAAATTGTAGTCTGTTCTTCCAAAGCTATGGTGAATTTTATGGACAGCATCTTACGACTTAAGCATAGAAATAATACCGAGTGTCCTAAAAATGCGCTTGGAATTAATAAAATACTGCAATGAAATTCCAAAAAAGTATTTGATTTTTCTAAAATAGAAAAAATGTTTAAGTTGTCCTTTTGTCGCATGTGCATGCCGAATCGCGTTGATGAACAATCGTTTCTGCATCTCATGTTATTGATTAATCATTACAAATTCATTGCATAGAATCAATTAATTGTTGAATCAAGTATAGCTCATGGTGTTAAATAAACTTCTCATGAAATAATATTATAACTCTTTCAAAAGATTTTTTGCTGGTTGGTTAAGTAAATTTTAATTATATAAGAACATTCGTCTTTGAAAAAAACCTCAGGTTGATGTACACATCATCGTGCGTTGCTCGATATTATTCTAAAATCTATCCGTTATACGAATTTAGTCACGTAGCTCAGTTTCTTAAAATAAATTTCTAATGGAATACTTTAAACAATTTTTATTATTTAATGTTTTTTTGGATTCTAATCAGTATCATTTGGAAGATTATCATTGATGAGATTTTATTTGTATAAGCAGGCAGAAATGTAAAATAATAAAGTAAAATCAATTGAATAATATAAAATTACAAAATAAGTTGCGCAAAAATATTTATTTAAAAAGAATATTAAATTCTTTTATCGGTAGTATAATTTTATTCTCTGTTTGCGTATTAAGAAAAAACAAATATAATCTTTGTATATAAAAGCCGATTTTTGTGCGTATGTTCCATATACAAATCTTCAATTTTTGACCTATTTTCAGGAAACTTGTACTTATATTTTAGAACATAGAAACGATAGATGTAAATTAAAAAAACATCAGATCATTTATTACCTCTGTTTTCTGCAATCTTGCATAATTTAACATTATAGAAATATCTTATATATAATTTAATCGTTTCTTTCCTGTTCCCACACCCAGAAAAATGACACAATAACTCAAAATAATACAATAACCCTTGTATTTTGTTTTTATTTGCAATAAGAACTCATATATCTTGCTATATTTTTAGAATTTTCAAATCGATGCCATTTTAAAAAAAAATGAATATTTTTTCAGCGTATGTGTGTAAAAACTTGAACTAAACATGTATCAAAATGCGTAGAACCTTATTTGTAATGCATTTTTTATATTAAAATGCCTATTTTAAAACATACTTTTATTTCAAGAACACAATTTACAAATAAAATTTTATTACTCGCGCATTCTATTAGATCTTTTTAACGTGTAGTCACACCTACTATAAATAAATAGCTTTTATATTTTGTTTACCATTTCGATAGCTAAGTATTTTATTGCTTTTGATGCCGTGGCAACATTATATGTGATTTATATTTAAAAAAAAGAACAGTTATTTCCCTTTTCAAACAAACTTTAATATTTAGAATATTTAATACGTGAATTTTCACATTACTTACTAAGCGTAGAACCAACTATATTTTCTTTATTGAAAAATATCAAAGCCGGACATCAAAACCTTGGAATACCGCTCCAAGTGCTTTACCATTTAAGATAGAGGACGATGCTTTCAGATTGATGTCACGACTAAAACTTTATAAAAAATGATATCATTATATCTGAGGTTTATTGATTTATTTTCTGATTATAAAAAAAATATAAATTTTCGCTTAAGAGAGTTGTTTTATAAGGAATAGAAATCCTTTTGGTCTTATCTTCTAATTTAAATTATACATAAAATGAACGTGATTACTTTTCTACAACATCAAATAAAATTTGTTAGTTAAATAAAAACGTAAGTAAATGCTACCTTATTTGGATGTATTTATTGCATTTCCTCCTGTATTGTGAAAAAAAAATCAAATACATCTGTTACACGTGCCAAAAGAAACATTTATTTTAGCTTTAAAAATGAAAACACTCACCACAATAGTGTCAAAATATGACCTTTTTTCCAAAAACTGAAATTTCGTAAGTTCCAAAATAAGACTGAGAAATGTGAATTCTTTTATAAACGACAAGTTAAGGCTGGTGATAAATGTCTAGCTAAGGATGTTCTGAAATTCAAAGGACATCTGACATTTTATATAATCCCATTTCGTGCGTAAACACATGAAAGTGGGAGGTTTTCTTATTCAAAAACTATATAATACAAAGATATTTATCATTTTTTAGTAAGCAGGTGATCTTTTAAAGAATACAGCGGAAATTGTCGGTTTTAAATTAATTCCTGTACAGAACAACGCAATAAAGGAGACGAATCGGTCATCACATAACCACAATTGCTCGTAACTCAATAAGTAATTTATTTATGAAATGCTGAACTTATTTTAAATTCTAAATCGATTCAATAAATTGATTAAATATAATGAAATTTTATTCTTTGCATTTAATGAGTAAGAAAATATGTCAGAAAGTTTCAGGTTGTTGAGCACGGAAAAGGATAACTAAGTGTCATTAAGCCTTAAGTGTCATTGCAGGTTAATACTTTGTAATCGCGTTGCATGCCAAATATTCACTTAAAACATAAATGATGTTATATTTTTTTAAACGAAAATGCATACCATAATACACTACATGGCTAAAGATGACCGTCTACGTGCGAATTTAGACATTTTGTTAAATATCTAGAGACGTACGTGAGTAATTTTCATAAAAGTCTAAGTGTATAAACATAATAGCATAGATCACACATTTCTGTGAATATTTTTCCCGAAATTCTATAGGGAACCGTCAACAAACTGATAAATTACGAATATCTTTTGGATATACAAGCTACCCACATAAAAATGAACACTTTTTGTTACAATAAGCCACTTAATCATAATGTACAGTTTTATCGCTTTTGCTACATTAGTTTTGACAGGGTTATCCAAAAGATATTCGTATTTTTTTTTTTTTTTGACGGTCCCCTAAAGCATTTCGGGGGAAAATATTCACAGAAATGTATGATCTGTACTATTATGTTTGTACTCTTGAGTTTCAGGATAATTTCTCATGTATTTTTCTAGATATTTAACAAAATGTCTAAAATCGCAAATGGACGATCACTATTAGCCATGTAGTGTAGGTGTGAGGCACATTCATTAAAATAAGAATACACCAACTAGCGCACGGCTCGTTTACCGAAGAATTAACCCATAAGCACTTGCAAAAGATAAAAATATTTCTAATTTTTTTTTCCTTCAAGTAATAAGAATAATTTTTCGTAACAGGTTTTTAAGACTATACAACTTTCATATATAATTCGAAGGCTAAGCAGTAAAACAATATGTTACGTATTAAACCGTCCCTGAAAAACTGGTTGTGCAAAACTTTTAAAATTTGTTGAAGTTACATGCAACTGGAATAAAATTTCTTTTTATATTTCATATAATTGATTGAATTTTTTGTTTAGTTCAATTCGATATCTATTAAATTCGTGTTTTGACGTTTTAATTTCGTTTGTCAATTTATTTATAGAAAATTACACAAAAACTATCAAGCACTGATCTTTTTGCAATATTTTTGAACAGTTCATTTAGTCTCTGTAATTGGGTTGTACACATATTTAAAAAATATTAATGCTTGAAAATTATTTTAAAATAGATACAAAATCCATAAATTTAGAAAAAAAAATTTAAACTAATATTTCTAAAAGCTCTTTTGTTTTCCGTAAGACATTACGGAAATGAAAAATGCGATGTTTAGAGGTTGAAACATCGTAAAATTGAAATTCATTCTTTAGTTAGGGTGATGCACGTTTATATTGAAATATTTATTATTGAAAATTACTTTAAAATCCACGAAATAAGAAAAATGAGATAGAATTTTTAAATAAATTTCATTTGAAGGAACTTTTTTCTATTCGACATCGTCTAGTATTTAGAAGTTGCAGTAATATTGCACCAAAGGCAGAGTTTCAAGGTTAAGTCGTTGCCATTATCAATATGATGTCAGTGTTAATCATTGACACATTTTTACTTCATAATATAAATATGTGCTATACAAATGATAGTTTCATTAAATGATCATCATTTGAGGATTTTGTATCGTATTGTGAAGAAAATCATATATTTTTCTGCCAAAGAAAACCCATTTTCTGAAATAAAAGTTATGGGATTTTTATTTTAGTTGAGAGACAACACCATCATATGTTTTTATTCTTTTTTTAACGCTTTGTGTATTGGAATGCACAAATTTCAATTATTGTGAAAGCTGTATTATTACAGTTTAATTTAATTTATCTGAAAGTATCTAACTCTTTATGATACACGTCCTTACACTTCCAAAGGTGGGTAATTCTGATGTTATTAAATAAAATTCCTCAGTTTATATTAGTATAAACTGTGGTAATTCTTATAACAAATACCTCGCTGAAATATGGAATTACACATAAACAATCTTAGATAAACAAGAGAATTTAGTAAAATTATCTTCTTTTAACTTCTTCAATACTTTCTAATCATGCATCAGTAATATTTTAATGCAAAGATTAAAAAAGCATTGTGTTGAAAATAATTATTGAGCTATGGTACTTCTCGCTAAATAAAAGAAAAAACAAATTTTACAGAAAAATTCTCTAAAACATTATCTTCTTGAACTAAAATAAATTTCAGTCTAAAGAAAAAATGTTTGAAAGTTATCATTGAAGTTTTATTGTTTGTTTAGGTACACAACTGTAATAATAACATTTTTTATATACCGCGGGAATTTTTCAATTATCTTAAATTTGTTAGATTCTGCCAACTGTGTTTTAGATGATATATTTAAATAAAATTAAAACATTTAAAATTTTACTGTTATCACTCTTAATTTTCTGCATAATATGTTTAAAATTGTATGTAGAATAACATTAAAGTAAATAAAAAATATATCTTTATCGTTTTGCAGACAACTTTGATCTATATACATTTACTTATCTAAATCTTTTCAAAAATATTTAAGCTACCGGGAAATATTTTTGCCTTCTTTTACTATATGAAAAAAAAATTCCTCCATTTTTCTTATATCCATTAATCTTTTAAGGAAATTTATGTCATGAATATGATGCATAGTTTTGAAATATTCTCGATGAGCCATCGTATCGTTGTTTGTCATTCCATCAATCAAAAACCTCTTATGAATACTTATAATAGAGCCAATCGTGCTTAGGCCAACGAAATAAAAATTTTACATAAAAATGAATATACATAAAATTTTCGTGCACAAATTCGTAAGAAAAAATGGTGGATGTTTATTATACATTCTACAGTTTTGATATTCGATCAAGGTAATAAATCCGGAATTCAAGAATTTAGAATATAGGTAAGTATCACCATTCATATTACTTCTGATGTTGAGAGGACTTGATATCCCTTCATTCCAAGAAAAATGGCGAAACTATCGATTTTCTAAATTTTTGCTTAAATTATAGTTTATTATTCTTAGCACGTTCACATGAAGTTTCGTAATCATCAAACTATTATAAATAGAGTTTAAGGGGGCAACACTACCTATGAAACAATCTCTACAATTTTCAAAAATACTATAATAGTATGTAATGGCACAATACTTAATATTTATATACTTATACACATAATACTAATACACTGACACTTAATACTAATACTTGATACACTGTTTCCAGTTTCAAAGCAACACCTCTTAAAAACTAGTCGTTGGGGACCACCGTAATACTTACCCATCATATATATGTGTAATATAAATATGAAGATAAAACGCGTGTAAACTATTTATAGAATACATCGCAATTCCAAAATAAAATTTAAACGCATATTTAAATAGATTTAATATACATAGTAATGCTCTATTAATGAATTGCTAATGAGCCCATTTCGACAAATTATGTACAACCACAAAATACTCAAGTAGTACCAGATTGCATAAAAGAAACATCCATATAACTCCAAAAATATTAATCATATTAACTAACAATTTATTGCGTTGGACTAAGCGTCTCATTTCTAATTAAAATATATCTTTGTATTGAAATTTGAATGAAATACAGGGTCATGAAAAATCGAAGAATTTGGAAAAATGGATTGCAGATATCTCGGCAACTAATAATCCGTTCGACTTCGTTCTTTATGCAAAATGTGCGTTATTTTATTGCCTTTTACTTCCATTCCTTAAAATAAAATATTTCGAAAATTTTTATGTACCTTTCATCAGAACGAATTTTTTGAGAGAGAGAAAAAAATAGTTCCGAATAATCAAGGTTACTTATATTAAATAGGCTTCATTCCATTCTTACATACTAAGTACATACATAATTCCAAGCCCCTATCTTAATTTTTTTGGGAGATAGAGCGGTTACAGACCGAAGGACAAACACACAAACGGACGGACAGCAATTTTTTTTTTCTAAAAATATGTTTTTCGGAATCTCCAAGATCTGAAATGTGTAAATCCGTCAAAAAAATTTTTCGCTTTTCAAAACGATTGCAAAATTTACCCTATACTACGTATGATGGGTAAATAATAACACTCTTTTCTAGCTTACTTTTTAGCTCACAGGCTATCTTAGCCTGAGAGCTTATGTGCCCGTTCGTTCTGTATGTACGTTCGTACGTGCGTTCGTGCGTAACGCGATAACTCATGATAAAAATATCGGATCCACTTGAAATTTTGTATATAGGTATATCCTGTTAAGGCGCTTCCCTGATTAGTTTTTGGAATTCATTCGATATGTATAAGAGGGGGAACGGGGGGCTCATGTCCCTCCCCTTAATTGATATAAACGAGATTTTCATGCAGAATTAAGTTTTCGTTCAAAATTTAGATATAGGATCATTCTGATGAGGCGATTCCGTGACTGTTATTAGGTGTTCATTGAATAAGTATAAACAGGGGGCTCATGCCCCTCTTCTTAATTGATATAAACGGGATTTTCATGTAAAATTAACAGTTTTCGTTCAAAATTTAGATATAGGATCATTCGGATGAGGCGATACCGTGGCTGTTATTAGGTGTTCATTGAATAAGTATAAACAGGGGGAACGGGGGGCTCATGCCCCTCCCCTTAATTGATATAAACGGGATTTTCATGCAGAATTAACAGTTTTCGTTCAAAATTTAGGTATAGGATCATTCTGATGAGGCGAGTCCGTGGCTGTTATTAGGTGTTCATTGAATAAGTATAAACAGGGGGAACGGGGGTTCTAATGCCCCTCCCCTTAACTTTTATAAATGGATTTTTCAATCAGAATTGTCAGATTTCGTTCAAATCTCTGAATAGTTTTGGAAGTTTAATGGTTAAGTATAAAAGAGGGGAATAACTCCTCTTAAATTATATAAATGCTAAATGGGTTTTTATTAAGAATTATCCGATTTGCTCTGAATTTTGGATATAGATTTTTTAATATGATAAAGCATGTACTTGATAGTTTAGGAGGTTCAATGATTAAGTATAAAAAAGAAGAAAGGGGAGAGCTGTTGCCCCTTCTTAATTTTTTTTTCGAACGGAATTAACGAAAATACAAGGCTGTAATGTACAATTAGTATGCGTTGCCTGTGAGCTCAATGCCATCAGTTTAACTGGGCAATATTCTTTTTATTTCTGTAAAAGTTGGTCCTTTCAAAAACTCGTTGGTATAAAAATTGTAGATAAGACTAAAAATATTTATAATAAATTATTATAACTATTATTATTATAACTAATATTAAAAATATTTATAATAAATATTGTGAATTTACGAAGTTATGAATTTTCTTCTTCTTAACCCTGAAGAACGCGCTAGTGAGAATTTTTGTCACGGTGCCCAATTCTTTTCCTTTACTTTGCATTCACTTAATATCAACTTTTTTTATTTAATTTAGTACTTTTATTCACAAAAGAGGTAAAGTAATCGAAATCACATTTTGCAATTTTATTAAAATGAAAAATGTTTTAAATAAGAGTCTTAAAAAGGGTACGATGGAGAAAGAAAATCTCATGCAGCGAGTTCTCCCGGGTTAAAATCCTTTTTTCGATTTTAATTATATCAAAAATATGTAATATAAATTTTTGGCCCTTTTCCGAGAAATAATAACTTTAAACTGATTTAATATGTACTGTAATTGAGAAGTTATGGGGTTTTATCTGTTTTCACAAAACTCCTTCTTATTTCTACCTCCTTGGTCCAATTTTGTCCATTAATGAACATAATCGAGATTTCCTACCCTTGATTTCATGAATGAGTTTGGAAGAGATTTGTGGGAGTTCGAAATGTGATATATATATAGATGGAAAGATATTGGGTTGATCGGAAAGTCATGTTGTAATTTGCTAATAGGTCATAAATGCGTCTTTTGGAGTAGAAGCGCCACGCGCATGCACGCACCTGACTGAAATACAAGATAAGGTTACACTTCTGATCCATTCAATAAACAAGAATTTGTTCAATTCGAATGAGCTGGATAGATTTTATACAAATTTGAAACTGGAAGAAAAAACTGTTGGATTTCATTATATTTTGCTTTTTTATTAGTTTTATTAGTTAGTTTTAATTTTCATATAATTTAGATTAATTTCATCTAGTTATGTGTTACTTTTACTTACCCATCATACGTAGTATAGGGTAAGTATTGCAATCGTTTTGAAAATCGAAAAAAATTTTTGACTGATTTACACGTTTCAGATACTGGAGATTCCGAAAAGCATATTTTTAGAAAAAAAAAATTTGCCGTCCGTCCGTCTGTGTGTCTGTCTGTAACCGCTCTATTTCCCGAACAAATTGAGATAGAGACTAGAAACTTTGTATGTACTTAGACGGACGAAGAATGGGACGAAGTCCATTTAATATCAATAATCTCGATTATCCGGAACTATTTTTCCGGACTCCGGAACTCTCGTTAATCCGGAACTCTCGAAAAATTCATTCTGATGAAAGGTATACAAAAATTTTCGAAATGTTTTATTTTAAGGACTGGACATAAAAGGCAAAAAAAAAAAAAAAACACAAATTGTGCATAAAAAACGAAGTTGATCGGATTATTAGTTACCGAGATATGTGTAACCCTGTTTTTCACATTCTTCGATTTTTCATGGCCCTGTATTTCATTCAAATTTCAATTCAAAGGTATATTTTAATTGGAAATGAGACGTTTAATCCGACGCAGTAAATTGTTAGCTAATATATTATTGTTTTTGGAGTTATAAGGATGTTTCTTTTACGCCATCCGGTATTACTTGAGTATTTTGACATTCTATGTAATTTGTCGAAATCGGCTCTTCAGCAATTCATTGACAGAGCATTACTATGTATATTAAAACTATTTAAATACGCGTTTAAATTTTATTTTGGAATTGCGATGCATTTTATAAATAGTTTACATGTGTTTTATGTTCATATTTTATATTATGCATGTCCATGATGGGTAAGTATTTCGGTGGTCCCCCAACGACTAGTTTGTTCTTGTTTTATTTTTTATGTTTTCTTTCATATTATTTCATTTTTCAATTCCTTCTTAAATTAAAGAAAATAATAGAGTTAAATAAAATTTTTAAAGACTGAATTATTACATCAATTTTTAAATTATTTACTTATTTTCCTATTCAATACGTGAGCACATTGAATGAATATTGATATATTGAAATAAAGTGTACATTCAGTGATCTGTATGAAATTGTGTGCGTATATTTGTGTTATGTGTAATTTTCTTGATATAAGTATGAAATTTCCTTAATGGGACGGTGGACATTATTTTTTTTTTCATCATAGCACCATAAAATTTTGTGCATATATTCATTTCACCAAAAACATATAGAACACCTGCAAAAAAATTTCCAATCTTATTAAAATTTTTAATTAAAAAAATTAAATTCTCAACGAAAATTTTCAATGATCCTCGTGTCATCATTTTTGAAATATCTTCTTGTTTCTGCATTTTTATCACTTAAAAGTCTTTTATAAACAAATTTTTGTAAGATTTCTTTTTTGAACAATTAATATTTTACACATTTTTTTTTCTAAATTCCATATCTATTTTCACCAAAATTTTGCCTTTCAATAAGTAAAAAAAAATAAATTTGACTATCTTAATGAAGACAACTTTTAAAAAGCTTACAGAATTAATTTTTAAACAATAACAGGATGCTTCCTTATCAATTTCATAAATATTGATGAAAAAATACGTCGCAAGGAGCATTTCAAAAATCTAAAAAGCTGAAAAATTAGTTTGGAGAAGAGCATATTTAAAGTATATAAATACGTTAACCTTTATTATTTATTTCTTAAAATTTTAATAAATGATACTTTAATAAGAACTCTTTTGCTACTGTTATACCACAGAAATAGAAAATTTTTGCGACGATTTTTCTATAGACGTTTTTGCTCAAATAAAGGTCCCTGCCCCCTTAAATAAGTATATTATAATTTAAGAATATAATTGAAAATAGAAATAACATAATTACTGAATGGTGTACAAAATGTTGCAAAATTAAAAATTATACAAGCATTCAAGTAAATTTAATAAATTTTATGTTTCGATCTTCGTCTGTGATCTTCATCAGGAAAACACCTTTATACTGCTTCGAAATAGAGTAAAGGCGCCTTGAAATTCAAACGTTTATTACAATACCAGTCAACTATTGCTTCAACCATTAATAAGCAGAAAAATTTTCATTGTCAACTTCTACCTAACAAAAATTAGAATAAACATTCAAATGGTTTAACGACAAGGAATCACGAGCGCTATCTCGTTAAACCATTCATCATGTCATTTTTATTTTAAAAATCTATTTGTAACATTTAATCGTATAAATATACAGCTCTTTCATTATAATTTATGAAATACAAGTTACTAATAATTGAACTAAAATAATATACATTATGAGGCTGAAATCATTAACAATCTTCTCTCTAGATATTATTTTTTACTGAAGCCAATTCGCAATTCATCATTAGAAAAATTAACAAAACTCAATAACTTGAAATTTGTTATGATTTTACAGGAAGACTTTTTTTATTTTAATTAAATTAAAAAATATACCAAAGTAATTTGCGCTAAATGTAATTACTATAGTTTACAGCAACTTTTCACTGAACGAAATAAAATCATTAGAAAATAAAGTTATAAAAATATTAAATATAAAATTATCTGAAAGGATTCTGTAAGATTTCACTATTTAATAAAAATTTTCACAAGTTTATAATTTAATAAAGTCTTACACAATTTTACACTTTATTATAGTTTTAATTAAAAATGAAACATTTTCACTATCTTTTCATCATTCCCTAAGGAAAAGTCAGCACAACGACATGGGAAAATAAGGGCCTTATTTTTTTTTAAATATATATATGTATGAAGTCTTACATATCAAATCTTATATTTCATGTTCCTATATAGATAAGACAATCAAATAACTTTAAGCAAACATGAATACTAAACACACAAACTACGTTTGTATTTAGTTACTAAACAAAATTTGGCAATAAAATTGTTTTCATATGGGGAAAGAATTCTCCGATAACTTTTACCATTGCCATGATTAAATGAAAGTTGGAAGAGTGCCAATTTGGTTCTTAAAGCAACACTAACCACTATGCTGAAAATTTGCATTTAATAAGAGTCGATAACCGAGTTCTTTTGATATAAGACTAAGGATGCAATTTTGAAAATGAAAAAAGTATTTGTATACATGGCCGAATTCAATGAAGTACATAAAACTAGGTTTGTTAAGAAACTTATTAAAAAATAAAATATCTAAATCTTTCAAAATTTATTTGATTGGAGACATGAGCAGAATAATCCGCGGGTGTAAGTTGCTGTAGGAAATGAATGTTTTAATTTGAAAAAGATTTGTTTGGAAAAATCGATATCCAAATCAATTGTAATTCTGCTCTCACACTAAAAGCATAACACAATTTTGGAATGATAACATATTAAGCCCGTAATATTAGCGATAAAGTGCATTTATATTTCTGTTTTAAAGTTTCTGTTCAGTTTTCAGTTTTAATTTTTATGTGGTTTTTATTAATATTTATTTTTAAATAACTATTAATTAAAAAATGGAAATTACATGAGTTTTATAAAGTTCGTTTAGGTCATAAAATGAAACAAAAGTGAAGAAAATTGTGTTTAATTCGGAACGCATGAAGCATTTGTATTTCATTTTTTTCATGATAATTAGTTATCATTTTGTTTCTAATTTTTAGTAATTTTTCCCATTATTATTTGAATTCATGCTGGAAAATTTTTTCAGAGAATTTCTCGCTGAAATAAAAGAAATAGAGAAAGATAATTTTTTAATTAATTGTCAGATTAAAAACACAATATGATGCTATTACAAAAAACAAAGAAAATATGCCTATTACACCTGTTATCTAATTTATCAAAATTTTAATTACAACTCAAAATATTTCAATTTTAATCAAATTTATTGGTATATTTATGTTATTTTTTTAATATAAACACTAGTTAGTTCTATAATTCCTTAGTTATTCGGAGTAAATATCTATATATATATTAACGTTGCTGTTTTAAAAAAATATTTTTTTATTTTTACCGTCGTTAAATAGGAAAATAATCGTTACTAGTTTTACGTGTGAGAGGCTTATTGTGTTCAAAAATGCTTTTGCAATAAAAACTCATGTGTTTCAATACAATTTCAAAATAAAAGCAAATTATTTTGCCGCTATCTAGACCATTCAAAAAATTTCAAGTATTTTTAAGAAATTCAATATAGATTCTATTTAAGAGTTTATAACCCAATTACTTTTAGAAATATTTGTATTTTCAAGTTTAAATCTACACTTAAATGCGAGTTTTATTGCCTATGCAGTTTTTTAAAATGGAATGCATTAAGGATCTCAGTTTTGTAGTTGGCATGTTTTTATTTTTCAAGGCTACTTTTAGTGAAATAAAATATTATCTACCTTTTATAATACTGCTCCTCTACAGAATTCATCCATAGCTATCTTAATAGTTTCCTTGTTATTTTTTAAAAACCTTGGCGAAATTGCCTAACACTGCACAAGAACATAAAGTGGTATATATATGCTTATTATGCTCTCTTCTTTGCGTTTCCGCTCTCTTTTAACTACATTTTCATTATACCAATTGCTAAACATTGAAAAAGGACATAAAGTTATTATATATGTGTGTGTGTGTGTTTTTGATATTTCTCTTCTTTGTGATTCAGTTCTTTTTTAGCTACATTTTCATTATGTCAATATACATGTTCTTCATTTACTCCTTCTTTTTCAAGTGTTGTTGCTATCATTGATTCATCAGTGTTGTTTGAGTTGTTCTTCATTTTTTACTAGCACATTACTTCTGTAAAGTTTGTGAAATGCTATATAGGGTCCGTATTTTACCTCTATAATCAACCTACCCAATTTATTATTGATGTTTGTAGTTATTGGCTAGTTTATTAGCGATTGCTCTTTCAATAAGCAGCTCTTTTCGTAAGTTAATTTATTATCGTTTTTATCATCTTACTGATCTCGAACTTTAATTCTCTCCGTACTAAATTATAATCCATTATTAATTATATGCGATAATAACAGCGAATGACGCGTTTTATGAAAATCAAAAAATGTACTTGCCAGCAGCCGCCAACAGACCGTGGATATTGATACTGGAATGTCTACGTCTATAGAAACTGATCATACAAATTGGTTCTGGGTTAAAATTAATGTAAAATTTCTAAGTCTCATTTAATTGTCTTTCTTTGTCTGGAACGGGACTTTGTTTCACTTCGATTCTCCCTTTTTGACAGAATCCGATAAATACAAACTCTGTTGCATCCAAGTTTTCTCGAAATCACCACAATTTTCAATTACGATCCTTTAAACGATATATTTTCAAAATTTACTTTTTTGTAAAACTGCATATTGCAGGGCATCTTTCCAATCAGTCGGAAATGAAAGCATATATGTGATTTTATCTCATGGAAATATAAAATCTAATGTACATGACCCTGGAACATGCAAGTCTTGGATGTCAGTCCCTTAAATCAGCTTTTAACATCGGTTGTCAATATATTTTTTGGACAGATATATATTTTTTAATTTTATATATTAAATCAAAGACTTCTAAAAGTTGTTATGTATTCTATTTTTTTATCATCGTATGGTTTCATAATTTACTTGTCATCATTACTCGTTTAGTTAGCTCTTAAATAAAAACAATGCATTGTGTATAAGCTATTGAGATGAACTGTAAATGTATATATACATATATGTATTTGTATTGCATATTGCATATTTTACACAATTTCATACAATGAGCTTATTGAAAAATATTCAAATCTTGAAATAGAGATTGTGGTAAATCTATACCATATACCTTCTGGTGAAATCGCAATATTAATATTCATAACATAATTTCCATTTGATATTTTGATTGAGAATTTTTATCGTGTCCTAGTTCTAAATTCCTTTATTCGAAGGAAAGATATAATAACTCATTTAATAAAAGTATTGCAAAAGCAAGAAATTAATATTTTTACTTTAATTTATAATTTTAATTTATATATTTTTTAAAAACACGACTAATCATATGATAAATCAATAATATATTTAAAAATGTGGAATTAATAAAGGTAATTTGTTTAGTTTCAAGTTGAATATATTTTTCTAAGTAAATCGTCAGAATTTATGTATATTGTGCATTTATCTCAAGAAATAAATTTCTAGTTTTTATGAGAAACTCTCTTTTCATATACGTATTTTAATTAGAGTGGAAAATATTTTCTCTATCTGTATCATTTATTTTTCCTGAAGGAGGTTTCTCATTTGAGCTAAAATATATAATTTTCTAGTATTCGGTCATTCCTAGTATGTGGTCATAAATTGTAAGGAGCAGTTTCCTATTTCAAAGATGTACTTATGACATGCATATTACACATGTAAGGAGAATATTTTCGTAATAAAATAAAAGTAAAGCATTTGGGAAATTTCTTCAATGTTGATTACAAAGAAACGTGTCGGCTATCCTTCAAAACAAATTTTTAAGCATGCGATAATTTTATTTCTAAAATGTATTTTAATTTACTATTCCTCTATATATTTACAAAAATTTAATCCAATATTTCACAAAAATATCACTTCTTACTTCTACCAGGATAATATAATATGAAATAATTCTAGTTAAGCAATTTTGCTTGCCGGGTCATTAAATGTAAAATCAAACTATAAAAAATATTTTTTTAACTTAGTGTTTTTA
The DNA here is from genome assembly GCA_964019185.1 of Maratus speculifer. Lineage (NCBI taxonomy): Eukaryota > Metazoa > Arthropoda > Arachnida > Araneae > Salticidae > Maratus > Maratus speculifer. The sequence goes on along the minus strand of OZ025289.1, from coordinate 275,521,854 downwards.
AATTTTCGTCCTTTTGATTTTATTGAAAATATAGAAAATATAAAGTTACTGATGTTTTTTCTCTATTTTACTTAGGAGTTATTAGCTTTCAAAAGTATAAAAAGAGCGAATTCAGAAAGTTAGGTTATATAACAAAATTTTTAGATCCCCCACCTTCTCTAATGTCTTCAAATGTTTTAGAAAAATTTCAAGAATTGAAAATTTCTCTTTTTTTAATATACAGAGTGTCCCGAAAATATGACCCTGAATTCAAAAATAAATTTTTCAAAAACAAAGATCGATAGAATTATGCAGTAAACGGTTTGTTTATTAGGTAAGTTGTATAGAAAATTCGAACGGTGAATATTTTCAAAAGATTATATTTTGATTTCTAAGAATACCTGATTTTACATATTTTTTTAGATTGTTTGCAGAGAACGAATTTTTCGGCGTGCCGTGCCATATTTTAACGATTTTTTGAACTAAATTTTTGGAATTTCAAAATTTCAGAAATTAAAATTCCAAAAATTATTAAAATATGGCACTGTACGCGGAAAAACTCCTTCTGTGCAAGCAATCGAAAACAAGAAAAATGTCAAATCAGACTTTCTTAACAATCAGAACGTAGACTTTTCAAAATGTTCACAGTTCGAAATTTCTGTATAAAATTTTTACAACTTACCTAATAAACAAACCGTTTACCGCATAAATCTATTAATCTTTGTTTTTGAGAAATTTAATTTTGAATTCAGTGTCTTATTTGCTGGACACCCTGTATTTTTCATATAGTTGAGGCGAAGGTTCAAATATCAGCTAGGGTCTAAATACCGGTTACTAGGTGTTTTGACAACTGAGTGCAGCACATCGTAGAGATGATGTAATGCTGTGTTTCCACCTTTAATTGAGAGAAGAAAATCCTGAAGCCTGTCTCATTTACAAACAGCAAGTGCAAAAGTGTTGAAACAATGAAATCTGGTTTATCAAAAGTTTTTTGAGGAATGTGTTTTGCATTTTCATTAAATACTAATTGTATATTGGCTTAAATTCATAAATAAAATATTTTATAGACATATTAATTTCTCAATGCCGCACGCACATTATTGGTGTTATAATATAGGAATACGTTATTACCGTTCTTTAAATTAAACTTAGTAGTCCGAATTCCGACTACGTAGAATGACATAAATACCGGTAAGCCGGTAACTTAAACCACTAAATTAATGAATAAGGGAAAACTGAATGTGATGATGAGGTAATGGTAAACGTCATTATAGTTGTAGGGAGAAAAAAATGAGGACACCGAAGGCTTAAAAAACGTTTCTTATTGTCCCTATCAACGCTTCAAGATTTAGGAAAACAAATGCATCTAACTTCATATCAGGCGTTGCGTCCTAATTTAAGAAATGAGCCATACCTACTACCAGAATTTGAAAAAAAAAGAACAATTTCATACATATGGAAAAACAATTTTTTACAGTAATGTAAATGATTTTTTTTAATGCACTCATAATGATATGAAGCGTGAAATTTATCAACTTGTTACGAAATAGAGTTAAAAATCCCTTTAAGACAGATGAAACTGGCGGCCTTTGGTCGATCTTTTTCTAAACCGACCAAAAGAAAAGGCTGTTTGTTCGACTCCAACTGCATCATCTTTTACGACACAGGTGGTTTTACGAAGGAAAAAGTACATAACTCCTTTAAACTTTTGAAAGGGATATATGAAGGCAAAAAGTAAATTATACAGAAGACAACTATAACGTTTACGTAAATTCTCTCATATTGGTAAACGAAAAGGCAAGAACCAAACAGCAGGTTTAACATCTGCGGAAAAGGACCAACTGTTAGGATAAATGTCTGTATGAATGCTTAAGTGTAACTGCACTGATTTTGTTCTACTTGTTGTGAATTGTCCTGAGGAAAACATTAGCTACTCAAGGCTCTCATGAAGGATTCTCCAGGCTCAGTGGAAAATGCTCCCCCATTTGTTTGGTTAAAAAGCAGCTTGTTCATGAATGATTGCAGATTTCACTGAGATAGTTAAGCTGACTGAAGATACAACCATTTTAAATATTTTCGATGGGCAGTATAATTATGTCCAAAAGGTCAAAAGAATTGACATGGCTGCAATAAATAATCACCTCTCTGCCTCTTTCCGCGCACAATCTGCAACCTCTCGATAAAACCTTTGTAAGTCTGCTTAAAATCTACTACGCAGAGAAATCAGGCGGTGTTTACGTCATACAATCAAACGCGTTATAAAGATGATAGGATGGAACGATTTAGAAGAATATAAGATTTTAAACAAGAGAGATTGCTGTAAACTGTTTCCTAATGGCTGAGATTTATGCTTTAAATTAAAAAAAAAACTCTTTCAGTCCTTAAGAACATATTAAAGGACACCAACAGAGTAACCATTGCAGTATATCCTTGGGTCATCCCGCGTCATTACTGGAGTTTCTCATGCCCACTTCATAATTTCGAAGTCGTGAGTCTTCTTGAAATAATATCAATCCAGTATCGTACTATGAAAAAAAAATGTGGTCGCAAGTTTTCAGGAGCGGCATTAGTTACTCAATCACCTCCAAAGAAATGTTGTTGGGCAATACAAAATCGGCTACAGTGAACATGAACAGAAAGAAAAAAAACTGGTGGAAGGAAACTTATGAAGAAGCAGGGGAAAGGGACAGATTTTGAAAAAGTAAAATGTAGATATCCAACTGAGGAAGATGACGCAGTTTGTGTCTTTCGCGAGGGTGACTTCTCAGTGGACAAAAAGTGGGAACAATTTTGTTGAAAGTTTCGAATGCGATATGTGAGCTGATAGCGATTGCACTGACGCAGAGAGTAATAATTAAGTTTCTGATTTTTGTAGATTAATTTGATTTAAATTTCAAGGAGCAATATTTTTTGTTTTGCAAGATGAAAAAAACTGTGATCAGAATGGAAGAGATAACCATAAATATTTTGCTTTCAAAATTCCTGTTTATTAAAAATTATATGACGTTCAGTACATAAGAGATGTTATTAATCAAGAAAATTTATTAAAACAATATTCTTATCGTTTAATAGTTAAAATGTGCAATATTTGTGCGTTTCTGTTCGAAAAACTCAAATAACCAGTATTTAGAACTTATTTTCAAAAAATTCAAAAATTTCGAATTTCGAATTTTTTTTTTACCGAAACTGCAATTAAACTTATTTTGTTTTCTCTAAACAAGTGTAAAACATGCTAAGGTGCACTACCATGCCTTTTACTTTTATTAATTTTCGAAATTTTATGATCTAGATGTAAAATAAAAGTGGTAATTAGTACTTGAAATAGTTTGGGAAAAATTTTTATGCGGTTATTGTAAAAAAATGATTAAAAATAAAATAAAATGTTAGTGAAAAACATTTTGGTACGTAAAATTAAGAACTCTGTTATAAAACTATAATGCAGTTTATAAGCAAATTAGTTATACTTAGTTTGCATCCTGAAGATAAACATGAGAGTTCTTTTCAACACAGGAATAGCAAATTGAGAACATTTTTGTTCAATTATTACTCATTTATTCGTGATTCTACTCTGAAAACAATACGAAAAAAAAAGTCGGAACAAACGTAAACGTAAATGGTGTTAAACTAATTGCTATCAAAATTACCTGTTCTAATTGACAATATACAAGTGCCGTCTAATAGGATTATTAGAACGACCGGGTAAATAAAAGAAAGAATCTTAAGATTGGACGTATAAGAAATAATAGAAATTAGAAGAAATAAATTCTAGACAATAAAGAAAATGCCGCAAACACACTACCACTAATTTTCCTGATACAAAAAATGGATCAAATCAACAAATAAAATATTTAGATTACTTTAGATACTATTTCTCTTATTTTTTTTGTAATTAACATTTCGAAAATGTAAATAAAAATGTATTGTTTTTATTGGGGAGGGGGGTGGGTAATTTGGAAATACTTTAAAAAAAAAATACATTATCATATTTTCAAAGTCTCAACGGGGATTGCCCGGCATAGCTTGTAGGGAGCAGAACTCTCTAGTTATAATATATAATTTAAAATAATTTAGAAAAGTAAAATAAACAATTGCAATATTGGGAATTCGGAAGACAATTAGTAGCCACCGGGAAACTGGGACAAGTATAAACAACGATAATTAACTTAATTCCCACAAAAAGAAATAGCATTAAAAGTAACATAAATATTATTTATAAAATTAAAATATCACAAACAATACCAAACTTTTGAATCGCAAATTTATCTTCATAAAGTAACTGCAGATAATACAATGTCTTTTCATACTTAAATTATCATAATTGTATTTCTTTTAAAATTAAGTTTAAAACAATTTCAATTGAGAAAGTTTAATTAAATACCTTTTAATTAGAAAAGTATCTTTCTTGAAAAAATGGATGATTTTTTTTTTAAATTTTAATCTTATACATTTAATTTACAAAATGCTTGCTTTAAAGAATTTGAAACTTTTAAACAGATTCTTTTTTTTTTCCTTTCTAAAAAACCTTTCCTAATCTGCAGATGTAAAATCGCAGATCAGACAAACTTATTTAAATTGAATGACAAAGTATTTTTCTAGAGAATTTATATTCTTTTTATCTAAGTCTCTGTCTGTTCTTAGCATAAGTGTTCAATTTAAGTAAGTCAAAAGTTTTTCTTAAATTTCTGTCTTGCATGTGATCGGATGTATTCCGAAAAGACATTTATGCGGAAAACACACACAAGTCGTTGGAAACAAAACTTTATAAAAAAAAATAGTTAAATAGAATTAAAAAAAACATTTTTATTTTAATTGAGTTTGCTTTCGGTAATTTTTAAAATAAATCTTGAAGTATTTCCACAAAAAATTAACTTTCAACAGTTTTTTTTAAATTAATTTTTAGACGTTAACTTAAATTTTATCTTATAAATATATTGAAATTTTTAGGCATTTGTTTGTTTGTATTGTGTGATCATCTAATGTTATATTATATATGCTAAAAATTCTGTTTAATTCAATTTCGATATATATATATATATATATATATATATATATATTGTAAAACTAATTGAATCTTTCTGATTCTGAAGTAATATTTTATTTACTAACTACTTCCAATATAAAAGAAAATGTACAAGATTAATAAATTTATAAAACTTTCTTAATACTTTTTGCAAAACTAATTATAAACCTTTAGAAGAAAAAAAAGGGGGGTGAGACCAAAATATGTACACTATATAAATGGAAATAAACACACACATACGTTAAACCCTGCTATGAGTAAGAATTTCCCCATATTGACGTAAGATAATTCTTTTTCAACTTTCTTGTTTTAACATTTTTTTATGTTTTCCTAAAAACTGAAAACAACAAAGTACAAAACAAGAAACAATAAATAGAAATTCATACTTTTTAGAGTTAAATTATTTACATAAAATACTCAAAACTATAGTAAAATACTACGTAAATAAAGTATCGAAACTATAATCATGCAAGTCGAAACATTTTGTGAACTCTTTGTCAACTACTTTCTTATTTTGCACAGATTAAGTCTACATTATCTCATAAATGAATATCCGTAAAATCGAAACAATAAAAGCTTCGCTTTGGAGTATTTGTATCTGGTAGCCTAGAAATTGACGTTAACAAATAAATTGACATTATTTTCAAATCTATTTTAAAATTTGCATTGAACAACAGAGAACATTGACGGACAAATATTGTCTCTTTTCACGACAAATTTATCTGAAAACTGCACTTGTAACACTGGTTTGATAAAAGCTTCTTGCGAAACACTTCTTGCGTAATTATTTTTTATTTAAATTTCTTTCACGATTTCCGTTCACGTCCAACATATGGCAAGTGAAATGGTTATAAAGTAAAATTTTTCAGGATAACAAGAGCCAAAAAATACTGGTGCTGACTGTCAAATGCTGTGAGAAATACGTAAAAATAAAACACGTCGAGTTGTATTTAACTGAAAATAGAAATAACGGAATTAGCAAAAATTACGCATTTCGATTGATTTTTATTTCATGTTATAATTATATTTTTAAGTTTTAAAGAAGTATGCAGAACAAAAATGTTTTGTTTTACAGAATTTATTTTATGGAAGAGTAGTAATAGGGCAATCTAATGATCCATGTCTGCCGTAAGTGAAGTGGTGCATAAGCCAAAAATTAATATTACTAGTGATTTACTCGCAGGTTAATCATTGGGTTTGTCTTACAATAAAATGTATCAAATTACTGTAGAGCAAACACAATGATAAATCTACGAGTAAAACACTAATGATATTAATTTTTCTGTTATGCACCACTTCACTTCCGACTGATATGGATAATTAAATCCCTCTATTACTCCTCTTTCATAAAATAAAGGTTTTTCTTACACTCGATACCTTAGGTTTTGTGCTGCCGACTCTTGACTATTAAAACATACATATAACATTTTAAATGATGCGACAAACATAAAAAAATATTGATTAATATGGTACTGAGATTTTTCGAACTCGCATGCTTTTATTTTCAAAAGAGAATGAAGACTGACTTGAATAGTAAAACACACGAAATGGAAAACGAAATACTACGCATGCGCAAGCAAAGTTCAGTCCATTCCCCAACATAGAGGTTTAAAGATTAAAATCATATTTGAAAATATCTAAATACTTAGAATTTTATACCAAATTTTGAAAATGCCATGAAAGACATTGTTAGAGACAGTATCACACTTTGTAAAATCTCAATAGATTCACGAATAATTGAATAGTAATAATTACACTGGTCAACAGCCAAAAAATGGTCTAACTTTTTCCCGTTGATATATGTTCATTTTCACCCCCTGAATCCAAAACCCAAAACAGTTTCGCTCTATCAGGTCAATTTTTTGTGCAAATGTCCATTTTAGGCTAAGTGATTTCCGGCATAAATGCCTATACATAATTGCAGTACTTGTGTATGTTGCATTCCGAGAAGTCGTATTTCGTTGTCCTGGATTACTAATGATAGATTTTTTTCCATTACAGGATCTATGTGAAGTAAATGGCGCCTTCAAAAATATCATGTAGGAATAAGCCGTATGTATTTTGCTATATCTGTGACGAATACACCCTTGTACCAAACAGGAAGCCAATCACCAGTTTTATAAAGCGCACCTACCTTGCTTACTTCCAAATGGCACTAAGTGACCAAGATAAAGGTTGGGCACCACATATAGTATGCAAGAAATGCACCGAGTATCTTCGTGCGTGGACCAAAGGCCAGAAGACGGCTCTGAAATTTGGAATTCCTATGGTCTAGAGGGAGCCTATCAACCATGTCACAGATTGTTACTTCTGCGCTGTAGATCTGACTGATATAAACAGAAACAACCGAAGAAGCCTGGTATATCCAGATCTGCAGTCAGCACGTCGTCCTATAGCCCATTCTGAAGCCATTCCTGTTCCCGTATTTAAAGAACTTCCGGACATTGACGAAGAATCATCTTCCCCCATCAGGGTTGCTGCTGATGACGACGACTATGTGGTTCCAGAATGTAGTACTCCAGTTCTGTTCACACAAATGGAGCTAAATGATCTCGTTCACGATCTTAACCTCTCCAAATCACATGCCGAACTATTGGCATCCAGATTAAAGGAAAAAAACTGTCTCACTGAGAGTGTTCGCATCACCTTCTACCGCAACAGATATCAAGAACTCCTACAATATTTCTGTGAAGAGCTTGACCTGGTGTACTGTAATGATATCGCACGGCTGCTGTACACGCTGAGAGTGGCAAAATACGACCCGGAACATTGGAGGTTTTTTATCGACAGCAGTAAGCGCTCACTAAAATGTGTTTTGCTACACAATGGGAACCAGTTTGCCTCTGTACCACTATCCCACTCAACTACATTGAAGGAGAAGTATGAATCAGTGAAGTATGCTCTGGAGAAAATTCATTATGATGACCATCAGTGGTACATTTGTGTGGATTTGAAAATGGTGAACATCTTGTTGGGACAACAATCAGGGTTTACAAAGTACCCCTGTTTCATCTGCATGTGGGACAGTAGGGACAGAGCTCATCATTACACAATCAAGGAATGGCCTGTTAGGGAGGACCTGGTGCCCTGCAGAGCGAACATCATCAACAATCCTCTTGTGAACAGAGAGAAGATCATATTTCCTCCATTGCACATCAAGCTGGGGTTGATGAAGTAATTCACCAAAGCTCTCGACAAAAATGGTGACTGCTTCATGTACTTGTGCCAGGTTTTTCCCAGATTGAGCATTGAGAAGCTGAAAGCTGGCATCTTTGATGGCCCACAGATCCGTCAGCTAATGAGATATACGCAATTCGAAACACATATGAGTGAAGTGGAACTGGAAGCATGGAAGGCTTTTGTTCTAGTTGTGAAAAACTTTCTCGGCAACACGAAGGCCACTAACTACGTTAAACTGGTGAACAATATGATAACAGCATTCAGAAACCTCGGATGTATCATGAGCATCAAAATGCATTACCTATTCTCGCATTTGGATCGCTTTCCTAACAACCTGGACTCCATGAGTGATGAACACGCACAGCATTTTCATCAGGAGATCAAGGAGATGGAGAACAGATACCAAGGTCGCTGGGATGCAGTAATGATGGCTGATTACTGTTGGAATCTCCATAGAGACATTCCTGCTGCCTTCCACGCTCGGACCTCAACGAAGAGGAAATTCCTACCATAAGTGTTGCACAATGACGAAACAGTGAACTAACCGAATGTTTTCCTGTCCATTAGTTGTTAATTAACTATGTAATTAACTAAACATGTTTTCTGTTAACATACGTACACTTTTTTCGGTTCAGTTAATTACACTTCTGTAGTATATATTTGTTTGTTTCAATTCAACTTCACAGCAAAACCTTACCTGATGTACGGAAATGGATGCCATATTCGGGTTCCTGGAGGTTAAAATATCTTAAATTTATTAAAACATGTCAGACCAATGTTTATTCTACATTGGTTTGACATTTTGAATAATTAAAGAATAACTAAAAGAACAGTTTTAGTTTTTTCGAAGTTTATCTTGATCTTTTCTTTTTCTGGCTAAAGTTGTACTTCGTTTACTGAACTTAATATCAGATAAGTGCTCTTTTAACCTTTCGTTAAATTTTCGAGATGTCATGCCAACATAGACACAATCTTTTTTTTTACTGAGGATAAATTCCTTCAATTTTGCTGGAAATTTCGCTAGTAAATTATTATTATATGTTAGTAATGCATACCTCAATCTCTAAAAAAATTGTGGAATATATTTAAACATGCAATTAAGGAACTCAATTCATGCTTCTGTCTTGGTTGCTTTGCTTGATCAACTAATCTATTAATGAATTGACGATGGCATATGGCATCGAGAATGACATGCGGATGACCGCGGCAGTCACCGGTGACTGGCGGTATTGGAATTGTGTAATGGGAATCTTATTTCGCGGCCCAAACGGAAAGACAGGCAAAATAGTCTTGGCACTCACAGTTATAATGTATTCTATATTTTCTTGTTATAAAATCTATAAAGTACAATTACAGAAATAAATTAGGACGTATTGTTTATTGAAACGGATTCAGATGTAATAACACTGTTTTTTTTTTATTCTAACTGATCATTTTCATATAAAATTGCTGACTACAGGATATATGTTAAATGTACCTTTAAATTTTGTTTGCATAAATACTGAAAATTTGTTCTGTTTAGTGAAAGATTGAGAATGGCTTCCCTCCTCAATACATTCATAGATTAGTTGATAGCAAAATAACCCAGAAATAAGAATAGGAAGTTTAATCAAGTTTATTTATTGCAATATATCTCACAGCTTTATGCGAGATTGAGATATAAATAACTAAAATATAATTTTAATTTAAATCTAAACTTCCAGCAAAATTGAAAGAATTTATTCTCAGTTTAATTGATCCAATTACAGTTTATGAAAAAAGCAAGAATTCATATAATTCGATTCAGCATAGAACATCAAACAAGTTTATTCTATAGTGGTATAACGTTTCTAATATTTCAATGGATTCTAAAAGAGCATTTATTTCATATCAAATTTAACCTCATAGGACCTGATATCTGCTGTAGGATACACTTAAGAAAACCCTTTAAATGAATTGTAATGCTTCTGTAATTGTTACAATTACTTTTAGACATTGTTAATAAATGTTTGGATATCACAAACATTGATATATAAGCTTATACATCTTTCAAGAAGTTTTATAATCGTTTTAAGCAAGTTTTAGAGGTTCCTCGGATATTTGTTTCAGGACTGAGGAGGTTAAAGAACCAAGTAGAGTTTTATCCAGATTGCGTCAAAAAGAAAACGGCAAGATAAACTAAAATGCTAAAATGATCATTTATATATCTAACCTACTCTTTGATCCGAGAATACATTCAGATTTAATTTAGAAGTGCTACCGTTTTTAAACTTCTGTGATTTGGTGTAAAAACCGAAATATTTCAAAAGGTCCTGAAAGTATAACTGGATCTTTCATACCACTTTAGGTTTTCGTGGTTTTCTTCGAGCCTTGCGTAAATACGGGTTAGGTTCCCTTAGAAAGACCCCCACGAAGGGCACTTACCCCCTGGGCTTATATCCCTAGCGTAGATAATCGGCCAACAAAATACACCAGCTACACCATACCACTTTAGAGAAATGAGCTGATCTTTCGCTCACGCAGGCGTAACATTTTGTTTTATTTTTAACAAGATTTTTCTAATCCAATCAGCAACCTTCCTCTCTGAAAATGTATGCTTTTAAAAGATCTTAGGATTATATTAACTAAAATTTTTATATGTTTGTAACACCTTTCAAGTAATTACAGTCGGTTCTAGTTCGAACTCGTCGGGACCACAAGAAATGTTCGAATTATCCGAAGTTCGAATTATAGAAAATATGAAATGAAAGCATGCTTAATATGCTGCTATTACAAAGGAATTGGTGTTAAAGTGTTTTTTTATTTATTTTGTCTTTTATAGTTAGAATAGGACTTAATATTAAATTAGAATGTATAAATACATAAACTAATTAAAATATCAGAAACAAGCACAATGGAAGAAAAAATTAAAGCACCACTGATGAACAGACAGGAATCTAAGAAAGTGGATATCAAATGCATTGGATTAAATGTATACTCGTTTAAAAAAATTTTCACAAAAATCAAAGAAATAAGGTTATTCAAATGATCTGAAATCCGAGAGAAAGAAAAGAAAAATTAAAAATCGGAATTCTCGTTGGCTCAAATTAAACGAAGTCAAGAGAAAATGTGCTCGAATTAATGAAAATTTGGTACTTCTAGGTTAACCCGTCGACCAAAAAATTATCGCCAAACTGTAAGATTAAATGCCAATAATGGATGATCGTGAATGTCACATTCAATGACATTAAATGCGATTCACGTGTTTAAAATGTCATTAAGTGATTTTTATTTCGACTTTTTATTAATATTTTTATTAATATTCTACTAATTATTTGTTTTTTCGTTATTTAAAATAAAAATTATCTCAACATATATAATTTGGCCATTAGTTTGGCGATTTCTATAATTTGGCGAAAATGATCGACGGAATAACCTAGAAGTACCGAAAATTTTTAACATTATTCTACCATTGAAAATTTCGGGACTTCATGTTTAGTTCAAATTAAGCGAAGATTTGAATTAACCAATTTCGAATTAACGATAGTAGACTATATATGTATGTTTTAACGTTTATATTCATATGTGTATATGTAAGTAAGTGTACATTCTTCGTGATTTCCTTTCCTACTAAAACCATGTTTTGCCATCATAAGAGATAGAATAAATAGTCCGTTTTCTAATTACAGCTTTTCATAGGTCCGTATGCAATTTTATGATTAAGTATCGAGAGTGGTCTCATTTTGTTCCTTATGTATTGTAGACTAAGAAATGCGATGGTGGACATCTGGGACCCGCGACTGGGGAGGGGGAGGAGTAGGGAAAGGGTTGAAAAGTGCAAGGAAAAAAAATTTCATTTCATAAAAAATAAAGAAAATTATGCAAAAATATTAATGTTTAAAACATTTATAGATTAGAAAAAACAATTGTAAACATCTAGGAGCCGCGACTGGGGAGGGGAAGAGTTGCAAAGTGCAAGTGAAAAAATTCCATTTCATAAAAAATAAAGAAAATTATGTATAAATATTAATGTTTGAAACAATTATAGATTAGGAAAAACATTTGTGGACATCCGGGACAAGCGACTGGAGAGGGGAAGGATTGAAAAATGCAGGGGAGCAAAATTCCATTTCATAAAAAATAAAGAAAATTATGCATAAATATTAAAGTTTAAAACATTTATAGATTAGGAAAAACATTTGTGGACATCCAGGACCCGCAACGGGGGAGGGGGAGGGGAAGAAAAGGGAGGGCAAGGACGGGGGAGGAATTGCAAGGGACAAAAATTCCATTTCATAAAAAAATAAAGAAAATTATGTATAAATATGAATGTTTAAAACATTTATAAATTAGGAAAAAACATTTGTGGATATTCGGGACTCGCGACTGGGGAGGAGGAGGGGGGGGAGGAGAGGAATTTGAAAGGGGCAATAAAAAAATTCTGTTTAAAAAAATTATGCATAAATATGAAAGTTTAAAACGTTTATAGAATGAGAATGGCATTGAAGGATACTCGGGTCTTGTGATTAAGAAGACGGAGGAAAGGGAAGAGGAGGGGAGGGGAGGGGAGGGGAGTGGAAAGTGTTGAAAGAAGTAAGAAAAAATTTTATTATATATATATATATATATATTAGTGCTTAAATCTTTTATAGAATAAGAAAAGCAATAGTGGGCATCCGGGATCCGCAACTAGGCTAGGGGGAGGGGGAGGGACGGGAAAAAGGTTGAAAAGGGCAAGAAAAAAGATCTGAAGCTTTAGTGGGACTGCATTCTCTTTCTGGATCTGATACCACTGGTTCATTCAGTGGTAAATCAAAAACCAGTTTTTGGAAGAGCTTCATAAATGCTGACGACAGAATTCTGAAAGCTCTTGCCACATAAGGTCAAACAGATATACTTGAGAGTGAAACATATATTGCACGAATACATATGTTCAGTGTACATGCCAAAATCAAACATTAAAACATTAAGTGAGCTAAGATGGTGGTTATTTACAAAAATGCAAGCTGAAGGAACAAATATGCCTCCAACTCAAGCCGCCCTTTACCCAGCCATAAGAAGAGTTCATTACCAAGCAATAATATGGCAAAGAGCACACATTTTAAAAACTAATATTCCACCCCAACAGATTTTGGTTCGATAATAAAGGAAAAATAATACCTACCTGTCATGTGTAACATGCCATGTGCTCCTCAAGAGCTGGTTTAATCGGTGCGTTGTTCGTGTGTCAAGTCAAGATGTGTAGCATCCTGTAAATGTTCACAAATTGGATTACCGTGTAACTGAAATGTGCTCATGCTCGGGTGAGACGGATAAATGTGATAATGTTGGAGGCCTTGATGATGTAAATTATGATGACAGTGATACCGATGATCCTACTTTGTTCTGAAGTTAAACTTTTACTTGCAGTTTAAAATTTGAAAGTTTTTACTATTTAGGTATATGATGTATAATATAGAATAACAATACAAAGATAACAAATAATATTTAGCGTTACAAAATTTGTATCATTTGCTATCATCACTCAGTTCCTTTTCAATTACCTTTATTACTTATTTTTTCCCTTGCACTTTTCAACCCTTCCCCTCCCTCTCCCTCTCTCCAGTCGCGGGTCCCGGATGTCCACAAATGTTTTTCCTAATCTATAAATGTTTTAAACATGAATATTTATTCATAGTTTTCTTTATTTTTTATGAAATGGAATTTTTCTCCCTTGCAGTTTTCAACCCTTCCCCTTCCCCTCCCCAGTCGCGTGTCCTGGATGTCCACAGAAATGTTTTTCTTAATCTATAAATGTTTTAAGCATTAATATTTATGCATAATTTTCTTTATTTTTATGAAATGGATTTTATTCCTTGCACTTTTCAACCCTTCCCCTCTCCCTCCCCTCCCCAGTTGCGGGTCCCGCATGTCCACAAATGTTTTTCCTATTCTATAAATGTTTTAAACATTAATATTTATACATAATTTTCTTTATTTTTTTATAAATGGAATTTTTTCCCTTGCGCTTTGCAACTCTTTCCCTCCCCCACCCTTCCCCATCCCAATCCCCCTCCCCAGTCGCGGCTCCTGGATGTCCACAAATGTTTTTCCTAATCTATAAATGTTTTAAACTTTAATATTTATACATAATTGTCTTTATATTTTAAGAAATGGAATTTTTTCCCTTGCACTTTTCAACCCTTCCCCTCCCCCTCTCCCTCCCCAATCGTGGGTCCTGGATGTCCACAAATATTTTTCCTAATCTATAAATGTTTTAAACATTTATATTTATTGATAAATTTCTTTATTATTTATGAAATGGAAATTTTCCCCTTCCATTTTCCAACTCTTCCCTTCCCCCTCCCCCTCCCCAGTCGCGGGTCCCGGATGTCCACCATCGCTTTTCTTATTCTACAAGACATAAGGAACAAAATGAGACCACTCACTATACTTAATCATAAAATTGCACACGGGATGTAATTAGAAAACGGACTATAAAGAGATTTTTGTAGAATGTAAACATCAGTATGCTCAGTTACAAAATCTGAATGGTACTTGTCGCAGATCTTTAATTTTAAAAACCAGCATTATATGATTTTTATAATAGAAATACTTGAAAATTCTCGAGAAAACAAAACTGTCAAAGTACCGCATGCGTACATTTAAAATATTTTATCGATATCTGTTATGTAAAGTTAAGTTATAGTTATCTTATGTTATTTTTAAGTAGTTCATCAAATAATTTACATTGTTTGAATCACTGCGTTTAAATGAAAACATGTCGGCAGAAAAAAGAACCAAAGTTTATATTTAAATTTAATTAAAGCATTTCCCTTTCAGCTCATTAAAGTACAGCTAATAAATGCAATTAGAAAATTTTCTTTAAAACTTTTAAGATGTTTAGAAATTTTTAAGCATTAATTATTCTAATCCGAAATTAATATTGATTTTATGATAATTTAGTTGTGAAAGCATTTTTTTTCTAACTTAAAAGAATTTTTGTGTTTCCAAATTAACATAAGATACATAAAACAACACTTTTAGTAAAATTAATTTCAGTTATTTAATTATTGAAATTAATGAACAAACAAATCTTATTTCAATTAAAACACTATCCTTTTATTTTTTTATTTTTATTTTAAATTGTTTCTGGACAATTCACTGTTGAAATTTTCTTTTATGAACGCTATTGATGTTTCTATTGTAGATGAAGTACATACCTTTGTTTTTTGAAACGAATAAAAAATAGATGGCTTTACTGAAATTATATTTAATTCTTTGTTTAATAAAAGACAATCTAACAATTATAAGATAAAAATACCACTATTATTAGAATACCGAAAAAAGTTTGGACGGAACTATTAAAATATGTTTCATAACAATGATGCTATAAACTTTTCGTATATGAATGTATAGAATTGAAGCTGGTGTAATACACAATTGAAATGAAAAAAAACTTCTTTAAACACCATAAAATAAGTTAACTGCGCTTTTTTTTAAGGCCTTTCGAAAGAACTTAGTCTTTCTTCGTCAGGCGCAAAAAAGACGTGCGTCCACAATGAATGTAGCGGCACGACTGAAGGGGAATGCGAGAGGGAGAGGGAGCAAGCAGAAGGAACAGCCAATAGGAAAGAAGAAGGCAACAGCCAATCACGGAAGAGCATAAACAAAACTAGATAGACAATGAAGGAGAGGAAAGGAAGAAGGGGGGAAGGGAAATGGGAAAAAAGCGGGGTAAATTAAAAAATTAACTAAAAGGAGAGATTAAAATGAAATAAAATGTACGCAAAAATATATATAAATTATTAAAAAAAAAAAAAAAAAAATTAAAATTAAAATACATAAAAATAAAAAATAGTTTACAATTAGAACACACATGAATAAAAATTGTATACATAATATATACATAAATAATAATAATAATAATAATAATAATAATAATAATAATAATTAAACAATAAACTTAATTATGAAGCAGTGCTAAAAAGATTCTTCCAGGCAACGGAGAGGGTTTTAGAATCAGATTTATCATTAACAATAATATCACGATTAATATAAATAGCTAAATTTTCAAGAAAGTCTAACTCAGAGGAACTATTGGCATTAAAAATAATTTTAGCAGTTTGAAAATTGAAACTATGGCCGGAATCCCAAGAGTGTTTAGCAACAGAAGATTTAGAAATTTCTTGATTAATGACATACCGAGAGTGTTCTTTTAGGCGTTTTTCGAGATTGCGCAGTTAACTTATTTTATGGTGTTTAAAGAAGTTTTTTTTCATTTCAATTTTCGTATATGACCACAGTGAAAACTACTATTTATGTCGGACATTAGGTCTAAAACTGCCGTAAAAGATGCATGACCGATGAAGATGTGATACAAATTTGAAATGTTTTTTGAAATTAAATTTTCTTTCTATTAAAAAAAACTTTAGCGATTTATTAATAATTCAGCATTTGAAATTTAATTTTAAAAACTTTTTTCGCCTTTAGAAATTTAATTTTTTATATCTCCGCGAAATTTTAAAAAAGTTGAGAATTTTTGGATTTTATTTAAATGATTTGATTGAACATTTTTAATTTGATTAAAATAAATAACTTCCTTTTACATTTATCTTTTAAATTAAATTTATTGGTGCTACCACCTATGTAAGAATTTAATAATTATAAATTAAAAATTTGCGTTTAATAATAAAGAATAAATTGTTCTGAACTAAATATTAAACGAAACTCTCATTGCGATGAGTGATCACACTAATCCATTTGTTTCATTTATTACATGTGATTATAATAAATTAGTATTTTTAAATAAATAAAAGGAAAAAATAAAAATATTTGATTCCGAATAATATATCGTTTATCCGAAGACACGTTTAATAAATGCAATTGAGAAAGGCAAATTGTTTCAAAATTTGCCTTTATAAATGTTTAAAAAAAATAAGTTTTCTCTATCAATCTATTCTTTTAGTACACTTGGGCCTAAAAACACTACTATCTTAAAAACATAGTATATCTTGTTTTCAGGCATTGTCAAAACCTGATTTCCAATGAAAGCCAATGGCTCAGTTAGAATTTTTTCGCAATTTTCCATTTTTTATTTTATTTTTTTTTTTTTGGGGGGGGGGAGAGGAAAGCTTTGAAACTTACATCCTAAACTGAAAGAATGCATCCTGAACTGAAGAGAACTGAATACTCTATGAATAGATTATATTTTTTCTTATAAAAATGTAAGAATCTACAAATAAACAAATGGCTGTTGACGTATAGCACGTTCCAGCGGTTCACAATCGAATTAATTATATTACAGTTAAATACACTTCTAAATTTTAATAATCCTCATTTACACTATAAAAGTAGCTAATGAGCTTGGGAAACGACGATTGTATGATGTGTTAAGATTCGCAATCTTAAATCTCAATATTGTGATCTGCCATTAATATTAATAGCTGCGAACTTGGTAAGACCTGAAGACATTACATATTCAAAATAATCCCCCTTAGTGTTTTTTCCTGTTTTTCCTTGTATGAAAGATGGCTTTGGAAATTTCATATTTCATGTATTGATTGCATAGATATACCACATAAAAGATAATTGAATTTTCTATTTTTTAACTCATTGACACTGATTTAAATGCAAGTGGTTTTACAACAGTGTATTTTAATATGCATGTAAGCACATATATCGCATCCACAACAGTCACAAACAGTGATACGTTTACCCCTGAAGGATTCCATGTTATTAGAATAGATTTCTACTAATTGTCAAGTGAAAAAGATTTTTCTGAACAGTAGTGAAATTGGCGGAGTGCTGTTCTTCTACCTCTTTTATTGATTGCAGTTTATATAAACATGGAAGAAAATTTCTATACTCAAATGTTGAGTTATACGAACATACCAGGAAGCACACTATCCAACAGTAACCGGTAGTGTCTGTTTTGTGTCGGCTCCGTCACAGTTGTTTCGGTGAAGCCTCGGTAGCTGAAATTTAAAAATCTGCTTTTTTGACTGCCGGCTAAAATAATCGGTCCCTTTATGGTTATATATAGGCAAACGTAATATGGTTATATTGCGTCGACAAGTAACGCAGGACCTATATGTAATTTCTGATAGAGACCCGATTAGATTTAACAACATTGGTTCAAATTAAGAATTTTTAGTTTTTGCAAACATTTTTCTTTCTTTTTCTTAATTTTGTTTCAGTTTTGGTAACAGATGTATATTTTATGTATTTCATAAGATTCAAACGGTGATAAACAGAAAAATTGTCACAAATCACTTCTATATATTTATTATGATTTTGATGGTTTAAAAATTATTTCTAATTATTTGAATTTTCAAAAGAATTTTTTTAAATTGCTCCTTAAAATTATTGTTATTTATAAATTTTATCATGCAAACAAAAAACATACTTCATCAGTTAATTGAACGTATTACCTAATTTTAACAGCAATAGCTAAGTTTCTTATTTTATTTAAAAAAAATGAATTAAATTAAATTACAAGTTATAAAAATACAAAAAAAAATCCATCTATATTTTTTGCTTGAAAATTTATAAGAAAGGTTAAGATATTTTAACTTTATAAAAAATTAATAAAAAAAAGATAAACTAATATTTTTATTTTTTAGCTCAAAAATACTGATAAGTGAAAGAGTTAATACTGCTACATAATCCTTAAATATATCATATTTTAAATCATAAAATAACATAACATGAATTCATATTCTAATTAAAAGTGATTAATTACCAACTTATTTTCTTATTAAAATTAATTTTTCCCTGTTAATATTATATTATTTTATAAATTAACGAAACGCATTAAATTATATTAAAATTTCTAATAAGAAATTTTATTAACTGAGAACATCTAAAATAATATATTTTTTTTACATTTATTTATTCATAAATTTATAAGAAAAAACAATTTATTTGCTTTAACTAATTTGTTAAGATATTTACTTTATGCATTTAAATACTATTAAATTTTCTTTTTAATGCACGTATGAAAACATTACAAAATAAATAAATAATAAAATAAAAATTATTCAAGATTCCAATTTTCGCATTTACCATTCACTTTCAACTACACATCAGCACTTATCGAAATGTTTCGCTTTATTATCCAATAGAATTCGCCCTCCTCTCCCTCAGCAAGACTTAGTGGCTAAGTGATTAGAGCGTTTTTCTAGTGCATTTGGGGACGTCACACAGTGGGGCAAAAACCCAAAAAGCTGGCCAAAAGTCGAAAAATGAAACTACGATTTAGGGAATTTCGATTGTACAGTTGGCTAGAATAATGTTTGGAGAGTCAGAATCTGTATTTAAAAAAAGATTTTTGCTTTTCCCTTACAAGCAGCATCATTTCAAAAATGATGCTTGAAGGAGTATCATTTAGAGCGAATAAAAACAGCAAAACAACAGTTTATTTGCTATATTTTATAATATTATCCGATTTTAATGATTTGAAATGGATTCACACTATGATAGTATGTACTTTATTTGCATGCATTACAAAATTTATATTAAGCATGTAAAAATTAATATATTCATTGTCATTTTTGATAAAAAATTTTAGAAAAAAATTTATTTTTTTGCTTTTAAACATCAAAAAGTTTAAATGTTCCACAGTGTTCCGCAACGAAATTTAATGGAAATAATAACTTGGGCTATTGTCTAGTGATTCATAAAAATCCAGCTGCCTAAAACTGCCTTTCTGCATTTCACGCATATTTTAGTAACCGCAAGTAAAAATGCCACTTTTTCGGCCGCCTCAAAAATTTTGAAATTGACTACTTTTCACATAATTTAGCCGATAAATAGTTTTCAAATTTTTGAATTATTCAATTTTATAATAGTTTATTTCCTACTATATTGTAAATAAGTACTATAATCATAAGATTACATTAATTTGATAAGTAAGCTTAGTAATGAAAAAATGAAAATAATTCTCTATTACTGATCCGGTAGAATAACATATTCTTATCTTTATAGGTAGTAATTTTGTTTGTTCTATTATAATTAGAAGAATTATTTTGTCAATGGCTATATTTGCTAGATCAAACTACTGAGCGTATTTCATTAGTGCGAGTAAAAATTATTATGAATATCACTTTTGCTTATATTAGTAATTTGGATTTGATTTGCAAGTGAGGATGTGATGGCACATCTATTCTGAGTACATTTAAACAAAATTTAGCTATGAAGATGGCATTATGTCTAATATATTTCTCTTTTCTTCCGTGCTACTAGAATACATAAATATTGCGAATAATTCATGAATCGTCAATTTGAAAATATCCAGATCTTCATTTCACTGATTTTATCGGGCCAATCAAGATCCAATTTTCTTTCTCAAGAAATACGGAAGCAACTGTCAATGAATGGGATTGCATTAAATACTAGCAGAATAAACTTATTTCGTTTAATACAATCATTGATGCAGAAGAAAAAGTCGTTAAAAACGAATTAATATAATACTCAACGTTGCTACCTATGTCAGACAGCATCAAAACATCATCTTACCGATCTGACATTTTTTATTAAAAGTGGATTGAGATAATTTAGAATTCAGAATATCTAAGTTACATGCAAAGATGTTTAGAGAGGCCTTGCACCTGGCAGACAACTGGATAGAAAAAATGAAAAGCTTGTACTCTGCATGAAAAGAAGAACACTGAAAATGCAAAATAAAATATGCAAAAAATATTTCGTTTACAATCAAGACTTCTCGTCGAGAAACTAAATCCCAGATTTGGAAGCACAAATGATGGAAATACAATTCAACGATTCTTTGAAAACGCAACTATTTGTGTTTCTAAACGAGCATATACGAAGATTTGGTTAAACGTTTCTATGCCATAAGTAATTTCTTGTAGCCATGTTATTTATTTGATAAATTTCGAAAATTTTCCCTTACAAATAGTTCATAGATTTGAGCAGCACCCCTGATTCTATATGCTTACTTCAGTACATAAACTAGTTATTAATGACAAATTAATAACATTATCTTCATTACTGCCAATTTGTCAAATGCCATAAGATACTCAAGAATCATGCAACAAACTGATCAAAAAGGCATCGAGAAGATTTATCGCAAAGATGCAGTAGAGAGAAAAAAAATATATTTTTACGACTTTTAATGTCATCAGATTCTTTCCTTTCTAGTTTAGGTAAATTATCGTAGAAGAAATTAAAATCATTGATCCTAAGAGTCACAGGATCTTCCAATACCGCCAAAAAGTTCTGCTAACTATTTCGACACCTTGACCTCTGAAGAATCTTTTTAATATACTACAGTTGATCTAAAGGTTTGTTTCTAGAATATATTTACGTTTTTATTTTAATAATATAAAAATTAAATAGTCTAATGTACTTAAATTTCGTTTAAATATATCTTGTTTTTTGAAAATTCCCTTTTAAGTTTACCTCGAAATTTTAAATTTTATTTAAATTTTATTGTTTTTACTCTTAATCTGTAATTTTAATTATTTATTTATTTTTAAAATTTAACTTTTAAATCCTAATTAGCATCCTGAAAAGTTTACGAAATTACATATAAATTGAATAACTTTTGAGACATTTTAATTTTTATTCCGCCATATTGTATCCGCCAGTTTTTTTTTAATTTTAATTTTGTATTCTTACTTAGCATCCTCAAAAACACCTATATACGAATTTTCGTACAATTTGAATAACATTTTCATATTTTGGCCAGCTTTTCGGGAATTTGCCCCACTGTGCGTCAGATCGAATCCAGCTTCTTTCTGCGGCGAAATGTTGTACTATGAAATAATTACAAATATATATTGCAATATTCTTCATAAATAGTGCCATCAAAACAGAATGAAAAAAAATTGGTGGTGTCCATTGGTGGTGTTTGATTGGCCTTCGTATGGTTAGCTATCGGCGTAACGTCGGAAAAGTATTTTGTCGGCAGTCTTTTCAGATTTTGACAGCACAGGTCGGGCTAAGTAACAGTTAAAAGGACCGACTATCGCCCCAGACTATAAAAGTGTTGGGACCGATATCGTCAACTTGCTATCGTGGCGTTGTCATCAATCGGCAATCGGCAGTATTCCGATTGTTTCTTGACAGCTCAGTGTTTGTTAAGATGGGATGGCGCATATGTAAATATGCAAGCAGCATTGATATGAACAAGGAGATAAATGATTAAATTCAACTGTAATTGTCTTACATACACAAAACATCCAGGCATATGCATAGATACAATGATTACATTCATGGTATTAGTTTTGCCTCGATTTTATTGTGACTATTTGTTGGTATGCCACGAGTAGTAAAGTGGCCAAATGTGTACATGTATTATACAAATAAATAAATAATTCAACTCAAACTACAACGATTTACAAATTAGAAAATTTTTTGAATATAATTTGGCTATCTATGAATTTGTGCTTTCTAAAATGAGAAGAAAAAATGCATATACCACGTACGTTAAAAATAAAGCTTCTAACTGTTATTTATTTCATAAATAACAATTACGTTAATCAGTAACTTAGGCGTCATAACAATACAGGACACAATGGGGTTTAAATTATTGAGAAATCCAACAATGGACTTAATTTTTCAGTCAATAATTCAATATCTAGTTCATAAAAAAAGCACATATTAACATATATCACAAACGCTTTAATAATACTTTAAGCAATATCAAGAGTGATATCTCATTAGTGATAGCAGATAAAATTTTATTATTCATAATTATAAAAAAAATCTCTCATTTTTTAATTTTAAATTAATTAACATGTTAGTAATAACAATATTTGTAAGACTTTAAAATATGAATCAGATAATGTATAGGGTAACATCCCCAGTAACTTGCATGCACCAGTGATTGGCACATCCTACAAACATGTCCTAAAAAAAGATTTATATCCAGTCTTTAAAAAATGCAAGACCATATACCAGGTATATGCTCATTTACGTTAAAGATTATAACTTTGATTTATGCTACTAGATGACAATAGTGCCTAGGAAAGAGAAACAATTATGGCTTGACTCAAATTAGCCATTTTTGTTGCAAATGCTTCTTTTTTAGGCATGCTTTTCAATTCACTATTATCTGATTTATAATATATTTTAAATTTTAATTGACAACAGTTTTGTTTAGTTGAAAAAGGTTACTTTAATTGTGTAAAAGTATTTTCGACACAAATATTTGGATTTCTGAATTAATGATAGATGTCAATTAATGGTGGTGCTTCAATTTTGCTAGTTCCAAGTAATTGGCACCTATTCCAATTTCAAGGAATTCGCAAGTAATTTGAGACTAAACCATTTATTTTGGAAGTACTTTTAAAGCTATAGACTAATTTTGTTTGTAATTTGTTTTTATTTGAAAATATGAAATAGTATCAAAAATTGGAATCCATTAAAGCTTCATATGACAATTACTGGGGACAGCATGGCAATTTCTGGGTATTAATATAAGTATATTGTATTGTTTTAAAGTGTTCACATTTCAGACTAATATGCTGATTTCTTACTCTCAAAAACCTGAAATATGGCATCTTCATCTACAGTAAATTCATTTAAAGCGATTGAACCCAATGCAAAATGTAAAGTTTTTTTTAAAATATAAACATGTCCAAATTACTGGATCACAAGCTGTCATACATTTGTTGCTCTAGGTGCCAATTACTGGTGATTTCAGAAACTTTTTATAAATATATCTTTATAAAAATACTTTTTCATTTTTTTTTTTTTTTTTTTTTTTTTTGCTTTTGGTGGGCAATATAGATGCACAGATATGCATTCTTTGATTTAAAAACATTTCCAAGTAAATATCTTATTTCTTTGTAATAAAAATTGAAGTAAGTTTAAAGACAAATTCTTAAAGTTCCAATTACTGGGGTTGTTACCCTACTTTACGCTAAAAAATTTCCTAGGACTCATTCAAAATTTTTAAGATTCGACAAAGTTTGTTATGCTTGTTCTAGTTGTAAAAAGAGTGGTGTTTGCGCTATTCATGGTTAAAAATTTTTGAAACAAACCTGCTTTACAAATCGCCAAATTTCCGCAAATACGTGTCGTTCAATCCAAATACAAATGGTGAAATGATATAAAATGATTTTTATTCTTTCCTAATAATGTGTTTATTTTGCGTATAGGTTTTTGAAAAGCCTCACAAACAAGATTATTTTTTCAGATTGTACGAAGACATTGCGCATTTCCTTATTATTTGCCATAACAAGACAACAACTAAAGATAGGACAGGTCTGCTATGGTGTTTTGCGTTTCAAATGGAAATTACTCTCTTTCATTTAACATATCATATGGGCCATTTTCACCATTTGCTTACATCTTATGGTAACGGACTTGGCAAGTAACGGATTTTACATTTCAAATTAAAAAAAAAAAAAAAAAAAAAAAAAAAAAAAAAAAAAAGTTTATTAAAATGAACTAGCTCGTATATTTTCTAATTTAGATAATAATTTACATACCTTCTAGAACTATTTAGTAAACTTACTTAGCAGCTTACATTTGATCGCTTACATTTCAAGGGAACGGACTTAACAAGTAACGGACTTAACAAATAACGGACTTGACATTCCATATAAAACCATTAGATATGAACTCGCTTCTATAATTTCCAATATAATAATATACATACCTTCTGAAACTATTTAGAAAACAATATTTAATTATAAAAGTGTAAAAATCATAATTTTAATATTAAAATTCACGGTAACAGACTTGAATAGTGTTTTTTTTTTTTAACAATTTCCACTTGACTTTAAAAATAAATACCACCCTTGATAAAAGCTTATTCTTGCCACCATTACATTGCTTCAGAATTAAAGAGTAAAAAATGTTAAGTAGTAGTTGTGTGGATAGTTTAACTATATCACCGAATACTTTCTGCTAACTTTAGGCGCATTCAAAACCAATTTTGAGTAAAATAATCACAAGGTAACGGACTTGACAAAAAGTGAGGGACAAAAGATTTCTGGTAATTTTAATATCTTTTGTAATACTGTTTTCATTAATATAGAACGCTAACTGTTCATATTTAAAATAATTAAACCTTTTTATTTTAAAAAGTTAGCTCAAATAAAAAAAATACAGTTAAAAACATAACACTTTGAATGGTACAGGCATTTTTGCTTAGAATCAAAATTTTTAAGATTTATATCTCAAACATTTTTATTGATTTTTTTTTTAATTTTTCATGTTAGAAATGTTCAATATAATCTTCTTTAGCTATTTCATAGCTCAAATCAAACTTTAAATATTAATTTATGTTTCGGTTTTCTTCTTTTTACTCTGGGACAGCATAGGTAAGCGAAATTTGAAAATGGCCCAGATTATACCGTTCACCTGCAACAAAAGTGACACATCTTGACAAAAGTAAATTTCACACGAGAGGCAAAAGAGAATTTGCATAATTTTATTGTATCTTATAATTACAGAATTTAGCTCTGAAATCAGGAGTAAAAAGTGCATAAAAGTATAAAACCTTTAAGAATGAAGACATAGGACAAGGTTTGGAGGATTAAAATATTTTACCTCTTTACACAAACCACTGTTCTTCTGTAATCAAGAATAAACATATAGTGTGATAAAAAAGTGAATCTCCGTATAACAACCCATTTAAAACTTTTTTTTTCTTTAGCAGGACACATCTATGACAGATCTTTTAGTAAAATAAAACGCAAAATAAATTTTTTAGATTTATGGCACTTTTCTTGCGGGTAAGCGATATTAACCCTGTATGATGTAGATATTTCAAAATATTGAATTTAAAGAAAATTTTACAAAATGACCACTTAAATTTAACGGAATAGTAGAGTACAACATCCGTTATCTTCGGCATTTCATTGTTGCTTTAATGGCAATTATTATTTAGCTCTTTCAGTAGGTTTTTGAATAACTATATTGCCTTTTCAAGCCATTAAATCTTAAAGCGACTGAAACTGTCATTTTTCTTCCGTCACACGTGGAATTGATAGTTCATGACAGATTCAAACAGCCCTTTTCGATTCATTCATCAATGCTGTAGTCATTTATCAACAAATCAGTATTAAATGTTCTTACTTTTGAAACTGTTATCGTTAATAAGAAATTCAAATATTACCGATTTAGAATGGCAAAAAAATCGAAAAAATTCAATCATATAATGCAACTTCTATATATTTAATTGAATTAATTTTTTTCCCCAAAATTAAAACAAATACTTAAAATATTGAGTTTTAGTTAGTATAATAGTTTGAATATTTGCTTTTCTTATGTTTAAAAAATAATCACGATAGTGCAATCAATAAATAAATTTAATGTAGGAAATTTATAACATTTCATATTCAGATGTGGAAACAGATGGATTAAATTAAATTGTCATTAATTTTTAATTTCATGGTAATGACTATTATAGATATATTATCCTGCTGAAAACATATATTATACATATAATTAAATTGTGTACCAAAGATTTTTAAATGCGCTTAACTTTTTACCTCTTAGAAATAAATAAAAAATGTACCAAATTGTATAAATGTTCAAAACAAAGTAGAAAATTGGATTATGCTTATCACATGTCCTTTCTTTTATTTAAAAGGTCATAGTTTTTAAATTATTATGCTTCCCATTTGGAAAATATTATTCAGTTAAACATTCTTTCATTTATAAATAAATATAAATAAATAAGAACCACCCTTTAAAGCAGAGTTTTTTTAATTCAAAGCCCATTGGAACTCGTTGCAGAGCTCCAGATTCAAAGCTCATTGCAGACCTCTCAAATGATGTGTCACACATTTGGTGTTGTAAAGAAATTAAAAATGTGCCCCCCTGGAGGGCACAGTGGGGGATGACACACAACACATCCATAATATGAATAAGCAGTTGCAGACCTTTCAAATGATGTGTCACTCAACTGGTGTTGTAAAGAAATTAAAAATGTGACCGCCCCCCCCCCCCCCTGGGGAGAGCAGAGTATGGGGGTGACACACAAGACATCCATAATATGAATAAGCAGTTGCAGACCTTTCAAATCGTGTGTAACACGACTGGTGTTGTAAAGAAAATAAAAATGTGTCCCCCCTGGGGAGCACAATGGGCGATAACACACAAGACATCCATTATATGAATAAGCAGTTGCAAACCTCTCAAATGATGTATCAAACGACTGGTGTTGTAAAGAAATAAAAAATTTGGCGAAATATTACAGTTATCGCCAAGTTGGCGTCACTTTTGACAACTAATTTTGGTCGCCAAATTTGGCGATATATCGCCAAGTTGGCGACAAACTTGGCGATTGTTGGCGATTGTAACCTTTCCTCTCTTTATGGTAACCCATATGGCGATGCATAGACGGAGCCCTTTCCTGATTGGTCTATTCGACTCATGGAAGGAGTGGACAACCCGGATTCGTTAGTTCCGGAAATCTTCCACATCAGCATCATTCCAAGAGTCATTCCTTTTAAGGCTAGTTTTTTTTTACTATAGAAGGATGTTTAAGCATGTTCAAAAATAAAAACAAAGTCGTTTTCATAGCAATAAAATTGAATCGATAATGCTCAATTGGATTTAGTTTTAAGCTTCCAACAAGTTTAGTTAATTTAAATTTTGAAGTTTGTTTTAAATTGTAATTTTTGATAGTTAAATTTCAATATAAATACATATAAATATCGATATGAAAAATTATAGTACAAACAAACAAAACCCGACAAGTTATTTAAATAACATTTATTTAAAAAAATTAGCGTGAAACATTTTTTTTTCCTTAAAGAGTATTTGGCATAGAAAAGTATGTTTTAAAAATTGTATTCCATCACCAATTTAATTAAACTGCCAAATAACGAAATTTTCCTTATTTTTTTACGGATGTTGTATGGAAGTTCCTCCGAATTGTTTAGGTAGATTTCGTATGAAATACTACCTATTGCATTTGCACCAGTTTATATATACAGGGGTTGGACAAAAATATGGAAACACCTTTAAAAAAACACGTTTCCTTGCCTAGTATTGTGTACGGTACCCGTTGTTTTTCAAAACTGCTTGCAGTCTTCTCGGAATAGATAAATACAGTTTCTGTATGTTTACCAAGGGAATATTGTACCATTTTTCCTGCAAAACGGTGGCAAGTTCAGATAACGATGTTGGCGGTGGATAGCGAGAACGCACTTTCCGCTCCAGTGTAGACCACAAAGGTTCGATAATATTCAAGTCTGATGACTTTGGTGGCCTGGGGAGATGCGAAAATTCATCCTCGTGCTCAGAAAACCAGTCCTGGACAATGTGAGCTGAGTGAACGGGGACGTTGTCATCTTGGAAGATACCATAATCATTGGGGAACAAAGCTTGTACCATTAGATGGACTTGATCGGCCAAAATGTTCACATAAGTCTGAGCAGTAATACGCCCTTACAGAGTTATCATGGGGCCAGAAGAGAACCACGATATGGCTGCCCAAACCATCACCGAACCCCCTCCATGTTTCACTCTTGGCCACAAGCAGTCTGTATTATAGGCTTGAGATGGCGTTCTCCAGACGTAAACTCGGTCAGAAGTGGGGAACAATGTGAAAGAAGATTCATCAGACCATATTACGCTCTTCCACTGCTCTATAGTCCAGGTTTTATGACTTAAACACCACTTTTTCTTGTTACAGGCATTAGCATTACTGATGGATGGCTTTTGAATTGCAACACGGCCAGCAATTCCCTATTTATGAAGCTCCCTTCTAATTGTTTTGGTACTCACAGGATTCGGTAACACGACATTCATTTTAGCAGTAACTTTTGCAGCTGTGAACTGCTTATTTTTCGCGATAATCCTCCTTAATGATCGCCTGTCACGATCACTCAGCACACAGTTTCGTCCGCGCTGTGATTTAGCGGATGATGTTTTTTCCTCATTTCAAATATGCGGAATAAATCTTCGCCACAGTACCTCTTGAAACACTAAAAACCTCCGCTACCTTGCTTACGGAAGCACCCATCATACGCGCGCCAACAATTTGTCCACGTTCGAAGTCTGTTAACTCTGACATGATGCAATGATAACCTCACATAACAGTGCTCCAACAACGACTGAACGGTGCAGCGATTTTACGAAGTTGTATAGGTGGCGTCAGTAGGCAAAAACTCCAGTGCCATCAACATAGTTCATTATAATCAATCTTTCTTTTCAAACATGCATTTCAAAAGGTGTTTCCATATTTTTGTCCAACCCCTGTATATATATATATATATATATATATATATATCACTTTGTTATGGACACGATAACTTCTATAATTCTTCACCAATCTCCACCAAACTTTTAGGTAGATTTCGTATGAAATACTACCTATTGCATTCGCACCAGTTTATATATCTATCTATCTATCTATCTATCTATCTATATATATATATATATATATCTCACTTTGTTATAGACACGATAACTTCTATATTAGGTAGATTTCGTATGAAATACTACCTATTGCATTCGCACCAGTTTATCTATCTCTCTATCTATCTATCTATCTATCCATCTATATATCTCACTTTGTTATGGACACGATAGCTTCTATAATTCTTCACCAATCTCCACCAAACTTTTACATAAAATCAAAGGGGATAAAATCTCGGCTAAGTTCGTTAATGGGCAAAATCGGACCAAGGGGGTCAAAATAGGGGGCGTTTTTGTGAAAACAGAAAAAAGCCCATAACGTCTTAGTAAAAATAAATATCGAATGAGTTTAAAGTTTATATTACTTCTAAATAATGGGCCAAAAATTTATGCATGACAGATTTTTGATAAAGTTAAAAATGGGCTCAAGGAGCGAAAAAATAGGGGTTTTGGGAGGAAAAAAATCATAACTTTGTCAATTCTTAAGATATCAAATCCGTCTAAATTTTTTATAAATATTCTTAAAATTATCTAAAACTTTTGTATTTGCAAGTTTTTGATAGGACTAATTCTTACTGGTAAAAAAAATTAAAAACAAAAATAAAAAGGGCTTTCGAAAAAGAAAAAAATCCATAACTTTGTCAATTCTTAAACTATCAAATCCAATTAAATTTATTTTACATTTTCTCAATAATATCTACAACTTTTATATTGGCAAGTTTTTCATAGGATCAATTCTTATAGCAAAAATAAATTAAAAGAAAATTGGTGTTGGAGAAGAAACCTCTAGTTCAAACTGCTTACATTCTGAATCATTTTATAAATTCATTTTTTATTTTAAACACTCCAAATGGCAAATCCTCTTATTTAGGAACTATATAATATGAAACATTGGCCAGATTTTTGATAAAGACAGAATACATTTCAAAAAACGCTGCCAAAAAGGGTATTTTGAACAGAATTTCCCGAAATGACAGTGATAGGAAATTTGAAGAAGCATTCAGATAACAAATTGCGTTTTTCCTGACTCATTTTTAAATCCATTTTTATTCTCAAACGCATCCAGTTTACAAGTGCTCTTATTTAGGAACTGTATAATATGACGCTTTGGTCAATTTTTTGATAAAGACAGAATATATTTCAAAAAAGGCTGCCAAAAAGGGTATTTTGAACAGAATTTCCCGAAGTGACTGTGATAGGAAATTTGAGGAAGTATCTAAATAACAAATTGCGTTTTTTCTGACTTATTTTTAAATTCAGTTTTGCTCTCAAACGCATCCAATTAACAGAGTCTCTTATATAGGAGCTGTGTAATATCCCGCATTGTTCAGTTTTTTGATAAAGGCTGAATATAGTTTTAAAAATGCTGTCAAAGAGGGCACTCGCGCAAAAATTCCCCAAGCTATCATGATTAAGAATTGAGGTTGTTTTCAAAATTGGTTATTTTATAACTCATTTTTAAATTCAATTTTGCTCTCAAACACATTCAATTGACAGTCTTTTGTTATTTAGGAACTATATAATGTACCGTATTAGTTGATTTTTTTTTAATAATGTCAGAATTGTTTCAAAATATGTTGTCAAAATGGGCATTTGATCCGAATTTAGCTTAAGATGATTCTGATAAAACCAGTCCTTACAGAAAAAGGAAATTAAAAAATTTTCAAAAGAGAACAAATAAAGTTGTTAAACTGGGTTTATCTGTAATCAAATTTATTTTTTGTTGTTGAAATGAGCACTCTTCGAAATCTACATTCGCCTACAGGCCAAGCCGACAGGGATTTTTTAATAAACATATATATTCACACAAGAAGAATATTTGGATTTTTTTTTTCAGATTTTTCGGGGTATGCCCATA
The DNA here is from genome assembly GCA_964019185.1 of Maratus speculifer. NCBI lineage: Eukaryota > Metazoa > Arthropoda > Arachnida > Araneae > Salticidae > Maratus > Maratus speculifer. The sequence goes on along the minus strand of OZ025289.1, from coordinate 275,490,532 downwards.
TGGAGACATTCCTTGTTAGAACAGTCTAGCGGTAGAATTTAGGGTACCGTCCTTATCGGAAAAAAAAGAAAACTTGCTCAATTATGTAAGCAGAAGTAGATTTAAATGAGAAGGTCTTTGATAAACTGAATCGGATTCTCTCCTATTTAATTAAGCACGTTTCCGTCACACTTTATACTTAGGACGATATGCTAAATGCTTCCGAAACTAGTCTGATCTAAGTGTGCATATTCTGACGTTTTTAGCATTGTTTTTATGTTACTGCGTCAAGTAGAATATTATTAATTCCTTAATTACTGGTTTCGAGATCATAAACGACTAAATTAAACATCTTATCATATTTGCATTTATTTTGAAAACCTCTCCTAGCATCTTTTTTTAACTGTAAACAAATATTTTTTACGGCCATCTTTTTTTTTTTTTTTTTTTTTTTTTTTTTTTTTTTTTTTTTTTTTTTTGACAACAAGCATGTGTTGTAAACCTATTAATGCCTACGTAAAAAATATAACCTCCCCTAATTAATTTTGAATAGAAAACCCAATTGTATCATAAACGGTTTCATTAAATATAACTGTCCATGTGCGTTTAAAAAATCTTGTTAATAAATAACATTATCTCGTATCATTCAATCTGCAAGTATAGATACTTAGGGAAAAACTTATACACATGAAACACTCGGAAATATTTTTATGAATAGTTTGAAGAATAAAAGTTCCGCACTCCAATCAATGAACCATATCTTATGACAGATGTCTCGAAATAAGTTTCTTTTGTAAGGCGTAATATTGTTTCATAGATACATTCCTAAAAATTGTGTTATATAGTAATTGTTGTGTTCTAATTGAATTATTCTACACTGTTAAAAAAATTCTGAAATTCACGAACATTTTTTTCCTGAATTTCGCAGAAAAACTCCCTTTTAACAACAAAAGGGTATTTTCCGTTACAAATCACAAAACTCCATCATATTTCCTGAAAATAAAGAAACGGATGGAAATAAAAACAAAAAACGGAGACACTCCGTTGTGTGGGAAGCTCCATGGCCGAGTGGTCAAGACACCACACCGCTAATCACCTGCCAGCGCAGATTGTGGGTTCGAGTCCCATTGGCGCCATGGAATAATGAAACATAAAAAATTCCTTTTAAATTACATTTTTTCTGTTTATTTTTATCTTTTTTTCATATTAAAAATCTTTTAATTTATTAGCCGAAAATTAAATAAAGAAAGAAATAAATAGTGTACAACAATTTCAAAAAAAATTCTATATATATATATATATATATATTTGTAAAAAAATTTTTAATAAAAAAAATTTTATTCAAAAAAAACAGTGGTTTTAAACAGTGATTTTTTTATTTAAACTATTTAAAAAATTAAAAATGATTTTAAAAAATAATAAGTATTATGCATCAGTCTAAAATAATCCGTTTACAAACATTCTAAGGAATATATTTGAAAGGAAATCTTTAAAAAGCACAATAGATTTTCCCACTAACTCATAAAAGACATACTTTGTACCATGTAGCATCAGCAACTTTGGCTCAGTTCGTAAGAATTGGTTCCGCAACCTGAAGGTCCCGAATTCGATCCTGAGGACGGCGTGAACTAAATTATCCAAAATAACAATTAAGTAAAATAACCTAGCAGCTTAGAATCCCTCGGTGATTTCGAATTCTTTGAAGATTAATCGATAAATCATTTTTAAAAATTATATTAAATTATTACTATTATAAATCAAACTTTGTAACGGAAAATTACTGATTCTTACACCGGAGTTTTCCCTTCTTGTATTTCCCACAACGGAAAATCTACTAACGGAACGGTAAAAGTTCGGCTACATTGCTGCCGGTAGTTTCACCTGGAATTCACAGATTTATTTTTAACAGTGTAAATAATCATTTCAAATTTAATCTAGGATATGTATCAGGTTCATTGAATATAATTCGACAGATAATCAACATCAAATACGGCGCAAAACAAATATAGGATCCAAATCTTTACATACTTTTCTCACAAGTGTAAGTAACATTAAAAAAGAAAAAAAAAGAAAAAGAAAATTCATGTGGATGAAACCAATAGATAGCAGAACAAAACAAAAAATCTTTTTTTTATGAGCAACGTGTTTTATGAAAATGGCTTGCAGCAATAATGTACAAAATGTACAAATATGAAAACGTAAATAACTTTACTGTATATTAAGTTATTATTTGTAGAACCCATTGCTAAATTATTAACTATATATGTATTTCATGTTTTTTCAATAATCTAAAAATGCGAAAAGGTGAAAAAAATCAAAAATTCTAAAAAAATGTCAAAAATATACTTCTTTGAATCACCAATGTATCATTTTATTTGCGAAAAAAATTACTTGGATTAATAACAAAAACAACATAAAAATTTTTTTAAATCTCCATTTGACGTGACATATTTAACGAATTCTTACAGAAACAAAAATTTAATTCATTTCAATTCAGAAATGAGAAGTTTAAAAAGAGAATGTGCTGGCTAAGTAGCTATTTAGAGAATTAACCGGAACAGTAACACAGTTGCGTAAAAGAGAGCCATATATTAAAAATAAATAAATGACTGTGTTTTGCAGTTATGAGATTTAAAGACACGACCACAAACTGAAATTAGTACATTTTGTTTAAGCAAAGTGTAGATTTCCGAATATTTTAGACATGCATTCGTACTTCGTATAGTATGTCTTGAGTTTCGGCTTCTTTGATTCATTTATTGTAAAAACTAACTATCCAAGAAAGTATGCATTTTGATTTTTTTAAGTAAAGTTGGTGTAACTTGTAATGGGCCTTTTTACCCGTTCTTTGTCAGATGTAAAACAATATTAGGCATCATAGTCACAAGCAAATAACGTGACAAACAACTAAGTGGCAGTCTTTTATCATTTTAGCTGGTTTTGAATATGAGATATATGCTTGTTTGTATTTCTGGCAGTAGGTAATATTATATAAACACACACACATATACAAGGTGAGTCATAAATATCGAAACAATAGGCTATCTCCTCAAATATTGCCCCTAGACCCATACTTCCAAATGCAAAAATTCATAAAAAAGGGTGAAATTTCTGATAAGATAAGTTGCAACTCCATGGGGGGTCTATTTGAAAAAATACGAAAATTAAATTTTTATACGTCCCCCGTAGGGCGAAATTCCCAATTAGGAAATTATTCCTTATCTATTCCTAAATTGAACAAAATAAATTTCATCTCTGTATCTAAAAATCCCACAGAGATATTAAATCCCAAAATCCTCAAAAATTCCTGACTTACACCGTTTTTCCCTGCCTCTAAACTGTGCTTTCTTGACTCAATTTCAACGCTTATTAGGGAACATTCACAAATTGCAATTTAATAAAAATCGGTTTAAGATGGCTCTTTTTCTTTGGACATAAAATAGCAACGTATAGTTTTTACGCTAAATTGGTATACCAGACGTCTGCCCGGGTCAAAATATCTAGGTCAGGTACCAAACCGACCCATATTTGAAAAAGTTCAGCGTGGCCTGAAAAAATGTTAACATCATAAACCGGACCGGTCTAGAAAATACTTTAAATCATAGCTCGGTTCAGTCGCAAATTTCTATATAGTTTTTTAATTCAGCGTGGGAAAAAAATGTTTCATATAAAGGAGTTCTGACCAAAAAATTCTTTTATAGCTTTTCGTTTTTTATATTTATACTTTTTATTATTAAAGAAGCGCTAAAGGCTGTAATATATTTATTTTATCAATGAATCTCTATTTATATGTAAATGTTTCACTTATATTTTAATATCGTTAATCCATATCCCATGCGTTGGAGACTCTGAAAAATGTTATACACTAAACCTTTTTAAGACGGAATCACATAGGAAAGAAAATATACGTTATACACAGATGCTCTCCCTAGAAGTTGTAATTGGAGCTTATTTTCTTTTCAGGTACTATTGCATTTATTTTGCATGGATCAACATGTTTTCCGTTTTAGACAGAATTCCGTCATAGGCAGATTTTTTTCACTGGTTTTATTGTATTTAATTTTTTTAGCCTTTGAATAATCTATTTTAAAAAAATAAATTTTAAAGGTTTTTTTTTTTTTTTTTTTTTTTTTTTTTTTTTTTTTTTTGTAAAATAAAGATTTTAAAATCTATATGTTTTTTGTAAAAAGTTCGATTGAGCCGATTTTATTTATTTTATGCACGTATTAAGTCAGTCAGAGACAGTGATTTTAATACTGGTTTTGTCGTGACCGGGTTTGAAAATTTCATCCATCGTGCACCTAAGTTGAAGGAAGCAATCCCCTCCTTTATGAAAAGCAGGCTAGGCCCGGCCTGGCGGGTCTTCAGAAAAAAATGTTACATCTCGGTCCTGGCACTACCTGGGCCCAGAATACAGGTTTTTTAACATCCGCTGGAGGACGATAAAAAGCCACAAGTTGTCAGAGGTAAATTTAAAAAGAAAAAAAAAAGATTTAATCAGCATCTTAGAAAAAGCATTTTTTAAAATAACTGTCGGACATTTAAACAATACACTTCGTTTTTCTGAATAATGAATTTTTTATCCTCTATTTCTTGTCTTTAAATTATTATATGTTAACAATTTTTAAAAGAAAAAGAGCTTGAAGCACGTCATTTTTGATTTTTTTTTTTTTTTTTTTTTTTTTTTACATTAGTTTTGTTTCGGCGAATTTGAAAAAATGCTTACTTTTAAAAAAATGCTTGCTTTTGAAAATATGATTTTTTAAAAAAGTTATATTATTTTTTTTTTCAATAAACATTTTTAATAGTTTTAAAATTAATATAAAAAAACCTTGGAACAAAACTAAAATCAGATTTTCATCTTTAATTAAATGGAAAGAAATTTAAATCCGATAAATAATGTTACGAGTTATAACGATTTTTGATTGTCCCATTTAAACCAGTACTAGCCACATGAAACTTTTATAAATTGTATGAGAATTTTCAGAATGTGATTTTCTTAGCAAATTATAAGGCTAACTATCACAAAAAAAGAAAAAAATCAAAATTCTAACTCAAGAAATAGATTTTTTACGCGTTTTCTAGAACTGTTAAAGTAACATTGTTTTTTGAATTGTGCGCATTTCAATTTGTGTCTAATCCCTTAAAAACTGATGAATTTTTTAAACGGCTATAACTTAGCGAATTTTGAAGATATGAAGATGCAACTCTTTGTGTCTTATTCAGGACTGAATAAGGAAAATTTTCCTAATTGGAATTTTTGTCCTACGGGGCCCGTATAAAAATTTAATTTTCGTAACTTTTCAACTAGACCCCCATGGAGTCGCAATTTATTTTATCAAAAATTCACATTCTTTAATGAATTTTTGCAATTGGAAGTATGGGTCTAAGGGCAATATTTAAGGAGATAGCCTATTGTTTCGATATTTATGACTCACCCTGTATATGGTAGCACACTTACATATGGCTACTACTTGCTCACTTACCTACTTATTCTGAATAGATATAAAATTAAAATATCAGAAGATTACGTGTTTTCAAAAAAGCAGAAAACTGCATTAAAACTTAATATTCTGAATTTTTAATAAAAAAAATTACTTCACTTGAATAAATTATTCACGTTAATGTCTAAGATATCCACAGCAATATATTTAAAATTGATTTAATCTTTATATATATTTTTTTAACTTACTTACTTACTGATTTAATAAGTCGGTAGTTAACCCTTTCGGCCGCGAATTTTATTAGGGTTTCTAGAAAAAAATTCTTTTACGTTAATAATTTTCATTTTATCTAATTAAGTAATTTAATTAATGTTTAAGGAATATTTCATTGTCTGAAACATAATGAATATTGTTGTTTTGCGTACTATTCAATTAATATTCATATGACAATAGGCTAAGAAATATTTTTTGCAGATGTTAGAAAACATTATATTACAATAATATTTAATTTATATTACAACTTTCTAATACTTTTTGCTCTTTATTACACATGATTATTTCAGTTTTATTTTAAATTTAAAGAGTGAAATATACCGGGTGTTACAAAAATGACTGATGCATTTTAAAATTCAATAACTTGCAAACGGCGACAGCTATTTAAAAAATTTTTGCAGGAGGGTTATGTATAATGTCAGGAGCTTTTTTTACCGTAATTTTTTATTTTAGTTCGAATTTCAAACAATAAGTGGCGCTGACGGCGATTGAAGGCCAGGTCAACGTTTCACTCATCACTGATCACCTGGCCTTCAATCGCCGTCAGCGCCACCTATTGTTTGAAATTCGAACAAAAATAAAAAATTACAGTAAAAAAGCTAAAAAAACTAAAATAAAAAAATATTACGGTAAAAAAAAACTCCTGACATTATACATAACCCTCCTGCAATTTTTTTTTTTAAATAGCTGTCACCGCTTGCAAGTTATTGAATTTTAAAATCCATCAGACATTTTTGGGACACCCGGTATGTTTAAAATAAAACATTATCGCAAACGGCGCATATAGAATAAAGCAAATAATAATAAATATTATTATTACTAAATGCCTAAACATAAATGGAGCCATATAATGAATGTATAGACATATACACTATATTGCCATTGATTATGGGACACTTGCGATTTTAGACATTTTACTAAATATCTAGAAAAATACATGAGGAATCATCTCGAAACTCTTAGTGTATAAATATAATAGTATACGTCATACATCTCCGTGAAGATTGTTTACCGAAACGCCATAGGGGACCGTCAACAAATTAAAAAAGAATGAATATCTTTTGAATAACCCTGTCAAAACTAATGTAGCAAAAGCGCTCAAACTCTAGATTATGATTGAAAGCCTTATTGTAATACACTGTAATCATTTTTATGCAAATAGCATGCACACTCGCAGAGTAATTAAGGTTTTTATAAAAATGGTCCCACATTTGTCCAAGTTTTTCCATTATAATTTTCAGAGTTCTTAATATAAAATAATATTTTTTTCAGAAAATATGACAAACAACATTGCACACAGTACCCTATAATAAGAATTAAAAAATAATAAAAATTGTATGAAAAATGAGTAGGTTTACTATATAATTTTTTACTGCGCATGCGTCAAAAATATCAAAATTTCATTTGCATATTATGTTAGCTAAATGTATAGAGCAACTTTTGTAAAAGTCTCAAAATCATAGCTTGAAAATTCTGAAAGTAATCGTCTATAGAATAAATTTAACTTTTTCAAAAAAATGTATAACCGACTCCAAAGAAAAGCGCTAAAAAGAATTAAATAATTCTATAAAATTCTCTAATGACAAATCGTTATCCAATAACCACACATTGACTATCATGTACCGGTATAAAACGGTTAAATCTAATATATAGAATTTAATATCCACCAAACATAGATTTTCCAGAGAATATTTTTTACAAGAGATTAATTTACATATTTTTGATTTAATTTTTGAATATATACATATAAAAACTAATGAATTACTTTTTGAAATTGGTGCCAAACAATCATAATCGATAATGATTTCCCCATTTGATTTACGGTACTAGACATAATATATCCAGAATTCTTACTATACTTAAGATAGTTTGGCACCAACTTCAAAAAGTAATTCATTACTTTTTATATGTATATATTCAAAAATTAAATCAAAAATATGTAAATTAATCTCTTGTAAAAAATATTCTCTGGAAAATCTATGTTTGGTGGATATTAAATTCTATATATTAGATTTAACCGTTTTATACCGGTACATGATAGTCAATGTGTGGTTATTGGATAACGATTTGTCATTAGAGAATTTTATAGAATTATTTAATTCTTTTTAGCGCTTTTCTTTGGAGTCGGTTATACATTTTTTTGAAAAAGTTAAATTTATTTCCTACTTTTTAGTTATTTATACCGTAATACATAATTATGTGTACTGATATATGATGGCTCTTTGCAACGCATTACTAATGAACGCACTTTGCTGAGTTCTCATGTATTCGCTTTACTTGTCACTGTTTGATTGTCAACTTTTCAAAAGACACTTACAATATCGGTTAGTATCGTTGTGAATCTTTAGGTTTTCTGGATGTGGTAACTTCTTCAGATCTGGCACGACGAAAAGCTACCGCATTCATGAAATCTTAAAGTCAACATCTAATCGTACGGACATCGGAAGTGGTTATCGAAAGGTGACAATGCCTCAAGTAAAGTGTCCTTACACATAAGCGCGCGGCAAAGGGCTTCCATATATGAGTAAACAGCAAAATGACTCCACGTATCAATGAATAGTAAAATGCTTTTCTAGTGTAGTCAAAAGTACTCCCCCTTCAGTCAGAAAAAGCAAAAAGAAAGATTTTAACAAAAATCGCTCTATGATTCAATAGATAAACAACAACAATCTAATTCCTATAAATGCAGTAAAGGCATCGGAAATGAGCGGTAATGATTCGACGAGGAATCCGAAAATCATAACCTGTACTTGGCTGCATCTATAAGAGAGTGACAGCATTCGATGCCCAAATACTTTTTCATGGACGCTTTTGTCCCAACTAAACATTTATAAATTTCACCCTTTTGCTGCATCGTCACTCTACCGCTTTTATGGAAAACGATTATTTCAGCCTATCATGGAGCATTCTCATGGGTCAAAAGACAAATATTTTATAAAAGCGGGGGTGTGAAGATGCAGCAAAAGGGTAATTTTTTTACAGTGTATGCATGAGATATTCCATAAGAGGGATGGAGTGATGATGCAGCAAAAGTTAAATTTTTAACAATGTATCGCAATGCTAGGCATTTTCTATTATAAAATTTGATGATGATATCCTGGTAGCATTCGATTGTACGCCGAATGATCCTTTATTTCTACACAGACATAAATGCATAATCCATATTATTTTACAAATTCATGGACATACAAGGACAAGATAGCACTTGGAAATATTACGACACAAGAAAAGTACAACCGGGAGCTACACATAAAGAGTGTGTGCAACGGAGTCAGTGGGATTCGAACCTACAATCTCCTACGCTCTCAAGAGATTAGTAGCGTGGTGTCTTAACCACTCGGCCACAAGAACCCCCTTGATGACTCATTTTTGTCCAGAATCTTTTCAATCAATCGTATACTGTGCTCCATGTGTCGCCATATTCACATCGAGGAATCCTACATGAACAAAATCTGAAATCATTCTGGTGTCTAATCCGGTAACCTAATCTGAATCTAAAGATAATTTTGTTACACATATCTTATTTTGCATTGATATGTAGAGATAATTTTTTTCCTCCGGAGGAAAATATATACTAAAGGATTTTCATCTTTTCAACAACTTAAGGTGTCGATTGGTATCGATGTCTATTTCTGCTTTAGTGGATCCGAGAACTTGTCCATTTAAGCTTTAACATTTCGGAAATTTATCGCATCCAGCAAACTTTAAAGCCACACACTAGGCACAGAAACTGACCCGGATGATAATGTGAAGTCTATAGGGGCGTTCTTTTCACATATCTCGCTCAAATTTTAAAAATTTTACGTGATTTTTTTTGCATAGGATAGCTGAAAATATTCCACAACCGGCCTAGTTTTTACTTTTTCAATTTTGGTTTCAGATTTAAAAAAAAAAAAATACTTTAAATTTCAAAATCGGTTTAAACGGTTCTGAAATTGAAACTATCATTATATAAAACATACATAAGCAAAATCGAAGAAGTAAAAACTAGGCCGGTTGTAGATCATTCTCGGCTATCCTATTCTAAAAAAAATCATGTAAATATATTAAAATTAACATTAGGGTCTTTTTCTGAGACTAGTGTAGTGCCTTAAGGTCCACATTGAAATCTACAGACTTCGTAATTGGGCGTTGAAAAGCTGACAATCCATCCGTATACGTTAAAATTATTGTGAAAAATTACCTTTGTTTTTAAAGCTATCTATTTTCTGACTAATGAGAGCGATCTAAAAACGTCTATGGAGCGTTTTCATTGGGCAGAAAATAGATAGTCTTTAAAAACAGAGGTAATTTTTCAAGACATTTTAAACAGGGTACACTGTTAAAAATTTGACCCTTTTGCTGCATCGTCCCTCCACTGCTAATATAAAAAACAATTGCTTCAGTCTATTATGGAGCATTCTCATGGATCAAAAGTGAGATATTCTATAAAAGCAGGGTAGTGACGATGCAGCAAAAGGGTCAGATTTTTTACAGTTTAAAGTACGCGTACACAATCAGAGCGCGTCAAGTTGCTTCTATGATTCAATGTATAGCAAAGAATTCTAAATGTTCGTATGTATTAAAATACTCTTCTCAGTCATAAAAACTAAAAAGGAAGATATTATCAAAATCACACCATGATTCAACATATTTCTATATGAAAGTAGCAATATTTGAAGTTAAGAATATTCTTTGATAAACGCGGTTTTCCAAAGTACAGAAAATTTAAGAATTTTTATTTCAGAACTTGGCGGTAGTCGCCTGAACGAGTTTGTTTTATGGGTGAAAGAAATTAACTAGCTTAACTTTAATGGTAAGCTTATCAAAATTTTTCGTCATTTAAATTTGTCCAAATGTAAATCTAGCACATAGCAATGTACTTTAATCACTTTGTGAATCCGGCATAACAAGCACCCTGATACACAGACACTCTTGCTTTAACGTGTAAGGCTCTTTAGAGATGAATTTTCAGCTTTTCGATATCGAATTCTCATGTCTGGATCGATGTGGATCTTTCACTTTGGTGGATACGAGAATTGTTCCAGCTAAGATTTCGTACTTTGGGAAAAAACTAGCATCTCTGCAATAGTGGTTAGGATCCCGAAGGATTTTTCGCTGTTAAGCAAAACAAGATTGACCAGTCATAAGCCTTCATTTTGGAGAACTTTTCATTGTTCGAGGGAGAGAATCTGGAATACATGAAGTGAAAATCTGCTATCGACACTGTAAAAAATTTGACCCTTTTGCTGCATCGTTACTCCATCGCTTTTATAGAATTTCTTTGTTTTGACCAATGAGAATGCTCCATAACAGAGCGCGAAGTAATCGTTTCCTATAAAAGCGATGGAGTGACGATGTAGCATAAGGGCTCAATTTTTTGCAATGCAAGCAGTGCTAAAAATTTGTATCCTTTAAATGTGCAACGATGCTATTGAATTCCAAAGTGTCGATCACAGCGACATCTGCGGCATTTGTGTGATACATTATCTAGACTAGCAATAATTCTTGCATTTTTAGAAAATGTCCTGCAGATGTCGCTTCTATCTTTAAATTTCATTAGCATTGTTGCACATTTAAAGAATAGAACATTTTAGCGCTTTTTTAAGTGTTACAGAGGGCGTGTTCAGCACAACTTACCGGTTACTTACCGACCACTTACCGATTGTAGACAAGTACGAAATGAAAATCAAAGCGAAGTGTGACGTCAGCGACAATTCAACAGAATAGTTTTCATTGATGCCACAATTTGCTTTCGTACTGCCCTACAATCGGTCGGTAACAATGGTTACTTTTGTAAGTTGCTCTGAACGCGAAATTTTGAAATGGAGGGCCAAATTCACAGTCAAGTAAAAGTAAAATCCAGACACCTCATTGGTCGTGTGGAAAGGGTGTCACGAATTTGTTTCTCCATTTGAAAAAGAAGGAGGGGTAATGTAATTTTCAAGCGATTGTTACCGTCTGTTCTTATTTACGATAAACCATCGAAATTAACTCAGTTAAGATATTTTGATGACATTTTATAGAACGAGAGTGAAAAATTTTGGTTATAAATGAAAACAGATCAGATTTACTTCGAAATTGCCGCTACGATTTTTTCTCGGAAAAAGGAGTAAGGCGACATTTCCCCTACCGCTAAGAGATTATTCTCTGAAAAGGACGCGGCTCAATGGCCAATAATGCGCTTGGATTTCACCGGACTGTGGTTTTAGCCCTATATTTTAAAGTTTCGCGCTCTGAACACGCCCTGAGATAGCCGATTTCCACACTATATCCCCTAGATGCTATATTTCCGGTTTCTTGCATAAGAGAACTTGTCCGGAATCCAGGTAGAATTTCCGCTGTTAGCGAAACCAGATTAACGAATCAAAAGTCTGAATTTTAGCAAATTTTTCAATGTTTTAAATAAATTTTCTTGTTAATAAATCTCCTTTCGCAAACAGCGCAAAATTTATGTGAATCCTGGCCCTCATCCAGTTAAGATTTTGCACTATGAATACTGTTAAAAATTTGAAACTTTTACTTTATCGTCAATCCATCGCTTTTATAGAAAATGATTACTTCATTATATTATGGTGAATTCTCATTGGTCAAAATAGAGATATTCCATAAAAGCGGTGGAGTGACGACGCAGCAAAAACTTCAAACTTTTAACAATGAAAAGATCGTGTATCTATGTAAGTGTAACATAAAAGCATGCAAAATGAACACTTCTAATTGGTCGATTGCTTCAAAATGAATTTGAAATTTAAAGTTTTTTTTTTTTTTAAAGTTCTAATAATCAGATTTTTATGAAATTCGAATGGGACCACAATGGCCTCATACGCTTTCAAACAAAAAAAGAATTATCAAAATCGGTTCATATTTGCAAAAGTTATGCGTGAACAACAAATACATACAGGTCGAAATCATAACCTCCTCTTTGAAGTCGGTTAAAAAGGACAAAATCCGTTGTTTCCAAAATGAAGCAAAAAAATGAGGGATTTTATCCAAATGCAGTAGTACATCCCATATTGTGTATTCTATATTGACACTAATCAATGAATATATGGATACAACCCCTCTTGTTTTCTTCATTTTGAGAATAACGGATTTTCGACTTATTCAATTGACGATTATTGTCAGAATTTTCAAGTTATGATTTTGTGACTTTCACAAAAGTTGCTCTATACATCTAGCTAACATAATATGCAAATGAAATTTTGATATCGTTGACGCATGCGCAGTAAAAAATTATTTAGTAAACCAACTCATTTTTTATACAGTTTTCATTATTTTTTAATTCTGATTACACGGTACTGTGTGCAATGTTGTTTGTCATATTTTCTGAAAAAAATAATATTTTATATTAAGAACTCTGAAAATTATAAGGAAAAAACTTGGAAAAATTTGGGATCATTTTTATAAAAACCTTAATTACTCTGCGAGTATGCATGCTATTTGCATAAAAATGAACAAGGTTTATTACAATAAGGCATTCAATCACAATCAAGAGTTTGAGCGCTTTTGCTACATTAGTTTTGACAGGGTTATTCAAAAGATATTCATTCTTTTTTAATTTGTTGACGGTCCCCTTTGGAGTTTCGGGAAAAAATCTTCACGGAGATGTATGACTTATACTATTATATTTATACACTAAGAGTTTCGAGATGATTCCTCATGTATTTTTATAGATATTTAGTAAAATGTCTAAAATCGCAAGTGTCCCATAATCAATGGCAATATAGTGTATTGACATTACTACACGTAAATAGTAGCAAAAGTACTTCTTAAAACAAAATAATACACTATTACAAAAGACATGTACTTAATGCTGTTTTTTTATTTTTACAATAATAGTTTGATTAATTTACAAAAAATACTCTTATAAGAACAGTGTGAATGTATTGAGATCCCAGGAAAGAGAAGGTTTTTATAGTGGTAAATTTTTTGTATAACATTTATAATAATATAAAGGCTACACAATACAGTTGAGAAAATAACCACATTCAAAAATATTTAGCTTCAACTGTCTCACTATAGTTTCTAAATATGATTTACAAATTATATTACGTAAAAAGGGCAATCTATTTTTAGTAATAGACGAATTATATAAAATTTTACATAAATTTTTCTATACTGTTACTTAAAAGTAACGTCAGCATATAGTACCTCAATGCAGCAGAAATCCGAAAAAAAAACGATGAACTATTAATGTTACTAAAGTATCCGACTGAATCCTGGAAAGATTTATGTGGGATATTTTCATTTTCATACGTTCCGAAACTCATCCAGCGAAGATTTTATGTTTGATTGTATGACCACCTTATTGAAAATACAAATGCGCTGTACTGATTAAGCACAATTTTCTTTTCGTAACCTGAGAATAATAAGGTTCTATCAGTGTTTTTGAAAAATTCTCTTACCGATATAGAAATGGTATATTTGTGTCTATGAAAGCATCTCTGGATTAAAATAATGTCATATTATGATTAATAGGTCATATGTAAATTATGTATAACATCATTTTGATTCAAAAATGTCTTCATAGATAAAAATAGAACCTATCTATATCGATAAGTCAAATTTATATATATATATATATATATACAGACACACACATACATATATATATACAGTGCGTATTAAAATTATATGAACAGCAAAAAATATAATTTTTTTTACAAATTTAAAATAAATAAGAATTTTTTTCTTATAATACGTATCATTAAGGTGAAAAGCTTATAAAAACGTCAACAAAATTCAACTGAGAGTACTTTATACGAAAATAAAATTATATAAAAAATGTCTGTTTTTGCCTGTATACAAGCTTTATTACAGCAAAATAAATTCAACATAGTAATCGAAGAAACAAATATTTAATATGTTATGCACTCACCTATGAGGTTAATGATTGCAAATATTCCATCATTACTCCACATTATTATTTTTTTTGCACAGTTCGGGATTGTATTTGCACAATTCATCTTCAGTTGTTGATATCAGTTCCTATGCTGAAGAAAAATGCCTTCCATTTTTATAAACTCGTCTTATTAGATCTCTACATAATTTATCGATAGAATTTAAATGAGGATTTCTGGGCTGCCATTGCAAAACTTCAATATTTTTCTTAAAAAAGCTAACTAAAGTTTTCTTTTCAAGATTTATGTGAATAATTGCATTATCTCGCTGTTATATCTGTTTTTTTTCCTGTCAGAAGAATTGAAACAAATTAAAGATGGTCAGAAAGAATTTGTATATGTGTCTTTGAATTAAATTTTCCTAAAAGATATACAGGTGACACCACGTTGTTGAACGAAAAGCACCCCCATGTTGCAATAAATCTGCCACCTACTGATGTTATAATAAAGTCCCTTTTTCTTTTCTCAAATCAATCCGAATAATGTTTCTCCGATGAAAAGAAGTGAAGCTTAAATGGTCCTGATGGCTAGAAATATTATTGGGATGATTTGAGAATAGAAAAGAAGATTTCATAAAAACATTAGTTAGGTGGCAGATTCATTACAACAAGGGGCTACTTTTCATTCAACGGCGGGTTGACATTTGTATATCTTTTAGGAACATTTCATTCATAGAGACATATACAAACTCTTTCTGACCATCTTTTATTTGTTGAAACACTTCTGGGAGAAAAAAAATAGATATACGAGCGAGATAATACATCAATCTACACAAATCGTGAGAAAAAATTTTAGTTCAATAAGAAAAATATTGACATTTTTCAATAACCGTTCAGAAATCCTGATTTAAATCCCATTAATAGCTTATGGGGAGATCTAGCCATAATAGTTTATAAAAACGGAAGGCAATTTCCTTCAGCATAGAAACTCAGATCTGCATTTGAGATGAATAGTAAAAAAACAATCCCTAACTGTGCCAAAAATTAATGATGTCGAGGAATTATGGAATATTCGCAATCATTAAACTCATATGTGGGTGCATGATACATTGAATATTTCTTTCTTTGGTTATTATATTGAATTTAATTTGCTGTTCGTAAAGTTTTTACACAAGCAAAGATAGCGATTTTTATACAAATACTTTATTCTGGCAACAAAAGCTCGCATTTGATTTTTTTACGTTTTTATAAGCTTTTTAGCTTGATGATACTTAAGGTGCCTTGTAGGTTAATACATATCACAGCTACACAGATCGAAAATAAATTAAATAATGGTCGAACATACTTAAACGCAACTTCACATAAATTTTAATGAACTTATGAAGGAAGAAAATCAAATACATTTTTTTTTAAATTAACACGCGACACGTTTTCCCCGCGGAGCAAGGTGAATTTTTTTAGTATCACGTTCGCGGCGTCACAGTCTCTTACTCCTTGTACAGTGTCCTTCGGAGCTGCGCGTGTAGCGCCATCTGTAGAAGAATTTTGAACAATGTTCTGGATCGAAGAGGCACCTCAGTACCCCCTTTCTAGTGCAGACGATACACTTAATTTTCCACCAAACGATCTGGAAATCTGACAGTTCTGCCGGATCGTGTGACGTGAGGGGGTTTTGTTTTGTCAGAAGTCGAGACTGTTTCGGGAGTCGAAGCAGTTGTTTCAAGGGTTGAGGCTGTTTCAGGAGTCAAGGAAGATTGCGAATCGTTCACCAAAAAGGCTGGCTTCAGTCTGTCCAGTGATATGTTTACTATTTTACCTTTTATATCCACTTTAAAAAGTTTATCGTTGCGCTCAACGACTTCAAAAGGTCCATCATATGGCGGTTGTAAAGCTGGCCGAATACCTTCTTGGCGCAAAAATACGTGAGTAAAATTTTTTAAACTCTTGAGACACAAATGTTTTTGTGCTATTATGGGACTTAGTTGGTTGTGGTTTGAAATCTTTGAAAGTATTTCTTAACCGCGGTACTAATTCTTCAGGACTTTTAATGGTGGATTTGTCGTCAAAGAAATCACTTGGTAGTCTGAGAGTAGATCCAAAAACAAGGTCTGCTGGTGAACCATTTATATCAGTTTTTAGTGCAGCACGAAACCCCAGTAACACTGTTGGAAGTATTTCAGTCCATTTTTCAGTTCGTCTGGCTTTTAGTGCACATTTTAGAGGTCTGTGCCAATTCTCAATCATTCCATTACTCTGAGGGTGGTAGGGAGACGATCGGTACTTTCTAGCACCTAACAGTCTGGCTAACTGCTGGAAAAGTTCAGATTCGAACTGGCGTCCCTGGTCAGAGGTGATTTTCTCAGGACAACCAAACCGAGCAATCCATTCAGAGAGTAGTGCGCGTGCCACTGATTCTGCTGTGATGTCACTAAATGGATATGTCTCTGGCCAACGCGTGGCTCTATCAATTAGAGTTAAACAATACCTTTTACCATTTGATTGCGGTAAAGGTCCAATTAAATCTAAATGTATATGTGCAAATCTATCTGTTGGAAGATCAAATTTTCCTAACTCTGTTTTTGTATGTCTGACAATTTTGGAACGCTCGCAATCCAAACACTCACGAGCCCAAGTTCGACAATCTTTAGCTAGGGAAGGCCAGATAAATCGTTGTCGCAGTAAATTTACACTTCCTTTAGTTCCAGGATGGGAAAGTGCATGTAAATTCAAAAATGCCTATTTTCTAACAGTTGGAGTTAAATATGGACGTGCTTTGCCACTAGAAATGTCACAATAAAATTCTGCTGTGGAATTTGGAAGGGTAAATAATTTGAGTACATAGCTGGATCGACAACTTTGCATAATTTCTCTAAGTTCTGAATCCTTTTTTTGCTCCATACTTAATTTATTGTAATCTAATGGAGTGGGCATTTGTATTTCGTTAATTCGGGAAAGTGCATCGGCTGCATCATTTTGGTTTCCTTTTAAAAATACTATATCACTGGTGAATTCAGATATAAAAGATAACCATCGACTTTGTCTGTTAGTATAATTATCTGTTCATTTTTAAAGGCAAAAACAATAGGCTTGTGATCGGTAAAGATTGTACAATGACGGGCTTCTAAAAAGTGTCTAAAATGCTTCACAGATTCATAAATTGCTAACAATTCTCTATCGAAGGTGGAATACTTTAATTGTGTTTCATTTAGACGTTTTGAAAAAAATGAGAGGGATTTAAGTCCCTCCTCTGTTTCTTAACTTAATATAGCACCAATAGCAAAATCACTAGCATCAGAATGAAGTACTAATTGACCACCGTGGCTAGGAAATGCAAGAGTTGCATCCGTTAATGCCTCTCTTGAAGCTTCAAAAGAATTTATTGCATTTTCAGACCAATCGATAGGGGTTGAATCTTTCTTTTTAGCTCCACGCAACAAATCTGTTAAGGGTGCAAGGATAGTTGCAGCATTGCGACAAAAACGTCGAAAGTAATTGAATAATTCAATATATGTACGAAGTTCAGAAAGAGTTTTTGGTCGTGGATATTGCTTAATAATTTCAACTTTAGATTGTAATGGTCGAATTCCAGCAAGAAAAATTTCGTGTCCTAAAAATGATACGCTGTTTTGTTTAAAAACACTTTTGGACATATTTATGTTAAGTCCGTATTTAGAGAGTCTGCTTAGAACTGCTCGTACATGGTCTGTATGTTCAGACTCAGTTTCGGAAAAAATTAGAATGTCATCCAAATAAGCTATAGCAAATGGAAGATCATAGAGAACTTCATTAATAAATCTTTGGAATGTGTTTGCACATTTAAGTCCAAAGTTTAGATATAGAAATTCGAAGCTTCCAAAAGGAGTTATTACCGCTGTTTTAGGAATATCTTTTTCTTGCACTGGAATATGAACATAAGCACGGACTATATCTAATTTTGAAAAAAATTTCTTTCCATGTAGAATATTAGTAAGGTCATGGATGTGGGGTATTGGATAACGGTCGATAATCACGTTAGACGTCGATAATCCCCGCAAACTCTGTAAGAACCATCCGATTTTGGTACAACGTGAATAGGGGATAATGGTCGAACATACTTTAACACAACTTCACATAAATTTTAATGAACTTAAGAAGGAAGAAAAGAAAATACATTTTTTTAAAATTAATACGCGACACGTTTTCCCCGCGGAGCAAGGTGAATTTTTTTAGTATCACGTTCGCGGCGTCACAGTCTCTTACTCCTTGTACAGAGTCCTTCGGAGCTGCGCGTGTAGCGCCATCTGTAGAAGAATTTTGAACAATGTTCTGGATCGAAGAGGCACCTCAATACGTATTCTAAAAAAAGCTTCATTTGTTTTGAAATTTATCAAAACATTTTATATTTTTTGCTGTTTTTATATTTTTTACACGCGATGTATATTATGTTTAAGAGTATAACATACTAGCTGACCCGCCCGGCGTTGCCCGGGTCCGTTATAATAATGTTAAACGAACTTGAAATTTTTGTGATTTTATCTTCAACTCAAAATATGTGTTAATGCACTGTTAAGAATTTGACCCTTTTGCTGCATCGTCACTCCACCGCTTTTATAGAAAATGATTACTTCAGCCTATTTTGGAGCATTGTCATAGGTCAAAAGAGATATATTCTATAAAAGCGGGGGAGTGATGATACAGCAAAAGGGTCAAATTTTTTACAGTGTACATTATATTAAATACGTGCCCCCTGACTGTGTCAAAAATTGGTTTTTTAAAAAACTAATATTTAGCTGCAAAAATACCTAAAATGACTGCAATGGGAAACGCAGGAGGGAATATGTGTCAAACGATTTCGTGTTGATATTTATCCTTAAAATTACTGTTAAGTGACTTAACTAAATACTTTTTTCACATAGATATCCCAAGTGAAATATTTTGAATTTCAAACTAATTATATATCACTCTTAAATCTGACTATACCGTGAATGAAATCGATTCTCGATGATTCGCTAAAAGGTTAGTATATAATATTATAAATTCAGAGCCATTTTACAAAAATAGGTGTATATTTTTTATCAAACATGCGTAATGTTCATTCTATGAACAAAATCCTAACCGTAACCTAATTGTATCGGAATCATAACTTGTCTGTAACTTAGCTGTATCTTAACAGTAATCTAACTGCAAGTTAAATATACCATAAATGTAACTTGGCCGTCACCTAATCATAACCTACCCATAATCTAACCACAACCTAACCGCAAATTAACCTTAACCTAACTGTAACTTAACCATGACCTAACTGTAACCTAACCGGAAAATAAAATAACAAAAGGGTCACCGGAACGTAATTGCAACCTAACTGTTATCTAACCGTAACCTAGTTCTAATTTAACATTAACTATAAACAAAATATTTTAACCATCTCGCGCTAAGTACTTAGTTTCACTTTCCACCGCTACGGAGCGCATTATGTTTTGTAGAACATCCGAATTTTAGGTTCGGATTGGATTCATGTTCATGGAAATTATTTTGTCTTCTTCGGATACGGTTATGATTGTGTGGAATATTTGTGTTCAGTTTAGATTCGTTTCAATTCAGATTTCGTGGGGTTTTTTTCCCCTTCAAATGGGATTTTTAAGTTCGGGTCGGGTTGTACTTATACGGAAATTATTTTACCTAGTTCCAATGAGGTTATACTTCACTGAAATATTTTTGTTAGGTTCGGATTAAGTTTGGTTCAAATTTCGGGATTTTTTTTTCTTTTTTTTACAAATTTTTTGGTTTGGAATGGGGATTATGTCCATGGAAATTATATTGTCTTGTTCGTATCTGGTTATAGTTATTTGGACTATTTTCGTCGGATTCAGATTTGGTTCGATTCAGATTTCAGGTATTTTTTTTTTAAATTGATTTTTAAGGTTCTGGTTGGATTCATGTCCAGGGAAATTATTTTGTCTTGCTCGGATCGGGTTTTGGTTTTTTGGAATATTTTTTTCGGGTTCAGATGTCGTTCAATTCAGATTTCGGCATTTTAATGGAATTTTTAGGTTCAGGTTGGGTTGCGCATCAACGGAAATTATTCTGCATTGTTCGAATAAGGATATGCTTCTCTGGAATATTTTTGTCAGATTCAGATTTAGTTCATTTTTTAGGTTCGGATTCGGTTCATGTTCATGGAAATTTTTTTGTCTTGTTCAGGTCCGGGTATGGTTCTGTGGAATATTTTTGTCGATTCAAATTTCAGGTATTTTTTTCAAATGGAATTTTAGGTTCCGATCGGTTTCATGTCCACGAAAATTATTTTCTCTTATTCGAATCCGGTTATGGTTCTTTCGAATATTTTGATCGGATTCAGATGTAGTTTGCATAAAACTTCAGGCTTTTTTTTCAAATGGAATTTTTTAGGTTCGAGTCAGGTTTATGTTCATGGAAGTTTTTTTGTCTTGCTCTTATCAGGTTATAGTTCTGTGGAATATTTTTATCGATTTCAGGTTTCGTTCTGGTCATTTTTGGGGTTTTTTCAGAGAAAAATTTTAGGTTCGGGTCGGGTTGCATATACACGAACATTATTTTTCTTTGATCGAATTGGGGTATGCTTCATTTGAATATTTTTGTGGGATTCAGATTTGATTCGGGTCAAATATCAAATCCATAGTTTTTTTTCAAATGGAATTTTTAGGTTCGGGTAGCGTTTATGCTCATGAAATTTTTGTCTTGCTTGGATCGGAGTATAGTCTGTTTTTTTTCTGGTTGGGATCGGGTTATGTGTTAATACGCCTAAACATTATGTTTTGCTACTATTCTTTTAGTGACTATTTTTTATATATAATTTATTTTGCTATTTGATAATTTATTACTGTGTATGAATCGTCTGCCTATTCGAAAAATTGTACGTCAAAGAGCCATTTCATTTTCGTTTTAAAAACAAATTAAAGTCTTAATAAAATTTTAACTTAAATAAATGCATTCAAATTTAATCAATGATTTAAAAAACTGCTAAAAAAGCCTCATATATACATATACATATATTAACTGCAACATAGCCAACCACAAATACATTCTAATGTACGAAGTACCAACGATCTGACGTAATAGCTATGTTCAAAAATCCTAAGTTAAACTGACATTTTGCCAGTCTATGAATTTTAAAGGTCTTTGGGAAAAAAACAGTCACTTTTGAAATGTCAAAATCTCAAATTGGTTTCTTTCATAGAGTAAAAAGAAATTAATAGAGTGGAGGTATTATCTCTGGAGATGATGCTTAAGATGTAACCCTACATTAAGTCCAATTAAGTACCAACAAAAGCACGTGCTTTGACACGCCTATCAATTGGCGAAATTTTAAAATGAAGGGCCAAAATCACAGTCAAGTGAAATCCAGCCACCCCATTGGTCGAGTGGTAAGGGTGAAAATCACGAACTTGTTTCTCCATTTGAAAAAGGTGAGGGGGAAAGTATTTTTTAAGCGATTGTTACCGTCTGTTCTTATTTAAGATAAACCATCGAAATTAACTCAATTAAGATATTTTGATGCCATTTTATAAAATGAGAGTGAAAAATTTAGATTATAAATGAAAAGAGATAAGATTTACTTCAAAACTGCCGCTACGATTTTTTCTCGGAAAAAGGAGTATGACAACATTTACCCAACTGCTAAGAGATTATTCCCTGAAAAGGACGCGGCTCAATGACCAATGAGGTGTTTGGATTTCACCGGACTGTGATTTTGGCCCTCCATTTTAAAATTTCGCTATCAATTGAAACAGGTTTAAACCTGTATTTTTTTTTCTCTCGTTTTTAAAAAAAGAACTAATTTATCGCTTCACCGGTAAAAATTTATTAATTATTTTATCATATGTGTTTTAAATATCAATATAGAAAATTATTTTAACGTTTTGCTTGAAAATATAACATTATTTTGTTAGTACATTAAAATCGTCTGCAGTCAGAAATTTATATTTTAGATTAATATTTATTACTTAAGTTTTCATACATGATTTTAAAAGAATGTTTTCATCATTATATTTTAAATATTTATTTACATGCAATTATTAAGTCATAAACATTTTTCATCTATGTTATAAAGTATTGAAAATTACATTAATGAAGGAAACTTTTAGTTATACAATTTTTAATTCGTATTAAATGTTTTCAATATCTTATTTAATTTTAATTTGATATTTAATTATTGCTAATTTTCCAATTTCCTTCATTTTAAAAGCGAATATTTATTCTAATAAATGATAATAGAACGAAGACCATTTTAAAAATTTGCTATTTCCTCTTGAAATATGCTTCAACTGTAATTCATTTCTTTCAATTCGTCTTATAATACAAAATCTCTTCCACGTCCTTTTGTTTGCCACATTAAATTTGAGCGATAAATGGTTTCATATCGCAAACCTTTTTTGAGCTTACTTCACCTGCACTTATCTTATTCCTCCATGGGTTTCTTTAATTCTGTCTCAGCTTTCTTATTACTTCTGCGAAAATTTTTACACAACCAACCAACCGTAAACACATGAAAGAGAAAAAAATTGGGAAAAGATGATTTTTTATGAGGGTGACCTCTTGATTTTAATTAATTACTCAGTTAATAATTGGAATTTTGAAATTCTGAAGCTCAGGTGCATCAGGAGAGATATTGGGCTACTCTCAAAAAAATTTTGAGCTTTGTACGTGCTGTAGATTTTGCTAGCCATCGCAGACACACACACAGACACACACACAGACAGAGCGTTTTGTTCTTTTATTAGTATAGATATATCGAAGTTGAAAATAGGTAGCTCAGATTCAAAGAAATTTTCTTTTGTGTTTATAGAGTCCCATTGGCAGGAAATATTTAATTAAATTTAAATATAAACGCTAAAAAAATCTGTATAAATCCTCGATATTTTTCAGTTGAAAATTTCTCTCGGTTTGCATGGGAAATAGTGGTTTTCAGCAACTGTGAGCCACAAAATTGGCACTTGAGTATTTACTCTGGTTTATCATCTGCTCCAGAGTCGAGATCGAATATAAACAGCGCTATAGTTTGACCTCTTTTGCAAGCGGCTCCATAGCATGGTCAACTGCATGCCGGATCAGAGATTTTTCTATGTGAGTTCGAATCCCCTTCACACTTATTTTTCTGAACAAAAAGTTGTTTCTCTTTTAAAAAACAGTAAATTATGCATAAAAATAACTATATATTTTTTAAACTAATAACAAAATAAATTCTGGCCTTTTGACTTTTCTCTTGACTTTCTGACTTGATTCTTTGATTTTTATTACATATTTAAGCATGCAAAATTTCGTAATTAATAAAACACTTATATGCGAAAAAAATTATATTTTTTGTAAATTTTGATTATTATATATATATATTTACAATTGCGATTTGAAAATAATTGAAGGAAACTTTCGTTCCAAAAAATAAGTCCGATTGACATTGCATCAATCTTTCACACTGTTTCGATTTTCGAGCTGATGACAAACACATGTGCGTAAGTACCAACTATTTGGCTCGTAGTTGATGCAACGACCTGCCTCCACCTTGCATTTTTTATTATATTTTAAATTTTAGTTGCCAGCAGAATAGAAAAGTATCCAAGCCAGGAAACAAACCCGGAACGTACAATCGAACCGTCACATGTTGGCAAGGCTGCAACCGCAATACAAAATGGAATATTTTTAAGTGAGTCACCGACTCTGAAGCAAAGACGAATCTATAGGTAATCCAGAAGCGAAAACATCGAATAAATCTTTGAAACATTGATTTAAAAAAATTATTAATTAAAAATTTATATTGAAAAATAAAGATATTTGATTTAAGTAATAATTTTTCAGAACAACTTTCTATCACTGTTAAATTTATGTTTTGAAAAAATGAATATTCGCATATATTTTGCGGTTGTAATTTGTTAGTTTGCGATTTGTTTTTCTCATAAATTTTCTGAAAATTAAGAAAATAGTTTCGGCAACAGTGTAGTTACATCTATTTTCTCTGAAATATTTCTGCCACATACAGAAACATTTTTACAATTTTTTCATATAACGTATACAAAGAAATTACTGCTTCAAAGGTAAACAGGATTGCTTTAGTAGTGAATATTGTTTACTCGAACGTTTAACGCTTGATTTCCGATTTATTTCATTTAATTAGAAATGAAGAAATTCTTGCTTTCCGGATGCACAACTTCCGCATGTGCTATAAATAAATATTTAGTTATACTTTCGTATCTAAAAATAGCTAACATTTTATTTCAAGAAGGAAATATTCAAAAAGTGCTTCATTGAGAAAAAAATATTGTATTCAACATAAAATGTTTGCTAATATAAAACACAGGAAAATGATCCAGCCCGGCCTTTACTGGTTGCAGAATATAGGAAGATTTTTTATTATATAAATTCGAAGCCGTAAATTACTTTTTGAAATTCATTTAATATAATTCTTATGATGTACGATAATCTCTCAACATTCGTGTTTGTTAGTTTCGTGGAAATCACCATTATTTGACAGCAAACTATAATGCTGTAATATATTCTACTCTGAATCTGAATGAATCTGTGACTGAATTTTTTTTCTGCTTCTGATAAGTTTTTGTCTTGGGTACTGTAATTATGTGTACGAAATTAATCACATTATTGAGTTTAAAAGTATTTTTTAAAACAAAATGTATTTTAATTTTGAAATTTACATATATCAGATAGTTTAGCGATGGGTAATCCCTTTAGACTTTACCATACTGATTTGTAAATGCATTACTCTGAGGGTAAAATAGTTAACCCCAACAACTTTCATTTTTATTGTAGATAGGTGGATGCGCGGTCACAAACCTATCTGTTTATTCTATTGAAAATATATTAATTATTTTGAACTCAATAGATTATCTTGTTCAATTTACTTATAAAGTTGAAATTTATAATAAATTATCAATTCTTCATGTGTTCGAGTCTCGCCTGTTTAACAAGTTTTACGCTTGTGTTCAACGTAAACTCGTCAATGTCACACACTCGCATTCCCTTTTAATTCATATCACCCCCCCCCTTCCTGAAAAACTTCGGCTTTTTTTTATCAATAGAGCTTGCTTAATTTGTTCAGATAATAATTCCCTTATTGTAGAAATGAATTATTTTAAATCTGTTGCGATAGATCGTGGTTTTAATTTTTCTTATATCAACAGTTTAATTTCTCATAGTCACACTAAATGAGTTAATTATTCACCTGTTACTCCGGGGACTTTATTTTGTAACCTCGTGATTTTACCGATTCATAATAGTATTAGCTTTAAATTGCTAATATCTTATGACATTATGATTTTAGAGTTATTTTAAATCAGTCAATAGATTAACGTTTTCACAGCTAAAAGATAGAATTCCTATTAAAAACTATTGGATTATTTACAACATTCAACGTCAATGCGATTTTTTCTATATTGGAAAAACTAGTCGAAATCTTCTTTTCAGAATTATAAAGAACGTATAAAGGAAAAAGAATTGCAAAAAAAAAAACCCTATTGTTTCTCATTTATAGGAGTATTTTAATTCAGGCACTATTATAAAAAAAACTTTACACCTCTGGATTTAAACTTTTTGAAGCCTTTTTTATCAATAAACTAGCAGGCTATGCCCGCTGCGCTGGTCCATTTTTCCAATCAAATCTTGACTCAAACAAAATGGTAATTTAAAATTTCTTTTTTAAAGCAGTGTAGACCATCATCTGGAATGTCCTTCCGCAATGCTGAAAACGAAGCCAGTGCTAATGTCATTGCGATATTTCACTATTGTATGCCTTGCACAAAATTTGGGTAATTAAGTACCATCCCTCTTATTTGATCATTTATAGTAGAGTTTGATATGAAAATGAGACCATTGTGACAGCAGGAATCAAAATGTTCGCTACTCATCACATTATTTTGTTAGAAAGCATTGCAATGATTATCAAACTCTATTAATTTTCAAATAGCACATTATCATTTGTTAGTTCTTAAACTCTTGAATCTGAACTTGCACTATGTGCAGATCTGGTAGCCTAAATACAATCTCATTACATGTTGCATTACATTTTTTAATAATCGTCCTCTTCTGGCAACTCTACTACAGTTTTCTATCTACCTTGGTCTTTTCCAGCAAAGTACATAGCAAAAAAATGTAAAAAAGAGTGTTTAACTTATATATTTATTAGAACAATGAAGCGTAAAAGGTGTGTTTTAAAGCTGAATTATGTGAGTAAAATTAAAATTACACCAGTTTCACTGCCTCTTCATTTTTTGAACCAGTTGCAGGGCTGCCACGGGCGACTATTTTTATATTCCGTTCGCACAACTATTTGTCTAATATAAATTTCAAAATAAATTTTTCTTGCAAATGTTGTCTAAGTGTATGTTAAGGATTTCTGTTTAAAGAAAGTGGTGCCAGTTAGAGTTAAAAAATAGTCGCCTGTGGCAGCCCTGCAGTTGCAAACATGTAGCTGTTAAATCGGGAATAATATTGATGCTAAATTTTGTAGAAAAATAAACCTTCAGCTTGTAATCAATTCCATTATGATTTTTGGCGTTAAACATTAGTATTGCTTATAACGATTTGTTACAAATGTATCAATCAGTCTCGGATCTAGAAATCTCCTTAATACATAAACAAAACGGCAAAGATGTCATATGCGCCGAGTTTTGCGCGATAATTTTTTATGCTAATTTGGCGGAAACATTGTTTTCGAATACCAGTTACATGTGTATATTTAAATTATTTTCTATTATTTAAATAGTAATAAAAATTTATGAAAAAAGTTTAATTAATAAGTATATAACAAAACAATTTATATAATTTATAAAGTAAATAAACATTTTATTTATAAATAAATATTAATAGTCGAGTTAATATATCTCAGACAAAATAATGCGAATTTAAAGTCTTTTAGTTACCTCGGTGATATATAATATCTGTGCCAATAAAACTTTCAATAATATAGTAAGTAATGCTATTTGGCGGTGCTCAATTATTGAAGATTAGTCCAATATCATTTTAAATATTATCTAACACAGGAAAAATATGAAGAAAATTGAAGAAGAAATGGCTAATTAAAACAGACTTGTAAAATATTTTGGCACAAATGCCTTATGTGCAACACATTTGTGCATTTTTTTTTCATTTTTTACGCCAATTTGGCGAAAACTTCGTTTTAAAATATCAGTTACATATATATTTTTAAATTGTTTTCTATTATTTTAAAAAGGAAATAAAAATAAATAAATAATGTTTTGTTAATAATTATAAAATAAAACAATTTACATCATTTAAAAAAATAAATAAGAGTAAATAGTTTATTAATAAATATACAATAGCGGAGCTACCATATGAACATAAAATCGACGTTTTGTTGCAATTGCGCCAATATGGTGCATATATGACATATGGGCCATTTTTTTTTTCAGCAGGCAATTTTTATTTCAAAATGTTGAATTTATCGATAGTAATAACGCGAACTTGCGTTAATTTCATTTAAATTGCATAGATTTCCTTGTTCAGTTTGTAAATTTTAAAACTAATTTTCCCTGGAAGAGAATTTTACAAAATGGCGCAAAAAAAGTATGTTTGTTGATTACAATTTTCAAAATTGCGGTGAAAAACTTTTGAAAAAGAATGACATTATTTTACAATATAGTATATATGTGGGGCAGAATTTCACACTAAAGCTAATTTTTAAATATTTGATTACAATTTTTAAAATATTAACTTATGTTTATTGAATTTACAATTGAATACAAAAATATACTCCAGAAATTATCTTCTTTTGGAAAAAACAACATTCTTGCGACCTAATGTTAGACATATGCATTTTTGGCTTAATTCTTTGCCGACAAAAGTAAAAAAAATCTCAAAGCAACAAATATATAACTCACAATTACTTTTATAATTAGATCTGACTTTTTCTGGAGTAAGTTATATACTATCGAAATTTGATAAAAAAAAAAGAGAAAGAAAATACTAAAAAGGGAAATAAATATCGTTCAAAATTCATTTGATCAAATTTTCAAGTTATTTTTTTTTATTCTAACGCAAGGATAAGTCGCCAAATGTTGCATCAAATGTAATATTTCACGTTAAGTTATTTTTTAAACGTTACAAATATTTATTTTATTTTTAAAATAAATATTTTTTATGATATCATGCCTCCTTAAATGGTTTTTCTTTATTATTATTATTATTATTATTATTATTATTATTATTATTATTATTATTATCAATAGTTATTTTCTGCTTTTATTTGCAAGATGTTTGTAATATTTCTAACAGATATATCATTTTTAATTTGTTTAGTAATGATAATTTTCGCCAAAAAATAACTACTGGCAACCCTTTCATCAAAAATAACCGAAAAATACGAAATTTACTACGAAAAATAAGCGTTATCCCTGTAAATTTGAATCATAAACCTTCGGAAAAATATTTCCTATCGAATGATACAATCGGCAAAAAAATCCATCGGGTAGTTTTTGAAAACACTCGTTTGGAAATTTCAGAACTTCTGCTTTATAATATATATGATAAAAAAACTCATTGGTTAATGATTTGTCTAGTGCACCTTACATCTCAACTCTCTGATTGGATTTGTTGTGTCACTGCTTTATTTCCGCTTTGATTTCATTTGGTTGCTAGAACTAGGTAGTCTTCTCGGTACTGCGTTTATGGATTTTTCTTCTTTTTTTCTTTTTTTTTGTGTGTGTGCTTTGCATAGTTAGAAGGATAGTGATTTTACACATTTGTTTTATCCACTGATGATGTGAGTCCTAATACTCACGAAACATATGTGTTCGTGAGTATTAGGAGCCTTGTTATGTTCACATTACTTAATTAATTTATTGCGTGGTTAAACGCTAAATTTTAGTGATGTATTTATGTGATTTTGTTTTTAACAGAACTGCAAAAATTTTCCATTTTGGATAGGGTTACGCTACTTTCTTTTCTAATAATTTCCATCATATATATATATTTTTACTTCCAAAATCAAATTCCTAAATTATTTACTTCCAAAATTTATTTGCAACAATATTTTATCAATTATGTAATCCTATCTCCCCCCCACCCAACTGACTTATTTTCATTTTATAATCTTGTGCAAAAATATAGCTTCCATACACTAGAAAAATTCATACACATTTTTTTCTTTATGGTGAATTTAACATACAATATAACTAATGATCATGAGGACAAATACATAACAGAATAAAAAGCATCTGAAAGGATATTTTTTCTCGGTGTTCACATATGCCCCACGTGCGTTCACCACTGCCTCAATAATGGGGCACATGTGAATTTTTTTTCTTTTAATTTACAAAGATGTTAAAAAAAGTATGAAAATCTATAAAGGCGATTAAAAATATTACCATGTAATCAACAATAAACTACATGTGTAAGGAAATTATTTTGTTTACTACATTAAAAAATTTTTGTTTGCAAAAAATAACACAGTAATTAGGAAAACCTGTATTTATGTGAACTGCTCACATGTGCCCCAGTCTCCCCTTTATATATTAACTAGAATGGGGATTTTTTAAATAACATAATTTTAATTCCTTTTTTTACATTACATATTTTTACAATTTATATTGTCTAATATTCTTCAACGGATAAATGTTTGAAATTTCATGAGAAGCTTTGTTTATAATAAATACTTATAAGAACATACTATTTTAAGCATGTAAAAAACATTACCATGAAGAAAGTTTCGAACATAAAATAAGTTTATTAATCTTAACTAGTCTGGCTAATAAATGCAAAGGACCTGGAAGACAATTGATACATATGCATATACGTTAATAAATTTCAAAGGAAAATATAAATCTCTTTTGGTGTTGTAAAAGACAATTTCTAATTAGAAAGACTCACGGATTTCATCTTATTTACCTCTTAAACGGAAAAAGAAAATGCCTGTATAGAAGTAATGGAATTGGTGTTTTTAGTTATAAGAAAAAGAACAGCCCTATCACGTGGAACATCTGGCCAGGAAGAAAGGTTTGTGATTTGTTTCACCAAATCCTATTTACATCTTAGCTGACTGAATTTCTTTCAGGAATTTTTCATTTCTTCGTATAGAAATGTAGCGGAATAGGAAGAGGTCAAGGCTTTTTTTAAGATACTGAAGTTAATTTTTAAGATTGACTGAAAGAAGCCAAAATTAAGAAAACTACTACTTGTTATATTATTCACCAGTGTAAATATTTTATAAGAATTTTAAAGAATTGTTGAAGTTCAATATAAAATATTTTATATTCGATAAAAAGATTAATGGGAATGCAATTCTTCTGTTAACTAAAATACAATGATTAAAAAATCTGCTTGCTGATGGAAATTTACTAAATAAAAAGACATTTCAACATATTTATATTATGAAAACCATATACAATATAACCTCGAAAATCTGACGAAACAATAGTTAAATTTAACTATTCATAACTCTTTCAACTGGAACGATACAGTTTTTGATAACAATCATTTTCGCAGAAACAATAAAAATTTAAAGCTAACAATGTCTAGAGATGTCATACAAAATATTAATACATCGTATATATATATTAGCTAGGATGAAAATTTTTTGAATAACTTAATTTTAATTCCTACTTTAGATATTTTTGCAATTTATATTGCCTAATATTCTTCGCTGGATCAAAATTTAAGATACCTATACGAACTTTGCTTTTGTAATAAATGCAAACATAACATACGATGGTTTTAAGCATATAATAAAAATTTATCATGAAGAAAGTTTCAAAAATAAAATATGTTTATTAATCTAAATTACTCTGGCAAATAAATAAAATCAGACTGTAATACATTTGATATTTACGCATATATGTTATTAAATTTCACAGGAAAATGTAAATCTCCTTTGATGTTTGTAAAAAACAATTTCTAATTAAAAAGACTCACAGATTTCATCTTATTTACCTCTTAAACGGAAAAAGGAAATACCTGTATGGAAGTATTGAAATTGGTGTTTTATGTTCTAAGAAAAAGAATAGCCCCATCACGTGGAGCATCTAGCCAGGAAGAAAAGTTTGTGATTTGTTTAACCAAATCGTATTTACATCTTAGCTGTCGGAATTTCTTTCAGGAATTCTTCATTTTTTCGTGTAGAAATGTAGTGGAAGAGGAAAAGGTCAAGGTTTTTTTAAGATACTGTAAGCTGAAAAAAGCTGAACGTAAGCTGAACGTAAAAATTAAGAAAACTACTGTTTGTTATATATAATTAACCAATGTGAATAATTTACAATGATTTCTAAGAATTGTAGAAGTCCAATATAAAGTATTTTATAATCAATAACCAGATTAATGTGGGTAGAAATATTCTGTCAATTAGGAATACTGTGATAAGAAGTTCACGTTGCGAATATTTCTATTCTGGAAAATTATATAAATCGAAAATCCGGCATCGTCGGGATCGATTCTAATCCGAATTTTTGAAAGAATATCTAAAGTACATGTGATATTCTTTATAGTACTTTAAGTCAAAATTTAATGACAAACGACATTCGAAACAAACGACAATCATGTGATTAAAAAAATTAAAATATTAAAAAAAAAACTGAAATTTTTTTATGTTAGAATTTTTTTTTTCTAATAAACAATGAAAACTTTCCTTTCATGAGTGTTTTTTTCAATGGAAATTTCAAAGGAAAATGTGAATCTCGTTTGTCGTTTGTAAAAGGGAATTTTTAATCAGAAAGACTGGTGTATTTTCATCTCATTTACCTCTTAAACGGAAAAAGGAAATGTCTGCATAGAGGTAATGAAATTGGTGTTTTGTGTTATAAGAAAAAGAACAGCCCTATCACGTGGAACATCTGGCCAGGAAGGAAAATTTGTGATTTCTTTCACCAAATCTTATTTACATCTTAGCTGTCGGAATTTCTTTAAGGAATTCTTCATTTCTTTATGTAGAAATGTAGCGGAATAGGAAGAGGTCAAGGTTTTTTTAAGATACTATAAGCTGAAAGAAGCAAATATTAAGAAAACTACTGTTAGTTATATTATTAACCAATGTGAATAAGTTATACGGATTTTTAAGATTTGTTGAAGTCCAATATAAATCATTTCATAATCAATAACCAGGTTAATATGGATAGAATTATTCTGTTAATTAAGAATACTGTGATGAAAATTTCGCGTTGGTAATGGAAATTAATTAAATTAAAATGTATATTAGCATATTTTTATTTTGAAAAACCATATGCAGTATAACCTTGAAAATCCGGAATCATCGGTATTAAATGTAATTCGAATTTTTGAAAGAATATCAAAAGTGCTTCCGATATTCTTAATAGTGCTTTAAGTTAAATATTAATTGAAATTAAATGGTAATTATGTGATTAAAAAAACTAAATAATTAAACAAAAAAATATTAGAAATAATAAATTTCTATATTAGAAATCTTTTTTCTAATAAAACAATGAAAAATTTCCTTCCATGAGTACTTTCACCTACGGGAAGTCACATTTTAGGTGCGTTCGTAATTATGTATATACGTAGCACCATTTATCGTCGTTCAGTCCGTCCATCTGTCTGCATAAAACAGAACAAAAACTATCCAAGCGGGTCATTTGAAATTTAAAATACATAATTGTTGAATAATTTTGTTGAGACTTTTCAAACTTTATAAAAATCGGATGCATAGTTTAATTACAGAGACAATCGAAAGTATTCTATTACATTATGGCCAATGGGAAAATAGTTTAGTGGGCATTTTAATGACGTTTCACTCTTTCGAACATAATAAAATTGATATGCACCTATGAAGTACATACTGAAATACTCATTCTGTGCAATCTTGATAAACGTTGCTGAGGTTTAATAATACTAAACGCATTTTAATAACATTAAACTATCTCTCATTTTAGGAAATTACGTTGCTGGTGTTTACTACAAGTTACTTACTGAAAAATAGAGAGCAGATAGTATTTACAGGGATACACAAAAGATTTCTTATATTTTACTGAATCCGAAGTACTATATTTTATCAAACCCACTTTTTCTGCGATTCATTAATTTAAAAGCTTTATTTTAGAAGCAATATTGCCTGATATTAAAAATACATTTTTCTTGCTCTAATAAGTAAATAAATTAAAAGTTACAAAATTAAAGCAGAAAAATACACATGTACATTCTGCTATTTTTCTTTCTGTCTTAAATTAGAAGGTAAAAACTGACTTTGATGCTATATTTCTGACAGCCGGATTTTTTAAGTTACATTGTACTACATTTCCAAAATTAAAATTTGTGAATTATTTGATATTGTGACAGTAGACATTGTTAAAAATTTATTTTAATAAATGGCCATTAAAGTAACTTATTATCGTAATAAATGTTGCAAATCAGTTTCTATAAAGAAAGTAAACGACTAATACAAATGACAAATTTCATCGAAATTAATATTTAGATAAAATTGAAAATAAAGTTTAAAACACTATAAAAACATTTACGGCAAAAATTGGTGGCAGCAATGTTGCCGGTAGTTTTTCCCTTAAAAATTGCAGTAAAATAAAATGTAATAAAAAAAATACATCTAATTTTACTGCAATTTTTACAAAAAACTGTTGGCAATATTTCTGCCAACAGATTTTGCCGTAAACTTAACAGATTTTTAGATGCGTTCGTAGTTATGTAAATACGTAGCACCTATTGCTGTCGCTCAGTCCGTCCGTCTGTCTGTCTGTTTGTCCATCTGCCTGTCTGTCATCCGTCTGTCTGTCTGTCCACTTATAACAACGCAAAAACTACCCAACCGAACCGTTTGAAATTTAACACGTATATTTATTACATAATTTTGTCGAGTCATTTCAAATGTTATGAAAATCGGATGCATAGATCAATTACAGGGACGATCAAAAGTATTCCGATACATTGTAACGTTACATGCATGCTGAGTGTCATTTGTAACGTTTGGTTGGTCGTGGTGGGAGTTAAATGCAGACATACTCAGTACTTAAGATAAAACAACAAAGTTTATTAAAATGATGAGGGCTGAAGGGAAGTGGAGCAAGTCTTAATTTTACACAACTGAGAATACTATGAAAAAAGCTAAACGCATACTCACAGGCTCCGGCCTAGCTCAATCGTGGCACCTTCTAACACTTCTCACTATCTCTTCGCTTAGCTGCTAGATA
Source organism: Maratus speculifer (assembly GCA_964019185.1). Classification (NCBI taxonomy): domain Eukaryota; kingdom Metazoa; phylum Arthropoda; class Arachnida; order Araneae; family Salticidae; genus Maratus; species Maratus speculifer. The sequence goes on along the minus strand of OZ025289.1, from coordinate 275,455,895 downwards.
AAGCTTAATTAGACAGCCCGTGGCTGTGTGTAATTCTTTATTCACAAATAATCAAAATGAAACTACTATGAAGTTTCTTACCACGGCCAACTCTCAAGTCGAAACTCCTTTACACTTCACTGGAGGCCCGCTGCTACTTTCAATTAGCTAGCACTTCGCTGAACAATAATTCACTTCGCTATCTAACGCCAAATATCCTCACTCGCTGGCTACCGCCACAGATGCTCTCTCGCTGGCTAATGTCAGAGACGCTCTCGCTGGCTAATGCCAGAGACACTCTCTCGCTGGCTAATGCCAGAGGCACTCTCTAGCTGGCTAATGCCAGAAACACTCGCTGGCTGGCTAATGCCAGAGACACTCACCACACACTCACACCCAAGCTTTTATATGCTGCAAACTGAGATACTTCACATTAACATATTACTAATAACCGCGAGCTAACTGCAGAATCCGAAAGAGCACACACACTCTAGAAAGTTAAAGTAAAAGAGAGGATAGATGTCGCTTTTACGCTTACACATGTTAAATTATTGACGTCACGATCTCAGAAATACTAGAGTGCCTTTATGACAAAGGTCACTTCCTCACAACCCCCGCCCTCGGATTCCGCAGAGAAAAAGGACTGGGCCAAATGCATACCCAGGACTTTTTCTTGTTATAAATTTCAAACCGTAAAAAAAACACAGTGATGGGTTAAATTTAGCGCCGAAACATAACTTTTAAAATATTAACTTTAACCCATCACAACCAAAAAACCTCAGTTTGCCTCAAACATTCACGTATTCAATCCAATCATTCTTCTATCTTACAAATAGCCTCCGTAAAACTTCCAAAAACTCGTAAAACTTTCAAAACTAATTACTTCTTCTTTCAAAACAGCCCACTCCACTGGGTGTGCTAAAATTTCTCAAAACACTAAACTTCCGAAATTTTCCTCAATATTGCAATACAACTATAATTTTACAAAAAATCTCTCCATAGCTTTCCTAATACAAGAATTCGCACCAAGTCCAAAAAACCCAATGCTCAAAAAATTTCCTCATTAAAAATTCCGCACTCATCTAGAATTAAATTCACTTCATACTACAATAACTCTGCTACTTCGTAATACCTACATACCCATTAGCCAATGAACTAACTCCCAAAATTCTTCAGAACTTAACTGCACTTTAACAATAATTGGGGCACATACGTACAGCGTCACATCGCTGTGCTTATGCAACAATCAAAAAATATCAAATTTACAAAATGACGTCATCATGCTCTTCATCTGTATTAACTAAAAGAAAAAATAGCAGTAACACATAAAACACTAAAGGTAAGAAGAAAGTTAATTCATTAAATGTTAGTACAAGAGATAGAAACGCGTGTCAAGGACTTCTTGACCGCAAAACACGTGCGCGACTGAACCGCGGCGCGTGTACAAAATAACCCAAATTACTATCTGTACTTTCTGAAAATTTAAACATACATTAACATACATTTTATAACACATGAACAATATAGCAATATAGTAACATTTTAACAAATAACATAACAATTTAACAATAGATCCAGAATTTTTAAAAGCATTTAAGACCAAAATCTCAAACATACATAAAACTAACAATTTTGCAAACAAATTTTGAACACAATTAAGCACTAATCGTGAGTCCGTCAAAAAATTCCAAAAATGGCCAAAAGTACAAAACAGTCTCTCTGCTTTCTATTCCTTCACATTGCTACCACATATATGCACTCTAATAGAAATTTAATAAAGAACATTATCACCCAATCATAGAGATGATTCGCTGCTAGCCGGCTTCATACTACAGGATGGCTTTCTCCTCTTGTCCCAGAAACCTTGTACGAAGGATCTTTCGTCATCAGAACTGTACGGTGACGCCACAGTTGACTGTCGTGCCTGCAGCCTGGTTCTGAATGGATGCCGTGGGATACTTGCAGGTTCCGCTCGACGACTCTGCTCTGGCCGGTTCGCTGGGGTCACTCCCTGGCGAGATTCACACTGTTGATGCCGGTAATCTGAGTGTTGTCTCCTCTTTCTAGACGCACCCGAAGTTACTGAAGATCCTAGGCCACGTTTCTTTCCGGATCTATGCTGTTTCTTATTAGGCAAAAATTCGGAATTTAAAGTTCTTTTAAGAGTTTGACGAGTGTCCATACGAAATTTTTCCCGGGGATTAATCACTGAAGATGGTGAACTATTAGATAATTTATGTTTGTAAGGTTGTTGTCTAATAAGTGGAGGAACGGGATAGTTTATAATCTTTTGCCTTTTATGGCACACAGAGTCTGATGTATTTGACACTGTTCTCTTATTTTTATTATCATACTTTGCTCTAGGATTGCAAGGCTTTCGACTTTCAATAACAGTTTTTGGAGCTGTTTGACCAAATTTTCTTCTTGAATATTGATGAAAAGAATTAGATGAAGAAGTGCTGGACTCGGGACACTCATTGGATCGGGAATTTCGCGAAGCACCACTCGACACATGAGAACCTTCACTACCATTTTCTCTAAACTTATAAACTCTAACCTGATCCAGATTAACCGTCATTCTTTCACCATTGACATCAACAACCAAATTATTATTTCGAACTTCCAAAACTTCAAACGGACCTACAAACTTCGGACCAAACTTAGCTACTCTCTTTTGACGACTTGAACTTAACCAATGCTTTTCTACTAACACAAAATCTCCAACTTTCACTTCCAATTCCCTTCTACGCATATTATAATACTGAGCTTGCTTTTCTTGCGCTTTTCCCATCTGAACCTGAGCTTCCTTAACCAACCTGTACTGACTTTCCGCATCTGACACCATAACTAGCCTTTGGAATGGAGTAATGACATTTCTACCCAAAAACAATTCAGCCGGCGTTTTCCCCGTCGACTCGTGAACTGCTGTACGAAGTGCGTAAGCAAAATGCTGAAGAAACTTGTCCCAATTTGCATGATGAGAACCAACATTCGAAGAAATCATTTGAATTAATGTACGATTTACACGTTCAGCCATATTAGACTGAGGACGATACGGAACAGTAAAAGAATGATCGATCTCCAGCTTCTCACACAGGGCCTTAAATATATCAGAAATAAAACAAGGGCCATGATCGCTCACTACCCTAATTGGTGCACCATATTTAGAAATATAATTATCGAAAAATGCATCGGCAACTGCAGGTGCAGAAGCCTTCCTGAGGGGGACTAACTCTACCCATTTACTAAAATAATCAACTATAACTAGTACAAATCTATATCTTTTAGGATTAGACAATGGATAAGGACGGATTAAATCTACACCTACACATTCATTAGGAAAATTTACTTTAATAGGAATTAATTTGCCAGCTGGACTTACATTTTTATAATTATAACGTTGGCATGTGCTACAGCTGGAGACATAAGCGCGCACTGCTTCCCGCATTTTAGGGAAGTAGCAGGATTCACAAATTCGAGCATAAGTTTTCCTGATTCCTAAGTGACCTGCTAATGGATTATCATGAAATTCTTTCAAGATGCCCTTACGAAGACTAGCCGGAATAAAAACTCTTAATTCACCACGTGAATTTACAATTTTAGAATAAAAAAGAAGACCATCGATAAGCTTAAAAGATTGGGACCATTTCTCAAACATAGGCACATCTGCGCTCGGGACATCATCAGGATTTTCCAAATAACGATACAAACTACCAAACTCTTCATCTTGCTTCTGTTCCCTTAACAACTGCTCTCGTGACCTTAACACCAACGAAGATAATGCACAACACTTAATTTCCTCCGTGACCTCTAAACCACCATGCGGGTTTCGAGACAAAGCGTCCGCTACCGCATTCTCCTTGCCAGCCCTATGTTCTATAATCACATTATCCTCTGCTAACTTCAAACACCACCTGACCATACGAGAAGACAAACCCTTTCCATTAGTTAACTTTGTCAAAGCTGAATGATCCGTAATGACTTTAACCGGTATATTAGTGAAAAACAACGAAATTTATTCAAAGCCCAAATTACTGCAAGACACTCCGAATCGAATAATTCCTTTCCGCTGCATTTAAAATTCTCGACGCAAACACTATAGGTCTACATTTCTGTGCTAACATCGCTCCAACCCCCACTGCACTCGCATCGCAATACACTTCAAACTGAGACGAATAATCGGGGTGAGCCAAAACAGGAGGGGAAACTACTGCCTCTTTTAATAATTCAAACGATCTCTGAGCCGCTGATGACCATACAAACTTCACCCTTTTCCTTTTTAAATTATACAACGGTTCACATAACTCTGAAAAACGTGGGATGAACTTGGCAAACCAAGCCACCATTCCTAAAAATGTCGCCACTTCCTTACTATTTTTGGGAGGGCTCATTGACGTAATTGCCTTAATTTTCTCATTATCTATATTAATACCATCACGCGTAATTTTAACTCCTAAATACTTTACCTCTTTTCTCAAAAATTTACATTTTTCTAACTTAACTGTTAACCCAGCATCTCTTAACAACGTAAATACTTCCCTCAATAATCTTAAATGCACTACAAAAGTAGCTGCCATTATAATTATGTCGTCCAGGTAGATCATGACACCCTTACCAATCAAAGGTTTAAGGATATTATTCATGGCCTTCTGGAACGTTGCCGGCGCTCCCGATAAACCAAAACTCATTCTTTTAAAAGCAAAACAACCGTCCCGAGTAATGAACGCAGTCTTCGGTATGTTCTCCGGCTTCATTGCAATCTGAAAATAACCCGGCGTAAGATCCAACGTTGACATATAATTCGTACTCGTTATATTAGCCAAAATGTCATCAATAACTTGAATAGGATACTGAGGGTATTGCGTTATCGCATTTAATTTTCTATAATCTACTGCAAACCTATATGCCTCTGGATTATCTAAACTTTTCCCATTATTTTTACGACATAACACTACTGGCGATGCAAAAGGAGACTCAATTGGCATTATAATATCGTCCGCTAGCATTTTTTGAATATGATAATCAATTATACCTTGTTTAACTTTATCATAACGATATGGTTTACTAGCAACAGGTGCTTTTAAACCAGTATCAATCTCATGCCACGCAACATGCGTTAAACCCGGTTTATCAGAAAAAACCTCTCCAAATTCATTCAAAAACTTATTAAATTCCTCCTTCTCGATTTCACTTAACCCCGACTCCTCCAAATTAACTGACACTAAAACATGATCTTTCTTACTCACATTCTCATCATTATTCACGATTAACGACTTTTTAAAAAAATCCAAACTAATTCCTCTATCCTTCATATAATCCACACCAACTATACAATGCACTGTTAATCCATCTAACACACAAAACTCCCAACATGTCTTAACCGAACGAATTTCAACTTCCAATTCTACTGAACCTTTATTATCGCAAGCTACTCCCTGTGCCGACTGAACCACCAGACTTGACCTCTTCAACTTCTTATACGAAAAATATTTCCGATAACAATCAAAAGAAATGAACGACTTATCTGCCCCTGTATCGAAGACACTTTTAACGACAATACCATCTAACACAATTAACACTTCAGGTAACTCAACCGGATTAATAGTAATTTTATTCAAACTCACAGACGGCGTTTCCGTTTTAATCTGTGACTGCATACCTTCCGAAATACAGTCACCTACCAGTTTAACTGACCCGACCTCTGAACACATCTCTTTTGCATTGACCTATTTTCCAAATTCTCATCCGAAGTTAATCTCCTTACTTGCGAAGAAACATTCCTGTCCGGTACTCCCCCTCTCCGATCATAACCACTATTCTGTCTATTTCCATACATATTTCTCTCACCACTTCTAAAACTATTAGCACCACCACAATTGCTATTACCATTACTCGTATTCGACATATTACGACCAAATCCATCATTTCTATTACGAAATTATTATCCGGAAATCGCTGTCCCCCTCTCAAAAAATTACGATCCCCCTCATTTCTCAAATTTCTATCCGCGACAGGTCTCTGACGAGGGCTACGCAAATCCCGTTGATCCGAGCTATGCCGAGTCTCATACTTCGATAATATCTGATGCATTTCTGCAAAATTCTTCGGTGCTCTAACTTCAATAAAGTCCTGTATATTCGGATTAAAAATAGGAAAAACAATGTCCAACAATTCCTCAAATGTGATATCTAAATCTAATTTATTTTTTAGTTCAAGCTTACGTAGATAAAATTTTGACGCCGACTCATAAATATTCTGCTTATTACAATAGAACTCTTTTCTCAAAATACTTTTATCTTTAATGGGAGGAAATGCCTTCTTTAACTCAATCACAGTTTGTTCAAATCTTTTCGCTTCATCAGTAATCAAAAACTTTCCTATATTCTCTAACCACAAAAGTGCTTCGCCCTTCAATGAGCATTTAAGCACTACGTATCTACTTTTCTCAGGTATATTATTGAACAAAATATAATCATCTAGTTTAACTAAAAATTCACTAATATCACCCTCACCGGTGAAATACACCCGTGGCACAATCTCACAATGTCCGACATTTCGTTGAGCGCCATTTGTAACGTTACATGCATGCTGAGTGTCATTTGTAACGTTTGGTTGGTCGTGGTGGGAGTTAAATGCAGACATACTCAGTACTTAAGATAAAACAACAAAGTTTATTAAAATGATGAGGGCTGAAGGGAAGTGGAGCAAGTCTTAATTTTACACAACTGAGAATACTATGAAAAAAGCTAAACGCATACTCACAGGCTCCGGCCTAGCTCAATCGTGGCACCTTCTAACACTTCTCACTATCTCTTGGCTGAGCTGCTAGATAAAGCTTAATTAGACAGCCCGTGGCTGTGTGTAATTCTTTAATCACAAATAATCAAAATGAAACTACTATGAAGTTTCTTACCACGGCCAACTCTCAAGTCAAATATCGAAACTCCTTTACACTTCACTGGAGGCCCGCTGCTACTTTCAATTCGCTAGCACTTCGCTGAACAATAATTCACTTCGCTATCTAACGCCAAATATCCTCACTCGCTGGCTACCGCCACAGATGCTCTCTCGCTGGCTAATGTCAGAGACGCTCTCGCTGGCTAATGCCAGAGACACTCTCTTGCTGGCTAATGCCAGAAACACTCGCTGGCTGGCTAATGCCAGAGACACTCACCACACACTCACACCCAAGCTTTTATATGCTGCAAACTGAGATACTTCACATTAACATATTACTAATAACCGCGAGCTAACTGCAGAATCCGAAAGAGCACACACACTCTAGAAAGTTAAAGTAAAAGAGAGGATAGATGTCGCTTTTACGCTTACACATGTTAAATTATTGACGTCACGATCTCAGAAATGCTAGAGTGCCTTTATGACAAAGGTCACTCCCTCACAACATTATGGTCAATGGGGAAAAAAGTTCAAATGCATTTTAATCATTTGAAATTTAAAACGTATATTTATTACATATTTTGTCGAGTTATTTCAAATGTTATTAAAATCGGATGCATAGATCAATTACAGGGACAATCAAATGTATTCCGTTACATTATGGTCAATGGGGAAAAAAGTTTCAAATGCATTTTAATCGTTTGAAATTTAAAACGTATAATTATTACATAATTTTGTCGAGTCATTTCAAATGTTTTGAAAATCAGATGCATAGATCAATTACAGGGACAATAAAAATATTCCGTTACATTACGATCAATGGGAAAAAAAGTTTCAAATGCATTTTAATGGTGTTACACTCATTTGAACATATTAGAATTGACGTGCATGTATGAAATATGTACTAAAATATACAATCTGTACAATCTGTGATGCAAAGAATATTTATTATTAAATTACAGGGCCACACAAATGTATTCCACTAAATAATGTTATACGGGGAAACATTGTTTGGGCGTGTTTTAATTACATTAAACTACTACACATTTTATGAATAAGATATACGTTAATGAAGTATAATAAAAATTACTCCCTGCATATTCACAGGAAAACACAAAGATTTCGACCACTATACTGTATTCAAAGTAAGCTCTACTATATCAGCAAGATCTGAATATTTTAAAACTTCATTATTGTACGAACGCACCTCATTTGCTACGCTTCACGTGCAATTTCCAATTTGTTTCTTTTACATTGCATCAGTATTAGAAGCATGCTGTTATTCAATACCGTCCCAAAAAGAACCTAAAGATAATGTTTAGATAAAATTAACCAAGATAAAGATTTTAGACAGCAGCACTTCAAGTTCGCTGGTACATAATATGTCTTAGAAAGACAAACTTCGTAATGAGTTTTTTAAAGAATGATGCCATTATTTATAAGGATGCTACCACGGTTAAATATTTATGCCTGCAAAATAATTCACACAGAACATTTTTTCTAATTTTAACTACACTTCAATATTCTAAATATCCTAATACCAAGCAATTACGACACAAGCAACGTTCAACAGAAACTTTTTATTCTCTGCCTTCTTAATATCGAACTTGAAGGCTACATCTTGTGCTGCATATGTTATACTATACCAGCACTATAGGCGCACTATTACCAATAATAGTATCATTTTTTTCACTATTTACTGACTAGGAAGCTTCTTATGCGTTGTTGTAAAAAATTATAAAACAGACTAAGTGGTAATACAGTAAATAAAACATAGTTCAAGAATCACTTCACTACCACAAAAAAGGAACAAAAACACAGAGAGGGACACATGACCTTGACATGTCTATTTTAAGTAAGCAAAAAATTTCGATATGAACATAAAATGCTATTATTGGATTATGTGTGAAAATTTTAAAAGAACATAATTTTGCCATATACTGGGACTGAGCAAAAAGGGTATTTTCATACTTTTTGAAGATAAATATCGAAAAAAATGACACATTGCATTTTCATCAACACAATATTTTTCACAGTATATAATTTTTGGAGAATTGCGTGCGTTTTATTTTATATTTTATTTTTATTTTATTTTATTATTATTTTTTATCTTTTTTTGCTTAAAATCTTTATATCTAACAGACAAGCTTCATGCATATTAAAAGTATTTATTTTGAAATGTTGATATAATAGCATCCTCAAATTAGCAAAAAGGAAAATAGTCCAGTCATTTTAGCAAAAATAGGGGAAAAATTAGAACAAAGCTGGATTTTTGCATAGGTACTAGTTTGGTTATGTAGTTAAACATACTAAAAGTCCCCATCGATCCGATGTGAGCTTTCGCCGCCTGGGGGCTCTAAACAGCTTGAAAATCGGTTTTTTGTGAATATCTCACGAACAATGGCATTTAGAAAAAAAAGTTTAATTACAAAGTTGTAGATAACTTAATTTCCTATAAAAAGTACTCTTAACATTTGTCTGTCACACCAACGCTTCCCTGTCAAAAATGTAAAAATATGTACATATTTGAAAGTAAAATTATACAAATTCGAAAAATCTGCTGCTATTTTTAAAAAAATTATATAAACAGATCTAAAAATTTCACCTTTGAATGGAGAAAGTGAATATTTAATATACATTTATGCTTATTTTCACATTACTCTTGAGGAAAAGCATTTAGCGCGTTTTCTTTATTGTGGTTTCCCCCGTAGGCATATTCCACTTATAGTGACTAGCTTAATCCATTTTCAGTCGTTTAACTGCTTTAGTAGTTCTTTGAACAACTTCAATTTCTACACACGATTCAGATTCGTCACTATCTGTTATTCTTTTTTTCGTTTTTGTGTTGCTTTCAGTATTTTTTATTTGCCTTTCGATATCATCACTGAATTCAGAAGTAGCGCTTCCCTCCTCCCTTACAATGGGCAGGATACATGGCAATAATTTCTTGGTCTTCAAATTCAATTTCACTTGCATTATGACATGAAACTCCGCAGCAATTTATGCAAATATCAGAACATTTCAATCCAAATTATCGGCATCCACATGCTTTGAAGCAAGTACAAAAAATTGATTCAATAATATTTTTTGGTGCGGGCTGTTAGGTAGCTGGAATTGGAGGCAAATTAGGTGCATTTTGCCAGCACAAGCTCTCGGGATGTAGTTTATTGCCCAAACGGTTTTGTACGAATGTAATACTCGTTTTTATCATGTACTATTATGATAAACACGTAAACTGTGCAATCTAGCTGCATCTTCGGTAGGCTGCAACAATGAAAGGCTTTTTTTACCAACAGCAACTTCTTTCTTGAAACATACATAACAGTGCTTGTTCAGAGAAATTTCTGCTTTACCACCATATAAAGCAAGAAAAATAGTTTTTTCCTGCCTCGGAAACTTCAAATTGGGATGCGTGATCAATTTTTAAAATGTTGGCAGCTTGTATGTTATGATCTTTTTCCTTTTTCAAAAAATTTGCTAACGATATTTTACCTTTCCCAAACATTGCTGATGTTGAGTCACAACCTAAAAAAGCTTGAAGGAAAATATATGATCTTTCAGAATAGCATCAGGGATGTAGTGGAGGGTAAACGGGAGTATACGACGTACACCCTCTGGAATTTTTAAAATAACACCGTATATCCTCTGTTTCTTAAGAAAGCTATAGAATATATACTCTAGGGTATACTCTCTGCTTTCAGCGTATGCCCTCTGCTTATGGCATATATCCTCTGTTATTTTTACGACTACACCCCTGAACAGCATCATTGTTAAGACTGTGCGATGAATACAGGATGGTTGCAATTCGTCGGCTTCCTGGCTTAATAAAAATATCTCTATCGCTGTAAGTGCTAAAGCAGTCAACAGTACAAGCAAGTCAACATCATCGCCAACAACAGCAGTAAGCGCACCACCCAGGTAAAAAAAAAAAAAATCAGCAAAAAATCTTTAGAAAAAATAAGATTTTACAGAGATTTTGAAGGTTTCTACAGGGATTTTGAAGGCAAATTAAAAGCGCAGGTTTATTTGAGGGAATTTACTGTTAATCAAAAGATTTTATGAAGGCATTTATCTGACCTCCAAATTACTAATCGGGTATTTTGAAGGTCACTTCAGGTATTTTGAAGGAAATTGAAAACTGAACAAAATGCACAGATTTTTAAAGATTGTATAGAGGCTTTTATCAGCAAGTTAATGGCTTTCAATTTACCTTTAGTGACTTAGCTGTTTTTTTATAAGTATACTTCAGAATTTTGAAGGAAAATATAGCCTTCAATTTACTTTCAGTGACGTATCTAATTTTTGATAAGTGCACTTCAGGTATTTTGAAGAAAAATATAGCCTTCAATTTACCTTTAGTGACTTAATGACTTAGTGAATATTTACAATTTCTTAGTTCAAGCCTTTGTTTTGCTACATGAGGACGTGTCCCAGAAATGCTCTTCAAAATACAAGAATAGGCGCGACCCACGGCCCGCGGGACAGGAACATCCTATTGATTTAGATGCGTTAATATCTCAGCTACATTTTGAGGTAAGTTGCATGTTTTTAGGACAATTATTAATTAAATTATAAGTTATTAATTTTCACATCCCTTTGCTAGTTAATTCTATTGGCGCTTACAGATACTAAGTTCCACAATTCTAAGTATTTAATTGCTTAAACTCTTAATTAAAAATTCTCAAATTATGTAAAAATCATCTCCATAGTCTAATTTTCAATCAAGATTAGTTTATAAAAATTTTCTCATAAAAATTCTCGCATTAATTAAAGTTTTATTACTATTTCTTCCAAATTAATCTAGAACCACGTGTTCGAATTCGAGCTAAATAACGCTAAGTTCAGCCTAATGGGGATAAGTTGACTAATTATTACATAAAATTAACGATTTTAATTAATTTTCTTTAAAATATTTTTTTTTTTTAGTACGGCATTTTTGTTTTTACCAGTGGTCGGCATGATTACGCCGCACCCACCGTACTATCCATCCAGCCGTAAAACGCTAATTTCTAATTATCTCATTAATTAATTAATATTTATTCTTTTCCGCTGGGTTCCTATACCTACGACTTCTAAATTGGGGGGAGGAGGGGGTTTATTTTGAGTACAATTGAGAAATGTGCAATTTAAATCTTTGTTTTCACACATATTCAGGGAAATTGCAGGTTTTTTACCTTCAAGAAACCTTAGTTTCAAATACCTATAAAATACCTGAATATTGTTTTTTCAGGAAAAATGCGGGTTTTTTACCTTTAAGAAACCTTAGTTCCAAATACCAATACCTGAATATTTTACTTTCAGGGAAAATGCAGGTTTTTTACCTTCAAAAAACCTTAGTTCCAAATACCGGTATTTTACCTGAACTTTTTAAAAGGTTTTTTGCTGATTTTATTACGTGGGCAGACTTTGCTATTTCAATAGCTGTTTTAACAATTAGTGTGCATGCATCATCTTCTGCTTGAACAGGGGCGTGCGAAGCTTCAATTTGGCGCCCCCAACTTTTTTATGTGACAAGCCAAAAATTAGTTTGTAGTATAAATTTGGCGCCCCCTAAATATCACCGTATGTCGCCGGTGGCGACCGGCCCCTTCGCCCCCCCCCCTTTCGTGCGGCGCTGATCTCATAAAGAATATTTCGTTCGGTAAATTATTAGGGTGATTTCATACAAGCGAAATGAGCACCAAATGAAAATTAAATATTGGAAAGGTACCTGCACGTGGTACATTTACATAAATGCAAAGAGAGGTAGGGTATTGGGCAATTACTATTGCACAAGCACGCGAAAATGGCATACAGACAATGGGAGAGGGTTGGGGGGGGAAGCATCAAAAGTTGTTCCGTATTTGTTCTGCCTCTTCGCCGCGTTATGACTGTTGCTTCCGCATTTTTTTCAATAACGTTTACTTTATTTTAATTTTTGGCAGGGAAGGGTTGGTGTGACAAAAAAATGTTACTGGTACTTTTTGTAGGAAAATAAATTATCTAGATCTCTGTAGTTGAATTTTTTTTCTAAATGCCATTGTTCGTGAGATATTCACAAAAAACCGATTTTCAAGCTCTTTAGCGCCCCCAGGCGGCGAAATCTCACATCGGATCGATGGGGACTTTTAGTATGTTAAACTACATACCGTAACTAGCACCTATGCAAAAATCCAGCTTTGTTCTAATTTTTTCCGCTATTTGTAAAAAAAGGTGCTAAAATGACTGGACTAGAAAAAGTCATGCCCGTTTTGATTTTTTATAAATTAATTATCAGTTGGATTTTTAAAAAATAAATTGACTGTTTATTATGGTCTTTTTTTTGCAAGACATTAAATATAATAAGAATAAAGTAAAGTGAAGAAATTAAGTAAACAGGAATTCAAACTAATAGAATTTTATTTAAATTTAAAAAACTAATTAAAATACATTTTGAATACTTACTTAAAAAAGGGAAATTTTAAAAATATATATTAGTTTTTTTAATTCATATTATACAATAGTTTTATGAAATTTTTTTCGTTTGAATAACATCAATAATGAAAATTATGTTTTGTATGTCTAACTTCCTTTTAAAGAAATTATCTGTTTTTATGAATATTTAGTTTCAAGAACCGTGTACGTCGAAAAGAAACAGGAAAATCTACTTTAAAGATTTTACGTGGAGTTTTAGTGATTAGACTAGGCTATGAATAATTTGTTTGCTTTTAAGATAATATTTATACGTTACTGAACACATTTGGCATGCTTATCATTATTCATTCAAGTAAAATTTATGTTAATCCATAATTATTTCTCTTTTGTCAATGAGAAAGGATTATCAGTCATAAGGCTCAGAAAATAATTAATTTAAGAAGTGTTTTTTAATGAAATTATTGATGTATTTTTTGATACATTAGTTTTTTCGTAAAATTTCATAGCTTACAAATTCTAATTCTTAATTTTATTCTAAAGTAATTGGATGTGCCAATCCCAAAATTTTATTCTATCTCATACAAACATCTTAATATTTCACAAAGTAGTTATGCAAGTTAATACTTTATTGTTATTAATTCAATACTGTACCAACTTCGATTTTCACCTAAAATTTTTGCTTCAGTTAATTAATCAGGGCAAAAGAAAAAAAAGTTAATCTGAATCATGGTATTTATTAAAGTTATTAGTTTTCGCTGATTCTATTACCGTCAGCTGTTTGCAAATAACCGGCTTAGCAGAACCTGAGTTCCTGCCTCTGCACAAGCCGACGGGCAATAGAACTATAAAAATCGAGAAAATGATGCAAAAGCGCTATAATAGTGACCTTTTCCCACAAAATATGACAAAAAAAGGGAAAAAAAAACTTTATAGCGCCAAATTATATTTGCTGTTTATTCAGCTGGTAGTAGATACGGCGATAATGATTTTTCATTAGGATTAACAAAATAATTAAAAATTAGCCATCAATTACGCTTATTATGGGTAATTTCGTAATTTAATATTATGGAATAGATTAGAATGAATGCAAAAAGATAAAATGTTAAATCTAAATATTAAAGTATGACAATCAAAACCGTTTTCCAAAATTGAAAATTGTAAAAACATTACATTTAGAAGTAAATGTGATGACTCAGTTTACATTTAAAAAAATCCTTATTCATCAAATGCAGGTATTTGTCACTGCCAGGCGAGAAAATACTGCTACTTGCATAATAGGATAACATAAAACACTTATCCAAACCATTGCTTATCATAATATAATGAGAGTGTGGATAAAAATCGAAGATATACTATAAACAATTGATTTAATTTGATTGCTTAAGAGGGACAACTCAGAGAAGGAAACCACGTCTGTTGAGCATAGTATCCCTCCCGATTACCTATACTGTGACCATTCGCATATTCAATAAGAAATTATGAATGTAAATTTAATGAGATTAAGGGATGTTCATGAGACAAAAACCCTATAAAAGAGAGAGTATTTAATAAAAAATTGCACTTTATTATCAAAAACATTACCAAAATAAAGACTTCATCAAAATTTCAGAATATCATTGTATATCAACGTATTTTATTTAAGACTTGTAATTTTTGGGACATCTGACGTATTTCATTCTTATAAATATTATAAATATTTATATAATTTTTTGTTAAATTGTGGTTTGTAAAACGTTTATAATTACACAAAGTGTGTTAAAAACAATGCGTTTCAGAGATTACGTTTATACTCCCAGGCAGATTTATTAGTTTTGAAATAATTTATAAAAATTTAGCTAAACTAAAAATGTTTTCAATTTTTAGTGAATTTTTTCTAGAAAATTAATGTTATAAAAATTCATATGCACAGTCGTGGAAAAAAAACTAAACACTCCTTACTAACTTTGCAACAAACTATCGTATAATAAATTTACTCAAATCAAATGATTGGAAATAAAATATACTTTTATATGATGTACAGTCACCGCAAAAAAAATCTTGACTCTTGCGATTTTAGACGTTTTGTTAAATATCTAAAAATCTACATGAGAAATAACTCCGAAACTCCAGATATATAAACAAAATAGCACAAGTCATACATTTTCTCGAAGATTTTTTTCTGAAATCTTTCTAGGGGACCGTCAACAAATTGAAAAAGAAAGAAAATCTTTTGAAACACCCTGTCAAAACTAATGTAGCAAAAGTGTACAAACTGCAGATTATGATTAAGTGGCTTATGGTAATAAAGTGTGTTCATTTTTATGCAGATAGCATGTATACCCGTAGCGAAATTAAAGTTTTTATAAAAACGGTTCCGAATTTTGCCAAGTTTTTTGCTTATAATTTGCAGAGTTCATAATAAAAAACAATGTTTTTTCAGAAAATATGAAAAACAAAATTGTACATAATACCCTGTAATCAAAATTTAAAAATATTAATAATTGCATGAAAAATAAGCAGGTTTACTAAATAAATTTTCACTGTGCATGCGTCAACACTATAAAAATTTCATTTTCATATTGTGTTAGCTAAATGTATAGCGAAACTTCTGTTAAAGTTTCAGAATCATAGCTTGAAAATTCGAAAAATTATCGTAGGAACTATAAGATAAAAATCCGATATTCTCAAAATGAAACAAAAGAATGAGGGGCTGTATCCATATTCCATTGATTAGTGTCCACAATATTGCACGTACTACTATATTTGGATACAGCTCCTCATATTTTTTTTTTCATTTTGGGAATATCAGACTTTAACCTTATAGTTTCGACGATAATTTTCAGAATTTTCAAGCCATGATTTTGAAACTTTAACAAAAGTTGCTGTATACATTTAACTAACACAATATGCAAATGAAATTTTTGTAGAATTGACGCATGCGCAGTGAAAATTTATTTAGTAAACCTACTCATTTTTCATACAATTATTAATATATTTTAATTTTGATTACAGGGTATTATGTACAAAGTCATTTCTCATATTTTCTAAAATGAACATTGTTTTTATTAAGAACTCTGCAAATTATAAGGGAAAAAAACTTTGCAAAATTTGGGACCGTTTTTATAAAAACCTTAATTTCTCTACGAGTATACATGCTATCCGTATAAAAATGAAAACAGTTTATTATCATAAGCCACTTAATCATAATCTGCAGTTTGAACGCATTTTCTACATTAGTTTTGACAGGGTTATTCAAAAGATCTTCGTTCTCTTTCAATTTGTTGACGGTCCCCTATGGGATTTCAGAAAGAAAACTTCGTGAAAATATATGACTTGTATTATTTTTTTTATATAGTTGGAGTTTCCGAGTTATTCCTTATATATATTTTTAGATATTTAACAAAACGTCTAAAATCGAAATGTCATTTTTTTTTTTTTTTTTTTTTTTTGCAGTGACTATATAAAATTTGCGTAGAGGGCCATCTACGTAAACAGACAAACCCTGTTTTATTTTTTCCAAAAGCAGTAACCAATTCTGACAGCATAAATGAACTTTACACCTTTCAATTAGCCTGAAAATAAGATTTAATGCAATTCGTACGATACGTTTACGAAGAATAAATTATTTTAAAACGGGCATATTTTAGGGGCTGTATCCAAGTTGTTCCAAAAGTACCGTACTCGTTTGATAGCCGAGAGAGTTCCCTACTTTATCGACGCATCTTAGGTGCCCTTCAAGCAGTCATTGAAAACTCCTAGATAATAGAATAGTATAAGAATTTTCAAAATACCTAGTCACATCTATTACAAACGGCTTCTCAATCCATTTTCCTTTTACCATTTTTTAAGCATAATTTAAAAACTACTTAAAAGGAAAAATTTAAATTTCGAATATCTATAAGACAGAACTTAAAAAATCTTAATCAATTAAAAAGTAAGAAAAATCATGCGTTAAGTATAGATTATGAAACACTTTCCAACACATCCTCAAATCTTTAAGAAAACTTCATTATTTAGAAAAATAAAACCTTAATGTCCATAGCGAAATATGTATTTCTATAATTTTGAATATACCAGCATTTGATCTGCAGGTTGACATACAGAGGCGGTCAAAAGTTTCCGGCCAGCAAAAAAATTTCAGTTAATTTGTAACTATACCCATATGAAGAGGAATCTCAAAGTGATATTTATACATTTTATTGACATAATAGTTAGGAATTTACTTATAGAAGAACATGTAAATATCAATAAATTTAACTGACAAAATTAAGTATAAAGGAAAATGCACGTTCTCAAAAGTTTCCGGCCACCTTCACAAGTTTGTAAAAAAGTGGTATTGTAATATAAAATTACAGCGATCAACAACATTTACAATTAGTATTTTATCGTATTACTATTGTATTAGCTTTAGTAGTAAGTACTGCGGCGCAGCAACGTGACATTCATACAATAAACGGTTAAAGATCGTCTATGGTACGTTTTTTCCACATTTCTTACAATTTTGACGAAATTTCGGCTGAGTTGAAATATTTATAGTTCCGCAGACTTTTGTCAACTTCTTTTCAAAGATTTTCTATTGGATTAATGCTGGGCACTTGGGCTGATCATTTCAAAAGCGAAATTTTTTGTCCGAAAACCATTACTTATCGAGGTTTGCATACATTATTTATGTCGTTATCATGTTAAGAAAAATAGTTGCGACCAAATTTTTTGCTCTAATAAGGCAGAAAAAAGTCTTGCAAGATATCCTTATACATTGCATCCATCATCTGGCTGTGGATTTCAAATAACGGACCGACACTTTTTGAAGAAAATACTCCCCACGACATAACGTGTCCTCTGCCATGCTTCATTGTAGGAATAACATAGGTCGAATCATATCTTTTGTTGTTAGATCATCGGACGTTGTGGCTGCCATCATTTCCAAAACTGTTTCGAATTCGATTAATGGAAAAATAGAACTTTTTTCCAGTTTTCACTTGACCAGACTTTGTGTTATTTGAAAAACGCCAGTCGGGTACGTTTGTATTTTTTTTTAACTCTGAAAAATTTTTAACACCGAATCTTCCATAAAGTTATGCATCACGTCAGCCTGTTGATACGGTATACGGACTTATTTCAGCAATATTTGCATTCCGTAAATCGCAGTATATTGCAGAGGAATTTTTATGCTGATTATCAATTGTTTTTCTCCTGATAATTCTGTCCACAGGAATAGTACTTTTCCGGTATCTCCCGGACCTCTGAAAGTTCTGAAGGCCACGGACATCTTTATATAATTTTTAAATATCGTTTACAGTCGATTGATAACTTTACCGCAACATCTCAAAAAGATTGGTCTTTTAGCGACAAACTAATCACTCATTTATGAACAATAATTGTTGCACTTTTCAATTTTGAATTCAGATTATGCTATACACGTTGATTCATTCATAAACACAACGAAAAAACAGTTTACCGATAGAAAAAACTAAAGAATGATAAGTGGCCGAGAACTTTTGAACACGCGAACTTCGAATTTTATCCCTTTGCATGAAGCATCTTAAGTATCCAATCAAAATGATCACGTGGTCAGAGGTCATTCGCATATTCCTAACTTTTGAAGCAATTGTGCTTCTTCTTTGCTGAAACCTTTTGGTAAATAAATCGAAGAAACTAACTGGCCGGTAACTTCTGAACGCCACTGTATATACTATGTAATGCGGAAGTTTAGTTTGGCAAGAAAACTCCTAACAGGTTGAAATTTCTCTTCCAGCAAATTGTACTAGTGTATGGAAAAATACTTCAATACTTTTGTTCAGCCCTGTAGTTTACCTAGTACCTTTATTACACACCGGTATTTTGTTAAAATTTAGTTCAAACAAAAACAGTTTTAATACTACTTAAATCTCCTTTCCAGAAATTATCATCTCCATGGATGACCATGTAGATAATTCTTTGGATGACCCTGTATATCATTTTATTTATATTCTACAAACATTTCTTAGTAAACTGAAAACAGTTCAAAGTAAAAACGCATCACTTATTTAAAAATCACCTTTAACTAAATTACCCTCATATTCAGTCAGGTTTTCGAGCTCTTTTGTGTAACCCTGTATATCAACTATAGCATTTATACACACCTTATAATATGCAGAAATTTAGTAAAACTTAAAAACGACTATCACAATTGAAAATGCATTTCATCCATCCATCAGCTATCATCGATATTAAACAGTACTTCGGATAAAATATACGGTTTGAAATATTGAGTGTCAGCGGCGTTTATAAAATTTATGATACTTGAAATCGTTTAACAGATTTAAAGTAAGTCGCAACCAATCCCCCCCCCCCTTTATTATTGTGTAATGGAATTCTTTTGAGTGGCCCTGTAAATAAATAATAACTATTATTTTTAATGCATATTTTACACAGTGCATTTTTAGTGCACTTTGTGAATCCATATAAAATTGAATATGTTTGACCGAGTGTAGTACCTTTAAAATTCATTTGAAACGATTTTTTCCTATACGCCGTAAAGTATCGGAAAATTTTTGACTGTCCCTGTAAATAAACTAATCCTGCTAGAAACTTCATTTTCAATAGGGTCCGTGCTAGGGTAAGCATCTATAACATATAAAATTTTCATAGCAATCCGAGTATATTTACGGAAGTTAGAGTGCGGACAGACGGTGATACGGACAGACGGACAGATAGACAGACAGATAGACAGACAGACAGACAGATTGATAGACAAACCGAGTGCATAAACACTTTTCAAATTTCTTGGAAAGTGTTAAAAATGTTGCAATCCATATTTTTTTCGGATATTAGGTTCATAATTTCTCAATTTATATCATTAAATTATAAAAGTTATAAATTCAACGTATTTATGTTTTGGAATTTTAGTTTTTTTGTTATATAAAAAATTAGCACATTAAGAGTACAATTTCAAGAGATATTAATAAAAATATTAATATATAATTTAGCAATAGAAGCACTAAATTTTGAATATTTATAACTCAAAAACGTATCATGTAAATGACTTAAAATTTGGTGTCTAGCCATAGTTTGAACCCACAGATTTAAAATGTCTTGTTAAAAATGTGTATTGTTATCGAAAAAAAAGAGTTTTGGATTCATTTTAATATGTAGATGGCCCCCAAAACAAATTTTATATACATAATTTAAAATTAAATTTTATTTGAAATCGTTCGGTATTAGAAACTTTCTTCTACAATAATTTGTTGAGGAAATAGTGTTGGGTGTTTACTTTCCCACGACTGTAGATTAGGGTGGAGTGAAAAATCGAAAGTTGGAATTTTGATTTTGGATAGCAGCCAAAAGTTGCCTTTTTGTACCTCTAATACACGTGCAAAATTTCATTAATTTTGAAACACTTCTTGAGTCCCCTACCAGGCCATTTATATTTTCATTGATTTATACGATAGATTCTTACCATAAATTGTACATTAACAGTATTTTTTGGTAATCTCGTTTGATATTTTTATATTTAAAATGTTTAGTGTCATTCCTTTCATCGTTTTCAAACATTAAGTCTTTATTTTTAAATATTTGAAACGGTTTATTGAGTTTTAAAAATTGTATATTATCATTTTCACAGTCAAAATGAGTATGTGTGTAAGCAAACCGAAGTTTACCATTACAATAAGTTGGTGATTCTTCAAAACTAAATAAAGCTGTTTTGCCAACAATAGCAGAATGCTATAAAATATTATTATTATACAAAACAATAAATAAAAACACATCAGTAATTGTAAAGTTTCGTCAAAACCAGAGGTAAAAAAAATCCTGAGAGAAAACTTCGAAGGCATCAATTATTGTAGTTTCCCAAAGACGAATTGATCAAATGATAGATAACAATTTTTCTGAATATCAGAAGCTTATTCAATTCCCCAAAATCAAAGGAAATTATGGAAAATTGGAGGTGTATGGAAGAACTATAAGTTACAAATATAATCTCTGATTTTAAGAGTAAAATTAATTGTATTTGGGACACATTACACCATCTTTTGGACCAGAAAAGATCATTGCAGGAAGTATCAAAATATTGCAATGAAAAAAATTTAAACCTTTATAAATTTATGGCAATAGGTTGTGACGGAATAACTGTAAAAAGTAAGATAAAAAATCATGCTAATAGATTTTTGAAACTAAGATTTAGTCGTCCGCTTTAGTGGTTGATACCTCTCTGCAAGCGAATTGCTGCTAAGTCATTGAACTTGATAAACAAAATAAAGGCTCACGAGCTTTTCCTGCTCTAATTGGAAAGTCTTTGGATCAATGTGAACAATAGACAGTTATGGAAATTAAAAAATATCTGCTCTTATCACACAGAAATGAACTCTGGAGAGTTAAGTGTAAACCAAAATTATCTTTGACATGTGTCAAACATTTGCATCTGGTTAATGCTCCTCAAATCTGGTAAATCGTAATCCAGCAAGAATGTCACACTCTAAATGATTGACCACTGCCAATTGATTACTTGGTTTGCAGTTTGAATGTCAGAATTCATCCCAAAATCTGAAGATTATGGCTGAATTTGTAATGAAAGTACATTTGTCTGTTGTTTCATTTCAAGAAAGATTCTTCTTGCGACAATAGAGCTCAAAATGTTTTTTATAAACAATTAAGTTGTTTTGTTATTTGAGGGAATATTAAAAGAAAATTCTCAATCCCGTTATTCAAAAAAATGTAAACTTCTGTCATTGAGATGAAAATTTATAGGAACGATAACTGATTAAAAAAAAACATGTTGGAGAATTTGGATTCCGAAGAATATTGAAAATGAAGGATAAGGATATTATATGTTCTACAATAAGACAGTTTCATATTCCAATATTGAAATTCACTATTACAAACTATATAAATATCATTAACTGGCAAGAATGTGAAATCACCCCTCATTCTTAAAAGAGCACAATGAGAGAAACTGGAAATTCTCAGAAAAAAAATCGAAAGCCCATCTTTTCAATTGAAAAATTTCCCTGTTAGATTAAAGTATTCGAAAGATGTGTAAACTTAGTTGTTGAAGCGCCATTAGCGGCTGTAGTAGTAGAAGCAGGAACCGGATATATATGAGCAAAAATCAAATCACAAAAGGTAATACCTAATTTTGATAAAAAAGACTAATATTAATTAGAATGAAATGAAAGTTTTAAAATACAACGTATATATTCTTTTCATTTCATTACTATATATTCAGAATACTGCATTTCCTTTATATTTAGAGAACTATATTTTATGTTCATTCGAAAAATAAAAGTGAAAGCATGTCTAATTGTGTTTTCTCTTCTCTGCGACAATATGATTCATATTTTAGGGTTTTATTTGCAATTCAAAGAGTTAAAACGCAACTATACTTAGATCGTTCACAAGTAATACTTTAAGAAGTCATTTTTGTGGGTTATTTTACTGAAATCAGAAATTTAGTTTAAAAAAAAGTTGATTAATTTACACTACATTGTGAAATCTTGATTTTCACATGAAAAGGGCATAATCTTTAAGAGCTGGTAGAGAACTAAGATGAATTCCAAATGGAAATAAAATTTTAACAATATATTCAGTGTGCCAAAAAGCAACATTTTAGACCTATCTAAAGAAAAAATTCCGAAAAAAAAATTTTTTTTGGTCATTTACCCTACATAGTGAAATTTTAATTTTCACATATAAAGAGCATAATCTTTAAGAGATGGTAGAGAACTAAAATGAATTCCAAATGAAATGAAATTGTAACAATATATTCAGTGTGCCAAAAAGCAACATTTTAGACTTATCCAAAGAAAAAATTCCGAAAAAAATTTTTTTTTGGTCATTTACCTTACATAGTGAAATTTTGATTTTCACGTATAAAGAGCATAATCTTTAAGAGCTGGTAGGGGACTAAAGATGAATTCCAAACGAAATAAAATTTTTACCTTATATTCAGTGTGCCAAAAGGCAACTTTTTAGACCTATCCAAAGAAAAAATTTCGAAAAAAAATTTTTTTGGTCTTTTTCACTCCACCCTACTGTAGATAATACATAGGATTGTATTAAAATGCATTTTTGTGACTTTTTTTGGAAGTTTCAATGAAGAGGTTGTGTATGATATTGACAGAAGAAATAATAAGAGGGCGGTATGATAAGTTTCTAGCCTTGGCAAGAAAAACACATTTTTATGTCAAAAATAAACTGTACTGCTCTTTATAATCTCCTATTAGTTCGACATTCTCAGTCCAAATTTTTTTCTATTTTTGTATCCCCCTCTATAAAATACAATTTCTTCAGCCTTTCAAAATATGTGTTTGTTTCAGTAATAGCCTCATCGTACAACCATTTTTTTCTTTTTGAAAACACAAAGTAATCGCCAAATTGCTAAATCTTGCTAATATAGTGAATGCAGAAGCATTTCCTAATCTAACTCACTGAATTTTAATATGGCGATGGCACAGGTATGCACGCTTGCATTGTCTTGATGAAAGAGAATTTTTTCTTCGCCAAATGCGTGCGTTTTTCATTCACAAAATTATTCAAACGATCCTGTATGTTGCCATAATATTCTACAGTAGAGATATATTATGCTTTTATCAAGGTAATTATCAAGGATTCATCTTAAAACATCTCAAAACACAGTACCCATGACTTTGTTTTCGGATAAAGCCATCTTTGCATTTTTGGCGCAAGTTAGCCATGAAATACCTACTGTTTGATTTGTTCTCCAGTTTGTGGTATACTGTGATGAATCCATGTTAATAATCAACACAAAAATTAATTGCATTTCACTAACTTCTTCAAACATTCATTTTAAATGGAACACGAATGTGTTTAATGTCAATAGGGAACATTTGCGGTAGCCTTTTTGCAAAAAGCTTTTATATATCCAAATGAATTGTTAAAATATTTTACAGCTATTCAGTTGAGATGCCCGTAGACTCAGCAATCTCAGGAATTTTCAAGCTTCGATCGTTTGTCACAATATTGTGGATTTTTTTCAATCTGTTCTGATGTCGTGACCTCAGTAGGACGAACTGTACGTTCTTCTTTAAAAATACTTGTATTTCTGCGTTTGAATTTATCTGTCCAGTATTTATAGTTGATAACGAAAGTGCAGAATCCCCGTAAACTTTTATGAGTTTCTCTTTAATCTCATAAGTTGTTATCTTTTAGCAAAAAAACAGGTTGTTCATCACTGCTCAGTATTCAGTTTTTTTCAACTGTTGAAATATCACTAAAGTTGCTTTATTCAAATGACTTCCATTCACAAACTAAATCACTTTGTGACTTCGCAAATTGCAATGTTTGATGCGAAAGGACTACTTCATGAAATAAAACATTTTTTTTTAAATTCTAGTAGCAACACCTCTGGTTGAGACCAGGTACTTATCATACTGCTCTCGTACTTGAGCTGGACGACAAAAATATTATACGGCCACTCCAATTGTATAATGCTATAGTCCTAAACGGTTCGGCCAATGATCATGAAATACAGCAGAGTGATAGCTGCCATACCCGGTATAGCTTGCATAAAACAAGCGTATCTATGCAACAAATCATATCAGTAAAGAATAATTATAGATTGAAACGGTTGAAAATTTTCTAAGACGCTTTCCCATAATTTGAGCTTCTATTTGCTCTTAGATTTCACATGTTTCAGAAGATTCTTTAATTGATTTTAGATTATTTTCAGTTTTGTTTTGAAAATCACACATCGTTAAATAAAAGAGGCAATTTTGGCAAGGAATAATAAAACACATTTTAACAATACATTTGAGGAGCAGAGGATAAAAAATTGAAGAGTGTCAATTTACCATTCTAAATAAAAAAGGTGTCATAATTCAAAACACGTAATTTTAGTAAAAATGTTGCACACTTATTTAAAAAAGTAACAAGTCATCTACTGTACACTGGTGTCCAAAAGTTAAGCATAATTGGTAATTAAGTAATTATTTTTAAGTAATGAAAGAAATATAAATTGAAATGTGGTGAAACTCCAGGTGTGTAAACAAAATAGTATGCGTCTTATATTTTCACGAAGAATTTTTCCCGAAATCAAACAGGGGACCGTCAACAAATTGAAAAAGAACGAAGATCTTTTGGATAACCTTGTCAAAAGTAATATAGCAAAAGTGTTCAAACTGCACATTATGATTAATTGGCTTATTGTAATATACTGTGTTTATTTTTATAAGGATAGCATGTACACTCGAAGAGAAATTAAGGTTTTTATAAAAACAGTCCTAAATTTTTCCAAGTTGTTTGCTTATAATTTGCAGAGTTTTTATTATAAAATAATGTTCTTTTCTGAAAATATGACAAACATCATTGTACACAATACCCTGTCATCAGAATTTAAAAATAATAAAAATTGTATGAAAAATGAGTATGTATAGTAAATAATTTTTCATTGCGCATGCGTCAACGATATCAAAATGTCATTTGCATATTGTGTTAGCTAAATGTACAGAGCAACTTCTGTAAAAGTTTCAAAAACATAGCTTGAAAATTCTGAAAATGGTCGCCTATAGAATCAACTCAAAATCCGTTATTCCTAAAGGAAGCAAAAAAATCAGGGGTTTTACCTAAATATAGTTGTACGTGCAATATTGTGTAGGCACTAAACAATGGAATATGGATACAGCCCCTCATCTTTTTGCTTCATTTAGGGAATAAAGGATTTTGATCTCATTCTATCAACGATAATTTTCAGAATTTTTAAACTATGTTTTTGAAACTTTCACAAAGGTTGCTCAATACATTTAACTAACATAATATGCAAATGAAATTTTAATAGCGTTGACGCATGCGCAGTAAAAAATTATTTGGTAAACCTGCTCATTTGTCATACAATTTTTATTATTTTTTAATTCTGATGACAGGGTATTGTGTACAATTATGTTTGTCATTTTTTCAAAAAAGAACATTATTTTATATTAAGAACTCTGCAAATTATAAGCAAAAAACTTAGGACTGTTTTTATAAAAACCTTAATTTCTCTACGAGTATGCATGCTATCCTTGTAAAAATTAACACAGTACATTACAATAAGCCAATTAATCATAATGTGCAGTTTGAACGCTTTTGTTACATTAGTTTTGACAGGGTTATCCAAAACATATTCGTTCTTTTTCAATTTGTTGACGGTCCCCTGTTCGATTTCGGGGAAGACTCTTCGCGAAAATATGTGACGCGTACTATTTTGTTTACACACCTGGAGTTTCAGCACATTCCGATTCATATTTCTTTCATTACTTAAAAATAATTACTTAATTACCAATTATGCTTAACTTTTGGACACAAGTGTATATATAGAATACAAATAAGAGTTTCGTTCCGGCTGCATATTATTTGACTTTTGAGAATTGGATTTGGATAGAACTTGCACTATTAGCTAGATACTTTTTTCCAAAAAGTTTCAGTGCATTGCATAGCGTTCCATGTGCTTAGTCATAGAAATGTTGTGAGAAATATTTGAACCCTTCAAGAGTCCAAACTATTTTTTTCCTTCATGTAATTTTTCAATTTAAAGGCTGATTTAATAGAAAGCTCAAAATATATCTTTTTTCTGTGCATACAAGAAATACTAAATATGTAAAGATATCTTCAAAAAATTTCATATAAATACTTTTCATAGCTATTATTTTATATTTCCTTAAACATATATGAGAAATTCTGAAAGACACTTTAAATATTAAAGAAATGAACATTAGCCTTTAAAAAAAGGTCTAAATGTCGAAATTTCACGAGACTTGAAATGTTAATTGGGTAATTTTTCAAGAATTATTTCGGTACATAGCATATTGTTTGGTCATTACTTAGTTTTAGAATTCTGGTTAAAAGTTCTAAAATTCAATGAATAATGAAAGACTTATTTAAAAATGTCTTTTAGACGGATTTAATGAGACTTGCAGTGTAAGTTGCATATTTTTTTCTTTTAGAAAATGTTTTATTATATCGCATATCGTTATACATCGTTAATTATAGAATTATGGGGAAAATTATATAATCAGATGAATCGTATTTAAAAAATTAGCTTTTTAAAAAGTTTTACTAGGAGAATTTTTATAAAAGTTTCATTGTTCTTTTGTTTTTCAGAAATGATAATATCATTCTATTTTCCTCTAGAAAATCCTAGTACTAATGATAAACTCAAAATGTTAATCCTTAACAGCCAAAATTTTACCTGACACATTAGACACTATAAGAATGCATATGTATCGGTTAATGCAAATGAAAAGGGCGTTCCAGGTATGGGTCCAAACAGCTTTCAAACAAAATATCACATTGTTCGATATGTTTCTTTTTATTCAAGATTTTTTCAAGAAATCTGCAAGGATAGCCGGTGAAGCCTGCTAGTTTATGATAAGACAAAAAGGTACAAAAAGTTTATTAGGTCTGTTGAATCATGTAATAATACGATGTTTTACAAATGTCTTTAAAATTACTTTCTTTGCGTATTCGCATGGAAATGATATTCAAAATAACTACAATTGAACCCCGCTAATTCGGACCCCGTTAATCCGGATCTCCGGATAATCCGGAATAGTTTCGTAATTTTTTTTTTTCACGTTTGAGAAGCAGTTATCTAATTTCCATAACATTAACTTGTTTCATCGTCGTATTCTAAATAAAAAAAAACTTTTTCTGAATTTTTTTCTGAAGAATACCATAAGCTTTCTTCTTTAAACTTTTATTTAAACAACACCCAACGAACTACATATGCTCAAGTGGATGCGCGACAATACGGCTCGCTAAAGGTATAGAAAACTGACACAGCAGAAAATTATAAACTTTTTTGTTACAAAGTAAACATTTTTACTATCTGTAAATATTCAATAAGTTTAAAATAAAGGTGATTTTCTGAAAATATATTTCATTTTATTTCATTTTTTTTTTTCTAATTCTCCGGATAATAAGGATTGGGTCTAATCCCAATTAATCCGAATTATCGGGGTTTTACTGTGTATCCGCTAGCTTAAAAAAAACATATTTTTTAAATTTTAGAAACTTTTAATATTTGTGATTTGCCTAGCTACTTTTAATTTTATTTTTAAAAAATCGTGAAATTGATAAACAAGTTTAAACCCGAAAAGGGTTAAAACTTTTACACTGCTTTATTTAGAAAATTAATGAATCTTAAATATATAATTTAGACACAAATATATTAACACATCTCCGTTGTTATCAATCCTATATGTTTTTCTAAATGATTCACTTTTCATAATGCCTTTGTAACAAGTTAACATAAAAATATACATGAAAAAATGATAATTGTTATTGTTTCTGGAAAATAAAGTAAATACTATTTTAGCTGTATGGAGAGGAGTTAAGAAAGTTTTATTATATTTAAGAAATGAAAGTAAAATATGATTTTCTCTTTCCGTGCAAATACTGATGAAACGTATTCTCATCATGCTTTATTCGTGTTTATGAGTATATGTGAGTGAGGAAGAATACGATATCTTCCGAACTCTACTCCTGATTTAATTTCCAATTCGCTAATATGTTATAATCATTATCATAAGAAAAGCATAGATTTTCATAAAAAAAAGGCGCTCACACTCTCAAAAAAAAATTCTTTATTTTTCTGAAAGTCTACTGGGAGCAGTGCTGACGGTATATTTTCTTCAATTGACAAACATCCGACACCACCACAAAATTACTTTCTTTGCGTATTCGCATGGAAATGATATTCAAAATAACTACAATTGAACCCCGCTAATTCGGACCCCGTTAATCCGGATCTCCGGATAATCCGGAACAGTTTCGTAATTTTTTTTTCACGTTTGAGAAGCAATTATCTAATTTCCATAACATTAACTTGTTTCATCGTCGTATTCTAAATAAAAAAAAACTTTTCCTGAATTTTTTTCTGAAGAATACCATAAGCTTTCTTCTTTAAACTCTTATTTAAACAACACCCAACGAACTACATATGCTCAAGCGGATGCGCGACAATACGGCTCGCTAAAGGTATAGAAAACTGACACAGCAGAAAATTATAAACTTTTTTGTTACAAAGTAAACATTTTTACTATCTGTAAATATTCAATAAGTTTAAAATAAAGGTGATTTTCTGAAAATATATTTCATTTTATTTCATTTTTTTCTCCATTCCAAGAGGTAGAATATTTGATAATTGAAAAAAGTAGAGAAAAGGCAAAAGCGACAGACGCTAAATTCGAACTAGCCACCGCAGCGTTAAGAGGCGAACAAGTTACCACAGTGCTGTAGTTGTACAAAGGATAAATGCTTTGATGTAAATATGCACGTTTCAGAACAGTACGGCTTCATAATTTTCTTTGAAAAACTTTTAATTTTGAAGTTAATGACGGGACGATTGTAGACCCAGTGGCGTGGTAGGATGCGGCAGCTGCTGCCACACCGCGGATTCCCGGTTCGAATCCGGGTACGGACAGGGATGGTGTGTTGTCCCTTTGATGTGTAATAAATATATGTAACGGATATCTGTAATAAAAAAGTGTTCTGTATTGTTTCTGTGTATGATGGGTCAATCGAGGCGACAGCTATAGGCCTCAAAGCACTGTCAATTCAAAGTTCGGGAAAATTTCGTCTTTAATGAGTTTATGTTTGAGGTTTTTAAACTTTAGTATAAATATAAGATAAAAACATTAATTTTAAATATATTTACGCAGATTGCTTCAGATGAAATATCGATGTTATATTTTTATTCGATAAGATTTTTTTTTAGTAATATCAATTTTTTTCCATTTAATTTTTTAATTAACATGTCTTTTTAATGCGTTCGTTTTATACGACAAATATATTTTAAATACAAGTATATTAAATGCGAATATTTATTTATAAAAATCTTTGCAAATTTAACTTTAACTAACTTTATTCAACTTATCCAAAATTTTAAAAAAATGCGAGTATTTTTGAGTGAATGAGAAAAGTAATTGTTATTTATTTTTCAGTTCGAAAATATTTTTGACATTTTAAACTAAATAAGACATTTTAATTTATAGAATATTTGGTTTTTCATTTAAAAAATAAATTCGGATAACTTTATTACAAAGGCCAAAATTATCTGCGTAACGCATATGTCATTTTACGAATGACAACACTTTGAAATGGAATTTTGGTTTTGCAATGTTGTTACTGCAATTTTTTAAGCTTTTAACATCTCACATTTTTAATTTTTACACCATCGTGTATGGAAAAAATTTACTTTTAATTGCAATTTATTTGAAAGTGCATCTTAATTTATCTTTCAAATATTAATTTTATTGTAGTTTTTAATACAGTTTTTCTAATCAAGGCACAAAGTACTCTATTTCTAGTAAAAGTGAAGGAGAAAAAGCAGATTACTCTTTTTACGTTGCCATTTTCTCATTGAAAGTGAAAAAAAATAAATAAAAGCACGTTCTGTGTCGAAAATATCGTCTATTATAAAACCCGGTGAATTTTGCTTTCATCTACAAAATTTCATCTGTACTAAAAAGAATATAAATAGTCTATATCTGTTTCAGCTAATAGCATCGAGAATTAAAGTTTTGAATTAAAATGGTTTCAAAATGATCAAATTAAAATACCGATTTTTTTAAAAAGGTGAATACAGATATGAAAGGTGCATATTTAAATCTTGATATGGTTAAAATGGTGTCGGGTTTAGATTTCATGGGAAAAATTCTGATTGAGTCAAAGTGGAATAAATGTTGCTTTTTTTCATTTTGGAATACTAGCATAATAGCTTTAATTAATAACTTTATCATAATAACTTAATATTTTTATTGTTTTTTATTCTTATTGGTTATATGTGCGGTTAAAGTTTAATTTTAACAATTTCTACGATCGCGTTTTATAGAAATAGTATTTTGTTAAATTTCGGTTAAATATCCTTTGGTTAAAAGTTAGACTTATCAGAATTAGGTGCATTTTTTATTGTAACTAATTTTGAAGGTTTATTATAAATCAATAAAACACTTCTTTTTTTTAATCATTATCTTTCGTCAAAATTTGATGGATTCTACATTATATCACTAATAGACCCAATACCAATGTGTGCTAGGAATGAACGGAATCTCTTCGTCTTTTTTAGTTGTTCGGAGAGAATTCACGGATCGAACATGTTTTCCAGAAAAACGAAAATTTTTTGTTTAAATATGAGGAATAATTTAATGTATATTAGCGAGTTTTTCTGACTGTGCAGATTATATACGTATTTTATTTTTGAACCATTTCGAAAAACATTTCACACCGTTTTTATAGGGAAAATCACTAAATTAATATAAAATAATGAGCCGTCCGAATTAATAAAAAATAGCAATGCTTATACTATTTTTTTTTTTTCAATTACTAATTTTTGGTTTCCTTTATAAACCTTTTTGGGGTTTTTTTTTTCATTATTATATTTTGTTGAAAAATTGAATTGTTTATACTGTATTTCATCTTTCTGCATTTTTTTCAATGTACAATTATTACAATACAGAGTATTATTTAAAGTTTATTAATACTTTTATATGACTTTATTAAAATAAATAAACTTTATTAAAACTTTAATTAAACTTTAATTTACTTTATTTAAACTTTATTATATGACTTTATTAAAATAATTAAAGAAATATTTCTGCTATCTTACCTTTTATCAAGTATGTTCTTTTCTAGATGCTATGACAACTCAGAATACCTTTTAATGATGTAGATAAAAATGGTCATAAGTAAGACTGATGATCTTTTATTTTTCTGTCGTATAAAGAAAATTTCATTCAGTTATTGGTATAAGATGTCAGAAAGAATATTTCTTCTGCTCTGTTATATTATATGAATAACAAATCAAATCATACCTTTCCTAAGCGGTGTATGACACAAGAAAAATTTTAAATGATTGTAGAAGAAAGATGAAAAAATATTTTCTATTTTTTAGTGCATTCGCATGTTTTTCGGGATTCAATTTATGATATTTATGCGATGTTTGTCATTTTTCCTAAGAAAAATGCTTTAGCCCTCGGCAATCATATTTTTATCAAGATGTCTTACCGAAAATACTTATAGTATTCCATGAATATTTATTTCATAAATAAATCTTCAAATATTTGTAAGAAAAATAGCATATTAAAAACGTATTATGTATTTTTTTTCAAATGAAATCTTTTATACTAATGGCCAGAAAGCTTTTAAAACTTTCTATGTTATATATATATATACTATATGTATAAATATATGTAATACATTTATATGTCTCAAGATTTGAAAATTTAATTTTTTTTAATAGCGACTGTTCAATCTCAAATCTCTATAATACACACATATATATACATATTAATTTATCGTTCATATTCATCCTTATATGATTTCAAAACTAAACACTTTAACAATTATAGTTAGAATAAAAATATATCAATTAGACATAATAAAAATGTAAAAAAAAAAATGGATGAATCTTTTTCATGTACATCTACCATTAATTAAAAATATAGATTTTAAAAGAAATGATATCAAAAGTAAAGTGACGCTTTGGTGCGTTTTCAATAGATATGTTTTAAAATTCAATTTAAATAATTTTTCGTTTGTCATTTAATTTTATTTACATACCCCAAGAATGCTTTTAAATTTACAATACATTGTGAAATAGATCACTTTCACAAAGCCTACAGTGAAATGAATTTATTTTAAGAAATAGGTGCCAATATCTTTGGTGCCAAACTCATTCAAAATGCGAAGTAAAATTTATGAAAATGATTTCACTGCGCCATATTATCTGCTAGCATTTACATCACTTAGTTTGGTTACTATAACATAAGGTAAATATTTACATAAATTTTACTTACTATTTTGAATAGGGTGTCATAAAAGATAAATCAATTTACTGAAATAAATGCATTCCAATGCATGATTTAAACTCGGTGAAAGTGATATATTTCACAGTGTATTGAAAATTTAAAGGTATTGTTTGGATGTGTACTTATACTTTAGAAGGCAAAGAAAAAATTTTCAACCGAATTTTAGAAGAAATCTATTAAAGTCACATCACGACATCACTCGAATTTTTATGTCACTTCAATTAAGACCCATATTTTGAATTTATGATATAAGTGAATTAAAAAGCATAAGCGAATAAATTTTCATATAAGTTTTTATGTTGAAAATTACATTTGCATCTGTGAATAGAAATAGAACAGAGAGGAAAGTAATACATATTAAGTAATAGTAAAGTATCACATAGAATTTCATCTCAGTATTTTTAAAACTCATTTTTAATTTTTTTTGAAAAACAATGTACATGCTGCGTCACAAACTTTTGTACTAAATGGTACTGATATTAATAGAAGTGAAAATGGTTATTAGTTCTAAAACATCTGTAATTTATGTCTCTCCAAGTTTTTTTTTAAAATGCAGTTTATACCCAAATTTTCATTATGAGAAAAGATTTGTATTAATTTATCTTTCATATTTACCCTTATACTAAATCAGAATCATACACTTTAAAAATTATTTAGTATTTATTTGAAGTAAAATCATGGGCTTGTCCTGTTTGCCCATGGAATTATACTATTACTTTAATATAATGCAATATATACGATACAGGATATTCACAACAAACTGAGGGGGATGATAGTAGGCATGAAAAAAGAACAATAATTGCAATGGAATATGGTTTCGTATACAACTACCTATTTAAACGAAAATACGGGGTTTTCTCCCGTAACTCAACTTATGTTGCCGGTGATAACGTATGTAAAACTGAAATATCTCATAAAGAAATTTCTTATATACACGCTTACACCGTAATATAAATAAACAAATAAATAAAAATAAAAATAAAAATAAAAATAAAAATAAAAATAAAAATAAAAATAAAAATAAAAATAAAAATAAAAATAAAAATAAAAATTAAAATAAAATTAAAATTAAGATTTAAGAAAAAATAAAATTAAAAAAATAAAATAAGAAAAACGTTAAATCTAAAGATAAAACTGCTGGCAGCAATTTTGCCGACAGTTTTTGCCGTAAAAATTATAGTCAAATTAGATGTAATATAAAAATTTACATCTAATTTTACTGCAATTTTTACGACAAAAACTGCTGGTACCATTGATGTCAGCAGTTTTTACCGCAAATTTAATTAACAATTGCTTCTTATCGGTTTTTTCTTTTTGTATCTCATTAAATACTTTCAAAACCTTAAGCTTAAATTTTTATCTCAGAATTATAATTGTTGGGAATGGTTAAATAGCGCAAACTGCATTCAGGAGTTTAGATTTTAAACCCCCCTAATCCTGAATACAGTTCAGTTTGTGCTATCTATCAATCTCAACGATTAAAATTTTAAGCTCAAACTTTAAATCTAAGCTTTTGAAAGCATTTAATTAGGTATAAAAATAAGTCTAAAGCACCCTCTATAGATATTTTTCAAACTTTATCCTCATAACTTATTTTTGGGAAAACACTCGCATAAAAAACAGTTTTAGTGAAAACAGCAAATGAATCGACCATTTATTTCGTTTTTTATATTCATTTGAAATTTTGTTCTCCAAACTTTAATGGCGCCTATCGCCTTTGGACGACATTTGGGTCCTTAGTTTCCTATTTAATATAGTTTGTCTTGAAGCGTTCTCTCACTCCTTAAAGTTTTGCTCAAGAATTTAGATTATCCCTGTATATTACAAGAACGTCTAAGAGAAAAGTGAAATTAAACCTCTCCATTTTAAAATAATTTACTGAGTAAATATGTATCTATAATAAAATTTAAGAAAAAAATATTGAGAAGTAACTTCTTTCTATCTTTCTACTACTCGGTTATGTGATTAGTAAAAGATTAATGTCTTCTTCCTAGAAATCTCGGAATTAACTGCTTAAGCATGAACCAAGAACATGAAAATAACTTATTTTCTCTATGAAATGATTTTACTTCATTTCTGTATTTTTCCTGTATCCTTCCCCAAATTAATACAAATCCTATTTTCCTAAAAAAAATAATATGTTATCAATAAGCCACATATATTTTTTATGAAAATATTGTTTTGAATTTTTTATAAGTGATTGATTTAAAAATGGCTCTATACTTAACATAAAATATTCTTAAAATTATACATACCAGAATAAAAATATTGGTATATTATTAAAAATAATTCCCACCATACCTTCTGTCTTTTCTTTTCGTAATATTTTCTTATTGCTTTCCTTCCAAATTATTTGTTTTAACGCATTCTAGCATGATTGAAAAAATATATATATATGAGCTCGATTTGTCGGTCTATCTATCTAACAAGGAAGGTCTCCATTGGGGGCATACTCAGAATTTTTTGAAAAAAATACGAATTAAACTACTCATGTAGGTAATAAAGGATCAGTGAAAATTAGCGGCGGAATTACATTATTAGATATGTAAAAAAATAAAATAGTTTGGAATAATTGGCGTGAAAAGCTGAAAGCAAGGCGGGATTTGGCGCGCAGTGCATTTCCTTGCCAAAAGCAGACGATTTTAACGAATCTGAAAATTGATTTTAATTGACTTCACTGTTAAAAATCTGCAGCATTTACTGCAACGTCACTCCACTATTTTTATAGAATATCTCTCTTCTGACCAATGAAAATGCTCCATAGCACGGTGAATTGACCGTGTCATACACTGTTCAAAATCTGCTGCATTTTGTTGCAACGCACTCCACCGCTTGTATATAATGTCTCTATTCCAACCAATGAGAAAGCTCCATTTCACGGCCAAGTAACCGTTTTCTATACAAGCAAGGGAGTGCGTTGCAACAAAATGCAGCAGATTTTTTACAGTGTATTTTTCAATTTGGTACAATTTTAATCAATTTAAATTGTATTTTAAATGATAAAATATATTAATTTCATTTTGTTATAAGTACATATAAACGTATATGACAAAATTACACTTAAAGTAAAGTAAAAATGCAAAACTAAATTTACTTAAACTAAACTTATTTAAATAAATTGAACATAGAAAGTTTTTTCTTTAAGTATTCGAAGCGTAAAAGCGTATTTTTCAAAATTTCACTTTTTCGCCAACCGGAGATAAATCGCCAAATAAACGAATTTTTTATTTTTTTTTACGGACGTTATAAGGAGGTTCCGCCGAATTTTTTTTATAAACATATATAACTATATGAGAAGAACATTCTGTATTTTTTTCAGATTTTTCTGAGTATGCCCGTATGGAGACTTTCCTTGTAAGATATGTCACCATATGTCAGTGAGGGATGCCAAGCTGGGCATTGTCCTCGTATCTTAAAAATGGTAGTATTTGGAACGCTAAGGGTTCCGAGCTCTATGGGGAAGATCGGTGCTGTAGGCCGGATGATCCAAACTCTCCTATCAGAAGCGACGAATCGGATCTTGTGTGAGCTTTGCAGTGTGCCCAAAGGACTTTCAGAGAACTTCAACCCTAGAGGCCCAGAGAACTTCAACTGTTCTCTAAATTGAAGCCGCGCTCTCGGGATGTCACTTCCTAAACAATGCTGAATTGAAGCGGGCTGTGCGACAATTCCTCGCATCGCAAGGCAGGAAATTTTACCAGCGTACTTTCTTCGAATTGATTACATGCTAAGAAAAATGTATCACTGTCGGTTGCGACTATATCGAAATATAGTACAAAGCATCTAGTTCATGATGCCATGGTGCATGTTCTTATGGAGATAAAGTGTCTGAAAGGGGGAGAGGGGGCATGACGAAGCTTAGTTTCAGAACGTCCCTTGTATTTACCCTCCTTCTTTTGCATCAGTATTGGCAGAAGAGTGATGCCCATAACCCGACTCCGATTCAGTAACTATTGCTTGCAGCGCCATCTATAGCTGCTATTTAAAATTAAAATCGAAAAACGCAACAAAAATACTCCGGGTGTCTTACATAACTCTCTTGCAAGAGTTTCTTTAATAGCTGTTACCATTGGCAAGATATAGAATTTTTAAATCTGTCAGTCCATTTTAGCACACCCAGTATAGGTCTTATAATATTATAAGTTTTATTAAAGTAAAAAAGTTATTTCTGAGAAAGTTTCCTAATTTTTACTTGCCCGAAAACAAATATAATATTTATTTCTTCTGCTTTCTATAACTAATTCTCTTCGACACTTGCATTAAAGTCGCATTTCAGAATTGCTCTATTTCCTCTTATACTCATTCATCTATAGTATTAGAAGATATGGAAACGTATTAAGGTCACTAATGGATGCTATAAGAAGTTACCATATTTTTAAAATATTAATGCATTCAATGCAGATGCCTGTATTAGAGTTCTGACGCAAAAATAATGAAATAAATAAATAAAAAATAAGTAGAAACGGAAAAAGGTTTCCAGAACAAATGATAAATCAAATAATATTACTTCTAATCAAAAATCATTCGAAAAACAATCAGTGTCTTAAGACAGAAAATATTTCCACAATAATTAGAAAGATAAAAGATATATGTTTATATATGCACATATTTGCATACATTTCACTATATAATATCGTCTAAATATAGCTGAAGTGTAGAACAGTCTTAAGAACATAATAATTCATTTCTGATTACTTCACAAAAAATACGAATGTAAATGCAAGTCATTTTAATTTTTCTAAACAGATTTTAAACTCGAAATAACATTTTTTTACTTAGTTTGAGATCTTTAAAAAAATGAATGAACCTTTTAAGCAACATAATTTAATTTAATTTGGTTCAATGAAAATTGAACATGAAATCCCGATTATAAATGTATTTTAAATGCCGAATGTACTGATTTTAAAATTCAATTACTTACGAATGGTGACAGGTATTTAAAAAAATTCTTGCAAGAGTATTAGCAAGAGTGCTGCAGTAATTGATTTTTACTGCAGTTCTCTGTTTTAGTTTAAAATAGCACCGACAGATGTCGCAGCAAACAATACGCATTAAATCGGAACCCAATATTCTGTTTCTTTCTTCTCGCAATATTGATGCAAGAGGAGATTAAATTCATAGAGTAGCGCTCACTTGCAAATGTACAGTTCTTCTTAAACGATCATTCCATATATTTAACTTTTTCCTTACACATGAATACTGGAAGAAGAGAGAAACCAAAAATCGGTTTTTAATTCAACGCCTATTTCTTGCAGCGCCATCTATCACTGCCATTTAACTCTAAAATTGAGAATCGCTGTAAAAAAACACCTGATATTTTACATAATCCTCAGGGGTCGCAGCGCCCCTAAAATTTTCACATTTTCCTACAACAATTTTAAAACGAAAATATTTATTCTCGAATTTCATTGTAGATTTCAAACGAATCTCTTAAGAAGATTTTTGATTTAAAATACTGTTAGAAAAGTGCGAAAATTTTAGGGATGCTGCGACCCCTGAATCCTGCTTTTTTAATTTGCAAGTTACTGAAAATTCAATTGTGTCTTAGGTCACCCTGTACATATCTAATGATATTACAAGCTTTTTTTTTAAAAAAAAATCAGCTGATTTTTTAATGCCCGAAATAAAATATATTTATTTTGTTATTATTAAGCCTTTTACAACGAACTCTCTTTGACACTTACATTAAAGTATCATTTCAGAATTGGTTGATTTTCTCTTATTCTTCTTCCTCCATACAATAACAAGAAAATACAACGTACTAAGGTCACTAATGGATGCTATAAAAAGTAACTGTATTTTGAAAATATTAATGCTTTGGATGCAGACGCCCGTATTTACTAATTACAGTTCTGACGCAATTAAAAAAAACAGAGAGAAAAAGGTTTCCAGACGAAATGAGATGTCACATAAAGTTACTTTTAATGAAGAGTCAGTCGAAACATAATAATTACAAGTGTCCTCAAAGAAAAGAAAAACATTTCCAAAATAATTAGAAAGATAAAGTAAAAGAATTGTTTATAAATTGTATTTTCTAATAAAAAGATAACTTAAATATAAAATAGATTTAAAAGCTCATAAATCTCTTCTGACTATTTCATAGAAAAAAAAAGAAAAAATGCTAGTGGTGTCTTACAAAGTAAGTAAATAAATAAAGAAAGAAAATTTCATTTATTAATGATGATTTCTCATGATTCAATGATTCATCACGATTTTCAAATTTTATTATGTATTGAGATTTTAATTAAATATGTTAAATTTTTTGAATAATCCTCACAATTTGCAAGTTTCTGAATTTTAAAATGCGTTAATCCATTTTAGATCACCCTGTATCTATCTTATGATAATACATGTTTTATTTAAAAAAATTCAGTTGATTTTTTAATACTTTATATAAAAGATAATATTTATTTATTGAGGTTTTTACCATTAACTCCCTTCGACATTTACATTAAAGTATAATTTCAGAATTGTTCGGCTTTCTCTTATTCTACTTCATCCATATAATAACAAGAAATGAAAACGTACTAAGGTCACTAATGGATACT
This sequence comes from Maratus speculifer, assembly GCA_964019185.1. NCBI lineage: Eukaryota > Metazoa > Arthropoda > Arachnida > Araneae > Salticidae > Maratus > Maratus speculifer. The sequence continues at coordinate 275,416,318 of OZ025289.1, read as the reverse complement.
ATAAAAAGTAACTGTATTTTGAAAATATTAATGCTTTGGATGCAGACACCCGTATTTACTAATTACATTTCTGACGCAATAAAAAACAGAAAGGGAAAAGGTTTCCAGACCAAATGATAGTCACACAGTTATTTTTAATCAAGAGTCAGTCGAAAGATAATAAATGCAAGTGTCCTTAAAGAAAAAGAAAACATTTCCACAATAATTAGAATATCTTTCTAATTATTGTGGAAATGGATTGTTTACTCTACAATTAATTTCTAAAAAAAGGTAACTTAAGAGCACACACTAGTCACACGCCAAGGCAAATCAAGATGGCGACGCGCTTTTTCAGCGGATTCGAAGGATGGGCTAAAATTACTTTGATTGACATGCAATCATCCAATTAGGAAATAGAATGCTCTTAACCAATTATCTGCGACGATTTTTCTCTTCAAAGGTGTGCAATTCCAGCTGATTTCATGTTTAAAGGATTTTTTTCAACTGATTTCCCAGTACTTTGCGTAAATGCATTCGAATCGGAGCTCAAAAGAATTTCAATCTCTTTACGATTAGCGTTCCAAAATTAAAATGGTTTGATTTTCAGAAAATAAACGAATGATTAATTTAGATAGATTACTATAAAATAAAATCTATTTTATTTACTTAACGCAATTAGAAAAAAAATAAAAAATAAAAATAAAAAATTAATATTGAATGAGGGGGGGGGGGAGATATCAGGTACAAGTAGTTTAAATAACTATTTTTTTTGGGGGGGGGGGGGTAAGAGGGGAGGGGATTCTTTTTAGCATACGAAACTTATCAAGATAAATAGAACTGAAGGTTGATGAATGAATTAATAAAATTATGAGAAAAATATCTAGACAAATTTAAATATTTAAACATTGTTTATTTTTTGCGGAAAGGCAAGCAAGCAAGCAAGGGAGAACAGGAAATAGAAATTTTGAAGAAAGGAGAAATAGGTGTTAATCCCAGCCTAGTCGTTTATAGACATAATACATAATTTATTATTGTTTGTAGTGACAAATGTGACCGAAAAAGTGTAGCAAATTTTAAAAACTTTGTGTGATGTTAAGTCAATAAAGCAAAATATTTTGTCAATATTTCAGGTGGAAGAAAATTTAGATTCTTGATGATTTTTACAAGCATTATACAAATGCCGCAAAGAGCTCTAACAATTTTTAATTTTGAGCACTGACATAGCAGTAAAGTCTATAGGAGGGGGGGGGAATTCTGAAAACTGTTTTTTAAATGATACAGTCAGTTAAGAATGGTTTTTGTTGTGAAAATCCCAATATTTTATTTAAATATCTCTCTAAAGATATTTTACTGTATGAAATGCACAAACACAATACGCAAAAAATGTAAACATGTGTTTTGTGTAGAATTTAATGCATATCTATCGCTTTATTTTTAACACTTTCCTCATAGTTAAAAAGATTTTGTTAATATTATAGTTAGCAGAGATTTTTAATTAGAACTTAAAAAAAAATTAAACATATTTAAAGACTTAATTATTTGTGCAGAAGGAGGATTTCAGGTTTTAATATTTTTTTTATTAAAATACGGAGAGAAAAAAGAAAGAATTTAATTTTGTAAGCTGAGAAGGCGGGGGAGGTAGAGGGAAAAAACGGATTTTTTTGGGGGGGGGGAGAGATAGTAGGATAGTTTTATAGATGACAGCCTCTTTACCTTCTTGAATATTTATTAATAGGACGAAAATATAACTTAAAAGTGTTTTAAAGATTTTTAATTTTGTGTACTTCAAAAGAACGAGGGGGGGGGGGAGGTATACAACGGTATTTATGGGTTGTTTACGGATTAATTATTTATTTTTAGAATAAAATATGTATAAACCTATGGGAAAAAAAACAAACGAAAAAAAAAACTTTCAAAGATTTTAAATTTAGTGACATATGGGTAGGGGAGAAAATAGTGCAATGCCCCCACCCCCCTCAAAAAATGGTGGAATTTGTGTTTGTTTAAAATTTGTGAGCTGAGGAAAAAAAGAAGTAAGCACATTATTTATTTATTTTCGTGTGTGTGTGTAGGGGGGAGATGTTTATTAGATGACTTATTATTTATTTGCCTTTCAAAATATTTATAAATCGGTTTTAAAAAATAATAAAAGTGGGAATTATTTAAAGAACTAAATTTTCTGCACTTAAAGGAACAAAATGATAAATCCTAATTTCAGTCGTGGGGAGGGGGGAGGAAATTTTGTGATTGATTGTTTATTTGTATACTAAAGTGACTTGTATGCTACAAATATGGGTATTGTGGAGTAGACTACAAAACGAAGTGATATTTTTGTAAGGTGCAATTTAGAAGATAATGACAGATTCAAAAGGCGAAGCGAAATTTTGATATAAAGGGAGGCGAAGACCAAGGGCTGATCTTGAGAGTCCTCAAGGGGGGGGGAGGACTTTAGAAATTTGGGTACTCCAGTGTAATGCACGGGTCGGAGCTCATTTTTTTATGTGGGTCGTGTTTTTCTTTTTTTTACTTTTTTGCTGTGGGTCGGGTTTGGGTCCGGTTGGCTTCCATTTTTTGCTCCTGTCTGGGTTAATTCCTACTTGGGTCGGGTTGAGTTCCACTCTTTGCTGCTGTTCAAGTTAATTTCTGATTTTTTTTTTTTTTTTTTTTTTTTTTTTTTTTTTGTCAGATTTGGGTCTTGTTGACTGCTACATTTTGTTTTTAATCTGGTTGACTTTTACTTTTTAGCAGTGCTTAGCGCATTTGGGACACTTTAGGATTTGGTTTTTAGCACTTTCCAACAAAGTTGAAAAGTGCTTATGCATTCGGTTTGTCTGTCCGTCTGGTCGGATGGCCGTCTGTCTGTCTGTCCGCGCTGTAACTCCCGTAAATATACTTGGATTGCTATGAAATTTTTATACGTTGTTGATGTTTACCCTAGCACGACACCTATTAAAAATGAAGTATCTACCATAATTAGTTTATCTACAGACAGAATCAAAAGTTTCCCATTACATCACGGCGTATGGGGAAAATCGTTAATATACTCGGATTGCCATGAAATTTTAGGACGTTATTGACGTTTACCCTACCACGAATGCTATTGAAAATGAAGTTTCTACCATGACTAGTTTATCTACAAGGCGAATCAAAATTTTTCCATTACATTACGGCCTATGGGGAAAAATCGTTAATATACTCGGATTGCCATGAAATTTTAGGACGTTATTGACGTTTACCCTATCACGAACGCTATTGAAAATTAAATTTCTACCATGATTAGTTTATCTGCAAGGAGAATCAAAAGTTTTCTATTACATTACGGCCCATGGGGAAAAATCGTTAATATACTCGGATTGCCATGAAATTTTAGGACGTTATTGACGTTTACCCTATCACGAACGCTATTGAAAATTAAGTTTCTACCATGATTAGTTTATCTGCAAGGAGAATCAAAAGTTTTCATTTACATTACGGCCCATGGGGGAAAATCGTTTATATACTCGAATTGCCATGAAATTTTAGGACGTTATTGACGTTTACCCTAGCACGAACCCTATTGAAAATAAAGATTAGTTTAGCCACATGATTAGTTTATCTACAGGGCGAATCAAAAGTTTCCCATTACATTACGGCCTATATGGAAAAATTGTTTCAAAAAAATTTTAAAGATGTTATACCCTGTCAAACATATTAAAATATGCATTCTATAAGATATAAGATGAAAATTTAGCTATTATTCATTTACATGGCCACACAAAAGAATTCCATTAGATAATGGTAAAAGGGGGAATTGTGTGTGGCATATTTTAAATATATTAAGCTGTTTCATGTATAATAAAATTGATATATGTCACTGAAGCTTAATAAAAATTATACGCTACTGTCTTGCATAATATGAAGTACATAGCATTTACAGGGCCATACAAAAGATTTCAAATAGTATATTCTCTCCGAAGTACCGCATATGTGTCCGATGATGGCTGATGGAGGGATGAAATGCATTTTAATTATGATATGCGCGTTTATATTTCGCTAAAAATATGCACATTATATGGTGTGTATAAATGTTATAGTTGATATACAGGGCTACCCAAAAGAGCTCACCAACGTTACTGAATATGAGCATAGATTATTTAAACGTGGTTCTTAAATAAGCTATGCATTTTTACGCTGAGCTTCATTGAATTTACTGAGAAATGTTTGCAAAATATAGATAAAAGGATATACAGGGCCACGCAAAGAATTCGGTACATGGACGCCTATGAATGATAATTTATGAGAATGTGATTTCAGTTGTTTTAAAAGTGTTTTAGTTTACAATAAATTTTAGCCTAATGCTGACGTGCAATAAAGGTACAATGTAAACTACAGGGCTGAACAAAAGTATTCAAGTATGTTTCCATCTGATAGTATGAAAATGCTAAAAAATAAATTTCAAGCTACTGGGTATTTTCTTGCTAAACTAAATTTTCCCTTTATATCAAGTGACATATGAAATACAGAGCTGTTCAAAAGTACTGGAATACATATTTGGGTATATTTGGCTATACACTATTATTTCCCTAAATAACAAAGTTTTGTTAAAGATTTCATTAAGTGTTGGAAAATGCTTCATAATCAATGCTTAACGCGTTATTTTTCTTACTTGTTACTTTATCGAGAAGGGTTCGGGTTGACCCGAATTTATTGGGGTGAATTCTTTGGTAAAATGTTCGTTCTTTTTTGCAATTTTTGTACAAAATGTGCGTTTGTTTCACGATATTTTGAAGAAATTCGTCTTTTCTCCGCGATCATTTTACAAAATTTGCTGTCCGGTTCGCTTCTATTTTTTGCTGCTGGTCGGGTTTAATTTTTTACTTTTTGTTGTGGGTTGAGTTTGAATCCGGTTAACTTCTACTCTTTCCTACAAACACGTGACGTTACACACAGCAAACACGTGGGTGGTTTACAATTCTCCATCGATATACAGAGTGATATCGGCTCATACAAATTGCCCTCACCTCCGGGAAAAAAAACCACAACGAGAGTGAAACAAAGAAAAAAGAAAGACAATAGAAATCAGAGGAAAAAGAAAAGAGAAAGATCATTCAGGTGGCTTGGGTTAGGAAGCCCGTGAATATTTAAAGAAGGTATCCTCCTGGGGGCGATTAGTTTTAAGAATTCATTGAATAAGTATAGGGGGAGAAAGGGTAGCTACTCGCCCCCCCCCCCTTTAAATTTAGAAAAAGTTTTTTATGCTGAATTACCACATTTCGTTCGAATATCGTAAATCATATAAATAATTGGTTTAAAATTTCCTTTATATAATTGTTGGAGATTTCTGAGAAGGAAAAAAATGAAAAGTATTTATTTATTTATTTTGGAGGGGGATGAAGGGAATTTGTTAGATGACTTACTTTATATGACTAAAGATTAACAAATATGGCTAAACACCAAATAAAGAGATTTAAAGACTAAATTTTATGTACTTGGTAAGGAGAAATAGGGGGAAAACATAAATTTTTGTGGGGTTAAGAGTAAAACTATGTTTGATTATTTATTACTACAGTAAAAGTTTTAGAAAAATCGATGACTTTAAGGGTGTATTTCGATTCAAACTGCCTATTTTCCGATTTATTTTTGAACTCATATTTGCTCTCAAATACACCAAACTTTCAAAATCGCTTATTTGGAAAGTGCACAAGGTGCCGTAAAGGTCAACTCTTTGATAAGTGCACAAAACATTGCAAAAAAAGCAATCAAAAACGGCATTTCGAACCGATTTTTCCCAAGCGGGAGATTTGAGAACGAAAAAAGGGGTCATACTGAGAAGATAATTGTTTATAACTCAAATTCTAATGAATTGAGCGTAAAAAAAACATCACTCGGCACCTCATACGTCCCTTCAAGAATCCTCTCAGCAAATTTCATGTTTCTACGTTTAAAAATGTGTCTGAAATTGTATCGGAAAATTTCGAGCTGTTGAAGATGGAAAAGCGTTTTTTCGAATGCACCCTTAAAAGTATAAAATTTGTGAGCTGGGGGGGGGGGAAACAATTTATTAATTATTTATTTAGGTGTGTATGTGGGATGGAGAAGTTTTTTAAATGACTTACATTTATTTGCCCTTTAAAACATTAACAAATGGGCTTAAAAAAAAATAAAATGTGGGAAAGTTTCAATGAATAAATTCTAGGTATTTACTAATAAGATGAGAGGGAAAAATCTCATTTTTAGTTAGTGGGGAGGAGTTTTTGTAATAGATTTTTTATTGTTACAACAAAGTGGCAATATTGTGTAAACATGGATACAGTGAGATAGACAGCAAAATAGCGAAGTGATACTTCTGGAAGGGATAATATTGAAGGCTGTGATGAGAGCAAAAGGCGGGAACGAAATTTTGATACAAGGGGGGGGGGCAATGGTGATATAAATTATTTTTCTAAATCAGAATTTCAGAGAACTCAGATTTTCACCTGCAATTAATAAATAACAGAAAACTTAAATATTTTTAAGGACTTTTTGCAAATTCTGCATAACACTAACAAAGTTTTTTAAGGAGCAAAAATTACTTTTAAAAAATTAAACACTTTTTAAAAAATTGAAGAAACATAAGAAATGTGTAGGATCACTCGAAATTATTCCGCTACATTATGATCTATGTAGATAAATCATTTGCGGTGTTTCAAGGAGGACTATACTAATTTAAAAGTAATGAAATTCATATACATTACAGAGGTACTCTGGAAGACAATTATAAAAAAATATGTCATGTATAGCACTTACAGTATACACACAGAGGATCTCCATAGTAATCTATTATACTCTGGTCTAAAAATAATTTCGCGATGTATTGTTGTAATAATGTTACTCTTTTACAAACAATGAAATTTATACGAACTTCTGAAATGGACTTAAGAATGCTTGCGGTACAATATTTGGCGAAAAACATTTGCCATTCAATTACAGAGTTACACAAAAGAATTCGGTTGTAAAAAGCTCTTCGGAGAAAAACTGTCCCTAGCGTATTTAAATTATGTTCACTACTTTGAACATGAAATGCAATGAAATGCTGTTTCGTGTATACTCTGTGTTAAAAAGAATTTCCATAAAAACATTCCATTTTATATATAATCATAATAAACCTGTTAAAATTGGTCATCTGTTTCCCGCCGTCCTTTTTTTTTTTTTTTTTTTTTTTTTTTTTTTTTAAGGAAGATACCGCGCACTCAGTTTAGCTTTATTAATGTTACAGTGTTTTACAATTAAGTTTTCTTTCAAAATTTATTATTTGCAGAACAATGTAATAATTCCCACGAACCATCTGTCGACATATAAAAAGATGCAATTCAATAGCAAGATTTCAATATGATGAATACCAGAAGCGATGGGGCGATTCCCCCTCCCTTTTTGAGCCCAATGAAGGGTCTGCAAAATGATATTAGATGTCCATAGGATAAATGAATCGTGTTTAAAATTGAGAACGGTGCGACCTGATCGGACTGGACGAAGCTGTCACTGCTCGGGTTGGGCCGGGCCAGTTTTAACTCATGAGACTAGGGCTTGCTTAGGTCTAGAGATCTGCATCGGCCTGTATCAGACTGGCAAAAAAAAAATAATAATAATAAACAGGCCGTATGGGCCAGTCCGATAAAAAAGTTTAACGGGCCTGCCGGCGTGTTATAAAGATTTCGGTAAAAAAGCTAAAATGAGGTCTATTTTCAATGAATATGGGTTTAACGACCATAAGTATAAATGTGCGTCACGAGTAGATACTAGTTTAACAACATCAATACATAAATGTAACGTGTACAGCGTAGAAATCAGCATCGGACAGTTGCTTTGAGTCTATACGGGTATAATAATTTTTTGGCAAACTGGAGCCGGGTCAAGATCAGGTTTGCACTGTGTTTCTACATATAGTCGGGGTCAGAACTAGACTTAATTATTCGTAATCCGTGTAGGGCAGACAACATTATTTGTAAAAGGGATAAAAACTATTAACGTACTGTTAATGTACTTTTTGGAAATATACTCCTTAGTGTTTCTTAAATTCATTTCTGAACAACACGAAAGTTTGACACATTTTCTGACTAATTTTTAACTATAAAGGTACAAAATTGACAAGCCTGACTATTGAAGGGATTTGGAATCGAACAGCATATTTCATTTTTGGTAAATAAGATATTTGTATATACTTGTTAAGGTATAAGAGAATCTTGTCACGTGGTTTCAGATTTTTCTCCTTTTGCATGTTGTCGCTTCCGGAAATGCGATTCAAAACTCTAATTTTCACAATATTTTCATAAATATCATGAAAATTAGCGTTTTATATAGTGTGTTGCGCATTGTATTTGCTTTTATCAAAAAATGGATAACGCCATTCCATTACATTGTTTCTGAATAAAAACATCTGTTAAACTCATGTGTTTCTAAAAAGAAATGAAATCAGAAATGCATAAAAAATAGCTCCTCTAAATTTGAGAAAATCTTTGATAAAATGATAAAGAAGTATTTTCATAAATGTGCTTTTTATTACACAGCTTCAAAAGTCATGATAATTTTAACTTCCTTTTTTTTTTCTTTTATTCTAAACCATATTAATTTTTCAGTGCATCTTTATTTGAATGTTGAAAGTCTAAGAACCTAAGTAATCATTAATGTTCTTATTGTGTATTGTCAGTAAAAAATTTCTATAAAATCATCCAATAAATATGAATGCAGTAATCTTTAAAAAATCTTAATTGTATGATAAAAATCTGATTTTGCTTCGAAATAAAGATGCAGGCCGATTTCGGCCTGGACTGTTTTCACTGATTTCTGTACGGCCCGGGCCTGGCCTAGAAATGTAAAAGTGTAAACGAGCGGGCCAGGCTCGGGCCGAATATTTTGTTTTATACCGGGCCGGGGCGAGACTGGAAACTCCAGCCCGTCCAGACCTCTACTCAAGTCTTCACTCTTTCGGAAATCTTTTTTTCTGCAAAACTTGACCACACTATATTTTTTCTTCCACTTCAGGCCTGGCGTGGACTTCGTTCTTTTAGAAGTCTGCCCGAACCTAAATTTCCATGCCCAGGCTCAAAAAGCAATTCAATTTTAACCCAACCCAAGCTCGCTAAAAATAAATAAATAAAAGAAAAAAATCTGATTTAGTACCGAATAGCCTGATACAAAACAGATCAACAAATCCAAAATGAAACAAAATCAATCTAATATTTGAAGGAAATTGGGAAAGGTATCCCATATAATTATAACAATTTTTTTTTGTTTGTTTAAGTAGAAAAATGAATATATATATAATGTACTCGTCAATATTCAAACATATAGTTTTTCATATAAAAAATTGTCTGATCTATTGAAAAATCCAGTCATCAACCAGTTTATACTAGATCCGAATTTGTCAAAATCCAAAAGAAGAAATGTCCCGAATCCGAAACGTTTAAAGTCAATCCGACCCATAATATATCAATCCGAACTCAAAAATTACAAATTATGTCAAATCGAGCCCTTACCCGAACACCTGGAATTGAAATGAAAGAAAATAAGTTCATGTATTTTAATAGAATTACAATATGTGTATCTTCAAGTTGAATGTTATAATTTATAGAGAAAAAAAAAATCTAGTATTTGCTCTTTAGTGCAAAACCTATTCCTAAGTCAGCCTGCTCAAACTTGGTCCGTAGCAAAAGAGTATAAATCTATCCGGCCTACTACAAAATAGGTAGTTTTTTACTTTTTGTAATGAAAGCTACCTAAAACAAACTCAAAAAAAAAAAAAAAAAATCCCTAACAAAACTTTCTAATTAACTCGAATCCCCACCTTGTTCTTTGCGCAGCATATCCTGATGTACAGTGGCTCACAAAAGTGTTCGTACACTTAGGAATTTCAATGAAATATGGCTCTATCAATTAATTAAAATTAATATTTTAGAATGGTTATTTAAGAGTAAGATCTATGACTCATTATTAACAAAATTACATAAAATATTTTGAAAACGTAGCAAAACTTTATTTTGAAAAAATCACTAATCAAAAAATAACAAAAAAATTACCTCACAAAAGTCTTCGTACACTTTAAAAAAATCGCTGTATATTTGTAAATATTGTAATATTTCTCTAAAGTTGTACTTAATAGGATATTATTTAGCACCCACAAAAGTTTTTCAAACACCTGGGAATAGATTTAATTAGTGTTTTTGTAATTTCTGTATGAAAGTTGATGCCTTCATCGAACATTGCTGTTTTTACTTCGCTTTTTGTTTCAATGTTGTGTTTTTGTGTTCTAACTTCCAGTTATCTCCAAATATGTTTTACTGGGTTTAAATTCAGCAATTGAGGTGATGTTTTCAGAACTTGTGAACAATTATAAAGACGCCAGAGTCGAACGTTGAGAGCCATGTGCCTTGCATCATTATCCTGATAAAAAACAAAGTTGTATCTGTTACCCATATATTGGCCTGATAATTTTAAATTGCCTTTTAAAATATTGGAACAAAGATCGTGATTTATTATGCTATCAATATATACCAAATTACCTAATTCTGATGCTGATATGCACCCTCACACAAGGACAACTCCACTGCCATGCTTAACTGTTCCAACTAAGTTCTTTGAATTAAATTCTTAATTTTTTTCCCCCATACTATTATGCACGCATTGAACCAAGAATGGCATACTAGATTTCATCTCTAAATAAAACATCATTTTAATACGATTCGGGTTTATTTATCATTGATTTTGCTAAAGAAAGCCTAAGCTTTCTGTTTTTCGCCCTAACAAAAATTTTTCTACGGGCAGAATACCTATATAATGCAGCTGGGCTTACCACTCGTGGAACAGTTTCAGGTGAAAATGAAGTAGAAACTGTTTCATTAAATTCTGTAGCAACTTTTATAGCACTTAAACGCGGATTTTTTAAGACTTTTCTAATTGTAAGTATTTGATCTCATTGCGTTAACTTAGATTAACGACCTTTTCATACCTAGTTTTCAATCCATTTTTTTTCTACAAAGCCTTTTATCGCATTCTTTACCATAGAATGGAATAAATTAACTAATTTTGCAATATTTCGAATTGATTTACTACTATTATGAAGAAAAATAACAAATTTCAAACGCTATTAGTCGTGATATTACGATTACAAACCATTTTTAATTAATAAATATAATATTACGGACCAATTCTGCAAAATATAAAGCCAAGCGCTATTTTAAATGTCAATACAATGCAAAAATAAAAATAAAGCGACAAACAATATTTTTAATAATGAAATTATCCGGAAATGTTTCTGTGTACGAAGACTTTTGTGGCGTCTTCTTTCTGTGGCATCTTCCGTTTTCATTTTTAGATTAAAAAAAAATCTCTTAATGTTAAACAAAAAGGTTGTGTGTTATTTAGAATAACTTGGAGATAATATAAAAAATTTCTCGACTTCATATACGAATTTAGTTTTATGGAAATTTCTTTTTAGTACAAATCTTTAAGGTGTACGAACACTTTTGTGAGCCACTGTAACTTTGCGCCATAATACCCCATTCAACCAACCAATCAATCAACCTGAGTGCTACTCTCAGAAGTGAAATTTTATCCAGAACAGAACCGAATTTGAAAAATGTAAGTCAAACTGACCCAAATCCGACCCACAGCAAAAATCTCAAGCCGATTCGAACACGACTCACTGCAAAATTTAGAAATAATCTCCACCAGCAATGAAAAATATCACCTCCTGCCCGAACCTCCAAATTTTGAAATCGCTCCCCTTGAGGATTCAGCGTTCCTCTAAGAATTGCACTTAAAATAACTTCATTTTTCAAATATTCGACAAAAAAAAAAAAAAAAAAAAAAAAAAAAAAAAAAAAAAATTGACCCCTGAGCGTATAGTATTGCCCTGCTTCCGATCCGAACGCGAAAATACCATTGGAAATCAAATCAAAACCCGACCAAAATTTTTCTTGTCAATTTAGAATCGAAATGAAAGAAAAACAATTCATGTTTTAGTGGAATTATAAAATGTCGACATTTATATTTCTAATATCAATTTTATCTTTTATATAGAAAATAAATACCTAATATATACTCATAACGGAATCAATCAAAAAAAATGGCTAAATTGTTGAAAAGTGTTCGTTAAATAGGGGTATCTTCTATTCGAGACATTCCGTATGGATATTTTAATGTACATGTTAACACTTGCGAATAGCAGTGTTAACATGTAAATTGAAATGTAAAATCTTAAATATTCATAATTAACTATTTGGAAATGTCTGTTATGGCGTTTATATAGTTTCATTTTATAGTATCTTCGATATTTTCTTTTATAATACTCTTTAAACTATTTTCGTCCATAACGGAGAAAATATTTAGACTTTCATTTAAAATATGAGGTCGAATCGAATCCTTCTTGCGAGATTGAAAATTCACTATGAATCAGATCAGAACCCAAAAATAGTGTAAATTAATTTCACCCCAAAACAACTACAGGAACAAAAAAGAATGCAGAGAAAAGCAAATAAAAAGTAGAATTCCACTCTATCCGTAAGAAAAACGTAAAAATCCACTCGACCAGTAGCAAAAAAGTAAGAATTCAACTTGACCGAAACCAAACCAGCGCTAATAAAATAGTACTCAACTCAACCCCCCCTTCCCCCCCCACACACACAAAATAGAAATCAACCAGACCCAATACCAACCAGAAGCAATAAAGAAAGAGAACCGGACCCCAACCCAACCCGCAGCGGCAAAGTAGAATTGAACTTTATCCAAACACGACTCGCAAAAAAAAGTATTTAGCCAGAACAACGGCAAAAAATGAAAGTAAACCGGACCGAAACCCGACCTGCAACGAAAGAAATTAGCCCCGATCCTACTCATGATGAAAAAAAAAATATCCCGACACGAGCTGCAGGTGCGATTGGAATCTCCAAATTTCTGAAAATTCCCCCCCCCCCTCTTTTTTGAGGAATCTCCAGATCTGCCCTTGTACCAGGACAAACAAAAACTGCTAAAAACTGCAAAATCGTCTAAAAGTTTTACAATGTTATATTGAATTGTCACCCATTAAATATATACGAACTTGTAAAGTTTGTAAGTATCTCGACAAATCTTGTCCACGATACTTTGTACTATGATGTTTTGGAACATGCAAAAGCCTTCTGCTCGATAGAAGCTGCATTAGTTGAACGTCGACAAGAAACTCCAAAGAAGAAACAATTCTGAAAAGTATTAGCGAGTAAAATTTGCTGAATAGCAGACTTTAAAAAAATTGCTATATTTTGCCTTACAGTTTCATTATTTTTACTTTTATACTATAACTAGCCGCCCGCCCTCGCTTTTCTTCGGGTAGAGCAAGTCGCCCAGTCCCCCGCCACTGCTGACACCGCAAATTGTTTCTACCACTTCATCTCATTAAATTCAACTACTAAAAACATTACCCTCATTTTAGGTAGTCGGATAAAAAATAGCTTATATGTTAATCTAATGTGTCAGATACCTCCATACAAAATTTCATAAAAATCGATCCATCCGTTCTTGAGTTATAAATGGTGTAACTAACACGATTTTGCTTTATGTATATAGATTATAGCAGCCCGCCCCGACTTCTCACGGATATTTAAGAAAAATTTCAAGTTATAAATTTTTACACACACACTCATAACCTAATAATTAAAATGCCGTCTCTGACATTGACTCTCCTCCCGTGCCCCAGTGACGCCTATATCACACATTATGATGCAGCCTAGTCGAGCGGGGTAAACGGCAACCATTAAATCAGTCTTGATTTTAAAGTAATTTATTTTGATAAGAATCAATACCAAAGTAACAATAAAGAGCTTTTACAGAAACGGCATTTTAATTATTTTTAAAATAAAAAACACTTATTGTGACATAACTATAACAGTTAGACATATGCTGATACGACATTTTTTGTAGATAATTACATGTTAACAAAGTCGTAGTACATTATTTTGTTCTATAATCAATAGTATTCGCAACGCACGCGATGTAAAGATTTTTTAAGTTCATTTTTCAACACCTTGGGTTACAATATTGGCATTTTAATAAGGATTTGAAATAATTTTTTTGAAAATATAATATAACCTATGTTCACCGGAAATAGTGTAGCTTTCATACGGTGAAAGAATTTTTCAAATCCGTCAAGTAGTTTTGGAGCCTATTTAATTCAATTCAAACAAACAAACAAACAAATCTTTCCTCTTTATAATTTTATATTAAATTAAATAAGTAATATTTATTCCTAGGCTTATTGAAACAGTCCGCATTTGAAATTGTAGAAAACGTTACAATTTTAAATATTTGACTGCTCCCCCTAAAAAAAAAAAAAAAAAAAAAAAAAAAAAAAAAAAAAAAAATCCTCCCTCTTTATATTTGATGCTCACTACTCTTTAAAATATTTACTATCTGTTATAACTTTTTTGAAAACTCCAAAACAATCGTTTCGTGATTTATTTTTAACTTTAATTAATTTGCGTTTCAGCATTTCTTTTCCTTTTTTTAGTAATTGCTAAATAGTTTTAAAAATTAAAAAACACGGTTTTATATCAGGTAGGTCTAAAAAGTTTAAAATGTTTTTTTTTTTGGGGGGGGAGGAGGGGGGTGCATAGTTACGATTTTCAAATGTGTTTCAGTGATTGCCATGTGTCTAGTGGGCCAGGTAACCTTTAGTTTCTCAAAATGCTTTTGATTCATTTATCCGGCGTTTTATTTTTATCCTTTTAAGCGGCGACTATAGCCTATGTTCACCGGAAATAGTGTAGCTTTCCAACGGCGAAAGAATTTTTCAAATCCGTCAAGTAGTTTCGGAGCCTATTCAATGCAAACAAACAAACAATCAAATCTTTCCTCTTTATAATATTAGTATAGATAAATAATGATAAATATTTGCAATTCGTTGTCTTTGCAAATATACCTTTATGTTATATTAAAATAAAATGTATTACGCTGGATAAATTCCCCATTTTTAACGACTGTTAAAAGTGTATCGTTTTCCTCAAAAGTAATAAATATTAAAAAATATTTCTTTAAAGTTTGAAACAAGTTAATCAACAATTTTAAAATTACCAATCTTTAAAACTTTCTAACTTTAATTTCTGCTTATTTTTGATAAAACTGTTTTTCGAACTGAAAATGTTTATTTTTCTTACTGTTTTACTTAATAATACTGGACTGAAATTGGGCTGCCTAGTATCGTATAGTACCAAAAAAAAAAAAAAAAAAAAAAAAAAAAAAAAAAAAAAAACAGGGAAGAGAAAACTGCGCCAGGGGCAAAATATCAATTTGGCGCCCCCTTTCCCAACTTTTTCTTGTAACAGCCCAAGAATGATGTTGATAGTATAAATGTGGCGCCCCCTCCCCCCCTCGGACGGCGCGGTGTTGAATAAGCCTCCTCAAAATGTACTCCTTGCAGCGCCGTGCGAAAAAGAGGGGGACGAAGGGGGTGGTTGCCCCGGGATCGAAATTTAGGGGGAGCCAAATTTTTACTACTAACGTAATTTTTAGTCTGTCACAAGAAAAAGTTCAGGGAATGGGGCGCCAAACTGAACTTTACTCCGGGCGCAGTTTTCTCTTTGTACACCCCTGCCCCCCCCCTGTTTCATGTATTTTGCAAGCTGTATAAGGAAATTTATAAATTCCAAATATAGCTCCTTGTCCTTTTAATGCTACCTATGTATTTCACAAAAGTTCCAATTATATTTTTAAATTATCAGAATTTCCTTTTTGCTAAAAAGGAGCTTACTGTAATTTGTATTAAATCTACCTTGTTTTGTATGGACTTGAATATATATATATATACAAAGAAATGTATAATTTTCTTCCTTGGAAGTTAGTTATAGTTATATAATAATAGTAAAATAGCGTTAGTTTTATAAAAACAAAAAATTAGAAGTCGTTGATTTTTTTCAAGACTATTTTAGCTAAAATTTATCAATAATTGTAGAAAAAATAAATCAAAACCTTGAAATAAGGGAGGTTATTTTAACACGTTACTATAAACCAATAACAGAAAGGAAATACAATGAAGGGAAAAAAGTTACTTTCATTTGCTAAAATGGATTGGTGTTAACCAATTGTAATTTTCAAAAGGGCAGGAGAGGCGGAGACTGGCTGAGGCGGAGCGCATATAATTAAAACGCTTTTTTTATTCCATTTCTGATCAAAATATTTCCAAATTTTGCTCAGCCTAATTGCAGTAGAAATATGGAAAGCATATCATTGGAAAGCTTAAACACTAATATTCCGTGAAGCGTTTTTAATTTTTTCTGAATTTTGCTGAAATAGATTTTATAAGAGTAAAAAGGGCACAACACCTCGAATTTCACTGAATCCAAAATTTAAAGGGTCCTCAGAATTAAACTACAACGAAAATCAGAAAAGTACAAACTAGCCCGGTAATAGAATGTCCTCAGCTATCCTGAGAAAAAAAAATCATTTAAAAATATTGAAAATTAAGCGAGATATTAGAAAAGAACGCTCCCATAGACTTTACATTAGCGCTCGGCTTTTACCGCGTGACTAGTGTGTGCTCTTAAATATAAAAAATAGTGTTAAAATCTCATAAATCTCTTCTGACTATTTTAATAAAAAGAAAGAAAGTAAATTCTAGTGGTATATTTATAAAAATATATTTGAAAACAAAATTTTAACGAACAAAAATTTCATTTTTCAAACACTTTACTGATCAATATTTTTTGCAAAAAAACTTTTAAATATTTATTTTTTTCATTCATATCAGTTCTGGATTAAGAGACAAGTCAAAATTCGGGTTTCCAATTAGTGCCTATTTCTTGCAGTGCCAGGTATCACTGTTATTTTAAACTAAAATCGGTAATCGCAGTAAACAAACACCTGAAATTTTACATAATCCTCTTGCAGGAATTTTTTTATAATCCTCACCATTTGCAAATTACTGATATTTAAATTGCGTTTATCCATTTCAGATTACTCTGTATCTTATTACAATCCTTATCAAAGAAAACATTTCAGCTGATTTTTTAAAACCCAAAATAAAAGATAATATTTATTTCTTAAGCTTTATACTACTAACTATCTTCGAAACTTGCACTAAAGTCTCAATTCAGAATCGTTTTTTTTTTCTCTTTTTATACTCCATCCATATAATAATAAGAAACGAAAACGTACTAAGGTCACTAATGGAGGCTATAAAAAGTAAAACTATAAAAGTAAACTATATTTTGAAAATATGGGTACTTTGGACGCCCGTATTTACTAATTACAGTTCTGACGCAATAAAAAAAGAGGAAGAGAAAAGATTTTAGACCAAATGAGAAGTCACACAAAGTTATTTTTAATCAAGAGTCAGTCGAAAGATAATAATTGCAAGTGTCCTCAAGGAAAAGAAAGCATTTCCACAATAATTAGAAACATAAAAGTGTTGCTTACTCTATAATTAATATTGTAGGAAGATAAATATAAAATAGTTTTAAAAGTTCATAAATCACTTCTGACTATTTTATGAAAAAAAAGAAAAAAGAAAGTAAATACTAGCGGTAGCTTTAAAAAATGCATTTGAAAACAAAATTTTATCGATCAAAAATTTCATTTTTTATTCACTCAACTGATCAATGTTTTTGAAAAAGCTTTCAAAAATGTATGTCTATTTTTTCACGTCTCATACAGAATTTTTATCTTTTATCGCCGATTTCTCAAAACAGACATTTTTGCTTAATTGAATAAAAAAAAATGCTCCGATTAAATAATACAACATTTTCAATAACATATTACTGGTGAGAATAACAAATTATGATTGGATCATGGATGCCCGTACGCAGTACGGGTAAATCCTGATTGGAAAGTACGCGTTGCCCATACGAGGTACGGATAAAACAGGAAAGTGGTTAATGACGATTTCTCATGGAGGCTATTTAAATTTGTTATATAAATATCTATACAGGGTGCAAAAAGAAGGATGATCTTAATTCCAATAAGGTTCAACACGTCTATATAAGCAGTTTTTGTTTATTACTATAGCAGAGTTGTTCCACCCGCATATCTGTGACAAATGGAAATTTGATTATGTATTGAGAGTATAATCAAGTTTTTTAAATATGGGTGTTTTCAGAGTACAATGCAGTCAAACCTCGTTAACATGAACACGCTTAACGTGTGAATTACTTTTAACATGAATTGTTTTCACAGTCCCCTATAAAGACTAATACAAATATATGATACTGATAACATGAATTACTGTTAACATGAACAAATTTTTGACTCCCCTTGAGGTTCATGCTAAGGAGGTTCGACTGTAACAGAAAATATAACTGCAAGAGGATGCAATTAGCATTTTATTCATATCATCTTTTAATATATGATCTTCTTTCCTATTTTAAAAATAACATTATATCTCATTTTATTTGTTGTTATGTATTATGTCGTTTTATGTGTATAGCTTCACGTACAAAAGCATTGTCTATAGAAGTGTTCTTAATATATAAAATTTGTGTTCATACAAAACATTTACTATCACCTCTTAAAATATATAATCTTCTTTCCTATTCTAATAATAACACTTTAATGTATTTTATTTCCTGTTATATTTTATGTCATTTTATGCTTACCACTTTCTATAAAAAGTACGTTTTTTCTGAAAATTGTGATACAAATATAAAATTTGTGTTCACACAATGTGTTTAAAATCACCTTTTAATATATAATCCTCTTTCCTATTCCAAAAATGACATTTTTATATTTTATTTTATTTATTGCTATATATTAGGTCATTTTATGTGTATGGCTTTCAATACAAAATGCGTTCTCTATTCAAAATGTGCTTCATATAGAAAATTTGGGCTCCATACAAAACATTTAATATAATTTTTTTATACGTAATCATCTTTCCTATTCTAAAAATGACATTATTTTTCATTTTATTTTTTGTTATATGTTATGTTATATCATTATATATGTATGTATTTTCTTATGTAAAAATAGCTTGAACATTTATGCAATATTTAATACGTGAAACGCAGTTAAAGAGTTCTCGGCTTAAACATTTTTCACTCGATTGGTTCAAAGTTTAGTTAACAATATCATAAACCACGTATTGAATGTTCAAAAATTTTGAGCATGATTGGACTGCTGAAAATTACTTGAAAAATTAGTTAAAATTATACATTTATTCAATTTTTTCACAAACTCTTTTGTATTTTTCTCTTTGCAACATCCTCAAAAAAAAAATAATAATAATCTATATAAAAATTACGCTAACGTATGTGTCACAAAAATCACGATTACTTGTAAATTTTTTAATGACAACGGCCAAAAGAAACGCATTTTACTGGTTATTATGCAAAAGTCCTTCGGTAATATTAAGGCTGTGGTATATTGGATTTATTTATGTTTTTTTCCTTCGCTGCAATTATGGAGCTTGAAAATATCATTTATATTTTTTCTGTTCTTTTTACAAAATAAAATAAAATAAAATAAAAGTCATGAATTTTAAACTTTTTAGTTTCAAATTAAAATTATGTATTGAAAATGAAATGAGTGAAAGGATTATATTATTATATTTTAAATAATTAATGAAATACGAAAAAATGCCACGAGTATAATAATTAGCGATTTATTATCTGCGCCAGGCTAACATAAAAATAGTGAGTTCTGGATTTATCAGCACAGATGTCATACATACACCACATTAGCGCGTTATTTTTCTGACGCAAATTTGGCGAAAACTTCGTTTTCAAATACCGTCTACATACATATTTTAAACTAATTTATATTACTTTAAAAAAATGAAATAGTAAGTAAAAAAAGTTTAGTCAATAATTATAGAATAAAATAATTTATATCATTAAAAAAAGGAATTAAAAGTAAACACGCAGTTTATAAATAAATAAAAAACAATGGTAGGGTTACCATGTAAGGCACATATAATTGCCATTTTGTTGCAATCCCGTCAGTGTGGTGCGTATATAGCATCTGTGTCTATTTCTCTAGCAGAAACTTCTAATTTGGCAAAAAAATAGCAATTATGTTTAAAATAATCCATGTTACAAAGAAATTATTTTTCAAATGTATTCAAGCTACGTCATATTTTCGGATGAAATATTAGCCTAATCCTGAGCATTGAAATAATTAGCTTCTGTGTAATTGATGTAATTAGTTTTGAAATATTCATTAGTTCTTTAGACAAAGTCGTACATACAAACCGACAGTACGTACGTCAAAAAAGTGTTTTAGCTACAGTACATAGCAGTGCACATTATTTTCCCCTTAATTATGATTAATTGACATAATTATATAGTACAAAACTAAAAACTTCATTTTTAAAATAACTAACAAAAATTAAACTGAGATAATTTTATATTAAGGAAAAGGGAAACAAAAATGTCTCAATGTCTAAATGGGTCTGCCAGCAAAAAAATATTTTACACAACAAATAAGTTTTTTTTACGTTCTTGTAGGTATATTATTTTAATTCTTCAATATTTCTTTGCTACGAAAATTTTAATTATTACATAAATGACAATGATTTCTAAATTATGGAATAAGCATAGTTCCAAACCACATTCTCTCCAGTTTATTATTATTATTATTATTATTATTATTTAATCCGACTCGAAACAATTTATCAAAATATATATCATTATTTTTATTATACTTTTGTGATGTTTATATGCAGGTGTCTTCAATAATGTTTATTGACGGATCCAATCATAAAGTATAACATATGTATAAAATTTCTGACGATAAAAATTTAATGTTTATCAATACTTTTTCTTTCATAAATAAAGTTTGAATCAATATGACCAGAAATGGAAGATTATAATTAGAATAACTGGAGGTAAGATGTTGTGTTGTACCATACACTTAGTTTTACTTAGTTAAATCACCTAGTTTTTACATATGCAAGCTCTGTATGAGAACGTCGCTCAGTTGTAAGGAAGGGGGTTCCCTGCTGATACTTTAATGTCCGTTTGCGTTCTGTTTTAAATTAAAATTTTATAGTGGTGATTTTTTATAACTATTTCGTATTAACATTTCCGGCAAGTGTCCAAAATCTTTTACGTCACTTCTTTGTTTGCTTAAAGAAGTCTTAGTTTAAATGCGAAATAAATAAATCTGATGTTTTTAGAGAATAATGGTACCTCATCTTTCTGCAAAACATATATGGTGACCAGTTACGGCTGTTTCCAGTCAGTGGAAAAAGAAAGGCGTCGACGAAAATTCCGGATGTATAAGATGCGGACTGTTTTCTCTTGGGTAAGGATACCAGTTATTTTCAGTTGCCGTCAAATGCCTGGTTGTTTCTTCAATGTTTAAAATACTCTTGGTTATTAGCTAACTTGTCAATTATTTTAATCAGGTATCATAAATCAGTGATTAAAGTGTGATTTTAATCAACTGATTAAAAAAAATCATTGATTAAAATCGTAAGTTTTCTAAAAGTTTAACATGACATAAAGTAACATAAAAATTTAAGATGAATATAATTTCAAAACTTTCTCTATGTACTCTTCCTTATAAATAAACTTTATAGGCCTTAAAAATAACTGATTAATAATTATCCATTTTAAACATTGTTAAAAACATAATTTTTAAATTAAGCTATAAATAATTTTAATAAATGTAAATATCGATAGTGTATAACATATTTTTAGATAATTCTGCCCCCTACGCTCTATGCTTGCCACGCTCCATCAAGACACGACAGACGCTAAAAGACGATTTAAACACAGACGCTAATTTGATTCGCTTTAAAATGATTACGGAAGAATAAATCGTTATTGTATGGCTAGAAACTATCCCATGCAATCAGGTTTCTGTCCATTTCCCTTGGCCTCAGGGATTTTAAGACTAGATCAATTGCTGTTGACAAAGCTAATGACTATTTTCGTGAAGTATTAAATAAGATCATACCAACAGTTTAAAGCAATCTTCTATAAAATGGTTTAGTAAACAATTTTATACAGACAGTATGAGAATTTTATTTTAAATTAGACATTTTAAATGTATCGTTTTAAATATTATATAATTTTTATCAAAATTTTATTTCACATATTATTCACATAAAAATTATTAAGACCCATAAAAGCAAAACTAAATCTGTGTAACAATAGCAAATTCCAGGTGTCTTTAATCTTTCTGGAAAGAAACTAGCTATGAAGAAACCAGATACTAGAAAGAGAGAATTTTCAATAGACGATGATATGGATGGTGATTAAATTCTACCGATATTCAGGAGATGAAGATTTTTTAAAAAATGAATACGAATGAGTGTTCATAGCATCTATGAGAGTGCAATATAACCTCGGGAAAATATGATTTGATCAAAGTGCATTTAGTGAAACTGTTGGTTATAGAAAGTTTTTTCTAAGCTCCTACGCTAATGTGCAGTTTGCGGCAAATATGAAATATTGCACAAAAGAAGAGAGATGGAAAGCATATATCATGAAATGTTTATGAGATATGTAAAAAATTGACAAAAAAGCAGAAACTCTAAAACAGTTTATCTCAGTGGCTTTATTATATTTAAGCTTGTTATAATGCTTAAAAAAATTATACTTAAGAGCCATATACATTTTTTTTATGTTAAGTAGAACATATTTTTTTTAATCTTAGTTTGTTCTTTGTTAAATTGCCAACCTTTTGTTACATTCATATTTAAGTAATTTCGTAATAATAAGAAAATTAACTTTATTAGTATATATAAAATTTAACTTTAAAGTTATTTTAATGTTAAAATTTTAAAGTTTCGTTTGCTTACGTTTTTGCTTCACAAAAATTATTGTTTACTTTGAAATTCCAAAGGACATATTACTGCTAGATATTTTGCCTTCTTACCGCCGTACCTTTCGGCACGGTACTAAAATGCAAGTGAATTCAAAAGCAAAATTTTTTAAGCATTTTGTAATATCTGTAAAATGAGATAAGTTCTTAAATCATACATAAGAGTGCAAACTTTTACGAGAAATCAATGAATAACAAATAAAAAAAAGTTGGAAATTGAACTTTAAATATAGCAAATGAGGTACGTTCGTATTATAAAGAAACATAGCATATTAATAGATCTAATAGTGTACAGTACATCCGACGCAGCAGAGTAACCAAAATTTTTGTGTGTCCCTGTAAATACTATATGCTTTTTATTAAAGATTAAGTAATTTGCAGTTACTTTTAACAACGTAAATGAATTTGATAAAATATGAAATAGTTTAATTAAAAGGTGCCCCAAGCAATGTTTCCCTCTATACTATTAGGCAATGGAATACTTTTGTGTGGTCCTGTAAGTTATTAACAAATATTCCTTGCACCACATATTGTACATAGTGCATATTTTAGTGAATGCTTCATATATTCATGTTAATTGTATTATGTTCGGGAAAATGTGACATCATTAAAATTCATTTGAAATTATTTTTCCCCTTGGCTGTAGTGTAACGGAATACTTTTGATTGTCCCAGTAATTAAAGTGTGCATCCGATTTTTACAAAATTTAAAAATGACTCCACAAAATTATACATAAATATTTATAATAAAATATTATATATGAATATAAGTATTTTAAATTTCAAATAATTCAGTTGGGTAGTTTTTACTCTGTTTTTACTATTTTACTATGCCGACAAACGGACAGAACACGGCAGAAGGACAGACGGACGGGCAATCTGAACGACGACTGTAGGTGCACGGCCAGACTTCATGCGCTGACGCTTACCGGCCTTTCCAATTTATAGGATTTCACGGAAACACTCCGTAATTCACGATCTAGCTAGAGGGCGCCACGTAACCTCCTCAAAAGCGAATAGAAAACTCAATTCAGTGCTAGGGTTTTGCTATATTTAATCGTGTTTATAATAAACAATCGGGCTAGCAACAAGAATCGCTAACATAACATGCCTATAGTGTGATACAATTGCAGACTTAATAAGAAATCAATTGAAAACAGTACATTGTATAGCAAAACATCGGCGTAAAATATTTTTTATTTACATATAAATAATATTCTACAACATAAACAGAGGCTTTTAATAAAAGGTACGATATGTTTACGGAAAAAAGGAATTGTTATTAAATAAATCATTTTAATATTGAATACGTAGAGTTTTATTTATTTTAATTCGGTGGAGAAATATGAATAAATATGTAGATTTAGAACAAATACTATTCAACCACTGTTATTAGAGCTCATAAACATAAACGAAACATACTTGAATTGACACATAGATTTACCTACTAAATACGTAAATAACGTATTAATGCATATAGGCAATAGATATTAAATATTTCTTTTATATATTATGGTTATTAAGAAAAATGCAAAGAATATAAACAGCAGATATGAATCATACCAGTTCATCATACCTACAAGGACAAAACCGAAACCGAAACATAAATTCGGACGAATTTTCGAACGAAAACGAATACGAAAATGGCCCAAATCTTTTTTTCAAATAATTAATGCAAACGTAAATATACATAATTCTTAATTAGACGTGTTTAGAAACACATTTCTAACAAATAAATATTCATTTGTTAAATAAAATAATTTGTTGGGAAGAGTGGGATATTTTTTATATTTTTATCTTATATATATTTTTTTTTCTCTGAAATCTTTATTTCAAGTATCTTTATTTACAATTAATGGTTATATATATATATATACACACACATTAACTTAAAATGTACAAAAGCAAAAATAACTAGTTAAATTTGATGAAGCCGAAACATTAGCATTTAAATAGCATTTTTAGCCTAGAAAATATTAATTGCCACTTAAACGTTCCCAAATTTATATACATTTAATATGATTGAATACACTAACTAATTTTAAAAATAAATGTAAGGAAAAAAGTATAAAATGAGCATTTCATTATTATTGTTATTATTATTATTATCATTATTATTTAGATGGGGCACAACATGATCAGATTAAATATTTGTTCATTACCCCCCCCCCTCCAAAAATCTTTGCCAAACTCTCCTTACTTCCAAAGAAAGTTTTGAAATCCCCCCCCCCCCCCTCCTGCTTAGAGCCCAAGTTCTGAAGATAAAATTGATTTACTCTGTGGATGTGAACAAAACTTTTTACTTTCATATAAAATAAAATGTAATTAATTCATCAACAGCACAAAATGATTTTCTAACTATACAAATTTCATCTAATTAAAAAAAAGTTTTAAATATACATACCTCGACATCTTTTACGATGATTTTTCTAAAAGATGAGCATGTGAAAAGAATCTTCAAAGTTTATTGATATATTACGCATTGCTTGCTTTATAATTTGAACTCACATCATGTATGCAGCTTTTAATGAGCATGTGGAAAACGTCTTCAAAGTTTAGTGATATATTACGCATTGCTTGCTTTATAATTTGAACTCACATCATGTCTGCAGCTGTTAATGAGCATGTGAAAAGCACCTTCAAAGTTTAGTGATCTATTACACATTGCTTGTTTTATATTAGCCATATTATTAATATACACATACAGTGTTTGAATTTCAGGATGGAATGGCAGGATTCATGCCCTAAAAAATCTTGTGGGCAAGACATTCCTGTTTTTTTTTTTTTTTTTTTTTTTTTTTTTAATCACTTTTCGAAATTTTTTCCTTGTGAAGTGACGATCAAGTCTCAGGACCGACTGACTATTTTCCTGATATTTTCCTCTATCGATCGACAAATCTCACAGTTTGCTCTTATGACAGTTATACAAATTTCATGTTTGTTTTTCTGCGTTTGACTGAAAAGTTTTGTAGTTTTTCTCACAAAATTTTCTTGCTTGCTCGTTTCACAAAATTTTGCATTTTATTTTCTTTGTCTGGAGATTAACTGGCAAATTTCACTATTTATTTCTCTCAATTGATTAATAAATTTAGCTATTTTACTCTGCGACTGATTGGCAAATTTCCCATTTTGTTTTGTGACATTGTGATGAAATTAACAATTATTTTCCTGTGTCCAGCTGAAAAATTTGTGTTTTGTCTTTATTATTGGCTGACTAATTTCATGATATTTCTTTGTGACAGATTAATAAATTTCACGATATTTTACTGTAATTGATTGACGAATTTCGCTATATTTTCCCACTGCCCAAGTTCCCTCAAAGTTCAAATTTTCTTCGCCCTTTTGCCTGCTAGATGATTTACAATACGGTACACAACAATAAACCATAATGAAAAAAAATAATAAAAGCTCCTGAGAACTTCAACAGCTATAAAAATAACTAATGCAGAAACAATTTCTGCAATATGTATATTCCAGTATTCCTGAAAAGCGCTAAAAAGGGCTGTTTTTTAAAATAAATTGTAAGAGAAGTAATAAAAACAAACGTATATCTGATAACAAAAATCGCGGGAATCCGGGAATTGAGGAGGTTACGTAGCGCCCTCTCTCGGCAAACGTCCTCCGCAACTGTTTCCTTCGAATGCATTGAGATTTTGCGAATTGGGAAGGCCGCTATGAGATCAGTCCGGTCGTGGTAGGTGCTACGTAATTACATAATTATGAAGTACCTAAAAACAGGCGATTTTTAAAGCGATTAACCACTTCGTAACGGAAGCATTTTACGAAATTCTTAATGTTTTGTCACCGATTCTAAAAAAAAAAAACAGAAATTTGTTACTTATAAAATCGAGAAAATGCTCCGATTAAATGAGGTAAATTTTACAGTAAAATTTTACCGGTGGGGATAATCAAGGATTTTTAAGCCTTTTTGCTGAACGTTTGCTTGTCTCTCTTCCCAAAGGATTAAGACAAATACCACAAAATCTTCACTCAATCTACCATACTTTATCTCACAATGTCACAATGCCAAATAAATTCTATAGGTTTCCATATGTGGCTCATTTTTGGATAATGTGAATTATTTTATAGATCTAGAGCAATTAAATTGTTTACATGACATAAAATTGTTTATTAGGTTGCATGATTGCCCTAAATATGATAGTAAAAAATGATAGCTAATGAATTCATTTAGTGATAATATTAAAACAATTTTAATTTCTGTTTTAATTTGATTTATTTCCTTAAAAGAAATACATAAAAAATGATCAGGTTTTAATTAAATGATTTTTTCTTTATTATTTAATATTAAAATTCTAGCAATAAATTACTATCAAACAGATGAATGACACATTTTTTATGATTAGTAAGTGGTGACGTTAAACGTAATACTTCAAAAACTTTATCTTTGAGATATTAGTATGGATAAAAGAGAAAAATACATCAAATTGTCATTAAAAGTGCATCTAGCTATCTTATAAAGTATCCGAAATAAAATAGTTTTGTCGTTTTTCACATTTTGCTTCATACAACCTTGCGATTTACAAACAACTGATAATTTATGGTAACGTAAGTCCTGTGGAAACAAATAAATTACTTCTAATGGAAAGATAAAAAAGTATTGAATTAATTTCTCATCTTTTCTAAAGAAAAAATAATTCTCCGTTATGCTTGAAAACATTTTTAAAGTTTCCAAAAAATAAATTACTTCATGAGATTAAAAAGAAGGTTAGTGATATAAACCTATATCAAATTATGAGCTCTGTATCATATATGTCGCAATTTTTTAACTGGTAGGTTTTATTTTGCGCCAAACATATCACGAGCAATAAAACTCAAACTTTATTGAAATTTCAAACTAATGTTTAAAAAACATATATCCCTTTCTTACGTTGTTCATATATTACCAAATTTTTCTCGGAATATTTTTTTTTCAAGTTTTTGATAATTAAAATTTATGCATTAAATGGTTAAGTTATTCGTAATTATGTAAATACGTACCACCTCTATTCGCCGTTCAGTCTATCCGTCTGCCCGCATATAGCAGAGCAAAAACTTCGCAACCGAATCATTTGAAATTTAAAATATGTAACTTTTGCATAATTTTGTGGAGTAGTTTCAAATTTTACAAAAATCTGATGCACAGTTTAATTACAGGACAATCAAAAGCATTCCGTTACATCAAGGTCCAATGGAAAAAATAGTTTCAAGTGCATTTTAAAAGTGTTACACTCTGTAAAACATAATAAAAAAATATGCATCTATGAAGTATTTACTAAAATATGCATTCTGTACAATCTGTGGTGCAAAGAATATTCGTCATTAATTTAATGGGCTACGTAAAAGTATTCAGTTCCATAACAGTATAGGTGGGAACATTGTTTGGGACGCGTTTGAAAAATGTTAAACTATTTCATATTTTATGAAACTGATATATGTTACTGATGTTTACTATAAGTTAATTCCTGTATAATAGGAAGCAAATAGTATTTATAGGGATTCACAAAAGATTTTGGATACTTTACTGCATCCAAAGTATTGTATGCTATTACACCAAGATCTGAAATTTGGAACTTGTTAAAATTATTCACTTTATAATTGAATCATATTTAGAAATATATAAATCACTATTATGAGAGAAAGCAATGAAATTTTTAAGTGTTTTTTAAAAGTATTTCCCGTTTACACATCTAAAAACTGGGATGATTTCTAATAGTTTGATGTCAGCATTTTTCATCTTTAGATTGAAAGAAACACACCAATAAATTACTATCTCTACATGAAATAAAAAATATAAAAATGACACTTACTTGCATAATTTACTCCTATTTTATTCTTGACAATATCCCTTGCAGCATCAATCGTAAAGTTTTTTGCTATTTTGTGCTGCATTATAGAACAGTTTTTCCCATGAACTATTTTGTCATAAGCTGCAGTCAAGGCGAGTGTACAATATCTGTGTTTTGTAACTTCCACCCGTCCGTCTTGCTCATATATGAACATGATATTGCGCCATTTGAATCTTTGGAGCATAATATCCAGAGCATTTGCCATGCCAACGAAATTCCATCCAGTTGTGACAAGCATATAATATTCAGAGCTATTCTTTTGACGATTTACTTTTGAAAAATCATTAGCCAATCCCCCAGCCGTGAGCATTGGTATATTCATAAACTTAAGATGTCGTGCAATGGGAGCAATAACATAGTCACACGCTGGTCCTAAAATCACATGAAACGGAGTCGGTGATTCGAAATAGAATTTCGTAGCTTCCCAAGTACCATAGGCACTGTCACATTTGGTATCAATGTATTTTAGTTCAATGTCCAATCCTCGTAGAAGTCCTCTTTTTTCAATCACTTGTTTTCCCAGAATTATGGCTGGGACAACTTTCTCATAAGATGCCAAATATTTTCTATTATAAGGTAACATAACTTCAAAATATATTTTACTTGGATCGTAGATTTTATTTTTACATACTATATTGTTGTCACCTTCTGTTTTCGAAAAAATAAAAAACATATATAGGCATATTTGCCATATCATTTTGCCATAAACTGGAATCAAGTAAATATATGAACTTGTAAGTTCACACTTGTACATTATCTTAAAAAAAATCAATATTATAATAGCGATTGCGAATTTATTTGTTGATCAAAATAATCATCCAAATACAGAATATTAACACTTTTTTAACGCGTTTATCTATCACATTTTAGTGAATATAAATTTCGAAATATATGTTTTAATATATCACATACAAAGCCTATGTTTCTTACTATACATAACTATAATAATAAGGCAAATATTCAAAAAAGTTTTTTCAAGGTGTTTTAAGGAAACGTAATTCCAGCAAATAACATCAAAATTTGTATTTTTCAATAAATCTTTCAGTCTTACTTATTAATCTTCGACAAACATTTCGTATAATTAATCGAATAATTCATTCGAATAATTTATAGATTTTCGTTATGGTACCACTTTTTCGATTAATAAGGCATATTCCAAATATCTAGTATTTTGTGAAGACAGATGCGATGTAACGTTTATCAGAGATACAAATGAAGTCGTTAGGGGTTTTTTTTATATTGACGTTTTGAAGACTACATTACGTTCAGTTCCGGTTCCTTTGAGATTCAACTTCCACTTCCTTCCGCTTTGTTCTTTGATATTTTTCTCATGCTACTTCAATGAAAGAGGCTTAAAAAGGAAAATGCTTGCAGTTATCGAATTTTTAAGTAATATTTTATGTAAATTTACAAAACTAAACATATACAGCGTAAGGAATTATTTAACTCGATTTCTGATAAACCTGGATTTTCAAATAAAATCGTTCAAAGCTAATATATTTTTATAAAAATTCATATTTTAGTAAAAAGAATTGACGTTCATAAAATTGTTTTATTCATAAAATAAAGATTTTGTTTGTTTTTTCATTCCGTGGAGCTGGTTAAGAAAAAAAAAATATATTTATTAATAGTTTAATTTTAATTTCGCAAGATATTTTCCAAATCCTTTTTTACTGTTTTCGATTTTAATTTTTGTACTTGAAACGGTAACTTATTAAACTATTATTCAGAATGAAGCATGTAGCTTTTTTGTAATTTTCATGAAATAAATTCATTCTCTTCTTTAGAAATGTTTACTTATATTAACATGATTAAGGTGCTTATTTGTACGTCCATATATACAAAATGATATTATTTTGAACTTCCCAGTTATTTTCAACTGAATTTTATTCTCCATAAACAATTAAGAATGAGTGTTGTATAAATATAGTAAATACTAGCTGACCCGCCCGGCGTTGCCCGGGTCCGTATTAACAATATTAAACGAACTTGAAATTTGTATGATTTTATCAATAACTGGAAGCATGCAGAAATGCATTGTCTGAAATACGTTGCAGCTGACTTTGTGAAAAATCGGTTTTAAAAACAACAACTAATATTAAGCTCTAAAAATACTTAAAATGAGCAATGAGAAACACGGGAGGGAACATGTATCCAACGATTGCGTTAGTTTCGTGTTAAAGTGTTGATATTTACCCGTAAAAATCACTGTTAAATCACGTAACTAATTATTTTTTTCACATAGAAATCCCAAGTGAAATATTTTGAATTTCAAACTAATTATATCATTCTTAAATCCGACTATACCTTGAATGAATCGATACGCGATGATAAAAGATTGGTATATAGTATTATAATTTCAGAGCCATTTAACAAAAGTGTATATTTTTAATCAAAGCATGCGTAATGTTGACTCTGTGGACAAATTCCTAACCGTAAACTTTTGTACCATAACCATAATCTGTCTGTAACCTAACTGCGACTTAACATTACCCTACCGTAACTTAAATATAACATAAATGTAACCTAGCCGTCACTTTGAAATATCAATATAGAAGCATCATTTAAGATTTTGCTTGAAAAGTTAGCATTCTTTCGTTAATGTCTTAAAATCGTCTGCACTCTGAAATCTAGATTTTAGACTAATATTTGTTATTTAAGTTTTCGCGCATGATTTTAAAAGAATGTTTTCATAAATATATTTTATATATTGATATAGAGTTATTAATATGTTGTTATATTAAAACCATATTTTCATCTACGTTATAAAGTATTAAAAAGTTCTGAAAAAAAAAGAAACCTTTTAGTAATACAATTTTTAGTTCAAATCAAATGTTTTCAATATTTTATTTTATTTTATTTTGACATTTAATTATTTCGAATTTATCAATTTCAATTATTTTAAAAGCAAACATTTTTTTAAAAATAAATAATATAATAGAAAAAAGACCATTTTAAAAAATTACTATTTCTTCATAAAATACGCTTCGGCTGTAATTCATTTCTTTCAATTCGTCTTATTAATACAAAATCACTTCCACATGCTTTTGTTTGGGACATTAAAATTTGAGCGATAAATGATTTAATATTGCAACCCTTTTTTCGGTTCACTTCACCACCACCTATCTTTTTCCTCCATGGTTTACAACCGCTGTGATAAAAAATCATCATTTAAACTGACAGTTTGCCAGTCTATGAATTTTAAAGGTCTATTCCCAGCTTTTTTAATTATTTATGCGAAAATTTTATGCAACCAACCAACCATAACTGAATGAAGAGAAAAAAAGAAGAAAAAAGGCGATTTTTTATGAGAGTGATCTTTGGAATTTAATTAATTACTCAGTTAATAAATAGAATTTCGAAATTCTGAAGCTCAGGTGCATCAGGAGAGATATTGGGCTACTCTCATAAAAATTTTGAGCTTCGTACGTCCCATAGATTTTGCTAGCCATCGCAGACACACACACACACACACACACACACACACACACACACACACACACACACACGCAGACAGAGCGATTTGTTATTTTATTAGTATAGATAACACGATTAATGAATATAAAATTAAAAGAATCATAAAATTACTATAAAGTAATTAACTGCTTTTTTTCTATCTTCTGTATGTATCCTACATTAATTTCATCTTTTTTAAAAGAACAGCAATTCTTAAGAACACAGTAAAATAATTTATCATTCTTCTACATTATCAAGACATACAAAATGTATCTTTTTATATTAATGTACAAGTCAAAAATTCGTATTTTAAAATAATGTTGGTTTTTAATAAGCTTGCAGAATTCAGATTTTGCAATAATGATTGTAATAAAATTGACTTCTCAAGATTTCGACGCGATTAACATGTAAACAGACATACAAATACTCATAATAATCTATTTAAAGTAATTTAGTAGGTAATATTATGGTTCAACTTTAGTTTTTTCCAGGGATTATAATTTAAAAAGTACTTGATAGACGCATTTACTTAAGCTAAACTTACATATATATTTATTTAAATAATTATTAAAATTACCAGAATAAGACAGTAAATATGGACGTTACCGTTTCTTAAAATGATCTCAGTCGCTATCAATTTAAACATTAGATCACTATACACTCATCAGAAATAGAAGAATCATAATAACGAACAATCCATAATCTTTATAAAGTATAATTATTTTAAATGGAAAAAATGAATTATTATACAAATATTAGCAATTAAAAAATATCTAAGGAAACAATATCAAATGCACCGCATCCATGGAAAAAATACGTTTCAGAAATAGCAGAGTGCTAATATGACGCGAGAAGATAGGGAAAAAATGAACTCCCAAAAGAAAACACAGATGCTTCACAGTAAATGATATACTATCTGTTATAAATAGAGCACGGTTTCTGCTTTCTCCGCCGTTATCTTACTATGTGAGAATGCCAGTGTAAATTCCACTTTTAAAAAAGTAAAAGTAAACACTTGAAAATGTAGGGGAAAATATTAGATGTACTTCTGGATTAATATAATCAGCTGCATTGAAATAAAAAAATAAAATATGAAAAAAACCCCGTATTTTCCAACATAAAACACATGGTTTTGAAAGAAGGAATTTTCTTTATCATTACTATTATTTATTATTTATTATCATTACTATTATTTATTTTATTATTACTGACCTTGAAAATTGCAACCGGAATTGTATAATAAATTGCAATGTAGACTTCTTTTTTATAAAGTTTTTTTTTTCTTTTATAAGGCATTTAATGAGGCATTTTCAAAATTCGATGAAAAGCTATTTTGAGATTAATTAACTTGTTGTTAACCAAACCACTACATAAGTATTCATTTTTGCACTGCTGTACTAATTCTGTGTTTCACTAAATATTTCTGATTATTTTCAATTTAGCATTATCAATTCAATCATTTTTGTGATTTTTTTTTGTCTAACACTCACATATACACACATACATTTTATAGGAAATATGTGTATGTAAGTATTTACAAAAATTGATTTATTTACCATGAAATTGTAGCGTTAACCATTTTACGAATAATTAAATATAGTTTTTTTTAATATGACAATTTTACACGATATTTTATTCTTCTATTCATGTTTTTAACTTTTCTGTATGATTGTTTCATAATACTTTAGGAAAATAAAATATTAAATATTTTATGCTTTTCAGAAATTATGGTATTTGCTTCAATTACTGAAAAAGAATGTTTTGTCAGTGAAAAATAATAATTAATATAAAAAATATCAACTTATTTAACTTCTCCAACTTACAAACTTCAGGTGTTTTATATAAGACTAAATTGATAATAATGTGCTTATCCAAAAATTGTAATAGAAATATTTTCATAAAAAATTAAACGAAATACTTCTTTATACATTTTTGCTGTAGTCAAATTCTTTAAAAATAGCACTTTTTCATAATATTTATACTAGAAATTATGATCAATAAAACATGTGCTCTTGTTTCAAAATAATTTAATTATTACTGATTTGTTTCGATGTATATTTGAGAGCCGTTATTCGACAAGGGCGGCTGCATAGTAACAGACAAAATGATGAATTCATATAATGTCTCAACGGAAGTATTAGCGGAATATGAATTGTTTATAGGCATGTACTGTTAATAATTCAAATGTACATTACTGTTATTCGAAGGATGTTTATGATGTAAATATACGTAGTGTTTATTTACTTTGTAGTAAAAAAATAGTTTTTCTTTTAAGTTTTCCATTTCAATATTTAATATTTTTTTTATTTTTTACGAATGTCCCTGTCAGTTTTTGCATGCATTTGTCCGCGCTTGCATTTTTAGAGGCATTAAACATTATACAGGGTGAGTCATAAATATCGAAACAATAGGCTATCTCCTTAAATATTGCCCTTAGACCCATACTTCCAATTGCAAAAATTCATAAAAAAATCTGAAATTTTTGATAAGATAAACTGCGACTCCATAGGGGGTCTACTTGAAAACTTACGAAAATTAAATTTTTATACGGACCCCGTAGGACAAAAATTCCAATTAGGAAAACATTCCTTATTCAGTCCTGAATAAGACACAAAAAGTTGCATCTTCATAGCTCCAAAATTCGCAAAGTTATAGCCGTTTAAAAAATTCATCAGGTTTTAAGGGATTAGACACAAATTGAAATGCGCACAATTCAAAAAACAATGTTACTTTAACAGTTCTAGAAAACGCGTAAAAAATCTATTTCTTGAGTTAGAATTTTGATTTTTTTTTCTTTTTGTGATGGTTAGCCTTATAATTTGCTAAGAAAATCACATTCTAAAATTTCTCATACAATTTATAAAAGTTTCATGTGGTTAGTGCTGGTTTAAATGGGACAGTCAAAAATCGTTATAACTCGTAACATTATTTATCGGATTTCAATTTCTTTCCATTTAATTAAAGATGAAAATTTGATTTTAGTTTTGTTCCAAGGTTTTTTTTATATTAATTTTAAAACTATTACAAGTGTTTAATAAAACAAAATATTAACATTGCAAAAAATTGTATTTTTAACAAGTATAATAGTAGTTTTAACAAAAAATAATATAACTTTAAAAAAAATCATATTTTCAAAAGCAAACATTTTTTTCAAAAGTAAACATTTTTTCAAATTTGTCGAAACAAAACTAATGTAAAAAAAAATAAAAAATGACGCGTTTAAAGTTCTTTTTTCTTTTCAAAATTCTTACCATTTAATAATTTAAAGACAAAGAAATAGAGGATAAAAAATTCATTATGCAGAAAAACGAAGTGTATTGTTAAATGTCCATCAATTATTTTAAAAAATGCTTTGTCTAAGATTCAGATTAAGTCTTTTTTTTTCTTTTTAAATTTACCTTTGAAAACTTCAGGCTTTTTATCTTCAGGCTCCAGAGGATGTTAAAAAATCTGTATTCTGGGCCCAGGTAGGGCCAGAACCGACATGTTACTTTTTCCGGAAGACCCGCCAGGCCAGGCTTAGCGTACTTTTCATAAAGGAGGGAACTACGTCCTTCAACTTAGGTGCACTCTGGATGAAATTTTCAAACCCGGTTTCGACAAAACCCGTATTAAAATCACTGTCTTTGACTGACTTAATACGTGCATAAAATAAATAAAATTCGGTTCAATCGAATTTTTTACGAAAAACATATAGAATTTAAAATCTTTATTTTACAAAAAAAAAAAAAAAAAAAAAAAAAAAAAAAAAAAAAACTTAAAATTTATTTTTAAAATAGATTATTCAAAGACTAACAAAATTAAATACAATAAAACCAGTGAAAAAAATCTGCCTTTGACGGAATTCTGTCTTAAACGGAAAATATGTTGATCCATGCAAAATAAATGCAATAGTACCTGAAAAGAAAATAAGCTCCAATTACATCTTCTAGGGAGAGCATCTGCCTGTAACGTATTTTTTCTTTTCTATGAGATTCCGTCTTAAAAAGTTTTAGTGTATAACATTTTTCAGAGTCTCCAACGCATGGG
Source organism: Maratus speculifer (assembly GCA_964019185.1). Lineage (NCBI taxonomy): Eukaryota > Metazoa > Arthropoda > Arachnida > Araneae > Salticidae > Maratus > Maratus speculifer. The sequence continues at coordinate 275,380,263 of OZ025289.1, read as the reverse complement.
ATATGGATTAACGATATTAAAATATAAGTGAAACATTTACATATAAATAGAGATTCATTGATAAAATAAATATATTACAGCCATTGGCGCTTCTTTAATAATAAAAAGTTTAAATATAAAAAACGAAAAGCTATAAAAGGATTTTTTGGTCAGAACTCCTCCATATGAAACATTTTTTTCCCACGCTGAATTAAAAAACTATGTAGAAATTTGAGACTGAACCGGGCTATGATTTAAACTATTTTCCAGAGCGGTCCGGGTTATGACGTTGACATTCTTTCAGGCCACGCCGAACTGTTTCCCCTATGGGTCAGTTTGGGACCTGACCTAGATTTTTGACCCGGGCAGACGTCTGGTATGCCAATTTAGCGTAAAAACTATACGGTGCTATTTTATGTCCAAAGAAAAAGCGCTATCTTAAACCGATTTTTATTAAATTGCAATTTGTGAATGTTCCCTAAAAGCGTTGAAATTGAGTCAAGAAAGCACAGTTTAGAGGCATGGAAAAGTGGTGTAAGTCAGAAATTTTTGAGGATTTTGGGATTTAATATCTCTGTGGGATTTTTAGATACGGAGATGAAATTTGTTATGTTCAATTTAGGAATGGATAACGAATAATTTCCTGATTGGGAATTTTGCACTACGGGGACCGTATAAAAATTTAATTTTCGTATTTTTACAAATAGACCCCCCATGGAGTTGCAACTTATCTTATCAGAAATTTCACCCTTTTTTATGAGTTTTTGCAATTGGAAGTATGGGTCTAGGGGCAATATTTGAGGAGATAGCCTATAGTTTCGATATTATGATTTACCCTGTATAAATGCGTAGCACGTAAAGCCGTCGTCTGGTCCATCGGTCTGTTTGTCTGCATATAAAAAAGCAAAAAACTACCAAACCGAATACTTTGCAATTTTATGTATGTTATTGTTGCCGAATTTTGTGAATTAATTTCAAATTTTGTGAAAATTGGATATATAGCTTAATTACAGGGACTGTCAAAATTTCCCCGTTAATAACGCCCTGTAGGAAAAAAATATTTCAAGTGCATTTTAATAATGTTACATCTTTTCAAACAGAAATAAAGTTATATGCATTTATGAAGTTCACTAAAATATACATTCTGTACAATAGGGGAAAATGCCAAAATATGATCAACTTTTTGTTGAGGTAATTTTTTTCATTATTTTCAAATGTTCTTTTTAGAACAAAAAATTACCAGTTGTAGATCTATTTCCTTCCTATAAGATTTTGGTTTCAAATTTATTCAAAAACTAATACAGCTTGAGAAGAAAATAATTATGTGATGCATCATTTGCAGGTTTCGGTGAAAGGGGTATTTAATGTAATAAAAACAGGGTCCTTAATATGGCTCCCACACCAAAACAGTCAAATAAAATCAAGATTTCAAGGTATTAAATAAAACGACACATCTTTCACATAAATTAAATTTATTTGTCTAAAATATTTTCAAAAAGGTTTTTTTCATTCAACAAGCTTTAGGATAATTGAAATTCAATTGTGTGTTAACATTATTTTCAAAAGATTTATTTTCATTATTTTATTTCAAATTCAAAAAAGAAAAAAAAAAAATCAGTTAGACTATCAATTTTCAACACTGCTCAGTATAATAAATGTTGAATGAAGTTTAAATATGAATCAAATTTAATGTTATCAATTTCAGAAACTGATTTGTTTTTATAATGCATTTTTTCCCTTTTATTTATGTCAGATTCACTAAGGATTTTAATTTTGATCGTTCAAAACTAATTTTAATCAGGACAGTGTTTGACATCTTCATAAACCCAGGATTTATTTACGTACGTTTTTTGTCATTTCAGTTATGGATTTATATTAACAAGCTAATAACTAATAAAGACTGAACAACAAACATTTTTTTACATAACATTCACAGAGGCATAAAAAGTACATTATTTGATATTTTTTCATGATTTTTTTAAATTTTTATTTTGCATTTTTACATTGCAAAAACATTAAAAAACATAGAATAAATATACATTTCAAATGTTTTAATTAATAATGGACTCTATAAATTGTATGTTAATACGCGGTAAAATTATTTATGTTTTCATTTCTGTACATTTCGTACATTTTTGAATGCAAACTATTTTTATATAACAGGTAACTCGTTAAAAAAGCGCTGTAAAAACAAGTTGCTATTTTGTTTAGTTCTGCTATCTGTTAGACTCCATTCACACCGATTTCCCTTTTTTAACATTATTTATGCATGTGAAAAAAAAATGTAAAGATGTGTACCCTATATGATACATGAGGGTAAAGGAGTTAAAACTAATGTTAATCGTCCAAAATTGTTCAAAAATCCTTTTAACATCTCAAAAGTTGTCAAACCATTATTAAAAAACTTTTAACTTATGTAAAACGGTCAAATTTCACATTTATGTTAAAATTATATTATTTATACACGCATCATAATATATTATATATATTTGTATGTATAATAATTAACGCAATTAATATTCTAATAATAATTATATGTAGATGGAATTTATTTTGTTTTATATTATTTTAATATTATTTGCATTGTAGTATTTTTAATATTTTTACTATTTTATTTTTTGAATATATTTTTATATTTCAAGTAGAAAAGCATGTATTTCATAAATCTTCTTTTTCTAAAAATAATGCATTACGACATTTGGGCATCAGTAATAAAAACTTGAAAATATGTTTTTGAAATTTATAGCTATTTCAAAATGCTCCTGATGAGAAAATAATATAAATTCTTCATCAGTCGGAAAATTATGTTTCAAGTCTAATTTGATCCAAAATAGACTGTGGAATTGTTTTAGTTTATATGACAGCAATTTTACTTGTCATTGTTTTTTTCATTTATAAATAAAATTTAATATTGCCATCAATGTGTTTCAGTTCCCTTAATAATTTATATAAAAATATATATGTAAACAATTTATTCGAAATACCTAAATATTTATTATAAATGCTTATTTTCAGAAACGTCTGTGCTGTTAATGCAAACTAAAATATACTATTGGGAAAAACATAGAATTTTTCAAACCTTGAGATAATATTTATTGCATATTATTAAATGGGATGGTTTTCTTTATGCGTCACTCTGTAATAAATGTTATTGTTATTACTACTACTACTACTACTACTATTATTATTATTATTATTATTATTATTATTATTATTATTATTATTATTATTATTATTATTTTGTATCCTAAATATAATATATAACTCAAGTTATGATTGAATGTCTCGGTGTAAGAAGATGTTACGCAACAAAAATTAGAATTCGTAAAAAATGAAATGAAAGTTTTTTGTTGTAATATAGTTATATATTTAATTATTTTTTAGTCGCACATGACTGAATGTTAATAGGTGATACTAAAATCTTCTATAAAAAACAATATTAACATTCAATTATTAAATATTAGAGAATAATTTTCAACATTTAAGTTATTATTATAAAAATACTTAATATTTAAAGATACTGTCTCATGTCTTCAATACTAATTAGAATTTTAATACTTTAGTTTTACCATGTGATATCCTTATAGCGCTTTTACCCATAAAATATAAAAAATTTTGAGGAAATATATCAAAACATATTCTTCCATAAAGCTCTTCAATTATAAATAATACAGTTCATTCGTCAAAAATGACATAGGTTAATTTAACACCAGTAAGAAGAATATATAGTATGATTCATAAAAATCGAAATAATACACTATGTACTTAAATACTGCCCCTAAAAATAAGGGGTAAAAAAGATAGAAAATCAACGATTATAAATGTACAAATAACGTATGAAAAGGGAACAAACAGCTGTTTCGAATCTACTATCGAAATTGTGGCTCAGTTTTGCTTTGTCTACCTCGCTGAGTTTTTGTACTGTAGAAGAATCTCGATAGTAGATTCGAAACAGCTGTTTGCTCCCTTTTCATACTTTATTTGTGGATTTATAATCGTTGGTTTTCTACCTTTTAACATTTTTGCCCGAAGGCTTTATTTGCTATTTTAAGGGGGCAAAAAGGTCCATTACTTCCTATTGTAAAGTTTCATAAAATAAGATGACATACGTTGCAATTCCATGGGAGGTCTATTTGAAAAATACAAAAATTAAAATGTTATAAAGCCCCCGTAGGGTATAATTTTTAATTAGGAAAAAATTCTCATTCATTAACAGAATAAACACAACAAATTTCATATCGATATCTACAAATCTCACAGAGATATTAAAATCCAAAATTCTTGATTTACACTACTTAAGCATGCCTCTGAGCGACGACTTATTCACACTCTGAAAGCAAGATAGGGATCATCCACAAATTGAAAAAAAAAATACGTTATGTAAAAAAAAAAAAAAATACGTTAGTCTATAGGCTCGGTTGAGCGTTCAGAACAAAGTAAGAAACATGTCCGAGTCAAAAAAAAGTGAAAATTAGACCCCGTAGAGCCCAGTTCGAGTGTCTTGAAATATAATAAGCCCGACCCCTGTAAAGGACCAGCAAAACAAATTCAAACTATGAACCAGGACGGCTCAATACAGACTTTCCTTAAGAATCTCGCCGGGAGGGTATAAAATCAGAAATTGTGAGGACTTAAATTATGATATAAAAAAAATTGATTTAAAACAATTAGCTGACATGTAAATAGTACAGAGAGAAAGTGAAATGGCAAAAGTTGAACTGAATCCGAAGTTTAAGCTACAGGAAGGAGTTACTCTTGCAATTTTTTAAAAAGTACTTAAATATTTTATTTCGAGTCAATCTTTGTTTAAAACTATAAATGCATTTTTCTGTATAATTTTTTTATCATTAAATTATCATTAAATTATTTTAAGTCAAAAATTGTTTTAAAAAAAAGTACAAACTGTGCAGGTAGCCTATACTCCATGGTCCAAGGACATTTTTTTTTTCAATAATGCGGATGGCAATCGAAATGGGGGAGGAAGATGGATGTTGGTCGTTCGATGATGCGTGTGTGACGAGCTCCAGTATAATTCTTTTATTCTTTGTGTAGTTTTTTTTGTGTGTAATGTTCGTACAGTGTTCGTTATATAAATGTTTTTTATATATAGCAAGGCCTCTCGTCCATTTAGAATAAACAACGCTCTCGCATGTATACTCAACTTGATAAAATGGCGCAGCTCGCCAAGAATGTTTACCATGTCTGTAAAAAGTTCTTCGATCCTGCAAGCTAGATAAATATTATACCAAGAAAAGTGCTTATTATTATTTATGTGCAGACGAGAAATATTCAACAATGAATCCAGTTATTATCAAGGTAATTTTTTTTTTTTTTTTTTTGTATTTTGTCTCATCGAGAGCTAGATAAAATTAATTTATTATTTAAATGGTTAAATATTTAAAGGGTATGTATATGTTTTATATTATTACAGTGGTAATACATATGAATAGTTTTAATACTTAAAAATTGATTGTTACAATAGTTGAAAAAAATACGATATTTAATTCGGTAATTGTATGTGAACGTAAATAATAATGCTGTTACAATGTATATTTGTTAATATTAATATAATGTTCAGATAGAACTGTTCTACTATAGTAATTACATTGAGTGCGGAAAATAAAATTTTATTATTTAATAAATATTTTGCAAATGCATGATATTATTGTGAGTTTGGTATTAAAAGAAAAATAAAGCATAAAAATTAACTTCAATTATTGTATTATAATATTATAATAATCTTGTAGACATTCGTTTGTTTAGAACACACGTAGTTAAAAAAAGAGTATTTATCTAATTCTTGTTTGGAAAGAAAAAAAATATTTACTTGCAGTACTTTGAAAAAAAAAAATAAATAAAAGCATTTGCAAATAATTTTTTAATACGTATTATTTCAAGAACTCTGTGATTTTGAAGCATTTTTACGAATTTAGAATAAATTATGAAATTATGTCAGACTATCGTCTGCTGTGACATCAGACGAAAAATGTGTTAATGGAATGTTCTTTATTTAATAATATTACAGATGTACAGTGACTCACAAAAGTGATGAAACATGTGCTTCATAAAAAGAAACTGCAATAAAATAAATAAACAAACATGTGCAAAAATTTTTTGGGTGTGTTTCATATTTAAAGTTAGTAACAATTATTACATAACATACATTTTGTCAAAATATTAAAATATTAATTTATTAAAAATACAATTGTTCAGAACGGAGCAAAAAATGGCTCACATAAGTGATGGGACACTTACTTTTCCATCAAATATTTATCCACAAATTTTACTTTTTAAATGGTTTTAATATTTTGTTGGACTTCTTTTTACTTTTAAAACATGATTTAATCTTTTTGGGATGGATTCGAATAATTTTTTGTGATTTCTGGAGGGATTTTACCCCATTCTTCTTGAAGCACCGATTTTAGTTGTTGTTTTGAAGAAATGGTGTGTTTGCAAATTCTTGATTCCAATTCTTGCCAAATATTCTCTATGGGATGTCTGGAGATTGTGGTGGTGTTTTTATTATTTCAGGACAGTTTATATAGCAGCCAGAGTCTAACGTTCAGAGCAGTGTGCTTGGGGTCATTGTCCTGGTAGAATTTAAAATCGTTATGAAGGTTCAATTTTCGTGCTGAAGATTTCAAATTTTGCTTTAAAATATCAATATACTTGTACTGATCCATTATACTGTCAATAAAAACAAGATTACCAACTCCAGCGGACGACATACACCCCCATACCATAACTCCTCCTCCACCATGTTTTACTCTTGGTACCAAGTTCTGTTTGCGAAATTCTTCCCTGGGTTTTCTCCACACCAAGATTCTACCGTCAGAACCAAATATATTAAATTTACTCTCATCAGCAAATGTAACTTTATTCCACTAATCAGAATTCTTATTTATGTTGGATTTTGCGAAAGCTAGTCTGAATTTTCTATTCTTTTCACTTACGAAGAATTTTTTCCTGGCTACTTTACCGTAATATCCAGCAGATCGAATTACCCTTCTAATAGTCTAAGGATTAACAATTATTCCATATAATGCTTATAAATCAGCAGCAACTTTTGAAGCATTATTTCTTGGATTTTTTTTTTTTTAATATTTCGAACGATAATTCGCTTTATTCCATTGGATAGCTTTGATGGTCGGCCAGGTCTTCTTTTATATCTGAATCATATGATTCTTTTTATATCGTTTAATGATACTGAAAACTGTTGAACGACTCAAGTTAACTGTTTCAGCAGTTTTTCTAATAGATTTTCCACGTTCAATATGCAAATTAATAACTAATTTTCGAATTTCAGGCGAAGTTTCTTTTCGTTTAGAATTCATGGCTACACAAAGCTAAAAAACACAAAAATTGTAAAACAAACTGTAGAGAAATACTGCAGACGATTTTATAAATTATTGCCAATTGCTTTTAAGTAAAAATAAAACACCAAAAAATATTTTTATTGCTTATTTCAGACGATTTTTGTTGCATATATAATGGTGTCCCATCACTTATGTGAGCTATTTTTTGCTCCGTTCTAAACATTTGTATTTTTATTAAATTAATATTTTAATATTTTGACAAAATGTATGTTATGTAATAATCTTTACTAAATTTAAGTATGAAACACACCCACAAAAAAATGTGTACATGTTTTTTTAATTTATTTGATTGGTTTCCTTTTGTAAAGCACAAGTGTCCCATCACTTATGTGAGACACTGTATTTCTTTTTATTTGTTTATTTTTTTAAATCAACTGAAAGTTAAGCCATTTTGTTTGTTGTTTTATTTTTCCATTTATTAAGTGGTAGAAGAATAGCACTGCGATTTGATTTGAGTTTCGAATTGCGATAAAAAAAGATTGTTATTTCGTGAATATTATTCCATTTAATTAAAAGGGTGTTGATGTAAAATTGTAATTTTTAAATATTTGGTTTCGTTTGAAATATAACTTAAGAAAAATGAAAGTGTTTTAAAATTAAACAATATATTCTAATGTGTATTGTTTAAGGAGGTATTTAAAAATAGTTTCGGAAAACATTGACAAACATTTCTTTTTTATTAGAGCACAAATGTTTTTAAATATTTTTAACTTGACAATTTGGTAAAAATATATTTTAATTATTGCGAGAATTGTTTTGTTCATATATGTTATTTTTATTTATTGTATTGCAAATGAGTTATACTTTATTTAGTAATGTAATATTAGTATTTAAATAACACAAAGTGCATTCAATTTAACGGATTATAAACAACACGATTCTCAGGTTTACGTTAAATTTGGTTTAAGGCGTTCTTAGGGAAGGTTTCCTTGAGAATAGAAACACTGTTTAGTATGGTTATATTGTTGCGATTTTATGAAATCTAATTTATCAAAGATGGCTTATTTAACTCAAGGTACTATAAAACAAGATTTACAGCAAGTGGCTATTGAGCTTGGCATGGAGGATGTGGAAAGGTTGAAAATTGCAGAACTGAAAAAGGCTATACTAGAAGTGGATGGATACGAAGAAAATTTTGTTAAAGGGCTTTTGAATTCCATAGCTGAAGAAAGAAAAACAAAAGAAGCAGAAGAGAAAGAAGAAAAGCGACGACAAGAAGAGAGGGAAGAAAAATTACGCCAAGAAGAGAAAGAAGAAAAACGACGTCAAGAAGTGTGGGAAGAAAAGCGGCAATAAGAAGAGAGGGAAGAAAAAATACGTCAAGAAGAAAGGGAAGAGAGAATGTCTAGGGAAGCGAAAGAATATGAATTGGAAATGAAAAAATTGGAACAATTATAGAAATTTTCAGAACAAAAAGATGAATTAAAGGTGGATACAGCTTTGAAAATTCAACTGTCGCAGATTGTCTCGAAATTCGATGAAAAACGTGATGAAATGGGATTATTTTTGATAAACTTTGGAAGAAGAGCAGAAATGGCACAAGTATCAAAGAAGGATTGGGTAGCTTATCTGTTAGCCGTTTTACCGGTGGAAATTGCAAATATACTAGCTAGAGAATCCCCAGAAGATGCAGTTAACTATGATTTCGTGAAAACTCTTATTTTAAAGCGATACAAACTAAACAGTGAGAAATTAAAGCAGTGTTTCTACAGACATCACAAAACTCCTGACAAATCATGGAGGAACTATATTCAAGAGCTTTTAAGTTATTTCACTGAATGGATAACAGAATTAAATATTACCACTTTTGAGCAATTAAAAGACTTAATAGTAACGGAACAATTGAAATTTCGGGTACCTGTAGAAATAAAAGAACATTTTTTAGAAAATTGGCTTACATTTACCACGCCATTAGAATTAGCGGAAAAGCTTGATGATTACGAGAGCATTACAGACAGTTTTAGAAAAAATGAATTTCCAAAGAAGAATTTATCTAACCCTCGGAATAGAAACTGGAATAATTATAGTTTAGATTCCAAAAAGGATATGAAAGATAGTAAACCAAAATTTGAATTCAAGACAGAAGCATCTGTCGGTATACAACGAGATAAAAGAGAGTTACGCACAAAATATGACTGTTTTGCGTGTGGGAAAGAAGGGCATTTGAAAAAGGCCTGTCCCAAATTGAATACAGCAGGACAAAGTGGAGGGAAAACTTCCAAAATTGATCTTGAAAAAAAGGGTATAAATGTTATTTGTTTGAATATGAATTTTCCGGTAGAAGAAACTAATGGGAGACTCCTTAAGGTAAATCTAGGAATCGGTAACCAGAAGTTTCAGGGAATCATCGATAGTGGTGCGGAGATTACAGTGCTACGGGAATCGATGGTGCCGGAAGAATATTTGCAATCATGTGGGAAAATATTTTTAAACCCGCAGTAGGGAGTCCTGTAGAAGGAAAGCTTGTTTCCGTTCCGCTCAGTTTTCCGATAGAAAATGAGGTCATTCCGTATGTACGGGTACCGGTTGTGGCAGTGGAAGGATTACACGAAGAAGCTTTGGTCACTCCCAAGGTTTTTGCTCTGTTAAAAAAACAGCAAAATTTGTACTTAGGGGATGAGGTAGATATCACCCCGGTTGAAAGAAATAAAGAAAAATCTGTATTCAATGTGGAAGGAAGGTCAAAGTGTAAAGGAGGAAATGTGAAAACGAATCTAAATAATGAAGAGGAAGATTCAGAAACTTCAGATTTGGAACTAATTCCTATTCCAGTTGAGGGAGCTGTTTTGCCCAAAAAGGTTGCAACAAGGATCAGAAGAAAAGTTCTTCGGTTTCACAAGCGCAATTGTTTAAAAAGGAGCAAATGGGTTGTTCTGCACTAAGAAAATGCTTTGAAGATGCAAACCGACAGAAAAATAATTATTGGATCGAATCCAGTTTATTTTATCATAGAGGCGAGGTTGGCGGACAGAAATATGTTCAACTTGTCGTACCTGTTTGTAGAAGACAAGAAATTTTAAGAAATGAAACAACAAATGGTGGAAATTTAGCTGCTAAGAAAACAAAAGTTAGAATTGCTATGTCGTTTTGGTGGAAAGGAATGCCAAACGAAGTAAAACAACTATAAACTGCTTGTCATGATTGTCAAATGCGCAGAAAAACAAAAGTAATAAACAGAGTACCTATTGAAGAAAAATCTTCTGAATTGGAATCTGCGAGAAAAGAACTGGAAAATAAGCAGTTAGAATTTAATAATTTAAAACATTTGTATAGAGAGTTGAATGAAAAGATGGAAGATATTCAGTCTAATAAAGAAAATCTTCAAAACGAACTGACTTCTGAAACTGAAAAAAATCAACTTTTAAAAGACAATATTCAGCATTTAGAAGAAGAAATTGAACAATTTAAAAACTATAAAGCATCCGATGAGGAAAAGATTGAAAGTTATAAAGCTGAGATTGATAAGCTAAATAAATGCCTTGATACCAATGAGAAAGAATATGCCACTTCAAGAAAGGAGATGGAATCAATTCTAGATGAAAAATTGCACAACGAAACTAAAAATTACACTGACAAGATAAGCTTACTAGAAGAAAAAATAACTGCATTGAAAACAGTCAAATCTTCATTTCTGAAAGACATTGATATGCTGGAAGAGAAATTATCTGAAAGTCAGGTGAAAAATAGCAAGTCTGGAAAAATAATTCATGACCAGTGTGAAACAATATCTACATTAAAAAACGAAACTAAAATTCGTAAGGAAATTGATCATCTTAAAGAAAAAGGTTGCTGAATTAAAGAGGACGAAAGAAGTTTCAAACGTGGAATTACAGAAAGGGATAGCAAGCTACAAGTGCTGCCGCAGAGTTTTTAAATTTTAAATCGCTTTATCAGAATGATTTAGCGAAAAAAAGATGAAAAAATATTTTCCCGTGAACAAAATCCAAGCATTGCTGATAAAAATTTGGAATCAATCCAGAAAGATTTAAACTCCAAAGAAACTGCATTAAAAAATTTAGAAAAGGAAATTAATTCACTAAATCAAGAAGTTTTTAAGATGACTGAAGAACTACGAAAATCAGAGTCATCAAAACTTGAATTGGAGAAGAAAGCTTCTAAGTTAACTGATGAATTAAAAGTTAGCAAGGATAACTGCTAGCAGCATTCTTCTAGACTTGAAGAAATAGAAAAGAAAAATGCTGTTTTCAAAATGAAAATTCAAGAACTTTTAAAAAATAAAGAGAATTTAAGTGAATCATCTTCAAAACTAACAGCACTACAAAAAGAACTATTAGCACTTATCAAAGAATATAGAGTGTTTTTTGATGAAGAACTAAAGAAAGCCAAAATTGGTATGCATACCATAAACTTAAAACTTGGCGTACTTAAAACAACCACATTTTTATAAAGTACCAGAAACTTTGGAAACTAATGCAGGAAAGCTAATGCAAGAATTATTAAAGAAAGATCTCATAGAAAGTTTTTCAGCGGAAATATCCTATCCATTGCAATGCATAGCTACAAAGGATGAAAATCTAATTATCTGTGGAAAAGTAGTTGCTGTAGAAAATGAAGTTAATCAACTTGAAGAGTCGAAAACGATTTTGTTTCACACTATAAAGAAGTTGAAGGAAGAAATCAAAGAATATAAAGAAGGCTTTGAAGTAAAAGTAGACAATTTCGTGCAGACTTCAGATAGGTTGACTGCAGGTTTCTTGTTGACTGTTATCAATTATGAACAAATTGAAGATGAACGCTTTATGAAATTGACAACAGATCTTGACAAATGAAACATGAGATAATGAAAAAGAAAAACAAAGTAAGAAAACTAAAGACAGAAATAAAGGAAGATGATTTTTATGATTTTCCAGAAGATCCAATGGAATTAATATTAAACATTGTAGAAAGACATTTATTAATGAATATGTTGGAAAATAATGTTAAAAATGCCAGGCAACAACTTAAAAAACTGTATAACTTTAAAACCAGAAAAAAGGGGAAATGTAATATAACAAATAACACAGTTTGGATTTATTAAGTGATAAATATTATTCAAGAGCATTTATGTATTTTTCTTAAATATATATATATATATATATATATATATATATATATATATATATATATATAATATTTCTTGTATTATTTCATTATTATTGGTAGTTAAGGATATTTCTAATATGCATACGTATAATATTAATGTATATTTGTATCTGTATTTTTTAGTATATGGTGTGTGAGAATATGAGAATTTTTATACATATACGCAGTTCAAGTAAATGCTCTCGATGGGACGAGGGACGGGGAAAAAGGTATAGGACCTTCTAAGTAGTACTTTTATGTTGAACTCTAAAGTAGGACTTTTGGTAGGACTTTTAAGTGTAGTTCCACAGTGTGGGACACCGTCCAACATGTGGAAACTGGAGGGAAGGTGTGAAGGTCGCCTATACTCCATGGTCAAAGGACATTTTTTTCAAGAATGCGGATGGCAATCGAGATGTAGGAGGAAGATGGATGTTGGTCGTTCGATGATGCGTGTGTGACGCGCTCCAGTATAATTCTATTATTCTTTGTGTAGTTTTTTTTGTGTGTAATGTTCGTACAGCGTTCGTAATGTAAATGTTTTTTATATATAGCAAGGCCTCTCGTTCATTTAGAATAAACAACGCTCTCGCATGTATACTCAACTTGATACAAAATTCGAACGTGTTCTTTTATAATTATTTTACATTACTCTTGATTTGGCAAACTTGAAAAGAATACTTAATTTTGAAAATATGATTTATTAAAATTAAGTTACATCTTTTCTTAAATTTATATTTTTGATATTTTAAAAATTAATATTTAAAAAAATCTGCACAAAAAATTCTATTATTATTTCTTCTTAAATTAAATATAAAAAAATGAAATTCGACAAATCTTATTTCGCGTCATAACGGTGTTAAATTATTCGACTTAAAAAAAATCATCATAAAAAATTAAAAACTTTATGAGAAATTTTAGGATGTGATTGTGCTTGCAAATTCTAAGGTTAACTAATATAAAATAAGAAAAGAAAGAAATTAAAATTCTAATTTATTAAATATTTTTTTGCAAGTTTTCCAAACCTCTTTAAGTAACATTACTGTGATTACACACATTCAATTTGTATTTAACCACTTAAAGCCCAATGAAGTATTTAAATGGTCATATCTGTGTGAATTTTGCATACATCAAGAAATTTATTGTTAAAATACGGAATGTGAAAAAGACCGTAAAAATTATTTTTTAAATATTAATATTTTAAACATTTACGAACTTTATAAATATATAGAAGAAAAAGAATATAAAAGAAAAGAAAACATCGATATTGCTTCTTATGTTATCAGTTATTAAAAGCATTACATTGTAACAAAATAGCTATTTTAATAATCATGCGTTTATTCGTTCATTTCAAATCCCATTTTTCTAGTTTATATGTTACATTAAATTTTCTGTTCGACATTTATTATTCTACTATTTGTTCTACGAATTGTAAACCTAAGATTGATGAACATTAGAGAACATAATCCTTGAAATCGAATTTTAGAAAATATGTATCATGTTATTTTCGAATGCTTGGAAGCAGAATAAAACGAATTTTATATGAATTGACAATACTACATATGGAAATGGTGAGGGATTTAGAAAACTAATATATTGAATTTATTCCATATAAAAAAGAATAAGAATAAAAAACTGAAATGAAACAGCTCAGGAAAACATTCTTGTTGTTTTCATCTATAAAAATGAAGTCCTTAACATCAGAAAAAATGCCAATTCTCCGTTGTTTTTTCTAATACTTTATAAAACAATTCAAATAGAAAATTTAATAATTTAAATTGAAGCATGAAGCTAAACATTAGAATAAATATTTATTATTTGGAATTGAGAATGTAATAGCATGTGTGGAGCTGCCTTAATAGTCCTAAGTTTTAGTTTAAAGCGAAAACATTTTTCTTGTGCAAAAAAACTTATTTATGATAACGATATACAAATCACGAAAACCTATTAATATAGTAAATGTTTCGTCGATTTAGATTGTGAAAGATGATTCATGAATAAGCATTTCTTTAATTTTATATCTATATGTGTATAAGTATTGATGTATCTATTGTATCTTTAGAAAGTTTTGTATGCACATGCGTCATTCTCTGAAAAATGGGTATGTTTTGGAAAAAAAATATTTAAAATACATTGAATTTACATAATCTAACTAAAAATAAGATGAATTTTAATACATGTATGTTATTGCTTTAGGTGGCCTTGTTTTAGTAGAGCAAGTGAATTCACATCATTGCTCTATATAGTAAAATTAAGCAGGAATGATGGAATATTAGTGTAAATCACTTTGTACAAAAATTATTGCGCTTATGCATAATTTTAACTTCTAAATATCTTTTGAAACAGGTTTCCAATACTCTATTACATAAATGTTACTTGTGTTTGTTAAATTTATCACTAAATAGGGCATTACAAGAAATAAAAAGACACGATTTGATATTTCAAAATCATGTGCTAGCTATTGAACAATTTTATTCAGCAAAAGAAAGACAATTTTACTGCTTTAAACCCATACAAATAGACCCTACATTTCTAGACCTTTAAAATTCATTACTGTCAGTTACTGAAGAAAAACGAAGAAATTTAAAGTAATGTGAGAGATTCATGTGAATTACTAGACAATAACAAAAAGTGTCCTTAGTTTCTTACATTATATAAAATGTCAATATGTTAAAGTTGCAATGCATTTATCTGTATTTGAATTTTATACAAAAAGAGAAAGAAAAATGGTTTTAAACAGACATGCCATAGTGGGAAAGAAATAATTTTCATTATGTTTAAATAAGGATAAAGGAAAAAAAAAAGGTTTTTGCATTTCAGAAAATATTTTCACGTTTTTCAATTTTAATAAAGAAATAATCATAATTCATGTGTATAATCGATTGATATAAATAGTTTAAAGCAGTTTTTCTTTTCATACCTGTAAAAATACGAGCTGATTTCTGAAAATTTCATCTTATACAGGGTACCCCAGAATTCATGAGTAAACCATAAGGAACGATGAGGATAAAGACGCAATTTTGGTACATCAATATGGGGTGGGAGAAGAAAAAATTCGGAGATAAACAAGAAATGCGAAAAAAATATAAAAAATATTTTTATTGACATAACAATTACATTAAATACTCAAATGTGCCATTAACCCCTTTGGGACGAGCAACTTTTATAGCAATTTTAATCATTTGTCGCCGTTTTTTTTAAATCAGAAACTTTTGCCTATTTTAATAGTGAAAAATGCTCGGATTAATTAATGCAAAACTTACAATAAAATTTTTCAGATGACCATTCTAAGTACCATTCTAATGAACCATTATAAGCACTTTATATGGAACGGTCGCCCGTCCCCAAGGGGTTATCATTGATAAATGCATGGCAGCGTCTAGCAATGGATTGGCATAACCTTTAGAAGGCTCCAAATGTCACATCTATGAAACGCGATTTGATTCTGATGAGGATATCTCATTGCAAAGTCGTTCCTGCAAATGTTCTTGAAATGCTTAAAAACCATCAAGAGATACGCCAATCACTTACTTGCCAGACGCTGTCTGTCACACATTTGAGCACTTATTGTAATTATCATGTCAATTAGGCGCCTGTTTACATTTCCTTCGCATTTATTGTTTTTCGCCAAAATAGACCAGGAGGCAGTCGCACTTACAATCACCCCATCTAGTTTACGGATGAAAATATAGGATTAGTCAAATCTCGATTCGCATATTAAAATGCAATAGATCTGTCGAGTCATATTTTGATGGAAAACACCTAAAAACTCGACTTTAAGGGTTGACTCGTAAGTTCACCATTATGCTTTCGCGCACCTAAAAGTATATAACATGGATAATTGGAAGCTGGAAAACATATTGTTGAACCTATGAGTCAACCGTTTAAATCAGGCTTTTATGGATTTTTTTACAAGATATGACTTGGCAGACCGATTGCTTTTTAATATGCGAATCGAGATTTGATTAATCCTAGATTTTCATTCATGAAAGCGACGAAGTGACTGTGCGGCTGCTTCTCGGTCGAACACAGCTATAACTAAAATGCTTCTTTAAGTAAATGTGTGATTTGTCTTTCTTTAGAGTTTCCAAAAAAATTATGGACGCCTTTAATAAGTATGTTCTAGATGTAAATATGTATTCTTAATATGTTATCAGAGTATAAAAATATGAAATGCGAGCTTATAAATATTACACTATTGCCGTAAATGCGACATATGTACCTATAATCATCAAAGTAATTTATAAGTTAAAAAGAGTATACACATTTAATAACCACTTTAGCAGGTAAATCAAATCTTTTCGTAAAGTAGATTTAATTTAGATGCTCATTTTTTATAATTCTTTATTCAATTCTCTTAGCGTATGAAACAATCAAGAGACTTTATTCTAATATTTTTTTAGAAAGAACAATTATGATAGAAGATTATTTAAAATACTGTAATCTTTTTCAAAAAAAGAAAAAAATATTATAAATGAGCACCATTTTCTATAAATAAATCTCATTTCTTAAGTCGATAAAATTTTATTCTATAAAAGGATTACAATCTATTCATTGATGTTTCTTTTCTTATATTAAGATATAAGATAAATATTTTACATCAATGTAGTAATTCAATTCAATCTCTTAAAAAAAATCTTTTAATTCTTATTCCATAATTTGTATTATATGAAAATCCATAAGTAGTTCGAAGATTTGAAATAACGCAAAATTACTAAATTGAATTAAATATATATAAAACAAATTTTATAAATAAGCGAAATTATTCAAGAGGTACTGAGACATAAATAAAATGATTCATGGAAAGCATTGGAAAAAATATCTAAACTATCATTATATATATAAAATCCCTCCGTGTATAACGATTCCGGGGGTCAACCCATCCACGAGAAAAAACAGTTATTTTGACCAATGACAAATTCCATTGTGAAAAGTTATCTCCGCTTTTAAAGGCTATCCAATGCAAACGTTCCAGAGTCGTAATGGAGCGTTCTCATTTGTCACATTTTCAGTTTGAGCTGTAAATGACGTCACTACATTTTACTGTGCTTTGAAATCTTTTCCCTATTTCAAACACAATATTCACGCTGTTAAAAATTTGACTCATTTGCTGCAGCATTACTCCACCGCTTTTATTGAAAACGATTACTTTGCTGTGTTGTGGAGCATTCTCATTGGTCATAAAAGAGACATTCTATAAAAGCTGTGGAATGACGCTAGTAAATGGGTCAAATTTTTAGCAGTGCACTGTTAAAAATTTGACCCTTTTGCTGCATCATCACTCCCCAGCTTTTATAGAATACACTGTAAGTAACACACACAAAGTAGCGTAATTTTTTTCCAAGCACCTTCGTCGTTCCAAGCCCAAGCTCGCACTCTGATTGGTTGTTGCTCTCGGCACTGTTTTCATGTAACTTGGCGATAATCATACTTGGCGTAGCGATAGATGCTTCCGTCGAGTTTGATTTCCTTCCAAACCGAGTACAAAGTAACTTTTCTCTTGCAGCATTGGATTGGATGGAATGTGTCTTACTGAAAGCTGTACTCTTTAAAAGTTTTTACACACAAGAGCACAAGACCACGAGGATAAGAATGAAGGAAGAATAAGAATAAGCAGATTAAGTTTTAGGTTTACTCGTTCACTTACGAGCGAAGTATTTTTCGCCAAGTATGGTTATCGCCAAGTTACGTGAAACAGTGCCGAGAGCAACAACCAATCAGAGTGCAAGCTTGGGCTTGGAACGAAATGGTGCTTGGAAAAAAAATTCGCCACAAAGTAACCGTTTTCTATAAAAGCGTTGGAGTGATGCTGCAGCAACTGCTAAAATTTTGACCCATTTGCTGCAGCATCACTTCATTGCTTTTATATAAAGCGGTTACTTTTACTGTGATATGGAGCATTCTCATTGGTCATAAAAGAGATATTCTATAAAAGCTGTGGAGTGACGCTGCAACAAATGGGCCAAATTTTTAACAGTGTAATACGGTAAAGTAATCATTTTCTATAAAAGCTGTGTAATGATGATGCAGCAAAGCAGTCAAATTTTTAACAGTCTTTAATTAAAACTTTTTATTTAAGAAAAGCGAAGATGCGTTTTAAATACAATATTGTTAGAATTTTTATATTCGTGTAGCTTTATTTATTTATTTATTTATTTTACAGCCGTTAATGACTTTGTTGTCACATAATGAATCACGATTGTTTACTCTTTATGTTTGACATTTGTTTTCGATCTAATAAATTATTTTCTTTTAAGTATTAGCTAATGGTATAAAATAGTTAATTCACAAATATTTTAAAATAGCATTATTAGTACATGTTTTGCATTATTAATGCATGTTAATTTGCATGTTTTTTGTGAAATAATTACTGTAATTTTGTGAGTGAAAATCATTAGCGGCATATTCTATGCCATTATTTTACCCATTCAATTAATAATTTGGCTACCCTCTCATATTCGTCTGGAAATGGCCAAAATGGGAAAAATTTTTATACATTTTGGATATTTTTATTATTTTCTCTCAGTATTTTAAAATATTTTTCGGCTGTAGTTTCACAATGTATTCTTTTATAATTGATATTTTACCTTACTTTATTCTTTTAAAATTTATGCATTTACCATTTGTTCATTACAATCCCTCCCCATCCACCAGATAGTTTTGTTATAGTTTTAAATGCAGATTTCTATTGAACATTTTTTTCCTTTAGATTTTTCCCTCATGTTCAATCTTTGTATTTTTCAAAATTGTTTATGCCTAAAGTGGCTATGATTGACCAAAGTTGTTGTAATGTTTTATCATCCTTTCAAAAACGGAAACACGTCATTTTGACGGGCTATCTTCTAGTATTTGTATAATTATGTAGTGCTTTTTTAATAAAAAATAACAAGTCTTACGTTACGCAAATCGAAAATGCATTCTAAAATTTCAATTAAAGATACTATATTAAAAATTCTTTTGTGTCATGAATATATATTAGTTTATCTAACACAACAAGTAAAATCTTTCTTCTAAAACTTTAGAGGATTTATTTATTTAAATGTATGCAAACGACTGCTCAGACGAACAAGCCACATCTGTAGAGCATGGATGCCCCTCCCAATCACACTTATTAAGATCTTTAAAAAACTATTACAGAATGCAATCTGTAAACTAGAGCCGCTGATAACAAAAATACTTACTGTTTTATGCATTTGTTAGAGAAATGGATAGAAATGTTTACAAATCATAGCTTGAAATCTTGCCGAAAATAACGAAATTAAAATAACATTCGGAAATTGCATATTAAAAGTGTTGGAGAGCTGCTTGATTAACCATGCAATTTAAGATTTTTTTGTAAAAGTACGGTCGTGAAAAAAAGTAAACACCCCCAACTAACTCCTCAACAAATTACCGTAGAAGAAAGTTAATGGTATCGAACGCTTGAAAATAAAGTCTACTTTTAATTCATGTATATAAAATTGGCTTATGAGACCATCTACGTATTAAAAAGAACCCAAATATCATTTTTTATTCAGTGGTAATACAGCATGCGAATTGCATGAAAATTTGTTTTTAAGCTAATTGAAGGGTGTAGGGTTCATTATGCTGTCAGAATTAGGTACTACTATTTTTCTAAAAAGAGTTCGTTTTAATATGTAGATTTCGTCCTACCCAAATTATATCACATCATTTTTATGTATACTTTATTCCCAAACATTCGGTATTAACAATTTTCTTCTACGATCATTTTTTTCGGAGTTAATAAAAGGTATTTATTTTTATTATTTTTTTTTCTTTTCACCACTGTACGCTATTGTTTTATTTTAAATCCTTGGGGGATGAACGACATGTGTACGCGCCGCAAAAAGGCTTAAGAATCCTTGTTTACGCTACCAGCAAAATTTTACTGTAAAATATGCCTTATTTAATCTTTCGTTTTCTCAATTTAATAAGGCACAAATTTCTGTTTTTAAAAACCGGTGACAAAACATTAAACCTTTCGAAAAAGGCCGACGTCGCAAAGTGTTAATATTCGTATGATGCTGCACTATAAAGGAATTTGAAGATATTTGCAAAATGCCATTTTGCAACAGTATTAAACATAGCAATTTTCTAATATTTTCGTTTTATTGAAAATTAAGAATTTTGGACGCGAAGATCTTTATTTTAAATTTAAAAAATCACTTTGTTTTAAATAAAAGTCTCAGCAACGATATTTTTCTTTATTACTGACTTTTAAAGCCCAAAAAAGCAAAAATATTGAATGTAAAGACGTACAATCATTACTGCATGTTAATAAAAACATAGGTAATTATAAAGACAAAAAAAGTCAAGTCAATTGTAAAATCTTGTCTTTCTACGAACACCAAATTTGAAAGCAATAGCATAGAAACTCTAAGAAAATTGTAATTTTAAATTATGTGCAATCGTATTTTCTTATACTTTATTCATCAGAATTCTATTCTATTTTTGTGAATAAGAAACAAAAAATAAACTTTATTTCAAATTAGAGATTAGATGAATAAATGTGTGTTGAATTTTCTGGGATAAAGCAGCAAAGTAATATTGGACGAAAATTTTGCAATTCATTGTTTTAAATAACTTCTTAAAAAATTAAATAATCTTGCATAAAAAAGGGATATCCATTAGCATGAAAAAAATCTTTTCTTGTCTTCTCTTTATCCCACGGGCTATCGAATCTTGAAGTAATCTGCCCACAGGATTTTTATGTACATATGTATGTGTGTAATGCGATAAATCTGAAAATATCTGATTCGCATTAATTTTTTTCTATGTTCATTCTGATATGACGCTTCCCTGATTAGTTTTCGAGTTTCGGTACTTAAGTATAAACGTAAAACGGGTTGCTAATACACTCCTCCCCAACTTAGATAAATGAGTTTCTCGTGCAAAATTATTCGATTTGCTTCAAATTTGGTATACATATTTATTCTATTAAGGAGGTTTTAGTACGCCAATAGTTAAGTATAAAAGGGGTAATGGCGTCTACTCAGCTCTTAATTTAGTTAAATGTATTTTTCACGCAGATTTATTTGATTTGCTTAAATTTGATATACCGGTTTGTTCTGATAAAGTGTTTCCTTGATTAAATTTGGGGGTTCGTTGATTAAGCATGAAAAGGAGATAAAGGGCTAGTTCCTCATCCTCGTAATTTAGATAAATAAGTTTGTCATGCAAATGGTTGTACATGCATTATATAATAATTACATTAAGCACAAACGGTGTAATATATTAGCCGGGGCCATAAATAAACAGTTTTAGTGAGAAATTGCGGACCTATATATCGGCCGGAGTAGCCCAATGGATAGAGAAAAACCTGTAGGTCCCGGCTTCTAATTCCTGGCCTCGGTTAATTTATCACTTCAGTTGGGTAAATGTATTTATTATATATATGTCTATATATTTATTGTATGTTTGTAATGTTTGTATGTACCTTTAAATCTCAGTATGCATTGATACATAAAAAACTGGATGGGTCAAGTTACCCTGCTTTTTGAGGTCACTTTGTTCACATGTATAGAATAAAAATTTGTCAAAAATTAGATTATTGTGACAGAATCTTACGCAGATTAGCATAAGAATATCCACATGCTTGAAAAAACAAAACTTTTATTATAATGCCGCAAAAAAACTATCTTTATACAAAATTATTTACATTAGGCTTACATAAATCAGTGAAATATATGTACGTTTTGAACTAGACTAAACTCATAATTCTTAAGTTTAAAATAGATGTAAAATTTTTCTTTAAAATCTTCACCAAGATAAAAATTGCAAAAAATAATTTCAGTGTCCATTTCAATCGCCTTATCAACAATGATACATTATAATTTTTTTAATGAGCTTGAAATTTTAAGAGAAAAAAGCTTCTCTTAAACTGGTATAAATTCTGTAATAATATCATAGAATTGGTATTGGCTTTTACTTTTTACGATTTGTTTTGAGGATATGTTCAACTATGATGTAGACGTCTAGTTTAAGCTATTCCATATTCATTGAAAATTTCTATGAGGCTTAAGATATTTCATCTTCATAGAGTTTGCATTGTTACCAAAGTACAAATTACCAAGTTTTGAAATTGAACATTTTAAATTGAAATTAACATCTGAATTTTGCATTGAAATTATTGGCATGATTAACTTTAATCCCTTTTTGAGTGACTTAATTTACCGCGATAGCGACACAGACACCGAAATAAAATAATGATAAAATAAAACCTGCAAGTATAAACCTTACAGAGAACTGAATTCTGAGGGACTTTAGCAGAAGTGAATGCGTGGTTTTGAAAAAGCTTGCGCTTGTCAGGAAGACTTTGCATTACTGATGAAAGATATAAAGTAGTAAAATGCAAAAAGATAAAATGAAAACAACTTCATAAAATAAATAAACATTAGGATTTTCTTAATCATATTTACTATAACTTATAATATGACACAAAGAAGCATAACATCACTCAGCGTTATGTTAAAAAAGTAATCAAAATAGAAACAATGATATTACATCAACGTAAAACATGTGCCCTACCAAGCGGCTCAAAATAACTTTTTGCCTCAGGAAAATTTTAATTGCGGTACTATATCATAGCTACATCTTTGAACGACTAAGTTATCGCTTTAAAATATCTAAATATGTAAAATTTTTCATTATATTTAACTTGCAATATTAAATAAAATATTTCTTTACATTTTCTCAGTCTTCACTCTTATTTATCAAAAATGAGTTTCTTTTGAAGCGGTAAAAACAGATTATGAAAATTTTCCTCTAATCTTTAAGAAAACAAAATGTTCAGAAAATGCAATTTATTTAATCTGATTAAGACAAGACAAAATGTGTATGGATTTTCATTTTCATTTTCATAAAAAAAATTGTAATTAAATAAATATTTACACAACAATATTTTTATAAAATACTCCGTTTCTCTCTCTCTCTTTATTATTATTAAAGAAATAAAAAGCTTTCTTGTTTATGAGAATTTTTCGGAATATTGAATTAGTCTTAACTTCATATATTTATTTAAGACGTTTTTGAGTGAAATTAAACTATAGAGGTAAAGATAAAAAAGAAATAAATCTCCAGCAGAACTCATATTACAGAGAAGAGACGTGAAATGTTTGATCATATTTTTATAAAATCCCTTAATTTGCGTTTTTGCATACTTTAGTATCTCAGTTTTTCTCATTTAAATGTGTTAGTATATACTTACCGTTTTATCTTTAAAAAGTTCTTGAAAATAAATAAATAAGTAAAAAATTCTTATACTCAGAAACGTGGATGAAAAACCCTCCCCTTTCATGAAGATTTTGCATAATAAATAAAACATTAATAAAACAATAATAAAGTACCAATTCATTTATAAATTGGTATTGTATACTTTCAATTTTACGCAATTTTGCATTTTTAATTAATAAATTATTTGCGCAACATCTAACAGAACAAAGACAAATTAATTCATATTTCATACTCAATATTTTATAAATAAAAGATTTTTAAAATAAATGGAGAAAAACTTCATTTTCAAAGGTACATTTGTCAATTAATTAGTTTATATTTAAACCAAAATGTACTTGATTACAAAAATATCTATATGCCAACTGGTATAAAATGTTACAATCGACAAACAGAAAATTTACTTTTTATGGAATTTTTTATTTATTTATTTATTTATTTATTTATATTTATTTATTTACATTTATTTATTTATTTATTTTTATTTGTTAACATTTATTTATTTATTTATTTTTATTTGTTAACATTTATTTATTTATATTTACATTTATTTATTTATTCATATTTATTTATTTACATTTATTTATTTATTTTTATTTGTTAACATTTATTTATTTTTATTTACATTTATTTATTTATTTTTACTTTATTTTATCCTTTCTGTCATTGTAAATGGTTGAAAAACAGCTGTAATTAATAGAAGCGTTTTGCTCTAGGATTATATCTCGTGCGCATTAGCAAAGGATTTGGAAAATAAAGTAAAATCAGATGATAAAACTTGCTTTAAAATCAAACACATTGTGACCAAATTATATAACGGTATTAATTTAATTTTTTTATAACTTTCTATTTTATAACTTTTCATATCTTCTTTACGAATTTACTTTTCTTTCATAAATTTATAATATCTTTAAAATATAAAAAGTTGCAAAATATATAAAATGAGTCTTATTTTAAAAACTGTGGAAACTACATCTAATTACCGTCTCCCCACCAGTGGCCGCGAGGTTCTGATCTCCAAACTGGTAGACGGTAGGTACTGGGTTCGAACCCAATCACGACCGTCGGCCTAACCGTTCGGAGTTTTCCGTGGTTTTCTTCGAACCTTGCGTAAATACGGGTTAGGTTCCCTTAGAAAGACCCTCACGGAGGGCATCCCACCCCCATAGGGCCTATATCCCATAGTGTAGATAATTGGCCGACATAAATACAAACCAAACCAAACTAATTGCCGTCTCTAAATTTGAAAACGCCAGCGAGCTTCGAAAACAGTTGTTCCTTTTTCTCAAGTTTCTGGTACAATCAAATCAGAGATGTGTATCATAAACTATTTTTAATTTATAATTTAATTTTAGATGCTTATTTTTCCCAATATTTTTTTTATTAGTTAAATTTTTTGTAACATTTTGTTTGTTTAAATTCTCACCCCCACTTAAATATTCCGAAGCAATCTATATCATGAATGATTTTGAATGTTTTACAGATATATTCGTTTTATGTTTATTGTAAAAATAAGTTAAATAATATAAAAAAAAGATTTAGTTTCTTAAAGCCATTTGTTTAAAACATAATAATCACCTGTAAATATTTAAATACTTGGCAATGTTGCATAATTATGTCAAGTCACATAAAATTTTAAATCGGATATATAGTTTAATTCTATCTGTTATCTAGTATCCATTTATCAACGGGGTAAAATACGATTTTCACGGGGACTCGATCTCATAAGTTCCTGTTTGGGAGACCGTTGCTCTAGCTGTTAAGCCAAAGTGTTCAAGAGCAAAAGTGATTTTAAATGTATCAGGCGGATTTAACTACTGTTAATATTTTTATAAGGTCGATTGTAAATTTTTGGATGTTGTTTTAATTCTTGCAAGTATTAATTAATAAGACTAATTTATTAATTTCATTTTCCCATGATTAAAGATAATAATTATAATATAGCTTGATTAATATAATTCATCAGAGAAATTTTCTTTGCTTAATGAATGATTACAATATGGTCTGGTTAATTTTTTGTTAAGAAATAACGAATTTGAAGTGCATTTTTGACAAATTTTCATCATTCTGAGTAGATGGCTAAAATTTCAACTCTTTACTATTAATAGAGGGAACAGGGATAAATTATGTATCTTTTTTATTTGATTTTTATAATAATATATTTCTTCAGTGAGAAGAAGATCCTGGAGTTATGAAATTTTACTCGCCTTTTATTTATTTATTTATTTATTTGAATATTTTTGAAGAACACCGGACATTTATTCCTTAAGATGTAAACCATAATGAACAATGCAAATAAATAAATAAATAAAAGTAATAATAATAAACTTTAACAAGTAGAAAAAAAGAAATAAATGCATTAACAATGGCTACATATATTTCAATATTTTCTCAAATAAGATAATAAGTGCGATTTTTTAAATTAATTGTGACAGGAATAACATATGCAGCATATTATTGCTTTCTAAAATCGCAGGATTTGAGGAGATACACAAGTAGTCCTCTCGGCAAACAACAATCCCAACAATTTCTTTTCCGCATTTAAGTCTGGTTACAAAAGAAGAAAAAATTTCGTCAAATGTTTGAGGTTTGCATTTCGTTAAAATCACGGAATTTACATACAAAATTATTGTAAAAAACAACAACATACCGTACAAGGATTGCTGGATCGTCAAAATTAAGAGCTTTATTTGTAACAGTGTGGACCGACGGACTCGAATGAGTTCGAACCTAGGTCTCACTTCCCGTCTGCAGCTTTTTTTTTTTTTTTTTAAGCTTGCTAAATAGTTTATTTTGTATCTTTTGTGAGAAAATAAATCTTGTCCCTTATCATAGTTCTTAAAATTCAGGTGTGTATAACATTATAAAAATTTACCTAGGAAAATTATTCTTTCAAGTAAACACCAGTTTTGCCAACTGGCGACAAACATTTTTTTAGCATTAAACCATACATAAAGCAAAGTTATTTTTTTAAAACCGTTATTTCCTTAATTTATTTTAAAAATGAAAGCCGAAAAACATTTTAAATTGAATTTTCAAAAAATCCGACATCTAAGGAATAATTATGAGTAGACTATAATGTTATATTTTTTTAGTCATTTTTTTCAACAAAAATTTGGATGGGTTTTTTTTCGAAGTATTGATTTTTTTTTATAAAAATTGTTCGCGTTATCGTTCCTACCTTCTACTTTTCAGCACCGAAGAATTTTTAAAAAATACGAACTATACACAGGTAAATACAAACAGGTATTTAATTTCCCATTATCTTTAAAATATATATTTGCTAACTCTTTAAAATACATTTGGTAAAGTGGAAAATAATAATTATAATAAATCATTTGTTGCTTATATTTATGTTCCTGCATTCGGTAAAAATATCTTATATTTAATTTATATATTTGTTAGAAAATCCATTTTTAAACAATTCTTCACTACAGAAAAATGAATCATTATAAATCTCTTATAGCTTATGTTTGTTTTATTTTGTGTCAAAAATAAAAATAATTGACATTTTCTGTGTTGATGGATTATCTATAAAGCTCATCAGTTATGTGAGATGAGTTTTTAAGGCGGTTTAAGGAAAAATGATCTAGTGCTTTTTCCTGGCCTTTTTACGATCTTCTTTTAGAAGTAATCACTTTTTTTCAGATTAAAAAAATATATTTTTTTAATATTTTTAAATATATTTGAAACACAATCAAAATTAATACATAGTACTGAAAGATTTTATTTAAAATAATGTATACTAGTTATCTATGTGATTAAGTATTTTGATAAAATTACAAAACTGAACAATTATGACTTAAAACAGATTATTTTTATGGATATTAAGTTAATTAAAATCTATTTTGGGTTAGTAATTAATTAAAATACTGTAGAGACATTTTATAATTATACAGCGTAATACGATTATTGTTTATTGCGATTAGTTTTAATTCTTCTTGACGTTGCTATACTTAAAGTATAGTAAAGGAAGTGGATACAACGAAGTGCGTTCATTGCACTTATCCGTCAAAGGGAATTTTGGGGATAAACACTTAAACATAAATTTTTTTGCACAAACTCCCAGATAAATGCTATCACAGTGTTAATAGTTCTTAAATAGTGCATTAAGTGATTAAAACGTTTCAAATACATTATAAAAAACTTGAATTCGTTAGGTTTTGTTTATTTTATGACGGCCGATTATCTACACGATGGATATATTCCCTTTAGGGTGATGCCCTCTTTGGGGTCTTTCTAAGGGAACCTAATCCGTATTCACGCAAGGAAATCTAAGGTTCGTGGAAAACTACGAAAAACTCCGAACGATTAAGCCGGCGTTGCGATTGGGTTTCGAACCTAGCACCTGCCGTCTATCCGTTGCGATACCAGAACCTCTTGGCCACTGGTGGGGCCTGAATTCGCTAGGCCTTTCGAAAATCTGAGTCTTTCTTCATCCGACGCAAAGCGACTTCTATGAAAGCAAATTTTGAAAAAAATATTAAATAAAACCCTTAAATCACTTATGAGTGAATAGGTGTGATGAGGGATCACACTTACTTAATTGTTTTAATTATGCAAATAGTAATAGTAAATAGTAGTTTAAACATATAAAATTATTCTAAAATTTAAACAAAAATTTTTACTCTAACTGAATTTATTATGCCTAATATGTATCTAATTTAAAAATCTAGAGTTATTGCAATTTTTATTTTCGAAAAACAGTTTTGATGATCATAGGTGTTATCTAAACAGATCCTTATGAAAGTTCTTAACAAAACAACTGATTATCATTTTAAAAAAATTAACAAGCTGAAAGTGAACTATATTTAAAGGGTTAATAAACTGATATGCATGTTTTTTACGCATAATCGGTAACTTAATAGAAAAGGAATACCGATTAAAAAAAATTATTATAATATTTATAAAATTAACTCAGTAAAGCGAAAAATCGCGTTAGTACAGAATTGAATGAAATGTACTATAATAAAAAATGCCATCTGTGAAAGTGAATTATTTCATACCATTCCTTTTAATTTTAGAAAGCATCTCTTTCCATTTTATCAGATTAGTTTATTAAAAAGCATTTATATACCTTTAGATGTACTTTTTTCACTTGTAGCATGTTAAAACTTTAAATACATCCTAATTTCCCAATTCACTTGTAACGTTAAGATACTAAAGTGAACTCAAAATATTCATATTTGGAAAATTTTAAATCTATTGGATAATCATTCATCGTCTTGTGAATTGCTTAGTCTATAAATCGCATCAATTTGGCGCAATAAAATATTTTGTGTGATAGCCTTTTAATAATATCTACATTCAATTAAAAAATGTAATTTACTTACATTGTTCATGTATCAAGCAAAGCTACATTACATTACTATTACATTACAATTTTACTACGTTACATTAATGCTACAATACTTCTTACTGTTTCACGAGAAATCTGGAACCTTTGCTCCATATCCCCGTCATATCATGAACTGGAAGCACAACGGGAAATTCGATCAATGACAGCACTGGGAAATAAAAAAATATAAATTTGAGGTTGGAGGTGGCAAACAAAAAAAAATCTTGATCTCATGTGGAAATTTTGTTAAAAAATATTTAAAAATAAATTATTTGAGAATATATATATATATATACTTTTACATATATATTTAAATACTGTACTGGCAAGATTACTAAAGAATAACTAAACTATTATTTCCATTAGCCAGAGTTTCTGCTTATTTTTGTATTATCTGGATTATTTAAATGAATTCTTTTTATAGACTATGAATTCCAGTTGCTTGGTAACTGACGAAAGAGAAATAAAAAATAAAATGCCTAATATATTAAAACATAAAAGTGATAAAACAAAATGTTTTATATTATTGGAAAACATGTATAACTTCCCATCAAAATTTGTAAAGGTAATTTTTAAAATCTAACAAATATATTGACTAAATTTCAAACTAATTCCATTAACTTTAAATTCTTATTAGGAAATTTTAGCATCCATAGTTTAACCTTTAAATACATTAATCAAACGTACCGTTTTGTTTCAACAATTTTGAATTTGAAAATTGTTTTCAATGCAAGAGAAAAGATTATGGCGCAAAAGAAAATGTTTGATAAATCCCAAACGAATAAAATAAATTTAAACAGAAACTACACAGCTAAATCCGAGCATCTCGCAAACATGCATTTTTTATTTCAAGCATATCGAATGCTTTTTACGGCAGTTATTGCGGAAAAGACAAACAAACAAACAAACTAACAGTTGGGAACCAAAAAATATTTCGTGTCTCCAAAGTAAGTCTCCGTTGACGTTTCTGCAAAGAGTTGTTTTTATACCACTTTAAAAAAATTTGTAAGCAATTAACTGTATAAAATTGAGATAAAAAGGGTATACAGATGAATAATTTGATTATTTTGTTCAAATTTTTTACAATATGTATCAAGTTTTCCTCTTACCGATGTAGAAAATTTTCAACGAGAACTATAACCAATGGAACATTAAAAAGAAAAATGGACAGGCACAAGAGTGCGTTATTTATGAAGGCTCATAATCCGCACTAGGGATATAGGCCCGATGGGAAATGCCCTCTGTGGTGTCTTTATAAGGAATCCTAAATCGTATTTACGTAAGGTTAACCAAATAAGAAAACCACGGAAAACTCTAAACGGTTAGGCCGACGGACGCGATTCGGTCCGAACCCGGCACCTCCCGTCTACCAGTTTCAAAAGCATAACCTCTCAGTCAGTCGTAGGATGTACAAACAGTGGAAAAAATACTTTCAGGAAAGTGCATTTAGAGTACATTATATGTTATTCTTATTACTTATACGAAAGTTATACAAAAAGTATGTTTATGTTTTTGTAAATATACGCAATATATATATATATATTGCTTTACAATACATTTTACTTTACTTTACTTTACTTTACTTTACTTTACTTTACTTTACTTTACTTTTTTTTACAAGAAAACGAAAACAAAATTGTTTTTCAGCTCTTTTCAAAGCTTTTTGATTTCTGAACATCTTGACTAAAATTAAAATATAACTTTCTGTTGAAAAATCAATTAGTTTTATAAAATTTCTTTTCATATTATATAATGATAAATATGCATTTTTCATCACTTACATTTTTCCAGATACGCATGTTGTGTGCAAAAATGAACATAAAAAGCTCTTTCATTTTCAAATCAAAAAGACTTTTTAGAAGTAAAAGATATGAAGTTAAAGTTTCAAATGTAATCGTTTGAATTTATACTAGCTGCCAAATCGATTTCTATTAGAATTTGAGTAGCACTTTTTGAAATAAGTTGAACTAACATCGAGAAGATTGCACTTTCTGATGTGTTTTCGCTACATAAAAAAACATTAACCTTTTATTTTAAAGAGCCTTTGAAATAAAATATTTGAGAAAATATAATCCTTATTCTTTTCAACATACTCTCAGATAGAAAATGATTCATTTTTGAAAAATAAAACAGTTCTCTGATAGATGTACATTAACAGTAGATGTACATAACAGTTCTCAAACTTCTGAAAAATAATTTAAAATATATATATATATATATATATATATATAGTTTAAAATATTTAAAATATATATATTACGTTGCTTTTCATTTATCTAACATAAGTAAATCAGAGCATGAGTGAAGTAATCAATATTTTTAATTTTCTCTGTTTCTGTCATGGAATTTTGTATTTCAAGAATATGTGAAAAGCAAAAATTATTATAGATTTTATTACTCTAGATTGTACTTTAGCGCTCTTTAAATATGTGTTTATTTCACAAAAAATCTGTAAAAAATGTGCGTTAGTCCACTTTTGCTCGCATTGTCTCACATTATACCAATTGGATTCACCGATTAGCTCAGTTAATAAATCAATTCACTTAACAAAATAAAAAGATCTCTGCGGACTGTAATTGACTATAAACTTTAATTCACACATATAAAAGAATACAAGATCCGATGTTTACATGTACGATGTACTCCTCGGATCGGTCTCTCGAACACAACTCAGTTTATTAAAAAACAATTTTTGTAGATGGCGCTTATGACGGCAACATACCGCCGGGCCTGGAATGTTGCAAACATTCAATACTATACAATTCAATACAATTAAATACTTTTCTCAACATACATACACTAAATGAAATATTAAATTTGCAAATACATTCACAAGAATGTAATACACAATAATACAAAACAAATTACTTAAGTAAATAAAATACATGAAATTAAGTAGTCATTGCGGTGTCATTAGAATTAACATGAGGCAAAACAACAATTTTAGTTATTGGCCTTTTATAGGTGCCATTTTTATCTTTTAAAGTAACAACTCTAGTTCTACCATCTTGGCCTGGATGGATTTTAATAATTCTTGCTAAATGCCATTTTAAAGGACAATAATTATCAGGATCCTTTACTAACACTAAATCTCCTTCCTTTATTTCTACCCTGCCTTTATGCCATTTAGGTCTATTTAGAAGTTTGTTTAAGTACTCTGATGACCACCTTTTCCAAAGATGTTGAGTTAATTTTTGAACTAATTGCCACCTGCTCAACCTATTCATGAGAATTTCCGTATAATTCGGTTCAGGTAAGGCCAATAAAGATGAGCCAATAAGAAAATGAGCAAGTGTCAATGCTTCAACATCATTTGAATCGTTTCAGAGAGGACAGAGGGGACAAGAATTAAAAACAGCTTCTATCTGGACAATAAGAGTTAAAAGTTCTTCATAAGTTAAAATAGTTTTACCTACAACACGGTTTAAATGATATTTAAGAGATTTAACACTTGCCTCCCATAAACCTCCTAAGTAGGGATTAAAGTGCCAAGTAATTCCTTCATTAGTTAAATAATTTTCAATTTCCTCCTTATTTTTACCCTTAAATAATGATCTGAGAGTAGCTCTTAATTCTTTATTCGCACCAACAAAATTTCGGCCATTATCACTGAAAATATTAGCTGGTTTGCCTCATCTTGCAATTGTTAAATCATTAACAATTTCAACATGTAAGGCTTTAGTAGTAAAGCATACAAAAATCCAAATAAAAACATTTTTACCTGTTTACTCCTACCTGTTGATTATTTTACCTCAAAAGGACCACAATAATCTATTCCAGTGGGCAAAAATGCTCTGGATATTGTCACTCTTGCTGCTGACAAATCAGCTATATGTTGCTGTGAAAATTTTAATTAATTTTTTTACAATTCATATAATTAAAAATAATTTTTCTCATAGTATTTCTGCCAGATAAAATCCAAAATTGGTTTCTGATAACATATAGTGGGGTTTCTGCACCTGCATGAAAATATAAAACATGAAAATAATTAATAACAGAAAAAGTAAAATTATGATTAGGAGGGATAATTATCGGATGTTTTTGATTCTCGGACAAATTACTGTTTTTAAGTCTTCCTCCAACACGGATGATACCATTATCATCTAAAAATGGGCTTAAGTTTTTCAGTCTACTATTTTTAGGAATAGCAGTATCTTTCTCTAAACAGTGAATTTCTTTAATGAATGAAGTCTCTTGAGTGTTCTTTATAATGCACAATAAGGACTGAAATAGTTCACTGCTTGATAATGTTCCTGTTGTGTGATACAACGGATTTCTGCAGTTATGTATAAATCGCCTACACCATGCCACAATTCTTTGAGGTTTAATGAACGAAGAACAGTTATTAATAATATCTAAAGGTTCAACAGAGTTCACTAGAGCACATACTTGTGTTATTGATGGCGATTTCAGTTCACTCAAAAACAACTCATGTGCTTCAGCAGGAATGTTGTCAGGACACTCAATCACCTCAGGTTGTTGTAGGAATACAGGACCCAACCACCACAGTTCACATTGTTGTAATTTGATGAGATCTATTCCTATAGAAATAAGGTCTGCAGGAGTTGCTTCGAAGGTACGTAATGTCATTGTTTAACTGATATTAAACTTTGTATTGTCGAAACCCTGTTTACAACAAAGACTCTTGACTTGACTCTTTTTTTAACCAGGCAAGTACAATTGTACTATCTGTAAAGAAATGTGTTTTAGAAACCTCATGTTTCAAAGCACTGAACACTTTTTTCATCAACTTAGATAGCAGGACTGCCGCAGAATGTTCGAAACGCGGGATAGTGACATACTTTAGAGGAGTTACTCTAGACTTACTGGTGAGTAGCTTAACAGAAGAATCACCAGATTCAGATTCAGATTCAGCCAGGTGGGGAGGCCTACCAATTGATTTGAGCTCAACAAGCCCCACCCAGCAATGTAGAAGAATCACCATAAGAATTTGTAGATTTTACGTAAATGACCGCACCATATGCAATTTCTGATGCGTCAGAAAAACCGTGTAATTCTACACAAATCGGCTATTCAATAAGGATGCATCTAGGAATATTGATCATATTTACAGTTTTTAAGGAAGTAAGAAAGTCATTCCATTCCTTATTTTCCTTCATATTTTCCTTCATCACATTTTCCTTCCATTCCTTATTCCTTCATAATCACAACAGTCTATTTTAAGC
Organism: Maratus speculifer; assembly: GCA_964019185.1. Classification (NCBI taxonomy): domain Eukaryota; kingdom Metazoa; phylum Arthropoda; class Arachnida; order Araneae; family Salticidae; genus Maratus; species Maratus speculifer. Next base: position 275,346,073 of record OZ025289.1, on the reverse strand, counting down.
AACGACAACTTTTGCAGAAATACCTTGGCCCTTGTAACTATTAGACCTATCAACCCCAAAGGGTCGAACATTCTTGCAGTTTGAGATAACACTGATCGTTTGGTGTAGAAATCATTTTGTTCAATAGTTAAGTTAAAACCAAAACTATCTGGTTTATGTTTCCACAGTAACCCCAAAGTTTTCGTCTCATTAGAAAAAGAATACTCCATTTTTGCACTATCACATAGAAGAGAGACATTATTTACGGCCCACTTATGGAGATTCATGCCGCTTCTATTTAACAAGGATATCAACTGTTGTTGAATTTCTTTAGCTGTGTCAAGATCATCAGACCCTGTTAATATATCATCCATATATGTATCTTGCAACAACACATTTGCAGCTAAAGGATTCTCATTTCTTTCATCTTTTTCTAATTGCATCAAAGTTCTGGAAGCTAAAAAAGGAGCACTAGTCATGCCGTAAGTCACTGTGCATAGCCTATACACTTTTACTGGCTCATTGACATCAGATTTAAATAGAATTCGTAATAAGTTTCTTTGACTCGGATGTATTAGTATCATACGATACATTTTTTTATGTCTGCTACAAAAACAAATTGGTGCTTTCGGAATCGCAACATTATAGAAAATAACTCATCTTGGATTGTTCCTCCGTTATACTGTAAACCATTTAACGATTTCCGTGAAGACGTTTGGGAAGTCGCATTAAAAACTACGCGTAATGGTGTGCTACTTGACTCTGCTCGAAATACACAATGATGGGGTATGTAATAAGTAATTTCTGGCTCTTCAGATTCTATTACTTCCTCCATATGACCCATACTCAAATATACTGCCATAAATGCTTTATAAAGATCATTAAATTTAGGTTCTCTATATAAGGGATTCCATAATGAATTTAAAATTTTCATGGCTTTTTGCTTTGATTCGCCAAGACAAGACGGATCTTCCTTTAGTGGCATTTTCACCATATATTGTCCATTTTCAGAATAATTTTTCGGAAAGTCCTCTTCACAAATGTTTGAATCTTTAGTTTTAGAAATCTTAGACTCTCTCTCTATGTTTTCTAATTCCCAAAACTCTTTAATTACCCTTTCTAACTCCAAATTATCTGTTACCAACCCAGAATGAATATTACTTTCTCCCTTAGCCGGAAGGCTTCCACTAACAATATAACCAAAAACAATGTTTTGTAACACAATTTTAGTATTTAATGTTTGTGGATAAATTTGACCGGGTCTTAAAAATTCATAGAAATTTTCTGCACCTAAAAGCAAATGAATTGGGCCTGGGACATTAAATTTTTCATCAGCTAATTTGATGTTATTTAACAATGGAATAGAAGTCCCAAGTGGTCTAGACGGCATAAATTCTGTAATTTTCGGAACTACCAAAAAATCTAATTTCAAATTAAAATTCTTATCTCTATTTGAAATAGTTGTGTTACCCTAGATCTAACATTCAGCGATAAATTATTTATACCTGAAATAGAAATGTTAGTTTTTTCTCCTTTTAAATTAAGTTTATCTACTAATCCCTTACTCATAAATTTAGAATTTGCACCTACATTTAATAAACCTCGTATTTTATGAAAATTACCAAATTCATCCTTTATTAAACAAACAAATGTACTAAGTAACCCAGCTTTTAACTCATTAGCCAAATTACATGTCATTGAAAATAAATTACTTTGATTATTAGCTTGGAAAGGCTGGAATACTGGAGCCGAAACATCGAAATTAGATTTATTACTACTAGTGTTTATATGACTCATTTCCTGTGAAATTACTTCTTGATTGTCATTTTTATTTATTTTTTGTTCTCGAGGGAAATGCAGAGTAACATTATGTCTTTTCCGACAAATAATACAAGAGAATTTAGATTTACAATCAATTACATTATGGTTCTAAAGACAATTAAAACAAAGATGTTTTGCTTTTACTAGCTCAACTCTATCACTCACAGACATATTTTTATAAACAGGACATTTATGTAAAAGATGACTTTCATTGCATGGCAAAATACACTTAGAATTTTAACATCTGTTAGAAAAACTTTAGAAGCTGGTTTGGAATAATATTTTTTATCATTCGATTTAGAACAATCAGCATCAACTATGGGTTTTCCTTTTGATGTACAGTGGCGGTCAAAAGTTTCCGGCCAGCAAAAAATTTTCAATTTATTTGTAAGTATACCCATATGAAGAGGAATCCCAAAGTGATACTTATACATTTTATTGACATAATAGTTAGGAACTTACTTATGGAAGAATGTGTAAATATCAATAAATTTAACTGAAAAAATTAAGTATAAAGGAAAAAGCATGTTCTCAAAAATTTCTGGCCACCTTCACAAGTTTGTAAAAAAGTGGTATTGTAATAGAAAATTACTGTGATAAACAACATTTACAATTAGTATTTTATCGTATTACTATTTTTTAGCTTTAATAATAAGTACTACGGTGCAGCAACGTGATATTCATATCAACGGTTAAAGATCGTCTATGGTACGTTTTTTTCACATTTCTTGCAATTTTGGAGAAATTTCGGCTGAGTTGGAATATTTATAGTTCCGCAGACTTTTGCAACTTCTTTCCAAAGATTTTCCATTGGATTCATGTTGGGCGTTTGGTCTGACCATTTCAAACGAAATTTTTTGTGTGAAAACCCTTGCTTATCGAGGCTTGCATACATTATTTATGTCGCTATCATGTTAAAAAAATAGTTGCGACCATATTTTTTTTTCTCTACTAAGGCAGAAAATGGTCTTGCTAAATAACCTTATACATTGTATCATTCACTTGGCTGAGGATTTTAAATAACGGACCGACACTTTTTTAAGAAAATGCTACCCACGGCATAACGTGTCCTCCGCCATGCTTCATTGTAGGAATAACATAGGTCGAATGATATCTTTTGTTGTTTGGTCATCGGACGTTGTGTTTGCCATCACTTCCAAAAATTTTTTGAATTCGATTAATCGAAAAATAGAACTTTTGTCCAGTTTTGACTTGACCAGACTTTGTGCTCCTAGGAAAATGAAAGTAGGGTACGTCGGTATTTTTTTTCCTCTGAAAATTTTTTAACACCGACTCTTCCATAAAGTTCTGTATCACGTCAGCATCATTACACGGTAGACAAACTTATTTCAGCAATAACATCATTTCGTAAATCGCAGTATATTGCAATGGAATTTTCATGCGGTATATGAATGGATTTTCTCCTGATAATTCTGTCCACAGGAATAGTAATTTTCCGGGGTCTCCCGGACCTCTGAAAGTCCTGAAAGCCATGGCCATCTTTATATGATTTTTAAATATCGTTTACAGTTGATTTTACCGATCGATAATTAGCCGCAATATCTCTAGAAGATTGGCCTTTTAGCGACAAACTAATCACTCATTTATGAACAATAATTGTTGAACTTTTCAATTTTGAATTCAAACTATGCAATACACGTTGATTCATTCATAAACACAACCAAACAACACTTCACGGATAGAAAAAAACTAAAGTATGATAAGTGGCCGGAAACTTTTGAGAACATGCGTTTTCTTTTATACTTAATTTTGTCAATTAAATGTATTGATATTTACACGTTCTCCTATAAGTAAGTTCCTAACCAATATGTCAATAAAATGTATAAGTATCGCACCGTACGTCGGTGAAACATGAAAAAAAATCATTTTACGCAAATTTTCCTGACCTAATAATACTAATTATATTATTATTGACTATATTTTATTAATCTGATGTTCATTGTTTCTTTCATAACAAAAAATAAATAAAAATGAGGATATCTGTGTTTAAAGATAGAAAACCAACGATTATAAATGTACAAATAAAGTATGAAAATGTAGCACATTTGCTACAACAATGTGCACATTTTGCTACATTTTCGTACTTAATTTGTACATTTATAATCGTTGGATTTCTATCTTTAAACATTTTTGCACAAAGGCTTTATTTGCTAATTTAAAGCATATCTGTGATTAAAATCTTCATTTGCTATTACAAAATAATAAGAGTAATAATTTCTTATTTTGACTTTTAAATAATGTAAATAAAATAACTAAAACAGGCTTTAACTGGTTCCATCTGCACTTTCTCCCTTGATTGAAAGGGTGCAAGTGTGAAATAATGTTGGTCAAGCACCCACCCCCGCATCCCATGTCCTCGTTCAGTGGAATACTACACCCCCCCCCCCCTTCCCCAACAGTCAGACCTCTGTTAGAAATATGCGTCGCACAAAACAGCTTATCAGGAGGACACATTCTTCTCAGTTTCCATATGCAACTGCTTACCTGCAATTTAATAATTCACTGTTTGAGTCTTCGTGAATATAGTAAACATCTAAAGTGATTTTGCGCGATGTCACTATGTTTTATTTGTGACTCTCCTTTACAAAGAGGAGCCGTCAGTGAAAGTTAGTCAAAGTATTGCAGCGTTAATCAAGGCAAGTACAGAAAGAAAGGATGGAAAGGCAGTTTTCCTAAAGGGGAAAACCTCAGTAGATGTGCATATTAAGTGTAGAAAAGCATACGTAAATGAACGGATGATTACTTCTTATGTGAAGAAGATTGAGGAACAAAGTGCTAGCACTTCTCAAATTTTAAGATCATCAACTCCTCAGTTTAATTTTTGAACTTATTGTTTTATATGTGGACTGTGCATTTCGGAAGAATTCATTGCAACACCAGCGAAAAATCCACCAACCGAACGCAATATTGCATACAGTATGCGACACATGAGATTCAAAAGTACAATTCTGAAAGCAGCAAGAGCTCGCAATGTTAATTGTGGGCAGGCTATAATTCAGCGCATCGAACCTGTGAATGATTTAATCACAGCAGATGCTCAATACCACATCAAATGTTTTAAATATATTTATGAGAGGCCGAAGGTCCAAGAACAGAAGAAACGTGGTCCATTTGCCGAGGCAGTCGACAGAATAATGCAAAGTATATACGATTACCATGAAAGTCATGATGAAGAGTGTCCATGGAAGAGCTAATGAAACAGGTTACAGGGAGTTATCAACCTGATTTGAGAACTGTATAGTTTAACCTCATTGAGAGATATGAAAACGACATATACTGATCACAAAGAATCAGAAAAAAAAGTCCATTGTGTGTTTCAGGAATATAGAAGGGAAGATACTGACTAATGCATGGTATTAATAAACATGTAAATCTGATCGAGATGAGAGGCTGCGAGTGGTTGAAGAGCAGCAAAAATTATTTGCGAAGATATCAGATAGAAGATTTACTTTGGAAAAATGCAACAACATCGCCGTGGTGTGTCAAGACGAAGAGAATGAATTAGACTTTGAAGTCAATCTGGAAATAGATTGCCCACACAATGAATCAGAGGAACCAATGGAAGGCGAAATAGTCATGCCGCAAATATTTACTATTAAAAAAACTTTTATTTATAATATTGATAGTTATAAAAACACCCACTAATTCCATTCGTCTATTTTCTATTTTGTAGATGTCGGTGAAAAGCAGGGACTCTCATAAATAAAAGAAAGCGGAAATAGTACTTTGTTTTTTAAGTAAATGTACTTACTAATGTATATAATTAGTTATAATTAAATAATAACTCATAATGAATCGTCGTTTGTATTGTTAGCAACTTCATTGTAAAATATAGTTGATCGTAATATATTCAATATCGTTTAAAGTCAATCTTTGCGAAAAATGGTCAGTTTTCATGTTAAATCTATGTACAGTGCCATAATTCCTATTTTCCAGGTTTTTTTGATTTTCACACCCATATTTTGAGCTTCGAGAACTTTAAGAACGGGAATCCGTATCAGCTTTTATATGTTAAAGCCTGTTTAATTATTTTATTTACATTATATAAAAGTCAAATTAAGATATTATTACTATTATTATTTTGTAATAGCAAATGAAGATTTTGATCACAGATATGCTGATTTTTATTTATTTTTTTGTTATGAAAGAAACAATAAACATCAGATTAATAAAATATAGTCAATAATAACATAATTAGTATTATAAAGTGGGGAAAATTTGCGTAAAATGGTTGTTTTTCATGTTTCATCGACGTACGGTGCTGTAATTCACGTTTTTCAGAATTTTTTGCTTTGCACACCCATTTTGCGGCTCTCTTACGGCTAAACAACCATTGTTCAGAGCAAAACACTTTTAGTACATAAAATGTAGGAAATTTTGTGCTCTTTAATTTATGCATTTACGACTTTTATGTAAAATGCATAATTTTGAAGTTATTTTTAAAAAAACGAAAAAAAGCCACGTTTTTTGCCCAAAAAAGCGTGTTCCCGAGGAGAAATTTTCTTAGATAATGCCAGATCCGTGTTCAGCGACCCAAAAAACATAAAGGGAACCAAACATCAAAACTACACCAAAATTTGCATTTATTTGTCCTTTTTGAGCACTTAATGCCTGGACTATATCTGGATAGCCATTTCAGAAATTTGGAGGTTTCAATCGGATAAGAAGCTCGTGTAGGGACTTTTTGTTTCATTGTGCATTGGGCCGGGGCTAATTTTTTTCGTTGCAGGTCGTGTTTGCGTCCAGTTTACTTTTACTTTTTGCTGTTGTGCGGATTAATTCCTGCTTTTTTTGCTTCAAGTCAAGTTTCGGTGTGGCTCACTTTTACTTTTTGCTACGAGACGGGTTTAGGCCCGGTTCACCTACATTTTTGCTGCGGATCGGGTTTATATTTGGTTGATTTCTACTTTTTTGTTGTGGGTCGGGTTGACTACTATTTTATTGTTGCTGGTTGGTTTTGAGCCCGGCTGACTTTTACTTTTTTTGCAACTGGTAGGGTCGGTTTTTACATTTTTGTTGAGGTTCTAATGGCGTTGAGGTTCTACTTTTTAGCTGCGCATTATTTTCGGGTCAGATTGATTTACATTATTTCGGGTTCGGATCAGTTTTCAGGTTCAGTTTCCAGTCTTTTAAAAAGATTCAGGTTGACTCGATTTTTCAAATGGAAGTATAAATATTTTGCCCTATGAAAACTATATACACTAAAAGTTCCATAACAGAACTTCCAAATAATTAATTATGAATATTTGTAAGCTTTTACATCGAAAACTGCTATTCGCAAGTGTTAGCATGTACAATCATGGAAAAAAATAAACGCCCCTTACTAACTCGGTAAAACATTGTCGTAGAAGAAAGTTACAGGTACCAAACGATTGGAAATAAAATCTACTTTTAAATGATGTACATAAAATTTGCTTAGGAAGCCATCTACATATTAAAACGTTCCCTACTTTGCTTTCTTTTTAGTACCTGATAATGACAATATAAATAAACTCTATATCCTTAAGTTAGCCTCAAAACAAATTTTCATGCAATTCGTACAAAAGGTTTTCGAGAAATAATTTATTTTAAAACGAGTATATTTAAGAGACTGTTATTCAAATTGGGTAATCGATTGCTGACCGAGAGTGTCTTATCGGTATTTAAGGCTCCAAGGCTCATCAAGGTATTTTAGGCTCCACGCAAGCAGTCATTGAAGACTGATAGATATAAGATAGCTTAAGACGCAACACAGTCACTGATAAAGACCCGAGTGATAATGTTAAACCGATGGGGGCGTTCTTTTCGAATATCTCGTTCAAATGTTAATATTTTTACACGACTTTTTTAAAAGGATAGTTGATAGCGGAGGACGATTAACAATCGGGCTAGTTTTTACTTTTTTCAATTTTGGTTTCCGATTTAAAAAAAAAATACTTTAACTTTCGAAACCGGATATAACTGGTTCTGAAATTGGAACTATCATAATAATAAAAAAACATATAACCAAAATCGAAAAAGTCTTAAGGTGCATATGATAGCTGAGGACGATCTACAACCGGACTAGTTTTTGCTTTTTGAATTTTGATTTCGGATTTAAAAAAATAATAATAATTTAACTTTCGAAGCCGGTTAGAGCCGGTTCTGAAACTGAAATTATCGTAATAAAAAAATGTTTAACCAAAATAAAAAAAAAAATAAAAAATAGCCCGGTTGTAAATGAACCTCAGCTGTCCTATGCAAAAGGTAAAAAAGTCAACGTGTATGTACCGATATTATTGTTTTCCGTTTTAATAATAATATTTTCGCACACAGTAAAATTTTTTGGATCTTTGGATTTTTTCTTTGGATTTTTTGGATCCAAAACTTTTTCCTAACTAATACATCAAAATATTTCAAAAAATAGTTACACATATTAATACTTTATCATTATTATTAGTTCAATACTATGCAAACTTTCTCAACTAAGGAGTAAAAACAATACAATCACAATCTTTAAATGTATTTAAACAATAGCTTTTCGTTATATTATTATACAACAACTGTTTCCAAATAGGGCTTAGCAGGACACAATTTTCTATCGCTGTGCCGCTCCGCTGATAAACAATAGAACTAAAAAATAGTGAAACTATACATAAAAATGCTATCACAGCGCTCCTCACTAATAGTTTCTAAATTCAAGGAGAACCTGCTGGACCTAGCTAAAAACGTACACAAAAAATTGCTCAATTCTAATCATAACGTCATACATTTTTCAATGGTGCAATAAAGAAAACGACTTAAAAATCTTTATTTCAGCAACTTTTCCTGGTGGCATTGTTTTAAATCTTTAAGAAGAAACTGCTGTCCATAGCCCAAAACATACCAAAATAAATTTGATTCCGTTTTAAGTATAACTTTGCATATTTTTCGATAGTACAATAATGAAAAAGATTTTTACAGCGTCTGCTAAATTAGAAGAGAACCTGCTGACCATCGACAAAAAATACACAAAACATTGATTGATTTCTATGCATAACTTCATAAACTTTCCCATGGTATAATGCCGAAATACGAACATACGGACACGCAGACAGATGGTTACACCTACAGACAAACATTTTGTATGTACATCTTTTGATGATATCTGATTCTTAAAACGTGTAAATCCGTCGAAAAAAATTATAAGAATATTTTCTTCTATTAAAGATGAACAAAGTAAAAAGAAAATTTTCATTTTTTTAATTAAATGATCGTTTGCTAACGAAATAATTTCTAAATTTCTACAAGAAAGGAAAGATAAATTAATTCTTTTTTCTATATCGTTCAAGCTATCTATTGCGTAATTCGTGGTATTATATGTTACGTTCCCAAGAAAAAAATATTTTCACCGAAATTTCAAGTTTTATTATTTTTTTTATCATCACTGTTAACTTCCTCGAATTCAACATACAAAAAGTCGAAGGTTGCTATTTAATTTCCTTTTTCAAAATCACATTATTTGTGATTAGATAAATATTTATACAATAACTTATTTCCTTCTTTATTTATCTTTAATTTTCCTTTAAAGAATTTTTTTTTATTATTATTTATACTCAATAATCATGAAATAAGTTTAGATTATATTTTAGACTAGCTGACTTGGTCGGTGTTGCACAGGCCAATGATGACAGACCCTTAAATTAATCTAAAATTTGTTTGATTTTATGTCTCTTAATTCCATTTTTATATATTTTCTATTGAAAAAAGGCAAAACAATATTCAGTTGAATATGTATATTATTTGCTATTTTATTTTCTGCACAGTTTGATAAATCAAATTGTGCAGAGTCTTATAGATTTTATAAGATTTTTATAAAATTTTGATGAGATTTTTATAATATATTCTTATAAGAGATTTCATAGAGTCTATGCGTATCAAAAGCGAGCGAAGCTCCGACAAAACATCAGTTTTTCTTGAGTTCATCAAAATGTTCACTCATTTTATTTTGTAAAATCCATTTCTGCCTGTCCAAAAATTAAAAAATTTTGGTAGATGGTGTAAATCGGATCTATAGAGATGTGTTAGTGTCGGGACATTTCGTTATGTAAAGTGCAGAACAATTATCGCCTACGTGAGACGCCAAGTGACCTATGTTTGTGATTTTATTTAAATGTTTTTAAATTCATATTCTTTGCTACTAATAGTACAATAGATTAGTGAAAGACTTCAGATTTAAGATCGTATTTTTAGTTTGTCGGTACCTCTGATATTGTACCCTGAAGGAGCGATGGACAAGAAGAAAGGCAATCTTTTAATTTTTTTTTTCAAAGGCTTAGCGCAATATATACTTTTTTATTGTTGATTACGGAATTTGAGAAAAAGAACATGGTCTTCTTAAAATATGTTTTCCTTTTTTTATTTATTTCTATTTGATTAGGCCGATATAAGTTGTAACGGTTGGGTGCTCGTGCTGGGAGTTAAATGCAGACATACTCAGGAATTAAGATAAAAAAACACAGTTTATTAAAACTATAAGGGCTCAAGGGAAGTGGAGCAGGTCTAATTTTTCACAATTGAGAACACTACTAAAAGAGTAAACTCATACTCACAACACCGGGAACTAGCTCAATTGGGGCAACTCTGATTACTTCTCATTATCTTCGGCTAAACTGCTACATAAAATCTAATTAGACAGCCCGTGGCTGTAGATATCTTTTATTCACTTTGAGATAATCAAATGCAATTATTATTAAATTGCTTACCACCGGCCAACTTCTCTATTCGAATACCAAAAACTCCTTCACAACTCACTGGAGGCTCGATGCTACTTTCAATCTGCTAGATACCAGCGGGAAATACACTTCGCTGACTAATATCGCTCGAACACTCGGCTGGCTATCGCCAGAGATTCACTTCGCTATCTAATGTCGCTAGTCACACTCAGTCTTGGCTGGCTAATGCCAGAGACACTCACGCACGCTCAAACTCCAAGCTTTTATATGCTGCAAACTGAGATACTTCACATTTACATATTACTACTAACCGCGAGCCTAACTGCAGAATCCGAAAGAGACACACATACTCTAGAAAGTTAAAGTAAAAGAGGGGATAGATGTCGCTTTTACGCTTACACATGTTAAATTATTGACGTCACGATCTCAGAAATACTAAAGTGCCTTTATGACAAAAGTCACTCCCTCACAAAGTTATTGAATGATAACAAAATACCCTCGCCCCCAACTTTTCGAAATTTCTTCTTTCGGAACTTTGTTTTATTCCTATGTACGCTTCATAAATCTCTGTAAAAACACAGAAAGAAAAAGCGAGACTCTCTGTAAGTTTACACTAGTTGTCGGTTAAATGCATTCGAATGTGTTTCCCAGTCATCATTTTACATATATTTCCCTTAAATTGCCCAAAATTCCCTGAAAGGGAATTCCATGCCGTTATTCAGAGATATTTTTATCTTTTTAAAAAAATTTATAATTATGAATGGACCTTTTTAAAATTGTTATACAATTTTATTAGAAATATTAAAGAAGAAAATTGAGTTTGAAAATTGTTTTTCTTTTTTATAGCTTAAAATAACTTAGAAAGGGAAAAATCATCTCCTCGGAGTTAGTAGCTATTTTTACCGACAAATTACTTTGCAGTTATTTCTTTCATAAGCCGAAGCTCGGTAAAATTAAAAATAAATTGCATAGTGTTATTTCAAGGTTGTTGTTACTTTTACAATGTTATTGTTATTATTTTTATTTTACTCATAAATGCATTATAAAAAATAAATAACTCTTCTAAAAACATATTACACAAAATTTAAACTTTAAAATACACATTTAAATATTAAATTAATTTTCTTCTGTTTTTTTTTCTCTCATTTCTTCTTTTATATCTAAAAATTCTTTTAAAAAATTAAAAGCTAAATAGTGTGTGATTATTTTGAAATTTATTCTAATATATTATTGATATTAAAAAAAAATATTCAAAGTTTTGCATTTTTTCATTACTTAAACTAGTTAAAAAAATAACATATATTTTGAAAAATTAATAGATATTACCGTATCGGTTAAAAATAAATTAAAATAAACCATTTTTGAATTTTCTAACGAATTTGTTTCGAGTGAAATCTTTAAAAAGTACAAGTACAACAGATTTTTTCCCTCTGAATTATTAAAGACATATTTTGCATTCAAGATTAATAATTCCTATACCTCTGTCATTTAGTTGTTTTGGTGTCCAGAGATCTCGGATTCAAAACCGGGGATGGCTAGAAACAGATGATGTAAAAATTAAATTATACAGCAGTTCAAATTTAATTGGAAAATTCAAATTTTTTGAAGCTTGCCAAACTTTCAGTGATTCGATATTTAAAAAAAAATTAAATTAAATTATTGGCATTCAAAATAAATTTAAAGAGTCTTGTGTATTCTTAATTATGTTAATTTACAGAATTTATTGTGCATTACGCCAAAATAACAGAATATTTACAAACACGAAACAAACCCATACAGATGTGATGTATGGAACCATTTTCCTAATTTGGAGTAGTGAGTATCGTATTAGAGTGGAAGGGTTCAGAAATTGTTGACCAATGAATTGATAGCAGTGTATTTCTGCAAATACAAATAGGGAAAATGATGTAAAATTTTGTATGCTAAAAATTTTGTATCCTCATTGCGTTGTATAGTGTATTCTCATGGTGAGCCTTATTACCGTACATTATTTCAACTGTCGGCCGTGTATGTGTGGGAGGGGGGGATTGCGCTCTGCTTATCCGGAAAGACTCTTTACCGAAGAACTTCTTTGTTATTTAGCAGAATCTCTTTTTTCCTAATTTCTGTAATTTTACATAAGAAAGATAATTAATTACCTGTAGATTCTCATTAACTTCACAAAACAATTTCATTGGCGTGCAAATAAGACTTTTGCACACACGTCAACTAGGTATGTAGTGGAGGGTATATGCCGCATAACTTCTGTTTTTTTTTAAGGAGCACCGTATACCCTCTGTTTCTCAAGAAAACTACAGTATATACACTCTAGGGTATACCTTCTGTTTATCAAAAAATAATCAGCTTCATTTTACATCAAGGTCTAACTTAGCCTAATGTTTTGTGAAATTATGCGCATTATTTTAAGAGAAGAGCGCCCACAAAATTTTTGTCACATACAGAGTGAGAGACAAACTTATAATAAGATATTTTGAAAAATATGTTTTGAGGGTTCTCTGACCCATAAAACTTGTAAATGCGTTGAAAATCGGAATTTGAAAACTTTCTCGAATCCAATACCTCCTTTTTCTCAAGACAGAATAAAGTAAAAATATGTAAATATTAATTTTTCTTTATTAATTAAATGTTCTGCATAAAAACCTGATTTATTTTTTCTCATTATCATTTATATCATTATGATTCTCATTATCATCTCATTCTCATTCTCATTTATATTTTCCCCCCCTCATGATTGAACTTCATAACAGCAATGAGATATATTTTCAGTTTCTCATATCAGATCATTCTATTTACTTTTCTGCAAAACAATGCTAATAAAATGTATAAATATCTCGATTTCTGAACATTGAAATCCTTTCTACAAAAAAAATTTCAATGAAAAGTGGTTTTCCTTGTTTGACTATCAATATTAACTAGTGTAATCTGACATGCGAAAAACTATACATTAACATTCGATTTTATTTTTCTGATATGGATTCTTTCCAATTATGTACATATATCCGCATATATTTTTTATTATCCTTTAAAGAAACACAATTTTTTTCAATTTCCGCAAATTAATCATGAAACAATACTTTATTTTGTTTGTTTCAGGATTTGTATTACTTTGTAGTGTCGTAAAAGGAATTTTTACAGTTGAACTTTAAAAATATTATGTTGTTGTTTTTATCATGTAAATGTTTCCTGAAAGCTCCGAAAACTGAGAAGATAAGTAAGCGATTTAAAAAAAAGGTAGAAGTTCTAATTTTGGTTTTATTACAATTAATTAACTCATTCATGTAGCTCTTTCTAGAAAATGAAATGTACACTTTAATTTTCGTATTTAAACTAAAGCCTTTGTGATAAATTAAATATTTCACTAACGAGTTTTCGATATTTTAGTGCGAAAAAACCTTTTTTTTCGATTTGCACAAAATGATCATAAGAGACAATATTATATATATAATTTTTCATGTGTTGTTTTTAGATAGACATTGCAAAAAATACTACTCATTACAATTAAAATAATTTGTGTGTATTTACAATTAAAATGTAAACTTTATGGGCAGTATATTATTTTAATTATTGTCTCTCGTCAGTTTATTCGGTACTTTTTAACTACTTATTACATTCTACCCTATGTTGGAATTTCTGAAATCTTTTTGCAGATCTACGCCGATTATGACCCTCAGAAACCAAAAAACAAAATACATATATATATTTACGTATGTACATATATACATATATCTATACAGGGTGTCCAGCAAATAACACCCTGATTTCAAAATTAAATTTCTCAAAAATAAAGATCAATAGCATTATGCAGTAAACGGTTTGTTTATCAGGTAAGCAATAAAAATCTTATACAAAAGTTTCGGACGGTAAATATTTTGAAACGATTGTGGTCTGATTGCAAAGAATGCTTTGATTTGACATTTTTCTTGCTTTAGATTGCTGCCATGATGATAATATATATATATGATAATATATATATATATGATAATGTATATATATGTATGTGACGATTTAAAGTTAGGGGGGCAGAAACATCATCGCCAGGTTTTCCTTTCTGCGCACAGAAGTCATGGCCAGCGAGGAAAAAACAACATAAATAAATGTAGAAGGTCAAAATAAACACTCCTTGGCTGCTGCAAGTTCATTTTATTAAACGGTAGCTATAATATAGGGAAAAGCTCCTGTTGCAGACGGTATTTTACCGAAACATCCAAAAAATATTCCATGCTTTACTACATCAAGTCATACTCATGCAAGAGCGCACCCAAGAATCCTTCTTCTCATCTCATCTCTCTTACCACCTTTCGAGCTTCCTCTTTTAAATCTAAAAAGAAAATTCTAGAACATTCTGTAACCTCAAACCATCATTCTTTTATGTAAACAGAATTCTTGTTCAGCTACGAGGCTATTTTCCACAGACGATAATTTTATTTTAAAAAAAATATTATTTAACCAATTTATAATCGACTCAGAATTTCTTAGGAAGACGATTTTTATCGATGATTAATTTTAAGAGAAAAAGAAAAGAAATGAATTTATTGATATGCACATTATCAAAGGTTGACGGAGGAAAAATAAATAAATAGATAAAATAAAATAATGATATATTTTGAAAGGTATGGTTTTAGAATAAATTTAATAATACTTTCTTAAAAAGGGTTGATAAAAACATAGAAGGAATGCGTTTTATTTGGAATATTAAGAAATAAAGTTTAATTAAGAATATTTTTAATTTAGAGCCATCTTTTAAATTTACGCATACTGGAATAATGTTTTTTAAGGCAAATTAAGAATTTATATCGTCTGCATAAAGAATAACAGATTAGATCTAGAAACAAGATTTTAATTTAATAATTTGAAGTAAGTACGGAATATTATTATAAGAAAATTAAGATAGTATAAAGGTTAGTTTTGGCGAAAAAAATTTAAAATTTGTAATATGTATGTATGTATATATATATATATATATATATATATATATATTAAAATTGAAATCCGAAATGTATGTTAAGAAATTATGAATAAGATATAGTGTACGGAGGTGTACGAAATTAAAAAGAAAAACTAAATTAAAAAGAAATAGCAAGTAGACTGTAAATTTTAATGGAATGTTTATTTTGTTAGAGTCGCCTCTTGTTGCAGCATTCAGAGCTTGTTTTTTAAGCCAACTGCGTCACACAATACGTGAGCAGGGTTACACTAAATTGCCGATTGGCGTATAATTGGCGTGGGCTGTGTTTGTCGCCAAGGCGATGTTACAAAGTTACAATACAGGAGAGGAACATCCCGCCCGGCGTTGAAATATTTTTATATTTCAAAATACATATGCAATACAAATAATAACACAACATGATGCAATTTATAAACAAAAAATAAAAAATAAAATAAAATAAACACAAATAATACATGAAAAATTAATACATAATAAAGAACTTTTAAAGTTTAGGATTTATGATGTTGTCCTCAATGGGTAATATACTTATTTTTGAAATAGGTCGTTTAAAATTACCCTTAGCGGTGCGAACTTCAGCTACTCTGACTATCCCGTCCGCGCCTGGGAAAACCTTATTAATGCGGCCTATTGACCAAGTGCAAATCGGTAGTTGTGAGTCCTTAAGCAAAACTAGCATTCCTGGCAGAATATTAGGCTTTTTAAATAGCCATTTATTCCTTTCTTGTAACTGGCTCAGATAATTATTCTGCCAACATTTCCATATTAACTGCGTTAATTTTTGAGTCTTTTGCCATTTATTTAGCAAATTATCTTTGATCTCACTTAAATTGGGTTCTGGAATTAAATTATGAGGCTTTCCTATGAGGAAATGACCAGGAGTCAACACCTGAAGATCGTCAGGATCTGTTGACAAAGGACAAAGTGGTCGTGAATTTAAAATAGCCTCTATCTGTGTGATAACTGTCAGGAATTCCTCGATCGTGAGATGAGATGAGCCCACCACTCTTTTTAAGTGGTATTTGAAAGATTTGACTCTTGCCTCCCAAAGGCCACCAAGATTTGGCGCCCTAGGAGGGGAGAACTTCCAGTTAATACCTTCAGAAGCTAAAAAGTTCGAAACTTCATCACTCGTAACAAGACTGCGTAAACGTTTTAGTTCTGCTGAAGCCCCAACGAAATTTGTAGCATTGTCGCTAAACATTACAGAGCTTTTCCCACGACTAGCGAAGAATCTTTTTAGAGTTGCTATTATAGCCTCGGATGTCAAATCTGAGACAAAATCCAAGTGCACAGCTTTAGTGACCATACATACAAATATGGCAACATAGATTTTCTGAAAAGTACCCTTCTTTGACCTTTATATTTTTTTTCAAAAGGCCAACTTAAATCTAATCCCACATTTGAAAATGGGGAACTGGGCACTATTCTTTCAGGAGGGAGATCCCCCATCATTTGACTAGCCGTTATAGGTTTAATTTTAAAGCATTGTAAACATTCATGTACAAATTTACTCGCAATATTTCTGCCACCAAGCGGCCAATATTTTTGACGCACAGTGTTCAAAAGAGCTTGGGGTCCTACATGAAAATCTCGTTTATGATAATATTGAAAAATTAATTTCGTCAAGCGACAGTTCGCCGGAAGTATAATGGGGTGTTTGTGGTCAAAATTCAAATTTGATTTTGCTAGTCTTCCTTCCACCCTCAATAAGCTATCTCCATCTAAAAAGAGATTTAAGAATTTTAACTTACTTGCGCGATGAACCGAAGATCCCGCTTGGAGGGCCGAAATTTCAATTTTGAAATACTTTACCTGTATATCTTTTATTAAATAATTCTCTGCCTTTCTTAATTCCTCCAGCAACAGAGGGCCGGTTGAAGATGTTACTTTTTTACATATATGTATGAATCTGAAAATATAAGCTAAAATTCTAATTAATTTTTGGAAATTATTGCTAAGATTAATTAAATTATCACACAAATTAGAGTCAGTATGAATAGCGAATGTCAAGTTGCTGGGAGCTTTAAGCTCACTAGAATAATATTCATCTTTAATGTCACTTTTATTAGAATCAGTTTTTGCTATTGTTTTTTCAAGAATTGAAAGAGGCGGGCCATGCCACCACAACTGGTTCTTAGTTTGTTCCTTAAATTGCACAACGCGGTTTCCCACAAACGTTTTCAGGAGATGAGGAGCAGTGTCTATCCAAGCTAAAGCAATGGTTGAATCAGAAAACAAATTTAATGAAGCTACTTGTTTGTCTAATGAATTTAAGACCTTGTTAGTGAGTTTAGCCAGAAGAAGATATGCTGACAGTTCGAGACGTGGCACCGTTATTACTTTGGTTGGACACACGCGGGATTTACTACATAATAAATGACTGATGGTTTCACTAGAATTAGATGTTTGCATGTATATCACTACGCCATAAGCCTTGGAAGACGCATCTGCGAAACCATTTAGCATCATTGATTGGTTCACAGCTAGGAAGCATCTTGTTACTTCAATTGATTCCAGTTCTTTAAGACTTTCGAGGAAGGTTTCCCATTGTTTGGCAACATGAGAGGGCAGCTTCTCATTCCACTCTATTTTAAGAAGCCACAACTCCTGCATGAATATTTTTGCTTTAGCAATCACTGGCCCTAAGACACCGAGAGGATCATAAATGCGGGCAATTTGCGAAAGTACATCTCTTTTTGTGAAATCACTTTTTGTGTTAATATTAACTTTATACCTATAGGTATCATTGAAACTGTTCCACAACATCCCTAATGTTTTAACAGTTATTTCTTCAGAATTTCTGTCCAGGGGAAACACGTGATTATCAATAGATTGGACCACATTGGTGCATCATTTGTGTAAAACCATCCCTCCCTTTAGGAGGACTTCTGTTAATTGCGATTTCATTAATCTGAATTCTTCTAAATTGGATGAGCCCGATAGGCAATCATCCATATAAAAGTCCTTCAAAACAATTTTCGATGCTAACGGGAATTCCTTTTTCTCATCTAGAGCTAATTGTTGTAATACTTTGGTGGCTAAATAGGAGGCACAATATGTTCCATACGAAACTGTTGTTAGCTGAAATATCTTAACCGGGGATGACATACTGTCTTTCCACAAAATTTTTAAATATTTGTACTGGTATGGATTTATTTCTATCATCCTAAACATTTGTTTAATATCCGCAGTAAAAGCATAAATATGCTTTCTAAATCTAATTAATATCGAAAAAAGATCATCTTGCAGAACTCAACCCTTACATAATAAATCGTTCAAAGATTTTCCGTTGGTTGACTTGGCACTAGCGTCAAAAACGACGCGTAGTTTTGTGGTTTTACTAGAGGGTCGTAAAACGCCGTGATGTGGTAAGTAATAGCCATCATTAAAGTTCGTGTTTTCTTTTATTTCATGCATGTTATTTAAATCTCTATATTCTTTAATAAATTCTGTGTATAAGTTTTTCATAAAAGGATCTCGATCTAAACGTTGCCATAGAGAATTTAATCTTTTCAAAGCAAGATTTTTGGAATTTCCCAAATCGGGTTCTAAAACCCGTGGTTTAAACGGCATCGTGACCACAAACCTACCATCCGGTTTTCTGAAGTGCGTTTTATCGAAGTGATCATTACAATATTCTAATTCTTCACTGTTACAGGGTTTTAAATCTTATACTTCTTCAATTTCCCAGAAAGACTTCAAAGTGTCATTAAGTATTTCAAGATTTTTTGTTAAGAAACAATAATTAGTATTATTATTATTTACTGTTTTGTCATAAATACAACCAGATACATATAACCGAAAATACTTGATTGCAAATATAAATTATTGCCTAACTTTATTTTTTCTTCATTTAAAAGAGAAAAATACAGTTCAGCACCGATAATTATCTCCACACTGCTTGGAATGTTAATTTTTTTATCCGCTAAACAAATATTTGTTTGAATTTTTAAATCAGATATGTTTATCTTTTTCGAGGGCGTGAAGTCACAGATGTTTGGAACGATTAATAACTCAATATCATAACTGGTACTATTCATTTTATTTGAGAACTTTGATTTGATTCTAGATTTAATGTAAAGAGGCAATTTATTTATTCCACTTACAGGAATATTTATTTTCTCTTTTTTCAAGCCTAATATCTGTGCTGCTTTAAATGTACAAAAACAATTCTGCGATGCGGAATCCAATATTGCCCTGAAAGGAATTTTGATGCCATTTACATCTGTCAAATAAATTATTGCAGTGCTATTTAAAACAGATTTATTATTATCATTTTCATACGAAAAAAATGAATGAGCAGTAGTTTCGTTTTGTGATAAATCTTCCGAAACAAAATTGCTATTTATTGTTTCATGTATTGGGAGATTGTTTATAGGATTGTTTACTGGTGTTGTATAATTATGTAATGGTGAATGATGGCTTGCGCTCTTGCAAACATGACAAGTGCTTTTTGAATTACAATAATTAATGAGGTGGACTGAACTTAAACAATTGAAGCAAAGTTTATTTTTCTTAACAAGGTTAATTCGCTGACTTAACTTCATGTTTTTATATTTAACACAATGATATAAGGGGTGGTTTTCGGTTTTACAGATTACGCAACATTTACTTTGAGGTTTGTTTGTTTTTATGAATAAGGATTTTGCAGTATATTTAGAGGATACGTTAGAACTTATACTATTTAAGATTTGACATCTTCGTTCAAGAAATTCTAAAAATTCATGAAAATTAGGCACTTTATTATCCTTTAATGTTAGTTCGTATTGTTTACGAGTTTCGTTATCTAGTTTATTTAGAATAATATTCAGCAAAATTGCGTTCGAGAAATTATCTCTATCATACTTTAAGATCTTTAGAGCCCTTAAATTTTTCTTTACGTTATCTAATAAAATGCGCAGATCCTTAGCGAATTCTTGTTTAATTACACAAAGATTTAAAATATTCTTTATATGACAATCTACCATAACTCTTTTATTCTCGTATCTTTGTTCTAACGCATTGAAAAGTGAAACATAATTTTCAGCTGGTGTAAACAAACTCCTCGCTTCACCAGACCAAGCAGAACGCAAATAAAATAATTTTTCACTATCATTTAAATTTGAATTATCATTAATAAGCTCATTAAAAGTACTTTTAAATACGGACCATTCTTCAATTCTGCCACTAAAAACCGGCAATATGACCCTAGGTAGCTTAATGCTAGACGTTTTAGCTTGGTCCTGTTCAATGGATTTTTTATTTGAATCAGTATTTTCATAATAAGCATTAATAGAGGATTTTAAGCTTAGGGGGAACTGGGGTACATTGATACATGGGGCACATTGATACACCCCCTCTACCGCTCACAGGGTTATTACAGGAAGTTTCACAACAGCTCCAAAAGATGATGCTAGTGTATTCAACTACATACAGAAAATCTTGGAATGATTCAGTAGTTTGATGAAATGGGACGGGTGATTTATTGTTTTTGTTGTTCAAAAGTAAATATGAGTTGTACAATTGAAATGGTATTATACAACTGTTCCAGTATTTTCAACCAAAATGAATACTCTCCCCGGTAAGTACAGCTACTTTTTATCAGTTCTTCATTATTTATTGTTAGATATATTGTGAAGTGTTGGATTTGAGACTCATTTTTTCAGTCTATGACGGGGCACATTGATACAGCCTAAATCCTTTAATAGTTCATATTTTCATTATCTTTTATTATTTTTTTTACCATACACTCCTTAATCCAACCTTTTTTTTCACGAAAAATTTCTAATATTAGTTTTTATTGAACTGAAATAGCTCTAATTTCTTTATATTAGAACATTTTATAGTATTTTTGAAAACAGAAGATGTAGGAACTTACCCAGCATCTAATGCTAGTAGAACTAATAAAAGAAAAGGACGCTATTCTGGCAAATCTCGAATTTATATCGATTCTCCAGAGAAAAAAGTATTTTCGATATGCGAAATGTTAAGTAAGAGAAACAAACTGCAGAACAAAAAATGATACTTATATTATAAACAGAATTTTTAATATAATTATCCTTATTTTTCTGTTTATGAACCTATTTATAAACAGAAAAACTGGTAATTTTTTCATCTTTCATAAGAAAGAAGATAATGCTGGGGTTGAAGTGCTAGATATGACAAAGTTACCACAGCCAACAATCAGACAAGAAACAGCCAGAACATCAGGTCATAATATATTTAATTTTGATTGCTTTAATATTGCTTAAAAATAAATTGTGGATGATTTGAATTTTTATAAATAAATATAAAATGGTTTTCTAATTCATTTTCTATGAAAAATATACATTGGTATTATTTTGTCGTCATTTTTCTCAAACGTATCAATCTGCCCCGGGGATGGGGCACATTGATACAAATGACTTTTTTTGATTTTTTTAAAATTACATGCAAAAATACTATATAAAACAATGATTGTACATTTTTATAACATACTACACAAGTTTTGCTGTCACCTCATGGAAAAAAAACTTGAATTTTCTACCTTCTTGACACCAAAAAAAATCTTAGAAAAAAACTGTATCAATGTACCCCAGTTCCCCCTACCTCTAGTTTTAGAATATCTTCGTCCAGTTGCGAGAGTATTCTTTCAGTTTCTTCCAATTTTTCTTCCTCTATTATTCTGTAATATTCAAGCTTGAGAGCTTCAAGCTTAAGAGCTTCAAGCTTAAGAGCTTCAAGCTTTTCTTCAGTTTTCGACAAAGAGTCCAAATGGGCTTTCCATTCAGATAAATTGAAGTTTTTTCCATCCGTTGCGTTAAATATCCTGGTGACTTGGGCCTTGATATTCCCTCGCCTTCTGTTCAACGCTGTTATTTCAGTTTCCGACATTATTCATCTTGTTGACGAAATTCGATAAATTCAAGTATTTAACTTAATACAAAAGATGCTGGCTCGGTCATACCTCCGGGTCGCTAGGACCAAAATGTACGGAGGTGTAATAAATTAAAAAGAAAAACTAAATTAAAAAAAAATAGCAAGTAGACTGTAAATTTTAATGGAATGATTATTTTGTTAGAGTCGCCGTTGTTGCAGCATTCAGAGCTTGTTTTTTAAGCCAACTGCATCACACAACACGTGAGCAGGGTTACACTAAATTGCCGATTGGCGTATAATTGCCGTGGACTGTGTTTGTCGCCAAGGCGATGTTACAAAGTTACAATACAGGAGCGGAACATATAGAATAATCAGAAGAGCTTGCAGGTTATTTCATAGTGAAGATATGATATTTTATCCAATTTTGTCAGCATTAGGCCTAAAATGGCAAAATTTAACTCCTTATAACATATCAAAATAAACCAAAAATTTTCCATAAGATTTTTAAAGAAAATAAATAATGAGAAGACAATACTTCATGAAAAATAATGAGAATGTGCGCGGATGGAAAGAAATTTTAAGATATTAAGAAACATGAAGCTAATATTTAACTGATAAAAAACGCTGACATTTTTAAAGGATATCTGCAGCTCTCTGGTATAAAATTGAAACGATAAAACATTGAAATGATAAATATGAAAAATAATTAACAATGAAAACACTGAAGTACAATACCATAAAAGAATTATTTAACAAATTTTAGTGTTGCCAAATTGTAATGAAAAGAAAAATTTTGGAGAATGCTGTAATGAACTTCAATAGAAATTTATTAACTAGTGAGATGTGGCAATCCCAAAACTTTCTTCTATCTTATGCATGTTAATATTTCCTGAAAAATGCAGCGTAGCATCACCACTGGTTAGGCGGTTTTTTACATAAATATTTAATAAATCATACTCCGCTACATGCCATAATCGCACAAGGACGTAGGAACTCACCCTCCCCTCTCATATTACAACTAGAAATGATGTTATTTGGCTTTATCTGCAAACAAGTTCGATTTGTCCGTTCCAAAACTTTCTTCTATCTCATACATGTTAATACTTCAAAATTTGCTATCATAGAACTAAAAATAAATGGCAACCTATGCTTATCATGAGAATTCTACATATATAAAATTTCATGCATTAGTTTTTGAAATATGATTATCGATAAAATCATGTAAATCCTGTAAAGTGAAGCAGTATCACTTGGTGGATGATTTGCTTTAAAAGCTAATCTGCAACAATTTATATCGCAAGCAACTGAATCTCAAGTTTGATGAAAATATCTGCATTAGTTTTTGAAACAGAGCTAATCTGGAAATCGTAAAAAATGCAGCATAAGAACCACTACCATTTTGGACAGTTTACACCAATATATAATCAACACGAATATTTCTCAAGGTGTACCTGAATCTGAAATTTGATATAAAATCGTATATTAATTTCTGAGATAGACCTATTGCAGATAACAGGAAAATACAGCGTAGAAGTACCAGCTGTTGGGACATTTATAACAAAACACAAACAATACCAATTCATAACAAGGGCTAATACAATCTGAAGTTTAATAAAAATCGTCATTTTTTCTTGAGATAGACTCGCACAATATTTTGGTCACACAGAAGCAAATAGAGTCACATACTGACAGTGATTTTAAAAAACATGTTTTCCGGAATCTCCAATTCCTAAATACTTCGAAAATAGGAAGTCGAAAATTTTCACGAATGCAGTACTTTTTTCTCGTAAAGTTAACAGAATGTAAAAATCACATCGATGTAGTTCAAATACCTTAAAATATAATGAATAAGTATATATTTATGGATTCCATAATATATTTAACTAATTTTCAAAAAACAAAATGTGTGTGGCACTCGGGGACTGCCGCGGTAAAGCTATTGCATAGCATTTTTTATCAACTTATGCAAAAATACCGCGTCAATGTCTGCCGAAGTCTATCGAAGAATACTGTGCCGAAGTCTGCCGAACTGAAACGTCGTTAGCCGGAGTGTTAGAATTTTTTCTCGTTACGGAATACCTAGATTCGGTCGCCGCGCTCAAAGCCCGCGATAAAAGCTATGCAATAGCTTAATAAATTACCAAACAAAATTTGGTCGCGCTACGAAAATTAGATCGCGAGTTATAAGCATTTTAAATTTTTCGACCCTCACATTGGGGGATCTCCTGTCACCAAAAATTAACATCGTCTCATAATAAATTACCAAACAAAATCTGGCCGCGCTAAGAAAATCAGATCGCGAGTTATAAGCATTTTAAATTTTTCGTCCCTCACCACGGAGGGTCTCCTGTCACCAAAAGTTAACACTGTCTCATAATAAATTACCAGACAAAATTTGGCCGCGCTACGAAAATTAGATCACGCGTTATAAGCATTTTATATTTTTCGACCCTAGCCTTGGGGGGGGGTCTCCTGTCACCAAAAATTAACAGTCTCATAATAAATTACCAAACAAAATTTGGCCGCGCTACAAAAATTAGATCGCGAGTTATAAGCATTTTAATTTTTTCGACCCTCACCGTGTGTGGGGGGGGGTCTCCTGTCACCAAAAATTAACAATGTCTCATAATAAATCACCAAACAAAATTTGGCGGCGCTACGAAAATTAGACCGCGAGTTATAAGCATTTTAAATTTTTTGACCCTCACCGTGGGGGTCTCCTGTCACCAAAAATTAACACTGTCTCATAATAAATTACCAAACAATATTTTGCCAAGCTACCAAAATTAGATCGCGAGTTAAAAGCATTTTAAATTTTTCGACCCTCACCGTGGGGGGTCTCCTGTCAACAAAAATTAACAATGTCTCATAATAAATCACCAAACAAAATTTGATCGCGCTACGAAAATTAGATCGCAAGTTATAAGCATTTAAAATTTTTCGACCCTCACCGTGGGGGGTCTCCTGTCACCAAAAATTAACACTGTCTCATAATAAATTACCAAACAAAATTTGACCGCCCTATGAAAATTAGATCATAAGAAACATAAGTTTGAGACTTGATATCCTAATATCTGAAAAATACCGCGTCAATATCTGTCGAAGTCTACCGAAGGATACCGTGCCGAAGTTTGCCGAACTGAAACGACGTTAGCCGAAGTGTTAGGTTTTTTCGTTACGGAAGTGTTAGGTTTTCTCGTTATGGAATTTTTAGATTCGGTCGCTTCGCTCAAAGCCCGCGATAAAAGCTATGCAATAGCTTTAAAAAAAATAAAAAATAAAAATCAGATATATTAAAAATATATCCTAAATTTTTATCAATAATAATAATAATAATAATAACAGTGTGAAAAATATAAACTGCCAGTAACATATTCATTCATCTGTTTTATTTCAGTTTCAATTATAAAGTTTTCTGATACATGGACGCTACCACAGCAACGAAGCAAATTTACTTTTACTCCTTAGAAAATAATTCTTCATTTTTTTTAATGCTGTTTAAAGCATAAATTGTTTTATCTTTCAATACATTTCAAACTATTAATTATATTTCTTGTTATTTTATGCTTCATAATTTCTAGAAAAATCCATTTATAGGAATTTCATATTTTCTCTGTTGTTTGATTATCCTTGTTAACTCACTCTTTGTCATCGAAAGAAAGAAATGAAGGCTCCTGAATTTTATTATTTTCTTCCATCTTCAATAGAAGAGGGTATTGCAATCAAAATTTTTTTCGACTTCCAGTTTTCGACGGATTTACCCTTTTAAGTTTCTGAAATTCCAAAAAACATGTTTTTACACAATGTCTGTCCGTCCGTGTGTCTGTATGTTCGTATGTCGCCTATCTACCACCAAAACGAATATGAAGATATACATAGAATTAAACAAAATTTTATGCGAATCTTTTTGGCTGTGACAAGCAGGTTCTCCTTTAACTTTGAAATATTCTGCCGGAAGGGGACGCTGCAATAATGATTTTTGTGGCCATTTTCAATATTGTACCGACTAAAAATGCATGAAGTTATGATTCAAATTTTTTGTGTAAGTGGTTGGTTATGGTCAACAGACCCTCCCTGAATCTGAAAAAAATCCGCCGGAAGGAGGCGCTATAATCGCGATGTCGGTGCCATTTTTATTATTTTACAATCAAAAAGTGTTTAAATTTATGAATAGAACTGAATTAAATTTTTTATATATGATTATTTTTGGATATGGTGAGTAGATCTTTCCTGAATTTGAAAAAAAGTCTGCCTAACATTCTATTGTTCATCGGCTCGTGCAGAGACGAAAACTCGTTTTTAATCCGATTGATTGATTGAAGCAGAAATTTTAGATGAAAATCATGGTTAGTATAGTAATAAATTAATAATATTAACGCATTTACATGCTTAACTAAATTTTGAAATATTAAAATTTACGCATGAGATAGAAGAAAGTTTTGGGATTGGCACAACCGACTATTTTTTCAAAAATGCCTTCATTATAATGAAACTAGAAGGGCCCTGCTACATACGACATTTCTGCACAAATATTTAAACTCTCGCGTTATAGTATGGTTCCTATTTAATAAATTAGTGGATATGCAATGTAATCTACAATATAAAAAAATTAAAATTCTTTAATTTAAGAGCATATTAGAAGTTTAAATTGTATATTGGTGGTCAGAACAGCAAAAAAAGTATGTAACTTGAGCATGGCTGTTTTATTTAACATCTCAGCTATTATTAACAAGGGTTTTGTATTAATAATGAATGCCTAATTTGTAGTCATTTCTTATCCTTATAGCTATATTATTTATTCATTTTTTGTCTTTATATGTGAGTTTAAATTCAAAGTAATTACACCAAATGTCTTTACAGAGAAATACATTAAATAGTCGGAAGTGGCAATCCCAAAACATTCTTCTATCTCATATATGTTAATAATTTCTGAAAAATGAAGCAGATGAGCATTACGGGCCAGGTGATTTATACTAAAATGTGATCAGCAAGAAATTATGACACGTTTTAACTGAATCTGAAGTTTGATTAAAATCCGTGCATTATTTTTTGAGACAGAACTATTACTGAAATGGTAAAAAATATCTGATTAGCATTGCCTTGCCTTGAGGATATACTCTAAAAATTAATTAGGACCAAGTTATATACGGGACTAACAAAATCCGAAGCCATATCAAAGTTTGTGCATTAGTTCTTAAGGTGGACATATCGCGACAATCATGAATGAAGCCGCATAGCAGCTCCACCTGTAGAGTGATTTACACCAAAACGTAATCAGCACCAAATTAAAAGACCTAACGTAATCCGAAAAAAATTGAAAATCCGTGCATGAGTCCTTCAGATTCTGCTATTGCGTAAATTATGAAAAATACACCATAGCAGAGCTGTGGTGGGCAATATACACTAAAATCTTATTAATACCAGTTTATAATAGGGACTAACTGAATCTAGAGTTTTATTAAATTCCGTTCACAAGTTTTTCAGATAAATATCCCACAATATATGTTTCACATACATACATACAGAGAAAAAAGAGTCACAGATAGGCATTTTCTAAAAATATGTTTCTCGGACATCTAAAACGTGCGAATCCATCAAAATCTGGACTTCAAAATTTTTCATGAATCCAATATTTCCTTCTTGAAAAAGACGAAAGAAGGTAAATACCAATTTTGTTTACATATGGCTAACTAATGTTGCTTTCGGTTAAGGCTTAGACAGCGATCACGCACAGAAGTATTTTTCTTATATTAGTGCTCCCTATGTTATTTTATTATGTATACCATACAGTAATGTACAAAAAATTAATTATTAAAAATTTAGTTAATATAGATAAAAGGCTAAGGGGCTTCATAAGCATAGAAAACGTTAAGCTGCTCTATCTAATTTTAAATTGCAGAATAACTGCCAGATGAAAAAACATAAAATATTTATTTTATAATTTATTTCGAGTTTCTTCCTGTTTCTAAGTATGCTACCAGCGTAAAAAAACATCCTATAGAAATACTTATAAAAATTAATTTGATTGTAACGGAAGCTTATTTGTAAATCTCTTTAAATCCAATAAATGAATTTTATTTAAATTAATCACATTATTTCTCCACCCGAAGACGAAATGAACGCAAAAAAAGTATGTTGTGTGGGAGATATTTGTTTTTAACTTTGTATATTATAACATTAAAGAAATAGATATTTTTCTATATTTATGTACGCTTAATCACTTTTTTTATAGACATGATTGACATAAAAAGAATTTCAATTAAAATTATTCTATTTAATTTTAAATAAAAATATTGCTGCTATATGAGGAAATATAAAAAAAATATTTTAAAATTTTAACTATTTAATGAGGGTCGCCAATAACCTAAACAAGTTGGAAATTGCATGTGAAGCGAAGCAAATGAGGTGCGTTCGTACAATAACGAAGATCTAAAAATATCACTCTCATATATCAACCTCATAAAATTTTAACCCTCTAAGCGTTTAACACGTAATATTCCGTACACTAAGCTCCAGGTTTCACTGCAATATAGGCAATGTTTAAGATATTATTATTCTATAAATTTAATGAATTTTCAAAGCATTGAAGAATGATTAAGACTCTCAAGATTACATTTATATTCCTAAATAAGATTTTTTATGTAATATTGAAAGAATCATAATTTATTAGCATTTAAAACAAAATGAGGAGAAAACAACATTACAATTTTACCCATTTGCAAGACGCTTGGAGGGTTAAATAGTTAATTACAATTATAATGCGCACCAAAAAATGTTCTCCGTATACCTTTATGTCATGGAATACTTTTGTGTGACCTTGTAAATCAATAACAAATATTCTTTGCACCACAGATTATGCAACATGTATATTATAATATGTAATTTATAGAAGCATATCAATTTTATTATGTTCGAATGAGCGTAACATCATTAAAATGCATTTGAAACATTTCTCCCCATTGACCGTAATGTAACGGAATACATTTGATTGTTCTTGTAATTGAACTACGCATCCGATTTTATTAAAATTTGAAATGACTCCACAAAATTATGTAATAATTATGTATTTCACGGTTAAACGATTAAAATGCATTTGAAAACTTTTTTTCCCCATTGACCGTAATGTAACGGAATACTTTTCATTGTTCCTGTAATTGAACTACGCATCCGATTTTGATAAAATGTGAAAAGACTCCACAAAATTATGTAATAATTACATTTTTTAGATTTCAAATGATTCAGTTGGGTAGTTTTTGCGTTGTTATATGCGGATGGACAGACGGACGGACTGAGTGACAACTATAGATATGAACGCCCCTAAAAACTGTAATCAGGAAATTTTTATTAATACATAAATTTGACAACGGCTGAAGCTTATTTTCAATATTTGAGTAAAATTCTACACGCGCAGTTTCTTAAAATTCGTTCAACAGTTACGAATCATGTAACTCAATCATGGAAAATCCCTTTTTCAACAATAACTAATTTGTGATACAGTGTAATACAGTGATGCATAATCTTTTCGCAAGAAAATTGTTTGATAGCACAAAATTTGAAAATGGACGTTTGTTTTATTTAATAGCAAAGTTGCTGTAGTTATTAAAAAAAATATTATGCGTAACAGGTTGTGTATCCCTAGTGTCATGCATCTGAATTTTGTTAAAGAATTATGAATGTTATATCCCAAGTTCTTCCTGGAGAACGTGAAACAATAATCCTGACAAGAAACACAAATTTCATAGAGTTACAAAAAACATAATGTTCTGTTAAATAATTTTAGCTCAAATTATTAAATGATTTTAGTGTGGTCTTATAAAAAATCATAAATGGTGCAAACTGCTTGTTTTGGAAACAAATACAATGTAAAGGTACTTATAAATAATGCAAAAACATATATAGAATAAAAACAATAAACCGAACTGGAGTGAAAAATTAGCCAGAGCCAGGAATCGAACGAGGGGATTTCCTGGCTCTGACTAATTTCTCCCTCCAGTTGGGTTTATCGTATTTATAGTATATATGTCTGTGCATTATTTGTATGTACCTTTTATGATTTGACTGCAGGCGTTATTTGTGTGTGTATGTGTGTTTTAATAAATATGATGTAGGTGATTATAACAACATACTAAAATTACATTACCACCAGCGTTCTGCAAAACTTGCATATAAGCATTTCAAAACAGTTTCATAAATTTCGTTTCATAAAATCTGATCATAAAATAGTTACATAAATTCATTTCATTAAATAATTACATTAAATTTTTATATAAAGGATAAATAATTATTTATCTAGTGAATAAATATATTGGTATGATAAATCAATATTTATCTCTTCATTTTTTTTTCTCTCCAAAGAAACATGTTCTTCTAACTTACACAAAATACTTTTGAAACCATATTTCATTACGAATAATATTTTAGATTTTGTACTTTTATTATACTTACATCAATAAATTTATCGAAGAGAATCAGAAAAAATGTAGCATTCTCTTCACTGATCAAATGTATAGGAAAAAAATAGGAAAAAATTATTTTTAACTCAATTCTAAATATTTCACTGGATAAAACTCAAAATAAAAATTTTCAATTTTCCTTAATAAGTTATTTCTTGCCTTTTATTTTTAAAAAAAGTTAACAACTATGAAAAGTATTCTTTTTTTACTTGTCAATACTTTTCAAACTCTTTGTTATATACTTCGTTATTTTATGCATCTTACTAAAAATATTTTCACAGAAAAAACACGTCTGTTTGACTTACAATATTATCATTATTAGCTCAATGGTATCCATTGTTTGACAAAATAAATGTCACCCTCCAATTTCGTTTTTTCAAAAATAGATTCTTTGTAATTATGTAAATATTTGTCTAGCGACTTCTCTCTTTTCGCTTGCACTAGAAAAAGATTTCTTTAAAATAATCATAAAAGTGTAATTCTTTTTTGATATATTTCAGATGCTGTAACCAGAGGCATCGCCATGGAGTGTTATAGTGGAGGGGGGAGCCTCCTATCCAATGTTTGTAAACTTCGGAAATTCGGACTTATAGTTTTAAAATTGTAGATGATTTTTGAAAGACTTTTTATGTAAAAAAAAAAAAAAATAATAGCAAAACAAACATGAATATATTATTATTTTGGTGACTTTTTTTCTACTATTGTAACAGTTAAATAATTAATTAAAATACAAAAAGAAAGCAGCAACACCCAACTTATCATTGTGTTTTTCTATTCTCTGAAAATATCATTCATCTTCCAGACATTATTTGTGTGTGTATACGTGTTTTAATAAATATGATATAGGTGAATATAACAACACATACCAAGATTTCATCATCACCAGCGTTTTATAAATTTCTCATTTAAGCATTTCAAAGAATTTCATAAATTCCGTTTCATAAAATCTTTTCATAAAATCGTTACGGAAATTCATTTAATTAATTTGTTATATTAAACTATTTTATATAAGGTATTTGTACCCTATATGGACAGGGCTCTCAATATGGACACCCCTAATATTTTTAACGGTAATAATTTTGATCTAGAATTGACTCAACATTTTCGAGAAGAAAAGCAGTTGAAAAGATAATTAAGTCTGGAAAGTGTAAAAAAGCGCGATGTTCGCCATTTAGGAAGAAACTTGTTATTTTGAGATGTGCTGATCTTAATTACTTATAAGCTTATATTCTTATTAGATATGGTAAAATTTCATTAAATTTTAAAAAGTGGAGTATTTTAGAAAACTAATAAAACATATTTTCGATTGCTATTGCGTATTTTGCTTAAAACAATTTTCCTTATTCATTTAGTACAAGATTTAGTAAAACTACGCAAGGTTCCTAATATGGACAGCTTATGTCCCCATCGACTACAACTGTAAGAAAGAAGAAAATTCAACGTTGCCAAGCAATAACTTGAAAAGTCATCAACGTGGTAAAATCTTTGTTCAACAGAGTGCTATTTGAACAATAACCCCAAAAACTTCCTCCAAAAAACCCTTGCAGAAAAATAAAAAGCAGCCCCCCCCCCAGTAGGATATCTGTTGGTGAAATCTTAGGTACCAATGGTATGACTTCCTCAACAAAGGAGAACTGGTACTGCTTCTTTTGCAGTATTGATGCTTTTTCAAACATGCGGCCATGCATCACATGTGGCAGATATGTTTATCAGGATTATGTGGGACTTACTGTCCGTGGGGGAAAAGTTTCTATTTGTCCATGTTGTGAGGACTGAAAAATAACAGATGTATATTCGCAGACAAATTCAATAAAGCTAAGCAAAACCAACAATATTACTTCATAATATTTACTAATAATTAAGGGGCTTTGCATGGGTCTTTGAAGGGTAAAAACCGAGAATGCCCCCCCCCCTTTCTAAAATGCATGTTCTGAAGATATTTACTGCCCCCCTCCTCTTCGGAATACTTTAAGATGCATTTTTTTATTCCCTTTCCTCTAAAATCCCTTGGAAAAGTCGCTCTTCCATACACACTGTGTAGAAAGTCAATAAGGAAACACCTGTCCATAATAGGGACAGGTAGTTCCTTATATGGACACTTGTAAACATTTTTTTTTGTTTTTATCATTTAAATTAAACCAGAATAATTACAAGGTCGCTAATTTTAATAATGATAGTCAACAGTCCAAGGATAATGGTCACATATTTTTTGAGTCCTATGACTTGTGCATGGGGGTGAAAAAATACATTTTCCTTAAGGTGTTCATATTGGGTACCGGTACCTTATAAGGTAAATAAGTATTTATCTGGTCAATAAATACATAGGTAAGATAAATATACAGTTGTCACATTTTGTTTCTTTTTAGAAAGACATGCTCTTTAAATTTACACAAAATTTTTATGAAACTATATTTCATTACGAATAATTTTTTAGATTTTGTATTTTTATAATACTTTCATTAATAAATTTACCGAAGAGAATCAGAAAAAAAGTAGCTTTCTCTTCACTAATAAAAAGTTGTTTGAAAAATACGAAAAACTTATTTTGATCTCAATTCTAAATATTTCACTAGATAAAACACCAAATGAAATTTTTCAGCTTTTCTTTATTAAATTATTTCTTGTTCTAAAAAAATTAACAAATATAAAAAATATTTTCTTTTTACTTTTCAATACTTTTCAAACTCTTTTATATACTCTGTTACTTTATACATCTTACTAAAAATATTTTCACAGAAAAAACACAAATTTTTTACTTATATTATTATCATTTTTAAGTCAATGGTATCCATATTTTGACAAAATAAATGTTGCCCTTCAATTTCGTTTTTTCAGAAAGAAATTCTTTGTAATTATTTAAATATCTGTCCAGTGACTTCTCTCTTTATCTTTTCGTTTCCCCAAGAGAAATGCTCTTTTAGAATCTATACAAAATAATCATAAAAATGTATTTTATTTTTTATATATTTCAGGTGTTGTAACCAGAGGCGTCGCCATGGGATGTTACTGGGGGAGGGGTGTCTCCTCCTCCAATGTTTGTGAACTTGGGAAATTGAGGCTTGGAACTGGGAAGTTGTAGATTTTGGAAAGACATTTTCTTTTTTAAAAATAATATCAAAACAAATATGAATTTATTACTATTTTGGTGACTTCTTTTCTAGTATTGTATCAGATAAATAATTAAATAAAATACAAAAAGAAGGTAGCAAAACCCAACATGTCATTCTCTTTCTCTATTTTCTGAAAATATCATTGATCTCCCAGACTTTATCTACTCCTGTCCATAAACAGTTTTCGATTTAAAATGACTTTTATGATTTGAATGCAGGTTTTATTTGTGTGTGTATGTGTGTTTTAATAAATATGACTTAGGTGTCTATAACAGTATACTAAAATTGCATACAATAAAACTCACATTGAAGCATTTCCATAGAGTTTCATAAAATCTTATCATAAAATAGTTACATAAACTCATTTCATTAGATTGTTTCCGATGGGGAGTTTTAAAATAAGTTTCCCCAGCGGGTCTGTGGACAGAAATGCGTATGAAAATGAAACAATAGAATGAGACATAAATGATACGACACACATTTATTTGTCAATGTAAGTACCAAATACGTTGAGTCATTTGTCAACTTTAAACGCTTCTTCCGTATGCAAAGTCCCCAGATTTTCCTGGAGGGCTTTTAGAAGCTTATCAGGCGGAATGACAAATACCTCAATGCACTTAGTAATTATGTGAAAAAATAAAGATATGTCTTATCTTTAATTTCTCATTCTATTTTTGACTTTCATACCCAACTCTGACCACAGTCGAAAGGGTAAAACTTATTTTCAGACTCACCCTCGTATATTAAACTTTTTTATAGATAGAATAAATAAATATTTATCTAGTGAATGGATATATATGTAAGATAAATAAGTTTTTATTACATTTTTTTTCTCATCAGTATCATATTCTTTAAATTTACATAAAATATTTATGAAACTATATTTCATTACGAATAATATTTTAGATTTTGTATTTTTCTTATACTTACATGAATAAATTTACCGAAGAGAATCAGAAAAATAAATGTAGCTTTCTTTTGATTAATCAAAAGTTTTTATAAAAATACGAAAACTTATTTTGATCTCAACTCTAAATATTTTTCTAGATACAACACCAAATAAAAATTTTCAGTTTTCCTTATTAAATTATTTCTTGTCTTTTAAAAAAATTAACACATATAAAAGTTATTGTTTTTACTTGTCAATATTTCTCAAACTCTTTGTTATATACTTCGTTATTTCATACATCTTACTAAAAATATTTTCACAGAAAAACACGTCCGTTTCACTTAAAATATTATCATTATTAACTCAATAGTATCCATCTTTCGACAAAACAAATATTACCTTTCAATATAGTTTTTTCAAAAATAGATTCCTTGTAATTAAGTAAATATTTGCCCTGTGACTTCTCTCTTTATATTTTCGTATCTTCTTGAGAAAGTCTCCTTTAGAATTTACACAAAATAATCATAAAAACTTATTTCATTTTTGTTATATTTTAGATGATGTAACCAAAGGCGTCACCATGGGAAGTTATTGGGGGGACTCCCCCTCTAACATTTGTCAACTTGGGACTTCAAATTTTAAGACTCACCCTCGTATATTAAACTTTTTTATATATGTTAAATAAAAAAAAAGTTTATCTAGTGAATAAATATATAAGTAAGTTAATTAAGTATATATCACATATTTTTTTCTCTAAAGAAACATGTTCTTCAAATTTAAAAAAAATGTTTATGAAACTGTATTTCACAACAAATAATATTTTAGATTTTGTATTTTGTTATACTTACATCAATAAATTAATCATACCGAAGAGAATCAGAAAAAAATTGTAGCTTTCTTTTCATAATCAAAAGTTTTTAGAAAAATAAGAAAAACTTATTTTGATCTCAATTCTAAATATTTCACTTGATAAATTACCAATAAAAATTTTCAGTTTTCCTTATTAAATTATTTCTTATCTTTAAAAAAAATTAACAACTATAAAATATAATTTTGTACTTGTCAATACTTTTCAAACTCTTTGATAAATACTTCATTATTTTATACATCTTACTAAAAATATATTCATAGGGAAAACACGTCTGTTTTACTTATAATATTATCATTATTAACTCAATTATATCTATCTTTTGAAAAAATAAAAGTTATCCTTCACTTGCAATCAATCAATTTTCAAAAATACTTTCATTGTAATTAAGTAAATTTTTGCTCAGTGACTTCTCTCTTTATCTTTATCTTTCCCCTTGGGAAAGACACCTTTAACATTTGCACGAAATATTTTTTTTTCTATTTTTGCCTGACCGATTCTTTATTTATATTTTTTTTATCTGAGCAATTCGTCTAACTGCAGTATCATTGACCACTTCAAAAGTGTTCACATGGCTTCTTAAGAATATCATTAATGTATTCTGTCATGTCATAGATCCCAAATAATTTAAAGAACACATTTTTCTTTTATTAGTAACGAAATGGCTCAGGTCTGTTCCTACAAAATCTAGATTTTTTTCTATTTAATCGCTTCCATTCATTTTACTTTAAACGTCTGGTTTCTAAATTTTTAATTATATTTTCTTTATCAATATGAGCGACAATACATTCGTCCAACATAATACATTAATTCAAAAAAGCGAATTATAAGTTTGTTGTTTTTCAAGGCTACCAAAGGTATCTCTCAATAACTGTAAGACTATTATTTTTGACGTATGAAACTAGTTAAGTGCTCAGAAGCCCTAGTAAATCCAAATCATTCTCAGGCACCTTTTTACGCACCATTGCGTCGTGCTAAAAGTGAATATACAGTCGGCTCTCGTTAATTCGAACTCGTTGGAACCACAAGAAATGTTCGAACTATCCAGAGTTCGAATTATGAAAAGTACAAAAAGAAAGCAGGTTTAAAGGGATACTAGTAGAACAAAGAAATTAATATTATAGAACTTTTTTAATTTATTTCGGCTGTTTTGATTAGAATATGACTTAATATTAAATTAAAAGGTGTAAATACCTGAACTACTTAAGAGAACAAGACTCAATAGAAGAAGAGGTAGAAGTGTCATTGATGGAGAGCCTGTTCACTAATAAAACGGATAGCAAATACGTGGGATAATATGCATATTAATTCAGACCAATTCTGTCAAAAATGAAAGAAAGAAGGCTATTTCAAGAATCTAAAATCCATGAAAAAGTAAGGAAAAATAAAAAATTTGGAAATCTCATTAGTTTGAATTAAACGATGTCAAGAGAAAATGAGTTCGAATAAACAAATATTTTTAAAACTATTCTGCCATTGAAAATTTTGGGACTTCATTTTTAATTCAAATTAAGCGAAAATTCAATTTATCCAATTTCGAATTAACGAGAGTTTATATATGGTTGACATGCAACAAATGCGCAACCCATTTAATTCTTTTCAATTCTCGTTGAGAATTGTTCAACCATTTGTTAAAGAGAACAATTTGTGTAATTGAATGCATTGCCTTTTATACCTACCTTGCATGATGTAGAGCCCTTCGGATCCTGAAACGGAAGTCTTTTTCAGACCAATCTCCGAGGTAACTTATTGTAGTTTTTTTCTGGCATGATTTCTATCATTTAGGAAATTTTGAAATCATTTATCTATTTTCCATAAATTCATTTCATTATAGTGTCACATTAAACTATTTTCCTGGAGGGCTTTTCGAAGCTTATCAAGCGGTATGACAAAAGTCTCGATGTATTTGGTAATTATGTCCAAAATAAAGGTATACCTTATATTTAACTTCCCATTCTATTTTTGTCTTTCATACACAATTCTGACCACAGTCGTAAAAGAATACTTATTTTCAGACTCACCTTCGTATATTAAACTATTTTATATATAGAATAAATAAATGTTTATCTAGTGAAGAAATGTATAGGTAAGATAAATAAATATTTATTACATCTTTTTTTCTCTCCGAAGAAACATATTCTTCAAATTTACACAAAATATTTAAGAAACTATATTCCATTACGATTAATATTATGGATTTTGTATTTTTGTTGTCCTTACATTAATAAATTTACAGAAGAGAATCAGAAAATAAATGTAGCTTTCTTTCCGCTAATCAAGTGTTCTTAGAAAAATACAAAAAGCTTATTTTGATTTCAATTCTAAATATTTCACTAAATAAAATATCAAATAAAATTTTTCCGTTTTCTTTATTAAATTATTTCTTGTCTTTAAAAAATTTTAACAAACATAAAGATATTTTTTTTACTTGTCTATATTTTTCATACTCTTTTTTATATACTTCGTTTTTTGATACATCTTACTACAAATATTTTCACAGAAAAAAACACGTCTGTTTTACTTATAATACTATCATTATTAATTCAATGGTATTCATCTTTTCACAACATAAATGTTACCCTTCAATTTCGTCTTTTCAAAAATAGATTCTTTGTAATTGTGTAAATATTTGTCCAGTGACTTCTGTCTTTATCTTTTCGTTTCCCCTTGAGAAAGATTCCTTCAGAATTCACACGAAATAATTGCAAAAATGTATTTCATTTTTGTTATAGTTGAGATGCTGCAACCAGAGGTTTCACCATTGGACGATATTTGGGGGGGGGGGGGGGAATCACCCCTTCCAATGTTTCTGAACTTATGCAATTTGGGCTTAGAACTGGGAAATTGTAGATTTTTGAAAGGGGAATTGTATTTTTTTTCTTTTTAAAAAATAATAGCAAAACAAATATAAATTTATTATTATTCTGGTGACTTCTTTCAAGTACTGAAACAGTTTAATAATTAAATGAAACACAAAAAGAAAGCAGTAAGACCCAACATGTCATTCTGTTTCTCTATTCTCTGAAAATATCATTTATCTTCTAG
The DNA here is from genome assembly GCA_964019185.1 of Maratus speculifer. Classification (NCBI taxonomy): domain Eukaryota; kingdom Metazoa; phylum Arthropoda; class Arachnida; order Araneae; family Salticidae; genus Maratus; species Maratus speculifer. The sequence continues at coordinate 275,307,430 of OZ025289.1, read as the reverse complement.
ACTTTAGTCATCTACTCCTGTCCATCAACAATTTTTTATTTGAATTGACCTTTATGATTTAAATCCAGGCGTTATTTGAGTGTGTATGTGTGTTTTAATAATCATCATGTAGGTGTCTATAACAATATACTAAAATTACATTAAAACCAGCTTTTTACAAAACTCGTGTTTACATTTCAAATAATGCATAAACATAACATAAACAAAATGGTGCATAAACAAAAGAGTTTTAATACATTTTGTTTCATAAAATCTTATCAATTAATAGTTACATAAATTTATTTCTTTAAATCATTACATTAAACTATTTTATATACAGGATAAGAAAATACTTATCTCGTGAATAAATATGCCAGTAAGATAAATAAATAATAATTATCACATCTTTTTGTTTCAGTCCAAACAAACATATTCCTCAAATTTACACAAAATATCTATGAAACTATATTTCATTACGAATGATATTTTAGATTTTGTATTTTTCTTATACTTACATGAATAAATTTACCGAAGAGAATCAGAAAACAAAATGTAACTTTCTTTTGATTAATCAAAAGTTTTTATAAAAATACGAAAACTTATTTTGATCTCAACTCTAAATATTTTTCTAGATACAACACCAAATAAAAATTTTCAGTTTTCCTTATTAAATTATTTCTTGCCTTTAAAAAAAATTAACAAATATAAAAGATATTTTTTTGCTTGCAATACTTTTCAAACTCTTTGTTATATACTTCGTTATTTTACACACCTTACGAAAAATATTTTTACAGAAGAAACACGTCTGTTTTACTTATTATATTATCATTACTAACTCAACGGTATTCATCTTTTGAAAAAGTAAATGTTGTCCTTCAATTTCGTTTTTTCAAAAATAGATTTCTCGTAATTAAGTAAATATTTGTCCAATGACTTCTCTCTTTATCTTTATGTGTCCCTAGAGAAAGACGTCTTTAGAAATTACACAAAATAATCATAAAAGTGTATTTCGTTTTTTTTTTTTTTTTTTTTTTTTTTTTTTTTTGTAACTGTTTCACCTATACTTTTAATAAATGTCGCGTAGCATAAAAGTTGTCTACTTTTAAGGAAATACCTTTTTAAATTAAGAAAATTGCAGTAGAAATAAAGTAAAAGAATATAATATACGTGTCATTCTGATTTGTACTCGACTGTACTTTTGTTTAACACTTTCGGGTCTGATGTACTATTAATAGTACATGACTTTTCATCGAGAATTATTTTATCTTAACAATTACTAAGTTACTTTCTACATCTAGAAATGATGGTATATGGCTATTAGGGTGTTTCATTTTGTAAATATAATAATAAAAGTAATTTGTAAATATAGTAATATAAAATTTACGCGGACTACGCTTACGCCCCAAGTCTCAGTGACGTAAAAAATATAAATGCCAAATTTGAAGAAGATTAAATAATATATTTAGAGGTTGCACACTTTGGTCACTTTTCTAAAGGTGGACGAAAAATACGAATTTTCAATGTTAATTACTTTCATTGGAAAAACTGAAAAACGCAAACTTAAAATAATACTAATACTCGACAGTAAGTTTAGTAGTTAGTACGAAAAAAAAAAACACGGGTTTTAATAATCAACTTTGAACAATGCAATTCTTTCTTTTATTCGTTTGGGGTAGACATTTCTGTAACGTTCGACTACCTTCATCAAGAATTGTCTTTTTTCTTTGTTCTTCCCTGACCGATTCATTATATTTTTTATCAGACCAATTCCTCTAACTGTAGTATCAATGACCACTTCAGAAACGTTCAAATGGCTTCTTAGAATACCATTGATGTATTCTGTCATGAAGCCAAATAACTTCAAAAACGTTTTTGTTTTATTAGTAACGAAATGGCTCAGGTCATTTCTTACAAAATCTAGATTTTTTCCATCTAATTGTTTCATATCGCTTTTCTATGAAAGTCTGGTTTCTAAATTTTTAATTATATATTCCTTATCAATATGAGCGACAATACATTCGTCCAGCATAATATAATAACTCAAAAAAGCCAATTATGCGTTTTTCGTTTTTCTGGATACCAAACGTGTCTCTTAGTAACTCTGAGACTATTGTTTTTGACATATGCATCTAGTTAAGTGCTCGGAAGCCCTGGTAAATCCAAATCATTCTCTAACGCCTTGGACGTACAACTGCCTCGTGCCAAAAGTGAATATACAGTCTGTTCTCGTTAATTCGAACTCGTTGGGACCACAATAAACATTCGAATTATGGAAAGTATGAAAAGAAAACATGTTTTAAGCGATACTATTACAAAGGAAGAAATGTTATAGAACTTTTTAATTTATTTCGGCTGTTATGATTAGAATATGACTTAATGTTAAATTAAAAGGTAAAATTCATGAACTAATTAAGAGATTGGGAACAAGCACATTAGAAGAAGAGGTAGAAGTATCATTGATGGAGAGACTGGGCACTGATAAAGCGGATAGCAATTGCATTGGATAATATGTATATTAATTCTGAACATTTCTGACAAAAGTGATAGAAAAAAAGCTATTTCAAAAATCTAAACACTGTGAAAAAAAGGACAAATAAAAAATTTGGAAATCTCATTAGTTTGAATTAAACGATGTCAAGAGAAAATGAGTTCGAATAAACAAATATTTTTAAAACTATTCTGCCATTAAAAAATTTGGGACTTCATTTTTAATTCGAATTAAGCGAAAATTCGATTTATCCGGTTTCGAATTAACGAGAGTTTATATATGGTTGGCATGCAACAAATTCTCAATCGATTTAATTCCTTTTAATTCTTGTTGATAAGTATTCCACCATTTGTTAAAGAGAACAATTTGTGTAGCTGAATATATAGCCTTTACTATCCACCTTGCTTAGAGCCCTTGTGGTCCTGATATTAAAGTCTTTTTCAGACCAATCTCCGAGATAACTCTTTGTAGTCTTTCCTGGTATGATTTCTGTCATTTAGGACATTTTGGAGGTCATTTATATGTACTCCACAGTATATATACTTCATAAATTCATTTCATTATAATGTAACATTATCTATTTAGGATAAGTAAATATTTATCTATTTAATAAATGTATAGGTAAGATAAATAAATATTTATTGCATATTCTTTTTCTCTCCAAAGAAACATATTCTTCAAATTTACAAAAAAAAAAAAAATATGAAACTACATTTCATTGCGAATAATGTTTTATATTTTATATTTTTTTTTATACTTACATTAATAAATTTACCGAAGAGAATCAGAAAAAATGTAGCTTTCTTTTCGCTAATCAAAAGCTCATAAAAAAATACGAAAAACTTACTTTGATCTGAATCACAAATATTTCACTAGATAAATTACCAAATTAAGATTTTCAGTTTTCCTTATTAAATTATTTCTTGTCTTTAAAAAAATTTAACAAATGTAAAAGATATTATTTTTTTACTTGTAAATACATTTCAAAATCTTTGTTATAACTACTTCGTTATTTTATACATGTTACTAAAAATATTTTCACAGAAGAATACGTCTATTTTACGTATAATATTACCATTATTAACTCAAGGGTGTTCATCTTTTGAAAAAATAAATGTTAACCTTCAATTTTGTTTTTTTCGAAAATAGGTTCCTTGTACTTAAGTAAATATTTGTCCAGTGACTTTACTCTTTATCTTTTTGTTTCCCCTGGAGAAACACTCCTTTAGAAAAAACACAAAATAATCATAAAAATATGTTTCTTTTTTGTTATATTTCAGATACTGAAACTGTTTCACCTATATTTTCAAAAATTGCTGCATGGTATAAGAATGTCCTATTTTTATAAAATACCTTTTTAAATGAAATCATTCACAGCAAAAATAAAGGAAAAAAATAGATGTGTCACTCTGAATCGCACTCGACCGTATTTTTATTTAAATTGTGGCGATTTACTCGAATGCAGCAGATAAATAAGAATTGTAGATCCCGCGCAGTTGCTTCATATTCATACCATATATTATAGTTCCGTTTCTCAAGACCGTATTTAAATGGATTTAGTATTAAAAAATGGATTTAATTGCAAGTTACCACTAATAAACATGAATTGAACAATTGCATGCATTAACCGTACATTCTAAAACACTTTGATATAGTCACGGTGGGCAATAACAAAAAGTGCTATTTTTACGTGTAATTATGAAGGAATTCGGCAGATGGCAGCTAAGAGTTCTGGGCGGGCTAACTTTGAGACAAATGAATCGCAGACAACAGCTAAAAAATTATTTGTTCCATTTGCAATCCTTATCGCTGGAAGAAGCACGTAACAGTCCACGCCCGATCTAAAATTTGAGAGCTATGTTGTGTGATCTGAAGACTATATATTTATTAGAAAATACCTTGTTTATTACATAAATTTGAAGAAATGTTGTTAAATAAGTAAATGTTTGTCCAGTGACTTATCTCTTTATCTTTTCATTTCCCCTAGAGAAAGACTCCTTTAGAGTTTGTACAAAACAATCATAAAAGTGTATTTCATTTTGTTGTATTCCAGATGCTGTAACTGTTTCACCAATGCTTTCAAAAAATGTCGCATTGTACAGGGTGATTCATAATGAATGGTACAAAAAGAAAACATGATTGTGAACGTTGTAATTAATATATTTAGAAAATTTAAATTTACCTCAAAACTACATTTATTCAAGTTTCTACAGATGTTCAATATGTGCCCCTCCGGTAACACGACAAATGTCTACAGGTAATCAAGCTCCTGCCACACTCGTTATAGCATATCCCCTGTGATGGAGGTCAACACTGCAGTTATCCGCTACTTCAGTTCCTCTTAGTCCTAAAGAAGTGGAGGCACAAACACCTTGTCTTTAACGAAATACAGAGAAAAAAATAACAGGGCGTTAGATTTGGTGATCTCGGCGGCCAATGAAGACATGTCAAATTCTGTGGCCCAGCACGGCCAATCCAGCGATGCGATGGTTCTTTACGAAATTTCGAGCGAAAATGTCTTTGTACAACAGTTAACGAGGAAATTTTGGTATTTTCGAAAACGAAGTACGCTTTCTCCTGCATGGACGATATTTTGTTTAACAGAACCTCTATCGGTGAATTCGTTATTCGAGGATTTTTTCCGGTTGCCAAATAAAACCTTTATAATTATAGTTGCAGAATAAATTTGTTTCGACTGAATAAATCCATTACGGTAGTCACACTGCGCTATTCTTTTTGACCCATTCATTATGAATCACCTGGCATAAGAATGCTCTATTTTTAAGAAAATACTTTTTTAAATGAAGTCAATTGCAATAGAAAAAAAAATAAAAGAATAGAATTAAAGTGTCATTCTGCATTGCACTCGGCTGTACTTTTGTTTAAATTGTGGCAATTTACTAGAAATCAACAGATAAATAAAAATTGCAGATCTCGCGCAAAAATTTGTAAAATCGATTTCAAAAATCGATTTCTTGTCATTAAGTAGATATTTGTCCAACGACTTCTCTCTATCTTTTCGTTTCCCCTAGAGAAAGACTCTTTTAGAATTCGCACAATATAATCATAAAAGTGTATTTCATTTTTGTTTTATTTCAGATTCTGTAACTGTTTCACCTATACTTTCAAGATATGTCTTTTAGTGTAGAAATGTCCAATTTTTAAGGAAATACCTTTTTAAATGAAATCAATTGCAGTAGAAATTAAGTAAAAGAATAGAATGTAAGTGTTATCTGAATTGCACTTCACTGTACTTTTGTTTAAATTGTAGAAATTTACTCGAAAGGAACATATAACTAACAATTGCAGATGTCGCAATATTATTTCTGGATTCATACATTACATTGTGGTACGATCTCAAGGGGGGGGGGGGGTTATTAGTGGATTAAGGGGTATTGCAAGTCGTCAACATTCCACTAACAAACATGAATTGGAAAATTTCATGTATTATGCATACATTCTGAAACACTTTGATGTATTTTTTTCTTTTATTTTACTATAAAATTTAATAAGACAATTTAAATAAAGAATTAAACGACAATTGAAAGTGTTAAAAATCCACATTCAGCAATTGCTGTATATAGCTGGTAATGTATGGAATACTTATTCGCAGCTTCAGATATGGTATATAAAATTTTATGCATACCACATAATTAAGCTAAAATTTTAATCAAACGGAAAACTAATAAAGTTTCTAAAAGTAATTTAAATTACTTTTTATGGTAGTTACTAAAATTTATCAAAATAACGTTATAGTTACGTTCTTTTATTCTGCATGTAAGGTGTGCTGGGGGTAATAACGCCACGGTTTTCTATAACACAAAGTGCTATTATTACATGTAATTATGAAATAATCGCACCTACGAGTTCTTCACAGAAGAGCTCTTAGACATATGAATCGCAAAAATAGCTAACAAATCATTTGTTCCATTTGTGGACCTTATCGCTGCAAGAGACATTTAACAGTCAACGGTCGGTCTAAAATTTGCGAGTAAGTTTTGTGATCTGAAGACTATATATTTATTAGGTAATACATTGTTTATTACATAAATTTGAAGTGTATTTCATGTATTTTAAAAATGTTTTGGACGATTTTGGATGTGCTTGCAAGGTAATTTGTAGTTTAAAATATACTGACGAATAAGACATCCTTTGGCTTTATTTCCCCAGTTGATATTTTTTACGCGCTGAAACTACATCCGAAGAGGTTTTTTTTATGCACTAGAGAGCATTAGCGTCATTGTTACATTTGAATCAGGTTAAAAAGGTATTTGCACGTCCTAAGTGCTGTCATTTTTTTCTTTTTTCATTTCAGAAAATTGGAATTTGAAATTTTTATTACTGCATCTAGATATTGTAATTACCAGTAAGTAAGAGAAATTAGTTAATTTCTAGAGCTGTAGAGTTTTTATTTTTAGAACTAGACAATTTACATGTTATTATTCAATTTTATTCTATAATTTTGTTTGCATGGCATTATTTCCCACATAGTTTCGTAATAACTTCAAGTAGCATTGGTCAAGAAATCACGCGATTCCATTTTATGAATGTATATCTGCTAACATATTCTTTCTCGTATACATTGTCAATAAATTACTGTAGAATTCCTTATATTTCTTTGGAAAAAAATATCTAAAATGAAGCCTTGAAAATTTGTAGAGTTTTAATGTGGCGTTATCATCACAAAATACCTTATATCAAATTTATTTATGTTGTTGCGTAGAAGCAGTATCCCTATTCTAGAAAAAAGTAACTTACGCTCTCTGTCACCGCCACTGACAATGAATTTTTTGTGTTCTGGTTCATTTCTTAGCTAATATGAAGACAACTAACTGCACATAAAATGTAAAAAATTGTAATATTATAGAGAAATGTTTGAGAAACACACTGATGCATGTAATTTTTAAATAAAAAATATTTTAAGCGATATTGAATGCTAAATGGTGTCAGAATTGTTCCATTAAAAATTTTTATAGGAGCAAAAACTATACACAGGAATCGAACAATTATTTAGATTACTTTATACATTGGAAGTTTACACTGTGCAGACTGCATAGATATAGGATTTATTTCCATTTAAATGCAATTTTCAGCATTTTGAGAGACATATTTTACAAATTTTAGAAAACATTACTTTCAACTATTGCCAAATGATCAAAGCATAATATTTTCTTTAAATTAAAAAAATATTCACATGCGACTATTAAGAAAACTTTAAATGAGAATTAAAAAATTACGAGTTAAAATCCCGAAATATTGAAAATGAAGTCACAAAACCATATTTACATATGAATATTAAAAGAGAAAGAAAATTTTAAAAGAATGAATTCAATAAAATGCGTGAACCGCCATAAATGAAGAAAATTAATCCTTATCCTTATGTATAAAAAAAGTAATGATTTGAAAATGGACCAATGAAAAACTGCGTAGATACGTTAGGGGGCGGAGCCCTGTTCTGTCACCAAATATTGCCAAGTTCCCATAGACATCAGATGAAAACCAATATATTTGATTGCTTGAAGAAAATCAACAATTTCAGACATTTTTATGCAACAAAAACTAATATTAGCTTAAGAAAAGCGCTTAATAAGATTCTTTACACTATTATTGAGCACAAATACTAATAATTTTACTAATACTATTTATAAAATCCGTAACAATATATTTGTGTGAAATATATTTATGTCAATTTCTTAGACAAACAAATTCATAATCTAAAAATTATAGAATGTTGCACGTATTAACTAGGACTGATGGACAAGAATATATTTAATAATCTGATATATATTATAAATGTGAAAGTGTGTCCGAAACTTAGAATGAAATTGGCTTCAAAACGGATGGATTAATATCTCTGAATCTTTGTATATAGATAGATTATGGGCCTTAAATGAACATAGGCTAATTTTTATTTATTTAATTCAAATATTTTTCTTAATAATTCAAAATTTCATTGTTTTTTATACAGAATTAATTGACGATTTCCCCATAATATTTATTCAAATTTAATCATTATTATTATTATTATTATTTTTTTTTTTTTTTTTTTTTTTTTTTTTTTTTTTTTTTTTTTTTTTTTTTGCCAAAAAAAACCGGAATAATAATTTTTTTTTTAGTAATTAATTTTCATTTGAAGATTTTCACGTGTCAAAACAAAATGAAATAAATAAATGGACTCTATTCTGTTTTTGGTTCGAAGTTAAAACCGCAATTTTAGCAAGTGTGACGTCACAGGAATACTATTTTTTTGTATTTATATCAAGCAGACGATTATATAAAATTTCTTTTACACTTAAAGAATGTAAATAGTTTAGCATTTTTTTTTCCAAATATTAAATCAGTAAATAAATGAACCTTTTTCTTTCTTTTGGTTCGGGGCTATAAAATTCCAAATTTTGCCAATTTTGATATCAGAGGAATACTTTCCATTAAGATTTTTTAAAATATCAATATAACGTCATATTTGAAACAAAGCATAAGTTTTCAGTTCTAATAAAACAAGGTATATGAATTTTGAGTAACTGCTAAAAAGAGACGAATTTGACGTCACATGTGGAAAATAAAATAGATATGCTCTGATGTCGAAATGAGATTGAATTATGATATCAAAAGTTATTATTTAAAGAAAATTAAGTTTATCGTCTGAGAGTGGTTAATATAAGTATTTAATATTTAATTTTAAAATGAAATAAGTTTTTTGAAAGGTTAAAGATTAAATGACTAGAAAAATTTTAATAATTTATACATACAAATTTATCCATACAGTAAATGACGTAATGATCAATGAAATATACCTTTTATCACTCTTAAAAAGTAAAAAAAAAAAAAAAAAAAAAAAAAAAAAAAAAAAAAAAAAAAAAAAGCTCAACAAACCAAAAAAAGGAAATATTTTGAACAAGTGTTAATTTTTAAAATTGTTCAATTCTCAAAATATAAATAAAAAATCACTTTAAAAAATACGCTTTCGGGCTTAAAATTAAAAGATTTAATGTTATTGCGTGGAAATACTATCATTTCTCTCAGTCAATATCTCAATTACGCATAATGTGCTCGAAGTGTACTGGAAACAGGTTTGTAAATGGATTTTAATTCCACATTTCTTTTAGCTCTTAAAAAGTAAAAATATGTTGTCACTTTTTAAAATATTTTTTATAATAAATGTCTATAGTATGCAAATAGTTTTATAGTATGCAAAGCATACATGTATAAATTATACAAAAATACCACCTATAATACAGTTTTGTAGCAGATTTTTCCTAACATGGTTTTTTTCGTTTTACAAAAATAAATTCATTGATTTTCACGATGACTACCCCGTTTTTGACCCTTTCTAACATGGTCTAAAAGTTTTTACGACTTCGACCTGTCTGTATGACGGATGCCGAGTGCGTGGAGTTTGCCGTCTGTTTGTTCGTGATTTAGCTCGAATAAATGTAGTCAGATACATACGGAAATAATAGATGTTATTGAGATTTGCCATAGCATGTGCGGCATTGAAAGTGAAGTAGGTAACAATCATAGCTGAATCACAGGATCACTCAAAAGAAGACTTTATATTATGGTCTAACAAGGAAGGTCTCCATACGGGCATACTCAGAAAATTTTGAAAAAATACAGAATGATCTTCTCATGTGGTTATATATGTTTATAAAAAAATTTCGGCAGAATCCCGATGGAACATTCATAAAAAAAATAATGAACATTTCGGTTATTTGGCGATTTATCATCGTTTGGCGACAAAATAAAATTTCATAAAATACTTTTTTTTATGCAAATACTTTTTAAGGTAAAGTTGTTTCACATTGAACTTGTTTAAAGAACTTTTACTTAAATATCATGAATTTTGTCAATTTTAATTTGTGTTAACTATAGTTTTGTCATAATATATTTATAAAGAAAATTAACTATGAAATTTTATAAATTACAACAAAATTTAAATTAATTAAAATTGTTTCAACCTCGAGATTAAGTTCAATCAAGATGAACACTGTTGAGTCTATTTCATTGCTATGAAAACTAAAACTTCTCCAATATTGAAATACATTACTGCATCATTCTTCGTCTGGTCTTTATTTTGTCATACGCTTAAATATATGAAGATAAATTTTTTATTTTTTATGTATGAAGTTTTTTTTAAGTGATAAAATGAAATAATTACTGCTAAATCAACATAAATATTCAATACGAAATGTATTTAAGTATTAAATTCTCTTATTGTTCAAATTTGAAGTCATTTCTATTTACACGCATTTAAAAAATGAATCGCAAGAAATTTTCAGATGCATTAAAATCGTTTGCTTTTGGCGAGAAAAATTGCTGCTCGCCAAATCCCGTGATACTTTCATCCATTTGTGCCAAATATTCGAAATTATTTTATTTTTTTACAGAGTTAGTACTGTAAGTCCGCCGTTAAATTTTACTGATCATTTATCAGATACATGAGTAGTTTAATTTGTAATTTTTTCAAAAAATTCTGAGTATGCCCAGTATAGAGACCTTCCTTGTAAGAGAAAAAATCATTTATGGTGTATTTTCATAGTGTTACATAATTTTAAATGTAATTAAATTTACATATATTTTTAAGATGCACAAGAACATGGTTACTATCGAATATGTTAAGTATAGTACTTATAGTGTGCGTGCAGGGAGCTCAAAAGTATTTCAGTATATAATGGTCAGTGAAGAAAAATCATTTGCAGAGTATTTTAATTATGTTACTCTGTTACAAAAATATTGAAAACGATATCAGTTTTTGGGGTGCACTAAAACAGGATTTCTGTAGTAAATAGGGTGCAAACATTTAACATTCATTTACAGGATCAGAGAAAAATGTTCGGTAATATGTCTAGAGGAGGGAGAATTATTCCCCAGTGTATTTTAATTGCGTTACACTATTTCAAACACGATGAAACTGATATACTGAAATAATAATCAATGCAATAATACATACTGAAATTTACTACAATATGCTTGCAGTTGCATATGATTTGCATCACATTTATTGTTCATTTACAGAGACACACAAAAGATTTCGGACCTGTGTCCAGATCTCAGATATTATACCCAAAGTATGGTCTGTTAGAAAAGATTGCTGATGAGCTTTTTCAATTATGGTATGTATTTTAAGGAAACCTAATGCATCTTGAAGTTCAGCTACATTTGGTATAATAAGAGATATTTGTAGAATTTAAATAAATCATGTACCGGACTATACAATAAACTGGATACATGGTCACTTATGCAATAGCGATTCCCGGAAATATGAATTCATAATTTAATCGGGTTTTTTGCTTGAATAATTTAAGCTAAATATGCGATCGTATAAATATCTGCACGTAATATACAGAATTGTACAAAAGAATTTAAATACGTTTCTGTCTATTATTAGAAATTGCTAAAAGTGAATCTTAATCTTCGTTATGCTTTTCTAACTAAGCTAAATTTTAACATTGTATTTAGAATATTTATAAACATATAGATCGTATACATAGCTGCAGAAAAGAATGGGCCGGCCAAGTTATGTATCAGGGGAATTTTGGATATTTATTTATTACCTAGGTTTAACATATGATTTTTCTTTCTTTGATATGGAATTCTGAAATGCACTACAACATGATTTCTGTTAGAACTGGGGTGCGTTACAGTTGTTCTACAGTATAAGTGGTTGCAATTTCATTTTCGCGATTGTTCATATTATCTAACACCATTTCCCATTTATTAATGTGAGTTCTTTAAGTCCACTATAAAAAAAACTACGATATTGCCTCCTATAAAATGTGTGTTAGTTATATATGTTTTAAATTATTGTTAATGAAACGCTTTGTTTAATTAAAGCGATTATCTTTTTTTTAATGCAACGTGAACGACGTCACGGGTAGCAGCTAGTAACTCATACATCTGATGACAAGCAAAGATATATCAAATGGCCAACTTTGCAAATTTCTTTCATTATTGAATGAAAAGATAGTCGTATTCTATGTGTTGATCTAAAAGTTTATTCAAGACTAGAAGATGGCCAAAAAGGTTTGTTGTTGTGAGGTTTGATTGATAATAATCAATCAAACCTCACATCATGTGATTCCATGACATTTCCAATTTTATTTCCTCATGGTGATCTAAGATGAATATACAATATGTTGTCAAATAAAGGAAAGACGATTACACCTTTACAGTGCTTTGAACATTGTTTAACACTGCGGAAAAATTATTCTAACCCTTTATTTAAACCTTATTTACACTTAATTCATTTTACATTAGCTTATTTGTAAACTTTTTTTTAAATCAAAGACGAAAACGAAAAAATAACGATGAAAGCTGAAAAACGATTAATGCGGATTAACTTCAAAATACAAAAAGACACAATATTTAGGCCTTACTAATGCGTACAATGTATACATTATACAAATAAATATTAATTTGTTGCTTACTATACTGTAAAATAAATAAATCGAAGTTATAGTAAATTGATATTTATTTTAAAAAATCAATAATTTTGTTTCGTTTTTCATTCATTTTTTTAAATCAAAAAATAAATTTTCAAGATATGCAACATTTATCTGCTCAATTTCTGTAATTTCATATGCCTACATAAAAATTCATACAGTTTCAAATGCTGTAACTGTAAAAAAAAAAAAAAAAAAAAAAAAAAAAAAAAAAAAAAAAAAAAAAAGTCGGCATTGGTGGCTCGGATTCTTTGGCATGAACGTTATTTTCTGCTTCTTCATCATTTTTTTAAATTTCTGCATTATCACACATTTCTATTGTATGTTTAGGACACCGCACGTTGCAACATCTAGGTCAACGGAAACATAATCACATCTTCTTCTATACATCCACTCTCTATCTAATACCAGTTTTTATGTCATATGAATTCGCATGATTTTCTGTTTTCTTTCGATGAGGAGGAAAATTTTACAACGATGAATGCCGGAAAACGACTTTTTGACGAACGATGTTTGCGGGTTTCGTTATCATTATTTAAGTATAATTTGAGCAGAGATTAAAAAATAAAACGATCAATCCAAGAAAACGAAAGATGTGGGAACGATACATCGGGGTTTCACTGTATATATATATATATATATACACACACACATCTCATTTTTGTCATTCTGTAACTATCGTATTTATGAACCGATTTGGATAAAACTTGTTATGTACACAGTATATATTAAGTATTCGTTGAACAGTATCATCTGCCATCTTGTTTTAAAATGGCGGCTATTAAAATCTTTTTAAAAAATTAAAAATCTAAAATTATGTACAAAAAAATTAGAAACGTATAAATATTTTTCTTCTGTGTGTTTGACCTTGATACAAAGATTCCAAAGCATTTTTTTCTTTTTTTTTTGCTATATCTTTAAAAATGGCTGAGATACGGTACTTTGAATTTCTAGTGTGGTCTACATTTTGTAACAATCTGATTTTTTTCATGTGATAACACGCGTACTTATGAACCAATTTGGATGTGACTTGGTGTGTACGTAGTATATACCGATGTCTAAACCGAGTTCGTTTGCCAGCATCATCCACCATCTTGTTTAAGAAAAGCGACCATTTAAATTTTAAAAAAATAAATTCAATGTTAAGTACATGAAAATTAAAAATCGAAAAATATTTTTCTTCTGTGTGTTTGACCTTGATACAAAGTTACCAAAGTTTTTTTGTTTTGCCGATATCTTTAAAAATGGATGAGTTAATTTCTAAAGTGTTTGCAATTTGTAAAATCTATTTGCTTGCGTCAACATTCGGATATATCAATTGATTTCGATGTGAGTGAGCATGTCCACAGAGCTTACTAACATCTCTATAAAACTCATTGGTTAATTTCACCGATCGTGTTGTTTTAAAATGACAGGCACTTCATTATTTCACCGAATTCGGCAATCAAATAGAATTCGCTTTAAAAAAAAAACAGATTGTAGAACGTTGATTAATTTCTCGAAATTCGCATTCACATTCAGTATTGATATAAACAAGTACTGAATCTTCTGTTATCGTGTTCCACTAATTTAAGCTTTGCATGATTGAGTAATATAACTTGAAATTTTAAAAAGTAAAGTAAACAATGTAAAAACTACCTCTTCCTCCAAGTACTGGCCGGAAGGACTTTTTTTTAATACTCACGATAAAAGACTAGTCGTTGGAGAGGGTAACACCGTAATACTTACCCATCATGGATATGCATAGTATAAAATAAGAAAATAAAACATGTGTAAATTATTTATAAAATGCATCGGAATTCCAAAATGAAATTTAAACGTATATTCAAATATTTTTAATACATAGTAATGTTCTATTAATGAATTACTAATGAACAGATTTCGAGAAATTATATAAAACGCAAAACTGCTTAAATCGTATGGAATAGCGTAAAAGAAAATCCTTATAACTCCAAAAATAACAATCACATTAACTAACAATTTACTGCATTGAATTAAGCGCCTCTTATCTAATTAAAATATATCTTTGATTCGAAATTTGAATGAAATACAAGATTATGAAAAATCGAATAGCGTAGAAAATAGGAACACAAATATCTCAGCAACTAATTAACCGATTGACTTCGTTCTTTATCAAAAATTTGTGTTATTTTATTATATTTTACATTCACTCCTTAAAATAAAAAAAAAATCAAACACTTTTATGTACCTTTTGAAAAGATCAAAAAACATCAGAACAAATATATCGTGTGTCGGAGAAAAATTGTTCCAGATAATCGAAGTTACTGATTTTAAACAGTTTTCATTCGATCATTTCATACTAAGTACACACCAAATTTCAAGTTTTGGTACTACTCTGTTATCCCGCCGACCAAAAAATTATCTCCAAATTCTAAGATTAAATGCCAATAATGGATGACCATGAATGACATTAAATACGATAAAGGTGTTTAAAACGTCATTGGTGATTTTATTTCGACTTTTTATTTGTACTTTTATTAATATTCTAATAATTATTTATTTTTTTGTTATTTAAAAAAATTATGTCAATGAGTATAATTTGTCTAATAGTTTGGCGATTTGTAGAATTTGGTGAAATTGGTCGACGGGATCACAGAGTAGTACCCAAGTTTTTATCTTAATTTGTTCAAGAGATAGAGCGTTTACAGACAAACAGACAACACACAGCCAGACCGAAGGCAATTTTCTTTCTAAAAATATATTTTTTAAATCTCCACACTGTGAAAAAAAAGGTAGATCTACTAAAAAAACTTTAGTGATCCTTGTAATTACTAAAAAATTTTTAGTAATCTTAGTCGGTTACTAGAAAATCTGTAAGAATTACTAGAAAAAAGTTAGCAACGAATAGAGTTAATAGTTTTATATTTTTAATAGCTCTTACTAAAACTCACTTGGTGTGGCCTTGATAGCATAGTGGTTATAGTAACGGACTCCAGGCTAAAAGGTCCCAGGTTCGAAACTTGCCGCCGCCAAATACACCCCGAATGTCTGTAGTGTCTCGTTAGTAAAGGGATTATGAAAATCCTGTCGGAGCAATTAAGAAATTTTAGTGCTGCCATCTGTTGCGATTTTGCCGAAAATCTTCCGCTTCAGAAGTCTGGATGTAGCTCGAAGGAAGCTCCTCCGCTTCGGTTGCACGTAATGGTTATTAAAAGTAATTTTGGAGCTATTACTAAAATTTGCTTTGTGGCTCATACTAAAAATTTTTAAGTTAGTTATACAAAAAATTCTTTTGTTCAGTTTACAAAAGAAATGCTTGTTTCACTTGCAAAAAAAAAGTTTGTAATGGTTACTAAAAAATTCTGTGGAATACAAATTTACTAAGAAATTTTTAGTAACCTCTTGATTTTTTTTTTTTACAGTGCAGTGCGTCAAACGTGTAAATTCGTCAAAAAAATGTCGATTTTCAGAACGATTGAAATACATACCCAATACAAGGCATGATGGGTAAGTACACGTAATAATAAGTGGGTAAGAATCACATCCAAGATTGTGCATTTTTGAATGCTAAATATGTATATTTTCAAAAATTTACTTAACTTTGAAAAAATTTAATTTATTTGAAGCTATTCTAATTATTCTGCTATTTTCAGATTTCACGTTTACCTATGAGAGATTATTTAATTAGAGATTGCTAAATATTACTTTGTTTAAAGAGAAGTTTTAAAACAGTAAAAAAATCTAAGTTTCGTATAAAAAGATATATTTTCACTCAGTCTAAGATTCATTTAATTTTATTAATTTTACAACACCTAAAAAAATTATAAACATACACTGTAAAAAAAATTCTGTAAAGGTACTAAACATTTTCTAGGAAACTGGGATTCCAAGAACTTTGCATGTAACGGTAACAGGAAAAACCCATGTAACCGATTCTAAAACTTGAATTTTTGCTGTTACCGTTACAGGAAAAGTTCTAGGAATCCCAGTTTCCAAGAAAAAGTTTAGTACCTTTTTCAGAATTTTTTTTACAGTGTACCGGAAATTCTTTCTTAATTAAAACAACCGATCGAAGTCGACAGTTATTAATAATTTGTAAAACAAAGCTTTGTTGTTTGAAAATGTTTATCATTTTAATTAAGGTAGAATGTCGAAGAAAATGCTTACAACGTATTGTAATATGTTTATAATCAAAATTCAACTAATCAAGTGATTTTAATTTGACTGAAAATTAAAAAAATAAAACAAACATTGTACATGTCAGAATATTTCTAATGAAAGTAGTCGCTATGAAACAGTGGTAATCATTTCATAATCAACTTTAGAATACTACGTACTTCATACTTTTGAAACAAGAAAATAGGTCAAATTTTAATGTGCACTTTATAAGTCGTGTATAACTAGTTGGGAATTGCACATAAAGCACAGAAAGTGAGATGCGTTCGTACTATAATGAAGTTTTAAAATATTCAGATTTCGATGAATTAGTATACAGTACATCAGATACAGTATTGTATCCGAAACCTTTTGTACATACCTGTAAATACTATTTTCATTATGTTATACAAAAAGTAATTTGTAGTAAACCTCAGCAACGTAAATCAATTTCATAAAATGTGAAATAGTTTAATATTATTAAAACGCGCTTCAAATAATATTCCCCCCTATACCATTATGGAATGGTATAGGGTATTTTGTGTAGCCCTGTAAATTAGTAACAAATATTATTTGTACCACATTTTGTACAGGATGTATATTTTAGTATGTACTTGGTATATGGATGTGTATTTTATCATGTTTGAAAGATTATAACATTATTAAAATGCACTTGAAACTATTTTTTCTCATTGACCGTAATAAATCGAAATACTCTTGATTAAACCTGTAATTAAACTATGCATCTGATTTTCATAAAATTTTAAATGACTCAACGAATAATGCAACAATTACATATTTTTTATTTCAAATGATTCGGTTGAGTAGTTTTTACTCTGTAATATGAGTACAGACGGATAGACTACACTGTAAAAAAAAAAATCTGTAAAGGTACTAAACATTTTCTAGGAAACTTCCAAGAACTTTTCATGTAACGATAACAGGAAAAATCCATGTAACCGATTCTAAAACTTGAGTTTTTGTTGTTACCGTTACAGGAAAAGTTCTTGGAATCCCAGTTTCCTAGATAAAGTGTAGTACCTTTACAGATTTTTTTTACAGTATAGACGATGACTATAGGTGCTGCGTATTTACATAATTACGAACGCACCTAAAAATGAATCTCTAAAAATCAAGCATTAAAATTAAAATTTTGTATCATTAAACAAGGAAAGAAAAACTGATAGTTTGAATGAATGGAATTATGGTTCGAAATGCTGTATGGTGCACTGTAAAAAAAAATCTGTAAAGGTACTAAACATTTTCTAGGAAAATGGGATTCCAAGAACTTTTCCTGTAACGGTAACAACAAAAATTCAAGTTTCAGAATCGGTTACATGAATTTTTCCTGTTATCGTTACATGAAAAGTTCTTGGAATCCCAGTTTCCTAAAACAAGTTTAGTACCTTTACAGATTTTTTTTACAGTGTGGGATATTTACAATTTACAGCTCACAAAAAGATCGTATTTTGAAATTTGATCTAATGTAATGTTTTTTGTTTAGAAAGATTATCTGTAAAAAATGACATATATTTCTTAATCTAGGAAAAATGTAGTAACAACGAATGTTACTTTTCATTATTACTATATTACCTGTTTAAGTACTTGTTTAAACATCTTACCAGTTTAAGTCACCCTAGATTCCGAAAAATGCTTCCTTATCTTAAAAAACCAAAAACAACAAATCGTCTTCTAAATTTAAAAAATTTACAAAAATACATTTTTATCAGCCACCCGTAAGTTTTGTAAACGTTCCTTTAACTTTTATAATGCATTCATCAGATCTCTGTCTCCGGAAAATCGGTTTTTAGGATTTTATCAATTCTAAAATAAACAAATTCAGCTATGTATTGAATGCGTGCATGCACTTGTAATAAAAAAAAAGTATTAAATTTCTTATTAATGTTGTAGGTTTGTCTGTTAAACATGTTTTCTGAATATCAAAATATTTACTTGAGAATTTATAGCATCCGAAAAAGTAATATTTTAATTTAAAAAAATTTGATTATTGCTCTGTAAAAGCCATTTAGAAATATTTCCGAAACTGTTAGTAAAAGTTTACTTTTATAAATTTTTCTTGCCATTTCGAAAATAAATAGTTTTCTGTGGATTTTAATGGTAAAGAGGTGCTTTGCAGAATTTTGGGTGAGTTGGAAGAGGTTATTGTATATTTTCGTTCTTATCTATACTACACTTTTGTAGATTAAGAAACATATTTCATTTTTTACAGTGTTGTAACTTTTTCAGACTTAGTTTAATCACCTCCAGGTCATATTAAACTTCTATCTACACTGTAAAAAAAATTCAAAAGGTTACTAAAATTTTTTTAGTAAATTTGTATTCCACAGAATTTTTTAGTAACCATTACAAACTTTTTTTTTGGAAGTGAAACAAACATTTCTTTTGTAAAGTGAACAAAAGAATTTTTTGTATAACTAACTTAAAACTTTTAGTATGCAAAGTACCAAGCAAATTTTAGTAATAGCTCAAAAATTATTTTTAGTAACCATGACGTGTGCCCGAAGGGCAGGGCTTCCATCGAGCTGCATCCAGTGGGTAAAAAGACTTCTGAAACGGAAGATTTTCGGCAAAGCCGCAATAGATGGCAGCACCAAACATTGCTACCTGCTGTATTTCGACATTTTTCTAAAGGGGAGGGAAAGTTCAGAGATCATTACCCATGGTAACTGCTACGACAAATTTTCATAATCCCTTTATTTAACAAGTACTTACATTGCATACATTCAGTACATATTTAGTGGCGGCCAGCATCGAACCCAGGTACTTTCAGCCTGGAGTTCGGTGCTATGACCACTAGGCTATCACGGCCACACCAAGTGAGTTTTAATAATAGCTGTTAAAAATATAAAACTATTAACTCTATTCATTGCTAGCTTTTTCTGATAATTCTTACAGATTCCTTGTAACGAGTAAGATTACTAAAAAATTTTTAGTAATTACAAGGATCACTAAATTTTTTTTAGTAGATCGACCCTTTTTTTTACGGTGTACCTGTTGTTTCCCAATAAACTATTTTTCTTATTAATTATTACACACTTGAGTATTTATTTCTCCAAGAGACATGAAAACTTAAACAAATCATATTTTTAATATGACAAACAAACTACTTGTTTCCTAGTATTTGTTTTGTAAAGATTTTTTCTAAACTGATACAGAAAGTAAATCGTTGTTATTCTTGAAAATTTTTCCGTAAAAAGTTTCAGATACCTTATATTCTACAATATTTTTAATTTTAGTTGGTTAAACGGCGCACAGACAAAAGAGTGAAATAGTCTAAAAGCTGGCAATCGAACCTGGGCCATCGGTATAGCGCACTGACGTTCTCCCACCTGAATCAATGATAACCAACCTAGCACTTCTTACTAACATGTGTTGGCAAGGTTACAACCACAAGGCAAAATAGAATATTTTTCCGTGAGCCACCGAATCCGGGACAAACAAGAAACTATAGAAAATGCAGCATCGATGAATTTGAATAAATCAATGCAATTCTTGTAAATATAGGCGCACAGCCAATAGGGTGAAAAAGTATCCATGCCGGGAATTGAACTTGGGTCATCGGTGTAGCTTAATGATTATCTATCATCTGAGCCAACGGTACCAACCTTAGCATTTCTCACTATCATACGTTGGCAAGACTACAACCGCAGCACACGGTCGAACATTTTATGCGTGAACCACCAACTTCGGGAGAAACATGAAATTATAGAGAATGCAGCATCGATGAATTTGAAAAAAACAATGCTGTTCTTGTAAATTTTCCGTAATTAATTTCACACGCGTGAAATTTTATAATATGTAAAATGTTCGTTGCTTAAAAGGCACACAGTCAATAGAATGAAAAACTATCCAAGCCGGAAATCGAAACTTAGGTCATCAATTTAGTGCACTGGCGTTCTATTACCTAAATCAACGATACCCAGCGTAACACTTCTCACTATTATATTTTGGCAAGCCTACAAAGGCAGCTACAATATCGGATATTTTTCCGCAAACCACCGACTTCGGGAAGTACTTGAAACTATAGAGAATACAGCATCGATGAATTTGAAAAATTCAATGCTAATCTTGGAAGTTTAAGGGCATAGCCAACAGATGAAAATGTATCCAATCCAGGAATCGAGTCCTGGCCATCGGTAAAGAGCACACATATTCTACCATCTCAACAAATTGAAACGGTAGCCAGTCTAATGCCTCTCACTATCATATGTTGGCAAGGATACGACCGCAGCACAATATGGAATATTTTTCCGTGAGCCACCGACTCCAGAGCAAACACGAAATTATAAGGAATCTATCATCGATGAATTTGAACAAATCATTGTTATTCATTGAAACTTTCTCGGCTATTGTTGGCTTGTATAACTTTTAGGTGCATTCTTAATTATGTAAATATGTAACGCCTATAGCCGTTCAGTCCGTCCGTCCGTCTGGTCGTCTGTCCATCTGAATGTCTGTCAGTCCGCATATAACAGAACAACAATTACCCAACAGACTCGCTTGAAATTAAAATCATATAATTTTCCATAATTTTGTCGAGTTAAATGTTATGAAAATTGGATGTATAATTTAATAACAAGGAGAATCAAAAGTATTCTCTTACATTCGCAAAATGGGAATTAAACATTTCAAGTGCATTTTAATCATGTAGCAGTGTTTCAAACATAATAAAATTAATATGCATCTATAAAGCATGTACTAAAAATGCATTCTGTACAATCTGTGGTGTAAAGAATATTAGTTATTAATTGACAGGGCCACATAAAAGTATTCCATTTCATAATGGTATAGGAGAAAATATTGTTTAGGGTGCGTTTTAATTATATTAAATTATTTCGTATTTTATGAAATTGATATACGTTGCTAAGGTTTACTACAAGTTACTTTCTGTAAAATAGAAAACAAGTAGCATTTAAAGGGAGACACAAGAGATTTTGGATACTCTACTGTATCCGAAGTTCTGTATACTATTACACCAAGATCTGAATATTTTTAAAACTTCGATATAGTATGCGTATTCATCTCATTTGCTAATTAACCTGCAATTTATAACTTGATTAGTCTGATGGCTGTGCGGCTTTTAACCAACTGAAATTTGAAATATTATAATCTAAAAAAGTATTGAATTTCAATTTCTTTGATAGGATATCCGAGAATGAAATTTTCTTTGCTCTTTATCGCGGAAAAGAACGAACTCAATACAGATTAATTTACTTTCTTTATATTCCACTCTTTATAACAAAATAAATATTTGTCCAAGAAATATCAATAATTCAATGTATATTTCAGTGTTTCCCCTTGCAAACAAAAAAGTGTTATTCTAATTTAATATGGAATGGCTGAATAATGACAAATGGCTGAAAATAAAACTTATATTTTTATTTCACCCTCTCTAGCTTAAAATGAAAATTATCTAAATGAAAATACACAAATAGTGAAACAATTTGCATAATCATTTATAAAAGAACTGCAAACTAAATTGAATACTCAATTCATGCGCTTTTATAAATCTTCGACAGTTAAAAAAGAACCGTGTTTTCTTTATGACGTTTGATATTTAATCAATGGATATATATATATATATCCTTCTATAGTAAAAAAAAACTAGCCTTAAAAGGAATGACTCCTGGAATGATGCTGATGTGGAAGATTTCCGGAAGTAACGAATCCGGGTTGTCCACTCCTTCCATGAGTCGAATAGACCAATCAGGAAAGGGCTCCGCCTATGCATCTCCATATGGGTTACCATAAAGAGAGGAAAGGTTACCATCGCCAACAATCGCCAAATTGTCGCCAACGTGGCGATATATCGCCAAATTTGGCGACCAAAATTAGTTGTCAAAAGTGACGCCAACTTGGCGATAACTGTAATATTTCGCCAAATTTTTAATTTCTTTACAACACCAGTCGTTTGATACATCATTTGAGAGGTTTGCAACTGCTTATTCATATAATGGATGTCTTGTGTGTTATACCCCATTCTGCTACATTTTTATTTTCTTTACAACACCAGTCGTGTTACACAAGATTTGAAAGGTCTGCAACTGCTTATTCATATTATAGATGTCTTGTGTGTCACCCCCACACTCTGCTCTCCCCAGGGGGGGGGGCGGTCACATTTTTAATTTCTTTACAACACCAGTTGAGTGACACATCATTTGAAAGGTCTGAAACTGCGATATTATGGATGTGTTGTGTG
This sequence comes from Maratus speculifer, assembly GCA_964019185.1. Lineage (NCBI taxonomy): Eukaryota > Metazoa > Arthropoda > Arachnida > Araneae > Salticidae > Maratus > Maratus speculifer. The sequence goes on along the minus strand of OZ025289.1, from coordinate 275,284,185 downwards.
TCATTCCCCACTCTGCCCCCCAGGGGAGCACATTTTTAGCTCACAGGCTATCATAGCCTGAGAGCTTATGTGCCCATCCGTTCTGTATGTATGTTCGTATGTACGTAACGCGATAACTCATGATAAAAATATCCGATCCACTTGAAATTTTGTATGTAGGTATATCCTGACAAGGCGCTTCCCTGATTAGTTTTTGGAGTTCATTCGATATGTATAAGAGGGAGAACGGGGGGCTCATGCCCCCCGTTAGTTGATATAGATGGGATTTTCATGCAGAATTAAGTTTTCAAAATTTAGATTAGGATCATTCTGATGAGGCGATTCCGTGACTGTTATTAGGTGTTCATTGATTAAGTATAAATAGGGGGAACAGGGGTTCTAATGCCCCCCCCCCCTGTTAGTTGATATAAATGGGATTTTCATGCAGAATTAAGTTTTCAAAATTTGGATTAGGATCATTCTGATGAGGCGATTCCGTGACTGTTATTAGGTGTTCATTGAATAAGTATAAGTAGGGGGAACAGGGGTTCTAACGCCCCCCCCCCGTTAGTTGATATAAATGGGATTTTCATGCAGAATTAAGTTTTCGTTCAAAATTTAGATTAGGATCATTCTGATGAGGCGATTCAGTGACTGTTATTAGTTGTTCATTGAATAAGTATAAATAGGGGGAACAGGGGTTCTAATGCCCCCCCCCCGTTAGTTGATATAAATGGGATTTTAATGCAGAATTAAGTTTTCGTTCAAAATTTAGATTAGGATCATTCTGATGAGGCGATTCCGTGACTGTTATTAGGTGTTCATTGAATAAGTATAAATAGGGGGAACAGGGGTTCTAATGCCCCCCCCCCGTTAGTTGATATAAATGGGATTTTAATGCAGAATTAAGTTTTCGTTCAAAATTTAGATTAGGATCATTCTGATGAGGCGATTCCGTGACTGTTATTAGGTGTTCATTGAATAAGTATAAATAGGGGGAACAGGGGTTCTAATGCCCCCCCCCCCGTTAGTTGATATAAATGGGATTTTCATGCAGAATTAAGTTTTCGTTCAAAATTTAGATTAGGATCATTCTGATGAGGCGATTCCGTGACTGTTATTAGGTGTTCATTGAATAAGTATAAATAAGGGGAACAGGGGCTCTAATGCCCCCCCCCCCCCGTTAGTTGATATAAATGGGATTTTCATGCAGAATTAATTTTCGTTCAAAATTTAGATTAGGATCATTCTGATGAGGCGATTCCGTGACTGTTATTAGGTGTTCATTGAATAAGTATAAATAAGGGGAACAGGGGCTCTAATGTCCCTCCCCCCTTAATTTATATAAATGGGTTTTTCAAGCAGAATTGTCAGATTTCGTTCAAATCTCTGAATAGTTTTGGAAGTTTAATGGTTAAGTATAAAAGAGGGGGATAACTCTTTTTAAATTATATAAATGCTAAATGGGTTTTTATTAAGAATTATCTAATTTGCTCTGAATTTTGGATATAGATTTTTTATATGATAAAGCATGTCTTTGGTAGTATAGGAGGTTCAATGATTAAGTATAAAAAAAGAGAAAAGGGGAGAGCTGTTTCCCCTTCTTAATTTTTTTTTTTTCGAACGGAATTAACCCTTGAAAATATAAAGCTTTAATGTGCAATTAGTATTTGTAGCCTGTGAGCTCAATGCCTTCAGTTTAACTGGGCAGTATTCTTTATTAATTTCTTTACAACACCAATTGTGTGACACATCATTTGAGAGGTTTGCAACTGCTTATTCATATTATGGATACCTTGTGTGTAACCCCCCCCCTCTGCCCTCAGAGGGGGCGCATTTTGTAATTTCTTTACAATACCAATTGTGTGACACATCATTTGAAAGGTCTGCAACTGTTTATTCATTTTATGGATGTCTTGTGTGTCAACCCCACTCTGCCCTCCAGGGGGGCACATTTTTAATTTCTTTGCAACACCAGTCGTGTGACATCATTTGAGAGGTCTGCAGCTGCTTATTCACATTATGGATGTCTTTTGTGTCGCCTCCCACTTTGCCCCCCAGGGGGGCACATTTTTTATTTCTTTACAACACCAGTCGTGTGACACATCATTTGAAAGGTCTGCAACTGCTTATTCATACCATGGGTTATTGGCGAGCGCAGCAAGCAGGGGTAGACAATAATTTGGAATCGCGAAGCGATTACGCGGGGGGTTGGCGAGCATAGCGAGCAGGGGGGCGGGGCCCCCCTAGTAATTTAAAAAAAAAATTGCGCCATTTTTTTGTTCTCTCTTAGCTTCAATTCTAAATTTGTGGAACATATTTCAATCTTAGTTTCGTAACTTGTAGCAGCTAAAATTCTTTTTCTTACTTTAGTTATTAATAAATTATTGCTTGCTTCTCAAAAAGGCGGGAAGTATTTCGTAAGCTTTTTACTTTCTGGCTTATTCCTGCGATTTTAATTTTATTTTTTATTTTAACATCGCGTGACAGGTGTTACTACGCGTTGCTAAAGGGCTTTGTCTTCCGAGGAAAAAATATAGTTCTTGCCAAGGACCGCCTATTACGACCAATTAGAATTGATCATTTTGTCCGTTTGAGGCTCGAGTCCATCCTGATTGGATTTTTAAAATGATTGACGCGGAGTAGGAGGGCGCTAGTTTTGTCGTGAAAATGATTTTTTCATTTGGCTTTTCAGGAGAACAGAATGCATCTTTTCTTTAAACTACCAAGCCGCATTTTCATTGCTCCGCTGAATTAGAATATTTGATGATGTGGACGAGATAATGAAATTTGTAGTGTCGATGTGGACTAAGGTGATTGCGGGGAAAAGTTTATCTATTTTTAAGCTCATCAATAAAGAACTTGAAGACTGATGTTGTCTGTTTTTATAATGGGGAAATACCCCAATGAAAGTCTTCTATTGCTTGCCAACTGTCGGAGCGACTACTCTGCCCGTTCTACTAAGAATACGTAGAATTTATGCAACATAGTTATTTTAGTCGAGTTCAGCTTATATTTATTACATTTTTAGCCGGCAGGATTTATGAGCCGGCGTGCATCTCTGGGAAAATATTAAACTAGTATGGTTTGCCAACTACAGACTGTTCCTGTCAGAGAAACCTACAGCGATGAGTGTGTGCTCGCCATGTTCTAGGAAGAAATGTGTTTGTCTTACACTTCCCGTTCCAACTACATCAAGAGAACTGCACGCGTCATTTTCGCCGAATACGCCGATTCTTCATGTGCATAAATGATAAACACTTCAGCTGGGAAACGGATCGTCTTATGAAGTTTTGTGTGACTATGTCTAGCATCTGCAAATTTTTAAGTGTGAGATATGCCTGCAGTATTTTTTTTTCTTCTTGACAGCGACGAAAAACGTGTGCTGATGATTATCAAGATAAAGAACAACTGCACGACAAAATTCAACATCATTTTATTTTATTTATTTATTTATGTATTTTCTAGATAACAGTACTGAAATATTTTGATAAACTTTCATTTCATAATAAATGAACACCTGCAGCATGATTGCAAAACTACGATTGATTCCATCGGTAATATAGACTAATTGAAATTTGCACCTGTGAGTCGTATCTACGAAGTGCTTTATTTTTGTATATTTTAATAAAAATTAGGTATTTGAACAAGGCCACATCGAGCATGTCTGTAAGTTGTTATTTATTATTTTATTTGTTTATTGATTAAGAAATTTTAATAATAATTTCTTTGTTTAAATTCTTGATTTTTTTTCTCTTTTATTACAGATATTAAAAAATAAATTTGTTCTTAATTTATAATTAATTAAAATTTTCTGCTCATAGAAATTTTATTTAGTTTTAAAGGTGTTTTTTTTTTTTTTTTTTTTTTTTTTTTTTTTTTTTAATCGAAAGATGGATTAATTTGCTGTTAAAAAATACTCTGTTGCTAAATTTATTTTCCACTAGCTGACTCGCCCGGCGTTGCCCGGGTCCGTTATAATAATGTTAAACGAACTTGAAATTTTTATGATTTTATCTTCAACTCGAAATATGTGTTAATACACTGTTAAGAATTTGACCCTTTTGCTGCATCGTCACTCCACCGCTTTTATAGAAAATGATTACTTCAGCCTATGTTGGAGCATTGTCATAGGTCAAAAGAGATATATTCTATAAAAGCGGGGGAGTGATGATACAGCAAAAGGGTCAAATTTTTTACATTGTACATTATATTAAATACGTGCCCCCTGACTGTGTCAAAAATTGGTTTTTAAAAAAAACTAATATTTAGCTGCAAAAATACCTAAAATGACTGCAATGGGAAACGCAGGAGGGAATATGTGTCCAACGATTTCGTGTTGATATCCTTAAAATTACTGTTAAGTGACTTAACTAAATACTTTTTTCACATAGTTATCCCAAGTGAAATATTTTGAATTTCAAACTAATTAAATATCACTCTTAAATCTGACTATACCGTGAATGAAATCGATTCTCGATGATTCGCTAAAAGGTTAGTATATAATATTATAAATTCAGAGCCATTTTACAAAAATAGGTGTATATTTTTTATCAAACATGCGTAATGTTCATTCTATGAACAAAATCCTAACCGTAACCTAATTGTATCGGAATCATAACTTGTCTGTAACTTAGCTGTATCTTAACAGTAACCTAACTGCAAGTTAAATATGCCATAAATGTAACTTGGCCGTCACCTAATCATAACCTACCCATAATCTAACCACAACCTAACCGCAACTTAACCTTAACCTAACTTCAACTTAACCATGACCTAACTGTAACCTAACCGGAAAATAAAATAACAAAAGGGTCACCGGAACGTAATTGCAACCTAACTGTTATCTAACCGTAACCAAGTTCTAATTTAACATTAACTATAAACGAAATATTTTAACCATCTCGCGCTAAGTACATAGTTTCACTTTCCATCGCTACGGAGCGCATTATGTTTTGTAGAACATCCGAATTTTAGGCTCGGATTGGATTCATGTTCATGGAAATTATTTTGTCTTCTTCGGATACGGTTATGATTGTTTGGAATATTTGTGTTCAGATTAGATTCGGTTCAATTCAGATTTCGTGGGGTTTTTTTTTTTCCTTTCAAATGGGATTTTTAAGTTCGGGTCGGGTTGTACTTATATGGAAATTATTTTACCTAGTTCCAATGAGGTTATACTTCACTGAAATATTTTTGTTAGGTTCAGATTATGTTTGGTTCAAATTTCGGGATTTTTTTTTCTTTTTTTATACAAATTTTTTGGTTTGGAATGGGGATTATATCCATGGAAATTATATTGTCTTGTTCGTATCTGGTTATAGTTATTTGGACTATTTTCGTCGGATTCAGATTTGGTTCGATTCAGATTTCAGGTATTTTTTTTAAATTGATTTTTAAGGTTCTGGTTGGATTCATGTCCAGGGAAATTATTTTGTCTTGCTAGGATCGGGTTTTGGTTCTTTGGAATATTTTTTTCGGGTTCAGATATCGTTCAATTCAGATTTCGGCTTTTTAATGGAATTTTTAGGTTCAGGTTGGGTTGCTCATCAACGGAAATTATTCTGCATTGTTCGAATAAGGATATGCTTCTCTGGAATATTTTTGTCAGATTCAGATTTAGTTCATTTTTTAGGTTCGGATTGGGTTCATGTTCATGGAAATTTTTTTGTCTTGTTCAGGTCCGGGTATGGTTCTGTGGAATATTTTTGTCGATTCAAATTTCAGGTATTTTTTTCAAATGGAATTTTAGGTTCCGATCGGTTTCATGTCCACGAAAATTATTTTCTCTTATTCGAATCCGGTTATGGTTCTTTCGAATATTTTGATCGGATTCAGATGTAGTTTGCATAAAACTTCAGGCTTTTTCTTCAAATGGAATTTTTTAGGTTCGAGTCAGGTTTATGTTCATGGAAGTTTTTTTGTCTTGCTCTTATCAGGTTATAGTTCTTTGGAATATTTTTATCGATTTAAGGTTTCGTTCTGGTCATTTTTTGGGTTTTTTCAGTGAAAAATTTTAGGTTTCGGGTCGGGTTGCATATACACGAACATTATTTTTCTTTGATCGAATTGGGGTATGCTTCATTTGAATATTTTTGTGGGATTCAGATTTGATTCGGGTCAAATATCAAATCCATAGTTTTTTTTTTTTTTTTTTTTTTTTTTTTTTTTTTTTTTTTTTTTTTTTTTTTTTCAAATGGAATTTTTAGGTTCGGGTCGCGTTTATGCTCATGAAATTTTTGTTTTGCTTGGCTCGGAGTATAGTCTGTTTTTTTCTGGTTGGGATCGGGTTATGTGTTAATGCGCCTAAACATTATGTTTTGCTACTATTCTTTTAGTGATTTTTTTTTATGTATAATTTATTTTGCTATTTGATAATTTATTACTGTGTATGAATCGTCTGCCTATTCGAACAATTGTACGTCAAAGAGCCATTTCATTTTTGTTTTAAAAACAAATTAAAGTCTTAATAAAATTTTAACTTAAATAAATGCATTCAAATTTAATCAATGATTTAAAAAAACCGCTAAAAAAGCCTCATATATACATATACATATATTAACTGCACCATAGTCAACCACAAATACTTTCTAATGTACGAAGTACCAACGATCTGACGTAATAGCTATGTTCAAAAATCCTAAGTTAAACTGACATTTTGCCAGTCTATGAATTTTAAAGGTCTTTGGGAAAAAAACAGTCACTTTTGAAATGTCAAAATCTCAAATTGGTTTCTTTTTTAGAGTAAAAAGAAATTAATAGAGTGGAGGTATTATCTCTGGAGATGATGCTTAAGATCTAACCCTACATTAAGTCCAATTAAGTACCAACAAAAGCACGTGCTTTGACACGCCTATTAATTGGCGAAATTTTAAAGTGAAGGGCCAAAATCACAGTCAAGTGAAATCCAGCCACCCCATTGGTCGTGTGGTAAGGGTGAAAATCACGAACTTGTTTCTCCATTTGAAAAAGGTGAGTGGGAAAGTATTTTTTAAGCGATTGTTACCGTCTGTTCTTATTTAAGATAAACCATCGAAATTAACTCAATTAAGATATTTTGATGCCATTTTATAAAATGAGATTGAAAAATTTAGATAATAAATGAAAAGAGATAAGATTTACTTCAAAACTGCCGCTACGATTTTTTCTCGGAAAAAGGAGTATGACAACATTTACCCAACTGCTAAGAGATTGTTCCCTGAAAAGGACGCGGCTCAATGACCAATGAGGTGTTTGGATTTCACCGGACTGTGATTTTGGCCCTCCATTTTAAAATTTCGCTATCAATTGAAACAGGTTTAAACCTGTATTTTTTTTCTCTCGTTTTTAAAAAAAGAACTAATTTATCGCTTCACTGGTAAAAATTTATTAATTATTTTATCATATGTGTTTTAAATATCAATATAGAAAATTATTTTAACGTTTTCTTGAAAATATAACATTATTTTGTTAGTACATTAAAATCGTCTGCAGTCAGAAATTTATATTTTAGATTAATATTTATTACTTAAATTTTCATACATGATTTTAAAAGAATGTTTTCATCATTATATTTTAAATATTTATTTACATGCAATTATTAAGTCATAAACATTTTTCATCTACGTTATAAAGTATTGAAAATTACATTAATGAAGGAAACTTTTAGTTATACAATTTTTAATTCGTATCAAATGTTTTCAATATCCTATTTAATTTTAATTTGATATTTAATTATTGCTAATTTTCCAATTTCCTTCATTTTAAAAGCGAATATTTATTCTAATAAATAATAATAGAACTAAGACCATTTTAAAAATTTGCTATTTCCTCTTGAAATATGCTTCAACTGTAATTCATTTCTTTCAATTCGTCTTATAATACAAAATCTCTTCCACGTCCTTTTGTTTGCCACATTAAATTTGAGCGATAAATGGTTTCATATCGCAAACCTTTTTTGAGCTTACTTCACCTCCACTTATCTTATTCCTCCATGGGTTTCTTTAATTCTGTCTCAGCTTTCTTATTACTTCTGCGAAAATTTTTACACAACCAGCCAACCGTAAACAAATGAAAGAGAAAAAAATTGGGAAAAAGATGATTTTTTATGAGAGTGACCTCTTGATTTTAATTAATTACTCAGTTAATAATTGGAATTTTGAAATTCTGAAGCTCAGGTGCATCAGGAGAGATATTGGGCTACTCTCAAAAAAATTTTGAGCTTTGTACGTGCTGTAGATTTTGCTAGCCATCGCAGACACACACACAGACAGAGCGTTTTGTTCTTTTATTAGTATAGATACGTAAAGAAAAGTATTTTTGTTCTTAAAATTATTTGTTATTTCCCATGTATGGAAAACCGATATTTATTATTTTATTACTTATTTATTTATTATTTATTTATTTCACATGAATTCAAACAGAATTTATTTATTTATTATTTATTATTTTTATTGTTATTTATTGAAGTATTTGAAGTATAGTAATTGAATTTTAATAATTGAAGTATAGCATTTAAATATTTTCCATATGAATTATCCTTCTTTCATGTTATTAAGGTCAGGATTAGTAAAAGAAGAAAAAATGTCAGAAAATAAACTTGATATTGTCCCTTTTGAATTTGGGTCGGGCATGGATATTTTTAAATGGTTTAAACATTTTGATCGAGAATGTTCTGTAGAAAAAAAAGATAATGAGTGGAAACACCAAAATATTTCAAAATATTTAAAGGGGGAAGCGCTAAAAACTTATATAAATGATTGTTTGGATTGTGCTACTTATGAGGAAATTGTCGAGATTTTAACTGAAAAATACATTCAGGTTAGAGTTCCAAAATTTTCTGAGTTTACTTCCTTAAAGTTAAATGATCTAAGTGATTTGGATTCTTATTTTAGAAAGAAAGTTGAGATTGGAAGGCAACTTCAGCTTGAGGAAAATTTAATTATACAGGGATTAACAGATGGACTTCAGCCGGAGTATCAAAATTGTTTGATGGTTAACCCTCCTTCCAATACTCGTGAATGGTTTCGCATTGCTAAACAATTAGCAGCGATTCCAAATCATACCTCTAATAACAGCAATAGAAATTTTCAACAAACTAGACCTATGCACAATCCCAATCCTCAGCCCAGACATTGGACTCGACCTACTCCAAACAATCCATCCCAAAATTTTAATCCTAGGTTTTTCACTCCTAGAATGCCTGCAACTCATTATCAAAACAACTACCCTAGTCGTCCGTGCAGAATATGTTTAAACCGAGGCATAGAAAATGCATATCATTGGGAGAGGAGTTGTATATTTAACACAAATTCCTTTCAATCTCAAACTCCTGCTCATATTCAACCACCCCCTACTAATAATATTAGACAATTAATCATCCCTGGATATGTGGACAATAACAAAGTGTATTGTGTGGTTGATAGTGGATCAACTGTCTCAATTTTACCCCTCAAATTTGTTCGATATTTAAATGGTAATTTACATAATGTTACCCCTATTACTATTAGACAGGCACAAGGAACTCTTACAATTAATAAATCTTGTCGATAATGTATTAAATTTGGTAATATAAAGAGATATGTTAATTTTTTAGTAAGTAAGCTTGATTTGGACTATGCTATTTTAGGTTTACCTGATTGTGCCAAATTTAAATTGAAAATTGATTGTGCAAAAAGCCAGGTGTTACAAGGCAATATTTCGTTAAATCCATATGTCAACATATCCAGTGATAACTTAGAATTGCTTCATTTTGATATTATAAAAAATGATACTACTGTGCAACCCGATTATGGAAATACCATAACTCCTCAATCCTTGCCGCGAACTAATAATGATGATTATAATCTATTGGGGAATCTGAATGCTATTCAAAATAAAAATGTAAGGGAACTTTTAAGGGATTATTTAGATATTTTTGCAAAAAATAAATATGATGTAGGGAGAATTAATATTGAACCTCAGCGTATTTATCTTAAATCTGACCTACCAATATCTTTAAGGCCTTATCGTACATCCAATGCTGATGAAAAAGAAATATCTCAGCAAATCCAATCCTTATTAGCTGCTGGGTTAATTAAAGAAAGTTATAGCCCATATTCTTCTCCAGTTACGTTAGTAAATAAACGAGATGAAGGCAAAAAAAAACCGAATGTGTGTTGATTACCGAAAACGAAATTCTATTATGAAAAATGACGCTGAACCTTTGCCCCGAATAGATGAAATTTTAGACAAATTAAGTGGTGCCCAATATTTCTCTACACTAGATTTAGCCTCAGGCTATTGGCACATACCTATTCACCCAGCCGATTCCGAAAAGTTAGCCTTTACTACTAATTGTGGGCTCTGGGAATGGAATGTTCTCCCCTTTGGTGTAAAGGTAGGCCCCCCAATTTTCAACAGGACAATTAGAAGAATTCTTACAAAATATAAAATAGACTTTGCTTGTTATTATTTTGATGATATAATTATTTTTTCTAAATCAATAGATGAACATATACAGCATCTCATCCAAATTTTTGATTTATGCCGAATAGAAAATATTAAATTAAAATTATCTAAATGTACTTTTGCTCAAAAACAAATCAATTTTCTAGGGTATGAAATCCAAAATGGAACTTTAACTCCAGCTAATACTAATATAGAAACAATTAAAAAATTAAAACCTCCTACTAACACTAAAGAATTACAAAGATTTCTTGGTTCTATAAATGTGTATCATAAATTTATTGACAAATATGCTGAAATTAGACACCCCCTAAATAAATTACTTAAGAAAGATACTATTTGGGAATGGAATACTGAATGTCAAAACTCTTTTCAAAAATTAAAAGATGCCCTCATTGCTAAACCAATTTTAAAGATTTATGACCCAAAATTACCCCTACACATGTTTGTTGACGCTTCTCAGGTAGCGGTAGGTGCAGTTCTTAAACAACCCGACCATAATAACTTTTTACATCCAATTGCTTATTTTTCTAGAGGATTGAGAAGTTATGAGAAAAATTATTTCATTACCGAACTAGAGTGTCTTGCTATCATTGATACTTTAGATAAATTTTATCATTACTTTCACGGTGTACAATTTACCATCCATACGGATCATGCATCTCTTGTTTGGTTAAAAAATGTCAAACATTTAAGAGGTCAATTATTTAGGTGGTCATTGAAGTTAAGTATGTTCGATTACAAAATAGAGTACTTAAAGGGATCTACAAATGTCGAAGCCGACATGTTGTCCCGAAACCCTATTTCTCATTTTTGTAAACCCCTTACTTTTCTTCTTGACGTTAAAGAGATTATTGAGATCCAAGAAAAAGAAAATGTGTGTGGATCAAATTATATTAATGACAATGGGCTGATTATAGTTAAAAGAAAAGGTTTTCGTAAAGTGGTAGTTCCCATGTCCCTAAGAAAAAAATTGCTTAATGTTGCTCATGAACAGTTTGGTCACCCTGGTGTTCAAAAAATGCAAAATTTAATTTTTCCTAACTATTATTGGCCTGATATGACCCAAGACATTACTAACTTTGTTAAATACTGTGATATTTGCCAGAAAAATAAAAAACCTAGACAGAAAAAATTTGGCTTATTACAAGCTATGCCCACTACAGATCAACCTTTTGATTGTCTGTCTGTTGATACTGTAGGAGGGTTCAATTATTATAATTCTACAAAAAAATATCTCCATATTATAATAGACCATGCCACAAGATATGTTTGGGCATTTCCTTCCAAAAGTGTCACTACAGAAACTTATACAAATTGTCTGAAACAAATCTTCAATATCAAAATCCCTCAACAATTATTCTGTTTTAGTAAGATTTCAAGTGTACAGTCCCCTCAAAAAATACTTAGTGACAGGAATGCTGCTTTTACTTCTTCAAGATTCAAAAAATTCCTGCGAAATCATAATATTAAACAACGTTTGACCACTGCCCATCACCCACAAACGAACGGGAAATGTGAAAGTGTAAATCAGGCAATAGTAAATAGATTAAAATGTAAAGTAAATTCCACTACCTCTAAAATTCCCTGGACTAAGCTTTTAACTGAGGTAATTAATGAATATAATAATACACCCCATTCTATTACTAAATTTCCACCTGCTTACTTGCTTTTTGGCCAATTACCCTATGACTCCCCCTTACAACAAAATTATTATCCCCCTGTTCATGAAGCACTTAAAATTGCTAAAGCAAGAACTGATGAATTTCATTTAAAAAATAAAAGATATTATGATAAAGATTATATCGAACCAAAATTTAAAATAGGAGATCTAGTTATCTATGAAGAATTTCAGTACCCTAATACTAGAAAGTTATCACAAGTATTTAGTGGCCCTTATAAAATTCTTAACAAATTATCCGAAGTAAATTTTGAAATTGATAGGCAAAATCAGTTCAAAAATTCAGAGATAGTACATGTATCTAAATTAAGGCCTTATTATTCCCCTGATAAATTTAAATTATGTCATGAGCAACAACCCCCAAATCAACAACAACAAACTCAAGTAAAAACTGTAGCTTAGACTATATCTCTAGTTTATCATTTTATAATTTTTTTCTCTTAAATAGTAAATTTCTTTCCATATTTTAATTCAGATAATATCTTGTAATTCTTACAGAATGGCAATGATATCTCTTGACTGCAGCGAGAATGTCACTTGTCTGGAAATTTTTATATTTGTTTGTTTATGCCGGCGTAGACGAACAAAGTGGAAATTTCTTATTCTGTACTGAATTACCCTACTTAGAATAGTTTAATAACAAATAAATATTCAAAAATATACAATTTTTTTTTCAACTGAACCTATTTGTAATAATAAATTTAAGCTATCAATTAATAAATTAATTATTTGCCAAGTAACAAAATTTTTATCACTTTATTTTAATTTTTTTTCTCTTTCTCTCTTTCTTTGCTTCTGCATTCCAGTCCAAGTACATGTCAATTATAATATAATTTTGTTTCTTTTTCTCTTTCCTACTTGCATCTTGCAATGTTTTATCACGCCGAGAGAATATTTATTGCGTAATTATTTGACATGAATAGATCTTGTTTTTTATTTTTATCATTTATTAATATTTCTTTTTAAGAATCTTAGTAGTTTAAAGGTCAAGTGCATTCTCAAACATGAATAAAATTTTTATTTATCTTTATTTTATTTTAATTTATCATATTATATTTTAATTTTTTTTTGTACATATTCCTACTTAATCCTGTACTCGAATTACCAGATTAAGTAAATGATTTCATAATTGATTGTATTTTTTATTTTATTTCAATTCTCTCTATATTTCAACCCAAAAATATGAGATGAGATAAACGAGATTAAGTATTTAAAGAATGTCTTTTGTGATATTTATTATTACTTATTAAGAGATTTACTTATACCCATTATGAGATTTACTTATACTTATGATATTTATTATTATTGATATTTTTCCTTATTATGTTTCTTACTTATATTGTTTATTATTTACATTGTTAAAGTTTATTATTACTATATTATAAAATGTCTTACTATATTGAATGTGGACAATTAATAATGATATAATTAGACCTCCTTGAAAAGAGGCAATGGACTATACCACTCCAAATATTACTCTTGGACAATTAATAAGATATAATTAGACTTCCTTGAAAAGAGATCATGAATACTCCAAATATGACTCTTAAATGGATTTTTGAAACAAACTTTCAACATTGATTTCAAAAAAGTTCTATTAAATTCCTTCATTTCTAGATTTGACATTGTTAAAAAAGAATTCAACGTTATTGTTTTTCATTTTTATGTTTCATTTTTATGTTATTACTATGGGTAATTGCTTATATTTTCAAATTACTTTATGATGTGTACTTTAAACAAGATTATATCTTGTATTTGTATTGATGTCTATTTTATTGTATTTAAATTTGAAGTTAATCCCCGCATCTACTTAGTGTTCTTAAATTTGAATTCTATATTTATATAAAAAAGAGAAATTAATTTAAATTTTTTTTATTTAGTATCTAATTATTGTTACTTATATCAACAACTTCGTGAGCTAAGTCTGCATCATCTCCCTTTCTATGAAATTGCAGGTCTCAGACCTACTTTTTCACCCGTCTTTCTGGGAGGGGGGATTTGTAATAAAAAAAAAATTGCGCCATTTTTTTGTTCTCTCTTAGCTTCAATTCTAAATTTGTGGAACATATTTCAAACTTAGTTTCGTAACTTGTAACAGCTAAAATTCTTTTTCTTACTTTAGTAATTAATAAATTATTGCTTGCTTCTCAAAAAGGCGGGAAGTATTTCGTAAGCTTTTTACTTTCTGGCATATTCCTGCGATTTTAATTTTATTTTTTATTTTAACATCGCGTGACAGGTGTTACTACGCGTTGCTAAAGGGCTTTGTCTTCCGAGGAAAAAATATAGTTCTTGCCAAGGACCGCCTATTACGACCAATTAGAATTGATCATTTTGTCCGTTTGAGGCTCGAGTCCATCCTGATTGGATTTTTAAAATGATTGACGCGGAGTAGGAGGGCGCTAGTTTTGTCTTGAAAATGATTTTTTCATTTGGCTTTTCAGGAGAACAGAATGCATCTTTTCTTTAAACTACCAAGCCGCGTTTTCATTGCTCCGCTGAATTAGAATATTTGATGATGTGGACGAGATAATGAAATTTGTAGTGTCGATGTGGACTAAGGTGATTGCGGGGAAGAGTTTATCTATTTTTAAGCTCATCAATAAAGAACTTGAAGACTGATGTTGTCTGTTTTTATAATGGGGAAATACCCCAATGAAAGTCTTCTATTGCTTGCCAACTGTCGGAGCGACTACTCTGCCCGTGCTGCTAAGAATACGTAGAATTTATGCAACATAGTTAATTTAGTCGAGTTCAGCTTATATTTATTACATATATATATATATATATAAGAATATCTTAATAAAATGTAAACACTAGCAAGATGAAAATATAAATGGATGTGTACGTATTTGATGATATAGAAGAAAGTATAATAAAAAGATTAAATATTAAGTACAGACCGTATATTTTTAATTTAAAAAAATAAAGGTTTCATAAATGTAATATGTTTTTTAACCCTCTAAATGTTTGGAACGTAATATACCGTTTATCCCTAGTTTCACTGCAAAATAAACAGTTTTTAAGATAACATAATTCTATAGATTTAATGAATTTTCAGTACATTTTAGAATGGTTAATACTTTTAAGGATTACTTTCGCATTTTTCATTGTTTTTTTTTCTTTTCTTGTATAATGTTGAATGAATCATATTTTTGTGCATTTATAATAAAATGCATAGAAAATAACATAACAATTTTACCCATTTGAAAGACGCTCAAAGGGTTAAATTGCCCATGAAGTATATTAAGGATAATTTTTTCGTACTTTTCTATGAACTGCATGCCAGTGGTCATTTCACTATTATTATCACTACCTTTATAATTCTGATTTTTTTTTGGCATGAATTTACATTTCTGCTGTGCATGTATATATATATATATATATCTATATATATATATATATATATATATATATATATATATATATATATATATATATATATATATATATATATATATATATGTATTAGTCTTGATTGCCTAAAATATACAGAGAATAAATCAAGTCTATAGAGCACGATGTCCCTCTCGGTCGCCTTACTAAGGCATTAAAAATGCAAAATTCATTAACACTAAAGCTGGCAGAATCGCGACAATGGACAGTATATATACTATATACTATAGTCAATTTGATTAATTGGTTATTACCAATAATAACCAAATGATGTCCAAATAAACCGGTTAATATAATAAATTTATATGAATCTATTATAGTTAACCGGTTATTATTAATAATTATAAATGAAGGTTGGTAGACATAATAAATTTCAACCCGTATAGCTTGAGATTTTTTTCTATATTTTTTTTCTAAATACAGTCGAGTCTCTCTTTAACGAAACTCCATACATCAAATTTCTCTATATAACGAATTTTTAGTAGGAGCGGTCCCATTTTCCTATGATTACATTTTAAAAAGTCTCTATATACCGAAATATCTATCTTCATATAACGAATATTTTCATAAAATATTCTTTGATTATTCAATTTTCAAAGAAGCTTCGAAATTACATGGAATTAATTTTCCATCACTTATTTCGGATTTATCGTTCATTGCTGAGTTTTTTACATTACTTTTCTCCTTGTTTTTTAAGTCCAACAAATTAGTCCCCCTCTCCTCCCACACATCTTTCAACGTCGTTCTCAAAGTAGTATCAATTGGATTGTTGCACATATAAGAGCGAGTTCAATGGGAGTAATTTTTGAATTGGTGGTGAATTTGTAATTTTTTGGAGGTAATTGCTAAAATTTAAACCCTTTTTCGAGAATGTAACAATTATGAAATCAAAACAAGCAAAAGTTACAGATTTCTTCTCCTCTAAAATTAATCATGTCTCCCTTATTTGATTTTCATTGAGCTTTCAAATAAATGTCTGTTTTCTTTTTTTGAAACTGTTTAAATATTAAAAAATAGAACATTAAGATAATATTTATAGCTAAACATTTTAAATTGTTAATTAAACACATCAAAAATTATATTTGTTCAAAATTTACACATTACATAAGAGTTTTAACTTAATTTTCTATACAACGAATTTCTCTATGTAACGAATTTTTACTGGAACAATGGATTTCGTTATATAGAGACTCGACTGTATTAATTGTTAAAATTAAAAATATTTCAGTGTTTAAAATTTTTATCTAATTCATTCAGTAATTATAAAAATATTTATTTTAAACTGTTTCGTCTTTTTTGTCTTACTAAAAGAATATTTCGTTTGATTGAATAGTATTTTATCTTATCAATTACTTTTGCTATTAGTTTCAAACAGTTATGATAGTACACATTTTTGTAAAGTTTACACTTGTTACTAAGCATAATGAAACGTATTAACCAAACTTCATTAGTAATGATTAATAATAACCGGTAAATTTGATTACTATGCAACATTTTTCAAATTTACCGAAAGACGTGGTTATAATTAATATTAACCGGTTATTATTAACAATTACCGAATTTATCAAATATGATTCACCGGATGGATGTTAAAAAACTTCTTTGGAAAAAAAAAACATAAATAAAAAAAATCGACACTTGGTTTCGCTGCTCTACACACTGCGGAAAGCAAGGATTGAGCTCAGCATGGTGCCGACTTTTGTAAAAACAAATCCCTTTTACATGAGTTTTAAATTATAAGCTTGGACAATATAAAAAAATCAAAATGAAAGTCCAAGGCGCTTTAGGATCTGTCTTACATTCGTAGAAATTTTCAGATTTTTAGTTGCAGTAGATTTCGCTGGCCATCGCACGCAGACACACTCATAGACAGACAAACAACTTTCTTTAATAAGTATGTTGTTATCGCATTTGTATTATTTTATCGGGGATAATGAAATTCGCGTTTAATATGAGATTCTAATGCAGGAAAGTTCTATTTTCAAAGCATTTGCTGCTTTTCGAATTTTAATTTATATAGCTGCCAGCCTTTTTTTTTCAAACCAATTAAACACGTTTGAAACCATAAACTTTATTTAATAAAGGAAAATATATAAGAACCTCTAGAAAAAAGACACATTTTATTAACCGACTTCAAGGAGGAGGTTATGATTTCGACCTGTATGTATTTGTTGGTCACTCTTAACTTCCGTAAATATGAACCGATTTTAATAATTCTTTTTTTGTTTGAAAGTGTAAGATGCCTACATGGTCCCATTTCAATTTTATCAAATTCTTCCGATTAGAACTTTTTTAAAAATAAAAACATGAAAATTCCAAATTTTTTTGAAGCAGTCATCCAATTAGAAGCGTTCATTTTTCAGGTAATCGCAGTCTTTCATGTCGAGCACACAAATCAGATGTGTGTGTACAATAAACAAATAAAATTTCATCAAACTATAACTCTTACTGATACTAGATCTTTTAATTTCATTAAATTCTAGTGACTAGAATGTTTTTTAAATAACAAAAGTGGATTTGATATAAAAAAAAATAATAATAATGATTTGTCGTAAATCATCTATTATTGTTGCAACGTTTTCAAATCATAACCATATTAAAGCTATGCATTCATATGCGTTAGTGCCAAGTTGTCGCCAAGCTTGGTAATTTTTTTTTTAAATCGGTTAGTATTTTTTTAAATAAATTTTCTGGATTAAAATTTTTTATTTAATCTTTGAAAAAATCCAGAAATCTTGCAAAATTATGCATTTGTAGAAATTCAAAGATTTTTTTTTTCGGGAATCGAAGGAGAGGCAGAAATGTTGGCCGACAAATGAAACTTTGCACTCATGTGACGGATATTGCTGGCGCGCCCCTATGTGTTTGTCAATAAAAAGGGTAAGAAAATTATTATAGTTGGAATATATGTAGATGAAGGAATCATCGTTAGTGAATTCGAAGAATTAATAAATAAATTGATACACTATTTGAATGAAGAAACAAAAATCAAAGAGCTAAATAAAAGTATCACATTCCATATTATTGAAATTGAAGAAATTAAACAAAAAAATAATTTGCAGGACAAATTAAAAAAACAAAATTTGTTTCCTGCACTATTTAAGCCCGAGAAGGGACAGATATTAAGATATTTGATTGAAGCCTATCATTTGCTCTATTTCTGAAATGACGGGAGATTGTTTCAGTTGAATTTAATTTAGGCGCAAACTTCACTTTTATTTCATATAAAGTTTATACGTATAAATCAATAAAATGTTTCATAATCGGTTCCACAGCCAATTGTCATATCTTGGCGAGTATGGTTTGGTGAAAAATTAATTTCCTTGTTGTAAATCAGATATATTACGTGAATTTTACTAAACTTTATTAAAGTATTTTGGGAAAATTAGAACATGGATACATACATAAAAAGGGAAAAGTTCCATATTCTGTTGTGGTTCTTTTTTAGCGAGCATTTTTTAGCATTAAATAAACCGATGTAATTACGATTTTCAGCCTTTAGGGTTAATTTTCTAATTACTAAGATGGACTTAATCCATATGTCTTTTGCTTTTAGCATATAGTTCGGAAAAGTTTATGAGTTTTGTTTTTATTTTGATCTGTATCTACTAAGTATAATAAATATATAAAAAAATTAAATATAAATGTATAACATTTATTTATAAGTGCATATAGCATATACACACATTTTGATACATACATATATCTCTATATATAATCACATATAAACAGAGATATATGTAATATATATACATAAAAATAAAAATATTTATGTAAACAATGTATTTATTTTTTAACATGTGGCATATATAATGTTTATTAAATCAATATATGTTTGTAAATATTTAAAGACCATGATTTCTCGCCATCTTAAAAAAAATTAATACTATGTTAAAATGTTTTTTGGCGTCATTTTGGATTCCTTTACTAATCGCGCCAACCAGAATAGGGTATGGAACACTTCAAGATAAATAAACACACCGGAGTAGCAAACATTTTTAAAAAATTGGAAATATATAAAAAAAAATAGTTCAATTACGCTTAAACTTATACGTATCTCTCAGCTTTTAGGCGGGCCACAAAAGAATATCGTTATCATGCTACGATTTTTATGTTTGTAAATCATGGTTTGGGGATTCTTTCTTAATCAGGCTTACGTTGAATTCGCTTATTACAAAAAGTGTAGTTTGGCGCAAAACTAATTTTATTTTTAAACCGTATACTTTATACAACATTCCTCCGGCATCGCGTTTTTGCAAGCTAACTTTGGTTGTGAAACATATTACAGAAAATTAGCTAAATTACTTTGCATAATAATAAATCTTTACTCTTCAAATCTAGGGATTTGGGCCCTTTGCAAGATAAGGAAATTAGACAACACGGCTTCATATAGAAAAAAAATCATTTATACATTTTCAACATTTATACATTTATTTAATATAAAAAATCATTTATCTATTTTTATATACATGTATAAATAAACTGCATATAAAAAACTAACTATAGTAGTATCTATAAATTATTTTTACACGTGTGATTTCTTATGAAAGAAGTTATCAGTTTTTTAACATTTTCCAACAAAGTTGAAAAGTGTTTATGCCATTCGGTTTGTCTGGCCGTCTGGCCGCACTCTAACTCTCGTAAATATACTCGGATTGCTATGAAATTTTTATAATTTATTGATGTTCACCTAAGCGCGATCCACATTGAAAATGAAATTTCTACCATGATTAGCTTATTTACAGAGATAATTTTCCGTTACATTACGGCCTATGGGAAAAAATCGTTTTAAATTAATTTCAAAGATGTTACACCCGGTCAAACATATTCAGATTTATTCGCAAAATTCGTACACTAAAATATGCATTCTGTAAAATATGAGTGAAAATAATAGTTATTATTCATTTATAGGGCCACTCAAAAGAATTCCATTACACAATAATACAGAAGTGGATTGTTTGCGACATATTTTAACGATGTTAAACGATTTCAAGTATCATAAAATGTATATGCACTGCTGAGAGTTGCTATTTCACGCGTAATATGAAGTGCATAGTATTTACAGGGACACAAAAATATTTCAAATCGTATATTCTATTCGAAGTACTGTATATTATCAATGGTAGCTAGGGGATGGATGAAATGCATTTTCAGCTATGATATTCACTTTTAAGTTTTACTAAATGTCTACATATTATATGGTGTGTATAAATGCTATAGTTGATATACAGGGTTACACAAAAGAGCTCGCAAACCTTACTGAATATGAGGGTGATATACTAAAAGGTGGATTTTCGAAAAGTGATGCATTTTGGAACTGCATTCAGTTTACTAAGAAATAATTGTAAAATATAAATAAAATGATATACAGGATCACTTAAAGAATTATCTACATGGTCAACCATGGATGATAATTTTTAAAAATGCGATTTAAGTAGTTTTAAAAGTGGTTTTTTTTTTTTTTTTTTTTTTTTTTTTTTTTTTTTTTTTTTTTGACCTACATTTTAACAAAATACTAGCGTGTGAAAAAGGTACTAGGTAAACTAAAGGGCTGAACAAAAGTATTGAAATATTTTTCCATATATTTGTATAAATTGCTCAAAGAGAAATTTCGACCTGTTACATGTTTTCTTGCTATACTTAATTACCACATTAAATAGTATCAACTGTCAGATCAAATACAGGTCTGTTTAAAAGTATCGAAATAAATATTTTTCTATGGACAATAACACCTTACTTATCTAAATAACGAAGTCTTGTTCAAAATTTCAGGATGTGTTGGAAAGTGTTTTATAATCTATGCTTAACGCATGATTTTTTCTTACTTGTTAGTTTTGTCTTCACAACTGTTTATAATACAGCACGATAGTGCTGTATAGTAGAGTTCAGCTGCATCTCTAATGTTAAAATCCAAAGTTTGCCTCTTAATAACTTTGGAGCCAATCATCGGATCGCAACGAAATTCAAAAGGGGAAGTGTCATACCCTAGATCTCAAAGTTTACAAAAGTTCATTCAAATCCACCAATTAGTTTCGGAGATCCAGAACCCCTGTTTTGGCACTTGCTCGTGAAACAACTCAATTATAACCCGAACCAGGAAACATTCAGCGATGTGTAATAGCTTGTTCGAAAGCTTTTAATTTAGGGATGTGCCTTTCGAAGGTCCGGTAAAAAAATATCAAAAATTAAGGAAATGGCACCCATTTAAAATTTATATAACGCTATTCTTTTCATAATTTAACATTATAGAAATCTCTCCTTTTTAATTGCTAATTCAATTGTTGCTTTCGAATTGCCACCAACTAAAAAACAATTCAATAATTTAAAAAAGAAACGATAACACATGTTCTTTTTTTTATAGATCAATAAAAATCCTGATTCTCCTGATAGTTTCGAATTTTTGAAATTGACGTCATTTGAAACAGAAAATGCATATTTTTCATAAACATCTATATAATTTCTAATTAAATATGTGTTAAAACAACATCGCACCTTTATTTGAGTGTTTTCGAAGTAAAACAGTTACTACAGTATAGATATTTCAATTAAAAAGGGATAATTAGGGGAAAAAATTCTTTTATATTTATAAAAATAACTATATGAAAATGAAGCTATGAAAATCTGTGTAGATATACCTTTCGTCATAAGAAAATCTTCGTAGATACCGAGAAACTGCAGTTAGACTACCATCTGGGAGGAAGCGGTTCTGTCGCCAAATGTCGCCAAGTTTTTCGCCAACTTGGCGATATATCGCCAAATCTGGCGTCTAAAATTACTCGCCAAAATTAAAGCCAACTTGGCGTTATTTCAAGTATTTCGCCAAACTAATATGCCTACTAATAATTTAAAACTAATACTAATAATAGTTTAGATTTGTAGTTGAAGGTGATAGATAAAGTTCCTGAAAGGATCTGAAAAAGCTATGAAATCATACAAAAAATTGGTGGAACCAGAGAGAAAAGTAGAGCTCGAATAAAAAAAAAATCTTACGGTAAAATTTGGGAAATATTTTCAAAGTGCGTGCAAAAGAAAGAGAATTAGATGATCTGTAAAGCTTATAAAATAACCCAAATTTTTGTTAGCTGAAAATGAGGACTGAGCTTTACTGTGCTTTAAAATCAATCAGGGAAAAAGAGGCATTTTTAACTCTTTCCGTATTTCAATCATCCATAACCAGTTTAAAAATTTGGATTCATAACTATATGTTACAGGCTGATGTAATGAAGTATGAGAACGGTTCGTTCTGTACAAAGTGTGGACACAATTCCATACCAGCTGTTTTGATAACTGGAAGATCAAAGCTCCAAGTAAACTCAAAACCTTGAATAGATACGATTCAATCATATACTAAATATCTGTGTTCAAACAAACTTATCTACAACAATTCCTCAACAACTTGATTATATTAATGTTATACTTTAATTATCACATCATAGTTTATATTTGTTTAGCATTGTGGGGCTTAACCGATTTGATACAACATAGCAATATATTCTATTGACTACTTTCCTCAGTAATCATTTTGAGTGGATAATAGTATAATTCTGAATATAAGGCACCAGTACAGCTCAATCCTTATTTTCAGCTAACAAAAATTTGGGTTATTTCATAAACTTTACAGATCATCTGATTCCCTTTCTTTTGCACGCACATTGAAAATATTTCCCAAATTTTATTGTAAGATTTTTTTTTAATCGAGCTCTACTTTTCTTTCTGGTTTAGTATATGATTGAATCGTATCTATTCAAGGTTTTGAGTTTACTTGGAGCTTTGATCTTCCAGTTATCAAAACAGCTGGTATGGAATTGTGTCCACACTTTGTACAGAACGAACCGTTCTCATACTTCATTACATCAGCCTGTAACATATAGTTATAAACCCAAATTTTTAAACTGGTTATGAATGATTGAAATACGGAAAGAGTTAAAAATGGATCTTTTTCCCTGATTTATTTTAAAGCACCAGTAAAGCTCAGTCCTCATTTTCAGCTAACAAAAATTTGGGTTATCTCATAAGCTTTACAGATCATCTGATTCCCTTTCTTTTGCACGCACTTTGAAAATATTTCCCAAATGTTACTGTAAGATCTTTTGTAAATCGAGCTCTACTTTTCTCTCTGGTTCCACAAATTTTTTGTATGATATTATTTGGCCACAAATCACTCTTTTTGAAGCCGGACTTACTCACCGAGCTGCAGGCTAATTGTGCCTTATGTATACCATAATAAAATTAGCATACAAACTAAAAAAGTAAGTAAAATACCTACCATTCCAGGGTTATTCGCCTTCAGAAAAGACCAGAACACTAATACGAAATCTGAGTCAAGCAACGAAATCGAAACTTTGTTAAATAATCTATAGCTTCATTCTTTTTCTCTAATTACTTATATATACTAAAAAACTTACATAACAGTTATATTTACAATATATACAAAAAATTTACTTTTCATTTAATTCTAACAATCATGCTTTAATTTTTCTAGAAGGGAAAAAACCTGCTTCTTCTTAACATCGTAAAAAATAATCTAATTCTTAAAATATTGAAAGTGGCTGTTGCCAAAATTAAAGGAGAAAAATTAAAGTTCTAAAATAAATGTTAATGGAGGCTTGCTTTTTGCAGTATCCTCCCACCTTTGTGGTTCAGGTCTAGTGAAGCTCAAAAACTTTACTGATCTAGTCGTTTCGGCTGCTTTAGCTTTCTTCCCGATCGAGATCGACGATTGTCATCATCAGGCAAGGAAGACTGGTGAATAGGAGTAGGATCGGTGGCATGGTCCACAGGCTCAATCGGAGTTAATGAATCTGAAATCTTAGGTACAGGATCATAACTAGGAGTGCTGTTCACAGGCACAACTACAGATGCAGAATCAGAAGCATGGTCTTCAGGCTCAGCTGGAGTTGTAGAATCTGAAGTAGAAGTGCTGTTCGCAGGCTCAACTACAGATGCAAGAGGCACGGTCTACAGGCTCAGGAACAGGCGTGTCATCTAGAGGGACAGGAATTCTACGAACTAAAAAAGGATGCATTAATTTATCATCAATTTCGAGACAGTATAATTTTTAATAGGTCTTAAAAAAGAACCAGTTTTTGTTTTCACTTTCACTACACGGAACTTTCCGTCTCTGCCAGGATACAATTCTTCAATTTTGCCCAAAGGCCAATTGATTCTTTTGGAATTGTCCTCTCCAATTAAAACAACATTGTCTTTCTTTATTTCAGTTTCTTTTTTTCTTATCGTATTTTCTCGAAGTTGCCCCAAGTATTCTGTTCTAAATCGTTTTCTCAGATCTTCACGAACTTTCTGTTGGTAAGCAAATCTTGTTCTCATTTTCCTTGAATCTATTATGTCAAATTCTGGAATTCTTTAATCTTTAATTTGTTGTAAGAACATAGCAGAGGTATGAGGATCAGGATCGTCATCTTCTGAAATGTATGTGAGAGGCCTAGAATTTATTACACTTTCGGCATCACATAATACGGTATTCAGTTCTTCGTAGTTTAGGCAGGCCTTTCCAAGAACTCTTCGTAAAATTCCTTTTACCATTCCTATCATGCGCTCAAAAAACCCACCGCACCAGGGAGCTGAAGGAGGGTTAAATTTCCAATGAATCTTTCGTTCGAGAGCAAATTTTTGTAAGCTTTCAAAATTTACTGTTTTCAAATCTGAAGATGTTTTTACTGTCAGAAATAATAGTAGAGGGTCTCCCTCTTCTTGCTATGAATCTTCTGAGAGCTAAGACTAGATTTTCTGTTGAAAGTGAAGAAACTAATTCCAGGTGTATGGCACGAAATATTGCGCATGTAAAAAGAACCACCCACACCTTTGAACCATTTCTTAAAAATAAAGGTCCTGCAAGATTGAGACAACAATTTCAAAAATCGAGGCATCTCTGACTCGATCTTCTGGGAGAGGGGCACTAGGTGTTTCGGCAGGTGAGGCGGTGAATCGCCTGCATACCACGCAATTTTTTATTACTTTTCGAACGGTACGTCGGCATCTTAGTATTCAAAACGGCTCCCGCAATACTGACATCATAATTTGTATTCCAGCATGACTAAGCTCAATATGCTTTTTTCTTAGGAGTGAATGGGTTATATTATGATCAAAAGGCAGAACGATTGGATATCGGAAAGAATGGAGGTCTTTACTTAAAGAAATTCGTGTTTTTACTCTAATTATACCTTGCTCATCGGTGAAAGTCTGTAAAGCTGTGTAACAATGGTTTTGTTTCATTTAATAAACATCGCTGGGCATATTTCAATACTACATGTTCTGCATAATTTATTTCTTCAACTAATAAATTTTTCTCAAAATTTCGCTCATTCTGCAACTTTTTGATATTTCCAAAAAACCTAAAAATCCAGGCAGTTATTTTTATCATTTTCAAATATAAAGATGTATTTTCATGTAATTCAATTGGGCTTTGAGATATATTTACCGTATTGATCACTGTTTTTCTTTTTTCTGCGTTAATGATTTCTAAGTCGGAATTTAACTTATCTTTAGGCCAAAATTCTTGAGGTTTTTTCAACCAATCAGGACCCTCCCACCAGAGGGATTGTTTAAGAGATTCTGCAGAACATCCACGGGAAGGTAGATCGGCCGGGTTAAGAGTTCGGGGTACATAGTGCCAATTTTCTGGATTACTAAGTGATTTGATTTCTTTTACACGATTGTACACGAAGGGAGCCCAGTTTTCATTTTTCTTTATCCAATATAATGCATTACTGGAATCTGACCTGAAAAAAGTTTGAAGATTTCCTAATTTTAAGTCGGACTTAACCCCTTTAGACAATAGAGCACCAATCGTACGTGTGAGGAGCTCCAATCTGGGGATTGTAATACATTTCAGGGGGGCTACTCTGGATCGTGCTTGGATTAATTGACATGATGTTGAATTTTCATTTTCATTATATATCATTTTCATATATTTGTAAATATATGCATGTAGCATAGGCTACTTTGCTCGCGTCACAAAATACATGTAAACTTAAATCGCCGATATTATCTGGATCGTCTAACATACATCTTGATATAACAATGTCTTTAAGAGAGCGCAATTTATTTTTCCATTTCTGAAATTTTTGGGCTATTGATGTTGGTAGTTCAGAGTCCCAAGTTATCTTCTGTTTCCACAAGTCTTGTAATAATATTTTGGGGAAAAGAGTTACTGGACAAGTATAACCGATTGGGTCAAAAATCTTATGAACATTTGATAAAATTTTCCTTTTTGTGACGGGTTCATCATATTTACTAATTTCTCTTACATCTATAGAAAAGGCATCCGATGGTGATAGCCAGCGTAGGGCTAAAACTGGGACAATTTTTTTTTTCTAATGGGAAAGTTGAGGAAATAGAATAACTATGTTCTCATCCTCTCAGGTCAAATTTAGCTTGGCTAAGAATATATTAAGACTCTGTTATAAAATTATTGAGTTGTTCCTTATTGTCAACACTAGTGACACAATTGTCAATATAAAAGGATTCCGAAAGTCTGGAAGCAGTTTCATCCATAGAAGGAGGTGACTTTTTTAAGTGGTATTGCAAAGTTGCTACTAACTAATAGGGACTGCAAGTAAGCCCGAAAACTACTCTTCGGTGTTGGAAAGTTTTTTGATTTTCAGAATTTCCCTCTTTTCACCACAAAAATTTTTAAAAAGCTCTATTATTTTCATTTAAACTGATCTGTAAAAAGGCTTTTCTTATGTCTGATATTACACCATTTTTCTTCAATGGGAGCCGATTTATCAATGAGGGAATAAGTTCAACTAAATTGGGACCTTTCAATAAACAATCGTTAGTTGAGGGTGAGCCCTTTTCCCTAGCAGATCCATCAAAAACTGGGCGTATTCGGGTTGTTGAATTTTCTTTTATGACCACTCTGTGTGGCAAAAAAAATTCGGCTTCCGTTCCTGAAGTTGATTTGACCTCTTCAATAATACCTTCTTGTAGCCAGTCATTAAAGACCGCTTCATAGGCATCTAAATTGTCGGATTTCTTTAAGGAATCTACGCATTTTTTCAATCTACGTTCTGCAATTTTCCGACCATTGGGGAGAGGGGGATGACCAACAATCCAGGGAAGATTAACCTCATAACGTCCTTCATTGTTTATTTGAATATTTCAGTTGAAATAATCTTTTACAATCTCTTCAAGTTCTAAACTGGATTCCTTATCACATGGATCAAGAATTCCTAAAGTATCTAATCTCCACAGGTCTGTTAATTTGGCTTCACTTACATGCAGCGATTAAACAACTTTCGTAGAATCATTTGTATCTTCTTTATTACTTTTTCCCATTAATGTCCACCCTAGTTTTGTCTGTAAAGCAGTTAAATTACGGTTTAAGGATTTAATTTTCCCCGTCAATAACTTCTCATAAATATCAGCTCCAATAAGTAAACTTATTTCCTGTTGATTTGTAATTTTTTGATTCCTTGTATATGTATCGCAATCTGAGAATATTATACCATTTCTTTTAGCTTCCTTTATCAAAGGCCCATTTCTTATCTTAGGAACTTCAGTACATATTTTGTCTTGATCATAGACATCAAAATTGCATTTAAAGGTATTTTCTAAATTACTTAAATGTATTTTATATCTCTTATGAAGGTGTGTTTCTTGAATCCCACCAAAAAGGCCGTGGATCATTTTTTCTTCTCCCACAGCTTTATATCCCATAAGATAATAACATCTTTAGTTAAGTAAGATCTTTGAGACAGAGAATCTATTAAGCAACGTACTAACATGTGTTTATTTTGATCTTTAAGCTCTAAACAATTAAGGTCTGCATTAACACAGCACGATTACAAGTTTTATTTGACAAAGACGTGCTTTCAGTATTTTCTTGTAATTTACCCTTTTCTTTTTCAGGACATAAAATTCTATAATGCCGTTTTGAACAATTGGTGCATTTGACGAATTTTCTGCAATTTTTGGCTATGTGCTCTGCATTTTTGAGACAAATAAAACAATAACCATACTGCTTTAAACTTTCCTTCTTACCCTGTAATGATTTATTTTAAAATAATTCACATTCAATCAAGAAATGTTTTCCTTTACATTCGGGGCATGTTATTTGTTTAGAAAATGATACAGTTTCATTAAACAAACCAGAGGCGATAGGAATCGTTTTTGGCGACTGTTTGTCTCGAACTAACTTTCCAGACGTAATATCTACATTCGAAGATTCATGATTAGAAATTAAAAAAGCAGTTCTTTCTCGCGAAATGACTTCCATTTTCAAGCATTCTATGATATCTGTAACTTTTAATTCTTCATCATTACCATATTTTATTTTGTTATTTGTAACACTATGTCAGAAGGTAATAATTTAATCAGAATGGGGGCGAGTAACGCTGAATAATTTTCAATCTGTATTACTAAAAAATTAAGACTTCGGATTTCGGTTTGGCAAGTGTCCAATAATCAGCGAATGGAATAAACATCATTGGATTTCTTAACTGAATTAAGTGATAACAATTTATTAAGATGTGAATTTATTACCAAATGTTTCTTACCGAATCTTTCTTTAAGAGTTTCTATTGCTGATAAAAAGTTACAATTAGTTAAGCTATATCCCTTTATTGAATTAGCAGCATTAGAAGTCAGATATGACTTTAAATAGTTGAATTTTTCTACGTCAGACAATTCAGAATTTTTATGAATTGTTGTTTCCAATTGATCTCAAAATCGTTGCCAATCTGATGGATCGCCGTCAAATTTTTCAATTACCAACTTGGGTAAATTTATACGAATGGATTCCAATCCCTGAATTATAACTCTTTCTTTAGAGCTATTCACTGTCGTAGTAGAAACATTCACATTAGATTTAGTTTCTAATTTTAATTTGACCCGTTTTACTTTTGTTTTCCAAATTACTAAATTCGAATTATATTCATCACATTTTAAAACTTCAGCTTCTAAATCCTCTAATTTAATAGTGTTTTGAATTTCTGTATCAAGATAATGAAGCTCTTTTTCTTTTAAATCTAATTCAGCAAGAAATTGTTCTAACAATTTGTTAGAATTCGAAAGTAGAGTTAGCTTAAAACTTACTTACTAACCATGCATGTCTTCATTTGCGGGTTGCATCTACGCGATGCTTGGAGCTCTTGAATTAAAATCAAAATCATCTGTTAAGATAAACTTATTCTAAGTTCAAATTCATCTAAAAGTCCATATATTATAAAAAATGTCATTTAATTCCATATAAAAGCCACATCCATCATTACATTCAGAGAACGCAATCGTTCTCATACACTTGTCAAAGTTCTTCGAATAATAACAATAAAATCAGACGATATTTTTATTTTCTTAATTTACGCACAGCGCGTTCTATTAGTTTCACTTCATTTCATTTTAGAACATCCTCCCCCCTTTGAAACTTGGGGAGAGTTTCAAATACATAACAATTATTATTAAAAAGATCCAACCTCTTTGGAGCTTTTACACATCTTCCAGAAGAGGTATATTTCTTAAGTATGACACTATCAGGAGAAGACACATTTTCATGATCATCATGCTCACTGGAACTAGTTTTCTCTTCACCCGACGGTTTGGATGCAATTTCAATCATTTCATTCGAATATATTTCCAAAGGAAAAATGCGCTGCACCGGACGTAAAACCGTGCCGTGCTGAGTTTTCAACTTAACAGCACGAACTTTACCATCCCGTCCTGGAATTAAATGAATCACCTTTGCTAAAGGCCAAAATAAGCGTTTTTTGTTATCATCCCCAACTAAGACTACTTCTCCAACTCGCGGTTCACGTGTATGTTTTTCAGTATGTTTTTGAACTAATTCGCTGAGGTATTCCTTTCTAAAACGTTGCCTAAAATCTGTAAGAAGTTTAGCTCTCTAATTCAACCTTCTCCGTAAACTTTGAGAATCTAATTAGATAATATCCGAATTGCTGAAGCTTCGGTTTTCAGTAAGAAACATAGCGGGTGTGAGAGGTACTAGCTCCAATGGGTCCTCTCAGATATAGGTTAGAGGTCTACAGTTAATCACAGACTCACAATCACATATAAGTGTATTCAATTCTTCATAAGTCAATACAGCTCAACCTAAAGTACGTACTAACAATTCTTTTGCAATGCGAACTAACCTTTCCCACCAGCCTCCAAACCAAGCTGCGGTGGGAGCTATAAATTTCCAAACAATTTTATCCGTCATGGTTTCTTTTAAAATTTTATCCCAATTTAATTTCGAAAGTTCATTGGAAGCCCCCCTAAAGTTTGTTCCATTATCACAATAAATAGTGCTGGGCCTACCGCGTCTAGCTATAAAACGTCTAAGTGCTAGCAGGAAAGCATCAGAAGATAGCGAATTGACTAGTTCAAGGTGAACTGCGCGATAAACGGCACAAGTAAACAATGCTATCCAAACTTTCTCGCCATTTTTTAGAAATAAAGGCCCGGCTAAGTCTACTCCAATAATTTCAAAGAAAGCACAATCTGTTACGCGATCTGGTGGCAAAGGTGTTGGTTCGCTTGACAAAGACTTTACCTTAAAACGTTTACATGCAATGCAGTCGTACAATACATTTTTAATAGTTCTTCTAGCTCTAATTATCCAAAATCTTTCTCTTACTAAGGATTGCATTGTTCTTATCCCTGCATGACAATTCTTTTGGTGTACTGATCTAATCAGTAATTCAGTAAATTCACATTTACCTCGCAACAATATTGGATACAAAAATGAT
This sequence comes from Maratus speculifer, assembly GCA_964019185.1. Lineage (NCBI taxonomy): Eukaryota > Metazoa > Arthropoda > Arachnida > Araneae > Salticidae > Maratus > Maratus speculifer. The sequence continues at coordinate 275,252,997 of OZ025289.1, read as the reverse complement.
TCTCGGTCATTTCTTTCAGTTATTTTAGTTTTTGCTCTTAAAATTCCATTATCATCTGTGAATGTTACAATATCATTTAATGACCTTTTATTATACAAATAACAGCTCTGAACTAAACGGATTAGATATTTTTGAAAATTTTCAATTTCATTTTGAGTAAGATTAGAATCTTTACACTTATTAAAAACATTTCGACAATTATTTACAAATTTCAGAATCCAAGCAAATATTCTTATCATCTTATCATAATTAGATATACTATCTAAAAGCCCAAGGAGTGCGTCTTTAGCTAGATCAATATTCGTAATTTCGACCTTTTTTCTTTCTAAATCGACATCTTTTGGCAGACAGTCAATCGCGCTAATTGACTACATTCAGGATTTTCTTTTAACCACTTCGGACCTTCCCACCATCGCGAACTAAGCATTGTCTGTGGAGAACATCCACGTGAAAGTATATCAGCTATATTCAAATTTCCGTGAACGTGCTTCTATGACTCTATATTGGACATCTGCCGATTTTCTTGGACTCTATTGCTCATGAAAACCGACCAATTTCCATGTTTCTTTATCCACCAAATTGCGGTAGTAGAATCTGACCAGAATGTGATTTTTAGACCTGGCGGGTCAATCCATTTCAAGTGGTCCAGAAAATATTTTTTTGGTCGCTCGACCATTTTTAAAAAATCTGAAATCTTTTGTACAACAACCCTAACATGACGGAAGTTCAAAATGACCGTTCTTTTAATTTTACTATTTTTTGTTTGTGCATGGCGCCCATCTTTGTTTCATCGTGTGCAGCGATTTTCTCAGATACTAGGATACACAAAATTGTAAATATCTCGTCTTCTATTTTCCCAATTGAAATCGGGTTTGCAGCATTTTGTTCAGAATAAAATAGGCTAAATACACAGTGATAGAAAATTTTTGAAAAATAAATTTTTATAGGTAAAATTTTAGCACAAAATGTACGATTTTTCCCAAAATCTATCCGTTTGCAAGAGGAAAATTTTCATGCATGGAAAATTGTCAACCATACACAATTTTTTCTACAAGTAGGTCAAAAGTACATGTATTCATACACCAAGTCCCAGATCTGAGAGTTAATTTCTTTTTGCGAAAAAAATTCCGAAATTCGTCAAAAATTTCAAAAATCGCACTTTTTAGGCTTTGATATCTCTGGTGGGGCACGAGATAAAAATCTGAAATTTTGGCCTATGATAGTATTGTGTAGTAGCGTTATGTACAAAAAATTTAAAGAAGGAGATTTGACTACAAGCTGAGATATGACATAGAAAATATGTGAAAACAATACTGTCAAACTATTGTAAACCTACTATGTAATTGTTCAACAAAACTGTCAACCTTGCATAATTTTTTCTACAAATAGGTCAGAAGTGTGTGTACTCATACACCAAGTCCCATATCTAGGAAATGATTTCTCTTTCCGAAAAAAATTCCGAAATTCGTCGAAAATATCAAAAAATCGCACTTTTTAGGCTTTGATATCTCTGGTGGAGCACGAGATAAAAATCTGAAATTCTAGCCTTTGATAATATTGTGTAGTAGTGTTATGTACAAAAAATTTCAAGAAGGAGATTTGACTACAAGCTGCGATACGGTGATTTTAAAAAAATGTTAAAAAATGCTATTACGAGTACATTAGGAGAAATGAGATTTGTCTCTTTTATTACAATATTTACACAGAAAATATCGTTTGTTGAAAACAGTTAAATAATAAACATTTAATTTACAAAATACTATGGATGCTCAACAAAGAGCTTAACAATATTTACGAGAGATGTTATGAGTTCGACCAGTTACTGTTGTCAGTCTATCAGACTGTTCTTTCTAAAAATTTTATTTGAAGCACCCCAAGTCTTGTCATCCCTTGTTAACTTGAATGAAATTCTTTAGGTTTAATAATTGAAGCCATGTCAACTCGATCCGTTGCAATCCATTGTCTATAATTTACTTTTCCTGAAATGTGTTCCGAGTAAAATTGTTGCAATAGCATTTCTAGTAGATTTGTTCATCTGGACAAATTGTGTATTGGCTTAGCATACATTCTGAATTGTTTAAATCACACAGAAGCATTTGAAGAAGATATTTGTAATTAACATTTAACTTTGCACCATAAATAATTAATTTAAAATTTTGGAGGTATGAAAAATTACATAGTAGGTTACAATAGTTTGGCAGTATTATTTTCACATATTGCCCATGTCGTATCTCCGCTTGTAGTCAAATCTCCTTCTTGAAATTTTTTGTACATAACACTATTACACAATACTATCAAAGACCAGAATTTCAAATTTTTATCTCGTGCTCCATTAGAGATATCAAAGCCTAAAAGTGCGATTTTTGAAATTTTCGACGAATTTCGGAATTTTTTTTGCAAAGAGAAATTAACTCCCAGATCTGGGACTTGGTGTATGAGTACACGCACTTTTGACCTATTTGTAGAAAAAATTGTGCAAGGTTGACAGTCTTGTTGAACAATTACATAGTAGGTTTACAATAGGTTGGCAGTATTGTTTTCACATATTTTCCATGTCATATCTCAGCTTGTAGTCAAATCTCCTTCTTGAAATTTTTTGTACATAAGGCTACTACACGATACAATCATAGGCCAAAATTTCAGATTTTTATCTCGTGCCCTACCAGAGATATTAAAGCCTAAAAAGTGCGATTTTTAAAATTTTTGACGAATTTTGGAATTTTTTTCGCAAAGAGAAATTAATTCCCAGATCTGGGACTTTGTGTATGAGTACACGCACTTTCGACTTATTTGTAGAAAAAATTGTGTAAGGTTGACAGTTTCCCTTGCATGAAAATTTTCCTCTTGCAAACGGATAGATTTTGGAAAAAATCGTAAACTTTGTGCTAAAATTTCACCTGTAAAAATTTCTTTTTCAAAAATTTTCTTCCACTGTATATTTAGCCTATTTTATTCTGAACAAAATTCTGCAAACCCCATTTCAATTAGGAAAATAGAAGACGAGATATTTACAATTTTGTGTATCCTAGTATCTGAGAAAATCGCTGCACACGATGAAACAAAGATGGCCGCCATGCACAAACAAAAAATAGTAAAATTAAAAGAACGGTTATTTTGAACTTCCGTCATGTTAGGGTTGTTGTTCAAAAAATTTCACATTTTTTAAAAATAGTCGAGCGACCAGTGCTGGACCACTTGAAATGGATTGACCCTGGCATATTTATTGCCTTGACGATAGAACTCGCAAGTCGAGTACCTATACAACAAGCCATTAACTCTAAACGCGGCATGCTCAAAGTTTTGAGAGAAGCAACCCTAGACTTCGCTCTAATAAGCGTAACCTTGACTTCGGAATCAATTATTGATTTAGCGAAGACACATGCTGCATATGCCCCTTTACTCGCATCAACAAAAACATGAAGTTCAAATGAAGCATTAATTTCTAAGTATCAAGGTATAGCTACTTCTTTTAAAACATCAATATTCTTCAACCATTTCAGAAAAGCACTCACAATGTTACAAGGTAATTCTCGATCCCATGGGATTTTCTGTTTCCATGAGTCTTTTAGCAATAAATTTGGAAGCAACGTAGCAGGAGAGAATAAGCCGATAGGATCAAAAATCTTTTGCACAATGCTCAAAATTAATCTCTTAGTAATTTTCCTTTCACACGTTAATGTTTCTAAATCTAAATAACATTTCAAAGAATCATTATTTAAATTCCAAATAATCCCCAAAACTGAAGAATCCCCAGAATGTTTATCAACATTCTTGCAAGCTACATTGCTTTCAAAACAACGGAAATTGAAACACCCTTTAGACATTAATAACTTTGCATTTTCAATAAACATTTCAGCTTCATTAATGTTAAAAACACCTGATACACAATACCGATAGGATACATTCTAAAACGATCAAGAATATCAGGTATTAATTCTATAAGATTAATGCTTTTATACAAACATTCATTTAACGAGGGTTTCCCTTTCTCAGAAGCAGATGCATCAAATACAGGGCGTATTTTTGTAGTTTCTTTATCTAACCTGATAACGGGCCTATGCGGTAAATAATGACATTTATTACTTAATTCATTTTCTGGAACACGTTCAATAATATTCATTTTTTCCCAATTCTTAAATACTTCCTGATATTCATCGAAAAATCCCCCACATTTCAATTTATTAATCATTTTTTCATATCTCTTCCAAGCTAAAACTTTATTGTTGGGCAAGTTCTTAAAATTACACTTCCATGAAAGCCCTACTTCATATCTGGCATCGGGAAGAATTTTCATTTTTTTTTCTTAAAATCGTTTAAATCAAAGTTTTCCCGGTTTTCAAAACTCTGAATGGGGTCAGAAATTCCTATGGTTTCAAGTTTCCATAATCCATTCAAAGGAATATTTCTAACGTGCATAGACAATGTTGTCAAAACGTTATGTTTCTTGCCACACTTTTGCTTCCCCATTACTGTCCAACCGAGCTTGGTTTCTATGGCAGTCAAATCGCAATTTAATTGAATTAAATTTCCTGTCAATAATTTTCCTATCATATCAGCCACCACCTAAAAGATCAATTTCAAATTCCTTACAAAAATCATCAGATAGATTTATTTTATTTCTTTTTAATTCATTTAAAATTCTATAATCTTTAATTTTAGGTACAAATCCGCAAATCTTTTTTTCGGAAAATACTTCAAAACACAACGCATTATTTCCATCTAATTCACTGATTTCTACAGAAAACACATCATGTTTTTTAGGTTTCGTTTCACCCCCCCCCCCCCCCCGCCCGAACAGCGCATGAATAATTATTTCTTTTCTTATAGGATGCATTTTTAGTGATTTCGTTATTCTCTCGCTTACGTAATTATTTTGGCTCGCTGAATCCAGCAGTGCGCGTACGACTTTTTGGCGACTTTGCGATCGAATGCGCAGGCCAAGCGTTTGCATATACACACCTTTACTTCGACTACAATTAGAAAGAGAATTTTCAGATTTCAAAGTATCATCTTGATTATTATTTATATTTTGTTCTGGACACATTATTTCAAAATGAGGTTTATGACAATGATTACATTTTAATTTATTTTTAATATTACAATTCTTACTCAGATGACCAGCTTTTTGCAAACAAGTGAAACAAAACCCCTCTTTTAACAAAATTTTTTGTTTTTAGTTAAAAACATTTTTTAGCCACAAAACATTTATTAGAGGAGTGAAACCTATCAGAGAATATGCAATTGTTTTTCTTACCTTTATTTTCTATAATCACCAATGCAGACGCGGTGGCTGGATCAGGTTTGCTAATAATTTCAGATGAAATGTTTTTTTTCTAACAACAGAATCAAAGCTTTTTCTTGCTAAAGAAACTATTTCATCTCCTTGAACTTCTTGGCGTACAAAGTTCATCAGTTTTTCTAAAGTTCTGGAATTCTCACTGGAATATGTATCATGATTTCGGCTTCTTTCTCAGGTCAAGAGAACTTCCTCAGGCAAGCAGCTCTCAACCAAGGGCATGAGAAAATCTCCATACTTCTCTTGAGTTCTTCCCAAACTTTCTAAGGCACGAAGTTTGCTTTCTAACTCACAGTATAAAGAGGCTAAGTCAACTTTCATTTTCGGCGCCGTGGCATTTTTCATTACAAGGGTTAACAATTCCCTGAAGTAAATTTGCACAAGAAGATCATCTCGTCCAAACCTCTGTTTTAATTGATCGATAGCCTTCGGATAATTCTCCGCGGTAGCTGGATAACTTGATATTAAACGCTCCGCTTTTGATTTTGGTTCCATACATTGGAATAGGTACTGCATTTTATCTTCAGTGGCAATAGAATCGTCTTCGTGTATTTTCTTGAACTGGCTCCAAAAAGATAAAAATTCGTTTGGTTCGCCGTTAAATTTTCTCAGCTCGATCTCCGGTAATTTAAATTTGCGTTTTACTTCTTCGCCAGGAGATGAAGAAAACTGCATCTTTTCATCAATACGTGTACATATTTCTATGTATTTTTCTAGATATTCTTCTGCACCTTCAAAATCTTCGGTAAACAATTTTTCGTCATTATCTTGTAACAATATTTCCGAAATTTGACTTTGACAAGTGTCCATCTCTTGTCCATCTCCAAACAGTTGAGTTTTCAAAATAGAAAGTTCTTTAATGTCACATGTTTCTTTAGCTAATTCAGTTTCAATTTTCTTAAACGTGAGAGTAAAAGCAGCTCGCAGTCCTTTTCTCTGAGTTTTCAAACTACTCAGATTCATTTTTTTCATTTAAAATTAATTAAAATTCAAAAACTCCTGTCCCGCCGAGGGTGCCAGTTGTTAGAATTCGAAAATAGGGTTAGTTTAAAACTTACTTACTGACCATGCATGTCTTCATTTGCGGGTTGCATCTACGCGATGCTTGGAGGTCTTGAATTAAAATCAAAATCATCTGTTAAGATAAACTTATTCTAAGTTCAAATTCATCTAAAAGTCCATATATTATAAAAAATGTCGTTTAATTCCATATAAAAGCCACATCCATCATTACATTCAGAGAAATCAATCGTTCTCATACACTTGTCAAAGTTCTTCGAATAATAACAATAAAATCAGACGATATTTTCATTTTCTTAATTTACGCACAGCGCGTTCTATTAGTTTCACTTCATTTCATTTTACAACACAATTCCTTATCGGCACTATTTTCAGAAATTGCCGCTTCTATTCTATTAATTAATTTCGTTGTTTGACTTCTCACAGTAGTGCGTTTTGTTTTGTTAATTGCATTCATTATTTAATCAGTCTAACTATCAATTTATCAAAATAAAACAATTGCAATTATCTACTATAAACAAAGCACTAAAATAATTCTATTTCATATTATTCAGTCCTGATTCAAGTATTAGGCAATCAGTCCGTGTTCTCGGGCGCCATAAAATTTTGTATACAATAATAAAATTAGCATACAAACTAAAAAAGGTAAGTAAAATACTTACCATTCCAGGGTTATTCGCCTTCAGAAAAGACCAGAACATTAATACGAAATCTGAGTCAAGCAACGAAATCGAAACTTTGTTAAATAATCTATAGCTTCATTCTTTTTCTCTAATTATTTATATGATACTAAAAAACTTACATAACAGTTATATTTACAATATATACAAAAAATTTACTTTTCATTTAATTCTAACAATCATGTTTGGATTTTTCTAGAAGGAGAAAAACCCGCTTCTTCTTAACATCGTAAAAAACATTCTAATTCTGAAAATATTAAAAGTGGCTGTTGCCAAAATTAAAAGAGAAAAATTAATATTCTAAAATAAATGTTCATGGAGGCTTGCGTTTTAAATAGTGCCAATATTTAGAAAAAAAAAAATAAATAAATAAAACGCAAATTTCCCTATACTAAAAAAATAACTAATTTTTAAATCCTCATTTTCAACATTATTGTTGAAAAATAATTATGAAAAATAATTAATTTTTTCCGTCTTTATTTTAGTGGAATTCGGAAAATATTTTTTTTACAGTTTTGTCAATAACACAGTATTTTCCATTTTCCCTACGCATTTGTTTATGGAGTATTACAAGTAGTATGCACCAGGTGGCAGTCAGTTAATAAGTTGGCAACCTTCCAGATAGTTTCACCCATAGATTTTCTCCCAAATTCCAAGTCTGTTACAAGGCCACCTTATCATAATAACAAGCCTCGCATTCAGGAAGCTGTCCTATTATTTGCCAACTTATTATATGACTTATTCTCGTAAGAAACGCCACCTGTTGCATACTACTGGTAATACTCCATACACAAATTCATAGGAAAAATGGAAAATATTTCAGTTTTTCACAGTAGATGGGGCTAGCAACAGGAATGTCATGTTGTTTCTGACCATGTGTATTGCGGACAAAGCAAGCTTGGCTATTGCGAAGCCTGTTATTATGATAAGGTAGCCTTGATCTGTTATTATGATTAGAGAGTCTTGTACGCATAGTTGAGCATGGTTGTTTCCATTGAACTTGACTTGTTACAATTTCAATTGATTCTCTTATAATAAATTTATAATAATGATTGAATGGAAAATATAATTTTCATTCATTAATATTAAGTTGAATGGCTGGTTAAATTTATCTTCATTTAAAAATAAAATCTTTTGGCAATTGATGAAGTATATTATCTCAATTTGTTTGAATTTTTTACGCATTTCTATACCCCATGAATTTTTTTATTGATGGATTAACGAAATAACCACAACTTTAATTAGCTTAAACAACGTGAAATATTAAATTCAACGCTAGGCGTACACTTTTAGATTTTTTCACCTAAAAAATGTCAAAATTTTTCATCTAGTATTTTTCAAAATTCACAAACATTGTAAATGGCAAGAAAGAAGAAAACCAAAAGTACCCCACATCAGCTTACAATTTATCCGTCTAAATCTGAAATCCTGGATCGACAAGATGATATTACAGATACAGTAAGTATCAATAGATGTAGTCATTTTATAATGTGAAATTCCCCATTGTTTGTCCCCATAAAATAACGAGGAAAAATGAAAGAGATTCTAGTATTTTAAGAAAGGAAATAATAAAAATAAATAAATGATAGTTTGATATAAATAATGATTGATATAATATATAATAAAAATAATTTAAAGAATTAAGTAAATAAATAGAATTTAATAAAAAAGGAAGCAATAAACAAACAACTATAAATAATAAACTTAATAAGTAACAAAACATTAAATATAATTTTCACAAGAAATCATAAATAGTAATACTTATAGCCATGTTGAATGCATTCAGTTGTATCATTTAATCAGCACATTTTACTGAAATATTTAACGTTTCCATTTTCCGAACAATTGTTATAAACTGGTATTTTTAACACATACATTCTTAGTTGTAAACTTATTAAACTTATCTTCTCTTTGGCACAGATATGCAATGCCAAATTGGCGGAAGAAAAAAGCACGTGCAAATGTGGTGCGTATATGACATCTGTGCCTTTATAACTTTTGTTTTGAGATACATAATAAATGTATGAAATATGTATGCTTAAAAATAAAAATATTTATATAAACATCATATTTACTTTTTTAACATGTGACGTACATAATGTTTAGTAAATAAATATATGTTTATAGATATTTAAAAGCCATGTTTTTCCACCATCTTGATAACATGCTAAAATGGATTTATGGCGACATTTTGAATTCTTTCGCCAACTGGGACAACCAGAACAGGTTATGGAAAACTTATCAGAACAATCGGGAGACAATCCTTATTCTGTTCCTTTTTTTTTTTTTTTTTTTTTTTTTTGCGTTAAATGAATTGATGTGGTTGCAATCTCTAGCCTTTGGGGTTGCTTTTCTGCTCGATTGGACTTTATCCATATGATTTATATATATATATATATATATATATATATATATATATATATATATATATGTATATATATATATATATATATATATATATATATATATATATATATATATATATATATATATATATATATTTGTCTCCCGCACTTTTTTTTTTTTTTTTTTGAAAAGAAAATTTATAACATTTCTTTAATTTCATATGTATAAAAATAAAAGTATAAAACATTTAAAATTACTAAAATGTTATATAACTATTTAATATTTATTTATAAGTGTATATATTATTTATTTAGATTAATATAACCCCAATCGCCAAGGTGATATTTTTTGGCGCGATATAAGGTGGTCTGGTGTAATAACGCCAGGCGGGGTAATAACGCCAAGTGCTAATATTTTGCATAATTATGAGATAATCTGGTAAGTGACACCCATGTGCTCTGTGCAGAAGGGTTTTGAGTCATATAAATCGCAAAAAACAGCTTAGAGTTAATTTGTTTCATTTTTAGGTCTTATTGTTTTTACAAGCAACTAAAATTAACGCTTGATCTAAAATTTGCGAGATACGTTTTGTGATGTGAAGACTATTTTTTTTTATCCGGAAATACTTTGTTAATTACTTAAATTTGTAGTACATTTCATGGACTTTCAAAATGTTGTTGAGGATTTTGGATATCTTCTCGAGATAATTTGTAATTTAAAATATACAGCGCAATAACTATAACGGGGTAATAACGCCAATCCTTGCCATGAATACCCCGGTTGATTCCCTACAGTGGCCGAGCTACATCCTAAATACTGATTCAAATAAACACAGTTAAAACTGTGCAATGTTTCTAATAATTCCACTTAAGCGGTCCTTTTTAAGCGAAAAGAAGCTAACGGTCTGATATTCTTTTGCCTCATCTTCCCCCCCACACACACACACCTTTATTTTTTTTACACTTTCACAAAAAAATTGAGCATTTTCAACAGCTTAGAATGCAATTTGTCAATTTCTAAGCTTGTAGAGTTTGTATTTTTAGAATTGGACAATCTACATGCAATTATTCCATCTTATTTCAGTTTTGTTTGCATGGCGTTATTACCCATATAGGTGGGTAATAACGCCAAATAGCATTGGTCAAGAAATCACGCCATTACATTTTATGAATACATTTCTGTTAAATTATTTTTTTTATATAGAGAGTCAAGGAGTTGCTGTATCAAATCATATATTTGTTTGAAAAATACAAACTAAAAGTGAGCCGTGAAAATTGGTAGAACCTTAACATGGCGTTATTACCCCAGGGTACCTTATATATATGTTTATACGTATATGTATGTGTGTACGTGGTATATATATATGAACGCATATGCAGATATATAATATCTTTATACTTAAAACTAATTTATATATGTATATAACCTATACATATGTATATATATGTGCATATATAAAATTGTCCCAATTTTGCGATTCTCAAAAATCGCGAAATCCTACTTGGAAAAGGAGATTTTTCTATAATTGCGTCTTTATTTATACATGTTTATGCAATTATTGCAATCTTTATAAAATTACTAGCAGGCTATGCCCGCTGCGCTGGTCCATTTTTCCAATCAAATCTTGACTTAAACAAAATGGTGATTTAAAATTTCTTTTTTAAAGCAGTGTAGACCATCATCTGGAATGTCCTTCCGCAATGCTGAAAACGATGCCAGTGCTAATGTCATTGCGATATTTCACTATTGTATGCCTTGCACAAAATTTGGGTAATTAAGTACCATCCCTCTTATTTGATCATTTATAGTAGAGTTTGATATGAAAATGAGACCATTGTGACAGCAGGAATCAAAATGTTCGCTACTTATCACATTATTTTGTTAGAAAGCATTGCAATGATTATCAAACTCTATTAATTTTCAAATAGCACATTATCATTTGTTAGTTCTTAAACTCTCGAATCTGAACTTGCACTATGTGCAGATCTGGTAGCCTAAATACTATCTCATTACATGTTGCATTACATTTTTTAATAATCGTCCTCTTCTGGCAACTCTACTACAGTTTTCTATCTACCTTGGTCTTTTCCAGCAAAGTACATAGCAAAAAAATGTAAAAAAGAGTGTTTAACTTATATATTTATTAGAACAATGAAGCGTAAAAGGTGTGTTTTAAAGCTGAATTATTTGAGTAAAATTAAAATTACACCAGTTTCACTGCCTCTTCATTTTTTGAACCAGTTGCAGGGCTGCCACAGGCGACTATTTCATATTCCGGTCGCACAACTATTTGTCTAATATAAATTTCAAAATAAATTTTTCTTGCAAATGTTGTCTAAGTGTATGTTAAGGATTTCTGTTTAAAGAAAGTGGTGCCAGTTAGAGTTAAAAAATAGTCGCCTGTGGCAGCCCTGCAGTTGCAAACATGTAGCTGTTAAATCGGGAAAAATATTGATGCTAAATTTTGTAGAAAAATAAACCTTCAGCTTGCAATCAATTCCATTATGATTTTTGGCGTTAAACATTAGTATTGCTTATAACGATTTGTTACAAATGTATCAATCAGACTCGGATCTAGAAATCTCCTTAATACATAAACAAAACGGCAAAGATGTCATATGCGCCGAGTTTGGCGCGATAATTTTTTATGCTAATTTGGCGGAAACATTGTTTTCGAATACCAGTTACATGTGTATATTTAAATTATTTTCTATTATTTAAATAGTAATAAATAGGGTCTACACCGGATCCTAGCGATCTGGTGAACTTGTCCCACTTAGGCATAAATAAATAAATAAATAAATAAATAAATAGTAATAAAAATTTATGAAAAAAGTTTAATTAGTAAGTATATAACAAAACAATTTATATGATTTATAAAGTAAATAAACATTTTATTTATAAATAAATATTAATATTCGAGTTAATATATCTCAGACAAAATAATGCGAATTTAAAGTCTTTTAGTTACCTCGGTGATATATAATATCTGTGCCAATAAAACTTTCAATAATATAGTAAGTAATGCTATTTGGCGGTGTTCAATTATTGAAGATTAGTCCAATATCATTTTAAATATTATCTAACACAGGAAAAATATGAAGAAAATTGAAGAAGAAATGGCTAATTAAAACAGACTTGTAAAATATTTTGGCACAAATGCCTTATGTGCATCACATTTGTGCATTTTTTTTTCATTTTTTACGCCAATTTGGCGAAATCTTCGTTTTAAAATATCAGTTACATATATATTTTTTAATTGTTTTCTATTATTTTAAAAAGGAAATAAAAATAAATAAATAATGTTTTGTTAATCCTTCTATAGTAAAAAAAACTAGCCTTAAAAGGAATGACTCCTGGAATGATGCTGATGTGGAAGATTTCCGGAACTAACGAATCCGGGTTGTCCACTCATTCCATGAGTCGAATAGACCAATCAGGAAAGGACTCCGTCTATGCATCGCCGTATGGGTTACCATAAAGAGAGGAAAGGTTACCATCGCCAACAATCGCCAAGTTTGTCGCCAACTTGGCGATATATCGCCAAATTTGCCGACCAAAATTAGTTGTCAAAAGTGACGCCAACTTGGTGATAACTGTAATACTTCGCCAAATTTTTAATTTCTTTACAACACCAGTCGTTTGATACATCATTTGAGAGGTTTGCAACTGCTTATTCATATATTGGATGTCTTGTGTGTTATCCCCCATTCTGCTCCCCAGGGGGGACACATTTTTAAATTCTTTACAACACCAGTCGTGTTACACAAGATTTGAAAGGTCTGCAACTGCTTATTCATATTATGGATGTCTTGTGTGTCACCCCCATACTCTGCTCTCCCCAGGGGGGGTCACATTTTTAATTTCTTTACAACACCAGTTGTGTGACACATCATTTGAAAGGTCTGCAACTGCTTATTCATATTATGGATGTGTTGTGTGTCATCCCCCACTCTGCTCCCCGGGGGGGCACATTTTTATTTTCTTTACAACACCAATTGTGTGACACATCATTTGAGAGGTCTGCAACTGCTTATTCATATTATGGCTATATTGTGTGTAACACCCCCCCCCCCTCTGCCCTCAGAGGGGGCGCATTTTGTAATTTCTTTACAACACAAATTGTGTGACACATCATTTGAAAGGTCTGCAACTGTTTATTCATTTTATGGATGTCTTGTGTGTCACCCCCACTCTGCCCCCCAGGGGGGCACATTTTTAATTTCTTTACAACACCAGTCGTGTGACACATCATTTGAGAGGTCTGCAGCTGCTTATTCATATTATGGATGTCTTTTGTGTCGCCTCCCACTCTGCCCCCCAGGGGGGCACATTTTTAATTTCTTTACAACACCAGTCGTGGACACATCATTTGAAAGGTCTGCAACTGCTTATTCATACCATGGGGTATTGGCGAGCGCAGCAAGCAGGGGTAGCCAATAATTTGGAATCGCGAAGCGATTACGCGGGGGGTTGGCGAGCATAGCGAGCAGGGGGGCGGGGCCCCCCTAGTAATTATAAAATAAAACAATTTACATCATTTAAAAAAATAAATAAGAGTAAATAGTTTATTAATAAATATACAATAGCGGAGCTACCATATGAACATAAAATCGACGTTTTGTTGCAATTGCGCCAATGTGGTGCATATATGACATCTGTGCCATTTTTTTTTCAGCAGGCAATTTTTATTTCAAAATGTTGAATTTATCGATAGTAATAACGCGAAATTGCGTAAATTTCATTTAAATTGCATAGATTTCCTTGTTCAGTTTGTAAATTTTAAAAATAATTTTCCCTGGAAGAGACTTTTACAAAATGGCGCAAAAAAAAGTATGTTTGTTGATTACAATTTTCAAAATTGCGGTGAAAAACTTTTGAAAAAGAATAACATTATTTTACAATATAGTATATATGTGGGGCAGAATTTCACACTAAAGCTAATTTTTAAATATTTGATTACAATTTTTAAAATATTAACTTATGTTTATTGAATTTACAATTGAATACAAAAATACACTCCAGAAATTATCTTCTTTTGGAAAAAACAACATTATTCGACCTAATGTTAGACATATGCATTTTTGGCTTAATTCTTTGCCGACAAAAGTAAAAAAAATCTCAAAGCAACAAATATACAGCTCATATTCAAAATATTTGAATAATTGAGAAAAAGTAATAAGAAACAAGTTGGAAATTGCACGTGAAGCGTAGCAAACGAGGTGCGTTCGTACGATAATGAAGTTTTAAAAATATTACTCTCATATATCAATCTCATAAAATTGCAAATAGTGAATTGCAATTAAAACGTTCATCAAACAATGTTCTCCCTATACCATTATGTAATGGAATACTTTTGTGTGGCCTTGTAAATCAATAACAAATTTTCTTTGCATCACAAATTATGTAAGATGCATATTATAATATGTACTTTATATTGTATATAAATTTTATTAAGTTCGAATGAGTGCAACACCATTAAAATGCATTTGAAACATTTTCCCCATTGACCGTAATGTAACGGAAACTTTTTATTGTCCCTGTAAGTGATCTATGCATACGATTTTCATAAAATTTGAAATAACTCGACAAAATTATGTAATAACTATGTATTTTAAATTTCAAACTATTAAAATGAATTTGAAACTTTTTTCCCCATTGACCGTAATGTAACGGAATACTTTTGATTGCCCCTGTAATTGATCTATGCATCCGACTTTCATAAAATTTGAAATAACTCGACAAAATTATGTAATAACTATGTATTTTAAATTTCAAACGTATAAAATACATTTGAAACTTTTTCCCCATTGACTATAATGTAATTGAATACTTTTGATTGTCTCTGTAATTGATCTATGCACCCGATTATCAAAAAATTTGAAATAACTCGACAAAATTATGTAATAACTATGTATTTTAAATTTCAAACGATTAAAATGCATTTGAAACTTTTTTCCCCATTGACCGTAATGTAACGGAATCCTTTTGATTGTCCCTGTAATTGATCTATGCATCCAATTTTCATAAAATTTGAAATGACTCGACAAATTTATGTAATAATTATGTATTTTAAATTTCAAACGATTCGGTTGGGTAGTTTTTGCGTTGTTATATGCGGACAGACAGACGGACAGACGGACAGACAGACGGACAGACGGACGGACTGAGCGACAACAATAGGTGCTACGTATCTACATAATTACGAACGCACCTAAAAATTGTTTGTCATTTATTTATTTTTATACTAAGTAAATGCAATTAAATTTCTTATAAATTAAATCTGGAATGTTTAGATAAGATTTTAACATTTATAAAATATAAAATACAGCACAGTAAATTAGGTATACAGCTTCCTTAAACACACCAGAATATTAGAATAAAATTTAGATTGGTTCAAAATATTAGAATATTTTATTTTACGCAACAATATTACCTTATGAATATGAAGTAAATGGTAGTTAATATTTTGTAGCATCCCCTTTAGCTTTCATAACAGCGTACAATCGATCTTGCATACTATATACAAGGTGTTTACAAACATTTCTATCAATATTAGCCCAAATAGACTTTATACGTGCCACTAACTCAGTTTTACTTGAAGGAGGATTTTCTTGAAGTTTTTTCTTCATTATACACCATAAGTTTTCGATGAGATTAAGATCTGGTGAATTTGGTGGCCAAGGAAGTACCTTAATGTTGCGTTGGCGGAACCAATTCTTAGTTGACACTGAGGTATGCCGGGACGCTAAATCTTGTTGAAAGATGAAATCATCTTCAAATAAATCTTCTGATGATGGAATCATGTAATATTCTAAAATTTTTTGATATATCAGAGAGTTAGCCTTTTCGTAGACGATGCATAACTTTCCAGGTCCTTCTGCACTCATACAACCCCAAACCATGACACTAGCAGCAAATTTTACGGAACGTTTAAGGCATTCTTTGTCAAATGCTTCTTGCTTCATTCTCCAAACTCGAATACCTTGATTACCATATGAAACACAAAACATACTTTCATCACTAAATAATATATTTTTCCAATCTTCATTGCTCCATAAACGTCTTGATTTACACCAATTCAATCTTATACGCTTTTGTCTTGCAGTCATAAGAGGTTTTGTTTTCGGTACAAATTTAAATTTATGGAGACGTCTTAATGTTGTCGATGTAGAAACTTCAACCCCTTCTTCTTTCCATTTTCGGTGCAAGAATCGCACACTTTTAAAACGGTTTTTCTTAACTATACGCTTCAGTTTCCTGTCATCTCTAGCAGATGTTTTTGGTTTTCGGCCACCATTTCGGCGATTATTTTGAAATTTTCCAATTTTTGAATATTGTGTTAGTATTTTACTAACGCTCGATTGCGAACAATGTAAATAATTCGCTATAAAACATTGATTTTTACCGTGCCGATAAAAATCAACCATACGAAGTTTAGTAGATTCAGGAATATCACTCACACGGCCCATTTTAAGACGAAAAAGAAACAAACTGCAAAAAAGAATACTGATTTTAAATAAAATAGTCTGAATTTATTCAATGATTCCACCAGTTAAGAATTGGTAATAATTAAAGGAGAATTAATGTGAAATATTCTAATATTTTGAACCACTTGAATAAATATTCTAATATTTTGACTTTTCAAAATAATTTTTTTTGCAATTAATCTTTTCAAAAATGATATTAAATTTAAGATAACAAGTAAGTTTAATCAACAATAAGTTCTTAATAAAAATATCGTTTGCATAATTTCATTAAAAGACATTAAATTACCAAACGATATTTTCAATTTCTAAAAAAAAGGTAATTATTCTAATATTTTGAATATGAGCTGTATAACTCACAATTACTTTTATAATTAGATCTGCCTTTTTCTGGAGTAAGTTATATACTATCGAAATTTGATTAAAAAAAGAGAAAGAAAATACTAACAAGTTGGAAATTGCACGTGAAGCGTATCAAACGAGGGGCGTTCGTACGATAATGAAGTTTTAAAAATATTACTCTCATATATCAATCTCATAAAATTGCAAATAGAGAATTACAATTAAATCGTTCATCAAACAATGTTCTCCCAATACCATTATGTAATGGAATACTTTTGTGTGGCCTTGTAAATCAATAACAAATGTTCTTTGCATCACAAATTATGTTAGATGCATATTATAATATGTACTTTATATTGTATATAAATTTTATTAAATTCGAATGAGTGCAACACCATTAAAATGCATTTGAAACATTTTCCCCATTGACCGTAATGTAACGGAAACTTTTGATTGTCCCTGTAATTGATCTATGCATCCGATTTTCATAAAATTTGAAATAACTCGACAAAATTATGTAATAACTATGTATTTTAAATTTCAAACGGTTAAAATGAATTTGAAACTTTTTTCCTCATTGACCGTAATGTAACGGAATACTTTTGATTGCCCCTGTAATTGATCTATGCATCCGACTTTCATAAAATTTGAAATAACTCGACAAAATTATGTAATAACTATGTATTTTAAATTTCAAACGATTAAAATGCATTTGAAACTTTTTTCCCCATTGACCGTAATGTAACGGAATACTTTTGATTGTCCCTGTAATTGATCTATGCATCCAATTTTCATAAAATTTGAAATGACTCGACAAAATTATGTAATAATTATATATTTTAAATTTCAAACGATTCGGTTGGGTAGTTTTTGCGTTGTTATATGCGGACAGACAGACGGACAGACGGACAGACAGACGGACAGACAGACGGACAGACAGACGGACAGACGGACGGACTGAGCGACAACAATAGGTGCTACGTATCTACATAATTACGAACGCACCTAAAAAGGGAATTAAATATCGTTCAAAATTCATTTGATCAAATTTTCAAGTTATTTTTTTTTATTCTAACGCAAGGATAAGTCGCCAAATGTTGCATCAAATGTAATATTTCACGTTAAGTTATTTTTTAAGCTTTACAAATATTTATTTTATTTTTAAAATAAATATTTTTTATGATATCATGCCTCATTAAATGGTTTTTCTTTATTATTATTATTATTATTATTATTATTATTATTATTATTATTATTATTATTATCAATAGTTATTTTCTGCTTTTATTTGCAAGATGTTTGTAATATTTCTAACAGATATATCCATTTTTAATTTGTTTAGTAATGATAATTTTCGCCAAAAAATAACTACTGGCAACCCTTTCATCAAAAATAACCGAAAAATACGAAATTTACTACGAAAAATAAGCGTTATCCCTGTAAATTTGAATCATAAACCTTCGGAAAAATATTTCCTATCGAATGATACAATCGGCAAAAAAATCCATCGGGTAGTTTTTGAAAACACTCGTTTGGAAATTTCAGAACTTCTGCTTTATAATATACTAGTATTAAAAAATGCTCTGACGAGCACCAAAAAAGGTTAATATGTTTTTAAGTATGAAAAAGGGTTTGACAAGTGCTTCTGTTAATTATTGAGCATGAGGAAGGACAAGGGATCCCTTCTTGGCTACAACTCACTTCAATGCCAACTTTGAAAAAATCATATTTGCGCTTTTTCCATATGAAAGTAATTTGCGGTTCTTTAGTAGAACTTTCCACCGTGCTTTAGATGTTAACCAGGGGTGTAGTCGTAAAAATAAGATAGGATATATGCTCTAAGCAGAGGGATACCCTAGAATGTGTATACTATAAGCTTTCTTGAGAAATAATGTATATGGTGTTCTATTAAAAAGTCCAGAAGGCATACGGCGTATAACATGCACTTACATCCCTGATGTTAACTGCACTGTTCACTCTGCACTATACTACAAATAAATTTTCTGTGCAATTATACACTTGGGGCATGCTTGGTGCCAGTGCATGAATGTGATGCAGGAACTAGGTTTTTGGCACTGTGTCGTCTTCCCTTACATTTATGTCTAATTAAGCTGCACCTTTACTGGTTATGTCTTTACACTATACATTTTTATAGTAACTGCGACTGATTTGTTTTCACGGAAAAAGCGCAAATATGATTTTTTAAAAGTTGGCATTGAAGTGAGTTGTAGCCAAGAAGGGATCCCTTGTCCTTCCTCATGCTCAATAATTAACAGAAGCACTTGTCAAACCCTTTTTCATACTTAAAAACATATTAACCCATTTTTTAATACTAGTCATTTAATTTTTTGATAAAAACTGAAGATTTTCTAATATCTTAAAAAGAAAAATAACTGCTGCTGTCAAAATTTATAAAATGATAACAACAGATAAAATTTTGATGTATCAGAATAATTATAAAAGTCATTGCATTGCTATATAAAATGCATGATAGGAAAAATAAACCATGGATTTGAACGAAAAAAGTACAGAACTTTATTAAAAGAATTAAAAGCCATACCAATTAAATATATTCAAGGTAATTTCTCAAATAAAACATTCACAACTAGAAAAATTCTAGAAATTGAATAACAATTAACATAAGAATATTCCCGAAGGAATAATAATTTAACACAAAAGCATTTCTAAATAAAACGAACTTACATCCGACGGGATTTGAACTCTATACCCGCTGCTGAGCAGCCAAATGTCTTACCACGAGAGTCCTAGTTTAACACCAGAGATGTTGCAAATTTTGCTATAATACCTATATAAATACCAGCATAAGTCTTGTGACTGTCATCAACAGCTCCGATCTGATTGTTTTATTTTTTTTATATGCCCGACGGCTATTTTCCTACTTTTATTTTAGCTACTCGAAACAATCGCCAAATAGGTTTCCTTCGCCATAATTTCATTTTAAATATAAAGCTGTCACTAGCTTTATTTAAAATACACGACTTTCATTAAAAAACACATAAATTAAAAATACATATATCAGATACATTTAACTTGCACGTTTTTCTTTCATTTTATTAAAAATACTATAAGTAAATATATAACTACTTAATTTATCCCATCGACCAAAGAACGATAGACAAACTGTAAGATTATATGCCAATAATGGATGAACATAAATGTTACACTTCCTTGACATTAAACCCGCTACACTTGTTTGTTAAGTAATCAAATTAATTTTAATTCGATGATTTATTTATATTTTTATTAATGTTTGACTAATTTATTTGTTCTTTTGTTATTTAATATAAATTTTATGCCAATAAGCGAATAGCTCTTGATATTAATTGAGAAAAATATAATATATAATTTATTAAAGTTACTTTATGGTTGTATCCGCCGACATTATTTGGTTAAATAAAAAGCATTTAACTTCTTACAAATTTCCGCTAACATTGATATTTTTGGTACCTTCGTATTAATGCCACCGCAGTAGAAGTTGTGCTAATGCGCCAATAAAGAGTGATCTTGTTTTTCGTGCCTTTTTAGTGGTTTTTTTTTTTTTTTTTTTTTTTTTTTTGTACTCATTTTGACGTAATTTTTAGTATTTTAGTACTTTTTTAGCCTATTTTTGATACCATTTTTTTTTGTGCGCGTGCGAACAAGATTGCTCTTTATTGGCACATTAGCGCAACTTCTGCTGCGGTGGCGTTAATACGCAAGTACCATATTTTTATGCTCTTTAATAAATTCTAATATTACATTTAAAATACTTCAATGTTATTCACATATGCGATATCTTACAAATATCTCTTTATGGTTTGATTTGATAAATTCTGCATTAAAATATGAAAACTTTTATTAGTATTCTTTTGTTCGAAATCACCTGAATAAATCAAATTTTATATTTGGTACATCTCGACGTCATAACTAAACGTCATCATTAAAGTAATCTTTTTCGTTAATGACTTTTATTTTTTTAACCTAAATTCATTAATTTTCTAAACTTAAAGTTTTTTAATGGCAACATTTTTCCTTTTGAGTAATTTGGCGAATAGTTTGGCGATTTCTATAAATGGGTGAAATTGGTCGACCTGATAATCAAGTAGCACCTTACGTAATATAAATAAAATAGGTATGCATTTTTGGCACAGATGTCATGTACGCACCATGTTGGCGAATTTTTTTTCTGACGCCAATGTCATATGCGCATCGGAGTATTTAACTGAATCCAGAGTGTCGTTATTTTGCTTGATATGTCAACCCGGATGTTGTTATTTACTTTTGAATAAATAATTTTTTCTTTTTTTTTAAATATATAAATTGTTTTGTTCTATTAAACAAACCTTTTTTTATTTATTGTTATTACCTTTCAAAAAATATATACCGGGTGTCCCAAAAATGACTGATGGATTTTAAAATTCAATAACTTGCAAACGGTGGCAGCTATTTAAAAATTTTTTGCAGGAGGGTTATGTACAATGTCAGGAGTATTTTTTTACCGTAACTTTTGATTTTAGTTCGAATTTCAACCAATAGATGGCGCTGACAGCAATTGAAGCCCAGGTCGACGCCGAAACTGACCTCACTCAACACTGATCACCTGGCCTTCAATCGCTATCAGCGCCATCTATTTTTTGAAATTCAAACTAAAATAAAATGTTACGGTAAAAAACTCCTGACATTATACATAACCCTCCTGCAAAATTTTTTTAAATAGCTGTCACCGTTTGCAAGTCATTGAATTTTAAAATCCATCAGTCATTTTTGGGACACCGGGTATGTAACTGGTATCCCAAAACGAGATTTTCGCCAAATTGGCTTTAGAAAAAAACTAACGCCAATGTGATTCGTATATGACATTTGTGCCGCATTTTAATATAGAAACAGAAAAATTCGTGCGAAAACAAAAATTAAAGTTCATCAGGTTTGTTTTCAGAGCTATTTATATATTTTGGCATCATACCCTCCCTTTTAGAAGCCAAAATAGCACCAAGCTTTGGCAAACATATTTATATTAATCAGACATTCATAAAATAAGTAATAATTTAATTGACCTAGAATAATTTAACGTACCCTCAAAAAAAAAAGCTGGCACATTCTCACGTCCGAATCATCATGGAGCGCCCGACTCACCGCTCTTGTGTTGCGCCAAACCGGATTTCTTACCGGTACGCCCTTACCTTTCATCTCAAAGGCTCAAATAAATGTAAAACCATATTTTTACGCTTATCTTTTAATTGTCCTGTAGATTTTTCCATTCATGTCTAATTATTCATAAAATAATAACTGTGAAAAGTATTGGTATGAACGTTTGTACTTAATAACTTTGCATATCTTTTTGTCTTGTACAATTAAAAAAAATAATAATATTAATGTCAATCTTGTGTTAAATCAGTCTTTGAAATAAAATATTACGTGATGGAAAAACACGGTTACGTCGCTTTTGCGGTTAAAAACATTTGCTATTCGGTCTTTCGGCGCCATTTTTGATTTATTCGCCTAACACACCACCAGAATAACTTTAATAATAATGACCTTTTCCGCAAAATCTTGTCCCGATTGCCTAAATTTGTTCATTTCATCTTATGGACCTTCAGATAAGCAAGTAAATAAAATTACGAATAAAAGTATCATATTACAGTGGCTAGCATATATTTAAGAGAGACTAAACTTTTTGCCAGAGGCGGCTTTTAACTTAAATAAATGAGAAATTAATAAATAAAAAAAAATATTTCACTTCGCTCGTCAAAATAGATAGTGAATATGATACATGAAAATAACAACAAATAAGTATTTTTTCACGTGATTTATCTAATCTATTTATTTATTTTTATGTTCATTTAAACTTACGTGCAACAATTACAAGAAGAAGTAAATATAAGAAATATATAAGAAAAAGACTAAGTTCAGCTGGAAATTTCAGACAAAAGTTCGATTTTCTCAGCGACCGACAAACATACAAAGATGAAAAAAAAACTGTTCTGAGTTTTACCATGAGGATTAAAATAAACCAAAAACGAAGTTAATCAATCCACGGAAACGTTAGCAAGACTTTGTTGAATTTTTTGCTTTCATTTTTTCATTAAAAATTAAATAAAAAACTATTCTAAGCTGCAGTAATTTTTTGAATGCTATCATTTTATTCGTCTCGTCGAGTTCTATCTTTAAAAAAAATTTCACTGCCGTATCTCAACTGGTTCGCCAGAAATTTTAGAAAATTGTTTGCACTTTCTATTTCTTAAACATATTATACCAAACGCTACCGCGTTTGCTATGATATGATATACACAGAAAGAGATACCTAAAATATACATCCATAAAAATAAAAATATTTATATAAACATCGTATTTATTTTTGTTAATATGTGATATATATAACGTTTGTTAAATAAATATGTTTCTAAATAAAATAAATATGTTTCTAAATATTTGAAAACCAGGTACGAGTTATATTTCATGTTCTGGTTGGAATTATTGGCGAAAAAATTGAAAATGGCGACAAAAAGTCATTTATAAAACTTGACCAACTGTTTAAATTTGGCATTTTTCTTTATAAGAAATGTAGAGATTAAGCACTTCCCTGGAAAAGAGTTATATCCTGTTCTATTTAGCACTATTGGGGAAAAAATCAAAAATGGTAACAAAAACCTATTTTTTAAAAACTTGTCAGATTACTCAAGATGGTGGAAAAACATGTTTTAAATAACTTACAAACATATATTTCTTTAAAAACCGTTATATAGTTACATATTTAAAAAAATATACGATATTTATATAAATATTTTTATGTATATATATTTTAGTTACAGGGGTTGGACAAAAATATGGAAACACCTTAAAAAAAACACGTTTCCTTGCCTAGTATTGTGTACGGTACCCGTTGTTATCCAAAACAGCTTGCAGTCTTCTCGGAATGGATAAATACAGTTTCTGTATGTTTGCCAAGGGAATATTGTACCATTATTCCTGCAAAATGGTGGCAAGTTCAGATAACGATGTTGGCGGTGGATAGCGAGAACGCACTTTCTGCTCCAATGTAGACCGCAAAGGTTCGATAATATTCAAGTCTGATGACTTTGGTGGCCTGGGGAGATGCGAAAATTCATCGTCGTGCTCAGAAAACCAGTCCTGGACAATGTGAGCTGTATGAACGGGGACGTTGTCGTCTTGGAAGATACCATCATCATTGGGGAACAAAGCTTGTACCAGTGGATGGACTTGATCGGCCAAAATGTTCACATAAGTCTGAGCAGTAATACGCCCTTACAGAGTTATCATGGGGCCAGAAGAGAACCACGATATGGCTGCCCAAACTATCACCAAACCTCCGCCATGTTTCACTCTTGGCAACAAGCAATCTGTATTATAGGCTTGAGATGGCGTTCTCCAGACGTAAGCTCGGCCAGAAGTGGGGAACAATGTGAAAGAAGACTCATCAGACCATATTACGCTCTTCCGCTGCTCTATAACCCATGCTTTATGACTTAAACACCACTTTTTCTGTTACAGGCATTAGCATTACTGATGGATGGCTTTTCAATTGCAACACGGCCAGCAATTCCCTATTTATGAAGCTCCCTTCTAATTGTTTTGGTACTCAATGGATTTGGTAACACGACATTCATTTCAGCAGTAACTTTTGCAGCTGTGGACTGCTTATTTTTCGCGATAATCCTCCTTAATGATCGTCTGTCACGATCACTCAGCACACACTTTCGTCAGCGCTGTGATTTAGCGGATGAGGTTTTTTCCGCATTTCAAATATGCGGAATAAATCTTCGATACAGTACCTCTTGAAACACTAAAAACCTCGGCTACCTTGCTTACGGAAGCACCCACCATACGCACGCCAACAATTTGTCCACGTTTGAAGTCTGTTAACTCTGACATAATGCAATGATAATCTCACATAACAGTGCTCCAACAACGACTGAACGGTGCAGCGATTTTAGGAAGTTGTATAGGTGGAGTCAGTAGGCGAAAACTTGAGTGCCATCAACATAGTTCATTATAATCAATCTTTCTTTTCAAACATGCATTTCAAAAGGTGTTTCCATATTTTTGTCCAACCCCTGTACATATCTATATTTATGTAATTATAGAGAGATATGCATACATAAATACATAATATATAAAACTATTAATAAATATTATATACTTATATATATATATGATATTATATATATCATATATTTATTATATAAGTCAAATTAAAAACTATAATTTACCGAAAAATTTGCTAATTGCAAATAATAAACAAAAAACAAATGGATAAAGTCTATTTCAGTAGTAAACAAGTTGGAAATTGCACGTGAAGTGTAGCAAACGAGGTGCGTTCGTACGATAACGAAGTTTTAAAAATATTACTCTCATATATCAATCTCATAAAATTGTAAATAGGGAATTACAATTAAAACGCTCATCAAACAATGTTCTCCCTATACCATTATGTAATGGAATACTTTTGTGTGGCCTTGTAAATCAATAACAAATGTTCTTTGCATCACAAATTATGTAAAATGTATATTATAATGTGTACTTTACATTGTATATAGATTCTATTAAGTTCGAATGAGTGCAACACCATTAAAATGCATTTGAAACATTTTCCCCATTGACCGTAATGTAACGGAATACTTTTGATTGCCCCTTTAATTGATCTATGCACCCGATTATCAAAAAATTTGAAATAACTCGACAAAATTATGTAATAACTATGTATTTTAAATTTCAAACGTATAAAATACATTTGAAACTTTTTCCCCATTGACTATAATGTAATTGAATACTTTTGATTGTCCCTGTAATTGATCTATGCATCCGATTTTCATAAAATTTGAAATAACTCGACAAAATTATGTAATAACTATGTATTTTAAATTTCAAACGTATAAAATACATTTGAAACTTTTTCCCCATTGACTATAATGTAATTGAATACTTTTGATTGTCCCTGTAATTGATCTATGCACCCGATTATCAAAAAATTTGAAATAATTCGACAAAATTATGTAATAACTATGTATTTTAAATTTCAAACTATTAAAATGCATTTGAAACTTTTTTCCCCATTGACCGTAATGTAACGGAATGCTTTTGATTGTCCCTGTAATTGATCTATCCATCCGATTTTCATAAAATTTGAAATGACTCGACAAAGTTATGTAATAATTATGTATTTTAAATTTCAAACGATTCGGTTGGGTAGTTTTTGCGTTGTTATATGCGGACAGACAGAC
Source organism: Maratus speculifer (assembly GCA_964019185.1). NCBI lineage: Eukaryota > Metazoa > Arthropoda > Arachnida > Araneae > Salticidae > Maratus > Maratus speculifer. The sequence goes on along the minus strand of OZ025289.1, from coordinate 275,226,587 downwards.
GGACAGACGGACAGACCGACGGACAGACAGACGGACAGACGGACGGACTGAGCGACAACAATAGGTGCTACGTATTTACATAATTACGAACGCACCTAAAAAGCAAGCCCAAAGGCTGGAAATCTAAACCACATCGATTCATTTAATGCGAAAAAAAAACAGAAAAAGATGTGTAATTCTTTCCAAAAGCCATGCTTTTCTGTTATCTTGAAAATTCCGTTGCGATGCTTAAATGGCTTTTAGCCGCCATTTTGGATTTTTTGCGAAACGTTCCAACTGGAAAAGGATATTAAACTATACCCGAACAATCCCCTTCGCCAAGGTGACTTTTTTGGGGTGATACAGTATACAGATACAGTCGACTCTCGCTAATTCGAAATCGGATAATTCGAATCTTCGCTTAATTCGAAATAAACATGAAGCCCCGAAATTTTCAATGGCAGACTAACATTAAACATTTTCATTTATTCGAACTCATTTTCTCTTGACTTCTTTTTTCTATGCATGCAAAATTTCAGAACTCGGGGACACTTGTAACAGGTAGAAAATGAGCTTTTTAAATTGTACTCACTATAGAGTTTAAAGGACTAGCGGCCATTTAAAACGTGTTTTCCTGAAAATGACTTTTTTCATATTTTGCCTAAGTTCAAAGTACTAAGGCTCAGTGGTAAAATGATTTAGAAACAAAGTATTTATGTTTTTAGAATCTTAAAAATATTTGCAACAAAAGTAAGGAGAGGTATTTTTTTTAACTATTTCTGAAAATTTTACATAAATTGGTAATTATGAAAATTATAACGAATTTAAGAAAATTTACTATGCGTATTTATTTATTTATTTATTTATTTATTTTTTAGCCGATTAAAATAGAAAATTAAAAATATCTCTCCTTACAAGGAAGGTCTCCATACTGGGCATACTCAGGTTTTTTTAAAAAAATACTAATTAAGCTACTCATATATGTAATAAAGCGTAAATATACTCATATATGTAATTAGCGGTGGAAATGCAGAAGGAAACTCGTAAAAAAATAAAATACTTTCGAATATTTGGCATGAAAAGACAAAAGTTTCACACGATTTGGCGAGCAGCTCTTTTCCCCGCCAAAAACAAACGATTTTAATGCTACTGAAAACTTTTGGATTTTTAGAATCCGCGATTTTCAGAATCCGCGTAAATGGTGTTTGATGAATTTAAGCAAAAAAAAAACGAGAGAGTTTAATATATTTTATACATACATGTATTAAATTGCCTATGTATATATTATTTGTTGCTGTAGTTATTTAATTTATCTCTGGAAAAATATTTTCATATGTAAAAAATTCCTATTCAGTAAAATTATTTTCATACATTTAAGCGTATTCAAATATAAATGCTAGATGTTTCCATAGCAACAGAATCGAATTGACAATGCTCGACTGGACTTTGAACTTGAAAAAATTTTAATTAATTTAAATTTGAATTTCGTTTCAAATATTAAATTTTGATGGTTAAATTTGAATTAAATACATATAAATATCAATATAACGAAATTATACTTAAAACAAACTAAAACTGACAAAAAAACTAAGATATTTAATTCATCTAAACACGTTGAACATGAAACTTTTTTCCTTTAAAATGCATTTGACATTAAAAAGAAAACAGCGTTTTTTGAAATTGCTTTTCATCGCCAACCGATGATAAATCGCCAAATAACGAAATTTTCATTATTTTTTTACGGACAGGGAACGGAGGTTCCGCCGAATTTTTTTATAAACGTATATATCCTCATGAGAAGAACATTCTGTAATTTTTTCAGATTTTTCGAAATATGCCCGTATGGAGACCTTCCTTGTTAGTTCTTTTCTATATGAGGACCCCAGAAACCAAGGGGTATAAATGACAAAATTGAAAAAATTGAGTTAAGTGCACAGGGTATCTGGAAATATGCTTTTTTCATTTCAGGTAACGAAATATAGGTCATTTTCTTATTATTTGGGGAGTTATAGAGATAAACCATTTTTTTCGAAAAACAAACAATATTGATTAATTATACATTTAAAGAAAATTGTACTCTATTTTTTTAACAGTTATTGAAATGAGAGTTCAAAGATTCGAATGCAACAAGCAGATGTTTCCTATTTCAATTTAGTCAATTGTTATTGATGTTCCAATTTAACATTAGTTATCTTTAAAATCAGTTTACTCCAAATCGACATTTTGTCACTTGTACCCCTTGGCTTCTGAGGTCGTCATATACTATAACACTATTTAAGAAATTTTAGTAATACCAAAATATTGAAAATTGAATGAGGAGTAGTAATTTTAAAAAGTGTATTTTTAGACAAAAAAAGTCATAAAAATCCCCATAAAAAATATACTTTTTAATAAAAAGTGAATTGTTTTGCTAATTATTCCTTACAAGAAGATTCTTAAATAGTATACCAAAATTCATTACTTTAAAATCAATAATAAAAATTTGGGGGTTTTTCTTACGGGTCTTTCTTAATTCGAACTAACGAGACTTCTGATTTTTAATTTTTTTTTCTTTCTCATAGATTTCAGATCATTTGAATAACTTTCTTTCTTTGATTTTTGTGAAAATTGTTCTGAACGAGTGTACATATAATCTAATGCATTTGATATCCACTTTCTTAGAGCCCTGTCAGTCCATCAGTGACGATTTAAACTTTTCTTCCATCGTGCTTCTTTCTAATCTTTTAATTAATTTAAGTATTTATACATTTTAACTTAATAGTAAGTCATATTCTAATGATAACAGGCAAAATAAATTAAAATAACACTAATAACATTAATTCCTTTGTAATGGTACCATATTAAGCATGATTTCATTTCATATTTTCCATAATTCGAACTTCGGATAATTCGAACATTTCTTGTGGTCCCGGCGACGAGTTCGAATTAACGAGAGCCGACTGTATATACACTCAAGAAACATTGAAACATTGTGACCAACCACATATTTCAAAATGAACTCGTTTGGATACCGTGGGAGGCACATAATCCGGTGGGAATGGTATTTAAATGCTGCTAGGGACGTATTTAAATCCTTTTTCAGGAATCCTTTATGAACTTATGTCTGCTTGGGAAGGTAAAGGATGCTGATCTAAGCTACTTTGATAAAGGCTAGAATTCAGTCGCCTCGCAACTTACAAGGGGCCCACCAAACATGGTGCGCACAGATTTTAATGATTTCAAAGTATATTGTAGGAGTCATACCACTAGTTATTCTGGTGAAAGGGTTCCTTCAAATTGGCCTTGGTTTTTGAGAAATTGGGTTTTAAAGTTCAGCGTATACTTCAAATATCTATTAGTACAGCTTCCGAATGTGAATTCGGGGCGCCATGCCAGCACGCTGGCTTACAGTTCGAAAGGTTGTGGGATCGAGTCCCGCCTCGGCTTTTTATTATCTTTTTTACTTATATTTATATTTTTTACGCGTTACAAATTTTATACGAAATTGGGTATTCTACAGTTTTCAACCTTTTGATATTTTCTGAAGAGGAGAGTTTACTTTTTCAATATTTATTATTATTATTATTATTATTGTTAAAAATGCGGTACAAATGGTGAACTGACTACACTTCAGGGTTCAACTAAAAGTACATTTTGTAACAAATAAATAAATAAAAATGCGTATGTAATTAAAATTTTGAAAAAGTATAAGAAAATTTTAATATTTTAAAATCTCCACCACTTTCATTAATCTAAAAATATTAACATTTAATCAATTTTTTTTAAATTTTCAAATATGTATTACACAATAGTGTGCATGGATTTTTAGATAATCTAATATTGCATTTAATATACATTTTTAATTGATATAAGTTGCGTAAAGTGGTGAAAACGAACACATCTTCATGTTTACTTGTATTAACAACAACAACAATAATAATAATAACAACGTTAAGAATAATTTCATGGGCATAGTTAACACATATATAACAAAAAAATTGTACAAAACATTTTAAATCACTGTATCAAATACAAAAAAAGCCTTAAAATTTTTAAAACATGAAAGTGAAAGAAATATAAACATAGCGAAAAAAATAATAAAGTTATCATTTGTGTGAGGAATCGCGCCGGATGTATTAACAAAATTAACAATATCTCAAGATATAATTGTTGTACGGGTAAAAACCAGCTATTAAAATATTCACAATTAAACAAGCTTTCATTTAATGTTTAAAAACAAAAATCGATTTTATGATCAGTTTTAAGGTAAACTGTCCCCTTAAAAACTTAAGTTTACGTTTATGAATTTTTAGAGAAAATCAGTGTTTTTTACCGGAATTTTTAATCTAAAAGCAAATCCGATTTAATTTATGTCTGAAATCTCATTTTTTTAAACTTACATAATTTATATTCCTTAAATACTTAATTCATGATAAATATGTTTAAAAATACATTAAAATTAAAAAAAAAGTTTAGTCATCTTTTGTATAAGTGCAAATATAAGATCAATAAAAAGAAATCTTCACATATTCTGATATTACAGGAAAGGAAAGCAGGCGATAGAAAAAGAAAATATATGGTATTTTTTATATGTATGGTAAATTTTATCTCATTAACAAACGATTTTTACATTCCAATTGAATTACGGAAACAGTGTTTTGTTTTGTAATAAAAAAGAGAATTGAATGTAATCTGTCATATCTTATTTGTGCAAACGATAAATTTGTTGAGGTTGAACTTGAGAGATAAATATATTTACAGAAAATTGGAAAATTGAAAATTTGGATATCTGGTAATAACTTGTATTTAGCATTACTGCATTAATAGTTTATTACTCTTTCGAAGGTATGCATTACTTGAATTATCTAATCCTAAAAATATTTAAGAAATTTTACCCGAAAATTATTTTGTATTATTTATACAAAAAGGATAAATTTTCATTTAAAACGGTCTAAAATAAAATAAAAATAAAAAAGCGATAAAAAGGAAACATCGTTACTTCAGAATTATACTTAAAGTAAAAAATGTATATAACAATTTAAAAAGAAGTTCCCGCAAAAATTAATTTTGCAGTTTTATCAATAGAAATATAAGTTTAAAAACTGCAGCAAAAAAATAAATTTTCATGAAAAAAAAAAAAAGGAAATGTAATTTATTAAGAAAATATCAAAAGTTGTAGCAATTTTTCTAGAAGTAAACGCACTTAAAATTTGTAACGGGTAAAAATATAAATCTTTCTATATTATAAAGGCCAAACGTATCTGTGCGTAACACATATCTATATTAAGAAAGCTAAACGTATCTGTGCGTAACGCATACGTCATTTTTCGAATAGCAACACTTTCTGATGAAATTTCACTTTTGCAATTTTCATTACTGCAAATTTTTTACTCCTAGGCATCGCACATTTTCAATCTTTACACAGTTGTGTAGGAAAATATATGTACTTTTAAATGCAATTTGTTTGAAAACTGCATCTTAACCTGTTTTTGAGATATTAATTTTTTTGTAGATTTTTATTTAATTTTTCTGGAGGTGGCAACTTGAGTGCTCCATTTCTGTGCAAAGCAAAGGAAAAATAGCCATAAAGTAAAAATAACAAATAGAAAGGACTTATGGTGGCTGGGAGTGAGGCAAAAAATGTAACCCTGAAATCTGTTGCATTAAGCCCAAACACAACCGCATGTTTTCGCAAAAATGAAGGAAATTTTCAGTGACAAGTCTGGGGAAACTTTTAGTACTATAGTTTTTAGTTTATAATAAAATAAAATGCTATTTTAGAATGCTTAAACTTAAGCAGATCATTTTTATTTAGAGAAAAAATGCATGGCTGATGTCAAAGGCTTTAGTACCTATTCAATGTGATTCTTTTTTCCCTCCGGGTTGAATTTTTTTCGCCGAATTAGACAAGCAAACAAAGATGATGCTGGCAAAAGTAGTGTTCGATTCCCCAAATTTTTGTCCAGTTGTTTAGAACATTCAATAGTAATTATATTAAAATAACATTCTTCGCTTAATGTAATTTTTTTATAAATTTTAGTTAAACTTGCTAGGGCAGACGACTTTTTTAGTTCTTTTCTGTTACCTGTTATTTTACCAGAAGGAAAATGCAAAACAAAATTATTTAATTTGTCTTTCTTTTTGGAATATTTATATTTTTTGCTAATTAATTTTTACTTTATTCTTAGAACCATTTTTATTTTCCAAATATATTTTCAGAAAAGAAAATAAAAGCACATTTTTCACTTAGAAAATTTATCTGAAATAGAAAAAGAATGATGTAAATGACGAAATGAGATTTCATAATTCGCCAGTATCGAATGTTTAAAATGTAACTGAAATTTTGGTTTGGCATGATTTGTAAAAATCAAGGTATGCATATTTCACGGAAAATACGGCATCTTCTTTGCACGTTGAAGTGACGGAATGCAATGTTTGTGTATTTTACTGTTTATTCTTCTAATTTATATTGTGTATTTTAATTTATAAAACGAATTTTAAATTTGTCATAGAGTTAACTTTGAAGCAAACTTTTTTGAAAAAATGTGCGTGCAGTCATTTTTTTACTTTTAACGTTTTAGTATGCGCGTAAGATTTTTCGATGCTACTTGGTTATCCCCTCGACCAAAAACTATCGCCATATTATAAGATTAAATGCCAACAATGGATGATTGTGAATCTCATATTCAATTATATTAAACATGATACACATGTTTAAAATGTCATCAAGTGGTTTTTAATGTCACTTTTTATTTCTATTTTTATTCATGTTTTACTAATTTATTTGTTTTTCCGTTATTTAAAATAAAAATTATGTCAACATATATAACTTGACTATTCGTTTGGCGAAAGTTTGGTTTTAGAGTTTTTTAATTTGGCGAAAATGGTTGACGGGATAATCAAGTAGTACGATTTTTCATATGCACAAAATCTATATTGTAATGAACAAATGTGTCCATGTATAGCACTGACGTTATTTTGCGAATGACAACATTTCAGGATAAAATGACTTTTTGCAATTTTTGTTACTGCAATTTTTTAATCTTAAAAAAGTCGCACATTTTCCATTTTTATTTCGTCACATAGGAAAAGAAATCTACTTTCAAATACAATGTAATTGAAAACTGTATCTCCTTTGACTCATTTATTACGTGCTTTTATTTTTCAAGCATTCTTTTTTTTTTTTTTTTAATCTCTATCACGTATCTCTATTAAGAAATGATACAGAATTTACTCATAAATCTATAAATATTGTTGCTGATAATTTTCCATTATAAAATTAAAATTACATGAGTAATAAAAGAAAAGAATGGTTAAAAACGCTGATTGAATTATTAAAAATTACAAATTCAACATGTAATCAAACAACTGAAATTTTATACTGCCAAATAAAAAAAATAATAATTTGAAAATACTTTAAATTTGTTTGAAGACTGTATTTCAATTTACTGATTGGTTGTTTTTTTAAAAAAAATCAGGTGCGAATTATCTTTAAATTTATTTCTACCGAGTGAAACTCGATTACGATAGATTTATCTATTTGTCCTTAGAAAAATATAAAGAGTTCGGAATTTGTTTCCGCCTAATATACTCTAGCAAAATTAATTTTTTTTTTATAAATACCCTAATTTCCTGCGTATAATCCGCGGATCAAACAATCATTTTTCGACCCAGAAATTTTATTAAATAAAAAATAACTTTTCAGATCGCCGTAAATATTTGCCTTCATTTACGAAATAAAATTTCTGGGTCGAAAAAGAATTGTTTGATCCGCGGATTATAGGCAGGAAATTAGGGTACATAGCTGCCAACTTTCAACTAAACTTCCGTAATACCTGGACTAGTTTGATCCAGGTTAACGTCATTCCAAACCAGAAAACGAATCTTTTCACGAATCTTTATTTATTTAATTTCAGGACTGTTAGTGAAACATACTTAATTTCATTTCTTTGAAGAAATTCTGGTTCGAAACTCATTAAACCAGGGTTAAATTAACACACGTGTTACGGATAATCGATGTCAGGTTGGCACCTATGTAAATAATATAATAAAATAAAATAAAAATACAAATTTAACAGACATGTAACTGAATTACGTGCTTGAAGCACTGAAATGACCAGAAACAAAATTGCTGGCGTAACGAAATCTTTGGTTAATAACTTCTGGCATGCGTCTAATACGGTTGGTTGGTTGGTTGTATAGGGTTTAATGGCGCAAAATCCCTTCAGGGACATGCTGCGCCAAGCGTCTAATACGGAAATTTGAATTTTGATAAACTTTATAGCTTTATTTGATTCCATAATTAATATTTTGCATTTAACCATTTAACCAAACGATGTTTTTCCGCTGTGAATATTCAATGATTGATTTAAAATAATGTTGATATCAATGTTAATTTTTTGAATTGTATAAGATAAAAAAAATATGTAAAGTTACCAAATACAAATCTTCATACCAATACTTTTCACAGTTATTATTTTATGAATGAAACATGAATGAGAAAAACCACTAGAAATTGCGTGTCATTATATGGCCAACCAAAACTCAAAAACAATATTTCGCAATATCTCGGATATGTATGATCGCTGTTTGAAAAACTAATATGATTTACCTCTGTCATCTTTTAAAAACTTGTGGCATCCATGCAAAGGCAGTTTGTGGCTAATCTATTGGTCAATAGTGGACCAACACGCTATTAGATTGGTGGTAATAATTCTTTGCTCGTGAATGTATATGTTTATATATACTGGGTGTCTTGAAAAGGACTAATTGATTTTAAAATGCAATAACTTTCGAATAGTGATAGATATTTATAGGTTTGATAAAAAACAATATTCGTCACATAGCACGCATTTTAATTTCCATATTTATGAGAAAATGGCAACAAAACGATACACTAATCTACTATTTTGCAGAGGAGGGAAGACATAGATGGAGATCAAGTATATGCCGTAAAAACGGTTTGCAATATGATGCGGGTTATCACTCAAATTTTAATGTCTTCATTCGGCCCAAACAAAGGAATCATGTAGAACAGGAACCGAATTCTTTGACATCAGAAGCGCACTATTTCAATGGTCTGCTTATATTTAAACATTCTAAAGTAGCATTTCATTTAATTATATATATTAAAAATTGCATTATTAAAAGTTTTAATCTTCTTTTGTAAAAGTCCACGGTTTTGTCTTGGTCTAATGTACGGATTTTAGGGTTACATTTTTGGCGTCAGCTCCAAACACCATACTTCATCTTTATTCTTACATTTTACTCTGTAATAATATTTTCCCCTACTTTTAATCAAAGGATTTTTCTGTTGCCACAATTATAAAAATAATATTTAAAACTACAAAAAAAATTAATATCTTAAAAATAAATTGAGATACAGTTTTCAAAGAGATTGCATTTAAAAGTACATCCTTTTCTCTATACAACGGTATAAAAATTGAAAATGTTTAGAAAATTAAAAACTTACTGTAGCAAAAATCGTAAAACCGATATCTCATTTCAAATTTCAAAGTGTTGCCATTTGAATAATGACGTATGCGTTACGCAGAGATACTTTTGGCCTTTACAATATAGATAAATATATAAGGTACCCTGGGGTAATAACGCCACGTTAAGGTTCTACCAATTTTCACGGCTTAGTTTTAGATTGTATTTTTCAAACAAATATAGGATCTGATACAGCAACTCATTGACTATCTATATAAAATAAAATAATTTAACAGATATGTATTCATAAAATGTAATGGCGTTTTTTCTTGACCAATGCTATTTGGCGTTATTACCCACCTATATGGGTAATAACGCCATGTAAACAAAACTATGAAATAAGATGAAATAATTGCATGTAGATAGCCCAATTCTAAAAATACAAACTCTACAAACTTAGAAATTGACAAATTGCATTCTAAGCTATTGAAAATGTTCAATTTTTTGTGAAAGTGTAAGAAAAATAAAGGTGTGGCGTGGGAGGGGGGGGGGATGAGGCAAAAGAATATCAGACCATGAGCTTCTTTTTGCTTAAAAAGGACCGCTTAAATAGAAATATGAGAAACATTGCACAGTTTTAACTGTGTTTATTTGAATCAGTATTTAGGATGTAGCTCGGCCACTGTAGGGAATCAACCGGGATATTAATGTCAAGGATGGCGTTATTACCCCGATATAGTTATTGCGCAGTACATTTTAAATTACAAATTATCTCGAGAAGATATCCAAAATCTTCAACAACATTTTAAAAGTACATGAAATGCACTACAAATTTATGTAATTAACAAAGCATTTCCGGATAAAAAGATAGTGTTCACATCACAAAACGTATGTCGCAAATTTTAGATCAAGCGTTAATTTTAGTTGTTTGCAAAAACAATAAGACCTAAAAATGAAACAAATTAACATGAAGCTGTTTTTTGCGATTTATATGACTCAAAACCCTTTTGCGCAGAGCACATGGGTGTCATTTACCTGATTATTTCATAATTATGCAAAATATAAGCACTTGGCGTTATTACCCCACCTGGCGTTATTACCCCAGGGTACCTTAGATAAGGAAACCTGTTATAAAATGTTTAACATTATATTTTATTCTAATTAAAAAATTAAGTATTATATTTATTTTTTAGATTCTTAGAGGCGTGAGGAAATTTCGACGAAGTAGAGATGGCAATTTGAATGAAATACGAATTTTTTTAGGGTATAGCTATAATCTTGATATTACGGATTTAGATCAAGACGTAAAGAAATACATCGAAAAAGAAATGAAGTATGGCATTTTAAAACCTTTGTCTGGAACGACTGGCGAATCTCGGAAACCGTCAAGAATCAAAGGAAAAACGCGTTCAAAATCATCAAAAGATGGAAGAAGGTCGCCAAGAAAGAAAAATTGAGCATCATCAAGTATTGGAATTACTATTAAGTTCTTAAAAATATTTTTTTTTACTAAACATCATTAACTTAAAATCTTTTTTGAATATCTAAATATGTATTACTTTTATAGGATAATTGTACTTGTTGAATAAATTTCTATACCATTTAATTAGCTTTAGAATGTAAAGTGTGCCGCTTTTTATGTAAATAATAAAACAGATAAAAATGCATTCATTTAATTTTTTTACCACAAACTTTGACAACGACCATATATTTTTCTCTAAAAAAAATTAAATCCATCTTAATTAGCTTCACTTTATCCTATTAAATTTGGAAATTTCTTTCAACGGATCTTAGAAAGTATTTGCATCTTTTTAGTACCAAATTTCAAACTGTCAGAGCCCCTAATATCACAAAAACGTAATTTAGGATACTTTTTGCTTCGAACTTTTTGCACTTACTAACTACAAGGTGGTAATGACAACAACCAAATGTATAGTCTGTGTTGGGGCAGAGACTGTCACCATCAATTTGAGCACCATCAATTTGACTACATTAATTTTGAAACAGGTGTGGTATTTCCTGCGATTCATCAGAAATGGCAATTTAGAATGTTTTTAGTTTATTTTTACCGCTTTTAAATTTCGAATTTTTCTGGATATGTTCTTAGCAATGATTTATTCCTTATAAATAACTACCATGCCGAATTTCAAGTTGCTAGTCCCTACAGTATAAAAAAAAATCGTGATTTGGGACTTTTTTGCTTCTCAATGCCCAGGAGATAGTGATACCGATATGAAATAGAGGAACAGCTGTCATCATCAATTTCCAAACATTACTTTAGAAATCGGTTTAATGCTTCCCGCGATAACGTAGAAATGGCCATTTAGAACATTTTTAGGACGATTTTCACGCATTTTCATCTTTTTAAAATTTTGATTTGTTTAAAGAAATGATTCTAGTGATGTAACCATTAATATTTAATAAATACTTAATATATAACCAACTATGCCAAATTCTATGTATCAGGCCTTTCAATGTTTTAACAACACAAAACCACAGTTTTAGAACGTTTTTCCCTTCTGCACCTCCCTTTGCGGTCGTAACAAATATATAAAATGTAGCCGATGTATGAGCAAGGCCTGTCACAATCATTTGGATACATTATTGTTTGAATCAATTCGGTATTTTCTGATATTGCGTAAAAGTTGCATTTTTGAACATTTTTATGTTTTTTTTTATTTAAAAGGTTGAGAACATTTTAAATAAAATTTTTTTGGGGGTAATGTTGTTAGAGATAACTTAAATCGCATAAATAACTACCGCGACAAGCTTCATGTTACTAGATCTTTCCATAACACACACACACACACACGTACAAAAAAAACCCTCAATTTAGATTTTTTTTTTCTTTTTTTTTCAAGTCTCGACGTAGTAGTGACTTTCATATAAAATAGAGCATATATAAGAGCTTGGACTGTCACTATCATCTTGTCACCATTAATTTTTAAATTGGTTTGGTATTTCCTGAGATGGCATAGAAATCGCTATTTAGAACGTTTTTAGAATGCTTTTGTGCACATTTTCATCCTTTTTAAACTTTATATGTTTTAGTAAATGTTCTTAAAGATCAGTTAAACCTTATAAGTAGGGGAGACTGGGGTACAAGGGACCACGGGGTACAATGGTCCACCCCCTATTTTTGATATTAATTCTGTTTTTGAAAGCTTCATATTTTAGTATATAGATGGCAGTCATGAAGTAGTAAAAAGAAGTTTGAAACCATGTGCATAGCTGACATTTTAGCCATTTTATGCTTGATAATTGATTTGACACAGGGGGAGTAAGGCAAAAGTAAATATTTTCAGTGAAACATATCTTCATTTATTTATTACAGATTTGTAATTTGAAAGACATTGTGTGGCAAAATAAAAAGGTAAGACAATACATTATTATATTTATTATAGCTAAAATAATAGAATTCTAAATTTCTTTTTTTATCATCAAGTTTTTGTCAAACTTCCACATGGGGTACAATGGACCATCAGAAACTGGGGTACAATGGACCATGGTCCATTGTACGCCAGTTTTGTATCCCATGTTTTTAAAAGTTAAATATTATATGTGAAATTCAGAATTAATAAATTATTTTACTTCTGTGTGTATATTAATTAATGATTCATGTTGTGTAATGCATTTTTGAAATATTTATCTGTATAATATATGCTTTCAAACATAAAAATTAGCCCAAATTAAGAATTAATAAGTTTTTATATTTCTGTGTGTGAATTAATGAATGATTCATGTTGTGAAATGAATTTTTGAAATATTTATCTATATAATATAAGCTTTCAAATTAAAAAATTAACCCAATTTGAACACCAAAAATTAGTAAACAAAATATTTTGTGCATTTGAGGGGTTTTTTTAAATTTCATATAATTATTCAATATTCCTGCACTTAATCAGACATGCATCCATAATAAGTAAGATTTAAATAAAATAGTAGAATGAGAAAAACAAAAATTATATCTACCTATTAGTTTGTATCTGGATATAATAATTAAATAAGGTAAAATTCATTAAAAAAATACAGATGATGTATAGTAGACAGGAAAAAATTATTATATTTTTTCCTTAGTCATATATTTAGATATATATATTTCTTATTATAAAGGTTTATATTTAAATTTAAGTGGCATCATTGTACAAAAAAGATACATATTATTTTTCATATTTCTGTTAGCAATGCCAAGAAACAAGCCTAGGAAAACCAATAGAGGTTCTGTGCCACATGAAGTTATGGAACAGGCTGTAAAAGGTATTGTGGATGATAATAAACCTAATTGTTCAATCTGCGACCGGTATAATGACTTAATGATAAAAAAATGAAGAAAAAAATGTTACTTTAGTTAGAGCTAAAAGAGTGAATAAACAAATAAAAATGAATAATAAAATGTGAATAAACAGATAAAAATGAGTAATAAAATGTGAATAAACAAATTATGATATAGTTTATCTATCTTATTGTTAAAAAATGAACTACACTGATATATTTTTATTCAAATTACAAGTGGTCCATAGAGCCCCATGCTGTGGACCATTGTACCCCGGCATTGGGGTACAATGGTCCACTTTGTCACTTGATTTTTAAAAAAAATATTTTAAAAAAAGTTTGCATAATTATAATTTTTGGGTTGATGCAGTATAAACTTTAATGTATAGGTAACATGCATGTACTTGATCAAAAGAAAAAAAAATCAATACTTTAAGAGTAAACAGTCAAAATTTACAAAAGTGGACCATTGTACCCCAGTCTCCCCTTTTTTATAGGTTCTTCCCTAAAACAAAATTCGCATTTTTAGAAAGGTTTTTGCGCCTGCAAAAACTTCTCGCCTTTCGGGTGGTGACAGCAACATAAGATATAGCTCATGTTAGAGCAAAGATTGTCATCATCATTTTCACGTTCGTTAGTTTCCCGAGATTGTTTAAAAAAAGGCAATTTAAAACGGTTATACAGGATGATTCAAAAAAACTTCGACAAACTAATATGACAAATCAGCCATACGACAAGGATAAAAAATCACATAGGAACACTGGGCCGCAAACCACTTATGGAGTCACAATTACAGGGTGTTTCATCCTAACTCGATTTGGGTTGACTGTAATAAATTTCAGAAAACTGAAGTATATTATAATAAAACATTTAACAGACATTCTCACCTTTGTTTTAAATGTGATAACATCATACAAAAGTGGTAGAAGTTTGCATTATGCGCACCAGCAATATGCATTTAGCACCTCACATTTTGGACTGTGATAATCAGTTTATACGGTCTCATCGATTGCTTGAGCAGTATGTTTTTCCAGTTCTTTTCGTAACGTTATCATATTTCACACAAAATAAGGTACATATTGTTGCATTTTCATTACAATGTTTTCTTTTTCTCCGAAATTATTACTTTCAAACAGGGTTTAGCTAGAATGAAACACCCTGTATTTGCGACCCTATGTTCCTATGTGATTTTTTATCCTTGTTGAATGCTTGATTTGTTATTTCATTTTGTCCACGTAAATTTGAATCACCCTGTAGAACTATTTTCGAACATTTTCATTCCTTTTAAACATTGTACTTTTTAGGAAAGATTTTTAGGTGTCATCTATGTCCTATAAATAATTAACATGCCAATTTTCATTTTCTAGACCCTTCAGTAACTCAAAAATGGCATTTTAAAACTTTTTTGCTTTAGCATCCCTTTTGGGTTAGTGATATCGACATAAGATATAGCCCATGTTTGATTCGGGGTAAACACCATTACTTTTGAAATCGGTTCAGTGGTTTAAGCGCTCACCTACAAATAAACAAACTTTGCCTTTTTATCGTACATGTGTAGATGATAATTTATCAGTGAACATGAGCATGAGCAGTTGAAAAAAAAGAATAGATCAGGTCATTGCTACCACAATTTTGAATTCGAAAGGAATTATTAAGTTTTAAAACAATTTTTAAAATAAGAGGAAAAAGCTTTTTTGAATAATTTTTTAGCACTTTTGCCTCTTTTAACTATGTAGACTGCTAACCTGAAGGCATTTTTGTGGTATTGCACTTCTTTACACTGAGAAAAAAATATGGTTCTGGCATATATAATCTAAATTGTGGCACTAGAAAAAATAGTTCCATGTCATCCTCATAAATTCTAGTTCCTTTTGCTCGAGAACTCTAGAATCTCTTACGAGAATTCAAGAGCTTTTTCCTATATTCTAACTGTCAAATTTATTTAAAAATCTCTGCAAATAGATGCGAACACAGGAGGTTTAATTTAATTACTATAATTCCAGTTTATGAAACCATTCCCGAAATCAAGCAATAATTTCTTGTTACTGAAGCAATTCAATATCGTTTCATCACTTAGAAAACAAGAAACTAGAAATGGCAGGTCATTTCGACTATTCAGCTTTGTTGTTTAACCTACTCGCATAGTTCGTGCATCTATAGTTCTAATTTAGGTATTGAGAAAGTGACTAACTATTCATTCTAGGTGAAGGAGGTATATATTTTTTCTCAGTGTATGATATTTATACTTTCTTCTATCTTTACAAGAAGAAAGTATTGAATTCGTAAAAATTTTCGAATTCCGGTTTTCGACAGATTTACATGTGTAAGGGGTCAGAGATTCCAAAAAATATGATTTTATAAAATTATTCCTGTCTGTGAATTGTGAGTCTGTGGTTCTGTCACTCAAACTGCTTGTCTGTATATAACATAAATTTTGTGGGCTGTCTATCTAAAGAATTAATGCATGAAATTTAATAAAAATTTGTATTTAATTAGTCTTTGAAAGAAATTATTGCTGATTAGTTTTGGTATAAATCGCTCAACAAGCAGTGCTGCTATGTTGTATTTTGTGTGATTTCCGAAATATATCTCCAGACTTAATGAGCGAACTATCATTAAACGGTACTACTAGGTTATCCCGTCGACTAAAAAATTATCGCCAAACTAAAAGATTAAATGCTAATAATGGATGATAGTGAATGTCACATTCAATGACATTAAATACGATTCACGTGTTTAAAATGTCATTAAGTGATTTTTATTTCGTTTTTTTATTTGCATTTTTATTAATATTCTAATTATGTGTTTTTTTCGTTATTAAAATAAAAATTATGTCAAAATGTATAATTTGGCTATTAGTTTGGTGATTTGTATAATTTGGCGAAATTGGTAGACGGGATAACAGAGTCAACCCATTAAACTTCAGATTCAGTTATTCTTTGACTTGACTTGATATTTGTTTACATTTTGGTGCAAATCGTTCAATAGGGGGCGCTGCTATGCAACACTTTCACAATTTCGTAATCTATGTACATCGTTCTTCAACGGCTGTCCAACATAAACCACACTACCGTCCAACTGATTGGGTTTAATTATTTTACCAGAAATCCCATTGTACTGACCACCAGTGTCTCTCAATGTTATGCATTATTTCCCATTAATTAGTGCACAGCTTAGATAAGGTTTAAAACTTTTTTCCAAATTTGTACTTCCGCTAATGTTATAAACGCTTGCAATATTTTTTATATTATTTTCATTTTCCGGGCAGTTGTAACTTAGATGTGAAATACTTGAGCAAAAAAGACATTCCGTTGCACTCTTTCGCTCAAAGATTCTCTCCCTCTCCTGTTTTATTTCGCGATTCCACCAGTTAGATTTGGCTTCGAAATTCCTTTCACGCGAATTATCTTCATATTGCGGTCTTTCTGATTTTCTTTCCAAAGTGGTTTTTGTATTCCATGTTTTTTTTTTTTTTTTTTTTTTTTTTTGTTACCCGTTTTACAGCTTCATAGTCATCTAATGCTGTACCTAACATCAATGGATCTTTTTCACGAATCTATGAAATGCTCTTTTATTTCTACCGACGCATGACGTTTAATTTGATCCGTGATCAATAAGTCTTTCAATTCAGAGAATTGCGTAATCGCTAAATCATTTAGCCATCGTTCAAGAAAGCTGTTTAACTCCTAAATAAGGTCTTTCCATGAGGTGCCTTGATTGCGTGCGTGTTTATTTAATTTCTGTTTATAAGCTTCCTTGCTTAATCTGTAACGGGCTAATAAAAGCATTTTGCCATGTTGAAAATTGTCTCTCTTTTCGGTAGGTTCACGCGATATCAGTTCTGCAATTTTCTACCGGCAATAACGCTAAAAGACGCATCACAAAATCATCTTCCTCTATTCCGGATCTAAGTGCTTGTCGTTCGAAGAAGTTTAGGGATAAGGTTATGTCGGACCGTTCTGGTTCAAATCGATACATAATAGTTTTATGGGATAATTTAGGTGTTTCGGAACCGCTTCTAGACGTAGAATGTCGCCGTTTTGATCTCTGCTTCAGTCTTAATTGTTCCAACCTAAATTCACATTTCTTTTATTTGTCTTCTCTCTTCCTGTTTTTTTTCTCACTCTCTCTCCTTTTTTGCCAAAAGTCGGTCCTCGCGATCTTTCACAATGAACCCCACGTATATTAAAGTTAGATTCTCATCCTAATTCTCTGCCAATTCAATCTTTCTCGTCATTACTACCATATTATTCTGCTCTTCTATTTCAACCCTGGAACGCCTGTAAACCACTATTTTGACACCACTGTACATTAAATGAACTTGTACTTTAAATGATGCAATAAGCAAATTCGTCTTGCCCGAACGGCGTTTGGGCAAACCAGTTAAGGGGTTAACTTCAGATACAAATCTCACTACCGATTGCTGTAACATTGCTTTAATTTATGTTTTTTAGACTCAACTATGTCAAAATGTTTTGTTTTATTTAAGAAAATGATTGTTTTCGTTTTTATGCGATGTCATTATCACTTACTTAAGCATTCTGTCAAATGTCTCAGAGTTAATATCATTACATATGCATGAATGAAAGAATATAAAAAGTTTATATAGAAAAAATGTAATTTGATAAGAGGTATCTCGTTTACCTTTCAAAATATTTCGTCACAGTATGTCCCTAATGGGATTTTGCGCCACTAAACTTTACATAACAAAATTTATAGCACAGAAATAAAAAAAAATCAATTTTATCAGAAAATAGCATGGCATAGTCAAATAAACCTCGTTATTCTCTCATTTCTGAAATAAAAAAATCCAATTCCTCCCATTTTGAGGAAATTTCATAAAATATTTTTTAATTAAAATATAAAATAGGAATATTTATAGACAGTGCAGGCACATCTACAAATAAACAGCTTTGAGTTTAAAAAAATTTAATAAAAATGGCTCAGTAGAAAGCTCAGGGCAGATGATTTAAAAACAGATGTATATATATATGTAAATGTATAGGTAATATGAAATTATGAAAAATTAAATTAAGAAAATTTGTTGGAATCTACGAAAAAGGGTTTTCCTGTACTTTTCCCGCTTCTCTCTCAAAAAAAAAAAAAAAAAAAAAAGAAAGAAAAAAAAGTCTTATACGGTTTGTTTGTCTTCAAAGAAATGAAGTATCAATATTTTACTAAGAATAAAAACTTCTAAAATTAAGATCGGTTTGAAACTTCAAACGTAAATTAAAGAAAAAATTTAAAGTGATAGCCTAAAATTGTATATGATACCATAATGAATGACACCGGAATAATATAATTTATGCCTGATATAATTTTAATACTTCATCAGTGATGCATAATTATAAATAAAATTATTTATGCAATCGGCTTAAAGTTAAAGTAAATATTTCTATTACTGCTCAAATTCTATATAATAAAATATACATTTACCACTGCCTGAAGTTTAGAAAATACAATAAGAACAATGAATAAATACTAAGTATTTGAAAACTATAGACTTTAATATTTGTTTACCTAATATAGTATACTAGATTATACGCGACAGATTGATATATGCATTCAGAACAGAAGTGATATTTAATGCTATGCGTATTTCGCAATTTTGCATTAGCTTTAGCAGCTTTGCGTATAATGCATTTCTTGGAATACATATTCTATATCTCGTTACTTCCTACAATGAGAACTCGTGAAATTCAAATCCTAGTATAATAACAGTGATAGCTGAATTTCCGTCAAGTACTTGTAGGATATTTCTCAGAACTTAACGAAAGTTAAAGTCAGTTATTGAAGATGTATTTATTTGCTAAATTATTATTTTTTTTTATTTTATTTTCGAAACTAAATGTCACTTCTTAATGGAGTTTTTGAATAAATATTATGCATTTGAAAAATTTTCATTGAATGTAATGAAAATAGATCGTTGTATAAACTAGAAAAATACTGTATTTTATATAAGATGCATAATTGCACAGGTTTTTCACAATCATTTGAAAAATGCAAATAAGAGGTAACTAAATTCAAAATGCTCTTAATTACTTTTTTCTATTCTTTACAAGAAGAAACTATTGGATTCGTGAAAATTTTCGAATTCCGGTTTTTGACGCATGCACACGTTTTAAGGATTAGAGATTCCAAAATACACGTTTTTAGAAAATGTCTGTCTGTAAGTCTGTAACTCTATCTGTCATTTTAATTGTCTGTATGTATGTGACAAAAATTTTGCTGGCGCTTTATCTCAAAAACTAATGCACAGAATTTAATAAAAAATTACACTGTATTTATGTAGACCCTGAAATAAATTAATGCTGATTATTTTTTTTTTGGTGAAGTTTATCAAATAAGATGAATTAACCATTAATGAATAAAAAATATTAAATATGATGTATTTTCATTAGTGATTAAATCTTATTAAATTAGATGAATGATTTTACGGCTTTATAAACAAATGAATAAATGATTATAAAATTAAACCACAAATTAAAGAAATCATGTTAACTAACCAAAATTTAAATCAGCATACTTCGACTGACAGCTTATTACATTAACAATTAAATTACTATATGCGGAATTTTTCATATTAAATCTATGATGTACTGCTATTATAGAGTATTTTAAACTGATACATGTCAAAATTAATTATTCTTATTATTATTAAATACGTAGAATTAAATTAATACTTATAATTTTTAAAAGGCCAAAAATAAGATCTTTTTATAAAAATAATCTATAAAAACTCTTAAAATCTTAAATACTCTATTAATCAAATGTTCTATAGAAAAATTTTCTAACGAATCCTATCGAAAAAATATTCTATGGAAATGCTATTATATAGAATTTGTGGAGAATTCTATAGAGTCATCTGAGTTATTTTTGTAAAGCGGCTATTTTATTTAGAAAAAATTTAAAAAAATTCAAACGCATCAAAAAAGTAAAATAAAACTAGTCGTTGGAGGCCACCGTAATACTTACCCATCATGGATATGCATAACATAATATATGAAAATATAACATATGTAAACAATTTATAAAATGCATTACAATTCCAAAACAAAATATAAACGTATAATTAAGTATTTTTAACACATAATTATGCTCTATTAATGAATTTCTGGTGAACCCATTTCGATAAATTGTATGAAACGCCAAACAATTCAAGTAGCACGGAATTGCATAAAAGAAACATCCTTATAACTCCAAAAATATTAATCATATTCACCAACGGTTTCTTGCATCAAATTAAGTGTCTCATTTCCAATTAAAAGAAATCTTTGAATTTAAATTTGAATGAAATACAGGGTCATGAAAAATCAAAGAATGTGGAAAACAGGATTAGAAATATCTCAACAACTAATAATCTGATCGACTTTGTTTTATGCGCAAAATTTGTGTTATTTTATTGCCTTTTATGTCCACTTCTTAAAATTAAAAAATTCGAAAATTTTTACATACCTTTCATCAGAACGAATTTTTCGAGAGTCCGAAAAAAATAGTTCCGGATAATCGAGGTTACTGATATTAAATAAGCTTCGTCCCATTCTTACATACTAAGCACATACAAAATTTCAAGTCTCTATCTCAATTTGTTCGGGAGATAGAGCAGTTACAGACAGTCAGACAGACAGACACACAGACGGACGGACGGCAAAATTTTTTTTCTAAAAATATGTTTCTCGAAATCTCCAGTGTCCGAAACGTGTAAATCCTCCAAAAAAAATTTTCGATTTTCAAAACGATTGCAAGACTTACCCTATACTACGTATGATGGGTAAGTAAAAAATCTCTGTCATTTATTTTGTTTAAAATACAAAAAAAAAAAAAAAAAAAAAAAGTTTATTCAGAATTGGACGGTATTCCTGTGTCGTAATATAAGGTAAAATGGCTTTTTTTATTGACTCGAACCGAAAGGAAGAGTAGGCTCCATTTCTTTATAGTTTACTAGCAGGAAATAAAATATAAACTTTTACATTCATTTAACTATAAATGAAGTTTTCTGTAATTATCTGCATGCAATAAATACGATAGACAATATTCGTACGACGTGACACAAAGTAAATGGGCAATTTTTATAGTCTCGAACCGAAAAGAAGAATAAGACCTATTAGTATTACCATAGCTGCCAACTTTAATGACTTTTTAAACTATAAAACTGTAGCTGAAATTTTTTACTTATTTAATCGATGCATTATGACGATTAGCAATTATATAATTTGCTGTAAATTTTTGTGGCAAAAAAATCGGGAAATGTTGACAGTTATAGTATTACTGTAAAGTGAAAATATTTAAATATAAAAGATTATCAAAAAAGCTTGTATTTTCAAAGATTCGATTTGAAACAATATTTGTCGGATTAACATTTTCTTCCTTCGGTAAAATGAAAGTATGGGTATTTATATGTTAGCAGTGCGCAGATTTCGTCAATAACATTTATTGAATAACTATAAACATTATTTATATTTGTGTGATTGTTTACAGGAGTAAACTCTGGTACTACCAAACTAATTAAAATATAATGGCGGCAAAATGCAGAAAGCCATCATTTGTGCAACATAAGCTATAATTTACGTTGGTACAACAATTGCCAATGGAGTAACAGAGCAAGAAACATTTTGAGATTCAGATTTTCGTAATATCTTTCGGGACAGAATATTGTAATTTTTCTATAGGGGTTACAGTTACAGTGAACATTTAAATACTTTCTATGGGCATTTTTTTTAAAATTTCGATATTTAAAAATGTGAAATGAGCTAAAAACATATAATTCCAAAATTATACAAATTAATAAGTTTTTAACCTGTGTGTTCAATTCTGAATGATCTGGGAAGGTTCTTTACTCTTTTTAATTGAAGTATTTATTTATTGCTTGTATTTTTATGTGTGTATGGGATCTCTAAAATTTGAAAAATTTACCCTTAAATTCAAAATAGTTCAAGTTGATAAAGTTTGCATTACTATGTTTAGTTTTCAGTAATCTCTGAAAATTGTTCATCCTTGTTAATCTATGTATTAATTTATTGCTTGAATTTTTATATGTGTATAGGTTCTCTAAAATGAAAAAAATTATATTTTCTTTTATGAGTGGCACAAAAGTAAAGAAATGTTATAAGATTTATGCAAAATTAAGTAATTATTTAAATCTATTGGAGTATTCACTTTAAATGTATGTTTTATATTGGGTATTTAGGGCTAAAATTTTCTTGTGAAATGTTAGATTTAGGTGCCTATCAAACTGGTAAACATAACGGAAAGTTTTCCTGTTGCATTATTTCAACCTACTGTTAGACATAGTGAAGTTAAATTCACTTATGTACTGCTGGAGAGCTTATTTACAGACACCAGTACAGTGGTATTTTTGACACCACTATTATTTTTAAGAAAATTTTCATACTATTGAAAGGCGAAAATGTTTAGACTAAATTTTACGAAGATTTTTTTTTTATATAATAGTGTTGTGAATCCGCTATTTTCAATTTATTGAACGGAAAAGAATTAACCTGTTAAGGGTTTAAGAGTACAATTGATTAAAAACAAAGACGTTGTTGACATTCGCGAGTTCAAGTTTTGGGTTAAACTAATTTTAGAAGGATCAAATTAAAATATCATTTTAAAACATGCTGAATATGAATATGAGAAGTGCGTGTGTAAATTTTGAGAAGCTGAAAATGATGTCTGGTTTAGATTTCACAGGATAAACTTTCTATGATCGTGTCAAATTGCAATATTTTTCAATGTTTTTATTCGGAAATAGGAAGCCATAAAAAACGCATTTGATAACTTCATCTTAATAACTGATCTTTATATGCAATTAAAGTTTAGTTTTAATAATTTGGATAACTGAGCTTTATAGAAATAGTATTTTGTTAATTTTAAGTTAAAATAAGATAAGTTTGAGAATTAGACTAAGCAATACAGGAAGCATTTTTTCTCATTTTAACCAATTTTGTAGATTTATTATAAATCAATGAAAGAGTTTCTTCTGAAACACTTTCTTTCGACAATCTTCGCGCATATATAAAACGCAAATTAGAATTTCGCTCCAACTCTAATAACCTGAGTCCTCCTTAATGGATTTTGATGGGACTTGTTCTGCTAATTGGATAATTTTACACGGAGTGTTTTAGTATATAACTAACTATATAAAAGGTTCTGTACATAAAAGATTTAGTAGAATGTAAAAGATTTGGATGAATTGATGCCTATCAAACTCACATTGCCAGTTATATAATTTCCAAGAGTGATTTATTATGCAACATTTTATTCAATGTTGCTTAGTTGTAGAATTATTAAGGAAAAAAATTATATTAAAAAACTTATTAGAAAATATTAACCATTTTTAAATATGCCTCTGGATAGATTGTGATGAAACTTTGATTTTTGAAAAGATAATGTTTTTAAAATGGTTTAAGTATGTAACGCATTCACAGAATTATGAGGAAATGTTTTATATGAACTAGATTATGAAAAATTAGTTTTTTATAAAGGTCTACTAATTGCTTTTAATAGAAAATAAATTATTCAAAATAAGTTCGCATTCCGAAGTTCAAAATGCATATTCTAATGGGGCGTAAGCGTTGACAAAGTCTAAAATGAAAAAAAAAATACATATATGCATATATATTTTATAGTAGATACCCGTATTATTATTACCATAAATCTGGATAATTATTTTTTATTTTACATCTCTATATGTCACCTATCAGTTTTTAAAAAATTAGACTTACATATTATAAAAAAATTTGTACTTTTAAGCAAAAACACTACCAATTTACTATTTACAGCTCAATTTAGTAAAAAGAAATGAAGATACATGTAAAAGACCGTATGAAAAGTACATTAAAGAATGATAGCAGAATGGTATACAACATACTAAAACTATCGCAAAAATTTTTTTAAATAATAATGCAAGCTCTATGAAAATCCGTATTATAATCCCATCCTTTTATGTACGTACACTTGATTATAAAAATTTTCTTCATAATTCTATAACTAAACAACGAAGTATATTACAATCGTTTGCAAAGGTTTAAATTCACCCATAAAAATATTAGGATAATGAATCGAAATATTTTGCTGAAACATCTTCAAAAAAGCACTCAAACTGACCTCGGTGACCTTTGCATTCAGTGTATATTTAATCTTCTTACAAAATGCAGTTAGAGATCACATTGCATCCCTTTCGGATGACATGATCATAATGATCATAATGTTTTTCTTAGTCGACCGCTTCTTTTCAAGTCAATCTACTTTTTCGAAATATTAAAGCTATTGACAGCTTGATGAATTGCAGTCTTGCTCACATGCATCCTCTTAGCTATTTCACGTTCAGAAAAGTCAACTTTATGCAAGGAAAATATTTCTGTACATTGTGCTAATGGTAAAAATAGTTTTTTGCCCACTTCAAATATAAAAAAAAAGCAGCACCGTTTATGGTTAAATCCTCAAACATCTGGTGAGTAATGACACAGAGGTATTTATTTATACAAGGAGAATGAGTCTAAAGCAATCAACATATAAAATGACGTAATATTCAACATTAATAATGCTTTGTGTTAAAATATCAAAATTCTGCTGTTGGTCTTTTGCTCTCGACTGTATATGTTATTAAATAAACTTCTCTCTAAAGAATCACTGAACTGACAGTTCAAGTTCCCTATAAATCCATTCAGTATAATCTTTTAAAGAAACTAGTCTTTTATATTCGGGATCATAGGAATATGACAATTTCTCCCGAATCACTAAAACTAAGCCACGTAAATCATTATTTTATATAGGGGGGACTGGGACACATTGATACACCCCCTCTACTGCTCACAGGGTCATTACAGGAAGTTTCACAACAGCTCCAAAAGATGATGCTAATGCACTCCACTACACACAGAAAGTCTTGAAATGATTCAGTTATTTGATGAAACGAGACGGGTGATTTATTGTTTTTGCAGATCAAAAGTAAATTTGAGTTGTTCAATTGAAATGGTATTATACAACTGTTAAAAGGTTTTTAACCGAAAAGAATACTCTCCTTGACAAGTAATGCTATTCATTATCAGTTCTTCATTCTTTATTGTTAGATAAATTATGAAGTATTGGATTTGAGACTCATTTTATTCAAAATGGCTGTATGGGGCACATTGATAAAGTCTATATAGGGGTACACTGATACAACCTAAATCATTTTCTAGTTCATTTTTTCATTACCTGTTATTATTTTTTTTTACAATACACTCCTTAAACCAAACCATTTTTCGCTAAAAATTTCTAATATTAGTTTTATTGAAGTGAAATAGCTCTAATTTCTTTATATTAGAACATTTTAGAAGTATTTTTGCAAACAGAAGACGAACGAACTTACCTAACATCTAGGACTAGTAGAACAAACAAAAGAAAAGGACGGCAGCATGGAAAATCTCAAATTTATATCAATTCTCCAGAGAAAAAAGTATTTTTGACATGATAAATCTTAAGTAAGAGAAACAAGCTGCAGAACAGCATAGGACAATTATATTATAAACAGAATTTTTAATATAATTATTCTTTATTTTCTGTTAATAAACTGAATTATAAACAGAAAACCTGGTAATTTTTTCCTCTTTTCTATGAAAGAAGATAATGCTGGTGTTGAAGTGCCAGATATGACAAAGCTACCACAGCCAACAATCAGACAAGAAACAGCCATAACATCAGGTCATCATACATTTCATTTTGATAGTTTTAATATTGCTTACAAATAAAGTGTGGGTGATTTGAATTTTTATAAATAATATAAAATGGTTTGCTATCTATTTTTCTATGAAAAATATGCATTGGTGTTATTTTTTCTCCATTTTCGCCAGACGTATCAAAGTGCCACATGAGGTGTATCAATCTGCTCCGGGGATGGGACACACTGATATAAATGACTTTTTATTTTTTTTAATTACATGCAAAAATAATATATAAAACAACGATTGTACATTTTTATAACACTCTACACAGGTTTTGCTGACACCACATAGAAAAATAACTTGAAATTTCTGCTTTCTGGATGCCAAAATAATTCTTAGAAAAAAACTGTATCAATGTGCCCCAGTACCCCCTACTAAATTGTTTTCTAAAAAATTCTACATAATGGTTTGAGTTTCATCAAAATCAATTCTATAGAACTCAAAATGGAATAAAAAGAATATTGTCCAGTTAAACTGATGGCGTTAAGCTCACATGCTGCGCATATTAAATGCATATTACAGCCTAATATTTTCAAGGATTAATGCCATTCAAAAAACAAATTAAGGAGGGGGGGATAGCTCTCTCCATTTCCTCTTTTTATACTTAATCATTGAACCCCCTAAACTAATCAGAAATTTTCTTTATCATATAAGAAATCCATATCCAAAATTTAGAGCAAATCAGATAATTCTTAATAAAAATACATTTATATAATTTAAGAGGAGTTATCCACTTCCTTTATAATTAACCATTAAACAGCCAAAAGTTTTCAGAGATTCGACTTATCAGAAAGAACCTACATCCAAAATTTAATGCAAATCGAATAATTCTGCTTAAAAAACTCATTCATCAAATTTAAGGAGGGGTGGTAATCGCCCGTACCTCCTTTATACTTAACAAAATAACCATCCTATCTCTATAAAAGATCTTATCACTATGAAACTGTATCCAAAAGTTGAAAAAAATCGGTTAATTCTTAAAAAATATATATTTACCTAAATTAAGAGTAGTTGTCCCACTGTTCCCCTATTTATACTTATCCAATGAATTTCCAAAACAAATCAGAGAAGCGCCTCATCAGAATGAACTTATGTACAAAAATTGAAGCAAATCGGTAAATTCTGCGTGAAAAATACATAAACTTAAATTAAGGGATGGCTACCTCCTATTTTCCTCCTCTTATTCTTATCCGGTGAACTCGCAAAACTTATTATGTAGGTGCCCTCATCAGAATGATTCTATGTATAAAATTTGAATGAAATCTGATATATCTGTATGAAAAACCCGCTTACATTATTTAAGGGGAGGGGCATTAACCCATCCCCTCGTTCCCCCTTTTTATACTTTTCCAATGAACACCTAGTACAAATCACGGAGGCACCTCGCCAGAATGTTCCTATATCTAAATTTTGAAGGAAAACTGATAATTCTTCAAAAAAAAACTCATTTATACAAATTAAGGGGAAGAGCATAAGGCGCACTATCAGTATATACTTATATCCAAAATTTCAAGTGAATCGCAATTTTTATCATGAGTTATCGTGTTATGCACGTACGCAAATATATACAGAATGGGCGGGCACATAAGCTCTCAGGCTTTGATAGCCTGCGAGCTAAAAACTTAAAAGAAACTATCATTTGCATTACATATATATCGGGTATGAAAGCAAATTCAAATTTTCATGTAATGATTAAAATCCTAAAATAAATGTTTTATCCAATTTATATATATAAAATACTATATCATTGGAAATTAAAAGCTTTAATTTTAACAAGTCGCATTTTTTTATAACGCTTTCACATGAAAAGTTTAACAAATTTAGTTTCCAGATATGTGTCAAATTTATCCATTCGTTAGAAAAATATGTCACAGCAAATGAATTATTGGTGAAGCAATCTGTCGAAATTTTCTCCAGGTTCGAAAAACATTGTCATTTTTTCAAATATTTTCTTTTTTCTTCTGTCAAACTTTCATATATATTTTTTTAGGGAATTCCTTTATATTTTATTGTAATATATTTTTTTGAAATAATGTACTTGGGTTATGTCCTACTATAGTTTTTTTAGAAAGAAACTAAAAACAGAAAGCAAAATGCCCTCATTCTTTTTTTAAATATCTTAAAGCGTAACGGTATACAATTTTAAATTATTAAATTATAATTTATTCATGAAGTTTTAAATAAAATATCCATTTTACAACATCCGTGAAAATTTTTAAGAGTCCACTCTTCTCACTGAAAAAGTCTCTGAAAAGGATGATAATGTTAAGTCTATGGGGGCATTCTTTAAAAATATTTTGCTCAAATTTTAATGTATTTACAGGGTTTATTTGCATAGGATAGCTAAGGACGATCTACAACCGGCCTAGTTTTTACTTTTTCAATTTTGGTTTCAGATTTTTTTAATTACTTTAACTTTAAAAAACCGGTTAGAACCGATTTTGAAATTGAATCTATCATAATATAAAAAATGTATAACCAAAATCGAAAAAATAAAAACTAGCCCCGGTTGTAGATCGTCCTCAGCTACCCTATGCAAAAAAATCATGTAAAAATATTACAATTTAAGCGAGATATTTAAAAAATCCCTGTCGGCTGGGCCTATAGGCGGAGGTGGATTTCGAAGAGTGCTCATTTCAACAAAAAAAATATATGATTAGAGATAAACCCAGTTTAATAACTTCATTTGGCCGTTTATGAAAAATTTTTAATTTCATTTTTCTGCAAAAACTTGTTTTATCAGAATCATCTTAAGAAAAATTCAGCTCAAATGCCCATTTTGACAACACATTTTGAAATAGATTCTGAATTTATTAAAAAATCGACCAAAACAGTACATTAAACAGCTCTTAAATAACAAAAAACTGTCAGTTGAATGCATTTGAGAAAAAAATTGAATTTAAAAAATCCCTGTCGGCTGGGCCTATAGGCGGAGGTAGATTTCGAAGAGTGCTCAATTCAACAAAAAAAATGTATGAATAGAGATAAACAAAGTTTAATAACTTCATTTGGCCGTTTATGAAAAATTTTTAATTTCATTTTTCTGCAAAAACTTGTTTTATCAGAATCATCTTAAGAAAAATTCAGCTCAAATGCCCGTTTTGACAACACATTTTGAAATAGATTCTGAATTTATTAAAAAATCGACCAAAACAGTACATTATACAGCTCCTAAATAAAAAAAAAAACTGGCAGTTGAATGCATTTGAGAAAAAAATTGAATTTAAAAATGAGTCATAAAGTAACCTATTTGTTGTTTAAATACATACTTAATTCTTTATTCATGATTGCTCGGAAAATTTTTTGCGAAATACTCACTTTGACAGCATTTTAAAAAATATATTCTATCTTTATCAAAAAACTGCCCAATGCGTCACAGTATATAGTTCCTAAATAAGAGGATCTGTAAATTGGATGCGTTTGAGAGCGAAAATGGATTTTAAAACGAGTCATAAAAAACGCAATTTGCTATGTGAAAACTTCCTTAAATTTTCAAATCACAAAGACTTTGGGAAATTCCGTTCAAAATACCCTTTTTGGTAGCCTTTTTAAAAATATATTCTGTCTTTATCAAAAAACCGATGAATGCATCACATTATATAGTTCCTAAATAAGAGGATCTGTAAATTGGATGCATTTGAGAGCAAAAATGGATTTAAAAACGAGTCAGAAAAAAACGCATTTTCTTATTTGAACACTTCCTTAAATTTTCAGTCACAATGATTTCGGAAAATTCTGTTCAAAATACCCTTTTTGGTAGCCTTTTTTAAAATATATTCTGTCTTTATCTAAAACCCGATCAATGCATCACATTATATAGTTCCTAAATAAGAGGATCTGTAAATTGGATGCATTTGAGAGCAAAAATGGATTTAAAAACGAGTCAGAAAAAAACGCATTTTCTTATTTGAACACTTCCTTAAATTTTCAGTCACAATGATTTCGGAAAATTCTGTTCAAAATACCCTTTTTGGTAGCCTTTTTAAAAATATATTCTGTCTTTATCTAAAAACCGATCAATGCATCACATTATATAGTTCCTAAATAAGAGGATCTGTAAATTGGATGCGTTTGAGAACAAAAATGGATTTAAAAACGAGTCAGAAAAAACGCAATTTCTTATTTGAATACTTCCTTCAATTTTTAGTCCGGATGACTTTCGGAAATTCTGTTCAAAATACCCTTTTTGGTAGCCTTTTTTGAAATATATTCTGTCTTTATCAGAAAATTGACCAATGTGTCACTTTATACAGTTTCTAAATAAGAGGATCTACCATTTGGATGCGTTTAGAATCAAAAATGAATTTAAAAATTAGTCAGAATATAAGCAGTTTGGATTTGAGGTTTTTTTCTCCAACTCCTATTTTTGTTTCATTTCTTTTTGCTATACGAATTGGTCCTATGAAAAACTTGTCAATATAAAAGTTGTAGATATTTTTGAGAAGATGTAAAATCAATTTAATCAGATTTGATATCTTAAAAATTGACGGAGTTATGGATTTTTCTCTTTTTTCAGCGCCCTTTTTCTTTTCGTTTTTAATTTTTTTCGTCGGTAAAAGTTGGTCCTATCAAAAACTTGTAAATACAAAAGTTTTAGGTAATTTTAAGAACATTTACAAAAAATTTAGTTGGACTTGATATCTTGAAGATTGACGAAGTTATGAATTTTTTTCTCTCAAAATCCCTGTTTTTTTCGCCCCTTGAGCCCACTTCTAAATTTATCAAAAATCTGTCATGCATATACTTTTGGCCCATTTTTAAGAAGTAATATAAACTTTAAACCGATTCGATATCTACTTTAATTAAGAAGTTATGGCGTTTTTTCGGTTTTCACAAAAACGCCCCCTATTCCGACCCCCTTGGTCCGATTTTGCCCATTAACGAACTTAGCCAAGATTTTATCCCCTTTGATTTTATGTACAAGTTTGGTGGAGATTGGTGAAAAATTATAGAAGTTATCGTGTCCATAAAAAAGTGAGATATATATATATATATATATATAGATAGATAGATAGATAGATAGATAGATAGATATATAAACTGGTGCGATTGCAATAGGTAGTATTTCTTACGAAATCTACCTAAAAGAAAGCCCCCGTAGACTTAACATTATCGTCCGGGTCTTTTTCATTCAGTATTGTGGGCACTTAATTTTAATCGTTCATTTCCAACTACATATTTTTTTTAATATTCTTTTCAGTTTCTATCATTTTAAGAATATGATTACCGTATTTTCGTGTGTGTAGCCCGACCTGTGTATAACCCGCACCCCTAAATCGAGCAGTGCAGTAAAAAAAGTTCATGTATGTGACATTTTAAAGTTAGGAGCCAAAAACATCATCGCCAGGGTCCCCGTTCTTTGCACAGAAGTCATGGCCAGTGAGGAAAAAAATAAAATAATAAATAAATGTAGCAGATCCAAGAAATCACTCATTGGTAGCTGTAAGTTTATTTATTCAACTGTAGTCATTATAGAGGGAAAAACTCCTTTTTGCAAACGATCTTTTACCGAAATGTCCAAAAAATATTCCATCATTTACTTCAATCAGCCGTACTCATCGACGAAAGAACTCCAGAATCTCTCCCCCTTCTCATCTCGAGACTTCCACCTTTTAAAACTAAAAAGAAAATTCTAGAACTTTCTGTAATCTCAAACCATCATCCTTTTATGTGAACAGAATTCTTGTCCAGATACGAGACTATTTTACACAGACGATAAATTTATTTAAAAACAGTATTATTTAACCAATTTATAATCCACTCATAATTTCTTAGGCAGACGATCTTTATAAATGATTAATTTTAAGAGAAAAAGAAAAGAAATGAATTTATTAATGCACACATCAAAGGTTGACGGCGGAAAAATAAATAAATAGATAAAATAAAATAATGATATTTTTTGAAAGGTATGCTTTTGGAATAAATTTAATAAGATTTTCTTAAAAAGGGTTGATAAAAACATAGAAGAAATTAGTTTTATTTGGAATATTAAGAAATAAAGTTTTAATTAAGAATATTTTTAATTTAGAGCCATCTTTTTAAATTTACGCATACTAGAATAATGTTTTTTAAGGCAAATTAAGAATTTATATCGTCTGCATACATATTAACAGATTAGATCTAGAAACAAGATTTTAATTTAATAATTTGAAGTAAGTACGGAACATTATTATAAGAAAATTAAGGTAGTATAAAGGTTAGTTTTGGCGAAAAAATTTTAAATATGTAATATGTATAACCCGCGGAGATGCATCGGTGTATAGTCTGCGGGCTATACACCATTTAGGAATGTATATTTCGACCAGGGTTCGAAATTAGAAGCCATTAGTCATAATTTTTAACACAAATTTACCAAATTTTTTCGTGATGCATAATATCTACAGTAATTGGGTTAAAAAATTAAGATTATCAGTACCGTAATTTTCGGAAGAAACGCCGCGGCGTTTATGGGTTTTAAGATAAAATTTCAAGCGATGCGGCGTTTACACGCATTTTTTTTTTTCAAACAAGCGTGATATTTTTAAAAAAAAAATTTCCGAAAATTAAAAAAAAAATCGGTGATAAATTCAAAATTTCGGACATAAAATGTATACGTATCTTAGGCCATTGGTTCCCAAAAGTATCGAATCATCGGAATCGATACGAAATGCACCAACTCCGAAAAGGAACGATTCCTCGGACACTATCTGAAAAGTTCGATTCCTAGAACTCGTTCCGAAATGAAACGACTCTGTAAAGGAACGATTCCTCGGAATCGTTTCAAAAAAGACTGACTGCTCTGAATCGGTCCGAAATGACATAAATCATGCACTTTTTTTTATTCTTTGCAACAGGGTAAGGTACCAACTCCGAAAAGGAACGATTCCTGAGACTCTATCTGAAATGAAACGACTCCGAAAAAGTTCGATTCCCTTGAACTCCTACCGAAATGAAACAACTCTCTAAAGGACGATTCCTCGGAATCGTTTCGAAAAAGAACGACTACTCTTAATCGTTCCGAAATGATATAAATCACGCACTTTTTTTTTGTTCTTTGCAACAGGTTCGGCATATTCACAGTATCCGCAAAGTAACTCTTCGAGAGGGTTGAATTCTGATAGGGATTGGCCGATGCGTTTTCACGTAACTTGGCGATAATTATACTTGGCGAGCGACAGATGCTTCCGTCGTGGAGTTTGATTTCCTTCCGAACCGAGTACAAAGTAACTTTTCTCTTGCAGCATTGCACTGGATGGAACGTGTCTTACTGAAAGCTATACTCTTTAAAAAATTTTAAACACAAATTTTTACTTTGTACTCGGTTTACTTTGTACTCGGCTCCGAAGGAAATCAAATTCGACGGAAGCATCTATCGCTACGCCAAATATAATTATCGCTAAGTTACGTGAAAACGCGTCGGACAATCCCTATCAGAATTCAACCCTCCCGAAGAGTTTTTTTGCGGATACTGTGAATATGCACAGGGTCGGTAGATTATTTCTTTGAAAAATAAACTAAAAATGATCTTAAATTCAGATTTGTCGAGATTGGAAGGGTTCCTGATTTTGTACTCTACAAACACAATGGCTATTACACTCTAAAAAAATAAAAGTGTAAATCTGCACACAAAAATATGTAAATTGATGATACAAAAACGATTTGTTTATGTGTGTAAATTTGCGTGTAAATTGCCAAAATACACACCTAATGTGTAAATTTCAAAATACACATTTCAGTGTGTAATTTGATGATAACACTAAATGGGTAAAAGTTATAATAATCACTCATGAAATACCCACATTAACGTGTATATTGCGCAAGAATACACATATATATGTGTAATATTCTCACTCATTTATCTGTGTAATATTCTGTGATTACACTGATAAATGTGTATTGAGCAAAAAACACACATTATTGTGTTATTGTAATTTACACAGTTCCTTGCGTAATATGCAAAATACGCATATTCGATGGAGGTTCAATAACTATTGTGTCTAGTGTATATGAAATATCTGTACTGCAATGGGTTGATGTAGAATATCGTTATATTTATGCTTAGTTTTAGAACCGTAGCTGCAATATTCATATAGTTTTGTAAGGAGGAGTAAAATGGGGGGAGGTGTAGTTGAAAATCTGATTTTTAGCTTATGGGGCTAGATTTGTGACAGTGGATTCGATAAAAGTACTGTTGTTTGGAATCGGGATCATAGTGATGTACACACTTCTCATCCACTGTCACAAGTGTAGCCTCATAAGCTCCAAATCAGCCTATCACACTCACCTCCCTCCTCTTTAAAACTCCCTATAAATAGGTTTTTAGAACTTTACCCCTCCCTCTAAAACTATGTTACTATAGCAGCAAAGGATCTAAAATTCAGCATTTAGCCATTTAAGACATTAGTTTTTGATATTCCTCATAAACCATCATAGTACAAATATTACTTCTCTGTTAGTGGGGAAGTATGGGACACATTTTGAAATTTACAATTTCTTTATTATAAAATTGATTCTTTAAATTATGTTTCTATATTGTTCAAGTACATTAGAAAGTGTTTCATTTTGTATTCTATAAATCAAAGTTTTTGTATTTTTGTCAAGTAAAATTGATTTTATTATTTTTGTAAGAAGTGTCCCATTCCTCCCCACTCTCCTCTAAATATACACATAAAAACTGCTGTTTTATTTTCTATATTCTTCCTTACTTCTTAATTTTGTATTTTCCCCTCATTTAGATATTATTCAGTACATGCAGTTAAAAATTAAGATAAAGAAAAAGAAATAATTAATTAATGATAGATTTTAGACTAGTCAGATGGAATAATCATAGTTGGTAAATTTGCAATCTCCACACATTTTATTTTCAGAGTTCAGACTCAATTTTTCATTTTTTATTTTACAGACTCAAGATACAAAGTCAATTATACTGAAGGTACTGTGTTACATACAGTTTATAAAAGTAAAACTTAAAATACTATAAAAAATAGAAAAAATGTATGTAATCTTTATCTCACACACACACACACATATTACCTGCAAATATTTTAGCTGATTTGTTTATATATACATGAATCACCTATATTATATGTTGAATTATTTTCTTTTCATAAATATTCATCATTACAAAGAATTTACCATAAAATATTATCAAGACTATCAAAAAGGCTGTTGAATCATTAAAGTAACATCTTTTGCATTTAAGTTTATATTTAGAAATTTGTGTCTTAAAAAAATACAAATATATTTTAACATTAATGGTATGAATCCTATCTTCATAAATGAAAATTTCAGATATACTAATTAAAATTTTAGATATCAAACTAATTAGTATTTTTATTTATCAGCTATAGTAAAAAATAAAATGAGAAATACTATATCTATATCCAAATATCAATTGTCTCTTATAAATTTTTGAAATTAAAGCTCGTAGAATTTATTTGACAATTACATTTGTGTCTTATGTGTATAAAACTCACCCGTCGGGGGATATTTATGTAGAGGGGGAGGGACTGATAAGTGCGATTTTGAATATTCATTATGATACAATTGTTATATATTTTTATATATATACAATCATATGTTTTATGTCATATAAGTTCTGTAATAATACGCAAAGTTGGAATGGAAAAATGCATATTTGAAGAAAAAGCCATTACTTTAATATAATTTTTTCTTCAGAATTTTTGGTCTGGAGTTTTTTTAAATCAATATATTTGCGCCCTTTTGCAATTTACTTCTGTGTATTTTTATTAAATCTATAATTAACAAGCAAAAATTATGTGTTCTTTACTATGACTATTTTAGTGGAAAAAAGTTCTTCTGATGTAATATTTTCAAATTAAATCGCAGCAGAAAATTATATACAAGTAATTAAGATAAAAAAAAATAATTTCTCAAAATTGGGAAACATAACATAGAAACTCAAAAGCAACGCTATAGTTTTAATCGATGATAAACTTAGTTAACATTATAAGTCTTATGATTAAAACAAAAAAAAACTTACAAAAAATTTTCAATAAATAAATAAAACTCAGATGAACTGTTTAACTTATAAATCAGAATATATAATTTATAGGTATGATATACATTTGTATAATAGTTTATAAATAATCTATAATATCTTTCACACAACCGATCCAAAATTTAACACCTCACTCTCCCCCCCCCCCCCCCAAAAAATGATGTTAACGTTTATTCTGCTGCTGTTAAAATACATTCATAAATTCTTTTTAAGATGAAAATTTTCAAGAAATAAATAACCTTAGATACAAGAGTTGTTATTTTAATAGACATTTATCAGAAGTTAGGTAATGTTGACATTTTTTAAGACAAGTAAATTATACGTGTAAAAAATTCTTATACGTAAAAAAAACAATCCAACATATAGCATATACATTTATACATAAATATAAACAAATCAGATAAAAAGAATTGGAGGTAATACGAACGTATGAGATTACATACCTTATATTTTATAAGAGAATAACTTCTATATTTTTCTGAACGCGAGCGCTTGCATTCAGCTGGACCCACCATTACTTTTCAACTTAAACCTGAAGAAGCCATGTAAACAATGATTACGATTTTAGTTTTCTAAACTAGATCCGCGTCTAACTCGTGGTAGAAGTAGTTCGTAAATACGGCCATCAATTGTACTGCGAACTGAAGTTAAACTAAAATTACAAGTTTAACTTTGAAATTGTTAAAAGGTTATAAGCTATGTCGGCTAAAATAATTTTAGGAAAAATCAAGCAAACTTTTATTCGATGTGCAAAATGTAAAAATAACTCAGGATACGAATTTAGAATTATCTTAATTATATGAATTATATTTTATGTTACATATTAAATGAATTCGAAATAGTTTTTAGATTTTACTGAAGATTAAACTACTGTCCTTTTAATTAAAAAGGGTGTTGGGAGCAGCAAAAAAAAAAAAAAAAAAAAAAAAAAAAAAAAAAAATACCAACAGTACAAAAAAGATAATTGAAATTTATGAATAAGCATAAAGTGAGATTATATCTCTGTTATAATGCCTCTTAATGAAGTCTTTCTAATTTCGCTTTAATAATAAAATCTAATTCTATTACTGAAAATTACAAGTAAATTTGTGAAAAAGAGCGATCTGTGAGATGGCTGAAAGAAATTATGATTTAATCAAAACCTATAATTTTAAAATCAAGCATTCTTATATTTGATGTACAAATTTGAAAAGGTAATTCGGAAAACGAAATTAAAATTAGCTAATTATATGAATAAAATTTTACGTGACATGCAACAAAATATTGTTACATGTGTCGAGATTAATTTTTTTTAACTTATTTTAAATGTTCACGTGCTACTGAAACGGGGAGGGTGAGAGAGGTGGTCAGAGTATCTTATAAAAAAAAGTAAATATATTAGTTTATTACTTAAAAGTACTGTTTTAGCAATGCAATGATACTATGTTATTTATGGAAAGGAATTACTGAAATAAAAATTGTAGCTCTGAATAATATGTAAGCCTCCTATCCCTTTCGTAACGTCTACCTTAAAATTCACGCATTTATAACTTTTGTAACACACCAATTAGTGAAATTTCAAGTGTTATCTACATTTACACATTTTTCTGAGTCCATGAACTGATAACAACTTACAAACTTAATGCCATAACTAAACACATATTAAAATAGGTATTTTTTATGACAAGTGAGTGATTTTAGAAATTTACACACTTACCTATGTGTATATCATTATGGGTAAATTACAATAGCGTACCAATTTGTGTAAATTGAGACATTTTTCAGCATTTACACATTTATTTATGTTTTTCAAGTGATAACAAAATACACACTTAGTTTGTTAAGCTAAAATGCACATAAAAACAGGTAAAACTTTGCAAAAAGTGGATAATTTTCATGTTATGTGTGTAATTTTAGGAATTTACACACACATATATGTAAATTTGTCTAATTTACACTTTTATTTTTTAGAGTGTATACATCTATCAGTGCAATATTCCGAGATAGTTGCGACTGCGACAGTTCTTCTAAATCCAGAAATAACTGTATTTAAGCACTAAAAAAAGCCTTTACAAACATGGGAGAACTCTCAAAACTCTGTAAAAAAATTACAAATTTCGATGTTTTTTTCAAATTTTTTAAGGTTTAAAAATTGTAGAAAAAATATCACGATTTCCAATTAAAAAAAAAGTCTTTGTATAACCCGCATCTTGTATAAGCCGCAGCGGATTTTTGGAAGGTTTTTTCTTGTATAAGCCGCGGACTATACACCCGAAAATACGGTACTTGTCCCTCAACGGGTTAAAAAACTAACAAAGAATTACAGTAGAACCTTAGTTCTCGAAGAATTTGGATTTCATTTGGACTGCGTGCAATAATAGTTTTACAAATCTCATCCAAAATATGTGACTTTTGACTATGAATTAGCATGAGTGATAGATATCTATGCATTATACCAAGTAAAACATGTTCTGACAAACTTCTTATTGTAGCATACTAAACCACCAAGACTAGGGATGGATATTTATGTACCATGAACCATTAGTACTGCGGCCAAAGCTGAATATTTTTAGATATTTTATGGCTCCAATATTTACAAAACATTTTTCTTTGTAGTGTTTTTTTTTTCCTTGAAAGTAGGTCAGAATTGTTTCACATACATTTTTTTAACTGGCAGAAATGAAAAAAAAATAGTCGATTTTCCATCAATTACTAAAAAAGTAAAAAATAAATTCACATTCAAAGGGTTAAATCAAAAATTTTGATTGTTATATTGTTATTTTGTTATTATTATTATTATTATTATTATTATTATTATTATTATTATTATTATTATTATTATTATTTACTTTTTAGTAAATGTTTAGTTCTATTGGTTACTGAAAAAGCAAGTAACATTTGTTTCATTTAAGAAATTTTTTGCTTGCATATGGTATAGCAGCAAGTGACTTCAGATGAAAATATTTTACATGGGATTAAATTAAAAAAAAATAATAAAAACTGACTTTTCTAAATATTAAAAAAGCAGGACTTGAATTCCTTTTTAATCTTGTTTCTTCCTGTAGCGAATATTCAAGCTCTATGTATTATATTTGTCTTTCTTAAACTTATATGCGAATCAAAAATAAGAGGAAAGGCATTCATTCCTAAAAAGTTTATTTATTTTACTGGATTAAAGTATGGCTCTTTCGTGCAGTTCCGTTGCTTTTCTTCAATTATAGTCAAAGAAATTCATTTGAATGTAATATAACTCGTTTCTTAATAATGAAGAAAAATATCTCATAAGTGTACTTTTGTTATGGAAATACGACGGCAAGTCATTTTTCGCTCTGCTTAAATTCATGAATTATGTCTTGGCAATGGTTCAAATATGGAAAACGTTTCCTTTTGAAAATAATTATATAGATAAAATTTTATTCAAATCATTTTATTTTCGATGTAAATTTTTCTTAATAATACATTTTTTAAAATTTTTAATATGGAGTAATGGATAAGTTTCCTGTTTTTTAAAACATTATTCATTCAGATTTTAGAAGTAATTAGATGACTAGCTCGAAATCAGAAAATATAATTGATAATCGTAAAAAAATGAATTGGGGAAATTTATTAGGACGAAATTTAGGATGTAGCATATTAGCATGAAAATGAGGAATTTTTTTTTTTTTATATTTCAGTGTTGGGAAACTGCTCTCTAAAATTTAAACAGATAGAGTGAATGATTTTTCAATTTTAACCGGAATCCATTTAGTCAAAATTGGCCGTTATTGACCATAATGAGCTTTTTTATGTGGTGGAGAGTTTTAATTATACATTTTAAGTGTTTTGAATTGGTTTTAAAGATAATTAATTTATTTGAAATTTAATAAAGAAACCATATTTTTTAATAATGTTGGTATTAATATTGAAGTGATACATTTGTGGAACTACTAGTGATTTGCAAATCGGTCATTTAAACATGAAAGGAATTTGGAATAAATTGTTTAACAAATATTAAGTAAAATTTCATAGAAATCTTATAAAAATCATAATTTAGAACTTTTTCAGAATGTTTGACGCCAGTTCATCTTTTTAAATTTCCATTTTTTGGAAATAATTTTTAGTATGCATTTTTATTTTCAAAATAATTGCCTTGAAAAACTGAATATTCTTAGTAGTTTCACGATCACGCAAATCATGCATTTAAAATATTTTATCCTCCATGTTCTTTTTAATCTCTAAACAAAATTTTCTATGCTTGCATCTGCGTCTAAAAACTAAAAAAAAAACATGCGAAATTCCAAGTTTCTATTTTTATCAATTCTACAAAAAACACAATTTAGTGCACTTTTTGAGCATTTTTCGCGCATTTCTTGCCTTTAAATTCCGATTATAAACGGTTCTCTGCAACCATTTATGTCTTAAAACACATTCTTGCCAACTTTTGAGCTTCGATCTTTAACATTTCCATAGAAATCGTAGTGTACAATATAGCAATTAAACTTCGATTTCTTTTTCCAGTTATTCACTGCTAGCATTTACGCCTTAAAAAAAATCCAAATATCAAATTTTTAAGTTTTTATTTCTAACAATGGCGAAGAAATCATACACTGAAACGCTTTTAGAACGCTTTTTCGTTTATTTAACCCTTTTGAATTTCAATATTTTAGAAAGTTGAAATTACAAATTTAATTCTAAGATACTCTTAGAATTTATGTTTTATAAGTAATTAGTATGTGAATTTTTTAATTTATAGTCCATTTAGTATCTCAAAAATTGCAGTTTTGGAAGATTTTTCATTTCGGTACCTTCATAATGAAGTGAAACCAACATCAAGTAGAATCTAATTTGGAGCAAGGATTGCTAACATCAGTTTGCTATCATTATCTATAAAATCAGTTTGGTATTGTCTGTGATTTTATAGGAATCATAATTTCGAAAGTTTTTAGAATTCTTGCTCATTTTAGCGTTTCAAAATTCAAATCTTTTATGAGATATTCTTAGATACCATTTATATCTGAAAAGTATCTACTACGCGAAATTTTAGTTTTATATATTTAACAATTTAACAGAAATCGTAATATTTAACATTTATAAAAACTCTTTTTGCTTACTTCACTATTTTAAATATCGAATTATTTTTTATCTGTTCTTACAGAGATTTTGCATCATATAAATAAATACCCTGCCGAATTTTAAGTTTTTATATCTAACTATTCATGTAAATTGAAAATTAGAACTTATTTAATTCTTTTTAATTTCCAGCATTTTTATGCAGAATGTAATAAAAAATTATATTCAGGTATTACTTGATAAAAATTGATGCTGATAAAATTTTGGTGTAAATCGCTGAAAAAGTGAGGTGCTATGCTGTATTTAGTTTCGATTTGTCTGGCAGCTCTATCTCAATAACTAATGCACGGATTTTCATTAAACTTCATCTTCAAGTAGTCCTAGACGTGAATTGATGTTCTTTTCATTTGGGTGTAAATCGCTCATCAGATGGTATTGCTATTCTCTGCATTTTTCACGATTTTCGCAATTGCTCTACCTCAATAATTCATGTACAAATTTTCATCAAATTTCATATTAAAAAAATCCGCAATATGTTCTAGTTCTGTTCATGTTTTGGTGTCAATATCCAAGAAATGGTGCTGCTATGCTGAACTTTCCTGATTCCCACAATAGCTCTGTCTGAAGAGCTAATGCATGAATTCTTTTCATTACTAGGGGGGCTCCGCCACCCTGCTCGCTACGCTCGCCAACCCCCCGCGTAATCCCTTCGCGATTCCGTTCAGTATCGCTTAGCGATTCCAAGTTCTAGGCTACCCCTGCTTGCTGCGCTCGCCAATACCCCATAGTATGAATAAGCAGTTGTAGACGTTTGAAATGATGTGTCACACGACTGGTGTTGTAAAGAAATTAAAAATGTGTCCCCTGGGGGGCAGAGTGGGGGATGACACACAAGACATCCATAATATGAATAAGCAGTTGCAGACCTTTCAAATGATGTGTCACACGACTGGTGTTGTAAAGAAATTAAAAATGTACCCCCCTGGGGGCAGAGCGGAGGGGGTGATTCAGAAGACATCCATAATATGTCTAAGTGGTTGCAGACCTTTCAAATTATGTGTCACAAGACTGGTGTTGTAAAGAAATTAAAAATGTGCCCCCCTGGGGGGGCAGAGTGGGGGGTGAGCCACAAGACATCTATAGTATGACTAAGCAGTTCCAGACTTTTCAAATGATGTGTCACACGACTGGTGTTGTAAATAAATTAAAAATGTGCCCCCCTGGGGGCAGAGCGGAGGGGGTGATACACAAGACATCCATAATATGAATAAGCAGTTGCAGACCTTTCAAATGATGTGTCACACGACTGCTGTTGTAAAGAAATTAAAAATGTGCCCCCCTGGGGTCAGAGTGGGGGAGCACACACAAGACATCCATAATAAGAAAAGGCAGTTTCAGATCTTTCTAAAGGTATGCAACACGAGTGCTGCGGATAAAAATTTAAAAAGTTCCCCTTTTGGGGGGGAAGTGGAGTGCGGCGCCCAAAACATGCATAATTGGAATGAGCAGTTACAGCTCTTTTAAACTACAGGGGGGCTCGCCCCCCCCCTGCTCGCTACGCTCGCCAACCCCTCGCGTAATCGCTTCGCGATTCCAATTTGTAGGCTACCCCTGCTTGCTGTGCACGACAATACCCCATGGAATCGCTTCGCGATGCATAGACGGAGTCCTTTCCTGATTGGTCTATTCGACTCATGGAAGGAGTGGTCCACCCGGACGCGTTATTTCCGGAAACCTTACACATGAGCATCATTCCAGGGGTCATTCCTTTTATAGCTAGTTTTTTTTTTTTTTTTTTTTTTTTTTTTTTTTTTTTTTTTTTTTTTTTACTATAGAAGGAAACTTTGAATTGATGTATAGCTTGATAAATATTATTGCTGTTTATGTTTTGGTGTAGATTGACCAATAATTGGCACTTTTATGTTACATTTTTTTCCGATATCCGCAATAGTCCTATTTCAAAAACTATTGCTTGGAATTGCTTGCCTTTAGAATCCTCAGTATGATGATAGATTGTCATTTAACTTTTGCACAGTGGTAGCGACTTTTGAAGTATTCAGATGCATGAGATAGAAGCA
The DNA here is from genome assembly GCA_964019185.1 of Maratus speculifer. Lineage (NCBI taxonomy): Eukaryota > Metazoa > Arthropoda > Arachnida > Araneae > Salticidae > Maratus > Maratus speculifer. The sequence goes on along the minus strand of OZ025289.1, from coordinate 275,183,115 downwards.
AATTTTCGGACTGCCGCATTCAACTAGTTTTTAACTGTCCTTAAATATCTCAAACCGTGTCGATAATTTATGGGGAGATCTAGGAAGTTTATAAAAATGGAAGGTATTTTTCCTCAACATCACTGCACAGATCTGCAATTGAAAATAGACAGTACAAAACCAGTCCCGAACTGTGCCAAAAACTAATGATAGAATTTAATCATTATTCACTCATTAGAATTTTCAATCATTAAACACATAGGTTTGAGTGCATAATACATTAAATATTTGTTTCTTCGGTTACTATAGTGCATTTATTTTGCTGTCCTTAAGGTTTTTATGCAATTACTTTATTTTCATGATAAAATACTCAGCGTTGAGTTTAGATGGCTTTTTTGTTAGCTTTTTAGTTTGATGATACATATTATAATGAGAAAATTTTCATTTGTTTTGAAATTCACCAAACAAATTAATATGTTTTGCTCTCCTTATAGTTTTTACATACACTGTAGGACAGGAATTAAACAATCAAATACGAGTTAAGAACGTTAAACGACACAAGTGTTTGAACATTTCCAGAGATCTTTGTTTGTTGTTGAAAATTTTTCGTCAAATTAAAAAATATATACAGTTGGCAAAAAAAGTATTTGTACACTTCATTTTTTTAAATTATAATGAAATTAAACAAACGATTTAAGCAAAAAATACTGTAATACATTAATTTAATGCATTATATTATTGTAGAAGCAAAAACAAAATTAAACGAATCGATTTTTTACATTATAATAAGCAAATATACCAAAATATAATGCAAAAAAAGTATTTGTACACTATATTAATGTAATATAATTAATGAAAATTTAGTAAAATGATGCAAATTAATAGTTTGTGTGAATTTATTTAGTGTTTTTGACTTCTTCTAGATGGTGTGACATAGATTCCACCAACTTTTTTGTAGCGGTCTGGTTAATGTTATTCCATGACACAATAAGAGCTTCTTTAAAACTGTTTTTTACTGATACATATTTTTTTTTTCGGATTTTTGCATCCAATAGCATCCACAAATTTTCTATTGGATTCAAGCCTAGAGATTTTAGAGAAATTACCAGTCGTCTTCGAGTATTGTAGTAACCATGTGCTGGTAATCACAGCAGTATGCTTTGGTCGTTAGCCTGCAGAAAGTTAAAAGCTTCCTCTATGCATAATTTCTTGACACAGTTTAATAAATTATGGCGCGACATATCAATGTATGTTAAACCTGTCTTTCCATTGTCAATAAATTTTAAATGTCCTGCTCCATTAGAAGCTATGCACCCCAAAAGTATAATATTCCCCCCAACATGCTTGATAGTTTGAAGTATACGTTTTGGATCTAGAACAGTTTTATTTTTACGCCAATTTTTTCGAATGCTTCATGGTAAGAAAATTCCGAATTTTCCCTCATCAGAAAAAATTACTGTTTTCCAAAAATCCAATGATTTACTTCTGTATGCGAAAGCGAATACTATGCGTTTTCGCCTATTTGTTTCGCTGATGAATGGATTTTTCCTTGAGGTTCTTCCTTTTAAATCTGCATTGAGAAGAATATTTTTTATTGTTTGAGGTATTACTCTGATGCGAGAAGATGTCGCAAGGTCTCCAGCAAATTTTTGAACCGAACGCATAGGATTTTTTAAAGCTTTTTTAACAACACTCCTTTTTTCCCTCATTGTTAGTTTGCTAAGTCGTCCTGGTTTTTATTGAATTTCGATGCTTTTAATTTATTCATAGTTTCTCACTATACATCCAATAGTTGTAAATGGTAATTTAATAGCTTTTACAAATTCTTGTTGCGAATTTAAATTTTTATTATGCTCAATCATAGGATTTCATATATCTAGAGGTCCCTCTCTAGTATTAGATTCTATACTCAATTATTTCAAGAGCAAATTAGATTAAATGTCAGACAAATATAATATGAACTCAAAAATTATTAACAGCTTCTGTAAAAGTAGTCCTTTGAACCATAAACACTATAAAACACAGTATATATCAGGATGGAGAAATGTACAAATACTTTTTTTGCAAGAAATTTTTAAACTTTTCCTATTAGAAAATTATTTTACATCTTTATCGAAATTTTCTGTTGTGTAATTTAAAACGCACGGTAAACAGACTGTATTAAAACTATTTTTGACAAAATATCTGCTTTTATTTAGTTAAAAATTAAAAATTTTAGAGTGTACAAATACTTTTTTTGCCAACTGTATAATGATGAACAATCATATAAATTCAAAAAGTCATTTATAATTTTTTTTTTTGAAATTCGCGCATTTTTCTTCCGGATAATATATAAATAAGTGGAGTTCACAACAGAAAATGCAAAATAAAAGCGGTTCATATTGATATGTTTAATAAGGAAGAACCTACATGTGCGTGCTTCATAAACTTTAGGATTTAAACTAATTTTCTTCTCAAATATTGCAGTAACGATATTTTCTCTGATATTTATTGAAATAAGGTAATAATAATTGTAATTAAATTGTCGAAAACATTTCTAGCAAATGAGTGCTCACACTTTCTAATTACAATTTGTACACAATTGAAAAATATATTATCTTAAGTAATAAAGAGTGTATGAACATTTCTATTGGATACTGATGAATAGAAAACTTTTAAGTAATTAAGTAAGAATTAAATTAGTTATGTGGAATCATGCTTACTTACCTTTTAGAACTTGACATCTCTAATTTGAAATTTTCAGGAGGTGGTCGATTTGTTGTTAAACTTTTCGCGGAAATTAGTTAGTTTGAAATCAATTGAAATTTATGTTCATGAAGAATACTTTAACTAACGCTTTCTTCGTTTTAAAGTAGTAGTTCGAATTAAAATATTAAAATAGTTCAAACTGAAACATTTAAAAAGTGTTCTTTTACTATTCAACGGAGGAAAGGTAATTTTCAACTAAGTATCTGCTAAAATTTTCTTGTAAAATATTCTAGGAACGAAATTCGAAAATGTAAGTTTAGCATTTCTGAAAACCTATTTTGTCCATCTCTAAGGCATCAGTTATATAATTATAAATACAATAGGTAACCATTCCTCCCTGTTTAAGTGATTTTTTGAGTTTTTAAGTAGTTTTGAACATTTTCAAAAAATGCAAGTATATGGAAGGTTTAAATAAAGTATTACACAAAATATCAAGGTCCTACTATTGTACAAAAATTATGGACGTTAGATGCATATTTAAATAAAAGATTTCACCAAGTATAGGATAATTAAATCTTAGTTTTGGGGCCAAGTTTATGCATGATATCAATAGAGGTTGCTAAACGACTAAAATTTACACATTTCAAAGGAACATTATTAAAGATTATTAAAAGTATACAGCGTTTTCTTAAATGTATATAAAAATTATGATATTATGTATATATATATACAGAAAATGTGGTACTTTTATCAATAACGTATCAATCAAATATAAATCGGAATATCGGTACCATCGGTACCGGCACCATATTGCTCTTTGAAGGTTTTATTGGTACCCATTTGTATGTCATTAAATTTTTGCAAGGATAAAAAGTAATTTTCTAAAATGCTTTTTTAAAAAGTAAATAATGTTTGCATATTTTTTTTTAAATATTTTTAAAAGTTTTCTGGTTTACTTCCGTCCCCTTAATCTGCCACTCGCTTTATAAAAAAATGCCATTTTAAATTTACCATTATATATTATCTCGGCAAATTATTTTTGCATAGAATTTATGAATCGTAAAGACCTCATGTCTACCATAATGAAATATTTTTTCAACGTATAAGACGCGTGCTATACATAACACAAAATGTTCAGATGTAATTACCACAGAAACATATTTCCAACAATATTTCAGAATATCCATCAATATATAGATGTTAGCCAAACTTATCACAGAAATTCATCTTTTAAATAGGTGACGGTTACTATACAAAAATATTTGTGGAAGTATAGTCTCTGTAATAATCAGACTCTGTTGAACACTACAGTGAAGAGGGATATTGTTGAAGAATTTAATCATGCTAATTAGGGCGCACCTCATTGTTTGTATCTAGGTTCATTTTTTGAACGACATACATCTGACTTGTGTGCTTGATATGAAAGCCTGCTTAAAAGTCATCGTCAATTTACAAGGATGATATAGCAGAAGGATATTTTAAATACAACCGGAAGCTCCGCACAAAAAGTGTCTGCAATAGAGCCAGTGGGAATCGAACACAAACAACCCTCTACGCTCGCAAACGATTGGCGGCTTGGTGCTTTAACCACTTGGCCACGGAGGCTTCTGTAAATAGGTTAAGCTTACTAAAAGATTGGACAGACCTATTTATAACAGTGGGTGTGTGGGGAAGTAATACGCCGTACACACATAGTTCGAGAGGGCGCTATGTTATTTTCTAAATATGTTTTGGCTTATTAAAGGGAATTTTATTGTCAGCAGGATTTTACAGCAATTTTTTAATGAATAGAAAGAACAATACCTCCATTTGTGAAGTGCATAAGTGTTATATTTCATGCATTGAAAAATGCCAAATTAAAAAGTTCGTCAAATTTCCAAGCGAGTTTTCCATCCCGTATCACGTGAGAAGCTTACATATGTTATGCTATATTTACCAATCGGACAATTATGTTAACACTAATCTAATATAATTACTCATGTAGCATTTAGTATAGTTCTAAAAATAATCTTCAATTTAATCTTATTAACTGATTCATATATCAGAAAAGATATTTTGACGTTTAAGATTAAGTTAGGAGAATTCATCTTAAAGATTCGTCCGGGATGGATCAATTAATTGAGCATTTTTTGTCTCTTCCAATTCATTCCTGGATTTAATCCTGGTACGGACTTCTTTTCCCCCACTTAGAAATTTACGTCAATTATATTTCTCTGTTTGAAACATGAGAAAAAACCGATTGCCATCATTTTGAAGAAATCTCATAAAAGAGTTTTAAAATTAAAATTAAAATTAAAATTAAATAATATAAAAATAGGGATGTTAAAAGAAAATAGCTAATGCGGACACTTGTACAAATAAACAGCTTTAATTTCAAAAATCAACTTGAAAAATCGGTGAAATAGAAAACTCAGGGCACACGACAATAAAAATAACATTGTGATTGATATCACGGTTCACCTCTGAATGGTTATTGACACTTTCCTTTTCTTGGATTGTATACAAGTAGATGGTATGCTTAAATTACGAATTTCGATTTAGTGGTACGCAATTAAAAATTTGGGAACCCCTATTCTAATTGTTTTGAATAGCTAATTCTTAAAAGTTACAATCTTGAATATAATTATTTTTAAACAAGGTTTTTGAAATCTAAACATACTTATTTGATTTTAAAAGAATAGAATTTTTTTTCATGAGATAAATAATACTTAAAAATGTCCTTTACTAATCTTAATATTTTAGTACTCAATGCTATTTTCGTTTATCTTTTTATTACAGCTTTTTACAAGCATAAGAAATAAATATAAGTCTTTTGTAATCACATTTGTTAAAATAGTAGATGCATGTCTCTTTATAAAAATCAAGTTCAGAAAAAAGTATGGAGAAACTATTGTATTATTAATGCCGTACTGAAAATACAGCAGACAACATATTCTTGTAAGTTTCTTCTCTCAAGTATTTCTTTTGATTTGTTTTAGATTTAAAATTCGTCTCTTGAGGATATCAAACAAAAATTTATATGTTAACTAATACTTTTATCGAGGTAATCAGACAGAATGTATGGCGAACGATATCACTAAACATTTTAAAAAACGAATTTCAACAAATAATTTATTTTATTTTCGATTTCATTATTTAACAAACGTTTTTAGTTGCTTCACAAATTATTTATCGTACGAATTTAAAATTCAGTTGCTCAAGAACTTTTAGCAAAATTAAATATTCGAAGTGTTTTTTGTTTGCTAATATTTAAATACAGTTAATATTTACTATTAAAAATTGTTATTAAAACTTTAAACTAAAACAAAAGTGCGCCTGGTGTACCAGACGACAAAATGTTACCCTAATTCTGATTTTTCACATAGTACATGCCTATACAGTTCATTACATACAGCAAATTGTCAAGACATTCGACTATTTATATATAGAAAACGGTTACATAATCGTAATTTATCTGTCTTATGATTATCATTTGTTCATTAGTATGGTCAGATATGTATCACAATATGGAGAATAAATCTTAGATTTTAAAATCGTCGCTTCTATGACTTGTAAAATCCTGCATATTTTTAACATTGTAACGTTGTAAAGTTTTCACAGAACCATATTTATTCTCTGGTAATTTAGTCATTCTCTGATAATCGCAGAATGGACATTGGACAATTTTCTTCCCATTTTTAAGAATATAACATTACAAAATTTTCACAACACTTAATTTATTCCCTAGTCATTTCATTATTACTTAATATTCCTCATAATCTCAGTTAAATCATGATCCTCCATTTTTCAGAAAGGATTGGGAATCTTGAACATTTTCGTTAATTACGATCTTTTAATTTTTGAATTTTTGAATTAATGTTTTATTGAACATTTTATATACATTTTATATCGCTCATCCTCTACTACGCTACACAAGTAACATTTTGTCGTACCCATTACAAAAAACTATTCAGTATTTTGACTTGAATCTAAGCAAAAAAATAAATTATGGTCTGTAGATTTGCACAATGTTATTTTTTTTACGGAAAAGTCTTTAAAAAATAATATTTTAATTAATTCATTTTATACGTGTAAAATAAATGCTTTTCCATTACGTACGCATTTTTGTAAATAAATAAAAAATGAAACATGTATTTTAAGAAGAAAAAATAAATCACGGAATTAGTAATTATAGATAGAACCATGATTATATAAATAAACTAGTCGTTGGGGGCCACCGTAATACTTACCCATCATAGATATGTATATGAAAATAAAACATGTGAAAACTATTTATACAATGCATTGCAATTCATAAACAAAATTTAAACGTTGTTAATATACGTAGTAATGCTATATTAAAGAACTGATGATTACCAATTTTGACAAATTATAAAAAACGCCAAACTACTCAAGTAGTAACGAACTGCGTAAAAGAAACGTCCTTATAACTCCAAAAATAATAACTCTGCTAACTAACAATAGACTGCGTCGGATTAAGATTCTCATTTCCAATTGAAATATACCTCTGAATTGAAATTTGAATGAAATACAGGGTCATGAAAAATCGAAGAATGTGGAAAACTGGATTACAAATATCTCGGCAACTAATAATCCGATCGACTTCGTTCTATATGCAAAATGTGTGTTATTTTATTGCCTTTTACGTCCATTCCTTAGAACAAAAACATTCGAAAATTTTTATATACCTTTCATCAGAACGAATTTTTCGAGAGTCCGAAAAAAATAGTTCCGGATAACCGAGGTTGCTTATATGAAATAGGCTTCGTCCCATTCTTACATACTAACTACATACAAAATTTCAAGTCTCTATCTCAGTTTGTTCGGGAGATAGATCGTTTACAGACAGACAGACTGACAGACAGACAGACACACAGACAGGCGGACGGCAAAATTTTTTTTCTAAAAATATGTTTTTCGGAATCTCCACTATCTAAAACGTGTAAATCCGTCAAAAAAATTTTCGATTTTCAAAACGATTGCAAGACTTACCCTATACTACGTATGATGGGTAAGTAATAAAATATATCTTCACAATTCCGTCAAAATTATTAACGCAGATGATACTCATGAAGTTGAAAAGAACTATATTGTGATTTTTTTTGTAAAGTGGCAACAAAAGAATTGTAAACAAATCAAATTATTTGTTAAATTAGTTATATAAATGAAAATTTTAAAGAACTGTGTCAACTGGTTGCCCTGATCCAAGATCTTTATAAATGTACCAAATCAAATTTTGCCGATTCTGAAATGACAAACGGTCTTGAACCATTTCTTAATTTATTAATTGAGTCTAAAATAATGTTACGATATAATTTATGGAAAATAATGCGTGGAACCGAAAAAAGATAGTAAATAGAGCTGAAGGCTGTCTTGCAGATATTATTTGTGAAGAAAATCACTAGCCAAAAGCCAGATGCCGCGAATAATCACGGTTAACCTTTTGCGGCGTGGGGCAAATTCATCGCTTAAGTGCTGAAAATAATGAGTGACACTGGATTTTGAAAACAACTTTCTTGGTAAATAAGAAAAAGTCATATTTCACGCATTCAATATACCGTAATTTTTTTTTTTTACCAAAATTCCGGTGCCAGTGTGGCATTTGGGAATTAAAATTAAATGGTTTCATAGTAAATAGAGCTGAAGGCTACACTGTAAAAAAAAAATTCAAGAGGTTACTAAAAATTTCTTAGTAAATTTGTATTCCACAGAATTTTTTAGTAACCATTACAAACTTTTTTTTTGCAAGTGAAACAAGCATTTCTTTTGTAAACTGAACAAAAGAATTTTTTGTATAACTAACATAAAAATTTTTAGTATGAGCCGCCAAGCAAATTTTAGTAATAGCTCCAAAATTATTTTTAATAACCATTACGTGCGCCCGAAGGGCAGGAGCTTCCTTCGAGCTGCATCCAGACTTCTGAAGCGGAAGATTTTCGGCAAAACCGCAATAGATGGCAGCACCAAACATTCCTACCTGCTCCGTCAGGATTTTCATAATCCCTTTATTAACGAGACACTGCATACACTCGGGGCGTATTTTGCGGTGGCAAGTTTCGAACACGGGACCTTTCAGCCTGGAGTCCGTTACTATAACCACTATGCTATCAAGGCCACACCAACTGAGGTTTAGTAAGAGCTATTAAAAATATAAAACTATTAACTCTATTCGTTGCTAACTTTTTTCTTGTAATTCTTACAGATTTTTTTGTAACCGACTAAGATTACTAAAAATTTTTTAGTAATTACAAGGATCACTAAAGTTTTTTTAGTAGATCGGCCCTTTTTTTTACAGTGTATCTTGCAGATATTATTTATGAAGAAAATCACTAGCTTCAAGGGGTACCATGTAACTTTCTTCAAGCTCCCTTCGATTGTATTATTTTAAGCTTGCTATCAAATATAATATGATGTTAATTACAAAAATTAGAAATATACCTATTTCTAACCATCTGAGAATACACCAGAAACTATTAAAAAAGATCTTCTAGTTGAAAATTTAAAAATATTTTATAAAATTTTGCTTTGAAAATATTTTTATTTATTCCAGTCTTATAATCATAAATAAAAAAATTCTAGAAAAATCTTCGTTATTTGGCTGAATTTACATTTCTAAGATTAAAATACTCCCAAATATAACATAACGGTTTTGCTTAATAAAGATGCAAAAGTAATATAAAACTAGTCGTTGGGGGCCACCGTAATACTTACCCATCATGGATATGTATATGAAAATAAAACATGTGAAACTATTTATACAATGCATTGCAATTCATAAGCAAAATTTAAATATTGTTAATATACATAGTAATGCTATATTAAAGAACTGCTGATGTACCAATTTCGACAAATTATATAACACGCCAAACTACTCAAGTAGTACCGAACTGCGTAAAAGAAACATCCTTATAACTCCAAAAATAATAATTCTATTAACTAACAATTAACTGCGTTGGATTAAGCGTCTCATTTCCAATTAAAATATACTTCTGAATTGAAATTTGAATGAAATACAGGGTCATGAAAAATCGAAGAATATGGAAAACAAGATTACAAATATCTCAGCAACTAATAATCCGATCGACTTCGTTCTATATGCAAAATATGTGTTATTTTATTGCCTTTTACGTCCATTCCTTAGAATAAAAAAATTCGAAAATTTTTATATACCTTTCATCAGAACGAATTTTTCGAGAGTCCGAAAAAAATAGTTCCGGATAATCGAGGTTGCTGATATTAAATAGGGTTCGTCCCATTCTTACATACTAACTACATACAAAATTTCAAGTCTCTATCTCAATTTGTTCGGGAGATAGAGCGTTTACAGACAGACAGACAGACAGACAGACAGACGGACAGACAGACAGACGGACGGCAAAATTTTTTTTCTAAAAATATGTTTTTCGGAATCTCCACTATCTAAAACGTGTAAATCCGTCAAAAAAAATTTTCGATTTTCAAAACGATTGCCTATACTACGTATGATGGGTAAGTAAAAATGAGGCTTTTAAATATTTATCATATGAAATAATACTTCGCGAATCCAAACAAAGGATGACTTTTGTTAGTTTTAATTAAAATTGACAATTTAAAAGTTGTTTGACAAAGTGAAGAAAGTAAAGATAAAATAATTATTAATATTATTTTTATTTTCTATTTTAAATCTACAAAATAAGCAAATAAGAAATTCTTAAACAGGATAAACCTTAAGTTATTTCATTTCAGAATATTTTTTTTCTTGTTCATAAGCCTTTTCCGAAATACACTTAGAATTTATTCGCTTTCTTTCTTCTTCTTTTTTTTTTTTTTTTTTTTTGGTTCTTTACTGCGTTCGCCAATCGTTTGGCGAATTGGTGTCTGCTATAGGCTACGAGCTTCACACATGGCAGCTTTTGTATCTCTACACTCTTATAAAAACCTTGAACTGAGTGAGAACTTCTTTCATGTCTTTGCTCTCAAAAACTGCGGTTTCATTTATAGTTGGATTTCAATGTCGCATATAAACATATGGAATTCAGTTTTTTCAGACAAACAGCATTTTGAGAAACATTCTCCTATAAGTTGGTGCAGTTTAGTTGTTAAATAACTACTTATTGCTGCAATTGATTATTATTTTTTGAAGAATCTGTGTTAGGTATTTTTAGCCATTGTCTTGCATAATCATCTCGTACAGATGAATTTACTATATATATTTATATGTTTCTTCATGTTCAGAGTTATGTTATGAAATCAGCAATATCCTAAACTAATTGATCATAATATCTTACAAATGATGCCACTAAGCATAGTTATGATGTACCCTATATGAACAGTGCTCTCAATATGGACACCCCTAATATTTTAAAAAGTAATAATTTTGATCGAGAGTTGACTCAACATGTCGACAAAGAAAAGCAGTTGAAAAGGCAATTAAGGCTAGAAAGTTCAAAAAAGCAAGCTGTTCTCTATTTACAAGGAAACTTGTTGTTTCGAGGTGCGCTGATCTTAATTACTTGTGAGCTTAAATTCCTATTAGTTATGGTAAAATTACATTAAATATTGAAAAGTGGAGTATTTTAGAAAGCTAATAACACATATTTTCGATTGCTAGTGTATATTTTGCTTTAAAATATTTTCCTTATTTATTTGTTACAATATTTAGTAAAACTACGCCCGATTCTCAATATGGACACCTTATGTCCCCATCGACTCCAATTATAAAAAGGAAGAAGACACAATGTCGCCAGGCGATAAATTTAAAAGGCATCAAAGTGGTAAAATCTTTGTTCAACAAGATGTCATCTGAACAATCCTCCAAGGAAAAAAAATCCTCCAAAAATCCCTTGCAGAAAAATCAAAAGAAGCCTCCCCTCAGTAGGGTATCTGTTGACGAAATCGCAGGTACAAACGGTATGACTTACTCATCAAAGGAGAGCTGGTATCGCTTCTCATGCAGTAATGATGCTGTTGCAAATATGCAGCTATGCATCACATGCGGCAGACATGTCCATGTGGACTGTATGGGACTTACCGCCCACGATGAAGAAGTTTTTATTTGTCCATCCTGAGAGGACTGAGTAATAACAGACGTAAATTCTGCAGACAGATGCAATAAAGCTAAGCAAAACCAACGGTATTATTTCAGAATATTTAGTAGGAACTGAGGTTCTTTGCATGGATCTTCGAAGAGCCGCAACCGAGAATGCCTCTCCCTTCTAAAGTGCATGTTCTGAAGATATTTACTGTGCCCCCTCCTCCCCCGAAATAATTTTAAGATATATTTTTTTATTCCCTCTCATCTAAAATCCCTTGGAAAAGTGGCTTTTCCATACACCCTGTATAGTAGGTCAATAAGGAGCCACCTGTCCTTAATATGAACATACATGTCCATAATAGGGACAGGTAGTTCCTTATATGGACACTTGTAAACATTTTTTGTTTTTATCATTTCAATGAAACCAGAATACTTACAATGTCGCTAATTTGAATAATGATAGTCAACGGCCCAGGGATAGTGGTCACATATTTTATAGTCCTACGACGTGTATATAGGTGTGAAAAAAACGCATTTTCTTTAGGGTGTCCATATTGGGCATAGGTACCTTACGTATACTATAACTATCGCGTTATATAATATACGTTATAATACTTGCGTTATGTGGTAGCATTTAAGTTATCAGCCGATCATGTTCACTCATTTCACTCGTAGTATCTCCTCTACAACATCGATTTCGCTACATAAATATGTTTGTTTTCTAAATATATAAGATTCAAAGCGTATTTCTATCATATTCAGATCATTGGTCATAGTAAGGACTTTTGAGTTAATTATCAATCAGGATTTTACAATAGTTTTTGACAGCAATGATTTTACAAATTAAGGGGTTTTCCATTTAATCTATAAATTTAGCAACCATTTCTTTGAAAAAATTAATATTACATTCCCTTGAAACTGAATAAGAAGAAATATACTTTTATTTTTAGGACAAAAAAAAGTTTCAGTATCATTTGCGACGAATTAGTTCTCGAAAAACTAAATCGGAATCCACTGACACAGCTTTCTGTCGCAATCCGATAGCCTAGTCTTTGTTCTTTATTGATTTTTACTATACTGAGAACATAATATCTAGGAAGAAAGGACAGTCTGCAGTTTTCTCTTTAGCACATTTGAATTAAATTCAAAGAAAATTAACTGAAATGATCGGTATTTTTTTAAAAGAATTAAGTGCATCATAGATTTAAGGATAAGAAGTTAAAAAGAAATTGCTGACATGTTTGCCTATTTCGGAGAATTTGGTGATTTATTATTTAATTTCAAAAAATAAATAAGTAAAATAAAGAATATTTTCTTTTGTTATATACGATGTAAATATATCTAGAAAAGATTTCCGATAAAAAAATAAGAAAAGTACAAAAAACTAAAAATTTTGATAGTTAATGAAAAGTTATCATAATAGAAATCTTCAATAGTGTTGTGTCTCTAAAATTTAGTATTTTGATATGCGCTCAAATACTCAATTTTTTAGACACAGCAAAAGGAATCTACAGAGGTATCTTAATTTTTTTTAACGTGTTTCAATAAATTTAATAGATCGCAGCGTATTTTTAAACGGATTAAATACATTTTCAGGGATAGATTAGGTGTCAAGTTATTTTATTTATTTTTTATTTTATTTTATTTTATTTATTTATTGTAATCTCTTTATACAGAATGTTGTAATTCCCTGATGCAGAACAAAATGCAAGGTATCTAATTCGAAATGGCATTCAGAGCTTTATTCATAACTTGTGCAATAATGAAGATATACTAAGTACCTTTTTTTTTATTATTTAACTATTAAAAGTTTTGCTCTAATTTGTACCAAATTTTGGTGCTCAGTAGCTGCCACAATATGATGGCGACATCTCGTACCAACAATTGGAACTTCCTATTTGAACTTCGTTACAACTATTAGAATTATGCTTCAGCAGCAGCTCTAATTATTGGTTCAAGATTTCACCATCTTACAATAATAGCTATTAAGCACCAAAATTTGGTTCAAACTAGGATAATATATTTAACAGTGTACTTTACTTTTTGTAATATATGTGTGATTTTGATGCAAAGTAGCATTAAAAACTGTACTGCTTTGGAAACATTCTTATTGTAGGTAATTTTAATTAATGTAAAACACTGGGGATACTGGGGCTAATTAGCTACATGGGTAAGTAGACACAGTCATCAAAATTAACCTGTTTGTATATGTATTGCGCAATAAGTCACAGAGTACCTTTCGTTTTGCTTGATACAGTCCCCACTGTAGTAGTTCCGCTGCGTTATCCATGTGAAGGGGACATTTAATACAATTTTTGGTTTTTTGCATTGATATTTTTTGCAAGCAATTTTTTGTCGCTACAATCATTTTTTTTAACCTCGAATACTTGTCTAAATAATTGCAATTTAACATCTGTATATTTTCATAGTGCATGATTAACTCTACCTATTCCATATGCCATTTACTTCAATTATTGATATTTGAAAGGTTAAATCCTTCATTTTGTTAATAAATTTATTTTGGAGCTAGTAGGCACGCTCAGTATGGGCGAATTGACTCGGGCTTTCAACTAATCTCGTTACATTTTTTGTAATATTTTCATCTGATTTACAGTGTTGGATGAATCCATTATTTTTATTACACAAAGCACACGTAATTTTCGAAGAAAGACAGAATAGGCTAAACACCAAAGAATGTAAAAGAAGCTATGTGCCATATTAATTAACAAGGAGCACTGTAAAAAAATGCGTTAAATTCACGGCAAGAACTGCTGGCAGATGAAAAAAAAATACATCTAATTTTACTGCAATTTTTACGGTAAAAACTGCAGTAAAATTGCTGCCAGTAGTTTTTTCCGTAAATTTAACGAATTTTTTACAGTGCGATCTATTAATCAAACTGTTAAAGATTTTGATATTCCTTCAAAAAGTCTGATGTTTCAAAATTATGAAGCCTGAAATTCAATCGTTTGAAGGTTCTAATAACTCACCTGTGACAGGTGAAAAAAAGCGTATTTAAGAGATTCAGTATGAATTTTTTACATCTTATATCCAGCAGTCATTAGACTCTTATGATTTCATCTTAGACTGTTGAATAATTAAATACTGGGTATGTTACACCATTCGAAAAGACAGAACCAAGAGAGATAATAAGGGAAAATAGACGTTGTAAAAAGGAATCACAAGAATTTTGACAAATTCACCAAATATAAAGATATTGAAAGAGAAGTAAAGCTTTAGAAAGGAAAAAATAAAGTAGAAAAATGAAGAAAGAAAAGCAACAGTAAATGTTGGACAAAAGTAACGAGATAATAAAAAAAAACTTTGTTTCCATATATGAAAAAAAAATCTTGCAATTAAGAAAAGTACGAATATTGACGATAGCACAGATGGCGTAAAAATTATTGCCTGGCGTGTGCCGGTGGTTTGAAAACAATAAATACACGGGAAAATTACTACAATGCATGCTTTGGGCATATAAGAGCTACTCAAATCGATACACTCCATTTCATATTTGCGATAACTGTAACTTTTATGTTGATATCGCATAAAATAAAATTCCTCAAGATTAATGTATTATTCATTATTTTTTGTCTATATAGTTTAAATATACATATAAATTAGTTAACATTGTATGGTGTGAATTCCTTTGCTTAAAATTGCTGGAAATAATAAAATTGATATCTCTTAACTGCGTGTCTTATTTGAGCTTCATTTAATTTTTTAAAAAGCGTGTGTCAACTTAACCCCATAATTTTAACCAGCTTACCATTCGACGGAGTAGGTGGCACACATAATATATCTTACTTCAGTCCTCCGCTAAAAGCAAACTACCAAAGTTATAAACTTAGAAATCCAGATATTTATAACCAAATGTCTGTGTTTCAAAAAAGCAGTTAAATTTTTTGTTAAAAAGCTTGAAAAAGAAATAAATGTTAATAACTAAAAATTACGTCTCCTATCCCAATCTCCAGTACTTATTTTTAATATTAATTATCCATATTCAACGTATGTTTACAAAAACAGAAGCGGGAAGGTAGAGATGGGATAATTTATATAGTATTACTTTTTGCTCAATGTATCTTTTGTTTCATATTGTGAAACACAAATGATTAATTATAAATTAAATCAAAATGTTGAAGCTAAAAATTTAAATAATTAAAAAAGTGTTAAAAATTCTTAATTCCTCAAGTGTTGGAATAATGAACAGACATTTAAAGTATTAGAAAAGCGTGGAGAAAATGCATTTTAACAAATCTTATGCTTTCACAGTTAAAAATTAAATGAATAACATGATTCGATTTTTTTGTTTCTAAATGTTCTGAAAAATATACAATTGTTATATTACAGACATTTGTTATTAAAAAATTTGTTTTACAAATTAAAAGGAAATAGTAAATTCTAATTTGATATTAATTTTTACATTTCTTATAAAATAAACATTACAAAACAATTAGTAATTTTCAATTATAATGTTAAATATTTGTTGTTGTTACAGAATTCAGGACGAAAAATGGAAAAAGATCATACCTATTATTCATATTCATCTTCAGGTTGTATATTAATGTATATCTTATCAATTAAGCAAGCTGATTTTTATGCTTAATTTTGTAACTTGTAAACATAGGATCATAAGGTACCCTGGGGTAATAACGCCACGTTAAGGTTCTACCAATTTTCACGGCTTAGTTTTAGATTGTATTTTTCAAACAAATATAGGATCTGATACAGCAACTCATTGACTATCTATATAAAAAAAAAAATAACAGATATGTATTTACAAAATGTAATGGCGTTTTTTCTTGATCAATGCTATTTGGCGTTATTACCCACCTATATGGGTAATAACGCCATGCAAACAAAACTATGAAATAAGATGGAATAATTGCATGTAGATTGCCCAATTCTAAAAATACAAACTCTACAAACTTAGAAATTGACAAATTGTAATCTAAGCTATTGAAAATGTTCAATTTTTTGTGAAAGTGTAAGAAAAATAAAGGTGTGGTGTAGGGGGGGGGGATGAGGCAAAAGAATATCAGACCCTGAGCTTCTTTTTGTTTAAAAAGGATCGCTTAAATAGAATTATTAGAAACATTGCACAGTTTTAACTGTGTTTATTTGAATCAGTATTTAGGAGTGGCTCGGCCACTGTAGGGAATCAACCGGCGTATTAATGCCAAGGATTGGCGTTATTACACCGTTATAGTTATTGCGTTGTACATTTTAAATTACAAATTTTCTCGAGAAGATATCCAAAATCTTCAACAACATTTTGAAAGCCCATGAAATGTACTACAAATTTATGTAATTAACAAAGTATTTCCGGATAAAAAAAAATAGTATTCACATCACAAAACGTATCTCGCCAATTTTAGATCAAGTGTTAATTTTAGTTGCTTGTAAAAACAATAAGGCCTAAAAATGAAACAAATTAACTTGAAGCTCTTTTTTGCGATTTATATGACTCAAAACCCTTCTGCGCAGAGCACGTGGGTGTCATTTACCAGATTATTTCATAATTATGTAAAATATTGGCACTTGGCGTTATTACCCCGCCTGGCGTTATTACCCCAGGGTACCTTATATATATATATATATATATATATATATATATATATATATATATAGATATTTTTTTTTTTTTCTTTGTCAAATATTTTTAATATAAAATTTTAATAATTTTAAAATACATGTATCATTGAGTTTTCAATTATTTCAAATTGTATTAAAATGAAAATCAATAATGTTATTTATTTTAAAGAAAAAAATAGTGGTCTCCAATGCCTCTTAATTTTTTCACACCTTTTCCATCTATCTAAATAATTCGTTACTTGCCTTTTATTTGCTATTTGAAGAAAATTAAAGATTTAAACTACAGCACATATTTTATTAGGAAAGCACTAAAACAAAGAAATATTAAAAAAAAATACATTAGACTACTATGTTAAAATTAAAGTACAACATATCTATCTTAAAAAAGCTACTTAGATAAGTGCGTTCTTTCAATTTTATTATGATATTTTTCTTTGTTGAAAAAAATTAAATACTTTTACTAATTTCGCTCGATTTAATTTCTTTAAAATTGAGCAAACATTTAGAAAAATATTTCATTATACAAAATGTATACTTTAAGTAATAAAAACTATGCTACTTTTCTTTATTTACATAACACTTAACCATGAATTACACAGAAAAAAAACATATATGCTAGATTGGTCTAAGAATTCAGAAATTTGTTCGACTAAAACGTTATACAACATAACCGGGTTAAACTTCAAGAATAAAAGTTAAGTACATTTTCGTAACACCTTAATGAATTGATACGAAAAAATTAACTTAATGGACTTTTATATTAAAAAAGTAAAAGAGAAAAAATATTATAATGAAGTGCCTTTTCCACTTTTTAAAATTGGAAAATCAAATTACTTATTAACTTTTCAACACAATATTTTTAATCAGCTGAATTGTTAGAATGATTCGCTAACATTCGCCCCAAAGTTTTACTTTTTTAAAATGCTTTCGAGTTTTAATGAAATCTTTTATGTATTTCTAACTTAAAAAAGATCCTTTTATACAATGCATATTCATCAAAACTTTTCATGCCTTTTGTAAAAACTCCTTTTATACTATTTTTTCTATTCTCCGGGCTTTTAATGATATTATTTCATATATTTTCTTTTTTTTTAATTATTTGCAAAGATTATATAACTAAAGTAATATTTGATTGCATAAGTAAAGTAATATTTAAGTGTATAACTGAAAGTATCTTTTGAAATTGGGAAAAATGTTTTATGCATCATTCACAAAATATTCAATATATTTATATAAATTTTAAAAGATCTCATATTGTTAAAAAAAATGGTTCAGCATTTGTGTTCAATTTATAGTCTTAATTAATCGTACACTATATAACATTAAAAGGCTCATAATTTTATTCACTAATGTTCGCAAATATCTGTCTTAATGAGCAGTGATTTTTCCTTAAAATGAATTAATTATTTTATTTAAGAAGCGCAAAGGAAACTCATAATATTTTCTATTATAAATTGTTTAGTATAGAGTTATTCAACCTTAATAATAAACAATTTAACCTAACACTGTATACAAATGTATGCCAGTCATCTATGTTTTCATACCATTAGCTTTGAAGGAAGAAACAATGCTAAACATACGAGTAATCCACTAAAATCAGATTTTCCTGTGTTTTTCAGCAAGTATCACTTTGCAGACGGATTGCGTTTTGATAATCGAATCGAGTTTTAACTAATTCTGGAAATTCAGCCGTGAACTTGATGAGATAATTTGCTTAACTGCCGCCTCCCTGTCTAATTAGATATATGAAGAAACATTAAATATCCGTACATTAATTCTGAAGACTAGACCGTAGTAGTCTATTGTTCATATCACCAAACTTCAGGCTGAAAGATCCCAGGTTCGATGCTTGACTTCACCAATGACCCACCGAGAATATGCAGTGTACGCGCTCGTTAAACAAAGAGGTATTGAAAGTCCTGTGGTCAGTCGTAGAAGTTACCAAGGTGATTGATCTCTGGAGAAACAAATTCTCAACTTCAGAGGGGATCAAAATTGAGGAGATGGTGATGTTTGGTGCTGCTATCTATGAGGCTTTACCGAACAACGTCCGCTACAGAAGGTCTGACTTCCAACTCCTTGCTGCAGTTCAGTGGAAGCTCCAGCACTGCTCTTGCTCTTCGGACACCCGTCAAAATCAATTCTGAAGGCTTTACAACTTAATAATTTTGTCTTATGTATCATATCATTCATTTGGCTTGCGAAAGGTATATTGTTATAGCTTAAAGATTACAGGATCCTGATTATCGGAGTTGAGGAAACAAGATAAAGAGTAAATCCAAATAGTTTTCTACACACAGCTAAGAGTTTATAAAAATTACAGAAAATTTCTGAAATGTTGAAGTAAAGAATTGA
Source organism: Maratus speculifer (assembly GCA_964019185.1). Lineage (NCBI taxonomy): Eukaryota > Metazoa > Arthropoda > Arachnida > Araneae > Salticidae > Maratus > Maratus speculifer. Next base: position 275,163,485 of record OZ025289.1, on the reverse strand, counting down.
GTAAATAAACATTTGATATTCCTTTGACACTCATGAGCCCTCCTTGCAAAAGTCAAACTCTATTTAAATTAATAATTTTGAAAGATTTTGAATTTTACATTACAGTGTTGTGTAATTATGTACTAACGTTACAATATTTCACTTTATTTTGATGTGTCATTTTTAGTTGAACATTAATTTCATCTTCGCCAATTTAAAACATATTTAAATTATTACAAACGCTGTATAATTTAAATGTTTTTGCAAATTTTTAGTCGCAAGAGGCCATTTTAGAAAGTAGCTACTATTTCGAATTCTAAGAGAAATTATGAATGCTCTCTCTAACTACACTGTAAAAAAAATCTATAAAGTTACTAAACTTTTTCTACTAAACAGAGATTCGTAGAAATTTTCATGTAACGGTAACAGCAAAAATCCATGTAACCGATTCTGTTACATGAAATTTTGCTTTTTACCGTTACATAAAAATATCTGGAAATCTCAGTTTCCTAGAAAAAGTCTAGTAACGTTACAGATTTTTTACAGTGGATATTGTTCTCCTAATTTCCAATTGTCACTGTAAAAAGTGTAGTCCTATGTAAAAAAATTGCAGTATGCTGTATTAAATATCAGTACTGCCTTTACTAACCACATTTGCATGTACACGAGCAAATTCATATAACACAATTTATAGTCATCTGATATATTTCATTCAGTCTTAAAGGTTTTATATTGTTTCATTTTTTTCCATTCTGCAACCAGTTTTTATTACAGGTAGGCACGGTTGTAAGAAAATGTCATTTTGGAAGAAAATACAATCTTTCATTCATTCGACATTCCCATTTTTACATGGTTTATGAAACTGAAGTGGCTTTGTATAACTTTATGTTTCACTGTTACTAAGCCTTGGATCCTAATGTCAAAATGAAAAGATGGTGCCTCCATGAAAGTGAAGTTCGTTACAAAAAACATGAATTTTCAATCATAAATCTGAGAAAAAGAAAGAGTTTATATAATAGCAATGCACGTGTTGTTGTTACAGAAAACAACATAATTTCATTAAAACACATATGATGCATTAGTACTACACTGTAAAATAAATCTGTAATCCTAGAGATATAAAGTTACCGAAACCTGTATGGTTACTAACATATTATCTGTACACTGTACAGGAAAAAATGTAAAGCTAAAAAACTAATTTTTGTAAACTTTACAAACGAGTCTACTTAAATTACTGTTATTTTACTAAAATTTTATTCGTAACCTGGGTTGCAATTACATGAAAAATTCTTGAAATCCCAGTTTCCTAAAAGATTCTTGGTAACCTTACAGAATTTTTGCCGTTACATAAAAAGTTTTAGGAATCCGAGTTTCCTAGAAAACTTTTAGTAAGTTTACAGATTTTTTTACAGTGTATAAAACAAATTGCATGTACTACATAAAGTTTTTTGCCTAAAAACAGATAAGTATTAAATTAAAAATGTCTTCAATGTGCCTTTTATATTTTAACTAAACACAAGCAAGTTCAAAATATTTCGATCAGTTTTTTTAGATGTCTGATTTGTTTATATTTTGATAATTTGAAATATTGTTTTATGCTTTTTACTCTTCAAAAACACATTTAAATATTCATAACATTATATTAATAAATTATATACTATAAAGAAAATAAGAAAATTTTTTCATTAAATCCATAGTTATTAAAATAAATATCGATTTAAAAAAGTCAAGCATTATGTTTCAGAAATTCAGTTCCACAAGAGGAAAAAAATTAAAGAATTATTAAGAATTCTTTTTTTAATACATTCTGCGAAGAATCAATTATAATGCATAAGGATGTTATCTATACAAAAGACATTTCTATTTAAATATATGAAAATAGTTACGGCTTTTCTAAATTTAAGATTGTCCAAGAAATCATTTTCCCACAAGAAAATATTATTCTCCAATAATTTCTTAATGCATATTACATAATAAAAACGTGATAAATTAATTACGTAATAAAATTCTTTGAAATTTGAAATACAAAAATTATACACATATAATTAAATTTCTATCCATATTTATTTTTTATTGTAGAATCAAAATGTATATTTTCAATAAATATATAAACGAAACTTTATAAAATTTAAAAAATTCTAAACAATATATTAAAAAGCAAAAATCACCTTAGAAAAAATGTAACTAAACTTTCTCTATCAATAAAAAATATTCATGCCTTTTTATTACGTTATTTTATTTGTTCAATTGCAATAATTAATTTAATTTTCTTTCTTAATTATGCCAAAGAATGTAATAAATGAGTATATCTATTCCGAATAATAACAGTGGGTAAACTGGAAGTCTAATTTTCAAATGATAGCTCGAGGTAATCTCACGGGAAACTAGACATCTGTTCATTATTAATGCCATCTTCAGATGACGAGGATGAAAAAGAATGTGTCAAGTGTAATATGTTTTTTTATTATTCTGATATATATATATATATATACATAGATATAGATAGATAGATAGATAGATAGATAGATACACTATATGACCAAAAATGACCGGCCACTAATTGCTTTTTTAGACATTTCGTTAAATATCTAGAAAAATACATGAGGAATCATCCTGAAACTCTAAGTGTGTAAACATAACAGTACCGGTCATACATTTCTGTGAAGAATTTTTCCCGAAACACTATAGGAGATCGTCAACAAATTGAAAAAGAATGAATATCTTTTGGACAACCCTGTCAAAACTAATGGAGCAAAAGCCCTCAAACTGCACATTATGATTAAGTGGCTTATTGTAATATACTGTGTTTATTTTTATGTGAATAGCATGTATACTCGTAGAGAAATTAAGTTTTTTATCATGTCAGTCCCAAATTTTTTCAATTTGTTTGCTTATAATTTGCAGAATTCTTAATTTAAAGTAATGTTCTTCTCTGAAAATATGAAAAACAACATTGTAGACATATCCTGTTATCAGAGTTAAAAAACAATAAAAATTGTTTGAAAAATGAGTAGGTTTAGTAAATAATTTTTCATGGCGTATGCGTCAACGATATCAAAATTTATTTGCATATTGTGTTAGCTGAATGTATAGAGCAACTACTGTAAAAGTTTCAAAAACATAGCTTGAAAATTCTGAAAGTGATCGTCTATAGTAGGGATGCCCAACCTGTGGCCCGCGGGCCACAGTAATACCACTATTTTTATGCAGAATAGTTTTGCTTATGATAATGATAGAAACTTTCATAGTAAATAAAAGAAAAGTGACTTCTCAAATATTCTGGTCGCAAACTATTTTCCGGCAATAAGGTTGTGCATCACTGGTCTATAGAATCAACTCAAAATCCATTATTCCCAAAATGAAGAAAAATAAATACAGGGGTTTTATCCAAATATAGTAGCATGTGCCATATTGTGTATTCTATATTGCCATTAATAATTGGATATATAGGCACAATCCCTCATCTTTTTACCTCATTTTGGAAATAACGGATTTTGATCTGATTCTTTAGCCGATCCCTTTCAGCATTGCCAAAGTATAAATTGAATTTTGATATATTACCATGCAAATATGTGTACCATACAAATACACTACATGGCCATTGATGACCGTCCACTTGAGATTTTAGACATTTTGTTAAATATCTAAAGCAATACACGGGGAATTATCCCGAAACTCTTAGTGTATAAATATAATAGTACAAGTCGTACATTTCCGTGAAGATTTTTTTCCATAGGGGACTGTCAACAAATTAACAAAAATGAATATCTTTTGGATAACCCTGTCAAAAGTAATGTATCAAAAGCGCTCAAACTTCAGATAATGATTAAGCAGATTATTGTAATAAACTGTGTTCATTTTTATGTTGATAGCATGTATACTTATAGAAAAATTAAGGTTTTTATAAAATAAGTTCCAAATTTTTCCAAGATTTTTGCTTTTAACTTGCAGAGTTCTTAAAATAAAATCGTATTCTTTTCTTAAAATATGACAAACTACATTCAACATAATACCCTGTAATCAGAATTAAAAAATATTAAAAATTGTTTGAAAAATGAGTAGGTTTACTAAATGATTTTTCACCGCGCATGCGTCAACGATATCAAATTTCATTTGCATATTATGTTAGCTAAATGTATAGATCAACTTTTGTGAAAATCGCAAAATCTTAGCTTGAAATTTCTGAAAATAATCGTCAATAGAATAAGTTGAAAATCCGTTATTTCCAAAATGAAGCAAAAACAAGAGGGGTTGTATCCATATATTCATTAATTAGTGTCAATATAGAATACACAGTATGGGACGTACTACTACATTTGGATAAAATCCCCCATTTTTTTGCTTCATTTTGGGAAAAACGGATTTTGTTTTTATTCTATAGACGATTATTTTGAGAATTTTCAAGCTATAACTCACAAAAGTTGCTCTTTGCATTTAGCTAACACAATATGATATCGTTGGCGCATGATCAGTGAAAAATTATTTAGTAATCCTAATAATTTATCATACAATTTTTATTATTTTTTAATTCTGAATACAGAGTATTTGGTGGAATATTATTTGTCATATTTTCAGAAAAGAATGTTACTTTATATTAAGAACTCTGCAAATTATAAGTAAAGAACTTGGCAAAATTTGGGACCATTTTTATAAAAAACCTTAATTTCTCTACGAATATACATGCTATTCGCATAAAAATTAACACAGTTTATTGAAATAAGCCACTTAATTATAATCTACAGTTTGAGAGCTTTTGCTTCATTAGTTTTAATAGGGTTATCCAAAAGATATTCATTTTTTTTTAATTTGATGACGTTCCCCTATGGAGTTTCTGGAAAAAATCTTTACGGAAATGTATGACTTGTACTATTATATTTATACCCTAAAAGTTTCGGGATAATTCCTCGTGAATTTCCTAGATATTTAAGAAAATGTCTAAAATCACCAGTGGACGGTCATCAATGGCCATGTTGTGTATATAAAAATATTGTAAATGTATATTGTTTTTTCATTTAAGTCAGAATTTATTAAAAAGTAAATCTTATAGAACGAAAAATAGATATTATTTGTACATATGTTGGAACGATAGTGACTCAACTGATCGTGGTATTTATAAGATATATTCAAATGTTAATAATCTCTTTCATTTAATTTGATTTTTCGGATAATTTCTAATTTTTTAAAGCAGAAAAATTAACAAGTAAGTGTCGTTTAAATATTGTTCTAAAATTCATAAAAGGGATTATTTTAATGAATAGCTCAAAAAAATCATAACGTTTAGCATTACAAAGGTATCTGCTCCCTTAGTCTAAATTATTTCCTTTAGAAAAAAAATTCTTCTATAATTGATTTTATCTTTTTTTTAATTTTTGCTTTGTGATATTAGAAAAAAACTTAGATTGCTGTTGAATTGCTATTTTATTTTGAAATAATTAAAAAAAATTAAAAATAACGCTCAAAAAACATTATAGGCAGACATTCGTGTAAAACATATAAGTTTTATGCAGTAAATTTTTTCAAGATATCAAATATATATAACAAAAGCTATTTTAAAAAGAAAGCTCATAAAACCAATTCTTTGTAATGTGCATTGACATGATGCATTGACATAATATATATTCTCTAAAACATTGTGACAATTTAGTTTAAAAGTTGATTGGAATGAACTCGACGTTTTAGATAATATACATGGTTTGCTGTTTTAAAAAACTATTTTTTGCTACATTTCCTTAAATTTCTTTTTAAAAATGTGGTGGATTATGGTATTTAAACATAATCAAACAGTTTTTGTTACATATCCTTTGAACTTTCAAGATAGAAAAATATAGATGGTTGGTTGGTTGATTGAGGTTTACTGGCGCAAAGTCACACTAGGGACATGCTGCGCGAAGAACAGGATGAAGTAAAAACCGAAATTTTTTTTTAAACTGTTAAAAATATGTAAAAATATAAATGGATAAAAAGCAAAGTTAAAAGATGAAAGCGTTAAGTGATAAATGTAAATAAAATAAGTACAAAGGATTAAAACACAATTCAGGATAAAATAAGAGGTAAATCAGTCAAATCAATAAGATAATAAGTCAACAATATAATAATGGTATACGATAATAGTCAGTATCTTTTAAAGAATTATGAAAATTGTGCAAAACAAACAAACAGTGACATAAATGCAAAAACGGTGCAATATTTAAAGTATAGCAAGGTTTTGTTAATGAGTTATACAACCAAAATATAGTTCAAAAGAATAAATATTTAAATTAAAAATAGTAAAATTTCTTAGAAAATGTCTGTATTAAATTAAAACATAAAATGTTAAAATACAGCTTAAAACAGATTAATCAATCAATTTTTTTGGCAATTTAAGAAGAAGGCACATATTCTTCATAAACCGTATTTGTTTCATCATCACCAGATTCATAACTGGATGAGTCCATAGCCTTTTCAGCATAGTTAAGCAACTGTTTTGGATCTTTTATGTTTTTAATTGCAGAGCTGAGGCAAGATTTTTTGCCCTTTCTCTTCACAGTTTTCCACTGTGAAAAGACTTGGGTTGAGGGTTTATTCCTATCCTTGTGTGTGCTAGATTTCATGTTTTTTTTTTTTTTTTTTTTTTTTTTTGAACATACAGTAGGTTTCAGCGATTTGTTTTTACCTGATTCTGAAGTAACCTGTGTCTCATGTTCGGTAGGTTTTGAAGTTTCAGCTAATGAATTTTGTGTTCGTTTATAAAGGTATTCTATTTCGACAGGTTCTGATGATGGTGGCCAGAGCTCTAATTTTGGCATAAGTCTTGTACTAGCGGTACAGTATACATTACAGGTTTTTTTCTTTAAATTGCTAGATGAGGGCGAGTCATATGGAATGGCAGAATCAGTCTGAGTGCTTATGTGCCTCACAGAGTTTGCTTGATGTTTGAGTAGGCTAGAATAAGAGACGCCAACTGATGGTGTTCGGGATTCAGCAATTTTGCGGGCTTCCGGATAAGAAAGTTTTTGGGTGATTTTAATTGCCATGATTTCTTTTTCGCGAATCCAGTTTGGACAAGAGCGGGAGTAAGCTGTATGGTCACCTTTGCAGTTGACGCAACATTCAGCATTTTCACATGTTTTATCGTCATGTTCAACTTTAGCACAACGTGCACATGTTTTAGTGCCACGACAGTTAGTATTTGTATGTCCATAGCGCTGGCATTTAAAACATCGAAGGGGGTTGGGAATATATGGTCGGACGGGACAGCTTAGGTAAGCAGCTTTAATTCTAGTAGGTAGATTCGGGCTATTGAAAGTCAGAATGATGTGCTTTGTGGGAAGCACTTTTTCATTCCGACGAATTGTTATACGTCTTACATCTATGACATCTTGATCTTTTCAGTTTTCCACAAGTTCTTCTTTAGTAGAAAATAAAAGCTCTGGCTCAGATATTACGCCACGACTTGTATTTACAGTTTTATGTGCTTGAATAGAAACCGAAAAGGAACCTATTTTAGAGCTATTTGAAAGAAGTTGCGACTGTTTGTATGATGAGATCTCAACAAGTAAATCCCTGGATTGCAATTTCTTGAGCGAGTGACCATCCCCCAAAACAGACTGAAATGTTTTAGCAATAACAAATGGTGAAGTTTTTTTGAAAGAACAATCAGATTGGCTATCAAGGCGTTTAATGACAAAAAAACGCGAGAATGCAGGTTTCTGTACTGTTTGTTGCTCTCCACTTGGGAGAGAATTAGAAGGAAATAGAGATTTTCCATCCATAATTGAAAAAAGTAATTCAGACCCCAGCCGCACCATCCACTACCGAGCCCAACAAGGGGATGCACATTCGTACACCAGTGCTAACCAGGACCCATACGGTCACAAGACAAACCTATGTCAGTCTCCACCCTTAACGAGATGACTAGTATTTGCTCGATCACTTGATCCCTAAAGCCAGTGACAAAGTCAGCTGACCAGCCGATTGATGCATACGGGACCAATATGCACCTCCCGTCTACCTGAAGCAGAGGCCAAAGCAGTGTGTTGGTTTCCCTCAACTACCAGGATCCCCCCTTCCAGGGACACGGGTCGCCACGCACGGCCAACACGTGGGTGGTTTACAATTCTCCATAAGTCGATATACAGGATGATATCAGCTCATACAGAATTGCCCTCACCTCCGAAAAAGAAACCACAATGAGAGTGAAACAAAGATGAAAGGAAGATCAGAGGAGTAAGAGGAAAAGGAAAGGAGAAAGATCACTCAGGTGTCCCGGGGTTGTGAAGCCCGTGAATACATAAAGAAGGTATCCCCCTGGGGGGAGAAAAATATAGAAAATTAATTGTTAAAAATCTCATACATAGTAAATTAGTATATTTTCCATGGAATTTTACAAAATAGCAACGATTAATTTTCTTCTTTTTTAACATTTCATCTGCTGTTTATAATGATGGAAAAGATTTTGATTTTATTACTTCAAAAACTGGCCAGATGTGGAAATCCCAAAACATTTTTCTTTGTTTTACATGTTAATATTTTCTGAAAAAAATGCATGGCAGCGCCAACGATTATGTGATTTACACCAAAAACAACTTAAATCAAGTTCTAAATGAATCTGCAGTTTTATGAAAATCCATTCATTAGTTCTTGCGACACAGGTCTTGCGAAATCAGGAAAAAAACCTAGCAGCGCTGCGATAGGATGATTTACACCAATAACTAAACAACACTACCCTGTATCAGGGACTAACTAAATCTGAAGTTTCATAAAGATTCATGCATTTCCTGAGACAGAGCTATTGCCATAATCATAAATATTGCAATTTAGATTGCACTTTAGCAATTTAAATTTAGTAATTTAAATTTTTTAGATTGCAATTTAGATTGCCACTTGTTGCGCAATTTTCACCAAAAATTAATCAGTGCCAAATAATATTAAGGACTAACTGAATCTACAGTTTTATGAAAATCCGTTCATTAGTTCTTGAAATAGAACAATTGGGAAATTTTAAATAATGCAGCACAACAACTTTATTTGTTAAGCGATAGATACCAAAAACAAATCAGCTCGAGTTTATAACAAGGTCTTACTGAATCTAAAGTTTTGGTAAATTCCGTGCATTAGTTCTTGAGATAGAGCATCCGAAAATTTTTTGTAACATACAGACTCGCAGATAGATAGTTTCTAAAAACCATCGAATCGTTTTCAGGATCTTCTGAACCGTATAAATCCATCGAAAACGGAAAGTCGAAATTTTTCGCGAATCCAATACATTTTTCTTGTAAAATAGGAGTAAGTAAAAAAAGGGGGTTAAAACATCTGCAAAATCTGAGTCACATTAACTCGAATAGTACGTTGATATATTTACAATGTGTTTATTGTTTCTGAAGATATAAATTATATGCTAAATGGTTAAACTACTATGAATTTTATAAAAACTACATTTCAAAAATTATTTTAAGTAACAAGCTTCGACAAACTACTTTTTTTCATAGAATGACCGAATTGTTATTATAATGCACGGTTCTTTACCGCAATTTCAAGTTTTCAAATTATATAAATATTTATAAGAATAAAAAATACTTAAAAATTATACAGAAATTTAGGGTGTTGAATTAAACACGTTGTTATGCAATGATATACTAAAATTCTGATAAATAATTTATGCAATTAAAAAGATATATGTGTGTGTGTAATATTCAATACCATTTATTTTTAAATACTTAGTCGCACTCTTAATTTTACTCCATAAATTATCAATTCGATTACCCGTCTTCCAGTTACTCAAGTCGATTACTCAGTTCACTGTAGCTATAACCTTATTGGTGTTATCTAAAAAAATCACAGATTAGGCATACTTTCTTATAGGTACTTTCAGTGCTCCAAAAACATTTTAATATATAAAAAACAAACAATCGCCAAAAGAAAACAAAATCAGATAGGTGATAGTTTTGGCACAAATGTGTCTGTAATCTGCTGCCTTAAACATAATATAGATATCCGATAAGGTAAGCTAATGTTTAACACCCTCCAACATATTCGAAAAATGTTTATGACTTCGGTTTCTCTGCCTACGGATTGCCAACTGTCCGTGCTCTATCTCAAGTAAACAAAATCCGATTTACATGTAATTCATATACATTATTGAGGTTTGCATAGTTTGTATTGAAAATAAAATTTATACCATTCATAGCTCGCTTACAGTTGCACTCAAATGTATTTTGATTTATTTACACAAAAAAGTTACTTTGTGGTCAACGTGAAAATTCATTATGTTTTAATAGTGTTAAAAACTTTCAATTTAATGAAATACGTATACGTTATTGAAGTGCACTAGAATAAAATTAATATAAAATATGTTATCTGTAATACTTACAGTACGCATACAGGGGAACGCAAAAGTATTTCGTTATATTATTGTTTAAAAGGAAAAGTATTTTGCGTCATATTTTAAAGATGTTAACCTGTAATAAATATAATGAAAGTCATATAAAATTCTTAAGTTCATTAAAACATGATTTGTGTAGAATAAGCAGTGCAAAGCATTTATCATTCATTTACAGAGCCACACAAAACAATTCGATTATATAATGGTCTATTGGGAGAAAGTGTTCTTAACGTATTTTAATTATTTGTTTCTATTTTAAACATGATGAAATTGATAAACATTATTGAGGTTTATTATAAAGTGCATGCAGTTGAATATGAATATCATCGCATTTATCGTTCGTTTTTAGGAACATAAAAAGATTTTGGATACAATACTATATCGTCAATTAGGGATAATTCCTGAAAGTCACATATTCGGTTCTATGTTTACATGCATTTTTCATCGTAAACATGTATTGTCGTCAAAAGACACCGTTTTTGCATTGTTGGAAATTCCGAAATTCATTTATATTAATTTATATGTTTTATATGATTATTTTTTTAATGATCACTGCTCTATGTATTATAAAAAAAGTATCTAATTCCTATTGCGTAAATAAAAGATAAACGAAAATATATTTGTAGTAGAACTTTTTTGTCTAATTATACTAATATAAGAAAATGAGGTATGTAACTCTTTATTTGTAGCGTAATATTAATAAAAATATATTTGTAATTGAAATTTTTTGTTTAATGTTACGAATATAAGAAGATTTATTTGTACAATAATATATAGTTACTAATTTTAGTTTCAGCCTTTTATTTGCCTAGAGTGGAAAAATTAACTTACGCCAACTACTTTTACGAATAAAATATAAGTATCATGAAGAAATTTTTTCCCATCACGTGACACGATATACCTAATGTAGAACAAAAAAAATAATAACTGATAACATGCAATAGCAAATATTTTTTACATACATTAACATTTAAAAGTAAAACATAATTAATTGTTACGTATATAAATAACTTTCCCGGTTAAGAAATATTTATTTCTGATTTCCGTTGTGAGTATTCTTTATTATGATGTCTTTAGGGAGTATTGATTTTTATTATATCGATAGTTTTTTGCAACAAACTCTATTCTGTTTTGTGATAAAAGGATTTTACTGTAGTTAAGAGGGAAAAAGTGAATTACTGAATAAAAATTCTTTAACGATAATGTTTCATGCACAAATATAACTTCGTGATTAAATAAAATGTCATTTGAATTGAAACATTATATCCGCTTTTTCCAAAAACCATATCTGTGACGCATTATTTGTATAAATATATTTATCGTTGTATAAATATATTAGTATTTCTAATACTAATTACAGTACAAATGTAGCTCATTTGATACATTTGGCATAGAATTTTCAATTTTTTTTTTTAACATAACATTGTTAAATTGTATGTTTTCTTTTATATCGTACCAGCAAAAAAAAAGTTAAAAAAAAGTCATAAATCATCTATAGTTAGATTATTTATGATGGTTTTTTTTCTTGCTTGTACGATATAAAAGAAAACATGCAATTTAACAATGTTATGTTTAAAAAAAATATTACGTCAAACGTATCAAATGAGGTACATTTGTACTATAATTAGTATTAGAAATACTCAGATCTTGATGAAGTAGCTGTTGCATTCTTATGCAAAAATGCATGTATCCAAAATTTGATACGATTGTATGTATTAAATTCATTAATGCTTAAGTATTATGATTCTATCTTAAATCGGACTTAATCAACATGGAAAATTAGAATAATTAACAGTCATAGAATATCATTGAATTAATTACGTATGATAGGATTTAATAGAATGGAGAAAATTTTTATTAAAATCTTTATAAGTTCTTGTTTTTCATACAATTTGAATGACTCGATAAAATTTTGTAACAATATATATATATACTAGCTGTCCTGCCCGGCGTTGCCCGGGTCCGTGATGTTATTCAGTTTTCAAATGTGTTATTTGCTTTCTAAATAACCCTTAAATTAAACTCAAATTTCTATGATTTTATATCTTTAAGTCCATTTTGTCAAAATTTATATTTTTAAAACGGAAAAATCTCGAAAAGATATTGAATTGAAAGCACATGCTGTTTTGTTTTCTATGTAATTTGATTTTTTGGAAACTATGCGAACCGAGAGCGAACAAAACCGCGACGGAACATTTAGGTTTTTACTGAATTCGTAAAATTTTCCACACATTTTATTTTGTAAAATAAGAATTCTATCCATACGAAAGTTCCAAAATTTTTTAAAGTAATGTAAATCTGGTTTATTGAAAGGCTCTAAAAAGATTGTGCTAAAATATGGGTATCTAGTTACTTTTAGCCGGGATGTAACTCGTGTTTGTCGGTGTATTTGAATGGGTTAAATCTCATATTTTTTAAACAAATTGCAACATAAATTTTAAGAATGTTTTAGCTTTAAGAAAATATTTTCAGTTTGTCAGGACGTGTATAGAATTGCGCCCTGCAAAGGCGAAACCGCAATGAAACGATCTGTTTTTTATTGATTTCCTCAAATTTTTCGCACTTTTTATTTTGTAAAAATTATTTCTACTCGTCCGAATGTTTCAAAATTTTTAAGAAGGTGTAAATTTGATCTATTTAAATGCTTTTAAAAGTTTGGGCTGAAATATGTACGCTTAGATATTTTTAGCGTAGAAAAAATATTCTATTTGTGAGTCGCAAAGTGCCTCCTTTTGCCGGTGTATTTGAAAGGGTTAAATCTTATATTTTAAAAACCGATTGCATCATAGATTATAAAAATGTTTTTAATCTTAAAGAATATGTTTTTTGTTTACCGGTATCTTTAGGATTGCGTTTTGCTAAGTCAAAACCGCAATGAAAACGATCTGTTTTTTATTGATTTCATCAAATTTTTCGCACATTTTATTTTGTAAAAAATATTTCTATCCGTCCGAACGTGTCGAATTTTTTGTAGGGAGTATAAATTTGGTCTATTGAGAAGATTTTAAAAGATTGAGTTGAAATATGCACGTTAAGATAATTTTAGCATGGAAAAAATACCCTCTCTTCGAGTCGCAAAATGACCTGCTTTTGCCAGTGTATTTGAAAGGGTTAAAATCCAAATATTTTAAAACCAATTACACTATCAGTCAGAAGAAAGTTTCAACTTTAAGATCTTCTTTTTGGTTTGTTTATATCTTAAAAATTACGCCCTGGAGGGGCATTGACAAAAGGGAGAAAAATAGTTTTGGAAAAAACGACCATTTTTGAATATTTGTTTTCAAAGGGTTAACTGCAAAATTTTTTCGAATTGATTATTGCATTTGAGACCTAAAAATATGATCTTTCGAAATATGTCTCTTAAGTTTAACTATGTCGAGCAGTTTGGTTGATTTGGATTTAAACAAAATGATCCCAAAACAGAAATAAACGGGGGAAAATGGTTCTTCCTCCGTTTAAATGCGTAATTGAGTTTCTGCGCATGTGCAAACGTTTTCTTTCCCACAACATTTAAAAAATGACTTTTTGAAGAGAGTGAGTTCCGCTTCATAATTAATATCTATGAAACTAATCAAAATATTAAAATTCTGAGCCTCAGGTGCATCAGGAGAGGTATTGGGCTACTCTCAAAAAAATTTTGAGCTTCGTACGTCCCATAGATTTTGCTAGCCATCGCAGACACACACACACACACACACACACACACACACACACACACACACACGCAGACAGAGCGATTTGTTATTTTATTAATATAGATTAAGATTACATTTCAAACCATTCGGTTAAGTAGTTCTATCTATAGTTCTGACATCTACAGTTAGATATCAGAGGATGAACATTTTTGAAAATAAAAAAGATTTATTTAAGAAGCTTTTATTGGATGCTATTATTAGATATTTTGATGAAAATATTCTGTAAGCAGTTTTCACAAACACTAATATACAAATTAAAAAGACTTACAATGCAGCAGTGTAAAGAAAATTGGGATGACTATTGTACTAAGGTCACTTTTATAACGCATAAAAACTAAGCCTTTAGCTATTTTTAAGGGGAGAGATCAAGTTGAGCAGCCTCAAAATGACAATTATTTGACCATTATTGAAAGCTTTGTTGTTTCAAAACAAATAAGTGAAATACAAGTTTTTTCTATACATTCATAAAATACTAATGGTTTTGGAAAAGCATTCATACATATATATATTTAGTAATATTAATTAGTTAAATTTTAATGGACAAATTGACGTTTAAAAAATATTATTTCAAATATGCATTTTACACGCAAGATTTTAAAAATTCTACTGCATATTTAATATTGCATTTATATTTACTTAAACTACTATATTTTATACTGAACCTAAATTTAAAAGTAAGGTACCCTGGGGTAATAACGCCACGTTAAGATTCTAACAATTTTCACGGCTCAGTTTTAGTTTGTATTTTGCAAACAAATATATGAATTGATACGGCAACTCATTGACTATCTATATAAAAAAAATAATTTAACAGATATGAATACATAAAATGTAATGGCGTGATTTCTTGACCAATGCTATTTGGCGTTATTACCCACCTATATGGGTAATAACGCCATGCAAACAAAACAATGAAATAAGTTGGATTAATTGCATGTAGATTGCCCAATTCTAAAAATACAAACTCTCAGCTCTAGAAATTGACAAATTGCATCCTAAGCTATTGAAAATGTTCATTTTTGCATGAAAGTGTAAGAAAAATAAAGGTATGGTGTGGGGAGGGGGGGGGATGAGGCAAAAGATTGAAGAACGACCATGAGCTTCTTTTTGCTTAAAAAAGATCGTTTAAATAGAATTATTAGAAACATTGCACAGTTTTAACTGTGTTTATTTTAATCAGTATTTAGGATGTAGCTCTGCCACTGTAGGGAATCAACCGAGGTAAAAATTGCAAGGATTGGCGTTATTACCCCGTTATAGTTATTGCGCAGTAAATCCTAAACTACAAATTATCTCGAGACGATATCCAAAATCTTCAACAACATTTTGAAAGGCCATGAAAAGTACTACAAATTTATGTAATTAACAAAGTATTTCTGGATAAAAAAAATAGTCTTCACATCACAAAACCTATCTCGCAAATTTTAGATCAAGCGTTAGTTTTAGCTGCTTGTAAAAACAATAAGACCTAAAAATGAAACAAATTAACTTGAAGCTGTTTTTTGCGATTTATATGACTCAAAACCCTTCTGCGCAGATTACATGGGTGTCATTTACCAGATTATTTCATAATTATGCAAAATATTAGCACTTGGCGTTATTACCTCGTCTGGCGTTATTACCCCAGGGTACCTTATATTCAAATTCATTTGCAAAATTAAGACTTTAAAAGTGTCATATTTATGACATTTAGTAATACAAATTACGTCTATTTATTCAATAAAAAATTTTATGACAAAACTAAGTTTAAATTGAGGTTCAGTGTAAAATATTGTCGTATAAGTAAATATAAATGCAATATTAAATACATATCTGCAGTAGAATTTTCTTAATCTTGCGCGCAAAATGCATATTTAAAAATTTATATTTTTAAAACGTCGAT
Source organism: Maratus speculifer (assembly GCA_964019185.1). Taxonomy (NCBI): domain Eukaryota; kingdom Metazoa; phylum Arthropoda; class Arachnida; order Araneae; family Salticidae; genus Maratus; species Maratus speculifer. Next base: position 275,147,569 of record OZ025289.1, on the reverse strand, counting down.
TTTGTCAGTAAAATTTAACTAAATAATATTTCTAAATATATATATTTGAATGTTTTTTAACCATTACCATATGAAAGTATAGAAAAACAAATTCTTCTATTCGATTAATTGTTTTTTAAACTACAGAGTTTTTATTAATGCTCAAATTATTGTCATTATCCAGATGCTCAACCTGATCTTCCTCCCAGAAAATTGTTAAATTAATGTGCCTTTATTTTTATATTATTTACTTTTTACTAGAAATATGGTAGGAAATTAAAGTTGAAATTTATAACAAATAGAATCATGTTCCTAAAACGATGCGAATGTCTTTAAATAAATTTTAATGCATCTACTGTCAGTATTTGTTGTATCTACCCTGAAGTTGAAAATTTACACTCTATAATAAACAAGAAACTTATATTATAATTCTAAAAAAAAAACTGAGATTCTCATTAGATACTAAGTCAGTAAATAATCCAATGGCTTAAAATATGTTTAAAGTTATAATTTTGTTCCATCAATTATGGAAACATAACTGACAAATTAATATATCACTAACCGAACGTAAAGGAATTATTTAAATTCCACAAATTTTTCTAAATTCTTCACGATAAAATGATCTTTTCCCATATATACGCCACCATATAACTTAAAATGATGTATAGTATACACCACTAGGCTTAAATTATGTTTACAAAATGTTTGTAAAATAAGTTTCTTTTTACAACCATGCATTTTTTTTTTCACCAACTATATATAAAGCAGTAAAAATGTGTCTCAGTGCTATAAATCAAGAAGTATCCCAAAGTATGAAGAATTTTATCGCAGAAAGTCAGTAGTGTGGTTGTAAATGTGTCGTTCACTGAAAAATATTTTGGAGGAACAATACAGTGCATGAACGTACTCCGTAAACACATGCATCAAGTAAATCCAACAACTCAGCGAAAATTGACCTAATCTCTATCAAGGTCTTCTATGGCAGCTGGAAATGTTTCATATAGTAAATTTGGAGAAAATCTGCCATTATGGGGCTACTTCACTCATGCGAAAATACCTACTCGGTAATGTTGGGCCTATAGGACAATTCTTTCAAAATACCTCGTTTGCGTTTTAATATTTTTAAGCTATATTTTTTTCTTATGCACTAAATAGCTGAGTTTGATTTTTACAATTTCTGATTTTTATTTTTTTCTATTTTTTTTCATGTTTTATTTATGGAAATATTTTTAATTTTCAAAGCATTTCCCCAAATAGTATTTCAAAAAATCTACCATACTGAATCAGCAAAATAAACTTATTTTTAAGCAAAAAATAGTCATATCGTATTTTTAGATAATCTAAAATTATAGCAAAATGAAATCTCTCTTTACAATCTCAATGGTATGCATATCCGATATTTTCTTTTAATTAAATCATATGTCGTAAACATGTTTCATTTCCTTTGTATCAGAATAGTCAATGTAGTATGTATTATTCCTATATAGTAATATATAGCAATTTTTATTCTACTCTCTATATATATATTATCATTGTGTGATTAATAGTAGTTAAAAGATCATGTTTTGAACAAAATAAGATAACTGAAAAGGCATACAATGTCAACGGAAAAGAAAGATAATCCCTCAGCTATTAGCTTAGTTCTCGCAAAAGCCACAAAGTCAACACTACAAGCCACGAAGTCAAAACCTGCATGCCAACGCAAAATAAAACCATTGATTAATTAAAGACTTAGCCAATTTTCATTCATGTTAGCTGCTGTGTTTATTTTATTTTTGTGAATTTCGATTGTTTTCTCCTTTCTAAGAGAACGAATTTTTGACAATTTTCAGTGGCTCTATATAATATAGATAATAAGTGAATTTTCAGTGTTGTTAAATTTCCCTTCGATATTATTTTAGATTAATTTTTAGAAGTATTTGTAAAACATTAGGTATCCCAACGTTATCCGTTCCAATCAATTAATTTATACCACTTTTACAAAATTAAAAATAATTAAGAAATATAATTGCGATGGTAATAAGAATTTTATGATAAATAAACGTTCTTAAAAGTGATGTTGCAAAGTTAATATGATTTACAGGGTGGTTATTTATTAACGTGTTCAAAGTCCTCTAACGAGTAAACTTTTGGATGAAACTTAACCAAATTTTATGAGCATGCGATTTCAAACCATGATTAGACCATGGGATTTCAAATTCTAAAATAATAATAATAATAATAATAATAATAATAATAATAATAATAATAATAATAATAATAATAATAATAATAATAATAGTAATAATAATAATAATAATAACAATAATAATAATATCGCCACTAGCGCTGTTTACTAAATAAAATGCTTAAATTTGCATAAAAACTGTTCCGTTTAACGATCATGAGTATGAAACGAAAGGCTGGGAGACTTCTCATCATTCTGAGTCGAAGGGCTTTGCGATGGCTCTTACCTTACTGGACCGTGCTTTGATAGTCAAGTTGTATTATCAGCGGAACTAGAATTGCAATCCTGCTCTTCGTGAATTTGACCGAATAAAGAAGTTGCGATAAGGACCGATGAGTATAACAAATTTACGAAAGATGATTCAACGACTTGAAACTGCAGGGACTCTAGCACGGCAACCAGACCAAGGACACAAAGTGACAAGCCAGCAACAAGTTCAGGAAGTTGCAACTGCTTTTGTCGAACAGGAAATGAAAAATGTGTACGAACCAGCAGCACTCGGGCAGTAGCTCGAGACACGCGATCCCATACTCAACGGTCAAGGAAAATCCTGCATCAGATGTTAAAGTTTTAGACGTATAAAATCTCTTCTGTTCAAGAATTGCTCCGAGATGATGCGACCATTCGTAAATTTAAAAACATTTGTAGTAAATACAATTGATGTTTACTGTATTGTTTGGTATTTAATCATTCAATATTTACACTAATACATTTTTGCAGCACCAAAATCCCCCCTAATAGCGATTTTTTTTTAGAATTTGAAATTCCATGGTCTATTATGCATGCTCATCAAATTTGGTTATGTTTCGGCCAATACTTTACTCGCTAGAGAGCTCTGAACACCTCACGTTAATTTATAACCACCCTGTACATGAATTTTGTATGATAAACTCTAAAAAAAGGGCGAAATATTGCGTTATGCCTACTATGCTACTCTATCTGAATACTAGCCCTCAGCAGTTACATAAAAACAGTAATTGTCGTAGGTGAGATTTTTAAGTAAACTTTTCAAACACTGTGAAAAAATGTCTGTAACTTTACAGATGTAAAGTTACGGAAATCTGTACGCTTACTAATCTTTTATCTATAAATTGTACAAATATTATGTAAATCTACATAACTATTTTTTGTAAAGCTTCAGAAATTCTTTAAAAAAGAATCTACTAAAACTAAAGAAATCTAAAGAAACAAAAAATTTTTGGTAACCCGGGTTGCAGTTAAGATGGAAGTTCTAGCCATCCCAGTTTCCAGAAAATTTCTTTGTAACGTTACAGATTTTTTTATTTAAAGAGCCAATGTGATCTGTTACATGAATTGTTGTTGTTGCCGTTACACAAAATATTTTCGGAATCTCATAAAATAAAGAAAAAAACTTTAGTAACATTACAGAATTTTTTACAGTATAGTATGGTAACATTACTCTGAATAGCAAGACTTTTTTAGAGTTTCGGCATTTTCTTTTTCTGCGATTAAATAAGTGAAAGATAACTTTTAGAAAAAACTGGTGTCCAAAGCCAGGGGGCTATTCAAAAGCTTTAAAAAAACCGTCCGCAGACAACCGCCAATTTTGCATCAGTTCTCAAACCTAGTATTTGCGATATTTTGTTCCTATTGCTTTGTATTTTGATATGGAATTACACGAGATTTTTTTTATATTTATTATGAAACGAATAATAATCCAAAATATCCCAAAAGATTTGTTGGATACAATTGTGCTTCTCCTAAATGCAATCAATACATTAAAAAAACTTCAAAATTTTTTTTCTGTGATTCTAATCTTTTACTGTGATTTCAGAATTCTTGTTTCCATGCTATTCTACAGGCGTTTACTTTTGGTCCAATTTCCGCAGACTAATCTTTCCAACGACGTTATAGAACGTGACATGCTTCTAAATAGAGTTTTCAAAAGTACTGGAACAATACTTAGGTGTTGTGATTTCAGCTTTATATATATATAAAAAAGGGAAAGGCACAATAACTGCAAATGCATGCCATATCCTGTGATTACTTTTTTTTATTTATATATTTTTTTTCATTTCTTTTAGTGTCGAAAGATTAGGAAAAAAATTACAGAAACGTAGTCTAATACAGTATGTTAAAATTACCATTCATAGTCACAATTTTCCAATAAAAAAATATCTTCTATAGAATTTGCTCTTATTATTTACAATTCTGAAAATAAATTTCTAAAAGAACAAAAATAAAAAATCATCTTCGGCTCGACCGAAGGTCGAGAATATAATAGTAAGAACAAATGAGTGAGAACAAATAATAGTGAGAACAAATAGTAAGATTAGAAATTTTATCATATTCAGAAAATTTTTAAGTACAAAAATAATTAGCTGTTATTTTAATATTTTTATTTACTATGAAAAAATTCTTCTTCAAGCATTCTAATTTAACGTTATAAAACACTAATTTTATCGAATAACAATTTCAATATGTCAAAAATATTCCCTAGACAAATTTTATTGCGCATTTTTTACAACAATTTTTCATTAAATTAATTAACATAAATGAATACATTTCCAAAAAATCATTCCACTGGGATAAATCATTATGTGGCAAAAAAAAAAAAAAAAAAAAATGAAATATACGTCTGCTTAAAAAAATAATTGAAAATGAAATAACGCAGTCTTTTTTTAACGTATTGATTATGATACAATATTTAAAAATATTTATCTCTCATACTTTTTTATTAAGTTTTAATATAAGTGATTGAAATTCCTGTGTAATTAAAATAGATAACAGAGAGTACCATTATTTAATATAAAATTCACGTAAATAGAGTTATTTTCACTTTGGAATTTAATTAAGTTATCAATCGTTCATAGTAAAAATATATGCAATGGATAATTAAAGTTACACTTTTTTGTGCTCATTTTTATTTTATAAAGCTTTTTTTCCGTAAAACTTATAAATACTAGCTGACCTTGAATACCAGTTTGGTTATATAATATACCACTCATATACTTAAATATATACTACTCATTAAATCATATTGTTTTTATTCATAATTTATTTTAATTGCTCAACTTTTTGTGAAATTAGAAGATTCTGCTACAGAAATAAACCTATATGTCATATACGCACCAAATTAGCGAGATTGAACAAAATGGCAATTATATGCCTCACATAGTAACCCGGCTATTATTGTTTATTTACAATTAAACTATTTATTTACTTTCATTTTCTTTTTTTTAATGATTTAATTTTTTTCTATAGTTATTAACTAAACTTTTTTTTATTTATTATTATTTCCTTTTTGAAATAGTAGAAAATAGTTTAATATATATATATGCAACTTATATTTGAAAACGAAGTTTAGTACTACTCTGTTATCCCGTCGACCAATTTCGCCAAATTATACAAATCGCCAAACTAAGAGCCAAATTATACATATTGACATAATTTTTATTTTAAATAACGGTAAAACAAATAATTAGTAGAATATTAATAAAAATATTAATAAAAAGTCGAAATAAAAATTAATGACATTTTAAACACGTGAATCGTATTTAATGTCATTGAATGTGACATTCACGATCATACATTATTGGCATTTAATCTTATAATTTGGCGATAATTTTTTGGTCGACGGGATAACCTAGTAGTACCCGAAGTTTTCACCAAATAGACGTCAGATAAAAATGCGCTAATGTGGTGCATATATGACATATGTGCCGAGAAATCAAGAACTTGGTATTTTTGTGTTAGCCTAGTGCTGGCGATAAATCGCCAAATATTGTACCCGTGGCATTGTTTGTTAATTCATTAATTACATTTAAAATATAATAATATAATTATTTTAATTATTTCATTTATAATACATAACTTTAATTTGAAAGTGAAACGTTTAAAATTTGTGATTTTTATTCATTTTATAAGTAAAAATAACAGAAAAATACAAAAATAATGATTTTTTGAAGCTTCATAAGTACAGCGAAAGAACAAAACGTAAACAAACCTAATTTACCTTGGCCTAAATCCTGCCAAAGGACTTTTACACAGTAACCAATAAGTTGCGTTTCATTTGGGCGCTGTCATCAAACAATTAACAAATAATCGCGATTTCTGTGCCACATAGGATAGCGCAATGTATACATTTTTTCATTTCCTGTATCTTCTTAATGCAATGCTATTTTCTCCGCGTTTCAAGAAAGTAATAACCTGATATTTAAACCTTTAGTCTATTAAAAGTACACACGCCACAAACTGATATTGAAAAATCTATTCTGAGCAACAGAGAAGATATGTAGAGAGTGAATTTTGTCGATGCTGTCTTGTAATAGTTATATGGTACAAATAAGCAAAATTTGTATGTGTATGATTACTTCAGCATACAATTTTAAATTATGAATTTATTTTTGAGTGTTTACTATTATTATTCTTTATGAACAGAGTGAATCTTCTTAAAACCCCCTTATGAATTACTTAAATTCGGTAGGCCTTTCAAAAATTCTGAGTCTTTCTTCGTCAGGCGCAAAGAAGACGTGCGTCTGTAATGAAAACAGCAGCATGATTGAAATAAAAGAAGGTGGGAATTTTTTCCAAAAATTCGTTTCGGTCATATATAGTTCCAAGCATTCGCCAAAGTTGTTCCTGGCTAAGGAACAGTGCAGCCTGCAAAATATACTTGTTCAGAAAATAATCGCCTCTGACAAATATAAAGAAAAACTTAATTACTCTTTTTTTAAATATTTATTTTTGATCTTGCTCTTTTTATCTAATAAAGAATTGCTTTTTTCTTCTTACAGAATTTTAAAGTGTAAAAGAAATAGGAAATGAAAATATGATTTTGATGGCTCAAAGTCACACTTTGAAGTCATACTTGTATGTTATGGCGTCGTATGCCACCATCCGAAAAATCTGCTAGCGGCTATTCCAGTTCTTCCAGTCAAGTGCAAATTACCTCCTTTAGACTATTATCCCTCATCGCCCATGCAGTACCACCCAATTCTTTCATGGTCTTCCCCGTTTCCTTTTTACTTTCTTCTATCTTCAATAGAAGAAAGTATTGTAATCGAAATTTTTTTCGACTTCCGGTTTTCGGCGGATTTACACGTTTTAGGGGTCAGAGATTCCAAAAAACATGTTTTTACAAAATGTCTGTCTGTCCGTGTGTCTGTGTGTGTGTCTGTGTGTATGTCTGTGTGTGTGTCTGTGTGTCTGTATGTCGCCATTCTACCATCAAAAAGTGTATGAAGTTATGCATAGAATTGAACCAAATTTTTTGTGAATGTTTTTGGCTGTGGCAAGCAGGTCCGCCTTCAGTTTTGAAATATTCCGCCGGAAGGGGGCGCTGCAATCGCGATTTTTGTGCCATTTTCAATATTGTACCGACCAAAAGTATATGAAGTTATGCATCGAATTGAACCAAATTTTTTGTGTATGTGTATGAGTATGGGTAGTTGGTCCTCCCTGAATTTGAAAAAAATCCGCCGGAAGGGGGCGCTGCAATCGCCATTTTTGTGCCATTTTCAATATTGTACCGACCAAAAGTATATGAAGTTATGCATCGAATTGAACCAAATTTTTTGTGTGTGTGTATGACTATGGCTAGTTGGTCCTCCCTGAATTTGAAAAAAATCCGCCGGAAGGGGGCGCCGCAATCGCGATTTTTGTGCCATTTTCAATATTGTACCGACCAAAAGTATATGAAGTTATGAATAGAATTGAACCAAATTTTTTGTGTATATGTATGACTATGGCTAGTTGGTCTTCCCTGAATTTGAAAAAAATCCACCGGAAGGGGACGCTGCAATCGCGATTTTTGTGCCATTTTCAATATTGTACCGACCAGAAGTACATGAAGTTATGCATCGAATTGAACGAAATTTTTTGTGCAAGTGTATGGCTATGGCTAGTTGGATCGCCCTGAATCTGAAAAAAATCTGCCGGAAGGGGGCGCTGCAATACCGAATTTTATGCTATTTTCAATATTGCACCACATAAAAGTGTATGAAGTTAGTTCTAGAACTGAACTAAACATTTTGTATATGATTATTTGTTGGTAAGGCAAATAAGTCCTCCCTGAAATTGAAAAAAAAAATCTGCTTATCATTCTATTGTCCATCGGCCCGTGCAGAGACGGAAATTCATTTTTACTCCGATTAATTGATTGAAGCAGAAATTTAAGATGAAAATGAAAGTTGGTAAGGTATTGAATTAAAATTATTAAAGCATTAAAATGAGTAACTATTTCTTTTTAATATTAAAATGTATGTATGAGATAGAAGAAAGTTTTGGGATTGGCACATCCAACTAGTTTCATTTTTTTTTACAATTAAATACGGATTTGGACAGTCCTTCATCATCCATTCGTATAACTATACACCTTAATTACTGTTTTTTTATATCATGTAATACTATAAACCGTCGCGGAGCAGCCAGCCTTCGACTGCAATCCCTACCCAGGTTCCGAACAGTTAGAGGTCTGCACGGGCCCGGGCTTGGTCCGTGGCCCGGGGCGGAATCGTTTCAATTTGCTAACGGGCCGGGCCGGCAGAATTAGAATGTTTTTTTCAACGGGCCGGACCGATATAAAAATTTTCAAGATTTAAACTTAAACGATAAAATATAAACCTATTTTCAACGAAAATGGTTTTAACGAGAATAAATATAAATGTGCGTCACGAACCATACTAGTTTTACAGCATCAATATAAAAATGTAACTTGTGCAGTGTAGGGATCGGCATCGGACAGTTACATTGTGTGTAACCCGTTTTAATATTTTTTAAACTGACTCGTGCAGGGCCAAGATCATAATTTGAGATCAAGGCATTATTTTTCTACATATAGATTGCCGGACCGAAAGAAGACTTAATTATTCTCAAGATCTGTAGGGCAGACAACATAATTTGTAAAATTATCAACAGCGATAAAGAACTTATGTTAGCTTAATCTTTGGATATATACTTCTTGATGGTTTTTAACTTAATTTTTCAATAACGCGAAAGTTTGACACATTTTTACATTAATTTTTAATTGCAAAAATATAAAAGTGATAAGCCTTACTATTGAAGGGATTTGGAATCGAATAGCGTTTTTCATTTTTGGTAAATAAAATACTTGTATAACCTTGTTGAGATACAACAGTTTCTCAAATGGTTGCAGGTTTTTCTCCCTTCCCATGCTATCGCTTCCGGAAATTCTATTCAAAACGCTAACTATGACAGTATTTTATTTGCTTGCAGTGTTCTTAAATTGCTTGTATCAAAAATGGATAACGCCATTCGATTATATAGTTTCTGAATAAAGACACCTGCTAATCTTATGCATTTCTGAGAAAAAAATGAATTTAGAAATGTATCAGAAAGGAGCTTCTTTGAATTAACGTATGAATTTGGATTTAAAATCTTTAATAAAATGATATAGAAATATTTTTATAAATCTTTCTTTATTAAACAGCTTCAAAAGTTACGATGTTTTTAAATTTCTTTTTTTTCTATTATTCTAAGCCATATTAATTTTTTTATGAATCTTTATTTGAATGTTCAAAGCCTAAAAATCTTAGTAATCATTAATGTTACTAATGTGTATTTCCTGTAAAATATACTGTAAAATCATTCCATAGATATGCATGCAGTACTCTTTAAAAAAAATCTTAATTATATAATAAAAATCTGAATTTTTTAGAAATCGTAGAAATTGTAACGGGCCAAAACGGGTCGGGCCTGAAATATAAAAAATTGAACGGGCCGGGCCGGGCCGGGCTTGGGCCGAACTTTTGAGTTTTACAACGGGCCGGGCCAGGCCCGGGCCTGGAAATTCCGGCCCGTTCAGACCTCTACGAACAGTCCGACTCTCTAGAGGAATCGAAAAAAATGAGAAAATTGACACACTATAAAGCAAAATTAGACAAATTTAAGATACTGAAAATCGGGAAGGGTTGGCACGGGGCGATGAAGCTAACGAACGATCGTACCTATATCCAGCTTATTATCAGTCTCAGCAGCAGTTGGGGGTGAATGGGAGGGTCAATTTTTGTCTGCGATAACTAATTATGTCTCGAATAGTTCGACTCTTTAGAAGAAAAAGAAAAAAATAAAAAATTTGATACCAAACATGATTTTAAGCAAAATTACACAAATTAAAGACACGAGGGGCCTGGCGCGATGAAGCTACTGAAAACTTCTTCCTGCGCCTCGCTTATTATTAGTTTCCTTTATTTTCCTCTACTCTCAGATTCGTTCACCTCCTGTTCTCTTTATTCTCCATATCCTGCATCTGGATGCATTCTGAATTATCATCTTAGGATATTCATTTCAACTGCGGCTGATTTCTTTCTTTCTTCCTCCATAATTTACCATCCTTCAATTCCATATAATAGTATGGTCTTTACAACAGAATCGTATTATTATTATTCTTTTTTTTCCTAGATATTTTGTCCCTTCAACATGATTTAATAGATTTAGTAGAATTTAATACATTTAATAGTGGTGGTGTATTTTTGTCGGCCGATTATCTACGCTATGGGATATAGGCCCTATGGGGTGGGTTGCCCTCCGTGGGGGTCTTTCTAAGGGAATCTAACCCGTATTTACGCAAGGTTCGAAGAAAACCACGGAAAACTTCGAAAGGTTACGCCGACGGTAGCGATTGGGTTCGAACCCAGCACCTACCGTCTACCCGTTTGAGGTCAAAACCTCTCGGCCACTGGTGGGGCTACATTTAATAGACTTTAATAGATTTACAGACTTTCTTCCTTGACAAATTCTGCATTTAATTTAGAGTTTCTTCCTTCTCCCTTAAAGTTTACATCATAATATCTATGATGCCTACAGATTTTTATCTTTATGTTATCATTTTGATTTGGGTTTGTTTCATTTTCTCTTATACATAGGTGTTTGTTCTTCCTCACATTCATGTAAAATTACCGTCTCTCATATTCTTCCATAATTTGTATCTTCATTTTCAGTAAGTTATTTTTACTTATAACTACATCATCTGCTACATGCAGAGGAAAATTGACGTTTCTTTAACATTAAGTTATTGTCTTTCTAGTTCTCATTCAAAAATTTCAATTCTTAAACGTAAATTGTAAAAAAAATTGGGGGAAAGAACATCTCTATCAGAGTCTTTTATCTGTTATAAGGCTTTCGATAATCTTTTAGTCTAAGAGCCGACAGCAGATAAACCTATGTTATCGAGCACAAGAAAGATTTTTTATTTTATGGAAGAGTACTAATGGGGGAATATAATGATCCATGTCTGCCGGAAATGAAGTGGTGCAGAAACCAAAATGCAATACCACTACTGGTTTAGTTGTAGGTTTATCATTATGTTTTCCTGCTCTCACTTTTCCATTTTTTCATACCTTTGATTGTACGACAAACACAATGTTAAACCGACAAGTAAACCACTTCTGGTATTAATTTTATGTTTATGCAGCACTTCACTTCCGGCAGACATAGATCATTAGATTCCCCCATTAGTACTCTTCCATAAAAAATAGGTTCTTTTCTTATGCTCGATAACATAGGCTTTTGTGTTGTCGGCTTTTGGATTATTTGACGTATTTTAATTCTTTTTTTTTTTTTTTTTTTTTTTTTTTTTTTTTTTTGACTGTCTGTAAAATTTTCAAATTGCTTGAATAATAATTTAGAATTAATGCTCATTAATATTGATACATTTCATAACTTTGCAATTGGAACACTATCATATGCTTTAAAAAGAATAATTATAGAAGATGAAGTTGACTTCTTACTGCTATTTTCTTTTCAAAAATATCTTTTAAACAAAATATACTATTCTTATATATTTTTTCTGTTCTAAATCTGATTTATTCTTTATTTTCCTACATATACATATTAAAACATAATGGATTTATCATTTTTGCATGAATTTCGTTAACATCACTGTACCTCATCAATGTCAATTTTATATCTAATAACAGGATCAGAAAATTGAGAACCATGAAATCCACGAATCCTTAAATTAAAGTTTTATTGCGTGTGGAATCAATGTAGATAAAATGAAAAACTACTGCAGTTTGTTTGTAAAAATACACACAAAAATGCAAAATTTCATAACTTATATTTTACAAAGTGGAAGATTATAACAATCGGTTAATTTTGGAACATTTTCTTTTCTTGTATTTTACAAAGTGGGAGATTATAACAATTGATTAATTTTGGTATATTTTCATTCGGCGAATTTAGCGACAATCATCTCACTGAACGAAAACAGAATTTGTATTCGACAATTAACTTGAATTTCCCTCTAATTTAACATTAAACAACACATTTATTCGGAAACTAGAGTATTAACAGGTGTGACAAGTGGTCAGGTAAAAACAGTCAAAAAATTTTTTAAATACCAATATATTCTTCAAGAGAAATTCTACTTATTTAATTCTTTTATACTAATTTGAAGTATTTTCTGTAAGAAAACATTAGTAGTTTCCCCTTTTTGTCATTGTGATTTCCCTGACCACTCGCCACCCTGATTAGGCAACCAAAACTGAATATTAGCCATTTTTGATAAGAAACTGTGTATAAACAAAGGGAATTTTTGCCATCAAATTTGAAATTTAAGAAAGAACTATACGTATAAAATCCGTTCTCCTTGAATTCCCTTTGTATGTTCCTTATACAAATCTCCAATTTTTGATACATTTGCATAAAACTTGTTATACATATTTTTAGAGCATAAAAACGGTTACTGTAAATTAAAAAATATATAGATGGGTCATTCCAAAAATAAAGGTCCCTTTTGAGAAATTTTTTTTCAAAAATTTTTTCATTTAAAATGAAATAAAAATATCATTGAGAGGGTTCTATACATATTCAAGAGTAGAAATTGAATATCAGCAGCACACTTTTTTAAAAATATTTATCACTACACTTAGAAACACAGACACATTGGCTGAAAAATGTCCCCTGTGTTACCATATTTTAAATAATCTTCTCAATTTTTCTTATTAAAATATAGAATTCCTTTTACAATATTAACACTTTAATATAAATGCTCTTATTCAGTGCCATATAGTTTTTTGTTTATGTATATATTTTTTCATGATATAGGCATATTATGTCCCCGGTGTTACCCTTTTTTCATTGTCCCTGTATAAAACTTTATATAACTTGGTAAAAATTACTCTAATATAATAAAATTATAGTAAAACTTATTTATACATATTAGCCAGTGCATATTATAAAACTGATCCATAAGAAAGTTTTTTCGCTTTTGTTCTGACAAAGGAAATGTCAGTAACATAGGGGACAATAAAGTAACAAAGGGGACATCCTAATTAAACGTAAAAAGTAACAATTTTAAAAGTGTACTTATGTATTAATTAAAAATGTATTTCTGATACAGACCAAGAAATGCATTAAAAACAGGATATTCTGTTGCATTTCATTTCTAAACTTTGGGTTTTTTGTCCCTTAACAACATATCAACCAATATCATGGTAACACAGGGGACTAGTAACACAGGAGACAAAATGAAATAAATTATGACCTATGTATTACTATTTTCATAGAAACAATGCAAAGTTAGATGGAATATTTTCTTTTAACTAAGACTTACAATTTAAATGCCAATAAACTAGAAAATTAATAATTAGTCGAAATAAATCAATAGTAACACAGGAGACACACAAAAAACACACCCACCTTCAAAAATCACCTTTACATAGATAATATTCTTAAAAATTTAACAAATGAGGAAAATGACTACCTAGGATGAATGCTAACTCTAAAAGTACATGAATGACTGCTGTTAACAACATTTAACTTGCAAATTCTTATTTTAATAGGAAGAAAAAAGTGGCGGTAACACAGGGGACAAAAATTAAGGGACACAGGAATTTTTCTTATAAAATGAAGAAAAATATTTACAAAAAATAGTTAAAGTATATAGGGATAATATAAAGACTACAAAGACATAAAAAATATCCTGAAAGATAACTTAAACGATACATATAGTAAAAAAAAGTAGGGTTTAAAAAGTAAAAATTGTTCTTGGGACATGGCTTTTTACAGGACACAATTATTATGAAAGTTATTTGAATAACAATAAATGGAATTTATCTCAAATTTAAAAATTGCATCAAAGAAAAATATCTTTAAAGTATATTTTCCAATATTTAAATTTAATTTTGAAACAAAATTTTAGAAAATATAGCAATACAAAGTGTCGGGACACCAAAGGGTGCTTTATTTTTGGAATGACCCAGATATGACCACTATTACCCCCTTTTTTCACCCGCCATCTATAATTTACCATTATAGAAATATTTCTTTTTAAATTTTCTAATTCCATCATTTCTTTTTTGTTGCACATCCTAAAAATTGACATAATAGTTTAAAAAAACATATAACATGTGAATTTTGTTTTTATTTGCCAATAAAAGTTCAGTTATATAGTTATATTATTGCACTTTTGAAATCGACGCCATTCTAAAGAAAACATGAATGGTTTCATATATATATGAAATGCTACTCCTAAACATCCAAGGTGTGACGGCTAATACTCGGTATTACATTTACCAGGAACACTGAATCGTAGTATTAGCAATCATAGGTGGCACTCAAAGATAAGACAAAAATGAATTTCTTTGGAATATTTCCTACTCAAGTAAGACATAGGCGAAATCCTTTTTAAGTAAATTTATTCATGTTTTACATCGTAGTAAATAATTCCATTAATGCTTCGGTTTCTTCGTACCGACGTAAGATGCCGCCATAATAAAACAGAAAAATGTTCTTACCACAATAAAACTTCACCTGTTAATGGATTTAAACCACCAGTAACCAGATAACAGCACTCTGTTTAACAGTAAAAAAATGTTGAGTTCTGCTTCTCAAATCAAAGTAATTGCGTTATATGCCTAAGTACGTACGGAAACAGGATTTTACATCAACGTTTTTTATTGCCATTTAACTTTTAACAAATTTTGAATTTAAATACGAAATTTTAAAATCGACGAAAGAGAAAAATTCTCTCAGTCCGTTGGATGAATAAATTACGTAATCTGTCTCGAACGTCACTTCGCAGGAAATGTGGGTAATCGAATAATTTTTTTAGAATACATATAAAAAGTATTTTGAAACAGGAAAGACTTAAATAAATAAATGAAATTTTAAGTAAAGTTTTGCTTTAACACTTTCAGCAGCTTCACATAACAGATTAAATTTTTTCAGAACTAAAAAAAGTAAAGAAAGCGTTGAATAAAGTTATGGAATTGAAATATAAAAAATATGTTAAGGTATTATTGAAAGGTACGGAAAAATTAGATACTTTAAGAATTTGCAAATAATTTTTATTATTACGTATATATATATCTAAAAAGTTTAATTAAACGCGTGTTAAGTGACGTAGATCCTTAATTTGAAAGTTTTTGCAGTTAACCGTTTAATGCATAAATTATTTTCCATCATTTTATTCATTATTTTTCATTATTATCTTTTTTCTGATAAATCAGAATTCATTATAAAAAAATTTTAGTATTGTGCTGCATGCTAGCTATTATCTGTTTATAATTCAGATCTCTAAATAAATGCTGATTTTTTTCCTTGCTTTACCAGGAGATTTTCATCTGTCCTCATATGAAGCCCATGTCAAAGTGTTAACAGATCTATATTAAATCAGAGATTTCAATTTCAAGAAAACAATTTAGGAAAAGGGATAAAAAGACTAGATATGACGTCACATTCTAACAAATCTTTCAACGTCCAGGAAGACTCAATTTATTTAAAGGACTTCTATACTTTGTTTATTACTTTGATTGTATTCTATAGCCATATCTTATAACTATACTTTATAGCTAAGTTTTCTATTAGTTTAGATGCATTGGTAATATTGCCTGTGATTTATATTTTTAAAAAGAACCGTTATATTCCTTTTCAAACAAACTTTCTAACTGATGTCACGAATAAAACTTATTGAGATGTTTTTAATTACAATAAATGTAAAAAAGTTTTTAAAAAAAAGTTTAAATTGTAATTTATATCTGAATTCTTCGTAATAGATATGTAATATCCGATTACCTAATCAAGATGTAAACGAAATTGATGGAGAAAGTATAATATAATTAAACAAATATTAATTGTATTGTTAACAGTGATAGTTAACTTCTATTATCATTTCTTATAATACAAATGGCATTCAGATTTTTTCCATTAACAAATCTCTAGCGAAATCGATAATGAAGGTATTAGTAAATGCACTAAATATCGACTTCGTCTTTGTTTGCTTCTTTCCACAAAAGATGTTCCATTCCCTAAGAAGGTTGTTAATGGATATCGAAGAGTAATGTCTATCTGAAGGAAGAAACGTGATTGACATGCGAATTATTTGCGTAATGTGAAAAAGAAATTCACATTATTGCGTATATACGTATGCATGTATATATATATATATATATATACTACAGTTGGGGAGAAGAGGCCTTTAACGTCTTAGGAATTAATTTACTTTAATAAATTATATTAATTAGGTAATATATATATTTTTTTCAAATTCTTGTTTAACTTTATTCTATAACTGCCGTCTAATTTTTCTCTATGCAAAAATTTTACAATATTTCGAATTAAATTCACTTTATCTTACACTTATGTTTTGTTTCGTTTTTTTGCACACTTTGCATAGAATATAAGCAGTTAAAACACATAGCCAAAAATTTTGATTTTTGAGATACTTTTACTGTTAATATTACATAACTGAGGTTTATGGATATAAACATGAAAATATTTTCCTCCGAGCTTGGAGTTGCACGAATTTGCCTGATAACATTTAAATATGTCTTTGTCATTTTATGTACACTCTAAATGAAATGAAGTGAACAGTAAGTGTATCACAGAGTCAAAATATGCCCAACCTACTTAGAGTAACTATTTACTCTGAACAAAAGTGGAATTGTTGGCTCTTTGAAAGAGTGAATAGTCACACTTGCGAAGTACATATACATTCTAAACACGAGTGAATAATCATTCTTACGGAAAAGGGACTATTCACTCTTGCTAAGAGAGGTGCCAACTTTTGAAAAATATTAGGTGGGTTGGACCATTTTAATGTAAAACTACATTTTTTTAAAGATAAGTAGATGGATAGGAAAGTTATGATAATGAAGTAAAAATTTATCTTAAATAAATTATAAATTTTTGATTGCATTAAATTATATTCTCATATGAAGTCTTCATTTTATACTCTTTAATACTTACCTTTATACTATGAATATAGCTAAAATTAAAATTCAAAGGACTAAAAAATGACTCAGGTTAAAATGCACATTAAAAGTCCTTGACATATGTTTAAAAAAATCATTTAATCTTATAGTAACTAGAAAAAGTAGAAAGCTCTTGTCTTTTTCCTGAATACTTAAGCATTTAGGTTGAAAAATGAATTCGGAAATGCATAAAAAAATAGCTAATTTTATACAATCTGCCATTGCTATTTTTGTATGTATTTATCTGCTCATTTAGACTAAAAAGTTAGACTATAACGCATAAAAAGGATGAATGTGGAAATATTAACAGAAAATTTCTTTTTACAGTACATACAGTACATTTTTAGTACATATTTATATTGTAACCATTCTTTAAAATCACTATCATATAGGTACAGTAATATTTTAACTGGCTTATTTAGATTAGGTTGAATGGTTTGGATTAGAGTCCTATGCGCCTGTCAGTGCTGTCGTTACTTTGTTTTCAAACAAAGTGATTTTCATTGAAAGGAATTATTTTTCCAATGATTATAAAAAAATAGCAGAATAGCACAATAATGGAAATCAGGTGGACTAAGAACAAATTGTTGGGTGGGCTCGGGCCCCATGGGCCCATATAAGTTGGCACCACTGCTTGCTAAAGTTTGCATTTTTGACTTCTGGTATGACTGAAACATCACTATTTGGTAGAAGTGAATGTTCATTTATTATGCAGTGAATTCTTTTTATGTTAGTTTATGAACATTTTTTTTAAATCACATCTTTTAAATCATGCTATGAAAATAAATATAAGAATGGGAAAGATTGACATAAAATACATTATTGAAAATATTTCTTTAATTTGTAGTTTGTAACATTAATTGAACTTTTAAGGAAAAACTTATTTAAATTTACATACGAATTGAATTAGATTGCTGACAGAAATAAATTAAAATATTTTATTCCAATCTTATTCCTTGTGCTTGCTTTTATTCGTAGTCCTATATATGATAGTTTTAAAATCCCCAAAAGGGCAATTAATTACCCAAAATCTTACTCAGTCAATATTTTTTTTCTCTTCAGAAAAACATTAAATTGTATTTATCATTTTAATAATTCCCGCGATGTACCTTAAGTATGTTCTTTTTTAATATGTAATTCAATTTTTGTTGCTGGAAAATGCATATTAATACAAAGTTTTTTTTTTTATAAAAAAACATGTTAAGCCATATTTACTTTTTAATTTTTTACTCTTGTATGTATTGTATTTCATGAATTTGAGCTAAATAGATTTTGTATGTTTTATAGGGAAATATTTGAAAAAGATTAAAAGTAATAACTAATATTTTATAATTGTACAATAAATCAAAATTCTTAGATTTAGCAATCTCTCAAAAATGTTGTTATGCATAATAAAAAATTCCTATTATTTTATAAATTTTTCAATTTTTGAACCTGAAAGCATATGTTTGAAGATTTAAAATTTAAAATAATAATTTAAAATAATATTAGTAATAAAAAAAATCTTTCAAAATTTCACAAGTTAACATGTAAGAAGACGTTTCTCAGTATAATGCTAAGTTTCAATCTGAAACTATTTCGTAATGCCATACGGTGCCAGTAAAAAAAAATCTTGACACTTAAGCCACAATTTCCCTGTTCGAATGTTTAATTTTAGCTTTTTAGTTTTAAAAAATAGAGACGAATGAGAGTTTCTATTACGCGTAGATTACGTGGAGTAGTATCCCTTGCAGCTTACTAAAATTTTGAGTTATGTCTTTATAGTTTTATGTTCTGGCAGTGGTTTAAAAAGAGTTCTATTTATTTATTTATTATTTTCTAAAAGGAAACTCTTCTAGTGTACATAATACATGTAAAAACATTTCAATTGTTGAATAACCTCTTGCTTTAACTTTATTAGAACAACATTTTACTGTTAGTCTTAAAGCCTGAAATTTACAAGCTTCAGGGCAACCTAATAATATCCTAAAAAAAGACAAGGCCAATTTACCACACGGCAGTATACGAAAACGAAAAAATTGTAAAAAAAAAAAAAAAAAAAAAAAAAAAAAAAAAAAAGGACGAAAAATATTTCAGCCAAGTGTGATAATTTTTTAACGTGACGTAATGTTACTACCAACTATAACAACTGCAGAAATAAAAAATAACATTTTACTAATGAATCTATCAGTACAGAGCATCTGCCACAAACTTCACATAATTCAATGAATGCTACGATTTTTTATCTGGCATTGTAATAATCGAATATCATATTTAACTTCAAAATAAAAATGATAATAAATAGAGTTAAGTGTTAGTAATCAGAAAGCAGTAAAAAACCGAAACAAATCTCAACAGCACAAATGACCTTCTCGACACATTTTCAAGTAACTGCGAACTAATATTTACATTGTACTATGAATAAAGGGAAATGGAATCGTCTTTCTATTAGGATTTTGTTTTGGGGCAGATAACAGACAGCAGGTGATTTGGATATTTTATATCGCCACCACAGTATCGGATAGGTAAAAAATCCTTCAAAATATTCCTGATAAATATTTTTCTATGTAGCGTAAAACTGTGTCATAAAATTCAAGATCTACCAGAATAAAAGATTGAAATAAATAAGACTTACTCTTACGTTTCATAAAGAATCCATTAAATAATATCCGTGCATTGTAACCTTTTCGTTACTGTGTATTAATGCAGTATTATTGACTATAACTCAATTATTTCTTCTCCACTTTGATTCTGGAACAAGAATTTTAGTTAATATGGATTATTTCAAATCATAGATACCGAAAGATTTTATTCTGATATCGAAATTCCAGTTACGTTTCAGTATTATTAATAAAAAAAGAAAAAAGGAAGTCTACATATTTGGACCCAGGGAACGAAGAGAGCATCCTAAAATGGCAGATGACTTTTTCTAATCTTGCAAAATGGGTCTTACTCAAGACTGTTCAGATTGGCTGATGAGTAATACATACGTAAGTCAATCTTTTGGAAGAATAACTACTCACTCTTTCGGAGGAGTGACCACTTATACTTGAAAAAAAAGTACGTTTTAAAACCAAATAAGCGTAATTTTCCTACTACTCTATGAAATGGTGCTTTTGAAAATTAAGAAGTGATATATTTTAAGTTTAACAAAAATATTTTGAGGTTTATAATGCCAGTATTCTCGTTAGCGAAATGAGATATTTCACTTTTGACAATGGAATGACCTATTTCAATCTCAACAACAGAGTAACATATTTCACTCTTTTCTGGGGAGTGGGAAATTCCACTAGTTTTATAATGTTCCCTCCAAAAAGAGTGAAAATGCCTGTCGCTCTTTTAAAGGGTAAACTTTTCAATCCTCCCAGTTTTAGAGTACATAACTTGAATTTATACATATTGATGTTATTTTTACCTTACGGTAAATTTTTCTCTTTTTAACATTCTGTTTTAGCTATTAGAAGTTCAAAAACACTGAAAATTGTCATTTTTTTATTTAAGAGTATTCTCGAAAATTCGTAAGTTTTAAGTAATAAATTTTACTTAAATAAATTGTTATCAATACAAAGCTATTCTTACATGTATTTCAAAGTTTATTTTATTTTCACCTCAAATATTTAAAAAAGGGGAAATATATTTTTATTTTTTGTCTTAAACGTTAAAAGACAGGTAAAATAAATATTGATATAGATATCTACAAGATGTTACAGAATTGTACCGACAAATTCAAAGGGCTGTTAATAGCCATCAAAAGAATGACAAATTATCATGGAACTTGGGATAGCAACTGCCCATTTAATGAAAAATACAGGGTGTTCTTCCCTAATTCAACTTTTGTTGAATGTACAAACTTTCAGATAACTGGAGTATATTATATTCAAACTTTTAACATACATGCTCAATTTTCTTGTTACATTTTCAAGTACTGTGAAAGAGGCATATCAGATTAAAATGTCTCGTTTTATTTAATCGCAGAACTGGTAATATTTTTCTGGAATTAGATAAGGATTGTTGTTAATTTTATGACCGCCAATTATCTGCACGAGGGATACAGGCCCAAAGGTGAGTGCCTTCCGTTCCGGTCATTCTAAACGAACCTAACCCATATGTGCGCAAATACATCCAAGGATCGAAAAAAACTACGGAAAATCCCAATCGATTAAGCCGACCAGCGCGATTGGGTTCGAAACCAAAATTTCACGTCGACCAAGTTTTAGAACAGAACCTCTGGGCCACTGGAAGAGCGATTAAATAAATGTATGAATTGCATTGAAAAATTCTACTGCGTAAAAATAAGGACACGATACACACCCTGATATGTATATTACTTACCATTTAAGTAAAGTTTAATGCTGTTTTATTACTATAGACAATAGATAAGATTAAGATATTATATTTGATAGTTTAAAATAGAATATGTTTTCTCAATCAGAAATCCCCAGTAGAATGATTTTCTTAACTTTGATCTTTCGAAATTTTTGACCGAAAGATCAAAGCTAAGAAACTTATCCATATCATTCTTCTCCCCTAAAAGGTTTTTTCAGAATTTCCTTTGACAAACTCAGTTTCGTAGAATTTTTTTCTCAGAATTTCATATATCATTTTATCTTTGAGCTCTCCTCCAACAGATTATCCTGTTTCTAAGTGCATCTCTAGATGATTTGTTGTTATAATATACAGCAAAAAAAATATTTTATATTCCATCAGACTACTATTATTAAGCTATTTAGATATAAAAGTTAAAGAACGTAAGTTGCATTAAATGTATTTTTCGTCTAATTTCAGATTTTTTTAAAGTTGGAATTTAAAATACTATTCACTGTTTAAAACATTTTACTTAAAAGTGAGAATTCTATGTGACAATCTGAACTGAAAAGAAAGCTTGTCGATTTGCTTATTTTTAAGTGTCCAATTTTAGCAGCAAACACTGTTAAAAATAATTATTTTTAAAAGTGAGAACTTTTATGTATTTTTTTTATATAGAATCGCTTGAGAAAAGAGTTCTTGATAATTCAAAAATTAGTGACAATTCGGACTGAAAGTAAGCTTGTCGTTAGATATTAATATTAAATGTCGTTACTCAAATCACATGTTAATGATATCAACAGAAATAATTTAGTGAATGTGTATATACTATAAAGAACGTTATAGCACGAAGTATATTTAAATAACGCACTTTATGAACTACAGCTGGAAGAAAAGTATTATATAACCCGAAAATATACATTGGCAAACATAGTAGATATATATACTTATTCACCAGCAACACATTCTCATTCCACTGCTTCCACAGAAAATTCTTGCCATGGATTGCTGAGAAAAAAAAATCAGACGTGTGGAATGTGATGAATTTTTACATGAGCATTCAAAAAAAGAATACATACGTTTCTCAATTTTAAGAGTTATGTACTCGAAATCGTTATAAGAACGAAAAGTACTCAATAATCATTACATTTTGCTTATATTTAAGTTTTAACAGTGTTTAATGAATAAATATATATTTTATATTGCAATATTTTTCAACTCATATAACTTTGAATAAATATTGATTTAAATAAAATAAGATTTATAATTTTTACTGGAATATATATATATTTGAGTACAGAAAAAAGCACATGAAAATAAAGAATTATTGTGAGAACCAGAATGTGATATGAAAAAAATAGAAAATTCAGAGAATGGTTACAAATATTGACATAGTTTTATAGATTACAGTTTAGACGTATAGATTTTTGTGTGATATGATTTTTTTAATATGGCAAGCCTATATTTTACAAGAATACAAATACTTCACATGTAATATAAAAATGGATGCATTTATATTACATATTTTTCTTATTAATAAATATAAACTGTTGCAATTTCCAATGAAAACTCCAACTAAAACTAAAATTACAAATGTTTTACTTAATAAATATTAGGTATACTATTATTTATGCATATTATGTACTAAAGCATAGATAAAAATAAAAATCACAGTGATTAAGTTTGTATGTTTTTTAATCAACACAAGCTAAAGTAACACACAACATCAAGAATAAGAATTATGTTTTGTAATGTTTTAACTATGAAATTGTTACAATATAAATAATCAATAACGTTTACCAATATGACGAAAGGAGTATGTGAGTTCCCTCAGTAAATACGCAGAATGTCCGGAACAATCTGTCTCTGTAAAGCTATTGCCCCGGCCTCTCTCTTTCTATCTCTCTCTCTTTTTAATTTAAGGAAAAAACGTGTTGAATAGTATTCTGTTATAAACAATAAATGTAATATCATTTCCGACCAAAGTAACCGTCAGGCCGTTTTTCACTATGTCTTTGCGGTCGCTTTGACCCGAATGAAACCATTACAAAAATTGTGGGTTATCATCTAAATCAACATGACTTAGGGCTTTCAAACACACAGAATTTAAAAGATTACGTCATAGGGATTAAATAGCATACAAACAAATAATTATAATACTACACATTATTTAGATATGATCAAGATATTGTACCACTTGCTAAAAATCAAAAAATAAACCCAATAAAATGATTTCGGAAAAAATGTAGTCTTCCGTTTCAAAATTATAGACAATGATACCAACATCAATGACAACTATTTTATCCAGTTCATGCGTAAACGGGAACACTCCACAATGGAAAAAAAACTGAATAGGGCCACTTTGTTTCAATTGGCTTCCTTATACTTCTTTACCCTAACTGATAGTATAGGGAAGGTTGTTGCGTAATAAATGGTTTTAGATTTTATTTTGTTTTCTAGCTGATTTAAATTTAAGTTTTACTATATCGTATGCATAAAAATCTACAGGTACACAGGACTATACGAAATTATTTCAATACACTACGGTCTATGGAAAGTAATTACTAAAGCGGACTTTTTTAATAGCAATGTGTTTTTTTAAGCTGTTAATTTAGATATATGCTTTCATTTACGATAGAAATAAAAAAATTTAGAATATTCTATAAGTGTTGAAAAGTTCCTCATTAGTTATGCGTTGCATGATTTTATATTCTTATTATAATTTAGAAGAATAGCATTCAATGTGTTCGTAAATAAGAAATGCATCAATATAAATAGTTATGATACACTTGAAATGAATCGTAGCGAACAGGTTTTCTTTTATTCCTGTTAAAGCATCGAAAACGGTTTTTCAAGTAAAACAAAATGTTTAGAATTTCTTATTATCTAACTTTCAAAAACTCAAACATTCCTGATATACAAGAAATACTAATGTAAATTTCACGCAATCTTGTATCACCAGCAAAATTAGAGTACATTAAAAAATTTCAGATAACAACCGCTTTCCGAAGTTAGCAGAAGCGTTTATGAAATAAAAATGGTCTTATATTTAAATTTTGGAAAAAACGATAAATTTCTTACAAAAAAAAAAACATTTTTGAGAATACAAATTTTTTGTTATTATAAAGTGTTTTAAGATCAAGAATTAATTTCCAAAAACTTGTGGGCAAAAATAAATACTTATTAACTTATATAAATGCTTATTCTACATCATGAAACTTCTACATAATTTTAGACTATACAAAGCAACCTTAAAATAACTTAGATAGCACTTAGATATAAAACTAGAAATTTCGAGGTCCTTATTATTCAGTCCTTATTTATATATTTTAAAGTGTCTTGTTAAGTCAATAAATTTATACAACAGACGCCAGTAAAACTACACTTAAAAAATGCATGGGTAATTGTCTTGAAAAAATATTAATTAAATTAAATTTTTTAATCTGAAAAAATTTGGTACTTTTTTGTTGTAAGGTACAAGTACCCAATATGGACAGTGCTCTCAATATGGACACTTTTAATATCTTTTAAAGTAACAATTTTGTTCGAGAGATCGTGTTACATGTCCAAGAAGAAAAGAAATTCAAAACGTAAGCCTATAAACTGCAAAAAGCGCGCTGTTTGCTATTTTGAAGAAAAGTTTTTGTTTCGTGGCGTGCTGATCTTAATTACAGGTAAGTGTAAATTCTTATTAGATATAGTAAAATTACGTTAAATATTGAAAAATAGAGTGTTTTAGAAAGTTGATAAAACATATTTTCAATTGCTATTACATATTTTATTTAAAAATGTTTTCTTTGTTTACTTATAACAAGATTTTGTAAAACTATGTCCGATTCCCAATATGGACACCTTATGTGTACATTGGATGTAAAGCAAGCGAATTTCAGATTGACAATTTTTCAAAATATCTGTTTAATGTTATTTTATTTAGCTACTCGTAAAGCAAGGTGACGTCACTGCGACGTCGTTGTGAAGTCACATTGGGACTTTGTGACCATCGATTGTCGATGTGACGTCACGTGACGTCGATGTGAAGTCACAGTGACTTAAATGTGAAGTCGCTATGGCCATTTTAGAGCTCGTTTGTGACATCACATTGTACCAACACTGTGAAGTCACAGTGTGACAAATTTGTGAAAAATGTGTCATTTGTGACTACTTTGACATTAACATTGTGACGAAACAGTGACAAAAGCGACGATATTTAAATTGCCAGAAACATATTTTCTAAAGTAAATAACATGTTTTGAAGAATATTTGTAATTTTCTAAAGATTTGTAAGAAAGTCACATCTCAGTCACAATGTGACGTCACTGAGTGGTGGCACTTATGTGACCAAAGCGACTCACAATGACGTCATTGTGACGTCACTGCGACCATGCATGCTATGAGGGTAATTCATAATATAATAATGTTCCACCTTCAACATCTGCTAGATAATTTTCCATGAAAATCACCTTAACCAGTATGTTATCGAGTCCAACTGTATGAAAAAAAAGACACAATTTCGCCAGGCGTTAAATTCAAAAGGCATTAAAGTGGTAAAATCCTTGCTCAACAATATGCCATCTGAAAAACCCAAGAAACCGCCTCCAAGAAAAAAAAAAAAAACCAAAAAGCCTTTACAAAAAAAATCAAAAGATGCCTTTCCTCTGTAGGGTATCTGTTAACGAAATCGTAGGGACCAGCGGTATGACTTCCTCAACAAAGGAAAGCTGGTACTGCTTCTTATGTAGTACTGATGCTGCTGCATACATACGGCCATGCATCACATGCGGTAGATATGTCCATGAGGAATGTGTGGGACTTACCGCCCATGATGAAGACGTTTTTATTTGTCCATTCTTTCAATACTAAAAAGAGAGATAGCAGATGTAAATACTGCAGATAGATGCAATAAAGTAAAGTAGAACCAATTATATTACTTCATAATATTTTGCAGTAACTGAGGTGCTTTTCATAGGTCTTCGAACAGCCATAACCGAAAATGCCCCCCCCCCTTTTAAAGGGCATGTTCTGAAGATATGTACTGTGCTCCCCTCTCCCTCTCAATACTTTAAGACCCATTTTTTATGCCCTCTCCTCTAAAATCCCTTGGAAGAGTGACTCTTCCATACACCCTGTGTGGTAGGTCGATAAGGAGCACCTGTCCCTAATATGGATAAACATTTCTATAATAGCAACAGGTGGTTCCTTATATGAACACTAATAAATATTTTTTGTTTTCATCATTTAAATTAAACCACAATAGTTACAAGATCACTAATTTTAATAATGATAGTCAACAGTCCAAGGATAGTGGTAATATATTTTTGAAGTCCTATACACGGGGTGAATAAAATAAATTTTCGTTAGGGTGTCGATATTGGGTACAGTTACCTTATTGAAATTTAAATAATACAAGAGTTATTACGCAATAGAATACGTGTGTAACATACGACATATAAATATAACACACTAGAATTAGTATTAAAAAACGAATACTTTGTTTTATAACAAGGATTCGTTTTAAATGGTTTAGTTTTATTCAAAACTATTTAATATATGTATTTATAAGCAAAATATTGCTATATGTTATCAACAACATCATGTTTTTTCGTTACAATGTCATAGTATTGCGATACTCATCAGGATATTATGTGTAATAAAGCATTTATTACTCCGAAATAGTTCCATAGTTATCCTTATCTTTAACCATAACTAATGCTATGACACAGGCATATGTATGGGAAACAGTGTTCTCGGAAACAAGGCAGTCATATCAAAGCAATTATGCACACAACCGCACTTTTAATGCAATATAATATTGGAATAGTCCCATTAATTGTAACTCAAACCGTCATTCACAAAATGTGATGCAGCGTTAGTGTCAAGATATTATATGTATAGCAGTGTAATTATTTTAAATACTACGCTAGCTCAATTATTTTAGATTGTGCTGTAAATTTTACGTTACAAATATTTTATTTTAACAACATTTGATAATTCTAGTCAACTACTGAAAACTGTGGAATGGAAATATATGTGGTAAAATTAGACAAAATTCTTGCTTTCACTCATGCATGTGAAAAAACTATTTGGAAAAAGAAAAATAACAAATTACTGTCAACAAAAGATTTTAAAGATTTCATTTTAAGTTTTATCTTTAAAAATACTAGCTGACCCGCCCGGCGTTGCCCGGGTCCGTATTAGCAATATTAAACGAACTTGAAATTTGTATGATTTTATCAATAACTGGAAGCATGCAGAAATGCATTGTCTGAAATACGTCATTTTCATCGTTATAAAGTATTAAAAGGTTCTGAAAAAAAAAGAAAACTTTTAGTAATACAATTTTTAGTTTAAATCAAATGTTTTCAATATTTTATTTAATTTTATTCAAAATGAAAAAAGATTTTCTTAGCAGACGATTTTTTGTGATAAATACATTATCTGTTTTATATTTCTTCTGCTTTATTCCTTTTATTTATAGAGTTCAAAATGAAAAAAGATTTTCTTAGCAGACGATTTTCCTGTGCCTCAATTAATTATCCTCGGAATTCCTTTTATTTATAGAGATTATTACTCCAGTGTCTACAAATAGCACTTATACTTTATGCAATGAAACTTTACTGCATATAAAAGTAGCAATTACAATCACTAAAGTCCAATATTGAAAATTTTCCCAAAACAGTGTTACTGAATTACACATTTACCAGATTTAGTTTTGATTAAGACTTGTAATTTATGAATAACTGTGGTGTAAGCTTTTAGTCATATATTTAACATGATTATATGTTTTTATTTAATTAATGTTTTTCATGACGTGACGATGTTTAAAAAATTAAAAAAGTTATGAAAAGCTTCTTCTTAAAGACTAAGTAACTTATATTTGAAAATGGCAGGCACTTCCTACTTTTCTGAAATTTTATTTTAGTTATTCTATTTAATAAAAATTCATGCTTTTACACTATCGATATTCAGTATATTATTATGCACTATAAAATGCTGTTTTATAAGAAAATCTTTTAAAAACTAAAAATTTAATGTTTTATTAATTTTACTATGTATAAATTAATAGTGAATATTCTAATTCTATAACATTGTATCCAATAACATTTAATAGTGGAGAGGGATTTATAATTGTGTATTAGAAAGTAAATTAGTCGAAATAAGAAATAAATGAGTTTTAGTTCAGTTAAAAATATGAGGGTGGATCCTCAAAAAAATTACAAGCAGCAGCAGCATTTGAAAACTATTGTGAAGAGAATATTTTAGCCCAGAGTAGAGACAGATGCACTAGTTGTCTTATAGGCATTGTGTGGGTATGTTATGCAAGTTTCTAGGTACATGAGAAGTTTTGAAACGGCAAGAAGTTTAGAAAAGAGGTCTCACTCGTGCTACTTTGACACGGTTATGAGATAGCATCCGACGAAAACGCTCTTGCTCGTTGGATGACAGTGTCGTCATCTTGCATGACAATACAGGACTAACTTTACAGATGAAACTCGAAAATTGTTACAAAAGTTAAAATGGGATGTCTGAAAACACCCTCTATCCTCCATGCAGCCCAGATTTGGCACCCAGTGAATATTTTCTTTTCCAAAATTCAGGGAACACTTACATATCTGGAATCAAGTTCTTCATATAATGATATGAAAACAGCTGCCAATAACTTATTCAATGGGCAAGGACGTGATGTCTACCAAGCTGTATTAAATACGTCGGATCTGCGTTCTGATAAGCGCCAACATAGATTTGTTGATTATGTGGAGAAGTGATCGGAAAGTTTGTTAGTCCTTTTCTTGATATTTAGCTGGATTTATGTAAAAAATGAGCAAATTAAAGAAAAAAAAATATTATTTTGATGCTATATTAAGAACAATTACAAATTTGTTCTCGTAAATAATCAGCATAAATTCCTAAACATTTTTATCGGCAAAAGACACCTATGTATAAGATGCATTTAGAAAATACAAAAATTTGCATATAAATTATCAGAACCAATAAAGATTAGATTTATAAAACTTATACATATCCTTTATTAAAAATCAGCTAATTATAATTTCAAATTTAGTCCCGATATTAATTTATCCAAATTCACCCCGTACACTCGTTTGTATAAATGCACAGTACATTGCTACTTTCTGATGTTTTAATTTAATGTTACATTATTCACCACTGACGGCGGCGTAATATTGTGAACTGAATACTAATATTTAAACAAAATAATGGGCCATCAAAATTAAAATAAATGATTATATTAATTTTGATATTCATCATTATAAGAACAGTTCTGAAATACACTATCATATTCCGCGCATAAAAAAAACTTTTCCTCCCCCATTTTCCAATTATTTCAATTTTGCTTTATATGGATTATCACGAGCATTGTTAAAAATAAAATAAAATTCGTTTTTCAGGAAATACTTTTATACATGTAAGCTTTTTTTTTACAATACAATTTAATAACTCATAAAATAAGAAAAGACAAACTTTTTGCGTGAAATTAATGTCATAGTTTAATATTTACTATCATATTTTTAAAATCATAATACATATTTAACGCAAATAAAAAAGGTAAAGGGATGACAAAAATATTCTATTAGTACAGTTTCTATAAAGTAAAGTTCAGATAGTCTAAAAAATTAAATCTTGAAAAATTAAAATTAGTAATTAAAATTAAAATTAGTAATTAAAGCGTGTATTTCGATCCAAAATGTCTTCCTTGGTAATTTTCATATCAAAAGACATATTAATATTAAAGTCGGACAGAATTATGCCTTTAAAAATTCAACAAGACTGTTGAAATTCATTGATCGCTTTTTATTTACATAAAGAAAAACTAAAAAATGAAAGGATCATTAAAGCAGTTTACTACATCTTAAAAATTTATTCAAATATTCAAAGGAATATTTTTTTGTTGTTATTCGGACTGCTATTATTTCGAATTAATATATTCATAAATTCATTTATGCTTAGGAAATGCGGTACCCGAATAATAATCTAACTTAAAACATAAAAAAACAATTATTTTCTAAGAACGAGCATGTGTGTTTTAGTTAAATATGGACTCTGCGAAAACTGCATTAATATTTTGAGTTAACTATTCATCGCTAGTATGTTAAAAAAAATGCAATGAATTTAAATTAAAAACAAGAAATAATCAATTCCCTACCGGTCGCACAGTGTTCGTTTCCTTGTCTAAGCGACTCCTACTAGGCAATCAAATAATCAATTTAAAAAAAATAAAAAGAAGAAGAAGAAGAAGAAAGAAAAGGAAAAAGAAAATAGTAATTTTAAACGTTTTAAGTAACAATTTACAGTACACAGTATTTTATTTTATTTAATTTTAACATTGCATTTCATTGACAGTTTTATTAATGTTTGAATTATACTTATAGTAATAATATTAACAGACATAAGTATACTAGTTGTACTTTCAAAACATGCTAAGATGAATTTTACGGGACTTGATTTTGACATTCAATGGTTTATCAGTTTACATATTTTGTCACATATCAGACATATTTTGTTAAACATGCTTTTTATAGCAAACAGTCTAGAAGGTAGTATGCTATTGATTTCAGTATCTTAGTAATTCTGAAGTATATTTCAAACATCCTTTAAAATTAAAACATTGGAAAAAGAATATTTTATATATTTTTCAGAAGTTTTATAATACATATATTATATATAAATATATATATATATTATACATAGATTTGTCTTTTGAGAATTACAATATATGAAATCCTTAAAAGATTATTTTAGAAAAATTTGTATTAATTTTAGTAGTAAAAAAATGGCGTTCATTGTTGTTCATATTTTCAGCCTAAAATTAATGCCACCTAAAGAATTTGTTTTTTACGAAGCAAGTATTCATATCAGGCATGTTTGAACAAAATGTGGATATTTATAATAAATAATATAATTTAATATTTCTGATTATCAAACATTCTTTATATTTAAAAGCATTTGAAAAAGACTATTTTATATATTTTTAGCAGTTTTATATAGATATATGTATATTATACATATATCTAATAATGTCTTCTAATAATTAAAATGTATGAAATCCATAAAACATTATTTTAGAAAAAAATTTATTTATTTTAATGTTAAAGGAAATCGGCATTGTTGTTCACATTTTCAGCCTATAACTAATGCCACCTAATACCAGCTCCCATATAAAGAATTTGTTTTCTACGCCGCAAGTATTCATATCAGACATGTTTGAACAAACTAATGGGTTTTAATAATTCTGATTATCAATGTTTCATTGGATAATATTATTTATGAAAACTTAAATTTCGAAAAATCTATGGTAAGTACCACTAGTGATGTACAGTTACATTGCCTGATAGCTTTCTCAAATTAGAACAAAATGCAGCGAATTTTAGGTTTTACTACCATTTTTATCGATGTATTAAAAGTGTTATCTTTGTATTATAAACAGTTTGGTGTACTTTGATTTGCATATTTTTACTACTCATAAACTATATTACCTAAAGCTAACAGACATTGTGTTTTTCTGGTCATTTTGAAAAAAAAAATACTATTAATTATTATGTTTTTGATTACAAAACAAAAATTGTGATACATAAAAATGCAAGCCCATTTGCAACTTCTTTTATTTTCTATAGGTAATTTATTGTACTTTCTGTTTCTGTATCTGTACAATTTCTTAGTAAAATATACATGTTATATTTAGTGCCATAATGAACGTATGTATGAATTCATATAATTGCTGTCGCAAATATTCCATATTTTTTTTCTATACACAAATTTTAACCATAAAGTCTTTGAAAAAAAATACGCATTATATCTCCATAAGTACCTCAGTCACTTAGTAATCTTAGTTTAACCAATTTTAGTTTCTTACATCACTCGGTACGCTATATAAGTAACGCAAAACAAACTACTGTCAAACATTGATATATGATTTTACTATTTTATAATTTTACAATGTATTGTGTCGATCTATATTTTTAATACCAAATTAAAAATTTAAGTTTACGGATGTCACAAAGTTACCTCATCGGCTAAAGTTAGTTTATATTTTTACCTTAAAATGTAAGAGAAAACGAATCTCAATTATTTCTACTCTCAGAATTATATTATAAATAATTTAATCTCCGAAAATAATATTTATGTATTATTATTCA
Organism: Maratus speculifer; assembly: GCA_964019185.1. Lineage (NCBI taxonomy): Eukaryota > Metazoa > Arthropoda > Arachnida > Araneae > Salticidae > Maratus > Maratus speculifer. The sequence continues at coordinate 275,114,753 of OZ025289.1, read as the reverse complement.
ATTACTGAATCCTTAATCATAATGACACTTATGTAACAAAACATACACATATTTATATCGTAAAACTAAACGAATAGGCTTTAATTCAATATTTCTAATTTCACATAAGAAAAAATAACAAGCGTATCTTTCTTACCATTCTTTCAAAGAAAGTATTCATCAAACAATGTGGATCTAATGTAGTTAATGGAAAATCATATGAAGTCATAAAGTTTTCATTAGCCCTCTTCTATAGTTTTCCCCAGAGATAATTTCTTTGTCATAACCCTTTGTACTGAATCTCTTAAAGAATTGTCTAGTCGAACTAACATAAAAATAACGAAGAATATTTACTTTTGTTTAGTGGTTCTAATACGTATTAAATTTGTGCACGAAAAGTATCCGGATACCTACACTGTAAAATTTCTGTAAAAACACAGAAAAAAGGAAGACTCTATGTAAATTAATGCTAGTTCTTACTTAAATACATTCGATCGAGTTTCTCGATCATCATTTTACAAACATTTTCGTTATGTTATATTTAAAACCCTGCAAGGATTTCAATGTGTTTATCCAAAGACAATCTTGTCTTTGTTAAAACTTGTAATTCAAAATACACAGCTTTAAACCTATTTTGCAGTTTCATTAGAAATGATATAAAATATATATATTTTACGTAAGAATAACTTAGAGAGAGGTTTATCCCCCTAACTCTCCTCGGAGTTAGGGCGATTTTTGTCAATAATTATATTGCAATTATTTCTTCACCATATGCCAGAAACTTGGCAATAACCAAAATAAATTGTGTACTGTTATATCAAAAATTTTATTGTTATTACATAGGCTACTACTATTTGGTAAATGCGCTATAATATCTTTAAAAAACATATTACATAACATCAATAAAATAATGAAATGTTAAAAATCTCTTTTAAAAAATAAATTGCATTTTCTCTCTTTATTATTTTTTTTCAAAAAAATCTTTTTAAAAAATAGCGCATTAAAAGTAGTGTGTGACAATTTTTCAAAATTAGTTAAAACATTATTGTTCTAAAAAATGAAGTAGATTCAAATTTTTTCAATAAAAAAATCCATTGATATTTTTTTATTTATTACATAAAAAATTAAATTAATTAAAAATTATATACTGTATTATGTATCTGCCTAAAATAAATTAAAGTAAACATTTTACAAATTTTTCAACGATTGTACTAGAAACGATATCGTTAGAAATGACAATAGACTTTTCACCGTTGAATCTTAAAATAGATAAATAAAATAATAAACTTTTTAAGAGTCACCATTAAAGCAGGACGCGTTTTGAGCTACAAGAATAACAGCTCGTCATCAGTTGAACCAACACGTGTCCCTAAGGGAGGCAGGGTGAGAGATGAACTTTGTCCTCTTATCAGCACAGATCTGTGTCTTTTATGTGCGACTCTGTCCCCTTACGGACACGTGTTAGTTCATCTCATGACGAGCTATTATTGTTGTAGTTCAAAACGCGTCCGTCATTGCTTTTTTGTCTAATGGTGATTCTTACAAAGTGCATTATTTTATTTATGTATTTTATGATTCAGCGGTGAAAACTCTGTTGTCATTTTCAACGATTCCGTTTCCAATATATTCGTCATAAAATTTGTAAAACGTTTATTTTAATTTATTTAATTTGTAGCTCAAAACGCATCCTGCTTTGCTTTTTCGTTTAATGGGGATTCTTACAAATTGTATTATTTTATTTATTGTTTATCGCCAGTGTTATCGGTGTTTTTTCTTCATTAAATACATATTTTTCAGAGAATAGCAACAGCTTCCATACATCAGACAGTATGGTGTCCTTCCACTGTCAAGAGATCTCGGGTTTAATTCCAAGGATGGCTGTAAACAGTTTTTGTTAAAATTAAATGATGCAGCAGTTCTAATTTACTCAAAAAACTCAAATTCTTCGAAACTCTCTAAAGATTGAGTGATTCTCTTATTTCGAAACCTAAATTAAATTATTATGATTAAAAATAAATTTACAGTCTTATGTATTTTTCACGCTGTTAAATTATAGAGTCCATGGAAAATTTACCGATTAGCTTTTTTGTTATTTAACAGAATCTATGTTTTTCTAATTTATGTAATTTTAAATAACACTTAAGATAAAGGATTACATGTAGATTTTTTTGTAATCTCACAGAAAAATTTTAATAGTTTAGTAACCATCACAGAAGCTGTTTCAACGAAACACCAACCAAAAGAAATAAGAGAGGCATTGGCGTTTCGGATATTGGTCATTAGATGACATGGCACCCTTACTTATAAGTAGGGGAGAGGGGGGGCAAGACGGGGTAATTAACGTTTCAATCTCAATAAAACCAACATTTTCCTGTCTATATTATCTTTTTTATTTCAGAAATCATCTTTGGTAATCAGTCTTCCATAACTAATTCTAATTAGGAACATATGTTAAATAATTAAATAGAAAATTGACAAAAAGTAGAAAAGGTCAGATCTGCCCATCATGCCCCCTCCGCGCGGGTAAGATGGGGTACCTTGAAGGGCAAGATGGGGTTTGAAAAAATCCAATTTATTTTTGTTGACAATATTCGCAAGTAAACGTTGCATCATCATCTTCATCATCTATACAAGCACAGCTACAGTGAGTCCATTTGCCGCATACAGAATAGGCAGCCCAGCCTTCATTTGACTCCAAATAACAACCATTACAATACAAACATGGTGTATTTTTAATTTCATTATCGCTGCTCTCTATTGATGGAACATACTTAGATACTTTTTTCTTTTTGTCTACTTTTTTTTATTAGCCACAGATTTTTTTTCAGTTTTCGTTAGTTCTCTTATTGCTTTTCTCTTTTGCTTTTCTTTCTCTGCCAACTTCTTTTTTTTAATCGTCTCTTCCAATTAATTTTTATATGGTGATGAAGTTATAATTGCGGTTTTTCCTCGTTTTCTAACAGCGCGAGAAGCTTTGCGTGTTGCTGGAAAGGGCATTATTTGCTGGGGACTGGTTACGGAAAATGTTGATTTTTGTGGAGTACTTGGTGTCTTGTTTATTTCAGTATCATCTAACCAACTAGGGCAACCAGGCTTAGGGGATGATATTGTTGTAGTGGAGGTTGCAAAAGGAATGACTTTAGGACAGCTCGGTTCTGTTTCATTATTTGGATGTGCTTCTGTGACAGATGGAGCTAAAATCTGGGAATTAAACAACGGTGCTGCTGCTAACCCGATATTAGGTGTTGTAGTTGCAATTGTTACTTCAGTAGTCGGTTCTTTTTCGATCTGCGAAATATCCGTCATCAACGAAGCAGCAAAGTCACTTTCTGAGAAAACTGGTGGATCATATGGCCAAATTCCGCATTTTTTGAACCCATTTACAGCCGTTGACATAGAAGACGCCTGTATGAAAGCTTTCCCAAAAATTTCTGCAACTTGCCGAACTGTGACGTCCATTCCTGGATTGATGCGAAGCCAAGCTGTTATTTGTTGATCATAATATATACTTAACGGTCTCATGTAAGCAACATCAGCGACCTGAAGGCGGTGAGTTGTATGTGGGGGGAAACATAAAATGATAACTCCGAGGGATCGAGCTTCAATTATGAGATCAATATTTTGAGTGTGAGTACTATGCCCATCCAACAGTAACAGAACAGGTCGTTCGACTGTAGCTCCACTAAACTCGATAAACTTTTAAACAATTCCAGAAATAAATCTGCTGTCATCCAGCCAGAATCACTGCAAACTCCCCAAGCTCCAGGTGCAGCATTTAGCATTAGCTGCGGATCCATTCTTTTTCTAGGAAATACCATCATGGGTGGCATATATTGGCCACTTGCGCTGAAACATATTTCGACTGCGATGGTCGTACCTCTTTCTGCGGAAGTTATGGCCCCAACTTGCTTTCGACCTCTTTTAGCTATAATTTTTGACTTTGTCTTAGGCACAACGGAAATTCCTGTCTCGTCACAATTATAGATTCTGTCAGGTGTCAATTGATGTTCATCATAAACATTTCCTAAGAAAGTGAAAAACTGATCAACCGCCTGTTTGTTGAATCTGGCAGCACGCGCAGCAGAGGTGCTTTCAGGTTGTCTTATAGACAATTCTGGATCCCTCTTTAAAAAGTTTTGTACCCAGTCTTTACCAGCTTCTTTTTTTAAATCGTTAAATGGATGTGGTATATTATTTTTAATTGCTAGCCTGTAGGCTAAGCCTCTAAGATCTTTAGTAGTTAACCCGTAAAGCCTGCTCTCCATATCTAATATATATTTGCATAACTCTTTCTCTTCATCATAAGAAAAAACTGTTTTTTAGGGCCTAACTGAACCTTCATTTTCATTGTAGCTAAAGCATTTTCCTTAAAGCTTTCACGAACCATCTTCACTTTTCTTTCTAAAGTAGTTTGGGGGACCCAAAAGTCTTCGCTGCAAGATAGTAACCCATTTTGCCTTGTACCACAGAGTCCACCGCATTTCTCATGGTCTCTTCTGACCAATATCCTCTATTTGTTCTTCTTTTATAAATTTTCACCATTCTGCAATGATAAAAAATATCAAATATTGTAATATATTACAAATTATTAGTCTTTTACTGATATAGCAAAATGAATATTGGAATTATTTTAGTGCGGGCAAGATGGGGTACCCCATACCCCATCTTGCCCTCTCATGTCCAAATAAATTAACAAATTAACCTCTAAAACACATGCTCTCACACACAAATAAACAAGTGCTTACCTGCATGAGTAATCCTTGACCCATGTGAATAGCTTTATTTGTACTTTGAAATGCTATTACTTATAGAACAATCACGGTGCAACCAAAGTGATAAAATGCTAAGAAAATCGCCAAATAATATTTTTTCCACATAACAAACAAAAACAGTGGCGTCGTCGCTCTGTCACTGCGCTGACTAAAAGCTATTATGGCGGCGCCGCCGCACACGCAGAAACGATCGTGATTGGCCAAATGGTTTCCGATATAAGACGGGTACCCCTTCTTGCCCGTCACCCCGTCTTACCCCCCTCTCCCCTAGTGGTGTTCGCGGACAAGGCGGGAGACTAAAAATATAAAAAACTACTCCGTGTGTCACAAAGTAACATTTACAACCGCAAAGTGAATCCTACAGTCAGATAGCTTATGGTATATATTTTTATAGATATTAATCGTAATAAAAAATTACAATCATTTTACATACAAAACTGGCATTGACTCTTAATTTTCTATCCGCCGCGAACTGATATGTCTGTTCACTAAGCACCAAGTTTCACTGCAATAGAGGCATTATTTAAATTAATATAAATCTACAAATAGTATGCTGTTTTAAAATATTGTCTTAGGAATAATATTCTCAAGGCATATACTATGATTAATTAAAATTTTTATGCATTGGGTGAAAAATCATCTTTATATTAGAATTTTTTTAAAAAAATACTAAAAAATCAACATTACAATTTTTCTCTTTTGCTTTGCGGTCAGGGGGTCAAGAAGTGTTTTCATACTGTAAAAGAAGCACATCCTAAATTTTATACGACCTTTTTTTCTATCTATATTTTGATTCTGAATGTTATTTCCGATACATATTTTTTATTCATTCGTTCATTCTTTGGAAAAAGAAATTGCTATTGATTGATGAATTGATAATATATCTTATTACATCACTATAGTAATAAATAGTAATGCTATTTTTTGACATAATGTAAGCAAACTGTCAAAAATATTCTATTCACTTCTACAGTAATATACTTATATCGATATAGTATATCTGTATATGTATTACTCATTAAATAGCGTTTACAAAATATATCTGAAATGTGCTGTTTATTTACCCCAAGTCATTTTATTTTTTCCGTTTCATAGAGCTTTTAGAATAGCTTCTAATACATATGTAGCAACTTATTTATTTAACTAACCTACATATGTGTAACAGCATGACCTATGTATATAAACAGAAATGCTTGAACTCTCTTACATCAGCCTTATCAGTGACTATTTAAATAAAACCAATTAAAACGAGACTTGAAACATTTCCAATTTATTTAAATAGTTCTGTAATAATAGTGCAAGACTTTCGGCATGTTTAAGTGGAATTTGCGATTTTAGTAAAGCCAGAATCCATTTCTCCAAGCGCTTAATGGATTGCGATGATGAAAGTGGTTATTTTATTGTCCCCGATTAATTATTAGTAACGATAAAATGTCCTTATTTATTGCATGTCCAAATTATGAGCCATTCTTTATCAAAATATGGCTGAATAACTAATTGTAAAAGCATCTACCGTAGTTCATTTATTTACTTCAAATGTTATTTTCCATACATTTACATATTTATAAATGCATGAAGGATTGTATGAATTTATCAATACATATTTATTTTGAATTTAACTCCATTAGTATGTTTATAACTTTAGATAAATTATACATTCTATGGACGTTCAAAGAAATATATTAATGTTTACAAAGCTATTGTTTATATGTTAGCTAAAAGAACAGTTCAAAAAATTATTAGACTTCAGAAGTTTTAAATGTTTAAAAATAGTTAAATTTATTATGTACGTACGTAAAAACTAATTTATTTCATAGGAAATATTTTATTATTTCGCAGAAACTTTCTTGTATGTACACATATAACTAATATGGTAAAGAAAATATTTTTAGAATTTTTCTGTGACACAGCAGTTTTTTTTTTTTTTTTTTAATTTGACAACATTGAACTGCTGAAAATATACTATTTTCGTTCAACTAGCAGTGAAGTAACACCTACCATATATTTACGCAAGTGAAAAAAAAATATTTAAAATTGTATATGTGATAATAAAAAGTTAAGGTTTAAATACCGTTAGTTAACGAGATAGTGTTAAATAAGCACATACGTTTAAGGAAGCTTGAAGCTATGAAACTTTTGAAAAAGTTGTAGTAATTTGTACTATTTACGGTTACAAGTGTGTCGAAAGGTTTGTATTAGTAATTCATGCTCTAACTTAGAAATCCGAAAAACTAGGTGCTTTTAAGTGTTAAACAATTAAATTGCAAAGGGTTTATCATTAAATTAATGCTGTTTCTGATTGCCATACAATGTTTCTCACTGATACTTGTATATGAAATCAATAAGAAAATGAACCACAAATCTGACTGAAAATTTTGTGATTTTTTTTTCCTTTTACATTGCATTTTAATTAGCTGAAATCAGATTAGGATTTTGAAAATTTTAAACCATTAACCAGAATTGCATTAAGTATATGAATAATGTGCTGTAAAAGTTTGTGTAGTTACACAGGGCAATTTTACCGCTAGGTGTAAATACAAGACGGCAAAAGTTTGGAAACAGGGAAATTTTGAGAGTGGTAAAATACAGCGAGCAGTAAAAAGAAGATAATATTTTCAATTTTTCTTTTTATTACAAGTTCACTATAGACTAGCGCTCTACCAGTAATACAGTATAATACTCTATCACGGAAGCTTAAAATATTACAACCTATATCCTATATAGCGCGAGTGAACCATATACACAACTCTCCATTCAGCCGACTTCGAATGAGTTGAATATCACTTCCATCTAAAACTCCCAATGCCCGTGGTTTTAATAGACGAGTTCTTTATTTATTGTTGATGAATATAATGTAGTTTCGATGGATCTTTTATATTTGTATATTTTCAGTTGTCACAAAATTCTTTTCAAGAAACAAACAAGACACAAAAAATTCCAATCTTCAAAATGAACACATTATTTTAAAGTTTAACATATTTTTCTGTCTGTTCTAAAGTGTTCCACCCCAGTGTACAAACTGTACCTAATAAGGAAAAAATATGTACCTTCGTTTTAAAAATAACAAGGGAGAAAAAAATCACGCGTCAAGCCTAGATTATGCAGCATTCTTCAACGCATTCAAATTAATGTAATAAAAATATACCGTTCAAAAAAATAAAATATTGCGCCTCATTTTATCATATGGAAATGTATAACGCATTTCAAAACCGAATTTCAGTTTTCGGATAATTTTCCATCTACAATCGGAAAAAATATCGACATTTTTCAGAAAACCTGTATATGATATTGATATTTGAATCTATCAACGACGTGCATTCCAAAATTTAGTTCATTTTGGAAGATACATATATTTCAGATGAAAATTCCCCTTCAGCACTTTTTTCTAAGAAGAATGGTATGCGACTACTTTTGTGCATCCCAGTATACGTGGTATTGAATTTTTATATAAAAACTAATATGCAAAAATCTAATTAAATTTAAAAGCGCATGCCGAATTTTAAAACCTACTCTCTAGCAATCATTACGCAAAATCAGTACTGTAACCGATTTATTTTGTGTGCCCCTGTAAGTTAATAAAAAATCCTATGAATGCTCTGGTTTAACGTGATCGTCGTGAAATTCAGCGATTTATATTAGTTTCAATACATTTGAGATATCATTTAAATACACTCCAAACAATTTTCTTCCATAGACCATAATGTAATCTAATTCTTTTGAGTGTCCTATGAATGAACCATTAATGGTACATACTTCATATGCAAAACAAAACATGCTTTGGTGACCTTAAATAGGCTGCATCAATTGCACGAAAATCCGCGTATAATTATAGGATTTAGAGCGTGAATAAACAGACAAACGACAGGCAAACCAAATGCATAAGCACTTTTTCATTTTTATTGGAAAGTGCTAAAAACATCATATCTCCATTTTTACTAGAATTTTTTGTATGCGGTCAATAAAGTCTACTGGTAAATGATTCAAAATATCGTTCATTCACAATGGTAAATATTATTTAATAACTTAGTGCAAGAACTAAAATTCGTGTATGATTATAACTTAAATAAATGTCTGAACAATTACAACCGATCATACATTATACATATTGCCCTGCTACAAACACAATTAACTGTTAATAGTAATCTATTATTATGCTTATTCTAAACTATAAAAATCCTTGACTATACATATTTCACTTATTCTTATACACTATCTACCAAAAAGTATTTGTACACTTTCAGTTTTTGACATTTTGTCAAATATTTAAAAATATACTGGTCGGATTCTTCTGGAACTTCAGAAATATAAAGATTATGTTTCACTTTATATTTATTTACATTCATTTGTTAAGCGGGTAATTAGGGGGCCGGCAAAAAAACAAAGAATAATAGAAATATTTGGGATCGCCCTGTACATGAAAATGCACGAAACGACTTATCGCTTTAGAATACAAATATATGAATACAGTAGAATATGTACACTAATTTTTTTGAGAATAGCATGTATATTTATGGCGATAGAGCGATTTTTTTGAAAAATTCAAAAAATTCTGGTATGTTTTTTGTTTATATCATGCTGGGTGTTTGACCAAATTTAACGCAAATTTCAGAAAAATTGGCAAAATGCAGTAGAAAAAATGTAGCGCAATTGGAATATAAATATATTAAATATTTTATGAAATATGAGTAGTTGTATAAAATAATTTTTATCTGCGCATGCGCGAACTAGAAAAACATTTTTTTTACATCATTTAATAGTCAATTCTATGGAGTGACTTATAAAAAAAATCCAATCAAATATCGTGAAAATTCAAAAAGATATCATTATTTTAGTGAGATGTTTTTACTCTGCTCTCTAAAAACGGCTGAATCTTAAGGGATTCTCCACAAATTGACATTTTTTAATAACTGACTTTAAAAAAAAACTAGTATTGAATTAATACAATATCTAATACAATATTGCTGTGATAAGTACTTGACAATTGTGATAGAAAAGAAAAAGAGCTTTATTCGCATTCAGGGCCAAAACTAAGAGAGGGGGGGGGGAAGGGCATGTGCTCCGGGCGCTAGGATGAAAGTGTTCCAAATGTATCTTTCGTTTGGCGATTTTTTTCATGGCTATGTTTAGCATAATATTGTTAAAATTGTTATATCTGGGCTATGCTAAAGCATAAAAAAATCTAATGATGATGGCTTAAGGTCCTTGCCCCTATCCGCGAAGATGCTCACGAGCTAATGCTATTCCTATGGGGATGCATTTTTCTAACTCTTTTGCATTTGGACATTTTTAAATAATATGTTTTGCATTGGATAGCGGAAGTCCTTTTCAAGATCGCTCCGTGATTACTTTTTCAATTTTGGCGTAGATATTTTTATAATGTTTCTTTCACTTCCAAAAGCGGTTCTAAAAGTGAAACTAATTTTATAAAAAATATCTATGACTCAAATCGAAAAAGTAGTCAAGGAGCGATTTTGAGAGGGACTTCCGCTATCCAATGCAAAAAAAAAAAAAAAAAAAAAAAAAAAAAAAAAAATGAAAATTTTAAAATGCGAAAGAGTTATTAGAAAAATGCCTCCCCACAGGAATAGCATTAGCTCAGCAGTGTCTTCGCGGGCAGGGACAAGGGACTTAAAGATCCTGTTGAAAGTAGAATTTTTTTGATTCGGTTTGAAGTATCAAATTGGAGTATTTTAATAAAGCAGAATACGTTATTTTATATTACATATTTTAAGTTTTAAAATAAGTCGGCTATTAATAAATTGGAGAAATTTTCTTTGTAAATATGCTTTGCGAAGGAGGGGGAAAGGGGTACCTTCAAAATCCACGTTTGCCTCGGGAAAAAAAGACTGGTTTTGGCCCTGTTCACATTTAATAATTTTTAGATCCTCCTCGAGAGGCAATTACATCTGCGACTCTCCTGGGCATGTTTTCAACTAGTCCTTGTATTACATTTAATGGTATTTTATTCCACTCTGTTTGCACAAGGCAACACTCTTTTACTGATTTTGGGCGTGTGTCACCCGCCTTAATTCGACGATCCAACTCGTCCCAGAGGTTCTTTATTGGGTTCAGGTCTGGGCTCTGGGCAGGCCACTCGAGTCGATGCACTCCATTATCAGCATACCAATCCATGCTGGACCTCGCTACTTGGCAGCTTGCGTTGTCATCCTGGAAATAACATGGGTCCAATCCATAGTATTGCCACAACGTAGGAAGTACACTGTTGTCCAGTATATTACAGTAGGCATCGGCATTGAGCTTACCAGGAATTGGGACCAAGGGTCCTAGTCCGAACCAGGAAAAACAACCCCAGAACAAAATTCCCCCTCCGCCAAATTTAACTGTGGGCACAATACATTCTGGTAGGAGGCGTTCTCCAGGCAGACGCCAGACCCTACCATCAGAACGGTAGAGGGTGAACCTTGATTCATCACTCCAGAGAACCTGTTTCCATTGCTGTACAGTCCATTGCTGGCGTGTTTTGCACCAACTTAACCGAGCTGCGCGGTTGGACTTGGTGATTAAAGGCTTATGGGCGGCAGCACGGCCATAAAAATTAAGCAGATGAGTTTCCTTACGGATGGTATTCATGGAAACAACACATCCTGAAGCTTGTTGAAATTCTTGGCGTATGTGTAACATTGGTTGGTTGCGGTTCTTCCGAATTTCTCTAGACAGAACCCGTCGGTCTCTATCTTCCAGTTTCATCGGTCTGCCTACTCTGGCCACATTCTGACAATCACCATTCAGCTTCCATTTTCTAATCACATAAGCCACAGTCGTTTTGGGGTAATTAAGCTCGCTAGATATGTCGATTAAAGATCGGCCATTTCGGTGGTACCCGATGATCACACCTTTCTCAAAATCAGACAGCTCTGTTCTTCTTCGCATTATGCATGCGATTGATGTCAGTGTTGTTTTCGACACCACATTTAACAGTGGAGAACTTGACGTATTTCAGGATCGCAGATATCGGCATTTGCATAAGAGCCATTATCAATTATGTATCAACGGGTAGATTTGACACAAATGCTTCGATTTTTTATAATTATTTTTATCCTGAAATAGGTTCGTTCTGGTAATTATCTAAGAAAAGAAGTAAATCACCAGTAAAAAAAGTAAATGGAGATTTGGCAATTTGCGTAAAATCTGACGTCATTCAACTGCTTTCAGAGACCAATTGAAAATCAGTTCACTCCTATCCACAATAACTTTCTGAATTTCCACGAAATTCGATCGGATTTTTTTATGGGTAGCTCCATAGAGTTGAATATTAAATTATGTAAAATGATAAATTTTATCGTTCACGCATACGCTGATTAAAAAATATTTCATACAAATACTCATATTTTAGAAAACTTTTAATATATTTATATTTCAATAGCACCTTATTCTTTCTACTACATTTTGCGAATTTTTCTGAATGTGGCTTTATATTTGGTTGAAAATATTGCATGACATAGAACATTTTAGAAAATATTTAATATTTTTATATTTCAATGAATTTTGGTGAACTCCCCCCCCCCTTTCCCTTTTCTTCTTTGCAAAGCATCTGCAAAAGTATTTACAAAGAAAATTTTCTAATTTATTAATAGCCGACTTATTTTAAAACTTAAAATATGTAATATTGATTAAAGTAGTCTGCTTTGTTTAAAAAAAAAATGATACCTTAAAATCGTGAAACGGAATCAAAACGAAAAAAAAAAATCTGCTTTATGCGGGATCTTTATGCCATCATCATTAGATTCTTCTATGCTTTGGTATAGGAGAAATGCTTTGAATGGGACGATTTTGACAATATCATGCTAAACATAGACATGGAAAAAATCGCCAAACAAAATGTACATTTGGGACACTTTCATCCTAGCGCCCGAGGCACATGCCCTTTTCCCCCAACCCTCTCTTAGTTTTGGCCCTGAATGTGAATAAAGCTCTTTTTCTTTTCTATCACAATTGTCAAGTACTTATTAGCAGCAATATTGTATTAGATATTGTATTAATTCAATACTAGTTTTTTTTTAAAGTCAGTTATTAAAAAATGTCAATTTGTGGAGAATCCCTTAAGATTCAGCCGTTTTTAGAGAGCAGAGTAAAAACATCTCACTAAAATAATGATATCTTTTTGAATTTTCACGATATTTGATTGGATTTTTTTTATAAGTCACTCCATAGAATTGACTATTAAATGATGTAAAAAAATGTTTTTCTAGTTCGCGCATGCGCAGATAAAAATTATTTTATACAACTACTCATATTTCATAAAATATTTAATATATTTATATTCCAATTGCGCTGCATTTTTTCTACTGCATTTTGCCAATTTTTCTGAAATTTGCGTTAAATTTGGTCAAAAACCCAGCATGATATAAACAAAAAACATACCAGAATTTTTTGAATTTTTCAAAAAAATCGCTCTATCGCCATAAATATACATGCTATTCTCACAAAAATTAGTGTACATATTCTACTGTATTCATATATTTGTATTCTAAAGCGATAAGTCGTTTCGTGCATTTTCATGTACAGGGCGATCCCAAATATTTCTATTATTCTTTGTTTTTTTTTGCCGGCCTCCTAATTACCCGCTTAACAAATGAATGTAAATAAATATAAAGTGAAACATAATCTTTATATTTCTGAAGTTCCAGAAGAATCCGACCAGTATATTTTTAAATATTTGACAAAATCAAAAACTGAAAGTGTACAAATACTTTTTGGTAAGGTACCCTGGGGTAATAACGCCACTTTAAGGTTCTACCAATTTTCACGGCTTAGTTTTAGATTGTATTTTTCAAACAAATATAGGATCTGATACAGCAACTCATTGACTATCTATATAAAATAAAATAATTTAACAGACATGTATTCATAAAATGTAATGGCGTTTTTTCTTGACCAATGCTATTTGGCGTTAATACCCACCTATATGGGTAATAACGCCATGCAAACAAAACTATAAAATAAGATGAAATAATGGCATGTAGATTGCCCAATTCTAAAAATACAAACTCTACAGCTCTAGAAATTGACAAATTGCAATCTAAGCTATTGAAAATGTACAATTTTTTGTGACTCTTAAAGAAAACGAAAGCTGTGGTGGTGGCGGGGGGAGGAGGCAAAAGAATATCAGATTCTAAGCTACGTTTTGCTTAAAAATGACCATTTAAATAGAATTATTAGAAACATTGCACGGATTATTTGAATCAGTATTTATATTCCCACGTATGCATTCTATGCGATAGAAAATATTGATTTTTTTGTGAAAGTGAAAGAAAAAGGAGTGAGGGGGAGCTTCAACACAATATAACACCCTGTGTTTCTCTTTGCTTAAAAAGTCCCGCTTAAATATGATTATAAGAAACATTGCATGGTTTTAACCATTCATAATGTAATATTTTAATCATGTGAAGTTTTATAATAACTATAGTTATATGTAATAAATATTTTTTTAAACCTTAACTGCTGTTAGCGTCTCACATACCGCTGATTTTTCAAGTTTCAGAGTTTAACTTGCAATTTTTAGTTTAACTATAGACACCGGGAAAATTTTGTTTCCTTTGGAGTCCTATTACTATCTCTAGAAACTTCTGAATAGCTGAGTTTTATTTATAATAGTCCTGTATATAAGGTTCAATACCAAAATAATATTCTAAAAGTTAATTTAGCATTTTATTCATTGTTAGATTAAATGGTCCGACATGCCGCTCACAGTAAGTTATGCGACAATTTTTGTCACAGCAGTTAAGGGTTAATACTATTATAGTAATCAGGCCCGGACTGGCCAGGTCGGCTGGTCGGCGATCGCCGAGGGCCCCCGGCCCAAAGGGGCCCCGGAATTGCAACGCAAAAAAGATTTTATAACTACTACTTACATAAGAAAAAATTGAGTATTTACCAATAATATTATGCGTTTACAATAAATTGTAAACAATTGATAGTTTTTTCATGGTAACTTATATAGTTTCGTCGCCAGGGATGTAGTGGAGGGTATATCGGGGTATACGCCGTATACCTTCTGGATTTTTTAAAGGAGTGACGTATACCCTCTATTTCTCAAGAATGTTATGGTATACCCATTCTAGGGTATACTCGCTGCCTTGAACGAATACCCTCTGCTTAGAGCCTATATCCTCTGTTATTTTTACGACTACACTCTAGTTCGTCGCGTTATGTCGTTGGACAGACGGAATAGGGCTGCTGACTGATACATCGCCCTTTCTGCATTATTCATAGAATCAGATTCAGAGTGCATCGCGACGCTCACTTGCCAATCGCGTTCAGTATGGTTGTAACGAGTGCAATTTCACAGTTTAGTCAACATGAAGCAATTGTACGAAATCGACAGTACGAAAAGGAAAGAAAAAATGAGAAAATTTTAAAACATTGAAAAATGTCTAAAAACTTTTAATACTTGATTAAGCAGTAAGAACGACCCGATTCCGCACAATTTCCACAAAAAAAAAATTAGTTTATTTTAACATACAATTAAGATCCTTTTAAAGAATACTGTATTTATGAAATACAGTCGAGTCTCTCTAAAACGAAACTCCATACATCGAATTTCTCTATATAACGAATTTTTAGTAGGAACTGTTCCCTTTTCGCTTGATTACATTAAAAACAGTCTCTATATAGCGAAATATCTATCTCATATAACGAATTTTTTTCATAAATTGGTCTTAATTTACTCAGTTTTAAAAGGTGTTGGTGTTGGTGTATTTTTGTCGGCCGATTATCTACACTAGGGATATAGGCCCAGAGGGGTGAGTGCCCTTCGTGGAGGGTCTTTCTAAGGGAACCTAACCCGTATTTACGCAAGGTTCGAAGAAAACCACGAAAACTCCGAACGGTTAGGCCGACAGCCGCGATTGGGTTCGAACCCAGCAACTGCCGTCTACTAGTGGAGAGGACACAGTTTTAAAAGGCTTCGAAATCATATGGAATCGATTTTCCATCACTTATTTTTGATTTATCGTCAATGCTGAGGTTTTTTTTATATTACTTTTCTCCTTGTTCTTTAAATCCAACGAATTCATCCCATCTCCCACACACCTTTCCACATCCTTCTCAAAACGGAGTCAATTGGATTGATGCACATGTAAGAGAGGAATCAATGAGAGGCACATAAGAGAGGCTTTCAAATGGAGAAAAATGTTAACTATAATTTTTCATTCCTTGCTAAAATTTGGGCATTTTTTTTTTTAGAGCGTAACAATTTTAAAATCAAAACAACAAAATTTTACAGATTTGTTTCGTCTGAAATTAATGCAAGTCTTCCTTATTTGATTTTCATTAAGCTTTCAAATAAATGTCTGTTCTTTTTTTTTTTTTTTTTTGAAACAGTTTAATTAATTAGGAAATAAAATGTTATGCTAATATTTACTTTTAAACATTTCAAATTATTAATTCAAAAGATCAAAAATAATATTTGTTCAAACTTCACACATTAAATACGATTTTTAACATCATTCTCTATACATCGAATTTCTCTATACAATGAATTTTTACTGGAACGGTGGATTTCGTTATATAGAGACTCGACTGTATTTTATATTTTAAAACTATACTTTAAAATCATGATATTTTCTCAACATAAAAAATACACGATAATAACATTAATGATTACTTAGAAGCCTAGATTTTTGAACATTCAAATAAAGATTCTTTATAAAATTAATGTGGTTTAGATTTAAAGAATAAACAAAGACGATAAAAAATGATTAACTTTTGAAGATGGAATATAAAAAATATATTTGTGAAAATATTTCTTTGTCATTCATTAGAGCTTCTTTCAAATCCAAAGGAGATAGTTCCTGACACATTTCTAAATTCATTTTCTTCGGAAATGCATAAGTTTTGCTGTTTTTTTCCCCTTATTCAGAACCTATGTAATCGAATAGTGTCTTCCATTTTTTGATAAAGACATTATATCTAATTTATTTTTAATGCTTTAAGTGATCTATTAAAAATAACATGAATACCTTATATAGCTTTACATGTTTCATTGCTCTTACGGCAACTTTTTCAAAAACAAATAAATGATAAAAAGAAATTAAATTAAAATATCTTCAAATTTAAAAATAAGAGCAATGAAACATGTAAAGAAAGCTATAAGGTATGTGTGTTATTTTTAATAGATCACTTAAAAATAAATTGATATTTTAAAGTGATTTTTATATTATATATGACATTATATCTTTTAGAAATATTGTCAAAGTTAGCATTTTGAATTGAATTTTTGGAAGCGACATCATTGAAAAGGAGGAAAATTTGCAGTCACGTGACAAAAATCTCTTACCATTTGATAATTTATTTACCAAAAGTGGAAAAATTTATTCTATTCCCAAATCCTTTAATAGTCACGCATATCAATTTTATGCATTTACAGTTAAAAATTAGTCAGAAAATTTGGCGTTATTGAGAAGTGGATTGAAAACCACCCTAAGTTATACTTCCAACGATTCCATTAACAGAAGTTTATTCTCGCTATTAATATTTTAAAAAACATAGTAACCGCCTTACACAATCTGAGAACATTTAAGACCAGTTCTGGACAACGTAGAAAAAAAGTGCACACCTGATCACGGCCTTAGGTATGAGTCTTCTGAAAAAATTAAACCCTGCCTCTGATACCACATAACTGTCCGATGCCCGCGTTTTTGTTTAGATGGTGTCAAACTAGCATTGCTCGTGACGCACATTTATACTCATTCTCTCGAAAGTCATTCACAGATCATCACAGTCATTCAGCAGATCATATTTTATCATCTTCGTTTAAGTTTTTATATCAGATTGGCATTTTCCCTTTTTTTTTTTTTTTTTTTTTTTTTTTTTTTTTTTTTTTTAATTGGCCCAGCATTTCCGCTAAATTTTTGTTGCCTGACCGGCCCGCAGACTGGGCTGGATACGGCTCTCGAACCAAACCCGGGCCCATGCAAACCTCTACAACAAATTATAGGTTCAATGTTCTGTATTATTATTTTAAAAGACCCACGTGATAACATAATATTCAGCATGATGGCAGGTAGTACTCAAGATAAAGCTGTTACGAGTTGGCAATTTGCGTTAGCTATGGCCCCATCAGTGGCCGAGAGGTTCTGACCTCCAAACTGGTAGACGGTAGGTGCTGGATTCGAACCCAATCGAATACCCCCCTCCTCTGAGGGCCTATATCCCATGTGTAGATAATTGGCTAGCATAAAACACAAATAAACAAACAAAGCGTCCTTCAAGGAAAGGTATGTGAAAGACTTGGGAAAACAGACTCGCTAGTAAGCAGAACATTCACAGTTCGAACCATGATGCTGGAATTTTAAGTTTTCATACTAACTAGGGAATTGCAAGAAGTCCAAGTCACCGATTTTAACGAAAGTGGTATCGTTGGAAAGATCTTATCATGAGGAGTAAAAAACTCAATGGAACTACCCGTCGTTTTCGAGATTTCTGACAATTTATGTAACGTAGCTAGTGCATACTTACTGGGGAATCGCAAAAAAATTAGTTTAAATTTTAACGAAAGTGGGATTGTTGGAAAGATCTTATTGTGAGGAGTAAAAAATTCAAAAGAACTACCCATCGGAAATGAGCCGTTTTCGAGATATCCGATAATTTAAGCCACGCAGTTTACGTATATTGGGATAGTGCACACCTAACAGGGGACCGCAAAACATTGTTGTCTCGATTTTGACGAAAATGATGTCGTTGGAAAGATATCATTTTGAGAAGTAAAAAACTCAATGGAGCTACCCTTCGGAAATGAGTCGTTTTCGAGATATTCGACAATTCATGTAACTTAATGCAGTTTCCCAGTAAGTGTGCATTAGTTACGTGATACAATTTGTCGGATATCTTGAAAACATTTCATTTCCGACGGGTGATTCCATTGAGATTTTTAATCCTCCCGATAATATCTTTCCAGCGATACCATTTTCGTTAAAATCGAGACCAAATTTTTTTTGCGGTTTCTCAGTAAGTATTCACTAGCTACGTACAATAAATTGTCGGATATCTCGAAAACGGCTCTCTTCCGGCGGGTAGTTTCATTATTTTTTTTTACTCCTCACAATGAGATCTTTCCAACGATACCACTTTCGTCAAAATCGGTGACTTACACTTTTTGCAGTTCCCCAGTAAGATAGATTTTTTTTAAACGTACTTTTTACTTTAAGGGTTTATAATATTTTTTTTGTCACTAATATTAATATATATATTTTTTAATTACAATTTTCTTTCTATTTTAAAAACGAGCGGTTTATTAATGATTCAACGTTTTAAATGTCGTTTAAACATTTTATTTTCGTTTTTAAAAATTTTAAATTTTATTTATATCTCCGCTATTTTTCTTTTTATTTCGCATTTTTAAAGACTTTTGCATTTTGAATTTTATTTAAATAACTTAATTTGAACATTTTAAATTTAATTAAAATAAATAATTCCTTTTACTTTAAATTATTGATGCTGCCATCTATGTAAGAATTTAATAGCTGTAAATCAACAATTTGGATTCATTAATTAAAGGATAAGTTGATTTGAAAGATATATTAAAGGAAATACTCTGAGCGATCTGCGATCACACGTACCCACTTTTTTAAGTGCATTCGTAATTATCTAAATACGTAGCACTTATAGTTGTCGCTCAGTCCGTCCGTCTGCCTGACCGCATATAACAACGCAAAAACTACCCAACCGAATCGTTTGAAATTTAAAATATATTATTATTATATAATTTTGTCGAGTCATTTCAAATTTTATGAAAATCGGATGAATAGATCAATTACAGGGACAATCAAAATTATTCCGTTACGTTACGGTCTATAGGGAAAAAGTTTCAAATACATTTTAATCGTTTGAAATTTGAAATATATGATTACTGCCTAATTTTGTCGAGTCATTTCAAATTTTATGAAAATCGGATGCATAGATCAATTACAGGGACAATCAAAAGGATTCCGTTACATTACGGTCAATGGGGAAAAAAGTTTCAAATGCATTTTAATGGTGTTACACTCATTCGAAACCAAGAAAATTGTTATGCATCTGTGAAATACATATTATAATATACATTTTGCACAATCTGTGGTGCAAAAATCTTTTGTTATTGATTTACAAAGTCACATAGAAGTATTCCATTACATAGGGAAATTTTTTGTTGCGCGTTTTAATTGTAATTGACTACTTAACATTTTATGAGAATGATATACGTTGCTGAGGAATACTACAAGTTATTTCCTGTATAAAAGAAAGCATAGTGTATAGCATATGATATACTTTGCTGAGATGTAGTAAAAGTTACTTCCTGTATATTTACAGTAACTCAAAAAAAAAAAAATAATAATAATAATAAAATAAAATTAAATCGACCACTATACTCTATACGAAATACTATCTATTATAACAGCAAGATCTCAATATATTTAAAATTTCGTTATCGTACGAAAGCACCTCATTTGTTATGATTCACGTGCAATTTCCAACTTGTTTATTCTGTTATGTCAATTTTAATATTTATTTAGGTATCACAGGTGGAAGTAAGTTTAACATTACAAAAAGCTTACATTTTACTGAACTATTTTCCAAGTGACAAAATAGCCTAAATGTGGTTTTTTGCCATCCAAGCCTAATTTTAAAAATAAAATATAATATTCTGTTATCGCTAAATTTCCTGTAAGGGGACCCTTCTCAGTCTCTAGCCGAGGGCCCCCAAAGGAGCCAGTCCGGGCCTGATAGTAATCTAGTTAATAGTTTTTAACCCATAACTCCACACTAATGCGGATTCTACAAACCTACAGTTAAATTGTCGACGTTTTAAAGAGCATGCATTAATAATTTTTTAATAAATTGAATAAAATTTTTTATTAAAAAATATTATCCCAAAGAGATCTCTTATTCAATTTTATACATAATTCATATGGTTATGTATCATTATCTCTATATTAGCCACAAAATTAACCTTTAACTGCTGTTAGCAATCTGACTGAACACTGTAACCCCTCCCTCCCCCCCAAAAATAGCGTTTAACTTGTATTTTCCAGGTTAACTATAGTTACAACTGAAATTCTCTTTCATTTGGAGTTCTCGTAATATTGTTAGAAATATTCGAATAGATTAAATTTAATTAGAATTAATTCTGTACAAAAAGTTTAGCGCAGGAACAGTATTCTATGATTTTTAATCGTAGACCACTATTTTTCTTTTAATTTTTTAGTTTAACTTGTAATTTTCAGTTTAACTGCAAACACTACCGAAATTTTGTTTCATTTGGAATTTTAGTACTATCGCCAGAGACTAAATAGGTGAATATTAACTATAATACTCTTGCAGGGCCATCGCTAAGACTTTTTATTGGTGGGGGAGAAGACCTTAAATTGCCAAGTCAAATTTTCATATTTGCCAACCCCTTTTATAATTTTGCCAAGTTACCACACTTAGAAAATGTAATACAGTTCTTATATGTAAAAAGTTTAATAATATTCCCAATTAGAGTTGTAACTTTTTGCAAATTCCATCAAAAAAAGAAAATGTACTACAATTTTTATTAAATTTTTAACTAAATTTGCCAAGTGTAACAACATTTTCAAATGTTTGGGGGGGAGGCTCCCCCCCCTGTCCCCCCCCCTTAGCGAGGCCCCTGTACTCTTGTATAAAAAGTTTAGTACAAAAACAAAATCCTATGAGTTATTCCCGCCTTTTATTCATGTTTCAATTTTGTGGTCTCACAAACCGCATCATATTCATACGTTACAATTTCTGTCACATCAGTTAAAGTTTAAGTTTATAAAGTTTTGAAAAACCGAACGCTGAGAAAGCGGACAGATAAAATTTCGAACTCAATTGAACAATCCAGTGGAAATTTAATAGAAACCTGATTTTGAAGATGTTCGAATTTGAATCTCGAAAACATTTTGATATAGTTTTATTTACAAGAGTTAAAAATTATTTTTTACATTAGTAAAAAAAATAATAATAATATAATAAAAAATAAAATAGAGCGATTATTTTTAAGTATTGGACACCCCCCTTAATCTTATCATTTCAACAATGATGATAATGCTGTCCTATATTAATATATAAACCCCCTTCGGATATAGTTCGGCCACTGTTGGGAATCAACCGGGGTAATAACGCCAATCCCTGGCGTTATTACCCCGTTATAGTTATTGCGCAGTAAATCCTAAACTACAAATTATCTCGAGAAGCTATCCAAAATCTTCTACAACAGTTTGAAAGTACATGAAATACACTACAAATTTATGTAATAAACAAAGTATTTCTGGATAAAAAATATAGTCTTCAGATCAAAAACCTTATCTCGCAAATTTTAGATCAAGCGTTAATTTTAGTTGCTTGTTAAAACAATAAGACCTAAAAATGAAACAAATTAACTTGAAGGTGTTTTTTGCGATTTATATGACTCAAAACCCTTCTGCGCAGAGCACATGGGTGTCATTTACCCGATTATTTCATAATTATGCAAAATATAAGCACTTGGCGTTATTACCCCGCCTGGCGTTATTACCCCAGGGTACCTTAGATAGTGTATATATTTATTTTCCTAACAAACGAATTTTAATAATTGTAAAACGTCCTGACTGTTTAAAAAGTCATTAGTAGAAAAATACATTAAGCAAATGAATAATATAATTTAATAAAGTATTTCACGATTTACTTTAATCCAATTTTCAAATGTTCACGAATTGATAATTCGCAGTTATCTAATTAATAATAAAACAGCAGCATAAATTACACTGACGGAAAAAAATCCCAACACCAATAAAGACTTGTGTTAGCTAAACGAAATTTTGTAGGCATGTTTATACATCTGAAAGATGGCATTGATTCACGTTTCATGCTTCGCGCATAATGTGGCGCTATTAGCGCCATTCACAACTTTAAAGTCAGGTTTGCTTTAAATGTGTGCTGTAAAGTTCGTGAGCATTATTTATGTTCAAAATTTGACGAATTGAGTTGAGGTTGATTATGAATGCTTCTAAGAAGACGAAGAAGCTATTATTATCAGCTCCCCGAGTTGGAAAGAGGTCTTAAAGTAGGGCTACGAAAAAGTGGATTTTCTTTCCGCGATTTTGCAGAAAGATTTGGACGGAATGTATCCACTGTGCTTGCTTGTTAGGAGCAGTGGTCAAGGGATGGTACTGCCTCAAGAAGGCCAGGTTCCGGGTGACCACGTGGCACTACTGAGAGAAAAGACCGTCGTATTCGGCGTACGGCTGTGGCGCATCGTACTACGTCTGCGACAGAAATTCGAGCTGCAGTTGGTACCACAGTGACACAACGAACTGCTAGAAATCGGTTACTTCAAGGACAGCTCCGAGCAAGGCGTCCTGTTGCATGCATTCCACTGTTTCCAAGTCATTGCCGTTTGCGACTTCAATGGTGTCAAGCCAGAGCACATTGGAGAATGGAATGGAGATTTGTTGTGTTTTCTATGGAAAGTAGGTTCTGCCTACGTGCCAATGATGGCTGTGTGCTGGTCAGAAGGAGGCCAGGGGAACGCCTGCAACCAAACTGTTTGCGGTCTAAACACACTGGACATACAATCTGGGGTCATAGTCTGAGGAGCACTTTCCTATGACAGCAGAAGCACTCTCGTGGTTCTTCCAAACACACTGACTGCAAATGTGTACATCAGTCTGGTAATTCAACCTGTAGTGCTGTCATTCAAGAAAAGCATTCAAGAGGAGTTTTTCAACAAGATAACGCTCGCCCTCATGCCGCTGTTGTAACGCAACGTGCTCTACAGAGTGTCGACATGTTACCTTGGCCAGCGAGAGCACCAGATCTGTCTCTCATTGAGCACGTATGGGATATCATTGGATGAGAACTCCGGTGTCATCCCCAGCCAGCATTGACCATCACAGTATTGACACAGCAAGTACAACAAGCATGGAACTCCATACCACAAAGTGACATTCGGCACCTGTATGACACAATGCATGCACGTGTGCAGGCTTGCATTTAATATTCTGGAGGTTATAGCGACTATTAATGCAACACCATTTCACATTTGAAATGCATTTTATTGACTTTAAATTATTTTATGATCTCGAAAATCTAATCAATTAAACATGTCAACTAGGCAAATGCACTGTTCAAATTTCATTACTCTACAATAAGTTTTTCTTGGTGTTGGGATTTTTTTCCGTTAGTGTATTTATTGCATTACTATTAAAATATATGTTTATCAATTTAATGATCTGAAATAGTTTCAAATTAGATATCTTAGGCTTTGCATTTCGGTGTCCAGAATGAAAAATATCTCATTATCGATAATAAAAATCTTCTTTTCATTTATTAACATGCCTCGGTATAGAAAAATAAAATATGTCCAAAATGAAATAAAAAGTGCTTAGGTATTAAAATTTATAAGTACTTTGAAAATTAAATAAATGTATAACAAAAGAAAAATACCTTATAGTTAAGTAAAGGTTTAATATCCTTCAAAAACTGTGGTTTAGATATGCATGTGGTACCTGGCAAAAGAAAACAAAATGGTAAAAAAAAATCCGAAATAAATAAAGGAGGAAGATTTATGGTAAGTGATAAAATAACTACCGAAAATAGAATCACATTTTACACGACTTCCTCATTTCACAAATTAATTAAACTTAAGAAGATATTAAATAAAATTTAAAATTGTTGTATTCCAGAAAAAACTTATAAAAGCTGGTACTATTAAAAATAGTGGTAGTATAAGATAGAAAGACATGAAACACATATTAATCAATTTATTATAAACAACACAGAAAAATTTCCATAAAGTGCTTGCTAATAAGCTGAGGATTATCATAAGATTTCTGTTGAGTATTTTAATTTTTTCAGATTTCGGATGAATAATATATATATTTTTCTTTTTATAGAAAATTAATAAATAATATGTTTCTTTAAAAAAAATCAAATACAGAAAATTTATTGAACATAAATATAAAGTTTAATAAAAATAATGGAAACGACAAACTATATTTTTAATTAAAAATACTTTTAAAAACATTCTAAAGTTAAAATTTTGAACTTAAAAAGAAAATTTCTGCTTTTAATTTATGAACCGACATGAAAAATAATAAACTAGGACTTATTTAATGTTGCACGTAAAATTAAAATTTTAAGTAATTCTTAATATTTATGAATAAATCCTGATACATCTCCCTAAAGGGAATTGTAGAAGATATTGAAAAGTTGAAAGAAATGGGATTTTAAAAGGAATTAGTTAAAATTTCTCTTTCAAAAATTAAGAATCTGAATAAAATCTTATCTGCTTACGATTTTCTCGATTTGAACTCTTTCGCATGCAGCAGTTTAATTCATAAGCTATTCAAAATAGAATATTAAGCAAATATAATTTTATAAAAATGTAATTTTCACAGTGTAAAAATTTCGTCAATAGACCTTTTAGAATTAAACGGTGCTTTTAGACGTAGCTCTTGTTCTCAAATTGGGATTTTTTCTAAGCTACAGGTGATCACATTGAAAAATTTATTGATACAGAGGATTTTGTGAGTTTTTTAGCTCACAGGCTATCAAAGACTGAAAGCTTATGTGCCCGACTGTTCTGTATGCATGTACGAACGTATATATGTATGTAACATGATGACTCATAATAAAAATGCCCAGTTTGCTTCAAATTTCGGATGTAGGTTTATTGCAATAGTGCACTTCCCTTATTAGTTTTGGAAGTTCATCGTGTAGCCATAAGGGAAGAACGGGGAGGGTGGCTAATGCCCCCCCTCTCAATTTAAATAAATGGGTATTTCATGCTGAATTATCAGAATTTATTCAAATTTTAGATATACGATCAACCTGATGAGCAGCATCCATGATTAGTTTTGGGTATTCACTGGTTAAGTATGAAAGAGGAAAGGGAATACGGGTAAATACTGCCCTTTAATTTAGATAAATGGGTTTTTACGCATAATTTATCGATTACCTTCAAATTTTAGACATAGGTTCATTCAGATAAGGCGCCTCCATGATTAGCTATGGATGCTCATTGGTTAAGTATAAAGGAGGTGAAGTATACGGGGTAATTACCGTTTAATGTAGGTAAATCAATGAGTTTGTTACGCAGTATTTACCGAGAATCTTCAAATTTTGGATATAGGTTCATTCTGATAAGGCGCTTCCCTGATTTGTTTTGGGATTCATTGGTTAAGTATAAAGAGAAAATCGGGATACTACTCTTCTTAATTTAAATAAATTTATTTTTAATGCAGAATTAACCAATTTGCTTCAATTTTTGGATAAAAAGTCATATTGATAACACGCTTCCCTGATTAGATTTGAGGTTCTTTTGTTACGTATAATGGGGGAGAAGGTGATTGCTTTAAAACTTGGAAATAGGCTCTCTCTGATACGACGAATCACGGAATAGTTTTGGTTGCGTAATAGTTAAGTATAAAAGTGAGAACTCGGATAGCGCCTCTTAAATTAATTAAATGAGGTTTTATGCAGAACTACTCGATTTCCTTCGAATTTTGTGTATACGTATAATATAATACGTTCACTATGATAAGGCGTATCTCTGATTACTTTTGACGCTTCAAGCATTAAGTATAAAGGGTGGAAATTGAGCTAACCCCCAGCCTCTTCATTTGTTTACCGAGAGGCATTATTCCTTGAAAAAACTAAGACTGCAATATACATTTATTGTGAATAGCCAGCGAACTCACTGTCATAACTTTAACTGGGCCATATACATTTTACTTATGTCATTTTCGTGCTTAGAATGAAGAACAGAAATAGTTGTTGTTTAATGATATGAAGAAATGAGTTTCAAAGCTCTCGTTATTCAAAATCTAAAAGAAAATAGAATTTCCTCTGTCATTCTATTCGATTAGTAAACCTGCATAAAAAACACTACAATCTACAAAAAAACTAGTTGTATTGTGTATTATTGGTGTTGTAAAATCCTTGATTACAATGAAAACCAAAGGACATAATCAGAGGTTTTTCGAAATTTCCTCTCAGTTTAAAGCACTGCATAAAAGTAAATATTTTTAATTCAAGAATAAATGGAAAATCTCATTGACTTCTCATATTTAATTGTTAAAATTTCTGAAAGCATGTATAATTTTACATCATTTTAATTATGTCTCTACATTTAAATTATATAACAATTTAAAAAATAAAAAGAATTTCATTATTTGCTAGAACGAAATAAATAAGCAGTAATTAATAAGGGTAAGCCATTAAAGACGCCAATCAAGATAGAAAAAAATATTTTTACAGTTATTTCCTTAACTTCGTATGTAATCTGATACGTGACAAATGTCTAACATTACTTAAAGAGAATTTAATTTAAGGAATCTGGGTAATTTTAAAAGAAAAAGGTAACTTTTTTAAAAAGACGAAAGCATTTCATTATTATATTTGTCTTTATTTTGTATATGACTATTAATTAAACAAATGAGTAAAATATCCATATTAAATTTTATATAAATGAAACATTTTTATCCAAATATTTCAAAAAGTTTTTGGAATAAATTATATGAATAAATTGAAATGACAATACAGCAAAAGCTAATAAACAAGTCTTTAATTATTATGGCTTAACACTTTCCGGCATGGACAAATTCTGTTAGTAAAATGAGAAATTAACGACTGACACCGGAATTCACAAACGACTCTTTTAGACAATGTGAAATCGTCAATTTAAACTTTCATTGTAAAAGCAAAATTTTACTGAAATATTAAGGGTGCCGATTGTAATTTGGAATTAAAATTAGGTGTTCCCAGACCGGGCACAGTGTACTAGAAAGGGTTAAAATATATAGCCTTTTGATGCATTAACATCTTTGTAAAAGTTATAATTAGCTCTATACCAGACTTTCCGGATTCAAATTCAGAGTTCGTAAAAATACAGATATTTAAGAATTAATTACTCGAGCAGAAAAATAAGAGCGTGGATTTTTTTCCTGACTTTTTGCAATGTTATACTGGATTGCATGCTTTTGACAGAATGTTATAAACATAAATAAAATTAAATAATCCATTTTTAACACTTTCCAATATATAGTTGAAAAGTGTTCATGACTTTGGTTTATCTGTCTGTATGCCGTCTGCTGTTCGTGCTCTAACTCGTAAATATATTTGTGTTGATATCAACACTGCTCAAAAGAATTAGAGGAGCACATGCTTTTAACGAAATTACGCAAATACTTATACCGATAAGTTGCATAAATAAAACATTCATAGTTTAAATCCTAGCACGAAACAGAAGATGAAAATTTCATATCAAAATCAAAGATCATGACTTCAAAAACCACAAAAAGAACGTAATGGCAGAAATCGAGATGTTTCAGAAATGTCTGACTGCCTTAGCTGTAAAATTCAATGTCTCAGAATTTATTTATTTTATTTTATTTTATTTTATTTTTTAGAAAGGGTGACTTGGAAATGCCTCAACAACGCACAGAATCTATGGCATGGCGTACTATAGGCAAACTTGAATCCAGGCAAACACAACAAAGTGTCGCGGATGCCATTGGAGTCACCAGAAGTGTCATTGCAAGGCTTTGTAATCGATTCCAAAAAATAGGGAATATTAGATGTCGACCTGGGGAAGGTCGGCCAAGAACCACTACAGCAACTGATGATCGGTGTATATTGTTAACAGCTCGTTGAAACAGAACAGACAATATTACACAGCTGCAAATACAGTTGCTTTTGGCAACAGGACGAAGGATGTCCAGCCAAACAGTATGTAATAGGCTTCATGAGGGAGGTGCCCATGCAGGTAGGCCAATGGCCTACATTCAGTTGACCTCAAGCCATCGTGTGGAATGGAAAAGATGGTCTGCTGAACATGGAGATTGGGGCAACATGGTTAGGGCCAAATACTGTTCATAGACGAGGCCAGATTCAGTCTGGAATGTGACACTTGACGTGCTTTGGTGTGGATAGAAAGGGGCACTTGAAATGACCCCACATTTGTTTGTCTACAGTCACAATACAGACGAGTTGGTTTGATGGTATGGGGTGGAACCAGCATACGTGGACGCACGCAACTGCATAGCATTTGGAATATTTTGATGGCCCAAAGTTATGTAGACGAAATACTGAAACTTCATGCCATACCTTATGCTGCAGCCATTGGAGATTTCTTTGTTTTCCAGGAAGATTATGTCAGACCACATACAGCTCGTCTTGTGGAGCACATGCCTGAAGCTGAAACAATTCAGCGTACGGAGTGCTCAATCTGCTCTCCTGACCTGAATCCTATCGAGCATGTTTGGGACGTGCTCGGACGACGCATTGCTGTGAGACCAAGGCCTCCGTTTACTCTCCGAGACTTGGAGATTGCACCTCTTGAGGACTGGAATAATATTCCTCTAAATCTTATCGATAAAATCAACATATCCATAGAACCATATCAACTTAATAATATTAAAAATTGTTACACATTTTCCTTAAATTTATTTTTATTGTATTAATATATTTTTTAAAAGTTAGATCAATGTATTTATCTTGTATACATTGTTACTAATGTAAATCTCAGATTATTTATCAAAATAGCATTTCTTTCGTGGCACACACATGTTAAAATAATGCAACAAACTTTCACAAATAATGTGTTTTGTTAACAATAATTTAATCGTTACACATTTTAAAAATAAAATAGTAAGTTTTATAAATTTATATTTTTGATGGTCAAAAACGTTTTCATAAAACTGGCATTTAGCTGAAATATTAGCAAGTACTTTCAATAAAACAAAATCTTTAGCACAAATTTGCTGCCAATAAAATTAAACGCATAAAAATAAAGAAAATTATGGAATAAGATTTTTTTTTCTTTTTTCATCATGCTTTTAAAATAATTTAATGCTCTTTTAAAATGTGAGATTCTTACCAATTTTAACTTTTTTTCTTTTTTTTTTTAACAAACAGAAACACATTAAGTGTTTGCCAATATGCCTCTTTTCGCACTTTTGGAATCGTTGCAAATTTTATAAAAACTTTTGGGCCTATTAATTAATAAGATTTTTTCATACAGGAGAAAATTTTTCGTCACTACCTTTTTTTTATTTTCTCAATGCATCCTTATGATACATATTAAAGACATTTAATCAGTAGATTATTGTTTGTGGATTCCGGTGTTCATGAAAGTTTATACTTTTTAGTTTGAGTTATGGTTATAGGCTACGAATGTCATAAAGCATCAATGTAAAAAAAAGATAAAATTATTCTTATATCTTAATATATTGTGAAAACTTTCAAAGAATATATCTAATCCGTAGAACTACATTAATAAAAGAATTTTAATATAGATCATCTATTTCTTGCACTTTTATTTTATATAAAATAAAAGCTTCTTTTGTTTTGATTACCAAAAGTATTAGGTAGCTTTCATTACAAAAAGTAAAAAGCTACCTATTGCAGCCGTCCGGAGGAAAGCACTTCCAGAAAATTTTGGTATATTTTCACCGATTATGACCCCCAGACCCCAAAACCACCCTCCGTTCAAATGTTGACATATATATATATACCTGATTTTTGTCATGCGATAACTAACGTATTTATGAACCAATTTGAATGAGACTTGGTTTGTACATAGTACATACAAATATCGCGACCGAGTTCGTTGGCCAGCATCATCCGCCATCTTGTTTCAAAATGGCGGTCATTTAAAAATTTGTAAAAAATTTAAAATTTAAAATTAAATGCGAAAAAATTAAAAGTTGAAAAATATTTTTATTTTATCTGTTTGATCCTAAAACACCGATTTTAGAACACTTTTTACTTTGTCTATATCTTAAAAAATGATTGAGTTATAGCACTTTGAATTTTTCTTATGGCTGACATTTTGAAAAGATCTGATTTTTGTTATGTGATAACATTCGTATTTATAAATCGATTTGGATGTAACTTGGTGTGTACATAGTACATAATAAAGCCTGGACCGAGTTCGTTAACTAGTTCCATCTGCGGTCTCGTTTCAAAATGGCGGCCATTTGGTTTTTTTAATTTAAAATTTGAAATTAGGTACAAAAAAGTGAGAAATTGAAAAAGATTTTTCTTTTATGCATTTGACCTTGATACAAAGATTCCAAAGCATTTTTTGTTTCGTCTGTATCTTAAAAAATGTCTGAGTTATAGTACTTTTAATTTCTAGTGTTGCTCACATTTTGAAATGATCTGGTTTTCGTCACGTGATAACACTCGTATTTATACACCGATTTGGATGAAACTTGGAGCGTAGATAGAGCATACTGATGCCTGGAACGAGTTCGTTGGCCATTTCCAACCGCCGTCTTGTTTCAAAATGGCGGGATATTAATTTTTAAAATTTAAATTTTAAAATTATGTGCAAAAAAGTAAGAAATTGAAAAAGATTTTTCTTTTGTGTTTTGACTTTGATACAAAGATTCCTGAGATTTTTTGTTTCATCTATATCTTGAAAAATGGCTGAGTCTTAGCACTTTTAATATCCAGTGTGGTTGACATTTTGAAACGGTCTGAAATTTCTCACGTGTTAATACGCATATTTATAAACTGATTTCTATATAACTCCCTGTGTTTATGGTACATACTAATGTCTTTACCGAGTTCACGGGCCAAGTTTATCCACCATCATGTTTCAAAATGGCGCCCATTTAAATTTGTCAAAAATCTTTTAAATGTATAATGATGTATAAACAAAAAATTAGAAATTGAAAAAAGGTTCTTTCTAAACTATTTATCTTAATAATGAATTCCGGAGTATTTTTTGCTTTGTCTTTACCTTGAAAAACGCCTGGCAGTTTGAATTTCTAATGTGGGTGACATTTTTTTTTTAAGTCAATTTGCCCGCGACAGCACTCGTATATATTAATCGATTTCGATGTGAGTGTGCATGTTCACATGAATTAAGATTTCGATCAAGCTCATTGGGTTTTTTATCCATCATGCTGCTTTAAATTGATATCGTGGAATTTGGCGACCTTATAAATCGCTTAAAATACAACCAAGTTGAATAAAAATTGACTAATTTCTAAATTCCTACTAATATTCAGTATTGACAAAAACTAGTATTCAATCTTATATAATCTTGTTCCACTATTTTGAGCTTCGTATATTTGATTTATATAACTTAATTTAAAATAAATAAATAAGCATATGAAAGCTACCTCTTCCTCCCGGCACTGCCGGAAGGACTTTTTTACTTTCCTTTCCTTTATGTATAAAATGCTTAATTCATTTGAAGATATTTGAAGTATAAAAAATACATTTTTGAATTCTTCAATAATCCTATTTCTTATTTTTTTTTTTTTTTTTTTTTAGCTTTGCGCTTCGTGTAGATTTTTTTTATATATCTTAGTTTAAAAAAAGGACAAAATAACATTTAAAATTGAATGAATATGAGCTCAATGTTTGCATAAAACGTTAAAACACTTACAAGCAAACTCTGTATTGCTTACAAAACATTTCATTATTTTTTGCAATGTTTAAAAATATCCAATGAAGAAATAATAGAAATGATTGTTAATTGACATTATAAATGAATAATTAAACTTTTATTCTGTTCATTTTTCAAATTTTTTATTATACTTTTCTTCATTTACAAAAAACTTATTTATCGACTCAATAACATCGAAGTGAAGTGAATGTGGTTTAAATAACTACAATGAAATATTGAATGAACAATTAAAAAATAATTTTACGAACAAAACAACAATACATTTTACGAACAATAAAACAATAATTTTAAGTAAATTAATTAATTAAAAATAATAATTGTAAATGCCAGATCTGGTGCAATTAATCTAATTATAAAAGTAGTACAATAAATTACACCCATTTTACCGCATTGTTTTCAAACTACTAAATGTATATTGACATTTTAAACAAAGACAAAAGATTTTCATTGGCAATAAAAATGCAAATAAAATTTATGCATTTTTCAGTAACGTATAGATTTGAATTAAATTATTTAGTTTTAATTTTCAAAGCATAACATTCATTTCAAACCATCACATTCATTTTAATCATCACTTTCTTTAACTCATTCATGTCTCACATTTGTAATTTTTTTTGTTTATTTAAATTTAAAGATTTAGATTTTGACGACATTTCTGGGGGGGGGGTGAAAATAAGACAATAATAACTCACATTTCACAGACTAAAAAACTTTACTGAAAAATATTTGTTTTTAACCATATAAATAAATAAATAAAATGCATAAATTTCCCCCAAAAATATGTAAATTAATGTAATACATAAATATTTTTGTATAGAAGTATGTAATAAACTCTGAGGTTGAAAAGAGGTCTTAGTGCAAATAGATTTTTTTTATTTAAATCGGCTATTTTTCCACACTTCGCAAAATTTGATGTGGAGGTTAAAGTTACCTTTTTAAATTCTTTACATATAGGAGTAAAAAACAAAGTTCAGTTTACCTGTTTTATATTTATTATCATTCTGTGTCTTTTGATTCGTGTGTAATGTTTACAACGATATTTCTTTAAAAATTGAGTCATTCATAATAAATGAGTACTTAACCTCCCCAAATAACATCAATAGTCTTTACGTAAAATCTTTTCATTGCAATTCTGTATTTATATTTATGAAAGCAAAACATTAAATTAGTCATACATGGCAATCCCAAAACTTTGTTCTATCTTTTACAGGTTAATATACTTCCTGAAACAGGGAGCATAGCAGCGTCATCGGTCCAAAGTCTAATCAGTATCAATTTTTCAACTTATAATTGAATCTGAAGTTTGATGAAAATTCGTGCATTGTTTTTGAGATAGACCTCTTGCAAAATATTAAAAATGCAGCTCAGCAACACCATCTGTACGGCGATTCACATCAATAACTAATCAGCAATAATTTATATCAGATGCTAACTGAATCTAAAATAGGTAAAATTCCGTGCATTGGTTCTTTAGATAGAGTTATTGCAATATTCTCTAATAATGCACGATGAAAGCATCACCTGCTGAGCGATTTACACCAAAATATACTGAGCACCATGCTACATCAATTAGTAACTAAATCTAAGGTTTTATGAAAATCCATACATTAGTTTCTGTGATAAGGCTATTATGGTAATTGTAAATAATACAGCATAGCAACGCTACCTGTTGAGCGATATACACCAAAAACTAATCAGATCTAATCTATATCACAATCTAACAGAATCTGTCTGTTATTTTTCTTTAAAAAGTAAATTTTTTTTTTAAAGTAAAATCTGTGTGAAATGTTTTTGCCTTAATATCCCACAACAAGGTATTAAGAACATGTATTGTATGAAAAAGAAACGCTGTAAATTTATTTTTCAAAACTTTCATTTTATTAGTCAAATAGATTAAACTAAAAAACAGCAATAGCTTATAATAATGACAATAATAGAAATAATTGTAATAAATACATATGTAAGTATCTATAATAGTCTGGCAACAGATGCATATCATTTCCAAGAATTATTTTACAACTTGCTGTATCATAGAAGGATTAATTGATACTTCAATTGGCAAATGATATCTTTAATCTTTAATTTTTTATTTTATTTTAATTTGTTCTTAATTTTCATATTTTTTGAGTGAATTTACTGTGAAAAGTAGCTCGAATTTCGAAATTTTTTTAGTTTGCTATAGCTTATGATAATAAAACCGTACGTGTTGCATCTGCCTTATGTGCATATAAGAATAATAATAATACATAAGAATGTGCATATAAGAATATATAAGAATCTGCATGCTTCCACAAATAGTTCCATTTTTTTTATGTTACTGAATTCTTATTTTCTTCCTTTGCTGGAATTGGTAATATCTTTAATTTTATTTTTTCCTTAAAAAATGAAACTTATTTTTTACTTTGCAAAAATTTCATTTATAATTTATGTATTCACTTTTGTAGATGATCATTTGCAATGTCGCATGATGGTTACATATGTATATTATTATTTCCTTCGTTTTTAATTAAAAACAATTTCTGTGGAAACAATTGTTGCTATTTTTCGGACAAAAAAAATCATTATTTCCGCTTCGTGATGAAATGTATAATTGCTAATCTGATAAAAAAAATAAGTAACTAAAGAAATACTTACATCTTATTAATGTAAATACTTTATTGAAAAATAAGACAAGTATTAATTTATTAAATTAGCGTAACTAACGAAGGTGTTAATAGTAATCATTTCGTGTAACTCAATTGCGCTTCTTGGAAAAAAATTAGTAGATAACGAAAATAAATTTATGCTAATTTAATGTGACACAAAATATTTATTAAAACAAAAAAGTAACCGCAAATTAATTTATTACTAAATTCCTTATAGATGATATTAATATTTTTTGTCGAAAATAGTGGTGTCATAAAAAATGAACTTAATATTATCAAAATTCCTAGTTTTTTTGCCTCATCAAAAAATAAAGAATGATCTTTTATCGTTAAATCAAATATTTAGTCTGGGTATTTAATACTTAATTATCAATCTCTAAACGAAAACATTTTCAAACATGTATTTTATGATAATATTTTTGCTTGTTTAAAATATATATATATTATCAAAAGTGAATACATTGACTTTTCAATTAAATCATGTTTTTAATGAATTCTGCCTAATTCTAATTCACTAGAAAAAAAGTGATGGTTATCTGATTATAAACACCCACTATTATTATACAAGATCATAATAATACAGTTGGAATGATGTTGACGTGTGTTACTGGAGCTTCCATTAGAAAACACACAGGGGGTTTGAAGTCAGACTTCTGCAGATGAGGATGTTCATCAAAGTTACCAATAGATGAAAGCACCAAGCTTTGCCACCTCGTTAATTTCGATATGGGACTGCAGGGGAGGGAAAATTTTCTGCTAGGACCTATACCCATGATAACTGGTAAAACCGACCCGAATTTTCAGAATCACTTTATTTAACGAGCGCATATACTGCATACTCGGCGGTTCTTGGGTAATGTCGAGCATCGAACCCGAGACCTTTCAGTCAAGAGTTTGGTGCTATGATCACTAGGCTACCACAGCCCCAATGGAGTTGAAAATCAAAATTACAATACATTTAATTACTATATATATTAATTAATTACTACATAAAAAATATTAATTTGTAATTATGAAAGTGTACAAGAGTATAAAAATAATATCCGATTTCGAAAGTGTACAATTGTATTAATGAAAGAACCATCCAATTCAACTTCCCTATTCATCTCATAGTTGTATAAACTCATAACGTTTTGGTGTTTTTAAGTAACATTTTCCATCTGATTTTAGCGTCACAATTTTTGTATAAGGTAATTGTACCCAATGTGGACAGTGCTCTCAATCTGGACACCCCTAATATTTTTAAAAGTAACAATTTTAATCAAGAGATGTCCGTGAAGAAAAGCAGTTGGAAAGGTAATTAAGTCAGGAAAGTGCAAAATAGCGCGCTGTTCGTCATTTAGATGGAAACTTGTTATTTCGTGGTGTGCTGGTCGTAATTACAGGTAAGTTTAGATTCTTATTAAGTATTGTAAAAGTACTCTAAGTATTGAAAAGTGGAGGGTTTTAGAAAGCTTATAAAACATATTTTCGATTGCTATTGCATATATTGCTCAAAAATATTTTCTTTGTTTATTTATTACAAGATTTAATAAAACTACTCCCGATTCCCAATATTACCACCTTATGTCGGCATTGGTACAGCAAATGAATCTTCAGATTCACAAAAATGAAAAAGCTGAGCAAAACCAACTACATTGTTTCATAATATTTTGTAGTAACTGTGGTGCTTTGCATCGATGTTCGAAGAGCCACAATCGAAAATGACACCCCGTTCTAAAGTGCATGTTCTGAAGATATTTACTGTGCTCTACCCTCCCCCGCAATGCTTTAAGACATATTTCCCCTCCTCCCCATCTCATCTAAAATTTCATAGAAGAGTGGCTCATCCATGCACCCTGTGTAGTAGGTCAATAAGGAGTCACTTGTCCATAATAGGGACAGTGGTTCCTTATATGGACACTTGTAAACATTTTTTGTTTTTATCATTTAAATGAAACCAGAATAATTACAAGGTCGCTAATTTTAATAATGATAGTCAACAGTTCAGGGAAAGTGGTCATTTATTTTTTGGAGTCCTACCATGTGTACACGCGGATGAAAAAAATAAATTTTCCCTAGAGTGTCCATATTGGATACTGGTACCTTATATGATTTATTAGATTGTTACTGGCGAATTTTCCTGTTGCCTTAATAATATAGCACATCACATTGATATGTATAATAAATGGCAATCTGTTTTCTGGCGTTACTTCTGTTTAGAAGAATAATCAGGCTGTCATTTAATATTCATTGCAGTGAGTTGTTCGATTAAATTACCTCAACACATCTTGCAGGTGCATGTGCTGATACACTTTTGTTATCGATACCATTTTATCTATCAAGTATGCCGAAATGCTCATTTATGATAAAAGTTGTTGCAAAAATGTAACGCTATTTTGATTAGAATCACAAGTAGGCAATATATGCGCTAACTGCTATATAATGTTCTTTCTCTATCATAAATGCACCATAAGAATGATTGTGGGCTAATGGGACATGGTTTATACTGTAAGAAGTGTAATATATACAATTTCGAACATTTTTTTTATTCACAGAAAATCACTCTAAATTAATTTTCTATTGTTATATGAATATTGTTAGTTGTATATTACAGACGGAAAGCGAAAGAGTCCTAATACGTGAAATATAACTTTGTTACATTGACTCCAGAATTTCATGGAATTTTCTATTCCTCTAATGGAATCTGTGAATTAAAATGTTTTTTAAATAGTCGAATTAAAGATTTTTATCAACACTATCATATAATCAATTTAAAATAAAGTTTTCTTAATAACACTTACTAAAAAAATGTTTGAAGACATTGTTCCATTGTCATACTTTAAAATTAAATTAGTAAAATAACATTAGTATGAATAAATGTAAAATAAAATACCACATTATATTTTCTGTACATAAAATGTGTCATTTAACATATCTTGTAGATGCAATAACGTGGCAAGTTTAATGTATGGGGCCCAGTGTTCTGGTATGCCCCATAAATAACCAAACAATTTTAAACTGCATTAGGCTTGCTGTGAGTTAAATATGTGTAATAATTTGTCGAAATGGCATGCAATTATTGAAACACTAATTGAATTTATAATTGCTGGAATTTTCATCTGTAAGGCATAATATCAACAGGTTGAAAAGTGTTGCAAAGTAATTTGTGATCAAACAAAAAGTATATTGTATTACCTTATTATAACCCTTTCGTATCCGATTATTTTTTTCCGTTTTGAGAACAAAATTACTTTTATTTTAAAAACGTTAATCGCAGCTATTCATGTAGACTTGCTGAAAGTTAAAGGTTAACTTATTGTCTTAAGTCTTGCGAATGCACGTATTTTGTGAACGATATAAATTCATTTTTATATGATAATAAGCTAAGAAATTGTTTTTAAGACATTTGGAAAATAACGTATTACAGTAGGATTTGAACAGGTATTACAACTTTATGTTTTTTGCATTTTATTACACATGGTTGATCCAGAAAAATAATTTATATTTTTAATTCAAAGCGTGAAATATGTGTTTAAAACATAGCCGACTATATACTACCAGCCGAGACATTTCGCGAAAAACCGCCGAAAAATTGAAGCTGGACTCAGCTTCAAACTCAGAACCATTTCATTGGACCACGTGTGAGTCCACGTGACGCAAACCCTGCCCAAATTAGCACTGAATGAGCTGCTTTCTGTTCTGTGTACATTTTTGCACACGTGGTCATTGTTTTGGTTCAGGGTTTGCACGACTGGTCAGAATAACTTGAGCAAAGTATCAGAGTCCTCTTGCGGGAGACTTCATACATTAATCTCAAATAGACAGGCCTTTAGATATAATGGGCCATAGTTTAAAATAAAAAAATCGACAATAGTGCAAAGAGAATTAAATAAACTTTTATTATTATTATTATTATTACTAAATGTCAAAACCTAAAAGAAACATAATATGAAAGGTATAGCCACATACTATCATTTCTATATGTCAAAAGTAACTCAGTAATTGTTAAGACAAAATAATACTCGATTTAAAGACATGTACTGTTAATAGTACACCAGATCCAAAAGATTAAGAGATGACCCGCACATGGAGTTCATATGAATCAAATCCTCAATAAAAAGAGTTATTGTAATTATCGTAAACCTTTTGGTAAGATATATCTTTTCATTGAAAATTTTATATCCTTTGAGTAATGGACGGACATTCTATTTATAACAGGTTTTCGAAATTCTTACCATCAAAATCTCTATGAGTTTATAAAACGTGATGAAAATTTCACTCGCATTTTCCTTTTTGCAATAAAGTGTTCGTTTCTGTATTTTTGAAATACGTATGTGGTCAAAAATCACTGGGTAGAACAAGGCCTTAAAAATTACCCACATCTATCTAGAAATATAAAATTCATACAATTTTAGTAAATAGCAATTAAAAGATAATGTATTTCAAAAATGAAGTTTGTATTTAGATTCACTTTCTATCTGATCTATCTCAACTGTAACTAATAACAAAGTAAATCGTAGAGGTAGGTATTCAAGTCAGAAATATCCCATAGGTTTTTTCATCTCAGATAAACATTTATAAAAACAATTTATAAACGTCTCTTTTTTAAACGAGGTTACCGCCTCTAACTGTAGAAAAGCTTTTAAAATACGTAAAATTGAAATGTATAAAACGTACTCAAATGAAACCTCATTGACAGTTCAAGTAAACGGAATTTGAATAAAGAAAACGAAAAACTGAATGGAATAGAAAAAATAGCATAGATTTAATCTGACAACATAGACATTTATTTAGAAAAGTCACCTATTGCTACAAACATTCCATTGTTTGGGTAGTCGTTTAATACCATCTGCGAAGAAAAATTTCAGTTATTGTTTGAACCCGCCGAAACTTGTATTTTCTTGCTTAGCAATGAAGGCCTCGTCAACGGCTCATCTTGACCGCAATCTGTGTTTCACTAAAAACTTTGTGTGCCTGACCAAGATGCTTTAAATACAATGCTATCGTTTCCTTACGGATGTTGCTGAACATTGGCAACGAATCCGTAACAGTTGTCTTTGATTAACACCTTTTCTCCATACACAGCAATCACATTACGATGAATCTCAATAGGGTTGACACCATCTATCTATAAACTCCGTATTACTGCATACGGATCTTGTTTATATGAGTTTGTAATCACTTCCGCCGTCTTGAACGTACTGATACCTTCCAAATAACGAAAACAGAATGACCATAAGCAATGCAATGCATCATCCATATCACTCCATATTCGATGTCACTTGCTAATGCACATGACCTACCTTAACTTCTTCAAGACAAAAAACTGGTATAGTTGTTGTTGTTGTTGTTTTAACAACTTAGGAACATCTTTTAACCTTTGGAAAAATTAGGTGTGGTGGTAGAGATTTGGAAAATCTAAAGCTTATCTGAATCTTTTTATTGGTTGAATTCCGCAACTTATTTAATTTTATTCGTTTCCTGATTGGTCCAAGTTTAATGTTCAAAAATGGAATACTTTTGTTTTTATTTTATTCGTTTTTGATTGGTCCAAGTTTAATGTCCAAAAATAGAATACTTCTTTTGCCACGATGACAAAAAGAGTATAAATAAACTTAAAAAAATTAATAATTTAAAAACAAATTGTGATAGTGATTTCAAACAAATTTCATTAAAAAGTGCATTTTTTCTTTACGCAACGGTGTAAAAATTTAAATTGGGCTATATTCGGAAGTTTAAAAATTTGCTGTTCCGAAAATTGTAAAACTGAAATTTCATTTAAATTTTTTTTTTGATGCGTCTAGGAATTTTAATGTTTAATCAATGTCGTACGTAAAATGAGGCGTTCAGAAGTCAGTCTGATTGACTTCATCCAATAAAAATGCACATTTTAAACAGTTAAAGTTGTCTATCTTTAATGTACTGTTTTTTTTATCACTAGGGGGGCCCCGCTCCCCTGCTCGCTATGCTCGCCAATCCCCGCGTAATCGCTTCGCGATTCCAAATTGTTGTCTACCCCTGCTTGCTGCGCTCGCCAATAACCCATGGTATGAATAAGCAGTTGCAGACCTTTCAAATGATGTGTCACACAATTGGTGTTGTAAAGAAATTACAAAATGCGCCCCCTCTGAGGGCAGAGGGGGGGGTTACACACAAGGTATCCATAATATGAATAAGCAGTTGCAGACCTCTCAAATGATGCGTCACACAATTGGTGTTGTAAAGAAATTAAAAATGTCCCCCCTGGGGGGCAGAGTGGGGGATGACACACAACACATCCATAATATGAATAAGCAGTTGCAGACCTTTCAAATGATGTGTCACTCAACTGGTGTTGTAAAGAAATTAAAAATGTGACCCCCCCCCCCTGGGGAGAGCAGAGTGTGGGGGTGACACACAAGACATCCATAATATGAATAAGCAATTGCAGACCTTTCAAATCTTTTGTAACACGACTGGTTTTGTAAAGAAAATAAAAATGTTTCCCATCTGGGGAGCAGAATGGGGGATAACACACAAGACATCCATTATATGAATAAGCAGTTGCAAACCTCTCAAATGATGTATCAAACGACTGGTGTTGTAAAGAAATTAAAAATTTGGCGAAATATTATAGTTATCGCCAAGTTGGCGTCACTTTTGACAACTAATTTTGGTCGCCAAATTTGGCGATATATCGCCAAGTTGGCGACAAACTTGGCGATTGATGGCGATGGTAACCTTTTTTCTTTTTATGGTAACCCATATGGCGATGCATAGACGGAGCCCTTTCCTGATTGGTCTATTCGACTCATGGAAGGAGTGGACAACCCGGATTCGTTAGTTCCGGAAATCTTCCACATCAGCATCATTCCAGGAGTCATTCCTTTTAAGGCTAGTTTTTTTTTACTATAGAAGGATTTGTCTATTAATAATAATTTTTAATGCACGGCGTACATAATATATGGCTCGTTATAATCACCCTAAAAATGATGTTTATTATTATTATTAATTTAAATATTAAATTTATTTAGAAGTCTTTAAAATTTGAGTCTTTTGACATAGCATTTTCTAAATACTCATTGTAATTTGTTAAATTACAGTTTTGTTATTTAAGTTTATCTTATTTAATCAGAGCATTTTTTGCAATTTAATTACAGAAAATTTCTGTTTTGAAAATCCGATGGTTAAAGATTAAAAATTAAGCAAAGTACTCTCGTTGCTAAGAGAATAATACCAGATCGTCAATTTACACTTTCAAACTTATTTCTTTGAACACGCCTCATATAAATTATTCCTAGCTGTTATTTCTGAAAATAAATAATGATTTTAAATAAAAATATAAAGAGAGGTGATTTTTTTAAACAGAGAAAAGTGAAAAAAAATTAAAATAAAAGATATTCAGTAAAAATTTAGAAAAAGAAAATAAGTAAAATTTAAAATTTAGAAATATTTATGACTATATTACAGTATCGTGAATTTAAAACTATATTTAATAACTATAAACCTATATGAAATTTTATAGATTTTTGTAATATATATATATATATATATATATTATTTGTAAGTGGATCAATGGAAAAATGAAAGTTTTGGAATAGTAAATGCATTATATTTTATATTCAGTAGTCCAAAATTTTAATTTTTTTAAATAGTCAAATATTGACGGAGTGAAATAACTTTTTTCAAATTGTGGTGTGTTATTCGATATGAAAAGAGATGGAATTCATATGTTTCCATGCGTGTCATACACCTTTTAAAGATCTTTTTCCTTTTTTTCATGCAAATTTATGAGAAAATAAAACTTATCATAGAATTTATTGAAGTACAAATGTCAAGTTTCAAATATTTTTTGGGCACACTGAAAAAAACTTTAAGAGGCTAAATATTTTCAATCAGGTGTAAAATACACCAGCGAAATAATTTTTCTTCGGGGTGTTTTTCCATCCCTGCCTTAAAAGTTTTTAATAATCATGTTGTCATCTACTTTTTAAATTGGCAAGTAATAAGTTAAATTTTTCGAATTGATAATTATTCTTTTTAAATATGAACTTAATATGCACTTACAAAAAATTGCAACAAAAAGTACTTTTCTAAAAATCAACAATGCTTAAACACCTTAAATTTGTAGTTAAATAATTCTATGCATTTTTGCATTTTTCACATATATTGCTCTAATTAGAAAAATTGAAAGCACGAAATACTTAAGAAAGAGTGCACTGCAGCCTCAAGCATTTTCACGCGTAAATAATTCGTAGGGATGGATAAATTTAAAACGAATTTTTGAGTAATTTTTTATCTTAATAGAGAAAGGGGAAAATAATGTTTAATTAATTTACTGCGTCTTGATAAATTTTTGCATAGATGATATAATCTTCAGGAGACTGATTGGTATTTTTTTAAGGTGACTCGATTTTTATTTTCAAGTTTTACGACTACTTGAGCGAGAAGCTTAAAAAACTTTTACCACGAACAAAACCCGTTCTTGAATTTAATTAAGAGGAAGGATGAAAGATATGTATTAACATTTTAATTTAGAGAACCTTTGTATAATAGCTTTAAATAAGAAGAAAGAAAAAATCTGCATTACGCGTAGATTATGAAAGATATGATAAATGGCGTAATGATAAATGGCGATTGAAAAATTGCGATATGTGTTGTAAAGGGAAACTCTTCTAAAAGGAAAAACTTTACATGCAATAATATTTGTTTCTTCTAGTTCTTGAAATGTAGATATCTGATTATTTCTCTTTTAGTTATGATTATTTTGTAAGATTTCAGGCCTAGGAACTTTGTCATATGTACGCATGCACCAAAATTATGCAAAAAATTATTTACCAAACATAGAAGCATTGACCGTTAAATTGTATTATAAAAGACAAACTATGTTAATGTCACTGAATTTTTTAAATTTTCAATTTATAAATAAAATTAAACTATATCAAACTAAAATTTTCAAATTAATTATATATCTCTGAATATTACTATACCTTTAAACGTCCTTAGTACTCATGTTGTCATTTACTTTTTAAAAAATCAATTAATAATTTAAATTTTCCGAATTGATAATTATCCTTTTTAAATATGCACTTACAAAGAAAAATGCAATTACAAGTACTTTTTTAAAAATCAACAATGCTTAAACACTTGAAATAAAATCTAGTAAATGAAAGCTTCTATGCATTTTGCATTTTTTCACATACATTACTTTAATTACAACATTTGAAAGCAAAAGCTACTTCAGAAGGAGTACACTCAATGCAACTTCAAATATTTTCACGTGGGAATAATTCGTAGGATGGAGTTTTTACGGCTACTTTAATGAGAAGTTTTTAAAACTTTTATCACGAACAAAACCCGTTCTTGAATGTAGTTAAGATAGAGAATAATATATATGACGACCTCAGAAGTCAAGGGGTACAAGTGACAAAATGTCGATTTGGAGTAAATTGAGTTTAAAGATAATTGATGTTAAATTGAAACATCAATAACAATTGATTAAATTGAAATAGGAAACTTCTGCTTGTTGCATTCTAATCTTTGAACTCTCATTTCAATAACTGTTAAAAAAATAGAGTAAAATTTTCTTTAAATGTATAATTAATCAATATTGTTTGTTTTTCGAAAAAAGTGGTTTATCTCTATAACTCAGCAAATAATAAGAAAATGACCTATATTTCTTTACGTGAAATGAAAAAAGCATATTTCCAGATACCCTGTGCACTTAACTCAATTTTTTCAATTTTGCCACTTATACCCCTTGGCTTCTGGGCTCCTCATATATATTAACACTTTAATTTAGAGAACTTTTGTATAAGAACTTTAAGTGAAAGAAAAAACTGCATCACGCGTAGATTATGAAAAATATGATAAATGGCAATTGATAAATGGTGATATGTGTTGAACTGTGTGTTGTAGCGATAAAGTCTTATAACAGAAAAA
Source organism: Maratus speculifer (assembly GCA_964019185.1). Classification (NCBI taxonomy): domain Eukaryota; kingdom Metazoa; phylum Arthropoda; class Arachnida; order Araneae; family Salticidae; genus Maratus; species Maratus speculifer. The sequence goes on along the minus strand of OZ025289.1, from coordinate 275,070,048 downwards.
TTTTACATGTAGTGAAATATTTTTCTTTTGGTTCTTCAAATGCAGCTATTTGACAATTTGTATTTTAGGTACGATTATTATGCAATATTTTAGGTACTGAAGTTTTCTCATATTTATGCATACACCAAATTTAAATTCCAAATTATTCACCAAACTTAGGCGCATTGACATTAAAATAATCGTAAGTAATATAAAAGACAAACTATGTGAATTTTATTAAATTTTTATATCTTCAAAATATAAAAATATTAAACTGTATAAAACTAAAATATTCAAATTAATTATATATCCTTTAATATCATTATAACCTCAAAAAATCTTAGTAATCATGTTGTCATTTACTTTTTAAAAAGGTGAATAATAATTTATATTTTACGAATTGATAATTTTTATTAGATATGCACTTACAAAAAAATGCAATAACAAATAATTTTCTAAAAATTAACAATGCTTAAACACTTGAAATAAAATCTAGTAAATGAAATATCCTATGTATTTTTGCATTTTTCACATACATTACCTTAATTACAGTATTTGAAAGCATGAACTACTTCAGAAAGAGTGCACTCAATTCAACCTGAAATATTTTCACGTGTGAATAATTCATAGGGATGGATAAATTTAAAACGAATTTTCGAGTATAGACAAAAAGGTATCTTAAGTGTATATTTTAATAGAGAAAGGGAGAAATTATACTCAATTAATTTACTGCGTCTTGATAAATTTTTGCATGCATAATATAAACTTCAGGAGACTCTTTGGAAATTTTTTTCAAAAGATGATTCGATTTTTATTGTCAAGTTTTACAGCTACTTGAACGAGAATTTTTAAAAACTTTTTCCACGAACAAAACCCGTTCTTCAATTTAATTAAGAGGGGGATAAATGATATATATCAGCAGCTTAATTTGGAGAACTTTTGTAAAATAACTTTAAGTAAAAAGAAAGTAAATATCTGCATCACGCGTAGATTATGTAAGATATGATAAATAGCGTAATGATAAATGGCAATTGATAAATTGCGATATGTGTTGAATTATGTGTTGTAACGGAAAACACTTCTAAAAAAACTTTACATGCAATAAAATGTGTTTTTTTTTTTAAGTTTTTGAAATGTAGATATTTGATTATTTCTCTTTTAGTTATGATTATTTTGTAAGATTTCAGGTACAGGAACTTTGTCGTATGTACGCATGCACCAAAATTGGGCTAACTATTATTTACCAAACATAGACCGTTGACCGTTAAATAGTCTTAAGTATTATAGAAGACAATCTATGTTAATATCATTGAAATTTTTAGATTTTCTATTCATAAAAAAAATAAACTATATGAAACAAAAATTTTCAAATTAATTGTATATCTCTGAATATCATTATAACTTTAAACGTCCTTAGTAATCATGTTGTCATTTTTTTAAATGACAAAAGTAATATTTAAATTTTCCGAATTGATAATTCTTTTAAAATATGAACGTACAAAAAAGTGCAATAACAAGTACTTTTCTAAAACTCAACAATGCTTAAACACTTGAAATAAAATCTAGTAAATGAAAAATTCTATGTATTTTTGCATTTTTCACATACATTATTTTAATTACAGTATTTAAAAGCACGAACAACTTCATAAAGAGTGCATTTAGTGCAATCTCAAACATTTTTCCGTGTGAATAATTCGTACGATGGATAGATTTATAATGAAATTTCGAGTAATTTTCTATCTTAATAGAGAAAAAGGAAAAGTATTTAATTTACTGCGTCTTGATAAATTTTTGCATGGATAATATGATCTTCAGGAGACTGTTTGGAAATTTTTTCAGAGTTGATTCGATTTTTATTTTCAGGTTTTACAGCTACTTGAACGAAATTTTTTTAAACTTTTATCCCGAACAAAAACCGTTCTTGAATGTAATCACGATAAAGAATAAAATATATATATTGACACTTTGGTTTAGAGAACTTTTGTATAAGAGCTTTAAATAAAAAGAAAGAAATCTTCTACATCACGGGTATATTATGAAAACTCTTCAACTCTGCAGGAATATTTTAACACAATCATACGTTTTGATGCATTGAAAGAAAAAAAACGCGTAGTTGATATACCATGAAAAACCGATTCCGTCTGTGTTCTCCTTAAAATATTTTGATTTATTTTTTCAGCTTTGCCTACAATATATAAATTTTTATACATACAAAGCAGCATTAAAAATCTTATATATTAAAACGATAGCAAAATGGATTCAGCATAGCTAAAACTGGTCTCTACGCAAGCGCTAGCAAGACCTCCGGGAGTACCAGGTGATTCATTGACGAGAACGATTCACCGTAGAGAGAGAGAAACACAATCACATTATCGCACGGGGAATCAACTTTTACTCAATGTATCATCGTCAGAGCACATGTGCGGGACGCTGTGCTCCAATGAGAGTTCAGTGTTTGCAGATGATATCGGGTGCCTAAATACAGATAAACGATCTCTCACGCTTCGATCTATTTAAACCTTTGAATTGAGTTAATATTACCGTTAATAACAAAGTAAAAAGCGTTAACAACAACATTCGTCATAATGTTGTCATTTAAATTTATGCACAAATATCACTAGTAAAGAATGAATTACGATGGTGATTTTGTCATCATAGTGTATATGAATGCATTTTATATGAAATTAGTAATGAATAATGCCTGTAATTTATAATTTATCCATATCATGTCCCCAGCAGCAGAATGTTTTCTGCAGTCTGCAACGCAAGTAGAAATTTAAAAACAGTCTGCAGAACGTAAAGACTTGCATCCTCTTTTCAATCCCTTGCATTATGTTACAAGTATTTGTGATTGACATAAAAAGAAAGTACTTTTAAAATGAACTACTTTTAACCTCAGAATTTTTAACACCATCCTTCATTGCCGAAACAGGGAGAAAATCCATTCCAGCACTTTTTTTTCCACAATCGTTTGTTAAAAATTTCGGTTGAGAAAATATTTTGTTTTCTCACAATCTTTTACAGTTTTTTTTCACGATCTGTTTAGAAATTTTGCTATTTTTTAGACAACTTTTTGTCGAAACTTGCTGTTTTTTCAAGAAATTTTCATGAAATTTGCCATTTTTTGAGACGTTTTGACAAAATTTTAATTTTTTGCAATACTTTGACGAAATTTGTGTTTCATTATGGATAACTGGAAAAAATTGGCTTTTTTGCGGTCTTTCAGCAAATTTTACAATTTTTTTAGCAATCTTTTGAAGAAATTTGTTATTTTTTGTGATCTTTTGGCGAAATTTGCTGTCTTTTGTCATCTATTTACAAAATTTTCTTTTTTCGGAGGGGGGCGTATTTTGATGAAATTTTTCTATTTATTTTTTCAGTTTTTTGATGAAATTTGCTATTTTTTGTGATTATTTGCCAAAATTTGTGTTTTTTGATGGTGCCTAGAAAGTTTTGTGGGTTATTTGCGATCTTTTGATGAAATTTACAATTTTTGTGATACTTGGAGAAAATATGCCGTTTTTTCAAGGTCTTTTGATGAAATTTGTCATTTTCTCGAGGTCATGGAAATTTGTTGTTTTCTCGTGATCTTTCAATGTAAATTGCCATTTTATCAATCTTTTAACGAAATTTTCCATTTTTTGGCAAACTTTTGACGAAATCTGCGTTTTTTCCATGATACCTGGACAAATTTTGCATTTTCCCGTGAACTTTTAATGAAATTTATAGTTGTTTTTTGCGATCTTTTGTTGAAATGTGTATTTTTTTGCGATCCTTTGACAAAATTTGAGTGTTTTTCACTACCCTTTGGCAAAAATCCCAAGATATATGGCAAAATTGTTGGGTTTTTTTCGTACAATTTAAAAATTTGATTTTTTTTCTTTCTTTAGACCATTTGTCAAAATTTACGATTACTTTAGTTAGATTACTTAGTTTGGAAATGATTGCCTAAATTTTTCGGAAAATTCAAAACAGAATCATCCTTGATATATAGTTTTTATCATGATCATGTTAATATAATCATGTTTATGTCAATTTATAGTTTTTATCATAGTTTTCCCGAGATATATAGCGAAATTGGTGATTTTTCTTCGCGCAATTGGTAAAATTGATTTTTTTTTCCCGAGACCATTTGTCAAATTTTATGAAATTTCAGATTTAAGATGGATTTTTCTTTTTATATTTAGAAATGATTGCCTGAATTTTTCGGAAAATTCGAAACAGAATCGTCTTTCGTTTATAGTTTTTACCATGTTTATATCGTATTTCATAATCGTATTATGTTTATATCAATTTATTGTTTATATCATGTTTTTCCAGAGATATATGGCGAAATTGGTGAGTAACCATTCTTACAATTGGAAAAATTGATTTTTTGTCTTTTTTTTTACAGACCTTTTGTCAAAATTTCCGATTACTTTAGTTAGATTACTTAGTTTAGAAATGATTGCCTAGATTTTTCGGAAAATTCAAAACAGAATCGTCATTGATTTTTAGTTTATATCATGGTTTTCCCGAGATATATAGTGAAATTTGTGATTTTTCTTCGCACAATTAACAAAATGGATTTTTTTTTATACCATTTGTCAAAATTTATAAATTTTCAGATCTATGACGGTTTTTTTTTTTAAAGTTTAGAAATGATTGCCTGAATTTTTCGAAAAATTCAAAACAGAATCGTCCCTGATATATAGTTTTTATCATGTTTATATCATATTTAATGATCATGTTATCATGATTATATTATCATGTTTATATCAATTTATAGTTTATATCATGTTTTCTGAGATATATGGCAAAACTGGTGATTTTTTTTTTTTTTTTTTTTTTTTTTTTTTGAGACTATTTGTCAAAATTTACGATTACTTTAGTTAGAAATGATTGTCTAAATTTTTCAGAAAATTCAAAACGGAATCGTCCTTTATTTATAGTTTTTATCATGTTTATATCATGATCATGTTCATATCAATTTATAGTTTATGTTATGTTTTTTCCGAGTATATAAGCGAAATTGGTGCTTTTTCTTTGCACAATTGACAAAATTGTTTTTTTTCCTTTTTGATAGTTGTCAAAATTTTCTATTACTTCGGAATTTTCAGATTTATGACTGTTTTTTCTAATTTTAGATATAATTGCCTAAATTTTTCAGAAAATTCAAAACAGAATCATCCTTGATTTATAATTTAACATGAATCGGAGCTTCGTCAATCGTATGTGATCCGCATAATACTATAATGGAACATGGTAAATGATTTTTAGCCTTTTTAAAAAAACTTTAACGGTTGAAAAATAGTCTGCAGACGTTCTCAACTCAAATTCTTTAACATTCATTTATTGCAGGGGAAAAAGGTGTAACATTTCGCGAAAATATGTTGGATCCATAACTAAATTAGCTTAGGACTCGCTATGAAAAATAGCAAAATAATAGATAGTTCTATGCAAAATAATTGAGATCGAAATGGACATAGCAAAATAAAATAATGATAAATAACAAATAACTATCTCAAAAAGGAAAAGTGTCAGAAGAGAGAAATTCTATGAGTGCATCTGTGAATGTAATTTGCCTGGATATAAAATGCAGGGTTTTTTTCATTTATTGAAATTTTTAATAAAAATAAATCTTTAAAAAAATCTTTTATAGCTGGAAAAAAATACTTTTTTTCTTTAATGCTTTCATATTGTTGCTGTCAAGTTGCGAGATATTTTTCCAGAGATATATAGCGAAATAGGTTATTTTTCTTTGCACAACTGACAAAATTGATTTTTTTTTTTTTTTTTTTTTTTTTTGAGACCATTTGTTAAATTTTATGAATTTCCAAATTTATGATGGATTTTTCTTTTTATGTTTTAGAAATGATTGTCTGAATTTTTCGGAAAATTCAAAACAGAGTCGTCCTTGATTTATAGTTTTTATAATGTTTTTCTTCAGATATATGTGCGAAATTGGTGCTTTTTCTTCGCACAATTGACAAAATTGTTTTTTTTTTCTCTTTGATATTTGTCAAAATTTACTATTACTTCAGAATTTTCGGATTTATGACGGCTTTTTCTATGTTTAGAAATGATTGCCTAAATTTTTCTGAAAATTCAAAACAGAATCGTCCCTGATTTATAATTTTACGTGAATCGGAGCTTCGTCAATCGTATGTGATCCAATAATATTACAATGGAACATGGTAATTGATTTCTAGCATTTTTTCAAAAGTTTAACGGGTGAAAAATAGTCTACAGACATTCTCAAGTGTCTGTGACGAGCATTGCACCTGTGCGCCGATTCTGTACGCGGTATCATATGATATTGGTATTTTGTCGGTAAATGGAAAAGTGTCAGATGAGAGAAATTCTAAGAGTGCATTTGTGAATATAATTTGCTTGGATATAAAATGCAGGTTTTTTTCATTTATTGAAATTTTTAATAAAAAGTAATCTTTAAAAAATTCTTTTATAGCTGAAAAAATACTTTTTTTTCTCTTTGTTGCTTTTATATTGTTGCCGTCAAATTTTGACAGGTTCCATCTAGTTTTCATTAAAATAGAAAACAGCACAACCTTAAAGTTTAAACTCATCAGACCTCATGTATTCTTTAGGATATATGAGGACCCCAGAAGCCAAGGGGTATAAGTGACAAAATTGAAAAAATTGAGTTAAGTGCACAGGGTATCTGGAAATATGCTTTTTTCAATTCAGGTAAAGAAACATAGGTCATTTTCTTATTATTTGCTGAGTTATAGAGATAAACCACTTTTTTCGAAAAACAAACAATATTGATTAATTATACATTTAAAGAAAATTGTACTCTATTTTTTTAACAGTTATTGAAATGGGAGTTCAAAGATCAGAATGCAACAAGCAGATGTTTCCTATTTCAATTTAGTCAATTGTTATTGATGTTCCAATTTAACATGAATTATCTTTAAACTCAATTTACTCCGAATCGACATTTTGTCACTTGTACCCCTTGGCTTCTGGGCTCCTCATATATTCTTTCAATTTTGTTTCACGAATGTAAATAATATTAAATAAAACGAACATTTGTGTGACTGGAACTTAACAGACACCAGAAGTAGATAAAACAGTAATTTCTTTCGTATAGCACTTTTTTAGCAACGTACGTGTTGCATAAAAATGGCTTGCAGCAGAAACGAAATGGAAAAACATGAAAACTTAAATAAATTTACTAAGCTTTAAGATACCATCTGTATAGTACATTATCAATAAAAGATTATTAAATATATATTTATTTTATGCTTTGCAATGTTTTTGCAATGCAAAAAAGTAACATAAAATTAAAAAATAAATCCTAAATTCGTGCTTTCTGCAACTGGTGAAGTTCATCAATTTTATTTTCGGGACGCAATCGTCCAATTCTTATTCTTTTAATAAAGTAAATGTGATTGTTTGTATTGCTGTTATGAAAGGAGGTAGGTTGATAAGTGGTATTTTTCGCTCACCAGCCCCTTGATGTGACATAAATTTTTTTTCATTCGTATATCATAACAAATAAGAAAAAAATATTTTGAATGAAAATTCTATAATTGAAGGAAAAAATAACATATATAATTATATCAGAATTATGTACATCAAGGAACATATACAGTATTGCCTCTTGTTTTAATCCATATAATAAACAGTAAATACAACATTAATAGCAAAATTAAGATGAATTGAGGTTATAAGACTATTATTTTAATATATGACTTATCGGAAATAGTTAATAACCGAAAATAATCGAAAATGGGGAATTGGAATAAACATATAGTTATATTCCAAGTCCCCATTTCGTGTCCATTTCATTAACCCACATGTAAAGAAATTTTCTTCGCGATTTCCGATTATTGCAGAAATTTTATTCGGATATTCGCCGGTGCACGTATTTTTTAACTCATCCTTAAAAGAAAAAAACATGCAAACTAATAATAAATTTCTAGGATACTTTATAAAAATCCTTTCTCAAAATTTTGGGGCAGCGTATATGTAATCTATACTTTGAATATTTTTCGAACACAAATAAAAAGTATTTTACACTTTACATTCAGTTTCTGTCTCCGCAGTGGTAAATTTTCCTTACTCACTAAAATCTCGTGCTGTCTGCAAATGGTGTAGATGAAAAAAAATTCATTTCCGGGAAAAAATTGTCCTTTTTTTACATTAAAAACAAGACCAACAACAAAATTTTAAATTATTTACTCCTCAGTAATTATTATATTATTTTACTCCTCCCCCTCCCTCCCCCCCCCTAAAAAAAAAACACATGCATACTAATAATAAACTCCTAGATTATTTCAGAAAATTCTTTCTTAAAGTTTTGGGGAATCATATGTCTAACCTATGCTTTAAATGTTTTTCGAACAGAAAAAATAAAGTAATTTACATTTTACATTCCATTTACGTCTCCACAGCTGTAAATTTTCCATACCCAATAAAATCTCGTGCTCTCTGCAACTGACATATTTGAAAAAAAGTTCATTTCCGGGAAAAAGATTGTCACATTCTCTTTTTTTTTATAAAAACACTAAAAACAAGACCAACAAAAAATTTTAAATTATAAATTCAATCCAAAATTCATTTAAATAATCATTCTTAAGGATTTTACTTACTTCCTATACGCATGTGTGACTCCTGTTTTCTTAGTCATCAACTAGAAATTCTCTTTTCTTGACCTCACAATTACTGCACATTTTTTTTCTTCTATAACTTACAGATATACATATTTTTATGGCACATTTTAAACAAAATATGTATATCTGTAAAATAACTTCGGTACTGTTTTTCTTCATGTCTTTGATCTATTCTTTTCGCTATTTGAATACCTAAAATAAACATATATTTGACATTAAATTGAGCTTAGCAGTGGGAATAAATTGTTTAAAATTGCAAAAGAAACTTTTTTTTCTGATTCCGTTCTTTGTTAAGTAAATTTTTTTTTCATTCTTACTGCTGATGCATATTTTCCATACTGACTAAAATCTCGTGCTCACTACAACTGGCGGAAACGACAAAAAATCATATCTGGGAAGAAATTGTCTCACTCTTATTTCATATTTTAAGTATATACTATTACATATATATTTATAAATTACAATATATAATATATAATATAATAATGTATAATATATAATAATAATATATAATAATATATAATAATAATATAATACATATAAATGTTCCATTCCCGGCTTGGACATTTTTTTCACTAAGTTGGTTCTAAGCTTAGTTAGCAAAGTAAAAATTCACGTATTAAAAATATTCCAGATTTTCAAGGGTAATTTCACTGCTGAAAATTAATTGAGAAATTGATCAATATATATATTATATATATATTTATATATATTGCATATTTTAATATATTATATATATACTATAATATATTTTATTATCGTTGGCATATCCATTATTCATCAATACTTGCATAACTGAACTAGAAGAAAATTTCTCATTAACTCACATGTGAAGCGAATTTTCTTTGCGTTTCCAGAATATTTCAGAATCTTTCTCCAGATATTCACCAGTTTACGTATTTCTAATTCACCCTTAAATGAAAAAAATATTAATAATTCCCCTTTAAAAAAAATAATTCACTACCCCCCCCCAAAAAAAAAAAAAAAATAAAATAACATGCATACTATTAATAAAGTCCTAGATTACTTCAGAAAATTCTTTCTTATAGTTTTGGGGAATCATATGTTTAATCTATGCTTTAAATGTTTTTCGAACAGAAAAAATAAAGTATAGTTTACATTTTACATTCCATTTATGTCTCCACAGCTGTAAATTTTCCATACTCAATAAAATCTCGTGCTCTCTGCAACTGACATATATGAAAAAAAGTTCATTTCCGGGAAAGACTTGTCACATTCTTGTTCTTTTTTTTTAAACATTAGAAACAACACCAACAAAAAATTTTAAATTATGAAATCAATCCAAAATAGATTTAAATAATTATTCTTAAGGATTTTACATACCTTCCTTACGCATGTGTGACTCCCGCTTTCTTAGTATCATCCCCTTAGTCATCCAATTGAAATTCATTTTTCTTGAACTCACGATTATTGCACATTTTTTTCTTGTATAACTTACAGACATACATATTTTTATGGCACATTTTCAACAAAATATGTTTAGCTGTAAGCAACTTCGGTATTTTTCTTATTTAAGTCTGATCTATCCTTTTTGCTATTTTCATACCTGAAATAAACATATATTTGACATTACGTTGTTCTTAGCATTGAGAATAAATAGTTTGAAATTGCAAGAGAAACAGTTCTTTTAATTCCGTGTTTTTTTTTTTTTTTTTTTTTTTTTTTTTTTTTTTTTTTTGTTGTTGTTGTTGTTAAGTAAAATTTTTAAAATTCTTACTGCTGCTGTATGTTTTTTATACTGACTAAAATTTCGTGCTCGCTGCAACTGGGGAATACTTCAACAGTTCATATACGAGAGGAAACTGTCTCAGTCTTGTTTTATATTTTAAATATAAATTATTATATATATTTTTATATATTATAATGTATAATAAATGTAATTTATTGTATGTAATACATATATATATATACCGGGTGTCCTGAAAAGGACTGAACGATTTTAAAAATCAATAATTAGCAAACTTTTACAGATATTTAAAAAATTCTTGCACGAGAATCATCTCAAAGGTCAAAAGTTTTTTTCCTGCGATTATGGTTTTTAGTTCGAATTACAAACAATAGATGGCGCTGAGAGCGCTAGGTGCGGTGTTGAGGTGGATATTGACGTCACTTGGTACTGAAGTAAAATAAGGAGTTTAAGGATGTGGAGTGGGTCTCATTTGACAATGCAATCTTGCTCTTAGGGCCCGATTTTGAACTTTTGTTTATTTGTTTTTATTGAACAACATACATTTGACCTGTGCACTCGACATAAAGCCCGATTTTGGACTCAGTCGGTATAATTTCAATGAAATGTGTTGTTGTCATGGAAATAATAAATCCTTTTATATAGTAGCAGCGATTGGAAACTGGAAATGAATTTAACGAGCAGCATACGAGTTTTGCAGACGATTTTATGTTTAAAAAAGCCGTATTTTCTCGGATTAAATTACTTTTTATCATCTAATATAATGAATACTCTGTGCATCATATTTTAAAATAAAGTGAAACGATTTAGTAGTTTTTTTTGCTGTTGTTGTTAAAAATTAATCAATTTTGCTATTTTAAAAAATTTGTTATATTCTAAGAAATGCTAGTTTGCTTTAAAGAAGTTCTTTAGTAGAGTTTTATGTATATTGTAAAAAAAATGCGGAAATGGTTTATTCTTTAGAACAAAGAATATTCATGGTATAAACATTGAAAATTTGGTGTAATAGCTGTTGCACTCTTTTGTAAAAATACCCAAATACAAAATTTATTACGATTATGTTTATTAAATTCACGGTAATAGGGAAATAATACTACCTCCACCTTAAATGAGCTATAATCATAATGACAACCTAGAATCATCACCTATCACTGGATATCATTGAATTAGTCACGCAGAATAGGTTTTAATAGAATGAAGAAAGCATTTATTAATGTCCTTTTAAGCTTTGATTTTCTTTTCATAAAACTTTAAATGAGTAACGAAAATTCTGCAACGAGTATATATATTATAATTCAAAACATTCTGTTGGATAGTTTCTGCGCTATTATGTGCGGACAGATAAAAGAACATTCCAGATGACGAATATAGGAGCTACATATATAATTATCCTCACAGAACATAATGTAATGGCATAGTTCTGAGTGTCTGTGTAAATGAATCATGAATTATGCATAGTTTGTTTACAATACCCAACACGGCGTAATAAATCTTATTAACATATATCACTTACAGACCAATTCAATTATTTCAATGCAAGTTAGAGTTTGGAAAGACAGACAGGCAGACGGCTAACTAAAAAGAAATCATAAAATTTTTTAACTATGTTGGAAAGCGTTAAAAACACATGTTAAGTTGAAATTTGACATTTAGCAATTTATTTAAATAGACGGAAGCATATTTGAACTCTTTTGTATAGCCCTGTACTTTTCCTACTATCTTTAAATACACGGCACTTATCTAGCTAAAATCTATTTAAAACCGAAACATGCTTTAAACTAATGAAATCGCACTTCCAGAGATTATCATCTAGAGTCGGCTATTAATCCAATTTTTGAGTGCCTCTGTATATCATTTCATTTCTATTCTTTAAACATATCGTAATATACTTAAAGCTGTTCAACGTAAAAAAATGCATAACTCATTTACAAACCACCTAATATATTTACTTACACACTTAGTAAGGAGTGCGAATTCTTTTGTGTAGCCCTGTATATGATTTGCACCAATTATATACACAGCATAATATGCAAAAATGTACTGAAACTTTATAAAATCATATCAAAACTTAAAACTTCAAGCAATTATCGTTAGCGTACAGCATTTTTGATGCAGCATAGCTTCCGAAATCTTTTGCGTGTCCCTGTAAATATTTCATATTTTCTATTACATAGTAAGAAATTCGTAGTAAACCTAAGTAACTTATAACAATTTTATTATATGTGTAACAAAATTAAAATGTGCTGCAAAGTATGTTTCCTTCTATACCGTTATGTTATATAATTATTTTGTGTGGCCCTGTAAATGAATAATAACTATTCTTTGTGCAGCATATTCTACATCATTTGTATTTCAATTTAATTCATAAATGCATGTTAATTTCATTATGTTAGGACAGGTTATGTTCGTTCGGGAATATCATCAAAAAGCACTTGAAACTTTTTCCCTGTCGGCCATAATGTAACGGAATACTTTTGACTGTCCCTGTATTGGAAATACACATCCGATATTCATAAAATTTGAAATAACTGGATAAAATTCTTCAATAAATATGTATTTAAAATTTCAAACGATTCGACAGAGTAATTTTTGCACTGTTATATGCGGACAGACAGACGGACGGACGCACCAGAGACGAGTATAGGTGATATGCATTTATATAATTACTAATGTATCTAAAAAACAGCTAAATTTAAAAGCGCATGCCGAAATTGAAAACGCATTTCCAGCAGTTATTCTTTAAAGACAGTACAGTAACCGGCTTCTTTTTGTGTGCTCCTGTAAATGAGCGTTAAATGCTATAAATACCAAATACTCTATTTTATCATAATCATCTTATGCTGAAATTCAGTGATTTATATCAGTTTCAATGCATTTGAAATAGTGAATTTCATTAATATACACTGCAAGTGATTTTCCCCCATAGACTATGATGTGATGCAATCTTTTGGGTGTACCTGTAAATTAACTGTTAATCCCACATACTTAAAATACAATACAGGACATGACTAGGTGACATAAAAAAGGTTTAAAAGATACCCAGATAAATAAATAGATAAATAAGATATCCTGTTCTCAAAATACTTACATTCTTGGAATGTAAAAAAAAAAAAAAAAAAAAAAAAAAAAAAAAAAAAAAAAAAAAAAATCGGTAATTTGAACGTTGGTTGTTTCACGGATTTCGATTTCAAAGGAGTCGTACCCATGAAAATAATATTTTTCTCTATTATTGCGCTGACGCCAGCAAAATCAAAATTATATGAATTGCATTCAAAATCGGACGGTAAAAGCAAAAGTTCATTTTTGAATAAGATCCACTCCATAGCTTTAACCTCCTTATTTTGCTTCAGTGCCAAATGACCTCAATATCGTCTCAATACAGCACCTAGCGCTCTCAGCGCCATCTATTGTTTGTACTTCGAACTAAAATCCAGAATCGCAGGAAAAAAACTTTTGACCTTTTAGATGACTCTAGTGCAAGAATTTTTTAAATATCTGTAAAAGTTTGCAAGTTATTGATTTTTAAAATCGTTCAGTCCTTTTCAGGACACCCGGTATATTTATATATATATATATATATTATATATTATAATATATAATGTATACATTATAATAGATTTTATTATTGTTGACATATCTATTGTTAATAAATACTAGCATAACTGAAGTAGAAGAAAATTTCTCATTAACACGCATGTGAAGCAAATTTTCTTTGCGATTCCAGATTATTTCAGAAAATTTCTTCAGATATTCACTTGTAAAGGTATTTTAATTAATTCACCCCCCCTGTCGCCCCCCCCCCCAAAAAAAAAAACATGCATATTAATTATAAGCTTCTAGGTTACTTCATAAAATCCTTTCACAAAGTTTTGGGGCAGCATATGTCTAATCTATACTTTAAATGTTTTTCGAACAGAAATAATAAAAAAAATTACATTTTACATTCAATTTATGTTTCCACAGCTGTAAATTTCCGTACTCACTAAAATCTCGTTTCCCTACAACTGGCGTAGATGAAAAAATGATGTTCATTTCCGGATGAAAAAAAAAGGTCACATTCTTGTTTTTTTTTTCTTGTTTTTTTAACGTTAAAAACAAGATCAACAGTAAAATTTGAAATTATAAATTCAATCCAAAATATATTTACTCTTAAGGATTTTACGTACCTCCCATACGCATGTGCGACTCCTGTTTTCTTAGTAATCCCCTTAGTCATCCACTTGAAATTCTTTTTCCTTGACCTCAGAATTATTGCACATTTTTTTCTTCTAGAACTTACAGATATACACATTTTTATGGCACATTTTTAACAAAATATGCATAGCTATAAGCAACTTCGGTACTTTTCTTCTTCAAGTCTTTGATCTCCCCTTTTCGCTATTTGCATACCTGAAATAAACATATATTTGACATTAAATTAATCTTAGCAGTGAGAATTGTTTAAAAATTGCAAGAGAAACTGTTTATTCTGATTCCGTTCCTTGTTAAGTATTCTTTTTAATTCTTACTGCTTCTGTATATTTTTCATACTCAATAAAATCTTGTGCTCTCTGCAACTGCTGGAAATGACAAAAGGTCATTTCAGGGAAAGAATTGTCTATATTAATTGTATTATTATATATAATCATAGTCAAATATATCTTAGTCACCGTCTACATTATCCCTTGAAATTCTTTTTTTCTGTACGACACGATTATACGAATTGAATATTTCCAACTGAGCGAAAAATTGACCAGAATGGGAATCGAACCCAGATACTTGGCTTACAAGGCCACTGCTTTACCTGTTAAGTTACCTGGGCGATAGCCAGATGGGATTTTTCGCTCAGATAACCTTATTGGTCATAAAATCTGGTCTGTCATTTAGACAGCTCAATAGATTAGACCGCAGGTAATGGAACTCCATATAAGGTTATCTGAGGGGAAAATCCCAGCTGGCTATCGCCCAAGTAGCTTAACAGGTAAAACATTGGCCTTGTAAGTCAAGTATCTGGGTTCGACTCCCAGCCTAGTCAATTTTTCGCTCAGTTGGAAATATCCAATTGTGAGGGAGTGACCTTTCCATAAAGGCACTCTAGTGTTTCTGAGATCGTGACGTCAATAAGTTAACATGTGTAAGCGTAAAAGCGACATCTATCCTCTCTTTTACTTTAACTTTCTAGAGTGTGTGTGCTCTTTCGGATTTTACAGTTAGCTTGCGGTTATTAATGATATGTTAATGTGAAGTATCTCAGTTTGCAGCATATAAAAGCTTGGGTTTGAGTGAATGAGGAATGTCTCTGGCATTAGCCAGCGAGTGTCTCTGGCATTAGCCAGTGAGTGAGCATCTGTGTCTAGCCAGTGTGTGAGGATCTCTGGTATTAGATAGCGAAGTGAAGTATTGTTCAGCGAAGTGCTAGCCGATTGAAAAGTAGCAACGAAGCCTCCAGTGAGTGGAAAGAAGTTCCGACAGTTGACTTGAGAGTTGGCCGGGGTAAGAAATCTCTTAGTTTCATTTGGATTGTTTGTGAATAAAGGATTACCCACAGCCACGGGCTGTTTAATTAAGCTTTATTTAGCAGATCAGCCAAGAGATAGCGGAAGGTATTAGTAGGTGCCCCGACTGAGCTAGGCCGAAGCCTGTGAGTATGATTTAGCTGTTCATAGTGTTTTCAGTTGTATAAATTTAGGACTTGCTCCACTTCCCTTCAGCCATTATCATTTTAATAAACTTTGTTATTTTATCCTAAATTACTGAGTATATCTACATTTAACCTCCACCACGACCAACCAAACGTTACAAATGACGCTCAGCATGCATGTAACGTTACACAATTATTATGATTACTTTGCCAATCAGTTAGATTGTGTTGAAAATAATAGTATGACACGATTATAGCATAATATTTTTTTCTATAACTTACACATGTACATATTTTTATGGCATATTTCAACAATATATATATATCTGTATGAAATTCTAGATCACTTTAAAACTTTTCTTCTTCATGTCAAAAGGCAACATGCTTTCTTAGTTTGTTCTGTTTCTCAGTTTGCTCTGTGAGGATGATTATTTTATAATGTAGTTCCTATATTTGTCATTTTTTCTGTTATTTCTATAACTGAAAATTTTTTATAATTGACAACACAAATTCAAACACAAAAAATGTAGTTGATTTCGCTTAGGAAACAATCACATGCAGTATTCGCAGGATATCTGCAGTATATCTTTAATCTGTCTTCTTAAAAAATTTTGAATCAGAAATAATAAAATATTTTACAATTTTAATTCAAATTCAAAACTTATGAACACACATGATAGATAAGCGTCATAGAGGTAACTAAAATATAATCGTTATATACTTAGCAGTGCAAATAAACTGATTGAAAATTGCCAGAGAAACTGTTTTACCTGATCCATTCTTTTTTACGTAAAATTTTCAAATGTATTTAAGCAGTAATATATTTTCCATACTAACTAGATAATTGTGGTCTCTGCAACTGGAAGAAGTAAGAACATTTCATTTCCGGGAAGAAATTGTCTCATTCTGTTTCTTTTTGTTAAAATAAATGACATTGTTTTCATTGTTGTTATGAAGTTTTATTGTTATATGTGATACGTTTTTTGTGAAAATATAAGGGTATTTTCATAGAAAACAATTATTGTTTACATATTCATTGTTTATTAATACTTGCATAACTAAAATAGAAAGAAATTTTAAATTATTTATTCAATTGAAAATACATTTACTTTATTATTCTTAAGGATTTTTCAAAACTCCGGCATGCATATGTGATTCTATTTTTGGCACAGATGTCATATCCGCACCACATTTGCACGTGCTTTTTTCTCTCGCCAATTTTTCATTGCACATCAGTGCCAAGGAGGAGATCCGTTTAATAAATTTATAATAACTAAAAATGTATTTGTTGAAAATACAAGTTTATAAGAATTATTGCGAAAATAAAATGGGGAAAAATTAAAGATTTCAGTAAAAATGTGCTGAACAAATGATTCAACTGCATACATTCAACATAGCTATTATATAGTATTACTATTTACGATTTATTGTGAAGATTATATTTACTGATTTGATGCTAATTAAGTTTATTATTTATAATTGTCTATATATTTAAAACACCTGGCTGTTTTTTTAGTCATCAGCCCTGAGCTTTCTACTGGCCCGATTTTAATAATTATTTTTTTAAATGAAAGCTGTTCATGTGTAGATGTGCCCATTCTGGCTAATTTTTTAATTATTTCAATTTTTATATTTTATTTTTAATTTTAAAAGCTTTTTCGTGACATTTCTTCAAAACAGTGGCAACAGGTTAAACTTTTCTCTCTATAATAAAAATTTATTTTGCTTTATTGCTTTCCACCAATCAGGATCTCGATCTCATTGGTGAATGTGTCATCGCATTTCAAAGAAAAAAAAAATAATGGTTTTCGTAAAATTCAATCCTAATAAAATGATTGTGCATAATTATTCACTAATCGCGGTACAATACACAGATTATTTGCTGAATAATATTATTAAGTTTTACGTAAATAAAACAGTAGAAAATAAACTTTAATAAAATATGACATCTAAAGAGCGAAATTTTTTCGATGGAGATAATGTCATCATTAATAACCAGATAAATGTGTTCTATGAATATAATATATATTGTTATAGCTGTGTCAGTGATGATGTCATGTTCAGTGACTTTTATTCCTGCATTTAAATAAACAGAACTTCTTCTATTTATTTAAAGGTCCTTGGTATGCGCAAATGAAAATATTTGTATAAATTGAGCCATTTTAATTTAATTATAATAAATATTTTATGAAACTAAAGAATTTTTAAATAACTGCGAAAATCACGCTTTTATTTCAGAAAAGATGCGTATTTCTGAAGGTGTAAATGATGTCATATTAGAAAAAAAGAATAAAACCTGTGATATGCCGGTATTACGATATTTCTATTTTACATAATATGAAAAATTAATTAAAATCATTTCGTTGCATTAAGTTATTATTTACAATAAAAATAAATAAAACGTTTTCTACATATTAATAACAAACACAAAATTTTTATTCTTTTTAATAATCGTTATATCGTTTTTCTCTTCGTTGTCATCACAATAAAATTAATTTTGACAAGTTCATGGAGGCTACAAATGAATAAATAAATTGAATTTATTGCAAATGCTGTAAATGTGTTGTGGGTTGGT
Source organism: Maratus speculifer (assembly GCA_964019185.1). NCBI lineage: Eukaryota > Metazoa > Arthropoda > Arachnida > Araneae > Salticidae > Maratus > Maratus speculifer. The sequence goes on along the minus strand of OZ025289.1, from coordinate 275,051,548 downwards.
TATGCAGTTTAATACTCCCTGTTCCTATTATAATTAAAATGTTTTGTTGATATTATAATTATTGTACAGTTATCAAGCGATGTTTAAACAAAGAAAAAAATAAACTATGCAGATATTTTTGAATTCGTTTTCTGAGGTATTATATTATGTTAACTTCCTGAATAATTTGGCTTTTAAATAATGTTTAGGGCTCTAGAAACCACATTAAAAAGATTTGTAGCTGAAGATAAGCACAACATAATACTTTATGAATTATTTTCCTTATTTTTTGTTATTTTCTGAATTTTATGTATCTATCACGGAATGTTATGTTATCCCTATTTTAAGAGATGGCAATTGTTTATTTCGCTCAGTATCTTTTTGTATGTATAAGACTGATGTATATCATATCTAATACATATTCTTTTCCGTCGAATTTCGACGGGTGCCGCTAGTTTATTTATTATTTCTTTTTTTAATTAAATTCATGTTTATTTACTGTTATTTTTTATGTTAATTCTTTAAATTCTATGTTATATCAATAATTATTTATATCAAACTATCATTTATTTACTTTCTTAAAATACTAGGATAGCTTTCATTTTTTTTTCAAATTATTTTATTTTTATATTGCATTAAAAAATCGCGCTCTGTTATTGCATGTAATTTGTAACTTATATTCAAAAACAAAATGTTCGCCAAATTGGCGGGAGGAAAAAGCGCGTGCAAATGTGGTGCGTATATGACATCAGTGCCCTATTTTTCTTAGTCATCGTCTATATTATCACTTGAAATTCTTTTTTCTTGACGACGTGATAACTACATAATTTTATCTTATAAAACTCACAGGTATAAATGTTTTAATGACATATTAAAGATATATATATAACTTAACTGTAAAAAACTTCCGGATTACTTCGAAACTTTTCTTCTTCAATATCAAAGGCCAATGTGTCTTTAATATTTCTTTTTGGTTATTGGTATACCTGAATAGAAAACATATTTGACATGAGAAATTTAAACACTGGAAAAATTTAGTTCATAACTCTTAAGAATCAATCATACCTCCGATATATATATTTTTTCCAATTCCATGTTTCTTTGCGATCTCATTAATTTTCATATGAAGGATTTTTTCTTTGGAATTTCAGAATTTTTTTCCCTGAGATTTACAGGTATACATATTTTTAATTCATTCGTTTTTGAAAAAAAAATAGTCATACTAATAATAAGCTTTTGGGTTACTTACAAAATTCCTTTATGAAAGTCTTCTGGCAATATATCTAATCTATTTAATTTTAAAAAAATGTAAAAGTAAAATATTTTACACTATAAATTCAAATTATAGTTTTTTACTCTAAGAAATTATATACGCACATCATATATAAGCGTCATACTGATAACTAAAATATAATCGTCATATATTTAGAAGCGGGAACGTATCGATTGAAAATTGTCAAAAAAAAAATATTTTTTGTTAAATAAAATTTTTAAATTTGTTTCTGCTGCTGTATATTTTCCGTACTGACTAAAAATTTGTATTCTCTGCATTTAGTGGAGATTAAAGCATTTTTATAAAAAACAAACAGTTATTGTTGCCATATCCATTGTTCATAATTACCAGCATAACTGAAATAGAAGAAAATTTTTAATTACAAATTCAGTCCGAAATACATTTAGATAATCGCACTTAAGAATTTTATGTACTACCTATATACATGTGTGATTCTTGTTTTTTCAGTCATTGCCTTCATTACCACTTAAAATACATTTTTCTTGACGACACCATTTTTCCATATTTTTTTTCTTTTATAACTTACAGATGTAAATATTTTTATACCTCATTTTATCAAAATACGTATATCTGTAAGTAACTTCCGGGTACGTTTCATACTTTTACTCTTCATATCGAATTCCAATATGTTTTTATTCTACTTTTTTCATTATTTGCATACCTGAAAGAAATATACATTTGACACTATGGATTGAAATACAGGAAAAAAGTAGTGCGTTACCGTGAAGAATCAAGCATATATCTAAAGTATATATTTACATCTAATTCCCTGTTTCTTGGTGATCTCCTGAATTTTCATATGAAGCATTTTTTTAAATACTAGATAATTAAAAATAATCCTAATATTGAGTGGTATACATATTTTTAATTCAACCTTTTAAACAATACATACTAATAACAAGCTTCTATGTTACTTCCTACATTACTTTCTAAAAGTCTTGGGACAGTATGTGTCTAATTTATATTTTTAAATATTTTCCGACCAGAAATAATAAAATATTTTACATTTTAAATTCAAGTTCAAGAATTTTAATTTTTACTCTTGGAAATTATAGATACCGGGTGTCCAGTAAATGACTGACCCATTTTAAAATTAAACAATAAAAAAACGGTTTGAGATAAAAATGCGCAGTTTGCGGTATTGTTATTAGAATATCAATAAATTTTCAATACGCACTTCCTTCAAATAGTTCTAATTTCGGCCAAAAGATGGCGCTGGCGGCATCAGACTTCAGAAATATTGCCTGTTTTCTTGTTCTCAAGCTGATGATCTTTCCGGCTCATTTTCCCGAGTTGAATCTGAGTCGAAATGTTGAATCGACTCTCCACTCAACTACATAAATAGGATTTCTTGATTGAAACGAGATTTAAAATAGCATTTAAGATTGAACTAGGCCTATTGTAACAACCTTTGTCTATTGTAACCTCCTCAGACAAATATCACGGGAAACTATAAAAACTAGTTTAAAACTACTGTAAAACATCTCTAACGGTGTATCAATTTATAAATAAATATTTATGACAAGAAAACATTTATTAAAGAAGCGTTCTAGAAAAATTTAAATTAATTTAAAAGACGTTCTTTAGTGTTTCAAAATTACCTTCGGAATATGTTATTTTAACCGCTTAACTGTTACGCTTTTTTACGTACAATGAAATGAAAATATGGGATAAACGCCGCTTTTTTAAAGCTAAAATAATCGTAATATTTAATTTAAATATTTCTTCTATTAAATAGTATGAAATTGCATTTAAAATTTTTAGTAGTGTCAGAAAGCTTTAAGTGATGGAAGAAGCAAACTATAATTGCCGGTATGTTGTACGGGCAAACCAGTTAAAATTTTAAAACAATGGTATGCAAATAGCGTTGCCAAGTCTCCTGTCTAAGAAAACTTGTAAATTGGCACATTAAAATTTTCTAAATCTTACTATAAAGGAATCCGTCTACAACAAATCCTGTTTTAGACATAAAAATTTATTGATCACGAAGTAGAAAGAAACATACAAAACTACCTGCTAAGGCAAAAACCTGCCTAAAACAAAATATTATTATTTTTTCCGAAAACCGAATGCATCCCTACTTTATATTCATATTTTGTCATTTAACGTATCCAAAAATTTTATTACGAAAGCCGTGAGAGATTTTAAGATGTTTTTTGTACACACCTCGCCTCCCCCCACCCACCCACGGCAGGAAACGTATCTACGCTAAAATGTACGGATATTTAAAAAGAAAAAAGGAAGACGTATCTTTTTTTATAGCCTGTAAGTCATCCCTCTTCAAAACTTTATTACAAAAGGCATCATAGAACCTGAAATATATTTTTGCCTCCCCCCCCCATATAGGAGGGAAATGTGTAATCTCGTTCTTTTCCCCCGGTATGAGGAAAAGAACTAAAAAAAACATTCTGAAAATATCTCCTGTATCTGATTTGAAATAAGAAATATTATTAAAAATATGATTTTTTTATCTTTTTTAAATTATGTATAAAAAGATACCAATGTTCAATTTATTTTTCCAATATTTATAAAATTGAACTAAAATAAGTAAACATTCAGTTTTATCTAAAATATCTATGGCCTCACCAGTGGGCGATAGTTTCTGACGTCGCAACTGGCGTTTAAATCAGCATTGTAATAACCTCTTCTATTTACAGTTTAGACGACGCAAATACCTCAAAATTTAAACTTGATATTGTGCTAAGAGCTTCAATTTAATGTTTATTGCTTTTTTACTGCTATTCGGTATTGCATTACACAAATATAGCTTCAAAATTTGTAATCTAGGCTTTTAAAACCGATTCGTATTTCAACCATCGAATCCAACAGGAGAAAAAAAGTAGAATCGGGAGATAGTAAATGAAAGAAAGGATCGGGACAGTGGATACTGCATTGGCTTCTGAAATATTTTCAACAGCTTTTGTTTCACGCAATATTTAAAAAAAAAGAAACGAAAAAGTAGAAAAAGAAACGAAACTTCATTTCAGTAAAAAGTTTCCGTAAAAATGTTTTGCCATAAAATTGCCTATAGATATTTTAGTTTGGTTTGGTTTATTTAATGTCGGCCGATTAAGTACACGTGGGTATAGGTCAGAATGATGAGGGGATGGTCAGCGTATGCCCTGTGTGGGTGTCTCTGTAAGGGCACCTAACCCATATTTACACAAAAAAATCCAAGGTTCGAAGAAAACCACGGAAAATTCCGAACGGTTATGCCGACAGACGCGATTGGGTTCGAACCCAGCACTGCCGTCTACCAGTTGAAACGTCAGAATCTATCACCCACTGGTGGGACCATAGATATTTTAGATAAAACTGAATGTCTACTTATTTTAGTTCAATTTTATAAATATTAATATTGAAAAATAAATTGAACATTGGTTTTTTTATACATAATTTAAAAAAGATAATAAATCATATTTACATAAATATATTTCTATATATACGTAAAAAGAGTATCAGTTAAGCGGTTAAAATGACATATTCCGAAGAGAATTTTGAAACACTAAAGAACATCCTTTAAATTAATTTAAATTTTTCTAGAATTGTTACAAATATTTCTAGGATTCTTTAACAAACGTTTGCTGGTCTTAAATATTTATTCATAGATTGACACATCTTTGGAGATGTTTTACAGCAATTTTAAGCTAGTTTTTGTAGTTCCCCGTGATATTTGTCTGAGGAGGCTACTATAGACATAGATTGTTACAATAGACCCCGTTCAATCTTAAATGTTATTTTAAATCTCGTTCCGATCAACAAATCCTATTTCTGCAGTTGAGTGGAGAGTCGATTCAACATTTCGACTCAGATTCGACTCGGGAAAATGAGCCGGAAAGATCATCAGCTTGAGAACAAGAAAACAGGAGGTATTTCTGTAGTCTGATGCCGCCAGCGCCATCTTTTGGCCGAAATTAGAACTATTTGAAGGAAGTGCGTATTCAAAATTTATTGATATTCTAATAGCAATACCGCAAACCGCGCATTTTTATCTCAAACCGTTTTTTTTGTTATTTAATTTTAAAATGGGTCAGTCATTTACTAGACACCCGGTACATCAGATGCATAAGTCTCATATACTTAGCAGTCTTAATAACTGAATTGAAAATAGCCAGAGAAACTGTTTTACTTGATTCATTCTTTGTTAAGTAAAATTTTTAAATGTGTCTAATCAGCAATAAATTTCCCATACTAAGCAGAAGTTTGTGCTCTTTGCGACTAGCGAAGATAGAAAATGTCAGTTTCGGGAGGAAAATTGTTTCATTCTTGTCCTTTTGTTAAATTAAATCAGATTGTTTGTATTGTTGTTGTGAAGTTTTATTGTTATACTCGTTATGTTTGTTATGAAAATAAAAGTATATCTATATTATAAAGGCCAAACGTATCTGTGCGTAATGCATACGTCATTTTGCGAATGGCAACACTTTCCCACGCAATTTCAGTTTTGAATTTTTCGCCACTGCAAATTTTATACTTCTAAGCATTGTAAATTTAAAAATTTTACACCATCTTATAGAGAAAAAAATGTACTTTTAAATGCAATTTGTTTGAAAGTTGTATCCCAATTTGTTTTTTATATATTAATTTTTTTATAGTTTTTAGTACCAATTTTGGAATTGTGGCAACAAAATCACTCCATTTTCTCTTAAAATTGAAAAAAATAAAAAAAAATAGAAATTAAAATGCGTGAACTTTGCAAAAAAATCGTCTGTCATAAAATTCCGGGATTTCGGCTTTATTTCGTTTTTATTCATCAGTTAAATAACTTCAAGATTTGAGTTAAAGTGATTTTAAAATGATCAAATTAAAATACCATTTTTCTAAACATGGTGAATACGGATATGAGAAGTACGTGTTTAAATTTGGAGAAAATAAAAGATATGGCTAAATTTGGAATAAATTTTGTTTTTTTCATTCGCATTTATACCAAACATGAGAATCTCAATTGATAAATTCATCATAATAGTTTATCTTTATTACATTTTACTGATTTTATATGCGATTAAAGTTTAATTTTAAAAAATTTGAAAACTGAGTTTTATAGTTATTTTGTTAATCTTAGCTTAATAATATATGTTTTAGAGTTACACTGATCATAATATGTTTTAGAGTTACACTGATCAATCTAAGATGAATTTTTTACTGTAAGTAATTTTGTAGATTAAGTACAATTCAATGAATCAGTTCCTTCTTAAACATTTTTTTTCGTCGAATATCGATGGGTTCCATCTAGTTTTAATAACAACCAAACAGTTACTGTTGACATATACATTGTTCATAAATTCTAGCGTAACTGAAATAAAATAAAAATTTTAATTATTAATTCAATTTAAAACACATTTAAATTATTACTTTTAAGGATTTTACACATATTCGATACGCATCTGTGACTCTTGTTTTCTTAGTCATCTTCTACATTACCTTTTAAAATTCTTTTTTCTATACGACACGATTACAGCATAATATTTTATTCTATAACTTACACGCGTACATATTTTTATGGCATATTTTAACAAAATATATATAGCTATATTGAACTTCTAGATCACTTCAAAATCTTTCTTCTTCAGGTCAAAGTGCAACATGTCTTTCATATATCTTTTTAATTATTTCCATAGTTGAATAAACAATACATTTCACTGTAAATTCAAACACATTTTTTTTTACTTCTGTTGGAAATTAACTATATTTTCGATATATATATATATATATGCAGGGTGTCCAACACCCCGATTTCAAAATTAAATTTCTCAAAATAAAAGATTGATAGAATTATGCGGTAAACGGTTTGTTTATTAGGTAAGCTGTAAAAATCGCATATAGAAATTTCGAACGGTGACTATTTTTAAAACATTGTATTCTAATTGCAAAAAAATGCTTGATTTGACATTTTTTTTGTTTGTTTTAGTTTGCTTGCAGAGATAAAGTTTTTCGGTGTACAGTACCACATTTTAATGATTTTTCAAACTAAATTTTTGGAATTTGGAAATTTCAGACTTTCAAATTCAAAAAATCGTTAAAATATGGCACTGTACGTTGAAAAACTCATTCTCTGTAAGCAATCTAAAACAAGAAACTATCAAGTCAAGCATTCTTTGCAATCGCATGATCGCATAATCCTTTCAAAATATTCACCATTCGAAACTTCTATGTAACATTTTTACAGCTTACCTAATAAACAAACTGTTTACCGCATAATTCTGTCGATCTTTGTTTGTGAGAAATTTTATTTTGAACTCGGGGTTATATGTGCTGGACACCCTGTTTCTAATCCCTCTGTTTCGTGGCTATCTCATTAATCCTCATGTGAAATATTTTTTCTCAATTCCAGATTATTACAGATTTTTTTTCCTAATATTCACAGACATAAATATTTTTTAATCATTCTTTAAAAGAAAACATGCATACTAGTAATCAACTTCTAGGTTACTTTCTTAATTCCTTTCTAAACGTCTTGAACCAATACATGTCTAAACTATCTTTTTAAGGAGACAGTGGACCTTTATTTGAGCAAAAACGTCTATAGCAAAATCCTCACAAAAAAGATCTATGTGGTATAATTGTACCAAAACAGCTTTTTCTTATTAAAATACCATTTATGAAGGTTTTAAGAAGTAAATAATAAAGGTAAGTGTATTTAAACACTTTAAATCTGTTTTTCCTGAAAACAATTTATTCAGCGTTTTTACATATTTGAAATGCTCCTTGTTAGGGTTCAAAGAAGAAGAGAAAAAAGCAACTTGACAATTCTACACGTTCTGTCGGAACTTCTTGTAAAAGCATATATTCCTATATTCCTCTTTCGTTGCGCCACTCTCTAGCACGATGGGGTTCTTCCACATTTTACCAATGATGTTCGCAGACACTTCAACGTAACATATGAACAGCGGTGGATAGGTAGTGGTGGCCCGGTTCGTTGGCTTTCCAGATCGTCGCACCTACTTCATTATATCAATTACTTTTTGTTACCTACCTTAATTAGTGTATAATTGTTCTGTATTTTTTTAAATAAACATTGCTGGGTGGGGCTAGTTGAGCTCAAACCAATTGGTAGCCCCCCCCCTACCTCGCTCTATCTGAATCTTAATCTGTATGGACTTCTTCTGCTGGGGTCAAATGAAAAGTTCAATGTATGAGACTCTCGTACCGTCAGTGGAAGGCCTCTAAGCTCGAATTTCTGTAGCTGCCAGAAAGCTATCCGAGATACTAGGAATCTTTCAAAGCGTGGGGAATTGCATGCATCGCTGCTGTCAAGCATGCCCGACAACTTCTGGTCTTAATTTCGGGCATCTTTTGAAGTAAAACCCTTAACTAAATAGTTTTCTGCCACTTTAACGTGTTGTTGTTTCACTACCTGTTTCTGTTGCTTTTTTCTCTGCTTCTTTTAACCATAACTCGCTAAAAATGCATTTTTTACGTTTCATTCCTATGTTATTCCGAGTCGCTTTTTATCTCTAATACTTCCTGTAAGTATGTTGGTCTGGTAGTAAAACACCCAGGAGTAATGCCATTGAAATGTCGGAGTTGTGTCGAAAGCGCCTTCTATCAAAAATGGAGACACAAGAGCTGTAAGTCATTTTGAATAAAATAATTACCAAGGGAATTACCCACACGCAAACCGCAACAAAATCGATCAGTTTGTATAATGTTTATGAGAGTTTAAAATTCCCCCTTCTGTTTACAGTTCAATTTTTGCTACTTACCCGATCCCAATGTTTCCAATTTTGGGATTAAAGTTTAAGTTAAAGTGTAAACTTTAAAATAATTTCAACCCTATTCACAAAATAACGGTAAAAAAGTAGTTGTTCGTTACTCTAAAGTCTAAAGCGCCCTCTATCGAGAATTTTTAAACGTATTCTTTGAAAAATTTTTACAAACAAATCGTGATATAAACAATGATTTTAGCGAAAACCGCAAACAAATCCGCCCTTTTACCCGTTTTTTATAATCGTTTGAAGTTTTGGACCTTAAACTTTAATGGCCCCTAGCTCCTACGGAAGACGTTTGCGCCCCATGGTTTCCCATTTAATAATGTTTCTCTTCATGTCTACTATCACTCCTCAAAGTTTGTCGGTCTGGTAGCGAAACACCCTGTATATGCACAAAATTTCATATTGTTATGATAAAAATTTAAAAAAAAATTAACGTCCATCGTCCCCTCAAATACTTTTTAATAGTAAAATATTTTGCATTTTAAAATCAAAAAAATCTTTAGTTTATTACTCTTAAAAAATATCGACGCACATTGTATACCGGGTGTCCCAAAAATGACTGATGGATTTTAAAATTCAATAACTTCCAAACGATGACAGCTGTTTAAAAATTTTTGCAGGAGGGTTATGTATAATGTCAGGAGTTTTTTTACCGTAATTTTTTATTTTAGTTCGCATCTCAAACAAAAGGTGGCGCTGACAGCGATTGAAGGCCAGGTCGACGCTTCCCTCAGCACTGATCACCTGGCCTTCAATCGCCGTCAGCGCCACCTATTGTTTGAGATGCGAACTAAAATAAAAAATTACGGTAAAAAAACTCCTTACATTATACATAACCCCCCCTGCAAAAATTTTTTAAATAGCTGTCACCGTTTGCAAGTTATTGAATTTTAAAATCCATCAGTCATTTTTGGGACACCCGGTATAAGCGTCATACTAATAACTAAAATATAATCATCATATTTAATACGTGATTTATCCCTTGCTAAAAAAAACATAGAAACCAACAGTGTGAAAAACGTCTAAACCAGAAATCGAATACGGAACCCTTGTATTCCAACGGTAACCGTACATTTTTTACACTGTTGATTTCTATACTTGGTTAGCAAGGGATAAATCACGTATTAAATATTCAATAATTTCAAGCGTAATTTCATTGCTAAAAATTTATTGAAAAATTTATTAAAACTGTATATAATCGTCATTACTAGAATAACTGAAATAGAAGTATACTTTAAATCATTAATTAAGTCCAAAATACATCTAGATTAAGGCATGCATGACCTTTTTTGTGTCATCTTCTATATTATCACTTGAATTTTTTTTTCTTGACGATACGCATATTTTTTTGCATAAACTTATTATAATGTTTGTATGAACTTTTCTTCTTCGTATCAAAGACCAACTTGCGTTTGATCTAATTTTCTTTTTCGTTATTGGCATACCTGAAACAAACATATTTGACTATAAATTCAAACACAGGAAGAATGAATTTGATTACTCTAAAGAACTAACCATACATTTGATGTATAAGTTTTCTACTAATTCGTTGTTTCGTGGCAATCTCCTTAATTTTTATGTGAAGCATTTTTTTTTATAGATTATTTGACACATTTTCGTCTAATATTAACAGGTGTACATATTTTTAAATCATCATTAAAAAAAACATGCATACTAACAATAACCATTTAAATTTCTTCCTAAATTCATTTCTGAAAGTCTTGGAACAGCATACAGCTATTCTATGTATTTAGATATTTGCCACTCATAAATAATAAAATATTTTATGTTTTAAATTTTAAATTCTGGAGTTATACTTTATTACTTTTAGAAATTATAGAAACATCTGATGTATAAACGTCCGGTAACTAAAATGAAATACTCGTATACATAGAAATGATAATAAATCCATAGCAAATTGCCAGAGAAATTCTTGTTTCTGTCCTATTCTTTGTTAAGTAAAAATTTTTAATGCGTCTCTGCAATAGTATATTTTCAATATATTGAGTAAAACTTTATACTCTCTGCAACTGGCTGAGATGAGAAAATTACTTTTCCAGAAAGAAATTATCTCATTTTTGTTCTATTGTTAAAATAAATGTAATTGTTATTATTGTTGTGAAAATAAAATAAAAAAAATATTTTCACAAGAAACAAACAGTTATTGTTGACATAACCATTATTCATATATAATAGCAAAGCTGAAATACAAAAATATTTTAAATTATAATTTATTATTTCTATGAATTTTTACGTAACTCCATATGCCTGTGTGATTTTACTTTCTTAACTTTCACCTAAATTATCATTTCATATTTTTTTTTCTTGATGACGCTATTACTGAATAAGTTATACGTCTATAATTTACAGATATACATATTTTATGGCACATTTCACAAAATATGCATAGCTGTAAAAAATTTCCGGATCACGTCGAAACTTTTTTTTTGGTACTACTCTGTTATCCAGTCGACCAATTTCGCCAAATTATACAAATCGCCAAACTAATAGCTAAATTATACATATTGACATAGTTTTTATTTTAAATTACGAAAAAACAAATAATTAATGTAATATTAATAAAAATACAAATAAAAAGTCGAAATAAAAATCACTTAATGACGTTTTAAACACGTGAATCGTATTTAATTGAATGTGCATTCACGATCATCCATTCTTGGCATTTAATCTTATAGTTTGGCGATAATTTTGTGGTCGACGGGATAACCTAGTAGTACCCTTTTTTTCTTCAGGTCATAGGCTAACATGCCTTCGATCTATCTTTTTCGTTGTTTGTATATCTGAAACAAAAAAAACATTTGACACCATAAATTCAAGCACAAAAAATGTAATTTATTACTGTTAAAGATCAGCCATACCTCCGGTGTATTTTTTTGGCACAGATGTCATATACGCACTACATTTGTACGTGTTTTTCCTTCCGCCAATTTGGTGAAATTTTTGCTTTTGAATGTAAGTTACAAATTCCATGCAATAACAGCACGCGATTTTTTATTGCAACATGAAAAAATAACGTATAAAAATAAAAGATATTCTAGTATATTAAAAAAGAAAATACAAATAAATAAATGACAATAATTATTGATATAGTTTATAATAAAAAATAATTTAAAAAATTAAAATACAAAATAATAGTAAATAAACTTGAATTTAATTAAAAAGGAAACAATGAATAAACAGTGATAAAAAATAAACTTAAGTAACAAAACAGAAAATATAATTTTCACTATAAATCATAAATATTAACACTTATAACCATATTGAATGCATGCAGCTGTATCAATTAATCAGCACATTTCACTGAAATCTATCATTTTTCCCATTTTATTTCCCTAACAATTGTTATAAACTTATTAAACGGATCTTTTCCTTGGCACAGATGTGCAATACCAAACTGGTGGAGGAAAAAAACACGTGCAAATGTGGTGCGTATATGACATCTGTGCCGTATTTTCTTCTGATTCCCTGTTTCTCGGTCATCGCATTAATCCTTATGTTAAGCTCTTTTTCTTTGCAATTTCTGATTATTTCAGAAACATTTTCTTCATAATCATAGGTATTCATATTTTAATGCATCATTTCTTAAAAATAAAGCATGCGTACTAGTAATAAACTTCTAGCTTTCACCCTAAATTCCTTTCTGAAAGTCTTTGGGCATCATATGTCTAGTCTATACAAAACTGCCAGATAAACTTTTTTTTCTGATCCATTCTTTACTAAAGAATTTTTAAATGTGTCTGAACAGCAGCATATTTTCCATACTATATAAAAATACTTGCTGTCTGCAACTGGCGGAGATATGGAAATTTCATTTTAACAGTGAAATTGTCTCATTCTTGTTCTTTTATTAAAATATATGTGATCGTTTGCATTGTTGTTATCAAGTTTTATTCTTATTTGCGATATCTTTTTGTGAAAATAAAAATATATTATCATAATAAACAAACAATTATTGTTGTTATCTATTGGCCATAGATACTAGCAAAACTGAAATAGAAAAATATTTTAAATTACAAATTTTTTCTCCAAAATACATTTAAGTTATTACTCTTAAGGGTTTTAAGTACCTCCGATATGCATGTGTGATTTTTGTTTTTTTAATTATTGCCTAAATTATCACTTGAAATTCTTTTTTCTTGACGACATGATTACTGAATATTTTTCACTTCTATAACTTACAGATATACATATATTACAGAAAGAGGTGACTTAAAATATTACATACACAAAACTGGGAGAAAACTTGAAATTAGAAAACTGGAACATGAATCTAATATTAAATTTGATCGTATTAACGCTGCTTTACCTAGATTACATTTAAATGAGGAAATAAAAATTCTGTTTAATGAAAGCAATTTATGTTTCATATCAAATTGTTATAAATCCATTATAAGAGAGTCTATTGAAATTTATACACGAAAATATTTTGTGTGCAATGATAATTTTTCTTTTAATATTCATAAGTTATGGTTAGAGTTTATAAATAAATTCCTCGTGAAAGCTTGAATAAGATGAACTAAATTGATAATTAATTTTTATCATAGTCTATTTTTAGTTTATTATTTTTACAATTGTGCGCGTGGCCTTAAAATTTACATCTCATTGTCGCATGCAGTGTGTATTGACCGTGAAACGATTTGTATTTGGGTGGTTTTCAAATGTATTGCGATATTAGGTGAAACAAAATTTGAAAAAATAATTTGGTTTAAATATAAAAATTTACTCAGGTATGAGTTGCTTACAGTTTACAACATTCTAAACAGTAGATTATTTGCGAGTTTTTTTGTTTATATTTCAGAAATTTCAAGAAATGTCTTGCCTAGTCACTATTTTTCTCATAAGTGTGACCTCTATAAAACATTCTGATTTTTTTGTATTAATAATAAATTAAAAAATTGCTTAAGGTTCTTACATACGTATTAATAAATCAAAAATGTATTAGTGTTTATTTATTTCATAAATTTAAAGCATTTTAATAGTTGTTTATGACATGAGTGTTACTTTGCTTCTTAAATGAAGGGTATAACTTCTGATTAAAAACAAATTTAATTAAAAATTAATTATTTTCATTGCAGTTATAATAAAGAATTAGAAAGTTCTAATAGACAAAACAATTAATTTAAGTGAAGTAACAAATGCATTAATAAAATTCTGATTCTTAGTTACAGTAACGTTCATGAAAAGTGGTAACACTCATGACAAGCGATAAGACTCATCGTGCAGCAAACAGCTTTTTTGTAACAATATATATATATAAAAGATTTTTAAAAGTTTAAACTATGATTTGTGTAAAATAGATATAGTCCTTTGAAAATTATTTATTAAGAATTAAAATTTGAATCTTAAATAGCACTTACAAAACACGTGTGGAGACATGAAAATCCTGTTACAATTTTTAAATAATTATAAATATATATAATATGACAAAATATATCCCTGAATCATGAATCTATTATAATCATAACTTAAATCTTACACATGATTTATAGTTTTAGAATTACTTAACTTCTTTTCTCATGATTGTTACTTTTTCCAAGTAACACTCTTGTAAGGTAACACTCATGTACGGTAACACTCATGACATTTATTTAGGAATTCTTCACTAAAATAAATTCTAAGTGTTTTATTGAAATTTTAGTCGGGCCTATTGATTCATGAACAAAAAATACAGCATTCCCTAACTTAACATTTTTATATGTTAAAAAAAAATAATAAATAAATGGGTAACACTCCTGTAAGAAAATAAAAATACTCACCATGTTGAAATGAACATTCTGATAAATAACAATTATAGAACAAAATTATCGCGTTCTAAATAAGCGCACTGTAAAGAAGAAACATCGTTTTCTCACTACCGTTGCCAACTGCAATATACAAATATTTTGAAAACAAATAATATTAACTTCCCTAAAGTAACACTCATGTTTTGCATATGCGGACACAAAATACATTTGAATTTTTAACTCTTAGATACTAATTTTAAACATATAAACTATCTATTTGTTTAATTAACACAGGATATTTTACTTTTAATCCATATATAAAACTTTTAAAATTTTTGGAAGTCTAAAAAAAGATTGAAATTTTGCGAGTTTTTTATTCAGGACAAGTAAATTCCCATTACTTGCTAACTAAAGTACAAAAAAAAGATCACTATTTCACAACTCTGAAAAAATCTAATGAATGCATTGAATTAAGCATAAAAAGATGTGCTACTACCTGATTTTAGAATATCAAAAAATAAATTTATTAATATGAAATTTAGATTTAAACATCAGGACATCAAACTGGCAGTTCATGTGAAATTCACCCATTTGTATTTTTATTTTATTATGATTATGGTTCTTATTAGATGGTATCGAAGCATGTCGAAAATATTAATTTTCAATTTTTCGTTACACCTCCCTCAAGTAAAATAAAATTGTTTATTCAAATGTTTATATTTTAAAGGTGTATTTCTTAAAATCTTGTGATGTAAAAATCTAAAAGATTTAATAACTTTTCTAAGATATACATATTTTTATGGCATAATTGACAAAATAGATACAATTGTAAAACATTTCCTGTTCACGTAAAAACTATTCTTCTTGTTGACAAAGGCCAACTTGTGTTTGATCTATCATTTTCGTTACTTCGATATCTGAAATTAAAATATATTTGACACTATAAATTCATACTCAGGAAAATGTTGTTGATTATTCTTAAGAATCAACCATACCTCCGATATATATTTTTTCTCCTAATTCTCTAGTTCTTGGTAATCTCATTAATCACTCTGTGAATTTTTTTTTCAATTCCAGATTATTTCAGAAACTTTTTCCTGATACACACAGGCATACAAATTTTTAATTCAGCATTTAAAAAAAACATGCATACTAGTAAGAAACTTTAAGCTTCCATCCTAAATTGCTTTCTGAAAGTGTCGGGGCATCATATGTCTAGTCTATACGAATTTGCCAGAAATACTGTCTTTTTCTGACCCATTCTTTACTAAATGAATTTTTAAATGTGTCTGAGCAGCAGTATGTTTTCCATACTGTCTAAAAAATATTGCTGTCTGCAACTGGCAGAAATGAGAGAATTTCATTTCCGGAAAGAAATTGCCTCATTCTTGTTATTTTATTTAAATACTAGCTGACCCGCCCGGCGTTGCACGGTTCCGAGATAATAATATTAAAGGAACATGAACTCGTATCTTTAACTCAAAATATGTGAAATTACGTTGTATGAAATACACGGCCACTGACTGTGTGAAAAATTGGTTTAAAAAATGAACAAATAATATTTAGTGGTAAACATTTTCAAAAGGACTGCAATGGGAAACGGAAGAGGAACTACTCAAGTAATAATTAGTGAAAAAAAATTTCAAACTGAATGCAATAGGAAACGGGAGAGGAACTTCTCAAGTAATTATTAAAATTTTGAAAATCTCAATGTCAGATACATCAGGAGAGACTTTGGGGTACTTTCAAGAAAGTTTTGAGCCTCGAAAGTGCCGTAGATTTTGCTAGCCATCGCACAAAAACATACATGCACACAGACAGTGCATTTAGTCATTTTATTAGTGTAGGTTACTGTGGATAATCAAAATAATTCCTTTACTGCTAATTCATTAGTTTTATGGTTTTTGCCTTTTTTACATGCAATTTAAAAATAGATAAGACCATGATGCGTTCAATAATCTGTAATATTGACAAAAATTACCAAAACCCGATGCTAAACGCACAAAAAATCGTTAAAAACCATATCGAAAACCGTACTGAAAATCGAAAGGAAAAAAATCATACCTGACAAAATTTAGTTAATTAGGCTTTGAAGCAATTTAATTTTTATGATTCTCAAAAAATAATCTCAAAATGTGAAGAAATACTAAAAATCGCAATAAAAAATTCTTTAAAAAATCCAAAAATCACCGCAAGAATTCCGAATAAACTTTATTGAAAAAAGAAAAAAAATTACTACATTGAATGAAAAGAATGAAACCGTATTCCTTTCACTAATATAGAAAAATCACCTCGAAACATAAAAAGAGCGCTAAAAATCGCCCAAAAAATTAAATTAAAAAACTCTAATCAAAAAATCAAAAATCGGGCTTCGAGGGGCAAAACTACATGTATAGAGGTAACTTCTCTCCTAATTTTATAACTGTACATTCAGCGGTCTCTTCAGGACAGCACTGACACACAAACATACTTGTCTCTTTATTATTATAGATTACTGTGAATATTCTAATTAATAACTTTATTGCTCATTCGTTAATTTTATGTTTTTAGCTTTTCTTACATGCAATTCAAGAATAGATAAGATCATGACGCATACAAAAAACTATAATTTTGACAAAAATGACAAAAAATCGATGCTAAACGCACAAAAATAAAAATCTCTAAAAATCACATCGAAAATCGCATTGAAAATCGCATTAAATATCACTGAAATTGAAAAATTATAGCAGACAAATTTAGTTCATTAGACTGAAAATTTGAATCAATTTTGTTTTTATCATTGTCAAAAGATAGCTGCAAAATGCGAAAAAAACACTAAAAACAGCATTAAAAAAATTTGCTGAAAATTCAAAAAAATCACTGTATGAATTCCGTATAAACTTTCTTGAAAAGAGAAAAAAAAATGACTATATTGAGTGAAAAGAATGGAACCGTATTCCTTTCACTACTATGGAAAAATCGCCTCGAAACACAAAAAAGCCCTAAAAATCGCCTAAAAAATTAAATTAAAAAATTCTAAAGAAAAAAATCAAAAATCGGGCTTCGAGATGCAAAACTACATGTATAGAGGAACCTTCCCTCCAAATTTTGTAATTCTACATGCAGCGGTCTCTTCAGAACAGTGCTGACACACACACATACTTGTCTCTTTATCATTATAGATAATGTGATTGTTTATATTGTTATTACCAAGTGTCATTGTCATTCGCGATACAATTTTGTGAAAATAAATTTACATTTTCATAAGGAACAAACAGTTATTTTTGACATATCTGTTGGTCATATATACTAGTAAAACTGAAATAAAAAATATTTTAAATTATAAATTCGATCTCCAAAATACATTTAACTTATTGCTTTTAAAGGTTTTAAGTAACTCCGATATGCATGTGTGATTTTCGTGAATCTTAGTGATTGCCTAAATTATCACTTGATTTTTTTTTCTTTACGACACGATTACCGAACAATTTTTACATCTATAACTTATAGATATTTTTACGGAAAAATTAACCAAATATATATAGCTGTAAAAAATTTCCGGATCACGTCGAAACTTTTCTTCATCATGTGTTAGGTCAACGTGTCTTTGATCTATCTTTTTCATTATTTCCATATTTGAATCAAAGATGTATTTCACACTATAAATTCAAATACAGGAAAATTGTAGTTTGTTACTCTTAAAAATCAACTTATACCTCCGATGTATAATTTTTTTTCTAATTCCCTAATTCTTAGTCATTTTATTAATCCCCATGTAAAGCTTTTTTCTTTGCAATTCCAGATTATTTCAGAAACTTTCTCGAGATATTTACAGGCATACGCATTTTTAATTCACTAATTTCACTAAATTTTACTACTTAAAAAAAAAAAAGTTTGCATACTAGTAATAAACTTCAAGCTTTTATCCAAAATTCCTTTCTGAAAATCTTGGGGCATCATATGACTAATCTATACAAAATTGCTAGAGAAACTGTTTTTTTTTCTAATCCATTCTTTGCTAAATGAATTTTAAAAATGTGTCTGACCAGCAGTATATTTTCTATACTGTGTAAAATTTCTTGCTGTCTGCATCTGGCGAAGTATGAGAAAATTTCATTTCCATGACGAAATTGTCTCGTTCTTGTTCTTTTATTAACCCATTAACGCCCGAATTATTTTCTTCGCTAAAATTTAAATTTTGTATTTCCCACCACTTTTAAAATCAAGTTAACTTTTATCTAAATTTATCAGGATTCTGTCTCGGGAAAGAAGGTATACAGGGTGATTCATAAAAGATGGGCAGAACTTTAAGGGGTTATAGTACACTTAAAGACAAATAATATTAAATAGGAGACTAAGGGTCCCAGACGTATTCCCAAGGAGATAGGGGGCATTAAAGTTTAGGGTCCGAAATTTCAAATGAATATAAAAAATGGAAAAATTGGTCGATTCGTTTGCGGTTTTTGCAAGAAATTTTCTTTATGCCAGTATTTTCTAGAAATAAAATTTTAAAGTTCAATTTCAAAAAACGCCGATAGGGGGCGCTTTAGACTTTGGAGTAACAAACAACAATTTTTTAACGTTATTTTTTGTATTTCTTTAAATGATTTCGAAAGCTTAGACTTAAACTTAAATTTTGATCTAAAAATCTGAGTCCTAACGAGTAGTTAAGTAGCGTAAACTGAAATTTGAAATTTGAAACCCTTCTCCCCCCAGAACAAAAATCAGTTATTCCCGATCTTTGTGTCGTAGATTAGGCTCTAACTACTGCCGCGTTTTGCTAAAACTATTCTTTATGTCAGTATTTTCTTGAAAATAAATTTTAAAGAAAATTTTCAAAAAATTCCGATAGAGGGCGCTTTAGACTTTGGAGTAACGAACAACTATTTTATACCGTTATTTTTTGTGTCTCATTAAATGCTTTCTAAAGCTTAGACTTAAATTTTCAGCCCAAAATCTGAATCGTTAGACGTGGTTAAGTTTCTGGGGAGAGGGGTTTGAAATTTCTACTCCTGAGCACAGTTCAGTTTACCATGTCCACACATTGTGTGCTGTGATACGAGGTAAAAAGACACAAATTAGGATTATGTTACCAAATCATATTTATTAACATGTAATTACAATAAATGTTCAAAATTGTGACCACCAGAGGTTATGCACGCAGAACAACGGCGAAGAATGGAACGGCGAACATTCGCGAAAACATCAGGCTTTTCGAGCACTTCCCCTACAGCGGCGGAAAGTCTGGCGACCAGTTCCTCGGGGGATTCAATGGGTGTCTCATACATAAGAGCCTTCAATTGCCCCCAAAAAAAGAAATCGAGGGGTGAAAGATCTGGCGAGCGAGCAGGCCAAGCAACAGGACCACCTCGACCAATCCATCTGTTCGGAAATGTGATGTCCAGATAGTTGCGGACGTCTCGTACGTAATGGGCTGGCGCTCCATCGTGCTGGAACCACATGACCCGCCGGATGCGTGGAGGAACAACGTTTAACAGGTCTGGCAGCACATGTTGCAGAAATGTGAGGTATGTTTTACCGTTGAGGCGTTCAGGAAGAAGGTACGGTCCGATTAGGTGGTCTCCGAGGATTCCTGCCCAGACATTGATGAAAAAGCGTCTCTGATGAGCATGTGGATACGTAGCATGTGGATTGACATCCGCCCATACATGTGCATTGTGTGTGTTAAATGTACCTTCACGTGTGAAGGTACATTCATCGGTGAAAAGCACAGTTCGTCCAAAATGTGGATTTAGCGCGTTCTGCTGCAGAAACCAGCGGGCGAATTCAATACGATTTGGATAATCCCCTGGAGACAGTTTCTGGACTCGTTGCACATGAAACGGGAGCAAATGTTCATCCTTCAGTACCCTCCAAGTCATGGACTGTGAGGTATTCACCTGCCTAGCCACTGTTCGTGTACTTGTACTTGGCTGCGCCGCTACTACATCCAGAATGGCTTCTGCAACAACTACTGATTCGTCCTTTTTTGCACAACCTGCATTCGACCGGGAAGCGAGAAATGATCCCGTCTCACACAACTGTCTGTGCAAGCGCTCGAAAGTTTTGCGGTTAGGCAACCGCCTGTTGGGAAATCGCTCTCCGTACATTCGTTGTGCCTCTGCACCATTTCCATCTGCCGCTCCGTAAATTAAATGCATCTCAGCCTTTTCCTTATTCGTGAAGGGCACCATCTTCCGATTCATTACTACAGCGACTTACACTTGACTCACCGTTCAGTGGTTTTTATGCCTGAATCGTGTCGAAATTTTGCATACGTGTTCTTCTTCTTCCCCATTTGACATCTGCATACTTTCTGTCTCCTTCTTCACCCGGTGACTAGCGTCAGGAATGGAGCTTTAACGTTTGCTCCAACGTTGCTTTAACGTTTTGCTTTAACGTTGAGCGACATTTCCAACTGTGCCAGTGCCTTTATGAGTGAATTCCGACTATGCAGTCCTTGACGAAAGTTGTATTTTTGCCTCGTATCACAGCACAGAATCGTTGGGCATGGTTAAGTAGTGCAAACTGAACTATGTTCAGAAGTTGAAATTTGAACCCCCCTCCCCTCGCTACAGAACCACGCTCAGCGATTCAGATTTTGAGCTGAAAATGTAAGTTTAAGTCTAAGCTTTAGAAAGCATTAAATGAGACACAAAAAATAACGGTATAA
This sequence comes from Maratus speculifer, assembly GCA_964019185.1. Classification (NCBI taxonomy): domain Eukaryota; kingdom Metazoa; phylum Arthropoda; class Arachnida; order Araneae; family Salticidae; genus Maratus; species Maratus speculifer. The sequence goes on along the minus strand of OZ025289.1, from coordinate 275,030,167 downwards.
AATAGTTGTTCGTTACTCCAAAGTCTAAAGCGCCCTCTATCGGAATTTTTTGAAAATTTTCTTTAAAATTTATTTTCAAGAAAATACTGACATAAAGAATAATTTTAGCAAAACGCGGCAGTAGTTAGAGCCTAATCTACGACACAAAGATCGGGAATAACTGATTTTTGTTCTGGGGGGAGAAGGGTTTCAAATTTCAAATTTCAGTTTACGCTACTTAACTACTCGTTAGGACTCAGATTTTTAGATCAAAATTTAAGTTTAAGTCTAAGCTTTCGAAATCATTTAAAGAAATACAAAAAATAACGTTAAAAAATTGTTGTTTGTTACTCCAAAGTCTACAGCGCCCCCTATCGGCATTTTTTGAAATTGAACTTTAAAATTTTATTTCAAGAAAATACTGGCATAAAGAAAATTTTTTGCAAAAACCGCAAACGAATCGACCAATTTTTCCATTTTTTATAATCATTTGAAATTTCGGACCCTAAACTTTAATGTCCCCTATCTCCTTGGGAATACGTCTGGGACCCTTAGTCTCCTATTTAATATTATTTGTCTTTAAGTGTACTATAACCCCTTAAAGTTCTGCCCATCTTTTATGAATCACCCTGTATACTTATCTTCCCCTTTACTGGTGGGGAAACCGCTTTGTTGCTGTTTTTGTAACCATCCTCAAAAGAGGACGCTGGGCGTTAATGGGTTAAAACAAGGTAGAACCCGTCGAATTTTGCCGAAAGAAAATGTTTAAAAAGGAATTGTTTCATTGATTTATAATAAACCTACAAAATTATTTATAGTAAAAAATGCATTTTATATTGGTAAGTCTAACTCTTAAACAAACGATATTTAAATTCAAATTAACAAAATACTATTTCCATAAAACTCAATTGCAGAAATTGTTAAAATTAAACTTTAATCGTACATATAAGCAGTAAAAAGTAATGGTACTACTTGGTTATACCGTCGACCAAAAAATTACCGCCAAACTATAAGAATAAAAGTCAATAATGGATGATCGTGAATGTCACATTGAATAACTATAAATACGATACACGTGTTTAAAACGTTTTTAAGTGATTTTTATTTCGACTTTATGTTTGTATTTTTATTAATATTCTACTAATTATTCGTTTTTTAGTTACATAAAATAAAAAAATATGTCAACATGCATAATTTGGCTAGTAGTTTGGCGATTTGTATAATTTGGCGAAATTGGTCGGCAAGATAACCAAGTAGCATCAAAATAATAATGTTATTATGATAAAGTTACCAATTTAGGTACATATTTCTTATGCTAGTATTCGAAAATGAAAGAAAAAGAAAAATTTATTCAACTTTGACTCAATCAAAGAAATTTTTTTCGTGAAATCTAAACCCGACATCATTTTTATCATGTCAAAATTTACAAATGCACATTTCTTATCTGTATTCACCTTTGCAGAAAAAATTGGCATTTTAATTTGATCATTTTCCTTCAAAACTTAAAGTCTCATTGCTATTCGCTGAAACAGATATTAAACTGTTGATATCCTTTTACGTGTAAATCAAATTTTGTAAATGAAATCAAAATTCGCCTGGTTTTATAACAGAAGACATTTAAATTTCATTTTTTTCCCTTTTAATGAGAAAATGGCAACATAAAGATACAGTAATCAATTTCTTCTCTTTTTTTCTCTGCTTTTAATAGAAATGGAGTACTCCTGTTGCCACGATTACAAAAGCGGTATTAAAAACCACAAAAAAATTAATGTTTCAAAAACAAATTAAGATTCAGCTTTCAAACAAATTTCATGTAAAAGCACATTTTTTTTACCTGCACGACGGTGTAAGAATTGAAAATGTGCAATAGGCAGAAGTTTAAAAATTTGTAGCAACAAAAATTGCAATACCGAAATTTCATTTAAAATTTTAAAGTGTTGCCATTCACAAAATGACGCATGCGTTAGGTACAGATACGTTTGGCCTTTATAATATAGATATATGTGATCGTTTGCATTGCTGTTATCAAGTTTTATTATTATTCGCGACAGATTTTTTTTGTGAAAATAAAAATATTTTTTCACTAGAAATAAACAGTTATTGTTGGCATATCTATTGGTTCATAAATACTAGCAAAACTGAATTAGAAAAATATTTTAAATTACAAATTTTTTCTCCAAAATACATTTAAGTTATTACTCTGAAGGGCTTTAAGTACCTCTGATATGCATGTGTGGTTCTCGTTTTCTTAGTGATCACCTAAATTATCATTTGAAATTATTTTTCCTTCACGACACATATTGATGTATAATTTTTACTTCTATAACTTACAGATTTACATATTTTTATGGCATAATTGACACTATTGCTGTATAATTTTTACTTCAATTACTTACAGATATACATATTTTTATAGCATAATTCACAAAATAGATATAACTGTAAAACATTTCCTGTTCACATCGAAACTATTATTCTTCGCGTCAAAGGCCATACATATTTTTATGGCATAATTGACAAAATAGATATAACTGTAAAAAATTTCCTGTTCACACGAAACTATTCATCTTCGTGTCAAAGTCCATACATATATTTATGGCATAATTAACAAAATAGATATAACTGTAAAAAAATTCCTGTTCACATCGAAACTATTTTTCTTCATGTCAAAGGCCATACATATTTTTATGGCATAGTTGACAAAATAGATATAACGGCAAAAAATTTCCTGTTCACATCGAAATTATTCTTCATCGTGACAAAGGCCAACTTGTATTTGATCTATCGTTTTCGTTACTTCCATTTCTTAAATTAAAATATATTTTACACTATAAATTTATACTCAGGAAAATGTAGTTGATTATCCCTAAGAATCAACCATACCTCCGATACATATTTTCTTCTAATTCCCTAGTTCTTGGTCATCTTATTAATACTCAAGGGAATCTTTTCTTTCGTTGTGATTCCAGAAACGTTTTCTTGATATACGCAGGCATACATGTTTTTAATTCATCATTTAAATAAAAACAAGCATACTAGTAATAAACTTCAAGCTTTCATCCTAATTTCCTTTCAGAGAATCTTGGGACACCCTATGTCCTGTCAATAGAAAATTGTCAGAGAAACAGTTTTTTTGTTTTAATCCATTTTTTGCTAAATGAATTTTTAAATGTGTTTCAGCAAGCAGTATATTATAATATTGGTTAAAATTTCATGTTGTCAGCAACTGACAGAGATGACAAAAATTATTTTCCTGAAAGAAATTGTCCAACAAAATTGTCCGAAAATAAATGCGCATTTTATCCGATCTATTCTTCGCATTAATGGTCACGTATTGTCTTTTCGAACTAAATCGAGGGCGATCTGCAACTTTTTAAAACACTTTTTTCTCTATCTCTCTCCGTTTTCGAGGTTGAAATGTTAACTCCGCAGTTGGGCACCAGATGACGATGCAGGCGGTTTCATTCAATTTCGTATGGCTATACTATATGGCCTTACTATACCAAAACACCACTTCTATGAATTTTACTGCATCCGTTCCAAAGTTAAGAATGTGACAAGGGACTTCAATGGACATGCTGTACATATTATGCATTAGAAATTTTATTTATCAAAACCATACAGACGTTCAGCACGCTGTCATTTGGAGATAATATTTCCAAACAGTGATCCTCTCTTTGTTTGTTTACTTAATTTAAAAGAGTTTTCTGCTTATTAAATAGGGCATAGATAATTATTCGATAATGTGGTACATAAGAATATAGAAGAGAGATTTTTTGTAATTCGTAAGGCAATGATTTTTTTTCTTTAATTTGTAACAATGCCGTTACATATATTCCAAGTTTGAGTGATTCTCATTAATACTAATTCTAAATATTATGTTTAATCTTTTTTTTAATCACAAAATTTTTGCGATTGAACAAAAGAAGAATTACTATCCGCAAATTAAATTACCTAAAGAGCGTAAAAGTTTTGACTGAGATGTAACGTTTAAACCCAGTAGGATTTGACATGCCCGACACGCGTACCTGCCCAGTTTCGCTTACTTTAAGCACCACTGCCTCCATTTTTTAGCTTTATTTATATACAAATTAAAAAAGATTTTATAATGAAAATAAAATCAAAAACTAATGTTTCTAATCGAAAGATTTTAACGGTATTGAAATGTAAATAATGGATGCTAGGATATCGCAAACAATGTTCTAAAAAAGTAAACAGATAATGAAAATATATTTTATGAATTTCACATAAGAAGGGATTTGTTTAGGGAAATAACTTTTAATCTTTTCCTTTTTCCTTTTTCTTTTTTTACTTTTAATCCAAATCTTTAAATCATTTTTGATGAATAAACGTTATTCATACATCTCATTGATACATTATTTATAAATCCATTTCCTTCCAGCTTTTATGTCGTCCATATTTAATAAAATATTTACATCAAAATAAGGTTAAATTATTTATTCTTAATGCATGTATCAACTGGAAAAACTGACTTATAAATCAGCATATGGATAACAAGCGTATGAATCATGCATCATAATCAGATACAACATGCAAAATAGGAATTGAAAAAATCTTATTTGAATACGTTTTCAATTCCGCATTTCGAGTTTATTTGTTATTACTTACCCATCATACGTAGTATAGGGTAAGTCTTGCAATCGTTTTGAAAATCGAAAAATATTTTTTGACGGATTTACACGTTTTAGATAGTGGAGATTCCGAAAAACATATTTTTAGAAAAAAAAATTTGCCGTCCGACTGTCTGTCTGTAAACGCTCTATCTCCCGAACAAATTGAGATAGAGACTTGAAATTTTGTATGTATTTAGTATGTAAGAATGGAAAGAACCATTTTTAATATCAGCAACCTCGATTATCCGGAACTATTTTTTTCGGACTCTCGAAAAATTCGTTCTGATGAAAGGTATATAAAAATTTTCGACTTTTTTGTTCTAAGGAATGGACGTAAAAGGCAATAAAATAACACACATTTTGCATATAGAACGAAGTCGATCAAATTATTGGTTGCCGAGATATTTGTAATCTTGTTTTCCACATTCTTCGATTTTTCATGACCCTGTATTTCATTCAAATTTCAATTCAGAAGTATATTTTAATTGGAAATGAGACGCTTAATCCGACGCAGTTAATTGTTAGCTGATAGAATTATTATTTTTGGAGTTATAAGGATGTTTCTTTTACGCAGTTCGGTACTACTTGAGTAGTTTGGCGTTTTATATAATTTGTCGAAATTGGTACATCAACAGTTCTTTAATATAGCATTACTATGTAAATTAACAATATTTAAATTTTGTTTATGAATTGCAATGCATTGTATAAATAGTTTCACATGTTTTATATTCATATACATATCCATGATGGGTAAGTATTACGGTGGCCCCCAACGACTAGTTTTTTTCCTGACAACCTGTACCATTAATAAGAACAGATTTTGAGCAAATTTTATTCTCGTTGAATGTATACATTTTTTAACAAACAGATAAAAGACAGAAGATTTTTTTATTTTACTAAATATAAGAAAATACGATTTAAACACGCCAATATTATTTTGTAAAATGATCTAAGATTTTGTTTCGTGAATGTATATAAAAAAATACTTCTCCAAACACAATTTAAACTATTTTTTATAGACTTGAATACTTTTTATTTGAAAAATATTTCAGAAAATCGTATGCTATATTAATTATAAAATAATTCATTAATCATAAAAATTCCCCTTTTTACTTACCCATCATACGTAGTATAGGGTAAGTCTTGCAATCGTTTTGAAAATCGAAAAGTTTTTTTTGACGGATTTACACGTTTTAGATAGTGGAGCTTCCGAAAAACATATTTTTAGAAAAAAATTTTTGCCGTCTGTCTGTCTGTCTGTCTGTCTGTCTGTAAACGCTCTATCTCCCGAACAAATTGAGATAGAGACTTGAAATTTTGTATGTAGTTAGTATGTAAGAATGGGACGAACCCTATTTAATATCAGCAACCTCGATTATCCGGAACTATTTTTTTCGGACTCTCGAAAAATTCGTTCTGATGAAAGGTATATAAAAATTTTCGAATTTTTTTGTTTTAAGGAATGGACGTAAAAGGCAATAAAATAACACACATTTTGCATATAGAACGAAGTCGATCGGATTATTAGTTGCCGAGATATTTGTAATCTTGTTTTCCACATTCTTCGATTTTTCATGACCCTGTATTTCATTCAAATTTCAATTCAGAAGTTTATTTTAATTGGAAATGAAACGCTTAATCCGACGCAGTTAATTGTTAGTTAATAGAATTATTATTTTTGGAGTTATAAGGATGTTTCTTTTACGGAGTTCGGTTCTACTTGAGTAGTTTGGCGTTTTATATAATTTGTCGAAATTGGTACATCAACAGTTCTTTAATATAGCATTTCTATGTATATTAACAATATTTAAATTTTGTTTATGAATTGCAATGCATTGTATAAATAGTTTCACATGTTATTTTCATATACATATCCATGATGGGTAAGTATTACGGTGGCCCCCAACGACTAGTTTACACTCATTTACGTACATCATCTTGGATTATAAATGTAAAGATATAAATCAATTTTCCGCTCTCTATTGGATATACTAGAAATATAAAAATTATGTACACAAATGAGTTTTTGAAGAAAGTGCAGCATTTTAATATTTTGATAACTTTATTAGCATTTAGTAAATTAATTTTAAAACAGTCTATCTTTAGTCGGGTTCAATTGAAAAAAATGTAAAACTTTTTTTATGGTACGATTATGGTAGTTACAATAAAAATAGCATTAAATTACTGCAAGCCGCGTTCGCTAAAATAAAATAACTGGTTGTAAAATTGCAACATTTAAATATTTTAAACATTAAAAAGCAGAAAATGAAATATAAAAGTAAAAAGTGTAAAAAAAAAAAAAAAAAAAAAAAAAAAAAAAAAAAAAAAAAAAAAAAACAGGTGTAAAAGAACATTTCTATAAATAGTATTTTAATATTAATTAAATTATGATTGTACCTCATGATAAAAATTTAGAAATCCTGTTTTTATTTATTTTGTTTATTGAACGCATACATCTGACGTGTATGCTTTACATAGGGTTCCTGCTTATAATTCATCGGCAGTATAGAAGAAGAAGACAGCATAAACAAATTTACAACACCTGAGAATTACAGCCAAGAACTCCACAAAGAGTGTTTAACGGAATCTGCGCGAATCAAATCCGCCCTCAGAATATGCTCTGTAGCGATTACCGACGAAGTACAATACTCGGCCACGGCGCACAGTGGATCAATCCTTAGGAAAATGCGAACATAGGGCAAAAAAAAATCACTAAATAATAATTTTTTTCCAATGAAATATTTTAAAAGAATATCCACAAAATACGAATATACGTATGTTCACTTTTTTAATTATATAAAATTATATCTTATTTGTATAGCTCGGAATATATGCTTTTCAGCAGAGGAATTTGTTTGCGAATTTTAGTGATTTTTAAATGTACTCAGAAATTAAATCAAGGTAACCACTAATAATAACTCGTTTAAAATATCATTATTAATTTCCTAAAAAACATTTTAAAGCACTACCGATTACATTTTGATCGAAATTTAAGATTTAATTGCAAATCATTTTACATTATGAACAGCCCATATAAAATAAACTGTATCATAGACTTAAAAATTGCATATTTTAAATTGCATGAAGTTGCGTGAAATTTCAAAGACACGTTTGTGTTCCTAAAAGTCTGTAGTTCAATGTGATATAAGGCAATTTTTAAGCAAACCTGCACATTTTTTTAAATAAATGGATTTTTTAGTGGCTATCACAGAGTTTTCCGTTTCCAGAAAACATAGTAAATTGTCTGTAGACAAAATAATTTTTAATAAATTTTATACTGTAAGAATTTTTTAAGATTAAATGATATAAAAAATAATTTAAAATTAATGTATAAAATTAAACTCAACATATACGTGTCTCGGGTTATATAAATATTTACATGAAAACTCTGGAAAGCGCAAATACTCTCAGAAGATTAAATCTACTCTAATAAATGAATACATGATGTGTGAGTCCTAAAGTGTTATTCAAAGTAAAATTTCTAATGTTTCTGTAAATTTTTCGTCTTTTTGAAACTTTTTTACTCTGTGTCTAATTCTGGAAATCAACAGGTCTGATGTTATAAGTAGCGACAGTTTTCTCGCTGACAAATTTAAATCTAACAGGGCGGCAATATCTAGTGAATGACGGAGTTAATAATTTCAGTTCCACATAATAACCTAATAGGAACAAAACTAGCCATAAAAATTGAACTATCTGATTGTAATAAGCATCCGTCATAATTTTTTTGCTTATAGATGCTTTGATTTGAAACACAATCCAGACCACATTTACATATCTATTTTAAGTGCTTTTTGGATTCAAGATGTATTTTAGATGCATTTAAAAGTCTAATTACAGTTAAGTCCAAAATTGATTGCAAATTGATTTGAACCAAACTACCAGTAATAAATATTTGTTCTTTTGGAACATAACAGTCCAGTTTCGATTGTTTAATATAATAGTACGTCTGCCACTGGTTGTTACCTTCGTCAGTGCAATTTTGCCTTTAAAGTGATATATTGTTCGTTAGAAAGATCGAGATTTAGCATCACTGCTAAATATTTTTCCTTTGAAAATAAATTTACTTCCATGTTTTTCTCAAAAAAGTTTTTTATTTGTAAAATTTTAAAAGATGATCAATCACTTTTGCATAATCCTAAAAACTCCCAGATGCTAATTTTTGTTTTGCTTCATCCAAAAGAGCTTCTCCAGAAGTATCCTCTCTTAAACTTTGAGTTAGTCTTCTTTTATGAGTTTCGTTTTTTTTTCTGAAGAATATTTCCGAGATGTTAATTTCTGCGAATTTTCAACTTCAGATTGTTTGAATTCACTATCAACTTTGAAGGAATTCTAAAGCCAAGAACTGCTTTTAGTATTGAAACGATCTATTTCGTTCAGATTTCTGCTATCGATCTTTTACAGCAATGCAAAATTTACGTAAACGCTCCTTTAAATTTTCTTCGTCACTTTCTGAAGCATTTAGTCCGCAGTATTCACATACAAAACTAAGCATTGATATATCACAACTAAAACCATTATTTAAATTCTTTAAATACAGAAACAAATCTCTGTTTATTATTATCATTCAAAAGAATATAAAAAAAAAGCAAAATGAAATAATTTTCCTTCAAATGAAAGAGAAATATACTAAAATTAATTTTAATACAAAATAATTTTATAAAACTCAATCCCGATACTAAGAAATATGCACTGAAATGGGCTCTAAAATGTTGCAAAAGAATATTGCAGTATTGGAGAACGATTTTGAAGGGTCAATAAAAAAAATTAAACTAATATTTTGAATACTTTGTGAATGCCATTAGGATATAAGTAAAAACAAGATAGGTAATAAAATTATTTATAAAGCTTTTTTTCTTTTATGTTTCAAGTTTAATTTAGTTATCCAGTATGTCTCTATAAGTCTTGTTTTGGAAAAAAATGCTCATAAAAACCATGCAAATCTATTGAATGGAATTTATTTTATTTATTTAAACCTAAATATAACAAAAAAAAATCATATGCATAGTTTTATACTGTTGTGATAATAATATGTTCGACATCTGCTATACTTTGATCTACTGTTGTGGCGTGCCCTTTAGAAATTCAGAATAGATATTTTAATTAATGCTTTTTTCTTTCTTCTATCCATATATTAAAGCAGAAACAGAAAACAATTTTGCATTTTAAATAAATTCTACAGTCAAAGCATTTATTTCTACGATATAAAAATTAGCCATTCTAGGAAGATAAATATAAGCTATGAATTTTCCGTACTCTAACCTTTGCTATATTAATGTGATTTTTTTTCCTTTTTTAAAATCTAGTATTGCAGTCAAGAAATTAGAAGTGATAATTATTAAATTATCATAAGAATTTTGAAAGTATGATAATTCTGATGATGTTATGAAAACTGGGAGTATGAAAAGTATTATTATGAATGTTTGAAAAGACTATTCTTATTTTCTACTTGTTTTCATGTATTAAAACATCTTTTGAATGCTTAATACATATTTTTATTTTGAAATTTATTTTAAATAATTTTTATTTTTTTTATTTTGAATGAAAAGGCAGTGAACATTATTTACAGAGGACTTCTATTCGTAACTTTCAGAATTATTTAAAAATATGTTACTGTACTATAACAGTCAAGTAAAAATAGAACTAAAAATTTTTTTTGAACTAAAATAGTTTTATAACTATACCATCGAAAGTAAATTTTACTTAAATAAATGCAAGTATTAAATGCTAGACTTTATTCGAAATGAACATAAATGTTTAATTTTAATAAAATGTGTTTAAATTATGAAACCCAAGTCGCATATAATCCTTTCGTAAACTACAATTCCAAAATCTTACTTTATACAAACACTTTACTTTATACAATCTTACTTTATACAAACAGAAATAAATTAATTTAACGTCAGCACATTTTAATAAATTAGATTAAAATTGTCAGCTTAATATTTATATTTTATTTTTTTACATATATTCAGAAGCAAATTTTTACCAATTAATTATTTAAATGCGGGTAAAGTATTTAATAGTAGTTTTTATTAAGTTATATTCGTGTTAAATAGTATCTTTAATGTATAATTTAAATTTGAAGGTTTAATACTTTCCATTTCTTCTTTATTTTCTAATTTCTAAAATTTATTTACACTCACAAATATCTTAATATTTACGATAACTCTAGGTTAGATGATCATTCTTGATCTTAGAATGCAATATAAACTTCATTTGTAGTAAATAGTTCAACGAGTTCATTCATTTGACGTATTTTTCGATTATTAAAATTAAATGCAATTTCAATGTGTATTTAATTTTGTAAGATATCTAATTCTAGATTTTTCCGCTGGATGTCACTTCCAGGGTACTTCATCGTGTATCAGTTATTCATTTTATTTAACTTAACATCACATTTTTTGTTGAAGCTAGCTCCTTTTACCAGTTATTTAAAGATAAGGGATTTAAAGAAACACTTCATATTTTACATTTGTACTGTGATGTGTTTTTCATATCTTTCAGAAACTTTACCGAATTATTTTTAATATGAATAGAAAAATAAAAATGTTCTTAAACTCTTTTGTAACTGTTAAAACTTCAAATAATATATACCTTTCTTCAGAAGTAAGTTTTAAAAGAGTAGTTGAATAGTTGATTCAGACCTGCCTGTTCTTATAACTTTCTTCGGAAAAGCTTTTTTTAGGATGTCATTCTTATAAAGATTTCAGTTGAAAAAGTTTTTGAAATACTCTTTGTTGATATAATTCTATATAGACCGTTATTTCGAATATTTTGAAGAAATGGATTTTTTCATTTCTTTATTCTAAACTCAACATTCACTTGTTTAAGGTAAACTTAAATTCTATTCAGCTTTAAATAATATAAATATAAGATCTGTAAGAATCTGTAAGAAAATATTACATTGAGGAAACGAATCACGTTGATGTTTAAAATATATGTATATATATATATATATATATATATATATATATTACTCTCAATTTTTTGAATGAATAACTTCAAAAGTTACAAATCCGCTGCCAAAAGCATTTTACAAAAATTCCAATCGGAACAGATTTTATGACTAAAAATATCCATAAAAGCATTTTCTGTAATGTTATAAGCTAACTTTGAAGCCTTTTTTCTAAAAATTGATTTTTTTTTTTTTTTTTTTTTTTTGGTATTGCTAGCACTCTCATTTTAAAATTAATAATCATAGTACCATACAATTATCTATATTACATAATTTAGTTTATGCTGATCTGAAATCACTCCGCTATTTGTCACAGAAAATTGTGGATGGAAAAAAAATATACATTTTGGGGGGAAATTTAATGAATATGAATAAAAAAACCTATTAATTATGTTCCGTGTAAAATATAATATTATACGTAACAAAGTATGAAACACTGAGCATCAATATGCAGTAGAATTTGTAAAATCGTGCGCGCAAAATGCCTATTTCAATATTCATATTTTCCAAAAATCCCTTTTGTCGTTATTATTTAATTATTTAATATTACTAAATATATATACATTTGAATATTTTATGAAGCAATAAGAATATGTGAAAGTAAAGAAAAAAATTATTGAGTTTCAGTCATTGGTTAAGAATTAACAGAGTTTTTCGTACTGCTTTAAATGCGGTCATTTTATGGCCGCTCAATAGGATCTGCCCCCTTAATCATTATTTCTTTTTAAAATCTAATGCTGATTTGTATGTGAATAAAGCTATTAAATATAATCAAAAGACATTTTTCTTTCATGAATGAGGAATATGTTACAACAATATGAATATGTTTATTTTAAATTTTACTGATCTGTTCAGATCTGTTATGATATACAGTCCCGGCTGATACACGTTTCAAGGAAGTGGACAAAAGTCACGTATTAACTCTTTATCTACCGACAGTACTTATAAGTACCATAAAAATTACTTATTGTAAAATTCTTTTATTACGCCAATTAGTTGTAATACTGTTTAAAATAAGTGATAAATACATTACTTTATTTTGTTCCAAAAGCATTATTTGTTACACAAAATAAAAATATTTTTAAAAGGATTATTGCTTTTGTCTTTCAATCTTTTCAGCTTTCTTGGCGCTGAGGGAGAGGGGAGGGATGGCGAATTTTTCAATTCGGAAATATTTCTATATTTATGTTCTAAGAACATCATATTTGTTCATTTTATAATTCTACTAAATGCTAAGAAAGCAATTTAAAATAAAAGATTTGAGTGAGGTTATAAATATTTCACAAACTCCCTGTAAGTTCAAAATTAATTAATCCTTCTAAATCCTTCAATCCTTCTAAAATCCTTCAAAAATTTATTAAATAATTATGTAAATCTTTATTTAGTTGAAGCAATTTACGTAAAATGCTTTAGACTGTAAAATCGTCATGAATTCATAATGCGGTACATAAAGGGTTAAGCGGAATCACGTATGAAAGGGATTTGTATAATGTGGCAAAAAATTGCTCATTTACGCATCTCTTCGTCATAATAAACATTAGATTATTCATTTATGTGTTTAAAGTCAAAAAGTATTATTTTTTGTACATTTAAATTCCCATTTAATGAAATTCAAATTTAACTCATTCCTTTTATTTTATAGGACGAATTTAATAATAACTGGAAAAAATTATGGTTTCAAACAGGGTTATATAGCCTATCAAAACGTTACAAACAAAAATAATTCTCTGGATAGACGCAAAAAAATATTAAATCTTTACAGAAAATTATTAAAACCATAATTGTGATAATCAGTACCATAGAAATATGTCCTTCAGTTTTAATATAATAAGAAAGCGATATATCTATTAATCTTTCCCTAAAAAATATTATTAGCAAAGCAAAAAATCAGAAAGAGCCACTTTGTTACACATGAATTAATTTATTTTTGTTCGGAATGGCATGAAAATAGCAGATGTTGTTATTCAGAAACTGTGTAATTGCACTCAATTTTCTGTTGTTTTTTTTTACACAATAGATTTTTTATAACAAGCCTTCAAAGTTGACGTTGAGCACATTTTCCGTCGAAAAAAGAAAAACCGATCGAAAAACAGGAGAAAAACAGGTAATCACGTGATCGAAATAGCTTAAAACTGGATAGGAAATATATTGATTCTAAAATGGAAAATTAAGTACGATTCAACATCGCTTCCATAGTCAGGCATTCCAATTTTACATCTTTCATTTAGAAAGTGAATTTGTAAATGCACCAGAACGTTTCGCGTTTGTTGAGCGGAGCAGTTGAGAACAAATCATAAAAAAATTATACTATCGCAGATCGCATTTTCTCCGTCCTCACACGTGTACTTTATTTTTTTTGAATGTGTCTATAATACGTGTTACAAAACATAGTAGTGATATAATACACATTTTAAACATCAGTAACAACATGTATAATCATCTCTTATCACAATGCTTTTTATGATGCATCAGAGCATCCTGGATTCGTCTATCTCTCCTTTCTATTTTTCTTTCTTTCTAACCGATGGCCAGTCCCCTACCTGCCAAGTTATCTCAGCTTAACGGGTTAGATACCTGGTATCGGGGCGGTCGACCGCCTAATTGCCGCGTAGCGGCAATAAACCTGATTTCTTTGCTACGCATGCCATCATTTCTGCAGTACTTGCTTGTCGTTGAGCATACTTTGTTTCGCCTGTTTGTTGTTTGAACTGTAATTGGCTTCGCAAGATGGTCTCGTAATTTAGAGCCTTGATCAGATGACGAGACCTAATCTCCTTTCTATTTAAAAACATGCGAGAGACAATAGAGCGCTTTTTAGAGCACGGGATCGAAAAATTGAAGTATTACTTATTTAGTGCAAGTTTTATTATTATTGTTATTCAAGTAGCTTCCACTAGTTCGTACAAAATTCTTTTATGTCTCAATTGATCTCACTATTAAAATTGAAACTTAAATAAGCAAAATGTACTCATATTTTAGTACTTTCTGATCTTATAATAGCTCCGAGTACGGAATTTTTAAATTTGAGAAATGCTCGTGTGAAATTTATTCGTGTAAAAACAAGAATTAAATTTAAGATAATATTCACATTATTGAAATTTAAAAATACTTTTATGTTGTAAAATATTTTAATGTATTTATATTTATATATATTTACTTTAAATGTAATTTTCATTATTTTATATGCTGTTTTATTATGTTAACATAGAGAATCATTAGCAATCCTTTTTCGAATACCAGCAAAAGAAAAGTTAGTTTTAAATATTTCCTAAGTAACATTATTATATTTCATAATTAAATAAAAAGAATAAATAGAATAGGGAAAACAGGGAGGGGAATTTAATTAGAGGTTCTTTTCCGTTTTGTCTTCCGACGAAAGGTACTTTTTCCCGATTTTTTGCGACATTAATAAGTGTTAAAAAATATTAAAAGGATTACATAAAGAAGAATATAGAAAAATTGGTATCTGAAGAAACGTGTCGTCATTCTAAAACGTGTGTTTTACAGTTTTGATATTTTTTTAAAAAATGCCTTGTTAAAGATTTTTTCATAATTTAAAATGATTTTATATTTTAATAACCAATTCTAAAGTCTAAAATTACAAAAAGTGAAGCTAGCTATTTTTCTTTCTATATTAAAATACATGGTAAAAATATATATCTAATAAATTTACGATATTGTAATTTCTAAAATACTAAAATCATAATTTCTATGAAATAAACTTTATTACGTGATTTTAACTTTCATATTCTCAAAAAATATTAAAATTAAAATATTTTCTAAAAAATTCGTAAAAGTCAAAATAACAATTATACTATGAAAAGTATTCATAAGAAAACTACCGAATGATAACTTACAACTAAATATACAATTGAGGCACACTATTTACATCCAACTTATTATCCGACTTAAATTATCCTTATTAACTTTCATCCAACATCCTTATGATTAATTGGCTTATTGTAATGTACTGTGTTAATTTTTACAAGGATAGCATGTATACTCGTAGAGAAAATAAAGTTTTTATAAAAACAGTCCTAAGTTTTTTGCTTATAATTTGCTGAGTTCTTAATATAAAATAATGTTATTTTTTGAAAAAATGACAAACATCATTGTACACAATACCCTGTCATCAGAATTAAAACATAATAATTGTATGACAAATGAGCAGGTTTACTAAATAAATTTTTACTGCGCATGCGTGCACGCTATTAAAATTTCATTTGCATATTATGTTAGTTAAATGTATAAAGCAACTTTTGTGAAAGTCTCAAAAACATAGCTTAAAAATTCTGAAAATTATCGTTGATAGAATGAGATCAAAATCCTTTATTCCCTAAATGAAGCAAAAAGATGAGGGGCTGTATCCATATTCCATTGTTTAGTGCCTACACAATATTGCACGTACAACTATATTTAGGTAAAGCCCCTGATTTTTTTTGCTTCCTTTAGGAATAACGGATTTTGAGTTGATTCTATAGGCGACCATTTTCAGAATTTTCAAGCTATGTTTTTGAAACTTTTACAGAAGTTGCTCTATACATTTAGCTAACACAATATGCAAATAACATTTTGATATCGTTGACGCATGTGCAATGAAAAATTATTTACTAAACATACTCATTTTTCATACAATTTTTATTATTTTTAAATGCTGATAACAGGGTATTGTGTACAATGATGTTTGTCATATTTTCAGAAAAGAACATTATTTTAATAAGAACTCTGCAAATTATAAGCAAAGAACTTGGAAAAATTTAGGACAGTTTTTATAAAAACCTTAATTTCTCTACGAGTGTACATGCTGTCCTTATAAAAATAAACACAGTCATTACAATAAGCCAATTAATCATAATGTGCAGTTTGAACACTTTTGCTATATTAGTTTTGACAGGATTATCCAAAAGATCTTCGTTCTTTTTCAATTTGTTGACGGTCCCCTGTTTGATTTCGGGGAAAACTCTTCGTGAAAATATATGACGCGTACTATTTTGTTTACACACCTGGAGTTTCACCACATTTCGATTTATATTTCTTTCATTACTTAAAAATTATGCTTAACTTTTGGACACCAGTGTATAATGTATAACTTTGATAAACTTTGAAATTCCAGAATCTGAAATAATTAATGTGAATACAAGTTCATAGAATAGCTTCATGGGTTTAGCTATTGAAGGAGATTAAAATGATAATGATGTCAAGATAGATGGTGTATTGTTTTTTCTTTATTGTATCTAATTTTACTGTGGTTTTACGGCAAAAACTGCTGGCAACATTGCTGCGCCGTAAACTTAACGGATTTTTTTTTACAGTGATTTAAAATATAATCAAATGAGATTGCACGGTCAAAGTATCGTTCCTTTTTTTATAAACTTCACTCCTGTATAAAGCGAAATGAGTATCAAAAGCAAAACTCAAGTGAAGCAATTGCAAGCCTTTTTCGATACTGTCAAGTGCATTTCTCATAGATTAGAAGTTATAATGAAGCGAGATAGAAAATATTATTCATACAAAATAGAATGAACAATAGTTTTTAAATAAATTCACTTAAATCTAACTTTTCCGCTCTTAAAGTCTTCTTTTAAAAGTAATTTACATAGGCTTTAAAACGTAATTAAATACAAATGTCGGCATAAAAATCATTATTTAGTTATTATTAAGCTTTTGCATAAAAGAAATTTAGTATAAAAAAGAACTAGAGAGAAATTACTATTTTATCGATACTCTTCTTTTGTAGTTACAAACGTAAATGTAAAAGAAAAGGAATTACGATAGCTTCCAATCCCATTTTCAATATTTTCTTTAGATTGACGTTTTTTTTTTTTTTTTTTTTTTTTTTTTTTTTTTTTTTTTTTTTAAGCAAATGTTTCTTTTAAAATAGCAACGCAACAAAGCATCTTAAAGTTCCATTGCCTAAAATAACCGAGTGTGGAAACAAAGTGGTATTCTTTAATATTTCTTAAAAGGTTTTTTATGAAGAAAACTTTCCTGGGCTCTTCCTTAAGGCCCTATAATCTTTTTCTTGTTTTGCTGGTGCTTAGAGAAGATCAAAGTCAAATAGTACTCTATATCACTTCCTTTTTTGAAAAGGAATTCCAAAATCTACCATGGCATTTTCATTCCTGTAAAAGAATTTCATTTTGTATCCTATTTTTCTTTCACTTAGAATAGTTTTCTCCATTTCACCCAATATTTTCTTCTCTTATAATTCTCTCAGATACACATTTTTTTCTTTTAATTTTTAAATTGTATTTTCAGAATAGCGGTTAATTAAACGCGGAAATCATTACCATTTATGTACTCTGAAAAGCTATTTGTGGTAAAGAAACAGTTAATTGCAGACAATATGTAAAATATTTATAGGCGAATAGAAACGTGATATTATGAGCTACTCAAACCAATTAGAGAAACACAGAGTTTTAACGAAATATCATAAATACTTATACCGGTAAATAAATATTTAAAATAAAATATCAGTAGTTAAAATCGTAGCAGAAAACAGAAGAATAACACTTCATATGCAAATTAAAATTCAAGACTTCAAAATCTAGAAAAAAGAGGTGCGTGCATAAATCGGGGTTTCTCTGAAACGTCTGTTTCACTATCTCAGTTGTGAATCAATTGCTCAAAAGATGACTTGAAAATGTCACTTTAACCAGATTTCTAGGAATCCACGGCTTATCATATCAACGGAAGAAGGGGTAAAATAATCATTGCTTAGGCTTATACCATTATTAGTTTTAACAAATTACATGCAAACAAAATGATTTCAGTTTACTGATTTGTTTGTTTAAGCATAAATATTTTTAATTCACTAGTAATGTTACAATGTTTCTCTAATTTTTGTTATGCTTATGTTTGCAACAATACTGTAAGTGTTGTTGTACCTTCCCCCATAACTAGTGGCATCTTTCCCCATTGTATGCTTGAAGACACCACAATTACGCGAGTTTATTTAACATTAAATATGCCAATCTTTTGAATACTGAAAAAGGAATTAAAGCGTGTACTTAACATCATCCTATTGTGTGGCATCTTCGCCGTATTTACCTTTTAGGAATTCAAATACATTATTCTGTTAATTTTCAATAAATCAAAAGATATTAAAACTAGTACATTTTATTTATATTACCCAAAATTGTGTATGTATCAATCTGCAAAAGAAAAATATAGCTGTTTACTTTTTGATAATTAAATTAATACGATGCGAATTGATGACAAATGTTATATAGCAATAGAAATTTAGAATCATTTCTTTTTATGTTCTTATATTTTTACAGCAAAACAAAAAGGAATATGCTGTTCCGAACAGACTATACATATACTTTAAGAAGTCAGTTTATTTGTGTTTACTTATTATATGGTTTAAAGACAAACGGCATTTTTAATGCTTGTGAAAAAATCGATCGTACATTACACATATTTTAATGTATGCAAGAATCGTAAGTTAAGACATTACGAGTTAATCAGTACACGATTCATTTAATACGCACTATTAAAACTAATTAGACATTCAAAACTAATAAGCCTAATATTTTTTGTCATTATTCATAATAATTTATATAAAATCCAAACGTTAAATGTATCTTTGTTAATCAGTTTCTGTTAAAACTCCAGTCCATGAGCATAATATTCCAGTCCATGAACATAATATATCTCACTATCAAAAGTTTAATAAGTAGAAAAAAAATTTAGAGATTTAATGCAGAATTTTCCAATTCTTAATTAATTAGATCTATATATATATGTTAGTTTCTAACAACACCAATAGGCCAATTAAAGCTTTTAAAAAATAGCAACATTTAATCAGTGAAATTCGTCGACCTTTTGAAAAATGAATCTTTCATACTGTAATTTAAAACATTTCATGCGGCTTAAAATCAAGAGTCATTTTAATTCAAAAAGACTTTTTTTCTATTTACATATTTATAAAATTATTTGCGCTGAATAGCTCACATCTCCTTAAAAAAAAGTTACCAGACAAAAAATTTGTGGCATTTAATGTAGTATTCCTTATGAGAAATTTCAAGAAAAATTATTAAAAATGGAGTTTATCTGACGGGCAAAGTACTTAATTTAACTTCAATTCTAAGGATATAACATTTATTACTTTAATCGTCCTAAATATCTCCTATTTAATATGCAAACACAGTATAATTGGATTCAAAGATTTAATTCGTCGAAAGATAAAAAATAAAATAAAGCAATTAAAATAGCTTTAATCGCTTAGCGCAAAATAATACTCTAATGAGGTTTTAAAAAATTGTAGAAAAAAATAATCAAATTACTTACACTAATTATATATGTATATAGGAGTAGCATTTAATAGGATATCCATTTAATCATACATAATACTTTTTAATAAAATGAGGTTTTGAATTTTTCAAAACATTTTCAAGAAAATCTTTTGCAAATGATTAAATGCTTTGAGAACAAATAAAAGAATGAAATTTAGTTAATAGTACTTTAATAATTAATGGCGAAGAACAGTTTATATAAATAGGAATTCAAATAGGATTTATATTTCGAATTTGTAATTGAACCCCTTCTTTTACTTTGAGAAAACCTACTGTAAGGGAAGTACTGTAATAAAGATTTGTAACTGTGTGTGTGTGTGTGTGTGTGTATCTCATTACGAATGCACCCAATGTTATTTCCTTTGTGCTCAAATTTAGCGAATTCTAATAATAACATTATCAATCTGAAAGTTATGTGTGAATGTCTGGGTGAAATTAATGTCAAAACGGAGGAATTCTTTTGTATCTTTGAACATACATGAGTTACAACCAATAAATAATCATAAACTATGTTTTATTAATTTTATTCAAATATCTTTCTTGATAATTCAGAATTTCATTATTTTCATAAATAATCAATTGAAATTTTTCCTATAAAATTTTATCATCCTCTGTAATTATCGTTGCCAAAAAATCAAAACCCTTAAAAAATAATTTCTACTCAACAATTCATTTTCAATTAAAGAGTTTCATGAAAGAGGAAATCAAAATGAATAGTAAATGTAAATAATATTCACCGCAAAAATATCCATGTCCAAAAACGGCATCATGAATTGCAGTAAATAGTTGTTTTTACTATTAAAAACTAAAAAATTAACTTGGCTTTCTAAAAAAATTATTTTTGACGAGCATTACCTCTCAAAGTCGTTCTTTGTCAAACTAAAATCATCTTCTCTCTGCCAATATCGAAATTAAGACTCTTAAGCTCAAAGTATATTGCAGTACGTTTGTAAATCCTGTTTACGAAACTGGATTTTAATTCTACATTTCTTTTCACTTTTAAAAAGCAAAAGCATGTTGCCATTTAAAAAAAAAGCTTTTCTATGTTTTTTATATTTATATATATATATATATATATATGTGTGTGTATAATATTTTTTTGTAAAATCTTACAGGGTATATATTTTGTTGAGGGTATATATCTTATATCATCTATGTATCTTATACGGTATATACAGGGTGTTTCACAAAGGACTCCTAACTTTAAATATCTATAACTCGGAAACGGTGATCGATAGAAACATGAAACCAGTGGTGTTTTTATTAAAAAAAATCGTGAGAATCTTATACAGATAATTTAGTTAAAAATAGCGCTCATAGATGGCACTGAGAGCCGTAAGACCTTCTAAAAAGAGTTCAGAAGCATTGAACGACCAGCCGTCGATGTCCCACTCCATATGCCCCAGTCTTCTTCAAGCCTCGGCGACGCGATCATCGTCCCAGAACCAGCTCTATATCTCTGCGTCTTCTTTATGTCTGTTTATAAATCGTCGTCAATATTACAGGAACGAGATAGCACAAGGGAATTTTACAACACAAGAGATAGACAACCGGGAGCTCCACACAAAGAGTGCGTGCAATGAAGCCAGTGGGATTCGAACTCCCAACCTCCTACACACCAACTCCTCCTACACAACGACTTACAAGGCGATTAGCGGCGTCGTACTTTGACCAGTAGGCCACAGAGACCCCCTTATCTTTAAAACCCATCTTCTTTAAAATAAAGAAGACACAGAGACATAGAGCCTGTTCTGGGACGATGATCGCGTCGCCGAGGCTTGAAGGAGACTGAGGCATAGGGAGTGGGACTTCGAAGGCTGGTCGTTCAATGCTTCTGAACTCTTTTTAGAAGGTTTTAACGCTCTCAGCGCCATCTATGAGTGCTATTTTTAACTAAATTTTCTGATTTATGTATAAGATTCTTACGATTTTTTTAATAAGCACACCACTGGTTTCATGTTTCTATCTATCACCGTTTCCGAGTAATAGATTTTTAAAGTTAGGGGTCCTTTGTGAAACACCCTGTATGAAGATTTTTTGTGTCAAATAAAGAAAAAATAGTATTTACTATGCATAAAACATTAGTTATTTATTGTGATATATTTTCCTTTAAGCTACATTTTATAAAACAGTAAAATTTTTATACGTAAATAAACAATTCTGAAAACTATTATTTTGCATTTACTCATAAAAGAATATAATCTACTTGTTTGGTGATTTTCAATAACATCTGTGACATGTCAGTCATAGCTGATTTTGTCATTTTGTATGGAATGATCCAATAGTAATAGCAATTAAAACTTATTCTTAAACAGGTTCTAACTTCGTGACTCTTAAACAGGTTCTAACTTCTTGACTTAGAAATTATTATCACAAAATAAGAGTTTAGTCACACTTCTAGCTTCACTGTGAATATTTCAGTAAATTAAAGGAAATCTATTTAAAACCTCAGTCTTAATTATTCATATAACAGAAAATTCGTCATTGTGTATCTTATTTATCGGCAAATTAACGAATATAGGAACAAATAATTTGATTCTTTATTAATTGAATTTTTTCTCAATAAAATACAAGTAAAGGCTTTTCCAATTCGTGAAAAAATAACAAAACAACCAAAAGTTTGAAATTTGTTTGAGAGCCAGGCTAAAGGGAAGGTAAAAGTGGAAATTTATCGTACAAAAACGATAACATACAAAGAAGTTCTCCATACTGGCATACTCACAAAAAACTGAAAAAATTAGAGAATCTTCTTCTCTCTGGTTTATATAAGAAATTTTGACTGAACCTCGATAGAGCATACGTAAAAAAATAGTGAAATTTTCATTTATTTAGCTGTTTATCACCGATTGGCGATGAAACAGAATTTCAAAAAATAAGCTTTTATGTCGAATGCTCTTTAACCTATTCGCGACGAGAGTCATTTGCTTAATTTTTAATCTTTTAACACCAGTTTTTGTAAACAGAAAATTTTTTGTAATTGAATCAAGAAAATTCTCTGATAACATAAGATAAACTTTACAATAAAAAATAACTGGTGGGAATAATGAAGGATTCTAAGGGACAATTAACAAGAAATTTTCAGATGCATTAGAATAGTTTGCTTTTGGCGAGGAAAATTCCTGCTCGCTAAATTTCATGTCGCTTTCATATTTTCACGCCAAATGTCAAAATATATATTATATATATACACAATATATATATATATTTATTTATTTACAGACTACTTTCTACTGAAATTCCGCAGATAGGGGGAACTGGTGCACATTGATACAGCTTTTTTCTAAGAATTTTTTCGGTGTCCAGAAAGCAGAAATTTAATTTTTTTCCATATGGTGTCAGGACACCTTGTGCAGTGTGATATAAAAGTGTACTATCGTTGTTTTATATATTATTTTTACATGTAATTAAAAAAAAGCCATTTGTATCAATGTGCCCCATCCCCGGGGCAGATTGATACACATCATGGGGCATTTTGATATGTCTGGGAAAAATGGAGATAAAATAACACCAACGCACATTTTTCATAGAAAAATAGTTAGCAAACTATTTTATATTTATTCATAGAAATTCAAATGACCAACAATTTATTTGTAAGCAATATTAAAGCAATCAAAATGAAATGTATAATGACCTGATGTTCTGGCTGTTTCTTGTCTGACTGTTGGCTGTGGTAACTTCGTCATATCAGGTACTTCAACCCCAGCATTATCTTCTATCTTAAGAAAGATGAAAAAATTACCAGGTTTTCGGTTTATAAACAGAAAATAAAGGATAATTATATTAAAAATTCTGTTTATAACATAAATATCCTGTGCTGTTCTGCAGCTTGTTTCTCTTACTTAATATTTCTCATGTCGAAAATACTTTTTTCTCTGAAGCATCGATATAAATTTGATATTTTCCAGGGCTGCCGTCTTTTTCTTTTGTTAGTTCTACTAGAACTAGATGTTGGGTAAATTCGTACATCTTCTGTTTTCAAAAATACTATAAAATGTTCTAATATAAAGAAATTAGAGCTATTTCACTTAAATAAAAACTAATATTAGAAATTTTTGGAGAAAAATGGTTGGATTACGGAGTGTATGGTAAAAAATGATAATAAAAGTTAATGATAACTGAACTAGAAAAGGATTTAAGTTGTATCAATGTGCCCCATTCAGCCATTTTAAATAAAATGAGTCTCAAATCCAACACTTCGCAAGTTATGTAACAATAAAGAATGAGGAACTGATAAAGATTAGCTTTACTTGCTAGGGAGAGTATTCTTTTCGGTTGAAAATACTGGAATCGTTGTATAATACCATTTCAATTGTACAACTCAAATTTACTTTTGACCTATAAAAACAATAAATCACTCGTCCCATTTCATCAAATTACTGAATCACTCCAAGTCTTTCTGTATGTAGTTGAGTGCCCTAACATCACCTTTTGGAGCTGTTGTGAAACTGACTGTAATGACCCTGTGAGCAGTAGAGGGGGTGTATCAATGTGCCCCATGTATCAATGTGCCCCATGTATCAATGTGCCCTAGTACTCCCTAAATTTAATTGATCGTTTATTACATACGTAAGTAGTAGAAGTAGCATTTTTTCAACACATACGCCTTTAATATGTAGCATTAAGAGGACACATTAGCATACTTAACTTTAATTTCATATTAGAAAAAATTCACCATGCTTACATATACAGGGTGATTAATTACTGAACTATGTGAAATAAAACATAAATTGTTTAAAAACTATTTATTGCACAAACTATATTCAATATGTAAATGTCACTACAGGTATTAAATTATGACATGTTTGATATGGTTGCCATCATTGGCAATGATTTGGCGCAGACAAATAGCAAAATTCGGCATAACCCGCTGAAGTGTTGGAAAATCGATGCTATCAATGACCTCATGAATGGCATTTTTGAGTTCAGCAATGATTTTAGGTTATTTCTATAAACATTATCTTTAATGCAGCCCCACAAAAATGTGTCACATGTGATTAGATCCAGAGAGTATGGTGGCAAATCTAATCTCATTCAAGGGGGTACTTCAGAGTCTAGGTACTTCAGAGCCAGAATGCGGTTTCCAAAGTGCTCTTTCAGAACATCAAACAGTTTCTTAGTCCGATTGCATCAAGGTCCTTCTTTCATGAACCACATCTTGTCGAAATAAGGTTCACTTTGGATAATGGGAATAAAATCATTTTCCAAAATATTCACGCATCATTCAATAATCACTGTGCCGTCAATGCATATTGGATCGATTATTCCGGACTAGACACTGCACATCACACAGTCACCTGTTGAACCGTAATCGGTCTTTTATTGCTCACACAATAGATCTTCACTAACGATATATGCTCATGCACGTCATACCCTGACATTTTAACTTATTAATGGCCAACAATACCAAATTTCGTGCACATTTGCATTCTATTTCCTATCATGCCCTGCAGCAGTTTGAACTTCATCACGCCAAAAATTCAGAAGTTAGGGCAGTTTAAATTCATATTGTTCAATAATTGTCACCCTGTATATGTTACATCAGAAATTGTATCTGTGCATTATAATGCGAAAACAAACGCATGCGATTTAAATGCATGCTTATATAAACTTGCAATTGGATATAAAATAATTTCTTTCCGGGACTTCTAATAAAATTACGTTACAGGTGAACATGTCCTACTAAATAAAGGAAGCTATACAGCTTTGTCTACAATTTTTTTCGTTGCATCTCCTATAAATTTTGAGATGTAATCTCTAATTCTAAATTTCCCTGCACTGTAAAAAAAGAAAAAACTTGCAAAGTTACTGAAATTGTTCTAGAAAACTGGGGTTTCTAATACATTTTATTTAACGGAAACAAAAAAAATCATGTAACAAATACACGTTTGTACTGAAAAATAAAAGAATATGTAAGTTTACTAAGAAATTATTAAGAAACTGAAATGCCTAGAGCTGTTTATGTAACTGCAGCTTGGGTAGTCACGAAGTTTTAGTATGTTTACTGGAATTTTACACTGCGTACTGGAGGCCGTTTCCAAATACCTGATCGTGTAGCAGTTTAATGATAACTTGATATCATATTCTTTATTGTAGCTAGCTCGGTTCCGCAGTTACTTAAAGCTAAAAGAGTTAAAGAAACACTCTGTATTTTACATTTGCACTGTAATATGTTTTGTATTACCATTCAGAAATTTCACCAACTTTTTTAATATGGACAGAAAAAGTAGGAGGCATAAAATTCTTTTGTAACTTTCAAAACTTTTAAGTAACGTACATCTTTCTTTAGAAGTAAGTTTCAAAAGAATAGTTGAATAGTTGATTTAGATATCCCCGTTCTTATAACATTCTTCCGAAAAGCTTTTTTTCAGGGTGTCATTCTTGTAAAAATTCCTCTTCAAAAGTTTTGAAATTCTCTTTACCGATGTATTTCTATATAGACTGTTATTTCGAATATTTTTTTCAAATTTGCTTTCTTTATTCTAAACTCAAAATTTCTTTGTTTAAAGATCTAATTTAAACTCTGTTCAGCTTCATATAAAACAAATATATCTGTAAGAATGTGTATTAAAAATCACATTATTCATTACTTCTTTTTAAAATCTTATGCCGATCTTTTAGTGAGTAGAGTCTATAAATATGATAAAAAGATAATTCTTTCTTAATGAACGAAAAATGTGAATATATTTATTGTAAATTTCACTGTTCTCTTCAGACCTATTATGATATTCAGTCGAACCCGGCTAAGACGAATTTCAAGAAAATGGACAAAAATCACTTATTAAACTCTTCAGACATGATGTATTCAGTAGGATACACATCTTTAAAATTTCTTTTCGTGCATATAAAAAATGTTTAAAAAATTTAATTAGTGTGAATGGGATCTAACAGATAGCAGAAATAAACAAAATGGCAATTTGTTTCTTATTGCGCTGTTTTAGCGAGGTTCGTGTTACTCAAAACTGTCTTGCAGCACAAATGTACAAAATGTAAAAAAATGAAAACGTAAATAATTTTACCGCGCATTAAAAAACCATTTATAGAGTCATTTAATGTGATCATGATAATGAAATATGTACTTATTGTATGTTTTGCAATGTTTTTGCAATGAAAAAAGTAACATTTAAAAAAATCTCAAGAAATTATAAAATAAATATGCTTTTTAATTCCCCCTCTATCACTCAAATTTATGTTTAAAAAGTAGATTTTATTTTTTTCGTTGTTTAATCTTTCTATGTTAAACAAAGCCACTGATGAAATAAAAAAAAATAATCCCTGAGATTTAAGAGGTTAAGCGGGATTTCATATTAAACGTGATTTTGTATAATGTTGCAAAAAATTGCTTATTTACACATATTTTTGTGGAAGTAAACGTTAGAGCATTCACTCATATATTTAAGGTCAATATTGTACAATTGGATTAAACGTTAATTGTTTTCAGTTATAAATCATTGCTTCTTTTTATAGAGCCGAATTTAACAATAACTAAAAATAAATATGGATTAAAACATGTTTTTTTTTTTTTTTTTTTTTTTTTTTGTCGATTAACAGACTATAATTAAGAACAATTTTTCTGGTATATACAAAGAAAAAAAGATCGAATCTTTGTAGCACAATTCAGTTATTGAAATTATATTTAATACTTATGATAATCAGCACCATTAAAATCTGTCATTCAGTTTTAATATAAGAGGAAAACAATATTTCTATTAATCTTTTCCTAAATATATTGTGAGAATATCAAAAACTAAAAAATTCCTGTCGGCTTGGCCTATAGGCGCAGGTAGATTTTTAAGAGTGCTCATTTCAACAACTAAAAATAAAATATGATTAGAGATAAACTCAGTTTAACAACTTTATTTGGCCTCTTTAGAAAAATCTTTAATTTCATTTTTCTGTAAGAACTGGTTTAATCAGAATCATCTAAAGTGAAATTCGGCTCAAAAGCCCATTTTGACAACATATTTTGAAATGCATTCTAACTTTATTAAAAATCGACTCATATGGTACATTATATAGTTCCTAAATAACAAAAAACTGTCAATTGAATGCGTTTTAGAGCAAAATTGAATTTTAAAATGAGCCATAAAATAACCAATTTCTTATTTGAATACATCCTGAATTCTTTAATCATGATTGCTTCGGAAATTTTATGCGAAGTGCCCACTTTGACAGCATTTTTAAAAATATATTCAGCCTTTATCAAAAAACTGACCAATACGGCACATTATGCAGTTCCTAAATAAAAGAATCTGTCAATTGGATTCGTTTGAGAGCAAAATTGAATTTAAAAATGAGCCATAAAGTAACCAATTTGTTATTTGAATACATCCTGAATTCTTTAATCATGATTGCTTCGGAAATTTTATGCGAAGTTCCCACTTTGACAGCATTTAAAAAAATATATTCAGCCTTTATCAAAAAACTGACCAATACGGCACATTATACAGTTCCTAAATAAGAGAATCTGACAATTGGATGCGTTTGAGAGCAAAACTGAATTTAAAAATGAGTCAGAAAAAACGCAATTTGTTATTTGAATACCTCAATTTTTTAATCTAGGTCTGACTTACTAATAACTTAAGAAAAATAACAACACTCACTTGTAAAAAAGATTTTGCTAGATAAAGAAAAAATAGTATTTACTATGCATAAAACATTAGTTATTTATTGTGATATATTTTCCTTTAAGCTACATTTTATAAAACAGTAAAATTTTTATTAAAAAAATCTTTAGAATTTATTTGCGTACGAAATTGAATTTTCTTATATATAAAGAAGAA
Organism: Maratus speculifer; assembly: GCA_964019185.1. Classification (NCBI taxonomy): domain Eukaryota; kingdom Metazoa; phylum Arthropoda; class Arachnida; order Araneae; family Salticidae; genus Maratus; species Maratus speculifer. The sequence continues at coordinate 275,001,519 of OZ025289.1, read as the reverse complement.
CTAAATTTAGGATAAGAAATCACCCTATGAAAATTTAAAAATATTTTTCTGTTACAATTTTTTAATGTATTTATATTTATACCTACCGTTTTAAAAAAAATAATTTTCATTATTTTACATGCTCTTTTATTAGGTAATAAAAACATTAGACAATACTGTATTTGAATAATCAGAAGAAAATTTAGTTTTAAAAATATCGTGAGTAATATTATCTCCGTTTACTAATACAGTGAAAAGAAAAAAAAAGTAGAAAAAAACAGCCTTATTAGAAGTTTGGCTTCCGTTTTGCCTTTCAACGAAAGGTAGCTTTTCTTGATTTTTTTTGCGACATTGCTAATAGATGTTAGGGGAAAAAAAGATATTATACAGAAGAATATAGGAAAATTGGTAACTAAAGTTGGGAAAAAAAGATATTATAAAGAATAATATAGAAAAATTGGTATCTAAAGTAATGTGTTATATTTCTAAAATGTGGTTTTGATTCGTATTTTGAGATACTTTAAAAAATTGTTTATTAAAGATTCTTATTATAGTTTAAAATAATTCTATATAATGAATTAATAATGAATTCTAAAATTAAAATAACCAAAATTTAATACTATTAGGTACTGACAGCTATCTTTACTATATTAAAAATGTACTGTAAATAATATGATATATCCAGTACATTTACAATATTCATAAATATAGAAAACCAACGTTTAGTAATGCTCAAATAATGCATGAAAAAGTAGCAAACAGCTGTTTCGAATCTACTATTGCGATATCCTTCATCAATGCAAGGTACAACGTGCTAGCAGAAGTAAAGCTGAGCAAAGCGACAGAGAGGCGCATGCTTACATACCCGAGCGAACACGCAAAAAAACAAACAATGTGAAGAAAGCAGGGTGTATGAATTGGGTGAAAAATAGAGATATCTACCGTAGTACAAAAAATACTAAACCGGAAAACACACACACATAAAAAAAGAAGAATCAAAGACTTCCAAATGGTTGGAAAGACTAAACGTGCTTTTAGATTTTGCTTAAAGGAGCATAAAAGATATGTTAAAAGTCAAGAACTTAAACATCCTTCTATTGCTCAACATTGTTGGTATTTACAACATAGGTTCAACTTTTCCTCTGCCACCATTATCCAAAAATGGCCTTTCTAATTTTGATTTGAATTTTTGAGAAACTTCCCACATTAATGAAAATTCTCATTCCTCAGTCAATGACTGATCAAGTGCTGCTTATTTTCGAAGCACTTGGAGGTATTTAATTTGATTCGTCTTCTTCTTTTGTGTGTGTGTTTTCCGATTTAGTTTGTTCGATCTGCGGTAGATATCTCTACATGCCCACCCAGTTGCTTTTTTCTGATTAGTTATTTTTTGACGCGTTTGCTCCCATAACGGTTATATAAGCTTGCGCCTTTCTGACGCTTTTCGCAGCCTTGCTTTTACTATCTGTGTCTTACACTGATGAAGAATCTCCATAGTAGATTCGAAACGGGTATTTTTTCATGCATTTTTTGCGCATTTATAAACTTTTTTTTTCTTTTTATGTATTTTGCAAAACGACTTTATTTTCTGTTTTAATATTTACAATATTGTAACTTCTAAGAGATTAAAATGATAATTTCTATGATATATATTTCTATGTTGTAACGTTAATTTTCATAATTTAAAATATATTACAATTATAGCTTTTTCAAAAATATTAGTGACATTAATAATACAAGTGAAAATATGAACTATAATAACAGCAGTAATAATATGAAAAGTATTCATAAAAATAGTATTCATAACAACTTACAAATAAATATGCAGTCGAGGGAGTCGAGGTCGACCTTTTAAGTAACCAAATGATAAGCAGCCATAGTTCAAAATTCGACAAGTCTGTTAATTTTGCATGTGTGGTGTTCTATTGAAATAAATGTGTTTTATAAGAATGCCAGCCGATTATCCTTTCCAGTTTTCATGTTTTTTATTGGAAGATGGGTAAGTACCGTTAAATCAATTTAACATTCTATTCATCCTATTCGATTTCTTTTACATGTTTTCATTAGTGTTTTTAAATTCGAAATTCTTAACTTTACAATTTATTCTTATTCGCACATTTTATAACCTATTAATAATTCTTTCTCCATATTTTGAAACATTTTTTATGAAAAAAACTTTCCTGAACTGTTCCTTAAGGCTCTATAATCTTTTTATGTTTCGCCTGTACTTAGAGAAGATCAAAGTAAAACAGTACCCTATATCATTTCCTTTTGTCAAAAGGAATTCCTAAATCTATCATCACATTTTCACTTCTGTAAAAGAGTTTTATTTTTTTATCCTATTTTTCTTTCACTTAGAATAGTTTTCTCCATTTCCCCAGATATTTTCTTCTTTTAAAATCCTCTCAAAAATACTTTTTTTTTTAAATGTATTTACATAATAACAGTTTAATTAAATCGTGAAAATCATTACTATGTATATACATACATAATAATGATTTTCACGATGTAATGAGAAGCTATATGTTGTAAAAAAACAGTTAACGTCAGACCACATATAAAATATTTATTCTATTTAAACAAAAATATGATAACATACATTGCTAAAAACAATTAGAGGAGTACAGATTTTAAATGAAATTACACAAATACGCACACCAATAAGTACATAATATAAAATATCATAATTTAAAACATTGCGGAAATCTGAAGAATTAAAACTTCATACGCATATGAAATTTCTGGACGTCAAGAAGTAGAAAATGAAGATAAATGTAGAAATCGGAATTTCTCTAAAACGTCTGTTTCACTACCTCAGTTGCGAAATTAAATTGTTCAGCTTCTGTTTAGACAAAAGATGACTTGAAAATGTCACAGTAACCTAATTTAGCGGAATCCATGGCTTGGAGTATCATCGGTAGTCTTGAATACGGACAAAAAAGCGAAGTGTAATGGACGCTCTTAGATATATTAGAAGTGTCTTTGCAAGTCTGTGAAATCGATTTCAAAAAACAGAAAATCTGTCACCTGCTACCGCAGTAACTGCCCAGCAAACACAGAACTATCGGTCAGCAGTCGGACGATAGTCGCTTGCTGCTACCAGCTATATCGGAACGATACCGGTTGCCGCTACCGGTTCCGTATCTTTTTTGAAACGCCGCGCGGTTGCTGTCCGATTAATGAAGCACGCAGCCGGTCCGGTGTCGGCAAAAAAATTCGCCGATACCTTACCACACGAATTCCGGCTGCATAGCGACATCAGCAAAAATAGAAAAAGAATCTTTTTGGTGCCGTCCTCTTTTAACCATCTTAGAAAGTATATTATGAACAATTGAACACATTTCAGTGCTGGAAGAGCCCGGAATCGAGATCACGTCCCCTACTACAGAACGCAAACGTTTTAACCACTTGACCAGTGAGACTCGTTACTCACCGGATTTTGTGTGATAATAAGGGTGGGGCATATTGTAAACGCCTTAAGCTCTAAACTATTTTTATACTAATTGAGGGGAGGATTCTGTATGGGATTAAGGGTATGGCATTTTAATAAGTGATAGATTGTCGTTGTCGCTAAGGCAGATTGAATAATTGGAATTTTAAAGTGTTTTATTTTATTTGTTTATTGGTTTATTTATAATTGTCTTATATGCATATATTTAGAAGTTTATTCAATATTTAAACTATTCAAATAGCAAATTGGTTAAAGCAAATAAATTGGTTTTTCATATAAATTTTTAAATATTATTTTAAAAATTAGCTAAAAAAATTATTTTTAGAAGTTTTGTTGAGTTAATAATTTTTTTTATTAGAAACTGGAATGTGATTATAGGCTTTGCGTTAAATTATAAAATATATGTTTTTAACATAGAAAATCTCTTTTTAATTAATACTAAATTGGTAATAATTAACTTTAATTAGAATAAGAATTTATTTTATGTCGGTAAATGATTTAAAGTAGAATATATTTTTAATGACTATGTTATAGAATTAATATGTTATTTATAAATATTTTTTAGAAATAAAATAAAAAATAATTTATATATTTTTTTCTTTTGGTAAATTTTGATATTTTTTAGCTTTAGATAATTTTTTAAATGAGTAATACTTCTGGATCATTCTCATAAATTAATGAATGCTTAATTATTGAATGTAAGAAAGGAATTTTAAAGATTTTTCCATTAATACAATTTTTTAAGGAATTATAAAGTTATTAAATGTGCTAATATAAAAATTATATATTTGCAACCTAGAAAAACTATTCAAAACAAAAGAAAAGAAAATAAGTTGTTAATAAAAAAACTTTTAGCTATAATAAGAACTAATTTTATATCATTTCATGATTTAACGAAGAATATATTTTTAATGATTATACAGCAATTTTAAATCCTTTATCAACCAATATTCTTTAATTTTAAAATAAAATAGCGATGTTATTTTTTCATTTGTTAAATAGTTTTTAAAAAAGAAAAAAAAGTTATTTTTTATGTTGAAAAGATTGATAGATTTTTGATATTTTCATAGCTTGTAAAATAATTTTAAACACTTTTCTACAATCAATTTTTAAATTAAATACGAAACAGAGTTATTGTTTTACAAATAAATATATAAATAGAAAATAAATTCACTTAATATGCAAAGTATTTTCTTCTTTCGATGATTAAATCCATAATGAATAATAATTTTGAGGATCAAATTTAAAAATCCTTTTAGTTATACAAATAATTGTATGTTATTTTTAAAGTTAATTTAAAAGTAATATTTTTAAATAAATAAATATACGTTATTTCTGACAATTTTTCTGTTTATCACTGTTAGAATCTTATATGAAACACGTGAAATATACATTTCTTATGAAAACTCAGACTGAAATAAAATCAAGAAAAAGGAAAAACTATATGTTGGTTAAGACTAAAAATTCCAAATTCGGACCGATGTAGGAAAATCTAATCGGGCCACTGCCAAAACTCACATATCGGTCCTGCATCACTTGGCGGTGTAAGCCGCTTGCCGATATGTAACCACAAATGGGCAGACTATCCAAATCGGCTGTCAAAAAAGCAGATACTTAAGTTTAAATTGCCGACCCGCTGACGACACTTTTCCGAAACCACTTTTACGACCACCGTTGTGCGAATGCCAACGCTTAACAGACACTGACGGCTCCGGACCGATCGTTTTCCGGAAGGTGTGTGTTTGCTGGGTGATGACCGATATATCCTGTTTACAGCTCATCCAGAAAAAAACAGGCAATGTTACTAGTGTTACTCTGCTCTAAAGACAGCGATTATTGTCTGACACGCTTCGTCGCCTTTCTTATGATAACACGACGGAAAAATATTCCGAAATAGGCTTCATCGGGGAGGTCTTAACTTCAAATCAATGTGCAGCCCGAAGGAGATGTGCGACTGAATATCGAGATTTGAGGCAACATGGTTAGTGTCACTGCTCTTTACAGTTGAGTTCCGATTCACTGTGAAATGCGACACCAAACGTGTTTTAGGATGGAGGAAAAGAGGTACTTAAAATAACCCCACATTTGTTCGTGAAAAATCAGATTCAGAAGGGGTGGGTTGATGATATGGGCTGGAATCAGCATAGGTGGACGTACAAATTCGCATATCATTTTCGATTGGCACTTCATTCCCACGTGCAGGGGATCAAAGTATAGGTAATGGCAAATATAAAATTATCACAATTCTATAAGGCCATATACAGGGTGTTTCTAAATTCATGGTACAAACTTTAAGGTGTGATAGTATACATCAAGACAAAGAATATTAAGTAGGAAACTGAGGGTCCCAAACGTCTTCCGAAGGAGATAGGCGCCATTATAGTTTAGGGTCCAAAAATTCAAATGATTATAAAAAACAGAAAAATTGGTCGATTCGTTTGCGGTTTTCACTAAAACTATTCTTTATGTCAGTATTGTCTTGAAAATAAATTGTAAAGATAAATTTCAAAAAGTACCGATAGAGGGCGCTTTAGACTTTGGAGTAACGAACAACTACTTTTTACCGTTATATTTTGCATCTCATTAATTTTTTTTAAAAGCTTAAACATAAACTTAAATTTTGAGCTCAAAATCTAAATCGTTGGGAGTGGTTAGGTAGCGCAAACTGAACTGCGGGGGGAGGTCAAATTTCAAATGATTATAAAATACGGAAAAATTTGTTAATTGATTTGCGATTTTCGCTAAAATTATTCTTTATGTCAGTATTATCATGAAAATAAATTATAAAGATCAAATTCAAAAAATGCCGATAGAGGGCCTTTAGACTTTGGAGTAACGTACAACTATTTTTTATCGTTATTTTTTGCATCTCATAAAAATTTTTTAGAAGCTTAGACATAAGCTTAAATTTTGAGATGAAAATCTGAATCGTTTGGAGTGGTTAAGTAGCGCAAACTGAACTGTGTTCAATGGGGATGGGCAGGTTCAAATTTCAAATGATTATAAAAAACGGAAAAATTGGTCGATTCGTTTGCCGTTTTCGCTAAAACTATTCTTTATGTCTATATTTCCTTGAAAATAAATTTTAAAGAATAATTTCAAAAAATATCTTTAGAGGGCGCCTTAAAATTTAGAGTAACCAACAACTATTTTTAACGGTTATTTTTTGTATCTAATTAAATGCAAATGCTTAGATTTAAATTTTGAGCTCAAATTCTAAATCGATGGGAGGGGTTAAGAAGAGCAAACTGAAATGTGTTCAGGAGTTGAAATGTTACCCTCCCCACCTCTCGAACACATTTCAATTTTCCGCTACTTAATTACTCACAACGATGCAGATTTTGAGCTCAAAATTTAAGTTTGAACATTTACAAGCATTTAATTAGATACAAAAGATAACGGTTAAAAATAGTTGTTGGTTACTCTAAAGTTTAAGACGCCCTCTAACGGTATTTTTTGAAATTAAGCTTTAAAATTTATTTTCAAGGAACTATTGACATAAAGAATAGTTTTACCGAAAACGACAAACGAATCGACCAATTTTTCCCTTTTTTATAATCATTTGAAATTTGAAACCAACCACCCCCATTGAACACAGCTCAGTTTGAGCTACTTAACTACTCCCAACGATTCAGATTTGCATCTCAAAATTTAAGTTTATGTCTAAACTTCTAAAAAAAATTCATGAGATGCAAAAAATAACGGTAAAAAATAGTTGTACGTTACTCCAAAGTCTAAAGCGCCCTCTATCGGCATTTTTTGAATTTGATCTTTATAATTTATTTTCAAGATAATATTGACATAAAGAATAATTTTAGCGAAAATTGCAAATCAATTGACCAATTTTTCCATTTTTTATAATCGTTTGGAATTTGAACCTGCTTCCACAGTTCAGTTTGCGCTGCTTAACCGCTCCCAACGATTTAGATTTTGAGCTCAAAATTTAAGTTTATGTCTAAGCTTCTAAAAAAATTTAATGATATGCAAAAAATAAAGGTAAAAAGTAGTTGTTTGTTACTGCAAAGTCTAAAGTGCCCTCTATCGGCATTTTTTGAAATTTATCTTTACAATTTAATTTCAAGACAATACTGACGTAAAGAATAATTTTAGTGAAAACTGCAAATGAATCGACCAATTTTTCTGTTTTTTATAATCATTTGAATTTTTGGACCCTAAACTTTAATGGCGCCTATCTCCTTCGGAAGACGTTTGGGACCCTTAGTTTCCTATTTAATATTGTTTGTCTTGATTTGTACTATCACCCCTTAAAGTTTGTACCATGAATTTAGAAACACCCTGTATATATACGATATTTTTTGTTACATTTAGGTTCAAATGAGCATATTAAATAATACCAAAGGTATCACAATGATTTTTACAAGTAACTTCATACTTTTTGGTTTCAAATAGAAATTTACACATATGCTGTTGATAACTAAACTAAACTTTGAAAGAAAAAAAAGAAAGAGAAAAAACCTAGCAAACATTAATTTTATTATACATCATGTTTTTACTTATATCCAAATTATTTTTGAGGAATATTCAATATTTATTTAATTTTTAATTGACAACATATGTGATGTTTATATAATTCTATAAAAATGTGCTACAAAATTGCAACAATTTACTGTAACATACTACAACTTATTTCAATGCATATTTATTATAGATGAGATTTAATTCCTTACATTTATCTTTAATTATTTTTTTTATTTCTGTTATATATTTTTTTAATATTTTGGTTTTTTCTTAACCTTATTTTGAACTTTTTTCTCTTGAAATTTTAAAATAAATAGAAATTTGTCTCTGGTTGTAAAGAATTTAACAAGTGCTTTTCTTTATGGGGAATCATGTCAATTTGCCTCTGTTATTAAAGAATTTAACAAGTGCTTTTCTTTATGGGGAATCATGTCATTGAACAGTGTGCGGTAATATCCTCAGCAATTGATGAACAAAATTCAATAGATTTATTACATATCTTTTGTACAAACACAATTCAAAAGTATGCCTGTAGAAACAATAATTGTCAAAACCAAATACCTTCTATTGACTTGTTAGAAGCAAATTTTTGAGCTAAAGTATTTTAAAATTATAACAATGACTGGAAAAAGGAAAATAAATGTAATGCCGAATATAAAAATTTGGCCATTGATCACCTGATGTATTTAACCATGATTGATAAAAAGGGTATTGATGCAATTTCAGATACGTCATCATGTTCAACATGGTTCATTTGAGTTACAAAATCTTCGCAAATTAATATTATTCATAAAATTGTTAAAAGCGGTGTAATTTTCCAATAGAAAAGCTAAGAAATGTATATCAAAATATGGGGTGTATTATATGCTAACTATATAAAATATTGATTTATGGAAAATACATAATTATAGGTTCTGATTTTCCAAATTGGCTATTATTGGAAGAAGCTAGCAAAACTCGTAGCAAAGAGTTTGCGAAAGATCCGGGAGTCTATAGATGAGAAAAAATCGAAAAGAATGTAACAAAGTCTCATAGCGCCGTTTAGTTATAACATTTTATCCTTTGACTTGAAGTATTAATCACATATAAAACAATAAGATCTAAATAGAAGAAAGTTTCTAGAAGCATTGGAAATTTCACTATTAAAACATAACACTTTATTATTACTACCATATCGGAGCAAACATTTATTACAGTTCATTTAAAATTATGTGTCTTTGTGCTTTTTCGCATTTTCATATTATTGTTTTTAAAATCCAAAATACATTAAATTTAATTTCCTTTTTTTATGTTAAATTATCTTTTTGTATCTTTACATCTTACAAACTTGTTACAACATAATCTTTTATAAAAAACATTTTTGTCTGCTACTAATTTAGCGTGTTTTGTGAAGACTGAAATTACGTGATAGCCGCTAAAAATCCATTTATTTCAACAAAACGCACTTTGGCGCAACAAATCCATTATATCACATAAAGTGTAGACCATCAGGAATGCAAACATGTGTTTGAAATTTCATACTACTTTTAAAATTTTCTGAAACTGTTAATTTTGCAGGTGTTTTCAATAATGTAAAATAATGTGTGAAATTCAAACAAAATAAAGTTAGTAATGATCTAAGTTACATTTTAGAAAATTAAATAAAAATATTTTAAACCTATTATGAAAATAGTTTACATAGGTTTTATTTCCGAGCTCAATTAAAAGTCACTCAAATTCACGGAATAATTCCAGTTCTGATGAGATGTATTTTTCAGATTATGCAAATATTACAAAAAGTTGCATAATCGGAAAAATAAACATAGATTCGTAATTCATAGACGATATTTTAAAATATTTCATTTCAAGATTTTAATTACAATAGCTTTTCTCTTAATTGACCTCCTCTTAATCGGAAATCCACTTTAACCGGCATAATTTTTTGTAACATCAGGAAAAATTTAGAACGGAGCACGTCAGTTTTAAATGGATACGTGTTGACCTACAACAGCAGTAACATGTCCTCCCAGAAGATTTGAGATTTTTTGTTTTTAATGGTCAAAAGTGAAAAAGTGAAATTCTCCACCCCCCCCCCGCTCCGAAATTCTATAATATCTGGTCTATCTGCAAACTATTTTATATAAACTTTTTAAATCTTAAGGAATGTGAACAGACCAGCGTAGAAAATATAGAAGAGCTGCTTGATTGTTTGAGCTTGATAAAGATCTCAAGCAACCTTATATGATTAGGATTGAAACTGATGTTATTCAATATGAAAACGATCTAGTAATTCTCTAGTTAAGGTTGACACTGTTAAACTTCCTGATAGGGTAAAAGCATTAGAGTTGACACTAAGCTATATTGAGCAACAGCTAACAGCTTCTTCGATTAATTTTATGAGACTTATGCAGCAAAATGTCGGGAATCTTACCTTCTACAGGAGTGTTACTGATATTTTTATGGTTGATTAACTTAAATTATAATAATGTAGACAATTTCAACGTTTTATAAATATGTGAAAAACGATTTTCAACCACTTAATTTGCACCAACTTTTTTTCTCATTTTTTGTTATTAGTGATATTTTTTCTTTCAATTTAGTTAATTAAAAGTAGTATTCATTTCACAAAATATAGAAAATATGTTCTTTTTTAAAATTACAAACTTAAAAAATTTAATGTACGTGTTTAATTAATTAAATTGCACAGATACCATTAGTATGTTTTTTTTTACTTATTCGGTTTAACCGGAGTTTATCTTACCGGCTAACCCTCGGTCACATTTAGGCCAGTTAAGTAAGAGGCTAATGTATTTCATAGTTTTTTCATCCTAAGTTCACATATTCTTAAGGATTGATCCGCTGTTAAAAATCGTGTTCGTGCATTAAGCTAAAAGTTAGAAAAAAATGCCTTTTATCAATGTCAAAAAATGGCCGCAAAATGCAAAAAAAAAAAAAAAAAGAAAGAAAAAAAGAAAGAAAGAAAAAGAAAAGAAAAGAAAAAAAAATTTAAAAATTCAATGATTGCTATACGAATTCCGACTAAATTTTATTAAAAAGAAGACAAAATTTACTATACTGCGTCAAAAGAATGAACCCGTATTGCTTTAATTAATGTGGGAAAATAACCTCAAAACATAAAAAATGCGCTAAAAATCCATTGAAAAATTAAATTTAAAAAATCGAAAATCGGGCTTCGAGAGACAAAACTTCATGCATAGAAGTACCTTTCCCCTAATTTTGTTATTCTACATGCACCGCTCTCTTCAGAACATCGTCAACACATACTCGTCCACAAATTTCTTTTCTTTATTATTATAGACTAACTGCCTTCGCCCGCTTTGCTGGCCGATTTCTCTAAAAGAATCTTCAATGAAATAGAACAAACAAAGATGAAATTGGAAGAAAATTTTTTTAATAACTAATCAAATATTCATAATTGTTTTCAAATTCGTATAACCTTACATTATCGATCTCAAACTACAGGTTGGCAATATAATATATATAAAATAACTGAAGTACTGTATTTAACTATTCTTTTAGTAGATTAGGGGGGCTCAGACCCCCTGCGTGCAACATTACACATCATCGCTTCACGATACCGATTGGTATAGCTATTTTCTAGCCATATTGTCTAGCCAACCCCAGATATAATTGTTTCACGTTTTCATTCTGGATCGTTTCGCGATCCTTTATTTTCTATACATTCAATTTTTAGATTCCGCTTGAAAAAAACCCGCTTCTCTCTTCATCCTAATTTTTTATGCTCCCTCATTTTTAAAATTAAAGTTTAATAATTTTAAATAAATGTTATATTATGTTAAATGATGCTCCCTCATTTTAAAAATTATTGTTTAAATAAAATTTAAAATTATTTTCTGTGTTATACTATCTTAACGTTTCAAACAGATCATCTTATTATATTTCATGTTTTTCTTCACGACCCTCCCTCTCCAAACCCCGAAATGTGACATGCCGTTCTTTTCTTATAATTTTTTGTCATAGGTTAGGAAGTTATCTTGATGTCTAAAACACATCTCCTTTTAGATTTCCCTATTTTAACAAAATCACGCTCTGCTAGTTTTGCATTCCACTTCCAGGAAGCACACTCTATTCGTAATAAAACTGTAGCTGAATGAAACTGCGTTAAACAGCATATTAGTAGATATATTACTCGAGGAGATGGCGGTCTTAAGCAACAATTTAAGATATTTGATGAAATTACGCTTCAAAAATAGTGGTAATTAAACTTTTGACATCTTTGGTATATTTCGTAAGAAATACTGCTTATAACATTCTCAGTGGTACAATATTTAGACAAGAAAACTGTTAATTAAAATATAGATACGCAACTGAGACAAAAAGGTGCCCTTTTGGATTACAACGACAGTCTGTGGGATTTTGGCGAAATACTAGAAATAGTGCCAAATTGGCGTCACTTTTGGAAAGTATTTTGGTCGCCAGATTTGGCGATATCTCAGCAAGTTTGCGACATTTAACGATGAAACTTGGTCCCCCCAATGATAATCCCTATCAGGTTTTGCGGTATCTACGTAGATTTTCATTGGTCAATTACTAAATCGTTTGGCCCATTTCCAAATCGTTGCTTTATTTTATAAATAGAAAGATTAGGCTAAAAGTTTGAAAAAAAATTCCACAGTGTCAGAAAATTACCATAGAACTCCAAAAATTGTTAAAAATGGCATTGAAAAATGCCCTAAATATAACTAAATATTATAAAATCTCAGGGTTCAAAACTTATTCTAATAGGGTAAAACATTGTTATGCGAAATATTTCAGGAATATAATAATAATATTAATAATAATAAAGTTGACGATAACCGCAAACAATGATAAAAAATCGCTGAAATTCAAAAATCATAGCAGCCAAAATGTAGTAAATTAGGCTAAATGTTTGAAACAAGATTCCCTTTACCAATAACATAAAATAGCCGCGAAATGTGAAAAAACACTAAAAATCATATTAAAAATTCTCTAAAAATTAAAAAATTGCTCTACAAATTCATTAAAACTTTATTAAAAAGAGAACAAAATTTGCTATATTGGGTTAAGAGAAAGAAACCATAATTCTTTCATTTTGAGGGAAAATTACCTCAAAACTAAAAAATCGCTGAAAATTGCATAAAAATTTAATTTTAAAAAATCAAATCAAAAACCGAAATTCCGGCTTTGAGGTACAAAACATCATGTACTTTTCTCCTATATTTTGCAGCTCTACGTGCAACTGTCTCTTCAGCACATCGTCCATATTTTCACAAACTTCTCTCTTTACCTTTATAAATTTATTGATTATCATAAAAGCATACAGTCATTCTAAATACTCGAATTTAAGCTTTCAGAAAATTATTTTAGGTAGTGATTACACATCTTTATGAATGATTTAGGCAGTGAAATTCATCAGTCTTTTAAGAAACGAAGCTCTATTTCTATAATTAAACACATTTCATACAGGTTAAAATATTAAAAGTCATCTTTATTCAAAAACACTTTTTTTATGTTTACATATTTATCGAATTATTATCATACGGCACACAATAATTCCAATAGCCAGAAAAATATCTTAGGCAGTGATTAGACAGTTTTAGGCAAGATTTAGGTAGTGAAATTCGTCAATATTTTGAAAAATGAAACTGTTACTATAATTAAAAACATTTCACGTGGCTTAAAATTAAGTCATTTTAATTCAAAAACATGTTTTTTATATTTACACATTTATTGAATTATTATCACAATAGCTCACAACAACTCCTCAAAAAAAGTTAAAGGGCAAGAGATTTGTCACAATTCATCCATTTTTTCTATGAGAGAAATTTAAGCAAAAATAAGTAAAAAAAAAACCTTCTCTCACATCCAGAACGCCTAATTTAACTTCACTTCTAATGATATAACATTTATTATTTAAAAGAACCCTAACCGCCGAGCAAAAGTAATATTTTATCGTTGTTTTCTCCTTAATTTATTAAAAAGTCTAAAAAAAAAGATGATTTTTCTAACATAATATAAAACATTTAATTAAGAGTAGCACTTGTGAATTACGAATAGCGAAATATTTCAAAATTGCATTAGATATGTAGAATTATATCAATTTTAATATTGCTGTTAGTGTAGGGAAACCTACAAATCAACGGATTTACCAGTTCGCCGAAGTGAAAAGATTAATAGTTCTAAATATCTTCCATTTAATATGTAAACGCGGGATAATTAGATGAAAATGTTTAATTTGCTGAAAGATAAAAAATAAAATAAAGCGATTAAAATAGCATTAATGGCCTAGCGAAAAATAGTACTCTAATGAGATTTTTAAAAATCGTATAAAAAATACTCTATTACAGTAATTATACATGTATATAAGATGAGCATTTAATAGGATATTCATTTAATCGTACGTATTACTTCTGAATAAAATAAGGTTTTGAGTTTTTTCAAGCAATTTCAAAAAAATCATTTTAAACTAATTAAATGCTTTGGAATAAATAAAAGAATCAGTTTAATTAATGGAGAATTAATAATTACTAGCGGAGTACAATTTATTCAAATGGGATTTCAAATAGGATTTTAATTTAAAATTCGTAATTACACCGCTTTCAGGCAACTTTCATTACAAAAAATAAAAAGCTACCTATTGCAAGCATCCGGAAAATTTCGGCATATTTTCACCGATCATGACACCCCGACCCCAAAATCACCCTCATTTCAATTTTTGATATGTATATGTGTAGTACATACCGACGTCCTGACCCAGTTCGTTGGCAAGCTTCATTCACCATCTTGTTTGAAAATGGCGGTCATTTAAATATTTGAAATTTAAAAAAAAATGCACAAAAAATTTTGAAATCAAAATTTACTTTATGTTAAGTGCTAGGGCTTCATACAAGGTTTAGAGACTATTTTTGTTTGATCTCTAACTCAAACAAGAAAGAAAAAATCATGCGTTAAGCATAGATTATAAATTACTTTCCAATGTACAACCTGTCCCAAAAGTTTAGACAATCAATAAAATTTGCATTACCATAAAAAATTATAAGGTACAATTAAAATTCGTGATATAGGTAATAAATAAGAGCAGTTTTACTTATGTACACATATAAATTATGATCAAAGATTTTAAATTATAAAATATACATTAAACTATATAATTATGTACTGTCCCAAAAGTATAAGCAATTATAGTTTGATTGGGTTTTACATTTATAAAAATAACTAAAAACTTACATTTGATATTAAATTGTATTGCCACGATACTTTATAACATCAAATACACGTTGTTCCTTAGAAATAACAAAGCATTGCATTACAGAAGGAGGTATTTCATACCAAGCTTTGTCTATTCCAGTTTTAAAGTCATTTACACATGTATATTGCTTTTCATTTTCACATATTTTACGAGATAAGATCCCCCATTCGTTCTCCAAGGGATTCAAATCTGGATTAAGTGCTGGCCAATCTAATAGTGTGATATTGTTTTGCCTAAACTATGTTTTCGTTGATGTGGAGGTATGGATGGATGCTTGTGTCAAGTCAGGATGCCAGTCTGGTCCTGCTAGCAAATCCATAATCAACAGTAAATTGGTACGTAAAATATCCTGATAATTCTCTGATTTCATTATTCTGCCCGCAAATTCTAGAAATGTTTCGCAGTTGAAAGAAAACCCTCTCCAGGTCGTTACAGATCCTTCGCTTTTTTGCTTGCTGAAACAGTTCTTGGGCTCCTTTCTTAGGTCAAACCAGATAAATTGGTAATTATCAGGGTCGTCTAAATTCCATTTCTTTTCATCACTGAAGATGACAGAAATCAGACCGTATGACACATTTTTTCTAGCCCTTTTTTGGCCGTGCATCTTTATGCCTCTGCTTTAAGCAAGGTTTTGCTTTAATTATCCTGTAAACAATACTTGTTGAAGATTTAATCCTTCTGTGTACAGGGCTTTTTGAAATTCTCAAAAATGATGAAATTAAATGCACAGATAAACTATCAACTGAAGACATTTTTAATATTAGTCTATCATCACATTTTTTTAGCTCTTCAGACTAGTTTTCTAGTATTCCATGTTCCATCTTACCTCAAAATTCTAAAAATATTGCTCAAGGATATGTTTATTTTTATTGATATTTGTACAGGATTTTGTCCTTGCGCATTTAAATGTAAAATTTTAATAATTTGATATTTAAAAACTTCTTTAGAACGTGGCATTTTTATTAGAATGCGCAGGAAATGACTTTTCCGAATCACAAACAAAACAATTCAGTGCACTCATTTGATTCCACAAAATTTAAAGAAATTAATATTTTTAAAATGCAGCAGATGATATATTAATTAAAGGGAAATATTATTCTGCATTTACAGGAGCACACGAAAAAAAAAAAGTTTTATTTTGTGAAGAAAAGTGTAAAAGAAAACAGGTAATGCTGTATAATGTTTATAATTTTGAAACAGCATCTTTTTACATATTTTATTGAATATTTTATAATTTGAAACCTTTGATCATAATTTAAATGTGTGTATCAGCAAAACTGCTTTTATTTATTCCTATGTCATAAATTTTAATTGCATTTTATTACTTTTTAGGTTCACGAAAATTTTATTGATTGTCTAAACATTTGGGACTGGGTGTATTCAGAATAATGTAAAAAAACGGCACCTTTTAATCAGCAAAATGTTGTATCTAATTCGACAATATGAAACCGCATTTTCTATTGCAGAAGGAGCTACTTTTTATAAACTTAAGCTACGTATACGAATTTCATTAGATGTAAAATAGTATAATAAAACTGAAATATGTCGTAAATAAAGTCTCCTATCCGTATACTATTATATAATGGAACTCTTTTATGTGGCAGTGTAAAAAAACTATCAATATTCTTTGTGCCGAAATGCATATTTTAGTGACCTTCATAAATGCATGTAAATCTCATTATATTTCGATGACGTAACATCATTAAAAATCACTTGAAATAATTTTATCCCATCGGCCATAATATAACAGAACACTTTTAACTGTCACGGTATTTGAAAAATATATCCGTTTGGACTAAAATTTGAAATGACTCAACAAAATTCTGCAACAAATATATATTTAAAATTTCAAACAATTTTGTTGGACTATTATATGCAGACAGATAGACGGATAGACAAAAAACAGGCAGACAGGTGAATCAGATGACGACTGTAAATGCTACTTGTTTCTATAATTTCGATCGCCTATAAAACAGTTAAATTGAAAAGCTCATGCCGAAATTGAAAATGCATTTCCAATAATAAATAGTCAAATACATACTGTTACCAAACTTTTGTGTGTCCATGTAAATGAATTAAAAATGCTATGAGTGTTCTATTCTACGGTAATTGCAGTGAAATTCACTGATTTATTTCAGTTTCACTGCATATGCTATACTGTAACATGGAATATTCTGCAAACGACTTTTCCCCATTGACCATAGGGTCATTCCATGTCAATTCAACCAATTTTCCCCCCATTTGTAACCCGACCGACAGGGATTTGGATGAAACTTTGTGTACACACTAATTCTATCATGAAATGATTCCATCAGAAATTTTTCCTTCCTAGACCTCGTGGTTTGTGAGATATGGGGGGTCCAATTCTTGGGGATTTCTCAAACCTCACATTTCTTAGTCTGTATTCTGAGATTACAGTTCCATTTTCAAAAAATTGTTTCTCTGGATCTAAAACATGAATCATCCAAAAAATATCACTGTAAGAGGATAAAAAGATGCAGATTTTAACAAAAAATATTTAAAAAATTTACGTGTAATATTTAGGATAAAAAAAGTCAGCCAAAGTTGAGAGTTATGGTTATTTTTCCAAATTTTTGTGACTTCACGAAAAAGGCTGTACACAAAAAAGCAAATTAAATTTCCAATTTCTTTTTGTTTTAAATAAAAGTTTACACTCTGGGCTTTCTATCTATGAAATAAAAATGATATGTTTCGCATAGCTTATGCAAAAATTTTGGGTACTTTCCAATTAGCCGGATAAGTGCTTTATTTTTATATATTACATATGCACACGAAAAAGCAAATGAAATTTCCCATTTCTTTTTGTTTTAAATAAAAGTTTACAATTTGGGCTTTCTATCTATGAAATAAAAATGATGTCTTTCGCATGGCTTATGCAAAAATTTTGGGTACTTTCCAATTAGCCGGATAAGTGGTTTATTTTTACATATTACATATGCGCACAAAAAAGCAAATGAAATTTCCAATTTCTTTTTGTTTTAAATAAAAGTTTACACTTTGGGCTTTGTATCTGTGAAATAAAAATGATGTCTTTCACATGGCTTATACAAAAATTTTGGGTACTTTCCAATTAGCCGGATGCGTGTTTTATTTTTACATGTGTACATATGTATAGATCTATATAAATACAGATGTATTATACATGTACGTATATTTGTAGATATACAGTATATTGATATATATATGTATAACACTGGTGCCCGTCTAACCGAAAAGTACCAAATTTTACCTTGTATTGAAAATCTGCACTAATTAAGGGGGGAAAATCTGACTAAGTTTAGCTGTGGTACTTAAATAATTACTGGAGTTTCTATGAGTTACTGAATTTAATGTTATTTGATACAAAAACAAATTGGAAATTTCATTTGCCTTTTTGTGTAGAGACTTTTTCATAAAGTCACAAAATTTGGAAAAATAATCATAACTTTCAACTTTGGTTTACTTTTTCAGCCGTATATAAACCTCTAATAACTGCCCTAATTGCTTTTTTCACTTGCTTTATATGCCGCTTAACCCTTTCTGGGGCAAGGTATTTCTGCTCCGAAAATGTTCAAATAATTGATTCACACCACAATTTAAGAACAGATTTATTTGAAAATAATCAAGAGCTGTTTTTCGAGAATATTATAAAATCGAAATTGTACTAAAATTATACTGGTGCCAGTTCGAAATTGGAACAGTAATATTAAGTGTTTGCAGACTGCAAACACCGCCCCTGAAAGGGTTAAATGGATCTCCACATTTATATAATTCATATTTCATTAAGAGCGAAATAATGCTTTTCACTTAATTTTTGTTTTATAAATGCAATAGTCCTAACTAATAAAAGTTATTTTTCTGAATCACAGAGATTATCAATGTAGTCTATTTCTTTGTTATTTCTATAGCTAGTTTTGTGACATTCTAAACCAGTTAATATTACAATACTGCAAGCCTGAAGACTAGTAGAAGGTTTAATATCAGGCTCCATATTAAAACAATAAAGCAAAAAAATATTTATACGTATTATAAACTATAAAGTATGTAACAATCAGATTATATTTTTAGTAGCAGAGTAAAAGTTAGATCATTCTTCTTTGATAATAAACAACAGAATGACAATAATTTTATTAAATTGATTTCAAAACATCTGCTTTCATACTAACGAACATTACCCTGCCTTTATCAGAAGGTGTTTATACAAGGCAGGTGCAATTAAATCTTTCAGATTATAGAAACAAATTTAAGTTCTGTTAAACATTTGTGTATTTAAACTTGCCATTATAAATATTTAAACTGATTAAAATTAACCAAGGACAGGAAATACAAGGTTTTGAACATTTTTAAACACAAATAATTAATATATAAGCATTCGAAAGAAAGAATGGAAATGTGAGAAAAAAAATCTATTTTATACTGCCAAAAAAAAATCTGTTTTGAGTTTAATTATTGAAAATAAAAGTAAGAGATTCTTTAGATTAGCAAAAAATGCCCATTATTAAATAACTAAATGAAACATATGGCGCATTCACTAAATTTAATGGGGAAACATATTACAGTCAGATTTTTTTTAATCAGAAAAAACAAAGCCTAAATTTTACTTTGCAAATTAAAAAAACCATGCATCAAATAACATTAAATTCAATAACTCATAGAAATGCCAGTAATTATTTAAGCACCACAGCTAAACTTAGTCAGATTTTTTTTCCTCTTAATTGGTGCAGATTCTCAAAACAAGGCAAAATTTGGTACTTTTCGGTTAGACGGGCATCAGTCTTATACATATATATATCAATATACTATATATATACATACATATATACATGTATAATACATCTGCATTTATATAGATCTATACATATGTACATATGTAAAAATAAAACACGCATCCAGCTAATTGGAAAGTACCCAAAATTTTTGCATAAACCATGCGAAAGACATCATTTTTATTTCACAGATAGAAAGCCCAAAGTGTAGACTTTTATTTAAAACAAAAAGAAATTAGAAATTTCATTTGCCTTTTTGTTTGCATATGTAATATGTAAAAATAAAACATGCATCCGGCTAAGTGGAAAGTACCCAAAATTTCTGCATAAGCCATGCGAAAGACATCATTTTTATTTCACAAATCTTTTATTTAAAACAAAAAGAAATTTGAAATTTCATTTGCCTTTTTGTTTGCATATGTAATATATAAAAATAAAACATGCATCCGGCTAATTGGAAAGTACCCAAAATTTTTGCATAAGCCATGCGAAACACATCATTTTTATTTCATAGATAGAAAGCCCAAAGTGTAAACTTTTATTTAAAACAAAAAGAAATTGGAAATTTAATTTGCCTTTTTGTGTACAGCCTTTTTGGTGAAGTCACAAAAATTTGGAAAAATAACCATAACTCTCAACTTTGGCTAATTTTTTTTTTATCCTAAATATTACAAGTAAATTTTTTAAATATTTTTTTTATTAAAATCTGCATCTTTTTATATTCTTACAGTGATATTTTAAAGATTATTCACGTTTTAGATCCAGAGAAACAATTTTTTGAAGATGGAACTGCAATCTCAAAATCCAGACTCAGAAATGTGCGATTTGAGAAAACCCCAAGAATTGGACCCCCCATATCTCACAAACTATGAGGTCTAGGAAAAAAAATTTCTGATGGAATCATTTCATGATAAAATTAGTGTGTACACAAAGTTTCATCAATATCACTGTGGGTCGGGTTACAAGGTCTGGTTGAACTGACATGGAATGACCCCATAATGTAATGCCTCTATAGATGAATTATTGATTCACATGCTTCATATACAATACCAAACATGCTTATGGGACCCTAAATACCAATTGCATGAAAACACGAATATATTTACGGGAGTTAAAGCGTGGACAGACGGACAGACACACAGAATGCATAAGCTTTTTACAACTTTGTCGGAAAGTGTTAAAGAAGGTGATTTATAGCAGTTACAAATTCTAAGGAGAGTTGACATTTTGAAACAAAACAAAAATTAAAGAAAACCATTTATCAATTACAAGTGTTAGTGACCGCAAGGGCTAAATTCTTGCCGAATTTCGAGACACTTAGCGATGATCACCAAATTTGGAGGCCAAAACCAAGAAACTATAAATGATGCTAACTTTGCTATATCTTACTAATTTGGCACAATTTTCCTTCAAATTCAGTACTGATGAATATTCTTTTATCGAGTTCGTCGCTTTTCAACTTCTGAAAATTTGAGTAAAACTTGCAAAATTTTAAAACCAAGAAATAAGGAGTTTTTATAGAATCCTCTAATCGACTTCCACTAATTTTAAACTTCGTGTGTTTTGAATAGAACAGGATATATTTTTTTTAAAAAAAAGGAATAGGAAAGCTACCTTTTCCTCCCGGCACATGCCGAAAAAAGTTTTTAGCACCTTCCCAAGAAAGTTGAAAAGTGCTTACGCATTCGGTTTGTCTGACCGTCTAGCCGTCTATCCACACTCTAACTCCTGTAAATATACTAGGATTTTCATGCAATTGATAAAGCTCTTTTAGGGTCATCACAGTATGTTTGGTGTTACATATGAAGTATATACAATTAATGGTTCATTTACAGGGACATTCAAATGAATTAGACTACATTATGATCTATCGGGAAAAAATCATTTGGAGAGGATTTTAATGACATTTCGCTGTTTCAAATGTATTGAAATTGATAATAAATCACCGAATTTTACTATGATCACGTTAAAACAGAGCATTCATAGCATTTTTATTAGTTTACAGGGATACACAAAAGAAATCGGTTACGCAATCTATCTGTGTGTGTGATTGCTGGAGAGTACGTTTTAAAATTCGAAATGCGATTTAATTTTTTTTTTTTTTTTTTTTTTTTTTTTTTTTACAAATTTCTGTGTCATATAAACAGTTCCTTAAAAATTAAGATAATAATATATTAGTTGAAATTCGGTTTTGAAATCCGTCAAACTTTTCCATATGATGAAATGAGATGTAATATTTTAATTTTTTTTAAACGGTGCAGTTTTGTTACATTATTCTGATTGTATTGGAAAGTGCTTCATGATCTATTCTTGGCACATGATTTATTATTTCTTGTTTACTTTTAAAAGACACAGTGTAAAGAAAGTATTGTAACAAAGATTTGTCCATGCGTGACAGTGGCTCATTACGAATACCGCCAAACAGTATTTCCGATTGAGCTCCAATTTGGTAAATCCTTATAATATTTTTAATGTGAAAGTGTGTGTAAGTATTTGAGCTAAAGCAACGTCAAAGGGAAGGAATTAATGCTTTTGTATCTTTGTGCATATAGATGAATTATAACCCAGAAATGAGCCAAGGCTATGTTTTATTTATTTTATTCAATATCTTTCTTAATAACTTGAAATTTCAGTATTTTCATAACGAAAGAATTGGCATTTTCCCTTTATTTAACCATCTTTTTTCTTTATCGTTGAAAAAAAAAGTCAAACCCCGGAATAATATTTTCGCATTGATAATTCCTTTTGAATTGAAATGTGAAAAAGAAAACGAAAATGAATGATACATATAAATAATATTCACCGCAAAATTATCAATGTCAAATCATGATTAGCGGAAAATAGTTATTTTCATTCTCAAAAACTAAAAAAATAACTAGATTTCTTAAAGTCGCTTATTTCAGAATAAATAAAGTATACTTTATTTTTTTAGAGAAAGTAGTGTTTTCGTTCTTAAAATCTAAAGTTTTAATATGATTGCGTCAAAATAACATTATTTTTATCTGCCAATATGGAAATTAAGGCTCTTAAACTCGAAGTATATTTCAAAATGTTTGTAAATCGTAGTTTCGAAAATGATTTTAATTCCACATTTTGATTAACTTTTAAAAAGTTTTAAAAAAGCTGTCATTTTAAAAAATAATTTTCTATATTTTTAATAATTTTTTGTAAGGTTTTATAGGATGCAGTGCTTATATATAGTAATTTCACACCAAATATCATCTATAATACATAGTTGTAGTAAAATTGTCGGAAGCTGGTTTTCCATTTTACGAAAACAGATACGTCTATCTCTATGTTTTTACTTGGCCCTCCTTTTTTAAAGGTTTTAGTTGCAATTGTTTAAATTATTTTGAAAAAAATTTTTCGTTTTTTGTGACTGTGTTACGTCAAGCAAAAAAATATGCACATATAAATAAGAAATTTTGTATTGTCTCCCAAAATATTTGGTTAATAATAAATGTTTTTAATTATTAGGAGTAAAATGTTTTCTTTAATTAATGTTTTTATTGTTACATTAATGTTACATGAAAGACGGGGGTAACGACACAGGTAACTGTTAGTTGGTATAAATCACTGTTGTAAGAATCGCATAGGTGTTAGTACAAAGTGACTGACGATTTCCAATTTTAAATTATTTTTTTTAATCCATTTAATAATGACATTTTAAATTTTGGTATGTGCGAATTCTCATTTGTAGAGTTTATGGGTTAAATACTATTTAAAAAACATCTCTAACAGTGTTTAACAAGAATATTTATTGCACATAACTAGTTATAAAATTTGGCATGATAAAAATATTAGATTTAAAAACAGTAAAAGCCGTGCAGGTTTGTCTTTTTTTTTAATAATTCTAATTCAACGGATGTTTAGAAACAAAGATAAGCTAAGAATTTGATACTCAGTCCCCTCCCCCCTATTTTTTTTACACTTTTACAAAAAAATTAACATTTTCTATCGCTTAGAATGCATATATGGAAACAGAAATACTGATTTAGATAAACATAGTTATAAACGTGCAATGTTTTTAACAGTTCTATTTAAGTGGGCCTTTTTAAGCAAAGAGAAGTCCGGGGTCTGATATTCTATTTGATGTAAATCGTACAACAGGTGAAGCTGCTAGATTGCCTTTTTCACGATTTCCGCAACAGCTCTATCTGAAGAAATACTGCACGGATTTTCAGTAAACATCCTATTTTGTTAGGCCTTCACATCAATGGATGTCATTTACATTTTGGCGCAAATCGCTCAATAGGTGGTGCTGTTATGCTGGCTTTTGACGATTTCCACAACAATTCTATCTCAAAAACTACTGCAGGGATATTCACAAAACTTCCCATTCTGTTAGTCCATGACATGAATGGAAACTGTTTACATTTTGGTGTAAATTGCTCGACAGATTGCGCTGCGATGCTGTCTTATGTATGAGATCCGCAACAGATCTATCTCAAGAACTAATGCACGGATTTTCACCAAACATCCGATTCAGCTAGCTTTTCACATAAACTGCTGATATTTGCATTTTGATGTTCATCTCTCGACATGTGGCGCTGCTATGCTGCACATTTCACGATTTCCACAAAATCTCTATCTCAAAAATTAATGGACGCATTTTCATCAAACTTCAGATTAAGTAAATTCTAGATGTGAACTAGTTATGTTTATGTTTTGGTGTCAATCACCCAACAGGTGGTGCTGTTATACGGAATTTTCCCGATTCCTACTATAGCTCTATCTCAAGAACTAATGCATGAATTTTTTCATCAAACTTCAAATTCAGGCATAGATTGATAAATATTATTACTGCTTATGTTTTGGAAAAAATTGCCCAATATGTGGCGCTTTTATGCTGCATTTTTACCGATATTCGCAATGGTCCTACTTCAAGAACTAATTTCATGCCTTTAGAATTCTCACGATGAGCATAAATTGTCATTTAATTTTGGCACTATGGTAGTGACTTTTGAGGTATTAACACGCATGAGATAAAAGAAAGTTCTGAGATTGCCACATCCAACTAGTTTATTTTGTGTACGACAAATATGATTAGATTTATCGTATACAAACTAACCGCCAATATAAATATATTTGATTCGACAAAAGAAAAAAATTATCGTTAAAGAATGCGAAAAATTCATACAATCCAAACTATCATAACTCTGCAAACCTTGTTGTAAAAATGATAGGATTTTATTTATATCATTTGTTCAAGCATGGAGCAGGTTCTTCTGAATGCAAATTACAGCATTTAAATATAACCTATACATATTTTAAATTTTCAGAATAGTTACAAAATAATAATTATCTTACAAAATGTCTTAAAATTTGATAGAGAACAATTTTTACAGCATTTCTAAAAATTAACGTATGCTTCTAAAACAAAAAGTTTAAAAATGAAATATCGGTCTTCGACAAAAACGAAATACCCAATATATATATATATACATTTGCGTAAATGCAAACATGCAGATATTTTTATATCCTTGAAAATTTTGTTTTTAAAATCTTCATGAAAAATACACTCTTCTAAAGGTATAAAAAAAACTCTTGAATTGTTGCAATTATAAAGATCTATTACATACATAAACATAAATGATTTAAAGTTAATTAAAATAAATATTTTCATTTCTTATGCAAAGAATCTCAGCGATATCAATTATTGAAGAAAGCTTCACAAGTGGTTAATTAAGAGCAAAAAGTTTTATCTCATATTTGTGAACCTATTAAGTGTTAAAGAAAGAAAAAACATGCGTCAAACATAGATTATGAAACATTTTCCAAATGTTTGTAACAAAACTTCACTGTTTAATAAACAGAAAGACAATATATTACGCAAAAGTGCAAAACGACTAAAAATGTACTTTCAGAAATAAATATTTATCATAGATGCCAACACCTCTTAATTTATTCCGGAGTCTGATACAAGATGAGCATGTTTTCAACCGGAAATTTTATTTGACCAAAAATTTCAGGATGAAATCAAAGATTTACATCGTAGAAAGTAAACACATTTTCTTAAATGTTTTTTCCGGTTTTTGCATGCAAATTTTTGATCAGACTCCGGAATAATTAAGAGATGTTGGCATCTATGTATTTATACGCAGGAATGTGAGTCTCTGACATCACTATAAAAAATGGACGATTATACGGAAATCCACTGGCTGTTTTCGTCTTTTATTAAATTACATCAGTTGAACATTTGCAAATAAACTAATATTTAATGAATTAACTAAACGAAATATTTGTGTCCAGGTATCTTTAACAACACTGTGAGAAAGTTATTTTAATTAAGACATTTTAAATGCATCGTTTTAAATCTAACATAATTATCCCAAAAGTTTTCTTTCTTTTTCTTAATATTCACATAAATATACTTTTCTTGTTAGAAATGAAATATTATTTGTGCTGTCTTTGAACTCACAACAATTGTTACAAAGACCGTCTCAAAATAAGAAATAAATGTATCGTGTAAATATATTTTTTAATTAATTTTGTTTTGCAGATATTTAATTTAATTTGTTTTTTATTGTTTGGTCATTTTAAATATGGCGTAATTTCTTCTACTTACTGCTTTTAAAGTATTTTGACTTTATTATTTCAAAAATTTACATGTTTTTTAAAATTTATGCGAAAATACTTTTCTTATTAGAAAGGAAATAGTTTTATTTGCACAGCCATAAACTTGGTGACAATAGCTTAAAAGATTATTAAAAAATTATGAAATAAATATATTTTGTTAATATGTTTTAAAATTTAATCTGTTTGGCAATATTTTTATGTGCCATATGACGTAATTGCCTCCATTTGCGGCTTTAAACATACATTTATGCATTAATGCATTTATTATTTTAATATTTTCTTTCTCTTTTAAAATTCACGTGTAAATGTAATTTTTATGATGCAGGTTCAATATTTCTCTGTTTTCAATATGTAATCATTTAATTCTAATTTGTAATTTTTTTCTGTTTATAACAGTCTCGCGTATTTTTTTTATTTATTTTTATTTTTATTTATTTATTTATTTTTGCAAGAAATATTTTTTGCGCTGTTTTTACAAATTGGCAACAATTTATAATAATACCCTTTTCTAAAATATGTAAAAAAAAAAAAAAAAAAAATATCTCTCAAAATGCTGAAAATTTGAATTTGCACTGAAAATAAAGTTTCAAAGAATTAGTCAAATTAAAAAATAATAATTGTACTATGCACACCGAGAAATTATAATGTGTAAAATAATCTAAAAATGATTAAATTCTGATGTGTAATTTTTACTCCAATAAAACTTTTTTAACGGAACGATTTTGACCAATATTAACATTAAATATCACTTTAAATAATTGTTCCTGCATCGGCGTGTTTATCGAACATTTTCTATATTCTTTATTTTCATATCTTTGTATGCAGAAGTTTTCTTAATATTAACGAAAAAAGACCCCTGGTCACAAAAGTACCTGACAGCACCATTGATTTCTCTAATAGGCGAATTGATCAATTATGTTTAAGTAAAATCGCTTAAATAATAACTTTTGAATATGGCTGGATTTTTTTTTTTTTTATAATTTTGTAGAATCTAATAATAGAGAATGCCCTGGTAAGATGTGACTGTTTTATTATTATTATTGTTGCACTCTTGTATCTATATAGCACCATTGATCTCTCTAATAGGCGAATTGATCAATTATGTTTAAGTAAAATCGCTTAAATAATAACTTTTGAATATGGCTGGATTTTTTTTTTTTTTTTTTTTTAATTTTGTAGAATCTAATAATAGAGAATGTCCTGGTAAGATGTGACTGTTTTATTATTATTATTGTTGCACTCTTGTATCAAGTAAAAGCAACAAAAAAAAAGCTTTTTTTATTACTCGCCATGTGTAATTGTAAAAAATTAGATGTTGCAATGCATCTAAATAAATAGTGAATAATGAATAATCTATATGAATGCTAATAATGAATAGTACTTAAATAAATTCACTTGAATCTAATTTTTGGATTCTTCAAGCATCTTTTAAGCATAACTGCATAGACATTAAAACGTCATTAAATAAAACAGTCCTCACAAAATATCATTATTTTCTTGTTATTTACTCTTATAACACAAATTCGGTACAAAAAAGAAAATCGTAGAAAAGCAAAGATAAGATCAAATTTCTAGTAATAATCTTAAATGTTACAAAATAATACTTTAACGATAATTTTCCATTTTTTCAGTATTTTCTACCAATTACAGTTAGGTTTAAACAAAAACTATTCATTAAAATATTAACATACAAAAGCACCCGAAAATTGCTGTGCCTAAAAGGATTCGAATGTTAAAACACAATAGTGTCATTTAATATTTCGTAAAACATTTTTATGAAGTAAAATTTTCCGAACTACTCTTTACGCCACTCAAATCTTTCTTTCTCTCTCTCTTTTCATTTTGCCGGTACTTAGAGGAGATCAAAGATCAAATAGCACTCTATATCATTTCCTTTTCCGGAAAAGTATTTCTAAATCTCCCATGACATTTCTGATTCCTGTAAAAGAATTTTATTTTATTTCATTTTTTCTTACTTAATTTTTTTCCCTCTGCTTAAATTTTCTTTCTCATTTCTTTCTTTTCTTTTTTTTATTTTCAGAATTGCAGCTTAATTATAACGTCAAAAGTATTGACTTTTATGTACATTTAAAAATTATTTATGTAAATAAAGAGTTCTATAGCCGGAACTATATAAAATATTTATTCAGTATACCGGGTGTCTTAGAAGGAATTGACTGTTTTATAATTTGCAAATGGTGACTGCTATTATAAATTTTTTGCAGGAGAGAGACAGGATTTAAGATGATAGTAGATTTTATGCTGCGACTCCTTGTTTTAGTTTATAGTAAGAGCAATAAATGATGCTTTAAACAATAGTATCATGTAACCAAGAAAGTTCGTGCGGTTTTCATCAGGCATAATAAACGTCTCACGAAACGCTTCAATACTTACTTTATTCCTCGAAATAAGCACCATTAGCTTCAATTGCATGTTCCCAAGCTTATAAAGGCTCTTTTTGAAAAAAACCTTATTTTTTTAAACCCAAATATTGTATAGCAGTCTCGGTTACTTTTTTCGGTTCCTGATTTGCTGTTTTCGCAGGTGTTTATTCATTTTTAAAAACAGGTTCGATGGGGCGACATCCTGGAAGTAAAATTGCAATGAGTCAAAGCATCCCATCTAAGTGTTTTAATGACGTCCCTGATCGTGTTCGATGTGTGAGGCAGTGTTGCCAGAAAGGGGATTTCGTTCCCATTTTTGAGATTTTCAATCCTTTTGGGAAATTTTCGAGGAACAAGTAATTCGTGGGGAAATTTTTGGGGGGACTATCAACATTTTTGGGAAAAACATGTTAAAATTTTTGCACCATTTAACATAAATTTTACTTTTTGTCATCAAACAACATTGAATCTGTCTCAAGCTATAATGTGATTTGGGTAACGGAAATAAACTATAGAAATGAATCATTTTTCTCACGGCTACTGTAATCGTTTACAACATTACAATTTACTCATATCACAAATGCATCACGACCTACCTTGGACTATTCTTACTTGAATTCCCGGATCACTGAATGCGCCAAACTTTTCAAGTTATTGCGAATCGATACACAAACAGATGTACGCATTTTTTATCAGTACTGATGTATAAAACAAAAATAAACTAGTTGGATGTGTCAATCCCAAAACTTTCTTCTATCTCATAAGTACATTTTAATATTTAAAAAGAAAAAAAAAAAAAAAAAAAAAACGTGGTGACCCCAAAGTTACCCACTATCGAATTTCCTCGAACATTTGACGTAGCATAATGAGATTCTGGTATCCGAAAAGCCTAAAACGCAAAATTTAATTAATATTCTGAGAAAATGAGCTTAGTAGTGCCTCATGTTGGGTAATTTATACTAAAACCTAATAAGCCTCTATTTATGTCAAAACCTAACAGAATCTGAAATTTAATGGAATTTCGTCCATTAGTTCTTGAGATATAGTTATAACAAAAAATTTGCAAAACGTAGCACAGCAACACCATATCTAGACAATTTATGCCAAAACGTAAAAAAGCGTCTAATTATGTTATGGTGTAAAAGAATCTGAAGTTTGATGAAATTCTGTACATTAGTTCTTGAAATATAGCTAGTTTAAAAAAAACGTGTAAAAATATAGCACAGCAGCATCATCAGTTGAAGGATTTATAACAAAACGTAATCATCGTGTAATTATGTTATATGTCATTTTATAACAAAATCTGAAGTTTGATGAAATTCTGTACGTTGGTTGTTGAGATATAGCTATCGGAAAAATTGTGCAAAATGCAACACAGCTGCACCACTTGTTGCAAGGTTAATGCCAAAATGTAATCAGCGTCTAATTATGTTATATATTCTAGTGTCACAGAATCTAAAATTTGATGAAGTTCTCTGCATTAATTTTTGAGATATAGCTATCGCAAAAATCGTACAAAATGTAGCATAGCAGCGCCACCTATAGGGCAGTTCACATCAGAACCTTATCAGCGGCTATGTATCTCAAGGTATCGCGGAATCTGAAGTTTGGTGAAATTCTGTGCCTTAGTTCTTGAGATATAGCTATCATGAAAATCATGAAAAACGTGGCATAGCAGCGCCACCTGCTGGCCAATTTACACCAAAACTTAATCAGCGTCTGTGTATATCAAGAGGTCACAGAATCTGAAGTTTGGTGAAATTCTGTGCATTAGTTCTTGAGATATAGCAATCTTGAAAATCATGAAAAATGTAGTATAGCAGCGCCACCTGCAGGCCAATTTTCACCAAAAACCAATAGGCACTAATTCATATTAAGGTCTAACTGAATATAAAATTTTATTAAATTTCGAGCATTAGTTCTTGAGATAGAGCGCCCACAATGTTTTGTCACATACAGACAGACACACAGACAGACAGACAGACAGACAGACAGACAGACAGACAGACGGACAGACTCACAGACAGACATTTTCTAAAAATAGCCAAAACGTGTTCAGGACCTTCTAAAACGTAGAAATCCGTCGAAAACCGGAAGTCGAAAATTTTCATGAATCCAATACTTTCTTCTTGCAAAGATAGAAGAAAGTAAAAATGACAAAAAGAAAATAAAAACTAAGTTTTTTAAGTTAAGTCAGATAGACGCAGGTGATTCCAACACCATCTCAGATAAAACTGATTAGAGAAGGTTTAGACATTGAAAAAGTTATTGTATAAGCGTAAGTGGAGCTAACGCAATGATAGATAAGAATCATCGATTGGCAAGAATTTAAAAAAAAAAAAAAAAAAAAAAAAAAAAAACAAGTGTATTAACTTATCGTTGTAAAATGCATTTCTCATTCTATTTCATTTAGTTGCGAAATTGGATGCAAAATCCTGGCGAGTTTAATTATTCACTTTTTGCAAATGGGGAATTTTTTAAAATTCAAAAATTTGAAAATTGAAAATTTACTTTTAAAGTAAAATTTGTTTCGGGGACATTTTTGGTAAAAAACGCTGATTTCGGGAAATTTATCAGAAATGTTCCGGAAATCGACTTCTAACTATCTGGCAGCACTGGATGAGAACTGGCACTATCGTTGAGGAAAAGAACTCCGACCCTGTTGTCCAAAGCTGAAGGTAATCAAAGAAAGGAACTTAAATGCCATGAATGTGTGAGGTGTAAGTCTGAGGTGTGATGTTTTACCAAGAAAAAAGTTGTCATTAGTAATAAATTTCTGTTTCAATTGTTTAATGAATATTTGGATAAAAACTAATAGAATTGCATGAACCATCTTAACAAACGTCCTTTGTTTTTAGCCACTTTATCTCTTCGTGAGAAAAATTTCATAATTTTTAATATGTTCAAAATTTTCCTCGCAAAATGAAGAGACATGTCAAAGAATTTAAGTTTGTGACAAAAGCATAAATTGATACATTCCCGTTACTGTTGCCCGGAATATACAAAAAGTTGTATAAGTGAAAGACTCGCAGTGAAATGATTTATAAAGAAAAAACTATTGAAATAAATTATCATAATACGAAAAGGTGTAAAATAATATTTTTTAATTTTATAAAAATTTGTATTAAATATGAAATTTATAAGTCACTGAGCTTGATAATAAAAAAAAAGTTAACTCTTATTTGATTATGGCTATTTTGTTTTACACAAATATAATGATATTAGTGAGTGAGTAATTGTAATATTTGCGAGTACAGTGACTGAAATAGATGATCTGTTATAAATTTTAGTCAAATAAATTATTAACAGAGAAAAAAATATTACTTTAAGTATAGCTTAAAATATTACTTAAATAAATAACTTTAAATATTACTTAAAAAATAATACTTCGTATTATAAAATATCTTGCATTTCTAATTTCGTTAATATTAAACCAAAGATTTACGACGTAAAAATTATGCCGCTCGTCAGACGTTTTTTAGTTTGTTTACTAAAAAATTATAGCAATCATTGTTTAAAACATTATAATACTTTACGTTTACCTATTTACAAACTTTGAAACATTTTTTCACACGCAAAAGTCGTATAAATGTCATTCAAAAGTACTTAATCTTCTTCTAAGCTCGAGATGTCGGTATTTAAAAATAATCATGTGTATTATTATTTGTAAAAATGTTTAAAAATGCTTTAATCCTTCCCTCTTCAGCATCTTCATTTTACCAACGCTGTCTTCATTGCCTCACATTTCAGTTAACGGGAGCTTTAAACGATCTTGTCGAAGAATGTCGCGTACAACATATCATCATAAATTATCATGTTTCCTGTACTAATCTCTATAGTTTCACTCATTAATGCGTGATTCAAATTGTTAAAATTTGCTACTTTCTCTACGTACACTGTTAAAGTTTTTGCTCTAGATTGAACTAAAATTTGAAGCTCAATAACTGTTACCACAAGAAAGTGAAATTTCATACCAACATTCGGAGCTTCCTATTTCAACCTCGTTCCTGGTTATCCAATGTTCGAATTATTTTCAATTTTTTACTCAAGCTCAAAATTATATTCACATCTCTCGTTTAATCACAATTTATTTTCACGAAAAAACACAACTCAGTTCTTTTCGAACACAGATAAATTAACAAAAAACAACTCTATTATAAATCAAAATTTTTTTACATACATTCTCAAAAATAAAAAAAAAAAATCGAATCACAACTCAAAAACAAAGATGAATTTTGTCACAAAGCTTAAAAAAATCTGCCGAAATAAAAATATGTCTTTCATTCACAGTTTATCATTTGCAATTAGAAAACTTTTTACATTTTGATAAAATTTGGTAAATTTTTGCTGCTAGGCAACACCTGCCAACATAAATTTAAATAACATTTTATCAAACAGTTCCAACTGTTTGGACTATGCTTCAACAGGAATTAAAAAAATTAAGTTTTTATATTGCGATGTTTTCTTATGTCAATTTCACCACAAATAATCAATGAAAAGTCTCAGCTACAGTAATGAATGTGGCGTTTGAGTATACTAAAAAGGAAATTATGAGCTACATGATGAGATATATCTAACAGTGAATTCTGCAGTTAAAGACTGTATTTCGAAAATGGTAACATGTACGACAAATATCACACAGTTGTCGTGCATGATTGATTTAGTAAAAGAAGATCTATTTTGAACGGACTTATAGCAGCTCATACTGACGAAGATATACGAAATCTATGAGAAAAAATATTTGAAGTGTGTTTATATACAGTGTGTCCACTCTCAACGGTGGCCAATGTCTATTTTCTAAATCTAAACCGTTAGTCATAGACACATAGTTCCAATTGCAAAAATATTTTTAAAAGGGTAAAGAAGCATTTTTAACCCCTTGACCACCGAGCAAAAAGGCAAATTTGTAAGGTTTTTTCCCTCTGAAATTTATTTTAAATGTTAATAAAAGAGGGATTTTCTATCATGGAATAATTTTTTGTTTGTTATGTATATGCCTATAAGCCTTGAAAGTATCAATCATAACTTAATTTCTTAAAACTGGATTATATTTGTAGAATTATATTAATTAAAAAAAAGTTTCAACTGCAGTGAAGCCTGCAGCCTAGTGAAAGGATTTATCTGGTCGCGGCAGTAGGCAAATTAAGCTATTTAGGTAATATATATACATATATATATATATATAGAGAGAGAGAGAGAGAGAGAGATAGATAATATATATATATGTATATATATATATATATATATATATAGATAGATAGATAGATAGATAGATAGATAGATAGATAGATAGATATAGATATAGATATAGATATAGATATTTATATATATATATATATATATATATATACATATACTGGGTGATTGCAATTTTTTTTTTTTTACAATAACAGAGGGGTGATAGTACACATCAAGACAAACAATATTAAATAGGAGACAAAGGATCTCAAACGTTTTCCAAAGGAGATAGCCGTTATTAAAGTTTAGGGATAAAAAATTTCAAATAAACATAAAAAACGGAAAAATCGATCGATTGATTTGCGGTTTTCACTAAAATTATTCTTTATGTGGGCATTTTCTTGAAATTAAATAATAAAGTTAAATTTCAAAAAATGCCGATAGAGGGCGCTTTAGACTTTGGAGTAACGAACAACTATTTTTTGCCGGTATTTTTTGCATCTCATTAAATGTTTTCGTAAGCTTAGACTCAAACTTAAATTTTGAGCTCAAAATCTGAAAGTGGGAGTGGTTAAGTAGCACAAACTGAACTGTGTTCTTGGGGTTCAAATTTCAAATGATTATAAAAAACGGAAAAATTGGTTCATTGATTTGCGGTTTTCACTAAAACTATTCTTTATGTCGGTATTTTCTTAAAAATAAATTATACAGATAATTTTCAAAAATTGCCGATAAAGGGCGCTTTAGACTTTGAAGTAACGAACAATTCTTTTTTGGCGTTATTTTTTGCATCTTATTAAATGCTTTCGTAAGCTTAGACTTAAACTTAAATTTTGAGCTCAAAATCTGAATAGTTGGAAGTGGTTAAGTAGACAAACTGAACTGTGTTCAGGGGGTTCAAATTTCAAATGATTATAAAAATAACGGAAAAATTGGTCGATTCGTTTGCGGTTTTCTCTAAAACTAATTTTTTAATGAGCATTTTCTTGAAAATAAATTTTAAAGATAATTTTCACAAAATGCCGATAGAGGGCGCCTTAGACTTTGGAGTAGCGTACAACTATTTTTAACTGTTATTTTTTTAATCTCATTAAATGCTTTCAAATGCATAAACTTAAATTTTAGGCTCAAATTCTGAATCTTTGGGAGTGTTTAAGCAGCGAAAAATTGAATTGTGTTCGAGGAGGGGGGAGGGTTAAATTTCAACTCCTGAAGACTCTTCAATTTGCACTAATTAACCACTCCTAATTATTCAGATTTTGAGCTCAAAATTTAAGTTTAAATCTAAGCTTCCGAAAACATTTAATAAGTTTTTGCAAGCATTTAATTAGAACAAATAAATAATGGTTAAAATTTATTGTTGGTTACTCTAAAGTTTAAGGCGCCCTCTAATGGAATTTTTTGAAATTTATCTTTAAAATTTATTTTCAAGAAGATACTGACTTAAAGAATAGTTTTATTTTAAACCGCAAACGAATCGACAAATTTTTCCATTTTCTATAATTTGAACACACCCCCCCCCCCTTCTTTAAACACAGTTCAGTTTGTGCTTCTTAACTACTCACTACTATTCAGATTTTGAGCTCAAAATTTAAGTCTAAGCTTCCGAAAACATTTAATGAGATGCAAAAAATAACGGCAAAAAATAGTTGTTCGTTACTCCAAAGTCTAAAGCGCCCTCTGTCGACATTTTTTGAAATTTATCTTTATAATTTATTTTTAAGAAAATACCGACATAAAGAATAGTTTTAGTGAAAACCGCAAATCAGTGAACCAATTTTTCCGTTTTTTTATAATCATTTGAAATTTGAACCCTCTGAACACAATTCAGTTTGTGCTACTTAACCACTCCCACTTTCAGATTTTGAGCTCAAAATTCAAGTTTGAGTCTAAGCTTACGAAAACATTTAATGAGATGCAAAAAATACCGGCAAAAAATAGTTGTTCGTTACTCCAAAGTCTAAAGCGCCCTCTACCGGCATTTTTTGAAATTTATCTTTATAATTTAATTTCAAGAAAATGCCGACAAAGAATAATTTTAGTGAAAACCGCAAATCAATCGACCGATTTTTCCGTTTTTTATGTTTATTTGAAATTTTGGTCCCTAAACTTTAATGGCGGCTATCTTCTTTGGAAAACTTTTGGGACCCTTGGTCTCCTATTTAATATT
Organism: Maratus speculifer; assembly: GCA_964019185.1. Classification (NCBI taxonomy): domain Eukaryota; kingdom Metazoa; phylum Arthropoda; class Arachnida; order Araneae; family Salticidae; genus Maratus; species Maratus speculifer. Next base: position 274,965,302 of record OZ025289.1, on the reverse strand, counting down.
GTTTGTCTTGATGTGTACTATCACCCCTCTTTTATTGTAAAAAAAATTTGGAATCACCCTGTATATATATATATATATATATATATATTATTTTATTTATTTATTTATTCAGATATTCTCGTTTCACTATTTTTCTTTTTTTTTATATATATAATTCAATTTTATTCAAATCCTTCGTTTTGATTTATTGTTTTATTGATAAAATCTATTGGTGAATTTTGTCTACTTTTAATGGTATTATATATATATATATATATATATATATATATATATATATATATATATATATATATATATATATATATATATATGAAAATTAAACTTGTATATGGTCCCTCTGTCCTATAAGTGATATTTAGTGAAATTTTAACATTACTCGAAGAATTAAAACAAAAAAGTCCCATTCCTCTGCAATTAAAACTGAACGAGTAACAGCTGTTTAAAGTTGAAGCATCTTTTTTGCTGTAAATTAGGGATCATTCACAAATTTACTGGAAATAAAAATAAATGTCAGATAAAAATTTAATATTAAACATTGTGAGTAAAATAATTTTTGCAATACTATTTTAAAATTTATGTTGATGCTTACATATTAAAGCAAAATATAAAACTTGTACTAAAAATATAAAAAAAATAATAGAAAATCTTAAATTAAATTATGAAAAGCAACAGTCACAATTCGTTACAAAAGGATGCATATTTAAAATTCTATTGGATTGGATTACTTAACCTAATACAATTTGATGTAATTCTATAAAATAAATAAATGATACGCACCTAAAATCGTATTAATATTACATTGTCATGGATGTAAATAAGTATGCGAATTGAACTTTTATCAAATAATTGGAAGTAAGTTAAAATTTAAATACAAATTTTGAACTAGGAAAACATACATATGAACGTTATAAGTAAAATAAAATATTATCAAAATACCACCCTTTTTAAAATAAAATCATGAAAAATCTTCATTTCCTTACAAAATAAAACGTATGTTAAAATACAATTGAGGATGCGAATTTCAAAATTCACCTTATCGCTTTTGTTTTCTCTATCTGTCTATACCAATATATAAAGTAATACTACAATCTCCAAATTTATAATGAAAATCAGTGGATGCATTTAAAAGTTTTTCGAGATCCCCCAAAATTTCATTTTCTTGATAAAGTGAATTTTTAAACTCAAATCTTCAATTATTTTAACCGATCTAGAAGTTAATTATTTAAAATTAACACTATCGTAAAACTTATACTGTAGCAGGTTACAGGTTAAGTCGTTTTAAAAGTATTCCTTTACCTCATTTAAAACATTTTTTGTAATTTGAACTATATGTCAGTGACAAATTGTTTAGGAATTAGCCATTGTAGAGCATTGTAAATGGACGCCCTTTATATTACTTTAAGCACTTGGTGTACGTTCCCTTAAAGTTTAGTCCAATTCATCCATTTTCGGTTACAGTAAAGATGGTTTAAGTCAAGAAATTTAAAGTTTCATAACTTGGGCAATTTTAATGTTAGATGAATGGGACCTTTTTTGTATTGCTTGCTAAAGTGATGGAAAAGTTTTGCAATATAACTTATAAGACCAGGGTACCGTATAAAAATTTAATTTTCGTATTTTTTAATAAAAGCTTTTTTACCTAAATCGCTTAAAAAACAATTCTTTACCTTTTTAGAAGCAGTTTTGTAACGGAAACTATATGTCTATGACTATCGGTTTAGAAATTAGCCATTGGCCACCGTTGAGAGTGGACACACTCTATAAATTTTTCAAAGTAGAGTAATAAGCTTACAAAACTGAAGTTACAACAAATAGCAGCCTATAGAGACGAAAATATCCGAATCCTATAAGAATTATTTTTAGTATTTCGTTGTACAAATTTTTCAAAATTGAAGCATTAAACTTTTAAATTTGAAGCTACAATAATTAGTAGCGTACACAGACGAAAATAAGCGAAATATATGAGAAACTATTTGTAATATTTTAATACAGAGAATATTCAAACCTAAAACATTCCACTTCATGAGATTCAAGATTTAGTAAGATGAATATTTATAATTTAAAAAATCATATATTAATACGTTAAAACATAATAATGTAAAGTTGAGTATCAGGAACTCATCCTAAATGTTATTACTATCAACAAATGTGTTAAACAAAATGCATACAATACTTTTTATCATACTTTAAAGACTATAAAAATTCGTCAAGTCTTTTAGTAGACTGATTAATAAGTGATACTTTTTAATGAAAGAATGGTTCAAATTACTTGGAAATTCTTCCAGAAATCAGATAACCCTCCCTAATATGGCATTGAAATACCTTATTTTAGGAATTTCCTTCCTTATGTTTTGATTACAATAGAATTTAAGACACGAGCATAGTATTCTGCTCAAGAGTTGCTTAAGCGAAAATATGCTTCTTAATTTTGATTACAACCGTATACCGTAATCCTCAGACTCTGTCAGTATGGTACACGGGGTGTGGCAGGTATTTGAAAACAAAATGAGATCTGCTTTAAAACTTAATTAAATACATGGGGTAGAGCATTTTTTACATTTTTAACGTTTTGTACAGGTGACTACATAGACAATGAATGAAATCATGCACTCAAACTACGATCATCCACAATAACAGCCTCTACATGCTGCTGAAACCAATTGCATGAAGTAATCAGATATATGCTGGGAATATTTACCATTTAATACAAACGGCTGTCTGAGAGATATGAGAGAGTTCTGTAGATACCTATTTGAGTCCTTCTTATCCACATCACATACGTAATAGCCGAAAGAATTAATACCTGGAGAGCTTGGGAGCAACAAGGTAAGGATGAAATTGTCATGAAAGATTTGGCCATCCATTATTCGTTTTTATATGCTGTATGGTATGATACAGTATCTTGTTGAAAAACGTACCACCCCGTACGAGTTGTAGAAATGATACAGAATTTAAACCCCTCGGTATAAACAATTTCGTCGACTCTGGCACCATGAAAAAAGACATATACAGACATCAGGTCGTTTTCAGATTACACGATCTCCCAGAATCCTTGGTGGGGGAAAAATCTGTTCATTACGGGCCGAACGCTATATTTTTACAGTTCACTTTCTGAATCTCGACAAAGATTTTCTCATCTGAGGAAGAAAAAAAGCATTCATAGCTCGTGTTTATGTTTGAGATTGTTAAGGTGGCTTCTTGTTCTGTTTCAGGTGACTATAGCTGGCTCTCTAGAGGCATGTTTGATCTTTAACGAAAGTCCTCACGAATCGTACATCGGATGGTCCTATCAATGTACGTCTCCCTAATAAGTATCTTCATTGACTTTCAAGGGTTTTCATTGAGACAAATGGTGAATTCCTGTGTCTTTATAATTTCATATCGCCTACAAGTTATAATGAAACATATGAAATAACATAATTTCTTATTACCGACATTGTATAAAGTTGTTATCACATCAAACCTGCCATTTTGAGTTTGCTTCTTAAATTCAAGTCGAATGATCGGGCAAGTTCCTTTCCTCAGTTAGTGTAGGTTCTCGCATGTTTACATATAACACAAAAAAATGTTGTTATATAATGTACAGGGTATTAGTTCACCTATAATATATGAGGAGCCCAGAAGCCAAGGGGTACAAGTGACAAAATTTAGATTTCGAGTAAATTGAGTTCAAAGTTACACATCGACTGTAATTGAATGAATTGAGATATGAAAATTTTGCTTATTTCTTAATGATCCTTGAACTCTTGTTCAATAACTGTTTAAAAAAAAGGTGGAAAAAGATATTTTTTTAATTTATAACTAAGCAATATTTATCATCATTCGGCACTTATACCCCTTGGCTTCCAAGCAGTAATGAAAACTGCTTGAAAACTAAATTGTACAAGTGCCGAATGAACACAAGAAATGAAAAATTTTTAAATAAAAAATTGTATTTATGAAAAATTAAGATTAATGTTGATACAAATATATCAAAGGACAAAATTTTGTTTTAATATAAATTCTAAAAAAGGAAAAAATATGAAATAAAAAAATTAATTTACGAAAAATTTATGAACAGTGTTGATATAATGAATGAAATGAAAAACTTTTGTTCTAATATAAGTTTTAAATTTTTATTATAAGTTTAGAAACATTGGAATTTCACATTTTTTAACACTTACCAACAAAGTTGAAAAGTGAATATGATTTTGGTTTGTCCGTCCGTCTGTCCTAACTCTCGTAAATATATTCGGATTGCCCTGAAATTTTTAGGGATTTTTCATATTTACTTCAACACGAACTTATTGCAAATGACTCTTGCAATGACTCTGTGCAACTTATTGCACATACTTCTAACATGATTAGTTTATTTACAGGGACAATCAAAAATTTTCCGTTACATTACGGGTTATGGGAAAAATGGTTTTAAATGAATTTGAAATATGTTACACCTTGTCACATGTTAAAATTTATATGCATTTATGAATTGCACTAAAATAGACATTCTATAAAATCTGAGGTGAAAAGAATAGTTATTAATTATTTACAGGACCATACAAAGATTTACATTGCCTAATAATAAAGAGGGAATTGTTTGCGACTTGTTTTAATTATATTACAATTTTCATGTATAATAAAATTAATGTATATCGCTGAGGCTTAATATAAATTATTTCGCACATAATACAAAGTACACAGTATTTACAGGGACACAAAAAAAGATTTCAAATAAGACCGAATTTCTATCCGAATTACTGTATAATTATCGATGATGATTGATGGATGAACAAAATGCTATTTTAATTATGATTTGCGCTTTTAAGTTTCACTAAATGTATACACATTATATGATATGTATAAATACTATAGTTCATATACAGGGCTACACAAAAATATTCGTAAAGGTTACAGACTATGAGCGTACTTTACTTAAAGATTTCTTTTAAATAAGTCTTTTATTTCTATGCTGAACTGCATTTAGTTTATTAAGAAATGCATGTAAAATATAGGTAAAATGATATACAGGATCACACACAAATTTTTAAACATGGTCATCGATGAATGATAATTTCTGGAAATGTGATTTCAGTTGTCTTAAGTGTGTTTAATTTGAAGTAAATTTCAGCTAAATACTGGCGTATAATAAAAGTTCAAGATAAACTACAGGATGAACAAAAGTATACAAGTGTGCTTCCATCTATTAATATAAACTGCTGAAAGAGAAATTTCAAACTGTTATGCGTTTTCTTGCTAAACTAATTTTTCCCATTATACAGTATATATCAACCGACAAATAAAACATAGGGCTGTTAAAAAGTATCAGAATACATATTTGGCAATGGACTGTAACACTTTATTACCCTCAATAGCAAAAAATTTTAAAGATTTCAGGGAGTGTTCGAAAGTGTTTCATAATCCATGCTTAACGCATGATTTTTCTTACTTGATAACAGTTAAAATGCATATATTTAATGCATAAAAAAAGCAGATGTCTTTGTATGTATGTCGTTGGTCGTGCTTCTGCTATATAGACGTTAACGAACACAACTGCACTTATACCCCTTAGCCTCCAATCGTTTCACAGTTTTGGGAAAGAGGTTAAGTGACTGACCCCTATAACTCAGTACATAATGAAAAAATCACTCTTAACTCTTTACCTACAAATAAATAGACATATTTCCAGATAGCCTGTGCACTTAACTCATTTTTTTTCAATTTTGTCACTTATACCCCTTGGCTTCTGGGCTCCTCATATATTCTCAAATATCTGCCACCACGTGCTCTTTACTAGTTTATCAGGAACTGCAAATAATTATTTTAAGAAATATCTTTGAAATTAGATCTTTGTGAGAAAAATTAAATACAGAAATTCTTTACTCTTTTGTCTTTCATATTTGTTATTAACATATATAATATTTTTAGTACATACTTTATCTTATAGAATGAAAACTAGCTTGAATCCAGCGAATATTCTTTACATACTTCTAGGCCGTTTTTGTTTAAAAGTTTGATTAAATACGGTGCGTGTAAAAACTATAAGGACACTAAAAATATTAATTTATTTGATGAATTTCCATATAATATGTATCATCATGTTGAAAAGCTAATAAAAATGTCAACAAAATTCAATTGTGAGTATTTTATTATGAAAATAAAGAAAATGTACAAAAAATTACTCTGAAAATTTTAAGGACGGCAAAAGTTAATTCGATATAATAACCAAAGAAACAAATATATAATGTATTATGAACCCACCTATGATTTTAATGATTGCAAATATTCCATCTTTCCTCGATATCATTAATTCTTGTTACAGCTACTGATCGTTTTTGTACTATTCATCTTCAATCGTAGATCTGAGTTCCTATGCTGAAGAAAAATGCCTTTCATTTTTGCGAACTCGTCTTGTTAATTCTCCCAATAAGCTATCGATAAAAATTTAATAAGAATTTCTGATCGGATATTCCAAAACTTCAATATTTTTCTTATAGAATTAAAGTTTTTTTCTCATGACTTGTGTGGATAGGTGCATTATATCATTTTTATATCTGATTTTTTTTTCCTATTAGAAATGTTCCAACAAATGAAAGATGGTCAGAAAGAATTTGCATAAATGTGTCAATGAATTAAATTTTTCTGAAATGTATGCAAGTGACACCACGTCATTGAATGAAAAACAGCTCCATGTTGCAATGAATCCACCACTTAACTGCTGTTTTAAGAAAATATTTTTTTCTTTTCTTAAATCATCCCAATAATATTTCTCCGATGAAAAGAAGTCAAACTTATGTGGTTTAGATGGTTCGAAATATTATTGGGATGATATTTGTTAAATATTTGTTTCTTCGGTTATTATATTGAATTTATTTTGCTGTCTTTTAAAGTTTTTACACAGGCAAAAAGAGTGATTTTTTGAAACATTACTTTATTTTCATAAAAAAATACTCACGGTTGAATTTTGTTGACGTTTTTGTTAGCTTTTTAGCTTGATGATACCTATTAATAAAAACAAAGTTTCATTTATTCTGAAATCTACCAAACAAATTAATGTTTTTTGGTGTTCGTATAGTTTTTACATGCACTGTAAGTTATAAATTTATACGCAACACTGTGTTTTTTAAAAAAATTGATTAGATTTTAAGGAGAAAGGTAAATAATTCCAAAGGACTGAATAAATATTTCCACAATATGTCTTAAAAATCAATACTATATGAAAATAACCTCTTTTTCTTTCTTCAAACTCTTCTTACTCTTAATGGATACTGTTCGTTTGATAAATCGTTTCTCCATATAAAGTAAAGATTTTACTTCGCTGATGTGTCTTTTGAAGAATCTTGCTGTGCAAATGATGGATTGTCTATTTCAAGACGTAAAACGTATTTTCCGCAAAATGGAGCATCTGCAAATATTAAAATGAACCTATTGTTACACAACATATTCTTAAAGCTAAAGATATCCCTTGTCTTTAGTAATAAGTAATATGACAGAGTGGAAGTAGAATACTTCTTTTATAAATTAGACTAAGTGATTATTGATTCATGTAACGAATTTCGAAAAAGATATTGGTTTTTTTGTTAAGATTGTAGAAGACATTTTTTTTAAACTCAGTACTCGAGTAAGTGCCTCATTAATAAAGTTGCACCTCCAAGAAAGTTAAATTTATCGACCATCAACTTTTATTTAAATGGGAAGTATTTTTTTAAATACACTTGCGGCCTTTTAAGCTGAATTTTAACTTAAGGAATAGCAAAAAATTCGGAAATGAGAGATTGGGGCTGTATGATGATTCGAGAAGCATTTAGATGCTATGTTTTGCCAGGAACCGGGTAAATTTAAAGTTCTCCCCTGATAATTTGATGCTTAATCGTTTTTTTTATGTCCCAAAGCCTCCACAATCATTTGAAGACTTACCTGACGATTAGAGGCCAAAAGCATCTACATTTTTTCTTTATTGACTACAGTTTGCTAATTTCAAGGGTATTTAGCATGTTGTTCGTCATCGATGTTCTTTCATCCCTTTCTGAACGCTTTGTACCATCTAAACATTTGAGACCTGGACCAAAAACCCCTTCCCCTAGGCTTCTTCTAACATGGAAAGTCTCTAAGTAGCCAATTTGTTTGTTTTACGCAAAAGTGTTTGACGTATCATTGCTCGATACTTTGCTTTATTCTGAAAATCTGTCGCCGCATTCAAACACGTACATGTTTCGTGAGTGATCCGGGAACTGCAAAGGCTCAAAGCCAAATGATTTCTGCTTGTATCTGAAGGTGACAAGACCCCACCATACGTATCACTTGCAATCATAGACCATTCGGTATGACGTGACAAATTCAGTCTCATTACTTAATGGACAGACCATGTATAACCTACATAGATATATTAGTATATAAAATATAGTTCAGCCTAAAAGTGCTTTAAGCTATTGACGTTCATATTCAGTATCCTTTTCAAATTCTTTTGTGTAACCCTGTATATAATGTACAGCATTTATATAAACAATGTAATAAACAAAAGTTTAGTTAAAAACTTGTACCACAACAAAAAATGAACTTCCAGAAATCATCGCTAATGTGCAGAACTTCGGATACAGTGTAGAAACCGAAATCTTTTCTGTGTCGCTGTAAATACTATTGAACAAAAACATAACTGTGAAAAAAAGACAGATAAATTCTGTGAAAAAGAAATAACGAACTGCCGAAAGGAAAGAAGTGACACATAAGTGGGTGCCAAGTTCAAGCAAAATTCACCCAAACATATCTACTGAAGTACTATATTATTGTTTAAATTGTTTAAAAATAATATATATGTATATATATATATATATATATATATATATATATATATATATATATATATATATATATACAGGGTGGGTCATAAATATCGAAACAATAGGCTATCTCTTTAAATATTGCCCCTAGACCAATACTTCCAATTGCAACAATTCATAAAAAAGGTGAAATTTTTGATAAGATAAATTGCAACTCCATGGGGGGTCTAGTTGAAAAATTACGAAAATTAACTTTTTATACGGCCCCCGTAGGGTAAAAATTCCAATTAGGAAAACTTTCCTTACCCAGTCCTGAATAAGACACAAAAAGTTGCATCTTCATATCTTTAAAATTCGCAAAGTTATAGCCGTTTGAATTATTCATCAGGTTTTAAGGGATTAGACATAAATTGAAATGCGCGCAGTTCAAAAGACAATGTTACTTTAACAGTTCTAGGAAACGTGCAAAAAAATCTATCTTTTGAGTTAGAATTTTGATTTCTTATTCTTTTTTTGTGATAGTTAGCCATATAATTTGCTAAGAAAATCACATCCTAAAATTTATCCTAAAATTTATAAAAATTTCATATGGTTAGTACTGGTTTAAATGGGATAGTTAAAAATCGTTATAACTCGAAACATTATTTATCGTATTTCACTTTCTTTCCATTTAATTAAAAATGAAAATCTGATTTTAGTTTTGTTTTTCAATATTAATTTTAAAACTATTAAAAATATTTATTGAAAAAATAATATAACTTAAAAAAAATCATATTTTCAAATGTAAATATTGTTTTTTAATTTTGCCCGAAATAAAATTAATGTAAAATAATAAAAAGTGACATGTTTAAAATTTGTACTTTTTTTCTTTAACAATTCTTAACTTTTAATAACTTAAAGACAAGAAATATTCGGGAAAAAATTCATTATGCAGAAAAACGAAATGTACTGTTTTACTGTCCGTCAGTTATTTAAAAGAATGCTTTTCTAAGTCTTTTTTAGAAATTTACCTCTCACAATTTCAAGCATTTTATCGTACTGGAGAGGCTGTCAAAAAATCTGTATTCTGTGCCCAGGCCGGGTCAGGACAAACACGTTACTTTTTTCTGAACACTCGCTTATCCGGGCCTAATGTATTTTTCATACGAAAGAGACTGCTTCCCAGGTCTGCGCAGGACGAAGCTTTCAATCCCGAGCTCGAACAATCCGTATTAAAATCATTGTCTCTGACTGACCTAACACGTGCCTGAAATAAGTAAAATTTGGTTCAATCAAAATTTTTACAAAAATCACATAGATTTTTAAATTGCTTTTATTTTACAAAAAAAAAAAAATAAATAAATAAATAAATAAAAATAAAAATAAAAATAAAAAAACTTTATTTAGTATAATTTTTTTTAAGAATAGTACATTTAAACGCTAGAAAATTAAACAGAATAAAATCAAAGAAAAAACTGCCTATGACAAAATTCTGTCTCAAACGGAAAATGTATTGATCCATGCAAAATACATAAAATATTACCTGAGAAAAAAATAAATTCGATTTAACCCTCCTTAGAAGGGCATTTGTCTATAACGTATTTTTTCTTTCCTATGGGGTCCCGTCTTAAAAGGTTTTAATGATAACATTTTTCAAAGTCTCCAACGCACGGGACATGGACTAGCGATATTAAAATATAAGTGAAACATTTACATATAAACAGAAATTCATTTATAAAATAAATATATCACAGCCTATGGCGCTTCTTTAATAATAAAACGTATAAATATAAAAAACGAAAAGCTATAATAAGTATTTTTGGTCAGAACTCCTCCATACGAAAGAATTTTTATCCTCACCGAAGTAAACTCTATGTAGAAATTCACGACTGAGCTGGGCTATGATTAAAACTTTTTTTAACCAGTTTTTAAAACCGCGCCTATATAATTCGATTCATAAAGATCTCTAGTACTGACGATCAAGATAATTTGAAAACAAGTTTTGATTTAAATCAATACGCTGCTTTATTGTGTCCAAATAAGAGTCACTGTCTTAAATCGACATTTAATAACAGATAATTTGTGGACGATCCCTGAACTGCATTGAAAATCGGTGAAAAACGCTTTGTTTACAAGCATGGTAAAGTGGTGTAAGTCACGAATTTTGGAGAATTTTCAATTTTAATATCTCTGTCAGATTTTTAGATAAGAAGATGCAATTTTTTTTGTTCATTTTAGGAATGGATAAGGAATAATTTCCTAATTGGGAGTTTTGCTTTACGGGGGCCGTAAAAAAATTTAATTTTTGTATCTTTTCAAATAGACCCCCCCATGGAGTTGCAACTTATCTTATCAGAAATTTCACCTTTTTTTTATGAATTTTTGCAATTGGAAGTATGGGTCTAGAGACAATATTTAAGGAGATAGCCTATTGTTTCGATATTTATGACTCACCTGTATATATATATTGATAACATATAAATAATAAATCTAGAACCTGACAAACTTTTATCTACAAGTAATTTATTTTCATAAGTGACATTATTAGGAGAGAGCGGTGTACCCTGGACATATGTGTACCTCGGACCTATGCTGATTCTAGCTTTACTCGTTTAGATCATTAAACAGAAACATGTGTATATTAAATATTTGCCACCAGAGGTCTCATTTAAGTTCTTGGCATTTGTTTAGAAGCTCAACTAATTGTACAATTTTTAAAAAAGGAAATTCACCTTTCAAAAGTAAATTTTTCTTGGATATTTCTGTGTTATTTTTATACTAAAAGATATCTAATTTTTTTAAATGAGGATTATGCATAATAAAGCAATGCTCTAACTACTGCACCATGTGCTTTAAATAAAGTTAGGCCTAACTTTAGCATCATGATTGGTAGTTTTGTTTTTAAATGTCAAGTGGTGTATCTTGAACCTAATAAAAGTGGTGTACCTTAAACCGGGTCCAAGGTGCACTAGATATTGTCTAATGGATCTGAAAGGAAACTCAAGAAGTTAATATTTGGAATTGACTTATGTAATTACAATCTTGGATAAAAATAAATATAATTACTCAGATAAATAAGTTTTAATGTCTTTTGTGATTACAGTAAGTGTAAATGTTCTGGAGTTTTATGTCTATTTACACTTTCTTTTTTAAAGCCTAATAAACAATGAAATGCATCAAAATTTTACATGTGTAGCTTCTTGATTAATAAATGTTAATTTTATTCGCTAAAAACAAGTTTTTTTTTATTCTTAGTAATGGGACCAAGGTACACCACTAGTAGTGTACCTTGGTCCCATTTTCGGTCCTATCACCTCGGTCCTATTTTCATTTTTTTTAATTCAAAATTTTTCATGGAAAATATTGATATAAAAATTTAAAATAAATTCATGTTGTGTATAACATCATTAAGTTTTATAAAATCTTTTCTTTTTTTAATTTTGACATTTTTTTTTAAATTAAAAATTAAAAGGTCAAAATAGTTCCAAGATATAGGTCCAAGATATAGTTCCAAAATAGTTCCAACACATAAGACACGTCGCTCGAATTCGGAGAAAAACTGATTTGATTCAACTTTTTCTTTGTTTCTACCAGTTTTTTCGCTACATGTGGTGCTTCATGTTTCCCTCTCTTCAGTGTGTAATGTACCTTAAGAGTCATAATTTTTTTTGTATAGTTACTATATACTTAAAAACTTTTCTAAAAGTTTGACAACAACACACTATTTTATTTCCCAGGCAACACTCAGTTTAATTTAAATGTCCTTCAACAAAATATGCTGTCAATTTACGGCAGAAATCTATGTTTTAATACTGCTGTACTAAATGTACGTTTTTAAACGAAATGCATTGATTCGAAACTGACCCTTACTAATGTAGGTTTTGAATCTGGTGAAAAAAAGTATTTTCTCAAATCAAAAATATTGATTAAACCAATTGCTTTATTATAAAATTACTAGCAAAATCCACTGCTTTGCCCTGTAATTATTAAAATATACCAACAGGTACTTGTGTATCTGTTTTTATTAGAAAAATTACACCAAAGAGTAATTTAAAAATTACTAATTAATCCACGATTTCATTAAATAACATTATTACACTGCATTAGATGAAAATGGAAGTTAAATTAACAAGAAGAACTTAAACTAATTAAAAAAAATTTCTTGGAGGTTTCTATCCCCCTATTCCCTTCTTTGAATCAGTGTATCGTGTAATGTTAGTGCATAGCTACAGTACCACTAAATTATGGAGATACTTTTAACTCGTAAAAATAATTGCGTTCATCAGTATTTGCCATTAGCTAAAGTGCATCTTCGGCATACTGAAAGCTTGGATAAATCGTATTTGGGCAACTGGGTGATCATTTTTGTTCCACTAATTGCAATTCCATTTTTATCTCAAATTTTATATCATACTTGGAATATTTATGAATTGTGTAACTATATACAACGTATTTTTGTTTTTAATTGTATACCTATTGTCGCAATATGTATTATTTTCATTATCATGAAGACCTATTAAATTTCTGTAAAATTGTGAAAAAATGTATTATGTCAATAAAGTTATATGTGAATTTGTAATTCATTTTATTTTTATTGTTAAAAAAATATTTTACATTTATTTGATTTTCTTTTTATTTTTTTCTGTCTTTACAAGAAAAAAGTACTGGATTCGGGAATATGTTTGAAATCTTGTATCCGATGGATTTATACATTTTAGGGGTCAGAAAACCCGAAAAACATGTTTTTACAAAATGTCTGTCTGCATGTGTGTATGTGACAAAAATTTTGTGGACCCTCTAACTCAAAAACTAATGCACGGAATTCGACGAATCTTTAGATATTGTTAGACCTAATAATAAACTAGATCTGATGAGTTTTTGGAGTATGTCGCTCGACTGGTGGCGCTTCTATGTTGCATTATTCACAATTTCCATAATAGCTAAATCTCAAGAACTATTGTATTAATTCTCATAAAAACTTTAGATTTAGTTAGTACTTGATATAACATGGAGCAGATTATGTTTTGGTGTAAATCCCTCAACAGATGGCGCCGCATGGTGTATTATTCGTGATTATTGTAATAGCTCTATCTCAAGAAGTAATGCACAGAACTTCACAAAACTTCAAATCTGATCAGTTTTTGGTGTATATTGCTCAACAGGTGGTGCTCCTATGCTGCATTACTTACAATTTTCACAATAGGCATATCTCAAGAACTTGTGCCTGCACTTTTATAAAACTTTATATTTATGTAGTAAGTGGTATAACATTGTGCTGATTACGTTTTGGTGCAAATCGCTCAACATATGGCTCTGCCATGGTGTATTATTCGATGTTAGAGCAATAGCCTTACCTCAAGAACTAATAAACGAAATTTTATAAAACTTCAGATTCAATTATTCCCTGATATAGATTAGCTTTTTTTTTTAGTTTTTGGTGTAAATCGCCCTACAGATGACTCTGCTATGTTCAATTTCGCAATAAATATATCTCAACAACTAATGCACGGATTTTCATCAAATTTCAGATTCAGTAATACCTGATAAAAAATTGATCTGGAGTAGTTTTGGGTGTAAATCACTTAACATGTTCCATTGTTATGCAGATTTTTTTAAAGATTTTGCAATAGCCTTAACTCCAAAACTAATGCACGGATTTTCATCGAACTTCAGATTCAGTTATATGTTATCATAAGTTTATGCTGACTAGTTTTTAATTTAAACTTCCTTATCGATGGCACTGCTATGCTACATTTTTCAGAAAATACTAACAACATAAGGTAGAAGAAAGTTTTGGAATTGCCACACCTGGCTAGTTTTTTTTTCTTTATTAAAGCAATGTTTTGTAAATAAGTTATTAAATTAACAAACCTTTTAAATTACTTTAGCCTGGTAAAATTCCTTTTAAAATTTTAAAATACCACAAATCGTGATGAATCAGTGTGTATTATTTAAATTAATTTACATCTTTTTATCAGTTTACTCTCCTAATCTTTAATCTCTTTAATCTCTTAATCTCTTTTACTATGCAATTTACTCTCAACAAACATTTTAAATTACTTTATAGTAAAATTCCTCTTAAAATTTTATATTACAAATCGCGATAAATGAGTGTGTATTATTTAAATTAATTTACATCTTTTTACAAGCATCACTTATATAAGCTAATAAAGGTAAACAGTTTTGTTTTTTTAAACTGACAATAAACAAACGACAATAGCTTGAGTCATTTGCATTTTCAAGATAAATTTGGAAAAATAGGTTATTTGAAGTATTTTTGAAAGAAGAATTTGGTTGCATGTTCTCCTTTAAATAGCATAATGAATGGGAATTGTTTAAAATTTTTCAAAAATATATCAAATAAGATAATAAAATTTAGCTGATAATTAATCGCGGCTTTCAATAGTACTGATAAAGCAAGTATATACTAAAATTTACTTTTAAACATTAGGAGTTTTCCAAGGAATTTAAACTGTAAAACTGGATTATTTTTACCTACAAATCTAAATGTAAAATTGTTTTTTTTAATTGAGTGTATTTTTATATGAGAAAATATGGTAAAGATGATTACCTACAGAAATTTCATCAATTTAAAATAAAAAGCTATTGTATTTAGATCACATTCATTATTGATTAAAAACCGTATGTACATCACAGTAACATTATACAAATATTTTTAATGCTTCATGTTGCTATTAAAATATTGTTTTACAATAATGTACATTTAACTGGCATGTCCATTGTTTGGCGTAATTGTGATTATTATGCAAATTTGTTGAAAACATAATTTACTTGAAAAAAAATTATTAAGACCACATTTTTGTTATTTTCGTTGTGTTTATTCTAATATTTAGTAATTCCATGTGAAATCAACCAATAAAAAAAGATTTTTTTATGTTAATGTTTTAGATTGTTCTGATTTTTTACCATTTTATTGTACTTACTTATGAGATTAAAATTGTGAAGTTAAATTTTTTTTCGACAATTCGTTTTAAAATTATAAATTTTTGAAATTTTGTAAATTTTACAAAATTTGTATAGTCTTGTAATCTTTAATCGGCTATAACTTCCAAACTATTTGATCTAGAAAATTAAAATTTGCATCATTTTTTTCAATTTTTTATGGTGTTTCATAAGATATATAACATGACCAAATTACTTAATTTTTTAATTTTTTTTTGTAAAAAAATTATATAAATTTTTAAAAATTTTTAAATTGGAATTTTTGATTTTTTTGAAAAAATTATAATATGTTTAATACCCTTTTAGCAACTTTTATGCCAAATTTTATGATGGAACTCCTATGGTGTCATACAGAAAAAAAATATTTTCTGTATCAATGTTCATGTAAATCTGTAATAAAAAATACTTTAAAGTATGCTGCACAGTTTAGCCCGAAATGTTACTTACATGGAAGCAAATGAAAATTGGAAAACTTGAAGAATAGTTTGTTTTATTAAAAGACAAATAGTAAATTTTAGATATTTAATAAATAAATCTTTTTTTCTTAACAAATTACGTACTCAGTTTGGCACAGTGGAGCTCAATTTCTTTGGGTACTGTGATGTTCTGCCTGTTGCAGTGATTGGATGTAGTTTGCATAAAATAAAGTATTTTGGTATTGTCAAAATGTCTGATTTTCTAGGATAAGTGAATGACAGAGATGGTCCGCTTGGATGAAGGAAAGAAACTTTAACATCTTCTTCGACCTGATCTTTTGTGAAAACACATGCCACCCACCACTCATTCTCACAGACACAAGCAACATACCCCACAATTTCTTCAAAGAAGTACCTTTTACTACTTTTACATTTACTTTTAATAATATGTGACTCTCCAATAGATGTTAATGATGCATTCAAATTATCAAAACCAGATTCCACATCCATGAATTCAGGGTCATCCTTATTACAACCTGGTTTTGGATTGTCATCCTTTGGAATGTCTGAAAAATTAGTATCAATGTCATTTCCACAATTTGACGGATACTTTTCCTTACCTAATTGTAAGCGGCAATGAGTGCGGATTTTCACGCCTTTTTCAATGCCATATTTTAATGTTGTCATCCACAATGTAACATTTCTTAAATTTTTACTGACCTAGTGTTCTTGTTTTTTGAATGGATTACAACAAAATTTATTTCATTTTTTATCCATTTTCTGTTTAAAGCCACTTTTCTTTTAATATTTTATAACACAAATCCGCATTCAACTCAATGAAATAATAGTAAAAAAAAAAATGTACAATACAAGTTATAAACAAACAGCAGTTCTCAAGTTATAAACAAACAGACTTGAGATAGTGTGCCACTACAGAAGATCTTAGAGAACACTGGCGATTTCAAAAGCCTTGTAGGAAAGGCATGCAGGTTTCAGCAGAAAACAAACCTGTTACTGTTTGAGTGTGACTCATTGTGATTGTTAAAGCATTCAACTTCAGGAGCATAATTTGTATTGTTGAACGCTTCTTTGAGATTTTCTTTCGTTAACTCATTTATTACCAATTTATTCATTTTTTAAACAAAAATTATTTAAACGTATTATTAAATTAAGAATAATTAAAAAACATTCTATTTAAATTCCAAGAAAATAAATTAAAAAGTATTTAGCTTGTCAATTACCAAAATATTAATTATCTTGATTACTTTTAATTTTTACTGTTATGTGTTTAACAAAATAATAAAACCTAGCGAATTATATACTAAAATTTTATTTGATAATTGAACTTGACTTGTATGAATGAGAAATATGAACATTGGAAACAAAAATAGACTACCTTTTATAGTGAATTTGCTTTTTAACAAAATATAATGAGATTTTTTTACAGAAATTGGCCGATCATTGATATAGAAAATATTTTTTTTCTTTATGATACCATAAGAGTTCCATCATGAAATTTGGCACAAAAGTTGCTAAAAGGGTGGTAAATATAATATATTTTTTAAAACAAAATCAAAAATTCCGATTTTGAATTTTTAAAAATTTTATATAAATTTTTTACATAAAAAATATTTTTTAAAAAATAATTTGGTCATGTTATATATCTTATGAAACAGCATAAAAAACTGAAAACAATGACTTAAATTTCAACTCTTTAGGTCAAATAGTTCCCAAGTTACAGCAAATTAAAGAACACCAAAAAATGCAAATTTCATGAAATTTTTAAAATTTCAAAAATTAATAACTCAAAAACAAATGGTTAAAAAAATCTGCAAATTTGCATTTTTTATCTACTATTTTTGTACAACATCTGAGCCAAAAATTAACAAAATTCAAAGACCTGAAATTTTGTCCATTGGTTGGTTTGATCTGGATTGACCAAG
This sequence comes from Maratus speculifer, assembly GCA_964019185.1. Lineage (NCBI taxonomy): Eukaryota > Metazoa > Arthropoda > Arachnida > Araneae > Salticidae > Maratus > Maratus speculifer. Next base: position 274,947,248 of record OZ025289.1, on the reverse strand, counting down.
CAATGAAGGTGTTACATTGGTGAAAATTAGGCTACATAAATCTGTGTATAAAAGTAGGCCTAACAAAACTACATTTTATTAGTAGAAATTGATTTTTGTATTTAAATGGCTAACAAATATTTCCACATATCAAAGGATTGTAGTTTAATATAGATCTTGTATGTCTTTTCTGTCTTTTCTTTTGTTATCTCTTTTTCTTTATTCCCCCCACACACACACACCCACACACACACGTATTCTACGGTGAATAAATGTTATTGTCCAAAACCACATCCTTATTGTAAATGTTATTATAAACAAACAAAACAAACATTCTATATTGAAAACAAAATATATTGTTAATTAATACGCATACTGACTTTACTATGTTTGTACAATAATTCGCACTTAACCCCTTAATAGGTTTGCCCGAACGCCGTTCAGGCAACACGAATTTGCTTCTTGCATCATTTAAAGCTTTTTGACACCACTATTATTTTTAACAAAATTTTACATACTATTGAAAGGCGGAAATGTTTACACTAAATTTTACGAATATTTTACTTAAATAATAGTGGTGGGAGTCCGCTTTTTTCAATTTATTGCACGAAAAAGAATTAACCAGTTAAGGGCTGATGTAAAGTGCGAAAATTTATCGCAATATGTTTATTCTTTTCGAATCAAAATGCATTAAAAGCAATTTCACAACAACCGCATATGCAGTGCGATGATAGTGTCACACTACACTATTAAAAATGTGCAGCAAACTGTCCTGTCATTCGACTGTTGTTCTAGAAAACGGCTATATACTCGTAATTTAACTCACTTCTAATGCGCAATATTATGGTAAGAATAAAGTTAAATCACAGTTATTAACCCTTTCCGGCACGGGTAAAATCTGTTACTAAAAGGAGAAATTATCGACTGACACCGGAATTCACAAACGAATTTTTTAGATATTTAGAAGCCCTTAATTTAAGCTTTTATTTTAGAAGCAAAATTTTACTAAAATATTATTGATGCCGTTTGCAAGTTTGGAATTAAAGTTAAGATCCCAGACTGGGAACAGTGTGCCAGAAAAGGTTAATCCATTTTCTATAAAAATTGTGAAAACACTGGCCATATTTTTGCAAATTTTTAACAGTGTGGGAACTCTTTTCTGGACTACGAGAAAGCAGCAATCAACAAATTTCCTAGAATATAGATCAGAGACGAGGTGGTCTGTAACATCAATTATCCCCATGTGCCTTTGTAATAATATTATTAGTCGAATTATAATTCTAATATTATTAATTCGTAATATTATTTTATTCTGAAATGACATTGAAATATCATTAGATTAAATCTGATTTTAAAAAAGCTTTTTGTACTTTTCTCACACCAATATGAAGGAAGTTTCTATACAACTTACTTTTCACATGGGATTGTATCCAAATATAGTAGTACGTGCCATATTGTGTAATTCTATATTAACACTAACAAATTGATATATGGAAACAACCCCTCATCTTTTTGTTTACTTTGGGAATAACAAATTTTTAGCTTATTCTATCGACGATTATTTTCAGAATTTTCAAGCTATATTTTTGTGACTTTTACAAAAGTTGCTCTTTACATTTAAAAAACACATTGTGTAAATTACATTTTCATTGTAGTGACGCATGCGACGGGAAAAAAGGTTTAGTAAACCTTCTCAATTTTTCTACAGCTTTTATTTCTAATTTTGGTTACAAAATGTTACATACAATATTATTTGTCATATTTTCTGAAAAGATAAATGCTTTATATTAAGAACTCTGCAAATCATAAGCAGAAAACTTGAAAAAATTTAGGACTGTTTTTATGAAAACCTTAATTTTTCTATGAGTATACATGCTGTCCTCGTAAAAATGAACGAAGTTTATTACAATACGCCACGTAATCAATGCAATTTGAATGCTTTCGCTACATTAGTTTTGGCAGGATGATCCAAAATATTTTCGTTCTTTTTTAATTTGTTGACGGTCCCTTATGGGATATCGGATGTAACTCTTCACGAATAAATATCATATGTACTATTCTGTTTAGACACCTGGAGTTTCAGAATAATTATTTTTCTTTTACATTTAACAAAACGTCTAAAATCGCAAAATGGCCGGTCAACTTCGGCCATACAGTGTATAGGAACCGTTTTAATTTCAATGATACGTGTAAAAGTTAATTTTAAATCATATAGAAAAAAAAGAATTAAAGTTTTGTAAATGACAAAGAAGCATTAAATATGTGAAATTTTAGAAAAATTCAAATAAAAGAAACTAGAGAGAAGACTAGTTTATTTTGCTTTTTTTTCGAATCAATATCGAAAGAGAAAATTGTATTTACTAAACCCAAATAGAATGGCTCGAATATATTAAAGAAAAAATTCAATCCATCAATCAAGAAAGACGAAAACAAAGTCTGTTGATACTATTATTTACGAAGCAATCTTACTTTTTAAAATTTACATTGACTAGACATTTTTGACAAAGAGGATTTTTTATTAAAATTTAATGTCACAAATTTTAAAGTTTTCAGTTATTGTTAACGCAGCAATTTACAAGGGAAAACAAATTTTTAATGTATACGAGAAAAGTGTATTATTACTCGAGTATAAGTTTTGAAAATGAATATTTATTTTTAAAAGATGTTATTATAAAAAAAATTGCTTATCCAGTTGAACATCGGTTCTCAAATTACGGGTTTTAACCAACTGATAGAACTGAGAAATCCCGCTCAAATGTCAAGAATAATATTTTTGACATTTGAACAAAGAACCTGCATTTGAATAAGAACCTGCATCCAAGGTCGGTAATTAGTGGAACGTAGTTTACATCAGGATTGCGAAAAGTCGAAACATGAATCCCCCCAAAAAATATTGCAAATGAAGTACTTATTAATTGTCCAACAGTTTTAATGTGTAAGAAGAAGAATTCCTAAATACACACTGCAGTATTTATAACTTTTATCTCAGATCTTCTGAAGGAAATCAAAGCAATATTCCAAGGTTTTGCAGAAATAGGTAACTTTTCTCAATTCTTTAAATCACTTTATGGAATTGCTCCAGCTTTAAAATAGACTAATGTGGCTGCGAGGTTATTCAGCCTTGAAAAAATATTTACTTCAGATTGAAATATTTGACTAGAATATTTTACAAGAAGATATTTCAAGAAGATGCAAGAAGATTTCAAGATTTTGCTAGAAGATTGAAATATTTTGCATGAAGATATTTCCTCGCAAATGTATAAAACTGCATTCATGATGAATTTTGGGATATACATGTTTCAGAAAAGTAGGAAAATTGCAAAAAAAAAGACTATTGATCTAGCTAGTATGTTTGGCTCTATAACGATTATTTCGTTATATATTGGTTATTTTATTAAATTATTCCTTCCCCCCTGTCTCTGTTCAATTCAAAATCAGTTTTAAATGTCCTTCATTCACTTTCCATTTTTTTCCCTCGGCTAGCTTTTCTCTAACCGAAAAATCGGCAGCTGCTTAACTTTGTGAGAAATACACTCACATATTAATCAACCGTTTAAAGCTATTTCCAGATGTCTGCTATTTCCGATCGAAGCAATTCTGCATTACCTTATTTGGACATCATCTCTGTTTCGCGGTTAAAATTTATGCTTACGCTTCTTTTTCCTTTCTCAACAAAAACCTAAAAAGAATTTAACATCTGCGCAGTAAAAATCTCATGTCCCTTTGGTGTGCCTCTTTATTAGACAAAACAACACGTGTAACATTCTATCGTTTGGCAACCTTTTCTTTCCCATCCTAGCTAGGAATCCAAATTGAATTCTTATCTTGCCGGCTGCATTTTAACTGTTATTTGGCGTATACTATCCATTGTGCATGGGCGAACTTGTGTGTGTTGGCGATTTTCTATCATGCCAAAAGTGGCAATTTGTTGCTATGTACGAGGACACTCGTCTCTCTGCTCTCGTCTGGTAAACTTGCTAATCGCTGTTCGGAGATTTTCTCCGAGTACTGTATGTGTGCCCCCCCTAGTATCATATGTATGAATAAAAAATAACTTAGCAATCATTGTGGGGTTTTTTCGTACATCTGAACCTGGATACATGATCATTTCGTTCTTCTAAATGCCTTAACAAATATTTTCAACTGCCAATCTCCCTTACAAAACCTCTGGTGCCTGACAGTTTCGTTTTTCCCCACATAAAAAAAAAAAAAATATGGAGGGGGGTACAATCAACTCCGACTTTACGGCGAATGTGATAATTTTGGTTCTTCTCTCTTCTCTCCATCCCTGGTAAAAAAAAAACGCAACTGCTAGTAGTCTTGCCTGCTAAAAGTCAACAGATGTGGAAGTGATTTCCCCCACTTCATCTGCGATCGGCGTCGACAAGTGGTGTTCCCGTCCTGAGATTCCTTTCCTGGACACCCCCTTTCTCTCCCCTGTGATCTCTATCCAAAGGGCTGCGGAGCGTCTCCCCTTATAATTCCATCTTCAAAAGAAATATGCGGCCAAGTATCACCTGAGCGCTGGGGCGCCCGCCCTTTTTTTCTTCCACTAGCACCGTTTTGTGTTTGATCATCGCCGCCAGATATCGAGGGCTGTATGTGCGCATTGTGTGCTTCTATACCAGTGGTGTTTTGTGGTGTGCTTCTATACCAGAGTGTTTTGTGTGTTTTCAGTGAATGTAATCTACAGAAAGTTCATATAATCTCATAGAAAATTTAGTGAATAACAGTATACATGTGGTGTGATGCATCGTAAAATCGTTCATCGTGCAAAAAAAATAGTGATTGTCTTCAATTCTGAGAAAATCCATCAGAAATAATTCATCGTAGATATCAGTTATCAGTGCACAAAGTAATAAATAAATAAACAAGAGAATTACAAAAATTCTCTAAATGAGGTGTCACCATCTTAGACAAGTGAATAACCAATTACCTGGTTACAATATAAGTTTACTACTAGTCTTCAGTGATAAAAAAAAGTGTAAAACAACCAAAAGCAATTTCGAAATAATCTATACGTTGAATGTGGGAGCAGATCGTGCCCCAGTTCCCTAAGTTCTTGTCTTATTAAATTAGTAATCAGTTAGTTATTTTTAAAACTAAATCTGTAAGTTACCCCAAGTATTTTGTTTATTTTATGTTCTGCTTCCACAGTCAGTACACCATAGTCAATATTGCAGTTTGGTGTTTTAAATCATATTTAATTCAATATCACTATTTTTAATCCTGTTATTGTGTTTTTGCAAAATTTTTTTAAATTGCGAAAGCACGGTAACTGTTGTCATTTCTAGTTATTATTTTTATGACATTTTATGCAGTTTTTACCAGTTATTACATTTATGTGCTAGTGTTTCATATTTTACGTCCCACCCCTTTTGTTTGTTTTTTTAATTTGTATTTAGATTCTCTAATATGCTTAAATGTGTTTAACCAGTTTTGAACTTTAATTACAAGGTTAAAATAAGAACATTCCTTTTTCATCAAAAAATTATAAATAAATCAGAAGGTTTTAAGTTACAAAAAAAGGAATTTTTTTTTCATAGTGTAAAGAAGTTAAAGGATTTTTTTTTCTTGCTTGCTAACAGTTTTGCGGTTTTCTATAGAGTTTTCTTTGCTTTATTACCTAAAGTAAGTACTTTGTTAAAGTGAAGGAATATATAGATATATGTTTCAAAGTGTAATTATTTTGCCATTTTATTTAATTTATTTTCTAAATGTGTTAATTTTGTATGTGCTCTCTTTGCTTTACTGTTATAAAAGGTTTAAATAAGATATCTTTAAAGTGAGGTATATTTTAAGATCTATTTATTTTGCTAGTTTACGTAGTTTACTTGCTAGGAAATTTTCTTGTTTTCAATGTGCTTTAGGGTATAAGTTCGGTCTGTGTAACAATTTCTCTAAAACTTGTGAGCGTAAACAAATAAAAAAAAAAACTAATCATGGCGGCAAAACAAATTCCGATAAATATCATTCAATTTGATGGAGATCCAGATTTACTTAAATTTTTCTTTGATCAAATTCGCGTCTGTGCAGAAATTAATAAATACAACCCACAAACAACAATTGCAATCTTAAAGGGAAAGTTAGTTGGGCCTGCACAAAAATTTCTAGCCCAAAATCCCGACCTGCAAAAGATAACAGACCTTGATTTGTTGGAAAAGGAATTTGCGTCATTTTTCGCCCCCCCTAGTAAATGTGTTGCTTCTGTTGAATTGTCCAGTTTAGCACTTATGCCTTCTGAGACGATAAAAAACTTAGCTCATAGACTAAATGTTCTTGCGGCGACTGTTTATGCAGATATCAACGACGAAAGTGCACGCAACACTATTAAACTTATGAAATTTCTAGAAGCCCTTCCTTCAAATATTAGAATAAAATTACAGGAAGAAGGCATTAATGATTATAAAACAGCAGTAGAAAGAGCACAAACCCTTCATGAAATTTTAAGGAATGAAAAAATCTTACATTCCTTACCTTCGGTACACAGACCAGAAAATCTCATCGAATCGCAACTGAAAGAAATTTCCGAGAAAATAAATGCATTATCGTTTGCCCCTCCTGATACTAAAACCGAAACTGAGCAAAAAAATCTCCAGACTAGACCTAAACATTTCGCAGGTGTTTCACGCTTCAAAAAAAATTACAAAAATCGAAACTACACTAGACGTTATTCCCCACACAAGTTTTCACAAAGAAAACCAGTTGTTTGTCAGTTATGTGGACGAAACAATCATGATGCTCTCTCTTGTTTTAAATGGAAAAGAGCAAATACTCAAAGAAAAAACAATTACACAAATTCCACGCCACAATTTCAGGAAAACTGAAACAGAGATACAATTTCTATGCTGATGGTCTTGTGTCTCAGTCTAATACTTCTACATCAGCAACTATTCTTTTTGACCCTGTATTACCTAAAATTTCAAGTTCGAGACTAGTTAATTCAGTAGCTTCCCAAACTTTTGACTCTATTAAGATAGCAAATAACATCAGTACACAAACAGAAAGTGATAATGTTCAGATAATTTGTAGTGTAAACACTATGTCACCATCCCTCCCTCTTGTTAAAGCCACTATAGCAAACCATGATATTACTTTATTGGCTGATTCTGGTAGTAGTATATCTTTACTTTCACAAAAATTATTCAACCAACTTAAACCTGTCTTAAAATATAAAAGACTGTCCACCGACGTCAATATTAAAACTGTCAATTCTGACGTCTCATTTTCCGCCTGCATCAGAACATCCATTAAGCTAAAACAAAAAGCGTTTTCACATCACTTTTATATTGTTGACATACCCGAGTCTTCCAGTTTTGAAGGCATTTTAGGTTTTGATTTCATAACTAGATACAATGTTGTCATCGATACTTTTAACAAGTGTCTCCATGTCAACAATAATTTCTCTGTTCCTTTAAAAACCAGTAAAGAATCTTCTGGAGAGAAACAATCAAAATCATGCAATTCTTTGAGTGATGTTGTATTGAATCAAGCGGTGTTCTTAACTCGAAAAATTATAGTAGAACCTCAACAACAAATATGGTGCTCTGTTTACACCTCCAATAACATTAACAATGACAGAAATTATCTATTTGAATATTTGGCACAAACAAAAGAATTAATAGGAAATGATGCCATTATTCAAATGAACAAATTATCCAATAAAAGAAAGAAAACTTCACAAATACATCATTTCTTCTCAATAACACTTAAAAACACTTCTGAAAAGACCATTCATCTCCCTAAACACCCAAAAATAGGTCAATTATCTGAGATTGAGGAAATTCGCGACTATACTTCTGAAATGTCTGACAAGCAAAATAACTCAGAACTGCACTTTGTAAATTATATTCAGGCGTCTAATGAAATCTTACAAAAAAGAAAGCAGGAGTTATCGGCTAATGATTTTAAACTTTCTCACTTAAAATCTGATGAAGCAAGGAACCTAACTAAATTGCTACTTAATTATTATCCTGCCTTTTCCAAATCATTAGACACACTTGGTCATACTGATAAAATTGTACCTGATTTAAAATTCATTAATGATTACCCCATAAAGACTCTCCCTTTCCCTCTCCCCCAAGCTGTGCAAAAGGATGTTTTAAATCAAATCAAACAGTTACTTGATGCCAAAATCATTGAGCGTCATTGTTCCGAATGGGCCTGCCCCATGCTTCTTGTTAAAAAGAAACCAGACGGTACAGGTATACAGAAATATAGACTCGCATTAGATCTCAGAATGGTTAATACTATAATTCAAGGTTCGTCCTATCCACTTCCAAAAATTCAAACTATTATTTCAAATCTTTCACAATATCGTTTTTTCTCTTCTCTCGACTTTCATCAGGCATATCATCAGATTGATTTGCCTGCAAAATTTCAAAATCAGCTCACATTCACTACAATGTTCGGTTCTTTTCGGTATAAGAGATTAGTATTCGGCTTAAAATCTAGCGCCTCAATTTATCAAGCTTTAATGGACTCCTTACTTGATGAATTACAGTTAGAAGGTGTCTATACCTACCAAGATGATCTTATTGTTGGTGCCAATTCATATCAAGAAATGTGTGAGAAGTTGGATAAAATTCTTGCAATATTAGTAAAATATAACTTAACGCTGTCCCCTAACAAATGCACTTTTCACAAAACCAGTTTAGATTATCTTGGATTTCACATAGAAAATCAAACTATTTCTCCTGTTCAGTCGAACATTGTAAAAATAACATCTTTTCCAACACCTACAACTAAACGTCAATTAAAAGCACTCATAGGCGTCATTACATTTTACAAATCTCTGGTTCCATCCTTTTCTGAACTTGTACAACCTCTCATAAACTTAACTACTCCAAAAGCTAAATTTAAGTGGACATGTAAACATCAAAAAATTATGGACACCATACAGAAGATATTCTTTAATCCACCCATGGTTAGATTACCTGACTGGAACAAAAAGTTCTATTTAAATACTGATGCGTCAAATATTGCCATTTCTGGCGTCTTACTACAAGAACATGATAAACAACTATTACCTGTTGCATACTTTTCAAAATCTTTAAAAGCATCAGAAAAAAATATCCTGCACTTAAATTAGAACTCATGGCAATTCATAAATCAGTTACTGCTTTCAAATATTATTTATACAACAGAGAATTTGTAATACTTTCAGATAGTAAACCATTAGAAAAGTACAACAAAACTACAAACCCGGCTGATATTATCTCTCGTTGGCTCATGGATCTCTCAGAATACACATACAAATTTCAACATATTCCAGGTAAAAAGAATGTACTCGCTGACTATTTATCTCGCTGTAACTTTGAAAATAATCAACAGACTTTAGCTACAAACCCTGAACTTATTCATGACACTCAACCCTTACCTATTGTAGAATGTGATACTCCACACTCCAGCTCGACTGATTCTAATATGCATGTTAACTGCCTTATTTCTGGTACACAAACAAATCCTGACCCTTTATTAGAAATTTCGAATGAAACATTTGCTACTGAACAACAAAATGACCCTACTTTGTCTGTTGTTTATAAAGAAATCTTAAAGAATGGATCTTCTCAAAAATTTCCTAACTACTTCATTCATCCTGATTCGAAAGTATTAATGTTAAAGAAGGAAAATATTTTTAATAACACTTTTTCGTATCACATTATTGTTCCAAATTCACTTAAAAGCAAAGTCTTAACAATTTCACATTTATCTCACTTTGGCTTTAATAAAACTTATGAATTCTTGTCAGGTAGATATTTTTGGAAGGGTATGTATGTAGACACTTTAAACTTTGTTGCATCCTGTATCAAATGTCTTCAAACTAAACATCACCAAACTCCACCTGCACCCTTACAGCCCACATACACTCCCAGGTACCCTGGTCACACTATCAGTACAGATCTCCTTGGACCGTTTGCTAATGGAAAATATGTTTTAACTATCACTGATCATTTTTCAAGACATATTGAACTCTTTCCACTTAATGACATATCTGCGAGTAAGGTTGTTAAATGCTTATTCTCTTACATAACCACCTTTGGGAGACCTTCGGTTGTCTTATCAGACTTAGGACCCCAGTACACTTCTCAGGTATATAACATTTTTAATGATACAATGGGCATTAAGGTATTACACAGTTCTGCCTCGAGACCACAATCAAATGCGATTGCGGAGCGAATCAATAAGTCAATCAAATATTCAGTTAATATTCTTTTACAAGAAGGTCATTCATTCGAACATGCAGTATTTATACACAAATCACTTTATAATGGTTCGAAACATGCAACTACATTATATTCTCCTAATTTTCTTCATTTTGGACGTGAACTTTCTCTAATTTTTGACACTTTTGATCAGTCGTGCAACCAACCCTTTCTTGATAAACATATTGAAGTACACAAATTACTTGATGATTTGAGTAAGATATATCACAAAGCCTATAACAACATTAAATCTGCTCAAGATAAAAGATATAAATATTACGGTCAGAAAGCTAAATTAAGATCCATTTTCTTAAAAGATATTGTATATCTAAAATCAAATGACAAGTTTAAAGCTAGGTATACTGGTCCATATATTGTCACTTGTAAACATTCCCCTGTGTCATTCTCAATTAAAAGGTTGTATACTCCTGATAACACAGCATTTCGGGTACATATTGATAGACTTTTACTTGCACCTCCTCGTTATGGACATTTATTTGATGCGTCAAGTCATATAAACAACACTAACTTTAATACGTTTTATCAACCTCACACATACAATCTAAGAAACAGAAGCTAATGTAAATCACTATTTATTATTTTTATGTCTTGTTTTATGATACCACATATCCAACCAAAGAGCTCATGGTTGTGTGTATGTTGTTTTTGACTGATCTTTAACAATATCATGGCTGGTCCATCATTGTTGCTCTGAAGATCTCTTAGGAACAATATTAGGTATCATTGTTATCCTTTAACACTTAGATATGTCTTCAAACTCACTAAAATTTTATTTACTTTTATTTTGTTTTCTTTTTGCAGTACACTTAAAATTTCTTTGACAATACTCATTAATTCAGTATTTTTCTACTAACTAACCTTCCACTTAACATTTCTTGTACAGTAAGTCAAACATATTATAGTTAGATAAACAGGTACTGTAGTTTGGAAATGTAAACAAAAGATTCATGTAATTAAACTAAACACAGTTTTTATATATGACTTGTTCATCACCCCACTCGATTGTGACACATTTTTCGTCTCTCTTCACTCTAGGATTGTCTGCCCATATTAGTTATTATATGATATACATTTTTGTGTTTTTTTTCTTTTTGAATTCTTCCCTTTGAAGTCTTGTTCCCGTTCAAAATTAAGGCCCTAAGGGTTCAAGCTTCATTGTGTTGAGAGACAAAATTTTGGAATTGGAGTTTCGATTCAAATTTTTGAATTGTGATTCCAATTCACATCAATTCAAATTTTTTTTCATGTAATTCGACGTGGGCTCCTTCAGAAGACCGCTAGTGCCTTCGGGGGAGCATCACAATTCCCTCCTCATCTAAGGCTAGGCCCTAAGCCGATGCCATAATACTTGTGTTGTACACAAGATTCAGGGTGACGCATATTTTTTATGGGCGTGCTTGGAGCACCTCTTTTTTTTGTCATCCTATGCTTCGGCATGAAACACTTTTTACAAAAACATTTTTATTTTTTAATATACATCATATTACTCTTTTTAATTTTTTTGAAAAATATAGTGCTATTATGTTATTTTTGTGTATTGCCATTTTATATTCATTTAGTATTAGTTTCATGTTTTGTGTATATGTTTCAAAATTTTATTTATGTCATGATAACAATCAAAGCTGCAGTAAGATTTTTGTACTGTCTGAGTCGACTCAACTTATACATATAAAATACAGTACTACCTTGGATCCATGAAATACAAATATAAAAAATATAGAGACTTTAGAACTGCTGACTGTTTTTGAATACAAAAGTCTCCATTATCATGACGTTAAATTTCTACATATATAGATAAAAAAAAAAAAAACTTTTGCATTTATGTATGTTTTTATGTTATAATATTTTATGCTAGCCTATGCACATTGGACAGCAAAAGTTTTTTTTTGTGGTGCACCGGGTGATATATATAACGATTATTTCGTTATATATTGGTTATTTTATTAAATTATTCCTTCCCCCCTGTCTCTGTTCAATTCAAAATCAGTTTTAAATGTCCTTCATTCACTTTCCATTTTTTTCCCTCGGCTAGCTTTTCTCTAACCGAAAAATCGGCAGCTGCTTAACTTTGTGAGAAATACACTCACATATTAATCAACCGTTTAAAGCTATTTCCAGATGTCTGCTATTTCCGATCGAAGCAATTCTGCATTACCTTATTTGGACATCATCTCTGTTTCGCGGTTAAAATTTATGCTTACGCTTCTTTTTCCTTTCTCAACAAAAACCTAAAAAGAATTTAACATCTGCGCAGTAAAAATCTCATGTCCCTTTGGTGTGCCTCTTTATTAGACAAAACAACACGTGTAACATTCTATCGTTTGGCAACCTTTTCTTTCCCATCCTAGCTAGGAATCCAAATTGAATTCTTATCTTGCCGGCTGCATTTTAACTGTTATTTGGCGTATACTATCCATTGTGCATGGGCGAACTTGTGTGTGTTGGCGATTTTCTATCATGCCAAAAGTGGCAATTTGTTGCTATGTACGAGGACACTCGTCTCTCTGCTCTCGTCTGGTAAACTTGCTAATCGCTGTTCGGAGATTTTCTCCGAGTACTGTATGTGTGCCCCCCCTAGTATCATATGTATGAATAAAAAATAACTTAGCAATCATTGTGGGGTTTTTTCGTACATCTGAACCTGGATACATGATCATTTCGTTCTTCTAAATGCCTTAACAAATATTTTCAACTGCCAATCTCCCTTACAGGCTCCACATATATATGGGAAAGAATTTTCTTCAAAATGACTTTTTTCAAGAAAAAAAAATTGTTCGAGATTAACAGGCGCCCACCCTGCTTACCTCGTGAACCAAACTATAAAAAACTAGCTGAAGGCCACAATTCTTGTTTTTCGCAAAAAGTTTTCAACGAATAGCTAATTTTTTTTATTTTATTGTGAAAAAAATTTCAGGACTTATACCTGTGTATGTAGTATATTTTTCAGAACGAATACTTGATTTTATTTCTCGATCCTGTGAATGTGTATCTAAAATTAATAATCACAAACTGTTGACATGATTGACTGTGCTCCCTGTTTTAGGATTACAGTCTTGAAGAACTCAAGATATTTAAAAATAATCTAAATTTAATGGACAATAACATTAAATTCACTATTGAAATTGAACAGAATAATAGTCTTCCATTCCTAGATGTAATGTTAACAAAAAGCAATCAATGTATCGAAAGATCTGTTTACGGGATCAGCATGGCTAATCATATCATTTAATGCATGTTCTCTATTGCCTATGAAATTTCCACCCACAGATTTTTCACAAGAAGTGTTTTTCTAGCATGTGCTAAAAATAATAGTTGAATAAAGATTTAGTGAACATTCGTATATATAGAATTTCTAATAATAATGGTTTTGACGTTGAACAGATTAATAAATAAATCATGAATATTGCCAATAATAAGACACCCAAGTATAAATTAGATTTGCAAAAATATAAATTTTGTTTCATCCAATATTACTCAAACTTTTCTGAGATATTAAAATACAGCCATGTGATGTGTTTCAATATTTGTTCAATAGCCAAATCTTCTCCGTAACTGAAGAATATCATTTACACTAAGATTGATCCAATTAATTTCGAGCATTATTTAGGTGTTTATGAAATACCATGTAAAAAAGGAGACAGATTGAAAAATCACTACATTGGAATGACAAGCAGGAAATTTAAATACAGAAATAAGGAGTAGCCTATCACTGATATTAAATTTAGTAGATAAACATCAACCATGACAAAAATTCATCAAAACAAAATTAGCCTGTAAACTTCAACGAATGTAATTTTTTCCCTCTAAACAAAATTATGCATCAATTATAAGAGAAAAAATAAAGATTTTAAAACGTAAAAATTCCATATGTAACGGTACAAAATCATTCAACCTACAAAATCTGTGGCAAATTGACGAACTGCTCAATGGTTTCAAAAAGTAGAAATGAAAATTCAAATAAAATAAAAAAATAATAACGCTCGTTTATAAAAAATTGAATGGTGGCGTTTCAATTCAGTGCACTATAGACTGCACAATTTTGAAATATCATTTTTAATTGTTTTGAAAATGACTCGGTATTAACACTATACCGACCGGCCGTCGATTAATCGATGTATGCTCCCCAGCGCTTACTGACCGGCCGTCGATTATTCGACGTTTGCTCCCCAGCGCTTACCGACCGGTCGTCGATTAATCGACTTTTGATCTTTCTGTTAGATTTGGCTAGGTTAGATTGACAAGTAGCAAGCAGCAAACATTTCGCATTCTTTATTCAGATAATCCGTGCTTTTTTATAAGCTTTAGCTCTTAGAAATGAATGGAAAGGATAGTCTCGGTGAGTTTTATCTCGACGACCTGTCAGATTGTCTTGACTGCCGTTCAGCAAGTAGTACTGATGACGAAAGTGATAGCAGTAGTATAGCCATTCGAAAGCAACGTCCTGTACCGCTAATATACAGTGATTCAGAAGACGAGGACATGAATAATAATGTTGAAGACAACGACGTTGCATGGTCAACGAACGGCAAGAGTATAATTTTGGAACCTTTCGAAGGCAACTCTGACGTAAAAATTATGCCAAGTTCCTCCGAAAGCGTAATGGATATTGTGAATTTATTCATTGGAAGTGACCTGATTGAGCCCTTTGTGAGGGAGTCTTATAGATATCATTATCAAATTGTGGAAAAATATACAATTACATCAAAAGCGAAAAAATGGAAATACATCACGGTGACTGAAATGAAGAAATTTTTGGGGCTGATCATTCTCATGAAACAAGTAAAGAAGGACGTTCTCTAAGATTATTGGTCTACAGACCCATCTATAGAAACGCCGCTCTTCTCGAAGTTTATGAGCAGGAACAGATTTTCACAAATAATGCAAAGCTGGCATTTTTGTAACAATAACGATATTTCTCCCAATTCGCATAGGCTGGTGAAGAACCAGCCTGCCATTGATTATTTCAGGGAAAAATTTAACAGCGTATATAAACCAGATCAACAATTGTCTCTAGATGAATGTTTAATTCCATGGAGAGGTAGACTGTCAATCAAAACATATAATCCGGCAAAAATTACAAAATATGGAATACTGGTTAGAGTGCTGTCTGAAGCTCGTACAGGATACGTATCCAACTTTTGTCTGTATGCCGCAGGTGGGAAAAATAGAAGAGACAGTATAAACCGCAAACACAGTCGATCTTTATTCTTTTTTTTATTTGTTTCTAGCAAGGGTGAATATTTATCTAAAGGAAATCTGTTTATCTGAGAACCGTTTTAATGATAAAGCAGAAGCTACATATGTTTTCTTTCTTTACTTTTTAACAGAAAGTTATTGTGGGATCGAAATAAAGCGTTAAGATAAAATGAATATGCAATTAAAGAATAGCTTTAACTGTAAATTAGAAAAAAGTATAATTTAAGAAATCTATATGTGATTCTACATCACAGCTATGACTTTTCAATCGTAAATACTCTTTGGGAACAGTTTCAAACAAAATTTAAAAATTTTAAAGCATAAATTGCGCGGAAGGGTTCTAAAAACAATCTCAATTGCGATTTTTTTACATGTTCTAAATTAAAAATTTCATAATTTTTAAAGGATAACTTGAACATTAATATGGCTGCTATCTTTAATATGCAAAATGCATGCACAGAACATTTCTTTATAATTCTAAAACTAAAAAGGTGCTCAAGTTGAAAAAAAATCTAAAGTCACGATTTTTGTTATAATGAAAGGAGTAAAAACTTGAAATTTTGCATAGCGTTACGTTGAAAATATAAATGCTCGCTGAGAATGATTTCTAAAAGTTTCGAAATTTAAAAGGAGAAATGAGCGAAGAACATTCTAAGTTATGATTTTTAAAATATTTCACATAATATTTATTAATTAATAAATTCCACATTCATTTCAACGGCACACATACTATATAATTTGATATATTTCGACAGTAAGGTTTTTTAAAATATAATATAGTTAAAGAATGTTGTCACACTAATATACCACAGAATCATTAAATTTAAATCTTAGATTTTATCAAAATAAAAAAAATATCTTGATTATTTTTTCCTACCAGACAAATTTGAAATTGAACCTTTATTGGATTTTTTACACATAATTTTAGATACATAAAATAAGAAACTGCAAGCTTTTTTTTTTATTTTTTCAGCTGTATGATGAAATATATAAATTATTTTTCTATCAATTTTATTAAAAAGCATTACCTTTTAACATGAAGTATTGTACCACTTTTTTCCATTTCAAATAAAAAGATTTTCGTTTTATTCGTTGTTGTTTTACAGCAGCAAGTGGGCGATGTTTTTGATAAAAGACCGAAATATTTCAGAACTTTTGTTCGTTTTACTTTTTTTCTTTTTTTGTTCTAGTTACATAAGAAGTATTTTAAAACTTTTTATGTTTATTTTCAATTCAAAAGTTATTTTCTAAGAAGTTAAAAAATTGAATTTTTTTTTAATTATGTACCATTATGTTTCATTATAAATATGAGACGTATGGTGATAACAAACCAAATATATATTGAGATATTACATTAAGTACACTGCTCAAAACAATTAAAGGATATTTGAAGTTTTATATAAAATAAAAATATAAACAAAATTTTTTTGGCGGAAATAGAAGAAGAGAATCACAAATGCAAATTTTTCTGGTTTTTAAACTGTGGAGTATGCAAATTTTGAGTTCGACGTCGAAAACGTCACTTCAGTGGCAGCGAATGAAATTTGACTTTCAACTGGATAAAAGAGAATGAAGACAAGGATGATCGGCATTCAGTGATTGCTTTGTTTCGATGAGTACGATGTCTCAGCGAAGTCATTTGACAGATTCAGAAGCTTGGAGAATTGTTGGTAGGTTAGAAGGGGGCCAAACTCAAGCCGAAGTAGCGCAAGCCATTGGAGTGTCACAAAGTGTCATTTCCAGAATCTGGAACCGTTTTTTGGAGAGTGGATGTACAGGCCGAAGACCAGGGCAATGTCGTAGACGGGCAACAACGCCCAATGAAGATCGATATTGATGTTTAGCGTTAACAGCTCGGAGACACCGAAACATGAACGCTACTCTTCTCCAACAACACCTTCGCTCGACTACAGGCACCACGATTTCAACTCAGACTGTCCGAAACTGGCTCCATGCTGTAGGTCTGTATGCTCGCCGACCGATGGTATGTGTTAGATTAATATCAAGGCATCGTCGCGACCGCAGGGAGTGGGCAACCGAGCATGTCAACTGGAAGAGAAATGAATGGAGCAATATTCTGTTTTCTGACGAGTCCCGTTTTTCTGTGCATCCGGATAATAGGCGTATTTTCATCTGGAGGGACCGTGGCAGTAGGAATAATCCTGCGTGCAAGTGTCAGATTTGGCGGTGGAGGAGTGTTGGTGTATGGTGGCATCTCCATTAACGGGCGCACTGACCTCTACATCATTCGAGATGGAGCTCTGACTGGTCGCCGATATAGGGATGAGATCCTCAGACCTATTGTAGTCCCTTACGCTGCAGCAGTCGGAGATAACTTCATTTTCATGGACGATAACTGCAGGCCACATCGTGCAAACCTGGTGGAGGATTTCATTTTCGGGGAAGGAATCGTTCGAATGGAATGGCCAGCGTGTTCTTCAGACATGAATCCAATCGAGCACGTTTGGGACGCTCTAGGAAGACGAGTTTCTGGCCGCCGACAACCCCCACCAACTCTCCAAGAACTGGAAAGAGCTCTTCTGGAAGAGTGGGGCAGAATACCTCAACTCGTCATTAATAGCCTCATTGAGTCCATGCCTCAAAGGTGTTCAACGTTGCTGGCCGCCCGTGGAAACCATACCCCTTACTGAAAATGATTTTCTTTGAAGAACACCTTTTTTTATTCTTTTTTTCTCATATGCATAAATTGTGTTTTTTCCATTTGTACACAAATGCGCAATAAAATGCATTTTTTTCAGCCAAACATGTGTAATTTATTCTCATATAACCTACTATGTCTGTCGACCATGTATCAATCAACTAAAAAGTTTCCCAAATACAAAATCCACCTAAAACTGCAATATCCTTTAATTGTTTTGAGCAGTGTATAAGATAAATATTAACACAACATTGGAAATATATTTTGTGCCAAAAACTGCCAATTTTGATTAAAAATATACTATAAAACGATAAAATTCTATAAAATAATCTGCTGTGAAAATCTAAAAAGGTGAATAATAATAATAAATTGAAAAAACTCAATACTTAAATTTGTTTAGATTTTTGGCAACAGAAATATTAGTTTAAAAATTGTCGAAAAAAATATTTTCATTAAAAAAATCGAAAATGTAAATGTAATTTAGTATAAGGAAGATATAAAATATTGAAATCTGCCGAAATTATAATTCAGGGTAAAATTTTAAATATGTCCAAAAATGCACAAGATGCTATCAAACCCTCTACTAACGTATATTACGAACGTATGTAAATATAAAGCTTTTTTTTCATCAGAGTGAATCAAAGTTATTTCTGATGATTCAAATAATACTCTTGTGAATTCTGTTACTATTGCAATAAAATGATACTTTCAAAGCAGCGTCTTTTTCTTGGTTTAAGAGCTTTTAAAGATGGATGCTTTATTATTGATAAACTGTGTCTTTTTGGACAGATCAACGGTATTTGTTTGTTGAGAGATTTTTAAAAGAAGCTACCAGTACAAATAATAGATTTTGTGATCTTATTATAAAAGGGTAGAGTTGAGTCATTGAGATATGAATCATAGTTTTTTTTTAAAGATGACTTCTAGAATTTATTCAAAATGACAAATGTTAGAGGATATATTCGCTGCATTATATGTGTTAATCCATGTAAATATACGGATCATGAAGAAATCTGTGACATTCAGAAAACTTAGTTGGTTTCATGTTTCTGTATATGACACTTTATTAAAACGTAACTGAGATTCTAGCCCGACTAACGTGCAAAAATTAGAATTACAATTGAAGAACAAAATCACAAAGGAACAAAAAGGAAGACGAAAAATATGCCTCTACTTTGCAACCACTGTTAAAGTAAAAAAATCGTCTAACTTGCCTAATTTCACTTACAATAAAATGAATATAATAGAAGAAAGTTAATCTGAATCTTGATTATTAAAAAAGTCTTTTTCTGATTTAAAAAAAAAAATGCTTCGGGATTCACACAGATCGACAAAAATTCGGTCGCTTGAGAATGAAGCCAGCTTGTCACAGTTGTTAACCCTCGTTTCAACATGTGTAAAAATCTTCTTAAGGTACTCATTTTCCTCATCGTCGTATTGCCCTAGAAAAGTGCAAAAAATATTCCTTGCATAAAATCATCAAAAAACACCTGTTATTCCCAAAACATTGGGCTCCAGGTGGTTGTCGAAGTACCCTACATCCAAACACAAAACCAAACGCATTGGAACATCATTGACTTTTTTGAAGTGATAGCACTATGAGGGTAACGGCTACCTAAATACGATCCTTACAAGTAATGAGGTGAGGCTTGACGACTGTGATAAGCTGGTCTTTATGACACTGGACTACAAAAACTTACCCTACGCAATGACAAATGTTACAATTTCGGTGGCTTGAAATATTGCTGTAATCTTTTTTCAATAAAACTTCCCGAGTACTTATGTTACGTTTTTTAAAGAGATGTAAGAAACTTACTTTATGGATGATCCTCGTACATTAACTTTCTAAATAAATGTATATTCAAAATAAATTAGGAAATAATCAAGATATACTAAATTGTGAACATGATTATTATTTACAATAAATTCATAAAAAACGTTTACATTTTTTGAAAGAATTAAATTGGAAAATTGGATGTGGAATGCGAACTGAAGGAGAGAATAAGGGTTGTAATTTTACCAATGATTAAAAATTTTTGGTGTCTATCAAACATTTTTCTTAATTTAAAAAGCCCTGTTCATTTCATGATCTATTTCAACTCATGTCAAAATATAATTCTGTTTGTGGAAAACATCAAAACACCATTTTGATTATCACATTTATTTTTTCATTTCATTCTGGTTTAGAGTTCAAAATATTTCTTGAGCAACAATGTCTTCGAATTTATAACAAAGAGCTTTCTGTTGAAAATTATTCAATAGCGTAAATTTGGTTAGACTTTCCATGCATTTAATTAACGATGTATGCGAATAACACGTTTATGTCATTTTGTTTAGTAGATGAAAATATTCATGGAACGCCTGATGTCTAAATGTAACTTTAACGCAATCGAAGCAATAATTAGATAGTGAAGCAAGACAAATAAAAAAAATGAATCTAATGGAGAATTTCTTTTCCAATTCTAGAAAAAAATACTTTAATAAAATCATAAGTTACAAAATACAATACTTTTAGAAAATTCAAAATAATGTTTGAGCTGTATCATTTGAAAAGCTGAAAATCACTAGTTGAAGAGAAATCGCTCTTTATCTGAACAATTTACTGATTAAAATAATTATTCAAAAAATTATTAAAAAAATACTTATTCTTTTAGATGTTTCAAGTTTTCTCTAGAAAAAGTAACATCGATAAACACTTGAAAAAAAAACCTCGTTTGTTTTTTGTTAACCATACTTTTGACATTCAGAAACGATAAGAAGTGAGCAAAAATACTCGAGCAAATAAAATATTTTTATTTATGATTGTTTTATTCTTTATTTTTTTTATCATTCTTCTTCTTGAAATGTAGGTTTATTTAAAAATCTATTTTGAAGTAAAAACTATTTAATACTTTAAAGCTTATTTTTGAGAATTAAAAATTTTTAATTTCAGCAACGTTTAAAATTTGACATGTCTTCTAGAAGAAAACATGCACACTTTTTTCACAAAAGTTGTAATGCGTACATAACACTCATTCTTGGTACAATACCATTGCCATTAACATAAATTAGTAACTAGTCATAAAGTCTTTGCGTACTTTAATCTAAAAACTAAAAGTAAAGTTATCTTTCCGTCAAAAAAAAAGAGGTTGAACAAGAATTACATTTTGAGTCCATTAGACCCATGTGTAAATATGTAGAACTAACAAAATAAAGATTAACTGATTCACATAACATAGAGTTTGCTGATAATTAATACCACATAGTCTTTACGAAACAGAGAAAATAAAATTCGTTGTAATGATTAAACATTTATTTTTTATTATTTTGAACATTCGTTTACATGGCAAAAACGGAAAAAAATTACTTTATAATATATTCGTGATATATCATTACATCTATTTCATATAACTGTATATGTATTGATTGGATCCTCTTCTCTTTTTTTTCAATCATCTTCTTTTTGGTCAAAATGTTTTTCCTAAAAACATCTCCAGGATATTTTCTCCAGGTTTTTCTACATTCTAATTTTGTCAAAAAATAATGTATTTCAAAAATATTTTTGAGAGCAATTTAAAATAAATTCACTTTCAGAAGCATATTAATGAACAATATTTTTCATTCAAAGACTCCCTTAAAAATACACTTTTTTATTACTAGACAAATATTTGTCTATAAATATTTATTGTTAGCAAAGCTGAAATATGCATCTTATCTCGAGGCAATTAAAGAAATGTGAAAATATCCCTTCCGAAAAGAAGCACTAATTTATAAAAAACAATTTTGGTATAGTTGGGTGATGTTATAACAAACGCACTTTATTAATTTTGGATTAATGTTTTAGACTCTTTTAAATTAAGACGAGGACAAAATTAGAAAAGCATGCATAATGCCGTTAAACAGTATGATTTAATAAAATATCTATTGATGAAACAACGCATGAAATCAGCCAATTTCTTGAAATGCAGTATCATATAATTTTTGTCATTTAATTTTAATTTCAAACTGTTAAATAGAAAAAAAAAGGGCCACTTTTTTTTATAAAATATATTTACGCGTGAATATTGAAAAAGAAGGAAAGCATTAAAATACTTAAACTTTGCGTGTAAAATGCGATATATTCGAAACAACCTTTGTATAGCTTGCTAAAAGAAGACTTTTCACCTAAACGTGTGAGGAAGTGTCACTTGTAATAAAGACACTCTTGTTTTTGAGTGAGTTCGTGATGTCATTGATCTAACATTTGAAGCGCAAAATCAACATCTGTACGTTATGCAATTTTAACTTTCCGAAACGTGTGTGGCACTCCAGGTTTACAGTTAGCTGTGGTTTACGAGTTTTATGCAATTTTTTAACCCAGTCTCTTCAATCTGCGAAGCATAAAAGCTGTGAGTGCATATGCAAGGCAAAGATTGCGGTCGCTCTTGGGTGCTTTAGACAAGTTTGAGCTTCGCGCTGAAGTTTCGAGCTACTTTGGTGATAGTGGATGTGGAGTTCAGAAGAAGAGTAAAGAGAACTGTGGTAAGATATTTTATAAGTAACTTTAAAATTGATTTCCATTTATAAATAAAGAGATCACTAACAGCCATGGGCTGTCATTCTAAAGATAGCTAGAGGAGTCCCTTATGTTTTGCAGCAGGCCAAGCAAAGTGCCGTAGAAGTATTTGAAGGATATTTTGAGTAAAAATCATTCTTCTTTATAGTAATTAGAGGTCATTAGCGTGAAATCATTTCTAAATTCTCAAATTTAGCTCCACTCTCCAGTACAATTACAACTAAAATAAAAGTGTTTCAGTGTTAAATTTGCGAGTATGTCTTCATTTATACGTGGCGGTACAACCAGGGCCATCACAAACGTCATAAAAGACGAAGAAGAAGCAATATTTTTTGCTTAACGACTTTGCATTAGCCTATTTTCAAATATTGTAAATGATTTTACTATAATTTCTCACCACATTGAAAACAAGTCAAAAATTACACATTAAGAGTAACAAATCAGGTGCATTAGTAATATAATGATGTTTAAAAAATATTCAGATTTTGCTGTAAATAGTATACAGTACTTCAGATTACAGTACAGTTCCCGATATCTTTATCTTTTGTGTGTCAATGTAAATACAACCTGCTTATTATTCTGTAAAAGGTGGCTTGTAGTAGTAGCAAATCTGAGCAACGTATATTAATTTCGTAAACTGTCAAATAGCTCAGAATAATTAAAACGCGCCCCAAACAATATTTCCCCCTATACCATTATGTAATGGAATACATTTATGTGATCCTGTAAATGAACAACAAGTATTCTTTGCTTTACAGAATGTGTAGAATGTATGTTTTAGTATATGATTCATTAATGTGTATCAATTTTATTATTCTCGATCGAGTATAGCATCAATAAAACGCACTTAAAACTATTTTTCCCCTTGTCCGTAATATAACGATGTAATTTTGATTGTCACAGTAATTAAACTTTAGTTTTCATAAAATATGAAATGACTTGACAAAATTGTACAAAAATTATATTTTTTAAATTTCAAGCGATTCCGTTGAGTAGTTTTTGCTCTGTTATATGCGGAAGGACTGGCGGACGGACTAAATGACGATTACAGGTGCTATATCTTTACATGATTACGAACACTTCTAAAAAAGACAGGTGTTTCTTAAACATCTAAAAATTACTGTAATCACGAATGAAAATATTCTATAACCGCTTCCAAGTCACCCAATATTCCGAAAAGTTTTCCTTTATCTTTAGAAGTGTCAAACAGCTTTTTATTTTTTAAATTCAAACAAGTAAGAAAAATTACGCGTTAAACATAGATTAAGAAACACTTTCCAACAACAGGAAAATAAGGTGTCCATAACCAAATATCTGTTCCAATACTTTTGAACAGCCCTACATTAGGTTTGTTGGTTGATATATATACACTATCTACCAATAAGTATTTGGACACTTTAAATTTATGACATTTTGTTAAATATTTAAAAATTTTACTTGTCAGATTTTTCTGGAACTACAGGATTATAAAGATTATGTCTGACCTCATATTTATTAACATCCATTCGATAAGTAGGGCAATTAGGGGGCCGACAAAAAAATTAAAGAATAATAGAAATATTTGTGATCACCTGTACATGAAAATGCACGAAACGATTTATCGCTGCAGAATATAAATATGTGGATATTGTACAACATGTAAACTGATTTTTGCAAGAATAGCATGTATATTCATGAAAAAATGGTGATTTTTTAAAAAATTCAAAATATTCTGGTATGTTTTTTGTTTATATCATGCAGGGTTTTTGACCAAATTTAACGCAGATTTCAGAAATATTGGCAAAATATAGTAGAAAAAATACAGTGCAATCGGAATATAGATACATTAACTATTTTATGAAGTATGAGTAGTTGTATGAAATAATTTTTATCTGCGCATGCGTGAACTATAAAAACGATTTTTTATACCATTTACTAGTCAATTATATGGAATAACTTATAAAAAAAAATCCAATCGAATATCGTGGAAATTCAAAAAGATATTATTATTATAAGTAAGCTGTTTTTACATTGCTCTCTAAAAACGGCTGAATAATAAGGGATTCTCCACAAATTGACATTCTTTATTAACTGACTTTTAGGGAAAAATTATTATAGAATATATACAATATCTAATACAATATTGCTGTTAATAAGTATCTTGGCATCTGTGATAGAAAAGAAAAAGAGCTTTTATTCACATTTAGGGTCAAAACTAAGAGAGGAGGGGAGAATGGCATGTGCATCAGGCGCCATAGCGAAAGGATACCAAATGCACATTTTGTTTGTCGTTTTTTTTTTTTTAAGCTATGGCATAGCTTTTATCGCGGGCTTTGAGCGCGATGACCGAACCCAAAAATTCCGTAACGCGAAAAATCCTAACACATCCGTAACGAAAAAACCTAACACTCGGCTAAAGTCGTTTCCGTTCGGAAAACTTCGGGACGGTATCCTTCGGTAGACTTCGGCAGACATTGACGTGGTATTTTTCAGATATTAGGATATCAAGTCTCAAACTTATGTTTCTTATGATCTAATTTTCATAGCACGGCCAAATTTTGTTTGGTAATTTATTATGAGACAGTGTTTATTTCATAGGTCTTATTTATTTTGGTGACAGGAGACCCCCCCACAGTGAGGGTCGAAAAATTTAAAATGCTTATAACTCGCTATCTAATTTTCGTAGCGCGGCCAAATTTTGTTTGGTAATTTAATATGAGACTGTTAATTTTTGGTAACAGGAGACCCCCCCACGGTGAGGGTCGAAAAATTTAAAATGCTTAATACTCGCGATCTAATTTTTTTAGCGCGGCCAAATTTTGTTTGGTAATTTATTATGAGGCAGTGTTAATTTTTGGGGACATTAGATCCCCAACGGTGAGGGTCGAAAAATTTAAAATGCTTATAACTCACGATCTAATTTTCGTAGCGCGGCCAAATTTTGTTTGGTAATTTAATATGAGACTGTTAATTTTTGGTGACAGGAGACCCCCCCCCCCTCACGATGAGGGTCGAAAAATTTAAAATGCTTATAACTCGCTACCTAATTTTCAGAAGACAGAAGACTAATTTTTTTAGCGCGGCCAAATTTTGTTTATTAATATATTATGAGGCAGTGTTAATTTTTGGGGACATTAGAACCCCAACGGTGAGGGTCGAAAAATTAAAAATGCTTATAACTCGCGATCTAATTTTGGTAGCTTGGCAAAATATTGTTTGGCAATTTATTATAAGACAGTGTTAATTTTTGGTGACAGGAGACCCCCCACGGTGAGGGTCGAAAAATTTAAAATGCTTATAACTCGCGATCTAATTTTCGTAGCGCGGCCAAATTTTGCTTGGTAATTTATTATGAGACAGTGTTCATTTTTGGGGACATTAGACCCCCCCCCCCCACGGTGAGGGTCGAAAATTTTAAAATGCTTATAACTCGCTAATTTCCGTAGCACGGCCAAATTTTGTTTGGTAATTTATTATGAGACAGTGTTAATTTTTGGGGACATTAGGACCCCAACGGTGAGGGTCGAAAAATTTAAAATGCTTATAACTCACGATCTAATTTTCGTAGCGCGGCCAAATTTTGTTTGGTAATTTAATATGAGACTGTTGATTTTTGGTGACAGGAGACCCCCCACGGTGAGGGTCGAAAAATTTAAAAGGCTTATAACTCGCTATCTAATTTTCGTAGCGCGGCCAAATTTTGTTTGGTAATTTAATATGAGACTGTTAATTTTTGGTGACAGGAGACCCCCCCCCCCACGGTGAGGATCGAAAAATTTAAAATGCTTAATACTCGCGATCTAATTTTTTTAGCGCGGCCAAATTTTGTTTGGTAATTTATTATGAGGCAGTGTTAATTTTTGGGGACATTAGAACCCCCACGGTGAGGGTCGAAAAATTTAAAATGCTTATAACTCACGATCTAATTTTCGTAGCGCGGGCAAATTTTGTTTGGTAATTCATTATGAGACAGTGTTAATTTTTGGTGACAGGAGACCCCCCACGGTGAGGGTCGAAAAATTTAAAAGGCTTATAACTCGCGATCTAATTTTCGTAGCGCGGCCAGATTTTGTTTGGTAATTTATTATGAGTCAATGTTAATTTTTGGTGACAGGAGACCCCCCACGGGGAGGGTCGAAAATTTAAAATGCTTATAACTCGCGATCTAATTTTCGTAGAGCGGCCAAATTTTGTTTGGTAATTTATTATGAGATATTGTTAATTTTTGGTGACAGGAGACCCCCACTGTGAGGGTCGAAAAATTTAAAATGCTTATAACTCGCGATCTAATTTTCGTAGCGCGACCAAATTTTGTTTGGTAATTTATTAAGCTATTGCATAGCTATTATCGCGGGCTTTGAGCGCGGCGACCGAATCTAGGAATTCCGTAACGAGGAAAAATCCTAACACTCCGGTTAACGACGTTTGAGTTTGGCAGACTTCGGCGCGGTATCCTTCGATAGACTTCAGCAGACATTGACGCGGTATTTTTGCATAAGTTGATAAAAAATGCTCTGCAATAGCTTTACCGCGGCAGTCTCCCAGTGCCACACATGTTTTTTTTTCATGTCTGTATTTAGCATGATATTGTTAAAATCATCCTATCTAGAGTATGCGAAAGCATAGAAGAATCTAATGATGATAGCACAAACATCCTGTTTAAGCAGATTTTTTTTCGATTCGGTTTCACGATTTTAAGGTATCAGTTTTTAAAAAAGCAGATTACGTTGTTCAGTATTACATATTTTAAGTTTTAAACAAAGTCGGCTATTAATAAATTAGGAAAATTTTCTCTGTAAATATATTTTGCGAAGGAAGGGGGGGGGGGGAGAGGTCGCTTCATTGCGGATGGTATTCATAGAAACAACACATCCTGAAGCTTGCTAAGACTCTTGGCGTATGTGTAAAATCGGTTGCGGTACTTCCGAATTTCTCTGGACAGAACCCATCGGTCTCTATCACCCAGTTTCGGGAAAATGCCCTCTTTGGGCACATTCTGACAATCACCGCTCAGCTTCCATTTCTAAATCACACAGGCCACAGTTGTTTTGGCGTAACTAAGCTCTCTAGATGCGTCGAATAAAGAACGGGAATTTCTGTGGTACCCGATGATGACACCTTTCTCAAAATCAGACAGCTTTGTATTTCGTGGCATCTTGCATGCGACTGATGACAATGTTGTTTCCGACAACATATTTAACAGTGGATGACGTGACGTATATCAGGATTGCAGACATCGTCATTTGCATAAGAGTCCAAATACGTATTGGCAGATAGTGTATTAATGAGAAAAGATTTGACGATTTGTGTAAAATCTATTATCATTCAATTGCTTTCAGGGAGCAATTGAAAATCAGATCATTCTTATCCTCGATATCGTTTTGAATTTCCACGAAATTTGATTGGATTTTTTTATGAGTAGCTCCATAGGGTTGAATATTAAATTATGTAAAACGATAAGTGTTATCGTTCACTTATAGACAGATTTAAAAAAAAAATATTTCATACAACTACTCATAGTTTAGAAATTATTTAATATATTTATATTTCGATTGTACTTTACTATTTCTACTACATTTTGCGAATTTTTCTGAAGCTGGCTTTAAATTTAGTTTAAAACCCTGCATGATATAAACAAAAAACATACTAGTATTTTTTGAACTTTTCAAAAAATCGCTAATTTTTGTTAATATATGTGCTATTTTTAGAAACATTGGTGGCTATATTTTATAATATTCAGATGTGTTTCTATTATGCAGCAATAGAACTTTTCATGCATTTCAATGAACAAGGTGCTCCCAAATATTTCTATTATTGTTTGATTTTTGTCGGCCCCCTAATTGCCCTCCTTATCAAATAAACTTTGATAAATATGAGGTCAAACATAATCTTTATAATATTGAAATTTTAGAAGAATCCGGCAAGTACATTTTTAAATAATCCACAAAATGTCTAAGTTGAAAGTGTCCAAATACTCAATGGTAGATAGTTGCAATACTAAACTACGTAATCTGCTTTTTCACATATTGATTCATTAAAGTTTTGAAGCCGAATAAAAAAAAAGCCCGCTTAAGAATCTTTATGTCATCATCCTTTTTTTTTTTTTTTCAAACGTGGATTTTGGCGAATTTCTCCCCTCTCCTTTGCAAACTATATTTACAAAGATAATTTATCTAATTTATTAATAGCCGACTTATTTTAAAACTTAAAATATATAATATTGAGCTATGTAATCTACTTTGTTAAAAATTAATACCTAAAAATCGTAAAACCGAATAAAAAAATAAATAAAATAAAATAAAAATAAAAATAAAAATAAAAATAAAAATAAAAATAAAAATAAAAATAAAAATAAAAATAAAAATAAAAATAAAAAATAAAAATAAAAAAATAAAATTAATAAATAATAAATAAAAATCTGCTTTATACAGGATCTTTTTGCCATCATCATTATATTCTTTTATGCTTTGGCATACCTCAGATAGGACGATTTTAACAATATCATACTAAACATTGACATGAAAAAATCGCCAAACAAAATCTACATTTGGCACCCTTTCGCCCTGGCGGACGCCCGGAGCATATTCCCTTTTCTCCCCGCCCCCTTCTCCTCTCTTAGTTTTGGACCTGAATGTGAATAAAAGCTCTTTCCTTTTTTATTACAGGAGTCAAGATACTTATTAGCAGCAATATTGTATTACATATTGTATTCATTAAAACAGTTTACTTATAATAATTGTCAGTGAAGCCATTTGATTAGTATAAAATTTAGTCTTAGTTAATTTTTTCTATGATAGATGGCAGCACTATGAATTCTGTGCTATGTTCTAAAGTCAGAATCAGTGATGTCATAGTTTCGTTAAAAATGGGACTTAGAGGTGTCAAGAGGTGCTCTTGACTCATCTGTTATTAGTTTTAATATATTTTTAATTAACTTCGCCCAAAGTTGGCTGGGGTTATTCTTTATTATTTGAATTCATCCTTTCATGTCAGATGAAAGAATTAGTAAGAAGATTTTTCATAATTGGTTTAAAACTGAAACCAGAATTATAATTCATTGTTCTGCAACATTTATGTAAAGATCTTTGTCTGTGAAGTCTTGTGATGTGTTCTGTGTTAAACAAGAATAAAAAAATTACAAAAAAATCTCAAGCATTTTTACTGGAATATTTTCAACATAGAAAAAGTGGAGGCACCTGGAGAGATTGTGAGTAGTTTTAATTTTAATGTTCTATGATGCTATAACATAAGTTTAATTTTGCTAGAGAAGTTAGCAAATATAGGAACAATTAAGTTTATTTAAAGTGATGAAATAATATAAATATTACTCTGCTTTATTATATTTTGATAATTGTTCTTTGAAAGAATAGCATTGTTCTGAAGAATAACATATTGATTTATTTACTTGTTCTAAAGAACATTATGATTTATTTGCTTGAGAATTTGAATATTTGATTACTATAATGAATTATTATATTGCATTGAAGAATTTAGAAGATTATTTTTGAATTTATGTGCATTTAAGAACAGAACATTCTTCCATTGTTTGAATGAAACAGCATTCTTAAGTGATAGAATATTTTACAGAAGTTCTATTTTTGAATTAGATTTGTTCTATTTTTGAATTTCATTTAGTTTTGGTTTTGAATTTAATTTGATTATTATTGTTTTGAAGCAATTGTGATTAGTTTTAATTTCAAGATATATTTTTGATTAGTTTTGATTTTGAAGTATAATTTGATTAGTTTTGTTTTGAAGCTAAGTTGATTAAATTTTATTTTGGAAATCATTCTGCTTTAAGTAATTGTATAAAATGGAAGAATATGAAAAAAAGTCTGCTCAAATTAAAATTGAGCGAGGTAGGGTTAAAGGCTCTGTAACTAGATTAGAGAATAGTTTTGAGAATGTGAATACGAAAAATGAAATTTTGATTAGGTTACAGAGATTAGATGATTTGCTTAAAGAATTCTTAAGATTAGATTCTACCTTAAATGATGAAGATTCAGAGTTAGGAGAATTTGAAGAGAGGTATTTTCAGTTAAAAACTAAATACCAAAACAAACTGGATTCTTTGAATTCTACTGACGTTATTAATGCTATAACACACAATCCTATTCAAGGTAGTTCTATTAATGTTCCTAATCAGTGTAATATTCGACTACCTAAGTTAAACATTCCAGTATTTTCTGGAAAATTTTCTGAATGGACAAATTTTAAGGATATGTTTGTTTCCACTGTTCATTCACAAGCAGGTTTAAGTAATATTCAGAAATTTCAATATCTTAAAGGATTACTTTCTGAAGAACCAGCTACATTGATTAAACATATTCCTCTTTCTAATGATTCTTACCAAGAAGCATGGGATAAGTTGTTAAACCGATATGATAAAAAGAAACAAATAGTAAATTCTTTGATTAAATTATTTTTAGAACAAAAATCAGTTCTGCATCCAAATAGTATAAACATCAGGAATTTGTTGAACATAAGTGATGAAGTTATTAGGGGTTTAAAAGCTGTCGGGGATGAAGCTACAAGTAGAGACCCATGGCTAATATATTTATTATTCCAAAAACTAGATCCTGAAAGTAGAAGACTTTGGTCTATTGAAAGTGCAGAAAATGAATTTCCCTCTTTGCAAGAATTTTTTGATTTCTTAAGTGTAAGATGTTCTTCTTTAGAACTCATCTCTAACAATTGAAATGATATTAAACATTCCAAAAGCTCAAATTTTGTAGGTTCCAAACATAATTCAAATGATAAATCAAAAGTATGTTTAAAGTGTCAAGGAATACACCCATTGTATAAGTGTATCAAATTTAAATCCATGGATGTTGCTGCTCGGAAAAACTTTATTAAGCGTAATAACTGTTGTTTTCTATGTTTAAACTTGCATAAAATTAAGGAATGTCCAAATTCTCATTTAAAATGTTTTAAGTGTGAAAGTAAGCACAATACACTCTTACACGAAGAAAATAAAAGTAATAATGCTTACTCTGTTAAATTTGAAAATAAAGTAGTTCCCGTTTCATCTGAGAATAAGGATCATCAGTTAAATGAAAATTATGTACATGAGTCAACATCTCATGAATTACAAATTAATTCTAGTGCTTCTTTTAATTATTCTAAATGTGTTTCTTTTCTACCTACTGCTAAAGTTTTACTATATGATAATGAAAACAAATCTTACTCCTTTAGAGCTTTGCTGGATTCTGGATCAGAATGTTCGTTTGTCAGTGAGAATGTTATAAGTATTTTAGGATTAAAAAGGAAGAACGACAGAATTCTTTTAAATGGAATTACTGGAGTATCAGCTGGACAAACTCGAGGTTCAGTAACTCTCAAAGTTGGATCAAAGCTTTCAAATGAATCCTTAAAGGTACAGGCATACATTCTGCCTAAAGTGACATCTCAATTGCCTGCAGAATTACTTGATACAAAAAATATAGATTACCTTAAAAATATTACCTTAGCAGATGAAGATTTCATGAAACCGCAAGAATGTGATATTATTCTAGGATCTGACTGTTTCTTTACTATTTTAAGATATGGTAGAATTATTAGTACTGAGAATGAGCCAATTGCCCAAAATACTATGTTTGGTTGGGTGGTAGCTGGAAAATTGCAATCTAATTGTAAATATTCTTCTAGTATCAATTCACATTTTCTTAATGTAAAAAATGAATTAAATGTTGATTTAGTATTACAAAAATTTTGGCAGGCTGAAGAAATAAATATTAAAAGTCCGCATTTGTCTGAAGAAGAAAAATTTTGTGAACAACATTTTTGTTCGACTTATAAGATAACTCCAGAAGGTAGATTTCAAGTTAAGTTGCCAGTTTTTAAAGATGTAATAACATTAGAAGATTCTAAATCTATGGCAGTTTCACGATTGTTTGCTATGGAGAAAAAATTTCAGTTTGATAAAAATTTTAAGAATGAATACAGAAAATTTATGAATGAATATGAAGATTTTGGTCACATGACACCTGTTGACAAAGATTCAAATCCTACAAGCAACAAAGTGTATTACCTTCCACATCATTCTGTTATAAAAAGTGATTCTATTTCTACAAAGTTACGGGTGGTATTTGATGGTACATGCAAACCACCTAATGGTAATTCTTTAAATTCTGTTTTGGCGGTTCGACAAATTCTTCAACCAAATCTCTTTACTGTTCTTATTAGATTTAGAACAAATCCTGTTGCTTTTACCGCTGATATTCAGCAAATGTATAGACAAATTCTGATTGCTCCAGAAGATCAAGATTTACAACGTCGAGAATCAGCATACTCAGATTTAAAGGAGTATCGTCTGCAAACTGTCACTTATGGAAATGCATCAGCTCCATTTTTAGCAACTCGTTGCTTATTTCAAATTGGAAAGGACATAGAAAATGATGATCCTGTAGCAGCTTCAATTATTAAAGATAGTTTCTATATTGATGACTGTATGTCAGGTTCAATCTCAAGTGAAGAAGCTATTAGAGTGATTGATAAACTTTCACTGGCTTTAGAAAATAGAGGTTTTCATTTACGGAAATGGAGGTCTAATTCTTCTGATGTATTGACTCATTTATCTTCAAATTCTCTTGAGTCAACAAACTTAGAAATTCATCCTGATGATTGCTCCAAAGCCTTAGGGCTTAGCTGGGATTCTACAAATGATGTTTTCATCTTTAAAGTTAATTTACAATTTGACAATAACATAACTAAAAGAAAATTTCTATCACAATCAGCTAAATTGTTTGATCCATTAGGATTTTTGGCTCCTTGCACTGTCTCAATAAAAATGTTTTACCAGCAGTTATGGTTAATGAAGTTAGAAGGGGTCACTGCTCTTCCGGAAAATTTCCAAGCAAATTGGAAAAAATTCCAACAAGAGTTTGAACAACTTTGTTCCATTCAAATTCCCCGATGGATCCAATGTTCCAATAAAGAAATCATATTGCATGGTTTTTGTGACTCTTCAGCATATACTGCAGTCATCTATGTGGTATAACCTGGTGAAATAAAGTCAAAGGTGACCATATTGGTTGCTAAAAGCAAGGTAGCACCACTTAAATCTGTTTCCATACCACGACTTGAGCTAAATGGTGCTTTATTACTTTCTAGATTATATTCCACACTAGTGACTGTTTTGAATACCTTCGTTATTAAGTTTTATGCATGGACAGACTCGCAAGTAGTTCTATCTTGGCTGTCATCTCATCCTAGGTATTGGAAATCTTACGTGGCTAATAGAACTTCCGAAATTTTGGATTCTGTTTCATCTGACTGTTGGAGGTATGTTCCAGGCAAGGAAAATCCCGCTGACATTGCTTCCAGAGGGTTACCTCCCAAGGATCTTCCTGATTGTTCCCTTTGGTGGGAGGGCCCAAAATGGCTTTCTTTAAGTCAAGAACATTGGCCTGAACAACCCCAAATTAAAACTAATTCAGATACTGTAAATAAAGAGAAGAAAAAGTCTAAATTTTGCTTTCCAGTAACTGTAAATAATTCTGTGATTGATATGCTTTTTGAAAAATATTCTTCTTTTACTAAAATTGTTGATGTTTTAGCCTTTTGTATTAGGTTTGTGGGAAATTGTAAACAGAAAGTTGGCAAAATGAACACCAGTCCTTTGAATAAAGGTAAATTTCTTCCTTTATCAATAACCGAAAGAAGACATTCAGGTAATTTGATTATTTCTTATATTCAGCAGCTATATTTCAGAGATGAAATTAGTTGTATTAGATCAAATAGACCTGTTTCTAAAAAAAGTTCTCTTTTTTCACTTAGCTCTTTTATTGATAGTTTAGGTTTGCTTAGGGTGGGAGGTAGGCTGAGAAATTCACCCCTCCAATATAATGCAAAACATCCTGTCATTTTGCCAACTCAACATAAATTAAGTATGTTAATTGTTAAATATTTTCATGTTATGCATTTTCATACTGGGTTAAATTTATTAATGGGCATCATAAGACAGAGTTACTGGATAGTATGTGCCAGGAAGATAATTAAAAATTGTATCTATAAATGTGTTGCCTGCTGTAGATATAGAACAGCTTCTTCCAAACAATTAATGGGAGATCTTCCTCTTAACAGAGTTACTCCTAACAGGCCATTTTCTGCATGTGGAATCGATTATGCAGGGCCTATTAATATTTTGAAATATCGAGGTAGAGGAGCTAAAACTACCAAATGTTATATTGCTTTATTCATTTGTTTCACCACTAAAGCTCTACATTTAGAATTAGTAACTGATTTGACCTCTGAGGCATTTATTGCTGCATTAAACAGATTTTGCTCTCGAAGAGGAGCTCCTCAGCATATATATAGTGATAATGCTACAACATTTGTAGGTGCTAAGGGGCAACTCTCCGATTTATATAAATTTATTTGTCATATTGAAAGTAATGAAGAAATTTGTTATTTTTTGTCTCAAAGAAATATTGAATGGCATATGATTCCTCCAGTAAGTCCACATTTTGATGGACTATGGGAAGCTGCTGTCCGTTCTGTAAAATTTCATATTAAACGTGTTATTGGTAATACTAATTTAACTTTTGAAGAATTTTATACATATTTGACTCAAATTGAGGCTATTCTAAATTCTAGACCGTTAGTAGCAATTGATAATGATAACATAGACAGTATCAATATATTGACTCCATCTCATTTTTTAATTGGAGATGTAATTACTGCACCAGCTGAACCGGTATATGAAGAAAATTTGTCCTTGCGATCTCGTTGGCATATTGTACAAAAAATGAAATTATGTTTTTGGAAAAGGTGGAGTACTGATTATTTGAGTTCTTTGCAAAATAGAAAAAAATGGAGAGTACAAACTGAAAATTTTAAAGTAAATGATATTGTAATTTTGAAAGAGGATAATGTTCCTCCTTCTGTTTGGCCATTAGGTAAAATTATTGAAATTCATCCAGGTAAGGATGGTATAGTCAGAGTAGTGACTGTTAAAACCGTTAGGGGTATCTTTAAAAGACCTATTGTAAAACTTTGTTTACTTTCTTTGCATCAAGAATAACTTCTTGATGGGTGGGAGTATGTTCAGTGAAGCCATTTGATTAGGATAAAATTTAGTCTTAGTTAATTTTTTTTATGATAGATGGCAGCACTATGAACTCTGTGCTATGTTCTAAAGTCAGAATCAGTGATGTCATAGTTTAGTTAAAAATGGGACTTAGAGGTGTCAAGAGGTGCTCTTGACTCACCTGTTATTAGTTTTAATATATTTTTAATTAACTTCGCCCAAAGTTGGCTGGGGTTATTCTTTATTATTTGAATTCATCCTTTCATGTCAGATGAAAGAATTAGTAAGAAGATTTTTCATAATTGGTTTAAAACTGAAACCAGAAGTTATAATTCATTGTTCTGCAACATTTATGTAAAGATCTTTGTCTGTGAAGTCTTGTGATGTGTTCTGTGTTAAACAAGAATAAAAAAATTACAAAAAAATCTCAAGCATTTTTACTGGAATATTTTCAACAATAATGATATCTTTTTGAATTTTCACGATATTTGATTGGACTTTTTTATAAGTTATTCCATAGAACTGACTATTAAATGATGTAAAAGAATCGTTTTCATCGTTCGGGCATGCGCAAATAAAAATTATTTCATACAACTACTTATGTTTTATAAAATATTTAATATATTTATTTTCCAGTTGCGCTATATTTTATCTAATAGATTCTGCCCATATTTTCTGAAATCTGCGTTAAATTTGGTCAAAAACCCTGCATGATATAAACAAACAACATACCAGAATTTTTTGTATTTTTTTTAAAAAAATCACTCTTTTTCCATAAATATACATAATATTCTTACAAAAATCAGTATACATGTTGTACAGTATCCACATATTTGTATTCTGCAGCGATAAATCATTTCGTGCGTTTTCATGTACAGGGTGATCCCAAATATTTCTGTTATTCTTTATTTTTTTGTCTGCCCCCTAATTGCCCTACTTATAAAATGGATGTTGATAAATATGAGGTCAGACATAATCTTTATAATCCTGAAGTTCCAGAAGAATCCGACAAGTATATTTTTAAATATTTGACAAAATGTAAAAAATTGAAAGTGTCCAAATACTTATTGGTAGATAGTGTATACTACATAATGAGGAAGTTTAATTTAGCAAGAAAACGTCTAGCTGGTTGAAATTTCTTTTCAGCAATTTATACTAATAGGTGAAAACATACTTCAATACTTTTGTTCAGCCCTGTAGCCCCCCCCCTAAATTTATTACACGAAAGTATTTTGCTATAATGTAGCTCAACCAACAATACTGTTTAAACTATACTTAAATCATATCTCCAGAAATTATTATCCATAGACGACCCTGTATCCAGTTCTTTGCGTGAACCTGTATATCATTTTATCTATATTCTACAAAAATATCATAGGAAACTAAATGCAATTCAATGTAAAAATGTAAATTTTATTAAAAAAACCCTTTAAGGAAATTACGCTTATATTCAGTAACCTTTCCGAGTTCTTTTGTGTAATACTGTATATCTTAATTGTGTATCTATTAGCATTTATACACACTATATAATTTGCATACATTTAGAGAAACTTAAAACCACATATCATAATAAAAATGCATTTCATCCATCGAATAGTCATCATCCGTGATATACAATTCTTCTGATAGAATACGCTATTTTATACTATATAACTTTTGACAGTCCCTGTAAAAAAAAACTAATCGTGGTAGAAACTTCATTTTCAATAGGGTTTCGTGCTAGGGTAAACGTCAATAACGTCCAAAACGTTTATGGCAGTCCGAGTATATTTACGAAAGTTAGAGCACGGATAGACGGCCATCCGGCCAGACGGACAGGCAAACCGGATGCATAAGCACTTTTCAACTTTGTTGGAAAGTGTTAGAAAGAATTTATAAAAAGAAATATTTATTAACTGTCCGCAATTTTTCGGAAATTTTTTCGATTAGCATTTATAATGCATTAATCAACTCTCTCGGAAAATCGGTTTTTCTAGTGCCTTCCGATTTCAACTAAACATTTTGAGCAGTATAACTGAAATTGTGCATGCAAATAGAAAAATGCTAATTTTAATATTAGTGTAAATGTTGTTAATTTTATATATTTTCTTTTCATTTAACCATGTTTGCAGAGCATGAAAATATTTACTAAAGACCTCAGCATCAGAAAAACCGGGTTTTTTAGGTAGAGATAACTGAATAATGTCCAATAAATACTATTCGGAAATGTTTTCGTGGACTACAGGCAGCTAATATAAATTTATTTTTATAAAATTCTTGAAATTTTAAAGATGCATACTTCTGCGAAGTATCTAAAAATTAAAAAAAAGTCTCTTTTTGTTGTTGTTGTTGTTGTTGTTGTTGTTGTTGTTGTTGTTGTTTTTTGGGGGGGATTATTCGGAAGAGATTATTGTATATTCCCGTTCGTGACTATTCTACATTTTCATAAATCAAAAATATCGTGTTTTTTATTTACATTATTACATTATTTTACATTATTAGTAATTTTTAGCGGGAAACGAAAATCACTTTCAGTCAAAGGGAAATGAATGGCAACTCGATTTCAGAAAATTACTACAAGCCGATAATATTATTCCATCTTCTGTAATCAGGTAATTTTTTAATGCAAAGCAAGTTAGCCATTTTTCCCCCTTGAGATGTTGAGGCAAGGGACTATGAGATTATTTGACTGAATCAACAAAAAATATTTTAAGTAGATATAATCGTATTTGCAAGATAAATAAAATATTTGTTTTATTTATTTTTAAGAGTTATTGATTAATTACTTCAAAATTATATTCTACGATTCGTATTCTACTAACCAGCATTGTTTGGTAAATCTGTGACGAGAACGACTGGAGATCTCTTTTTCAGTGCTAATCTAAATGGGAATAGATAATACAAGAAAATGTATTATATAAAGAGAAACATAAACTATTACTTATTTCGACAAATCAATTCATCAATAAAAAGTAAATAAGTTATATTACCACATTACTTTTGACTTACTTTTAATAAAATAAAAGGTTTAACCCCTCTTATGTTATCTATCATGTAATGGATAAATATACACAATGATCTTTATACTATACCTACTTTACATGTAAATTTCTGCAATATTTCTATCTTATATTTAATGTGTATTCAAAATATTTTTCAATTCGTATCATTTCTAAATGGATGTTATTAATACCACTGCATTACTTGATATCTAACAGTATTTTGAAATAAAGATAGCTTTCAAAAACTTACTTAAAACCCTTTAGTTCTGCGGGTGTATTTGATATAAAAACTGAAAATAAAAATACTTTATTTTACAAAACATCCTGTCAATTTCTGTTTCTGTACTTATATATGTTTTCTTTACATAGTTTAAAAAAAATCAGAGTTATGGTTTTAAAACAGCGCACCAAGAAATCGTATATAGAGTGGTACTTCTTTTGAAATGCAGATATTGAAAATGTTGAATTTTTCCTTAAAATATTACTTAAAATAGACATTTATAAAGTCTTCCTTAAGGCTTTTTAATGTTATCGTTTGAGTATCGACGAAAAAGATGAAAAATCAAATAGTTCTTGATCCCATTTTCTATTCAAAAGGAATTATTCTTAAATTTCCCAAGACATTATTTAATGCATACAAAAACTATTTTTATGCCTTTATTTTCATATTTAGTTCTCTAATTTTTTACGAAAAATTTTATAACAAATCCCAGAAGATTTTCTTATTTTTTAAAATCCATTTATATTCCATATAATTATAACTTTATTCAAACTAATTCGAGTATCATGTGAAAAAAAAGTAAAAAAAACAATGGGTAAGTGTGATCACAGATCGTACAGAGGGTTTCGATTAACATTTCTTTCAAAACAACTTATCCTTACTTAAAAAGTAAAAATTATTGATTTGTAATTATTAAATTCTTTCATAGATGGTAGCACCAAAAAATTTAATTTTAAAATAATTGTAAAAGGAAGTTATTTATATTTTAATCAAAATAAAAATATTTATTTCAAATTAAATTATAAAAGTATTATAAAAAGTATATATATAAAAGTATTATAAAAGTATTATAAAAGCCAAACGTATTTGTGCGTAACGCATGCGTCTTTTTAGTAACATTTTGATATGAAATTTCAGTTTTAAAATTTACACTACACTGCAAATTTTTAAGCCTCTAAATATCGCACATTTTCAATTTTTACACCATCGTATAGGAAAAGAATTTTCTTTTAAATACAATGTGTCTGAAAATTGTATTTCAATTCATTTTCGATTTATTAGTTTTTTTATTTATTTATTTATTTATTTTTTTTTTTTGTAGTTTTTAATACCAATTTTGTAATTGTGGCAACAGAAATACTCCATTTCTTTTAAAAGTAAAGGAAAAAACAACAATAAATGAACTGAAGAAATTTAAAAAGAATATTTTAATTAAAATAATAGTCTTTTTCAAAATGTTATGATTAGTTATGTGACAAGAGGTATTCAGCTGTAAGTACACAATATTTGAATTCTCCGACTTAATAGTTTTTATAGTGTAAGGACTCTGTGACAGGTAGATAGAAGACAGAGACAAATAGGGTTTCCTCCGATGAACGAAACCCTAAAAATAGCGTTTATTAAATAGAATAACGTTATAACTCAAAAAGCATTCATTTTGAACTCCATGGTTGAAAGAATTTTTCATTTTCTTTAAGGAGGTCCGAGACACATTTTAAAATAATTTTTATTTATTGAGTTAAAATTTTGAATTTGTTTGTGATGATTAATTTCATTATTTGTAAACAAAATCGCATGATTTCTCACCTTTAAATATATACATATATATTTATATTAAAGGGGGGTAAATTAAATCGTTATAATTCAAACTATTATTTGTAAAAATTTAATATTTACACTTAAATAAACAGAAATATCTAAATTTTAGTTTTGATTCAGCATTTAAAAAAATTAATTTTAAAAAAATTAAAAATATTTAAAACAAAAACCTGAAAACAAAATTATGTAATTTTTATTTAAAAAATCATAGTTTCAAAAGTAAATATTTTTTTGAGGTTTTTTGAATCAAAATTAAAGTAAATCATTAAAAAAAATATTCTAAGTTTTAAGCATTACCTTTAATGCTGTTTGAGTTGTAACAATTTAGATACAAGAAATTGTGAAAAAAATACATCATGAAGAAAAAAGCGTTTTCACAAGAATTCGTTTCCATGATAACCACTGCTTGAAAGCAAGTTTTTGAACACAAATAAAAACGAAAAAAATTAATATATCCTCTTCTTGATAAGACAGAAATATGATTAACACGTTCGCTGCCGCTTACGCGAAGATATGATGATAGTTAATGCCGCACTGTAGAAGTGGGTTTTTCCCAGAAGCCGATATACTTTTTATAACAAAGAATCAGTGAAAGATTTTCCCGCGCCAGCACGTGACTGGCTATTGGACATCACCCCACATCACGCACTGGCGCGTGAGTGGCCCCTTAACGTAGGCGGCATATCACGCACTTGTGCGTGAGCGGCAGCGAACGTGTTAAAACGTCATTTTGAGCAAAGAAAAACAAAGAAATTTTTATTACAATAAAAGTTCTTTAGAAAATTTGAAGATTTTTGTGTTTCGGACCCCCTTAAACAGCATTAACTTCATACCTTTACCCCTTTATGTACGGGCCCCACCAGTGGCCGAGATGTTCTGACCTCTCAACTGGTAGACGGCAGGTGCTGGGTTCGAACCCAATCGCGGCTGTCGGTCTAACCGTTCGGAGTTTTCGTGGTTTTCTTCGAACTTTGCTTAAATACGGGTTAGGTTCCCTTAGAAAGACCCCCACGAAGGACACCCTCCCTGGTCCTATATCCCTAGTGTAGATAATCGGACGACAAAAATAAACCAAACCAAACCAAACCTTTATGTACGGAATTATTTATCAAAAAAACTCTTCAGGTCAATAAGTATCTTCTTCAAAGTCTAAAGATGTATTGCAATTTTTAAATAATAATTATGTGAAAATTAGGAGTTTTTCATTAAACATTTTCAAAAACTGATTAAATACAGTAGTTATACTTCTTTTTGAAAAATATTTCCAAATATAATAAGATTAATCAGCCAAAAATATTCTTATGGAAATATTCTATAAAAATTATGGAAAAATACAATTCTTATAAAAACAATATATTTAAATCTATTATGTTTCTCCCTGTAATTGCAAATGCAGTTGGAACTAAATATGTTTCATATAACTTTTTTTAACAAAAAAAACAGCTATACCTATTAAAATGATTAAGAAAATTACTATACTTTGAATGTATTGACTCTTTTAAAAGACATTTCTTAATCAGCTACATTATTTATTATTGCATTCGAATCCTTAATCAAGTGTTATACTATTACATATAACATTGTAATGGATAAATACGTATAACCACCCTTACGACTTGACACTAGATTTTTTTTACATGCAAATTTCTTCAACATTTCTGTCTTATTTTCAATATATTTTCAGAATATTTCCCAATTCTTACCGTTTCTAATGGGGGGTTACTGATACTAATACATTACTTGATATATTTCAGCGACATTTTAAAATAGACATGCCTCTCAAAAGCTTCTTTTAAAACTTTTTGTTCTGTATCTGTAATCAAAATAGAAACTAAGACTAAAACTATTTTATTTTACTAAACTTCCTGTTATTTCCAGTCTCCAAATGTACTTTCTTTAGATACTTAAAAAATGGGAGTTATGGTTATGAAAGAGCACATCAAAAAAATGTACTGGGATGTTTGTTTTGAAATAGAAAGATTAAACTTGTTTATTTTTTTCCTAAAACATTACATGAAATAGACATTTAAAAATTTTCCTTGGAGTATTCTAATGCTATTCTTTAAGTATTGACGGAAAAGATCAAAACTCAAACAGTTCTTGATTCTATTTCCTATTCAAAAAGAATTATTTTTAGATTTCTCAATACATTCTTTGATGCATAAAAGAACTATTTTCATGTCTTTACTTATATTTACTTGTCTTCATTTTTGTCATAAATTTTTATGACAAATTTCCGGAGGTTTTCTTTTTTTTTTAAACTCCATCCATATTCTATATAATTAAAACATTATTAAAAATAATGCCAATATTACGTGAAAAAAATCTTACTACATTTATGTCGTTATTTTTATATTTCAATATGGCTCCATTTTTAACACGCATTTTTATGACGAATCCCAGAAAGTTTTCTTATTTTAAACCTCTAAATAGATTTTATATACTTAAAACGTAAAAAAAAAATAGTTCAAATATCATTGTGAAGATAAAGATAATCGCAAAAACAGTGTCGATTAAATACACGAACATCATCACTAAAATCTTTTTTTTTAAACTTACGTGATTGAAAAGAATTTTTTTACCTTTAAACAACAGCATTAGCTTCATATCTTTAAATTGAAAATATTTCATCCTATAATTTTATTCAAATCCTTGTTTCTACTCTTTTTGCTCTAATTTGAACCAAATTTTGGTGCTCAGTAGTTGCCACCATAAGATGGTGTAACCTCGTACCAATATTTGGAGCTACATATTTCAACCTCGTTCAAACTATTGGAATTATGCTTCAACAAGGTCCCCAAATATTGCTTCAAGATTTTACCATCGTACAATTGTAGCTATTAAGCACCAAAATTTGGTTCAAACTAGAGCAAAAATTTTAATAGTTTAGAAAAATAATCTGTTTGAACAGAAATCTCATACTCGACTCTGGAAATCGAAAGTGCTCGGGTAATCAATTTTAATTGCGTGTCTACTTAGTTTTAAGCTTGCGTGTCTACTCAGTTTTAAGCTTATAAAACCTTCATTATAAAAAAAAATTGCAAAATTACTAACATTTTTCTTCGAAATTGGGTTTTCCTAGAACTTTTTATGCAACGGTAACAGCAAAAAATCCTTTAACAGAATTGGTTACATGATTTTTTGCTGTTATAGTTACTAAAAAAGCTCTTGGAATCCCATCCTAGCAAAAGTTTAGTAACTTTACAGTTTTTTTACAGTTTACACATAAATACTTTTAGCATTTTTTAGCGAATTAATATCATTCTTTTTTTCTTTTACATAATTTTAAATAAACCATAATTAAGAAAGTTTACTGCTCATTTCACAACTTTAAATTCCGGTTCCTCATTCCTGAGACAAACATTACAAGAAACCA
The DNA here is from genome assembly GCA_964019185.1 of Maratus speculifer. Taxonomy (NCBI): domain Eukaryota; kingdom Metazoa; phylum Arthropoda; class Arachnida; order Araneae; family Salticidae; genus Maratus; species Maratus speculifer. Next base: position 274,903,469 of record OZ025289.1, on the reverse strand, counting down.
CAAAAACTCAATAAAAATTACTATGATACATTTTCAAACTAATCTATATATTGATGTTTATTTTACGCACTCATTTATCAAAAAGATCAAGAAGTAATTTTAACAATTCTAGGTATTAATTTAATTTAACGGATGTTTTTAGTGTCTCTACAGGTGACACCGATATTGAGGAGTTTCATCAATTATTTTTCCTAAACGCTTTTCGTAATCGACTATTGCATTTTTAATGTATTTTTTAATCAACTGTATAACATATTCTAATTTTTCTAATCGTATTCTAATTTCTTAATCAACTGTTAAACTGCTGTACATAACATCCATAACAGATAAATATATATATATATATATATATATATATATATATAACCATCTTTACGATTTGACATCTAAATCTGCATGTTTTTAATGTATTTTCAAAGTATTTCCCAATTTTTGCATTTTTAAAAAAGGTATTGTTGATACCACTGCATTACATAATATTTTTGAGTTATATTTAAAAAAGACATACCTTTCAAAAGATTCTTTAAAATATTTTTGTTCTGTATTTGTATAGATAAAAATTTAAATAAAATTACTAAACATCCTAACATTTTCTGCTTTTTGTTTTTGTATTTAAATATGCTTTCTTTGCATATATAAAAAATGAGAATTATAATTTTAGACGAGCACATCGAGAAAAAGATATTTGTTTTGAAATGGAGAGATTAAATTTTGCTGAATTTTTCGTTAAAACAATATTTGAAATAGACGTTTATAAAGTTTCCTTTAGGGTATTCTAATGTTTCCATTTTAGTACTAACGGAAAAGATTAAAAAAAAAAAAACAAGTAGTTCTTGATCCTATTTTCTTTTCAAAAAAAATTATTTCCCAAGACATTCTTTGATTCATAAATGAACTTTTTTTATTTTATAGATATATAATTAGTAATGCTTCTTTTTGCCATAAGTTTTTATAACGAATCCCAAAAGGTTTTCGTTTTTTTTAAACACAGCCAGAATTTGTATACTTAAAATTTTAATAAAAATAATTTAAATATCACTGTGAAGAAAATACTAATTTTTTAAATGACGCATTTTTAAAATACAAGAACGTCATCACTCAAAAATCAAGAATATTTAATTTAAATACACAGTAAAAAAATATCCGTTAAATTTATGAAAAAATTGCAGTAATATTATATGTAATAAAAAAATTACATCTAATTTTACACCAATTTTTACGGCAAAAACTACTGGCAATATTGCTGCCTTTTTTTTTTTTCTTTACAGTGTAGTTCAAAGGAATTTTTTATTATCTTCGAATAGTATTGACTTCATATCTTAAGTTTAAAACTCATTATCTGTTATTTTAAAAATAAACTTTAGTTTGTTTCTAAAAATGTAATTTGTGGAACAAAAAGCTTGTGCGTGTCGGATATTTAATTTAAACATCGATTTCGATCATCTACAATGTTATGATCTTTTAACACCTACATATAACTACTTTTAGCACTTTTTAATTAAATTAAAATTTTGATTCTGATTTTACATAATTTTAAATAAACCATAATTTAGAAAGTTTTCTGATCATTTCACAACTTTAAATTTCGAATTTTGAATCAAGTACTTATACCGTGCATTTGCATTTAAATGTAACTACTATATTAAGTTTCCAGTTTCTAACCTGAACAAATACAACTAAATCATAAATTATTAATTCCTAAAGCATTAATCGGTCATTTCAGTTCTTCTTTTTCAGGTTTATTTATTTATTTTAGATTTATTTATTTATTTATTTATTTATTTATTTATTTATTTTTACCGTTTTTTGTATTTACACTTAAAAAGGTATTTACACTTAATAATCAACATGCGAAATTCCGGTTTTCTATACCAGTAGACCGGAAGACGGAAGCACAGATAATCTCCTCATCGAATTCACGGCTAACATTCTAGAATTAGTTTATATTGGATTCGTATATAAAAATGCAATCAGTCTTCCAAGCGATACCTTGTTGGGAAACATCTGAAAACCCGGTTTTACCCGTTGACTCGTAGGTTTTTTATTGTGTTTACCTGCTCAGTTCTCCACGTTTTTATGGCTTTGGTTACAGGAAAACACAATGATATTAAAACTCCTTCGAATCATACACTAAAATTGGGCATTCTTCTGTTTTCCACCAAAATTTATCTAGGTGGAAAATATCCATACTGAATCCACATCGGTCTATCCACACCGAATCGGTCTGCATACACCGATTCGTAATGTCATCTGCTTTTAATATGCGAATTTAGTTTTAACTATTTCTGGAATTTTGCCATGAACACGATGAGGTGATTGTCTGTGCCGCCACTTCCCGATCTACAACTGTGTCATAATTGCAATTTTAGTCATTTTTGCTCTTGTACCGTTTTTAATTTAGAAGTTTTGTAAAACTGCCCTGTAACAGCATTTACGTCTTTAAAGTAACAGCTATGCCAAATTTGGGTTTCCACTCGTAACAATTCCAATAAACCGTAATTTACAACGTTTTCAGACGTTTTCGTTTTTCACTCATTTTGCCATTTCGAATTTTTGAAAAAACGTTCTTAATAAATTTTTACATTATAACTGTAACCTCCGCGCAAAATTTCAAATTTCTAACCCGAGGAACATCAATCACAATTTTAGAATGTTTTTTGCACCTGAACCCATTTAAATTTCAAATTTTCAGAAAATAGTTCTGAGCAAGTATTTATGTTTCTTAAATAACAGCTAAAACAAATTTTAAGTTTTTATGTCTAATGATTTAAAATAAATAATTTTTAAGAAGTTCATTTGAAAGGTTACCGCACATTTCACCGTCCTAAATTTCGAATTTTTCAGCAACCGTTCTTAGCGAGTATTTATACTCCTACACCTTTTTAACCTTTCGGGTCGTGTGTACTAATAATAGTACACGTCTTTAAAAGGGGTATTATTTTGTTTTAAGAAATACTTTTGCTACTATTTACGCGTAGTAATGTTAGTATATGTCTATACATTTACTACATGACTCCATTAATGTTTAGGTATTTAGTAATAATAATAATTTTTATTATTTTTTCAAATTTTCTTTGCGTCGTTTGCGTTTCTTTTATTTTATACATATATTTCACTTTTTAAATTTAAAATAAAAGTGACTTTCCTGAAATAATCATGTGTAATAAACCGCAAAAAGTATTAGAAAGTTGTAGTATAAGTTACACCTTATTAATAATCGAATATTTTCTAAACATCTCCAAACATTCTTCGTTAGTCTACTGCCATATTAATATTAATGCAAATGTACGCAACACAACAGCATTCGTTATCTTACCGACAATGAAACACTAATTAATCTATTAGGATAACTAGTGTGAATTTTATTAATGCAAAGGTAATATTTTCTAGAAATGGAAAAAAAGTTCGGACTTGAAAGGGTTAAATGTCGAATTTTTAAAAATGTGTTCTACTTGAGCATTTATGTCTCTAAACAACCTTGCCAAATTTTGAATTTTTATTCCTAACAATTCTAAATAAATTTTAATTTAGAATGTTTTCTGCACATTTCCCATTTTTAAATTTCCGAATTTTTAGAAACCATTTAAATTAAATATTTAATCTTTAAAATAACCACCACGCCAAGTTTCAAATTTCTAACCCCAACAATTTTTAGCAAATCACAATTTTAGAAGGATTTTTTTGTTCAACCCCCTGGCGGTTGCTGTTTCGACATAAAATATAGGAGCAAAAATTATTACCAGCATTTTTCTACCGTTTCTTTTTTAATTCGGTTAGGTAGTTCCAGTTTATTATTCCCCATAGACTACACAAACATTACTTCTTTATAATATTAGTATACATGAGCACTAAAACGCTTATTGTTTTAAGTAAACATTATTTTTTAAACTAAAAATTATTTTTTTAACTAAACACTGTTTTTTAAACTAAGCAACTATTTTTTTAACAAACACTATTTTTAACCATAAGCCTGAGATAGCGATTTCAGTAAACTTCAACTGAGATACAAAAATAGATTTCACTTTAAAAGACTTATAAATGCGTAGGAGTTAAATTTTACGGGTTTTGAAAAACTTTTTTCAAGTAGAAAGATTCGCTTTATTTGATGACAGACTGAAGCAATTAAAAAGGAAAAAAGATGTCTATTCTGAAATTTTGATATTCACAATTCGAAAAATTTGGCAAATGAAATGAATGAAGAAGCGAAGGAAACGAAGACGAATATACTTTCATTATTTTTATATAGTTTTGTTGCTGTTAATAATCCAAAGTGTTAAATCATCGTCATTTTACAATGTACGAGTATTTCACTGCTTAATATAATAAATTATATTTAATGTATAGCATTATTCGCAGTAACATTAATTTTTTATTACCCTAAAAACGTGTTTAAAAATTAGATAAAAAATAAATTAGTGACCATTCAAATTTCCTTTAATGATTTATATTTTGTTCGCTTTTTAAGAAATTAATGATTTAAATTATTTTTTTATTTTCTTTATAAGTTGCCTAATCGCAATTTTTTTTAATTTGGTAAATTTTTATAGCAAATAAATATTTTGGTATAAATATACTACAGTATTTTTTAAGTAATTAATATCTTTTTCATTTTAAAAACATTTTCTTATTGAATGAATTCTGTTAATAAAATTTTCTACTTCAATATTTCAGAAATCGCAGAAATGATTACTTTGATTATGTTATTTTGAAAATTAATATCACACCAAAAAGAACTCAAATTATAAGTTAAATGGTTTTAAACTAAAAAATTGATGTAACGATACAATATAATAAGAATTAGTCTCATTGAAGAATTGATGTTTCATTTGTAATATTGGGATTCACTTGCACAAAAATATTTAAATTGCGTAGTTATAAATTTAGTGAATTTAAAGATATATATTTTAACTATAATTTTCGAAGCTTCATATTCACCTTGAGATTAAACAAAAACTTTTTACATGTAGAAAAAAAAACAAAATTATAATTTATCTTACCAAAACATTGCTAAAAGTACATTAAAAAGTAGTTTTTAAAACATAAAACCATCGAAAATATAAAAAATGGACACTAAAGTGCTTTCAACTGATTCAAAGAGTCATAATAAAGGGAAACATTTTTAAGGTATGATTGTTCATGAATCACAGAGGACAAAATATCTGAAGACTAATCTATTTCATAAGGAGGGGGGAAATGAATATTCAATGGTCACGTACTAAACTTCACTGAAATATTTAGTAAGCTGTATAATATCTAGGGTATATCGTAGGAGAGCATATCATAACAATTATTTCTCCCTTTAGTTAAAATTTAAAATGATTCTCTGATTATGAATATGTAGATATGCGAAGTATGGACTATGTTCTTGCATTTCTGAAGTTTCTGTCGCTATCTTATTTTTGGTTTGACCTTGATAATGTTGTTATAGAAGTTTATGATACTTTTTATGAGCAATACGCTCTTTAAGTCTGTCTTTTTTAATTTGCTAGTTGCCAAACCGAAATAACTGAGTTTTTCTATTTTATGTTATCTATAAAACGCAATATATATATTATATATGGGGTCTATTTTTGTGCAAAATTTCTTTTAATTTGACATGTTTTGCGATTAAGTTTTATACAATACATACTTATGTTAATATATATCTAGTTTTTTCATATAATAGGTGATTTGATAGGGTTTTTTAATTTGACAGGTTTTGCGATTAAGTTTTATACAATACATACCTATGTTAATATGTATCTAGTTTTTTCATATAATAGGTGAATATATTTAAAAGTGCAAAATTTGAGATAATTTTTAATACCACTTTGAAATAACTCTTAATGTTCAATATCAAAATAAATTTATTGATATATTGAGGGGGAATACCATTTTCTATTGAAATTTTATTTACAATAATTAACCCGTCTTGTAAATAATGTCTACTGCTGATTTCAATAGCTATTATCTACAAGCTGAAAATTTGTATTGGAACTTAACATTACTATTGTAGGATATAGTATTCTGCGATCTGCATGGTTTTCTGTAAACATTCCTGTCTATTTTATGCGTAGTATTGTTTCTTATTGACTCTACATCTACTAGGGCAAGGTTCTATTCCTTTCAACCTTGTTTGTTCCTAGATTATTTGCATTAAGAACTCTTCCAAATTAAAAATAAAACAATCTGTGAAGCTTGGTCAAAGAGTTTGCGAGCATACTTGTAGAAAAAATCCTAGTTGTTTAAATATATGTAAACTAGTTACCTCAAAATAGTTTACTCAGAATTTACATAGCAATTTTTTTCTGGAGAAAAAATTGCAAAATATTGAAAAGATCTATGTAAGTGAGGGTTGCGGACGAATACAGTTAAAAAATTACACATTTAAAAACTAGTAAAAACATCAAAATATTATCACGATATTTTTTTTTTTTTTTTTTTTTTTTTTTTTAGATTAATAACATTCAAGATTTCATTTAAAAATACTTTCTTTTATACAAATAATTGATATATTAACTTGAGATGAGGTAATCATTTTTCTTCAAACAAAAAAAACTGTTAATGAGACAAACACATAAGCTATGTTGTAAAAGGAATTAATCAGGTAGGCAAGACAATGATATTAATTTTTTTATAAGATATACACGTCAATATTTCTTCTTAATTATAGAATTTGAAGTATTTAAAATTAGAATATACGAATACCAAATCATATAAATAAACAAATCATGTTCTGAATATTTTGCTGCAAAGTCATCGAAACTAAATTAAGGTAAATATGTTTTACTTTTTGTGAAAGCTATGTATAAATAAAAAAAAGTAGTTGCAAGAATTATGCTTACAAAACTTCGAACATACATAAAGAATGTTTAATTTTCAAATTAGCATAGGGGTATTTGAAAGTGAGTGCATTTACAAAGTAATTGAATCTAGTTTAAAATCCCACAGACATATTGATGATTTTTTCTTTTTTTACGAAAAAAATGTGCTCTTTAGAAAACCGCATAAAAGTAATTATTCATAAATTGTACATGAAGCAATTTTTAAGCTATTTTAATTACTATAGATTTCACTGCGGTATCTACATTATAAAGGCCAAACGTATATGTGCGTAACGCATACGTCATTTTGCTAATGGCAACACTTTCCCCTGCAATTTCGGTTGTGCAATTTTCTCTACTGCGAATTTTGCACTTCTAAACATTGCACATTTTAAACTTTTACACCGTCGTATAGAGAAAAAAATTTACTTTTAAATGCAATTTGTTTGAAAGCTGCATCTCAATTTATTTTTGGAATATTAATTTTTTATAGTTTTTAGTACCAACTTTCTAATTGAGGCAACATAATCTCTCCATTTTCTGCTAAAATTGAAAAAAAAAATAGAAAGTAAAATGCGCAAAACTTTCCCAAGCAATTTTCGGTACTGCAAATTTTACACTTCTAAACATCGTACATTTTAAATTTTTACACCACCATATAGAGAAAAAAAATGTACTTTTAAATGCAATTTGTTTCAAAGCTGTATCTCAATTTATTTTTGAGATATTATTATTTTTTTAATTTTTAGTATCAATTTTATAATTATGGCAACAGAATCACTCCATTTTCTCTTAAAGTTGAAAAGAAAAAATAATAGAAACTAAAATGCTTATAGTATTTCAAAAATATCACGTGTTGTAAAATCCGGTGAATTTCTGTTTTATTTCGTTTAATAATTTGGATAATTGAGTTTTATAGTATTTTGTTAAGTTTAGCTTAAAATAATATTTGTTTGAGAGTTAGACTGACCAATATAAGATGCAACTGTAACTGATTTTGTAGATTTATTATAAATTAATGAAACAGTTCTTTCTTAAAGATCTTCTTTCGTCGAATTTCGACAGATTCCACCTCGTTTTTTAATAATATTAATAGTTAGTAATAATAATTCCGTCATCTAACGTTAATAAAAACCTTTGTATGATAGCACAAATCATGTGTGTAATAATAATAATAATTCCGTCATTTAACGTTAATAAAGACCTTTCTATGACAGTAGAAATCATGTGCCTATGATGAACCGATTGTGAACTAACCGACCATTCATATGCCAAGCACATTTAAAGAAAAAAAAAAACATTAAAATCAATTTTAAAAGTCAGACTATCTCTTACAATATATATATTTAAAATTATTGCCATTTAAAATTTCGTAAACGAATTGCTTAAATTAAAATTCAATTGTCTGCGAATTCTTCTCTTTCCAAAAATCATGGTAAATAATACCTGCTTCATTCACTTGCAGAGACAAGAATCATAAAATACCTTTAATGCCATTTACTTAAAGACTCATAAAGTCCAGTTTTAGTTTTATAAGTGAAATTTTAGACAGTTCAATTCGATTTATTTTTTGTATATGAGAATTAGAAACAATATTTTCCTACTAAAATAAAAAGATTTGATTTACAATATTATTTCTTACTATTTTTCCCCGTTGAAATGAGTGAAAACATGCATTGTAAATCTATGCATTTGACATAAAAGTTATATTTTTAAAATAAAATGAGTAAAAGGTTTATATTTCAAATGAAAGGGATCCAATAAGAATGCCAGTGATGTGAAAAATATGTGACTCTTTATTACCTGATCACAGCTAAAATAAAATTATTCTACATGTTATAAAAACGTATATTTGTACACATCCAATTTACTTTAATTTCTCATCGCATGCATTAAGAAACTTACACCTAAAATTTTGGGTATTGATATGAAGAAGCATCATTTTGTGTTATGGGTGGCATTTAGCAAATAATCCATGCGAAAGCAAGTATGTTTATTATTTTCCTGAATCAAAATGTAACAGAACTCCGGATTATTTGTTTCTTGTTTATTAATATCGGTGTTTTAATATCAGTTTGGAGAATATTAATGTAAAAAACAGAGAGAGAAAATATTTACAGTGATTGCAGTGCAGAATTAATGAAAGAAATACACACACACACACACATATATATATAAATATATATATATATATTCCATTACCTGCGATTTATTCTGCCAAGCTGTCTAAATGACAGACCAGATGTAATGACCAATAAGGTTGTCTTAGTGAAAAATCCCAAAAGACTATCGTCCAGTTAGCTTAACAGGAAAAGCATTGGCCTTGTAAGCCAAATATCTGGGTTAGATTCCCGGCCTGGGCAATTTTTCGCTCAGTTAGAATTATTCAATTCGTATGATAAATTTACCAATCAGTTTGATTGTGTTAAAATATTAGTCCTCATGATGTCATTTACTATATTTATGCACATGCTTGTCTTTTCTTTATCTTCTTTTTTCTCCACTTCTTCCCACAAGTTTCCTTCTCAGTCGGTACGTAATTGGGCTGCAGACCCAGAGTTTATGTGTTTTATCCTCTCCGACGCCTTTACTTTTTTGTTTTGATCTTTTTTAAGTCAGTTTATAAAGTATAGATACTTATTCTCCGTTTCTTTATACATTTTTTATTGTGAATCGGATGATTAAGTGAAATTTTAATTTTATAAAAATTTTGACTCAAGCCATTTATTTTATTTATAATAATTTATGTATAGTATAATTTTATATGACATATGATGACCGTATAAACCAACGGGTACAAGTGACAAAAACCAACTTCAAGTACATTATATTTAAAGATAATCGACGCTTAATTTGAACATCAATAATAATTCACTGAATTCGAATAGGAAACTGCCGCTTGTTTCATTGTGCTCTTTCAACTCTTATTTCAATTACTGTAAAAAAATGTAGACTGCAATTTTCTTTAAATTTATAATTAATCAATATTGATTATTATTCGATAATAGTGGTTTATCTCTTTAACAAGACACATAATTAGAAAATCAATTATACTTCTCTACATGAATAGAAAAAAGCCTATTTCCAGAACATCTGTGCACTAGTTTATTTATTTTTTTTTTCAGTTTTCTCACTTATACGCTACGCACTTCGTATTATGCACAACTATATCGCATAACTTACATTAAATTTCAGTGACATATATCAATTTTCTTATTCATAAAATAGTTTAATATTTTTAAAATATGTCGTACATAATCCTCCACCCCCCCCCCCTTTACCATTATGTAAAGAAAATATTTCGTGTGGCCCTGTATAGGAATAACAGTTGTTTTTTTTCATCGCATATTTTATAACAAGCATATTTTAGTTCAATTGCTAAATGAATATAAATTTTTATGTGTTTCGCTGGGTGAAACATCTTTAAAATTCATTTCAAACGATTTTTTCCTTAGGTTGTTATGTAACGGTAAACTTTTGACTGTCCCTGTAAATGAACTTATCATGCTATAAACTTCATTTAAAACAGGGTTCGTGCTAAAGTAAGCGTCAATAACTTCCAAAATACCTTTGAAATCCGAGTATATTTACAGGAGTTAGAGCGCGGACAGGCGGATAGACGGGCAGACAGTCCGAATTCGTATATTCTTTTGAATTTTTTTAGAAAGTGTTAAAAACACTTTATCTAAAATATAGTCTCTCAATTTTTGTGACCGTTTATGTAATAATAAAACAACTTACTGCATTTCAAAAAAAAAAAAAAGAAAGAAAGAAAAAGAAAAAGTGCGCAGTTAAATTGATGGCATTAGACTCACAGGCTACTCACACTAATAATATATTTTACTCTTATTTCACAGAATAATGCCCCTCAAAAAATAAATTAAGGTGGGATTTCTTTCCACACTTCTCCCCTTACCCCTCCTTTATAGATGACAAATGAAGCTCCAAGTTTAATCAGAAAAAACCTGTATGTCAAATTTTGAGCAAATCGGACAATTCTTCTTGAAAACACATTTATCTAAATTAAGGGGGGGTATTAACTCCCCATTCCCTCTTTATTTTATACTTAACCAATGAACCTTCAAATCTATTTAAGCAAGGGTCTTTGTCAGATTTAACCGGTATCCGAAATTTGACACAAAGTGAATAATTTTCTTTAAAAAACACGTTTATCTAAATTAAAAGTGAGGAGGGGGAATTAACCACCATTTCCTTTTTATATTTAATCAATGAACCCATAAAACAATCCAGAGAAGCGCTTTGCTTTATCTGAATAAAACTACATACAAAATCTTCAGAAATCATATAATTCTATCAAAAATTGTTAACGTGTCGCATACATACATAAATGCATACAGAAACGGCAAACATATTAGTACTCAAACTTTGGTAGCCTGTGAACAAGAAAATCAATTTAAAAAATCGCTTTTATGATATGTTAAGACTTGAGTTTTAATACGAGTAACATTTTTTAAAGTCAAACTTTATATTACTGTTTCATGGAGTATGGATAGTGTCCAGCCTTTACCTCATTAATCATTTGTTATTGTATCACATTAAAAATATATATTACTTTTTTCGCATTGAATGTTATTAAAATTAAAAAGTGAAATTTAAATTAAGATTTATGATTAATTTTAAAAAAAAAATTTTGACGTAAGCAAGGACATTTGAATAAATTTATCAATAAAGAAACGCTAAGTATTAATGAACTTTCAAAACGACTGTATGTCATATCCGTATTTTTCAATTCAGCATCATTAATTCAGTTATTTGTTTTACTAAATGACTAACTTTTAATATCTATTAAAGAGATAGCTTTAATAAAAAGGCAAAAACATTTGTCGGAAAGGGAAACAAATAATTTTAATTTTTCTGTTATTTTTTAATGATGCTTGGAAGGGATTTTTCTCATTAATCATTTATTACTTCTTGTATTTTAGAAAGTTATTAGTTTCCTTTTTGAAGTAAATGACGTTCAGTTAAACAGTTTCAAAATCTAAATAAAAATATTAATTGCGTTAAATTAATTATTATATGCGTACAAAGAATATTTTTTTAGTAAAACAATTATAATTTGTCCTATGGTTATTGTTTAATTTTTTTTTCTTTGTATTACATTTATTTAGATGCATTTTCCCAAGTGATACACTTAAAGCAATTAATTGAAAAACAAAAATATGCTTTATTCTTTCATTATAATTGGTGATAATGTGTGATAGTTTATTTATTTTTGTAACAGTATTAATATGCAAAAAGCACATTAAATGATTAAATGTATAGATTAAAATGAAATGTAATTTAAAAAAAAAAAAATTCTGAGACCCACCAAAATTCACTGATACCATTATTCATAATGTAAAGAACAATTAAACACAATTGAAATACATGTTTATGCAAACCATCGTAGGAAATACCAGTTATGCATAAATATATGGGTTAAGCGATATTGCGAGAGTGGTAGGGATTTAGTGAATGGTTGATGAGATGTTACCCCCTGACCGCTGAGCAAAAGGGCAAAATTGTAATGTTGTCTTCGCTGTAATTGATTTTAAATGTTAATAAAATGTGGGTTTTCTAACATGGTATAATTTGTTTGTTTCGTATATGCTTATAAGACTGGAAAGTATTAATCATAACTTAATTTCTTAAAATTGGATTAAATTTGTAGAATTATATTAATTTAAATAAAGCTTCAACTGCAGTGAAACTTGCAGCCTAGTGAACGGATATATCAAGTCATGGGCAGTGGGAAGATTGAATGAGACAAGAGTTAAGTAATTAACGAATAAAGGGTTAAGAGTTGAGTGTTAAGTTTTAAGAACTAGGAACTAGGGTTAGATATAAAGAGTTAAGTGTTAAACGTTAAGGGTAAAGGGGTTAAGAGATAAGGGTTAAGTGAGTTAAGGGGGGTATTAAGTGAGTGGTATTGTTTAAGAATGTTAAGTGTGTAGAACACAATGGTATTTAGCGTGTTATATCAATTTTTATTTTAATTATATTTTTTAATAAAATAATTGCAATTCCTTACGAAAATTTGTCTGAATTGTCCACAAATGAATGGATTTTCCTATATACAGTAGACTCTCAATTAACTGGGAACGGATTATCCGGGTTTTGTATTTACCGGGACCGTAAAAATTTAGTTTTGAATACTATTTATTATGATAGATGAAAATAGGAAAATAGAAATTAGTAAAAAGCACCGTAGTTAGAAATCATGGAGAGCGATTTTATAGGATGAAGGAAATGAAACTCCTGCAAAAAGCGACGTGGCGATACTATTGATTTGCAGAGAAAAATCATAGAAGAATCGAGAAAGCTAAACTGTTGTGAAAATGTGGATGAAGAAGCAGTACAATATAGATTAAAGAAGATTCGAAATCGGAATGTTACGAAGTTTTAAGTGACGATGACGTTGTGTCGCATGACGCTTGTGGTTCGGGTGACAAAAGTAATTTAGAAAAAAATCCCTGAAAGTAAGGAAGAAAATCTTATTACTCTGGCAAAAATAATCCACGGTGATGCATTATTACACACTGAGGTGTTACATAAGGCGCAACACTAATCACTGAAAAGGACCTGGATAATAATGTTGAGTCTATCGGGGCGTACTTTTCAAATATCTTTCTCAAATTTTAATATTTTTACATGTTTTTTTTGCATAGGATAGCTGAGGATGATCTATAACCGGGCTAGTTTTTACTTTCTCAATTTTGGTTTCAGATTTATTTAAAAAAATTACTTTAACTTTCGAAACCGATTAGAACTGGTTCTGAAACTGAAACTCTCATAATATAAAAAATATATAACCAAAATCGAAAAAGTAAAAATTAGGCCGGTTGTGCATCGTTCTCAGCTAACCTCTGCAAAATAATCCTATAAAAACATTAAAATTTGAGCGAGATATTTGAAAAGAACACTCATGTAGACTTTACATTATCATCCAGGTCTTTTTTCTGTGACTAGTATTGCGAGTTAATCAAGTGGAGCAAGAAGATGAAAGCAGATTTGCTAAATAAAGGATGTTGAGAAATTTGAAAAATAAAATCAGTTAAAGAGTAAATGAAAACAAGAACATACCTTTATCATTTCATTCTTCACAAAAAATTGAGGTAAACTACATACCTATTTTTTTATATTATATTACTTGTAAATCTAAATAACATTAAAATTTATTTGTATTAAATAAACTATTACTGCCCTATTGTATAATAATTTAAAATTTTCTGCCCCCTTTTTCTAAACTTTTTCATCATATTTTTCAAAAATTCGATTATTCGGGATATTTGCTTATCCGGGCGAGAGGTTTCCCTGTCAACCCGGTTAATCAAGTATCTATTATATTCAAATATGTTTTGAGCCTTAATTTTTAATAAAAGCACTCGCTTACAACAAAAGCCTTCAAAACATATTAATGAAGTGATAGAAAAGTCAATTGAATTTTTTTTTATATAGCCTTTTCCATCAGAAAGTATATGATTGTTTCTTTCGGAATAAACAGAAAAAAATACGTGATAAATTGGATTCATGGACAAATCAGGTTTAGATTAGATTAATTTTAACACAGTTATTCCAATGGACCCTATCAGTGATGACGTCATAGCCAAATCAACTCGAAATGCCAACTGCAAATTAGTTCCATACAAACAACAAAGTTCAGAGAAAGATAGACAGGAAATGTGTTAATTCGGTGTGAAGCTAAACTTCCAGCCGTGAAACAGTTTTAAAAGGTCATAAATCGGCCCAAAAACTTGCGGCTCGTTATAAAAACTTTTCCTTGTCAAATAAATTTAGTTCTAGTTCCTCTTGCTTGTCTTATTTTTAACAACATTTGTGTTTCATATTGAAAACGATATAATGTAACTCTAATAGACTCTCTGAGCTCTATGGATTTCTTTGGAAGCAATTTGAGGATTTGAGGTTGATACGTGGCGTTGAGTTGCCTGCGATCTCACACTGATAGTTTACTGGTAAATAAATCATGTGAGATGTAAATTTCCAACTTGACAAAAAAATGGATTCGAACCAAAGATCTCCTGGCTGAAGCACTAATAGTGTAATACATGAGCTATCCTGGACGAATCTGGTGGACCTAATTCGATATACAATTTTCGCCCAGTTGGAAATTTACAATACATATGATTCATTTACCAATTAGTATAATTGTTCTAAAAATTGCTCTAGCATAATTACGTAACCAGCATTCTCTGGTATTGCATTACCTGCGGTTTATTTTGTTAGACTGTTTCAGATATTGGACAAAGTGCTATAATCAATAAGATTAGCTTTGTGAATTAGATCCACCATATTCGTGCTGATTCAAATCCTGGTTCGGACATTTTACGCCCAGTTGGAAATTTTCATCTTATAAAATCAGTTTAGTACATTGGTCATCATTGTTAACTGCATGGACTTCGATGTAAAAAATGACATTTTCAACATTTAGGTGATGTGCATATATAACATCTTAAATTTTTTGGTAATCTTCCCATAATTCATAAGCCCATCCCCTCCTCTCTTTACGCTATCTCACGTTATCATAAATCGGCTCCATCTCCCACGTAAAAATATTTTTATCAATGTCTAAAAATGAAATTTTTATTTTAGAATATTTTTTCGAGTTATTTTTTGAGATAATATATAGATATTCTTATACTTTTATTTTTCACAAACTTTATTGCTACAAATGAAGAGAAACGAAGAAAATATCACAATAAATAATATGAAATTTGTATATGAATTTATATCAAATATCCACTGTTTAAAAGTATTTAATAATAGTTTAATAAAAGTTTTTGTTATATAATATATTCAACTATTATTCTTGAATACCTTATGCAACAAAAAATAATACGACAAATAATAAAGCAAATTCTTGCAATTTTCCCTCTCACTGGTGGGGACAGGACTTCATATAAACAAAATAGGCGGACAACATTATTTCTCTTTTATTTATTAGTTAACTCAAGGTTCAGGTTTAGCTAAGTGAGGAGACCTACCAATTAGCTTGAGCTTCTCAAGCACCACCTAAAACAGTAAACTCAACGAGTATCATTTAAAAAATACTTCCTAGCTTGCTTCTCGAACAGCAGATTATATATGCGTACGCATGACATAAGATAACAAACGCCAAACGTCGGAATATTACATATTTTTGAATTAAATAACTTTATAATCATTTAATGATTTTTATAATAACATTGTATTTCCACAAAAATAGATAGCATAAATAATACGACAGGTAATTTTGCTGTAAAGCAAAAGTTACGAAAAACAAGTAAAATTTTGTTTTGATAAAAAAAATGAGAACGATGTCAAAAGAAAAACCCGACCAAACAGACAGATGTGCCAAAGTATTTAAATTTAAAATACCTTCCCAGTCAATAGCGGGTCTAAACAAATTTTTGGCGGTGGATTATCGTAGTGGAAAGTACTGACGAGCTTTATCTTGCATAACATATTTCCTGTTAACCTCTTCAGACCTGACATATCTTGTAGGATACACAACTTTACAATTTTTTTTTCACGCACATAAATAATGTAAAAAAAAAGAAAAATTGGTACAAATGGATCCTAACAGATAGCAGAAATAGACAAAATAGCTATTTGTTTCTTATATCGCTTTATTAGCGAGCTACCTGTTATATAAAAATGTTTTGCAGCAGAAATGTACGAAATGTACAAAAATGAAAACATAAATAACTTTAAAGATAGAAAACCAACGATTATAAATGCACAAATAATGTAAGAAAAGGTAGCAAACAGCCGTTTCGAATCTACTATGGAGATTCTTCATCAGTGCAAAACTCAGTGAGCTAGAAAACGCAAAAATGAGCAGAGAGACAGAGAGACGCAGGCTTATATACCCGCTACGGAAACGATCCCGCCTAAAGGAGAGCAACCAATGAGAAGAGAGCAGCCTAACAACTGGATGGACAAGTAGCGACATCAACCGGAGAATAAACAAAACAAAACTAAAAAGCGAGAGGGAAAAAAAAGGTTTAAATTAAATTAAAGATTTCCAAATGCTTGGAAAATAAGGCGTACTTAATAAGTCATTGACTAAGGAGTAAGAATTTTTAATGATGTGGTAAGCTTCCCAAAAATCAAGATCAAGAATGGAAGGACACTTTTGGATAATGGTAGCTGAAGAAAAGTTAGACTTATGTTGTAAAGACCAACAATGTTGAGCAATGGAAGAGCGTTTAAGCTCTTGATTTTTGACATACCTTTTATGTTCCGTTAAACGAAATCTGAGAGCACGTTTAGTCTGACCAATATAAGAAAGGCCACACTGGCAAGAAATTTGGTAAATACCCCAGTTATCTAAGCGATCAATGGGATGCTTAAGATTTGAAAAGGCAATTTTATTAACAGGAGAAAAAGTAACATTGAAATCGAACCTTTTTAAAATTCTAGCAACTTGCTGACTGATTTTGGGAAAAAAAGGCAAAACAACCAAAGTATTGGAGTTCGAATTAAAGTTTTTTCTTTCAGATTGGGTGGATTTTGTCAATTTTCTATGAATTGAATCTATAATATTAAGGGAATAACCACGATCAACAGCAATAGCTTTAAGATAATTAAGTTCATCACTGAGTAACTGAGGAGTTGAACAAATATTGGAAGCCAGGAAAACAAAAGTTTTAAAAGCCGCAACTTTCTGGTTAGGAGGATGTGAAGAATATCTGTGAGGTGGAAGACTGACCGCAAAAGGTTTACGAAAGACAGTAGTCTGAAAATTATCATCATCGCGAATAACAAGGACATCCAGAAAAGATAGGCAATTGTTCGATTCAACTTCAAAAGTAAATTGAATGTAAGAATCAATAGAATTCATAACAGAGAGAATATGATTTATATCAGAATTCACATCAATTAAAGCAAAAACATCATCTACGTAACGAACATAAAAATGAAATTTTAAGACTTCAAACAATTTTATTTCAAAATAGTGCATGTAAAAATCACATAAAATCGGACTAAGAGTGTTACCCATAGCCAAACCGTCAGTCATACGAAAGAAATTCCCGTTAAATACAAAAGTGTTTTGAGACAAGCAAACACGAGTGAGATGAATGAGCTCCTGGATTTCGAAAAAAGAAAAATGAAATTCACAGAGCCTTTTCTTCAGGCAATCTAAAGCCCCTTCGACAGGAACATTAGTAAACAATGATGAAACATCAAAAGAGACCATCATGTGGCCTTGTGGCCTAAAACTGTGAAGTTTCTTAACAAATTCAAAAGAATTTTTAACAGTGAAAGAATTACCGCTTGAAAGAGGAGAAAATATGGAAACAAGATATTTTGCAAGTTTATAAGAAACCGTACCGATATTGGAGACAATGGGTCTAAAAGGAATGTCAGGTTTATGAACCTTAGGTAAAGCATAAAACCTGGCACAATGAGCAACTGAAGGAATAAGAGACCTCTCTTCTCTAATTGAATTTTTTTTTTACTGCTCAGTTTTCCTTAGTTATATAGATCCATAATTGAAATGTAAAAAGTATATGAATAAACCCTGGGGTCTGCAGAACTTAACCCTTAACTGTTGTGACAAAAATTGTCGCATAACTATATAACTGTCGCATAAAACTGTCGTAAGTCTATGAGCGGTCTGTCAGACCGCTAAATTTAAAGATGAATAAATGTTACATTAACTCTAGGAATACGATTTAAGTATTAAACTTTATATACCAGACGATTATAAATAAAATTTAACTAGTCAAAAGTCTCTGGAAGTAGCAATAAGGCTCCAAATGAAATAAAATTCCACCAGTATCTATAGTTAAAATAAAAATTACGAGTTAAGCTGTGAAACCTGAAAAAATCAGCGATCTCTGAGACTGCTAACAGTAGTTATGGGTTAAGACAATGATAAGCTTTGACGGACAAGAAAATTGTACATTCTTACAGAAGAGCAAAACGTGATATCATAGTGGACCACTGATATTAAACTTACGAAAACTTCATACAACCACAAACAAAAATATACAATAAGTTCTACCGAGTTATTCGCAATCCTGAAAAGCGTTTTCTTTCATGAGTAACCTCAGAAACCAAATTCGTGATTTAAAAAAATTACTTATAAAAAAGTGTTGTACTTTTATGCTCTATTTTTATGCTTCCTTTTTAGGTGCGTTCATAATTATGTAAATGCGTTGCACCTATAGTTGTCGTTCAGTCCGTCCGTCTGCATATAACAATGAAAAAACTACCCAACCGAATCGTTTGAAATTTAAAATATATAATTATTACATAATTTTGTCGAGTCATTTCAAATTTTATGAAAATCGGATGCATAGATCAATTACAGGGACAATCAAAATTATTCCATTACATTACGGTCAGTGGGGAAAAAAATTTCAAATGCATTTTAATCGTTTGAAATTTAAAATATATAATTATTACATAATTTTGTCGAGTTATTTCAAATCTTATCAAAATCGGATGCATAGTTCAATTACAGGAACATTCAAAAGTATTCCGTTACATTACGGTCATATGGGAAAAATGTTTCAAATGCATTTTAATGGTGTTACACTCATTCGAACATAATGAAATTGATATGCATCTATAAAGTACATATTATAATATACATTTTGTATAATCTGTGGTGCAAAGAACATTTCTTATTGAATTACAAGGCTACACAAAAATATTCCATTATATAATGGTATAGGGAGAACATTGTTTGGAGCATATTTTAATTGTAATTAACTATTTACAATTTTATGAGATTGATATATGAGAGTGATATTTTAAAAACTTCGTTATCGTACGAACGCACCTCATTTGCTACGCTTCACGTACAATTTCCAACTTGCTTTCTCTCTTTCCTTTCTAAACACTCTCCGAACATCATTGACCTATTTTTTTCCAGCAAGATTTAGCTAACTATACACAATTAAAATCGATTGTTTTATCGACAAATGAGTCTGCTTTAAAAATGCGTCTTGAAACAAATTATACCTTTCCAACACATGAAATTAATTTTCAACTTCAATAACAAATATTTTCGCATATTTCAGACTTGGAGAAAGCCACGGAGCAATATATGACAGATCTGACAATGGTAAATTTGACAAAATGAATCTGGAAACTCGGCTGTAGTCAAGCGAAGAATCAGAATTTAAAACTGTCATGAATAATTAGAATAATAATTAGAATAGAAAGAAAAAGAACAGATTTTATTAGAAATAAAGCATTTATAACAGATAATATGGAAAAAATTAGGAAGATAAAAGAAAATCAGAACTCAGAAAAAATAGCTTCAAACAAAGCATTTACATTTAGTTTTATTGGAGTGAGAGAGAAGTTGCCATTAGGCAAATACAAACTTATAACTGTGGAGTTGAGAGATTAGCAATATTTTGGCATAAATGCTATCTCAAAGAGAATTTTTAACAGATTTGTCAGTAGTTTTCTATACTTTTTGGTATTTTGCTTTAAAACATTTCATTAGGAGCGAAATTTTGGAAGAATGGCAGGAAAACAACTCAAACAACGTGAGTGGTTAAGCGGAAATGTTTAACTTAGTGCACGCAGCTCCGCGGTGTATGTTCCAAAGGCCCCGCCTTTTTTCCTTTATACCATGTAATAATGTCATACATCTTATTTTCTGTACATTCTGCTCACTTTCTGAATTGCTAGATACTTTTTTCCTAAAACAATTAAAACAAGTTGGAAATTGCACGTGAAGCGTAGCAAATGAGGTGCGTTCGTACTATAAGTTTTAAAATATTCAAATCTTGCTGATATAGTAGAGCGTACTTTGGATACAGTATAGTGGTCGAAATCTTTGTGTTCCTTTAAATATGCAGGGAGTAATTTTTATTATACTTCATTAACGTATATCTTAGTCATAAAATGTGAAGTAGGTTAATATAATTAAAACACGCACCAAACAATGTTTCCCCGTGTAACATTATTTAGTGGAATACATTTGTGTGGCCCTGTAATTTAATAATAAATATTCTCTGCGTCCCAGATTGTATGGAATGTAGATTTTAGTACATACATCATAGATTCATGTCAATTATATTATGTTCAAATGAGTGTAACACCATTAAAATGCATTTGAAACATTTTTTCCCATTGATCTTAATGTAACGGAATACTTTTGATTGTCCCTGTAATTGATCTATGCATCCAATTTTCATAACATTTGAAATGACTCGACAAAATTCTGTAATAATTAAACATTTTAAATTTCAAACGATTAAAATGCATTTGAAACTTTTTTTTCCTATTGATCGTAATGTAACGGAATACTTTTGATTGTCTCTGTAACTGATCTATGCATCCGATTTTCATAACATTTGAAATAACTCAACAAAATTATGTAATAAATATACGTTATAAATTTCAAACGATTAAAATGCATTTGAAACTTTTTTCCCCATTCACGTTATGTAACGGAATCCTTTTGATTGTCCCTTTAATTGATATATCCATCCGATTTTCATAAAATTTGAAATGACTCGACAAAATTATGTAATAATTATATATTTAAAATTTCAAACGATTCGGTTGGATAGTTTTTGCGTTGTTATATGCGGACGGACAGACAGACGGACAGACAGATGGACAGATATACGGACAGACGGACGGACTGAGCGACAACAATAGGTGCGACGTATTTACATAATTACGAACGCACCTAAAAAAGATTTAAAGAACCCCAGACCTGCTACACTGAATTTCACAGATGTATGAGAAATATGAACATTTTGAGATTTTTAACACCAAATTTTAGCTATATCAGCGGCAGAAATTGAGTGTTGCAAGACATTTTCCAACTATTTGAAAATAGAAGAACGAGTAGTGATTTTATATTTTTAAGTGGTTGCGTCACATGAACAGAATGCAGAATATGCAGATTTTTTTGTTACGGTGGTAATAAAAGCGATACTTTTCTTTGTCCATATATGGGACCATTTTTGGACCATTTAATTTTTTTACGAACAATCTGTGATTAAGTATTATATTTCTGCATTGTAATGAACTTACCTTATGATTTAATATGCTGAATATTTTTTAGCAATTGTTTCAAAATTTTGATCGACTATTTTTAAAAAATCATCTTTCCATATACTTTTGAGACGCACTGTACAGCCATTTTTGAGGACAATTTATACAGATTATTACTCTTATTTGAATATTATTCATAAGTATTTTTTTAGTATAGAATTATCAACAATTATTTACACAAAAATATGTACTTGAATTAAAAAAAATGCTTCATATATGCTTGAGTCTAATCATTATATCTCATTAAAAAGGAAACATAAGGATCGGTTGATATTTTGAGGCGATATAAATCAGTTCTCAAAAGGAAAAAATCATTTTAAAATTAATATAAATTAAAAACTTCAAACAACGTTATAAACGCACAAACAACGTACAAAGTTCCAAAAAATCCTATACCGCCGTTTTAAGCAAACTCTAAATATCTTCCTCAGTGCAAAAGAAAAAGAAAAAGAATATCGCCCAGTTAAACTGATGGCATTGAGCTCACAGGCTACTCATACTTATTGTACATTACAGCCTTGTATTTTCGTTAATTCCGTTCGAATAAAAAAATTAAGAAGGGGAAACAGCTCTCCCCTTTCTCCTTTTTTATACTTAATCATTGAACCTCCTAAACTATCAAGTGCATGCTTTATCATATTAAAAAAATCTATATCCAAAATTCAGAGCAAATCGGATAATTCTGAATAAAAACCCATTTAGCATTTAAATAATTTAAGAGGAGTTATTCCCCTCTTTTATACTTAACCATTAAACTTCCAAAACTATTCGGAGATTTGAACGAAATCTGACAATTCTGATTGAAAAATCCATTTATACAAGTTAAGGGGAGGGGCATTAGAACCCCCGTTCCCCCTGTTTATACTTATTCAATGAACACCTAATAACAGCCACGGACTCGCCTAATCAGAATGATCCTATATCTAAATTTTGAATGAAAACTGTTAATTCTGCATGAAAATCCCGTTTATATCAATTAAGAGGACGGGCATGAGCCCCCCGTTCCCCCTGTTTATACTTATTCAATGAACACCTAATACCAGCCACGGTATCGCCTCATCAGAATGATCCTATATCTAAATTTTGAACGAAAACTGTTAATTCTGCATGATAATCCCGTTTATATCAATTAAGGGGGGGCATGAGCCCCCCCCCGTACCCCTGTTTATACTTATTCAATGAACACCTAATAACAGTCACGGAATCATCTCATCAGAATGATCCTATATCTAAATTTTGAACGAAAACTGTTAATTCTGAATGAAAATCCCGTTTATATCAATAAAGGGGGGGGGGCATGAGCCCCCCGTTCCCCCTGCTTATACTTATTCAATGAACACCTAATAACAGTCATGGAATCATCTCATCAGAATGATCCTATATCTAAATTTTGAACGAAAACTGTTAATTCTACATGAAAATCCCGTTTATATCAATTAAGGGGAGGGGCATGAGCCCCCCGTTCCCCCTCTTATACTTATCGAATGAACTCCAAAAACTAATCAGGGAAGCGCCTTATCAGGATATACCTACATACAAAATTTCAAGTGGATTGGATATTTTTATCATGAGTTATCGCGTTACGCACGAACGCACATACATACAGAACGGACGGGCACATAAGCTCTCAGGCTATGATAGCCTGTGAGCTAAAAAGAGGGAAAGAGAAAGCAAAATGGGTTCAAAGAGCCCCTCCGTTATAGCTTTGAGTATTGGCTAATGAATAACTGAAAGTCTGATAGCAAAGAGTTTAAATCTTAAAGAAATGACACAAATTTTGTCAGTAGTTTTCAATACTTTTTGGTATTTTGCTTTAAAACATTTCATTAGTAATGAAAGTTTGGAAGAATGGCAGAAAAACGACTCGAACTACGTGAGTGATTAAGCGGAAATGTTTAACATAGGGCACGCAGCTCCGCGGTGCATGTTCCGAAGCAGTCATAACCCCCCCCCCTTTTTTTCCTTTATACTATGTAATAATTTCATACTTCTTATTTTCTGTACATTCTGCTCACTTTCTGAATTGCTAGATATTTTTTTTCCTAAAACAATTTTAAAAAATGGTCTAAAAATCCGAGATCTGCTACACTGAATTTCACAGATTTATCAGAAATATGCACATTTTGAGAATTTTAACACCTATTTTGGAGGCATTTTACTAAATCTGGGGGGAGATTTGCAGGGATTTTGGTGGAAAATTAAAAATTAGAAATTAAGAAACCTAAAAGCATAAAGTAAGCCTCATGGGGAAAGTTCGAAGGAGAGACAGGAGAACACTCAGCGCCCTCTGCACATGTTGAGAGGCATTTCCCCCCACCTTCCTGTTCATAACTATTTCATAATGTTATGTATCTTATTTCTATAAAATGTTGTGTACTTTCTGAATTTCTAAATATTTCCCCCCTAAAACAATAAAAAAAATTAATTATTTTTTAGAAAAAAGCATTTTGAGGGCATTGTACCAAAATTTAAAGAAGCCGCCGGGAAAATTTTGATGAGAAGTTACGAATTCGGATTCAAGGATCTAAAAAATAGAAAATAAGTCGATTTCCCCAACTACCATGAATTTTACCACGTAAATATTCCTAGTGTCTGGACTATTAAGGAAAGAGAAGACTGACACGTTATGGCCATTCACATAAACTGTACTCATATTATACGCATTTATTATATCCAGCTAAACTTTCTCCAAGTGCTTTTATATGTACTTTAATTCGTGGAATTGATAAGAGCGTGGAAGATCTTCACTCGAGTTAGAAGTGTCTGAGTTTATTTGATCTCTTTTAAGCCGCTATTAGATTCACCAACATTCCATAAGACTTTTGAGCCAACACTTCATTTCCTCCAACTTTCCACGAAATATCCTCCAAACATCCAGTGTAATAGCAAACTGCAATGTCTCCCCAACTTTTTTCAACAGGTTCAAAAAAGTCTGGTCTAGCTTAGATTTTTCATCCAACATCGAACGTTTCAACGAATCAGAGATGAGCGATTGATACGAGTAGGCGTTAAATATTAACGCCTGGCACGAGTAGAAACTGGTTTTCCGGCTTTTCCTCCGACTTTTTCAAAGACTATTATAACCTTTATCTCTGTTTGAACGGGAAAATGTTGGAGTTAAAATCCACTGAAAAGTTTCTCTCGGCTAAAGTCCGTGAATCTAATAACAGCTTTAAGTTGTACTTTTCATCTAAAAACCCCATTAACTCTTACTTTAACTATAACTTTACTAACCATAATTTAACAAAACGCAAGTTAAGAATCCTCTAAAAAATGGAGAATCAATTGAAAAAAAAGATCTTGAAATGCTAACATTTATCATACTGATATATTGAAAAAACAAAGAGGAAAATGAATTTACAGATTCCAATTTCAACAGAAATGTATGCAGTAAAAAAAAAATTTCACACATTCATAAAAATCGGGTCTTTACATAATTTCACACAACCCTTAACCCTTTCGAATCCGACTTTTTTTTCAATTTTCAGAAAATATAACTTTTACATTAATAACATTAACACTAGCTATCCTAATAGATTAATTAGAATATAATGAACATTTCATTGTGTGAAACATAACAAATCTTATTGTTTTGCGCGCTATTCAATTCATATTCATATGACAAAAGGCTAAGAAAAAAAGCAGCAATAAAAATTTTCACACATTCATAAAAATCGGGTCTTCACATAATTTCACACAACCCTTAGCCCTTTCGAATCCGACTTTTTTTTCAATTTTCAGAAAATATAACTTTTACATTAATAACATTAACACTAGCTATCCTAATAGATTAATTAGAATATAATGAACATTTCATTGTGTGAAACATAACAAATCTTATTGTTTTGCGCGCTATTCAATTCATATTCATATGACAAAAGGCTAAGAAAAAAAGCAGCAATAAAAATTTTCACACATTCATAAAAATCGGGTCTTCACATAATTTCACACAACCCTTAGCCCTTTCGAATCCGACTTTTTTTTCAATTTTCAGAAAATATAACTTTTACATTAATAACATTAACACTAGCTATCCTAATAGATTAATTAGAATATAATGAACATTTCATTGTGTGAAACATAACAAATCTTATTGTTTTGCGCGCTATTCAATTCATATTCATATGACAAAAGGCTAAGAAAAAAAGCAGCAATAAAAATTTTCACACATTCATAAAAATCGGGTCTTCACATAATTTCACACAACCCTTAGCCCTTTCGAATCCGACTTTTTTTTCAATTTTCAGAAAATATAACTTTTACATTAATAACATTAACACTAGCTATCCTAATAGATTAATTAGAATATAATGAACATTTCATTGTGTGAAACATAACAAATCTTATTGTTTTGCGCGCTATTCAATTCATATTCATATGACAAAAGGCTAAGAAAAAAAGCAGCAATAAAAATTTTCACACATTCATAAAAATCGGGTCTTCACATAATTTCACACAACCCTTAGCCCTTTCGAATCCGACTTTTTTTTCAATTTTCAGAAAATATAACTTTTACATTAATAACATTAACACTAGCTATCCTAATAGATTAATTAGAATATAATGAACATTTCATTGTGTGAAACATAACAAATCTTATTGTTTTGCGCGCTATTCAATTCATATTCATATGACAAAAGGCTAAGAAAAAAAGCAGCAATAAAAATTTTCACACATTCATAAAAATCGGGTCTTCACATAATTTCACACAACCCTTAACCCTTTCGAATCCGACTTTTTTTTCAATTTTCAGAAAATATAACTTTTACATTAATAACATTAACACTAGCTATCCTAATAGATTAATTAGAATATAATGAACATTTCATTGTGTGAAACATAACAAATCTTATTGTTTTGCGCGCTATTCAATTCATATTCATATGACAAAAGGCTAAGAAAAAAAGCAGCAATAAAAATTTTCACACATTCATAAAAATCGGGTCTTCACATAATTTCACACAACCCTTAGCCCTTTCGAATCCGACTTTTTTTTCAATTTTCAGAAAATATAACTTTTACATTAATAACATTAACACTAGCTATCCTAATAGATTAATTAGAATATAATGAACGTTTCATTGTGTGAAACATAACAAATCTTATTGTTTTGTGCGCTATTCAATTCATATTCATATGACAAAAGGCTAAGAAAAAATTTTAGAGAGGTTTTAAAAATAATATAATACAAAAAGATTTAAATGATCTTACAAACTTATAATACGTTTTGCGCTTTAATACACATGATTCTTTCAGGAAAGTAATCTTTATTTTAAATTTAAAGAATAAAATGCACATTTAAATAAAAGAAAATAAAATAATAAAAATGCAAATTTTTATTGATATTAAATGTCTAAACATTAAAGAAGTCATAGACATATACTAACATGTGAACAATAACAAAAGTGTTTGTAAAACAAAACAATATTCAACTAAAATACATGTATAATTAATTGCACACCAGGCCCAAAAGAGTTAGGAATGTCTGAAGTACAAATTTGGAAAAAATATATTTTTCTGTCATTTTTTGACATTTGAAAGGTACTAAAGCCTCTCAAATGCAATCTTTAAATAACTTGTGCATTAAGAATATAATAATATTAGATATTTCTTTACAAATTATAATTTTTTATAGTTATATTTTTTTAATGATACTAATATAGAAGATAATCATTTTGAAAATAAACACACAATGATTAAAGCAACGCATTACTGAAGCATTTCAATTCTCAGCATTACTATAACAGAATAGATTTACGAAAAATGCTAACTCTTTCTTATACCTGTATGCTTATGCCCTGAATAATGCATTTGGAAATATTGATTATGTTCACATGTCAGATGAAACGAAGTTCACGGCAAAAGATTTGCAAAGCAATTGAATTCACAACGTTGTCATAACAGAAAGACGTATGAAAGGAATATATTGCGAAATATGTTAGCAATTTCGTACCCCCGATATCTATAAATTCTTTGAAACTAATGTTTGGAGATATTGATTACGGCCACATCTCATGTGGATCATGCGAAAAGTTTCAATACAAAGATTCAGAAGTTTCCCAGAAAGAGATGACATTCACTGAAACATGAATTTTTGTTTGAGAAATCTTTGCAAAACTTTTTAAGTCCTTTTTTTTCAATTTTTAGAAAAAATTACTTTTATGTTAACATTAACACTAGCTATCCAAATATATTAATTAGAATTTAACCAATATTTCGTTGTCTAAAACATAATGAATGTTACAGTTTCGCGTACTATTTAATGCATATTCATATGATAATAAGCTAAGGGAGAGTTTTTGGAGTTGCTTAGAAAATATTGTTTTAACTAATATTACAGATTCTAAATATTTTTTGCGCTTTGTTACGCATGATTCGCTCTGGAAAATTACCTTTTTTTTAATTTAAAGAGTGGAATATATGTTTAAAGTAAAAGAATTAAAAACGGTGCAAAGAGAATTAAATAAATATTTATTATTACAATTATTATTATTTAAGGACTCGACATTAATGAAGTCATACAGTAAATGCTTCGACAAATACTATCACAGAAGGCGGCAGCCTTCAAGTGACGCAGCTTTAAACCTACCATCGTCAAAACCTACCATCGTCATAAGGGTAGATGCGGAACTTCATATATACAGCCAACTCAACATCAAAGAAAATCGGAAAAGCCGCCTTCTAATAACTCAGCAAATATTGGTCAGAATGGTCCGATTTTTTTAATATAGTCTTATATTCCCAGTCTAATCCTATCCTATAATTTTTACATTTGTACGTGCCGTATATTTTTAGATCTCAATAACCATTTTAAAACTGAAATTGATGGTGTTTGTTCCTGATAATGAGATCTAGAAAATGGGCTGGGAGATTTTATTAAAACTTATATATAATATGAATCTCTTTAAGATAGAGGTAATAAGACTTGCCTTGTTTCTAGGAAAACTCTTGTTTGTTATATATTGGTCTTGGAAAATTGGACTATATTAGCTCGCGGATTACATGTTATTCTATGGGTTAGCAGACAGAGCAGGAGTGAAAAACCTTATGTACTTATGGTCACAGTTAAAACACCCAAATCGAAGCAATAAATGTTTTTTAAACTACAAAAACATCTTATCATGTGCTTTAAAACATTCAATAAATATATACTAAATCAAATTTCTATTTATATTGCCTTTATTTTTCGTAAAAAGAAAATATTACGTTTCTTACATTGGATATTTTTGCATTTTGTGGAAAAAATATTTTGAATCCTTTTTTAAAATAGGAAAATATTTTTTAATTATACATATTCAATATACTTTCGACTTATGATTTTTTTTTTTAAGTTTACAAACAAGAATTATTTTTAATAATTTGCTTTAGAATCCCATGTATTCATACGCGTTTAGATAGTTTTGTTTTGAATCGTAATCGAATTCGCTGGCGGTAAGCTTTGTACTTGGCACTTGTTGTTGTTTTTAGCATGTATGTTGTGTAATTTGCGAAATATTCAATTCCAGGAGACGAACGTGAAGCTAAACCCTCTATAATGAAAAAGAAAGGTAAATAAATATTTTTTGACACTCATTATTAAAGTATTATTTAAAAAGTGGTGTATACATTAGTTAGCATGTTGATTTGATTTCAAACCAACATAAACTATCACAGAATATGTAAACTATTGCTAAATTTTGGTAAACAAACTATATTTATAATTGACCAACAGTTAAACCAAGTGCTTGTGAATTCTAAAATTCTCAAAATAGATTGTTTTTAAGTTTATAGATGTCCTTATCATATGAATTAATTAACAATAATTATATGAATTAATTAACAATACTAAGTTTTAAGTGTTGTAAAAATTGTGCTTTTTTATTTCATTTATTAATTTCTGTGATTAATAACCCAGGATGTTAATTTTTAGATTAAAATTGCTTGAATATGTTATTCAAAATGCATTTATTATTTTTTCTTATGCATTTTTGTTGCTATTAATTTTCATTTTGAAACTGTGCCTTTTTAGCTTAGCTTAATGGCCAGTAAATCCAGGTTTTAAACAATTTTTAAAATAAGTAAGTGCACTTATTATTGGAAATTGTGAACAAACTAGTATTTATCAACAAATTACAGCAGTATTTTGATAATTCAAAAGAAAGTAATGAAGTTAATTTGTTCTTACATGCATTAGTGACTGTGGCTATAAAGATTTCAGAGATTTAAAAACAAATTAGTTGCACTCATTGTTTTTTTTCTTCATGTACACACAGTGCTTGTACAACATGCATTAGTGATTGCATTTTTAATTAATTTTATGTATTTTACGGATTGTTGCACAGCAATTTTGCTGCAGCCTGAGTGTTTTGTTTTTGTTTTGTTTTCATGTGCTCTAAGTGTTATACATGCAGTAGTTGGACTGCTTTAACGAGTTTTATTTTAGCGAGTGAGAGTTTTAGGCCCTTTTTTTCTAATGTAAACGTTGTTGTTTTAATGTATTTGTTTCACAATATTGTCACTGGATTTCTTTAGTTCAGGTATCACTCATTTCTTCCAGATATTGGGAATCTGCATGTTACCGCATAGTTTGCTGCATCTATTAATTTTTGTTGTTTGATTTCATATGGGCATAATGTTCATACATTTGTTATTGACTGTGGCTTTGAGAAATTTCATGTGTTTTAGAGACCATTGCATAAGTTTGCTGCATCCAGTAATTTGACATGCACTCAGCTCTCATTATCCATTAGTTACTGTAGCTTTAACATATTTCATGCATCCTATTATTTCATTAATAATTTCGAAATTCCATGTTTATATTTTAAAATGTTATTTAGCAGTTGCCACGGAGGTACTACAGCGCATCATTGTAGTCTGCATTAGATGCTGTTCAAAATAGAATTTTTTTTTTCTTCCTAAGAATCTGATTATTTAAATCCAAGCATGAAAAATTTTGTCTCAGATCACAAACTGAATACAAAAGTATTATAATAGTTAATAATACGTTATAGAAATCAATAATCAAAATATAAAAGCATTAGCCTTACAGCTTAGAACATAGCATTATTAATTAACTGCATTTATAAATTGGACATCTAAAATGGAAAATCTTAATATATTTTTATAATGTTAGAATTCACAAGCATTTAAAGTTGGTTAAGCAAATAATTCTTAACCAAATATTAACAATAACATTGGTTTAAAAAGAAATAACTTATACTTCTATGCTTTAATAATGAGTTTCATAAAATATAAATTTACCCCCTTTTTTTTTCTATAGATGTTTTAATTTCATATTCATTGTCTCGAAATTGAAGTATTTCTTTCTAACATTCTTTTACAAAAATGTTTGATAATTTAAGGCTTTTTTTATCTTAAAAAAAAAAAAAAAAAAAAAAAAAAAAAAAAAAAAAAAGGCCTTGTTTCTACTTATGAACACAAAATCCTCAAATAAATTTGAATCCATTATTTAAATAAATTGCATAACATACCTAAGAAAACATGTTTAAAATTCAATTTAATACAAGAAATTAAAAATTTTTAATTCAAATAATGGAAAGTTACTGTTACTAACACACTAACAAGTAAATATTTTAAAATACTAACAGCTAATAATGGGCGATAAATAATTAAATTTTTTAGTTTTGTCATTTCTAAAATGTAATTGTTTAAATTCTATTTGAGTTGAACCTCATCCAAACCCTAAAAAATATTCTATCAAACCTTAATTCAATCTGAAAAAAAAAAAAAAAAATCTGACAATACACACTGACAAGCAGAGTTGTATAATATACACGCACGCCATGTGCAGAAAATTTTATGAAGAAACAATTTTTATTTACTTATTTCGACAAAGAATTGCGTAAAAAAAAAGTGTATCTCAACAAAGAATCATGTAAAAAAAACCCAACATTTCGACAAAATACTACGCGAAAAACGTGAATTTCGTCCAAAGACCGCAATAAAAATGTTAATTCAATCAATGAATCGCATAAAAAATATGAATTACATGCATGAATCGCATAAAAAATGTGAACTACATCCATGAATCGCTAAAAAAAAAAGGAAATTGCATAAAAAATGGGAATTACGTCCACAAATTGCTTAAAATGTGAATTACGTCCATGAATCATGTAAAAAAGCGAGAATTATATTCATTAATTGTATGAAAAATGCAAATTACGTTTATGAATCGTGTAGTGAAACATGAATTATGTTCATAAATCGCTCAAAAAACACGAATTTTGGCGGCAGAAAGCTGAAATGGAATTACCTCTATAAAATGCATAAAAATAGCGAATTGCATTCATGAATTCCATAAAAAATGGGAAATATGTTCATGATTCGCTCAAAAAATGCAAATTACATCCATGAATTGCATAAAAACGTGAATTAGTTCATAAATCACTCAAAAAATGTGAATCACTTCCATGAATTGTGAAAAAAAAAAAAATAACATTCATAAATTGCAAAAAATGCGAATTACTTCCAAGAATTGGTAAAAAAAGCGAATTACATTCATAAATCCTATAAAAACACAAATAACGTCAATAAATCGATCAAAAAACGCAAATTTCGTTGATAGAAAGCTCAAAAAATGCAAATTATGTCTATGAATCGCATAAATATAGCAAATTACGTCCATAAATCATGTAAAATGTAAATTACATTCATTAATCGCATAAAAATCGCGAATTATGTCCATGAATCGCTCAAAAAAAGCGAATTTCATAAAAAATGCGAATTACGTCCACAAATCGCTCAAAACGTGAATTACGTCGATGAATTGTGTAAAAAAAGTGAGAATTACGTTCATAAATTGTATGAAAAACGCAAATTACGTCTATGAATTGTGTAGTTAAATGGGAATTATGTTCATAAATCGCTCAAAAAACACGAATTTTGGCAGCAGAAAGCTAAAATGCAAATTACGTTTATAAATCGCATAAAAATAAAGAATAGCGTTTTGCATTCATGATTTGCATACAAAACGCAAATTACATTCATGATTCGCTCAAAAAATGCAAATTACATCCATGAATCGCATAAAAATGTGAATTATGTTCATAAATCACTCAAAAAATGCAAATCACTTCCATGAATCGTGCAAAAAAACACGAATAACATTCATAAATTGCAAAAAATGCGAATTACATCCAAGAATTGTGTAAAAAAAGCAAATTACATTCATAAATCCTATAAAAACACAAATAACGTCAATAAATCGATCAAAAAACACAAATTTCATCGACAGAAAGCTGAAAAAAAGCAAATTATGTCTATGAATTGCATAAAAATAGCAAATTACGTCCATAAATCATGTAAAATGTAAATTACATTCATTAATCGCATAAAAATTGCGAATTATGTCCATAAATTGCTCAAAAATGCAAATTAAATTCATAAATCGCATAAAAAACATGAATGATGACCATGAATTGCGCAAAAAATGCGAATTACACCCAACATTAAATTAATTTGCAGAAAGTTTTTGGTTTTATACAACTCTGCCAACAAGAACCTAAAAGTTATCCTGAAACCCATTCTAAACCAACAAAAATTTAATGGAAAGATAAATTTGTCCAAGAAAGACAAAATAATTTCCATTGACATACATTGACCAGAATCTAAAAATTCCTATTGAAATCTATCTTATACGATCCAAAACCAGAAAGAAAAAAATCCCTCCAAGAGTAACTCAATCTATCTGCTGCAGAATAAAATACATTGAAATGCAACTGAACAAGAGCCTGAAAATTACATTTGAAGTCAAACCGAAACCAGATTCAACTCCTCCCCCCCCCCCCCCAAAAAAAAAAAAAAAAAAAATTATCCAGCCATATCTCAATTCGGGAAAGAAAACTTAATTTCCATAGATACGCGTGATCAGAAATCTGGAAATTCCAATTAGTCTATATTAAACCTAATCTGAACCTGGAAAAGGAAATTCCATATAACCAGAACCCAATATCTATACAGGACAAAATATTTCCCATTAAAGCGCAACCTGACCAGAACTTGAAAATTCCATTTGAATTGAACCTGATCGAAACCTGAAAAAAAATTTCCATCGAACCTTAACCTAATCCGAAAAAGAGAAAATTATTTCTGCCGATACACACCGACAAGAGTCTGAAAGTTAACATGAAACCTAATCCAGACCCGAAAAGGAAAAAACAATGGAAACAGAAGTGTGTCCAAGAAAGACCAAATAATTTCTGTCCACATACACTGACAAGAATTTCAATTGAAATCTATCCTAAACCCAGTTCAAATACTACCCCACCCCCCCCCCAAAAAAAAAAATTCCAATTGTAACCCAATCTATCTGCGACAAAATAAATATACTTGAAATGCAACTCAAGAAGAACCTGAAAATTGTATTTGAAGTCAATCCGAAACCGGATTCAATCTTAAGTATTTGCATTCATGAATTTCATAAAAAAATTGTGCAAAAAAACACGAATAACATTGATAAATTGCAAAAAATGGGAATTACGTCCAAGAATTGGTAAAAAAAAGCGAATTACATTTATAAATCCTATAAAAACACAAACAACGTCAATAAATCGATCAAAAAACGCAAATTTCGTTGATAGAAAGCTCAAAAAACGTAAATTATGTCTATGAATCGCATAAATATAGCAAATTACCTCCATAAATCATGTAAAATGTAAATTACATTCATTAATCCCATAAAAATCGCGAATTATGTCCATGAATCGCTCAAAAAAAAGCAAATTGCATAAGAAACGTGAATTGGGTCCACAAATCGCTCAAAACATGAATTACGTCCATGAATTGTTTAAAAAAGTGAGAATTACGTTCAGAAATTGTATGAAAAACACAAATTATGTCTATGAATTGTGTAGTAAAACGAGAATTATGTTCATAAATCGCTCAAAAAACACGAATTTTGGCAGCAGAAAGCTGAAACGCAAATTACATCTATAAATAGCATAAAAATAGCAAATAGTGTTTTGCATTCATGAATTGCATAAAAAAGGCGAATTATATTCATGAATCGCTCAAAAAACACAAATTACATCCATGAATCGCCTAAAAACGTGAATTACGTTCATAAATCACTCAAAAAATGCGAATCACTTCCATGAATCGTGCAAAAAAACACTAATAATGTTCATAAATTACAAAAAATGCGAATTGCGTCCAAGAATTGGTAAAAAAAGCGAATTACATTCATAAATCCTATAGAAACACAAATAACGTCAATAAATCGATCCAAAAACGCAAATTTCGTTGAGAGAAAGCTCAAAAAATGTAAATTATGTCTACGAATCGCATAAATAATAGCAAATTACGTCCATAAATCATGTAAAATGTAAATTACATTCATTAATCGCGAATTATGTCCATGAATCGCTCAAAAAAGCGAATTGCATAAAAAAATGCGAATTATGTCCACAAATCGCTCAAAACGTGAATTGCGTCGATGAATTGGTAAAAAAGTGAGAATTACGTTCATAAATTGTATGAAAAACGCAAATTACGTCTATGAATTGTGTAGTAAAATGGGTATTATGTTCATAAACCGCTCAAAAAACATGAATTTTGGCAGCAGAAAGCTAAAATGCAAATTACGACTATAAATCGCATAAAAAAAAAGAATAGCGTTTTGCATTCATGATTTGCATAAAAAACGTGAATTACATTCATGAATCGCTCAATAAATGCAAATTACGTCCATGAATCGCATAAAAATGTGAATTATGTTCATAAATCACTCAAAAAATGCAAATCACTTCCATGAATCGTGCAAAAAAACACGAATAACATTCATAAATTGCAAAAAATGCGAATTACGTCCAAGAATTGTGTAAAAAAAGCAAATTACATTCATAAATCCTATAAAAACACAAATAACGTCAATAAATCGATCAAAAAACACAAATTTCGTCGACAGAAAGCTGAAAAAACGCAAATTATGTCTATGAATTGAATAAAAATAGCAAATTATGTCCATAAATTATGTAAAATGTAAATTACATTTATTAATCGTATAAAAATTGCTCAAAAATGCAAATTACATTCATAAATCTCATAAAAAACATGAATGATGACCATAAATTGTGCAAAAAATGCGAATTACACCCAACATTAAATTATTTTGCAGAAAGTTTTTGGTTTTATACAACTCTGCAAACAAGAACCTAAAAGTTATCCTGAAACCCATTCTAAACCAACAAAAATTTAATGGTAAGATAAATTTGTCCAAGAAAGACAAAATAATTTCCATTGACATACATTGACCAGAATCGAAAAATTCCTATTGAAATCTATCTTATACAATGCAAAACTAGAAAGAAAAAAATCCCTCCAAGAGTAACTCAATCTATCTGCTGCAAAATAAAATACATTGAAATGCAACTGAACAAGAACCTGAAAATTACATTTGAAGTCAAACCGAAACCAGATTCAACTCCCCCCCCCCCCCCAAAAAAAAAGAAAAAAATTTATCCAACCATACCTCGATTCGGGAAAGAAAACTTAATTTCCATAGATACGCGTGATCAGAAATCTGAAAATTTATCTTAAACCTAATCTGAACCTGGAAAAGGAAATTCCATATAACAAGAACCCAATATCTGTACAGAACAAAATATTTCCCATTAAAGCGCAACCTGACCAGAACTTGAAAATTCCATTTGAATTGAACCTGATCGAAACCTGAAAAAAATTTCCATCGAACCTTTACCTAATCCGAAAAAGAGAAAATTATTTCTGCCGATACACGCTGACAAGAGTCTGAAAGTTAACATGAAACCTAATCCAAACCCGAAAAGGAAAAAACAATGGAAACACAAGTGTGTCCAAGAAAGACCAAATAATTTCTGTCCACATACACTGACAAGAATTTCAATTGAAATCTATCCTAAACCCAGTTCAAATACTACCCCCCCCCCCAGCAGTTTAGTAAATCAAATGTGGTTCTTAATGGATAAATGTTATTTTACATGATTTATGAGAAAAAAATAAAAAAATTTCAAGTCGTCAAAATATTACGTACAATGTTGAAAATCTAGAAAAGACTTTTGATGTATTGCACTGCAAGAAACCCTAAGAAAATATGGAATATTTTTTAATAGCTGTCTGCTTTTTTCATAAAATTATGTTTAAAAAAAAATTTAAATCTAAAAATCATGAAATGTTTAAATTTATGTACTTTGCATGTTTTATGCTTAGTGACTGAAATGTTCAATAAAAATATATTAGTTAAGTTAAGTCATTATAGTATATCGTTATAGTATAGTCGTTATAGTCGTTAGTTTATTTGTAAGTTAAGTCGCCCAAGAATGGAAAGTTTCATATGAAATGAAAATATTTAATAAATAAGAGAGTCCTGATTTTCTTTCTTTGTCAGTTAAACATTTTCCTAATTGAAGTATGAAACTTACTAGTATTAAAAAATGCTCTGACGAGCACCAAAAAAGGTTAATATGTTTTTAAGTATGAAAAAGGGTTTGACAAGTGCTTCTGTTAATTACTGAGCATGAGGAAGGACAAGGGATTCCTTCTTGGCTACAACTGACTTCAATGCCAACTTTGAAAAAATCATATTTGCGCTTTTTCCGTGAAAACAAATCAGTCGCAGTTACTATAAAAATGTATAGTGTAAAGACATAACCAGTAAAGATACAGCTTAATTAGACATAAATGTAAGGTAAGACGACATAGTGCCTAAAACCTAGTTCCTGCAGGTATCACATTCATGCACTGCACCAAGCATGCCCTAAGTGTATAATTGCACAGAAAATTGATTTGTAGTATTGTGCAGAGTGAACTGTGCAGTTAACATCAGGGATGTAGTGCAGCTTATACGCCGTATACCTTCTGGACTTTTTAATAGAACACCATATACCCTCTGTTTCTCAAGAAAGCTTATAGTATACACATTCTAGGGTATCCCTCTGCTTAGAGCATATATCCTATGTTATTTTTACGACTACACTCCTGGTTAACATCTAAAGCTCGGTGGGAAGTTCTACTAAAGAACCGCAAATTTCTTTTATATGGAAAAAGCGCAAATATGATTTTTTCAAAGTTGGCATTGAAGTGAGTTGTAGCCAAGAAGGAATCCCTTGTCCTTCCTCATGCTCAGTAATTAACAGAAGCACTTGTCAAACCCTTTTTCATACTTAAAAACATATTAACCTTTTTTGGTGCTCGTCAGAGCATTTTTTAATACTAGTCATTTAATTTTTTGATAAAAACTGAAGATTTTCTAATATCTTAAAAAGAAAAATAATTGCTGCTGTCAAAATTTATAAAATGATAACAACTGCATAAAATTTTGATGTATCAGAATAATTATAAAAGTCATTGCATTGCTATATAAAATGCATGATATGAAAAATAAACCATGGATTTGAACGAAAAAAGTACAGAACTTTATTAAAAGAATTAAAAGCCATACCAATTAAATACATTCACGGTAATTTCTCAAATGAAACATTCACAACTAGAAAAATTCTAGAAATTGAATAACAATTAACATAAGAATATTCCCGAAGGAATAATAATTTAACACAAAAGCATTTCTAAACAAAACGAACTTACATCCGACGGGATTTGAACTCTCTACCCGCTGCTGAGCAGCCAAATGCCTTACCTCGAGAGTCCTAGTTTAACACCAGAGATGTTGCAAATTTTGCTATAGTACCTATATAAATACCAGCATAAGTCTTGTGACTGTCATCAACAGCTCCGATCTGATTGTTTTATTTTTTATATGCCCGACGGCTATTTTCCTACTTTTTTTTAGCTACTCGAAACAATCGCCAAATAGGTTTCCTTCGCCATAATTTCTTTTTAAATATAAAGCTGTCACTAGCTTTATTTAAAATACATGACTTTCATTAAAAAACACATGAATTAAAAATACATATATCAGATAGTTTAACTTGCACATTTTTCTTTCATTTTATTAAAAATACTATAAGTAAATATATAACTACTTAATTTATCCCGTCGACAAAAGAACGATAGACAAACTATAAGATTATATGCCAATAATGGTTGAACATAAATGTTACACTTCCTTGACATTAAACCCGCTACAATTGTTTGTTAAGTGATCAAATGATTTTAAATTCGATGATTTATTTATATTTTTATTAATGTTTGACTAATTTATTTGTTCTTTTGTTATTTAATATAAATTTTATGCCAATAAGCGAATAGCTCTTGATATTAAT
Organism: Maratus speculifer; assembly: GCA_964019185.1. Lineage (NCBI taxonomy): Eukaryota > Metazoa > Arthropoda > Arachnida > Araneae > Salticidae > Maratus > Maratus speculifer. Next base: position 274,864,435 of record OZ025289.1, on the reverse strand, counting down.
TGAGAAAAATATAATATATAATTTATTAAAGTTACTTTATGGTTGTATCCGCCGACATTATTTGGTTAAATGAAAAGCATTTAACTCCTTACAAATTTCCGCTAACATTGACATTTTTGGTACCTTCGTATTAATGCCACCGCAGCAGAAGTTGTGCTAATGCGCCAATAAAGAGTGATCTTGTTGTTCGTGCCTTTTTAGTGTTTTTTTTTTTTTTTTTTTTTGCTCATTTTGGCGTCATTTTTAGTACTTTAGTACTTTTTTAGTTTATTTTTGATGCCATTTTTTTGTGCGCGTGCGAACAAGATTGCTCTTTATTGGCACATTAGCGCAACTTCTGCTGCGGTGGCGTTAATGCATAAGTACCATATTTTTTATGCTCTTTAATAAATTCTAATATTACATTTAAAATACTTCAATGTTATTCACATATGCGATATCTTACAAATATCTCTTCATGGTTTGATTTGATAAATTCTGTATTAAAATATGAAAACTTTTATTAGTATTCTTTTGTTCGAAATCGCCTGAATAAATAAAATTTTATATTTGGTACGTCTCGACGTCATAACTAAACGTCATCATTAAAGTAATCCCTTTCGTTAATGACTTTTATTTTTTTAATCTAAATTCATTAATTTTCTAAACTTAAAATTTTTTAATGGCAACATTTTTCCTTTTGAGTAATTTGGCGATTTCTATAATTGGGGGAAATTGGTCGACCTGATAATCAAGTAGCACCGTACATAATGTAAATAAAATAGGTATGCATTTTTGGCACAGATGTCATATACGCACCATGTTGGCGAATTTTTTTCCTGACGCCAATGTCATGTGCGCATCTTAGTATTTAACTGAATCCAGAGTGCCGTTATTTTGCTTGATATGTCTGTCAACCCGGATGTTGTTCTTTACTTTTTAATAAATATTTTTTTCTTTTTTAGCACTTTCCAACAAAGTTGAAAAGTGCTTATGCATTCGGTTTGTCTGGCCGTCTGTCCGTCTGGCCGGATGGCCGTCTGTCCGTCTGTCCGTCTGTCCGTCTGTCCGCGCTCTAACTGCCGTAAATATACTCGGATTGCTATGAAATTTCTATACGTTATTGAGGTTTACCCTAGCACGAACCCTATTGAAAATGAAGTATCTACCATGATTAGTTTATCTACAGAGAGAATCAAAAGTTTCCCATTACATTACGGCCTATGGGGAAAAATCGCTAATATACTCGGATTGCCATCAAATTTTAGGACGTTATTGACGTATACCCTAGCAAAAGTCCTATTGAAAATGAAGATTCTACCATGATTAGTTTATCTACAGGCCGAATCAAAAGTTTCCCATTACATTACGGCCTATGGGGAAAAATCGTTAATATGCTCGGATTGCCATGAAATTTTAGGACGTTATTGAGGTTTACCCTAGCACAAACCCTACTGAAAATGAAGTTTCTACAATCATTAGTTTATCTACAGGGCGAATCAAAAGTTTCCTATTACATTATGGCCTATGGGGAAAAATCGTTTCAAAGGAATTTTAAAGATGCTATACCCTGTCAAACGGATTAAAATATGCATTCTATAAAATATAAGGTGAAAATGTAGCTATTATTCATTTACAGGGTCACACAAAAGAATTCCATTAGATAATGGTAAAAGGGGGAATTGTGTGTGACATATTTTAAATATATTGAGCTTTTTCATGTATAATAACATTAGTATATGTCACTGAAGCTTAATATAAATTACACGCTACTGTCTTGCATAATATGAAGTACATAGCATTTACAGGGCCACACAAAAGATTTCAAATAATATATTCTTTCCGAAGTACCGTATTTGTGTCCGATGATGGCTGTTGGAGGGATGAAATGCATTTTAATTATGATATTCGCGTTTGTCTTTCGCTAAATATATGCACATTATATTGTGTGTATAAATGTTATAGTTGATATACAGGGCTACCCAAAAGAGCTCACCAACGTTACTGAATATGAGCGTAAATTATTTAAACGTGGTTCTTAAATAAGCTATGCATTTTTAAGCTGAGCTACATTCAATTTACTGAGAAATGTTTGCAGAATATAGATAAAGGGATATACAGGGCCACGCAAAAAATTCGGTACATGGACGCCTATGAATGATAATTTATGAGAATGTGATTTCAGTTGTTTTAAAGGTGTTTTAGTTTACAATAAATTTTAGCTTAATGCTGGTGTGTAATAAAGGTAGAATGTAAACTACAGGGCTGAACAAAAGTATTCAAATATGTTTCCATTTAATAGTATGAATTGCTGAAAAAGAAATTTCAAGCTACTAGGTATTTTCTTGCTGAGCTAAATTTTACCATTATATGAACTGACATATGAAATACAGGGCTGTTCTAATGTACTGGAATACATATTTGGGTATATTTGGCTATACACTATTATTTGTTTCCCTAAATAACAAAGTTTTGTTAAAGATTTCATTAAGTGTTGGAAAGTGCTTCATAATCTATGCTTAACGCATGATTTTTCTTACTTGTTTTTAATATATAAACTGTTTTGTTCTATTAAACGAACCTTTTTTTATTTATTGTTATTACCTTTCAAAAAATATATACCGGGTGTCCCAAAAATGACTGATGGATTTTAAAATTCAATAACTTGCAAACGGTGACAGCTATTTAAAAAATTTTTGCAGGAGGGTTATGTACAATGTCAGGAGTTTTTTTCCCCCGTAACTTTTGATTTTAGTTCGAATTTCAACCAATAGATGGCGCTGACAGCAATTGAAGCCCAGGTCGACGCCGAAACTGACCTTACTCAACACTGATCAAATGGCCTTCAATCGCTATCAGCGCCATCTATTGTTTGAAATTCGAACTAAAATAAAAAGTTACGGTAAAAAATTCCTGACATTATACATAATCCTCCTGCATTTTTTTTTTTAAATAGCTGTCACCGTTTGCAACTTATTAATTTTAAAATCCATCAGTCATTTTTGGGACACCCGGTATGTAACTCGTATTCCAAAACGAGATTTTCGCCAAATTGGTTTTAGAAAAAAATTAACGCCAATGTGATTCGTATATGACATCTGTGCAGCATTTTAATATAGAAACAGAAAAAATTCGTACAAAAACAAAAATTAAAATTCATCAGGTTTGTTTTCAGAGCTATTTATATATTTTGGCATCATACCCTCCCTTTTTGAAGCCGAAATAGCACCAAGCTTTGGCAAACAGATTTATATTAATCAGACATTCATAAAATAAGTAATAATTTAATTGACCTAGGATAATTTAACGTACCTTCAAAAAAAAAAGCTGACACATTCTCACGTCCGAATCATCATGGAGCGTTCGACTCACCGCTCTTGTGTTGCGCCAAACCGGATTTCTTACCGGTACGCCCCTACCTTACATCTCAAAGGCTCAAATAAATGTAAAACCATATTTTTACGCTTATCTTTTAATTGTCCTGTAGATTTTTCTATTCATGTCTAATTATTCATAAATAATAACTGTGAAAAGTATTGATATGAACGTTTGTACTTAATAGCTTTACATATCTTTTTGTCTTGTACAATTAAAAAATAATAATATTAATGTCAATCTTGTGTTAAATCAGTCTTTGAAACAAAATATTGCGTGGTGAAAAAACACGGTTACGTCGCTTTAGGGGTTAAAAACATTTGCTATTTGGTCTTTCGGCGCCATTTTTGATTTATTCGCCAAACACACCAACCAGAATAGGATAATGAGCTTTTCCGCAAAATCTTGCCCTGATCGTCTAAATTTGTTGATTTCATCTCATGGACCTTCAGATAAGCAAGTAAATAAAATTATGAAATAAAGTATCATATTACAGTGGCTATCATAAATTTAAGAAAGACTAAACTTTTTGCCAGAGGCGGCTTTTAACTTAAATAAATGAGAAATTAATAAATAAAAGAAATATTTCACTTCGCTCGTCAAAATAGATAGTGAATATGATACATGAAAATAACAACAAACAAGTTGAATGTAGATTCTGTCATTGCAGAATTCAATTTCGCTTCCGATTAGAAAAAAAAAAAAAATCGATAGAGGTTTTTTAGAAGGGCGACCCCGTTTAGATTGCAATGAACTAACTTCATTTTTCTCGTGTTTATCAATATAAAATCAAATAGAACGGCGTGAAATAACCAAAGGAATAGCAATTTTTCTCTGAGACATTGGAATTGCGGAATAATAAAGAGATACAATTTGACGTGCTACGTCTTCATTGACTAGATTCAACAAAAACGGATTTTTTCTTTAGTTTAAACGCTTTTTTATAGACTGAGTAAAAGGAAATGGAATTTAACAATAAAACGAGTGGAATCCCGTCTAATTCGACGAATGAAATGTTTAAAAGACCCGATCGATTTGGTTTTTAAAAAAAGCAAAAATAATTACATTATTGAATCAATATATAATAATATATTTACAAAGTAAATGTCAAGTTTGCCAGTTACAATTTTGCATGCAAATATTCGCACAGCTTCAGTTAAAATTGTAACCTGAGTGCCGGCTAAATCCAGAAATTTTATTTTATACGCACTCACAGAAAAATAGTTTTTTTATTAGAAAAAAAAAATACTAATTTCATTTTTACTGTGACATTATTTTCACTAACTGAAGTCATCTGAAAGTAAAATCTCAATCTCAGTGTCCATAATGAAAAGAAATATTGAAATGTAATATCGGGTACTACTAGGTTATCCCGTCGACCAAAAAATAATCGCCAAACTATAAGATTTAATGCCAGTAATGGATGATCTTGAATGTCACATTCAATGACATTAAATACGATTCATGTGTTTAAAATGTCATTAAGTGATTTTTATTTCGACTTTTTATTAATATTTTTATTAATATTCAACTAATTATTTATTTTTTCGTTATTTAAAATAAAAATTATGTCAATATGTATAATTTGGCTATTAGTTTGGCGATTTGTATAATTTGGCAAAATTGGTTGGCGGGATCACACAGTAGTACCTAATATCGTTATGAGTAAAAATGCGATGTTTTAAATAGTGACGTCATTTTCTCTTCAAATGTTTTTTAAAAGTTACTGTTATTAGTAATATGAAAAAAGGCATCTGTAATAATATTGTAATTCCCATTTATTTGGTTGTCGAATTACATTATTTTCCTCATTTGAAATTTCTCTTATTTTGATTTAGACATTAATTTTTATCATAAATTATTTTCTGTTATTTTATTTAATTATTAATATTATTTCTCAGTAAATATATTTATTTTAACCTCAATTAGTGCATAATTATACGCAATCATTTTGGGAAATAAATTTTTATTATCGAGAGAAAAGCTAAACTGTGTTGCCACCATTTTGAAGAAATGTCATGAAAAAGCTTTTAAAATTAAAAATAAAATATAAAAATGGAGATAAATTAAAAAATAACTAAAATGGGCACAACTACAAATAAATAGCTTTCATTTAAAAAAATAATTATCAAAATCGGTTGGGTAGAAAATGCAGGGCTGATGACACGACATTTTTAGCTTGTCTGAAAGAAATAGCTTCGGAAGCTAATAAATATTTTTTCACGTGATTTATCTAATCTATTTATTTATGCTAGATACATAGCAATTTTTATGTTCATTTAAACTTACGTGCAACAATTACAAGAAGAAACAAATATAAGAAAAAGTTTTTGTTCAGCTGGAAATTTCAGACAAAAATTCGATTTTCTCAGCGACCGACAAACATACAAAGATGAAAAAAAAAAACTGTTCTAAGTTTTACCTTGAGGATTAAAATAAACCAAAAACGAAGTTAATCCATTCACGGAAACGTTAGCTAGACTTTGTTGAACTTTTTGCTTTCATTTTTTCATTAAAAATTAAATAAAAAACTATTCTAAGCTGCAGTAATTTTTTGAATGCTATCATTTTATTCGTCTCGTCGAGTTCTATCTTTAAAAAAAATTTTCACTGCCGTATCTCAACTGGTTCGCCAGAAATTTTAGAAAGTTGTTTGCACTTTCTATTTCTTAAACATATTATACCAAACGCTACCGCGTTTGCTATGATAGGGTGGACCGGGGTAATTCCTGATCAAAAAACACTAACATCTAAATATCTTTTTAATATTTACAATAGATGTGACCAAATTTAGCATGGTTAATGATTCACCATGTTTCTATTCAATAAAATATAGGCTTTGATTAAAATATTATTTAAAGTTTGCTTAATTAAAATTTTTTGATTCTCGGTAACTAACCTGGGAACATTGTAATTATCAATTACACCGGGGCAATTACCAATCAGGACATTCTTGTACAAATGATAGGTACATTGATTAATTTAGAATATATATTGTCAATTTTAATATAAGCCTGATTTAATTAAATGCCTTCATCCATCTGCAATAATTTTATCAATGTGTAAAGGAAAAAAAAAAAACAAGAACGAAAAGTTATGTGTGCAACATAGAATATGATGCAACTTCCAACATATTCTGAATACTATTAACCTACTATTTTCATCCATATACAGTAATTTTTCCACCCAGTGCAAAGAGCAAAACATACCTAACAAGAACAAAGAATCATGCATACTGCATCGATTACGATGCATTTTCCTACACATTCTGAATACTGTAAACTTATTGTCATTCATGTACAAGAATTTTACCATTCTGTGCAAAAAACAAAGCATAATTAACGACAATAAAAATTTTTGCATAGAGTATGTTTAGATACTTTCCAATTCATTCTGAATACTTTAAACCTATAGTTTTCATCTTTGTACAGTAATCTTCCCACCCTATGCAAACAGGAAAGCATAAATAAACTAACAAGAATGAAAAATTACGCATAAGTATAGATTATGAAACACTTTTCAATACATGTTCAATATTGTAAACCTATCATTTTAATCTATTTGCAGTAATTTTACCAATCTATATAAAGAACAAATCATAACTAACAAGAAAGAAAAACATGTGTGCAACATAGATTATGAAACATTTCCAGAATATTCTGAATATTGTAACGCATATAGTCTTAATCAATCTGCAATATTACCAACCTATACATAGGTTGAAACATAATTAACAAGAATCATGCATGCAGCATAGATTATGAAATACTTTCCAGCATATTCTGAATATTGTATCCCTGATCATTTTAATCCATCTGCAGTATATGTATCAACATGTGTAAAGAATAAACATAGTTAACAAGAATGAGAAATGATACATACAGCATAGATTATAAAACCCTTTCTGAGATGTATGGTGCTGAATGTACATTACCTTCTTATCTTTTACTAACCAGGGTTCGCACGGACCTTAAAAGTCCTTATAAACTCCTTATATTTCGATAGTCCTTAATAAGGATCCTTAAAGTCCTTATTTTTATTGAAAGTCCTTATTTTTTAACGTGAGCTTAATATTATCGCGATCCGTAAAATGTTTTAAAAAAATCGCCAAACATTCCAGGGATGATTCTCGTCCGAAATTTTAAGGCATCTTCTACTGAAAATTTGAAATTGGGTTATCAATTCCGCATAGAGTTGCCAATTTGTATGGTTTAGCGCGCGGAAAAATGCAAATTTCGTGAAAGGATCGCCGAAAAAAACACACGTTTCGTCAATATTTCGTGGGAAAACGACGATTTCGTCGATGTTTTTATCAACGAACTTTGTAAAAAGATCGCTGAAAAACACGAATTTCCTGTGCGGATCTCGGAAAAAACGGCAATCACCACATAACACAGATAAAACGCTTATTTCGTCTAAAGACCGCCAAAAACGTCGATTTCGTCTATAGATTGCGGGGATAACGCCGATTTCATTAAAAGTTCGCGGAAAAAAACGCCGTTTTCGGTAAAAGATCGCTTAAAAATATTTTGTCAAAAGATCATTGGAAAAAAAAACGCCGATTTTATCAAAAGATCACGGAAAAAACGCCGATTTCGTCCAAAGATCGCGGGGATTAAACGCCGTTTTTGAGAAAATATCGCGTAAAAATGCAAATTTTCGTAAAGATCGTCTAAGAAAACGCCGATTTCATAAAAAAAAAACACGGGAGAACGTAGATTTCGTCAAAAAATCGCGGAAAAACCGCCGATTTCGACAAAAAATCGCGGAAAAACACCCGATTTCGACAAAAGATCGCAATAAATCGCCGATTTTGCTAAATATCGTAGATAAATCGCCGATTTCGTCTGAAGATCGCGGATAAACCCCCCTTCCAGGCGAGGGGGTAACTCGCGGATTCCCCCCCCTCCCCCCGCTCCGCCGATTTCCGAAAATGCGATGTGAATTTCCGAAAAAAAAAAAAAATTCAGCCTGAATCATCCCTGAAACATTCATTATCTGCCAAATATGGCAGCTGAAAAAAAAAATCAAATTTCTTTGTTATAATTCTCTTATTTCTGATTGGACATTAAATCTGCCTCTTTCGTTTCCCGATTGCGATGTAGAAACATTGTATCCACAAACACCAATCGTAATCAGTATTCACCATCTAAAATTTCTTTGAAATAGAGAAATGAATGACAAAGAAAAGATATTTCGCCAAATAATTGTGCCAATATGTTCTATAATCCACTGATCTGTGTTTGATCGTGGTCTTATTATTTCACTGGATATGTGTAGCATGGTTAACAGCACACTCTAAAAAATAAATGTGTAAATTAGCCAATTTTACCCGAATATATGTGTAAATTTCTAAAATTACACACTTGTCGTAAAATTTACACATTTTTTTCTGAAATTTACCTGTTTATATGTGTATTTAGGATATGAAAGTAAGTGTATAATTTTTTATCACTTGAAAAACTCAAGCAAGTGTGTAAATGTCTAGAAATGCTTGGATTTACACGCATTTATGTGCTAGTCTAAGTTAAACTTAATTATAAGTACACACATAAGTGAGTAATTTTTTAAAAATACATACTTGTCATAAAATTTACACATTTTGAACAAAAAATTACCTTTTTTTATGTGTACCTAGCTTGTGAAATCAAATGTGCAATTTGTTATCTCTTGATTAACTCATAGAGATGTGTAAATGTAGAAAAGTACCTGCATTTACACGAATGAAAGTGTTAATATAATTAAGGATCAACTGAAACAGATTTTTAAGATCAAAACAGAAACTGAAACCGAATTTCGGTACTCATCCTATTTTCGGCCAAAAACGAAAACGACCAAAAAAATTTTAAGTGATTAATACTTACAAAAATATACATAATTAGGTCCGTTCGAAATTATGTATAAACGTAAGACCGATTGTCGTTGTTCAGTCCATTTGCTAGTCTGTCTGTCCGTCTGTCAGCGTATAATAGAGAAAAAACTACCCAACCGAATCGTTTGAAATTTAAAATATAAAATTGTTCCATAATTTTGTCAAGTGTTTTTTCAAATTTTATCAAAATCGGATGTATAGTTTGATTACAGGGACAATCAAAAGTATTACGTTACATTACCGTCAATGAGAAAAAATGTTTCAAGTTCATTTTAATGGTGTTACAGCCAAACCAAACCTTCCAAGCAAGAAAAAAATTATATACATTTACCGAAGCGTATTAAAATATACATTCGGTGCAAGGTGAAAAAACGTTTATTATTCATTTACAGAGCTACACAAAAGAATTCCGTCACATAGTGATATATGGGAAAACATTGTTTTCTGCGTATTTCAATCATATTAAATTATTTCATATATAATTAAGTTGATATACATTGCTCAGTTTTATTGCAAGTTACTTCTTTAATAATAGAAAGCGCTAACAGTATTTACAGGCACTCACAAAAGATTTCGGATACTATACTGCACCAGGACTACTCTATGTTACAGATATGTTGCTAGAAGTGCATTTTTAGTTGTGATATGAGTTTTTAAGTGTAATTATATTTTTGCATATTACTTTGTGTGTATAAATGCTGTAAATCATTTACAGGGTAACACAACAGAATATGTAAGAGTTACAGAGTAAAAATGAAAATAACAGTGGTTTTCGAATCAGTTACGCATTTTTATGATATCCCATGATAAGTAATGATTCTAGGTTTGCGATCTTGATTACGTCCTATTTAAGAAGAGGTCCTATTATTTTCGCATTACTGAATTGGAGGTATATAATCGTGTCAAATTTTATATTCATGCATTTTATCATTAGAGTTTAACAGCTAATGTATGAAGCTCAGAATATTTATAAAATTAATTGTAGTACGAACGCACCTCATTTGCCACGTTTGACGTGCAATTTCCAATTTGTTAATGATGCTACACACTTTCGAATGTAATACAATCTATATGTATCTATGAAGTGTATGATAAAATATACTTTCTGCACAATCGGTGATGCAAAGAATATTTATTATTAATTTACAGGGCCACACACAAGTATTCCATTACATAATATTATAGGGGAGATACTGTTTGGGGCGTGTTATACTATTAAACTATTTCACACTTTATGTACGTTGTTGAGGTTTATTACAAGTTACGTGGGTACACGCCGTATACCCTTTGGATTTTTTTAAGGAACTTTGTATATCCTCTATTTCTCCAGTGTATACACTCTAGGGTATACCCTATGTTTTTTGCATATACCCTCTGCTTTTTTTACGACTACACCGCTGTCAGAAAGCAGATAGTATTTACAGGGACACACCGACAGATTTCGGCCACTATATTGTATCCGAAATACTGTATCCAGTACACCAAAATCTGAATATTTTTAGAACTTTGTTATAGCACGAACGCATTTCATTTGCTACGCTTGAAATGCAATTTCCAGCTTGTTATAAATTAATTATTGACATACAGAATCATATTTCTAACACACAATATATATATATATATATATATATATATATATATATATATATATATATATATATATATATATTATATATATATGCATGTGTATGTATAAGGTTCAAATAAAATGAAAATGTATTCCATGCATTAGTTCTTGAGATAGAGCGCCCACAAAATTTATATCACATAGAGACAGACAGAGTCACAGACATACAAACAAACATTTTGTAAAAACATTTTTAACCTTATAAAATGTGTAAAATCCTTTAAAAACAGGAATTCGAAAATTTTCACGAATCCAGTATTTTCTTGCAAAAATAGAAAAGTGTAAAAGTGTTTCAGGTTCAGGTATTTTATCTTTTACGATGATTTTTGTTAATGATCAGCTGTCGACAAAACACACATCTGCGACACTTATACTTCTGCGGTTTCAAAAAGGAAAAAAAAAATATTAAGCCTGCTGTTTTGAACAAACAGGTGATAAACTTCAAAGTTTAGTGATGTATGTATTGTTTGCTTTATAATTTTCACCTGCGCATATGCCATGCGCAATAGGGAACAATCGCAGACGATTTTTAAATTAAAGACAGCATAGTTTATTTGTTGATCTTTGGAATACACAGAGAACGAGAACATTTTCTTTGTAAAAATAGCCATTTATGTACGTATAGTCCGTCAAAGTTTAAAAGCTTAAGCAAGAAATAATACAAGAGTATCGCAATATTCTGTGTTTGATACAAAATACGTCCAAGAAAGTTTACAAATGCTGTTGGTATGTGTAAATGATTCATGCCACTGCTTTTGTAATTAATACTGGACTATTTGTTTTCTACAACTAAATCTATGGATTACCATAAAAGAATGAAGAAATATATAGATGGAAAATAGGTATGAAAAATGTTTTTTCTGTTTGCTTTTCTTTAAATTACAATGATTTAGTTGAAATAAATAAAAATCTATCAATAATCCATATAGTATTTGAAAGAATGAGGCTGAAATTTCATAATTCTATTGTCTATTTATTTTTTGTATTCTAGAAGCTTTTATTATTTTATTTTGTGAATGATTTTAATGAGAGGAATTTCAAAATATCTATACGATATACACTATCAGAAAATATATGATTAACCAAAGAAAAAAGGAATAAAGATAAACGGTGTTCAAAAATTACAATAATGCATACAATCACAGTTAAAATTCATATATTATCATATCGATATATTTTTTAAACGTTTCGAGATTTTTACGAATTTAGATCTAATAAAACAAGTTTACAAACCAATTTCTAAATTTTATCACATTCATTTGGGTTTTACTTAGGGTGTTAACTATTTTAAAAAGTGGATTTAAGCTAGCAATTAAATCATTATTTTAATCAACAATTTGAAAAAAATCAATTATTTAAATCAAAATTGATTTAAATCTAATTGTTCTAAATGACATAAACGTATTAAAATATAAGATTAATGTAATTTGGAAAGGTTATACATGCATTTTGCCTTACGAATAAAGAAAAAAAGCTTTAAATAATTGTTTCTAATCTTAATTTCTGAGTCCTGTAAAACATTAAATACAATAACTTTGTAAAGGCATAAAAAACATTTCATTTAAATATTATATTTAAATCTAAATCTAATATAATTTGTGATGTCATAATTTTCTTAAATATATATATATATATATATATATATATATATATAAGAAACATATATAATATAAGAAATATATATAATATAAGAAATATATATATATATATATATATATATATATATTAGCATGCACATACATTGTGTAAGTTATGATTTATGCTATAACAGTAATTTTTGTTATTACAAATGCAAAACGAGCTACCAATAATATTTGTTAGTTATGTCGATTATGCCATATTGAAATTACTTATTTGCAGTTTTTATTAATTCTGTTGATTACTGTTTCATTTTGGCTATTTGTTAAGGCTGCAATACTTTGCCCCTTTTGAAATTAACAAAATGCACCCTATTTTTTAAAAAATAGTGAAATTTACTTGTAATTGTTGCCAGATCTTTTTTTAAATAAATCCCTCCATACCGCAGCACTTCTAAATCTGTGCAATCAAGACTTAACAAAAATGATAGAAGTTTTTTTCTTGGAAATAAGCAAGATATTATTAAAACGTGTTATTTAATTGTATTTTTCAATTCGAATTTATAGTAGTATTGAAAATTAATGATTTTTTTTAATTTATCATACTAAAAAATTATGCACATATTTTTATTGCTACTAAGCACACTAGTAATATATTTTCTAATGTAATAGTGTCTTTTTTTAGAACAAGCATTCTGCCCCTTTTCATTTTAGAATGAATAGTAAATACTGAATTATCATTTTAGTAATTAAAGCATTACGATATGTATTATATACCTAATTAAAGATTGTAATCAATTTAGATTTAAGTGCAGCTACTGATAATTGTAATAAATGTGAAATCATTATTTTTAAATATAGTTTTACATAATTATTGCAAAATATTAATGTGTATAACTTTATTGTGTTATATTAATTAATGAAATTACTAATTTACAGTTTTTATATTTTTTGTAATTACTAACTAAGAATTAAATTTTATTAATTAAAGTGTAAAAACATAGATTATGTTTGTAAATAAAGGTCTAATTGTTTTAGAAACCTAAAATCTATTAATCTTAAAAACCTATAACCTAAACCTAAATCTAATCAATATTCCAATGCTGGAGAAAAAAAAATATTCGATTTAAATAAAAAGACATATGTTTTAAATACAAAAATCCAACTTTTATTATTATTACTTTTTAAATCATGATTTTTTTTTACACCCTAATGTTACGGAATTTTTAACTAATTTTTGTTAGCCGATCCGTCGGAACTGTCTGGTAGGCGGAGCATTAAAATAAGTTTTTTTATTTATAACTATTCTCTAATCTTGTAAATAAAATATTAATGATAATATACCAAAGTGTGACTTTATTTTATGTATGGTCTGCAATTTTATACTTCATTCACATAAAAAAGTGATTAACTGTGTATTCGTTCTTTATTTTTAGCTATGTCTGGTAAAAGTAAGTACGATTATAAGGATTTCTAACAGACAATTATATGAAATTTTTTTATCACATTTCATTTAAATCCACTATACTAAATTCTTATAAACCAATTGTATTATTTTATGATGATATCAGAGTGATATTGGCCCTGGCAACATAGATTCTTGGAAAGTCGTACAAAAACTTCATATAAGACCTGAAAAATGAGCTTTGTTTAAAAAAATAATAATCATAGATAGCAAGAGTTATTATTTTTTAATGTATAATTTTATAAATAAAAATGTAATTTTGGCAATGAATTATTAAAATTATTTTTAATAATTAAAAATTTTTTAAGTATGAATTTTGCTTTAGTCAAATCATAATGTAAAGTGAATTACGCCTTTGTATCACCGTGTTGCATAACTGCGATATACACTAAAGTCAAAATGACCAGTGAGCATTAAGGATGCATTTGAAAAAAATTTTCCCCTTTAACAGTTCGAAATTTTCTGATACAATTTCAGACTCACTTTTAGAAGTAAAAACACGAAACTTGCTGAGGTGACTTTTAAAGAGATCTATAAGATGTCGTGTGATTTATTTTTTGTTAAATTCATTAGAATTAGATTTATAAACTATTATTTCCTCAGTATGACCCTTTTTTCGTTCCCAAATCTCCCGCTTCGAAAAATTCGGCTCAAAACATTGACTTTAACAACATTTTTTTGCAATATTTTCTGCGTTTATCAAAATATTGACAAGCACGTGACTTAATATAGCTTCTAAATAAGAGAATTTGCAAGTTTGATGCGTTTGAGAGCAAAAACGAATTTAAAAATAAATTAGAAAAAAGGCAATTTGTATGGAAATAACCCTTAATCGGGGGTCTTTTATATTACTGTTACCATCCGTCATAGCATTTTGGCCACGTATGTTATTAGAATTCTCAACATACGACGATACTGAGTTAAACTTTCATGTCAAAGTTTACTTGATCACGTGAGCAGTTTTAGATCGTTATTGCTAAAACGAATTTTGTAAAATTAAAAGGGCTAGATAGCCCAGAACACATTTTTTGTTTCAAGGGTAAGTTCATTTATTTTACAATTAAATACTTGAAAATTAATATTATGGATGAGAAGTGATATGAAAAAATGAATGAATTTGAAAAAAATAATTTATCATTTTTGTGTTTTAAATCATTTTTTCATGTTTAAATGAGGTTAAACCACATATTCTAACATTAGAGTGGATATTTGCAGTTTTAACATTATATTGCATTTAAAATAATTATTTGATTTAAATACTATCTGTTTCAGCGTGTTTATAATATATTTTGCTATGAAACTTCGAATTTTCATTATTTTACATGCTATACATTTCTTATTTTATTTTCTACCGATGACAAAAGACAGCTTTTCATAGATTTCAATTCATGTTTTTCGTTTGTGGTTTTTAAATTGAAGACTTTTTATAAGCGTATTGCATTCAAAAACTACAAGAAAAATAAATAAAAACTTTAAAAAGATATCATTTGATATCAGAAGAAATAGTTTTAACCTAGGCCGAAAAATTAAAATGTTTACACCAAATCCAATTATAGAAACAGAAGCAATTATAATTTTTTTTTTCAGATTGAACGAACATTGATTTTTGATCTTGTTTTCGACTACTTAGACTACAAATCTGTTAAAAGGAAAGAACACGCCAAACATACGAGTTTGTCCTTCATGCATTTTTTTTTTCGGTAATGAAAACACTTAATTCACATTTTACTCTCCAAAGTATCAGATAAAACTATGTACACAAAAATCTGTGTATTTTAAATATTGCACAAAATTATGTATTTTACATGTTACGCAGACATACGTGTAAGAACAGAATATTACATACAAATCTGTGATTTTGCATGTTACACAACATTATGTGTATTTCCCTAATACACAGAAATATGTGCAAAAACTGAATATTACGCAGATATATGTGTAAAAGTATTACTCAGAAATATGTGAAAAAAATGAATATTACACAGAAATATGTGTAAAAGTATTACACAAAAATATGTGTATTGCCCAGCAGTTTACTCATTGAAGCGTGTATTTCAGGAGTTATCAGATAATTTTTACACATTTGGACTTATCATCAAATTACACATTAAAGTGTGTATTTTGAAATTTACACATTTGGCGCAATTTACACACCAATTTACACATATAGACATGTCGTTTTTGTATCATCGATTTACACATTTTTGAGTGTAAATTTACACATTTATTTTTTAGAGTGCACCAGTCTTTCTCTGGAAGAAATAAAAGGATATTAATTGAAGATGACTTAGGTTTTGTAAAGAAAGAAATATGGCTTATTGAAAAAGAAGTATCGGAGTTAGAAAATAAGGCCAATGAATTAGCTGATAAAGCTGAATCAACTAAAAATATTCAATTATTTATAAAATCGAAAAATTGTAGAAAATCTGCAAAAGAAAAAAGGAAGAAATTTCCTTCCTGACCAAAGAAATAGATGCTAAAAAACATTTTGTTACATAATTATGTTTTATGTAAAATTTCAATCTATTACTTTAAAATTTAATGTAAGTAGTTATATGTACTGTTCTTTTTTAACTTTAGAATGTCCTTATTTTTCTTTTAACAAAGCCCTTACAAAGTCCTTACAAAGTCCTTACATAGTCCTTATTTTTCATTTAGCAAACTCTGTATGAACCCTGCTAACGTATTTTACTACAGAGTTGTTTTTAACAAAATCAAGTAGTACAGCACACATTAATAAAATATGAAATATCTTTTTTTTTAAGTGGATGGGGGAGGGGTAATTAAAGGCGAATGAATCATGAATATGAATTTTTTGCGTTAGTCTTTTATTTTATTTTTTTTATCATTAACCTAAAAAAAGCAATGATATCAATACAAAAAACCCTTAACGGGTTAAAAGCTTGTGACGCAGCAGTTTATCTTACATCTCTAAGAATTTTAAATTTGGGACTTAAAACTAATGATATCAAAATTTATGTGACGCTATGCTATTAATATATATATATATATATATATATATATATATATATATATATATATTAAAATTTATTCATTAATGCTTTATCATTTACATCTTTCATAATTTCGAAATATGAATCTTAAAAGTTATGATATCAAAATTTAAGTGACGCCTTGATGAGACTTTAAACGATGTTTTAAAATTCTATTTATTTATTTATTTATTATCTAAATACATTTACATATCTAAACAATACTTTTCATTTTCCAATACACTGTTAAATACATCACTTTCACTGAATATATATAATGCACTGAAATGTTTTATTTGAATAAATTGGCTTATCTTTTGTGCTACGCTATCCAAAATCAAAAGTAACATTTAAATAAATATTTTTGCGTCATTGTATCTATTTGCATATATTTAACTTAGTTTAGATACAATGGTGGAAAAATATTTATTTAAATGTTACTTTTGATTTTGGATAGCGTAGCACAAAAGATAAGCCAATTTATTCAAATAAAACATTTCAGTGCATTATATATATTCAGTGAAAGTGATGTATTTAACAGTGTATTGGAAAATGAAAAGTATTGTTTAGATATGTAAATGTATTTAGATAATAAATAAATAAATAAATAGAATTTTAAAACATCGTTTAAAGTCTCATCAAGGCGTCACTTAAATTTTGATATCATAACTTTTAAGATTCATATTTCGAAATTATGAAAGATGTAAATGATAAAGCATTAATGAATAAATTTTAATATATATATATATATATATATATATATATATATATATATATATATATATATATATATATATATATATATTAATAGCATAGCGTCACATAAATTTTGATATCATTAGTTTTAAGTCCCAAATTTAAAATTCTTAGAGATGTAAGATAAACTGCTGCGTCACAAGCTTTTAACCCGTTAAGGGTTTTTTGTATTGATCATTACTACATATAAACAATTACAAAAGTGTATATTATAAAAAAACACTCAATTAAAAGACATGTGCTATTAATAGTATACCAGACCTGAAAGGGTTAGGGATGTCTAAATACATTTGCCCGGTAGCAGAAAGTACGCGACGCGCGAAGCACGTCGCAGATTTATTTTTACCCTTGCAGATTGAATTTGACAATTTGGGGAAAAAATGTATTTCTTTATTTGAAAAAAAAGTACGTGAAAGGGATGCGAAAAAGGCAAATTTTGTCCAAAGATCGCGAAAAAACGGCTATTTCGTTAAAATATCGAAAAAAACGATAGATTTCGTCAAAAAATCGCGAAAAAACGAGATTTCGTCAAAAGATCGCGAAAAAAAGGCAGATTTCGTCAAAAAATCACAATAAAATGTAAATTTCATTGAAAAATTGCGAAAAAACGGCAAATTTCGTCAAAAAATAGCAAAAAATAGTAAGTTTCGTCAAAAACAACGGAAAACGACAGGTTTCGTCAAATGATCGCGAATAAAACGGCAAGTTTCATCAAATTATCGCAAAAAAACAGATTTCGTCAAAATATCACGAAAAAACGGTAAATTTTGTTGAAAAATCGTGAGAAAAACGACGCATTTCGTAGAAGAATTGGGAAAGAACGGCAAGTTTCGTCAAAAGATCGCGAAAAAACGGCTAGTTTCATCGTAAGAGCGTGAAAAAAACTGCAAGTTTCGACAAAATATTGCGAAAAAGCGGCAAATTGATCAAAACATCGCGAAAAAGTTGTAAGTTTCTTCAAAAGATCGCGAAAAAACGACAAGTTTCATAAAAAAATCGCGGGAAAGCGATAGATTTTGTTAAAGGATCGCGAATAAAACGGCAAGTTTCGTCATATAATTTCGAAAAAACAACAAGTTTCATCAAAAAATCGCGGAAAAACGACAGATTTCGTGAAAGGATCGCGAATAAAACGGTAAGTTTCATCATAATATCGCAAAAAAGCGGCAAGTTTGTCAAAAGATCGCGAAAAAACGACAAATTTCGTCAAAGAATTTCGAAAAAATAGCAAGTGTCGTCAAAAAATCGCGGAAAAACGACAGGTTTCGTCAAAATATCACAAAAAACAGTAAATTTCGTTGAAAAATCGTGAAAAAACGACACATTTTGTCGAAAAATTTGGAAAAACGACAAGTTTCGGTAAAATGTCGCATAAAAACAGCAAGTTTCATCAAAATACTGCGAAGCATTCTAAAATTCGTCTAAAGATCGCGAAAAACAGCTACTATTATTAATACATCGCGAAAAACTAGTAAGTTTCATCAAAAGATCACTAAAAGATGCAAATTCCGCCAAAAGGGCGAAAAAAATAGTTATTGTAGGCAGAGTATTTTTCTGTTCCAAAACTGCTGCTAAAAAATTCTTTTTTTTTTTTCTGCTCCAAAACCCGATTTTGTTGCAACATTTTTTTTATTTGTTTTTTCCAGAAACTGATTTCCTACCCCCAATTTTTTTTCTTTCTCCAAGTCTTTCTGAATGAATGTGACCCCTGTATACGTTTTCAGAGTAAATTTTTGTAGTTCATTTTGATATATTTTATTCTGTTGATTTAATAAAAAAGATACCATGTATCATACACATTATTCAACGGAATTATTTAATAACACACAAACCATACATTGTGTTCAATTGATATATTTCAATATATCTATATGACAATATTGTACTACATTTCAATTTAAATAGATTAAGCCTTAACTTCAAACTTAAAGAACCACTTTGCATATTCGTTATTATCTAATTCTTCAAAAAATATTAATTTTGTTATTTACTTATTTAGGTTATAATTGGAATATAGTTGTATTTTTAAAATATTAATCAGTAAGAACCATATTTAGAATGTACATAAGGAAATTGTAACATGCTACTCCTGCAGATAACTTTCATCCAGCTGCATTGATTTCGCTGACACATCCATAACTTTTTGGGCATTTGAAGTAAAATTTTACAAAATTATACTTTTCTGTGTACCATGAAGTGTACCAACTTCTTTAAATCCTATTTTTAAATAACCTAGATATTGATGATATGATAATGTTAATTAGAAATTCTAATTTTGTATATTTACAGAAAATAATCATTTTCAAAACAAACAATGCTTACAAGAAAGGATTATTGAATCATTTTAATTCAAAACATTACTATAACAGAATAGATTTATGAAAAATGCTAACACTTTCTTATACCTGCATGTAGATTCCCTGAATAATGCATTCGGTAATATTGATTATGCTCGCTTGTCAGATAAAAAGATGCTCACAACAAAAGACTTGCAAAGCAATTGAATTCACAACGTTGCCATAACAAAAACATGTCTGAAAGGAATGTGTTGCGAGAAATGTTGACAATTTCGTACACCGCATTTATGTAAATTCTTTGAAAAACTAGTATTTGGAAATATGGATTTTGACCACATCTCATGTGCAACATGCACACAGATTAAGTACAAAGATTCAGAAGTTTTCCAGAAAATAATGACATTTACTGAAAGATCAATGTTTGAGAAATCTTTTTTTTTTAATTTTAGAAAAAAAAATACCTTTACGTTAGTAGCATTAACACTAGCTATCCTAATAAAGTAATTAGTGTTTAACGAGTATTTCATTGTGTGACACATAACGAAAGTTGTAGTTTTGCGTAATATTCAATTCATTCCCTATAACAATAGGCTAAAAAGAGTTTTTAGAGATGTTTAGAAAATATTATATTACAACAAGATTTAGCTGATATTACCCCTTTCTAATACTTTTTGGGTTTTATTACTCATGATTCTTTATGGAAAGCAGGGAAAAGTTTATTTTAAATTTAAAGAATAAAATATATCTTTAAAATAAAATAACCGCAAACGGTGCAAAGAGAATCAAGCACATATTTATTATTACTATTATTAATAAATGCCTAAGCAATTATGAAGTTATATAGTAATTCATAGACACATACTAACATTGCTACATGTGAACAATAACCAAAGTGTTTTTTAAAACAAAATGGTACTCAGACATGTACTATTAATAATACATCAGACCTCAAAGGGTTAGAAATACATTTGAAGTATAAATTTGGGAAAAAAAAATTGTCATATTTTGATGCATGTTGAGAACGAAATCCCTTCAATCCAATTTTTAAATAAGTTGGGCATTAAAAGTATAATAATGTTATAAAATTCTTTACAAATTATAATTTTTATTAGTTATTTTTTTTAATTAGTGGCTATGATAGAAGGTAATCATTTTCTAAATAAAGAAACAATGCGTAAAGCAAAGCATAACTGAATCGTTTCGATTCAGAACATTTCTACAATAGAATAAATTTGTGAAAAATGCTAATACTTTCTTATATTTCTATGTATATTTTCTGAATAATGCATTCGGAAATATTGATTATGTTCGCTTGTCAGATGGAAAGAGGTTGACAATAAAAGATTTGGAAAGCAATTGAATTCACAACGTTGCCATAATAGAAAGATGTCTGAGAGGAACATATTGCGAAAAATGTTAATAATTTCGTACACCCCATGTATGTAATTTCTTTGAAACTGGTATTTGAAAATACGGATATGGCCACATCTCATGTGGAACATGCACAAAGATTAAATACAAAGATTCGGAAGAGAAGACATTCACTGAAAGATAGATATATGTTTGAGAAATCTTTTTTAAGGTCACACAGTCAGGGTTCTCGCTGTTGCTCGCCATTGTCCCAAATTGCGACTGAATTCTTCATTTGGCAAGGAAACAAGCGATTTCATTCGCCAAATTGCTAGTATTTAATTTTTGCTTTTTCTTTCTTTCTTTTATTTTTTATATATGTTACAAGCGAAACCCGATTTTAGGCCAAACTAGATTCGCCTAGGCCAAACTAGTCTATCCTAACGCCCATCGGATAAACTAGTTTTTCCTAGGCCAAATCGGTCTATCCTAACGCCCATCGGATAAACTAGTTTTTCCTAGGCCAAACTAGTCTATCCTAAGGCCCATAGGACAAACTAGTTTTTCCTAGGCCAAACTAGTTTGGCCTAACTCTTATAGGATAAACTAGTTCAGCCTGCTGTTTATTGGTCTGAACTAGTTTATCCTAGGCCGATCTAGTTTATCCTAGGCCAATTCAATTTGGCGTGATTTTATTGAATTCAATGACTGCCTCAGCGCCAACATTCTAGTTTCTCCTAGGCTGATCTAGTTTGTCCTGGGCCAATGTAATTATCTGTGTTTTTAGCTCACGGGCGTCAGAGCCAGCGAAATAAAGGGCTCACAGGTTCTGTATGTATGTACGTATGTACGTACGTATGTATGTATGTACGTATGTACGTACGAATGTACGTAACGCTATAACTGTTGATATAAATATCCGATTAGCTTCAAATTTTAGATGTAGGTTCCTTCGGATAAGATACTTTTCTGATTAGTTTTGGAAATTCACTGAATAAGAATAAAGGGGGCGAACGGGAGTCTAATCTCCAAAGTTAATTTACAGAAATGCATTTATCATGCAGAATTATCAGTTTTCATTTAAAATGTTAGATATAGGATTATTCTGACAAGACGCCTCCGGGATTAGTTGTGGATGTTTATTGTTTAAGTGTTAAAGAAAGGACAATGTAGGTACCCCTCCATAATTAAGATAAATGGTTTTTAATGCAGAAATTACGGATTTGCTTCAAATTTTGGTTATAGGTTCTTTTTGATAAGGCAATTCCCTGAATAGTTTTGAGGGTTTAATGGTAAAGTAGTATGAAGGTTTAGTAAAAACTAGTTTTTCCTACGGGCATATAGATAAACATGTTTTGCGTAGGAAATCTAGTTTATATAATTGGCGTTAAAATAAAATAATTTGGCCTAGGCTAATCTAATTTGGCTCGAAATCGGGTTTGGATGGTAAAGAACATGTCTTTCACTAGAATAAGTATAAATGTGTGTCAAGAGTAATTGCTTATAACATCAATACAGGAATTTCACATGTCCACCCTAAAGACATAATGCATTATATATGGTGTTTTTTTTTCCTGCAGACTCATGCCAACTGAGATCAGGCTTGTATTTATTATTATTATTATTATTGCATATTAGAGCCAGATTGGAGGTGAACATAATTTGGAATCGAACAGCGTTTTCCATTTTTTAGAAATTAATTTCTTGTCGACATATAAGCTATTCTTGTCACGGCGTCAAGTTTTTCTTTTCCGTGAAGTCGTAGCCGAAAATTCGATTCAAAACGTAGCTTTAATAGTATTTTCTCAAAGGTACATCGCTTTTATGGAAAAATGGTTAACGCCATTCGATTACACATTTTCTGAGTGAGAATGCCTGTTAATCTTATGCCTTTCCGAAAATGAATTAATTCTTAAATGTGTTAGGATGTAGCTCTTTTGGATTTGAGAAAAATCTTATGGAATGACAGAGAAACATATTCACAAATTTACTTTTTACTGAACAGTTTAGTTATGATGTTTATAACTCTTTTTTTTTCTTTTGTTCTAAACTACATTAATTATTTAATGAATCCCCATTTCAATATTGAAAGGTCTAAGAAACTAAATAATCAATAATACATTGTGTATTTTTCATTCTGTGAACACCTCGTAATTTAAAAAACATTGTAAATTTATCCAATATGTATGTATGCAGTATTTTTTAAAGGAATCCTAATTGTATGTTAAGTAAAATCTGAATTTTTTTTGCAGAAATTGAGTAGGGCCAGATTAAGCGGGACTGAGTCTTTTTTCACATATTTTTGTAGAGGCAGGGCTCGGGCTGAACTTTTAATTATTACACAGGGTCACGGCAAAATAACTTTCCTTTGGGAAAGGCGGGGCCCGGAACTCGAAATTCTGGCCTGTGCAAACCTCTAACAGTATTCTACAACGCATCGAATAAAATACATTATAATGGTGATGACAAAACCACTTTGCACAAGGTTAGCAATGGAGCAGTATTCGGGATCAATATTAAAAAGAATATTGCCCAATTAAACTGATAGTTTTGCATTCACAGGCTGTTTACAGTCATTGTGTATTTCAACTTTTTTTTTTTTTTTATAGAATAACACCCTTGAAAAATAAAGTAAGTTGGATTACTTTTTCCCGTTTCCCCCACTTATATTTAACCGTTGAACCCCCAAAACTAATCACAGATACGCTTTATAAAATTAAACAATTATCCAAAATTTGAACCAAATCTGATAATTCTGCTCAAAAAACCATTCATCTAATTTAGAGAGGGTAATCCCACATTCCTCCCTTTATACTTAATCATTAAACCCTCAAAACAATTCAGGGATTCGCCTTTTAAAGAAAAAACTATAAGCTATATTAAAAAATTACGGCAAATCGGATAAAACTGCATAAAAACCCATTTATCTAATTTAAGGAAGGCGATAAATCGTCCACTAACCCATTATACATAACCATAAGAAAAGACCCAAATTCATTAAAGAAACACCTGATCAAATGAATTCATGTCCAAAATTTTAAGCAAATTGGATAATTTTGTATTATAACAAATTTATATATTT
The DNA here is from genome assembly GCA_964019185.1 of Maratus speculifer. Taxonomy (NCBI): domain Eukaryota; kingdom Metazoa; phylum Arthropoda; class Arachnida; order Araneae; family Salticidae; genus Maratus; species Maratus speculifer. The sequence continues at coordinate 274,840,062 of OZ025289.1, read as the reverse complement.
TAAGGAAGGGAATAAATTGCTGGTTCAGACCAAAAACCAAAGAACCACCAAAATTAATCAGTGAAACGCTTTATCAGAATGAACAAATCTAAGATTTGCAGGAAATCGGTTAATTCTGCATGAAAAACCCATTTAACAAAATTAGGCGGGATTCCCCCGTTCTTCCCCTTGTTCTTATTCAATTAATCCCCAAAACCAATTAGGGAAACGCCTTACCAGAATGAATCTATTTCTAAAATTTGAAGTAAATCAGTAAATTCTGTGTGAAAAAAGCATTTACATAAATTATGGGGCGTTACCCCTATTCTCCCCTCCCTTTATACTTAAACAATTGACACCCACAACTAATGAAGGCGCTTCAACAGAATACTCCTATATCTAAAATTTGAATAAAATATGCTAATAATCCATAGAAATCCATTTATTTGAATTAAGGGAAGGGGCGAATCAGCCTCTCGTCCCCTCCCCTCTTATTCTTCTCCAATGACCTCCAAAAATTAATCAGAAAAGCTCCTCATAAGAATAAACCTATAATAAAAATTTGATGCAAATCGAGTATTTCTATCAAAAATTATTGCGTTACGTACTTACGTACATACATACATACAGAACCCACGGGCACATTAGTTCTCAGTCTTTGGTAGCTGACGAGATAAAAACATGTCAAATTACATTATTTCTATCAAGAGTTATCGCGTTACGTACATACATGCGTACATACAGAACCTGTGAGCACATTTTTTCTTTGGCTTTGACGCCATGAGCTAAAAACACGCAAAATTACATTGGCCTAGGATAAACTAGATCAGCCTAGGACAAACTAGAATTTTGGCGCTGAGGCGGTCATTGAATCAAATAAAATCACGCCAAATTGAATTGGCCTAGGATAAATTAGATCGGCCTAGGATAAACTAGTTCAGACCAATAAACAGCAGGCTAAACTAGTTTATCCTATAAGAGTTAGGCCAAACTAGTTTGGCCTAGGAAGAACTAGTTTGTCCTATGGGCCTTAGGACAGACTAGTTTGGCCTAGGAAAAACTAGTTTATCCGATGGGCGTTAGGATAAACCGGTTTGGCCTAGGAAAAATTAGTTTATCCGATGGGCGTTAGGATAGACCGGTTTGGCCTAGGAAAAACTAGTTTATCCGATGGGCGTTGGGATAGACTAGTTTGGCCTAGGCCAATCTAGTTTGGCCTAAAATCGGGTTTGGCCTGTAACATATACATGCATATATATACATATTTTTTAATATATTTGTAGCGGATAGTTGAAATAAGATTAATTACAATCGTTGTCGCAGTTATAAAATCTTACGTTATTTTAGAACATATAGAAAAAAGGGGGTACATAAAAGGATTAAAGATAATTTTTTAATGCTACACGGCGAATCTCTTTTGATAATACTTTTTCCATTTGGCGATTGTTTTTTATTTTTAATTAGTCAAATTACTAACACTGGTCAAATGTCGGCGAGAACACTGGACACAGTACCTTTGAAACCATATCTTTAATTTTGAATCAAACTTTTTTAAAAAAATCTTGTAAAATAGCGTATTTTACTAAAATTTAAATTTTATTTAAAAAAATAACTTTTATAAATAGCTACTACTTTTTCATATATGAATATTTTTGTTTCGATTTTTTGTGCACATTCATTGGAATACACTACAAAAAACTGTGCGTGAACTTTTAGATGAATGGCATTTTACATTTGACATGATTTTTTTTCTCTCGTGTATAGTCAAAAATGAAAGAAAAAATCAACAAACTCTCAATTTAAATATTTTTTAAAAAATAACTATAAACTTGAGTGCTAAATCCATGCACAAAAATATGAAATATACCATGGAGAACAAGTAAAAAATTTTTCAAACTTCTTTCTAAATTGCACAAAAGACTTAGTAATTGTCGAACAATCAAGTTATAAAAATATGAACAGGGAGAAAAAATCAGTTTAAAGTTTTCATTAGTATGGGTAATTGCGTTGGATCTATTAACTAATTTACATTATCTCGCGATACAATAGTGGTATACAGTGTCTCACATAAGTGATGGGACACTTGTGCTTTACAAAAGGAAACTAATCAAATAAATTAAAAAAACATGTACACATTTTTTTGTGGGTGTGTTTCATACTTAAATTTAGTAAAGATTATTACATAACATACATTTTGTCAAAATATTAAAATATTAATTTAATAAAAATACAAATGTTTAGAACGGAGCAAAAAATAGCTCACATAAGTGATGGGACACCATTATATATGCAAAAAAAAATCGTCTGAAATAAGCAATAAAAATATTTTTTGGGGTTTTATTTTTACTTAAAAGTAATTGGCAATAATTTATAAAATCGTCTGCAGTATTTCTCTTCAATTTGTTTTAAAATTTTTGTGTTTTTATCTCTGTGTAGCCATGAATGCTAAACGAAAAGAAACTTCGCCTGAAATTCGAAAATTAATTATTAATTTGCATATTGAACGTGGAAAATCTATTAGAAAAACTGCTGAAACAGTTAACTTGAGTCGTTCAAAAGTTTTCAATATCATTAAACGATATAAAAAGGTCATATGATTCAGGATAAAAGAAGACCTGGCCGACCATCAAAGCTATCCAATGGAATAAAGCGAATTATCGTTCGAAATATTAAAAAAAATCCAAGAAATGGTGCTTCAAAAGTTGCTGCTGATTTAAAAGCATTATATGTAATAATTGTTAATCCTGAGACTATTAGAAGGGTAATTCGATCTGCTGGATATCACGATAGAGTAGCCAGGAAAAAATTCTTCGTGAGTGAAAATAATAGAAAACTCAGACTAGCTTTCGCAAAATCCAACATAAATAAGAATTCTGATTACTGGAATAAAGTTATATTTGCTGATGAGAATAAATTTAATATATTTGGTTCTGACGGTAGAATCTTGGTGTGGAGAAAACCCAGGGAAGAATTTCGCAAACAGAATTTGGTACCAACAGTAAAACATGGTGGAGGATTGGTTATGGTATGGGGGTGTATGTCGTCCGCTGGAGTTGGTATTCTTGTTTTTATTGACAGTTTAATGGATCAGTACAAGTATATTGATATTTTAAAGCAAAATTTGAAATCTTCAGCACGAAAATTGAATTTTCATAACGATTTTAAATTCTACCAGGACAAAGACCCAAGCACACTGCTCTGAACGTTAGACTCTGGCTGCTATATAACTGTCCTGAAATAATAAAAACACCACCACAATCTCCAGGCTTAAATCCCATAGAGAATATTTGGCAAGAATTGGAATCAAGAATTCGCAAACACACCATTTCTTCAAAACAACAACTAAAATCGGTGCTTCAAGAAGAATGGGGTAAAATCACTCCAGAAATCACAAAAAATTTAGTCGAATTCATCCCAAAAAGATTAAATCATGTTTTAAAAGTAAAAGGAAATTCAACAAAATATTAAAACCTTTTAAAAAGTAAAATTTTTGGATAAATATTTGATGGAAAAGTAAGTATCCCATCACTTATGTGAGCCATTTTTTGCTCCGTTCTGAACAATTGTATTTTTACTAAATTAATATTTTAATATTTTGACAAAATGTATGTTATGTAATAATTGTTACTAACTTTAAATATGAAACACACACAAAAAATTTTTGCACATGTTTGTTTATTTATTTTATTGCAGTTTCTTTTTATAAAGCACAAGTGTCCCATCACTTTTGTGAGACACTGTATTTAAAAATGAGGTGTCAAAATATTTCTAATTAAAGAAGCTTTCAGTTAATATTTAAAAAAAAATCAAATCGATATTTTGACCAATTTCAATGTATCATTTTTTTCTAATTAAATTAGTAGGTAAGAATAATACATTTCAAATAAATCTATATTAATAAAATAACAAATCGCTCTGTCTGCGTGTGTGTGTGTCTGCGATGGCTAGCCAAATCTATGGGACGTACGAAGCTCAATATTTTTATGAGAATAGCCCAATATCTCTTCTGATGCACCTGAAGCTCAGAATTTCAAAATTCTATTTATTAACTGAGTAATTAATTAAATTCCAAAGCTCACTCTCATAAAAAATCGCCTTTTTTTCGCTTTTTTCTCTTTCATTTTCTTATGATTGATTGGTTGCATAAAATTTTTGCAGAAATAATTAAAAAAGCCGGGACAGACATTTAAAATTCATAGACTAGCAAAGTGTCAGTTTAAATGAGGTTTTTTTTTTATCACAGTTGCTGTACGGCATGGAGAAAAAGATAGGTGGAGACGAAGTAAGCCGAAAAAAAGGTTTGCAATATTAAACCATTTATCGCTGAAATTTTAATGTCTCAAACAAAAGCACGAGGCAGGAATTTTGTATTAATAAAACGAATTCAAAGAAATGAATTATAGCTGAAGCATATTTTACGAAGAAATAGTAATTTTTTAAAATGTTTTTTTTTTCTATTATATCATTTAGGTTAAAATTAGGTTAAAGTTAAATTGCATTTAGGTTATGGTTAGAATAAGGATATGTTACAATAAAGTAAAGGCTAGGTTACATTTATGTTATATTTAATTTAGGTAGGGTACTGTTAAGTCGCTGTAAGGTACAGACAGGTTCTGGTTACGGTACAAAAGTTTAAGGTTAGGAATTTATACACAGAGTGAACATTACGCAAGATTTGATTAAAAATAACACTTACTTTTGTTAAATAGCTCTGAAATTATAATACTATATACCAATATTTTACCTACCATCGGGTATCGATTTCATTCATGGTATAGTCGGATTTAAGAGTGATATAATTAGTTTGAAATTCAAAATATTTCACTTGGGATTTGTATGTGAAAATAATAATTAGTTACGTGACTTAACAATGCTTTTTACGGGTAAATATCAACTTTTTAACATGAAAATCACGCAATCGTTGGATACATATTCCCTCCCGTGTTTCTCATTGCTCATTTTGAGTATTTTTAGAGCTTAATGTTAGTTGTTGTTTTTAAAACCGATTTTTCACACAGTCAGTGGCTAAGTATTTCAGACAATGCATTTCTGCATGTAACGAGTTAATGATAAAATCATACAAATTTCAAGTTCGTTTAATATTGTTAATACGGACCCGGGCAACGCCGGGCGGGTCAGCTAGTAATAATATAAATTCTTCTTATCTTCTTCTTACTGGGTTCTATGGGATGCATGACGGAGTTCCATTGAATTCTTTACGTCTTCAATAAATCCAACGACATCAAAAAACTCACAAACTTTTCACACACGAAAAATATTTGTATTCTATTTACAATTTTTACACACACGAAGTTACATGTTTTACTTTTAATGTTATTCTACAACAACTGCCGAAATCTTATAGAATTACAATATCTAGAGAATAACATCTTGTTTCTGGTAAACAACAAAAGTTCTTTCTTTACGTTACTAAGGTAACGAACATCTCACTAAAAATCGTTACCATTTCAGACGTGAATACAAAATTTTGAACACGAGCTCCTATATTCTTAAAGCAGAAATCGTCTGCCGTACAATTAACAGTAAAAAAATTGCCTGCAAAATACAAATAAAATATTAGAGTCAGAAAGTAAAAAATAAATCATTTTAAATGAGAAACATTCAAGAAAATTCATCAAAAAGTCATACAGTACTTAAGATGTCCTACGATATTCCGGGGGATTTTTAATCACAATGGTTTTCACACAATATACTGTGTCCCCTTAAAAGTGCTATTACACATAAAAATTGCAAGCGACAAAAATCGCCTGCGTTTTTTCGTTTTCTTAGCATTTCATTGGCTGTACGAGAAGAGTCTTTACCATCATTTGGATTTCCAAGCATTTGATTGGCTCTTACTGGCGGCTCGCTTCGTTCCAGGCGTCAAAGACGCTCCGACAAAAGAAAATCGCGCGCTACCAAGCGACTCCCCTGCTTCCATAGGATAACATAGAGACGCCTGGAATTTGACGCCTGCAACAGAGCACGTGTAATAACACTTTAAGACTGGTTGGCGTTCACTAATCCGTGCACATCTTGAAATTTACAAATATTATTACTATGTTTAAAAAATTGTATATTATTATACATTCACTCATATATTTAAAAATGCATCATAAAGTCAGTTAATACAGAATTTTTCTATTGCATAATCTTGCCCTATGCGGATTAAAAAAATAAATAAACATTGTCCCATGCATTTCTTGTTAAGCACTTTTCATCTTATTGCTGTATAGGTTATGCTATCACGGAGAACTTTTAAAATAAAAATGATCAAAACTATCGTTCTTGAACTAGGTTAGTGCAAAAAATTTCATATAGTCCCATTTATCAATGAGTGCTGATTTTAAACCCGTGAATATCGACTTGGGTTTCTCATTTCTGTCACAATATTAACCAGTAGGTTGAGTGGACCCCCCTCATGGAAAGAACTTCATGAAAAACTGAAACATTTGCTACTTTTATTAGCGATTCTGTATGACCACATTTTATGGTACACCTCTTTATTTTTATATAATAAACTTCTCTTAAAAGGGTGGAACATTTTTAAAGTGTGAAAAAAAATTAAAAATCCAATGTAAAAAAAGAAAAGAAAAACGACTGTTTGATTTAAATATCCCCTTGATAAATTAATCTGAGGTTATCTTAAAACAGTCCAATGGGATTTCAATCAGTGAAATTTCTCATTTCTTTTAAGATATTTTACATTCCCAAGTATAATTGTTAAAATTTCCCACGCGAACTAATTTTCTGTCAAATCTCTTTTGTTTTCTCAAGCTGTTAAGGATTTTAGTTTTAATATGATGTACATTGAAGTAAATGTAAAAAGTTTCATTATCTTCATTAATAAAGTTAAGAGCAAAAAAGAGACATCGTGCGTATATAAACAGCTATAATTTCAAAAATTTTTTATGTCTATAAAACCGAATGCATTGACTTTTATATGGGTTATTTCTAAATGAAAATAACGGTTTTAACACTTGGTATTTTTTAAATAAAATAAAGCTTAATATTATAATAAATGTCTAGAATGAAAGTGCAACTAAAAGAGCCTACAAGCTTACAAGTGTTAAATGTAAGCAACTTTCGTCACACGTCACACATCAAGTCTATCGCTGAGTTCTTCGTAAACGTTGATTATTGTTTGTGGTGTCATTTATGCAACAGCTCCAATGGACAGCTATTTGTGACGATGAAAATGGGTTGAACATACTTTACCGATTTCCCACATAAAGATTTACAAATATGAATTATCAAATACTTAATAAAGAAAATGTGATAAGCATGCTTTAGACTTTCCACCTTAATAAAGGGGGGGGGGAATGCTTTGAACCAAAAATTTTATTTAATAAAATAAAGCATTTCAAATCACTACCATATAGAAGCATGACACATTTGATTAAATTTTCTGGTTGAAAATATTTTTTAAATCAGGTTGTTGACAAGTATGGGTACATCGTTGGGACAGTTCATGTGATTAAAATATGATTTTTAAAAAAATAAGAAATATGTAAGGCCCCTTGCTTTTGTATGTTTCTTGTCAAGGATGAAAAGACCACAATTTTACTTATTTAGGTGCATGAATCCTACTTTACAGTGGTAATTTATGAGTGTTTATACATTCATCTGTGCATTGGCAAAAAAAATGCTTATTTTTTTTTTTTTTTTTTTTTTTTTTTTTTTTTTTTTTTTTTTAGTACACTAAACACTTTAGTAAATAGAACTGCTATTTTTTTACAGTAAATAAAGAAATTTTTAAAATGTGCTTTTCAATCTTTTTTTTTTTCTCCAAAATGTCATAAGCCTTTTGTACCTAAATAGAAATACATATATTTGTCATTTAAAGTCATATATAGTGAAAGAAATAAGCTGTGGGCATTTTAAGGATAGAGAAAATTTTAAAGGGTCAAAACTTATCAAAGCAAAACATGCAATAACTTGGAATTAATAATAAAATTATTTTAAAATATTTAAAACAATCCATAATAAGAGTTGCAATTGTTTATCGAATATTAAAATATTGAAACAAAAAATTTTTATTTTATTTTTTGATAAAAGGTGAGGTTTAGAGTAACATATTATCATACTTTATTTCTCAAAAGATATACCTTCATATAAATAATCCTATTAAATTATATTATTTATCCTTTCCCTGAAGCATTTATTTTAAATCGATTAAATTTCCATGCTTTCAATAAACTGATTTACATTAATATATATATTAAAATTAATATCTAAAGATGTTTTTTAATTATTCCTTTTATTTCTCAATTGATTTAAAATAAAAGGCTTTAGGAAGAAAATAAATAGAATTTAATTTTTTTTTATGAAGGAGTAATAATTTTAAGAAATAAACTAAGAAAATAATGAACTCTCTAACTTACCTCCTCTATCCAAAAAATAAGTAAAATTTTTGTTTAAATACTTTTTTTTGTTGTTGCTACTGTTGTAGTATAGCTAATAGAAATTAAAAGTGGCCGTATTTAAATGTTTAACTGCTCATACACACGATCTTTTATGAACCCCCATAAGTAGAAAGCATATGGCTTCAGATAAGATGAGCGTCTGAACAGAATTTGTTTCCTAATCAACGTTTGAGAAGAACTGAACTATCGACTTGATGTGTGCCGTGTGACAAAACATACTCACATTGAACACTTGTAAGCTTGTTGGTAAAGCTGTTTGAGTTGCCCTTTCCTTTTATGTATTAATTATAATTTTAAGTTTTATGTAATAAATTCTACCAAGCGTTAAAACCCCGATATTCATTTAGAAACTTTCCGTATTTCTAGGATCTGAGTTCTTATTGGAACCATCGTTCATTCTGCATCATTTAAAACAAGCACACAGAACATTTAGATAACTATATATAATTTCTTATTTAGTGTAAAAATTTAGAGAAAAACATAAAGATATAAAAAATAAACAATCTCAATTTAAGCGAAAATTAAATATTATCCTTTTCAGATCTAACATACAGCTTTATAATTGGAAATAGTAAACTGTATAATTTTTCAAAAACATTGCTGCATGATTTAACATTTTAACCATTTCTTTTAAAACATTCCTTCTTAAAAAAATCTTATACACACTGTCTGCGCAAATTTGCGTATTTTAATGTGAGTAAATACATTGTAATAACTAGTTGGATGTGTCAATCCCAAAACTTTCTTCTATCTCTCAAGTACATTTTAATATTTTAAAAAAAACGTGGTAACCCCAAAGTTACCCATTATCGAATTTCTTCGAACATTTGACCTAGCCTAATGAGATTCTGGTATCCGAAAAGCCTAAAACGCAAAATTTAATTAATATTCTGAGAAAATGAGCTTAGTAGTGCCTCATGTTGGGTAATTTATACTAAAACCTAATAAGCATCTACTGATGTCAAGACCTAACAGAATCTGAAATTTGATGGAATTTCGTCCATTAGTTCTTGTGATATAGTTATAACAAAAAATTTGCAAAACGTAGAACAGCAACAACATATCTTGGACAATTTATGCCAAAACGTAAAAAAGCGTCTAATTATGTTATGGTGTAAAAGAATCTGAAGTTTGATGAAATTCTGTGCATTAGTTCTTGAGATATAGCTAGTTTAAAAAAAAAAAAAAAAAAAAAAAAAAAAAAAAAAAAAAAAAAAAAAACGTGTAAAATATAGCACAGCAGCACCATCAGTTGAAGGATTTATAACAAAACGTAATCATCGTGTAATTATGTTATATGTCATTTTGTAACAGAATCTGAAGTTTGATGACATTCTGAGCGTTGGTTGTTGAGATATAGCTATCGGAAAAATCGTGCAATATGCAGCATAGCTACACCACCTGTTATAAGGTTAATACCAAAATGTAATCAGCGTCTAATTATGTTATATATTCTAGTATAACAGAATCTAAAATTTGATGAAGTTCTCTGCATTAGTTCTTGAGATATAGCTATCGCAAAAATCGTGCAAAATGTAGCATACCAGCGCTACCTATAGGGCAGTTCACACCAAAACCTTATCAGCGGCTATGTATCTCAAGGTATCGCGGAATCTGAAGTTTGGTGAAATTCTGTGCATTAGTTCTTGAGATATAGCTATCATGAAAATCATTAAAAACGTGGCATAGCAGCGCCACCTGCTGGCCAATTTACACCAAAACTTAATCAGTGTCTATGTATATCAAGTGGTCACAGAATCTGAAGTTTGGTGAAATTCTGTGCATTAGTTCTTGAGATATAGCAATTTTGAAAATCATAAAAAACGTAGTATAGCAGCGCCACCTGCAGGCCAATTTTCATCAAAAACCAATAGGCACTAATTCATATCAAGGTCTAACTGAATATAAAATTTTATTACATTTTGAGCATTAGTTCTTGAGATAGAGCGCCCACAATATTTTTGTCACATACAGACAGACAGACACACAGACAGACAGACAGACGGACAGACTCACAGACAGACATTTTCTAAAAATAGTCAAAACGTGTTCAGGACCTCCTAAAACGTATAAATCCGTTGAAAACCGGAAGTCGAAAATTTTCATGAATCCAATACTTTCTTCTTGTAAAGATAGAAGAAAGTAAAAAAGTGTGACATTAAATCCTATTTCTCTAGAAAATTTTCTTATCTGCAAGAATATATGATGTATTGAAATAACAGTTGACATAGTCTAATTTTTTCCAAAATATTTTAATAAATTACATAGTCCCAAATTAAATATTGCCATTTTTGCTAGCTAAATCTGTTATGAATTACTCTGTTTTCCCGTTTTCATATTAAAACTTCACAAAAAGTAAAACTTTTTTGTGGAAACAACGAAGTTTCCTTACATAATTTAATTCAAACAGAAATATGTCCTCAAATATTAAATTTCAAGTCCAGAAACATTAAACTTAACATCGAAAGAATTCAGAAAGATTTCTAAACCAGGAACACATATAATTTAGAGCTTCAATTGTTAGTTTTCTACCTATACAATTATATATTTTTGTGGAATTTATAGTTTGTTAATACTTAAATGTAAGTATTTTAAAGTGATTTTCCAAATGTCGCAATTCAATTATAAATGTTGATGTATGGTCAGTCAAATAAATAAATAAATAATAGTTTCCTCATACTAGCATTACACAAAATTATTAGAAAGAAATATGATAGAAAGCATTCATCTGGGAATTACATCAACTTTCCGAATATGAATCAGGTTTTTTAATCCCGAACTGTCTTCATATAGAAAATTGTATTAGCTTTGATTTTTCAAATGGTAAAACCATATTTGTATCGACAGATCAAATCAGTACAAAAAAGATATATACTGTTTCCTTAAATCTTTCGAAGTCATAAAGGGTCCATAATTTCGAAAAATATGATTACGGTCTCACAAGAAAAAGTACCGAATATACTCAATCTATTTTCAGGAAACTTATAATTTTTTTTTTTTGACTTATAATAAATTAACTTCATATGAAAAGAATTATAAAATTGTTCTATTACAGACTTTAGATGTTATTTTATTTTGATCATTTCATAATGAAAACAATCTCCTAGACAGACAATTTTTTTTTTTTTTTTTTTTTTTTGTATTTAAAAAACTAGTAATAGGAATTTGCTGTAAAAGCATACAGTGCGTCTCAAAAGTATAGATGCAGTCACTTTTTGAAATAACAGTTCAAAAAAATGAAGCAATTATCACGAAAAAATTAATAAGCATAAAGGTTCATAACCAAATTTTATAAAGATGAAGATATACAGTATACATTTTACAGAAGATTTGTGAAAAATTTAAAATAGGCTATCCCAAAAATACATGGACTTTTTAAGTATTTTGAATTTAAATTCAAATTTTGTATTCATTTCCTGCAATTATCTTAAAAATTATATCGGGAATGCTTCGAACTATTGTTTGGAAAATGTGTGGCTATAAAGAGTATCAATTCTCCTTTATTTGGGCCTTTCATTCCCAAAAAGTCCAACGCTTACAACTAGCAGTATATACCTCTCGTGCAAATACTCTTCAAAGGTTTTCAATAGGATTCAGGTCTCGGCTGATGAGATGCCAGTATGTAACAGTCACTTGATTCTACATAAATCAAACTGTTGTTGAGTGAGAGCTATAATCGACGCAATTTCCAGTTTTCTCCTTCTAAGATGTTTCCAAAAGGAATGAGACTGCTTTTGGTCCCATGTTCCGGAAAATATCCGTAACATGAGACCGCGCGTTTTGAATCGAGCATCTTTATCACTGCCCTGGTAAAAGGCGAGCTTAAAATGAAGATACGAATTTCTCTCCAACGGACGACAGGCGGCAGCACAGACAACCACATCATCGAGTTCACGGATGAAATTCCATGGTTAATTAAATCTCGATTCGAATATTAAAACGCAATCGGTTTGGCAAGTCACATCTTAGTGGAAAACACCTGTAAACCCGATTTCAAGGGTTGATCGTCATCGTAGGTTACCATTGTCTTTTCGTGCACCAAAATGTCTGAAAATTTGGAGGATTGGGAGCAAAAAAACATTGTGGTAAACCTACGAGCCAACCGCTAAAATTGGTTTTCATGTGTTTTCCATCAAGATATGGCTTGGCAGACCGATTATGCTTTAATATTCGAATCAAGATTTAACTAATCCTAGAATTTCATCCTTGAAATCGATGAAGTGATGACCTTTACTACCACAACTCAGTTTCTAAGGTTTGTTAAATTTCTCGATCAGAAATAGCGAAATTTGAACTTAATTGCAGGGACATTTCGTCTTTATGAAATAATTGTTAGTGATTTAACATTTATAGAATAATAAAAGATAAAAACTGTTAATAACATAAAATAAAAACTGTTGCATATTAGATATATTTTTAACTAGCTGAGCCTCCCGGTGTTGCACGAGGCCGTAATTATATTCTAAAACAAACTTCAAATTTGTATTACTAAATGTCACAAAAGACCCAATCTCGTACCGAATCCCCGCTGCCTATGGTACCATTTAGCAGAAGTGCTGTGCACGCACGGCAAGAAAAAAAAAGGGTTGGGGGTTCTACAATTTTTTAGTTTCGCATTTCACCACCAGGGGGCGAACTCAACAAAACTGTTTCTGGACTTAAGAAATATATTTAATGAAATTATTATTCGAAAATACGGGTAAGTACTTTTCAAATTTTACATTAAATAAATATTTGTCTCTGGGCACTGAAAAATCCGCATCTAAAACGATATTGTTTAAAATATTTGATCACGCTCTTCCAAAAATAATTATTGCCTCTACTACCCATGATTGGACGTCCCTTACTCTTTAAAATCTATATTAGTGTATAATCTATCTGAAAGTTTTACATAAAATAAGTAATATTTTTCCCTGGGCTTACTGAAAAGTCGGCATTTGAAATAGTCGAAAACGTCACAATTTTAAATATTTGCCCGCTGGCCCCCCAAAAAAATCCCCCACCCTATATTTGATGCTCACTACTCTTTAAAATATTTACTATCTGTTATAACTTTTTTGAAAACTTCAAAACAATCGTTTTCTGATTTTTTTTTTGTTTTAATTCGCGTTTCAGCATTTATTTCCTTTTTTAATAATTGCTAAATCTATATTATAAAGGCCAAACGTATCTGTGCATAACGCATACGTCATTTTGCGAGTGGCAACACTTTTCCATGCAATTTCAGTTTTGCATTTTTCGCTACTGCAAACTTCATGCTTCTAAACATTGCATATTTCCGATTTTTACACCGTCGTATAGAAAAAAAGATGTACTTTTAAATGCAATTTGTTTGAAAGCTGTAGCTCAATTTGTTTTTGAGGTATTAATTTTTTTTTTACAGTTTTTAGTACCAATTTTGTAATTGTGGCAACAGAATCACTCCATTTTCTCTTAAAATTGGGGAAAAAATAGAAATTAAAATGCGTATACTTTGCAAAAAATATCTTCTGTTATAAAATTCTGTGATTTCGGTTTTATTTAGTTTTTACTCATCAGTTAAATAACTTCAAGTTTTGAGTTTAAGTGATTTTAATCAAATTAAAATACCATTCTTTTAAACATGGTGAATACGGATATGAGAAGTACGCGTTTAAATTTTGAGATGATGAAAATTATGACGGGTTTTAATTTCGCGTGAAATTCTGTGATAGTGTCAATTTGGAATAAATTTTGTTTTTTCATTCGCATTTATACCAAACATAAGTCTCATTTGATAAATTCAGCCTAATAGCTGATCTTTATTATATTTTACTGATTTTATATGCGATTAAAGATTAATTTTAAAAATTTCGACAACTGAGTGCTATAGTATTTTGTTAATCTTAGCTTAAAATAATATTTGTTTTAGAGTTAGACTGATCAATATAAGATGTATTTTTTATATTTGTTTTAGAGGTAGACTAATCAATATAAGATGTATTTTTTACTGTAAGTAATTTTGTAGATTTATCATAAATGAATGAAGCAGTTCCTTCTTAAACATTTTCCTTCGTCGAATTTCCACCTTGTAGTTTTAAAAATTAAAACACACGCTTTTATAGCAGGTCGGACTAAAAAGTTTTTTTTTTTTTTTTTTTTTTTTTTTTGGTTGCATAGTTACGATTTTTATATGTGTTTCAGTGATTGTCATGTGTCTAGGGTGTCAGTAACTTGTAATTTCTCAAATTGATTTTGATCCGTTTATCCGGCGTTTTATTTTGATCCTTTTAAGTGGCGACTATAGCCTATGTTCACCGGAAATAGGGTAACTTTCCAACGGTGAAAGAATTTTTCAAATCCGTCAAGTAGTTTCGGAGCTTATTCAATTCAAACAAACAAATAATCAAATCTTTCCTCTTTATAATATTAGTACAAATATTTGCTTTTGATCCGTTTGTCCGGCGTTTTATTTTGGTCCTTTTAAGCGGCGATTATAGCCTATGTTCACCGGAAATAGTGTAGCTTTCCAACGGTGAAAGAATTTTTCAAATCCGTCAAGTAGTTTCGGAGCCAATTCAATTCAAACAAACAGACAATCAAATCTTTCCCCTTTATAATATTAGCATAAATAAGACATAATTTAATTGTTAGATTAAAATATGAAAACTTTATTTTTAATTAAATTCAAGAAGAACTGATGGCTTTGTTTTAATAAAATCGATTATTTTAACTTGATTGAACTACCAAATATTTATTAGATGTCTTCGTTTTGTATATATTTTGCATGTAAATATTTTTGATATTCTAAAAAATATACTGCGAATAAGTTTAAATGAATTAAAAAACTGCTATTTTATTAAATTTGATACCATTATATTTATTTGTTTTTAAGTAAATTAATTAATTTATTCAATTTTCGGTTTTTCATTTCAATGATAAATTCGATCTTTGGCATTAAGGCCCCACACTAGGCACAGAAAAAGACCCGGATGATAATGTAAAGTCCATGGGAGCGTTCTTTTCAAATATCTCGCCCAAATTTTAATAATTTTAGATGACTTTTTTTTTTTTTTTTTTTTTTTTTTTTTTTTTGCATAGGATAGCTGAAGACGAATCTACAACCGGCCTAGTTTTTACTTTTTCGATTTTGCTCAGATTTTTTTTTTATTACAATTATTTCAATTTCAGAACCTGTTTAAACCGTTTTTGAAAATTAAAGTAATTAAAAAAAAAAAAAAATCTGAAACCAAATCTGAAAATGTAAAAACTAGGCCGGTTGTGGATCGTCCTCAGCTCTCTCGTGCTAAAGAGCATACATAAATATTAAAATTTGTGCGAAATATTTGAAAAGAACGCCCCCATAGACTTTACATTATCATCCGGGTATTTTTCTGTGCCTAGTGTTGCATCGTAATGCAACCAAGACGCATGCATGGAAGCAATAAACGGAATTTTCATCTCTTTTTCAGACTCCCAGAAAGAATTAATGGAAAAACCATGTGTTGTAGGAGTACCAAATAATTTGTTTAAAAATGATGAATCACTTAATGTATAAAGGTGATATATATTTTTTTGACAGTATATTAACCCTTTTAGGTCTGGTGTACTATTAATAGTGCATCACGTATAATGCAGTAATATTTTGTTTTAACAAATATTTTTGTTACTGTTTACATGTTAGTATATGTCTGTGCATTCACAATTTGACTTTTTTAACGTTTAGGCATTTAGTAATATTAATAATAATAAAAACTTGCTTTAGTCTCTTCGCACAGTTTGCGATTCTTTTATTTTAAACATATATTTCGCTCTTTACATCAAAAATATTAGTTACTTTTCTGAAGGAGTAACCTGTGATAAAACGCAGAAAATATTAGAAAGTTGTAATTTCTGTTAAATATTGTTGCAATTTCATATTTTCCAAACGTGTCTAAAAATTCTTCCTTAGTCTATTTTCATATGAAAATGAATTGAATAGTATGCAAAATAATTACATCCGTTAGATTTCAAACAATTACGTATTTGTTAAACTTAAGTAAATAAGGTTGAATGCTAGTATTAAAATTATTAATCTAAAAGTAATTTTTCTTTCAAAATTGAAATAAATTCGGACCCGAATCGGTTATAACTTAAAATTCTAGACCTGATTTTAACAAATAAGTATACCATTTTAAATATTTTGTGTGTCCCTGTAAATGCTATGTGTTTCATAATATGCAGGACTGTGGGGTATAATTTATATTAACCCTCAGCTACAAATATCAATTTCATTATATACGAAATAGTTTAATATATTGAAAATATCTCTTACACAATTCCCCCTTTTACCATTAAGCAATGGAATTCTTTTGTGTGGCTCTGTAAATGAATAATAGCTATTTTTTCACCGCATTTTTTACAGAATACACATTTTAGTGCATCTGATAAATGAATATAAATTTTTATATGTTTGACAGGGTTTGACATCGTTCAAATTCATTTGAAACGATTTTTTCCCATAGGCTGAAATGTAACGGTAAAATTTTGACTACCCCTGTAAATAAACTAATCATGGTAGAAACTTCATTTTCACTACGGTTAGAGCTAGGGTAAATGTAATTAACATCCAAAAATTTCATTTCATTCCGAGTATATTTAGAGCGCAGCCAGACAAATCGAATGCATAAGCACTTTAACTTTGTTGGAAAGTGCTAAAAATGTTCAACTTGAATAAAGTTTCGTTTACAGAAAAAATAGAGTTTCTTAAAAATACTTTCGCAAAGTAAAATGCGTATTTTTTCATCTTTAAGACACGTATACGTTTAATGGAGATAAAACATGAAACGGAAAATCACAGTATGCTTCTTGCTAATATGAAATTAGTAAATGTTAGGTGATCAGTCTTCGTTATAAAGGAAATCACGTTTTAAGTAATTTAATTACTGTGAAGCAAATAGCTTCTTCGCAAATTAGAACACTCCTTCACTGCTATAGGAGAGAGGATAAAAAGAAATATTTTCTATATTTAAAATTGTAGTCATTAAAAACATCAAACTAGCAGTTCTATTGAAAGTTACATCTTTCGCAATTTCAAAATTTTAATATTCACGACATTGTGCGGTATATTTACTATTTGAACTATTTGTGATGCACAAGAGATTAAAGATTTTTAAAAGTCTTTTTTAATTTTATTTTATAGAAATAATAAGATGTAACAGATTCCTATCTTTAATTCTTCTGAACAAGTTTATATTAAAAAATAAAAAAGAATAATTGAAAAGAATATGAATAACACTTTAAAAGTTTTGGCAAAACATTGTTTTTTCACATTTTCTTGGAGAAAAAGAATTTAAAATATTTAAGTATAATGCCAAATAATAGTTTAACATTCTTTAAAAAATAATTAAATAAAACGGCATGTGACTTTTTATTATTGACTTTTAGTAATTTTAAATAAGTAAAAATTTCAATACATGATGAATTTTTTAAGTGGAAAAAAATAAATGATATCATCAAACATTTTAACAGGTTTTCCAAATAAAAAAATCATAATGAATAGGTGGCTGGATGTAAAACAAGTAAACTAACAAGTTGCAAGTTTTTAGAAATTTAAGATTTAAGTTTCTTTGGAAAACTATAAACAAAACTATTATGATTGCTTTCTCTAAAACAGTTGATATTTTAAGATTGACATTTAGCTAACGTATGTGAAACATTTTTTGCCTAATACATTTTATTTTATTGGACTTATTAAGAGTATTTGTTATTTAAACTCATATCTAACACTTATGTTTGAATACGATAACATATAATCACTAAAAATAGAGCAATGTATTTTTTAGTGATTGTGAAGGTAGAATAAAAAATTTCTGATGAAAATAAGAAAAAAATTACAATGTTTTGCACTGAAGTACTTCAAATGTTGACTGTCTTTTATAAATTTTCCATAAATTCACAAATTTCTATTATCATAAAGTTTATTTTTAACCTGCCATGCTACACAGAAAATTGAAAACCTTCGGGTACATTTTAAATTCATTTTTACTATTATGTTATTTTTTATGTCTATTTAAAAAATTATTTTTTAAAGT
Source organism: Maratus speculifer (assembly GCA_964019185.1). Classification (NCBI taxonomy): domain Eukaryota; kingdom Metazoa; phylum Arthropoda; class Arachnida; order Araneae; family Salticidae; genus Maratus; species Maratus speculifer. The sequence goes on along the minus strand of OZ025289.1, from coordinate 274,821,626 downwards.
AAAAACTCTGAATAAGGGACAAAAGTTCCGGTCCCATGGTTGTCCCTTATTCGGAGGTTTCACTGTATAAAGTATGTCATTTATGATCTATTGTACTTTTCAAAGATTTCAGTTTAAATATATTCCTTAGAAAAATTTGTAAATGGTTTATTTTAGTTTATTTAAGACCGATACATAATACCTATTAATATTTTAATCAATTTTAATTTTTTAACTAGTTGATGTAATAAATAAAAAAATGAATGTTTTATTTGTTTTTTTAATGCAAAAATTTGAAACTAATTATTTTTTTACTATAATAACTTTTTATAAAATTCTTCAAAACTGTCGAACACTATTTATCTTTTTAATGGGCTAATATTTTTTACAAGAACTTTTTAGTAAGAAATGAAAGAAAAATAAGTAAAATAATTATATTTTATTATTTAAAGCTGATTTTTTACGTTTTCATTATTTTATTCATTTTGAGTAATATGTTCTTAGAAAATTAAGATGTTTTTTAAAAGGCATTTTCCAATGAAATAATAGTAACAATAGCATTGTAATTATAATAACAGCTTTGAAATAATGCAACACAATTTAATGTTACCAAGTTTCTAACATATAAAGAAAGGTCGGTCGGTTGGTTGGTTGGTTAATTTTGTGAATTATGTTCAATTATCAGCACGAAGGATATAGTTCATAAGGCATACGAAAAAAGAACTGCAAAGTGATTGTCGATTTAAAAAACTCACAAACTACGAGGTGGTGATTTTTCTCTATCTAAATTATTGTTTAAAAACAATTAACTAAGTTTTGTTCATTAACATTTTTAATAAAAGTGTGAGTTTTTAATTAAAAATTTTAAGAAAGATAAAAATATCTTTATATGAAGAACTGGGAAGATATAAAGTAAGAGAAATGCGTGCAAAATGATGACCGAGAAACATCGAATGTATTTAATCGAAAACTAGTAAATTTACAGAAAGTCTTACATTTTTTTCTGTTTTTACAAAAAATTTCAACAGTGTATCTATTTTTGCGATTTTCACCCACTAAATATTGTTTGCGACCCCATAGTCTATGGCAATTTTTCATCCTCTTGATGCCTGCTATTAATCCTCTGATTTTGTAAAAACTATTTCGACTCATTCTGCATATGCATTCATAATGTAAAGTATATTAAAATAAAAAAATCAAAATAATGAAGTTTAACAAACTAATGTAAGGAAAAGATCTATATAGTTTCTATTTTTCGGTCTGGCTCACATTCTTTTGGGGATCTTTTTTACACATTATTTTCATTAAAATTCTTATTCTTTAAAGTATACCTTTATTAGTAAAAAAATAAACTAGTACTTGTTTGAGAAATAGAACTAATAGACATGTTTAAAACTTTCCTACAATATTAGAAAAGTTCTCTTTTTTATTAATTTAGTTTTAAAAAAATACAGAAATAAATGTTTAAATAATTTTCTTCGTAAAACATTCCAGTTAACTGAATATATGTTTTCAGAATTAGTTTAGAACACTGGTGTAATTTCAACAATTCTGTGTCTATGTTAGAACTTATTCTCAAAAGCGTTTTATTATAATTTTTTAATTCGGAAACATTTTGCAGAGCCTGCAGAGATATTAATGTTTGAAACGAGTAGGATTGCACTCCTGTGAAAGATCCTAATAGTTAAATAATTGTTTTTGTAAAGCAAATTAAGTAAATAATTATTTACAGAATTACTTTAGAATATTGATTTAATTCTACCTATACTATGTCTGTATTTGAACATATCCTGAAAAGCGTTTTATTATTAATTATTAATTCTTATGCATTTCACAAGATCTGTAGAGAAAATAATGTTTGATAGAAGTAGAAATGCTAACTTGAGAAAGATCCTCGTTAAATAATTTTCGATCTATAGTAAGTAAATATTTATTTGAACATATCCTGTAAAGCTTTTTATTTTTTTTCTTTTAAACTCATGAAAATGTTGCAGAACCTGTAAATAAAGTAATGTTTGACACGAGTAATCTCATTAAGGTACTGAAAAAGTGTTGTTATCATTGCTTTTTCACTTCAATTTTCTGTATAGCATGGCAGGTTAAATATAAACTTTATGGTAATAGAAATTTGTGAATTTATGGAAAATTTATAAAAGACAGTCAACCTTTGAAGTACTTCGGTACAAAACATTGTAATTTTTTTCTTATTTTCATGAGAAATTGTTTTATTCTATCCTCACAATCACTAAAAAATACATTGCTCTATTTTTAGTGATTATATATGTTATCGTATTCAAACATAAATGTTAGATATGAGTTTAAATAACAAATACTCTTAATAAGTCCAATAAAATAAAATATATTAGGCAAAAAATGTTGCACATACGTTAGTTAAATATCTATCTTAAAAAATCAGCTGTTTTAGAGAAAGCAACTACAATATTTTTGTTTGTAGTTTTCCAAAGAAACTTAAATCTTGAATTCCTAAAAACTTACATCTTGTTAGTTTACTTGTTTTACATCCAGCCACCCATTCATTATGAATTTTTCATTTGGAAAACCTGTTAATAAGTTTGAGTTCATTTAATATTTTTTAATTTAAAAAATTCATCATGTATAGAAATTTTTACTTATTTAAAATTACTATCGCCCAAAAGTCACGTGTCGTTTTATTTAATTTTTTTTTAAAGAATATTAAAAAATTATTTGGCACTATGCTTAAATATTTTAAATTATTTGTCTCCAAGAAAATGTGAAAAAACAACTTTTGCTAAAAATTTTAAAGTGTTATTCATATTCTTTTCAATTATTATTTTTTATTTTTTCTATATAAATATGTTCAGCAGACTTAAGGATAGGAATCTGCTACATCTTATTACTTCTGTAAAATAAAATTAAAAAAGACTTTTAAAAATCTTTATCGCAAATAGTTTGAATGGTAAGTATACCACTTAATGTCCTTAATACTAAAATTTTTAAATTGCGAAAGATGTAACCAATAGAATGGCCTCTTTGATGTTTTAATGACTATAATTTTAAATATAGAAAATGTTCCTTTTTATCCTCTCTTCTATAGCAGTAAAGGAGTGTTGTAATTTGCGAAGAAGCTATTTTCTTCACAGTAATTAAATTACTTAAAACGTGATTTCCTTTATAACGAAGACTGGTCACCTAACATTTGCTAATTTCATATTAGCAAGAAGCATACTGTGATTTTCCGTTTCACGTTTTATCTCCATTAAACGTATACGTGTCTAAAAGATGAAAAAATACGCATTTATTTTTCGGTAAACGAAACTTTATTCAAATTGAACATTTTTTTAATGTATAACAATGTTTATCTAAATATTTAGCTTTAGCAATATTGTAATATACATGTTTGTGTGATTGTATAGATATATAGCTATATGAATTTCAGTTTTATATATACAAGGTGTCTTAAAAATTACTGGTGGATTTTAAAATTCAATAGCTTGCAAATGGTGAAAGATATTAAAAAAATTCTTGCAGGAGGTTTATGTATAATGTCAGTAGTTTTTATGCTGTAATTCTCAGTTTTAGGAACAAATAATAGCGATAGATGGTGCTGCAAGTAGTAACCGCTAAATCTAGGCTCTACTCTTCGACTTTTCTCTTCTCCCATACGAAAAAAGATGATAAAATATATTCAATAGATCACGAAGTACTGAAAATCGGATCTGGAATGAGCGCCAATTGCTGTCAGCGCCATCTATTGTGTGAAATCAGAATTAAAATCAAGAATCGCAGTAATAATTTAAAAAACTTCTGACATTATATATAACACATCTGCAAGAATTTTTTAAATGTATGTCTTCCTTTAAAAGTTATTAAATTTTAAAATCCATCAGTCAATTTCGAGGCACTCGGTAAAATGAAAGCTATTTTAATAATCATTTAACTCTGCAAAATTTAATTATATCAAAACAAACTTTCATGATTAAAATATTAATAATGAGTTTCTGAATAGTAACTTCTCATGTATGCCATCAACTATTTGAGAACAAAGAATGGAAAGAATCAAACTTATTCCATAAACATGAGAAACCTAAATGGGGATTGATGGATGTAGCTTGTAGGGGTCTGAGTTCCGTATTATACTATTAAGTTTCAACTTTGCACCGAATTGTTTATGTTTTATAAGAATTTTTAGTATGGTTTGCTCAAAAGGGAGGAAATTGTTACATTTCCTTACAAAAATTTCGGGAAGCATCTATATATTAGCATATATAATAAAAATTTAGAATATAATAATTTTAAAAATATACGTACCGTGTTAAACTTAAGTCTACTTATTTCTTTTCCATATTGCATCTTTTTTTCTTTTTTAAATCAGCTAATTTAAAGTACCATACTTATTTTCTAGTCCAAATAAAAAAAGATAAAAATTACGAACTTTAAAGGAGCTAAGCTGCTATAATCGAATTTAATTCGTTCGCTTTTAAGCAACTTAATAATTCATGTTTCGAATTTAGGATAATCTTCATAAATACGTGAAACGATAAAATACGATTTTTATCATAATGGCTCATAACAAGCAAATCCTTTAATGTAATCGAAAGCAAAACATAAGCATAAAAGATGATTATCTTGCTCCTTCATTGATTCTGCGTAAAATATGCATAACAAACTTTATTTTAATAAAATACTAAAGTTATCCAGTATTATTTGTTTTACCTTAAAATGTTTTTATTTCGAAAATGAGCATTTCAAGTGATTTTCCATAAAAATTGCTATAAATATTATGTAAACATTAAATGAATTATTATTTAACTCAAATCCCATTAAAAAGTACCATTAAAAATAATAGTTTTAGAAATGGCTTTTAATTTTATAGCTGTTTTTAAAAATTCTCTTTCCTTTCGTTTCAAGATCAATTTCATCCCTCTAATAAGCGTCGCATTATCAATCATTTAATAAAGAAGATGGGAAAAAAGTTAAACGACTTTTGTTGTAACACAGTTTTGCTTAGTTGTATTTTCAAAGTATTTTTAGAGATTTGTTTAGTGACTTTAATCTCATAATGTATAAAATGCAATAGAATGTAATTTTTTTAAAATTTCACTAATTCTTTTAGAGCGCGCTTGTTAAAGTACTTTTAATGTGAAAAAAAATAAAGATTGTTATTTAAGTAAAATTGCATTAAAATATTTTTAGCTGATATTTTTGGGAATGTGTATTAATAACTTTATATTTTTATTTTTGGAAATATGCCATTATTTTTTGTTTCTTATTTCATTTGAAAGGTTATAAACTTTATTTTTCTCTAAAGCTTCTGATTTGGAAAATAATTAAAATACTTTCAAATCTAATATTTATCTTTTTAATAATTTATTTTTTATGCTTAATTATTAAATTTAAGTTTAACAAATATAAATTTTGATAAGAATGAAATTACTACTTTACTTTATAATCGGCAAATTATCGTTAATTGTTTCTATAACTACTCTGTTAAAAATAAATCTGTGAATTCACGGTGAAACTACTAGCAGCAAAGTAGCCGAACTTTTACAGTTCCCTTAGTAGATTTTCCGTTTCGGGAAATGAAAGAAAGGAAAACTCCGTTTGCAGGAGCAAAAACTTTCTGTTACAAGGTTTGATTTTTAGTGATAACAATTTAACATAATTTTTTCAATTAATGACTCAATTAATCATCAAAGGATTTGAAATTTCCGAGTGTTTTTAAGCTGCTATATTATCGAACTTAATTTATTATTATTTTTTTTCTGTATAATTTACCTCAAGACGTCCTGAGGATCGAATTCGAGACCTTTTGCTAACGGAACACATCCTTGCTGATTGAGCCAAAGCTGCTGATTCCGGGAGGTACAAAGTATGTCTTTTATGAGTTAGTGGGGAAATCTGTTGTGCTTTTTAAAGATTTTCTTTCAAATATATTTGTAAGACTTTTTTTAAACGGTTTATTTTAATTTATTTTAGACTTATGCATAATACTTATTATTTTTAAAATCAATTTTAATTTTTTAACTAGTTTAAATTTTAAAAGAATCTCTGTTTGTTTTTTTTCTCCTTTTTTTTTTTTTTTTTTTTTTTTTTTTTTGAATGAATGAATGAATGAATGAAAAAATATTATTATTTATAAAAAAATAATGTTATAGACAATATTTTGAAATTGTCGTGCGCTATTTATTTATTTCTTATTTATTTATTTATTTATTTATTTTGGCTAATTAATTAAAAGATTTTTTAAAATAAGAAGCAAAAGAGAAAAATAAACAGAAAAAAATTAATTTAAAATTGATTTTTTATGTTTTCATTATTTCATGGCGCCAGTGGGATTCGAACCCGTAATCTGTGCTAGCGGGCAATTATTGGTGTGGCGCCTTGACAACTCGGCCACAGAGTCCCCCACATAACTGTGTGTTTCCGTTTTTGTTTGTATTTCCATCTATTTCGTTATTTTCAGAAATATGGTGGCGTATTTCTGATTTTTATCGGAAAATGTCATTTTCTTGTGAAAAGGGACTTTTTCTGTGAAATTTAGGATAAAACTATTCGTGAATTTCAGAATTTTTTTTAGAAGTGTACGAGTATGATTGCTATATTTTTTAATGTATTTGATTGATAATAAACTGTAGACAAAATTATTTTCGTTAATAACTCTCTGGTTATTAAATGAACTTTTTCTAAAGAATATAATGCATAAATCCGTTCTCAATCTTAATTATCAGGTTTAAATATTCTATATTCGATCATTATTCCAATGCTTATTGTAAAAGCATTGAAAAAAATCTTATTTTATAAAATAAACTCAAATCGATATCGCCGCTATACTTTCACACAGATTATAATGGAAAGGAAATAAGGTACCCTGGAGTTATAACGCCACGTTAAGGTTCTACCAATTTTCACGGCTCAGTTTTAGATTGTATTTTTCAAACAAATATATGATTTGATACAGCAACTCATTGACTATCTATATAAAAAAAATTATTTAACTGATATGTATTCATAAAATGTAATAGCGTGATTTCTTGACTAATGCTATTTGTAGATATGCGTTATTACCCACCTATATGGGTAATAAGGCCAAGCAAACAAAACTATGAAATAAGATGGAATAATTGCATGTAGATTGCCCAATTCTATAAATACAAACTCTACAAACTTAGAAAATGACAAATTGAATTCTAAGCTATTGAAAATGTTCAAATTTTGTGAAAGTGTAAGAAAAATAAAGGTGTGGTGTGGGGGGGGAGATGAGGCAAAAGAATATCAGACCGTGAGCTTCGTTTTGCTTAAAAAGGACCGCTTAAATATAATTATTAGAAACATTGCACAGTTTTAACTGTGTTTATTTGAATCAGTATTTAGAATGTAGCTCGGCCACTGTAGGGAATCAACCGGGGTATTAATGCCAAAGATTGGCGTTATTACCCCGTTATAGTTATTGCGCTGTACATTTTAAATTACCAATTATCTCGAGAAGATATCCAAAATCTTCAACAACATTTTGAAAGTCCATGATATGTGCTACAAATTTATGTAGATAACAAAGTATTTCCGGATAAAAAAAACAGTCTTCACATCACAAAACGTATCTCGCAAATTTTTGATCAAGCGTTAATTTTAGTTGCTTGTAAAAACAATAAGACCTAAAAATGAAATAAAATAACTTGAAGCTGTTTTTTGCGATTTATATGACTCAAAACCCTTCTGCGCACAGCATATGGGCGTCATTTACCAGATTATTTCATAATTATGCATAATATTAGCACTTGGCGTTATTACCCCGCCTGGCGTTATTACACCAGACCACCTTATGTATCTCCAATGCTGGCACTGAAAACAACAGAGAAGTTGTTTGCGTGTTTCTCAAATATGTCGTAATATTGATTTTTCTTATAAAATCATAAAGTTATTGTATAAGCGACACTTACTTTCTTAAATTATACGCTGTTAAAAATCTTGTCGTAGTTTGAACCAAATTTTGGTGCTCGATAGCTGACACTGTGAGATGGTGAAATCTTGAATCAATATTTAGAGTTCCTGTTGAAGCATAGTTCCAATAGCTGGAACAAGGTTGCAATATTAAGCTCAGATGCTGGTACTAGATTTTACGATCTTATGGTGGCAGCTACTGAACGCCAAAATTTGTTTCAAACTAGAGCAAAAATTTTAATAGTGTATATTATGTATGCAGAAAAAACTTTAATCATCACGTAATGACACAATTTTGTACTTTTCAGTTCTTCATATGCTATTTTTTTCTGGAAACAGTTAAAATGTTGTCGCTAAAAAATAACGTTACGTTATATAAGCAGGCGTAAAGCGAAATAGGTGTTGCGTAAAACGAGAAAAGATGCCATCTAAAGTATCTGTCATAATTTGATCACAGCTCATGGAAAACACGTAAAATTTTACCTATATGTAGAAGGCATATTTGTTTTCGATTCTTTATAACTTAATGGTGGCAAAAGTTGTCGCAGTTTTTAAGGAAAGTATTATTTTCGAAGATAATGCATTCGGGCTTTTGCCTACTAAAAGCGGATATAAGGCAATCTTATGTACCTTTTTGCTTTCATTTTGAAAGACTACTGGAATAACGAAATTAAAGGGCTATACTATCTTAAAATTGGTCAAAATGTATAGAATTTCTTTTTTTATATATATTAACTGAAAGCTATTTTAATTGTGAATATTTTAACACCTTATTTTTAGCGGAATTTTTAAAAAATAATGAAAAGAATGTATAACAATGAAATACATTTCTGCTGTCAGAAAAAAATGCTGTAAAAAAAAGGACAGTTGCAAAGATATGAAAATATATTTCCAATTACCCCAATTGACCCTAACAAAATGTATTTTAAATGAAAATTAAAGAATTATATGATAAAACGAAAATCCTAAAAACAAACAGATTTTCATAAATATATATAGGACAGTTGCACCATAAAATTTAACTAATAATAACACATTGCTCAGTGGTGCACAAAACAGGAATTTTAATATACATTAGTACATATTAAAATAAAATAAAACTTTCAACGTTTCGCGCCGTCTTCTGCGGGCGTCTTCGGGAAAATATGAAATGGAAGGACTACGTTTGCATCTTGTTCGAGAGATAATATTTCTACTAAATTAAAAAGTAAATGAATTAAAATTTTAAAAAATGTTGCCAATTACACATGAGTAAAAATTAAAATATTGCAAGGAAATAAAAATTTTAAGGTTTTATGATGTTATGCCACATTTTTGGTATATTGTAGGATAAATTATCATTACATGGTTTATTTTCTCGTGCTATGATTTCGATGGATTCTATTATTTTACCTTGAACTAGGTTATTGCATGGAACTATGATTTTGGCTTCCTCAAAATTAATATAGCAAGCCTTGTTCGCCAAGAAGAAGCGAGCAAGGGCAGTATTATGTTTATATTGTTCTATATCTCTGCGATGTTCTTTAATTCTAATTAAAAGTTTCCGCGTTGTCATGCCGATGTAGACTTTTTTAAGATTATTGGATAAAGTGATGGGGATTTCATAAATACCAGATTTTTGATCCATTGGAATTTTGTCGATTTTATCTGTAACGAGGTCAATGAGATACGGAGGAGGAATGGCGACAAGTTTTATGTTATATTTTTGTGCGATCTTTTTTACTTTTTCAAATATGTAAGGGATATAATGAAATTTTCTGTAAACTATAAGTTTATTCTGTCGTTGGCCAGATGTGGGAGGAGTATTGTACTATTGAACTATTTTATTTATAAATTTTTCTGGAAAACCATGGTCAAAAGCTATTTTCTGTATAAAATCAATTTCTTTATTTAATATGTCATCTGAACAAATCATAAAAGCTCTTTTAATAAATGACCTGAAAGCAGATATTTTGTATTCGAAAGGCATGTGGGCTGAAAATGGGATAACTGTATTTTCTTTTATTGGTTTTCTATAAACTGAAAATTTTAAACTTGAATTGCATCTATTAATTTGAACATCTAAAAATGGAAGGGTGGCGTTTTCTTCGACTTCAAGGGTGAAATTAATACTATTGCTTAATTTATTGACATCTTGTAGAAAAACATATAAATCAGCCAAACTGTGGTTCCATAAGATGAAAACATCATCAACATAACGGAACCAACATTCAGGTTTTAAATTAAACGTATTAAAAAATTTTTGTTCTAGTGGTCTTAACGCGAATTCAGCAAACAAACCGGATACTGGTGACCCCATCGGCGCACCATGCAGCTGTCGGTAAATATTCTTATTAAAAATGAAAATGTTACTGAAAACTATTAGATTTAGGCCAGATTTAAGGAAGGTTTTGATATCTTGAGATATATTTGAATTTTTATCTATTATCAAATTAATGTATTCTATGACTTCGTGCATATTGATGCCTTCCATCAATATAATGAAACTACGTCTAAACTAGCCATAATGGTGTTTGTATTAACTGGAATGACTTTAACTTTATCAATAAAATCTCTTGTAGACAAAATTGCAAATTCTGAAACAGGAAGTATCGATTTCAAGAAGATCACGAAAGCCTTTTCTAAAAAGTATGTGGGTGCAACACAACGGGAAACTATGGGTCTCAATGGTAAATCTGGCTTATGATCTTTCAGTCTCCCAGTCAACATCGGAGTAACACCAGTATGATTGATCTTAATAAGTGATTTCATACTATCTGGCCATTTTCCAGTTCGAACCAACTCTTCAACTTTACGGAAAATTTTCTTGTTTAAACAGATTTTCTTTAAATTTTCTAATAATGATTTTTTCTATCCTTATAAAATATCCTATTAAAATATGCCAAATGAGAATATTCTGACAAGAATTTGGAACTTTCATCTGTACAATGTTTTTATACACTGCTGTATAACATACTTAACCCGACTAAAACGCTATTTTTAATAATTTAAATCTTACAAAATTTTACTTTATGTTTAATATTTAATAAGAATTATTTGTCGTCAATAACATCAATACAAAGAATGTGTTAGCACATAAATTTCATGTCTATAGGTTTCTAAAAATAAACTATAAAAGTTCGAAACATTTTCTTTATTAAACTTTTGTATCCCACGTAGATTTCTAACTTATTTCTTGATTTCTGCTTGACTTGTTGTGGGTTTCTGATTGAGTGGAAAGAAAGATGTATCTAATATCTCAAAAAGTTTAATTTTTGTTCTGTTTGAAGCAAATAATATATATAACATTTACTACTTGAAAGTAATTTTTAAAGTAGCCATAACGCATTAGAGAATGCAATGTTTTTAAAGTTTAACACATTAGTAATATGGATTTATTGAAAAGTTTAATATAAAATAAAACTTTTCTGTTTAAAATTCAAAAATGATAAATTCTGTTCAACATAAAATTGTTCATTTAATTCAAAAAGTGTTGGCCATTTGAATGAACAAAAATAAATAAGAATATTTGCAGAATACACAATTATCTAAAAATCGAATTTTTTAACTTGGTTAAGCTTAAGCAAAAAATAAAAGTTTGCCTACCACTCGCAAAAAATGCTAAAACTGTTTTTACTGCAAATTGAATATGTAATATTCTCATGATAATATTACATAAAAAATACTTTTCTGTGAAATTATGTACATAGTACTATGTTTTACTTTCTTTATAATTTGCAGATAATCTGTAAAAAAAATCCGGGCAGAGTATTAAACCTTGCGGTCTTCTAAATCAAAGAACACAGAACAAACTATATTTATAATGAGTGATTTATAAATAACTACTATTTTTGATATTTTAAAAAAGCGACCATGTTTGGGGATTTTATTGTCACATGAAAACCTGAATCTTAAATTTCTTTTCAACATCATTTCCGCCTATATTAAGGCGCTTATAGTATCATACGACCAAATTTTGAACGCTATTCAAATAGAAATCTGTTGCCTACTTTGCGAACACTGAATCACTGCCGTTTTACGTCGGCCTCATTATTGTAATAGTGACAGACTTGATGCTTCTTTCAGAGCATTGACAAAGGCCTGATACTTGGCGTTAGGTCAGAGTTAATTTAATACATGATCTCATGCTGTCCATGATTGGTAACATATTTTTTACCTTCCGTATAGGCCTTGCTTGTGTCAAGTGACAGCCACTTATTCTTGTACTTATTAATGCCGGCCTCGGTGAATAGTACTGCAGCCGGCATATTTCTACAAGGTCAGAACTCCTTATACAAACTAGGAGAGAACGTTGAGGCCATTGTTAGAAAAGTGTCAGCCTCACGTGATAAAGAGACACAAAGACACAGTAAGATCACAATGAAAAAAGCAGTGTAAAACGCTTTATTACAAGAGTACAATGTGTGATGACAAAAATCAAAGGTTCTGTTCAAAACTGAGCCCATTAGCATGGATGAATGCATGATACCTATGCAAGATGAATCGGTGAAAATTTCGGTTATTATATTGATGGTATCTGCAGCGATGAACATCCGTTCTTCCAGATAATTTTTACATTTTTACGGTCGTATCGTACACAATGCACTTCATGCCATCCCAAATTAAATAATCAAGAAGAGATAAATAAGGTAATTTGGGAGCATGCGACGGCACCGTCATGCCAAAATCCATTTGTTCCCAAATATCTTATCGAAATATTTCTGCTCATTTCGTAATGAATTTGCGCTCATCAAGTTCAAACCACATTCCGGGTCAAACATGTGCAAGGACATCGTTAAACATTTCTAGAAGAACTTCGTGATTAAAAAAAGTTCTGTCGAAGTGCTGAAACGTATTTTTCCATTAAACTGTCCGCTGCTAACATTATCAATGAAGCATTGTTCTGCGATCGTGTTCGGGTTCCATGTTTGTTCTTGTCCGAATGATTCATATTGATTACACACATTCAGCATCTACCACGAGGTAGCCAGGCGTGTCGAGTATAAGAGCTCGAATACAGCACCACCTATGGATTTCCTCCCATACTTTCTCATATAACTATAGTTCCTAATGATGGTCTCTACTTTCCTTCCAATTTTTTCTAGATGAAGTTTTGGGACACCTTTGTAACAGGACTCAAAAATCTACATTCCCGATAGGCTACGTTTTTTTAAGTGGAATGGCATCACTTTTATTAAACGATAAAATTCTCCTTAATTAGTATGCCATTAAATAAAACTAATTTTACCATTCCAAAAAAGTGTCATTCTGAATTTTAACAATCGTCTGGACAAGCGTCTTTTACAGAATTTTTTAATCTTTTATCACCGGTTTTTTAAAGCAGAAATTTTTTGCCTAATTGAATCGCAAAAATACGCAGATTAAATAAGATAAAATTTACAATAAATTTTACTGGAGAGAATAATCAAGAATTCTGAGCCCTGTCTGTGGAATATATGCCGGTCACTCGTCCCGAAGGGGTTAAAAATAAGCTCGTCTAACAACACTGATGTCGGGAATGTAGATTTTTCGAACTCTGGATTTATAAGAATGTGATACAAAAGTTCAACGTATGATTCTTGCTGTATTAAAAGTAAAAGTTATATTGACAAGCAAAAGATAGCCTATTCATCAAAATCTCTGGAGCAGTTTTTCAGAAATACAGTAACAACTATAAAAGAATTGATCTTTTATTAGTACAAGACAGTTCTTTAACATTACTCTAACTTTAATTACTGAAATCGTCTTAGATAAGTAAAATATTAGGAAAGTAGTTAAAAGACTTAATATAGTCTGATAACTGTACAATGATACACTATTTCACTCACAGTAGCAATTTAAGAAGAATAGTAAATAAAAAATACATATAAAATGAAAATTTATTATATTATTCGTTTAATTCATTTGTAGATTATTAATAGGTCAAATACGCAAACAAGTAAACCGATACAGTGATTTAAAGGATTTAGTTTCCATAAATTTAAGTAATATAATTTTTATTTATTTTTATTTATTTATTTCAGATGTAAAAAATAATGCCTGGTAACAGTCCTTTAATGTCAAGAATTCTAAATTAAAAGTTATATGTTTTAGACACAAAGATAGCTATTTTTGTTGGCTAACAAAAATTAATTTGAGGCATATAATAAGAAACCTTTTTTGTTTCTTTCAAGCGCTATGCATTTTCCTCGGTGACATTGCAGCTTCTTTTTATAGAAACTGTTCACGCAAAAAAAATTTTATGGAAGTATTAAGATACGGTTTTTAGTAGAAAAGTTCCGTTCCACTTTCTTTGAAAAGAAGTTCATACATAATAAACTCTTTCGAAACGCTATTCAAAAGATAGTCACTTTTTGCATTAATTAACATCAGATTAGACTATAATAACCTTTATAACGTCTCAAAAGCAAATTTCGGATACCAAGAAAACTTCATTTAGCAAGTCTTAACTTGAACAAAAGGGAGAACACTGAACTTTGTAATGAAGTAATGAGGATAAATGATTCAATGGGAAGAATAATTATCTCCTAAGAAGAATGACAAACATTTTGTACGTCCAAAAATTTAGCTGTATAAAAAGTAACGAAAACGGCTGAAAGTAAAACTTTATATAATGCAAAAATTGGTAGAATTTATGTACCACATTTATTACTTGCTATAAGATAGAGCATAATTACAGAACATTCTCACTTTCTAAAATATCAGTTTAATTACATTAGAGAATGAATATTGCATAATAACAATTATTTTAAATAATAACAACAAATTATAAAAATTTAACAATTCTCGTAAAAGATTTTATAGTTCGACTACTTATGATGCTCTTAGTGAAAGAGATAGTTGCAAATGCTTGGAGGGATTTCAAGAAGGCAAGCGGGATTGGGAATGTGCAATTTAATTTGGATAATTATGTGTTTTCTAAATGATTATAATTAAGATATTTTTCCTTAATAATATTTTTTATCTTCGTGCGTGTACTAATTACAGTTACAAAACATTTTGACTTACGTATATATTTGCCAATCGCAAGAGAAATGCAGAAATGATTACTAAAATAGAGTTAATAATGCGCAAGTCACGGTTATTAAAATACGCCAATTGGCTGCAGATAAATTTCTGGTAATTTTTCTCTTAAAACATTTATCCTAAAAAATTATCCATTTATTTCTGAGTAAAGATCTTTTATGACAAATATTTATTTAAACTTATATAAAAAATTAAAAATTAACGAAAAACCTTTTAAGAAGGAAATAATTTCGCAAGACCAAACTTTTTGTAACATTACAAAAAGCCCCTGTTCATTCAAGTTCTGTGTTATCAATTTATTTCAATACTGGAATTGAGTTGGGCCATATGATGGATCGCTCATTATCACATGAAATATTGTAGGACTACAACTTCTGCTCATTTTATTAATTCAAACGTGGCATTGGATTTTTGAAAATCAAAAAACTAGAAGTCAGTATTTAATTCTGTAACAGCTAAAAGGCAACAAATGAATTGAGAAAATTTAAAGTTGAACAGAAAACCTTTTTTTTTTTTTTTTTTTTTTTTTGTAAAATATAACAATACTGTAAAAAAATAACAATTATTAAAAATAGGAAAATATCCATTTGAAAGACATTTTTTTTTCTTACTCAAAGCACATTAATTCATTTGTTTGGCACTGAACAAGAAAAAAAAATAGTGCTTCATATCTGATAAATAGAAATATTTTAAAGATTAATTTGTGTTCATTTTAAAAAAACTGCACACATCTTTTTTTGGAAAACTTAACGTAATTAGTATGACCAATATACTTAAATATTATGGTTATTTTAATACGGGTTTGAATAAAAAGGATTGTTCTAATAACAAATGACAATAAAATATAAAAACAAACTCTGTAAATAATAACAAAACGTCCCTTTTTATGTTGTGAACAGTATTAGAAAAAACATTACTTTGAACAGAATTTATATGGTAACTCAAAATTTTATTTGCGTAGTTTAGAATTGTTCTATGTATCCCATTTCAAATTTTACATTCTATAGGATATTCGTACAGTTTCTACTGCGTGTATTTTCCAGTGCGCGTATTTTGTTTGCTCATTTGATGTAGACAAAAAAGGTAGAAAACCACACTTATATTCCTATAAAAATAAAACACCAGGAATCATGAAAAATTACCCTAACGTTAGACAAAAAAGAATATGGCATCAATATTTACAATGAACTTATAACGTCTTGCATGAAACAGACTACTACTTGGATATTGTCTGTTTCATCAAGGACAGTTACACACAGTGTTGCCGTATCTGATGGATTTTTTATAAATATTATATTTACTCCAGAAATATTTTAGAATCATTTTGTTTAATCTTATTTATGGATAATTTATCATCTGACAAAAACAAAATAACTGTTAAAACTTACTGGTGAGAATTTGGAATCCTAAATAAAAAAAATCAGCCAGATGTGTCAACACTGGTCTCACAGAACATACATAAAGTATGCAAACAAAATTGTTAACTTTCTTCTCTTTTGCATTCAAAAGTTTTCCTAATATTTGTTATTGACAGCGGTGTTTTTGGCTTTTCTAATCAGGGTATAAACTTTGATACCCCCTGTGTTTAACGAAAACTAGAACATTAGGCAGTAAAGGGAAAATAGAACAAAATGTCGTCATAATACCTTTTCATAATCATATTAAATATAATAGAATAAGAAAAAATATTTATGACTTAAATCACATATGTTCGTTGAATTGTACTTATACATTACAATTGTACTTAATTGTACAAATATTTACACCCTATGAACGACAATACACTGAATTCGAGACATTGGTTAATAAAAAGTTGTTGTTTCTCTGGCTATAATGAAGACGGCCTCGTGACAAGACGCGGATTCCAAAAAGTCTGAGAAAGTCTTTCTACAAATTAACACAAATCAGTTAAACACATTTATCAGAGACGACAAGCTGAAACTCCATTTTCCATGGTATCCCAATCGTGTAGAATGAAATTTTAGTTTGAGCTTCTCAATAATTGTTATAGTAAGCGAACTTTGGTGCAATTATCCTTAAACCGGATGATCGAAAAGGATAGCTTGTCGGGAGGAGTGGTTATTCTGTTTATAACTTTATTTCTATACTAGAGGCGGAAAATCATGAAAATAATAAAGTAGTATCTCAGATTGCGATATGCAGAGAAAGTGCTATGTACAAGAACCAAAGACTCCACATATTCTCAAAATAATTTGAGAATGTAGTGCAATAAAACTACACATTTCCTATTGGCATGTTAGATCTATGATTTTATGAAGCCGATGTCATATTCTTTTAGCCTAAAGTTAGGATGATACAGCCGAAATCCCTAGTATCAAGTTGTGCTATTCGGTATTTCCAATCCATCGCTCTCAACATATTGAGAGTAGCGACATATATTGACAAGTGGTCCTCATGTGCGGCTTTTGGCCCTAAAGCCTACTACATGGAACGTATATTACGCCAGTGTCTCCTCAGTGTCTGTGTGATCATGAGGTAATATTATTGATTCGTTACAAAGTATCAGGAGTAAGAGTGCCACTGGAGGTTATACATTTAACTTCGTATTGAAACTGATACAATTGTAATATACTTTTAATAAGTCACACAACTTTTCCAAAATTTTAATTCAAATTAATAAACATAAGACTTAAAATTATGAATACGGCAATGTATGCACAATTTTACACTATATTTTTCAAAATTGTGCGTTAAGGAAATATAATTTTCAATATAATCGATCATTATCATTACAGAAAAATATGCTCTCTCTCTCTATTATTAATAAAAAATTCCAGTCTTAATTTACAAACTCAATTTCAACTATAAAATACTTAATAGTTATCATTCTGTCATCGAATAAAAAAATAATCATTAACTTGCGACACATACGTCTTTTTAAAAAGTGTTTATCTTACAGTACAGTTCATAGCTTATATGAATTTCATGTCTAACCAGGTAACGTCCCAAAATTTTTACGAATAGTTAGATGAAAGTCATAGATTCTTTCTAAATACACGTAAAAGTAGTAAGTAAAAGAGCTTACTGCGAAAACATAAAACACTCTTATGTTTTCGCAGTGCTCTATTAACGAAAGTTAATAGAATTAATAATATAAATTTACTGCATTGGTTAGATGTACAGGGTGTCCAGCAAATAACACCCTGATTTCAAATTTAAATTTCTCAAAAACAAAAATCGATAGAACTATACGGTAAACGGTTTCTTTATTAGGTAAGCTGCAAAAATGTTATATTAAAGTTTCGAACGGTGAATATTTTGAAAAGATTATGTTCTGATTGTAAAGAATACTCAACTTGACGTTTTTCTCGCTTTAGATTGCTTGTAGAGAATGAGTTTTTCGGGGTATTTAGCCGTATTTTCAGAACTAAATTTTTGAAATTTCTGAAATTCCAAAAATTTTGTTCCAAAAAACTTTAAAATATGGCGTTGTCCGCCCAAAATCTCATTCAAACCAAGCAATTTAAAGCAAGAAAAATGTTAAGTCAAGCATTCTTTGCAATCAGAACATAATCTTTTCAAAATATCCACCCTTCAAAACTTCTGTATAACATTTTTACATCTTTCCTAATAATCAAACTGATTACCACATAATTCTTTCGATATTTCTTTTTGAGAAATTTAAATTTGAAATCGGGTGTTATTTGCTGGACACCCTGTATAAAATGCTTAATTAAAATTTAATGTCTATGTAGCTGGTATGTTTTTAAACAAAAGGATAAGAATATGGAAGGAATAAATATTTTAACGTTTATACCCTTAATAATAAACAATGCACCAAAATCAGTTAATTTTACATGTATTTTACGCGTGTTTTACGCGTATCATTCTTTAAAAATCTTTAAAATTCTTCTAAATTAATTTATTTAAAATGTTTAAAAATAAACTTGCAGTATGTCAGGAGAGGAAATCTGTTCATTTTAATTTTTAGTCTTTGTAAACTGCATTAAAACTCTTGGTTGATAATCAAAAATGAAGCAATAAAAAGGTAATTTTTTTATTATAAAATATTAGCTGCATGCATAAAGTATACTTATGATTTTTGTTATTCTTAGAAATGTCTTTACATTATCGAGGTGTACTTATGTTCCATTTAAAAAGTTTTTGTAATATCGTTGTTTACAATGAAGATCATGTGACTTTTATATTGAATAGCTAAGATTTCAATTGTTTCCGAAATTTTCTGAATTATAGATTATCCGGGTCTTTCGATTAAATATTTCACACCATGACAAAGATGGATTACAATAATGTCTCAATAGGACGCCTAATCGATAGTAGCTAGTTTTAAAGCGGTATTCAAAAATTTTAACTCTCTCTGTTTTCACCCATTTATTCCCATTTGCAATCTTGACCCAGCCGAGATATTAGCCATCTTATTGTTTTTGGTGAGATTGGAGACGATCCATAATTATGAATTTTATTGTGCAAAATTTAGTACACACTAGAGATGGGAAATATAGTTATTTTTGGTTAACAGGTTACATCGTTCCACACATTCACAGGTAACAGGTTTCAACAACCTGTTATTTTTGCAACGTATAACTAATCGATGAGTCTATGCTGTCAACAGACATTTTAATTATAGGGCCGATAATTAAGGTATCTTGAATAATTTTGATACATAAGTATAGACGCTGTTTTAGTTCAGATAAACCTGCGCCTTTAAAATCAACATAGAATTAAAATTTTAATTTTTGCAAGACAAAAACTTATTTAGTTGCGATACTTTACATTTCACGTATTATTATCGTTTTCTTGCACTAAAAATGCATTTTTCCTCGTTGAAAATTTATAAGTATCATAACTCAGTAAATTTTGCCCGTAGAACTTTTTTTTCTTTGCCGATTTACTTGTTAAAACACATAAAAACTTTTTCTAAATAAAAGTTATAGGAAACTTACTGAACACTGTATAAAATATGTAGTTTCTTAACAATTCAAAAAATAATTATTTTAATGTAAATTAATATTTATATGATGCAGAAGAAAGTTTAAAGCATTTTTGCAACTGTTACAATGACTCCAAAATTGACGGTTTAGAAATTATTTTTTTCTAAACGATCAGAAATATCCTCCATAAAAACAACACCGTTTTAACAATGCGATTTGTTAAAAAAAAAATTGATCTTCATTCGTTAGCACCTTGAATTGAAGTTCGAATTTTGACATTCCCGAATCAATATCTGTCAACGCATATTCAAAGCTTATCCCACAACAGCACGAAACATTACTTGTATATTTTTAATCAAATGTCATTCATCCCACAAATTTCGTATGTGCAAGTACGTATTTAAAATCCCCCCCCCCCCACAAAACTTGTGACAGGTCAAAAATTGACGTTGGTAATATAAAATTGGCGCCCTATAAATTTCCGCGTCCGTCGGGACCTCCCCCCTTCCGCCCCCCCCCTCCCATCCCTTTTCGAATGGATGTGTCCTCACCAGGCTATTTTTCTTCTTTTTTCCGTAAAATACAATTACAAAAATAATGTTTTCTAGTTCGTATTTTCTAACGACGCAATATTGACAAAATAATAATAATAAAAAAACAGCAATAAACATTTTATTAAATAAAAATCATAGCGCCAAAATACCTACCCTTCCCCAAATACCATGAGTACATAGTAATATCCCTTTTAAATATTCAAACTCAAAGATTGCCACCGTTTTACCCATCTAACTACATCAACGAAAGATTATGGCCCGTGCCCGAGTGATAAAACAGGTTTCTATCAACAATTAAATCCGTAAATCTCTTTAATTCCATTTTTCAAACAGAGATTCCTTCCCATTAAAAATATGACCAAAGATGGCCGACATTATCTCCTTGCATTTTAATAATCTGCAAGCGTCACTGACTAATTTCACGTACTTTAGAATAAAAACACATTTTTCCCTCTTTTGGCCTAAATATTGGTATTCATCTTCTTCATCTATGAATTCACAAAGTTTATCAAAAGCAGACCTCATCCTTATGTTTACTGGCCTCCCAACAGTTTTATCATTAACAGGATTTGTCAAAAAATATGCATAACAGTTTTCATGATATCTGTCTTCAGCTGTAACTAAGTCAATGGCATTGCTAATTCTTCTCAAAACTGTTTGAACTTTATTGTCTTTACGCTCTCCAGCTTTCTTTTTTAAACTGTTTAAAGACTCCAAAGTCTCTATCTGAAGAACAACTTTTTCTTTGCTTTTTTTTATCTACTTTAACTGAAGCCTCTTCATCGCGAAACAAACAGTGGGTTTTTAAATTGAAATCCGTGTTTTTAGTTATCTTTGTAGGTCTTTCACTAACTGCAGCATGATCTCGTTGTGAAATTTCCTAAGCGATCAAAGATGGCATGGTATAATATTTTCTGCACTGTTGACATTCGAAAAATATTCGTGTTATCCATCCTGTCGTCTTTTAGTATTGAAAAGGGTTTGAAGGCTCCTTGTCACTGTAACTGTTTTACCAGCATTCAGTGCTTCACCATACATCACACACAACGGATCACAATCCATTTGAACTATATTCGGACTTGAAAAAGTAAACGGAGAAAAAACAGAAGCGAAAATGATCAAGCACAGTCAAGCCTATGGTCAAAACAATAAACTGCGAGCAGAGCCGGCGTCAGCAAACTCGCATTCCTCTCCAACCCCTTCCCATATCTGTATGGAGCGCATGGTTAGGAAATTCCTTCATTCACTACCTTTTATTTTTATTCTTATCTGCATGTTTTGTTGAAAAAAAAATGCCTGTGTGTTTAACATATAGTTGAAAACTCCAACGGAAAAAACGATTTTGTAAAAAATAATTTCAGTTTAAATATATCGTATTACCGTGCATTTATAATTTCTTTATTTTATAAACCTAAGCTCATATTCAAATTAGCATATTTGCTGACTGCATTGGTTTCCTTATCAGCGAAAAATATTCACTTTTGACGTAAATATGCAGAAAAACATCCAATAAGGCCCAATTATTTGGCGACCGCACTTGATCCGCCATTTTGGATAGAAGCCGACATCCAATTTTTTGAGACTTTTCAGGACCCATTCTATACATGTCCAGGAGTTAATTCTGAAAATTTTAGCTCATTATAAATTTCTTAGCTATCGACCCATTTTTTGGTCTAAATTTACTGGGCTATCATTTCATTTTCAGTATTCTACCTATTTGTTTGATAAAAGAAATTTTCATTATTCCAGCTATTTTTTTCAATAAATGTTGTTTTCGTTATTCTAAAAGATTCCATTTCTTTAATCTTTGTAACCGAGAGCGTTATAAAAAAATTCAAACAATAAAATATATTCCGTGAAGAATCGAAGCCAGATGTTTTTAAATATTTATAGAATAATCAACAACGAATAGCTTTTGAGAGATTTTATCACGTGAACTTTTGAGATAGCAAAAGGACAAGGTTTCCTATGATTGGCCTCCTTGATTAGACCAAAAGGATTTTTAATGTCTTGGACAATGCAAAAGGAAAATGGTTCCTATGATTGGCTTGCTTGCTTAGACCAAAGGTATTTTTAATGTCTTGGAATCGTAGATCGACAGTGACGCGTCAAAAAGAAAGTTTCATAAGGGTTTTTTTGTGCGTCGGAACATTTTTTTTCTCTCTCTGTCTCAAAAGCGTTTTAATGCAGTTGGGGATTTTCGTTTTCTGCAGTAATAGAAATTCTTTGCCTCAGAACTCAAATAGATTTATAAGTTGGAATTTTTTTTTACTAACTAAACTTTTATTAATTTATAACTAAACTAATATTAATAACTAAACTTTTATTAATTTATAAATATGTATTCTTAAAATGATTTTCAGCCTTACTATTTGTTTCTTCTTTTTAAAATGCTTATCATACGAGGCGTTCCAAAATTAACAGGGACTTTTTGGTAATATGTTATTGAATAATAAGTTTTTGGTTAATATTACGAATTTTTATCCTGTTATGTTAAATAATGCCCATCTCTAGTACACACATATATATATGTGTGCTTAGCGGGATGATATTCAATTGTGAATTTGTATTCGCTAAAGATGTTGATTTGTAGTAGGGGAGACCGGGGATGGTTGACTAATTTTTTACTAAATCATACATATTTTTTTTCTTTTCATCCATACAGACAATATAATCGCATTAATGGATAGAAGGACTATTAAACTAATAAAAAACAACAAAACATAGTTAATTATTCAATATCATCATCATGTAAAAATGCATTTTACAGAACATCGACTCTTAGTCAATCTACCCCGGAACCGGGGTAGGTTGACTATATGCCCGGGGTAAGTAGACTTACGTATCAATAAGCAACAAATTATGAGAAGAGTCAAGTAATAAAACACTATTTTCAATTTAATTGAACTCTTTATTAAAAAACCATTTTAATCAGGTACAGACATCCTTTATAAGTCTTTATAAAAACTATCAACTCTTAGTATTTAAAGTTTTTAAACTAAAATCTTCTTCAGTTTCATTTTAAATCACACATAAATCTTTCTATAACTTCTTATGAATGTAACATATTAATTCTTATTAATGTAACAATTTAAAATTTTCTTATGCCACAAATTAAATGCACATTTTGCATTTCTCTACTTAAAAAATAGTAATTGTTAAATACTTGCATTTAGTATTTAAACTTTTATAAACTAAACTCTTCTTCAGTCTCATTTTAAATCACATATAAATCTTTGTATACTTAAAAATATAAAAAAAAACAGGCAAGTTATCAGTCTTCATTATCAGAAATACAGTGTTTGCATTCAAAAAACATTAGATTACCTCTTACACATTTGGCATGAACCCTTAACTTACAAATTATGCACTGAATCCATTGTTCGCCAGAGACACTATCGGCGTAGGATTCAGTGCATTCTAAACAAATCGTGCTCTCGTCATCTGAATCCACAGCATCGTCATTTCCATCGACGGTGTCATCAGCAACATTCATCTCATTTACTTTATCCGTTCATTTTCCTTTATCCGTTCCTTTTCCCTTACCCTTTCCTTTTTCCTTTGCCCTTCCATTTTCCTTTACCCTTACCTTTACTCGTTTCTTTTCCTTTTTCTATTCTGTTTTTTGTATCTTTTCTTCTTTTCTTCAAAGTTTCTCTATTCTTTTTCATATCTATAAGATTTTGTTTTTCAGGGGTGTCTGCATATATAGTACTTTTACGTTTCCGAATATTTCTTCTATTATCTGCTGAAGCAAAAGAAAGAATATACTTATTAAGAATCGAATAAAAAGATAATTTTAAAGATATTTTAAACTCAAAATGTCATTGGGTTTGGTTGACTAATTATTCAACCAGCCCCGAAAGAAATTAGTCTACCAACCCCAAACGACATTTTAAGTTTCGATGGCATGGATAACCTAAACACTGCCACCTAATAAAGAAATAACACATAAAATAATATCAATATGGACTCATAAAACACTCTGACTAATAGGCAAACTGTTAACATAAAATGTGTAGATACCAGATCAAAAAATATGCAACACGAAAATATTACTTACATGATATGAAAACAATTCACGGGTCACTACTCGAAAACGGCGTGTGCCGGCGACGCGACACTACCGACGACTGAGCGGGGGGCGGAGAGTGATGCGCGGCTGCGCTGGGATGACGCAATATTCATACCGTTGGCGTGTTTTTGGCGGTTAGTCTACCTACCCCTATAGTCAACCATCCCCGGTCTCCCCTACTGTATAATGGTCATATATAATTTTTTTTTACCTTTTCGTGGTTTTGGGTTCCTGGGTCATATAATGAAATATTATGAAGGAATTTTACTATATTCGCACCATGGTAACGATTGAAATGCACGGTGAAAAAATGACAGATTCTTTCTAAATCTACAAAAATGTACTATTATCAGGAACTAAAATATACACTAACTTCTTTCAAGTCACCAAAGATTTCAAAACGCGTTCTTTTACCTTTAAAAACATAAAAAAAAACTATTTATTTTCGAAATTTAAAGAATTTAACAATAAATGCATTTTAGTTTCAATAAATGTTTATTATTTGCTTCTCATTTTAAAAAACGTTTCTGAGTAATTCTTACAATGCAACAGTCAGTTTTCTATAATCGGAATATTATTTTTTCGGACGCTATCAATTCTGAGGTAAACATTTTGATATAAAACTTGTAACATTTTCATAAACGCGTTTAACAGACAAACATAAAATGTTAACAGACTTAACATGTATATGAAAATTAACATTATTTTGTTACAATTGCATGAACAAATCCAGCTATGCAGAGGAAAATCTTTACTTGAGAATTGATAGAATCCAAAAACCAATTTTCTAAGTATAGTTTATTTTTGTCAGGGTAAATTTGTCTTTGTAAGTTCTTCTTTGAATTTCGAAAACATATTGCTTTCTGGGTTTTTTAAAGATAAAGAAACACTTTAGGAATCTTGAGTGACACGGAACATGTTATTATATTATTTGTGTTCGTGATTATTGGACATTTTCATGGATTAAAAAATATCTATGTCATTTTTCAGTATACGTAGTATTTCTTATGAAATCTACCTGAAATATTATTGTATTGTCGTGTTTTGTGAAAAGTTCTTTTAAATATTCACTGCATTTGAAAATCTTTTTCATTTCCATTTACATTGAATAACTGTTTTGTTACGAGTCACTAATAAGTTTAAATATTTTTCGTTTTGTTTTGAGAAATAACAATGAATTCTTGAAATTTCTGACAATTAAGCTTACTTTTTTAAGTATTTAATTGTTTTCGGTATAAATAAATAAATAAATAAATAAATTTTAATAGAAGATAAATTAACTGAAATTACGGCATTTCTTTCGAAAGATAGGGATACAGACTTATATGCCATTTTTACTTTCTTCTACTTCAATAGAAGAAAGTATTGCAATCGAAATTTTTTCGAATTCCGGTTTTCGACGGATTTACACGTTTTAGGGGTCAGAGATTCCAAAAAACATGTTTTTACAAAATGTCTGTCTGTCCGTGTGTCTGTGTGTGTGTGTGTGTCTGTGTGTCTGTATGTCGCCATTCTGCCATCAAAAAGTGTATGAAGTTATGCATAGAATTGAACCAAATTTTTTGTAAATGTTTTTAGCTATGGCAAGCAGCTCCTCCTTCAGTTTTGAAATATTCCGCCGGAAGGGGGCGCTGCAATCGCGATTTTTGTGCCATTTTCAATATTTTACCGACCAAAAGTACACTCTAAAAAATAAATGTGTAAATTGGCCAATTTTACCCATGGATATGTGTAAATTTGTAAATTTACACACCTGTCGTAAAATTTACACATTTTTTCTCCGAAATTTACCTATTTTTATGTGTATTTATCTTATGAAAGTAAGTGTGTAATTTATTATCACTTGAAAAACTCAGACAAGTGTGTAAATGTTGAAAAATGCCATTATTTACACGAATTTCTGATTTATTCTAATTTAAACATAATTATATGTACACAGATAAATGTGTAATTTTTTTAAAATGCATACTTGATTTAAAATTTACACATTTTGAGGAAAAAAATTACCTGTTTTTATGTGCACCTAACTTGAGAAATCAAATGTGCAATATGTTATCGCTTTATAAACTCAAACAAATGTGTAAATGTTGAAAAATGCCTGAAATTACACAAATGGCGTGTTAGACATAATTACAAGCAGAGAATATTCGAAAAATCCGTTTTGTTTTCGTTTTCGGCCCAAAATCTGAGTTCTACTGAAAATTCGGTTTCGGTTTCGTTTTCGGCCCAATATTCGTATTTTGCCGAAAATTCGATTTCGTTTTCGGCCCAAAATCTGAAATTCACCGAAAATTCGGTTTCGGTTTCGTTTTTGGCCCAAAATTTGAGTTTCTCCGAAAACTCGTTATCGGCGGAAATGCTGTCAGAAATTCGGTTAGACCGAAACTCGGCCGAAACTATCTGAATTCTAGAAATATTCTTTCTTCCGTTGGAAATTTTTGACATGACTTGTTGATTGAGCTGTTTCCGCTCAGATGAGAAACTCTTTATTTAATGTTATGAATAAAGTTTATTGTTTATAATTATCGACCACAGCTGATTCATGACGTGAAATCAAATTAAACATCCTCCTACATACGGCGCTCTTCACCTGCTCCTTAAAAGCTGCACGCTTAACAGTAATAGAAAATTTTTAGTTTAAAACCGCAGATGTTTCGATTGCTATTTCTAAAAGTTCTAACATTCTATGTTGTTGATGAATTAATTACATTTTATTTTACATGCAAATAAAAAGTTTTGTTCAAAGTAGAGATGTGCACGCATCCGAACTTGGCTGACGATATGAATCAGAATTTTCAAATGGGCCGGTAAACAAAATAAACGGGTTTGGGCCGATAAAATAAAATATTTAGCGGTCCTACCGCCCGACATAAAAATTTAAACCAAGCCGATAAAATATTAGCTTCTTTCAAATAATTTGTTTTTCATCAGAATAAATATAAACCTGCGTCACGAGCTGATGCTTGATAAATAACATTAATGAAGAAATGTAACATGTCCACGGAAGAGACTGGCATCGGACATGGTGTCTGTTTAGATTTTTTCAGCACATTTGTGCGGTATTAAGATCAGATTTGCATTTTTTTATTACATAGTGGAGCTGGGTCGGAACTGAACGTAGCTGTTCCCAGGATGTGTGGGGCAAGCAATATGTTTTGTAAAAATATTAGTAGTGATAATGAACTTCTGCTTATGGAATCTTTGGAAATGTACCTTAAAATGTTTTTTAGCTCACAGGCTATCATAGCCTGAGAGCTTATGTGCCCGTCCGTTCTGTATGTATGTTCGTTCGTGCGTAACGCGATAACTCATGATAAAAATATCCGATCCACTTGAAATTTTGTATATAGGTATATCCTGACAAGGCGCTTCCCTGATTAGTTTTTGGAGTTCATTCGATATGTATAAGAGGGGGAACGGGGGGCTCATGACCCCCGTTAGTTGATATAAATGGGATTTTCATGCAGAATTAAGTTTTCGTTCAAAATTTAGATTAGGATCATTGTGATGAAGCGATTCCGTGACTGTTATTAGGTGTTCATTGAATAAGTATAAATAGGGGGAACAGGGGTTCTAATGCCCCCCCCCCCCGTTAGTTGATATAAATGGGATTTTCATGCAGAATTAATTTTTCGTTCAAAATTTAGATTAGGATCATTCTGATGAGGCGATTCCGTGACTGTTATTAGGTGTTCATTGAATAAGTATAAATCGGGGGAACAAGGGTTCTAATCCCCCCCTCCCGTTAGTTGATATAAATGGGATTTTCATGCAGAATTAAGTTTTCGTTCAAAATTTAGATTAGGATCATTCTGATGAGGCGATTCCGTGACTGTTATTAGGTGTTCATTGAATAAGTATAAATAGGGGGAACAGGGGCTCTAATGCCACCCCCCCGTTAGTTGATATAAATGGGATTTTCATGCAGAATTAAGTTTTCGTTCAAAATTTAGATTAGGATCATTCTGATGAGGCGATTCCGTGACTGTTATTAGGTGTTCATTGAATAAGTATAAATAGGGGGAACAGAGATTCTAATGCCCCTCCCCCGTTAGTTGATATAAATGGGATTTTCATGCAGAATTAATTTTTCGTTCAAAATTTAGATTAGGATCATTCTGATGAGACGATTCCGTGACTGTTATTAGGTGTTCATTGAATAAGTATAAATAGGGGGAACAGGGGCTCTAATGCCCCCCCCCCCCCCCGTTAGTTGATATAAATGGGATTTTCATGCAGAATTAAGTTTTTGTTCAAAATTTAGATTAGGATCATTGTGATGAGGCGATTCCGTGACTGTTATTAGGTGTTCACTGAATAAGTATAAATAGGGGGAACAGGGGTTCTAATGCCCCCCCCCCCTTAATTTATATAAATGGGTTTTTCAAGCAGAATTTTCAGATTTCGTTCAAATCTCTGAATAGTTTTGGAAGTTTAATGGTTAAGTATAAAAGAGGGGGATAACTCCTTTTAAATTATATAAATGCTAAATGGGTTTTTATTAAGAATTATCTAATTTGCTCTGAATTTTGGATATAGATTTTTTATATGATAAAGCATGTCTTTGATAGTATAGGAGGTTCAATGATTAAGTATAAAAAAAGAGGAAAGGGGAGAGCTGTTTCCCCTTCTTAATTTTTTTTCGAACGGAATTAACCCTTGAAAATATAAGGCTTTAATGTACAATTAGTATTTGTAGCCTGTGAGCTCAATGCCATCAGTTTAGCTGGGCAGTATTCTTTATTAATTCCCTGCTCAACGTGAAACTTTGACACATATTCTGACTAATATTATTTAACAGTAAAGACTTAAAATTGACAAGCCTGACTATTAAAGGAATTTGGAATCGACAGCGTTTTCTATTTTTGATAGATAAATTATTTTTCGACAAATAAGAGTTTCTTATAGTGGCTTCAGGTTTTTCTCCTTTTCGTGATGTTGCTTTCGGTAATTCAATTCAAACGTTATCTTTTGCACGATTTTTTCAAAGCTACATTGCCTTTATCAAAAAATGGATAACGCCATTCGATTACATTATTTATTTATGAAAACACCTGTCTTATGGGTTCCAAAAAAAAATATGAGTTCATAAATGTGTCAGAAAGTAGCTCTTTGGGGTTTAAAAATAGCCTTAGTAAAAGAAAGATAAATATTTTCACAAATCTTCTTTTTATAAAAGAGTTTTAAAAATTATGTTTTTAGCATTCATTTTTTTCTTTTATTCAAAGCAATATTAATTTTTTTATGAATTTTTATTTGAATGTTGAAACGTCCAAGAAATCTAAGTAATCGTTACTGTTGTATTGTGTATTTTCCATCGTAATTTTAAAATATACGTTAAATTTATCCCATAGATATGTATGCAGTATTCTTTAAAAGAATCTTAATTGTATGTTAAGAAAAATCTGAATTTTTTGTAGAAATTGAGTTGGGCCATTAACTGTGAAAATCTGAATGGGCCGGGCCGGGTTCGAGTCGAATTTATATCATTTTTACACCGTACTGAGCTGTATCCAGGGCCTGAAAATTCCGGCCCTTGCAGACTTTTAGGTTAAAGACACAGAGATTCCGCCAACTTGGGCACAAAAAATAGATTTTTCAAACAAGGACGCTATTTCAAAGCATTCGTATAGAGGCGAGGGAGTGGCAAAGTTTTTTCGGGAGGAAGTAGCACTTATTTATTTAAGCATACGGCTTATCTATATTTAAATCTCCATTAAACTAATAATAAATTATCAAATGGTTATTTTTTTTAAAAAAACAACTTACTTATAGTTAGTTTTCTAAAAAAACTTTTAAGCAATTTATTTTAACTACTTTTAATGAGAAATATTAAATAACTGAAAAAATGTGTATATTCAAAAATTAAATATTCACTATTGATTTGTTCTTGATTATTAATTGCATTATTAATTAATTATTAATAAATATATATGAGTATTGATTGTCAATAGCAAAAGCAAATATAAAAGTTATATTATTATTTATATTTTGCTTTTGCTTGAACTTGTGCACATTTATACATGTTTATGTATGTTTGTTAAAAATGTGCGTCTAATACACACATAATTAATTAATAATTATGTGTATTTATGTATGTATTAATAACTTAAAAAATGAACATTTTCGTTTTCGGCCGAAAATTGAAAGATTACCGAAATTCGATTTCGGTTTCATTTTCTGGCTTACAGACCTGTTTCGGTCGATCCTTTTTATAAGTATATAAATCTGAAAAAAAAAAACTGAAACGAAATAAACCGAACACGAAACAAAACATTTTTTTTTCACTTCAAGCAACAAACATAATTTAGTGTTTGTTGGCTAATATTCCACAATGAAATAATAAAAAAAAACTTCAGTAAAAACACGTACCTATATAAAACAAAAATTTAATAGACATGTAATTGAACTAAGCGCATAAATTACTAAAATATTAGAATTAAAAAAATTTGCAGCCAGCAAAATCTATGATTTCTCAACTATTGCCTCTTGGTATGATTCCTAGCTTATTTTTAGGAACAAATTTTGCATTTGCGATGGAAGATACAAAGCGTACTTTTCTAATTTAGAAATATTTTGCATTTATTGTCTATTAAAATCATTTTTAACTATTCTAAATTTGAACATTGTTTAATGTGGTATGCGATCTATATCAGTATAGTTATCGTTACAATTGACAAAAAGCTTAAACTTTTTTGAAATAAATCGAAAAAAGGCATAAAAAATGTCTTAATATAAGAAATTTTAAATTAAAAAGTCTTCACCACATAAAGAAACAAAAATAATTCACCACATAAAGAACAGAAGAAAACATCTGCCATGTGCCTAGATAAAGAACTCGAAAACTGCAGACGATTATCAAATATAAATAAATGAATAAAAAAAACACCGCTTATTTAGTCTTTGGAATACGCGGAGAACATTTGCAGAGAACAAAAATAGCCATTTTATGCGCGTATAGCCTCAGTCTGGATTTAAAAATCTTACTAAAAAATTCGTTGGAGTCATTCCATGCGTACTTTTGATGAAATATGTATCCGAGAAATGTACAATTGCTCTGGGCATGGTTAAAAATATTTATGTCAGTGTTATTGTACTTATTATCGGAACATTTATTAGATCTACAAACATCAAGGATTACATCAGAAATGGAAAAACGAAGTCATTGAAAAATAGGTATGAAGAAATATTTTCCCTGTTTCTTTTCTTTGAATTATAACTATTTTATTAAAATAAATAACTGTCTTTCGACAACTAAAATCAGATGATAAAAATCAATTATTTAAATTACTTCTTTTAAAAATAAGATTTGTTTACCTGTAGAATATCAATCGTTAAAATCGCATATTTTCTGAAATTTTAAAATTATGTGGAAAAATATTGTAACCACAGTTTATCATAATTAGCAAATATTTAAAGGTATTTAAATTACTGAATAAAAAACTTTCTTTTAAAATAAAATTGTTTGCAAATTTAATTTTTAAATTTTGCATTAAGTAATGACATGAAAATGCTTTTATAAGAGAAAGTTGGTATTCTTTCCAGTTTTAAATTTGTAAATTTATAATATTGATGTGAAGCATATACTTTTCTGCTTATTTTAAATATGAAAAATTATTACTATTTGCTATTTATTCTTTTATTTATTTATTTTTGTATATATTCTTAAAATGATGCCTTTCTAGCATCCGAATAAATATTTGAAATTTAAACATCTAATAGCATTTGAAATAATTCTTTCATTTAAAAATTGTCTGTTTCAGCATGCTTATCATAATGTTTGCTATAAAGTTAACCAGTTTTCATAGTTTTACATGCTATAGATTTCTCAATTCTATTTCTACTGATGTCAAATGAAAATTAACGGATTTTGATTCATGGTTTTTCATTTACGATTTTTAGATTGAAGCAATTAAAAATTGTTTTTAATTCATTGAAAACATTCATAAACTACAAACAAAATAAACAAAAATAAAAATTTTAATTAAATTAATTTCATTACCCTGTTTATAGTTTAAAGAATACAAAAAATACTGTATAATACAAGAGATTAGATTTTTATGTAAAATTAATTTTGATAATGCTTTGAACATTTAAGCAGCAATGTTTCTTATATAATTTTAAACCTTAAAAAAATCTATTAGAAATATTGCACCTAATTTTCACGTAGATTGATAAAAAATAATTCTTTATCAAATTTAACACAATTATTATAATTGGTAAATAAATCACACAAATTGCCATTTTTCAACATAGTCCAAAAGCGTATAGGCCTGAATTTGAATCGGAGAGCTTTGAGAGAGCTTGCAATGTTCTGCAAATTGAGCTATCCAGGATAAATCTGGAAGACACAATTCAGCCAAAGAACTACAGATATATAATAAATAATACTAGACTGGCAGCTTACTCCAAAGGTCCCTAGTTCCTGTCCTGCCCTAGATGCTTTTTCACCTATTTGGTAAAATTACATTATAATTCTTTTTGAACGTTATTATTTAGAACTAGTAGTTATCTGTAGAGCTTCTTAGAGCTCCTGGTGATAAATTTGGATGCCAAATTAAACAAAAGCAAGGGTATGTAATATGTGACTATAACATTGCTAACAAAGCGTAGAACCAACATAGTGAAAATTATCCAAGTCGGGGATCGAACACGTAATCCTTGAAATAGCTCTCCAAGTGCTCTACCATTTAAGTTACGAGGAAGATGGCCAGCTTTTCAATTCTCACTCACATTTTGTTGTTAAGCCTGCAACTGCAGCAGAAAATAATAACGTCTACATGAGCACACAAACTTGTGGCATAACATGAGACACAGATAAGCCCAGCATCAGTGAATACATATTTAATTATAATAATTTTTTAATTATTTATCAGCAGTGAAATTACGCTTGAAATAATTGAATATTTAATATGTGATTTCCACATTACTAATAAAGCGTAGAACCAAAATAATGAAAAATGTCAAACCTGGGATCAAACCCGGAACCTCTGGAATAGCGCTCCAAGTGCTCTCAGCTCCAAGAGCACTTGAAGCCTTAATCGGAGCTTTCTCCCTTTTAATATATTTATGATATTATCAGAGTTATAATGGACCTGGCAATACACATCTAACCAGCCACATACATCCTTGATACAAGAAAGCAAAAAATCATGCGTCAAACATAGATTATAAAGCACTTTCCAATACATTCAGAATAATGCAACAAAACTGCACTTAAGAAAAATAAATATAATATTATGTCTAGGTCCACCATAGGGAAATGTATAACACATTTTAAAATATAATTTCAGCTGTTCCTATTCACAATGGAAAAATTATCCGAATTTTTTAGCAGC
Source organism: Maratus speculifer (assembly GCA_964019185.1). Taxonomy (NCBI): domain Eukaryota; kingdom Metazoa; phylum Arthropoda; class Arachnida; order Araneae; family Salticidae; genus Maratus; species Maratus speculifer. Next base: position 274,787,842 of record OZ025289.1, on the reverse strand, counting down.
CCTCTATATGATATAGAGATTTATATCTAATAATAGCATGCATTTCAAAATTTAGTTCATTAAAGAGATACATATATTTGGGTGATTCTCAAAATAGGAGACTTTTTCAAAATTTAAATCTTTAAAAAATTACTGTTAGCAAAATTTCTAAAAAAAATAGGTGTTGTTAATATAGTATTAGGTATACTTTACCTGTAGTCAGCAGAGCTAAATATTTAAAAATTAACTTAAAAAAATAATTAGTATTTTTTGAGCCATGCTAATGACAAAAAAAATTGCATGGAATAAATATATTAAGAAATTTATTTTCTTCCTGTTTAAATATTTTTTTCTATATTTATTAGCCTTCCTTTTCAGCAAATGGTTTCCATTTTTACATATATATGTTACAGGCCAAACCCGATTTTAGGCCAAACTAGATTGGCCTAGTCCAAACTAGTCTATCCTAACGCCCATCGGATAAACTAGTTTTTCCTAGGCCAAACTAGTCTATCCTAACGCCCATCGGATAAACTAGTTTTTCCTAGGCCAAACTAGTCTATCCGAATGTCCATCGGATAAACTAGTTTTTCCTAGGCCAAACTAGTCTATCCGAACGCCCATCGGATAAACTAGATTTTCCTAGGCCAAACTAGTTTGGCCGAACGGTCATTAGGATGAACTAGTTAAGCCTGCTATTCATTGGTTTGAATTAGTTTATCCTATGCCGAACTAGATTGTCCTAGGCCAATTCAATTTGGCGTGATTTTTTTTAATCTAAAGACCGGAACGGCGCCAACTTTCTACTTTTGATCTAATTTAGCCTAGGCCAATGCAGTTGGACGCGATTTTAGCTCACAGACTATCAAAGTATGAGAACTAATGTGCTCGCAGATTATGTGTGTGTGTATGTAACCATGTACGTATGTACGTACGTATGTACGTAATGCGATAACTCCTGACAGAAATATCCTATTTGCTTCAAAATTTGGACATAGATTTATCCTGATAACGAACTTTCCTGATTAGTTTCAGGGGTTCATTGGATAAGAATAAGGGAAGGGGAACAAAAGGCTAAACCGCACCCCCCCCCCACTCCTTAATTTCGTTAAGTCAGTTTTCATGCAAAAGTATCAGATTTTATTAAAATTTTAGGTACAATATCAGTTTGATAAGGTACATCCATGATTAGTTGTGGGTGTTCATTGTTTACATATAAAGAAAGGAGGAATGGGGGGTAACACTCTTAATTTATGTAAATAGATTTTTCAGGGATAATTTACCGATTTGTTTCAAATTTTGGATGTAGGTTTCTTCTGATAAGGCGTTTACCTGATTAATTTTGGGGGTTCTGAGTTTAAATATAAAGATAGAGCGGATTATTTTTTCAATCGGATAGAAACTTTAGGTTTTATGAAAAGATTTTTAATTCGTAACAGATATTGGTTTTCACACACATCACTTCATGCTAAATTGTTCATATTAAAAAAGTAAATATTTGAATCCTTTTAAAAATAAGAAAAAGGTTAAATAAAGCATGACACTTGAAATTTAATATACGGCGGGGAGGTAGAGTAAGGGGACGCTAGATTTTTTTTAAAAAGCTCAGCGTTTTTTTAAGTTTTAGCTGCTAATTAAATATTACCAATTTTGTGAAACTTTTTGAAACATAATATAACATGATGTTAAATATTTAAGAAAAAGATGCCGCGTCAAATACCACTATTTTCTATTAGTAATTTTTGTAAAAATGTTAAATTCTTGTTGGAATTGTTGAAACTTTGTGATAGTTTATAACATGTGATAAAGAATTGTATAAAAAGTCCCATTACGAAAGGGAAAGAGGGGGGGCGGCAAACAAGATCAGGAAATATAACGGAAATTCTAGGTTGATCTATTTGAAACTTTAAGATAGTTTATGACATATGATATAAATTTATAAAAATATATTTCGCATTTAATGCCACTATTGAAGAATAGTGTTTTTTTCAAAAATCTCAAATTCTTGTTTTGAAGCACGGCGACATCTAGTAACATATCTACTGATAGATTCTTTAACGGAGTTTTCTTAAGATACAGTTTTGTTAGTAATAAGACGCGCTCCCTGGTGATGGAATGTGGAACTAATGCGAGCACCCTGGTGTTGGAATTTGGAACTAATACAACGCGATTTAGATATTTACGAATATTGAATCGAAAAGAAAGAAACATGATGATAAATACTTAAGAAAAAGGATTCCGCATCGAAATACCACTATTTTCTAATAGCAATTTTTGGAAAAATGTTAAATTCTTGCCGGAACTTTTTGAAAAATCCGTAACAACGTCTTTCAAATTCTAATTCAAGTTGAAATTTGATGAAAATCTGTGTATTAGTACTATTTCAAATATTTGAATTATCGCAGAAGTCATAAAAAATCTGGATAGAAGCGCTACCTAGTGAGCCATTTACTCTAAAAACAAAAGAATATTAATTTATATCAAGGACTAACTAAATTTGAAATTTGATGAATATCCGTGCATTTCTTCTTGAGATATTGCGATAATCATGAATAATGCCACATAGCAGCGCCGCCTGTTGCACGATTTACTCCAAAAACTAAAAAGTACTTTTGTACGTTTTTATATCAAGGACTAACATAATCTGGAGTTTCATGAAAATCCATGCATTAGATCCTGAGATAGAGCTATTGCAATAATCACGAATAATACCGTATAGCGGCGCTACCTTTCAAGAGATTTACTCCAAAACTACAGAATACTAATTTATATCAGGGACTTACTGAATCTAAAGTTTCTAAATTCGTGCATTAATTCTTGCAACAAAACTATTTCAGGAATCGGGAAAATTGAGCACAACAGCGCCACCTATTGAGCAATTAACACGAATACGTAAAAAGATTTAGTTCATATCACGGATTTACTGAATCGGAAGTTTGATGAAAATCCGTAAATTAGTTATTGAAATAGTGTTAATGCAAATCAGTAAAAACGCACTTTAGAAGCGCCATCTGTTGAACTATTTACATGAAAAAGTAATCAGTATTGATTTATACCAGGGACTATCTGAATATAAATTTTTATTAAATTCCATCTATTAGTTCTTGAGATACAGCTATTGTGAAAATTGTCAAAAATGCAGCATATCATAGCCATGTTGAGTGATTTACTTCAAAATAAAAACAACACCAACTCATGTCAAGTACGAACTGTATCTGAAGTTCGATGAAAATTTGATAGTATTAGCTATTAAGATAAAGCTGATGCGTAAATCGTAAAAAATGCCAAACAGCACTCCACCTGATGAACGATTTACACTAAAAACTAATCAGCATCAATTTAAATCAGAGACTACCTGAATATAATTTTTTATTAAATTTCCTGCATTAGTTCTTCAGCCGCGTCCCCAAGACTGAGGCAGCGTACAGCAGGTGTGCTGCACACTTACTGCCGAATGCGCTCTTCCTTTTCGAATGAACTTCAAAGCGAACAAAATTTAAATCGTAGCAAGCATGCTGAGCACGCACCACCGAATGTAACCCTCCTTTTCGAAAAAACCTCGAAGCGAACGAAATTCGAACCATATTCCCGCTGCCCACGCCAGTCCGATAGCGGGCGAAGCCAGCAAATTTTAACTAAGCCACGTTATATTAGTTCCTCATTCCAACACCAGGGAGCGTACTCTATTATTAACAAAACTGCATTTGAATGAAACTCCGTTAAACAACCTATTTGTAGATGTGTTACTTGAGATCGCGGTGCTTTAAGACATAGAATTTCCGTTATATTTCCTGATTTTGTTCGCAACCACATCCTCTTTCACGCCGAAATGTAACTCTTTTTTTTTTATAAAATTATATCATATGCGATAAACTATCACAAAGTTTCAAAAAGTTCCATTAAGAATATAACACTTTTACAAAAATTACTATTAGAAAATAGTGGTATTTCGATGAAAAGTCCTTTTTCTTAAATATTTATCATCATGTTTTTTTCACTTCGAAGTTCGTTCGCTTCAACATACGTCCGTTTCAAGATTTTATATAAAAGAAGGGGCCCGATAGCGGGCGAAGCCGGCTGGCTTGAACTAAATCGCGTCCAAATTCCAACACCAGAGTGCTCGCGTTATATTAGTTACACATTAGTCCATTATATTAGTCCTACATACGTACGTACATAAGTATGTACATACGTACGTATATGGTTACGTACACACACACAAAATCTGCGAGCACATTAGCTCTCAGGCTTTGTTAGTCTGTGAGCTAAAATCGCGTCGAATTGCATCGGCCTAGGTTAAATTAGATCAAAACAAGAAAGTTGGCGCCGTGGCGGTCTTTAAATTCAATAAAATCACGCCAAATTGAATTGGCCTAGGACAATCTTGTTCGGCCTAGGTTAAACTAGTTCAAACCAATGAATAGCAGGCTAAACTAGTTCATCCTAATGACCGTTCGGCCAAACTAGTTTGGCCTAGGAAAATCTAGTTTATCCGATGGGCGTTAGGATAGACTAGTTTGGCCTAGGAAAAACTAGTTTATCCGATGGGCGTTAGGATAGACTAGTTTGGACTAGGCCAATCTAGTTTGGCCTAAAATCGGGTTTGCCCTGTAACATATACATACAAGGAGAATAAAAACATTACCAAAGAGCAAACTTTGTTTACATGAGCAACATTCTGACACTAACAACGTAAGAAGCTGTCTTATTGATTTTCTGACAGATTTAATGCATATTTTAGGGATAATAAATGCAATACGTAAATTTATATGTAAAATTAAACTTTATAAAGGATACAATATAAGCACTGGTTACATTTATGCACATAGAAGTCTTTAGCATGGACAGAAAAACCATGCTAATGACACTGATATTTGTCCCTGCTAATGACAAATTTTAATTTAAATAAGATTATGAGCCATAATATAATCACAATGCAGTAGTCCTTTCTGGGGCTTTTTAAAACACAAAAGTTTTATTCAAATAAGTAAAATAAAAATTTTAACTATAAAATAAACATGAAAATTATTATCCATTCTAATGACATGCAATTGATGTACGCCCCTAATATTCAACTTCTATTCTTAAAATACAATACATGCTTCTATTTTCAGGCTGGGATAAAATGGATATTTGTTGCCATGGGGTAACTTTATATTTTCAAACTATTGTCATATGTGAAAATGAAATTTTGATTAATAACTAGCTGTTATAGTATGACCTTGTTTTGAAAATAGAATATGGAGGACAAACTTTAATTCTTTTTTTATATACTATAATTTTATTTTTAAAAATAAATTTATTGGATAAATCCTCTCCTTGATTAATTTAAAGAAAGAATAACATTTGTTTTATTTTATAAACATGACATTAACTCTTGAAAAATGCTAGTATACACTAAGCACAGCTGCTGTGGACATCCATGCTAATGACATTTTGAACCTTTATTCTGTTATTTTAAGGTGTTTTTAACTAAAAAGTGAGTAATTCTTGAGTGCAAATTATGAATAATATTAAGACAAACATATCTAAATATAAAAACATAACAGAAAACCTCTCAATTTTTTTTGTATGTCGAAAGACATAAATTGTCCCCTATTTTGAGAATCACTCATTTCAGAAAATTCTCCTTCAGCAATTTTTTAATAATAAGGAGAATGGTAGGCGAATACTTTTTGTGCAGCCCTAATTATGAAGTATAATATATATATATATATATATATATATATATATATATATATATAGAGAGAGAGAGAGAGAGAGAGAGAGTAATATGCAAAAAACTAATTAAATTTAAAAGTGCATACTGAATTTTAAAACGTACTCTCTAGCATTTATTAAGCAAAGATAACTGTAATCTATACAATAATGCAAAATACTGTAATTAATTTCTTTTGTTTGTCCCTGTAAATTAGTGAAAAATGCTATGAATACTCTGTTTTAACGTGATCTGAGTTATATCAGCTTCAATATATTTGAAATAGCAAAATGTCATTAAAATACTCTCAAAACGATTTTCCACGTGTACTATAATGTAATCGTATTCTTTTGAGTGTCCTTGTAAATGAAATATTAATCATACATACTTAATATGCAATACGAAACATGCTTTGGTGACCTTAAATAAGCTTTATCAATTGCGTGAAAATTATAGGAGTTAGAGCATCGACAGACGGACTGGCAAACCGAAGCACTTTTCAACATTTTTGGAGAGTGCTAAAAAAAGAACATAAAAATATCACATTATAGGGAAACTAGAGTAGATGCGGTGCTGTGTAATATATACAATTAATGATAAATTTTTTTCTTTTAAATTGTATATTAAGATATATTATTAGTTTAAATGTATAATGTTCAAATTTATTGTTTTAAATGTGTAATTTCATAAATATTTATGTAACTTTTGCAACCTGTTATTAAACTTATTTTTTAATAATAATAAAAAGTTTTTAAGTATTATTTTACTGCTTGTAAATTCTGACGTAAAATGAATTAATCCAAATGACACCTTTTAAAAGTTTTTATTCGTGTTTTTTGTGATTTTTATTAGGGAGATAATTAAAAATTATTTTTTAATACATTGAAGACTTTTTTTATGCGTATTACATTCAAAAACTATTGATAGCAAAAACAAAAAAAATAAATAAATAAATTTTAAATGTGTAATTTGATATCCGTAGAAATAGTACAATACACGAGTAGACAGAAAAAGTCAAAAGTTTCAAAATATCAAATTACAGAAACAGAAAGATTTGCTAGTTTCCATTTTTTATTTTAATAGTATGAAAAATTATTGTACATTTTAGAATCGAAATAGTTTGAATTTTTTTAGATGCATTGCATTATAATCGTATATTTCATTCATAGTAATTAGTATCTTACAATTAATGTAGATAAAATATAATTACTTAATATCGGTTTTACTTTTTATCTTTTAATATTTTTTATAGCTGTTGTGTAATAAAGGATAACTAGTGACTTAAGGTTCAAAATGCACATTAAATTGCTAAATTAATTTCATTTTTGTCAATAGTAAATTAATAATCTTTAAATTCAGCCAATCAATAATCTTTATTATTTAAATAATACAAAAAGTATTATGTATAATTCAGTGGATCATATTTTTATATAAATTTTACTCTGATAATACTTTACACATTTAAGCAGAAATATTTCTTTAGTAATTTTAACTCTTAAAAAATACTGTTACAAATATTGTTCTTAAAATTTACGTAATTTGATTTAAATATATATATATATATCTATACATTTATTACTTTTAACACAGTTATTATAATTGGTAAATAAATCAAATGCCTTGTGAATTTTTCCAGCAGAATTAAAAAGTGTATAGGTGTGGGTTTGAACCGGGTACTTTTGTGAGAGTTGCCGATGCTCTACCAGATGAGCTACTATCCTGGATAAATCTGGCAGACACAAATCATTCAAAGAACTAGAGTTACATACTAAGTATAGTTAACCAATGCCAGACTGACAACTTAAAGATCCGTGATTCGAATCCTGCCCTGGACGCTTTTTCACTCATTTGGTAAAATTACATTAAAGAAAAAAATTTTCTTGAACGTCATCGGTTAGAAATAGTAACTATCTGTAGTGCTTTACATGTGTGATGATAACTTTGGAAGTTAAAGTGAGCAAAAGTTTTTAAAGAGAGTACAAAAATACATTTAACACATACAAAAAAAATTGTAATAATTTATTAAAAAAGAAAAAAAATGTATAATTTTATTTTACATGGCAACAAGTGAAAAGAAGAAAATAGTATTCCGTCCTTTATAAATACAATTAAAGTTATACCATTTTCAAAATATGGAGAAAAAAATGTACATGTATTTCTAAAAGAGAATATTATGAATTTATTAAAAACAACACAAGCTGTTACAATTGTAAGATAGAGTGAAAAAAGTTTAATTTTTAACTTAATTTAGAAGACAGTCTCCACACTGTCTGTATTCAAATTATACATCCCTGTTCATAAATTACAATTCGGATTACAAAACATTATAATTTGAGACGACCCTGTTTCTTGTAAATTAAGCGTATAATGATTTGTGGTCTTGCTTTAAGTCTACAAATCTGGTAGAAAGAAAAGACATGTCAAGCATATGAGTTTGTTCTTAATGCAATTTTATTTCGCGATCATGAAAGCATTTTTTTTTCAATTTATACGTAAACGCATAACATAAAGCTATGTACACAAAACTGTGCATTTTAAATATTACACAAAAATACGTGTTTTGCATGTTGCGCATACATATGTGTAAAAACAGAATATTACATACAAATCTGTGTATTCTGTATATAACACAAACATATGTGTAATTTGCATATTACACAGTATTATGTGTATTTTCTTGTTACGCAAAAACATATGTAAAAACAGAATGTTACACAGATATATGTGTAAAAATAGTACTCAGAAATATGTGTATTTTAGTGCAATTCACACATTAAAGTGTGTATTTTAAGTGTTATCAGATAACTTTTACACATTTGGACTTATCATCAAATTACACATTAAAATGTGTATTCTGAAATTTACACATTTGGCGCAATTTACACACAAATTTACACATATAGACATGTCGTTTGTGTATCATCGATTTACACATTTTTGTGTGTAAATTTACACATTTTTTTTTAGAGTGTATATGAAGTTATGCATCGAATTGAACCAATTTTTTTGTGTATTTGTATGACTATGGCTAGTTGGTCCTCCCTGAATTTGAAAAAAATCCGCCGGGAAGGGGCACTGCAATCGCCATTTTTGTGCCATTTTCTATATTGTACCGACCAAAAGTATATGAAGTTATGCATCGAATTGAACCAAATTTTTTGTGTATTTGTATGACTATGGCTAGTTGGTCCTCCCTGAATTTGAAAAAAATCCACCAGAAGGGGGCGCTGCAATCGCGATTTATGTGCCATTTTCAATATTGTACCGACCAAAAGTATATGAAGTTATGCATCGAATTGAACCAAATTTTTTGTGTATCTGTATGACTATGGCTAGTTGGTCCTCCCTGAATTTGAAAAAAATCCGCCGGAAGGGGGCGTTGCAATCGCGATTTTTGTGCCATTTTCAATATTGTACCGACCAAAAGTATATGAATTTATGCATCGAATTGAACCAATTTTTTTGTGTATATGTATGACTATGGCTAGTTAGTCCTCCATGAATTTGAAAAATATCTGCCGGAAGGGGGCGTTGCAATCGCGATATATGTGCCATTTTCAATATTGTACCGACCAAAAGTATATGAAGTTATGTATCGAATTGAACCAAATTTTTTTTAATCTGTATGACTATGCCTAGTTGGTCCTCCCTGAATTTGAAAAAAAATCCGTCGGAAGGGGGCGCTGCAATCGCGATTTTTGTGCCATTTTCAATATTGTACCGACCAAAAGTACATGAAGTTATGCATCGAATTGAACGAATTTTTTTGTGTAAGTGTATGGCTATGGCTAGTTGGATCGCCTTGACTCTGAAAAAAATCCGCCGGAAGGGGACGCTGCAATACCGAATTTTATGCCATTTTCAATATTGCACCACATAAAAGTGTATGAAGTTAGTTCTAGAACTGAACTAAACATTTTGTATATGATTATTTTTTGGTAAGGCAAGTAGGTCCTCCCTGAATTTGAAAAAAAAAATCTGCTTATCATTCTATTGTCCATCGGCTCATGCAGAGACGGAAATTCGTTTTTACTCCGATTAATTGATTGAAGTAGAAATTTCAGATGAAAATCAAAGTTGGTAAGGTATTGAATTAAAATTATTAAAGCATTAAAATGCGTAACTATTTTTTTTAACATTAAAATGTATGTATGAGATAGAAGAAAGTTTGGGGATTGGCACATCCAACTAGTTTAAAATAATCAAACCTTTCTTAGATGTTTTAGGTGTTATCAACCAACACAGGTACTTAATCATAAATCCTGAAACAAATGTAATGTTACATGAGGTATTTTCGTACTCAGAATCAAGCCATAGGGAAAGCTGCTGTAGTAAATGTTTTACATCTTAATGTTCCTAATCTGTAGAAATTTTCCCAAAGCTTTATAAACACAACCACAATAATTTACTTTTAAAACTACTTAATATATTAAGCTAATTCTTACTTAAGCTTTCTCTTTGGCTTTAATTTAAACTATTTTCTGAAGAAATTCTCGCTCCTAGTCGAATGAAGTACATTCAGGCATGGAAGGGTAAAAAAACGACGACTAGGACCTTTCTGAAAATTTAAGACTTCAACTTAGCAATAAATTTGAAGATTTTCTAATATCTTGAGAGCAGAGGAAGTTAAATAAAAGATTGAATCATCACCTGTGTTCGTAGCATCTCGAGGAAGATGACACCAAACTCTGCAAAAGATAAATCATCCAATGATATATTCTAGAAGCCTAGTGGTCTCTGTAAAGGAGATAGTCATGCAAATAAAAGTTGTGGGGCACTAGAAACCATATGCACTAGTTATGAAACACTGGAAACCATAGAATGGACAAATCTCGTTCGGAACTTAGGCCAAGCAATAGCAATTTCCGATTTGATGGATCTACGTAAAAGTTTTTATTTATTTCAAGAGCACAGAAATCATACTAATATTGTTTCTTTTAATGTATTATTCTCTTACATAGAATTGTTTCTTTTGATGAGACATCCTAGAAACAAACTGTTACTATACAGTTACTAATGTTACGTTACTTTGCGGCTTTCTTGATCATTAGAATCGAAAAGGGTTTGAAGACATTCCTTAATGCAAAGTTTTTTGATTGACTGTTACATTTTTCTCATTTTTACTTTACATAGTATTTCCTAAATATTTACAGAAATTGCTCTATAATGAATTTTTAAGTACTTTTGCTACAATTGAATAATTATTTTCTTCTTATCTCAGATTGTATAATTTCATGCACTGCTTCAATTTTTGTTCAAAGTTAAAGGGAAGCGAAAAGAAATTAGGTGAATCCAATATCGTTTTCTTAATTTTCTCTGAAGATAGTAGTTTAAAGAATGGAGGTATCCTCTTACTTGTTTAGTGGTTATAATTTTTAGTACAAGTCAGGAGATATCAGATTAAAGAGACTGTTGCGCAGAATGTTTCTGCAGTGTACCGGATTTTCCACTAAATGGATGAACCCTTCCATTTAGTTACTGTTTGCAAAGAATTATTGTAGACATTTTACGATTCAATATTTCATCATATTTGACTTTTTATTTCTAATTTAGTCTTAATTAATATGATAATTTTTATCAATGCATGGTTTAAAAATTCGCTAGTTATAATCTCTTCAATCTTGATATCATATGAAGGCGACATAAAAAAAATTACTTTAAATTAATTAAAATACTTCTAAAATTGTGAGAATTTCATCTAGAACTTTTTAATAAAAGTGTGCATATTAGGAGCATCGATATATAGACTGATACATCTTTGGAGATATTTTATAATAATTTTAAACCGATTTTTGTGTGCCACGTAATGTTTGTCTCTAAGGAGGTTAATAGTTGAATATTTCATTAGTTAATATGTTAATGTTATACCAGTTTATAGTTTAATATATGGAATTTCATATTTAATATAAAATTAAATTATATTTCAATGTTGTCTGGCTCATATAAAATACCATGCCATGGTAAAAGTTTTCATCATATCATATATATGCAGCTACTAAAGTACGGATATCGGGTTCAATCTGGCACGAAATATTTAACCGTAGACAAATAATTGTGATTAAATCATTTAATCCCCAAAAACCCTTCATTATTGCAGACTACGGAAACAAAGTTTTGCAAAAATAAATTTTTCACAAGTTTATGAAAATATTTTTTTTTCCTAAACAGAAATTAAATTATATAACTAAAAATGTTTTCTAATATTTATATGAATGAATAAGAATCTGAAATGAAATGAGTAGTATTGTTTTTAAGGTTTTGAAAATATAATCTGATCGAACAACCAGTAATGATTTTGTTAGAAAATTTCTCTTTTCTTACAAAAATTTTCCACCAGATGCACCATCAGACAATTTACTAAAGCAGAGACTCAGAACAGTTCATTTGCTCCATGACTCTATAGTAGTAAGCAGCAAAATAATGCTAGGGCTAAAAATTCACTAAAATTCCAAAAAGAATGGTGATATATTTTAAAAACCGCAACAAATTTCTATTTAAGATATTGTTTAATATATTTCAGGTTTGTAAATACTCTCAAGAATATATACATTTTTAAATACCGTAAAACCCCGATAGTTCGGAATAATTGGGACCATACCCTGTCCTGGTTATTGAAAATTCGAATTATCCGGAGAATGAGAAACACACTTACATAAAATCAAATTTATAATAAGCATAAATATTTACAGACAGAAAAAATATTTGCTTTGTAATTATAAAGTTTTTCATCTGCTGTTTTACGGGCCGGATGGGCACACATCCATTTCAGTATAAGTAGTTTGTTGGATGTAGTCTCCACATGATGTTTAAAATAAGCCATTAATTGCAGTAAATGGGACGTTGCGTAGTTATGACTAGTAAATTTTGGTTGGTTATCACTGATAATGGTTTTTTCACTTGCATCATCTCCATTTTCATTTTCTTCAGTTGTGCATAAATCGATTGTTTCGTCATCAGTAAGTGAGGTATAATCTTTATTATTTACTGCTTCTAATCAATTGCTAATGTCGCTGATATCAACATCTAAGCAACCATCAATTTGTTTGAACATGCTCACAAAATCTTCAAGCGTAATTTTTTTTTTCATTCTCGTTTATTCCTCCTTATATTTCAATTTTCTGCAAGTGATTTGTTGTAATATTTTGTCACGAAGACAAGGAAATAGTCTTTGGACCGGATGAAAAAGATCAGGAAGTCATCCATATCAGTCAGTGTATCTACAAAAACTATTTTCTTTCTTGCAATGCTCTAAGTAAAACTTTATTGTGCAGTGAATTTTTGATGACCTTTCTAAATGGAAAAAACAGAATACTGTGAAACTTGGAATTGCCAAATTTAAATGTTACATAGTTGTTCCTTTGATAGACTTAGATGAAATCAAAGAGTTTTAAAAAGAAAGCTTTATTCATTTTTCCGAAAAGATTTCAAAAAATACTTTTTTTTCTCAGAATACGGCGATCAAATAAATTTATGTTATGAAAATTTGCCGATTGCTTCTCAAACTTAAAAAAAAATCGGCCATACTAATCCAGATTATCCGGAGATCCGAATTAACGGAGTCCGAATTAGCGGGGTTCTATTGTATTGTAAATATTAAAAGTATTGCATATTATTCTATTGTATTTTTTAATAAATATTTTAGTTCATCCTGAAAAGGATATATTTCAATTGAATAATACATCAAAACATTTAATTAAAACTTTTAATTTTCCTATTATTTATTTTTGGGGAACTTATTCTTCATGCCTTCTTATGAAATAACATTCCAGCAGGTCCTATTGTGAGATTGAAATTGTCTTTATTTTAAATGTAATAATGTCAAAGAGGAAAATATAATTCAAAAAAATAATTATTTTCTGATTGTTGTATTTTTTTCAACTAAATAACATAAAAGAAAATTAAAAGGATTGTTCTTATTTTGAAATCAAAAATATTATGTGTCAGCATGAAAGGAAAATATTTAAAATTTTATTTTACCAGTTTTTTATTGAAATTTTATTATGCAAATGAAAATACGAATTTATGTTTTAAATAAAGAATTTGAATATTTAAGAACTGTTTTTTTCTTCTTAAATCAAAAGTAACTTCAAAAATTATTCTCAAGAAGTTTATTTTTTTTTTAACATTAGTATTATGTTTCAGTTTATAATTTTTGTTCTGGTATATTAATAAAATAAAAATTTTATTTTCTGTGAAATAAGCACATATTATTATATGATGATGTCTAGTCTTAAAGAATCTCATACTGGTAAGTTAACTTATGAAAATTATTCAGTTCATATTATAAAAGTTCAAAATAGAGCAATTGTTAATCAAAATAGTTCTATATGATGTTGTTTTTCAACCTAAAAAAGAAAATAATGACAAATAGTTAAAAAATGATAGATGTGCTAGGGTATTAATTTATTTAAATAATTCATATTCACAAATTTTTCATGCTAGACATGCTAAAAGTGCCAAAGAAACATAAGATCAATCGAAATCTGTCCATAAAAGGGTAAATTTAACAAACTGTTTCTTCTTAGGAAGCTGTTTTCGATTAAATATAATGAAAGCATAAAAATGCAGGAACATATGAATTCTGTCTAGAAATGGCAGACAAATTAAAAAGTATTGTCGAAGTAATGCAAGATCATAATTTAATAGCTATTTCGATTTGTTCTTTTCCAAATACTTATAATACCTTTATAACTGCTATTGAAAGTAAATAAAAAAGGGATTTATCATTATAATATGATTTAAAAAAATTATTGAACGATTATATTAGAAGAGTTGATACTAAATAAATCTCAACAAAATTTGAATCTATTGCTTTAAAGGATGATAAGGATAAACCAAAATATTTGAATAAACAAAAATTTTGTTCTCATTTCAAAAATAATAATCAAAACGTGAAGATTGTTCTCAGTTAAAGACTAATAGACCAACAAAACAAAAACAAATTTTACTCAAGTTAGATCACTTAGGTTTCAAAAACCAAACATTTTTTCTACTTACATTATTTGTCAAAATGGAGATTTATCAGATTCTCAAAAGTATCGTGAATTAATGAAAGAATCAAATTCTTCAAATTTTCTTATGAAATTTCAACAAAATTGAAATAAGATGAAAAATTTTTCTTTTGTTATTGATTCAGGTGCGTCAGTTTATATAGCAAATTTGTTGGAATGGTTTTCAGAATTAAATAATTCAATTAAAGATACATTACAGTTGCTAAAGGAACGAAATTAACTGAAAGAGGCAAGTTTAAATATATTTTTCATATTGAAACACTTAATGGTCAATCAAAAAGATTTTACATTAAGATCTTTTGCAAAGAGTAAAAGTAATTTATTGTTTGTCTCTTTAATCTTGCACTATGAAAAATTTTGTTGTAACATTTAAAGATGATATGTGTTTAATAAAAACGGGCAAGATCTAAAAATAAATGCAAGATTTAAAATAATAGAAATGAAAAGTTATGCCAGAAATGAAAAGTTATATAGTGATTCAGAAATATCACTCGTTTGTTCCAATATCAACTGGCACCAAAGGCTAGGCCATGGAAATTTGCATCTATTAAGAAAATTCAGAAAGATGATTTAGTTTTAGGTATTACTGTAAATAATTGTAATCATAATATTAAATGTTCGATTTCCATAAAATCTAAGCTAGCAGAAAAATCATTTCCAAAAAGACACAATACAGAAGTAATAAACCACTTGATTTGTTTACAGGGACGTAGGGGAGACCGGGGATGGTTGACTATAGGGGTAGGTAGACTAACCGCCAAAAACACGCCAACGGTATGAATATTGCGTCATCCCAGCGCAGCCGCGCATCACTCTCCGCCCCCCGCTCAGTCGTCGGTAGTGTCGCGTCGCCGGCACACGCCGTTTTCGAGTAGTGACCCGTGAATTGTTTTCATATCATGTAAGTAATATTTTCGTGTTGCATATTTTTTGATCTGGTATCTACACATTTTATGTTAACAGTTTGCCTATTAGTCAGAGTGTTTTATGAGTCCATATTGATATTATTTTATGTGTTATTTCTTTATTAGGTGGCAGTGTTTAGGTTATCCATGCCATCGAAACTTAAAATGTCGTTTGGGGTTGGTAGACTAATTTCTTTCGGGGCTGGTTGAATAATTAGTCAACCAAACCCAATGACATTTTGAGTTTAAAATATCTTTAAAATTATCTTTTTATTCGATTCTTAATAAGTATATTCTTTCTTTTGCTTCAGCAGATAATAGAAGAAATATTCGGAAACGTAAAAGTACTATATATGCAGACACCCCTGAAAAACAAAATCTTATAGATATGAAAAAGAATAGAGAAACTTTGAAGAAAAGAAGAAAAGATACAAAAAACAGAATAGAAAAAGGAAAAGAAACGAGTAAAGGTAAGGGTAAAGGAAAATGGAAGGGCAAAGGAAAAAGGAAAGGGTAAGGGAAAAGGAACGGATAAAGGAAAATGAACGGATAAAGTAAATGAGATGAATGTTGCTGATGACACCGTCGATGGAAATGACGATGCTGTGGATTCAGATGACGAGAGCACGATTTGTTTAGAATGCACTGAATCCTACGCCGATAGTGTCTCTGGCGAACAATGGATTCAGTGCATAATTTGTAAGTTAAGGGTTCATGCCAAATGTGTAAGAGGTAATCTAATGTTTTTTGAATGCAAACACTGTATTTCTGATAATGAAGACTGATAACTTGCCTGTTTTTTTTTATATTTTTAAGTATACAAAGATTTATATGTGATTTAAAATGAGACTGAAGAAGAGTTTAGTTTATAAAAGTTTAAATACTAAATGCAAGTATTTAACAATTACTATTTTTTAAGTAGAGAAATGCAAAATGTGCATTTAATTTGTGGCATAAGAAAATTTTAAATTGTTACATTAATAAGAATTAATATGTTACATTCATAAGAAGTTATAGAAAGATTTATGTGTGATTTAAAATGAAACTGAAGAAGATTTTAGTTTAAAAACTTTAAATACTAAGAGTTGATAGTTTTTATAAAGACTTATAAAGGATGTCTGTACCTGATTAAAATGGTTTTTTAATAAAGAGTTCAATTAAATTGAAAATAGTGTTTTATTACTTGACTCTTCTCATAATTTGTTGCTTATTGATACGTAAGTCTACTTACCCCGGGCATATAGTCAACCTACCCCGGTTCCGGGGTAGATTGACTAAGAGTCGATGTTCTGTAAAATGCATTTTTACATGATGATGATATTGAATAATTAACTATGTTTTGTTGTTTTTTATTAGTTTAATAGTCCTTCTATCCATTAATGCGATTATATTGTCTGTATGGATGAAAAGAAAAAAAATATGTATGATTTAGTAAAAAATTAGTCAACCATCCCCGGTCTCCCCTATACGATGCTATTTAAACAAAAAAGTATTGGATCAAAAAGATATTTCGTTACATTTATTGATAATTACTCTTGATATACCAAAGTACATTTTATTTCCTATAAGGATGAAGTATTTGATAAATTAAAGGAATGTGTTGCATTAACAACAAACAAGTTTAGATTGAAAATTAAATTATATATTTATATATCTACCAATCATCCCAGGTATTATAACAGTTTTAAAATGGGGTCGTTCATATATGTTTTAAAAAAAATTGTTTAAGAATAATAGAATTTATAGAATTGTTTAATTCCTTCATGACTGTATTAGTTGTAAGCTGCAAAATGTTGCCGAATTGAAAATCCATTGAACTTTCCAAAGAAATAATAATATAATAATATAATTAGTGCACAATTTAAAATACTTCTTCATGTTTGTGTTTGTAAATAGTCTTGTGAATACACGTCCTTTTAAATATTGTTAATATTATAAGTATTGTGTGCAGCAAATAATTCTAGTCTTTTTTTTTTTTTTTTTTTTTTTTTTTTTTTTTTGTCAAATGAGTGTTTTTTTGTGAACCTAAGAAGAATATATTTCAACTAAATAATGCAACAAAACATAAAGCTAAAACTTTATTTTTATTTATTATTGAAGAATTTATTATTCATGCCTTCATATGAAATAACATTTTAACAGTTTTATAGTCTTAAATTCTTTTTCTAAAAAAGTAAAAATCTGCTATAAAATCAACAAGAGTAAACTATTCGGAGATTAACTGACGACTTTCATTTTTTTTTCTTTAATTGAATTGAATTTAATTATCTTTTATTTCATTTAAGTATTCTGAATTAATTAAAAAAAAACACGTATAATGCATATACTCAAACTATACAACTATATTCAAACTATACAACCTAGAAGATCCGTTAATTTACTACCTTGTTTTACCTTGTTTGTTACCTTGTTTTTATTTACTAAAATAATTATTAATTTTTTTTTTAAATGTTAAGTCTATGTGCATGTGTATATTGATTATAGTTCTACGTATACTAGTGAAAAAATTGCTGTATATACTTTTCTCCTAATTGGCCGGAATTGTAAGAAATATCTAATTAAGTTAAAATCTTATATATAATTATAAAACATAATGTTACAGTTTTAATTTGCCTCTAAAGAAAATTTAAAGGTAAAAGAAAATTGCACTGGCGTTATTTTGAAGGACCAAAAGAATAGATCTATTTTCTATGAATTATGAAATGTAAAGCGACATTATAAAAGCCAACTTTTATTATGTTTAAAGCTTTCAGTGCATTAATTAAATTTACTTAATCATTATTGTTTTTAAAAAAAATTGACTTCGCAAACTATACATTACTATAACACCAACTAAGCAAACACTGTTAGTCTTTGACGATAGAATTTCAAGGAAGGAATATTTTAAAAACGCCTTCTTTAGTCAAAATTTAAATTAGTATCTTCTCTTCTTAGAAGCATAATACACTTCAGTTTTTAAATTTCGGGAAACTTATAACAAAGCAAATTCAGGAATATACTAAACTTATAATGATATAGATCCAACATGTAACGCATATCTTTTAGCACAAAAGCAGCAAAAAATAGGAAACTGATGGTTTATCAGGATTATATTTGTATAAAATTAACTTATTAAAGATTGTTTTAAGGCTGAAACTGATAACTTTTACAGGATAAAATTTCGTTAAAAGCGTAGTGATTGATTTAATTTTCAGCTCCAGTAATATTTATTAAATTTTAAATAAAGTATTTACTCATATCCGTATTTATTCATATCCATTCATATCGCTTGATTCTTAAATCAAATCTTGTTACAAAATATTTAAATAGGGAGATTTAAAGTATTCGTCAACATTCCATACTTTTTATTAATTTATTTGTTTTATTTTAATAAAGCAGAACCAGCTATCACATTCAGTATTGTGAATTGGACTAACTTTTTTTTATTTAGATTGCTTGTTGGCATGCTTTTTTAAATAGTAAGTTTTGCCTTATTTAATGGCAGAATTAATACTGTAAAAATAAGACTATTATACTATTGAAAATATGGCAACAGTCAAGCAGTCTCAACATAACATTTATCCCAACCTGCAACGTGGTTACACTGATATTTTCAAATATATTTTTTTTTATTTCAAAGATTATTAAATTAATTTCTAACAAATTCTTCTTATTTTAAATTTTAAAGGAACATACATGCAATATGTCTAAATACTTATAAAATATGTCCTAGTAACTAAAATAATAATAGGTTAATATTTCTATTATTTCCCCTTTTCTGTGTGTGCGTCAATAAATATGTAACTTTGTTTACTAAAAGAATATAAAGAAGCATAATCTAAGCCATCCAACAAAAATTCCATAACATATGTTATGATTAAACAAACTTCTCAGCAAAATAGTGAAATGTAGATTCAATATCGATTCAGTAAATACATAAATTACTGGCATTTGGAGTAAGGAAAGGTTGTATTATTTTGAAGTCGACAAATTCAGTCAATTTACATGGAATTATTGATCATGGCTGAGATCGAATTCTAACTGAAAACACAATTATTCCTTTTGTGATCGCATCATTAATCCGATGGTTAGAGGTTTCCAATGGACGATGAAAGAACTTTTATTCATCAAAACATGGATATGAAAAACAGTTTCCACATAGTGAAATTTTGTAAAAGTCTCAGAATAAAGCGTGAATAGTTACATTGTACTAAAGAATTTTTATTGAATGTAGGACAGTGTGCGGACGCTAAAAAACACCGGGTAACATTTTTAGAGCACTGGAAAAACAAGGAAATTGCGATCTCCGAATTAATGTCGTTTGGTTTTATTCGTATTACATAGAAAAATAGATTGAAATGAGACATTCAAGGACAAACTACTAACATTTAGAAACAAATGACTGAGACAAATGCGCATCGTTATTCAATAGATGGCAAGTGAGAAGGGAGCGTATTAGGCAATGAGTTCCATATCTGTCAACGGAAATATTTTTGAGGTAAAAAATCCGACGCCGGCAAAATGCGCGAGAAGTTGATTCGTAGAATAAAATTAAATAGCAAAATGACTTTTGAAAACATTTTGTAGTTGAAAAAACTTAGAAAGAAATTAAAAGTTTCAGATTAAGATTTCGAATAAGATAATTATTAATAGATGCATTTTAAAATTGAGAAATTAGATAGGAATAAATAATAGATATTATTAAGAAATAAGGAAATACTGAATGTGTCGTAAACTTAGAATTAATTGAATTAATTTAAATGAATATTGCAAAGTAAAATTTCTGTATAAATCACATATATATATGAATATACGCATTCAAGTTATAAGTTCATTATTTTTTACAAGTTATATATATTAAATAATAATTAGTCGGATATGCCAATCACAAAACTTTCTTCTCTCTCATACATGTTAAAATACTTCAAAATTCACTATCACAGTTCCAAAATATAACTAGCAATCTATGCCTATCATGAGGATTCTAAAATTATGAAATTTCGTCCTTTAGTTCTTAAGATAGAACTATCTTTAAAATCCTGAATATCCTAAAAAATGCAGCATAGCAGAGCCACTAGTTGAATGATATAAGATAGAGCTATTGCAAAAAATCGTGAAAAATCCAGCATAGTAGCGCCATCTATTTTTCGATTAATAACAAAACTTTATCAGCAATAACTTGTGTCAACGTCTAAATGCATCTGAAATCAAATAAAATATCGCACATTATTTATCTAGATAGAGCTATTGTGGAAATTATAAAACTTGAAGCATAGTAACGCCACCTGTTGGATTATTTATGCCAAAACATTATCAGCACCAATATTTATAAAAGCATACCTGAATCTGAAGTTTGATGAAAACACGTGCATTAGTTCTCGAGATAGACTTAATGCGGAAATCATGAAAAAAACAGTGTAGCAGCGCCACTTGATCGGCGATTTACAGTAAAAACTATTCAACATCAATATATATCATGGGATAAGAATATAATTTTTGTTGAATTCCTTGTATTAGTTCTTGACATAGAGCGACCTAAAATTTGTGTTGCACACAGACAGGCATGTGAACCCAACATAAGCCTAAGTCAGTTTATAGCTATACATAAACTGACTGAAAACACGTTTTTTGGTATGACGTCGTCGGTCAGTTAAAGATACTAAAAACAATTTTCTCTTTGGTTTGTAAATACATCTATTTCTTTTATGTATAAAGTTTTGTCAAAATTAATTTCTTTTAAGTTAATTGAAAATCATTCGTATTTCTTATAAAATTTCTTATATTTTGTTATTATTTAGTTTTATTATAATAAAATAATAAAACAATCAGTTTTAATTATTTAAATGGAGTCTTGATGAAATTAATAATAAAATAGGTAAATGCTATTAAATGTTGTCCAAAATAATTTTCATGGACCAAGTTTTTACGATGCTTTAAAAAAATTCTACCTTTTTTTTCATAAAATTTTAATGACCTTTATAATGTACTAGCTGGGATCAAGTAAAATTTCAATAAGATATGACTTATTATCATCAAACAGTTTTCAGGATATGTGACAAGAAGTTTTAAAATTTAAAGCGCATTTTACTAAGTTTTAAAGGGGAGTAATACAAGAAGAAGAAGAAGAAAGGAAGAAATATTTTCATTACTGGTATATTTTATTCACGTGCCAGCCTGGTAATTTTATAAATATTAGTTAATTATTTTATTACTTTTGATAGACAATCATTAATTGAAATAATGAATATTCAATCCAAAAATAATTTTAAAATAAAAATTAGAGGAATCGATTAAAAGTTTAAAATGAATTAATCAAGTTTCTTAATCATTTAGCCTGATTTTTAATCCCTATACATTATGTTTCATATGATTTTTATTTCCCTTAAATTAACAAGTCGACACTAAATAAAGAATTTAACATGTTAGTAATTTACCGTATTTACTCATGTATAACGTGCACGTGTGCATAACGCGCACCCCATACTTAACAAGAAAAAAAAATGGCTTTTTTTTTTAATCTCGTATATATCGCGCACCGTAAATTTGATATGCAAATGAATGAATGACAGCATGAATTTCAGCAAAGAAAGTCGAAACAAACATTACATCAGGCCAGAAAACGAGGCAAAAATACATTTTTAGACTTCAGGTAGGGAATGAATGACTGCAATGAAAATTGCTAATTAGTGTTTAAAAAATGTTACTAATTCTGTGGTACAAAAAAGTGCGAGGAGTGAAATAAAGATGAAGTAATACTTCGATTAAATAAGATTTTCGAGTTTTAATGTCTTCTTTGAATGCATTTTTTTATTCATATACACTCAAGAGCCAAAACATTATGACCACCTTTCAATAACGAGTTGTCCCCCCTTGGCACGCAACACAGCTTCAACCCGCCTTGGCATGGATGCCATGAGTCCTTGGTAGATGGCCGAAGACAGATTGTACCAGATGTTTAAAGAACGGTCCAGCAAATCCGAGATATTGCGAATTGGTGGTTTATGAACTCTGAGCTGCCATCCCATGAAATCCCAAATGTGTTCTATCGGATTGAGATCCGATGAGTTAAGCGGCCTGGAATTCAGCATCATGTTCCTGGAACCACTCCAACACAATTTTAGCCGTGTGACACGGGGCATTGTCCAGTTGGAACATTCCATTTCCGGTTGGAAAAACAGAGGCCATGTAAGGGTGCAACTGGTCTACAATGATGTTCAGATACCCTGTAGCATTCATGGTCTGCTCTACCACAACCACGGGTCCCAGAGACGCCCAAGAGAACGTCCCCCAAAGCATAATACCGCCACCACCGGCCTGTGTATGACCTACAGTACATTGAGGGAGCAACTGTTCGCCTGGAAGACGGCGTATTCTGACTTCTGACACGGCCATCGGCGTGATTTAACACAAACCGTGATTCATCTGACCAGGAAATTCTCTCCCACTGATCCATAGGCCAGTCGCGATGTTTCCGGGCCCAGCGCATGCGCAGGTGGCGATGACGCTTGATCAACAAAGGCACACGAGTGGGACGTTTGCTGCGTAGCCCCATATCCAACAGTTTCCGCTGAACAGTGTGCTCTGATACTATTCTACTTGGCCCAGCATTGTATTGGGATGTCAGCTGAGCCACTGTCTGTCTCCGATTTTGCTTCACCATGCGAGACAGTCTCCGACAACCTTTTTCTTTGATAGCGTGTGGACGTCCAACACCATGTCGTCTACTGCTGGTTTCAGCGTCATTCATTCACTTTGCATACGTTCTAATAACTGTAGATCGCGAACAACCCACGAGTCGTGCAGTTTCGGAAATACTTGTTCCGAGCCTTCGAGCCATTACAATCTGCCTCTATCAAAGTCGCTTAGATCCGCAGCCTTTCCGACCACACATTACAATTAAGTGGGAGAATGATTCTTCAGACTCTCCAGCAGCAGTTAAATACCACTTTCACCAGATCACGTGCCTTCCACGTCATCCAGACAAGTTCATTGCAAAATGTAGGGGTGGTCATAATGTTTTGGCTCTTGAGTGTATATATCGTGTGATTAAATCTAGCAGCAAAAAAATATTACGTGTATAACGCGCACCTAGGAGATTTGCCCTATTTAAAAAAAAACAGTGCGCGTTATACACGAGTAAATACAGCATTCATTTTATTTTATTTTATTCGCAATCATTTAAAACATATTTTAAATACACAGAAAATAACTTTCGTTTCTAGGCGTTCGTAATACAAGAATTTTATTGCCTTTTATTAAATGTATTTCAATTGAATTTATCTTTGATTATGAGGTTGTATTATTAATTAGTATTTCGTACAACTAATTGCTCTCTAACAATTCAAAGGTAAATAAATTAGGCATTTTATTTATGTGCCTGCGTCTCTTCTCTTTTGAAACAAATGTATGTTTATTTGACGCCATTTGTTGATAGAAACAAACAACGATTTTTTTAACCATTTGTTGTTGTTTGCGAAAAAATATTTTCTGAACAGAACTATTTTTTTAATCATTATCTTAGTTTATTAATTTATTAATATGCTTTTGACTGATAATTTTCTTCGTTCCCTTTTTATAATGGGGATGGCTCAGCCATTTCCACAAACAGGATATTTTCCTTGTTACAAAGTACCATATCCAATGGATCCTAATAAAATAAAGAAACATAATTCCTATCATAATCTGTTTCAAAAGATATTTCAAGCAGTTTGACGTGATATTCATTTTATGTTCAACATAAACCAAATGTCTGTCTTTCGGGGAAAGTTTTTTCCTTTTTATCTTTTTTTTTTCTTTTAAGTTGGTTGAAAGAGATTTGAAAAATTATTCATGCTTGAAAATAATTTAAAATGTCGCTAAAGAGAGTCAATTTTCAAATGAATTTCCTCTTAAAGTTAATTTTATTCCTTTTTTTTATCATATAATTGCACAGTATTTAGATTTAGAAGTAATGTAAATGCGGTAAAAATAAAAGCTATAGCGTTGTTCTTTGTCACCACCGTTATACATTTCTAAAAATTGTAATTGGATTTTGATTGCCGTTCAAAAGTAGACTACTATATTTTGATGACAACAGAGAATTCTATTGTTTACACAATGAATGAAATAGGGCTTTGTCTATAACAAGGAACTGTTAAATGAATTTACAATAAACATACAAAAAGTATTCCTATAGAATATAAGCCTAACATCAAGTCTTTTTTCCTGTAAACCATTTTTTATGGATCTTATTTTTCATGATTTTTTCTGAATTCCAGGGCCGTAACTACCGCCGGGGCACTGCCCCGGGGCACTGCCCCGGGTCCCCCAAGCCTGAGAGGCCCCAAACTGGTGATAAAAAATACTATTGATTTTAGTTTCTAGTCTTATTTCCTATAAAATGCCCAGCTAAAGTTAGTAATAAAAAAATAATCAAAGTGCTAGAGTTTTTGCGTGTCCGTTGATATACTCCATACGCTTCGCATGCAAAAGGAGTTCTAGAGCAGACAACAGAATATCGAGCTGAATGTGTCATGTCGCGCCAGAATGTATGCCCACCGATGCTATTATAAGTAAGAAAATATGAGCTTCTGATTGGTTGAATGATATAAAAAGCATCTAAAAAATTCTAGAAAATCTTTCTTCTTATCCAGTGGCGCCAACTTTTGAAAAGTATTGGGTGGGCTGAAAATTTTTTAACAGATACATAAATATTGGGTGGGCTCAATTAATAATGGATAGATGGAGCTATCAAATTATTGGGTGGGTTCGCGCCCCATGAACCCATATAAGTTGGCGCCACTGTTCTTATCTATTAATAAATACATAAAATCGAAAAAAAAATATCAAAATCATCTTTCATCTTTTTGAAAAAAAAAATCTGCGTCCGGGGCAAAGTTTTTATTTGCCCCGGGCGCGAGGGGCCTCACTAGTTTGCCCCGGGGCCCCCAAATTTATAGTTACGGCCCTGCTGAATTCTTTATTAAAAAATAAATACATCTTACCTATAATTTTTTTTTTAAGCGAGAGAAAACATGTCATCAACATGACACAATAAATAAAGTTTCCAATTATGATTTTTACAATCAAAAAAAGAAAAATCAGTTAAAATTACGTTATTTTGGTCAACTTAGAAATTAAAAAGTACGTTTAAAAAGCCACGTGTCTGAATATTTTTCATTATTTTTTTTTCTCTGCAACAAAGGAAGTACTTCAATTGCCACTGTTTTAAAAAATTTTCAAAAAAAATCTTTTGGGCACATCTACATATAAATAAGCTTTCATTTAAAAAATAACTATCAAAATTGGTCCAGTAAAAAGCTCAAGGCTGATGTCTAAAAAAACAGCCTGGTCTTTTAAATGTATAGATAACTGAAGTATTTAAACACCGATTTATTTGATCTAAAAAGCTAATCTAACAATCTCTAAAAAACTAATTTTAAGCATTGATTGATTTATCGATACATTCAATTGAAATCTGAATAAAAAGGAAGAGAATATGCTTTAGCGTATACCAGTTCTCACTGAAATAAGAACGTAAAGACAAAACCACGGCTGTTTTTTTTTTTTTTTTTTTTTTTTTTTTTTTTTTTTTTGCGTCGCATTAACCGGACCTGATTAACTGTGTGACAAGCTTTCAACAACAAACTTGAATAGAAAATTTTGCTTTATTTAAGCGTTTTATTCATACAAAACCTTTGTTATTAATAAGGTAAAATTTTCTGTTGCTTGTAATTGTTGGAAGTTTGCACTAGCAGTATTATATTCTTTTTCACATTCATTGGCAGGATTATTTATTAGCCTCCGATGCTATTTCTTTCAGACAAGCTAAAAATGTCGTGTCATCAGCCCTGAATTTTCTACTGAACCGATTTTGATAATTATTTTTTTAAATAAAAGCTATTTATTTGTAGTTGTGCCCATTTTAGCTATTTTTTAATTTATTTCCATTTTTATATTTTATTTTTAATTTTAAATGCTTTTTTATGATATTTCTTCAAAATGGTGGCAATTTAGTTTAGCTTTTCTCTCGATTATAAAAATTTATTTTCCATTATTACTTTCCACCAAGGCTAACTTATCATAATATATATCATGATATTATGATAAGGGGGCCTTGCTTTCCACAAGTCAGAAACTTCATTTCATCAGTGAACATGTCCTCGCATTTAAAAGAAAAAAGTTAATTGTTTTCGTAAAATTTAACCACAATAAAATGATTGCATATAATTATGCACTAATTGAGGTAAAAAAATATATTTACTGAGAAATAATATTAATAATGTAAATAAAATAACAGAAAATAATTTATGATAAAAATTAATGTCTAAAGCAAAGTAAGAAATATTTCAAATGAGGAAAATGATGGCATTCAGCAACCAGATAAAATGAATTTACAATATTATTACGGACGCCTTTTTCGTATTACTAATAACAGTAACTTTTAAAAAACATTTGAAGAGAAAATGACGTCACTATTTAAAACATCGCATTTTTACTCATAACGATATTACGTTTCAATATTTCTTTTTATTATGGACACTGAGATTGAGATTTTACTTTCAGATGACTTCAGTTAGTGAAAATAATGTGATAGTAAAAAAAAAAATAGTTTTTTTTTTTAAATAAATCTATTTTTCTGTAGTGCATATAAAATAAAATTTCTGGATTTCGCCGGCAGTTAGATTACAATTTTAACTGAAGATGTGCATGCAAAATTGTAACTGGAAAACTTGACATTAAGTTTGGAAATATATTTATTATATAATGATTCAATAATGTAATTACTTTTGCTGTTTTTTTAAAGCCAAATCGATCGGGTCTTTTAAACATTTCATTCGTCGAATTCGAGGGGATTCCACTCGTTTTATTGTTAAAATGCATTTCCTTTTTCCCAGAGTCTATAAAAAAGCGTTTAAACCAAAGAAAAAATCCGTTTTTGATGAATCTAGTCAATGAAGAATAGCACGTCAAATTGTATCTCTTTATTATTCCGCAATTCCAAAGTCTCAGAGAGAAATTGCTAATCAACTGGGTATTTCACGCCATTCTGTTTGCTATTATATTGATAAACACAAGAAAAGTGAAGTTAGTTCATTGCATTCTAAACTGCCCTTCTAAAAAACTCTATCGATTTTTTTTTTCTAATCAAAGGCGAAACTGAATTCTGCAATGGCAGTATCTACATTCAACTTGTGTTGTCATAATTTCGCAAAACCACAGTATCTGACAACCACCACGACGAACTTCCATCTGCAAAAATTAATATAAATTTTTGTCTTAATTATGTCAGATATTAAACATAAATATAATATTTAAATAACGAGAAAATTTCAACTCAAGTTTACAATTATAAATTTCGTAATGAATTAGCCCTGCGGAGAACGTTACAGTTGAAGATGTATCATCTTGAAGATAAGTCAATTCCTCTTTATTCCTAATTGCATGTTTCAACCTTTAATTTATATATACATATTACAAATTTAATTTTTTTTCGCCAAAATTAACGTTTATACTATATTAGTTTCCTTTTAACAACATTCCGTACTTAGTTCAACTTATTAAATTAAAATCTTGTTACTAGATCTAATCTATTAATCTTTTTGGAAACGATATAAATTCTTAATTCGCCTTAAAAAACATTTATTCCAATATGCGTAAATTTAAAAAGTTGGCTCTAAATTAAAAATATTCTTAATTAAACTTTATTTCTTAATATTCCAAATAAAACTCATTAAACACTCAACCAAAATAAAGCTAATTTTTTTCCTGTTTTTATCAACCCTTTTTAAGAAAGTCTTATTAAATTTATTCCAAAACCATACCTTTCAAAAAATATTCTTTTTATTTATTTATTTTCCCCCGTCCAACGTTTGATATTTATGTGTAGCAATAAATTAATTTCGTTTCTTTTTTTTTTTAAGTATCGTCTGCAGTATAGTTGAATTCTGAGTTCGTTTATAAATTAGTTAAATAATAATATTTTTAAAATAAAAATTATCGTCTGAATGAAATTAATCTCGACGCTGGACATGAATTCTGTTTACATGTAAAAATCATGGTTAGAGACTATAGAATATTCTAGAAGTTTTGTTTTTAGATTTAAGAAGGGGAAACTAAGAGATGACGACGAGTATTCTTTCTTTTTCTTCCGATGATTTGGTTAGATCGAACTGCGGAATAATGTTTTTATGATGGAATATTTTTTCTTTTTTCGTGGATTCTGTTCAAAACAGCTTTCAAGAGAGCATTTTTTACTATATATGCCTGCACTTGAATAAACTTATTTGGAGCAGCCAATGTGAGTTCCATGAAGCGTCTACAATGAGGAATTTGCACACATCGGGAAATCAATCAACTACATGTTTTTTCTGATAAATACAGACTCATACTTTCCAAAAATGTAATCAAAAATGTAAAAAAATCGGTCAATAATTTTTTAATTAAGCTTAAAGTTAACAGAAAAGCATGCGACTCGAAAACGCCGCGTGATTGGCTGTGACGTCATAGTTCACGATATGCCCAATGTTTACATTTTGTTAGCAGGCATTTTCTAAGCAAGCAAGCGGTTTTATATTCTATAAGCCTGTGTTTAAGAAGTTTTTAAAATTTTTCTTGCATCCAAATTTATTTATTCTTTTTTTATCTTTATTAGATTTAATCAATCTATCGTATTCATGGAAATAAAATGAAATTGTTTCCAATATTAAAGAAAAGTTTCGATTAAAAAGAAATCAGTTACATTGTTTGTTTATTTTTAATAAATTAAAAACATAAATTCTCTTTGTCAAATATAGGATAAATCTTTTTTAATGTTGCATTTAGGGAAAATTGCATATATATACATACCAATCATAAGCAAAACTTAGAGTCTTAAATCTGCATCAACGCAATGTGCATATTTGAGAAAAACTATCATATTTTTTTTTAATATAAAAAAAAATATTTGTGAGCATAAATTACTTTAAAACATTCAGTTCTCATGATTGCCACAAATGACATTTTTTTGTTTCTTTTTGTTACATTTCCTGCCTGTTTTAAAACAACCTTCGTAGTAAATTCCTACTAGAAAGGTTATTGTTCGAAAATTGCAGTTTCAATAAACATTTAATTTCTAGCAACCGTGATGTCCTCACCCCACTTTTAGGTATGGCTTTGTAATTCATCCCCCCCCCCTTTTAACTGTATATTTACTATACACTGAATATTAACCCTCTGGATCCCAAACCGCCCGAGATATTTTAATTCGTATATCTCCATTCCCACCAGAAAATTACTAACGGCAATATTTAATTAATGCCAGTATATACCGTATTTAAATAAAAGGAAATTAGCCATTGAATTTTTCTGGTGTTAAACTAAATATTCTATTTCTAGAACGTATTTTATCATGGGATTTAAAGGGTTAAACTCAAGAATATAAATTAATTTTTTTCCTGGTCTAATTTCCATATTTCCTAGCGACTGAAAGTTTAAAACAAACTAAATTTTAAACGTAGATTTGTATACAAAATAACCTGGCTTCAGGGTCAGATAAGCTTGAATATAAAATCAAAGAATATTAGAAAATTGTCAGAAGTAAACAATATCAGAGCACAGACACTGGGTACAATAATGATTTTGGAAACCATTGTGCACAGACCAAAACAGGTTTGTACAGGTTTCTCCTTGTCCCTTTCCCTACATGCTTGTACAATGTAGCATGTTGAAAAAATTTATGCAATCAAGACCAAAAGTAATCGTAAAATTTTCTTGCATTTCATTGTGATATTCTATTTTTTCTGGTTGCAATACGTTTATATTAGCATATTTATTTGAGTTATTCAATTTTAGATTATTACTAATAGAAATTTGACAAAAGTTTGCTGTTTAGTATTTTTAAATAGAAAAATGACTGATAGTTTAAAGAAAGTGCACATTTGTAAAATTGGTATTACTGACAACTGGCCAGTAACGAAATTTTTAAGTTTTGCTCTTTATTAAGGCTGTTTTCAACTGCTCTGCTCAACAAGCCCAAAATGTTTTGACACATTTATGAATTTATTTTTTAACAGAAAGTTATAAAACTGATAAGCCTGACTGTGGAAGCGATTTGGAATCGAAATATATTTTTCACTTTGTGATTAAAAAAAATACCTATTGAGTTATAAGTGATTTTGATCACGTGACAAACACGCATTTCACCCCTTTTTGAGTGGTTATGATTCTTTCTAGCAGAAATTCGGTTCAAAACGCCTACTTTGACAACATTATCTGAAAAATATACTGTGTTTGACAAAAAAAGAGAGAGAAAATGAGTGCAATTATATAATTTCTGAACAACAACAACAGCTAGTTTCATGCATTTCCGAACAGAAATATATTAAAACTTATGTCATAATGTTGTCCTTTTGGATTTAAAAGCCTCCATGGGTTCAGACAATAAAATCCATTCAGATCAAATGTGCCTGTTGTATAAAAGCTGTTTGTGCAGTTTTTTTTTTTTTTTTTTTTTTTTGGGGGGGGGGTAAGAATGATCTTGAAAAAATATTTTTTCCTAATCAATAAAGCGGAACTTTGACTCATTTTTCAATCTAAAATTACATCAATTTCAGGCATGATTTTCAAAGCAATTTGTAACTGAACAATTTTTTATTTTTCTTTAAATTATTTATGTATATAATAATATATAATAATATTATTATTATTTTAATCTTGATCTATAAGTGATTGTTGTTTCATTAGAGCAGTCTTTTCTTTTCCTGCCTTATAACATCTGGAAATTCGTTTCTAAACATTGACTTAACTGATTGTTCTGCCTTTCCCCCCCCCCCATAAACGTGACATACACCATTACTATATACCCTCATTTTTAAAGGAACGCCATATACCCTCTGTTTATCAAAAAAGCTTTAATATATACACTGTAAGGTATATTCTCTGCTTAAAAAGTACACAGTTTTTTTTTTTTTTTTTTTTTTTTTTTTTTTTTTTTTTTTTTTTCAAATACACCTTTTTTTTTCACTTGTATACCATTGTATACAAAATTGCTTTATTGTCATTGTGATAACAGATAAAGGAATAATTCCTGATTTAGAATAATTAAATGCCATGTTCCGCAAATTAAATGACTGCAACTTTTTCAAATAAGAAATCCAGACAATATGTCTTATTTTGCAAACCTGTATTAATAATTGGACAAAATATAAAACTGTTAACAAAAATATATGGTTATAATGATGGTGTAATGTCAGTCATAATAGATAATGTAGAACACATTGATTTTATAACGGGAGAAAAAGAAAGTCGATATATCAAAAGCGATATTCAACACACAGTCCCTCAGAACGCGTATCAACAGACGGGTGTTGTCATGAACGATGACATTAGTGATGGGCGATTCTCGAAAATTTCCTATTCGAAAAAATCGTAATCGTATAAAAGCACATTCGATAAAGTCATCGATTGATTTCGAGAATCTACAATCGAGATGTTTTACAATCGATTATTAAAATCTTTGTTATTACATGTTTAAAAAGCATAATTTAGTAAATACATGGTAACTGAAAACAAATAACTTTAAAAAACAACAACAAACCAAAAGGATGTTATAATAGAGCCGCAATAGTAGAAAAGTCATGTAACGGCGTTCCTTGGTTGCAAAAAGTTGTAAAGTCGCGAGTAGAGTCGCGAGTAGCAAAATGGCCAAAGAAAAAAATAATCAAAAGCACTCCTAGTGTAAAGAATATGAACTAACATTTATTGATTTTTGTACATCAATTGAGGTACGATCTACAATTCCCCCATTATTAGAAGACTCTCTACTGACATACATTAAACGGACCACCCGGGGAGCAAAGTAGTGCAGGAACAATGAAAATGCATAATATGAGTAAATTATCATTAGGCTTTCCAACAATACATCGCATGGTGGATGTCAGTTAAATTTGTTAAAGAGCTTCCCGCGGGAGCAAAGTGAAGCGGGATGAGCGCGGGAGGTATATAAAATAAAATGGTAATTACAGAGCTTTCTAATGATATATCGCGAAAGAGAAATCAACAAAATATATAAAAACACTCCCCTTAGAATTCCAACTATTGCAACACCCGGAATACAGTCTGTCCTCACTGTTTGTGAATTTTTCATACTTTATAAATTATATATTAAAAGTCTCCATAAAAAAAAAAAAAAAAAAAAAAAAATTAGATCTGAATTTACAAAAACGAAATGATTTCAAAAAAGTTTACAAAGCGCTTCTGTAAGGAGTTCAAATTGAGAAAAGGAGAAGAAAGATTCATAATATGAAAAAGTGGTTTGAAAACTTTCCGATGATACGTCATATGACGTGTCCATAAAAAACTTGAAATTTACTCCTCACTACTCCACTATTTTTTTTCTTCCTTGAATACAACCGAAAATCACACAGCCTCGCTTTAAAATGTTTATATTTGATAAAATATTTTTACCAAAGGGGTCCATCAAAAAATCACAT
Organism: Maratus speculifer; assembly: GCA_964019185.1. Classification (NCBI taxonomy): domain Eukaryota; kingdom Metazoa; phylum Arthropoda; class Arachnida; order Araneae; family Salticidae; genus Maratus; species Maratus speculifer. Next base: position 274,754,820 of record OZ025289.1, on the reverse strand, counting down.
TTAAAATTAAATTTAATCTCAAAATAGCTACGATTTAAAAAATTCACCCATCATCGCTCTCCTCCTTCCTGCGGAAATTCGACCCCAGGAGGAGAAACGTTCATAATATGAAAGAGTATTTCGAAAAACATTCCAATAATCAATCACATGAAGGGTCCAAAAACTGTTTGGAATTTACTCCTCACCCGCAGGTTTACTTTTTCTTAACAGAATACACCCGGAAATCACGCATCCCCCACTTTAAAATGACTATAATTAGCAATTTTCATTGGAAGGTTGCATCAAGAAACAACTTCTAAAATGATAGTTATTCTCGAAATAGCTACGATTAAAAAAAAATCACTCCCCGTCCTGAAATTAAACTGCAAGAAGAGAAAGTCCCATAATATGAAAGAGTATTCTGAAACTTTTCCTATGACATATCACACGACGGCTCCAAAAAAAGTTTGAAATTTACTCTTCACCCGTGGTCGTAATGTTACTTTTTCTTCCAAGAATGCACCCAGAAATCGCGCAGTCCCCATTTTAAACTTTTGAATTTATGAAATAATGTTTACCGGAGCGCTCCTCTGAAAACCACATCTAAAATTATATTCATTGTCAAAATAGCTAAAATAATAATAAAAAAATAAAAAGAATATTGCCCAGTTAAACTGATGGCATTGAGCTCACAGGCTACGCATACTAATTGTACATTATGGCCTTGTATTTTCGTTAATTCCGTTCGAAAAAAAATTAAGAAGGGGAAACAACTCTCCCCTTCCTCCTTTCTTATACTTAATCATTAAACCTTCTAAACTATCAAGTACATGCTTTATCATATTAAAAAATCTATATCCAAAATTCAGAGCAAATCGGATAATTCTTAATAAAAACCCATTTAGCATTTATATAATTTAAGAGGAGTTATTCCCCTCTTTTATGCTTAACCATTAAAGTTCAAAACTATTCAGAGATTTGAACGAAATCTGACAATTCTGATTGAAAAATCCATTTATACAAATTAAGGGGAGGGGCATTAGAACCCCCGTTCCCCCTGTTTATACTTATTCAATGGACACCTAATAACAGACACGGACTCGCCTCATCAGAATGATCCTATATCTAAATTTTGAACGAAAACTGTTAATTCTGCATGAAAATTCCGTTTATATCAATTAAGGGCAGGGGCATGAGCCCCCCGTTCCCCCTGTTTATACTTATTCAATGAACACCTAATAACAGACACGGACTCGCCTCATCAGAATGATCCTATATCTAAATTTTGAACGAAAATTGTTAATTTTGCATGAAAATCCAGTTTATATCAATTAAGGGGAGGGCATGAGCCCCCCGTTCCCCCTGTTTATACTTATTCAATGAACAACGAATAACAGACACGGTATCGCCTCATCATAATGATCCTATATCTAAATTTTGAACGAAATCTGACAATTCTGATTGAAAAATCCATTTATACAAGTTAATGGGAGGGGCATTAGAACCCCCGTTCCCCCTGTTTATACTTATTCAATGAGCACCTAATAACAGCCACAGTATCGCCTCATCCGAATGATCCTCTATCTAAATTTTGAACGAAAACTGTTAATTCTGCATGAAAATCCCGTTTATATCAATTAAGGAGGGGGGCGCATGAGCCCCCCGTTCCCCCTGTTTATACTTATTCAATGAATACATAATAACAGTTACGGAATCGCCTCATCAGAGATGATCCTATATCTAAATTTTGGAAAAAAAAAACTGTTAATTCTGCATGAAAAACCCATTTATATCCATTAAGGGGAGGGGCATGAGCCCCCCGTTCTCCCTCTTATACATATCGAATGAACTCCAAAAACTAATCAGGGAAGCGCCTTATCAGGATATACCTATATACAAAATTTCAAGTGTATCCTATATTTTTATCATGAGTTATCGCGTTACGCACGAACGCACGTACATACAGAACGGACGGGCACATAAGCTCTCAGGCTATTATAGCCTGTGAGCTAAAAAATCACCCTCTTATCGTTCCCCCTCTCTCTCCTGAAATTCAACTCCAGGAGGAGAAATATTCGTAAAATAAAACACAGGTGCGAAAAAATTCCGAAAAAAAAATATATATATATATATATATAACATGTCGGGACCAAAAAAGAGGTTGAAATTTACATGTGACCTGTATGTTCACTCATTTTTTCCAGAATATACTTAAAAATGACGCAGCCCCCACTTTAAAATCTTTATATTTAATAAGTTGTATTTACCGAAGAGTTCCATAAAAAAACTCCACATCTAAAATGATATTTATTGTCGAAATAGCTACGATTAAAAAAATTCACCCTCTTATCGCTTTCTTCCCCTCCCCCCCCCTTTCTGAAATTCAACTCCAGGAGGAGAAAGAGTCATAAAATGGAAAGGACGTGCCAAAGCATTCCGATGATGCATATATAACATGACGGATTAAAAAAAAAGGTTTGAAATTTACATGTCACCCGTGGGTTAACTCATTTTTCCCAAATACACCTAAAAATGATGCAGCTCCCACTTTAAAATCTTTATATTTAATAAAAGTATTTACTGGAGGGTTCCATAAAAAAAAACACGCCAAAAATAACATTTATTGTCGAAATAGCTACGATTTAAAAAATTCACCCCCTCATCGCTCCCCCCTCCCCTCCACCCACCCCTTAAAATTCAACTCCAAAAGTAGAAAGATTCATAATATGAAAAAATGGTTTAACCATTCTTTCATTCCAAGAGCTTTCGCATATGCCTCTCATTTCAGCAAATATATTCCGATAAAATCAGACAACTGAGAGAGACAGACAGTCCGAGAAACTTTCTTCGCGATGAAAATTTATCCCGATGGAAATAGGTTTATCGAAGGATAGCGATGAAATTTAACCTTGAAAAAAATGGCGTTTCGAGAAGCTTGTGGTTTTTGATAAATGCCTTTTTCGATAAGGATGATTTTCATTCTCGCTGACAATGGAAATGAGTAGGTTTATTGAGCAGAATTTTTTCGTCGGAGCTTTGTGAAATGAAAGTTTTATCAGGAAACGAGGTACAGAAAGAAACATGAGAATATGACAATAACTTTTGAAATGAAGACCTAATTTTCGAAGTTTCTCGTATTTTAGTCTTACCATGCTTAGAACCCACCAATAAATATAATTTATAAAAAAAAAATTCAAAGAGGGGGCTTAAGAACATACGTTTAAAACTGTAGCGATTTCAACAATACCTATCAATTTAAGTGTTTTTTTTTCATCGAATCATTCAGTAAACATTATTTATCAAATGTAAAAAAATTAAAATGTCTGCTGCCGGAAATTGAGGGCGAAAGGGTGGACTGACGGGGGGCGGGGAAGGGGATAATTTTTACTTTTTTAAACCCGGCATATTGTATATCATCTTAAAGATCTCGGATCACTCTTTCACATTATGATGCTTTCTTACCTCCCCCCTTCCGAATTTGGTTCCACGGCGAGGAGGGGGGGGCAGTTTTTGAAGCTTTTTGCGTTTTTATCGTTTTAGATCGAATTTTTGAATTGAAAACGTTTTTAGGCGCATTGGAAAAAATTTTCAGATTGGGAAAAAAACATTGAACTAGTCACTTGTTACCGTAACCTAGGCACATTGTTTTAAAGTTCCCTCTTTGAGGGCCTCTTCCAAAGGTGAGGAGACGCTTTAAAATATTGCTCACTTTTTTTCCCTACCAATTTTAACTTAAAAGTTTAAGCTATGTGGCACAACCAGGGCTGTTGCCTCCCCCCCTGTTGGTTATTCACCAACATAATTTTGCTCATTTCTTCACTTCATTTCAATTTTTAAAAGGCTATAACTTTGCTTCTATGAAAACTACAACGGGGAGAAAAATTATAGCATAGCTAACTTTTCTTTGCCGCTCTTTTTGTAGTTTTATGGTTTTCCCCATAGCACCGGGGTTTTTTTGGAGGGGGGGGGGGAGGACAAGAGGGCTATTTTTCATTTTTTGATGTAATATGTTTATTGAAACCTTGTGCTTCATACATTACAAATTTAGCATAAAAAAGTTTCCCATGTCGTTCTGGGTCACGTTACAGACCCATAATGGGTTGAAATTTAAATTTCTCAAACTTTTTCGAAGTTTTCGCTAAATCGGCATCTGAAAAGCATCGCGCCAATGTGGTGCGTGTATGACATCTGTATCATATAAATATTGTTCACCACTGCTGGGACTCTGGCCTCCTCTCGCGTGTAGGCGTTAATTTATCGCGGTTAATTTGTCCTTGTATTTCCAGCACAATAAAATATTTCCTGACGATTAAAAAAATACACAAGTAATTATTCAAGTTTTCACTTCTGTCGGCACTCCCAAAATGCCACTATATATATATATATATATATATATATATATATATAATATATTTATGTTTACGGAGCTTGCAGTAAATAATATTTATACTATATATGGAATTTAGAAAAGCAGGAAGTTGTTGTTTGGCATGCGACCACTTACTGATCTTATATATCCCCCCGCACTTCGTTACGTTGGGGGGGGGGGCAGTTTTCAAAATTTAACTTTCGATTCGAGATTACGTTTTCGGTTGTTCGTTCAATTCGAGATTTTTTTTTCTTTTTGTTTACAAGTTTTTGCTGTGCGTGCACACCGTGTTTGGTATATGATGGCATATACAATAAGGACCCAGTTCGAGATTTCATATTAGAAGATAGCGTATAAATTAGAGACACCAATGAAAGGAGGGGCTCACTAGCGAGGGAATACGTCGTGTCTTTATTAACACCGACTCATTCACCTGTAGACGACTCTTGATAAAATTGAATCCTGTATGGTATAAAAGCAATTGCAAACTGGAGTCATCGAGAAAAAATTTACACAATCGAAAGTTATCGAGATGTTCATATAATCGAGAAAATCGAGAAAAACTTCTCGTTATCGCCCATCACTAGATGACATCACAACTCACGGCGTAGGAAAAGTATCGTTTTCGTGACACGGTAAATAGTGCTATGTAAAAGCCATTATAAATCAGTAATTACAGCTCAAAATCAAAAAAAAATTTACTTCCCGTCATATTAGGGAGCTTTCATTACAAAAAGTAAAAAGCTACCTATTGCAGCCGTCCGGAGGAAAACACTTCCGGAAAATTTTGGTATATTTTCACGGATCATGACCCCCAGACCCCAAAACCACCCTCCGTTCAAATGTTGACATATATATATACATATATATAACCATATATATATATATATATATATCTGATTTTTGTCATGCGATAACTAACGTACTTATGAACCAATTTGAATGAAACTTGGTATGTACATAGTACATAAAAATGTCTCGACCGAGTTCGTTGGCCAGCATCATCCGCCATTTTGTTTCAAAATGGCGGCCATTTTAAAATTTTTAAAAAATTTAAAATTTAAAATTCAATACGAAAAAATTAAAAGTTGAAACATATTTTTCTTTTACGTGTTAGAACTTAAAACAACGATTCTAGAACACTTTTTATTTTGTCTATATTTTAAAAAATGATTGAGTTATAGCACTTTGAATTTTTCTTATGGCTGACATTTTGAAACGATCTGATTTTTGTCACGTGATAACACGCGTATTTATGAACGGACTTGAATGAAACTTGGTATGTACATAGTACATACAAATGTCTCAACCGAGTTCGATGGCCAGAATCATCCGCCATTTTGTTTCAAAATGGTGGCCATTTTAAATTTTAAAAAAAATTTAAAAATTAAAATTAAATATGAAAAAATTAAAAGTTGAAAAATATTTTTATTTTACGTGTTAGAACTTTAAACAACGATTCCAGAACACTTTTTAATTTGTTTATATCTTAAAAAATGATTGAGTTATAGCACTGTGAATTTTTCTTATGGCTGATATTTTGAAACGATCTGATTTTTGTCACGTGATAACACGCGTATTTATGAATCGATTTGGATGTAACTTCGTGTATACATAGTATATACTGAGGACTGAATCGAGTTCGATACTCAGTTCTATCCGCCATTTTATTTCAAAATGGCGGCCATTTAAAAAATTTTACAAATTTTAAAATTGTAAATTAGGTACAAGAAAGTGAGAAATTGAAAAAGATTTTTCTTTTATGAATTTGACCTTGATACAAAGATTCAGAGCATTTTTTGTTTCGTCTGTATCTTACAAAATGGCCGAATTATCGCATATATATATTAATCGATTTCAATATGAGTGTGCATGTGCTCCTGAATTAAGATTTCGACCAAGCTCATGATCAGGTTCTACTAATATAACTTAATTTAAAATAAATAAATATATATATAAGTATATGAAAGCTACCTCTTCCTCCCGGCACTGCCGGAAGGACTATCTTTTAGTTTTCTATTGGTTTCAGACAAAATTAGAAAACGTGAAAATTCCTCTTGCCACGACTCTGTGTTTTAAAAAAGGGGAAACCGGTGAAGATGTTTCGAGTTTTTCACTTTAAAATGTCACATACATGTTTTGTTTTTATATATACATACAATCTGTATACTTATATCTTAACTATTTACTACAACAATCTCATCTATTTTTAAAATGTAGTCAGAAATAACCGGTTATAGGTTTGGATATTATTTTTGAGATGTGTAATGTTTGAAATCGAGAATTTATTTATTCTGCTTCCAAATACTATCAATAAATAATATTGCGCTCATTAAAACTATTGCATCCCTTAAACTAACATGTAGAGTTAGATCAAAGTTAGACTTAGGTTAGACAAAATTGGATAGGGTTAGTCACTTCTCACTGTTGTTTTTGTTTATCTGTTTAAAGGACATAAAAATGGTTTGTGTCTGGAAATTTATTAGTTATTTCAAACGTAACTATAGATTGAGACAGTGCTGTATGATTTATGGGGGATTTTTTGGAACTAAATCAAGAAAGAATATACACATTACTAGATAATAAGAAATTAATTCAACAGCTGTCATTCATTATAGTGATCGGATTTTATAATCCTTCAGTGCATTTTTGGACATATTACACATACAAAAAATATCTATTTTCGAAGTAGGTCTTCCAAAACATTATGAATACCTATGAACTATAATGTTTGATTTTTATTACTAGAAATCGTATTATAGTAAATTCAAATATGGTCATTCATGGTTAAATTACAGGACATTCCGTCAAGTAGTTGTTTACTGATGCTTAAAAAGTCGCCGGCATTGCAATCTGATTCGCAAAAAATGCAAATGAATTAAACATTAGTAGTTCAAAATTTTAAACCTTCCTAATTCCTAAGCTAATTTAACTAAAAAGCTTTCCATTTGGTATCCTAAGATGAAATTTATTGAAATTTACTAAATATGATGTAAAAATTAGGTGTTCGAATTAAATTTTCTGAATTTTGAACAATTTCAATGTAAAGACGACTCTTAAACCTACGCTTTTTAGCATAAATTGAAGGAAGGCACAATATCTTGGCTTGTTGCCTATGTTATCTGTATTTATATAGAGTAAAAACATATCTCTGGGTAACGCTGGATTCATATTGACCATGGCAAAACATGATCAATTCTTTTTTCTTTTGCTTTTTTTTTTTTTTTTTTTTTTTTTTTTTTTTTTACTCAATTTTTAAACATTATGAAATTTTAATTTTTATACCCTCAAATATGAAAAAATATATACTCCCAAATGCAATTTGTTTGAAAACTGTATGGGCTGAATTTTTATTGTTTAAAGCAAATAGTTTTTAAAAAATTCTATCTCTATCGCGCGGAAATATTAAACTGTTTCTACATGTATCAGTCTACCAATGTAATTAGTTCAGCATTTGTTTCCTACGTGTAATCTCTAATAAAATTCAAACTTCATCCAACAACAAATAAAATAGTATAAAAAAACACAAATTTAGCAGATATATAATGAAATTGTGTCCTGAAACCAATGAAATTATTTGAATCCAAAAATCTACTGATTGCAGTGAAATCTTTGAATATTTTATCGTGGTATGCGATTGATGCAAAAGTGTCGCTTTTAATGAATTTGAAATCTTTATTTGAATTTTCAATTATATTTTCTATGTAAAAATGCTTTTTATTGTTGTTAGGGGCAATTTTGAAAAATGTATATTAAATGTAAAAAAGCTGTTAGAAATTTCCTTAAAAAATGGTTCTCAACTGGTTTTTAATAACAAAGGAAACCTGTTTAGGGTCCCCCAGAATTTGTAATACTTATTATTTTCTGGAATAATTTGGTGATTAAAATGTGTGGTATGATCTCTTTGTCCAACTGCGCACTGTAAAAAGAAAAAAAAATCTGTAAAGTTATTAAATTTTTTTTAGAAAACTGGGATTCCTAGAACTTTTTCTATAACGATAACAGCAAAAATTCAAGTTTCAGAATCGGTTGCATAATTTTTTTTCTGTTACCGTTACATAGAAAGTACATGGAATCCCAGTTTCTTAGAAAAAGTTTAGTATACAGACTTTTTACAGTATACGATAGCTTACAATAAGTATGAAGGTACAATCCCCTTTCGCCATATGAAAGTAATAGTGATTAATGAAGAATCTGATATAATTATGATTCAAATAAAACTTAATAATTCTGTTAGGTTGCTACACAGATAGCTAATATTGAATTTAAATTGCTATAATTTGTACTCAATTTGCTTATGAGGCATTAAAACAATCCAGGACAGCGATTCTAACCTGAGTCATTGGCATTACAAACTAATGCTCTACCAACTCAGCTATCCAGAAAATAACCAGCTTTGCACTTGTCACTCTTACATGTTGGTACAATATAAAATATGCTCATGAATCACAATCAAGTGGAGCATGAAACAAAATCTATAAATTAATATCTATATGTATATACACTTTTTAAAATCAGCTCAGCACCAACTGTGTGTTGAAAGAAAAAGCATTTTTGCACTGAAGAGAGCAGATAGAACAATCACCAAAATGAATAATGAAATAGCACACATTGTTGAAACATTATATAATGACCTATATAAATGTGAAGATCAAAAGGAAATCAATCTATGCGATCAACGAGAAAACTTAACATTAACTGAAGAAATAATCCCAGTGATGACAGATGAAGTTTTAGAAGGCATTAGATTTATGAAAAGAGGTAAATGCCAATGGAAAGATGGAATTACAATTGACATTATCAAAAAATTAGAAGAAGAATTTGTAAAAAGGTTATCCTTACTGTTTTCTAAATGTCTCGAGAAGTCAGATGTATCAGAAGATTGGAATAATGCTGTGATGTTGCTACTTTACAAGAAAGGGGAGAAAGAAAACATTAAAACTACCATTCGGTCAGCTTACTGTCAATGATTTATAATGTTTTCATCAAATCTTTAGCTATAAGACTTGAATCAGCTCTGGACTCAGCTCAACTTAGAGAACAAGCAGGATTCCAAAGTAGATTCAGCAAAATGGATCATATCCAAACAATAAGTGAACTCATAGAAAACCATAAAGAATGAAATTTACTTATCCGCCTTGTCTTTAATGATTATGAAAAAGCATTTGATTAGGTCTACACATCAGCAGTAGTTGAATCTCTGAGGAGCGTTGGTATAGACAAACCTTACATCAACATCATAAAGAAAGTTTACAACAAAGAAACAGCAATCATCCGAGAGGGGTAAGACGAGGAGACATCATTTCATCTAAGCTTTTTTACTGCTGTCTTAGAAAATATTTTCAAGAAGATGGATTAAGAAAACAAAGGGATTAGAATAAATGGGGACTATTTAAGCCATCTCCGATCAGCTGCCGACATTTTAATCTTCAGTAACAGCGCTGAAGAATTGAAAAATATACTAAAAGATTTGGCAGAAGCTAGCTTTAATATGGGATTAAAAATAAATTTGGAAAAAACTAAGATGATGTTTAATTCATTTCCATCAAAAAATTAATTTGTGTACAAGAACACTGAAATTAAAGAAGTGCAAAGTTATGTATGCCTTGGATAGGAAATATCATCAGATAATAGTATCATGAATGATATCAAAAGAAGATTAAGAAATGGATGGAGTGCGTTTTGGAAGAACAATATTATTTTGAAGAGAAATATGCCTCTTTTTTTGAAAAGAAAGGTGTTAATTAACATGTTTTGCCTACACTAACTTACGGGACAGAAACATCGCACTAAAAAAATGGATGATACAAAGACTACAAACAACACAAAGAAGTATGGAAATATGTATGCTAGATATAGCTAGAAGACACAAAAGGAGGATTACCTTAGTAAGAAGTCAGACGAAAGTTTTTTACATCATTGAAAGAATTCAACAGCTAAAATGGAATTGGGCTGGGCACATTTCAAAAAGGCAGGACAAAAGGTAGAGCACAAACATCCTACAGTGGTATTTCAGAGATATAAAACGACAAAAAAGACGACCCCAAGTAAAGTGGAAGAACGAAATCAGAAAAATAGCCCGTGTAAATTGAATGACGTGAGCACTATATAAAAATCATTGAAAAAAATCTGGATGAAACCTACATCCAGCAGTGAATCGAAATCGGTTGATTATTATGATGATGATGCATATACATAATTTTTATACATAGCATACGTCCTTAGAATCTAAATTCACACCGCAGATACGTAAATGAGTAACGTGAGAGGTAGCAACCATTTAACTGTACTTTAATTTATACTTATGTTACATTTTGATTCGGCTTTCAAACAATTTTTAGGAACGAATTGTAATCGAAAACTTAAGTACGACTATGATGTAGCAATTATCTTGTAATTTTAAAGTAAAAACTTTTTAATAATTGTATTTATCATTAAGTCAATCCTCACATAATTATTATTGCTTGCATTTTATTTTTAAGCAATACATACATTTTTAGTTCAAGAAAAGTCCGCGCTCACTCGGAAAAATCTGAAAAAATTGCAGGATGTTTTTCTAATGTGGATTTATTTTTTAAAAAATCCGACGGAACTTTGATAGAGCGTTTGTAAAAAAAAATGAAAATTTCACTTTCTTGACGGTTTATCACCAGTTAGCAACGGAATAACATAAAAAAGTGCGCTTTTATGTGGTTTAAAGAAAAAAGAATCATGCTGAATTTGTTTAACTGAATACACTTTTATAACTAAGCATTTGTCACCAAAATTTACATGCATCTATAATGAAATTTAATAATTGTTTTATATTGTTTACAATAAAACTTTAATGGACTAAAATGTCTTTAAACTCAAAATAAAGTTACTATTTTGAGCACTGTCAATTTGACTTCGATATTAATAGTTTAGGAGACATAAAAAATAGTAATGTTGCCATGGGAATAGCGAATTATTCAATATCGAAATGTTTAAAGAAGATTTTCTTAGTCGGGCTGTCATTTTTAAAATAGAATTAAAACTTGTCGAACCTATAAAACCATGTAAAATTAAATAACTTCAGAAAATTGCAACTAGTAAATATTATGTACACTTAAAGAGAAAAAAAACTGATTCGTCGTTTAAATTTATATTTATTAAGTTCTAAGAATTTAAACACTCATTTAACTAGCCATTTCATCAAATATAGTACCTGTACCCTATATGGACACCTTAAGGAAAATGTATTTTTTTCACCCCCATGTACAAGTCAGAGGACTCCAAAAATGTGTGTCCACTATCCTTGGACTATTGACTATCATTATTAAAATTAGCAACCTTGTAATTATTCTGGTTTAATTTATATGATAAAAACAAAAAATGTTTACAAGTGTCCATATAAGGAACTACCTGTCACTATTATGGACAGGTGTTTCCTTATTGACTTTCTACATAGTGTGTATGGAAGAGCCACTTTTCCAAGGGATTTTAGAGGAGAGGGAATAAAAAAAATGTATCTTAAAGTATTTGGTGGAGGAGGGGGGGACAGTAAATATCTTTAGAACATGCATTTTCGAAAGGGGAGGATCATTTTCGGCTTTTACCCTTCGAAGTTGGTTGGTTGGTTGTATAGGAGTTAATGGCACAAAATCCCTTGAGGGACATGCTGCGCCAAAACATAGACTATAAAAAACAAAATAAAAAGAAGACCAGGATATCTGGATGGGATATCCCATCTAGATATAAATAGGCAAGTATATAAAATTAAAAATTTGTCAAGTATAAAGCTGTGTTATATACAAATAAGACAGTAGAAAGTCCACTTGGATAGAGTTCCTATCCAAATGTGGTTTATGAATCAAAGCAAGTCTAAGTAATAAAAACAATAATAGAGATAAAAAAATTCATATTTCAAAATAAAAACCCGAATGTTTTAAAAAAGTAAAGATTGCCCCATGAAGTGTTTCCCCAATGAGGTTCGTCAATATAGGTGATGAGGTTTTAACATAGATTCGATACAAGTGCCGGAGACCCGGGCAGTCAGTTAAAAGATGATGTATGGTCAGGTAAGCAAAATGGCAATGTGGACACATGGGTGCATCCTCCCGTAATAAAAGATGTTTATGAGTTATTCTAGAGTGTCCAATCTTCAGACGAGTTAGAATAACATCGGAGTTTCTTGGATATATCGAAGGCCAAGCCATGATCGTTGGCTTAACAGAATGCAGTTTATTGTTGTATTCCATATCCCAACTTTGTTGCCAGTTATTCTGAATAATGTATTTGATAAGTAGTTTAACGTCTGAGAGTGGGACAGTATGATTCAATGGAATAGAAGCATGCTTTGCTGCCTCATCAGCTTTCTCATTTCCTGGAATACCCATATGTCCGGGTACCCAGCAAAATTTAATGTTATGTCCACGATTTGTCAATTTATTATAAAAGTCCAGGATCAAAGACACATAAGCATGCTTTTTAAAATATTTTAGTGCATCAATACAACTATTAGAGTCAGTATAAATGATTAAAGAGGTGTTATGATGATGAGAAATATGAAACATTGCCCTCTCTATAGCAATTAATTCAGCTGTAAAAATAGATGAAGAAGAGTGAAGCTGATGACTTAAAGAAACATTATCACAAAAAACCCCACAGCCAACAGTATTTCCACTCTTAGAACCATCTGTATAAATATCAGTATAATTACGGAAGGCTGCACGATGTGCTGCAAATAATTGTTGAAAGGCGGATGGGGTCAAAGTCTTTTTGTCAAAACCCTTAAAAGGTTGGAGAGTTGTAATAACAGGAGGTTTCCATGGAGAAAAGTTATGAGAAGGACAAGGGCTCACCATAATATCTTTCAGGAGGCTATTATTAATTATGCCTCTCATTCGGATTCCAAAAGGTGGTGTACATGATGGTCTATTCTGATAGAGTATATCGTTGTTGGTATTTAAAACATAAGTGTGTAGCGGATGGCGAGGATGTGACAGGATGCGGTAATATAAATCTAATGAAAGTTTTTCACGAATACGATGTAATAAAGGTTCACTACAGTCTACATAAAGATTTAAAACAGGTGATGTACGAAATGCACCCGAGCAAACACGGAGTGCGCTGTGGTGCACAGTGTCAAGCTTTTTAAGAACAGATTTACTAGCGGACCCATAGACCTGGCAGGCATAGTCAATTTTAGAACGGATCGTGGCTCGATATATTTTAAGAAGAGAAGTACGATCTGCTCCCCAAGATGTATTTGACAGCACCTTTAGTAAATTAAGAGACTTTTCACATTTTGTTGGTAATTGTGAAACATGATGTAAGAAGTTAAGTTTATTGTCAAAAAATAGTCCTAGATAACGGACACTGTCCACAACAGGAATTTGGGTAGAACCAATAAAAATTTCAGGATCTGGATGCAGATCCCTGCGTCTACAAAAATGCACACAAGAAGTTTTGTCATAAGATGTAATAAAACCATTTTTATTAGTCCAATTAAGAATATGAGTGATTGCAATTTGCAACTGTCTTTCAATAAAACGGATATCTTGTCCCATACACATCATACGGAAGTCATCTACATAAAAATCTCCTTTTACTGAGGGAGGAAGCTGCTTAAGGATGTCATTTATTTTAATAGCAAAGAGGGTGACACTCAGGACACTTCCGTGGGGTACACCCTCTTCTTGTACATAGAAACTAGAATAAACCCCCCCGATTCGAACTTGAAAAGTTCAAATTGTGAGGAAGTTTTTAATAAAAATGGGAAGGTTCCCACGAAAGTCAAGGTTAAAAAGATCACGGAGTATCCCATAACGCCAAGTTCTATCATAAGCTTTCGCCATGTCAAAAAAAAAAAAACTGAAACCAAATGGTTACGTTTTAAAAAGGCTGTCCGAATGTAATGTTCTAGATGAAGTAAGTTATCAATAGTAGACCTACCACGTCGAAAACCACTTTGAAAGGCAGCAAGACAATTGTTAGACTCTAAAACATGTACCAGTCAACCATTTACCATTTTTTCCAGTAGTTTGCAAAGGTTGCTAGACAGTGCGATTGGCCTGTAATTGCTTGGATTGCTAGCATCTTTTCCTGGTTTAGGAAAAGGAATAACAATAGCTCTGCACCAAGCACGAGGAAATGTGTGTTCTAACCAAATCCTGTTGAAGAAAGAAAGAAGATTGTTAAGAGAATGTGCAGATAAATGCTTGATCATGATGTAAGTGATTCTATCATGACCAGGTGCAGATACATGGCTGTCTTTCAAACATTTTAAAAGCTCTGATATAATGAATGGTTGGTTGTAAGGAAGTAATTTCTGAGTATTAAAATTAATCCTGTTCATTTCAGTTCGTCTTTTGTAAGATAAAAATGGTTCTGGATATGCATCTGATTTTGAAATAGAAGCTAGGGTAGACCCTATTGTCTCAGCAATGTTTTTAGGAGATGTGATAGTATGACCGTTATGTTTTAAAATAGAAATATTATTTTCTGAATAAATGCCCATACACTTTTTAACTTTTGACCAGAGTTCTTTACTTGAAGTATTGGAGTTTATGCTTGAGACATAATTAATCCAGGATTCACACTGACTTCTGCGTCGGACTTTTCTAAATTCAGCCTTTGCTTTTTTATATGCAATATAGTTATTGTTATCTGGATATCTACGGAATAGACCCCAAGCCTTTTGCTGTTTTTTCTTTGCCATTTGGCAGTCGTCGTTCCACCAAGGTTTTCTGTGTTTATGTGTGGTACAAGTTTTTGGAATGCTAGCATCAGCAGCATTGATAATACAATCAGTTATATTATCAAGTGCTTTGTCGATGTCACCCACTATCAGATTATTTGTTATATTTGCTAGTGCAGTAAAAGCTGGCCAATTGGCTCTGTCATATATTTAGTTTTTGGGATAGTTATTAGAATCTCCATCTGGAGAAGTCAAAGAGATAAAAGTGGGAAAGTAATCACTGCCGTGCAAGTCGTTTGAGACCCAGAAGTTCCAGAACGGATAGAGAGAAGGGGAACAAATTGTAAGATCTATTGCATGAAAAGTACGGGTTGGTTCGTGAAAGTATGTGTAATCACCGTTATTTAGCAGGCATAAGCCATTGTCTGATATGAGTTTCTCTATTGTATCACCACGTCGGTTACTGTTAGAATTACCCCACAGTTGGCTGTGAGCATTAAAATCATCTAGGATAATAAAAGGCGTGGGGAGTTTGAAAATAAGATCATTAAGATGTGCTGATTGAATAGTTTGGTTAGGCGGTAAATATATAGTACAGATTGTAATGAGACATTTTATGTGTACACGGACTGCAACAGCTTGTAAATTAGTATTTAATGGGAAATGAGAGTGAGGTAAACTGCGAGAGATGAAGAGAGTCACTCTATCACTACCTATAAAATCATATCTGTATGTAGCATAATTACATAGTTTTGGCTTTGTCTTTAGGCTTTAAATGAGTTTCCTGCAGAGCTAGGCATAAAGGTTGATGATCAGAGAGGAGAATACGGATTTCGTCATGTTTATTGTAATAGCCACGGTAGTTCCACGAAATAATATTAGTCATGAAAGAGGTGATTTTATAGAGTTAGATTAGGCACAAATTCTTCAAATACAGTATTTTCATCGATATCTGAGTCATTGCTATAGGATTCGTCCGTAGCCTCGTCCACGTACTTTTGTAGCTGTTTTGGATCCTTTATGTTTTTTACGATTGAGCTGAGTCCAGAATTTTGCTTTCTCTTCCCCACAGTCTTCCACTGTAAAGAGGCTGGAGTGGACATTTTCTTTTTATTTCTTTGTATAGGGGGGTTTTTTAGATTTTGTTTTCTGGGAGTATCAGGTTTCTCTGGTATTTTGGTATTTGTGGTAGGTTTTGGCTTAATTTGGGGTTGAGATGACTTATTGGATACTGCTGTCAATTTCTGTCGTTTATTCTCTAGGGCAATTATTTTAACCGGTTCAGAGGATGGGGTGTTCGTCGATTGGGTTACGGTAGATTTACCTTGTGGATATGAGAGATCAGTCTGTGTAGCTGTGTGTCTTACAGATGTTGATTGCTTCTTGAGTAAGCTGGAGTAGGTAATTCCAACAGATAGGGTTTTATTTTCAACAAGTTTGCGGGCATCAGGATAAGATAAGTTTTGAGTAATTTTTATATTCTTTTTCACGGTTCCAGTTCGGGCACTTCCGAGAATATGCTGTATGATTTCCTTTGCAGTTAGCGCAGCGTTCGGACTTTTCACATAAATTATTGTCATGGCCCACTTCTGCACAACGTGCACAGGTAAGAGATCCACGACAATTTGTTTTAGTATGACCGAAACGCTGGCATTTAAAACATCGGGTAGAGTTTGGTATATAGGGTCTGACTTTTCAGTTAAGATATCCTGCTTTAATTCTAGGTGGTAGGGTAGTGCTATTGAAGGTTAGAATAATATGTTTAGTGGGATTTATCTGCTAATTTTTACGGATGGTGATACGATGTACATCTATGATATTTTGGTCTTTTAAATTTTCTAAAAGTTCATCTTTGGTGGAGTATAAAAGATCAGGTTCAGATATTACCCCGCGGCTTGTATTTAAAGTTTTATGTGCTTGTACAGAGACAGAAAAGGTGCCTATTGTAGTGCAATTTGAGAGAAATTGTGATTGTTTGGTTGTGGAAACCTCAACCATCAAATCGCCTGATTTTAATTTTTTGAGAGAATGTCCATCTCCCAAAACAGACTGGAATGTTTTAGCTATAAGAAATGGTGAAGTTTTTTTAAAGGAGCAATCGGAGTGACTATCGGTACGTTTCACAATGAAAAAGCGGGTAAAAGAGAAAGACAGTGCAGTTTGTTGCTCTCCACTAGGGAGAGAAATAGAAGGAAAAGAATTGATTCCATCCATATTTAAAAATAAAGAAATTCAGACCCGGCCGCACCACCCTCTCCCGAGCCCTACAAGGGGATGCACACTCGTGCACCAGTGCTATCCAGGGCCCATACGGTCACAAGACAACCCTATGTCAGTCTCCACCCTTAACGAGATGACTAGTAGTTGCTCGATCACTTGATCTTTAGAGCCAGTAACGAAAGTCATCTGACCAGCCGATTGATGCATACGGGACCAAATGCACCTCCCGTCTACCTGAAGCAGAGGCCAAAGTAGTGTGTTGGTTTCCCTCAACTACCGGGATCCCCCTTACCAGGGACACGGGTCGCCACGCACGGCCAACACGTGGGTGGTTTACAATTCTCCATGAATCGATATGCAGGATGACATCGGTTCATACAGAATCGCCCTCACCTCCGAAGAGGAAACCACAACGAGAGTGAAACAAAGAGGAAAGGAAGACCAGAGGACTAAGAGGAAAAGGAAAGGAGAAAGATCACTCAGGTGCCCCGGGGTTGTGAAGCCCGTGAATACCTAAAGAAGGTATCCCCCTGGGGATTTACCCTTCGAAGACCCATGCAAAGCCCCTTAGTTACTAATATTATGAAATAATATTGTTGGTTTTACTTAGCTTTATAGCATCTGTCTGCGAATTTACATCTGTTATTACCCAGTCCTCACAGCATAGACAAATAGAAACTTTTTCCCCATAGGCAGTAAGTCCCATATAATCCTCATGAACATATCTGCCACATGTGATGCATGGCCGCATGTTTGAGAAAGCATCAATACTGCAAAAGAAGCAGTACCAGCTCTCTTTTGTTGAGGAAGTCATACCATTGGTGCCTGTGATTTCGCCAACAGATATCCTACTGGCGAGGGGGCTTTTTTTTATTTTTCTGCAAGGGTTTTTTGGAGGAAGGTTTTGGGGGGATTGTTCAAATGGCATCTTGTTGAACAAAGATTTTACCACTTTGATGCCTTTTCAATTTATTGCTTGGCAACGTTGAATTTTCTTCTTTCTTACAGTTCTATTTGCTGGGGACATAAGCTGTCCATATTGGGAAGAGGGCGTAGTTTTACAAAATCTAGTAAAATATTTTGAAGCAAAATATGCAATAGCAATCAAAAATATGGTTTATTAGCTTTCTAAAATACTCCACTTTTCAACATTTAATGTAATTTTACCACATCTAATAAGAATTTAAGCTTACAAGTAATTAAGATCAGCACATCTCGAAACAACAGGTTTCCTCGTAAATAGCGAATAGCGCGCTTTTTTACACTTTCCAGCTTTAATTATCTTTTCAACTGCTTTTTTTTGCGAAAATGTTGAGCCATCTCTCGATTAAAATTATTACCTTTAAAAATATTAGGGGTGTCCATATTGAGAGCCCTGTCCAAGTTGAGAGCCCTGTCCATATAGGGTACAAATACCTTACATGAATCGCTTTCATTTAGCGATTGCTCTTCAAATCACATGCTGTATTTGCCTTTACGAGCCAAATATTCAAAAGTTTTTTTTTTTTTTTTTTTTTTTTTTTTACAGACATTTTAATAGAATTCGACTATTAAAGTTGACTGATCCTTTTATTAGATCTATAAGAATTTTTATTGACATTTGTTTTTTCAAACTATGAGTATGCGCTTTAACCCATTCGCGACGGCGCGCGCATTTCGAAGCGCGCATCTGAGGACGGAGCGGGGAAATTCGATTTCATCTTCAGGGCCGAAGGATTTTGCGCAGCTAAGCCTAACTCGTGTAATGTGTTCTTTAAAAAATTGTAAAAAACTCATTTTTCCATGTAACCTTTTGAAATTTACATGCATTGAGTAGGTTGTTACTATGTATATTCACACAAAAAATGAGTTATTTTCAACGATATTTTTATATAAAAATGACTTTTTAAATATACGTAATAAACATTTTAACAAATTATTTAGCCTTCAAAATAGTACAGTATGATCACAGATCACTTATGTAAGTTTAATATAACAACAAACGAAATATTTTCCTAATTTAAAAAATATTTTTGTTAAAACAGCAATAGTTTTGCTTCTAAATAATTTTTAAGACATTTCTTAAGCAAAATAAGCGTTTTAATGAAGCTGTTTTATTAACAAATAAGACTAATTAAATAAAACGTGTGAAAACTTCTGCATGTTAGTGTTTATTGCTTATTATAGAAACATACATAAAAAACAAATTTGAAATGTTTCTTTAAAAGCAGTTCTGAAAATTCAAAAATTATATATAAAAATATAATAAATCATAAAATATTTATCAAATAAAAAGTATTGCATAGTAATAAATGAAAAGTTAATAAAACTATACTGTAAAATAAAATATGCATTTCGCTGAATTTGTTCATTATAGCTAGATATAGATATATGTAGTAATATATAATAAAATGAAATATTAAATAAAATTATGTATAATATGAATCATCACTTTAAAATATCAAATTACTTATGTTATGCTACAAGTGATATATTAAACAAAAGTTGTTTTTAGCCATTTTATTTTAATATATCACTTATAGCATAACATAAGTAATTTGATAGATAAGGATTGTTTAATAATATATAGTTAACTTGAATAATTAATTAAAATACATTCATCAAAGAATTTATTGATGTTAAAATATTTTTAGTTATATCGTATGTGTTAAATATTTAAAACTATAAATAAAGTTATGAAATTAAAAGTAATTAATAGTGAATGAAATTAAATAGTAATTTTAAATATACTGATAAAAATGCCATTAATGTTGAAAGTATTTTTGAAATTGAAAAAATATATATAACTGAACATCAAATAATGCATGGAATATATTCAATTATAACAGCTAAAGCGGATTTTTTATACAAAATATGCATGCTAATGTATGCGCATAGTCTTTAAAATAGTCAGAATTTAATAAAAGATTTCGCGTAAATATGTATTATTAATTTAAAACGAATTAATTTAAACAAGCGTGAAAAGTAAAATCAAAAGAGGAAAGCAGAAAAATATTCTTAATTTAGTGGCGCTGAGAACATATTATCAGCGTATCAGCTCTCACACTCAGTATGTAACACTTTTCTTTCTTTCCTCTTCTTATTTTTTTTTAACTGCGAAGCACTTCTGAAATAAAATAAAAAGATAAAAAAGATAAATCTTTCCTTCTAAAAGAAAGAAAACACGAAATCTTGATGACGTCGATTTTTGCAACTAAAGAGTATTTCTGATCGAGATAAAAGCGCGAAAAATAAAGCCATGAATCAGATATTCATGTTGTCATTCGTAAACGTGCATATACTTACTAATATGCTCACTTAAGTGAATTATATGCTTTCTAATGATCGTATTCTTTAACCGCAAAATTTTCCCTCTCAAGTTCAGTAGAATTTTTTCTAATAAAGAAAAATAAAGTTTTACTAGACGCGTAAAAAGATTTATGAAACACAAAGACGTGATAAAAAATAATCTTTTTCCCATTGTAGGATTTCCATAAAAAATTAAATTTGCGTGGATTAAAAAAATGTTTTCATTAGCTTTCCTAGTTTGAAGGAGAAGTCTTCTTCCTTAATATACATTCAAATAGAATTAGGATAAATTTTTTATATGCTAAACTGTGAAAAACAAAACGTTCCGTTTGATCGGCATGAATGGTAGTCTCGCGGGATGTGAGTACAAACAGCGCCGGCATGAATGGTAGTCTCGCGGGATCTGAGTACAATCGGTGCCTGCATATATAGTGGTCGCTCGTCCCCAAGGGGTTAAGAAAACCTCATTTGTGAATGTAATGTTAATTTATTAGTTTAAAATTTAAAAAATATCTCTGTGAATTGCATCTTTTCCGTTACTCATCTGTGCCATTTCAAGTAAAGATCTGGGATGCAGAAAATCATATTGATTTTTCTTATCCCTCTCCTGTCAAATATTACAGAATTTAGCTGCAAGAAAATTGCATTCAGTTATTACCGAACATTAAATAGAAGAACTGTATTTTTGCAACGTGTATTAGTTTTTGTTACCCATTTTTTCCTTTTGCATTCTATTTACGTTTTTACAAAGGCATTTCTCAGCTAAAAAATGTAAGGAAAATCATGTTATGTTTTATTTCGAAACAAATTCATTGTAGATTGATGTAGCACATTTTGATTTCGACACTTTCATTTGTTTTAATAAAAAAACAGTAAAAAAGTCCCTCAGCGTATAGGCTGCGGTAGATTTCGAAGTTAGTTACTATTTTTACCTATAACAACTAAAAGAAGATTATACACTGTGGTGACAAAAGTCATGGGACAGCAATATGCAAATATATAGATGGCAGTAGTGTCGCTTAAAAATTGTATAAATGACCAGTGCTTGGGTAGACTTTCATTCGTGTTAAATGCTTCTTGTGAGATGGTTGATTATGTGATTATGGTCACACGACGAGGATTAACGGATTTCGAGGATGCTAAATGAGCTAAACTCATCGGACATTCTTTTTGGAAATCGTTATGGAAAATCAACATTCCGAGATCAGCGAAGCCAAGAGTGTACCGAGAATACTTAAATTCCGGTATAACCTCCCATCATGGGCAATGTAGTGGTCGACCGTCGGTACTTAATGACCGCGGCCAGCGACGTCCACGTAAACATGTCAATGTGAATAGAGAAGCAACACTGCGGTAAATAACCGTAGGAATGAATGTGGGATGTCCGACGATCGTGTCCATCGGGAGGCAATATTTGGCTTTGAAGGGCTATAGCAGCAGAAGAGCATCTCAAGTGCTATTACTAACAGCACGATTTCGATTACAGCGACGCTCATGGACTCGTGACCTTATCAGTTGGACCGTAGACGGCTAAAAAAAGTGGCTTGGTCAGATGAGTCATGAATTCAATCAGTAAGAACTGGTGGAAGTGTACGAATGTAATGCAGACCCCATAAAGCTATGAACCCAACTTGTCAACAAGACACTGTGCAAGTTGTTAGTGGCTCTATAATGGTGTGGGCTATGTTTACATGGAATGGACTGGGATCGCTGGTCAAATCGAAGCATTCGTTAATGAGAAATGATTACGTTCAGCTAGTGGAAGGCCACTTGCAACCATTCATGGACTTCATGTAACCAAACAACGATGGAATTTTCCAGGCTAACAATGCGCCGTGTTACCGGGCCATAACAGTTCTCAATGAGTTTGAAGAACATTCTGAACAAATCCAGCTTATGATATGGCCACCACGATCGCCCAACATGAATCCTATCGAGCATTTATGGGGCATAATCGAGAGATCAGTTCGTGCACAAAATTCTCCATCGCCAACACTTTCGAAATTAGGGACGTCAAAGAGGCTGAATGGCTCAATATTTCTTCAGAGGATTTCCAACGACTCGTGAAGTTCATACTATGTTGTGTTGCTGCACTCCGCCGGGCGAACGGGGGACCCGCACGCTATTAGCAGGGTATCCCATGACTTTTGTCACCTCAGTGTAGATAAATCCAGTTTCATCATAAAATTGAGCTTTTGGAACCTAAACCTTTTGTGAAAATTCTAATGTACACGCATACACATACACATAACTATAGAATAGATTTAAAATAGCAAAAACAAAATCAGAGACCCTCAAACTGTTAAAATATGCCAATATTTCCCTAGTCTGTTTTTTTATCATGTTTCAATATGTTTTTTCAAACTCTCATGACGTTTCATATTCAGCTGTTTTTCGTATATTATATTTTCAATACGACGTAATATTTATTTTTTTTTTTTAAGCGTCAGGCTATTTATTTCATTTCCGTTTTCATGTTGAAATCTTGCTATAGAAAAGTTATGACGGAATATTCAGGTTTTTCTTAAATTTATCGAACTATTTTATTTTCATTTTTCGTGTTGAAGTATTGCAATAGTAAAATAAATGTTGTAGCAAGAATTTTATTGTGGTTTTCTTAATTGTTGACAACTGCTATAACGAAATATGCTTATTTTTCTTTGCCGTTGTTGTGTACGAGTTGTTTTTATCAGACTTGTTTTAATATAGTTTTTGACTTGTTTTAAGACAGTATTCAAAAATTTCTAACCCTCTCCATTTCCATCCCTTTGGGAGGATTTCACCCATTCGCAATTCCCGCCGAGATATTAGCCATCTCAATGTTTTTCGCGAGTTTGAAGATGATCCGTGAATATTTGCTGCTTTTATCTTGTGGACAAAAATTAGTGCACAAGCACACATATATATATATATATATATATATATATATATATATATATATATATATATATATATATATACTATATTGCCATTGATTATGGGACACTTGCAATTTTAGACATTTTACTAAATATCTAGAAAAATACACGAGGAATCATCTCGAAACTCTTAGTGTATAAATATAATAGTATACTTCATACATCTCCGTGAAGATTTTTTACCGAAACTCCATAGGGGACCGTCAACAAATTAAAAAAGAATGAATATCTTTTGAATAACCCTGTCAAAACTAAAGTAGCAAAAGCGCTCAAACTCTAGATTAAGATTGAATGCCTTATTGTAATACACTGTGTTCATTTTTATGCAAATAGCATGCATACTCGCAGAGTAGTTAAGGTTTTTATAAAAATGGTCCCAAATTTTTCCAAGTTTTTTCCTTATAATTTTCAGAGTTCTTAATATAAAATAATATTTTTTTCAGAAAATATGACAAACAACATTGCACACAGTACCCTGTAATCAGAATTAAAAAATAATAAAAATTGTATACAAAATGAGTTGGTTTACTAAATAATTTTTTACTGCGCATGCGTCAAAGATATCAAAATTTCATTTGCATATTATGTTAGCTAAATGTATAGAGCAACTTTTGTGAAAGTCACAAAATCATAACTTGAAAATTCTGAAAATAATCGTCAATTGAATAAGTTGAAAATGCGTTATTCTCAAAATGAAGCAAAAACAAGAGGGGTTGTATCCATATATTCGTTGATTAGTGTCAATGTAGAATACACAATACGGGATGTTACGACTACTTCTGGATAAAATCCCTCATTTTTTTGCTTCATTTTGGAAACAACGGATTTTGTGCTTTTTCTATAGACGATTACTTTCAGAATTTTCAAGCTATAATTTTGAGACTTTTACAAAAGTTGCTCTATACATTTAGCTAACATAATATGCAAATGAAATTTTGATATCTTTGACGCATGCGCAGTAAAAAATTATTTAGTAAACCTACTCATTTTTCATACAATTTTTGTTATTTTTTGATTCTGATTACAGGGTACTGTGTGCAATGTTGTTTGTCATATTTTCTGAAAAAAATATTATTTTATATTAAGAACTCTGAAAATTATAAGGGAAAAACTTAGAAAAATTTGGGGCCATTTTTATAAAAACCTTAATTACTCTGCGAGTATGCATGCTATTTGCATAAAAATGAACACAGTGTATTAGAATAAGGCATTCAATCATAATCTAGAGTTTGAGCGCTTTTGCTACATTAGTTTTGACAGGGTTATTCAAAAGATATTCATTCTTTTTTAATTTGTTGAGGGTCCCCTATGGAGTTTCAGTAAAACATCTTCACGGAGATGTATGACGTATAGTATTATATTTATACACTAAGAGTTTCGAGATGATTCCTCATGTATTTTTCTAGATATTTAGTAAAATGTCTAAAATCGCAAGTGTCCCATAATCAATGGCAATATAGTGTATATATACAAAAACTGATCAAATGAAAAGGTACGAAACGACGTAAAAACGTAACAGTTAAATATTTACTTATTCCGCCATGGTGTAGCGAGACATCTTGGGATGCCAATGGAGTCTCTGACTGGGATCGGAGCGAGCCCAGGTGCCCGCATGCGCAGTAGAGAGCAGAGGATCTTATCAAAAGCGGCGTCCAAATAATGCGGCACGGCAGTCCGTATGAAGACAGGATGGCTCGCGTTGCAAAATTCGACGATTGAGGGGCAGCGAGGTGTTATCCGATTTCTGATAGCAGAAGGTGAGTAACCGGCAGCTATTCATCGCCGGACGGGGAGAAATGCAGGGGAGAATTTACAGGGAGAAATGTGTCTCTGACAAGTCTGTCAGAAAATGGAGTGTCCGTTTTCGTGCAGACCATGGGAGTCTGAGTGATGACCCGAGACCAGGACAGGCAAACACTGTCATCACGAGCAATCTCATCGACAAGGTGGACGACCCACTGAAGAAACACCTGAAAGGGAAGCGCTTCAACTCGGACGACGACGTTCTCAAGGACGAAGTGAAGGATTCGGTCTCGTCATGGCCACAGGAATTTTGGGAACAAGGAATCCTGCGGCTTGTTCATCAGTGGGATCATTGTGCTCAAGCCTATGGTGAATTTTTTGTATAAAGTCTACATTTGTACCCACCGTGTCGTTTCGTACCTTTTCTTTTGATCATCCTTTGTATATAAATTTTTTAAATGGGGGTTGTTTTGGGTTCCTGAGATCATATAATGAAAACTTATAAAAGACTTTTTCAAACGGAAGGAATTTTTCTGACAAATCCAATTCATAAATACAGTAATCCCTTAATATTTGCAAGAGTTCGTAGAATCCCTCACGAATATCATGATTGCGAATGTTGAGACTTTGTTGCTTCCTGAGCCAAAAAGGGAGTAAGGTTTTAAGATTTTGTTTTAATAGAAAAAAAAGTTATTGAAACGTAAATATATATTTACTGAGCATTAACAAATACATGCTGTAAATAAATTTGAATAATTATAAACGTATTGTAAAAAATTTTTTTTGCTAGTTAATTGTGATGTAGAATCACATATAGTTTTCTTAAATTATACATTTTTTCTAAATTACAGTTAAAGCTAATCTTTAATTAAATATCTATTTTATCTTAAAGTTTTATTTCGATTCCACAATAACTTTCCGTTCAAAAGAAAAGAAAGAAAAACATTTAGCATCTGCATTATTACTGAAAAACGGCTGTCAGATAAAGAGAATTCATTAAGATGCGTATTTCACCCTTGCTGGAAACAAATAAAAAAAAAAAGAATAAAGATCGAATGTGTTTGCGGTCAGTAAAATTTCATTTTCTCTCTGCGTAATGTTGAGCCTAACTTCTTTATTACATAAAAACTTTTCATGTACATGCTCTGTGTTTTGTCTATTGATAACGTTCTCCCAAAACAGACCTATAACGTACGAATTGGCGCGAATTCTTTTTGGCGTATTTTTTTAGGGCTACCCATTTCTGGTTGCCCTGCATTAAATTCAAAATCATCTTAATTGTTTAAAGCGTAACAGAAAATTTCATGGTTATGATATCATTCACTTTTCATATGCTCCTTTTCGCCAATTCTAAGATGCCAATGTGTGAATTCTGAATGAGAAAATGCAATTACCTCGCCCTCGCTTCACGGACTCAGACATGTAAAGAAGGTCTCTTAAAAATGCTTACAGGCACCATCCCTAACTATTTATGTAAGAAATGATTTAATTTTTATAACTCTACTTCAAATAAACAAAGTTCTCAAAGGCATTTATTTTATTGATCACAGCCTACAACTCTAGCGAATGCATTTTAAAAAAGAACCTGGTAAATATACTTTAAAATACAGATCTACAGTACAGTTAATGGCTGAAAAAATTCATTTATGTAGAATTGTTCGTAAAGACAGATCATTTGTTTATGATTTTTTATCCAAGTAAAAGCTGTAACCTCGATTTTTCTTTTAAATACTCTTACCAATTAAGGATCGCATTCTAAGGCTTCCTCAACAAGTTATTGTTGATGTTTTAAAAATTACCATACAATTTTTGGGGAAAAAAATTTCAATTTTTGAAAACCTAGAATTTTTTTTTAATTTAGCATCAATTTATGTTTGAGGGTTTGTCGGAGCTGCTGATTTAATATTTTTTCTCGATACAAGGGTTGAACTTCTTGGATCT
This sequence comes from Maratus speculifer, assembly GCA_964019185.1. Lineage (NCBI taxonomy): Eukaryota > Metazoa > Arthropoda > Arachnida > Araneae > Salticidae > Maratus > Maratus speculifer. The sequence continues at coordinate 274,727,702 of OZ025289.1, read as the reverse complement.
TACACAATGCAACTGTCCAATATGAAATACTTTTATGGAATTGGTAAATCAAAACCAGTTTATTATATGCAAAAGTAGTCTTTGTGTAAGAAAATTTGCGGATATTGAAATAATCTTCATTTTTTATTTTGCTAAAGTTAAAGGATTATTGTAGTCTTCAACTACGTTGAAGTGCTTCTGATATCGGTGCGAAAATGCAATTAAAAGAATCCATTAAGAAAAATTTATTCAATCTATCTCAGTAGTCCGAGAGCCGACATCACAAAACCCTATGCCATCGCGAGCACAAGAAAAAATCCTTTATTTTATGGAAGAGTAGTAATAGGGGAATCTAATGATTCATGTCTGCCGAAAGTGAACTAGTGCATAAGCCAAAAATTGATACCCCTAGTGGTTGACTCGTAGGTTTAACATTGTGTTTGTTCTACAATCAAAAATATGAAAACATGGAAAAGTGGGTGCAGGAAAATACAATGCTAAGCCTACGAGTCAACCACTAGTGGTATTCATGTTTGGCTTAAACACCACTTCGATTCCGGCAGACATGGATGATTAGATTTCCCTATTACTACTCCTCCATAAAATAAGGATTTTTTTCTTGTGCTCGTTAACCTAGGGTTTTGTGCTGCCGGCTCTTGGACTATAAGGGATCTTGTTCAACCCTCTAAGCGTTTGGCACGTAATATTCTGTTCACTAAGATCCAGATTTTACTGGAATATAAGCAAGATTTAAGATAATATAATTCTATAGATTTAATGAATTTTCAACATTTTGAAGAATGATTAATACCCTCAAGGTTTACATATGCAGGGAAAACACCATTTTAAATTTACCCATTTGCAAAACTTTCAGAAAGATAAATTTATTCCCTTGGAAAATAGGTAGTCAAAAAATTATTAAAAATAACTTTCGTAATTAATTGTAATTTGTGTTAAAACTATCCAATTAACTTAGTTATAAAAAAATCTTAATTGTCAAACTCAGTATTAAAAATGAAAAAAAAGAACCTGAAAATTAATTAAACATACATTTTATCAATATCTACTTTCCAATTCAGTTAAACTTTACGTTATTTGCTGATTCTTTCTATACAACATATCTCTTATCTTAATTAATGGTTCAATGAAAATTAGATTAAAATCCTATGTTAGGGGATTTTCTAACAATAAAGAATGATAGTATACTCTAGAGATTCATATGAATTTGTTTGATGTTTTCTCTCGAAATAAATACAGTGTAATTTTTGCTAAAAATTATCTGAATAGTAAAATAAGTGTTGAATAAGAAACGATAGGAGTATTGCATTTAAATAAAATTATATAATGTCAATTGTAATTAACACTACACAGGCCGCTGACACATTTAAGCATCATTTATAAATTCATCGTTGAGAAATTCTAAATTCTCCCTAGAAAGTTTGTATAGTTATTGTTAATTATCTTTAATAATAAATATTTTATGAACAAAATAAGAAAAATAAGTATTAAATTTTTTCTGGTGCAAACTGGATTTTTTTAATAAAACTACCGAAGACCTGAATATTTTTGAAACTTCGTTATAGGACGAACTTCGCTATCCTTGTCGTGCAATTTTCAACTTGATTATTTTATGAATGTTAAAGGATTACTGTACTCTTCGACTACGTTGGAAAATATTTCTGGCATTGGTGCGGAAGGGCATTTAAAAAAAAATCAATGAAACAAATTTTATCATTCAATCTATCTTAAGGGATCTTGGTTAAATTTATTCCCTTGGGAAAAACGTAATCGAAAAATTGTTTAAAATAACTTGCGTAATAACTTGTAATTTGTGGTGAAATTATCGAATTAACTGTAGTTATGAAAAAAAAATCTTAATTTTCAAACACAATATTAAATTTTTAAAAAAATCTTAATTTTCAAACACAATATTAAATTTTAAAAAAAAAATCTTAATATTAATTAAAGATATATTTTATCAATATCCACTTTCCAATTCACTTAAGCTTCACGGTTAATTACTGATACTTTCTATTTAACTTGTTTCTTATCTTAAATAATGGTTCAACGAAAATTAGATTAAAATCCTGTGTTAGAGGATTTTCTTACAATAAGAAATGCTAGTATTCTCTAGAGATTCATATGAGTTTATTTGATTTCTTTTAGAAATTAAGAGAGTGCCGTTTTAAGTTTAAAGTTATCGAAATAACAAAATAAGTGTTGAATAATAAACGATAGGAATATTGCATTTAAATAAAGTTAGATAATGTCAATTTTAATTAACACTATACAGTACGCTGACGCATTTATGCGTCATTTATAAATTTATTGTTGAGAAATTCTAAATTCTCTCAAGAAAGTTTATATAGTTATTGTTAATTACGTATCTTTAGTAGTAAATACCTTATGAATAAAATAAGACAAATAAGTATTAAAATTTTCCTTGTGCAAACTACAAATTCCTGAATAAATAACCTGCCAGATTTGCAATACTGTTTTCAGCCTGTATAATGTTAAGCATAAAGCGTCTGTGAGCAAAACTCTTTTTAATTAAATAAAATTGCAGCAAACTTCGTTAAAATAAATCATCTCATATATAATCTATTTCCAAAATATTGTATTTGATGAATTTCTAATACATAATTAGTTTCAAAATTCTTGCTGAACAAAAATATTCACAGTTTCAAAACAGTCAGCATTTCGCTCCTATTTCTAATAATTTTAGTACCATTGAAATAGAATTGTGTTGGATGCTTTTAACACCGACACATGAAAAGATGATACAAAACAGAAAATATTTTAAAATATATAAGAATTTTTTCATTGATGTTCTATTATCAAAAGAAATTTATTATGCAGCTGTATGGACAACAATTCATTCAAAATAGCAATCTTGTACAGAAATACGTAGTAAGGTTAAAAAATTTGGAGAACGCGGCCATTCTTGACATCGAAAGCAAGTGCCTAAAGTAAAATCGCCAGATATGTATTCTCCCAACCTTTTTCTACTTCCTCATGTTGGTTTAGTCCATATGATGAGACCGAACTATAACATACTACGTATATCAATCTCTTTATTACAACAACTGGCGCAATGAGTGCTTAATTTGCGCAAGAGCTCAGCTACGAAACTTCTTAATTTTTATTTGATATTTAAAGATTAGTTCTGTTATCAAACATCAAATATTAGTTCAATTTATGAATTCACCGGAGGTCATAAACAATGCAATCCGGAGCACTGCGGAACAGCACTTTTGAAAAAAGCGATTTCTAAATTATTCTTTTCTTTATCTCCCATTTCCAATATTTTGCATCCTTTTCTACTAAAGCGCTTACATATGTGGCGTAGCGTGTCGCTCACTTTTGGAGAATATTCCTATTTTACTCTTGCAATTCACTTAGCTCTATTTAGCTCTCAGTTGTATTCTTTGTATTCTGTCTCAGTGGTTTCCGAACAGTGATAAGGAACTCCTGAATTAACCGTAACTGCATCTGCCATTTTTTACAAGTTGTCGTGTTACGGTTACAAGCTGTTTTCTGTACGTGTTTGTAACATTCATACTACTCAACAGCATTTCGGCTTCAACCAAAACATCCTGATTCATATCCTGGCCCGGACTTTTTCACATCCTTAGAAATTTACAACTGTTATGATCCATACATCAATTGTATAATTGTGTTAAAAATTAATCTAAGATAATTAGCTATTCAGTGTTTAATAAAGTTCCACAAAACAACAAAAGTTGAGTTTTATTCTGAAATTTTAAGGTTGGTGTAATTATAAAATTACTACATTAATAATTTTTTTTAAATAAGATTTTTTTTTTTTTGTTAAAATTTATGTTAAAATGTGAAATATATGTATAATATGAACTAATATATTCTTCAATAATTGGCGTTAGTTTCACTTTTTTACCTTTTGTACTTTTTGAGAAAAACGTTTTTAAAATATTGTAGCGCTGGCGCGTACTTTCCCCTTTACCTGAAGGACACTTGAAGGTCAGGGTAAAAAACACTCTATATTGTATTCTAATGGTGATCCTTATTACCACACATTCTACTTCAAATATCGACCCAGGGGGGCATTTCGCCATGCTATTCCGGCTAAATCCTTTCTAGTCCGCAATTTCCGTGAATAAAGAGAAATGTACATGAAAACTGGTTCGCGTTGTATATGATCTGCAGAATTTATACGCACCTAGTAATATTTTAAAAACAGTTCTATTAAACGCGTACCAGAATTGACAATACGCATCCAGAAACTAATATCCAAAGATTTCAGTATTTCAAATATTGTTCAATTCCTTCTACAGCCAGATTATTTTGTATAACCCTGTAAACGAACGATAACTTATGTACACACTAAATTCTACAGTATGTAACTTGTAACAAATCTCACTGTTATATATACATGAACATTAATATGTTTAAAATAATTAAATATCATTAAAATACACCGCGGACTGGGGTTTTTTCCCCATAGGCCATAATGAAACATTTCTTTTTATAAATAAAGCGTAATTTCCACACATCTCATTTTTTTCAATATCTAACATTTTATAGTAAATCCAAATAACATGGACCAGTTTCATGACAATCTAACTATATTTATTTGAGTTAAAGCACCGACAGACTACAGACGATAAACGGCAGATAAATACACGGAAATCACAAATATTTTTCAACTATGTCGGAAAATATTTAAAATAATAACTTAAAGTGTAAATTTAAAAAAAAAATTGCAATTGGAAATTTCTACTGTTTAAAAATTGAAATTGGGTAATCTTTAGTAGAGATAATAAATTTGCCAAAAAGGCAGAAAACTTGTCATCATCGATATAACGTTAACTTTACTCAAAGACATATTTTTGCTCATATTATATAGATTTTACTTATGACAATAAATAAGAAAATACTTATCGAATATTTCTAAAGAACTTTTTGCATAATCAAACATATAAAAGATTCATAAAAATTTCTGAGAATTCTAGTACAAAGATTGTTTACAAGTATTTGAATTTCAAAAAGTCAAATATGTTTCAGTATATCTACAAGAAAAATAAATTTGCGTTTTCCCTTGTGCCAAATATGAAAATTTTCTTGTTTATTCCGAGAAATATTTGCTTCATATAACTTTTTGCGAAAACGTATATATTTAGCTTACATAGAAAAAGAAATTTGCAAAAGAGTTATTGATTTCTAACGGATGACGCACTCCGGAATTTATACCGTTTTTAATCCCAAGTATTTCAATAAGTTCAAGGGGGAAAGGAAAGGTATTTCATCATCTTTGCTTTCACAGGACTATTTTGTATGAATAAATGTCGGAATTTCTCAAAATAAAAAAATATGTAAGAAAAACAGATATGTGTTAATATTTTATTTTTTATATATAAAAAAAACCGAAATATTTATAGTAAGACGACAATACATACGCAAATTAGAATATTTTTCACCAAATGGTGTATTAAAATTAATTCCAATAAATCGCAGACTGTAATTTTCCTTCGTAACTGTCCTACTATACCACCCTTTATTTTGATGGCTCTTGGCTCTTTTATTAGTTTTGGGCGGGAGGTGATAGATTTAGATACACTGTAAAAAATTTTGGTCTCGAATCACGGTGGTTATACCGTCAACTTTGTGCCACTTCCTTTTACCGTAATTTTACTGGACGGTATATATACCGTAAAATACTTAAAGTACATGTACCGTAATTTAACTGAACATAAATTTAAATATTTTGTGGTATATGTACCGTAAAATATTTAAAGTATATGTACCGTAATTTAACTGGACGGTATGTGTACCGTAAAGTATTTAAAGTACATGTACCTTAAAAAAATATCGTTACCGCATATATACCGTAAATTAAATATATGGTATATGTACCGTAAAAAATATTTTTACAGCACAAATACCGTAAATTAAATGTACGACATATGTACCGTAAAAAATATTTATACAATATATATACCGTAAATTAAATGTACGGTATATGTACCGTAAAACATTTGTAATCAGTATGTGTACCGTAAAGAAATATACGGTATATATACCGTAAAAATACAGGATGATCAAAAAAAAAACCCTCCCACATTTGACAGGTTAAAAAAAAAAAAACGACTCTAATGAGAAACTTATTTGTTAAAAATATAGAATAGATATGACGAGAGTTTAAAATGACTATTTTTCAGAAATGACGTCTGGAAAGTGTCTTCCATTGCGAGCAATATACATTTCAAGACGATGTCAAGACTGATATCATCACGAACGCATCATCTTGTGAGAGAATTGCTACTTCCACCTGAATTACTCTCTTGAGGTGAGAATGAGTGTAGGACTTGTCTCAAGATTGTCTCAAGCAGAGGTAGCCGCTTTTACAAGACATAATATGTTAGTGGATGATATATTTCAGATATTGTCTAGAAATTTCTATTGGTTATAATGGATAACACTTACCAAGCATCATTTCTAAAACATAGCCATTTTAAACTCTTGTCATACCCATTGCATATTTTAAAACAAACAAGTTTCTCTTTACAGTCCTTTTTTGTTTTATATACTCCTGTCAAACATGGGATATTTTTATGTGTTATTCTGTAATCAAAATCGACGAATATACATGGTAAGCACAAGTCTTACTCTTATTATAAAAACTTATTTTGGCGAGAAATATTAGATTTGTGAGGATACATTTAAATATTTTGATAAAAATTTTAATAAAACCATTTGTAGATCATCAAGTTGTGCAAAGATATGTATGCTGGTAAATATATATATATATATATATATATATATATATATATATATATATATATATATATATATATATATATATTATTTTTTATAAATATTAAATTTTCTGTATTTCTTAAGGAATATTTTTTTTTTTGTTTTTTGTCATTACGTACAATTGTTTAAAAAAAAAAAAAAAAAAAAAAAAAATGGTAAAATGTAACTAAAAACAATGAATTTGAATTACACTTACATAGCTGCCAATTACTACACCTTTTCTATATTTACTTTTTATACCACTATTTTAAAATAGTTACTGCTGTCACATTTCAGGTTTAAATATACAGAGAAAATTATTATTTTAAAATAAGGTATAAAGATGCTATAAAAGTAGTATGCACGTAGAGAATTAAAAAAAAATCCCAAAACAGTGTTTACATTTGTGACCGCTATGATATGTGAGATGATCTCTGATAAAATAAAATGCTAATATTAAATTCCTTTCTTACATTTCTATAAATTATTAAAACTGAAAATAATTAATAGATCTTATATTATTTTTATTAAATAGTAACTATTTATTAAATTTTATTAAATATTAACAAATAATTCAAGAGTACTGACTGCCGAAAAATTATTTCACACTTCTTTTGTTGTTTCACAGACATAATTAAAAAAACTAAAGGATCAGAAGAGCGTGAAGAGAATACAAATCACATACACTTTCAAAAAATAAGGTAAAATTAATAAAAGTGGTCAAAATTATACATATACATTAATATTCTTGTTACCTTCTTGGAAATTAGGATTTTTATTTTTATTTTCTCAACATACAAATCTAAAAGTTCTTACATTCATTTAAAAGTTTAAAAATGTAACTGTCTAGCAAATCACCACTTTTTAATTTTTTTTAATGGAAATGTGCTATTATATTATTCTTGCAAGAATTGATAGGTAATTTATAGCTTATAATCTTAATAACAAACTTTAATTCTCCCTACAGATCAAGAAAAGTAAAAACTAGTTGTCGTGGGCAATATTGCCTATAACGCGAAAAAAAGTTAATAAAAAATGAAAAATGTATTTTCCTTCCAAATATTTAAATAGTCAAGACTAAATTTATACATTCATGAATAAAAATAAGTTTAAAATTTCATAAAAACTTTGCATTGTTAAGGAGAGGGTTTGAGAATCATATTAAAATTACAAATATAAATGTTTTAGAACATTTACAAAATAAATTAATATCATTATGATTCAGACACATTTAAAACAAGCAATTAAAATATAAAAAGATATTTATTACAACGATTAAATTACATTAATACACTATATCATGATGCATAGTTATAATATTTATGTATACAATTTATTTTCTTCAACACAGTGTGTCATTTACATTTATATACAAATTCCAATATTTTTGCCCACTTTGCTGGATTTTGATTATCCGCCAATTGATTATTTGTAGTTTGTACCACACACAGGGTTGATCAACATCAAGTACCTTAAAGAAAAAGATTCATTCAACATGGGTATAAGCATTAAAATAAATTATCGAAAAAAATACAAAAGTAATTTGTAGAAATGGTTTCACAAAATCATCTTAAGAGGTTATTTCAATATTCACAAGAAGGAAAAAGAGTGCTAATATTAATCCTATGGGAGCGTTATTTTCAATTTTCTCGTTTTGATTTTAATATATATGTTACAGGACAAACCCGATTTTAGGCCAAACTAGATTGGCCTAGGCCAAACCGGTCTATCCTAACGCCCATCGGATAAACTAGTTTTTCCTAGGCCAAACCGGCTTATCCTAACGCCCATCGGATAAACTAGTTTTTCCTAGGCCAAACTAGTCTATCCTAAGGCCAATAGGACAAACTAGATTTTCCTAGGCCAAACTAGTTTGGCCTAACTCTTATAGGATAAATTAATTTAGCCTGCTGTTTATTGGTCTGAACTAGTTTATCCTAGGCCAATTCAATTTGGCGTGATACTATTAAATTCAATGACCGCCACAACGCCAACATTCTTGTTTGTCCTAGGCTGATCTAGTTTATCCTCGGTCAATGTAGTTTTACGTGTTTTTAGCTCACGGGCGTCAAAGCCAGAGAAATAATGGGCTCACAGGTTCTCTATGTATGTATGTACGCATGTATGTACGGACGTATGTATGTACGAACGTATGTGCGTAACGCGATAACTCTTCATAGAAATAATGTAATTTGACGTGTTTTTATCTCATCAGGCTACCAAAGCCTGAGAACTAATCTGCCCGTAGGTTCTGTATCTGTGTATGTACGTAAGTACGTAACGCAATAATTCTTGATACAAGTACTCGATTTGCATCCAACTTTCAATAAATGTTTATTCTTATGAGGAGATTTTCTGATTAATTTTGGAAGGTCATTTGCGATTAATAATAAGGGGGGGGGGGGGGAACGAGAGGCTGATTCGCCCCTTCCCTTAATTAAAAAAAAATGGGTTTCTATGCATTATTAGCATATGTTATTCAAATTTTAGATACAGGAGCATTCTCTTGAGACGCCCCCATGATTAGTTGTGGGTGTTCATTGTTTAAGTATAAAGGGAGGGGGAATAGAGGTAACGACCCATAATTTATGTAAATGTTTTTTTCACGCAGAATTTATTGATTTGCTTCAAATCTTAGAATTAAATTCATTCTGGTAAAGCACTTTCCTATTTAGTTTTGGGGGTTAATTGAATAAGACAACGGAAAGAACGTGGGCATCTCGCCTAATTTTGGCAAATGAGTTTTTTCATGCAGAATTAACCAATTTTCTGCAAATCTTGGATTTGTTCATTCTGATGAATCGCTTCACTGATTAATTTGTGATTCTTTGGTTAAAATAAAGGGGGAAACTTACAATTTTTTTCCTTTCTTAAATTAGATAAATTGGTTATAATACAGAATTATCCAATTTGCTTAAAATTTTGGACATGAATTCATTTGATCAGTTGCTTCTTTAATTAGGCTAATTCTTTTTCTAGGCCTTCGGGAAGGCCCCGCCCTTCCCGAAGGAAAGCTATTTTGCCAGGACTCGGTGAAAAAATTAAAAGTTCAGTTCAAGCCCTGCCTGTACATTAATCAATGAAAAGAGACTCAGTCCGGCTCGATCGGCTCTACACAATTTCTGCAAAAAATTCAGATTTTGTTTAACATACAATTAAGATTCCTTTAAAAAATACTGCATACATATCTATTGGATAAATTTAGAATGTATTTTTAAATTACGATGCGTTCGCAGAATTGAAAATACACAATGTATTATTGATTATTTAGATTATTAGACCTTTCAGTATTCAAATAGGGATTCATTAAATAATTAATGTAGTTTAGAACAAAAGAAAAAAAAGGAGAATTATAAATATCATAACTATTGGATCTGTTCAGCAAAAAATTTTACAAATTTTATAAAGATTTCTGAATATGTTTCTCTGTCATTCCTTAAGGCTTTTCTCAAATCCAAAAGAGCTATATCATGACACATTTAAGAACAAATTCATTCTTGGAAATGCATAAGATAAACAGGCATTCTCACTCAGAAAACATGTAATCGAATGGCGTTAACCATTTTTTCATAAAAGCGTTGTACCTTTGAGAAAATACTATTAAAGCTACGTTTTGAATCGAAATTCCGCTTACGACTTTACGGAAAAGAAAAACTTGATGTCATGACAGGAATAGCTAATACGTCAACAGGTAATTAATTTCTCAAAAAAGGAAAACGCTGTTCGATTCCAAATTATGTTCAGTTCCGATCTCGCTCGAAAATGCAATAATAATAATAATAATAATAATAATAATAATAAAAGCAAGTCAGATCTCAGTTGGTATGAGTCTGCTAAAAAACACTGTTTGATGCATCATGTCTCTACGGTGGACATGTTAAATTTCTGTATTGATGTTATGGGGAATGACTCTTTAGTCTTTACACACATTTATCCTTATTCTTGTGAAAGACACTTTTTACCGGTCAAACAAAATTTCGAGCCAAATTACATTAAACTAGTTTTTCTTGGCCAAACTATTTTATCCTAACGCCAATTGGATAAACTGGTTTTTCCTACACCAAACTTGTTTATCTAAATGCCCATAGGATAATCTAGTTTTTCCTAGGTAAGAGGGTAATCCTCCATTTTTCCTTTCATACTTAACCATTAAACCCTCAAAACTATTCAGGGAATCGCCTTATCAGAAAGAACCTATATCCAAAATTTGAAGCAAATTCGTCAATTCTGCGTCAAAAATATTTATCTAAATTATATTGCGTTACCTACATTGCCCTTTCTTTTAGACTTAAATAATAAACATCTATAACTAATCACGAAGGTGTCTTGTCACAATGATCCTATAGCTAAAATTTTAAATGAAAAGTGATAATTCTGCATGATAAATCCATTTCTCAAAATTAACGTTGAGGGATTAGCCTCCCATTCGCCCCCTTTATTTTTATCCAATGAATTCCCAAAATTAATCAGAAAAGTACCTTATCAGAATGAACCTACATCCAAAATTGAAGCAATTCGGATAACTCATATCAAGAATTATCACGTTACGTACGTAAGTACGTTCATACGTACATACGTACGCACATACGTACATACATGCGTACATACATGCTTACATACATACATACAGAACCTGTGAGCCCTTTATTTCTCTGGCTTTGATGCCCGTGAGCTAAAAACACGTAAAACTACATTGGCCTAGGTTAAACTAGATCAGCCTAGGACAAACAAGAATGTTGGCGTTGAGGCGGTCATTGAATTTAATAAAATCATGCAAAATTGAATTGTCCTAGGATAAACTAGTTCAGACCAATAAACAGCAGGCTAAACTAGTTTATTTTATAAGAGTTAGGCCAAACTAGTATGGCCTAGGAAATTTGTCCTATGGGCCTTAGGATAGACTAGTTTGGCCTAGGAAAAACAGATTTGGCCTGTAACATATATATATATATATTTACATACAATAGATGAAGATGATCTACTGGGCTACTTTTCATTTTCCTATTTTAGTTATAGATTTTTTATATATATTTGGGTAGTTTCAATTTCCAAACCAGTTCTGTAAGTGAAAGAAAACTAAAAAAAAAAAGTCTAAATTAAAAATCTAAAAATTAAAAAATTACCGCAGGTACATCGCCCTCAGTTATCCTACACAGAAATTACTAAACAATATTTATATCCATGTTAAATAATATAAAATAACGCTCCCATAGAATTTACGTTAGTGTGTTCGTTTCTTCCCATGAATAATGCGGTACTTCCCATGACTCTTAAGAACCTACACCAGTCCCGTGGCTAAATGCCAATATTTAATGTTAAATTCGCGGGAAAATTTCTTAGAAATTTCTAACTTGTATTTTAGTATTTTTATTTTTACTTTTTTTTGGATGTGAAATTTTAAATTGATATCGTTGTGTGTTTGTACTTTTTTAACTTTTGTAACCATTTCTTAAGGCGAAAATAGTTTTATTTTCAGAACTGCTTTCAAAGTAGAAGCATCTGCACATAAAAAAAGGCCTTCCGGTAGTGCCGGGAGGAAAAGGTAGCTTTCATATACCTTATTTATTTATTTATTTATTTTAAATTAAGTTATTTTATTCAAACATACGAAGCTCAAATTAGTGGAGTCCGATTATATAAGATTGAATACTCGTTTTTGTCAATACTGTATATTAATGGGAATTTTTATAAATTAGTCATCTTTTATTGAAGCTGGTTTTATTTTAAGCGATTTATAGGGTCTCCAAATTCCACGATATCATGAAGTATATGCCATTTTAAAACAACATAATGGATAAAACAATCCAATGAGCTTGGTCGAAATCTTAATTCATGTACAAGCGCACACTCACATCGAAATCGATTAATATATACCAGGGCTGTCGCAGGCAAATTGATTAAAAAAAATGTCATTCACATTAAAAATCCAAACTGCTATATCTCAGGCGCTTTTTAAGGTAAAGACAAAGCAAAAAGTATTCCGTAATTCATTATCAATATCAAACACTTTAGAAAGAATCTTTCCTCAATTTCTAAATTTTTCTTTGTACATCATTATACATTTAAAAGATTTTTGATAAACTTAAATGGACACCATTTTGAAACAAGATGGCATCTGATGCTGCCCAACGAATTCGGTCGAGCCATTTCTATGTACTATGTACATACCAAGTTTCATTCAAATCGGCTCATAAATACGATAGTTACAGCGTGACAAAAATCACATATATATATTATATATATATATATGTCAAAATTTGAACGGAGAGTGGTTTTGGGGTCTGAGGGTCATGATCGATGAAAATATACCAAAATTTTCCGGGAGTGCTTTTCTCCGGACAGCTGCAATAGATAGATTTCTACTTTTTCTAATGACAGCTTCCTAAAACTGTAACAAACAATTGAAAAAGTAGAAATGCACAATAAAATTTATGTACTGCACCCTGTGTGAAAAAAAAATCATTTAAAAATATTAAAAGAGGGGGGGGGCAGTGGTCTGTAAATAACAATACCATAGAATTAATATTTAGCTTGAAAATTTCTTACCGAGCCTAGTGTAGGCTATGTGTTTAAACAAAAATGGAATTGTCGGAAATGAAATCCTTAATTTAATACATTTTCTCAACAATGTATTAAATTTTCACACATTATCAAGTAATTGTTATTTATTCAGTTAAAATTTTGAAAATGTTTTGATGGTTTACCATATTACTTTGAAACAAAAGCACGTGACATAATTTCTCATAATGTTTTTTTTTAATTTTTTAATTTAGTAGTTATTAAAAAGTGGGGTAATTTAAAATCGTTATAATTCGAAATGTTATTTGTAGAATTTTTTTCATTTATATAAACAGAAATGTATAATAAGCTTTAATTCTGATTTAGGAATTTTAAAAGCATTAATTTGAATAAAATTAAAAAATATTTGAAGTAAAAATATTTTTTTAAAAAAATGTAATTTTATACAATCATATTTTCAAAATTAAATATATATATATTTTTTAATTTGCTGAAGCAAAATTAATATAAAACATTTGAAAAAGACTTGTTCCAAATTTAAACAAGGTTTTTATTAACCGTTATTGGGTTAAAGTAATTTAAATACAAGAAATGGTGAAAAAACTCATGAAGAAAAAAAGCATTTTCACAGAAAGTCATTTCTATGAGAACGATTGCTTTGAAAACTAGATTTTAAAAAGAAACCAAAAAGAAAAAAAATAATATTTCTTGTTACAGTTAAAATAGAAACAAGGTTTTAAACGTAATTTTAAGCAGAATTTTTAATGTAATAAAACTGTTTAATAAAATTTGAATAGTTTTGTTTCCCGCACCGAAAGTTACAGGTCGCAGCATAAAATTAGCTGCGTGTGGCATCTCGCGACAGTGAATCTGTAATTATAATGAAGGGCAGGTTATGAAAAAGAAGTCAATTAAAAAACTCAGTTTATTTGGAGAAGAAAGGAGGAATTAAAATGGAGGAATGTATGGAATTAAAATCTAACTAGAAATAAGTAAAAAGTATGCGTTTAACAATGATAATACTGAGACGCTATTTTAGCTAGATTATGTGTGAGTTAAATGTACCTACAAATAAAATTATGCTTTTAGTAATAACTAAAAGTCATTATATTATTGTTACCATTATGGGTTTGAAATATTACAAGAAATGTATCAAGCCTTTGATTTAAAAAAAATCAAATATCGACTTTGTGTTTGATTTTATTTGTTTTTCAAAAATTAAAATAAGAAACTATGATCAAGATTGTGCAATAAAAAAATGCTGATACTCAGTCATATCCACTATTTTTTGCGATCACTATTCATATTGCAAGCCTTATAGCAGAAAGTTAAAGAATGGAGACGGGTGATAAAAATTTTCTTTTCTTCTTTGCGGATTATTTTTTCATCAAACATTTCTTTTAAGTTATATTTAACACTTTATAGCCCAGTCATTTTAGCAAAAATAGGGGAAAAAATTAGAACAAAGCTGGATTTTTGCATAGGTGCTAGTTAGGTTATGTAGTTGAACATACTAAAAGTCTCCATCGATCCGATGTGAGCTTTCGCCACCAGGGGGCGCTAAAGAGCTTGAAAATCAGTTTTTTGTGAATATCTCACGAACAATGGCATTTAGAGAAAAAAAGTGAATTACAAAAATGTAGATAGTTTAATTTTCTATAAAAAGTGTCATTAACATTTGTTTGTCACATTAACCCTTCCCTGTCAAAAATGTAAAAACGTGGCCATATTTGAAAGTAAAATTATAAAAATTCAAAAAATCTGTTGCTACTTTATAAAAAAATTGTAAACAGATCTATAATTCTCACCTTTGAATGGGGAAAGTGAAAATATAATATACATTTATGCTTATTTCCACACCACCCTTGAGGTAAAACACTTAATGCTTTTTTTTTTGTGTGTGTGTGTGATTTCTCTCGTAGGCATATTCCACTTATAGTGACTGGCTTAATCCAATTTAAGTTGTATAACTGCTTTAGTAGTTCTTTGCACAGCTTCAATTTCTACACTCGATTCAGATTCGTAATTATCTGTATTTATTTCTTTCGTTGCTGTACTGCTTTCAGTATTTTTTGTTTGCCTTTCGATATCATCACTGAATACAGAAGTAGCCCTTCCCCCCTCTCTTGCAGTGGGCAGGATACTCTCAATATTTTCCTCGTCTTCAAATTCAATTTTACTTGCATTATGAAATGAAACTCCGCAGCAATTTATGAAATATCAGAACATTTCAATCCAATTTTTCGGCATCCACATGCTTTTCCACATTCTTTGGACCAAGTATAAAAAATAGATTCAATAATATCTTTTGGTGCGGGCGGTAAAGATAGCAAGAATTGGAAACAAATTAGGTGCATTTTGCCAGCCCCAGTTCTCAGGAAGTAGTTTGTTGCTCAATCAGTATTGTACTTGATGATAAATACGTAAACTGTACAATCTAGCTGCATCTTCGGCAGGCGGCAATGATAAAAGGCTTTTTTTACTAACAGCAACTCTTTTCTTGAAACATACATAATGGTACTTTTGCAGAAAATTTTCCGCTTCACTACCGTTTAAAGCAAGAAAAATAGTTTTTCCAGCCTCGGAAACTTCAAATTAAGATACTTGATCACTTTTAAAAAGGCTGGCAGCTTGTATGTTATGATCTTCTACCTTCTTCAAAAATTTCGCTAACTACATTTTACCTTTTCCAAACATTGCTGATGTCGAGTCACAACCTGAAAAAGCGTGAAGGAACAATATATGATCTTTCAGAACAGCATCATTGTTAAAACTGTGCGATGAATACAGGGTGGTAACGATTCGTCCTCTTCCAGACTTAATAAAAAATAACTATCTCTGGAGGTGCTAAAACTGTCAACAATACGAGCAAGTCAACATCATCGCCAGCAACAGCAGTAAGCGCACCAGACTTTGCTACTTCAATAACTGTGTTAACAATTAGTGTGTCTGCACCATCTTCTGCTTGTTTCGCTTCGAAACCATTTTCCATAAATTTCTCCATAAGCATAGATATGAGACGTGTCTTATTTTAATGATTAGATTTAAAAAAATTCTTTTTCGCGATACTTTAGAGCTTTCTTTTTTTCCTTCTGTAAAAAATCTTCGTCTAACGTATCAGAAATAACAAACATTTTCCCTTAAATTCAAACAACGGACTGTCATTTCTCAATTTTTCCTTCAATGGATGATTAACTTGTGCGGATGTTGATCGTTTTTCGGCAATAGATTTATTGTATGATTTAATAGAATTCTTTCGTGAATAATTTTTCTTACTCTTTGAATGAACTGTAAATTCATTATTGTTTTTAGCCATTTCTTCAAATATTTTCCCCTTATGGTCATCTCTTTCCGAACTTGCTGTCACAAGCGACTTCAGACCCTTTTTTTCTGTTTTTACAAAATCTTTCGAAACCCAGTCCTCATCTCATGCAAGATAAACTATTTTGTCAATCTCCATTTTTTGCTCAGAATCAGCAATTAAGAAAAAGTCATTTTAAACTGTCATAAATAATTTAAAACTTTCTACAACATGCGTTGAAAATAAAATTATTCCCTTCCTAAAATCTTAAAAAGAAAAAATACTTCGTTCAATAAATTAGGGTCATTTCATACTAGCGAAATGAGCACCAAATAAAAATAAAATATTGGAAAGTGTTTGCACGTGGTACATTTCGACAAATGCAACGAGAAATAGGGTATTGGGCAATGACTATTCGTCACCTGAGAATAATAAAGTTCTATCTGTGTTTTTGAAAATATTGACTTATCTATATAGAAAGACTATTTGTATCTATGAAGGCATTTTTGCATCAAAATGATGTTATATATAATTTACATATGACCTTACAATCATAATATGACATTATTTTAATCCACAAATGCCTTCATAGATACAAATAGAACATTTCTATATCGATAAGTCGATTTTTTTAAAAACACACATAGAACCTTATTCTCAGGTGATGTATTGCACAAGCCCGCGAAAACGCCATACAAACAATGGGGGAGAGATGAGGCGGGCGAATCAAAAGTTGTTTAGTATTTGTTCTGCCTCTTCGCCGCGTTATGATTGTGCTTGCACATTCTTTTTCAATAATATATATTTTATCTTAATTTTTGGCAGGGAAGGGTTGGTGTGACAAAAAAATGTTACGGACACTTTTTGCAGGAAATTAAATTACCTACATCTTTGTAATTGAACTTTTTTGTCTAGATGCCATTGTTCGGGAGATATTTACAGAAAACCGATTTTCAAGCTCTTTAGCGCCCCCTGGAGGCGAAAGCTCACATCGGATCGATGGGGACTTTTAGTATGTTAAACTACATACTCTAACTAGCACCTATGCAAAAATCTAGCTTTGTTCTAATTTTTTCCGCTATTTGCAAAAAAAGGTGCTAAAATGACTGGACTATTATTACTGAATGCAAAAACGCGAGTTAGTTATTAACAGAACTGAATACAACGCGTAAAATCGTTAAAAGTAAATGTTTAATTAACGCTGCAATTTCAAAACATTTTACCTATGGATTATTTTCTGCCTCTGTAGTATCTGCCGCAGACAATCGAGAATTTTTTTTTCCTACTGGGTATCAGATAGTTCCAAGTCTACTCCTCCACCATACTTCAAAAATGAAATTGGGTAGCCATATTCCTTCTCCATTCCAAATTTTCTGTTATTGAAAATAAACATATATTATTTTTTAACGATTTAAATATACCAAATGAAAAAAAGTCTTTATATCAGCCATTTTATTAATATACATGGTGTCGCTAAACAAATTGTATGTACGCTAGGGGGTGATAGAACACATCAAGACGAGTAATAGTAAATCGGAAACCAAGGGTCCCAAACGTTTTCCAAAGGAGATAACCGCTTTTAAAGTTTGAGGTCCAAAATTTCAAATACACATAAAAAACGGAAAAATTGGTCGATTGATTTGCGGTTTTCACTTAAACTATTCTTTATGTTGGTATTTTCTTGAAAATAAATTATAAAGATAAATTTCGAAAAATGCCGGTAGAGAGCGCTTTAGTCTTTGAAGTAATGAAAAACTATTTTTTGCATCTCATTAAATGGTTTCGTAAGCTTAGACTTAAACTTAAATTTTGAGCTCAAATCTGAATAGTTGGAAGGGGTTAAGTAGCACAAACTTAACTGTGTTCAGAGAGTTTAAATTTCAAATGATTTTAAAAAACTGAAAAATTGGTCGATTCGTTTGCGGTTTAAAATAAAACTATTCTTTAAGTCAGTATCTTCTTGAAAATAAATTTTAAAGATAAATTTCAAAAAATTCCGTTAGAGGGCGCCTTAAACTTCAGAGTAACCAAGAACTAATTTTAACCTTTTTTTGTATCTAATTAAATGCTTTCCAAAACTTATTAAATGTTTTCGAAATCTTAGGTTTAAACTTAAATTTTGAACTCAAATTCTGAATCGTTGGGAGGGGTTAAGAAGCGCAAACTGAAATGTGTTCAGGATTGAAATTTAACCCCATCCCCCCCCCCCCTCATTGAACACAGTTCACTTTTGCGCTACTTAAACACTCGCAACGATTCAGAATTTGATCTCAAAATTTAAATCTAAGCATTTTAAAGCATTTAATGAGATTAAAAAAAAAAACGGTTAAAAATAGTTGTACGCTACTCCAATGTCTAAGGCGCCCTCTATCGACATTTGTGAAATTTATCTTTAAAATTTATTTTCAAGAAAACACTGATTTAAAGAGTAGTTTTAGCAAAAACCGCAAACGAATCGACTAATTTTTCCGTTTTTTATAATCGTTTGAAATTTAAACTCTCTGAACACAGTTCAGTTTGTGCTACTTAACCACTCCCAACTATTCAGATTTTGAGCTCAAAATTTAAGTTTAAGTCTAAGTTTACGAAAACATTTAATCAGATGCAAAAAATCACGGCAAAAAATTAGTTTTTCATTATGTCAAAGTCTAAAGCGCCCTCTATCGGCATTTTTCGAAATTTATCTTTATAATTTATTTTTAAGAAAATACCAACATAAAGAATAGTTTTAGTGAAAACCGCAAATCAATCCATCAATTTTGATGTTTTTTATGTGTATTTGAAATTTTGGACCCCAAACTTTAATGGCGGCTATCTCCTTTGGAAAACGTTTGAGACCCTTGGTTTCCTATTTACTATTACTCGTATTGATGTGTTCTATCACCCCCTAGCGTATATACTACTTGTTTAGGGACACCCTGTATATCAATATTTTTTCTGGATTGCTTGTCAAAAACTGTGAAAACATGTTTTAATTCCAAAAATTTTTGAAGAGTTTGGACGATAATGACTATGAAAATAAATAAATAAATAAAATACCAGAGGAAGACCGCTAGCTTTTCCGTCATATGAAAATTACTCATTATCAAAAAGTAAATGTGTTTAAAAAAACCCGAAAATATAATAACTATATTCTTATAATTCTCTAAATAATCAATTTGAAAAACAAAGAAATCACACAAGGTTTTGACGTGTAAGAAACTAAATAGTTATACTGTAAATCAATGATTTTTACTGTTATTAATATTTTATCACAAAAATTACGCAGGCTGATTTAGAAGATCTCAAATAGATGATAATTATAATTTACACTTCCCGTAAAACTTCTAATATTGAGAACATGTGATAAAATATGGATTGGCAGGTACACCTCTTTGTTTTAAGACAGGGGTGCAAAAGTCTTTGCTCCAGTTGCTCCAATTAGTCTACTAATTTTTTTCGTCTTGTATCATCTAATAATTTGTATAAATTTCTTGCTAAAATGCTATTAAATTTTACCCCGTGGTGAGTGATTGCCCCCCGCTGGTGCCTAGATTTTTACACCAATGGTCTAAAATCTAAATATGTAAAACAATTTTGAATGTAAACTTACGTAATCAGGCACAATCAAAGCGAAATTAAGTTTACCAGAAAGTAAACTTTAAACACAAAGACTTAAATCCGATTCAATAAACTCTCTCTGTGTGCAAAAAAGACAAATTAAAAAAAGTATCACTCCAGAAATTTGACTTTACTTGGGTGCTTTTTTTTTCTAGAGAGGAGGGGGGATCAAGAAACGCCGTAATTCGCATTTATTCAGCGAAGTATTTGAATTATAGGCTACACATTTTTAAGTATTTTTTAATTAGTTTAATGACACTTATAATCGTATAATATGCGGAATCACAAAATACCGAATCGACTAATTAATCAAACACTAGTTTTAATGACATTTAATTGACTTAAAATTTAATAAATAACCCAGTTTCTCACTAGTGAAAACATAAATACTGTAATAACACATAGATATGAGCTGCCAGTGAATTTTTTTAATCAGATTTGCAAATATGCCAGCTGAATTTTATAAGGGCCATATCAACTGGTTTATTCTGATTTACTTTGACTTAATTTTCTCCCCCCCCCCCTCTTTTTACTGCGTTCTATAAAATTAAACAGGACGATGACTCTAATTTTAACCCGGGAGGACGCGCGCAGGGCCCAAAAAACCCTGAGTGCGTATGGTTTTTACAATTATAACCACTAATTTTTTAAAAGTAATCTTCAACTTATTTTATCACAAAATTTGTATGAATTGTTTCCATCTAAATTAAGTAGATGTTATAATTTGATTTTATTGGTGACAAAGTTAAAACCATTCATACACTGGGTAAGGGCATGTTCTCCCGGGTTAAGAGCAATCAATGCACAAGTCTTTTTTTTTTTTTTTTTATAAACATTTAAAACAAAAAAGTCTTAATATAAACATCATTTCTCACTATTTTCAAAATTAGTATTATGAATGGAATATGCATGCTTTTAATAGCAAAACAATCATAGTTTAAAAAATATATATGTATATCTTTGTTTAAATCAGATTCTTTTTATTTAAATCAGATTTTTATGATTTTTTTCGTGTGTTAATATACTATGTTTTCAAACTTTAATTAATTAATGTTATTCAAGTACGGGATATATTAGTTAGTACTAGTTCTAATATTAGTAATAAATAGTACTAATATTTATTACAATATTAGTTAGTAATGGAGAATGGGATAGAATTGGACAGAAATTTTTCCTCATTACGTATTATTCTAAACATCAATCACAATACTAGATGGAGGCAGTGGCGTAGTTAGTGGGGGCAGGGGGGTGCTCCAACCCGGGTGTCACCCAATATTTATTTGAAAATAAATATGTATAATCTTACACCATTTGGAAAAAGAATTCTGAAATAAAATTAAATTTCTAGCGTACGACGAAATAGAGTTAATTTTCTTTTCTAAAAGAAGTTGAAATTTTATGCAGACTGGTGTGTTTAAATAAGATATTTGCACCAGGGAACAAAAATCTAATCTATCCAACGAGTGGGTAACAAAAGCAAACTTTAAAAGAAAGAATTTTCTTCGACATACAGACACCACATTGATTTAAGCGGATTATGGGTTAAGTAAAAATTCTCCCATCTGTTTTTTTTTTTCTCAATGCAGGTCAAAAGGTAAATGAGAAATGATATGGTCATTTGTTATAATAGCGTACAATTGTGAATGAAAAAGTATAACGGATCGTTGGGGGGGGGGGGGGGTGACACCATGGTAGCTGGCTATAACACAATTTACATCCGCTCTGGGTGTCACCTATCCTAGCTACGCCACTGAGATGGAGCAATGACAACCAAATCTTCAGTTGAAAAAAGTTGCTTTTCAGCATAAACTTAGATTTGTATAAAAAAATTGTTTATTAAAAAAATAAATTTGCTTACTATAATTTTAATATTTGCTGTAAAGTAATGACTTGTTTACCTGTAGCTGTAATAGTTCCCCTCTTTAGAAAACCTAATATTATACATTATCCATAATTTTAACTAAACTTAAAAGCAGCACTGTTGTTTATATAAGCAGTTTAATATAACAGAACATAATGGTTAGGAATGGGACAAGCTAGCAAAAGGAGGAATGAAATAAGTCGAATTCCTTCTTTTGAATAAGATAAATGTAAATTACTAATATTACGAAAATATTCTAGTAAAAATGATTAAATTTAAAAGGAAATAGTTGAAATATTGAACAGAAAATATTCAAAATTTTATACATGTCAGTTTGCTATTTTTAACACAATTTAATCCAACACGCACTTTTCGTAAACAAAGTAATTTTATTTTCCAATTTTTATATAACTTAGCCAAAGAAATGAATAACATACTTTTAAGAAAAAACAATTTAAAACATGTATAGTTCAAATTAATTATCTAATTATGTAAGTTAAAGGAAAACAAGAAATACAGATGATTAACTTACTTAAATGAATAACTCGGATCTCAAGTTTCCCATTGCCCGAAATCAACAAACTGACGCCATTAGATTTGTTGGTTGGTTGGTAAATACTGAAACTCATGCTGCTACCCGTAAAGAAGGCTTTTGCCTCGAAAATCTGACACCATTACTTCGGCCGGAAGCAAACTTCACGCTCTGCATTATCTTACCTATAATAAGACATTTTCAAAGAAAATGTTTTGCTCAGTCAATATTTACGATGGTTTTACTAGAAACAAGAATGATATATTAAATTTTTTTATTAGGTGCTGTGCATATATAACATTATCCTTTTAGTGGGGAGGGAGGGTCTGACACATGATATCGTAAGATATCTCTAGGAGAAGGGGGGGGTATTTGCCTTTTGATATCGATATCATTTTTGACCCAATTAGAATTATCTCTTTTTCTCTGTAACGTGGTATTTTGTTCAAAATAGTACATTATATATTTTTTTTTTTGTTAACTATTTTTATTTGAATAAAGCTATATTTTATTAAATTATCTTCAAATGAATCAATAAATTTTGCGAAAAATAAATTTAACCCGTTTTGTATGTTACTCAAAACAAAAAAAACTAAATTCTAATATATATATATATATTTTTTTTTTTTTTTTTTTTTTTTTTTTTACACTTTGATAACGATATCATTACCGAGGCAGGGAGTTTGATGGAAGTAACGTATGATATCCAAAGGGAGGGAAAGGATCCAAAATTAATAAAAAGTAAATAACGTTACATTTGCAATTAGCCCCTTACTGGTCGAATGGAATTTTTGTAAATAACCGCGTTTCTATAATTTACTTGAAATATGGTAAAGTGAGTGCAAAATCAGGGAATAGGGAATCATTATTTTATAGACATCTTTAACAGAGCAAGGTCGATCCATCCGATGGATCATATTGAGTTGGGTAGGAGGCATCGAATATTTCTTTTAAAAACGTCAGTAGTAGTGTTTGCATCAAAATTCCCCTGATGACCACTGAAGTAATCTCAAAATATCATTCAACATCTAGTCTGAATAATTTATCCAAGCCGGACTGAAGAGAGATCGGGGGAGGGGGGATTTTCCAAGGTTTGAAGACATATGGATGAGACTGTGAATTAATTTTAACTGTCTAAATGGTTTTTAGTGTTTAATTTTCCAGAATTTGGAGGGGAGAGATTGAGTTACTGAATGAGAGACCTTTCTTTTAACAAAAATAACAGTCTTGCCATATCAGTGTTGAAATAATAGGTTTCCCCATAGGTTCCCCCCCCCAGTGCAATGAAATGCCCCCCCCCGGAAAAATAGAGTTCTTGTGTTTTCACTGGGGAAAAAGGTTTCATTCCCTCACCCCCCCGGAGCCACAGAAGTCCCTCCCGGAGAAAAGTGTCTGAATTCAACACTGAGCCGTATGGCGAAAGAGCATCGAGTGAGATAGGTTCTAAGATTTTGATTTGCGATTTTTAGAGTTTTTGAACTTCACCACCTTTTTAAGGATTAGATCAACAGAATTGCTGATTACGAAATTCCAGAGCTCATCGAGATTAGGGTCTGAGTTCGATAAAATTCTAACAACGTAAGAGAAAAAGATTTTTGAATTTTTGTAATTTATGAGGTTGGTAGAGGAAAGGGGACCGGTGTTTGCAGTTTTACCGGTGGTTTAAGCGTAAATCTAAGCCAATTGACTGTTTGGTATTTTATTATTTTTTTCTGATAATGATGTATTTTTTTCTAGTTTTATGATAATTTTGTCTAAATTTTGACCGTGGGGATTCACGGGAAATGGGTCTTTATAGGCCCCAAATTGTCACCATCTGAGCACACACGATACGTTATACCATTTCATTTTTTTTTTTTTTTTTTTTTTTTTTTTTTTTTTTTTTTTTTAACAGACAACTTACTAGCCGCCAATCTTCATTATTTGAGAGAGGCGACGTTCAATACATTAGAATTATAGAGAACGTGAACATGCGTGTTACTAGTGTGTCGCTGAATAAGGAAAAAGAAAAAGGTAAAACGCATCGTGTTGCCCAGCTTGAAGTTTTCAAAAAATAAGCAGTACCATATTTCGGTGCTTCTCTTTATTTTACTTCATGAATAGACTCCACTTTGAAATTCCACCACGGAAATTTTTAACATTGTATTATTAGATTTTTTTTAAAGAAATTAATAAGAATTTTTAATTTCAAATAATTTTTAGCTGAAAAAATTTCTTATTTGTCATACCTAAAAAAAATATTAGTTATTAATGTCATAATTTTTAAACCCAAAATAAATTAATAAGACAAATATATAACAGTAAAAGAGAAGTTTATTAAGAACTAATGCAAGTTAAAAATGTAATAAAAATACATACATAATAGTTACTTTTACTTAAAAATAGTTAAAATGTTACATACCTCTTTGTCCTGCACGTCCGGTATGAGGATCCAACTGAATGAAATACAAAGAGCATACATAAAGGTGAACAAACCCTTTTAACATATAAGAATAGCACTGGTATATATATTCAATGGTACATAATATTACAATTCGAATTGCATGACTATGACTAAGTGATTAATTAAACTAGTTTAAAATCTTAGAATTTCACTTCTATGAATTGTATAATTCTCCAATAAAAATTAAGGATGGATTTGACATCATTCAGTATGATAGATTAAAAGTTCCCACTAGAAAGACGACATCTATTCAGGCCGTCAAGAACAATGACGGCCCCAGAATCAGTCACCTCCTCCCCCCCCTTACACAGACACGCAAGACACATAAAATGCATGTGAATCTTAAATAAAGCCTCGTCTATTTTGTAGACTACTTAAGTCACCTTTCATAAATTACATTATTTATTTTCTTGTAGTTAAAGATAATAATGATATATTCTAATAATTATCTATTCTTCTTTAATACTATTTAACAAAAGTAAATACAGTCCTTTCTTTTTTTTATTGTTACATTATGGTATCCATAAAAATTATAATAAACAGTGTGTATTGCAAGAGTTCCCTTTGAGATTTTTGGACTCCAAAACAAGTTAACGGCTGCACTCCCCCCAAAAAAAATAAATCCCCAATCCCCACTCCCCCCAATCTCCTCAGATCTGCGCGCATTTACATAGCAACAACAAGAACATCGCTTGAGAGAATGCTATGCACTGAGGCGAGGATACCATATTTTCCCTTACTGAAATATAATTATTTTCAGTATAAATATCGCCTTTTTACTGAAAAACAATCATTTTATGGTATAAATACCGTTTATAATTGAAATAGCACAGAAATTGGTCATTTTATGGTATAAATACTGTTTATAATCGAAATAGCACAGAAACTGGTTTTTTTAATGCATAACATATCTTAGAAATACGGTACTCATACAGTAAAGAATGATAACAGTAGACGTACCGTAAAATTTAGGTACATCTATTGAAATGCTACGAAAATTTTTACAATGTCGTTTTCCTTATTGAAAAATAATTATTTTACGGTATAAATACCGAGTTTTTACGGAAAAATAATAATTTTACTGTGTAAATACCGTTTTTAATCGAAACAGTACAAAAAACTGTTTTTTACACTTAATATACCTTAGAAATACGGTATTCATACCGTAAAGAGTGAAAATGGTAGAAGTACCGTGAAATTTACGGTACATCTACTGGAATTTTACAAAAATTTTTTACAGTGTATATTACTGGACAGAACTCTCATTAGTTTGTAAACATTTCGATTATATCGTCTAAAAAATTTACAAAGCTAAAAATGACCTTACCCGTCTCTTATATAGTAATTGGATGAATATGAGCAATAAATTACCGTTATACAAAATAGTACTTCGTCACGTACTTCTCTACTGAGTTCGTTTCAAATCTTGGGCTCTGTGGTTAAAACCAATCGTCAAAAATTACAGGTGATCCAGAAAAAAAAAAAAAAAAAAAAAAAAAAACCTTTCATAGAATTATACATTCTCCGTGTTATTGCAGATATACTGTCATTCATAATGAACTTCACATCTCTTCTATTCGCTCTGTTATCAAAAACAATGGAATGATTTTGAAAGAAAATATTCCTACTATCCCAAATCTTACTATTCAAAATGTTTGTATCTAGGATCAACGTGCAGGTTGAAGGAGGCCACGAGCCGCTCTTCGCGTCACGAGCTTGAAACCCAGTGGACCCAGATTAGACCCAGTTAATTCTTCCTAGTTTTTATTTTCGTTGAATAGGTTTTGTCCTTAATATATTTTCATTTTACTCTCTTCTGAATTTATACATTTTTATATATATACTAGCGGACCCGACAGACGTTGTCCTGAAACGGACTCCAAAAAAATCAAATGAATGTACATAAATATAATAATACGCACGATAAATACTATGCTCTTAGTTTAATTTCTCATTACAATTATATAAGGAAACAGTAGTTTTGAAGTCGGTTCAATTTTCGATAGAAAAGTTTATTTTTCTCTTTTTAGTTAAAAGTTAACGATTTTCTGAAGTCGGTTAATTAAAATTATAATACAGAAAAAAATATTGCAAATCATACACATAGGTCAGGAGTGGAGTTCGAACACACGATCCCTTTCTTTAAGAACGAGAGCTTAAATCTGGCGCCTTAGACCGCTCGGCTATTCCGTCCGCACTCCATTCAGTGAACGTAACCAACACTTTTAATTAGCGAAAAATCACCAACTATTAGTTTTTGCCTAATTACTAAAAAAGCACTGAATCAATTTCGATGAAATGTAAATCTAAACCATTCTCGAATCCACTGGAACACACACACAAAGTTACATTAAAATCGGTCCAGTCGTTTAGGAGGAGTTCAATGACAAACACACGCACAGAAGATTTATATATATATATATAAAGATATACTCCTTTTAATTCAATTTCCTACTTTTCCTTGTATTTTTAACTTATATTCTGTCTTAAATGTATAGGGGGAACTGGGGTACATTGATACAGTTTTTTTCTAAGATTTTTTTTGGTGTCAAGAAAGTAGAAATTTCAAGTTTTTTTCCCATGAGGTGACAGCAAAACTTGTGTAGTATGTTATAAAAATGTACAATCAATGTTTTATGTAGTATTTTTGCATGTAATTTTAAAAAAATCAAAAAAAGTCATTTGTATCAATGTGCCCCATCCCTGGGGCAGATTGATACGTTTAAGAAAAATGACGACAAAATAATACCAATGCATATTTTTCATAAAAAATGAGTTAGAAAATCATTTTATATTTATTTATAAAAATTCAAATCACCCACAATTTATTTTTAAGCAACATTAAAGCAATCAAAATTAAATATATTATGACTTGATGTTCTGTCTGTTTCTTGTCTGACTGTTCGCTGTGGTAACTTTGTCATATCTAGAACTTCAACCCCAGCATTATCTTTTTTCTTATGAAAGATGAAAAAATTACCAGTTTTTCTGTTTATAAATAGGTTCATAAACAGAAAATAAAGGATAATTATATTAAAAATCCTGTTTATAATATAAGTATCATTTTCTGTTCTGCAGTTTGTTTCTCTTACTTAACATTTCTCATGTCGAAAATACTTTTTTCTCTGGAGAATCGATATAAATTCGAGATTTGCCAGAGTGCCGCCCTTTTCTTTTATTAGTTCTACTAGCACTAGATGCTGGGTAAGTTCCTACGTCTTCTGTTTTCAAAAATACTATAAAATGCTCTAATATAAAGAAATTAGAGCTATTTCACTTCAATAAAAACTAATATTAGAAATTTTTCGGGAAAAAAAGGTTGCATTAAGGAGTGTATGGTAAAAAAAATAATAAAAAATAATGAAAATATAAATTATTAAAGGATTTAGGCTGTATCAATGTGCCCCGTCATAAACTGTATCAATGTGCCCCATACAGCGATTTTGAATAAAATGAGTCTCAAATCCAACACTTCACAATATATCTAACAATAAATAATGAGGAACTGATAAACAGTAGCAGTACTTTCCAGGGAGAGTATTCATTTTGGTTGAAAATACTGGAACAGTTGTATAATAGCATTTCAATTGTACAACTCAAATTTACTTTTCAACAACAAAAACAATAAATCACCCGTCTCATTTCATCAAACTGCTGAATCATTCCAAGATTTTCTGTATGTAGTTGAATACACTAGCATCACCTTTTGGAGCTGTTGTGAAACTTCCTGTAATGACCCTGTGAGCGGTAGAGGGGGTGTATCAATGTGCCCCATGTATCAATGTACCCCAGTTCCCCCTACTTTAGTTTTATATATATTTATAAATGTATGGAAACTTTAGAGACCTTTGGGTCCTCCAGCTACTCTGTAATCTAACAAATCTATTAAAAATCCAAGTCCTAGTATCTTTGGCCAGAAAGCCTTGTATTGTGGATAAAAATGTGTGATGCATATACATTCAGAATGATAAAACCAAAGTTATTATTATTACTTTTAAGATATTTTGGTAATTTTAAAGTAGGACTTCAAAGAAAGAATTTAAAACAAATTGCTGAATTCTCTTTTCGGGAGGTATGCTGGCAGTTATGATACAACTGAATACACTCAAACAAGAAAATTATTTGAAAAAATTTATTTTTAAGATCCGCCACCAATGCATCATTGGAAATTCGCAAGATGGATTGAATACACTATCATGGGCTTAAGAATTTACCAACGTTCTATTTTTTCGTTGTCGTTTGTAAAGTTTCTCCTCTTTTCTACTGGAACTCTGATCTTAACTTTATTAAGCTTATAACTTTTAAAATATGCAAAGACCCGGATAAAAAAAAATGAACACGGCAATTTTGAAACATTTAAACAAAATATATAAAATGTCGCATTAGATTTCAAATTATGTCTTCATTTTAAAGATGATAAAAATAGTTTATATCTATTGATAGATTCCATTTTTTCCATTAACAATTATGTAATAGGCAGTATTGTGCTTGATTAATCTCATTAAGTTTAATCTCCTGAATTTGATTCACTTTCTGCTAGTTTTGAACCGCGTTTGATTCATTTTCTAAAAAGCGAGAATGAGCTGCGTTAGACTAAAAAAAATCCTGAATTCTAAGATAGATTCTATTTTCCCATTAACAATTATGTAATAGGCAGTGTTGTGCTTCATTGATCTCATTAAGTTTAATCTTCTGAATTTGATTCATTTTCTCTAGTTTTGAACTGAGTTTGATTTATTTTGTAAAAAGCGAGAATGAGTTGCGTTAGACTAAAAAAAAATCCTGAGTTACAGTCAAAATTACAACTCAAACTCGTTTAATTTTATTTAAAAATTTCTCAAAGTTAAAAACACCTATATCCGTTAACTCGTTAAATCAAAATATTTCAAATTTTCTAAAAATTTATCTACTTTAATTTTCCGAAAAGCGCGCCACTTTACCACTCTATGGCGCTCTTTTCTATTCATTTTGAATTATTATAAATAATTAAATAAATTCTTACTTTAGTACATTCTAGTCGAATAAAAGTTAGAGTTTTAATTATATTTATAAACTAGCAAAAGCCATGCTTTGTTTGGATTCGCGAAGCATTATTTTATAAAACAGATATTTGAAAGTAACAATTTTTTTTTATTATTATTATTGCATCTTTATTAAACAAAAACGTTATTTTATGTTTTGGCGCATTTTAATTTTTTATTTATGATGTAAAACTGGCATAATAAGATATTTTCGAAGCAAACTTTTACAAATTTTTTTTTTTAATTTTCAACTAAAAGCTCTTTTAAAGATGTTTTTACAATTTCAAGTAGCCACTGGTGTTTTTTAATTGTTTGAAATATGCATGTTTCCAATCTTTGTAATCAACATCCGATAATCTTTGATAGCTATTTTAGAATAATATATTTGAAGAAAGCTTGAAGAAAATTACTTCTTCAAAATCCTATTTTCTGGAAAAAACATTTGAAATCTGCTTTCGTTGATACTATGAATTTTTAACTGTAAAACATTTTATTTTAATATCTTCGTTTTTATACATGTTAGCGTATGAGAATTGCTGTAATTCTCTCCGCGTGGGAGAACTTTTTACTTTCTGCGAATGGCAACTCAATTAATGGAATTATCTTTTAACGAAGCGCTCTCTCATTCTCGCAGTGACGTTTTCACGAATAATAGTTGTTGTGTTTGCGAACTTATTAAAGTCTTATTTTTCTATAAAATCCTTCTGATTAATGAGTCGATATTATTTAGCCACAATACGACCTTCGCAAAAATATTTATAAAGAGCTTGAACCAACAACTTCACGCAGATCTTTTAATTTTTCATTTATATAACAAATTTAAGAATTAATTTTATTTGTTTACAATTATTTTGTTGCCAGTTTACAAAAAAAAAAAAAAAAAAAAAATCCATAATACAATTCTTTTAAAATGTTTAAGTGTCATCTGTGCAAACGATTTTGCGGGATAATGAAAACATGTTTTATTTAATAAATTAATCATGATTCTATCTATAATTATTTACTCCATGATTTAAACTTTTTTTTTTCTGAAAATATACGCGTTTCATTTTTTTATTTATTTGCTAAAATGCGTCCGTATTGGAAATGCATGTAAAATAAATTAATTAAAATAATAATTTTTTTAACGTTTTACTGTAAAAAAAATTATATTCTGCAAATCTACAGATCATAATTTATTTTTGTGTTTAATTTGAAGTTAAAATATTGAATAGTTTTTTTGTAAAGCGTACGACAAATTGTAATTTGAGTGGACTAGTAGAGGATTCGCTTCGCTCATCCTAATAATGTTCTAAGCTAAAATAATACAACCAAAATACTGATAAAGCTTCAAAAATAGATCAAAATTCTTATACTAACAGATAAACCTTTACATACTGATGTTTGAGAATAAAAAACACATTCCATTTATTTTAGTAATGTCGGTATACAATTAAAAAAAAACGGGAGAAAAATGCTGTTTGATTTTTTCTACACTTATGCAGTGGTATGATGACCAAAATACAAAATGTTCATTACAGTTAAAGGAAATACAGTTGGCAAAAAAAGTATTTGTACACTTCATTTTTTTAAATTAAAAATAATTAAATTAAACAAAATATTTAAGCAAAAAATACTGTAGTACATTAATTTAATGCATTATAATATTATAGAAGCAAAAACAAAATTAAACGAATCGATTTTTTACATTACAATAAACAAATATACAAAAATATAATGCAAAAAAAGTATTTGTACACTATATTAATGTAATATAATTAATGAAAATTTAGTAAAATGATACAAATTAATATTTTGTGCGATTTCTTTTAGCGTTTATGACTACTTCTAGATAGTGTGACATAGATTCCACCAACTTTTTTGTAGCGGTTTGGTTAATGTTATTCGATGACACAATAAGAGCTTCTTTAAAACTGTTTTTTACTGATACATATTTTTTTCGGATTTTTGCATCCAATAGCATCTGCAAATTTTCTATTGGATTTAAGTCTAGAGATTTTAGAGGAGTTACCAGTCATCTTCGAGTATTGTCGTAAGCATGTGCTGGTGATCACAGCAGTATGCTTTGGTTGTTATCCTGCAGAAAGTGAAAAGCTTCCTCTATGCATAATTTCTTGGCACAGTTTAATAAATTATGGCGCGACACATCAATGTATGTTAAACCTGTCCTTCCATTCTCAATAATTTTTAAATGTCCTGCTCCATTAGAAGCTATACACCCCAAAACTATAATATTCTCCCCAACATGCTTGATAGTTTGAAGTATACGTTTTGGTTCTAGAACTGTTTTATTTTTGAGCCAATTTTTTCGAATGCTTGATGATAAGAAAATTCCGAATTTTCCCTCATCAGAAAAAATTACTGCTTTCCAAAATCCAATGATTTACTTCTGTATGCGAAAGCGAATACTATGCGTTTTCGCCTATTTGCTTCATTGATGAATGGATTTTTCCTTGAAGTTCTTCCTTTTAAATATGCATTGAGAAGAATATTTTTTATTGTTTGAGGTACTACTCTGATACAAGAAGATGTTGCAAGGTCTCCAGCAAATTTTTGAACCGAAAGCATAGGATTTTTTAAAGCTTTTTTAACAACACTCCCTTATTTCCTCATTGTTAGTTTGCTAAGAAGTCCTGGTTTTCATTCAATTTCGATGCTTTTAATTTATTCATAGTTTCTCACTATACATCCAATAGTTGTAAATGGTAATTTAATAGCTTTGACAAATTCTTGTTGCGAATTTAAATTTTTATTATGCTCAGTCATAGGATTTCATATATCTAGAGGTGCCTCTCTAGTTTTAGGCTCTATACTCAATTACTTCAAGAGCAAATTAGATTAAATGTCAGACAAATATAATATGAACTTAAAAATTATTAACAGCTTCTGTAAAAGTAGTCCTTTGACCCATAAACACTATAAAACACAGTACATATCAAGATGGAGAAATGTACAAATACTTTTTTGCAAGAAATTTTTCAACTTTTTCTGTTAGAAAATTATTTTACATCTTTATCGAAATTTTCTGTTGTGTATTTTAAAACGCACGGTAAACAGACTGTATTAAAACTATTTTTGACAAAATATCTGTTTTTATTTAGTCAAAAATTAAAATTTTTAGAGTGTACAAATACCTTTTTTGCCACCTGTATATATTTCTTTCGATATTGTATTACAATTCCAAATGTAGACTGAATTAGGGAATACAATGGTTTGTAGCAATTCAAAACTCATTGAATTTGTACGAAAAGAAGAAAACTAGTCGTTGGGGGCCACCGTAATACTTACCCATCATGAATATGTATATGAAAATAAAACATGTGAAACTATTTATACAATGCATTGCAATTCATAAACAAAATTTAAATATTGTTAATATACATAGTAATGCTATATTAAAGAACTGCTGATGTACCAATTTCGACAAATTATATAAAACACCAAACTACTCAAATAGTACCGAAAAATCCTTATAACTCAAAAAATAATAATTCTATTAACTAACAATTAACGGCGTCGGATTAAGCGTCTCATTTCGAATTAAAATATACTTTTGAATTGAAATTTGAATGAAATACAGGGTCATGAAAAATCGAAGAATGTGGAAAACAAGATTACAAGTATCTCGGCAACTAATAATCCGATCGACTTCGTTCTATATGCAAAATGTGTGTTATTTTATTGCCTTTTACATCCATTCCTTAGAACAAAAACGTTCGAAAATTTTTATATACCTTTCATCAGAACGAATTTTTCGAGAGTCCGAAAAAAATAGTTCCGGATAATCGAGGTTGCTGATATTAAATAGGGTTCGTCCCATTCTTACATACTACCTACATACAAAATTTCAAGTCTCTATCTCAATTTGTTCGGGAGATAGAGCGTTTACAGACAGACAGACAGACAGACAGACGGACGGCAAAAAAAATTTTCTAAAAATATATTTTTCGGAATCTCCACTATCTAAAACGTGTAAATCCGTCAAAAAAATTTTTTCGATTTTCAAAACGATTGCAAGACTTACCCTATACTACGTATGATGGGTAAGTAAAACTAGCTGAATGTGCCAATCCTAAAACTTTCTTCTATCTGATACGTACATTTTAATATTTAAAAAACATGTTACACATTCTGATACTTTAATAACTTTAATTCAGTACTATACCAACTTTAATTTTCATCCTAAATTTCTGCTTCAAACAATTAATCGGAGTAAAAACGAGTTTCCGTCTCTGCACGAGCCGATGGACAATAGAATGATAGGCAGATTTTTTTCAAATTCAGGACGGACCTACTAGCCATAGCCAAACACTCACACAAATTTTTTTTTTTCAATTCTATGCATAACTTCATACACTTTTAAGTAGTACAATATTGAAATGGCACACAAATCGCTTTTGTAGCGCCCCCTTCCGGCAGATTTTTTTTTTTTTAATTCTGGGAGGATCAACTAGCCATAGCCATACACTTACCCAAAAAAATGGTTCAATTCGATGCACTTGATACACTTTTAGTCGGTACAATATTGAAAATGGCACAAAAATCGCTATTGCAGCGTTCCCTTCTGGCGGAATATTTCAAAATTGAAGGAGGACCTGCTTTCCACCGCCAAAAACATTCACAAAACATTTGGTTCAATTCTATGCATATCTTCATACAATTTTTGATGTTAGAATGGCGATATACGGACAGACACACGAACAGATAGACATTTTGTAAAAAACATGGTTTTCGGAATCGCTGACCTCTAAATCGTATAAATCCGTCGAAAATCGGAAGTCAAAAATTTCTATTACAATACTATTTAAGATAAAAAAAAAAAAAAAAAAAAAAAAAAAGCAAAAATATTGCGTTCTCTGAAACTTGGAGCTTGGGTGAGAAAATCTCAAAATTTCTCGCCCGTTGGAATAACAATAATTTCTAAACGGGTCCGAAAAAAAAAACTTTGAAAATATATTTCTTTTTCGTTTTTATTCACTACATAGAAGAAAACAATTTATTTCCATCTATTTTCTAATTATATCTGGCATTTTCTGATTAACTAGTTACTAACTTTCTAAATTTTTACTTTTCTGCTTTCTAGATAACAAGTAAAAGTTTTTTTTTTCAAAACTTCAACTTAATTATGCTCAACAATATGAATAATTTTTTCTAATAAATTTAGTCAACCAGTTTGATGAACCAATCCCAAAATTTTCTTTTATCTCATGCATCTTAATATTACAAAAAATAGCTACACATGTTAATACTTCAATATTATTAGTTCAGTACTATAGAAACTTCGACTTTCATCTTAAATTTCTCCTTCAGTCAGTTAATCGGAAAAAACGAGTTAATCTTGATCATGATGTTTACTAAAGTCAGTATTTTTTGTTATTCTGTTATACTTCAGCTGTTTGCGAATAGCCGGATTAACGAGCTGTCGATGTACAACAAAATTACGAATAAAGAAAAAAATGTATGAAAAAATTGTTATTACAGCTCCTCTTTTTCTAAATATGTGAATACATCTAAATTCAAAGAATAACTGCTTCTTTTGTCAAAAACATTTGTATGAAATTTGATTAAATTCTATAAGTAATATCATAGACTTTTCGATGGTACAATAACGAAAACGGCACAAAAATTGCTACTACAGCACCCCCTATGCGTAGAATATTTCTAAATTAAAGGAGGATCTTCTTGCCAGAGCCGTAAACATTTATATGGAGTTAGGTTCAATTCTCTGCATAATTTTAAATACTTTCAATAGTACAATAATGAAAATGGTAGGAAAATCATTATCACAGAGAACCTACCGGCGGAATATTTCCAAGTTGTAGGAGGACTTGCTTGCTGTGCCTAAAAGCATATTACATGGAATTAGTTTAATTAATAGTTTAATTAGTTTAGTTTAATTCTATGTATAATTCTATACACTTTTCGACTCACGGGCACATGGACTGAGAAACAGACATTTTGTATAGACATGATTTTAGGGGTATCCGATTGCTAAAACTTGTGAATTCGACGAAAACTAAAAGTAGAAAACAATTTCTATTACAATACTTTCTTCTATTATACTCAGAATAAAGAAATACTTTTAACATGGATGAACGTTTCAGATATTTCTCTGCAAGTACTGAATTAATAAAAAGTTTTGTATTTTATTGTATATTTTTATTATAATTATAGTCACACATAATGGATATTATAGCAGTATAATTATTGTAATTTTAATTACATTCAATTGCTGTCTAATGACTACTCGGAGATTTCAGGACTCGAAATTTTGATGGGTCATTTATGAAATATCCACTTTTTTTGCTTAAAAACAGACGGGTCGTCACAAAACATAATATATTTTAATCAGCGTCTAAAACTTTTCATTCCATTGGAATCATGGGAAATTCGTTTTATATGCCTTCAAAAAGTCATTCAGAAGTAAATATAAGTGCATTTACACTTTCGTGAATAAGAACTCTTAGAAAATGCATTTTCTAAGAATTCTTATTCAATAAAGGTATTGCGAAAAGATATCCTATTTATTTTCATTTCCAATCCATTTAAATGAATGGATTATTTTAATAATGAATTTTTTATATAAATTTAAATTCCTAAATGTTATTAACGCCATAATTATTTCAATATCTTTAGCACGTTATCGATTGTCTTTGGTATTATTTAAGAAAGTTGCTATGTAATTAAAAAAAGTAATTCTATTTTATTACTTTCTTCTATTTTTTAAAAAAGAAAGTATTGGATTCGTGAAAATATTCGTATTCCTTTTTTCGACTGATTTACACGTTTTAGAGGTCACTTTCAAATAAATAAAGGATCCGATACAGCATCTTATTGACTATGCATAATACAAAAAATGTTTTAGCAGATATGTATTCATAAAATTTAACGGCGTGTTTTCTTGACCAATGCTATTTGAAGTTATTAAACACACATTTGGGTAATAATGCCATGCAAGAAAAACTATAAAATAAAATAGATTATTGACATACAGATTGTCTAAACATGTCATTCCCTTGGCATGTAAATTGTTAATTTAAAAATACAATATTTATAGCCCTATAAATTGACAAACATGACAAAAGTTAAGACATACGAATTTCTCTGTATTTTTTTTTCAACAATGACAATAATGCTCTTTAAATCATAAAATAAAAAATATACTTTCTTCGTGTGTAATTCCAAAGCTGAAAAGAATCAACCATAGTAATTACGCCAGTGGATTGCATTATTACCATGGTATACTTATCGCGCAATATATATTAAATGAAAAAATGCCTCCGCAAAAACATCCAAAATCTTCCACAATATTTTTAAATTGCATGAAATACTTTATTTATTATGTACATTTGTAGCGTATATCCTAATAAATATATATCTTTTACATTACAGAACTAAATTCAAAGTAATTAGATCTGGCGTTGACTTTTACGTGCTTCATCCAGCGATAAGATTTACAAAAAGAACAAATTAATTTTTGCGATTGTATTTGATTAAGATGACTCAGAGTCCTTCTGTGCAGAACCCTCATGAGCCATTTCTTGGATTCCTTCATAATTATGCGCAATATTAGCACTTGGTGTTATTGCCCACCCTGATGTTATTGACCCAAGACACTTTATATCCCTTCGAATGAATAAACTTTACTATTTTTTAAATCATCGAAAGTAAATAGTTAATTTAAAATTTACTATTTACTTAATTAAATTTTAAATTCCAGATATGAATAAGGGACCTTCCATCCTCTCAGTCTGCCCGGCACACATGCCAAAAGGTAAATATATAGTCTGTCTCAAAACTTTATGTATTCTTTAAATCGCGTTAAAAATAATTGAAGAAGAAGATATATGAATCCAATTTACAATAAATACTCGACATTTAATCAGAATAAGATAAAATCAGCAAATTTTGTTAGTTAAAAGGAAAATTTGTTTAATTTTTATTTAATTTACATATTTTTCTTCAAAAAGTGCCGTCTCACTTTTTGAGCACTTTATGCATTATTTTTTAGAAACACGGAATTGAACAGGTGTAATGAGGTTGTATGACGCCGTTTGCCAGTTTTATAAAAGTGTAAAAAGGAAAAAATCAATCCCATTCGTTTAAAAAAAAACCCTGAAAAGTAAAGATATCATAAAAGGTGAGATTTTAAAAGATTTTAAATTTAAATCACAAAATAAATCTGTTTCTCAATCTGCAAAAATTTTAAATCGATCAAAACCATATGTAGTAAAATAGGATTCAAAACTACTTTCGTAACTCAGTAACTCAAAATGAGATTAATTTATAGAAAAACAATGAAATTTTCAATTAGAAAACTCTTGAATAATCATGCCTACAAATTTCATGATTTAACTTTTAAGAATGTGTCAAGAAATATGCTATAAAATTTAGTGTTATTGTATGGAGGAAAATATTTTTAAGAACAAATTAAGATAAAATTCCCCTCCTTTAAAAATTGTCAGTAAATTATATTTATACACCAAATACATACATGAAATTTTATGTTTTCCTACTAAACTTTTGAACATAAGCATTTATAATAAAAGACTCGATACTGATTTACTTTGTTTATAATGCCTTAATAAATTTTGCATCACACCTCCTGTGCTTTCAAAAGTCTCACAATCTTTCCCTTTCAAGCGTAAAGTGCATAAACCTTTAAAGAAAACGATGTGAAATTCGTTCTCAAAAGAAAGATTAAATCTTGAATTTTAAACAGAAAATTTTCATACATCTTTATTCAAAGGGAAATTAATATAACGAGGTGAAACCCGTCGAAATTCGACGAAAGAAAATGTTTAGGAAGGAACTGTTTCATTGATTTATAATAAACCCACAAAATTAGCTAAAATAAAACATAGATTGGTCTGTCTACCTCTCAAGAAAATATTATTTTAAGCTAAACAAACAAAAAGAAAGAAACCTGTTTCTATAAAACTCAATTGTCCAAATTATTAAAATCAAAATTTAATCGCATGTGTAATCAGTAGAGTATAACAAAGGTGAGTTATTATGATGAAATTATCAATTGAGACTCTTAAATTTGGTATAAAGCGAATGAAAAAAAAAGTTATTCCTGATGAACATCATCCCATGTGAAATCTTAATCCGTCCTTATTTTCATCGTCTGAAAATTTACATACGCACTTCTCACAGTATTTTAATTTGATCATTTTAAAATCACTTGTTTTTTTATATATATAAAAAACATTATTTGCATCCGTTGAAAAGCATTCCATTTTTACGGATCCAGTCTTAAATAACATTTATAGTAAAGACATATGACGTCATTAGGACGGAAAATTACACAAACGCAGCAAAACAATATTCAAGACACTCGGCAAAACAAATCCGATATCTAATTATTCACAAATCTTCATTTCCTTACTTATTTTATAATAACAATATAATTATATATTGTATATTATATATTATAAATTATAATAATATTGTTTTATCAGAAATCATTCACTTGTATTTTTTTTTTTTTTTCAAAATTTGAAAAATATCATTGCACACACACGGATAAATAAAAATGTTCTCGTTTAGCTTTTTGATAGGAACTGAGTAAATGCGGCATAGTCACTCGAAAATTTTTTTAAATACATTTTTGTAAAGAGAATGTATTCTATGTGTAAATTAAGTTTGCAATAAACTAAAAAAAGCATTTAATCTATACTAATAAAAGAACAAAACGCTCTGCCTGTCTGTGTGTGTGTCTGTGTGTCTGCGATGGCTAACAAAATCTACAGCACGTACGAAGCTCAAAATTTTGTTGAGAGTAGCCCAATGTCTCTTCTGATGCACCTGAAACTCAGAATTTCAAAATCCTCTTTATTAACTGAGTAATTAATTAAATTCCAAAGCTCACTCTCATAAAAAATCGACCTTTTTCGCTTTTTTTCCCTTTCATTTTCTTATGGTTGATTGGTTGCATAAAATTTTCGCAGAAATAATTAAAAAAGCTGGGACAAACCTTTAAAATCCATAGACTTTCAAACTGTCAGTTTAAATGAGGATTTTTTTTTTAATCACAGCTGCTGTACACCATGGAGAAAAAAATAGGTGGAGGCGAAGTAAACTGAAAAAAAGGTTTGCAATATTAAACCATTTATCGCTGAAATTTTAATGTCTCAAACAAAAGCACGAGGAAAGAATTTCGTATTAATAAAACGAATTGAAAGAAATGAATTACAGCTGAAACATATTTTACGAAGAAATAGTAATTTTTTAAAAGGTTTTATTATTATATTATTTAGGTTAAAGTTAAAATGCATTTATGTTATGGTTAGAATAAGGATATGTTACAATAAAGTGAAGGCTAGGTTACATTTCTGTTATATTTAATTTACGGTAGGGTACTGTTAAGTCGCTGTTAGGTTAAAGGCAGGTTCTGGTTACGGTACAAAAGTTTAAGGTTAGGAATTTATACATAGAGTGAACATTACGCAAGATTTGATTAAAAATTACACTTACTTTTGTTAAATATCTCTGAAATTATAATACTATATACCAATCTTTTAGCTACCATCGTGTATAGATTTCATTCATGGTATAGTCGGATTTTAAAGTGATATAATTAGTTTGAAATTCAAAATATTTCACTTGGGATTTGTATGTGAAAATAATAATTAGTTACGTGACTTAACAGTGATTTTTACGGGTAAATATCAATTTTTTAACACGAAAATCATGCAATCGTTGGATACATATTCCCTCCCGCGTTTTTCATTGCTCATTTTGAGTATTTTTAGAGCTTAATATTAGTTTTTGTTTTTAAAACCGATTTTTCACACAGTCAGTGGCTACGTTTTTCAGACAATGCATTTCTGCATGTAACGAGTTAATGATAAAATCATACAAATTTCATGTTCGTTTAATATTGTTAATACGGTCCCGGGCAACGCCGGGCGGATCAGCTAGTTGATGAATAAAAACGCAATTAAACCAAAATTCATCGGATTTTTCATAAGACGATTTTCTTTTGACATGATATTTTTAGTTCAGTTTTCAATTTTAAGTGAAAGTGGCGTATTTCTGTTGCCACAATTACAAAATTCGTACTAAAAACAATAAAAAAATTAATAACTCATAAATAAATTGAGATACATCTTTCAAACAAATTGCATTTAAAAGTACATTTTTTTCTCAATACGACGATATAAAAATTGAAAATGTGCGATATTCAGAAGTATAAAATTTGTAGTACCGAATTCCAAAATCGGCAAATAATTGCAAAACCAAATTGCATGCGAAAGTATTGCCATTCACAAAATGACGTATGCGTTACGCACAGATACGTTTGGCCTTTATAATATAGATATGATTGTGTCTAAATGATTACCTTAAAAAGGTTTCTGTAGCAAAATTTGTCTTAGAATAAAACAAGCATTTTAATTCTTTTGGAGATTAGCTTTTTGCTAGGATATCTTCATTCACTGGACTTATCTTCAGATTACTTTTAAATGACTTAATGAAATGTAAAATGCTTCAGCAATCAGAATATTTAAAAATAAATCTTTAATATTATAATAAATCTTTGATGAAGAGTCATGTGTTATATCAAGATTTCTATTTCCAGTAAGTATTTCATTTTTAAGTTCCTTAAAATACTGCAGTCGAAAAATGACTGATTTCTGAACATTTAAAAAACTTCGTATGCATCTGTGTGCAGCTTTAAATCTTTTAATCTCACTTTTTCATTTTTTCTTACTGAATGGTGTTTAATTCTCGTTTTAATCTGCCAAATTATAAAATTCTGAAAATTTCCTATTCTAAATCATTTTTCTTAATTTGTGGCTCGAATTTCTGCACATTGTTTTGAAAATAATACCTTTTTTCTATGGGATGGTGTTAGATTCTTATATATCCTTTATGTTTCAATATATGAATTCATGGAAATTTCGACTTCTAAACCATTTTTTGTAATTTATGGCTAGAATTTCTGCAAATAACATTGTTTTGAAAAATTAATGAAGTCGTTAGAGTATTAATCGCTTATAACTGAAATTGTGATTCATTTATCGAAAAACGATGAAATTTTCTATTACTAAAATAATCACACCTACAAATTTCACGCAGTTACTTTTCAGAATATTTCAGGAAATATTCATAAAATTTTGTGTTGTTGAGAGAGAAAAATGGTTTTTAAGAAATACCTAAGAAAATATTCCCTTCCTTTAAAAATTGTCAATATAATTTATTTATACTAAATACATACATGATATTTTATATTTTCCTACTACCCTTTTGAATACAGTAAAAGACCAAATACTAATTTACTTTGTTTGTTAATAATGCCTTAAAAAATTATATAACATTCCTCCTGTGCTTTTAAAAGCCTCACAATCTTTACCTTTCAAGCGTAAAGTGCATAAACCTTTAAATAAAACGATGTAAAATTCGTTCTCAAAAGAAAGATTAAATCTTGAATTTTAAGCAGAAAATTTACATACATCTTTATTCAAAAGGGATTTAATAAGATATGATTGTGTCTAAATAATTACCTTAAAAAGATTTCTGTAGCAAAATTTGTCTTCCAATAAAATAAACATTTTAATTCTTTTCGGGATTAGCTTGCTGATGTGATGTCTTCATTCACTAGACTTGTCTTCAGATTACAATAAAGTGCCTTAATAAAATTTAAAAGCTTTAGTGATCAGGATAATTCTCTTTAAAGAAGAGTCATGCGTTATGACAATATATTTATTTCGTGTAAGTATTTCATGAAATATATGTTAAGTTCCCTAAAATACTGAAATAAAAAAAAAGACAGATTTCTGAACATTTAAAAAAATTCGTAATTATCGTGTGGGTAAATGTAAGTCATTTAATGTCATAAAAATTTAAACTTTATTCTAATTTTTTCGTTTTTTAGCATCCGATGCTATTTCTTTCAGACAAGCTAAAAATGTCGTGTCATCAGCCCTGAATTTTCTAGTCAACCGATTTTGATAATTATTTTTTTAAATGAAAGCTATTTATTTGTAGTTGTGCCCATTTTAATTATTTTTAAATTTATTTCCATTTTTATATTTTATTTTTAATTTTAAAAGCTTTTTCATGACATTTCTTCAAAATGGTGGCAACACAGTTTAGCTTTTCTCTCGATAATAAATTTTTATTTTCTAAAATGATTGCGTATAATTATGCACTAATTGGGTTAAAAAAAAGTCCTTCCGGCAATGCCGGGAGGAAGAGGTAGCTTTCATATACTTACATATTTATTTATTTATTTTAAGGTAAGTTACATTGTTCAAAAATACTAAGCTCAAATTAGTAGAAATAATCTTATAAAATTAGTGATTTTATAAGATTGAATACTAGTTTTTGTCAAGACTGAATATTAATAGGAATTTTTAGAAATTAGTCATCTTTTATTCAACCTGGTTTTATTTTAAGCGATTTAGAGATTCCACGACATCATAAAGTATATGCCATTTTAAAGCAACATTGTGGATCGTTCAGATCAGACCGTTTCAAAATGTCAGCCATAAGCAAAATTCAAAGTGCTATAACTCAATCATTTTTTAAAATATAGACAAAATAAAAAGTGTTCCGGAATTGTTGTTTTAAGTTCTAACACGAAAAAGACAAATATTTTTCAACTTTTAATTTTTTCGCATTTAATTTTAAATTTTAAATTTTTTAAAAAAATTAAAACGGCCACCATTTTGAAACAAAATGGTGGATGATGCTGGCCAACGAACTCGGTC
This sequence comes from Maratus speculifer, assembly GCA_964019185.1. Lineage (NCBI taxonomy): Eukaryota > Metazoa > Arthropoda > Arachnida > Araneae > Salticidae > Maratus > Maratus speculifer. The sequence continues at coordinate 274,683,954 of OZ025289.1, read as the reverse complement.
GAGACATTTGTATGTACTATGTACATACCAAGTTTAATTGAAATCGGTTCATAAATACGCGTGTTATCACGTGACAAAAATCAGATCGTTTCAAAATGTCAGATATAAGAAAAATTCAAAGTGCTATAACTCAATCATTTTGTAAGATATAGACAAAATAAAAAGTGTTCTAGAATCGTAGTTCTAACACGTAAAAGAAAAATATTTTTTAAATTTTGATTTTTTTGCATTAAATTTTAAATTTTAAAATTTTTTAAAAATTTAAAATGGCCACCATTTTGAAACAAATGGCGGATGATGCTGGACAACGAACTCGGTCGAGACATTTGTATGTACTATGTACATACCAAGTTTCATTGAAATCGGTTCATAAATACGTGTGTTATCACGTGACAAAAATTAGATCGTTTCAAAATGTCAGCCATAAGAAAAATTCAAAGTGCTATAACTCAATCATTTTTTAAGATATAGACAAAATAAAAAATGTTCTGGAATCGTTGTTTTAAGTTCTAACACGTAAAAGAAAAATATTTTTACATTTTGATTTTTTTGCATTAAATTTTAAATTTTAAAATTTTTTAAAAATTTAAAATGGCCACCATTTTGAAACAAAATGGCGGATGATGCTGGCCAACGAACTCGGTCGAGACATTTGTATGTACTATGTACATACCAAGTTTCATTGAAATCGGTTCATAAATACGTGTGTTATCACGTGACAAAAATTAGATCGTTTCAAAATGTCAGCCATAAGAAAAATTCAAAGTGCTATAACTCAATCATTTTTTAAGATATAGACAAAATAAAAAGTGTTCTGGAATCGTTGTTTTAAGTTCTAACACGTAAAAGAAAAATATTTTTCAACTTTTAATTTTTTCGCATTTAATTTTAAATTTTAAATTTTTTTAAAAATTTAAAATGGACGCCATTTTGAAACAAAATGGCGGATGATGCTGACCAACGAACTCGGTCGAGACATTTGTATGTACTATGTACATACCAAGTTTCATTCAAATCGGTTCATAAATACGTTAGTTATCGCATGACAAAAATCAGATATATATATATATATATATATATATATATATATGGTTATATATATATATATATATGTCAACATTTGAGCGGAGGGTGTTTTTGGGGTCTGGGGGTCATGATCGGTGAAAATATACCAAAATTTTCCGGAAGTGCTTTCCTCCGAACGACTGCAATAGGTAGCTTTTTACTTTTTGTAATGAAAGCTACCTAAAAATATATATTTACTGAGAAATAATATTAATAATGTAAATAAAATGACAGAAAATAATTTATGATAAAAATTAATGTCTAAATCAAAATAAGAGAAATTTCAAATGAGGAAAATTATGTCATTCAGCAACCAGATAAAAAATTACAATATTATTATGGATGCCTTAGCTAGCTTACAGTAGCTTTTAAAGAACATTTGAAGAGAAAATGACGTCACTATTTAAAACATCGTATTTTTACTCATAACGATATTAGGTACTACTCTGTTATCCCGTCGACCAATTTCGCCAAATTATACAAATCGACACATTAATAGCCAAATTATACATATTGACATAATTTTTATTTTAAATAACGAAAAAATAAATAATTAGTAGAATATTAATAAAAATATTAATAAAAAGTCGAAATAAAAATCACTTAATGACATTTTAAACACATGAATCGTATTTAATGTCATTGAATGTGACATTCACGATAATCCATTATTGGCATTTAATCTTATAGTTTGGCGATAATTTTTTGGTCGATGGGATAACCTAGTAGTACCCGATATTACTTTTTTTTCTTTTTTTTAAATAAAGCTATTTTTCTGTGAGTACATATAAAATAAAATTTCTGGATTTCGCCGGCAACTCATATTACAATTTTAACTGTAGATGTGCGAATATTTGAATGCAAAATTGTAACTGGCAAATTTGACATTTACTTTGTAAATATATTTATTATATATTGATTCAATAATGTAATTACTTTTGCTTTTTTTAAAACCAAATCGATCAGGTCTTTTAAACATTTCATTCGTCGAATTCGACGGGATTCCATTCGTTTTATTGTTAAATTGCATTTCCTTTTACTCAGAGTCTATAAAAAAGCGTTTAAACTAAAGAAAAAATCCGCTTTTGATGAATCTAGTCAATGAAGAAGTAGCACGTCAAATTGTATCTCTTTATTATTCCGCAATTCCAATGTCTCAGAGAGAAAATGCTATTCAATTGGGTATTTCACGCCGTTCTGTTTGCTATTATATTGATAAACACAAGAAAAATGAAGTTAGTTCATTGCAATCTAAACGGGGTCGCTCTTCTAAAAAACTTCTATCTTTTTTTTTTTTTTTTTTAATCGGAGGCGAAACTGAATTCTGCAATGGTAGAATCTACATTCATCTTGTGGTTTATATTTATTAAGACTTGATTTATGGAAATCCAAAATTTCAAACTTTTCTTCCAATTAGTTTTCAAATTATGCTAAAAAACGGCAAAATAATGATTTAAGGGGCCGTCTACCATAGCGACTAGGTATTTTAAAACCTCTTATCTATCCTGTAATCTAGCAGTTTTTTTTTTTTTTTTTTTTTTTTTTTTTTTTTTTTTTTTTTTTTTACGGAATAATGTTTAATTCTCGTTAATCCTTTACCTCTTAAATTATTAATTCATGAAAATATCTAGATTTCTGGCTCGAATTTCTGCACTTAACAATGTTTTGAAAAGTAATGATGTCGTGATGCTATTAATCGCTTATAACTTAAATTGTTATTAATTTATTGAAAAACGATAAAATTTTCTATTACTTCAATAATCATGCCTACAAATTTCACGATTTTGCTTTCAAAAATGTGTCAGAAAATATGTCAAAAAGTCTTGTGTTGTTGAGAGAAGAAAATGTTTTTTAAGAACCGCCTAAAAAAATTCCCTTCCTTTAAATATTGTCAATAAATTTTATTTATACCAAATACATGCATGAAATTTTATATTTTCCTATTACACTTTTGAATATAAGCATTTATAATATAAGACCCGGTACTGATTCACTTTGTTTGTTAACAATGCCATAATAATTTTTGTAACACTCCTCCTGTGCTTTTAAAAGACACACTATCTTTCCCTTTCAAGCGTAAAATGCATAAACCTTTAAAGAAAACAATGCGAAATTCGTTCTCAAAAGATAGATTAAATCTTGAATTTTAAGTAGAAAATTTCTATACATCTTTATTCAAAGGGGATTTAATATAATATGATTGTGTCTACATGATTACCTTAAGAAGCTTTCTGTATCAAAATTTGTCTTAGAATAAAATAGACATTCTTTCGGAAATTAGCTTGGTGATGCGATATCTTCATTCCCTGGATTTATGTTCAGATTACATTAAATTGTCCTAATAGGATGCAAAATGCTTCAGCGATCAGAATAATTTTCTTTAATGAAGAGTCATGTGTTATATCAAGATTTTTATTTTCAGTAAGTATTTCATTTTTAAGTTCCTTAAAACACTGCAATAGAAAAATAACGATTTCTGAAAGTTTAAGAAAATTCGTATACATCTTGTGGGTAACTGTAAATCATCTAATGTCATAGCAATTTAAACTTTATTCTAATTTTTTCGGGGTTTTTTTCTACAGAATAATATTAAAATTTTAATATTCCTTTATGCACCAGATTATGACTAAGATATGATTGTGTCTAAATGATTAACTTAAAAAGCTTTCTGTAGCAAAATTTGTCTTAGAATAGAATGAACATTTTATTTCTTTTGGGGATTAACTTTCTGATGCTACATCTTCATTCACTGGACTTATCTTCAGATTAAATTAAATTGTCCTAATAGAATGTAAAATGCTTTAGAGATCCGAATAATTACCGTTAATGAAGGGTCATGTGTTACGCCAAGATATTTATCTCGTATAAGTATTTCACGAAATATATTTTAAGCTCCCTAAAATACTGAAATAGAAAAGTGACGGATTTCTGAACATTTAAAAAAATTCGTAACTATCTTGTGGGTAAATGTAAATCATTTGATGTCATAGAAATCTAAATTGTATTCTAATTTTTTCGTTTCTTTTTTTCTACGGAATGGTGTTTAATTCTTGTTAATCCTTTATCTCCCAAATTCTGAATTCATGAAAATTTCTTGATTTCTGGCTCGAATTTCTGCACTTCACAATGTTTTGAAAAATAATGATGTCGTGAGACTATTAATCGCTTATAACTTAAATTGTGATTCATATATGGAAAAACGATCAAATTTTCTATTACTTCAATAATCATACCTACTAATTTCAGGCTTTTGCTTTTAAAAACGTGTCAAAAAATATGTCATAAAGTTTTGTGTTGTTGAGAGGAGAAAAATATTTTTTTAAGAATCACCTAAGGAAATATTCCCTTTCTTTAAAAATTGTAAAAAGATTTTATTTTTACCAAATTCATACACGAAATTTTATATTTTTCTACCATCCTTTTGAATTTAAGCATTTATAAGAAAAGATCCGGTATTGGTTTACTTTGTTTGTTAATAATGGCTTAATAAATTTTGTTACTTTTCTCCTGTGCTTTTAAAAGACTTACAATCTTTCCCTTTCAAGTGTAAAGTGCATAAACCTTTAAGGAAATCGATGCGAAATTCGTTCTCAAAAGAAAGATTAAATCTTGAATTTTATACAGAAAATTTGCATACATCTTTGTTCAAAGGGGATTTAATATAATATGATTGCCTTATACAGCTTTCTGTAGCAAAATTTGTCCTAAAATAAAATAAACATATTAATTCTTTTGGCGATTAGTTTGATGATCCGATATATTCATCCACTGGACACTTCTTCACTTTTTTAGATTGCATTAAATTGCCTTAATAAAATATAAAATGCTTTAGCGATCCGAATAATTATCCTTAATGAACAATCATGTCTTATATCAAGATATTTATTTCGGGTAATTATTCCATCAAATATATTTTAAATTCTTTAAAATACTGCAATAGAAAAATGACAGAATTTTAAAAATTTTAATTCATTTCAAAAATTGACATTTAAAAAATTTGGATTCATACCAGAAGGGTCAAAAAGTATTTTTATATTTGTTTGGTGTCAAACTATTCTTTATTACTTAAAATAAGAATTATTTTTCAAAAAGATCTCGTCTGAAGTCGGAATTTCTGGATAAAAGTGGAGGCCAAACATACACCCCTGGTATATAGCTTATTATGAGGTGTAGACTATTCAGATATAAATGTGCAGAAATATATAACAGTTGAAACGAATTAAAAAGTTTTCGCAAAATAGAGGTGTTTAACGAAATAATAAAATTTAACCTAACCAGAACCTGAAATAATAATAGTCAACCTGATCAGAAACCAACCCCCAAAACAAAAGTAAAAGGCAACCCGATTCGCAATGGAAGAATGCAGCGCTAACCCTATCCGACTCGACTCTCAGTTTGAATAGGATGCGGGTAAAATCAGGTAACCCAACTCGACGCAGGCATATATTCAATTTAAAAACTTTGAATCAAATTGTTTTGTTCGTTAAGCTCAGTTCCAGAGGTGATCATCTCTGTCATCTCCTTGTATTTTTCATTTTTCGATAAAAGCAGATATTTCAGAAAATACTATAAAGTTTGCTTTCTGACTCGAATTTCCGGACATGGCATTGTGGTAATAAATACAGATGCCGTGAGACTATTAATCGCCTATAATTCGCAATGAAATTTTCGAGTAAAAATCTGATCAATAATCATGCCTAAAAATTTCACGATTTTACTTTTAAGAATGTGTCAAGAAATATCTCTTAAAGTTTCTTGTTGTTGTAAGGAGAAAATGTTTTTCAAGAACAACTTAAGATAAGACTCCCTTCCTTTAAAAATTGACAATAGATTTTATTTATACCAAATACATACATGAAATTTTATGTTTTCCTGCTACCCTTTTAAATGTAAGCACTTATAATAAGAGACAGGTTCTAATTTACTTTGTTTGTAACAATGCCTTAATAATTTTAATAATATTCCTCCTGTGCTTTTAAAAGACTCACGGGCATTCCCTTTCAAGCGTAAAGTGCATAAACCTTTAAAGAAAAGGATTTGAAATTCGTTCTCAAAGGAAAGATTAAATCTTGAATTTTAAGCAGAAAATGTGCATACATCTTTATTCAAAAGGGATTTAATACAATATGATTGCGTCTTTAGGATTACCTTAAAAAGCTTTCTGTAGAAAAATTTGTCTTCGAATAAAATAAACATTTAAATTCTTTTGCGGATTAGTTTTCTGATGGGATATCTTCATTCACTGGACTTATCTTCAGATTACTTTTAAATGACTTAATGAAATGTAAAATGCTTCAGCAATCAAAATAATTATCTTTAATGAAGAGTCATGTGTTATATCAAGATTTTTATTTCCAGTAAGTATTTCATTTTAAAGTTTCTTAAAATACTGTAATCGAAAAACGAAGATTTCTGAACATTTAAGAAAATTCGTATACATCTTGCGGGAAACTGTAAATCGTCTAATGTCATAGAAATTTAAATTGTATTCTCATTTTTTTGGGGGGGTTTTTCCCTACAGAATAATATTAACATTTTAATATTCCTTTATCCCCAAATTATGAATTCATAAAAATTTCATCTGCAAACTATTTTTTGTGATTTCTGTCTCAAATTTCTGCACATTATAGTATTTTGAAAAATAATGATGTCGTTAGACTATTAATAGCTTATAACTGAAATTGTTAATCGTTTACCGAAAAACGATGAAATTTACTGTTACTTCTACAATCATGCCTACAAATTTCCCGCTTTTACTTCTAAGAATGTGCCAAGAAATATTCATAAAATATTGTGTTTTTGAGAGGAGAAATATTTTTGTTAAGACCACATAAGGAAATATTTCCTTCTTTTTAAAATTGTCAAAAGATTTTATTTATACTTACTAAAGGGGCTCCATCCATTTGCTCGCTACGCTCGCCAACCCCCCGCGTAATCGCTTCGTGATCCCATCTAGAATCGGTTAGCGATTCCAAGTTGTAGGCTACTCCTGCTTGCTGCTCTCGCCAATACCCCATGGTATGAATAAGCAGTTGCAGACCTTTTAAATGATGTGTAACACGACTGGGGTTGTAAAGAAATTAAAAATGTGCCCCCCCTGGGGGGCAGAGTGGGGGATGACACACAAGACATCCATAATATGAATAAGCAATAGCAAACCTTTCAAATAATGTGTCACACAACTGGTGTTGTAAAGAAATAAAAAATGTGCCCCCCTGGGAGCAGAGTGAGGGGGTGACACATAAGACATCCATAATATGAATAAGCAGTTGCAGACCCCTCAAATGATGTGTCACATGACTGGTGTTGTAAAGAAATTAAAAATGTGCCCCTCTGGGGGGGCAGAGTGGGGGTGACACACAAGACATCCATAATGTGAATAAGCAGTTGCAGATCTTTCAAATGATGTGTCACACGACTGGTGTTGTAAAGAAATTAAAAATGTGGCCCCCATGGGGAGGGCAGAGTGAGGGGTGACCCATAAAACATCCATAATATGAATAACAAGTTGCAGACCTTTCAAATGATGTGTCACACGTCTGGTGTTGTAAAGAAATTAAAAATATGCCCCCAGGGGAGGGCGCGAGTGGGGGGTGACACACAAGACATCCATAATACGAATAAGCAGTTGCAGACCTTTCAAATGATGTGTCACATGACTGGTGTTGTAAAGAAATGCCCCCCTCCCTGAAAGGCAGAGCGGAGGGGACACACAAAACAGCCATAATAGGAAAAGACAGTTTCAAATCTTTCTAAAGATATGCAACACGAGTGCGGTGGATAAAAATTTAAAAAGTTCAACTTTGGGGGGGACAAAGTAGGGTGCAGCGCTCCAAACATGCATAATTGGAATGAGCAGTTATAGTTCTTTTAAACTCTTTTTAGGGAGGGCTCCACCCCTCTGCTCGCTACGCTCGCCAATCCTCCGCGTAATCGCTTCGCAATTCCAAATTGTAGGCTGCCCCTGCTTGCTGCGCTCGCCAATACACCATGGAATCGCTTCGCAATGCATAACGGAGCCCTTTCCTGATTGGTCTATTCGACTCATGGAAGGAGTGGTCCACCCGGACCCGTTATTTCCGGAAATCTTACACATCAGCATCATTCCAGGAGTCATTCCTTTAAGGCTAGTTTTTTTTTTTTTACTATAGAAGGAATACATACATGAAATTTTATATTTTCGTACAATCCTTTTGAATATAAGTATTTATAACAAAAGACCCAGTACTGATTTACTTTCTTTGTTAATAATGCCTTAATAAATTTTATAAAACTCCTCCTGTGCTTTTAAAAGACTCACTATCTTTCCCTTTCAAGCGTAAAGTGCATAAAACCTTTAAAGAAAACGATGTGAAATTTGTTCTCAAAAGAAAGATTTGACATTGAATTTTAAGCAGAAGATTTACATATATCTTCATTCAAAGGGGGTTTAATGTAATATGTTTGTATCTAAATGGTTACCTTAAAAGATTTCTATAGCAAAATTGGTCTTCGAATATAATAAACTTTTTAATTATTTTGGAGATTAGACATGTGATGTGATATCTTCATTCACTGGACTTATTTTCAGAATAAATTAAATTGTCCTAATAGAATGTAAAATGCTTTAGCGATCCGAATAATTATCGTTAATGAAGGTTCATGTGTTACGCCAATATTTTAATTTCCTGTAAGTATTTCGCGAAATATATTTTAAGTTCCCTAAAATCTGAAATAGAAAAATGACGGATTTCTGAACATTTAAAAAAAATCATAACTATCTTGTGGGTAAATGTAAATCATTTGATGTCATAGAAATTTAAATTGTATTCTAATTTTTTCGTTTCTTTTTTTCTACGGAATGGTGTTTAATTCTCGTACTCCTTTATCTCCCAAATTATGAATCCATGAAAATTTCAGGATTTCTGGCTTGAATTTCTGAACTTGACAACGTTTTGAAAAATAATGATGTCATGACACCATTAATCGCTTATAACTTAAATTGTGATTCATTTATGGAGAAACGGTGAAATTTTCTATTACTTCAATAATCATACCTACTAATTTCACGCTTTTGCTTTCAAAAACGTACATTTTTATTGCGTACATCTTTATTCAAAGGAGATTTAATATAATATGATTGTATCTAAATGATTATCTTAAAAAGTTTTCTGTAGCAAAACTTGTCTTAGACTAAAATAAGCATTTTAAATTGGTGATGTGATATCTTCATTCATTGGGCTTATCTTCAGATTACATTAAATTGTCTTAATAAAATATAAAATGCTTTAGTGATCCCAATATTTATCTTTAATGAAGAATCATGTGTTATATCAAGATTTTTATTTCCAGTAAGAATTTCATTGTTGAGTTCCTTAAAAGTCTGCAAAAGAAAAATGACAGATTTCTGAACATTTAAAAAAATTCGCATACATCTTGTAGATAAGTGTAATCATCTATTGTAATATAAATTTAAATTTTATTCTAATTTTTTCGGGGGGGGGTCTATAGAATAATATTAAATTTTTAATATTTCTTTATGCCCCAAGTTATGAGTTCATTAAAATTTCATTTATTAACCATTTTCGTGTTCTGGCTCGAAATTCTGCACATGACAGTATTTTGAAAAATAATGATGTCGTGAGACTATTAATCGCTTTTACCTGAAATTGTGATTAATTTACCGAAAAACGATGAAATTTTCTGTTACTTCTACAATCATGCCTACAAATTTCCGGCTTTTACTTTTAATAATGTGTCAGGAAATATTCATAAAATTTTGTGTTGTTGAAAGGAGAAATTTTTTTAAAAACAACCTAAGGTAAGATTTCCTTCCTTTAAAAATTGTCAATAGGCTTTTTTTATGCCAAATACATACTTGAAATTTTATATTTTCTTACTACCCTTTTGATTATAATCATTTATAACTACGGAGATTATTTATAATACCAGTACTGACTTACTTCGTTTGTTAATAATGCCTTAATAAATTTTATAGCACTCCGTCTGTGCTTATAAAAGACTCACTATCTTTCCCTTTCAAGCGTAAAGTGCATAAATCTTTAAAGAAAAAGATGTGAAATTTGTTCTCAAAAGTAAGATTAAATCTTGAATTTTAAGCAGAAAATTTGCATACATCTTTATTCAAAGGGGATTTAATATAATATGATTGTGTCTAAATGATTACCTTAAAAAGCTTTCTGTATCAAAATTTGTCTTTGAATAAAATAAATATTTTTATTCTTTTGGAGATTAGCTTAATGAAGTGATATCTTCATTCACTAGCTATCTTCAGATTACATTAAAGTGCCTTAATAAAATGTAAAATGCTTTAGCGATTCGAATAATTATCCTTAATGAAGAGTCATGTGTTACGCCAAGATATTTATTTCGTGTAAGTATTTCACGAAATATAATTTAAGTTTACTAAAATACTGAAATAGAAAAATGACAGATTTCTGAACATTTAAAAAAATTCTAATTATCCTGTGGGTAAATTTAAATCATTTAATGTCAAAGAAATTTCGATTGTATCCTAAACTTTTTCGTTTCTTTTTTTCTACGGAATGGTATTTAATTCTCGTTAATTCTTTTCCTCCTTAATTATGAATTCAAGAAAATTTCATGATTTCTGGCTCGAATTTCTGCATTTGACAATGTTTTGAAAATAATAATGTCATGACACTATTAATCACTAATAACTTAAATTGTGATTCACTTATGGGAAAACGATGAAATTTTCTATTACTTCAATAATCATGCCTACAGATTTCCCGCTTTTACTTTTAAGAATTTTTCAAGAAATATGTCATAAAGTTTAGTGTTATTGTAAGGAGAAAAATATTTTTTAAGAACAACATATGATAAGATTCCCTTCCTTTAAAAATTGTCAATAAATGTTATTTATACACCAAATACATACATGAAATTTTATATTTTCCTACTAACCTTTTGAATATAAGCATTTATAATAAAACACCCGGTACTTATTTACATTGTTTGTTAATAATGCCTTAATAAATTTTTTAACACTCCTCATGTGCTTTTAAAAGACTCACTCTCTTTCCCTTTCAAGCGTAAAGTGCATAAACCTTTAAAGAAAACGATGTGAATTTCGTTCTCAAAAGAAAGATTAAATCTTGAATTTTAAGCAGAAAATTTGCATACATCTTTATTCAAAGGGTATTTAATATAATATGATTGTGTCTAAATGATTACCTTAAAAAGCCTTCTGTGGCAAAATTTGTCTTGGAATAAAATAAACATTTTAATTCTTTTGGGGATTAGCTTTCTGATACGATGTCTTCATTCACTGGATTTATCTTCAGATTACTTTTAAATGACTTAATGAAATGTAAAATGCTTTAGAGATTAGAATAGTTATCTTTAATGAAGAATTATGTATTATATCAAGATATTTATTTCGTGTAAGTGTTCCATCATATGTATTGTAAATTCCTTAAAGTGCTGCAATAGAAAAATAACAGATTTCTGAACATTTTTAAAAATTCAAATGTATCTCATGTGTAACTGCAAATCATTTTAAGTCATAGAAATGTAAATTGTAATTTGATGTTTTCGTTTTTTTCTACGGAATGCTGTTAAATTCTCGTTAATCCTTTATCTCCCAAATTATGAATTCATGAAAACTTCATCTTCTAAACCATTTTTCTTGATTTCTGGATTAAATTTTTGCGCATGACAGTGTTTGAAAAAATAATGATGTCGTGAGACTTTTAATCGCTTATAATTGAAATTGTGATACATTTATTGAAAAATGATGAAATTTTCTATTACTTCAATAACCATGCCTACTACTTTCGGGCTTTTGCTTTCAAAAACTTTCAATGAGGATTATGCATAATAAAGCAATACTCTAGCTACTACATTATGTACTTTAAAAAAAGTTAGGCCTAACTTTAACATCGTGATTGGTAGTTTTGTTTTTAAGTGTTAAGTGGTGTATCTTGAACCTAATAAAAGCCTTGAACTGGATGCAAGATTGAGATATTATCTTGACTAGATATTGTCTAATGGATCTCAAAGGCAGCTCAAGAAGTTAACATTTGGATTTACATATCTAATTAAATCTTGGCTGAAAATAAGTATAATTACTAATATTAATAAATTTTAATGCTTTCTGTGATTGTAGTAAGTGTAAATGTTCTGAAGTTTTATGTCTTTTTAAAATTTCTTATTTTTAAAACCTAATAAACAATGAAATGTATAAAAAATTTATATATGTAGTTTTTTGATTAATAAATGTTGATTTTATTCGCTAAAAACAAGTTTTTTTACATTCTTAATAATGGGACTAAGGTACACTACTAGTGCTGCACCTCGGTCTTATTTTCACTTTATTTTTAACTCAAACTTTTTCATGGAAATTATTTATATAAAAACTTAAACCAAATATATATAGTGTATAACATCATAAAGTTTTATAAAATGGTTTCTTTTTTAGTTTTGGTAATTTTTTTTTATTAAAAATTAAAAAGTCAAAATAGGTCCGAGGTACCCCACCTTCCCCTATTACTAATCGATGTATATATTAAATGAATTTTATAACAAGTTATTTTAGTGGTACATTAAAGTAACTTCGACCTGTAAAGAATTAAAATGAAATTTCAAACTAAATTGTTGTTTAAACATGTTCGTATTGTTACAGGAACAGTACCTTAAGAGAAGGCTTTTGGAGGGAAAATGTCCAAAGAATCGTTCGCATATAAATAAAAACCCTCGAAATATTACAGTAATTCTGCACTGAAAGTAGCAACGTGTTTCAAATGGGTTTTCGCTGGTTTAAAAATCCAGGAAGCAAGAAATTTTCAGCTCACCATACAACACAGTGTTACTTCTCATTATTAACGAATTTTTAATGATTGAATGTCGTTTTATAACTAATCTTGAACAAATATGTTGCGAAGGTAAAATAGAGAGCATTTAGTAGATATTAGGTAGTTTCAACCAATAACAGGCACCGTTTATCTCTAGGGGATCTCAGTTTAGGATTATCTCTAAAAGACATTTTGGCTTTTTGTGGACAAAGAATGATTGGGGCCTTTCAAATATGTGCCATATTTCAAAGTCAATGAGACAAAACGACTTTCCGCAAAAACAGTTTCGAAAGACTCCTACCCACGGTCCAGGGAAATAGAATTATCTCTTTCCGTCGATCAAGTTTCAAATGACCACTCATACCTTATGCAATGGTGCAAAGCTGTACTGTTTTCGGCTGAGCTTAATCGATTTCAACATGACATAATTTTTTTTTCGAAAAACATGCAAGCTGAACATAATAGACCGACTGATTAACATGATAGACCAGAAGGCAGCAGCTCAGACAATCACCTCATCGAGTTCCCGAATGAAAATCTAAGATAAATTAAATGTCGATTCGCATACTAAAACGCAATCGGTCTGACAAGTCATATCTTGGATAAAAATACCTAAAACCCGATTTTAGCGGTTGAAAATTGTAACTAATTTCGAAAGCTTGTCTTCCTGAAAATTTACTGTTGTTCCAAGCATATTGCAACAAACGGTATATTTCTATCACTGCTCGTTTAGTTTTTATTGAATTTTCAAATATACCGGTCATTTTTTAAACACTCTGTATTTCCATCATCATTTTTTTTATCAAGAATGTTTCTTAAAAATCTTTCTTCAGAATATTTTTTTAAATATTTTTTCATAATGTTTATCACAAATGTGTACAAAGTATGATTTTAGAATAGTTATAAAATTTATTAAAAATCGTCAGTATATCCATAATGAGCAAATACATATGTGAAAATAAAGGCATTTTTATATTATTGTGATAGTGTTTTGGAATGTGTAATTAATACGTATCTTAATATAATTTTACTTCAAATAATACTCGACATTTACATGCAAAATAATTTAATTTCGACTAATATGAGGCAGTTTTGTCTGAATTAGTCATATGCACACTACAGACATTATTTATTACGATGTTCTTTGGATAATTTAATGTTTTGGAGAATTAAACTTCATTTAACACGTTCGCTGCCGCTCACGCGAAAGCGCGTGATGTGGCGCCAACGTTAAGGGGCCACTCACGCACCAACGCGTGATGTGGGGTGATGTCCAATAGCCAGTCACGCGCTGGCGCGGGAAAATCTTTCACTGTTCTAAGTTATGAAAAGTAAATGGGCTTCTGGTAAAAACCCACTTCTACAGTGCGGCATTAACTATCATCACATCTTCATGTAAGCGGCAGCGAAGGTTTTTGCCAAAAAAAACAAAATTTCGATAAAGGTTTTTCCATTTTTCATTTGTCTTTCAGTCAACTCATGCGGGACCCATTTTCTTTCCATTTGATTTTTTTCATGACATGCAAAAGTTTGGAAATACTTTAGCGAGTCATGTTTAATGTTTACCCGAGTTAATCTTGGATTTTTGTTATGATCTTCCAGCAATAACGCTTGCAGATCGGCATCCTCAATTGTTTTCGTTTTTCGGAGAAATCACCATTTCTAAAATATCTAAACAAATCTTCACAGGTAGTTTTCGAGGGTACATGTTCGACATAGCCCACCTTAACAAATAACGTCTTTTATCTGCAATTTCTTCAGATTAAATCAGAAAAGCAGAACTTTCCACAAATGGTGTTTATTTGGCGCAAAAATCGACATCTTCGTTGTTAGAAAAAATATTTTTCGCTTGAGATATGTATTGGTGTTACGACAGTTTATTTTTAACAGATGTCCAAGCTATTAAAAAACACGTCTTCAGACATGTACATCGTCTTCATGTGTTGTAAGCGCTATCAATGTGTGAAACCCAGAAACTTAGTTGCGCACCTAGTAGATATGTATGAACGTGAGTTAATTTCTGCTAGTGTACTCTTTCAAAAGTTTGGGTAATCCAATAGACACTGAATCATTGTAAATATTCTCACTGCGTAAAGATATTGCTATTGATTTCCGGATAATGGAAAGTAAATAAAATCTTCACTGATAAATTATTCAGCTATTTTGAAAATCAAACTGTAAAAGTTTTTGTCGCAAAGACACTCTTTGTGAATTTTAGTGCATTAATTGATATTGTATTTTTGTGACTGTTTTCCCTGTCTATGGCTTTGCATGTCTCAGAGAGTACTTTTCTATCAGGGGTTCTTGTCTATGCCCTTTTGGTGGGTTCCTTGGCAGAGTGATCGTGATTCTGTAAAAGTTCTTTGCTGCATAATTTGGCCAAAGCTACAGTTCCCATGTTGTATTCAATTTCTGTAAAAGAACATTGAAGCAAAAGAGAAGAGACAAGAAGTCAAAGAACATATAATAAACTAATTTTTCTCGCCTACGATCATATTTAGTCTATCGCATAATCTAATTACTTATTTTATGGCATTACAGATCATGATCTGTGACATGGTTTTCTTTTCAATAATGAATAATTTTCAAACATAAGTTTTAAAAAAAAGCTAAAAGAAACGAAAATATAAAATTAAAATATTAAAAAATACATTTACAATTTTGCCTTGTTGTACAAATCTCAGCAAAATATTTTAATATCTTTTGAACAAATGTTTTTATACTTACAAAATTTACTCCCAAATGAAATTCAAAACTTTGCATATTATGTACAATTATAAAAATGAATAGATTAATAAGCAGTTGTTGTTTTATAATGGGTGTTTGAAATTTTTGTGTGATTTATATATCAGATGAATGATTGGTACGGAAATTTGAAATTTACGGGATGACTATAATAGTAACACTTATGTTTCAGATATCTATTATGTTATTTTTCAAATGTCTCATTGCCGCTAATTATCAGGTTCATCTGTTACAAAGATTAGACTCATGTGAAAATGAGGCTGAATTTTGCTATAAGGGTTTTTCTTTTTGAGGAGGGGTTTACCACTAACTTGAAACAATAGTCTCCACAGCAGATTTCTAAGAAATTGATATTTATAATAGATTTAGAAAATATGTATAGACATACATAAATATATAGGGAGAGAAACTATATGTGTAAAACAAATCCCTGTTGTGCATGTTAAAAAATGCCAAAACTAGACTAATATGTGTGCGTGCAAGAGGGAAGCATAAAATTCAAAAATAATACGTGAGATTTTTTTATTATCCCTGCTATTATTTTTGTTCTTACGGAAGCAAGAAAAAAAATCTTTTATTTTATTTAAAGAAAATAGTAGATTATTATTCTGTTAAATATTACATTTAAAATTGGTATGTATTTCGAAAATTGGTGTAACTTTTGTAAATATGATATGTCATTGATTCATATTTTTTTTTATATTTCTTTTTTAGTTTATCATGATACATCTTGTAGATATTAATTTTTGTGTACAATTCGCCTTTACTATTTAACATATTGATAGTACGTAACGCGAAAAAAGTTTTAGTGGTTAAATTATATATTCTTGTTATGATATAAATGAATTCAGATACTAAAAATTTATGTTTTAAGTGCACGCATTTAAAAAATATTTTGTTATAAAAAGTGCAAATTGTGAATTGCATTTGAACAAAACAAAAAAATATATATTACATTTCATTCGCTATCATTTTTTAAGTATCGACACCTTAGTTCATAAAGCAAATATTGAGGGTAAATATTTTCATAACATCAAACATTTGGCATTTATTTATTCTTCCACATTAAATTAAAATTTCTTCAGACTTTTCTTATTAGATCTGAAACATTTATTCAAGACACTCCAAGTGCTTTAAGAAGATAAATAGCAGTCACTTCATTTAAGATCAAATTTATCTTTAATGTCTTACACAAACACAGTTAAAACTTTTATCCTTAATTAATCTTGCGTAAAAGTCTTACATTTGTAAGACGCGTCAAGCTCTACATTAAGTACTCGAAAATCCTTATTTCAATGTTTATAAGAAAAATAATAATCAAATTAATTAAACATTTGTAATTTTTAAAGTTTTTATTATTATTAAGATTTATGTGTATGAAAAATTTTAATATATATTTTTCTCTTTTTTTTATACCTTAATCATACTTTTTCAAGTACAATTCTGCATTTTTTTTTCCACGTTTACTTTGTGTAATGTACACTGCTCAAAACAATTAAAGGATATTGCAGTTTTAGGTGGATTTTGTATCTGGGAAACTTTTTAGCTGATTGATACATGGTCGACAGACATAGTAGGTTATATGAGAATAAATTACACATGTTTGGCAGAAAAAATGCATTTTATTGCGCATTTGTGTACAAAAGAAAAAAAACACAATTTGTGCATATGAGAAAAAAAAAATAATAAGTAAAGGTGTTTTCTTCAAAGAAAATCACTTTCAGTAGGGGGTATGGTTTCCACGGGCGGCCAGCAACGTTGAACACCTTTGAGGCATGGACTCAATGAGGCCATTAATGACGAGTAGGGGTATTCTGCCCCACTCTTCCAGAAGAGCTCTTTCCAGTTCTTGGAGAGTTTGTGGGGGTTGTTGGCGGTCAGAAACTTGTCTTCCTAGAGCGTCCCAAACGTGCTCGATTGGATTCACGTCTGGAGAACACGCTGGCCATTCCATTCGGACGATTCCTTCCTCGAAAAGGAAATCCTCCACGAGGTTTGCACGATGTGGCCTGCAGTTATCGCCCATTAAAATGAAGTTATCTCCGATTGCTGCAGCGTAAGGGACTACAATAGGTCTGAGGATCTCATCCCTCCCTATATCGGCGACCAGTCAGATCTCCATCTCGAATGATGTAGACGTCAGTGCGCCCGTCAATGGCGATGCCACCATACACCAACACTCCTCAACCGCCAAATCTGACACTTTCGTGCACGAACGCAGGATTATTCCTACTGCCACGGTCCCTCCAGATGAGAATACGTCTATTATCCGGATGCACAGAAAAACGGAACTCGTCAGAAAACAGAATATTGCTCCATTCATTTCTCCTCCAGTTGACATGCTCGGTTGCCCACTCCCTGCGGTCGCGACGATGCCTTGATGTTAATCTAACACATACCATCGGTCGGCGAGCATACAAACCTACAGCATGGAGCCGGTTTCGGACAGTCTGAGTTGAAATCGTGGTGCCTGTAGCCGAGCGAAAGTGTTGTTGGAGAAGAGTAGCGTTCATGTTTTGGTGTCTCCGAGCTGTTAACGCTAAATACCGATCTTCATTGGGCGTTGTTGCCCGTCTACGACCTTGCCCTGGTCTTCGACCTGCACATCCACTCTCCAAAAAACGGTTCCAGATCCTGGAAATGACACTTTGTGACACTCCAATGGCTTGCGCTACTTCGGCTTGAGTTTGGCCCCCTTCTAACCTACCAACAATTCTCCAAGCTTCTGAATCTGTCAAATGACTTCGTTGAGACATCGTACTCATCGAAACAAAGCAATCACTGAATGCCGATCATCCTTGTCTTCGTTCTCTTTTATCCAGTTGAAAGTCAAATTTCATTCGCTGCCGCTGAAGCGACGTTTTTGACGTCGAACTCAAAATTTGCATACTCCACAGTTTGAAAAACAGAAAAATTTGCATTTGTGATTCTCTTCTTCTATTTTCGGCAAAAAAAATTTCGTTTATATCTTTATTTTATATAAAACTTCAAATATCCTTTAATTGTTTTGAGTAGTGTATATTATTAAATCAAACAATAATTTTTTTTGTCATTTTGTTCATTGCTAATATACTGTTAGATATTTTATGCTTTTAAGTTTCTCATTATAAGTTATTTCTATAGGATAAGAGTTAATTTTTAACTTAAGGAGAGAACGGGGAACGCAACTGTGAAATAATGCTGGCCATCTATCTCTCTTAAAACCCCAGAGAACTATGTGTGTATGGTTTTAATTTAACCGGGTGATTCAAAACTCTTTGTCAATAATCGACATGTAGGTTAGGAAGACGATAACAAGCAAGAATATTTTAGGAATACAGAGTTTCCAATGCAATGCAGACGCGCCACATCCCCACAAAGTTGGGGATGCCTACTTTCTGCTTCAAATCCAATGTGCCCAGTCCAAGCTGGGCTGGTAATCACCGGCGGTCAGAGATTGCACACGTTGCACATCGTACGGATGCAACTCGTCCACTTGTAAGATATGCCAAACACTGCACATACGGGTATTTGACCAATCTGGGCGGCCAAAAGTCAAATTTTCAAAGTACTAAAACCGTTAAACGAATGACAACCTGAGTTAAAGGACAGTTTAGTGAACAACAACCAACCGTTCAACCTTTCCCCGGCCAACGCATCTCGTTAAAACTTTAGTCGGAATTCAATCATTCAACTTGTTGTTTATGACAGTTCTTGGCGTTCGTGTAGAGACGTTACCTTTGAAGTGGAATATATATTATTTTACGTTTATTTTGAAAGTGCTTGTGATGGGTCCTGATACAGCAGGTAATAATGCAAAAGTTTATTATATTCTTTTATTGTTTTATCGTTAAGAAGTTTAATTGATGCACTTTAAGGATACCCTCATTTTAGAGTAAGATTAATTCTAAAATAATTTATTTAATCGAGTTTTTGTTATATTGCCCAGGCATATCCTGTTATAATTTTTAATTAAATCGAAAGTTTAAAGTTTTGAGTAATGAAAAATTAAAGAAACTGCCGCGGAAAAGCGCGGATGTGTATTGTCTGGTACTTTGAACATTTTTTACGAAATATTAAAAAAAAAAAAAAATTGACTATCGCATATAGCATTCTAAAAGAAAATATTTTTATTGTAGGTTCACAAGATACCTCGAGAGTAAAATTTGTGACCTGTAAATGTTTGTTTTATCGAATGCAGAGCTTGGATTTGCCAAATTTTGAATATAAATTAAATTTCTTAAAAGATAAGCTGATATCGGATGAAGATTACACAGACGACCAAATTGAGAGATTAAAACGCAATTTTTCACGATTTAAATTACAAATTAAAAAGAGATGGATAAAAGCACATAAAAAAGACGATATATTTATCAAAAACAATCAATGTTGGCTAGAAGGAACGTTTGATATACCTGTCATACTACAACCTCGGCCTGGACGACCATCTAAATTATTTATAGAATCAAGTGAGAGAACTAAGAGGAGAAAAACAGAAGAAGCACGACCTTCTCTAGAAAAGGAAGTAATAATTCATGCAGCTCAGGTTGAGTTGCAGAAATCTGGAAAACGAGATGCTTCTGAAATACTCAAAGAAATTATAAGTAGTCCGAAACGTGCAACAAAATATAAAAAGGCATTTTCTAAATCAGAGATCGAAAACACTGATTCACTCACGCCAAGTCAAGCACTGTCCATGTTCATAGAAGCCGACTTAACTCGCCAACAATACGAAATAGTGAGGAATACCAAGAAATTCTTTCCTTGTTATACCTTGCTGCAAAAAGCGAAACAAGAATGCTATCCGCCCCCAGAGTCCTGCAGAGTAACACGTACTTATGCCGAAATCGATTTACAGTCTTTGGTTGACCATACAGTTAAGCGTTTATCCATGTTTCTGGAAGAGATTTTAACAACAGTGAAAGAGCAAGAAAGAGAGAGTTTAAAGTTAATTTCAAAATGGGGTTGTGATGGTTTACAACAAGCACAATTTAAACAGAACTTTGTAAATGATGCCGACACTCATGCGAACATATTCCAAAGTAGTTTCGTCCCTTTACGATTAGTTTCTGGTAGTAAAAACGAAAAGCTCTTATGGGAAAACCCAACACCTTCATCCCTCGATTTTGCCGCCCTATAAGATTTCGTTTTTTAAAAGAAAATATTGATGTTACGGAGGAAGAAATTAACTTTTTAAAAAATTCTGCGATGTCACTAAACGCCACAGTAGTTAATTTAAATTGGAACAAGTTTTCAGTCAGTCATGTCTTCATTATGACAATGGTAGATGGCAAGGTCTGCAACGCTTTGACTGGCACAATGTCCACAAGTCAATGCTACATATGCGGTGCAACTTCTAAAGACTTTAACAAAATTGATTTTCAGAAAGAAATTAATCCTGAAGCTATCGTGTTCGGTCTTTCAATTTTACATTCTCGAATTAGACTTTTTGAAAGCATTCTTCATTTAGCTTATAAGTTGCCAGTAAAGAAATATAGAGAGCGGAAGACTGAAGCTTAGAAAAAAACTGAACTGGAAAAAAAAAACTCGAAATCCAGAAAAGATTTCGCGAAGAAACAGGTTTACTTGTAGACATGCCAAAGGCAAATATTGGCAACACCAATGACGGTAATACAAGTAAGAGGTTTTTTGAAGATCCGAAATTGGCGTCTGACATAACAGGCCTTAGTTATGACTTAATATATCGCTTAAAAATCATACTCGAAGCAATTTCCAGCGGACATATAATTGATACAGAAAAATACGAGAAATATGCATTAGACACTGCTCGCTTATATGTAGATTTGTACCAGTGACATCACATGTCTCCAACTATGCATAACATATTAATTCATGGTTCAACTATCATTAAAAATGCATTATTGCCCATTGGGCAGCTTTCAGAAGAGGCCGCAGAAGCGCGCAATAAGCATTTTAGGCTATACCGCCAAGATTTTGCAAGAAAATCTCGAGGGAAAGCTGCAACAAAGATATTTTGAATCGGCTACTTTTAACATCAGACCCTTTTATAAGTAGCAAGAGAAAAGTCGTTAGTAGGAAAATGAACTCCTTTTTGCCAGAAACAATTGCTCTTTTTTTTTACCTGCGAAGCCCAATGTTAGTGATGATTCTTCAGAGAGTGACGAAAATGAATATTAGTATTTAAAAATGAAATTTTTTTAATAAATCGTCTTTATAAATTTAATAAATGTATTTTTTCTTTCAATCGTACCATTTAGAATAAATATATGCAATAAAATAATTTTGGCCGCCTAGATAACGCAAATACCCGTATGTGCACTGGATTGAGACGGACGTAAATGTCGAAACTTGTCACTGAGTCGTTTTTGACTTCGGGCAGAAAGAATTCTTCCAGTCTACGAGCTCGTGTTGTTCTATGTACACCAAAATCAATCGTTCTTGTAGCGAAACGTCAAGTTTCGCTAAACCGTTTATGCAAATGTGCGAGTATGATATGAATATAGAGATATGTCTGGTTAGAAACCGGGAACGACACAGTTCTCTAATGGCTGTTTCATTTCAATTGGCCGCACCGTACACGAGGTGTATATTATCCAATTCACTGCTCGCGTAGCGATGCATTCTTTCTTCAACTCATACACCCGAATACCACAAGTACATAACAAATTAACTCCTTCTATTAATACATTCTTTCTAATTGCTATAAAGGTATAAGAATAAGATTTTAAAAAGAGTAAAATAGCTTTATTTAACTGTTAGCAGTTTCTACTATTCGCCGAGTCATTTTCAAAACATATAAAAATGATAGTCTAAAGTTTCACGGTTAGCCGAATTACGCTTTTCCTTGCTTCTGCCCTCGCGACCTCTAGCACCCTCTTGCGCGTCAGAGTTGCGCGTGAGACCCTATGCACCTATATGGTTCTTGCTTGTTACCGAATTCTTAGCCAACATGTCGATTATTGACAAAGAGTTCTGAATCACTTTCTATAAATTTTTGTCTATATGCATATCCCCTAGACAATTTACCCGCATAGTTTTACTTTATATTTACCTATTTACAGACAGCAAAAC
Source organism: Maratus speculifer (assembly GCA_964019185.1). Lineage (NCBI taxonomy): Eukaryota > Metazoa > Arthropoda > Arachnida > Araneae > Salticidae > Maratus > Maratus speculifer. The sequence goes on along the minus strand of OZ025289.1, from coordinate 274,661,296 downwards.
ATTTTTTTCTACATATAAAAATTATACAGATCTCATTTAAAAATACTTAACCTTCTTCCAGATTGGCGAAGTCAGTCTTTAAAAACTGTTATACTTCAAAATGTTAGTAGAAACATTAGAAAACATTCTCATTTTTCCCTCTGGGACACCTTCAATTTACAGACGCCTTTATACAAGGTTTTTGGAGCATTTTTTTCTTTGTCTTTATCTTTTAAACTGATTGAATTGTTCAGCTGAATGACAAGGAATGATTTAGTTCAAATTTCTCATGTGGCTGATATTTTGAAACAATCTGATTTTTGTCATGCGATAGCATGCATTATTATAAACGATTTGGATGTGACTAAGGATGTGTAAAGGCAGGGTTGGTAAGTTTTTGACAGTGTGTGGTTTTATCCGGTTTAAACCGTCATGTCAAAAACCTCTTGTCAAAAATCCCGTCAGAAACTTCAAAACGGCCCGGCCCGAGTCTTCCGAAGTAAGGACCGTGCAGATTTCTACTACCCCCAAACTTGCTCAATTAGCAATGATTCTGCTATCATTCCCTGCTAGCTCAGCATCAATTGAGAGAGTATTTTCTAACTTTGCTTTCATACACTCTAAACTCAGAAATCGATTTGGTGCAAATAAATGTGCTAAATTGGTTACGTGCGGAGTAAAATTGATCCAGTGTATTAACTGTACAAAATCATTTTCTTCTGTTTGAACATTCTAAAAAACAAAAATGTAATTAAAACTAGTTGGATGTGCCAATCCCAAAACTTTCTTCTATCTCATACGCACATTTTAATATTTAAAAAAATAGTTACTCATTTAAATTCTTTAATAATTTTAATTCAATACCATACCAACTTTGATTTTCATCTTAAATTTCTGCTTCAATCAATTAATCGGAGTAAAAACGAATTTCCATCTCTGCACAAGCCAATGGACAATAGAATGATAGGCAGATTTTTATTTTATTTTTTATTCAGGGTGGACTTACTTGCCTTACCAAAAAATAATCATATACAAAAAATTTAGTTCATTTCTAGAACTAACTTCATACACTTTTAAGTGATGCAATATTGAAAATGGCATAAAATTCGCTATTGCAATGCCCCCTTCCGGCGGATTTTTTTTCAGATTTAGGGCATTCCAGCTGGCCATAACCATACACTTACAGAAAAAATTTAGTTCGGTTGTAGAACTAACTTCATACACTTTTAAGTATGCAATATTGAAAATTGCATAAAATTCGCTATTGCAGCGCCCCCTTCTGGCGGATTTTTTTCAGATTCAGGGCAATCCAACTAGCCATAGCCATACACTTACACAAAAAATTTCATTCAATTCGATGCATAACTTCATATACTTTTTGTCGGTACAATATTGAAAATGGCAGAAAAATCGCGATTGCAGCGCCCCCTTCCGACGGATTATTTTCAAATTCAGGGAGGACCAATTAGCCATAGTCATACACTTACATAAAAAATTTGGTTCAATTCGATGCATAACTTCATATACTTTTGGTTGGTACAATATTGAAAAACGCACAAAAATCGCGATTGCAGAGCCCCCTTCAGGCGGAATATTTCAAAACTGAAGGAGGACCTGCTTGCCACAGCCAAAAACATTCACAAAAAATTTGGTTCAATTCTATGCATAACTTCATACACCTTTTGATGGTAGAATGGCGACATATACACAGACAGACATTTTGTAAAAACATGTTTTTTGGAATCTCTGACCCCTAAAACGTGTAAATCCGTCAAAAACCGGAAGCCGAAAAAAATTTCGATTACAATACTTTCTTCTATTGAAGATAGAAGAAAGTAATAATTTAACTTTTTTGTAACTATTAAATTACAGTAATTAATGTTAAATAAAAAATTATTTAAATCATTAAGACTTATTCAATGTTTTCTTCCTCTTCTTGAACTGTTTTAAAGCGCATTACATGTTTTTGACTGTTTAAGCTAGTTTTTGACGATTTAATCAAATTTTTGACGATTTAAACCAGTTTGTGATGCTTGTCATGTCAAAAACCAGTTTCTGACGTCAAAAACCCAGCCCTGTGTACAGGAAATACCAAGATCTCGTCAGAATTCATTAGCCAACTTCAGCAGCCATTTTCTTTTAAAATTGCGGTAATTAAAAAAAATTAATAATAAATTTTTAAATTCAAAACACGATGCAGAAAAAAATAATGAAATTGTAAAAGTTTTTCTTTCAAGGATTCCAATGATTTCTTATACCTTTTTCTCCGTCTTTGTATTAAAAAATAGCAGAAATATAGCAGTTAGAAATTATAGAATCCCTGACATTCTGAAACAACATGATTTTTGTCATGCAAGAACATTCGTATATATTAACTGATTCCGATGTGAGTGAGCGAACATGCGTAAGAAGATTTGCCAAAGTCACGACCAAAGTCACGACCAAATTCACTGGTTAGCTTCATTCGCCATGTTGTTTTAAAATAGAGGGCACTTTAAGATATCGCCTAATTTGGCGATCAAATATAAATCCCTGCAAATGAGGCCAATTTCGGTATAACTGATAAATATGGGAAAATTATTTTTCATAATAAGTATTGACGAAAACTTGTATTGAACCTTCCGTAATTGGGTTCCACTAATTCTAGTTTTGTATGTTTGAGTTAAATAAGTTGATTTTTCTAAAATAAAGGAATGTAAAAGCTACCTTTACCTCCTGACTCATGCCGAAAAGACTTATGTATGTAGAACAAAATATGTTACATTATTTATATCTTATTAAACTTCAGTGGTTATTATTCTTTTCGTGAAATAATAGTTTGTATATAGAAAATTTTACTTTTGTGCACTTTAAAGTCAATTATTTTTTATTTTTTATTTATTTATTTGTTTTTAATAAAATTACTACTATGACCAGATTGTTTTCTAAGTTCTTCTAATGTCATTCGAAGAGATATTGCACACTGATTATGCACATGAAAATTGTGTATTTTTTTATTTAATATGCAGTTATAATATTTTTTAGTAAAAAAAAGAGCTCAACTATTTCAAATGTTAAGTATTTTCAAAACCCAATTGGAACAACGTACACATAAACCTTTAAAAACAAAACTCCTTACAATTTTATCAATAAAATAAGATACAGGTATAATGTTCTTTATAAAAACCATTGCAAAGCAGCGCACTCGTTCAATGACTAAAGCCAAAATTAAACAATATGATCTTTTATAAGTATCAAATGTATTAAAATTGCTGAAACTCCACCACAAACTGTATTACCGACAAATTTATGGAGATTATACTGGCATTCGGAACGCCAGTATAATTCCCGTTTTTTAACGGAAATTATTTTGTTTATCCCAGGAAAAATGGAAAATATTCTGTAATTTATCATTTCTTTCCGTTAAAAAACGGAAATCGCACTGGCATTTCGAATGCCAGTTCAATCTTCAGTTGCCCGTTTTTTACAGTGCATAGATACTGCGATACAGCTGCCATACGTGAAAGTAAAACACGGTACAGAAAAGCTCCCCTATTGGGGAAGTACACTGTAAACAAAAAACAAAAAAAATCTGTTGGGTTAGTAAAAGTTTTCTAGGAAACTGGAGTTCCTAGAACTTTTTATGTAACGGCAACAGTGGAAATTCATGTAACAGATACAGATTTCCACTGAAAATCAAAAAATCTGTTAGGTTACAAAGAATCTTTTAGGAAACTGAAATTCCAAGAATATTTCATGTAACTGCGACCTAGGTTACAGATAAAATTTTAGTAAGATAACTGTAATTTTAGTAGACTCTTTTTAAAGTTACAGATTTCTGTAACTTAATTATAATAATGATAATTTTTATATTAGTGCTAATTTTGTCAATATTGTATGTTTGTCTGTTAAACATTTTTCTGAATATCAAAATATTTACCTGAGAATTACTTCCATAAAAGTTACATTCCGATCTCGGAAAACTGATTATTGCACTGTAAAAGCTACTCAGAAATATTACCAAAAATTATGGGCAGCTAATAAAAATTTATTTTTTTAAATATTTTATAAATTTTGAGAATTAACAGCTTTTTGTGGTTTTTAAAGGTAAAGGATTGCTTTTCGAAATCTTCTGCGATTTGGAAGAGGCTATTGTTTATATTCGTTCTCATTTATCTTGATTACTAATATTGCTTTACTGATACACTGTTAAATATCTGTAACTTTTGCTGCTGAGTCACTCCACTACTTTGATAGAATATCTCTACTCTGATCAATGAGAATACTTCATGATGCAGTCAAGATTAGAGGTCTGCACGGGCCGGAATTTCCAGGCCCGGGCCCGGCCCGTTTAAATTTTTATATTTACGGCCCGGCCCATTTTGGCCCGTTACAATTTCTACAATTTCTAAAAAATTCAGATTTTTATCATATAAGCAAGTTTCCTTTAAAGAATACTGCATACATATCTATGGAATGTTTTTACAGTATATTTTACAGGAAATATACATTAACAACATTAATGATTATTTAGATTCTCAGGCTTTCAACCTTCGAATAAAGATTCATTAAAAAATTAATATCGCTAAGAATAAAAGAAAAAAGAAAGAAAGCTAAAAACATCGTTACTTTTGAAGCTATTTAATAAAAGAAGATTTATAAAAAATATTTCCTTATCATTTTTTTTAAGATTTTAAATCCAAATTCATTCTTAAATTCAAAAATGCTCCTTTCTGATACATTTCAAAATTCATTTTTTTCTCAGAAAAGCATAAGATTAGCAGGTATCTTTATTCAGAAACTATATAATCGAATGGCGTTATCCAATTTTTTGATACAAGCAATTTAAGAATACTGCAAGCAAATACAATACTTTCATAATTAGCGTTTTGAATAGAATTTCCGGAAGCGATAGCATGGAAAGGGATAAAAAAACATGCAATCATCTGAGAAACTCTCACCAAGGTAATACAAGTATTTTATTTACCAAAAATGAAAAACGCTATTCGATTCCAAATCCATTCAATAGTTAGGCTTATCACTTTTATACTTTTACAATTTAAAATTAATCAGAAAATGTGTCAAACTTTCCATTATTGAAAAATTAATTTAAAAACCATCAAGAAGTATATATCTAAAGATTAAGCTAACATAAGTTCTTTATCGCTGTTAATAATTTTACATGAGTAAGCTAAAAAAGTATTAAAACGGATTACACACAATGTAATTCTCTGATGCCGATCTCTACACGTAAATTTTTATATTGATGCTGTCAAACTAGTATGGCTCGTGACGCACATTTATACTTATTCTCGTTAAAACCATTTTCGTTGAAAAAAGCTCATATTTTATCGTTTCTGTCGAAATCTTCAAAACGGGCCGGCGGGCTCGAAAAATTTTTTAATCGGCCCGGCTTATCTGGCCTGTTCAATTTTTTGCCGACCCGGCCCGGCCCGTTTATGTTGTTTGTCGGCCCGGCCCGTTAGAAGATTCGAAAGGATTCCGCCGGGCCGGGTACGGGCCAAGCCCGGGCCCGTGCAGACCTCTAAGTCAGGTAGGCGTTTTCTATAAAAGCAATGGAGTGACTATCGAGCAAAAGCTATATATTTTTAACAGCGTAATTATAGTACATTTTCATAGATTAAAAATCTGCAACTTTTGCTTCTGAGTCACTCCATTACTTTGATAGAATATCCCTATGCAGATCAATGAGAATATTTCATGACGCAGTCAAGTTGGCGTTTTCTATAAAAGCAATGGAGTGACTATGCAGCAAAAGCTATATATTTTTAACAGCGTAATTATAGTACATTTTCATAGATTAAATTTCTGCAACTTTTGTTTTTGAGTCACTCCATTACTTTGATAGAATATCTCTATTCTGATCAATGAGAATACTTCATATTGCAGTCAAGTAGGCGTTATCTATAAAAGCAATGGAGTGACTATGCAGCAAAAGCTATATATTTTTAACAGCGTAATTATAGTAAATTTTCATAGATTAAACATATGTCATTTTTACAGTATATAGACAGAGAGTTGCAACAAAATCAGAGATAAAGAAAAATAGACACTAAACCAGAGATATAGAAAAATAGATGCAAGTCCCAATGTAGTCAAAAAATATTCAATACATCATTAAACCTTATTCATTCAAAAACTGAATACCCTTTTCTTATAAATCTATATAGAAGAAAGTAAGAGCCAAAAATACTAAAATTTTGCTTCAAACTAACAAAAATCATCGTTTTACTTCATTTTCTATAAATCTTTTGTCTCAGATATTAATTAATCAATAAGATAAATATTAGTAGCAAATGTTTTCAGTATCAATCATTGATTAATTATTTTTTTGTAGAAGCAAAATTTTTCAAAAAAGTTCTTAGAGTTTTCTTATCAGCTCTGAAACACATATTGAAGACTATTTCACTTCTTAAATAAGAAAAATAATTGCATTTTTATTTGAGATAAAAGTTATGATTAATTACGTGCAAAAATACAAATTGTTGTGTTACAAAAAAAACATTTAGTTTTAATTAATATTGCGTAAAATTATCTACATTTGTAAGGCATGTTAATATTTACATGCATTACGTATAAATGTTTCTATATAATACAAATAATTTTATAACTAAATATTTTACGTCAGTATTTTGTCATACTATTCGCATCATACACATACAGAACATCTTGAATGAAGCTATAAATGAATTAATTCATTTTCACACACGAATTTGCACATGCACATTACACACAGGATGCTCGTTTTCATTATTTTACAATACCTATTCATTTTAAAGAAATAATTTCAGTTGAAAAGATATTTCCAATGTTATTCTCTGTCATATTAAAAGTCATTATGTCAAAATAGTTATTTTTAATGTGCGTTCGTAATTATGTAAATACATAGCACCTATAGTCGTCGTTTAGTCTGTCCATTCGTCTGTCTATCTGTCCGTCCGGATGTAGCAACGCAAAAACTATCCAACCGAATAATTTGAATTTTTAAAAACATAATTTTTGAATAATTTTGTCAAGTCATTTCAAATTTTATGAAATTCGGATGTTTTTCATTTACAGAGATAATTAAAAATGTCTTCCGTTTCTTTATGGCCAATGGGAAAAATTGTTTCAATTGCATTTAAGAAATTTATACTCTTTCGAACATAATAAAATTGATATTCATCTATGAAGTATATGCTAAAATATATATTTTGTACAATCTGTGGTGGAAAGAATATTTATTATTGATTTACAGTGCCACACAAAAGTGGCATTACATAATTTTCCTTTACATAATGGTATAGGAAGAAACTTGTTTAGGGCTTGTTTTAATAACATTAAACTACTTCATATTTTATAAAATAGATAAACGTTGCTGAGGTTTACTACAAGTTACTTCCAATACAATTAAAAGAAGATAGTATGTACAGGGACACATAAACGATTTCGGGTACTAAACTGTATTCGTAGTGCTGTATACTATTGCACCAACGTCTGTATATTTTAAAAAATTGTCCATAGTACGAGTGCACCTCATTTGCTACGTTTGACGTGCAATTTACGACTTGTTTCAAGCTATGAAACTTTAATTTTTATATGGCCCCTTGGTTCTATCTATATTAATATTATAAAGATGTAACGTTTACTTCTTTATGTGTTTGTAAAGATAATCTCCGATACTAACAAAATGATTTTAAAAAGGGATGGCGGCAAACTGACAATGACAATTTCTGTTCTCACAAAGACTTTATGTTACGTCGCGTCGGTGCCACTATTTCCAGAAGAGTGCAGAAGCAATAAATGTTTTATAAATGTTAGTTTGGTAATACTGAAGGGTTAGAAAGTTGAAATTTTGCATAGTAATCTATACCTATATTATAGAGAGGAAAAGTTTATTTGTAGGGACTAATCTCCGGAAGTACCGAACCGATTTCAAAAGTTATGTTACCAAAATGACGGTGTTCTCCCGGAATCAAACATAGGCTATATCTTATGTCGATGCTGCAAATCCTAAGGGGGTGCTGGAGCAAAAAACTTTCTAAAAATACAATTTTTGTTTTACTGAAAGGACATCAAGCATGAAATTTAGCATGGTAATTACTTATAAGATGTAAATGATCTCTAGCATTTCCTTAAAAATTCGAAATTTAAAAAGGGGGGATGCGTGCGTGCGTTTGTTTGTTGGTTTGTTTCTTTGTTTATTGGTTTGTTTGTTTGTATGTTGTTTGTATTGTTGGTATGTTGATTGGTTTGTTGGTTTTTTGTTGGTTTGTTTGTTTGTTTGTTTGTTTGTTGGTTTATTGGTTTGTTTGTTGTTTGTTGGTTTGCTTGCTAGTTAAAAGATTCAAATGATCTCCAAAAACAGTTTCTAAAAAATTAAAGAAGTAACATTTGTTTTTTATTTGTGTATGTGTGTTTGTAAGAGATAATCTCTGAAACTTCGTAGCGAGTTTCAAAAGTAGTAGTGACAAACTAATGCTGACTATCATTTTTTTTCAAACGTAGAATGCCATTTTATATCGATGCAGTGCTGAAGGATCAAAAAAAGTTTTAAAAATGCGATGTTTGTGGTACTGAAGTGCCTAGAAAGATATTTTTGACATGGCAAAATTAATAAATTATAAATTTCAAATTTCAAATATTTGGTTGGATAGTGTTTGCGTCGTTATATGCAGACGGACCGATAGACAGACGAATGGACTGACTGAATGACGACTATAGGTGCTATGTACTTACATAATTACGAACGTACCTTAACAATAACTATTTTGACATAAATGACTTTTAATATGACGGAGAATAACATTGAAGATTTCTTTGCAACTGAAATTATTTCTCTAAAATTAATATTTTAAGAATAGGTATTGTAAAATAATAAAAAGGATTATCTTATTTGTATGTGTAATGTGCATGTGAAAATTCATGTGTGAAAATGAATTCATTTATTTATAGCTTCATCCAAGATGTCCTGCATGTGTATGTATGAATAATATGACAAAATATTGACGTAAAATATTTAGTTATAAAGTTATTCGTATTACATAGAAATAGTTATACGTAATGCATGTAAATGTTAACATGTCTTACAAATGTAGAGAATTTTACACAATATTAACTAAAACTAATTGTTTTAATTTGTATTTGTGCGCCTAATTAATCATGACTTTTTATCTCAAATAAAAATACCACCATTTTTCTTATTTAAGAAGTCAAATAGCCTTCAATGTGTGTTTCAGAGTTGATAAGAAAACTCTAAGAACTTTTTTGAAAATTTTTACTCTCACTGAAAAATAACTAATCATAGAATGATTGATACTGAAAATATTTGCTACTAATGTTTATCTAATGAATTAATTAGAAAGATAAATTTTGGCATGGCATTTACTTATAATATGTAAGCGCTCTCTAAAAACAGTACCTAAAAATGTGAAATGTAAAAGGAGCAAAAAAGCGCGAAAAAATATTAAATCGCCCTAAGTTACGAATTATTACAGTATTGTTAAAGGTAGAAAGTTAAAATTTGGCATCGTAGATGTTTATAAGATTCAAATGCTAGCTAAGAATAATTTATAAAAAAAAAATTAAAAAGGGCAAAATGAGCGAAAAGAGTCTTTATAAGGCTCTAAATTACTGACATTTAATAGAATATCAAGAAATTCCACATCTATTTCAAAAGTAATGGGTGTAAATTATTGTTGACAGTCCCAGCTCCAACATAGACTACATTTCATGCCAGTGCCATTATTACCAAGGGGTTACATGAGCAAAAAAAGCCTCTAAAATTGTGATTTTTGTGATATTAAAAGTGACAGAAGCTAAAAATTTTGCATATCAGTTATTTATAAGATGTAAATGCTCTCTACGTATAGCTGAAAAAATTAGAAATTTAAAAAGAATGAAAATGCACAAAATGCGTTCTTAAAGCGTGCTAAATTACGCCAGAGACAGAATTACTGACAGGAATTGTTAAAATCAAAACTTGAAATTTGGTGTGTAGACATTTATAGGGTATTAATGCTCCCAAAAGAACAGTTTCTAACAATATTCAAATTTAAATGGAGGAAATCAGAGAGATGCATTTTTAAATTATTAAATTTCTATAGAATATCAAGAAATTTCAAACTAATTTCAAAAGTAATCGTTGATAATTGCCGGATACGTCCCTGCTCCAACATAAACTATATGTAATGTCGGTAGTACAAACACCAAGCAGTTCGAGGAGCAAAAATATTTCTAAATTTTTCGATTTTTATGATACGAAACGGCTAGAAACTTGATGGCCGTTCCTATAAAATGCAAACGCCCTTCAAAAGTAGAGTAAAAATCGAGGTTTAAAAGGGAGAAATGAGCAAAAAGTGTTCTAAAATGTGCTAAATGACAGTTTCTATAGAACTATTGAAGGTGGAAATTAGAAATTCGACTTGGTAGAAAATTACAAGATGTAAAGAGTCTCTAATATTATTTATTACAAATTTCAAATTAAAAAGGTTGTAATAAGCGTAAATGGTTGAAGATACGTCTAAATTAGGACTTCGATGAGGAAACATGCAACCAATTTCCGAAGTAACGGTAGAAAATTGATGCTACAGTCCTTCATAGAACAGCGATACATTTTATGTCTGTGTCATTTCCAAAAACAGGATTGCAAAAGCGAAAAGCGTTCTAAAATCACGAGTTTTTTATAATTTAGGGGCTAGAAAAAAGAAATTTGAAATGATAACTATTTATAAGATTTAAATACAGTTTAAGAATTATTTTTTTTAAATATTGAATCTACACAGAGACTGTTCATGTAAGTCCATAAGCGGGGAATTTTGGTTACTTGTACTTGAGAGGTTGGCCATGTACTTTTGAAGAATATTGTACCACCAACTTCATTAAAGGTCACAAAAGCTTTTTTGTTGTTGTTGTTAAGGCGGGGCTTAGGACGAAATTCATGACTTCAGATCGTGAAATCTCCGCCGAGCCAATCTCGCGAGAAAGCTGTTCTAGTAAGGAGCGTTACAAACAAGAGCTATCATTGCCTATTCGATCGGTGTTAAATTACGTGATATGATGTCATTAACTCCGTCCTAACAAACAAAAGCTTCATAGGACACTAGAGAAGTTGGCCACGAGTAATACTAGTAACATCTGGGATACATGTTGCCTTCGACTTGGATGACCGATTTCATTCTGTCCTGCTCAATTATGCAGATGTTTATACCCAATACCTCTTCTGCTTTGCATTTTTGGTCACGTGTACAAGGTCACGTCATCTGCATGTGTAATGTTGAGTGATTCTTTGCGTGCAGAACATCCAGTAGATGTTTTTTGTGAAATCTCTCGTGCTTCCGCTGAGTTCAAATTAATATCGGCTAATTTAGAAGTGTCGTAATTGTTTCGACATATCTCCTCTGGTACAAATGTCTCTTTAAGTGGAAAAGGATGTCTCTTTAGGTGGAATGTACATTTCTTTTGGTGGAAAGACGAGAAACCGAATTGCCCATATAATGATCCCCAAAAGATAATGTTTATCTATTTATTTCGTTCCTCATTACTTGCTTTAGAATAAACAAGTTGGAAATTGCACGTGAACGTAGCAAATGAGGAGCGTTCGTACGATAACGAAGTTTTAAAAATATTCAGATCTTGCTGATATAGTAGAGCGTACTCCGGATACAGTATAGTAGTCGAAATCTTTACGTTTCTGTAAATATGCAGGAAGTAATTTTTATTACACCTCAGCAACGTATATCTTATCATAAAATGTGAAATAGTTGAATATAATTAAAACACGTAACAAACCATGTTTCCCCGTATAGCATTATATAGTGGAATACTTTTGTGTGGCCCTGTAATTTAATAATAAAAATTCTTTGCATCACAGATTGTACAGAATGCATATTTTAGTATATATTTCATAGATTCATGCCAATTCTATTATGTTCGAATGAGTGTAACACCATTTAAATGCATTTGAAACTTTTTCCCCATTGACCGTAATGTAGCGGAATCCTTTTGATTGTCCCTGTATTTGATCTATACATCCGATTTTCATAACATTTGAAATGACTCGACAAAATTACGCAATAATTATATGTTTTAAATTTTAAACGATTAAAATGCATTTAAAACTTTTTTCCCTATTGACCGTAATGTAACGGAATCCTTTTGAATGTCCCTGTAATTGATCTATTCATCCGATTTTCATAACATTTGAAATGACTCGACAAAATTATGTTATAATTATGTATTTTAAATTTCAAACGATTCGGTTGGGTAGTTTTTGCGTTGTTATATGCGGACATACGGACAGACGGACAGACGGACGGAGGGACGGACGGACTGAGCGACAACAATAGGTGCTACGTATTTACATAATTACGAACGCACCTAAAAATCAATGACAGTAAAAATTTTAAATTATACGATAGGTATATCATAATCGCTGTCAGTCATCTAATTCTAGAAGAATTCCACTGCAGTCTACACATGCTGGACAAAATAATACGAACACTTGTGAAATAATGGTATTTATTTCACAGTTACTTTTTTGGTAGGAGGTTGAACTACACTTTGACTGAAGTACAGATTTAATCCGACGCGGGATAGATGTATAAAGGTCATGGACAATATTTAAAGGTATATTAAGCAATAACTCCTGCAGAACGGTCTCTAATTCGAAAGGCTGGAGGAAGAAATCGGGAATGAAGTTTGGACTCCAAATTTTCCAATAAATGTTCAATACTATTCAAATCTGGAGACTAGGGGGGCCAGGAAAGATGTTCAACTTCATAGTCAAGCTCTTCGAATCAAGCTTGAAAAGACCTAGTAGTGTGGATAGAGATATTGTCGTCTTGAAAAAGCGGTTGCTCTCCGTTGAATAAATTCTGGACAAAAGGGTGGACATGATCTCCTAAACTGTTTAGATAAAGATTGGATTTGATTTTCCATGCAGAATAACAAGTGGTCCAGGACCGTGCCAAGATATCACGCCCCAGACCATAATGGAGCCACCCCCATGCTTCAAATTCGGTATGAGGCATTCACGATTAAACGATTCTCTGGGCGTTCTCCAGGCATAAACGCATCCGGTCGTCTGAAATAGTGTAAAAGACGATTCATCTGACCATAATTCCTGTTGCCACGTCTGTGGAAACCACCGTTTGTGATCTCTGCGCCATTTGAGTCGCTTGAAAGCATTAATTGCTGTCACCAAGAGTTTCCGAATTGCCACTCTGACATAAATGCTCGCAGAATGAAGTTCCTTTCTGACAGTTTTTGTTGAAATGGGATCCTGGAGATGTCTGTTCATTTCGGATGTTATCTTGGATAACGATTGCTTGTGCTTTCGGACTACTATATGCTTCAAGACTAATCTGTCTCTATCAGCAAACTTGGACTTTCGGCCACTGTTGTTCTTTGAAGACGCCGTCTTACCCTTTTTCGTGTACGCTGTCATAACGGCTGATACCTATTCCTTGCACATCCCAAAAGGTTTACTGTTTCCGTAACCGGTACTCCACTTAAACGCGCTTCAACAATCATTCCTCTTTGGAACTCTGACAGGTCTGATATTTCAACTTATCACAGACAGTTTGATAAACGTATGCAAAGCAGGTGATTTTTGTTGAGAGACTGATATCTTCCTCTACAAGCTCAGAAGGCGGCTGACTTCTGTTGCAGGTGGCGCGGCTGTACTGCAGGTGTGAAATACGTCATACTTTTACACAGGTGTTTATTACTTTGTCCCCCATCTGTACTTGATAAAATGATTATCAAGAAGACCGACTTCAATTCCATTTGATTCACTAGAATGCCCATAAAGTATAAGTACCTATTCCCACACCAGCGACTTTAACCCCATACGGGGGAGGGGGTGGTAGTGGAAGATTGGCACCAGAAACTTTTGGTTATTTTACTCTTATAACTTTTTTCTAAAAAAGTTATAAAATTGTTTTTTGTTAGTTTGAACTAATTTTTTCGAAACTTTCAGTGTGAATTCCATATTACAGAATCCCAATTGTATTGAAAAGGATTAAATTATTTATGAAAATTGCTGTCCGATGTTTTTTGTGTCATATATAGGAAACACTTCCGCTAACTTGTTGCACCTACGTAATATCATGTGTCAGTTATTATCAAGCCCAGAAGAGCGGCAATTCATCAATAAACAAGAGTTTCTAATCAAGTTGACACTGAAGTGTATAATGAAATAAATTGGAACATATGAGTATGTGTGTATGTATAATAAAAATGAAATCTAAGTCAAAAAGTATAAAATTATCTGTTATGAATTCAAAATTACACAAAAGTTCAATAACTTACCGAATTGTAACCTGTGAATTTGGCACATAACTGGAATGTAGAAATAAAAAAATAATGAATATATTTAAAAAGGTTTTCAATAACGCTGTAAATGAAAATGCGTCATGTACACACACACACAAATTTTGGTAAAAGCGGAATTGCATAACTTAGTGCTCGTAGCGCTGTGGCAAATGTTGAGAGGCAGGCTCCTCCCATCCCATTCATCCTAAATCAAAATGTCATGTATAGCATTTTTTGCAAATGTTTTCTTCTTTTTGAATTTTTAAATAATCTCTCCCCCCCCCAAAAAAAAGAAAAAAAAACCCTATTGACGATCATTTTACTATTTTTGGGGTGGGGAGAAGTATTTTGGTGAGAAGTTAAAAATTCGGATTCTGTGACCAAAACATAAAGTTAGAATTGTTGAAAGTTCAGAAGGGTAACGGGAGAGCAAACGCAAACGATGCGAGTGGTTGAGCGGCATTACATAACTTAGTGCGCCTAGCGCCTCGATGGATGTTGAGAGGTGGGCTCAATGTTATGCATCTTATTTGTTACAAATTTTGTCTGCTTTCTAAATTTCTAGATACTTTTTCACTAAAATAATAAAAAAATAGATTTAAAAAAAATTTTTGAGGTGCATTTTACACAAATTTGGGAAGGGGGGATTGAGATGCACCCCATGGGGTGGAGAGGGAAGAGAAATTTTGATGTGAAATTACAAATTCGGATTCAAGGACACAAAAAATTCACATTTGAACTTATATGGATATATATATGGATATATCTATATATATTGTATGTATATGTAAGTCAACTTTTCAACGGAGGGTGGTTTTGGGATCTATGGGTCATGATTGACGAAAATATAGCAAAATTTACCGATGGGCTTTCCCCGGACGGCTGCAATAGGTACTTTTTTTACTTTTTGTAATGAAAGCTACCTAAAAGTGTCGACAATTTTGGCCACCACTGTATATACTTTTATATTGCAAGATATAACATATAGTTCGACTATGTATATGACATACAATTCAACAGAAAGTCGGTATACCACAAAGTTTGTTGTCAAACTTATATCATTATGAACGTACTTATAAATAATAAAACACATTTGTATCGTTACATTGACAACATAATTGCTATTGGCCACACTATATCACTTGAACTAGATCATAGTGTTTAGATGTTTTATAGAGACAACTGGTCCCATATATTGCAGTTTGTACCTGACTACACCGTGAATTATTACTTTTTGGTTCAACATTATTTTTTAAAAAATTGGCAACTGTTGGATATAATGTTACCCACTTGATTTCCTTTTACTGCTGCATCATTACTGCATAAATGCTCTCGGAGAGGAAATATGTTTTTCATCAACAATTATTTTTAATTTTTAATTAATTAATTCAATTTTCATCAACATTTATTTTTAATTGAATTGTTTTTCCAATATATCTGGATTTATTGGGTATTGGTGGTAGTCTTAAAATGTATTATTTAACTTTTTTTATGTCTAATAATAAGAAGAAACCACACACTTTATCCGCACTGTCAAAGCATTTCGGGCCTGATGAATCTACCTTGTTTCTACAAATTTCTATTATATTCCTGTTATCCTATTTTTTCTAGATTCTAATTATCAGTGATTGAATTTTTAAAGAAACCTATCTTTATTATTTATACTTCCACAATCTTTATGGCAATTGGCAATTTGTAATTGTTATTAACAATTATATATATATTTATACCAGGTGTACTAAAATGGACTGACTGATTTAAAAACTCTGTAACTTCCAAATGGTCACAGCTATTTAAAAAATTGGTACTACTTGGTGATCCCATCGACCAATTTTGCCAAATTGTACAAATCGCCAAACTAATAGCCAAATTACACATATTTACGTAATCTTTTATTTTAAATAACGAAAAAACAAGTAATTAGTAAAATATTTTAAAAAATGCAAATAAAAAGTCGAAATAAAAATCATTTAATGACGTTTTAAACAAATTTATCGTAATTAATGTTATTAGATGTGACTTTCATCATCATCCATTTCTGGCATTTAATCTTATAGTTAAGCGACAGATTTTTGGTTGACGGGTTAACCAATAGTACAAAAAAAATCTTGCAAGACGGCTATGTAAGATTACCTGAAATAGATAACGCTGCAAGCAATAGGCGTTAGATCGGAGGCAAATTTTTGACCATTGTCTACTCTCAGTTTCTATATGAAAGAATGTGGTTAAATATATGGAGTATTTCTCAGTCACCATTGCAATTTTGCTCTTAGAGGTTTTCTCCAAATATTTAAATCAATGCCTTCCGCATCGCTGCCCAGAGAAGAGAGATGCCGAAAATCATATCTTGAATTAGCAGTTTCAGCGCCATTTGTCACTGCTATTTGAAGTTAAATCGGGAATAACAGTAAAAAAAAATTCCTTACATCTTATATAATCATCCTGCAAGAATATTTTTTTAATATCTTTCACTGTTTTAAAGTTATTGAATTTTAAAATCAATCAATCCATTTTAAAACAGCCGGTGTATGTATATATATGTGTAAATAATAAAGCGTTTTAGCTATTAAACGCATTAATTATTAGCTATAAAACACAAGAAAAATCCACCATATATTTATGAAACAATTATTTTACTATAACATTGTATATCCGATTATCTGAAATTCATAACTTGAAAAAATAAATAGAAAATTTAAAAGGGAAAATTTATATATAAAATAATTTTAACTCCAAAACTTACTTTTATCCTTTTTGTTTGTTTGTTTGTTAATTTGTTTATTGAAAAACAATGTTGAATGCAATAACAATTCACCCACAAAGTTAAAATGCGGTTATAAGCATAAACTTGAAAATATAACTCTTAAAGTGGCTGAAAAAGAGTTATCATTTTCACATATAACGGAAAATGTAGATGGAAAATAAATGAAAAAATTTGAAGCCATTTAAATTGTATCATCAGAAGAATTTTATTCTATCCAAAATGGTTTCATATTCATTAACCATTTAGAAAATACTTGTTTTTTCGGTACAGAATGTACCTTGTGATGTTCGCATTTTATTATTTTTATGATTGATCCAGGAATATTAATGTTTAATCCATTGCGTACGTAATATATGAATATGTTATCACATAAGCCACGATTTGCTCATCATAAAATGTTTTTAGTGATTTTTATTAACTGGATGGGAAACATTCAACCATTTTGTTTTGGGGAATGGATGAAGGTCGGGTGGGTAGACGCAAATTATTCAATATGGTAAAAAACGAAAGAAAGACGTCACAAGTGAAATATCGTCTTTTAAAATGAAACAAAAAAACGAGGTTTGATTATCGAGCCCACCCATTAAGAAACTTGCGACGATCACGAAAAAGGAAACAATATAATGTTGACCCGATTGATTGTATAAAATACCAAGTTTTTTTTATATTTTTCTTCTTTAACATAGAATTTACTTTTAAGTCTTAAATTTTAGACTTTGAAAAAAAATTCCAAATAGTTGTTGTAAGTTATTAAATTACATTTTTTTTTCAAAGTTGGAATTTACAGGTAAAACTTTTTGCAACTCTATAAACTCAAAATAATATTTATGAGCAGTAAGTGGTTTATTAAGTACAGGAAATGAAAAGTTACTACCTTCCTCTTAATCTCTTTTAATAAGTTTCGCGGAAAGTTTCCGAATCAATTTAATTCCTGCTTTAGGATGCTGCAATCACTTAGCTTCCAGTCATAAAATTTTATTTAAAGAGTTTTGCACTTAAATATCTATAAAGTTTTAATTAACTTTTATTTTATGTGTTTAATGCAACAATAATGTGGATGATTAAGTAACTTCATTTATAAAATTTCATTTTTAAGTGCATTCATAATTATGTAAATACAGTTGGCAAAAAAAGTATTTGTACACTCTAAAATTTTTAATTTTTAACTAAATAAAAACAGATATTTTGTCAAAAATGGTTTTAATACAGTCTGTTTATCGTGCGTTTTAAATTACACAACAGAAAATTTCGATAAAGATGTAAAATAATTTTCTAATAGGAAAAGTTTAAAAATTTCTTGCAAAAAAAGTATTTGTACATTTCTCCATCCTGATATGTACTGTGTTTTATAGTGTTTATGGTTCAAAGGACTACTTTTACAGAAGCTGATAATAATTTTTGAGTTCATATTATATTTTTCTGACATTTAATCTAATTTGCTCTTGAAATAATTGAGTATAGAACCTAATACTAGAGAGGCACCTCTAGATATATGAAATCCTATGATTGAGCATAATAAAAATTTAAATTCGCAACAAGAATTTGTAAAAGCTATTAAATTACTATTTACAACTATTGGATGTATAGTGAGAAACTATGAATAAATTAAAAGCATCGAAATTCAATGAAAACCAGGACTTCTTAGCAAACTAACAATGAGGGAAAAAAGGAGTGTTGTTAAAAAAGCTTTAAAAAATCCTATGCGTTCGGTTCAAAAATTTGCTGGAGACCTTGCGACATCTTCTCGCATCAGAGTAATACCTCAAACAATAAAAAATATTCTTCTCAATGCAGATTTAAAAGGAAGAACCTCAAGGAAAAATCCATTCATCAGCGAAACAAATAGGCGAAAACGCATACTATTCGCTTTCGCATACAGAAGTAAATCATTGGATTTTTGAAAAACAGTAATTTTTTCTGATGAGGGAAAATTCGAAAATTTCTTACCATCAAGCATTCGAAAAAATTGGCGTAAAAATAAAACTGTTCTAGATCCAAAATGTATACTTCAAACTATCAAGCATGTTGGGGGGAATATTATAATTTTGGGGTGCATAGCTTCTAATGGAGCAGGACATTTAAAATTTATTGACAATGGAAAGACAGGTTTAACATACATTGATGTGTCGCGCCATAATTTATTAAACTGTGCCAAGAAATTATGCATAGAGGAAGCTTTTCACTTTCTGCAGGATAAAGACCAAAGCATACTGCTGTAATCATCAGCACATGCTTACGACAATACTCCAAGACGACTGGTAATTCTTCTAAAATCTCTAGACTTGAATCCAATAGAAAATTTGCAGATGCTATTGGATGCAAAAATCCGAAAAAAAAAATATGTATTGGTAAAAAACAGTTTTAAAGAAGCTCTTATTGTGTCATGGAATAACATTAACCAGACCGATACAAAAAAGTTGATGGAATCCATGTCACAACATCTAGAAGTAGTCATAAACGCTAAATGAATTCGCACAAAATATTAATTTGTATCATTTTACTAAATTTTCATTAATTATATTACGTTAATATAGTGTACAAATACTTTTTTTGCATTATATTTTTGTATATTTGTTTATTATAATGTAAAAAATCGATTCGTTTAATTTTGTTTTTGCTTCTATAATATTATAATGCGTTAAATTAATGTATTACAGTATTTTTTGCTTAAATCTTTTGTTTAATTTCATTATAATTTAAAAAAATGAAGTGTACAAATACTTTTTTGCCAACTGTACGTAAGCATCTACATTTGTCGTTCAGTCCGTCCGCATATAACAACGCAAAAGCTACCCAACCGAATCGTTTGAAATTAAAAATATATAATTATTACATAATTTTGTCTACTCATTTAAAATTTTATGAAAATCGGATGCACAGATCAATTACAGGGACAATCAAAAGTATTTTATTGCATTATGGTCAATGGGGAAAAAAGTTTCAAATGCATTTTAATCATTTGAAATTTAAAATACATAATTATTACATAATTTTGTTGAGTCATTTCAAATTTTGTGAAAGTCGGATGCATAGATCAATTACAGGGACAATCAAAAGTATCCCGTTACATTACGGTCAATAGGAGAAAATGTTCCAAATGTATTTTAATAGTGTTCCAATTATTCGAACACAATAAAATTAATATGTATCTAAGAAGTATATATTATGATATACATTTTGTACAATTTGTGGTAGAAACAACATTGGCCATTGCTTTACAAGGCTATATAAAAGTATTCCATTACATAATGGTTATGGAGAACATTGTTTGGGACGAAATTTTAATTGTAATTAACTATTTGCAATTTTATGAGATTGATATATGAGAGGGATATTTTTAAAACTTTCTTATCGTACGAACGCATCTTATTTGCTACGTTTCACTTGCAATTTCCAACTTGTTCAACTAAATGTTATCTAAAATAAAAATAAACAGTATTAATAACATTGTGTCAAAAATAGGTTCTAGGGCAAATGTTCTGAGCATGGAACATACCTCAAACCGGAAGGCAATTTGACTTTTTAGGAGGGTGATTCCAAATTACACTGGTGTCCACAAGTTAAGCATAATTGGTAATTAAATAATTAATGAAAGAAATATAAATCGAAATGTGGTGAAACTACAGGTGTGTAAACAAAATAGTACGCGTCGTATATTTTCGCGAAGAGTTTTCCCCGAAATCGAACAGGGGACCGTCAAAAAATTGAAAAAGAACGAAGATCTTTTGGATAACCCTGTCAAAACTAATGTAGCAAAAGTATTCACACTGCACATTATGATTAAGTAACTTATTGTAATGTACTGTGTTTATTTTTATAAGGATAGTATGTATATTCGTAGAGAAATTAAGGTTTTTATAAAAACAGTCCTAAGTTTTATGCTTATAATTTGCAGAGTTCTTAATAGAAAATGATGTTCTTTTCTGAAAATATGACAAACATCATTGTACACAATACCCTGTCATCAGAATTTAAAAATAATAAAAATTGTATGAAAAATGAGTAGGTTTAGTAAATAATGTTTCATTGCGCATGTGTCAACGATATCAAAATTTCATTTGCATATTGTGTTAGCTAAATGTATAGAGCAACTTCTGTAAAAGTTTCAAAAACATAGCTTGAAAATTCTGAAAATGATCGTCTATAGAATCAACTCAAAATCCCTTAATTTCTAAAAGAGCAAAAAAATCAGAGGTTTTATCCAAATATAGTTGTACGTGCACTATTGTGTAGGCACTAAACAATGGAATGTGGATACAGCACCTCATCTTTTTGCTTCATTTAGGGAATAAAGGATTTTGATCTCATTCTATCAACGATAATTTTCAGAATTTTTAAGCTGTGTTTTTGAGACTTTCACAAACGTTGCTCTATACATTTAACTAACATAATATGCAAATGAAATTTTGATATCGTTGACGCTTGCGCAATGAAAAATTATTTACTAAACCTACTCATTTTTCATACAATTTTTATTATTTTTAAATTCTGATGACAGGGTATTGTATACAATGATGTATGTCATATTTTCAGAAAAGAAAATTATTTTATATTAAGAACTCTGCAAATTATAAGCAAAAAACTTAGGACTGTTTTTATAAAAACCTTAATTTCTCTACGATTATACATGCTATCCTTATAAAAATAAACAGAGTACATTGCAATAAGCCACTTAATCATAATGTGCAGTTTGAACGCTTTTGCGACATTAGTTTTGACAGGGTTATCCAAAAGATCTTCGTTCTTTTTCAATTTGTTGAAAGTCCCCTGTTCGATTTCCGGGAAAACTCTTCGCGAAAATATATGACGCGTACTATTTTGTTTACACACCTGGAGTTTCACCACATTTCGATTTATATTTCTTTCATTACTTACTTAATTACCAATTATGCTTAACTTTTGGACACCTATTCGCTATCAGGGCTTTTTTTTCGATAAGTAATCTTGTAGACTAAAATTAAATTTAATACGAGTGAAATTTAAAATATCAGTTATTTCATTCAATTTTAAAATGGTTACAGTGAAAAGTACTACCAGTAGAATAATCTTTTAAATTGTTTTGAAATGTATTTTATATTTTGTATTAAAAATCTCAATCGTTTTTCTTGTTATTATTGTATTTTATAATATTTCATAGTTCTTTTAATAATTTACTAAATAACCTTTCTATTTCTATTCTGTCTGCTGTATGTCAACTAAAGAATCTTTCTCATATAAAACTAAAAGTAAATACAAATCTGATTTTCTTGAACCTAAAAAACCTATAAAATATCTGAACATGGAACTACCAATTTGATGTGAAACTTATAAATCTTATATAAAATCAAAAAAGACAAGTGGGAAAATGCACGTCAGACGTAAACAATGAGGTGCGTTCGTACTATAAAGAAGTTACTAAAATATACAGTACTTCGGATACAATACAGTATCCGAAATCGTTTGTGTGTCCGTGTAAATACTAAATGCTTACTATTATGCAGGAATTCACTTATAGTAAATCTCAGCAACGTATATCAATTTCATAAAATGTAAAATAGTTTAATATAATTAAAACGCGACCCAAACAATGTTTTCCTCTAAACCATTATGTAATAGAATACTTTTGCGCGACGAATCGAAGAATGTTGAAAATAGGATTATACATATCTCGGCAACTAATAATTCAATCGACTTCGGTTTTTATACAACATTTATGCTATGATAGTGTCTTTTATATCCATTCCTTAAAATAAAAAATTTTGAAAATTTTTATGTACACTGTTAAAAATCTTGTTCTAGTTTGCACCAAAAAAGTTTTTTTTTTTTTTTTGGTGCTCAATATCTGCCACCATAAGATGATAAAATCTCGTACCAACATTTGGAGCTTCCTACTTCAACCTCATTCCAAGTATTGGAACTATGCTTCAATGGGAGCTCCAAAATTTGGTTCAAGATTTCACCATCTTACGCTGGCAGATATTGAGCACCAAAAAACAAACTTTTTTGGTTCAAACTAGAACAAGATTTTTAACAGTGTACCTTTCATCAGAACGAATAATTCGAGAGTCCGAAAAAAATAGTTTCGGATAATCGAGGTTAGTGATATTCTATAGGCTTATTTTCATTATTACATACGAAGTACACAATATATTTCAAGTCTCTATCTCGATTTGTTCGGGAGATAGAACGTTTATAGACACACAGATAAACAGACAGACACACAGATAGCCGGACGGCAAAATTTTTTCTAAACATATACTTTTCCGAATCTCCAGTGTCTGAAACATGTAAATACGTCAAAGTAATTTTTTTTGATTTTCAAAAAGACTTACTCTATGGGTAAGTAAAATTATAAAAATGAGAATCTTGAAATGATTCATCTGAGTTGTGTTATCCATAGAAAGAAAATTTAATATACAAAGATTTTCAACCAACAATTTGCAAAAATGAATTACAAAATGAGTAAATGTTATTAATTTTAGGCGCTCTCTTCAAGATATTTTCTAAAACTAAAAATGCAGAACATATAATACTTTTCTTTAAAATTGAAGTAAGCTGTACTGTAAAAAAAATCCGTTACATTTACGACAAAAACTGCTTGCAGCAGTGTTGCCAGCAGTTTTTGCCGTTAAAACTGTAGTAAAATTACATGTAAATTTTTTATTGCATCTATTTTTACTGCAATTTTTATGACAAAAACTGCTGGCAACATTGCTGCAAGCAGTTTTTGTCGTAAATGTAACGGATTTTTATACATAGAGAGAGAGTTGAAAAATAGTAGAAAACTCTTTTCGGCATAAAATTCGAAAATGTATAGCCTGATTGCATTTATATAATTATACACAGTCCAGTCATATTAATGTGACCACCTTGAAATTTTTGACATTTTTTTAAATATCTAGACAAATGCATGAGTAATTATCCTGAAACTCCCGGAATATAAACAAAATAGGGCAGATAATATATTTCCACGAATATTTTTTTCGAAATCCCATAAGGGACCGTCAACAAATTGAAAAATAATTAATATCTTTTGGCTAACCCTGTCAAAACTAACGTAGCAAAAGCGGCCAAACTGTACATTATGATAAATGGATTAATGTAATAAACTGTGCTCATTTTCATGATGTGACGTCGGGACTGAAACAATAACTCATTGGTGAAATTAGATTCACAGGTCTACATATAGATTCACACATCAGTATTACACTTGAGTATAAAAAAAATCCTTCCGGGCATAAGCTTTCGAACACCTTCTCCGATGTTCTTTAAAACCGTAACATTCCACGGCTCACACCCGAGCCCGCCGAAAAAACGTTCCGGCAACAACTGACTCCTTCAAATTAGTTCTCTTCCAAAATCAAAAGTTTTTTCTTTTCGACAAATGAAACAAAGGGCACTGACAGGAAGGTCTCCATACTGGGCATACTCAGAATTTTTTGAAAAAATTACAAAATAAGCTACTCATGTATCTAATAAATAATCAGTAAAAATTATCGGCGGAATTACAGTTCTAACTTTGTAAAAAAAAATAATTTCGAGTATTTGGCACGAAATGATAAAAGTATTACGGGATTTGGCGAGCAGCAATTTCCCTCGCCAAAAGCAAACGATTTTAATGCATCTGAAAATTTCTTGTCAATTAATTTTTAAAATGCGTGTAAATAGAAATGAATTTAAATTTGAACAATGAGAGAATTTAATACTTATTTACATTTTGTATTGCATATTTATGTTACTTTATTTAATTTTATCACTTTAAAAACAATTTCATACATAAAAAATAAAAAATATATCTTCATCTATTTAAACGTATGACAAAATAAAGGCCAGACGAAGAATGATGCTGTAAAGTATTTCAATATTGGAGAATTTTTTGTTTCCATAGCAACGAAACAGACTCAACAGTGCTTAACTGGATTGAATTTAATTTCGAGGTTGAAACAAATTTAATTAATTTAAATTTTGCTGTAATTTATAAAATTTCATAGTTAATTTTCATTATAAATATACTATGATAAAAATATGGTTAACACAAATTAAAATTCGCAAAATTAAAGTTATTTAAATAAAAGTTCTTTAAACAAGTTCAATATGAAGCATTTTTACCTTAAAAAGTATTTTCATAAAAAAAGTATTTTTTGAAATTTTATTTTGTAGCCAAACGATAATAAATCGCCAAATAAACGAAATGTTCATTATTTTTTTTATAAATGTTCCATCGGGATTCCGACGAAATTTTTTTATAAACATATATAACCACCTGAGAAGAACATTCTGTATTTTTTTTCAAAATTTTCTGAGTATGCCCGTATGGAGACCTTCCTTGTGAGTTTCATCGGTCGGCTATGAGACTTCAGGGCGCCGGTTAAGGTTTTCTGTTAAGGTTTTCATAAAAACCTTAATTTCCCATATTTTGCTAAGTTTTTTGCTTATAATTTGGAGAGTCCTTAATAAGAAAAAGTTCTTCTCAGAAAACATGGCAACCCGTATTTTTCACAAAACCGTGTACTCAGAATTAAAAAATTATAATAATTGTACGAATAATGTGCAGGTTACGAATAACGAGCATAAATAATGTTTCATTGCGCATGCGTGAAAGCAATCAAAATGTAATTTGCATAATGTGTTAGCTAAATCTATAGAGCAACTATTGTGGATGCCTCAGAAACATAGCTTACACTATTATGCATGATGTATTGATACTAATGAATGGATATATGGATACAGCAACTCATATTTTTGCTTCTTTTTGGAAACAACGGTCTTTGGACTTACTCGATCGACAGTAATTTTTAGAATTTTCAAGCTATGTTTTTGAGATTTTCAGAAAAGTTGCTCTATACGTTTAGTTAATACAATACATTATGTAAATTATATTTTTATTGCTTTCACGCATGCACAATGAAATATCACTTAGTAAACCTGCTCATTATTCATACAATTATTTTTTTTAATTCTGATTGCAAGGTATTGTGTACATGTTATTTATCATGTTTTCTGAAAATAAACTTTTTTTTATATTAGGAATTCTGCAAATTATAAACAAAACACTTGGCAAAATTTGGGGCAATTTTTATAAAAAAACTTAATTTTTCTACGTATGCTATACTGATAAAACTGAACACAATTTATTGCAATAAGACTCTTAATCATTGTTAGTGTTGCGATGCGATAAAAATATGAATTAAAAAATGTCGATTACTTTAGTAGCAGACTGTAGTTTATTATTAAAATGCGTTTTGAGAGCAGTGACTGCCTTGGCGGCGTCCATAACAAACTGGAGGGAAACATCTGTGGGCGGGGGTATATGCTTACGTCATTCGACGTCATAACAACAAAGGTGGCGCCAACATACCGCCCCACGTTGAAATATCATTTCAATATACAATACAATATCTAAATTTACAATGAATAACATACAATATAATAAAGATGCATAATATAATAATAATGAATAGAACAATGAATAATTAAATAGACTTCAAACATTTGGTTACATAATAAGTTTACAGTGAAATGGTTAAACATATTCATATAATAATTTGTCAGTTTATTGACAAGGAAGTAAGCATAATTTCGATATGCCTCTTTTGAAAATACCCTGAGGGGTTTTAACTAATGCCACTCTAACCTTACCATCTGGTCCGTTAACTACTTCCTGAACTCTACCAATTGTCCATTTGCAGGGTGGAAGATTATCCTCTTTTAAAAGGACCATTGAATTTGGAATAACATTATCTTTTTCAAATTGCCATTTATGTCTGACTTGTAAATTATTAAGATAATCTAATTTCCACTTTCGCCAAATAAATTGGACCATTTTATTTAATCTTTGCCATTGAGACAAATAATTATCGCGTTTGCCAGTGAGATCAGGTTCAGACACACTGCTTAGAGGTCTACCTATGAGAAAATGGCCTGGAGTTAGAATTTCAAAATCATTGGGGTCAGAAGACATGGGCGTGAGGGGCCGACTGTTTAAAATGGCTTCAATTTGTGCGGTAACTGTTAAAAATTGCTCAAAAGTTAATCGCGAATTTCCTACAGTTCTTCTTAAATGATGCTTAAACGACTTCACTCCAGCTTCCCACAAACCACCAAAATTGGGTGTCCTGGGTGGAATGAAATTCCAGGCGATTTCCTCACTTGTTAAATAATCCACTAAAACATCTGGGGGGTTTCTAATTATGTTTGCCAAACGTTTTAAATCTGCACTGGCTCCAACAAAATTTTTTGCATTGTCAGTACAGATAGAAGAACTTTTACCTCTCCTACTGAAAAATCTCTTTAATGTTGCTATCATTGCTTCTGAAGTTAAGTCAGTGACCACTTCTAAATGTATGGCCTTTGTTACGAAACAAATAAAAATAGCAACATAACATTTATTGTAAATACCTTTTCTTTGATCCTTATATTTAATATAAAAGGAGCCACAGAAATCAATCCCTATATTAGTGAATGGGGAACTAGGAATAATTCTTTCTGAGGGAAGATTTCCCATAATTTGCTCAATACATTTAGGTTTATTTTTGAAACAAATTATGCAGTCATGGACAATTTTTCTGGCAGTATTTCTACCACCCAGGGGCCAAAATTCTTGCCTAACAAGATGGAGTAAAGTTTGGGCTCCAACATGTAAATATTTAAGATGAAAATATGTCATGATCAATAAAGTCAGTTTATGATTTTTTGGGAGCAATATCGGGAATTTTTTATTAAAGGATAAGTCAGAATTATTTAACCTACCACCTACCCGTAACAATTTCTGCTTATCAAGAAAGGGATGTAAACAACTCACCTGGCCCTTCTTGGGAATTTCTCCCTTTTCAAGGGTTTTGATTTCATACTCGAAAGATTTTACCTGCACCATTTTGATGACCCAGTACTTGGCATTACGAAGTTCCTCTGTTTTGAGTGGACCACTTCGTCGAATGTTATTTTTAACATTAAATATAAATCTGAAAATAAAACTTAGAATACGTATTAATTTTAAGTAGTTGTTACTTAAATTAAGAAAATCATTTACAAATGAATTTTCAGAAGTAGAAATCAAATTGATATTGTCTGTTTTTTTAAGTTCATGCGAGTACAGTTCTTGTGATAGAATGTCTATATTGTCATTGGATTCATCTGAAGATGAAGGTGGGTGAAAGTTCGGGGGACCATTCCACCAAAGATTCATGTTGGAAAGTTCTTTAGGACCTAGTCCACGTGATATAACATCTGCTGGGTTTAAATGCGATGGGACATGTTTCCAATGACAGTTTTCAGATAAGGTTTGTATCTTGGATACTCTGTTGCCAACAAAGGTTTTTAGTTTGTTTGGCGGTGTACTGATCCAAGCAATTGCGATTTTTGAGTCCGTATGAAAATAAATGTCACTTACTAGCATTTTTAAAGAAAGCCGAATTTTCTCTATTAGTTGAGAAAGAAGTAGGCAAGCTGAGAGTTCCAGGCGGGGTATGGAAATTGTCCTTAAAGGGGCTACGCGAGACTTACTCGCAATCAGTTTAGTTGTTACAGTACTTGTTTCACTTGTACAATGCATATAAACTGCAGCTCCATAAGCTAATTCCGAAGCATCTGAAAATCCTAACAACACTAATTTCTGAAAAGAATCGGTTAGAATGTATCTGTCGATTCTAATTTCTTCGATTAATTTTAGAGATGACACAAAATTTATCCATTCACTTGCAACTGGATCTGGGATTTCATCTTCCCAACCTAACTTCAGGAGCCATAATTTCTGAAGAAATATCTTTGCTCGAGTAATAATTGGTCCCAAAATACCTAAGGGATCGTATAATCTTGCAATGGTGCTCAGCACGTCTTGTTTCGTATATGATGATTTCTCTGTTACTGAAATCTTGAACATAAATTGATCTTCAACGGGTTTCCAAATAACCCCTAGAGTTTTGCTTGTTGATTCTTCATTTACGGAAAAATTATGTTCTTGAACTTCCTGTGGCTTACTGTTCATCAATTCCTTTGAGTTGGAATTCCATTTGTGAAGGGACACGCCGCAGGTTTTTAGCATGTTGCATAACTGCTGCTGGAGTTCTGTAGCTGTATCTAGGTCATGTGCGCCTGTAACAATATCGTCCATGTAGACATCTTCTCTTATTACTTCAGCAGCCAAAGGGAATTGTGATGATTCATCGATGGCTAATTGTTTCAGAGTCCGTATTGCGAGAAACGGTGCACAGCAAGTTCCATACGTGACGGTATTTAATCTGTAAACAGCAGTTTCTTCGTTCTCATCTGTCTTCCACACAATTCTTAGAAGGTCGCGTTGAGATGGATGAATTAAAATTTGTCTGAACATTTTTTGAATGTCTGTAGTAAAAGCATACTTGTAAATACGAAATCTTGTCATAATTTCAAATATGTCTTCTTTCTCTTCTCCTTTTAGCAGACAATCATTGAGACTGAAACCAGATGTAGTTGTCGCTGATGCATTGAATACCACCCTTAATTTTGTTGTGGTTTTGTCTGGCCTAAGAACTCCGTGATGTGGCAAGTAGTAACATAAATTATTATCTGGATGTTCGGATTGAGCATCTGTAACCTTCTCCATGTGGCCTAACTCTAAGTATTCTTGCATGAATTGCTGGCATAATATCTTCATAGTTTTATCTTTAGATAATCTTCTCCACAACTGATTCAGACTTTTTCCGCAAGCTTTTTAGAATCACCTAACTTTTCCAAATCCTTGGTAGGCATCTGCACTATATATCTACCAGCGTCATTTCTTTTATGCGTAGCTTTGTAATGTTCTTCACAGTATTCTTCTTCTTTACTCAGAATTTTGCAAGGTTCATCAATGGTTTCCAATTTCCAAAATTTTTCTAAACATTCATCAATGCTTTGAGGCTGCGAAATAAAACCTCAATATTGCGTATGACTGATCGTATCTGCGGTTCCTGTTGCGATATATCCGAATACTGAATTTCGGAAAACTAAATTGCTGTTTGGAATTCGAATTTCTCCATCCTTTATTATATCAAAGAAGGATTGTGCTCCAAGTAGCATGTCAATTTTGCCAGGAACGTTAAATTTTGGATCTGCTAACTGATGAGGAATTTTCAAGTTATGAATATTCAATTTTGTTACTGGGAGTGAATCGGTTATTTTTAAAACAACCAGAAAATCTAATGATGTTTCAAAGGATCCATTTCCATTTAGAATTTTCGCA
Organism: Maratus speculifer; assembly: GCA_964019185.1. Lineage (NCBI taxonomy): Eukaryota > Metazoa > Arthropoda > Arachnida > Araneae > Salticidae > Maratus > Maratus speculifer. The sequence goes on along the minus strand of OZ025289.1, from coordinate 274,631,081 downwards.
TGAACCTTGTATTTAATGTTCATTTCTTTTTCATCTAATCCTGATATTGCGATTTTCAATCTCTTTAATGGAATTCCTAGTCGATCAGCAAATTCTGATGTTACAATATTGGACATACTTCCTGAGTCCAATATTACACGTGCTTGTAAATAACTACCAGAATAAGGGTTAAAAACCCGAACTAAAGCAGTGGAGAGAATAACAGATTTATTTCCATTATTAATGCAAGATAAAGAAGGCGATAGAAGTGATTTAACTTCTGTCTGTCCGAAAAACTCTTGTGCATTTGGATTCAGTTTATTACCTTGCTCGATGGAATTAACTTCATTAATTTTTTTCGGAAAGGAAGTGTTTGCATTTCTGTGAAGTAACGTATTATGTCGTGACTGACAAATGTTGCATAAACTTTTAGATTTGCAATTAGCAATCGTGTGCTGATTACTTAAACAATTAAAGCAAAGTTTGTGTTTCATTGCTATTTCTTTTCTCTGAGAGGCATTTGATTTCAAAAATGTATCGCACTTATAAATTGCATGATTTTGCTTACATAACACACATGAATTAATTAAATTAGTTGACTTAACAAAGAGGGATTTTTGTTTAGAACTACGCTCTTGATTTGACTTGGGTTTTACTGAAATGTTTTTACTGATATTTTCCAAGATTTGAGAACGTTTCTCTAAAAATAGTATTAAATTGTCTAATTCTGGAACTTCATTTGAACTGATACTCATTTCGTAACTTTTTCGCGTATCTTTATCCAATTTTGAAGAATAATATTCAGAATTAGAACGTCGGAAAGATTGTTCCTTGTGTAATCTAAAACCTTTAATGCGCGAATGCTTTTCTTTACGGTGTCAACTAAATTCCGCAAATCTTTAGCAGAAGGTTGTATAATTTTATCTGCTTCGAAAAGTGAATTTATATGTATTTCTACAGCTATTCTATTGTTTTCATACCTATCTTTTAATGCCTGAATTAAAGAAGCGAATGTATCTTCTGTCGTTTGCAAAACTTTTGCTTCGTTTGTTAAAGCTGCTGATAAATAATGAAGTTTTTGAGTTTCAGATAATTGTTCATTAGATGTTATAATATTATCAAATTGTAATTTGAACGAACTCCAATCTTCCGGTTTTCCTGAGAATTTCGGGAGTGGTATTTCCGGTAATTTAATATTAAATGAGTCATTTGTAAGAGTAGGTTTTAGTTGACTTGGATTGAGAACCTTACTCTCTTCTAAATGCTTAATTTGTTTCTTAATTTTGAATTTAGCTCTTACAATATTCTCAGTATATTCTTCACTAATGGTAATATCATTTTCATAATCTTTCGCAAAAATTATGGCAGCTTCTATCTCGCTATTTAAATTTTTCAGCGATTCTTCCTTTTCATTTAACTGTTCCAAAATTTCTAAATACTCATCGGTTTCCTTATTTTCTTCATTAATTAAAGTATCAATTTTAGTTATAAGCTTAGTTACAGCTCTCCTTACAGTTGCGCGTTTCTTTTTTATTTTTTCAATTGCATCCATTTTAGAAACTTATGAAATCAAAAGGAATAATCGAATGTTTCTTACCTTTTCTGGTAAACAGGTGATTTCGTATTTCGTCTGTGCTTACTCTTTCTTGCGATGATTGCGTAACACTTTTATCAAAACTGCAAATGTTATTCTATGTTCCACGATTGAATTGTTCGAAGAAAGAAAGAATACTTTTATTCGTCTGCACTGTCAATTCACTATTTTAAACAAACTATTATTATTTTCTAAATATAAATAACTCAGAGCTCGAAGGACCATAATGTTAGTGTTGCGATGCGATAAAAATATGAATTAAAAAATGTCGATTACTTTAGTAGCAGACTGTAGTTTATTATTAAAATGCGTTCTGACAGAGCAGTGACTGCCTTGGCGGCGTCCATAACAAACTGGAGGGAAACATCTGTGGGCGGGGGATATATGCTTACGTCATTCGACGTCATAACAACAAAGGTGGCGCCATCAACCATAATCTAGAGTTTGGGCACTTTTGCTACATTGCTTTTGACAGAGTTATCCAAAACATATTTGTCCATATTTAATTTGTTGACGGTCCGTCGTTGGGTTTCGAGGAAAAATCTTCGCGGAAATATATGACCTGCATTATTCTGTTTGCACACCTGGAGTTTCAGGATAACTCCTCGTGAATTTGTCTAAATATTTAACAAAACTTCTAAAATCTTAAAGTGGACACATTAATATGACTGGACTGTATATCAATAGACCTTTGTAACAGAAGATTATCTTCTTTAATTATTTTTAAAAATACGAAAAATAAACAGATATCAATCGACTAACAATAGCATCTACAATTTATGCTATACGTAAATTATGCTCTGGGTATCCAGTGTGTAGAGATTAAAAATCGTACAATTTCGATTTTCAAGTAATAACATCAACCTTTGGCTCTATATTCAAATATCTTGGATAAAACCAACTCTTAAAAAATAAATAATTCGTGCACTATTGAAACTAATGGTGACAATCCAGTTGCATTTGGTGCCCAGGGGTGAAAAGGTGTTACCATTTGACACCCGCTGAGATTGAAATTGTGTTTGGGGTGCCGTTTGATCCCTCACTGGTAATTCACGCTAATTAGGGTGCCGCGCAATGCATACCGTTGGAAGATTTTTCACCCATTAGTCATTTGTGCATGCTCTGTGACGTGTATCCTTGCAGTTCAACTCTCCATCATGGGTGGATCAAAACAGCGATTTCTCCCTTCGATGACTATCACCGCTATACGCTATCCCAATTTCGTTTAGATCTTCGGATGGCTAGCTTTTGGAGAGCTTTCTTATATAAAGCAACCTTTGAATTTCAAGATATTTGATTTCAGGGAGACTGAAGGTGGGCTCAATGGTTGAACGGTTAAAGCGCTGAGCTTGTAATCAGACGTTGTGGGTTCGAATCCTTCGAAGGCCAAAAGTCGGTTTGTATATTTTTTAATTTTTTATTATTGGGCACTCACGATTAAGGGTGCCGTCTTTCCACCCTAATTAAAGGTGCCAATCTGGCTCCTTTAGGGGTGTCACCAGTGAGAAAAGCCTTTCAACCCTAAAAGGTGCAATGTATCACCATAAGTTTTAACAGTGTATAGATTTTCTTAGATTATCGAAATATAAGGTGTCAAAGTTTGCGGACTGCAAGGGACAAGCATGAATGTTATTATTTTAAAAATCAAAGCTATTCTTTTTTCATATATAGTCCACTTTTATTTCAATATTGTCATCTATATTATGAAAGTAGACACGATTCCCTGTCGCGAGGTACCTGTCGTACCTTTGTATAATAATTTAATAATAAAATAGCATAAAAGTTCTCTTTTTTCATTCTTCTTCTAGTTTTGAAAGACTGTCTTTTTCTTCAATACTACATAAACGATTTAAATATTATTATTATTGTTATTATTATAAATAGCTATATATCGATTATTTTTTCCGGAAAATTGATTATCTTTTAGTAACATTTTTTTAACTATTGCATTTTTTAATTTAATTTCTTATCGAATGACCAGTTTATAAATTAATTATTGTTAAACTTTAAAAATAAATATTGAAATCAATGCAATAATTCTCAAGAAAATCAAACTTTCATATAAGTTAATTATTATAGGATTTTGCTGGTGTTATATTCCCTTAAAATAAATGCATATAAATAGATTTAACGCACTTCTAAGAATATAAAAACAAAAGATATAAAAAAGGTTTTTAAAGTCTTTTTTATAGAATCGAATTTACCGTATTTACTCGTGTATAACGCGCACTTTTTTTTCAAAAAATTAAAGCAAAATTCCTAGGTGGGCGTTATACACAGAATAATTTTTTACTGTCGGATGTAATCTAACGATATACATATGAATCAGCAAATTAGTCAAAGAAGACACTAAAACTCTGAAAATGTTACTTAATTGAAGTATTACTGCATCTTTATTTCATTCCTTTCAGTTTTTTATACAACAGAGCTAGTAACATTATTTTTAAATACTAATTAGCATTTCTCATTACCGCCACTCACTCCTACTTTCTGTCATTTAGTTACTACCCGAAGTCTAAAAATGCATTTTCGTCTTGTTTTCTGGCCTGATGTGATTTTGTTTTGACTTTCTTTACTGAAATCCATCTGGTCATTCTTCATTAGTTTATCAAATTTTTGCTGCGCATTATATACGAGATCTAAAAAATCGCAATTTTTTCTTGCAAAGTATGGGATGCGCGGTATACACGAGTAAAAACGGTATATTTTTGTTTCGATAACTAACATAATATTTATTTTTATCAAGCAATTTTTGTCTTATAAATTTTAATGGCTCAATTTGCTCATATAATTAATGGATAATGTGCACTTTAGATATTTTAACATCATTGAATAGAAATTTTGAGTTTGTTTTGCTCAATACATTCACATCATATAGCAATAGTTAATAAACGAACACCAGACAAAGTATTTTCTTTTTGCTCATTTCGTCTTAAGATTTATCTCGAAAGGCATCTTATAGTGCCTTCAAATTAAATTCTCGGTGTTACAGGAACTCATTGCAAGAAAATGACTTTCGGTTACAACCGATCAGTTAATAAAACTGTTTTACTTTAGTATAGAAACATATTGGTTTTCTGAATTTCATTTTCTCTTTCGCTTTACACTTGAGCAAATGTAATTTTTCGAATTGGTAATGTTTGGAAAGAACTGCATGGAACAGAATCTCAAAACATTTCAATTTCCATTTAAGTTCCATTTTCCGACAATCTTATTCAATAGCCATCTCATTTGGAAAGAAGGCATTATAACAATGTATTCAGAAATAATGTTATTCTATGGTAAATTAGAAACAATGCTTTTTAAAAGTGTTGTCGTTTTTTAAAAGTATTGATAGTTCTGAAAGTATTCTATTTTACTTAGTAAAAAAACTTACTTAGAAAAAAGTAGAAGAATTACTTTCGAAATTTAACCAAACTTGCATAAGTAACATGCTATAACTTTCAATATTATCACGCATATATATGGGACGTTTTGAATGAATAATGGACTACTTTGCAAATCTGTGTTTGAGGCTTATTAAAGGCAAATAATTACCCAAAGACCTTCTAACTGATAAAGGGAAACTATTACTTCTTTATCCCGTGAAGTACACAATATGACCAAAAGCGACCATAAGCTTACGATTTTTGACTCTTTGTTAACTATTTAGAAAAATACACGAGGAATTATTCTAAAACTCCAGGTGCATAAACAAAATAGCACAAGTCATATATTTCCTTGAAGATTTTTTTTTCCCGAAACTCCATAGTGAACAAACACAACAAATTGAAAAAAACGATATCTTTTAGATAACCCTATCAAAACAAATGTAACAAAAGCGTTTAAACTGTACATTATGATTAAATAGCTTATTGTAATAAACTGTATTCATTTTTATGAGGATATTATGTATAGTTGTGGAAAATTTAAGGTTTTAATAAAAACAATTCGAAATTTTACCATGTTTTTTGCTTATAATTTGCAGTTCTTAGCATAAAAAATGTTCTTTTTAGAAATTACGACAAACAACATTGTACACAATGTCCTGTAAATAGAATTAAAATGTAATAAAAATTTTATGAAAATTGAGCAGGTTTACTAAATAATTTTGGACTGAGCATGCGTGAAAACAATCAATATATAATTTGCATAATGTGTTAACTAAATGCATGGAGCAACTTTTGTGAAAGTCTCAAAAACATAGCTTAAAAATTCTGAAAATTATCATCGACAGAAATAGCTCAAAATCCGTTGTTCCTAAACAGAAGCAAAAAGATGAGGAGTTATATCCAAATATAACCCTTCACGTACGTGCAATATTATGTATGCTGCATTGACATTGTTCAATGGATGTATAGATACATCTCCTTAACTTTTTGCTTTTGGGGGGGGAACAACGGATTTTAAGCTTATTGTATCGACGATAATTTTTAGAATTTTCATGCTATGCATTTAAGACTTTCACAAAAGTTGCTGTATGCATTTAGCTAACACATTATACAAATTATATTCTGATTGCTTTCACGCGTGCGCAGAAAAAATTTATTTAATAATCCTGCTCATTATTCATGCAACTTTTATTATTTTTTTAAAATGATTACAGGATATTGTGTACATTGTTGTTTGACATATTTTTGAAAATAACATTTTTACAAATTAAGATTTCTGCAAATTATAAGCAAAAAACTTGGCGAAATTCGGAACTGTCTATCTATATTATAAAGGCCAAATGTATCTGTGCGTAACGCATACGTCATTTTGCGAATGGCAATACTTTGAAGTTTGAAATGCAATTTCCGTTTTGCAACTTTTGCTACTGAAAAATTTTTAAACTTCTAAATATCGCACAATTTCAATTTTTACATCATCGCATAGGGACAAACGTGCTCTTTTAAATGCAATTTATATGAAAACTATATCTTAATTTATTTTTAAAATATTAATTTTTTTTGCAGTTTTTAATACCGTTTTTCTAATCGTAGCAACAGATGTACTTTATGGCTATTAAAATCAAAGGGAAAAAGTCGAAAATAGCAGATTACTGAATCTTTATGTTGCCATTTTTCATTAAAAATGAAGAAAAATTAAATTAAAATATGTGCTGTGTGTGTTATAAAACCCGGTGACTTTTGGTTTCATTTACAAAATCTCATTTATATTTAAACGAATATAAATAGTTTAGTATCTATTTCAGCTAACAGCATAGAAACTTCAAGTTTTAGATTAAAATTATTTCAAAATTATCAAATTAAAATACCATTTAAAACAAAAGTGAATACAGATATGAAAAGTGCATATTTAAATTTTGATACGGTGAAATTGGTGTCGGGTTTAGATTTCACGGGGGGGGGGGGGGGGGGATTCTATGATTGAGTCAAAGTGAATAAATTTAGCTTTTTTTTTCATTTTGGATTTTTTGAATACTAGCATAATAGCTTTAATTGATAACTTTATCATAATCACAGACCTTTATTATTTTTTGCTGCTTACATACACGATTAAAGTTTAACTAGCAGGGGAGACCGAGCTTAGCTCGGTCAAAATTAATTTTGTGTTCAACTCGATATAGTATTTTCACTGTATCATTAACTCTGTATTATTACTGTAAAACATGTTTATAATAGTATTATTTAGAAAAACAATCAATAAGAAAACTATGTTTTTATGCGCATATTTATAAATTTTATTTTATTTTAAATTTTACAACGAAAGGACATCGATCTAAATCACTTTTTTAGCTCGACTCTGATTGGTTGAACCATGCATTTCGAATCCTCTTAAGAATGTATAAAAAAATTCTTTACATTCTGAAAGACAATATATTTTGCTAGATGTAGCCAAATTTGGAGGCATTCTTTCATTTGGCTCCAAATACGTGTTTTGGTTTTCGTAATTTTTATAGTCGATTTTTTGGCCATATGTCGCCAATATTTTGTCAAATGTCACCAAGTTATTGGCTTTTGCCATATTCTCGTGACCCTGACCCGTATTACCCAAAATGAGCCACTAATCAAATTTGATCAAGCATGTGACATAGCTCAATCGTCTTCAGGTAATCAAAAACAGTAGAATATAAAATTCAATCAAAATCGTTCAAGCCATTTTTTAGGTAAAATTAGCTTGGCAGCATTCAGCAATGAAGCGAAATGACCCACTAATATAATTTTGTTTAACATGCGACTCAGCCCAATAGTCTTCTCGTGACAAAAAACGTTTTGTTTCAAAATTTAGGTAAAATTGATTGAGTCGTTATTGTATATAATTAGAATGACCCTAGCTCATTAAGACCCAAAATGACCCACTAATAGAATTTTCGCGAGCATGTGTCCAAGCCAAATGGTTTTCTCTTGCTCAAAAACGATATAATACAAAGTATAGTCAAATGGTGAGTACCATTTTCTATATAAAATTAGCATGACCCCTCATGACCAACAAATGACCCTTATAATCGAAATCTCTTAAACGTGTGGCTTAGCTCTTTAGTTTTAGCATGCCGAAAAACATTAGATACAAAATTTAGATAAAATCGATTGAGCTGTTTTTTAGATATAGTTGGTTTGACCCTAACCCCTTATCATCCAAAATGACCCATTGATCGAATTTTCACAAAAATCTGTCCTAACCCAATGATTTTCTTGTGACCGAAAACGATAAAATACAAAATTTAATCAAAATTGCGCGAAACGTTGTCAAGATAAAATTAGAATGACCCAAAAGTGGCCCACCAATCGAAATTTCTCGAACATGTGACCTACCCCAATGATTTTCTCATGCCAAAAATATGTTGTATACAAAATTTCGTTAAAATCGACCCACCCATTCTTTAGATATAGCTTGACCTTGACCCATTAAGACCCACAAATGACCCTTATAATCGAAAGCTCTCGATTATGTGACTTAGTCCATTAGTTTTCTCGTTTCTAAAAATTGTTACATACAGAATTTCGTTAAAATTGATCCTGCCGTTCTTTAATTATACATAGCTTGACCCAGACCCTTTATGATCCAAAATGACCCATTAATCGAAATTTTTCGAACATGTAACCTAGTCCAATGATTTTATCGTGCCAAAAAAATGTTGCATACAAAATTTCATTAAAATCGATCCACCTGTTCTTTAGATATAGTTTGACCATGACCCATTATGACCCATCATGACCCACAAATGACCCTCATAGTCGAAATCTCTCAAACATGTGATTTAGCCCATTAGTTTTCTCAAGTCAAAAAACTGTCACATACAAAATTTCGTTATAATCCATCACGCCGTTCTTTAAATATAAATAGCTTGACCCAGACTCTTAATGATCCAAAATGACCCATTAATCGAAATTTTTCGAACTTGTAACCTAGTCCAATGATTTTATCGTGCCAAAAAAATTTTGTATACAAAATTTCGTTAAAATCGATCAACCTGTTCTTTAGATATAGGTTGACCATGACCCATTATGACCCATCATGACCCACAAATGACCCTTATAGTCGAAATCTCTCAAACATGTGATTTAGTCCATTAGTTTTCTCATGTCAAAAAACTGTCACATACAAAATTTCGTTATAATCCATCACGCCATTCTTTAAATATAAATAGCTTGACCCGGATTCTTAATGACCCAAAATGACCCATTAATCGAAATTTTTCGAACATGTAACCTAGTCCAATGATTTTATCGTGCCAAAAAAATGTTGCATACAAAATTTCGTTAAAATCGATCCACCTGTTCTTTAGATATAGGTTGACCATGACCCATTATGACCCACAAATGACCCTCATAGTCGAAATCTCTCAAACATGTGATTTAGCCCATTAGTTTTCTCATGTCAAAAAACTGTTACATACAAAATTTCGTTATAATCCATCACGCCGTTCTTTAAATATAAATAGCTTGACCCAGACTCTTAATGACCCAATATGACCCATTGAAATTTTTTCTCGAACATGTAACCTAGCCCAATGTTTTTCTCGTGCCCGAAAACCATAGAATGCAATTTTTAGTCAAAATTGCGTGAGAAAATCGCTAGATAAAAATAGCATGACCCACAATGACCCCAAGAATGACCCACTTACCGAATTTTCTCTAACATGTTACCTAACCCAATGGTCTTCTTGTAATCCAAAACGATACAATATAAAATTTGGTCAAAATCGTTAGAGCCGTTTTTTAGATAAAAATGGCTTGACCCATAATGACCCCAAAATGACCCACTAGTCGAAATTTTTCGAACATGTGACCCAGCCCAATAGTTTTCTCGTACCAAAAAACGATTGGGTACAAAATTTCCTTAAAATCCATCCAGCCGTTCTCTAGATATAAATAGCTTGATCCTGACCCATTATGACCCAAAATGACCCAGTAATCGAATTTTCCCGAACATGGGACCTAGCCCAATGGTCTTCTCGTGCTCGAAAATGGTAAAGTCCAAATTTTTGCGAAAATCGTTAGAGCCGTTTTTGAGATAAAATTTACCCACACACACACACACACACACACACACACACACAATTTTTGCTCGCATTATAGTATAAGATTCTAACGATTTCAACAACTGAGTTTATAGAAATATTATTTTGTTAACTTTAGATTAAATGTCATTATCAACTTTATTAATATTTTTAAAAGTTCAAAAAATAAGATAAAAAATAATTAAAATAACTAAAAAAACTAAAATAAAAAAACTAAATTATTAACTACACTTTAAATATCATTTATATAAGAGTTAGACTTACCAAAATAAGGATTTTTTTATTGTAGCTAATTTTGTAGGTTTATTATAAATCAATGAAACAACTCCTTTTTAAACTTTTCTTTTGTCGAAATTTGACGGGTTCTACCTTGTTTTTATAAAAACCTTAATTTATCCACGAGTATATATTCTATCCTCATAAGAATTAACACACTTTATGACAATAAACCACTTAAGCATAATATACAGTTTGAACGCTTTTGCTACATTAGTTTTCACTGAGTTATCCAAAAGATATTCGTTATTTTTCCATTTGTTGACAGTCCCTACGGGGTTTCGGGAAAAAAAATCTTCGCGAAAATGTATGACCTGTACTATTCTATTTACACACCAGAAGTTTCAGGATAATTCTGGTATATCTAAAAATATCGATCTTTAACCTTAATTGTTAGTCACTTAAGTAATTAAAACACAAATATATCAAAATTATATTATAATATTATTGAGCAGAAATTTAATGTGAAATAATTTAACAAAATCATAAAAATGATAACCATTATGGGCATTGATATTATTTTCATATTCTAATAAATCATAATAAATTCTGCAATAAATTATAGAGACACACTCTAACGCGTCGAATTTTAACGCGACACAGCTGAAATTTTACCTGAATAAATTTGTTATTCCACTATTCTGAGCATTCTACACGTGCGGTTATGGAAGCACATCTTCGTGCAGAATAAATGAACCAGAATATATATTCTAATTGAAGAATGCATCAAGCTTTTGTTATAAAATAATTAATAGTGTGGTTTTCCATCCAAAGAGATTAAAACCGCTGTAGTTTGATGAATTTTACATAAAGAATATGCATACGCAGAGAATAAATTCAGAAGTGTCTATAGTTATTTATTTATATATGCAATGGAAATTTGTAAAGAAACTAATATGCATTAATCTATGTGAACAAGTTAATATCACTGGAATACAAAAATGTATCATTGATCAATATCTCATATATTATTAGATTAGATTATAGAATAAATATATGCAAAACAAAAAATTTACAAAAAACGTAAGATTAAGGGGACTCAGGGGTTGAAAACTTTCCAAAAAATCGATTTTTTTATGATCTAGATTGATTATTCAATTAATTGTTAACTCAATGCAAAAAACGCATGAAAAATTTGCATTTCTAATGAAGTTATAAGTATTTATGTATCAACACTTTCATAGCCACACCCATATAATTTCAACTTTAAGTCGCGTTTTCTCAAAACTTCATTTTTGACGACTAACACCAAGATTTTAAAAAAACTATTTGATGGAATGGCTTAATTTTTTTTTTTTTTTTGCATGCATATAACATCATTATCTATAGAATAAATTAAAGTTGAAATTATATGGGTGAGGCTATGAAAATGTTGATACATAAATGTTTATAACTCCGTTAAAAATGCAAATATTTTTATGCGGTTTTTTGCATTGAGTTAAGAATTAATTGAATAATCAAACTAGATCATAAAAAATCGATTTTTTGAAAAGTTTTCAACCCCTGAGTCCCCTTAACCCTTTATTCACTGACGGTATTCACGATAATAACCACTGAAGAAAATTTAATATGAAACTCATTTATTCCCTCTATTAATAAAAGTATATTTTTCTTTCCACAAAAATACTCTGCACTATTAAACATTTGAGTAATGTTACACCATAAAATGGGTGGCAGCTTAGCTGCCTCCAATTTTACGGTGTAACCTTGCTTCCTCCAATTTTAAGGAGTAATTTAACCTATATAACCAGTGTAACATTGTAATGTTACACCAGTAATATATGTTTACATTACACCATTATATTAGTAAAAGAAAAATTACTCCATAAAATTGCAGGCAGCAAAGCTGCCACCCATTTTATACTGTGACGTTACACAAATGTATTACAGTGTGCTCAATGAAATTAGAAAGCGTTAAAAAATGGAAGCTAAATACAGTGAACTCTCGTTAAGACTTACAATCAATGCAAGCTTTTTTTCCGTACTAACGCGACTCCATTATAACAGGAGTTCATAAATCTGACGTTTTACATTACAGTAAAAAATACTTACCATAGTCATAAACATAATGACTAAAAAAATTTTTTTCTACCATTTTATGTTACTTTACTAAAAATAGTAAAACACCCCCAAAAAAATCCAAAGCAATTTTAAATTTTAAAAAATATATACATTCGAAATTATATTTTACATTAAAGCATACTTGAACTATTACTTAAATGTGAAAAAAGATAGTACATGAAAGAAAATGATTAATAATACCTAAATAGGCTATCCAAAAAAAAGTTGTTTTTGTTTCTCCTTTGTTTTTGTTTTTTAAGCAAGTGACCTTCTTACGATATAGGATTCTCAAATTTAGACAAAAGCCCTCTCGTTTTAAGATTTCTAGCTAAAACATTTTCAGTTGATTGATAAAAATTCTTAATTCGCACCAGCATATCACGGACATCTTGCACCCAAATATCTTACACTTTCGGAGGAGAAATTTATTCTTTCTTTTTCCTTTCGCTATAATGTCCCTGGATTTTTTTTTTTTTTTTTTTTTTTTTTTTTTTTTACAATATCGATTATTTTCTGACCGGTCACTTTTTCAAAATTTCTGACATCGTAATCAAAACTTGCAAAACCGAATATTTGTCCATCTTAACGAATGAACTCTTAAACTGTATCTATTAAACGATGTCTGGTACATGTATTGTCCATAAACCTTAACCGTAGATTTTGTTTTTATTCGTAATAACGAAAAATCCACCTTAAACTGGGCCGTCTTAATGGAAATTCACTGTAATTTCAAAAAGTGGCAATTTTCTTAATTATTTGCACGGGTCTTTAAAAAAATAATTTTATGAATTACTTTCGACTGCAAAAGCTATTTACAGAGAGAATTGTAATACAGGGTGTTTATAAAGTCCCGGACCCATTTTGATGTTTAATAACTCATAAAATAATAAAGGTAGATTAAAATTAATAACAGATAGTTAGATAGACTCAAAAAGTTTCATAACCCTTGTCAATGAACTTCCACGTGTGCCCCCTCACACACGTGGAAGCACGTGTGTGAGGCACGTGTGTGAGGCACGTGTGTGCGTGTGTGTTGTCGCACGGAGAATATCAAATCGGTTGTCTATTTCCTGCCAGGTAGCGGCAAGCATGTTAATGCAGTGAAACCCCGATCTATCGTTCCCGCATCCATCGTTTTCTCGCATTGATAGTTTTATTTCTACGGTCTCTGCACGAATTATATTTAAATAATGTTAAAGTAACCCGCAATCATCATTCTTCAAAAAATCGTTTTCCCACATTCATCGCTGTAAAAAATTTCTCCTCTCCGAAATGAAATTGAAACTCATGCGAATCAATTGGCACACAAACTGGAGTTAATTCTTTTACCCTAAAATAACTCATTTGTGCTGTTTCTATTGATAATGGCGACAAAAATGAAGATGTTTTGTTTGTTTATTGAACAACATACATCTAACTTGTGTGCTCGACATGAAGCCTGCTTATAAGCCATCGTCAATATACAGGGACGAGATAGCACACAAGGAAATATTACAATACACGAGAAGTACAACCAGGAGCTCCACACAAAGAGTGTGTGCAATGGAGCCAGTGGGTTTCGAACCCACAACCTCACGATCAGCGGCGTGATGTCTTAACCACTCAGCCACGGAGGCCCAAATGAAGATGAAGAGTGGTTGTATATAGCAGAGGATGCGATTATTTTTCCATTGATTAAGATGTTGCAACATAGGAGAAATGTGCCATAATACAAAAAATGAAAATAATGGGGAAGAGGATAAAGTTCATGCTGACGAAGCAGTGCAAGTCTGACTGATGCAGTTAAGGCATTTGAAGCTGCATGAATTTTTATAAATACATAAGAAATTACAGACAATTACCAGAAAAGTTTTGTATATATTAAAAAATTTTATTTAAAAAAATTAACAAAAGCCAAACAAAAATTTTACTTTTAATAAATAAACATCAATTTTCTATAACTTCGATTTATTTCTTTTACAGTTCAGTAAGCGATAAATTAGTATACTGTATACATTACATGCATTTGTAATGCATAAACTTTGTGTTTTTTCGTGTTTTGAAGTTAATCCGCATTCATCGTTTTCAAGCATTCATCGTTTTTTCTCCACACGCCTTTAAAAACGATGGATCGAGATTCTACTGAGCATTCTACTTATACTATAGCATTCTACTTATATGCTCCATTCACTTTAGTATTTGGCCTCTAGGAATACTTCATTCCTTTTCTATATTTGTGCATCTTCAATGTTATTAAATTCCGTGATATGAAAATTGCTTTTTTTTTTCAACCAACTACTAAATAAAAATATTATCTTTTAAAAGCTCATATTGGTTTACGAATTACAATTTCTACTTTGCGTTACACTTGAGCAAATGCAATTTTACGACAGATAGAATGGAAAGAATCAAATAACACATCGTTTGAAAATAAATGCGCTGTACTTTTCATGAAAGCATTTTAATTTCGTTTTCAATTCCTTTTATTTAAAAGCTTTTTGAATAGTTAATTCATTTGGAAAGAAGCATTATAACAATGCATTCCGAAATAATGTCATTGTATTTTAAATGAAAAAGTGTTTTTAAAAAACACTTGTAGTATTGAAAACTGCATCTAAAAATTCCTTTTTAACTTTTATCTTAATAAAAATTTTAAACATTCTTACTTTTGAAAGTTAATTAAACTTAAAATGTTACGTTTGAGCTAATACAATTGCACTAACACAATTGTAATATTTATATATTTTTTTAATATGTATATATTCTCTAAATAATCGGAAAACGTTTTAAATTAAATTTATTTAGAATTGTTAGGAAGAGTAACTTGAAAATTCACATAATATATTTTTATGACGTAAACGTTGGCACAGGACAATTTTTACAAAATGAGAAGCTTAAAAGGGTACAAAAAGGAAAGGTGTTGTAAAATTGCGATTTTAGTGGAACTGCTGGGGTGAATGGCAAACTTGAAATTTAGACATGGATCTTGCTTTAGAGACGTAAGTGCACCCTCAAAAGCAGTTTTTAAATATTTAGAAATTTTAAAGTATATAGGTACAAAATAACGTTCTAAAATTACAATTTATGTGATATAGTTATTACAAAATTTTGGAATTTGGCTTAGTGGTTATTTTTTTCAATGTAAATGATTGGTAAGTACGAATTCTAAAAGAATAGAAAATTAAATAAAAAATCAAATGAGCAGAAAGCATTCAAAATGCATTATGATTCATGATTCATTCTAATCAATTCAATCCCTTTGTTTGGAATTAATTTCAGTTCTCATTAATTTTGTTTCATATTCGCCTAATGCAGTATAATAAAGTTTACTCAAAATGTAGCTTAGTTAGTAATTTTTTTAATTATTTACAACAGTGTAATATCCTGTAATAAAAAAAAGGGTTCAAAAATACCACTTCATATGTTTATATTATTATGCGAGCAAAGCGGAGGGTTTTGCGAGTAAATAATAAAAGTTCATTAACATATTGTATAAAATATATATCAAATATTCAATGATCGTTTCAGATTATAAATTTATACAGTCTTTCTAAACAAAATACTTCGTATGTGATTACATGACAGGTACAGTCAATCAGGGTAACTTTGCGCCAAATCAAGGTAACTTTGGCCCACCTTTTCGAAACTTTTATCCATTCTGCCATGGTGGAATGACGAATTATTACCATTGAGGTGTCAAACTCATATTAATGCTGCTATCTATATTTTGAGATCAAAACTTTGCCATTAACTCAAATGATTTAGCATGGGCCATTTTCAAACTTCGCTTACATATGCTGTCCTAGAGTAAAAAGAAGAAAGTTCAAACATAACTTAATATTTAAAGTTTGATTTGAGCTATGCGTTAGCTAAAGAAGATTATATTGAACATCTCTAACATGAAAAATTAAAAAAATCAATAAAAAATTTTGAGATATAAATCTTTAAAATTTTGATTCTAAGCAAAAATGCCTGTCCCATTCCAAGTTTTATGTTTTTAACTGTGTTTTTTTTTTAATTTGAGCTAACTTTTTTAAATAAAAAGGTTTAATTACTTTAAATATGAACTGTTAGTGTTCTATGTTAATGAAAAAATTATTGCAAAATCTTTTAGTAATTTTTCGTGATAATTCTTTAGTAATGATATAATTCTTTTAGTAATTTAGTGTTTCTAAAAATAGAAATATTCTGTTCCTTTACTTTTATTCAAGTCCGTTAACTTGTGATTATTTTAGTCAAAATAGGTTTCGAATGCTGCCTAAAGTTAGCAGAAAATATTCGGCGATATAGTTAAATTATTCACGCAATTACTACTTGCCATTGTTTACTCTTCAATTGTGAAGCAATGTAATAGTGGCTTAATGTAATAAGCTTTTATCAAGAGCAGTGTTCTTGCTGTCGCTCGCCAATGCGCCAAATTGCGACTAAATTTTTCATTTGGCGAGTAAACAAGTGATTAGATTCGCCAAATTGCTAGTGCTCAATTTTTGCTTTTTTTTTTGTTTTTCATACATATGCATATATACATATTTTTAATATATGCATATTTTTTATATTTGTAGCGAATAGTTGAAATTAGATTAATAACAATCGCTGTCACATTTATAAAAACTATATTGAAAAAAAGAGGGGTACATTAAAGTAAAGATATATATATATATATATATATATATATTGTGCTACACGGCGAATCTATTTTGCTAATAATTTTTTCACTTGGCGAATGTTTTTTTATTTTTAATTAGCCAAATTACTAACGTTGCTCAGAAGTCAGCGAAAACACTGATCAAGAGTGGTATTTTTTTTTTCACTGTCATGTCTGTTACCATAAATTTTAATATTAAAATAATGATTTTTGCAATTTTGTAATTAAATACTGCTTACTAAATAGTTTCAGAAGGTATGTGTATTATTATCCAAGTTATAAATTATACAAGCAAGTTCATTTCTAATAGTTTTAATGGAAATGTCAAGTCCGTTACTTGTCAGGTCTGTTACCATGAAATGTAAGCGATGAAATGTAAGCTGCGGAGTAAGTTTACTAAATAGTTTTAGAAGGTATGTAAATTATTACCTAAGTTAGAAAATATACTAGCTAGTTCATTTAATAGGGTTTTTTTAGTTTTATTTGAAATTTCACATCCGTTACTTGTCAAGTACGTTACCACGAAATGTAAACGAATGGTGAAAATGGTCCGCATATTCAATCTTTCTTCACTCTTGGTCCAAAATTATCCTGTCAAAGAATATCCCATCATTGGTAGGTCAAAGTTACCCTGATTGATTTTAATGAATGTATTTAAATATATTTTTAAACTCTAATTATGTTTTAAGATTTTAAAAATATATAATCAAAGCATTGAATCCCTATTGAATAGTCATTTTGAAATTAATTTGTATAACACATTCAATTAACATATAAAGAAGAAATAAATGAAATTTGAATAAAGTTCTCTACTGATGCTCCATTCATTTTAGAATTTTACCCCAGGGAATACTTTATTGCTTTTCTTCATTTGTGAATCTTCAATGATATTAAATTCCGTGATATGAAAATTGTTTTTGTTTACAACCAACTACTAAAAAAAAATATTATATTTTTAAAGCGCATACTGGTTTCAGAGTTCCAATTTCTACATCGGGTTACACTTGAGCAAATGTAATTTTACGACAGATAGAATGGAACGAATCAAATAACGCATTGTTTGGAAATAAATGCACCGCACATATCATGAAAGCATTTTAATTTCGATTTCAATTCATTTTATTTAAAAGTTTTTTGAATAGTTAATTTATTTGGAAAGAAGGCATTATAACAATGCATTCCAAAATAATGTTATTGTATTATAAATGAAAAAGTGCTTTTAAAAAACATTTGTGGCATTAAAAATTGCATTTAGATGTTTCTTTTTAACTTTTATTCTAATAAAAATTTTAAACATTCTTACTTTTAAAATTTAATAGAATAAAATATATTAAGTTTGAATAACAATAGGCGTACTAATACAATTTTAATAGGTATACAGGATGATTCTAAATTAATAGTACAAATTTAAAGGGTGATAGTACAATCAAGATAAACAATATTAAATTGTAAAGTAGGTGTCCAAAACGTCTTCCGAAAGCGATCGGCACCAATAAAGTTTAAGGTCCAAAATTTCAAATGATTGGAAAAAACGGAAAAATTGGTCGGTTTGTTTGCGGTTTTCGCTCAATCTATTCTTTAAGTCAGTACTTTAATGAAAAAAGTCCTTCCGGCAATGCCGGGAGGAAGAGGTAGCTGTGGTGACGAAAATAAACACCTCCTACTAGGTACGCAATCTTGACGTGGTTAGTACTAAGACAAATGAAAATAATATCCCTTCGGCGTTGTGAACGAAGATCGGATATTATTAATTACTAAAATAATTCCTTAATATCATACATAAAATTAACATTTGCAATAACATTAGGATCGCCTTATTTAACGTATGAATTTGTGAAAATTGGGATTGATGAGTCAATAAAATACTTGAGACATTAATCTACAAATTTAAATGTTAACATTCCCTAATCTGCATCTAGAAATTACCTTAAAATACATAAAGGGAGAAAACTGGAATAAAGACAAGAATAGGTACATATATACAAAATTTTATTAAAACACATAAATTAGCATCATGCAAACACTATAAAAATATAATATGCAAGGCAATAACTACTGAAATATGGTTATAGCGAAATATACAAAATATTTTATTTCATTTATCCTCGTAGCTCATTACGCTTGAGTTCACGACACAACTTATAGGCAAAGCCCCAAAATTTCGTATTTTATAAACTCGAGTCCTTCTTTCTTATTATTCCTCTTATCTTACTGGTATTATTAATTTATTTATTTATTCATTTTACTATTAAGTTTGAGCATTAAATTCTGATAATTTTGAGTCTCAAAGATAATAATAATTTTAAAAATTTTAAAATAATCAAATTTTAAGTGATCAAATTTTAAAAAAATCAAATTTTAAAACCAAAATTTTAACACAACATTATATCACTAAAATAAATTGGCCAGTCACATGAACAATGAAATTTTCTCACCTTACAAGTATGTTGCTGGTATTGGTCGCCCTTGGCTTATAGCTGTCCGTACAGTTCATTAGTACACCAACACACTTATATCCAAATGCCGAGTTATCAGTCATTTTTTTTTTAATTAACACAAATAGTAGCAACTTTTCTAAACTTAGGAATCATCTGATGAAAAATAGTCAGCTTTGCGCACTCAGGTGTTCCGTTTTGAATTGGAAATCAGTCGACGATTCGCAGAGGTATCAGTCAATTTTTTCTAATTAACACAAATAGTAGCAACTTTTCAAAACTTAGGAATCATCTGATGAAAAATAGTCAGCTTTGCGCACTCAGGTGTTCCTTTTTGAATTGGAAATCAGTCGACGATTCGCAGAGTTATCAGTCAATTTTTTCTAATTAACACAAATAGTAGCAACTTTTCAAAACTTAGGAATCATCTGATGAAAAATAGTCAGCTTTGCGCACTCAGGTGTTCCTTTTTGAATTGGAAATCAGTCGACGATTCGCAGAGTTATCAGTCAATTTTTTCTAATTAACACAAATAGTAGCAACTTTTCAAAACTTAGGAATCATCTGATGAAAAATAGTCAGCTCAGCAATCCTTATGAATCATCTGATGAAAAATTAGTCAGCTTTGCGCACTCAGGTGTTCCTTTTGAATTGGACATCAGTCGACGATTCGCAGAGCATTATCAGTCAATTTTCATCACTTCGTTCGGGAGGCATAAGGTCGCATCTCCCGATGACACAGATTATTTCGATTTCTTCTTTTCCCTATCATCTTAGCGGGAGACTCGGAGCAGAGAGGAAAATCTTTTTTCCACCTTTACACCTTCAATTCCAAAAATGCACTGACTCATGTGGGGTTTCCTTTTTCAGGTCCTGTACGCCCCCTTTGACCCCATTGGGTATAAAATTTGGACTCCAATTGGCTTTGAATATGTTTCACTGTCCATTGGTCAAGTAAAAGATGCGGGGTTGGATTTTCAGACGTTGTTCATCCATTATTTATTGCCTGAGCTACGATTCCGAGCCGGCGACCCCACGTAGACCACACACGAGAGTAATAAATTTGATTGTAAATCTCTCATTGTTGCTTGTGTACGTTAGTGTCACAAATGGCGACTCTAGGTTTTATTGCTTCTCGTAAACATTTGTTCCTTTTTAAACTAATGGTGAGAAAATCCCTTCGCCCATGTGATTTTGCCATTCCCAGGCTCTGACTAAAAAGAGCTTATAGTATAATAAAACTTCCGAACAAACAACACATATTATTGTTATTATTTCTTGTTTACAAAAGCTAAAATAAAAATTTATTTTAATACTTTTATATACATTAATATTATTTCATTTTCTATCTCTTTCTAGATTATTTGTTTATTTATTTTATTTATTTTTATTATTATTCTTTCTCTCTCTTTGTTTTTTTTTCCTTTCCTTTTCTTTTCTTTTATTTTATTCTAAGCGATGTCGTGACATTTCTTTACGACAAGCTTATCCCCTCTTACTTTAAGAAAAAAATTATTCTATCCAAAAATAAGCTATAATATATATACAGATTTATAATACAATCAATTAAAATTAAAAGATGTGCAAGAATACAATACCATTATTATAAATATATACCTGTAATGACAAATGGACATAGTAATACAAAAATTGAAATAACATACACAAATACATTAAATGTGAGAAAATGATCATTGCAATGTGTAGGCCTTTGAAAACTACCAAATATAATAAACATATTCACCTTCGCGATACCTATATTATTCGCTCGAATTTCCTACTGAGACGCATACTCACTAGAATTCACTACTGTTCATGCTACTGTTTATGACTTCATTTTCCTTCCCGTTTTTATTGTTATCATACGTTATTTCACGATCCTATTGTATTATTTTTCTGAAACCTTTTCTATCTTCATTTTCCTTTTTGTATAACATACCGTGTTATGAAAAATTCGTAAATATAATTTTTATATATATGTATATATTTTTTTTTGTTTGAATCTAGTTTATTTTTTTTTTATATTAGGTAATATATAACGACTATTCATGTAATGCCTATTTTTAATATTTATTTGTCTCTGTTACATATATTTTGTCTATGTATAGTCTCCCAAAAAATATTTTCCATACCATGCAAGTTATCGACCAGCAATAAGTACTCACATCCCGGGAAGTACGAAACATATTTCGTATGAGACCATAATATAGCTCCGTTTTTTTTTTTTTTTTTTTTTTTTTTTTTTTTTTTTTTTTTTTTTTATATATAACGTTAATTTTGTATGTAATTTGCAAGATTCGAACATTTTTTAAAATTTTCTGTGTTTAATTGTAAAAATTTTTTTTTTTTTTTTAGGTTTGGCTGATATGTTAAATACGGTATATTTAAAAGATTTTGACAGTTTCGGTAGACGCTTAAAACAATTTTAACAAATTCTTGAAGTCTAAAATTTTTTTTTTTTTTTTTTTTTTTTTTTTTTTTTACACTTATATTTTCTAAGGAATGATTATTTGTTTTCTGTTCTGTTTGCCACATTGGGCGCAAATAATTTAGAAATATGAATTCTAATAGGTCTCAGGTCTGGCCTATGTTTGTTCTTTATGAGGTAGTTATCATTTCTGAAAATTCTCTCAATATAATATGGGCCTGAAAATTTCTGATGTAAGGCCTTAGGTTTTCTGAGCATTTTCATGTAGACCTCGTCACCCAATTTTAATTCTTTGTGTTTTAACTTCGAATTCTTATTCAGTTCCAAATCCGCCTTTTCTTGATTCTTCATAACTTCATATCTTATATCGTGCATATGTTTGAGCTTATTCTGTACATATGTACTGTAAGAATCCATATTATGCGCTTCAAAATTCGTGAATGGCGTTTTTATCTCTCTACCGAAAAATAACATGCTTGGAGAAAATTTTGTTATTCTATGTACAGTTGAATTATGCATAAGTACGAAATATGGAAGTTTTATATCCCATTCGTAAGTTTTATTACACATAGAGGCAATGGAAGCTTTTAAATCCCGGTGTATTCGTTCAAGTACAGATTGCGATTCCGGGTGGTACACCGACGAAGGTATTAGTTCAATATTTAAATTTTTCATATAATCTTTGAAATCCTTCGATTTAAAATAAGCTCCGTTGTCTGTAGAGATATATTTCGCTAATCCAAAAGTACTGAAATAACCATTTAATGCGTTGATTATAACCTTAGTATCTGTCGATCTAAGTGGAAATGCTTGTAGGAAGCGTGATGCTGTATCGACAATAGTTAAAACAAATTTATTCCTATTTAGAGATGTAACCAAACTTCCTACTACGTCAATAGTTAATCTATGACCAGGTATATAATTTTTATCCATAGTTTTCAGTGGAATTTTTATCGTTTTATGCTGTTTAAATGTATTGCATGTTATACATTTCGCACAGAATTGTTTTATATCTTGATACATTCTATACCAAAAAAATCTTTCTTTTATTATGCCATAGGTTTTTAGAAAAGCGAAGTGTGGGACATGTGCGCTTTTTATAATATCTTCTTTTAAATTCTGTGGCGCAATATATAAATCATTATTATTTGAATTTCGTGATTTTCTTAGAATTAATATTCCTTCTTTATTTAAATTGTATTTTTCATATTTTTTTGCTTTTTTTTGTTGTTGTAAAGCTTGAATAATTTCGTTTAATTTAGGGTCTTTTAATTGTTCTTTTTTTATATTGTCTGCATTCAAATTTTTATTTACCGCAAAAAGATGTTTGTTTAAATCGTCCGCTATAGTTAAGGCATTTGTTTCTCTACTACAGAAATCTGCTGGGTTATGAATACCTTCAATGTGAGATACTTCAAAATCATAATCCTGTAGCTTAAGTAACCATCGTGCTACGATTTCCGGCTGTTTTTCCAAGTGTAAGTGGTATGTTAATGCTTTTGAATCTGTTAGGAGAAAAAATTTTCTTCCTAATAAAATATTTCTAAAATAAGTTATAGTTTCATATATTGCCAAAAGCTCTATCTGCATGCTTGGATATCTCTTTTCCGATTCTTTTAATTTTCTGCCTGTAAATTCAATTGGTATCATTTTATCTCCTTGTTTTTGCGCGAGTATACCTGATGTTGCAATTTTTGATCCGTCCGTAATTATATAGAAATCTTTATTAAAATCTGGGGGATGTATGGTAGGTTGTTCCATGATAATTTTTTGTATTTTTTCAAATGATTCCTGTGCTTTGTCATTCCATTTGAATTTTGTATTCGCTTTAGTGAGATCTGTCAGTGGCGCTATAATTTCTGCATAATTGTTTATAGTTGATTTAAAATACGTGCATAATCCAATGAATGCTCGCACTGTTTTCTGAGATGTAGGGACTGCAAAGCTTGTTATTTTTTTTATATTTTTTTCTGAGGGTGCATATCCTTTTTCACTAATTTTATATCCCAGAAAGTCTATTTCTTGCATGTATAGTTTTATTTTAGCTGGTTCAATTGTGAGATTAAATTTTTCTAATTGTGTTAGTACTTCTTCTAGTAATGTGTGCATTTGTTGTATATTATCAGCAGCAAGTAAAATGTCATCAATAAAGTATTGAATGTTGTATTTCTTTTTTAAATCACCTAAAACTATATCGATTAGACGAGCAAATATATTTGTTGAGATTTTAGTTCCGAATGGCATTCGTGTTATTTGAAAATGGTTGTCCTCCGTGATAAATGCTAGTTTATGCTTGTCCTGCTCTTGTAATTTGATTTGAAAAAATGCAGAATGCAAATCTAGAACTGTAAATATTTTTTTTCCAGCAATGCTTTGTAAAATACTTTTTGTGTTAGGAACTGGATACGGATCGCTTTCTAATATATCGTTAAGAGCTCTAAAATCTATAGCCATTCTAAGTTTTATTAAGTTTTGATCACTGGTTTTTGACGTAGAATTTTTTTTTACGAAAATTACTGGGAAAGCATAACTTGAGTTCGTAGGCTCTATGATACCTGCATCCAATAAATCTTGAATTTCTTTCTCCGCGAATTTTTTTACATCATGCGCTAATTTGAATGGTTTCGTTTGTATAGGAAAGTCGTGCATTAATTTAAAATTCGGTTTTATTACGTCCGTTTCTCCTAGAGTTTTGTATGATTTGCTGAAAGCGGTAGCATGTCTCATTAAAATTTTCAATACTTCTTTTTGTACCTTCGGTGTTAAGTGATCTATTTTAAAATCCTTCTCTGAAAGTTCTTTTTTTCGTAATTCTCTAATTTGTGTAATATTTAAGTTATTTACTTCGTAAATATTATCAGTATTTGGTTTATTTTGTTTTTTTATAAAAAAATCAGTGGTAATTTTTCCCATTTCCTGATCCTTATGAAGTCTCAAATACGTTTTCGATTTATTTTGTACTAATATTGTGAATGAATTATTTTCTGTTTCCTTGTTTTCATGAACTGAATTTTGGATTACTAATTTCCTGTTGTTATATTTTGGTTGGAAAAAAAATTGTTGCTTGTTTGTTAATTTCCCATCAAAAATTAAATTTACTAATTTCGATTCTCTAGGTCTCAAAGTAATGGTTTTCTTTACAAATACTCGTGTATTAATTTTCGGAATGTTATTGTGTTGATAGGATTTGATTTGTTTTGGTATTGTTTGAAAGTCATCATTTTGTTGTACGGGCTTCATTTTATTCACCTCCGTAATTTGATTTTCATTGGGGTTTAATTGTATAATTGAATTATTGAGTTTAAAAGTATTATTTTCAAAATCCATGATTATTTTATTACTTTTTAAGAAATCATATCCTAAAATAATTTTGTAATTACGGTCAAATTCATCTTTAGTTACATAAAATGTGCCATTTAAGAAAGTGTTGTTAAATCTAAACTTAAATTTTACACAGTGTTTAAAAGGAATGGATTTGTTTGATAAAGTTGTAATTTTTATAGCGTTAGCTAAATATTTAATCTTTATATCCGTCTCTTTTATTTTTTCAAAGACCCCTGGAGATATTAAACTTATACTCGCCCCACTGTCAATAAGGCTGGGTATAATTAAATCTTTCTTTATTTTTAAGTCCCATATTGGTAATTCATTGTTTTTTTCCGAGTTACAACTTGCGATCAATTTTTGTGTTATATCTTTTTTTTCTTCCTCATTTTTTTTTATCATTGTCTTTTTCGTTTGCTTTTGTTTCAATATTTTTAATTCCTTGTTTGATTTATTTTTTATATTATAACCCTGTTTTTTCTCAATGTTACGGGACCTACGGGCTTGTATTCCTCGCAATTTTGTAGGCCCGCTTACCGGTTTAAATGACTTTGCCCCCTGTTCCTATTATTATTATTGTGTCTGCCTCGCCTGTCTCTGTTTTCGTTAGGAAAAGTAATTGTGGGCTGATGTTCCCTATTTCCCTCATTATTTTGCGGCAAAGGATTTAGGCTATTTTGCATATTTGCGAAACCCTGATGCTGCCCTGTATATGCAATTTGTGTGTTGTTTCCTTGTGTTGGATCAAAGTTTTGCGTTGGAATCATATTTTGCATATTGTAATTTCCAGGATACATTTGATTCTGTCCTATTTGTGATTGGGTCAAATTTTGCCAATTTGGCATTTGAATTTGCATATCATTAACTCTAGTTTGATTGTAATAAGGTCTTGTAAAATCCAATGTTTGTGGCGCTTGAAAATGTTGTGCATAATTTTGTGGAAATCTTTGAAAGCCTCTATAATTATTATTTTGATAATAATTTTTTTGAAATCGTGGTCGAACATTGTTTTGCGCTCCCCTTGGTTGAAAAAAATTCGTACTTTTTTTATTGAAATAACAATTTTGTGTCTGGTGGTTGGATTTATTACAGATATGACAAAAATTATGTGTTATCTGATTTACTTCGGCGTTGTTATGTTCGCTTTCATTTTTTTGAATTTTTAAATCTTTTATTTGTTCTTTTAATTGGTGTATTTCCGATTTTTGTTCTTGCGACATGCTAAGAAGTGCCTCGAATAATTTATTTTCGCTATTTTCAGTTAAATTGTTTACTTCTCCTGCACATTTACTGTTCAAAGCACTTTCGATATTTTTAGCTTTTTTTACTGCTTCATCAAACTTTGTGGGTGGGTATTTTTTTAATTCAAAAGAGATGTCCGGTCTTAGTGCTTCAAGGTATTTAGTTAATTTAATCGTTTCTAATAATTCTTTAGCTCCGTTCTTTTGTTCATGTCCTGACGAGACAAGGTATTTTTGTGCCTCAATGTTGAATTGTTTAGTAAATTCTTCAATAGTTTGGTTGGGTGTTTGTTTTGCATTTATGAATTGCGCCTGAGCGTCAGCAAACGATCTTTCTTTTTTAAATTGTGTTATCGCATTTTCTTTGAATGTGTTATAGTTTTGTGCTTTATGCAATTCAGCTGTGTTTTTTAGAATCTCTCTCGCTTGGCCTTTAAATTTTGACTTTGCCAACACCAATTTTAAATCATCAGGAAATTGTGCCGCTGCGGCTAATTCTTCGAACTCTTCGAAAAAATATGATATATTTTGGTCTGGTTTGTCCTCAAAATTTTGTAAAGAGTTCAATAGAGTGTCTATTCCAATTTTAAATGTGTCCCTTTCAGGAGAAGACTGCCTTGCCTTATTTCTACCTGTCATATTTATTTACTTATTTGGAAAATCTCACACAGACTGATGTTTAATACTTTTTCCTTTATTTTTATTTTTTTTTTTAACTCTTTCACACCTCAAATTATGCTATCATAAACTCTCAAGATATGAGTTTTGTAATGAATTATTATAATTTATACTCATTCAAGAATAATATATAATAGAAATTATGAAATAGCCCTAAATATTTTTATAAATACACATAAATATAATGACAAAGTAAATTTTCCGAAATACGGATATATATAGTAACGAAATTCTTTACAATCTTACAAGCTAATGTGTCGTGAACTAAACCAACTCTTCTATATATTTTTGTTTCATCTTCTCAACTATTATATTTCAATTTCGTAAATTTTTAGATATACACACAATATTTATAAACACAATATGGATAAATAATGTTTGTTAGTAGAAGGAGAAAAAGCTAAGAGAAGATAGAGGAGATAGGTAATTAAGAATAAAATCATAATACTGGCTATCTTTATTTATAT
Source organism: Maratus speculifer (assembly GCA_964019185.1). Classification (NCBI taxonomy): domain Eukaryota; kingdom Metazoa; phylum Arthropoda; class Arachnida; order Araneae; family Salticidae; genus Maratus; species Maratus speculifer. The sequence goes on along the minus strand of OZ025289.1, from coordinate 274,603,528 downwards.
TTAAATGCAGAAAATTTTCAATTTTGAATCCCAAATACAAATTCATACACCTGGTATGAGCACCATTAAACTTTTAGTAGTGTGGTGACGAAAATAAACACCTCCTACTAGGTACGCAATCTTGACGTGGTTAGTACTAAGACAAATGAAAATAATATCCCTTCGGCGTTGTGAACGAAGATCGGATATTATTAATTACTAAAATAATTCCTTAATATCATACATAAAATTAACATTTGCAATAACATTAGGATCGCCTTATTTAACGTATGAATTTGTGAAAATTGGGATTGATGAGTCAATAAAATACTTGAGACATTAATCTACAAATTTAAATGTTAACATTCCCTAATCTGCATCTAGAAATTACCTTAAAATACATAAAGGGAGAAAACTGGAATAAAGACAAGAATAGGTACATATATACAAAATTTTATTAAAACACATAAATTAGCATCATGCAAACACTATAAAAATATAATATGCAAGGCAATAACTACTGAAATATGGTTATAGCGAAATATACAAAATATTTTATTTCATTTATCCTCGTAGCTCATTACGCTTGAGTTCACGACACAACTTATAGGCAAAGCCCCAAAATTTCGTATTTTATAAACTCGAGTCCTTCTTTCTTATTATTCCTCTTATCTTACTGGTATTATTAATTTATTTATTTATTCATTTTACTATTAAGTTTGAGCATTAAATTCTGATAATTTTGAGTCTCAAAGATAATAATAATTTTAAAAATTTTAAAATAATCAAATTTTAAGTGATCAAATTTTAAAAAAATCAAATTTTAAAACCAAAATTTTAACACAACATTATATCACTAAAATAAATTGGCCAGTCACATGAACAATGAAATTTTCTCACCTTACAAGTATGTTGCTGGTATTGGTCGCCCTTGGCTTATAGCTGTCCGTACAGTTCATTAGTACACCAACACACTTATATCCAAATGCCGAGTTATCAGTCATTTTTTTTTTAATTAACACAAATAGTAGCAACTTTTCTAAACTTAGGAATCATCTGATGAAAAATAGTCAGCTTTGCGCACTCAGGTGTTCCGTTTTGAATTGGAAATCAGTCGACGATTCGCAGAGGTATCAGTCAATTTTTTCTAATTAACACAAATAGTAGCAACTTTTCAAAACTTAGGAATCATCTGATGAAAAATAGTCAGCTTTGCGCACTCAGGTGTTCCTTTTTGAATTGGAAATCAGTCGACGATTCGCAGAGTTATCAGTCAATTTTTTCTAATTAACACAAATAGTAGCAACTTTTCAAAACTTAGGAATCATCTGATGAAAAATAGTCAGCTTTGCGCACTCAGGTGTTCCTTTTTGAATTGGAAATCAGTCGACGATTCGCAGAGTTATCAGTCAATTTTTTCTAATTAACACAAATAGTAGCAACTTTTCAAAACTTAGGAATCATCTGATGAAAAATAGTCAGCTCAGCAATCCTTATGAATCATCTGATGAAAAATTAGTCAGCTTTGCGCACTCAGGTGTTCCTTTTGAATTGGACATCAGTCGACGATTCGCAGAGTATTATCAGTCAATTTTCATCACTTCGTTCGGGAGGCATAAGGTCGCATCTCCCGATGACACAGATTATTTCGATTTCTTCTTTTCCCTATCATCTTAGCGGGAGACTCGGAGCAGAGAGGAAAATCTTTTTTCCACCTTTACACCTTCAATTCCAAAAATGCACTGACTCATGTGGGGTTTCCTTTTTCAGGTCCTGTACGCCCCCTTTGACCCCATTGGGTATAAAATTTGGACTCCAATTGGCTTTGAATATGTTTCACTGTCCATTGGTCAAGTAAAAGATGCGGGGTTGGATTTTCAGACGTTGTTCATCCATTATTTATTGCCTGAGCTACGATTCCGAGCCGGCGACCCCACGTAGACCACACACGAGAGTAATAAATTTGATTGTAAATCTCTCATTGTTGCTTGTGTACGTTAGTGTCACAAATGGCGACTCTAGGTTTTATTGCTTCTCGTAAACATTTGTTCCTTTTTAAACTAATGGTGAGACAATCCCTTCGCCCATGTGATTTTGCCATTCCCAGGCTCTGACTAAAAAGAGCTTATAGTATAATAAAACTTCCGAACAAACAACACATATTATTGTTATTATTTCTTGTTTACAAAAGCTAAAATAAAAATTTATTTTAATACTTTTATATACATTAATATTATTTCATTTTCTATCTCTTTCTAGATTATTTGTTTATTTATTTTATTTATTTTTATTATTATTCTTTCTCTCTCTTTGTTTTTTTTTCCTTTCCTTTTCTTTTCTTTTATTTTATTCTAAGCGATGTCGTGACATTTCTTTACGACAGTAGCTTTCATATATTTATTTATTTATTTATTTATTTATGTTAAATTAAGTTATATTATTCAAAAAATTGAAGCTCAAATTAGTGGAACCCGATTTTATAAGATTGAATACTAGTTTTTGTCAAGACTGAATATTAATAGGAATTTTTAGAAATTAGTCATCTTTTATTCAACCTGGTTTTATTTTGAGCGATTTAGAGGGTCGCAACATTCCACGATATCATGAAGTGTATGCCATTTTAAAGCAACATGATGGATAAAACAAACCAATGAGCTTAGTCGAAATCTCAAATCATGCACACATGCACACTCATATTGAAATCGATTAATACATACGAATGCTGTTGCGGGCAAACTTTTTTTTTAAATGTCACCTACGTTAGGAATTCAAACGGCTATATCTCAGACATTTTTTAAGGTAAAGACAAAGCAAAGAAATACTTCGGAATTCATTATTAAAATAAAGACTTTAAAAAGAACCTTTTTTCAATTTCTAATTTTTTGTTTGTACATCATTCTACATTTAAAAGATTTTTGACAAACTTAAATGGCAGCCATTTTGAAACAAGAGGACGGATGAAGTCGGCCAGCGAACGCGGTCAAGACATTGGTATGTACTATGTACACACGGAGTTATATCCAAATCAGTTTATTAATATGTGTATTATCGCGAGACAAATTTCAGACCGTTTTAAAATGTCAACCACACTGGAAATTGAAAGTGCTTAACTCAGCCATTTTTCAAGATATAGATGAAACAAAAAAATGCACAGAAATCTTTGTATCAAGGTCAAACACACAAAAGAAAAATATTTTTAAATTTTTTGCACCTAATTTTAAAATTTAAATTTTTTATAAAAAATTAATATTCCGCCATTTTGAAACAAGATGGCGGATGGAACTGGAAATGAACTTGGTCCAGATATTGGTATGTACTATGTACGCACCAACTTTCATCCAAATCAGTTTATACATACGGGTGTTATCACGTGACGAAAATCATATCATTTCAAAATGTGAGCAGCACTAGAAATTAAAAGTGCTATAACTCAGCCATTTTTTAAGATACAGACTAAACAAAAAATGCTCTGGAATCTTTGTATCAAGGTCAAACACATAAAAGAAAAATCTTTTTCAATTTCTCACTTTATTATACTTAATTTTAAATTTTAAATTAAAAAAAAAATTTAAATGGCCGCCATTTTGAAACAAGATGGCGGATGGAACTGGATAACGAACTCGGTCCAGGCTTCATTATATACTATGTACACACGATGTTACATCCAAATCGATTCATAAATACGCGTGTTATCACGTGACAAAAAAAAGATCGTTTCAAAATGTCAGCCATAAGAAAAATTCAAAGTCCTATAACTCAATCATTTTTTAAGATATATACAAAATGAAAAGTGTTCTGGAATCGCTGTTTTAAGTTCTAACACATAAAAAAAACTATTTTTCGACTTTTAATTTTTTCGCATTTAATTTTAAATTTTATTTTTTTTAAAAAATTTAAAATGGCCGCCATTTTAAAACAAAATGGCGGATGATACTGCCCAACGAACTCGGTCGAGACATTTGTATGTACTATGTACATACCAAGTTTCATTCAAATCGGTTCATAAATACGATAGTTATCGCATGACAAAAATCAGATATATATATATATATGTATATATATATATATATATCCCTGTATATATATATATACAGGGTGTTTCTAAATTCATGGTCCAAACTTTAAGGGGTGATAGTACACATCAAGACAAACAATATTTAAATAGGAAACTACCAAGGGTCCCAAAGTCTTCCGAAGGAGATAGGCGCCATTAAAGTTTAGGGTCCAAAAATTCAAATGATTATGAAAAACAGAAAAATTGGTCGATTCGTTTGCGGTTTTCACTAAAATTATTCTTTATGTCAGTATTGTCTTGAAAATAAATTATAAAGATAAATTTCAAAAAATGACGATAGAGGGCGCTTTAGACTTTAGAGTAACGAACAACTATTTTTTACCGTTATTGTTTGCATCTCATTAAAGGTTTCGTAAGCTTAGACTTAAACTTAAATATTGAGCTCAAAATCTGAAATTTTGGACCCAAAACTTTAACAGCATCTATCTCCTTCGGAAGACGTTTGGGACTTCTTAGCTTATTATTTAATATTGTTTGTCTTGAAGTGTATTATCACTCTTTAAAGTTTGTACTATTGATTTAGAATCCCCCTAATATTATCTAAATATTGGTGTACATTAGACGAAATGATCATATTCTTTTAAACCAGTCAATCATTTAGTTTTACCCATTTTCATTTACATTTATTTTTAATCGAAGTGTAATTTTTTACGATGCAGTTAAAATGTAGTCCTGGCGGAAAAAAGTGACCATTTCCATTTCTACTAACAAGGGCACCACCAAACATGGTGCTCACAGATTTTAATGATTACAAAGTATGTTGTAGGGGTCATACCATTAATTATTCGGCTAAAAGGATTCCTTCAAATGGCCCTTAGTTTTTGAGAAATTGGGGGGTCAAAGTTTAGCGTTTATTTCAAATACCTGTTAGTATTCCATTTGGTCAGCAGCTCCGTGGATCCGAGGTAAAGCGCTGGACTCCAGACTCGGAGGTGGCGGGTTCAACTCCAAGTTGGATCTCCCCTTTTTTTTTTTTTTTTTTTTTTTTTTTTAAATCTTTACATACTTTTTACATGTTACATATTTTAAGCTGAATTTGGAATTCTACAGCTTTGAACTTATTAACATTTTCTTATGTGGCTTGTTACTTTTATTTTTCTTATTTAAAAAAATATGGTTCAAATTATAAACTAATTGCACTTCAAAATTTATAAAACAAATAAAAAATGCTTATATAATTAAAATTTTCAAAAAGCATAAAAATTTTTGAATATTTTAAAATCCCTTTTACTTTAAATATTAATAATTTTGCTCAATTACTTTTTTCAGATTTTCAAATGAATATTACACAATAACATATTATTTTTATCTTTACATACTTTTTACACGTTACATATTTTAAGCAGTATTGGAAATTCTACAGCTTTGAGCTTTTTGATATTTTTTTAATAAAGTAAATTTATATTTCCGAATTTATTTCATGAAAATTTATTTTTATGTGCAATTTTTAAACTAATATTTTTATTGACAAAACGACATAACTAATTTATGCCTTGAATCTTTTTTTTTTTTTTTTTTTTTTTGTTAATTATTATGTAATTTCTTTTTTTATTAAGCACAATTCTGAAATAATTTTTCTCTTTCCTATTGCCTTTTTTGTGGAATTTTTTAAATGAAAATTTATCCTTTTTTTGTATAAATTATACAAAATAATTTTCAGGTGCAATTTCTCAGACATTTATATGATTAGTTAATTCAAATAATGCATACCTTCGAAAGTCTAATAAAATAGTATTGCAGCAGCGTTAAAATATTATCCAAATTTTTACTGATCTTTAAATACATTTATTTCTAAAGTTCATCCTCAATATCATTTATCGTTTGCACAAATAAGAAATGACGGATTATATTTAAAATAATACATATATTTTTTATTTTAACAAATTAAAGCACTATTCATAAAAAATCAACTAAATTGGGAAAATCGTTTCCTAATGAAATAATATTTACGACAGATAAAAAAAATATATGTACAGTGGCTCACAAAAGTGTTCGTACACTTAGAAATTTCAATGAAATAGGGCTCTATCTATTAATTAAAATTAATATTTTAGAATGGGTATTTAAGAGTAAGATCTATGACTCATTATTAACAAAACTACATAAAATATTTTAAAAACATAGCAAAACTTTATTTTGAAAAAATCACTAATAAAAAAATAACAAAAAAATTACCTCACAAAAGTCTTCGTACACTTTAATAAAATCGCTGTACATTTGTAAATATTGTAATATTTCGCTAAAGTTGTTATTAATAGGATATTATTTAGCACCCACAAAAGTTTTTTAAACACCTGGGAATAGATTTAATTAGTGTTTTTGTAATTTCTGCATGAAAGTTGATGCCTTCATCGAACATTGCTGTTTTTTACTTCGCCTTTTGTTTCAATGCTGTGTTTTCGTGTTCTAACTTCCAGTTATCTACAAATATGTTTTACTGGGCTTAAATTCAGCAATTGAGGTGATGTTTTCAGAACTTGTGAACAATTATAAAGACGCCAGAGGCGAACGTTGAGAGCCATGTGCTTTGTATCATTATCCTGATAAAAAACAAAGTTGTATCTGTTACCCATATATTGGCCTGGTAATTTTAAGTTGCCTTTTAAAATATTGGAACAAAGATCGTAATTTATTATGCTATCAATATATACCAAATTACCTAATCCTGATGCTGATATGCACCCTCACACAAAGACAACTCCACTGCCATGCTTAACTGTTCCAACTAAGTTCTTTGAATTAAATTCTTTTTTTTCTCCATACTATTATGCACTCATTGGACCAAGAATGGCATACTAGATTTCATCTGTAAATAAAACATTATTTTAATACGATTCGGGTTTATTTATCATTGATTTTGCTAAAGAAAGCCTAAGCTTTCTGTTTTTCGCCCTAACAAAAATTTTTCTACGGGCAGAATACCTATATAATGCAGCTGGGCTTACCACTCGTCGAACAGTTTCAGGTGAAAATGAAGTAGAAACTGTTTCATTAAATTCTGTAGCAACTTTTATAGCACTTAAACGCGGATTTTTTAAGACTTTTCTAATTGTAAATATTTGATCTTATTGCGTTAACTTAGATTGACGACCTTTTCATACCTAGTTTTCAATCCATTTTTTTTCTACAAAGCCTTTTATCGTATACTTCACCATAGAATGGAATAAATTAACTAATTTTGCAATATTTCGACTTGATTTACTACTATTATGAAGAAAAATAATTAATTTCGAACGCTATTAGTCGCGACATTACGATTATAAACCATTTTTAATTAATAAATACAATATTACGGACCAATTCTGCAAAATATAAAGCCAAGCGATTTTTTAAATGTCAATACAATGCAAAAATAAAAATAAAGCGACAAACAATATTTTTAATAATGAAATTATCCGAAAATGTTTCTGTGTACGAAGACTTTTGTGGCATCTCCCGTTTTCATTTTTAGATTTTAAAAAAATCCCTTAATGTTAAACAAAAAGATTGTGTGTTATTTAGAATAACTTGGAAATAATATAAAAAATTTCTCGACTTCATATACGAATTTAATTTCAGGGAAATTTCTTTTTAGTACAAATTTTTAAAGTGTACGAACACTTTTGTGAGCCACTGTATTTATTTTATTCGTCTGCTTTTATTTTCTCGGTAAAATCACGCAAAAATAGAAATTCTTTATCCTGTTGTCATTCAGTTTCTTTTGCAGACAAATAAAAGATTTGAAATATTGGTAGATATATGTATAGATAAAATTACGGTATGAAAATTGAGCGAAGGTAGATTTGTGTCGAGCGAAGGTTGAATGCTATAATGGAAGGAACTAGTACTAGTGCAGTAATCTTTTTACACTGCATATATCAGTAACATAAATATATATATATATATATGTAAGTATATTAAATGTATTAATAGATTGTCTAAAAATCCATGCACAGTATTGTGTAATATTCATTTGAAAATCTGAAAAAAGTAATTGAGCAAAATTATTAATATTTAAAGTAAAAGGGATTTTAAAATATTGAAAATTTTTTATGCTTTTTGAAAATTTTAATTATATAAGCATTTTCTATTTATTTTATAAATTTTGAAGTGCAATTAGTTTATAATTTGAACCATATTTTTTTAAATAAGAAAAATAAAAGTAACAAGCCACATAAGAAAATGTTAATAAGTTCAAAGCTGTAGAATTCCAAATTCAGCTTAAAATATGTAACATGTAAAAAGTATGTAAAGATTTAAAAAAAAAAAAACTAAAAAAAACTTGGGTCCAACTTGGAGTTGAACCCGCCACCTCCGAGTCTGGAGTCCAGCGTTTTACCTCGGAGCCACGGAGTTGCTGACCAAAAGCAATACTAACAGGTATTTGAAATAAGCGCTAAACTTTGACCCCCCAATTTCTCAAAAATTAAGGGCCATTTGAAGGAACCCTTTTAGCCGAATAATTAATGGTATGACCCCTACAACATACTTTGTAATCATTAAAATCTGTGAGCACCATGTTTGGTGGTGCCCTTGTAAGTCTACTGCTAATCATTAGATAAAAATGTGACTTGCACCAATCAGTTAATAACAACGTCTACTAATGGAAGATATTCTACTTATATCACAATCACGTTGTCAAAACAAAGAACTTAAATGTATAGGTAGAAAAACTCCGTAGACTTAATGTAAATCCCCGCGTTATCTAGAAAAACTATTCATGAGGTAAAGTAGTAGTAGCTTTTCTTCTTATCAGTTAGAAGTTCTTTGGTAAACTATCGGGACCACTTGACTTGATTCAGAAATTTGAGAAATGCTCCATTAATGTTGTACTTAAATTTTGCTTAGAGGCAGTGTGCATATAAAAATTGTACGAAATTTTAATGATTTCAACGCTACACTGAGAAAAACATGTATACTACTTTCATCTAGAATGAATATTTAGTCAATTTCTTAATCCTTAAACTAGAGATACAGATCGCTGAACTATACGAATAGAATAGACAACTAAGCTGAATAGACGAAATGATCTAGAATTTCTAGTCTCTTGTTTTGTAGGTGACGGTATAACATCATCTAGGTGACATTTATTGAATCGTTTTAGTAGCAAGAAATTATCGTTTGATTTCGTATATCGTTTCTTAAACTAAAATTATAGCTTCTAAAATTAATTATAGTTGTTTTACTTACTATTCAATTTATATTCATGTGACAATAGGCTAAGGAAGAATTTTGGGAGATGTTTAGTAAATATTTTTTTCAGGTAAATAACCTTTATTTTAAATATAAAGACATAAATAATAAATTTTTATTTAAAATAAAAGAATCGCAAACAATGCAATAAAAAAAACAAATATATTTTTTTATTATTATTGTTATTACTACTAAATGTCTTAACGTTAATGAAATCATATTAAATGCATAGGCACATACAAACACTACTACATGTAAACAGTAAAAAAAGTATTTGTCAAAAAAAAATACTCAAATAAAACACATGTACTATAAATAGTATACCAGATCCGAAAGAGTTAACAGCGCAACGAAACAACAAATGAAAGCTACTTATCTTTACATTTATAAACGAGTTACGTATTTTTAATTTTATTTTGAAGCAATTTCGTAAATGTATAAACATCAGTTAAAAGTTATTGAAAAGTATACTTGCAGAGTTAAATACAATCTATCATAGCGTACAAGTGTTTTTCGTTTGCTTCCGATAACCTCTTCCTTAAGCCATAAAAGCGTAGGAAAAACTGCATTAATCAAATGAATAAAGAAAATTTATTAGAGAATTAAACAAAAACTAAAGCCTTTATGATCATTTCGATCAATAAAATTTCCCCAATCTTTATCAGTCTAACATAAGCATTTTTTTTTTAGAAGCAACGTTTACTTATAGGCAACGAATGTGTCTGATTATCTTAGATTTATAAATAGTTAATTACATTTTTGAATTGAACAGTATGTAATTAAGTCATCAAAATCCTACTAAATATTCACTTTCAGATTATTTCATGAAATGTATTCCATTCATATCTAAAAACAGATAGTAAATAAAGCTTTCATAAAGTATTCTACTTATGCTGTTTTCATTTTCGAATTTACCTTAAGGGACATCTTATTCATTTTCTTCTTATGGGTATCGTCATAGTTACAGACTTTTGCCCCACAATAAAATGGCATTTGTTTATAACCAACTGCTAAATAATGCTATTTTATTTTTGTAGCACTTCGTTTATGTCTTCTGTTTTGTATTTCCCATTACACTTCAGAAGTTGTTATTTTGAAACCGAAAAATTTAAAAGAATTAAATAAGACATTATTTGGAAATAAATGCGCTGCTTATTTCATAAAAACAATTTAAATTTTCATTTAAATTAATTTATGATAAAAGCTTTTTGAATAATCATTTAAATTTGAAAAGAAGACTCTAGGAAGTTATATTAAAAAATAATGAATGTTATTGTATGATAGATGATAAAAATAATCTTTAAAAACCATTATGATACTGAAAATTATCTGTAAAGAATTCTTATATTTTTCCCTTTAATCAACTTAGAAGAAGAGAATAATTTCTTTTAAAATTGAAAAAAGTTAAGACGCGATTGAAAAAAAAGAATTTGAAACTTGAATTAATGTTTTAATGGCATTTCTTACTTAAATTTGAGTGTATCATTATTAAATATACTCGCGAACCAACTCGGACATACTCGTGTATGTGCCAAACAAACTGTCGCGTGCAATTCTAAAAATTATGCACTAATATCCAACCATTCCAATTATTACAATCCAAATTCACATTTGGACCAATAGTTAAATATTAGCTAAAATAATATGTATATAAGATTGATTTATAATATCAAATGCCAACATCTGAAAAATCTTCAAGGGTCTTGTCCAGTTCTTTTGGATTAAGACATATGTTTGCATATTTTAAGCTTAAAATATCTGAAAAGGTATCTTCATGTTTTATGAGAAGAACAATAATAAGAGAAAAAATATCTTTTAAGTGACTACATCCGCTTCTTTTGTACCATAATAAATTAAATAGAAATTTAAATCTTATTTGAAATACTCACATGTATAATTTTTTAATTCTGTGTCTGTGAGTGTGGAGCAGGTAGTACATCATACTCTACTAAATCTACAACAAGTTATCTTATAAAAAATAGACCGGTAGCAATCTATTAGTAATGACATCTGTTACTAATTACGATACTTTAAATTTGCTTGCAGGCAAAAATATGCCCCCAACTCTATTTTCGAATCTTTTCAGATTAAAATTATGAAAATATTAGTGGTAGTATGCATTAGTTTAAAGCTTGCAGGAACAGCATTCCTCACTGTCCACTGACCCTTTAATAATTGTCTTAAAAAATTCCAATGCGCCTCATCACGACTCTTTGAATGTTACGAAGTGGAAACCCCAGAACACACTTACTATCCCTGTATCCTGACTGAAGCCTGCACTGTAAAAAATTTGACCCTTTTGCTGCATCGTCACTCCACCCCTTTTATAGAAAACGATTACTTCATTCTATTATGGAGCATTCTCATGAGTCAAAAGAGAGATATTCTGTAAAAGCGGGGGAGTGAAGGTGCAGCAAAATGGTCAAATTTTTTACAGTGTGGCACCTTAAGTATCTCTCCTCTCCACCATAATCTTGTCTACTAGAGATATTATCTCGGCCAGTGTTGCTGACCAAACTAAAAAATATTTATAACTATATAATTTTGTTTGACCTCTTAGATGTCTGTCTTATGGCAGCTGGCCTATAGTAGGGGGTCGAGAGTGCTCCGCATTTTTCTTCGAATTCCATCTCGCCATAGGCCTGACGCGAGAGCCAAAGCTCCCCAGCGGGCATTTCAACAAACATCTTAACATTTCATCTTTCTCACCCGCTCTCTGTCGCAAGGGGAAGCCTGTACCCCAGCGGCTTGAACTTATGATTTTTTTTTTTTAAACCTTAATAAAGAAACCGGGAGGGCTCGCAGACATGAAGCATAGACACAGACATGGAGCATGTCTGAGCAAACCTTCTTAGGCATTTAAACCTTGCACGAAAATTACAGGGACTACCCTAGAACGCATAATTTTTGAGAAAAGCTCATTTTTCCGTGACATGCAAATTTCGATTTGCGAACATTCATCAAAAAATTTGAGGACGCAATGCAAAATTTAACTTTTGAACAAGGGTTTTGTTTTAACTACACTGTAAAACGTAAAGATTATTATTAGACTGAAATTAGTTTTAAAAAATGCCAAATGAAATTTAAATATGTACTATTTTTACTGTGAGTACCGATTTAAGTTCATCATAAAAAGATTTGTTAAAAAAAAAAAAAAACTTATACAGAATATCAACAATTGATATTATTTAGACTTTATATTTTTTTGCATTTTTATGGTGTAGACATTCATACTTTTATAGTATTATACAGCCATATCCAACTCTACTTTCTGTTATTTTTAACAAATTCTTACTATTTCTTTCTTCTATCTTTACAAAAAGAAAGTACTGACATCGTGAGAAAAAAAATTTCGGATTTAAACGTTTTAGAGATCAGAGGTAGCAAAAAAAAATTAATCAAAATGTCTGCCTGTGTGAGAAATTTTGTGTGCGCTCCACCTTAAAAACTAATGCATGGAATTTTTTCACTTAGTCCCAGATATAAATTGATACTAATTAATTTTTGGCATAAATTTCTATACAGCATTTTTACGATTACCGCAATGACAGTGTCCTAAGAACTGACGCGTGAATTTTATTCAAACTTCAGATTCAGTTATACCTTGATAAATAGTGGTGCTGATTATGTTTTAATGTAAATCGTAGACAAATGGTGCTACTATTAGAGGTCTGCACGGGCCCGAGATTGGCCCGTGGCCCGTACCCGGCCCGGCCCGCGGGCCGGGCCGGCTGAATCGTTTCGGATTTTCTAACGGGCCGGGCCGGCAGATTTAGAATAGTTTTTTCAACGGGCCGGCCGGGCCGACAAACAACATAAACGGGCCGGGTCGGGACGGTAAAAAAATTAAACGGGCCAGACGGGCCGGGCCGATAAAAAAATTTTCGGGCCTGTTGGCCCGTATTGAAGATTTAAGCAGAAACGATAAAATATGGGCTATTTTCAACGAAAATGGTTTTAACGAGAATAAGTATAATTGTGGCCATACTAGTTTGACAGCATCTATATAAAAATGCACAGTGCATCGCATCGGAGAATTACAGATTCATTATGTGTAACCCGTTTTAATATTTTTTTAGCTGACTCATACCGGTCCGAGATCACGCTTTCATTATTTTTCTACATATAGACTGGCCGGACCGGTACTAGACTTAATTATTGGCAGAAAACATGATTTGTAAAATTATTAACCGCGATAAAGAACTTATGTTACCTTAGTCTTCGGATATATACTTCTTGATGATTTTTAAATTAATTTCTCAATAATGCGAAAGTTTGACACATTTTCTGGTTAATTTTAAATTCTAAAAGTATAAAAGTGATAAGCCTAACTGTTGAAGCGATTTGGAATCGAATAGCGTTTTTCATTTTTGGTAAATAAAATACTTGTATAACCTTATTGAGATATAATAGTTTTTCAAATGATTGCATGTTTTTCTCCCTTCCCTTGCTATTGCTTCCGGAAATTCTATTCAAAACGCTAATTATGACAGTATTTTATTTGTTTGCAGTATTCTTAAATTGCTTGTATCAAAAAATGGATAACGCCATTCGATTATATAGTTTCTGAATAAAGATATCTGCTAATCTTATACGTTTCTGAGGGAAAAAAATGAATTTAGAAATGTATCAGAAAGGAGCTTCTTTGAATTAAAGAATGAATTTGGATTTGAAATCTATAACAAAATGATATAGAAATATATTTATAAATCTTCTTTTATTAAACAGCTTCAAAATTAACGATGTTTTTATCTTTCTTTCTTTTTTCTTTTATTCTAAGCCATATTAATTTTTTAATGAATCTTTATTCGAATGTTGAAAGCCTAAGAATCTAAGTAATCATTAATGTTGTTAATGTGTATTTGCTGTAAAATATACTGTAAAATCATTCCATAGATATGTATGCAGTATTCTTTAAAGGAATCTTAGTTATATGATAAAAATCTGAATTTTTTAGAAATTGTAGAAATTGTAACGGGCCGGGACGGGCCCGGGCGGAACTTTTGAGTTTTACAACGGGCCGGGGTGGACCGAAATAACTTACCTACGGACCGGGCCGGGTCCGGGCCTGGAAATTCCGGCCCGTGCAGACCTCTAGCTACTATTCTGCATTTTTCACGATTTCCGCAATAGCTTTCTTTATTTCAAAAATTTATACACGAATTTTTATCTTGTTTAGACGTTAATAAAGTTTTTGCTGATTATGTTTTGGTGTTAATCGCCCAGTAGATGGAAATGTTATGTTCCTCTTTGGAAGACTTACATGACTTTAAAGACAGTCATATCATAAGAACTAATGAGCGGATTTTCACATCTTTAGAACATGCTAGGCATAAATTGCCATTTTATTTCAACAGCAAATTTCAAAGTATTAAGATGTATGAAACAAAAGAAGAAAGTTTTGAGATTGCCACATCCGACTAGTTCTTTTAGAAATGATTTTTGTATAACAATACATTTACTATTTAATGTATTTTTGTGAAATTATCAACTGTGAATGTCTAGTTTACTCACCCAATATCATCAAGTATCATTGTTCTGTATCCCGTGCAAATGATTCGGTGACATATCGCAGTTTGCAGCATCTGGTTTCAATGACTTGGACCATGATTGCACACGAAAGTCTGAGCTTGAAAACCCTACCTGTTGCCGAGACCTCTCATGAAAATATAAATACAATTTAAAGAAACGTCTTAAAAAGTGTTTTTTCTGTGATTAAAATGCTAACTTTAAAGGGTCCAGCAATTCGTGGAGATGAAGAGGTGTTTGACTCTTTCAAAAATAGAAATTTCATGATGTGCTTGGAATTAATTGAGAATGTGACTCCTTTTAAGTTGACTGTATTGCATGGTTTAATAACGCTGGGGTAGAAATTATTTCCTACTTATCACGAGTAACTTATTACGATTTATTACGCCTTATGTGTTAATCAGTGAGTGAAAAACAGATAATAAAGTTTTTTATTCTAATTACAGTAGAACCCCGCAATTCCGGACCCCATAAATCCGTATCTCCGGATAATCCGGATCGGTTTAGTCAAGCGATTGAGAAATGATTTGGTTAATTTCCATAGCATAAACTTGTTTCATCGTCTTATTCTGAATAAAAAAAAACTTTTTTCTGAAATCTTTTCGAAAGAATACCTTAAGCTTTCTTATTTAAACTACACCCACGAACTACTTATGCTCAAGCAGATGCGTGACCGTACGGCTCACTAAGGGTATAGAAAACTGGCACAGCAAAAAATTACAAACTTTTTTATTACAAAGTAAACATTTTTACTGTCTGTAAATAATCAATAAGTTAAACATAAAGGTGATTTTCTGTACGTATGTATTATTTTATTTCATTTTTTTCTTATTCTCCGGATAATCCGGATTTTCGATAATCCGGATTGGGTCTGGTCCAAATTAATCGGAATTATCGGGGTTTTACTGTACTAGTATATAAACCTGTCAAAATTGACAAATGTGAATGAAAAGAATGAAAAATCTTCAAAACAGTATTTAGAAGCTATAGAATATTATAAAGAAGAAAAATAAAGATAGACTTTCAATATTTATTTATATAAATTCTTCTGGTTCAGTACCTGCAAATTGCTGCATAGCAGCGCTACCATTAGGGGATTTACCACAAAATCTAGTCATCAAAAACGTATATCAACTTCTAACTAAATCTAACATTTGATGAAAAGCACTGCATTATTTTCTGAGATAGGACTATTCCTGGAATCTTTTAGAAAAATCTGCCTAACAGTGCCACCTGTTGGGTGATGTACATCAAAAACATATCATGAACATTTTTTGTCAGGCATTAATGAATCAGAATTTTGATGAAAATCCATGCATAGTTCTTTAGATACAGCTATTTCGATTTCGTATAACCCTTAACTGCTGTGAGCTGTCTCACAGACCGCTGCTTTTCTCAATCTTTAAAGTTTAATTTGTAATTTTCAGTTTAACTACAGATATTTGTTCAATTTTGTTTCTTTTAGATCCTAGTACTAACACTAGGGCTTCCTGAATAGGTGAATTTTAAGTATAATAGTCTACAGAAGTACTAGTATTTTATGAGTTAATGTAACCTTTAATTCATCTTTAAATTAAGCAGTCTCAAATACAGCTTACAGTAGTTATGCGACAATTTTTGTCACAATAGTTAAGGGTTAAAGCTCTGATTTAGTTGTTTTGCAAATTCATCATTGTAATCATACCATTGTCTGAAAATTCTGACTACTCGTTAATTATTTTACTTTATAAAACTTATTCCACTAGCACTAATACTAAAAATCCATAATTTATTGAAAATACAGTTAGTCCCCAATTATTACGCCAAACTAGTTAACTGGTACTTCAAAAATTATTGCAGCAAAAATCGTGTTAAAATAAACATTTTCTTGTAAAATTTTTTAACCTCTTGCGGGGCGGTGGTTTCATAGATATACCACTTAATTTTAATTCCCAAACGCCACATTCACACCGGAATTTTCTTAAAGAAAATTACGGTTTATTGAATGCGTGTAATATAGCGTTTTCTTATTTAGGAATAAAGTTGTTTTCAAATTCCGGTGTCAGTCATTACTTTCAATACTTAAGCAATGAATTTTCCGTACCCCGCAAAGGGTTAAATCAGTTAGTGGTAACTTAAATACTATTTTTATTTTTGAGCCAATTTATTAATCACTAGTAGGCCAAAAATATATTCAGTGAGGAAGAAACTTTTAAACACACAAAAATTGCTATTTTGGGGCAATCATCTACTTCCTAAAATTAAAATTTATTAATGCAACCAATGTAGGCATTTCTTAAAGTTATAGGGGAGACCGGGACAAGACGAAAAGCGGGCCAAGATGACGAATGTCTTAAGTGTTCCGTTTTACTCTAAGTGGCAGCATGAACCGGACACTACTGACCTCCTATCGGCCGTTCGTTAAACAATAGTATAGAGATGCCGAAATCACCATATTTGTATTAGTTGTGAAGCTTTGATTGTTTACTGCTGCCACGTTATAACATTTATGCTTTTGTAAATAAGCTTTGCTACAGATACAGGTAAGATATGTCGTTTCTCTCTAATATTTATGAGTAACTTAGTTTAAATACTACCTATTACCATTAATAAATGTCAATTAATCGCCTTTCTTCATGGTAAAAAAACAAATATTTTTAAACAGGCAGTCCGGGGCAAGATGACGAGCTCGTCATCTTGCATATAAATCCTTCAGAAAAATCAGAATTTATTGCAAAGGCTGAATCCGATGCACTAAAGAAGCCTGTTAGTGTTTTTTTATTTTAAACCATTGCCTAAAGCAACACAGTGTGAGAAAAAAAAGCAAAAGCAAAACACTGAGCTCGAGCATTGTTACAAGCACGCCCATCAAAGGAATGTTAGAACAAAGGGATAACCAGAAGAAAAATCAGGAATGTTTGGAATGAAAAATAGAGAAAAGAAGCTTGTAAAGCTAAAAAGACAGTAAAAAAACTCAAACTAAGTCCCTGTATACCTAAGTCTATTAAATTCAGGCCCAACAGTCCAGTTGCATCAACTTCAAAGTATGGTGCTTTCAGATGTCCTACTTGAGACGAGGAATATTGTGATCCACCAACAGAAGAATGGATCCAGTGTTGTAAATGCCAAGAGTGGTGGCATGAGGAATGTTCCAATTATGAAAATGACATTTTTAATTGTGACTATTGTTAGCTTCACAACTAAACACTCCAACAATACGTTACAATGCATTATGCTTAGTTTGATACTTTGTATCATGTAAAAACACAGTTTCCATGCAACATATTAAAAAGAAAAAATATGTTGAACATTTTTCAATGTTGTTATATTGCCCCAGTACAGAGGTAAGATGAAAATTTGTTAATGTTGTGAAAAAATAAAATTATTTTTTATTTTTTTAACTCAAAAAATTAAATGGTAATATATTTAATACTACAAAGGAATACGCTAACGGTTCATGTAAAATTGATTTTACTATACTTAAAAATAAATTAATAAACAACAAACATTTTTAACATAGTCATCTTGCTCCGGTCTCCCCTACTTGTAGAAATTAATTAAAGATGCATGTGGCACATTGTTGTCATGATTAATAGTTTATATGTATTTAATTTAGATTAAGGGAGAGGTGTGGTGATAGTTATTGGTTCCAGAAATATTTCATCATAGAATTTCATCAGTCGCCGACAGAAATGTCTCTTACTGATTATATTAAAGAAGCTTGAAATATAATATTTGAACTCTTTAAAAAACATAATACTAAATTAAAATAATGTTGTAATAAACATCATTAAAACTGAAGTTATTCTATATGTGTCTAAAACTGCTTGTCAGTTACTAAAGATCTACAGTCATATAGTAACGATCTACAGTCAATTATTACAGTTGCATTCCTAACGATTTATAGCTATAAGTTTTCATGCAATATTTATTCTTTTAGTTTTCATTAATGTAAGAATTTTACAAGTCGGAAATTGCACGTCAAACGTAGCAAATTATGTGCGTTTCTACTACAACGAAATTTTTAAATAATACAGTACATTATCCGAAATCTTTTGTGTATCCTCGTAAACAATGTATACATACTATTATACAGGAATTAAATTGTAGTAAACCTCAACAACGTATATCCCTTTCATAAAATATGAAATAGTTTAATATAATTAAAACGCGTCCGAAACAATGTTTCCTTTTATACCTTTATGCAATAGAATACTTTTGTGTGGCCCTGTAAATTAATTGCAAATATTCTTTGCACCACAAATTGTACAGAATGTATACTTTAATTTATATTGCATAGATACCTATGAATTTTATTATGTTAGAAATAGAGTAACATCATTATAATGCACTTGAAACTATTTTTTTCCGATTGACTGTAATGTAACGGGCTACTTTTGGTTGTCCCTGTAAATGAACTATATATCCTGCTAACATAAAATTTGAAATTACTCGACAAAATTATGCAACAATTATGTATTTTAAATTTGAAACGATTCAGTTCCTTAGCTTTTGTTCTGTTATATGTGGACAAACGGACGGACAGAACAACGACTATAACTGCTAGGTATTTACATAATTACAAACACGCTTAAAAATACTAGATTACTTTTAGAAACACATCCAGACGGAATAAAACTTCACATATCATTTTAACAATGTGAATATTTCATGTAGTCGATACAAGTTATGAAAACATTTCTTAAGATATTTTCCAGAATAAATAAATCATTTTATCTCTTTTTGAAAGATAAAACATAAAAAAGTATTTTAAATGATTAAAAGCTTAAATTTAAGCAATCAGTTTTTTCGAAAGATTTTTGATTTAACATAACTCAGCAATTCGAAAGAGAAGTTTTTCACATTTTCTAAATAAGATTATCTCAAAAAATGTATTTGCTTGACAAACATGAAAAGCATTTCTTATTAAGAATAGTTTATATGGCGTGTAATTTTAAATGTTACATGAAGATTTCTCATATGTTTTTTATTTCTGGTAATTCATTAAGTGTAAAAAAAATTATTTTAAAAGTCGCTTGTTATTTTTTTTTTAAATAATGTCAAATAGATATGTATTACAGTATAATTGCCATACATTTTTGACACTTCAGAAGTAGTATGTCTTATTTTATTTTCATTTATTTCATTTCATTTTCATAAGAATTTTTCCACCCAACTACATTATTCTAATTTTTTTTTAAATATGAGTAAACATTTACCTTTAAAATATGTATGTGGTTTAGGGAGTCACGTATTGCTTAAAACTCAAAATTATCAAAACTATATCGTAATAATATTGTGGGGAAATATAAAATACAAAATAATATGTTTATGCGCATTATATATTCTACACGCTGACTGATTTGAAAAAAATGTGAGACATGAATGAAGATACCTTGTCTGTATAGAATAGATGCTCCCCCACCCTCTCCCACAGACACTTTTAATCTTTAAAAAGGGTTACATCAATGAATCTACAGAATCAAACCACAGAAAACGCGAGCAATGGGCGTCTGTATGAAACATAAAAAAAAGAATACATAAAGATGTTAGACAATGGCCATAGACTAGATCACCTAAACGCGACAATGCGCAATAGTAAGTCTAAAGCGACAACTGTTTAACCCTTTCGCGACGGGAGCCTTTTATGAAATTTTTAATGTTTTGTCAGTTTTTAAAAACAGAAATTTTTGCCTTATGACATCGAGAAAATGATCCCATTAAATAAGGCAAATTTTACTGTAAATTTTTACTGATAGAGATAAACAAGGATTCTTAAGCCTTTTTGCGGATCGTATACGTGTCGTTCGTCCCAAATAGTTAAAGTCATAGACAACAATCTAAGGTGACAGGAAGAAATAGAGAATCAATACTACTAATCCTCCTATACGTCTGTCGTTTATTGGTGTGCAAATTTTTGTGATGGGATAAACTTTTTTCACTTGAGGCGCAAACAGTCACGAAAGATATAAAAAAAATTAAGTTTTAGGTACGTGGAGTTTCCGGTTTCGACAAAATCCGGCGGCAATTAACAAAGAAATTCACTAGAAACCTCAATTGTTAATCATTTTAATCTTAGTTTTTTTTTAAAAAAAAACCACAGGATCATATCCACGCAGAATTAAAAGCAAATGTGGATTTAACGGAATTTATGTAGTGGCGATTCGTTTCAAGAGCGATTGTTTCCGTTCTTGAAAAGCCATTAAATCGCAAATAGCACGATAGAGCGCCAAATAAAATAAGATTTCCGAAATTATAAAAAAATATTTTTTATCGCTTCATAAAAACTCGAAAAATACTTAAAAATCTATTAAAAATTCATTTTTTCACGATTTTATAGGCGACTGAAATTTGCCAGAAGTTTTCAAGATTTTCTGCAAAGGACAAGAAGTTCCTGTAGCATGTGACAGGAATACTAGAAGACTTTAATGGTGCCGTAGGCAGCGGGGTCCCGGTTCGAGTTTCGTCTGGTTCCACATTTTATACGAATTCAAGGATCCCGATGTAAGAATTCGGCAGTGCGTACTTAGCACGCCTGCTCATCGGTGCCGTAGTCAGCAGGGATACGGTTCGAGGATGGTTCGCTTCGATATTTACGCATAAACGGAGGGGCCCGCTAGCTGGTGAAGCCAGTTAGTATCTCTTTATGAACCATGTATAGAACTAATTATTAGATAGGTCCATTAAAAAAACTATGTTGAACGAGAAAGAAGAATGTTGATGAGCCTATTTATCAGGACTTATAAAGGGCGCCAAATATGTCAGCGTAAGGTAAGTGGGCAAGTGTAGTAGTAATGAAAGATTCTTTCTAAATCACCACATTTGATTGCAGAAAAGATTGAGCAATGGAATTTATGGTAGTACTTCCCAACTGTACTATGTCCTGTAAGAAATATAGTAACGGAAGGAGAGAGGGAAGGAAACTCTAAGGACATCTTTTGAAGAAAATAATGTACTTATCCTGCCTTCTCGTTTAGTCCTAGTAATCCTGCCATTACTTCAATAATTTTAAGTGTAAAATTCAGTGTAAAATATGCATTTTGTAAATGTAAAAAAATTTTAACAGTAAAAAAACAGAGTTGTTGCCATCTAGCGTACAGGTTCGCTTATGGATTACGACACCCTCTTAAATTGCGCAGAAAGCTGCATCAACATCAGTTTCATGTACATGTAATCAGTAAATAAACCATCCATGAACACCATAAATAAATTTGTATGTTTGAAAGAATTGCGAGAAGGACTTACTTGTATATGAGTAGTGTCTTCAAATATGTTTAGCTGTTAACCACTTAAGGCTACAGTGGACTTTCAAAATCGCAAAAAATCATCAAATTGTCGAATTTTTATTTTTAGCATAATAACATTATATGAACTTCCTGCTATTGAACACAAAAAGAGTTTTTCAATTTCGACTATTTTTACTGGAGTTAGAAGCATTTTTGTCCAATCAGCTGATTGTACCACGCCCCTTTTTTACTTTTTTGCCGATTCACATCCGTAAAATTAAGCCTAGTTTTTAGTTTTACCATACAAAATGTTATCATTTTGCACTGAAATTATTAATTTTATGATTTCGCAAAACAATACTTTAATTGTTAGGATGAGCGAAGCGAATCCTCTACTAGGCCAGTCAAATTACATTTTGTCGTACACGTTACAAAAAAACTGTTCAATATTTTAACTTCAAATTAAACACAAAAATAAATTATAATCTGTAGATTTGCACAATATAATTTTTTTTTACAGTAAAACGTTAAAAGATTTATTATTTTAATTAATTTATTTTACATGCATTTCCAATACGGACGCATTTTAGCAAATAAATAAAAAATGGAACGCGTATATTTTCAGAAAAAAAATATAAATCATGGAGTAAGTAATTATAGATAGAATCATGATTAATTTAATAAATAAAATCTGTTTTCCTTATTCAACAAAATCGTTTGCACAGATGACACTTAAACATTTTTAAAAAATTGTATTATGGATTTTTTTTTTTTTTTTTTTTTTTTTTTTTTTTTTGTAAAGTGGCAACAAAAGAATTGTAAAAAAATAAAAAATTAATTGTTAAATTTGTTATATAAATGTAAAATTAAAAGAATTGAAGCGTGAAGTTGTTGCCTCGTTTCAAGCTCTTTGTAAATGTACTAAAGCAAAGTTGGCCGATTCAGAAACGACAAATTGACTTTAACCATTTCTTACTTTATCATTTGGATCTAAAGTAATGTTACGTTCTTATTTGTGGACCGAAAAAGGTTTAGTGAACAGGACTTTAGACTTTTTGCACATAATAAAGAAAATCACAAGCCACCAGACCAGATATCGCGAATAATCATGGATAAATTTGAATACTACAATAATTTAACTTATAAGAATTGGTGCGTACCAATTCCCCCAATAATTAAATTCTGGAAAAATGGAAGCATAAATTGCTCAAGGAAAGAAATTCTTCTGCAGTTAGCTTTTGCAGTTACAATTCATAAATCCCAAGGTTTAACATTAGATGAAGCAGTTGTTATTGAGGATATATAGACACCAGTTGGCTTAAAAACGTACGTAACGTTGTCGAGAGTGAAAATCCTTCAAAATTAAGCATTCAATAGAAATTTTCCTTACGAAAAATTCTAAAATATCAAAAATTCTCATACGCTAACATGTATAAAAACGAAGAGATTAGAATAAAAAGTTTTACAGTTAAAAATTCATAGTATCAACGAGAGCAGATTTCAGATATTTTTCCAGAAAATAGGATTTTGACGAAGTAACTTTCTTCAAGCTCTCTTCAAATATATTATTCTAAAATAGCTATCAAAGATTATTTGATATTAATTACAAAGATTGGAAACATGCATATTTCAAACAACTTTTAAAAACACCAGTAGTTACTGGAAATTGTAAAAACATCTTTAAAAGAGCTTTTAGTTGAAAATTTAAAAATATTTTGAAAAAGTTTGCTTCGAAAATATTTTATTATGCCAGTCTTACATCATAAATAAAAATTAAAATGCGCCAAAACATAAAATAACGTTTTGTTTAATGAAGATGCAAAAATAATATTAAAAAATATTTTTACTTTCAAATATCTGTTTTATAAAATAATGCTTCGCGAATCCGAACAAAGCATGGCTTTTGCCAGTAATTTTTAACTATTTCTTTAAGCGTTTGTTTACAATGTATTTAGAGGAATTGCTTTTTGTCCCCAATCTTTTTAGCGTAAATTAAAAAATATTAATATAATTAAAATATTAAGAATATTTAATATATTTAACGAAAAATTGTACAATAAGAGGTATTTATACCATGAATATTTCTAGTAAAATTTGAAAAAATTTCAATAGAAAATACAAAATGTTACTTTTAGGAAGATTTTTTAAAATTTAGATACTTCACGTCCTTTGAATGAATTATACTGTCGAAGCCACATACTTTATGTGAATTTACCATAAAAACATAAAACACTTACATATAAGCTAGAAATGATATTATATCCCTTAATAGCTGAAACTGTGTCAGTAGAAAAATATTAAGCAATTATAACCACTGTAGTTACTAAAACCTGTTTTTCTCAGAATGAATATTTTCGTCGTTTTCATGATTTCAAAATGTTCCGTGCGAAATTCTTTATGCCCAATTTTTCTGATTTTTTGTTTAAAATGCTCTTTATGTATGTGTTAACAAATGTTACTAGAAATAAATTTTTTTAGACGCATGTAATTTTTTTTTATTTCAGTTATATGAAATTTTTAATGATTTTTTAACGGAAAATATACAAAAGAATAAAGTTAAAATCTTTTTTTTTTAATGTTTTACAAGTAATATGCTAAAAATGCTTAGTAACATTTGTTAACACATACATTAGAGGTCTGCACGGGCCCGGGCCTGGCCCGTGGCCCGCGGGCCGGGCCGGGCCGGCGGAATCGTTCCAAATTTTCTAACGGGCCGGGCCGGGCCGGCAGATTTAGAATAGTTTTTCAACGGGCCGGGCCGGGCCGACAAACAACATAAACGGGCCGGGCCGGGCCGGCAAAAAAATTGAACGGGCCAGACGGGCCGGGCCGAAAAATTTTTTTTCGGGCCTAACGGCCCGTTCTGAAGATTTAAGCAGACACGATAAAATATGAGCTATTTTCAACGAAAATGGTTTTAACGAGAATAAGTATAAATGTGGCCATACTAGTTTGACAGCATCAATATAAAAATGCACAGTGTATCGGCATCGGAGAATTACATTATGTGTAACCCGTTTTGATATTTTTTTAACTGACTCATGCCGGTCCGAAATCACGCTTGCATTATTTTTCTACATATAGAGTGGACGGACCGGTACTAGACTTAATTATTGGCAGAAAACATAATTTGTAAAATTAACAGCTATAAAGAACTTATGTTAGCTTAGTCTTTGGATATATACTTCTTGATGATTTTTAAATTAATTTCTCAATAGTGCGAAAGTTTGACATATTTTCTGATTAATTTTAAATTGTAAAAGTATAAAAGTGATAAGCCTAATTATTGAAGGGATTTGGAATCGAATAGCGTTTTTCATTTTTGGTAAATAAAATACTTGTATAACCTTGTTGAGATATAATAATTTCTCAAATGATTGCAGGTTTTTCTCCCTTCCCTTGCTATTGCTTCCAAAAATTCTATTCAAAATGCTAATTATGACAGTATTTTATTTGTTTGCAGTATTCTTAAATTGCTTGTATCAAAAAAAGGATAACGCCATTCGATTATATAGTTTCTGAATAAAGATATCTGCTAATCTTATGCGTTTTTGAGAAAAAAAATGAATTTAGAAATGTATCAGAAAGGAGCTTCTTTGAATTTAAGAATGAATTTGGATTTGAAATCTATAATAAAATGATATAGAAATATATTTATAAATCCTCTTTTATTAAACAGCTTCAAAATTAACGATGTTTTTAGCTTTCTTTCTTTTTTCTTTTATTCTAAGCCATATTAATTTTTTAATGAATCTTTATTCGAATGTTAAAAACCTAAGAATCTAAGTAATCATTAACGTTGTTAATGTGTATTTACTGTAAAATGTACTGTAAAATCATTCCATAGATATGTATGCAGTATTCTTTAAAGGAATCTTAGTTATATGATAAAAATATGAATTTTTTTGAAATCGTAGAAATTTTAACGGGCCAAAACGGGCCGGGCCGGGCCTGTTTTCGCTGGTTTTTGTACGGGCCGGGCCGGGCCTAAAATATAAAAAATTAAACGGGCCGGGCCGGGCCCGGGCCGAACTTTTGAGTTTTGCAACGGGCCGGGCCGGGCCGAAATAACTTTCCTACGGGCCGGGCCTGGAAATTCCGGCCCGTGCAGACCTCTAACATACATAGAGAGCCTTTTAAACAAAATATCAGAAAAATTGGGCATAAAGAATTTCGCATGGAGCATTTTGAAATATTGCCATTTTTTGTTAATTAAAAAAAAAATCTGTATCGCAAAAACTATTGAATATACTTTTAAAAAAAATGTGAAATAAGAGATATATATATATTATGATTATTTACAGAAATTTTAAAAAAATCATTGAAAGTTAAAAAAAAAAAAATTAGTTTTGAGAGTCCACTGTAGCCTTAACTGATCAATACTTTTGAAAAAAACTTTCAACTAGTACTTATTTTTTTTTTTTTTTTTTTTTCACGTCTTTTACAGAATTTTTAATCTTCTATCACCGGTTTTTCAAAACAGAATTTTTTGCCTAACGGAATGTGAAAAATGATCGGATTATACAATGCAAAATTTACAGTAAAAAAACTACTGGTTATAATAATAAATCATGATTGAATGCGATGCCCGTACGTGGTACGGGCAAGTCATGATTGTCAAAAACAGGTTGCCCATATGACGGACGACAAATTAGGGAAGCTGTTAAAATACATCAGATAATCCAAATAATAATAAATTATTACGAAAAAAATTATTTCTATTTTACAAAATGAAATTTAAGCAAAATTTCGACTTTTTAAAAATTTGAAATTTATGAAAAATCTTATGTGAGGGTAAAAAATAAAAGTCATTTTAAGATTCAGCACAACGAAATACATAAAAATCAGTTATCAAAAGCTAAAAAATATAACCATCACATCTGTTATATAATTTCAAACTATGAATTTTTTTTCTTTTTTACATTTAAATTTAAGATTTCCGAAAAAAATCTGACGTGATGATGAAATTAAAGGTCATTTTTGGATTCAGTGCTGGAAAATCAAGTATGAAAATCTAAAGAACACAATCATGACACTGATTTTATTGTATCAGATTTTTGCTCTTTTATTGGAAAATATTGTTATCTTCGGTAACAGAACTGGGAAATCTAAAGCATATCTCATTCTTTTTATTGGTTGAACTTCGCAACTTATTTTATTTTATTCGTTTTCTGATTGGTCCATGTTTAATGTCCAAAAATGGAATGTTTCTGTTGCCACAATGACAAAAAAGTAATAAAAACTTTTTAAAAATATATTTGAAAACAAATTCTGATAAAGATTTCAAACAAATTTCATTTAAAAGTGCATTTTTTTCTCTACCCAACGGTGTAAAAATTTAAAATGTGCGATGTTTAGAAGTTTAAAATTTTTCAGTTCCGAAAATTGTAAAACTGAAATTTCATTTAAAATTTGTCTATGATGGGTCCAGGATATTAATACACTCATTGCCATAGAACTTTTCGCTACTAAAAATAATTGTGGGATCGTAACGAAACTTGGCAGGAAGATACATATCAGGCAGATATGGAAATGATTAGAAATGCAGCGTGATTGCGCAATGCATAATGCCGCTAGAGGGCGTTGAACTTCATCCTCCTTGAAGTATAAAACTGGTAAGAAGAACTTGTCTGAGTGTACATTTTCTTTTGCAAAGGAAGCGCTGAGGAAGACATGCCGTTACGCAGCCAATGAAGACAATATCAGCATCTGTCAGAGCTGGAGAGGAGAAGAATCATCGGGATGATGGTAGCTGGGTGGTCAGCTCGGCGAGTTAGCTCGTGAAGTAGACCGTTCTGATTTTACTGTAGGGAGTTATTGGGATAAGTGGAGTGAAGAGACTAATTTACACGGCAGCCAGACTCGGGACGCCCTCGATAGACCAGTTCTCGAGAAGACCGTCACATCATACGAAAAGCACGCGTAGAGGCAACTGTCTCATTGGCCGATATCCAGGCACAGGCAACACCTTCACTAAGGACCCCTGTGTCTTCTCGAACAATCGCAAAGAGGCCTGGCTCGAGGACATATGGTATCGCGGCGAGCATTACGTGTGCTGCCAATGACACCCACCCACCGACGCCTCCGTTTGGAGTGGTGTCGCGCATGACGGGATTGGACTGCAACGGAATGGAGCCACGTCATCTTCAACGACAATAGTCCAGTCAAAATAGACATTTAACCTAGGAAAAATTAGCGAAGAGCTGAAAATTTGCAAAAACGTTTAGAATATCATTCTAAATGAAATCCTAAAAATCTTAATCAATCTCGCAGGAGCAAAAAATTTTATTCAAAGTCAAAGGTACAAAAAATTCGTTTTTACTTACCCATCTATGTAGTATAGGTTAAGTCTTGCAATCGTTTTGAAAATCGAAAATTTTTTGAAGGATTAACATGATTCAAATACTGAAGATTCCGAAAAACATATTTTTAGGGGGAAAAAATGCCGTCCGTCCGTCTGTGTGTCTATCTGTCCGTCGTCTGTCTGTCTGCGCTCTATCTGCCGAACAAATTGAGATAGAGACTTGGAATTTTGTATGTACTTAGTATGTAAGAATCGGACGAAGCCTATTTAATATCAGTAACTTCGATTATCCGGAACTATCGGACTCTCAAAAGATTCATTCTAAAGAAAGGTTTATAAAATTTTCGATTTTTTTTATTTTAAGGAATGGATGTAAAAGGCAATAAAATAACACAAATTTTGCATAAAGAATGAAGTCGATCGGATTATTAATTAACGAGATATGTGCAATCCTGTTTTCCACATTCTTCGATTTTTTATGACCCTGTATTTCATTCAAATTTCAATTCAAAGATATATTTTAATTGGAAATAAGACGCTTCATACGACGCAGTAAATTGTTAGTTAATATGATTATTAATTTTGGAGTTATAAGGATGTTTCTTTTACGCAATCCGGTATTACTTGAGTATTGTGGCGCTTTATATAATTTATCGAAATTGGCTCATCAGCACTTCATTAATAAAGCATTACTATGTATATTAAAACTATTTAAATATGCGTTTAAATTTTATTTTGGAATTGCGATGCATTTTATAAATAGTTTACACACTTTTTTCATATTTTATATTATGCATATCCACGATGGGTAAATATTACGGTGGGCCCCCAACGACTAGTTTCAAATATCTGTTAAACAGTAAATTTATTGTAAACATAGTTGTTATAAAAATTGAAGGTTATTATAAAAATTGAAATTTTTTATTAAAAAGTCTCTACAATTTTAATAAATTGATCTTATTTGTTGATTATTCATCTGCGAATTTTGTTTCTTAAATTGCATTTCCTTCTTCTTCTACCTCTGGATGTAGAACTCCTGACCATTTCTCTGAGAAATCAGATAGATCTGAAATCTTCACTAGTCTGGGAAGCATCATCATCTGTTGTATTTGTGGCAACATTTGAGCAAGACTGGTCGTGACAGTTGCTACATATTGTTGATCAAATCAAACCAGCTTTTCTGCAACCACAATTGAAATTCCAACTCTTTGTGCAGTTACAAAAAATGGTATGCAGCATTTTTTCTGGTGCAGGCGATAGAAGAATTTTAATGGGCTCTAAGTCGTTATTTCAAAAAACGGTAATTTTGTGAAAAGCGAAGAAACGTAGTTAAAAGATTGCAAAAAACGGTAATTTCGTCAATAGATCGCAAAAAATGAATATTTTTTCAAAATTCCACAAAAAAAAACAAATTTCGTCGAAAGATCGCAATAAACATGTGACATTCACTCACCTATGACGAAAAACATGCGATTTTCATCAAAAGATTACAAAAAGAATGTGCCAACTTAATCATAAAATCGCGGAAAACATCCGAATTTTATCAAAAAAATCGCGGAAAAGTCGACGCTGAAATCTACGTCCGTCAAAAGATTGCGGAAAAAAACGTGAATTTTGTCAAAAGCTTACAAAACGTAGTTAAACGATAGCAAAAAACGGCAATTCCGTCAAAAGATCGGAAAAAAATTTATATTTTTTCAAAATACCACAAACAAAAGTAAATTTCGTCGAAAGATCGTAAAAGAACACGCGAATTCTGTCGAAGGATTGTGAAAAAAATAGGTGAATTTTGTCAAATGAGTATTAGTATTTTGAAAAAACGCATAAAACGTGGCCAAAACATCACAATAAAACCTGTTGATTTTATAGAAAAGGTGCAATTTTTGTCAGAAGACCGCGAAAAAACGTAAATTTTGTCAAAAGATCGGATTTTACTGGTACAAAATCAGTTTTTTACTGCTCCAAAAAAAGTGTTTTGCTGCTCCAAAATGTCTTTAGTATTCTTTCATCCCTGAATATTGTAATTTTAGTTTATTACTAATAAAACTTAACAATGCAAGTGTTCAGATTTTTCTACGGAGAACGTAGGGTCCCCAACGAACTAATTTGTGATGCTGTTGTATCAATCCTCGAAAACTTCTCACATTTTGGTGGAAATTCATATTTACAAAAAATAGTTTATGGATACACAGAAAGATGAAAGAATATCACCTTTCAATTACATTGGAAAGAGCTATAAACTGAATACGTAATACATATTTTTAAGAGATCATAAAAGACTAAAAAAAGTACCCAATTAAATTGATCACATTGAGCTCATAGGCTACTCACGTTAATTCCATATAATACTCATATTTATGTCTATTATAATTAAAACAGAACCCACTCTTTTTATAGCAAAATGGTAAATAAATCAGGGAGGCACCCTATCCGAATAAACCATTTACTAAATTTCAATCGAATTGGATATTTCCGCATGAAAAATCCATTTATCTAAATTAAATGGGATTAGCTCCCATCCCCTCTTTCCCTTAATATTTAATCAATGAACCTCCAATCAAATAAAGAAAGTGCCTTATAAATAACCGGTATATCAAATTTGAATATCAAATTGTTATTATACACAATTATCAAAATCGGATAATTGTGTATGAAAAACCCATTTATATAACTTAAGGGGAGATGATTAAACCCCGTTTCTTCCTTTATATTTAATCAATAAACCTTCAAATCTAATCAGGGATGCACCTTATGATAAAAAATCAAAATACCAAATTAATAAAAAATCGGATAATTTTGCATAATAAACCCATTTATCTAAATTCAGGAGGATTATACCCCGCATCCCTCTTTATTCTTAACCAATGAATCTCCAAAATTAAACAGTTATGCACCTTATCAGAATGAACATATTTACTCAATTTGAAGCAAATCGGATATTTCTACCAAAAGGTATTGCGATTCTTACATACTTAAGTACATATAGAACCTGTTGGCCTATTAACTTTTAAGCTTTGAGATAAAAAGAAATGAAGAAGTAATTTTGCCCTTCTTGAAAAAACATTTGCCCGACCTAGGAGCATCGTCTAGCTACGGGCCTGCGACACCTGCTTCTATTGCGTCACGGGAGGGGGTGGAGGGAAACTGACCAGAGTTTACCTCGAGTGTGTGAGAGGAAGTGTGGCCGTATCTCACATTATTATATTTAATTTTATTATATCTACTTATATGTATATCATTCAACAGCTAATAACTTAAATTGCATTCAGAAAAATGTAACTATTATCCAAAATACGAAAATTTTTGAAATTTTTGATTTTTGCATTTGCAATATCTTACGAAAGAGGGAGCGGGGAGTGATTAAAGACATTTTTTGTAGAAAATTCAAAGATATTTAATTTTTAAGACAACTATTTTTAGGATAAATCTTACTGTTTACCAGATATCTGCAAAAAACTACTTATTTCATTTTTTACCTTTGACCTTAAATAAAATTTTTTGCTCCATTCAGTTTGACTAAGACTTTGCCATTTCATTCGAAATGATGTTCTAAAGGTCTACACAAATTTCCAGCTCTTCGCTAATTTTTCCTAGGTTTCCACTTTTTTTCGCTTATTTTGACTGGACTAACGTCTCCATACTGGGCATACTCAGATTTTTTTGAAAAAAAATACTAATTAAACTACTTATGCATGTAATAAAGGATCAGTAACAATTAGCGGCGGAATTGCATTAGAAAACATGTAAAAAAATAAAATATATACGAATATTTGGCGTGAAAAGACGAAAGTGTCACACGATTTGGCGAGCAGTACTTTTACCGCCAAAGTCCAACGATTTTAATGCAACTGAAAACTTTTGGATTTTTAGTATCCGTTAAATGAATTTACACGTTAATGGATTTAAACATAAACAATGAGTGAGTTTAATATATTGTATACATATACGTACATTAAATTGGATATATATATATATGTATATTGGATATATATTATATATATATATATCTTTATATTATTTTTTGCTGTAGTTATTTACCTGTGGAAAAATTGTTTTCATATATAAAAAATTCTTATTGAGTAAAATTATTTTCAGACATTTAAGCGTATTTATAAATAAAAGCGAGATGTTTCCATAGCAACAAAACGAGTTGACAATGCTCAATAGGACTTTGAACTAGAAACAATTTTAATGAATTTAAATTTGAATTACGTTTTAAATCTCAAATTTTGATGGTTAAATTTGAATATGAATACATTTAAATATCAATATAACGAAATTATACTTAAAACAAACTAAAGCTGACAAAACAAAAAATATTTAATTTATCTAAACACATTGAACTTGAAACTTTTTTCCTTTAAAATGGATTTGACATAATAAAACATTTTTTGAAATTGGTTTTCATCGCCAACCGATGATAAATCGCCAAATAACGAAATTTTCATTATTTTTTTACGGACAGGGTACGGAGGTTCCGCCGAAATTTTTTTTATAAACGTATATATCCTCGTGAAAAGAGCATTTTATATTTTTTTTTTAGATTTTTCGGAGTATGCCCGTATGGAGACCTTCCTTGTTGTATCATTTGGAACGGCAAGTTGGACTAGAGATCTGCATGGGCAGATTTCTATTAACGGCATTCGGGCCGTACTTCTGAAGACTCGGGCAGGACCGGGCTCGGGCCTTAATTTTTTTCCTGGAGTATCGGGCCGGGCCTAACTTATTTTCACCATAAGAAGCCGATACTGATTTCATTCTTTCTAGTCTTCAAGCACCAAAATAACCAGTTCCTCTTGAATCATCTCGTATGAAAATCCAGGCCGGGCTCGGGCCTGGAAATTTCGGCCCGAGGAATTCCAACAGAGTACTAAAATTTCCGTTCATTTGTACTTTTTTCTGCAATAAATGATCCTTTTTCTTTGGTTTTCTAATAACTAATTTATATCACTATAGTATTTACGCGTGTAAAATTTCGTTTCATTTGGACGTCTTTTTCTTGGCGCGCAATTTTTATGACAATGAGTGTATTTAATCCATGTCGTACGGAATATGAGGCGTTCGGAAGTCAGTATGATTAACTCCATCAAATAAACATGCACACTTTAAACAGTTAAAATTGTATATCTATAAACTACTGTTTTTATCATTGTTTTAGGAATATTAATGTTTAATGCATGTAGTACGTAATATAAGATTCGTTATGAACATCCTAAAAATTATGTTTATTATTATTATTAATTTAAATATAGAATTTATTTATAAGTCTTTAAAGTTTTAGTCTTTGAAAATATCATTTTCCAAATAGTCGTTGTAATTTGTTAAATTACAATTTTTGTTAGCATTTTATTTTATTTCATTTTACTTTTAAACTTTAATATTTACGGTTTTCAAGAAATTTTGATGTGATGGGTAAAAATGAAAAAAAGTTTTGTATTCAGCATTGCTAAATATATAAGAATCAATTATCAAAACCTAAAAACATGGCACAACTCACCGTGCAGGCTAGTATAATCAGTGTTACACTCCAAGAAATAAATGTGTAAATTAGTCGCTTTTTCATACATATGTGTGTAAATTTACATAATTATATATATATCTATATATATATATATTACAAATTTAATTTTTTTTCGCCAAAATTAACTTTATACTATATTAATTTCCTTTTAACAATATTCCGTACTTAGTTCAACTTATTTAATTAAAACCCTGTTACGATTTAAGTTTAATTGATTTAAGATCTGTTCAATCTGATTTTTGATTTCTACAGCTGTCTTCCGCTTGTTTATTTTTGTCTGTAGGTTAACAAAACGTCATCTGCTGTTATTGTTGCTCATAAGCGATATTTGCTGAAAGCTCGGATAGCTGATCCCCTCGTTTGAAATGCGCTCCAGGCTCGTAAAACGATGTTGTGAGCGATAATGAGCTTTTGTGCCACACTTGTCACACTTCGATCTTTTTACAACTTCCAAATGATTCGATCTCATGTAAAGTGATCCACGTGACAACTCTTGGATTGCCTCTTGTCTATATCACACAATAGTAGAAAAATAACGTCGCTGAAATCATTTTACACAGTGCAATAGATTTCACCAAATTTCTGAAGGGTCACTACCTCTGTGCCTTATCCCCCTTAACACCTCCTTATTTTATGCCATATGCCATATATGGACATGATCTACTGCATTTCTTTCTTATCTATCTCTTGATTGGCCTTTTATTTCGTTCGGTTGCCTTTTTTTGGCTGTTATGCAAATTTATCTGCTCCGTCCTTAATTTTTTATAATTTCATATTCAAGTACATTTCCATTTATTTTAGAAAATTACTGAATGGAAAATGTTAACTATACTATTCGTTTAATCAAACTAACTTTTATTATGATATGTAGTATACATATAAATCTATAGATCATATACAGGGCTGCACAAAATAAAATCGTATATTTTTTTACTATAGCTGGAAATTACTTTAATTGATCGTCTCAAATATGTCTCCTGTGCTCCAATTTAAATATATCTTTGAACTGAAATTTCAATAAAATACAGACTCATGAAAATTCGAAGAATGTGGAAAATAGGATTACATATATCTTAGAAATTAATCACCCGATTGACTTCGTTCTTTAAATAAATTTTTCTTATTGTCTTTTGCAATCACGCCATAAAATAAAAAAAAATCGAAAACTTTTATATTCCTTTCATCAAAACAAATATTTCGAGAGTCGAAAAAATATAGTTCCGGATAATCGAAGCTGCTGATATTCAATAAGCTTTTTCTTATATTATATACTAAGTTCACACCAAATTCCAACTCTCTATCTCAATTTGTTCTGGAGATAGAGCGTTTACAGACAAATAACACTGATAAACAAAGTTTCTGTTTCTAACTAAGTATACGGTGCTTTTGTATTTTAGGTGGTGCTATGAAAGAATATGAAATTAAAAAGTTTCCATCACCCACAGATTTAAAAAAAAATCTAAATCTTGAAAATCTGAGTTTTGTAGTATTTATTTAACACATACACTTATGAAATTTATCATTTGGTATTTTAGTAATGACAAACTCTTAAATAAACACTTATAAAACTTAAAATTAATAATTAAAACTCTGAAAACATGCATTGTTTATAAAATTTCAGAAAAATGTAGAAGAAGTTTTATAAAAAGAAATGATATTAAGAAATTCCATACTTTATGTAAAGGTAAATGTCTTACTGTGGATGCTCTCTCAAAGACACAAACACTAGCTTCCCTAATAATGTTCCAACAGTAATCTCCGAGCATATTAGTGGTCCACCTGTCTTGATATCGGGTTTCCATTGCAGAAATATCCTGATGGAAGCACTCTCCATGCTCGTTGCTCATAGCTCCCATATTTTCGGAGAAAAAAATTAGATGATATGCTAAAAAGTGAATTTTCAACGACATTGAATATCCTAAATATTTTTAACTTTTTAATATGTATTTAATTAATGTTTCATAATTAGGACTTTGATGATTTCCTAAGAAATATGTCACAATATTTTAAATATCGATCCATGCTGCTTTTTCTAAATCACTTAATGTATCATCAAAATTTTTGTCCTTCATAAGGTGTCTAATTTGTGGGACAACAAAAATACCCTCCTTAATTTTTGCATGGCTTTGCGGTAGAAATTGTTCTTGCAGATATTGAAATCCACGACCTTCGTTATTCATAGTTTTAACGAATTTTTTCATCAATCCCAAATTTATGTGTAAAGGTGGAAGAATAACTATCTTTTTATTGATTAGAGGAATGTTTTGGATATTTTTTTCATCTGCAATATATTGTTTGCGCTCTGGCTACTTCTTTTTGATATAATGTTCATGCTTTGCTCTGCTTTCCCACTTGCATAGGAAACGGCAATATATTGTATAACATTCTTGCATACCAATAAGAATGGTAACTTCTTTAAAATCTGCACATATATTCCAATCATGAAGAGAGTAATCAATTTCATAAAGAGTATCTTCATATTTTCATAAGACTCTTTCATTACGCTAGAATATGCTATTGAACAGATGACAGGGAATTTCCATTATGAAGAAGCACAGTCTTCAAACTGGTTTTCGAACCATCGATGAACAATCGCCATTGTTCCGAGTTATATTCACAATTTAAAGCAGACATTAAATCATTTATATCATTACAATATCATAAATCATCTTTCCTTTTAAAAAAAATGTCGAATATTTCTTATGTCGATCTCAATAAATAGATATCTTTGTACTGTTTTTCAGCAGATTCCAACCTTGCAATCTTGATCCAAACAATTCTGAGTTTTTCTTTGATAAATTTAAGTCTCTCACAAGATCATTTAATACTCTTTGAGTAATTAGGTGTGGTTTTTCTTTTATGTCAGGAGAACAGTATATATCAGGTGTAGAGTAAATTCCAGTTTCATCAATTTCCATTTCTACTGCTGCATCGCCATATGTAAAATTCTCTGGAGGTTTCGGTATTGGTAAATCATCATTATCTAACACAGGTCGCATTGCTGAATCTATGTTCGGGTACTTAATTTTATATTTACTTCTTGCAGTGAATCCATTAATTTTTGTAATACAAAAGTAGCAGTCAATTATATAATCCTTCGGCTCGCGTCATATCATGGGTATAGCAAAGGGTATCTTTCATCCACCAAAGGGTATCTTGTATCTTTCATCCACCAAAGGGTATCTTGTATCTTTCATCCACACCCGGTGGTTTGCAGCACATCGTGTACAACAAGAATGAAGTGCCCATTTCTTATCTTATTCACCTACTTTACATCCAAAGTACATGTGGTAGATAGTCTTTATTAGCAGCGTGAAAGTGCTTCAATGCTTTTTCAAAGTTAGTTTCCTGCACACATAGCAAAAAGAATCGGGTTCATTAACGCATCCTCTAGACATTTTTCACATATTTTAAAGAAAAATAAGAAAATTATAATCAAAATTTAAATAAAAAGTTTTACAGAAAAAAAAATAGCAGTACACTCGCCCCGAAAGATAAATTCAACTGCCACGGATTTGCAGTAAAGCCAAATACTGTGGGGCGGCTAGCGCGGTCTTTTCAAGGTCGCTAACATAAAATTTATTAGGGGGACATCTGTTTCTACTACCTAGCTGTATCTTCTATCGTTATAATAAGAAAAAAGAACATTTGTGGGAACCAAATGCATGTAAGAGAATAACGTAATATAATTATAATGTCTATATGATGTATACATACTCCGAAACATATAAATGAAATATCTCAAAATTGGAGGGTGATAGAAAAGTTTTACAAACATATTATTTTTTAGTAGTTTGAAATCCATAAGAAACACCCACTGTATATAGAGAAACAGAAAATTCGTTAAAATTTGTTTTTCAGTGTAATTAGAGAATTTTTTTTTTTTTTTTTTCTAAAAAATGGTTTTTGTACTCTCAAGTGTCGGAAACGTGTAAAGCCGTTAAAAAATTTTCGATTTTCAAAACGATTTCAAGACTTACCCTACACTACGTATGATGGGAAAATAATAATGACTATACTATTTATTGCTTCAACAGAAAATGACCCCCAATAAATATTCAGATGATCAAAAATTTCAGATGATCCCCTTTTTTTTTTTTTTTTTTTTTTTTTTTTTTTGTAAATTAAGGTTACACTAATGTGTTGTCTAAATACTAATCTGCTGGAAAGAAAACAAACATACCAAGCACACGGATTTATTCTTTATGCACATTTGTTTTGAAACCATAAGAACGTTTAGTTCTAAATTTACATCTCAAACTACAATTTTATGTACTATGTACACAAAATCCCTCTTTTTTATATATTACTGAGATATATGTATACTTATGTGCAATTTATTCATTAAAATGTGTATTTCAGATTTACATGATAATATTTTACCCACGTAAACCTTTTAATGCACTACGCAGGAAAATATATTTTTTTAAATTGCCCCAGCAGGACATTATTTGTCAAGTTACACTTTTTTTTTTTTTTTGCATATATTGAAAAATTGTTTTTGTATCATCAGTATACCTCTATGTGTAAATTTAGGCATTTATTTCTTAGAGTAGATTCATAAAGTTTTTAAATTGTTAAAATGAAGAACTGTGTGCATTTTTTAAATTATAAATATTTAAATATGATATTTTATAATAGTATTTCAAAGTTTTCTTAATATGAATCTGTGCTGTTTTAAAGTATATTCAACAAATGCAAATTATGAAGCAAAAGTGTCCCAATTCTAAAAAATGCAAATTTCAGAGAGTTTTATGTTCCGATTAAATAACAAAACAACGCTGAAAACTTGAAAAGAAAAAAACTTTTGTTTTAATAAGGTGACGCAAAATTGCGTGTAGTTCTTTTCACGTTAATTCAAACAAATCTAAACTTTTTTTATTTAAATTATTTCAAAGAAATCGTTATTGTTTTCTAAGAAAATTTATTTTTCTTTGTTTCTTAATAAAACAAAAAAGCTTCCTTGTAAAGGAATTAAACTTTGCAATATTTCATACAATAAACTTCCATTTATAATTTTCGTTCTCACATAGCAAATAAGGAAACGCTGAGATTAAAAATTCAAATGTCTAAAATTTCTTGAGTTATGAAAATATTCTCATCATTTATAGAAAAAAGAAATCTTACATTAAAAAAATACTTGTTACAAAAGATGGGAAGATTTTACCTTTGTTATTTGGAGTATGAAACGTTTATTAGAAATGCATAATTTAAACCACTCCGCTTCTAAAAAGTTTAAAATAATTTCTCTTTACACTTTGCTCGAATGTCTATTAAAAAAGCAAGAAAGAAAAATTATGCGCCTAGCATTCATTATGTAACACTTTCTAACACATTCAGAATGCATTAACAAAAGTCACAGCTTATCAAGATAAAATATAATGTCTAAATAAACAATTTGAAAAACTAATAACGCATTTGAAAACACAATTCCTGCTGTTGTAATCAAACAGGCAGAACCCGTCAAATTTCGACGTAAGAAAAAGTTCAAATAGGAAGTATTTCATTGATTTATAATAAATCAGAGATAGACGGATAGACAAACTGAATTCATAAACCTTTTCCACTATGTTGGAAAGTGTTAAAACTTTTATGTAGTCATCTTTTTTCATGTTTTTTATCATCGTTTAATCAAGAAAGCACATTATGTGTAATTTTAATTTTTAAGTTTTTAAAGATGAATTCAATAAACATGTTTTACAAGCAAACATGGTTAATTAACAGTACTAACATTAACGGTAAAATTAATATTATGTTGTTACATTTGATGTATCAGTGCAGTTAATCAGTTGAAATTGTTTAATTGAGAATTGTTAGTTTTCTAAAAATTTATGTTTTGAATCAAAAGAAGACATTAATACATTGTTAGAGCTACTCATAAGTGTTTCCGAAAATCAGCGGCAATAAAAGAAATCGCTTTTAAACAAATGCTTCTTCAAATTTCGAAGATATGCGTTTTCAAGGTTTCTAAAGATACTCTGTAGAAACAAAATCGGTAATTTTAAAGATGTAAAGTTACAGAAATCTGTACACTCTACAGAAAAAGATGTAAATCTAGAAAAATAGTTTTTGTAAAGTTACTAAAATCTTTATACCTTTACAAAAGAACCTACTAAAATTACCATTATCTTACTAAAATTTTATGTACTAATCGGTTTGCAGCTTCATAAAATGCTAAAAATTCTTAGTAACCTTACAGATTTTTTATTTTACAGTACAAACTTCGTTAACCGTTTCATGAATTTTTGTTGTTACCGTTACATAAAATTTCCAGTAATCCCAGTTTTTTAGAAAAACTTTAATAGCGTTATAAATTTTTACTGTGTGAAGAATGGTTTTCGGAATCATGTAGCTTAAATATGTTATTGTGTGTGTCTGTTTTTCCGTTTATATATTTCTTGAAAAAATTGTCTTTTTTAACATTTTGCAAAAAACTTTAAAAGCGTTAATGAATTCAGTCTGTCTGTCTGACTGTCTGTGCCCTGACTCGCTTAAATACATTACGATTGCCGTGAAATTGATAGCTGTTATAATATATCACAATGGCATGTTCGGTATAGAAAATTAGGTGTGTCGCATTTACACTGCAAATTCTTAACACACAAAAATAAGCACTTTAAGCACAACACTTTTTGTCATCAAATTTAAAACACATTAATGTATTGTGAATTAGAAAACTTCATTATAAAAAAGATTTTTGTATTACTGTTATGTGTTCTTAACATGTTGCAAAAGTGTTACTACCTAGAAAGTGTTCTAAAAATAGTGTTGTTAATTGTGTAGAAATAGTGTCGTAAAAAGTGTTGAAAAAATATTTTCGTACAATAGTGTTGTGCTGCATAACACTTTGTTAGAAAAATAGCAACACATTGTCAACACCACACAATTTAGAACACGATAAAATAGCACATGTAAAACACTTTTTACGAGCTACCTTATAATTACGCAATATTGAAAAGAAAATGAAATACGGTTTTATTTTATAGAAAAAAAAATTGCAGGAGTTTACTGAGTTAGTTGAGTAATTTTACCAAAAAATATCAATAACTGTATTTCTGGACAATTATGTAATTTTTAACAACACTATTTGCACAATGTATTTTCTGGCACAACACATTCGCAAGACAATCAAAAACGATTTTAGTTAGAACGTTCAGTTAATGTTATAAAAATGTTTCACGAACTTGCAATGTATGGTTCATTTACAGAGCGCCACTCAAACGGATTTAGTACAGTGGTGGTCAAAATTATAAGGACAAGGCAAAAAAGGCCATATCTTGGTTATATTTGGCGGGAGACTTATGCAAATTTAATGGCTGGAAACCAATGAAAAATGAAGATTATTTTTGTATGTTTTTACGGAAATATGTGGTAAATTCATATTAATAAAATGCATTATAAATTTATACAACCATTGATTTTGGACAAAATTATAAGAACAACTGTATTTGTGTGTTCTAAAAAGTAAAATTTGCATGTTTTTTGCTCTGCACACGGAATTTTCAGACGATATAAATGCGTAGTAAGCGTTTGGGATCGTATTATTCTGTTTATTAATCATGCCGCAAGATGCAAAGCTTTTGGAGTTTCAGAAAGGAAAAATTGATGCATTTCAAAATTCAGGACTTTCTCTATTCCAAAGTGCTACAAAGTTTAATAGATCAAGAGTGGTTATTTACAATTATCTTTAAAATACCGGTAAATATGGACGGCAAAGACATACAAGCAGGCTGTCTTTTGTTTCTGTATGGGGGAAAAGAATGATAATGAGGCGAGCTTGCTCCAAAAAATAGACAAAACCCGAGAATGGAACTTAGAATGTAAGTGCTCGAACTGTTCGTCGTGTTTTACAAAAAGAAAGAAAAAGGTTTGCTATAGTAAACACGTGTGAAGACCGCGTCTTACATGAGAGACTGGGGTGTCATGAGAGACTGAGGATGGAGTTTGCCAAAAACTGCAATATTATGGGCAAAAAAGTGAAATTCTGTATTTTCCG
Organism: Maratus speculifer; assembly: GCA_964019185.1. Taxonomy (NCBI): domain Eukaryota; kingdom Metazoa; phylum Arthropoda; class Arachnida; order Araneae; family Salticidae; genus Maratus; species Maratus speculifer. The sequence continues at coordinate 274,561,747 of OZ025289.1, read as the reverse complement.
ATGAGAAAAAGATTAATTTGGATAGACTAGATTGTTTTTGAGACTTCTAGTATGATCTTCATAGAAAAAATAAAGATTTCTTCAAAGCATGTATTTGGAAGTGATTCACTAACGGTCGTGGGAGGTTTCACTTCTGGTAAAACTACTCCAATAGTTTTTGTGCAGGGTAGGAGGAATTCTGAGAGTTACATTGATGTATTGGGCGATACTCTTTTACCAGAAGCACCTTTAATAGCGATCTGAGGCTATTTTTTCCAGCAGGACAATGTTTCGGCTCATGTTCCCAAACTTCAAACTCGTGGTATAATGCTAATTCCATGAAACTACTTGATTGGCCGGTCAGAAGTCCTGATCTGAATACTGTAGAAAAATCTTTTGCGTATTCTGGCACACAAAGTATGCAAAAATGGTATATAATCCCAAAATAAGGAAGAACTGATGTCTTCCATCGAAAAAGATCACTCAAAATCTTCCAAGAACGTTCTTAAGGAATTGTCAAACTCCATGACGTCAAGATTGATAAGAGTGATTGAGAAGAAGCGGGGAGATTATTAATTATCAGTGTATTTCAGCCAAAAATATTCATTGTCCTTATAATTTTGTCCAATTTTTTACAATGACATATTTTGTTACTTGTGACAAAGCATTCATATTTTGCATTTTCCAATGTTTTGCATTCTACAATGATTTCTAGCATAGAAAAGCATTTAGTGTATAAATTGCACTTTATTTAGCTCAGAAATATTTTTTTTCTGCGCAATTTTCAATTGTTCTTATAATTCTGACCACCACTGTAGCATGTCTTCAAGGGAAGTCTTTTATGGTGTGTTTTAATGATGTTATTCTATTTTTAAAATACTGAAATTTATATGAAAACGTGAGTTTCAAAACTGGACTTACCCAAAATTTAAAAAATCGAGTTTTCTCTAACAATAGAATATGCATAGAAAAAACACCATTATTAAAAAAAACTTTACTGTGTATTTCTGGCACTGTAAAATCTTAATTTACAATAAAAACCAATGGACGCACTCAGGGGTTTTTCGCTTTTTCCCAAAATTTGTTCTTCTGGATAAGATAAGTTTTTAAACTCATGTGCTCATGTGTATCACTGAAGTTTAGTACACGGCACTTACAATAGAATAGGCGTGCATGGAATGTATTGTTCATTTACAGAGACACACAAAAGAATCCGGTTACAGAAGAAATTAAACTATTGAAGTCTATGAATAAATAACTGCTGGAAATGGGTATTTAGTTGCAGTGCGCGTTCTTAAACTGAACTATTTTTTTTTAATAATTGATGTGCATTTATTCTATAGATCCTTTACAAAGCTGCACAAAATGTATTAAGTACATTTCCATTAATTTAAGAAAATTACTGGATGGAAAATTTTAACTGTACTATTCGTTTAACTAAAATAACTTTTATTATGATACATATAAATCTATAGATCATATACAGGGCTCCACAAAGTAAAATCGTACATTTTTTCTGACTATAGCTGGAAATTACTACAATTGATCTTTACAAATATGTCATGTGTGCTCCAATTTTTTTGATTTTGTATCATGTTTCATTTTAAAAAACTGTGAAGTTTTGTTACAGCGTTCAATATATGTTAGAAAGTGTTTCATACCCATTGTTCCACGCATTATTTTATGTTAATCTTCACAGTGTAGGAAAATATTAGTTTGTTGAAATTAGAAACTGAAAACAGAATTCTTGTGAAACATTCAAAGAATTCGAATTTTCAATTTCAGAAAGAGATTAAAGTTGAAATAAAAGCTTGGAATAAGTTAGCTCAGTTTTTTCTAAATTGTAGGAAAGGGTATTTTTTAATCTATCTAATTCTTCACATCTTAATTCAAACATATTTAAATATTTTAAACTAAATGTTTCAAGCGTATCTAAATGTTTGAAATAACTTTTAAAAACTTTTTTTTTCCATAGAAAATCTAGAGGGAAATTAACAAAGCAAAATAACCTCATTTCGAAAAGATTCAACGGTGCAATATTTCCTGCAATATACTAGAATATTTATTTTTATTCAGAATTAAAGAAATGCTAAGATTAAAAACTTAAATTCTCAACTTCTTCAAGTTTATAAAAATGTAAAGAAGAAAAAACAGCTCTTCTATAGATTAAAATGTTTATAACTACAAAAAATGCAAAATGTACATTTGTTTATGTCGTATTAAATAAATATACATTTGTTTGTGTTGTAATTGTACATTTGTTGTTGTCCCCGAATTCATGCACTAAACTGTAAGAGAAGATAAAGTACACATACAGAAATAATTTTGTCGGGGTTGGAAATGTAAAGTTTTGGCGAAAAATAAGAAACGCAAAGGAAATGAAAACCAGCGTTTTGTTGACATAGCAATTACAGTAAGTGTTCAAATGTGTCGCTGGCAGCTTCTTTTCTTTGTTTCTTTCTAACCGATTACCAGGTCCCTATTTGCCGAGATTCTTCAACTAAATGGGTTTGACACCTGATATCGGGTAGGGTACCATGTCTGGAGGGTAACGCCTAATCGTAATAATCGCATAATGGCAATAAACAGACTCTAACATTAAAATTCGCCTCGCACGTCATTCTATCTGCAGTGTCTTTTGCTAATTTGAGCATACTTTGTTTTGCCGGATACTTAACGCTACATCTTGTCGTTTGTACTGGACTTTGCTACACAAGTTGATTTCTTAATTTAGATCCTTGATCAGATGACGAGACTTTCACCTGGCAAGACACCTCTAGAGGTATAATTCGCAGGTAACTTGGAGGATTTTGCACCCACGACGGATTTTACATGCACCAGGCACCGTTATCGTACATGACGGACTTTTAGCCTGTAGATAATCTAGGTCCTGCTACCAGCAGCTATGAGTATCATGCTCTGCCAGATTGGCCACCGATGCCGGATCTATTTGGGATAGCCTGGAGTTTTTGAAGTATAATTGTTGATGTATACTTTTCAAATGAAAATGGTAATTTTTGTGGGGGTAGGGAGAAAAAAACAAAGAATAGGTCTCCGCAGATAGACAAGTTGCACCGTGGGTTAATTTTGAGCTGAATTGATAGGCAAACTTAACATCGCAAGGGGCAAAGAGACTCCGCCTATAAAACCCCGCGGATGAGACTGGCAGCGTTTAGCAAGTGACTGGCGTGCCTTTTCACAGATTCCAAGTGTTTCATGGACATTTGCAGCAACGACTGAAAGTCTAACAAAGAGGTTTTACCACTGTTAAACTTGGACACTTAAAAATAAGTAAAATATTCTCATTTTCAGTATTTAACCGATCATGTAATAGCTCCGAGTACGTAACTTTTTAATTTGAGAAACACTTATACTAATTTTTTTTTTTACTTTCAGTGCTCGTACCATAGCTTTGCCAAATAAAATTCCATAAAAAGTGAAATCACCTGATCGCCTCTTGGCGGCGTCTGTCTGCTATAAAAATACTTATACCGTCTTAATGCTAGCTCTGTTAAACTTTGTTTTTGTTGTATGCTGGCCGATTACTTAAAGTGAATTCACTTGTTTAATGTCATGCTGCATAGCACTTCTTTATGTCATGTCGAGCAACCTAAGGGCGGCTCTCTCTACTCGAGTTGGTCTTATAATTTAGAACCTTGATCAGGTAATAAGATTTTTATCTGACTAGATACCTCCAAAGGTTCACAGAGAACTTGGAGAACTTTGCACGCACGATGGATTTTACGTGCTCCGGATGCTATTAGCGGACATAGCGATTTTTTGCGGGCGGCGATCCTTGTACCTGCCACGTTCCGGCTATAAATCCCTCCATCTATGGTACAGCTGTGTTTCTTAACATTTTTTTTTCCTAAATGCAAACTAAAATTTATAATTAAGTTTTCAAGGCACACTAAACTCATGATGACTAAACATCCACTGGCGATTCCTTTGCATAAGGTATTGTCTTTTCTTTTTTGAGGATTTTGTCTGTGTCCGTGTTGATGTCATATTAATTATGTAGACTCTGTCCAGGAATTTGTTTTTGTTTCTCGTTTAGAGAAACCTTAATTTCTTACTCTTTTGAGATTTTCCGACTCACCTACAGCTATGGTCTCAAATACCTGTCGCACCCTGCACTGGATTTTTTAACGATTATTGTATCGTAAACAAATCCATGACATCCTCGAACAAAGTGCGCCTACATTAGAGGATTCAGGGAATTTTAAGTGTTTGAATAACCGAAATCTCATAAAATAAGGGTCGCTATATTTAAAGAATTTTTTTTTAATTATAAATGTAAATATTACTTTACGAAAATTCTAATAAAAAATCCTTGAAGCGTACGTACCCAGTCAAATTTAAGTAACTTTCATAAATTTTTAATAATCACTAATCATGTGTGTTTTAAAACGAGTCATCTTTGGTTGAAAGTGCTTGCTGAATCCTTTGCTTCACTTATATATTGCTTCCTGCATAAACGCTTGCTTAATTCGTCTGAAAGGATATACAACTTTATCATATACCTGAGGATATTTTGTTCAAATGTAAAAGAAAATTAATAAATCAATGTATTGTAAAACATTAACTAATGCATAAATCTGAAATGTGTATCTAGCAACCATTATTGCATAAATATTCAGTTTTCTGAAAGTCTTTGGAGCGGGACTTATATAGTTCCAAATCTCAGATTTTATATTAAATTGGCGGTCTAAACTATGCGCTAAAATGATCTTATAAATAGATATGTCTTATACTTCCTTATTACTCTTCTTTACATAAGGTACCCTGGGGTAATAACGCCAGGCGGGGTAATAACGCCAAGTGCTTATATTTTGCATAATTATGAAATAATCAGGTAAATGACACCCATGTGCTCTGCGCAGAAGGGTTTTGAGTCATATAAATCACAAAAAACAGCTTCAAGTTAATTTGTTTCACTTTTAGGTCTTATTGTTTTTACAAACAACTAAAATTAACGCTTGATCTAAAATTTGCGAGATATGTTTTGTGATGTGAAGACTATCTTTTTATCCGGAAATACTTTGTTAATTACATAAATTTGTAGTGCATTTCATGTACTTTTAAAATGTTGTTGAAGATTTTGGATATCTTCTCGAGATAATTTGTAATTTAAAATGTATAACGCAATAACTATAACGGGGTAATAACGCCAATCCTTGGCATTAATATTCCGGTTGATTCCCTGCAGTGGCCGAACTACATCCTAAATACTGATTCAAATAAACACAGTTAAAACTGTGCAATGCTTCTCATATTTATATTTAAGCGGTCCTTTTTAAGCAAAAAGAAGCTCAAGGTCTGATATTATTTTGCCTCATCCCCTCCTCCCACACCACACCTCTATTTTTCTTAAATTTTCACAAAAAATGAACATTTTCAATAGCTTAGAATGCAATTTGTCAATTTCTAAGTTTGTAGAGTTTGTATTTTTAGAATTGGGCTATCTACATGCAATTATTCCATCTTATTTTATAGTTTTGCTTGCATGGCGTTATTACCCATATATGTGGGTAATAACGCCAAATAACATTGGTCAAGAAAAAACGCCATTACATTTTATAAATACATATCTGTTAAATTATTTTATTTTATATAGATAGTCAATGAGTTGCTGTATCAGATCCTATATTTGTTTGAAAAATACAATTTAAAACTAAGCCGTGAAAATTGGTAAAACCTTAACGTGGCGTTATTACCCCAGGGTACCTTATTATAAATTTGAAGAATAATAGTTTAATAAATATGTACATATGAATTTGAAAATTTTGTCACAATACCTTAAAGGCAAAAAAGAGTTGTTAAAATTTAACATAACGCAGTTGGCTAAATCATTATCTGCACACCTATTTTCTTTTACATTTTTAACAAAATTTAAAAAGAGATAGAGTTCAATATAAAGACTTATTATTTTAATGTATTGTTATATGAATACGATAATAAAAAGCTATAATTTATTTTTAACATTTCGAAATACTGAAAAAAATAATCTGATGGATTCGATGGGAATAAAAAAATAAAAAGACAAGAAAACGATGAAATGTAGCATTTGTTATAGTTATATAAATGTTTCCATAAAAATATATAAGTATATTATTTTATAAAATTGAAGTATCTCTCCAAACATTGTTTGCAGACATAATTTACAAAAACACATAAATGAATTGTAGAACATCTTTTGTTGAAAATAGGTTAAAAATAAATATTTTTTTTACAATTATTTCAATAGTTTAAAGCAGCATAAATAAGTATACAGACCTGAAAAGAGATGTAAAATTAAAATGGAAAGCAGTGTTTTTATCAACCGAACATGTTTACAGTTCTTTCACTTGATATTAATGAAATGATTTCTGAAACCTCAATGAAAAAAACTGTATGCAATTTTTTCCTAAAATAATGGATAGTAAGAAAAACTAGTCATTTGTGGTAATTCCAAAACTTCCTTATATCTCATACATGTTAATACTTCGTGAAAAATGCAGCATAGCAGCACCACAAATTAGGGATTTACAACAAAATCTAGTCAGTAACAATTTATATCAAGATGAAAATTTGAGCACTAGTTTGTGAGATATAGCTATTGCGGTAATGTTAAAAAATTAATAAACAGCTTCATCTGTTGGGTGATGTACACCAAAAACTATCCAGGATCAATATTTATTAGGTACTGAGAATCTAGGAATCACCCAACCGGAGCAACAACCGCAAGGTTTGTGGTTTTTTACGCTCAAAGACAGCAGTCAAAGCCAATTTATAACATTGAATATAGAAATATTTAAAACTTGCATTTTACACAGCTAAATATTTCATTTAGTATAGTATAATTTTCTTTAAGAGCGTGATAGTTATCATAATTTAAAAGGGTAGCTGGGTAGTTCTTTCGGAGCGAGTACTTTCTGTTGAAATAAAAATTATGTTTACCTGATACTAACTGAATCTGAAGTTTGGTGAAAATCCATGCATTAATTCTAGAGATACAGCTATTAAGAAATCGTGAAAAATCCAGCATAGCAGCGCCCTTGCAGGGCGATTTACACATAAGATTGAACAACTCTAATCTATATCAGAGCTAACTAAATCTGAAATTTGATGAAAATTTATGCATTTTTTTTTAGATAGAGCATATATTGCGATAATCTTGAATAATGCAACAAAGCAGCTTCATCTCTGGAGCGATTTGCATCAAAAAGCAGTCAGCACCAAATTATATCAATTTCTAGCTGATTCTAAAGTTTTGTGATATTCCTTGCATTTTTTTTTATACGTAGCGTCTACAAAATGCAAGCACACTCACAGAGTGACTGACAGACATTTTCTAAAATCATAATCATGTTCAGGACAATCTAAAAAAATAAATACATCGAAAACTGGAAATCAAAACTTTTCACGAATCCATATGTACAAAAATTAATATTTTATTGTAAAAAATAAAAGTGGCTTTTCAAAGTTACATTGAATGTAGGATACTAAAATTTCAAAGGTCATGTTTTTCCTTTCGTATGTAATTTAGAAGCAAAATTTTCCTTGCCTCACTGAATCCGTATTAATCAAGGTACTGTCATTTTAAAAGAATTGAAAGAATTGTCACGTTTTGGAAAACTGCGGTATTTTTTTCGGTTCTAATTTAAACTTCTTGAAATGAAAAGTGATGAAACTCTCCCACAGTTTTATTATTTTATGATTTTTTTTCAAATATGAGATCTAACATAAAAGGAAGTCAAAGTAATTGGATTAGAAAGCATGAGTCGAATAAAAAATTCTTTGAGAAAAATAAATAAATGAATAAAATAAAATTACATGTTTTAAATTTCTTTCATAAATTATTTGAAAAAAATTTTAAAACAGAAATTGAAGACTTGTATGCAAGAAGGTCTTAACTAATAAAAATTAAATTTCAAGAAAAATTTTAAAAAATACTTTATTTTTCTTGGTAACATATAATTAAATATTTAATACAGCTTACGTTAAATAAACTTAGAAAGACGTTTAATCATAAATTGAAGTATATTAATTATAATTTTTTAATAATATACAAAAAAACGTCATTCATACGTGTCTTCAATTCATATTTAATCAGGGGCGTGCGAAGAGAAAATTGGGCTCAGGGCAAAGTTAGAATTTGGCACCCCTACCACAAATTTTTCAACAAATGTTGTAAATTGAAAATTGCCGACAATTGTTATTTTACCAATTTCAGTTCCAGATTAAAAAAGAAATTGAATTTTTACATTTTTGATTTTTCTTTCAATAAACTATTGCACTTATGTCTTTCAATTTTTGTTTAACATGTTTAAGATATATGTGCCTATATAATACACACTAAACTTTCCAACAAAGATTAAAAGTGTTTATGCATTCTGTTTCTCCGTCCGTCCCGCCATCTGGCCGTCTGGCCACGCTCCAAATATATGATTCCCGTTAATATACATATTCGGATTTTCATGAAATTGGTAAACCTTATTTAGGGTCTACCAAGCATGTTTGGTAATGTATATGAAGTATGTGGGATTAATAGCTCATTTACAGGGGCATCCAAAAGAATTCCATTACATGATGGTCTACGGAAAATAATATTTTGCAGAATACTTCAATGACATTAAGCTATTGGAAATGTTTATAAACTGACATAAATCACGGAATTTCACTATGATTACGTTAAAACAAAGCATTCTTAGCATTTTTAATCCATTTACACGGATACACAAAATAAATCGGTTACAATACTGTGTTTAAATAATAATTGTTGAAAATGTATTTTCAATTTCGGCATGCGATTTTAAAAATATTTTTTTTAAATAACAAAGTAAATTAAATTATCCCTGAAAAAAATTATAAGTAATTTAGCTACGAAGCTTGCCTTTTATGTATTTACAAACGACCAACAGAAGGCGCAAATGAAATTTATCTACAAAATATTCGTAAAACTCTTTTTTTTTTTTTTTTTTTTTTTTTTAAATCTTGGGATCAAAGGAATCTTAGAAATCGTCTGCATTTTTTGTTTACAGTGAGTGTTCTAAAGTAACACCCTTCAAAGCTATGTTTCTAAGATTCAACTTCAGAGTGAAAAAACTGTTTCAATAATTGGTTTGAACGGATAAAAAAGTGTATAAATCTTAAAGGCAAATGTTTTGAAAATCAACAAAACAGTTTGTTCCCAAAAAATTCTTTTTCGTCAAACTTTTTGTGGAAACTTAAAAGGCAATCCTGATATGTGTTTAAAAAAAAAATTATGAAAAATTGCTTTTTAAAAAATAGCAGAAATTCTGGAATTTCACTTCAATAAATAAGTATTTTCTATGTTAATATATTATTATATATATTTTCTATATTTATTCGTATACGAATGGCAAATTTATTTTTACAATACATTTATTTTGAGATAAAAATATAAATTTTCCCTTAAAATTATAACTAAAAGTACAAGATATATATATATGTCTTGTACTTTTAGTTATAATTTTAAGTGAAAATTTATATTTTTATCTCAGAATAAATTTGACATTCGTATACGAATAAATATAGAAAATGTAATACTGATTTATTGAAGGGAAATGCCAGAATTTCTGCCATTTTTTTAAGTTATTTTTCATAAACAATTTTTTAAGCATACCAGGATTCCCTTTTAAGTTTCTACAAAAAGTTTGACGAAAAAGAATTTTTTGGGAACAAAAGAGTAGAAAAAGTAATCAACATTTTAATTACTCTTGGTTTTTAAATCCATGTTGGAAGAATGGTGCAATTTAAAGAACATTAAAAGACATACAGCTTAAAGTAATCATTTACAGAGATATTGAGTGTTGTTTTTTTTTTTTTTTTTTTTTTTTTTTTTTTTTTTTTTTTTTTAATCTGAAAAAATAATATTTTTCATGTTAAAATATATATATATAAACGTTTTGTTTTCAACATTTTTGATATGCAGCTTTTTAAAAAAATATCCAACTATATATTACAATTTTTTTTTCTTTCATAATCTCTTTGTTTAATAAATAGAAATATGTTTTTGAAAAACACCATTACTTTACAAAGTTCTTTTGCCCTTAAAATGGAAGAACAATTATTTATTACTTTTCATGAAAATATACTGATTCAGATTTCTCTATTGAAACATTTCTCATCGTTAATCAAAAAAATTATTTTTAATATTCATGTGTGAAAAATTTTGCCTAATTTTAAAAAACTTATTGGCAAATTATTCAAGCTGATTTAAAAAAGGTAGGACAAATTTTAAAAGATGCTATTTTCCCTGACAACACAAACACATCCTAAAACCTTTCAAAAGATATCATATTTAGGACAAGCTGATATCCTGCGGACCGATAAAAGGGTCCTGTAGACAGTTACAGGACATTCTCAGGGTTTCGAAATGTCACACCTGTCAACGTCCTATGGATGTAATTTCATGACACCTTTTGGACGGTTACAGGACACTTTATTTCATTATACCCTCGGGATGGGTGGCCGCCCCACCGGATGATCTCGACCCGACCTCTTCAGTGGGGGAGATGATCGACAGTCCGGCTGCGCTCACCATACACAGTACTTGACGGGGGCCAGTCGGGGACGAATCACCCCCTCCAAGTGAGGCTGATGGGCTGACTTGGCAACCCAGTCCATTGGCCCGGTGGATACGGATAACGGTCGTCTGTGGTCTGTTGCATATCCCTGTAGCTCCCATGGTCCCCGTTTCTCGGGAGAAGTCATAAAGGGATGACCGCAGCCCTATCTCAGTGGTTGGCCTTGGGGACTCGTCGGCGTATTTCATGTGAGGCACAAGGCCAGGGTCTGCGCGGTGACTCAACGGGTCTTCAACAGTGAGCAACCAGTAACTAAGGTGATAGGATCTCGACCACAAAACTTGACTGAGAGGGAGCCTGAATTGAGAGGGTGTGTCTTGTAGAGCAACACCTAGGGATTCTCTAGTGTCGACAGGACTCACGAGAACGGTGTGCAGCGACTCCGGAATTACTGTAGGGAAAGGCTTGGCCAGTGCCTACTGTGGCTCCCTTTCCGCCAGGAATCTCAGCCCCTACGTCCGTTGCAGCGGAGGCAGTGCTGTGCCAGCTCTGAGGTGGAAGGAGACTGGGGGCATTGCGCGGAAAATGTTGGCCATTCATTCAGTGCTGATCAACTGACCAATAGGAGCGGAGTGAGAAATTAAGTAACTCCATGAAAAGTTTGGAAAACCTGTTTACCAAACAGGCCGCAAACTTGGCGAACATGTCTTGTAAAATGTTTGCTGAAATGCTTGTTGTTATCTTTTCTTATGTTGTATGGCTATTATTCAGAACATCCATGTTGACTCTCTTCGTTCAATCACAAAAAGGTTAATTTTCAGAATGGAGTACCCTGTCCAACACGAAGGTTTGCATATTGAACAGGTTTTAAAGCATTGATTTGCATGCTTAGTAATGTCATTTAGACATACTTTTTCTTGTAATAAATTGCAAGTGCAATATTATAATTATGCTGTTATCCTTATTGTGTTCCTTTCGTGAAAGTGTTTCTTCAGAGTTTCTGTCCTTCAGTCTTTCGGAATCTCAGTTTCTTTTCTCTCGTCATGATAATATCTAATAATAATAGGCCATCTAACGATGAATTTTTAAACTACTTTTATTTTGGAAATCTTCAGCGCATTCTCGAGAGTGTCTGTTTTTCAAATATTTTTTTTTTCTTTGAACTAATAGAACGGCCTCCAAGGCCCTTTAGCTACCGGAAGTTTAATTTCGCTGACCCTGATACATTTGAGGAAAATATATTATTTTTAGATTTCATTTTATCTAATTAAAATATAATAAAAAACTTTTAACATAAAAATGCATGTATCTTTTTATTTCTTTTTACAACGAAAGAAAAATTCATTTCAATGTTTAATGTAATAGCATTTAAAGAACCCTAATCTGAAGCAAATAAATAAAAACAATTGAAACCCTGTTTCTGGTATCTTTGAATTTTTATAAATATTCATTAAAAAAACTATCATTTTAAAGAAAATATATAACTGAATTTTAACAATCATCATTTTTGTTTAAAAGTCAAGACAATAAATCTTACAAAAGAATTTTAATTTCAGCTTGTCATAGTTTCACTAAAATAGTTTGTAAAAGACATTAAAGTTATTTTTGTTTCGTATTTCTTTTATGTTCTTTCAAACTAACAATTAAATATATGGAACAAACGCCCATTTCTTAAATTAAAGAATCTAAGTGAAAAAAATACACATTTTTAGAAAAGCCATAAGTTTTATATTATCATAAAGAATTATTTTTTTAATGTTCTTTTTAATGAGATCTGGTATAGTTTGGAATTCATGTATCATTAATATTAACTTATAAGTCCAATGTTATTTTCTGAATATTAATTTTTTTTAAAGAAAATTGCACAAAAAATAGATTAATGGGTACAAAGTATATAATTTTATCGAAATGAATCTGCCATATAAAAAGCAAATAATCAATGAATGAAAATGGCGTTAAGTGAAACGATAAGTGAGTTTTTATTTTATTGTTTTTCTTATGCTGTGCAATGTATTTAACTTCCTGACTGCCGCTGGCTGTTGTTTTCGCACATTAACCTGCAGGTTTCACTGCAGCATAAGCAATATTTAAATTAATATAATTCTACAAATAAAACCCAGTTTTGAAAAATTAAGTTAGGATTAATACTCTCAAAGATTATATACACCTATATATAATAACATATTTTGTATCAGGTTGGAAAAAAAATCTTTTTTTAATATTTTTTATAAATTACAGACAACATTACAATTTTACCCTTTTTCCGGGCAGTCAGGGGGTTAAGTACCATTTACAATGCAATGTTTTTATCAAATTAAATAATAATGCTCAAAATACAATCTCTAAAATTTCATTACTAAACTTTTTTCTATAAAAATAAATAATCAGACGTTAATTTAAAAGCACTAAAACAACATTAAGATGCAATGAAAATAAAATAGACGTTTCGTGCTACAAACATAGCTAGAGAAAATAGCTATGTTTATAGCACGAAACATCTATTTTAGCTAAAATTTAAATTTTGAATTTAATTTTAATTTGAATGTTTAGTGTTTTACATCTGATTATCTTATACTATGAACATCTTATACTTGATCTTATACTTGAACATCTGATTATCTTATACTATAATGCGAGCAAAAATTGTGTGTGGGGGGGGGGGGGTAAATTTTATCTCAAAAACGGCTCTAACGATTTTCGCAAAAATTTGGATTTTACCATTTTCGGGCACGAGAAGACCATTGGACTAGGTCTCATGTTCGAGAAAATTCGATTATTGGGTCGTTTTGGGTCATAATGGGTCAAGATCAAGCTATTTATATCTAGAGAACGGCAGGATCGATTTTAAGGAAATTTTCTATCCAATCGTTTTTTGGCACAACAAAACTATTGGGCTGGGTCACATGTTCGAAAAATTTCGATTAGTGGGTCAATTTTGGGTCATTATGGGTCAAGCCATTTTTATCTAAAAAACGGCTCTAACGATTTTGACCAAATTTTACATTGTATCGTTTTGGATTACAAGAAGACCATTGGGTTAGGTAACATGTCCGAGAAAATTCGGTAAGTGGGTCGTTTTCGGGGTCATTGTGGGTCATGCTATTTTTATCTAGCGATTTTCTCACGCAATTTTGACTAAAAATTGCATTCTATGGTTTTCGGGCACGAGAAAAACATTGGGCTAGGTTACATGTTCGAGAAAAAATTTCAATGGGTCATATTGGGTCATTAAGAGTCTGGGTCAAGCTATTTATATTTAAAGAACGGCGTGATGGATTATAACGAAATTTTGTATGTAACAGGTTTTTGACATGAGAAAACTAATGGGCTAAATCGCATGCTTGAGAGATTTCGACTATGAGGGTCATTTGTGGGTCATGATGGGTCATAATGAGTCATGGTCAATCTATATCTAAAGAACAGGTGGATCGATTTTAACGAAATTTTGTATATAACTTTTTTTGGCACGAGAAAATCATTGGGCTAGGTCACACATTCGAGAAATTTCGATTAATGGGTCATAAAGGGTCTGGGTCAAGCCATTTATATTTAAAGAACGGCTGGATCGATTTTAACGAAATTTTGTATGTAACATTTTTTTGACATGAGGAAACTAATGGGCTAAATCATATGTTTGAGAGATTTCGACTATGAGGGTCATTTGTGAATCATGATGGGTCATAATGGGTCATGGTCAAACTATATCTAAAGAATAGGTGGATCGATTTTAATGAAATTTTGTATGCAACATTTTTTGGCACGATAAAATCATTGGACTAGGTTACATGTTCGAAAAATTTCGATTAATGGGTCATTTTGGATCATAAAGGGTCTGGGTCAAGCTGTGTATAATTAAAGAACGGCAGGATCAATTTTAACGAAATTCTGTATGTAACAATTTTTAGAAACGAGAAAACTAATGGACTAAGTCACATAATCGAGAGCTTTCGATTATAAGGGTCATTTGTGGGTCTTAATGGGTCAAGGTCAAGCTATATCTAAAGAATGGGTGGGACGATTTTAACGAAATTTTGTATACAACATATTTTTGGCATGAGAAAATCATTGGGGTAGGTCACATGTTCGAGAAATTTCGATTGGTGGGCCACTTTTGGGTCATTCTAATTTTATCTTGACAACGTTTCGCGCAATTTTGATTAAATTTTGTATTTTATCGTTTTCGGTCACAAGAAAATCATTGGGTTAGGACAGATTTTTGTGAAAATTCGATCAATGGGTCATTTTGGATTATAAAGGGTCAGGGTCAAACCAACTATATCTAAAAAACAGCTCAATCGATTTTATCTAAATTTTGTATCTAATGTTTTTCGGCATGCTAAAACTAAAGAGCTAAGCCACACGTTTAAGAGATTTCGATTATAAGGGTCATTTGTTGGTCATGAGGGGTCATGCTAATTTTATATAGAAAATGGTACTCACCATTTTGACTATACTTTGTATTATATCGTTTTTGAGCAAGAGAAAACCATTTGGCTTGGACACATGCTCGCGAAAATTCTATTAGTGGGTCATTTTGGGTCTTAATGAGCTAGGGTCATTCTAATTATATACAATAACGACTCAATCAATTTTACCTAAATTTTGAAACAAAACGTTTTTTGTCACGAGAAGACTATTGGGCTGAGTCGCATGTTAAACAAAATTATATTAGTGGGTCATTTCGCTTCATTGCTGAATGCTGCCAAGCTAATTTTACCTAAAAAATGGCTTGAACGATTTTGATTCAATTTTATATTCTACTGTTTTTGATTACCTGAAGACGATTGAGCTATGTCACATGCTTGATCAAATTTGATTAGTGGCTCATTTTGGGTAATACGGGTCAGGGTCACGAGAATATGGCAAAAGCCAATAACTTGGTGACATTTGACAAAATATTGGCGACATATGGCCAAAAAATCGACTATAAAAATTACGAAAACCAAAACACGTATTTGGAGCCAAATGAAAGAATGCCTCCAAATTTGGCTATATCTAGCAAAATATATTGTCTTTCAGAATGTAAAGAATTTTTTTATACATTCTTAAGAGGATTCGAGATGCATGGTTCAACCAATCAGAGTCGAGCTAAAAAAGTGATTTAGATCGATGTCCTTTCGTGGTAAAATTTAAAATAAAATAAAATTTATAAATATGCGCATAAAAACATAGTTTTCTTATTGATTGTTTTTCTAAATAATACTATTATAAACATGTTTTACAGTAATAATACAGAGTTAATGATACAGTGAAAATACTATATCGAGTTGAACACAAAGTTAATTTTGACCGAGCTAAGCTCGGTCTCCCCTGCTAGTTTATTTTTATTACATTAAGAAAGCAGACGTTGAATATTTATAAAATTAAAAATGTTCCTCTTGGTAATATTTTTGTAGTTAACAGATTTATCTCTAAAATATTTATTAAAATAAAGCTTCAAATAATTCTTTGCGGATGCAAATAAATAACATCTTATCAGAAAACTACGACTCAATGTAATTTTGAAAATAATTAAGTGAGTAGCAATCGAAATAATATAGTAAGTAATGTGTTTTTTGAAACATAAATCATTTGCCCTCGTCTGTCCGTAATCAAGATATAATGCCTTAAAGTTTCCTCTTTCAGTTTGCTTCTCCAGTTCGCACTCAATTTATTTATTTAATTTACGCGAGAAAAGTCGTGCTTCTGCTTCATAAATTTTGATAATCAGATTAATATGAAATGTAAAAAACATATTCAGATATAGTAGCAATATAAAAAAAAGAAAAAGGGTTAGTTAAATTGATGACATTAAGCTTACGGGCTATTCACACTAGTCGTATATTATGCTCTTATTTACACCTATTATTAATAAAATAAAACTCACCTTTTTTTTAGCAAAACGGTAAAAAATAAAAACCATTAAAAAGCAGAGTTTCTTTTTTTGTTTGTTTTTGTTATAATACAGACCAATATAATTCAAATGAGAAAAAATAACCTCCAAAACTAATCAGTGAAGCGCCTTACCAGCATAAACTTGTATACCAGATTTGAAGCAAATTTTACATGAAATACCTATTTATCACAAGGGAAGGATTAAAGAGAAAGATAATTCCGCCCCCGTATATTCAAGACTGATTCGGTACTCGTCAATGAAAATCCCTTGATTCAAATAATTTTGAGTCATGATGTTCAACAGACAGCATAGAGTACTGAGATCAAAGAAGATATTATTATTGGTCTACTTGCATTAAAGTTTCTATTCATGAAAGGTCTCTGGTTAAGCATAATTCAAACAATTTTGTTTTGTTACCCTCTGTCTTCTTGTAAAAAGAAAGACTCTTTGCACCTCAGTAGCACTGTGTGCTCTGCAAACAAAAGACTTAACATTATATACAGGTTAACTGTTGTAGTGGTAGGTGGATGACCAGACTTTTCCTCAGTCAATCTCTTACACGCCCTGCTACTTAAAATCCAGTCCATATCAAAGAAATTATGCTTCTTGCAACTGCAACAGATTCCACTAAGCTCCACTGTGCTAATCTGGCTTCCAGTCTCTCGTATATACTACACCAGACCATTTTAAGTCACATCGTTGTAACATTTCAAATAAACTTTTCACAAAAGCAGTTTTAATAGTTGCATGTTAAAAACAAAATCGTAAAAACAAGAATTTTCTGTGAAATCAATATTTTAGCATTATGTTACCTTTCCTGAATCTTATGTCAAGGACAGATTGCGTTGTAATTATGTTCGTGATACTATTTGCATAGTTCCACCATAAAGTTCAAAGTTATTTGCAAGTGCATAGGGGTCGTTTCATAGCTCCCATTTTTTAAATCTTTTTTTAAAACCAAACAAACCTTAAACTAGAAAAATATTTTCTAGTTTAAATCTAGTTTAAATCTAGTTTAAATCTAGTTTAAATTCTAGTTTAAATCTAGTTTAAATCTAGTTTAAATCTAGTTCAATTCTAGTTTAAATCTAGTTTAAATCTAGTTTAAATTAGTTTTTCTGTATTAATTTGTATGTGGTACTTACTTGCTTTTAAGCAAAATTTTTGTTTATTTAACTTGGAAAAAAGTGTAAAATTGATATTGGTAGTTATGTATGTTGTATTTTCCATACAATAAATAGATGGCAGCGTTGAATTTTTAAGAAAAAGTGTTTGTCTTGGCATGTATTATCAAGTGGGGCCTTTAAGCTTAAATCAGGTCGAGATTTATTATAGAGGTTCCTTTGCGCGTTTTGTTTATGTGGTCAGCACTACAAGAGAAAAGCGTTCCAAGCAGGAAACTTTTCAGAAATGTGGTGCACAGAATCCCGAGAACCTTGGACATTTAGAAAGAACTTTTATTTTACATTTTATCGTGCAAACTACGATATCGTATAAACTCGTATAACGTAAAAACTGTACTTTCTTATAGCATGCTAATACGTACTATATTTGTACGCGCAACAGAATGTTCATTTTGTTACTAAGCATGATTATTTGCTTGTACGACTGTCACCGTCATTTCACTTTCAGAGTTGTCCATAAATGATATCACACATTTTTTTCAATATTTTAGACTCCTCCCTCTCCTTTGTCACAAAGTGCCACACTTCACCTAACCTCCCCCCCCACACACACACTCACACACACTTGTCACATGTCACGTAAATAACATAAAAATATACTTGCAATTCAGAAACAAAACATTACGGTAATAGAACCTTCAAACTTTATTTTTAAACTTTTAACTATGTGTTTCAATGAGATTTGTGAGCATAACAATAAAAATGATTCGTTCACTTATTTGTATGAAATAAAATTAAGATTTAAAACAAAATACAAAATTAATGTACAACAGTAATAAAATATTAACATGAAAGAGCAAAACAGTAATATTTTGGAATTAGAAATGGAATTCAACGTATTTGGCTTCAAATTTTTACTTTATGAATACAAAATAACTAAATTTAAAATAACTTCAAATTTTAATCTTCTGATTTTTAACGCTTTTACTTTAACCAAAATGTGTGATGTCACATTTCTTCCTACACTGTTAAAAATATGCTGCATTTTGCTGCAACGCACTCCCCTGCTTATATAGAAAACGGTTACTTGATCGTGAAATGGAGCTTTCTCATTGGTTGGAATAGAGAGATTATATATAAGGGGTGGAGTGCGTTGCAGCAAAATGTAGCAGATTTTTAACTGTGAACACCCTCCCACGTCCTTGTCACAAACTGTCTCAACTTTACGACCCCCTCTCCCCCTTTCCAAGCGTGACATCACTTATGGACGGCTTCTTCGGCGAATGTTTCCGTGCTGTTTGGGTTGTTTCATTTAACTATATAATATACGGACTCTTTATTTACACAGTATAATGGGATGGAATCTACTTATCAAGTATGTACTTAAATCTCTCTAAAGCCATGTTTGGGCGTATCGTCGTCTACACAATAAATTCAAGGAAGTCCGAAATTTTTGAACAGATGGGCCTTTGTCTGCAGTCATTGTCACCTTTGTTTTTTAATGAGAAATGCAAAGATGAAATGAACTAAAGTTAAAATATTTTATCAAAAGCTAAACATTTTTTTAACACGTTCGCTGCTAACTGCGAGAATACTCGCAGTTGGTAAACTGGGTTTCCTTGTCAGCTACGAGATAATTCGTTAATAATATCCTTATCTAAATCGCCGATTGTCGTAGCAATAGTATTGTCGTAGAAAACGCATGCATTGTTCAGGTGTTTGGCACACGGAAAGAAACTAAATAATACACTTGGCGTACTGAAATGGATCATTTATTTCACAAAATCTAAATATAATAACTAAACTTTTACAACAGAAATGTTCACTTTGGCATTTGTGAACAGATTCACTGTCTCAGCTTTGGCAGCGAACGGGTTAAGTATATCAATGCGAAAAACAATACATAAATTTTTAACAAATAAACAACTTTGAAATATCAGAAATAAGTTTGCAACACATTTTTCAAAATTAGTAATTAAAACAGTTTATAATATTTTTCATCAAGGCAGAGATCCCCTCATTTAGAAAAATATTTAAACACATAAATGTTAATACAAAAGTAGAAGTAAAATCTTACACACACCTTTTAACAAAAACTCCTCCCTCTTTTCCCTTTTATTTGATTCGTTCGTAATTATGTAAATACGTAGCCCCTATACTTGTCGTTCAGTCCATCCTCCTGTCTGCATGTAATAGGGCAAAAACTACCGATAAGAAAAAATATTTTCAAGTACATTTTAATGATGTTACACTTTTTCGAATGTAATAGAATTGACATTAATTTATAAAGCATATACTAAAATATACATGCTGTATAATCTGTGATGCGAAGAATATTTATTATTAATTTACAGGGCCGCACAAAAGTACTCCACTGCATAATGGTATACGGGGAAACATTGTTTAGGGCGTGTTTTAATTACATTAAACTGTTTCACATTTCATGAAATTGGTATCGGTTGCAGAGGTTTAGTATAACTTATTTCTTGTATAATGGAACAGGAACACACAAAAGATTTCAACCACTATACTGTATCCGAAGTACTGTATACTATAACAGCAAGATCTGAATATTTTTAAAACATTGTTATAGAACGAACGCTCCTCATTTACTATGCTTCTCGTGCCATTTCCTACTTGTTTACGTTACTTTAGAATTTTTTTTTTCAAAATTAAATGAGAAAAGAAAAATTCATTATATAAATTTAAATATTCAGGCCTTCCCCTAATCCTGCCTTTTCGTACACTTATGACCGAAACCTGCCTTAAAATATTTCGTTTATAAAATTATTTCAGGCATTTCAGACCTTTTATTAGATTACTATGCTACGTAACACAGAATTCATTTTTATTATTGCATTTCCTTTCGAACAGTTTGTGGTTGGAGAATGTAAAAACATCACTCGCGTTTACGTTTGTTATATTTTATTAGATTTTGATGAACACATTACAAGATGTGTTTTCTAAGACACCGGAAATTGGGTTTTAGACGCTTCATATATGCTCTCGAATTGAATAGAAAATTTAATGTTCTTTTCCATAAAACAATGTTTAACTTCAGAATGAAGATAATACAAAATTATCGACACATTAAAGAAGCATATTTACAAAAATTTGTATTTTAAAATAAATTTTGGCAATTTTCGAAAATATTTTATTGGTAAAATGTAATTTAATATTTGAATTTGACTTAATTAAAGAAATGATAATAAAGTAATCACACAAGCGGTTTTAAAATCTTAATTGAATACGCTTTCATTGCAATTAGTTTAACATAGATGTTTAAATTTAAATCGAACAAATGCAAAATTTTTTGTAAAATGTTTTAAATGAGGAGGAATAATTTTCAAAAATTTCTTTTTTTAGAAAATCAATGTCATTTCAAACTCGCATGCATTGGCTATAACTTAGCCCAATTTTGGAAAAATATAGCTATGAGATGAAATATTGCCTCAGTATTAGTGTGTTTACATAGCCAATAGTCCCATCTAATCGTAGACACAGTACTGGATTGCCGATATACCGGCAGCATATTTCAGATGTGTATATTGCTGGGACGATTACTGTTTCTAAACCAATAGGAGAGCGTCATTATCACGGTCAAGTACACGCCCACACAGTTTGATTGACAGGAACTCGTGGACAATTGACGGTGCTAATTATAACGATAATCTGTTGCGGGTGAAAGTGAGCTGACTGGCTGAATGGTTAGAGCGTCGAGCTTGAAACCGGAGGATATGGGTTCGAGTCCATCGTGGGCCGAGAGTCCGTTGGTGATTTTTTTTTTTTTAATTATTGGAGGCTGTCTTTTATTAATAAATAAGACATTTAAAAAAATATTTCAAACCCTTTTAATATTCTAAATATCGTTCCAAAATGATTTATATATATATTAAACAAATGGGAAAAAAAGTATTCTGCTAAAATATCCGTATAAGCAAAATTCTTACTTTAATTTTTATTTATTTATTTATTTATTTATTTCAGGATCAGAGGAAGTATAATTTCTAATTGAAGTAAATAAAATCCAGTCATTTTGAAAAAAAAAAATTCTTTCGTACCTTTAATTTTTAATTACCGAGTACAAATTCAAACAATCCGAGTACAAATAAATAATAAACACACACGATCAATTGTCCACGAGTTCCTGTCAATCAAACTGTGTGGGCGTGTACTTGACCGTGATAATGACGATCTCCTATTGGTTTAGAAACAGTAATCGTCCCAGCAATATACACATCTGAAATATGCATACCGGCAATATAAACAAGAAATCCTTTCATATCAAATACTTGCAATCCCATGTCAATATTAAAACCAATATTTGCAAAAAATATTTTGTCACTCCATTACCATATATTTTTGCATTCCATTACCATAATTTCCAACGTATAGACAATATTTCAATAGATTTGAATTATAGGTTTAATTTTAAACTTTTGCAAGTGGTTTTATTGTAAAACCATTAATAAGGCAATATAATTACTTCACTGCAAGTGTTTCCTATTAATAGAATGTTGGCACGCCTCATCGTTTTAACACAAGAGCTTCTTTCCTTTTTTTTAAATCAGACATGAATAAACGCAAATGTTATTTAATTCCATTTTCGTATTTTTGAATGTTGCTTTTAACACTTTAAACCATTGTTGAAAAGTATTCAAGAATTCGCCTTGTGTGTCTGACCGCGCTCGGACGACTCGTGTAAATATACTTTGATTTTCGTGTAAATTTTATATGTTGTTGAGTTTACCATCGAATGTTTGTATTGAAAATAAAGTGTATAAATTTGATTACAATAATGCGCAAAAAAAATTCTTTCCTATTATGTTCTATGGAGGTAAGAAGTTTTCTATGCATTTTTAATCACATTACAATACTTCAGACGTAATGAAATCGATACACATCATTTAGGTATTCTACAACATGCATTCTCAAAAGTATAAAATAAATAGCTTTTATATTTCATTTAAAGGGCTACGGAAAAGAAATCCATTGCATTATGATCAATGGGTTAAAAATTGTTTGCAGTGTAATTTAATATAATATGTTATAATACTTTCAACATTATAAAATGAAAAGGATCACTTAGGTGCACTACAACAGGTTTTCTGTAGATTAAAGAGTGCGTATGGCATTTACCATTTATTTACAATGATGCACAAAAAATTCGATTATAAAAAGGAATCTGATCGATTTCAATGGATGAAAAAAATGAAACTTCTTAATAATAACCTATTAGTGTTGGAAAGTGTTTCATAATCTATTCCTGATTTTACGTGTTTTTATGTATAATTAAACGCCAATAATAGGTCAAATGTGAGTATTACTCATACACAGAGGATTCCGTACAATAAATATTTGAATTAGTTACTGGGCATTCCATTATACAAATATATCATTAAAATTGTTATGCAGGCTTTAAAAGACGAAGAAACGAAGAAACCTTTAAAAACGTACAGTACGCCACACATGTCTTTATGTATGTCTAAACTGTCCGTGGATTCAAGGGCTAATATTGCGGCTAATTATCAATAATTTTTTCCGAAAATTATTATAAATAATTCGTTTATACTTCTTGACGATAGGTACCTCCTATGCTCCTCGACGCCTTTACAAAACTTCCACAAAAAGAAATTTTTGCGTAACGAAAAAATGCGATTTTTTTCCAAAACTATATGACCTGGAGTAATCGCTATAACTTTTCCGTAAATTTTAACTTCTACTTCCCTATTTTTTTCATAATTTGAATTTCAATAGATTCGGTAAAATAGAGAGCTGGGCACATTTTTGCATAACATTTTCCAAGACATTTTTGAAAATGTAATACCTAAAATTAAAAGAAATGTTTCTTTGAGTTCGTTGTTACGAAAGCTTTCACACGGTACATAAAGAAATTTCTTTTCAAGTAACTTAATTAGCCCCTCTATATTTTTCCTAAATGTATTTGTGAATGAATAATAATCTATGAATGTGTGGATCAATGGCCTTTATTACTTCAGTTAATTTAACCTTCCCACTCTCCATAGTTTACAAGTAAAATAACTGTGACAGACGGGGAGACAGGCACAGCAGTAATCTTATAAAGTTTTACTGTTTTTACTTCTTCAGTACGGAACCCAAAAAATGAATATTCTTTAAACTGACAGCAAGACTGGAATGCTGTTCTGAAAGACAAGTAACTTTCGAATCATTTAGTTTAAAATGACAAGCATAAGAAAATAAACTCGCCTATGTTTTCTTAAGCGTGTTACATAGTTACGCAACATGGTAAAAACTTGTCAAATATGACGGATATAAAAATTTATTTCAAAATAGGAAATTTTTTTCTTGTATTTGTTGAAAAAAATCAACTACACATACAAATAATCTTATAAACTGGTAACTTATTTAAAATCCATATGTTTGCCTCAAAAATACCAAAAAAAGTATAATGCCAATAAATTTTCGGTCTTATTTTTTAGGTGCGTTCGTAATTATGTAAATACGTAGCAGCTATAGTCGTTCTGCCTGTCTATCCGCATATAACAACGCAAAAACCATTCAACCAAATCGTTTTAAATTTAAAATATATAATTATTACATAATTTTGTCGAGTCATTTCAAATTTTATAAAAATCGGATGTGTAGTTCAATTACAGGAATAATCAAAAGTATTTCGTTACATTGTGGTCAATGGGAAATAACAGTTTCAAGCGCATTTTAATGATGTTACACTCTTTCGAACATAATCAAATTCCTACACATCTATGAATTACATACTGAAACATACATTCTGTACAATGTATAGTGCAAAGAATATTTTTTATTAATTTACAGGGTCGCACTAAAGTATTCTATTACGTAATGGTATAAGAGAAAACATTGTTTGAGGTTAGTTTTAATTTTATTAAACTACTTCTCACTTTCTGAAATTGATATACGTTGCGAAGTTTACAAATAAGTTAATTCCTGTATATAATCCTAATGTGTATATCCTGTATTCCTGAAAGCATATAATATCTACAGGGACACACAAAAGATTTCAGATACTGTAAAGTATCCGAAGTACTGTATATTTTAAAAACTTCGTAGGAATGCACGAACGAACCCAGTACCTACTCACCACATTTACTACGCATGACATGCAATTTCCAACTTGTTTTTTCTTTATTAGAATCATTTCAATGTGCAATAAATATAAGGGATACTGGCAATAATACGGTTTAACGGAAACACATTTGAATGTAAAATTATAAAAGATATCAAAAAATGTAAAATATTAAACTTTTAGTGCTTTATTTTTTCCCATGCATAAAATTGCTTTGCAGACGCGTTAAAAATATCTTTGTCTACATTCATAAAATTTTCAGAAATTCCCATTTAGATACCAATGAATCAAATAACTTTTTTTTTATTATTTTCTATGAATATTATGCAAAGTTACCAACCACATGTGAAGTATATTTGAAACGAAGCTTGTGTTTACTATAAATAAAACCGAAAGAGAAAGAATGTTATCCAAATGTTTTGTTGATAAGAATTTCTATCTGTGCTATTCCCCACCCCTTCTCCGCTCGGGGCTTTATTACTGTTAAATACTGTTATGTAACAAAAAAACTATTATAAAATATTTTTAAATAGTACTTATTTCTTTTAAATGTTATTCGGTATAAAGTCATATTTTATTGACTTCTCTTTATTTGAATAAATAAAACATATAAAAAATAAAGGTTACCAGGTTTGTATATCACTCCAAACTAAAGAAATAAATTCTAAAAATTTAAAAAATATACACTTTGATAATGATATCATTATGGGTAGGAGGGGGAAGTCAAGGGATGATAACGTATGATATCGAAAGAGGGTGGTACAAAATTATGAAAAAGTTGATAACGTTATACAGTGAAACCTCCAAATAAGGGACACTCCGAATAAGGGGCACCTCTATTTAACGGACAATAGAGGACAATTAAAGGTCTCGGTCTCTTGGTATAGGACGTCTAAGATATTATATCGGATCCTCTGAATAAGGAACACTTGAAAATGAGATTAAAGAAGCTGGTTTTTGCATTTCAGATAATGAAATAGTCTGATATGAAAATGAAAATACATATTTTTGTGAACTTATCAAACAGACAGACAGTCATGTTGATAGAGAGGCTTATGACTCAATTGATGCGCATTTATTTACCTACAATGAGTGCGTTATCCCCATCAAAATTAATGCTGAAAATAGTGAGGATGACTATGAAAGTGAAAAAGAAATGAAAATGTGAAATAAAGAACTATACAGATGCTTTAAAATATGTAAATCTGAATACTTTTTTAGTAAATACTGCTAATAATGAAGAACTAAAATTTATAAGTATGGTAAACGAACATTTGAAATATTTGTAGTGAAAAACTGAAATCTGCGAAATCTGCACTTTTGACTGATTACTTTAAGTAAGATTCTTTTAAATGTTACTGCACTTTTTGCGTGTATGAAATGTTTATTTAAAAAATGCAAATCAATAATTCTACAAATTTTTTAATGAAGTAAACGATTGAAAATTTCAATTAATTAATTTGCTATTCCTATTGTGTCTGATTAACGTAATTTATAGCCTTCGAGTACATTTAAACTTCACCTTTAATGTTATGTTATTTTTTATGTCTACCTAAAAGATTAATTTTTAAAAAAAGTAAAAATTCCGAATAAAGGACACCTCTATTTAAGGGAAAAAATTTCCGGTCCCATGGGTGTCCCTTATTCGGAGATTTCACTGTATTTGCACAGTCCCATAGAAGAAAGTAATAATGTCAGTAAATTCCAATACATTTAAAAATGAAAATAAATTCGAAATGGCGTCAGAAAATCACATATTTCTATTTAAAAACAGCCTCAAAGGACTTTATTTGTAAAGCAACCTTAAAAGCTTCGATTTTTATTAGAGTGCGAAGAAAAAACAAGACTCTTCTTTCCAAGATATTCGTCTTGAGCCCGTTAATCATGAGAACCTAATCTCACTTGACAGTTTCCTTGGCATTCTTTGAGTGTAGTCTTACATTGAAGAAAAACTTTACATTATTTTGCTCGTGCATATTTAGATCGAAGTTACTCAAAGCCTCCATTTCAACATGTATTTATACTTTTTTATTTAAATTAACTTGGTTTTGTTGTAGTTTGTAAAATTAAAAAAAAAAAAAAAAAAAAAAAAAAAAAGCATTGTAGTTTTACTTTTCTATTTTGTGTTTTGCAATATCTTTCTATTTTGTTATTTTTCTAATTTAAAGCAGCTTATTTTAACGGTTATTTACGTCCAATGATGAAAATATATGACATTATTAAGAAGGGCAGGGACACATTTTAAAATATTTTTTATTTATTGAGTTAAGATTTTGAAATTTTTTGTGATAGTTAACAATATTATTTGTAAAAAAAAATAACATAATAAAACTTCTCATAATTTTTTTGATTTTTTTTATTTAAAATTTATTAAATAAGTGGAATAATTTAAAATCGTTATAACTCAAAATATTATTTGTAGAATTTCTTTTTTATTATCATTCAAATTAACAGAATATCTAATATTGATTATAACTAATATTATCTAATATTGATCCTATCTAAATATTGATTTGAATTCAGCCTTTTTTTTTTTTTTTTTTTTTTTTTTTTTGTAATTTAAAAAAAATAAAAAAAAATAAAATAAAAATTTTAAAAAAATGTAACTTTAAATGAAAAAAATCATATTTTGAAAAGTAACTATTTTCTTCATATTTGCAGTATTAAAATTAAAGTAAAACAATAAAAAAAACAAGTTCCAAATTTAAAGCTTTTATTTTTGACCGTTCTTGAGTTATAACAATTTAAATCCAAGAAAATGGGAAAAAACCATCATGAAGAAAAACGCATTTTCATAAGACGGCTTTTCCATGACAATCATTGCTTGAAAGCTAGATTTTGAAAATAAACCAAAACGAAAAAATTAATATTTCCTTTTTTATTTGAGATAGAAACGTAATTTAAAAGTTATTTTAAGCATAAAAAATAGATAAGTATTTGATGCAATAAATTCTTTTTAGAAAATTTGAAGATTTTTGTGTTTCAGACTCCCTTAAACGATGATTTTCTTTATCATTTAACTTGATTCTGTAGTTATATTGGTCCAAAAATCCGTTAAAAATTTTTATATGGTATAATTTTGTAATCGATTTTTCACTTTCTTATGTGATATAATTATAAAACTATGTATACAAATATGTTCCTGCTCATATATTGAAAACTTATAACTTATTTATAAACTAATTAAATTAATTCCAAGCCATTTTCCTGTCAACAAGCCGCGAGTAATAAATAGCCAAGTAATCCTTATGGTTACAACTGTTCGGCGGTCATTATGCGTTAAACCACCCTCGCCAAACTTTGATAGCTGGCTATGAAACTGCAACAATGAAATAGTTCGAACGCTAAAAAGTAGAAAACGGAAATAAGAAATAAGAAGTAAAATATATTTCAGCATTCTTTTATGATTTATTAGTTCAATATTAGTTAAAGTATGATTATACGTTGAGAAGGAACTCCTGAATCGATAGTTCAAATAATGCGTTTTTTAGCTCACAGGCTACCAAAGCCTGTGAGCTTATGTACCCGTCCGTTCTGTATGTACGTGCGTACGTGCGTAACGCGATAACTTATGAAAAAAAATATTCCATTCACTTGAAATTTTGGATATATGTATATTCTGATAAGGCGCTCCCCTAATTAGTTTTGCAGTTCATTCGGTGTGTATAAGAGGGGGAACGGGAGCTAATACTCCTCCCCTTAATTTAATAAATGGGTTTTTTATGCAGAATTATCAATTTTCGTTCAAAATTAAGATATAGGATCATTCTGATGAGTCATCTCCGTGATTAGTATTAGGATCTTTTGTTAAGTATAAAGGGGATACTTGCGATTACCTCCCCCTTAATTTCGATAAATGGGTCTTTCTGCAGAATTATTCGATTTGCTTTTCATTTTAGATGTAGGTTTTTCTGATAAGGCTAGTCTCTGAACAGTTTTGGAAGTTTAATGGTTAAATATAAAAGAGAGGATAAATCCTCTTAAATTATATAAATGGGTTCTTATTAAGAATTTTTCGATTTGCTCTGGATTTTGGATATAGATTTTTTTATGATAAAGCATATCCCTGATAAGTTTAAGGGGTTCAGTGATTAAGTATAAAACGGGGAAATGGTGGAAGCTGTTTCCATCCCCCCTTTATTTGTTTTTCGAATTCGATTAATCCTTGAAAATATAAGGCTGTAATGTACAATTAGTATGCGTAGCCTGTGAGCTCAATGCCACCAGTTTAACTGGGCAATATTTTCTTTTTATCTTCTTTTTATTGCCACACACATTTTTTTTTTTTTTTTTTTTTTTTAACGAGAATTGGAAAATAAAAAAGAACTTCGTGATAAACGAATTATAAAATCACTTAAAAACGGGAAAGGGGCTGTGCAAATATAACGTTATCATTTTAGGGGGGAGGGGGATCTGACAAATGATATCGCAAGATATCGCTAAGGAGAGGGGGAATGTCTTTTGATATCGATATCATTTTTAAACCAACCAAAATTTTATTTTTTTTTTTAACAAGGTTTTGGATTCAAAATTGTAAATTATCGATTAGTAGTATGTTATCAATTTTTAAAAAAATTCAAAATTTTTATTAAAATTTGAAATTATTATTAAAATATTTAATTCTAAAATATGAAATAGCCGAATATTTGACATTATTACATGATTTTTTTTCTTCATATATGAATGCATATATGAAACAATTACTGTTCGAGAAACCCTACGCGAATTGAAATGAAGCTTGTGTTTACTAATAAATAAAAGAAAAAGAATAATGCCCACTGTTTTGTTGATACAAGATTCTATCTCTCCACCCCCTATCTGTTTCGTGCGAAGCAAGTGCAACAAGACATTATTAGTGTTCAATGCATTATCTAACAAAAAGCTACTATAAAATACTTTTAAATAATAACAATTTATTGTAAGTGTTATATGATATAAAGGGACATTTTATTGATTTTTCTTCAGTTGAATCAATAAAGTATGTAACCAGTTTTGTATGTCACTCTAAATAAAAAAAATATATATATAAAATAGACACTGATAACGATATCATTACCGGGAGGGAGGGGGGTTCGAGGAATGATAACGTATGACACTCGATGAGGGGAGGGGGTGAAAAATTATCAAAAAGTTGATAACGTTATACATGCACAGGCCCCAATCTTTTTTTTTTTTTTTTTTTTTTTTTCGGAATTCAGTGTCGCTCCCACTAAAAATATATGCAGTACATTCCCTCTAATTCGCACATGTCGGGACCTAGGGGTTTGCAGACCACGGAATTTTGCGGATTACTGGTTATGTTTTTGTTATGTTATTAGCATAAAATGCTTAATAAATGTCCTTCTTATTTGTATGGTATACATTCTGAATGTAAATTAGTAGTTCTTTTTTGGTTCTTTGATAGTTTTTGTTGTTGTTGTTGTTGTTTATTTGTTTTTGTTATTTGTTTGGTTTTTCCTTTATTTTACAATGGTGATTATGAACTAATCAGTAATTTATAATAGGGTAATTAATAGTACAATGGTAATCTATACTAATAAAGTTTTGTTCTGTCTGCGTGTGTATGCCAATGGCTAACAAAATCTCAGGGACGTACGAGACAGATAATTTTTGCGAGGCTATTCCAAAGTGTCTCCTGATGCACCTGAGGCACAAAATTTTAAATTTTTAATAATTAATTGACTTATTAATTAAATATCGCAACTTACTCTCATCAAAATGTCGTCTATTAATCCTCGGTCAAGAAAAGAACTTGCGCATGTATACAAAACCATTTTCACACCCGGAGTTATCGAAGAAACGTTTTTTGACTTTATTTTTGTTTATTATTATTATTATTATTATTATTATTACTATTATTATTATTATTATTTTGCTTTATCCAATTCTATCAAACCACTCGGTTCAGTTAAAATCATGCGTTTCAATATTTTTAGGACGTTCTGTATAGGATAATTTTTATATTTGTATGCTATTCCTAATCTTCTTATTAAATGTGAAACAGTGTTTCCAATATTTCCCAGTATGAGAAAAGAATTAAAAGAATTTATTAACTTTAGGCAATGTCCCATGGATCAAAGTAAAAAAGATAAAAGGTTAACATCAATTAGTTGAAAGAACCTCTCGTTTGTTTGATCATGACATTTAGAAATGCAGGCAATAAAAATATATAATGAATAAAATGCTATAATATTAAAAGTGCTAAAGTGATTAAATTGCTTTTGTTACTATAACAATTGATAGAAATGATTTAATATTAGTATAAAATGCTAAATAAATATACCTCTTATTTTTACAGTACATCCTGAATGTAAGTTGATAGTTCTCTTTTGATAGTTTGATTATTTTGTCGTTTGTTTGTTTGATTTTTCCTTTACTTTACGATGGTGATTATGAACCAATCAGTAATTTATAACAGGGTATCCATCTATCTATATTTTAAAAGTCAAACGTATCTGTGCGTTGCACTTGCGTTATTTTATGAATGGCAACATTTTGAAATTTAAAATAAAATTTCGGTTTTGCAATTTTTATTACTGGAAATTTTTTAACTTCTAAACATCTCACATTTTTAATTGTTACACCATCATATAGAGAAAAAAAATGTGCTTTTAAATGCAATTTGTTTGAAAACTCTATCTTAATTTAATTTTTTTATTAGTTTTTATATCGTTTTTGTAATCGTGACAACAAAAGCGCTTCATTTCTATTAAATGTAGGGAGGGGGGAGATTTTTCCCCTGAAATGACATTTTAATGACAATTTAACATCTTTTATTTAGATGAGAAAAGAATTAAAAGAATTTATTAACTTTAGACAATGTTCCGTGGATCAAAGTGAAAAAGAAAAAGGTTAACATCAATTAGTTGAAAGAACCTCTTGTTCGTTTGATCACGACATTTAGAAATGCAGGCAATAAAAATATATAATGAATGAAATGCTATAATATTGAAAATTCTAAAGCAATTAAATTGCTTTTGTTACTATAACAATTGATAGAAATGTTTTATTATTAGCATAAAATGCTAAATAAATGTGCTTCTTATTTTTATGGTATACATTCTGAATGTAAATTAGTAGTTCTTTTTCGATTGTTCGATGATTTTTTTGTTTATTTGTTTTTGTTATTTGTTTGGTTTTTGCTTTATTTTACGATGGTGTTTATGAATCAATCAGTAATTTATAATAGGGTAATTAACAGTACAATGATAATCTAGACTAATAAAGTTTTGTTCTGTCTGCGTGTGTATGCCAATGGCTAACAAAATCTCAGGGACGTACGAAACAGATAATTTTTGCGAGGCTATCCCAAAATGTCTCCTGACGCACCTGAGGCACAGAATTTTAAATTTCTAGTAATTAGTTGACTTATTTATTAAATAGCGCAACTTACTCTCATCAAAATGTCATTTATTATTCTTCGGTCAAGAAAAGCACTTGCGCATGTATACAAAATCATTTTCGCATCCGGAATTATCGAAGAAATGTTTTTTGACTTTATTTCAGTTTATTATTATTATTATTAATAATATTTTGTTTTATCCGACTCGATCAAACCGCTCGGTTCAATTAAAAATCATAAAACATATTCCAAAAGATCGTACTGTTACATCTCAATTGCCGCAATTAAAAATGTCGCTGTTAACTCTTTGAAAAAGAAAATTCAAAAATAGTCGTTTTTTCAAAAAACTTTTTCCCCTTTATTGGAATGCCCTCCAGAGTGAAATTTTAGAGGTACTAACAAACCAAAAATCAGTTCCTAAAGCTGAAATATTCTACTAATCTAATGGTGCAATCGATTTCAAAAATATATATTGTTTACACCTTTCAAAAAAACCGGCGAACGCACATTACTTCGCGTGAATACTAATAAAGCGTCAATACATATCTAAGTGTTCTTAAAATAAATTAATGGTTGATTATAATGTACGAAAAATTGCATTTTTATTTTTGTTCTGATTTTTTTTATGCAAAAAAGGGACAAATTCATTAGTGTTGTATAAGGAATACATATATTGGAATATTTTTAGGATAAACGTTTGGCACGTTACAATGACAGATATGCTTTATTGATTCATTATTGATCCACATTTTTGGCACATGCACATAAAAAGGTTCGCCATCTCCGGTGTAGACAGTTGACTCAACGTATCAACTAATATTTAATGAGCGTAATTACGAGAAAAACTGGTAATAAATTAACTTTGTTTAAGACAAATTAATTTTATTGCAATTACTTATTGTGCTCTGTTTGTTATACTACCGTAGATATTTACTTATTGTAATTCTGTTGCAAATTATTTATCTTTTGTAATTAATTCTGCTGAAATAGAATGTTGAAATCATCGAAGATCATCATAATTTAATAACAAGTTGAATTGAAAATAATTTATTGCTTTTCGTCATCTTCATTATAAGCAAACTTTTATTTTATTTAAATTAATTAAGCAAAATTTAATATAATTATATTTTATAAATTATTAAAATATAATTAATTAAAAATTAAATGTACGATTTCAACATTTCGGATTTAAAAAAAAACAGATAAGTACTGTTTACCGCCTTAGAAAGAATTAATTTATTCTTTTTGTTATATAAAATAGTGCAATACAAACATACTTTTGACATGCCAAGCAGAAAATAAGAAATCTCTCATTACATTAGAGAGCACATGTTTGTTAATCCCTTAAGATACTGTGGTATGCCTATGAAATCACTTAATTTTTAACTCCCAAAGACCACATTGGCGCCAGAACTTTCGTAAAAAAATTCGCTTTATTGGATGCGTCAAAGATAGCTTTTTCATATTTACAAATAAAGTTGTTTTTAAATTCCAATGTAAATAATTCATTTCAACATTTAAGTGATGAAAGTGTTCTACGCCGCAAAGGGTTAAGGTGGGTGATACACTGCCACTTATTCTGCATGGCACGATTTAAAGTGAAATAACTTATCATTAGTCGATACATACCAACATATCAACCGCTTATGATGTTCGGGCGGGGGAGAAAATTTTGTTCAATTTCCAAATATGGCGAGTGGAAATCAGTGACTTTCTTTTGATCTCCCTCCATTGCTAGCACCCATGTTCAGGAAAAGTGTGACTTTTGACAAGACTCGTACGCCTCTGGGTAAAAATAACAATTTTCGTAAAATCATATTACTATAAGACAAATTACATATTACATAAGACAAATTGTCTTATTAAATGAAATGGTTCTGCATTTAAATAAGATGACCATCACTTTACGGAAATTCTAGCATTCAAATCCATTAAATACCATGAGGCATACGAACCCGTTTGCAGTCTTTCCACTGCAAACATCATGCTCGTTATGAGTAGTTCTATCAATACATTTCGAGATCGATTTTGACTGATAAAATCTCCTCACATTTACAAAAAACTAGCGTATTTCATTGCGAACACCTGCTTAATTCTAACGGTTAAGACAGTGACTACCAATCAAAAATCCCATTCGAATCCCATTGCTCAGATGCTTGTAGTAACTTGTATTCCCCTTTAAGCGTAGGTCCCAGTCTATTTAGTGCTCATGGGCAAAAAATAAATATGGAGCTTGAAATGTAAAAATAAGTAAATTAAGACAACAAAAAAAAGTAAACCAAATTTCAACTATCAACAAATCCTCTGAATCTTTCTGCACGTCATTTTCCCTCGTCTGCCTTATTTTGTAGCTGAGGGGTTCTGCTCACGAAGTTGGTACACAGGAAGTGCTGGTCTCGAACCTAATAGCACCCATCGACCTAATCTTTCGTAGTTTTGAGCAGTTTTCTTCGAATTTTGGAAAGATATCCTTACGTACTCCTAAGGATTAGCTTCATTTAAAAAGACTTTCACGGTGGGCACTCCCGCTTGGGCCTATATTCCCTCACGCAGATAATTGACCGTCCTAAAAACAACACAAACACATAAGCCTCATTTTAGAGGAGGCGCGCTGTATATCAATAAAAGGATAGAAGTCAGATGTGTTACGGTAGAAGCAGTTTGGGAAAAAATGCAGGGGACAATCATTCATCAATACATCTGTTATTGCAGCCAATAATTATTGACTGTAGATTACAAGTCGTTATTGAAATAAAATATTTTTGTTCTTGTATAGTTATTTCAGCCACATTGATAGATCTTCAATATGTCATGCAATGAAATTAATTTTTAAATGTTGTAATATCAGCTTTAATCCCTTCCAGAAGATCCTTAAACAATCCGCACTGGAATTCAAACCTGTTTCTACTTTGCTCAAAACCTCTTAAGAAAGAAGAAACGTTTTGTGTTTTTAGAGTATCACTATTTCCGAATGGAAAAAAATGCTAATTACAAAGAGTTAATGAATGTATATGAATATAATGTTCAGGAGTTAAGAAATACATCATTTTACTCGCCACTGGTGAGTGAATTTTCTGTCAGGGTGAGTCAATTTTTATGTTGTCTCAAACCTACAAACTATAGAGGTATGCCAAAAACTTCATTTTTCTTTACTAGTTATCTTTATTTTGCGACTTTCAAATTACTGTACGTAAACATGGTGCTAACAAGGGAACCTCTTTTGGTATTGCTCGCACCTAACATTGGAACTTAGTGCATTTTAAATCCCTATTAGAAAGTTTGAGAATCGAAAAAAGTTTCTTTTAAATTCATATTTTTTGATTTTGCAGCATAAATTTCATGAAAGAGAAAGCCATGCCTAACACATTTACAAATTTTATAATAGATGATGCATTTAAAAAATGCGTAATCACTAACCAAAGTTGATAGTTTCAGAAAAAATAAAAAAAATTTGTAAAGAATTTTTTTTTTTTTTTCGGGCTAATCAGGCAAAATAGACACTTCATTGTAGTCGATTTATTTTTCTAGACATTATCGTGTTTATTTTTTAAAGGGGGATGGGAAGTGCTTAAAAACAGCTATTTGAAAAATTGAAATTAAATACAGTGGAGCACCATTACACGTTTTTATCATTTGTACTCTTTTTTTAATGATCCTAGCAAAATCCAATGGATATTAACGCTAAATGATTTCACTTATACGTTTTCCTGAAATCTCAACTTTCATTTATAAAAACAGTAGTTCCTTCTGAAGATTTGAGTTTACAAGCTTCAACTTTAAACATGCTAATTTACTATCGTAAAAACATTCAATAATTATCAAAGTGGTTTTAGTGTTTAAAAAAACTTCGATTCCAAATTGGAAAATTTGCTGATGTATGAATAATTACTTGAAGAGTAGTTTAATCAGTGCCGTAGTATAAAAATCCCATAAATGTTTCTTTGCTTATGGAAAAAAAACAAGAAATTGCGAAGAAGTTGAATGCATAATGCTATGCAACATTTTCTTGAGATGGCTTCACAAGTTTAAATTAAGACATGGCCTAACAAGCAAAATTGTAAATGGAGAATCTGGAGATATTTATTAAAAAACAGTGGATAATTGAATTCAAAACCAGCCAGATTTGATAACTTGATATGAACAAAAGACATTTTCAATGTAGATGAAACAAATTTGTTTTATAATCTTCTTCCATCTGAAACTCCTGCACTCAAATCGGATACGAGTCAGGGTTGAAAAAAGAGTAAAATTCGATTAACAGTGATATTATGTTCCAATGGAAATTGATCCCTTTGATTATAGACAAATCAAAAAAAGCCACGCTACTTAAAAAGTGTAAAAACATTACCAACAAAGGACCTCACCAAAAAAAAATTATGGATGATCATTACTTTCTTTATCCATTCCTTAAAAGAATTAGATGGTAAAATGCAAAAACAGACACAGAAAATCTTTATATTCATTAATCAGTGTCCAGCTCCTTCTCCTGATATGGACTTTTAAAAAAATATAACTATCAAGTTCTTCCCTATAAACTGTACCAGTAAATTGCAGTCATTGGATTTAGGAGTCATAAAATCCCAAAAACAACATTATCGAAAAGTTTTAGTGAAAACACCTACCGCCAGATTAGATCACGGAGACATCTATAATATAAGTACCTACGACTTACAAGCTGTGAATTTCATAAAGATGACTTGGCAAGATATTTTACAAAAAACGATGATAAGCTGCTTGGCCCTTGGCACATTTTTAACTCCAATAGAATTCTATTGAAAAAATCTATGAAAAATCCAATCTCAATCCTATTCAAAATGCTGAACCTGACCATTTTGTTCCACCAGAAAACTGATCAAATCTAAGTGTTGTTATTACATTTGAAGAATTTGTGCGGTGTAATTCGAATCTTGCAACATGTTTCCTAACATTCGATAAAATGATTGCAAATAATGAAACGAGCTATGAAGAAGAGTATGCCAAATTTCCAACACTATTCAAAACTACTTTATCAGTGATAACTAATGGTAATGATAGGACGGAACTTTTAACTGAACTCAATGAAGATTTTTTTCTGTGCATTCCAAAAAACCCCTGCAATCTAAAATACCAAAATATTTTGCTCATGCTGAATGAAAATTGGAATAAAAAGTTTAGAATTACTTTCCTCTTGTATTTCATTTTCATGAAATATTTTAATTTACCTCTGATTTTTTTTCTGCTGGTTATTATGAAAATAATCGTATTTTTGTAAATTTTGTTTATTTATTTATTTTTAATCTTAATCCCTTGGAAAAAAATATAAACGTTACTTCACTGTATGGTGGAAAAGCCAATGAACAGGATATAGGAAAGTAAATAATAATAATAATAACAATAATAGTAAAGTAATTTAGATAATGGTGCCCATTTTTAAAAATATTCCGCTGTCTACTGTTTATGATATATTTAACATCTTTTATAGAATACTAGCAAACCCTGTGGCTTTGTTCGGGTAATTTTTGGAATATGCCAAGTGATATTTGTATGTCTAACATTTATTAGAAGGAATTATACTTTTATTCCAAAAACACCATTGAATAATTCAAAAAACGCCATTTAAGCCACAGTTCGGCCAAATTTCATGATTATACTGCAATGGGCAGAAATTTAAATTAATATGAATAACTAAAGCTAATTCTAAATCAATGGTAATTTAGAAAATAGTTTAAAACTTTTATGTTCAATTCATATGTTTATTCTAATATTCATTTGAAGTTTTGAATTTTTTTAGAAAGCATCTTCTTAACATGCATTTACATCTTAAAATTAATCATCATGTGAAATTCCAAGCTTCTTATCTAATTGTCTACCATCTCTCTAGTGCTAGTGACACCAACTAAAATGTTTATGTTGAAACAAAGACAGACGCCATTAATTTGTCAACATCAATTTTGAAATTGGTTTGTATTTCCTAATATTCCATAGAAATGTAATTTAAAAAGTTTTTAAAGGCTTTTTGGAACGTTTATTGCTCCTGCCAACCCCAAGTAGTAGTGGCACCTAGAGATGGGAATGCTCGGAAAAAAAACCGGAAAAATTGGGGAAAAAACGGTTTTTTCTTTCAGTTTTTTTCCGAAGGCTTATTTTTTAATTTTTCAAAACTGGAAAAATTGAAATTTCATTTGTAAAATAATATATTGAAAATTTTGTAATAGCTACATTCTCATACTTTTAATTTTCTTTATTTTTATGTTGAATGTCCCACATGAAAACTTTAATGTGGGTAATCTGATCTCTCCGCAGAAATCTGTTTGAGAAGACTTGAAAGGATCCTTCACATTTTTTTCTAGTTTGGAATCCAAGACCCTTCAGAAAATTTCTCTTGAAAAATAGACATTTCAGGAAAAAGTTTAATCTCCAAATTGAATGTTTTACAAATGCAGTGATTGAAGAAAAAAAAATCTCATGCCATATAGCAGCTGAATCTTACCAAGTTGTATACATGTATGAATAACCTTATTAAAAATGTCTAAATAAGAACCTAAATATAGTAATAATTTCTACATCAAAAATTCTGATTATATTTTGTATAATTATATACAAGAAGTTCACAATTTCACAAAAACAGGATTACATGGAAAAAATCTACTTATAATAAAATGCGTCCGAAGAAATGTGTAGAACGGTTCCAGGTTGTGCCACTCCTATCTGGATTCAACCGTTGCTAGACGCCACGTTAGGCTTAATTGAAAACAGATGCTAAAATGATGCTTTTAAAATTTCTTCCGCTTGAAATAATGTTTTTTCAGCATATTTTCATATAAAACATGTATGTCAAACCCAATTATAATACATAAAGATAACAGTGAAAGTGGAAAAGTTTTTTATTATCTGAGTACGATCGTATTTTATATATCACTCTAGCACCGTCTCTCACAACTTTAGTGCTGCCATCTATGAACTATTTTAGAAGCCTTTTTGGGAATATATTATAAAAGGTAAATTTAGTTTTAGATGAATTTAAATTTAGTTTTATTATTATTTTTTTTTAAATGCTAGCATTTATTCGGTTAATTTTTTTAAATTTTGTTTTCTATTTAAATAAATAAGCTCTTTTTTTCTTCAAGTTGTTATGGATATATAAGATATCATCATGACTGCATTGGTATAACCGAAAATTATTTTTTCACATGGTCTAAAATTAAAACTTTATCTGCTTTGATGCAAGGCATGCAAATAAATCAAAATTGCTCTTAAATCAAATTTGATGATTTTTATTTAGTTTATGATATTATATATTCCTCATATTTAAATGGCATTTGATAAAAAATACAAATTTCGTTTACAATGTAAGCAAATTTCGAATGGATATAATCTAAGCCTTAAAAACTGATAGATTTAATTTAAAATTTTACAAAAGAAACCATAATAATAATTTTGGTTTTCATAACTTACGGATTGAATTTTTAAAGTTGCAAACTGAAGTTTTTAAAAATTAATTTTGATTTAAATCAATGCCTCCTACTATAGAAAATAGCAGTATTTTCTATAAGAAACTACGATTTTTTTTTAAAGTTGTTTTGTGTATATTAACTGCGTATAGATGGCACCAAATCTAAATTTAAAAAATAACTCAAAGTTCCATTATAGATGCCTAAAAGCATCGAACTAAGAATCTATCATATACCCACGACTAAAATCGCTGCCGAATCATAATAAAAAATGCATTTTAAAATTTTAAAAACTTCAATATTTAATTTAAATGTTTTGTGAAATCTTCAGAAATTGAGTTTTATTTTGCCAATTATTATTCTAATAAATACTGTTCTTTGTTTTGAAATTAAAATTTGTTCAAAAACTAAATATCAAGTAAAAAAAAAAAGAAAGAAAAGAAAAAAGAAACCATTT
This sequence comes from Maratus speculifer, assembly GCA_964019185.1. Classification (NCBI taxonomy): domain Eukaryota; kingdom Metazoa; phylum Arthropoda; class Arachnida; order Araneae; family Salticidae; genus Maratus; species Maratus speculifer. Next base: position 274,521,921 of record OZ025289.1, on the reverse strand, counting down.
GTATTTGTAGAAATTTATTGCTATTTTTAAAATGTGCTTTTTTACTATACAAACTCCTCAAAAATAAAATCTGCATTCTGTTTGTTTGTATGAAGTATTAAAAAGATGAAATGCAAGTGAAAATTCCGTCATTTTTGACGGGGTTATATACTAGTCTAGATATGTAATTAAATGCAATTTCTCTTTTTAAAAAATTAATTCATGTGGTAAATTATTTAAATAATATGCCAATTAATGGGAATGGTAAAATAAAAAAATTAACATAAAATTTGAAGCATGCATTTGTTATTTTCTTCTATCTTTACAAGGAGCAGGTATTGAATTTGTGAAAATTTTGACTTCTAGTTTTTGGTGCATTTAAACGTTTTAGAAGGTCCTAAACTCGATTTGGTGGTTTTTGAAAAATATCTGTCACTCTGTGAGTCTGAATGTCACAAAAGTTTTATGGGCACTCTATCTTAAGAACTGATGCACATAATTTCACGAAACTTTAGATTCAGTTACACTTTGATATAAACTCGAGATGTTTAGTTATTAGTGTATATCGCCCAACCGATGGCGCTGCTATGCTGCATTATTCATGATTTCCACAATAGTTCTATCTAAAAAACTAGAAGACGATTTTTCATCAAACTACAGATTCAGCCAGCTCCTGATATATATTAATGTTGTTTAGTTTTTGGTGTAAGTTGCCCTATAGGTGGCACTACTATGCTGCATTTTTCAATATTTCGTTTTGGCTGATTAATTGAATATTTTTTCAAAGAGTTGAATCTAAAATTGACCTCCACTTTATCTCCATAATGTACAGTAATGTTGCAAAACATGGGCAGTTAGCATTAGAAAAGTACAACTGCGATTTAAAAAAAAAAAAAAAAAAAAAAAAAAAAAAAAAAAAAAAAAAAAAAATCCATATTTTATTACAAGTAAATACGTTCCAAATTATACTTTCCTTCTTGATTAAACTTTGAATTTTAGTAGTTTTTTGAAGCACAGTAGAAGTTTATCTCTGCATGTAACTGCTTTTGTTAATTCCTCAAATAGTGAGCATTTTCTATTTGTAGTGTTCTCTTTTCATAACTTTTGAGTTCCACTCTTAGAAATATGAAATTACCATATGCAAATATTATTGAATATGGTTTTTTACTCAAGAATGGAATATCAGATTTCAGGATAAAAAGAAAAAAATACGTTTAATTTAACTTGAAAAAAATATTTTCCTGGTTTCCGTGAGTAAAAATCTAACAGTCAATAAATCCTATGCTGTTTTTTAGTTGCAGATCTGAGTAAGCCAAACTAAAACTTGTTTGTTAGTTTTGTTTGAATTTAGATTATAAAACTAAATCAAAAGTTTTTTTAATTGAGATTGGAAAGCTATACCAAAACTAAACATATTTTTTTTAAGAAAATAAAATTATAATTGTAAAAAAAAAAAAAAAAAAAAAAAAAAAAAATGTAATAGAGTAAAAATATACATTTTTTAAACAATCAATGGAATTTTTGAATATTGATATTCGTAATAATGACAAAACTGCAATAATTTATTTCATTAAACTAGTAACATTTACTTAAAAACTATACTAATGTAAATGGGATACATAATTTATTTCATTCCAAACTGTAGGTCGTTTGGCTCAGGTTTTTACATTAGGTCAATCGGTAGTTAAACATGTAACTGAAAAATAATTTCAACAGAGATATGATATAACAACAATAACGTTTAATAGAAATTCTTAAGCTGTAAAAAAAAAAGAAAAAAAAAGAAAAAAAAAAGAACTAAATTTTTATTATCAGGCATTGTTTTTTTATTTTTATTTTGTAAGATAAAGTGAAAATAATTTTCTTTTAATACAAATAAATGGAAAAAAAATTATTATTTAATATTCTCTAAGAAAATATAATTTATTTGGAAAAAACAATCATAAAAAATCAATTTTTTTTAATTTTTCCGTTTTTTTTCCGAAAAAAACCGGTAAAAAACCAAGTTTTTTTCCGCTACTTATATTTTTCCGGAAAATTTACATCTCTAGTGGCACCGACAAAAAATATATCTTGTGCAGATTGAGATATTTACCCCCATTCATTCGCAACCATTTCTTTTATAATAAATTTATTATTTCTTGAGATTGCATAGAAAACGTAAGGTAGAATTTTTTTTAAAACGCGCTTTTCTCTCGTTCCCTTGGAGTCACAACTTTTTAATTTCGAATTTAGTTTCTACTGTTCTTAGAGGAGATTTATATGTTAGAAGTAATTGCCATGCCTAATTTAAAGTTTCTAGCCTCTTTTTAGCATCACAGCAACCGCAATTCAGAACGTTTTTTGCTCTTTTAACTTTCTGGTGGTAGTCACACTAACATAAAATAGAGCGTATGTTGGAGCAAGGTCTATCTCTATCAAATTACCATTACTTTTGAAATCGATTTGATATTTTCTAAAATTGCGTTAAAATTGTCATTTAGAACTTTTTAGAACACTTTTCGTGCATTATTAGTCCTTTTAAATTTTGCATTTTTTTAAGAAATGTTCATAAAGATCATTCATGAATGGCCTTATTAGATCTTATTAGATCTAATAAGAAACACCATAAAAAAATTTCATGTTTACTGACCATTTAGTGACGTAAAAGTCACATTTTTTAAGGTTTTTGCTCCTGCACCCTGCTTTAGGAAATGGCACCGACAAAAAATATAGCCTATGTTGGAGCAAAGGCTTTCATTATCATTTTGAGAATATCATTTTTTAAATCGTTAGGCATTTCCTGATATTGCGTAGAAATCTACATTTAGAACGTTTTTAGAATGCTTTTTCCACATTGTCTCCTCTTTTAAATTTTGATTTAAGAAATGCTCTTAGAGATCATTTAAATAAGCAACTACTATAGAAAATTGCATGCTTCTAGGCCCTTCACTAACGCAAATTTCATATTTCTAGAACTTGTTTACACCTACATCACGCCCTTTGGGACTGTAGCACCGACAAAAATATAGCCTATGTTAGAGCAAAGGCCATTACCATCATTTTGAGACCATTATTTTTTTAATTGTTTCTATTTCTTGAGATGGCGTAGACATAAAATATAGCCTATGTTTGAATAGGGGGCAAACGCCAAATTTTGGTACAATTACTTTTGAAATCGGTTCGGTAGACCCAGAGATTTCCTCCTACAAAGAAGCAAACTTTACCTCTTAATATTATAGCTACAGATCAGAGTTTTAATAATTTATCTCCTTTTTTATAGCTCTAACATTTATCTGAATTGTTTACATATCAGTTATTAAATTTAATATTTAATTAAATAATTGATGCATTTTTATCCTTTTTTTAATAATCGAACTGAATTTAATTACAGAAATAATAAATATCATACGTACCAAAAAACATAAATCTATTTACTTTAATTTTAATGAATGTAATTTAATGTAAAACTTAATTAACTTTTCTTTAAAAGAATAAAAAAAGATTTTCGCTTTGAAAGTACCTTAATAAGTCATTTCTTTAAAAGTTAATTCTAAAGAAGACTTTGAAAGAATAGATTTTTTTTTCTAATGAAAATTCCGCTGACACGGTCTTCTGATTATATAATTCAATAGAATCATTCTTTGAAAGTCAGGTAAAAATGTAATTCTGGCTAATTTAATTGAGACAAGAATTCCTTTCAATAAAATATTTCAGTCGTAAAAAGCTTTTATCTAGAACACGCATTCAAAAGTGTTATCTAATTTTATTAAAAATTACGCAATTTTAAGCAAATTATACACTGAAATGCATTTTTTAAACTTGAGATTTAAGAATGGGTTCACCCAGATACTCTTCAAAAAATTCTTTTTTTTTTTTTTTTTTTTTTTTTTTTTTTTTTTTTTTTTCATTATTTTAACTCCTAGAATGTCAAGAATATGCCCTCAAAACTTCTTTTTCTCCAGTATTTAAATCCTGACAACAGTCCGGTGTCACGGTTGACAAATGAGAGTGCAAAATCTTTTTTCAGCGCGTTTTTCCATGTACATTTTGAGACTTAGAACAGAATAGTCATATTTGGATCTGTACGATTTTACTACACTATATGGTCAATGATGACCGTCCACTTGCGATTTTAGATAATATTTGTGTTGTAATATTTATCCAAATGTAGCAGTACGTCCCATGACACAAATCAATGAATATGTGGATACGATTCCTCTTGTTTTTGCTTCACTTTGGGAATAACGGATTTTCCACTTATTCTATTGACGATTATTTTTAGAATTTTCAAGCTATGATTTTGAGACTTTCATAAAAGTTATTCCATACATTTAGCTAACATAATATGCAAATGAAATTTTGATATCGTTGAAGCGTGCGCAGGGAAAAATTATTTAGTAAACCTACTCATTTTTCATAAAATTTTATTATTTTTTAATTCTGATTATAGGGTAGTGTGTGCAATGTTGTTTATCATATTTTCAGAAAAGAATATTATTTTACATTAAGAACTCTGCAAATTATAAGCAAAAATCTTGGAAAAAATTGACACTGTTTTTATAAAAACCTTAATTTCTCTACAAGTATACATGCTATCGACATAAAAATAAACACAGTTTTTTACATTAAGCCACTTAATCATAAACTACAGCTTGAGCGCTTTTGCTACATTAGTTTTGACAGGGTTATCCAAAAGATATTCATGCTTTTTTTATTTGTTAACGATTTCCTATGGAGTTTCGGGAAAAATTTTTCATGGAAATGTATTACTTGCACTATTATATTCATGCACTTAGAGTTTCAGGATAATTCCTCAAGTATTTTTCTAGATATTTAACAAAATGTCTAAAATTGCAAGTAGACGGTCATTTTTGACCATGTAGTATATTAATTACAGAGACACTATCTACAGCTGAAATCCTACTCATCAGAAAGAAGTCCTTTATGATTAGAAGAAGCACCCGTATTCTACGTGCTGTTTTCAGATAATTTAAAAAAAATTAGCTGTTATGATCAAATATTTTCTTACTAAACGCAAAAGTGTACTTTAAACTAAGGTAATTTATTATATTTTCATATGATAATCTAAATTCCCATGTTTATTGCACTTATTTTTCACGTGGATTTGTTTGCTTTCGTTTTGATTCATATTTTTAAGATTATCTGAGTTAAAAAGGGCGCAGTTGCTGTAATTAGTCCAGATATGCGAGAATAAAGAGTATAGCCGGGTTTCTTTGTAAAATATGACCTTGAATCAATCATATCGAGTTTTACATGAATCGATAGACCATAAAAAGAAAGTCATTTTTCAAAGTTTCAAGTTTGTTTCTCAAGATCACTGGGGGTAATGACCCTAAATGCCTGTTATGTAAAAAGAGCGCATTGTAACGAAACTACTAAGCGGATTTCAATAAAAAAAATAAGGGATGTATAAAACCACCATACGAATGTTTGACATTTTTTTTTCAGATTTCTTTTTAACAAAAGAACAAGTTTTCTAACATATTTCTTGTTTTTGAACGAACATTTTAATTAAAAATCTATTGAAATTTCTGAGTGACCGTCTTTTTTTTTTTTTTTTTTTTTTTTTTTTGCATGAAATACTATGAGATATGATGTATATTCACTATCAATTTCAACTTTCTACGTAGAATGCATCATATTTTAAAAATGCAAAATCATATTCCAGCGAAGATGGGGGGGGGGGGGGGGGGCATGTCTCGCATATTAGTTCCAACGGTAGTTTAAAAAGAAAGCGTGAAATAACATTATACGACAGAACTTATCAGTACCTAATATCTGAGATTTGTGCAAGACACGCCCCCCCCCCATCACCGCCGGAATATTATTTTGTCTTTTTTTAATATGATGAACCCTACGTATAAAGTTGAAATTGATAGTGAATATGCATCATATCTCATAGTATTTCATGCAAAAAAATTAGGGTGGTCACTCAGAAATTTAATAGATTTTTTATTAAAATGTTCATTCAGAAACAAGAAAAATTTTAGAAAATGTGTTCTTTTGTTAAAAAAAAATCTGAAAAAATTGTCAAATATCCGTATGGTGATTTTATATATCCCTTATTTTTTTCGTTGAAATACGCTCAGTAGTTTCGTTACAATGCGCTCTTTTCCAAAACAGGCATTTAGGGTCATTACCCCCCCCCCCCCCCCCGTGATCTTGAGATACAATCTTGAAACTGGGGAGAAATGAATTTCTTTTTATGAGCTATCGATTCATCTAGACCTCGATGTGGTTGACTCAAGGGCATATTTTACTGAGAATTCTGGCTATACTCTTTGAACAAGTCGGAAATAGCACGTCAAACATAGCAAATGAGGTGCGTTCGTACTATATGGAAGTTTTAAAAATATTCAGATCTTGGTGTAATACTATGAAGTACTTCAATAACAGTGTAGTGGCCATTTGTCTTTCTGTAAATACAATCTGCTTTCTATTATATAGAAAGTAACTTACAATAAACCTTAGCAACGTATATTAATTTCATAAAATATGAAATAGTTTAATATAATTAAAACGTACCCCAAACAATGCTTCCTCCCTGTACCATTATGTAATGGAATACTTTTGCATGGCCTGTAAATTAATCTCCAATATTCTTTGCACCACAGATTGTACGGAATGTATATTTTAGCTTATACTTTAAAAGATGCTTATCAAGTTTATTAAGTTCGAAAGAATGTAACATCAATAAAATGTACTTGAAACTATTTTTTCCCATTGGGGTAATGTAACCGAATATTTTTGATTGTCCCTATAATTAAACTAGGGGAGACCGGGGATGGTTGACTATAGGGGTAGGTAGACTAACCGCCAAAAACACGCCAACGGTATGAATATTGCGTCATCCCAGCGCAGCCGCGCATCACTCTCCGCCCCCCGCTCAGTCGTCGGTAGTGTCGCGTCGCCGGCACACGCCGTTTTCGAGTAGTGACCCGTGAATTGTTTTCATATCATGTAAGTAATATTTTCGTGTTGCATATTTTTTGATCTGGTATCTACACATTTTATGTTAACAGTTTGCCTATTAGTCAGAGTGTTTTATGAGTCCATATTGATATTATTTTATGTGTTATTTCTTTATTAGGTGGCAGTGTTTAGGTTATCCATGCCATCGAAACTTAAAATGTCGTTTGGGGTTGGTAGACTAATTTCTTTCGGGGCTGGTTGAATAATTAGTCAACCAAACCCAATGACATTTTGAGTTTAAAATATCTTTAAAATTATCTTTTTATTCGATTCTTAATAAGTATATTCTTTCTTTTGCTTCAGCAGATAATAGAAGAAATATTCGGAAACGTAAAAGTACTATATATACAGACACCCCTGAAAAACAAAATCTTATAGATATGAAAAAGAATAGAGAAACTTTGAAGAAAAGAAGAAAAGATACAAAAAACAGAATAGAAAAAGGAAAAGAAACGAGTAAAGGTAAGGGTAAAGGAAAATGGAAGGGCAAAGGAAAAAGGAAAGGGTAAGGGAAAAGGAACGGATAAAGGAAAATGAACGGATAAAGTAAATGAGATGAATGTTGCTGATGACACCGTCGATGGAAATGACGATGCTGTGGATTCAGATGACGAGAGCACGATTTGTTTAGAATGCACTGAATCCTACGCCGATAGTGTCTCTGGCGAACAATGGATTCAGTGCATAATTTGTAAGTTAAGGGTTCATGCCAAATGTGTAAGAGGTAATCTAATGTTTTTTGAATGCAAACACTGTATTTCTGATAATGAAGACTGATAACTTGCCTGTTTTTTTTTATATTTTTAAGTATACAAAGATTTATATGTGATTTAAAATGAGACTGAAGAAGAGTTTAGTTTATAAAAGTTTAAATACTAAATGCAAGTATTTAACAATTACTATTTTTTAAGTAGAGAAATGCAAAATGTGCATTTAATTTGTGGCATAAGAAAATTTTAAATTGTTACATTAATAAGAATTAATATGTTACATTCATAAGAAGTTATAGAAAGATTTATGTGTGATTTAAAATGAAACTGAAGAAGATTTTAGTTTAAAAACTTTAAATACTAAGAGTTGATAGTTTTTATAAAGACTTATAAAGGATGTCTGTACCTGATTAAAATGGTTTTTTAATAAAGAGTTCAATTAAATTGAAAATAGTGTTTTATTACTTGACTCTTCTCATAATTTGTTGCTTATTGATACGTAAGTCTACTTACCCCGGGCATATAGTCAACCTACCCCGGTTCCGGGGTAGATTGACTAAGAGTCGATGTTCTGTAAAATGCATTTTTACATGATGATGATATTGAATAATTAACTATGTTTTGTTGTTTTTTATTAGTTTAATAGTCCTTCTATCCATTAATGCGATTATATTGTCTGTATGGATGAAAAGAAAAAAAATATGTATGATTTAGTAAAAAATTAGTCAACCATCCCCGGTCTCCCCTATACATCTCATTTCCGTTAAATTTAAAATTACTCGACAAAGTTACATATTTTAGATTTCAGACAATTTGTTATCTACAATTAGAAATAATGTTTAGATATAAATTTGGCTTCAAATTTGAGAAGTCTCTGTAAAACATTCATGTACAATAAAATCATTAAAAGCATTTGCGAATTTTCAAGTCATAAAAAAATGTGCATCATTTAAATACATGAGATCCAGTACGAAAGGGGTGTTTTGATACTGCTACAGATTTTAAAGGCATCGTGAATGGCATTCAAAATTATCTTATTCATACTACAGTCGATCCCTGTTATAACGACCTTCAACGGATTGAAGGTTTTGTTCGTTATATCATCCAGTGGTTCGCTACATCCGAACCGTTAAAAAATGTTAGAGTTCACAAAATATGTATATTTTCAGCTGCTAACTTTCAATCCAATAATAATGTATTAAGAAAAAAAATGCAGTACAGCGCCGATTATCCGAACAAGAAGATACCGACTCTAGTTCGGATAAATAAAAGTTAGGATAAATTGGCAGACAATTTAAGGAATGGTCCTGATTATAGTACAATTTTTACACTTTTTCCAGGCTTTGGATTCCAACACTAGTTATTACTGACGTGTTTAAAAACCGTTTTATTTTATTGTTTTTTGTTTTTTTAATTTTTTCTCATATAAATGTTCTTTTTTTATCATCTTCTGAACTCCAGAGATTATAATTTAAGAAAAAAAGTTTTTGAGTATTGCTTGCTTCAAAGAAAACGTTCTTTTCAATGCTGCCATATATCGAATTATTCTTAAATAAGTTAAATGAATACGTTAGCGTTAAATACTTTCTTACTAAACAGCTGTAATAGGAATAATGGAAAATGACTGACAGGCGGGTGTGATTACATGTGCAGAATGGCTACCATAAAAGAGAAATAATGCACTTCTTCCTAACCTTTAATAAAAAGATTTATCGCTAATTTACACCTGTTTCACTAGACGGCATACATTTTCGCGTTTTGTTACAAAAATAGAATCGAATGCTTTTTCGCAATTTCGGAAAAGTTAAAATAAAAATCATGTTCGAATGGAAGAAAGTTCGTTATAACTGATTCTTAAGATTTCGGAGATTCGCTATAAAAGAATAAATTAGCATTAAGTACAATAGGAAAATGACGGGACCAAAATTTTAGTTCGTTATATCCGTGTGTTCATTATATGCCGGGTTCGCTATAACGGAGTTCGACTGTATTAATAAAATAGTTGATGATTCTATTCTACAATAAATTAATCATTTTAACATCCATGCTAACGAAATAAAATTAAATTTAACTTTTTGTTTTCTGTTGAAAATTAATTTCAAAAAACATCCATCAATAAACAGAACGCATGGAAATGATTAAAAAGCTAAGGATTACCAAACGTCCTCGACATTCAGGGTTTCGTCAAATTTGCGGACTGTAGTTCTGCATCTTCCACAATTATTGATTTAAAATACTTATTTCATCATAAAGAAAGCGATAACATTTGTAGGATAAAAAGAATTAATGAGAAATAATAATAACATTAAAAAGTTATAAACTTTAAAGTTATGGAATCTTTAGAATAGATTTCTTATAAAATTTGAATATCATCCTATTTCAGAGATAGAAGAGGGGAGGGTCACCGAAAAGTTCTGAACCAGCGATGGCTTTCTCAAAAACTCACGCCTCGCCACTAAGAAGTGCCGAAATATTTTATTCTTTTCTTTCTAAAAACACGTTTTTAATTATTTTTTAATAAATTGGTAACTAATTTTTTTCTGTTATCAAAAAAATCCTTTTAAAGTTTGAATAAACTGTTATTTTTTTTCGGGCGATACATCGGTTTGTAAACGTTGTTAAAATTAACAATGTGCAATTTTTTTAATTAAGTTTTAATTAATATTAAGTTTTATAAATATTTAATTAATGTTAAGTTTCATAAATAGTTAATTAATATTAAGTTTATTAATGAATATTTTACATTTGAAAAAGAAAATACATTAAAACACAACAATAGACATTTTTACAAATTAATATATGTAGGGGAGAGTGGGAATACTTGAGCATAGGGGATACTTGAGCCACCCCTATTATCTCGACAGTTGGTTAATTTTTCTTTCTAAAACTGCCAATATGATAACATATTTATAGTTCTGAATATGTAAAAAAGAAATCACACATCTTGGTACCATTTTGAAAGTATAGTGATTAATAGTTGTCTTTTCCCTATCTGAAGTAAATATTTGGGTGCATGGTTTTTTTGTTTTTTTGTAATCAAAGTTTTGTTTAAAGTTGCAACTATATACATACATTCAATAAGCATAATTTCAATTGTATTTTGAGTCGAAAATAGTTCTAATTGCTGCATGCTTTATTTAGTAAAACTCTGGGAAACAAAAATAGTGATAGTGGGGATACTTGAGCCAATGAGAGTGGGGATACTTGAGCCATGTCTTAACCATCCCCACTAGAAATTAAACACGGGTGAAACAAACAAAAAATAAAATTCCATCCTTATATTCACTAATAGATATTTTTCTGAAGAAAAGGGAGAATAATCTTTCATTTTATTTTTTTTTTCTTAAAAAAATAACGACCTAAAATGTTTAAAAATGTATATTTTTAAATGAAAATGTCTATTTTATTTTTCGATTTGACTAACAAAATAGCCTGTCTAGATAAATGTAAACATAGTTTTCAATTTAACTTTCATTAAATGAAAATAACTTTTTAAAACGGTTTTACAGGCTATAATCTCTAATACTTTAATTAGTTAGGTCCAACATATTAAAATATTTATTTTTTAATATAACATATTAAGATTAGTATTTTATATTGAAATCGTAACCTCTGTTGCTGTAACTTTTTTTTTAACTAAGAAAATTGAAGAAAAATTGGTAAAAAGAGCGCACAAAAACAAGAAAAGCAACAAAAATCCCAGTTCATACTTACCTACATGGAGCCAAAGAGGAAGACAAAATCTTTTCCTGTTAAAAAGTGTTTGAAAGTAAAAAGTGTTTGAAATAGTAGAATGATACATCTGGCTTAAATTCCGACAGCTACTAAACTAAAAGCATGAGTTCGACAATATCATTAGAGGAAAATTCTGTCAATGATGGTGATGATGTGAAAGAAAACCTTCTATTGATGGTTGGTTACTAATAAAATATGCCAGAAAGAAAACTGTAAAAATATTTGTTGGATAAGTGCTTAATATTTTGAAAATGAAATTTGCCCGAAGAATTGCAGATTCCAAATTTAAATGGCTCTGAACTGAGGATGTTTCTACCGTCGTTATAACTCAAGTTCAAATTATCTTTCGACAACCAGTTTTAACGACAAAAAATGATCGTATTACTAGCTTTGTTTTCTCAATTGGTTTTGAAAGACTTTACGTTTCATAATTTATCATTCTGTAAAATGTTTGCCCAAAAATAAAGCGAAAAAAATTATTTTTGTAGGTATTTTTCCGTAGTGGCTCAAGTATCCCTGCCATGGGGATACTTGAGCCATGATGTAAAACAAAAAATAAACATTTATTATACAAAGAAAAATAGTTCAAAATTTATTGAAAGTGGTTTTTAGTTGAAGGAAAAATATCAAATTTTCATTTTCAATATTTTATTTTATTCTAAAAAAATATAAAAAATTTAAAAAAATTAAAATTCAAAAAATGGCTCAAGTATCCCCATCTTCCCCTATATAAATCTATTCTACACCACTTTCAACGATTTTAAAAGAAATAGTTATTTCAATTCTTCATATTACATTTATATGTTAATAACTCGTACATATATTTAAAACTAAATTAAGATCAACAAGGACAACTTTTGTATTAATTAGTTCCTTTTAAAGTATCAATTATCGACAAGTTTTCGTTCTTTAAACTGCAATTTACATAGCATTTATCTTCTACCCATATTACATCAAAAGCCATGCTTCCATGCACGTCAAACAGTTTCCGAACTTTATTTGAGGTAATTATTTCACTAATGGAAGTATTTGCCGACTAAATTATGCTACGACGTGCTTCCACTTACGTAGCATGTAATTTAAATGAGCTTTTAAAAGATTTCTTTCGAAAATCCCGTTCTTTAAAATTTTTACCTTTGCGAACAGTAGTCTTCGGCACTTTCTTTTGAAAGTTCTATAACCTATTAAATCTTTCCAAAGAATTTTTTTAAAAACTTGAAATTTCTGCCTTGAAAATCCTATTCGGAAGTTTTTCTAAAATAAATATTTCGTGTTCACATTCTTTAGGGTAAGTAGTGTCTCGAAGAGTAACTGTTAATCTTTTAAAAGTAACTAAATATTCTACTTTTGAATTCTATCCCTTGAATAAGCATAAAAATTTGGCTTAGATGCTTATATTGTCAAATATTACTTAAAAGAGGTTTATTTGGAATTTCAATTTTTTTTCTTAACCCTTTCCGGCACACTGTGCCCGATCTGGGATACCTAATTTTAATTCTAACCTTGCAAACAGCACCACTAATAGTTTAGTGAAATTTTGCTTTTACAATAAAAGCTTAAATTAAGGCTTTCAAAATATCTAAAAAGAATCGTTTTTGAATTCCGGTGCCTGTCGATAATTTCTCAGCTTAATTACAGATTTTGCCAGTGCCGGAAAGGGTTAAAAAAGAAATAGATGGTATTTCGTTAAAATTACTGAATTTAAAAAAATAACTAAACCAGTAACACCATCCATGTTTGATGGATCTATAATTAAAGAATATACCTTTATGATACATCAATTTGTAAACGTCACCGTCGCTAAAAAAAAGTTTAATTAATATTAAGTTTTAATTAATGTTTTATATTTAAAAAAGAAAATACGCTAATACGCAATAATAGAAATTTTTACAAATTAGTATATACATAAATCTATTCTAGACCACTTTCAATGATTTTTAAAAAGAAATAATTAGTGTTAACATCTTATTTCAATTCTTCATGTCATATCTTTATGTTAACAACTCGTACGCATATTTAAAGCTAAATTAAGATCAACAAGGACAACTTTTGTTTTAATTAGTTCCATTTGAAGCATCAATTATCGAGAAGTTTTCTTTCTTTAAACTGCAATTTACACAACATTTATTTTCTACCCATATTATTTCAAAAGACGTGCTTCCATGCAAGTTAGGCAGTTTCTTAACTTAATTTGAGACAATTATTTCACTATTTGAAGCATTTGCCGACTAAATTATGCTACCACGCGCTTCCCCTTACGTAGCATGTAATTTAAATGCTTTCGAAAATCCAGTTCTTTAAAATTTTGACCTTTGGGAACAGTAGTCTTCGACACATTCTTTTGAATGTTCTATAACCTATTAAATATTTCCTAAGAATTTTTTTTAACTTTAAATTTCTGCCGAGAAAATTCTATTCGAAAGTTTTTCTAAAATAAATATTTCGTATTCACATTCTTTAGGGGGAGTGTTTAGTGTCTCGAAGAGTAACTGTTTAGCTTTTAAAAGTAAGTAAATATACTATTTTTGAATTCTATCACTTGAATAGGCATGAAAATTTGGCTTAAATGCTTATATTGTCAAATATTACTTAAAAGAGGTTTATTTGGAATTTCAACTGTTTTTTTTTTCTTAAAAAAGAAATAGATAGTATTTCGTTTAACAAACTGAATTTAAAAGAATAACTAAAGCAGAAATGCCATCCATGTTTGATGGATCTATAATTAAGGAATATACGTTTGTGATACATCAATTTGTAAACGTCGCCGTCGCTAAAATAAGTTTTAATTAACATTAAGTTTTAATGAATATCTTACATTTAAAAAAGAAAATACACTAAAACGCAATAATAGGTTTTTTTAATTAATATAAATAGATCAAAATTCAAATTAGTATAAATTTATTCTAGACCACTTTCAATGATTTTTAAAAAGAAATGATTAGTGTTAACCTCTTATTTCAATTCTTCTGGCATATCTTTATGTTAAAAACTCATACACATATTTAAAGCTAAACTAAGATCAACAAGGACAACTTTTGTATTAATTAATTCTTTTTAAAGCATCAATTATCGAGAATTTTCCTTTCTTTAAACTGCAATTTACATAGCATTTATCTTCAACCCATATTACATCAAAAGCCATGCTACCATGCAGGTCAGACAGTTTCTGAACTTCATTTGAGGCAATTATTTCACTAATTGAAGCATTTGCCGACTAAATTATGCTACCACGCGCTTCCACTTACATAGCATGTAGTTTAAATGAGCTTTTAGGTAATTTCTTTCGAAAATTCCGTTCTTTAAAATTTTGCCCTGTGCGAACAATAGTCTTCAGCACATTCTTTTGAAAGTTTTATAATCTATTAAATCTTTCTAAAGAATTAAAAAAAAACTTAGATTTCTGCCTCGAAAATCGTATTCGAAAGTTTTTCTAAAATTAATATTTCCTTTTCATATTCTTTAAGGTAAATGTTTAGTGTCTTGAAGAGCAACTGTTAATTATTTAAAAGTAAGAAAATATTCAATTTTTGAATTATATCATTTGAATAAACATGAAAATTTGCCTTAATTTCTTATATTGTCAAATATTACTTAAGAGCGGTTAATTAGGAATTCCAACTTTTTTTTTCTTAAAAAACAAATATATGGTATTTCGTTAAAATTACTGAATTTAAAAGGATAACTAAACCCGTAACACTATCCATGTTTGACAGATCTATAATTAAGGAATATACCTTTATAATGCATCAATTTGTAAACGTCACCGTCGCTAAAATAAGTTTTAATGAATATCTTACTTTAAAAAAGAAAATACACTAAAACGCAACAATAGATTTGTTTCATATTAATATAAGTATAAATCTATTCTAGGCCATTTCCAATGATTTTTAAAAAGAAATAATTAGTGTTAACATCTTATTTCAATTCTTCATGTGATATCTTTATGTTGATAACTCGTACACATATTTAAAACTAAATTAAGATCAACAAGGACAATTTTTGTATTGGTTGTTTTTAAAGCATTAATTATCAAGAAGTTTCCTTTCTTTAAACTGCAAAATTTACATGGCATTTATCGTCAACCCATATTACATCAAAATCCATGCTTCTATGCACGTCAGATAGTTTCTGAACTTTATTTGAAGCAATTATTTCACTAATTGAAGTATTTGTCGACTAAATTATGCTACGACGTGCTTCCACTTACGTAGCATGTAATTTAAATAAGCTTTTAGGGAATTTCTTTCGAAAATCCCGTTCTTTAAAATTTTTACCTCTGCGAACAGTAATCTTCAGCACATTCTTTTGACTGTTCAACCTATTCTGACCTATTAAATCTTTCCAAAGAATTTTTAAAAACCTAAAATTTCTGCCGTGAAAACCCTATTCGAAAGTTTTTCTAAAGTAAATATTTCCTATTCACATTCTTAAAGGTTGTTTAGTGTCTCTGTTATCAACTGTTAATCTTTTAAAAGTAAGAAAATATACTATTGTTTAATTCTATCACTTGAATAAACATGAAAATTGGCTTAACTGCTTATGTTGTAAAATATTACTTAAAAGGGGTTAATTAGAAATTTCAAGGGATTTTTTTTTCTTAAAAAAAATTTAAGTATGGAATTTCGTTAAAATTACTGAATTTAAAAAGATATCTAACCAGTAACACTATCCATGTTTCATGGATCTATAATTAAGGAATCTATATTTATGTTCGTTCTGAGAATTATCTTTACAAATGGAACATGAAATATTTTTATACTTTTCTTACATTGATTTTAATTATATTTCTTTTGAATCTGTGACAAATGTACAAATAATAAGCTGTAAAAAAAATACTGTATGGCAGATGATTTCAGTTAAACAAGCAAACTGTTTGTCTGATAATACGATATCAACGTACATATTATACAGTAGTAGACTCTAAAAGTTCGGCCCGAGTAAGTTTGAAAATTTTCCGATGGATTTTTTTGCAGATTGTACCATTCGATACAGACTATTCCTGTGGTGGTTTATGTGTCAAATATACACCGATAACTACGATTTTTGGTAATAAATTTCGTATTTTATTGTTATTTTGAACGAAAAGGTTGTCAGTAATTATTTTTTGGCATCATTACTGTTGGTTAAAGAATAGAAATGGCTATATCAGATAGAGAATAATGTAAAAAAACTCGCAAATTATAAAGAAACAAGTAAGAAAAATCATGCGTTAAGCATAGATTATAAAATTGCTATAAATTATAAAATGGGTTATAAATTATTTTATTTTTGCAAATAAAAATCGGATGTCACCCCTTAGAGGTGAGCCGCTCCCACTCTCCCCTCCCCCCCCCCATACCCTCCCCTTAGCTACATCACTGACAACGGGTTGATTTTTGCAGTTAAAATTCATTTTCATGATATTATACAAAATTTTAAGCTGGTCATTGACGCTTTGTAAAAATTAAATTTTATTTATTCATTAAATAATTTTTTAAAAGATTTTTTTTAGTAAGCATTCAACGGAAACGATACATTCAATACTAAATCGAAAAATATCTATTAATATGAATATCTTTCAATAACTAACGAATATTTCTAGTGTTATCGTTCATACGAAATTGTGTTTATCCGAATGTAACGATATGCAAAAGAGAAAATTGAAATCGAAAATCAATATGTATTGTAAAATGTATTTATTTAGCGAACAGTTATCATCTAAAGGAACTTTAATCGATGCTTTCAAAAGCAGAAATGAAAGTGACTGAAAGTAAAGACTATAAAGCAAATAAACGAAAGTAAAATTATTTTGGTTGGGAATTGAGATTCTAAATCTAAAAAATATGGCAAAGATCACAAATAACAAAAAACTTCTTAGTATAAAAAAGAAACATAATAAAATATTTTTAGATATACAGGAAGGTTATAATTAAAGTTCCACTTTAATTTGGTCATGAAAGGAAAACTACTAGACCATCACCAAAGGGAGAAATGGCTCTATATGCAATATTGATAAACGAAATAAGACATAAAGACATCCATTTAAAATGTATTTAATCATTTCTGAAATGAGTTACAAAGAATGTTCAATGTCCACTATTTTCGAAAACAAGTGAAATCGTATTACTACATTCTGAACAGTAGTTCTTAACATTTTAGGAGGAATGTTATAAACAAGTTGGTGTATCGCATCTTACAATTCCCTCAAGTTGTTTAGATTATCACCATAAACAGTGCTTTTGAGATAATCTCATATTCAAACTCTTACAAACAGGCTCATGTTTATCTGACAAAGCAAATGATGTGTAAAGTGCATTTGCATAAATCAAATTTTCTTCTTCCTGTCCTAAGCCAACTTCAGAAGCATATCATGAACGCTAATGTAAAATCCGTCGTGAGTGCAAAGTCCTCCAAGTCACCTGTCAATTATACCTCTGGAGGTGCCTTGCCAGGTGAAGATCTCGTCATCTAATCAAGGTCCTAAATTACGAGACCAACTTGAGTAGCCATTTGCAGTTCAAACAATAGGATGTAACATTAAATAACAGGCGAAACAAAGGATACTCAAACGAGAAGCAAGTACTGCAGAAATGATGGCATGCGAAGCAATGAAATCAAGTTTATTGCGGCAATTAGGCGGTCATCCGCCCCGATACCAGGTATATGAGAACTCGGCAGGTAGAGGCCTGTTCATCGGTTAAAAAGAAAGAAAATTACAGAAGCAGATCGGGAAGTAATAGTTCAAGAGCCGACCGCACAAAACCCTAAGGCATCGAGCACAAGAAAAAAATCCTTTTTTATGGAAGAGTAGTGATAGAGGAATCTAATGATCCATGACTGGCGGAAGCAGGGTCGTGCTTAAGGTGGGGGCGAACCGGACATTTGCCCAGGGCCGCCAAAATTTGGGGGACCGCAAAAAAATTGATATTGATTTTAATTTCACCAGTTTTTATGTAGATATTAGCTAACCAGTACTGCACTTCCCGCCGCCCATGGTGAATTAATGTTACATCAACCTCAAATTTGTATGATTTTATAGCTTAAGACTCCGTTTTATCTAAATTTATATTTTTGCTTAAAAAGTATTGAATTGAAAGTATGCTATTTTTTGTTTTATTTTCTACGTAATTTGATTTCTGGAGTCCTTGCGCACCGAAAGCGAACGAAACCGCGCCAAAATCCCCAGGTTCTTACGATTTTAACGAAATTGCTCAAATTTTATTTTGTAAAAAAAATTTCTACTCACCCGTCAGGACATAGGTTTTAGTAGGTGATGTAAATTTGGTTTATTGAAATGCTGTAGAAAGAATGTATTAATATACGGAAGTTATTTTTAGCGTAGAAAATATCGTCTCCATTATGTGCGAAGTGACCTGCATTCGCCGGTGCATTGAAAATATTAAAATTAAAGTATTTTAAAATTGATTTCACCAGAGATTTAAAAGAATTTCAGCTGTAAGAGTACATTTTTGTTTGTCGGAATCTCTAAAATTGTGCTGTAAAGGGGGAAAACCGCAACGAAAACGTTCAATGTTTTACAGATTTCGTCTAAATTTTCACACATTTTATTTCGTAAAAAAATATTTTACCCGTCAGAACGTTTCAAAACTTTTGTAGGTGTAAATCTGTTTTATTTGAAATGCTCTAAAAAAATTGCGTTAAAATACGAATGTTTAGTTACTTTTAGCGCTGAAGAAATATTGTATCACCAGTGATTCATGAAGTGACACGTGTTTACTTATGTATCAGAAAGGATTCAAATTCTATTTTTTAAAGCCAATTACACCATCGATTAGAAGAAACCTTCAGCTTTAAGAACATATTTTTGGTTTGCCGTACCTATACATTTGCATCTTGGGAGGACGTTGAAAACAAAAATCAAGAGGTTAATTGCGATAATTTTTTGAATTCACTGCGGCATTTGAGACGAAATAGTATGACGCAACGACCGCACAAAGATGAGTTTTTAATGATTGTGATTTTGTTGTTATTTGACAGCTGAACTAATTATAATAATTTAAAAATTCTGAGTCTCAAATGTGTCACGATACCCTTTGGGCTAGCCTCACTAAATTTTCAGCATCGTATGTGGTGTGCTAGCCATCGCACACACACACAGACAGAACTAAACTTTGTTATTAGTATAGATGCTACACCTATACATAAGGAATAGAGAAAACAGCTTACTACTCTAAAGAACTTGGGATTTTTTATTGAAGATATATTTTTCTACATTCTCCTCTTAAAGAATAGGGCGATTACATCATTTTTGCAAATTTAAAAATTCGATAGCTGTAAATTTTTTGCCAACAATTTTCAAGATTTTTCCAGTTTAAATGCCAATTTATCTATCCTACATTTGCTAACTGATGCTTGAATGTGAAATGTGGGGGTTCACAACTTAGGATTATAGAAACGAGATAAAATGGGGTGAGCAATTGTAACTTTTTCTGAAGCAAAAATAAAATCAATGGGAATATGAGCTTTTTCTCTGATCAATGTTTTTCTGAACTTTAGATTTATATGAAGGTAATCAACAGTATAATTTTGTATAAAATAGCCCCTATCAAAGTATGCTCGCCACTGCCATTACAGATATTGTAGGTTCTAAGATCCCTCTAATTTGCATTGTTTTAAACAGAGTACCCGATTACGAATGATTGAATTATATTATTTCGATCAGTGGCAATTTTCTGTAATCGTATTTCCATTCATTTCCTGTTGACAACTGACAGAGGGATTTTTCAGTACAAGTCCGAATTCAATGCTATCGCGACATCTGATGGCTGTTTTGGGGATTTATTATGTAAGATCTATCATTCATTTGAAAATTAGTTTATTCAAAATCATTAATTGAAAATTGTTGCTGCCTATTGGACTTTTATAATAATTAGTAGAAGAAAAAGCTTTTTTAGACGCTATAAGAAAATCATTTTAATTATAACATTTTACATTTATTGTTTTAAATGTGCCGTAATGTTCACCATTAAATGCGTTTCGCACATAAAAATTTGTTTTAATGTTTTCCTTCTATTTTAATGACAACTTGTAAATATATTTTAATTAAAAAATTAAATATATTTTAATTTAAAAATATTTTTATTTGCGCTTTTTTTTTAATTGACAACACTGGATTAAAAAAATAAAAAAAAACCTTTTACGAAATATGAAAGAATTCTCTATCCCTATAATGAAATTTTGAAAAACACTTACAAAATAGATAAATTTTTAAAAAAAATGTTTGGATACAGCACACTATAATCTAATCCAACATGTGCCTGCAGAAAAGAGTTTATTTGCTATGCATAGTTTTTGATTTTATAACACTTTAACAGAGCTATTTTGACAGTTCTCAACATTAAATATGCTTAAAATAAGAAAGATAGTAAAAATTATATACATTTTTTATTTTTTTAAATGTTTAGTATATATCTTCGTTTTAGTTACGGATATTCTTCTTCGTCCAAAAGAAAAAAGTATTAAAAGTTCTTGACTGTGAATAATAGCAGTCTAGGATTAACGGAAGTTTTTTAAGAAAGTCAGCTGAGTTAGCTGTCAATCAAAGATTGTGGTGTACAGGACAATCACGCTTATTTGCTCCATTATCAATGAAGTAAATATGCGCGGTTGTCAGAAGAGTGTTCAAACTAGAATATTAAAAATAAATCCAAAAGTATCGTTCATTCTAAGTGAATGTCACAGCTGTAATCTAGTATTAAGAGAAAAATAGTATTAATCAAGGGTATTAAGATATAGCCAGATCCTCTATTATTGCAAAATCCTCCTTCGGACTTATTGAACAGATATATACGTTTCTTTTCTTGTTTTTAGTTAAAGATGGTGCATATTAAACAATTTGATAAACATGTACAAAAATTAAGATGTAAACAATTGTCTGATACGAGATGGAAATGACGAGTTGAAAGCATAAAGGATATTCACCATCGAATTGGAGATATTCATGGCGCGTTAGTAGAAATTTCTCAAGCTTCAAATGACATGAAAAGTCTTACAGAAGCAGCTTCATTGGAAAAAAAAAATGGCAAAAAGGAAAAATAAAGAAAAAAAGAAAAGTTTTTAATGTGTACGACATTATAAATTTCAGACAATACTTTGACATAATTTGGTTTTGTTAGCAAAGCAGTACAAGGTTCTGGCGTGAAAATTGACTATGCTTTGAAATTAATATTGAATATACTTAAAAGACTATAAAGAAAATAGTCTTTCTTATGCTCAAATTTCAGCAAAAAAAAAAAAACGTGTGGCACTCGGGGACTGCCGCGGTAAAGCTATTGCATAGCATTTTTTATCAACTTATGCAATTATAATTATTTATTTATTTTTTATTTATGCAGTTTTTTTTTGTCTTTGATATTAATTCAAGTTTTTTCTTTTTCTTTGATATTAATTCAAGTTACACTTTTTGAGCGTGATGACCGATAAGAAAACTAATTTTTTATTTGTTGGAGCCCTATCATCTTCCCATATTTAAAAAATATTACTCTTAAATAAAAAGTTGAGAGTTTGCCTTTTGATGTCTGCAGTCCTATTTTCACTTGATAGTTGAAGATGACATCAGTGAGGATGTAGTGGGAAAAAAAAGTTGAGGTGTTTGGAGAGAGGATAAAAAATACCTATCAGAAATTTAATAGATTGCACTGTTTGGTTGTACTGATTTTTAATAAATTAGGTCTTTTATTAAGATTTAAGAATTTCAAAAACTTAGTTTTACCAAAAATTGCTAGGGGGCGCTGTAAACCAGTTTTTATGAATTGGGATAAACTCTAGATAAAGAGACACGATTAAAGATATCTTACACTGTGGTATTTAAGTAATTATTAAAGAAGTCGAAAAAGTTATAATTTTTGTTTTAAAACGGTGGCAACCAAAATTTGAACAAATGTTTGAAAGTTAAACTGTTTTAATAAATTAGGCTTTAAAAGTTGTTGGGACAAACTCTAGATAAGGAGACAAGTTAAAGGATATCTTACACTATAGTATTTAAGTAATTATAAAAGAAGTCGAAATTGTTATAATTTATGTTTTAAAACGGTGGCAACCAAAATTTGAAAAAATGCTTGAAAGTTAAACTGTTTTAATAAATTAGGCTTTAAAAGTTGTTTATTATTTTAGTTTTGAAGTAATTGGTGATTTTAGTAGGATTGCCCCAGGATGCCCCCATACCTTTGTTTCCCCTGTAGATATCAAAAAATGGAGATAGCCATTTTAAACAAGTTGGAAATTGTACGTGAAGCGTAGCAAATGAGGTGCGTTCGTACGATAACGAAATTTTAAAAATATTACTCTCATATATCAATCTCATAAAATTATAAATAGTGAATTACAATTAAAACGCTCATCAAACAATGTTCTATCTATACCATTATGTAATGGAATACCTTTGTGTGGCCTTGTAAATAAACAACGAATGTTTTTTGCACCACAAATTATGTAAAATGTATATTATAATATGTACTTTATAGTTTCTAATAAATTTTATTAAGTTCGAATGAGTATAACACCATTAAAACGCATTTGAAACATTTTTCCCCATTGACCGTAATGTAACGGAATACTTTTGATTGTCCCTGTAAGTGATCTGCGCATCCGATTTCCATAAAATGTGAAATAACTCGACAAAATTATGTAATAATTATGCATTTGAAATTTCAAACGTATAAAATACATTTGAAACTTTTTCCCTATTGACCATAATGTAATTGGATACTTTTGATTGCCCCTGTAATTGATCTATGCAACCGATTATAAAAAAATTTGAAATAACTCAACAAAATTATATAATAATTATGTATTTTAAATTTCAAACGATTAAAATGCATTTGAAACTTTTTCCCCCATTGACCGTAATGTAATGGAATACTTTTGATTGCCCCTGTAATTGATGTATGCATCCGATTTTCATAAAATTTGAAATGACTCGACAAAATTATGTAACAATTATGTATTTTAAATTTCAAACGATTCGGTTGGATAGTTTTTGCGTTGTTATATGCGGACAGACGGACAGACAGACGGACAGACGGACGGACGGACTGAACGACAACTATAGGTGCTACGTATTCGCATAATTACGAACGCACCTAAAAATTGACTGCCTGCTAAATTATTACAAATAAGTACATTCTAAATGTATTCTAGTACTAAATGTGTAAATGTTTCGGACATTCTTTTAACAGTCTAAATAAAAAGTAAAATCAGCTATCGTTGATTTACCGTTGTGAAAACATACGCTAAAAATTACTATGAGTTTTCGACTTGACAGAAAAAATTTGACCGGACAATGATTACTTTCCATACGACTAATAAATAGTATGCTAAATGGCTAATTTCTGCACTGCATTACAGCAAAAGTTTTCTCTGTTTGGTGTTTGATTCAAGTACTTTTGTTTGTGTTTTACCGGTACGATGCCAGCACACAAACAGTGATAAGCTGACAATAGATAAATATGTATGACATAATCATTTCTATATGTGACTATTGCTAAACAGAATTGGTGTTGAATCAGTATCGCTATAAATAGAGCAATGTAAATGGCACGATGCGATTACACTCATAAAGCGACATCCAATCGTTCAGCAAGGAAAAAAAAGAATCGTCACTGTATAGGCACACATATACACACAAAAAAAAGGAGCAGAAATTGAGCCCTCGCAATTTAGCGAGTTTTATTGTTCTTTTACCCGCCAAATGGAGGATTTAAGACGATTTGACTCAATAGCAAGCACCAACGAGAACCCTGCATCGATGTATATTTAAAAAATCGATGAATTATTGCATAATTTTGTTGAGTTTAGTTTAGTTTCTCCTTAATCTTTTTTTTTTTTTTTTTTTTTTTTTTTTTGGAGGGGGGGGGAGACCGTTGACAAACTGAAGAAAAAGAATAGATATTAAATCTGTTAAAATTAATGTCGTAAAAGCAATGACACTTTAGAAGATGATTAGGAGGCTTCTTGTAGTAAACTGTGTTCGTTTTTATGAGGAGAGCACGTATACTCGTGGATAAATTAAGTTTTTTATAAAAACAATTACAAATATCACTAATAGTTTTGCATATATTTTGCAGAGTTCTTAACCCTTAAATGCATATTGTATCATTTTCGATTCCATAAGTGTTCCCGATTTATTGGGGGTTTTATTAACATATTCCGTATTCTCACCAGAAATTTAAAAGAACAATTTTCACTTTACTTAATGACAGACCATTCGTAATTAAATAAAGAAAAATTTACTATTTAGATTTTTCTGGTATGAATTCTGATTCTTTGAATTGCGCATTTTTTGGAACGCGTGCTATCCTATGCATTTAAGGGTTAATATAAAAGAATGTTCTTTTTAGAAACCATGGCTAGCAACATTGTAGACAATACCCTGCAATCAGAATAGAAAAATAATAAATATTGGCCGAAAAATGAACAGGCTCACATAATGATGTTTGGTTGCACATGCGCTAATGCAATTAAAATATAATGTGAATAATGTATTAGCTAAATGTGCAGAACAACTTTTGTGAAAGTCTCAAAAACATAGCTTCAAAATTCTATAAATGTTTGTCGATAGAAAAAGCAGGAAATCATTTTGCTCTCAAATAGAAGCAAAAATATGAGGGTCTATATCTAATTATAGTATTACGTGTTACATTGTGTACGTGCTATAGGGTAACATACTCTACATTTGAATGTAGCTACAGCCCCTCATATTTTTGCTTCCATTTGGGAACAAAGGATTCCGAGCTTATTCTATCGATGATCACTTTCAGAATATTCAAGGTTTGTTTATGAGACTTTCACAAAAGTTGTTCCGAACATTTAGCTAATATATTGTGCGCATTATATTTCTATTGCATTCGAGCAAGAGCAGTGAAAAGATATTCAGTGAACCTGTTCATTTTCCCCCTTTAATATTTATTATTTTTAAATCAGGATTGCAGGGTATTTTGTACAATGTCGTTTGTAATTGTTTTTAAGACGAATATTCCTTTATATTAAGAACTCTGAAAAATATAGGGGAATGTCCACTGTTATTCTTGTGACCATTCCAGTTAATTCTTATAAATAATTTCAATTATTTTATTAAAAAATATAGTTAAGACAAAAATTGATGTATCAGTTAAATATCACTGTGGCCTATTCTCATAAAATATATGTAATTTGCTACAAAATGCATTTTGCTTGTATATATAAAATAATTCAAAATTTTGTTACTTTTATGAGTAGAGTGTCACAAGAGAAACAAATTTTGATTTAACTTATTCCTTTGTGATAAATAATTTTTTTTCTAGTAAAATTTCCTGTTTAAAAACGTATTTTATTTGATTTGCAGATTATATCTTATGCATTCCTATAAATGTTGTATAGTACATCCTACATAATATAGTCAATGAAAGGATAACAAATTTGTTATTTTCTGCTATTACAGGTGTGTTTGAACAGTGTTTGAATACCATATTTAATGCTTTTGACAATGTCTACAGTTTTTAATGAAAAACTGATTCTAGCTTTATATTTCTTTACTTTATTTCTTTTTCTAACATTTTCCATGTACTCCTATGCACTAAAATATTTGTTTTTGTATAGACTTAAGTAAGGTTTGAAAAATGTTTGTACAAACAAAACATTTATGGATTGTTTGTATACTTTAGTATGCATATTGTTGGGTACTGTAATCTATACGCACATGTTTATCTAAAAAAAAAAGTCAGAAATGTTAATGCTGCGCACATTCTAATAGCTCATTCAAATAATGGTGCGCACATTCAAATCGTGCAAAGTACACGGAAAAGTTTTTACTTTGCTTAATATGTTCTTTCTAACAAGAATGCTTCCTTTATAAAGTATTTTAAATATGTAAATATTTACATTTAAAAAATAGTTTCCTCTAGACATAAAAATATAGGAATCATATTGTCTCATTATTGACAAAACTGACACTCAAAATTTTAAGTTTAAATTAGCTTAAAAATTTTTCATATTTTATAAATTTAAATTAGTTATAAATTCCCAGTTTGATTGAAATTTAGAAAAAATGGTCAAGGCATAGTTTATTTTGCTTAGGGGAGACTGGGGCTCTTGTGAACAGTTCACTTAAACTTATCTTTTTCTCGGAGCTGGATTAATTTTTTCTATAAACAAAAACTACTCAATATAGTAAACGGAACTTTTTTTTACATATGGAAATTTTAAAAAAATTACCTTTCTAGTTCTTCTTATTTTTTTTTTAATAGTTTTATAAATTCAAAAAATTGTTCACATTGTGCCCCAACGGTGGGGCAGTTGTGAACACTCGTGGGACACGTGGGGCACATGTGAACACAAAAGAAAATTATCCTTTGACATATTTTTTATTATCTTATTCATATGTTATCATAATCATTAGTTATACTATTTGTTAAATGCACCATAAAAAGTATATGTATATTTATCTAGTTTCTGGGTGATATGTTTAAGCAAAAGATTATAAAATGAAAATAAGTAGATTGGGGAAAGGGAAGGACTTAGATGACTGATAAAATATTGGTGCAATAATAATTTAAAAAAAATAAAGAAACTAAACTTGAAAAAATAATTAAAGCATTTAAATTTTGCTTAAGGGTTTTTGTTTGAGAGGGCATGTAGATAATATTTATCGGAAATCTCCCCAAATGTGAAAGATTCTCCGACCATTTTGCCTCTAAATTAAGGTTAAAAAAGTGTTTTCCGATTATAAGCTCCCTCTTATTTCCGTTGCTTTTGAAAGAGTAGGGGTTGGGGGGGGGGAGCTTATAATCGAGATTTTACTTTAGTTATTGGTTTAATTTTTTTTTCTTAAAATAATATGTATATATTCAAAGTATCAAATAACGTAGCTGTTTCAGAAAAGGATGTATTCTAATACTGCAAGTTTGGACAAATGAAATAGAAAAAAATTCAAAGTTGTTTAACATAATACTTTTCGCATTAATGGTGCATAAGAAATAGTATTGAAAACCGCTAAATAAAATAATACATAACACTTATTATATTTAAGGAAACATTAAATTTATTTAAATTACAATTGATCGTAAACGAGCTTTTTGCTTTATATGTATTTGCTGACAAATGTATTTTAGAAGTTTCAATACAAAATCAACTTTTTATGACGGAAATATCTTCTGTTTAAAAGAAAATTATAGATATTGGAGCTGACATTACTTCTCATGCAGTTAACTGAAAGGAACAGAAACACAGAATAATTATTGGGGAACTTATGGACTGTTCATATCTGCTCCAAGTAGACTGTTCACAAGTGCTCCACATTCCCACCAGAGTTAAAATTTCAAGTCATTAAGATTTCTCAATTTTAGAAGAATTTTTTTTTATATATAAACACTAATATTTCTTAGCATCCATAGTACATGTTAAAACATAAAAAAAATGAATAAATAAAATAAGTTATTCTCGTCAAATTTGAACTTATATTTTACTTTTGTGATCAATAAACAGTACTTTGGCTCCTGAGAACAAACAAAATGTCTAAGATCTTCAAAAAATTTTCATCATATATGTGCAGGTGCTACCATCTTTAGTATTTTGTAAAATAAAGAAAAATATATAATAACTAGTGAAAAATGGCATCATTCACATGTGCCCCGGTATCCGCTATATATTCCAATATTTTTAAATTATTTTTTGTGGAATAATTTCTTATATAGTACTGTCTTTTTTCATCATTTTACATAACTCGGGTGCTATAACTGCTTTGCTCACAAATGTAAAATGCATGTAAATGTCAAATTTACAAAAACCTATTTACTGCTATCAGTTAAATTACAATTCAGTTGGTCAATCGGATGTCGAATTCCCCTCAACTGCGTTAATCTTACTGGCGTGGAATGCATTTATATTTTTAATTTTCTTCTTAAAAAATTTATATTTTAAAATTACTTTTGCTCCATACTCTTTCTCAGCGATGCCATTTGCTTTTTCACTTGGCAAATCATATACTTAATTTTATTTGAAGTGTTAAAAATCTTATTCACATCTCCGATAAGATTTTAAAATATAAACTATAAAATTATGCATTTTATCTTAGAAATGTTTTTAAACTGAAAAGGAAAGACAGAAGAAGAAGGATACGCGGAATGCAGAAGTTAAAAATATCAATATTCTAATGAGAAATTTTAAGAGATGAGATATTAGCTTGAAAATAATCTGTAAAAAAGCAATACTTTAAAATTTATTTATATAATAAATACAGTAAAGAATAAAAAAAGTAGTTTTATTTTCAATGTGGCTATAAACCAAGAAAACCAAGTAAAACTATTGAATGAGAATATCTTTTTAATATAAATATTCAGCTAAAAGATTAGATTAAGTCATGCCGAAGTTTACAAGACAGGTACTACATGAACTGGTGCATAATCAGCGAGCAAACAATTAAAAACTGAAAAAAGAAGTTTTATCTATCAATTACGAATCAAATGCAAACTTTGCATATAACGTTTCAAAGTTTAAAAAAAAAAAGATATTTGGATTTTAAAGATACATAATTAGCAAACATTTGAAATATCAAGAGGTAAATTTAATGTTTAATTTTGTTAGTGTTAATTTATATTTAATTTTTAGTGCAAATACTTTAAGTGATAAACTGATAACCTAAACTTCTGATAACCTAATATTTAATCTAAAACCACTCTTATTTCTAAAACTAAGATTATCACTCGCTTAAATAACCAGGTTCTCGATTTCCACCTAACTTTTGATTTTATATTAGAAATACTACCAGGTGCAAAGGCTAGTCAATACACAACTACTTTATTGATTGCAGCTATTTCTTTATCGGGTTCCCAATAATCATGGTCTGGTAAGGGAGCGACCTACATTCATAGCATATTATTAGAATGAATATTCGATTGGCTATATCACGCCTACATCTAGGAGGTAAGTATAACGAAAATGAGCGGATTCTTTAAACAACTCAATCGATCTCATTAGACAAAGAAGAATACCTTGAGCCTTTTTTCATATAAAGCTGAGAACATAAGCAAACGAAATCCTTGATATCTGGATTGCCAGGATACTCTTGAAATGATGAAATATAATTTACAGTTTCAGGCAAATTTTGTGGAGCAGTTTATATTATAAATACAGGTGGGGGGACACAAATATGGAAACATATCTCAAAAACTTCATTATGAGGACTAATAATGCATTGGAGGTCTTTTCATGCCTTTTTGATGCTAATAGAATTTGCTTGTGGACGCGGTATTAAGCTCAACGGTCACTTTTGTCGCAGTAGGCGTAATGTTTTATGACAACCTGTGCTCGTCTATCTTTATCCCTTGTGAAAGAAATGCGGTGACACAACGACATTGTCGCAGAAAGAGAGCTGCCCTTAGCAAAAATCTTTAACCCCTGAATCGCTAAACGTTGCTGATAGAAATATCTCTTTTTAGAATTGTTATTTTCATTTAAAATAAAAAAGTATCAATGTTTGTAAAGCTCCTTTAGAATTTTCTAGAATATTAAAAGGACAAAACCCCGAAATTTGGCAGTTAGTTGCGGGAAAATGACACTGATATCGTCAGTCAGTCATGGTAAAATATCGCAAGATTCATTAATTGTTTGCAAGGGAAAAAAAGGCATGACAATTTTCAATCAGACATAAGGAAAAAATCGTAAACTTAGTCAGTATATCGCAAGAAGAAACAATAAAGTTTGTCAATCGATCACGGAAATATATCGCAAAATTTGTTAAAGGAGAAAAAAATTGCGAAATTCGTCTATGGCTATCGGGAAAAATAATTAGGATTTCTTCTGTTTGTAAGAATAACAAGTTGGATATTGCACGTAAAGCGTAGCAAATGAGGTGCGTTCGTTGATAACGAAGTTTTAAAATATTCAGATCTGCTGATATAGTAGAGCGTACTTTGGATACAGTATTGTGGTCGAAATCTTTGTGTTCCTGTAAATATGCAAGGAGTAATTCTTATTATACTTCAATAACGTATATCTTATTCATAAAATGTGAAGTAGTTTAATATAATTAAAACACCCCCCCCCCCCAAACAATGTTTCGCCGTATAACATTATTTAGTGGAATACATTTGTGTGGCCCTGTAATTTAATAATAAATATTCTTTGCATCACAGATTATACAAAATGTATTTTTAGTACATATTTCATAGATTCATGTCGATTCTATTATATTCAAATGAGTGCAACACCATTAAAATGCATTTGAAACTTTTTCCCCATTGACCGTAATGTAACGGAATACTTTTGATTGTCCTGGTAATTGATCAATGCATCCGATTTTCATAACATTTGAAATGACTCGACAAAATTATGTAATAAATACACGTTTTAAATTTCAAACGATTAAAATGCATTTGAAACTTTTTTTCCCCATTGACCTAATGTAACGGAATCCTTTTGATTGTCCCTGTAATTGATCTATCCATCCGATTTTCATAAAATTTGAAATGTCTCGACAAAATTATGTAATAATTATGTATTTTAAATTTCAAACGATTCGGTTGGGTAGTTTTTGCGTTGTTATATGCGGACAGGCGGACAGACAGACAGACGGACGGACTGAGCGACAACAATAGGTGCTACGTATTTACATAATTACGAACGCACCTAAAAACGGAAAAAAATGGTTCGACCCAGTTTCAGCCGGGCCAGAAAATTCCGGACTATTTAAAACATTATTAACCCCTAAAGAATTGGTTTAAAGATATTTTGAATATTTTACTAATATTATTTCATATTTTTATTTCAATAATAGGTAGGTTCCAGCAATATAATCGCTATACCCGCAGCCATATGTTTACTGTTTAGTATTTAGTAGTTGACAACTCATTGTAACCATGACATTTTACCCATAATTCCTCTTTCCAAAGCTTATTAAGTTCAATTCAATTTTCTTTTATTGAATAAATGAGAAATCTGCCGAAGTCTACCGAAGGATACCGTGCCGAAGATTGCCGAACTGAAACGATGTTAGCCGGAGTATTAGGTTTTTTTCTCGTTACGGAATTTCTGAATTTGGTCGCCGCGCTCAAAGCCCGCGATAAAAGCTATGCAATAGCTTAAAAAAACTAGTTATAGAGGGTGAGTTAAATGCTGGAGAAATGATTTTTCCACGTATATCATTCGGACTTCTCATAAAAAGTTTTAAAATCTATTTTCTTAAGAAGCTGATGATGTTAGTTCAACAGTTGTAAATTCTATATTGGAAACCATGAAATATTTGTTCAGCTACAGATTTCAGGAATTGTGCTGAATAGTGTCATTGCATTGAGAATCCTGCTCACTATTCGTGTAACCATTACATTAGCGGAACTCTCTTTTTCAAAGTTAAAACTTGCAAAGGTTTATATAAAATCAACGCCTATGCTAGATGAACGTCTCTCTCTGCTATCGTTCTTATACTGATTGAAAACAATTTGGCAATTAGTTTTCTTTTTAAAAATAATAGGTAACTTTGTTGCTAAAAAAGCAAGAGAAATTTCTTTATGATATATAATATGTCACAGAAAATGAAAGTAAACCTGTATAATTACTATGAATACTGATATCCAAGGAAAATTTTATTTATTTATTCATTATTATTTGTTTTGTAATATTTTTTATGGCTTCTTTCTTACACCTAAGTACAGACTATTTTTACTCTTATGCATCATTTTGTACAGTTTATAACATTTTATATTCATTTAAAAGGTTTCAGAAAAAAGGGCCGCCAAAATATATTTCGCTCAGGGCCAGCACGGCCCTGGGCGGAAGCGAAGTGGTGCATAAGCCAAAAATTGATATGACTAGTGGTTGACACGTAGGATTAGCATTGTGTTTTCCTGAACCCACTTTTCCACGCTTTCATGCTTTTGATTGTCCGGCAAACACAGTGCTAAACCTAAGAGTCAACCACTAGTGGTATCAATTTTTGGGTTATGCACCACTTCGCTTCCGGCAGACATGGATCATTAGATTCCTCTATTACTACTCTTCCATAAAATAAGGGATTTTTTCTTGTACTCGATGACTTAGGATTTTGTGCGGTTTGCTCTTGGACTATAATGAATCCACAAACTGTGCATGCATCGGATGATGTCAGTACTCGGTTCAGATCTAGCGTTGTTCTGATTGGCATGTTCAATTTTGTCCACAGTGACTTTTAATGTCTATGAAGCAATGATCGAAAGCATCGCATAAGCTGTATTTTCGATGCGCACAAGTTGATTAAAACACAATTTAACGATGATTTCTGAATAATTTTAAAGACTTACGTAAATAATGTATGTATATTTATTAAATAATCTGTTCAGTTTCTGAAAACGCAACAAATCAAATTGTGCGCAAACCTTAAATGGATTTGACTAAATATTTTTCATTGAAATCTTTAAAGCAACTGGCATGCACAAATTCATCAATAACTCCGATTTTAAATTGTCAACAACTTTAATTTTAAATTTGCCAGTAGCTCCGATTTTAAATTTGCCAATAATTTGTTTATTGACATTATATATATATATATATATATCATTATATATATGTGACGAAAAAGGGCGGTATTCCATCAAAAGGTATCAATTTTCGTTGAACACCATCTCCGCTGTACAGTACGTCCATTATCTTAAGAACTAACAGCAGGTTAAGCAGCCGTAATGGTAAGTTGACAAGAAGTGGATTGGTTTCTTGGGGTATTTCCCCGTAAGAAATTTAAGTCAATCAGTCTTTGAATTCATATTTATTATTAGAACACATAAAATAAATTAAGTTATTGCAGTAGTCACCGTTGCACACATCGAATACTACCACCTTCGTTATCTAAGCTACATCATTCGATTTTCAAAGTTCTCGGAAAAAATGAAACAGGCGTCTTAATAGTTTAAAAGTCAGCTGCATTCTGACGCTCTTCAAACCTAAAATGAATTTCCGAGACTCCACGAAAAAACTAGCCCCTCCCCAGTCGGCGCCAGCAAATTTAAGATCCAATTAGGATTAACTTCAAGTCTATGACGTCAGACATCATCATCTCTTATTGGCAGACGGAGCGTGTCCTCCCATAAGATCTTAATACTTGTGCGGAATAGAATAACCTGTTCACATATGCGAATGAACACACAGCAGACGATCTAATAAAAATTAAATTGAAATCTCGATAATTATTCTAAAAAGGAAAAATAGACCTCTACATTGAAAGAAGACTTCGAAATCGGTTCAGCACTTTTTGAGAAACAATCAATAGATTATTACTAAGCTAAATAAAATAAGAAAAAGAACTTTAGCTGTTAATAGCCTCATTTATTTTAGACAAGTGGAATAAATTCCAATCTGAATTATGTTATTTGAATCAATGCAGATACCACGATTTATGAATTTAAGCCCATCGTCACCATTTGAGATCCACGGATTCTGTGACGCATCAAGCCGGGCATATGCAGCAGTCATTTACATCAAAACTTTTAATCCTGTCACAGTAACACTTGTAGTTGCAAAAACCAAAATCGCTCCTGTTAAGACCATAACTTTACCTCGCTTGGACTTTCTTCAGCTCTGCTCTTATCCCACCTCATGCACGTGGTGAAGGATGCCATACCGAATTCCATCCATGAAGCATTCTTGTGGTCTGATTCCACCATCACCTTAAGTTGGATTTCAAAACCTCCAATTAAAAACGACCAATTTGTTCTCCACTGTGCAAATAAAATTCGAGAAATTTCCTCCATAGAAGACTGGCATCACGTTCCAGGTAAAAATAACCCAGCCGACTATGCTACCCGGGGGCAGTATCCTTCTGAATTACAAGAGTGTAAAGAATGATTGAATGGCCCTACATGGCTTTATAAATCGTCAAATCCTTTTGGTGACGAGCAGTCTTCAATTTCAAACTTACCTCTAGAGTCAATCTCTGAAAGTTCTTGTTTAACCATTCAATTAGAAAATGATAATGACATCCTCACCAATTTTTTATCATATACGAAGCTGCTTCGAGTAGTTGCTTGGATTCTTCGATTTGCTTACAACGCTAAAGTCCCCTCAAAAGGAGAGGGTCCCCTAAATGCTGTTGAACTCAGCAACGCTTGTAAAACTATCGTCAAGTGCTTAGAATATTCTACCTTTTCCGATGAAATTAACCTACTTAATAAAAAGAAACCTTTACCAACATCCAGTAAACTACTTTCTTTAAACATTTTTCTTGATGCCGATGAAATATTGCGGGTTGGGGGACGACTGAACAAACATGAAACACTTCCATTCGATTCCAAACATCCAATGCTAATCCCTAAAAATCATCCATTAACCGAAGCCATTATCCGACACTTCCATCTCTATTCCCTGCATTCGGGTCCTGATCAAGTTCTGTCCTTAATACATCAAAATTTTGGATTCCGGACGGCAAATCTACCGTTAAGAAAGAACTAAGAAAATGTATTCATTGCTTCCGAATATCTGCCCTACCACTTGCTCAGCTCATAGGAGACTTACCCTCTTCACGAATTAACCCTTGCAGAGCGTTTGAGCGTGTAGAGATTGATTTTGCCGGCCCTATCAATACAAAATGTCAACATAAACGGAAGTCTTCTATGCTCAAATCCTACATCTGTCTTTTTATCTGTATGTATACCAAAGCAGTACACGTCGAGTTAGTCTCAAAAATTACAACTGAAGCTTTTCTCTTCACCTTACGGCGTTTCATATCACGAAGAGGATGTCCAACAGAGATTTTTTCTGATAATGGGAGAACATTCGTTGGTGCAGATTCTTATCTTAAAAAACTGTACTTAGTCCTCAAAGAATCCCAAATCCAGGACTTTTGTTCGCAACGCCAAATTCTATGGCATTTCATACCACCTTATGGTCCAAATTTTGGACGATTATGGGAATCCTTTATTAAATTAGCCAAACGACATTTACTCAAATCATGCCAAGGCACTCTCATGAATTCGAAGAACTAACCACTACGTTACGTTTAATTGAAGCCTGCATTAATTCTCGGCCTCTTATGCCCTTATCCACAGATCCGAATGATTTATCAGTCTTAACTCCAGAGCATTTTCTTTTTGGTGCTCCATTACTAGCTTTACCTGAATTATCCAACCATAATAATCCATGTTTTAGTCTTTCTTCCAGGTGGAAGCTGTGCATCAAGATTCGCGATCAATTTTGGCTCCGATGAACAAGAGACTACCTCCACACCTTGTCTATATGGAAAAAGTGGAAAAAAGGTAACCAACCCATCCAGATTGGGCAACTATTCCTAGTCAAGGAATCTGCCATTTACCTCACTCAATGGAAGTTAGCTCTTATTGATAACATTCATCCAGATGCTGACGGGTAGTACGAGTGGTAACGATCCGTACAAGTGAAGGAACAATCAAACGGCCCATCCAGCAAATTGCTGTTCTGCCCGCCCTCCCCCCGGAGGGTATGAACTTGAAATCCATTGGGGTTTCCCCGCACAGGTTCGAATCCTGTCGACTTTTAATTGTGACGAAAGAGGGCGATATTCCATCAAAAGGCATCAATTTTCGTTGAACACCATCTCCGCTGTACAATACGTCCATTACCTTAAGAACTAACAACAGGTTAAACAGCCGTAATGGTAAGTTGACAAGCAGTGGATTGGTTTCTTGGGGTATTTCCCCGTAAGAAATTTAAGTCAACCAGCCTTTGAATTCATATTTATTATTAAACACATAAAATAAGTTGAGTTATTCCAGCAGTCAACGTTGCACACATCGAATACTACCACCTTCGTTATCTAAGCTACATCATTCGATTTTCAAAGTTCTCAGAAAAAATGAAACGGGCGTCTTAATATTTTAAAAGTCAGCTGCATTCTGACGCTCTTCAAGCCTAAAATGAATTTCCGAGACTCCACGAAAAAACTAGCCCCTCCCCAGTCCGCATCAGCGAATTAAAGATCCAATTAGGATTAACTTCAAGGCTATTACGTTAGACATCACCATCTCTTATTGGCAGACGGGGCGTGTCCTCCCGTAAGATCTTAATACTTGTGCAGAATAGAATAACCTGTTCACATACCCGCATCAACACACCAGCAGACGATCTAATAAAAATAAAATTAAAATCTCGATAATTATTCTAAAAAGGAAAAATAGACCTCTACATTGAAAGAAGATTTCGAAATCGTTTCCCGCTCTTTTTGAGAAACAATCAATAGATTATTACTAAGTTAAATAAAATAAGAAAAAGAACTTTAACTGTTAAAATAACAATACATTACGAAACTGAGATTAAAAGTATGTTCCATAAGTTAGAATTAAAAACTCAGAACGGACAAAATGGCGCATTTTTTTTTTATTTTATTACATATATATATATAACTTAAATAAATATGGAAAAATAAAAATCTTCCACCTATTCAAATTTCTCTTTTCTGAGATCGAACTGAAAACTTTGGGTTTATTAGAGACTTATAATCCAAGAGCCAACAGCACAAAAACCTAAGATATCGAGCACAAGAAAAAAAACTTTATTTTATGAAAGAATAGTAACAGCGGAATCTAATGATCCATGTCTGCCGGAAGCGAAGTGGCGCATAAGCCAAAAATTAATACCACCAGTGGTTTACTCGTAGGCTTAATATTGTGTTTGCCGTACAATCATTTCATACTTTTAATTGTACTGCAAATACATTAAACATGCATTAAACATTAATATTCCTGGGCCAATCACAAAAAAATTTACATAAGATTTCAGTTTTAGAATTTTCGTTTTGCAATTTTTTAATTTCTAAACATCACACATTTTTAATTTTTACACCATCGTATAGGGAAAAAATATACTTTTGAATGCAATTTGTTTGAAATCTGTACCTCAATTTGTTTTTGAATTATTATTATTATTATTATTATTATTATTATTATTATTATACTTTTTTTTGTAGTTTTTAATACTTTTTTTTCTCATCGTGGCAACAGAAGTATTCCAAAAATGTGGACATCACAAGGATTCAGATATGTCTCACAAGTATCTAGTCTCTATTTTTATCAGTTTTTTTAACATAATTTTTAAACTACTTTGGAACCTATTTACCTATTTTTCATAGTATGTGCATTCAATAGGTTACTCTCATGGTGGACGCTAAATCGCACAACGCTTAGGGATAAACAAACTGAAGACTCCTCCCACACTAGGAAAGAACGCCATCTACAGGCTTTTCACTTAATTATACGATATTATAGGCTAGTAAATTAAAAATAAAGGTTTTTTTTTAAGTATAAAATTAATAATAAGAGAGGGGAGAGTACATTTTAAAACCAATTATTTAATTTAAATGATTTAACATTGAAGTTATGTTTTGTACCTTGACTTAGGACTAGGCTCTTTTATTATTAGTATGTTTTATTTATTTGTTAATTACAGATTTTCCTGATTCTGATGTCATGCAATGAATTGAAAAAATTACTGCTGGTCATTGAAAAATCCATATTTAATTATTATTATAATTATTTAAGAATTCAAAGAAGAGCTTTATTTTATTCACAATTTTTGCATCATGTTAAAAAATAAGAAAAGTTTACTTAAAGAAACTCCCATAATTCTATTTTCCTAGTAATATTTTGAATTTATATTTAATAAAATAGAAATGGATATACAATATGAAAAGAAATATTAACAAATAATTTCTGATACTTTTAGTTGTCAATTACTTTCCAATACTTAAATATACAAATGATTTGTATAAATTAAATAGACAAATTTGTTCAAAAGATTTATAAAAAATTATCTTAACAATTTTTAAAAAATTAGTACAGAAAATAAATTATTTTTTAAATAAAAAACAGCAACAAAGTGTACAATTTATTTAACTTATTTCGGATTAACAACTATTTAAAAGCATATTATATTAAAGAAAAACAATATACTCAGTGGCGTAGCAAAGAGGGGCGCGGTCAACTGATAGCTAAAATTTTTAGAAATTATTAGTTAATACATTTCATTTCATATTTATTCCATTTTTCTTTTATTAAATATAAATTCAAAATATTACTATGAAAAATAAAATTATAGAGATTTTTTTAAATAAACTTATCCTGTTTTTTAATGAGACACAAAAAAGATTAGTAAAATAATGCTCTTCTTTGAATTCTTAAATAATAATAAAAATTAAATGTGGATTTATCTGTGAGTAGCCGTAATTTTTTTCAGTTTACTGCATGACATCATAAACTTTTAAGTTTGATTTTTATTTGATTTTTTATTTTTATTTATTTGAGAAAAAACAAACAAATAAAACATGCTAATGTTAAAAGGCTAATCCTATGTCAAGATACAAACCATAACTTCAGTGTTAAGGCAAACATATTAAATATTTGGTATTCAAATATACCCCCACCTTTCTCTCTCTCTCTCTTTTTATTTTTTATTAATTTTACTCAGTGGCGCAGCCAAGAGAGTGGTTTTAGGGTTAAAATCCCTCCTAGAGCTCAGAAAGATCGCTGTAATTGCCGGTTATATGATTCAAAACCAAACTTAATATTTAAATGTTTTCGCGCATTTCGGAATCCGTCGCTTTATTGAATCAGATTTCATTTAATAAAGTGATTCAATTAAAGTCGAAAATTCTACTTCGAACTGTGAAAGTGCATATTACATGCATTAGTAAGTAAAAATTGGTTATTTGAACTAAATCACTATGATAAAAAGTTAATTAAATCCAATTGATTTTTTAAATCATCAGATTTTAAAATATTCACTTTTTATATAAACATTTTAATAAAAATTTTAATTTTTCTTAAGAAAGGTGTTATAGTAAAAATAAAATACATTGACATGTTTCGGAACCGTTTAATTTATAATTTTTTTTTTATTTATATTATGACTATGGAACTTATTTGACGGTTCCGAAACATGTCAATGTATTTTATTTTTACTATAACACCTTTCTTAAGAAAAATTAAAATTGTTATTAAAATGAACTAAATCACTTTTTTGAGACATATTTGTTGTGTTTGGAGAGAATAAGAGAAACACTTATTTATTGTTTCAACTCAGAAATAGGCTAAGTGATCGTACTAATTTTGTGAGGGACATTGCGTTGAATGCAGGCCAGCAAACGACCCAACAATGCTACCATTATAGCACTCTTAAAAATAGTGAAGAAAAGAATCTCTAACCATGATGATAAAAATTCAAAGCAAAGTTGTAAAAAATATAAAATGATAAAAGATAAAAGTTACCTGTAATTTCTTGGTTGCTGAGGATCAAACTCAGGTGGATAAATACACATGTATGAAGACAAAAATGAAGAGAATATTTTTTGAAGAGAACAAATATTTTATTTAATATCATATGAGAACTTCTTTACGGACTGATTATTCTATATATATATATGTATATACTTTGTTTCATACGAATTCTCATATAAATAGAAATTATTAATTATTTTGTTCCAAACTTTCACAAAGGTGATGTATTATGAGTTGACATTTTTCTCAAACAATTCTTCTTCACAATATATTTTTTTTTGTATACATTTTCATAACATGAATAAACATTTTTTTTTTTTTGATCGAAACCAGGATAACATCATTTTCAGAATATTAATTAGATATTATTTCAAAAATATGCCTGGATAAATCACACAGAAATGTTTTCAATACTTCCCTTTGGGGACGCCGTTCCATATCCAAATAAAAATATATATATGGCCAAATAACACAAGATGACGAGGGATTGAATTTTGTAAGAAAAATTATGTAAGAGACATCTTCAATTCTTGAGTAAGAATCACCACCTCAGCATTTTTCTCAGAGGGAAAGTGAATTCACTAAAAAAACATTGAAGAATATGAAAAATCGGTGCGGTCAGTGTAGAACAAAACGGTTACGCTCAACGGCCTCGGGGGGCGCACACTTGTCCCGGTGTCCGCTAAATTTCTTTGGCACATCGTTCACCCAAAATGCATCCATCTCGTCTGAGCTCTAACTGCGCAACTCCACTGGTGGCGCGGAGTCAAGAGGGAAAAAGAACAAGGGTTACTGTAAACCCGGGATACGCCAAGTTGGCAACGCACGACAGAGGGGAGCGAGGAAAAATAAGCCAAGTTACGATTCAATGTATAGTAAAATATGGATTTAATAAGGAAAAAAATGATAAACACATAAAGAAGGAAGGCCAAAGCAGGTGGCCAGGCACTCAACGGCTTAAAACACGTCACCTGCGGAATTTAATTTGATAGGCCAAGGGGCGTGCCAGACTAACCGGAAATACCACCCATAGAACAAACTAGATTGTTCTAGAAGGTTTTCTAAACCGGAAGGAATGAATTCAAAACAAGATTTTACCGGTTTGGAACATTCGAAAGCTAGGTAAAGAAGAAAACATTACAGGCGACAATATCAAAAGAAACGAAATCGAAATAATATTTAAATTAAGAACATGAATAAAAAAGAGATGATATGAAATAAAATAGTTAATAAAATTGAATTAAACTAAAAAAATATGGGGGGGTTATCGAGTAACCACCACATGTCTACCCGGGGCTCCCCAAAAGAAAATATTGGTGAGATGACAAAAATGTAACAATTTTTTCATCGAGACAATATTTTCTAAAACATGTACAAAGATATAAAATAATTACACAAAATAAATGTATCAGAAATAGTTATATGAATATAAATAATTGTTTTACATGATAATTAAATAATAAAAATAATTACTATTATGGTAGTAATCCTTATGTAAATACACCAAATATAGCAAATATTAAAATGGAAGGTATACAAAAATTGTCTTCCAGAGGTATCTTATCATGTATCAAAAAAAATTATTACAGTCTATATCTATGTGTAGAAACAACAGTCCTTAACTATGAAGAGTCTCTTGTTAAGCTGTGCAAAATACAATATGATAACTAAATGCTTTAGCATATGTAAAAAAAATATTTGATTATACAACAACATGTATATTTATATTTTCAGTTGACAACAAAATGAAATATATTATAACTGTATATGAATCATACTATAACTGTATATAATAAAAAAAATGGATGATTTCAAATGACACATGATAAATTGAATGAATTTGTAAGTTGAAAAATTTGAAAAATACATACAAATGGTGCAGAGAGATTATTTAGGCTCTCATAAAAAAAATTTTTTACTTATATCAACATAT
This sequence comes from Maratus speculifer, assembly GCA_964019185.1. Taxonomy (NCBI): domain Eukaryota; kingdom Metazoa; phylum Arthropoda; class Arachnida; order Araneae; family Salticidae; genus Maratus; species Maratus speculifer. Next base: position 274,480,411 of record OZ025289.1, on the reverse strand, counting down.
AGCTTTTTAAGCTTTTAATTAATCTTAAATGAATAACCTTAGCATTATTCAATAACACATTTTCAAAGAAAATAACAAATTCCAAAAAAGCATATGTTAAATTGGTAGAAAAAGTAATGTTATTTTCGAATGAAAACATCATGAAAATGAATATATCAATTTTCAAATAGCAAATGTTGATACTCTCATAAAAGGAATATTCTTGAACACTTTCAACATAAATTTGACAATAATTGCATAAATACTTTTAATACTATACTTCATTCAAAATAAGCATAAAACATAAGATATTTATATTCTGATAAAAGGAACTTATATGAATATGTCAATCTTGTATATGACTTGATAATGTCAACTTACAAACAAAAATCAATTATGTCAAAGAATTTATATAAGACCTTTTGAATATGTTTAAATGCAATTTTTCAAACACTTTTAAAAAAAAACAAGTGATCATTTTTGTAATTGTTATATAACAAGTATTTTACTTTATATAAATATATAATGACTCAACCAACATCTTTGGATCCAAAGTATAAATACTCATAAGTATACAAAAAAAATATAATACTTATTGTGAGTCATTCATTTTTTTCTATATTTCAATAATAAGAGTAAAATTATTAGTATGCATAAGTTTATCATGCATTGTCATTTTTTTTGTTAAAAAAGGTTAAATTGTTAGAGCATGCATGCATTGTAAAGAGAAGTTATTATATAAGTCACAATAGGGAAAAAGACTTCATGAGTACTCATATTCAGGTTTACCTTATATCAATTACAATCCAGTTTTCTTAGTAGAATAAACATTTTTCAAAAATAACTTTAAATAATGACATAATATTATAACAAGCAAATAAAAGGATAAATTCTTTCTCAATTTTAGCACCAACTATTGCAATTAAAGACTTTGTAAGGTTAAAAATAGTAGTGTATGGCATACTTGAGATCATATACTTATTACAATAATTATGGTTTAGAAATGAATATAGTGAATAGTAAAGATATTTAGAACCATACATACATCAGGAGGATGACTGTTGTATTGCTTCAAGGAGAAGAAGACTTAAGTAAAGAAGAAAAAAAAAATATTAACAGCTGCCTGCAGCTTGGAGGAAAAAAAAATAATAATACCCAGTCATTCTTCTTACTCGACTATCAGTCTAACTAGTATTGACTGAATATACTACAAATCAAGAGTCATCCTGAAAAAAGAAAAGAAGATTAGTTCATTTTTTATACATTTTGAGAGTGCGAGGGCGAAGATCATAATTTTTATATTGAGTAGACTTGTTTTTAACACCAGTGTGAGTGCCACCAAGAGGAACTTGTGACTGTACAGATTTACTGGAACATGAAGATGTTTGTTGGCACTTAGAAGGAGAAAGAATTTGAAGAGATGTGTTACAAGCAGCATCATGATTTGAAACTTGAGTAGGAGAGTGTTGTCTCACAGGAGTAGAAGATGCATTATCAACAGGAGCTTGATCACTTGATACATTTTTAGAAGAAACTGAAGGATATTGCAATGTTTCATTTCTCTTTTGAAGCTTCAAGATTCTGTTAGTGTGAATCAACATTGGTGAAGCGTGACTATTATTGGAATCTTGAATTTGAATAAGCACAGGAGAAATTATTTTTTTTACCACGTATGGGCCTTGTACTTTTTTGTTAAACACAGTGGGAAATTTTACGTAAACAATATCATTAACATTGATGTTGGCAAATTTTAATTTTTCTCTCGATTTTTGGTACACTTTTTGTCTAGAAGATTCATTATTCTTGTAAGCTTGATAGTATATTTTCTCAATAACATCCATTAATTTATGAATTTCATAGGCAGTATTGAGAATTTTCCAGGAAACTTGAGATTTGTAGTTAGAATAAATGTCATTTATTTCTCTTCCAAAATGAAGAAGATTTGGAGTGAATTTTGTGGCTGGATGAGGTGTAGCATTATATATGGATTGGTGAATTTTTAGAGCAGTTGGTACATCACATCCTTGTGAAGCCATTGTGTTCACAGACGATTTTATTTGAGAATTAACTCGTTCACTTAATCCGTTAGCCTGGGGATGGGCTACAGAACTGTGTTCCAATTTAATGCCAAGCTTTTTATTAAAGAAAGAAAACATATCACTAGTGAACTGAGAGCCATGATCAGTGAGAGTTAATTCGGGTTTTCCATGAGTGGAAATGTAATGTAATAAAGCTTTTGTAACAGACTCAGCGCTGATATTATTCAAGGCATATAATTCTAAATGACGAGAAAAGTGATCTATGATAGTCATCACATATTGACGATTTCTTAATGGGCCGAGTAAATCCATAGAGACTTTTTGATTGGGAGCTGTTGGAAGTGGTGCTGGTAAGTATGGAGCAATATTTTTTTTATGATTTTTGTTTACTAAACAAATTTCACAAGAGTTGACATAATTAATGGTATCAGAAACAAGGGTTTTCCAGGTAAATCTTTTCTTTAAATTAACAATAGTTTTATGAATGCCAGTATGAGTAACATGAGCAATTCTTAAGGCTTTTGCTCTAAGTGACAAAGGTAAAACAGCTTTATGCAGCTCAATATCTTCTGAAGAAAAATGTCCATTGTAGCAAAGTAAATCATTACTTGGATTAATATAATAGCCATTTAAACTTTTAGATTTTTTGTTATTTTTAAGATCTTCATAAATTTGTTTGATTTTTGGGTCTTTTTGTTGTTCAGAGAAGATGGTGTGATCAAGAATTTCTAATAATGGATCTTGATTATTATCATTATTTGGAGGTGAAGAGTCATTTTGAAGATGACATGTGTGGTGTGTTTTGTCAACTAAACCACATGGAAAGTGAGGAATTTCATTATGTAAATCTTTTTGATTATCTACAATTGGTAGTGGTTCTTGTGTAGAAATAAGATCTGGATTATTATGGAGATCTTCAGTAGGAATGTGAGGTGTTCTACTTAGAAAATCTGCTAACACATTCTCTTTGCCTGGTACATGTTGGAATGTGTACGAATATTCTGACAGTTCTAACATCCATCGAGTAGTAATATCAGCTGGTGAAGTAGCCTTTTTATAATTATTAAGAGGTTTGGCATCGGATAATAGAATAAAGGGTCGACCAAAAATATAGTATTTAAAAGCTGTTATGCCTTTGTAAATGGCATAAAGTTCCAATTTGATGGCAGGGTATTGTCTTTCTGACTGAGATAGAGTTTTGGAATAATAGGAGATTGGTCTAAGTTCACCATCAAATTTTTGCATAAGAACAGCTGATATTGCTGTCTTTGATGCATCTGTATTAACATAGAAAGTTTCATTCCAGTTTGGGAGATTGAGCATAGGTTTTTGGAAGAAAATGTCTTGTAATTTTTTAAATGCATTTTCTTGTTCAGATTTCCAAGAAAATTTATTTTTAGGTTTGGTAACTTCAATGAGAGGAGTAATCAATTTAGCAAAATTAGGAATAATTGACCTATAAAATGAACACAAACCTATAAAACTTTTCGTTTGCCTCTTGGTTTTAGGCGTTGGAAAAGAGGTAATTTTTAAAATGTTACTTGTAATAGGAAGAATTTTATGATCTGTGAGTTGGAATCCTAAAAAGTTAATACTTGTTTGCATAAAGGTACATTTTTCAGGAGACAGAGTAATGTTATTAGCAATAAGAGTGTCTAATAGCTTTGTGAGTTTCATGGTCATTTCTTCAAATGAATTAGCGCCAACTACAATATCATCTTGGTATGCATAACATGAATCAATTTGAGATAATTGAATAACTGAGTCAATTAATTGTTGGAAAGTGCTTGCGGCCGTCTTCAGGCCAAATACGAGACGTAGGTAGGTAAAAATTCCCCATGGAGTAGTAAAACTGAGCTTATCCTGCATATCTTTAGGTACAGCTATCTGCCAGTATGCAGAGGGCAAGTCAAGAGTAGTATAATACTTAAATTTTGATAACTGCACCAATAGATTTTGAATTCTAGGAAGAGGATATGAAGATGGAATAATAATCGAATTTAGCAATCTTAAATCTAGAGCCAAACGATACTTTTGAGGTTTTGACATATCAGTTCTCTTCTTTTTAACAAGAAGCATGGGACAGGCCCAAGATGAATTTGATCTCTCAATAATGCCAGCATTTAACATTTGATTAATTTGGTCAAGAGCTTCTTGCTCGAGTGCCTGTGGCACAGGAAAAGGTAGAGTTTTGACTGGATGAGAATTTAGCATAGTGAATTGAGGATTGACCAGGTCGGTATGACCTAAAGTGTCAAGAGATTTTGAAAAAGCAAGAGCTTTACTACATAATAATTTTGTTAAAGATTCTTTTTCATGAGGAGGTAAATGTTTTAAATCAAAGTCATTTGGAGACAGTTCTTGAATTCGTTTTCTCTTAATCTCTTCAGATGGTAAAATTAAATTACAATATTCGTTCTCAAAATCCAAATCAAAAGAGTATTCCTCAATATCTTTCTCATCTACATTGATACATTCGCCAATAATTGAATTTTTATTTAAATGAATGTCCAGCTTTGATATATTCTGACATACAACCAAAAATAAATCATTTTGAATTGCAGATTTGGAATGCAAAGATTCATGTAACACAAGACCTTTATTTTTTAAATTGGGTTTGAAAATAAAATATTCAGATGGAGGATTCAAGTACTTAACATGTAAATAAACAAAGGAATTAGGAGGGATTAATTCCCTATTGAGTAATTGTACCATGTTGGAATTCACCAAAATTTTATTACCAATATTTAAATGAGTTTGCTTTTCACCAACATAACTAAGATCATTAGTATTTTCAGATGTAAAATTCTTGCCAGGCATATTATTATTAGAAGATAAATAGTTCACAACATTACCATAATCAGTTGGAAAACAGTTAGAAAAATAAGTAAAATTACCATCAATATAAGGGTTATGAAAATTCATAGCAGTACTAGCAACATTATTTGTAAACAAACCATTACTTTGAAAATTATAATTGTAAGGATAGGTTGTATAATTGTTGACTAATTGTAAATTTGTATCATCATAATTTGCACATATATTATCAGTATAAATACCATTACTTAGATTATTTGACATAGAATCTTCATAACAAGGCATCTTGTGTACATCTAAAGAATATGGTACATTTGAATTATCATAATTATATTCAGAATTCATGAAATACCAAGTAGGAGATTCGTTATAACTGTGAAAAGGAATATGTTTATCCTTAATCAATATAGACTTAAAGCTTGGTGAAATAGTTATGGAATGTTTATTGATAAACTCAAATCCAAGTATGGCTTGAAAATGAACATTTTGTATCTTTGTAAGGTAAAAGACATGATGAAAGAAAAATTTATCGATTTTAAACGCAATCTATATGCATCCTTTGAAAAAAACTTTAGAATTTATGGTAGACACAGATACATTACGGGATAAGAATTTATAGTGAAGCCTGGATTTAATGCTATTAAAGCATTCTTGATCCAAGAGTGACAAACTTGATCCAGTATCAATTAACGTTGAAATTTCATTATGTTGAATGCACTGTAAAACATTTGTGTAAGCTTGCCATCATTTATGTGTGTAACGTTCCTCAAATTCTGGAGAAAGTCATTCTGATATTTTAAAAAACACACAAAACCAGAGGATATTTTCACAGAGGTTCGTGGAACTTTCCACTTGAAGCATGACGTATGATGTAGTACTCCAAGCGCATGCTCAGTGGTAAATGTCGACATAGACGACATGAGGAATTGAGAAGGAAAACATTAAACATGTGATCAACATCAACATCTTCCGGCACTATTTACAAGAAAACGAGATATGAAGTAAGTTGTCATTTTCTTAATATTTTATTGATAAAATATTGAGTATTTCAAATATATAAGTTGTTATAATCTAAAGTTTTGAAACCAGTGTCCATTACTGAAATGCCTATTTAACTAATTTCCAGTAATGAACATCCAATGTAGACATTACTAAAAATAATTTAGTAAGTTCATAGTATATAAAATCTTCTCACTTATTTGGAAAAATTTGAAAGTAATTATTTTTAAATTATACTTAAAAAAACTCATTACTGTAGGAGTGAGGGGAAAGAGTAGGACAGCGGGAGGGATGGGACAGTAGGAGGAATGGAACAGTAGATTTTTCTCTTTATGTATATACTAAACATTTCATCAATCAAACGTAACACGATAGCCCAAGCCATCATAACCAAATCTTCAACTAAAGAAAAAAAAATGATCAGTATAAACTTGCAGTCGTATAACGGAAAAGATTTATTCAAGAATCAAAAATAAATTCGCTTAATATAATTTATATGCTTTTCATATATAAATTACTTGTATATGCATAGATGTAATAGTTTCCTTATTTATGGAACAATATACAGTACGTTATCAATAATTTAAAATAAGCTTAAAAGACCTATTTTTGTTTATACATAAAGTTTAACACAAAACAAGGAAGTGGGGAGGAATGGGACATGGTAATAAAAGGAAGAACTTGCATGTCGACATAGTAAATTCGACATTTCCATTTTTAGGTAGATTTCGTATGAAATACTACCTATTGCATTGTCTCCCATGTTGGAATTTCTGAAAAATTTTTGCGGATCTACACGAATCATGACTTCTAGACCCCAAAACTACCATCAGTAAAAAAGTTTATATATATATCTACACTGGTGTCCAAAATTTAAGCATAATTGGTAATTAAGTAATTTTTTTTAAGTAATGAAAGAAATATGAATCGGAATGTGCTGAAACTCCAGGTGTGTAAACAAAATAGTACGCGTCACATATTTTCGCGAAGAGTTTTCCCCGAAATCGAACAGGGGACCGTTAACAAATTGAAAAAGAACGAAGATCTTTTGGATAACCCTGTCAAAACGAATGTAGCAAAAGCGTTCAAACTGCACATTATGATTAATTGGCTTATTGTAATGTACTGTGTTAATTTTTACAAGGATAGCATGTATACTCGTAGAGAGATTAAGGTTTTTATAAAAACAGTCCTAAATTTTTCCAAGTTTTTTGCTTATAATTTGCAGAGTTCTTATTATAAAATAATGTTCTTTTCTGAAAATATGACAAACATCATTGTACACAATACCCTGTCATCAGAATTTAAAAATAATAAAAATTGTATGAAAAATGAGTATGTTAAGTAAATAATTTTTCATTGCGCATGCGTCAACGATATCAAAATGTCATTTGCATATTGTGTTAGCTAAATGTATAGAGCAACTTCTGTAAAAGTTTCAAAAACATAGCTTGAAAATTCTGAAAATGGGAGCCTATAGAATCAACTCAAAATCCGTTATTCCTAAAGGAAGCAAAAAAATCAGGGGTTTTACCTAAATATAGTTGTACGTGCAATATTGTGTAGGTACTAAACAATGGAATATGGATACAGCCCCTCATCTTTTTGCTTCATTTAGGGAATAAAGGATTTTGATCTCATTCTATCAACGATAATTTTCAGAATTTTTAAGCTATGTTTTTGAGACTTTCACAAAAGCTACTCTATACATTTAACTAACATAATATGCAAATGAAATTTTAATAGCGTTCACGCATGCGCAGTAAAAAATTATTTAGTAAACTTGCTCATTTCTCATACAATTTTTATTATTTTTTAATTCTGATGACAGGGTATTGTGTACAATGATGTTTGTCATTTTTTCAAAAAAGAACACTATTTTATATTAAGAACTCTGCAAATTATAAGCAAAAAACTTAGGACTGTTTTTACAAAAACCTTAATTTCTCTACGAGTATACATGCTATCCTTGTAAAAATTAACACAGTACATTACAATAAGCCAATTAATCATAATGTGCAGTTTGAACGCTTTTGCTACATTAGTTTTGACAGGGTTATCCAAAAGATCATCGTTCTTTTTCAATTTGTTGATGGTCCCCTGTTCAATTTCGTGGAAAACTCTTCGCGAAAATATGTGACGCGTACTATTTTGTTTACACACCTGGAGTTTCAGCACATTCCGATTCATATTTCTTTCATTACTTAAAAATAATTACTTAATTACCAATTATGCTTAAATTTTGGACACCAGTGTATCTATCTATCTATCTATCTATCTATCTATCTATCTATCTATCGGTGTATATCACTTTCTTCTAGACACGATAACTTCCATAATTATGCTCAGATCTTCATCAAACTTTTACATAAAATCAAGGGACATAAAATCTCGGTTAAGTTCGTTAATGGGCAAAATCGGACCAAGGGGATGGAAGTTAGGAGGGTTTTTGTGAAAACAGAAAAACGCGATAACTTTTTAATCAAAATAGATATCGAATCGGTTTAAAGTTTATATTACTTCTAAAAAATGAGGAAAAAGTTTATGCGTGACAGATTTTTGATAAAGTTAAAAATGGGCTCAAGGGGCGAAAAAAACTTGGTTTTTGGGAGAAAAAAATTCATAACTTCGTCAATTCTCAAGATATCAAATCCAACTAAATTTTACATAAATGTACTCAATATTATCTAAAACTTTTGTATTTACAAGTTTTTGATAGGACCAATTTTTACCGATGAAAAAAATTAAAAACGAAAAGAAAAAGGGGGGAGGAAAAAGAAAAAAACATAACTTACTCAATTCTTAAGCAATTAAATCTAATTAAATTTATTTTACATCTTCACAATAATATCTACAACTTTTATACTGACAAGTTTTTCATAGAACCAATTCTTATAGCAAAAATAAATTAAACAAAAATAGGAGTTGGAGAAAAAACCTCAAATCTAAACTGCTTATATTCTGACTCATTTTAAAATTCATTTTTGATTTTAAACGCATCCAAATGACAGATCCTCTTATTTAGCAACTATATAATGCGACTTATTGGCCAATTTTTTGATAAAGGCAGAATATATTTTTAAAAAGGCTGCCAAAAAAGGTATTTTGAACAGATTTCCCGAAGTTTTCATCATTAAAAAATTCATTAAGTATAACAAATTGCGTTTTTCATGAGTCATTTTTAAATTCATTTTTGTTCTCAAACCCATCCAATTTACAGGTCCTATTATTTAGGAACTATATAACTTGACGTATTGGCCAGTTTTTTGATAAAGGCAGAATATATATTTTTTAAAGGCTGCCAAAAAGGGTATTTTGAACAGAATTTCACGAAGTTATCGTTATTAAAATTTGAGGAAATTTAAGAAATTGCGTTTTTACCGAGTCATTTTTAAAACTTTTTTTGTTCTCAAACGCATCCAATTTACAAGTTCTCTTATTTAGGAACTATATAATGTGACGGAGTGGCCAGTTTTTTGATAAAGGCAGAATATATTTCAAAAAAGGCTGCCAAAATAGGCACTTCATACAAAATTTCCCAAAGCAAGATGATTAATGAACTGTAGGTATTCAAATAACAAATTGGTTATTTTATGACTCATTTTTAAATCCAATTTTGCTCTGACACGCATTCAATTGACAGTTTTTTGTTACTTAGGAACTATATAATGTGCGTATTCGTCGATTTTTTGATAAAGGGTGAATATGTATATTTTAAAAGCTGTCAAAGTAAGCACTTCGCAAAAAAATTTCCCAAAGCGATCGTGATAAAAGAATTGAGGTTGTATTCAAATAATAAATTGTTTATTTTATGACTCATTTTTAAATTCAATTTTGCTCTCAAACGCATTCAATTGACAGTTATTTATTTAGGAACTGTGTAATGTGCCGTATTGGTCAGATTTTTGATAAATGCTAAATATATATTTAAAAAAATCTGTCAAAGTGGGCACTTCGCACAAAATTTCTCAAAGCGATCTTGATTAAAGAATTGTGGATGTATTAAAATAATAAATTGGTTATTTTATGACTCATTTTTAAATTCAATTTTGCTGTCAAACGAATTTAATTAACAGTTTTTTGTTATTTAGGAACTATATAATGAGCATATTGGTCAATTTTTAAATAACATAATTCAAAATATATTGCCAAAATGGGCATTTAAGTAGAGATAGGCATTTTTTTTTTTTTTTTTGAGATGAAAACTTTTCGAAATCTACCTCCGCCTATAGGCCATGCCGAAAGGGATTTTTTTTCATAAGATGAATCTAATTTGCTACCATGCAAGCATTTTTAGAGGATAATATATTATAACATTGATTATAAATTAATTTACTTCAAAATGTAAATAAATTGAAGTGATGATTTTTTAATGTCCTCTACGACTAAAAATCTTGAATTTTTATTCATGATTGTCATTGAATCCTAAAGATACAAGAATTTTATGATGTGGCACATACATTATCATCCTACAATGTTTGTTTGATTGTATATTTAGCCGACACTAGCCTATTTATGCTTTATAGGTTTGTTTTATAGCTGTCTCATACATCCGTGTAAGTGGAGAGGTATGGGGCACATTATGAAATTTACATTTCTTTAATTATAAAATAAATTATTATGTTATGTTTCTATATTGTTCACGGAGATTAAAAAGTCGTTCACAATGCCCTCTATAAAGTGAAATTTTAGTGTTTGTGTCAAACAAAGTTGATTTTCTTACTTTTGTAAATACTTTTGTAACTGTCCCATACCATCCCACTCCCCCTTATGGTTTAATAAAAAGCTTCTTTCAATGTTTTAATTAATGTTATCTGATAAACAATTTTTTCTAAATATTGTAATCAAATCATTATTATTTACATCTCTGCTTTTGATATTTTTTAAACTAGCAAACAATATTATTTATGGTCATAGAGAAAAAAGGGGCTAAAGGGGGATGGAGCTAGAAACAAATTCAATTGAAAAACGACAATTTTTTAAAACTACACAAAATCTATTTGGTTCTTAAATGTTTGATTATTCATCTATTATGCACATAAAAATTAACATTAAATTATTAAATTTATAGCATAGTATTAAAACAATTTTATTTGCAGATCCGTGGCTTCAAACATCAGTTTTGCAATTTTATTTTGAAATAGTTTTCATAGTATTTATTAAGCATCAATAAATCTGTGGTATTTTCATATTTGTAATATTAATTACTACAATTAATTCATCAAGAAACTTAACTGTTAAATGCAAATTATACACCTTCACTCGCCTACTCTTTTCTTTTTTATTCTTTTTCTACTAATCCTTCTGACTTTCTCCCATTATTTCAATTTTATAACTGTAATTCTGATATTTGATGTTTTGAATCATCTATTGAAATAATTAAAATAAACGGATAATATATATATGAAATAGATGTGTCACTAATCGATACCCTTAATGAATTTCTATAAAAATTAATTTTTAATTAATATTATTTATATTACATTTTTTTCAACATTTTATTCATCACTCAACAATTTTTAACAATTCTCATAATGCCATCTCTCCTAAATCAAAATTTAATTGTAAATAAGAGAAAAATATCAAAACACCCACATTCCAGTAATGGATACACCTCAAAATGTAAAAAAGTTAGGGGAGACTAGGGATGGTTGACCACGGCGGAGACTTGACCCACTCAACCACTTTCATATTTAAATATTTTTCAGACTTTTGTCGCAAGATGATAAACAAAGCTAGGGAAATTATCAAGCAACAAGCTTCATTTCATGCAGACAATTGAAGCAGGTGAAACACAATCAGCTGTGAAGACTTTTAACATAAATGTTGAGATTTTTAAAAATATTTTGCAAGAGTTTCCCAGTTAAAATATCATGGAAATTTAAGTTAGTAGGTTTTAAATAATACAGAAATATTGAGCTTTAATTATAGGCATTGAATTTTGCACAGGTATATTATATGTTTAAAATAACTATGCTTTTTTCTTTAGAATATAGCTTAGGGAGAGAGGCTTGACCTAGTCAATATGTTGGAGGGTTGACCTTAGTGAAAGCTCCCTTAATTAAATGTTTTTGAAATCTGTTTATTATACTTGGTATACAATAAAGGGTGAATGTTCATATTTGTAAAGGAACGTAAATTTATTCTGCAATTATAAATGAACAATACAAAAAATGTTATTTAAAATTAACCTTTAACTGGTGTGACATAAATCGGCATTTAACTAGTGTAAACCAGTCTGCCACACCGCTCCATCGTAAGATGAATAAAAGGGGAGATTAATTTATTGGATACTGTTTTTGTACTGAACATTTTGTAAAGGGCTGTTATAATTTAAATGAACCTATTCAAATGTCACTGGTGATAGTATAAAGTTCCAAAAGAAACAAAATTTCGGTAGTGTTTATAATTAAACAGAATGTTACATGTTAAACAATAAAAATTTAAAAATGCAACGGTCTGTAAGACTTGTAACATCAGATAAATGTTGAAGATATTTCGGGAATTAAAATCTTTGTAGCTTTGTAAAGATAAAAACTTCGTAAAGCTATTTTATAAATTATTTTACTTGTTTTAACCTTGTACCTTAAATATATTCTGTTTTTTTTAACTTATTTTATTTCTTTAAACTTTGCTATTCTTAGTTTTTAAAACTTTTTGGGGGTTTTCAAATTTATTTTTTCTATTCAAATCTTGTAGCTTAAAGGTATTCTATATTTTTTAAAACTTATTTTATTTCTTTAAACCTTACAGTTTATAGGTATTCTAGGTTTAAAATTATTTGAAAATGAGATTTTTAAAATTACTTTATTTGTTTAAACTTATAAAATAAAGGTATTCTGCATTTCTAAAAATGATTTTATTTGCAGATATCTGGTGGGGGAGTGAGCCTGAAATTGCTAAGTCAAAACTCAGTATTTGCCAACTCAGTGAAAAGCAAACATAAATACTTCTCGGGGTTTTCCAACTAGTTTTATTACACAGTTTTATACACAGTTATATAATAGCTTTTTTTAATTATCACAATTAGAAAATATAGCTTTTATTTGTAAAACGTTTAATAATATTTCTAATTATATTGGTGAATTTCGTCCAATTTATCAGAAATAGAAAGTGTATTAGTTTTTAATTAAAGTTTTGAACTAATTTGCCAATTCAGTTTGTAAATTTGCCAACTGTAACAGCATGTGCAAACATTTGGGTGGAAGGGGTGTAGCCTCCCATCTGTACCCCCTTTTAGCGAGGCCCCTGTTTATTTGAATATTTCTTTACTTTTGTCTGTATATCTACATAAAATGCAGAGATTCATGCCTCTTATGAGTGAGGAGCCTTGAAAAATTATTTTTTCATGATTAAAATCTATCTTTCTTCAGATATATTGCATTTATGTCGCAGGTTTATTCTGATAACTGATTGTATAACGAATAAAATAATACATAAAACTTTGTTGAAGGTTCAATATTTAAAAAAGTTAAAAATGATTTAGTTAAAAGTGGGTCAAACATGCCTAATTTCATCTGGTTGTTTTTATGACTGTAATTAATTCTTGAATTAAATGAAAGTTCTCTAATGAAAGAATATAGCCTATTTTAAATAAATTTCACAATTAGGATATAAAAATTAATAAAATATTTCAGATTTATTTACAATTTAAATTTATTACTGTGATTATCATAATATCAACAGTTTAATTATTTTGAATAATGTTTTAAAGTATTAAATGTCATGAAATTACAGTTATCAAATTGTGAACGTACGAGAGAGAGAGCAAATGTGTAGGGGAAGACTAATCTACTGACTAACTAACTAACCCTTTAAGGGGCAAGGTACTTCCATTCGTAAAATTCTTAAAAGAGAGATCGACACCAAAAATTATTAAAAAATTTTTTCGAAAGTACATAAAAGCTTTCGTTCTTGCCAGGTATCTCCGATGTGCTAGTAACTAATATAGTATGTAGTTGAGTATAAAGATATTTTTTTAACTGTTTTTAAAATAATCGGCGGATGTCAGAACGATGTAAAAGAAAATTGAATTCAATTCGAATCATTTTTGAAAATGCTGAATCAAAGGCCCCAAGAAGGTGAGTATAAATCAAAATGTGTCAAACCTAATGTATATATATATATATATTGGTTAAAAAAGTTAGCTAATAGGACCATTTTTAAGGGAGCTATAATGAAGGACCCATAAGGGAACAAATGATAGTTAAAAACAGGACCATAACATCAAAAATGTTAAAATTCCCTTGTACTTAACACTTCATATTTACAATTAGTCAAAAATAAACATAGGTTAAGAATTATTCATTAGAACAACATTTTAAAGAAATCATTAAAAAACTGAGTAAATGCTTTAAAAAAAGCCCTAGGACTCCAATAAAAATATCAGGCTGTGGGCCGTGGAAGAAGAGTCCAAAACCTAGCTTTAAAGTTACGCACTGAGAAGATGGAAAAGTAGGGGGTGGAAGATGCATGGCGAACAAAACTTCAAGGGCCCTACGGGACACAGAAAGCCCCGGGGTCTTTAACGGAATGTAAGAAAGTGGAAAAAACTAAATGAAAAAAGGATTTAAAAAAGGAAGATTAAGAGGGGGCAATTCAATAACAATTTAAGGTACATAACTTCAAGGACCCCTGTGCCATGTTTAAAGAGGCTAAAAACTTCTTTCGCATGTAGTTGGGTAGTTTTTTTTAAATATATATTTATTAAAGTAATGGAAGGACGCTAAACTAAAGAAAATTATATGCAATTCGTGTGGATCCCTTTTTAAAAAGTTGCACCAAGGGCCCAAGAACGCGATTAATATTTAAAATTCGTAGTAGTTCAAATCTGATTTTTTTCTGTTCATGTAGTTGATGAAGGACTTAAGAAGTTGTTGTAAAAAAAGACTAGTGAATTGGACCATTTATAAAGGAAATGTAATAAGTGCTCTAAAGATACCAATTGACAGTTAAAAAGAGGGGCTTAACAGGAAAACATGTTAAAATGTCTTAGTACTTAGCGCAATATATCTACAGTAGTAAAAATTAAGCATACGATATGAAATATTCGTTAGAATATTATTTTAAAGAAATGCATAATTTGATTGGGAAAATGTTTAAAAAAGCCCTAGAGCCCGAGTAAGAATGTGAAGGTGTTGACCCTGGAAAAAAATAAAAGACTCAACTTTAAAATTTTGCTCTGGGAGGGTGAGAAATTAAGGGGTTGAAAAATGTTTGGCGTACAAAAAGTTCAAAGGCCCCTGTCGCCCCCTAGGGGGGCCCAGTGCATTATGGAATGTAAAATCTTGAAAATATCTAAATGGAACAAATGAAGATAGGATTGAATGGAATCAATTTATTTTCACAAAAACCTCAAGGGGCCGTGAAACGGGCCCTAAGGATCCAGCGTCAATACTGAAAAATAAAACAGCAAAAATAACTAAGTGGAGAAAGGTCCCTCACAATGAAAAAGATTAGATAAAAAGAGGTCGCGTTGTTAACAATTTAGTGCATAAAAATGTTAAGGGGCCCAGAGATATTGGCCCTTAAAATATTAAAAGTCTCAGTCTCAGGTGCATTAGGATCTGTCTGAGAATGTCTTTACCTAAATTTTCAGACTTCTACGTGGGGTAGATTTTGCTAGTCATCGCAGATATTCACAGATATTTTTTATTTTATTAGTATATATGTTGATTATTATTATTGATTTATTGTTTTTCATTTGCATTTTCTAGATTGAAAAACAAATACAAATCATTTTTAAAGAAATATCGGACTTCAAAATTGGTCAAAAAAACTATTTTTTTCTTTAAATTTATATATATATATATATATATATATATATATATATATATGTAATAAAATAAAAAAAAATTCGCCATTTAGTTCTCTCTTAGCTTTAATTCTAAAATTGCGGAACATATTTCAATCTTAGTTTCGTAATGTATTAACTTTTAACAGCTAAAATTCTTTTTCTTATTTTATTTATTAATAATATATTGCTTGTTTCTTAAAAATAGGCGGGTAGTTATTTCGTAATATTTCCTTTTTAGAATATTCTAGGGATTTTAATTTTATTTTTATTGATCACGTGATCTGTGTTAGTGCGCGGATATGTTAAAAGGTTTGTCTATTTGCGAGACAAGATATAATCCTTACCCGAGATTCTCGCCTCCTAGGCCAATCAGAGGTGATCATTTTTATTACGTTGACTTAGATTAATCCTGGTTGGATTTTTAAAATGATTGACGCGGAGTGAGGAGGGGCTAGTTTGTGGTTTTTTCAGAGCGCAGAATGTGATTGACTTTTAAAATCTTAGGATGCTGTTTCTTTTCCCTCGAAAAATTCTAATATCTTGGAATGAAGCTTAATCACGAAGTTTTGGAATATTTCATGACCAGGCCAAGGTGAATGTGGGGAAGAACTTACGTAGTTTATGAGTTAATAAATAAAGGAAATGAAAAACTCATGGATTTTGTTTTCATAATGGGGAAATACCCCAATGCAATTCTTCCACTGATTGCCAACTGCCGGAGCAACTACTCTGCTCGTGCTGCTGCTGATTCTTTGAAGTAACATTCTTAGGAGTTTACCGAACATAGCCTTCGTCGAATTATTATTACATATATATATATATGTAATAGTAATTCGACGAAGGAGGCTATGTTCCATAAACTCCGAAAAATATTACTCCTAAGGTTCAGCAGCAGCAAGAGCAGAGCAGTCGTTCCGGCAATCGGCAAGCATTGAAATCCATTGGGGTATTTCCCCATTATAAAAACAAAAACCATCAGTCTTCAAATTCTTTTATTTATTAACTCATAAAATCAGTAAGCTCTTTCCCGCAGTCACCTAGAAACTGTCATCGAATGTTCCAAAACTTCGTGTCTAAGCTGCCTTCTGAGGTATTTGAATTTTTCGGATAGAAAGACACAGCATCCTAATATTTCAAAAGTCAATCGCATTCTGAGCTCTGAAAAAACCAAATGAGAAATCCACATTTTCACGACAAACTAAGCCCGTCCTACTCCGCGTCAATCATTTTCAAGATCCAACCAGGATTAATCTGAATCTACGTAATAAAATGATCACCTCTGATTGGCCTAGGAGGCGCGAACCTCGGGTAGGAATTACTTCACGCCTCGCAAAGAGACAAGCCTTTTAACATCTTCGCGCATTAACACAGATCACGTGATCAACAAAAAATAAAATTAAAAATCTCGAGACTATTCTAAAAAGGAAAGATTACGAAATAATTTCCCGCTTTTTTGAGAAACAAGCAATAGATTATTAATAAGTTAAATTAAAAAAAAAAGAAAAAGGACGTTAGCTGTTAAAAGATTAATATATTACGAAACTAAGATTAAAAATATGTTCCACAATTTTAGAATTAAAAACTCAGAGAGAGCAAAATGGCGCAATTTTATTTTATTTTATTACATATATATATATATATATATATAGGGTAACATCCCCAGTAATTGGCACATTAAGAATTTGTCTTTAAACTTACTTCAATTTTCATTACAAAGGAATAAGATATTTACTTAGAAGTATTTTTAAATCAAAGAATGCATATTTGTGCATCTATTTTGCCCACTAAAAGCAAAAAAATTTGAAAAAGTATTTTTATAAAATTATATTTATAAAAAGTTGCTGAAATCACCAGTGATTGGCACCTAGAGCACCAATGTATGACACCTTGTGATCCAATAATTGGCACATGTTTATATTTAAAAAAAAAAAAAAAACTTTACATTTTGCATTGGGTTTAATCGCTTTAAATGAATTTACTGTGGATGAAGATGCCATATTTTAGGTTTTTGAGATTAAGAAATCAGCATATTAGTCTTAAATGTGAACACTTTAAAACAATACAATTATACTTATATTAATACCCAGTAATTGTCATGCTGTCCCCAGTAATTGTCATATGAAGTTTTAATGGATTCCAATTAAAGATAATATTTCATATTTTCAAATAAAAACAAACGATAAACAAAATTAGTCTATAACTTTAAAAGTACTTCCAAAATAAGTGGTTTAATCTCAAATTCCTTGCGAATTCCTTGTAATTGGAGTAGGTGCCAATTACTTGGAACTAGCAAAACTGAAGCACCATTAATTGGCATCTATCATTAATTCGGAAATCCAAATATTTGTGTTGAAAATACTTTTACACAATTAAAGTAACCCTTTTTAACTAAACAAAACTGTTGTCAATTAAAATTTAAAATATGTTATAAATCAGATAATAATGAATTGAAAAGCATGCCTTCCTTAAGTCAAGGAAAAAGCATTTGCAACAAAAATGGCTAATTTCATACAAGCCATAATTGTTTCTCTTTCCTAGGCACTATAGTCATCTAGTAGCATAAATCAAAGTTATAATCTTTAACGTAAATAGCATATAACTGGTATATGGTCCTGCATTTTTAAGAGAGTGGATATGAATCTTATTTTAGGACATGTTTGTAGGATGTGCCAATCACTGGTGCATGCCAATTACTGGGGGTGTTACCCTATATGAAAACCTATTTAATTGTAAATATTTTTATATTTCATTTTTACCCCCAAAAAATTATATCTCGAGATATTGTAAATACACCCAACACAATTGCCCACACAAATTAAAACTTTAACCAGGGAGAACGCGCGCTTACCCAAGGTAGAAATGGTTTTAACTTTGTCACCAACAAAATCAAGTTATAACCGACATTTTACTTAGGCAGAGACAATCCTTACAAATTTTGCGATAAAATAAGTTGAAGATTACTTTTAAAAGATAAGTGATTACAACTGCACAAGTCATACGCATTCCGGGTCAAAAAGACCCGGCGCGTGTACTCTCGGGTTAAATGACTTTTTCTGAACGTTTATATATTATTACTTTCATGTTTTAAAAATGGCAAGGCTTTTTTTCTTGTTGGAATAGATTTGTCCGTTTTTGTACATTTTCTTTATTATAGACTTGATAAATATATACATGGAATTAGCATTCAAATTTTCTTTATTTAAAAAAAATAAAATAAAAGTATATATGAAGATGTGTGAAATTCCATTTTTCATTATGTATGTTTCAGTGAAAAAAAAAGCATTGAATGCAATAGTAGATATGTCTAAAAATCCATTTGCAATCTTGTATAGTACACGTTTAAAAATGTTTAAAAATGTAAAAAACATACATAAATATTTAAAGTAGTAGAAATCTTAAATTTAAATTTTTCAATAATTTTATTTTTAATATGCAGTTTTTCAGAATGTACTTTTAGTAGAACATCAAAATGCATTGAGTTTATCATTTGAACCATATTATTAAAAAGAAATAAAATTTCTGAAAAAGGTAAACATTCACCTTAATGCATTTGAATGTTTTTTTATGAGTATTATTTTTAATGCTTAAAGAATAAGAAAAATAAACATAAATCAAAACTTAAAAAAGGTACTCAATGACACCTTCCACTAGTAATTTTGCTGAGATTCTCATAAACGTTTATATCAGACAATTACGATAAAAAAAGAAAATCATGTTTTTAATTTTAAAATTTGCTTTTTTTTCAATTTTGTTTCAAAGAAATCTAACAGTTGATAACTGTATTTGTCGAGAGATTGTATTTCATGTAGTATCTAGTATATGATGTAGTATTGATCTGATGATTGTACTTGAAAAGTGTATTCGATGTAGATTTGTCCTAAATTTTATAACCCCTCCGTAAATATTCTTGTATATAATATACTGTTTAAATTAGCTCAAGTTAATCCCATTGCTATTTTGGGGCATTCTAACTTTTGAAATTTTTTATTTAATCAAAATAAAGTTAATTTAAAGTATATCAAAACTAAACATTTTATTAAGATGCAATGAACTAATTATGATGTTTCATTTAACTAGGTGTCACAAATTTGCGAAGATTATGTGACCATCGCCTTTCATTCTCTGCTATGAAAAATTTTCCAGTGAGTAAAAAAAAAGGATAAATGGAGAAATTGAATGATCCAATGAGAGCGAAATATTGTACACGGACAACCCAAATTCTGTGTAAAGAAAGAACATTGTTATCGCTTTTTGGAACAAATACCCCAGGTTAAGATAATCTTCTGGAGATGGCACGCATGAATATCGATTTTAAGCAGCCGTCAACTTCCAGGATTTTTCTACAAAATTTTGTAGAAATTACTTGAAACTGTGCCTCCTGACGATGAAGTTGCAACCAACATATCTTATCATCATATCTAATAAACGTGCATGCAGACTTGATAAACGAATTTAAAAGAAGAAAAAAAGCTATCGAGTTTTGCTACCCCATAATTTGTTTGCACTTCCGTGTATAAAATTTTTTATCATGTTATTGAACTTTTATTTTTCTAGTAGAGTTTCAATAATGATAGACTTGTATTTTATTTTATATGTCTGTTCTCCCCCCCCTGTTTAAAATTAATGTTGAGAGCGAGACTGTATACATATCTTCAGAATTACTTTTGTGTGTGTATGTGTTGTAAATTTCTTTAAATTTAAAATAGATAATGCTGGTAGCTGGTTTTCATAAATGTTTTTCTTAAACAATTTGGAAGTATTTTTTTAAATAAAAAAACAATGGAATGGAAATTTATGTTAATTTTTTGTGTGTTGTGTGAAAATATATTTGAATTTGAAATAACCAATTGTGCAAGCTGCTTTCATAAATGTAGATGTTTTCTTGTTTATTTTTTTGTATATTAAAAATGAAATATTAAACGTGTTGTGTGCTCTAAAAATAAACAGATTTGATATTCATAACTAAGCTATAGTAAAAACAAGATTTTATGTGGGTACTTTATGCTGATATTTCAGGATTTCCATGAATATAAGTCCAGAGGTACTCTAAACTAACTTATAGAAATTTGAGTGAAATGTGAAAACTTACTGCAATTTCAATTTAGAGGTGCAACGAATGTTTGGTTAATAGTAAGAGGATAGAAAGCCAAATATTCTATTCCTTCTTAATATTTCACTATTAAATTAAAGCATTAACTAAAAAACGCGTATCAACCATATTAATAAAGAAAATCACAAACATATAAATTATTTAGAAACAATGCAAAATTTCAGATATAAGTCTAAGTTTAAATAATTATGTTATAAAAATTTGCTAAATATTATTTTTTAAACAAAATATACTTTTAAATTTTAATAAATTCTTCAAAGTAACTTTTTGTTCATTAAACCTTTTTCACAGTTACAGAAATATTTAAAACTAAAGGCAATCTAATTAAGTTGTTGTTACTTGAATAAATATAATTTTGCAAAATAATTCACTATGATTAATTTTATAGATATTTAGTATCAGTATTGTTCAAATATTCAATATTTGCCTTAAATTGATTTTCATTGTATTCCTTATTTTAATGTGTTTGTTAAAAAATGAAATTACAGTATTATTTTCAGTGGAATATTTATTAACAGATTGTGTTCCATCCAGAATTGTCTAACATTTTAATAGGGTATGCCCAGTAAGACGGTATGCAGATATTTTTTGTTACCAACCACTTGGCTACTAGTCTATCGGGGTTATAGAAGATAACCCTACGCAACTTTTTTTTTTTGGATTCAGAGTCCATCATCTGGAACCAATCTGGTATATAAATATTTTTCCATCTGTCTCGAATGATTTTAAGCTTTGTTAAAACTAACTTGTCGGCCAGCTCATATGCAGGATGTTGACTCATAACATTATTGCCTTATAAGTCCATATGTTGGTTGTGGACATAGAATCTTAATTTACAGGGCAAGACAATCTCAAACAGTTGATAAAAGTCAAAGTTGCCTGTTTTAACAAAACATTTAGATGAAAGTACAATTTCTTAGGTATCCTATAAATATGATATAAATTATGTAATTAATAAAAGCAATTTCTCTATTTGAAACAGAACTACAGGAGTATATATCTTACAAATATACAGAATGTTCCAAATTCCTTTTTATTTGCTTAGGGTATAAAATAAATTTTATAACTTTTTAAAAGGGATATTTGTTGGTAAAAGCAACTGCAATTTCTTGTAAACTGCATCATTTTTCACTAATTTACATAATATATGTGTTTCTTTCTGCAACACAGATTACGCTGATTTTTATTTTAATCATTCCATTTAAAAAAAAAAAAAAAAAAAAGATTAAAATCACGCAATGCTTTTTCTATTAGTAATACTTAGCTGTATTCTAAATCAATGTAATCTTAAAAAGATTAGATTATAAGTTATTTATATCTCCAGTAGCTGAAAAATCTCCAAGTGTCTGCGACAGGCATTTTATGGATAGAAAATAATCTCATGAAAAATGTTACAATTGAACAGTTAATTATTTAAAGAATCACTTACTTGTACTATCTTTATGCATTTTGTTAACTTTAATTTTTAATAAAATTAAGTATTAAAGAGCTAAGCAATACTATAAATCCTAAAAAAGTTCTGTTGAAAACTAAAATCCGCAAAAGAGAAAAATATTGTGACATTCGGTCGCCCATCTTGAACTTTCTGCTTTTGGGTTTATTGCAAACAAAAATAAAGGTATATGATCTCAATACACTGTAAAGATGTTCTTTTATTTTCATTGTGCTCTTTTTCATTTTTTCTGTTGTAGACCCACTGACCAGATAAGAGAGAATTCATTGAATGTGATTATAAAAGTATCCCAAAGTAAATACAAAACAAATGAGAATTGTCTTGTTTTTAACACCAAACAGCAGGTACTAAATACCAACTATTTACGCACACAATGAAGGAAAGTACTTGAACTAACTATTAAAATTTTAGAAATTTACTGTTTACTGAACCATAGGTAGCAAAAGTACAGATTAGCAGTAATTGTAATTTGCTTACTGGCCCAGACATTTTCAGCCAAGGGGGAAAATTACAATTAAAATCATTCATTGTCCATTAAAATGGTTGTATTAAAATTATTTTAGTGCAATTGCTTATCCACCATTTACTGGATTTATATTACCTGCAATTCATTCTGTTGAGCTGACCAAATGCTGTAATCAATAAGGTTACCTGGGTGAATTAGGTTTTCCAGATTGATCCAGAAGTAATTGACAGTTTCAGGTAAGAAAGTCAAAGATTGAATTCTGTCTCAAACATTTTTCAAATTTGAAAACAAAATTAGAAGATTACAATTAATATAGCTATTTACCAATTAGAATACTGTGTTAAAATTCTTTTAGTACAGGACAAATTGGATAGATTTTAAACACATAAATAGCAATTAGGAAAAGTGATCCTTTATATCTCCATTTTATAGAATTTGCAAGATTCAAAGACTAAAAAAACTATCACCCTAAGGAATTTGTATTATAAAAGAACATTAGTATACAATATGATAGGCTATAAAATTAATGATTTTATTGCCCTTTGATCTTCAAACATTTTTAAAATGTACAATCAAGTTCTACTATCTAGTAGCATTCGATAATACACAATTTGTCAAATATCTATATTTATTGAAACTCTATTGAGTAATTAAAAGGAACATCCTTGAAATGATGGAAGATATAATAGGATAGTTCATTTTTTTCAATGAAGTTTTAATCGCGACGGCAAACAAAGTAGAATAAATGGAAATACAAAATACATCTGCTCACCGATGCAACGGAAAATGCTCAAATTGGTCTATTACTGAAACAAATGACTATGTGGGTCCTGATTGGTATTCTTGTAAGCATAGCATGCAAATTCAGACACGTGTTATCATTTCTGTTACAAACAACCAAATTTATACCAAATTTCAAGACTTTAAATATAACCGTAAAACGGCATATTTTAATTAAAACAAGAATATTTGATGAGATATGGACAGTTTAAGAAGTAATTTTCAGTCTAAGGAAAATTATAAATTGTTCCACATTTTTCAGAAATAATGAAAAAATTCATTATTTTTAGGGTAATATTTTTCTATAGCTAAACAAATAAATCTGGTTTAATCAAACATACAATTACTGTAAAATTATACACACATTTTGCGTAACTATACAAAAAATATGTAGTGAAATATTATGTCTAATGCTGTGAAAAGTTACAGGTAATTAGTCTTACCTTACTAAAAGGTACTGTGTAACCTTGCTTACATGAGGTGACACTGCACAGTCAAATGTAATTAATACTTACACATAAAAATGGACAAATTTCTATGAAAGTGTGGGGAAAACTCAATCCTACTAATGTATAAACTTACACGCAATGACTGCGTGACATTACAGAAATATGTGGGGGAAGCTTACTCCTACAGATGTGTAACCTTACAAACTATTACTGTGGAATATTGCAGACAATTGTACTGTGACCTTACGCAGGAATTGTGTTATGTTTCACAATATTGTGGTGAAACCTAACGCAAAATTACTGTGTGAGATTACAGACATATTTGGTGTAACGTTACTCAGGAATTTGTGTTACGGTTCACAATATTATGGTGTAACCTTACAAGCAATTACTGTGTAAGATTACAGATAAATGTGGTGAAAGCTTACTCCTGAAGATGTGTAACCTTATACGTAATTACCATGAAAGCTTACAGATAATTGTAGTGTAACCTCACACAGTAATTTGTGTCATGTTTCACAATATTATGGTATAATATTACACACAGTTAATGAGTAAGATTACAGACACATGTGGTGTAACCTTACATAGGAATTTGTGTTATATTTCATAATATTATGCTGTAACCTTACACGCAATTACTGTGTAAGATTACTGACAAATGTTGTGAAAGCTTACTCCTAAACATGTGTAACCTTACACACAGCTTCTGTGTAAGCTTACAGGTAATTATGGTGTAACCTTACATAGGAATGGTGTAACCTTACTCATAATATGGTGTACATTTACACAAGACACGAGTAATGTTGCTCCATTGATATCGGTTGCAAACCACCATAAGACTGGAGGCAGCAATGCTGCCACCAGTTTTATGGAGTAACGTTACACCAAATGTTTTACAGTGTGTTTATGAGTATGCATGGAAGAACATACGAGTTATTAAAAGAACTGCAAATGACATGCCTTTCTTGTACATCATCATCAATTTCTAAAGTTTGTTTGGATGTCAACGAATTATAAGAACATGAAGATTTGTTAAATTTAGGTGTCACAGGGGAGGTTTGGACAGCTGTGGATGATACTAAAGTGACTGAAGAGCTTTTGTCAAATTGTTGTTTGTGTTTGTTACTAAAGTGTACTGACCCTGAATGAGAATTACGGGAGAG
This sequence comes from Maratus speculifer, assembly GCA_964019185.1. Lineage (NCBI taxonomy): Eukaryota > Metazoa > Arthropoda > Arachnida > Araneae > Salticidae > Maratus > Maratus speculifer. The sequence continues at coordinate 274,455,357 of OZ025289.1, read as the reverse complement.
AAGGCGGTCAGTAGAACCAATCTCCCTTATTTGTTTAAATGATGAACATTGTTTTTATTTTGAGAAGAGGTATAGCTTTTCCTTCTGTGAGAGTTAGATGAAAAATGAGATGAAGAGTTTTGATTAGAATTACTAATAATGTTTTTAAATTTGAAGCACGTATCCATACGATGATTGAATTTTCCACAAAACACACATTGCACAACATCTCGTTTGTGATAAAAGGAAGCAGAGTTTTTTTGTGAGAAAATTTGTCGAAGGTGGGTTGATGATAAGGACGTTTCCGATAAAAATTATGTTGACGAAAATTATTTTTATGTTTATCTGTAGCCTCTTGTCTATGTGGAGAAGGAGAATATATTCTAGGTTTTCTTTTAAAATTACGAGAAGCATGAGAACTGTCTTTTGGAGTTTGCAAAGGTGAAAAGGTAGTTTGAGAATTGACATAAATTTTATCCTTCGTATGTTTTATAGGAGTCTTATGGAGCACATTACTAGAAGGAATGGAATTATGATGGACTTTTTCATTATCCAAACAATAGGCTTGATTATAATTCTCGTAAGATTTTTTAGGGGGGGAGTCGTAAATATCTTGAAGAAAATTTGCTCGTTCAAGAGCTAACTCAAAAGATGAAATATTTTCTTCAAGAATTTTTCGTTTAATTTGTTTAGGCAAAGCCTCAAGAAAATGAGTGAATTTTAATGAATTGAGAGCAGAAGAATCCAATTTAGGGTAAGCAAGCCGAAGTTGTTTATCCAGCCGAAAAGCAAAATTTTTGACTGATTCATTTGAATCTAAGCTTAAATTCTGCAAGGATTTAAGAGAAACAGTCTTCTTTGAGGGTAAGAAATAGTCTATAAAAGTTTTCCGAATGTCTTGAAAATCATAGTTCTTGAACTGAGACTGTGTTTCAAGAAAGAAGAGTAAGGCGTTACCCTCCAGTTTCGATTTGAAAAGAACAAAAAGTTCTTTATCTGTGAAATTATTTAACTCTTGTATATCAGATAATTGATCAAAGAAGAATTCCATAGTCTGAGGGTTGCCGTCGAATGGCTGAATTGCAATATTTAATTTAGACTTGGGAGGCATTATGAGATAATTAAAGTGAGAGCTCAATAAATGACAGGTTAGATTTGGACATAGACTGGTCTATAATAAATAATATATAAATCGACCCATTATTTAAAAATATTGACAAATTTCATTTACGTTATACATCATTTTTATATATATTAAGAAGAAGAATAATTATGTGATGAAGAGAAGAAAAATACCAACATATCTTTGTTAGCATCCGATCAAAATAACATGACCCAAAAATTTTATGTAAATATATATATCATATGGCTCAAAACAAATATTCTTATATTTATGACAAGAGGAATTATTTATATTAGCATAATCAATTATATTTACCAGCACCTCCGTTAAATAATACATATATTTGTTATAAATTATATCATGGCAAGAAAAATATATCAATAAATTATGTTATATATACTGTACTGCTCCAAAAGAAAATATTATCTCAGCATAAAATCAAAATATATTATGCATTCATTTATTGCACCACACTCAATAAAATAGGAATATAAAATATTGATCACTGCATGAAGATATAATTTGAAAAATAATGAAGATATAATTGAAGATAATGAAGATATTATTGAAGATAATGAAAGATAATTGAAGATAATTGAAGATTTTTTTTTTTTTTTTTTTTTTTTTTTTGGTTGGAAATATGTATATATAACGAAAACACAATGGTAGCAAAGGAAAATAGATGGTCAAGCGTTGGTCACTGCACCAAAGGAAAGATATACTGTTGTATTTGGAGAGAATAAGAGAAACACTTATTTATTGTTTCAACTCAGAAATAGGCTAAGTGATCGTACTAATTTTGTGAGGACATTGCGTTGAATGCAGGCCAGCAAACGACCCAACAATGCTACCATTATAGCACTCTTAAAAATAGTGAAGAAAAGAATCTCTAACCATGATGATAAAAATTCAAAGCAAAGTTGTAAAAAATATAAAATGATAAAAGATAAAAGTTACCTGTAATTTCTTGGTTGCTGAGGATCAAACTCAGGTGGATAAATACACATGTATGAAGACAAAAATGAAGAGAATATTTTTTGAAGAGGACAAATATTTTATTTAATATCATATGAGAACTTCTTTACGGACTGATTATTCCATATATATATATGTATATACTTTGTTTCATACGAATTCTCATATAAATAGAAATTATTAATTATTTTGTTCCAAACTTTCACAAAGGTGATGTATTATGAGTTGACATTTTTCTCAAACAATTCTTCTTCACAATATATTTTTTTTTTGTATACATTTTCATAACATGAATAAACATTTTTTTTTGATCGAAACCAGGATAACATCATTTTCAGAATATTAATTAGATATTATTTCAAAAATATGCCTGGATAAATCACACAGAAATGTTTTCAATACTTCCCTTTGGGGACGCTGTTCCATATCCAAATAAAAATATATATATGGCCAAATAACACAAGATGACGAGGGATTGAATTTTGTAAGAAAAATTATGTAAGAGACATCTTCAATTCTTGAGTAAGAATCACCACCTCAGCATTTTTCTCAGAGGGAAAGTGAATTCACTAAAAAAACATTGAAGAATATGAAAAATCGGTGCGGTCAGTGTAGAACAAAACGGTTACGCTCAACGGCCTCGGGGGGCGCACACTTGTGCCGGTGTCCGCTAAATTTCTTTGGCACATCGTTCACCCAAAATGCATCCATCTCGTCTGAGCTCTAACTGCGCAACTCCACTGGTGGCGCGGAGTCAAGAGGGAAAAAGAACAAGGGTTACTGTAAACCCGGGATACGCCAAGTTGGCAACGCACGACAGAGGGGAGCGAGGAAAATTAAGCCAAGTTACGATTCAATGTATAGTAAAATATGGATTTAATAAGGAAAAAAATGATAAACACATAAAGAAGGAAGGCCAAAGCAGGTGGCCAGGCACTCAACGGCTTAAAACACGTCACCTGCGGAATTTAATTTGATAGGCCAAGGGGCGTGCCAGACTAACCGGAAATACCACCCATAGAACAAACTAGATTGTTCTAGAAGGTTTTCTAAACCGGAAGGAATGAATTCAAAACAAGATTTTACCGGTTTGGAACATTCGAAAGCTAGGTAAAGAAGAAAACATTACAGGCGACAATATCAAAAGAAACGAAATCGAAATAATATTTAAATTAAGAACATGAATAAAAAAGAGATGATATGAAATAAAATAGTTAATAAAATTTAATTAAACTAAAAAAATATGGGGGGGTTATAGAGTAACCACCACAATATTATGCTAAAAGAATGATGATTTACTGCCACACAAATGCTCTTTGGATTTAACTATTCGACAGAGAATATTCTAATTAGTACTGATTCTATTAACCGGCATTCACCTTTATTAGAAACTCAATATCCCCCCTTGAACCGAATTCTGGCTGCGCCACTGATTTTACTTAAAAATATTATTTTAAATTTATTAGCTTATGGTTTCATATCATAAAATAAAAATGTCATGGGTAAGCACAGAAAAAATATTATTATCATTATTTTTGTTATTGTTTTAAGAATATAGTGAAGGATGTTTTTAGTTCATTGAAGCAAAAAGAAATTAAAATTAATTTAAAGAACTCTGCGTGACGTATTTTTAAAGTGCTCGTCAATAAATGGCGCTCACTTATTAGTGTGGGAGGAGCTTAGGTTTGTTTATCCTTAAGCGTTGTGCGATTTAGCGTCCACCTACTCTCATAGGTACCTTTTTGGTACAATCAGAATTGAAATCCAACAAATAGTTTTTGAGTTTAGCTTGACGAAAAAATTATTCTTGACTTTTAACCACTTCAGACCTGAGCATAAAATATTTCTACAAATATATATTTATTGCTTTTGCATAATCGAAATGACACCATAGATAACAGATAGAGTCATTTTTATGAAATCAGTACTTTAAAGGACTGGTAGTTTAGGTTTAAAAATATGTATATAAAAGTATTAATTCCCTTAAAACATCAGTTTAACTACCAGTGATATAAATTTATACAATAAAAAAATTAAGGTCTTTAAACAAGCAAATCATCAGCAAATCTTCAAAAAATTTTATTGTAAAGCATTTAAATAATCATGAATATTTCTTACTTTCTTGATCACAATGTCTTGAAGGTATTTTCTAATCTCGGATGAAAATAATATCTGTTTTATGAGGTAATATTCATCAATGTTGACGTTTATTGGTTTTTTTTTAAAAGCAAAAAACATTCAGCTAAACAGAACTAAAGTAAAAATGCAAAAAAATCATACAGTTTAGTTTTTATGAGGAAAAGAATGGAGGTACACATTTGTGTACCTCAGGTCTGAAGAGGTTAATATCGTTTTGTAACTGTTTTGATCCAGAAAGTAATATTGCGCTGTGTATTATATAACCCTCGCTCAAAGAATTATAAAAAGAGAAAAAAAAAGGTCTTTCGGTTACATTGTTTCTGAATAACACTACCTGACAATTTCATGCTTTTTCGAACAAAAATTAATTAAAATTCATGTCATAAAGTTCTTCCTTTGGATTTGAGACTAGCTTTAAAACGTATTTTTTCTCTGTTGGAGAAATGGAGAAAGGGGGAAGGGGGGCAACTGAAATTCTGTGAGCTTGCACCACTCAATACTGTTGCACTGCTGTCATTGATGTTAAATCCTCTTATATTTAATGCGAATGTTTCATCACTTGAAAATGCTTTTAGATTTTTATTTTACTTTATTTAAAAATGAAATAAAGTATATAATTAATTACTAAGAGAAAGTCACTGAGTTACTGCCAACCCATAGACAATTTTATTGACATCTTCTAATTGTTTTAGTCGTTTACTAAATGATTTTCGACAAATTTTGCTCTTAAACTTCGAAATACTCATCATCATTAATTTAGTTAATCACTTTTTAATGAATTATATGACAACTTTAATTGAAGTACCAAAGAAGTACTTCCGTTTCTTTCTTTACACTGACCAAATACTTTGAAAGATTCTTTAAAATCACAAAACAAGAATGTGACACGTAATTGTTTTATTCAGACATAAGCAAACAATGTTCCATAATTAATATTTAATTATATTTGAAATCATTAGGACAAAGAATTTGATTTATTAAAAATCTGTAGTTTCGAAGATTTCTTTCAAGTTTTAAAAATAGTTGTTATTCCACTAATTAGCAAAGTTTTAGGAATGTTAATCAAATTTATCATCCATGTCAGAATAAAGAAAAATTGCACTGTTAAATTAACTGAAGGGTTAAAGATAAAATCGATTATAGTTTATTTTTCTGAAATTTAAGGTGACAATTTATATAAATTTAAGATGGCATCTTATAGATTCAGAAGAAAATGAAAGTAAACTTTGAAATCATTAGCATAAAATAGATTAATACGAAGTTGAAGGTACGATAGAGTAGTGTTCGAATTTTGCTTTTTCCGTTCACTCAATTTTAGCAAGCTTAAAATTTGCAATATACTCTTTGGCTATCAGACAAACTATAATTAATTTGCCAGATACAAATTCGATTGAAAAGTTAATGGGACTAATTTTTTAAACCCATCATTAACCACTTTTCAAGTAGGCACTTTCGTTGTCAGATTTAAAGCCGTATGATTACTTTGCAACAGAATTTGTGTCTGGAAAATTAATTGTCTCATAGCCAATAAACTGTCAAGTGTGAGTATTACTCGCGGTCAGAGGGTTCCGTACATTAACTTTATGAATTATAAACTGTATTATTAAAAAAATATCGTTGCGGAAAGAATAATAACACTTCGTAAAAAATATACAATGAGGGCCTGCTTACCATAGTCAAACACTTACACAAAAAATTTGGTTCGATTCTATGCATAACTTCATACACATTTCGGTGGTACAATATTGAAAATGGCACAAAAATTGCTATTACAGCGTCCCCTTCCGGCGGAATATTTTTCAAATTTAGGGAGGTCTTACTAGCCATAGCCAAACACTTACACAAAAAAATTGATTCATTCCTATGCATAAAGCTTCATACGCTTTTCGATGGTACAATATTGAAAATGGGACAAAAATCATTAGTGCAACGTTCCCACCCGGCAGATATTTTTTTTAATCAAGGGAGCCATAGCCAAACACTTACACCAAATATTTGATTCAATTCTATGCTTAACTTCATACACTTTTCGATGTTGCAATATTGAAAATGGCACAAAAATCGCTATTACAACGCCCCTTCCGTGGGAATATTTCAAAATTGGAGGACCTGCTTGCCACAGTCAAAAACATACACAGCAAATTGAACAAAAAAATTTATTCAATTATATGCGTGTCTTCATACACTTTTCGGTGGCAGAATGGCGACATACAGACACACACATGGACAGACAGGTATTTGTAAAAACATATTTTTTGGAATCTTTGACCCTTAAAACGTGCAAATCCGTCGAAAACCGGAAGTCGAAAATAATTTCGATTACGATACTTTCTTCGATCTTCAATAGAAGAAAGTAAAAAACTAACTATAGAATTCAGTTTAAAGTATAACAAGATCAGAAATTTATAAAACAAAATTTTAAGTACAAAATAATATTCTTAAATTGAAAAATTTTATCATAAAAGGAAGTTTTTCTTATTTTGTATTCCTTAACATGTTTTACAGTTTAAATTCAACTGAACCGAAACAAGGAAAGATTATTTTCTAATAAAACTTTATATAAGCGATAAATATCTAATTAGACAGTTTATATTTCAATGGCTATTCTGAATTATGTCCCACATAATTATTAATTCTACCTTTAAAAATAAAATCTTCAAGTCTGAAGTTTATAAAAAAAATATTTATTTTCTTCTTTAGGTCAAAATGTCACTATCAAGAACAAAAATTCTGTGTCTACAGAATGACATACAGTCAATAACAGTTGAAAATTTCGTTTAAACTTTAAATATGGGCGGACAGCGCCTGTCTAAATTAGCCTGTAATCTTGGACAGATGCTGTCCCTGCTCCCGCTTAAATGTTAAACTTGTTTAGGCTGAAAGTATCAAAAATCTTTATATTTGAAAATAAATAGAAAATATCAAAAATCTTGATACTTTGAAAATAAATATCGGATATATATAATGATATATAAATCCATTGATATACAGGGTGAGTCATAAATATTGAAACAATAGGCTATCTCCTTAAATATTGCCCCTAGACCCATACTTCCAATTGCAAAAATTCATAAAAAAGTTGAATTTTCTTATAAGATAAGTTGCAACTCCATGGGGGGGGGGGGGGTCTATTTGAAAAAATACGAAAATCAAATTTTTATACGGCCCCCATAGGGCAAAATTCCCAATTAGAAAATTATTCCTTATGCATTCCTAAATTGAACAGAAAAAATGTCATCTCCGTATCTAAAAACCTGACAGAGATATTAAAATCCAAAATTCTCCAAAATTCGTGACTTACACCACTTAACCATGCCTGCAAAAAGAAGAAATTTTAACGCATTTTGAGAGCAGATGAGGGATCGTCCACAAATTGTGCATTATTATATGTCGGTTTAAGACAGTGTCTCTTATTTGGACATAACAAAGCAGCATATTGAATTAAATCTAAACTTGTTTTCAAAATATGTTGGTACTCTACATAGCAAGTCTGCATGGATCGAAATATCCAGGTACAGTCCCAAACCGATCCATAGGTAAAAAAGTTCGGCCCGGCCTGGAAAAATGTTAAAATCACACCACAGACCGGCCTGGAAAAAAGCTTAAATTATAGCCCGGCTCAGCCGTGAATTTCTACATAGTTTTTTACTTCAGTATGGTTAGAAATTGTTTCGTATGGAAGAGTTCTGACCATCTCTACTAAGTGACCATTTCTACTTATTATAGCTTCTTGTTTTTTATATTTATACTTTTTATTTTTTAAGAAGCGTCAAAAGCTGTGATATATTTATTTTACCAATGAATCTATATGTAAATGTTTCACTTATATTTTAATAGCATTACTCCATATCCCATGCGTTGGAGAAATGGAAAAATGTTATACAGAAGAACCTTTTTAAGACGGAATCACATAGGAAAGAAAAAATACGTTATAGACAAATAACCTTCCTAGGAGGTGTAAATGGAGTTTATTTTTTTCCCTAATATTATTGTATTTATTTTGCATGGATCAACACATTATCCGTTTAAGACAGAGTTCCGTCATAGGCACATTTTTTTCACTGATTTATCGTATATAAGTTTTTGCCTTTAAATATACTATTCCTTAAAACAAATAAATTTTAAAGGGTTTTTTTTTTTTTTTCTAAAATAAAAGCGATTAACAGCCTCTCCAGGACGATAAACAGCCTGAAGTTGTGAGAGCTAAATTAAAAAAAATAATAATAATAAAAAAAGACTTAATCTGCATTTTAGAAAATGCATTCTTTTAAACAACTGACGAACATTTAAACAGTACACTACATTTTCCTGCATAATGAATTTTCCCCACTATTTCTTGTCTTTAAATTATTAAAAGTTAAGAAGTGTTTAAAAAAAAGAAAAAGAAAAAGAACTTGAAACATGTCATTTTTGATTAGTTTACATTAGTTTTGTTTTGGCAAATTTCAAAAAATTTTTACGTTTGAAAATATGATTTTTTTTTAAGTTATATTATTTTTTCAATAAATATTTATAATAGTTTTAAAATTAATATTGAAAAACAAAAACCCTGGAACAAAACTATAATCAGATTTTCATCTTTAATTAAATGGAAAGAAATTGAAATCCGATAAATAATGTTTCGAGTTAAAACGATTTTTAATTATCTCATTTAAACCAGTACAAACCATGTGAAAATTTTATAAATTGTATGAGAAATTTCAGGATGTGTTTTTCTTAACAAATTATATGGCTTACCATCACCAAAAAAGAGAAAAAAAATCAAAACACTAACTCAAAAGATAGATTTTTACACGTTTCCTAGAAATGTTAAAGTAACTTTGTTTTTTCAACTGCGCACATTTCAATTTGTGTCTAATCCCTTAAAACCTGATGAATTTTTTAAACGGCTATAACATTGCGAGTTTTAAAGATATGAAGATGCAACTTTTTGTGTCTTATTCAGGACTAGATAAGGAAAGTTTTCCTAGTTGGAATTTTTATCCTACGGGGGCCGTATAAAAATTTAATTTTCGTATTTTTTCAAATAGACTCCCCATGGAGTTGCAACTTATCTTATCAAAAATTTCACATTTTTTATGAATTTTTGCAATTGGAAGTATGGGTCTAGGGGCAATATTTAAGGAGATAGCCTATTGTTTTGATATTTATGACTCACCCTGTATATATCAACGAACCTATAGCTTTACTTCATTTTTAATTTTTCTAAAACTTGTTTAAATTTGGTTGAAAACCCTACATCATATAACCTAAAAACATGCAGGATTTTTTTTAACTTTTTTATAAAATTAGCTGTATTTCCACGAATATACATGTCATTCTTACAAAAATCACTGGACATGTTATACGCATATACATATTTGTATTCTGCAGGGATAGATTATTTCGTGCATTGTAATTTATCGGGGGATTCCAAATATTATTATTTTTCTTTGATTTTTTATCGGCCCAATTATTGTTCTCCTTATCAAACAGATGTTTATAAATATAAGGTCAAACATAATCTTCATAATCCTGGAGTTCCAGAAGAATCCGACAAGTATATTTTTAAATATTCGACTAGTATCTAAAATCGAAAGTGTCCGGTCATTAATGGTCATTAATATAATGTAGCAGTCATACGTAATTATGCCTAAAGCTGTTATCAGATTCATCAAATTTTCGAGCACTTTTGGAGCCTACACTTGATTTCCTCCAATTTATCGTGAAATATTGTCTCAAAACTTAGTGTGATAGCAAGGTCCAACAATGTCCTCCAACTTTTTTCCGTAGAGAGAACCCACACACAGAGACAGGTCGAAACTTTTTATAAAAGTTTCCTTATATTTCCGATAGGTTTATAAAAGAAATCTTTCGAGCTTTCTTTTATTAGCATAGATTAGTGTTTTTATCTTAGTCTCCAGCACATTCTTAAAATGTTCATTAATTGTACAAGCTCATTTGCAATAAAACAAGTCTAGGTGCAAAAACATAAACTATCTTGTTATCTTGTTTATAATCTATAATGCTAATCCATCAACAAACATATTCAATTTTTCAGGCTTTATTTTATTATCAGTGATTACTCTGACTTCGCGCATTGCAAATTCAATCCGATTCCTGCGTGGTAATGGTCGGAAAAGGTTACTCTTTTACTTTAGTGAACTACAACTGCAATTGCTTGTTTTTAAAAGTAGCGGATAGTCCAGTAATTTGGAAGAAAATAAAAGAAAGTATGTCTGGAATTTTGATATTTGGAACCTTTATGGGGCTTTTTTTGGGGGGGGGGAGAGTGTCGTTGAACACGAATCTGAGGTTTGCCAATAAAAAAATTTCTGGAAAATACGTTCTTTTTTTCTTTTTTCTTTCTTTTTTTTCCAAAAAACGCATTTAAAAAAGGGCGTTTGCCTGATTTTTTCAAAATAAATAGAAAACTATACGTTTCGCGTGAAAGTCAGCAACAGGTAAAATAAAGAGGCTAAAATTTCCTGCATTTCGTGTAAGATGTCGGTGGGCAATATTACGCGTAATTATGAAGAAATCCAGGAAATGGTGCCTGTGGGCTCTAGAGTGCACAGAAGGGCTCTAAGTCATCTGATTCACAAACAACCGCTGAAAGTTAATTTGTTCCATTTGTAGACCTCATTGCTGAAAAAAAGCACGTAAAAGTCAACGTCCAATCTCAAATTTGAGAGGTAAATTCTATAATCTGAAGACTAAATGTTTTTAGGAATTACTTTGTTTATTACATAAATTTGTAAAGTATTTCATGTACTTTCAGAATGTTGTGGAAGATTTTGGATGTGTTTGCGAGGTAGTCTAGTTTAAAACACGTTGCGCAATAAGTATACCGTGGTAATAATGCCATCCATCGGTGTTATTACTCCGGTTGATTCTTTTCAGTACTAAAACTACATTCGAGGAAAGGTTTTTTTAAGCACGAGACAGCATTATTGTTATTGTTGAAAACTAATAAAGATACAGACAAATTTGCACGCCTTAAACGCTGCTAATTTTTTCATGTCAGAAGAATAAAATAACAAATGATTATTACTGCATCATGATATTGCAGTTAATGGTAAGTAAAAGAAATTTGTCAATTTCTAGGGCTGTAGAGTTTGTATCTTTGGAACTGGACAGTTAATATGTCATTATTTCACCTTAACTTATAGTTTTGTTTGCATAGCGTTGTTACCCACCTGGTGAGTAATAACAAGAGATGTTTATTTTACAGTTAAATAAAGGTGAAATATTTCGAAAAGATTAAACATTTATATAGTCTTTGCAGTTTCCACCTGAAGGATTTATTAATTTAAAAAAACAAAATAAAGAGGTGGTAGTCTTTTTTTCCATTCTGATTGTCTTCAATTTCTTAAATAATTATATCTACCCTATCTGTATTATAAAGGGAAAAAAATATCTATGCGTAACGCATACGTCTTCTGCGAATGGCAACACTTTCAAATTTTAAATAAAATTTCAATTTTACAATTTTTGGTACTCCAAATTTTTAAACTTCTAAACATTGCACATTTTAAATTCTTACACCGTCGTATGAGGGAAAAAAATTTACTTTTAAATGTAATTTTATGGCAACCGAAATACTCCATTTCTGTTGAAAGTTAAGTGAAAATAATAGATTATTGTATCTTTTTGTAGGCAAAAATAAAAATAATTAGTAAAAAAAAACTATTATTTTTATGATGATCAAAATGTGGCTTGTGACTTATGTGGAATAAGCATTAATATTTCTGGACCAATCAGAAAAAGAACAAAATGCGGACACCACAAAGATTCAGGTATGTCTCACAAGGAAGGTTTCCATTGGGGGCATACTCAGAATTTTTTGAAAAAAATACGAATTAAACTACTCATGTAGGTAATAAAGGATCAGTGAAAATTAGCGGCGGAATTACATTATTAGATATGTAAAAAAATAAAATAGTTTGGAATAATTGGCGTGAAAAGCTGAAAGCGACGCGGGATTTGGCGAGCAGTGCATTTCCACGCCAAAAGCAGACGATTCTAGCGAATCTGAAAATTGAATTTAATTGACTTCACATTAAAAATCTGCAGCATTTACTGCAACGTCATTCCACTACTTTTATAGAATATCTCTCTTCTGACCAATGAGAATGCTCCATAGCACGGTGAATTGACAGTAAAAATCTGCTGTATTTTGTTGCAACGCACTCCACCGCTTGTATATAATATCTCTATTCCAACCAATGAGAAAGCTCCATTTCACGGCCAAGTAACCGTTTTCTATACAAGCAAGGGAGTGCGTTGCAACAAAATGCAGCAGATTTTTAACAGTGTATTTTTCAATTTGGAACAATTTTAATCGATTTAAATTGTGTTTTACATGATAAAATATATTAATTTCATTTTGTTATAAATACATATAAACGTATATGACAAAATTACACTTAAAGTAGCGTAAAAATGCAAAACTACAATTACTTAAACTAAACTTATTTAAAAAAAATTGAACATAGAAAGTTTTTTCTTTAAAAAGTATTCGAAGCGTAAAAGCGTATTTTTCAAATTTTCGTTTTTTCGCCAACCGGAGATAAATCGCCAAATAAACGAAATTTTTATTATTTTTTTACGGACGTTATAAGGAATTTCCGCCGAAATTTTTTTTATAAACATATATAACTATATGAGAAGAACATTCTGTAATTTTTTCAGATTTTTCTGAGTATGCCCGTATGGAGACCTTCCTTGTCAGATACATCTACTCTGTTAAAAATCTGCTGCATTTTGTTGCAAACACACTCCGCAACTTGTATCTATCTCCATTCCGACCAATGAGAGTGCTCCAGTCAAGTACCTGTTTTCGAGATCGGCGGAGTGTGTATGCAACAAAATGCAGCAAATTTTTAACAGTGATTCTCGACCAAAAACAATAACTATTTTCCAAATGGTTGGTAAATAGACAAATCCGTGATCTGAGTATTTCTCTATTTATCTCCCATATCCAAGTTCATTGTAACTGTATGTTTAAAAGAAATACCACTCCATATGCTTTAGTCTTCTTCAAGCCCGGGTGACGTGGTTGTCGTCTCTGAACAAGCTAATGTGCATCTCTTCCTCTGACAAGCAACCAACCAACCAGTTGATGAGTTTAACATTGTTTTGATCGAAAAATATTGTTTTTAAATATTTCTTACATACATTTGCGAATTTGAACTTAAAGCATTTAAGTAATAAGCTTATTTTGTATTCTATACCTTTATCTTAATAGGTTTTTGATCACAGTTTAAATTCACTATGGATGTTGGTGAACTATTAAATTATAAACCAGCCAAAGAACCTAAAAGAGGCACGGCTGAAGATGATTCCGATGGAGTTGAAGTACGACCACGATCTAAAAGGTTAGCCAATGTTCCTGAGTCAGCTCATTATGAACGGAAACCACCTAAGATGCCTAGAACGATGGATGAAAATAAGGAAAATCTGAAGCAAGATACAGAACAACCTGAAATTGAGATACCAGACGCAGAAAATGAAAGCGGTGTTTTGGACGAAGTCAGCTTAAAAAAACTACTTCTTTCTTTTGAGAAGAAAGTTCTCAAAAATCAAGAACTTCGCATAAAATTTCCTGATCAACCTGAAAAATTCATGGATTCTGAAATAGAATTGAATGATATAATTCTTGAAATGCACATTATTGCTACTCAACCTGATTTGTATCACATTCTTGTTGAATTAAATTCAGTTTCAAGTATGTTGGGTCTACTAACCCATGATAATACTGATATTTCTATTGCTATTGTTGATTTGCTACAAGAAATGACAGATATTGATACGCTTAATGAAAGTGAAGAAGGTGCAACTACATTGATTAATGCAATGCTTGAAGCCCAAGTTATTGCTTTGCTTGTACAAAATCTTGAACGTTTAGACGAATCTGTTAAAGAAGAAGCTGAGGGTGTGCATAATACACTTGCTATAATTGAGAATCTTGCTGAATTTAAAGTTGACATGTGTGTTGATGCCACCCAACAAGGATTAATGCAATGGATTTTGAAAAGGATAAAAGCAAAAATGCCATTTGATGCTAATAAATTATATTGCAGTGAAATTTTATCTATTCTTCTTCAGCATCAAGATGAAAATCGACAATATTTAGGAGAAATTGAAGGTATTGATATTTTACTACAACAGTTAGCTTATTTTAAAAGACATGATCCTTCAAATTCTGAAGAACATGAGATGATGGAAAATTTATTTGATTGTTTATGTTCATCACTCATGTTTGCTGCCAATAGAGAAAAATTCTTAAAAGGTGAAGGTCTTCAACTAATGAATCTCATGCTGAGAGAGAAAAAACTGTCTAGAAATGGTGCATTAAAAGTTCTTGATCATGCAATGTGTAATGCTGAAGGTGCAGACAATTGTAATAAGTTTGTTGATATTTTAGGCCTTAGATCAATATTTCCTCTTTTTATGAAAACACCCAAGAAAAATTGGAAAAAAGGCTTATCGGTTGAACAGCATGAAGAACATGTGTGTTCTATTATTGCATCTATGTTAAAAAATTGTAAGGGTACACAGAGACAACGACTTCTGAATAAATTTACTGAAAATGATCATGAAAAGGTAGATAGATTGATGGAGTTGCATTTTAAGTATCTGGATAAGGTTCACTATATTGATCTTCAGATTGAAAAGGAGAAATCTAAACTAGAAGAGGAAGAAATTGATGCAACTATGGAAGAAGAATTTTATTTAAGACGTTTAGAAGGTGGTTTATTTACTCTACAGTTAATTGACTATATCATGGTTGATATTTGTTGTTCTGGTCCACCTACTATTAAGCAAAGAGTGCTTCAAATTTTAAACTTGCGTGGTGGATCAATTAAAACTATTAGAAATGTAATGCGGGAATATGCTGGAAACATGGGTGATGCTAATGATCCATCGTTAAGAGAAGCAGAACAACAAAGATTATTACAATTTGTAGATCGTTTTTAAGTTTTACATATGTAAAAATTCATCTTTTTTTTTATTATATATTGTCTGAATGCATAAAGTGCATAGTTTTTCTACTTCATTTAATGAAAGGTAAATGTACTTGTAATGGAAGAAATATAAGGAATTTTGGTTAGCCAGGAACCAGTGTTGTATATACATACTATATATTATGCATATCTATCTACCGGGTGTCCCAAAAATGACTGATGGATTTTAAAATTCAATAACTTGCAAACGGTGACAGCTATTTAAAAAATTTTTGCAGGAGGGTTATGTATAATGTCAGGAGTTTTTTTACCGTAATTTTTTATTTTAATTTGAATTTCAAACAATAGGTGGCGCTGATGGTGATTGAAGGCCAGCTAATCAGTGCTGAGTGAAACATCAACCTCGCTGTCAGCGCCACCTATTGTTTGAAATTCGAACTAAAATGAAAAATTACAGGGGAAAAAACTCCTGACATTGTACATAACCCTCCTGCAAAAATTTTTTAAATAGCTGTCACCGGTTGCAAGTTATTGAATTTTAAAATCCATCAGTCATTTTTGGGACACCCGGTATATTATAACACTGGCACCCGGCTAACCGAAATGTATCAGAACTTCTAAAAGAAATTCCAGAAATCTTTAAAAAAATCATAAGGACAAGACTATTTGTGCATAAAATTTTCTTCTATATCTGTCCCATACTTCTTTATTAGTGGGGGGGGAGGGGGGGTATGGGATACATTTTGAAACTTTCAATTTCTTTAATTATAAAATTGTTTTTGCAAATTATGTTTTAATATTTTCAAGAACAATACAAAGTGTTTCATTTTATAAATTGAAATTTTTGTTTTTGTGTTAAACAAATAATTGATTTTCTTAGTTTTGTAAATGATGTCACTATTCCTCCCCTTTCTCCTATATTCCAATTTTTGGTAACTACTCAGTTATCCCGTCGACCAATTTCGCCAAATTATACAAATTGCTAAACTAATAGCCAAATTATACATATTGACATAATTTTAATTTTAAACTAGCAAAAGCCATGCTTTGTTTGGATTCGCGAAGCATTATTTTATAAAACAGATATTTAAAAGTAACAATATTTTTTTTTATTATTATTATTATTGCATCTTTATTAAACAAAAACGTTATTTTATGTTTTGGCGCATTTTAATTTTTTACTTATGATGTAAAACTGGCATAAAATATTTTCGAAGCAAACTTTTACAAATTTTTTTTTAATTTTCAACTAAAAGCTCTTTTAAAGATGTTTTTACAATTTCAAGTAGCCACTGGTGTTTTTTAATTGTTTGAAATATGCATGTTTCCAATCTTTGTAATCAACATCCGATAATCTTTGATAGCTATTTTAGAATAATATATTTGAAGAAAGCTTGAAGAAAGTTACTTCTTCAAAATCCTATTTTCTGGAAAAAACATTTGAAATCTGCTTTCGTTGATACTATGAATTTTCAACTGTAAAACATTTTATTTTAATTTCTTCATTTTTATACATGTTAGCATATGAGAATTGCTGTAATTCTCTCCGCGTGGGAGAACTGTTTACTTTCTGCGAATGGCAACTCAATTAATGGAATTACCTTTTAACGAAGCGCTCTCTCATTCTCGCAGTGACGTTTTCACGAATAATTATTGTTGTGTTTGCGAAGTTATTAAAGTCTTATTTTTCTATAAAATCCTTCTGATTAATGAGTCGATATTATTTAGCCACAATACGACCTTCGCAAAAATATTTATAAAGAGCTTGAACCAACAACTTCACGCAGATCTTTTAATTTTTCATTTATATAACAAATTTAAGAATTAATTTTATTTGTTTACAATTATTTTGTTGCCAGTTTACAAAAAAAAAAAAAAAAAAAAAAAAAAATCCATAATACAATTCTTTTAAAATGTTTAAGTGTCATCTGTGCAAATGATTTTGCGGGATAATGAAAACATGTTTTATTTAATAAATTAATCATGATTCTATCTATAATTATTTACTCCATGATTTAAACTTTTTTTTCTGAAAATATACGCGTTTCATTTTTTATTTATTTGCTAAAATGCTTCCGTATTGGAAATGATGTAAAATAAATTAATTAAAATAATAATTTTTTTAACGTTTTACTGTAAAAAAAATTATATTCTGCAAATCTACAGATCATAATTTATTTTTGTGTTTAATTTGAAGTTAAAATATTGAATAGTTTTTTTGTAAAGCGTACGACAAATTGTAATTTGAGTGGACTAGTAGAGGATTCGCTTCGCTCATCCTAATAACAAAAAACAAATAATTAATAGAATATTAATAAAAAATCGAAGTCAAAATCACATTTTAAACACATGAGTCGTGTTTAATGTCATTGAATGTGATTTTCATGATCATCCATTATTGGCATTTAATCTTATAGTTTGGCGATAATTTTTTTGGTCGATGGTATAACCTAGTAGTACCCAATTTTTTAATATTATATTAATCTTACACTAATATTTAACAAATCTCATGGACATTTTTGCTACTAGGAATCAAAATTTAATTATAACAACATAAATTTATCAATTAAAATATTTTTTGGTACTTCTTGGTTATCCCATCGACCAGTTTCGCCAAATTATACAGATTGGCATAATTTTTATTTTAAATAATGAAAGTATAAATAAATTAGTAAAATACTAATAAAAATACATATAAAAAGTGGAATTAAAAATCACTTAATGATGTTTTAAACATGTGTATTGTATTTAATGTCATTGAATGTGAAATTTACAATTATCCATTATTGACAATTAATCTTATAGTTTGGCGATAGCTTTCTGGTCAACAGGATAATCAAGTAGTACCTATTTTTCACACATACTTTTACAGTTTGATAAGATAAAAATTTTAAAAACAAAAAGCATTTTCTATAAAGTATAAAACATATTCTCTAAAGCTTTAAAAATGTGTATGTGGCTTTGCATATGACTCTAATGTAAATTACTGAGAGATAAATTAACATTATACAGTTTTATACTGAATCCTAGGATTCTTTCAAATTTCAGTATGTTTATAATTATTTCACCTTCTGATCTTAGCTAAATTTAAAATTGTTAATGATATTGTGTTTTGGTTATTATGTCAGTTAAATATATCTACTGAAATTTCACTTAGTGCCTGTGCTACCACTGCTATACTTTAGAACTTAGAGTGTGACCAAAAATAATGGAAAGTTAGGATTTTCTGTTAAATTTCCTAAGCTTGTTTGTCTTCTAATTTCAGTTTTCAATGGTAATGTGGTTGGAACATGTAATCTTTTTATAGTTTGACTATATTTTATTTTATTTAGTTTTTTTTTTTTTTTTTTTTTTTTTTTTTGACATTTTCATTTTCTGAAAAATATTTTTTTTATCTTATTGTAAAATATTAAAAATGTATTGAATTATTACAAAAAAAAAATTTTTATTTGGTTCTTGGTTGCTTTAAATTTCTTGAAAACAAACTAAATTGTTTTTGATAAAAATTTAAATTTTATGCATTTTTATATTTGTTTTCATTTTGTTTATTTTAATAAATATGGTACCATCAAAGATTATGCATTTCTTAATAAATTGTATTTAAAAGCAGATATACAGATTTTTTAATCCCTCCTATATGCAGATAGTTCATTTTAATAAGAAAAATGTTGTTTGAGCTGATATATAAATATATATATATATATATATATATTTTTTTTTTTCTGTAATGATACAGCGAGCTTTCAGCTGGCCAAAATGTGATCAGATATTTGGACAAAATATTGAATGTTGAATGTACAGAGGGATTATATAAATGAATATACCAATTTTTCACGGCTATTAAAAGATGAAAAAAGTACAATCTTGTTTCATTGAAAATCAAAAATAACAGTTGAAAGTTTAAATTCAAAATAGTTGTAAGCAGAGTCCGACAAATACTGGATGACTGAAACATTCCTCTTGGGGACTAAGATTTATTAATTTTTTTTTTTTTTTTTTAACCAAAATAAATCCATTTTTTTAGCAGCATGATTATTTATAAGTGCTGTAAAAATAACGAGAAAATGAATACCCGTATGGTATCATTATTTTCGATCTCTCTACTCGTTAGAAAATATTTGTTACATTACTCATTATTTTCGTAGCTGTTCAGAAACTAAGTATTAACAAGCATCGTACATACTACAAAATGCAACAACTCGTATTACATTCTGAACATAGCAGTTTTTGAAGGAATTAGTTATTGATGTGCTTGCAATGTGCTGCCATCTATATGTAAAAAAATATGTAAAATGCTATCTTAAGAATATTTATGAATAATTTTTTGTATTTATAAAAAAATAAGAAACGTTTCAATTGCTTGATGTCTGAATGGAATCTGTAAATTATATATTTTTAGGAGTACTAATGGAAAATTCTTCTTTTTACAAATAAAAATTAATTAGATAAAGTATCAGAAAAATAGTCACTTTCATTTTAAGAATAACTTTCAATATAATATCCCGAAGTGTTGTGACCTCCCCCCCCCCTCTCAAAGAAAAAGTGTCATGACCCCCCACCCCCAATCTAAATTGAGGGCGGGATCAGCTTTTGCATATAATACTTTTATATAATGCTTTTGTTATTTTTTAGAAAATAAAAGTACCGTATTTTCGGGCGTAAGCGCCGCGGTGCATACGAGTTTAAAAGTTAAAATTATGCTTACTGCGGCGCTTCTGCCGGGGCGGCGGATACGATGTATTTTTTTCCATTGCAGCGGTATTCATTACAGAAGTGATTCTGATTGGAATTTTTCTGAAAATTGTGAAAAGTCAATCATCAGGAAGAAGATTGCGAAAGAAATGCGAAGCATAAAAAATAGCGCGAAATTCGACAAATGATAGCCTAATTTCTGTCAATCATTCGCAGAAAAAGCAAGAATTTTATCAAAGGATCGGGATGAAAAAACACGAATTTTATCAAAAGCGCGAATATGAAAAAGAAAAAATGTGTGTTTCATGAAAGGATCACTTGAAAAACTACAATTTTATTATCGTAAAATCCACCTTTCCCAATCAAACGCCAGTCCCCACTATAAAAAAAATCGCTGAAAAAAAAAGCTAATTTCGCCAAAGAATCATGAAAAATAACCTCAAATTTATTGAAAGGATCGGAAAAAATCATGAATTTCGCGGAAGTATCGTTAAAAAACCCACAATTTGAAAGATTGCAGTAAAAACGCGAAATATGTCAAAAAAGCTCTAAAAACACAAATTATGTCAAAAGACTGAGAAAAATCGTGAATTTCTCAAAGGACGCCAAAAAGAACGCCCAAAAGAATTGTCAAAAAAATTGTTAGAAAAAACGCATCAAGCCCACGTAGGTATTCCAATACCAATCGCCTTTGAGCCTTTGAAATATGTCGTATTAATAAATAAACGGTAAAAAAAGAAAAGAAACAAGATAAATTCAGGCGAAAAAATGCAGAAAAAAGGAGAAATTAAAAAAAAAAGTATGAAATCTATTAAAAAATCTCGAAAAAAAGAACATTTCATCAAAGATTCATGATTCATTCATTTCATCATGATTTATACCGTTCTCAAAGGCGAATGAGAACAGAATTGAATCATGATGAAATGAATGGATCATGAATCTTTGATGAAGTGTGTTTTTTCGAGATTTTTATTAGATTTCATTCTTTTTATGCTTTTTTTTTTACAAATATCTCCTTTTTTCTGCGATTTTTCGACAGAATTTACGTTTAAAAAAAAACGCAAATCTTTTCAAGTATTGCGTCAAGTATCAAAATTCATGATTCATTATTCATTCAAATATTTATAAATCATTCAATTCATCATGATTAATCCCTTGGTCATCCCCATAATAAACGCAAATTTTTTCCAAGTATCGCGAAAAAACTCTGCAAATTCGTCGAATATCGCGATAAAACCCTGCAAATTTCGTCAAATATCGCGATAAAACCCTGCAAACCTCATTATAAACTATAAAAAACTTATTAAAAAATCGCGAAACAAAGGCAGCACGAATTCAGATTTAATTTTATCATAAAAAATATACTGAATTTAAAATTGGATTTATATTACAAATGTTAAAAAAAACGTGAAAAAACACTGAATATAACGCAATTTTTAACATTTTGATGTATTTTCGTAAGTGCGGCGCATACGACGGTGTGGCGCTTCTGATGAATATTTGTTTTATTTTAATGCATTTTCGGAGGTGTGGCGCTTACGGTGTGTGCGGCGCATACGTCCAAAAATACGGTAATCGTAAATACTAGCAGGGCTGTGTGAAGGGGGGAGGGCGAAGGGGGCGGTCGCCCCGGGCGTGGATATAGAAGGGGCGCCAAATTTATACCACCATCCTCATTTCTTTCTTCATTTATTGTAAAAAAAATATGTAAAAACATATTGGAATTTGTGTGTGTGTGTAAAAAAGACATACATTTTCAAAGTAGGATATTGCTTCTTTCTTTGAATTCAAAAGAGATTGCAAACTGTAGTGTTAAGGGTGTATTTCGATTCAAACTGCTTATTTTCCGATTTATCTTTGAATTCACTTTTGCTCTCATATGAATCAAACTGGCAAATTGTCTTATTTAGAAAGTACACAAGGTGCCGTAACTGTCTATTCTTTGATAAATGCAGAAAATATTGCAAAAAAAGCAATCAAAAATGCCATTTTAAACAGATTTTTCCGAAGCGGGAGATTTGGGAACGAAAAAAGTGTCATACTGAGAAAATACTTGTTCACAAATCAAATTCTAATAAATGGAGCGCAAAATGACATCACACGGCACCTTGTACGTCTCTTCAAAAATCCCCTCAGTAAGTTTAATGTTTCTACTTTTTAAAATGTGTCTGAAATTGTATCGGAAAATTTCGAGCTGTTGAAGGTGGAAAAGCGTTTTTTCGAATACACCCTTAAATACATTTTTTTTTCTACATGTGTTTTTAAGATCTCCTTTGCCAAAATGTAAATGCAATGTTCTTTTATATTACTTAGTTGTTAAAATTAATCCTTTTAAAATTCCAAAATAAATGCAAAACATGTATCTAATAGAATTTATTTGTGTTTTTAAACTTTATAATTTTGTGACACCTGTTGCAAAGAAAAATAGTGGTGGTATGGTGTTTGTGTGTAGGGGGGGGGGGAGGGGGGGGGGTGCGCCAAACATAAAACTTCGTCCTGGACACAATTTTCTCTTCGCACGCCGCTGAATACTAGTACATATTCATTCGTTGTTTTCTCTAATTTTCAGAGTTGCTTTGTTAGTTTTAACTACTTTTTAAAATATAAATAAAATCTATATACCTGCTGTGATTTAAAATTTCATAAATTATAAACCTGGGCGTTTAAAATATTTCATTTGAAATGTAATGTCACAAGATTGCAGCAAATCTACATATCGCTATATCATATATAAGCTAAGCTATATATCATACAAGAGATTACAATAAGTTACCATTACCTAGGTCTATAATGAAATTTTGTTTAAAACCCTTTTTGTAACAGAAATTTGAATAAAAATGCAAACAATTACAATATAAGAATAAATAAATTCATCCTATAAAAGTGGAATTCTATTTTGAATGGAAAATTCCAAGATAAATTTCCATGAAAATTATACAATGCAGTTTCATCTGATAAGACGGAAAATCTGTCTAAGATAAAATGTTTTTCTCATGATTCCGTTTCAATAAGTATATTATTGTATGTATTAAAAAGAAAAATAGTAATTGAGTATCTTAATAGAGGTGTCTATCCTTTTGAAACCAGTAAAACATGAGACAACGAAACCTCCCTATAACGGAAACTAAAATTAAGCAGCTCTCAAAGATATATTTTCTCCCACTCAGCATCACAAAACTTTCCTGATTTTTGTTCCTGCGTTACTTCAAAAATTTCCCTCCAATTCCATCCGCACATTTTCGGCGAATGAACGAATGCTAAAGTAATGAAACGACTAAATGAAAAAATCGTATGCGGGAATAACTGATTTCCAGTCTAAAGTCTGAATACAAACTCTTCTTTCCCAGTCAGACTACAGGCGCCGTTCTTGAATCACGAAATACTGGAACGTATGATGATTGTTTCATCTAGTTTTGAGTACATTGATGCCTCACGACTAACGAGCAAAATTCCAACATAACGATTCGGTATTTCATTTTAGGAAGAATACCCGTTTCTCAAAAACGAATACGTGCGGTTTGTAACAGCTCTATTATTTATAGTGGAAGTCGGCCAGTGTTTCCTTTTGAAATGAGCAGTGTCGTGCGAAAGGGGGGGGGGGGGCGAAGGAGGCGCAAAAATTTAGGGGGTGCCAAATTCATACTACAACATCATTTTTAGTCTCACAAGAAAAAGTTCGGGATGGAGGGCACTAAATTGATACTTTGCCCTGGTGCAGTTTTCTCTTTGCACGCCCCTTGAAATGAATGCATTAATGTCAGAGAAATGATTCTTCAAGCTGGCTTCTGAGAATTTTTCCTGGCACCTAAGAATTTTCCATTTTTGTTAGTCCTTGGTTATAAGTATTAAATGTGAGTCCCTCCAGAAACACAAATTAAATTGAGGTGTTGCAATAACTCATACCACCCTTTTCTCAGCATGATTTTTTTTTTTTTTTAATGGAGAGTTTTATTAAAGATCATGTATTTGTTTCACCATTATCAACTTTCATTGACAAACTCAGAATAGGTGTATCTCAGAGTTACACCAGACTAGGGATGCACCGAATATTCGGTATTTAGCCTATTCGGCCATGTTACTGAATATTAAACTATTTGATTTGGCTGAATATCAAAGTATTTGGCCAAATCCAATACTTAATAAAACCTTTTAAAACATATTTTTAAAAACTTTCCACAATTTCTACTTTTAACTGTCAATTTATAAATATATTTAAATAAAATAGAATGTTTTTACATTATTTATTTGCTGTTAGCAAAGTATAACCTAAGAAAATTAACCATGAGAAGGATTAAAATGGTGATTAATTAGGATTTTCCTTAGGAATAAATGATGTACAGATGCAAGTTCCTAAATTTTGTTTGGTAAATAATCTGTTTCTTGTTTTTTCCAAAAGAGTCCTTAAACAAGAAAGAAAAACTTTTGAGATTAATTATAGCTATCAAGGCAGACAATTTTTGTTCATGATACCATAATCAACTTAATGAGTCGTAAGTACATTGTATTTCACCTCACTCTAGGTCAAACTTGTATTTTCATTGGTTATATTAACAATAATGAAGATACCATAACTATATTTTCAACTCACATGCTTTGATTTCTGTAAAATATTATATGATGGGAAGGATGGAAAATGCCACCATTCATGTTTAAAAAACTATGAGCTAGATATTCTTTTATTCAGAATTAAGTTGAAAGTATTTGTACTTTATATTGAAAAAAAATCTGCCTTGAGTTATTTAAAAAGGACAATTATGAGACTGTAAAGTTTTTCTTCCCATTTTTTTATTACTATTTCTCTTTGATTTTAATTAATGATGATTTTTGTTTTAATTTGTAGAAGAGATCATGAAATTAAAAATTTTATTAATTAAAAGAAGTCTCATAATTGTCCCTAAATAACTCAAGGTAGATTTTTTTTCCATTGCTAAATGTACTTATAAAAAGCTCTTGTTTATCAAAATGTATCAAAATCTTTTATTAAATATTATGTAAAATTGTTTTAAAAAGTAACATTTTAATACCTTTGAACTTTGAAATATAAAAAGTATTTGGAAAGCCAAATATTCGGTATTCGATTCACCTGTCAGCCGAATAATTGGTATTCAGTCAAAATCTTAAATAATAGAGGTGTCCCTTATTTGGAGGTTTCACTGTAGTAAAATTCAGTCCTGTCTATTCCTCAACAAATTGCTTTGCAGTGCTAGCAATGTGGAAAGATTACATTTTTTTTTTTTTTTTTTTTTTTTTTTTTGTTAAAAGCTGTCAAACAAACAGGAAGTATTTTTGTGATAATTTACTTTGTTTTGTTTTTTTATTTAACATATTAGCTACTAAACAACCACCAACAGTCAAATGTGTACTATTCTTTATTAATGGGCTAACAATTTCTGAGAGAGTTACACTAACACCAAGTGGAATGAATTCAGATTCATTTAAATGCCTCCATCCCCAAGAATTTGAATGCATAGGTGATATGCATTGTTTTGACTAACAATGCATATCACCTACATCTCTTCCAGAAATCCATGAATGTCCTCCTGAAGTTGCAAAAATCCTTTCTCCAACCAAATTGGCTGAATTCAATACTGAATACTATAAAGCCTTACAAACAAAACAATATGAATGATAGTTGAAATCAAGAAGAAAAGATTCCCCTCTTTAAATTTTTCTTTTAATTGGTCTCTGCCACATTTTCCAATCAGAAATAAGTCTGTAGCAATCTAAAAAACATATTGGTTCTTTACATTGTCACTACACTAAGAATTTAAAATTTTGCTCTGTTCCACTCCTTGCTTAGACTTTTTATCAAGAATACCTGCCCCAAGGCTGCTGGCTTTTTCTAGTTTAGACTGCTTGCAAAAGGCCAGTTTTTTTAAGAAAAAGCCGGCTTTTTCTAAAATTTTTTTTCTTCTACAAAAACTATTTTTAAAATGAAATGTATTATTAATAACTATTTAATTACTGTTGCCATAAAAATGAACTGTCTAATAAATTGTCAATTAAAACATAAGTGAATTGATAGTAGAAATGTTCTTGTGATCAACAGATGGGAAGAATGTTTATTAGAAAATTTTAACAATAAAACATTTTTTTTTTTTGAAGTAGTTCAAATGATTTTTACCAAATATAATGCCAATCATTTTACTTACATTTTAAATATCAGTACTACACTTATCTTGTTCCAAACAAAACCATTTGTTGAAATTTTATTTTAAATTCCCTCTCCTATATCTATGCTCCTTTAAGCATAAATGTGTTAGTTCCTGGAATCTTGTTAATCCAGTAACCTATTAGATTAAACACTAAACCTCTCCTAATACAAGAAATTTGTGGATGGAAAAATTTACTAATTGACCCAAATTAATTCCTCTTCTTTTAATGTATTGAAAGATTTGTGAAGGAACAAGAACAAAATATTTAATCTTGCTAATCCAGTAACCTATTAGATTAAACACTAAACCTCTCCTAATACGAGAAATTTGTGGATGGGAAAGTTTACTAATTGACCCAAATTAATTCCTCTCCTTTTAATGTATTGAAAGATTTGTGAAGGAACAAGAACAAAATATTTAGTCAATATATATAGAAGGAAAGAGAATGTTTACAAACATTTCCAACAACCAATTTACCACACCACTGCATTTTTATCATAGTGATCATTGAAGGAACATTTATGGCAATATAGACCAACTATATTATGGACCTGTTAAACCAATCAGATTGGCCGAGGTCATATGTACAGCAGGAGATATAAAGAACAGAGAGATGTTTCTTGCTATTGCCAACCCACACTATGTCAGCACCTCTTTCCTTATAAGAGAAAACAAATGAAGATAAAGGGATGTACAGTAAATTCTGTATAAGTCAGAATCAATCAGAACTGAGAAAATTGTTCACAGTAAATGATATTCTGCCTTAGACAAATTTTACACTGTCTATAGATTCAGAAGGATTTGAAAAATCTTTCGAGCTAGACAAATTTCCATCTTACTCAGTCTGGCTTACAGAGAATTTTCTGTACTTAGAAAGATAAATAAATATAAAAGCTATGTCAAAATTATTTATTTTTTCTTATTTTTAAAGTAGAATGTTGCCTTGTAAACTTCTTACATAAACAAGTGACTATTTTTATTCATAATACTAACACATTCATATATGCTAGAAGACATTGTTCAAGTGAAGTATAAGAAATAGTATATCATTTTGTATATTATTTATTTGGATATAATTCTTACCCATAATAACATGAAAATAACTTAACTAAGCATAGAATGTGCTACTGGATCTATAGTATAGATGTCTGTTAATCCTATTGGCTATTTATGAGATTTTTGTGATATATTATTAACTGACTATTAAAGTGGACATTTAAAACATGATTTTAAATGAATTTTATAAGATTTTAGTTTTAATTTACATAAAATGGTCATTTGTAAGGTGAATTAACAAAAGAAGTTGTTAAAAATAGGGATGCACCGAATATTCGGTATCTATTCGGTATTCGGCCTATTCGGCCATGTTACCGAATATTCGGTTAGGCCGAATATTAAACTATTCGGTTGAGCCGAATATTCGGCTTGGCCGAATATGAAATTATTCGGCCTGCCGAATATTCGGTATGGCCGAATATCAAAGTATTCGGCCATTCAGTACTTAATAAAAACTTTTCACTATTTCTACTTTTAACTGTCAATTTTTTAATTTATATTTAAAACAATTAGAAACAAAATCATTTTTAAATAAAATAGAATGTTTTTACATTATTTATATGCTGTTTGTAAAGTATAACTTAGGAAAATTAAACATGAGAAGGATTAAAATGGTGATTTATTAGGATTCTCCTTAGGAATAAATTATGTGCAGATACAAGTTTCTAAATTTTGTTTAGTAAATAATCTGTTTCTTGCTTTCCCCCAAATAAAAGTCCTTTAAAAGAAAAAAAACAACTTTTGAGATTAGTAATAACTATCAAGGCAGACAATTTTTGTTCATGAAACCATAATCATAATCAACTTATTGAGTCATAAGTACATTGTATTTCATCTCACTCTAGGTCAAAACTTGTGTGCTCGTTTATTATATTAACAATAAATAAGATAACATATTTTCAACTCACATGCTTTGATTTCTGTAAAATATGATATGATGGGAAGGGTGGAAAATACCACCATTCATAAGAAAAGAACTATGAGCCAAACATGCCTTTATTCAAAATTAAGTTGAAAGTATTTGTACTTTATATTGAAAAAAAATTGCCTTGAGTTATTTAAAAAGGACAATTATCAGACTGTAAAATTTTTCTTCGGCCATTTTTTCATTATTTGATTTTAAAATGTTTGTTTTGATTCGTAGAAAATTTTATTAATTAAAGTTTCATAATTGTGCTTCTTAAATAACTCAAGGCAGATTTTTTTTCAATACTAAATGTTCTTATAAAAAGCTCTTGTTTATCAAAATGTAAGTTTCTTTTATTAAATATTATGTAAAACTGTTTTAAAAAGTAACATTTTAATGCCTTTAAATTTTAAAATGTAAAAAGAATTTGGAAAGCCGAATATTCGGTATTCGGCCGAATAGTTAACTATTCGGCTGGCCGAATATTCGGTATTCGGCCCAACAATTACTATTCGGCTAGCCGAATATTCGGTATTCGGTTCACCTGTCAGCCGAATATTCGGCATTCGGTATTCGGCCAAAATCACTATTCGGTGCATCCCTAGTTAAAAATAAATAGTAATATATGTGTTAGAAAAAAACCAATAAAAGCCGGCCGGCCTGGCCTTTTTTAGAAAGAGCCGGCTTTTTTGCAGCCCTGACCTGCCCTGATGTAAATTTAATCCCACCCATATGCATTTGCAAGTAAAGTTTTTCTACTCGTTGCTGTTCATTTAACATGTGTAGTTTTTAACTGCATATCTGTTTTGAGGCTAAAACATAGACGAAAGAAAATTTCTTTCAAAACTATAATTAATAGCCAAATACTTTAAGTAAAATATCCAGAAAAGTGAACAATGCAGCACCTAACAATACAGCTTATAGATTTTGCCCCACCCATTTAAACACTATAACGATGACCTGCTTCTACATGCATTTTTTAAAAATGGATGAAAAAAAGAAGCTGAAAGGCGATTTGTTTTCGTTGCATGGTTAGAAGTACTAGAACATAAAGAAGAATGAAAAAATATTCCATAATCGCATGATTCTATTATAGGAAAGCAAAACTAGTGAAAATGTGTTACATAAATACTCCTGGGTGACTGGAACTAAGCATTTTCTCTCTTTTTCGCAAGTAGCCTATTGGAATTATACAGAAGTATCTCTGCAAATAAAAACTGTGCAATTTATCTTTTTTTCTGTGTGTATGTGGTTTTTGACATAAATAATAATAGTTTTACGTAAGCCCCAATGCAATGCATATTCCAAAATGTTACCATTTTGATCTTTAATTCAGAGTTCATACTGGAAACCCCAAAAGAATATTTTTTAATTTAAAAATGGATGCCATCAACCCTTTAACCCCTTGAGGACGAGCGATACGTATACATGCAGCAAAAAAGGTTTAAGAATCCCTGATTATACACACCAGTAAAATTTGACTTATTTAATCGGAGCATTTTCTCGATTTGAAAAGATACAAATTTCTGTTTTTAAAAACCATGACATTAGAGAAAACATTAGAAAATTCGTAAAAGACTTTCGTCACGAACGGATTAACAGTATTGCTTCACATCGCTCAGGTAAAAAAAGAGATTGTTTTCATCATTACTAAAAGCTTTCAGATATCACAAATTTTAAACTATAATTTTTCCTTGAAATATCTCTATTATACAAAGTATTTTAATACAAAATAGAGGGTTTTAATTCTTATTTTATTGTATCCAATAATAGAAATATTAAATAAAACTGTTAAAGGGCTATATAATATAATATTTGATTTTTAATATTTCTTGTATGAATTCAGAATTTCTATATCAAGAAAGAGCTAAACTGAGAACTGTGGTCCAATATTGAAAATTACTGGTTCGGATTTTTATCCAGCAGATCTTTCTCTACTCCATACGCATAAAAAACATTAATTTGTAAACCACAGAGTATTGTTGAGTTCAGGGGCTCTGCCTTAGAAATTCTTCCCAAAAAGAGCCCAAAAGTTTGGGAATTCACTGTTTTAAATTCATTTTGCTAAACCAAAAGATTACACCAGAGGCGTGCAAAGAGAAAATTGCATCCAGGGAAAAGTTAGAATTTGGCACCTCCTCCCCTCAACTTTTTCTTGTGACAGGCCAAAAATGACGTAGATAGTATAAATTTGGTGCCCCCTAAATGTCCACACCCAAAATGACTGCCCCCTTCACCCCAACCCTCCCTTTCTTATGGCCCTGGATTACACATTCAAATGATATTAATTCGAAATGAAGAGCTGAAAAGCTCATCTTTTTTAATAAAAAAGAAAGAAGCTTATATATTTTTAAAGATAATTTTATATTTTATTTCAATAAGGTGTTTTGTAAAAAATGTAATAGTAGCAAATCTGATAAATTAATCATAAAAATAACAATAAGATCTAAACACCATCAAAAAAATTTAAATGTGCTAGTCCTTTCAAAAGATCTTTTTGCTACTGTTTTTGTAGTAGAAGCATGTCTGCTTTGTACCTGATGAAGAAAGATTAAAAATCTTTTGAAAGGCTTAGCACATTAAGAAAAATTTTGATGGTGTTTTAAGGCCATCATCATTATTTAACAGCTTCCACTTATTTTCGATAAAAAACAGCTTATAAGTGAAAATGTATTCAACATTTTTTATGTGTATTCTTAAATTATAATATATATACAAATAAAAAACAAAAAAATTATAATATATGTATAATAATAAGTTTCTATCCTGTAATACAGGCCTGTCCAACCTTTTATTGAGCAAGGGCGCATTTCAGCTCTTTACACTCAACGAAGGGCGCCATTATTCACATGACCAAAAACATGTGGCAATATTATCGCACAGCATTAGTATATGCATTCGTTTTAACATAATGCAAATGAATCTTTCAACAGTAGGCAAAAGGCTCATACAGTTTTGGAGGTACATTAAATTTTAAATTGCACATTTTTCTATGAGAAATCTATCTCAAAAATGTTTGTAGGGTATGGTGTAAAAAATTTTAAGTGTACCTATAATAGAAAAAATAATAATAAACATGTAAATCAGGAGTATTGGGGAGGCTAAGGTTTCTTTTAAAATGTGAAAATACGCTTTGATTTATTTTGAAAGCATGAACTAGTTTTATAAAAAGTACAAAAACAAGCCATGATAGTAAATCCATGTGGATGATTCCAGAGAGATAGTCTCGAAGTGCTTTCATAGATGCAAATCTTTCTCACAGTTTTGTTAATTTTTCTAATCAAATAAATAAATAAACAAACCTAAAACTTCAGAAATCAAGAAGGAAAATTTAAGCCTCTTTATCCTTCGTATAGAACAGCCAATAGGCCAATGTGACTATAGCAAAAAAATAAAAGCTGAACTTTTATGCATATGTGTCTTGAAAGAGGTGATAAAAGGTGAAAAATACCGGGTGATCCAGAAGTCCCGGGACTTTTGAAATGCTAATAATTAGAAAACCATAAACAATAGAAGTATGCGGTTTTCACAGAAATGCTGAGAAACTTGTGGGATTTGTTTTTTCGATGAAAAAAAAATATTATGTTAGTTGCACTTTTTGACAGCAGGTGGCGCTAAAATTGATAGTATTGTTTTTATAGTATGATACAGCTCATTTAAAAGAACGAATTAGTGTCCAAGGGTTACATAGTTTAATCATGACGCTCATGGCTTATAAGTACCGCTGTGAGCCGATGCAAAACAGCGTGCACAGTATCCTCAGAGCAGAAAGAAATTCCAGAAGAAATTTCAGTTCATCCTGATATCACAAGTTTACTGCACTCACCTTGAACTGGTGATTTCTACAGAGAATTCGTATAGAATCCTACCTAATTTACGATTGTAACAGACATTTGGGATCTGTTGTTTCTATTACGATCTTCCAATGAGCCTTTTTCTCAAACCTTGCTTACCATAACATTTCACATTTGCAATGGCCATCGATTCTTTTGCAGTTTTAACTTGACGTATTGTACGATATGAAAACAACGCGACATGCAAAGATGTGTCTAAACATAGTCTAGACAATGTCTAAACACTGCAGTTGCTCATGAAATTTGTATCAAATTTCCCTTACAATGCAATTTCATTTACCTTACAAAAAATGTTTAAATATAAACCACCCTTAAAACAAAATCTCATCAATATCATAGAAAAGAAGTTTTGCAATTAAATCATGTGTCTATATAACGCATGGTATAGATACATTCAGTCTTATACAACAGCGCCACCTGTTGCTAAAAATGGTAACTATATATATTTAAAAAAATTCATTCTAAACAAAAATCCCACATGTTTCTGAGCATATATCTGAAAACAGAACCTTTGTATTATACATAGTTTCCTAATTATTAAGTTTTCAAAACTCCCGAAACTTCTGGATCACCCGGTATTTA
This sequence comes from Maratus speculifer, assembly GCA_964019185.1. Lineage (NCBI taxonomy): Eukaryota > Metazoa > Arthropoda > Arachnida > Araneae > Salticidae > Maratus > Maratus speculifer. Next base: position 274,422,946 of record OZ025289.1, on the reverse strand, counting down.
CTTTTATGTTATTTCTTAAATATAAAAAAAGCTAATCCCAATTATTACCAAATTTAAGCTTTATATAAATTACACTTTAAATACACTTATTAATAATAACTAGAAATTGTGGAAATATGCATGAGTGTGTTTCTGGTTTTTAATGCGTATTTACAGGTTTTGAAAGTATGTCTTATACCAGCGGTTCCCAAACTTTTGGACTCACGGAGCCCTTTTTGGGAAGAATTTCTAAGGCGGAGCCCCTGAACCCAACGATACTCTGTGGTTTACAAATTAATTTTTTGATACCTATGGAGCAGAGAAAAATCTGCTGAATAAAAATCCGAGCCAGTAATTTCCAACATTAGACTAAGGTTCTCAGTTTGGCCCTTTCTTGATACAAAAATTCTTAATTCATACTAGAAATTTAAAAAATAAAATTTTCTATTATATAACTCTTTAACAATTTTATATAATAAAACTGTTATCGGACACAATAAAATAAAAATAAGTATTAAAACACTTTTTTTTGTATTAAATTATCTACCTTGTAAAATCGAGATATTTCAATCAAATACAGCAAAAATTATAGTTAAAAATTTGCAATTTCTGAAAGCTTTTAGCAACGAGGAAAACAAACTCTTTTTTAGCCGAGTGATGTTCAAGCAGTACTGTAAAGGGGTTAATGACATCCAGTTTTAAGGCTTTTTTGGGGGGGAGGGGCGATTTTTAGCATGAACTTGGTATTAAAGATAAAAATGGAACCATGTTTATATTATGTATGCGTAAAATTATTATTTATGGCAAAACACACACACACATACAGTAAAAAAGGTAAGTTTTACAATTTCGTTTGCAGAGAGATACTTCTGTGTTATTCCAATAGGCTGCTTGGGAAGAACAAAAAGAAAATGCGTAGTTCTAATCACCCATGAGTAATTATGTAACACATTTTCGCTAGTCCCGCTTACCCATACTTGAATGATGCAATTATGGATAATTTTTTCGTTCGTCTTTAATTTTCTAGTATTTATAAACATGCAACGAAAATAGTCTCTCAGCTTCTTTTTTGAATCAATTTAAAAATACATTTAGAAGTAGGTCATCGTTTTAGTGTTTAAATAAGTGGGGCAAAATCTATAAGCTGTATTGTTAGGTGCAGCATTGTTCGCTTTTTTGGATATTTTATTTCAAGTATTTGGGTATTAATTATAATTTAGAAAGAAACTTCCTTTCGGCATTGTTTTTGCCTCAAAACAGATATGCAGTTAAAAACTACACATGTTAAACGAATTACAACTATTAGAAAAAATTTATTAACAAAATGGAATATACGAGTGGAATTAAATTTATATCAGGTCTGATACTCATTGACAAGCAGTCTAAGCAAGGAACGGAACTGAGCATTTTTTTAAATTCTTAGTGTGATGACAAATGTAAAGTACCAATATGTATTTTTTAAATTACTATAGACTTATTTCTGGTTAAAAATGTAGCAGAGACCAATTAAAAGTATATTTCAACCCTTTAACGGACAAAGCATTTTCATTGCTAAGAGATTGAAATAAATGGATGACACCGGTAACTGCGAACAAATATATTTATAAACTAGAATCTGTGAACAAATATATTTATAAACTAGAAAACTAGCTCGCTACGCTCGCCAACCCCCTGCAATTCCAAGTTGTAGGCTTCGCGGCCAAGTTGTAGGCTTCTCGATTCCAAGTTGTAGGCTACACCCTACTTAATGCGCTCGCCAATACCCCATGGAATCGCTTCGTGATACCTTATTTTCCATACACTCAATATTGGAATGTTTCTTGATTGGTCTATTCAACTCATGGAAGGTGTGGTCCATCCGGATGCGTAATTTCCGGAAACCTTACACATCAGCATCATTCCACGAGTTATTTCTTGAGATTTGTTAAAGTATAGTTTTTTTTTTTTTTTTTTTTTTTACTATAGAAAGAGAATAAACGAGTGCATTCGTATTTCAATAGTAGCCATATAATATGAATGCCGTATTTCGGTGATATTATATTAAGCGGGCAGGCATATGAATGCCGTATTTCGGTGATATTCTATTAAGCAAGCAGGCATATGAATGCCGTATTTCGGTGATATTCGATTAAGCGGGCAGGCATATAAATGTCGTATTTCGGTAATATTCGATTAAGCGGGCAGGCATATAAATGCCGTATTTCGGTAATATTCTATTAAGCGGGCAATCATATAAATGCCGTATTTCGGTAATATTCCATTAAGCAGGCAATCATATAAATGCCGTATTTCGGTAATATTCCATTAAGCGGGCAATCATATAAATGCCGTATTTCAGTAATATTCCATTAAGCAGGCAATCATATAAATGCCGTATTTCGGTAATATTCCATTAAGCGGGCAAGCATATAAATGCCGTATTTCGGTAATATTCCATTAAGCGGGCAAGCACATAAAGGCCGTATTTCGGTAATATTCCATTAAGCGGGCAAGCACATAAATGTCGTATTTCGGTAATACTCTATTAAGCGGGCAAGCACATAAATGTCGTATTTCGGTAATACTCTATTAAGCGGGCAAGCACATAAATGTCGTATTTCGGTAATATTCAATTAAGCGGGCAAGCATATAAATGAAGTATTTCAGCAATATTCTATTAAGCGGGCAAGTACATAAATGTAGTATTTCTGTAATACTCGATTAAGTGCGCAAGCATATAACACTCTGCTGCGATATTGTTTTGCAATCCCGGTTGGAAACGCTTCGTGATGCATAGACTGAGCCCTTTCCTGATTGGTCTATTCAACTCATGGAAGGAGTGGTCTACCCGGATTCGTTAGTTCCGGAAATCTTACACATCAGCATCATTCCAGGAGTCATTCCTTTTAAGGCTAGTTTTTTTTTACTATAGAAGGATAAGTAAAAAGTGATTTTTCACATACATAATAAAATGGATTTTTTTAATTAAAATTCGGTATCGTTGTTGCATATCGGATATAAAATGTTGTAGTTTCATAGAGAAATCAAGGAACGATAAAGGTTTAAACTCATTTGAAACTCACGTTTACCGTAAATAGTTTACTCTCATACTCCCCTCTCATTCTAATTTCGTAGAGAAAACAATGAACGTATTAGGACGTTTAAACATTGTTCAGAAGCAAAAAAGAATTAAGTATAAACATATAAAAAAAATAGATGAAGCTCCAAAGAACAAAACTGCTCTCACTTTTGTTTTGCAAGAACTGTCGGGCCTTTTCTGTTTCGATGCGCTTTGTGCATGCCCATTCGATTCAGACTACCATTTCTTGTAGCTTATTTTAAATCGAATTTTTAAAATACATTAAATGCAGATACATAAAATAAAGCAAATCTAACAAAAAATATTATACAGAAAAAAATATAAATGTATAATGCAAATGTTTAAATAGTTTTGAAGTGTATTATTGTATTTTTCAACTCAGTTAAAGATAAATTTATTTTTGACAAACACATACAAATTCCGACATACTTTTGAAAATTTTTCACTTGCAATGTTGTCACTTTCATGTTTAGTTTATTTTCCTGGAATGCGGCGGAGCCCCTGGAAAGTTCAGGCGGAGCCCCAAGGGCTCCGCGGAGCACACTTTGGGAACCTCTGTCTTATACAAATGTTAGTGATTTTGAAGAAAGCATTATTTATACTGGAATTTTACTTCTAAAATGTCTAAATAACATGAAACCTTCAAAGGGGCGCCAATAAAATCGTTAAAGGGTGCCGCGTTGGACAGCCCTGCTGTAATACATTCAGATTTCATTCTAATACAAACATAACAATGTACTAGAAAATCTTTATAACATAAACCCAAAAACATAAAGTTATGCCGAGGGTTATTGCTGACTTTTGATGAACAATAGCAATTTGGAAAATAAGAAATAAAAAACAGTAACCAAATTGAAAAAAAAAATAAGCAAAATAGATTCAGCTTGAAACACTGAAAGATTTACCATTAAGCCCTTACTGTATCCATTTTTTCAATGTATTCTAAAATAACAAAATTTATTGTCATTGATTAGAAAATAGAAATTCTACTATACACTACAGAAAAAATTAAAGATTCATTCTAAAATGTACATTCTAAATGTCAGTAGTAAAAAAATACATTCTAAATGTCTCTTAAATGTATAAATGTTTTAAATATTCTTTTAGCGGTAAATTGCTATGAGATTTCAATTATAACCAACAGAAAAAATTGATGATTGACTAATGATACTTTGCATATGAAAAAAAACAGTACAGTAAATGGCAAATTCAACAAAACTTTTCTTGATTTGATCATTGATGCAAGTAATTTTGTTTGTGATTTTACTGGGGCAGAGATAGTGATAAAATGCCAACAGAGAAATACTTATTATATAATCCTTCTTTGTCTTTGGCTGTTTGTTGCTGGTGTCCTTGCATTTTTTCAGAAATAAATTTATTCTTCTTTCATGGAAAAACTTGAATTCAGTTATATTAACTAAAATTACAAATTAAAATATGTATGGAATTGATATAAAACTAAAAAAGTCAAATTTTGTATTTATATCTGAACCAAATGTTTTAAGTTTTATTTGATATAAAGTTATTTTTTATACAAAATGATACTTTATTGATTTCTCTTCATTCAAATCAATAAAGTAGAAAAATACATGTATAACAATATCTGTATATCACTCCAAACAAAAGAAAAAATTCAAAGGAAAATAATTTTTAAACTTTGATAACAATATCAATACGAGATGTGGACGGTGAGGGAGATTCGAGATATAATAATCTATGATATTGTAAAGGATAGGAGAAGGAAATTAAAAAATATCAAAAAGTTGATAACATCATATATTTAGCACTCTTCCTTGAATAATATTGAGTAATACCTGTAATTACAATAGAAAATGGTTATCTGTGAAGGAATTTTTTTTAATTATTTAAATATATAGCATTGAACCCTTTATCCAAAATATTTTTAGAGTGCACAAATTATTAGATTTATCAAATTCAGAGTTTGATCCAATCAAGATAAAAAATTAATCAGAATTTGAAAAAGAGCAGTTTATGAGAATCACTTTGAAATAATAATCCTGCAAAAATATCAAAATGTCCTATATCTGAATGCTGCTATTTCAAATCTTAGATGTTGATATCAAGTTATGCCGTTCATCTAGTAATGTATCAAGCAGTACTCATATTGAATTGTCCCTGTGTTTTTTCTGAAAAGATTCTGAAGTCAATTGATTGGAAATATGATTCTGGATTTCCAGTTAACAGGTTTCTGGATAAATAACTCTATACTGTATTAATATCAATTTATTGTTATTAGGTTAGTGAATATTATTGCTGTAGATTGCACAGGCGTGGAAAAAAATAAATAAAATAAATCCACCACCCTATCCCAGTAGCAGAAACTGTACAGTATGGCAGCAGCCACTGCAGATTATTTTAAACTTTGCAGATTAATCCATCAGCTTAAAAAGAAAGGCCAAGCTTTGAAAAATACTAAAATATACTTTAAGTTTCTAGAATTATGGTATTTGTTTCATAATTTTACTATATTTTCTTCATAAAGGCAAAGAAATGCAAGAAATACCAGTCAACTAGGAATAAAAATTTTGTGTCAACTTGCTGAATAGGATTGCAATATTTAAAATAAAAATCATCTGCATATTAAATCAGGGTTGCCGGCTTTTAGCCGGGCCAAAAAAAGCCGGCTTTTATTTTTAAAGTGTTAATTTGTATCGAATCCATATTAAATTTGGATTGATTTATTTTTAATACATTTTTAATTATTTACTACTAAAAAAGTTATAAATTTCTATTTAATTTTTCAAATAAATAAGTCTTTCTAATTGCTAGTAGTCAACTGTGAAGGCATTATGTCCGAAAAATATAAATCTTGGAAAAAAAAAAAAATATACTCAAAAAAATGTGTTTTAAACTTCTATATTTCATAGTTCTATAGTTCATAGTTTTCTAGTTCATAGTTCATTCTTAAGAATTATATTTAATTGAATTATAACAAAATGTAACACATCAAAGCATTCATAGAAATATTCTGTTCTTACAGGTCAATATGTAAAGATTAAGTCATAAAATGAACAATGTTGAAAGAGAAATTAGGAAAGATTCGGTATTTGAGGAGAGTTAAATACATAATTATATAAAATTAAGCAACAATAAATGTTCTAGTAAAATTTGTTGAATTAAAATTTTGAATAGCTCTTTGTTATTTAAAAGTGCATGTATGCCCACTTGCATGAATGAATATATTCATGCATATGCTAATTGAGAATACTGGAATAAATTGTGAAATATAAGATATTATGAAATATGCATAATTTGAAATATTATTTACAATAGTGAGAAATGGTGGTTTTTTATATTTGATTTTAAATGTTTATAGGGAATGAAACATGACATTTTAATAACTCTTAAAATTAGTTAAGTAATAAAACATGTAACTAAGTAACCTCTTTAATTTTATATTAAAGCAGTAAAAATGAAAAAACAAAAGTAGGATTAAAGGTCAATGTAAATCAGAAAAACCACTTGGCATGGCCATTTTATAATTTAGCTGACATATATGCAATTCTGAATATAAATCACTAGCAACTCCATCAATGTGTTATTCTAGTATTAATGCCTTCATTATTGAAAAATTGGGTTATAACCCAATTTCTCAAGATGAATCATAATTAAAATCCCAATTTTTCATTTTAATAAATAAATTTATTGAACTCAAAGCAAATTAAACATCATTAAAATTAGTTAAAAGACACTTAAAAATGTTTAGCTTATAATTAAAATGCTTCTCTGTATAAAAGCCAATTTTGGCCAAAAAAAGCCGGCTAAAATCAATAAAAGCCAACCGGCCTGGCTTTTTTTAATTTTAGCCGGCTTTTTTGCAACTCTGTATTAAATATAGTACTACTAACTTTAAATTTTCAAACAATTACACTCATTTTGACACCCACATTAGAGTTCCTTAAATCAGTGCAGCCTACCAAAAAAAAAAAAAAAAAAGTTTATATTTTTTAATTTTTATGGAGTTAGAAGAGTTCAAAGTTTAGGTTTTTATCATAAATCATTTTAAAAAGTGAGAAGAAATTATTTTTATTTAGCATGCAATACTTTATTCTTATTTGTTGGGATAATTAAGATAATTCATGCATCAGCAAATTCAAATAAATAATAAATTAGCCCGATTACCAAATTTTTATTAAAAAGCAATAACATTATCAGTTTGAAACTGCTAACATTCTTAGCTATGCAGAAAAGATTCATCATTAGTGTGCGATTATTGAAGCAACACAGGTGAATCCAGTGGCATAGCTAGAATGGGTGACACCCGGGGCGGATGTAAAGGGTGTCACCCCTACTTACCAGGGTGTCACTCCCGCCCCATCCGTTATATTTTTTCAATCGCAATTCTATGTTATTACAACAAATGACAATAACACTCCTTATGTACCTTTTGTCCTCTTGCATAAAAAAAAATCACAGGAGCGACTTATCACTCAACCCATAATCCGCATAAGTCAATGCGGTGTCTATATGTAGAAGGTAAGAGCGGCTGCTGGTGCCAGAATGTCTTTGTGAAGAGTGTTTTCACATATTTTGTAGCACTCTAGTATCCGATAATAATCCAAGAGCTGACAACACGAAAACCTAAGGTATCGAGCACAAGAAAAAAACCTTTATTTTAAGGAAGAGTAGTAATAGGGGTATCTAATAATCCATGTCTGGTCAGACGTGAAATGGTGTATAAGCCAAAAATCACTACCACTAGTGGTTTATTCATAGGTTTATCACTGTGTTTGCCATACAATCATTTCATACCTTTGACTGTACAGCAAACACAGTGTTAAATCTATGAGTAAACCATTAGTGGTATTAATTATTGGTTTATGCATTGCTTCACTTCCAGCAGACATGGATCATTAGATTCATCTATTACTATTCTTCCATAAAATAAAGATTTTTTTTTCTTGTGCTTGATACCTTAGGTTTTTGTGCTGTCACCTCTTGACTATAATTGTTGTTTTCTGAGCATGCTGATTCTTTTACTGTAAAAGTGTGGTGAGTAGGATTTTTTCAGATGTGATATTTATGACTTTGGCATCTATTCAAAGTCTAGAATATTCTGAAAACTGGAATTGGATGAATCTCTATGATGCTGGATAATGGATCCTGTACTGAAAATAGGTTTTGCTTTTTACTTTATATTCCTCTTACACTAACATTTACATTTTAAAGTAACAACAAATTATTTTATTATTATTCCTTTTTCATAAAGGTACTATATTTCTTTAGCAGAGAGTGAACACAACTTTCTTAAAAAATTTTCTATCTTATCAATTTTTAAGTACTTTGTGAAGTGACTTTTAACCTAAATCCTTTTTTTTTTGCTGCATCTCAGTGTATTAAGAGCAATTTCAGGGGCCTCACTAAGGGGGGGGGACAGGGGGAAGTCTCCCCCCTCCAAAAAAAAAAAAAAAAAAAACATTTGCACATGCTGTTACAGTTGGCAAAATTACAAACATATACTATCTTTTTCTGATAGATTTGATGAAAGTTACCAATATAATTAGAAATATTATTAAGCTTTTTACAAATAAAAACTATATTACATTTTCTAATTGTGATAACTTCGTAAAATTATAAAACTAGTTGGCAAACGCCGAGAACTATTTATGTTTGCTTTTCATTCAGTTGGCAAATACTGAATTTTGACTTGGCAATTTTAGGTTCTCTCCCTCACCAATGAAAAGTTTTCGCAAGGGCCCTGGGCAATTTGTTTTGTTTGAAACTTTTTTCTCCAGTCATAAATTCAGAGTGGAGAGGTGAGAGGGAAAGAAGGCCATTGCTGATAGAAGGATCATCAAAGTTTGATCTCACTCTGAAAGTTTTGTTAGAATGACTATAATGCTATTATACTACAGTGAAACCTCCAAATAAGGAACACCTATCGGACCAGAACTTTTGTCCCTTATTCGGAGTTTTTTATATTATTTACAATTAATCATTCAAAAGAATATAAAAATAACAAAGCATTAAAGGTGAAATTTAAATGTATCTGAAGTGTTAAATTATGTTAATCAGACACAAAAAGAAGAAAAGAAAATTAATCAAAGTTTTCATTTGATGAATCTACAAATCATTAAAAATGTTAATGATTAAATGAAGTTAATGATTTGTAGAATTATATTTTTGTGTTTTCTATGCAAACTGTGTACATGCAAAGAGAATAAAAACATTCAAATGAATTTTACTTGAAGTAATCAATCAAAAGGAACTGTTTTGCAAATTTCAATTTTTCATTACAAACCTTTCAAGTGTTCATTTACATACTTAAAAAAAATCAGTTCTTCATTACCAGCAATATTTACAAAAAGAAAACTATTGAACTGCTTTCCGCATTCTAAGGCAGCAAATTTCTCAACTGCTCTGATCAGCAAGCAGAAAATGTTTTGTCATGATTACAAATTCATCTTTCAACCAAAATATATAAAATTGGAGTGCTTGACTATGGAAGCAATTTTGATCACGTGATAAAGACTTTTTACGCTTTCTTAAATAGTTCCTCTTCTTTTGCGTTCAAAACATTCATTTTGATAACATTTTCTGAAAGATCATTTGCAAAAAATAGAAAAAAAAACAGTTCGATCACATATTTTCTGAACTACACCTGCTAGTTTCAGGTATTTCCAAATAAAATAAATTAAAGCTTATGTCTTAAAAGTTGCCCTTTTTTTATTTGAGAGCAGCCTAAAAGCATCTGTAAAGTTCTATATTTCACAGTTTTCTTTTATTCTCCACTTTCAGAATCATCCTCACAATTTAGCACTACTTTCAATAGACGCACAGATGTTGAATCAGAAATGTGGATAAATAAATGCTCGTTAATTGTGTCTTATGCCTCTGTATCTACATAACTGTCTGTCTGTTTAATAAGTTCGCAAAAATCTGTATTTTCATTTTCATCACAGACTACTTACATCTGAAATGCAAAAAACAGTCCTTTTAATCTCATTTTCCAGTGTCCCTTAAATCGAGTGTTCCTTATTCAGAGGTAAATACATTACACATCTTATACCAAGGGACTGGGACCAGAAGTTTTATCCCTTAAATAGAGATGTCCTTTATTTGGAGGCTTCACTGTATTATCACTTAAGAAGTTTAAGTTTCAAAAATCCAAATTCGATACTTACTTATTAACGCCACTGCAGCAGAAGTTGCACTAATGGGCCTATAAAGAGCAATCATTGTTGCCTTGTTGTTTGCTAATTTTGACGCCATTTGTTAATGCTTTTTTAGTGCTTTTTTTTTTTGCTCATTTTTTAATGCCTTTTTTTTGTGCGTACAAGCAACAAGATTGCTCTTTATAGGCACATTAGCGCAACTTCTGCTGTGGTGGCGTTACTATGCAAGTACCCCAAATTCTGTGCTGGTATCTCTTTATTGTTAGATTCTATCAATGTGTTGCAAAAATTAACCACTTCAACGGTTGCCCCGAGATAAGTCGGGGGTTAAAGCACTGTTTCCCCATGCCCATCGCCGGTTAAGTGGTTAATTCAATTTCAACAAAATCATTAAAACTCAAACAAATTTTTAGGAATAGTAACATTGTAATAGTAGAATATGATTGCTGCCAAATAAAATTGCTCAATATCATAACAAATTGTCAATTTTACTTAACAAAAACATTTGAAGGATGAAAGATGAGTATTATTTTAAATAAACACCAATTGATGACTTCTGACATAGCTCCTGGCAAAAGCATTTTGATGATAAAGATTTGAAAACCAATATGTAAAACTTCTTTTAAAAAACAAATTGTTTGAGGAGAGTAAAGTACATTTCACCCATTAAACTTTTTGTAATGGTCACTTAGGTGGTTCATTACTGGAAAATCACAAATTAAGTGTTCCAGTAAGGGACACCCCTGTTAAAATCTTAAAAATTAATAAAATTTTGTAAATGAACCATTGATATATGAAATTTAAAGTTTTATATTACTATTGAAACAAAAACATTCAATTTTTAAAAGAAAATATAAATTAAGCAAGTAAAGTCAGCTCTTAGCATTTTCATTAAGATTTTCAATGAAAAACAGTAAAACTGAGAAACTTTATTTTCTGCTTCCTAGTTGCTTTGATGAAAAGTGTAAATAAATAAACCAAATTATAAAGCATGTAAGGGGGAGCTAAGAAAAAAATTAATAAAAGCTTAACTATCAATTTTTTTTTTTTTTTTTTATAAACCAAAAACTGAGAGTCGGCCCATTACTGGCACATCTACCCAATGTCCTTTTCACGGTCACTGAAAAAAGAAAAAAAAAAAGTCATGAAAACCATTTTGGTGAAATAAACAGAAAATGAGATAATCTATTTATAACAAAATATTGCTTTTATTATGTAGCAAAATATTTATTAATTTAATTATTTGTATTAAGTGTAAAACTCGCAGTCCTAAAATGAATTCAAAACAAAAACTAACTCAATGACAGATTGATGCCATTTCACATAACTAAAAAAGCATAAAGTGGGGGGGGGTGTTATATTTGGGTCGAGATTTGGTTAATAATATATATCATGCTTAAATTTTCTTTTTAAATGTTATTTATCAAAAAAATTAATGTCTTTTAAAATAAAATTCATAGTATTTGCTTTTTCATTTAATTAAATATCATTAGTAACTGTTAAATGTTGTGATCGAGAGCTATCATATCACAGTGAATTAACAACGAAAAGTGAAAAAGCGTATAATGTGTTTACTTTCCGTTTCCGCTTCACCTGGATTCATTAATTTATTCATGTAAATATTTTGCGTCTGTATTTATTTTCATAATTTTAATAATTTTTGGTTACTTCAAGTTGTGCTATTCTGTGATATTCAAGCATGAATCCTTTAGTTGGAGCTCAGGTATAATGACTTTCTTTATTTCCCATTTTATATTATGTATTTTTTTTTTCACTTCATGTTGGTTAAAACTCCATTTAAAACTAAATAATTTCTGTAAGATTTTATCATAGAGCTTCACTTTTCATTATTTTGTCTATGCTCTGCTCATTTATTAATATCAAGCAACTAAAACGTTTGCTATTTCTTTATTCTCCGTAAAAATATATATATATTAACATACAAAAATATAAATGCTCTTTTAAAACGGTACTTTAAGTACCCTAAATGCATAAATTTAAGTTTATATACAAGTATGCTTAATATATATATATATATATATATATATATATTTTATATATATATACATACATACAGGCGCGCAGAGAGTAACAATAATCATAAGAATGATCAGCTATATTTGCAATCTACATTAACATACGAAAATGTTAATTACCAGCATTATTATCAGTCAGTGCTTTAAATAAATTTTAAAAAATGTGTTTTGCTGTCTTTTTAATTCATAACTGATATGTTTATTTGCTGTGTATCAGTCTTAAAAATATTAAAAAACATTATTTTAACCTTTACTGGAGAAGCTTGTGCTGTGCTTAGCATTTCATTATTAATTAACTCTTTTTTAATCTACATTCAAGGACTTTTTAGAAAGAATATGGTCTCAGTTTTTGATTTGCAGTAAATCTAGTTTTAATCATCTAGCCCATAAAATTATAATTTCTTTATATAGCCAGGATAAGGTAGATAAAAATTAATCATTGAAATGCCATTCATGTAATATTACTTCAGTTTTGTTTTCAAAAATTTTCAAAACAGATTAAATTGGTGTTTGAAACAAAGACCATTATTACTTTAGAAACTACATTACTATTTTAGAAAATTACTTTCATTGAGGGTTACCTCTAAACAAAGCTCCTAATATGAAAATCATTAATTACCATAATGAAATAAACTTTTCTTATGCTTGGCACGAAAAAAATAAATTGCCAAATGTACCCAATTGTGAAAATTTCCCCTTATATCTTGTTAGAAATAAATGTTCTGAAAGCTATTTAATTATTTTTAAAATCTCTTATGTTCATATTCTTGTAATTTATTTTTCAGCATACTTCCCTATCCCAGACTGACCAAGAGAAAGTTTATCAGTGGATTAGTGAATTAGCTCGTCCAGATACTAGAGAAAATGCTCTTTTAGAATTAAGGTAATATATAATAAAAAAAAAACAAAATTACATTCTGTATTATATTGATTCATTAAAGGATTGTTTGGAATCAAACTTCATTAAGGATTAAGACCACTTTCACAACTTGAAATTTAAAGTTTTTTTAAAAACTTTTTTTTTTTTTAATTTAAAGAAATGTAGTATGTGTATAAAAATTCATTTACGCTGAATTATTATACATATAAAATTGAAAGCTATATTTTTTCTTTAGTTCATAGACATAAAAAATTGCAATTTGACATCTAATGGGCAATTAGCTCTTAGAAAAAAAGAGAATCAAGTGATGTGTGGATCCCCGTGGCAGAATGTGTGTGACACTGCGATGGGCGTCGCAGACTTTTAAGGACACCTGCAGATTCAGCGATGCCACGGATGTGCTATAGCTCTTAAAGTATGCAAAAAATAGCTCTTATACGTCCTATGGTATGCATAATTTCGTCAAAATATCATGGAATAAACCCTATTTTCCTCCAAAGATAGCAAGAAGAGATGCAAATATCATAAAACCATCGCGAAAAAACGACTAATTTTTGAAGAAGTCTGCCGTTTTCTGACGATTTTTTGAAGAAATTCGCCATTGTTTCATGATCTTTTTTCGAAAAATGCCGTATTTTTCGCGATCTTTTGGAGAAATTTATCATTTTTTACGATGTTTTGAAAAAGCTTGCCTTTTTTTTTTTTTTTTTTCCACAATCTTTTAACAAAATTTGCTTTTTTTTTTTTTTTTTTTTTTTTTTTTTTTTTGCGATTTATTGACGAAATTTACTTGTTTTTCACAATCTATGACGAAATTGATTTCTTTACGAAGACTATTTGTCGAAATTTGTAATACATTTTATGTCCTAATTTTTGGATTTAGGAATGAAATTTTTTAATTTTTGCTTAATTTTTAACAGTGCAAAAATAGTCTGCAGACCTTCCTAAGAGTCTACGACGTGTGCCAAATCTGCTCCCGGGCCTGTATTTATGCAATTTTCAACAGTATGAAATTAATCTATGAAAATTATGACTTATTATTGTAAATTTAATTTTGTAACAAGAGTAACCGCAACTTGTTTAATTTATTGAATGATTTTAATCAGTTTTTTCATAATTTCAACACTATCTGTAATAGTTACATGAAACTTGAAGTTATTATAAACAGTTAAAAAGAAATTTAGCACATTAACAACTCAACTCAGCAAAACTACAAAATAAATTAACATTACATAAGTTAAAAAACATCTTTTGCACAAATTTCATAAAGCAAATCCCCCCCCCCCAAAAAAAAAAAAAAAAAAAAAAAAAACTACATACACCATTTCAAGGATGCCACAATCCTCAGTGCCAAAAAAAAAAAAAAAAAAGAAGATGAAATGGGTTCAAAAAATCCTGCTGGGTTATAGCCCCGAGTACTGGCTCTGGAATGATGAAAAACTTCCCAAACACTCTTATCTGTGACAGACCAACAGAAAATTGTTTTAAAAAGTGTGCTGAATGTAATTTTCTTTCGAAAAGCTTTCTGAGATATGTTTAATGTACCAAAACAAGATTCTGTTTCATGGTATATTTGGAAGATGGATGGAAATGAGAGAATAGACAAAGTTCTTGAAGAAAGAACGACTAAAGATTTGTTTGAATACATATATTCTCAACTTCCAGCATTCATGGAACATTGCTATATAAAAAGAAATCAAGCTGAAAAGTAAAATGCTGCAAAGGAAAAAGCCTTATCGGAAAACTTTGACAGGAAGCAAGCACTAATACAAGTGGATTTTTCTGAAAATTACAAGATGAGAGACAATCTGCTCACTGGAATCAATCCCAGGTGAGTCTATTCACATCAAAACTGTATTATGATGGTAAAATACATTCATTAGTTTTAGCATCAGATGAATTAACCCACAGTAAAGAAACTGTGATTGCATACATGGATATACTTTTAGAGAAAATCCCAAGTTATATTGATTTTATAGATGTGTGGTCTAATGGGCTCACATCACAACTTAAAAATCAATATGTGATATCATCATTGCCTCATTTAGAAAGAAAGCATAATGTTATTATAAAATGGAACTTTTTTGCCACATTGCATGGCAAAGGACCAGTCGATGGAATAGGAGCCGCAGTAAAGTGTGTTGTTTGGAGCAATACAAAAAACAGACAGACAATGTGTTTCAGATTTTGCAAAAGCAAGTGGATCATCAAAGATTGAAGTAATAAATATAGAGCCTGGCATTATTGCAAAAAGAAATATGCTTTTAGAATGTAAATCTATTTTTACTGAAAGTTTGCCAATTAAAGGCATATGTAAAATGCACTGCATCTCTATAATAAATGGAAAACCCATAGGTTCTATAGTGACAACCAATGATGCCCCAAATACAGCAAACCATGTAGATCAGGGCTGTCCAACGCGGCGCCCGCGGGCGCCATGGCGCCCTTTGCATGGTTTCTTGGCGCCCTTTTGAAAGTTTCCTGTTACTAGTATATATATATATATATATATTTAATAAAATTCCCTTATAAAGGATACTTTATTTAACATTTTTTATATTTACTTGAAATATTTTTTTTAATCTCTACAAGCATATTTCACGCATCAACAATTATAACGTACGCAAATTAATTAAAGAAAGGCATCAGCTCATGATTATTTTTAAACTAATCATGAGCTGTTGCGTTTCTTCACTAATTTTTAGTAATTCTTTATAAAATTTTTTATTGAAATTAAGCCGATAAGAATTAACAAACGTCAGCAGTATATTTTTTGATAGGTTAAAAAGTAAAATGTAGAGAAAAAAAAATAATTGATCATTCCCCTCCTTCGTACATGAAAGTTCAGCATTTTTGTTATTGTTATTGAAAAACAAAACAATAGCATCTTTCCCCACCCTCTTTTCACTGGCCATTTGATTTGGCTGCTGTATAAAACAGGGTTTTTTTTAAAGATAAATGCTGTCTTTTACTGCTCCAGAACTTTAAAATTTTAGGTAATTTTGATGATTTTTTTTTAATTTACAAAGTTGTGCGAAAAGATGTCCATCAATAAAAACTCTTCTAGGCTCTCTTTTGACAATCACTCATTATTTTATTTCTTTACGTTTTACTATGGTAAATTTACACCTCCAAAAAATTGTTAGTTATTGCAGCATTGAAGTTATTATATACATACTTGCGTCCCTCAAAAAAACCTGACACTATCTCTGACTATCATTTTATTTTAACAATATTATTAATGGTGATATTCCATTTTCTGTCTCTTTCCAATTCAAAAATGTTTGAGATAAATCCTCACAGAAAAATGGATCCATCTTAATAATGGCGCCCTTCATTGCTTGCAAAAAGCTGAGATGCGCCCCTGCTTCGTAAAAGGTTGGACAGACCTGATGTAGATGATTACATGACAGGAATATGGTTCTTAGTAGAGTATGAAGGAAAATTTTATCCTGGTGAAGTTATAAACAAAATAAATTACTCTTATTCTGTAAATGTGATGATTCCTGCTGGCAAAAAATGGAAATTGCCTAAAAATCTTTATCAATTTTTTTTTATAAAAAAGAAAATATTGAGCTTCCCATCACTTGTAAACTCTAAAAATCATTTTTCTTTTGATAAAATTTAATAAATGCATTATTACATAACTATTTGTATTCATAAGTGTCTTATAACTATTTTGTCAAATCTTTAAAAGGGAGTGTAACAAGAGTAACCATTTTTTTGTAACAAGAGTAACCTGTCTTTTTTTTTTTTTTTTTTTTTCAATTTTAAATAATACATTAGAATTTAAAATTGTATATGACTTTCATTTAATAAGTAATCATTCTTTTTTTGAAATAATTTTAAATTTAAAGATTTTATTGTATAGTTTTGATAAAATATTCATTAATTTAGAGGGATAAAAAAACTCATGTCTTTTTCAAGTCACAATAGTATAACCATATTTTAAATGACTCAGTCTATAAAATAAATAAAGTTGATCATGTTTTTCTTGCACAAATACAAAAAGTACACATTTTTTTTTTTATTATTCAGCAAAAAATTCTGTGTAATTTTTAAAAAAGCATAAAAATAATACATTTCTATGTTAAAACACTACCATAAATGTAGCAAGAGTAACTGTGGAATTGTTCTTATTTATTTTTTTCTTTTTCATTGACAGTGGAATATAATGAATTAATTAAAAAAGAATAATTGAAAAAAAAAAATTATTTTTAAATATTAGGTGGATTAAATTGGATTTTTGAAGACACTTTCTTTCAACTCAGCAATTAAGACAATGTATTGCTTTCATTGCTGATTTTTAAGAAAAAAACAGAATGAAATAGATGGGGGGGGGGGGGAAGAAGGCAGTCAACATTGATACATTAACAATGAAGTAAAACATTGTTTTTGTTGTTTATTCTTTTGCATTCTGAAATTTGATTATTTATTTTATTTTTAAAGGAGGAAGGAAGAATATTAATTTGAGTTATTGACTCGCAGTTGCAAAATTTCATTTATTTTCTGGGATTATAAGTAGATGTAAACATCAGGGTTGTTTGGTTTAAACCATGGTTTAAACCAAATGGTTTTTTTTTTTTAAACCATGCTGGTTTTTTTAATCTGGTTTTTTTATTGTTTTTCTGTAATGTTTTGATTTATTTTACACATTATTGATAAATGCAAAATCCAAGTTATGCAGAAGCTAACAAGCAAAGCTTTAGAGAAATGATGAATAAATAAATTTCTAAAATGACAAACATTTTTAATCAACCTAAATTTTCGTACAAGCTATAAATCTACAAGGCAGAATAATTAATTTTTCTAAAATTAGCTAGCTAGAAAAAGCTAGATAGTTTTCTTTCCTCTTTTTTTTTTTTTAACTTAAAAAATAGCCAGAATAGCAGATTCAAGCTAAAAATGCACTTTTACTACTTAAATTACTTGATTAGTTAAAATTAACTAAGGATTACATAATTTCTCAAAGCCTCAATGAAGGCATAATCAAGTAATTTTCTCCACTGATTGTCTTTTGTTATCTATGCAATATGTTAATGAATTATTGACTATGAGGTGTTTTTTTTGGGGGGGGGGGGCTTTATGGTTATTGGGTTTAGTAAGTCTTTGTTTTTCTTGCATTTCTACATTGCGACTGGGGCTTTTGCATTAAGATTTTATTCTTTTACCAGCATTGTTGTAACAGTTTAAACGAATTGTTTTTTTTTTTTAACAAATCTAATGTATTTTTTCGTTTTTGTAATTTAAGTGTTTTAAGTTATTGGATGCAAGTAATTTCTACTTTTAACAGAGTTATGTCAGCAGTCATCATAAGACATAGTGAGTCTAGTCTAGGTCCTGTTAGTATGCATGTAGAATGCAAATTTCATGCACTGATGAACATATCTGAAGCTCTAAAATAAACACTTAAATTATGTAAATTTAGCAAAGATAAAATAAATTAAAAATATGCAATATTCTGAAAAGAATTGTTCTCCTTTGAGAAATGCAGATTTACAGTTAATAACATAAAATAACTTTTAAGATTTCAGTCAAGCTTTAAAAGAAAATTATCTTGATTGGTGGTATTATCTTTTAAGAATAAAAAGAAATCTCAAGAGATGAAATCAAATTAGAGAAGATATTGAAAAATTGGGTGCTAGGGAAGCACCTTTTACATTTTACTAAAATATGCAATAAGATATATTTAAATCTTCTATTGCATAACTGAATGTACTGCTTAGATCAGCCAAGAAAATAGGGGGGGGGGGAGATAGATCAAGACAAGGTTTACTTGAACATGACATAATAGAAAAAATGCCTAAAAACATATAATTTTTAGTTTAAACATTTAAAAGTACTAAGAATTATAATGTAGCTTAGAAAAAAGCCAAAGTCTGATGGTTGTTTAAATGCTTTAGTGGATGACAGCATTTATAAAACTATTTTCTATTTTAACCCTTTCAGGTCCGAATTTTTTTTTCAATTTTTAAGAAAAAATACTTTTACGTTAATTACATTAACACTAGCTGTCCTTATAGATTAATTTGTGTTTAACGAACATTTCATGGTCTCAAAGACAACGAATGTTGTAGTCTTGCGCAGTATTCAATTCATGTTCATATGAAAATAGGCTAAGGAAGAATTTTCAGAGCTGTTTAGAAAATATTTTATTTTAATAAGATTTAACTTATATTACAAATTTCTAATACTTTTTTTCGCTTTATTACACATGATTCTTCCAGGAAAGTAACTTTTATTTTAAATTTAAAGAGGGAAATATATGTATAAAATAAAAGAATCATAAACGGAACAAAGAGAATGAAACAAATAATTATTATTATTACTAAATGCCTTAACATCAATGAAGCCAAAAAATAATTGCATAGACATATACTAACATTACAACATGTAAATAGTAGCACAGGTATTTTTTAAAACAAAATAATACTCCATTAAAAGACATGTACTATTAATAGTACACCAGACCTGAAAGGGTTAAGATCAATGTTTTCTTCAGCAGTCTGAAAAACTGTTAAATAGGTATTTTTGTTTATTTTATCGTCATATTTTTTAAACCTGCCAGTTTCAGAGGAGAAGTGTCAAATGCAATACACACTACTTCTTGAAAGTGTATGCAGACTTTACTGCTAAATTCAAATCATTCCAAAAATTCTTTATAAAAAGCTTTATTTTCTATAAAAGATAATTGTTCATCGTGTATTATTCTATGAGAAAAATCATATAACAAGTATTTCAAAGAAATTATTTTGAAAAGTCATGTGAAAATAATTTTTATTTATAAAACTACATCATATATATATTTGTAGTACTAGTAATCAAAAGATGGTTTTTTAAGATTTCCAAGGTCTTTGTTTTATTATGTAGAGCAATTGATTTATAAAACACAGGACATAGCTTTTATTAAAAATGCTTAAATTTTAAATTATTACAATTTTCTATATAACTGATTGTATATTAAATAATTATATTGATTTGAATTACTTTTAAATCAAACTATACTACTTATATATTCAAAAATATTTATTTTATTGATAAAAATGCATATGTATGTAACCGAAAAGCATATTTTTAAAAAAACCCGGTTTAAACCAAAAAACCATGGTTTTTGGTTTTTTTGAAAAAAAACTGGTTTTTTACCAACCCTGGTAAACATTATTATAAATAATGAATCAAATATAATGTTGATTTTGTTTTCCGTATTTTTATGTACAGTGTTAAAGTTGTAAAATTATATATTATTAGTAATATATATATATATATATTATTGTTAACTTGTTAAAAACAGTTAAATATATTTTTCTTTTTTTAAGCATTTTTGTGTCAAGATGCTCATCTCAAAAATTTAGATATATACATCAAGTACTTAAAGTAATTGTAAATTTGATTAAAACATAATATTAACACATTATAATATAAACACATCTTGACTAAAATATAAATATTGTTTGTAACAATACCAGTGAAATTGTGTTTTAAATGATCGTATACAGGGTGTCCGAAAAGTCTGGAAACGGTCGAATAACTCGAGAAATACATATGAGATTGAAAAACGTAAATATACGTGTTAAATATTTTAAAATAAGCTACTCAGTGATACCAAATTTGACCTTCGTAACCGACCCCATGGGGGTCGGAGGGGGTCCAACTTTGAAATCTTAAATTATAACCCCCATTTTTTATTGCAGATTCGGATTCTACGGACAAAAATACGCAACTTTTGTATTTGATGTTTATTTCGAATCCTCGTTTATCACGGTGTATTCGAGCACATTAAAATCGATACATTTTTCGGCTTTTCCAACGGGATTTTCCCTAATCGAAACTAATTGGGGAGAATTTATGACATCAAATTCCTCGTCTTTTGCAAGAATAGCGTTTCCTGAAAATCACCCGTGCCAATTATTTCGATAGTACTACACACAGTTAAAAATTTGACCCATTTGCTGTAGCGTCACTCCACAGCTTTTATAGAATATCTGTTTCATGACCAATGAGAATGTTCCATAACACAGTAAAGTACACTGTAAAAAATTGACACTTTTGCTGCATCGTCACTCCACCACTTTTATAGAAAACGATTACTTTACTGTGTTATGGAGCACTCTCATTGGTCACAAAAGAGATATTCTATAATAGCTGTGGAGTGACGCTGCAGCAAATGGGTCAAATTTTTAACAGTGTAGCATTATTGAAATAATCGCCATGGGTGATTTTCAGGAAACGCTATTTCTGCAAAAGACGGGGAATTTGACATCAAAAATTCTGCCCAATCAGTTTCGATTAGGGAAAATCCCGTTGGAAAAGCCGAAAAATGTATCGATTTAATATGCTCGAAAGCACCGTGATAAACGAGGATTTGAAATAAACATCAAATACAAAAGTTACGTATTTTTGTCCGTAGAATCCGAATCTGCAATAAAAAATGGGGGTTATAATTTAAGATTTCAAAGTTGGACCCCCTCTGACCCCCAGGGGGTCGGTTGCGAAGGTCAAATTTGGTATCACTGAGTAGCTTATTTAAAAATATTTAACACGTATATTTACGATTTTCAATCTCATATGTATTTCTCGAGTTATTCGGCCGTTTCCAGACTTTTCGGACACCCTGTATATTAAAATCTGGTATATTATGTAACATTTTTAACTTTATGTAGTTTTTAAATTAAAACATAACTTCTTTTTTTTTAGAAGCATGACATATATATCTTTACAACTTTTGTTTATGTTTGTTTGGTGTGTATTTTTTATAGCAAAAAGAGAGAAGCAGTTCCTGAATTAGCTCCAATGCTTTGGCATTCTTTTGGAACAATCACTGCTTTACTCCAGGAAATTATAAACATTTATTCTGCAATAAATCCACCTTCTCTGACTGTAAGTATTTTATTTTTCTTAACATAACATTACTATGTACTGTATTCACAAAACTATAATAAATATAGGTTTTTATGTCTCTTTTCTTAGTGTTGATTTAATATATATATTTATTTATTTATTTAAAAAAGAAATGATGGAATTCTATAATTTTTTTAATAGTACTAATCAAAAAATTATTTTATGGTACTTTTTTTAAAAAATTCATACTTACTTTGCTTAACACAAAAGCAATTGAATAAGTTTGCATTAATGAAAAGTAAAGAAATTATATTTCTGTCTAATTTTTATGTGTGCTAAATGCAAAAAATTAGATACTTATAAACATAATATATTGTGCTATTGTGTATCCAGAAAACTGTTACTAATAATGATTTTTTTGGGGGGGTTAATATGTATGTTAAGTTAATAACTCAAAAATGATCATGCAGTTATATCTATATAGCAAAATGTTTTTTCTTTGGAGGCTTGTAAAAAATATGTAAAATAAGATCTAAAAATAGAAACACTAGAAACTTTCTTACTGAAACAAAGCAATTATTAATATACAACTAAAAATTAAACTCTATGAAAATTTCAGTTTTTCAAGGGACAGAAAATTATTACATAAACAAAGTATATGTGTATGATCCTTTTTAAACTGTTTGCTTCTTCAAATAACATTCATAATCTTTATTTTAATTTTTAATTAAATTATTTATCTATTAAATACATGTGTGAATTGTGAGTTATTGCAGGTTAAAGTTTTTATTAGTATTATTTCTTAGTTTCTGCCAGATATTGCCAGTTAAGTTACTGGTAAAAACTAGTTTCTGTCATACCAGTTTTAATCACTCTGGCAGAAACTTGTCAGCCCTGACAGTTCTGATTTATTTATTTATTATAATTATAATATTTTTTTTTTATTTTTTTTTGGGGGGGGGGGTAAACTTTTTATCATTCAATGTTTTAATTAATTTATTTTTAAATCAGGCTCATCAGTCAAATAGGGTGTGCAATGCCCTTGCACTCTTGCAGTGTGTAGCATCTCATCCTGAAACACGGTCAGCTTTTTTACAAGGTATATTATTTATTGTTATTATATGGATAGTTATTTTATATAATGAATCTTGTTAATTTGTTTGATTTATTTTAAACTTGACATTTTTTCTTTTTAATTATTGCTTAGCAATTTATTTTATTTTGTATGTTTGACTATAACTAATAGCTACATATTTGTATTTTATAAGTAATCCCTATGATTTTTTAAAAAACTGTATCCTATCATTAGTCAAAAATTTGGACAATTTTAAGACTTTACTCTGTTTTGGTTCTTAAGATATCTCAAATTCCTCTCTCCAAAGTTTAACTTAAGACCAGGAATGCATTTGTATTTTTTTTTTTTTTTAATTTTTTTCTTTTCCCCTATATATACTCTTGTCAAATATTTGTTTAATATAAATATTTCGTCCATAGAAAAGAAATTTAAAAGTGCACCAAATAAATAAATATAGCAAACACTTTTTCAATCCCCATATATTATTTGTATGTTTTTACTTCAGAAAAGGTCCACATCTTCAAAGTCCAAACGAATTCTTTGCTCTAGAGGTGTCAAATCTAGGTATTTTACTGTGATAATTTTTTGATGCGAAATTTGAAATATTTAAATGCATTACTATGACCACAAGTTTAACATTTTAGAGGGAAATTTGAAATCTGGTTGATAACAAGCTGTAATGCCTATTCTTTAAAATTTTGTAAAACAAATTTTTAATTGGACTATTTGTTTATTTTTTCTGATTGTTATATATTTACACATTTTTATTGCATACCCTTATTATTTTATGTGGTTTATTATACTTTTGTTGTTCCCTATTTACTGAGTTTTTTATGATGTTAGTAATCTCCAAATTATTCAATATTATACATTTTCTTTATTTGCTATCATTATAAGAAAACTGTAGCTATTTTTTCCCCCACATGAATAACAGAACTAGAAATTTTTTTTTAATTTAAATAACATGCTTTTATTACTCATTTATCCAGAATTAACCATGTAGTTGGAACTATATTGTTCCTGTATCTTAACAAGCTAAATTTAGCACAAAATTGATTCCATTATCATTTTTGTAACTCTGATTATTGCCAGCATAGTTCTAGTTTAACTTGTTTCTGTAATATTTTTGCCCTATGCAGAAAGCCACTTTTATTTACAGGGTCATCTAATGAAAGTAGACCTGAAAATACTTGATTATTGCATTGACATTAACAATGAAGTCACTTGTAACAATTGAAGAAAATAAGTTCATCAAAAGTGGGTATTAAATCATTTGCAATATTTGCCCCCAGACAGATAGATAAAAACAAAAATTTTAAAAAAGGCATGTGAAAATCAGATTGTCTTTCTTTATTATTAGTTTATTTTCAAAACAATAACCTTTTTTACACTATTTATTTGCCATTTATGAGCCTACATCAGGCATAAAAAATGTGGATTTAAATTTTCCAATTTAAACTATAGAAGAATACAATTCATAATCTTTGTATTAATAAGTACTGTTCTGATGTTATTATACTCCAAAGATATGTCTAGTCTATAATTTTTTATATGCTTCTTTATTTTTCAGCCAACACTCCATTATATTTATATCCATTTTTGCATACTGTGAGCAAAACTAGACCATTTGAATATTTAAGACTTACCAGCCTTGGTGTAATTGGTGCACTTGTTAAGGTAATATATGTTTTTTAGAAACAGTTTATGAGGATTTTTAACTTATTTTGTTAAATGTTTTATGAAGAAAAATAAATTAATATTATAAACTTGCCTAACATAATTTTGATATGGATGAGTAGTATAAATAATTCTTTTTGTCATTGTTTTATTAACTTTTATTACCTGTTATAGAGTTGCTAAGTGTTTTTTATTGTTGTTATTATTATTATTTATATTAACCACTTCATAATATCTATTGCATCAAAATGTTGAATAATAAATCTTAACAATAAAGTTTAATATAGATTTAAAAATCGTATTTAACCTTTAAAAATGTTGTAGTTAAAAGGTGGCATACTTTATGTGCCAAGGCTTTTTAAAGCTGAAATATCAACTTATAATAATATTTTTGTTCAATGCAATGTACAGAAGTAGTATAAAAGTAATAAACATAAAATTGTTAAAAAAAAAATTAAAAATCAGAATTAATATAGCACCAATGTCTTGTATTAACAAAAAAATATGGGTGATAAGGAATAAACATAAAACTTATGAAAAAGAACTAATATAACTAAGAAAGACAATAGGATAAATTACATGAATACACAGCAGCATATTCTTTATGCTAGTGGTGACTTATCAATAAAGATATTGAAAGACAGCAGAAAAACTTTTTAAAGTTCAACTTTATGCACTCTTTGAGCACTGGATGGTCTTTGGGTAAGGGTAAATATGGTGCTGTGTTGATCACTTATTTTGGAATTTACAGATGTTTTTTCACTGAATGACATATCAAATTTGCTGTCCATATTCTTAAAGTTTAAATATTATGTAGCATTTTTGTTGTTTTTAAATTTAGTGTTTTTGCATCATTAAAATTATATCCAATGAAACTTACTGCGAGAGAATTGGAAGGGGCCTGAAAAACTTCTATTTTAGATAGCTTTGTCTTAATAGGTACACACAATTTTCTTATTGTATTTCTAAAAAAAATTTTTTTTTTTTTTTTTTTTTTTGTGCTATTTTTCTATTAAGAATAGTTTGGTTTTGTTTTACTTCTAGCAAAATGCAAAAATAAATTTTTATGTAAAATATTTACATTGTAGTTACACTTGAAAAAAAATCAATAAACTATCATTAAAATAGATATACTAAATGTGATAACAATATACTTAAAAATCTTTAAATAAACAAATCTACTGGTTTCTTTTGGTTTATCCAGAATTTGCTTTACAAATTAAAAAACATTAAGATGAAATAATTCAAGTTGACAGATGACAGTTTTTATTAAAGCACGTGCTTTTATTATACATGTAATCTGGTGATTTTTGTTTATCAAATTCTTTTAAGTTGTTTTTTAAATATTATTGATTTTGAGAATGTCATTAATTGTGTGTGCAAAACTAGTATGCATAGTTTTTATAAGCTTTTAAATGTACTGTAAACACCTTGAGCATATGTATTTTTATTTTAATAGTTACTGTATTTAATTGCTTGTGATTTGAAAAAATAATTTTGTGACTTTGTCGCCTTTTATGAGCTTCTGTTTCTTCAGCTGATGATGAGTTGCTAAAATATCTAGCTCAAAATACATGATATGTATTGTTTTGGTTTTATGGTAATTTTCTTACAAAGTTTTATTATTTTAATCAACAAACATTCTGATGCACATTTTTCAAAAAAAAAATATTAAATCTATTAAAATTGAAAGTTTTTGCTGTTTTATCAAACGACTATATTTAAAGCCTATAAAATAAGGAAAAAATGCCAGTAAAAACATGTATACTTATTTTCATAATTTAATAGCACTTTTCATATTAAAATAGTACCAGAAATTAATTTATTTTCAATATGATTATTATCATTCTTCATTTAATTAAATAAATGTCCATCATTCATCAATAATAAAATTAAAATATCTTGAATCTAATTTTAATATTTCACTAGCGGCCTTCGCCCGCTATGCTAGTCGGTTTAGACAGACAGACAAGCATGAAATAGTTTAATAGTTTATTATTATGGATGTTAAATAGTTTAATTGTTAGTATTAAATAGTTTAATACTATTAAAATGTATACCAAACAATGTCTTAATATATAAGTAAGCAATAAAATACTTTTATGTGGCCCTGCAAATCAATAAGAAATATTATTTGACATTTCACCACAGATTGTGTAGAATGTATATTATAGTATATAATTCATAGATGCATATCAACTTTATGTTCGAAAGAGTGTATGACCATTTTAGTGCACTTGAAACTTTTTTCCCTATTGACTGTAATGTATTGGAATCCTTTTGATTGTACCTGTAATTGAACTATGCATAAGATTTTCATAAAATTAGAAATGAATTGACAAAATTATCTAATAATTATATATTTCAAGTTTCAAATCATTTGGTTGGGTAATTTTTGAGCTATATGTGGATGGATGGTCGGACAGACACACAGACGAATGGGTAACTTGGGATTCCGGGATTTTTTCCCCTTCAATTCAAAACAAATGCAACGTTTCTCTGTTTCCGGAATGGGAGGAAATAGCGTCACATATATACATACATACATATTGTCAGATTTTAATTATGTAGATTGCTTCTATTTAAGTTTAAAATCTATGCTTCAACCTTTTCAAAAAAATAAATAAACATTAAACAGCTAATTATTTTTTCCCTTTAAAACCTTTAATTGACTACGTATTCATCTATAAACATGTTTTTTTTTCTTTACTTTATTTTTCTGTTTTGCAAATATCTGTAAAAGTCAGGCATATATGGATCTAATTGACTTCACAATCATCATTTCGTTCAATTTCATTGTTATTAAGAACCAGACCAGTTCTATGCTTAGGGACAACTTGTCATCAAGTGTGTCTTCATTAATTCTAATGAGAGTAGAATGTGTAAAGGAAGCACCAATACAAGAAAGTGTCTTTAAACTAGATCCATCCAGTATGAAGAGTAGATTTTTTAAAGTAGCTTTTAATAACAATATCTTTTATGCTGTTACAAGATAATGACAGCCTCTTAAATTGTATTTAATGATAGCAAATCATTCCCATTTTCATATGTGATCATTCTTACATGAATTTATAGATTTTATGCACAATTTTTATTAATTTTTATGTTCTGTACAATATCTATCTAAATACAAAATTTAACTTATATATATATATAATAATAAAATTGCAATTACAAATATAAACATAAATAAATGAAAATAATAATAAATGAATAAATAGAAAAACAAGATGAATAATGTTAATATGGAAGCCTTAAATCTATGAATAGCATGCAGGTTCATCAGAGATTCTATGCATACTACTTCATAGAAAAATGTTATTTCATCGAATTTTGTCAGCAATATGCTTAAAAAGACAAAATTAAGCATATGTAATCTATATTAATAAAAACACTAATTTCACATTTTTAAGAATAACTTTCAAATGACTTGGGTTGTTGCCCATGAAAAACAGTACATTACATGATTAATTTTACCCTTTTTTGTCAAAGATGTATTTTTTTTTTCAGGTATTTTTTATGCTGAGAATACTAGTAATTCTGACAAACAAAAGTTTTAAAACATCTTGATTTTGGAATCTTACTTAAAACTAGTGCTTTTTCTTTCTCACCTTTCTATTTGTTGTGCAAAAAAGTTTTATTTATTTTTAAACTTTTTTCTATCAATTCATATTCTGTTTTATTGATATTGTTTTTCTTGGCAAAACTTTAAAACATAATCCAATTTAATCACCATTAAAAATATCAGCTTCTAATTTTAAATAATAATGGCTATCCAGTTGTTAATGTGTTTCATACTGATATTCTTCCTTTATCATAAACTTGATTTTACCTAATATTATGTTTTTATGGAAACTGTCTTAGCTTCCATTTAGTGCCATAAATGTATTTCCTAATTTTATTGCAGTGGTTTCAGTTTAAGACTGCAACAGCTATCCAGGAACAAAAAGATTTTGCATATTGCATCAACAAAGCATTTCCAAATTAAATTACTGATACAGTTGAATCTTGTTAATGTGAACACACATGGGGAATTTTTTTTATTTGTGTTAAAAGTAATTTGCATTATTCATACTTTAAAAATATTCTAAGTTACAAGAATAAGTACACATATGTATGTTCAAAATCTACTGTGTTGGTGTTGAATTTTTTTCCTAAGATTGATCTGTCACGAACAGAAATCTACATGAGAGATATCTCTTGGTGGAAGTTTTTTCAATGTGAACTTTTTTCCTGTTTGCATTATGTCTAAAAAAATCACCAAAACTCTGGACACTCATCTCAATTTATTTTTGCAGATCAAAATCTAAGTCATCACCGCCACAACAATTTCTTAGTTTAATTAACATATATATACAATTTTATGAAAATAACTTTAACACATTGAGTGCTACAGTGATTGACACTGAACTTTTCCTTTGGACCACATCAGTCACTGGTGATTGACAATGTAAAATATGATATTATATAAATTTTAAATAAAATTTTAGTAATTACTTAAAATAATATAAATATTTTAGTTTTATATCATATTTTAGGTTGTTAGTCACCGGTTCCCATTGAATGTATAGGTTTTACTTTTTTTTTTTTTTTTTTTCTAGTAGTTCTAAATTATATATTAAGTAATTATGATAATATCTAAATTTATGTCTAATAATTATATTATCTAATATTATTTTGCCTATATTCATTTGATGTCTTATATTTATATTAGATATATAACTTATTAATATGTAATATTGTTTTGTTTCTTCTAGACTGATGAACAAGAAGTTATTAATTTTTTGTTATCAACTGAAATCATACCTTTATGTCTTAGAATAATGGAAACAGGAAGTGAATTATCAAAAACAGTAAGTGTATAATTTTTGCATTTTGTGCAACATTATTTTTTGAACAACCACCCATTGAATGTATAGAATTCAATTAAAAAAACATTTCCTACATTTTCTTTTAGGGTGAAAAATTTGAAAAGTATTTTATTACTTTTGAAATCATTTTTTTTTTTTTCAAATATCGTTATTTAAAGAAGAAAAAAATTGATAAATTATCAAAAATCAGTTTATAAACTTTAAAAAATTCTTTAGTTTCAGATTTTATATTGTTTGTTTTATCTATACATTTATATGAAATTAAGGGGATAAGCCCCCTGCTCGCTAACTCTCACCTACTCTATTTGCATCAACTCTAGCTAAAAAGAGTGCTATCACAAATCATTATAACATATTAAATTCACAAATATTTAGGGAAGAGTTCCGATTGGAGAAGAAATCCAAATTAGCGTCAAAAAACCTTTTTAACATCTTACCAAATTTTACATTCTGATGGAAAAACATGTTTTTAAATATTTATAAACATATATTTATTTAATAAATATTATAAAAAAAATCCCAAAGCAAAAAAAGTCCATTCAAGTAGTGTATAAAAGAGCCCCCAAAAGCTGAACAACAACTATATTGAAACATTTTACCAAAAAAAAAGAAAAAGAATATGATGTGAAACTCTTCCCAATATTTTTAATGTATAAAAAAAAAACTTAGTTGAAAATGTTAATAAAAATACATTTAAGTGGTGCTGTTAATGGGCATAAATCATTTTAACTTTATGAAATTTACAAATTTGTAAAATGTAGAATAATAATCTTGAAATAAAAACACCTTGGAAATAGAAATAATTTAAAACCTTAGCAAAAACACAGCATAAAATACTGTTAGTTGGACCGCTACAGAGTACTACTACTCTGAGCGAGCAACATATGAAATTTACAGATATTTGCAATGTGTAAAAAGTAATGGAAAATTTTGTTGAAAATGTAAATAAAAATACATTATAATTTTTAGATACTGATGAGTCACTGCTTAAATGTTCTTTTAATAAATCTGATGCATCTAAAAGGTTTGGGAGTTGAATTTTCCATTATGCAATATCTGGTGTATTTATTACTGGAGTTAAATTCTTTTTTTCAAGATAGAACACGACAAAATTAGCAAATTTATTCCATGTTTCCACAATTATGCTTTCATTTTGCTGATAGTATTGAACAGCAAGCTTAAATTCATTTAAGAATATAAGAAGAAGCTATGTAATGAATGTAAACAAAATATTTTCAACTGTGTCTAAATAATAAATCTTGATCTGAAAACTGATTTGGTGAATTCATCACGTCAGCATAATACGAACCAATCACAACTTCATTCATACATTGCACAAATGGTTTGTGTTAAAAAAAGAGATTCTGTCTGGATTTTGATTTGTTGAATAATTTTAAACATGTAATTGTAAATTAACCATATAGAGTCGCCACTGGAGTTGTTGCCAAATAGCAAGCTTCAAATTCAGCCTTTTTTGCTACGTAAGAGAAATATATAGATTGGAATGTTTGTATGTGATTTTCAGAAAAATACCTCTTTCTATGTTCATTCAAATATTTTAACATTATAAACTAAAAATTGATTTTTAAAATTTGTTTTGTCATTTCTATTGTTTAAAAAGCACTAGCGTGTCAGTGAGTTCAAAGTTAACATTAAATCTTCCAAAATGCACTATTAATTATTTCACTTTGATTGCATATATCTTTGCTTCTAGATATTACATAGTTTCAATCTTTATCAAAAGGGCCAAAAATGTACTTTCAAATAAATTTTAGTTAAAAATTGAAAAATAATTTTTCCATTTTTATGATTAAAAAAAATTATTTTCAAATGTACAATTTTTAAGGCAAAATATTTTCTTGTTACAGAATAACATTTGTCAATTATTTTATCTCAAATATTGTTTTATCTTTATTACAATTGTCTCACTAAAAAACAGCTATATTAGAATATTATATATTTTTTTTTCCTCTAGGTTGCAACCTTTATTTTGCAAAAAATTCTTTTGGATGAAACTGGACTAAATTATATCTGCCAAACTTATGAGAGGTTTTCGCATGTTGCTATGATTCTAGTAAGTGTAACTTTATGCTGTTTACTGATAAAAGCAAAAAACGTTTATTTTTGTGCCCTAATTTTAGTCTCACATATCAAAGTAATTAAGCTGTGGTTTGTGTTTTTCTTTCTAAATTTCTGCTAATAAGTGTTTCAAAAATAATTTGCTTTTTTTTTTTTTTTTTTTTAATATAGGGTAACATCCCCAGTAATTGGCATGCACCAATGATTGGCACATCCTACAAACGTGTCCTAAAATAAGATTTATATCCAGTTTTTAAAAATGCAAGACCATATACCGGTTATATGCTCATTTATATTAAAGATTATAATTTTGATTTATGCTACTAGCTGACAATAGTGCCTAGGAAAGAGAAACAACTATGGCTTGTATCAAATTAGCCATTTTTGTTGCAAATGCTTCTTTTTTGGCTTAAGGAAGGCATGCTTTTCAATTCATTATTATCTGATTTATAATATATTTTAAATTTTTATTGACAACAGTTTTGTTTAGTTAAAAAGGGTTACTTTAATTGTGTAAAAGTATTTTTGACACAAATATTTGGATTTCTGAATTAATGATAGATGCCAATTAATGGTGCTTCAATTTTGCTCGTTCCAAGTAATTGGCACCTATTCCAATTACAAGGAATTCACAAGGAATTTGAGATTAAACCACTTATTTTGGAAGTATTTTTAAAGTTATAGACTAATTTTGTTTATCATTTGTTTTTATTTGAAAATATGAAATATTATCAGTAACTGGAATCCATTAAAGCTTCATATGACAATTACTGGGGACAGCATGAAAATTACTGGAGTATATTGTATTGTTTTAAAGTGTCCACATTTCAGACTAATATGCTGATTTCTTACTCTCAAAAACCTGAAATATGGCATCTTCATCTACAGTCAATTAATTTAAAGCGATTAAACCCAATGCAAAATGTAAAGTTTTGTTTTAAATATAAACATGTGCCAATTACTGGATCACAAGGTGTCATACATTGGTGCTCTAGGTGCCAATTGTTAGCGATAATTAGCATAACATATTAATTGCATGAGTACGCCCTCATCAGTTTTTACTAAAAACAGTTATGTAATAGAAAAAGCCAGGTAAGATTGACTTACCTTCAATTAGTTTTCATCTCAGGGCAGGCCGTCGCTAGATTCGTATTGTAGTATCCTCATGTGGTATCCACTTGTTATAACGCAAAGTTATGAAGACACGAAAAACACTGCACCATTTAGAAAAAAGAATATTATATTAAACTTGGTTAAAAATTTACGGAGCATTCACAAAAAGCTCCTTTCTCTGTTGTTACATTTTGAAATCTGTGAAAAATACAAGAAAAATTATTATTAAATTACATTGAAAATGAAAATTTATTATTTGAATGTTTATATCATTTAAAAGTAATTTAAAGTTTGTTGAAGTAAATAAGTTTTTGATGACAATGTCCTTGAATGTTAATTATCACTTATGCTTTATAAATCATTTTGATTATTTGCAGAATTTAGTCTTTTTGTAAACAACTGAAGCTTATGTTGCGTATGATGAGAGTTCTTTCACTTTCGATAAAGATAATTGTTCTTGCTAAAATTATTTCCTGGTTTCTCTTTAAATTATGCGATGATAGATGAAAAACAATTTAAGTCTTTTGTTTATTGTTTTCCGTAATCTTCATTTAGAGTTTATATTATAATGTTTTTAACAAACCCCCCCTTAAACTCTTAATGGAGATTATCCAGTAGTTTGAGTTTGTTTCTATTTTCTATGTATTCAGGTTTGGGTTCCGGTTTTGTAAGGATGTCGGCAATCATTGATTTGCTTGGACAATAATGTAGTTGGATTATTCCGTTTTCTTTAAGCTGTTTAATTACATGATACTTGATATCAATGTGCTTTGTTCTGTTGGAATATTTTCCAGATTCTGTCATCTTTATGCAAGAGATGTTATCTTCGAAAATAGTAATTGGCAATTGTTGTGGTACGCCAAGATCTTCTAATAATTTTAATAACCACGTTAACTCTTGCGTAGCACTGGCCGCTGCTACAAACTCTGCTTCTGCAGAAGATTGTGCAATGCAGGTTTGCCTTTTTGTGATCCACATTATGGGATTTTTTCCTAGTAAGAATAAATTTCCTGTAGTTGACCTTCTTGTCTTTAAATCACCCCCCCAATCCGAATCACTATATATTTCCAAGATCGGTGGTTCTTGTGTGCTGATAACCAAATTTAGGTTTTTTGTTGAATTTAGGTATCGTATAAGTCTTTTGACTCCTTTCCAGTCCGATTCGGAGGGGGTTTCGTTTTTTCTGCTTAAAATGTTTACAGCTACAAGTATGTCTGGTCTTGATATCGTGGCGATGTATAACAATGCACCTATTGCTTGACGGTATTTCGTGTTGTTTGGCATTTGTTTACCTTCATCATTTAATCGCTGAAATCCTACCTCCATTGGAGTGCTGTATGGTTTAGATTCTGTTAAGTTGAATTTTTTTGTTACTTCTTCTATCTTTGCAGTTTGATTCAGTTTGAATCCATTCTGCGTTTTTTCTATTTTTATTCCGAGGTAATTGTTTATTTCGCCTAAATCTTCAAGAGTATATTCTGTTTTCAATTTATTTATTATATCTTTTATCTGATCATCATTTCCTGCAATGAGTATATCATCTACATACACTATGATGTAAATATTATTTTCCCCTTGTTTTTGTATGAATAAACAAGTGTCTGCTGTACTTTGTGTGAAGTTTAATTCTTTAAGTGTTTGGGTAATTTTTATATACCAAGCTCGTGCTGCTTGTTTTAGGCCATAAATCGCCTTTTCCAATCTACACACTTTGAAAGGTTCTTTTGTGTCTATGTATCCTTCAGGCTGAGACATATATACCTCTTCTTCCAGTTCTCCATGTAGGAAAGCTGTTTTAATGTCAATGTGATGTATTTTTAACTTATGATATGCTGCGGCAGTTAAAAAGCTTCTGAGTGTCGTGTGTGACACCACTGGCGCATATGTTTCGTCATAGTCTATCCCGTATTTTTGTCCGTAACCCTGAGCTACGAGCCTAGCCTTGTATCTTTTTATTTTTCCAAATTCATCATATTTTGCTTTAAATGTCCATTTTGATCCGATTACTTTAGCTCCTTGTGGTGGATGCACTAATGTCCATGTTTTGTTTTCTTTAAGTGAATTTATTTCCTCTCTCGTCGCATCGATCCAGTTCCTTTTTTCGTGTGGGTTCTCAAGATTTATCATTTCTTGCCAACTTTTGGGCTCATATATCGGATTGTGCCGGACTGCATAAGCAAATCTGTCCGGTGGTACTCCTTTATTTTCCCTTTCGGATCTTCTAACGTGTTGTGTTTGTGAAGATGTGGATGGTGTATCTGTATCGATGTTTTCTGGTGTTAGATTTAGTTCCATTACATTTTTTTCATTCTGCTGAGCCTGTTTTTTGATTTCAGACTTTGAATCATTTGTGTTTGTATTTTCATTAGTGTTTGCGTTATCTATTATGTTTTCGATGAATTTTACTGATCTAGCTAGTATGACTCTTCCATCACTGGTGTAGATTCTGTACCCTTTAGAGCGATTGTCATACCCGACGAAAGTGCCCTTTTCTGCTCTATTATCAAGTTTTCCTCGTTTAAATTTATGTATATAGGCATATGCAGTACAGCCGAAAACCTTTAAATATTTTATGTTTGGTTTTCTACCTAGCCAAAGTTCATATGGTGTGGTGTTGATGGATTTAGAAGGCAGTCGATTTTGCAAATGGTTTGCAGTACATATGGCCTCTCCCCATAATTTATGTGGGAGATTTGCTTCGTTTAGCATGCTCCTAGTCATATCCAGAAGCGACCTGTTTTTTCTTTCTGCAACCCCGTTCTGACTTGGAGAATATGGGACGGTAAGTTGGTGTTCTATGCCATTATACTTTAGGTACTTTTCAATTTCGTCATTTATATATTCGCCGCCATTGTCGGATCTGATCGCAGTTGGCATTTTACCAAATTTATTTTTAACTGTAGCGATGTATTCTTTTAATTTTTCAAACGCGTCACTCTTATTTGACATTAGGTAAATTATACAAAACCTCGAAAAGTCATCGATGAAAGTGATGAAATATCTTTTCCCCCCTATAGTGGGTGTGTTTATAGGGCCACATACATCAGTGTGAATTAATTCTAGTTTTTCTTTGGCTCTATATGCTCCTGATTTTGGGAATGGTGTTTCGTTTGTTTTTGATTGAATGCATACCTCACATACATTGTTGTGTTTACATTTATTTATCGTTACACCGCTTACTAATTCTTTAGACACCATGTTTTTTATTGTGTTGTAATTTCTATGGCCCATTCTTCTGTGCCATAAATCTATACAATTTGCATTTGTGCAATTATACGTTACATTTGTATAGTAGCTACTATTTTCATCTTCATTTACGTGTATTTCATACAAATTGTTTTTTAATTTACCTTGGAGTATTGTTTCACCTTTGTGTGTAATGTTGCACCTATCCCTTTCAAAATGTACCTGGCATCCGTTTTTTGTTGCCCTGCTAACTGATAACAGATTGGTTTCAATATCTGGTATGAACAGAACATCCCTTAGTGTTACTTGTTTATTATTTTTTCCGGTTTGAATAACAACTTCACCTGATCCATATGAGATCAATTTGTTACCGTTTGCTACAGTGACATTTGTTTCAACATTGTTTGTTATTTTTGTAAACATTTCTTTTGAGTTCACGATATGGCTGGAACTTCCGCTATCTACAATAAAGGTTTTTTTATTATCAGGTTGCTCTGTAAGTAAGGCTACATCATTTTTTTCATATACAGCATTTTTTCTGTCTTCAGTGTTTTCTTCAAAACATAGCGAAGTGGAATGGTTTTTAGTTTTATTTTGCTTATTTTGAGTGTAAGTGTTATTATTTTTTCCTTTTAGGAACCAACATTCTTTATTTGTGTGGTTTTTCATTTTACAGTGTGAACAATATTTGTTCATTCTTTTATGATCAGAGTTGACAGATTTTCCTTGAGCTTTATATGCTCTGGTGTTATTTTCTGAATTTTCAGAGCTTTCCGTTCGACGGATATATTCATCCGTTAATTTATTTTTTATAAATAGTACTGTAAGTTCAGTTTCTGGACGGGCCTCAAGAGCCGTCACTAATGTATCGTAAGAAGGGGGAAGTGAACACAATAGTAATGCGGAAATATGGGAATCTGTGATGTTTTCTCCTATGGCAGATAGTTTATCCACAATTTCTAGAATTTTAGTAATGTGGGCTATCATGTTACCACCTTCATTTAGTTTTGTGCTGTACAGTTTTCTTAATAAGTACAGCTTGCTGGAGAGATTGGATCTCTCATGAATTTGTTTTAGAGTGTCCCATGTTTCCCGCGCCGAATTCAAATTTTTAACGTGTACTATTTGACTATCTTCAATACTGAGATTAATTAACGCTCTGGCTTTCCTGTCTTTTTTGGCCCAATCTGTGGTTATGGGGGTTGGAACCTCTTCCGTAATAACTTCAATTAAGTCTTCACGAATCAACAGCATTTCAATTTTAAATCGCCAATTTGAGTAATTATTGGCATTTAGTTTTTCAATTGTTGTGCTGTCTTTTACAGTAGCCATGATATTGTTATAGAAAAGTTTTTTTTTTTTTTTTTTTTTTTTTTTTTTTTTTTTTTCTTTAGAGTTTGCTAAATTGTTTAATTATGGACTGCCTGACCTGATTTTGTTTTTATTTCTGTCTCATTAATCAAATTGTTAGCGATAATTAGCATAACATATTAATTGCATGAGTACGCCCTCATCAGTTTTTACTAAAAACAGTTATGTAATAGAAAAAGCCAGGTAAGATTGACTTACCTTCAATTAGTTTTCATCTCAGGGCAGGCCGTCGCTAGATTCGTATTGTAGTATCCTTATGTGGTATCCACTTGTTATAACGCAAAGTTATGAAGACACGAAAAACACTGCACCATTTAGAAAAAAGAATATTATATTAAACTTGGTTAAAAATTTACGGAGCATTCACAAAAAGCTCCTTTCTCTGTTGTTACATTTTGAAATCTGTGAAAAATACAAGAAAAATTATTATTAAATTACATTGAAAATGAAAATTTATTATTTGAATGTTTATATCATTTAAAAGTAATTTAAAGTTTGTTGAAGTAAATAAGTTTTTGATGACAATGTCCTTGAATGTTAATTATCACTTATGCTTTATAAATCATTTTGATTATTTGCAGAATTTAGTCTTTTTGTAAACAACTGAAGCTTATGTTGCGTATGATGAGAGTTCTTTCACTTTCGATAAAGATAATTGTTCTTGCTAAAATTATTTCCTGGTTTCTCTTTAAATTATGCGATGATAGATGAAAAACAATTTAAGTCTTTTGTTTATTGTTTTCCGTAATCTTCATTTAGAGTTTATATTATAATGTTTTTAACACCAATTACTGGTGATTTCAGCAACTTTTTATAAATATATTTTTATAAAAATACTTTTTCAATTTTTTTTTGCTTTTAGTGGGCAAAATAAATGCACAGATATGCATTCTTTGATTTAAAAATATTTCCAAGTAAATATCTTATTTCTTTGTAATGAATATTGAAGTAAGTTTAAAGAGAAATTCTTAATGTGCCAATTACTGGGGATGTTACCCTATTACTGTTCATTATAATTTCTGTAATCCCAATAACATAAGTTTTATATCACTATTTATCTTTATAAAAATTTCTCTATAACTGTATAATATAACTATTTCTTCACTACAAATAAGTTAAAGTACAAAGGGTGTTCACACATTTTTTAGATGGTTTTCATTTTACTTAAAGAATTATTTTACATAAAATACTTGTGTTTTAAATGTTCAATTTTGTAACACTTATTCTAATTACCTTTCTACTTCATAATTTTCATGACAATAACTTTGTTATTTTGAAAGAGGCATTTTGGCCCATTCCTCTTGAACAGTTTCCCATAGTCTATTAAAGATTGTAAGTCGACATCTGATAATGTGCTTTTTAAAAGACCAAAAGTCCATGTACGTGTGATACAGCAGGAAGGAGATAAAATGTTCCATTTTTTTCAGTAAATTAACAATGTGAAGTTTTGAAGAATTTTCTTGTATAAGGTTTTTAAATAACTTTTTTAATCAGCTAATAAAATTTTTAAAAAAATGTACCAATGATGTGTGTGCATTTTTCTTTTTGTTTCCTTTCCAGAACAATGGATTTCAAGCTTATTCTATCAATGATAGTTTTCAGAATTTTCAAGCTATGTTTTTAAGACTTTCACAAAAGTTGCTCTCTACATTTAGCTAACACATCATGCAAATCATATTTTGATTGTGATTTGTACCTTTTACAAACCACACCTTATGTATGTATTTATCCTCTCACAAGTGTACATGGTCAGATTCACAAGTAATGAGCCTCCTTTTATTGATGCTAGCATACATTGGCGCACGTACCTATTGCTAGGAATGATGGTGGGAGACGTTGACTACTTGAAAGTCCTAAAAAGGCTGAAAAAAAGCACTGCACGCAAGCGAAGGGGCATCAAAGATGTCTCAGATTCACAACGATAATGTGCCCAGCTACACTTTTTTCATCGTGGGTGCTTACATGGCTCGACTGAACATTGTAAATGTCCCTCATCCTCCCTATAGTCCAGACTTGTTGCCCTCTGACTTCTTGTTTCTGCGCTGAAAGGTAAATGCTTCAACTCGAACAAGGACATTGAAAAAAATGTCAAGACAGCCCTTACAGCCATCCCAGAACAGGCCTATGTAGACCCCTTTGAGTCATGGAAATGCCGCCTACTAAGGTGTATTGACGCAGGAGGTACCTATTTTGAAGAATACTAGGCAATTGTACCAATTTGCTCAATAAATCTGCCCTTTTGAAGAAAGGCTCATTACTTGTAAATCCGACCATATATTTATTTCATCCAGCTTCTATTGTGTGCTCTTGTTACTAAATAAACTCTTTAATTATTCTAAATTTGTAGTTGAAATTTGTTTGACAGTGTATTTATTTATTTTACATGTTATTAATTTGTTTAGGATAGGGTGCAAAACAAAATAACACAAATCCATTTATCTTTCTAGGGAAAAATGGTTTTATCCTTGGCTAAAGAACAATCAGCTCGTTTACTAAAGCATGTTATTCGTTGTTATTTGCGTCTTTCAGATAACCCTAGGTAAGTTACTTTTAATGTCTAAATCAAAATATTAATTGTGTTTGTTATATCTGCAAAGTACTTTTACAACATAAAACCAAATAATGTGAATGACTTCATAATTTATACTAATTTTTATTTGTAATAGAAATATGCTATCATAAAACATCAGTAATCATTCAAAACACAAAATAATTGTGTATATAATGGCTTTTATTAATAAATAATTTTAAGTATAAGTGAATACTTTTTTAAACTAGAGATCTGCATGGGCTGAAATTTCAAGATCGAGGTCCAACTTGATACATAGAAAAAAAAAATTCAGGGAACAAAAGCCTTTGCCTGGCATAAAAATTAAAAAATTACTCAAGTTCGGCCTGGCCCATCCCAGCTCAGCTTAATATAAAAATTAAAAGTTCAGCCTAAGCCTGGCCCAGTATAACATCTAAAAGTTAGGTCCAGCCCAGAAAAAATTAAAATCTCTGCCCGAGTGTATTTATAATAACATTTACATTGATTTAGTTTTTAAAAAATTCTTGTATGAGGAGTTCTGACTAAAAATATTTATCTTAGCTTAATTTTTTTCATGTTTATAATCTTCAATTTTATAGAAATGCCGTAAACTGTGATATTCATTTTCTTTTAATGAATCTATAATTGTTGTATGTAAACAATTCAGTTATCATTAA
Source organism: Maratus speculifer (assembly GCA_964019185.1). NCBI lineage: Eukaryota > Metazoa > Arthropoda > Arachnida > Araneae > Salticidae > Maratus > Maratus speculifer. The sequence continues at coordinate 274,382,419 of OZ025289.1, read as the reverse complement.
TAATTTTAATCCATGTTCCGTGTATTAGAGTCTTATGAATCTAAAAAATGCTATACATTAAAATCTTCTAAGATGGAATTGCACAGGAAAAAAATGTGTTAGATGAATTCCCTTCTTAGCAGGCATAAATCTATTATGTATTTTTTTCTTACAAATTAATGTATTCATTTTGCATAGATCAACACATTTTTCAGTTTAAACAGAAACAAATCAGTTTTACATTGTCATAGGCAAGCTCTTTTTCACACATTGTACTATATTTTAATAAGCCTAGAAATCTACTGCTCTCTAAAAAGAATAAATTATAATGTTTAATTGTAAAGTAATAACAGTTTAAAAATTATGCATTTTTTTAAACAAAATTATGCATTTTTTTAAACAAAATTTTGGGTGGTTGTTTTTTGGTTTGTTAAGATGAAGACCAGGCATGGCCCATGCAGATCTCTATTTTAAAAAACACTCTGTTATTTTTGCCCCCAGGTGCAAAAAATTTTTTGTCTTCCTTTTAGTCCTTGGTACACTGGCATCTGGCTTTCTTTGTATTAATCATTTATAAATTTAGATATAAAATACAATCTAATTGTATAATGTTCTGCTGAAAATTAAATAATTATTTGTGTTTCATTATGTAATATGTATATAGGGAAAAAAAGATTACTGTTGTAACTTTTTTTTTTTTTTTTTTTTTTTTTTTTTTTTTACAATTGATTATAACTAAAGTTAGGTCAGAAAATCATTCAATAATAATTGAAGCTATTGTTATTCCTTTTCATTAACTAAAACTTCATAAAAGGCAAATTAAATATGCTTATTTAAATATTTATATTTTCTTCACAATCTTAAATTTTTATTAAATTACTGTTAAAACATTTTAAAACTTAAATTTGGAAGTGTTTATAAAGACCTAATTTAATTTCTAAAAACAACGTTATCTCTTTTAGAATTTTATATTTAGCATTTTAATCTAGAGATAAGATTTTCTCTTGGCTAAACTGATATTCAACATTATGTAATTCTTGATCAAATGTGATATTTATCTAGCTATTAATTATACTGTGATTTGTGATTGTGGCACAGTTTTCTTTAAAATAGTTTTGAAATGAATTTAAACTAGTCAGATGTGATAATCCCAAAACTTTTTTCTATCTCATTCATGTTAATACTTCTAAATTCACTACCACAGTGCCAAAATTAAATGACAATCTATGCTCATCATAAGGATTCTAAAGGCATGAAATTCCATGCATTAGTTCTTAAAATAGGACTATTGAAGATATCAGGAAAATTGCAACATAGAAACGCCATGTGTTCGTTGATTTATATGAAAAACATAAACAGAAATAATACTTATCAAGCCATACCTGCAGTGTTCTCGCTGTCGCTCGCCAATGCGCCAAATTGCGACTAAATTCTTCATTTGGCGAGTAAATAAGCGATTAGATTCGCCAAATTGCTAGTGCACAATTTTTGCTTTTTCTTTCTTTTCTTTTTAGACTTTTTTTGTGTGTGTCGCTTATCATGTTTAATTGCACCGTACCATATGAATTCATAACATTTTAATAAGTTAAATCTGTTTCTATTTTTTTTTTCTTGATTACGCAAGATATTTAGAATATACATATTTTTAATATATTTGTAGCGAATAGTTTAATTTAGATTAATAACAATCGTTGTCATAGTTATAAAAATTTAGATTATTTCAGAACATATTGAAAAAAAAGGGTATATTAGGATTTAAAATAATTTTTTTTTTTTTTTTTTTTTTTTTTTTTTTTTGCTACAAGGCGAATTTATTTGGCTAATACTTTTTTCATTTGGCGAATGTTTTTTATTTCTAATTAGCCAAATTACTAACGTTAGTCAAATGTCAGCGAGAACACTGCATACCTGAATGTAAAGTTTGATGAAAATCTGTAAATTAGTTCTTAAAATAAAGCAGGAATCGGGGAAAATTCAACATATTATTGCGGCCTGTTGGGCAATTGACACCAAAATGTAAACAGAACTAGTTCATATCATGGATTTAACGAATCTGAAGTTTGATGAAAATCTGTGAATTAATTCTTGAGATAGAGTTATTGCAAAAATCATGAAAAATGCAGCATAGCAGCACCACCTGTTGAGCAATTTACACCAAAATGTAAACATCAATTCATGTCAAGGAATAACTGAATCTGAAGTTTGGTGGATATCCATGCATTAGTTATTGAGATAGAGCTATTGCGTAAATCGTAAAAGATGCAGCTTAGCAGCACCACCTGTTGAGTAATTTACACCAAAAACTAATCAGCATTAATTTATATCAGGGATTACCTGAATATAAATTTTTATCAAATTCCTTGTATTAGTTCTTGAGTAGAGTACCCACAAAATTTATATCCCATACAGACAGAGTCACATACTCACAGACAAATACTTTGTAACAACATGCTTTTAAAATCTCTGACACTTAAAACTTGTAAATCTGTCAAAACCAGAATTCGGAAATTTTCATGAGTCCAATACTTTTTTCTTTTAAAGATAAAAGAAAATAAAAAGGTGGTTTACAATCACCCATAAGATAAACTGGAATAGCATTATTCTTCTTTATATGTTATTAAATAAGTATCTTTCATTATAACAAAGTAAAGTACAAATGTTACTAATTGACATTTCTTTAGATAGTATTCTGAATTTCTTTTTTTTTCTTTAATTTATTTTAACTATAGAAGGAACTCTAAAATATTTTTATTTATTTTTGTGAAAGGAGGGAGGGTGTCAGAAACACCTGTGTGTCCCATTTTGTGCCTTAATTTACAATGTTAGTACTCAACTTCAGAGGCTTTGTGACGTCATAAAATTATTTTGGAAATTTTGAAATATAAACACAAGAAAAAAAGCTTTAAAAGTTAAAAACTTTTTTGCATTAAAAAGAGAGAGAGAGTATTCCATACATTTTAATCTCTAAATTTTAACATGAGAAAACAAAAATCGCCTTTTAACTAGATATTATTCTTTCTTTTAATTTATATTTGAAATATTGTGTTTTGTTAAGCTTAGTTGGGGGTAGTCTGTATACTAATATTGTACCGAAATTTGAAAGATGAAAACTTAATTTTGACATCACATTTGACTTTTTTTGGTTGAATTTCTGTAGGATGTTAAACAGGAAGTTATTTGGCCCCTAGTTGTTTACAAGTGATGAAGGTTTGATGTTTCAAATTCCTAATGTTAATTTCATTTTTGATTGTTGCATAATAGATTTCAGTACAAATAGTTTTTTAAGCATAATTGAAGAATAACTTGCCAGAATGAAGTATAATTTTGGATTTGTATATTTGAAATTTCTAGAACTTGATTTCTGTTTAAAAAAATTTATAGGTTAATATTCATACTGTTCCAAAAAATTAAGATTTACTGCTTTATTTTATTTATTATTATTATAATTATAATAAACGTGAATTGTAACCGGTAAATGTGTTAAAAAAATAAATTTCTGAATTTTTAAATAGGTGAATTCAAAATTTCAGTTCATTCTACCAAGTAGTTCTTCAATTATGTTTGAAAGATATCCAAATTGCCACTTTACAACAATTACAAATAAATTTAACATTAAGAATTTTTAACTTTAAACTGTTTGACCAAAGCTGTGCAGTAGGAGTTGCTAAAGACCAAACAGACTGCAATTTTTTTTTTTTTTTTTTTTTTTTTTTTTTTACATTTTAAAATGAAGTTAATTAATTCTATGTAATTTTAAATCTACAAAAGGAATTACTGTTAAATATTTAATGTGTGACTATCACATTGCTTACAAGTCATAGAACCAACATTGTAAAAAAATGTCCAAGCCGGGGATAGAACCTGTAATCCTTGGAATAGTGCTCCAAGTGCTCTACCTTGGAGGGCTATTCCAAGTGTTCCGGGTACAATAACTGGCTTGGACATTTTTTCACTATGTTGGTTCTATGACTTGTAAGCAATGTGATAGTCACATATTAAATATTCAATAATTTCCATCGTAATTTCACAGCTAAAAATTAATTGAAAAATTCATTATAATTAAAAGAATTATTATTATTTATGGACTATATCTGGCTACTTAGTTGAATGATGACCGATTTACTGCTGTGTACAAAGTATGTACATGGGTACATACAGAATAAGTACAAGATACTACTCGTGTACAGAGTAGATGAAAATTGTTTTAATACATAACTGTAGTAGATACATTACATCAAATACACTACCTGGCCATTGATGAACGTCCACTTGCGATTTTAGACATTTTTTTAAATATCTAGACAAATACATGAGGAATTATCCCAAAACTCTTAGTGTGTAAATATAATAGTATAAGTCATACATTTCCGTGAAGATTTTTTTCCAAAACTTCATAGGAGACCATCAACAAATTAAAAAAAGAATGATAATCATTTGAATAACCTTTTTAAAAACTAATGTAGCAAAACCATTTAAACTCTAGATTATAATTAAGTGCCTTATTGCAATAATTTGTGTTCATTTTTATGCAAATAGTGTTTTGCCAAGTGTTTTGTTTATAATTTTCAGAGTTCTTAATATAAAGTAACATTCTTTTCTGACAATATGCCAAATAATATTGCACACAATACCCTGTAATCAAAATTTAAAAAATAATAAAAATTGTATGAAAAATGAGTAGGTTTACTAAATTTTTCACTGTGCATGCGTCAACGATATCAAAATTTCATTTACATATTATGTTAGCTAAATGTATAGAGCAACTTTTGTGAAAGTCGCAAAATCATAACTTAAAAATTCTGAAAATAATCGTCAATTGAATAACTTGAAAATCCATTTTTCCCAAAATGAAGCAAAAACAAAAGGGGTTGTATCCATATATTCATCGATTAGTGTCAATATAGAATACACAATATGGGACGTACTACTACATTTGGATAAAATCCCTCATTTTTTTGCTTCATTTTGGGAACAACAAATTTTTAACTTATTCAATTGACAATTATTTTCAGAATTTTCAAGTTATGATTTTGAGACTTTCACAAAAGTTGCTCTATACATTTAGCTATCATAATATGCAGATGAAATTTTGATATCATTGACGCATGTGCAGTGAAAAATTATTTAGTAAACCTAGTCATTTTTCATAAAATGTTTATTATTTTTTAATTCTGATTACAATGTATTCTGTACAGTATTATTTGTCATATTTTCAGAAAAGAATGTTACTTTATATTAAGAACTCTGAAAATTATAAGCAAAAAATTTGGCAAAATTTGGAACCATTTTTATAAAAATCTTAATTTCTTTGCGAGTATGTATGCTATTTGCATAAAAATGAACACAGTTTATTACAATAAAGCACTTATTCATATTCTAGAGTTTGAGTGCTTTTGCTACATTACTTTTGGAAGGGTTATTCAAAAGATATTCATTCTTTTTTTAATTTGTTAACGGTCTCCTATGGAGTTTTGGGGGGAAAATCTTCACGGAAATGTATGACTTATACTATTATATTTATACATTTAGAATTTCGGGTTAATCCCTCATGTATTTTTGTCTAGATATTTAACAAAATGCCTAAAATCGCAAGTGGACGTTCATCAATGGCCAGGTAGTGTATATAAGTACTTCCCTTCATATTTTTGGAGGTTGCAGATAGAATCTGAGGCCTAAGGTACGAAGGTCTGCAAGGAATTAAGCCCCAGAAAATAAAAACAATTTTTCAGAAAGACTGTAAATACATTTAAGACTATTTATATTCATGGGCCAGATGATAAAAAAAATAGAAATAAATAATTTTAAAAAACATGCAGGCTGGACAAGCCCAATATAACAAATTTAAAAAAATCAATCTACATCAATAAAATCAGAACAATTTTCTATGGGCATGATTCGTGTGAGAATAAATACAAATGTACAGTCAAACTTTTCAGACGATACACCTTAAAATTTCCGCTCATGCAGATCTCTTGCTGAAGTTAACATAAAAATTATAAATTTGTGCTATTTTCGGAGGCAAAAGATCTAAGAAGCTTGCATAAATTGTAGTAGAAGACCCCCCCCCCCAAGTTTTTCAGGTTTATGTGTCCAAAATTCTAAAATACCTTTCCTTTAGTTTTGTGCACACTAATCAAAATAAGATAAAATGGTAATTTTTTTTTTCTGAGTGAGTGGTACCTAAAATAACAATAAGGTAATGAGATTTTGTTATCTTTCACCTTTTGAATTTTGGATTTTTCAGGTCTGCAAAACCTAAAATAAAGTCAAAAATGTAAAATTTATTCATAAAATGTAACTTTTTAATTTTTTCATTAGAATCCATAGAATCTGAAGTAGATCCAAAATATTTTTTCCAATCTAAAATTTTTTCCAATCCAGCTTTTTTTTTTTGATTGATAGGCAACATTAGTGCATTAACCATCCAGATTCTGAATAGGAGTTGAAGTCTGAGTCGGTCATTTTTTCACTAACTCCACAGCCTTATACTTGACCTATTGAATTCCTGTTTAGTTTCCATAGGTGAATAATAACTAACTGATAAAGTCAAACAGGATGTCAAAATTAAGTGTTTGTTTTGGAAATTTAAGCATGAATGCCCTAAGATTATTTATTCAACATAAATTGGAAGAAGACATAATTTCCTGTTAAATTGCTAGGTGTTTTTTGTACATCTATAAAATGCATAATAAATAAATATTTTAATATAAATATTTAAAAAAATCTATGGACTCTATTAAATATTTCATTGTAAAGCATTTACCGGGTGTCCCAAAAATGACTGATGGATTTAAAATTCAATAACTTGCAAACAGTGACAGGTATTTTAAAAAAATTTGCAGGAGGGTTATGTATAATGTCAGGAGTTTTTGTACTGTAATTTTTTATTTTAGTTTTAATTTCAAATAATAGGTGGCACTGACGGCGATTGAAGGCCAGGTGATCAGTGCTGAGTGAAACGTCGACCTGGCCTCCAATCGCCGTCAGTGCACCTATTGTTTGAAATTCAAATTAAAATAAAAAATTACGGTAAAAAAACTCCTGATATTATACATAACCCTCCTGCAAAAATTTTTTAAATAGCTGTCACCGTTTGCAAGTTATTGAATTTTAAAATCCATCAGTCATTTTTGGGACACCCAGTACATTCTATTTTTGTTGGATTTGTATTTTCAGTGTTAATATTGTAATTTATATACTTTATTTAAAAAAAATAGCATTGGTAGTTTTGTCATGTAAATTTATGCTTAATACAAAGTATTGTATGCTGAGATTTAATGTAATTATTTCATGCATCTTATACTGTTTCATATTTTCTCTCCATCAAAAATAGGGCTAGAGAAGCTCTGAGGCAGTGTCTTCCTGACCAATTGAAGGATAATACTTTTGCTAATTGTCTTAAAGAAGACAAATCTACAAAACACTGGTTGAGCCAACTTCTAAAAAATTTGGAAAGTCCTCCTGTCTCTGATGAACGTCTAGGTTATCAAATGACCTAATAATTTTATGTACAAATTATTTTTAAGTAGCTTTTTTGATTTTGCCTGTGGAATTTTGATTGCAGCTCTATTTTTATATAAGTACGTCATGTATTCACGTGCAAAATCTTAAAATGAAATTAAATTGTATTCGAATGACTTTTTAGATGTTTTGTTTTGGAAACTTTCACAAAATGATATTTTGTATATGGTTTTTGTTTGCCTCTTGTACATAGCTTTAAATAAAAAGAAAATGAATAAATTTATTTTCCTGATTTCTCTTATTTTCTTATTTTATTGTCAAAAGTATAAATTTACCTAAAAAACTGTATGTACTTTGAAAAATTATACATTTTTTTTAACATATAATTAATAATTCGACAAATATATGAAATTTGTGACTAGGAGTACCTGTAGAACAGAATTCAAGGAAGGACAAGATTTTAGAACAAGAACAAATGAACTTCTAACCTCCTTCAAGGTTTTTTTTTTTTTTTGTTTTGTTTTTGTTTGTATTTTTAATGACAAACTTAAACATGAATAATAGCCTAAACTAATTAACTATTTTTGTGTGAAATCCATATGCAGGATAATTTTTCATACTTATCAACATAAAAAAAAGTACAAAAATGTAACAAATAACATTTGAAAAAAAAAACATTTAAAAAAATGGAGTTTATCGTTTTTTAACAGGTTTTTTGTAGATATTTTTGTTATATTAAATGATTGGTAAAATTGCCATAACAGAAAATAGTCTTAAAGTGGGCATAACTGAACTTCCAAAGCGTCAACACAAGAAAAGGAAAAGACTTGTCATTATGTGATAAAAATTGCTTTATAATTCCATTAATAATCTTTTATTAAAAAATTTACTTTTTAATGCCAAGTCTTCAATAGTCAAGCCTGCCAATTTTATGTTTAAAAATGTGTCATAAATTTTGTGGTGTTGAGCAGAGAATTTGAAAATTACCTTAAATATTTTAATGTTCAGTTATTTATGACTGAAAAAATTTTCTTAGGTCTTTCATCTCTTAGTGTTTTATTATTTTAAACCATTTAAGTAAAATAAATTTTATTTTAAAAGAAAATGTTAATTAAATCTAAAAATCCAAATAGGGACCATTTCCCTTCTACTGCCCATGATCACCACAAATTATGCCACATAGAATTATTAAGTAATCAGTTATACTGGATTCAAAATAAAAGTATCAACAATTGTATCTTTCTTGTCGCTGGATGCTGGGCAGATCCAGACTCCTAAAACGGAATTAATTAATCTAATATCCCAGCGTACCAATTACCCGTATTGTATTAGACAAGCCACTCCTAATCACTCAACTTGGAATATTCATAGTGTTACATATAAAATTCATCAATTCCTAACATAATGAAAGTGATTGCAAAGGAGTCCTGGTTAATTCCTGATATAATGGCTTCCCCAATTATCCCCAAAAATAGGAGGGAGGCATCAGCCTCAAACTATCCCAATATGTTATGATTATTTTTCCAAGGAGAAATAAACTTTTAGACCATGCAAAATTAAACTACAGAACTATAAACCTTGATATTCCTTAAAATAATTGTAATTGATTTTTAATAAAATACAATGATAATTAAATAAAAGAAGACTCATGGTTGCAATAAAATATTCAAGGTTAACTATTAATATATTTAATTACAGCTATATTTATAACTGAATGATGTGTCATATGACATGCTTGATTTAAGTAAAATAGAAAAAACACAATTAGACATTTTTACATTACAATGACTTTTGAGACTACTTGATTATAGAATTAATTCCACATATATTATTAATTTGACACATGGTTAGCCAATTGAGCATACAATACCCTGCTATATTCATACATATGCAATCTATGAAACTGGGAACAAAATATAAACAAATGTGGGTACCTTGTGATATTTGACCATAATAATCGGCCGCAGCTTTTCACTTGGTTAGGTTCCTTCAGGTATATCCAGAAAATAAGCTACACTAGGTGATCGTGCCACATCTCTGGAGCCATTGCTATTATGGGATCTATATCGATCCAAACTTTTTTTACACTCATGATCTCTGAGTCTGTAAAATATTTTCGTTGAGATTATAAGGCGACTTCTCACCTTAGAAAAAAAGAAACCATATTAAAACTACTGCATCTGAGTGAATACACGCTACTTTCTAACTTTTCCTCCTAATCCTGTGTAATTTTTTTATTTTTATTTTACCATAGTAGTAGGGGCTTCCCCCCCCCCCCCCCCACTCGTTCAATCAGAACTCTGCATAAACAACTTCCTTACAACGATGTCCCCTCAAAACCATTTATTTGCTACTGCTTTTCTGAGGGGATGAGCTTTATTATATATATTCATTCCCACTTATGGGATGCAAGGCAATACAAACAGCACATGATCACTAAGTGTGGAGTCTAATTTTATAATCTGTTATTAGATAGTATATAAGGCCTGCACATTTCGCTAAAAACCGCTGAAAAAGTGAAGCTGGATTCAACTTCAAACCCTGAACCATTTCATTGGTACACGTGCAAGACCACGTAACGCAAATTCTGCCCAAATTAGCATTGACTAAGCTGTTTTCTGTTCGGTGCATATGGCTCAGCACATGGTCATTGTTTTGGTTCAGGGTTTGCACGATTGGTCAGAATAGCTTGGGCAATATATCCGAGTCCTCTGGCGGGAGACTTCATAAATTAATCTCAAACAGATGGGCCTATAGATCTAGTTGGTAATGGTTAAACGCTCACATTTGTTTCTTTAATTCTATCCCAGCTTTTATAATTATTTCTGCAAAAATTTTATGCAACCAACCAATCATAAGCAAATGAAGGGAAAAAAGGTGATTTTTTTTATGAGAGTGAGCTTTGGAATTTAATTAATTACTCATTTAATAAATAGAATTTGTTAATTCTGAATATCAGGTACATCAGGAGAGATATTAGGCTACTATCAAAAAAATTTTGAGCCTTGTACATGCCACAAATTTCGCTAGCCATCGCAGACACAGACAGGCGTTTTGTTCTTTTATTAGTATAGATAAATATACACATAAATCTATTCTTGACATCAACTGTCGATACATTGTTTACTGTCCACCACCTTGCCGACACATCAGCCACCCAGAGATGTCCACCCGAGATATCCAACATTCATTACTCTTTAACATGTAAACATTAATACGACATATATATAACCATCAGAAAATTAATAATAATATGATTAATCACAATTTTAAAACATGAAATAACAATAATAATGATAAAACTTCAATAAATAAACTTACGTAAATTTTTTTTATATATGAACATCCTTAGTTTGCTGAACACAGTAAGTATTCCCAGCTCTGGAGAATGCCAATGAAGTATAGCTGCTGTCTCTTCTAAAAATTGGGAGAGATTCTCAAATTATTGAGATTGTAATCTTCCGAATACTCAACACTTAATAATATCCCTTGCAATTCTTTCAGCTTTATCAAAAAATCTTTAGAATTACCATATCACATCCAAAAAAATTTATCAAATCACAACTATTTTCTTTAATCAAGAAGGAGTGTTGAAAAGTGATTTAATCTTAAAAATATATATTCTCTCAATCGAGAATAGAAAATCGCAATTTCTTTACATAAGTATTACAAATTTTTCACTAGCAATGTACCATAAAACATTCCACTAAAGCTTATTATTGTTAAATCCTTCTTTATCCACAAAATAAATGTCAATTTTTTAAGCTGAATTTATTAAAACTGAAAATATAAAAAGACAGGATATTTCTTGCATATTTTTTTTATTTATTTATTTATTTAGATATTTTTGTTATGTTAAATGATTTTTACCATAACAGAAAATATTCTTAAACTGGACTTATTAGTTGAATTCCCAAAGCGGTAACTCGAGAAAAGGAAAAGAGTTGTCATTATGTGACAAGAATTGTTTTATAAATCTATTAACAATAGTTTTATCAAAAAATTATCTTTTCAATTCCAAGTCACTTCAATAGTCAAGCCTGCTAATTTTATGTTTTAAAATGTGTCAGAAAATTTTGGAGCTTTTGAGCAGAGAATTTGAAAACCACCTTAAATATTTTAATGTCCAGTTATTTTTGACTTGACTCTCTGAAAAGAACTTCTACATTAAAATCTTGACCTGTAAAATTAGCCAAGTATAAAAAAAAAATACAAAAGAAAATTATATAATCATCTTAAAAAAAATTTTTATAAATGAAAAAAAAACACATTTGGTGCAGATAAAATGTCAACTGTGTGAATGAAGCAAATGCATAACCATATGTAATTTGTTTATTAATAGCTTTGCAAGTTAACTTTTTTTATCATTTAATATTGATCTGTTTTACTTTTTATATGCTGCACAAAAAATATACATGAATAATTTCATGTAATGAATGCTTATTTTTTCAACTTTCTTGTTTAATCACTTACAGCTTATCTCTAAGCAGCTTGCGAGTATTTTTCAGTTTCTCTAAAACTATTTAAATTGGTTGTAGATAGACCTGGGTCTTAAATCAATTTAAACCTTACAATGGAAGTCCTATTTAACTATTGCTCTTAAATTGTTACATTAAAAATCGCGATTTAGCTAATTTCTTAAATTTCGATTTAGCCAATGCCTTAAATAGTAATTTAGCCATTGGTTTTAAATCAATTTAAAATAAAGTAACGATTTCGAGATGACATCAGAAAATTGATTTATCTACTTTGATGTATATGCTACTTAAGCATATCAAGCTAGTGTTGAATTGATTTAGCATGATCCGATTTAAGCAAACTTTGCAAGCCTCAATACTTTCTGATTTAAGAAAAAAGCAATGTAAGAAAAAGATGATTTAAAGAAAACAGGGTAAGCTGGCATTAAATTGATTAAGTGGCAATTAAAAAATTGGTCGTCGATCGCTACCTGAGTCATCACTAAGTAGCAATGAAAAATCTATTTTCAATCGCCAAGTAAAATACCAAGTACAAGTTAATCGCCAAGTACAGTTTTATTATTTGTCAATATGCATCTCTGCATTGATTACATCTAATTAGGAAACTGTTTGTTTCTTATTTCTACTGTATGCAAGCAGATTTCAATGACTTAGCTATATTTCCAATATTACATTTTTTTGCCATGTGCTTTTAGTGTGTTCAGTTGGATTATCTTTTCAAGAAATATAGTTTTATTTTGCAAAATATATTCATCAGCTTTGATTCTACATGCATTTCAAGTAATTTATTGGCCATCGATCTCCATCCTAGTCGTCACTTGCCAAGTGGCAATTAAAAATCTATACTAATACTCAACATACTAAATCTATAAAGATGTAAATTTTCCAAGTGGGTGAAAAAAGTCCGGGTCAGGATTCGAACCAATGATGTATCGGTTGAAGTCGCCAATGCTCTTCCAACTGAACCATACCGGACGAACACTGGAGGACTTTATCACCCAAATGACCTCAACGATCACAGAATCTGGTCTAATACTATGGATCTGTTCAACAGAATAAATCGAAGGTCAATATATGGAACTGCAGAAAATGCTGCATATGAAATCGTATTAGATTAATTTGATTTCGTATTTCTGTTATAGTTTATTTATGATTTAATTTCTGTTATAATTAATTTACTGATTGAATAATTGTGTTTATAGTTAATCATAATCTAATTAAAAATCTGTTTTCAAATAAAATAGTTTTTTTCATGGAAATATGCATCTCTACATTAATTACATCTAATTAGAAAACTGGTTGTTTCTTTTTTCTATTGCATGCAAGCAGATTTCAATGACTTAGTTGTATTTTTAATATTTTAATTTTTTGCTATGTGCTTTTAGTGTGTTCAGTTGGATTTTTTTTTTCAAGAAATTCAGTTTTATTTTACAAAACTAGGGGGGCTCCGCCCCCCTGCTCGCTACGCTCGCCAACCCCCGCGTAATCGCTTCGCGATTCAAAGTTGTAGGCTATCCTTGCTTGCGGCACTCGCCAATACCCCATGGTATGAATCAAGGCCCCCTTATCATAATATCAAGGCTTCGCATTCAGGAGAAAATCTATTGTTGAAATTGTCCCTATAATTGCCAACTTATTATATGACTTTGTCTTGTATGTAACGCCACCTGGTGCATACTACTGCTAATAATCCCATAGGAAATAATGGAAAACATTTCAGTTTCTAACATTAGATGGCGCTACCAATGTGAAAATCATGTAGTTCAGCGCCCCCTGTATTGCAGTCAAAGGAAACTTGGTGAATGACAAGCCTTTATATTATGATAAGTTAGCCTTGGTATGAATAAGCAGTTGCAGACCTCTAAAATGATGTGTCACACAACTGATGTTGTAAAGAAATTAAAAATGTCCCCCCCCTGGGGGGGCAGAGTGGGGGTGACACACAAAACATCAATAATATGAATAAGCAATTGCAGACCTCTCAAATGATGTGTCACACGACTGGTGTTGTAAAGAAATAAAAAATTTGGCGAAATATTACAGTTATCGCCAAGTTGGCGTCACTTTTGACGACTAATTTTGGTCGCCAAATTTGGCGATATATCGCCAAGTTGGCGACAAACTTGGCGATTATTGGCGATGGTAACCTTTCCCTCTTTATGGTAACCCATACGGCGATGCATAGACGGAGCCCTTTCCTGATTGGTCTATTCGACTCATGGAAGGAGTGGTCCGCCCGGCTTCGTTATTTCCGGAAATCTTACACATCAGCATCATTCTAGGAGTCATTCCTTTTAAGGCTAGTTTTTTTTTACTATAGAAGGATATATTCACCAGCTTTGATTCCACATGCATTTCAAGTAATTTATCGGCCAACAATAGACTTAGTCATCACTCATCAAGTGGCGATTAAAAAAATCTATTGGTTGCCAAATGAAATACAGTTTTTTTTCATTGTAATATGCATCCCTTCTACATTCATTTTGTCTAATTAGAGAATTGGTTGATTTTTTTTCTTATTGGATGCACGCAGATTTCAATGACTTAGCTATATTTTCAATATTTTGGTTTTTTTGCCATGTATTTTTGGGGTATTCAGTTGGATTAATTTTTTCAAGAAATACAGTTTTATTCTGCAAAATATATTCATCAGCTTTAATTCCACATGCATTTCATATAATTTAATCTTTTTTTTTTCTTATTGGATGCCAATTGGAAAATCCAAATAACATTTTACTGTGTTTTATTTATAAATGATTCTCTGTTTATGCCTGGGGGGGGGGGGAGTCTTAAGGTTAAAATCCAAATTTATCAACTTTTAGTTGGAAAAAATAGTTGTTCTCGGTAGAGAATTGGGAAATCTAAACTATATCTTAATCTTTTTATTGGTTGAATTCCGCAACTTATTTAATTTTATTCGTTTCCTGATTGCCTGGTCTCCAAGTTTAATGTCCAAAAATGGAACACTTCTGTTTTTTATTTTATTCGTTTTGTGATTGGTCAAAGTTTAATGTCCAAAATGGAATACTGCTGTTGCCACAGTAAAAATTAATAATTTCACAACAAATTGTGATAGAGATTTCAAACAAATTTCATTAAAAAGTGCATTTCTTTCTCTATGCAATGGTGTAAAAATGTAAAATGTGGGATATTTTGAAGTTAAAAAATTTGCAATTCCGAAAATTGTAAAACTGAAATTTCATTTAAAATTTGTTTGTGATGGGTCCAGGAATATTAATGCTTAATCCATGTCGTACGTAATATGAGGCTTTCGGAAGTCAGTCTAATGAACTCCATCAAATAAAAATGCACATTTTAAACAGGTAAAGTTGTCTATCTTTAAGGGGGTAGTAAGGTTTTTTTTTTTTTTTTTTTTTTTTGCATTTTTTAATTTTTATTTTATATTAATGCAGCACATCTTAAGATTATTCTGTGAAAATTTGAAAGCAATTGAAGTAAAACTGACGGAGATATACACTTGTAAGTCTCCGCCCTCCGATTTCACACTGAGGAATGTGGCCGCAACAATCAGCTACCAAGTAGCTGCTACTATAGAATTTTACGCTTCGCGATTTCGAAAGTGTACGTAAATAATACTTGAAATGGAGTCTTTTTACTTGTTTATTTTGGACGACACACACTAAACACAACTACAAAACACTTAAACATAAAAACATAAATTTTACATGTATAATAAGCGAGAGTTTTATTTCTCTCGTCGAGAAAATATTTCGAGCACATCTGGTCTTTAGAACATGATTTACGTAACACAACTCTCTCGGGCCCACGGCGGCGCCGAGAAACCAATCACGTGACTGGATAGCAGGTGCTACGATTCGTAACACTGCCCACCCATGAACATATGGATGTTCATCACAAATTATGTATCAATTTAATACAACATGAATATAAATATGGAATATTATACATACTTCAAGGACAAAACTTCAACTAAATACAACAAAACTTCAACTAAAATAAGAAAAAAAAACAAGATTAGTATATACAAGTTAATCAGTTCAAATTTCCATGTGATACAATAACTGTACTGGTCGTCTGAGAATAGATTTCTCAGTTTTTACCTTGCAGGCCCTCACCTTGCCGTCTCTTCCAGGAAATAATTCAATAATTTTTCCTAGACTCCAGAAATTTCGGGGTAATTTATCATCTTTGATTAATACTATGTCATTCAATTTAAATTGAGGAAAATTAGTTTTGTTCGAACTTAAATGAGCTGACCTCAAATTTAACAAGTATTCCCCTTTCCATCTAGTCCAAAACAAGCGCATTAATTTCTCACGATAGTTAAAAGATTTAATTAATTCTTTCCTGGAAGAGATATTCGATTCAAGATGAAGGCGAACTGGTGGCAGAGAAGAAATTCTTCTCCCAATTAGGAAATGAGCAGGCGTTAATGGTAGGGGGTCTTGACCTTCTGGCGAGGCATATGTTAAAGGTCGAGAATTGACCATTCCTTCAATTTCAACTAAAACAGTATGTAGTTCATCAACAGTTAGCGATGATTTCCCGAGTGTCTTTCTTAAAGCAGTTTTTATAGTTCTAACCATTCGCTCGTAAAATCCCCCCCACCACGCTGCTCGTTCAATGATATATTTCCACTGTATGTGATGAGAAGCAAAATAGTCTTGCACATCTGGATGAGTCATAATCCGCCAAAGGTTTTTCAAGTCATTGTCCGCACGTTTAAAGGTCTTGGCGTTGTCCGAATATACTACAGATGGTAATCCTCGCCGAGAAACAAACCTACGAAAGCCTAGTAAAAATGTTTGTGTCGACAAGCTGCCGACAAGCTCCAAGTGGACATTTCTAGTAACTGCACATGTAATCAATAAAATGTATTGTTTGTTATCACAGTCTTTTACGTATAATGGCCCTGCAAAATCACATCCTATCACACTGAATGGACTGGTCTGTTCTACTCGATCATTAGGCAATGGCGCTACCGTCTGATTGCCTGGAGTTGAAGAAAATCTTTTGCAAATTATGCAATTTTTAAGCACAGCTCTCACAGATTGTCTAGCCTTTAATAACCAGAATCTTTCTCTAATCTGCACAAGTGTATGGGCAACAGCAGAATGAAAAACTCTGTAGTGGGCATCCCAAATTATAAGTTCTGAAAGTTTGGTTTTTGACGGAAGAATTATTGGATGTTTCTCATCCATCGAATAATTTGCGTTATGGAGTCGTCCTAAAACTCGCAAAACTCCATCTGAATCGAGGTAAGGGTTCAATGAAAGCAATCTAGAGTCTCTAGGAATTGGCTTGGAATTTTTCAGGCTTAAGATTTCTTTTTCGAAAATTTCAGCTTGACAATTTTTTATCCAGAAGATTTCGGCTTCTCGGATTTCCTCCGCCGAAAGTGTACGTATTGGTTCACGATTTTTCTTTAGTAATCTGATAAAACGAAATACATAGGCTGTTACACGCAATAATTTTCTCAAGCTACTAAATTTTTGTATATCAATTAAATTCTCCTTGGCAATAATTGTATTAACAACAATATTACTTCTAGCTTCAATTTCAGGATTGACTGATTTTAATTTTAAATTATCGTCCTTAGGCCAAAATTTTTCAGATTTACCGAGCCATTCCGGCCCGTACCACCACTGATTGGAGTTTATTAACTCTTTCGCTGACAGTCCCCTAGTTAGCATGTCAGCAGGATTATCCCTGCTATTTACATGCAGCCAAGAACTAGGGTCGCTGATGTCCTGAATTTGCATCACTCTATTAGCCACAAACGGCTTCCATTTGGATGCCACTCCTTTGATCCAATGTAGTACTATAGTCGAGTCTGACCACAGTACTATTTTATCTAGATTCGTGAAAATGAGTTTAAGGTGACTACCTATTCTAGCATCTATTAGAGCCCCTAAAAGCTCTAAGCGTGGTAGTGTTATTTTTCTCAATGGGGCTACTCTAGCCTTAGACATAACAAAACATGTCTTATAATTTTCTTCGGATGTTTGAAACCGGAAGTAGGCTACCGCTCCATAGGACTTCAAGCAAGCATCGGAAAAAATGTGTAATTCTACTTTGTCGTGCACTTCACTCGAGTGATAATAATATCTGGGTATTTTTAATTGGTCTAGCAATTCGATTTCCTGATACCATGTTCTGTATTTAATTTGAAATTCTTCGTTAAATTCATCGTCCCAGTCTAGCCCACTCTGCCATAATTCTTGAAGGAAAATTCTTACCCTTATCAAAAAAGGTGACATAAATCCAACTGGATCAAATATTTTAGCGGCAGTCTGGAGAACATGCCTTTTGGTGAATTCCAAGTTGTCACCTATTGACACTAAAGATGCCAAATCTATAGCCAAAAAATCCCCTTCAACATTCCAATTTAACCCCAATACCTTTGATTCGGCGCAGTTTTCATTAATCTCTATAACCGGGTTACCATTCCAAGCTTCTTTTAATTCTGGAGAATTAGTAACGAACTTTCGCAATTGCATATTGGCATCTTTAAATATAGAAACTGCAGTAGTTGTTAGTTGCATAGCCTGCTCGACTGTAGATGATCCGTAAATTAAATCATCTACGTACAAATATTTATTAATCATTTCATAGGCGGCGGGTTCCGTATCCTTATAATTACCAATATGCTTTTTAATTGTAGAGGCTAAAACATAGGGAGAGCTGGTGACGCCGAAACAATGACGATTAAAGTGATACAAAACACTGTGTTTATTTATGTCGCAGTCATCGAAATACAAAAAACATAGATAATTTCTATCATTTTCTGATACCTGAATTTGTAGAAAGGCCCTAGCAATATCCCCCGTGAAAGCAATTTTAAACTGTCTGAAATTTAATATCACATCTATGAGATTAGGATTCAAATTTTGCCCCGCAAAAAGACATTGATTTAAACTTTTCTCCCCCATTTCCCGACTGCTCGCGTCAAAAACAATCCTTGTTTTTGTTGTAGAAGAACTTGGCCTAGAAACAGCAGAGTGTGGCATCACGAAATTGACAGAACAATTATCACTACATTTTTCAATAATTCCCTCGCTTAATTGCTCCTTCATAATTTCATTATATTTTAAAAACAAAGATTTATCATTCTTTAACCTTTTCGCCAAACCTGCGAAACGCCTTTCTGCTACCTCGTAATTATTAGACAAATTTTGTTTATCTAATTCGCTACGCCATAACAAGGGGGTCATATATCTATCATTTTTAAAAATGATTTCTTTCTGGAATTGATTAATGACCTCATAAGTCTCCTCTTGCATTTGATCATTTGAATCGACTAAAAAAGACTCAATTTGCCATAAATTTCTAAGATCATTTTCTGAAGGGAAACAAATTACATTCATACAGGAAGTTGGCTGCGAATTATTACTATTAACTTGACCGACAATGGTTTTGCCAAATATTGTTGGCTGCATAAATAAATTATGATTAATTTTTTCGACATTACCTATTATAGTTTTGAACAGATAGTCCGCACCTAGCAAGATCTGGACCGGTTTCGAATGAATAAATGTATCGGCCAATTCATGTTTATCTAATCGTAATTTATCTATTAACTTATAATCAACCGAAGTCATTATCTTAGTACCGCTAATTATTTCAGAAACCAGCGCTTTTACAGTTATTTTTTCATAAGGATGATGGCAACTAATAATAGTTAAATTTACTACATTAAACTCCTTTTCTATGGCATCGCGATTTGCAAATGTATAAACCAAAAGCGTTTCCTTGGCAACAGATTTTAATTTCAACGCCGAGGCTAAACTTTTTGTAATGAATGTTCTAGAGGATGCCGAATCATATAAGAGTCTCGTGCATAATTTATTACCAGTACCCTGCACTCGTACACAGGCGGTTTGCAACAATGTTGCGTACTTTTCGGGAGAATTATTAGTTTTAATTACATATGAAAATACGGGTTGACTTTCTTCATTTTTAGAATCATCGGCTTTTACTGAGCTTTCATCGGGACGCGCTTTTGTCGATTTTTTTGTCGGGCAAAATAAATAATTATGCTGGTAACTTTTACACAATTCACAAGGAGGTATTTTTACCTTACACAAGGATATTACGTGCGATTTCAAGAAGCAACGATAGCATCTTCCATCTTTTTTCAATTTATACCTTTTTTGTTCATCGGTAATTTCATTACATTTTAAGCTTAAATGATTCGCGTTACAAAATATGCAAACATTTTTTACAACAGTATTAAGCGCGATTGAAGAGGGAACATTTGGTTTAGTTCTAAAATTCCTTTTTTCATATCGTGCTACTTCCTGATTTTTTAAGGAAATCCCTGACACTGCATTTGCTGCTTCCCGCGATTCTATTTCAAATTTTATGAATTTCATCAATTCATTTACGTCACCAGCTTTTTCCGCATTTTTCTTTCTCTGATATTCTACAACTAAATTATGGGGTATCTGTTTTAAAATTATCGGTATCAATAAATATCCGAAATTGTCCGACGCGACCCCGATAGCTTGTAAATTACGAATGCTTACTTCGCATTCGTCATATAAATCTCGTAACGACTTAATATTCGTGCTCGACCTAACCGGTTCTAGTTCTAATAATTTGTTTATAAACCCGCTTATCAAAATTTCTGGTTTACCATAACGATTCTGCAGCAAGTCTAAAGACTGCTGGTAATTCGCCTCGGTCAGGGCTAGACCGGAAATTGATTTAAGTGCTTCACCTGACAAAAAGGATTTTAAATAAATAAGTTTATCCACCTTGGATAAATTTTCATTAGCATCAATGCTGCTTTTAAAACTATTTATAAATTCCAAAAACATATTCGGATCCCCTTTAAACGTCGGGATGTTTATTTTTGGTAAATTTATTGTTGTTGGTCTAGCATTAAAATAGGGAGTTGTACTCGCGTTAAATAAAGAACTAGTATCAGGTTTATCCGAATCAATTTTAAATTTCTTCAAATTCAATTTAATTTTAAATTTTGTTTCATTTATTCCATCGTCATATTCAATAGATGACTGAATATCGTTCTCGAAAATTGTTCCATCCGATAATAATTCCTGAACCTGATTATTAACAGTTTTTAATTCGTTTTGTTTATCATTAATATTAGTTAAATATTCTGTTAACTGCTCAAAATGACTTTTATCATTAAAATCGATACTTTCTATATAAGCCTCAATTTTTGTAATAAATTTGGTTATTGCGGTTTTTAAAGCTACCAAGTAGCTGCTACTGCTTGACCAGGTTTCAAAGGCCTGTCCTGGCATACTGCCAAAATAATGGACCTTTCCGAAGGTACACGTACACGTGTGTACACGGTGCATTGATGATTCTGTGTAAGTATATGAAAAAAGCAGTAATTTACAAATATCTATTTCGACAAAAACGTCTGTGAAACTTTAAACGTATTTTTCTAACACTTCGCTTTTTCGAAGCCGGTGAACTCCGTAGCTCAAAATCTACTGAACCGATCTTTTTAAAATTTTACACACTCTTTCTTTATATAAATTACGAGGTAACGCTGTCGAGTTTTTTTTTTTTTTTTTTTTTTTTTTAATTTTAACTTACTTTTAAAAAACAAAATATCAGATTTTTTTTTATGAAAAATCAGTATTTTGACTTCCGAGCCTTGTAAAAAATTGAAAAATCAATAATAATAAAAAAAACTCGACAGCGTTCCCCGAGGAAACTTATCAACTAATTAAATCAATTTGGTTTTTTAATTTCAGTTGATCCAGTCATGAGTTATGCGGTTCACCGCGAATCAACTTTTTTTTGGGACGTCTTCGAAGATTCGCTGTCATCGGCTCATTTTTTAATATTTCTTAATGAAAATTTCACAGAATACTCTTTAAATGACATATAATTATACTATAACCATACAAATAAATAAATATTAATTGTATCCTTACAAAAAATGATAGAAAATATGATTTTTTTTCCCTCGAATTAACCTTACTACCCCCTTAATCTACTGTTTTTTTTTTTTTTTTTTTTTTTTTTTTTTTTTTTTTTATCGTTAGTTTTGGAATATTAATGTTTAATGCACGGCGTAAGTAATATATGACTCGTTATAATCATCCTAAAAATAATGTTTATTATTATTATTAATTTAAATATAAAATTTATTTATAAGTCTTTGAAAATATCATTTTCCAAATAGTCGTTGTAATTTGTTAAATTACAATTTTTATATTATTATGGTGAAAAATTAATTTTCATATGTTTGGGTAACATTAGACTACTTTAGTTCTGTGGCCTTTCAACCCTCCTCCATCCCAGGACTGTAGCTAAGGGGGTGCTAGGAGGACTCACCCTAAAACATTTTGAGCCTCCCCTGGAAAAGATTCCATGGTCACTAAATGAATTTCTGTTCCAAAAATACAAATGAAATTCTGTTAAAAAAATCTAATTTAGATTTGGGGCCCTTTCGCGGTTTTGCAGAAATACTAAATTGCAATAAGTGTTTCAACTATTTGGACATATGAAGCTAACATGATGTTTAATATTGCACTAGTTATACACTCGAATTTTTCATCATCATATTTCTTTCTTAGCATAGATAAAATGAAGTTATTACAACGATTTAATAAGAAACATAGTACCTACATTGTGAGTCTGCTCTAATTTATCTTTCTATGTCCAAGAGAGAAAAAATATGAGCTCCCCCCCCCCTCCTATTATTCACTTCTAGATATGGCCCTGAATCTGATTAGCAGGAACAACAAGCGTTCTATTATTATTATTTATTGAACACATACGTCTGACTAATGTGCTTGACATGAAAGTCTGCTTATAAAACGTTCTAGATAAGTCTTTAATAACTTTCTAAATTATGTTTTCTATGGAATATTAGGAAATAACTAATCGATTTTATAACTAAAATTGGTAAATTAATGGCGTTTCAACATAGGCATTTTATGTTAGTGTTATTACCAACAGAGAGGTGGTAGACAGACCATTAGACAAGAAACTTGGAATTTGACACGATGGTTAATTTTAAGCTCAAATTTTCATATGTGTACTAAGATGGTTTCTAAAAAATTGAAAAATTTCAGGTGAATATTGAACCGAGTATTTGAAATGAGCATAAAAACTTCAAAATATTTTCTAAATTATCATTGATTTAGAATTTGTTTTAGTTATTAATTTAGGTCTCATTTCTGCCAAATCAGTGTAATAATAAAGTCTAGTCAAACTGTGACTTAATTAGTAAATTTTGAATTATTCCTAAAAGTATAATGTTTTCTAATAAAAATTAGATATACAAATATCGCTTGGTATGTTTCAATAGTTAATTCACAATTCGTACAGATGTTTTAAGTAGAAAAAGGGGACCCATGTGGACATGAAGCAGATGTGAACATCACAACTGTTCAATAGACATTCTTTTTTTCTTTCTTTTTTTCTGAAAAAATTACGGCAATCGGGCAATCAGTTAAAAAAATTAAAAGATTAATTTGATTTTACACGAATTTTTAAAATGGTTATCAAAATGTAAAAGTTCTACGACGATGAAATACTCACGAGGAAATTTTTGTGCGTTGAGTTCCTGTATAAATCTTTTTTATCGCTAAAGCATGTTGCTGCGATAATATGAAAGGTGTCTCTTCTTCAGTGAGAGATAAGTTCTTTTGTCTTT
The DNA here is from genome assembly GCA_964019185.1 of Maratus speculifer. NCBI lineage: Eukaryota > Metazoa > Arthropoda > Arachnida > Araneae > Salticidae > Maratus > Maratus speculifer. The sequence goes on along the minus strand of OZ025289.1, from coordinate 274,358,872 downwards.
CATCTTAAGGCAGCCTTTCTATGAGCAGAAGGGATGAATTAAAAAGGCGGAAAGAAAATCATTACTAATTCTAATTTTTCTTTTGCGATCAATGAGCCTGTCGCATACTGATTTTCTCTCACAGTATTGGGTTAATAAAAGTTTTCGAAATCCGGTTTTCGACGGATTTACACGTTTTAGGGGTCATATAATCCAAAAAACATATTTTTACAAAATGTCTGTCTGTGACAAAAATTTTGTGGACGCTCTATCTCAAGCACTAATGCACAGAATTTCACAAAACTTTAGATTAAGCTAGACCTTGATATAAATTAGAGCTGATTGATTTTTGGTACATACTGCTCTATAGATGGCGCTGCCATGCTGTCTTTTTTACGATTTCCCTAATAATTATACCTCAAAAATTAATAAACGGATTTTCATAAAACTTCCGATTCCGTCAATCCTGGATGTAATATGATACCGATTACCTTTTGGTGTAAGTCGCCCAACAGGTGGCGCTGCTATGCGGTTTTCTTAATGACTACCGCAATAGCTCTATCTCAGAAACTAATGGACTGATTTTCATAAAATTTCAGATTCCGTTAGTCCTTATTGTAATATGGTGCTGATTACTTTTCGGTGCAAATCGCCCAACAGGTATTACTGCTGTGCGGCATTATTCATGAATATCACAATAGTTCTATCTTAGAAAAAATGCATAAATTTTCATTAAACTTCAGATTCAGTTACTCCTTGATATAAATTAATATCTTTTAGTTTTTAGTATAAACCGCTCAGCAACTGGCACTTCTTTCCCACCACTTATATATATATAATCTGAAAAACTAACCTACAAATTTTCATCAAGATTCAGATTCAGTTAAAACTTGGCATAAGTTGTTGCTCATTAGATTTTGGTGTAAATCACTTACCCGGTGACGCTGCTATGCTTAATTTTTCTGGAAGTATTAACATGTATAAGATAAAAGAAAGTTTTGGGATTGCTATATTCGACTAGTTTTCTTTTCCCATCGGCAGACAATGTAGAGGTCTGTACAGGCCGGCAGAATGGTTCCGAATTTTCGAACGAGGCCATCCATACAAACCAAACCAAAAAAAAAAAAAAAAAAAAAAAAAAAAAACGTGGACTTATTTTAAAGATTTGAGCAGAAACGATAAAATATGAATTATTTTTAATTAATATGATAATATGGTTTTAATGAAAATAAGTATAATTTTGCGTCACGAGCCGAGCCGATACTAGTTTAGTTTGACAGAAATGTACAGTATAGAGATCGGCATCGCACAGTTACATTGTGTGTAGCCCGGGCTTAATATTTTTTTAGCAGACTCGTGCCGAGCCGAGATCAGGCTTGCATTGTTTTTCTACTTATAGACGAGCACGACCAGAACTAGACTTAATTGTTCTCAAGATGTGTAGGGCAGACAACATGATTTGTAAAATGATTAATAACGATAAAGAACATCTGTTAATATAATCGTAATCTTTGGATATTATACTTCTTGGTGGTTCTTAATTTCATTTCTCAACAATACGAAAATTTGACACATTTTCTAATTTTTAACTGTAAAAGTTTAGAATTGACAAGCCTGACTATTGAAGAGATTTGGAATCGAATAGCATTTTTCATTTTTGGTAAATAAGATGCTTGTATAACCGTGTTGAGATGTAAGTTAAGATTTGTGTCCAATGGTTGCAGAATTTCTTCCTTCCCATGCTGTCGCTTCCGGAAATTCTATTCAAAACGCTAACTTTGACAGTATTTTCTTAAATCTCTTGTATAAAAAAATGGATTACGCCATTCGATTACATAGTTTTTGAATAAAAACAACCTGCTAATCTTATACGTTTAATAAAAATAAATTTAAAAAAAGAAAAAATGAATGCAGATATTTCAGAAAGTAGCTCCTTTGGATTTGGAATTTTTAATAAAATGATATAGAAATATTTTCATAAATCTATTTTTATTATACAGCTTCAAAAGTTACGATGTTTTTAACTTTCTTTTTTTTTTTTTTTTTATCTTAAACCATATTAATTTTTTAATGATTCTTTATTTGAATGTTGAAAGTGTAGAATCTAAGTAATCATTTATGTCGCTAATGTGTATTTCCTGTAAAATATACTGTAAAATCATTCCATAGATATGTATGCAGTATTCTTTAAAGAAATCTTAATTATATGATAAAAATCTGAATTTTTTAGAAATACATAGTAGAAATAGTGTCGGGCCAGAACGGGCCGGGCCTGGTCTAGAAATGTAAAAATATAAACGGGCCTGGAAATTACCTCTAAGACAAGGGCTGCGCAGGTCTTTTTATGCTCATTATTTAATTTATTCACATATAGTTCTTTTCTTTTTTAATCCTCACTAGACTGCCATTGCGCTTCATGTTTAATGCTTTTCGGCAAACTATGACTCTGCAACGACGGGCGGGTTTGCTAGTTAATTAATAAATTCGGGTCTATCTAGAGATATTTTCGTTGTCAAATTATTTAACTATTTTGTTCATTCTCAGAACGATAGGGTGGAAGGCAGGTATACTATAGATCTGTACTTTAAAGTATGCTGACCAGGTTTTTTTTTTAAATGCATTCGCTGGAGTTGTAGGCTATGATCGCTTAAGAAAATAAATGCTTTTTAAGAAAATTATTTATTTGCAGTAAACTTATAAATTTAAAGGTTTCATACAGAAAAGCTAGGGATGGTGCCTGAACGCATTATTAAGAAAACAGTCTTCACATGACTGTCTCGTGAAGCGAGAGGGAGGCAATTAATCCCCCACTCAATAATTCACACATTGGCATCACACAAGTGGCGACAAAAAGCATATGAAAAATGACTGATATCATCTACGCAAAATTGTCTGTTACGCCGTAAACAATTAAAAGGATTTTGAGTTTAATAGCAGGGCAACCAGAAAACAGCAGCCCTAAAAATACGCCAAAAAGGAATTCGACTGCCAATTCGTACGTTAAGAGTATATTTTGAGAAAATGTTCTCAAAAGACACAACAATCACCATGTACATGCAAAGACTATTATGCGCAGAGAGGAAAATGAAATTTCACTGACCGCAACCAAAGTATATCTTTATTCTTTTTTTTATTTATTTCTAGCAAGGGTGAAATACGCATCTTAATGAATTCTCTTTATCTGACAGCCGTTTTTCAGTTATAAAGCAGGTGTTAGATGTTTTTCTTTCTTTTCTTTTGAATGACAGATATTGTGGGACAGAAAATAAACGTTAAGATAAAATAGATATTTAATTAAAGATTAGTTTTAACTGTAATTTAGAAAAATGTAAAATTTAAGAAAATTATATGTGATTCTACATCACATATATCACCCCTTTCACAGGCGAAAAAAAAATCTATAAATGTAGATGCAGGGAGAGAAATCAGATTTCATATGCTCATACAATTAATAATGTGTAAAATGTTCATGAAAACAAACTAAACATTTACTAAATAAAGTAAACAGTAATTGTACTTCTCTCTAAGTAGGCAACCATCCCAAATAAAAGTATACAAATCATGATATAATATATTGGTACCATAAATTTTGTCATATTCATGACATCATATATTGTTTCTATTTAGAAACAGTTGCAGCTATATTAATAAGATTTGTGATCACTCTTCAATTCGTCTCATTTAGACGATGACCTGCATCAGAAATGTGCACATACAAAATAAAAACAGTAGGTCTAAGTATACAGGTCACTTACCAGCTGGCTATAAGTTCCAAAATGTTTTCAATAATAAACATTAAATATATATATTGATCAATATTATAATAAAATAAAATAAGAAACTCGAGTAATATAATGCAAAAAAAGGCATAATATAACACACAGATAAACAAAAATATAATGTAAATACTAAGAATCCAGAAATAATGCCCATAATAATGAACGAAAGTATAAGTTTTAAGCTTCTTTCTTTTTTTAAAGATTTTTTTTTCTCAACATGAATATTAAGCAAATCGATATTCATGAGATAGATATAAGGTAAAGAAGACAGCAATAAAAACTCTAGAAAATCAGGATATTAAAAAATACCTCAAACACTGTCATAAGCCATTTAATTCCATGTGACAACTGTATTCCTATCTGTAGTAATATAAATATAGTTTAAAGAAAACTGAGTTTTAATGTGCTTTTACTCCTTTACCTCAAAACAAAAAAAATGAGATAATCCATCATGTAATCTTTTAAATGTAAAAATGTATGAGAAAAAAAATGAAATTTTAAGTGAATTGTAAAACAGGTGATACTGAAGAGAAAAAAATTGTGTGTGTGTGTGTGTGAACTCAGCCCAGGCCCGTAGCTAAGGGGGCGCTATGGGCGGCTCACCCCCCCCCCAAAAAAAATATTTTGAGCCCCCCCCCCCCCCCCTGGAAACGATTCCAAGGTCACTAAATAAATTTCTGTTCCGAAAATTCAAATGAAATTTCGTTCAAAATTTAATTTATTTTTGAGACCCTTTCACAGTTTTGCAGAAATAAAGCAGATGCTAGATGTTTTTCTTTCTTTTCTTTTGAATGACAGATATTGTGGGATCGAAAATAAACGTTAAGATAAAATAGATATTTAATTAAAGATTAGTTTTAACTGTAATTTAGAAAAATGTAAAATTTAAGAAAACTATATGTCTGCATCACAGCAGGTATACACGAACGCTATACATTTTATTATAATGTAGAGATTTAAATCATGTGTATCCAGACAAGGGTGGTATGTCAAACCTTGCTGTCTAGACATACTTAGAAATCGTAACATCCTGAAAGAGATTTTCTGCACCGATTCCCTACTAATAAGCGCTTTTAAGAAAAGTTTTTTATTTTTAATTAAACTAGTACACCGAACCCGGGGTTCCCGGGTCACAAAGTAAAGAAGAAAAACTTTTTTAAATTTTAAAATTGGAAAGTTAATAAATTTTTTCTGCGTAATAGGCTTTTTAAACTGCCAACTAATTCCAAATAGCAATTTTTTATGAAACATTATTTATGTATTCATATATAGCTTTAAAAATTATCGGTACTTCCGTATTAGCAGGGCCGTAGCTAAGGAGGCGCTATGGGCGGCTCAGTCCCCCCTAAAATATTTTGAGCCCCCCCCCCCCCCCTGGAAAAGATTCCAAGGTCACTCAATGAATTTCTGTTCCGAAAATTCAAATGAAATATTGTTTAAAAATCTAATTTAGTTTTGAAATCTTTTCACAGTTTTGCAGAGTTACTAAATTGTATCTAAAATAAGTGTTTCAACACTCCCTCATCCTATTTATACATATGAAGCTAACATGATGGGCTATTTTGCACCAGTTATACACTCAAAACTTTCATCATCATATACTTTTCTAAGCATAAAATGAAGTTATTTTAACAGTTTAATAAGAAACAGAGTACTTACAATGTGAATATGCATTAATTTATCTTTCTGCGTCAGAGAGAGAGAGGAAAAAAAAAAAACTATGAGCCCCCTACATTCTCTTGAGCCCTCTCTATTGTTCACTACGGCCCTGCGTATTAGACGCAAGATAGCAGTTATTAGCCAAAGATTTCGCCAAAGAATAAAATTGCATTCTCAGTTTTTAAAAACAACTAAGAAAATATGACACCCAGATATTCTTTAAAATACATTTTTGTAAAGGTTAATTGATGTATCTTTTGTAAAGTAAGTTTGCAACGAACTAAAAGTCACTAAATTCATAGATAAAAACGAAATAAAACCAACAACATTCGCCGGATTTTATAGCTGACGATATATTGACATAACAGGTTTTTAATTACTATTTTTTTCAGTTGCTATGAAAAAATGACAACTAAAATATACAGTGATCAGCTATTTTCCATGGAGAAAAGAGATAGATGGAGGTGCAGTATGCGATTAAAACGGTTTGATGGGCGTTATTCTTCCAATTTAAGTCTCTTATCAGTCTTCGATCCAAGCAAAACAATCACATAGAACAGAGACCGAATTTTTTAACATCATTTTTTCTGTAAATGAAAAAGATCTAAATATATTTTAGCATTATAAAATAGCATTTCATTGTATTATGAATTAAAATTGCATCGCTAAAAGTTTTTCTTTTTTGTGAAAGCACGCCGTTGTGTGTGCGTCACCTCCAGCCACTAAACTGAATCTCTATTTTTTTTTTCTTTTTTACTCTATGGCTATTTTTCTTCTCTTTCCCACATAAATGTGATACTCAAGTTGCCACCATTAGAGAAATTGAACCAAAAATTACAAAAAAATTAATATCTCAAAAACAAATTGAGATACAGTTTTCTAACAAACGGCATTTAAAAGTGCATTTTTTTCTCTAAACGATAGTATAAATATTGAAAACGTGCAATGTCTAGAAGTTAAAAAATTTACAATAGCGAAAATTGCAAAACCGAAATTTCATCGGAAAGTGTTGCCATTCAAAACATGACGTATGCGTTACGCACAGATACGTTTGGCCTTTATTATATAGATGTTAAAGCGTTTACTATCGCTCATTTTTTAGAAATCATGATGGCAGTGGTAAGGTATGGGTTTTAAGTGACCGGACAATTTAAAATATCGCGCCTCATCTTAGTGGGTTCTTGCTAAGTATTTATGCTATAGGTTTCAATGAAACAATTGCTTTTAATATTCTTAAGAACTATGCACCCGGAGCTAGAGGTCTGCACGGGCCGATTTCTATTAACAGCATTCGGGCCGAGCCTTGCTTCTGAAGACTCGGGCGGGGCCGGACGGGCCTAGTCACTAATCTTTTCGGGGCAGGTTCGGGCCTTAATTTTTTTTCCTGGAGTATCGGACCGGGCCGAGTCTAACTTATTTTTTCCGTACGAAGCCTAGACTAATTTCGTTCTTCCTAGTCTTCACGGACCAAAATAATCAGTTCCTGTTAAATCTTCCCGTATGAAAATCCTTTTCTCGACATGGAAAAGTCTGTTCATAAATCAGTAAAGTTTGGCTTGATCCAAAATTTTTTGCAAAAGACATATACTTTTAAGTCGTCATTATTCTACAATTAAACATTAGAATTTATTCTTTTTAAAGAGTCGTAGATCACTAGGCGTCTTAAAATAGAATTAAACACATAAAAAAAAAAAAAAAAAAAAAAAAAAATTGATTATGATGGATTTTTTGTTTAAACTGAAAACCGCAAATTTCTTTTAAATTGTTCATTCATGCAAAATGAATACAACAATACGCGAATATATATATATGTAGAGGTAATTTAGCCCCAGAAACCACAAGACTTCGACTGACAATGGATGTGCATAGTTTCGATAGCTGGGCGAAGTTCAAATGCCCATCCCAGGAAAATATTTGCAAGCTAAGTGCAATATGGAAAAGTGTGGGAGCTAGAAGATTTTGCAGAGAGAGAGAGAGGGCCTTGAGCTGCGGTGCAGAGCAGATGGGTCTGCTGCACGCCCGTGTTTTTAACGGAACGAGATTTCCGTTTTAGAACTGTGTGAAAGGGATCGATTGATACCCATATTAACTTTAATATCAGTTATTTGTCCTTTTTATTTTATACTGTATTTAGTCGAGAATTGTGTATTTGTATGTACCAGTCATCTAACCCAGAAACTTATAATTAAATATTCACTCAGTGAAATATTGGAACTGTGATTTATTTCAAACACCCGTTTTCCGTCCGCCCCACTTCTACAAATTTTGGGGGCTCGCCCTGGATGAACCAGAGGACTTGCAAGAACTTTTCATAGTAATTTGGCATTAATAGGATCAACCGTTTGACTTCCGCTGGACTTTTAACAACTTTTCAGCTGGTCGGCGATAGAATTGGATATTCCCTGCTACTCCAATGATTGCTGGAATCGCTATTTTTACGAAGAAAAGAAAGAATTATTTAGCTGCTTCGACTGTCCGAGAGCTGCGTGTGTTTGAGCTGTCCGGAAGAAAACAGTGCTGTTGCGGTGCCACAAGAAACAACTCGTAGTGCATTTTTTTTTTACGAGTTGTAAAGTTAACGAGTGCGCGAGTGCAACGAATTTGTGGGTTTTTTTTCTTCGACGAATGCTGGTAGTGTGTTTTTTTTTACCAGCTAAGTGCTATTTTTTTTACCAACCGATTAATTGTGCGTACTGGGTGCATGTTTTATCTTTCAAGAACCCTCGCTGTGATTTTTTTTTGCGAGGCGATTTTTACGCGAGTGAAATTTTTTCGAAGCAAAGTGATACAGGGCTGAAATGTCCTAGTGTTTTAGTATTTTCAAGCCCGGTGCATTTTTTTTAGGGCTTATATTTTTTAGCATATACAGATATGTATTGAGATATTGATCTATTGAGATATTGATCAATCTATATTGAATGTTTTCATAATTATTATATATATTTGATTTGAAGTTATAATATATTTTGTGTATTATTTTTCATGAGAACAGAGGATATCCACAATGAAGTAAGTGGTTTTTTCCCATAAATGGTAATTAAATATAAAACTTATAGCATCTTGCTTTTATTTTAAACATTAAAGAATTTTGTTTTGTAATGTGAGTTTATGAATAGAAAATAATTTTGCTTATATATTTATAATATTTTTATAAGATATTTTAGTATATTTGATAGAGTTTTTGTAGGAATAATGGCATATTTGGTAAGAGCAAAGAAAATAGACTTATTGTCAGTGTTAAATGAATTGGGGCTGAGTGCTGAGGAAAGCGCGACAAAAGTTCAGTTAGCCGACATAATAACCAAATCGGACGGTTATAATGAAGACATTGTCAAAAACTTATTAGACGGTCTCGTTAGCGAACGGTTAGAACAAGATAAAAATAAAGAAATAGAGGAAAACGAAAAAAAAGCATATGAATTAAAAAAATTAGAGTTAGAACTTAGCGCAAAAAACAAATCCGAAATGATGCTTAACGCCGGAGTGAAAACTCCTGATGTTTTAAAATTAATCGCGAGATATGATACCAGTGAAGAAATAAGTATATATCTCACGTTGTTCGAAAGACAAATAAAAAGATTAGGAGTAGAAAAGGAGAATTGGGTGACTTATTTGCTAGGTCTGTTACCATTAGAAATAGTTAACATAATAGGTCGCGAAAATGAGGAACTCTCGAATGATTATGATTATGTTAAACAGTTATTATTGAAAAGATTCAAGCTTAGTGCGGAACAATTTCGACAGAAATTTTTTGCCCATAGAAAAGAAAGTTCGGCCTCGTATCGCGATTATTCATTTGAACTTACGAATTTTTTAGAACAATGGTTGACAGGTCTGAACATTTCGTCTTTTGAAGATTTAAAAAACCTTCTAGTTATTGACCAAATAAGGAAAAAATTACCATCGGAAGTAAAAGAGCATTTTATTGATGACTTGCCTAAGTTTACTAAGGTCTCAGATTTTATAAGTAGACTTGATGATTATGAGGCGGCCCGTAATATTGTTAGGAAGAATTCGGAAGTAAAAAATAGCGATAGTAAACGTTTTTCTCAGAACACAGAAAACAAAAGTTTTCAGCGGAACAACAATTTTTCCCAAAACAACAAGAACGGAGTAAGGAATAATTATAACCCTTTTAAAACTAAATGTTTTTATTGCAATGAATTTGTTTCTCATAAATCGAATCAGTGTCCTCGCAGAATGGATGGAAATAAAAGTAATCACTACGGTTTAAATAACACGAAAGCGGTGAACGCCATGAGTAATAAATTTTGTCCGTCGGATAAAATTGTTAAAAGTATTGAAATTAAAGGGAAACGCGTAAATTGTTTTGTTGATAGTGGGTCAGATGTGACAATAATAAACAATGAACTTTATAGAATTTTGGGAAGGCCTAATTTAAGTAAGAATGATGTGAAATTGACAGGTATTAGTGGTGATGGAGTAATTCCTTCAGGTTTTTTCAATACTAATATAAAAATTGATGATGTTAGTGTAAATTGCGATGTGTACGTTTTGCAGGATTTAAAATATGAAATGCTTCTCGGCAATAACTGTTTGAATAAATTAAATTTCGAAATATCAAACAATGGCTTAAAAGTGACGGGTAAGCGGAACGATGAAAAAAGTTACAATGTAAACGTTGTTACAAAGATACCCTTGGAAATTCCAGAGATAGGCGCGGTCAAAGATGTTAAAAACATTCTCACGGTTAAATCTGACTTGCGGTTAGATGTTGAAGAGGTTCCCAAGCCTAACCCAGACTTGCGGTTGAATTCTTCAAACACACCCATGACTGAAAATTCTTTAGCTGATTCTCATGAACCCGAATCTGTTTGCTTAGCAGAAATAGCTAATGCGGTTAATGTAAATGAAATCGATATGACGCATATTGCCGACTGCGGTTTAAAGGAAGAATTAATTAATTTGATTACGAATTATAAGCCTGAGAAAACGAAAAGTGTTGACTTGAAAGTTAAGATAGTGTTAAGCGATGACATACCAGTTGTACAAAGACCAAGGCGATTAGCGCTTGCTGAACAAGCATTTGTGGATACACAAATAGGAGATTGGCTTGATAAGGGTATTATAAGAGAAAGTTGTTCAAATTATGCTGCGCCAATTGTTTTAGCGAGAAAGAAAAATGGAGATTACCGGTTATGCGTAGATTATAGAAAACTTAACAAAAAGATAATTAGAGATAATTATCCCCTTCCAGTGATTGACGATATTTTAGATGAGATTGGGCAGAGTAAGGTGTTCAGTACATTAGATTTGAAAAATGGATTTTTTCACGTAGAGGTTGATGAGGATAGTAAAAAGTTTACTTCGTTTGTTACGAATAATCAACAATTCGAGTACAATGTAATGCCATTCGGTTTAAATGTCGCTCCACAATTTTTCCAACGTTACATATATGCATGCCTTAAAGAATTAATTAGAGATAAAACGATTTCCGTGTACTTAGACGATATAATTGTCCCTGCGCAGACTGAGGAAGAGGCGCTCTCTAAATTGAAACGTGTGTTTCAGGTAGCATCAGAGTATGGCCTCGAATTTAACTTTCCTAAATGTCAGTTTTTGAAGAGAAAAATTGAATTCTTAGGATACGTAATTGAGAATGGAACAATTCGACCTTCCGAAACTCATGTTATAGCTGTTACAAAATTTCCTGAACCAAAAGATAAAAAGCAACTCCAGAGTTTTTTGGGACTTACCGGATATTTCAGGAAGTATATCGCTGATTATGGTAGAATTGCTAGACCTTTGAGTGATCTTTTAAAAATGGAAAATGAATTCAATTTCGGACCAAGTCAAAAAGAAGCTTTCCAAATTTTAAAAAATAAACTGTCTAGTAATCCAGTATTACACATATTTAGAAAGGGGGCAGAAACGGAATTACATACGGATGCGAGTAGTTTAGGTTTCGGAGCAATCTTGTTACAAAAAGATGATTACGGAAATTTACATCCAGTTCATTTCATGAGCAAGAAAACAACACCCGCTCAAGCGAAATATGGTAGTTATGAGCTCGAAGCACTTGCTGTCATCGAAGCATTAAAGAAATTTCGAACTTATTTGTTAGGAAATAAATTTAAAATAATAACCGATTGTTCTGCTTTTCAAAAAACCTTAGAGAAAAAAGATCTTACACCTAAAGTTGCGAGGTGGGCATTATTTCTTCAAGAATTTGACTACCAAATTGTTCACAGAGCCGGAAATCAAATGAAACATGTCGATGCATTGAGTCGTAACACGGTTTTAACTTTAACGCGTTCACAGGATGAACTTACTGCAAAATTGACTAAAGCGCAAAACGAAGATGATTACATTCAAACTATAAAAACATTAGTTGAAAAAAACGAAAGTAATGATTATTTTGTTAGGCGAAATATTGTGTATAAATATGAAAACGATAGAGAATTAATTATGGTACCAGAAAGCATGCAAAGGGAAATTATTCGTGAAATTCACAATAAGGGACATTATGCTGTTGCTAAAACTGAAGCGATCGTGAAACAGGATTATTATATCCCTAACCTTCGAAAACAGATCGAAAACGTGATAGGAAATTGTATTGAGTGCATACTATGCAACAGGAAACAAGGTAAAGGTGAAGGATTGCTAAATCCCATCCCTAAACAAGATTCGCCACTTCAAACTTACCATTTCGATCATTTAGGTCCGCTACCTTCGACAAACAAAAATTATAATTTTATTTTCTCTGTAGTGGACGCTTTCACAAAATTTGTGTGGTTTTATCCTGTCAAAACAACATCCGCTAAGGAGGTGATTTCGAAATTAAAAATTCAACAAGCCGTATTTGGAAATCCAGAACGTATAATTAGCGATCGTGGAGCCGCTTTTACTTCAAATGAATTTAAGGAATATCTCGAAGATGAAAAGATAGAACACGTCTTAATTACGACAGGTATACCGAGGGGAAACGGACAGGTAGAGCGATCACAGAAAACGCTCATAAATATCCTGAGTAAATTATCCATCGATGATCCGACGAAATGGTATAAATATGTGCCAACCGTACAACGAATAATGAACAGTACGATTTCGCGTAGCACTCAGTATACCCCTTTTGAGTTATTAACAGGAGTAAAATTAAGGGATAAGGAGGATTTAAATATTAAACGAATTATTGATGAGGAACATGAAAACGCGTTCATGGAAGAAAGACTTAACAATAGAAATATTGCTAAGCAAAACATTCTAAAAATCCAGGAAGAAAATAGTAAAAGTTTTAATCGTAAGCGGAAAAAAGCAAGGTGTTATAAAGTTGGTGATCTAGTTGCCATAAAAAGAACCCAATTTGGGGTCGGCATGAAATTAAAAATTAAATATTTTGGTCCTTACAAAGTGATCAAAATCAAAAGCAATGACAGATACGATGTCGAAAAAGTGGGCTTCCAAGAGGGTCCAAGAGTGACATCAACTGCAGCTGACTGCATGAAACCATGGGTTTCTACACCCTAAAATATGATGTTTTTCAAGTATTTCTTTTATGTGTTTTTTTTTTTGTTGTTGTCTATTTGTTTATGTATCGCCATATAGTGTTTTATGACTCCAAGTACATCCGTTTAACGTTATTTTTTTTACATTATTTTATGCAAAAAAAAAAAAAAAAAAAAAAAAAAAACTGAACTGTGACTGAAGAGAAAAAAAAAAACTTTTAATAGTTTATGAACACTTGGACTAGCACCAGACTTTCTATTATTATTATTAGTTTTTCAGTGATTTAATATGGAATTTTAGTGTTTGTGTTTTGTGATTCCACTATTTTGATGAAAGTCGTATGGAGTCTGATCTGGAGCTTATAGTTGATATTAAGCTCTGTGAGGTCACAGATAGGTCAGGATGGACGAGATGTAGAGGTAATTTAGCCCCAGAAACCACAAGACTTCGACTGACAATGGATGTGCATAGTTTCGATAGCTGGGCGAAGTTCAAATGCCCATCCCAGGAAAATATTTGCAAGCTAAGTGCAATATGGAAAAGTGTGGGAGCTAGAAGATTTTGCAGAGAGAGAGAGAGGGCCTTGAGCTGCGGTGCAGAGCAGATGGGTCTGCTGCACGCCCGTGTTTTTAACGGAACGAGATTTCCGTTTTAGAACTGTGTGAAAGGGATCGATTGATACCCATATTAACTTTAATATCAGTTATTTGTCCTTTTTATTTTATACTGTATTTAGTCGAGAATTGTGTATTTGTATGTACCAGTCATCTAACCCAGAAACTTATAATTAAATATTCACTCAGTGAAATATTGGAACTGTGATTTATTTCAAACACCCGTTTTCCGTCCGCCCCACTTCTACATATATATATTAAACATTTACATCTGCTAAGAAGGAAACGTATTTTTTTCCAATGTCTAAGAAGATTTTAATTTTACCATATACCATTTTTTAGATTTTTTTTTTATGTATTAATAATACTAATGATAACTGAAACATTTACATACAACAAACAAAGGTTCATTAAAAGCGTAAATATCGCAGCCTATGGCACTTCTGCATAAATAGAGATTATAAACATAAAAGAAAAAAAAGACTAAGATAAGTTTTTTTGGTCTGAACTCTTCCGTTAGAGTAAATATCAATGTTCTGTAGAAATTCACCAGAGCCGGGTTCGGGCCGGACCAATATATCTTTCGTTCGGGCCGGGCCTGGAAATTTCGGCCCGTGCAGACTTCTACCGGAGCAATTGCTCTCCACTTCCCCGAATGTACCTCGACCTCGACGTCTCCACTATCTGACGGTTGACTAGTTTCGATCTCGTCTCTGTATAATTTCCTATAATGCAACGCTCTCATGTATGTGTGTATGTATACACACACACATATATATATTTGAATCTAGTCCAAGAGCCGACCACACAAAAGTCTAAGTTATCGAGTACAAAAAAAAATCCTTTATATTATGGAAGAGCAGTCATAGAGGAATCTAATGATCCATGTTTGCCGGGAGCAAAGTGGTGATAAGCCAAAAATTAATATCACTAGTGGCTGACTCGTAGACTTAGCATTATGTTTTCATGCTTTTTATTGTAAGGCAAAAACAATGATAGACCTACGAGTGAGCCACCAGTGGTATTAATTTTTGGCTTATGCACCACTTCACTTACGGTAGACATGGATCATTAGATTCCCCTATGACTACTCTTCCATAATACAAAAGATTTTTTCTTGTGCTCGATGACTTGGGGTTTTGTGGGGTCGGCTCTTGGACTAATCAAAGAGATGAAAATTGTTCAAAGAACTCGTCTTCACAAATTTTCCATAGGGGCCGTTCAACTATAACGTAAGCATATTTTTAGTGATTTTGTACCCGTCCCTTCTCCTTGTCAGGAAAAATAAGCAAATGCTAGACCCCCCCCCCCACACACACACACACTTTGCTTTATAAGGTTTTATGACATAAAACCTTAACAGTAAGGTCTAACACCAACACTGTTTGCCATAAAAATTACTGTTAGCGATAAATTACATATTAATCCAGCAAATTTACACATAAATAGAAATAGGTGGTGGTATAGGTGGTGGAATAGGGGGTGGTGGTATCGAAGGAAAACAAAATCGGTTTAATGTATTGTTACTTATTGCATTAAATAATTTATTGAATATAAAATGGTTTCGCATTGAATTATTAAAAAAAATATATATACAATAGGCTCTAATTTATTTAGGCATATAACTAAAAACTTTAACAATAATCATAGGAATGTTATTTGTTTGGCATTTAGATTTCTAGTCTGGTGTCAAAGGTCTTTGAATCCATGTTTCTGCATTGTCTATTATTGCGTTTTCGATGTAGAGGTGGACTGGAATGTTCCATATTTCCAGTCCTAGTTTACTCCATATCTTTTTTCTCGAGATGTTCAACTTTTGCAGAATGCTCATCCAAACTATGTTATGTTGTTGTTAAACTATAGTTGCTTGGTTTGTCTAATGATTACGTAAGAACTCTCGTGACCCCCCCCCCCCTCTCTCGTCAGCAAAAATAAGCAGACACTGTAAACCCTCCCTACCCCCTTTACTGCTTACGTAATACATGAATGACCCCATACCCTTTAAAACATTCTCATGTGGACAGTATAACGTAATATATTCTCTTCAATAATCCTTTCTTCAGAATTTTCGAAAAGTTACGAATAGACTTGCAATTCCAGTTACTAATTCGTGATTTTTGTTTGAGGGGGTTATTATCACTTTTCAAATTGCAAACGCCGATCACGTAAGTTGTTATTTTGTCTCAAGACACTTAAACCAGTTCCACAGAACTTGGAATAAAAAATATAAAATCCTGATTCCCAATATCGTGAGTTCACCAATCTCTCTCTACAGTTTGAAGGTCAAGTGAGGGCACCTATCGCGTGTCTCTAGGTGGCGCACACTTAATTAACTTCATTTTTTTTTTCTGACTACTAACTATATTCTTTGTTTCTTTATTTCTTCTTAAATGGATAAACTAAAGACCTTGATCTTGGACTGTGGTAGGCAGACGACCCAAGGATGAGCTTCACTCGACTGTTTCTCTGCGTTTCTCTTTTGGTGGCGGTAAGTTTATCCCTTTACTAAAATTATGAATTAAAAAAAGATCCACCTTAATATTTGAACTGAGATTAAAAAAACGCAATAACAACATGAAATTTAGAAACGATTTTTGAAAGTGATTTATTAAATCAGAAATACGCCTTTTGGAAAATATTCCTAAAACTACATAACATTATTTTTTTAAACCTTTCTGTTTATATTATAAAATAAAGGACAAACATATTCGTTCATAATCCTGACGTCATTTTTGACTGTGACAACAGCAGACGATTAAAGTTTAACCCAGTTTAACTTCTAAATATTGCACATTTTCCATTTTTACATCGCCGAATAGGAAAAAAAATATGCTTTCAAATGCAATTTCTTTAAAACTATATCGCAAACTATAGGCAATTTTTCTAATTTTAAAAATGATATTTTTTCATCTATCGCTATTGCGTGCAGATAATTACGAAAGATAAATCCATTTGCAGTTAATATAAATAGTTCAGTATTTAATTCCAGCTTATTTTCCAAACAAATGTGTCCAAAACTAAATCAAATCATTCATAAACCAATAAAATAGACAATAAATTATTAATAAAACACAAATTTAAGACATATAATCGAATTTGGTATCACAGAAACGAATAGAATCAAAAAGGCTGATTGCAGAAGACAATCTCTTTGGCGATTTCTTCAGCTGTTAATTACTGACGCGAAACCAATATGAAAATATCGCTTTTGATGTGTTTCAAAACTTTATTTGAACACATTACTGCTATTTCAATTAATTGAACATATTATTGCTGAACATTATTGTAAGATTATAGTTGCTTCTATTAATTGGATTTTATTGCTGTATAGCTTCTGTGTGATAAGTTTTCTTAGTTGGCTCTATTAATATACAATTGGGTTAAGGTCTGGCTTATTCACGGCCATTCTACACTGAACTGTGATTTCTTGAAACCACTTTTTGTATACTTTAGCAATATGGCACGGAGCTGAATCTTGTTTATATACAGGGTGTCCATTCTCAACGGTGGCCAATGGCTAATTTCTAAACCATTAGTCATAGACAGTTCCAATTGCAAAAATGTTTTTAAAAACGTAAAGAAGTATTTTTTAAGCGATTTAGGCAATATATATATACAACGTCTCACATAAGTGATGGGACACTTGTGCTTTACAAAAGGAAACTAATCAAATAAATTAAAAAAAACATGTACACATTTTTTGAGGGTGTGTTTCATACTTAAATTTAGTAAAGATTATTACATAACATACATTTTGTCAAAATATTAAAATATTAATTTAATAAAAATACAAATGTTTAGAACGGAGCAAAAAATAGCTCACATAAGTGATGGGACACCATTATATATGCAACAAAAATCGTTTGAAATAAGCAATAAAAATATTTTTTGGGATTTTATTTTTACTTAAAAGCAATTGGCAATAATTTATAAAATCGTCTGCAGTATTTCTCTCCAGTTTGTTTTGGAATTTTTGTGTTTTTTAGCTCTGTGTAGCCATGAATGCTAAACGAAAAGAAACTTCGCCTGAAATTCGAAAATTAGTTATTAATTTGCATATTGAACGTGGGAAATCTATTAGAAAAACTGCTGAAACAGTTAACTTGAGTCGTTCAACAGTTTTCAATATCATTAAACGATATAAAAAGAATCATATGATTCAGGATAAAAGAAGACCTGGCCGACCATCAAAGTTATCCAATGGAATAAAGCGAATTATCGTTCCAAATATTAAAAAAAATCCAAGAAATAGTGCTTCAAAAGTTGCTGCTGATTTACAAGCATTATATGGAATAATTGTTAATCCTGAGACTATTAGAAGGGTAATTCGATCTGCTGGATATCACGGTAGAGTGGCCAGGAAAAAATTCTTCGTAAGTGAAAAGAATAGAAAACTCAGACTAGCTTTCGCAAAATCCAACATAAATAAGAATTCTGATTACTGGAATAAAGTTATATTTGCTGATGAGAGTAAATTTAATATATTTGGTTCTGACGGTAGAATCTTGGTGTGGAGAAAACCCAGGGAAGAATTTCGCAAACAGAACTTGGTACCAACAGTAAAACATGGTGGAGGAGGAGTTATGGTATGGGGGTGTATGTCGTCCGCTGGAGTTGGTAATCTTGTTTTTATTGACAGTATAATGGATCAGTACAAGTATATTGATATTTTAAAGCAAAATTTGGAATCTTCAATAATGAAAATTGAACCTTCATAACGATTTTAAATTCTACCAAGACAATGACCACTGCTCTGAACGTTAGACTCTGGCTGCTATATAACTATCCTGAAATAATAAAAACACCACCACAATCTCCAGACTTAAATCCCATAGAGAATATTTGGCAAGAATTGGAATCAAGAATTCGCAAACACACCATTTCTTCAAAACAACAACTAAAATCGGTGCTTCAAGAAGAATGGGGTAAAATCACTCCAGAAATCACAAAAAAATTAGTCGAATCCATCCCAAAAAGATTAAATCATGTTTTAAAAGTAAAAAGAAATCCAACAAAATATTAAAACCTTTTAAAAAGTAAATTTTTTGAATAAATATTTGATGGAAAAGTAAGTATCCCATCACTTATGTGAGCCATTTTTTGCTCCGTTCTGAACAATTGTATTTTTACTAAATTAATATTTTAATATTTTGACAAAATGTATGTTATGCAATAATTGTTACCAACTTTAAATATGAAACACACCCAAAAAATTTTTGCACATTGTTTGTTTATTTATTTTATTGCAGTTTCTTTTTATAAAGCACAAGTGTCCCATCACTTTTGTGAGACACTGTATATATATATATATATGGGTGATTCTCAAAATAAGGGACAATTTCGAAAATGAAGTCTTAAAAAAATTACTGTTAGCAAAATTTCTGAAAAAAATATGTGTTGTTAATATAGTATTAGGTATACTTTTCATGTAGTCAGCAGAGCTAAATATTTAAAAATTAACTTTAAAAAAAATAATTAGTATTTTTTGAGCCATGCTAATGACAAAACTAATTGAATGGAATAAATATTTTAAGAAATTTTTATTTTCTTCTTGTTTAAATATTTTTTTTTTCTACGTTTATTAGCCTTCCTTTCCAACAAATAGTTTCCATTTTTACATATATACATATAAGGGGAATAAAAACATTACCAAAGAGCAAACTTTGTTTACATGAACAACATTCTGACACTAACAGTGTAAGAAGCTGTCTTAGTGATTTTCTGACAGATTTAATGCATATTTTAGGGATAATAAATGTAAAACCTAAATTTATATGTAAAATTAAACTTTAAAAAGGATACAATATAAGTACTAGTTACATTTATGCACATAGGAGTCTTTAGCATAGACAGAAAATCCATGCTAATGACACTGATATTTGTCCATGCTAATGACAAATTTTAATTTAAATAAGATTATGAGCCATAATATAATCACAATGCAATAGTCCTTTCTGGGGCTTTTTAAAACACAAAAGTTCTATGCAAATAAGTAAAATAAAAATTTTAACTATAAAATAAACATGAAAATTATTATCCATTCTAATGACATACAATTGATGTACTCGCCTAATATTCAACTTCTATTCTTAAAATACAATACATGCTTCTATTTTCAGGCTGGAATAAAATGGCTACTTGTTGCCATGGAGAAACTTTATATTTTCAAAGTATTGTCATATGTGAAAATGAAATTTTGATTAATAAACAGCTGTTATAGTATGACCTTGTTTTGAAAATAGAATATGGAGGACAAACTTTAATTCTCTTTTTATATACTATAATTTTATTTTTAAAAAGAAATTTATTGGATAAATCCTCTCCTTGATTAATTTAAAGAAAGAATAATATTTGTTTTATATTATAAACATGATATTAACTCTTGAAAAAGCTAGTATATACAAGGCACAGCTGCTGTGGACATCCATGCTAATGACATTTTGAACATTTATTCTGTTATTTTAAGGTGTTTTTAAATAAAAAGTGAGTAATTCTTGAGTGCAAATAATGAATAATATTAAGACAAACATATCTAAGTATAAAAACATGACAGAAAACCTCTCAATTTTTTTTGTATGCTGAAAGACATAAATTGTCCCCTATTTTGAGAATCACCCATATATATTATTAAAAAAGGATTAGTACATACCTAAAATCGTATTAGTATTACATTGGAATTGAACCTCGATCTGATATTTGGAAAGGAATTAAATTTTGAAAACTAATTTTGAACTAGGAAAACATGCATATGAATGTTATAAGTAAAATAAAATCTCATGATGAAAACAAAAGGATGCTTTTAAAAGTTTTCCGCAATTGCCAAAATTTGATTTTTTTTTTTTTTTTTTTTTTTTTTTTTTTTTTGATAAAGATAATTTTGAAACTCACGTCTTGAATTATTTTAACCAATTTAGAAACTAATTAATAAAAATCAACACGATTGTAAAACTTATACGGTTTTCACCACCTTTAGTTAAATCCTTTTTAAAATATTTATTTACTTCATTTAAAACATTTTTATAATTTGTTTGGTTTATTTTAAGACGGCCGATTATCAACACATGGGATAGGCCCGAAAGGGATAGGGTGCCCTCCGTGGGGGGGGGGGGGTCTTTCTAATGGAATCTAACTCGTTTTTACGCAAGGAAATCCAAGGGTCGAAGAAAACACAGAAAACTCCGAACGGTTAGACCGAAGGCCGCGATTGGGTTCGAACCCAGCACCTGCCATTTACCAGTTGAAAGGTCAGAACCTCTTGGCCACTGGTGGGGCTTTTGTAATTGGAACTATATGCCTGTGACAAATGGTTTAGGAATTAGCTATTGGACGGCGTTGGAAATGGACGCCTTTTATATTTTAAGCACTTAATGTACGATCCCTTAAAGCTTAGTCAAACTCATCCGTTTTCAGTTACAGAAAAGTGGTTTAAGTCATGCAATTTAAAGTTTCATAACTCGGTCAATTTTAATGTCAGATGAATGGGATCTTTTTTGTATTGCTTGTTAAAGTCATGGAAAATTTTTACTAAATATCACTTATAGGGCAGGGAGACCTAAGGGAGACAAAAATTTAATTTTTGTAATGTTCTAATAAATTTTTTTGACCTAAATGGTTTAAAAAACTATTCTTTACTTTTTTAAAAGCATTTTTGCAATTGGAACTATATGTCTATGACTAACAGTTTAGGAATTAGCCACTGGTCACCGATGAGAGTGGACACACTGTATAAGTGCACCATGTCTTGTAAAGATCATATGCAGAAAGCTTCATTTGGGTTTGAAATATTTCATTTATATGTGTGATTTATATTAATCACACTAATTTTACACGCACCTTTTAGTATCACACAACCCTA
This sequence comes from Maratus speculifer, assembly GCA_964019185.1. NCBI lineage: Eukaryota > Metazoa > Arthropoda > Arachnida > Araneae > Salticidae > Maratus > Maratus speculifer. The sequence goes on along the minus strand of OZ025289.1, from coordinate 274,337,519 downwards.
TCATAAGACTGATTCGATGCTTCACAGTGTGTTTAATGGAATCAGGATGCAAATCTTCTCAGATTCCTTTATACATGCATATGTATTTTAATTGATCACTACCAAACAGGGAGATTTTGGTCTCGACAGAGCAAATAACACCGTCTAATTGTTCCGCTATTCAGTTATTACGAGTTTCAAAACAGTTTAAATTTTTCAACATTCATTAGAGATTAAAAATTACTTTTTTCATGAAACTACAGCATTTAACCCAAATATTTCCAGTCTGTATAGGGCAGTCCTTGCACTCAATGTCACAATGGTTTGTGCCATTTCACCCTCTATACACCCAGAGTTAGAAATTAGTGGTTGTTAATCACCAAATGCAAATAAATTATTGCATTTAGTCAGTGGCGTAGGAACTTTGAAAAAACAGGGGAGCCGGAGCATCAGTGCAGTGCGAAAGTAGGGAGGTGAATGGGGCGGTCGCCCTGGGCGTGGAGTTTTAAAGGACACCAAATTTATACTACCAACGCCATTTTTTGGCCTGTCAGAAGAAAAAGTTGGACGAAAGAAGTGCCAAATTGAAACTTTGCTCCGGGCGCAGTGCTCTCTTCGAACGCCCCTGCGGTGCATATTGTTAAAAGCTAGTGGCGAGGATAATTTCAATAAACAATTTTATTTTACTTGATAGGCGTAACGAAAAATTAAAAACAAATATTGACATGTATCGATTCCATCTTATAAGAATCATAATCATAATAAAAATAAAAATACTAATCGTTTCACGGTCAATCGAACGGCTCGCAACAATGAGATTTAAATTAAAAACCACGCGCACTATTTTTCACTATTTTATTACACTTCATTCATAATTTCACTCATTTCGAAGGGTTTCTTGTGTAGCACTTTACACAAACAAGAGTATAAAATATCAAAAGATCGTTGACTTTTTAATCTAGTTTAAAAAAATTTTATTCGATATACTTGATGACAATTTATGAACGGTCCCGAATACAATATTCAAGTTTCAGGCTTCTCCCACTCCCATTTACCAAAAGTTTTTTTTTTGTTGTTGTTGTTGTTTTGCTTACAAAATCTTTACAATCTCTTCAAAATCAATTTTAAAGTCTTCCTCTTTATAAATATGCAATAGCATCAAATGATTGAGTCTGTATTGATCCATTGTTGTTCGGCGGTGTGTCCAGCGCCGTGCGAAACGGGGGGCGGTCACCCCAGGAGCGGAAATTTAGGGGGCTCCAAATCTGTATTACCAACGTCATTTTTTAGCCTGTCACGAGAAAATGTTCGGGGAGAGGGGCACCAAATTTTAACTTTGCCCAGGCCGCAATTTTTTCTTTGCACGTCCCTGGGTGTGTTTGCATTGAAAGCTCTTAGCTGTCACTAATGATATTGGAATAACCAAAATAAATTCTGCTAAAAGGTAAACTTTAGAAAAAAAATTTACTAATTCCTGTGATGACATCATTTTAATTGTGATAGACAATGTATTTCTGTCAGTTCCGTTCGGGACTAGTATTGGTAATAATGTCAACCAAATTGGCGCTGCAGAAAGATTTGTCAAATCAAAATCATCAGCATGTATTCTAAGCTATTGTATGAAATATTCTGACATGGTTGAAGCTGTATCCATGAATATGGATTCGATCTGTATGAGAAAATCAAGTTTTTTTTTTTTTTATTAAATCGATTTTTTAAATTCATTGGTAGTGAGGTACAGTGCTTCGCTGAAAATTCTCAATTTTCCTTATTGTTCGAGTTGCGCTGGAACGGAAGGATAGCTTGTCTTCTCTTATCTTAATAAAACTCTCTTTTGTTTGGAGAAGCTCCTCCTTTCCTCTTTAATTTTCTAGAAAAAGTAAACTTTATTTTTTAATTTCTTCCGAGGGAGCTGAGCCCGTCTGAAATATCCCAGGGGGAGCCAGAGCTCCCCCAGCTCCCCCGGTTCCTACGCCTATGCATTTAGTAACCACAAAATTATACCTAGTCGTCAAATTTGACACCTAGTTTTTTTTCACTTTATTATCTACTAGCTGACCCGCCCGGCGTTGCCCGGGTCCGTATTAACAATATTAAGCAAACTTGAAATTTGTATGATTTTATCAATAACTGGAAGCATGCAGAAATGCATTGTCTGAAATACGTCGCAACTGACTTTGTGAAAAATTGGTTTTAAAAACAACTAATATTAAGCTCTAAAAATACTTAAAATGAGCAATGAGAAACATGGGAGGGAACATTTATCCAACGATTGCGTTAGTTTCGTGTTAAAGTGTTGATATTTACCTGTAAAAATCACTGTTAAATCACGTAACTAATTATTTTTTTCGCATAGAAATCCCAAGTGAAATATTTTGAATTTCAAACTAATTATATCATTCTTAAATCCGACTATACCGTGAATGAATCGATACGCGATGATAAAAGATTGGTATATAGTATTATAATTTCAGAGCCATTTAACAAAAGTGTATATTTTTAATCAAAGCATGCGTAATGTTGACTCTGTGGACAAATTCCTAACCGTAAACTTTTGTACCATAACCATAATCTGTCTGTAACCTAACTGCGACTTAACATTACCCTACCGTAACTTAAATATAACATAAATGTAACCTAGCCGTCACTTTGAAATATCAATATAGAAGCATCATTTAAGATTTTGCTTGAAAAGTTAACATTCTTTCGTTAATGTCTTAAAATCGTCTGCACTCTGAAATCTAGATTTTAGACTAATATTTGTTATTTAAGTTTTCGCGCATGATTTTAAAAGAATGTTTTCATAAATATATTTTATATATTGACATAGAGTTATTAATATGTTGTTAAATTAAAAACATATTTTCATCTACGTTATAAAGTATTAAAAAGTTCTGAAAAAAAAGAAAGCTTTTAGTAATACAATTTTTAGTTCAAATCAAATGTTTTCAATATTTTATTTAATTTTATTTTGACATTTAATTATTTCGAATTTATCAATTTCAATTATTTTAAAAGCAAACATTTTTTAAAAATAAATAATATAATAGAAAAAAGACAATTTTAAAAAATTACTATTTCTTCATAAAATACGCTTCAGCTGTTATTCAATTCTTTCAATTCGTCTTATTAATACAAAATCCCTTCCACATGCTTTTGTTTGGGACATTAATATTTGAGCGATAAATGGTTTAATATTGCAACCCTTTTTTCGGTTTACTTCACCACCACCTATCTTTTTCCTCCATGGTTTACAACCGCTGTGATAAAAAATCATTATTTAAACTGACAGTTTGCCAGTCTATGAATTTTAAAGGTCTGTTCCAGCTTTTTTAATTATTTATGCGAAAATTTTATGCAACCAACCAACCATAACTAAATGAAGAGAAAAAAAAGAAGAAAAAAGGCGATTTTTTATGAGAGTGATCTTTGGAATTTAATTAATTACTCAGTTAATAAATAGAATTTCGAAATTCTGAAGCTCAGGTGCATCAGGAGAGATATTGGGCTACTCTCATAAAAATTTTGAGCTTCGTACGTCCCATAGATTTTGCTAGCCATCGCAGACACACACACACACACACACACACACACACACGCAGACAGAGCGATTTGTTATTTTATTAGTATAGATATATATATAAGAAAGTCTGGATTTCGTATTAATCACAGCACAAAAAAATCTGCCGAACCTAAAATCGTGAAAATTGGGGTAAAAATACTTCTGATAACATCAAATGCCGCTAAGAAGGGATATCTGAAAATTCCACCCCTAAGGGGTTAAAAAAAGGAACGAACTTTTAAAAAATTCCTAAAAAATCGTCTTTTGTAGTTTTTGTTGAACTGAAAATATATTTTAGTGTATTTTTTCATGCTGAATCGAATGGCACCAAGCAAATTCTTTTAAGTTCAGTAGTTTGCGAGATACTTCAAATTTTCCTGATTTGGCGGTGTCTTCGGCGCAAAAACCTGAAATTTTCAATCCTTATCTATACTAATATTATAAAGAGGAAAGATTTGTTTGTTTGTTTGAATTGAATAGGCTCCGAAACTACTTGACGGATTTGAAAAATTCATTCACCGTTGGAAAGCTACACTATTTTCGGTGAACATAGACTTTTTTTATTTGATTTATTCAAATATTTTCCTAAAAATTCAAAATTTCAGTATTTTTCATACAGAATCAATGAAAATTTTTCCGATAAAAAATAACCATTTTTCTTTCGCGTTGCCAAGAAAATCAAAAATTGGAATAATTTCTCTTCGGCAATTAATTTTTAGTTGGACAGTATCCACGTGAAAAATTAAAATAAAAAGAATTCAAAGGAAAAAAAAATGACGTCATACTTGGAAAAAAAAATTATTATATAGGACGTACGAATATCGGTTACGTTAATAAGAGGTTCTCTGTGAAAAATTGCGACATAATTAGAAGTAAAGTGAACGAGAAAGAATTAAATTATTAATAAAATATTTGATTTGAAAAAAACATGTCGTCATACTTTAAATAACATAGGAAGTATTTGTTAAAAGAACAAGAAGCATGGATATATGTAACTAACTAAAAATCGGTAAATAATGACGTCACATCTATACCAATATTATAAGGAAGAAAAATTTTATTGTTTGTTTGTTTGAATTGAATAGACTCCGATAGTACTTGACGGATTTGAAAAATTCGGTACTACTAGGTTATCCCGTCGACCAAAAAATTATCGCCAAACTATAAGATTAAATAGCCAATAATGAATGATCGTGAATGTCACATTCAATGACATTAAACACGATTCACGTGTTTAAAATGTCATTGATTTTTATTTCGACTTTTTATTTGTATTTTTATTAATATTCTACTTTTTTTTTGTTATTTAAAATAAAAATTACGTCAATGTGTACAATTTGGCTATTAGTTTGGCGATTTGTATAATTTGGCGAAATAGGTCGACGGGATAACAGAGTAGTACCAAAAAATTCTTTCAACATTGGACAGCTACACTATTTCCGGTGAACATAGGCTATATTATATTTTCAAAAAAAATAGGGATCCTTACTAAAATGCCAATAATGTAACCCAAGGTCTAAAAATGACCTTAAAAATTCTTACATCGCGTGCGCTGCGAACATTATTAATTATAAAACAAAATAATGTACTACGACTTTGCAGTACGTATAATTATCTACAAAAAATGTCTCGACAGCATATAGCTGTTATAGTTACGTCACAATAAATGTTTTTTTTATTAAAAAAAATAAGTAAAATGCCGTCTCAGTAAAAGCTTTTTATTTTTACCTTGGTATTAATCCTTATGGACATGGGACTGGACGACTTGCTCTACCCGAAGCAAAGCGAGGGCGGGCTGCTAGTTATCTTATACTATAATGCGAGCAAAAATTGTGTGTGTGTGTCTGTGTGTGTAAATTTTATCTCAAAAACGGCTCTAACGATTTTCGCAAAAATTTGGATTTTACCATTTTCGAGCACGAGAAGACCATTGGACTAGGTCACATGTTCGAGAAAATTCGATTATTGGGTCATTTTGGGTCATAATGGGTCAAGATCAAGCTATTTATATCTAGAGAACGGCTGGATCGATTTTAAGGAAATTTTCTATCCAATCGTTTTTTGGCACAACAAAACTATTGGGCTGGGTCACATTTTCGAAAAATTTCGATTAGTGGGTTATTTTTGGGTCATTATGGGTCAAGCCATTTTTATCTAAAAAACGGCTCTAACGATTTTGACCAAATTTTATATTTTATCGTTTTGGATTACAAAAAGACCATTGGGTTAGGTAACATGTTCGAGAAAATTCAGTTAGTGGGTCACTTTTAGGGTCATTGTGGGTCATGCTATTTTTATCTAGAGATTTTCTCACGCAATTTTGACTAAAAATTGCATTCTATGGTTTTCGGGCACGAGAAAAACATTGGGCTAGATCACATGTTCGAGAAAATTCGATTAATGGGTCATAAAGGGTCATAATGGGTCATGTCAAGCTATATCTAAAGAACAGGTGAATCTATTTTAACGAAATTTTGTAGACAACATTTTTTTGGCACGAAAAAATTATTTGGCTAGGTCACATGTTCGAGAAATTTCGATTAATGGGTCATTTTGGGTCATAAAGAGCCTAGGTCAAGCTATTTATATTTAAAAAACGGCAGGATCGATTTTAACGAAAATTTGTATGTAACAATTTTTAGACACGAGAAAACTAATGGGCTAAGTTACATGTTTGAGAGATTTCGATTATAAGGGTCATTTGTGAGTCTTAATGGGTCATGGTCAAGCTATATCTAAAGAACGAGTGGATGATTTTAACGAAATTTTGTATTCAGCATATTTTTGGCACGAAAAAATCATTGGGTTAGGTCACATGTTCGAGAAATTGCGATTAGTGGGTCACTTCTGGGTCATTCTAATTTTATCTAGACAATGTCTCGCACAATTTTGACTAAATTTTGTATTCTATCGTTTTCGGGTATAAGAAAAGCATTGGGTTAGATCAGATGTTTGAGAAAATTATATTAGTGGGTCATTTTGGGTCATAATAGGTAGGGGTCGAATTAATTATATTTAAAAAACGGCTCAATCGATTTTATCTAAATTTTGTATTTAACGTTTTTCGACACGCAAAAACTAATGAGCTAGGTCCCATGTTCGAGAGATTTCGATTATAAGGGTCATTTGTGGGTCATGATGGGTCGTGTTAATTTTATGTAGATAATGGCTCTCACCATTTTGAATATACTTTGTATTATATTGTTTTCGGGCAAAAGAAAACCATTGGAATAGGACATATGCTCGTGAAAATTCAATTAGTGAGTAATTTTGGGTCATAATGGGTTAGGGTCATTCTAATTATATATAACGACTCAATTAGTTTTACCTAAATTTTGTAATGCAAAGTCTTTTGCCATGAGAAGACTATTGGGCTGAGTCGCATGCTAAACAAAATTATATTAGTGGGTCACTTCGCTTCATTGCTGAATGCTGTCAAGCTAATTTCACCTAAGAAATGGCTTAAATGATTTTGATTCAATTTTATATTCGACTGTTTTTGATTATCTGAAGATCATTGAGCTAAGTCACATGCTTGATTAAATTTTATTAGTGTGTCATTTTGGGTAATACGAGTCAGAGTCACGAAAATATGGCAACAAACAATAGGTTGGCGATATTTGACAAAATATTGGCGACATTTGGTCGAAAAATCGATTAAGATTACAAAAGCCAAAACACGTATTTGTCGCCAAATGAAAGAATGTCTCCTAATTTGGCTGTATCTGGCAAAAAATATTGTCTTTCAGAATATGAAGAAATTTTTTATACATTCTTAATAGGATTCGAGATGCATGGTGAAAACCAAACAGAGTCGAGCTAATAAAGTGCTTTGGATCGATGTCCTTTCGTTGTAGATTTTAAAATAACGTAAAATTTATGAACATGCGCATACAAACATAGTTTCCTTATTAATTGTTTTTGTAAATAATTGCTATTATAAATAACATGTTTTACAATAATAATACAGAGTGAATGATGCAGTAAAAATACTATATCGAGTAGAACACAAAGTTAATTTTGACCGAGTTTAGCTCGGTCACCCCTGCTAGTCTTATACTATAATGCGAGCGAAAATTGTGTGTGTCTGTGTGTAAATTTTATCTCAAAAACGGCTCTACGATTTTCGAAAAAATTTGGATTTCACTATTTTCGGGCACGATAAGACCATTGGGCTAGGTCACATGTTCGAGAAAATTCTATTATTGGGTCATTTTGGGTCATAATGGGTCAGGATCAAGTTATTTATATCTAGAGAACGGCTGGATCGATTTTAAGGAAATTTTGTATCCAATAGTATTTTGGCACGAGAAAACTATTGGGCTGGGTCACATGTTCGAAAAATTTCGAGTAGTGGGTCATTTTTGGATCATTATGGGTCAAGTTATTTTTATCTAAAAAACGGCTCTAACGATTTTGACCAAATTTTATATTTTATCGTTTTGGATTACAAGAAGACCATTGGGTTAGGTAACATGTTCGAGAAAATTCGTTTAGTGGGTCATTTTTCGGGTCATTGTGGGTCATGCTATTTTTATCTAAAGATTTTCTCATGCAATTTTGATTAAAAATTGTATTCTGTGGTTTTCGGGCACGAGCAAAACATTGGACTAGGTTACATGTTCGAGAAAAAAATTTAATGGGTCATATTGGGTCATTAAGGGTCTGGGTCAAGCTATTTATATTTAAAGAACGACAGAATTAATTTCATCGATATTTTGCCTGTAACAGTTTTTTGACACGAGAAAGCTAATGGGTTAAGTCACACGATCGAGGGATTTCGATTATAAGAGTCATTTGTGGGTCATGATGGGTCATGGTCAAGCTATATCTAAAGAACAGGTGGATCGATTTTAACGGAATTTTGTATACAACATTGTTTTGGCACGAGAAAACTATTGGGCTAGGTCTCAGTTCGAGAAATTTCGATTACTGGGTCATTTTGGGTCATAAAAGGTCTGGGGCAAGCTATTCATATTTAAAGTACGACAGTTTCTAATTTAATAAAATTTTGTATGTAACAGTTTTTTGACACGAGAAAACTAATGGGCTATCTCACATGTTTGAGAGATTTCGATTATAAAAGTCATTTATGGGTCATGATGGTTCATTATGGGTCATGTCAAGCTATATTTAAAGAACATGTGGATCAATTTTGTAACGAAATTTTGTATACAACATTTTTTTTTTTTGGCACGAGAAAATCGCTGGGCTAGGTCACATGATCGAGAAATTTCGATTAATGGGTCATAAAGGGTCTAGGTCAAGCGATTTATATTTAAAGAACGGCAGAATCGAGTTTAAAGAAATTTTGCGTGTAACACTATTTATACACGAGAAAACTAATGGGCTAAGTCACATGTTCGAGAGATTTCGATTATAAGGGTCATGGTCAAGCTATATCTAAAGAACGGGTGAATCGATTTTAACGAAATTTTGCATACAGCATATTTTTGGCACGAGAAAATCATTGGGCTAGGTCACATGCATGGGCGTAAGAAGGAGGGGTCCAGGGGGGTCCTGGACCCCCCTAGAATTCTGACTGGACCCCTTATTAAAATTTTACAGTGAAATGAAGATTATTTTTTTTTAAAGATTATTTAAAAGATTTCAAAAGCAGTGATTCTTTAGATGATAAACAATATTAACAAAACCGAATAAAACGCAGCTTGCTTGCAAATTTTCTATACCACTATTTAAAGGGGCGGAGGTGCAAACTTAAAATTTCATAAGCGATAAATATCGACAAACATGTCAGACATGAGATTGATTCTGGTCTGGAACTTGGGAGGTCTTGATATTTACATGCCTAAAGCGAGAAAAGGGATCTTTTATTGTTCGTCCTACGATAAGGGAACAGTTTTTCTTTTGTATGAGTTGTCCTTGGAACTCAGGAAAGAAAAGAAGTCTCACTGTACGATCTGTAGAACTCTGAACCCCGTCCACTTAAATTCTGGGAAGTTACGTATAGAAATCGATCGGATCCCCTCTTCTCTCAAAGATATTAATCTAACATTTAACTACACCATTTTGCATTGGTTTTGCGCTTTCTCTGTAAATTGTTTGTAGGTAGAACTGGGAACTATTATCACCCATCCCATATAATCTATGAAAGAACATATAATATTCAAGGGAAAAAAAAGAGAAGGAACAGTAGAACTGACAGATGTATTGTTTTTTTATCTACTATTATTCCTAACTTTTTCTTTCGTTAATTTTGCATTCAAATACGCACTGTAAAACATTTGTGTAACGTTACTCCATAAAATTGGTGGCAGCTACGACTTCCATTTTAAGGAGTAATTTTTTACTTATATAATGGTGTAATTTAAACATATATTACTGGTGTAACTTTGCAATGTTACACCGGTTAAAGTACCCCACAAAATCGGAGGCAGCAAGGCTGCCACCAATTTTATGGAGTAAAGTTACACAAATGTTTTACAGTGCGGGCGGATTCAGTATTTTATTCATAAAGAGTGTGGGGTTCATAGATCCTTTTTGAGAGGAAAAGCTCATATCGCTTCAGGGTGTTCTTAAATCAAAAAGGGCAACTTTGTGACACAGGCTTTAATTTATTTTTGTTTGGAAATGCATAAAAATAGCAGGCGTTATTATTCAGAAACTGTCTAGTTGCACTCAAGTTTCTGTTTTTAAAAAAACACAATAGATTTTTCATAACAAGCCTTCAAATTTGACACTTTTGCGTACATTTCCCGACGAAAGCAGAAAAACCGGTCGAAAAGCAGGAGAAAAACGGATGATCATGTGATCGAAATAGCTTAGAACTAAATAGGTAATTTAACTATCATAAAATGGAAAATAAGTTCGATTTGAAATCGTTTCCATGGTCAGGCATTCAAATTTTATATCTTTCCGTTAAAAAATGAATTTGTAAATGTGTCAAAACGTTTTGCGCTTGTTGAGCGGAGCAGTTGAGAACACCCTTAAGCTCACATTAAAGGCTGCTTCCATATCCAAAACAATTAATTTTCTGATATTTTTGAAAAATTATTTTCATTCGTAAATACAAAACGATGGCATTACGAAGAAATTTAATAATTTCATTTTCTTATAAAGACATAATTATTTTTAAAAAATGAGCATTTTAAACCAGTTTTTAGGACTTTACAGTTAGAAAAATGTCGTCATAAGGGAGCTCCTTTAAATTCAACATTTTAATGAGATTTCCTGAAAAACACATTGTCTTTATCGAAAAATGGAAAACGCTAATCTATCACATTTATTTTGACTAATTGCACTTGAAAATTTTCTTTGACAACTCAGAAAAAAAAAAAATGTTTTTATGGATATGTCAGAAATTAAGTATTTTAGATTTAAGTAAATATTTAGAGAATCGGAAAGTATTTCGTTGTTGAGAAAGAAGAAACTTCGAAAAAATTTAATATATATTTATTTTTTAAACTATCCTTTAAAAATTTTCTTCGTTCTGGATTAGAAGAGAGGACTGGGGGTACATCATGATCTTCGTGACTCTACTCCCCCCCCCCCCTTCCTGGATTATCAAATAGACTCCTTGTGTGTAGCCTTGAAACAGTTAAATGGGAAACATCTTATGTTGTTTATATTTTACTTTACCCTGCTTTTATACATGCATTAATATTTTACATGATATTTTTATGCATATTCTCAGCTTTTAAATGCTATAGATATGTGTTTGTGTGTCTGCGGAAGGGTAGGGACGTAAACACGAAATCCCACTCTTTGTCACACTGACACTAGTGTGTCTATATACAAGTATGTGCATCAAATAAGTGTATGTGTATAAAAGTATATGCATTCTATATAGAAGTAATGAATGTCTTTCAAACACTTAAATAAACTAATTCATATAAATTTTACAGCAACTTTAAATTAATTTAGAATTTAGTTACATCTACTAAAGGTAAAATAATTGTAATTTATTCAAAAACTTCATTGCAATTGACTATTCTTTTTTTATGGTTTTAACAATAATTTTCAAACATGATTTTTATTTTTAAATCTATCTCTATCGTCTGCGGAGAATTAGGAAAAATAAGTACCATTTACTTTTAAATTAACCCCTTTTTTAGTCACAGGCTATCAAAGCCTGAGAGCTTATGTGCCCTCCCGTTCTGTATGTACAGTCCCTGGCCAAATTATTAGACGCACTCCCTTTTCCTTGTGTCGAATCATATTACAAGTTTCATAGAAATATTACTGTGTGAATAACTGCAATTAATTATGTACATCATTTGTAGGATTATAATAAATAAAAAACATGCCTATGACTTTAAACCTCTTTCTTTTTACAAATTAAATTAAAAATGGCTGCAATTGCAAAATTTATAACTTGAAACTCAAAAAAATGTCAATATTTTTGGAGCCTCTTTTGGCGACTATCAGTGCCTGTATTCTTCGCGGCATTCTATTAATACAAAATTGAAGAGTTTCTTGTATGCGTGGGTGACGATTCTAGATTTTCTATGAGCTGGGTTTTGTTTGTCATGATTTCTTAGTCAATTCTCCTGACCAATATAAAGAGGTTTTCAAAATCGGTTTATTCTAAAGCTAAAATGATGGTTTCCAAATAAAGAACCATTTCTATTTTTGCAAGGTAAAGCTTTTTGTTACATAGCACGATCCGTCAAGGTCTACTTTCAATAAAAATTATCCCAGTGTTAAACTGCTCCTGGTAATTCATCAGACATGAATACCATTGAAAATGTTTGGGAGTTAATGAAGAAAAAACTGGACAAAGAGCTCATAACGAGCAAAACACAGCTCATAGAAAAACTTATTCTTGTCTGGAAACATCACTCACACATGCAAGAAACGTTTCAATTTTGTACTAACAGCATGCCATGAAGAATAGAGGCACTGATTGTCGCCAAAGGAGACTCCAAAAAATATTGACATTTTTTTAAATTTCATGTTTTAAGTTTTACAATTTTAGCAATTGTTAATTTAATTTACAAAAATACATAATTTTAAAGTCATTGGCATGCTTTTAATTTATTATAATCCTACAGATGATGTATATAATGAATTGTAACTACTGGCATAGTAATATCTCTATGAAACTTTTAATGATTCGATACAAGAAAATATGAGTGCGTCTAATAATTTGGCCAGGGACTGTATGTACGTACGTTCATGTGTGCGTATGTGCGTAACGCGATAACTCTTGATAAAAATATCCAATCCACTTGAAATTTTGTATATAGGTATATTCTCATAAAACGCTTCCCTGATTAGTTTTTGGAGTGTTCATTCGATAGGTATAATAGGGGGAACGAGGGGATCATACCCCCCCCCTTAATTGATATGAATGAGTTTTTCATGCAGAATTTATCAGATTTCATTCAAATTTTAGCATAGGATCATTCTGATGAGGGCACCGCCATGATTTGTTTTGCGAGTTCATTGGATAAGTCTAAAAGGGGCGAAATGGGAAGTACCCCCCCCTTAATTAAGGCTAATGAGGTTTTCCCGCAGAATTTACCGATTTGCTTCAAATTTGTGATATAGGTTCATTCTGATAAGGCGCTTCCTTGATTGGTTTTCGGAATTCATTGAATAAGACAAATGGGGATTGGTGGGATTACTCTCTTAATTTATTTAAACGTTTTTTCTTGCAGAATTAACCGATTTGCTTCAATTTTTGGATACAGATTCATAGTGATAAGATGCTTCACTAATTAGCTGTGGGGTTCTTTCGTTAAGTTCTTGTTTAAGGGGTACTTGAGATTACCCCCCACCCCTCTTAAATTTTATAAATGGGTTTTTATGCAGAATTGTCCAATTTGCTTTTAAGTTTGGATGTAGGTTCTTTCTGATAAGGTGAATCTCTGAATGGTTTTGGACGTTTAATGGTTAATTATAAAAGAGGGGGAATAACTACTCTTAAATTACATAAATGGATTTTTACTAAAAATTTTCCGATTTACTGTGAATTTTGGATATAGATTTTTTATATGATAAAGCATTTCCCTGATCAGTTTAGGAGTTCAATGATTAAGTATAAAAAGGTAAAAGGGAGGAGTTGTTTCACCTCCTTAATTTGTTTTTCGAACGGAATTAACCCTTGAAAATATAAGGCTGTAATGGACAATTAGTATGCGTAGCCTCTGAGCTCAATGCCATCAGTTTAACTGGGCAATATTATTTTTAATGTTGGTTTGTTTGTGTTTATGACGGCCAATTATCTACACTTCGGATATAGGTTCTAAAGTGGGCAATGCCCTCCGTAGTGGTCTTTCTAAGGAAACCTAACCCGTATTTACGCAAGGAAATCCAAGGTTCTAAGAAAACCTAGGAAAACTCCAAACGGTTAGGCTGACGGCCGCGATTGGGTTCGAGTCCAGCATCTGCCGTCTATCAGTTTCGGAGGCAGAACCTCTCAGCCCCTGGTGGGATATATTAACTTGAATTATTGTGCAAAATAGATATAAAATGAAATGTGAGCTCATATAATATTATAAGCATTTGAAAGTTGTTTAAATGAGGTTATTCAAAGTGTCTTTCAAGAATGAATTTTTTTTTTTAGACTTTAAGAATAGGAAGTTTCTTTTTGGAATAGAATATTTTGTGCCATTTATACTACACTTTTGGATAATTTCTGTGATGCCTTTTTAAGATGCATTTCCGAAGCAAAGATAAATTTAGCAGGGAGATTGTTTTTATTGAAAAATAAAAGGTGGGGGGAATTGCTTTTATTGAAAAAGTAAAGAGGGGTGGAATTTAACAGCTAAACCATTCAGATACCAATTTAAGATAATATTTGTTTTAGAAAATCAATGACTGTACTTAGCATAAGTTTATCAGTTACATTTGGAAATACATTGTTAATGTATCCAAAGTTTTTTTTTTTTTTTTTTTTAAAGCTATTATATATGCAGATTTAGATTTAATTTTATTGTAAAGGTATCGGTTAAAATGGCAGTTCGATTATAAGAGTTTGGCGCCACTGTATAGATGGAAAGAATTTCCACCTTTTTTCTCATTTCCCACTTTCATACCTGTATAGCTTTGGTGGGAAAAAGTTTAAAAATTGTTTTTCCTTATTTTGAAGCAAACTTTTTCGAATATTTCGATGGGAATTGAACATTATAGAAATACAATTACATGCCCCTGAAAGGTTTAATAAAAACAGTTCATCATTTCATTTCCTGCTTATACGCCATAATGGATCTTCATCATAAAATTATATAAACATAAATTTAACAAACATGTAATTGAACTACGCTCTTAATCCCTTCGCGATGGGAGCCTTTTACGAAATTTTAAATGTTTGGTCAATGTTTTAAAAAAAACAAAAATTTGTGCTTTATTGAATCGAGAAAATGCTCCGATTAAATACGGCAAATTTTACAATACATTTTTACTGGTGGGGATACACGAGAAATTTTAAGCCTTTTTGTGGCATGTATACGTGTCCCCAAGGGGTTAAACAACTGAACTGTACAGAATTGAAATGTTATTGTTTCGAAATTATCAAATGGTACCGTGGTCCCCCCTAGAAAAATTATCTAGTTACGCCCATGGTCACATGTTCGAGAAATTTGGATCAGTGGATCACTTTTGGGTTATTCTAATTTTAACTAGACAATGCCTCCCGCAATTTTGAATAAATTTTATATTCTATCGTTTTCGGCACAATAAAATTATTGGGTTAGGTCAGATGTTTGAGAAAATTCGATTAATAAGTTATTTTGGGTCATAATGGGTCAAGATCAAACTATTTATACCTAAAAATTGGTTCAATCGATTTTATCTAAGTTTTGTATCTAATGTTTTTCGGCACGCAAAAATTAATGAGCTAGGTCACATTTTCGAGAGATTTCGATATAAGGGTCATTTGTGGGTCATGCTAATTTTATCTAGAAAATTGTTCTCACCATTTTGAGTATACTTTCTATTATATCATTTTCGGGCAAGAGAAAACTATTGAGCTAGGACACATGCTCGTAACAATTCAATTAGTGGGTCGTTTTAGGTCTTAATGGGTTCAGTTCATTCTAATTATGTATAACAACGACTCAATAAATTTTACCTAAATTTTGCAACGAAACGTCTTTTATCACGAGAAGACTATTGGGCTGAGTTGCATATTAAATAACATTATATTAGTGGGTCATATCGCTTCATTGCTGAATGCTGTCAAGCTAATTTTACTTAAGAAATGGATTAAACGATTTTGATTTATATTATACTCTACTGTTTTTGATTACCTGAAAACCATTGAGATAAGTCACATGTTTGATCACATTTGATTAGTAGATCATTTGAGTAATAAGGGTCACGATCACGAAAATATTGCAAAAGCCAATAAGTTGGCGATATTTGACAAAATACTGGCGAAATTTGGCCGAAAAATTGACTATTAAGATTACGAAACCAAAACACGTATTTGGCACCAAATGAAAGAATGTGTCCGAATTTGGTTATATCTGGAAAAAAATATTGTCTTTCAGAATGTGAAGAAATTTCTTATACATTCTTAATGGTATTCGAGATGCATAGTTAAACTAATCAGATTCGAGCCAAAAAAGTGATTTGGATTGATGTCCTTTCGTTGTAAATTTAAAAATAAAGTAAAATTTATGAACATGTGTATACAAACATAGTTTTCTTATTGATAGCTTTTGTAAATAATACTATTATTAATAACATGTTTTACAGTAATAATACAGAGTGAATGATACAGGGAAAATACTATATCGAGTTGAACACAAAGTTAATTTTGACCACCCCTGCTAGTTATTTTTTAAACAAACACTCTTATTTTGACTTTATTGTAAGTTTTCTCCCCTGCTGCATGAGGAATCCTGCTTTCATAAAATATTGAACAGTAGCATGTGTTTAAAACAACCTTCTTTGCATTTGTCAATCATCTTTAAGCTGATTTAACTTTAAACCAATGACTGGTAAAATTGATCTATAGCCATGGAGAGCCACTAAGCTGACTTCATTTTAATAAACTACAGATAAAACAGACCTTAAAGCAACATTTAAAAAATTATATGGACCCCAATTGCAAGATTTTAATACTGAAAAGGCCCTTAATTTATGGTACTCCAATGTAATGCACAGACAAGTTAAGATACCTGATTTTAAAAACTAAATATCATGATTTTAAATTTTTGTATTTTCTTATTTTGTATTCAAACTAAATTAAAAAGAATTAGTTAAACATTTTTCTAGAATCCATATATTTTAGTTTAATCAGGTTTTACAGTTTTATAGAAAGCCAGTTTTTATTTTGATTCAGTAATTAAGACAGGGATATAATGTTTAATATATGCACCTTCTCCTGCCTTAGCATATAAAAATAGAAAAAGTAATATTGTCAACATGGTTGAAAAAAGAAATGAGAAAATATGATACAACGTAAAATTGCAACCATAAAATGCTGTTTGGCACCTTAAAAAAAAAAAAAGTAAGCGTTTTTTGATTTTTTTCTTAAAATTCCCAATTTTCAGGCCTGCATTCAGATGATTTTCTTCTGTCATCTAGGCACAGGGCTGGTGCAATGTTACGTAGAGCTTTGACAAACCAATAAACAGGGCTTAATATAAACTGGACTAATTAAAAAAATATATTAAAAAAAAGTGAACAATGCCAAATTATTATGACGAGGATATTAACAGAGGTGCCTTCTTTCTTGAGAACTCCTTGAACATTTCATGTATATTTCATAACTTCCTTATCAGGTCTGTATTAAATATAGGGGTTGGAGTCCTGAACTTAACCTTTGATACCATATTCCCCTTCATCAGCCGGCATACCGCAAAATTCAAGGGAAACTAGATTTTTAAGTATGAGTCCCAAGTCTATTCCTGCATACCGGAAAAAGCAAGGAACTTCGAAAACAAAGGAAAGTGATTCATAAGTTGCATTCAGTAGAAGCGACTACTGTTGGGAAGGAAGAATGCAATATAGTTTGTTCCCACTTTTCTAATTATTTAGTTTATCTTTACATAAAGAAAATAAAAATATGTTTCACATGTTACATACTATTTTACACAAAGCTCTTCCCAACACTCATCCAATATTTACAATGTAGAAATAGATTATCTCATAAATTATTACATGAAAAGAAATATTATACATAAAAGGAGAAAAATATAATAAATAATTGACTACATAAAGAGAGAAATGTGTGCTTAACTTACATAAAAAAGTAATTTTATGCAAAATTTAATTTATTTAATATCGCCATCCTGGAGCAGAAATGTCATGCATGAAAATTTTGCATAATAATAATAATAATAAGATAAATAAAACCTAATAATTACTTAAATATAAATTAATATATATGTTACAGGCCAAACCCGAATTTAGGCCAAACTAGATTGGCCTAGGCCAAACTGGTCTATCCTAACGCCCATAGGATAAACTAGTTTTTCCTAAGCCAAACCGGTCTATCCTAATGCCCATCGGATAAACTAGTTTTTCCTAGGCCAAACTGATTTATCCTAACGCCCATCAGATAAACTAGTTTTTCCTAGGCCAAACTAGTCTATCCTAAGGTTCATAGGACAAACTAGATTTTCCTAGGCCAAACTAAGTATGGCCTAACTCTTATAGGATAAACTAGTTTAGACTGCTGTTTATTGGTCTGAACTAGTTTATATCCTAGGCCGATCTAGTTTAGCTTAGGCCAATTCAATTTGGCGTGATTTTATCGAATTCAATGACCGCCTCAACACCAACATTCTTGTTTGTCTTAGGCTGATCTAGTTTATCCTAGGCCAATGTAGTTTTGCGTGTTTTTAGCTCACGGGCGTCAAAGCCAGAGAAATAATGGACTCACAGGTTCTGTATATGCATGTACGAATGTATGTACGCATGTATGTATGTATGTGCATACATATGTACGTAACACGATAACTCTTGATAGAGATATCCGATTTGTTGAAATTTTGGAAGTAGGTTCATTCTGATAAGGTACTTTCCTGATTAGTTTTGGGAATTCATTGGATAAGAATAAAGGGGAGTGAACGGGAGGCTAATACCCCATTGTTAATTTAGGGAAATGGATTTATTATGCAGAATTATCAGTTTCCATTTACAATTTTAAATATAGGATCATTGTGACAAGGCACCTCCGTGATTAGTTGTGGATGTTTATTTTTTAAGTCTAAAAGAAAGGGCAATGTAGGTAACACAACAAAATTTAGATAAATGGTTTTTGATGCGGAATTGGCGAATTTGCTTCAAAATTTGGATATAGGTTCTTTCTGATAAGGCGATTCCCTGAATAGTTTTGGCGTTTAATGGTTAAGTATGAAGAGAAAAATGAAGGATTACTCTCTTAAATAGGAATAACTAGTTTATCCTATGTACATTTAGATAAACAAATTTGGTGTAGAAAAAACTAGTTTATCCAATTGGCGTTAGGATAAAAAAAAATTGCCTAGGCTAATCTAATTTGGCACGAAATCGGATTTGGCTGGTAAAAAACATATCTTTCTCAAGAATAAGTATAAATGTGTGTAAAGAGTCATTGCTTATAACATCAATACAGAAATTTAACATGTCCCCCGTACAGACATAATGCATTGGACATGGTGTTTGCTTATTTTATTTTTTTTTTTCTGCAGATTCGTGCCAACTGAGATCAGACTTGCATTTATCATTATTTATTTATTTATTTATTTTATTTATTATTGTTATTATTATTATAATTATTTTTGCATATTTGAGTCAGATTGGAGCTGAACATAATTTGGAGTCGAACAGCGTTTTCCATTTTTGAGAAATTAATTACCTGTCGAGCTAGTCTGGTCATGGCCTCAAGTTTTTCTTTTCCATAAAGTCGTAAGCTGAAATTCGATTCAAAACATAGCTTTAATAGTATTTTCTCAAAGGTACATTGCTTTTATGAAAAAAATTGTTAATGCCATTCTATTACATATTTCCTGAGTAAGAATGTTTGTTAATCTTATGCATTTCCAAAAATGAATTAGTTCTTAAATGTGTTAGGATGTAGCTCTTTTGGATTTGAGAAAAGCCTTATGGAATGACAAAGAAACATATTCACAAATATACTTTTTACTGAACAGATTCAATAGTTATTATATTTATAACTCTCCTTTTTTTTTCTTTTGTTCGAAACTACATTAATTTCTTAATAAATCACTATTTGAATATTGAAAGGTTTAAGAATCTAAATAATCAATTATACATTGTGTATTTACTATTCTGTGAATACATTGTAATTTAAAAATACATTGTAAATTTATAGAATAAATATGTATGCAGTATTTTTTAAAGGAATCCCAATTGTATGTTAAGTAAAATATTAATATTTTGCAGAAATTGAGTAGGGCCAGATAGAGCCGGACTGAGTCTCTTTTCATTGATTTTCGTACAGGCAGGGATCCCCCCATTCTTCCCATTGTTCTTATTCAATTAACCCCCAAAACTAATAAGAGAAGCGCTTTACCAGAAAGAATTTATTTCTAAAATTTGAAGCAAATCAGTAAATTCAGCGTGAAAAAAGCATTTACATAAATTATGGGGCGTTATCCCTATTCCTCCCTCCCTTCATACTCTAACAATGAACACCCACAACTAATCATGGAGGCCCCCTTTAGAGAATGCTCCTATATATAAAATTTATATAAAATATGCTAATAATGCATGGAAACCCATTTATTTGAATTAAGGGAAGGGGTGAATCAGGCTCTCGTTCTCCCCCCCCCCCCCACCTATTCTTCTTCAGTGACCTCCCAAAATTAATCAGCAAAGCTCCTCATAAGAATAAGCCTATATTGAAGGTTTGATGCAAATCAAGTATTTCTATCAAGAATTATTATGTTACGTACTTACGTACATGCATAGATACAGAACATGTGAGCACATTAGTTCTCAGGCTTTGGTAGCCTGATGAAATAAAGACACATCAAATAACATTATTTCTATCAAGAGACATCGCGATAGGCACATACATACATGCGTACATACATATAGAGCCTGTGAGCCCATTATTTCTCTAGCTTTGACACCCGTGAGCTAAAAACACGTAAAAATGCATTGGCCTAGGTTAAACTAGATCAGTCTAGGACAAACTAGAATGTTGGCTTTGAGGCAGTCATTGAATTCAATAAAATCATGCCAAATTGAATTGGCCTAGGCTAAACTAGATCAGCCTAGGATAAACTAGTTCAAACAAATAAACAGCAGTCTAAACTAGTTTATCCTATTAGGAAAATCTAGTTTGTCCTATGGGCTTTAAGATAGATTAGTTTGGCCTAGGAAAAACTGGTTTATCCGATGGGCGTTAAGATAAACCGGTTTGGCCTAGGAAAAACTAGTTTATCCAATGGGCATTAGGATAGACCAGTTTGGCCTAGGCCAATCTAGTTTGCCTAAAATCGGGTTTGACCTGTAACATATATATGGAGAGAGCAACAGACAAAAAGAAAAATAAGTATTAATGTTTTTTCCTTAAACTGAAAAAAGTTGTCAGCAAAACCACAATAAATCAATCTCTTATCCTCCAGTAATAAAACCTCATATTTTCCAGTATGCCAGCTAATATGATATAGGGGAATAGAGTATTTTTCCCAATCCATTAATACATCTTATGTTTAAATTGTATATATTATAGAATATGATGTAATTCAGATAATAAAATGTGTGGTATATATACTACTACTTTCACAGTTAAATTTCATAATTATTTATAATTTTACAAAATTGTTAATCTTTTATAATATTTTAAATATTTCTTTTTTGGTATTCAAGATTATTTTCCATATCATCAAATCTATACATTTCTTGATAATTACATAAATTTTGACTGTAATAAATTGTCACATTTACACCAATTTGTCTTCTAATTTCTACATACATATGTTTTGCATGCAACTCTAATATCAATCATACTAACCACTGATAAATGTCCTCCTCACAGTTCTCAAATGGCCTCCAAAACATGAAACAACTGTTGAATACTACTATTATCTGCTTGACTCACCTGCAAAAACAGGACGGCACAAATCAGGGAGGAAAAAGCTTGGGCTTGGGCTGAAATTTTTATTTTTATAATGGGCCAGGTCCGGCCAATACTTTTTTCATTCAGGCTAGGCTGAATTTTTTTTTTTTCCTATGCATCAGGCTGGGCTCGGGACTGGAAATTTCGGCCTGTTCAGACCTCTACAATAGAATGATAGGCAGATTTTTTTTTTTTTCCAATTTAGAGAGGAAAAAGCTTGCAATATCCAAAAATAATCATACACTTTTTGATGGTACAGTAATGAAAATAACACAGACATTGCGATTATAGCACCTCCTTCCTGCAGATTTTTTTCAAATTCAAGGAAGGCCACAACTGACCACAAAGCCTGACCACAGCCAAACACACTTACACAAAAAATTTGTTTAAATTCCATGCACAACTTCATACACTTTTCAATGGTAAAATATTGAAAATGGCACAAATATTGCTAGTACAGCACCCGCTTCTGGCGATTTTTTTAACTTCAGGGAGAACTAACTAGCCATAGTCAAACACTTACGCAAAAAATTTGGTTCAATTCTATGCATAACTTTATGCACTTTTTGATAGTATAATTTTAAAAATGGCACATGAATGTAAAAGAAAAAAAGAAAACTCAAAGTTCAAAGTATCAAGTTGGAAAGAGGTTAAAAATATTCTAAAATATTTTCTCATTTAGTGTTTAATTATTTAAAGCCACTCATGTAAAAGAAAATTTAGTCAATTAAATTAGAAAATGCAAGAAAC
Organism: Maratus speculifer; assembly: GCA_964019185.1. Classification (NCBI taxonomy): domain Eukaryota; kingdom Metazoa; phylum Arthropoda; class Arachnida; order Araneae; family Salticidae; genus Maratus; species Maratus speculifer. The sequence continues at coordinate 274,315,239 of OZ025289.1, read as the reverse complement.
GAAAATTGAGAGCATCGATGTTTATTTAGTAAAACACATTTTAAATTGGATACTTTTAAAGTGTATTTTATTAGAATACATTTCCCTTAATATATATTTCTAATTTTTTAGGTTTTTCTTGTAAAAAGCATTAAGTGTGGACCTGCAGGAGCAAAACTGGGCTACAGAAGTGGAATTTTTAAAGATTTTGTTTCAGAAAAAACAAGAGGTACTTTCTTTATTTGCAAACTTTATATAAAGCAAAACAAAAAAATAATAAACATATTTCATAAAAGGAACATAGATGACTATTTTATAAAATTGCAGAAAATCATTTGTAGAATTTGCTACAAACATGCAAAACATAAATACAAATAATTAAGAGAATAAAAAGTCTTCATTATAAGAATTCTTCATTGAATGACAAATTTCTTAATTGTACAAGTGTGGTAGAAGATTAAATTTTGAATCAAATTCAGATAAAACATTGTGCTCAAGAATAATGTCAAATTATTACAACATGGGGAATAATAGAGGTCTTTTTTTAGACATTCCAGAACATTTCTTTTACCTTTTTAATTTTTTTCATTCAGTCTGTTTTAGAATAGAGGGGCCAGAGTAATGAGCCTGCCTATAGATATTTTTTCTAATTTTCACCATTCTCCACAAATATGTTCTATGTGCGACAATACAAAAATATAACTGGTAAATAAGCTATAGGTACCTATTAACTAATAAATAAAATGCCCATCTCCTTAGGTCCAGCTTTTTTAACATGCTGAGTGACACAGTGACAAACACTGAGCGTTCTGTTTAGGCAGCATCAATCACTGGTGACTGACAGTGTAAAATATGATATTATATAATTTTTAAATAAACGGTTAATTCAGTGTTATTTACCAGTGACTGACATGGCACTCAATAAGTTAAATCTAGATATCAGAATTATTATCTTTTAACATTTAAACTAAACGTAATTATAAAGTAATACTGAGAATGATTTTTTTTTAATACGACTTCTGTATATTGTTATAATGAGATAAGAAAATTTTCTCTTAGTTATTGAATGAATATAATTCAATTTTATTTGGTTTATTTATTACAAAGTTTTATCTCATTCTAAATCCCAATAGTTAAGAAAGTAGTATATTTCAGTAATGGAAATAATTCGAAATTGATGATTTTTGAGTCATGATATTATTGTATTCCTTGAGCAATATGGTTTCACATATTTTTAGAGAGGTTAATACCAATTTTATTAAATGTTTACACATTTATGGAAGTTGCAATTTTGATTAGATTAATGCAATTTTGACTAGAAATGGGTTATTATTGTAAGCCAAGTTCATCACTGATAATGAATATATAAACACACATACATATATATCATATAGATATATATGTAATATATATATTTAAAAGATAATTCATAGATTATACAGAGATGTATTACTAAAAAACAAAAAAAAAATTTTTTTTCCTCATCTTTTGATAGTTTCTTTATCCTGCCGTTCAAGTGCCATCATTGTGAATCTAAATTTTTCTGATCCATTTCGGGGACTGGTGCATGCTGGGAAAAAAGACAGTGGCTGCAGTTTTCGTGGAAATGGACAACTTTCATATTCACTCAATGTACCACATACTTCTTGTGGAACGACACATGTGGTGAGTACAAATTGTTAAAGGGGCAACCATAATTGAGAAATCCAAATGAAAAACAGCTGCTATTGAAATAGCCTTTTTTTCAATATATGTTGAAGCAATTTCAATAATTAAAAAAAAGAAAAAATTTAAGCAATAGCTAACTTTAATTGATTTTTCAGAAAGAAATGAAAGTGAAGAATGCAATAATTATGAGTCAATAATTGTACTTTTTTAAAATTGTTGTTATTGCTAAAAGTGAAAGGAGAAAAAATAAAAAAAAAAAAGATTAAAACATAGCTAATTATTACATTAAAATAAAAGTAAAACTATTAGAATAATTTTAGATTTTTCTGAAAATAAGATAGATTAATGTTATCTGTTTTAATTGGGATTTCACAATCATTGTTGCCTTCTTAAATTAAAATTTGATAAGTATAAATTTAGAATATATATGTATATTGTATATATACAGGGTGTTTCACAAAGGACCCCTAACTTTAAAAATCTATAACTCGGAAACGGTGATAGATAGTAACATGAAACCAGTAGTTTGTTTATTAAAAAAATCGTAAGAATCTTATACATAAATCGGAAAATTTAGTTAAACATAGCACTCATAGATGGCGCTGAGAGCATTAAGACCTTCTAAAGAGACACTGTTAAAATTTTGAAACTTTTACTGCATTGTCACTCCATCGCTTTTATAGAATATCTCTATTTTGACCAATGAGAATCCTCCTTAATACATTGACGTAATCATTTTCTATGTAAGTGGTGGAGTGACGATGCAGCAAAAGTTTAAAATTTTTAACAGTGTCTCTTTAGAAGGTCTTAACACTTTCAGCACCATCTATGAGCGCTATTTTTAACTAAATTTTCTGATTTATGTATAAGATTCTTACAATTTTTTTAATAAACGCACCACTAATTTCATGTTTCTATCTATCACCGTTTCTGAGTTATAGATTTTTAAAGTTAGGGATCCTTTGTAAAACACCCTGTATATATATATATATATATATAAACCAAATTTTATTTATTACTAAGTTTGTTAAAATGATAAACATCACCACTTTTATTTGAAACTTCTAGAACAATTATTCATTGAAATTCCATATCTTCTGTTTTTCTGAAAAAAAGGTTTGAAGTGCTTAATGTCATTTTATAGCTGCATCATTGTTAATATGACGCCTATGGTAGAAGTTTTTAAAGCTTTCTGGAAACAATCCTCATTAACAGCAAACTTTTTATGCATAGTGATATTTTTAATAATAGAAACAAATGGCAAATTTATACATAAAACAATTTAAAAGAAGTAATGGAGACCTAATAAATCAGAGCCAAAAACCAAAATTTAATGAATTAAAATCAGAAGAATTCTTATCTTATTTACAGCAATTTATAATAAATAAATTGTCCTATTACTTTTTTCAAAAACATATGTTATCATGTTTTCACAACATAGTTATATAACTAAATAAGGAATTAATTAGTTGCATTAAAGAGATTAATCTTCTAGAAACTTCTAAAAAAAACTTTATTGACTGCAATATTTTTTATTTGTATTCTAAAAAAAAAATTTTCCACCTTTTACAGCTCGAAATTTTTAAACACAGTTTTAAAAGTAAAAACATGAAACTTGTCGAGATGACTTTTGAAGAGATGTACGACTGTGTCATTTTATGTTTCGCCCAATTCATTAGAATTTTATTTATAAATAATTATTATCTCAGTATGACCAGATCTCCTGCTACGGAAAATTTGGTTTAAAGTGTTAATTTTGACAGCCTTTTTTGTAATATTTTTTGCCTTTATCAAAAAATATACAAGCAAGGCACCTTGTATACTTTCTAGATAAAAGAATTTGCCAGTTTGATGCATTTGAGTGTAAAAGTGATTCTTTAAAAAAAAAAAAAAAAAAAAAAAATTAGAAAATAAGCTGTTTGGATTGGAATACACCCAGAAATGAAAATAACAATCCTAAAAAATAACTTTTATATCAGCTGCATTTAATGGCTTAAGGATGAAACTTTTTTTACAAAGAGTTCTGTCTGTGCCATGTTTTTGCCATGGGAAACATGACTATGTCATTCCACCAAATACAAATATTTTCAGTACTGAATTTAAGAAAAAACATTGTAAATTAAAGGTATAAAACAAATGTTTTTATTGCTTTGGTCTAACATCATGACAGAATTTACACAAATTCTGAAAAAGTATTCTTACTGCATTATAACATATTCTAAATGCTATGTCTGTACCTATGCTTTCCACAGACATGATGTTGTTTCTCTCACAAACTATTTGCAATACATTAGATATTAGTGAAAAAACACCAAATACACTGGCAGTAATTAACTAATTTTTAATAATAGGCCTTCTAAAATTCACCATAAAATAAAAAACAAAGCAGGACGTGACTTGGGTTAAAACAATATAGCTTGTCATCAGCTGAAGGAGACATGTGTCCGTAAGGTCACAAGGTAAAAAATGAACTGAAAAAAGAGGGTGTAGATAGCAAAGAGTGCAATAAGTGGCGCAAGTTGAAAGAGAAAATGTGGAAAATGAAAATGATGCCAAAATAAAATAGAGAAAAAAGGTATATATAAAATAAACAGAAAAAAAAAAAAAAAAAAAAAAAAAAACATTGGAAAATAATAATAAATTAAATTAAATTAAAAATAAAGAAAATTAAAACATAAAACAAAATGAAGAAAAAATGTAAATAAATAATAATAATAATAATGGTAATATGTAAATAAAAATATTAATAAATAAATAGAATGCTTTTTATTTAATGAAAACAGACAAGGAACGAGAGAGAGGAATTACAAAAGTAACTTCCATACAGGAGAAAGCGAGGGAGATGATAGAGATCATTGACAAGATTATCAGAGTTTTTATAAATGAAATAGGCTTCATGAATATTTAAATGAGAGGTAGGGGCAGGATAACTTTATTTATAAAAACTCTGAAAATCTTATCAATGATCTCTCATAATTTCCCCCCCTTTCTTCTGCATGGAAATTACTTTTGTAATTCCTTTCTTTGATCCCTTGTCTATTTTCATTAAATAAAAAGTGTTTATTTATTGTTTTTTATTTGTTTAATTTTATTTATTTATTTATTTTATTTGTGTATTATCATTATTATTATTTATTTTCATTATTTCTTTATTGTGTTTTATTTTTCCATTTTCTTTATTATTTATTTTATTTCATTTATTATTATTACTTTTTTTTACTTATTTTTTCTGCTTTTTTATTTTTATCTTTTTTATTTTGGCATCATTTTCATCTTCTGCATTTACTCTTTCAACTAACACCACCTGTTGCACTCTTTGCAACCTCTTTCTTTCAATTCACCTTTGACCTTGTGCCCTTATGGGCATGCGTCTCCTTCAGCTGATGACAAGCTGTATTGTTTAAGCTCGAAATGCATTCTACTTTTTTATTTTTATTTTATGGTGATTTTTATAAAGATTATTATTATAATTAATTAAATATTAAATGGAATTAAATGATGAAGCTGAATTAAGTTTTGTGCATTTAGTGTTGCTTGGTACTCTGTTTAATTTTATTATATTATAACCTTAATCTGTTTCTATTTTGACCATGGGACTATGGAACTTTTGACAATTACATTTACAACTTACTGTTACATTCAAAGATTGTAATAGAATTATTTTTTAAAATTGGTTCTGAAATTGAAAATAACTTCCTTAAATAAATCTGCAACCAAAATCAAAAAAGTTAAAAAATAACTATATTAAAGATTAACCTATGCAAAGTTTAAAAACATTCAACTTTAAATGAGAAATTTCAAAACAACCTGCCCATAGGTTTAGCATTAGCAAACACATGTTTTCAAGTGAGTGAAGAATCTTCTTAAGTGAGCTGTAATTTGAGTTATGTCCTACACATTCAACTTCTTTTTTTTGAAAGCATTCATTTTATATTAGAACATTAGTGAATCAGGATCAGAATGTTTGAATTATGGATATAGAGTTCAATAAAATATGAAAAACTAAGGAGAAAGTGTCAGAGTTACTACACAATTTATCACCGAAACTTAACAGAGGTACAGTAGAAGCCCGAAATAATGTGGTCCAATATGCCACAAATTCGGATTTAATGCAAGAAAAAGGAAAAAAAATAAAATAAAAATATATCCATTTTGTGATAAATTTTGCGTTTAAAATTTCATCTCTATTATCTCTGTTGACGATTTAAATGACTGGATAAAAACTGACAACAGCGAACTAATTTCAGAGGTCATAACAGATCAGGATATGATTGATGCTGTAACAAATAAAAATTGCAGTGAGCAAGATGAAGGAGATGAAATTGAAAATGATGTGGTAATGAAAGATGATATTCCACATGTCAGTGAAGGCATTTCATCTTAACGAATGTAATTTTGTGGATGGAGAGGCAAGACGATTTAGATTGTGTTCAGCTGCTTTATCTTACTAATGTGAAACAATATACCTAAAAAAAAAGCCTCTGTTTTCCAAATAACACTTGATTTTTTTAAGATAGTGTAAGATTGAGTTTGTGTTCAATTAATGATAAAGTTAATTACATTTCACAAAGCAGGTAAGTGATTTTATCATTTTGTACCGTTTCTTTGATATCATTCTGATATACCATGGTTATAATGCGGGTGTGAAATATGTCTCCAAACAACTGCGCTATATTGGGCTTCTACTGCACCTTCTTTTGGTTTAACTAGTAATTTTCTATGTCACAAAATAATATTTTAATGTAATTTATAATATTATATTTCATTATAATTCATAATATTTTAATATAATTTATAATATTATATTTCATTATAATTCATAATATTTTAATATAATTCAAATTAATAATATTTTAATAATCATCACAGTAATTTCTGACATAAAAGCCATGGATGAAATAAACATATTTTGCATCAGATATTTTATTTCATAAAACATAACTTGCTCATGTATCATGCATATTGGACTTCATTTATTAAATAAAAATTCTGCAAAAACCTATTTGATATATGGTGTCTATGCTGGAAATTAACTGCATTTGATAAATATATTACTGTTGTCTTTTTTGAAAATTCATATCATTTCTAATTCCAGACTCCACAAGACAGTTTTGCGAATACTCTAACAATACGATACCATCCAGCTTTAGAATTAGAAGGAGATGAAATAAAGACAATACTGTGCAAGTATGGAACAGGAAGTATACAACTGGGATGACAGTATCTAATTGATTAATAATTTGTTATAAATTATATTATTATGAATGTATGCTCAAAAAATTAAATTTCAGAAAGAATTATTACATTCTACATGCATATTTATTATAATTTATTGGTGATTTATTTAAATTTTTTATTAAAAAAGGATAAAAAAAATTCTAAATAACTTATACACTTATAACTTATAGGTCAATAAAATATAAAAGTTACACAATCCCTTTTGTTTTATTTCACCATTATTGTTTTGTCAAAAGATTTCATTATTCAAGAAAATATTTCAAATCACAACAGATTAAAAAGTAAAAATATGTAAATATATTTAAAAACCTTTTTTAAATTATTTATATAATGTAATTTTTCCCTTATATTTTTTGGTCAAAAATATTTCATTAATAATAATAATAATAATAAAAATCTTAGCAAATATTATTGTTGGAAAACACAGAAAAGAACGCTAAAAAAGTTTTTCTGACAAGAAAATGCAAATCAAGAATTGTACATAACACATGAGTGTAATATCAAGAATATACTTTATCAATTCAAAAGCACATTTTTATAAGTATACAAAAAGTTTAATAATTCATGTAAATTATTTAATAATCTTTTTTTCTTTTTTAAATTTTCAACAATACTGTAGATTAATTTTATATTGCTTTTCGAGATCATGATTAATGTTAGATAGAAATGATAAATACATACTTATTATACAACAAATTATTGAAAATAAATGCATTGTAATCAATTGCTGGAATGAAAAATAATAGTTTTGCTTTAATCAATAACAATGAAATTTCAAACATTATAATTAGAAGTTGGAGAAAACAATAAACAAGTTAAGCCAAGAAGATTCTTTTTATGGAACTATTTTTTTTTAAATATATATGTACATATTTAAGGTAATGAATCTGAACCTAGATCTTAATGATTCTATCAAAGTCTCTGCTAATTATTACCCAATAATAACAATAAAATGAATTAGAAATTCATTTTTGTGAGCAGAAATTGACATATTCTGTGTTAAAAACAGTAAAAAATAGAAACTTCAGTGTTGAAAACAGAGATGAAAAATTTTCAGATAATCTCATCAATCAGCAAGATGCAGCATATAGCTGAAAATCACAAAATAAATAAATAAATAAATAAATAAATAAATAAAAAATAAATAAATAAAAAGATCTGCAAAAATATCCATTCTACAAAGCATCTTTGTAGCAATATTTTTACAATTTTTTTTAAGCATTAAGAAAGATGTGGAATAAGGAAAAAATTGATGTGAAATAGAACTAACTTAATACTATTATTTTTAACACAATCAAACTGATTGGTAAAGTTATCATACGAATTTTTAATATTTCCAGCTGAGCGAAAAATTGCCCAGGCCGGGGATCGAACCCGGATACTTGGCTTACAAGGCCAATGCTTTACCTGTTAAGCTATCTGGGCGATAGCCGGCTGGGATTTTTTTTTTTTTTTTTTTTTTTTTTTTTTTTCGCTCAGATAACCTTATTGGTCGTAACATCTGGTCTGTCATTTGAAACAGCTCGCAGAATAAACCGCAGGTAATGGAACTCCATATAACGATGGATACGTATCCATCGTTATATGGAGTTCCATTACCTGCGGTTTATTCTGCGAGCTGTTTCAAATGACAGACCAGATGTTACGACCAATATGGTTATCTGAGCGAAAAAAATCCCAGCCGGCTATCGCCCAGATAGCTTAACAGGTAAAGCATTGGCCTTGTAAGCCAAGTATCCGGGTTCGATCCCCGGCCTGGGCAATTTTTCGCTCAGCTGGAAATATTAAAAATTCGTATGATAACTTAATACTGTGTTTATTTCACAGCAATAGGGAGAAATGCAAAAAATGGCCAACAAATAACAATAAGTAAAAAGTTCTGGTATACTTCTTATAACCCCCAGTTTTCAAAAGAATGTTTAAAAATACATTCACCTCACCCAATCCAAAAATCCACTTGTAGAAGTAGATGAATGTAATTTTTTACCATTACCCCAAAAGAACTCTGCTTTGCCTAACCCCTGCTTAAAATAATTTGTAGTCAGTCGAAAATATTTGTATCATAGATGTTCAGAAACAGATGTATATAAGAAATTATATGTAAGTTTATTTGCAATCAACTCAAATTTCAAGTTCATTACTAATTTCAATGACATTATTTATATAATTATTTAAAAAATGAAAAACAGAGATTGACAGTCAGTCATACAAACGTGCTAAAAAAAATTAAGTATGCATTTGGTAAATTTTCATTCAGATTATGATTGTATCCACAATCAACCAGTTATACAAATGCTAAAAAGTATGCATTTGCTAAATATGCTTTAAAAAGTATGTATTTGGTTAATATTTGATTCAGATTATGATTGTATCAACAATCCAGATAAGTACAAAATTAAACAGTATATATGAAGATTATAATAAATATTTCAATTAGTACAAAATATAAATTTAACACAAATAAATTTATTAATCAGATACAAACATTTTAGTGAAAATTATGGAATAATATAATAACATTATGCTTTTTTCTATAAAAATAAATGCTTAAAAACAACTCATAACAAATAAGATAAATTTGGTCCCACACTTGAAGCTCATAAAAAGTAAACAACTTTAACAATGCATATGGAGTCAACATTTCATCACTTATGAAGTATCCAATAAAACATATATATATGTATATATATTAAGTAAGAAAAATGCAGAAGAAAGGGTCAATTTGCTTTAATAACTTAATATTGTTTACATGAAAATACTTTAGTACCACTATTAGCAAAAAAGAAGATTTCGTAGAGTTTTTAAAAATATAGAAATGTCGTTTGTTATTGTTATTTTTTAATTCAAGCTAATCATGGCAGTGAGTTCTAAAATTTTTTTGCAAAATTAAAGCTGGTTTGTTTATTTTATTATACATTTATTGTATTTTATTATAAATCAACTAAATGGCATTGTGCTAGTATTTTTATTTATTTATTGAAAACCTGATAATAATTCGTAACAATTCTTTACTAAATATATGTTTAAAGAATATTCTAACAAATACAAAGTAAGCCCCCCCCCCCCCCCAAAAAAAAAAAAAAAGATTAAACACAAAAGTTTGATCACACACCTGTTTGATCAAAATGATAGCAACAAATATAAAGCTAACGCAGATTTTTCTGTGGGCAAAAATAATATAGTATATATATTTTTTTCCTCTTTTAAAAATAACAAAATATTTTCTATGACAATATGCCATAAAGAAATAAATTTATAAACTGTTATTTCAAACTTTTTTTTTATCATTAATAGTAATAATTTTAGGACATAAAAATAAAAACTGAAAGAAATTAAATTCAACCTTATATTTTATAAAAATTTCTGCCTTATCTACATAATATTTCACTTAAATATTATGGATGAATTATTTCCAGATTGATTAAAAGGTCAAATTCACTATCTTGACTAACTCATATAATATAATAACACAAAAACAATAATAACTCATATGTAATAATTATATTGAAATTACTAATTCTAAAATGTCGTGCCATTTAAAACATAAAAAAAAAAAAAAAAAAAAAAAACTTTACTGTTATTTTGAAGAATAATTTTGCATAATAAAGCTAAATGGATTTTTCAAGTTAAATAGAAATTATGTCATTAAAGATATTATTTTAAAATTACAAAATAATTAAATAACAATAATAATGGCTTTAACACTATTTCTACTGGTGTCAAATGACATCTTTTAAAAGTTTTGATTTATCGTTACTTTACTCATAGTTGTTGAATGTAGTAAAAAAATATTCAAAGTATTAAAATGATTTATAGTTACTTCAATCTAAAAATTAGAAATGTGAAGAAATTTTTTAAGAAACATCATTTGAGCTGGGTAGAAATAAAGTTAATACATACATGATTCTAAGAATTAATTTATAAACAACCTGGAATGTATCCTTATAATGAAATACAGTAGCTTTAACAGTTTTAAACAAAAATAATATAGTTTAAGTAGAATTTGGCACATATCTTATACATTAGAAAATTAACATATTAAAACATAGAATATAGTGAAAAAATATATATCTAAAAGATAAATTTGTTTAATAAACTAATTAATTATTCTTTATATAAAGGACAATCAATATCTCTGTTCATTTCAACATATACAGTTTTTAATTGGGTAAAATCATCTATAGCAGCTAAGCCATTTTCTCTACCAAATCCAGACATTTTGAAGCCACCAAATGGAACTTCTGGTGGAAACACATTATAATTGTTAATCCAAACTATTCCTGCTTGAAGACTAGATGCTACTCGATGAGCTCTTTGTATGTTTCTAGAATAAGAGAAAGAAAAAAAAAATTAAAGACCATTCACAGTATATATGTATATAAAAGGGGAAAAAATACTCTAGATTTATATGAATGGTATAAAAATATGATAAACATTAAAATATATACAGGTTCAGCTGTTTTACAATATTTTACCACATTAAAAAACAAGAATAAACATTTTTTAAAAACCGTTCAGATGCAAACTTTTTTAAGAGAGAAAAAATACATTTTTATTTTAAAAAATGAAATTTGATGTTCACTTACTGAAATCTAATCAATATAGTTATTTAGCATACTATTAATATGACTAGAAAATATGGAAGAATTCTAGAACACATTTAAAAATGTTTTATTGCAAGAGGATTATACAGACATAACTTTTTTGTTTCTTTTGTGATAAATTATTTATTTTTTACAAGTTGCCATTTAATTTAAAGAATGAATTACACGTTTTAAAATAAAAGTCTCAGCAATGGTATATAAAGCGTTAAGAGAACACTGTAATTAAAATTACACTTGACATACCATACAATATCTTAAAACGAATTTAATAAGTTCCTTTGTATAATATACAAGCAAATAACATCAGTGTTATTCTGTATTAAATAGTTGCCTTTTTATGCCAAATAATTTCTTGATTCTTTTTCTCAAAAATATAACAAACATACCTGCCAATATGTTGATTTTGAAAGAAATACAACTTTTATGGAATTTTTAAAAACACGCAAGAATAAAAATATATCCAACAGGGTTTCTTATGCAAAAATTACCTGAATGTTTTGTAGTATCATGATGCTCTTTTATACTACTTTTACCTCTATAAGAAAATTTAAGATATGAATTTTACACAGTAGAATCAACAAAGTGTTGTTCTTTACAAAGTTCATTACACAAGAAAGTTTTTTCATAAGCTCTGAAAACTTGATTATACTCTTGCATATTCACTTTTTCCATTTTGTAATAATAATAGAGAATGTGAAATGAAAAATCTTTCTGTAAACACAAGGAAAAAAGGCACCACAATACATGCATAGCATAAGTTTTATGTTTTACATGATAAATAAAATAATATTTTAAAATTTTTTACTTTTTTTTTTTTTTTTTTTTTTTTTTAAGCAAAACTGTACAATCTAACAGTTTACACATACATTTTAGAGCAAAAATTGTACAAGTTGGCAGCTATATTTCTTTCAATTGCACACAAGTTAAAAAGCTATTAATTTAATGGAGGAAGAGATTTTTTTGAAAATATTTTTTTTTTTAAAGTAAGTACCATAACTTGGACATTTAATGGATCTTGGGGTGCTACATGAATTTATAATAAAAAATGTTTCAAATTAGTTCTGAGTTACTGCATTATTAGATAGTGGCTTTATAAACAATTTATTAATTGTATAATTAGTATCTACAGAGGGGATGCATTTTTTGCAAAGAGAGGAAATTTTATTTTATTTATTTTTAAATATAAAAAGTTATTGTAACTACTAACTAACTAATTTTAATTAAAATAAACATCACAGTTTTCAACAAGAAAAAAATTGTTGATCCAAATATTTATTTTCATAAAAAAAAAAAAAAAAAAAAAAAAAAAAAAAAATTATTTAAAAAATAGTACATTTTTACACCATCAGCAGAAAATGAGTTAATAAATGGCAAAGTCAAATCTTTAAATAAAAAATATATTTGAAGAAAATGTTAATATGTTTACTTAGTCATGACACCAGCTGCTAAACCATATGGAGTATCATTTGCCCTTGATATTGCTTCATCTTCACAGTCAAACGGCATTACTGAGACAACAGGTCCAAATATTTCTTCTTTGACAGCTGACATTATATCTGTACAATTTATGAGAACACATGGAGATATGTAAAAACCTTTCAAATCTGGATTTTCCATTTCAACTCGTTTGCCTCCACAAGCTATTTCAGCTCCCTATAACATATTTTATATGTAATCATACCAAATATTTATTGTTTTAATATGTTTAGTTAACTGATCAACAAACACATCAGACTGGAATATACATATATATATACAGTACTCTCTCTCTCTCTCACACACACATATATACAGCAGTCTCAAAAATCTAGATGCATTTCAAAATGTAAACAGTGAAATTTATAGTTAAGAAGTATTTTTTCATATTTGTTTTATTAATGTAAATTTGTGAAAAAATAATAATGATAAAGGATGTTACACAAATAAAACAATATTATTTCACAGAAACTTTCTCACAACAAAATGTAAAATAATAGAAATTGACAAAAAATTTAAACAAGCATAGAAGATTTATTTCATTTGTGATTGTCCACAGAGTAAAATGCAATAAAAACTATATAAATAAAAAAATTCACTTATTTTGATTTGTTTTATTCTTAATGTATAATGCCTTTTATGGATTCATGTACTTAAACAATAATAAAGGAAACATGATGAAATATAACTGATGTATTTATGGTTTAGATAAACGTATGTTAATTAATTAATGATTTTTATTAAGCCAGGTATTTATAGACACAATTCTAATATTAAAACAAACTTATTAAAAAATTATTTAAATTTATTGTGACAAAAATAAGTTTAAAAAATAAAATATCATTTAAAAATAAAAAAAATCTGTTGCATTTAAAATAATGCAATACATAATTTAATGATTGTTTTAATTTTCCTGCTTTTAAATTTATTCCAAATAGCTACAGTTCGATGTTAAGTCAACTGTTTTTGCTAAATAAAGAAAAATTATCATTAAATTTTAATGAAGGAAAATATAATAATTTCTAAATGATGTCATAAACAACCTTAAAGCATTTTTGGCAATAAGTAGTTCCTTTTGAGATCCTAAATTACTTAGGATTAAATAATAATGAAATTCTCACTGGTGGCTCCTTAGTCTCAGGATCCGATGTGTGACTAAATGCAGATTTGAATATTGAATTTAATTATTTGTTTAAGAATTAAATTATAAAAATTGACAATTTCAACAAATATAATTGAAATTTGAATAAACAAACCTCATTTACAGCACTGTTGATATATTTCAGAATTTTATTGCCATGATCCATGCTAATAACAGCACCAACTGTAGTATCCTCATTAAAGGGATTTCCAATTTTAAGTTTTGAAGTAGCTTCAATTAACTCATTCAGGAAAGTTTCAAAAATATCTTTCTGAACATACACTCTGGTGCAGTTTGTACAAACCTTTAAAACATTAAAATGTGGTGTAAATGCAAGTAAAGATAAATGAATGACATTGATACTAAATCTAAAAGCAAAATGAAAGTAAATTGATACTTATAAAAATTTAAGAATTATACAGTGGAGCATCGATTGTCTCAACCTTGATCAACCAAACAACTGGTTAACCAAATGCATTTCAGACCCAAACCATCCATCAAACATTTCACTGGAAAAAGTAAAAGGCAAATTTAAATTTGCTGTTTTGCTTCTGTATGTAAATTCAGTTTCCAACTAATAGATGAGGGAGTTATTGAAAGTTTCAAATATCATTACAAAAAGGTATTGCTTACTGCCCACTTTTGTAATCGCACAGGATAATAAAAGTAGTATTCAGCAACTGCATGAAAAAAATTGAAGGATGCTTTGTACATGACAGCAAAAAATTGGATTTCCGTTAAGGATTGCTTGGCTGTTTGTCACTTTCTAAAGCTTAGCTCCTTCCACCAAACAATTCTGCCAGTGCACATGAACAGAGACGGAATAGTGAATTTGTATCAGTTGGTTGAGTTCACTGATTGAATCGATTCAAGAATCTTCAGGATTTGAAGATCATGATCAGAAAACCATACAAGAATAGCTCGAATGTGATGTTAATGGCCAATAAATATTGATGGACGATGAAATCCTAGGTTGCTCTCATGGAAGATCAAAGCCCTTCAAAAGATCATGCAGACAAGAAGGACTTTAGAGACAAAGAATAAATTGAAAAAAAAAAAAAAAAAAAAGACCACCCCCTGAGGAACTGTTTTGGTTTCTAGAAGTGATGCCAAAGTGGTCATTTGAAGTAGCAGCAGTGAATGGGTGGAACAACAAGACTGTTGCAAGAAGAATGCGTTTTT
Source organism: Maratus speculifer (assembly GCA_964019185.1). Taxonomy (NCBI): domain Eukaryota; kingdom Metazoa; phylum Arthropoda; class Arachnida; order Araneae; family Salticidae; genus Maratus; species Maratus speculifer. The sequence goes on along the minus strand of OZ025289.1, from coordinate 274,299,951 downwards.
GTTCAACTGCATTCATTAAGACATGCATACACATAAGATTTACCAAAAAGAAAAGAGTGTCCTCTCTAGCAAAAGAAAATTTTGGACTCAATATAAACTTATAGTACTGTATTTGTAATTTCTTGCAGATTTCTTTAATCATGTTAATCATAGATAGGTTGTTCACTTTTTCTTGCTGTAAGCATTTAGTACAAACTAAATACATATTTGTGTTCATTATTACTGTTTATATTTTTCACTATTATAATATAACACAGGTATGTTTTTCTTAAAAATGATCAGTTATCCAAAATTTCATTTTTTGAACATCCATGTTCACATATTAGTTTGGATAATCAATACTCCACTGTACATCAATTGTTTAACATTGTAATATGAAATAGTGTGGTACTAAATAAAAGAGATGCAATAAAATATTGCTAAACTTATAAAAATATAAGGTAGAATCTGTTAAAATCATAAAAAAATAAAAATAAAAAAATAAGTGTTTTTTAGGAGTATTTTTTTTCCAAGCCAGAACAAGTCTAGCTAGTATTATAATATTGGATAATATGTGGCTCTTTTGAAATGTAAAACTTTATATTATTTTTTGAAGCTTAGAAATTATTAATGCATTATTCATTTAAAACAAATTAAAGGAAATTTTAGCATTTTAGAATCCAATCATATTTTTGAAGAGAAAAAACTCACAACTTTGCATTCATAATTTTTGTTAATTGGTAATTCTAAAATTGCACCTTGGGAAACTGAGACAGTATGGGAGTAACCCTGCAATTGACATTTTTGAAAATTCATTTTAAAAGGGTTAACAACAGTGCCTTTTCAAAAGGCTTGTAGCAATAAAATTATGACTTTCAGAATATGTATTCTGATTTTAACTATAATAAATAGCATAGCTGATCAAGGTTAAAAAAGAACAATGAAAACCCATACAAAAATCTTTGCATTTGCATTTGCATTTTGTTCTGATGAGTAAAATGGATTCAGGAAATGCATTAGGAGTGATCCTGGGTAAAATTCACATCACATTTTCAAAAATCGGTGGCGGAATCAGCAATTTATTGCGATTTTTTTCGAAATTGGTGGTTCTTCTGTGATTTTTGACGAAATCGGCATTTTTCTGTGCTTTTTTAAAAAATGAAATCTGTGTTTTTTGTTTGACGATCTTTAGACAAGATTTGCATTTTTAAGAGATCTTTTCTTGAAAACAGCGTTTTATCCCAGAGATCTTTTGACGAAATCGGCGTTTTTACCGTGATCTTTTGATGAAATTGGCAGTTTTTTTCAATGATCTTATGATATAATATTTGTAAGCGATCTTTTATTAAAAACTGTTTTTTCCCCCTGAGATCTTTTAACGAAATCAATGTTATATCCACAATCTCTAGGCGAAATCGACATTTTTCCACAATCTTCAGACAAAATCAACATTTTATCTATAATATTTGGTGAAATTGCCGGTTTTTTTTCGTGGTCCGCACAGGAAATTCACATTTTTCAGCGATCTTTTGACAAAGTTCGTTGACAAAAGCACTGATGAAATCAGCGTTTTCCACTAAATATTGGCAAAATGTGTGTTTTTTCGGCGATCCTTTCACGAAATTTGAATTTCTCTGCGATTGTTTTTTCAGCACGCAAAACTGTACAAGTTGGCAACTATGCAGAGCTGATAACCCAATTTTAAATTTTCAGAAGAGGATGTCTTAAATTTTCGGACGAGAATCATCCCTGGAATGCACAAGCACTTTTGCTGGCTCAAAATGAAAGATACAAGTTTTTGATGAGAGTTATTTATGATTTTTAATCAATTTCTCGGTTAATAATAAAAAGTTTAAAAATCTAAGCTTCAGGTGCATCAGGACCTGCTTTCGACTACATATACTCAAATTTTTAGATTTCTGTGTTTTGTAGATTTTGTTAGCCACTGTAGACAAACAGTGAAACTTTCTTTGATTAGTATAGATTATATGAGGAAAAAGCAAGCAATAGGGTTAATGGAAAAAACATGAGATAAATCAAAAGACAAATTTACTGTTAAACATTAGATGTTCTGTTAAAATTGAACCCTATCAGTTATTAAAACTATGCATTTCAAAGACATATGGCTTAAACATTCAAGATATAAAATAAAAATTAAACAATCATATAGGCAGTAAATATATGCCAGTAACTATTTCCAAATTAAAAACTTAATTTACATTACACAATTTTCAATACTAATTTTAATTTCATTTTAAGTATGTTAATAACTCTATTATCCTTTATTCAATAGTTATGGGGAACAAGAAAAAAAAAAAATCTAGAAAATAAATACATTTTTATTTACTATCTAAATTTTTTACACATTAGTTTTTTGTATTTATATTACCTTTAGTATTTATATAATGATATAATGTAAAAAGATATAATAAATAAATAAAAACTTAACTTTTCCAATTAAAAAAAAATTTAGTTTTTTCCCCCCTTAACAACTCTTTTAAGATTCAAATATACAACTATAAAAGAATGCTAAGGATTATTTAAAGATGTTTTTATGTTGTTTTAAAATGACTGTTTGGATGAAAAAAATAATTAAACTACTAACCTCACCTTGAGTCAAAAAATTTCCCATTAATGTAGCTTTTACAGCATTTTTTAGATCACAGTCTGAAAATACTATTAATGCAGACTTTCCACCAAGTTCCATAGTAATTTTTTTCATAGTGTCAGCACACGTTTTTATTATTTTTTGTCCTGTATTAATACTTCCTGTAAATGTAACTTTGGAAACACCAGCATGTTTGCACAGAAGTTCACCTGTTTCACGTCCACCCTGAAATAAATGGTTTTTTATGTATATACTCTTCCCCTCATTTATCTATACATACTACAAATACATATGCATGAAATATAATCAATAAAAATCTTTGAAAAAACAAACAATAATATTTTGCATAAAATTAATGTAGTTAAATTAAATTTACATAGATAAATACCATAAAATACTGTTAATCTGCCCCCCCCCCCTCCAAACGTGATGAAAAATCGTAAAATAATCAGAGGGGGGGGGGCACTTACACGGGATTTTTCCGCGATCGTTTCACAAAATTTGCATTTTTTGTGAGATATATGCAAGATTTTTTCGCGTTATTTGATGAAACTTGCAGGGTTTTATAGTGATATTTGATGAATTTGCAATGTTTTTTCGCGATACTTGAAAAAATTTGCAATTTTTCAAGATTTTTTAATGGAATTCGTGCTTTTTTGGCAGTTTTTTTTTTTTTTTTTTTTTCAAATTTTACCCTTTTTTTGCGTTTTTTCGATAGAATTCATGTTTTTTCCATGATTTTTTTACTGTTTATTTATAGATACGACATATTTGAATTATTTCTTAAATTTTTTTGACAAAATGTATGTTCTTTTTGGAAATCCTTAATCTTTTGACGTAATTATTATTATTTTTTTAGAGATTTTTTGACATAATTCACGTTTTTTAAATGATCCTTTGATTGCATTTTTAAAGATCTGATACAATTCGCGTTTTTATTGTAATCTTTTGATGAAATGTGGGTGTTTTGGTGATACTTCGGCAAAATTCATGATTTTTTTCGCGATTCTTTGAAGAAATTTGCGGTTATTTTTCGTGATTATTTGGAAAAATTAGCATTTTTTTCAGCGATCATTAGATAAAATTTCCATTTTTTCATGGATTTTTTTGACGTAATTTCTGTTTTTTCAGCATTTTTTTTTTTTTTTTTTTTTTTTTTGGGGGGGGGGGGGGGGGGCAGGGGGGTGCTTTTTTGGGATTTTTTAAAATTTTAAAATTTTTTATAAAGTAGATAGGGAACATTTGATCAGGAAGGGCAGATTAACAGGGTTTTACGGTAGAAATTAAATAAAAGCACACATACATATATATATATACATAAATAAATGAATTACAAACATATTATGACAGATTCTATTTGTATAGGTTTGTCACTTTGTGTTAAGGTTCAATTAGTATATATAATAAACAAATGATACACTTTTCTTTTATGATTTAATAACAGTTAAATTAAAAAATCAAATTAATATGTTTTTCCTTTAGACCACAGGCTACTAGTGCCCCCGCTCCCTCCAAAAAATATTGCAACTAAAGGCAGGTAGGTGTGTTTATGGCCTTTACTTAAGAAATTAGATGAATAGGGAGAAAGAAGTGTGGTTATGATTATTTTTTATTATAACCAATGAAATACATAAAAGCTATTTTCAAAAAAAAAAAAAAAATGTATATATATATATATATATATATATATATATATAAAATGAGTTGAATTTATTATAATAAAGCTAGATACACATTTAAAAGAAAAACATGAATAACAAAGTTTTAAATGCTGAAGGAATAAAAATTAGCCCCTCCACCCCACAAACATACTACAGGCATGCCAAATGGCTACTTTTCTATGGTAATCTCTTATTAATGGGAATTTGAAATGGAATCACAACTATTATTAATTTTACACAACTATTATTAATTTAACTAAAATTAATTTTGTATTTTTATAAAACTATTGTAAGTTTGCAGAATGATTTTTCTTTCCACCTATATGTTGTATTTTTTATGTTACAATCTGCGATGTCCAGTAATTCACATTACTTCACATTACTCTCAGACTTTTCAGCAATATAACATGATTAGATGTAACGAATATGCTTCTAATTTTTTAATAAGTATGCAGAATCCATAAATATTAGCAGCAAAAATCCCTGCATATACAATATAAACATTTCATGGCTTGAAATTCAATTTTTCGAAGGAGGGGAGTCTCCCTATCAACATTTATAAATGGAGGGGAGTTTAGCTGTTTGGGAAGAAGAAAAAAATGTTTAAAACCTGCTACTATTTTATGTGCTATTTAAAGAATTACCAGAATACAGACATAAAAAAATATCACTGAAGCAATTTTTATCAACAATTCAGAATAATTATGCAAAATGCATATTTAAAAAAACTTTTATACTGTCTAGTTTTTACTGATGGTAAATTCCCTCCCGGTTCTAATTTTTTTTTGTCACAGGTCAAACTATTGTTTTAATAATAATTAATAAACTTCTAATTGATTTAATAAATTTATAATTTATAATTAATTGTTATAACCAATGTTATTTTTCTCTATATTAAATGTGCAAAATACAAACTTAATCATAAAATAATTCTTACTTGAGTGTAGAAGATAAGAAGTATCACTATTGTTTGCAGTTTGCATTTCTTTTAAAAAGGGCAAGTCGAATTTATCGAAAAAGACTTTTTCTTAAAAAACGAATATTTCTGTTGAGTAAAAGGTTGTTTAATGAATGACTGCTTTCAGGAATTGATTCACACAGATAAATTTGGAGCTGTCAGAAACGGATTTTAGAGCAGCAAAGAAAAAAATAATATATTGAAGCAGGAAAATTAGTTTGTTGAACAGAAAAATGCACTTCCGACAATATTATTTTTGGGGAAAGGAATGGGACAGAGGTTCCCTTTGATGAAATTTGCATTTTTTTGCTATTTTTTGATGAAATCGGTCCTTTTTTACGATCTTTTGACGAAATCTGCCGTTTTTTCGAGATTTTTGAAGAAATTTGCCGTTTTTTTCGTGAATTTTCTGAGGAAATTTGTCGTTTTTTCGCGAATTTTTGATGAAATCTGCTGTTTTATCGTGATTTTTTGACGAAAATTGCCAATTTCCGCGAAATTTTGGTGGAATTTGTCGTTTATAGTGAATCCTTAGTTGAAATTTGCTGTTTTCCGCGATCTTTGGACGAAATTTGACGTCCTTTTCTCGATTTTTGGATGAAATTTGATGTTTTTTCGCGATCTTTTGACAAAAACTGCCGTTTTACAGAATTCTGCGACAAAATTAGGCATTCTTTCGCGAATCTTTTGACGAAATTTGTCGGAAATTAGTTATTTTTTCGCGATGTTTTAACAATATTTGCCGTTTTTTCGCAAACTTTTACGAATTCACGCGTTCTGTGAGATATGTAATAGCTGTTTCTTTTGTGTGTCATCTCCGATTTTTTGCGTAATCTACGCGCAATAGCGCGTCCGCGGCATCAGTGTTACATAATTTTTTTTGAAAATTAAATGCGTTTTTTATTTTTATTTATTTATTTATTTTTTTGAGGGGGGTGGAATTTGGAACAAAAAACAGAATTACCTCTTTTTTGCCGCAGAAAATAGATCGAAACTCACCAATCGATTGCAGGAAAAAAATTGCGAAATTTGTCAATCAGTCGAGGAAAAAATCGTGAGTTTCAATTATTTTTCGCGGTAAAAAACTCGCACAATGTGTCGAAAACTCGAACGAAAATATCATAAAATTCGCGAAACGGTCATGGGAGTTGATCATAGGTTCAAAATGCAAAATTGTTTGGGCAGGAGCCTCCCGTCCACGTTATTCTTTTGGGCAGGATATCAAAATTTTGGGCGCGAATCCCGCCATCCCACCCTGAAATTCAAGCCCTGCATTTTGTATATACAAACACATGCATAACTGAACATAAAATAAATAGGTACTTTTTGTTAGCTGGAGGCCAGTGTTTTATAATGCATATTTATATACATATATTTGCAATTATACATATGCACATGCATACAGACATACATATACGTGTAATTACATTTGTATATGTATACATATGTCTGTATATATATATATAAAACACTGGCACCTGGCTAATCGAAAAATATCAACAAATAGTATGACCACATAAGTTTTCTATTTCTAGCAGTATAACTTAATATTATAAAAACTTGTAAGATAACTAAATTTAGACAATTCTCCATGCAATACATGTAAATAATGAAATATATAATAGAGATAAATGATTTCCTGAACTATAAATACTCATAAATAGTCATCTAAGTTGTATATAACTGAGAAAATTATCCATTAGTATTTCATCGGACTTTACAAAAAAGAATTATTATTTCTATTTTACGTCAAGAGGATTTCCAAAACATATGCAACAAATAAAAAGAATAATGAATTTTGACCTTTTTCTTTCATCAGTCTCTAAAAGGCTCTTAATGCTTAAAGATGGCAGAATCTGCATTTAATATGTCAACACTTACATTCTCCTAAATGTAACAGTTTTATATTTAAATTAAATTTAAATTATTTTTTCCATTAAAAAATATTAGTTCCAGATATAAATGAATCTTCTAATATATTCTCTACCTATATAAGTGAATTAAACAAGCATCCACAAAATAAATTAGATGTCAGATTGAACTGAATCATTGGATCATTTACCATCCACGATGGATCAGTCGAGGCAAGAGAATTTACCTTAAATATTTTGTAAATTATATTAATGTAATTAGAAGGGAAGCTCAAAAGGCTGTAGCTCAAATTCTTTTAATATATGAGTCGTGACTCATTATTTTTTCAGAAAAGAAACAAACTTACTTGAACAATATTTACAACATCAGGTGGTAATCCCACTTCTGTCAAAATTTCTGCTAATAAAACAGATGTTACTGGTGTCAGGTCTGAAGGCTTATATACAACGGTATTTCCACAAGCCAAAGCAGGAGCAACTTTCCATGACATAACTTGAAAAGGATAATTCCAAGCTCCTATGCCTGCAACAACTCCTAAGGGTTCTCTCTGAACCATAGCAAAACTTTCTCCAGATAATGGGTAATGATCACCTAAATATTCATAAAACCATTTTTATTTAATAATAAACATTAACAGAAACAACTTTAAGCTTTTTTATGACATTTATATCCATTAATAAAGAAATAAAAATAACAAAAGAATTATCTTTTAATTTAGAACTTTGATATATACATAAAGAAGTTAACTTAAAGACGTAAGTAAGATATCTTTAAGTAAACTTTTTTGTATATATATTAAAGTCCAAAATTAAACATATTTTAAGACTAACAACACTACAGTTTATTAAGGTTATTGGTCTCAGTTCACTGCTCAACAAGCGAGAAACTTTCTGACATAATGATGGACCTATTTTTAGATATAAAAGATTGACAGACCTGGCTCTAAAAGCGATTTGGAATCAAAAATAATTTTTTTTGTTTTTGATAAATAAAATACCTATTAAGTTATAAGCAATTTTGATCATGTGACAAGACCCCCCCCCCCTTTTCTGACTGTTTTTTCAATTTTCGTCCAGAAATTTGATTCAAAGCATCAACTTTGACAATATTTTCTGAAAGTTCTATTGTGTTTACAAAGAAACTTAAAATTTCTTTAGATTAGAAAGTTTTTGAATAACACTTGCCAGCTTCATATGTTTCTGAACAAAAATGAATTAAAATTTATGTCATAAAGTTACCACTTAGGACTTGGAAACAGCCTTAAAAATTATCTTCTTAGAACAAAAATTATCCATACCATGAATACTTGCAGCTATGCCTCCATAATATTCAAACACATCAGCACATCCTGCAATATCTACTCTAGCTTCCCATATTGGCTTTCCTGTATCTGTTACTTCTGCTTCAGAAATTTCGACAAGTTTTTCCTATATTTGAAACATTTAAATATAAGCATTAAAATGTAAAATAAATGTTCAATATAAAAAGTAATCAAAAGTTATCACTCAAAGGGAAGTGAGAACAACTTATTAGACCTTACATGAATGAACCAAGAAAAAATATAAAGGATGCTACTATTGTGTGAGGGTCAACAGCCTTAAAACTTGCATTGAAAAAAAAAATATCTTAAAACCCATTACTGATTAACATCTAGTACTTTTAGGTGCATTCGTAATTATGTAGATACACAGTACCTATAGTTGTTGTTCAATCTGTCAGTACATAACAACTCAAAAACTACGCAACCAAATTGTTTGAAATTTAAAATATATAATTATAAGATAATTTTGTCATTTCAAATTTTATGAAAATCGGATGCATAGTTCAATTATAGGGACAATCAAAAGTATTCCGATACATTACAGTCAATGGGGAAAAATGTTTCAAGTGCATTTTAATGGTCTTACACTCTTTTGAACATAATAAAATTGATATGCATCTATGAAGTATATACTATAGTATACATTCTGTACAATCTGTGGTGCAAAGAACATTTGTTATTGATTTACAAGGAACACATAAAAGTATTGGATTACAAAATGGTATGGGGGAACCTTGTTTGGTGTCTGTTTTAATTGTATGAAACTATTTAATATTTTTTAATATTGATATATGTTACTGGGATTACTACAAGTTATTTCCTGCATAATAGAAATCAGATAGTATTGACAGGGACACACAAAAGATTTCGGCTACTATACTTATTTGAAACACTGTATACTATTACACCAAGATCTGAATATATTTATGTGTGTTCGTAATTATATAAATACGTAGCACCTATAGTCATCGTTCAGTCTGTCTGCATATAAGAGAGTCAAAACTACCCAACCAAAATGTTTGAGATTTAAAATATTTAATTGTTGGATAATTTTGATGAGTCATTCAAATTTTATGAAAATCGGATGTATAGTTTAATTATTGAGACAATTAAAACTATTCCATCACATCATGTTCAATAGGAAAAAATATTTTCAAGTACATTTTAATGATGTTACACTCTTTCGAATATAATAGAATTGACATGAATTTATGAAGTAGATACTAAAATATACATTCTGTACAATCTATGATACAAAGAATATTTATTATTAATTTACAGGGCTACTCAAAAACATTCAGCTGCATTATGGTATACGGAGAAATATTGTTTGGGGGAGTGTTTTAATTATATTAAACTACTTTGTATTTTATGAAATTGATATACATTGCTGTGGTTTATTTAAGTTAATTCCTGTATAATAGAAAGCAGGTAGTATTTACAGAAACACACAAAAGATTTCGACCACTATAACTGTATCCAAAATACTGTATACTATAACAGCAAGATCTGAATATTTTAAATTTTTGTTGAAGTATGAAAGAACCTCATTTGCTACGCTTCATGTGCAATTTTCAACTTGTTTACCTAAATATATAAGTATGCATTAACCATATGATATTGACAAACTTTATAAGCATTCACGATGAACAAAATCTTTTTGTTTCTGGTGGAAAATGCTTAACATTATTGTAGGTTATTTTTATTGTTTTGCATTATTGCAGATTAATCTTTCATAACAGTGTTGCATGCCAAGTATTAATACCAAACATTGAATGATCTTACCAACTACATTGTTTAATACAAGGTAGTTGCCATTAAAGAAAGTCGAATTTATTAAAATATGCCAATGATTTCTAACCTATGGGTCCTGACTCACTGGTGAGTTGTGACAGGTGTTTTGGTGGGTCGCAGAACAACCAAGATGTGTCACAAAAAAACATCTTTTATTTTATCAGTTAATAATATATTTCACCAGCAAATAATATTTCAAGAGAAAATCTTTAAATTCCTACTGGAGAATATATAAGCAGAATATCCAGAATTATCTAAAACAGCTTTGAATTCCTTGATGGAGTTCAACACGATGCGCATTACATCATACTTTATCTATTTTACTGTTTTTGAAAAACCAGTGCAGGAACAAAGCATGTAGAAATAGAAAATCACTTATGGTTTAAATTAACCATTTTTAACACTGATATACAGGCCTTTATCAATAAACACTAGTGCCAGGAATCTCACTGATTATAAAGTTATGTCTTGATAATAATTAAATTATTTTTAATTATCTTTCTAGTTTGTATGTTGTTTTAATTATTTTTCAACTTACACATATTGGGATAACCAAGTCTTGTTTTTGTTGATAATGCATTCTTCGTACAGAAATTTGTATTTTTTGTAGGATAGGATAGTAATTTATTTTATAGAGGCCATGCAACAATTTCCACAATGATATATATATATATATATATATATCGAGTTGGATATATCACATAATATCGATTCTGATTATTTTCATACCTTAACCAATTTCATTATCTATAATAATTTTATCATGCATGATAACAATATATATATTCAAAACGTTGGTATACCACAAGGTGGTAGTACATCTAGTGTATTATCTGACTTATACTTATATTACTATGAACGTCATTATTTAAATAATAAAATACATTTATATAGATATATAGATGATGTAATATTAATTGATACTGATAACACCTGTACATCTCAATTCCCCGTTGATTATCCTTCTAATCTAGAACTTTCAAAAAACCTAGTTTTTAATAATACAATCAATTTCTTAGATATTAAAATTATATTAAAAGAGAACAAATTTATCACTGATATATATGACAAAAGGAAAGAATTTAATTTTAAAGTCAATACCTTTACTAATTTTAAATCTTGTTTTCATAATTCTGTATATCGTAATATAATACTTAACCATTTATATAGAATAAAATGTCTATGTTCTTCCCATTTAATTAATACTAATATTAAAAAGCTTGTTTATGATGCTATAAATAATGGTTATCCTAAAAAATTCATATATTCTTTAATTTATAATTAGTGATTACATGATCTTATAATTAGCTATTACATGATCTTATAATTAATTCTTTGTGTAAAAAAATGTATAAAAAATTATAAAACATAAAAATAATAATAAAAAATTAAAAATGTTATAAAAGTAATAAAAAAATATATAAATAGGTCGGTTGGGCGGGTAGATGTTAGAGTACGGAGGAGGGTGGTGTTGTCTGGATAAAAACGCAAAGGTTAATTAAAAAAAAAAAAAAAGAGTAGGTTATTTATTTTTACATTATTTTAACATAATTTTTAAATAGTTTAATTGACACCAATATATGGATATTTGTTTATTTTTATCTATAGTTAAATAGTTATATTTTAATTATCAAATTAATTTTAATGTTATTGATGTAATTTTTGGTATTATTATTATTAATATTATTACTATTATTTTTATTTATTTATTTATTTTTATTTTTTTGATAATTATTTTTTTTATATTTTATTTTTTTATATATTTTTTTAATTTTAATTAATTAATTAATTAATTAATTTTTTTATTTTTATTTTATTTTATTATTTTTTTAATTTTTATTATCCTATATTAAGATAATGAGTTTATACTAAGTAAAGTCACAATAAATGTTACTGATTAAAGTAACAAAATGGTATTTTAAGTTATAAGTTAATATGAATGTTATAACCTAATTCTAATTTTAATTATTTTATTAATTTAATTTTATGTATATATCGATCATTAATTATTTTCTCCGGTTCAATTATATTTCCATTCAGTTTTATCTTTTTTGTTCGTTATGGATAAATCATAGCAAGTTTTTTTGTTTCTTCTTTTTCAAATCATTTTTTTTGCCATTTGGCGTGCATGACATTCTAATTTAAAAAAAAGAGCAACCCTGCTCTTCCTGCTAAGATCCGTCGCTTGAATTACTAACAAACTGGTTTTTCTATGTGATACTGTTTTAGCTCGTATAGTAAACTATTACATCCTGCTTTTATAATTTATTAACAATTTTATAGCACTGTCCTCTACATTAATGGGGATAACCAGATAAGTTTCTTCTTTTTTTCTCAATATCTTGTTTTCATACTTTTTATCGAAATTGCATATGGGTCATTCCATGTCAAATCATCCAACAATTTTATGAAATGTCACCCACCATCTCAGATTTTGATGAAACTTGGTACATGAACAAATACATGTATAAGATGTTACCATGTGAAATTTTAATGGAATCCAACTAAAATATTTTAAGTTACAGACATCTGAACATGTGACACTTTTCTTTTTCTATGGAAATTTTTAAAGTGTTGATTTTCTGTATGGTTATACAAAAAACTTCATAACTCTTTACAAAATAATTAAAATGGTTAGAATTTTTTTCAGAATTCTTTATGTTACATATTTTATAAAGTAATACAAATTTTTGTTTTCTTTTTACGATAAATAAATATTTTTTTATTTTGAACTTTTGAATTTCAAATAAAATTGACATTTCATGCATGAATTTCAAAAAAATATTTATAGATGTGCTCATCATTTTATTTTGCTAAATATTTTTTTATGAACTCCTTATTAGTCAATCTTTCCACAGTAAAAAAATTAGAGAGGTGTTTTTTGGAAAACTTAAGAAAAAAAATTTTCTTTGAGATTTTTTGAATATTCATATAAAATTGACATTTCATGTTGAATTTCAAAAAATACATATATATTTATGGATGTTTCACCCATTTTATTTTGCTAAATATTTTTTATGAGCCTTTTATTATCAATCTTTTCTTCCACCCCCCCCCCCCAAAAAAAAAGAAAGAAAAACTTTTTTGAAGAATTTTAAAAAAATCTTTATGTATATATATATATATAACATGTATGAACATATTTGAAGACATATACACATTTAAAGAAATAATCTAGCATAAAGATGATTCAGAGACTTTATTAATAATCAGTCAATTCATAAATATTCTATTATCGATAACATAGAAGGGCCCCTCTCTTTACATTCCGGATTCCTGAGATATACATTTAGACACATTCTTCAATATCCTGTCAAAAATATATCACTACATTTTTTCTAACTAATTCTAGATTTATTTATTTTTATTTACTTATTTATTTTTTGCAGGAGGTGGGGCATCTTGACAGTTTTTGTCAAAATGGCTTCAGTTATTTATCTATAAGAGGATTAACAATTAAAACTAACACCAAGTTTTTATCTTAATAAACAAAAATAAAACTATTATAAATAAAGTAGACTTAGTGTAGCAATTTGAAGTAAAATTAAAGAAATAATTAAAAAAAAACCAAATGAATAAAGTGAACAATTTGATAAATCAATAAATATAAAAACTTTGTTAAATCACGTGATTTAACAAAGTTTTTATATTTATTGATATATATTTATCGCCAGTTTTTTCGGTGTTTCTCAATACAATTTGATAAATGTTGTATATAATTTAACAATGTTGCATAAAATTCTGGGTTATATATCATGTAATCATAAAAATTATATATTGTTACTGATTACATATATGCACAACATTTACTTACATATCTGATACAGAAGCTTTTCAAGTTTTAACCAATTTGAAATATAAGATTTATATCTGTGCGAGATTTGCGCTTTTTATAATTGAATAGTAAGTGGCAGTTCATGATAAATTTAAAAGGAAATATAAATAGAAATTTCAACATATTATTTCACTAAATATTGCTTTTTATAAATGCTCCACTTGTGATTGATTGTTTCTGTAGATTCTTTTGAAAGAGCGTACGTTCGTCCTGTTGCAGTAGTCAATTCAATGCTACATAATATATGGTTGAAGGGCACATTACAATAATCATTATTTGGCCAATAAAATGAAGTGAAAAGTCCGTTGGGATGCATAAACTTTATAGTTGCATCTTTTTCATCATAATTTATGCTCTGAATAATCCCAATATACCAGTGATTATCATAGGCACATGCAACATAATTACTAGTATGTAATATTGGTGGCTCTATGTGTGTATTAGTCAATTTATGAATTAGACTGTAGTTATCATCAGCACTTATCCGCTTAGTTCCTATTTAATAAATCGAAAGTGGTTTAAAATGATGCATACTCCGAGTTCCTGGAATGGTTCTTGCAATCTTCAGCCGATCAAAAAGATTTTCTCCTAATTTTGACATCTCTTCTTGGCTCACATAAAAAAAAAATGTTATTTCTTTTATATGTTTTTTGCAAAAAATACATCTGTGTAACTGACATAATTTGATCATCATAAAACCTCTGCAAACTTGCTTTTGTTGCAAGTCTTTTTACAACTGCTCCAATACCATCACATGGAGATTTGCCGTGGCTGGTTGCGAAAAAAGACCATTCTGCAGAAATTAAAAAATCTTGCATGTGATAGCATAAATTAATGAAATTTTTACAATTTTTGTACTGTGCAGCACAACCATCAGTAAAGTACTGCACACTTGTAATATCACTTGAAATATCACTTTTTATATAATTAAGTAGTAACTGATATGAATGTCATGTTTATCATTTCCACGTGCATAAATAGGGTTAATTTGTACTCTTGTTACTGACACTATTTGCTGCACGCTATTGTTTTAATATATGTATATTTTCATTTTTTCAACTATTTATTTCTATGTTCCTTATTTAATAATATGGTTTTTGTGTGCTGGTAGCCCCAATTACGTATTATTTTGCTATTCCATGGCTAATACGTGGATGAAACCGCACACTTCATTTGTAGTTCCAAAGCAATTGGGGCCTGACGATTCTGCTCTGTGGACTACAAATTTCCTTTGCATTCATTTTATTGTATTTATTTATTTATTTATTCAGATATACTCGTTTCACTATTTTTTTTATTTTTTTTATTTTTATAATTCAATTCTATTCAAATTCTTCGTTTTGGTTTATTGTTTTATTGATAAAATTTATTGGTGAATTTTGTCTACTTTTAATGGTATTATATATATATGTATGTATATATATACCTTTATATTAGGTGGGTCGCGAAATTCTCTTTTACTTAAAAGTGGGTTACAATTTTTTTTTTTTTTTTTTTTAACTTAAAGATGGGTCACATACTATCTAAAGTTGAGAACTGCTGAAATATGCCAATTGATTGCAAACCAAATTATGGAACTGTCCACTATACCATACATAGATATTTATGAATGCTTAGATACATAATCAGGGCTTGCCCTGAAACTCAATAACAAAAATTTGCATCAAACTTTTGAAAAATTGAGACTTTTAATTAAATATATTTTTTAATGGATTCAATCATTACATTTTTTAATACAAAATTTGTTGCTTTCAAGCATAATTTTTAATTAATTATGATGTCATTTTATGTATTGCACTAAAACTTTATAGAAAATGTGCATAATACATATTTTACATCAGGGTTTTTTGGTTTAAACCATGCTGGTTTAAACCGTGGTTAAAACCATGGTTTAAACCAAGGAGTTTTTTTAAAAAAACCATGCTTTTTTTTTTTCATTTTTTTAATGTTTTCATTTATTTTACACATTATTAAAATATGGAAAATCCAAGTTATGCGGGAGCTACAAGCACAGCATTTTTTTTTGCTTTTTTTAAAAGACATTAATAAATTTTCAAAGTGACAAACACTTTTAATCCGCCCATCTTTTCTTACTAGCTATAAATCTACATAGCAAACTAATTTTTTTAATGTGAGCTATGGAGGAAAAAAAAAAGTTGTTTGTTTTGTTTCTTCTTTAAGCCTTTTATTTAAAAAAAAAATAGCTAAAAATGCAATTTTACCATTTAAATTGCATCATATAACAAAGCATTAATGATGACATAACATAAGTTATTCTCCCCATTGGTTACTCTTTGTTCTCTATGCTAATGAACGAATGATTGTAAATTTTCTCTGTTCTGTAGCTATTGGTTTCAATAACCTTTTGCTTTTCTTGCATTGGAGTTTTACTTTATGATTTTATTTTATTTGTACTATATTTTATTTTAAGAAAGCTACTTATTTATATTGAAGTAAAAGAATGTCTAAAACTAGGAAAAAGAAAGATATGATCTGGTTTTTATTTGAGGAAAATAGAAATACACCAAGAACAGGCTCGAGAGCCAAATGTATAGATTGCATGCAATGCAAATGCTGTCAAATTAGTTCTCCCTTATTATATTTGATGGAATTGCTTTTTAAGATGCCTTAGATGTTTGCCTTAAAAATTACCCCACTTAAAATTTGTGATGAAAATAGGAATGTTAATGATAAAAATATTCAAAAGTCTGTCTAATTTTAATCTAAAAAGAAATGTTGAAGATATGTTTGAATTGTTAAAGCCTACTGCAGTTGCCCTGGATAATATCTAAAGTAATAATTGTTCCATTGTTGACGTAGTTTATATTTGGAAAAATCCTCAAAAAATATTAAGAGAAAAAAGATAAGTAAAGAAGTCCTGCAGTGTTTTGAGTCCAGGTATGAAATGGCTCTAACACCCATGCATGCTTGATATCGTGGTACAGTCAAAGTGAACTGTCTGACCAAGAAAAAAAAGAATGCATTAAATTTTGCAAAACTAGAATATCCATATAACTCTAGCTTGCACTGATAGTAAATTGTATGCCAATCTTCACCTTTTGAAAAACATTTATTTTTTTTTAGCAGAATGCAGTAAAGGAAGTTACCTCATATAAAATGAGGAAGACTCAGCAAATTCAAATCAAGAAATTTAATAGCTACGTCTTTACAGAAGTTGTACAACTTATAACAGCAAAAGCCTATTCAGCGAGTGTTGAAAGAATATTTTAAACATTTGGACTGGTATAGACAAAAATACGAAATAAATTGGGATTAGAAAAGGCCTCAAAATTTGTCTTTTTATTTAAAGCTTATAATTAAAATTAAATAAATAGAATTGTTTTTATAAAGAAATTGTTTACCTAAATATATTTAACTAGGAAAAATAAAGTTTGTATTAAAAAAAGGAAAAAAAATAGTAATTTTTCAAAGCATATGTCTCAATATGTATAAATATAACACTCATTGATAAATCAAGTATGTCGATACACATGTGATTTATTTTAGCATTAAAAAAATGCATATTGATTTTTTTTTAAATAAATATATATATAGTAAAAGATTAATAATCATTTGTTGATGTTAATATTATTGATACAGTAAATGATTTCTAAACTAAGCATAGGAAAATTTTTTCTATTTCTGCTTATTTTTTGTTGATTTAGTGAAATATGTTTGTTTACCCCTCATTATGTTCTACATTATCAACCTGCATAATAATTATTTCTTTAATTATTATCTAAAGGCTTATATGAGTATACTAATAAATTAGTAGTTAGAAATTTTTCAAACAATAAATATTTCCCTAAAGAAAGCTAAACTTATAGGTAATTTAATTTATTATAATTTTTATATGCTTTAATTATTTAATTATATCAAAAAATTAAGTACTAATGTGAATGTTTAGTATT
Source organism: Maratus speculifer (assembly GCA_964019185.1). NCBI lineage: Eukaryota > Metazoa > Arthropoda > Arachnida > Araneae > Salticidae > Maratus > Maratus speculifer. The sequence goes on along the minus strand of OZ025289.1, from coordinate 274,282,012 downwards.
AATTACAAAAAAAAGTCATGACTTTCTAAAATACAATTTTTTTTTTCTTGCAAATGCTTTTTAAGTAATGATGTTAAAAAAACCTGGTTTAAACCAAAAAAAACCCGGTTTTTTGGTTTTTTTCAAAAAACCGGTTTGTATACCAACCCTGTTTTACATAGATAATGTTAGAAGCATGAAAACTTTTAATAACAAGTACTACTAAAGCAGTATTTAACAAATGCGGAATAGTAATATTATTTTTAAAATATTCTTCTTTAAAAACTTGCCTGAAATGAAAAAATCTAATTTAAATGTATTTCCCCAATAACATATTTAAATTTAAAGTCAATTTGTGAGTTTCTTTTTCCAGAAAACTGCACATATACAGATATGGTTTTGCATTTGGTCAGTTAAACCAATTTTGATCCATCGTTAAAGTTGGGCTGCACTAAATTTTTTTGTTGTGGGTCGGTTTTAAGTTGATCTAATATTTAAAAAAGAAATTTCCAAAATATCTTTTTTAGATGAGCTTTAAATTAGTAAGTAGATTACTTTTAATATGTAAGTATAATAAAATTTTACAATTGATATTATTTTATTTTGTTTTGAAAGATGCTATTATGAATTTGTATATAAACTCTATTTTTATTGTTGAAACATTTAAATGGTTGGAAAAGAAAAAAAAATTTTTTTTTTTCTTTCATTGTTTGGTTAATTTTAAAGATACTTAAAGATAAGTAATATAAAGTAGTAATTTTAAAGATACTTATTTATAATCATGTATAATGATTTTGTCACAACAAAAGGATCTTTTTCCCTCTAATTGACCAATTTTGCTTAAAAGAGTTACGTAAAAAATTAAAAAATACATAACTATTTGAAAATTAATGAGAGGACTTAAGAATATTAGTTACTACCTTAATTTAAACTGCCAATTTACCTATTTAGTATTTATTTTACCTATTTATTATCAATATATAAAAAATTAAAGAGCATTAAGAAACACCCTATATATTGGACAGCTCATGACTCATCACACAATACAATTTTACAGACATTTAAAATTAATTGTATAGCAACAATAATGTATGAGAGAAAAATATTTCTGGATGGTAGCCTATAGATGCTGATGTAGTCGAATTATTTTGAGTGCATTGTACATATAGGATATTCTGTATAAGATTGATCATATTATACTACATAATAACACTAAAATTTAATTTAGCTGCAAAACAAATAGCTTTTATGAACCGCTCACAATTAATATTTTATCTAGCTAAAAAAGACCTAATTAATCGAAAACACGTTTCTAGCAACTGTATTCATTGACAAAATTAACCTTACTCTCCTGAGCGACTTTATGAAAATACCATAAATATTAATACACTGTTTTCAGCAAACATGCTGTGGTGGGCCTTAGTGACATTAGGGGCGTAGCTACTGGGGGGGCAAAGGGGGGCGTCTCGCCCCCCTAATGTCGGCAACTTCGATGACAGTCGGCAAATTCTAGGTAGTCAGTATCAATCGATACAACTGTAAAACACCCGTTTTTTTCCCAATTTTACATGTTTTAACTTAAAACATACACTAAAAAACACCAATCCTTAGTATTTTTCTAAAGGATTTCTTCCGAAAATCCGAAGTTTGCCTCACCATTTTTCGACTTCTCGTGACTGCTGAAAATAATTTAAACCAAAAAAAATAAATAAATAAATAAATAAATAAATAAAAAAATAAATAAATAATAATAAAAAAAAATCGGGAAAGACTAGTTTTTTCTGAGAATTTGCAGTAGATGAGTAGAGTTCTTAGTAGATCAACTAGCATTAAAGATGATGACGACTTCGGTGAAGATATTCATATTTTTTCGTGTGCATTCACTTAACCCAGGAGTGGCAACAATCACACTTCGGCGACTATGTACCGTCCGAAAAAGACTGTTTATTGGACGAAAGGAAAGTTGAGTAAAAATGTTCTTCATTCTTATTGGACAGTAAAGCCACTATACAGGCCTCATTGAGTTTGTGGCTAAAATTCTAGGATTGGACAGAACTCGATTATCATATTAAAATGCAACTGATCTGCCATAGCCATAACTTGGCGGAAACAACTGTCAAAAACTCTATTTTAGTGGTCAATTGGAAGGTTTATCACTGTGTTTTCCTGCTCCCAGTCGTCTATGTTTTTCATATCTTAGGGTACAAGATAGGGACTTGCACGGACCCGGGCTTGATCCGAGGCCCGCAGTCGGCCAGTCGAAATAAAGACAATTTTCAAACGGGTCGGGTCGGCAGAATTAAGACATTTTTATCAACGGGCTGATAAACGAAAAATACGGGCCATGCCAGCAAATTAAACGGACCAGCTAGGCCGGTAAAAAAAAAAAAAAAAAAAAAAATTAGTGGGCCTGCCGGCCCGATCTAAAAGAGTAAGCAAAACCGGTAAAATATTGGCTAGTTTCAATGAATATGATTTTCAGGAGAATAAGGGTAAATGTTCGTCATGAACCGATGCTAGTTTGATAAATCAATACAGAAATGTTGCATGTCCACCATAGAAGTCGGCATCAGGCATGGTGTCTGAGCTGAGTTTCTTTTTTCTTTAGCAGACTCGTGCAGTGCTGAAATCAAGCAGTCGAGACGGGCTGGAACTGTACTTAATTGTTCTCAGGATGTATAGTGCAGACAACATGTTTTGTAAAAATATTAAAAACGATAATGTTCTGTTAAAGCAATCTTTGGAAATATATCGTAAGGTGGTCAAATGTATTGCTAAACAGCACATTTTTAAACTACTTTTAACTGTAAAGGCTTAAAACTGACAAGCCTGACTATTGAAGCGATTTTGAATCCAATTGTAATTTATATATATATATATAAGGTTGACAATAAAAGTTTCTTGTTACGGCTTCAGGTTTTTCCCCTTTTTCGTGATGTCGGAACTGGAAATTTGTTTCAAAACGCTTTCTTTAACACTATTTTATCTAAGATGCATTGCCTTTACCAAAAAATAAATAACGTCATTCGATTGAATAGTTTCTAATGAGAACACCTGCCAATCTTATGCATTTCCGAAAATAAATGAATTCAGAAGTGTGTCCAAAAATAGCCCTTTTGTTTTGGGAAAACTTTAATAAATGGCGGAGAAATATTTTCACAAATCTACTTTTTATTAGACAGCTTCAAAAGTATTCTAAACTAAATTATTATTATTTTTATTACTTATTTATTATGAATACTTATTTGAATGTTGAAGCGTCTAGGAAAAGTAGTCATTAATGTTGCTTTCATGTACTTTCTGTCGTGCGAACGCATCGTAATATACTGTATATACTGTAAGATATACTGTAAATTTATTATATAAATATGCATGCAATATTGTTAAAGGAATCTTAATTGTAGTTAAGACAAAATTGTGATTTTTTTTCCCTTACAGAAATTAAATTGGGCCAGATCGCGCAGGGCGGAGCTGTGTACTATAAATATAAACGGACCAAACTTAAAATTTTTACATTGGATACGCCGGTCCAAGATAACTATCATTCGAGTCGGGACTGGGCCTGAAAATTCTGGCCCATAGTGAAATTCTGGCTCTAATACAGGAAAATTTGATGATAAACCTATCGATCATTGACGAAAATCAGGTCTGCAGGTGGCACTAAGAATGACTTTGGCAGACCAGTTACATTTTAACATGCGAATATTGAAAATTCAACCGCCAATTCAATGTGGTGATGATCCGTGCAGCTGATTCTCAGTCTGATGGTGTTTGTTTATCTTCTAGATATCCGCAGCTGATGTGACATAGGTAAAGTTCAATGAAATGGGTTGAATAATTGAATCATTTAGTCGATTATTTACGTCTAAAGCCGATTATTGAAAAATTGACCTGTCTTTTGAATAATTTTTTTTTTTTTTTTTTTTTTTTTTTTATCCCTTTTAGAGACTAGAGATATAGAGATCCACATGGGCCATAATTTTCAGGCTCGACCTGTTTGAAAAAAATCTTGGCCCGGCCCTAAAAAGAAGTTGGAATTTCACCCGAAACCGGCCCGCAAAATTCCAACTCAGTCCGATTGAATTTCTACTAAATAGTGATTTTTACTTTTATGGAGAAGTTCTGATTAAAAAAAAAAATCTTAGAATTTTTCTAACGTTTATGATCTTCATTTATATAGAAATGATGTAGTTTATGTTTAAAATGAACTGCTGTTTGTTGTATGTAAATGTTTCAGTTATCCTTAATACTGTTAATCCGTATTCCATGTATTGGAGATATAAATATCTTAAAAATGGTATACAGTAAAATCTTCTAAAACGGAGTCGCATAGGAAAGAAAAAAATCGTTATTGACATGTTTCCTTCTTAGGAGGTACAAAAATGTATTATATTTTACCCTCACATATTATTGCATTAATTTTGTATGGATGAAACGCAATTTTCAATTTAAAATATTATTCCGCCATAGGCAAATACATTTTTATACATTTTACTACATTTTAATGAACTTAGAAATCTACGATTCTTTAAAAGAATAAATTTTTATATTTAATTGAAGAATAAAGGCGATTTTAAACTGTATGCTTTTTTTTTTGCAAAAATTTTTGGCTCAGGCCAAATTTTACTGATCTTTCAACAGACCTGACAACAATCCTAACAACAATCTTTCCTGACAACAATCTTTCAACAATGCAACCTGACAACAATCTTTCAACAGACTATGATTTTCATATAGGCTGGCTCAAACCTGGGACAAAATATTTTGGCCCGTGAAGGCTAAGAAGAATGAAATCAGTCCCGGCTCGGTACGGAAAAATAAATTAGGCCCGGCCTGATCCGATCTTTCAGGAAAAAAGTAAGTCCCTATCCCAGCCCGACCTAGGAAGAGTAATAAAATAAATTTTGATTTAAGTTTACTGTAAATAAATTCCAAGTAACTTCTTACTAAAAATTTCAACTTGTTTAATTAATTTGGATTCGAATTTCCTGCTGTACTATCAGCAATAAAATAAACAAATTTTCATTAATATGAAAATACGCAACTGGAATATTTATAGCAATATAACGTAAGGGGTAGTATAGAATGTCCATCTTTAAATCTATCTTATAGTCTCCTCAATAAGTGTAAAATATTCGATGTTTTAAAGTGAAAAATTTAACCCATTAATGCCCAAACTATTTTCTTCAATAAAAATGAAATTTTTGGGTTTCCCACCACTTTTAAAAGAAGAATAACTTTGATCTTAATTTATTGAGGTCTCTTAAAAAATAGTACTTATTTATCTTTCTATTTACTGGTGTGAAAAGTGCTTTTTTGTCTTTTTTGTAATTGTCCCTAAAAAGGGACGCTAGGCACTAATGAGTTAATCTCGGTGGGTTAATAATGTTGAATTTTATATAGAACATACAGGGTGTCTTAAAATAAATTAACTGATTTAAAAATTCAATAACTTACAAATGGTCGCAGCTATTTGAAAAATATTTGCAGAAGGGTTAGGTAAGATGTGAGAAGTGTTTTTTACAGCATTTCTCGACAAGAAATACATGAAATTGTTAGCAATGGTTGTTAAATTGGGGGTCGATATTTTGTTTCTCTTCACTCTCAGTCTTGTTGCGACAAAAGGAGATTAAATATATGAAATGACTCTCAGTTACCAATGTAATTTTGTTATTAGGAGTCCACTGCATATATTTAATCTTTTTCTTTCACACCAGAATTGAGAAAAGGGGCCAAAAGGGCTCAGATTTAGCGCCTGTTGCTAACAGTATCATCTATCCCCGCTATTTCAAATTAAAATCGAGAATCGCGGTAAAAAACTCCTGCTATATTACATTCTTCCATAATACTCTTGTAGGAATTTAATTTTATAGCTACCACAATTTGCAAGTTACTGAGTTTTAAAATCAGTCAGTCAATTTTAGGACATCCGGTAGATGCATATATACAAATACTTTTAAAGATATAAACATATATATTTTAAGTTAGTCGGCAAAATCGTCATTTACGCCCCCCTAATGAATTCTACTTAAATACGCCCCTGAGTGACATAACTTACATATGAATTTTTTTCAGTTCAAAACAATAACTTCATTAAAGTGCATTTCAAACAATAACAACAACAATAAAATTAAAAATATACATTTTACATTTAAACAATAAAGTTTTAAATTTCCCTAAAAATGGCATTACTTCTAACTTCCATATTAGTTGCATATAAAGCAGTAAAAAAGTATAGCTTTATTTGAGAAACAAAGGATATACACAGTGTCCTTTAAAAAACATACTGCACTATACTCTGCAAAACATTAATAATTCATTAAATAATAATAATTAAAAAAAAAAAAAACTATGATCAGATTTATCAAATTCTGGAAGCTAAAAATCAGATTTTATTTCAGAAATCAGGAGATATTTTTGCTAATGAAATCTTAATTTTTAAATGTAAGCATGTTTAATTTTAAATAGGGCTGAGTTGCATTTAAGCATATGATATTTAGAATATTTTAACATACTTTTAAATTAACTACATCTTAGAGATGAAGGGAATTTTGCTCCCCATAAACTTAAACTACACTAAAGATCTTAAATAAGTCTTAATCAAGACAAATTATTAATAATCCAAAACCAGCCCACAGTAACAGAAAAAAAAAACTTAAGATTCATCAATTATAATGAATCTGAATGTAATTTAGACATAAAACACTACTAATCAATCATATTACAGAGCTACAATTCTACATATACATATGGAACAACTACTTCTTTTCATCATACAATCACAGCACATTTGATAATAAAATAATAGAATATTTAAAAATGTGTCAAAAATCAGGAGAAATATGCCAAAAATCAGGAGCCTCCTGCCGAAATCAGGAGACTTGGCAAGTCTGTACAATAAGACTATGAAATGGGTCTCTTTCAATTGTGAACATAGTAGCTTTATCTGAATTTTTATTGTTTATTATATTAGACCAAGAGGTGGTAGCATAGACAATCACCTCATCAAGTTCATAAAGGAAAATATATGATGAATTTTGATTTGCATATTAAAAAGCAATTGGTCTGTTAAGTCAGATCTTGGTGGAAAACACCTAAAAACCTGATTTTAGCAGCTGACTCGTAGGTGTACCATTGTGATTTCCGCGATCCAAAAGTATGAAAAAACATGGAAAACTGGAAGTATGAAAACACAATGGTGAACCTATGAGTCAATCACTAAAATTGGGTTTTTAGGTGTTTTCCACCAAGATATGACTTGGCAGATCAATTCCATTTTAATATGCAAATCGAGATTTAACTAATCCTACATTTTCATCCGTGAACTCGATGAGGTGATTGTCTATGCTGCCGCCTACCGGTTTATATCTATTTAATTAATAATTTATAATATTCAGATTCAGTGTAATTGTTAAACAGACCTTTTTTGATAATCAAACTCAGCTGTTTTTACTTTTTTTTTTCATGCTTTATCTATTTATTTTGCAAAAAGAGAATGGAGGAATAATTTTGATTTTTATATATATTATGTATAATTGTTAAGAATATAAAGATTTATAAAAACATTAAAATAAAATCTGTAACAAATTTGCACAGACATTAATTTTTTTTTTTTTTCATTTTCAAGATAAATAAAGTTTATTATATTTTTATACATTTATGCAAAAAATGATATTTTTTGTTACCATTAAATTAATTATATTTCTGCATTGTTGATAAACAAAACTATTTTGCACTAGTATCAATCTATGCTAAATCATTTTGGTACTACTAGGTTATCCTGTCGACCAAAAAATTATCGCCAAACTATAAGATTAAATGCCAATAAAGGATGATCGTGAATGTCACATTCAATGACATTAAACATGATTCATGTGTTTAAAATGTCATTAAGTGATTTTTATTTTGACTTTTTATTAATATTCTACTAATTATTTGTTTTTTTGTTATTTAAAATAAAAGTTACGTCAATATGTATAATTTGGCGAAATTGGTCGACGGGATAACAGAGTAGTACCATCATTTTTAATACTCACAATATTTCTTTACCTTACAAATAATTTTTCACTGCATATTGTTAGTTATAATTATTCTGAGATATACTTTAAAATTTACTTTAATGCTGCAGGCTACTTTTAAAGCAGTATTTAAACTATATCTTTTATGTATTAATGTTTAATGAGACACATTAACTTACACGTATTTTAAAAGCAGCAGCAGTCAAAATTTGACCTCTTTCTCGAGCTACTTTTCTTGACCATAAATTAAAAGCATTCCGAGCATTATTTACTGCTGTATTAACATCCTCTGGACCAGAAGAGTTAAAACTATAGATAACAGAACCTAGAAATAAAAACAAATTTATAGTGAAAAACATGATAAATTTGCAAAATATTGTTTGAATATTAACAATTTTAGAACATTAAAAAGGTTGGAAATTCTATTCAACTTTTATAAAAATATTTCACATCAGAATTTGGGGCAAAGGTGGAAGCAGAATTTTAGGCAGGGTAGAGAAATTTAGATGATTAAAGAGCACACACACACAAAAATTTTTTTACAAAAACCAAGAGTTAAAGCTTTAAAAGTTTGTGAGCTGGGTTAAAGGGGGAGTAGCAGAATACATTATATATAGATGATTATTATTATAAATATATATATAATTTTTTTTCAGGGGGGGGGGGGTAAAGAGCTGGGTAGAGGGTGATTTATCATTGCTACATAGAACAGAGAAAATAAAAGAAAATTCAAGAGAAATTAAGACTTATGATTGGTTAAAGACGAGGAAGAAAGGAAGAAAGGCTAATTTTAGATGGTAAAGGAATTCACATGCACGATTATTTATTTATAAAATAATATAAAAAATAAAGCAAAAAGTAAAATCAGAAATTTTAAAGTTTTTAAATTTTATGTATTGTCGCTAGTGGAAACTAGGAAATCAAACTTTGTGTGTGGTGGGAGAAGAGATTTACATGTATTTCTTTAAAATGTGAAAACTGCTGAAATGCTGAAGATTTTCATATCTGATTAAAATATAACAAAAATAATAATAAAATTAATATATAAATAATGTAAAATTGAGAATTTTTGCATAAGTAATTTCAAAGACTATGAACCTTGAATTAATAAAATAAAAAACAATTCACTGCTAAAAAAATGGTGATACCAGTATTTAAACAATTATTTAATATAACAATAAAAGAAATATATTACTATTCTTATTTAGAATATTGTTGTCAAAATAATGTACAGTCAGCCAAAAGAAAAAAAAATATATTACCCCATGCATTTTAATCATCAAACTGCCCCAGAAAAAACAAGGGAAAAAAAATAGCCATTTGATTGGTAAATACATCTTTCTTTCAATTGTGTTAAAAAGAAAAAAAAAAAAAAAAAAAAAAAAAAAAAAATGGAGAAGCAGAAATTTATTTCCAGAAGCTTCAAATATGCAATCCAAAATTACAGCTCATTCTGCCAAGTATCCAAGCCATAATCTCAATTAAAAATCTTAATATTGTACCTTAGCTACAATGTTAGCATATTTAATGAATAATTTAGTATTTTTGAATATTAAATCATTATTTCAGATCACTTAAACAAATTTAAGAAAAAAAAAATCAATCTATTATTGAATAACAAAAATTCCAAACTCATTACAAAATCTGTTGTGGTACCATCTATTTATGATAAAATAAAACATATTCAAGTAAAATAAAAATAAAAGCAGGAAGAAGATAAATCTGAAAGCAAAATAATTCAAAGAGAAAGTAAATGTGTAACAAAATTTAGAAATCTTTAATTTACAAAAAATAGATTGTAATTTAATTCATATGCTGATTTTTAATGGGACATGTCCAGTTACTTTGTTTAAATAAGATGAATGTAAATTGTTTATATGGAAATATTTTTAGAGGATAATATATTAATTATAACATTGATAATATCAGGTAACCAAGAAAGTTCGTGCAGTTTTTGAGAACAGCTACTTTTGTTGCATAGGCGTGGTCATACTGATTCTGATGACGTCATTTCTGTACATTGCCTTTAAATTGCAATCAGTAGAGAGTTGTTTAACGTATCTCACGTTTCGCTATCAGTTTTGTAGGAAGTACAATCGCTGACAAAGGATGTTGTTGACAAAGGAGATTTTGAGGCCTATTTTGCTCTACGAGTTCAAATTAGGAAAGAAAGCTGCAGAGGCCGCTAGAAGAATATGCTCTGTGTTTGGAGAGACTTCAGTGAGTGAACGGACCACTCAAAAGTGGTTCATCAGATTTTCGTCCGGAGACGAGAGCCTCGAAGACAAGCCCCGTGTTGGTCGTCCATCCATCTTAGACCAAGTCCAGCTGGAAGAGGAAATCAAACAGAATCCTGATCTGACATGCTAGGAGCTTGCGCAAAGGTTTGGAGTATCTGATGAAACCATTCTATCTCATCTTCATAGCTTTGAGATGTCGTGGAAACTTGATAAGTGTGTTCCCCATGTCCTGTTCGAGAAAAACAAGCTCCAACAATGAACATCTGCTTGTCATTGCTGTGGCGCCACAACAAAACCTCTTTCCTGGATCAGATATTGACATGTGACGAGAAATGGGTAATGCATGATAACCGAAAGAGAAAACATCATTGGTTAACTTCTGGTCCCGTCTGATTGGTTGCTTAGCCGGACATCCATCAAAAAAGATAATGCTGTGTATTTGGTGGACTAGCGCTGGTATAGTTAACTATGAATTCTTAGAAAGCGGGAAAACAATCACAGCCGCTGTCTACTCGTCGCAGTTGAAAAGGGTTTCAGCTGCTTTGCTCGAAAAACAGCCAGCGCTGGTCAACAGGAGAGGAGTTCTACTCCTCCACGATAATGCCAGACCTCATACGGCCAAAGCAACAAGGGACGAGATAAAAACATTGGGCTGGGAAGTTTTGCCTCATCCACCTTACTCCCTGGACATCGGCTCATCGGACTATTACTTGTTTTTGGCATGAATAATTACCTGCGGGAATAGCAGTTCCAAATCCAAGATGATGTCACAAAAACTATAACCCAGTTTTTGGACTATAAACCAAAAGGTTTTTTCAAAAAGGGTATTTATAAGCTTGTGTCTCGTTGGGAACACGTAATTGAAGCCAATGGTTATTATTTCAAAGAATAAAATAAATGTTTGCGATTTTTGTGGGTCATTTTTTATGTCTAATGAAAACCGCACAAACTTTCTTGATATATTCAGTTACTTTGAAAGGTAAGTAAACTGAGCTGATGATTTTTTACTACCATCTGAGTCTGACAATCCTTAATTTCCTTTCCAGTCATGAAGGTACTGGAATTTGATATTGTGGTAACATTATCAACCTACAATCTTTGTTAGATTTGTATATCTAGTTGACACAAGATTATTTGTGCCTTATAGCTCTGTTTTATAGTTGTCCCATATCTCCGAGGCACAAGACACATTTCAAAACTTAAAATTTCTTTAATTATAAAATAGTTTTTGTATTGTGTTTCTATATTGTTTCTGGAGATTAAAAACTGTTTCATCTTGCACTCTATAAATTAAAATTTTTGTGTCAAACAAAGATTATTTTTTTACTTCTGTAAAAAGTGTCCTAATCTTTCCCACTCCCCTTTGCATACAGGATTCTCGCCGCCACTAGCCATTGTGAAAAATTGCTTCGTTTGGCGAGTAAATGAACAATCAGACTCGCCAAATTGCCAGTGCTCAATTTCTGTTCTTTTTGTTGTGTGTTGTTACAGTTGAGGAGATTCTTATCCATGTTACTGTATGATTGAAGTTGCCTTTCATCTTCAATCGCATTGTACCATTTAGATTATTATTTATAGAGATATTGACTCAATGTAACTTCAGTTTAGCAACAAAGACACATAAAGGATTACACTATAAGTATTTATCTGTTGCCAGTTTATCACTATCTATGTGCTGGTAAATTATAACCAAAATTACTCGCATCAATCGCCAAACTGAGAAAAGTTTTGCTGAAATGCGGCATTGAATTTGCCGTTTACCATACTGCAAAGTATCACTGGCCAATCATCCATTTTTTCTAATGGTTATAATCAAAATCTCATAACAATTTACTGCTAAAAGAATGTTTGAAATATTTAGACGTTTAGAATGCATTTATTTTTAATAGATTTTGTAGTGTATATAGTAGAATCTGTACTTTTAAAACAAACAAACTTACAAAAAATTATAGTATTTTAGAACACACTAGAAAAAAAAAAAAGTGATACAACAAGGTTCCCAGCAAAACATGAAGGACAATTTCCATGATTAAATCTCAAAAAATTCCCTGACCAAATCTCAAAAATTTCTTCAACCAAACGAAAATACAATGAAATTTTCTACTTATTTTCACAATTCTTTTTCAAAACTAACGTTTTTTCTGCAATTATTCTTCAAATTTCTAGTTCTTTTTCCCCTTGCGATTGCTTGATGAATTTTGCGATTTTTTCCCCTGAGACTATTTGATGATTTTCGCATAATTTTTAATTTTTTTCTAAGACTTTTTAGAAAATATTTGTAAAATCCCTGACTTTTCCTACATATTTTGAGATTTCCATGACTTTCCCAGACTACTTTGAAATTCCATGACTTTCCATGACGCTGGGAATCCTGTACAATAAGTGGTTTAACGCAAATTTTTCAGTGTTTCACACCAAATCTATTTTACTAACGATTTTTCATTTGGCTACTATTTTTTTATTTCTAATTTGGCAAATAGCTATGTTGCTCAAAAGCCAGCAAGAACCCTTCCTACATAAACTTTCTATAAATAAAACTATTAAAACATATTTACCAATAATTAAGAAATTACTATAAGAACATCTGATAAATTTTCTTTACACATATGGAACAGACCAAAAATTATGCAATCATCTATATAAATATACACTTATGATCAGAGTTTTCCCCAGAGGGTTTTAGGGGGGCGCCCTGCCCCTCCTGCCCTTTAGTTTTAAAAATAGCGCCCATCTTACCCCCATGGGTGCAAGTTTAAAATTTTGCGATGACTGAAAATATTTTGAATCACTCACCTCCCGAGTGAACAAATATGCACATGCATGACTCACGTTTTTTCCATGACCGTTTGACGAAATTCGCTTTTTTCCATGATCTTTTGACAGAAATCGTGTTTGTTTAGCAATCCTTTGACAGAAATTGCGTCTCTATTAGGATCCTTTGACCGAAAATCGCATTTTTTGCTATACTTTGAAAAAAATTCATGACTTTTTTACGATTCTTGAACAAAAATTCGTCATCCTTTGACAAAAAATTTGCGACTTTTTCGCGATTTTTGAACAAAAATTCGCGATACTTTGACAAAAATTCGGGACTTCTTCGTGATCCTTTGTCAAAAATGCGCGTCTTTTCCTCACTCCTTTGACAGAAAAAAACACGTTTTCTCTGCAATTCTGACAAAAATAGCATTTTTCCCGCTATCATTTGACGAAAATTGCATCTTTTTCGTGGTTCTTTGAAACAGACTGCATCATTTTCGCGATCCTTCGAGAGGAATCGCATTTATTTTGCTATTCTTTGACGAAAAACTCGTCTTTTTTGCGATCATTTGTCAGATATAGTGCTCTCTTCTGTGATCTTTTCACAAAAATCACGTATTATGAGCAATCTTTTGAAAAAAATTGTGTCTTTATTCAATATCGTTTGACAGAAAACGCCTTTTCCTCGATTCTGACAGGAATAGCGTTTTCTCCACGATCATTTGAGGAAAATCGTGTCTTTTCTGTGATTCCTTTACAGAGATTGCGTCATTTTCACGATTCTTCGATGGAAATATCATTTTTCTTGAGATCTGTCTAAAGGAAATGATGTTTATTCTGCAATTTTATGATGAAAAATGGGTCCTTTTGCGATCTTTTGAATGAAATTGCACTTTTTTCTGCGATCTTTTGACAGAAATAACGCCTTTTTTCCGTGATCATTTGGCAAAAATCATGTTTTATTCATAATCTTTTGACAAAAAATCATGTCTTTTTTTGCAATCTTTTGGCAAAAAATGCACCATTTTCGCGATTATTTTTTCGTTGTCAGAGATTTTCCGCCCCGCTTCCGTCCTCAGGAACTTTTAAAAGACTGAATTCTGCCCTGTGGATGGAAAACTTGCATCCATGCTTGCCCCTCATCCAAAAACTAGCACCCCTCTTGTCGCTCACTCAAAAAACTAGCGCCCCACATTTAAAAAATCGCAGCTCTCCAGCAATGATGTGGATGTGCTATAGCTTGTAAATTACGCAAAAAATCAGCGTCGGAACACAAAAAATTGCTCTTATGCATCCCAAAAGATGTGTAATTTCATAAAAAAATTGAAAAAAAAAAAAAAAAAAAAAAAAAAAAAAAAACGACAAATTTTGTTAAAAAATCACGAAATAACGACCAATTTCCAGCAAGATTCGCGAAAAAAGGCTAATTTTGTCACAAAATCCTGAAAAAAAAAAAAAAAAAAAAAAAAAAAATCGGATTTTCTCAAAGGATTGTGAAAAAATGACTAATTTCGTCCAAAAATCGCGATAAAGTGGAAAATTTTGTCAAATGATTAACGAAAAACAGCAAATTCTGCCAAAAAAGCACGAAAAACGGCAACTTTTGTCAAAAAATTGCAATAAAATGACAGATTTTGTCAAAAAATTTATGAGGGAAAGGCAAGTTACGTCCAAAAATCACAATAAAACGAAAAATTCTGTCAAAAAATTCGTGTAAAACTAAAAATTTTGCCATAAATATGCAAAAAATGCAAAATTCATCAAAATATCCCTTGAAAAAAAAAAAAAAAAAAAAAAAAAAAAAGGCAGATGTTATCAAAAGATTGTGAAAAAATGAAAATTTTGTCAAAGGGGCACACACAAAATAAAAAAAAGTAAATGCCAGAAATGAGTTTTTCTGTTCTAAAAAATTTATTTCCCTGCTTCAAAATTGTGTTTTTATTGCTGCAAAAGCGAATTTTCCTGCTGCATAATCAGGAGCATGCAAAGAGAAAATTGCTCCCGGGCATAATTAGAATTTGACGCTCCCCCCACCCTCTCCCAACTTTTTCTTGCGACAGCCTTAAAATGATGTTTGTAGTATAGATTTGCCCCCCCCCCCTCCCTAAATTTCTGCACCTGGGGTGACTGCCTCACCCCCCCCCCCTCCCTTTTCACCATTTTGTTCACAATCTGTTTTTGACTGTCCAAATCTTTCTAAATGTGACTCCTAAAAGTACCTGTTAATTAAACAAAAAGAACCCTTTTTTCAACAAAAGTATTCTTTTTTTAAAGTATTTTTCAATAAATGCGTCTTGCCCCTTTTTAAAAGAAATGCGAACAATAGTGATACTTGTTATCTTCTACACACAAATAAGCATTATTTCATATATAAATTTGTATCTTGCACATTTATTTTTAAAAAAGTAAAGAAAATGTAGCAAAATTTGCCATTTTTTGTGACTTTTTAACAAAATATGTTGTTTTATGCGATCTTTAACAAAATCAGTCTTTTTTGCGATCTTTTAACAAAATTGGCTGTTTTCTGCGATCTTTTAACAATATTTGTCATTTTTTCACGATCTTTTAACACAATTTAAATTTTTATTAATTTTTTGACAAAATGTTTGAACTTTTTTCTTGATTCTTCTGGCAAATTTTCTGTTTTTCCATGATTTTTTGAACCGCTAGATTCTAGATTCAATTCTATAAAAGTGTCCTTAAAAATAAAAAAAGTGTCCTGAAGAATGTAAAAAGTGCTCTTTCTAGAACAGTAGCGCCCAGCCCCTTTTTAAACCTGGGAGAAACTCTGAATATGATATATATATATATATTCAAAATATCCCCCTTTCAAAAAGAAAGATCATATTTGTGAAAATTTTTCATTATAATTATACCTGTAGCAGGATTTACTTTCTTTATGGATTTTAGAGTATTAGAGGCTTGGACTCTTCTGCCTCCAAGAAAGTTTAGTGATACAGATGTATCCATATGCAGTTTTCGCATGAAGTTCAGCAGAAGTATTTCACAGTGCCTAAAATGGTTAATTTTTTTCATGTTTCCACAAACCTGAAAATAGACATATTATAATAATATATGAAAGCATTTAAAGAATAACATTAAAACATTGATGAAAATATTACTAAAATGACTTAACTAAATTGTTCAAAATTTGGAATAATTAGTCATATTTTTAAATTTGGAATCATTAGTCATATTTTTGAAAGGTAAATTTCTGCTCTCCGATTTTTAGCAAGCATTCTTAAAAATGATAATTTAGATTTCTGTGAGGATTGTTTATATGACTCATTTCTTGAAAATTCAACAGAAAGAATATGAAAAATGTCAGTGAGTAGGGAAGAGTGGGTCACTTTTAATAAAAATGTGAAAATCAACTTTGTTTTTGACACAAAAATTTCAATTTTAATTTATAGAATATAAAATGAAACACTTTTGAATGTTCTTGACAATATAGAAACATAATTTTCAGAAACAATTTTACAATTTAAGAAATAACAAACTTCAAAATGCATCCCATAACTCCCCACTAACAGAGAGGTATGGGAGAAATTATAAAACAAAATAATTATGCACAAATAGTCCAGTGTCGGCTATATATACAATCTAATAAAGGTTGTAGGTTGATAATGTCTGTACTACAATATTAAATTCCTGTATTTTCATCACTGAAAGGAATATTTAGGATTGTCAGTCATAGTCATAGATGACATAAAAAATAAATAATTAAAATAAAATAAAAATAATGAATTATCAGTTCAATTTATTTACAGTTTGAAGTAAGTAAATGTGTTTTCAATGTTATAATTAATGTATTACTCTCTAAAATTAGTTGCACATTAGCAATTTTCATTAATCTTATTAAAAAGAAGGAATTAGACTTTCCCATTCCTCCCTCTACCTTTTTACACTCACACTTTTTGACTATTGAAAACTGATTGGTAAACATTTTGACAGTAGTGAAAGAATAAAGGTAAGAAAACGTAAGGCATAGTCCATGTCAATTCAGGCAGCCAAAGAAAAAATCTTACCTTCATAGTCTCAGAAGTTCTTTGATTGAACATATATTAAAATTCAGGAAAAAATAAAATTCCCGTAATTTTTGGTTTTCCCCAAAAAAATTTCAGAACCGAGATACAGGGTGCCAAAGATGGCATCCCGAGCACCTTTTCCCGTTTGCAATTTTCGAAAAAAAGTTTAAAGTGCTCTATCTCTGAAACGATGCAAGATATGTCATTGCAGTTTATTTCATTTTAAAGATAATATTATTCTGCTTAAAAAGATATACTGTATTTTGAAATATGTATTTAATTATTTTTACAGCAGCCTTCTAAAAAAAAGTTTTTTTAATCAAAAATAATTTTTTTCTCAAAAATGCCAATCTCAAAAATTTTGATTTTTTTACTGTTAGTCAATACCATTGAGTACTACCTTCACTGTAAAGGAGAACTTCCACTTTTGAGTTTAACAAGTTTTAGAATCATTTCAAGAATTTAGAGAATTTTACAGGAACTGCATGTCAAAAGTTCCAATAAAAGTCTCTCATTTTTTGTTTATTTGTATCATATGTAGCCTATTACATATCCTAAACAAGTTAGAAATCACACGTCAAACATGGTAAATGAGGTGCATTCATACTATCACTAGTTTTATAAATATTTAGATCTTGGTGCAATAAGTATTACACTCGATCTTAATATTTAAAAAAAGCAGGTGCATTGGCATACTACTGTCTTCAAGGATTATGCAGGGCTCCCAACAGATTTTAGCCCTCAAAAAGGGGGAAAGGGGACCATTTTCATTTAAAAAGGGGACTTTGGGGGACCATTTTTGTTTAAAAAGGGGACTTTGGGGGACCATTTTTGCTTAAAAAGGGGACTTTGGGGGACCATTTTTATTTAAAACAGAAACCAAATAAGGATCATATGTGCATAAAAATATAGCACAAGTTTTCCTAAATAAGAAAGTAAATTTTTAAAATTACCCCAGAAAATATGTTAGATGGTTATCTTTATAAGATTTCATTAAACAATGTACACAATTTTATTTAAACACATTTAAATATGCTACTGAAAAAGTATATAAAGCATTCAACATTTTGGCATTCACCTTGATAATTCTCGTTACAGGTAAAAAACTAGTTAGATGTGCCAATCCCAAAACTTTCTTCTATCTCATACGTACATTTTATAATATTAAAAAAAATAGTTACTCATTTTAGTGCCTTAATAATTTTAATTCAATACCATACCAACTTTGATTTTCATCTTAAACTTCTGCTTCAGTCAATTAATCGGAGTAAAAAAAAAATTTCGTCTCTGCACAAGCCGATGGACAATAAAATGATAGGCAGTTTTTTTTTTTTTTTTTTTTTTTTTTTCAAATTCAGGAAGAACCTACTTGCCTCACCAAAAAAATATACAAAAAATTTAGTTCAGTTCTAGAACTAACTTTATACACTTTTAGGTGGTGCAATATTGTAAATGGCATAAAATTTGCTATTGCAGCGCCATCTTCCGGAGGATTTTTTTCAAATTCGGGAAGGACCAACTAGTCATAGCCATACAGTTACACAAAAAATTTGGTTCAATTCGATGCATAACTTCATATACTTTTGGTCGGTACAATATTGAAAATGGCACAAACATCACGATTGCAGCGCCCCCTTCCAGCATATTTTTCTCAAATTCTGGGAGGACCAACTAGCCATAGTTATACAGTTACATAATAAATTTGGTTCAATTCGATACATAACTTCATATACTTTTGGTCGGTACAATATTGAACAAGTTGGAAATTGCACGTGAACGTAGCAAATGAGGTGCGTTCATACAATAACGAAGTTTTAAAAATATTCAGATCTTGCTGATATAGTAGAGCGTACTCCGGATACAGTACAGTAGTCGAAATCTTTACATTTCTGTAAATATACAGATAATAATTTTTTTTACACCTCAGCAACGTATATCTTATTCATAAAATGTGAAATAGTTGAATATAATTAAAACACGTACCAAACCATGTTTCCCCGTATGGCATTATATAGTGGAATACTTTTGTGTGGCCCTGTAATTTAATAATAAAAATTCTTTGCATCACAGATTGTACGGAATGCATATTTTAGTATATATTTCATAGATTCATGCCAATTCTATTATGTTCGAATGAGTGTAACATCATTAAAATGCATTTGAAACTTTTTCCCCATTGACCGTAATGTAACAAAATCCTTTTGATTGTCCCTGTAATTGATCTATGCATCCGATTTTCATAACATTTGAAATGACTCAACTAAATTACGCAATAATTATATGTTTTAAATTTCAAACGATTAAAATGCATTTAAAACTTTTTCCCCTATTGACCGTAATGTAACGGAATCCTTTTGAATATGTCCCTGTAATAGATCTGTCCATCCGATTTTCATAAAATTTGAAATGACTTGACAAAATTATGTTATAATTATGTATTTTAAATTTCAAACGATTCGGTTGGGTAGTTTTTGCATTGTTATATGCGGACAGATGGACAGACAGACGGACGGACTGAGCGACAACAATAGGTGCTACGTATTTACATAATTACGAACGCACCTAAAAAGGCACAAACATCACAACTGCAACGCCCCTTCTGGTGGAATATTTCAAAACTGAAGGAGGACCTGCCTGCCACAGCCAAAAACATTCACAAAAAATTTGGTTCAATTCTATGCATAACTTCATGCACTTTTTGATGGTAGAATGGTGACATACGGACACACAGACATTTTGTAAAAACATGTTTTTTGGAATCTCTGACCCCTAAAACGTGTAAATCCGTCAAAAAATTTCCGAGTACAATACTTTCTTCTATTGAAGATAGAAGAAAGTAATAATAGTGATCAGTTAATAAAAACAAGTGGGTAAGTGTGATCACAGATCACTCAGGTTTTATTTAATATTCCTTTCAAAACGTTCTAAACTTTAATTAATAAACCAAAATTGTTAATAATGAAATTTGTTAAAAATTAACAATGGTTTATAATGATTAAATCCTTATATAGATGGGGATGATATAAGAGAGTGAGAATGAAGGTAGAGATTGAGTGAAGAACAACATTATTCATAACCTGGCCTTAAATTTAAGATATTACATGCCATATTGTAGATTACATTTTTGAAAATTTATTTCAATAGCAGAGTTCATTCTAGGCGTTTTTCACAGGGCGCGCCGCACCGCCCGCCCTTCTCTTTAAAATTTGCCGCCCCGGTGGCCCCATCGTCCGAAAACCCCGCCCCGTCAGCCCTTTCACTCGGAAAATCGACCAGGAGAGAAAAAAAAAAATCGCCCTTTTAAGTTAGTTTCATTGCTTATTATTTCAAACCAACTCTAAACTATTTGCAAGCATTATGTAACCCGATAGCTCCATTCCTAATCTGTCCCTTTTCACACCTGCCCCCTCCCCCACTAACCAAACCCCAACCTCTTTATATACAAACACCAATTACTTTCAGTTAAACTCTAGCACCCACAATGTCATAAATTTTTCTTTGTCTGCCCTGTACAGTGTCTCGACTACCGTGAAAATTCGCCGAAATAAGAAAAAAAGAAAAAGTAAAGATCCCCAGCTTCTCGTGGAGGATCCCCAGAAGTGGATGACCTGGGGGTCGTGAGTTGAGTTTTCAGAAAATGACCGTAAACACATACTCTTTGTCCATAGTAGTGATTTATAGAGTGAAAGATATGCACACACAGTACTGTGAGAAATTCACAGGAATGAATAATTTCTTTCCTCAGTTTTTAATATTACAGCCTGGTATCGACTGCTAGAATCAAAGCCCAAAACTCCCAAAAGATTAGTCATCTATATATTTTTTTGCACTGAAACAAAAGAAAACTTCAAAGAAATAGGCGAAGAGAAATATTAAAATATTATCTGTCATATCAATGAAAGAAGTAAAAACTGGCCGTTTTGTCATAAACGTAAATGATTTTCTATTAATTTAAAAAGTTATTCCTCAATCTCTGATACCTCAAACAGTCAACTATGCATTATGAATAAACAAGGGCAGTACGCAAACTCGGCCTTCTTGAATTAACCTGAATGAAAGAAATAATTTAGTATCTCACTTTTTTTTTTGGGGGGGGGGGGGGGTTAAATAAAAATAATTTATTCTGCTACATTGGAGTTTTTCTATACTGCGAAAACTAGGTGCTAACCTTTCTCTTCATACTAATATTTTTTTTCTTTCTTTTATTGGGGAAAAGCTTTTAGTTTCGTTTGAAGATCTTCTATAATCAATTTAGTTTTAGCATTGTATTTGCCGCGTCACACTTCCGCTTTATTGCCGCTACCGACCGTATGCTACACTAACTTTATGAAGTCTACTCTATTTTCTTACATTTCCAATTTTGATTCATCGAAAATTCATTCATTTTATCTTGCTTCATTCACTATAAAAGGTTTATTTTTACTATCAGAAATAATTGCCCCTCATTTCATTTCAGATAATGACTCACAATACCGGATATTCTTTAAGAGTCTTAGTTGGTGGTTTTATAATGTAAACACATCGCGAAAGAAACTCAAAATATCAAGTGCATTAAAAGCTAAATGTTTTCTATTTTCATCCTTTATCTTCTTGCTTAGTAAAATTCTGTGTCCCGAATCAAATTAACTGGACTTATTTTGGAAAACTGGAAACTTATTTTATTCAAAATAAGTTTCGTTTTCAGCTTATTAATTTTGTTTCAATTTAAAATTCATATTATTTTTATTCCATAAGTCAAGCAGCAAAATGATCGTACGATCAGCTCTTGCGGCTTGCCTTAATGATGGTAGATGTGCCAGTAATGGGCCACCTTCCAGTAATGGGCCACCTCGCACTTTTTGGTTTATAAAAAAATAATAAATAATAGTTAAGCTTTTATTATTTTTTTCTGAACTCTACCTTGCATGCTTTATAAGCTGGATTAATTTTTTACACTTTTCGTCAAAACAATTAGAAAGCAGAAAATAAAGTTTCACAGTTTTTCTGTTTTTCACTGAAAATCTTAATGAACATGTTAAGAGCAGACTTTACTTACTTAGTTTTATATCTTTTTTATTTTTCTGTAAAAATTGGATGTTTTTGTTTGGTTAGCAATATAAAACATTGAATTTAATATACCAATGGTCATTTACAAAATTTTATTTATTTTTAAGATTTTACGTGGGGTGGTCCATTACTGGATTGCTTATTTCGTGATTTGCCAGTAATGGGCCACCCAAGTGACCAATACTAAAAGTGTAATTTCAGTAGTGATAAAATATTTTGATTTAACTGAAAACTAAATAAACAAATTTAATACTTAAATTTTACTTACTAGAATTTAATAAAGACAATTTCTTTATAAATACAGTCAAGTCTCTCTATAACGAAACTCCATACATCGAATTTCTCTATATAACGAATTTTTAGTAGGAATGTTCCCCTTTTCCCATGATTACATTAAAAACAGTCTCTATATAGCGAAATATCTATCTCCATATAACGAATATTTTCATAAAATGTTCTTTATTCAATTGTAAAAAAATACTTCGAAATCACATGAAATCAAATTTCCATCTCTTATTCCTAATTTGTCGTTCAGTGCTGAGTTTTTTTTATATTACTCCTCTGCTTGAATTTTCTTGTTCCTTAAGTCCAACAAATTCATCAACCCCCTCCATTTACACACCTTTCAACATCCTTCTCAAAACAGTGTTAATTGAATAGTTATACATATAAGAACGGGATCAATGGGGGTAATTTAAGAAAAAACAATTTACAATTGCTTCAAAAAGGCCGAATTTTGTATGCAAGAGGATAATGTGGATTCTGAGGAAGAAGATGCGACTTAAGCAGACATAAAAAGAACAAGTTGGAAATTGCACGTGAACGTAGCAAATGAGGTGCGTTCGTACGATAACGAAGTTTTAAAAATATTCAGATCTTGCTTTTATAGTAAATAGTACTTCGGATACAGTATATTGGTTGAAATTCTGTAAATATACAGGAATAGTAATTCTTATTACACCTCAGCAACGTATATCTTATTCATAAAATGTGAAATAGTTGAATATAATTAAAACACGTACCAAACCATGTTTCCCCTTGTAGCATTATATAGTGGAATACTTTTGTGTAGCCCTGTAATTTAATAATAAAAATTCTTTGCGTCACAGATTGTACAGAATGCATATTTTAGTATATATTTCATAGATTCATGCCAATTCTATTATGTTCGAATGAGTGTAACATCATTAAAATGCATTTGAAACTTCTTCCCCATTGACCGTAATATAACGGAATCCTTTTGATTGTCCCTGTAATTGATCTATGCATCCGATTTTCATAACATTTGAAATGACTCGACAAAATTACGCAATAATTATATGTTTTAAATTTCAAACGATTAAAATGCATTTAAAACTTTTTTCCCTATTGACCGTAATGTAACGGAATCCTTTTGAATGTCCCTGTAATTGATCTATCCATCTGATTTTCATAAAATTTGAAATGACTCGACAAAATTATTTAATAATTATTCATTTTAAATTTCAAACGATTCGGTTGGATGGTTTTCCGTTGTTATATGCGGACAGACAGGCGGATAGACAAACGGACAGATAGACAGATTGTCAGACAAACGGACAGATAGGATGGACAGACAGACGGACTGAACAACAATTATAGGTGCTACCTATTTACATAATTACGAACGCACCTAAAAATAATTATCTGTTATTTTTTGTAGGGTGGCCCATTACTGGAACATAGGCGGTCCATTACTGGAACATAGGTGGCCCATTACTGGGCATTTGGGTGTTTAGACATATTTCTATTATTTAAAATGAAATTTTTATTTCTATTGGGAAATGTAACTGTGGGATTAGTTAAATATTGTTGAAAGATTAATCTAATATGAAAAAAATTTGTATGCAATAATTATAACTATTAATAAAAAATTATTTTTTAGAGAAATTCCTTAAGGTGGCCCATTACTGGCACATCTACCCTATATTATTTTTTCCCCTCTTTTTCTTTTTCTTTTTTCTTTTTTTTTTTTTTTTTTTTTTTTTGCAAGAACAATTTTGCCATTGGAAGTCTCTTCTTTTAAATATAAAAATGATCCTACGAATGTATTAACCAATTTGCGTTGCTAAGTGCAGAAAAAAAACTACTGAGTTGTAAAAAAAGAAAAAAAAAAAGAAAAACCAATTTTTTTTTTTTTTTCATCACTGTTAGAAAGAAAAAAAAATCCATATCTCCTATGTAAGTTAACCAATTTCTTTCAAATTTTCAGCAAGTTGAAATGATAATAAGTTAGGCAGTGTAATAATTTTTTGTTAAAATATAACCAGTTTTTAGAAAATTACAATGCCTGCCAAAAATTTCCACTATACAGAAACTGCGAAGAAAGAGTTGTTTATTAACCTTGCTCACTAAGTGAAATCGAAAATCTACTGTTGTTTACTCAATCAGATCATCAAAACTTTGGATGGATAATGTTTTGCTGTGCAGAAAGGAACCACGACTAGATTCTTTTTTTTATTTATTTTTTCTCTTTTTAATTAAGAGGTGATTTTGAGGCATAATTTTGAGTAAAAAAAATATTTTCTGAAATTTACAGCAATTTTTCTGAAAGGTTGCAACAGTCTGGGGGGGAGGGGGCATCCACTCTCGGCACAATGGTTTTTTTTCTTGTTTTGTTTTTTTCTCGTGATCCTTTGACAAAATTTAGAGTTTTTAACAATTTTTTTTAATTTGCTTTTTTTTTTTGACGTAATTTGCGATTTTTTAAAAAGAAATTAGTATTTGTTTCGTGAACTATGGATGAAATTTGCGATTTTTCACGATAGTTTGATCCCGTTTTTTCTGCGATTCTTTGACGATATTAGCAATTTTTCTTTGTACGATTGAATATTTGTCGAATATCGTGATGGATTTTATATTCAAATTTTCAGGATTATAACTTTTTTTTTTTTTTCTTTGGA
Organism: Maratus speculifer; assembly: GCA_964019185.1. Classification (NCBI taxonomy): domain Eukaryota; kingdom Metazoa; phylum Arthropoda; class Arachnida; order Araneae; family Salticidae; genus Maratus; species Maratus speculifer. The sequence continues at coordinate 274,257,023 of OZ025289.1, read as the reverse complement.
TAATTATCGCCTTATTTTTTCAGAAATATTGGAACAGAATCACTCCTTAACTAAAGATACTTTTATAAAAACTTGTATTTAGCTTTCATAAACAAAAAAATCTCAAATTTACTTCTTTTTACTTCAGATAGCTTACTTTACTTTTTTTCCTATTAAAATATCTGTTTTAATATTAGCATTTTTTTGTATTGAAAATGCGTTCTTGACATAAATCATGAACCCCCCTTTTTTTTTGGGGGGGGGGGTGTAAAAAGGGGGCAGTAGATTTTTTTTTACATAAACAGAAAACGATCTGAAATCCGGAATCGCCGAGATCCGGGGGGGGTCCGGATTTTTTATCCGGATCAGCTGATAAAAAAAATTCCAGATTAGTAATTTTATTTGATAACTTCGTTTGAAAATAATAAAATTGAGATTTTTCTGTCAATCAGTTGTTTTAATTTTTGAAAACAAGGACCAAAATTAAGTGTCTGAGAGATTTTACGGATGCAAAGTAAGCAAAATAAGTGTAAACTACGCTGTCCTGATTTTATTGCTATTCGAAGAGAAATCATACAAAAAGTACTGTAAAATAGCAGGACACTCCCTTGTTCTTCCCCATTTAGAGGCTTATTCTGAATAACAAAAAATTCCCCCCCCCCCACACACTCACCCGAAATTGACCTTTCCCCTTCTCCCTCCCCCTTTTTATGTACACAAAATATAAACCCTTTAAAACTCTTTAATTTAAATTATTTTCTTTTATTTAAAATCTTTAATAAAATAAATAAAAAAACAAGTGATTCAATAGCTGCTTAAAGGGAAAAAAACTGTTTCTTATCTTTTGATTCTTACCTCATTAAGTCAAAAATCTTTCAAAGTCTTTTCTCTTCTTCTTTAATAGTTGCTTCATTTTGCTATAACAATGAAAGATCGATCATGTAATTCTCTCCTCCCCCAACCCCCATCCATGATTGAATATTCCTCTGCTCCTCTACCTAACATATAAAATTTGAAAAATTTAAAACTCTTATTATTATTGTCTTATTTGTAAATCTTTAGTAATTGATCAGTCATCTAATAAACTCCCTCCCCCCATTCTCAAGAAAATATACTACTTTTCCTCTCAGTTTCTACTAATTTGTAAAAAATCATGTTATTCAGAGGGTAAACAACTGTTTTTTTTTTTTTTTTTTTTTTTTTTTTTTCCCCCAAAAAAATAAATAACAATACGGTAGGGGGGGAAATGTAAGCTTGGCTTGTAGAAGGAAAAGGAAAGGAAAATGGGACTGGGGGAAATATAAAATTCTAGAAAGGGAAATTAATATGATTATTTTATATTGTCACTGCAAAGTGTGAGGGGAGAAGGTAAAGGGGGAGAAGAAAATACTTTTTTATGGATGGAGGAAGTTCGATTAGTTGATTATTTATAATTACCAGGAGTGTTTCTCGTCCGAAATTTCCGAAAATTTAAGGCATCCTCTTCCGAAAATTTGATATTGGGTTATCAGTTCCGCATAGTTGTCAACTTGTACGGTTTTGCGCGCGGAAAAAACAATTGCGTAGAAATGCAAATTTCGTGATAGGATCGCCAAAATAGCATACATTTCGTCAATATTTCGTGGAAAAACGACGATTTCGTCAATGTTTTTGCGAACGAACTTTGTCAAAAGATCGATGAAAAACACGAATTTCCTGTGCGGATCGCGGAAAAAGCGGCAATTTCACCAAATATCGCAGATAAAACGCCGATTTCGTCTAAAGATTGCGGATATAATGCTGATTTCCTTAAAAGATCGCGGGGAAAAAAAAACGCCGTTTTCAATAAAAGATCGCTTAAAAATATTTTGTCAAACGAATATTTGAAAAAATACGCTGATTTCATCAAAAGATCACGGAAAAAACGCCGATTTCGTCAAAAGATCGCGGGAATAAAACGCCGTTTTCGAGGAAAAAATCGCGGAAAAAAAGCAAATTTTGTCTAAAGATCGTCGAAAAAACGCCAATTTCATTAAAAAAAACCATGGGAAAACACTGATTTCGTCAAAAGATCGCGGAAAAACCGCCGATTTTGGCAAAAGGTCGCAAAAAATCGCCAATTCTGCAAAATTATTGCTGATTTCGTCCGAAGATAGCGGGAAAACGCCGATTTTGTCCGAAGATCGCTGGAGGGGGGGGGACTCACGACCCCCCCCACTCCCACCGATTTCCGGAAAAAAAAAATTTCATCCGGAATAACCCCTGATAATTACATTAATGTGCCCCTTTTTTTTCATTGTGCCCTTTTATGGCAAGGTGCACCCTGCCTGCCCTTGATCCTAGAGTGAACTCTGTCAATAGCATCCCCTGGTGACAGAAAGGGATGAAAAGATGCTAACCGTTGAGATATGTTGAGCAGATTTTTTTTCTTAATTTTTTGGAAAATTTATGAAGTAAGGAATGCAATTAAAATTAAACCATCTACTAATGATGAAAAAATGAGTTAAGACTGTGGGAAATGGCTGCTTAGACCAAGAGTTTTAAAAGGATGTGTGAAAAAAATCAATTTTCTGATTCCCCACTCCACATACACAGGCACATGAAGAAACGTCCCTAATTGTCTGGGGTCAAAATAGACCCTAGCAAAATGTTGGGCTTGATGAGATACCTCCTTCGGTCAACCCTTAAATTGAGATTGAATCTTGCTGTAGTTTAATTAGGGGTTGAGTTTGAAAATTGCTGAAGTTTTATGAAAATCAGTGCATTAGTTCTTGAGATAGAGCTATTAATGAAATTGCAAATAATGCAGCATAACAGTGTCACTTGTTGAGCGATATACACTAAAAACTAAACAGCTCTAGTTTATATGAAGGTTCTATCAAGGTCTTCAATCTAAAGTTTTGTGCATAAACGTGCATTAGTTCTTGAGACACAGTGCTTTTTAACAGACATTTTCTAAAAACCACTAATTTTGTGTGTTCAGGACCTTCTAAAATGTATAAATCCATCAAAACTGGAAGTCGAAATTATTTCATATATTCAATATTTCTTTTTGTAAAGATTAAAAAAAAAGTAAAAAAATGTGAAAAGGCATTTTACTCCAACCATTTTCTTTAATATGATTCAGAGTTGTGGACTTTAAATTAATTTTTCTTAGTTTTAATCGTCTGTTTCCACACAATTCAATGATTCTTTCCATTCAAAAAAGCTTCACTTTTTTTAGGCGAGGGGGGGAGGGATGAAGCATACCAAGGCCCATTATTGAAGACTGGTCAAGCAGTAGTTTAATATAGTAACTTTTGTGTTCTGCAATTTTTTAATGTTTAAGAATTTTAATGAAATTCTTAAAATTTGCCTGTATTCTGTTGTGATTTTTTAACATTTAGATTCATGAAAGAATTTTAATTACAACGCTTTTTTATACCCATTATATTGCTTTTTTACGACCACTTAAAAAAAAATTTGTCTTCTTGGATTTTTAAACTTTTAGTGATTTTCAGTTTTTTTTTTATTTTGCGGAGATTTTTTTCAGACACAGAAAAGGGGACTTGGGGGACCAAAATACAAAAAAGGGGAATTTTGGGGGAAAAAGGGGACCATTTGGGAGCCCTGATTATGTTAAAAGTGTTTTTGATGCAGTGACTTTTGCTTTGGCGGGTAAATACTTTTGTTATTAATATTTTTTGTTAGAATTATTTTTCTCTAAGAGTTTTTTTTTCTAGATTTAAGCAACATACTAATTTTAATTTAATATGTCATTTTTTAAATCATGTAAACATTTGTTACTTCTTGTTGACTGTGAGGTTTTTTCTTAGGACGATTATTCAGAAAAAAAGAGAGATGGAGGAGATAATATTAATCATTTAAAAGATCGCCTCCTCCTTTCCACTTGTTAGGATCCTCAAATGAGAACACTGGGCTCTGCCCAAAACAGATAATAAACATCAATAGGATGATTCGCACAAATAAATAAATAAAAATATAATTTCATTTTTACTAATACAAATTCGTATCAATTAAGAAAAAAGAAAAAGCTGCCGGCGTACATTACTATAGGAAAATATAAAGAGCATGAAGAAAATACTACTATTTTACAGAAACCATCATATGTAAACAAATGATAATTCACGTATTATTAACTTCTATAAAAATTATTGGACATAATTTGAATAACCTGCATTCTATTCGGATGAATTAAAATAACAAAACGAATAACAATAACTTACTTACATGTTTTTAAATTGTTTTTTATCTCTATCCAATCAAAGAACACGAACACGTGAATTGTTGTTTACATTGAAATTAGTTAAAGTAAAAGTTGATATTCTGTAAAAGAAAAAAAAATAACAACTTAACGAAAACCTCGTCACTTTAAACAAATAATATTAATATTGAAATGAATGCCATTAAAAAGAATTTTAGAGACACTGATTATGTTTCAACTATTTTACTGACAGCTCCAAAATTTACAAAAATATCACAGATCAGACTAAAAACATCTCAACATCACATATTTTGGTTTTATTTTCAATTTTGCGAGCCGGCAAGTTGTTTTGAAATATATTTTCTTGTTTTGTTATTAAAGAATAAAATGGTATATTTCCTGTTTAAATATCAATATCCTCTATGATTTTAAAAATAAATTATTGAGTGAATTCTTTTATTTTTATTGTATTTCGGTACATTTGCTGAAGAAATTTGCAAATTCGTACTTACACATTTAAGTATATTTTATAGGATTACTACTTTAATTTCTTCTACATCATTTATGAGTTAATTTAATGTGTATTTTACATTTAAAAAACATTTATTCAGCAGCAATAATATCAATTTATTAAATAATTTGTTTTTATTATGTTTATCAATCTTGTTAAATTACATTTTTAAACCATAATACTTTTAAAAATAAATAAAAGTAATCACATATAGGTAGCCAGTTACTTCTACAATATGGAAATTAAGTCTGTTTTTAGTTTTCTTATTTATTATTTTACTTGCAATTAGCAGGATAATGTGCTCGTTAAATTGCTACATTTAACGATATTATTTAAAGGGTAGATGTGCCAGTAATGGACATTCCTGAATATTTTTGGTTTAAAAAAAAAAATAACCAATAAATATTTAACGTTTATTATTTTTTTTTTTTTAATTCTCTTTTGCATATTTTATCGTTTTGCACGATTGTTGACTGTCTTAATGAAACCAATTAAAAAATAGGAAATAATGTTTCAAAATTTCTCAATTTTTTTCAATGAAAATCTCAATGAACATGCTAAGAGCTGGCTTCACAATAAATTTATGTATTCTTTATTTTCTAGCATAATTTGGAGCTTTTTGTTTTGATATAAATAGAAAACTTTGATTTTTATATATTAATAGCCATTTATAAAATTTCTTTTATTTTTAAGGTTTTTAAGAGAGGTGTCCATTACTGTGATGCTTAAATAGTCATTTTTCAGTAATGGACATCCCATGTAAACGCTACTAAAAATGCAATTCCGGTAATCTTTATAGTGTATAAAATACTTTGACTTAATTGAAAACTTAAATAATCAAATTTAATTTTTAAATTACACTTACCAAAGTGTAGGGGTGCAAAAAATGTTTCTACTCCTAATGTTTCCCTCAATCCACATGGAAATATTCCCAAAATTTTACGCAACGTTATAGGTAAATACTGTCAGATTCCCCCCAGGTTTAAAAAGGAGCAGGGTACTACTGTTCTGAAAAGGGCACTTTTTACATTCATCAGGCACTTTTATAGAGTTGAATCTAGAATCCAGTGGTTCAAAAAATCGGTGAAAAACAGGAATTTCATGAAAGAATCGAGAAAAAAAATCCAAAAATTTCATTAAAAAATTGAAAATAAGAAAAAAAAAGGTAAATAAAAAAAAACAGCCAAATTTGTCAAAAAATGGCACATTTTGCTAAAAAATTTTTTGAAAAGTCACATTTCGTAAAAAGATCTAAAAAAAAGAAAACAGAAAATTTTGCTAATAGATCACAAAAAATGGCAAATTTCTTCAAAAGATCACAAAAAAACGACAATTTTGTCATGTGAAAAAACGCAAATTTCATAAAAAGGGTGCGGGAAAAAAAACAAAACAAAAAAAACACATACATTCAGAGTTCTATAATCCGCCCAAGTTCAGAGTCAAAAGTTGTGCGGATTATGGAATATTGTGGATTATAGAGTATTTTATATTGCATGTCATTTTATTATTCCTAGACAGAATTTTATCTTTATAATCAATGTAATATGAAAAGACAAATATGATATCTAATAATTAGTTTAATATGCTATCTCAAAAAATGACTTTTTAAAGTTATTTTATTAAAAAATTGATACATATGTGCATTTAAATAAAAATAATTACATATACATATTACATATGTTAAGTAGTACAGTTTGTTTTTTACTATTAATAAAATAAAAAGGTTTTTTAAAAAAAAGTAGATAATCGTTATGATTTTTTTCCATTTCTTTAATTTTTTGTTTTAAAAAATCCTTTTTGGATCACAAATTTGTAAATTTTCTTAGTTGTTTATTTTACTGTTTACATTCGTAAAGTAACGCGAGTTATAGAAAATTGCGGATTATAGAACCTTGACTGTAGTTCGTAATGGGAGTGGAATCCCTCTTTTCTCCTACCTCCATTACAACTCTTCAGAAAATTTCCTGTGAATTTTAATTTTTGCTTAGGATTACCTCTGTGATTGTCTGATTTTTTCCAAAATTAAGAAAAATTAAGGCAGTCATTTCTGAAAAATAAAAAAGTCATCAATTTTCTTTTCGCATGCCCTTGATTTTTAAGTAGGAAAATCCGCTTTTGGAGCAATAAAAACACAATTTTAAAGCAGGAAAATTAGTTTATAGAACAGAAAAATTCACTTCTGGCATTAACTTTTTTTTTTGGTGTGACCCTTTGACGAAATTTGTATTTTTTCGCGATAATTTGACAAAATCTGCCTTTTTTTCAGGATATTTTTTTTCGTGAATCTTTTGACAGAATTTTCCATTTTATTGCAATTTTTGGACAATATTTGCCATTTTTTCGCAAATCTCTTAAGGAAATCTGCCGTTTTATTGCGATTTTTTAACGAAGGTTGCCATCTTTCGTGATCTTTTTGCAAAATTTGCCATTTTTCGCGAATGGTTTGACAAAAATTTCCGTTTTATTGCAATTTTTGGACAAAATTTATCGTGTTTTTACAATTTTGGAGAAATGTGCCGTTTTTCTAGGATTTTGCAATTAAATTAGCCATTTTTTCACAAATCTTGTCGGAAATTAGTCGTTATTTTACCATTTTTTAATGAAATTTGCTGTTTTTTCATGATTTTTTGACGAAATTACATGTCTTGTGGGACACTTGAGCTATTTTTTGCACAATTTATGCACTATAGAGCATCTGCATCATCGCTAAAGGGCTGTGTTTTTTCACATGTGGGGCAATAAGGGTGCTATTTTTTTGAATGAGCAACAAGAGGGGTGCTAGTTTTCAGATGAGGGGCGGAGCGCCCCCCCTCCCCTGAAACCCTCTAGGGGAAACTCTGTGCTGTATTACCATAGGTATAAAAAATTTCTTTGTGCAACTTTTCTCAATTTATACACAAATATATATGGTAGGAATGATTCTGAAAGAAAAAAAAATTCGGTACTTCTAGGTTATCCCGTCGACCAAAAAATTATCGCCAAAATATAAGATTAAATGCCAATAATGGATGATCGTGAATGTCACATTCAATGACATTAAATGCGATTCACGTGTTTAAAATGTCATTAAGTGATTTTTATTTCGACTTTTTATTAATATTTTTATTAATATTCTACTAATTATTTGTTTATTCGTTATTTAAAACAAAAATTGTGTCAACATGTATAATTTGGCTATTAGTTTGGCGATTTGTATAATTTGGCGAAATTGGTCGACGGGATAACCTAGAAGTACCAAAAATCCTTAAGTCACAGCAAATTTTCTGAAAGATTAGAGCAGAGTTGGGGAATCCACTTCCAGCATTATGTTTTTTTCGTGACCCTTTGACAAAATTTGTACTTTTTTGCGATCTTTTATTGAAATTTGTCTTTTCTAGCAATCTTTTGACGAAATTTGGAGTTTTTGGTGGTTATTTTGATGAATTTTGCAATTATTTCGAGTGTTCCTGGCGAGTTTTGCTTTATTTTGACTTCCTTTTGACAAAATTCACAGTTATTTCGCCCTCTTTTGACCAAATTGGTTTTTTTCACCTTCTTTCCATGAAAGTCTCAGAATTTTTTCGATCGTTTGATGAAATTTGCAGTTTTTTTAAATGATATTTTGATGATATTTGTAGTTTTTTGCGATGATTTTAACAAAATTGGTGAGTTTTTTTGACTTTGACAAAATGCTGGTTTGTTTCATGATCTTTTGACAAAATTTGCGATTTTGTTTTGGGATCTTTTAACGAAATTTGTGTTCATTTCTCATTTTCTGACAAAAATTTTGCAGTTATTTTGCATTTTTGGAATAAAATTCACGTTTTTTGTAATTCTTGGACAAAATTTGGTATTTTTATTGATAACCAATTTTTTAATTGAATGCTTTAAATTTTTGGAAAATTTGGAACAGAATCGCCCCTGATATACGATACATATTATTCAGAAATCGATTTTGTAAAGGTTGCCATCGCCATACAGATCTTTTTATTTATAGTGAAATTTTTCGAACTCAGGGAATTATGTTTTACATTCTAAATAGTGCGATTATTCATACATTGTAACATAAAAATGTTGGAAATGAGAAATATGAAAAAAATTGTAAATAAATAATTTGGTGCAGTTTTAAATATTGTGCAGTTTTAGCTTTATTACAAAAAAATTAGCTGTTTTAACATTTTCGAATCTCGTTAAAAAAAAAAAAAAAAAAAAAAAAAAAAAAGTGTTGTTTTTATTTTAAATGTGTAAAAAGGGTTTATCATAAAAATAGTTAGTTTAATGATTTATATTGAATTCTTTGAAGATTGAATTAATTTTTACTAACATTCAGATTATATGTTTTGTAGAGTAAAGAAGTAAGTTTTTCCCATCTGCAAATTAAAAACCTGCTTAAAACTTTGCTTTTGGAGGGAAAAATGACACTCTTTTATTCCACAAGAGATTTTATAATAATGTTTTGATTTCCATTTTGATTGAAATCTATTTCTAAAATTGCTTCATTTTTGCCTGACTTTAATGCATACATATTTTGTTTTTTCAGCTTTTTTATTCATTTTTCAAATCTTTGGTCGGTAAAGATGTTGTTGTAGAATTGAAAAACGACTTAAGGTATACATCTTTTTATCTTTTAATTTAAATTACAAATGTTTAAAATAGTGTGCATGATACATAATTATTTCTATTCAAAATAAGTTTTTTTTTTTTTTTTTAATATTGATCAATTGTCAAAATTTTACATGGTATTCACTCTTTTAACATTTGCATATATTATTAAATAGTTTTTGATCTTACATCCATCATAGGAAAATTAAAATAACATATTTATTAAACTTGTGTTTTGTCCCAAGATGTAGGGTCACCCAGTATAATTCCTGGTCAAATACTTTCCGGGATAATTCATTGTCACAGTATTTTTCAGTGTTTAAAAATGTCCTCACCAAAATGAAAAAAATCATAGAGATATTCTAAAATATCTTCTTTTGTAAAATTACTATATTTAATCTGGGGTAAAAGTTTTAAAACTGTTTGCTAAATTTTTGTAAAATAACATTGGTCTTACTAGGGAAGTGCACGAAGTGTGAGTCACCGATTTTGACAAAAGTGCTATCGTTGGAAAGATCTCATCGAGAGCAGCAAAAAACTCGATGGAACAACCCGTCGCAAATGAGTCGTTATCGAGATATGCGACAATATATGTGACGCAACTACCACATACTTAATATGGAGCCGTAAAAAATGTTAGCCTCGATTTTAACTAAAGTGGTATCGTTGAAAAGATATCATCATGAGGATTAAAAAGCTCAATGGAATCACTCGTCGGAAATGAATCGTTTTCGAGATATCCGACAATTTGTGTCACATTTTTAATACACACTTCTAGGAAACTGCATTAAGTGACAGAAATTGTCGGATATCTCGAAAATCGCTCATTTCAGATGGTTTGTTCCTTTGAGTTTTTTACTTCACACAATGATATCTTTGCAACAACACCATTTTCATTATAATCGAGAAAACATTTTTTTTTTGCGGTCCCCCATTAAGTGTGCACTAGAACAGTAGGCACTAGCTACGTGACATAAATTATCGGATATCTCGAAAACGACTCATTTCCGACGGGTAGTTCTATTGAGTATTTTCTCCCTCATGATGATATCTTTTTAAAGATATCACTTTCGTTAAAAACTAGACTAAAATTTTTTGTTGCCCCCTATGAAGTGTGCACTAGTTAAGTGACATAAATTGCCGGATATCTCGATAACGGCTCATTTGCGACGTGTAGTTCCATTGAGTTTTTTACTGCTCTCGATGAGATCTTTCCAACGATATTACTTTTGTCAAAATGGGTGACTTATACTTTTTGCACTTCCCTAGTTAATGCAGTTTCCTAGAAGTGTGTATTAAAAATGTGACACAAATTGTCGGATATCTCGAAAACAATTTATTTCCGACGGGTGATTCCATTGAGTTTTTTAATCCTCACCATGATATCTTTCCAACGATATCACTTTAGTTAAAATCAAGACTAAAATTTTTTACGGTGCCCCATTAAGTATGCGCTAGTTGCGTCACATATATTGTCGGATATCTTGATAACGACTCATTTGCGACGGGTAGTTCCATTGAGTTTTTTGCTGCTCTCGATGAGATCTTTCCAACGATACCACTTTTGTGAAAATCGGTGACTCACACTTCGTGCACTTCCCTAGTTAGTTATATAACACATTTTTACAAAGATTTTTGTCACAACTTTAATTTTAACAATTTTTCATTTCTCTCTTTTTCCTCTTTTTGTTCAATTATTAACTACTTTGGCTATTAAAAAATAGTCTTGAAATTTCTTATACTATTTTAAATAATTTACAGAAGTTGATCAACTATTCACCCATGTATTGTATTGGGGGTAAATCTTGGCCACTGGGGTGATTTCTAATGTTTTACTCATCATTTAATTCCCTTTTATTGGTATATTTAGTAATTTTAAATGACGACAAACCCTTTGAGCATTAACTGTAACCACACTATTCACCCCATATTAGTAAATTGTATTTTTTAATAAATTAAAGTCACCTTGGGGTAATTCCTAGTCACTGAGTTTCTAAAGGTAATTCTTGGTCATTTCTGCTTTCATAATCAAAATAACATTTTGTCAAAAATAATAATTTGTAAAAAATCTGAAAAATAGTTTGAACCATTTGCTTTGAACTGAATACTTCAACTATTCACTTAGTTGAATTTAATTTATTAAAAATATATACATTTTTAAACTACAGTGGAGCATCGTTTATACGACGCCGAAGGGACTACCGAAAAACGTCGTATAAACGATAACGATGTATAATCGATTTTCACTTTCAAAACTTGAATTAATTTTGTTTTCAGTTAGTTTTAATGTTTAACGTGATGATTTTCATGAATTTGTAAATTAAACAAACCAAAATAAACAAATAACCAAAAAAAAAAACAGGGGTGGGGGATTAGTAAGCAATTTAAATATGCATACCATTATTTATGTTTCACCGAAAGGTTCCTCATTTGCAGTACATCATTTTCTTTCCATTTAAAGTCAAAGATCAAAAACCCCGCGTGGCCAACTAAAAGTCGTCAATACTGATAACAGTTAGAAGCAGGGGTGGGGAAATTTTCCAAATTCATACCAGCCAAGGATTTATTTCGCCAGCCCGCAAGATGCAACACACGTAGTTGAAAATAGTTATGACAAAATCGCACGCGATTACAGACAAAATTACTATTACTACAATGCATTTTCATAATTCTTTTTTGTATAATATTAAGAAATATATGTAACAAAGGTAAGATTAATATTAGATAGAACTTAGTACCATACTTACACTGTAATAATTTGGAAAGTTAAAATATCTAGATTAAAAAAGTGTTTCTGATAATGTGCTTATTGCCTACAGTTTTTCAAAAACTAAAAATGCACTCGCCTTATGAGAAAATCCACTCGCCACTGGCGAGCAAAATGATGTATTTCCCCACCCCTGGTTAGAAGGATAGTTTGTTTGCAACTTAAAACAGGTTGGGAAAGCTGGGCATCTCCAAAAAAAAGAATGATCCCCCCCCCCCCCCCAGTGTAATTTGTTACACATAAGCTGATTTTTCAGACTAATCGAACACCAGTCCACATTTTTATAATGTGGAGTGCATTTAAACACGCTCTTTGGTGTCATTCATAGCTGCCAACTTCCGCTCGTTCGTAAACTACACAAGAAAAATAAACAAAAATAAAACTATATAAAATCGAAAAATCGACGTATAAACGATTTTGGGCGTCGTATAAAAGATATATTTTTACATGAAAATGAATAGGAATGAAACGGGACCACATTAAAACGTCGTATAAATGTGAATATCGTATAAGTGATCGTCATATAAACGATGCTTTACTGTACTTCTTAGATTTCTATAAAATAACATTGACCTTGATTTTTATACATTTTACAAGGATTTGTGTCATTATTAAAGTTTTAATTATTTTATTAACCATTTGGAAAATCATTGTTGCACTCAGTCGAGAATACTCTGAGAGATATCTGAAACCAAAATATTTCTTATGTTAAATAAATTAACATTTTTCTTTGTTTACTTCATTTTACAATTAAATAATTACTTCAAAATAGTATTTATTTATTTATTTTAGAGAATAATTATATAGTTAATACTTTGAAAATTGTACATTACCATTCTACAATCTACTAACAGAGTGGATTGTGGACCATTGCACCCCAGCAGTGGATGATCCACTGTGCCCCATCTTGAAGTTCAATGCATTCTTATAAAATTGTTATTTAAAGCTTTCTTTTAAGCATATTAACTTTAATATTAAATAAAAACAAGATATAAACAGAGTTTCCCCCAGGTTTAAAAAGGGGCAGGACGCTACTGTTCTGAAAAGAGCACTTTTTACATTCTTCAGGGCACTTTTTTGATTTTTAAGGGCACCTTTATAGAGTTGAATCTAAAATCTAGTGGTTCAAAAAAATCGTGAAAAAACAGATATTTTGTCAAAAATTGAAAAAAAAAAAAATTGTTAAAAAATCATGAAAAAAACGGTCAGTTTTGTTAAAAGATCGCCAAAACAACAGATTCTGTTAAAAGATCGCAAAAAACGGCAGATTTTGCTAAAAAATCACGAAAAAATGACAAATTTTGTGAAAGATCGCGAAAAAACGGCAAATTTTGTTAAAAGATCGCGAAAAAAACGGCAAATTTTGTTAAAAGATCACAAAAAAACGGCTGATTTTGTTAAAAGATTGTTAAGGGGCAAGCCTGATTTATTGAAAGAGACTTTTTTTTTGAAAAAAGAATACTTTCAGGATTCACATTTAGAAAGTTTTGGACAGTCTAAAAAGGATTGTAACAGGGGGTAGGGGGGGGGAGGAGTAGGTCGCCCTGCACGTGGAAATTTAGGGGGTCCAAATTTATACTACAAACATCATTTTTGGACTATCAAAATAATAAATTGGGAAGGGGGGGAGGACTCAAATTCTAATTATGCTTCGGGTGTAATTTCCTCTTCACATGCCTGATTGTGAAGCAGGAAAATCTGCTTTTTGAGCATTAAAAGCACAATTTTCAAGCAAGAAAATTAGTTTTTAGAACAGAAAAATTCACTTCTGGCATTAACTTTTTTTGTGTGTGTGTGTCTCTTTGACAAAATTTGCATTTTTTTCGCGATTTATTTACAAAATCTGCCGGGTTTTTTTCTGGATATTTTGACAAATTTTGTGTTTTTTCGCAAATTTTCAACAAAATTAACCATTTTTCGCAAATTTTATGGCAAAGTTTTCTGTTTTATTGCAATTTTCGGATGAAATTTGCCATTTTCTCGCAAATCTTTTGACAACATCTGCCGTTCTATCACGATTTTTGGACGAAATTTGTCGTTTATTTACTATCTTTTGAGGAAATCTGCCGTTTTTACGGGATTTTATGATGAAATTAGCCATTTTTTTGTGAATTTTGCTGGAAATTAGTCATTTTTTCACAATTTTTTTAGTGAAATGTGACTTTTTTTCGCAATATTTTGACGAAATTACACGTCCTGTGGGACGCGTAAGAACCTTTTTTCTTTTCGTCGCTGATTTATTACGTAATTTACGCGTTATAGCGTGTCCGAATCATCGCTGAATGACTGCATTTTTTCAAGTGTAGGGCAAGAAGGGCGCTACTTTTTTTAATAAATGAACGACAAGAGAGGCGCTAGTTTTTGGATGAGGGGCAAGAGAGGTGTAATTTTTCAACTAAGGGGCAGGAGGGCCGGAGCACCCTCCTGAAACCCTCTGTGGGAAACTCTGATATAGAATTTTCTGTATTGTGATGTGTGTGCTGCTTCAACTGTTGAATGTTTTCTCAAATATTTTATTTTCTATTTGGGACCGTTCAAGTATTACGTAAGCATATTTTTAGTCATTTTGTACCCCCTCCCCCCCTTGTAAGAAAATATAAGCAAATGCTAGACCCCCCCCCCTTTGCTTATGTAAGATTTTATGACAGTTTATACATCAATATTTCTTGACTTATAAAAAGTTATAAATCAATTACATTATTAATCCTACAAATTTATATAGGCATATAGGGATTGTGATATCAAAATATATAAAATGGTTTTAATATATTGTTGCTTAATGCATTAAATAAACCAAAGAATACAAAATGGTTTAAATATATTGTTATTTATCCATGTATAATATATCCATGACCGATTGAATGGCAGAAAAGAAAATACCGGACTTACCTAAAATTTAGAGTCTTGATCAGACGACGAGACCTTCACCTGGCAAGGCACCTCCAGAGGTATAATCCACAGGTAACTTGGAGGACTTTGCACCCACAACGGATTTTACATGCACCAGGCGTCATTAGCGTACCTGATGGAATTTTAGCCGGCAAAGTGGGGGCGATCTATGCAGACAAGTGCGGAGGTCGGCTGATTGTGGCTAATGGTTGCTGGACTGAGTAGTTTATTGCCTTTGTGAAAGTACTGAGTTTGGCGCCGCACATCACTCCCACTCGCCGTACCAGGTGAAATGGGGCTGGAGCTAGGATTTTTTGAGCCGAAGTGGTGGGATGTCCTTAGCAGACAACAGGGGGGGGGGGGACAGTTTTGAGGGAGATTTACAAAAATAAATAACCAAAACCAAGAAGGCTGAAATGCTAAGTAGTGCCAGAGAAGGGAGAATTTTTGGTCCGAAATGCAAGGCAGTCGAAGCGCTGCTGGTGGTAACGAGATCCCGCCTTTCTACCGTACCCAAGAAAGAAAAAAAAATGTACTTGACTTGGCACACAACTTAACAGACAACAATGAAGACAAAGGGGGAGTGGGTGATGTGGGTCACATGACTGCCGATGGATAAGCAAAGGATAAAATCGAAAATAAACAGCGAATTTCGAACGGACTGTAGAACGCTCTTTCCCCATCATACTTTGTTTGCTTGTTGAATTTGAATTGCAGTTGCTTCGTTGTTTAATGCTTACATAAGAGTTGTTGTGACGCCCCCCTCCCCCTTGTCAGAAAAAATAAGCAGACTCAGGACCCCCCCCTCCCCCTTTAGTGCTTACATAATACTTGAATGGTCCCTTTTAACTATACCTCTTGTTAATTTGTAATTTGAATTATAAAAACATCCATTCAGAAATTTTGTGAAAACTTGAGCAAATTTTCATAAATAATCCTTATTTTATTACAAGATCTAATTAAGATAAAAATTGATGTAACTAGTTAAATACTATTGTGTTCCATTCATATAACATATATCTAATTTTTAACAAAAAGCATTTTACTTATCTGTATATTAAATCTAAATTTTATTATTCTTGTGACCAGAGTGTCACAAGAGTAAAAAAAAAAAAAAAAATGATTTAATATATAGACAAGCAAAATTTGTTTCAAATTAGATATATTTTGCAAGAGTAGACCACAATGGTATTTAATTGGTTACATAAATTTTTATCTCAATTTATTTTATTTTAATTATTTTTACCGTATTTTCGGGAATACCCGCCGCACCCACCGTAAGCGCCGCACCAATGACAATCTGTTAAAAAAAAAAGTACATCGACGTAAGCGCCGCACCATCGTAAGCGCCGCACCCAAGCTGCTGATATTTATACAGTATAAATCTCTAAATTCCGAAATCGTTCGTAGAC
The DNA here is from genome assembly GCA_964019185.1 of Maratus speculifer. NCBI lineage: Eukaryota > Metazoa > Arthropoda > Arachnida > Araneae > Salticidae > Maratus > Maratus speculifer. Next base: position 274,240,701 of record OZ025289.1, on the reverse strand, counting down.
GCGGCTTTTAGTTATTTCCGAATTTTAGTGATCTTCAAAAAACAACTTTAAAATGTAAGTAAAAATTATTGAAAATCATCATTAAAACAGAAAAAAAAATCACATATTTATAAAAAAAAAATCATAAATGGCACATTAAGTTATTTAACAGCAAAGCCAAGCATTTAATCTTATTAAAATTAAATATACACAGAGCATTTTCACGATTACGATTTTATTTATATGTTAGTATTTAGTTGCTTTAATTTAGGCCTACTGGTCATTACTTTTTCCCCAATTACAATGATATTAGCTCAATCTCTGTAATAAAATTCCTTTGTTCCAGGCCTAATATTTTATATAAACTGTTTATGAATTTTTCTGTTGATATTTCTTTGTTTTCTTATTTTACTATATCAAGATAAATAAACTTGGAAATGAATTAGAAGAAATGATTGGTACGGCCATCTGTCGGCAAAATGCAGAATATAATCTAGATTATACTAAAAAGTTAAATACATTTTTGGTGCTGCCATCTGTCGATAAGATAGGATAACTGAACTATATAAATATAAAACATTTGATGATCATTTATGCTATCTGTATTTGAGGTTTCCAGATTTTAGAGACTGTTACAGTATATAAAATATTTTCACTTGAACAGTTAAAAAAAAAATTTTTTTTTCACTTAAGTGCCTAAAAAATATATTTAAAATGTAAAGAAATATCGTATAGAGACACTGACGAAAAAAATAAAATAAATAAAATAAGCTGTTGAAGAAAAAAATCATTGGACGAAAGACACTTAGATTTAATGTATGCAAATGCCTTAAAAACTGTAGTAAAAATATTACTGAAAAATGTGATGTAATAAAGCGTATTGCTATAAGAAAATATTTTTTAAATGCATACTAGTTTATGTTAACTCCTCAGATTACTGCAAAAAAGCAACATTTTGTCACTGGATCAATAACAAACAGAGAAAAATATAATAAATATCAGAAACTTATTTATAATATTATAATCTTACCTGTAAATATTGCAGAATCATTTTTCCCTTGACTGTTGATTTATTATTATTATGTATTTGTTTTTCAATTTAATAACGTTTCCTATCACTGATCCGTTATAAATAGCAGGTATGTAATTTTAATATTAAGATTTCAATTTTTTGTAATATTTATAAAATTTTCTAAAAAAATATTGGATTACATATAATAAGAGAACACTACTTCAAAATATCTTTAAAATATGAAAAATTATTATTGGAATGAAGTGAAAATATAGAAAAAAATATATACAAGATTTTATCAACATGTTTAAAAATCTTCAAATCCATCAAAATCGGAATTTTCACTGTCGGAATTAAATAGTTCTAAAAATTGTTTATCAGTTAATACGTCACAATTTTCATCTTCACTATCATCAGATTCAGATGAATCATCACTAACTGTATTTTCCATGATATTGGCTGCTTTGAAGCCCGACATAATAGTTTTAGCACTAATGTCTTTCCATGCCGATGAAACCCACGACGCTACTTCTTCGTAAGTGGCTTTGCGCATTTTTCCAGAATTTGTAAATGAATGTAGCCCTTCCATCATCCATTTTTCCCACAGTTTTCTTACTTTGGACTTGAAAGATTTATTCACAGCCAAGTCAAGAGGCTGTAAAACTTTAGTTAATCCGCCAGGGATTATTGCTGGCTCGGCTGAGACTTTTTTCAAAGCAGTTTTTACGGAATCACCTTTGTGGGCACTCATTGAGTCCATAATAAGAAGCCCACTAGGCTGAAAAAAAGAATTTTTTCTTTTCCTCCACACTTCCGCCAGCCACTCATACATGATTTCCTCCGACATCCATCCCTTTTCGTTACACCGTATTACGACGTCGGAAGGAAAATTTGCCTTAGGCATAGTTTTGCGCTTGAAAATAATTAGTGGTTTTAATTTGTCTCCATTCGCAGCGCAAGCTAAAACACAGGTAAATGAGGTTCGCTCATTACCAGTTGTTACGATGCCGATTGTTTTTTCCCCAATGGTGTTAACAGTTCTACTGGGGGGGCAATCAAAAGTTAATGGAACTTCATCCATATTAATAATCTGTGCTGTTGAAAAGTTGTTTTCCTTGATTTTTTCAGCGACATACTTTAAAAAAGATGCTTTTGTCTTTTCCCAATCTGCAGGCAGTTCTTGTCCCACAGTTGTCCTGGTTCTTACAGACAAATTATTTCTCGACATGAACCTAAAGCACCAGTTGGGACTACCTTTAAAATTTGTAAATCCCATGTTCGATGCCATAATCCTCGCTTGAAACCGTATCTGAACAGTTGAAACGGGCATTCCTTTTTCCCTTTGCTCCTTTACCCACTTGGCTAAATTTCTCTCCAGATTTGGCCAAACAACAACGCCACTTCTTCGTGCCCTCTTAGATTTTGGCATTTCCTTCAAAATAGATTTTTCAGCTCTCCATCTCCTTACGCAACGCTCATCAACTCCATATTCTCGTCCTGCAGCACGATTACCTATTAGCTCTGCCTTATCAACCACAGCAAGCTTGAAAGCGGCGGTGTAACTTTTTAACTTTTTGGGAGCCATTTTCACTTGAAAAAAAAAATAAATTGCTTAAATAAGAGCGTCAGACAAAAAGAGCAGAACAGTACCGTAAAATAATTCTCAGCTAAAAAGAAAAAAAAAAACGTGTTTGTAGTACGCAATTAAAATCCAATCGGAAATAGGCCGCAATTACTTGCGCCAATGAGAGGAGCGCAGCAGGATGCTAGCTTCCTCCCTAGCATCTTTTCCTAGTAGCGTTCAATTCTAAGTGCTCTTTCCACAGACTTCTAGTTCTTTCCACAAAGTTCTAAACTTTTCTTCGAATCTTGGTCATCCTTGTGTAAATGCGGTTTAGGTTCCCTTAGAAAGACCCCCCACGGAGGGCACTTATCCTAGGGCCTATATCCCTCCTGCAGATAATCGGCCGTCATAAATAACACTATTAACACCACAAAGTTCTAGTTCTTTCCAGCAAAAATCCGTCAGATTTTCGATCAAAGACTTTTTCAAATTAATTTTAGTGTAGGATTTTTTTTTTTTTTTTTTTTTTTTTTTTTTTAAGTTAAGATATTATTTCAGTCACACACAAAGACCTCCTTAATGCTAATCCTATGGATGAAATTTATAAAGATATCGTGTTTGCATTTCAATATTTTTAAATGATTTTTGGGCATTGGATAGTTCAAGTCCATCTATATGCAGATCGTTTTATACTTTTTCGATTTTGAAGATTGTTTTCACTTTCGAAACCGACTCCCAAAATGAAAGTGCACTCATTGAAAAATACCTGTAAGCAAAAAGCGAAAAATGTTCTTTCTACAAATCTATCAGAGTTAATCAATGCAAAAATCATTTAAAAATATTTAAATTCAAACGAAATATCTTTATAAATGTTTCCCATAGGATTAGCATTAACGAGCGGGTCGCTTGACTGAAGTAGCCTCTTAACGAAAATATGATACAGTTGAACCTCAACATTTTAGAATCAGCGGGATCACGGCGATACCGTATTTTCGAGATCTGTTAAAAAATAATTTTAAAACAATATCATGCCCCCCCCCCCCCCCAAAAAAAGCAACTTTTTCCTCAGTGTAAAGAAATGACGATCAAGTAAATTGGTGAAGTAAATAATAAAATACGAATTACATTGAAACACAGCACATATGCTAAAATTAAATTACACATGTTAAACCACAATTGATTAATAAATATATATATAACCATTGTATAATACTACAAATCAGGGCTGTCCAACGCGGCGCCCGCGGGCGCCATGGCGCCCTTTTGAAAATTTCGTATTATAAGACTTTTTAGAAGCAAATTTTTAAAAATTTATACAATGCTTTCTTCATTGTTTATAAAATCTAATTATGATGGTTAAATTTGTTATTAATTAGGAAAATATTTTTTTAATACTTAAAAAGTAAAAGAAAATAAACGTTTTTGATCTTCGCCTGCTCTTTTGAAGATACATGCGCATGAAATTTCACATATTTAGTTTTACCTATTGCCACACGTTCCCATTGACTGCTGCATACGGGAAATTAAAAAAAGCTAAATTTTTCCTTATTAAATTTTGAAAATTTAGGGGTTTTTTTCTCTCAATTTGTTTTGAAAAATTAAGAAAACAGTGCAGAATTATCTCTATCTACGAAAAAAATTATAAACTGTCTCTCTGGAATCACCCATATGGATTGGCCACTATCAAGTATGTCCTTGTTTTTGTATGTTTTTTTAAACTAAAACCCGCTTTCAAAATAAACCAAAGCGAATATCTCTACTTTCAATTTATTATTGTTATTATAGACTCAAAGTTTCTGGCACCTTACCCAAAAAATTTAAGATAATTTAGGTAAATAGATTGTTTAAAATTTAATACGTGTACCTTGAGAGCTGTAAGAGCTTTTAATCTACCGCTCTAAAATTTCCGTTATGTTATTATATTATTCTATTATATTCATTTCAATTATGTTAAGAAATGAATGCATACATATTCTATGCAGCAATATTACCGCATATTTTCATTCATGTGAATAACGGCGCCCTTCATTGAGTGCCAAAAGCTGCGGTGCGCCCTTGCTTAGTAAAAGGTTGGACAGGCCTGCTACAAATCATTATCCACAGCGAATACAATCCACAATTGTTTATCATGCCTGCGGCAAAAAATCGATTCTTAAATAGCTTACAGCACTACAAATTCCTTTATATAAATATATACCTGCATATCTTTATTTAATATTTTAACTATTGATAATTGATTTAATGATTCCTTTTGTGGTAGATTAGTTTATTTTTTATTTGGTACATACGCATCTATCCTTGTTCATTTACAAAAATTTTGTAAGTTTAAATATTTCTTGCTCAAATTTAGACTTTATATTCATCTTAAGTTATTTCGATGATTATATTATGAAGATATAAATTAAGAAAAGAAAAAAAAATCCACAAATCCACTTAGCGTAAAAAAAAACTATTTTCGTTCTTTTTTTTTCTACTGTATTCAAAGAAACAAAACAGAAGCAATGCGATATTAGCCGACTTACGCATCAAGGTCAAAGGGCAACATGTCCGCACATTGAGTCATGAAGAGGATGAGGAGAAAAGGTGACTTTAAATAACCAGTGTCTCTCTCTCTTTTTTTTTTTATTAGCAGAAACAAGAGATAACAAAATTGCACGTTTGCTTTATAGTTATAAATACTTACTTGAGTGCTTTTATTAGGCACTTCTTTAAAAATAAACATAGTAAAAGGAAAAAAAAAGGATAAAATAAGTAGTTTTGTTCAGAACTTTTCGTACGAAACAATTTTTAACCATATCATAGTAAAAATTAATCTATTGAAAAAATTCACTTGGATGATGCGGATATTTTAAATTTTCCGGGTGCCGGATTGTTATTTTTATTTATTAATTATTATTATTATTTTATATGGGCCGGACCGAGCTGATCCCCCCCCCCCCCCTATAGATCGGACTGCTTCACTCAAGTAAAAACATCTACTCGCTAATGTTAATCCTATGGATTTTTTTTTTTTTTTTTTTTTTTTTTCAAATGCGTTTGCATTTTAATATGCTTAAATGATTTCTTTGTATTTTATATCTGAGATGTTGATCCCTAAGAAGACACCTTTTCGATTTCGTTTACAGATGTTTTTAGTGGTATACTTTGACTTTTAGAACCAGTTTCGAAAGTGAAAGTATACTAATAAAAAAACCTGTAAACAAAATCGAAAAAGTAAAGACTCTTTGTGGAGATTGACTTCCGTTATCCAAAGCAAAAAATATCATTTAAAAATAATGGAATGAGAATGACACTTTTTTTTTCTTTGAGATTAACATTAGTTAGCCGATGTTTGCACGTGGGTGAAATAGCCCTTAAAGTTGCCAAGTTAACATCGACTCGTGTAGCACATTTAAACTTATTCTTGCAAAGTCATATGCATTGAAAATTGTTTATATTCTATTGGCTTCTTTTAAATGTTTATCACGGAAGTCGGCCTTTTATTATTTTTTTATTATTCGCCAGGCCCGTTTTTGTTGTTTATCACCTGAATTAACTCATTTGGGGGAAAAAAAACTTGCTGATTCGACCGGTTTCAAAGTTTGGATTATTTTTGCCGGATAAAAAAAGAGTGAGTTATTGAAAAAAATAAAGAAAAATCTTGCTCTCTAAAGTTTTTACTATGTATAGGAAGTCTATTTCAAAAGAGTTCTATACCGGGATTTGAGCTCTCTTTGGGCAGTTTTATTTTCTAACTGGAAGGAGGATCATTAGAAGAAAAAAAATGTGACAGCTGTACATTCCAATATCCTACAGGTAAAATCATTAATAGATGAGGGGAAAATATAATAATTTTTAACATGAGAACCGGTGAGACCAACATTATTTTTGAATAATGTTGATTGTTTAAAAATAAACAACTAACGCATCACGGACACCTGCGGTTGAGAGACGTTTTCAAATGTTTTGATACCAATTTGAGAGCATATAATTGTTGATTAAACGAAAAAAAAGTGTCAAAATCATTTGACAAAAAAAAAAAAAAAAAAATCATCGTACCCGCCGCCCCGGCGTAAGAGCCGCACCTACAATATTTTATACTTTTAAACTCGTATGCGCCGCGGCTCATACGCCCGAAAATACGGTAATTAATTTACCTTAATTTTTATCTTATCTTTATCTTTCTTAATAAAATTATTGTAATTTTTATGAAAATTTACTTGAATAGTCACAAGAGCAACAGAGAACATTTCCTTATATAAAGTTAATTCATGCTGGGAATTGGTTTAGAAAAGGCTCATTTCTTCCTACAGATTTGTTGACTAATAAGAACATAAACTCCTTGCTATAAATTTTTCTTGACCAAGGGTTATTTCTATAGGTACCATACTGTGAATCATGGGTAGAATAAGCATTGTGAGGGGCTCATTAGTTGTAATTGTTTAAAAAAAAAAGCAAGTAGTAGAATATATTTATATTTTAACCTTAAAAGAAATAACTTACCATTTTGACTTAACTTGCAGAAAATCAATTTTATGTAGCCAAGTATAAAAAAAGATAAAACACAGATTTGTAATTTTTTGCGGTGAAATAAGTTTTCTTAATCAAGAAATAATAAATTTAAAAGCACATTTAACACCGTTAATGAGTTCTTGTTCTTATATTAGACAAAATTGCATGAATTGCATGTATCTATGCTCAAAATTATGCACTAGCAGCTGATCTGCTAAGTTTAATGAGCTTTTTTAACAAATCACAGCATTGGAATCAGAAAGTTACCCCACATAAGTGGGTATTTTTTATTTTTTTGTATTTCAACCAGGAAGATATATGCTGACTTTCTGCTGATGGAAAAGAAACACACACAGAGTTTTTAATTAATATTTCTGCTAATAATAAAAAAAAAAAAAATAGCCTCAGGTTTATTCAGGGCTGCCTTGGATTATGTTCATCCAAATCTGCATGTCTCAGTGTGTGGTAGATTTTACATACAGGCAGGAACATATGGACATTCTTCTTTTCTTAGTACAGTTGTCCCCGTTTAAACGAATATTGATTATTCCAGAAATAATATTCGATTAACCGGGGTATTTGATTGAACGGGAAAACATAGAAAAATGCTATATTTAATGCGTAATAAAAAGGTAAAAAAAACATCTACAGCATAATAAAATATAAAATCATTAATATAATAACATAAATTAGTAAAATAAATACAAATACTAATATAAAGTAAGTACGTAATAATTTAATATCATTGCATACAGCTGTATGATTTACATTACATTTCATGTAATTCATAGGAATTTCGTTAAAACTTTGCTACTTGTAATTTGTGTTATTTACACACATTTAAAAATATTCATTAAAGTGGTTTGTTTATGTGGAATTTATGCATTGGGACCGTTCAAGTATTATGTAAGCACTAAAGGGGGAGGGGGGGGGTCCAGAGTCTGCTTATTTTTTCTGACAAAGGGGAGGGGGGTTACGACAATTCTTACGTAAGCATTAAACAAGGAAGCAACTGCAGTTCAAATTCAACAAGCAAACAAAGTATGATGGGGAAAGAGCGTTCTACAGTCCGTTCGAAATTCGCTGTTTATTTTCGATTTTATCCTTTGCTTATCCATCGGCAGTCACGTGACCCACATCACCCACTCCCCCTTTGTCTTCAATGTTGTCTGTTAAGTTGTGTGCCAAGTCAAGTACATTTTTTTTTCTTTCTTGGGTACGTTAGAAAGGCGGGATCTCGTCACTACCAGCAGCGCTTCGATTGCCTTGCATTTTGGCCCAAAAATTCTCCCTTCTCTGGCACTACTTAGCATTTCGGCCTTTTTAGTTTTGGTTATTTATTTTTGTAAATCTCCCACAAAACTGTCCCCCCCCCCCCCCCTGTTGTCTGCTAAGGACATGCCATCGTTTCAGCTCAAAAAATCCTAGCTCCAGCCCCATTTCACCTGGTACGGCGAGTGGGAGTGATGTGCGGTGCCAAACTCTGTACTTTTAACAAAGGCAATAAACTACTCAGTCCAGCAACCGTTAGCCACAATCAGTCGACCTCCACACTTGTCTGCGTAGATCGCCCCTACTTTGCCGGCTAAAATTCCATTATGTACGCTAATGGTGCCTGGTGCATGTAAAATCCATTGTGGGTGCAAAGTCCTCCAAGTTACCTGTGAATTATACCTCTGGAGGTGCCTTGCGAGGTGAAGGTCTCTTCATCTGATCAAGACTCTAAATTACGAGACCATCTTGCGAAGCCATTTGCAGTTCAAACAACAGGATGTACCATTAATTAACAGGCGAAACAAATTATGCTCAACAACAAGCAAGTACTGCAGAAATGATGGCATACGCAGCAAAGTTTATTGCCGCTAAGTGGCAATTAGGCGGTCGTCTGCCCCGATAACAGGTATCTAACCCTTTAAGCTGAGATAACTCGGCAGGTAGGGGCCTGGTCATCAGTTAGAAGGAAAGAAAGTCAAGTACATTGCAAGACTAGCAAAACATAGGAACCGGTGTGGCTGGGTTCTGTTGCCAGGGTAACTGGTCAGTTAACTTTATTTTAGGTAAGTCCGGTATTTTCTTTTCTGCCATTCAATCGGTCATGGATATGTAATACATGGATAAATAACAATATATTTAAACCATTTTGTATTCTTTGGTTTATTTAATGCATTAAGCAACAATATATTAAAACCATTTTATGTATTTTGATATCACAATCCCTATATGCCTATATAAATTTGTAGGATTAATAATGTAATTGATTTGTAACTTTTATAAGTCAAGAAGTATTGATGTATAAACTGTCATAAAATCTTACGTAAGCAAAGGGGGGGGGGGTCTAGCATTTGCTTATATTTACTTACAAGGGGGGGGGAGGGGTACAAAATGACTAAAAATATGCTTACGTGATACTTGAATGGTCCCATTTACTGAAATTACACACAAAAAACGTGGAGACGTTTTTTGCTTGTTAGCACACACTTTCTACATAATCATAGTGCCATTTATTAATCAAACTTTCACTCTTTTCGCTAAACCCATTCCGGCTCATATTGACGAATGTTATTGAAATTGGAATTATGTTCCCTCTTTCGATCCAAATTTATATTTTATCTCTGTTCTTTTTGGATTTTTTCTGTATTGCGTTTTATATTGGAAACTTACGTCTGTTAAAAAGTAAAATCTTTTGCTACCTGGACTTCTGTTTTGTTATTTAACACTTCCAAAACTAGTTTATTAGAAAGGTTTAAAGCTTTCTATTTAGAATTCACAGCAATGCCTTTTTCCTAACAAAAAAGCGAATAAATTTACAAAAAGCAAAAATAATCCACATTGGCTGACTTATCTCACCCATTCGCAGAAAAAGGAGGGGAGATCATTTCACCTATCTATTACACATGTCGATCAAAATCATTGCAACAAGAACTGAAAATTTGTTCAGTGTAAATGAGCCGAAAATGACCAAAGGTGAAGAAAAAATCAAGCTGAAATGTATATTTCGTGCCTGTTTAAAACATTGGTCACCCAGATGTTATTCAAATATACAGAGAAGTTCTCACAAAGTATTCGGTTTAAGCAGTGAAAAATAACATAGAACCGGTAGCGATAAATTCACTTTCGGAGAGTTCTATTCAGATAAGCGGGGTATTTGATTATCCGTTACCCGATTAAGTGGGGAGGACAGTATAGATTAAAAATTTGGGTACTACTCTGTTATCCCGTCGACCAATTTCGCCAAATTATACAAATCGCCAAACTAATAGCCAAATTATACATACTGACATAATTTTTATTTCAAATAACGAAAAAACAAATAATTAGTAGAATATTAATAAAAATATAAATAAAAAGTCGAAATGAAAATCACTTAATGGCATTTTAAACATGTGAATCATATTTAATGTCATTGAATGTGACATTCACGATCATCCATTATTGGCATTTAATCTTATAGATCGGCGATAATTTTTTGGTCGACGGGATAACATAGTAGTACCAAAATTTGTATTTAATAAAAGTCATGTTTTGTTATTAGCATCAAGGTGTTTGAAAATTACAAAAAATACATCTAAATGTATATTTTTAAACATGCAAATAATAAAAAAAGAGCCATTTTAATTCAATTTTATTTCTATTCTTAAATTTAAATAATATATATCTAATCAATGTATACTAAAAAAAAAAAAAAAAAAAAAAAAAAAAAAAAAGTTGGTACTTTGCTTAAATATTTATTTTTAATTTTATTTCAAACAAAACTTTTTCAAATTATTAATTAAATTTGGTTCGCTGTTAATTTTAATTCATCAGTAATATACATATAATGTGTTTGAAATATTTCAGAATTGTTCAAATACAGTAAACTCTATGTAAAGTACTATTCTGAATAAGACAGAAATCTACCTAACACAGAAATATTTTTTATTGTAATTCTTGCGAATCCATAGCCATTGAATAAAATTTCTCCAAGATGGAATATTGTCTATAACAGAAATTTTTCTCATTCTTGATCTATACCACTTTAGACAGAGTTTACTGTAAATAGTTAGATTTTTTACATTTTTTTTTTTTTTTTTTTTTCTGTATCTAAACTATTGTATCTGCTTTCAGTATATGTGGTACTCTACACTCTGTTGATCAGTATTTGAATATTAAATTAACAGACATCAGTGTAACAGATCCTGAAAAATATCCTCACATGGTAAGCTATTTATGGCATCTTTTGAATTCTTGTGATTGTTTTTTGCTTATCTTGAATCAGCTTTCATTTATTGTTTAATGTCAATATGCTACTTTTATGTTAATCAGGTACAAGTTTCACCAATAGCATTTTTACTTTTTTTTTTATCTCTAATGGAAGGAAGAGCTGTCATTAGAAATTTTTTTGATAGGTCAATAAGACGTCAGATATCCTAAAATATATTTATACATCTGTCCATACATATGCGTGTGTGCATTCACTTAAAAGTATATGAAGTTATGTATAGGGAATTGAACTAAACTTCATGTATGTTTTTGGCTATAGCTAGCAGCTCCCAGTTGAATTTTGGGATACTCTGCCCAAAGCATGTGCCATTTTCATTATTGTATCATCATAATGTTATGCATAGAATTGAACGAAACTTTATAAAATGTTTTTGACTGTGAACCTAAGGTTCCAGTTGAAAATGGAAATCTTCTCTCACAAAGGAGTGCTTTGTCTGTGATAGATTTTCTTTCCTTCTTTCTTTTTTTTTTTTTTTTTTTTTTTCTTTGTACATTGATTGCTTGTGCAGCAATGGACATTTCACATCCAGCTAACCTTTTGATTCACTAGCAGCTGACAAACTGCTGAATGATGAAAAATATTGATTTATTAAATATCATGATTATGATTGAGATTAATTTGTTTTTACTCCGCATAGGGGCTGCGGAAATATAATGTTATCATTTTTGGAGAGAGGAGGGGTCTGGCACATGATATTGTAAGATATCTCTTGGAAGGGGGTTTTTTATCTTTTAATAGTGATATAATTTTTAATCCAATCAAAATTTTCTGTTTTTATTTATAACACGGTCTTTAATTCAAAGTAGTATATTAGTTATTTTAGTCGGTTATCTATTTTTATGAAAGTATAAGGTTATTAAAATCACTAAATTATTATAAAATATGGAATGCCTCAATGTTTGACATTCCTATTCTTCTTCATATATATATGGATATGTAATCGAGAAACCATATAGGAAGTATATTTGAAATGAAGCTTTTGTTTAGTTATAAATGAAAGAGAAAGAATGCTGTTTACTTGTTTTATTGATAAGAATTTCTATTTGCTCCCCCTACCTCTCCTCAGTTCAGGCATATGCAACAAGATTTTATTACAGTTGAAATCATTATGCAACAAAAAGTTATTATGAAATATTTTTAAAAAATAATTATTTCTTTTAAATGTTATTTGATATAAAGTGATATTTTATTAACCTCTCTTCATTTGAATCAATGAAGTATGCAAAAAAAATAAATGTAACCAGTTTTGTATACCATTCCAAACAAAATAAATGAATTGTAAAAATTAAAATATTTTTTACACTTTGCTAATCATATTATTACCGAAAGGAGGTTGGGAGAAGGGTTCGAGGGATTATAACGTATGATATTGGAAGAGGGGGAGGGTGGCCAAAATTATAAAAAAGTTTATAATATTATATTTGCACGACCCCTTAATAAAATGTAACAGAAATTTAAGATGAAAATCAAAGTTGGTTTAGTATTGAAGTAATAACATTAAAATATTAACATGCTTAATAATATTTTTTGGGGATTAATATGTATGATAGAGAAGAAAGTTTTGGGATTGGTACTAAATAGTTTTCTTTTCTTGCTAATAGCAGTTTTTATTTTTCACATATGTAAGTTAGAAACAGTGCTTTGATGTTGAAATAAAATATATTATTTAGCAGGGTTGCCACGCCACCTGGAGAACCGGGAAAACACAGGGAATTTTAATTCTCCTCCCAAAACAGGGAAAATCCAGGGAATTTCTTTAAAAATCTAAAAAATCTGGAAAACACAGGGAATTTGGTAATGGCAAATTATAACATTTCTAATTAGTCTTCATACACGCATATATATTTTCGCACTCAACATGGAATAAATGCATTGCAGAACAGGGAAAATACAGGGAATTTTTTTTCAAGAATAGAGTGGCAACCCTGTTTAGGATATTATTATTACTATTATGAATTGGAAGTTAAATGAATAAAATGCATGTATTTTAAATGTATGTTGTGTATTTCAAATGAAATGAATGCGGTACATATGATGACAATAGGAACAATATTTGGTGATTTATCATTTGCACCCGATTACTACAAAAGTACCATTAATGTTTAAAAGTTCTTTCATTCTATTTTGTAAGGAGATGCATATATTCTATTAATACTTTAGAAAAATATTTGTAATTTATTATTTTGTCTAAATTATAGTTAAGATTCTCCACTCTCTTTTGGCTATGTCCTTGCCTGTCAATAGCAGTTTTGAGACTCAAATTATAGACTGCATTTTTCATCTCAATCTCTGGATTTTAATGATATCAGTCAACTGTTAGCATTGGAACTGTATTAGGACAGACCTCTACTTTAAATTTCTACTTAAAATCCTTGTAAAGTCCTTGGTTTTCATTCCTATGATATAGAATCATATATTGATCATTTAATTTTCTTAAAATCAAGTTTTTTCCTAAATTACATTTCATTAGCTTAGTTGTGCTTTTATAAAACCTAAAATTAATTCTTTCCTGTCTAATATAACAAAACATTCATAAATGCATGGACTAATTATGCATGAGTTGGATAAATACTTATGACAAAACTTTAAAATTTAAATATTAAAAGGTTTTTTTTTTTTAATTTCCCAGAAGTACAAAAAAGGACCTATCTCCTTTTTTTCAGGAAACCCTTCAATTGAATTGTTGCGAGTTCTAAGATAGTGCAAGTAATATTGCCTTTCTAGCAAGAAAAGTATTTTTATATGAATATTTAAAGAAAAAGAAAGAAAACTTTGGTGATAATTATGTCAGATTTAAAATGTGGTATTTAAAACAGCTTTTTTATATAGCATTGTTCAAAAATAATGGGACACTGAGACTCTATTTACTTAATTCATTCTATATTGGCTTAATTGCAAATATTTATGTGATCTTATTTAATTAAGGATAAAAAGCAGCTTTAATCAAGTATGAAAACAGCCATTGGATTTATTAAAAAGAAACAGATTAAAACTTAAAATTCCCTAATGAATGATTTAATTATATTTCAGTCTTCCATAATCTTTTTAATGGCGATTAAGTTAGCATGTTTTTAGAGTCTGCTGTGTCCGAACGAGGGTTGATGAGTGTAGCTCATAGGGGGCAGAACCTCCTAGTGATGTAAAAAAATATTTAATTTCAGATTAATGTTGTGTTAATTATCGAATTTATTAGAAGTATAACCTTAAAATAAATTAGGTTAGAGTTAAATGAGTGAAATTTCAAGTGTTTAGACTGAGCTTTGTCCAATGGCAGATCTAGGGGGGGGGGCGATCGCCCCCTCCCCCCCTGAGCCCAACAAAGGGACTGCAAAAGGACTTTAGATGCCCATAAGGAAAAGGGATTGGGTCTAAATTCGAGACTGGGGCGACCTCGACTAATTTACTAGACTGAAATTGGTCTTCACACTTTCAGAATCAGGGTGGGTCGGGTCTTACATTTTTCTGCAAAGCTTGACCAACTCGACCCATATTTTTTTTCAGGTCGGGCCTGGCGTGGATTTCATTCTTTCTAGGGTATACATGGATCAAAATCTTTAAGTCCAGGCTCCGTCCAGTATAAAAGCTAAACGTTTGGTCTGCGATTGACCCAGCCTGTATGCTATGGTGAATCTAAGAAGGAGGAGGGGCAATTGTTCCCCCCCTCTCTTGGGTTAATAAAGGATTACAAAGTGACATTAGACATCCTCAGGGGAAATGACCTGCGGCAAAGCTCGAGCTCTTTACAGCCTAGCTCGGGTTGCGCCAGTTTAAATCATGAGATGTGAGTTAGGTCAGGTCTTCTCTCATTTAATATCGGGCCGTGTCCTTGCTTTTTTTGCAGATTTGGGTCAAAACAGACTTATTTTCTTCCAGATCATATATAAAGGGTTATCCAGGTATAATAGCTAAATGTTCGGTCGGTCTGTCTCTGGTTTAGATAGTATGATAAATATTACTTGCCCGACCGGCAATGGCAGATTTAAGGGAGGGGGGGAGGGTGATGTGGCGATCGTCAACCCCTTGAGTCCAATAAAGGGTCTTCAAAAAGACATTAAACTTAGACGGAAAATTGGTTAGAACCTACGACGCTACCCGGATCGGGTCACGTCAATTTTAATTTATTATACTGGGACTGTGTCAGGTCTTCAAATTTTCAGTAATGGGTCGGGTCTTTTTTTTTTTGCAGTGCTGGACCGAGCCGCACTGTTGTTTTTTTATTTCAAGGTTGGTCCTGGTGGACTTCCTTCTTCCGAAGGGATACACTAGAAATGAGACGGGCTCGGGCTGTAGTTTTATTTCAATCTTCAAGGCTCGTGCTCAATTTTTACTTTCTTCTATCTTTACAAGAAGAAAGTATTGGATTCATGAAAATTTTCGACTTCCGGTTTTCGACGGATTTATACGTTTTAGAAGGTCCTGAACACGTTTTGACTATTTTTAGAAAATGTCTGTCTGTGAGTCTGTCCGTCTGTCTGTGAGTCTGTGTGTCTGTCTGTGAGTCTGTCTGTATGTGACAAAAAATTTGTGGGCGCTCTATCTCAAGAACTAATGCTCGAAATTTAATAAAATTTTATATTCAGTTAGACCTTGATATGAATTAGTGCCTATTGGTTTTTGGTGAAAATTGGCCTGCAGGTGGCGCTGCTATACTACGTTTTTCATGATTTTCAAGATTGCTATATCTCAAGAACTAATGCACAGAATTTCACCAAACTTCAGATTCTATGACCCCTTGATATACATAGACGCCGATTAAGTTTTGGTGTAAATTGGCCAGCAGGTGGCGCTGCTATGCCACGTTTTTCATGATTTTCATGATAGCTATATCTCAAGAACTAATGCACAGAATTTCACCAAACTTCAGATTCCGCGATACCTTGAGATACATAGCCACGGATAAGGTTTTGGTGTGAACTGCTTTATAGGTGGCGCTGCTATGCTACATTTTGCACGATTTTTGCGATAGCTATATCTCAAGAACTAATGCAGAAAACTTCATCAAATTTTAGATTCTGTTACACTAGAATGTATAATATAATTAGACGCTGATTACATTTTGGTATTAACCTTGCAACAGGTAGTGCAGCTATGCTGCATTTTGCACGATTTTTCCGATAGCTATATCTCAACAACAAACGCGCAGAATTTCATCAAACTTCAGATTTTGTTACAAAATGACATATAACATAATTACACGATGATTACGTTTTGTTATAAATCCTTCAACTGATGGTGCTGCTGTGCTATATTTTACACGGTTTTTTTTTAACTAGCCATATCTCAAGAACTAATGCACAGAACTTCATCAAACTTCATATTCTTTTACACCATAACATAATTAGACGCTTTTTTACGTTTTGGCATAAATTGTCCACGATATGGTGTTGCTGTGCTACGTTTTGCAAATCTTTTGTTATAACTATATCTCAAGAACTAATGGACGAAATTCCATCAATTTCAGATTCTGTTAGGTCTTGACATAAATAGATGCTTTTTAGGTTTTAGTATAAATTACCCAACATGAGGCATTACTAAGCTCATTTTCTCAGAATATTAATTAAATTTTGCGTTTTAGGCATTTCGGATACCAGAATCTCATTAGGCTAGGTCAAATGTTCGAGGAAATTCGATAATGAGTAACTCTGGGGTCACCACTTTTTTTTTTTTTAAATATTAAAATGTACTTATGAGATAGAAGAAAGTTTCGGGATTGACACATCCAACTAGTTTTGAAATGGGAAAACTTTATTTATCCGTGTGTAGGAAAGATTGAAAGAACTTTTTTCCACTTAAAATTACATACTTATTCCTTTTCAAATCATTATGCTATTTTGATCAAAATGACAGGGAATTGAAATCATGTTTATTTGTTTTAGTGTATTTCATTGTTCTTTCAAATGAAAATTTTTGATAATTACAGATTTACGTCTACGGAATTTCCGGTGACGATCTGATGGCGTTAATCAAAACAAGTGCAACAATGAATTTGCTTTTAGTTGGCTTTCCGTTAGCAGAAGATATTTTTTAATCAGATCGTTTATTTTTTTATTAATTTATTATTTATTTATATAAAGCGAAGAGAATATTTTCTATTGGTTTTAGAAGATGAGAATTTGCTGGAGGTTCGCAAATTACTTAATGTTCTAGTGTGCATAAGCCAGTCGTTTTTCATATGCAATTAGTGTTTATTATATCTATTTGTCATCATGAACTCTGATCATGCTGCTGTACATTTTTGAAGTCCCTTTTCTCCATAAGTAAATATAATTACCATGTTACTCCGATAAAAAGCAATCAATCAATATATCCTCTTTTCTTATAAAAGCATCAGACTTTTAAGATAACAGTATCAATTATTTTTTTAATTTATGTTGATCTAAATTTACATAGAAAATGAGATATTACTTTTAAAACAATTTTTTAATATTATTTTTATTTTATATATTTTTAGTATTGGGCTCTGGTAACAAAAAACTTTCAGGCTCAGGGGTGCCGGATCCCGGAAAACGAGGCCGAACTTATCTGTAGTATGCATGGACCAAGATTTTCAAGCCCAGGCTCCGTCTGGTATAAGACTAAACGCTCGGCCTGAGATCGACACAGCCTGTATGTTGTGGTGGATCTAAGAGGCGGGGGGAGGGGGCAAATAAGCAGCCTCCCTTGGGCTAATAAAGGGTTTACAAACTGAAATTATGCATCCTCACGAGAAATGACTTGAGGCTGGGGCGAAGCTCGAGCCCATCCCGGCCTGGCACGGTCATCAAATTTTGTGAAATGATCGCGGAAAAAATGGATTTCTTCAAGGGATTGTGGAACAGACGCAAATTTTGCCAAAAGATTGCGAAAAAGAACGAAAGTTTTATCAAAGGGTTCAACCCGATCAAAATCGGGCCAAACCAAACTTTTCTCGCAAGAGTAGAAACCCGATCCTAAACTGACCCAAACCAGAAATTATGTCGAACTGCCCCAAATGCGCTAAGTGCAGCTAAAAAGTAAAAGCGAACCCGACAAAACAAAATGTAATGGTCTACCAGAGACCGAACCAAAAGAAAAGAAGCAGAAATTAACTCGAACCGCATCAAAGAGTAAAAGTCAACCGGACCCAAACACGACTCACAGCAAAAACTAGAAATTAACCTGACCAGCAGCAAAAAGTAGAAGCCAACCGTACCCAAACCTGACCCACAGTAAAAAAGTGGACGTAACATGACCCGCATTGAAAGAGATGAGCCACATGCATCAGACTGGAGTTTCCAAATTTCAAAAATTGCACCCCCCTTGAGGACTCTCCAGATCTGCCCTTGGCTTTGTCCATAAATTATTTAAATCGGCCGTACTCAACTTTTTTTTCTCAAGGCTTGCAAACATAAGTTTCAGATTTTAGATAAGCCGCAAACAGAATTTTCTCATTTTAGGCAGATCTCAACACACTTATAAAAAGGGTTTTTAAGAATAAAATAACATAATTTTTATGAAAAGGTTTTTAAAGAATAAAGTACATAAATAATCTAACAATGAAATATAACAAAGTTAATATTACCACTAGGGTAGAGCATTTGTCGTGAAAGAAATATCACCACAAAATTTAATACCAGTTTTTCCAAATAATAAACGTTGCTGTTTGAAGTCAATAGTGTAAAACGTTTTCAGTAACAATTTTTTCCTCAGCAAAAATTGAACCGCAAGAAATAGCATTTGACATTAGTAAAACATACAATTATAGCAATTAACAATGCAGCATTTTCAAGGACACTTTCTCTTTTAAATCCATATTTTGCTCAATAGAAAAAAAAAAATAGTAGAAATATACAGTGCAAATTTAATTTAGAATGATGTTTTATTATTGTTGAGGATTAAGAAATATGCACATCCCTGTACTACAAATAGGATTACATGCAAAAAGAACTTTTGACTAAGGAAAGGTTTTATAAAAATTTTCATTCAAAATCTGTCCTGTTATGTATAAGTATCTTCCCATGAAAATATATAAAATGTTGCTGAATATTATAAATACTTTTTTTATACGAATCTGAATTTATTGTATAAATATGGCTTAATGATTATAAGCCTTGGACTGCACATAAAATATCACCAGGCCGCATGTGGCCCACGGGTTGCAGGTTGAGTGTGGCTAATCTGAATAAATCTGATTTTGCTTAAATATGTTGTTAAATCACTGTTTTAAATATTTAGAAAAATTATTTAAATTTGCATATTATGCATTTATAATTTTTCCTTTATTTGTTATGTAATGTAAATTAAAAACATGCTTTTGTTTTCATTAATTTTTTCTGAGCTCATAAATATGACAATAAAGTAACATAATTAAAAAATAGCAAAATAATGGAAACCATTTACAAACGATAGTACTGCCATTTTACCTAGTATGACATTATAAAAATATTCTCCATTCATTGCTGGAGAACTTGCTTTCTGAATAATTACCTTTATGGTTTAATATTTTTTACTGTTCATGATGAATGAATCTCTTGTGTTTGTTTACGTTTATGGAGTGAGTCATATGGCTGTCAATTTAATTTCAACTGAAGTTATCTCAGAATATATACTTGTTTTAATCTGACTTGTCTCTCAAATATTAATTTTTTTGGTACTACTAGGTTATCCCGTTGACCAAAAAATTATCACCAAACTATAAGATTAAATGCCAATAATGGATGATCGTGAATGATACATTCAATGACATTAAATATGATTCAAGTGTTTAAAATGTCATTTAATGATTTTTGTTTCGACTTTTTATTTGTATTTTTATCAATATTCTACTAATTATTTGTTTGTTTTTTTTCGTTATTTAAAATAAAAATTATGTCAATATGTATAATTTGGCTATTAGTTTGGCGATTTGTATAATTTTGCAAAATTAGTCGACGGGATAACAGAGCAGTACCATTTTTTTAATGATCTTTCTATGAAGTTTCATAAAAAAAAAAAAAAAAAAATGTAACTGCCTGACATATCTAAAGTAATCAACATGTCACTGTTTATGCAGTCACATGACTTAAGCTATTATTATAGAGATGACTATTAAGGCCCCACAATAGTCACTGAAAAAGATCCGGATAATAATGTAATGTCTATGGGAGCGTTCTTTTCAAATATTTCGCTCAAATTTTAATATTTTTACATGATCTTTTTGCATAGGATAGCTGAGGATGATCTACAACCGGCCTAGTTTTTACTTTTTCGATTTTGCCTATATCTAGACACACGGCAGTGTGTCAGCCAAGTTCACAAAGTAAAAGGCGACACACCGGCCGTGGGTATTTTTTTATATTATGATAGTTTCAATTTCATAACTGGTTTAAACCTGTTTTAAAATTTAGAATAATAATAATAATAATAATAATAAATAAACCAAAATTGAAAAAGTAAAAACTAGGCCAGTTGTGGATCGTCTACAGCTATCCTATACAAAAAAAAAAATAAATAAATAAATAAAAATAAAATTTGAGCAAGATATCTGAAAAAAAAAAAAAACGCCCCCATAGATTTAGCATTATCATCCGGGTCTTTTTCTCTGACTATTGTTGCATCATAACCAAAGCCATCACAAAGCACATTGGTCACAATTGCAACTGAAGTTAGAATTGTCACTAGCATAGTTTGTATCTTTGTACCTTCATAATATCATATCATCTCACTTTCATATTTGATATTTCTATCATTTTAAAACTTTTAACAACACCTTTTGAGTCAGGATGTGTTTTTTTGGATATAAGTAACTGATGAAATTATACATTTTTAGGCATTGTTTTTTTTTCTGAAACTGACATTTAAAGCAACCTTATCTCAATGTTTTTTCTATTGCCTTCTAAAGTTCTAAATATTGGGATTTAACTATGTTGCAGAGTTTTTAAAGACATGTTTTATTATATAATTTAGTTAACAGTGAGCAATTGTTTCTTTAATAGAATTTTCATTAAAAATTTTAAAGGGATAAATGAACTTTTTGCTAGTTTTTAGCTCCCAGGCTATCAAAGCCTGGGAGCTTATGTGCCCGTCCATTCTGTATGTGCCTAACGCAATAACTCATGATAAAAATATCCTATTCACTTAAAATTTTGGATATATGTCTATTCTGATAAGGCGCTTCCCTAATTAGTTTTTGGGAGTTCATTCGAAAAGTATAACGGGGGCTAATGCCCTTCCCCTTAATTGAGGTAAATGGATTTTTCATGCAGAATGATTAGTTTTCATTCAAAATTTAGATGGAGGATAATTTTTATGAGGCACTTCCGTAATTAGTATTAGGTGTTCATTGGATAAGTATAAAAAGGGTGAACGGGTTCATGCCCCTCCCCTTAATTGATATAAATGAATTTTTCATGCAGAATCATCAGTTTTTTTTGTTTCAATTTTTTATATGATAAATCATATCTGCGATTAGTTTAAGGGGTTCAATGATTAAGTATAAAACGGTGAAGTGGAGTGAGCTGCCCCCCCCCCCCCCTTAATTTTTTAAAAAATGGAATTAACCCTTGAAAATATAAGGCAGTAATATACAATTAGTATGCGTAGCCTGTGAGCTCATTGCCATCAGTTTAACTGGGCAATATTCTTTTTATTTCAAATATCCAATCTTAGCACAGACCATTAAAAGAATTTATCGATGTTGTATGTCAGATGCTGAAATGAAGCTCTAAAAATAGAAATTACTTATATCCAAAAATTTAAAACATTTAAATTATGAAAAAGAGAATATTTGAGTTGTTCTTAAAAAGAAAGAAAAGAAAAGAAAAAGAAAAAAGATTTTAAACCGTGGTTAAAACTTTTTGGCTCAAAACTTCAAACTACACCATCCCTGAGAGATATTCCGCTTAGTCGGTCAAAAAATAAAATTTTTCTTTTAAACTAATGACACTAGAAATAATAATAATAATTTAACAAGTTACAATGACTATTTGGAAAATAATATTTTTAAAGACTATAATTTTAGACTTATAAATGATTTCTATATTTAAAAAACAATAACATCATTTTTATGATGATCAAAACATAGCTTACGTAATAACAGAATTATATTAATATGCTTGGACATTTAGAGTCACGTTAATATTCCTGGGCCAATCATAAACAAATATTAAATGAAATTTCAGTTTAACAATTTTTGGTACTGTAAATTTTTAAATTCCTAAACATCTCACATTGTCAATTTTTATACTGTGTCATATAAAGAAAAATATTTACTTTTGAATGCAACTTGTTTGAAACCTGTATCTAAATTTGTTATTGAGTTATTAATTTTTTTTGTACTTTTTAATACGTTTTTTGTCTTTGTGGCAACAGAAGTATTCCATTTCTAGACATTAAGCATGGACCAATCAGAAAAAGAATAAAATGAAATAAGTTGCAGAATTCAACCAATAAAAACATTGAGATATACTTCTGATTTCCCAATTCTCTACTGAGAACAACTATTTTCCAAACAGTTAACATACTGATTCAAAAGGTATCTTTAAAAGTTTTAAAATGACAGAAATATCAAATACGATAGATGAAAGGGGAGTTGGTATGATATGAAAATACAAAGATACAAATTGTGCTAGTGACGATTCCAACGTCAGCAGCAATTGTGACTAATGTGCTTGTGATGGCTTTGTTTGATTGTGAAATTTATTTAGAGAGTTTTAAAAATGTGCATATTCTTATTCTGTTTCAATTGTGCAATGCTAATTTATTGAAGCACTGATAGGAGTATTAGATTGAGTGATGAGTATTAAATGTCTGAGTTCTTGATTCAGCCAAATTCTTATGTCAAATAGGAATATTCAAATACACACCACCTAACATTAATATTGGCAATGATAACTGGTGTTTTTGATTGTTTTCAGTTCTCATAACTTAAGTTTTCTGTACCAGTTAGTAATATACAATAACACTATTTCAAATGATTTTGATTGATGAATGTCTGCGTAATATTCATCAACTTTATGTCCAAAATAGATTTATAGTTAACTACAACTGTTTCTATTTAACTAATTTTGGTCAAATCAATGAGCGATTAACTAAAAGTTCCAAAGTTTTTAACTTTGATTTTCTGATTTATAAATAACTTTTATGCTAAATGAACTCATATTTAAATTAAATAATGTTTGACGATTAAGAATGAAATAATTTTCTCCTTTGTGCATCTTCTTAAACCTCCCTTTTTCAAAGTAGCATTTATCAAGGTTTGGGTGTAAGAAATTATAAGCTTAAATTGGAGTAGTTTACTCTCTCTCACAAATTCGTCATTTTCATTGCTTATTTTTACTTTTGCTAAAATGTGTTAGCTTTGATTTGTATTTATTATTTTTATGTTTACTACTTACCTGTTTATTTTTGTTGCATTGCATTTGAATTAAAGTTTTCTTTTTAACAGCTATCTGTGAAAAATTGCTTTATCAGAGGTTCAGTAGTGAGATATGTTCAGTTGCCAGCAGATGAAGTTGACACACAATTGCTGCAAGATGCAGCAAGAAAAGAAGCAGCTCAGAGTAAACAGTGAATGTGTTGTTATATAGTCAATAATCGCCATCAACTTATTTTCATTTGTATATATATCTATTAATTTGTATGTCATTATTTTCTTACATGGTACAAATGTAATATACCTAATTTGTACAAAATAAAATAATTAATTTGTAATTTTATGATTTTTTTTCTTTTTTATGCTTGACTATGGTTTTTTAATCTTGCAAAAATTTTGAAAATACAGAATGACAAATGCTTTTGAATTGCTTACATCTAGCTAATTAAAGTGTTCAAGAATCCCTAAATATAATAACCCATTTGACAAATGTATCAGTAAAATATGTTTCCTGAGCCTTCTGTTTATTTCATACTGACGACAGCGATGCTCACAACTATGTGCATGTGATTGTTGAAATGTGACCAAGAGGTTTCTTATTTGTCTGCTGACATGAAATAAATATGATACTGATTTTAATTTCTTAAATATTTTTAATATAGTCATGTTCTGGTGAAATATTCTTGTATCAACATAAAATAAATATGAGCAATAACAATATGGATTTAGATCCTGTAAATAGAAGATCAAAATTTCATTTCAACCCATTTGCAGCTACCTCTTTGTGAAAAGAGGATAAAATATTATCTATTTGTGAACTCCTTTCATCTGGTATTGATTACTTTTGATAAATAAATATTTTTTCATGATAGTATTAGAATAAATACAAAAACAATAAAAATCTAAATATTTTAAATAATGAATTGGTAAAGGTCGATTTTATGTATTTATCCATAGTTTTTGTAAATAAAAGGTGAAAAGTAAATAAAAATATTTGTAGTTTTTGTAAATAAAAATATGCAGTACCAGTTTACCGAATCACCAGTTGCTATTATTTGAATTACTATACTTCATTACTATTATTTGAATCATGTAAAGTTATTACTGGTACATGATTTCTATCTCATTGTTCAAAAACATTGATGAGATAGTATATTGAAATAATTAAAAAAATTTTCATTTTAATGTTTATATATATATATAAATTGTTAGTGCCTATTTATGTCTTAGAAAAAAGCTTCTTTGTAATATTTAAAGTCTCTAAGTTTCGCATTTTTTCAGAAATTATCGTAAATACATTAATGATCATATGTCAAGTATCAAATATGAAATGTTCCAACACTTTCAGAATATTGTAACAAAACTTCACTATTTAATAAGATGATATCTAAGTAAACTATTTGGAAAATCCATGCATTTGAAAAACCAATCTATATATATATATTACGCTAATGTATGTGGCTCAAACATCACCATTATTTGTTAATTGTTTAATGGCAACATCCAAATGAAACACATCTTATGGGTTATTTGTGCAAAAGTCCTTTGGTAAGATTTAGGCTGTGGTAAATTGGATTTATTTATGTTTTGTTCCTTTGCTGCAATTATGGAGCTTATGGAGCAATAGCCAGGTTACCATGTGAAATACATGTAGTTGCCTTTTTGTTGCAATCGTGAAAGTGTGGTGTGTATACGACATCTGTGTCTGTTTTTCTAGCAGAATCTTCTAATTTGGCAAAAAATGAGCAATTAAAATAAATCATGAATAAAAGCAATATGATGTAATGCTTAGTATACATTCAAAGGAGACCAAATTGGTCACCAAGGGTGGCTAGTTTCATAAATTATCATCAGTAATTGGAAATATATCCAAATTTTTTTTTGTGCAGCACTGTATATGATCTATAGATTTGTACAAATTCTATGTAGCAAGCAAAAATTTATTTCAATTAGGTTAACTGAAATTGAGTTTCTAATTGAAACATTTAGAAATGCATTAACACATTTGAAAAACCAATTTCAGCAATTTTTATTTATAGTTCAAAAATTATCTGAATTCTTTGTGCAGCCCTGCACATGATATGTAGATTTGTATCTATAAATTACATGCATGTAAAAATTTAATTTAGTTAGGATTTATATATCACAGTTAAAATTCTCCTTCAGCAGTCTCTGCTAATAAAGGGAATAGTGCAAGAAGGTTTTTGTGCATGCCTGTATACAAGATGCAGAATTTATACACAATGAGTTACAAAAAGTTAAATTAAAACAGGCATATAAATATTGAAAATGATTTTTTTTCTTTTCTATGCTACTTCATGTTAGAAAATGTGTTTTGTAGAAATTCACTCGTTCTGAAATGTTAACTTTTTTTTCAGGCTGGGCTCAAGTGAAAGATTTGGCTTTTGTAATGCGTCGAGCCGTGCCAATATTTGTTTCATTCAAGTCGAGCTGAATTTTTTTTTCTGTAGCTTGGGCCAGGCCTGGGCCTTGAAATTTTGGCTCATGCAGATGTCTAGTGTATACGATGTCTTGACTGATGGATGGGTGTAATTTTCCATCAGATATGTTTTTCAACCCTTTCGGGATGAGCATCTTTTACAGATTTTTTAATCTTTTATCATAATTTTTTTTAAAGCAGAGATTTTTGCCTAGTTAAATTATGAAAATACTTGGATTAAATAAAGTAAAATTTACAACAATTTACTGGTGAGATTAATCAAAGATTCTGAGTACCTTATACCATTTGGTCTTCCCCAATAGGAGTTGAATTTCACCAATGCAGAAGACCTTAATATTCTCATGATTTTAGTTCTACAACCAGAAATCAATTGTAAAATTATTTTCATATTGTTTCATCCTCTTTAGATGTTTATGAATTGAAATTTCCGTGAAGCATTCATTACTATTTTGTGAAATTCACATGGAATATTCTCCCAGTAGCAGAAAAATCTCCAGGTGTCTGCAACAGATACTTCAGGGAAAAAAATAAACAACAATTTTATTGTAAGTAAAATGTTTTATAACTGAAGCTTTAATTAATCAAACAATCAGAATCACTTACCTGTAACATGTTTATACATTTTATTCATTTTTTGAGGGTTCTGTACTTAAAAGTGAAAATGGAACTATTGTAAGATCGCTTTTGTGTCTGTCTGTCTGGCACACAGACAGATTTATCATTAGACCTATTTTACTCATAAAAAATTGAATGTGGAAAGTGATAAAGACTAATTGACCCACACATTTGCAGATTTTTAAACATTCACAAATATATTTAGGGAAAATGTAGAGAGGCTAATTAAGTTACTTGAAAAAAAAATATATATGTTTTTTTTCTCTTTATAATCGTGTGAAAGCTTTTGTAACGCTGAACTCAAAAACGCATTTCTTTTAATTTTCAGCATATTTTTAGAAATACCATTGAAAATGTAGAGTGAAAGTATGTCTCCCTTCCCCATCTATGTCTGAATCTACTAAAACTAAAATTATGAAAAAAATTAGAGGCTGTAGACATTAATTTAAACCTTTCAGGAAAACTACAGCGATTATCCCAGGTCACATATTTTTTGAAAAAAAGAGCATTTTTCTATTACACACAAATTTCGATTTACAAGCATTCAGAAAAGGTGTTGAGGAGCATTGGAGGTACCTATCGTAACAATTATAAAAGCATTGTTAATAATGAGAAAAAAAAAAATGTTCAAAATTAGGTAAGATCGTAACTCTTAAAGATATGAACAGTTTGGACATAATAGCATTCCTAGTCGATAATTGCATAACTATGAGAGTCATATGCATTTCCCATAAACAAACTTTGCTCAAATCTTCAGGAAAAGCTTTTGTCACTGATAAATTTATGCTTGACTAAATAAATCTTTTGAATGCCTTGTTGTTTGCTGATTTTTGACGTCATTTTTTACTGCTAGGAAAATGTGTATTTGGGATTTACCAAAAACAGAACCAGATGCAATTTTATTTTGAATCTATGTTGAACTCTATATCGTCCCATTTTCCACCGAAATCCGATTGGCTATTTTGTTTTTAAATAAAGTGTTTTATTTTATGATTTGTTGCAAAAATTTTAGGTGTAGATTGGCGGTACTTAAAAACTGCTAAATCTGTAGCTGCGGTGGCGTTAATTCGTAAGTACCCATAATGGTATAGGGGAAACATTGTTTGGGGCATGCTTTAATTATATTAAATTATTTCACATTTTATAAAATTGATATATATTGCTGAGATTTATTACAAGTTACTACCTGTATAATAGAAAGCAGATAGTATTTGCAGACACACACACGCAACCCCCCCCCCCCCAAAAAAAAAAAAAAAAAAAAGCGCTTCTAAACTGTGTTTGAAGTACTGTATACTAATATATCAAGATCTGAATATTTTTAAAACTTCATTGCAATACAGTACAAATGCACCTCATTTACCACGTTTGCAGTTTACGACTTGTTTATTTTGTTTTATAATTGAGTGTGATTTTGGGGGGACGCATCATACTGCACGGGGGGAGTGTCGATAGAGGAGTGCCGGACTGTCAGGCGGGCTGCAAAGTAGCTGTCACCTTTGGATTAAACCGGATTCGCGCATTGGTGTGAATTTGTAAGGAGTATGTAAGGGGCATCCATTTTGTAGCCTGGTGGAATTATAGAATTTTAAACAGTTCAAGAAAACAAAATGTGACTGTAGTGAAAAGACTGTAGTGACTGTTTGAAAAGTTTCTAGGAATACAATTTAACAGACATATTGAAAAGATGGGATATATGGGTAGAAGGTAAAAATGATTAAAACCATAATGCGAGTTAATTTACAAGTATGGTTATACAGTCATCTTTTATTGCATTTTCAAAGAATTATTTTCATTTTATTCCTCTGTCGAAGATTGCCAAACGATTTTACGCCTTCCAAGCCATTAAGAGGCTACTTCAGTCAAGCGAAAAGACCCATTCGCTAATGGTAATCCTATAAAATAAATTTATAAAGATATCTCGGTTACATTTCGATGTTTAATTTTTTTTTTTTTTTTTTTTTTTTTTTTCACTGGATAGATGAGATCGATCTATACAAAGGACGTTTTTACTTTTTTGTTTTTGTTTACAGATGTTTTTAATGAGTATACTTTAATTTACTTAAATGATATTTTATTTGAATGAGCATACTTTGATTTTCGAAACCAGTTTCAAATATTAAAGCATTCTCAAAAAAAAAAAAAAAAAAAAAAAAAATACCAGCAATCGAAATTGAAGAAGTAAAAAAATGTCTCGTACAGGCCAACTTTTGCTATCCATTGCAAAATTATATAAAAATATTGAAATGTAACCGAGATACTTTTGAACATTTTTCTCATTTAGCATTAGTAAACGAATCTGTTTGGATTCGTGACTAAAAGATTTCGTCCTTAAAAAAACTAGCATACCAAATCTTTAAAAATTCCTGCCGGCTAGGCCTACAGGCGCAGATTAATTTTGAAGTGCTCATTTCAACAATAAAAAATAAAATATGATAGAAAAAAACCGAGTTTAACAAGTTTATTTGGCTGCTTTTAAAGAATTTTTATTTTATTTTATTTTATTTATTTATTTATTTTTTGTCAGAGCTGGTTTTATTAGAATCATCTTATGCGTAATTCGGCTCAAAATCCTCACTTTGGCAGCATATTTTGAAATATATTCTGGATTTATCCAACCATCGACCAATACGCATTTGAGAACAAATTCGAAATAAAAATGAGTTAGAAACTAGGCAATTTGTTATTTGAATACATTCTGTATTCTTCAATCATGATCGCTTCCAGAAATTCTGTTCAAAACGTCCACTTTGGCAGCATATTTTGAAATATTCTTCAGTTCTTGTAAGTCACAGCAACTTTGGATTTGAATATCTCTGTCAGACTTTTAGATATGGAGATCAAATTTTTTTTTGATCAATTCAGGAACGTATAAGGAATAATTTCCTATACGGGAATTTTGTCTTACGGGGCCGCATAAAAATTTAAATTTCGTGCTTTTTCAAATAGACACCCCCCCTCCCCCCAATGAAGCTACAATTAACCTCTTCAGACCCGAGAAAAATCTGCTGCATAGAAAAATTATTTTATTAGCAAATTATGGTACTTTTAGGCTTAGAAAAAAGAAAATAAAATTAGTTTTTTATTTTTAAAATTTTTAAATAGTTAAACTTTATGTACCCATATGGGTACATCAGGTCGCAATTGAGTAAAAATGTTATTTTTTAAACAAATAAAACCAATTTTGTTTTACAAAAATAAAACTATATATTGTTTAAAAGTTATATCAATTTAAACAACTTAAAGGATTTTTTTTACCTAAAGCTATGTATTGCTCAAAAATATGATACACATCTTGTAATAATTGTAATGTATATCTTGCTACTATACATCTATCTGTGTATCTGATGTATCTGTGGCTTCCAGTAATAACCAGGTATGGCACATTTTTGAAAAAATTGAGATAATTTGGGAAAATGTAGCTTTAAAAGAGTGCTTTAATCTGCCATATTACTGAAAAAAATTGAATACTTCCCGTCATAGGGAAACTATAAATTTTCATTTAAAAATTGAATTTTTTTTAATTGGTTCTCAATTAATAAAAAATATTTTTATATAACTATTCTGGCAAAAAAGAGAAGCTCTTATATCCTAATTGAATATAATGAAAATTATTAATTGTAATCTACTTTATAAAAGTAATGATAAAAAGACATTTTAAAACTTTAAACGTTAATTACACAAAATATTAAAAATGTGCCTTACCTGATTATTACTGGAAGCCACAGATAATATACACGTACTACTACACATACCACTATACATATACTACATACCTTTTAATAATAATCTTTTAATAAAGTATCATCTACTATAGACTTTTTTTGACTAATACATGCGGGCTTGTACAACTATACAACCTTTCAAAACGTGTTAAAATTTTTTAAAGTTAATTAATTATGACATATTTTAGCAGTAAATTCAGTATATTACTTTATATTATTTTAAAAAATGAAAAAAAAGTCCTTTTAAATTGTTTTGTAAGACTAAATTAAATAACTTATTCGTTCCTAAAAATTTTTTTTAATAATCAAGTGTACAGAATAATTACGCAGAAAATTAGTTTCTTTAGCTGGAAATGTATAGTTAAGACCCATTGTACCCAAATGGGTACAACATATTTACAGATGTTTTTCACATCCATGCACATATGAACAACATTTATGAACAACTCCAAATCATTCTTGAAACATTATAGTTTATAAAAAATGCAATATATTGTTTTTAATTCACTCAAAATTTTGTATTATTCACATACTTTGACGTGAAGTCGTTGGAAAATTGCTTATGTCATCCATCTTGAAAATGTTCCATTTTCAAAGTCACATGGTTCCTCCATCTTTAAACATATAGCACATTTATTGGTAAAATAGGACACTATGATGTTTCTGGATAGTGGTAGAAGAAATCCATGCATTTATAAAAAAAATTTGAGTGTAATTTTGGCTTTTGTTTTAATGTACCCAAATGGGTACTCCAGGACTGAAGAGGTTAATGTCATCACATTTTGCCGCCTTTTTTATGAAACTTTGTTACTGGAAATAAGTGCCTAGAGGCGATATTAAAGGAGCTAGCCTGTTTTGCTAATTACGACTCACCCCCTCTCGATATTTATATGCTTACACATAGACAGATAGATTAATGAAGTTTTTTATTGATTGTAGTTTTGGGGTCTAGGGGTCATAATCGGTGTAAATTTCAAAAAAAAAAAAAAAAAAAAAAAAAAAAAAAAATGCAGAATATGTAACATAAGAACGATCGCAATAGGTAGTATTCAATACAAAATCTACTTTCTTAATTAATCTTCTTAATAATTTTCGTTTTCACCCATAATCATTTAATTTTATTTTTTCCAGAAAGAAAACAGGAAAATAAAAACAAGTTTTCTGTTCAACATTTAAAAAATTAAGGAAATTTTAAATATCACAGTATATACAGGGTGAGTCATAAATATCGAAACAATAGGCTATCTCCTTAAATATAGCCCCTAGACTCATGCTTCCAGCTGCAAAAAATTATCAAAAAAGGTGAATTTTTTTATAAATTGCAACTCTATGGGGGGGGGGGGGGTCTATTTGAAAAAATACGAAAATTAATTTTTTATACGGTCCCCGTATGGCAAAATTCCCAATTAGGAAATTGTTACTTATCCATTCCTAAATTTAGAAAAAAAAAATTCTCCATATCTAAATATTTCCCAGAGATATTAAAATCCAAAATTCGTGAATTCGTTTTCATGCCTGAAAACGAAGAGTTTTTAATTCATTTTGAAAGCAAGTGTGGGATCATCCATAAATTATTCGTTATTAAATGTATCGGATGGTAGAGGTCTGCACGAACACGGGCCGGCGGAATGGTCCTAAAATTTCTTACGGGCCGGGCCGGGCCGATAAAAAAAATTTAACGGGCCTACCGGCCCGTTATAAAGATTTAAACAAAACGATAAAATATCAGCTATTTTCATTGAATATGGCTTTCACGAGAATAAATATAAATGTACGTCATGAGCCGATATTAGTTTGACAACATCAATACAGAAATATAACTTGTACATTGTAGAGATCGGCATAAGTCAGTTACTTTGTCTGACCCGAGCGGAATATTTTTTAAGATTGCTCGTGCTGGGCCGAGATGAGGCTTGCATTGTTTTTCTACATATTGTCGAGCTGTGCTGGAACCAGACTTAATTGCTCCCAAGGTGTGTAGGAACTTATGTTAACGCAACCTTTGGAAATATATTTTTCATGGTTCTTAAATTCACTTTTCAACAAAGGGAAAGTCTGACACATTTCCTGACTAATTTTTAACTGTAAAGATATAAAATCGAAAACCTGGCTATTGAAGAGAATTGGAATCGAATGGCGTTTTCCATTTTTGGTAAATATGATACTTGTATTTACTTGTTGAGATATAAGAGATTCTTGCACGTGATTGCATCTCCCTTCCCTCGCTGACGATTCCGAAATATCGAATCAAAATGCTAACTTTGACAATATTTAAATTGCTTGTATAAAAAAAGGATAACGCTGTTCGATTTCGTAGTTTCTGAATAAAAACACCAGCTAATCTTATGCATTTCAGAAAAGAAATGAATTCAGAAATGCGTCAGAAAGTAGCTCTTTGGATTTTATAAAATGATATATGATAAATGATCTTTAATAAAATGATATAGAAATATTATTATAAATCTACTCTTTATTATATAGCTTCAAAGGCTATGTTTTTAACTTTCTTTCTTTCTTTCTTTCTTTTTTTCTTTTTTTTTATTCTTAACTATATTAATTTTCAATAAATCTTTATTTGAATGTTGAAAGTCCAAGAATCTAAATAATCATTAATGTTGCTATTGTGTATTTTGTGTAAAATATACTGTAAAATCATACTATAAGTATGTATACAGTATTCTTTAAAAAATCTTATTTGTATGATAAAAATTTGAATTTTTTCTAAACAGTGGAAAATTTGTCGGCTGGGCGGGGCTCGGGCCAAACTTTTGAGTTTTACACCGAGCAAAGCCGAGACTTGGAAATTTCGGCCCGTACAGAACTCTAGTTTAAGCATGCGTGTTTCATATGTATATATATGTCATAATGCATACCTACGTGTCATTATAAATATGTAAATATTTGGTGTTTTGATATCGATACATCAGAAGAGAATAATTCTAACTTAATAAATGCTGCAATAATATAAATTTGTTTAATTTGCGAAATATAAAATAAATAATATACATATATATCTATATCTATCTATCTATCTATGTATATATGTGCGCATATATAACACTTCGCTCTATTAGTATTAAAAATTCGTACTTGAAAAATAAATTCAATAATAATTCAGTAATTTTCTGTAATATTTTTTATAAGTATATTATTATCACTATACTTTTTCTTTAAGGAGGTTTTAAAAAAAATATATTTTTCCCCACCTATACTTTATCCCCACTATCAAAAAATGGATAACGCCATTCAATTACATAATTTTTCAATAAAAACACATGCTAATCTTAAGAGTTAAAAAATAAATAAATAAAAATAAATAAAAAATGTATCAGGAAGTAGAGCCTTAAGATTTGGAATATATAATAAAATGATCTAGAAATATTTTCATAAATCTACTTTTATTGTACTGTACATCTACAAAAATTGCAATGTTTTTAACTTTCTTTTTTTCTTTCATTCTAAACCATATTAATTTCTTAATTAATCTTTAATTGAACGTTGAAAGTCTAAGAATCTAAGTAATCATTAATGTTTCTAATGTGTATTTCATGCAAAATATACGATAACATCATTCCATAGATATGTACGCAGTATTCTTAAAAAAATCGTAATTACATGAAAAAATCTGAATTTTTTAGAAATAGTAAAAATTGTGACGGGCCAGAACAGGCCGAGCCTAGAAAGGAAAAATATAAACGGGCCGGGCCGGACCCGGGCCTGGAAATTCAGGCCCGTGCACACCTTTATCGGACGGTATGCATATAGCGTACCCTCGTCAGTGCTGACTGTGAGGTCAGTGTCAATTGACGACGGTACGCTGTATGCTACCGAAACAGGTCGGCTGTTTATATACAATATTTGGTGCTTTTTAATGTTGCTAGTTATTGTATTCCAATGACCCTTAGAACCCAAAACTATCCCCAGTTTAACACTTTATACATCTATCTATTTATTTATATAATTCTTTGATGATCGTGATAACTTAAAAAATTCTGCGCAAATGTCTTCCGAACTAATACATAAAATCAATAAGCGGAAAATCTCGGTCAGGTTAGCTTATGTTCAATTTTGGACAAAAAAGACAGAAATAGGGAGGGATTTCGAGACTTTACCTTTCCAGAGTTTTAGTAAGCAAGAGCGCACCTCAGCTCTTGGCAGGGCGGAGGGTTAATGAAGGGCGCCATCATTCACATGACCGTAAATATGCACAAGACTATCGCAAAGTGTTTGTAAAAATGAACGCCATAACATAATGCAAATGAATCTTACAGCGGTAAACAAAAGTCCACACAGTTCTGGAGTTAAAAGCATTGAATTTCAAATTATAAAATTTTCTATGAAAGGATTATCTAAAAATTGAAGGAAGAATAAAATACCAGAAACTTTAACCCGTTAGTGCCTAGCATCCCTTTTTAGGGGTGCTTCAAAAGGTGATTTCAGCACTGTTTTATGCACTATGTAATCAAATGGCGATAACGACATCCATTTTTTGATAGAATCAATTTATGAAAATACTGTGAAAGTTAGCGTTTTGAATAGATTTCCGCAAGTGACCGCAAGGAAGAAATATCTGCAACCATTCGACAAGAATCTCTTATATCTCAAAAAGGTTATATTTTATTTACCAAAAATGAAAAACACTATTCGATTTCAAATCCCAGCCATTCCCGAAAGAAATTTATTTCGACTCGACCCGGTGTCAAAATTAAAAGTTCAGCACGAGCCTGGCTCGGCCTCTTCATAGTTTCTCAGTTCACGGCCTGTACAAATATCAATGAAAACAGTGCGGGTGAGGCCCAATGTGGACCGACAAAAAATTCAGGCTTTAATTAAAATACAGTTGAGATACATTTAAAGAATATTATTGTGTGTATATATACATATAGACATCATTCAAGATTATATGATGTGGATTAGTTTTCTTGGCTTTTCTTTTTTCTCTGTCCTTGATTTTTACGAAGCAAACTTTCCAAAAGGTAAATTATGCCATCAAAAAGCAATGTATGTTATAGTTTTCAAATAGATGTATATATCTATTTTTTAACTTCAAAAAGATGTATATACCTATTTTTTAACTTCAAAAAGATGTATATACCTATATATATATATATATAACCATTAATATTATTACAATATATGAACATGAACCATTGAATTTAATAAATTATAGTACATTAAACATGGAAGTAAAAAATAAAATATGAATATGAATACAAATGGGATTTGTATTCATAAGTATTTATCAGCATTAAATTAGTATAAGTTAGAACTAATAATAATAAGAAGAAAAGCACAATCTTAGAACATGTATTTTTGACTAATTTACAATAATTATGTTTCGGGGAAAAAAAAAATATTCTGAATATATGATTTTTTTTAAATAAGTTACTTCCTTTCAAAATTTATATTTTAAAAATTAATATTAAAAAAATCCTGTAAACTATATTTTTTCATTAAATAAAGGGAAAAGTTTTGAAAATCGACAAATATTGTTTAGAGTTCAATTTTAAACTACCCCACTTAAAATAATAATAATAATCATTTAAATTTTTATAAAAAATTTATGAGAAATTTTAGGATGTGATTTTGATTGTAAATTATATTTTTAACCACCACAGACAAGGGAAAGAAATTAAAATTCTAACTCAATAAATATATTTTTTAAAGGTTTCCTGGAACTGTTTAAAGTAACATTATATCTTAAATAACACACTTTTCAATTTGTGCCTAATTTTTTTTCTTTCCTGTAGTAAATTTAGAAGGGAAATATGATTCAGGACGGAGCTATTTGTTTTATTGAAACAAGGACAAGTCCATTACAATGAAGAAAAGAAATATATTAATGATATTTTAATTAAAGCAATATATTAATAATTATTATGTAATAATATAATTATTATATTTATTACATATTATAATACTTAATAATTTAACTAAATATATTTGAGAAATTTCTTATCTTAAAAGACACTTAGAAAAATTTCGCGTATAGTAATTTCCGTAAAAACTTTGCAAAAGTGATTGTAGCAAAAAAAAAAAAAAAAAAAAAAGAAAGAAAAAAGAAAAAGTTAAAAATATTAAAAAAAATAAATAAAAAAACCCCCACTACATACGCATTTTTTTTTTTTTTTTTTTTTTTTTTTTTGGATTTTTTTCCCCCAAGAACTTTTTAAATAAACACTATAAATTATTGATTTCAAGGAAATGTTTCAGAGAAGAAAAAATTAACCTTTTTGGCCTGTTGGATTGGATACTGTGATAGTGAAAAGGGGGTATTTGCAGAAGACTAAATTAAATAAATATCCAACAATTGACTATTTTCATATTTCATTGTAAAAAATTCTTAATGTCGAAAATATTCTTGACAGCTTAAGTTGCAATGCTTCCAATACTATAATATCTTTCATTTTGATTACAGAAAAATACCCCTATTTTCTCCTACTGAATGAACGTCACTATCTTTTAGAATCAACATGATGCGTAAACCTTTACGAAAATAACAGTGAAAAATAAACTTATGGTGAGAAACTATTATCTCAAAAATCTATGAGATGTTACAGGGATAAAAGTTAATAAGTTTCAATGAAAAATTATGGCAGTTACTGAAAAAGCTTAGCTGCCTTATAAGCTAAAAATATATGTTTTTTTAAATAGTGTGTTTTAACTTTTGGACGGTCCCTGTAAATAAAGTAATCATGCTAGAAACTTCATTTTCAAAAGGAATCGTTCTAGGTTAGACATAAGTAATTTCCTAAAATTTCATGGCAATCCGAGTATATTTACTGGAGTTAGAGCGCGGACAGACGGCCAGACAAACCGAAAGCATAAACATTTTAAACTTTGCAGGAAAGTTTTAAAAACCATCCAGGCATCAAAATGGCTATTGCAATAGGTCCTCTCTAGGCAAACCTACTATTTAAAAGAACGATTAATCTTTCTTCCTCTAATCCTCTTCCTGCGTGGTGGGGAAAATCTGATGAATGGTTTTCTTATTGTTTAAGAACAATACCCGTGCCCAGCGTTGCTGAATCGATTTTGGGTAGTCTTTCATAATTCATTCTTTAAAATACGACCGAACCAGATTGACTACTTTTTAAAAAATATCATCCAATATGGCTCCCTAAATTTCATCATTTCCCCGATTCTTTCATTTCTTATTCTTTCTATTGGTATCCTGCATGATCTTTTCAGTACATCCATTTCTATTACCCCTGATTTCTTTCTTACTGTCTCTGTAATTCACCATCCTTCTACTTTATATAAAAATATGATGCAAATTACAACAGAGTTGTGTATACAGTAAAACCTCTAAATAACGGACACCTCGGGAATGCAGAAATTGTCCGCTATTCGGAGGTGTCCGCTATTGGGAAAACCCCAAAGATTCAAAAATCTCTAAGAAATGCTTAATGTTTCATTAATTGACTTTTATATGGCCTAAAACTTCTATTATATGATTAATTAGAAATTAAAAAAAATTTTAAGCAATAAAACTGAAATAAAATTGTGCGCACCTTTATCCACTCTTTATTACATTCTTATGAAAAAAATCTGTTACAAAAGTTTACTTTTGCTCGTGATTACATGTAATTTGTTTTTAAATGTTACGTTATTTGGACATTATAGAGTTCCGAGCGCAGAGGGGGGGAATAGGACATTTGGACCTGGACCACTAATCCCTTCGCGACGGGAGCCTTTTACGAAATTATAAATATTTTGTCATCGGTTTTTAAATACAGAAATTTGTGCCTTATTAAATCGATAAATGTTCCGATTAAATAAGGAACATTTTACTGGCGGGGATAATCAAGAATTCTAAAGCCTTTTGCGGCATGTATACGTGTCACCCGTCCCCAAGGGGTTAAAAGAATAAAATCTCAAGCTTTTTCGGGGGGCTCATCATTCAATGCTCTGGGAGACGTCTCTCCCGGGCAACTTCCTGAATCCAACGCAGAACATGAAGGGGAGGGGGAGTTTTCCCCAGCTCACGATCTACATTTATTTATGGTCACAAAATTTATGATACAATGTCCTGATAAATTTAAAGGCCTTTTTACTTTTTTTTTTTTCATTTTTTTTCTCGTTAAAAAATATTTTTTTCATTCTTTATCGCCAAAATTACTGTCCGCTATTCGGAATGTCCGTTATTCGGAGGTTAAACATACAAAAATGTTGATTTTGGGAGTGGGGATTGGAAAACTGTCCGTTAAATAGAGGTGTCCGCTATTCGGGAGTGTCCGTTATGGAGGTTTTACTGTATTATGTTTTCTTTTTTAGAGATATCTTTACTCCACCAAATAGAAGTAAATAGTTTTTCAGCCTTTCTTTCCTGACAAATTCTATATTTAATTTCCCTGGAGTCTTTTCCTTAACTATTAGTGTCTATACTTAGATATCTACAGGGTGAGTCATAAATATCGAAACAATAGGCTATCTCCTTAAATATTGCCCCTAGACCCATTCTTCCAATTGCAAAGTTTCATAAAAAAGGTGAATTTTTTGATAAGATAAGTTGCAACTCCATGGGGGGGGTCTATTTTAAAAAATACGAAAATAAAATTTTTATACGGCCCCCAGAGGATAAAACTTCCAATTAGAAAAATTTTCCTTATCCATTCCTGAATTGAACAAAAAAAAAAAAAAAAAAAAAAAAAAAAAAAAATCATCTCGATATCTACAAGTTCCCAAAAGATATTAAAATCCAAAATTTTCAAAAATTCGTGACTTAAACCACTTAAGCTTACCTCTGAGCGAAATCAGTTCATTTGAAGTACAATTTAGGGACCGATCATAAATTTACGCATTGTTAAATATTGATCCAAGACAATACTTTAACTTTTAGATATAAAATAAAAGCGTATAGGTTTTTGATTTAAACTTCCTTGAAATATGCTAGATGCCTATAATATCTCGACTTTGGCGCCAACCTCGTAACTGGCACGACCCATTGGCCGGACCGTCTTATTAAACACTTATTAAAAGTGTCGACGTGAAAACTTATTGCCGTAAGCAATAAGTTTAGTAAAAATACTAATAGCGATAATGACACTTCTATTAACGGAATCATTGGAAACATATTTTAATAAATTACATAGAAATATTTTCAAAAATCTACTTTTTTACTATTCAGCTTCAAAATTTATGATGGTTTTAAACCTATTTTTACTTTCTTCTATCTTTACAAGAAGAAAGTATTGGATTCATGAAAATTTTGAATTCGGGTTTCGACGGATTCACACGTTTTAAAGCCCAGAGATACCGAAAAACATGTTTTTACAAAATGTCTGTCTGTGAGTCACTGCACTAGGAGAATATTTGGAATCGACATGATAAAAAATGATTTTTGAATCAACTGACGTATTTAAACAGTAATAAAAGAGGGTGAGAATGGCAAAACTTAAACAAAATCTGAAATCGAAACTATACAGGACGGAGTTAATCACCTAGAGACTTTTAAACAGTATTTAAACGTTAGGAGCCCATCTTTGTTTAAAACCCTTTTCTGCATCAAATGTTTTTATTTCAGTATTTCTCATTTTTAAACTGACATAAGTCAATAACTCTCGGTTACGGTAATAGTCCGGCGAGTTCAATAGTTTTTTAACATCTCTCAAAAAAAAAAAAAAAAAAAAAAAAAAAATGCTTAATGTGCCGAAAGAAGTTTTCAGCTCAGAAAATTTACTTTTAAAAATATGATTTGTTTACAAAAAATTGCATCTTTTCTTTATATTGCTATTTTAAATACTTTTATTATTATTTTTTTAAATTATATTATTTGAAATGCTGAATCAATCTGAAAATTAGACATTTTCAGTTAATCAAAAGAAAAAAATTCCAACGCAACAAATAATATTTTGAGTTACAACAAATTTAATTTACTCTAAATTAAAAAATATATATATATTAAAAAGTCTTACGATGTGATAATGCTTACAAATTATATGATTAACCATAATAAAACATTCAAAATTCTAACTCTATAAATAAATAAATAAAATAAATGTTTCCTGGACCCATTACAGCAATATTGTTTCTTCAATTACACACATTTCAATTTGTGTCTGATCTCTTGAAATCTCACGATTTATTAAAATTGTCATAACTCTCTGAGTTTTGAAGATTTCAAGATGAATTTTTTTTTTGTTCAGTTCAGGAATGGATAAGGAAATTTTTTCTAATTGGAAGTTTTATCCTCTGGGGGCCGTATAAAAATTTAATTTTCGTAATTTTTGAAATAGACCCCCCCCCCCCCCTTTCCACGGAGTTGCAACTTATCTTATCAAAAAATGCACCTTTTTTTTAGGAATTTTTGCAATTGGAAGTATGGGTCTAGGGGTAATATTTCAGGAGATAGCCTATTGTTTCGATATTTATGACTCACCCTGTATAATGCTTGCAGCTTACTATTTTTATTGAATATTTAATAGGAGATTTATCTCTTGCTAATTAAGCATAGAAACCAACAGTGTGAAAAATGTCCAATGAGATGTGCCCATATTATACTAAAGTTTAAAAAATATTCAGATCTTGCTGTAATAGTATATAATACTTCAGATACAGTATAGAATATTCGTAATTTTTTGTGTGTCCCTGTAAATTCTATCTGCTTTTTATTATATAGGAAGTAACTTGTAGCAAACCCCTCTGGCCGCATCTCATTTGCTACGCTTGACATGCAATTTCCGGCTCGTTTTTTTTTTTTTTTTTTTTTTTTTTTTTTTAATATTTTGAACCAGAAATTTATTTAATGAATGGAAATAAGTAGATTTCAAATTACTATAATATTAGATTCAAAATACATTTATTTAAGCAAATTTTCAGGTTGAGTTTTTTTTTTTTTAAATCTTTTCAGAAAAACCCGAAGGTTATTAATAACGTTTCTGTGTTTTTGGCAATTGCTAAACTTAACTGGTGTTGAGTTAGTATCATTATAAGTGGAGTAATGTAATTAGTACAGTGCGATTGAACATTCAAAGCAAATATCAACCGTTTACCAACGCGGTAAAATCTCGACTGTATTTGCAA
Source organism: Maratus speculifer (assembly GCA_964019185.1). Taxonomy (NCBI): domain Eukaryota; kingdom Metazoa; phylum Arthropoda; class Arachnida; order Araneae; family Salticidae; genus Maratus; species Maratus speculifer. The sequence continues at coordinate 274,199,258 of OZ025289.1, read as the reverse complement.
ACACACTCGCAAAAAGAGTATAAATTGAGCTCTCGCAATTAGGCAAGTCTAATTGCTCGTTTACTCGCTAAATAAAGCATTATGTCGCAATGGCGAGAGACAATGAGAATCCTGCCTATACTTTATTTTATTATATTAATCGATTACGTTACTAATTTCTCTTATTATTATTAGTTTAAAATTGATGTATAATTTTTATTGGTGATTCATTGAGTGTTTTTAGTTTTTTTGTGTGTTCTTAATTTTACTTTCAAAATTTATGGCTAAAACCCTGACACATTTTCCTTTATAACCCCATGAAGATTTAAGAATACAAAAACATAAATTATGTCCCCCCCCCCCCTTTTTTTTTTTTACTTTGTCAGGTTTTAATTTGCACCAGAGCTCAGTTTCGATACCTCTCTGTTTTCAGTAAATATTTAAATAGTGATTGAAATTCACCTTAGCCAGCAGCAAATCTAAGAGGGGAAGGGAAGAAGGAGAGATGCGCTCCCTCGGATTAATAAAGGGTTTGCAAAACGACGTTATACATCCTTATGAGAAATAACTTGAGGCGAAGCGAGCCCGGCCGTCAGTTTAAATCCACAACCCTTGGGCTGGGTCGTGTGCTGATCTTACATTTTTCAGCAGATTCGGTCAGGCCAGACTTCTTTTCCTTCCAGATTGATAGTCCACTAACTTTAGCCAAAAAAAAAAAAAAATGGTCTTTCTTCGGAAAAATTTTTAATAAAGGTTTTTTTTGTTATGAAAATTTTGTTATGCCATTTTAAACGATATCTTAAAAGTCTCCGACATTCTGCTCTACGCTTCCCCCCTTTTTTTGGGGGGGGGAGATTTGGGGGTAAAGGGGGGCAAAATATTAATTTAGCTGTATGAGCAAGTGATATATCATTTTAGATGTACTTTTTAACGCTGAATCGAATGAAACTACAACCAAGTTGATATGACCAATAGTTTCTGAGTTATAACAGTTTTTATGATTTGAAAAATTCAAATATTTTATGCACACATTTTTTATAAGAACGACCTTTTTTTTAGTTAGAATCTCATAAGCCAAATATCACGGTCGATATGACTAGTAGTTCCCAGTTGCATGGGTATCCATACATATGGGCAAGGGGGGAGGAGGTGCCCTCCCCCTGGGTCGCGTTTGTATACATTTTTATTTTTAAACAAATATTTCTAACGTTTTTGCATAAAACATGACTGTTGAACTAAATTTTTTTAACAATTATTCAACTGTTGACACACATAAACCACCCTGAAAGTAATTATGACACCATTTACAGTACGTTGCTGTATGTTGTCAAAGATGATCTCAAATATGATCACACTATTTGTGTAATAACGTTTGACCAACCTCTTTATATTAAAGCAAGGGAAATCGTTGCTTCAACAAATGAAAATTCCCCGGTTTCCAAAATAATTGTGAGACTTGGAGGTTTTCATATGTGCATCTCCTTCTTCGGTTCGATTGGTTTTATCATGGCTAGAGGTGGTCTTAAAGAAGTGATGAGCACTATTTAAGCTTCCAATTCGGTTGAGAAAATGTTATCAAGCCACGTTTACTCTAGAACTATCAGAGCTCATGCACTTTTACTAACAGCTCTGTCTGAAATAATTTTTAATGAACTATCATTATCCAGTGACGATCAAAAATTCATGGGCGCCTACCTCTAAGACATTTATGAAACAAAATATTCATTTTCAAAGATATAAGGATTGGGGATCTTCAGTGATGTCAACAGTAAATTTCAAGATAAATGTTCCAACTTAAAAGAGAGAAGGCCAATTTCAAAACTATGGATTCAGTATTTGGACATGGTTTCAATTCTCAAAGAATTTATTAGAGCAGAGAGAATGGGAGATTGGAGGGCATATTTAACAGCGATAAAAAGAATGATTCCATATTTCTATACTGCAAGACATTTTTTGTACGCTAAAAGTGCCCAGATGTTCATACAAGACATGGAAAAATTGTAAAATTCAATGAATAAGGACACCTTAAAAAGATTTAATTCGGGCTTTTTCACTATTACAAGGTCTGATAAATTTTTTGTGGGACTTCAAGTGATATGGTAATTGAACAGTCACACATGAAGTCCTCAAAGATGCAAGGAGGCTTTGTGCGTTGAAGGAGCACAAAATAAAGTGTTTTAACAAAGTTTGTTGTTGGGTTAGTAAGTGCAACCAACATTTCTGAAGGAATTGAAAAGTTCTGTGATGTTTCCTTTGCAAGTGGAGAACAACATGTGGATACACGAGAATCTCGAATAAAGCGGGACCAAGAAGACGTAAACAGAATATCAGAGTAGTTTTATGTCCACAATCCTTTCCAAAGTATACAAGTGATTATGTCCATTGCAACAGAGGTTACAGGTGATGTGGAAAAAATAAACTACTAGGATGCACTGATCGTTGGTGCAACTATAATGGCAAAAAAAGGTCGGTGGCAATTTTCACGAGATGAAAAATTCACGTGCCGAACGAGTTCTTTCTCTTCAAACAGTGAACAGTCACATAACAGTGCATGATGTTACCGTACGTGTAGATCCATTGCTGCTGTTTCAAAGAATTTGTATCATGAAGAGATCCTACGACGAGCTCCGTGAATGTTTGAAGTTTGAACTGGCTCTTTACCCAGTAGCCCTTTTCGATGAAATTGGAATGGGAAAAACAAAAAGGTCGTCCTTATTCAACAGATTCAGTCCCATAGATATCCATCCTGATTTTGAAAGAGTGAACTACATTGTTGATGGAGGATATCTGCTTCATCGAATAGTCTAGCATCAAAGTGATTCTTTCGGGTTATTTGTGATAAATATGTGTAGTATGTTGAAAAACACTATGGTCGAAACACTATCCTCGTATTTGATGGTTATAGTAATCTTCAGAAAAGTGTCAAAGCCATGGAGCAATTTCGTCGTTGCTTGAAAATGGCATCAACACAGATTCTTTTTAATGAAAACATGACTGCGATAATTAGCCAAGAAAAATTCCTCTCCCACGCAAACAACAAAAGTAAGTTGATTTATTTGCTCTCTGAAAAATTTAAATCCATCAGTGTATGTGTCAAGCATGCAAAAGATGATGTAGATGTCCTTATTGTTGAAACAGTACTCAAGACCGCAAGAACTAGCAAAAATGCCACTGTTATTATTGGGAAAGATATTGATTTGCTGGTAATCATGGCTGCTCAAACTCCACCAAACTTGGAATTTTTTTTCCTCAAGCCAGGTAAAGGCCAGGTGAAGGAAAAAATTTACTCTTCCAGAAGTTTGGAAGGAAGATACAAGGAATACATTTTATTTCTCCATGTTTTTTCTGGCAGCGATAGAACATCTGCTATTTTTCAGAAAGGAAAAACAGCAGTGTTTTCTGTCAAACTTCTGTCATCTGTCAGAAGTTTTACAGATGGTCGTCATAAAAAACAAATTTTGACAGTCGTGCGCAGAAAATATCTTCAATTTTGCCAAAGTACCGTGAAAAAAACACGAATTTGTCCAAAGAGTCCGGAAAAATACGAATTTTATCAATGACCAAGAAAAAACACGAAATTCTTCTAATATCACAGAACCCGCGAATTTCTTCAAAGAATAGTTTAAAATTTCGTCAAAGAGGCATTGAGAAAATCGCATTTTGTCACTACAGCCGCAATAAAACGCGAATTTCGTCAAAGGATCGCGGAGAAAATCGAATTTCGTCAAAGAATTGCTGAAAACGCGAATTTCGACAAAGGTTTAATTAAAAAAAAGGAAAATTACAGTAGTCTCTTTAGAAAACAGACAGATACATGCATCTGCGTTTATTATTACAAGTATAGTTTTTAATCTTAAACAATGTACTAACTTTTGAAAAACAGGTTAATCCAAACCAAGCTTGCAAGGATCTACATTTGAAATCAACCCGAATCAAAAACATATAACCCAACTTGCAACAAAAATGATTTTTTTTTTTTTTTTTTTTTTTTTTTTTTTTTTTTTTTTTTTAACTGTAATTCTCGATTTAAAGAGGAGTGCCAGAAGGGAATCCCTCTCCCCATCTGTTTTAAACTTCCAGAATTTCTTTTTACTCGAAATCATCCGATTTTGGATTGCGATCTGGATTTTAGCTTAATATAGCAACGATAGATGACGCTGCAAGAAATAGGCGCTAAATTGGCGCACGAATTGTATTCTCTATCTTCTTTGAGTACTGATGCAAGAGGAAGAAATTAAATATTTGCTGTGGACCTCATAGCACAGCGGCAAAGAACGTCTACATACGAGGACTCCAGAAGCCACGGGGTATAAGTGACAAAACTGAAAAAAAAAATGAATATTTATTAAATTATAAATTTAAAGAAAATTGTACGCTGCTTTTTTTTACATTTATTGAAATAAGAATTCAAAGCCCACAATGAAACAAGCGGCAGTTTCCTATTTCAATTCAATCAATTATTATTGATGTTCGGGTTTAACATCAATTATATTTAAACTCAATTTATTCCAAATCGAATTTTTGTCACTTATACCCCTTGGCTTCTGAGGTTGTTATACGTTTAACCTCCTTCTTTTACATTAATACTGATAGAAGAGGGTAGAGCCAGAAATCAGGCCTCGTTTTAACAAACTATTGTTTGCAGTGCCATCTATTGGTGCTATAGTAAATTAAAATCAAGAATCGCATTAAAAAAGAATCTTCTGACATCGTACATAACCCTCTTGCAAGGTTTTCAATAGCTGTCACCATTTGAATCATTTGAGTTACTGAATTTTAAAATCAGTCAGTGCATTTTAGGACATCCGGTATATTTCTTTAACAAGTTTTAAGGTAATCCTTATTTAATTACAACTGGTATTAGTTAGAAAGTGACAACCAGTCTTATAACAAAATTAGTATTTTTTTACATAGCTCTGAAGATTAAAAAGTATTCCTGAATAATTATTTGGGCGTCTCTGTTATGTAACTTTTGCTATATATAATTTTTATCTTCAAAGCATTTAGACTTTCTTTTCAAAAATAAAGTCAGCCAGACTCTTCTCTCAAGAGTGAAAACCTAATCCGAAGCTGACCCAAACCCGAAGTAATGTATGTCAATCTTTCCCAAACCCAACGCGCTAGGCGCAACTAAAAAGTAGAAGTCAACTCGATCAGCAAAAAACATAACAGTCAACCGGACCCAAACTCGATCCGCAGCAAAAAAGTAGAAGCTATTCAACCATAAGCAAAAGATAGAAGTCAACTGGATCTAAACCCGAGCTGCAGCAAAAAGTAGAAGTAACACGACCCGGATTGAAAAAAAATTAGCTAATGCCCACACATCAGATTGGAGTCTCTAAATTTCTAAATTCCCCCTCTTTCCTTGAAGAATCTCCGGATCCGCCCTTGACCTGAGCTCATAAATGGCTCTGGGCAACATCGAAGCTATGTCGGTAATAGCGTCGGTGTTGCTCTGAGGCCTAGTGGAAGAGCGAATCCGAAAAATCAACGTCTAAATTACTCTTTCCTTTTCTTCCCATCTGCAAGTTTCTACATACTTTTCTATCAAACCACTTGTATCTTATGTAGTGTGTCGCACACATAAGAGATAGAGAAGGAACGTCGCGTAAGATTAAAAAAAAAAAATATTTTCTTGTATATGTTTTTGCTACTTGTTCATTCATTATATACTTATATGCATAGTTGCGAACAATTCCAATTCTAATTAAAATGAGTGATAAACGAAAAGCTGGGACCAATAGATGTATATAAAAAATTCATTTAACAAAATACAAAATAAAAGAGATTTTGAATTTTGCATGAGAGATAAATATGTGGATTGGAGTGATAGCCGAAGGAATAGAGCACGCTTCTCTTTTACCAGTACTGCAAAATATTAGGACTCCGGCATTTTATTTATTTGTTTATTTATTTATTTTTTGTTACATTAAGCTCTGATTTTGATCAAAGGAACTCAGTGTCAAAAGTATGTGGTACCAATTGTAAAATTAGTCATTATAATTTTTAATATGTATACTGTATGTAGAGGATTGGAAAAGACACAGGTTGCCTGCCCAATGAAAAGGTAGACCGGAGTATGATAGCCCATGCGCTTTATTTTTCAGTCGCGCGTTATTTTACCAAATTTTTCTACTAATACTTCTGGATTTATAGGATCATTATGTTTAATGGAAGAAGCGAATCGAAGACTTGAGAAAAATCTGATGTAAAAACAGGCAATAGTTCCCCCAAATACTAGTAATAAACATTTTAGTTATCGTAATTTTTATGCAGAAATAGATAGCAATAAAAATCCCCATTGTCAACACTCGCTCATGGGAAATAAATCCCGAATTTCATCAATGAATCATAGAAAAAAAATCGTGTATTTCTTCAATCGGTAGTTAGAAAAACGTTCAAGAATTTCGTCAATCGGTTGCTACCTTTCTTCTCCCCTTTTGGAGGCAATCTTTTAACTTAGCTCTTAATTAATCTACAGCGATATTTGACCTCATTTGAAGGCTAAAACGAAAGTGAAACTCCTTTCGGAATTTGATTGATTGGTCTATTTTGAGTACAGACAATTAGGGGGATTATCCCCACTACCCTCTGTTTATTGTGTGGGAGGGAAGTAATGGAAATTTTTCATGTGACATATCGTTTAAACCTTTTGCCCTGCACATTATTAAGCACCCACTCCCCACTATTTTACACTTTTTTCACCACTAGAGGGCGTTTTAAAGTTTTAATTTGTTCATTACTACCCCATAAAAATCTCTAAAAATTAATAAAAAGATTTACATAACAAATCTCAATAATATAAACAAATTTCAAAAACGAGGGAGAGGCTACACTTCGAGAAGTCAATATAGTAGCTTCTCCTCCCCAGGAGGCATTTATCTATTTTTTGTTGATACCCCTTAAGTGACATATCGTTGGAAAGGCCTGAGACCACTTATAGGTGTTATACACAGCCGGTGCCCCTCCCTCCAATTTGTGACCCACTTCGAGGTTCATTCATTTTAAGATTTAATATGAATTCAAGGACCTCGATGAAAAAATTTCATTTTACATGGTTTTACAGTGCGTGAGCAGCATGCTTGCTATAAGGCGTCGTAAGCAGCGGGGTCTCGTCTCGTGGCTCGTTCGGTTCGAGATTTGTGTATAAATTAAAGATTTTTTTTAAACAAAGGGCGCACTAGCGAGCAAAGTCAGCTAGTATTAATTAGTGTTCCCTTTTGCGGTAGGTAGACAATTATTTGGAGTTGTCATCTGTTACTAGCTAATACAAATAACTTTTTTTTTTCATCATTTTTTCAGGGAATCCAGCCAAAGTTCCCAGCAGAGAAAAAATAAAAATAAAAATGTAATATTACTTTTGAACAAGTGTCCTTAAATGAGTTAAAGTAATTTGTGCAGTCGAAATTGACATCTACTCAAGGTATTCTTGAATTTTCAAGCAATGTTAAGTTAAGTTACACAAAAGTAATCATTTTGGAGGAATTATTCAGTTGCTTTCAAATGATTCAGTTCTTCCAGATTTTGACAAGTAACTGAAAAAGGCTGAAGAATTACGAAGAGTTATATTTATAAATATTTTTTATTAATATATATGCAATAATGAATGTTTTTTTTTTCATTTACATAAAAACTACAGATTTTTAAAACATATTGGTCAAAGTAACACTTTACATAAAAAATTCATATACAAAAACTGAAAGGGTATATAATATGTCTACTTCTGATATGAGTGAACAAAATGAACAACAAAAAAGGTACTTTTTATTCGCCTAAGCATACTGTCCTCACAAGTACCTCTGAAACGCTGTAAGGGTCACAGTTGGAAGATGGTCGCCTATCTTCCAGGTAACCCTTGCCCTCTTCAGCAACATGTCTTGGAATTCGAATGCTAGCTCCACGATTGGCAACTCCAGCGCTGAAATCATGAATACTGGATGTTTCATGGAAGCCTGTCAAACGGCGCTCATTATCTTTCCCTTGTTTAGGGTCATATGCTTGGATGTGGCGCTCATGATGTTTAGAGAGGCGTTCAATAGCTTTTTCAATTTCCCTAAAAAAAGATAATTATAATTATAATTTAATACAAAAAAAATCATTTATGTTGCTTAAAGAGTGGTTTTGGATACATGCCATCAGCTGAAAATAAAAGAGTAAGTTAAAAAGTTAGGTTCTTAAATAAAATTCGCAACAAGAAATAAGAAAATCACAAAGCAAAGTAAATACAGTTATTTTTTTTATCAATTGATGGCAACGTCTATAGGGGTAGACGAAAGGTGTTGCCGCATAAAAAAAAAAAAAATGCTTAGCATCTGCTTGTATAATTTTTTTAAATCCATTTTCGTTAATGTATAATTTTCTTTATTTTGCTTAAGATTTTTACGTATGGAATGTATATTCTGTGCTTTATTTATTAAGTTTAACATTAACAAAGAACATTTATTATGGATGTTTATCAGGAGTGAAATCTAACTACTTCATGCTAACTGAAAACAATACCAGTACAGCGAATCTTCCTACAAGATCATTCCTAACAATAGTAACCTCCGAATACTCGTTATGTTTTAGTCTGATCCAGTCTGACCGAATCTCTTTTATAGAAACGAGATGGAACCCGTCGAAATTCGACGAAAGGAAAGGTTTAAGAAAGAACTGTTTCATTGATTTATAATAAATCTACAAAATTAGTTACAGTAAAAAATGTATCTTATAATTGGTCAGTCTAACTTTCAAACAAATATTATTTTAATCTAAAATTAACAAAATATTTCTCTGAAACTCAGTTTTCCAAATTATTAAAATTAAACTTCAATTGCATATGTAATCAGAAAAATATAATAAAGTTCAGTTATTATGATGAAGTTATCAATTGAGGTTCTTGTGTTTGGTGTAAATACGAATGAAAATAAAAATTATTCCAAATTGACATGATCACAGACGATATATTTGACACAGAGTACGCATTTTATTTTTATTTTTTCAATTTTAAGAGAAAATGAAATGATTCTGTTTAGACCGTGGGCCCGTAACCATTATCGTTCAACTTCGTTTCAACATTTTGGGGGCAACTTAATTCATACATGACTATTCTAATGATCTTTAAAACTTCAGAAAACATGAAAGTTCTGGATCCGAAAGTTGCACATTAATTAATAGTTAAAATCAAAACATGGAACTCTTTTTTTTCTTTAATAGGTTTTGTATAGCTATCCGCGATTGGCGCGTTTTTACACCAAGAGCCAATAAAAACAGCTTTTACAGATGTTTCTCATCGCCGTTGTCAAATCAGAATGTAAACAAACTATCTACTGAGGAACACAGCAAGTACTTAAATTATATTTAACTAAATATGATTAGATTATCTGAAATATTAGACATTGATAGATGTTAAAATATGCACTTCTTCGAAAATAAATATGTCGAAGTTGTCAGGATTTGTTTTTCCCCTTTTTAAATTTAATTTTCTAATATTGTCGACACAATCTTTTTTTTTTTTTTTTTTTTTTTTTTTTGCGCCATTTAGTGAGGTATCAAAAGTGATAAAGAATTATGGAATTAATCGAATTATCTAAGAAATGAAGATTTATTTTTATTAATTATTTTATTTTATTTTGTATACAAAGGTGAGTCACATCTTTAATCTCAAATAAATTATTTTATGGCAGTAAATTTTATTTATTACACACCAATTCTAGAATATATATATATATATATATATTTGATTCATTTATGAGTGTACATTATAGATATGTAATGAAATCGTTTCAAAATTAACAATCCTAAATAAATATGTAGGTACATAAATACAAAAACAGAAATTATGAAAATAAATTATATACTTCATAAGTGAACCAATGATATTTTTTTATGAATTTTCTTTGAAGAAAAATTTTACTTCTAAAGTGATTTTTCATAAACTAAAACACACACGCTCATATGTATATGGATAAATAATTACGATGCAAATTAAGAAGTACTGCATGTATTGTAAGTCACTTAAGTATATGATGTTTTTTTTTCTTTCATTTATTTGACACATATCTGAAAACGAAAAAATTAGTATGAAAGAAAAATTTCCGTCTTCAATTTACTTTTACAATCATGTTTTTATTCTTTGAAAATAAATCAGTTTAATTTTTAAAACATGATATAAGAAATGTGCTTATTATATATATTTACAAAACTATTTTCATTCATCATTATTTTACCAAATATTATAATTTCTATAACAAAACAAATCAAAACAAAACAAAAATGAATGAATGAAAGTAATAAGTTTTTATATAAGAATACATTTTTTCTACAATATTATGAGCTATGTGCTTAACAGATCTCATGTCCGATTAACAAAACGCAATATCTGGTTGTTTTAATCAACGTTAGTATTTAAAGAAGTCACAAGAAATAAAACTAAGATGGAAATCTAGAGTAAAATGGTAATAAAATCATCCTTGTAATATTTTAAAAGTTGCAAATATGCAATAGCAAAATATCACAAAATAATTTAAATAAAATATTTCATTTTGGAGAATTATAATTTTGTTTTTAAGCAGAAAAGTTAAACTTTCACTAGTTTTTCTATGCTATATAGGTGAATTCATATACGTATGGCGCCGATTGGCTAATATACGAGAGGAGGGAGAGATTGAGCCAATCGGATGCTAGATAACGTGAGAAAATAGTGGAATACGTTTTTCCCGATTTCTAATTAATGTGCAACTTTTTCATCCAGAACTTTGACAATTTCAGTATTTAAGACCCTTTTACAACTTAAAAGTTCAAAATAAAATTGCCCCTCGAAAGTTGAAACGAAAGTCTATTTCTGAGCTTCTTTTCCAACATCGGCCCACGGCCTAGTTGCCACAATTACAAAAATCGTACTAAAAACTATAAAAAAAAAATAATGTATCAAAAACAAATTGAGATACAGCTTTCAAACAAATTGCATTTAAAAGTATATTTTTTTTCTATACGACGGTGTAAAAATTTAAAATGTGCAATGTTTAGCAATGTAAAATTTGCAGTAGCAAAAATTGCAAAACTGAAATTGTATGGGAAGCTATTGCCATTCGCAAAATGACGCATGTGTTACGCACAGATACGTTTGGCCTTTATAATATAGATATCAATGGACTAAACTTCCGAAAAACGAATTCCAATCAACGCCTAACCCACAGCATTTTTTTAAAGATATGTTTTAACTACAACTGAAATTGCGAAGAATGTGGAGGTGAGTTTTCTTATTTAACGTTCTTCTAACAGCAAAAAAGGCATAAGTGTACAAAAATTAGCTGAAATGTACAATTGTGAAAGAACCCAAATAAATGGCATTCTGAAAAAAAGTTACTTTTGCTTAGAAAAGAAGTTTTAAGTTATAAATTTTGACTCTAAAATTAAGCAGCGAAGAACTGATTATGATGGAATAGAAATAGATAAGTTGCTTTTTGGATTGCCTAGAGAGAAATCTCTCAATTTCTGAACCAATGCTGCAGGAAAGTGCCCCAGAAATTGCAGGGAAACTGGGAAATTAAAAATTTTGTGCTCACTCAAAATGATAACGATTGGTACAAATCTGTGGAATGAAGAATTTAAAGAAGAAATGAATTTAAAGAAGAAAATATGCTTAAAAAACCGTGAATAAATGATTTTCTAAATGTAAAATATCACAGCTGTGATGCCTTTGATGAATTTGGATAAATGGAACTATTATTTCAATGATTATATGTAAACCGAAAACACATTTCTACATAATTTATTTTATTATAATGTTGTACATGGTTTAACCAAGTTTCTTCTTGTATTGTATCAATATTCCCTGTCCACAATCCTTCGTATGTCATGTAAAGTATATAAATACTTTTTTCTTTAAGACGATTGCGTTTTACACTATATTGCCATTGATTATGGGACACTTGCGATTTTAGACATTTTACTAAATATCTAGAAAAATACATGAGGAATCATCTCGAAACTCTTAGTGTATAAATATAATAGCATAAGTCATACATCTCCGTGAATATTTTTTACCGAAACTCCAAGGGGGACCGTCAACAAATTAAAAAAGAATGAATATCTTTTGAATAACCCTGTCAAAACTAATGTAGCAAAAGCGCTCAAACTCTAGATTGTGATTGAATGCCTTATTGTAATAAGCCTTGTTCATTTTTATGCAAATAGCATGCATACTCGCAGAGTAATTAAGGTTTTTATAAAAATGATCCCAAATTTTTCCAAGTTTTTTCCTTATAATTTTCAGAGTTCTTAATATAAAATATTATTTTTTTCAGAAAATATGACAAACAACATTGCACACAGTACCCTGTAATCAGAATTAAAAAATAATGAAAATTGTATAAAAAATAAGTTGGTTTACTAAATAATTTTTTACTGCGCATGCGTCAACGATATCAAAATTTCATTTGCATATTATGTTAGCTAAATGTATAGAGCAACTTTTGTGAAAGTCACAAAATCATAACTTGAAAATTCTGACAATAATCGTCAATTGAATAAGTCGAAAATCCGTTATTCTCAAAATGAAGCAAAAACAAGAGGGGTTGTATCCATATATTCATTGATTAGTGTCAATATAGAACACATAATATGGGATGTACTACTTACTGCATTTGGATAAAATCCCTCATTTTTTTGCTTCATTTTGGAAACAACGGATTTTGTCCTTTTTCTATAGACGATTACTTTCAGAATTTTCAAGCTATGATTTTGAGACTTTTACAAAAGTAGCTCTATACATTTAGCTAACATAATATGCAAATGAAATTTTGATATCTTTGACGCATGCGCAGTAAAAAATTATATAGTAAACCTACTCATTTTTCATACAATTTTTATTATTTTTTAATTGTGATTACAGGGTACTGTGTGCAATATTGTTTGTCATATTTTCTGAAAAAAATATTATTTTATATTAAGAACTCTGAAAATTATAATGGAAAAACTTGGAAAAATTTGGGACCATTTTTATAAAAACCTTAATTACTCTGCGAGTGTGCATGCTATTTGCATAAAAATGAACACAGTGTATTACAATAAGGCATTCAATCATAATCTAGAGTTTGAGCGCTTTTGCTACATTAGTTTTGACAGGGTTATTCAAAAGATATTCATTCTTTTTTAATTTGTTGACGGTCCCCTATGGCGTTTCGGTAAAAAATCTTCACGGAGGTGTATGACGTATACTATTATATTTATACACTAAGAGTTTCGAAATGATTCCTCATGTATTTTTCTAGATATTTAATAAAATGTCTAAAATCGCAAGTGTCCCATAATCAATGGCAATATAGTGTAGTAAGTAAAGGAGATTAACTAATTTTAAATGAAACATTTCACAAAAAATCTTGCATTGGACTTCATTTTCGGAAAGAAAGTTTGAAAAAAGAAATAAATTTGGAAGAAAGACTGTTTTTATGTATCGCTTCTTTTTAAGTAGCAATCATACCTATGCATATTCGCCCTGGAACAATACGCAGCATAATTCACTACGACAGATAAAATTGATCATTAAACTACTTCAACTTCACGAGTCTGTACGTTGCACAACTTCTTCAATTTCATTTATGCACAAGCCAGATGCTGATGGTGACAGGTCTGTGAAATTACCAGATTTTATGGAAATTAAAAACTAAAATCAGCACAGATTTGAACCACTAATATCAGGGGGAGGGGGCGGGGGCGGGGACGGTCAACCTCGCGCGAAGGGACTCCATTCTCGACATTTCAGGATTTGAATCTAAAATCAATTATTTCGTCTGAAAAAAAAAAAAAAAAAAAAAAAAAAAAAAAAAAACGCGGTGGACAGTTTAAAAAAAGATCGGCAGTAAAAAAAACCTCGGTTAAACGCTCAAATGAAATTCGTGATAACATCTGGCTGGACATTATCAAGGAGACGTCCAATCAGGATTAAAAGTGAACACTATTTGAGGGTTAGATTGAGGTCTGGCGTAACTGGGGTTCAAAGTAGTTGGTGAATACGAGAGTTAATCTCCGCTGTTATCGAATCGTATTTAAGTTATAATATACAATCTTGATCATTAATTAAACTGAAAATTTGAACAATATATGAATTTTAGACTGGTACTAGTTGGAGGCTTTTAGGATTTTATTTTTTCAAAATAACTTACTTCAATCCATTGTCCTCTCTCATTGCTTTTGTGCTGAAATTTGTGTGTGCACCAGCTCCATTCCAATCTCCTGGTATAGGTTTAGGGTCAAATGTAACAACTACTCCAAAATCTTCAGCAACTCTCTGCAGGATGAATCGAGCCATCCATAGATCGTCACCTATGGATACTCCCTCACTGGGTCCTACTTGGAATTCCCACTGTGCAGGCATGACTTCAGCATTTGTTCCACTGATTGGAATGCCAGCGTACAAACAGGCACGGTAATGAGCTTCAACAACATCTCTCCCATAAACTTTATCAGCTCCGACTCCACAATAGTACGGACCTAAAAACAAAATAAAAATGTATTATACATATGAGAAATTCGAACTCGTCGGGACCACAAGAAATGTTCGAATTATCCGAAGTTCGAATTATGGAAAATATGAAATGAAAACATGCTTAATATGGTACTATTACAAAGGCATTAATGTGATAGTGTTTTTTAAAAATTTATTTCGTCTGTTATCATTAGAATATGACTTAATATTAAATTAGAATGCATAAATACATAAACTAATTAAAAGATTAGAAACAAGCACAAATGGAAGGAAAATTTAAAGTGTCACTGATGGACAAACGGGGCACTAAGAAAGCAAATATCAAATGCAATGGATTATATGTATACTCATTCGAAACAATTTTCGCAAAAATCAAAGTTATTCAAAGGATCTGAAATCCGTGAGAAAGAAAAGAAAAATTAAAAATTGGAATTCTCGTTAGTTCAAATTAAACGAAGTCAAGAGAAAATGATTTCGAATAAATGAAAAATTTTAATGTTGTTCTGCTATTGAAGTTTTCGGGACTTCATGTTTAGTTCGAATTAAGCGAAGATTCAAATTATCTGATTTTGAATTAACGAGAGTCGACTGTATATGAAAATATATTGATTCAGAAAAGTTACTTGTGAATACAGAAATTATGTACATTAATTTTATGTCATAAATGGTTTATTAAGTTTTAGTTATCTATTTGTCTGTGCACACATAAATATACCTTCACCATATTTAAAAATACTTCAACTGTCAAAAATAATATGCAGTAGAAACCCGATATAAATGGTTGTTGGGAGACATGTTTAACACCCACGTTATAAAGTAACCGCGGTACAGCAGAATAGTGTCAAAGAAATGGTACAAAATGATGAAAATATTTACCTGCTGAATGAAATGTAATTGACTTCATCATTCATTGAACACAAACTTAATTTTACACTATCTTTAAAAAGTTCATTAGAGTTGTTTGGCTGACTGAAGCGTTTTGCTTCTTTTCGACTTATGATTTCCCACTAGCAAGATATAGTACATGAACACAATCTGAATCGTCTTGTCTCTCCATCCACGAAATTACTTTCATTAAGTATGAAATGACTTCACTTACATGTAGAACGTCGTCTTTCATTATCAAATCACTTTTAATTTCGTCATCATTATCTTGCTCACTGCAATTTTTACGCGTTACTGCACCACTGTTATCCTGATTTTTTATGACCTCTGAAATTGATAGGCTGTTGTCATTTTTTATCCAGTCATTAAATCGCCAACAGAGATATCAAGATGCGTAGCACAAAACGCAGATTGCAAGTACATCATTGTGTTTCACTGAAATTTTAAATAATTTTTAATTGTAAAGAATAATATACTTATAAAATTTACACTAAAAGCCATTCCCCAATTTTCCTTAAATAAAATAGATATAAATCTGTTAATTTATATCGAACTCTGCTAAGTCTGTAAATTTAGCTTTAAATAACAATCATTCTGGCATAAGTTTTAACAAAAGGATTTTTTTTAAATCATGGAATTTTAGTTCTACTTCTTATATATAAAATGCTTTAGATTAATACCTTGAGGTCCGGGAAATCCATTTTTGGGCCATCCGAATGGATGCTTATCACAGTCCAAAAGAGTATATTCTTGTTCGATGCCAAACCATGGTTTGTGGTCTTTAGCTTTTTCCATGACTTCTAAGCAACTTCTACGTTTGTTCGATTCTGAAATAGCAATAAAACGTATATTAAAAGAAAAAAAAATAATCCAAGTCCATATAGATTGCAATCAATAACATTTTGATTAATACAGTGCTCAGCAAAAGTTTAGACAATGATCGATTAAACCCTCTATATTCAGAAGTACGTAACGAATTTTTGTAACGCATTTGTCATACATTACTTGTGACTTATCCTTCTTGCACAAACAATAAATTTTAAATCATACCTTTACATAGTATATTATGACAGAAAAACGAAATTAACATTGTGGCAAAAGTATAGACAATTTGTATATTTATAGAAAAATAACCACAAATTAAAATCGAGTCGCACCCACATTGTCTGCAATTAGTGCAAGAATGTGATTTACCATCGAAGAAACTAAATCCTGCGTCACTTGGGGATCCATTTTATACCAAACACACTCAACAGC
Source organism: Maratus speculifer (assembly GCA_964019185.1). Taxonomy (NCBI): domain Eukaryota; kingdom Metazoa; phylum Arthropoda; class Arachnida; order Araneae; family Salticidae; genus Maratus; species Maratus speculifer. The sequence continues at coordinate 274,182,670 of OZ025289.1, read as the reverse complement.
AGCTCAAAGCTCATTAACTTAAAAGTATAGCAAAAATTTGCACAAACCTTACGAGATATGATGTCACAAAGGTTTTCGATTGGGTCCAGATCAGGGCTATACGCCGGCCAGTTGAGATCAGTAGTATTTTGAGCGTTAAACAAAGATTTTGTTTGTATGCAACATGAATAGACGCATTATCTTGCTAAAATACATACTTTGGGCCAGCTAAAAGTTTCCCAAATAACTGTAAATTGCCCTTCAACGTATGTATGTAGTTTTGTGCTGCTTGACAACCATTTAATAACCCCAGAGATACTCGAGCATTAAAGCAATTTGAGGACCAAATCGTTAAATAGTCGCCTCCTTGTTGTCGACTAAAGCAAGTCGAAAGCTCTTTACCGCAAGTTGTGCCAATTGTATGCCCACCCATTTTGATGATTCAAAAACTACTTTTTTTTGTTACTGTATATCATAGCGTACCACTTGGGTCTATATGACATACATTTACAAATCCATTGCATTCTAGCCAATTTGTAGTGAGATTTTAAAGCTGGTTGTTTTATCATTTTCATGTAAATTGATTTACCCCTTTCTGTAATTCATCTACGAATCATATCCGTCGACACAGAAAGTGCTAATATTCTTTAATATGACTAGCAACCACCATTTGTGTAAATGCCAGTTTATGGATCCTTATGTAATCTCATTTTCTGGTCACACAAGGTCTTCCAGATTTATGTTTTGTTTTGAAGGAATCACCCTTAGACTATACTTCATAGACATACCTCTTTGGACGATTCAATTTAAGGGGACGGTGGACGTTAAAAATTTATTTTATTCATTTTTATCATAGCAATATGAAATTTTGTGCATATATACATTTCACCAAAAGCATATAGAATACCTTAAAAAAATTCCAATCTTATTAAAATTTGTAATTTTTTTTACAAAAATTTAAATTTTTAAACGAAATTTTAAAATGCTCCTCGTGTCTTAATTTTTGAAATATTTTCTTGCTTTTGCATTTTTATAACTTAAAACTATATTATAAACAAATTTGTGTAAGATTTTTTAAATATTTTTAAATATCTTCATAGACATACCTCTTTGGACGATTCAATTTAAGGGGACGGTGGACGTTAAAAATTTATTTTATTCATTTTTATCATAGCAATATGAAATTTTGTGCATATATACATTTCACCAAAAGCATATAGAATACCTTAAAAAAATTCCAATCTTATTAAAATTTGTAATTTTTTTTACAAAAATTTAAATTTTTAAACGAAATTTTAAAATGCTCCTCGTGTCTTAATTTTTGAAATATTTTCTTGCTTTTGCATTTTTATAACTTAAAACTATATTATAAACAAATTTGTGTAAGATTTTTTAAATATCTTGAATAGTTAATATTTTACAGATTTTTTTCTAAATTCCTTATCGATTTTCATCAAAATTTTGCCTTTTAATAATTAAAAAATAAAATTTCACTATCTTAATGAAGACGAATTTTAAAAAGCTTACACAATTTCTTTTTAAATAATATCAGGATACTTCCTTATCAATTTTATAAATATTGATCAAAAATTAAGACGCAAGGAGCAATTCAAAAATCTAAAAACGCTGGAAAATTAGTTTTGATAAAAACTGATTTAAAAGTATATAAATACATTTATCTTTATTATTTACTCCTTAAAACCTTCATAAATGATATTTTAATAAGAAAAAACTGTTTAGATACTATTATACCCCAGAAATAGACCTTTTTTCTGACGATTTTGCTATAGATGATTTTGCTCAAATAAAGGTCTACTGTCCCCTTAACTAAAATTCCTGCAACAGTCTTCCTTTTCCATTTCAGCTTCATTACTTCAATTAACTCATCTGACTGAATATTTTTAGCTCGCGGCATCTTCATTAACTGATGCTATAGCAAGGTACACTTAAATAATTTTGATATGCGACATCATGTCTTCGAAATTTACAATTTTCCATGAACAGTTGCCAAAAAATCAAAAAAGTGTCTAAACTTTTGCAATATGCAAATTTCACTTTTTTCAATTAAATTAAATATTATACTGCATTAAAACCATTATTTTCATCTAAAAATGTTTAAAATATATCCTTATATATATTATAAATGTGAAAGTGTGTCCAAAAAATTGGAATGAAATTGGCTTCAAAACGGATGGATTAACCCTTAAATGCATAGGATAGAACGCGTTCCAAAAAATGCGCAATTCAAAGAATCAGAATTCATACCAGAAAAATCTAAATAGTAAATTTTTCTTTATTTAATTAAGAATGGTCTGGCATGAAGTAAAGTGAGAATTGCACTTTTAAATTTCTGGTGAGAATACGGAATATGTGAATAAAACCCTCAATAAATCGGGAACACTTATGGTATCGAAAATGATAATATGCATTTAAGGGTTAATGTCTTTGATTCTTTACATACAGATAAGTTAAAGCCCGGAAATGAACATAGGCTAATTTTTAATTATTTATTCAAATATTTTCCTTAATAATTCAAAATTTCATCATTTTTCATACATTATCAATAGGCATTTTTTAGATAAAATTTAACCATTTTCCTTTCTTGTTGCCAATAAGAGAACCTGGAAAGATTATTTCTCAGTGACAATAAATTTCGATAAATTTTCAGTTGAGCAATTTCCGTGCAAAAAAATGAAAATAAAAAAAGAAAATAAATATGACATCATATTTGAAATAGAAATAAAGAGAGTATTTTCTGTTATATATTAAACATGTATATTTGTTTCATTAACAAAAAATTTTCTGTCAAAAATGGCGACATAATTAGAAGTAAATAAAAAGGAAAGATAATAATATTTTCAATGAAATAGTTCACTTCGAAAAATGTGACGCCATAGTTGAAATAATACAGGTACTTTATAGTAGTCGTTAAAAATACAAGAGGTATGAATATCAATAGCTAATCGAGCTTGATAAATATTGACGTCATTTTTAAAATGAATGATAATATTTTTTACTTATACTAATTAATAAGTTATGAGTTACATACAAATGAAAATTTTTATTCAAAACTCCTAATTATCAATGGAAGAAATTTTTTGTGGGGAAAAGACGGAAAATAAAACTACTGATTAATATATTTTTTTACTCTATTTTTTATAACACTTTCCAACAAATTTGAAAAGTTATTATGCTTTCGGTTTGTCTGTCCGTCTGGTTGCTTTCTAACTTTCGTAAATATACTCGGATTGTCATGAAATTTTCGGACGTTATTAACGTTTACCTTAGCACGAATACATATTGAAAATTAAGTTTCTACCATAATTAGTTTATTTATAGAGATAGTCAAAAAATTTCTTTACATTACAGCATTATGGGGAAAAATCGTTTCAGTTGAATTTTAACAATGTTACACCCTGTGAAACATATTCAAATTTATATGCATCAACAAAGTGCACTAAAATATGCATTTTGTAAAGTATGCAGTGAAAAGGACACTTATTATTCATTTTCAGGTTCACACAGAAGAATTCCATCGCATCAGAATAAAAGAAGGAACAGTCTGCGACATATTTTAATTATGGTAAACAACGATTTAAAGTATAATCAAATTGATATACCTTGCTGAGGCTTAATGTGAGTTATTTCATGCATAATACGAAGTGCATAGCATTTACAGGAACACACAAAAGATTTCAAATGGTATATATTCTATCCGAAATACTGTATATGAGCGATGATGACTGTTGCATGGATGAAATGCATTTGAATTATGATATGTACTTTTAAGTTTCACTAAATGTATGCATATTAAAAGGTGTGTATTAATGCTAATAGTTACACAAAAGATCTCGGAAAGGTTATTGAATATGAGCGTAATTGACTTAAAGATGATTTTAAATAAAATATGCATTTTTATTTTGAACTGCATTTAGTAAACTAAGAAATGTTTGTAGTATATAGATAAAATGATATACAGGGTCACGCAAAGAGCTGGATATGGTTGTCTTCGGATGATAATTTCTGAAAATGTAATTTAGGTAGTAATAAGGAATATTTTGTTTGAACTAAATTTTAGAAAAATACTTTTGTGTATTAAAGGTACTAGATAAACTACAGGACTGAACAAAAGTATTAAATAATGTTTCTATCTATTAGTATAAATCGCTGAAAGAAAATTTCAACCAGCAAAAAAATCGGCAATTAGGGATCATCAGAAGTTTTTTTACTATAAATCGCGATAAAAAAGTTAATTACACATGCTTTTAATCAACAAATTCTTTTGCTTGATTGATCAATTAATTATTCTTTAAATGTTATGTGAACGAAGTCACGGGTAACAGCTAGTTTAAAAATAAGTATAGCAATTTGTATAACTCAAGAACTCGTATTTTTTATTTAAAGGTTAAATAACACCAATGTCTAAACTTTTGCTGAGCACTGTATATGTGCAATATTAAAGTTGCAATTTCATGTCCTCGGGGCTATGTCAGTTGTCCACATTACATGTGATGCATAGCACATGCAAAATTTTTTTAAATAATATTATTTCGGTAAAATTAATTATAAATATTTGAGAATGTGCGGTATTTGTAAGACCGTTTCGTTTCCTATTGCATGCAAAAAAATCCTTGAAAATCGAGAAAACAAAGATAAATACTAGCTCAGAGTCTGACTATTGCAAGGGCATGTAGGACAGCAGCCCTGAACCTTCCATTTGTGAGAGGGGCATAATCAGGGTTTTTGTTGCTAATGGCATAGTTAGGGTTTTCGTTAAAACGGTGCCATATGGCTAAAATTGGCCAACAATGACCAAAATTCTTACACTTTCAAGGATTTAGGAAGGGAGTGGGGCACCCCCTATCTTCTCCTTTCTGCTTGCCGTAATCTAAGAGTGATTGAAAAAAATTATATTTACGCTTCAAAGATCCACATGAGGCCTTATATTCCTATACAATACAAGTGGTAAATGTGATTTAATAAAGGTTTCCGTTTAATATTATTTTCTAAAAAACTTATCCTTTAATTAAATGTAAAACAAAAATTTACAATTATCTTTATCACCTATCAATACTAGCTTTCCGCTGTCTGTGGCACCGTATAGCAGGCACAGCTAAGTCCTTTAGTTCCGTCGCTAGGGAATGCAATAGGTTATGTACGGTTATATGACACTACTGCCCACTGCCTCGCCACCGTATGGTAAGTGTGTTGAACATGCACTAAAAAATCTGTTAATTCCACATTCCACCACCAGGAGATGCATTTTATTCTTAACAAACCTCTCTCTAAACGAAACTCCGCAGTACAATCTATCCGTATATATTATATTACTCGAGGATATCATATGCATAGAACTCGGGATAGAAACAATACCACTGGTGGTAGAAGGTAAAAATAAAATATGTAAGGCTATGGTATATAATATGAAAAAGTGATCAAAGGATTGTCCAATGATCCACATGAAGGGTATCGGCAAAAGTTAGAAAAGTGCTCCTCCTAGGACCAAAATCGATGGACTGGGATGAGTAGAAATATGAAAGATTGATCCCAGGGCTTTCCAATGGTATGTTACATGAGAGGTATCGGTAAAAGTTAGAAAAGTTCCCCCAGTGGAGGGAGGGATACGATAAGTGCATAATATAAAGAGTGGTCACAGGACTTTTCAATGAAAACTGCCAGCAAAAGTTAGAAAATACCCTCATAAAAATTACATATTAAAAATCAGAATCAAAAATAGACATAGATACACATTTTTAAAATTTGTAAATGCAGTATTCGTAAAAAAATTATATCCCAAAAAACAATCCTAGTAAAAAAGAGTCATCTCTTTTACTGTTAGGCGACAGCGCCTGGCTCTGAAGCACTCGCGTTTTACTATTTATGTTTGAATGGAAATAAAAGAGTTTATATATATCGATTTTTAATATATTTTTCCCTTCTAGATAAATTTTATTGTATTTATTTATTTATTTATTTATTTTTTTTTAATTTTGGAGGAAAAAAACTTTTTACTCCTGGGTGTGCAATTTTCAAGTTTTAGCTTTGGTATATTACAAGATGTAGGGTAGACTGGATGAAGATGCCGTAGTTTTTGATTTATTTGTTTTGAAAATCACCTGTTGATTTTAATAGTTATTTATTGATTTATTGTTAAAGTTTGCACCCTTATGTCTGATTTAAAATATGCTTCATTCTACAGATATTATCGAAAGGATCGAAAATTTTGTTCGGCATCTTACCGCAAGCATAATTAAGATGGCCAACGAGAAGAGGCCATTTACGTTTTGTAGAAAATACAGATATTTGTACTCATCAGATTTATTTTTTTGATGTTTAAACTAAGACTTATATAAGCAAATAGAGAAGTCACGTAAAAGATTTTGCACACTAACCAGAAGTGTTAAGACGAAATAGCAATAAAAAAGGCCCACTTTAAAAACTGCAAATATAACGCAAACGGAAATTAATGTATTAATAGGGAACTCTCTTGCTTACAATTGAGGGTCGCGGGCTTTCCCAAACAGTGCTTGCGCATACAAAAACTACGTGATACTGCATCTCACCTCAAGTTACCCTAGATGTCTTTTAAAAGACCAGTATATTTATTGCCCTTCGAAATTGTGGTAAATTCTTACCCTTCTGAAAGAAAATCGTTGTCCTGCGATTAAAATCAATGCTTTTGCTGAATTATGAACATTTTTTATTCTTTTAATTAGAGTTTTTAATTAATAACGTGCTTTAATTAAAAACTTTTTCAAAATTTTATGATTTGACGTGTGATCTCAGATGTTCAGCTAAAAGTACGCAAAATTTAAAGTCTCCAATTTTACATTTTCTGAGAACGAGCACTCTGATGGATGGACAGACAGAAGTGGATTTCATTAGATGAATGAAACCATAAAAAGTACAGTATTCTATTGTAACCATCTCACCTGCGATACCTTGTACACAGATGTGAATTGTACATGGTATGTTTATGTATACGTACAATAAGTATGAAGTTTAGTACTAGTCACTTCATCCCAATTAATTAACAATTTCTATAGATAGGAGGAGGCTCGCAGAATGATGATTGTCCCGGGTCGTAAATAGTCTAAGTCGGATCTTCCGAAATGAAGAAAAAGCTTATTACTGTACATCGCGATAACTTGGCTGATAAATAACATAAATTAAGGTGAATTTATTTGTTAATTAAAGTGTGAATCACTACTATCAACTAGCAGAATTTGGTTTTTAATTAAATACAATAAGCTTTTTCTGCACAATTTGTATCTGTTAGAAGCTTTCTTTCCCCATTAGACTGAGAGGAGACAGCACAGACAATCACCTCATTGAGTTCACGGATGAACATCTAAGATTAGTTAAACATCGATTCATATATTAAAACGCGATTGGTTTGACAAGTCATATCTTGGTGAAAAACACCTAAAAACTCGATTTTAGCGGTTGACTCATAAGTTTACCATTTTGTCTTTCGGCACCTAAAAGTATGAAAAGATGGCGGATCCGGAAAAGGAAAACATAATGGTAATCCTAGACCTAAATGATAATCCAGACCGATTGGGTTTTAATGTGCGAATCGCGATTCAACTAATCCTAGATTTTCATCCCTAAACTCGAGGTGATGACTGTCTGTGCTGCGACTTCCGGTCTGCGTAGCATTAGAAACCTTTCAAAGGCATTGGACACGTTATTGTCGGCGAATTTAAGTGGTGATGACTACTTTTAATCATGCTGGTTTAGAAGAGTTTTTGAAAAAATAAAAGCATTATGTTTCATACTATGAAGATGAAGACTCTGAAAAACTTAAAAAATTTTCTAATGATCTCCATGGCATCGAGATTACGAATTCATGACACAAATTTATGTAGATTGTGCAAATGGAAAGCATACTACCACCTTGACCACTGGATTCAATGAGCTTTCTTTTTAAAACTCAGATACATATTCGTTTACATGCAATTCCGAACAATGCAGGATTGTTTACGCCAAATACAACAACAAATTTAAACTAAACAAGATTATGAATAGAGTTAATAACATGTACTAGAACAAAATAAAATGACAAAAAGTAATTTAAATTTACCAGTTGGTTTTCGATTGTACTTGAATGTTTCGCAGAGAACAAGCCTGTTGTTTCCTCCGCGGAATGGATCTTTATAGAGCGCCACTGGATGCAAGAAGATGTCCGAATTAGAGCCTTCCGCCTGGTACGTGCTAGAACCATCGAAATTCCAAATTGGCAAATCTGCAAGATACAAAATGAAATGTACATTTTTTCATTAATGGAAAAATAAACAATTATTCATTGTCATGAGTGGTGCAGCCTTTTTATGTCTGGAACAGCTAATAACATGGGATCCGAAATTCAGAAAGGAAACTGACTACTGGAGAGGTAGCAGATAATATACAAATATTGTGGATTGATTATTTTCTGTGGTTAATTTTGCCTGAATATATCTGTCTTTCTATAGAAGGTCGTTCACACTTTATGGAAAAGATTTTGAAAATTAATTTCTGCATATAAATGACACATCCTTTGCAACAATTTGACTTTATTCTTGGCTCTTTGCTACAAATCTGACTGGAAATTTTCATTATAATAGAATTTTCTCTTAGTACAATCTTGTTAATTTCCCCCGACATATGTTGGAAAATTTTCCAAATTTTCTTCTTTTGTAATGTGTTGCTCTGTTGATGTCGTTTTCATATATAGCAAGAATGTAATTCTTCCAAAATGTGTTCTACACTATTTTATTATAATAAAGTTAATGTAGCTTTATTTAAGAGTTTTTTTTTTTGCCTTTAGTTAACTTCATAAAAAAACCCAGTAGTATATTCATGAATCTTTACGGAGGTTTTCCTTTACATTTTCCCTATTACATTTCATTGATTTTTCTTCCATTCATTATTAAAAATTACTTCTTTCTTTGCTTCAGTTGTTTAAATGCAGCCATATTTTTCTCCTTTATAACAACATTGATTGGGAAAATTGCATGTTTTGATACAGAAGAATTAAATTCCTGCGTTATTTAAAAATGGCATCAATAGAGCTTCACATTAATTTCAGATTAACCCAGTCGCTCTGCCATAAATTCAATTTCGGCATTACTTAACTATGAAAAAAGACAAATTTTTAATAATTTGTACTCCTTTTGAAGAAAAACAATGTAAAATGCACCAGTCACTTCCTCCTTTTTTCATTTAATTTATTAACCGTTAAAACGCCAATGTTCCCAAATGGGAACATTGCATTATTTGTCATACAAAACATATATTTTCCAACATAATAACGATGTCCTTATTTTTCCTACAAAATATCAGGTTGATTTGAACTTTTGAAAATAAAATATTTATGTTTAAGCATTTATCACAGGTATTAAGAAATATGCAAATTAATTAATTTGCATAAAAAATAAATTATTTGCTTTTATCGTTTTCTTTATATGACTTACAATTGATCGCTAGGAATCTAAATGTTTTTAGAATTCGAGAAAATACTCAAGAACAATATACAATAACATATAGCGGAAAATAATTTGTTATATTTGCATATTTTGTTAACTAATATACACGTTCCAAAATGCGAAAACTAAAATGAAAAAAGCCAAAAAAAAACAACAACAAAAAAAAAAAACTGCAGAAATATATTTTTTTGGTATTTTCTAAATTTGTATGCATAAATTAAAACATTTGAAGCTGTAACATAGGAAAAACAAAATTATTATTACATTGCAATATTAATTCGACGTCTACACGGTTAAAACTATTTTTGGAACATAGAAAGACTGGAAAGTTTTCCAACATAAGAGAAGAAAATTGACAACATTGTACTAACAGAAAATTCTATTATGATAAAATTTTCAAGTCAGATCTGCAGGCAAAAACCAAAGACTATCTAATAAAGTCTAACTTTTGTAAAGGATATGGCATTTATGCGTAGAAATTAATTTCCAAAATCGTTTTCATAAAAAATGAACGACCATCTATATTAAATTGAACAGATCTGCTAATCTGAGAGAAGAAAAACTAAATAACTTTGATGACTCTTATTGGCAAATTTAATTACTGAGAATAATGCCAGTTTTCTCTATTTTTTGTATCGTAATCAAAAATAAGAAGCAGAGAGGCCCGTGCATATTGCGTATTCTTATGCCATTGCTTGTCATTTGTACACTAAGAGTCGGATTTAAGCAAAACTCCACTGATATAATGTATCAGCAAATCAGCAAATATGTCACATACTTTATAAAATTAATACACCATCTTCAAATCTTTTGTTGTCAACAAAATTATCTGTTCTTTAACACTAGAACGCCCGGAAATTCTACTCAAGTTTGAAAATAATATTTCTCACCAGAATTTTTATTCAAAATTATTTAATTGATTTATTTAACGTAAATTTGCGTGGATTAGATTTAAATTATTTCAAGAAAATTTTTCTGGTTCGAATTGAAATTTAGTTACATGATTGGAGTCGAATCGACTCCATCCGGGCGTTCTAGTGATAAAGGTTTTAGAATGCAACAGAATCTTTGTGGAACTCATCTGACTGTACATCTTCTACACTATATGGCCAAAGGTAACCGGCCAAATGCGATTTTAGATATTTCCTTAAATATCTAGAAAATATATGAGGAATTATCCTGAAACTCTAAGTATTTAAACATAATAGAACATTTCATACATTTCCGTGAAGATTTTTTCCCAAAACTACACAGGAGGCCGTCAACAAATTAAAAAATAACGAATATCTTTTGAATAGCTCTGTCAAAACTACTGTAGCAAAAGCGTTCAAACTGTAGATTATGATTAAATGGTTTATTGTAATAAACTGTGCTCATTTTAATGCAGATAGCATGAATACTCGCAGATAAATTAAGGTTTTTATACAAACAGTCCCAAATTATTCCTTTTTTTTTTTTTTTGCTTATAATTTGCAGAGTTCTTAATATAAAATAACGTTTATTTCCGAAAATATGACAAACAACATTATACATAATACTCTGTAGTCATAATTGAAAAATAATAAAAATTGTATAAAAAATGAGCAGATTTACTAAATAATTTTTTATTCCGCATGCGTGAACACTATCAAAATTTCATTTCCATATTTGTTTAGCTATAAATTTATAGAGCACCTTTATGAAAGTCACAAAAACATAGCTTGAAAATTCTGAAAGTGATCGTCGATAGAATAAGCTCAAAATTCGTTACTCCCAAAAAGACGCAAAAAGATGAAGGCTATATCCATTTATCGATTGATTAGTGTACACGTATATTTGGATACTCTACACGTATATTTGGATACAACCCCTCATTTTTTGCTTCATTTTGAGAACAACGGATTTTGAGCTTATTCTATCGACGATCACTTTCAGAATTTTCAAACTATGTTTATGAGCCTTTTACAAAAGTACTCAATACATATAGCTAACACAATATGCAAATGAAATTTTGAAAGCATCCACGCATGCGCCATGAAAATTGTTTTAGTAAACTTGCTCATTGTTCATACATTATTATTATTTTTTTTTTTAAATTCTGATTATAAGGTATTGTGTACAACGTTGTTTGCCATATTTTATGTTAAGAACACTGGAAATTATAAGCGAAAAACTTGGAAAAATTTAGGACTGTTTTTATAAAAACTGTAATTTCTCCATGAGTATTCATGCTATCCGCATAAAAATTAACACATATCATTACAATATGCCACTTAATCATAATCTACAGTTTTGCTACGTTTATTTATTTATTTATTTTTTATTTTAGCCGCTTTTGCTGCGTTAGTTTTGACAGGGTTCTAAAAGATATTCGTCCTTTTTCAATTTGTTGACAATCCCCTATGGATTTTCGGAAAAAAATCTTCACAGAAATGTATAAATATATACATATATTTTGGCCTTAATTAATGCTTTAATAATAAGTAGGTAAATGTCGTTAAGTGACCCACTACTGCCGTGTGTGAAACTTCAGAGAATGTCAAGTCATTACCTTCGGCAACTTTGGGCACAAAGTCGATCGTTCTGGTCTTGGCTCTCAGGTTTTCTCCTGTGCCGTCTATCCACACATACATGCATTGCACTTTATCGTCAGGTTGAGGGAGACTTAAATACCTCAAAGTAGTCTGCTTGTTCAAAAGACTGCTACTTGACATACACGTGGAACTAGACATTTCTTTCAATGTTACCTGGAGCAAAAGAACATTCACAATTATAAAACTAGGTTAACACAAAATGATATAAAAATACGAAAAAAAAAAATAACTACTCTCTCCTGATCTCCTATTTTATAAGTGTTCATTTTTTGCCTTAAAATTTACGTCTAATTTCAGGGTCCAATTTTAGTTTTTTTTTTTTTTTTTTTTTTTTAATGAAATATTTTAAAATGTGCTAATTTACTTTGTGATGAAGTTTAGTGGAATAAATTGATATTATTGGAAGTTTATTTCAATTTTAGAATACTTTTAATAAATATCTGAAAAAAAAAAAAAAAAAAAAGCATGAGAATTTTATGACATCTTCAGATAACGATAGAGTTACTTAAATAAACTTGCCGTTGGTGGACACTGTAATACTTACCTATCATGGATATGCACACTATGAAATATGAAAATTATTATGTAAACTATTCATAAAATATATTGAAATTTCAAAATAAAATTTAAACATACACTTAAACGTTTTTAATACACAGTAATGCTCTATTACGGAATTGCGGGTACTACTTGATTATCTCGTGGACCCATTTCGAGAAACTATATGAATCGCTAAACTTCTCAAAAATTATACAAAATGGCATAATTTTTATTTTAAATAACGAAAGTTATTTTTTTTTTTTTTTTTTTTTTTTTTTTTTTTTTTATTTATGACGGCCGATTATCTGCACGAGGGACATAGGTCCTAGAGGGAGTGCCCTTCGTGGCGGGTCTCTCTAAGGGAACTTAACCCATATTTACGTAAGGTTATCAACGGTTCGAAGAAAACCACGGAAAACTCCGAACGGTTGGGCTGACGGGCGCGATTGGGCTCGAATCCAGCACCTCCCGTCTATAAAGTTTAAGAGAGAACCTCTCAGCCACTGGTGGGGATAAATAATGAAGTAATAAATAAGTTAGGAAAAGAATAATATAAATACAAATAAAACGCCAAATTAAAAATCAGTTATGATATATAAACACACGTGACGTATTTAATGTCAAGTGTGTGATGACTGATGATGTGTTTTTTTGTTTTATTCATCGGCGCCCGCTCTTGAGTCACGTGACCAGCGGACGAGTGTGTGTGGAGAGGAAGGGGTTACGAACGGAGAGAGAGAGAGGTGTGTGTGCGGAGGTAAGAGGGAGACCTGCGAATGTCTGATGCAGGTAAACAGAATAAAAATATTATCCAAAAATTGGGATATGTAGGTGCTTCGGGCACGAGATCGATCTGTTGTGAAAGAAGAGTAGTTAGAAGTTCTTGTAAGAAATACGAAATCCGGATATTTACATATATATATTTAATTGTTTGTGTGTCTATGTTCAAGTCTTGCTGTGTTAGTCCATCTTGTGTGTTCCATCTGTCAAATAAACTTTTGTGTTTTTTTGTCAAGCCGGATTCTTTGGATTATTTCAACATAAACGGGTGTTCCGTAGAATTTATGAAGAAAATAGGAAGAGCGTATATCACACGCTCTCTTTCGAGAACCAGAGGTAAGTGAAACTAATTTTTGTTCTGGAAATAAAATTGAAAGATATAACTTTTATGCATTATTTGAAGAAACATAAATATTAGATTAATGAATGTTACAATGATTCTAAAGAGATAATCGGATTAGAATTGAAAACAAGTATTGTTCTCAGTATGTTCTAGTGTATGATTATAATGAATGATTATATTATTTAATGATTATAATTATTGATAAAGATAGTAATAGTTAAGAAAAAGAACATGTTTACAATTAAAGGGTTAAGAAAAGAAGACCTGGTCATAGTAGCCACAGAATTAGGATTAAAAGTAGAGCCAGATCATAGAATAGTGGATTTAAAGGCATTAATCGAAGGAAGCGAACAATACGATAAAGATTTCGATTTTGTAAAAGAATTCCTTGTTACAACGGTATCAGACCGCATTTCAAAAGAGAAACAAGAGGCAGAGGCCCTTAAAAATGAAAAAGAATATGTTAATTCTGAGCAGAAAACAGCGTTAGAATTAGAAAAAACGAAATTAGAAGTTATCAAACACCAATTAGAAATGGCTAAACTGCAGTCTGAGAACAGAAATTCTGATGGTGGGGGGGATGGACAAAATCCCAAAACTAATTCGTTAGAAGCTCTAATTAAAAGCGTTAAGACTTTAACTATTGCGATTCCTACCAAACCTGAATCGTGGAATTTATTTTTTTCTTCGCTCGAAAGGGCGTTTGAATTAAAGAATGTCGCGGAAGATTTGAAAGTTGAAATACTGTTTAATTTAGTAGGGGAAAAAGCTGCGCATTTATTAGTATATGCAAATTCAGATGAAATGAAGGATTATCAAAAGGTTAAAGCTTTAATTTTAAAAGAATTTCAACCCACTCCTGAAGCTTGTCTTCAAAATTTTCTTTCGGCAAAGAGGGCGAAAAATGAAAATCATATGCAATTTGCATCTAGGTTAAGAGCGAATTGGGATTTTTATTGCGAACTTAGAAAGGTAAATGATTGTGATGCACTTAATGAATTAATAGTTAGTGATAGATTAATGGATGCGTTAGACTCAGAGGCGCGAAGCTATGTCAAAATAAAACAATTAGATAATTGGTTAAAAGCGCGGGAAATTGCGGAATTATGCGATAATTGGTTTACATCAAAAGGTAGAACCTTTTCTGAGTTATATGATAAATCGACAAATTGTCGCGGTTCTGATGATTTCGGATCTGGCAAATATATTCCACCGCATCTAAGAAATAATTTTAATTCGCGTGATGATAGGAAAAAGTCTGTGTGTAAATTGTGCCGTCAAATCGTTCATTTACGGTTTTGTCCTAATAATAAAGAAAAAGAGAGGTCGGGAAATTCTCATTATCAAATGAAAAAAGATTCTACCGGGAAAAATAAAGACGAAAGGTTGATAGCGAAAGTGACAGCTTTATGCTTTGAAAATGAAGCAATAAGTACTCAACCATTGCAATACGATGAAATTTGGGTAGGGAAACAAAAAATAAAGACATTAATTGACAGCGCTGCTGAGATTCCCGTTATAAATTCGAATGAAGTACCAGAATCATTTAAAAATAATGAAAATTCATCAATTCAGTTGATTTCAGCTTTTGGCGAGCAAATTACTGCTGATCTTTTAACATTACCGGTTTCTCTAAACATGAGTGAATCAAATTGTTTATTTAACAGTGTGGATGTATTATTTGCAGTGACAGATAAATTATGTAGTTCATGTATTATTACTCCGAAGGTTTATGAGTTATTACAATCATTGCAAATTGGAGAAGGGAAAAGAATAGCCGACAGTCTGGCACCAACAAGTGAGGCGAAATCGAAAAGGGGGGATGAAAATTTATCGTTGAAAAAGAAAAAAGAACAAAATACGAGTGATAAAAATTTATGTTTGCAGGTTGAAAATGAATCTTTTGAAGAGAATTTGATTATTAATTGTATTGGAACGAAAAAGGATTGCGAGGATTTAAATTCGAATCAGCATTCGGAAACGACCATTTACAGGGAGCAACAAAAGAATTGCGAATCTTTACAGGGGGCATTTAGAGATGCAAAACAAGGGAAAAATGGGTTTGTTATGGTGGATAATTTACTTTATCATAGGGAAAAGGTTTCGGGAGATCAAGTCATGCAATTAGTAGTGCCTAAAATTAGGAGGGAGGAAATTTTAAGGATTGCACATGAATCAATTTTTGCGAACCATCTCGGTATAAGGAAAACGAAAGAAAGAATTCGATATTCATTTTTTTGGCCAGGCGTGTCGCGGGATGTAGAGGAGTATTGTAAATCGTGCAAGGACTGCCAGTTGCGAAGCCGGGAGAGAGCCAGTGATCAGATACCGATTCTTCCGATTGAAAGACCGGAGCTCCCATTTGACGTTGTAAATATTGATATAATTGGGAAAATTGAACCACCTTCGGCGCGTAGACATCAATATGTACTTACTTTGGTTGACCAACACAGTAGGTGGCCCGAAGCGGTTCCGTTAAGAACAATTTCGGCTAAGGCTACTTGTGATGCGCTGTTAGAAATATTTATGCGGACAGGGATACCCCGCGTAATAGCAAGTGATCAGGGGGGAAATTTTGTATCAGGTTTAATGCAGGAATTTCATGCTAGGCTAGGGGCGGCTCCTAGATTTGCAACACCGGGACATCCACAAAGTTCGGGATTGGTTGAACGGTATAATCAGGTATTGAAACGCATGTTGCACCATATTATTCGGAGCGATCCTAAAAATTGGGATAAACACATCCCTTATTTATTATTTGCGTATAGGGAGATTCCTAACTGTACGACGGGGGTGTCGCCATTTAAGTTGATGTATGGAAGGGAGGCCAGGGGGCCATTGGCGGTATTAAAATCTACATGGTCGGGCGAAATTCCACTACCTATAAATCTCGGGAAAAGTGCAACCGAATACCTTCAGGATTTAAAAATTAACTTAGAAAAGGCGGCGGAACAAGCTTCACTAGTAGCGGAGGTTAAACAGGGCGCGTATGCGAAGTATACGAATCGAAGGGCAATTTATAAGGAATTTATACCGGGGGAGCAGGTATATTTATTAATCCCAGACTCTAGTAATAAACTTTACGCTAGGTGGACAGGGCCAGCCGAAATAGTGGCACGGTGTAATCCCGACTCTTATAAAGTCAGGTTAACGAACGGAAATATTAAAAATGTTCACGTGAATAAGATAAGGAAATTTACTCCTAGGGTACAAGCAGTGGGGGTAATTTTTGAGAATGAAGAAGAATTAGGGGAAGTCCATCCCACCCCTAGTACAAAGGATAACTCGAACTATTTTAAAATCGAAGAAGTAAATTTAAATCATTTGGAAAACGTAGAAAGAGAAAAGATGTTAGATTTATTGTTTAGATATAAAGAATTATTTTCAAAGAAAATACAAATAGCAAAAGTTGGTGCACACAAAATAAGACTAAATGATAATGAGAAGAAGAAACCTTATGTTTATCGAATTCCAGAGGCCCTAAAACCTCAAGTAGACAAACAAATTCAAGAATTACTAGAATTAGGTTTGATTGAAGAAAGTGATGAAGAAGCACCGCATCCGGTAGTGTGCGTGATGAAGAAAGATGGAACGCTGCGACTTTGCGTAGATTTTCGGGCACTGAACGCAATCACCAAGGTTGATGATTTTCCTATGGAAAACTCTACTGATCTATTATTTAATATTGGCAGGGCCAACGTCATTTCCACTTTGGACTTACTCAAAGGCTACTGGGCCATACCACTAGAAGAAGAGAGTCAAAAATTAGCATGTTTCAAGACTCATAGAGCTCAATATCGCTTCAAGGTCATGGCTTTTGGGCTGAGGAATGCTGCTGCGACGTTTCAACGAGAAATCAACAGAGCGCTTTCTGAATACCAGGACTTCTCTAGGGCATATATCGATGACATAGCAGTATTTTCCGAAACGTTCGCGGAACACCTGGTGCATTTAGAGAAGATATTTTCCAAACTATCACAGTTACAATTCTCCGTCAATTTGAAAAAATGTGAATTTGCAAAACCCCGAATAAAGTACTTAGGCCATATCATTGGGTCCGGCAGCCATCGGACCGATCCGGAAAAAGTGGAGGCCATTCGTAAGTTAGCTGTGCCCCAAACTAAGAAGCAACTTAAAAGTGTCTTAGGTTTGTGCAATTATTATAGAGATTATATACCAAAATATGCTGAAACAGCATATCCCCTCACTGAACTGACAAAGAAGGACAGTCCAGAGAATTTGTGCTGGTCAGTAGAGCATGACCAGGCGTTCAACGCGTTAAAAAGAGGTCTCATCGAAGCGCCCAGTCTGCATACTCCTATTATCGGGTTACCTTTCATCATAGAGTGTGATGCATCTGCAATCGGCATCGGAGCCTGTTTATCGCAGAGAAGAGATGGAGTAGTGTATCCAGTAAGTTACGCCAGTCAAAAACTCACCAAAACTCAACAGGCGTGGCCAACAATTGAAAGGGAGGCCTATGCAGTGATCTGGAGTTTGAAAAAATTTGAAACATGGATTTTCGGCTCACCTGTGGAACTTATTACGGACCATAATCCATTAACTTTTATCACCAAAAATGCCCCCCAATCTTCAAAGCTGCAGCGATGGGCATTAGCCTTACAGAAGTATGACATTACAATCTCGCACCGCCCGGGTGCCAAACTAATTAATGCTGATGCATTATCACGCTTGGACACTGTGTAAGACATTCAACAACTTTTGAGCACCCAGTGTTTGAACATTCCTTGAACAATATACTTTTTTTTCTTTCAGCAACTCTTAATGTCCTGTTTAATGTTTACTAAGTTTTGTGTATTGCCTTTTGTTAATTGTATGTTATATTGTGTATATGAAGTATTAATTTAATTCTATTTTATATTAGCAGATAGGAAGAACCCCGGAAGATGTGCCTTCTCCGGATACGGTTGTATTTGTGGTGTTATTTTTTATACATACATATTATAATTTGGGAAATCATTGTTAAATAGTGTAACATCATCAGTCGAATTTCAGATTTAAAATAAGTGTGTACCATATTTTCAATCTTGCGTGGGGGGTGTGATGACTGATGATGTGTTTTTTTGTTTTATTCATCGGCGCCCGCTCTTGAGTCACGTGACCAGCGGACGAGTGTGTGTGGAGAGGAAGGGGTTACGAACGGAGAGAGAGAGAGGTGTGTGTGCGGAGGTAAGAGGGAGACCTGCGAATGTCTGATGCAGGTAAACAGAATAAAAATATTATCCAAAAATTGGGATATGTAGGTGCTTCGGGCACGAGATCGATCTGTTGTGAAAGAAGAGTAGTTAGAAGTTCTTGTAAGAAATACGAAATCCGGATATTTACATATATATATTTAATTGTTTGTGTGTCTATGTTCAAGTCTTGCTGTGTTAGTCCATCTTGTGTGTTCCATCTGTCAAATAAACTTTTGTGTTTTTTTGTCAAGCCGGATTCTTTGGATTATTTCAACATAAACGGGTGTTCCGTAGAATTTATGAAGAAAATAGGAAGAGCGTATATCACAATGTGACATTTACGATAAACCATTCTTGACATTTAATCTTACAGTTTGGCGATAGTTTTTAGCTCACAGGCTATCATAGCCTGAGAGCTTATGTGCCCGTCCGTTCTGTATGTATGTGCGTATGTGCGTAACGCGATAACTCATGATAAAAATATCGGATCCACTTGAAATTTTGTATATAGGTATATCCTGATAAGGCGCTTCCCTGATTAGTTTTTGGAGTTCATTCGATATGTATAAGAGGGGGAACGGGGGGCTCATGCCCCCCGTTAGTTGATATAAATGGGATTTTCATGCAGAATTAAGTTTTCAAAATTTAGATTAGGATCATTCTGATGAGGCGATTCCGTGACTGTTATTAGGTGTTCATTGAATAAGTATAAATAGGGGGAACAGGGGTTCTAATCCCCCCCCCCCCCGTTAGTTGATATAAATGGGATTTTCATGCAGAATTAAGTTTTCGTTCAAAATTTAGATTAGGATCATTCTGATGAGGCGATTCCGTGGCTGTTATTAGGTGTTCATTGAATAAGTATAAATAGGGGGAACAGGGGTTCTAATGCCCCCCCCCCCCGTTAGTTGATATAAATGGGATTTTCATGCAGAATTAAGTTTTCGTTCAAAATTTAGATTAGGATCATTCTGATGAGGCGATTCCGTGACTGCTATTAGGTGTTCATTGAATAAGTATAAATAGGGGCAACAGGGGTTCTAATGCCTCCCCCCCTCTTAATTTATATAAATAGGTTTTTCAAGCAGAATTTTCAGATTTCGTTCAAATCTCTGAATCGTTTTGGAAGTTTAATGGTTAAGTATAAAAGAAGGAGATAACTCCTTTTAAATTATATAAATGCTAAATGGGTTTTTATTAAGAATTATCTAATTTGCTCTGAATTTTGGATATAGATTTTTTATATGATAAAGCATGTCTTTGATAGTATAGGAGGTTCAATGATTAAGTATAAAAAAAGAGGAAAGGGGAGAGCTGTTTCCCCTTCTTAATTTTTTTTTCGAACGGAATTAACCCTTGAAAATATAAGGCTTTAATGTACAATTAGTATTTGTAGCCTGTGAGCTCAATGCCATCAGTTTAACTGGGCAGTATTCTTTATTTGGATATATCTTGACTTGATATGATTTGATAATCAAGTAGTAAAAGAAATCTTGGTCTTATAATTCCAAAAATGATAAACTTATTAAATAACAGATTACTGACTAGGATGAAGTATCTCATTTCCAATTAAAATGTATATTTGAATTGAAATTTGAATAAAATATAGCATGAAAAACCGAAGAGTGTGGAAAATAGGTTTATAAATATCTCGACAACTAATAATCCGATCGATTTCATTTTTTATGAAAAACTAGCTGTTACCCGTGACTTTGTTCACATAACATTTAAAGAAGAATAAATTCATCAATCAAGCAAAGATTTCGATCATTAAAAGCATGTGTAATTAACTTTTTATAGTGTTTTATAATAGAAACACTTCTGATGATTCCATTTGCTTATATTTATATATATATAGGAGATCATTTAAATTTCTTTCGTGTGCTCGAAATTTCGTTTTCTAAGATAAAATGAGAAATAAATTTACGTTTCCGTTATGCTAATTTTTTTTATTTATATTTATTCAATTTTTTATTTAATCTGTTCATAGATATTGATTTTGTTTTTGTGTCAAAGAATATTATTTAAAGAGATATATTAGTAAATATTTTTTAACTAAAACTATTATTAGCAAAAAACTTCTAACGTGTCTTTGAATTGATTAAAAAATCAACATACGGACATAAAAAAAAAAAAAAAATCCATGTCTCTAGTATTTTTAACTACTACTATAAAATATATGTTTTATTTTAATTATGACGTCATATTTTTTAAAGTGAATATTTTGTTAAAAATAAAATTATTTTCCATTAAAATTTTTTTTTTTTATGTCGGCATTTTTGACAGAAAAGTTCGAATACTCCCTTTATTTTTATTTCTCTTTTGACGTCATATTTATTTTCTTTTAAATTCTTTTTATTTTCATTTTTCGTAAGGAAGTAGCTCAATTGAAAATTAATTGCCGCAAAGAAATTATTATTCCAGATTTAAATTTTTTTGGCAACGGGAAAGGAAATTAATTAATTTTTTTTCTAAAAAATACCTATTTATTCAGCATGAAAAAGAATAAAATTTTGAATTATTAAAGAAAATATTTGAATAAAACAATTAAAAATTAGCCTACAGTGTCTCACAAAAGTGATGGGACACTTGTGCTTTATAAAAAGTAACTCCAATAAACAAACATGTGCAAAAGTTTTTTGGGTGTGTTTCATATTTAAAGTTAGTAACAATTATTACATAACATACATTTTGTCAAAATATTAAAATATTAATTTAGTAAAAATACAATTGTTCAGAACGGAGCAAAAAATGGCTCACATAAGTGATGGGACCCTTACTTTTCCATCAAATATTTATCCAAAATTTTACTTTTTAAAAGGTTTTAATATTTTGTTGGATTTCCTTTTATTTTTAAAACATGATTTAATCTTTTTGGGATGGATTCGACTAATTTTTTTGTGATTTCTTGAGTGATTTTACCCCATTCTTCTTGAAGCACCGATTTTAGTTGTTGTTTTGAAGAAATTGTGTGTTTGCGAATTCTTGATTCCAATTCTTGCCAAATATTCTCTATGGGATTTAAGTCTGGAGATTGTGGTGGTGTTTTTATTATTTCAGGACAGTTATATAGCAGCCAGAGTCTAACGTTCAGAGCAGTGTGCTTGGGGTCATTGTCCTGGTAGAATTTAAAATCGTTATGAAGGTTCAATTTTCGTGCTGAAGACTTCAAATTTTGCTTTAATATATCAATATACTTGTACTGATCCATTATACTGTCAATAAAAACAAGATTACCAACTCCAGCGGACGACATACACCCCCATACCATAACTCCTCCTCCACCATGTTTTACTGTTGGTACCAAGTTCTGTTTGCGAAATTCTTCCCTGGGTTTTCTTCACACCAAGATTCTACCGTCAGAACCAAATATATTAAATTTACTCTCATCAGCAAACATAACTTTATTCCAGTAATCAGAATTCTTATTTATGTTGGATTTTGCAAAAGCTAGTCTGAGTTTTCTATTCTTTTCACTTACGAAGAATTTTTTCCTGGCTACTCTAACGTGATATCCAGCAGATCGAATTACCCTTCTAATAGTCACAGGATTAACAAATTATTCCATATAATGCTTGTAAATCAGCAGCAACTTTTGAAGCACTATTTCTTGGATTTTTTTTTAATATTTCGAACGATAATTCGCTTTATTCCATTGGATAGCTTTGATGTTCGGCCAGCTCTTCTTTTATCCTGAATCATATGATTCTTTTTATATCGTTTAATGATATTGAAAACTGTTGAACGACTCAAGTTAACTGTTTCAGCAGTTTTTCTAATAGATTTTCCACGTTCAATATGCAAATTAATAACTAATTTTCGAATTTCAGGCGAAGTTTCTTTTCGTTTAGCATTCATGGCTACACAGAGCTAAAAAACACAAAAATTCCAAACAAACTGGAGAGAAATACTGCAGACGATTTTATAAATTATTGCCAATTGCTTTTAAGTAAAAATAAAACCCCCAAAAATATTTTTATTGCTTATTTCAGACGATTTTTGTTGCATATGTAATGGTGTCCCATCACTTATGTGAGCTATTTTTTGCTCCATTCTAAACATTTGTATTTTTATTAAATTAATATTTTAATATTTTGACAAAATGTATGTTATGTAATAATCTTTACTAAATTTAAGTATGAAACACACCCACAAAAAATGTGTACATGTTTTTTTAATTTATTTGATTAGTTTCCTTTTGTAAAGCACAAGTGTCCCATCACTTATGTGAGACACCGTATGTTCATTTCCGTGATTTAACTTATCTATACGCAAAGATTCAAAGACATTAATCCATCCGTTTTGAAGCCAATTTCATTCCAAGTTTCGGACACACTTTCACATTTATAATGTATATACAGTCGGCTCTCGTTAATTCGAAATCGGATAATTCGAATCTCCGCTTAATTCGAACTAAACATGAAGTCCCGAAATTTTTAATGCAGAATAACGTTAAAAACTTTCATTAATTCGAACTCGTTTTCTATTGACTTCGTTTAATTCGAACTCACCAGAATTCCGATTTTTCATTTTTGCTTTCTTTCTTGCGAATTTCAGATAATTTGAATAACTTTCTTCCTTTGATTTTTCTGAAAAATTTTCCGAAAGAGTATACATATAATCCAAAGGATTTGATATCCACTTCCTTAGTGCCCCATCTGTCCATCAGCGACACCTCAAAATTTTCTTCCATTGTGCTTGTTTCTAATTTTTTAATTAGTTTATGTATTTATGTATTCTAATTTATTATTAAGTCATATTCTAATGATAACAGACGAAATACACTTAAAAAAAAAAAACACCATAACATTAATTTCTTTGTAATAGTACCATATTAAGCATGTTTTTTATTTCATATTTTCCATAATTCGAACTTCGGATAATTGGAACATTTCTTATGGTCCCGACGAGTTCGAATTAACGAGAGTCGACTGTATAAGATATAAGATGTATATTTTTAACCGACTTCAAGGAGGAGGTTATGATTTCGACCTGTATGTAATTCTTGTTCACTCATAAATTCTTTAAATATGAACCGATTTTGATAATTCTTTTTTTGATTGAAAATGTAAGATGCCCACATGGTCCCATTTCAATTTTATCAAATTCTTGCGATTAGAGCTTTTTAAAAATAAAAACATTAAAATTCCAATTCTTTTTTAAGCAGTCATCCAATTAGAAGCGTTCATTTTTCTGGTAATCGTAGGCTTTCATGTCGAGCACACAATTCAGATGTGTGTGTACAATAAATAAATAAAATTTCCCATGTGGTCTCATTTTAATTTCATTAAATTCTGATGATTGGAATTTTTTTTTTTAAATGAAAAAATATGGATTTGATAAAAAAAATAATGATTTGTCGTAAATCATCTTTCATTGTTATAACCGTTTTCAAATCATAAATATATTAAAACTATGCATTCATATGCGTTAGCGCGAAGTTGTTGCCAAGCTTGATTCTTTTTTTGAAGTCGGTTAGTATTTTTTTAAAGCATATTTTATTTAATGTCTTTTACAGTCGCTATTTAAAATTTAAAAAATAGAAAAAATATATGTAACTTTCATCAGAACGAATATTTCAAGAATCTGAAAAATATGGTTCCGGATAATTGAAATTACTGATATTCAATACATTTCGTGTCATTATTACATACTAAGTATACACACCAAATTTTAAGTCCCTATCTTAATTTGTTCGCAAGATAAAGCGTTTACAGACAGGCGGACGGATTTTTTTTCAAATATATATATTATATATATATATGTATAGTAGGGTGGAGCGAAAAAAAATTTTTTTTTGAAAATCAAAAACGGGTAGGTGCCAAAAGTTGTCTTTATACTAGTACATTAACTGTGTGAAATTTTACCGCTGAAAAAAAAATGGCTTGAGTCTGCGATTTTGCTCCAAAAATCGAAATTTTGGATAAAATTTGTCATTTTTTGACATTTTTTCAAAAAAATTAAAAAATTCCTACAGAGCTGGTTAGACCTTTATATTTATCTGCTTAACATATTTAAACTATAAAACAATATGTTTATTCCCTATAGGTGGAGCAAAACAGACAACTTTTAGTAAGAAAACAGCATTACCACTCTATTGGGTCATACAACGAATTATTGTTTTTAATACAGCTCTTGTTTTCAAAACTACCTTGGAGATCGTTGTGAAGGTGGCTATATTTCCTATACCACCCGGCCCAACTATTCGATCATCTTAGTACCGTGTTTTATTTATACATTGATTTGTGATTTTCTTTATAAAAATTTGGCATGTTTTCGATGCTTCCACCTTGTTCATCTGTTCTTTGCATCCACATGCTGCTGTAACTATCTTCATGTATATTTTTACAGTTTATACAAAAAATGAGAAGAAGAGAAATGCACGGGAATATTATTAGAGGGATCTATTCGGCCATCTATTATATTTATCAAACTTACATTCAGTTGATGAATAGTGATTGGAAATTCTGTTACCACAACATTTTTTCAGTCAATTGTATTTTCTTTACGTAATGATTTGCTTGAAAGATGATTTCAGATATTTCAACTATAAGTATTCCATCATTTATTCTACTTTTGCATTTTTTATATGTTGAGAAGCGAGCTGTTTCATGTGATGGTGATCGCCAGAGAGAATTGCAATGAAAATTTGTTCTCCATGTGTAAAGCAACCGCTGTTGTAAATAACTTTTTTTTCTGCATTAGTTTTATGCCGTTTTCTAATTGTTTTCGTATCTAGGTAATTTCCTATTAACTTTTAGATCCCCTTTTTATGAGCGGACAACATTTGATGGTGAAATGTCCTGGGCATAAACTTTTAATGCATAGTACTTTATGAGGGAATGTACGGATTCTAATCGACTATAAGTGCTCATTTAAAATTAGGAGAATTTTATTTGTCACTGTGAACCATTTTGCATGGGGTAAGCTTAGAATTGTGTATAATATTGAATCATTCGCTACTTCAACTCCAGTGAATTTCCTCTGCGTCAGTTATTTGAGAAGTCGATATAAAACGTTCTAAGCTACATGGATTCACCGGATCAATAAGGAAAATCTTTGTCTGCATACTATTCACTTCATATTGCAATTTTTTTTTATAAAATAGAGAATAATTTTGAAAAATTATTTTCTCAAATTGAGAAAAAGATACTCAGAACAGACTAGAAATTTCTGTCGGAGATTGCAAAGCTAATTCATAAGGAAAGCTATTTCTCAGAAAGAATGGGGAATAGGAATTTAGAAAACATCCCACACAAAAGACAGCTCATAAAGTTAATAAAACTTTCCGCTTTATATAAGCACAGATTGTCAACCAGCGTTTATATGTTCACTCACAAAATGTATAATCCAAGTTTATACCGCGGGATGTTTTATACCAAATGTACTACACACCTAAATAATAGATAAAATTTTATTAGAAATTACTAGACTAAGGAACAACACAGGAAACGACATAAAGCTAAAACTTCTTTAGAAATATTGTTGTTTTACAACAAGTAGTTTTTGCAAATTTTGTTTGCAATCCTCTGTGACAATCGTTATAATATTAAACAGTTAGCTTCTCAGCATATATTCAATGTAATTGGTTCAATAAATGATGACATACTAGAAATTAAATTCATACAATCAATTTTTAGGCAAATCATTGCATATAAAATGTAATTGATTGAAAGAATGCTGTGATAACAAAACTTCCAATCATAATGTACTAATTGCATGAAATTTTAATGAAGATAATAGACTACTGAATAGGTTCAATTAAGAAAATAAACAATACATTGCTCAGCTTCTCATCTGTTATACATGATATAAAAATATATGTGCAGCAGGTCACACCAGCATGATCCAAATCATCCAAAGTCAGCGAATATAAAGAAGAGATAAATTACTTTGATATATAGAAAACTTATACTCGTCTTCGGGTATAAAAATAATAATTCAATACATAAATAAAACACTGGGCTTAGATGACTGGATGGTTGAGACGGGTGGGATAATGCAACCACCTCTATGAGTTATATACACAGTAGTTTTGAAAGCAACTAGGTAAGAAATGCATTCAAAACAACATTTCGTTGTATGTTCCAATAGATAGGTTAACGCTGATTTTTCACAAAAAGTTGTCAGATTTGCTCCAATTATACAGACTACAGATATTGTTTTGTAGTTTAAATATGTTAAGCAGATAAATATAAAGATCTAAGCAACACTTTTAAATACTAACCAGCTCTGTAGGAATTTTTTAATTTTTTTGAAAAATTGTCAAAAAATGACAAATTTTACCCAAAATTTCGATTTTTGGAGCAAAAGCGCAGACTCAAGCCATTTTTTTTCAGCGGTAAAATTTCACACAGTTGATGTACTAGTATAAAGGCAACTTTTGGCACCTACCCGTTTTTGATTTTCAAAAAAAATTTTTTTTCGCTCCACCCTAATGTATAGGTATGTGTGTGTGTGTGTGTGTTATTCGGAATCCCCAGTGTCTAAAACATGTAAATCCATCTCTTTTTTTCCGACTTTTAAAGCGATTGCAAGACAGAGTGTTTAAGTTGGCAAAAATATTTAAAAAATCTAGAAAAAAAAATTTACAAACCTGAGAAGTATTGCTTTCCATACGTTTTTATTTTTTATCACCGAAATTGAAGTGCGCAGTGGGAGTTTAATCATGGCCATGCTGTGAGATAAAAGCAGGTTGAAACGCTGCAATCATTGGATGCTCGCAAAGAGGCCAGGGGAGGGCGATTTCTCCTGCCTCGAATTTTCTAATTTAATTAAATACACTTTCTTCTTCTCTTCTAATTTTAAAGAAAAATTTAAAAAATATATTTTTCTCAAGTTTTTTTTAAATAATTAAACACTAATCCAAACAAGTAAGAAAAATCATGCGTTAAGCATATATTATGAAGCACTTTCCAACACTTCTTGAAATCTTTAACAAAACTTCTTTATCCAGGGAAATAACGTGTTATTGTCCATGTCCAAGTATGTATTCCAATGCTTTTAAAAAGCTCTGAATTTGATCTGTCTGATAATATATAGACATAATGGTAAAATTTAGTTTAGCAAGAAAACGCCTAACTGGTTGAAATTTTCCTTTCAGCAATTTATACTAATAGATGGAAACATACTTGAATACTTTTGTTTAGCCCTGTAAAATGAATAGTGCATTTAATACACGAAAGTATTTTGCTAAAGTTTAGTTTAAAAATAAATTCTCTTTAAACTACTTAAATCAAATTTCCAGAAATTAACATCCAAAGACGACCATGTATCAGTTCTTTGCGTGACCCTGTACATTATTTTATCTATATTCTACGACCATTTATTAATAAACTAAATGCAGTTTATTAACCGACTTCAAAAAGGAGAGGAGGTTATCAATTCGACGCGTATGTATTTTTTTTTTTTATGTATGTACACCGATTACTCCGAAACTATGCAGCCGATTAATTTGGTTTTGGTGTTAAATTAAAGAACTTACTCTCGGATTGGTACCACATCCATTTCATACAAATTGGTTCAGTAGTTTTTTAGTAATTAAGCAAAAACTATTAAAATTAGTGTTTTTTCGGTAATTAAAACTGTTGAATTAGTTCCTACAATAGAGCGAAGTCAGGATGGCCGAGCGGTTTAAAGCGCCTGATTTAAGCTCTGGTTCTCGAAAGTGACAATGGGTTCGAACCCCGCTCCTGACATACGTGTGTACAATAATTTTCCGTATTATAATTTTTACATATATATTTTACAAATTAAATACTAATTATGCTATTAAGAATATTTTGTATTTAACCGTTAGCACAGCGTATCAGAGATCTTTTATCAACTCAATACTTTATCAGTGAAAGAGTGCTAAAATAATTGACTTACAAAAAATAACATGACATTGAATAAGTTTCCGAAGCTATTCCGTATTATAGTTTTTACGTATATATTTTACAAATTAAATACTTATTATGCTATTAAGAATATTTTTAACCGACTTCAAGAAGGAGAGGAGGTTATCAATTCATCCCGTATATATATTTTTAATGTATGTTCACCGATTACGCCGAAACTATCCAACTGATTAATTTGGTTTTGGTGTTAAATTAAAGAACTTACTCTCAGATTGGTACCACTTCCATTTCATAGAAATTGGTTCAGTAATTTTTTAGTAAACGGGCAAAAACTATTAAAATTAGTGATTTTTCGCTAATTAAAACTGTTGAATGAGTTTCCACCATGGAGTGAAGTCAGGATGGCCGAGCGGTCTAAGGCGCCTGATTTAAGTTCTGGTTCTCGAAAAAAAGCGTGTGTTCGAACCCCACTTCCGACATACATGTATATAACAACCTATTTCGTATTACAATTTTTACACATATATTTTGCAAATTAAATACTAATTATGCTATTAAGAATATTTTGTATTTAACCGTTAGCACAGAGTATCAGAGATAATTTACCAACTCATTACTTTATCAGTGAGAGAGTGCTAAAATAATAGACTTGCGAAAAGTAATATGACGTTGAATAAGTTCACCTAATAGATAGCCGAGCGGTCTAAGGCGCCTGATTTAAGTTTTGTTTCTCGAAAGAGAGCGGGGGTTCGAACCCCACTCCTGACTTGCATGTATACAATAACCTTTCTCCGCATTATAATTTTTACACATATATTTTACAAATTAAATACTAATTATATTATTAAGAATATTTTGTATTTAACCGTTAGCACAGAGAATCAGAGATCTTTTATCTCCTCAATACTTTATCAGTGAAAGAGTGCTAAATTAATAGTCTTGCGAAAAATAACATGACCTTGAATAAGTTTCCTGACTTGATTGCAATCAGGATAGCCGAGCGGTCTAATGCGCTTGATTTGTTGTTGTTGTTGTATGTATGTCGGCCAATTATCTACACTATGGGATATAGGCCCTAAGGGGTGGGATGCCCTCCGTGGGGGTCTTTCTAAGGGAACCTAACCCGTATTTACGCAACGTTCGAAGAAAACCACGGAAAACTCCGAACGGTTAGGCCGATGGTCGCGATTGGGTTTGAACCCAGCACCTACCGTCTACCAGTTTGAGGTCAGAACCTCTCGGCCACTGGTGGGGCCCGCGCTTGATTTAAGCTCTGGTTCTCGAAAGAGAACGTGGGTTCGAACCCCACTCCTGACATACATATATACAAAAGCCTTTTCCGTATTATTCTTTTTACAGATATATTTTACAAATTAAATACTTATTATGCTATTAAGAATATTTTGTTTTTAACCGTTAGCACAGAGTATCAGAGATCTTTTACCAACTCAGTACTTTATCAGTGAAAATGTGCTAAAATAATAGACTTGCGAAAAGTAATATGGCGTTGTTCACCGTTTAGATTGCAGTCAGGATAGCCGAGCGGTCTAAGGCGCCCGATTTAAGCTTTGGTTCTCGAAAGGGATCGTGGGTTCGAACCCCATTCCTAACATCCATGTATAACATACATTATTTTTTCCGTATTATAATTTCTTTAACTGACTTAAAAAAGGAGAGAAGGTTATCATCAATTCGACCGCGTATGTACTTTTTTTTATATATATGTTCACCGATTACACCGCAACTATCCAACCGATTAAACTAAGTATTACGGTATAAATAACTAAAAAGTAAGAAATAAAATAAACTTTTTCAAAAAAAAATATAACCGACTTCAATCAACGCTCTAAAAACAGTTAAATAATTCTTTAAAATACCCTAATGATGAATTGTTATCTAATAATCACACATCAGATATCATGTACCGACAAAAAAATGGTTATAAGTTTAATACATAGAACTTAATATCCAGCAAATATGGTTTTTCGACAGAATATTTTTTACAAGAGATTAATTTACATATTTTTGATTTAATTTATGAATAGATACATATAAAAAGTAATGAATTACTTTTTGAAGTTGGTGCCAAACTATTGTAAGTATAGTAAGAATTGTGGTTATATTATGCCTAATACCATAAATAAAATGGTAAAAATCATTATTGATTGTGATTGTTTGGCACCAACTTCAAAAAGTAATTCATTACTTTTTATATGTATCTATTCATAAATTAAATCAAAAATATGTAAATTAATCTCTTGTAAAAAATATTCTGTCGAAAAACCATATTTGCTGGATATTAAGTTCTATGTATTAAACTTATAACCATTTTTTTGTCGGTACATGATATCTGATGTGTGATTATTAGATAACAATTCATCATTAGGGTATTTTAAAGAATTATTTAACTGTTTTTAGAGCGTTGATTGAAGTCGGTTATATTTTTTTTTGAAAAAGTTTATTTTATTGTAAAAAGGCACAACATATTTTAAAACCAACTTTAAGTAGATTACGCTCATATTCGGTAACCTTTCCGAGATCTTTTGTTTAACCCTGTATAACTAAATTGTGTAACTATTAGCATTAATACACACCTTTTAATATGCATACATTTAGTGAAACTTAAAAGTACATATCATAATTCAAATGCATTTCATTCATCTAACAGCCATCTTCCATAATATATAGGATTTCGGATAGAATATTCTATTCGAAATCTTTTGTGTGTTCCTGTATATGCACCATGTATTATGCATGAAATAATTCATATTAATCCTCAGCAACGTATATCAATTTTATTATAGATGAAATCGTTTACCATCATTAAAATATGTCGCAAACAAGTCCCCCCTTTATTACTATCCATTGAAATTCTTGTGGCCCTGTAAATGAATAATAACTATTCTTTTCGCTGCATACTTAAGAAAATGCATATTTTAGTGCATTTTGTAGATGCATATAAATTTGAAGATGTTTTACAGTGAATAACATCTTTAAAAATCATTTTAAATGATTTTTCCCCATATGCCATAATGTAATGGAAAACTTTTGACTGACCCTGTAAATAAACTAATCATGGCAGAACCTTCATTTTCAATAGGGTTCGTGCATGGGTAAATGTTTTTAGAAAAGATTACTTTTACGTTAATAACATTAACACAAGCTATCTAAGTAGATTAATTAGTGTTTAACAAATAATTTTTTTTGTCTGAAAGATAATGAATGTTGCTGTTTTGTGTATTATTCAATTCATATTCATATGACAAAAGGCTAAGGAAGAAGTTTTGGAGATGTTTATGAAATATTGTATTACAATAAGATTTAACTTATATTCTCCAATGTTCTTTGTGCTTTATTACACATGATTTTTTCAGGAAAGTAGCTTTTACTTTTAATTCAAAGAATGAAATATATGTGTAAAATAAAAAAGTCGCAAGCGATGCAAAGAGAATTAAGCAAATAATAATAATTATTATTATTACTAAATACCTAAACATAAATGAAGTCATATACTAGCATTACAACGTGTAAATAGTAGCAAAAGTATTTCTTAATACAAAATAACACTTCATTAAAAGACATGTACTAATTAAAAATACAACAGAACCGAAAGGGTCAAGTTGCTGCGCCTCTTGCGAAAATAAATAAATAAAACGTTTAAAATTTTCATTTTGAAAAAAAAACTTTTATCCCTTTCGCTGCACGTAGCGGGATTTCCCCGGGCAACGTAAAAGTAGCAAATTTGAGAAATGGTGAAAAAAAACCCATCGCGAAGAAAAACGCATTTTCACAAGAAGTCGTTTCCATGACAATCATTGCTTGAAAGCTAGATTTTGAAAAGGAGCCAAAACGAAAAAATAAATTCTCTTTTAACTAAATATGAAAAAAAATATATTTTTGAATTAAAAATATCTTTTAATTCATATTTTTAATTCAAATTACAAATTAAAAGATAGAAACGTGATTTAAATGTCATTATGAGCATAAAAAATAGATAATTTTTTACTGCAATAAAATATTTTTTAGAAAATGTGAAGATTTTTGTGTTCCGGACCTCCTTAAGTACCTAGCTTTATTTTGATAATGCAGGCTTCTTATTTTTGCGCAACTCACGATTTTCGCGATATATTTTCTTATTATCTACTTCTATATTAAAAAAAAAAAAAAAAAAAAAAAAAAAAAAAAAAAAAAAAAACGAATTCTTTTACAAAGAAATTTTAGATATTTTAATTCTGAACTATATGTAGATTTGAAATATGTAATAAGTGTGCAATTTTAAAACCTATTTTGGAAAAAAAAAAAAAAAAAAAAAAAAAAAAAAAAAAAAACGCAACGAGAGGGTTGTATGTTTATTATTTTTTATTTTTAACAAGTCTTATTTCTTACATTTTTATATTGGTTTATATATAAGGATATATTTACAAACTGCAAATGGAATTCTCATGAGAAAAATTCTTAATTTAGTACAGTGAAACCTCCAAATAAGGGACACCCATGGGACCGGAACTTTTGTCCCTTAAATAGAGGTGTCCCTTATTCAGAGTTTTGATTGTTATTTTTAATTAATCGTTCAGAAGGATATAAAAATAATAAATCATTAAAGGTGAAGTTTGAATGTACCCGAAGTGTATAAATCACGTTAATTAGACACAAAAGGATTAAAGAATTAATATATTAAAATTTTCAGTTGATTACTAAATGATTAAATTATTTGTAGAATTATTGATTTTTATTTTATATGTAAATTCTATACATGAAAAAAGCACAAAAACATTTTAAAGAATTTTACTTGAAGTAATAAATTAAAGTAATTGTTTTGCAAATTTCAATTTTGCGCTACAAACCTTTTAGGTTCATTTACCATACTTATAAATTTTAATTCTTTATTATTAGCAGTTTTTACAAAAAAAGTATTCAACTGCTTGGAGTATTTTAACGCAACAAATCTCTCAACTGCTATGTTCGCCTTGTGGAAAACATTTTGACACATTTATAAATTCACTTTTAAACTGAAAGGTATAAAATTGGAAATCCTGAGAGCAAAAACGATTTGGAATCGAAATATATTTTTGATTTTTTGATAAATGAATTAACCTATTGCGTTATTAACGATTTTGATCACGTGAGAAATACTTTTTTCACCCTTTCTTAGTAATTATTCTTCTTTCAGGTGGAAATTCGGTTCAAAACGTCACTTTTACAGTATTTTCTGCAAAATCTATACAATTACGCACAAAAAAAAAAAAAAAAAAAAAAAAAAAAAAAAAAAAAAAACAGACAAAAGAAAGAAAAAAACAGTTTCATTACATAGTTTATGAACAACAGCGACTTAGTTTTAAGCACTTCTGAATAAAAATAATTTGAAACTTATGTCATAAAAGTTGCCCTTTTGAATTTGAGAACAGCCTAAAAGCATCTGTAAAGTTCTTTATTACAAAATTGTCCTTTATTCTCCATTTTCAGAGTCATCCTCACAATGTTCAGCATTTCTTTAGTGGGGATAAACGCATTGATGTTATGTAAGTATTGTGGGGAATCAAAATGCTCGTCATTGCGTCATATGCCTCTGTATCTACATGACTGCCTGTCTATTTGATAAGTTTACAAAAATCTGTATTTTCATTTTTATCACAGACTACTTCATTATCTGAAATGCAAAAACTAGTCACTTAGATTTCATTTTCAGCTGTCCCTTAAATCGAGTGTCCCTTATTGAGAGGTAAATATATTACACGTCCTATACACTGGGACTGGAAGTTTTGTCCCTTAATTAGAGGTGTCCCTTATTCGGAGTGCCCCTTATTTGGAGGTTTCACTGTATTTTTCTGTGCTTATATTCTTCATTCAAGAAATAAAATTATCGCCTTGGCAGCAGACTAGAGGCACATCAGTCGTATACCCTCGATAAACACTGTACATGTATTAAAAAATTCGATAGTTTTACGAGAATCACGTCACGATGACGTACTTTTACATTGACAATTTTTTCGGAACGACTGCTAAAATAAGCATAAAAGTTACGCAAATTATTTCGACGTCAATATGGGTATGTAAAAAACACGAATTTCAAGAAATCCACGCTATCTCTGCAGGTGATACATATTTATATTTTCACCTGCATACTGCTCTGTAAATAAACATAAATGATCCCAAAATATTTTTCTAAATCTGACATACTCAAATTTTGAGAAGGGGGAAAAAAAGGGGGGGTTGCATACATTCATGTTGAAAAATAAAACAGATGACGCTTGGTGAGATATTTTTAAAACGTATTTATCAAGCTAAGTTGTTTTAGATGTGTTTTGGAATTCGAAGTGAAACCATATTTTACAGATATAAATCTGCCAACCAGCTTCGATGCTAAAAAGCAGCCAGAAAATAAACTTGATGACAAGGTTAGTAGAAATAAGTGGTTAAAAGTCTGAGTGTTTCCAGGTTTGCTGTTTATTAAATTTTATCTTTCAATGAAAAATGTTTCAGCTGCTTTAATCTCCCATAAAATTCCATAAAGCATGTATAAAACAGAATTATCACGAGATGGCGACATTTTTCCCCCTTTAATATTTACTTAACCCCCTGACTGCCCAGCCAAAGGGTAATATTGTAATGTTGTTTTCTCTGAAATTTATTAAAAATATAAAAAAAAGATGTTTTTTCCAACCTGATGCAAAATACGTTATTAGTATCGGTGTATAATCTTTGATAGCATCAATCCTAACTTAATTTTTCAGAACTGGGTTTTATTTGTGATATTATACTAATTTAAATATTGCTTATGTTGCAGTGAAACCTGCAGCTTAGTGTGTGAAAAAATCAGCCGGCGGCAGTCAGGAGGTTAAGTAACTAACTTTATTTATTTTCATAATGTAGGTTTCTTATTTTCTGCATCGTTAAAGAACACGGTCCATATTTTTCATTATCATTATTCCAAAATATTAGTACTGAAAAGAAAAAACTGTACAAATACTGAACTCTACGAAGACAGGTGAACAGACAGACTGAACAACGACTATATGTGCTACGTATTTATATAATTATGAATGCGTCTAAAAAGCGATGTCCTGAAGGATTAAGAGAAAAATCACTCATGAAGAGAAAATTTTCGGTTTATTAGATTCTTTTTGGGGTAACATAGAAAATTTCAATTGAAATAATTTTTTTTAATATTTAGTTTTTTATCTCATAATTGTCACTTGGGTATGAAATAAATTTTGACTAAAAGCACTATTAAGAATACCGGAAGTACTTTTAATATTTCTTCGGAAATCCGGCTTAGTCTCGGTCTCAATGATGCCGAATTTTCGAGGTTATACTGTATTTGCGTTGCATCACCCATATCCGTTACTTCTGATGTCGATACACCTTTTTCTATGGATATACAAAATGAACAACTATGGATGAGGAACAATACGGAAGGTTTTAGAATAGTCTTTTAGTACTGAAAAGACTATTCTATATAACACACGCCCATTTCGTTAAAATTGCAGTTAATTAAAAATTAATAGAAAAACTTAAATACCACATTAAATAACCTCAAACAGTGCAGTGCTAAAGCATCGCATCGTCTACTGGTCTTAGGCTATTTATTCCAAACAGATGCTTTATCTACATGTACAATTAACCCCTTGTGGGGCGCTGGCATGTTTATGAAACCACTTAATTTTAATTCTTATATGCCACAATGGCACCAGAATTCGGTAAAGGAATTTTCTGTTTATTATTTATGTAAAATATAGCATTTTCATATTTATAAATAACAAGGTTGAACCCGTCGAATTTCGACGAAAGAAAATTTTAATGAAGGAACTGTTTCATTGACTTATAATAAACCTACGAAATTAGTTACAATAAAAAATGCATCTAATATTGGTTTTTCTAACTCTAATACACATATTATTTTAAACTAAAATTAAAAAAATATTTTTATGAAAGTCAGTTGTCCAATTATTAAAATTAAACTTTAACCGTAATGTAAGCAGTAAAATATAATAAAGATCCGTTATTATGGCGAAGTTGTTAATTAAGGCTCTTATACTTGGTATCCCAAAATGAAAACCTGCAAAATTTATTCCACTTTGACTTAATCATAGAATTTTGTCCCGTGAAATCTAGATCCGACATGTGAAGAGGCAAAAATTTAATGAGAAAATGGCAACCTAAAAATACAGCAATCTTCTTTTTTCGGCTTTTCCCCTTTGCTTTTAATAGAAATGGCTGTTCTGTTGCCACAATTAGAAAAACGGTATAAAAAACTACAAAATAATTAATATCTCAAAAATAAATTAAAATACAATTTTCAAACAAATTGCATTTAAAAGCACATTTTTTCCCCTATACGATGGTGTAAAAATTTAAAATATGGAATGTTTAGTAGTTTAAAAATTTCCAGTAGCAAAAATTGCAAAACTGAAATTTCGTTTTAAATTTCAAGTTGCCATTCGCAAAATGACGTATGCGTTACGCACAGATACGTTTGGCCTTTATAATATAGATTTGTTTTCAAATTTTGGTGTCATCCATTGTTTTCAACACTTAAACAATAAAATTGCTTTGGTTAATACATTTGGGTTAATACATTAAATAGTATGTATAATAGTAATATTGAAGAAGACTGTACAATTTTCAGTGCTCCGGAACCCCCCTCCCCCCCAGATGTGAAAACTGGAACGTGTGTGTACAATATGCTTCTAAAATAAGTCTGGTTTAGGGTTCATTAATGGATGAAAACGGCCCTGACTATGAGCACAGTGACGTATATTTTATTTATTCCAATAAGAAAAAAAGGCCATTTTCCCCCAATGAAATAACAGAACAATAGTAGATTCTGATGAGAACGAGTGAAAGTCATTCTTTGTCGGCTTCCATTGTCAAGCCTGACAAGTTTTGCCCTTGAAATATTATGTAATCATCATACCTTACATCAAAACTAAATTAGTCAGTTTCACAATTATTAGCTATTTATGTCTCAATCTTTTTTTAAGCCATTACTAAAATGCATGATAAAAAAAAAAAACTTAAATATCAATATAAATCTCATTTTATTTAGTTAAATGTATTAATTTCTTTTTAAATTTATTATTTGCTAGTTTTTTATATTTTGGCAAAAATTATTCTGACTTTTATGATTATCTATTAATTTATATAGCACACAAGCAAAACTTCTGGAAAAAAAGTTCAGTTTGGCAATTTAATTTTTTTTTTTTTTTTTTATATAGCAAAAATTTTATTAAAACGATTAATTAAAATTTGTGTTCTTCAGTTTGTTTGAAACTCTTATAAATAACTTTTTCATGTTTGTTTCGTAGAAAAACATTTATATCACACTATTATTTTTAACATGTATCAAGAATTCATAGCTGTCTAAGGCTTTTGTGTTAAGTCTAACTGTGAGTAAAATAACAATAAAATACTATACAGAGCAGCACAAAAGGGTCTGGAGACACTGACAGTTATGGATAGTAGCATTTTTCAAATGTCACATGCCTTTTCCATTTAAGTTGAGTTCTAGTTATGCAATAAGTCATACATTAAAATCTATAACTGACACACAGGACTGCACAAAAGGAATACATTACTGTCTATAGGCGGAAATTGCTGTAACAAGTTTTTCAACTGTGTTACATGTTCCATAATCTCTTTATTTGAATATTTGTTTATTATCACTCGAGAAAAAGGAAATTTAATTATGATATCTGCATAGTGTTGGAAAGTGTTTCATAATCCAAGCTTGATGTATTATTTATCTTTCTTTTATTTTTAATTCAGCCCTGAACTTGATAGTCATTTGAGAAAATGTTATTGAATCTCGGCGCATAAATGCTTTAACAGCTTTATAAATGAGTAATAGAATAGCTCTCTATTTCAAAGTCTTTGATTGCGGTAGTGTGTGTAAGATTATTTTCAGATATCATCATTACCCAAAGCATAGCGTCTTTAAGGCGTATATTTTTACACATTTAAATCCATAATAACTTCTCTTTTGTACTTTCTACATGTGCATCTGGCTATGATTAATTCTAACTTTTAGTTTTCTTTTCGATGGGATCAAGAAAAAAGTATTTTGATATATGTAACTTCTTCGTTTTAAAAATACATTGTACACAGGGGTCGCAGCGTCCTTAAAATTTTTGCTCTTTTCTACCAGTATTTTAAATCAAAAATCTTCGTGTCAGATTTCTTTAACATCTACAATGAAATTCTACAATAATTATTATCGTTTTGAAATTGTGGTAGAAAAGTGTGAAAACCCCTGTGTAACATTTGATAAATCTTACTAATAATCTTATTAAATATCAATAACAACTTTCGATAAGTGATTTAGAAATCTTCAAATTTTTTTAAAACATAAGTCATTTTAGAATCTATTTAAGTCAAAATATTTATTTTGCAATTGTTACGAAATGGTACTCATGTCTTTAAACATTTCAGTGTTGAATTCAGGAAGTGGTCCAGAGGGGGGGGAGGGGGACATTCTCCTCGGAATAATAAGATCCCACCATATAGAAGATTTGAGATTTTGTGTTTTAAATTGTCAAAAAGTGAAATTTTCATCCGGAATTTTATAATGTTCCCCTCTTTTCCCTGGAGTACCTCCCAGAGAATAGTGTCTGAATTCAACATTGAAGCTTAAGTAAGCTTAAACTTTGTAAGCTTAAAAAGAAATCCCCATATTTAAACTCACTGTAGCTTTTTTTTTTTTTTTTTTTTTTTTTTTTTTTTTTTATGGAATATATCTTGGAGTATTGAACGTACCACTGAGATAGATCGTGTAATTTGTGGTCATTTAAACGGCAGCAAATAAAAATAATAATTTTTAACTAATCTGGGAAGTTATCACTTAAAGAAATGTAGGTTTTCCTAACTTCAAATTGAGATTACCCATAAGCATTTTTTAAAGGAAAAACGCATTAGATAAATATCATAAGAAGATTAATGTATAATAAATAGCAGTTAAAAAAATGAAGAAAATTAAGACAAATTAGAAAAAATTGGCTCTTTTTTAAAAAAAAATTCAAATTTGTATAATTATCAGCTGAATATTTAAGCTATTTAAATGAGATTATTTCAAACGCAAAAAAATTACTTCATCAATAAATGAATAAACAAAAAATAAAAGTAAATCCGCAGACATCCAAGGTTTCACCGCTTATTTGCATCAAACTTCCTTTTTACATTTTTTTTAAGGAAGGAAGGTACGGGTCACGATAAACATATCCAGATATTTTAGATGCTTTCCTCAAGAAGGAAAATACTGATACAATTAGGTAAGATCAGATACAAACACTTTTTATTCTGGTTTCTTGGGTGGTCGCATATCTCTAAACATTTTACGAACAAGAAAGAAAATCATGCGTACGACATAAATTATGAAACACTTTCCAACACATTCAGAATACCATAACAAAGCTTCACAGTTCATTGTTGTTAAAAAGTGATGTCTTAATGAATAATTTGGAAAATGCATAATGTATTTGAAAACGAAATTTCTGCTATAACCATGGACGCTTAGGAAAATATACGATTTTTTTAAGCAGTTCTGTGTATGATCTATAGATATAGTATATATGTGCATTACATGGTATTTTAAAAGTTAGTTCCGTTAAACGCATAAAATAGTTGGAAATTTCCATTCAGCAATCCCCACTAACTAACGGATTTTATTGAAACCTTTTGAGCAACCCTGAATATAATCTAAAGAATTTATACACGCAAAGTAATACTTAAAAAATAATTAAATTTAAAAACGCATACTACAGTTGAAAATGCATTATTGTTCAATTATTACGCATTTTCTTCTATAGCCAAATTCTTTAGTATGTTCCTGTAAGTGAACGATAAATAAAAAAATAAATAAAAGATGAAATATAGGAATTCCCGCTAAATTAGCGAAGGTTATTGTACATATTTGAGTTCTTAAGATTTGCGTGTGAAATTTGCTGAGAATAAAAAAAATTATATTTACTTTAGGTAGTATCTTTAAACATAGCTTGGGATTTTTTTTCCCAATACAACTAAACTTTACTTATCATATTTCTCAAAAGTTATACAAAAATATACCAATACTATTACACAACCAATAACAAACAAAAATATATGAACATAATTAACCGTTTGAATCATTTATTTTATGTCGGAAAACGCCAAGCAATGCATCAGCACTTGTTTTATTTTACGTCGACAAAAATGCTTTTATAAATAGAAATGGTAATTTTTTTATATAGTTAAAAATAATAGTAATTAGATAAAAGAAAAAAACTGTTACTTATATATCCTGTACATTTAAATGTTAATAAAACTTATTCTACGAACAAAAATTAACAAAGTTGATCAAGCGGACTTCAAAGGGCGGATGGAGGGAAAGGGTGGGGAGGCGTAGAAACTCATTTATATTAAAAATAAAGAGCAAATGTAATGGGTCTTTTCGATATAAAATTGGAAAAGCGCGACTTTGATGAATGGAATTTAAGCGATTAAATCAAAGATAATATTTCTGAATTAACATTAGTTCGAAAAGAAACATTCTTTTTGTGCAATTTCGCTACTAAAAAAAGTAAGTATGTCAAAAAATATAAAATAATATGAATTTGGAAATGAGTAACCTGAGAAATGGCTCTAAGTGTTAAAAGTCTGACCCACT
Organism: Maratus speculifer; assembly: GCA_964019185.1. Classification (NCBI taxonomy): domain Eukaryota; kingdom Metazoa; phylum Arthropoda; class Arachnida; order Araneae; family Salticidae; genus Maratus; species Maratus speculifer. Next base: position 274,141,314 of record OZ025289.1, on the reverse strand, counting down.
AAATGTTTCATGCCCCCAGACTATCAATTATTTCAATGTAAATGGAATAATTTACCCTTTCTGAGAAAGGATTTAGGTAAAAAAAAAAAAATACCAAATAAAGTTATTTTTATCGGAGTACTTCTTGGTAATGCTTTTTTTATTTGTTATTATACAATCATAACAATACGTACATATATACGTAATTCGTTTCTAAGCTTAATTATGAACATGAATATTGTAATCTGGAAAAGTTAATATTCTGTTGGTTATGATACTTATTATTAGTGCATTTAAAAGCAAACTGCGGATAACGATTTGGAAAGAAGGTTAATCTACTTTTCGGACCAAAGAGGAAATTTTTACGGGCAAAAAATAGTAAACAATTACAATAGTTATTCTGTAAAACTAATTTTTCGATTTTTTTAAAAATTGTGTTAATACTTGCTTTAATATTTAAAAAAATGTAATTGTGTGTTTCCTTCAAGGAAATCAATTAATAAAGCAAGTTTGTTAAGCGTTGATGTAACATATATGTATTTTTTCTTATTCTTTATAGCACTTTCCAGCAAAGTTGAAAAGTGCTTATACGTTCGGTATATCTTCGGTGTAACTTTCCACGGTTACATTAAATTTTGCTGTTATCGTTATATGAAAAGTTATTGGAATACAAATTTACTAGAAAAACTTTAGTAACTCTATAGACTTTTTTATAGTGTATTAGAAAAGAAAAGCACATTCATATACATTTCCCACTATTATTTGAATACTAATGCTGAGTACAATATTTATATTTTTGTTCTTGTCTATGTTTGTGTTTTCCTGGATGCATTCTTGGAAACAGCGTACATCATGTGAATAAACAGATCTTAATTGCCACAAGTTTCCAAAAGTAATTCCGAAAATAAATTGTCGCCATATTTAGGACAGAAATTCAAAGTTTAAATGAAACGACTATTTCTTAAAGAAAAAAAATGGAAGCTTTTCTTTATGATAACACAGGATAATGAAAAGAGTGGCAAAATAGTTTAAATGAATAATTGCGAATAATGAGATTTGGCAAAATAAAATGTGCATTGATATGTACTTAAATCTAAAATAAATTTTCATGCTTCGTTAGTAGGAAGAAAAACTACATGGCAAGTGCATTTTGGAGGAATCAAATCCTGCAAATAAAAAACAGCAAATCGCAACCGTGTCAAAAAATTCAAGTAATGAATGTGATCGTGATCAAGATTCATTCATTTCTAATACAGCGCTTAGGGGGGGGGGGGGGATAAAAAATTCCTTTCACAGAAAAAAAAAATTTTATGCAACTATTGCATATACCACTATCCTTTCAATATTAAAACATACACCATTCATAAAATTCAATGACATCGTATGGTAACTTATTTTTTGTAATTATCTTTATAAAAAGTATAATTATATAAAAATATTCTGGAACTAGAAAACCAAAATTGATTCCATGATTTCCTTGAGAAGCAGTACACTGTTAAAACTACAGGTGACACATTACACATTTTAGGGGTGAAAGGCTTGTGTCACTGGTGACATGCCTATGGGAGCCAGAATGGCACCTTTAATTAGGGTGAAAAGATGGCATCCTTAATCAGAGTACCAAATAATAAAAATAAATTATAAAACGACTTTTGGCCAGCGAAGGATTCGAACCCACAACGTCTGATTGCAAGCTCAAAGCTCTAACCGTTTGGCCATCGAGTTCACATTCAAAGACTCCCTGAAATCTTCAAATGTCCTGAAATTCAAAGATTGCTTTATATAAAAATCTCGCTAAAAGTTAGCCATCCGAAGCTCTAAACGAAATTGGAATAGCGCACGCACGATGATAGTCTTCGTAGGGAGAAATTGCTGTTTTGATCCACCAGTGACGGCGATTTGAAGGGGAAGGACACACGTCACAGAGCATTCGCAAATGACTAAGGGGTGAAAATCTTCCAACGGTATGCACTGCGCGGCATCCTAATTAGCGTGAATCACCCAGCGTGAATCATCTAACGGCACCCCAAACATGTTTTCAAGCCCGCGGATAACAATGTGTCAAATGGTAACACCTTTTCACCCCTGGGCGCCAAATGCAACTGGTTTGTCACCTTTTTTTTAACAATGGATACGAAAAAAAAAAAAAAAAGGCCAGCCGCAGAATACGTATAGACCAAGGCATATCTTTCATACATGCTTATAAATTTCACATGTTATTGAACGATGAAAAGATTTTTATAGTATGACTAGTATGAAGGCTTTTAGGCAAAGGTTGGATCATAACGAAATTTAAATTTGCCAGCTAAAAGAATTTCGACTGGCGCAATTTATAGTTTGCCATCCAAAATACAGCCCAAAAATACTTCAGAGTTTTCAAATTCAAAGCAATCAAAATTTCAAAGTTTCATATCCTTAATATAATAATAATAAAAGTTACTACTATATTAAATATTAGTATAATAATGATTATTATTATTAGTTATGGTAATGACAATTATAATAACATCTTCGGTCTCATGAAAGACTATTGGTAGAATTTTGAAAAAATGCAAATTATTTGAAATGGGTTTACGAAAAAATTCGAAACACTAATAATTTTCAATAATTATAGATTTCAAAACCTTCACGTATGAAAGCACGTTATTGTTCTAAACATATGGAACAACATATTATATTTTTACTACATAATTATGAAAAAAAAAAAACCTATAGTTAAAAACACATAACGCAATGATTTTAGTAATTTCTGTTATTAAGTAGAAATACAGTCGAAATCTTTTGTGCAACCCTGTATATGATCTATGAATTTATACACATTAAGTAATCATTAAAATATGTATTAGTTGTGTTTAAAAACGCAATTGAAAAAGAACTTCCAACACATACTGCTTATAGACAGCACTGTGTAACCGAATTATTCTGTGTGTCGATGTATATAAACGAAAATGCACACATATTTTACAGTAAGCATCTTGTTGTGTAACTCAGTGAGTGTTTCAATTTCAGTGTGTTTGAAATAGTTTAATATCATCAAATGCACTGCAAATGATTTTCCCTCCTAGGTCGTAATATAACGGAATTACTTTGGATGCTTCTCTAAACGAACTGTAAAATCTACATACTCCATTTTCAATATTGAACAAACCATGGTAAATCTCCATAACATATATCAATTATATGGCAGTCCGAGTTTATTTATGCGAGTTAGAGGACGGACAGCAAGGCAAACAAATCGAATTAATAAACACTCTTCAAAACTATGTCGGAAAAGTTTTAAAATATAAAACATTATGCAGTTACATTAAATTATTTCCAAGGCAAATTATTTTTATTTATATGACAATATTTTTGTTCCCAACTATATGAATATTTTTTCCTTAATGTAAAAAAGTTCTCAGAGGCAGATTTAATGTGTTGTAATAGATAAGACGAAAAAAAAAATTGCCCATTAATCCGACCTCGTAACCTCCTTTGTATAAAAAAAAGTAATTATAACAGCAGAAAATCCACGATTCATTTCCGTTAGCTTTTATGATCAGACGCTTTTTCTTTTACATATATTTTTGCTGATGTATGCACTATTTCTTTATGAATATTTTTTTCTAAATAAATGTGTTTCATAAGAATAGGAACTTGTATTAAATGGTTTCTACTAGAAACGAAACTAACTACCACATATCATGGTTTCGGTTATTCCTCAGGCGCATGCGCAATAGCTAGCAATAACTAAAGGGTATCGAAGCTCGGAACAATCGATCCAAGCGCAGTCAAATCGATACCATTATTCTTTTTCATTTAAAAGCTTTTGTGTAAAATCAATTTCCCACAATTTTTCTTACAAATAATTTATAATCATAATATTAATTATTACTACTTTTATTGCTACAACTATTATAAAAGTAAAATGATAAAACTTGGATTCAACAATACTTTGTGCTTCTTGAAACATAAGCCTAAAAATATAGGACGAATATCTGTATCTCGGAATGTTTCACAGTTTCATACATTCATGATTACAAGTTTTAGATATTTGTGTAGCGTTTTTACTTGATCTCATAATTATACAGTTGTATTTTAAATGACTGAGAAAAAGGTATATGTAATTTAATGGTTTCTTGTGATTTTGACAGATTTAATAAAAACTTTAATTGGTTGAAAGACATTACTAACTCTTCCCCCCTCATCTCAAAACTCTTAAAAAAGATGCAATATAATCATTTTCAAATAAATTTTACTTCACTCGTTATTGCTTTTGTTTTAAAATATAAATTTACACTTCAAAATACCGTTTCAAATTATTCGCATAAAACTATATGACTTATTTTATTTCAAACTCAAATTGTTTATGAGATAATGATTACAATATTTAAAATTCAAGTTCTTAGAAAATTTCAAAATATAATCTAAAATAATTTTTAATGAGAGTGTAGATATGTCACTTTTATACCACGACGGTTCATAGTAACTAAAAATTAACCATGTTTCGGTTGTAAACTTTCAGGAAGGGAAAGATCCGACGTTTATGATTAAGCCCATGCTAATTTTCTGAAACACTATTCCTTTTATTAGAATTTTAAAGTAAAGAAATTACACAATGAAAAAAAAAAAAGTGAAATTAGAACATTCATGATCTGGTGACAAGAAAATTACTAACAGTAAGAAAAGGAAAATTGTCAGTTTAACTTTTATAAATTCGAATTATATTTAGGATTTTGTATGCTTTTTAATAAAAGCTGATTTTTCATGTAAAACTCTGTTTGGAAAAAAAGTTTTTAACGTTTTAATGAAGTCAAATTCAGTTACGAATGTGTTATTTTTCATTATTGAATTTTGTGTAAAATAAATCGCGCAGTTCAAAAGAGAATAAGAATCAATATCTGAATAACTACAGTAAAACCTCCATAACGGACACCTCTATTTAACGGACAGTTCTCCAATCCCCACTCCCAAAACCTAAATTTTTGTATGTTTAACCGCCGAATAACGGACATTCCAAATAGCGGACACTATTTTCGACGATAACGGATGAAAAAGTATTTTTTAACAAGAAAAAAAAATTAAAAAAGTAAAAAGGTCTTTAAATTTATCAGGGCAATGTGTCACAAATTTTATGATCACAGATAAATGTAGAGGGTGGGCTGAGGAAATTTTTCCTACACGTTCATTGTTGAATTCTGGGAGTTGCGTGGTAGCAGTGGCGTAGGAACTTTGAAAAAACAGGGGGAGCTGGAGCATCAGCGACGTGCGAAAGTAGGAGGGCGAATGGGGCAGTCGCCCCGGGCGTGGAATTTTAAAAGGACCCAAATTTATATTGCCAACGCCATTTTTTTGGCCTGTCAGAAGAAAAAGTTGGGGGAAAGCAGCTCCAAATTGAAAATTTGCCCTATGCGCAGTTTTCTCTTCGCACGCCCCAACAAAGCATATTGTTAAAAGCTAGTGGCGAGGATAATTTCATTCGTAATTTCATTCATTTCGGAGGATTTCTTGTGTTGCACTTTTCACAAACAAGAGTATAGAATAGAAGCATATCAAAAGATCACCGACTTTTTAATCCAGTTTAAATAATTTATATTCGATATACTTGATGACACTTAATTTATGGACGATACCGAATAAAATATTCAAATTTCAGGCTTCTTCTACTCCCATTTAGCAATAATTAAAGTTTTATTTATGTTGTTTGGCTTACAAATTCTTTACAATCTCTTCCAAATCAATTTTAAAGGCTCCTTCTTTATAAATATGCAATAGCATCAAGTGATTGAGTCTATATTAATACCAGAGTTTCGCCAGAGGGTTTCAGGGGGGCGCTCCGCACCTCCTGTTCTTTAGTTTAAAAAACAGCGCCCCTCTTGCCCCTTATCCGAACAATTAGCGCCCCTCTTGTTACTCATTCAAAAAAATAGCGCCCTTCTTGCCCCACATTTGAAAAAACGCATCCCTTTAGCGACAATGACGACGCGCTATAACGCGTAACTTACGTAAAAAATTGGTGATGGAAAGCAAAAAATAGCCCGATGGCAGATTTCGTCAAAAGATTTGCAAAAAAGCGGCGAATTTCGCCCAAAAATCGCAATAAAACAGTAAATTCTGTCAAAAAATTCGCGAAAAACGGCAAAATTCACCATAAATTCGATAAAAAATACAAAATTCATCAAAATATTCCGAAAAAACAGCAGATTTTTTCAACGGAAGTTCGCGAAAATATGCAATTTCGTTTAAGTGGCACAAAAAAAGTTAATGCCAGAAGTGATTTTTTCTGTTCTAAATACTAATTTTCCTGCTTCAAAATTGTGTTTTTAATGCTTAAAACGCGGATTTTCCTCATTCAGAATCAGGGGCGTGCGAAGAGAAAATTGCACCCAAGACATAATTAAAATTTGACGCCCCTCCCCATACTTCTCCCAACTTTTTCTTGTGCCAGTTCGAAAATGACGTTTGGAGAATAATTTTGGCGCCCCCTACATTTTCGTACCCGGGGCGTTCGCCCCCCACCGCTTTTCTGTTCACAATCCGCTTTTGACTGTCGAAAACTTTCTAAATGTGACTCCTGAAAGCACCCGTTTATGAAACAAAAAGAACACTTTATTCAACAAATGTATTCTTTTTTTTATTGTCTTTTTCAATAAATCCGTCTTGCCCCTTTTTAAAAGAAATGCTAACAATAGTGATATCGTTATCTTCTACACTCAACTAAGCATTATTTCCTAATTAAATTTGCATCGTGCACATTTATTTTTAAAAAGTAAAGAAAATTTTTCTTTGTAGTTTAAAAAAATTAATATTGGTTTCATCAAAGGATCGCGGGAAAAGGCGCATTTCGTTAAAGAATCGCTGGAAAAAGCTTACGAATCACAACAAAACTGTAATTTTGACAAAGGATTGCGGAAGCAACTGTTAATTGCACCAAAATGTAGCAGATAAAAGCGTAAATTTTGTCAAAGTACTAAGAAAAAATGCGAATTTTGTCAAAGAGTGAAACGATGCAAATAAGATTTGGAAAAACTTCGAGTTTTGAGTTTTGTAAAGGAACCATCTTTTGTCAAAGGACCGTGGAAAAAAAACGCGAATTTTGTTAAATGTAAGCCGACAAAAAGCGAATAATGTCAAATGACCTAAAAAAATGCGACTTTTTTATCCAAAGGGCTGCTGAAGAAACGCAAATTTCATCAGAGTAGAACAGACAATAAACGCGAAAGTGCCGCAGAAAAAACGCGGTTTTTTCGCAATCTTTTGGCGAAACTTGTCATTTTTGTGATCTTTTAACAAAATTTGCCGTTTTTTCGAGAATTTTTTACGAAATTTGTCTTTTTTTTTTTTGCAAATTTTGCCTTTTTTGCGATCTTTTAACAAAATTGACCGTTTTTTCGAACCAAACTTTACCTTTGTTTTCTTTTTTTTTCAATTTTTTTGACGAAATTTTTGGATTTTTTTCACGATTCTTTGACAAAATTTCTGTTTTCCATGATTTCTTGAATCACTAGATTCTAGATTCAACTCTATAAAAATGCCCTTAAATATCAAAAAAGTGCCATGAAGAATGTAAAAAGTGCCCTTTTCATAACAGTAGCGCCCTGCCCCTTTTTAAATCTGGGGGATACATTGTTGTTCGGCGGTATGACAGTTTGAAGAAGAGCACTGAAAGCTCTCAGCTGTCATTAATGATATCGGAATAACAAAATAAATTCGGAATTCACCCTTTCTCCCAAAAGGTAAACTTTAGAAAATAATTTGTTTACTAATTACTGTGATGATATTTTAATTGTGATCGACAACGTATTTTTGTCAGTTCCGTTCGGGACTAGTGTTGGTAGAAGTGTCAACTTTGCAGAAAGATTTGTCAAACCAAAATCATCAGCGTATATTCTAAGCTTTTGTTTGAGATCTTCTGGCGTGGTTGAAGCTGTATTCGTGAATATGGATTCGATCTGTATGTGAGAATCAAGTTTTTTGATTAAAACTTTTTTTTATGTATTAGTAAGGTCAAGTGCTTCACTAAAACTCAATTTTTATTATTGTGCTGGAGCGGAAGGATAGCTTGTCTGTTCTTATCTTATTAAAACTATCATTTGTTTGCAGATACTTGTCCTTTCCCCGTGAATTTTCTAGAAAAAGTAAACTTTATTTTTCAATTTCTCTCGAGGGAGCTGAGCCCGTCTGAAAAATCCCAGGGGGAGCCAGAGCTCCCCCAGCTCCCCCAGTTCCTACGCCTATGCGTGGTAGGGATATCTCCCAGAACATTCAAATATCAAAGTCCCCCCGGAAGATTTTATGTTTTTAATGATCAAAATGTGCAATCCCTATTCCCGTTCAGAATTCTATAATGATCAATAACTTCACATTGAAAAACAAATTACACGTAATCGCAAGCAAAAATAGACTTTTGTAACAGATTTATTTATTTATTTTTAATAAGAATGTAATAAATAGCAGTTAAAGGTGTGCACAATTTTATTTAAGTTTTATTGCTTAAAAAATAATTTTAATTTCTCATTAATCATATAATAGAGGTTTTAGAACATATAAATGTCATTAATGAGATATTAAACATTTCTTAGCAATTTTTGTATCTCTGAGGTTTTTCCAATAGCGGACACCTCCGAATAGCGGACAATTTCTGCGTTCCCGAGGTGTCCGTTATTTAGAGGTTTTACTGTATTTGAATACCTATGAAAATTCAAAAATATTCGTTTAAGTTTTTATTAATTTATTGACTAATAAACATGTCATGTCATTACATTAAATCGTGAAATATAATAAAGACTCACTTCCAATGAGATTATCCATAGATCTTTAATTTTACTAAAAAGTGACCAAATAATTATGAAAATTAAGAATGGTTTGGAAGTTTTTTTTTTAAATTAAACCATTTAAAAATTATTGAGTAACAGTCTTAAAAAAAAAATCACAAAAATGTATTTTCAGCAAGCCTTCCAAAACCTTTTTTTCTATCCAAAAATTAAAAAAAAAATTCCAAAATATAAATAATTTTTAAATAATTTTAATTGAAAGTTAAAAATTATTTACTTGGAGAAAAAATTATGAAAATAACGGAAATTAGTTAATAAAAAAAATTAATATTTTAATACCTTTACAGTGTTCAAATTTTTAAGAAATTAATTTTTAGTTATTTCAAGAGAAATAATAGTTATAAAAAATTTTTAAAACATCGTATATCGAGAAGAGAAAATTTTAACCCCTCACAAAGTGTAATTTCCAGATCTTCTACTGAAAATCAATTCGTTCCAGACAGCTAAAACAGCTGATCATTTTTCATATCGATCGTTCAAACGTTCAGAGAATTATAGAAACCGACTTTCGCAATTGCATTGCATAACTGTTTTAAATCATTGAAAAAATAAATAAATAAATAAATAAATAAATAAATAAATAAATAAATAAAATAAAACCTGTTTGTAGTCTACACCCAGAAAGGATTTAATATAATAATAATAATATCTTGTAAGTAGAAAAGCAAATTTACAAGATAAATTAATTGAACATGAGATCGCAGATATGAATTTTCAAAAAAGACATTCCAGAAACCTTTATTGTTATCCGAAACTAACCATTTTTGTGTTTTGATATAATTGAAAGCAAAAATTATTGAGTCAGAAAATTCCATCAAAATAAGAAAAATAAATTAATTAATAATATTAATAAAGAACCATCTTCCTATCTTAAAAGTATTTTTCTTCGCAATATATTTCTAGTTTAACTTAAAGAAATTGAAGGATTATAAAAATTTTCGAGGGATAAACTTAAAATTATATAGCACACTTCTGAGAATAGTTTTAAAAAATTAGCTCAAACTGTTCAAAACTGTACGAGAAGATACGTTTGAAAATTTACATACATTTTTTAAAAAGATTTAAATTTTTCAAATTTTGCCGGGGAAATCGAATAATTACTTTATAGAATAATTTTCTTTGAGTCATTTATTATTGTGCCAAAAATGTATTGTAAAATGCTTAATTTATTAAAAAAAAAGTTCAAAGGGTACCGAATCCCCTTAAGCAGCTCAAGAAAATAATCATCAGAATTTAGATCAAGAGTGGACTTGATCCACTTTGGTTCTGAATGCTTCATGCAATGTGATGTATGCGTGTGCGATCTACAATTTTTGTATAAATGTTTTTTATGAAAAAAAAAATTAAAAATTAATTGAAAACGTGTCGACATGCCTGTTTCAAGAATACTTTAAAATTCCTATCACATAAAAAAAATCTCCATTTTAATTAATCGTGGAAGGTCAGGAATTAAAATAAAGGAAAATTATAATTATAACTTTCTGGTAGGTTTCTTGATTAAAAGAAAGAAATTATTTTGTCTTAACAATTAATTTTTTTACTATTCAGATGCAATGATGGTAGTATAGGTCACTGCATTTCTTATTATAATTTTATTTCTGTTTTGACATTTAGTAATTATACTGGTAATAAATGTTTTCATGATTTTCTTTACGCAGATGGCGATTCTTTTATTTAAACCTTTATTCCATTTTTTAAAATATGGGTTATTTTTCTGAATGAATTATGTGTGATAAAAGTTAAAAATAAATAAATAAATAATAGAAAACTTTAATATCCTGTTAAATCTTGTTGTAATAAGCTAATTTCTCAATAGCTTCAGTTTTTTTAGACTAATTGAAGACCTTGGTGGAAGAAGATGCTATGTAACAAAAATTAGAATTCGAGAAAATTGAAGTGAAAGTTTTTTTTAATGTAATTTAGCTATTTATTTATTTCCTTCTTAGTATCGTATGTTTGAATGTTAATAGGAAAAACTAAACTCTATTAGAAAAGTATTACAATTTAATTATTAAATATTAGATATTATTTTCAGAATTTAAATTATTAAATAACATAAAAATATAATCTAATATCTTCAATACAAAGTGGGATTTTAGTATTTTAGTTTTCAGATGATATATTTCATTTATAAAATAAAACAATTTTTGGGAAAATGTATCATGACACGTTCTTCCATTAGATCAATTCTTCCATTAAGCTCTTCACCTCTCATATGAATATGAATTGTATAGTGTACAAAATAACTACATTTGTTAGATTTCAGATAATAACGTGTTCGTTAAGCATCAATTGGACAGCTACTCACTAACATTATTGGCATAAAAATAGTTTTTTTGCTCAAAAAAAAAAAAAAAAAAAAAAAAAAAAAATCAGACCTTGAAAGGGTTGAGATTTCTAGGGAGAAGGGACTATGTTGCACTAAATATTTAAGATTTCACTAATCATCGATGACATGAAAATATATGAAAAATGACATATCCATTTCTCTAAAAGCCTAACAGCAAGTTTCTTTCTAACATTTCTACAAATTATTAAAACTTAATATATTTAATGTATTTGATATTATTTTTTATGAAATAGTAACGATTCGTTCAAATAATGCAACAACACTGAATACCGAAAAAATTACTTCACGCATTTTTAAATTTTTAAATGTCAATCGGTGCACCCATCTTTTTATTTTATTTTTATTATTTTATATATTTTTTTCCTCTAACTGCACATCTGTGCAGCCAGTTTTTTTTAAATGTTTCTAACTGTACAAGATGCAACCCAGCTTTTTTTATGTCTCTAATTGTAAATTGGTGGAGTCAAATCATATTTTTCTTTTCTTCTCTTGTTGAGGGATTCAGCAGTGAAAACGTTATTATCACATTTTTGTTCTTTTTATTATCGGCAGTAATTATCTATATGATAAAGGCCAAGCGTATCTGTGCGTAACGCATACGTCATTTTGCGAATGGCAATATTCCCCCCCCCCCCCCTGTAATTTGGGTTTTCAATTTTTTCTACTGCACGTTTTACACTTCTAAACATCGCACATTTTAAATTTTTACACCGTTGTATGGAGAAAAAAAATTTATTTTTAAATGCAATTTGTTTGAAAGCTGTATCTCAATTTTTGAGATATTAATTTTTTTATAGTTTTTAGTACCAATTTTCTATTTGTGGAGAAAAATTGTGAAAATTCTGGAGGATCACTCCATTTTCCCTTAAAATTAGAAAAGAAAAAAAAAATAGAAATTAAAATTCGCAACACTTTTTCATGCAATTTCGGTTTTGCAATTTTCGGTACTGCAAATTTTACACTTCTAAACATCGTACATTTTTAATTTTTACACCTTCGTATAGAGAAAAAAATGTACTTTTAAATACAACCTGTTCTAAAGCTGTATCTCAATTTATTTTTGAGATATTAATTTTGTTAAATAACTTTTAGTACCAATTTTGAAACTGTGGCAACAAAATCACTAATTTCCTCTTAAATAATAATAATAAAAAAAAAAAAAATAAATAAATAAAAGAGAGAGAGAGAGAGAGAGAGAGAGAGAGAGAGAGAGAAAAGAAAAGAAATTAAAATGGGTATACTAATTTTAAAATATCGTGTGTTGTAAAATTCGGTACATGTTGGGTTTATTTTGTTTAATAATTTGGATAACTGAGCTTTACAGTATTTTGTTAATCTTAGCTTAAAATAATATTTGTTTGAGAGTTAGACTGATTAATTTAAGATGTATTTCTTACTGTAACAATTTTGTAGATTTATTATAAATCAATAAAACAGTTCTTTCTTAAAGACTTTCTTTCATTGAATTTCGACGGTTCCACCTCGTAATTATAAAAAACTAAATGTCCGCATATATGGTCAAGTGTGAGAAAAGGTTAACTCCTCGCGAAATAAAACTTCCAGAATCTTCCACTGACCCTCCTCCTGAACCCTCCCCTGGAGTGTGGGAACAGCTGATCGTGGGTTTATATCGATCGAACAGACCTGAGTTACGACCTGACTGAGACAACCTGAGTTAATGCAGGATGTATTGCATTGATTAAAAATTTTCCATTTTGGAAGGGGGAGGAGGTAGCATTGAAATATTAATTTTACTAAACTTCTTATATGTAGGAAAGCAAATTTACAAAGTAGATTAATTTAAAATTATGTAAATTACATAAATAAATGATAATGCATTTTCACAGACGAAATCATTTCGACTTTCGAAACGGGTAGTATAAAAAATCTGACAATAATATGTCATTTTGACGGAATTATAGAAAAATATTTCAATTTTATGAAAAATATCCCAGAATTCTTTTAAAAGTGATGTCCTTTTCATCAGCGAAAGCATTTCAATTTTATAGGCTTTGAGAAAAATCTTAAACACCATCTATCATATTATTATTATTATTATTATTATTATTACTATTATTATTTAATTTTATTCAGAAATTTGAAAGAATAAAATTCTAAGAATCCCCTAATATTTCTATTTTCTTCACAACTTCATTAGGTCTTAATAACTATTTTTAGATTACATAATAAATTTCATTAAAAAATATTTAAAAAAATAACATCTTGGAAATAATTTAAAATTTCGAAAGTTATAACTAATATCTTCTTGTCCTTAGGAGAATTATTTTTTCCTTTCAGTAGACGATTTATTAACATTCTTGAAGAAGAAAGTGCATGCAATCTAGATCTTAATGTACAAGATTTTATTTTAATTTAACTCACCTGATACCAAGGTCCAGGGGAGGTTTATCGATGAACGGAGAAGGTGGCCTATCTTTAAACAAAGTAGAAGAAATTATAATGTAGTTGAGAACTCCTTTATTCATAGAGTATTTGGATATACCAAGGCCGTAAAAAGTTTCGAACTGCAGAATAGAAAAGATCTCGGACGATGCTTTTATACTAAAAATTGAGGCGCGCGCAACGATCACGTGATCAGAGCGCTTACATTCGCCAAAGTCAGAATGCAGACGCGTGACTGAGAAGCAGCATCCTTTCTCTCCAGCTTCGATTTTTAGGAAAAAGAGAGAGAGAGAGAGAGAGAAATTGCGGAGCAGTTTCCAAGGGAATTACGATTACAATAGAGTAGGATTCTTTAAAAAAAAGCCTTTTTCAGAACTGAGCACTTGTTGATCAGCATTTTAAAATATTCATCATAGAAATATTGAATATATAATATGAACTTTAAAATATTCAGGTTTATTTAAAAGCCGATTAAAATAATCAAATTTTTTGTATAAGCATTATTAAATTATCAAAATTTTTTGTATAAATAATAATAATAAAAAATTCTCTGAGGAAGAACCTGATTAAAGGTTTGAAAGTACTAAGATGTTTTTAAATAAAATTAACTATTAACATCTATATTTGATTATTTTAATCGCCTTTTAAGTAAAACTGAACATTATACAGTTCATATTATATATTTTGTGTTAAATGCAAAGGCGAAAATTTCATTCGATCATATATTTTTATATTTATTTAGAAATATTGAATTTTTTAACTAGAGATTTTTTTCTTTTCAAGGAAAACTTACGTAAGGAAGGTGGGGCAATAACATACTCTTAACCCCTTCGTGACGCTAGCCTTTTACGAAATCTTTAATGTTTTGTCACCACTTTTTAACAACAGAAATTTGCATCTTGTTCCCATCACTGCATAGTGTGCCCTGGCACATACCTAAAAATACTATAATTATCATTATGTGCCATGAATTTGCCAATAGGATCGTTGTAACTGATCAAGAACAAAATAACACTTATTTTGTTCATCTCTGACGGCTGCATTTGATAAAAAAATTAGAATTTGATTTTCGGAAATAAAAAACATTTTCGATCCACCTATTAACATTTTCGGGACTGAATTTTTTTCAATTTTTAGAAAAAATTACTTATACGCTAATAACATTAACACTAACTATTCAAATTACATTAATTAGAGTTTAACGAATATTTCAATGTCTAAAACATAACGAATGTTGTTGTTTTTAACTACTATTCAATTCATATTCAAATGACAATAGTCTAAGGAAGAACTTTTTGAGATGTTTAGAAAATATTGTATTACAATAAGATTTAACTTACATTGCAACTTTCTAATACTTTTTGCGCTTTATTACACATGATCCTTTCAGAAAAATAACTTTTATTTTAAATTTTAAGAGTTATATATATGTTAAAAAATTGCAAGTGGCGCAAAGAGAATTAGCAAATAATAATTATTATTATTATCACTAAATGCCTAAACATAAATGAAGCCATATAGTAAATGCATAGACACATACTAAATTACTTTATGTAAATAGTAGCAAAAGTATTTCTTAAATCAAAATAATACTCTATTAAAAGACATGTGCTATTAATAGTACACCAGACCCGAAAGGGTTAAAGCAAAATTTACTTTTATTACTTTTACTGAATATTTAAAAATATTAATATTAAAAAAGCTGCAGAGTATTAAATACATAAAACTACTTAATATAAGCCCATTTAATTACAAAATAGAGCTATACATCATTCCAAAACCCTTATTGCATACATAGGGTATATTTCATAAAATATCAAATTTCAGCTGAAAATTTGAAATTTAGTTTTTTTACTATTTTTTTCATTATTAGATCAATATATAGATTTCAAGAAATATTTTTTATAAAAATAGAAAAAATCGTGCAGTGAAAGGTTAAATCGAGAAAATGCTCCGATTAAATAAGGCAAATTTTACAGTAAAATTTTACTGATGAGAGTAAAAAAAGATTTTTAAGAATTTTTGCGGCACGTATACATGTCGCTCGTCTCCAAGGGGTTAAGGCTGCTAAATTCTCCTCCGTAGTGTTAAGTCTATGGTCGTTTGATACATTCTTACATTTAAAATATATCCTTACGAAACTAATATTTTTAACTTCTTTTGCCGGTGTTCTTTTCTTAAAGGATGCCACTTTTTAGCTCACAGGCTATCATAGCCTGAGAGCTTATGTGCCCGCCCGTTCTGTATGTATGTTCGTACGTAACGCGATAACTCATGATAAAAATATCCGATCCCCTTGAAATTTTGTACATAGGTATATCCTGATAAGGCGCTTCCCTGATTAGTTTTTGGAGTTCATTCGATATGTATAAGAGGGGGAACGGGGGGCTCATGCCCCCCGTTAGTTGATATAAATGGGATTTTCATGCAGAATTAAGTTTTCAAAATTTAGATTAGGATCATTCTGATGAGGCGATTCCGTGACTGTTATTAGGTGTTCATTGATTAAGTATAAATAGGGGGAACAGGGGTTCTAATGCCCCCCCCCCGTTAGTTGATATAAATGGGATTTTAATGCAGAATTAAGTTTTCGTTCAAAATTTAGATTAGGATCATTCTGATGAGGCGATTCCGTGACTGTTATTAGGTGTTCATTGAATAAGTATAAATAGGGGGAACAGGGGTTCTAATGCCCCCCCCCCCCCGTTAGTTGATATAAATGGGATTTTCATGCAGAATTAAGTTTTCGTTCAAAATTTAGATTAGGATCATTCTGATGAGGAGATTCCGTGACTGTTATTAGGTGTTCATTGAATAAGTATAAATAGGGGGAACAGGGGCTCTAATGCCCCCCCCCCCGTTAGTTGATATAAATGGGATTTTCATGCAGAATTAATTTTCGTTCAAAATTTAGATTAGGATCATTCTGATGAGGCGATTCCGTGACTGTTATTAGGTGTTCATTGAATAAGTATAAATAAGGGGAACAGGGGTTCTAATGTCCCCCCCCCTTAATTTATACAAATGGGTTTTTCAAGCAGAATTTTCAGATTTCGTTCAAATCTCTGAATAGTTTTGGAAGTTTAATGGTTAAGTATAAAAGAGGGGGATAACTCTTTTTAAATTATATAATTGCTAAATGGGTTTTTATTAAGAATTATCTAATTTGCTCTGAATTTTGGATATAGATTTTTTATATGATAAAGCATGTCTTTGATAGTATAGGAGGTTCAATGATTAAGTATAAAAAAAGAGAAAAGGGGAGAGCTGTTTCCCCTTCTTAATTTTTTTTTTTTCGAACGGAATTAACCCTTGAAAATATAAAGCTTTAATGTGCAATTAGTATTTGTAGCCTGTGAGCTCAATGCCTTCAGTTTAACTGGGCAGTATTCTTTTTTATTTTTTCTTAGTTTTCAAAATATTTCTAAAACCTATGATTAGTTTAATATTTTATGCAAAATTTTAAAAACTTACGAAATGGAAGTAAAATTTTAACACATCATATAAAATTAAGCATAGATTTTAGAAATATTTTGAAAACTAAAAAAAGTGACATCTTTTAAAAAGAAATCACCGAAAGAAGTTAAAAATATCAATTTCCTGAGTAAATATTTTAAATATAAAAATATGTCAAACGTCCATAGATTTTACGTCCATAGAATTCGGAAAGTGAGTGACCAGCAGCCTTAAGCGGCAACAACACTTGGGAACTCCTAAAGGCAATAATTGATGTTGACGTCCTTTTTATGAAGAACTACTGAAGCTATTTCAGTTTATTTTTTATTAAAACTTTCCAACATAATTGAAAAGTGTTTACGAATTGGGTTTGTCAGTCTGTCTGTCTGTCCATGCTTTAACTAGCATAAATATAATCGGATTGTCATATAATTGAAATACGTTATTGTGGTTCACCATGAAATGTTCAGATTGAAAATGAAGTGTGTACCATTACCATTCATAATTCATTTAAAGGGACACTCAAAAGTATATCATCATGTTATGGCTTATACGGAAAATCATTTGACGTGTATTTCAACAGTTTTACAATGTTTTAAACATAATAAAATTTATATATATTATTGAGATGTACTAGAAGATGGTTACTATACAATATATCGCTCACTTGCAGGAAAGGTGACACATCTCGACAAAAATAAATTTCCCAGGAGAGGCAAAAGAAAGTTTAAATGATTCTATTGTACCATGAAATTATAGCACTTAGCTCTACATGCAGGAATAAAAGCGAGCATACAAGCGTAAAACCCTTAAAAGAATGGAGACATAGGATGAGGTTTCGAGGGTTGGATAATTTTACCTCCCCACACAATCTACCCTCCTTCTGTGGTCACAAATGGACATGAAGCGTAGTAAATAAATTAACAGTTGAAAAATATTTCTCAGAAACGTAATTTAGAAAGCTTTAAAGGCTTTTTTGGATTGTTTGTTGTTCCTGACAACACCAGATGGTAGTGGCATCGGCACAAAATGTAGTCTGTGTAGGATCAGAGATTGTCATCATTGATTCTCAACCATTATTTTTGAAATCGGCTTGGTGTTGCGACAGAAATCGTAATCTAGGACATTATTAAAATGTATTTTGCCCTTTCCAAATTTCGAATTTACTTTCGGCTTCCCTTAAATTGCATTTATATTTTATAAGTAATTACAATGCAATGTTTAAAGTTTCTTGCCTTTTCAGTATCACAAAAATTCACAATTTAGAATGTTCTTTTGCTCCTGCAATCCTTTGGTGGTAGTGGTTCAACATAAAATATAATTCATGTTTGAACTATCTATCAACACAGATTTGCAACCATTATTTTTTAAATTTGTTTGGTATTTGAAAAGATTGTAGAAAAATCGTAATTTAAAACGCTTTTAGAACGCTTTCTGCTCACTTCAATCCTTTAAATTTGAAATTTTCTTTCAAAAGACAAAGCATTTGCATCTTTTAAGTAATTAACATGCCAAATTTCAAAATGATAGACCCCCCAGTTGTACAAAAAATGCAATGTATTAAATTTTTTGTTCGTGCAACCGTCACGTAGTAGTGACACAACATAAAATAAAGCCTATGTTAAAGCAGGGACTGTCGCCATCAAATTGCAATCATTATTTTTAAAAACGACTTGATATTTCCTGAGTTTGTGTAGAAATCGCAATTCCGGCATTTTTACTCCTTTTAAATTTCGATTTTTTTAGATCTGTTCTTAAAGAGCACTTACATCTTATAAGTAATAAACACGCCAAATTTCAAGTTGCTAATTTCAAGAACCAGCAGTAACCCAAACATCACAATTCAGAACGTTTTTTGCTTTTGCAACCCCCAGCTGGTGATGACATCGACATGAAACATAGCCCATGTTCGGGCAAGAGTTGTCACCATTAATTTCCAACCATTGCTTTTGAAAATGGTTTGGAAGTTCATGAGATTGTGTAGAAATCGCGATTTAAAGCGTTTTTAGAATGCTTTCTACAATTTTCATCCTTTTTAACCGACTTCAAAAAGGAGAGGAGGTTATCAATTCGACGCGTATGTATTTTTTTTTTTTTTATGTATGTACACCGATTACTCCGAAACTATGCAGCCGATTAATTTGGTTTTGGTGTTAAATTAAAGAGCTTACTCTCGGATTGGTACCACATCCATTTCATAGAAATTGGTTCAGTAGTTTTTTAGTAATTAAGCAAAAACTACTAAAATTAGCGTTTTTTCGGTAATTAAAACTATTGAATTAGTTCCTACAATTGAGTGAAGTCAGGATGGCCAAGCGGTTTAAAGCGCCTGATTTAAGCTCTGGTTCTCGAAAATGACAATGGGTTCGAACCCCACTCCTGACATGCATGTGTACAATAATTGTCCGTATTATAATTTTTACATATATATTTTACAAATTAAATACTAATTATGCTATTAAGAATATTTTGTATTTAACCATTAGCACAGAGTATCAGAGATCTTTTATCAACTCAATACTTTATCAGTGAAAGAGTGCTAAAATAATTGACTTTCAAAAAGTAACATAACATTGAATAAGTTTCCGAACCTATTCAGTATTATAATTTTTACATATATATTTTACAAATTAAATACTAATTATGCTATTAAGAACATTTTAACCGACTTCAAGAAGGAGAGGAGGTTATCAATTCATCGCGTATGTATTTTTTTAATGTACGTTCCCCGATTAATCCGAAACTATCCAACTTATTAATTTAGTTTTGGTGTCAAATTAAAGAACTTACTCTCGGATTGGTACCACTTCCATTTCATAGAAATTGGTTCAGTAATTTTTTAGTAAACGGGCAAAAACTATTAAAATTAGTGATTTTTTGCTAATTAAAACTGTTGAATGAGTTCCTGCTATGGAGTGCAGTCAGGATGGCCGAGCGGTCTAAGGCGCCTGATTTAAGTTCTGGTTCTCGAAAGAGAGCGAGGGTTCGAATCCCACTTCCGACATACATGTATACAACAACCTATTCCGTATTATAATTTTTACACAGATATTTTGCAAATTAAATACTAATTATGCTATAAAGAATATTTTGTATTTAACCGTTAGCTCAGAGTATCAGAGATATTTTACCAACTCAATACTTTATCAGTGAGAGAGTGCTAAAATAATAGACTTGCGAAAAATAATATGACGTTGAATAAGTTCACCGACTAGATTGTAGTCAAGATAGTCGAGCGGTCTAAGGCGCCTGATTTAAGCTTTGGTTCTCGAAAGAGAGCGGGGGTTCGAACCCCACTCCTGACATGCATGTATACAATAACTTTTTTCCGCATTATAATTTTTTACACATATATTTTACAAATTAAATACTAATTATGTTATTAAGAATATTTTGTATTTAACCGTTAGCACAGAGAATCAGAGATCTTTTATCTCCTCAATACTTTATCAGTAAAAGAGTGCTAAATTAATAGACTTGCGAAAAATAACATGACCTTGAATAAGTTCCCTGAGTTGATTGCAATCGGGATAGCCGAGCGGTCTAATGCGCTTAATTTAAGCTCTGGTTCTCGAAAGAGAACGTGGGTTCGAACCCCACTCCTTACATACATATATACGAAAGCCTTTTCCGTATTATTCCTTTTACAAATTAAATGCTAATTATTCTATTAAGAATATTTTGTTTTAACCGTTAGCATAGACTATCAGAGATCTTTTACCAACTCAGTACTTTATCAGTAAAAGTGTGCTAAAATAATAGACTTGCGAAAAGTAATATGGCGTTGTTCACCGTTTAGATTGCAGTCAGGATAGTCGCACGGTCTAAGGCGCCCGATTTAAACTCTGGTTCTCGAAAGAGATCGTGGGTTCGAACCCCATTCCTGACATCCATGTGTAACATACAGTATTTTTCCGTATTATAATTTATTTAACTGACTTAAAAAAAGGAGAGAAGGTTATCATCAATTCGACCGCGTATGTACTTTTTTTATATATGTTCACCGATTACACCGCAACTATCCAACCGATTAAACTAAGTATTACGGTATAAATAACTAAAAAGTAAGAAATAAAATAAACTTTTTCAAAAAAAAATATAACCGACTTCAATCAACGCTCTAAAAAGAGTTAAATAATTTTTTAAAATACCCTAATGATGAATTGTTATCTAATAACCAAACATCAGATATCATGTACCGACAAAAAAAATGGTTATAAGTTTAATACATAGAACTTAATATCCAGCAAACATGGTTTTTCGACAGAATATTTTTTACAAGAGATTAATTTACATATTTTTGATTTAATTTATGAATATATACATATAAAAAGTAATGAATTACTTTTTGAAGTTGGTGCCAAACTATTGTAAGTAATAGAAAGAATTATGGTTATATTATGCCTAATACCATAAATAAAATGGTAAAAATCATTATTGACTGTGATCGTTTGGCACCAACTTCAAAAAGTAATTCATTACTTTTTATATGTATATATTCATAAATTAAATCAAAAATATGTAAATTAATCTCTTGTAAAAAATATTCTGTCGAAAAACCATGTTTGCTGGATATTAAGTTCTATGTATTAAACTTATAACCATTTTTTTTGTCGGTACATGATATCTGATGTTTGGTTATTAGATAACAATTCATCATTAGGGTATTTTAAAAAATTATTTAACTCTTTTTAGAGCGTTGATTGAAGTCGGTTATATTTTTTTTTGAAAAAGTTTATTTTATTAAGTTTCGATTCTTTTTTTTTAGGAAATGTTCTTTGAATTCATTTATACCTTATAAGTAAACACCATTTCAAATTTCATATTTCTAAGCCCTAACGTAATAAAGAATCGAAAATTAGAATGTTTTTTACTCCTGCAACCCCTATAATTGCTAGTGGCACCGACACAAAATATAGCATTATGTCTGATCATTAGCCGTCATTGACATTTTAACACCCTTATTTTTTAAGTCGGCACGGTATTTCCTGAGATTGCGTGGAAATCGTCTCTTTAGAAAGTTTTTTAGGTCGCTTTTAGTAATTATTAAATTTCGATTTTTTAAAGAAATGTGGTTTGAGATCATTCATATCTTATAAGTAATTAACATGCCAAATTTTATGTTTCAAAGCCCTTTAATAACACAAAAATAGATTTTTTAAGACCGTTTTTTGCTCCTGCGCCGCCTTTTGGGGTTGTAACACCGACATAAGATATAACTTATGTTGGAGCAAGAACTGTCACCATCATTTTGACATCATTATCTTTTAATTCGGTTAGTTACTTCCCGAGATTGCTTACAAATCGCAATTTAGAATGTTTTTAGAACGCTTCTCGCGCAATTTTCACCCTTTATAAATTTCGCATTTGTCAGCAAATGTTCTTAGGGATCAGTTATATCTTATAAATAATTAACATGCCAAATTTCATGTTTCTAGACTTTTTAGTAACACAAAAATCGCCTTTTTAGAACTTTTTTTTTGCTTCTATACCCTCTTTGGTTTAGTGGCACCGACATAAGATACAACCTAATGTTTGAACAGGGGCGAACACTATTACTTTGGTACCATTACTTTTGAAATCGGTTCGGTGGTTCCCGAGATTATCCCTACAAAGAAACAAACTTTGCCTCTTTATAATATAGGTATAGATTTTCATTTTCAGAAGTAAGTTTATAATTTATTCTTATTGATGTATCAGTGCATTTATTCACTTTTTCTATATAAATGAAATAATTAAGATCTGGAATAGCAATTCATATTTTTTAAAATGTCGTAAATTGTGGTCAGGGAATTGTAGGAAATATGATCTGGGAAATTTGGAAAAGTTAGGGAATTTCGTTATTCAAATAGAGTATGAACCCTATGACAATACATATGGAATTATTGTAAAAATAGCAAAAGCGGATTCAAGTATCCTCAAAATGTGAAATGAAAAGAAAATCTACAATCAGGCTTTTATCATTATTACATTATTACCTTACACATGTATATGTCCCGGAAAAAAAAAAAAAGCATGCAATGCTGAGCCGCACAACTTATATTCTCCATCGTAATGCTACTGTCGCTATAGAAGCAGTAAAAAAACATGGGTTTAAAGAACTTACAGCTCAGATTTAGCTCAGAGTTATTTATTATATATTTGTGAAACTGGAATTGACTCTCATAGGAAAAAAATTAATCAGGATGATAACGTGAAAAATACAGTTATGGAACATTTCCAAGACAAACTTCCAATTTATATTTTCCAATTTATATTTAATGCACGATAGTTCATTAAACTATATGTAAAAAGTACATCGAAGTAAAGTAATTACTTTGGAAAAAAATATTAAGATGTTCTTAATTTCGTTCGTATGAGACCAGAAATTTTCTAATTTATTTACCTGTGTAAGAAAATACAGGGTGTTTCGAAATTAATAGAATGTCGAGGCAAACAATTTTTGTATGGTAAAAAAAGATCATAGTTATTTAGTTAACAATACTTGGTATGCTGTTAAAATTTTTTGCTGTAGTTTGAACCAAATTTTGGTGCGCAGTAGCTATTACTATAAGATGGTGTAAAGATGGTGAAATGTCGTACCAACATTTGGAACTTCCTATTTCAACTTCGTTCCGATTATTGGAGCTTCAACAGGAGCTCCAAATATTGGTTCAGTTTTCCCCATCTTATACTGGCAGCTATTGAGCACCAAAATTTGGTTCGCAAGAAGGTTTGTAAGACAAGATTTTTAGCAGTATATCTCATTCAAAGGCGATTCTAGATTTTTGCTCATAGCGTTTATAAAACTGAAAATATTGCAACAATATTGTCAAAATATTAACTTTTTGGAAATAAGAGGATTTCATCATAAGTGCTGAAAATTTTCTCCATTTGTGCCCATACAACTGGAAGCAAAATTCTCTACAATGTAATATAGTCGACATTACGTACAGTTTAATCATTGAATTACTATGTGCTTTCAGTACTTTTACGATGTTATGGCATTCGCAGTACTCAAAGTAAGTCTTCTGAAACTTTTGATAAGATACTTACATTGATAAAAAGTATTTTTTAATTCAGTCATACATTGTTTAAAGAAATTTTTTCGATAGATCTTTTTAATACTTGCAAACAAAATTGATAAGTATTTATGCATTAGTTTGGCTATCTGTCCACGCTATAATTCCCGTAAATATACTTTCTTTGCATGATTTTGCATTTTTATGCATGATAAACCTTATTTAAGGTCACTTATCCATGAAGTATTGTATATGAAGTATGTGAAATTTCAGGGGCATCTAAAAGAATTCCATTACATTATGATATAGGGGGAAAATCTTTTGCAGAAGATTTTAATGACATTATGCTATTTCAAATGTATCAAAATTAATACAAATCATTGAATTTCACTATAAGATGATTGCTGTAGAATAGAGCACGCATAGCATTTGTTTTTCATTTACAGGGACACACAAATATAATCAGTTACAATACTGTCTTTAACTGAACTAAACTTTGACATGCACATAGTTATTAGATACAAATGCGTTTCAAAGAATTCGGATGTTTTTTCGACTGTAGATGGGAACAACTGAAATTGGATTTTCAAATATGGTATGGGTTTTAATATGGTGGAATTTGATATAATATTTTAATTAATTAAACGGTGCAGTTTTATTCCATTATTCTGAATGAGTTGTTAAATATTTCATAATCTATGCTTAACGCATGATTTTTTTCTTTCTTGTGTATGAATTCCAATTGAGTAAATTGTGTCGATCAGAGTCGTCTATGATAACTAATATCTCACTTAGTTGAGTTCGGATTATTAAGTCATGCCAGAGCCCGTAGATTCTACTCCTGTCCTGGAGAAATGTCACTCATTTGGAATTAATAATAAATTTTCTTACAAGAATTTCTTTAATACTATGTTATGTGACTGGATTAAAAACAATTTTGTATTTTTCATTGACTTAATAAAATTTCTTTGCTATAAGTTTTATCTGTGTAACTGTTGGAATATTTAAAAATGTATGATAATACGATGGTACATGCCGTATACCTTCTGAATTTTTCAAAGGAACTCCGTATACATTTCGTAAACATAGCATATCATACTTCTGGCTATACTGTATGCCCTCTGGGTTTTTTTACAACTTCATCACAGGTTATAATGCAGAGTTTATATATGATGTATTTAATATAACTTTGTAATAAGTTCTATCGCCTTAAAATTCAATTGTAAAACTCTGTGTTATTTCGGAATGGGTGTTATTGCCAGTAAATTGCTTGAGTAAATTATGTCAGTCAGAGTCTCTTATATTCGGCCGACATTAGGTCTGGAAATTTTTCACTAAGATAGAATTAATAATAAAAAAAAATCCCTCGAAAACTTTCTTCTTATCATTAAATTTATGGAGGAAAACTCGGATTTGACTGAAGGGAAACCATACGGTAATAAGATGGTGTATTAATAAGTGGATTTTAAACCTGGCTCCCTGTACTTTTTTCGTGGATGTTATAATTCCTGAAAGATTGTTCCATTAGTTTAGAAGTACTCTGTATTTAAATAAGAGGTTTTATACACTCGTGTCTAAAAGTTAAGAATAATTGTTGTTTATGTACAAATTTATAGAACTCTACATCAGAATTGAAGATAACGTTGTATATGGGAAAAAAAAGGTTATAGGAGAATAAACCTGTGAAAAACAAATAGTCTAAGAGCCGACCGCACAAAACCCTAAGTCATCGAGCACAAGGAAAAAAAAACCCTTTATTTTATGGAAAAGTAGTAAATGATCCATGTTCTAATCATCCATGTCTGCCGAAAGCGAAGTGATGCATAAGCCAAAAATTAATACCACTAGTGGTTGACTTGTAGGATTAGTATTGTGTTTTCTTGCACCCAGTTTTTCATGTTTTCATACTTTTCATTGTACGGCAAACACAATGCTAAACCTACGAGTCAATTAGTAGTGGTACCAATTTTTGGCTTATGCACCACTTCGCATCAGGCAGACATGGATCATTAGATTCCTCTATGATTACTCTTCCATAAAATAAATGATTTTTTCTTGTGCTCGATGACTTAGGGTTTTGTACGGTCGGCTCTTGGACTAAAAGATAATATTGACTTTTATTATCGAAATAACGAGGTTTCAAGCAAAATGAAGAAAGAAATCGTTTAAAATTGGACCAAAAAGAATTATTTCAAAATAAATGCTTACAGTTTTATAAGGAGTGCGGTCGCCTCTTGACAGTCACGCATGTCGCACAACGATTTCTCATATTTATCACATTTTCGATGAAAAAATTTATGAATTGTATGTTCAAAAAGTTCCAAGTCTGATGGTGAGCCCTTTTCAATTCTTGAACGGAGCTGCGTGGATGCTGATGATCTGCAAGTTGTCTCCTGAGTATTTCTCACCCATGCTTTATACGATTAAGATCAGGGGACATAGAAGATCAGTGCATTCGCAGAATATCTTCAATTTCAAGGAAGTCGTAGATGTTGGCCGCACTGTGAGAACGTGTTTTGTCATCCATGAATATGAATCCAGGACTGATAGCAACTCGGAACAGGAAACCTAAGGGTCAAGGATTCAATCTTTGTACCTTACTTCAGAAATAAACCTACCATATCGAAGATTTAGGGTTCTGTGCGGCCGTCCAGCATAATGTCTGTCCCAGTATGACTCATACTGACAGAAAATGATGCCTTTCCGTGATGTTTCTCAGGTAAAATCCAGTTTCATGCTCTCTCTAGATCTCTATACGGCGAGAATCGGTTTGCAGGCTAAATTTGGACTCATGACTGAACATGAAATCAGGGACGTAAACCACCCTTGTTGCGTAGGGGGGTGTAGACTCTTAAATTTCCGACTCCAAGAAGGAAAATTTCCGAGTACTATGAAAAATAAAATACCGACTACTGTATATATACGTATATGTATGTATGCGTGTATACACACACACATATATAATGTCATGTATTAAATTCGTGGAATCTTGGCAGTTTATGAAATATTGTGTTATTTTGTAGTCATCAAATCCAGTCAACTTGCGTGAAATTCTTGATAATAGTTAATATCAGAGAATTTAAATTGAGAACACAAGGTGGTTGTTTTGCAGTCGTACTGTACTACTATCTATACGGTCAGAGCGTAAGTATAGCAAGGCAGTAGGTTCGATAATCCGGTGACTTCAATATCAGAAATGGAGCCAGTTTGTTCTTCTAAATAGCTTATTTATCAAACATGAAAATTTAAAGTGAGTCTTACATATGAAAAAATTCGTAAAAACTTCATTCTTTGAGATGAATTTCTATGTCATACTATATGAATTTCAAAAGAAAATTTAGAAAAATAAACAGTCGTAGACAAGAGATAATGTATGTCGAAATACTTGAAACAAGACAAAAATCTAAACTCCAAAGCCACTGCATCTGCTTTTTGTTAGATTCGCAGACGACGACAGATATTGACGTAAAATAGAAACAAACCAATCAGTGAAAGAAGCACTTTTAGAGATGGGCAGCTAAACTAATGACTTGACAGGGGAGCTTATTAAGTAGCCTATAGCTCATAGCGTGGTGTTTTCGAAGTAAAAAGCCTAGCGTCGAAAAGACGTAGGAACATACATTCCTGGAATTAAGATTGGAAAAAAAATTTAAAAAAATGGCTTTTCAAACATTCGAAAATAAAAACTAGCTTCTCTCAAAATATTATAGATTGGACAACTGATAAAATTTATAAAGGACTAAAATTTTAGATTAAGATATTAAATAAGATATTTCTTAATAAACGTGTTTTTAAATTAAAGGGAAACTCAATCGAAACAAATATTAGATATTATTAAGAAATGAGGAAATAAATAACATGCCAGAAATTTAATGAAATGTAACACACACACATATATACTGGCACATATATATACTGGCAGCCTTTGCCGGCTACGCTAGTCGGTTTTCCTAAAAGATTATTGAATCAAATAAAATAACACAGACAAAATTTAAATAAAATTACATTTTCTTAGCATCTAATAAATTATATATTATTGTTTTCTTATTTATATAATTTTACATTTTCCCCTTCAAAGTCAATGTTGGCGATAGAATAGACAAAATAGCTCTAAAATCACTGACGTACTGTAATTAACAATTTTTTGGTAGGTTTGTTACACTGAATTTCCCGCTCCTACCTAAAATTTGTGCTTATATATCTTGAAACGACCTAAAACTTACCATCATCCCATTAAACATCATTACTTGAGAATTTCCAAAATCAATAAAATATATGTTTAAGTATGTTTTAGTAAATTAGTTATTCTGAATCTCATCACTAAACTAAAGCAGAAATATTGCGAAATGATCAAGAGTTTCAATACCCCCCACCACCCTTTAATCCTCTTAAAGGCAGGGGAATTTCTAAAATATCTGAAATGCATGATAAATTATTTTTAAGTTAGCTTGTTATCTTGAATTTCATGCTATTACCTAAAACTTTTGCCAGGATATGGTCAAACGTTTTAGAATTTTTGATTCTCTTTAATTCACTTAGAGGACCTTATGTATATATATCTATCTATCTATATATATATATATATACATAAAGTCACAATAAATTAAAGTAACAAAATGGTATTTTAAGTTATATGTTAATATGAATGTTATCTCTTAATTCAAATTTTAATTATTTTATTAATTTAATTTTATGTTAATATCGATTATTAATTATTTTCTCCGGTTCAATTATATTTCCATTCAGCTTTATCTTTTTTGTTTGTTATGGATAACTATTATTTTTACTTACTTTCAACTCCTTTTTTGTAAAATATCTTTGTTCCTTGTTTAATAATTTGGTTTTTGTGTGCTGGTAGCCCAAATACGTATTATTTTGCTATTTCATGGCTGATACGTGGATGAAACCGCACACTTCATTTGTAGTTCCAGAGCATTTGGGGCCTGATGATTCTGCTTTTGGAGCTACAAATTCTATTTGCATTCATTTTATTTATTTATTTTTTCAGATTTACTCGTTACACTATTTTTTTATTTTATTATAATTCAATTCAATTCTAATTCTTCGTTTTGGTTTATTGTTTTATTGATAAAATCCATTGGTGAATCTTGTCTACTTTTAATGGTATTATATATATATATATATATATATATACTACACTAAAAAAATTTCTCCAATTCATAAATTTTTATAATTTATTATATATATATATTGTTTCCGACTAAACGTACCTTTTTCTGATCAAAAGGAAATTTTTACGACTAACTTTTTCATATTTCCAATTTCTAAGTCCTTATAGGTAAATACCATTTTCCGGACTAAACATAAATTTTTCCGACTGATTGTTTTGTTTTTTCAAGTAAGTCATATTTGTAAGTCAATATAGTAAATAACTTTTTTTCGTCTAAATGAACATTTTTCCAATTTGTAAGTCCTTATAGATAAATACCATTTTTAAGACTAAACGTAAATTTTTCCAATCGATTGGGAATTTTTTCGACTGATTTTTTCGTTTTTCCAATTACTAAGTCTTTATAGTATATAACATTTTTCTGACTAAACGGACATTTTCCCGACTTATTTTTTTCGTTTTTCCAATTTATAAGATTTATAGCTAAATGCCATTTTCCAGACTAAACATAAATTTTTCCGACTGATTGTTTCGTTTTTCCAATTTGTAAGTCATTATAGTAAATAGCTTTTTTCCGACTAAATGAAAAATTTTTCAGTTTGTAAGTCCTTATAGGTAAATACCATTTTTAAGACTAAACGTACATTTTCCGTATCCAACGGGAATTTTTCCGACTGATTTTTTTCGTTTTTTCATTTTCTAAGTCTTTATAGTAAATAATATTTTTCGGACTAAACGGACATTTTCCCGACTGATTTTTTTCGTTTTACCAATTTATAAGTTTTATAGATAAATTACATTTTCCAGACTAAACATAAATTTTTCCTATCGAACGGGGTTTTTTCCGACTGATTGTTTCGTTTTTCCAATTTGTAAGTCATAATAAATAACTTTTTTCCGACAAAATGAACACTTTTCGAATTTGTAAGTTCGTATAGGTAAATACCATTTTAAAGACTAAACATACATTTTCCCCATCGAATGAGAATTTTTCCGACTGATTTTTTCGTTTTTCCAATTTCTAAGTTTTTTTAGTAAATAACATTTTTCCGACTGATTTTTTTCATTTTCCAATTTATAAGTTTTTATAGATAAATACCATTACCCCCCCCCCCAACTAAGTGTATTGTTTTACCGATAAACACGAAGTTTTCCGACTGATTTTCTCGAGGGGGGAGGTGCGGCACCCCCCATACCCCCCGGGATTCGCATCCCTGCATGAAATTGGCCCATAGTGTCCGATTTCACTGCTGATGTTCCGAACGCCACTGAAAGTGGTCACGTTTGTGTGCAAACAAGAGGAGATTGAAATGCTCCTCTTGGTTTGCACACAAGAGGAGCTTATAGAATAAAAGTCAATTTGGTTAAATCTTATGCAAACAGTTTGTCTCAAAACTTTCACTTTGTGGCGGCTGTTAGTTCTGAAGCTTGTTGACACATTGACGTACAGCAGTTAATGTCAGATATCAGTCTTTCCGAGTGCTTGAAATTCCATGTTGATTTGGTACCAGTCGTCAAGTAATATCTACAATATTTTGAAACCTATACCACAATCTGGAGCCTACACACTGAATCATATTCAGGGTTCGAGGTACTTCGATATCCGATGGTGCACTTTCAAGACTTCCAAAAATTCTTACTTTCACAAACACATCCAGCTGGAATCTTTGTGGTATTTTTCGTCGTTTTTGATACTTACCAACGCTTTGTACCACAACTACACAAACTTGACTGAACTGCACAGTCCGTTTCAGGCCGTTATAACCCGCAATTTTGATGCATGCCGGCGCTATGCGCATATCGACGTACACTAAAATGTTTTGCATATGTACAATCTTTTACATTTATCATTTCCATAAGTGATTTTAAACTATTTTATCATTATTTTCTCATATTTTTTCGCATTTTTCAAATTATGCTTAACTTTTGGACACGAGCGTAAAAATCCTTAGTGATATCTATATAAAGTTACAGCTTTCGAAAACAATAAAAGTTTTTTGCTACTGACCTGTGGATAAAAATCAAAATAGTTCGCTGTAGAAGTCGGTGTGGGAGGCTTAGGTGGCGATAAGCCCATAGTCATGTTAAATTCGTCCATTGGGGCTGGGAAGGCTGCTTTTAGTTCGACAACTTTCATTGCTCTTGCAGAAGAATTTTCTGGATACTGTGCTATAAACTGCTTGTGCATCGTTGTGAAATGGCGCCGTAAATTACTCTTCTTGCTAATGGCAACAGTAGCATGACAGATGAGACAGGTGCATTTACCGTTTGACATTGTAAAGAGAAATTCAGTTTCCCATTCATAATGGAAGCGATAGTTTTTGGGTTTTTTGCGTTTCACTTCTTCTACGAAATTCATCAACACTATGGAAAGAAAATACATAAATATGTAGTTTAATAACATTTATAGTTATATTCATATGCATAGAAAAATTATAATATTACAAATTGGATTGAATATGGAATATAAAACAATATTATATTAATTATTGGGTTGGTTGCAAAAGTTCGTACCTGATTTCCATTGCATCCAATTTTGAAGCGTACCCAAATTTTTTAAAATGTGAAATGCAGTCGAATTACCAACATTTTGTCTGTTAGCAATCTCTTCAGTAGTAATTCGCGGATTATCGTTCACTAAATTACGGAATAATTCATTATCAATGCCAGAAGTTCAACCAGAGCAAATTTTATTGTTTAGATTGAAATCACCATTTTAAAATTTATAAAGCCACTTTAAACTATAATAAGAGCAAGATCAAGATCCAAATAAACATCTTGAATAATTTTTCTAGTATGTCTAACACTGACTCCTTCTTTAAATTCATATAACATGACGTGACGAAACTGTCAGTTTTCATTTTCCATTTTGAATACTAACTTTGCATACAAATTAATTAAAAAAAAGCTTTTAACTTTATATTCATTTACGACACATGTAGATAACTGTCAGTTAATAATATGGTTTAAACTGAACATCAAAATTGTAAGTTTCTACCATGTATGAAATAGCATACGAACTTTTGCAATCACCCAAGATAAAAATCATCGCACAAATGCAGCAAAGAAAAGACAGTAGAAAAATATCCTTTCTCAAATAAATAAATAAAAATAAAATAAAATAAATGCAATTAAAAAAACAGGCGATATAGTTTTCGTTTTTCTCGTTTCTGACTATTATGAGTTTTTGAAAAATTTAGTAGAGAAATAAACTACATCTACATATCTCGAACAACACCGTCACAAATGAAAAAAGTTCGATTTTGAAATAAAGATACAATCAGTAAGTCTGTTATGATACCTTATCTGACTCAGAAATGTGTGTAAGATGTAAGGCTGCTAGTCAGTCAATTTTCGAACTCTCTTCCGTAATGTTAAGAATATGGGTGTAGAATGCATTCATATAATTAAAATATCCCTCGGAAAATTAATATTTTCACTTCTTTTTTCTTTGTACTCTTTTAAAAGGATGATAATTTATACGTAGTTCTCAAAATATTTCGAAAATATAGCTTAATTTAATATTTTATCTATTAAAACTGACGAATTGGGAGAAAGATTTTAACATTTCACATACAGTAAAGTATATATTTTAGAAATATTTTGACAAGTTAGAAAAAAAGAGACATCCTTTAAGAAGAAATTTTAATCCCTTGAAGGGCGATGCTGCTGCTATGGCACTATAATTTTAATCTCCATAGGCACTCCACATATAAATTCCTAATACCCAAAAGGATATTTTAATTCATTTTTATTAAGTACACGAAAATATACTTTTACTTATTTTCAAATTTTTTTTTCTTTTATAAGTACTAGTGTCATTCAATTATTTCAATATTTTAAGTATACAAGTACCTTGCCCATGAAAGGGTTAAACATAAGAATGCATTGGACGTCCATAGCATTAGCGAAACAATAGCCAAACATTAGCGAATTTGGAAATTGATTAATTAGCAGTCCTCCTCAGTCCTGAGACAAATATTAGGTGCGACGATGAAAACCAATTTAAAATGACAATAAAACACCCCCAAAGATGTATCAGGCTATATATTAATGCTTATGGCATGCACACATTTATTAAAAAGGTCTAGAGACAATTTTAACAATTCTAAAAATATTTAAATTAATTTAAAGGGTGTTTTTCAGTATCTCCTACAGGCAACATCTGGACTGAGGAGGTTAGTGTCAGAGATTGATTCAGTTATTAAAAAATATTTTCGGACTAGATCTCTAAATTAAATTTCCCCAAATTTAAATTAGGTTAATTTTCAACCTTCGCTTTTGTTAATCAGTTAGCATCTTGATCTTGAACACGACAAGGGATGAACACTCGGGGAACGCAGCTTTCGCTTTAGCGTATAAGTACAATCCCAATTAGAAAATCTTAAACACGACAATGCTAAATCGTTTCAAATGAAAACATAACAAAAGAAAACTTACTCATAGACGATCTGGTATCCGAGGATTTATCATTCTGTAATCGCCTAACTTTTGCTGGTGGCGACGAGTTCAATAAGTCCCTGAAAAATAAATAAATAAAAATAAGAAAACATATAGCTTAACTCTTTATTATTCATCTAGAAAAAGGTAAGAAGAATTACAGAGGAATACAACAGATTCTTATTTAATACTGTACGGTTCGAGATTAAAATCCATAAAATAAAGGGATTTTTTTAAAAATACAAAGAAAACTGAGGTTTTCCGACTAAATATATTTTTAATGCGTCGCAAAATCGAACAAAAATAGCATAAATTCTAAATGGTAATATGTTATGCATCAAATCTCATTCTACAGAAATTCCCATAAAAATGCCATATGTAATAGTTTTTCCTTGATGTTACAAGACCAGAGAAGCAGAGCTGACAGCTTACAGTACAAGTAGCTTAATTCGAATGCAGAAGTGTGTGAACATTTATTTTAACATCTAGATTTACAAATTTTTACGACATTTTCTTGATTTTTTTTTTTTTTTTTTTTTTTTTTTTTTGTAAAGGAAAATATTTTATTTATTTATTTATTACTATTATTTCATTTTATTTTACATAATAAAATTTATAAAATTCCGATAAGAAGTTTATCACACCTTTTCTTTGATTTTTAATCTTTTATAGTGAAATTGATAATATTTATTATTGAGTTTTGCTATTATTAAATATATAAATGTAATTAAGGTTTAAATAAAATGTGTACATATTGAATATTACTTCCTAATGTGCGCATTTTCCATCGAATACAATTTAAGCTGAACAAATTTGTTTCATTGTAATAATTAATCATCTTAAAATGTTTGTAATATCAATGCGTCGTAACATCATGATATAAGATCGATTTATACGGTATAAATTTTTTAGTAGTGATACTAGCATTCGTATCACTAGCAACTTACATTTGGTTCAATTGGTCATTGAAATTACCTAATGTTAACATCCATTGATCTAAATTACGCAGAATAAGAAAAAAAATCTTAAGTGTAAGAATTGCTTTATATTTCGTGGTTAGTTTTTCAAACATCATACAGTTAGTTCAAATGGTTTCAGAATTTTTCAAAAAAAAAAAAAAAAAAAAAAAAAAAAATGTTAGGTTGTTAATTTTTTTCTAGGAAACTGGGATTCCTAGAGCTTCTAATGTAACGGCGACAACAAAAGTTTATGTAACAAGTAAGCATTCTAAATAAATAAATAAAAAAAAACCTAAGGTTACAAAAATTTTTTTTTAGGAAACCGGAATGCCTAAAACTTTTTATGTAACTGCAATCTGGATTACAGATAAAATGTTAGTAAGATTACTTTAATTTTAGTAAATTCTTTCGAAAAGCTACAGATTTCTGTAGCATAATAAAAACTAGTTTTGTAGATATACACCTTTTTTTTTTTTTTTTTTTTTTTTTTTGGTACAGAGTACAGATAAAATTTTAGCAAGCATATAAATTTCTCTAACTTTTCATCATAGAGTTACGGATTTTTTTTTTTTTTTTTTTTTACAGTGACTTTATAGTTTTAGGAAAGATGAATGTACAATAATAAATGTATTTATTTATTTATTATTTTTTTATTTTTAAATGCTACCATTACAATTTTTAAAAAATGTAAAAAGAATATATTTTTTTTCAAATGAACTGTAAAGTAGAAATGGGAATTTCGCCAATTTAGCCAACTATGACAAGTTGGCTCCATATCCATATAAGGATGCTTTTTTTTGGTCGCCCAGTTTGGCAATATTTCGCCACGTTGGCCAAAATTTGACACTGTTGTTGTAATCCCGCCATTATTAACACTTCTTTAAAGAATGCGCATTATTGAAGTTGATACTAATTTCTCATTAAAAAACTAACCGTATCGCCTCAAGTTGACCTCCGCCCCCTTAAGGATCTAATTTCAAATATATAATTCATGTATTGTCTTGAGGAGTACACATATATTTTAAAAGTATGTTTACACTTATTATATTACAAAATTTCAAAGCTCTATATATCAACAGGAAGCGGGTCGAAAATGAGTAACAAGATTTGAACACCACAAACAAACGGATATAAAAAAGATATTCGCATAATAACTCTGTCGTAATCATGGTATAAGAATCTGTTTGACTCCAGTTGGTAATAGCATCTATTAATAGTATACTTAAATTTTGTTTAGAGACTCATCTACGAATGGAAATTGTACCAAAATAAATTTTCGATACAAACACGTAATTTTAACACCATACTCCTATTCTTCGGTAAAATTTACCTTCGGATTAAAGTCCTTCGGTTAAAGAGCTTAAAAATTATACTGGTTACAAGTTTGAAATTATTAATATTTAATTAATTTTTAATCGTTGCAAAACATATTGAAAAATGGATTTTTTTTTTTTTTTTTTTGGGGGGGGGGGGGGCTAAATATACATAAAAAAATTGCGGAATGAGCTATAATTTTCGAATCACACATTTGAAACTTTCTAGAATTCGATTTTCATAATAACTTGCGAATTCAAAATTATTGTAGCTTTTGAATTAGCTACAGAGTTTAGTAAGAAAGCAGAGTAAGTAGAGTTAGAGTAAGAAAGTACTCAGTGTTACAAACTGTTTCGCAACGATTAAAATTTAATTTAATATTAGAAGTTCCAAATTTTAAGTCTGAACCATTCATGCATAAAATTACTTTAAAAAATGACTTGTCGTTTGGTACTCGAATGTAAAATCTACCGCAGAATGCAAATAGATTATTCAAATTACTTGCATGTAGTAAAATTTAAAAGTTTGGTGAAATATCTATATGTAGACAACTCTCTAAGAAAAATTTGAGCATAACATTAATTAACAGACTAACTAATTGATATTAGAATAATTTTTATACGATAATCAGTGGCAGAATTAGTTTATGGGTATCATCTTTACCGGAGTGTACATAACATAAGATATTGTTATGAGTAATCTGCATAAGGCTAACTAAAAAAAGTGTTTTGGTAAGAACAAATCCTTCAAATGATTTCTTGCATACCAATGCATAACAATTGATAAAATAAAGTAGATTGAAAAATAACTCACATTTTTATACGATGATCTGTGACAGAATTAGTTAAGAAGTATTTTTTTCCCCAAATATGTATAACATAAGACATTGTAATGAGTAATATATATATATATATATATATGTATATACAGGGTGTATCTAAACTAGTGGACAAAACTTTAAGGGTTTGTTGTACACATCAAGACAAGTAATATTAAATGGGAAACTAAGGGTCCCAAACGTCTTCGGAAGGAGATAGGCGCCATCAAAGTTTAGGGTCCAAAATCTGAAATAATTATAAAAAACGGGAAAATTGGTCGATTCGTTTGCGGCTTTCACGAAAACTATTCTTTATGTCAGTATTGTCTTGGAAATAAATTGTAAAGATAAATTTCAAAAAATGCCGATAGAGGGTGCTTTAGACATTGGAGTAACGAACAACTATTTTTTACCGTTATTTTTTGCATCTCATTATTATTTGTTTTAGAAGTTTAGACATAAACTTAAATTTTGAGCTCAAAATCTGTGGTTAAGAAGCACAAACTGAACTGTCTTCAATGGGAGTGGGTAGGTTCATATTTCAAATGATTATAAAAAACAGAAAAATTGGTCAATCGATTTGCGGTTTTCACTAAAATTATTCTTTATGTCAGTATTGTCTTGAAAATAAATTATAAAGATAAATTTCAAAAAATGTCGATAGAGGGCGCTTTAGACTTTGGAGTAACGTACAACTATTTTTTACCGTTATTTTTTGCATCTCATTAAATTTTTTTAGAAGCTCAGGCATAAACTTAAATTTTGTGCTGAAAATCTGAATCATTGAGAGTGGTTAAGTAGCGCAAACTGAACTGTGTTCAGTGGGGGTAAGAAGGTGCAAACTTCAAATGATTATACAAAACAGAAAAATTGGTCGATTCGTTTGCGGTTTTCTCTAAAACCATTCTTTAAGTCAGTATTTCCTTGAAAATAAATTTTAAAGATAAATTTTAAAAAATTCCATTAGAGGCCGCCTTAAACTTTAAAGTAACCAACAACTATTTTTAACCGTTATCATTATTATTATTATTATTTTAATCTAATGTGTAAATGTTTTAAAAATAAATGTTTAAAAGCTTAGACTTAAATTTTGAGCTCAAAATCTGAATCGTTATGAGTAATTTAGTACTGAAAAACTGAACTGTGTTCGTAGCGTGGGCAGGATAACATCTCAACTCCTGAACACAGTTCAGTTTGCGCTTATTAACCCCTCCCAGCGATTCAGAATTTGAGCTCAAAATTTAAGTTTAAGCTTTTGCAAGCATTTAATTAGATACAAAAAATAACAGTTAAAAATTGTTGTTGGTTACTCTAAAGTTTAAGGCACCCTCTAACGGAATTTTTTGAAATTTATTTTTAAAATTTATTTTCAAGGAAATACTGACATAAAGAATGGTTTTAGAGAAAACCGCCAACGAATCGACCAATTTTTCCGTTTTGTATAATCATTTGAAATTTGAACCTTCCCACCCCCATTGAAAACAGTTCAGTTTGCGCTAATTAACCACTCTCAACGATTCAGATTTTCAGCAAAAAGTATAAGTGTATGCGTGAGCTCTTAAAAAAATTTAATGAGATGCAAAAAATAACGGTAAAAAATAGTTGTACGTTACTCCAAAGTCTAAAGCGCCCTCTATCGACATTTTTTGAAATTTATCTTTATAATTTATTTTCAAGACAATACTGACATAAAGAATAATTTTAGTGAAAACCGCAAATCAATTGACTAATTTTTCTGTTTTTTATAATCATTTGAAATATGAACCTACCCACTCCCATTGGCAACAACACAGTTCAGTTTGCGCTTCTTTACCACAGATTTTGAGCTCGAAATTTAAGTTTATGTCTAAACTTCTAAAAAAATTTAATGAGATGCAAAAAATAACGGTAAGAAATAATTGTTCGTTACTCCAAAATCTAAAGCACCCTCTATCGGCATTTTTTGAAATTTATCTTTATAATTTATTTTCAAGACAATGCTGACATAAAGAATAGTTTTCGTGAAAACCGCAAACGAATCGACCAATTTTTCCGTTTTTTATAATCATTTCAAATTTTGGATCCTAAACTTTGATGGCGCCTATCTCCGTTTTATCCTATCTACGTTTGGGACCCTTAGTTTCCCATTTAATATTATTTGTCTTGATGTGTACTATCATTCCTTAAAGTTTTGCCCAGTAGTTTAGATACACCCTGTATAAGAAATTTTAAAAAAAAGTGTTCTTAAAAACGAATCCTTTTAATGGTTACTTAAATATCGACGTATAACAATCGATAAAATAATGCAGATTGAAAAAATTGTCACATTTTTATACGATGATCTGCGACAGAATTAGTTAAGAGATATCTTTTTTAACCAATTGTACATATACCTAAAATACTGTAATGTATAATCTGTATAAAAAAAAATTGCTTTAATATGAACTTTATATATGGTTACATATCGATGCATGACAATCAATAAAACAATGTGGATCAAAAAATAATACATGATGAAAAATTTCAGAAATATCTGTCAGAAAAACAAGTAGACAGCAGCTCAAATTAACAAATTAAGTTGAAGTTGTATATTATTTTACAGGTAATGAAAATAAGAATTTTTTAATTAATTAATTAATTTTTAATTAAACGTCACTTTTAATATTCGTATTTGAAATTACCGAATATGGATGTAAATTAAAGGAAATAAGAAAAAAATCTTATGCATAAAAAATGCTTTATTTATCACAATTAGCTTTACCAGAACATATATAAGCTTAATTACTACAAAAAAGAGCTCAGACGTTGCGTGTCAAGTTGATAGTTTTTCGGGATATTTTCCTAATAATGACTCTATGGCTCGTGAAAGAGATCAATGCACTTATCTCAAAGAATTGCATTGAAGCAAACGTTTAGTAAGTTTGTTTTTTAAAAAGCTAATAGTCCAAATGGTTTTACTTGTTAGTATAGCAATAAAATTTTTCTAAGATAGCTATGAAGAAACCAATGGAGAGAAGTTTAAAAAATATATGTATGTTTATACTGTATTTTCTACAGACTAATAAAGTTAACAGCATATTTTATGTAAATTCATCGGTAATTTCTTATACTTTTGTTTCTGAAATTCCCAAATGTCAATATTCATTGAAATAAACTGTACAGAGTAGATAAAAAAAACAAAAAACAAAAAAAATGTATCTAAGAAATACCCCATTTCTCACAATCAGTTTTTGAGAACATATCGTGACTTGGTCGCTATAGAAAAATATTTCAAGCATGTTAAGTAGATAAGCTTTTCGAGCTATTGCTTTACTAATAATAATTCTATGACGGGTGGAAAAATCAATGCACTCATCATAAAGAAATGTACTGAGATAAATTTTGAGAAAGTTTGTTTTAGTAAAACCTATTCAGTAAACGATTTTATATATCAGTAGAACCATGTAAATTAGGCCACGCAATATCAAAATTTCGTAAAATAACTATCGGAGGCTCCTTGTACAACATTCTGAAGGCAAAATATGTTGAAACTATATTTCCTACAAACTAATGAAAGTAAAAGTATTTTTTTTTTACTTTTTTTATATATAAATAATTCTGTCACTTCTTTCACTTGCACTTTTAGCCGACTCCTAACAAAAGTGATTACAGAATTGGTTTTTAGCTTAGAGACTATCAAAGCCAGAGAGCTAATGTGTCGCAGGCTCTATACATATGTACGTAATGCGATAACTCATGATAAAATATCCGATTTGCTTCAAATTTTGCTTATAGGTTTATTCTGATTAGATGCTTCCCTAAATAGCTTTGGGAATTCATTGGATAAGTATAAAGAGGGGGAAGGGAATGGCAGACTAATCTCTCTCCTTAATTTAGGTAAATTATCAGATTTCATTCAAATTTTACATATAGAATCATTCTGATAAGGTGCCTCCATGGTTAGTTTTAAGCGTTCATTGGTTAAGTATAAAGATGGAGGCTAAACGGGGGTTAACCCTCCTTAATTTTGGTAAATGTCTTTTTCACGGAGAATTTACCAATTTGTTTCAAATTTTGGATATAACTTCATTCTGATAAGGCGCTTACATGAATAATTTCAGGAGTTCTTTTGTTAAATATAAACAGGGGTACGGGCGATCACTCCCCCATATATTAAATAACTGGATTTTTATGCAGAATTATCCGATTTGCTTCAAATTTTGAATATAGATTCTTTTAGATAAGACGAATACATGAATAGTTTTAGGGGTTTAATGGTTAAGTATAAAAGGAGCACAGGTGATTACCCCCCCCCCCCTTTAAATCAAATAAATGACTTTTTATGCAGAATTATTCAATTTGCTTCGAATTTTACATATAGGCTCACTCTGATAAGGCGTATCTCTAATTCGTTTTGGGAGTTCGGTGGTTAAGCATAAAGGGGGGATATCATTTTCAGAATCATTCTGAATCCTGACATCATTTTCACCATCTCAAAATTTACGTATGGGGAATAAATAAAAGTTAAGGTGCAGAAAGTAAGTCACACAACTATTCTTTAAAATACATTTTTGTAAAGAGAGTGTTGTATCGTATGTGATGAAGTAGGTTTGCAATAAACTAAAAATCATTTAATTGATAAATAAAAATGAAATAAAATCAAGATTCACTGGGTTTTAAACAGACGATTTTCGTTACATAATCCAGATTTTAATGTCCTTTTTTTTTTTTTTTTTTTTTTTTTTTTTTTTTTTTAAATGCTTGTTATGAGAAAATGGCGAAAAAAGTGCAGTAATCTACTATTTTTCCCAGGAGGAAAGAGATAGACAGAGGTGCAGTATGCCGTAAAAGCGGTTTGCAATATGATGCAGGTTATCGCTCAAATTCCAATGCCGTAAAAGCGATTTGCAATATGATGCAGGTTATTGTTCAAATTCCAATGCCTTTATTCGGCCTAAACAAAACGATCACATGGAATAGGGACCGAATTCTTTGACATCAAACACGCATTTTTTACTTGAAAGGAAAATGACCTGCTTATACTTAAGCATTCTAAAGTAGCATCATTGTAATATAAATTAATAAAAAGAATATTGCCCAGTTAAACTGATGGCATTGAGCTCACAGACTACGCATACTTATTGTAAATTACAGCCTTATATTTTCAAGGGTTAATTCCGTTCGAAAAAACATATAAAGGAGGGGAAACAGCTCTCCCCTTTCCCTTTTTTTATACTTAATCATTAAACCTCCTAAAACTATCAAGGACATGCTTTATCGTATAAAAAATCTACATCCAAAATTCAGAGCAAATCGGATAATTCTTAATAAAAACACATTTAGCATTTATATAATTTAAGAGGAGTTATCCCCCTCTTTTATATACATAACCATTAAACTTCCAAAACTATTCAGAGATTTGAACGAAATCTGACAATTCCGCATGAAAAACCCATTTATATAAATTAAGGGGAGGGGCATTAGAACCCCCGTTCCCCCTGTTTATACTTATTCAATGAACATCTAATAACAGTCACGGAATCGCCTCATCAGAATGATCCTATATCTAAATTTTGAACGAAAACTTAATTCTGCATGAAAAACCCATTTATATCAATTAAGGGGAGGGGCATGAGCCCCCGTTCCCCCTCTTATACATATAGAATGAACTCCAAAAACTAATCAGGGAAGTGCCTTATCAGGATATACCTATATACAAAATTTCAAGTCGATGGGATATTTTTACCATGAGTTATCGCGTTACGTACGAACATACATACAGAACGAGCGGGCACATAAGCTCTCAGGCTATGATAGCCTGTGAGCTAAAAACTGTATTACTCAAAGTTTTCTTCTTTTTTGCGAAAACATGCGGTTGTGTTTTGGCCTAATGTAGTAGTTTTTAGAGTTACACTTTTGGCGTCACCTCCAATCACCATACTTCATCTCTATTACTTTTTATTCTATGCTATTTTTCCTTTACTTTTAATCAGAAAAGAATTACGTTTGTTGCTACAATTACAAAAATAGTATTAAAAACTACAAAAAATTAATATCTTAAAAATACATTGAGATTACAGTTTTCAAAGAAATTGCATTTAAAAGTACATTTTTTTCCTCTATACAACGGTGTAAAAATTGA
Source organism: Maratus speculifer (assembly GCA_964019185.1). Taxonomy (NCBI): domain Eukaryota; kingdom Metazoa; phylum Arthropoda; class Arachnida; order Araneae; family Salticidae; genus Maratus; species Maratus speculifer. The sequence goes on along the minus strand of OZ025289.1, from coordinate 274,098,551 downwards.
AAGTGTGCAATGGTTAAAAGTTTAAAAATTTGCAGTAGCAAAAGTTCGAAAACCAAAATTTAATTTCAAATTTCCAAGTATTGCCATTCGCAAAATGTAGTGTATGTTACGCACAGATATCTTTGGCCTTTATAACATAGTTATATAGATATATAGAATGCGATGGTCAAACATGAACGATGTTGTTAACAGTTGGATTCAAGGTGAATGCGGATAACAAAAAGGATTGCCACAAAAAACATTTGGTTTTGCCATAACACTCTCAATAAAATATACCAATGTACTTACAATTAGTAAATAAATTCAATAAGTATAAGAAAGAAAACATTAAAATCAGTTCTTTTATCTTATGTAATCCTAATGTTTCCCTTACCTTATGTAAGTATTTCCTTATAAAAAATATCGTTTTCTGCAGCTACTTTTTCATCTTATCTCTTCGGCAGGTTTTATTGATACTTTTCTTTTCAGTGAATCCTAGAACATTCTTTCCTGACCTCTTTCAATTTTTCCTTTCTTTTATATTCCTTTTTATAGGTCATTTGATAATCGAAATGCTCCTTTTTACACATATGAAATATTTTCTTTATTGTTATTACATTTAAGGATTAATCATAGTTCAAAATCCTTACCATACGAAGACTCTAGCTGAATCGCTGCCAAAATGCATTTTCGTCTTACCTATTAAGTTATTTCCTCTCAACCCCAAAAAAGAAAGAATGCATATATATTATACTAGCAAACTCCGAGGCTTTGCTCATATAACAGTTGAAATATGCCAACTGATATTTTTATGCCTAATTTTTATTATAAGAAATTATACTTTTAGGAATAATTCTAAAATTACCTAATCGCAGTTTGACTAAACTTCATTATTACAGTATATTAGGCAGAAATAAGACTTAAATAAATGAGAAATAAAACTAATTCTAAATGAATGATAATTTAGAAAATACTTTGAAACTTTTATACTCAATTCATGCGCTCACTTTATAGTATTCATTTGAAGTTTTAGATTTTTTAGAAACGATCTTCTTAGTACGCATTTACATCTCGAAATTAACTTTCATGTTAAATTCCAAGCTTCTAACGGTCAACTATCCCTCTATAGGGGTAGTAGCACCAACATAAAATGCTTATGTTAGAACAGGAATTGTCAACATTAATTTACCAACATCAGTTTTGAAATGAGTTTGGGATTTCCTAATATTCCATAGAAACGTAATTCAGAAAGGTTTAAAAGGCTTTTTTAGAAAGTTTGTTGTTCTTGTTAACCTCAGATGGTAGTGGCAAAGGCATAAAATATAGCCTGTGTAGGATCAGAAATTACATTATTGATTCTCAACCATTACCAGGACCTGATTACTTCACAGGCCAACTAGGCCATGGCCTTGGGCCCACTGTTGCTGGGGGCCCCAAATTGTGTAAAATGGTTAAGAAAAAGTACTCTTAACTCTGTAGTTTTTGGAATTATTTTCTCAAAGACAAAAAAATATTTTGACTAACATTGCAATTGTATAATATCTAATTATATCTTATTTTCCTAATGCCCCATATGCCAAAAAATATAGAAACTATTTCGCTGTGAGGGTCCTCTGAAAAAGGTGCTAGGCCTTGGGCCCCGCACAACCTTAATCGGGCTCTAACATTACTTTTATAATCAAATTATTATTTTCAGAGATAACGTAGAAATCATAATTTTAGGAATTTTTTTAGAACGCTTTTCGTTCTTTTCCTTCGTAAGTGACTACCATACCATAGTTTTTGGCCAATTTAGTATCACAGAAATAGCAATTTAGAATGTTTTTTGCTCCTGCAACCCTTTGATGATAATGGCACCGATATAAAATAATAGGTTGTTTTTGAATAAGTTATATCGCCACCAATTTGCAACCATTACTCTTTTGATTGGTTTGGTATTTCAAAAGATTGTATAAAAATCCTAATTTAGAACGATTTTAGAATGCTATTTGCTCACTTCATTCTTTTAAATTTTGAATTTTATTTCGACTGTTCTTAGAAAGCACTTGTACCTTTTAAGTACTAATTACCCTGCCAAAGTTTAAAATGGTACACACCTCACATATACAAAAGACGCAATTTAAAACATTTTTTGCTTTTGCAACCCCAGGTAGAAGTGACAGCAGCATAAAATGTAACCTACACTGTAGCAGGCACTGTCGCCACCAATTTGCAATCATTACTTTTGAAATCGGTTTGATATTTCGTAGGATGGCATAGAAATCGCAATTTATAACGATTTTAGAACGATTTTACTACTTTTATAGTCTTGACTTTGAAATCAAACTTACGTGACATCGTCTCTACCTACACTGATACTAACTAAAAGATTTTGGTAAGGATAATCTAAAATATTATATTCTAAAAAGAACCTTGTCCAAACTTTATTTCTATAATTATTCAGAGATTTTGAACACATAATTTTATTCAACATTTAACTCATTTTATTCAACAAAGATCGTTTTTTTTTTTTTTTTTTTTTGACTTTGTTTACAGTTTTTTTGTCAACGCAGTAAAAAAAAAAGACAAAATCTAAAAAGTAATAAATGACCTTTGTAGAGATTGTTCAGCGATCCAATGCAAAAAGAAATAAAATATAATAAAAAAATAAAAATAAAAATAAAAACTTATAAAAATATGGACATGCAAATGACATATTTAAAAAACAATCTTATATGATTAACATTAGCGTGCGGGTATATTCACGTGATTGAAACAGCTCCTTAAGAATTTCAGGTATGAGTAGATAAAATGTTTGAGACTTAAATTTTTTAGAACTCTCTTTTTACTTCTAATATTCAACGAATATTTGCTTTTTATTTTTGCACCAGTGCAGAGAATGGAGAAAAGTGGATTTTCTCCATCCTTGTATAAGAAATTCCAATACTTTCAATATCATTTCTAAACAAAAATCGACATTTAATAATCGTGTTTATGTATTGATAAAATAACCCACCATGAAAAAACACAGAGAGAGTTCCCTAACTTTGTTTTTATAATGAAATAAGAAAAAATGCAAAGTTGAAAGGCTATCTATAAACATCACTTGTTCAATAATTCTTAAGATATTTAAAATATTAAATGTACTTTAAAAATTTAGAATGCTGAAATTCTATTCAGTTTAAAAAAAACATTCCACCAAAACTTTTCTTGTGAAAATAAACAATACAATATGAAATGGAAAAGAAATATTATAAAATACTTCTTAAACAACTCGTATTTTTGAACATTTTCAAAAGTAAATATGTTACTGATTGATTTTGGGATAAGAATTTGTGGAAAAGAGAGGGGAAATCCTTAATCTTAAAAGTGAACAAGAAACTTAGATTAAGTTAAAAAAAAATAATAAAATAAAATATAAAATAAAGAAGAATTAAGGCAAAAGAGGAAAATAATTGTATTTAGATCTTTAAATAAAAATAAAATGCGTCAAACATAGATTATAAAGCACTTTCTAACACATTCAGAATAATGTAACAAAACTGCACCGTCTAAAAAATTTAAATATTACGTCTCATTTCACTATATGGAAATGTATAACGGATGTCAAAAGTGAGTTTCAGCTGTTCCCATCTACAATCAGAAAATTATCTGAATTTTTTAGCAGCCCTGTATATGATGTAGAGATTTATATCTATTAACTACATGCATTTCATAATTTAGTTCATTTAAGAGATACATATATTTCAGTTAAAATTTCCCCTTCAGCAATTTCCTCTAGTAAGGAGAATGGTATGCGAATACTTTTGTGAGTCCTGCATATGAGGTATAGAATGCTTATAAAAAGTAATATGCAAAAAAAAACTAATTAAATTTAAAAGCGCATACTGAATTTAAAGCGTACTCCCCAGCAATTACTACGCAAAACCGATTTATTTTGTGTGCGCCTGCAAATTAATAAAAAATGCTATGGATGCTCTATTTTAATGTAATCGTAGGGAAATTCTGTGATTTATATCAGTTTCGATACATTTGATATAGTATAATATCATTAAAATATTCTCAAAAGGATTTCCCCCCCCCCATATACCATAATGTAATCGAATTCTTTTGAGTGTCCTTGTAAATGAACCATTAATCGTACATACTTCATATGTTATACGAAATATTTTTTGGTGACCCTGACGGAGAGACGGTCAGACAAACTGAATGCAAATGCACTTTTCAACGTTGTTGAGAAGTGCTAAAAGTCAATTACTAAATGAATTTTTTTTTTCTTTTTTTCTTTTTTTTTTTTTTTTTTTTGAAAAAAATTAAAGCATTAAAATTTGAAAACTCGCATTTATTTTTTATTTTTTTTAAAAGGATAGTTTATTTTTTCAACATCTTCGTTTATGGTTTAAATAGTGAACACGGAGCTTTTTAATGTTGAATTAAAATGCATTAAAAGCAACTGTACATTTAATCAAATTTTGTAAAATCGATAAAATTGAATGTTTTTAAATCCTTACTATTTTATTAAACATTAACATTTTTACCCATGAAAAAAATGACTTTGAAATGTGTATTACACATGACTGTGCGTGGATTTTTAGATACATCTAATATTATTACATTTAATGTAATTTTTTTACTCATATATATATATATACAGTGAAAAACAATGAAATCTAACGCATCTTCATATATATATATATATATATTTAACGAAAAAAACTTAAAGGCTAATTCTTTGCGCAATCATGTATATAATAAAGAACATACACAAATAAGTTTAAATCACTATCTCAATTACAAAAAAGAAAAAAAAAATTAGCATTTTAAAAATAGAAAAGCAGCGGAAATATGAACATAGAGAAAAAGCCATCTAAGTTTTCATTTTTGTGGGGAATTGAGCTGAGTGTATTAACACAATTTACAGTATCTTGCGATATAAGCGTCTTTTAGATAAAAATGTCGTGCCAAAATATTTATAATTAAACATGCTTTTATTCAATATTAAAAAAAGAAAATAGATTTTTTGATCAATTTTAAGGTAAATTATCCTCTTAAGTTTAAAAAATAAAAAATAAAAATAAAGGCATTTCCAGAAAAATAATTTTATAGAATAGCGAAAGATTATCCCAAGTAAAAGCGCAACGAAAATAATAAAACGTGATAAAAGTAAACGCAATCAAACATAGATTTTTAATTAAAAAACTTTTCTACCAAAAATAAAACCGACTTTAAAACCTACTGCAAAGTGAAAGATTTTTTTTTTACATAAGGTACCCTGGGGTAATAACGCCACGTTAAGGTTCTACCAATTTTCACGGCTCAGTTTTACTTTGTATTTTTCAAACAAATATATGATTTGATACAGCAACTCATTGACTTTCTATATAAAAAAATAATTTAACAGATATGTATTCATAAAATGTAATGGCGTGATTTCTTGACCAATGCTATTTGGCGTTATTACCCACCTATATGGGTAATAACGCCATGCAAACAAAACTATGAAATAAGATAGAATAATTGCATGTAGATTGTCCAATTCTAAAAATACAAACTCTACAAACTTTGAAATTGACAAATAGCATTCTAAGCTATTGAAAATGTTTAATTTTTTGTGAAAGTGTAAGAAAAATAAAGGTGTGGTGTGGGGAGGGGGAGGATGAGGCAAAAGAATATCAGACCGTGAGCTTCTTTTTGCTTAAAAAGGACCGCTTAAATAGAATTATTAGAAACATTGCACAGTTTTAACTGTGTTTATTTGAATCAGTATTTAGGATGTAGCTCGGCCACTGTAGGGAATCAACCGGGGTGTTAATGCCAAGGATTGGCGTTATTACCCCGTTATAGTTATTGCGTTGTACATTTTAAATTACAAAGTATCTCGAGAAGATATCCAAAATCTTCAACAACATTTTGAAAGTCCATGAAATGTACTACAAATTTAAGTAATTAACAAAGTATTTCCGGATAAAAAAATAGTCTTCATATCACAAAACGTATCTCGCAAATTTTAGATCAAGCTTTAATTTTAGCTGCTTGTAAAAACAATAAGACCTGGGTCAATCCATTTCAAGTGGTCCAGCACTGGTCGCTCGACTATTTTTAAAAAATCTGAAATTTTTTGTACAACAACCCTAACATGATGGAAGTTCAAAATGACCGTTATTTTAATTCTACTATTTTTTGTTTGTGCATGGCGGCCATCTTTGTTTCATCGTGTGCAGCGATTTTCTCAGATACTAGGATACACAAAATTGTAAATATCTCGTATTCTATTTTCCCAATTGAAATAAGGTTTGCAGCATTTTGTTCAGAATAAAATAGGCTAAATATACAGTGTAAGAAAAATTTTGAAAAATAAATTTTTACAGGTGAAATTTTAGCACAAAATGTACGATTTTTTCCAAAATCTATCCGTTTGCAAGAGGAAAATTTTCATGCAAGGGAAACTGTCAACCTTACACAATTTTTTCTACAAATAAGTCAAAAGTGCGTGTACTCATACACCAAGTCCCAGATCTGGGAGTTAATTTCTCTTTGCGAAAAAAATTCCGAAATTCGTCAAAAATTTCAAAAATCGCACTTTTTAGGCTTTGATATCTCTGGTGGGGCACGAGATAAAAATCTGAAATTTTGGCCTATGATAGTATCATGTAGTAGCATTATGTAAAAAAAATTTCAAGAAGGAGATTTGACTACAAGCTGAGATATGACATGGAAAATATGTGAAAACAATACTACCAAACTATTGTAAACCTACTATGTAATTGTTCAACAAGACTGTCAATCTTGCACAATCTTTTCTACAATTAGGTCAAAAGTGCGTGTACTCATACACCAAGTCCCAGAACTGGGAAATGATTTCTCTTTGCGAAAAAAAATTCTGAAATTCGTCGAAAATTTCAAAAATTACACGTTTTAGGCTTTGATATCTCTGGTGGAGCACGAGATAAAAATCTGAAATTCTGGCCTTTGATAGTATTGTGTAGTAGTGTTATGTACAAAAAATTTCAAGAAGGAGATTTGACTACAAGCTGAGATATGACATGGACAATATGTGAAAACAATACTGCCAAACTACTGTAACATACTATGTAATTGTTCATACCTCCAAAATTTTAAATTAATTATTTATGGTACAAAGTTAAATGTTAGTTACAAATATCTTTTTCAAATGCTTCTGTGTGATTTAAACAATTCAGAATGCATGCTAAGCCAATACACTATTTGTCCAGATGAACAAAATCTACTAGAAATGCTATACAACAATTTTACTTGGAACACATTTCAGGAAAAGTAAATTACAGACAATGAATTGCAACTGATCGAGTTGACATGGCTTCAATTATTAAACCTAGGGAATTTCATTCAAGTTAACAAGGGATGACAAGACTTGGGGGGCTTCAAATAAAATTTTTAGAAAGAACAGCCTGATGGACTGACAACAGTAACTGGTCGAACTATCTCTAACATCTCTTGTAAATATTGTTAAGCTCTTTGTTGAGCATATATAGTATTTTGTAAATTAAATGCTTATTATTTAACAGTTTTCAACAAACGATATTTTCTGGGTAAATATTGTAATAAAAGAGACTAATGTCATTTCTCCTAATGTACTCGTAATAGCATTTCTTAACATTTCTTTAATCACCGTATCTCAGCTTGTAGTCAAATCTCCTTCTTGAAATTTTTTGTACATAACACTACTACATAATACTATCAAAGGCCAAAATTTCAGATTTTTATCTCGTGCTCCACCAGAGATATCAAAGCCTAAAAAGTGCAATTTTTGAAATTTTCGACGCATTTCAGAATTTTTTTTCGCAAAAAGAAATCATTTCCCAGTTCTGGGACTTGGTGTATGAGTACACGCACTTTTGACCTATTTGTAGAAAAAATTGTGTAAGGTCGACAGTCTTGTTGAACAGTTACATAGTAGGTTTACAATAGTTTGACAGTATTGTTTTCACATATTTTCCATGTCATATCTCAGCTTGTAGTCAAATCTCCTTCTTGAAATTTTTTGTACATAACACTACTACAAAATACTATCACAGGCCAAAATTTCAGATTTTTATCTCGTGCCCCACCAGAGATATCAAAGCCTAAAAAGTGCGATTTTTGAAATTTTTGACGAATTTCGGAATTTTTTTCGCAAAGAGAAATTAACTCCCAGATCTGGGATTTGGTGTATGAGTACACGTACTTTTGACCTATTTGTAGAAAAAATTGTGTAAGGTTGACAGTTAGTCTTGCATGAAAATTTTCCTCTTGCAAACGGATAGATTTTGGAAAAAATCGTACATTTTGTGCTAAAATTTCACTTATAAAAATTTATTTTTCAAAATTTTTCTATCACTGTATATTTAGCCTATTTTATTCTGAACAAAATGCTGCAAACCCCATTTCAATTGGGAAAATAGAAGACGAGATATTTACAATTTTGTGTATCCTAGTATCTGAGAAAATCGCTGCACACGATGAAACAAAGATGGCCGCCATGCACAAACAAAAAATAGCAAAATTAAAAGAACGGTCATTTTGAACTTCCATCATGTTAGGGTTGTTGTACAAAAAATTTCAGATTTTTTAAAAATGGTCGAGCGACCAAAAAAATATTTTCTGGACCACTTGAAATGGATTGACCCACCTAAAAATGAAACAAATTAACTTGAAGTTGTTTTCTGCGATTTATATGACTCAAAACTCTTCTGCGCAGAGCACATGGGTGTCATTTACCAGATTATTTCATAATTATGCATAATATTAGCACTTGGCGTTATTACCCCGCCTGGCGTTATTACCCCGTACCACCTTAATAAAAATGAAAAATTGTATTAAGAGCATAGTAAATACCATGCGTATTTATGTACATAAATTTGATTTTTTTGAGTCGGCGCCAGCCAAACAGCAAGTTACATGTAATTTTTCAATAGACACACTTCCAAGTATCTATTAGTTTTTTTTTTTTTTTTTTTTTTTTTTTAGGGCTCAGGGGTTGAAAACTTTTCAAAAAATCGTTTTTTTTTATGATCTAGTTTGATTATTCAATTGATTCTTAACTCAATGCAAAAAACCACATAACAATATTAGCATTTTAAACGGAGTTATAAGTATTTATAAATCAATACTTACATAGCCTCATCCATATAATTTCAACTTTAAGTCGTGTTTTCACAAAACTTGATTTTTGACGACTAACACCAAGATTTAAAGAAAACTATTTGATAAAATGGCTTATTTTTTTTTTTTTTTTTTTTTTTTTTTTTTTTGCATGCATATAACATCATAATCTAGATTATGAATTAAGGATACAACTATCACTTAATAAAAACAGTATTAAAAAATCTCTCAAAGTTGAAAATTTAAAAAAACCCTAAAAAATACAACTGTTTTTTTACATTAAAAATACTCAAAATATTAAACTATCTAAAATATATTAATTCATATTCTAGATAATGATGTTATATGCATGCAAAAATAAATAAATAAATAAATAAATAAATAAATAAATAAATAAGCCATTCCATCAAATAGTCTATATATTTAAAACACCTGGCTGTTTTTTTAGTCATCAGCCCTGAGCTTCCTACTGGCCCGATTTTGATAATTTTTTTTTTTTTAAATGAAAGCTGTTTATGTGTAGATGTGCCCATTCTGGCTAATTTTTAATTTATTTCCATTTTTATACTTTATTTTTAATTTTAAAAGCTTTTTCGTGACATTTCTTCAAAACAGTGGCAACAGGTTAAGCTTTTCTCACTATAATAAAAATTTATTTTGTTTTATTCCTTTTCACCAATCAGGATCTTGATCTCATCGGTGAATGTGTAATTGCATTTCAAAGGAAAAAAAAAATAATGGTTTTCGTAAAATTTAATCCTAATAAAATGATGGCACATAATTATTCACTAATCGCTGTACAATACACAGATTATTTACTGTGTGATATTATTAAGTATTATACAAATAAAATAACAGAAAATAAACTTTTATAAAATATAATGTCTAAAGCGAAATTTTGTCAATGGAGAAAATGTTGTAATTGAGAAAACAGATAAGTTTGTTCCATGAATATAATATACATTGTTATAGCTGTTTCAGTGATGATGTCATATTCACTGACTTTTATTCCTGCATCTAAATAAACTGAACTTCTATTTATTTAAAGGTCCCCGATGTGCACGAATGAAAATATTTCTATAAATTGCGCCATTTCCATTTAATTACAATAAATATTTTATGAAACTAAGGAATTTTTAAATAACTGCATAAATCACGCTTTTATTTCTGGAAAGGATGAATGTTTCAAAAGGTGTAAATGATGTCATATTAGAAAAAAAATATCCTGTGATATAACGGTATTACGATATTTCTATTTTACATAATATCAAAAATTAATTAAAATCATTTTGTTGTATTAAGTTATTATTTAAAATAAAAATAAATAAAATGTTTACTGCTTATCAACAACAAACATAAAAATTTTGTTCTTTTTTATTCGCGTTTGTAACGACCGAAAGGTGGCCTGATAATCGTTTGTATACGTAGAAGCAAGCGAATCATGCAAGCATTGTGTTGCTGTCATGTTATTTTGCCATGAGTAAGTCAAATGTAGAGATGGGAAATATGGTTAATTTTGGTTAACAGGTTACATCATTCCACAGTAGCGCTGGTAACAGGTTCCAACATCCTGTTATTTTTGTAACAGGATACAATAAACAATTTATAAACAATTGCTAAATATGCTCCCAAACGGACAACACATGGGATATGGGGCCCCCGTGGAGGGAAGGGGGGTCTTTCTAAGGGAACCCAACCCGTATTTACGCAAGGAAATCCAAAGTTCGAAGAAAACCACGGAAAACTCCGAATGATTGGGCTGACGACCGCGATTGGGTTTTGTTCTAATCCAGCGCCTGCCGTCTACCAGTTTTGAGGGCAGAATCTCTCAGCCACTGGTGGGGCAACAACATTTAAGAAAATATCTATAGGCACATATATTTTTGAATATAAAATAATGTATCCAATAGGAAATACGAAAAGCAGGAAAATTAGAAAGTACAAGAAAACATATTAAAAAAACTTTCTTTAACATACAGAGGAAAACGAATTTTTCAAAAATCCATTTTCCGTATACCGCGTTTTCTCAATCAGCATTGTTGATGTTTTAAAATCTGAGATGAAATGCATTACTGAATTTTCGTACAGCAAGTCAATGCGTGCTGCCACTACTAGAGCGGCTGCAAAACATAAAACAAATATTAACTGATAGGACAAAGAAACTTGTGAGATAGGACAGATGGTAGAGAATGAAATTTTTTCCAGACTCAGTTTTTTTTACTAGCTTCTTAATAGCAGATATGTATAGTATGCTAGATCGATTGTACGCTATTATGAAAGCAAAAGAGGGTGCTACAAAAAACTAACTACCATTTACTTCATATTAATAAGGTAATATTGTTGCGCAAAATAAAATATTCTAATACTTTGAACTCATCTAAATTTTATCCTACTATTTTTTATGTCTTTCAGAAAGCTGTAAACCTAATATATTGTACTGTATTTTATATTTTGTAAATATTAAAATCTTATCTAAACATTCCAGATTCAATTTATAAGAAATTTAATTGCATTTACTTAGTATAAAAATGATTAAATTGAAAATAATTTTTTAATAATTTTTCTCAATTATTTTAATATTTGGAATAGGAGTTGTATTAAAATGGTTCCAAAGTTCGCTAGCTCATACTTTTTTATATGGATCCATGCATAAATAAAAAATAAGACTTATTTCCACAAAATTTTCACCCCCCCCCCTTAAAAAGGTGACATTTTTGGAGTGCAGACAGAAGTGAAAACTTGGACAATTACGTTTTTATTTTTTGAATTGTCAGGACATATTTTTTTGTAATCGTCAGGAAACATTTTATTGTGCAGGAAATACTTTTAAATAATGTGTTTTTTTTTATTCATTATTATAAAGTACTACTACAAAAATTGCATTACAATTTTCATTTAATGCGCAATTGTGCATGGAAAATAATGCATATTGTTTTACATAAAAAAATTGCAATAAAAAAAGACTGAATAATATTTATATGGCGCAGATGTCATACACACATCACGTTGGCACAATTTTTTTCTGATACCGATTTGGCAAAAAACCTCGAAGAAGTTTAAGAAATTTAAATTTCAACCCATTATGGGTCCGTAACGTGACCCAGAATAACGGGAGAAAATTTTTTATGCTAGATTTGTAATGTATGAAGCATAAGCTTTCGATAGACACATTACATCAAAAAATGAGAAACGCCCCCCCCCCCCAAAAAATGGTCCTATAGAGAAAAACCGGAACCCCCCCCCCCCCCCCCCCAGAAGAGCCCTTTAGAAATCAAATCCACAAATCTCAAATTCAGTCTTTCTGATATTTAATAAAAAAGAGACGAAATCATTTTTTATTTATCCTCTTTCTTCAACAACCGCGAATGAAAACCAAACAGGAAACGAAACTTTAAATCAAAAGTCGTTAACGATAACAACATTATCCTCAGACAAAACATTTGAAAATAAACAGTTACGAAGCAATAAAATGTTCTTTTGTAATGTAAAAAACTACATTTTTTCAAAAACGGGTGTTAAATCTAAGAGAAAAGAACTACATAACTGAACTGAATTGAAAAACTGGTGAAAAATCTAACAGTTATTGAATTAGCGAGTATTAAGGAGTTATTTCTTCTGTGGTTGCATAGGCGTAACCAGCTTTTTGAACGGGTGGGTGCCCAGAATTTTTAACCTGAACTTGCTGGATACAAACAATATCTTATTTTATATAGTAAAATCTTCTAAAACGGAAGCCTATAAAGCAGTTTTAAATTCCGTTTTAGACAGTTTTTTTTAATCTTAGAGTGTATAATTGTGAGATTTTTTTAATAAGGGTTTTTAAGGGTGTTTTAATAAGGGGGGGACGCAAATTTTTTAAATAATTGTGAATGGGTCTGCGCAAGCAGGGGGGGGGGGCTGTCCGGGCTGTACTTGCTGGATACAAACAATATCTTATTTTATATAGTAAAACCTTCTAAAACGGAAGCCTATAAAACAGTTTTAAATTCCGTTTTAGACAGGTTTTTATCTTAGAGTGTATAATTGTGAGATTTTTTTTAATAAGGGTTTTTAAGGGTGTTTTAATAAGAGGGGGGGGACGCAAATTTTTTAAATAATTATGAATGGGTCTGCGCAAGCAGGGGGGGGGGGCTGTCCGGGCTGTACTTGCTGGATACATACAATATCTTATTTTATATAGTAAAACCTTCTAAAACGGAAGCTTTTAAAACAGTTTTAAATTCCGTGTTAGACAGGTTTTTTTATCTTAGAGTGTATAATTGTGAGATTTTTTTAATAAGGGTTTTTAAGGATGTTTTAATAAGGGGGGGGACGCAAATTTTTTAAATAATTGTGAATAGATCTGCGCAAGCAGGAAGGGGGGGGGGCGCTGTCCGGGCACCCAGCCCGGACATTCAACATTGTTCGGCAAATGTCTCAAAAGAAACGATTAAGGACGTTTTTAATGAATATTATTAATATTTTAGAGGTACAAAAAATGAAATCTTGATTAAAACAAGGGAAGGAAGATGCTGTCATTAAGAACCATGTGTTATTTATTTAACAGGGACTTTTCAGTAACATATTAATGCAATATTAGGTTCTAGCGTAGTAACACTGTTATTTATCCTAATACGATAAATAATGCCCATCCCTAGTCAAATGTACTTTTTTATATTATAGATCTAAACTTTGTGTATAAAATTTTGATTTTAGATAATTTTAATACAAAGAACCCAACGTTGCATGCGTTATAGAACTGTTTATTTATTATTGAACTGTTTATTTATTTATCGGCCTTTTAAACACCAATTTCAGCGGAAGATGCTCACGGTATCAGTTCTATTTCGTTTCAGACTTTGTCCGCGAGAGGGCGTCTATTTCATTTCAAACGCGAATAACAAAGATATCGTTTTTCTTTCCGTTGTCATGACAATAAAATTAATTTTGACAAGTTCACGGAGGCTACAAACCAATAAATAAATTAAATTTATTGCAAGCAAGGGCGGATCTGGAGCGTCCTCAAGGTGGGGGGCGATTTTAGAAATTTGGAGACTCGACTTTAATGCGTGGGTCGGGGCTAATTTTTTCACTGCGGGTCATGTTGCTTTTATTTTTTGCTGCGGGTCGGGTCTGGGTCTGGTTGACTTCTATTTTTTGCTGTGGGTCGGGTGTGGGTCCGGTTGACTTCTAGTTTTTGCTGTGGGTCAGCTTTGGGTCCGGTTGACTTCGTTTCTTTTGCTGCTGGTCGGGTTAACTAATGTTTATGTTGTGGATCACATTAGCAGGTGTTTTTATTCAAAAACTATGACGTAATCCATTTTTTGATAAGCAGTTTAAGGAAATACTGTGAAAATTATCGTTTTGAATAGAATTTCTGGAAGCGACAGCATGAGAAGGTAGAAAAATCCGCAATCATTTGACGTGCGAACAGAAAACTGCGCTCGGGGCAAAGCAAAATGTGGCGCCCCCCCCCCCCTCCGACCCAACTTTTTCTTGTAACAGGCCAAAAATTACGCTGGTAGCATAAATTTGGCGCCCCCTAAATTTCCAAGCCCGGGCCGACCGCATCCTTCGCCTCCCCTTTCGCACGACACTGCATATTGTCTGTTCTACACATCTTGAGAACAATTAAGTCTAGTTCCAGCCCAGCTCGTCTATATGTAGAAAAGCAATGCAAGCCTGATCTCGGGCTGGTACGAGCCTGCTAAAGAAAAAAAAAAAAAAAAAAAAAAAATACTAAACCCGGGTTACACACAATATAATTCTCCGATGCTGATCTCTACACTGTAAAAGTTAGATTTCTGTATTGATGTTGCCAAACTAGTTTCGACTTATGACGCACATTTATATTTATTCTCATTAAACACATATAATTAAAAATAGCTCATATTTTAACTTTTTTTTTTTATGGGCTCGGCCCACATGGCCCTTCAATTTTTTTGCCGGATCGCCCCGTTTATTTTGTTTATTGGCCCGGCCTGTTGGAAAAATTATTCAAATTTTGTTGGCCCGTTAGAAAATTCGGACCCATTTCGCCTACTCGGACAGGCCCGGGCACATGTATACGTCTAGGCTGGGTCGGACACGGACCGAAATTTAACTTTCATTCCGACCGAACCCCGACCAGGGAAATTTTGGTCAGTCCGGACTAAATTTGGGATATTATTCCACAGCCTGGTCCCGCCTGAGGCAGAAATATTTTGCGGCATCAAGAGCAAAACCCGATAATGAAATTATACAGTAGAAAAAATTGCATAATACTAATAAAAAATGTTCCAAAAGTAATTATAATTTTAAAGCTATTTTTTATATTAAAAAAAGGCTGTTAAACGAAACATTAAATTTAATATTATCAAAAGAACAGTTTGATGTAAAATAAAAATATACTTTACGCATAAAAGGATTTTCATATGTTGTCTCTGTTTTAGTAAAAAAATATTATAGACAATGGACATGGTAATGAAGTGTGTTTCATGAATAAATGCATGGAACCTGTAGAAAATACTGTCTATTATCTGTCAAATCGAACAACATTTTTAAATTTTCTGTAAAAAATGCACATTTTTAACTATAACCATTTCATTCTTCATAACAAGCCTTCGTTATAGCATGACCCAAAAAATAATCTCAAATTAAAAATTTTAAAGTTCAAAACTTTTTTAGGAACAGTGGAAACACTACTCGATCGCAAGAATATGGTAAATACATTTACTTACCGCTACGGCATCAGCAGAGATCCCAAAAGAAATGATAATTACTACAGTTATTTCCATATGAAAAGCGATTACGACTTGTATACGTTGCATACACTAGAAATTTAAATTATTTGGTAACCGCAAAATAAAATCAAAAGAAAATATTCTTTTCGCGTTACATTCCTAAATAATAATAATAAAAGATCCAATTGCAAAACAATCTCTGCCACAAACAAAAATCGAACTAAACACAAATTCATTATTCCCGCCTTTTTTCGTAGGCGCCAGATCGGCGGTCGTCAGCAATGCTTGAATATAAATCTACAGATGTAGATATGACTAATTGTTTGTTTTGTTTTGTTTTGTTTCTTTAATAGCATTCAAATACTAAAATATAAAAAAAATGTGCCTCTTTTTCATTTTTATCAAAATAGCAAGACATTGATTTGAAAAGGAATAAGTACTAATTTTTAAGAGGAAAAAAAGTTTTTTACATATTTCTATTCATCGATAAGTAACATTTTCAGATTTCAGAAAAAATGAGTCCGAATCAAATCAGTAGACCAGCATAAAAACATAGCACGATCTCGTATCGGACACGGGCTAAGTCTGAACCTATGTCATCTCTAATGCAGACATCTAAGAAGAATGACTCCAGGCCAGACTCGATCTGGAAGAAAAATAAGTCAGACCCAATCCAAATCAGCAGAAAAATGATGATCTTGATAGTATCAAATAAATGACGGCCGAGTTCTGAATGCGGTAAGACCAGACACAGTCCGAGCCTCGGGAACTTAAAAAGGCGCGGCCGGGGGGGGGGGGCGCTGAATTCTAGTTAGGATCTAACTCATTTCTTGCAAGGATGCATGTATTTTTCGGAAACGTTTATTGCCCAAGAAATTAAGACGATCGCCCCCTCAGACCCGCCATTGGGCCCGACCCAAATCTGCAGAAAAATAATGATCACGATACTGCCCGGTTCTGAAAGCGAGAAGACCTGACCCAGCCCGAGCCTCGCGAAATGAAAAAGACGCGGCCCGGCCCGGACTCGAGTTAGGCTTCAATTCATTTCCTGCGAGGATGCATGTCTTTTTAGGAAACTTTTATTTGCCCAAGGGGGGGGGGAGGGGAGATCGGCCTTTCGCCTTGAAAAATGCCAAGGCGCATTTTCCTTGAATACGCCAATGGCGGATCTAAGGGGGGCGATCGCCCTTTCGCCCCTCCCCCCCCTAGATCCGCCATTGCTTCTCCTCCCTTATGGTCTGGCTCGATTTTAGACCGAGCGTTTACCTCAAGGAAGAACGAAATCCACGCCAGGCCCACCCTGAAAAGAAAAGTGTGGCTCGATCCCACTCTACAGGAAAAAGTAAGACTCGATACGCCCCGGTTCTGAAAGTGTAAAGACCTGACCCAGTTCAGTAACTTAAAAATGGCGCGGCCCGGCACGGGCTGCGCCATTTGGACTTAAACGCGGCATTGCACTTAAACTCGAGACCGCTCGGGCCGGTCTCGAGTTTAAGTCCAATCCTTTTTCCGTGCGGGCAACGTTTTCAGACCCTTTACTGGGCTCAAGGGGGGGGGGGCGATCGCCCCATCGCCCCCCCCTTAGATCCGCCATTGATTGCAAGTGCTATAAATGTTTAGTAGATTGGTTATGCAGTTTAATTCCCTGTTTCTATAATAATTAAAATATTTTATTGATACTATAATTATTGTAGAGTTACCAAGAGATATTTAAACGGAGAAAAAATAAACCATGAAGATACTTTTGAATGTGTCTTCTGAGGTATTATATTAACTTCCTAAACAATTTGGCATTTAAGTAATGTTTAATGTTTAGAATCCACATTATAAAAAGATTTGTAGCTGAATTAAGTCCAACATAATACTTGATGAGCTGTTTTCCTTATTTTTTATTATTTTCTGAAGTTTGTGTATCTTCATCATGAACGATTATGTTATCCCTATTTTAAGAAGTGGCAATTGTTTATTTCGCTCTGTATATTATTGTATATTATAAGACTGATATATATCACATCCAATGTATACTCTTTTCCGTCGAATTTCGACGGGTGACGCTAGTTTTTTTTAAAAATCTTGGTGTTATTCATCAAAAATCAAGTTTTGAGAAAACGCTACTTAAAGTTGAAATTATGTGGATGCGGCTACGAAAGTGTTGATACATAAATGCTTAAAACTCCGTTAAAAATGCAAATATTTTTATGCGGTTTTTTGCATTGAGTTAAGAATTAAATGAATAATCAAATTAGATCATTAAAAAAATCAATTTTTTGAAAAGTTTTCAACCCCTGAGCCCCCTTAAGTGAGATTAGCAACTACAATTATGTGTCCTAAGTTAAGGATTAATAGGAAATTAATGCGTTTATACAAGATATTATATTGAAAAAAAAATCGTAGACTATCACAGATTTTAAAATGAAGATGTCCAAGTTAACTTATTAAGAGTTGTATTTTTTTCCGGAACATTTTTGCTGATCCTTGTTACGATTTAAATTTGATAGTTAATTTTAATTTTGATCTTGTCTGGCTGGCACCGACTCCAAAATATCAAATTAATGTACATAAATATAATAATAGGCTCTTGATTTATTTGTTTTTTTCACCATTATGTAAAAAAAAAAATATTTTTCACTTTGTAGTAAACTTTGAAGTCGGTTTTATTTTTTATAGAAAAGTTTATTTTTCTCTTTTTAGTTAAAAGTTAACGATTTTCGCATTATTATTATTATTATTATTATTAAAATTGCTGATTTTCTCGCATGAAAAAGGATTAGTCTTTGGAAATTGACAATAAAAAGAGCTTCGTCTTATGAAAATGGTTCTAGGAAATAGAGAAGGAAGGCCCAATAACTTATGAAAAAATGACCGAGAAAAGACTAGAGTGTAAAAGACGTGAAAAGCGCTTCATCAAATGTCTTGTCATTAATGAAATTTCTACAGTGCCAAAAGATAAGTTTTGGTACATCTTATTTTTCTTTCTTTGTTACATCTTATTATTTGGCACATCTTATGCTTAGTGTGATTCTGTGCATAGAAATGTTTTTTATGAAATAAACATTTTATGGCACCCACATTTTACGTTACAATATGTTGTAGCTAATACCTTTCTGTTTCACGAGAGACTTTTCCATGAACCGGATTACGGAATATTAGAAAACCCATCTTTATCCACATCTAATAGTTATAGATAATGCGTTATAATCGGTCTACATGTTACTAAATGACGTATTTAATAAGCGTAGTACAGCAAAACATAGAAGTTTTGGAAACAAATCATGATATTTTCATTTCTTTTAAAACATATTAGCTGTTAGTATCGTCCACTTTTCATTTTTGTCGGTAATCTGATTAAAATTCAAGATTTTCGTTTAAGTATTGATCTTTCTTCTCTTTGCTCCCTTTGCTAGATATAATTCAAAAGGCTTCATAGTTTCGAACTCACGGTGATTGGCAATTATGCGTAGTGTCTACTGTAGAGGTCTGCACGGGCCGATTTCCATTAACGGCATTCGGGCCGGGCCGGGCCGGGCTCGGGCCTTAATTATTTTTCCTGGAGTATCGGGCCGGGCCGAACCTAACTTATTTTTTCCGTACGAAGCCGAGACTGATTTCGTTCCTCTGAGTCTTCACGGATCAAAATAATCAGTTCCTGTTGAATCTTCCCGTATGAAAATCCTTTTCTCGACGTGGTTCAGTCGACGTCTGTTCATAAATCAGTAAAGTTTGGCTTGGTCGAAACATTTTTCCAAAATAGGCATATACTTTTAACTCGTCATTATTCTACAATTAAACATTAGAATTTATTATTTTTAAAGAATCATAGATCACTAGGGGTCTCAAAATAAAATTAAACATACCCCCCCCCCCCCCCAAAAAAAAAACCATGATTATGATGGAATTTTTGTTTAAACTGAAAACTGCAAATTTCTTTTAAACTGTTCATTCATGCAAAATGAATACAATACGCCAAAAAAAAAATTAAATATTTACATCTGCTTAAAAAGGAAACGTGTTTTTTTCTTTCCAATGTCTTAGAAGATTTTACTTTTACCATATACCATTTTTTAGATTTTTTTAATGTATTAATAATACTAATGATAACTGAAATATTTACATACAACAAACAAAGGTTCATTTAAAGTGCGGTGAAGATGGCTTGTGGGTAGCTTGGTGAAACGTTGTTTTTTCGTATTTTTAAATTTTTTTTATCTGTTTATTTGTATATGTTACAGGCCAAACCCGATTTTAGGCCAAACTAGATTGGCCTAGGCGAAACCGGTCTATCCTAACGCCCATCGGATAAACTAGTTTCTCCTAGGCCAAACCGGTTTATCCTAACGTCCATCGGATAAACTAGTTTTTCCTAGGCCAAACTAGTCTATCCTAAGGCCCATAGGACAAAATAGATTTTCCTAGGCCAAACTAGTTTGGCCTAACTCTTATAGGATAAACTAGTTTAGACTGCTGTTTATTGGTCTGAACTAGTTTATCCTAGGCCAATTCAATTTGGCGTGATTTTATTGCATTCAATGACCGCCTCAACGCCAACATTCTTGTTTGTCCTAGGCTGATCTAGTTTATCCTAGGCCAATGTAATTTTACGTGTTTTTAACTCACGGGCGTGAAAGCCAGAGAAATAATGGGCTCACAGGTTCTATATATTCATGTACGCATGTATGTACGTATGTACGTAACGCGATAACTCTTGATAGAAATAATGTAATTTGATGTGTTTTTATCTTATCAGGCTACCAAAGCCTGAGAACTAATGTGCCCGTAGGTTCTGTATCTATGTATGTACGTAAGTACGCAACGCAATAAGTATACTCGAGTAAATAATAGTTCTATAAATACTCGATTTGCATCAAACTTTCAATATAGGTTTATTCTTATGATGAGCTTTTCTGTTTAATTGTGGGAGATCATTGGAGAAGAATAAGGGGGGGGGGGGGGGCGAGAGGCTGATTTGCCCCTTCCCTTAATTCAAATAAATGTGTTTCCATGCATTATTAGCATATTTTATTCAAATTTTAGATATAGGAGCATTCTCTTGAGGTGCCTACATGATTAGTTGTGGGTGTTCATTGTTTAAGTATAAAGGGAGGGGGAATAGGGGTAACACTCCATAATTTATGTAAATGCTTTTTTCACGCAGAATTTACTGATTTGCTTCAAATTTTAGAAATAAATTCATTCTAACAAAGCAATTCCCTAATTATTTTTTGGTGGTTAATTGAATAAGAACAACGGGAAGAATGGGGGGATCCCGCCTAATTTTGGCAAATGGGTTTTTCATGCAGAATTAACCGATTTGCTCCAAATCTTGCATTTGTTCATTCTGATGAAGCGCTTCACTAATTAATTTTGGTGGTTCTTCGGTTAAATATAAGGGTGAAACTTACAATTTATTTCCTTCCTTAAATTAGATAAATTGGTTATAATACAGAATTATCCAATTTGCTTAAAATTTTGGACACGAATTCATTTGATCAGGCACTTCTTTAATTAATTTGGGTTTTTTCTTTTGGTTAAATATAATTTAGTATTGGACGTTTTATCGCCTTCCTTAAATTAGATAAATGGGTTTTTATGCACATTTATCCGATTTGCCGTAAATTTTGCGTATAGTTTTTTTCTTTATAAGGCGAATCCCTGAATTATTTTCAGGGTTTAATGATGGAGGAATGGGGGATTACCCTCCTTAAATCAGGTGAATGGTTTTTTGAGCAGAATTATCTGATTTGCTTCAAATTTTGGATAATTATTTAATTTCATAAAGCGTATCTGTGATTAGTTTTGGGAGTTCAATTGGGGGAAATGGGAAAAAGTCATCCAACTTACTTTATTTTTCGAGGGTGTTATTCTTTAAAAGAATAAGACTGTAATACACAATATTGTAAAAAGCCTGTGAATGCAAAGCCATCAGTTTAATTGGGCAATATTCTTTTTAATATTGATCCCGACTACTGCTCCATAGCTAACTTTGTGCAAAGTGGTTTTGTCATCACCCTTAGATAACGTATTTTATTCGGAAGGTTGTAGAATACTGACAGAGGTAGTGCACGGAATGGAATTTCGAGGCCCGGGCCCCGCCCTTCCCGAAGGAAAGTTATTTTGCCGTGACCCGGTGTAAAAATTAAAAGTTCAGCCCGAGCCCTGGCTGTACAAAAATCAGTGAAAAGATACTCAGTCCGGCTCAATCTGTCCCTACTCAATTTCTGCAAAAAATTCAGATTTCACTTAAGATACAATTAGGATTCATTTAAAAAATGCTGTATACATATTTATTGGACAAATTTACAATGTACTTTTAAATTACGATGTGTTCACAGAATGGTAAATACACAATGTATTATTGATTATTTAGATTCTTAAACCTTTCAATATTCAAATAGGGAAGTATTAAATAATTAATGTAGTTTAGAACAAAAGAAAAAAAGAAGAGTTAAAAATATCATAACTATTGAATCTGTTCAGTAAAAAGTAGATTTGTGAATATGTTGCTCTGTCATTCCATAATGCTTTCCTCAAATCCAAAAGAGCTAGATCCTATAACATTTAAGAACTAATTCATTTTCGGAAATGCATAAGATTAACAGGCATTCTCACTCAGAAAATATGTAATCAAATGGCGTTAACCATTTTTTCATAAAAGCGATGTACCTTTGAGAAAATACTATTAAAGCTACGTTTTGAATCGAAGTTCCGCTTACGACTTTACGGAAAAGAAAAACTTGACGCCGTGACAAGAATAGCTTATATGTCGACAGGTAATTAATTTCTCAAAAATGGAAAACGCTGTTCGATTCCAATTATGTTCAGCTCCGATCTGACTCGAATAGGCAATAATAATCTATATATATAAAAGGAATTCTGAGGATAATTGAGGCACAGGGGAGCAAATCTTGGCAATGCGCCAACTCGGTCCAGAGGAAGCAAATCTTGGCAATGCGCCAACTCGTAAATATTAATCTAAAATATAGATTTCTGACTGCAGACGATTTTAAGATATTAACAAAAGAATGTTATATTTTCAAGCAAAACGTTAAAATAATTTTCTATATTGATATTTAAAACACATATGATAAAATAATTAATATTTTTTACCGGTGAAGCGATAGATTAGTTCTTTTTAAAAAACAACAGTCAGTGGCCACGTATTTCTGACAATGCATTTCTGCAAGTTTCGAGTTAATGATAAAATAATACAAATTTCAAGTTCGTTTAATATTGTTAATACGGACCCGGGCAACGCCGGGCGGGTTAGCTAGTAATAATAATAATAATAATAATAATAATAATAATAATAATAATAATAATAATAATAATAATAATAATAAATGCAAGTCTGATCTGAGTTGGTATAGGAGTCTGCAGAAAAAAAATAAGCAAACACCATGTCCAATGCATCATGTCTCTACGGTGGACAGGTTAAATTTCTGTAATGATGTTATAAGCAATTACTCTTTACACACATTTATACTTATTCTTGTGAAAGACATGTTTTTTACCGGCCAAACCTGATTTCAAGCCAAAATAAATTAGCCTATACCAAACTATTTTACCTAACGCCAATTGGATAAACCAGTTTTTCCTACGCGAAACTCGTTTATCTAAATGTCCATAGGATAAACTAATTTTTCCTAGGTAAGAGGGAAATTCTTCATTTTTCCCTTCATACTTAATCATTAAACCCCCAAAACTATTCAGGGAATCGGCTAATAAGAAAGAACCTATATCTAAAATTTGAAGTAAATTCCTCAATTCTGTGTCGAAAACCATATATCTAAATTATGTTGTGTTACCTACATTGCCCTTTCTTTTAAACTTAAACAATAAACATCCACAACTAATCACAGAGACGCCTAGTCACAATGATCCTATATCTAAAATTTTAAAGGAAAACGGATAATTCTGCATGATGAATCCATTTCTCTAAATTAACGGTGGAGGATTAGCCTCCGGTTTGTCCCCCTTTATCCTTATCCAATGAATTCCCAAAATTAACCAGAAAAGTACCTTATCAGAATGAACCTACATTGAAAATATGAAGCAAATCGGATATCTCTATCAAGAGTTATCGCGTTACGTACATATGTACGCACATACGTAGATACATGTGTACAAACATGCCTATATGTATATACAGAATCTGTGAGCCCATTATTTCTTTGGCTTTCACGCCCGTGAGCTAAAAACACATAAAACTACTTTGGCCTAGGATAAACTACATCAGCCTAGGACAAACAAGAATATTGGCGTTGAGGCGGTCATTGAATTCAATAAAATCACGCCAAGTTGAATTGGCCTAGGATAAACTAGATCGGCCTAGGATAAACGGAACCGGGCAACGCCGAACGGGTCAGCTAGTTGCTTAATATAATTAAAACACGCCCCAAACAATGTTTTCTCCATACCATTATGCAATGGAATACTTTTGTATGGCCCTGTAAATTAATAACAAATATTTTTTCTACCACAAATTGCATAGAATGTATAATTTAGTATTAGAGCTGTTGCAAACCGTGCGTATTCGTTACTAAGAAACGGGTATTCTCTAAGATGTGAAATACCGAATCGTTATTTAAAAATATCACTCGTTAGCCGTTATCTGAGTCCATATGCAACCGAACAAAGTGGAACTAACTTCAAACGCTGCTTCATTTGTATAATTCATGGTTTCTCGCAAGTCCGCCTCAACAAGTATATTAAGGTACATTTTAAAAAGAAAAATATTAATTGTGTATTTGAATAGAAATGTCCAGTACTTAGAGTAAATCAGTGAAACATGCGATAACGAAACCTGTCGATAACGGAAAGTAGAATTAAGCGAGTTCTCAAAAATGTTTTACCCCGCTTAACATCGCAAAAATTTTCTAACATATTCATAGACTCAATCTAATGCATGAAATCATAAAATTGGCACTGATGACCATAGAAGTGATATAAAATCGAATAGCAAAGAAATTGAAGATCAATTTATAATCTAATACTTTTATATGGTGACCAGGGGCGTGCGAAGACAAAATTACGCCCGGGGCAAACTTACAATTTGGCGCCCCCCTCCCAAATTTTTCTTGTAATAGGCCAAAAATGACGTTAGTATTATAAATTTTGCAAATTTCTTTTAAACTGTTCATTCATGCAAAATAAATATACTACGTAATACTAATAATATATTCTACATAAAAATATGAGAATTTATATCATAAAACATTTTGCTTCTAAGACGTTGTATAATAACAAAAACATTTAAAATATTTTTATTTACATGTTTCAACTCAAAAATTAATAGAGTCATCCTCAGAATATAAATAGAAAAATAAAAATTACAAATACAATGAACGTGAAAAACAGAATAAAGAGTTATTGAAAATAAATAAATTAAATGTATCACGCGCATTTTTAATGTGATATTGTCCTTGGTCTAGTAAAACAATTACCATGTAAATTGTCTAACCATTCAATCCATATATTTGGGATGCGAAATGACAGTGTATCGTTACAAATATGTGAACTATTTAAATAAATTTCAATTGATTATCTTATATATCCTTCTATAGTAAAAAAAAACTAGCCTTAAAAGGAATGACTCCTGGAATGATGCTGATGTGGAAGATTTCCGGAACTAACGAATCCGGGTTGTCCACTCCTTCCATGAGTCGAATAGACCAATCAGGAAAGGGCTCCGTCTATGCATCGCCGTATGGGTTAACATAAAGAGAGGAGAGGTTACCATCGCCAACAATCGCCAAGTTTGTCGCCAACTTGGCGATATATCGCCAAATTTGGCGACTAAAATTAGTGTTAAAATTGACGCCAACTTGGCGATAACTGTAATATTTCGCCAAATTTTTAATTTCTTTACAACACCAGTCGTTTGATACATCATTTGAGAGGTTTGCAACTGCTTATTCATATAATGGATGTCTTGTGTGTTATCCCCCATTCTGCTCCCCAGGGGGGACACATTTTTAATTTCTTTACAACACCAGTCGTGTTGCACAAGATTTGAAAGGTCTGCAACTGCTTATTCATATTATGGATGTCTTGTGTGTCACCCCCACACTCTGTTCTGCCCAGGGGTGGTCACATTTTTAATTTCTTTACAACACCAGTTGTGTGACACATCATTTGAAAGGTCTGCAACTGTTTATTCATTTTATGGATGTCTTGTGTGTCGCCCCCACTCTGCCCCCCAGGGGGTACATTTTTAATTTCTTTACAACACCAGTTGTGTGACACATCATTTGAGAGCTCTGCAGCTGATTATTCATATTATGGATGTCTTTTGTGTCGCCTCCCACTCTCCCCCCCCCAGGGGTGCACATTTTTAATTTCTTTACAACACCAGTCGTGTAACACATCATTTGAAAGGTCTGCAACTGCTTATTCATACCATGGGGTATTGGCGAGCGCAGCAAGCAGCGGGTAGCCAATAATTTGGAATTGCGAAGCGATTACGCGGGGGGTTGGCGAGCATAGCGAGCAGGGGGGCGGGGCCCCCCTAGTAATTTTAAATAAAAATTAGACTTGTATATTAATTTACTCTCATTAAAAAGTATGTTGATGTTTTCTTTTTGATTTAACTTGGATAGAGCGGTTTTAGTCCTGTTAAGTTTTATATCTGTTATGTGTTCTTTACGTCTGATTTTAAATTTACGTTGGGTCATGCCTATATAAAAGTTTTTTATTCCTCCTTCTCTAATAAATGGAATCATATAAACTCCCGAAAGATCGTCCATACTAATGGGATCAATTTTGGTATTTAAGAGCACTAGTACACCGAACCCGAGGTTCCCGGGTCACAAAGTAAAGGTGAAAAACTTTTTTAAAATTTGAAATTGGAAAGTCTAATAAATTTTTTCTGCGTAATAGGCTTTTTAAACTGCTAACTAATTCCAAATAGCAATTTTATATGAAACATATTATTTATGTAATCATATACAGCTTTAAAAATTATCGGTACTTCCGTATTAGCAGGGCCGTAGCTAAGGGGGCGCTATGGGCGGCTCAGCGCACCCCTAAAATATTTTGAGCCCCCCCCCCCCCCCTCCCTCCTGGAAAAGATTCCAACGTCACTCAATGAATTTCTGTTCCGAAAATTCAAATGAAATATCGTTTAAAAATCTAATTTAGTTTTGAAACCTTTTCACAGTTTTGCAGAGTTACTAAATTGTATCTAAAATAAGTGTTTCAACACTCCCTCATCCTATCTGTACATATGAAGCTAATATGATGGGATATTTTGCACCAGTTATACACTCAAAACTTTCATCATCATATACTTTCCTAAGCATAAAATGAAGTTATTTTAACAGTTTAATAAGAAACAGAGTACCTACAATATGAATAGGCACTAATTTATCTTTCTGCGTCAGAAAGAGAGAAAAAAAAACTATGAGCCCCCCTACATTCTCTTGAGTCCTCCCTATTGTCACTACGGCCCTGCGTATTAGACGCAAGATAGCAGTTATTACCCAAAGATTTCGCCAAAGAATAAAATTACATTCTCAGTTTTTAAAAACAACTAAAAAAATATGACACCCAGATATTCTTTAAAATAAATTTTTGTAAAGATTAATTGATGTATCTTTTGTAAAATAAGTTTGCAACGAACTTAAAGTCACTAAATTCATAGATAAAAACGAAATAAAACCAACAACATTCATCGGGTTTTATAGCCGACGATATATTGACATAACAGGTTTTTAATTACTATTTTTTTCAGTTGCTATGGAAAAATGACAACTAAAATATACAGTGATCTGTTATTTTCCATGGAGAAAAGAGATAGATGGAGGTGCAGTATGCGATTAAAACGGTTTGTGGGCGTTATTCTTCCAATTTAAGTCTCTCATTCGGCCCAAACAAAACAATCACATGGAACAGAAACCAAATTTTTTAACATCATTTTTTCTCTAAATGAAAAAGATCTGAATATATTTTAGCATTATAAAATAGCATTTTATCGTATTATGAATTAAAATTGCATCGCTAAAAGTTTTTCATTTTGTGAAAGCACGCCGTTGTGTGTTTGATGCAATGCAGCGAATTTTAGGGTTACATTTTTGGCGTCACCTCCAGCCACTAAACTGCCTCCCTATTTTTTTTTCTTTTTTACTCTATGGCTATTTTTCCTCTCTTTTCCACATAAATGCGATACTCAAGTTGCCACCATTAGAGAAATTGAACCAAAAACTACAAAAAAATTAATATCTCAAACACAAATTGAGATACAGTTTTCTAACAAACGGCATTTAAAAGTGCATTTTTTTCTCTAAACGATGGTATAAAGATTGAAAACGTGCAATGTCTAGAAGTTTAAAAATTTTCAACAGCAAAAATTGCAAAACCGAAATTTCATCAGAAAGTGTTGCCATTCAAAACATGACGTATGCGTTACGCACAGATACGTTTGGCCTTTATTATATAGATTTTTAATTTGGGGGGAGGTTTCGCTATTAAACATAATTCAAAAATTTTTAAACGATTTTTGATACATTCAAAAAAGCCCGGAAAATAATTTACTACAACCCTTTTCCTATCGATTTCATTAAACGTTTTAATTTTATTTTTCGAGTCATTCAATCTCATACTATTAATGGTGCGTTTTATTAATCTGTTAATGAATTTAATTTGATATCCATTATTAATTGCGATACATTTAATTTTCTCTAACTCGTTATCTAAGTTTTTATCTGAAGAAACTTTAAAAGCACGATTAATTAGGAATCTAAAAGTTGACAATTTATAGGATAACGGCGAGCAAGCGTCAAAAGGTATAATGTTTAAATCTGCCATAGAGAAGTAGGAATAAAAAACTTATATATAGGCATGACCCAACGTAAATTTAAAATCAGACGTAAAGAACACATAACAGATATAAAACTTAACAGGACTAAAACCGCTCTATCCAGGTTAAATCAAAAAGAAAACATCAACATACTTTTTAATGAGAGTAAATTAATATACAGGTCTAATTTTTATTTAAAATTATATATAAGAGAATCAATTGAAATTTATTTAAACGAGGTGGAACCCGTCGAAATTCGACGAAATTAAATGTTTCAGAAGGAACTGCTTCATTGATTTATAATACACCTACAAAAATACTTACAGTAAAAAATGCATCTTATATTAATCAGTCTACCTCTCAAACAAATATTATAAAAAATACATCTTATATTGATCAGTCTAACTGCAAAACAAATATTATTTTAAGCTAAGATTAACAATATACTATAAAACTCAGTTGTCCAAGTATTTAAAATTAAACTTTAATCTCATACTTTAATTGGTAAAATATAATAAATATCAACTATTATGATGAATTTATCAATTGAGACTCTTATGCTTGGTATAAATGCGAATGGAAAAAACAAAATTTATTCCAAATTGACACGATCATAGAATTTCACGCGAAATTAAAAACCCGTCGTAATTTTCATCCTCTTAAAATTTAAACACGTACTTCTCATATCTGTATTCACTATGTTTAAAAAATTGGTATTTTAATTTGATAATTTTAAAATCACTTTAACTCAAAACTTTAAGTTATTTAACTGATGAATAAAAACGAAATAAAACTAAAATCACGGAATTTTATAACAGACGATATATATTGCAATTTAATTTCTATTTTTTTTTTCTAATTTTAAGAGAAAATGGAGTGATTCTGTTGCTACAACTACAAAATTTTGTATAAAAAACTATAAAAAAATTAATATATCAAAAACAAATTGAGATACAACTTTCAAACAAATTGCCTTTAAAAGTACATTTTTTTCGCTATACGACAGTGTAACAATCGGAAATATGGGATGTTTAGAAGTAGAAAATTTGCAGTAACAAAAAATGCAAAACTGAAATTGCATGGGAAAGTGTTGCCATTCGCAAAATGACGTATGCGTTACGCACAGATACGTTTGGCCTTTATAATATAGATAGTTCACATATTTGTAACGATACACTGTCATTTCGCATCCCAAATATATGGATTGAATGGTTAGACAATTTACATGGTAATTGTTTTACTAGACCAAGGACAATATCACATTAAAAATGCGCGTGATACATTTAATTTATTTATTTTCAATAACTCTTTATTCTGTTTTTCACGTTCATTGTATTTGTAATTTTTATTTTTCTATTTATATTCTGAGGATGACTCTATTAATTTTTGAGTTGAAACATGTAAATAAAAATATTTTAAATGTTTTTGTTATTATACAACGTCTTAGAAGCAAAATGTTTTATGATATAAATTCTCATATTTTTATGTAGAATATATTATTAGTATTACGAGTTAGTGGACGTAGTCAAAACTTATTTAGTGTTATTTTTCACATTCATAAATATACTACGCCCCCCCCCCCCCAAAAAAAAAAAAAAAAAAAAAAAAAAAAAATAGAAATTTACATCTGCTAAAAAGGAAATGTATTTTTTTTTTCCAATGTCTTAGAAGATTTTACTTTTACCATATACCATTTTTTAGATTTTTTTAATGTATTAATAATACTAATGATAACTGAAACATTTACATACAACAAACAAAGGTTCATTAAAAGTGTAAATATCGCAGTCTATGGCACTTCTGCATAAATAGACATTATAAACATGAAAGAAAAAAAAAAGACTAAGATAAGTTTTTTTTGTCTGAACTCTTCCGTTAGAGTAAAGATCAATGTTCTGTAGAAATTCACCCGATTCGGACCGGGTTCAGGCCGAATTTTTAACTTTTTTCCGGGTCGGGCCGAGCTTGGGCCGAAATTTTAACTTTCGGGCCGGGCTCGGGCCTGGAAATTTTGGCCCATGCAGACCTCTAGTCTACTGCCCAGGGAAAGAGTAGGGCCGTGGGGAGCACCGGTTCAAACATCATTCTGGGGGACCCCTTCTATTTATCTTTTTTTTTTTTTTTTTTTTTTTTTTTTTTTTAATGTGAATAATGTAGAAGTGGTTAGTACTAAACTGCATGTAAGTATAAATTTTGTATTCTGTAACAGTTCACATTTGTATACAGGGTGTCTCAAAAAGACAGTCACAATTTTAAGAAAAAATAATAGCAGGATAATTGTAGAAAAAATTATAGATTAGTTGACAGAAGTATCTCTTTGCAAACTTTTTACTTTACTTATCTACGTACATTATAAGATGTCTAAAATAAAATGTCCGAAATTGGTCATAATTAATGATTTAACTTGTCACGTTATCAGGAAAACGTTAATAAAGCATTTCTTTTGAAAATAATACAATACTAAGTTGTTATAATAAAACTTTAATCATTAATTTTCTAATGAAGTAGTTTGTTTTTTGCATAAATGAATGGAGTACTGTAGCAAAGAAGGGAGATTCGCACTACCTTCCTAATTGTTTGAAAATACTTGGCATCTTTTAATGAAAATCCTTATTTGTCTCATTGAAGGCCCCTAAAAAGGAGGGTCCGGGGCAGTTGCCTCGCATGACCTTGTATAATAGGGCCTTGCTACTGCCGATTAAGATCCTTTCCATGTAAATACATCGCACCAATATTGTCGGTAATACTAATTGCAGTAACTCTTTTTTTCTATGTTGTAAATATAAGACAGTAAATATATTATCATAAAATATGCGTAAAATTTTTATTCTCTCGCCAAGACTCAAATACTGGAAAATTACTGGTATTATTATCTCGTGGAATAATTAAAAGCAATCTCGAAGCATTCATATATATAACATTTTATTATGACATAATAAAGATATAAGATGAATATAATATACCTATATATGAATAATATGTGTCGCCAATCTGATGTTATGTACTTAGTAAAACGTATGCTAAATTATTGTTTTGTATAAATATTCTGCATTGCTTAACATTTTAAATAACGTTTCATATTTAATAAATGTACATTAAATTAACATTCTAAATGCGATTGGCCTTTTACAATTGTAAATATGACTGGCGAACAAATCCGAAGAAACCGATTGGAAAAGATCCATTATTGAATTTGAATGGGAACGTTGTTAAATAAATCAGCTACAGCCAAGTTGGCTTCATTTATGGCTACTTATTTTGGTCGTCAACTTTGGCGACACTTCACTAAATGGTGCTGTAATGAACTTAATTTCAAACCAATGACAGATGGCGCTACTCGTTTTAGACGGAAAGAAAATAACTTTTCTAGAAAAAGAACAATTCTTAGTTATGAGTTGAGTGTGAACTCTGATTTTGTGAAGTGAGAAAGGTGTAGCATCGTTTCCTTGTTTGTGGAATATGTTATAGAAAACTGCTATTTCATTTTTTTTGTGTGTGTGTGTGTGTGTGTGTGTGTGTGTTGTGATCGTCTTCGTGAGTGTTAAATGTGTGAAATAAATTAAAAAGGACAAGAACGATTTTTCTTTGAGTTCAACCTTTGCATTCTTGAGTCAACTCTACCTGTCGTTCCCTTACTTACGAGAAGAAATGGTGGCAGCTGTGGGATGAATTTCATGGTACAAGAAAGCCAGTGCTTAGAAAAGAGGGAAGCTCAGCTACAAACAAAGTAACTAGCTCCATTTTCTTTTATTGTTAGTACCTTGAAGTTTTTATTATCGATTAAATTTAATCTGGATTAATAAATTCTTTTACTTGCGTAAATTGATTTCAATCTTTAGTAAAAGTGCGAGTTAAGTGGGGTAAAATTCAAGTACTAATAGATACTAGACTTATTCCCATCAAAACAAAAGTAAGTGATTACTGTTGAAATTATTTCATTTTTGCTACATTGTGTGAATTTCGAAACTTGTTCTTAAAATAAAGAAATAAATAAGAAAGTAATATAGTTATACTTAATTTTTGGTAGGAATTATGATGGTATAATTCTTTTGAATCAAAATGATTTAATATGTAAAAATGGCATAAATTCAATTTTTACGAAAGAATGAATGACTTGGAATAAAATAAAATTTCTCAGTTTATCATTCTGGATTGTTGGATAAATGCCAATTTGGAGAAAAAGGGTTGTTTTTTTGTTTAATTATTTAGTTTATTCTAAAAGTAGAATAAATCACATTTTGTTCTTTGTTTTCTAATTGGAAAGTGAATGCAATTTGATTTTTTTTTTTTTTAATGAAAAAGTGTGAAAAAAAAGGGATGAACGGAAATAGAAATAATTCTGATTTCTTTGTTAAGTTTATGTAAAACAATAAAAATTTTTAAAAATATCTAGATAAAAGATTTATTATCATTTGAAAAAGAAAACTGAATTCTAAATGCGATTGGCATTTTACAATGGTGAATATGACTGGCGAACAAATCCGAAGAAACCGATTGGAAAAGATTCATTAATGAATTTGAATGGGAACGTTGTTAAATAAGTCAGCTACAGCCAAGTTGGCTTCATTTATGGCGATTTATTTTGGTCGCCAACTTTGGCGACATTTCACTAAATGGTGCTGTAATGAACTTAATTTCCTAAATAACGACAGACGGCGCTACACATCCTAGACGGAAAGAAAATAACTTTTCCAGAAAAAGAACAGTTCTTAGTTATGAGTTGAGTGTGAGCTCGGATTTTGTGAAGTGAGAATGGTGTAGCAACGTTTCCTTGTTTGTGAAAAAAGGTTTAAAAAATGCTATTTCATTTTTTTGTGTATGTGTGTGTGTGTTATGATCGTCTTCGTGAGTGATAAATGTGTGAAATAAATTTAAAAAGGATAAGAACGAGTTTTCCTTGAGTTCAACTTCTGCATTCTTTAGTCAACTCTACTTGTCGTTCCCTTACAGTGCCAAACTTAGCGACAACTTGGCACTGACACAGAAAAATATATAGTTTTATGTTACAATTGGAAAAACAATTACAACAAAGAAAGTTAATTTACGAGAAATCACTAATTTTATTAGTTTTTACCTAATTACTAAAAAAAATACTGAACCAATTTCTATGAAACAGAAGTGCTACCAATTCGAGAGCAAACTCTTTCATTTAACACAAAAACCAAATTAATCGGTTGGATAGTTTCAGAGTAATCAGTGAACATACATAAAAAAAAAAAAAAAAGAATACATACGCGTCGAATTGACAACTCCTTCCTCCTCCTTTTTTGAAGTCGACTAATAAAATAATAAAATAAATCATTGTTTATTTTTTTTTTAATATAAAAACCAGGCGGTCCTACTCCCTATGAACTACGCTGGCAAACCCGTTCAGATACCGCAAAATCTAAAACTATTATGTGCATTATTATATATATATATATGAATTATATCTAAAGATGTGTGTATGTGCATGCAGGCATAATTAACACTTTAGGATACAAATGATTTTTTTTCTTTTTAACCGTTACCACATAATTAAATTTCAGGGAAAAAATGCAGAGAACAAATATTATTGAACATATAACGTTATACAAATTATACATTTGTTAAGATTTTATTTCAATATGATTATTAGCATTTTCAACTGGATAAACCAATCAAAAGACATTTGCGATGGATGATTGCGAAATCTTGTTTTGGATTTCAATGCATATTATTTTCATCTGGATTTCACAGCAATTCAAGAAAAAAAGTAGTATTTGTGAAACTATTGTAATTAGTCTGTTAAGAATTAACCCTTTCGGGACCACGGGTGAATATATGCAACTTCAAAACTTGCTTCCATCACTTTTTTTTGGCTACTATTAAAAAGGTATAATTTTCCTTTTCTAATTAAGACATTCTCTTGTTTGCTATGCTAAATTTAATTGTTTGACAAAAAGGGGTGTCAATTGAATTACATTTTTGTAAAAGATGCTGGACACTAACGGGTTAATAAATAACAGAAATCTTAGTCTTCTGCACTTCTATCATGATTGGTTCACATTCCTGTATCCAAATAACTTCAATCGTCATAGAACAGTTCTATGTTCTGCATATGCTTGTACATTTGATTATTAAATAGACACTCACATAATAGTGTGGCACATGTTCTTAAGCCTCTTACACCTTCAGGAGCAAGAGGACTGCCATTCCACTTGATCTCTAGAAAGCCTTTTCCTTCACTATCTGTTCCAAAAATCCAACCATATTTATATGGGGATGGAAGATCACGATCAGTCTGTAGGCACTTCTTCCGAACAAGACCGGGGTAATTGGCTTGAATTACCTATAAGTAAAGTGTATTACTACATGACAAAAGGCAACGTGACTCGAGACTTTTTGTTTTACAGAAAAATATATAACATATAGCGCGGTTCCTTGATGCTTGAGTATTTTTACTTTCCATAACAGAGATGGTAAAATTGCGATTCAAGCCGTTTCTTTGTTTCCTCTGATAAATCAGCTTCAGTATCAAACGCCTTAAGCGCATCCCGAAATTTGTGTTCTGATTCACCATTTTCCCTTGTCTGCAAAAGCACTTATTGCACTGACAGTGACTGCATTTCAAGGGAAAGCATGGTGTATACAAAATATGAATTGTGTACCACCGCTTCTTGGAAGCAAGTCAATTTAGTGGATTCTTCAACTAGTTATTTCTTGAATTTAAAATATTTTTCTCCGTAGATAACGTACAGCACTTGTGTATTCAACTATTTCAAATAATGTTCATTTTGCAATTCTTCAGAAATGAAATGCATAAGTTCTTTCTTGTCCTCCTCTTCAGATAAAATCTGCTTCCATTTTCGTACTGTTTGTCTAAGAGTACATAACTTTTATAACATCACCAACAGTTGACAACTGCTTGTATGTATCAAATACAACATCTATCCTTTGAGAGGATATATAATCTTGTATTATTTCAAAAAACAGATTCTTTGCTAGTTGTGTAAATGATTGTAGCTCTATGTGAATAAAGCACATTCTTTCATTTATATTAACAACACCATTATTTGCATTCTTTCAGCAGTCGCAATTTTATCATAACATCCTTCAGTTTTAATTTTTATTTTTTCGCATTGAACCATCAAGTGTTGCTAAGGATTATTGAAGGAGCCCTAGATGGTAGGAAAAGACAGTTCTTAAATCCAAATTTCTTCTTTCTGCAAGGTTTGTCATCTGAGAAAAGAGATTTCCTTTTGTCATGGCAACAAACTCTGATTTATTTAACTTCAAATTCTCTTTCTTTTCAAGTCACAAAATGTGTTTAGCTTATTGGAGGTTTGAAAAATCCTTCTACCTTTGAGTTTTCAGACAGATATTCTTTCTTGAAAGTTTGGTAAATTTCTTCAGTCATTTCATGAGCTTTGATCATGTCTTCAACAATTTCTGAATTTGTAATTGCTTCAGTTGATTTTGTTAGCCTGTTTTTATTTATTTATTCATTGATAAATGAATCTATTCATTGATATCAATTTATCTATTCATTGATAAATGAACCACGTTCTGTAAATATGAGATATCACGTTCGTCTTTCTGGATCTTGCTCAAAGACTGGTCTGGATGTAGAATAAATTTGTCTGAAGAACTGATTTTGGTTCTTTCACGAATCACGTGAAGAAATTCTGCCCTGGTATCAATCTTTTAACATCGACAGGTTTGTGATTGAACTTTGTTGCAGCTTTTGACCCCTGCGTGTGTTTACTTATTGTCTCTTTAATCGTCCTGTGAATTTTATAGCATGCAAAATCAAGAAAGTTTTTTCTATCACTGCGTTTGTCGGAAGAATTTTCCAATATGGCGTCCATTGATTACTCTGTTTCTGAAAATATCATGGATAAATGTCATGTTATGGCTGATGTGGTGAATCCAAAAATGTATGGTTTACAAAGTCTACTGACATGAAAATACATCCGCCTGGATCAACGACGGTGACCATTTTCCAATATGGCGCCCATAAGCTACCTTGATTTTGTAAATATGGAGAAATATCATTCTGATGTTGTGGTGAATCCAAAAAATGCATGTGTATGATTTAGCAAGTCATCTGACATGACACCACACGAGCCCCTGGCTTAATGGTGGCAGCCATTTTTCAATATGGCGTCCATTAGCTACTCTTATTTTGAAAATATCAATGATAAATGTCACTTTGATGTTGTCGTGAATCCAAAGTAGTATGGTTTAACAAGTCCGTTTACATGAAATCACAATAGTCCCTGCCTCAACGACGGCGGCCATTTTCCAATATGGCGTCCATAAACTACCCTAGTATTGAATGTATCATGGACAAATGAAATGCTAATGTTCTGATGAATCCAAAAATGTATGATTTACCATGTCCGCTGACATGAAACCACACGACCGCTTAACTCATTGACGGCGGCCATTTTCCAATGTGGCGCCCAAAAGCTACCCTAATTTTGAAAGTATCATGGATAAATGAAATGCTGTTGTTGTGGTGAATCCAAAAATATATAGTTTATCAAGTCCCCAGAGATGAAACCACACAACCTCCTGGCTCAACGACTACTTGTAAATTCACAGTTGAGAAGAATATCCATTGTTGACATATTATTGCAATTTTTTGCCATTTTTTTTAAGAAACTTAATAAACTTCGTAACCCCTTTCCCCTCTCTACCCCGCTGAAAAATAAGTACTAAGATTTTTTTCAACTAATATAATAATTACTTAGCTTGGAAAACCTGATATTGTTTATGAAAATTCAAAGATATTCATACCTATATGAAGATTTCTAATTTCCGATTTAGTGACTGAATCACATTTTCAAACATACAGTTAATTACTGTTTGGGTTTATAAAATGTTACAAAAAATTCTTCACTTTACAAATTTTTTTACGACTTTAACATTTTACAAAATTTAAAAGTCGTTACGGTTTCGTAAAAATAAACTATATGCAGTGAAGTTGCTTTGTAGTTAAAATCATTCAGAAGCACGTGTTTAAAACAGATGTAACACCATTATGAACATGCTAAATTCGTACAATATTATTCGTACAATCGTATTACATAGGCGAAATTGTAGGTAAAATGTAAAGTCCAATACTGCTTTATTTAAAACAAATGCAGTTAAATTTAATATCTTCAATCCTGACTCCTGAGTGTCACATAAAATAAAACATTTTTTTTTTCTCCACAATAGCACCTGGACCATTTCTTTTTTTTTTTTATGATTTTTCTCCCGCTATATACTGAATATCTTCCTTTAATGACATTTGTAAATGGCAGCACCTGTGTTGATTTCTTTATAAAAGAAAATGAAAGTCATTTATAAAGATCATGTTAGTATAAATGGCGCTTCGCGCCATATACACTACAAATTCGATCTCATAGAGGATGAGATTGTAAAAGCGCCCCAATTGGGGGGGCCGTGTATAGTGGTTATTAAAGAAGTAGAGAAATTTGGACTAAATTGGTTTATTAATTAAACGTATACTAATAAAATAAAACATCTACAATTTACAATAAAAGAGAGAGATGGAGATATATCAGTATGGACTTACCCAGGAGTATGTTGACCGTAGACTTTGGGGCCGATTCAATAGGCATCTTGGTCCTTTTAATGATGCACAACACTCACGCACTACTCTCTCCTTTACTTAGTAATGTTATATTATATTCATCGATTCATTGTATTTTGCTCTCGTGTCTATCTGTATATATATCCGAGTATATCAATCGCATCTCAAATGAACTCTGCTATTTGTTTCTAGATTAAAAGCGCGCGTGATTATGGTTAATTAGAATTTACGCGTATTTTTCTTATCGAGTGATTAAGATGTAGCTTTTTCTTTCTTAAGGGTGAGATGAACTTTATACTTAATTCTGATATCTGGATACTAGATTAAAGACTTCACGTGCCTAGAAACCTTATATAATTTATCGTATGAATGTTTATTTCGAAAACAGTTGATTACTTATATTTCTGAGTCCAAGATAATGTGACTGCGTCACATCTCTATTCACACGCGAAAAAAAAAACAATAAAAAAAAATAATTTAAGGCTTAGGGTTCTCTACCGAAATCTCCATCTCTCTGAAAGGAATACATATAACAGTACAAGAGTAGTTTCGCAGAACTACTTAATGGGTAAAAAAAAAGAAAAAAATATATATATATATAAGTTATACATCCATTAGTAATCTATAAATGCAAGAACATACAAACTCGTAAATATCCAATTTGTAGAGTATAACTACTAGGGAAAAAAAAATTGAAATTCTAAATAAAAAGTGAAAAAAAAGGATTTTTTTTTTTTTTTTTTTTTGATTATATATTTTACAAATAAAAATATAAAAAAGGAAAAAAAAATTTAAACAGTGAATAACGAATAAATCATGTTGAATAGTTAGGGAAAAAAATGATAACTAGTGAAACTAGCAGTAGTGGTTTTAAGGGTAAGACATTTAAGAGTTTGTTATGAGGAAAACAAAAAACAGTTATAATAAAAACAGTAATAATATATATAAGTACATTCGTAGAACTTATCTTCTACAACAGGTGACACAAGTAGAAAAAATCGTGATGGTGAGACAGACAATCAACAAAATCGCTCCCAACATTTTTAATGACATAAAAACATTATTGAAAGTGGGGAGGGAGAAAAAACTAAAGAAGCCTGAGCCCGAGGAATCACTTTTAGAAAATGATTTAGTGTATGAAGTATTTAACTGAATTAAGTGCAGGCTGGGTTCAGAGAGACAAAAGGAAATTTTTTGGCACTGTCTCATATTTCTCGAAACCAAACAAATCTTTTCATCGTAGCATTTCTCATCAGCTAAAAATTTTATAGAATATTCCTGTGGCTCAGTTCCTAAATTAATACTACGTGTATAAATTGAAATTTTTTGAAATTCTAGAGAAATAGTCCCTGCATGACATGATGAAAAAGCGAAAAAAGTCATTTCGGAAAGAATCTGACAAGCATAGCATCCTTTCGTTTTAAAAACAGCATCAGTTAGACGTGGGCAGATATCAATGCTCTGTACTGTTATTTTATAGTCCTGAAAATGAAGTTGCAGGCGAACCGGAGCTGAAGATAGGAGTTGGGATTTTAAAGTCCCTTTTTCCATAGAAAGAAGATGTAAATCATGTGTAAGAGGCAGTGCCCGCTCATTTGTGGCATAAAGTGCTTCCAACGCATCTGGCGTTTGCATACATCGAAGAGTAGTTTCGAAAAAAGTACATTGTACCATATTTCGGTCAAATAAAAAGTTTGTAGTATAACTAGTGTTTGCTTGAACCTGGCCCACTAATCCAGCTATAGGACGATTAGAAGGACTTGATGGGACTAGGTAAGCTTCAGAAGCATCTCCCACTCGTAATAAGAGCGAATCCGAAATATGTATAGGAGCTTGATTATATGCTCCTAGGATGTCTATGTTAATACCGTCAGCTGTTATTGTAGAAGAATGAAATGTCATAGTCTCAACAGTATTGTTAAGAGAACGTT
Source organism: Maratus speculifer (assembly GCA_964019185.1). Taxonomy (NCBI): domain Eukaryota; kingdom Metazoa; phylum Arthropoda; class Arachnida; order Araneae; family Salticidae; genus Maratus; species Maratus speculifer. The sequence goes on along the minus strand of OZ025289.1, from coordinate 274,058,483 downwards.
CCACTGAAATGGTATATGTGCATTGGTGACCTGATAATTGTCGTACTTCATAGGAATGCAGCAAGTCTGGAATAAAGTATACCCTATAAAATAAACATCCCATACGGGAAATAATTGTGCATCCACTACCCACGCTAGACGGCTGGCAGCTCGTGAAGCCTGGATATTCTAAACTTTCTTCCGTGAGTGCCTCAAAATGTTTATCATTTTTACAATGTTCGCCCCAGGCGCAATAATAATTTTGAGGGCACGCGAGTTGCGAAATGGTATAATGCTTCACAGGAAATGTGAAATATTTTCTCTTCGAAGAAAACGAACATTGGGCTGACACAAGTTTCAGTTTCATGTGAAAAATATCATTATCATTTTTATCTTGGAACCAAATGCATGATTCGTAACCTAATCCTTTTAACGTTATCTCTGCCGTTGTGAATAATTGACAAGTTTGATGGTCAGTTTGTTTTTGACAATTTTTTATGTCTGAGCTCAAAAGTGCATGAGTTGAACAGTCAGCCTGAGTTAAAGCTAGAAGGCTTAAAAATAAAAGTATAGAATGCATCATAGCTGGTCGACGCTGGGGGTTGCGATTTTCCAAAAATTGGTGAAATGAGAGAATATAATTTCTTATTGTCGTACCTAGCAAAGCTCCGACTAGAAGAAAAAATCGAAGTAAAGATTTAATAAATGCTAGGGTAGTAAGAATTAAGAGGATCACTGACCGTAGGGAGATCAAAATTCCTTTGCAGGCCCATTTTAGAAGGCACAATATACTTAGCACGAAAATTGTAACAGTACCATAAAACAAATAAGTAATATATGCAGGCCAGCATTTGATATAAAACAAAAAGTCTCTGCAAAGGATGCAGCTTGATAATCGACAAACAGTCTTTCCTTCAAGGGAAATGTCGCCATGGACTGCCTTCCCTGAATTTGAAATAAAAATTAATGTAAGGGTGTCTCTAAATGCTACGAACTCAGGTGGCAAAACAACCTGTAATTCTGACTGGATAGATAAAATTAGTTCATTTCCAGACACTCGTGCTATGAGTTTTCCTGGTTCTGGAAGTGTAACGATTGGATCTTGAAACGAAATGGATAAATTATGATTAGAAAATGTAGCCCCTTCATATTCCTGAAGTTGACGTGATCGCCGGGTTTTCTTGGGTATTTTGAAGAGACACACCTGTAAAGATATCAAGGTAGGATTGACGATGATACCGGTAGAAGAGAGATGAGACATCTCGTATAGTACTTTCCGAACCTTACATCGGCATGGGGCTTCATCGACACCGGGAAAATTTGAACAAAAATCTGCTGTACCTGAACAGTTCGTTGAACACTCGCATGGGAGAGGAATCATGTCACCTCTGGTATCGACTGTTGAACATAGGAAAGTGTCCAGAATACCGTCGGCATTGGTGGGTTTCTCAAAGAAGGCAGCTGGGTGTAGGAGAGAATTTTGATGTAGGATGTATGTCCTCGTTCCTGTGATGCAAAATTCACAGTTAATGGCCTGGCAGGAATCCACTGGTAGGTCCAAAAGTTCCAAGGTGCTAGCCGTAATGTTTCCGCAGTCATAACTAGCTGATGTTGCATTTCTGTGGCAAATCTGGATGGCTAGAACCTGAGGGACCATCATAAAAATGAAGAGGAATCCTCCTGGGAAGAATATGATAATACTCCATCTCACATTTAAATATGTTATTTATTTATTTATTTTATCTATCCTAGCAAAATAAAACTTAAACATGTATTAAGATTAAATTCCATAAACTATTAATTGATTTTTTTTTTTTTTTTTTTTTTTTGAACAAAGTGAGAAAATATTTATTATTATTATTATTAATAATGCTACTGATGATAGTGTTAATTAGCCTTATCTCTCGAAAAATTATTATTATTATTACTATTATTATTATTATTTTAATTATCGGTTTATAATTAAGGTTAGTATATTGTGTTATAAAATTTATCTCTTACTTGAAAGAAAATTTTAGCACAAAGATTATCTGAATGAGATAAGCAAGAAATGATTTCCCATATTACGCAAGGGAAAATGAAAGGAAAAAAAATAAAAAATGCAAAACTTAAAGGCTGAAAATTCTAATAAAAATCACAAGTTCATTTTATTGGGGGGAAAAGAGAGAAGATAAAAAAAATATTGTAAAAAAAAAAATGTTTAAACAAAGTTAATCTGTTTATTAATTTATACATGAAAGAATTGTCAATAGTTGATAATCTGAACATATCGCTTCGGAGTAGCAAGAAGACGAAAATAAAGGAGAAAAACGAAAGTTATCTTCGATAAATTTGTTTACACTGCCTCTGCATGATAGTTGGCGATAACAAACCGTAACTGTTTAACTAAGAAGATGAAAAAGAAAAAAAAAATAACACAAGGAAACTGAAAAAAAAATTGTGGGGGGGGGGGTAAATAATCTATATACATATGAATTTATAATTATGTTAATTGAATGACATCAAACTTCTTTTTTTTTTTTTTTTTTTTTTTTTTTAGGATAATTTACTGGAACACTGTTGAATGCTTTATTATTATTATTATTATTATTATTATATATTTTGGATATGTTAAATTATAAGAATATTTAGTCTTCCTTACCTAACTGAATAATCACATAAGGAATTGATTTTACGCCAGCACAAAATATAATTCCAAATGTAAAAAAAACAATTAGTAATCCAATGACAGGTCGCGCGCATCTGACAAAGGATACCGGAAAACTAAAACTATAGTACACTAAAATATAAGGATTTAGTAAATGATAATATTTAATAGAGAACCAAGTAAGAACGGCTGTATATTATTAAAATCAGTACTATTTGTTGTTGAGAATATTCGAGAATATTGTTGAACTAATAATCTATTAGAGAGTATAGTTAAATAAATGAAATATTGGGCTGTTGGAACGAAAAAGAGGCAGAAAAAAAAACGAATAAAGAAAATTTCTTTCATAACTGTGATATTTAATTCCGTCGATAAAAATATCTAGTCTTTTGAGGTTTTATCCACTTTTTCTGAATATTACCCACTGTATCTAGTTTGTCCGCTAGGACATCAGAAATTTTATCAATTATGTTTTTATTTTCTTGTGTGCCCGTGCCTGAACCAATCGCCCAATTTATCAGTCTGTCAGAAAAAGAGTTAGTGTTTATCTCCGAACTAGAAGCACGATTTCGCCCGCGAGCTCTTTCGCAATTCCAAGTCCCATCGTCAACTTTACGTAACCTTAAAGGAGTAACTGATTGCTGATCAGACAGGGGAGGCGTATTATCTGCCGGTGTGTCAAGGGGAACTTCCGGTAAGGGATCTGTGGAGGTTTGACTGGTTTCGGGCCCATCTTGGTTTCTATTTGCATTAGAGGATGCGATAAAAGGTGGAATATACTCATCAATTTCCGTATCACTATCATAAAGAGAAAAGTCATTCTTAGGTTGAGGCGGTGCGAGATTATCATTTTGGGAGGATGGAAATGATGATTTATGTTCAGTGCTACCTGGAGTCGTGGGAATTTGCAGATCAGGCCGTCTTTCGACATATGAAAACATTCTGTCAACGTGAACTTTGACTGGTTTGGCGAAAGGCTTATTTACGTGAATTATCGTATAATTTAGGTTAGAATGCTTCTCGATTACACGATATGGTCCACTAAAATGTTTTGAAAAAGCTCTTCCCGTTAATTGTGTAGTAGCAGGGGTATATAGATAAATCTTTTGACCTATATGAAATACTTTAGACGTTGCAATCTTTTCGCGAAACTGAGATTGTTTCTCAGAAGCTTGTTCCAAATTTTTATATACATTACGATATACATAGTGTAATTTGGAAAGGTTCTCTTCGACATAATTTTCACATGGGAAGTAATGATGACGTGGTGGTTTTTCAAATAAATGAAATGGTAAATTTAAGTCTCTATTAAACATGAGGAAGGATGGCTTCTCATGTGTAGTGTCATGATAAGAATTATTATAAATAAAATTATAATAATCTAAATAAGTGTCCCAATCGGTAATTGTTTCTGAAAGGCATGTTAAGCTGTTTTTAATGCTGGAGTTGAGGCGTTCTGCTGCTGAGTTCGTTTGGGCGTGATACGGGGAAGTTCGAAGTTTGCGAATATTAAGTTTTTTGGCTAGGCTAGAAAATAATTGACTTTGAAAATTTCTTCCAAGGTCCGTCAAAATCGCTTGAGGTACTCCAAAAACAGTTATAACCTGCAGTAATTTTGCCGAAATTGTATCTGCTGTAATGTCAGAGAGGGCAAAAAATACAGAATACTTTGTGAAGTGATCTATCACTGTAAGTACATATTTATTCCCGGATTCAGACATACTTAAGGGTCCCAGGATATCGAGGCTTAACCGCTCCATAGGTTGGGTTGGTGTATCGAATTTCATCAAGGGAGATTTGGTAATATTAAAGCCTTTTTTTTCAATACACTTAGTGCAAGAATAGGAAAAGTTTTTAATGTCGCGATACATATTTTTCCAATAGAATTATTCCTTAATAGTTCGATAATTCTTGAAAAAACCAAAATGCACTGTTTCTGAACCTTCCAAGACATAAGGAATTAATTTTTTTGGAATTACGATTTGTTCAAAATAATCATTCCGGGCCGCATGACTATTCCTATGAGACAAATGTTTAAGAATACCCTTTTCGAGGAAATAGTCATCCGTTCTCTCTGGACATGTTTGCGAATTATTTTCCAAATAATCGATGATAAGTTTCAAAGATGGATCTGCACGTTGCTCGAATCGTATTTTTTCGAGATCTGGAATATCTGCCTTAACAACGTTGACGGAGTGACATACATCTCTGGATAACAAATCGCCTAAATAATTAGTCGAACCTTTAATGTGTTCGAATTGATAATCATAATTCGACAATTCAAGTAACCAACGGGATAATCTATTAGCAGGTGAATCAAGAGTTTTTAAATATTTAAGTGATTTACAATCAGAAAGTAAAATAAATTTTCGACCATATAAGTAAACTTTAAAATGTCGAATCGCCAATAAAATAGCATATGCCTCGAGCTCAATAGCGGGCCATTTCTTCTCATGTGGTTTCAACTTACAAGAAAAATAGTTAATGGGTCTCAAAATTCCATTCTCATCTTTCTGTAATAAGGCTGCACCCACAGCCTCTAAAGAAGCGTCCGTATTTAGATAAAAGACATCATTAAAATTCGGATGTTTCAACATGACGTCAGATAGTAATTTTTGTTTAATTGTGTCAAAGGCAGTTTGAGCTTCGTCCGTCCACCGAAACTTAGAATATTTTTTCGTTAAATTTGTTAGTGGAATAACAATATCAGAAAAATTTTCTACAAACGATCTATAATAATTTGCCAAACCTAAGAACCGTTTTAATTTGCGTACCGTGGTAGGTACTGGGAAATGATTGATTGATGTGAGAGTCTCAGGTAAGGGTTTCAGTCCATTTTTGTCAACAACATGTCCTAAATATTTTATGCTAGGTTGGAGAAATTGACATTTCGAGGGATTTAAAGTTAAACCGTATTGCCGAAAACGGTCAAAAACTAATCTTAATTTTCTTATTGAATCATCAATGGTGTTCGCAGGAACAATAATATCATCGATATATGTAGCAATATTTTCTGGTTGAAGACCATTTAGTACTGTATCTGCTGTTTCTTGAAAGACCTGTGCTGAGTTTTTTAATCCAAAACAGAGGAATTTATAATGAAAATTTCCGTAAGGACTTGAAAACGCGGTTAACTGTTTGTCTTCGTCGCGTAATTTTATTTGGTGAAAGGAGGAATTTGCATCCAAAGTACTATAATAGTTAGCACCTCTTAAAGAATTTAGAATATCAGAAATAAGTGGTAATTTATAATTTGAAGAAATTGTTACTTCATTTAATTTGCGAAAGTCAATTACAAGTCTAAATTTACCTTCAGTTTTTTTTTTTACTAAAATAAGAGGAAAAGAATAGCGGCTGTTAGATTTTTCTATAATGCCGGCCTCCGATAACTCTTTTATCTCATTTCGAAGAGTATCGCGTAACGCAACTGGTACAGGAAATGATCGGCATTGAATAGGTGAAGTATCAGTTAGTTCAATAGGGGGGGCTTCCAAAGTGCATTTTCCAATAGTTTTTAAGGAAGTACTGAAAATGTCGGCATATTCAAAAATGAGCGCCTCTAATTTTGATTTTGCTTCAATTGGAATATTAGATAAATTAAAGTCGGAAAGTTTTAAATCTCGCCTCCGTTTGTCTGCTATAGAGGTACTTGAAGCAATATCGATATGTGAATCAATATGCGCTATCTTGGTATTTTTATTCAAATGAAGGGTAGAATTATGCGATAAATTATTAATAATGAGCGGAATTGTTCCTTCTTTAGTGATAGTAGAAACAGAGTGATGTAATTCTAAGTCGTGACGAGAAGGTAGGGGGTCTAATAATACAGGCGTACCAATAGGCAATTTTTGGCTAGATTTAATTTGAACAACTGCGGATTGCAGTGGAGGAATTTTAAGTTTGCGAATTAATTTTGCATAAGATTTTACATGTATGACATTAATTTTCTGCTGTCCAAATTTACATATAGGAATCTGATCACCCCGAAATGAAACCGTCTTATTATCAAAATTGATGTGACATTTAAATAAAGACATGAAATCGAATCCCAAAATAAAGTCATATTCGGGACTGAAATTTGAATGTGTGATTAAAAAATTAAAATTTAAACGTTTATTTCCGATAGTTAAGGGCATGTTTGCAGTAGAATGTAGTTTTATTTCATTGCCAGTCAGAGTTGAAATTTTAATGGAGGGATTTGTATTATTATTTTGTATGAGATATGGAGTTATTTGCTTAAAAGCGGAAAAACTACACAAAGAGGCACTTGCTCCAGAATCTAATAACCCATTAAAAATTTTATTTCCAATTCTAATTTCAATGATAGGCAAGGGACTGTATTTGCCTATAGTATATTCCGCTGTTCCTGATAAACAAGATGTGTTTGTTTTAACCTGAGGTGATAGGGGCCCTTTTGATGTTATCGACCCCGATTGGAGTTTAAAGGCTTGTTTCTATTATATTGGGTAGTTTGTGGCTGGCGAGGGGTAAATGACCTGGACTGATAAGGTGTATTACCAACGTAGTCTGTTGATCTCGCATTCTGCTGCGGATTGCGAATCCTGGGTTGATTGAAATGTGAATTTCGATTTCGCGAATAGCATTGATGGGATAGGTGGTTATTGCGATTACATAAAACACAGTGCAACGATGATGGTTGCGTATGTCTGGGTGCGAATGTAAAATTTCGCGGAGCACGGGGGGTATATTGGACACGTAAGTTTTGCATTTGCTCTGAAAGCGAATGAACTAGACGTTCCGTCATTTTATTTTGGTTCTCAACTATTTTATTTAATTTGTCTTCTATGTTGCTCTGTTGAGTTGAATTAAATGTATTAATTGGAACGATCTCAGACGCTGAAAACTGTGAATTAATTTCATCCAATTGAGCCTGTTCGACCGCTTCATCGAATGATTTAGGATTGCGATTAATAGCCAAATTTTTGAGGGAAGGTTGCAACCCTTCTAAAAACTTCGCGAGTTTTGTCTGGTCAACTATGGGAAGTACGTCTGGTTTAGAAATATTACCTGCGCCAAAGTATTTTGCGGTTAGATTTGCAACCTTAGTAGCGAAAGATCGGACAGATTCTCCAGGCGCTTGCCTACAATTTGAAAACAACTGCTGACGTTGACTTAAAGTGGTCTTTTGATCGAAATATTTTAGGAACTTTTCCTTAACATTTTTAAAGACTTTCTCCTGATTTAATTCTGGGTCATCAATGAAAAATTGCAATGCGGGGCCGCGGAGTTTGCTTTTAAAAACTACAATAAGTTCAGCATCATCCCACTGAGCCAGGGTCCCGATAGATTCGATATTATTTATAAAGAATGTTACATTCGAAAACAAATCCCCATCGAAATTATTAACAAGATTCTGATAGCCAGCGATTTTATTCGGTGTTTCTGACATTGTATATTTATCTATAAATTCCCTTTATAATAATAATAATTGTTTAATTATAATAATTCAAGAAACTTAATTGCACATATATACACAAGAAAAAAAAAGTATAATTATGCATCACACTTGACAATACATATAAAATTAATGAGAAAGGATGTGTATGTAGCCCAATAATCCATCATGATAAGCAAAACGGAAAAAAGAGAAAAAGACAGAAAAAAGAAGGAATAATTATGTTATATACGGATACTCGGAACAGTGATTAAGTTTATATTTTTGAAAGAATCCACTAATTATATAAAACAGCAGGATAAAAAAAAATATGTTTACACAAGAAGGGAAATCATTTCTTTTACTTTCCGCACATTGCACATGCTATATTCTTTATTGGAGAGAATGAGACCTTCCCGGTCAAAGTAGGAAACCATATATATAATTATAACCCCGGCTAAAAATTCTGATTACAGGAAAAAAAAATCCTGATAAAAGGCACCAAATGTAAAAGCGCCCCAATTGGGGGGGCCGTGTATAGTGGTTATTAAAGAAGTAGAGAAATTTGGACTAAATTGGTTTATTAATTAAACGTATACTAATAAAATAAAACATCTACAATTTACAATAAAAGAGAGAGATGGAGATATATCAGTATGGACTTACCCAGGAGTATGTTGACCGTAGACTTTGGGGCCGATTCAATAGGCATCTTGGTCCTTTTAATGATGCACAACACTCACGCACTACTCTCTCCTTTACTTAGTAATGTTATATTATATTCATCGATTCATTGTATTTTGCTCTCGTGTCTATCTGTATATATATCCGAGTATATCAATCGCATCTCAAATGAACTCTGCTATTTGTTTCTAGATTAAAAGCGCGCGTGATTATGGTTAATTAGAATTTACGCGTATTTTTCTTATCGAGTGATTAAGATGTAGCTTTTTCTTTCTTAAGGGTGAGATGAACTTTATACTTAATTCTGATATCTGGATACTAGATTAAAGACTTCACGTGCCTAGAAACCTTATATAATTTATCGTATGAATGTTTATTTCGAAAACAGTTGATTACTTATATTTCTGAGTCCAAGATAATGTGACTGCGTCACAAGATGAAGAGATAGAGAGAAATGAAAGTCATTTTCATCTTGTTTTTATAAAAGTCTTCTAAGGTAGAGTACCCAAAACATTATTTAATGTTAAAAAAGTATACATTTACAGTTTAACAAAAAAAGAAAAAAAAGGTTTGTAGATTATTAATTTATTAAAAGTGGTTAAATTTTTTATTGCGTGACTTTAGATTATTGATAATTAAGGGAGTTACCAATTTTACATATATGAAATTAAATTCACTACGCCCTATAAAATACAAATTTCAGAAAAATGCATATGATGTCACTATATTTATCTATATACAGTAAAACACAGCGTGATGGTTCCAATGCGAACCCATACATCTTATACCAGTCGGCTATAAGATTAAGTCATCTTAGGATTAATTTTGATTTGAGATTTGTATGAGAAAACTTATCTGACTAAATACACATCTCTTTTATTTTTTACTTCAGCATTTTTTTCTGTAAAACTAACCCAATTTCAATGATTTGGGCAATCGACAAGCCATTTTAAAAATCGTGCTTAATTTTGCTAATGTAAACAACGAGCTGTACAGTGAGTCATTTACTTTTTAGATTTAAAAAAAATATATATTTTAAAACTTTAACGCATTGAATACTTTAATTCCTGTATTATTAATATATTTAAGTTTTGTGTATTTTAATAGTTCATATCCAAATCATCGTGTTTAATTTTGTTAATGTAAATAAAAATGTAAAAAAAAAAAAAAAAAAAAAAAAAAAAAAAAGAAAGAAAGAAAAGAAAAAAAAAGAAAAGAAAGAAAGAAAAAAGGAGAAGAAGAAGCCTTTAACATAATTCGCCTTTGAAACAATACACTTAGTTTTTGCTTTAGAAGTAATAAAGGTTTAGACAACTTAACTCAATTTTATATACCCTATTGAGTTTAACATGATAATGTCATCTATTGGTGAATTTTCATTATAATTTTTTTATTATTATTTAATAAATGTCAAGCGCATCATTTGAATTATCTGTAGATCAAATTTTATCTCATTAGAATCAATAGAACACATTCTAGAATCCTCTGAAATGGGAAAATTATTTCTTGCTACCCTGTACATTATCACATTTAAGTATACTGAGTTATGATTTTAACATTCCTTTTATTCATTTCCATTTAATGGCATTCCATGACGGGTAAGTCAGAAAAGCGATATTACATTCCAAAATTATCTTATCACCGTGAAATTAAGATAAGCTTTAGAACAAGAGAAAATAAGTTAATTAATTTAAACGAGAGAAAAGCAGTTAATAAATCAAACTCCAGATCTATTTAGGCGTCATAAAGCAACGCGTTCAACAAAATACTTCACTAACTTTTATTTCAAAATTGATTAATGAATAGATTCATCTCCAATTGTCGGTAATGCAATATTCCAAAGCAATATTTTACGAGGAAACTTTTAATGTATGTAATAATTGAAGAAAAATATATTCAAAATTGATTCATATTCGATATTTAAATGTGATTTGAATTTCGCACATGAATTTTGAAGAGATTATTATAATTTAATAAAACAGAAAACAAATTAATAAAGACTCTACAGTAAAGATATGCCAACTTTAAACTACACAGAGAGAATTATATTCGATTGAAGAAAGAGATTTAAAATAGGTTAAATTGTACGATGAAAACCATAAGTTATGTCTTTGGACTGTTTCCCCAAATATATCAGTTATAACTGTTGTAAGTTGTCAGTTGTAACTTTTTTTAATTATTTTTTTTATTAATTTAACAAGCTAGACATGCTAAATTTACTTCATCTTTACAGGTTTGCAAAACAAGATTTCTTTAAATTTTGTGCAAACTAAAATTGCTATCTGGGATATGTTAAACCCTTCACTTAGCAAAGAAAAAAAAAAGAAGCGGACGATTTTACGGAGTTGTACTGGTAGTCAATCGAGACGCCAGTACAATTTACTGTTTTTTAAAGGAAAAATTTCCCGTAAATTTCAAGAAAAAAATTGATTTTTTTTGGAATTTACAGGAATTTTTCCTTTAAAAGACGTGAATTGTACTGGCGTTCCGATTACCAGACTATCTCTGTAAAATAATCGGTTAGTTTCTTTCTTTCTTTTTTTTTTTTTTTTTTCTTACAGTGTTCAGTTTAAATATCTATATCCATCCAAGTTATATACTTTTAAATATTTTAGTTCCTAAATTTGTTTTGAGGAAATCATAACACAATTTTATACTAAATTTGTGAATTTTTTTTTCTCCTTAGAAAAGTAACCTTTTTCGGTTGTTGGTATCTAAGCTTACATAAAACTTGGCACATAGTTAAAGAAATAAAGTTTTAGCTTATAATTTTTAGTAAAACTTAAAATATCTGCATAAATGATGAAAATCCCCATTGAGTTTTCAATGTCAAGGAAACTTGGCCCATAATGCAATCTATAACGAAAGAACAGGAGAAAAAAAAAAAACCCGAAGCAAAAAAAAATATCATTTTTACGTGACAAAATTTGAGATGACCTTGTTGCTTTTATTAAGCAATCACATCAGGGAATCACTTAATGAAACTTTTGCTCATTAACAGAAACGATGAAAGGGAGAAACAGGGAAAGGAAAAAAGTAATTTAGTTTTTGCAAATAATACTGTTATTGTAATTATGCTTATTTTTATCCCCAGATTTACAATTCATTATTACTAAGTCAGTGCAATTATTCATCAAAACGTACCTATGTTAAAGTCAGAAATCAAACAACAGCAAATATATATATATATATATAGCCATTCGGGGGAAAGCAATTCTGGAAACTTTCGGTATATTTTCCACTCATCATGACTCGCAGATCTCAAAACCAGCTTCCGTCTGAATGCTCATTTACCTATATAATTTTTGTCACGCGATAGCACTTGGATTTATTTATCGATTTGGATGTGAGTAAATATGTGTGCAAATTCAAAATAGTGTAATATATAAAATAAAAATAAAAATTCCCAAAATTTTTTTTCCCTTACGTGTTTTGCCTTGATATAAGGATGCTGGAGCGTTTTCTGCATCACATCCATCTTAAAAAATAGTTAAGGTATAGCAATTTGAAATTCTAGGATGGCTTAAGCCAGCAGATTAAAATTCTAGAAAAATTTTTGTTAAAACTTTCTCCCTCTCTACCTCTCTCTTTCGCTCTTTTTTTTTTTTTTTTTTTTTTTTTTTTGTGTGTGTGTGTGTGTGTGTGTGTGTGAAAGAAATAAATGCTAGATCCCTATTACATGGATTTTCTTTCCACTAAAATTTAACAAAAAATAAAAATAAAAATGCTTAATTTAGTCATTCAGACCTTTTTTTTTTTTTTTTTTTTTTTTTTTAACATTCGACTTTTTAAAACTATATAATTATGTAAAACCGAACAATTTTAAACTATTTTGAAAACTATTCACAATAATTTGAGGGTATTTAAAGAGAAAAAATTCTTTCAAAAATTTTTTCAAGCCTATTTTACAGAGATAAACTAATTCTTAGACTACTAAAATATAGTATTTATTATTATTATTATTATTATTATTATTATTATTATTATTATTTTTGCATTGTAGGACTTTTAGAAGAGTTTATTTTAGAGAACTAGAAGCATTCTCAAGTTGAACTCTTTTTTGAAAAGAGATTAAAATGTTCAAAGGAATGTCTCTGTACTGAAGGGAATTCTATTCCACGTGAAACGGATCCAGAATAATTACAAAAACATTGTTATAAAGCTTTTTTTTTTTTTTTTTTTTTTTTTTTTTTATAACAGGGAAATGACTATTGTGCGTTTTTATCTCTCTCTCCAACCTAGAGTCATATGCGATAGTTTAAAAGACTTGTCCATTTGCAGACTATCTACAGAAATTTAATTTTTACTAACTCGTGTATAAATCGCCCCCCCCCCCATTTTCAACTTCCAGATTTTGTCTAAAATTATTTGTCTTATAGACAGTAGTATATACAGTATATATAAATATATATATTTTCTGTGACAGGTCTATCTTAAAATTTTAAGAATTCCAAAAATTTCAAAAATCAAGAAGGAAAACCTAAGTCCTTTTATCTCTCTTATAAAACAGCCAATGAGTCAGTGTGACAACAGCAAAAAGAAAAAAAGCTTAACTTCATAATGAGGCGAGAAATAGTGAGAAATGTTTATTTTTCTGTTACTTCTTAGGTATTACTAAAAAGAATTGTTTTCAATTATTACCAAATTTAACCCACCGTGGTTAAACTTTATAAGCAATAACTATAAATTGTGAAAATATGCAAGATTAAGTTTTCAAAGTATCTTCCTGGTTTTTATGCCTTTCAAGGTCAGTGATTCATTTTTGGACCCCTTAATTTTAATTCCTATAGTACCATATTTGCACCAGAATATTGGAATGAAAATTTCCCTGTTATTAAGTACGTGAACAAAAGATTTTGCTTGTTTTGAAACTAAATTATGTATATATATATATACATTGTGATGTCATTCGTTCGTTGCAGCATTTCACGAATAGAAATATCTTGCTCCTGAAAATGGTTAATGCTTTTCCTCAGGTTTTGAAAATATCTATGATGCAAGTATTAATGACTTTAAAGAAAGAATTCTTTATCGTGGGATTTTCTTACTAAAAAGATCTCATAACAGGAAACCTTCAAAAGGATGCGAAGATAATCTTTCAATTGCGCCGCTTTGGACAGCCCTGCCCTGTATATAGATTATATACAGGACTGCACAAAACATCTCAAGTGCAATTCCGTTTATTTATGAAAATTGCTGAAAGGGAATGTTCAACTGTGCTGTGTGCTGCCTAACTGAACTAAATCTTAGCACAGTATGCATTATACGGTAAATCTACCATACGGTAAATCTACCACAAAGCTGCAAATGAAAAAATTACTGATTTTTTTTCCGACTTTTGATGGAAATTGGAGAAATTGTGTTTTAAAATATGTTATGATTTTACAAATTGTTTATATTATTATATTATTTATGTTGTATATGACAGCACAAAAAAATCTACCGAACCAAAAATCTTGAAAATCGGGGTAAAAGTACTTCTTATAATATCGAGTGCCGCTAAGAAGGGATTTTCGAAAATTCCACCCCTAAGAGGGATAAAAAAAGAACGAACTTTTAAAAAATTCCTTAAAAATTGACTTTTGTAGTTATTTTTCAACTTATATTAACTATTTTAACTATTTTAACGATAACTTATTTTAGTGTATTTTTTTCATGCTGAATCGAATGGTACTAAACAAATTCTTGTAAATCCAGTTGTTCGTGAGATTCTTCACATTTTCCTAATTAGCAGATGTCTTCGGCACAAAAACCTGATATTTTCAATCTTTATCTATATATATATATATAAAATTTCTCCCTTAGGAAGTTCAACGGATGATTTAAAATAATAACATGTTTCACCATATCTCAGAAGCAAATTCTAGAACTCAAGATAAAAAAAAATAATAAAAAAATTGTTAAATATTTTAGTACTTTTGTAATTTGTTAGTTATTTAGTCATTTTAGAGGTATTTTGTCGCCAACATGATCTTTGAACTGAACAATGTAAGATTACATAAATCAGACAAAAATTGTGGGTATTTGATTTGATATTAAGATTGTTTATTTAAATATATTTCGTTTGATTCAAGAATATTTTAGAAAAATTGACCAGCGTAGTGGGCGAAGGCTGCTAGTATAGTATAAGATAGTAATGATTCAGCATCTTAATAAAAATTTTTATTTCTCACTGGCTATATTAAACTGAATCCTCATTAATTCTAATTTTCTAATTCACTAAGATGTATTTGTTCCCTTTTTTCCGTTTTGGAATGCATTTTAGTTGATATACAGGGTAGTGTCCATCAAAGGACTCTATTATTTTAAGATTAAATAACTCGGAAAGTAAGATCAATAATAAAAAAAAGAAACAAAGAGTAGTTTTATTTATTTATTTATTTATTTTTAAAGCCGTAAAAACCTGATGCAATAATTTCAAAATTAGTTAAACATTTTATAGACAGGAGGCGCTGCAGTCGCCAAAAAAGAACACTCTGAAGCATAGAGTGATCAATATTCCTATTGAAGGAAATGAATGAATCCATCTATTTTGTGAAGCACAACGCCACCTGACGATAAAATTTATAACTAATTTTGAAATTATTGTATCAGATTTTTACTGCTTTCTAAATAAACCTATCACTTATTTCCTTCTTCTATCGATCTTAACTTTTGAGCTATTTAATTTTAAAATGACATGGTCTTTGGCTGGATACCTTGTATTTATTTGTATGAATAAGACGAAATTTAATTCCAGCAAAATTTTATTAATATATCGATTCATTACAATATAGACTTAGTTTCTTTAGAGCTTTAAATTCTCTTAATTTCTTTTAAACTACTAAAACTAAAAAAGCGCAAATACTGCTAAAAAATTCTGAAAGAATATTATAATATTTTGGCAATTTAAAATTATAGGTCTTGACGGGAAAATAAATAAGAGATTCCTATTCTCTTTTTTAGCAATTAATCACTTTTTTTTCCTCAATACAATGTTTAAAGTGTATTTTGCTATTTTGATTGTATGTACTCTCTTTTTATTTCTATATACTTCTGTTTTTATTTGTGTCATTTTTTTGCGTAGTCAATTTCCGTAAATGAATAAATATATATATAAAAGAATTTTTAGTACAATCATTATAATGGTTTGCTGTAAAGAATTCCCTGAAAACAGTAAAAAAAGATTCATTCAGTCATGGCAGATTACATGTAATAATTTTTTGGTTTGTTTTATCTTTATTTGTTAATGATTTAAAAATACCGCAATTTGAATCTTCTATAACACGTGAGAGTCATATGTGATTTCTAACTTGAGTGGAAAAACGCAATGTTTAAAAAATTATTTTCGATTAACTTTTAAGTTGAATGATAATGTCATCTCTTCAATATCCGGTTTCGTTTATAGCACAAAAAAGACATAAACAATTTTTATAAACACAAGCTTGAGTGGCATTTTCTTCGTAGGAAAAGTGATTGTGGTGTATTTTAATGATGTTTCGATGCTTCAAACATACTGAAATTTATACGAATTACTGAAGTGCACTACATCGTATTTTTATAGTTTATACAGTGCGTAATATTTGGGTTCACTTATGGAGAAACAGAAAAGAATTCGGTTGAAGGACCGACTATCTTTTTTAATAAAAAGCTATGTGTTGTTGACGGCTGGCTTTTTCGTTAACCGTTGCCACAGGTTAATTTCAGAAAATTAAACATTTGAATCCACTGAAAAAATTAATAGCTCGAAAAGAGTTTGTCAGAAAAGTGTTAGACATTATTTTAGTGTTAGACAGATATTTATATTGTACAAGCAATATTAACGGCTTTGCATGCTTAGTTTTTGAAATATGTGTGTCTAAAGAATAAAAAACTTTTATTAACAGGCAGAATAAATAAGTTTTATATAAAGTTTTCTTCAATGATACTTTAATGTGCCGTCAGTGCATAAAGGGTTAAGTAATTAAATTGCATATATTAGAGTAATTAATACATACATAAATATACATAATTATTAATTAATTATACTTATAATTATGCTTATTAGTGACATTTTGCTTCCTGTGCCTTAGACTCAAAACTTTTTTAATTTCATATAAAATGAAACGTAATTAATTCATCACAAGACACAGAAAGATTTTCTAACTATACGGATTTCATTTAATTAAAAAATATTTTAGTTTTATGTGTACACATCTTAATTTATCTTTTATAATGATTTTTGCACACGTTTATATGTTAAATTACAACTTTCCCAAAGAGTATTTGAAACACTTCGACGGTTTCAAACTGAAAATCTTCTGTAATACATGTCTGCAGCTTTTAATGACCATTTGAAAAAGTTCAGTTTTATGTATATATATATATATAGCTTTCTTTATAATTTGCATTCACGTCTTGAGCTAGTCATGACTGATAATTATAAACAACGAAGTTCGTTGCAATAAATAGTCTCATTTGAGCCGATAAAGCTCAAATCGATGAGTAATGTTGAAAACTTCCGAAGGAAGAAACGAGATTTTTGGAGTACTGATAGTTTCGGTCAGACCGAATTTTCAGCCACATTTTCGCCGAAAACGAATTTTCAGCAAAACTTAGATTTTGGGTCAAAAACCGAACGAAAACGAAACCTAATTTTCAGTCCATCTCTAACAAGGAGAGGACACGAGGCTTGTGTCACCGAATCCAGCGAGCCTTTGGGTATTGATAGAGTATAGTTAGTATATAAATATATCACAAAAATAAAGTGCAATATTCATGGGGGGGGGCCTTAAAAAACGACCCCCAAAGTTCACCCATTATTGACGAAAAATATATTATTAAACAAATTAAACTCCTTTGCGAGGGCTGGATTGTACAGTTGGCTAGACGCCAGATGTTTGCTTTTTTCGCTTTTCCGCTGTCGCCGGGTTCAAATCCCGTCCAAACCATTTATTTATTAATTTTTTTTTTTTTTTTTTTTTTTTTTTCCACAGACAAAATTAGGATTAGTTATTTTTGGACTACATTATCTGATTATTTATACGTATGACAAATGTAAATAAGAACATGTTTCTAAGCTCATTAATACACATTTATTTATTTACAAAGAATAACAGAGTTTCATTGAAACGCTACGGATATATATATATATATATATATATATATATATATATATATATATATATAACT
This sequence comes from Maratus speculifer, assembly GCA_964019185.1. Lineage (NCBI taxonomy): Eukaryota > Metazoa > Arthropoda > Arachnida > Araneae > Salticidae > Maratus > Maratus speculifer. The sequence goes on along the minus strand of OZ025289.1, from coordinate 274,040,628 downwards.
TATGCAATATATACGTATTTCTTTTACATTCAACATTTTTGGATTTTTGTAAATTATTTATACTTGTTTTACAATAACTTAGATATATTTTAAAATTACGTACAGTTATTTTACATTATTTACATTCAATTCAATACTATGCATTTAAAAATTAAATGCGTGCTTTTACAATTGACGTTTTGAAGCTTCTCCAAGAGGATTTTTTTTACAGAATAACTTTTTTCATTTTAATTAATAAAGAACAACGTCTAATCACCGAAAAACTTTAAAAACAAACTACCAGACTTATTCGCTCTGCAGCAGGTGACTGCTGAAAGAGTAAACATTATATACCCTCGCTGTTTATTTTCTATAGTGTACTAACAAGCTTGTTTTGCTTAACAACCACCTGCAAAACTACGTGATAAAATATCCCCGAAAATGGTTTTAACCGAAAACAGTTATTCTTAAACAAAACATAAAAGTCAATAAAAAAAAAAAAAAAAAAAAAAAAAATCGAATAATTATAATCTTTTAAATTGATAGGCATTAAACAAGACAAAAATGAAATAGCATATTTTAATTTTATGTAGTGTATTTTAATTTACTCCGCTATATTCGTAGAATGAATAAAATTAAAATTTTGTCGACTGAATAATTCTTTTTTTTTTTCATGCTATCACAAAACTGCAATCTCTCTGTAAATAAATAAGTATATATATATATATATATGTGTGTGTGTGCATGCGTGCAGAAGTATATTCTTATTTATATATGTCATACGTATAAATAATCAGATAATGTAGTCCAAAAATAACTAATCCTAATTTTGTCTGTGGAAAAAAATGGCCTGGACGGGATTTGAAAACGATGACAGCGGAAAAGCGAGAAAAGTAAATGTCTGGCGTTTAGCCAACTGTACAATCCATCCCTCGCAAAGGAGTTTAATTTGTTTAATTATATATTTTGCGTCAATAATGGGTAAACTTTGGGGGACGTTTTTTAAGGCCCCCCTGAATATTGCACTTTATCCTTGTGATATATTTATATACTAACTATACTCTATCAATAACCAAAGGCTCGCTGGATTCGGTGACACAAGCTTCGTGTCCTCTCCTTGTAAGACAAGTAATATTTAGTGCCTTTGTAATGAATACGGGATCATTTAACAAATATTGTGTAATTATTAATAGAAATTGTAATTTAAAACTTTTTGTTAATTTCCCCATCTTAAATTTCGAATTTTAGGAAAAAACATTCTTTGTGGAGATTTGTATCTGAAAAACAATCGCTAAGCCGAATTTCAAGTTTCTAGTCAATTCATTGTCACAAAAACAGAAAGTTGAGAATTTTTTTCTCCTGCAACCCTTTTAAATTTGGATTTAAAAAAAAAAAAAATCCGCTCTGTGCTTGTATTTGTTTTTTAAAACTCGCATCTGTGTGAAATTTTAAGTTTCTATCTTTAACGATTCCATAGTGATCATCATTTAGAGCGTTTTTAGTACAATTTGGGCTCATTTCACCTTTTTATATTTCGAAATAAAAAGAAATTTCTGATGTAATGTTCATTTGACTCTTAAAAGCAGCAGCCATGTCAAATTTAAAGTTTCTGTCATTAATAATTCTGCTGAAATTATAATTTACTGCGTTTTTAGAAAGCTTTTCACGCATTTCATTCTTTTAAAATTCAATTTTATTATTATTATTATTTAGAAACCATAACATTTCTATGTTATATATGTACTAGCATGTCAAATTTCAAGTTCCTTCAATTTCACAAAAATCTGAATTTTCGATTTTTTTTCTATTGCATTTTTTTAATCGTCAAAAAAAAAAAAAAAATTTAACTTTTATATGCGTGTATCTGCATCTTAAAGATAGCGGCAAAATTTTACGTTTCTATACTTAACAATTTCATAGCAATAGTAATTTAGAACAGTTTTAGGTAAGTTTTTCTCGCATCTCACCCCTTTAAATTTCGAATTTTCTTTCAAACTGTTCTGAGCGAACACTTATGACTAAACAGCCCCAAGGAGGGATGCAGCCGTCTATTTACAGGGGGGGGGGAGGCATGGCTCTTTTTTTAGGGGAAGGGAGAGGGGGTCAGATCTGTTAACAAACAATTTTTATATTGAAGACTGCTCCAGTACCTAAAATGGCTACTTTTCTAATACTTTTGAGGACTCGTTTTCATTCATAAATACAAAAAAATTACATTAATGATCGTAAAAATATAAAATTTACACATTTTATTAAATACCAAGAAATTAAAAAAATTGTCATTTTCTTAAAAAAAAAAAAAAAAAAAAAAAAAAAAAAAAACAATCATTTGGAAAGTGAGCATTTAAGACAATTTTTGAGACATGAAAGTTACAAGAGTTATCGTCATAAAGGAACCGATTGGTTGTCGTGACCTGTAATGCAGTTTAAAACTCCATATTTTGCGTAGATTTCTAAAAAGATTTTTTGTCTTTCCCGAGAAATGGAAAACGCTAATTAATCATATTTGTTCTGAATAGGTGCACTTGGAAATATCGTGCATCTGATATTGTAAATGACTTCCTGATTCTTGAATGTGTTTAAAATTACCTGCTTCGGAAAAAAAAACTGATTGTTGAGCAAGGGGTAAATTTAAAATAATTTAATATTATTTCCTTTTTAAAATGCGTTTTTAAAATTTTCTTCATCGGGGGGGGGGGGGGGAGACCCTCATGAGTTTTCCTTGGATCTGCCATTGACAGCAACAGTCATTTCAAATTTTGAGTTTCTGTCGAATGAGTTTCTATTATTTTCGATATGAGTCGAACATTTAATAAAAAAGAATATTGCCCAGTTAAACTGATGGCATTGAGCTCACAGGCTACGCATACTAATTGTACATTATAGCCTTGCATTTTCGTTAATTCCGTTCGAAAAAAAATAATTAAGAAGGGGAAACAGCTCTCCCCTTTCTCCTTTTTTATACTTAATCATTGAACCTCCTAAACTATCAAGTACATGCTTTATCATATTAAAAAACCTATATCCAAAATTCAGAGCAAATCGGATAATTCTTAATAAAAACCCATTTAGCATTTATATAATTTAAGAGGAGTTAGTCTCCTCTTTATACTTAACCATTAAACTTCCAAAACTATTCAGAGATTTGAACGAAATCTGACAATTCTGCTTGAAAAATCCATTTATACAAGTTAAGGGGAGGGGCCTTAGAACCCCCGTTTCCCCTGTTTATACTTATTCAATGAACACCTAATAACAGCCACGGACTCGCCTCATCAGAATGATCCTATATCTAAATTTTGGACGAAAACTGTTAATTCTGAATGAAAATCCCGTTTATATCAATTAAGGGGAGGGGCATGAGCCCCCCGTTCCCCCTGTTTATACTTATTCAATGAACACCTAATGACAGTCACGGAATCGCCTCATCAGAATGATCCTATATCTAAATTTTGAACGAAAACTGTTAATTCTGCATGAAAATCCCGTTTATATCAATTAAGGGGGGGGGGGGAATGAGCCCCCCCCCGTCCTCCCTGTTTATACTTATTCAATGAACACTTAATAACAGTCACGGAATCGCCTCATCAGAATGATCCTATATCTAAATTTTGAACAAAAACTTTATTCTGCATGAAAATCCTGTTTATATCAATTAAGGGGAGGGGGCTGAGCCCCCCGTTCCCCCTGTTTATATTTATTCAATGAACACCTAATGACAGTCCCGGAATCGCCTCATCAGAATGATCCTATATCTAAATTTTGAACGAAAACTGTTAATTCTGCATGAAAATCTCGTTTATATCAATTAAGGGGAGGGGCATGAGCCCCCGTTCCCCCGCTTATACATATCGAATGAACTCTAAAAACTAATCAGGGAAGCGCCTTATGAGGATATACCTATATATAAAATTTCAAGTGCATCCGATATTTTTATCATGAGTTATCGCGTTACGCACGAACGAACATACGAACGTACATACAGAACGGACGGGCACATAAGCTCTCAGGCTATGATAGCCTGTGAGCTAAAAAACTATAACTCAAAATAAAATGTAGTTGAAAACTGACCAAACACATCCTTTTATCACTAAGTTTGTCTAAGTAAACTAATTGAAATATCACTGTATTTTTATGAATTCGTCTTTAAACTTCGGAACTATATTTTCTTCCGAGGTTTCTAAAGATAAAAAACGCTTTTTGGAATTGCGGTAATTCGGAAGAGGTTATTATATATTTTTGTTCGTGGTTACATTATTATTTTCTCGATTAAGAGGTATTTGCCTTTCTTTAGTACATGAGATATTACTGAACGAAGGTTTGAGGTTTTTCATGCCCTATAAGATATTTTTACTAATCTAAACAGTGTAACTAAACTTGACTTTTCTGCTTATCCTGTTCTGTTAAAGTGAAAAAAATTTTGTTCGTCTGTTTCTGGATTATTAGTTTTATTTTCCTATAAATATGTTTGATTGTACATACTGCGTTATCCGGTTACATTCCCAAGTTTGCGAAAATATTCTTTGTTACCAAATATAACTTTTAATGAAAAAGTTCAGCTATACATTTCTGAAATTTTGACTAAATAATAAAGTTTTGAGGATCTTTGAATAGAATACAGCTGCCAATAAGACTACCTTGAGAAGATCTTCTAAATATTCAAGGTTTTGTAACTTTGTTATGATGCCGGGTTTTTTTCCGCCAGTTAAATGTAAGCCTCAATTCATCTCTAAGTGGGCCACCTGTTTTAGAAACAATAAAATATTATATTTACTAAAGACTGGCTGGATTCCCCATAAATTGCGTACATAAAATGGCGCGACACCGGTCGAAGTTGTCAAGCCCCGGCACAGCGAACGCTTCCTTTTACTCCAGTCCCCGATGACGTCATCCCAGCTTTCCTTCCCCATCTACCGTCGAGATCCCCTGTTCCATTCCCGGGAAAATTTGCGACAAAGTATCTTCTCATCTCCCAATCTAAATTATGAAAAAAAATTTATATACTCACATTCTCATGAAGTATCTTTACAGATAGGCTGGTCGAGAGGAATCTGCTCCTGGGAAGCCTGGACTTGGAATGTCGATCGCGATCGACGCGCTGACGTACGAGCTTCGATATTCGGCGGTCACCGACCGACAGTGCGCTTCTGTGTTGGCGCAGTGCTGAGGTCCACCCCGCGGGCACTAGGCGCCACCAAACTCCTCGCATGGCGACCGACCTAGAGCTCGCGCACACTGTAGGGGGGGGAACGTCAATACGCCACTCCCGATCCATACGGGGCCGCGCTCCTTTCCTTGCCTCTGGTCCCGGATTTTAGACTACGTATAAAGCTCCTAGATATATCAGGCAAAGGTTATTCGAATAGATTTATATGGCACGACAAAATCATCTCAGTTATAATATAAACCCAGAATATGTTAATAGGTGCAACAGATCTCGTCACAGTTGGATTTCCGAAATTAGAATCGCATACCCGAAGGGATACCTATTGAAAAGAATTATACCACACCGGAATAGAGCGTGACACTATAGTATCGCTTGTATTTGACAATAATATTCTAAATTAAATCAACTGAAACACGTGAAGTATCTTACCTTTTATTACACTGTCTCTTAATCCTTTTGAGTACACCTTAATTGAATTAAAACTTTTAGGGCACATCACAATAATATCTTAACTTTAAATTACCAGAATATGAAAGTATTTGTATTTAATCCATTTCTCCTACTTGGTGGGATTTTATAGTTAGTATATATTTTCAGGATTCGTACTATAAATTTACAGTTTTTATATAATCGAAAATTGGCATTAAATAATGAAAAGATAGCTATTTTAAAATAATGGTGGCAATTCTGTTTCTTTTTTTTCCTCATTTATATAATATATATATATATATGTATAAATATAATGTAAAACCAACAGCAATTCATATCTCGTCGCAATTTGATTTCCGTAATAAGAATCGCATACCCGGAGGGATACCTATTGAAAAGAATTAACCATACCGGAATGGAGCGTGACACATAATAATATTGTAAATTAAATTATCTGAAACACATGAAGTATCTTCTACTACACTGTTTCTTAATCCTTTTGAGTACACCTTGATTTAATAAAAATTTTTGCGACACATCACAATAATATCTTAACTTTAAATTACCAGAATATGAAAGTGTATTCAATCCATTTCTCCTACTTGGTGGGATTTCTGGCCAATATATAATTTCAGGATTCGTACTATAAATTTACAGCTTTTATATAATGAGCGAAAATAACTATTAAATAATGAGAAGATAACTATTTTAAACAAATGATGAGAATTCTCGTTTTTTTTCTCTCTCTCTTTTTTTTTCTGCTTTTGTTATACATTCATATAATGCAAAATTAAGAGTAATTCATTTTGTCACAACTATTTCACTTAGCTTTTGTGCACTGCATAAAGTTTAATTGGTAGTAATTAGCTTTTGCCCCATGAGTTTTCACTTTATTTGATTGTTCTGAATGCCACTGGCAAGTTTTCTGGCCCAGCAAAATGCAACTTATCTATATATTGAAACAATGAATTCAAACTATGTGCTCAGGCATTTGTAATAAATATAACAAAGAAAAGAGTTGTACATTTAAAATGCAAATTATTACAAATAAACAATTGTTGCAACACATGAGTTAATAGATATTAAATATATGTTAAAGAAATAACACAATGATTAGTTAAAAATCATTCAATTATCATTAGTTGTCTTAAAGTTATTAATTATTAAACTTAAATTTGAATCGAATTTAAAACACTTTATATTATCGCCAATAATAGGTAAATAAACTGTTCTTGCCCGATCAATTCTCACTTTATTTGATTGTTTTGAATTCTATTGGCAAGTTTTCTGGTCCAGCAAAATGCAGCATTTGTATATATTGAAACAATAAATTAAAAATAGGCATTAATATAAATAACAAGCGAAAGAGTTGCATATTTAAAATGTAAATTATATTAATATATATACATTGGAACACATGAATTAATAGATATGGAATATATGTTAAAGGAATAACAAAATAATTAGTTGAAAAATCATTCAATTACACTGGCGCACCGACAGGGGGAGTTAAGGGGGCTACAGCCCCTTCCAGAACGCGGGACTAGACTAATTATTTAAAATTTTCTAAAACTATGAAGGTTTATTACTATTATTTTTGTATTTTTTTCCAAAATAAAAAATTTGAAAAATACTAACATTTTTACAATTTTATTTTCATTATATATAAATTTTCTTATGAAATTTGAAATGTTAACATTTTTAATATTCTCCACTTAATGTCTTCTTTTTATTTATCAAAGAGGTTTAAGTCTTCAGAATCAAGCCCATCAAAAATTTTCAAAACCCTACCCCTAGGTTTCACTGACTCCCCCCCCCCCTCCGCAATATTCATCATAATTCATCATAGTTTTCTTATGATATTTGAAATGTTAACATTTTTAATATTCTACACTTAAAACAATGTCTTCTTTTTATTTATCAAAAAGATTTAAGACTTCAGAATCAAGCCCATCAAAAATTTTCAAAACCCTACCCCAGGTTTCACTGACTCCCCACCCCCCTCCGCAGTATTCATCATTCGCTCTGCATCAAGTCAATGGAAAAAGTGTATGTCGGGCTCAACATATCTTGTCCATTTTGAATCAAATGTTAAAAAAAAAATCGAACCGAACTCGAAAAAATGCATGTCGGGCTGGACATATCTTGTCCATTTTGAATCAAATGTAAAAAAAATCGAACAGAACTCGAAAAAATGCATGTCGGGCTGGACATATCTTGTCCATTTTGAATCAAATGTAAAAAAAAAAAATCGAACAGAACTCGAAAAAATATATGTCGGGCTGGACATATCTTGTCCATTTTGAATCAAATGCAAAAAAAAAAAAAAAAAAAAAAAAAAAAATCGAACCGAACTCGTCCGACATTCCGGACAAGATCTCGAAAACATAGACCTCTAAAATTTGCTAGCCGTTTCTAAAGCTTAATCCTGGGTCCGCCGCTGTTCAATTATCATTAGATGAATTCCAAGCGTAACAGAGGGGAAATTACACAAGAATTTTACCATTTAAATACTTACTAAATTTTCCAAAGACAAAAATTTTACAAGACTATGTTAATTTATGGAACAATGCTTAATTAATTAATTAGAAACGATGAAAAAGCTTAATTATTTAATTATAAATTAATTAAAATGGTATGTAACAGAGGGGACAACCCCCCCCCACACACACACACATTTTTTGACATGCACTATAATTTAAATAAAACTCTGTGATTTGGAAATTACAAAAAAATAAATTAAATGTATTTTTTAAGTAAAGAGATATCAAGGTAAAATAATTATCTATCAGATTGTTTAAATTGAAAACACATTTTATTTAAATGAAATTAATCGAACGTAACAGAGGGAACATCTTACAAATTCAGTGATCATATTTCCAGTGCAATATCATTATGAAAGGTGACGTTTTGATTATTTACCCGTAAAGCATGGTGACGTCACTGCAAAGTCGTTGTGAAGTCACATTTTGACTTTGTGACCATCGATTGTCGATGTGACGTCACGTGACGTCGATGTGAAGTCACAGTGACTAAAATGTGAAGTCGTTATGGCCGTTTTAGAACTCTTTTATGACGTTTCACAAAGTGGTCACAATGTGACAAATTTGTGAAAAATGTCAAATTTGTGACTAATTTGACATTTACATTGTGACGAAACTGTGACAAAAGCGACGATATTTAAATTGCCAGAAACAAATTTTTTAAAGTAAATAACATGTTTTGAAGGATATTTATAATTTTCTAAAGATTTTTAAGAAAGTCACATCTCAGTCACAATGTGACGTCACTGAGTGGTGGCATTTTGGTCACAGATGTGATGTGACCAAAGTGACTCACATTGACGTCACTGTGACCATGCATGCTATTAGGGTAATGTTGGTGTTGGTAGTACTTGTTTTATTTCAAACATATGAACCCATGCTATATCTTTATGATTATATTTAAATGTTTTCAGTCCACAAGACCGACTTAAAAATACAACATGGACATTGTCAGTTTCCTTGTCAATTTCAATTATTTGGGCAACAAATTCCACCATCCTATTCTTTCTTTGAAACATAACAATTGCAAATTTCCCAAAATTAACATCAGGAGTTAACAAATTGTTATTTTCTACAGATTTATCCATACCATATTTGAAGCAAAACTGTACACCTTCTTCAACAGACACAGATGAATAAGAAATACAATATTTTTGTAGCACTCTAGCACAATGAATTCTCCTCAAATTTGATATAGCTTTTATATTTGAAACTCTTTCACTAAAGGCAGCAATGTCCCTTTCTACATCCTCTTTTGCACAATAAATAATTTCTACTCCATTGCAAATGGTATCAGCAAATGATTTAGCATCAGATGGTGGAGGAGCCCATTCACCCAGACATAATTCCTCGGTACACAGCCCTCTTTCAGTACATCCCACTCCATCAACTGCACTCTTTACATGACTAGTAGCAAAATAATGCCAATTGACTTTAAAGGGTGAGAAAGTAACATTGCAAAGTGTGTATTTCTGTTTGAATTGGGATGACGGCCCATTACTAAAAGTGTCAATTTCTTTTAACACAGGGAGTCCTTTTTATAATTTATCAAATAGGATTTCATTGAAAGTGTGCATTGCATATTTGTCATGCTGCATATAGTCATTGGCTATGATATAACTCCTAATTTCTTTTTCCTTTAAGAGATCATCTTTTGGGTGCCAGGCAACAGCAGTAAAACAAAGAACACTGCTTGTGAATCCAATGTGCTGATTGTATCTCATTTTGTGTAACAAAAGTAAAGTTTTCGCTAAAATCTACTTGTAACACACACTTGGTTGAATTTTATTTAAGCTGCTTAAAATAATTAGATTGTATTGAAAATTAAATTGTGTTAATAATTAGATTCGTTCACAACCATGTGTAACCGAGAGGACATTTAGCTCCATCTCCTCTGTTACGTCGCCTCGGTTACCCATGTATTTAAAAAAAAATTTTGAATATATTTTCAAAATTATTACATAATATGATTACACAAATGATATTTATTGTAAACACTTTTTATTAAATTTAAATCTTTTTTATATATTGAATAAAATAAACTTAAAAAAAATTGTAACAGAGGCGACAAATAAAAATTGTAAATAACATTATTTTAAAGAAATAAGAAGAAAGTCGTATATGAAGATTATTACTGTAAAACTATGATTAGGAACCATTTAACTTACTATATAAATGAAAAAATGTATAAAATCACCATATTTTTAATAAATAGTTGATCTTTTAAAAAGTCACATTTTTAACATTATAATTCAAAATAATTAAATACCCATTATTTATCTTAAAGTTTAAATAAACCATGCATAATTTTCAAAAATAAATATTAAATCCATTAACTTTAGGTGCCTTTTGGTGCCTTTAGGTGCCTACTTTTGGTGCCTTTAAAATGACACCAAATACTTGAAGATAACATGAAGTTGAAAAATTTATTACTGGCTTCAGTTGGCATGGAATTCGTCATTCTACCGTCGTCTATTTCGTCAGTCTATTCACAGTCACCTAAAATTCATTAATTTCTAAATTTAAATTGAATAGAATATTTGAAATACTCTATATTAGTGCCAATAATAGATAAATAAAATATTCTTGTTTTACCAAAATAAGCTTTCATGACTTTTCTCTTTTTCAGGACTTAATAATAAATAACAAAAGAAAGAGTTGTACAATTAAAATGTAAATTATCACGAAAAAGAAAAAAAAGCAATTATTGGAACGCATGAATTAATGGATATGGTATAAATGTTTTAAAGAAATAACAAAATGATTGGTTAAAAAATCATTCAATTATCATTAGTTGCCAAAAAAAAAAAAAAAAATATATTTATTAATAAATTTAAATTTGAACCCAATATTTGAAACACTTTATATTAGTGCCAATAATAGGTAACTAAACAGTTCTTGTTTTACAAAACTAGGCCCTCATCACATTTCTCTTTTAAATGCTTCTTAAATATATATATATATATTGCATAGTTAAGAATAATAGTGGTGATCCTTAAATAAGTTCACATGTTGTTTTAAACAAACTTTTTTAAATAAATTCCATAATTCTTAAACAATTCCAGCAAAAATAAATAAATTAATTACAATAATAAAAATAAAAATAATCTATAACAATAAAGATACAAGTATGTTTGTCTGTCAGCGCTGTTCTGAAGAGACCGCTGCATGTAGAGTTACAAAATTTGGAGGGAAGGTACTTCTGTACATGTAGTTTTGAAACTTGAAGCCCGATTTTTGATTTTTTGATTAGAATTTTTTTATTTAATTTTTTAGGTGATTTTTAGCGCTCTTCTTATGTTTCGAGGCGATTTTCCCATATTAGTGAAAGGAATACGGTTTCATTCTTTTCACTCAATATAGTAATTTTTCTCCTCTTTTCAATAAAGTTTAATCGGAATTCTTGTGGTGATTTTTGAATTTTTAGTAATTTTTTCAATGCAATTTTTAGTGTTTTTTTTTTTTTTTTTTTTTTTTTTTTCATTTTGCGGCTATTTTTTGACAATGATAAGAACAGAACTGATTCAAACTTTCAGCCTAATGAACTAAATTTTGTCTGCTATATGATTTTTTAATTTCAGTGACTTTGAATGCGATTTTGAATGTGATTTTCGATGTGATTTTTAGCAATTTTTAAATTTTTTGCTCGTTTAGCATGGTTTTTTTTTTTTTTTTTTTTTGTCATTTTTGTCAAAATTATAGATTTTTGTATGCATCATGATCTTATCTATTCTTGAATTGCATGTAAGAAAAGCAAAAAACATAAAATTAACGAATGAGCAATAAAGTTATAAATTAGGATATTCACAGTAATCTGTAATAATAAAGAGACAAGTATGTTTGTGTGTCAGCGCTGTTCTGAAGAGACCGCTGCATGTAGAGTTATAAAATTTGGAGGGAAGGTACCTCTATACATGTAGTTTGGCACCTCAAAGCCCGATTTTTGATTTTTTGATTATAATTTTTAATTTAACTTTTTAGGCAATTTTTGCGCTCTGTTTATGTTTCGAGGCGATTTTTCCATATTAATGAAAGGAATATGGTTTCATTCTTTTCTTTCAATATAGTAATTTTTTTTCTCTTTTCAATAAAGTTTATTCGAAATTCGTGCGGTCATTTTTGGACTTTTAAGGAATTTTTTTATTGCGATTTTTAATATTTCTTCACATTTTGGGTCTATTTCTTTAGAATTATAAAAATAAAATTGTTTCAAAGCCTAATTAACAAAATTTTTTCTGGTATGATTTTTCAATTTCAGTGATTTTTTTCATTTCGATTTTCAGTACGATTTTCGATGTGGTTTTTAACGATTTTTTTTTTTTTTTTTTTTATGCGTTTAGCATCTGTTTTTTGTCAGTTTTGTCAATATTACAGAGTATTGTTCGCATCATGGTCTTATCAATTTTTAAATTGCATGTAAAAAAGGCAAAAACCATAAAACTAATGAATTAGCACTAAAGGAATTATTTTGAATATCCAGAGTAATATACACTAATAAAATAACTAAACGCACTGGCTGTGTACATGTATGTTTTTGTGCGATAGCTAGCAAAATCTACTGCACTTACGAGGCTCAAAACTTTCTTGGAAATACCCCAAAGCCCCTCCTGATGTATCTGACAGTGAGATTTTCAAAATTCTAATTATTACTTGAGTAATTCCTCTACCGTTTCACATTGCAGTCCTTTTGAACATTTTTACCGCTAAATATTATTTGTTCATTTTTTATACCCATCTTTCACACAGCCAGTGGCCATGTATTTAAGACAACGTAATTTCACATATTTCAAATTCCTTTAATATTATTATTTCGGAACCGTGCAACGCCGGGCGGGTCAGCTAGTAAAAAATAAATCAAAAACATTCTGTCTTATCCACGAAATTAAAGTTCCTTGGAACAAACCAAAAAATTTAAAGTAACTATAAATCAGTGATAGGCATAAAACTGTTGTTTAGATGTTGCACGCGACTAAAACTCTTTTTAAAAAAATAACAGCTTTTAAATCATATCATATATATTATAAAGCAGAAGTTCTGAAACTTCCAAACGGGTGTTTTCAAAAACTACCCGATGGATTTTTTTGCCAATTGTATCATTCGATAGGAAATATTTTTCCGAAGGTTTATGATTCAAATTTACAGGGATAAGTCTGATTTTTCGCAGTAAATTTCGTATTTTTCGGTTATTTTTGACAAAAGGGTTGCCAGTAGTTGTTTTTGGCGAAAATTATAATTGCTAAAAGAATTAAAATGGCTATATCAATTAGAAATATTACAAATATCTTGCAAATAATAGCAGAAAATAACTACTGATAATATTAATAATAATAAAGAAAGACCGCTTAAATGAGGCGTAATATTATAAAAATATATTTATCTTGAAAATGAAAAAAATATTTGTAATGCTTAAAAAATAAATTAACGCGAAAAATAACAATTAGTTCAACTTTTGGCTACTTATCCCTGGCGTTAGAATAAAAACATGAATTTCAAAAATTGATTAAATGAGTTTTGAATGATAGTTATTTCCTTTTTTATTATTTTCTTTCTCTTTTTTGTCGAATTTCCGTATAATATAACTTACAGCAGAAAAAAGCAGATCTGATTGTAAAAGACACTGTAAGTTGTGAATTACATATTCGTTTCTGTACGATTTTCATCTTGCTTTTGTCGCCAAAGAATGTGTTTTTAAGCCGAAAATGCACTACTGACTTAATGCCTGACATACGTAGGTTCTTAATGGTCGCTATAATGTTTTTTTTTTTTTTTTTTTTTTTTTTTTTCAAGTGAAGATAATTTTTAGAGTATATTTTAATATTTAATCGTAAATTATGAGTATAACTCTTTTATTTCTTTTTGCAAATGTTTTTATTGTTAATTTAATTTTTCTTGCACCATTTCGTCAATTTCACTTACAGGAAAAATTACAGTTTTAAAATTTAGAAAATGAAGAAGGAAAGATTATCCCGTCGATTAAAAATCTACCTCCAAATTCCAAGATTAAATGTCAATAATGGATGATCATAAATGTCACATTCACTTGACATTAAGCATAATATAAATATTAATTATGTCATCAAGTGATTTTTAATTCGACATTTTATTTCTACTTTTATATATGCTCTGCTAATTTGTTTTTCGTTATTTAAATGAAAATTTATGCTAATCTATATAATCTGGCTAATAGTTTGGCGATTTGTATAATTTGGCGAAATTGGTCGACGGTATAACCAAGTAGTACTGAAGGAAAAATTTTGCAATTCAAAGGAAATTTATGCAATTATGGTTATTACTATAGATAAATTGAACATTTTGAAATAAAAAATTCCCTCTGAATAAAATTTACAAGTCTTTTTTTTAATTAACCATTTCCTCTTCAATATTTCTTCAATCAATATTTCGCTATTCTCTTTCGGGCAGGCTAAAAAAATGTATTTTAAATATTTGATTAGATAAAACATAAATAATATTTTTCTATTTTTTTTTAAATATTTTTTAAATCTAATTCTACCTCTATGTGTCTTACATGAGGAAATAGCAGAATTACTTTAAAAAATGGTTTTATCTGTTAATTGTATGGTATTTGTTTATTTGGGTGTTTGAATTTACTTTCGTCACCAAACAATGCGATTTTATACCAAGAAGGCATAAGCCGGAGCGATGTTCGCAATAACTAAATTCTCTCACTCTATTTTAAATGTGTGAGAGCATTTTTAGGATAATTTTTTATGTTTAATTGTAAATATATAAATAGCAGTTATAGCAAAAAAAAAATGCGTATAATGTTTAAATTTTAGTATAAATGTCTTCCTCATCCAAACTGTAAAATAATTTAATTGCAACTTTTTTAAAGTTTTGGCGCAGATGTCATATACGCACCACATTCGCACGATTGCAACAAAATGGCGATTTTATGCCTCACATGGTAAACCGACTATGGTTGTTTGTTTATTAATAAACTATTTATTAACTTTCATTTTGTTTCTTAAAATAATATAAATCATTTTGTTCTATAGCTATTAATTAAACTTTTTTATTTATTAATTTTTTTTCAAATAATAGAAAATAATTAAAAAATATTTATTAAATTGGTAATTAAAAACCAAGTTTTCTCCAAATTGGCGCCAGAAAAAAATTGCGCCAATGTGGTGCATACATGACATCTGTGTCAAAGTTTTTTCACTATACATAAGTAGGGAAAATGCAGTATAAATACCGATTAAAGTTTTTTCCAAATATGGAAATTTTGTCACAGTTTGGTCATATACTCATCGAGGTATCTCACTGGCGCCAAAATGGCATTATTTGCCTTATATGGTAACCCAGCTATAGTTGTTTATCTGATAAGTTGTTTATTTACTTTCGTTTTCTTTTTTGAAATGATATTTGTTGTTTTGTTTTACAGTTACTTTTTCATTTATTGTTAATTGCTGTTTAAAATGATAGAAAATAATAAAGTATATATAAATTTCTTTGGTATTCTAAAACGAGGATTTTGCCACATTGTAGTTGCAAGAAAATCGTGCTAAACCTATTGCGCATATGATGTCTGTGTAGGAATCTTTTGTGAAATATGAAAAGTGTAAATTGGCTATTACTTGATTATCACGTCAATCAATTTCGCCAAATCGTTCGCCAAATTATACAAATTTACATAATTTTATCTTAAATAACAAAGAGAAAATGCTTAAATACGAAAGAGCAAATAATTTTGTTTTCATTTTTCAGGAGGAAATTTTGCAATAATAAAGTAATTGCTGTAGTGAGAATTTTAATGTGTGTTTTTTTTTTTATCGTTGGCAACTTTCTGTAACGAAAAATGTTTTTTTTTTTTTCCTGCCATTGTTTTGTAAGAGCTGGTTTTGCAAAGCCATGTTAAGGTGGTATTCAAATTTTTGAACCCTTCCCAATTACCATCCCTTGGGTCGATTGTGCTCATTTGTAATTCTCACTGAGATATTAACCATCTCAATGTACTTGACGAGTTTGAAGATGATTCTTGATAATTGTGCCTTTTATTGCGCGGACAAAATTTAATATAAAGTTTTTAGGTGCGAGTAGCTTTGGGTTCCTGGCTTCACATAATGAAAAGTTGTGAAGAAATTTTTCAGAAGTTGTACCTTGGTAACGACTGTAATAATTAATATTTCGTCAGATAAGGGAAAAATTTAAATCCTGTTGCCATAATGGTCTCATTTCGCTTCCAAATGTGCATTGTTAGTAATAAATTAAAATAGTCACTTCTAAATAGCTGGTTTTTGTCCAAAGTTTGAGATAATTTAATATCACAATGGTGTCTAAATCGTTTTCAGCAATGAGCAAGGTGCTGCTGGAGGTCCAAATTATTTAAAATGCAAATTTAAATTCACCAGTTCGTTTCATCCACGATTGATTTTGAAATATTGACCAGCGCAGCGGGAATAGCCTGCTAGTATATTATAAAGCAGAAGTTCTGAAACTTCCAAACGGGTGTTTTCAAAAACTACCTGATGGATCTTTTTGCAGATTATATCATTCGATAGGAAATATTTTTGCGGAGGTTTATGATACAAATATACAGGGATAACTCTGATTTTTCGTACTAAATTTCGTATTTTTCGGTTATTTTTGACGGAAGGGTTGCAACAACTAATTTTTTGGCGATAATTATATTTCAAAAAAGAAATGAAATGCTTTCTCTAATGGAAAATAATATAAACATTTCGAAAAAAACCCTGTTAATTCATTGATTTAAAATAAATAATGATAAAAAGAAAAAAATCCGTTTAATGAAAAATAATATTATGAAAGGAAAATATTTATCTTTAACGAAAAAAAAGAATATTTATCTTTATATATAAAAATCTTCTGTGCATGTGACAACTGAACTCCTCCTAAAGACTGGGCCGATTTTAATGAAATTTTGTATGTGCGTTCCAGTGGATTCGAGAATGGTTTAGATTCACATTTCATCGAAATTGATTCAGTACTTTTTTAGTAACTAGGCAAAAACTAATAGTTTGTGATTTTTCGCTATTTAAAGTTTTGAATAAGTTCGATGAATAGAGTGTGGACGAAATGTCCGAGCTGTCTAAGGCGGCAGATTTAAGCTATGCTTCTTGAAGAAAGAGGTCGCGTGTTCGAATCCCGCTCCTGACAAACGTGTATGCTTTACAATAATATTTCCTGTATTATAATTTTTCTTAACCGACTTCATAAAATCGTTAACTTTTAACTAAAATGAGAAAAAAAAAAACTTTTCTGCCAAAAATTGAACCGAATTCAAAAAATACTGAAGAGTGAAAAATAATTTCCTTACATAATTGTGATAAGAAATTAAATTAAGAGCGTAGTGTTTATCGCGCGTATTACTATATTTACGTACATTTATTTGATTTTTTGGAGTCGGTGCCAGGAGAACAACGTCTGTCGGGTCCGCTAGTTAAAAATATAATAAAAGAAAACATGCGGAAAACATTTCAAATGAATATCATATCTCACGATACTTATACAAAGGATTAAAGTAGGATTAATTAAGCGCAATTATTTACCATTAACAAATATCTTCACATTTTATTTTTTAATATATAGTTAAACTATTTGTTTGTAGTGGTTCATACTTTTAGTGATATTCAATTACTTTATTTATTATACTGATTTTTTTTATTTACATTTAATTAAAACAGTCTCAAATAAATCATTCCGAGTATTAGAAGAGATTTGTGGTTGTTTCAATTTATAAGATAACCATAAATAAAAAATTTAAAGCATGTTATTATATATGGGTAAGAATAGCTTTTAAACAGGCATTAAGGAAAACAGATGTACTTATTTGTTTTTAATTTTTTTCTACTCAAGATTGACACATGAATACTTGCTTTTCGATCCAAAATCTGCCTGTTCACATTGCCCAAATTGTGTTTTCTCCGAACTTATCATCCATCATATTTAATTAAGAGATTGTTTTAGGCTCAGTGGTGTAAGTCGGAAAAGATAAGCAAAAAGCAGAAGATAAGATATGTGCATATGGAGCACAGATGAAGAATAGAGGTCTGCACGGACCGTAATTTTCAGACCCGAGCCCGGCCCGGTGTAAAAATTAAAAGTTCAGCCCGAGCCAGGCTGTGCCCGATTTGGCCTCTGACTCAATTTCTACAAAAAATCCTGATTTTACTTAACCTATAATTAAGATTTCTTTAAAAAATACTACATGCATATTTATGAGATGAATTTACAGTACATTTTAAATTACGATGTTTTCGCAAGACAGAAAATATAGATTAACAACATTACGATTATTTAGATCCTTAAAACATTTCAACATTCAAATAAGATATTCATTAAAAACTTAATAGAATTTTAAAAAAAGAAAAAAGAAATTTAAAGCATCATAACTTTTGAAGCTGTTTCATAAAAAGTAGATTAGCGAACATATTTCTCTAATTTATTATGGCTTCTCTCATACAGGGCCGTAGCCAGAGGGGGGCCAGGTCGGGCAAAGCCCGACCTGGAAAAAGTTTTGCCCGACCTAGCGTAAAACTCCACATTAAATTTCTAAGAAAACAAAGGAAAAAAAAAATAAATTTATATTTTTTTCCAGTTTTTAGTCAAAATGAATTTCGACATTTCGGTCACTCAGAATCCGATAATTTTATCACTCAGTTTTTCCCTTTAAAAAGCTTTTTTGTAATACAACAATGAAATTTCTGTTTTTCTTCCTTCATGCCAATTTTCTCCTTCTACCCCTAAATTTAGTTTTTAGTCTGGAAACAGCAAAAAAGCTTTTTTCTCTCTCTCTTTAACAGACTTCTGTCAAAAATTGAGGTGTTCTGGATTCCCTGCTTTTTCGCTTTGTAGGAATTATTCCACACCGCTCCAAATTGAACAAATCTGGATTAGCTTATTAGCTAAAGATTCGTCTCTTTGTACAACTGTCACCATACGAAATTTATCGTTAGAAGGCTGGCTGAAACCAGGGAATTCTGAAATAAGACCTAACTTGTCAATGGAGTTTATGCTTAGCGAGCCTGTTTACGGACTTGGCGTCGTCAGGGTTTCCATACTGGGAGATATAGCGATGGTTTTGGCGCGCAAAAAATTCTTTTTCGGATTTAATTTATATTATTTGTTTACTGCGGAAATATATTCTTGGATCATCAGATTTGGCTGTTAATCGTTGGTTGGAGGAATAAATTTGAGCGAGTTGATGTTACCAATTCTTTTGTTTTCCCGTTCCATGAATAATTTTTATTATATTCCTGAAGGAGTATCGATTGCATTAGTTGTAAATATTTTGCTAAATTTTGACATCGGCGAATTTTGAATTTCTCCGATTCTCATGAGACTTAACGGGGTCTTGTATTTCGCGGCAATTTTCCGACATTAATAAAAATAAATCCGGTTTTAAACTTTTAGTCCAATACAACAAATTTTAAAATTGTTTCGAAATTTATTCGGAATTAGTAAAATGATTTTTGAAAATTTTTATGCAATTTTTGTAGTTTTTTCGTGTTTGTGCAATGATTTTAAAACAATATCGATTTTTTCTAAATTATTATTCAGCATTTATTTTAAGTTTCAGTCATTCTTAATGGCATTTTTACCCTAAAATTAAAAATAGCATCAAATTGAGAAAAATCTCAATTTGATGCTATTTTTCACATTAATAAAAGTAATCAAATTTACATCTTCCAAGAGAATGCAGATTTTTTTTTTTTTTTTTTTTTTTTTTTTTTTTTAATTTGTTGTATTTGAAATTCGTGAAAATTATAAATTTTTCGCGTTTTGTGCGAATTTTAACGGGCTCAGGCATTTTTTGGGCAGGTGAGAATTTGAATAAATATTACTCATAAAATAAACAGATTTTTTTCCCATCAAGTAGTAATTAGTAAATACGTGATGTAATAAAAAGATGAAATGAATAACATTTTTTATATTAAAAAATTAATTTATATTAAAAAAAGCTGCATTTTAATTCAGATGCCCCCTACCTCCCTTTAAAAAAGAACAGGAAAGTTTGTTCAAAAAGTGTGTGAAAAGAGTATACCATATCATATTAACATATCCGACAAACATCAGGCAAAATTTCAACTTGGTATCCTACAACTTGCCTTTTTTATGACAGGTTTTGCAAAATTATAAAAAAAAATATATAAAAAAATAAAATAATAATAATAATAATTTTTATTTTGTTAAATTTTGGTAGAAACTTATTTTTAATTTTTTTAAATTTTTGTTTTGTTTCTGAGTGTGTTATTTGAATTTTTCGAATGGTTTCACACATTATTTAATTATTAAACCACGAGTATCACAAAGTAGTTCAAATTTAAGTCTTACATGACTATTTTTCTTTCCCCCTGTTTTCTCTTTTTAATTTTAATTTTTTCCCTGGAAAATAATTAATACTTTTCCTTATATACACACAAACATATATCTTCCTTGTAATGCTCATACGAAATATAACAAACATTGTAGATTATTTTAATATATTTTATTATTATTACAGTAAAACCCCGATAATTCGGATTAATTGGGACCGGACCCAATCCGGAATATCGAAAATCCGGATTATCCGGAGAATTAGAAAAAATGAAATAAAATATAACCTACTAACAGAAAGTCACCTTTATGTTAAACTTATTGAATATTTGTAGACAGTAATAATGTTTACTTTGCTTAATTATTCCGAAAACATGTCAGAAAAAGTTTTTTTTTATTTAGAATATGACGATGAAACAAGTTAATGTTATGGAAGTTAGCCAATCGCTTCTCAAACTTGAAAAAAAAAAAAAATGAACAAACCGATCCGAATTATCCGGAGATCCGGATTATCGGGGTCCGAATTAGCGGGTTTCTACTGTATTATTATTAAGAATGCAATTTGTAAAGATTTTCAATAATTTTTTTCTTACAAATGTATCTCTAAAGACCTGAATTGGAAATTGGCTGTTCATATCTAACAATTACTGTGTTTTAATTACTTGAAATATTTTTAAAATAAAATTGTTACTTAAAAAATCATTGTTGAGTGTTAAATTTTATTTAATTATAACTAAAGAATAAAAATCATATAATTTCCCCTCGTAGTAAAATGTATCATTATTTAAAAAAAAAAAAAAAAAAGAAAAGTTTCTTGTTTTTGAATCTAACATACTGTTGAAATATTAAATTTATACCATTGATTAGAAGATGAATGGATTTATCTTCCTATCAACTCTTCGCAATTAAAATAAGAATACTTTGTGTATGCAGAAACATGAAAGTTATATCATGTTTATTATATTGTCTATCCTCTTCGAAAATTGTATATAAAGAACTTCTTTCACTCGTTTTATTTATTTTTAAAGATAATTATTGCTAATTTACATACTTCCATCAGCATATTTAGTATGTACTTGAGGTGAAATTTTCCGAAAAATTCGAATCCATCGAAATTTTTATTCTATATTTAGTAGTTTTAAAAATAAAATATTTGATTAGACATGAAAAATCGTCTATCTCCAAAAATGACATGGGAATTTCTCCCCTCTTACTTCTCTGTGGGAGGTAAAGGTTGCTTAGTCATTTGTTTCTACCGCCAAAAATCTCGCCAGAACTCTTATGCGCGAATCAATACATTGACCTTGAATATTACTAGTATTTGCAATATATATGAGCATACAATAAGTTAAATATATTTTGTTTAATCAGTTAATCGTTTTTCAATGGAAAAATCTAAAAAAAATCAAATTTAAAGGGGTTTTTCTTCAAAATTCAATAAGGAACTATTTCTTTGCGCAGGGCCCGATTAATGCACGGGCCTCCGGGGCCGCGGCCCTGGGCCCACCAATTTCAGGGGCCCAGAAATTAGGTGGCTGATTTTTTTAATTAATCAAATACTTTTCAAATAATATTGTTTTATAAAATATGAAATGTAAAATTTAAATATTCTGAATGACTCAATAAAATTCTTAGAAGCTTTTAACCTAGACACTTTTTATCCAAACAACTTTGTCAACTCATCAAATAAACCTTTTTTTGTCTGAAAGTGTCACCGGAAATGGTAGTTAGGGGGGCCTAACTTTTTAACAGGCCCTGGGCCCAACTTCAGCTTGATCGGGCTCTGTCTTTGCGCGGACATACACATCTCTCCAGTATAATGTCCATTGACAAGTTAGGTCTTCCTTGAGATTAGTTTACAATATTGTTTCCTTTACCGTTAGTCGTCTGTTTCATGTAAACTTGATCTGATTACAATAAATAGCAAATGTCACGCATTAGGACTTTTCTTTCTCTTTTGTTATGCTTACTTGTTTGCTTTGGAAGAGGGTCCTTTTAAAAACCCAATACGCTTTTTGATATCTTTTTTTTTTCTCACCATTCATGAACATATAAAAGACTAATAAAAATCTGTGAAGCCAATGAACAAACACAAAAATTATAGGTGTTATTCGCCATAAAGAAATGTAATTACTATGAAAAATTATCATTTATCAATATAACTCCCATCAAATTTCGTATTTATATATTTCGTATTTAAATAATATAAATTTAAATTTCAAATAAGAAATTTGCAGAATTATTTTTTTAATATACATGTATGTCTTACTTTTTTCATTCTTTTGTGAGATTTTACAAGTAGCAATTAACGAAGGAAATTATTACCATGTTGCATGTATTTCGCTTTAAATGAATTTTATATGGCGTAATATAAATAATTTTTATCTTAAAGTAAAAACATCTTCAAGGAATGACATAATATCGATCAATAGTAAAGTAAAGAAGAAAAGGGAAAATGTAACTGTATAATTTAATTAACATTAACTTTGATTTTATGATAAAATGGTTTCTCTTTCATAAAATGTTACTATTTAATTTTCTTTAAAATGGATTCAAGCGCAAATATCCATACAATATGGTAGAAATAGGTTTAAAAAAAAAAACTCACACATTTTCCTGCATAAAATAAATAAATAAATAAAAATCAGCTAATTAACAGCATAACAAATTAAATCCTTCATGAACATTGACTCCAGGTAGTTGGGAGTACATAGAAATAAAAGAACCTTTAGAAATCGCTATAGAATTTTTTACAAGAGATACTCCCCTTCCCCATGTGAAAATATAAAGTACATAATAATAGATCTGTCCCTTCATTTCTTCGATTCTCTCCCATTTCACTAAAATTTTAAAAAGTTGGTGCTTCTGAGATAAAACAATTATTATTTCAAATTTAAATAATACAATATGTTAGGTTACTCAAACAATTTTACAAATTGAAATTTATTACTTACTGACACATTCATAAAGTCATTTTTATTCTTAAATTCAAAAATGTTACAGGTGTTTTTGTTAAGAGACGAAGAATGGTATTTCTGCACTTTTTCTTAAAAGTAAAACAATTTTCAGAGTAGTCATCTAAGTTGCCATTGTAAGCCAATTTTTTCAAGGAGACAGTTTGATAAAAATCATCATAAGATAAATATCAATTGAAACTCAAAGTGTAATGTATTTATTGAAAACTGAAAAATAATAATTCCAAATCTCATAATTGGCTGTTATTTATTGTTAAATACGATGGCGCAAGTTTGTAAAAGAAATTCGTACATTCGGCCCTGAAAAATAGAGACGTTTGATTGAAATATTGGGTCGTTCGGAAAGTCGTGTTCGTTTGGGAAAATTAATTAGTACCGAAAAAGTCCATCATTTAATTATTCGATATTGTTTCCGATATCTAATATATAGTAAGTAATGGGCAAATTTTTCCGGTACGAACTGATTTTCCCAAACAGACACCACTTTCTGAAAGACCCAATATATGATTAGAGAGAGAGAGATAAAGATGCATATACTTTTGTTCCATGCTATAATTTAGAACAGAAATAAACACTGTTTTTACAGTGCGTTTTGTGCTTAAAAGTATTCTCAAATATAAAATGTTGTTTAATATATATGTGTGTCCAATGTATGTGTGTGCGTGCGTATAGAAAACTGCTTTTCTCTCCCCTACATATTTGAGTTGTCTTAACTCTGCATTATTAATTATTAAAAATAAATGCATAATACATTAAATCATTTATTTATGGAATTAATTTCATTTTTTATTAAATGTCACACTTTGAAATAAATATAAGGGATTTTTGAATAAATACCTTCCAGGATGATAGTAAACTAAAATTAAGTTAAAAATGCCCAATTTGATAACCTTTTAAAAATTATCGTGTGTTTTTATAGAATTTTTGAAAGTGTTGTTTGATTTCAATGCTACAACAAAAGTTTACAGCAAAATTGTTGACTTCTGTTACAGAACTGCAATTTGTCTTCTTACAAACAGGTACAAGAGGAAAGTTTTAATTCGTGTTATTGTATTAAGAATTTGTAGTATAATTTATCGTAATGTTAACAATATTTTCATAAATTTTGTATCAATTTAATATTTTTTTATAAAAATCCATTTAAAAAGTTTATGAAAATACAGCGTTTTTAAGCTTTTTTTTTATGTTTCCTATAATTTACGTTTTTTCAAAATTTTACAGAATAACAGATAATAAAACAGGCATTAGAGTTTAAAAGATTTAATCTATTGTAAAAATTAGAGCTCTGAATTTGACGCCTCCTGCAAGGTTTTTTTCACCTTCATTTTATCGCATTTGTAATTAAGATTATACAATTTTAAACTAGCTTCCTAGAGATTTGACTGCTAACAAATTGCCTGTTTAAGGATCACCAAAGCAGCCGAATTGTTTAACACTCTTTGGTGGAACACATAACATCTGTGGTCTGAAACTGTGCTTTTTCCTTTGAAATATTTTTTAAAGAGCTCAAAGGATTATTTTTCTAAATAAAGAAATACTGTGAAATGTTTTCTAAAGGTTGGTTTTTGACAATTTTACAAAGGGACGAATGGCAAATTGCATCTCTAGATCCAATTTGCCATCCCTGTGATTGTGCGGCCCTTTGTTTGTACCGAGCCGAACCGCTCCGGAAATTTTTTAATTACCTGACAGCGAGTTTAAGAAGTAAATAGAAACTCATGAAACCTCGCTTAAACACTTTGCATAGTTAAACCCCCAGCTGCAGAATTTTTTTCTGTAGTCTGCAACACAAGTAAAAACTTAAAAAACAGTCTGCAGACCAATCCCTCGCATTACATTATATGCACTCAAACCTACCAAATATTTGTGATAGACATAAAAAAAATATATATACTTTTAAAAAGAAGTTGCCTTTGTTCTCAGAATTTTTAACACTTCATACATTGTCCGAAAGAGGGTGTGTCCTCTACAAGTGCTCCCCTTTGACAAAAATTGCGGGTTTTTCACGATCTTTTGACGAAATGTCATTTTTCGCGATCTTTTGACGAAATTTGTATTTTGTTTTCGCGTTTTTTACAAGATTTGACTATTTTTCCGATCTTTTGACGAAAACTGCTATTTTTTCGCGATCTTTTGAAAAATTTTGTCGTTTTTTCGCGATCTTTTGGCGAAAACTGCCGTTTTGTCACCATCTCTTGAAGAAATTTGCCGTCTTTTTTCGCGACCCTTTGAAGAACTTTGCAGTTTTTCGTGATTTTTTTTAATGAAAACTTCCCCTTTTCGCGATCTTTTGAAGAAATGTTCCGTTTTTTCGTGATTTTTTTATGAAATTTGCCGTGTTTTCGTGATCTTTTTACGAAAACTGCCGTTTTCTCGCAATCTTTTCACGAAAACTTCTGTTTTTTCGCTATCTTTTGAAGAAATTTTCCGTTTTTTTCCATGATATTTTGAAGAAATTTTCCGTTTTTTTCCATGATATTTTGAAAAACTTTTCCGTTTTTGTGATTTTTTGACGAAAACTGCCGTTTTTTCGTGATCGTTTGAAGAAATTTTCCGGGTTTTTTTTTGCGATTTTTTGAAAAAATTTGTCGTTTTTTGCAATTTTTTGAAGAAATTTGCCGTTTTTTCGTGATTTTTTTAAAGAAAACTGCCGCTTTTCGTGATCTTTTGAAGAGATTTGCCTTTTTATGCAATGTTTTGAAGAAACTTGCCGTTTTTTCGTAATCTTTGCACGAGATTCGCGTGTTTTTCGCGATCTATGACGAAATTGATTTCTTTTCGAAGACTATTTGTTGAAATTCGCGATACATTTTATATCCTAATTTTTGGATTTAGGACCGAAATTTTTTAATTTTTGCTACATTTTTAACAGTTAAAAAATAGTCTGCAGACATTCCCAAGAGTCTGTGACGTGCGTTGCATTGCAGCATTGCGCCGATTCTGCTTCCGAGGTTAAACCATTTTTATTTTTAGCCAGCTATTTAGTCTTTGGTCACAGAGTGAAAATGGGCGGTTAACTTTTTCATTATATGCATTTTGAGAATGTTAGTGTATGCGAAACATAGTACAAATTTTGTGAAAAAAATTGTGAACAAAATTATGCATTTAGCAAATTGTACTTAAAAGTATTATTAATATAAACGAACATAGTACATGTATACATTTAAATTATTTAATAAAAAAATAGCAATTTATTTGCGCTAAACTAAAAATATGTATTTAACATTTTTTTTTCCGTGCTTCTGAAGAAATTTTAAAAATTTCACTCTGACTTTAGAAATTCCTCATATTTTAAGTGAAAAAAATCCATAAAATCTCAGTACATGTGTTTGAAGAACTACGCATAAAAGATTAACAAAAAGTGGAAAAATAGTCTGCCACCCCTGGAAAAACTTTTGCCCTACCTGGCAATATGGTCTAGCTACGGGCCTGCTCTCATATACAAAAGAACTACTCTCTGACGCATTTGCGATTCATTTTTTTTTTTTTTTTTTCCGAAACGCATAAGATTGATTTCTCACTCAGAAACTATGTAATCGTATGACGTTATCCTTTTTTTATGATAAACACAACGTAATTTTGAGAAAATATCGTTAAAGGTAGCGTTTAAAATCGAATTTTGGAAGCGACATCTCGGGAAAGGAAAAAAACTAGTGTCATGATAAGAATCTCTTATGAGAACTACAATAAATTCATTTATCAAAACTGGAAAGCACTATTCAATTACAAAACCCTTCAATAGTTAGGCTTGTCAATTTTAATTCTTACAGTTAAAAGTTAGTCAGAAAATGCGTCAAAGTTTCGCGTTGTTGAGCAGTTAATTTCAGAACCACCTTAAAGTATATTTCCAAAGATTCCGTTAACAGAAGTTCATTATCGCTATTAATATTTTTACAAAACATATTGCTTGCTCTACACATCCTGAGGACAATTATGTGTAATTCTGGCTCGAATCGATTATGTAGGGAAAAAAATGCAAGTCTGATCTCAACACGGCACGAGTCTGCTGAGAAAAAATTGAACAGCCACCATGTTCGATGATAGTCTCTACGGTGGATACGTTATATTTCTCTATTGATGTTGTTAAAAAAAAAAAAAAAAAAAAAAAAAAAAAAAAAAAAAAACATCGGCTCGCGACGTATGTTTATACTATTCTCGCAAAAGACATATTTATTGAAAGTTGCGATTATATTATCTGCTTCGTCTAAATTTGTATTCCGGGCCGCCCCGGATGACCCGTTCAATTTTTTTGCCGGCCCGGCCCGTTTAAAAATTTAGCGACATTTTGCCAAACAAGCCCACGTGCCGAGCCGAGTACGGTCTTCGGTCCAAGCCCGGGCCCGTCCACATCTCTATTTGAGAATTCTTAAATTTAATTTTTCCACTCCAAATAAGTGGTTAAAGTGAAAAGAAAAAGGAACTGAGGCAGAATTTTATTATTTATATTCGTAAGTAGATACAGACTTAACCCACTCTTTCACATGAACCTCATGTGAGACTTCTAACATAATTAAAAATTAATTTTTCACTTATTCCTTTATTCAATGTCACCAACTTGAAAAACACTTGCTTGAAAATAATAATAATAATAATAATAATAATAATAATAATAATCAGCTGATTAATACTGAAACGCGAATTATTAATTGTTTCATCGGATGACATACCAAAAAAAAAAAAAAAAAAAAAAAAAAAAAAAAAAAAAAAAAAACAATCTTTATACAGGGCCTGATTTTAGCCTAGGTCTACAAGGTCGAGGCATTAGGCGAAGATACTTTGAGGACCCGCAATTTACTTATGTTACTTGAAAAAAAAAAAAAAAAAAGATACTTTTAGAAAATATTGCGATCTTCATATGCAAATTGATTGGCTTTTATAGGCATTTTCTAAAATACGCAAAAATACGGACAAGCTGTGAATATTCAGCTATTAAATGCTTAAAGCACTATCCATAATTACAACGATGTTCAAATAAATGGGAATGGGGGACGGGGCTAAAATCCATGATGGATCTTGAGCACTGCCTATAGAGACAAGAAACATATTCTTATTCACGTTTGAAATATTCTTTAGATGATAGCCATCTGTTAATTTAATTAATACCTTGACAATATCGAAATAGCTGTATGACATCTTCGAATGGCCGATGAGAGTATCCGAAATGTATTTAATGCTAAGTTTGTGGAGTAAAGTAATGATTATGTTCCACGTTCGATGCAAATTCTTCTTTCTGCTTTTAAATATGTAAGTGCAGAATGTATTTAATATGCAACTCCAGAAATAGCGGTTACTCTTGAATACGGCGAGTGAAACTAACAACATTTTTATTTTTTATGCGTTTATTGAGAAAGAAAAATTTTGCGCAGTGACAATTGTCACACCAGATTACAGTTATACTGTTAAAAAAAAAAAAAAAAATTGAAATAAAACTTGATGTTCAGAGAGAAATATAGAGAAAATTATCATATAGAGTATCAGAGAAAAATTATTTGTTTTTGTGTTAAGAAAAAAAAAATGTATTATTTTGAGTTTTTTGGTTTTTTACAGATTTTTGGATTGAAAATAAGTATATTACTGAATGTGTTTTTACTGTAGGTAAAATGTTGAATTTCATAAAAATTAAAGCATTATAACATAATTTTGATAAGTACATATGGTAAGATGAAAGAAAGAAAAGAAAAGAAAGAGAGTTATTTTGTTACTCTCTTTCATTTAACACAACTTGGTATGAATTTAATATTTTGTATGTGAAAATGGAAAATTGTAATCGATTTTTATTCACTTCCTGGTGTAATAGAATTACTTAAAAAAATGTAAACAGCTGTATTTAGGATGACAATGCAACATTTTAACTTTTTTAAAATTTTAATTATAAACTTAAAATTCACTAGCTTCCAGTTTCTATAAAAAAAAAAAAAAAAAAAAAAAAAAAAAGGAAAATTTCCATTATTAAGTTCAATGGCAATGCCAAATTAGTGTATTGCGACGGAAATTTTTGGCGAAAACTTGAATTGCGGTTATGGAATTAAGTGTGATTTCCAAGATGAACATCAGATACTTCAGTGCAATGGCGCTGCTAGAATTCGACTTTTGAGAGAGGGGGGGGGTGGGGGGATGAGAGATTGATAAAAGTGATCGTCAGTTACTTGAATCACCGGTTAATTGAATAAGTTTATTTAATGAATAAAGTCAGAATGCATTTTTTCAGAAGTTATGTTGGTTGTGATTCATATAAACGGCGTTTACAATATTAGACTATCAAACATGAAATACACCAATGAAATAACACAAAACTAGGTATGTTAGATTTATATAAAGTAAAAAAGAAAAAAAACATTATGAGGCAAATTTTAAGAGATGGAAGAGTATAGTGTAGTAGACAATTTTCACGTATTAAACCATACGATTACAATCCCCTTGTTCAATCAAAAATACTAGTGATGCAACGAATAGTGGTTCGGCCGAATAACCGAATACTGAATAATCGGCCAAGTTGTAATCGAATATTAATTCATAAATTCTGATTAAAAACAAAATGACATACATTAGTATCTTCATACAATTTTTATTAAACATATTCATCTCTAAAGATAATTAAAAATAAAATTTATATCAGTTTTGATTCAAATCAATGTAAATTTATATAAAGACAAAATTTATTTATTCCATAGAAACGTCATTTAAAAACATTTCAAAGGCCTTTTTTAGAAAGTTTATTGTTCCTGCCAATCCCTGGTAATAAGTGACACAGGATTAAAATATAGCTTGTGTATGATCAGAGATTGTCACCATTGATTCGCAACCATTTACTTTTATAGTCGGTTTATTATATCCTGAAGTTACATAGAAATCGTAATTTAGCAATTGTTTAGAACGCCTTTCGCTCATTTCCATTGCTTCACAACTTTTAAATTCGAATTTACTTTTGAGTGTTCTTAGAGGACAATTATATTTTATAAGTAACTATCATGGCATATTTAAATTTTCCAGCCTGTTTAGTATCATAGGGGTTTCAATTTTGAATGGTTTTTGCTCGCTCTTGCAATCCTCTGATGATAAAATAATGCACATAAAGTATAGATTATGTTTGAACAGGTTCTTTCATTCCCAATTTGAAACCATTAATTTTTTAATCAATTTGGTATTTCATAAAATGCATAAAAATCATAATAATTTAGAATGTCTTAGAACGTTTTTCGTTCACTTCATCCTTTAAAATTTGGAAATTTCTTTCGACGGTTCTTAAAAATCACTTGCATCTTTTAAGTAATTATCATGCCGAATTTCAAAATGCTAGACCCCCTCAGTTGTACAAAAAAATCAATTTAGAACATTTATTACTTTTGCAGCCCCCAGATGGTAGCGACAACAACATAAAATATAGTTGAAATTAAAGCAGACACTGTCACCATCATCAATTTGCAGCCATTACTTTTGAAATCTGTTTGATATGATATTTCCTGAACGTAGCAATCGCAAGTTAGAACGCTTTTTGAATGCTTTTCACGCATTTTCACACCTTTAAAATTTCGATTTTTTTTTCGAAACCTTAATTGGAGAGCATTTATTTTTAATAAGTAATTCCCATGCCAAATTTTAAGGTACTTTCTAAGATTGCTCATGAACCGGCATTTAGAGCGTTTTTAGAATGCTTTTCAAATTTTGATTTTTTCAAATAAAAGTTTTTAGGTATCATTTATACCTAATAAGTATCTACCATGCCAAATTTTATAAATCAATTCCCTTCAATAACACAAAAATCGCATTTTTAGAATGTTTTTCGCTCCTACACCCCCTTTGATGTAGTAGCAACAGACATAAATTATAGCTTATCTTGCAACAAAGGTTTTTACAATCATTTTCACACAATTATTTTTTAATTCGGTTCGATATTTTCTAAAATTGCTTAAAAATTACAATTTCAAACTTTTTTTTTTTTTTTTTAAGATTGTCTTTTTTGCATTTCTTCTCTTTTTTTTAAATTTCGATTTTTTTTTTTTTTTTTTTTTTTTTTAGGAAAAAGATAATATCGAGATAAGATAGAGATAAATAATATATTATAAGTATCTACCGTGCATAATTTCATGATTGTAGATCCTTTGCAATTTAGAGCTTTTTTTGCTTTTGCAACCCCGAAATGGTAGTGACATCGAAACAAAATAGAACCTATATAAGAACAAGGGCCGTCATTATCATTTTAACATTTTTTTCATTTTAATTCTTTTAAATTGCTTTGGTACTTCCTGAGATTGCGTAAAAATTTCCATTTAGAGCGTTTTTTAGAATGTTTTTATGCACATTTTCAACCTTTTTAAACTTCGTATTTTTTTATGAAAAGTTCTTAAAGATTATTTATATCTTGTAAATAATTAACATGCCAAATTTTATGCTTCTAGACCTTTCAGTAACACAAAATTCGCATTTTTAGAACTTTTTTGTTTGCTATTGCCCTCCCTCCGCCACACCCTTTGGAGTAGTACACTGACATGAGATATAGCCTATGTTGTTGGAGCAAGAACTGTCACAATCAGTTTGATATAATTATTTTTTTAATAAGTTCGTTACTTCCGGAAGTACGGATTAAAATTTATTGTTTGACCTCCTTGTTATTACATTCAGTGCTCTATTACCTCTATTTAAATTTTACCTTTTTTTTTTTTTTTTTTTTTTTTACAAAAAATTAAGAAAAGAAGTTTTTTGTTTTTAAACATGATTTTATTTGAAATAAACTATACTAGGACTTCCCTCAGAGGGATTAGTCTGAGCGATATTGCTGAGAATACACATTTAATAACTTGCGATAAGTAAAGAAAATGAGATGTTACCTTTAATTGGTCATTCATTGTGATAAAATATAATGATGAAAATAAGCATATCGAATCGTAGAACTACAAAATCTTGTTGTATATACTATTTTTATAAAAGAAAAGAAAACCATGCATGGATATAAAATTGGAAATATGCAAAATGTTAAAAGTAATACAGAAAATAAAACACCAAATTTTCCTATATTGGAAATATAGCTCTTTGAAATGATGTCATGAGCATAAACAGAAGCTTCGCACCGATTTGAGAATTTATAAATAACATAAACTATTATGTTTGAAGAGAAATGGAGTGTATTTTATATGGTGTGAAATCCGTCCGAATAGTTTATAATGTTGAATATCTGTTTTCCACGGATGCAATGAGGTTGTCGATAAGAGTTAAGGAATCCTTTTTTAAAAATTTGTCCTAAACGAGCACTTACATCTTATAAGTACTGTGATGCCAAAGTTATAGTTTCTGACCCCAACAGCATCCTAGAAATTGCAATATTCTCAATAAATTGGGTTTAAAACTTTTTCTAGAAAAAAAATGTTTAATATGTGAAATTAAATTGTCGAATGTTTTAGAAATCGTTCATAACGAGAATATTATATCTTAAAAGTTGCCACCAAAAAAACAAAACAAAAATTAAATTTTTAGTCATATCAACATTAAAGAATTCTCAATTTTAGAACTTTTTTTGCTCTTGCATTGATGGTGATTATTGTTCCTACGCAAAATATAGTATATTTTGCAGCAAAGATGGTTTCCAACATTTTTTGCCCACATTACTTTTTAAATCGGCTAGGTATACTCCCAATGCTAACAAAAAACACACAAACGTTAATGCTTTATAGCATAGAAATACAGAATCAAAAGCTATTTATCTCCTATTATATACACATACATAAATTATCTAATTAGTGCTAGCAGATGAATTTTTAAATATACATAGATCAATATAATGCTTCATTTTTCTTTTATTAGTATTTCTTAGTATTCATTTTTCATTTATTTGTATTATTCAGTAAAAAACTCACTTTCTTAAGCCCTAATTACGTCAAACTTTTTATAAAAGCGCCTAAGTCCATATAACAGCGAAGTATTGTGAAGAATATTAAATACAAGGTAGTAAGACACTTAGCAAAACGCAGGTAATAAATCACCAAATATTGTCCTTTTCGCCCTCTCTCGAAATGCATTTTTTTTCGTATATTTAAAAAACACGATTTTGAGTCATCTTATTTAAAATTCAAAAAAAAAAAAAAAAAAAAAAAAAAAAAAAAAGAGAGAGAGAGGAAGCAATAATAACATAAGTCAAAGCATTCATAAGTCAACATCAAGGAATTGTATCGTAGTTACACATGTGGAAAAAAGCTGCTTTCGGCCAAAAAACGTTGTCTTCACTAAATTTGAATCCGATTAAAAAAAGTACCGTGATTAATTAAAATGTTATAGGCAGAGCTGCCAAGTCTCCGGCATTTTGGGTACCGGTATTTTAATACAGAAAATGTTTTATTAAATTGGAACATTCTGCGGATTTAAAAAATAACTTTTCCTATAAGAAAATTCTGCTATTCAATAAGCGATATTTTGGCATCTCTATATAGGAATATTTCGTAATCTACTTTTTAACCTTAAAAAAAGCAACGATCATTTTTCGGGTACAAAAAGTATTGATAATTGTTTCATTTTGCATACAAGGTACTGATTGTAATATTGATACATCTTTGGTGATAAATTTCCAATAATTTTTCAAATCCCATTTATTTCATTAAAAATATAAATCTTTTATTCATTTAGTTTAAAATAAATGGTTTTTAACTAATTTCATAATACTTTTGAAATATCACTTTTCATTGAAATATTCATACTTAATCCATAACGTACATAATATATGACTCTGTTATTACATAAGTCACCTTTTTATTATCATAAAAATTATGTTTTTACTGATTTTTATTAACTCAATAGGAAAAATTTTGTGTTTTGAGCAATAGGTGTCCGCATTTCCTATTATTTATTTATTTTAACAAAATTCATTGTATTTAGAAGAATTTTTATTTAAATAGGAAATCCAGATGTCGCTGTTAATAAAAAAGAAAGTTACAAAAAAGGGTACAAAACGAATAGACACATACTATCAAATATGGAAAAACGACGAATCCCAAAAAGACGTCGTATGAAATATCATCTTTTAAAGCAAAAAAACGAGGTCTGATTATCGAGCCTACTGATTACAAAATGTGCATTACATTAAAAAAAAATGCTGCAGATATTGATTATTTTTTCTTTTGTGCAGTTTTGGCTTTGAAAGGTGCGCTATGTTGCAAAAAGATATAAGCGCCTATGAAAACATACCTGGTAAACTTTCATGCTGTTTTACAAATAAATATGGCACATATATGCCCTATATACACCGAGGTACCTAATTGGTGCCAAAATGGCGTTTAGTTGCCTAACATGCTGGTTATCATATAAATGTTATAATAAATTGTTTGTTCTAAAAATATTATCATTTATTGATTGTTATATCTTTTTTAATAACAGGAAATGTTTCATTTATTCCTTTTTTTTTTCATTTTGAAATAAATAAATAACGTTGTTATAGCATGCTATATGCATCTGGTAATCAAAGCGATCTTTTCGCCTAATTGGCATAAAAAATCTCGCCAAACCCGGTGCTTATATCTCTAGTATATTATCTCAAGTATTTTATTTATGTATACTATAATTGTTTTTACATACCACTTACTTCTTCTGGTATATAGAAATAGGTAAGTGGCTCCTTTATGCAGTATAAATTGTATAAAACTTTAAAAAATAGCCCCGTTGCCCCTTTTTGGATCGAATTAAAAAAAATCAATGTCTAATTCCAGTATTTCTCCTAGGTATGCATACATACTTCATATTTCAAAGTTGTATGCCAACAGGAAACGGATGAAAAATGGGAAAAAATGTCACATATGCACCAGGGTACATAATTGGCGTCAAAATGGCATTATTTTACCTGAGATGGTAACCCGGCTTTATTTATTTATTATTTGTTTATTTACTCATAAAATGTTTATTTACTTTCACTTCCTTCTTTTAATTATATAAAATATTTCTTTTTATAGTTATTAATTATTATTATTATTTTATTTACTGTAAGTTCTTTTTGAAAATAGAAAATAATTCAAAAATGTGTATGTAAGCGTTATTTGAAAAGGGAGTTTTCGCCAAATGGGCTTTGAAAAAAATTGCGTCAAATCTGATGCGCTTGTGGTATCCGTGCCGAAAAATTAGTGACCAGAATTGACTTCCATACACAAACAAAATATAAGTTAAAAGAAAACATGCAATGAAAATAAATATAAAGGGAAAATGATGTCATACAAAAAACTTTTTATTTAAAAACGTAATTGTTTCTAATTTTCACACGCGAAATATGTAAAACATTTTTTTAGCGATCAAAAAGTGCTGTTAAGAGATTATTACAAAATCTCAAAATAAAAGTTTTTATGATATTTTTTAATATAAAAAAATAGCAGTTTTATTTTCCTGCATGATTAAATTTTAAAATGTTTTATTGCATTCAATATTTCTGAGTGCGAAAATGATTACTATTTACTCCATGTACTGATTCGGTTATCTACGAAAATGTCCAGCCGGTGAAAATCACGCTCACCAAATTTCTGTGACGTATGCACATAAATTGTGCTTTTTTATCAGTTTTTTTAATATAACTTTTAAACTATTTGGAATTAATTTTTAAAAGTAGGTGCATTCACCAGATTACCTTCATAGGTACCTATTGGTACAAACAGAATCAAAATCCGACAAGTACTTTTTGAGATTTGCTTGACGAAAGAATTTTTTTGAATTTTAATATCGTTACGTATCTCTGAGTATAAAGACTTCGCTTCGCTCAGACAATTATCTGTAGCTGTTCAAATGTGTAAATTATCATCTTAGACTATAAATGCTTAATCAAAATAAATTTTATACATATTTTTTTTTTCAAAAGTCTGCATTATCAAGTTTTAACTTTTCCAAGTCTTATTATTATTATTATTATTATTATTATTATTATTATTATTATTATTATTATTATTATTATTATTATTATTATTATTTTGATTTTAAAAGAAACTAGGTGCAGTTAAATAAATATTTTCGATGAATAGGTGTCTAGTTATTTCTAACCAGCAGTAGCGAAGGAATACATCGCGAGTTTGCTTGTAATGTCAGCTGTTGTTTTTAGAAAATAATTTTCTTCAGAAGCGTTTTTTTTTTTAAGCATTCGGTCTTTCGAAGAACTTTCCCTGTCGTCTTTGCTTCATCTGTTATTCTACCTTGGCTTACAAACATCAGTGCTTTTTTATTTCTTTTCCTTTAATTTAACTATGAACAAATATCATCAACGAACAAATTATTTTAAAATTAATTTTTAAATTATTGTTTAACAAATAAGCTATATGAAATATTAAATTCCATACTTTTTAGCAAAGAAAAAAAAATGTTATACAAAAACTCTATAAGTTTGTTTGCGATTTCTCTTATTATATAATATCAAATACTCATATTACAATTGCAAATGCGCTAGGCGTTTTTGGCATAATATGTTTAAGAAATAGGAAATGCAAACCACTTTCTAAAATTTCTGGCAAACCAAATGACATAAGGCAATGATTTTTTTTTTTTTTTTTGAAGATAGAACTTAACAAGTGTTGAATAAAATAATAGCATTCAAAAAATCATTGTTGCTTACTGTAATTTTTTATTTAACTTTAAATTATATATTTAGACATTATATTTAACATTTATAAACCGTGGATTCTTTTTTTAACTATTTGGAAAATAGTTACTGTCTTCGTTATAAAGAACTGGGAAATCTGAAGTATCTCTGAATCTTTTTACTATAGTTGAATTCCGCAACTTATTTAATTTAATTTTATTCGTTTTCTGGTTCATCCATAATAATTGTTTGGAAATGGAATACTTCTGTTTTCTTACTTTTTTTTAAATTCGTTTTTTGATTGATTCATGTTTAATGTCCAGAAATGAAATACTTCTGTTGGCACTATGGCAAAAAAAGTACTAAAAATTACAAAAAATAATAACTTAAAAACAAATTGCGATAGTAGTTTTCAAACAAATTGCATTTAAAAGTGCACTATTTTCTCTATAAAGTGGTGTAAAAATTGAAAATGTATGATGTTTAGAAGCTTAAAAGTTTGCAATACCGAAAATTGTAAAACTAAAATTTCTACCGAAAATTGTAAAACTAAAATTTCATTTAAAATTTGTATATGCTTGGTACAGGAATATTAATTTTTAATCCGTGGTGTACGTAATATACGACTCTATTATTACGTAAACCACGTTTTGATCATCATAAAAATGATGTTTATTATTATTATTATTATTATTATTATTATTATTATTATTATTATTATTATTATTATTATTATTATTATTATTATTAAATATCAAATTTATTTATAAGTCTAAAATTTTAGTCGTTGAAAATGTAATTTTCCAAATAGCCGTTGTAATTTGTTAAATTACAATTATTTATTTATTTATTTATTTATTTTTCAGTATTCTGAAGATGTTGGAAAACGTTTCATAATATATGCTGAAGCATGATTTGTCGTTCTTGTTTAGTTTCTTTTCTTCCTTTCTTTTTTCTTTTTTAAAGCCATATCTCTACTTCTAATTGACGTAAATAAAAATAAAAGAAAATTGTGAATAAAGAGTAATTAAGCCACAAAGTTTTTACTTATTGTTTTATCCTTATCGTAGAGATTTGATACATATCTTTATCATTATTTC
Source organism: Maratus speculifer (assembly GCA_964019185.1). Taxonomy (NCBI): domain Eukaryota; kingdom Metazoa; phylum Arthropoda; class Arachnida; order Araneae; family Salticidae; genus Maratus; species Maratus speculifer. The sequence continues at coordinate 274,002,610 of OZ025289.1, read as the reverse complement.
TCTCCCAGCGACAGAATTCTTTACACTACTGATTTTATGTGCAAGTTCGTGGCAAAAATATGATTGTAAAAGTTTCTTGTTCTCAAATTTTCTCCGTTTAAATTTCTAATTTTTTGTGTAATTCGTAGCTTTTAAAAATGAATAGATAAAATTTTATGATAATCGCATCATTCACTAATGTATTCTATCAAATCATTTAAGCTTCGCAAATTTTATGATAAACGTGATTTATCTGAAATTTTGTTTTTACATATCAACGAAGTTATAGTTCAAATCTTAGTACTGATATGTATAAATTTCTTCACTTATATCCTGGTAGGCGGCAACACAGACAATAACTTTATCAAGTTCACGGATGGAAATCTGGAATTAATTTAAATCTCGATTCACATATTAAAACGCATTCGGTCTGCCAAGTCATATCTTGGTCAAAAATCCTAAAAATCCGATTTTAGCGGTTGACTCATAGGTTTACCATTCTGCTTAACCCAAAAGCATGAAAAGCATGGCTGACTGGGAGCAGGAAAACACAATAGTAAACCTAAGAGCCAACCGCTAAAATAGGATATTTAGATGTTTTCCACCTGATATGACCTGGCAGACCGATTGCGTTTTAATATGTGAATCGAGGTTTAACTAATCCTAGATTTTTATACGTGAACTCTATGAGGTGATAGTCTGTGCTGCCGCCTGCCGATCTAATCCGTAATAACAAAATTACCGTTCAAAAAAAAGAAAAAAACGCATTTGTTTACGAAAAATAAATAAATAAATTAGATAAATAAAAGCAAAAGCTAAAATTTTAATATTAAATTTCCCAAACTTACATTGCATCCTGAAACCTTTTCAAGATTAAGAATATAATAGTATTTAACAATATTTGCTAACATAATGGTTTTGTAATTGTCTGTTTAACGAAAATTCCATTCTTTAAATGATCATTTCCTTTTGCACTACGTGGTATAGAAGCGGCTTAGTTTACATTCCTTTTCTGAGTAAAACTTTAAACTTAATTTACATAACATTAATAAACGTACCAATAAACTTTCATTCTATCATAAATTCCATGAAATGTAAGAAGGAAATATTTATTAAGATATTCAATCTTCAAAGCGAACGAGAATTGATGGACCATGCATTGATCACGTGATCACAGAACCTTGGAGTTTTAACACTCGTTGTCATGGGAACTTAAATTTCCTAGAGATGGAAATCTGGTATTGGATATTAAATGGGCAATAAATCTAATAACTTATTTCGCTCAAAACATGGATCCTTGATTTAATATATTGAAAATTCTATAAAGTACTAATGATCTGCAAGTCATTTGTACAGATTTTCCTATTTTTTGTGGCAAATTCATCGCATCATTTAATGATTTCCCTGTATTTTATAGGGTTTTATTTAATTGAAGGTTTATTCTAAGAAAATAATTAAATGTTTTTCAATTTAATAAATATTTTAATTTAAATTTTTTTTTGAAGATTTAAGATAAGAAAATAACTATGAAGCTTAGTAAAAAACGAAAGATAAGAAAATCCGTACATTAATTCTTGAGATATGATTATCGCTAAAATCACATAGATCCTGAAAAATGCACCACAATAGCACCATCTGTCGAGTGATTTATACTAAAATATAATCAGCATCAATTCATATCAAAGACTAACTGAATCTGAAGTTTGATGAAATTACGTGCATTAATTTTAGAGATAGAGCTATTGCGGTAATCGAACAAAAGGTAGCACAGCAGCGCCACCCATTAAGCGATTTACACCAAAAATTAATCAGCACTTATTTATATCAGGAACTAACTGAATATAATTTTTCATTAAATTTCGTGCATTAGTTCTTGAGATAGAGTGCCCAGAAAGTTTGTGTCGCACACAGACAGACAGAATCACAGACAGCATTTTGTAAAATCATGTTTTTCAGGATTTCGGACTCCCAAAATTGTAAATACATTGAAAACAGGAATTTAAGTTTTTCTACGAACCCAATACTTTCTTCTTGTACAGATAGAAGCAAGTAAAAAAATAACTATGCAAGCCACCATATCACCACCTTGACCTGAAAAGATTTGTAAAATATACCTCATAGTTGCTAGTTTGACCGTAAACATCGATTGCTACGGCTCAACTTGTCACGTCATCCATCATTAGCCGAAATATACAAATCAAAAGTTGTTATAAAAATTAGCCGCAAGATTCTCGAATGTTTTAAGCAAGTTTTATATTTTGGTCAACAGTAAAATTAATAGCAATAAGTATGATTATGACAAACTTAATAAAGAAGATTTAGTTTATGTACTTCAGTTACATAAAGATTTTGTTATTGCTACTGTAGATTAAGCAGCTTCCAGTCATGTAGTTATATGAAAATTATTCTGGGTTATTAAAAATAAATTGTAATAATTAAATAATAATATTTTTTTAGGTAAACTGATGGGACACACTGATATTCAGACTTGTATAAATATATTTCTGCACACGTAAATATTGGGTCAAGAGCTTTCAGCAAATTAATTTAATGTTTAATAAAATTACATGCTGTATTATTTTGATATGGACGAAATTCGCATTTTTTGATCGATCTGTCGACAAAATTCGCGTTGTTTACGCAATTCATGGACGAAATTCACGTTTTTTTTATACAATTCATGGACAAAATTTGCGTTTCTTATGCGATTCATGGGCAAAATTTGCCTTTTTTATGCGATTCATGGACGAAATTTGCGTTTCTTATGCTATTTAACGGCAAAATTTACGTTTTTTATGCTATTTATAGGCAAAATTTGCGTTTTATGCGATTCATGGACGAAATTAGCATTTTTCATGCAACTCATGAACGAAATTCGTGTTTTTAGCGCGATTCATGAATGGAATTACACGGTCTTTGGCCGAAATTCGCATTTTTTTCGCGGTCTTTTGACGAAATTCTCATTTTTATCACGATCTTTTGACGAAATTTGTGGCGTTTTTTCATTATCCTTTCACGAAATTTGCGTTTTTTCGTGACCCTTAGACGATATTTCGTCCTTTTCCTGCGGAACTTGGACTAATTTCCTATTTTTTCCGTGATAATTTGAAAAAAAAAATTTTTTTCAGCAAACGAATGACAAAATTGATTTTATACGAAAACCGTTTGTCGAAATTCTCGATTTTTTGGGTCCGAAATTTTGGTGATGAATTTTTTAATTTTCCGGATCTAATGCCTTAAATTTCCGGAAGATTCGAAAATCCACCCTGCTTTCAAATGTGCGCTAACAATAAATAATTTGTCTGTAAAATTGAGGGAATATTTTTAATTTTTTGGCATTAAAAAGAGTTACAAAAATAAAAATTGTTTCTTTTCTAAAATTTTCTGCAAAGTTCACAAAATTTGCTTCGCACGACGTGCACACGTGCGTCTATATTATACAACACTACTGCTATTGTCAGTAAATTATTGTTTATGTTAAATATATTAAACTAGCGGCCCGCCCTCGCTTTGCTTCGGGTAGAGCAAGTCGCCCAGTCTCGTGTCACTACTGACACCGCAAACTTTTACTACCACTTCATCCCATTTAGGGTGTATTCGAAAAAACGCTTTTTCACCTTCAACAGCTCGAAATTTTCCGATACAATTTCAGACATATTTTTAAAAGTAGAAACATGAAACTTGCTGGGGGGATTCTTGAAGAGGCATATAAGGTGCCGTGTGATGTTTTTTTTACGCTTAATTCATTAAAATTTGATTTATAAACATTTATCTTCACGGCATGACCCTTTTTTTAGTTCACAAATCTTCCGCTTCGGAAAAATCTGTTCAAAATGCCGTTTTTGATCGCTTTTTTTACAATATTTTTTACATTTATCAAAGAACTGACAATCACCGCACCTTGTGTACTTTCTAAATAAAAGAATCTGCAAGTTTGATACGTTTGAGAGCAAAAGTGCATTCAAAAATAAATCGGAAAATAAGCAATTTGAATCGAAATATACCCTTAAATTCAACTACTAAAAGCATTGCCCTCCTTTTAGGTAGTCGGGTAAAAAGTAGTCAATATGTTAATATAAGGAGTTAGATACCTCCATGCAAAATTTCATAAAAATCGATCCATCCGTTCTTGAGTTATAAATGGTGTAACTAAGACGACTTTGTTTTATAGATATAGATTATAGCAGCCCGACCCGGCTTCGCACGGATATTTAAAAAAAAATCAAGTTATAAATTTTTACACACATACTCATACTCTCTTCTTTGTGCGTGGGGTTACTAAAAAAGTGTAAAATTATAAAAGAAAATTCGGATATTAGTATTATTTTTCATTTATTTGTAATAATGTTTGTAAAAAGTTTTACACCTACAATACAAAAGCCATTAAATTTATTGGGTCAGAGCTTGACTGTAAACGATATTGGATGTTGTTTTATTTTGTGGCAGCAAAATAAATTGATTTACAGGAGCTCCGACCCGCGATAGGTCAACATACACTTGGCCATGAGTAAAACATTCTTTTCGTAGGTCGATCCCTACTAATTCGAAGGTCTGACTTTGGGACTTATTAATAGTTAATGCGAAAGATGTTTTTACAGGACATTATCTCAATTACTTTTGTTGTATACCTTTATTTACTGTATAATTGTTCTGTATTTATTTATTTATTTATTTATTTTAATAAACATTGCTGGGTGAGGCTTGTTGAGCTCAAACCAATTGGTAGTACTCCCCATCTGGCTGAATCTGAATCTGATTTTACAGGAAATTAAAGCCATTTAAATGGGGTTGGGATAATCGGTATCCTCGGTATATGAGCTAGTTGACCAGCTGCTGGGCCGGTAATAATGGTTGATACAATTAAATTGTCCTTCAATTCCTTTATAAGTAGCCTCGTCCCATTGCACATGTTCGGGGGACTTAAATTTCTCAAAAGCATGATTGGAATTCCAATTTTTAACGTCAATTCATGTGGTGGCAGTCCACATGTGGGTTTAGTGAATTTAAAAATTCATGTGGATAATGGACTGCGTCTTCGATATTAGTCACGGTGTCGATTGATTTGAAATTTTTTACTTGGCCGGGAAATTTTTGAATAATCAGATTGCTTATTTCGTTGACACTATCATTCCTAGGTGACACTATTGCCCTAGAACACAAACAATGAAAGTCTTTTTCGAGTAAATTCTCGATGTCAGGGTATACTGCATCTATTAAAAATTCTAAACTATGGACTATTTGGCCTAGAGACTCATCCAAAAGGATGTTACAATTTCTGCTTAAATTTGGAATGGGGAAAATTCCTTCCCCAAGTTTAAGCAGTTGCTGTGGAAAATCACTATCCGCGATTCCATGAAGATGAGCTCTCATATTTGTCCGTAATTTTATATTTTCAATCGAAGTCCATAAGCGCGACGATTTTAAGCACGCTTTGATGATATCTGCTCGCGTACCTCTGTTAATAACAGAAAGAGTCTGTTGGAAATCTCCAGCAAATACAAAAGTAATCCCGCCCATGAGAGCAGAGGAGTTTCTAAGATCTTTCAAGGTTCTGTTCACGGCCTCTATATCTGCTCTATGGCTCATGGTGCATTCATCCCACATAATCAATGAGGCTTCTTGTTATAGTTTACCAAGAGGCCCATTTTTGTGAATAAAACATATCGATTGTTGCTCAAGATTTACGGTTAGTGGAAGTTTAAAAGTTGAATGAGCAGTTTTTCCATCCGTTTGAAGGACGACGAAGCAACTGCTATCGCAATCTTCCCTGATTGTCTTATCTTAGCAAGTATTAAATTTGCAATAACAGTCTTTCCAGTGCTACCAGGCGCATCCAAAAAAAATTTTGTTTTTGTTGTTATTCACGCAATCGACTATAATGTCAAAAGCATATCTTTGATCTGGGACTAATTTTGGCAGATTTTCATTAACAAAAGCGGTCAAATTATTTGTGTTATAGTGCTGTACCACTGTTTTTGTCACATTGTTTTCTGTACGAACTGAAGACGGCAATCCAAAATCACTTAGGTTTTAATCATTTAGTTCCAACGGTGAAAGAATTTTTCAAATCCATCAAGTACTTTCTGAGCCTATTCAATTCAAACAAACAAACAATCAAATCTTTCCTCTGTATAATATTGGTATAGATGTGACGTCATTATTTACCAATTTTTATTACCCTAATTTCCTGCCTATAATCCGCAGATCAAACAATTCTTTTTCGACCCAGAAATTTTATTTTGTAATTTATGGCAAATATTTACGGCGATCTGAAAAGTTATATTTTATTTAATAAAATTTCTGGGTCGAAAAATTATTGTTTGATCCGCGGATTATACGCCGGAAATTAGGGTAGTTACATATATCCATGCCTCTTGCTCTTTTAACAAATACTTCAAAATTCCTATGTTATTTAAACAATGACGTCATATTTTTCCAAATCAAATATTTTATTAGTAATTTAATTCTTTCTCGTTCACTTTACTTCTATATGTCGCCATTTGTCAAAGAGAACCTCTTATTCACGTAACCGATATTCGTGCGTCTTATATAATAAAATACTTTTTTTTACTAGCCCTTCAATGACAAACTCCCTCTCTATAAGAAAGGATCATTCCGTTTTTTAGCAGGTGGGGAAAGGTAGGAGGGAGTGATGTACTAAAAGTACATTCAGTAGTACGATTTCTTTTGATTTGGCTCCATTTGATAATTTGATTAAGCCTGCGCTATGTCTAATGATTTTACAACCAAAAGGCCTTTTTCAAGGCCAACTTCGATTAATTTTGATGACGACTCTGAACAGAATTTGGCTAACGAATAAAATATTGACCTCAGAAAAAGATGTTGACGATTTGGAACGGACTTCGGCTAAAGATTGCATGAATACGGATAATGTATTGACGCCAGTGGATAATATTGACCAGGACTCGTCACCTTTGGTTTAATTTCTTTTTTTTTTTTTCTTTTGAATTTTTCCATAAATTAGTATTTCATGATTATTACTTAGGATGTATCTGCTTACAAAAAAAAAAAAAAAATCAAAACAATTCGAAAGCTTGTAAATAAAGTTGGGCGATTATTAATTTATTTACTTTTTTTGAGAGGGGAGGGGAGGCACAAATGACACAATTTTAAGATATAAAGAATTATGAAATCTAATACAAAAAAATTTCAGTAATGGCTTTAGATATGTTACTTACTTTTATTTTTCGCCAATTTTAAGATTGTTTAAAGTTAAAGAATTATGAAACCGAATAAGAAAAAAATTTAATAATCTGCGTTACGTTACTTTTACGATACGTTATTTTTATTTTTCGAAAAAAAAAAAAAAAAAAAAAAAGCAATCTTGCTCTAATTTTATTTTTTTAATTTTAATAAGGAGAAGGAGCACTGCACTTAAACTAGATAAAATTAGTGATATTTCAATTTTAAAAATCCGATTTCAATTTAAAAAAATTATTTTATTTTAATAACCAAATAATTAATTAAACATAAAACAAAAATGACATCTTCAGTGTTCCGCTAATGTATTTTAATTTCAAGTTGATAGACGAAGCCACTATTTCAATTAACTGCTCTACCTTTCTGTACCGATCACTCCCTCCTACCTTTCCCCACCTGCTAAAAAATGGAATGATCCTTCTTCATAGAGAGGGAGTTTGTCATTGAAGGGCTAGTCTTTTTTTTTCAAGTATGACCTCATATTTATTTTCCTTTGAATTCTTTTTATTTTAGTTTTTCACGTGGATACTGTTCAACTGAAAATTAATTACCAAGAAGAAATTATTATTCCAGATATTGATTTTCTTAATAACGAGAAAGAAAAATGGTTATTTTTTATCGGACAAATATGAATTGATTCTGTATGAAAAATATTGAAATTTTGAATTATTAAGGTTGATTGATTGATTGATTTTTGACGTCCGATTATCTGCGCTAGGGATATAGGACCAGGGGGAATGCCCTTCGTGGGGGTCTTTCTAAGGGAACCTAACCCGTATTTACGCAAGGTTCGAAGAAAACCACGAAAACTCCGAACGGTTAGGCCGACAGCCGCGATTGGGTTCGAACCCAGCACCTGCCGTCTACCAGTTGAGAGGTCCGAACCTCTCGGCCACTGGTGGGGCTTGAATTATTAAGGAAAACATTTGAATAAATCAATTAAAAATTAGCCTATGTTCACCGGAAATAGTGTAGCTTTCCAACGGTGAAAGAATTTTTCAAATCCGTCAAGTAGTTTCGGAGCCTATTAAATTCAAACAAACAAACAATCAAATCTTTCCTCTTTATAATATTAGCATAGATAAATAAATGCATTCATTACAATTTTTCAACCAAAATTCATCATTATTTTCCTTTTTTGTGTTATAACTCTTAAATTTCGCAAAAGTTCAATTACATTCAGATTCATTTGCTGTAATTCAAGAGTCACTGTCAAGAATTTTCGTTTTAAAATTCAAGATATTTTGAAACGTATTTTTGATTTTCTAAAATTTAAATGTTTAATGTCCAGAAATAATATACTTCTGTTGCCAAAATAACTAAAAAAGTAATAAAAATTTAAAAAAATAATAATAATTTGAAAACAAATTGTGATAAAGGTTTCAATTAAATTTCATTTAAAAGTGCATTTTTTTCTCTACGCAACGGTGTAAAAATTTAAAAAGTGCGATGTCTAGAAGTTTAAAATTTTGCAGTTCAAAAAATTGTAAAACTGAAATTTCATTTAAAATTTGTTCATGATGGGAACAAAAATATTACTATTTAAGCATGTCGTACATAATATGAGGCGTTCGGAAGTCAGTCTGATTAACTCCATCAAATAAAAATGCTTATTTTAAGCAGTTAAAGTTGTATATCTATTAACTACTGTTTTTTATCATCATTGATTGAGGAATATTAATGTTCAATGCATGGCATACGTAATATATGACTCGTTATGATCATCCTAAAAATGATGTTAATTATTATTATTATAAATTTAAATATACAGTGAAACCTCCAAATAAAGGACACTCCGAATAAGGGACACCTCTATTTAAGGGACAACATTTCTGATCCCATAGTTGTCTCTTATTTGGAATTTTCATTGTAATAAAAACTCCGAATAAGGGACACCTCTATTTAAGGGGACTAATCTTCCAGTCCCATAGGTGTCCCTTATTCGGAGGTTTCACTGTATAATTCATTTATAAGTCTTTAAAATTTTAGTCTTTGAAAATATCATTTTTCAAATATTCGTTATAATTTGTTAAATTACAATTTCGTTATTTTGTTATTTTTTTTAACTATTTGGAAAATAGTTGTCCTTGGTAGAGAATTAGGAAATATGAAGTATATCTGAATGTTTTTATTGGTTGAATTCCGCGACTTATTTTTCGTTCTCTTATTATTGCCACAATGATAAAAAAAAGTAATAAAAACTTTAAAAAATAATAATAATTTGAAAAGAAATTGTGATAAAGATTTCAAACAAATTTCATTTGAAAGTGCATTTTTTTTTTCTCTCTGCGCAACGGTGTAAAAATGTAAAATGTGTAATGTTTAGAAATTTAAAAATTTGCAGTTCCGAATATTGTAAAACTGAAATTTCGTTTATAATTTGTTTATGATGGGTCCAGGAACATTAATGTTCATTAATTGTCTCATTAATTGTCTTATAATCAGAAGTAATTCATAAACTCTGTATAGATGTATAGGAAAATTTCAATGCAGTCATGTCATTACTTGAGTGTTTAAAAAAATGGAGTTAATCGGATTGACGTCTGAACGTGTCATCTATAACTCTGTTATTACAGAAGTCACATTTTTAATCATATCTTTTTTTTTTTTTTTTTTTTTTTTTTTTAATTTCCTCTAACATCGAAAAAAATGCAGTTAAAATGCGCGTTATTTTGAAAAAATATAAATGAATGATTTATGATAAAACTTGAAATTCCTTCTATAGTAAAAAAAAAAAAAAAAAAAAATAAAAAACTAGCCTTAAAAGGAATGACTCCTAGAATGATGCTGATGTGTAAGATTTCCGGAAATAACGAATCCGGGCGGACCACTCCTTCCATGAGTCGAATAGACCAAACAGAAAAGGGTTCCGTCTATGCATCGTCATATGGGTTACCATAAAGAGGGAAAGATTACCACCGCCAACAATCGCCAAGTTTGTCGCCAACTTGGCAATATATCGCCAAATTCGGCAACCAAAATTAATCGCCAAAAGTGACGCCAACTTGGCGATAACTGTAATATTTCGCCAAATTTTTAATTTCTTTACAACACCAGCCGTGTGCACATCATTTGAAAAGTCTGCAACTGCTTATTCATCTTATGGATGTCTTCTGTGTCACCCCCGCACTCTGCTCCCCCCAGGGGGGGGCACATTTTTAATTTCTTTACAACACCAGTCGTGTGACTCATCATTTGAAAGGTCTGCAAACTGCTTATTCATATTATGGATGTCTTGTGTGTCAACCCCCCACTCTGCCCCGCAGGGGGGGCACATTTTTAATTTCTTTACAACGCCAGTTGTGTGACACATCATTTGAGAGGTTTGCAACTGCTTATTCATATTATGGATGTCTTGTGTATCAACCCCCCACTGTGCCCCCCAGGGGGGCTCATTTTTAATTTCTTTAGAACACCAGTCGTGTGACACATCATTTGAAAGGTCTGCAACTGCTTATTCATATTATGGATGTCTTGTGTGTCACCCCCCCCTCTGCCCCCCAGGGGGAGCACATTTTTAATTTTTTTACAACACCAGTCGTGTGACACATCATTTGAAAGGTTTGCAACTGCTTATTCATACCATGGGGTATTGGCGAGAGCAGCAAGCAGGGGTAGTCTACAACTTGGAATCGCGAAGCGATTACGCGGGGGGTTGGCGAGCGTAGGGGGGTTGGCGAGCAAGGGGGGGAACCTCCCTAGTTCTGTTACAAATAAATGAAGATATATAAATCATTAGATATCCGATTTTTTTTCGAGTTTCTTGATAGTGATGTCATATGTATACTTAAGTTGTTTAAGACTTATAAATGTTCTATTCTCCGACGGATGTGAATGACGTCATTTTATATGAAATAAAAGCATATCTTATAAATCTTAAAACTGGAATATGTTTTGCATCATCTATATTAATTAATTTTATTATTATTATTATTATTATTATTATTATTATTATTATTATTATTATTATTATTATTATTATTATTATTATTAACGAAATTCATTACCTTTTTATTTGAATAGGAAACCAAAATATATAAAATCGTTCTTAATAAAGAACAAGTTGGAAATTGCACGTAAAGCATAGCAAATGAGGTGCGTTCGTATGATAACAAAGTTTTAAAATATCACTCTCATATATCAATCTCATAAAATTGTAAATAGTTAATTACAATTAAAATGCGCACCAAATAATGTTCTCCCTATACCATTATGTAATGGAATACTTTTGTGAGGCCTTGTAAATCAATAACAAATGTTCTTTGCACCACAGATTGTGCAAAATGTATGTATAATATGTACTTTATAGATACATATGCATTTTATTATGTTCGAATGAGTGTAACACCACTAAAATGCATTTGAAACATTTTCCCCCATTGACCGTAATGTAACGGAATACTTTTGATTGCCCCTGTAATTGAACTACGCATCCGATTTTGATAAAATTTGAAATAACTCGACAAAATTAGGTAATAATTATGTATTTTAAATTTGAAACGATTAGAATGCATTTGAAACTTTTTTCCCCATTGACCGTAATGTAACGGAATACTTTTGATTATCCCTGTAATTGATCTATGCATCCGATTTTCATAAAACTTGAAATGACTCGACAATGAAAATGTCCTTTTCCAAATAGTCGTTGTAATTTGTTAAATTAGAATTTTTTTCTCTTAAGAAAAGTACTTGACGAGATATTGGACAAGTACCAAATAAAGTATCCATCCATAATAAAATAAAGTTTATTTCAGACATTAGTTGCATCGCCCGAGTCAACAAGGAGATGCACAATCATGCGCCATGTGCTAAGCAGGGCTCATATGCAATGTCAAAGTTGAAAAATAATTTCTAAATAGTTTTAAAACACACGCTTTTATATCAGGTCGAACTAAAAACTTTATTTTTTTTTTATTATTATTATTATTATTATTATTGGAATGTTTACGATTTTCATATGTGTTTCAATGATTGTCATGTGTCTAGGGTGTCAGGTGACTGTTAATTTCTCAACTTGCTTTTGATTCGTTTATCCAGCGGTTTTTAATTTTGATCCTTTTAAGCGGCGACTTTTTTAAATTGCTGAATTGTCATCGGTTTTTAATAAATGTATGTTTCAATTTAATCTGATGTCTTAAAGTGGTTGAAATCAATGTTCAAAGATTCCATTACATGCATACATACAGGTGGAGCTAATAAAAGGATGTTAATAACCAGAGAGTATATGCAGTGGAACCATGTATATTTATAATTAAAGAACATATAGTAAGGAATTATAGCTTTATTTGAGAAATGGGGGTCGTACGGACCTTCACAAGAAAATCCATAAAGTATGGCGTATATATCCGTATACCCTCCACTACACCCATACCCTGACGCTCACAAGATACTCCTATTAGAGGTCTGGATGGGCCGAAATTTCCAGGCCCCGAGAAGAGTTAAAATTGCTCAAAAGTTAAAATTTCGGCCCCAGCTCGGCCCGGTCGGAATATAAGTTAAAAATTCGACCCGAGCCCGGCCCGGACAGAATGAATTTACACAGAACATGGATCTTTACTCTTATGGAAGAGTTCAGATCAAAATTTTTTTTTTCCATGTTTATAACCTTTTTTTAAGCAGAAGTTTCGTATGCTACGATATTTATGCTTTTAATAACATATACATAATTAACATATGTATAGCACACATACATACATAAGCAAGTGTTATATATTAAAATATGTATATAGATATATACACACTTACACACATACGTGAATGTATGTGTAGTATCTATCGCGCCAAAACAAGTCGCTTTGGCGAAGTGGATTGTTCTAAGAATTAACAATCTCTATAAATAAAAGGAATTCCGAGGATAATTAATTAATTGATTGAGGCACAGGGGAAAGCAAATCTTGGCAATGCGCCAACTCGGTCCAGAGGAAGCAAATCTTGGCAATGCGCCAACTCGGTCCAGAGGTATAAAAGCAAGATAGAAAAAAACGCGCAGGTCTGTGCATTCAAGTACAACCACCCATATGTATATGCTGAAAGTTTGTTCTGACGCTCACCCGACGCACGTGGAGTGCCGATGGTCCGGGAAGCGTACCATACACATAAATTATTAAATAAACCTTCAAATTAAGCCCGGCGAAGCGGGCTGGGTATGCTAGTAATTATAAAAAAAATAAAAACAATTTATATCATTTTAAAAAAGAAAATAAAAATAAATAAACAGATTATTAATAAATAAAAAACAATAGCCGGTTTACACTGTAAGGCATAAAATCACGTTTTTGTTGCAGTCGTGCTAATGTGGTGGGTATATGACATCTGTGCCCTGTTTTCATTTAAGGGTGTTCTCAACTGCTCTGCTCAACAAGCGCAAAACGTTTTGACACATTTACAAATTCATTTTTTAACGGAGAGATATAAAATTGGAATGCCTGACCATAGAAGCGATTTCGAATTGAACTTAATTTTTCATTTTATGATAATTAAATTATTTATCGAGTTATAAGCTATTTCGATCTCGAGATCACCCGTTTTCTCCTGCTTTTCGACCGGTTTTTCTACTTTCGTCGGGAAATGGGCTCAAAAACGTCATCTTTCAAGGCTTGTTATGAAAAATCTATTGCGTTTTTTAAAAAACAGAAAAATGAGTGCAATTAGACAGTTTCTGAATAAAAACACCTGCTATTTTCATGCATTTCCGAACAAAGATAAATTAAAGCATATGTCACAAAGTTGCCCTTTTTGATTTAAGAACACCCTTAAGTAAATTATTCTTATACGCTCCCTCCCCTAACCCTAATCGAGTACAGCACCAATTAGCATTCGTTAGCAAATATAGTTTGGCGCAACACAGTTTTTCGGGTACTACTTAATTATCCCATTGGCCATCTTCGCCAAATTATACAAATCGCTAAACTGTTTACCAAATTAATTTTTATATTAAATGGGGAAAACACGAATAAATTCGTGAAGTATTAATAAAAATACAAACAAGAAGCCGAATTTAAAATCTGTTAGTGTTGTAACAAGCTCCTTTAACGTGTTTAATGTCAGTTGAATGTGGCATTTACGATTATCCATCATTGGGATTTAATCATATGCTTTGGCGATAGTGTTTTAGTTTAAAGATATTTAATTAATATCGTTTTTCACAATAACCTTTTAATAGCATCCACAGTCATGTCAAACTATATTGTAATGGGCATCGCTTAGATTTTATGCTAAATTTTGCTGATGATCCAATTATGGAAAATTAATGATTTCATCTGATGTATATAGTTTTATTTTGCACAGCATACGCGCCACATTGATGCGATTGCTACAAAGTGGCGATTTCATGCCTCACAGTGTAACTCGGCTATTTTTGTTTATTTATTAATAAACTGTTTATTTACTTTTATTTAAATGATATAAATTGTTTTCTTGTATAATTATTAATTAAACTTCTTTTATTTATTATTTTTTCCTTTTTAAAATAATAGAAAATAATTAAAATATTTACGTGTAACTGATATTTGAAAACGAAGTTTTCGCCAAAATTGGCGTAAAAAAAACTGTGCCAACGCGATGCGTATATGACATCTGTACCAAAAACAGGAATACTTTTTAGTCATTTCAAAATTTTATTTCTAAACTTTTGATTAAATTAAACTGAAAAAAAATTGAATTTTGGACATGATTTTTAATAAGAAAACTTTCACTAACGTTGAATTTAATGCCCGTTATACCATGTAACGAAAATAGTAAAAGTTTGAAGTTCGATTAGTTTTAATGAGTTTTTAACTTTTTTGCTTGTATTATGCAGTCATTTTCATTACCGATTTCACTTTCTTTGATTATGAATCTTTCTTCCACATCAGCTCCACCGACTTTCTCAAGAATTCCCATCTCAACCCACTTCTTTAAGTAGTTGACGACGTGGTACTTGACAAAACCTTTTACGTTAACCGGATATTTTTCCTCCATCTGAATTTTAATGTCTTCAAATGATACCCCATTTCTCTTTTTTAGGAATTTAATACTATCCATTAACATTTCGGATGTGGAAGGATGAGCACTTTTTCTCTTCTGACTTTTTATTTTACTCTCAGAAACATTTTTTAGATTTTTGGTCTCATTTACCATAGTCTTTGATGTTTCATTTACTGCTTCCTTCTCCGTATTTCTCATTCTTTTATCACACACGGTGTTGGTGGTATTTTCATTTTGAACATGGGTTTCATTGACGTCTGTACTACTTGATGCAGGAATAGCTTCTAAATTTTCAGCTAAGCTAAAACCTTTTACCTTTATTTTATCAATTCTTTCTGCGTTTGGTAAAGGTATAAATTCTACATTTTCCATCACACTAATATCTTCAGTTGTTTCATACATTATTTCATCAATTCCTTCTACGCTTGATTCAAGAGCAGTTACAAAACTGTCAGTATCACTAACTTTATCTAGATCCATGATTTCGGGAAACATTTCTGTGCCAGATATAGGAGCAGCTTTTAAATCTTCAACTACTTCATCCATTCTTTCACTAATTTCTTTTATGATTGATTCAGGTGCAGTTACAAAACTTTCAGAATCACTAACTTTGTCTAAATCTATGATTTCGGCAAACATTTCTGTGCCAAATACAGGAACAGCTTTTAAATCTTCAGTTACTTTGAAATCTTCAACTGTTTCATCCATTCTTCCATCAACTTCTTTTACATTTGGTCTAGGAGTAACTATCAATTTTCCAATTACATCAATACCTACAGCTTCTTGACGCACTGTCTCAGGAATTCTTTCTGTATTTGGCGTAAAAGTTGCTTCCCTATTTTCAACTATTTCTTCCACTATTTCCCCAATACCTTTTGCACTTGGACCAGGAGTAGCAGATAAATTTTCAGTCATAGTAATATCTTGAGTTGCTTTACCTACTTTTTCCAAAACTGCTTCTGTGCTTGGAACAGACGTTATTTTCAAGATATCATCATTAATATTTTCATTCACACTAGTACCTCCAACTGCTTGATTCATTATTCCTCTAATTACATTACATGTTTGATCCAGAAATAGCCATGCCATTTTCATTCACACTATTATCTTCAATCGATTCGTTCATTTACTGTTTGATTCGATTCTACGTATTCAAAAAATATATTTGTACAGAACAACAAATTAATAAATTAAAATTTGTGCAGTTAGTGTAATTTTTAAAAATAAAAATCACTATATCAGAAAAGCTGTAAACTTTTAAGAGCAATTGTGAGTTTGAATCTTTGGAATTGGAATCCTTCTAATAACTGTTGCATGCGTCTCCGCGATTAGAAAAAAAAGAAAAAAAAAGCATATTTTTAAAACTAAAAACAAGGAGTTTATTTTTTTTAATCTATAATATTAGGCATGTGACATCACATATCCAAAAACTGGGTGTTGATAGAAAGCATGGCCAACTAGATAGTATAAAAGGTCTGCGCATTTCGCTAAAAACCGCCGAAAAAGTGAAGCTAGATTCAGCTTCAAACCCTGAATCGTTTCATTGGACCACGTGGCGCAAGCCCTGCCCAAATTAGCATTGAATGAGCTGATTTCTGTTCTGTGCACATGGTCATTGTTTTGGTTCAGGGTTTGCACGATTGGTCAGAATACCTTGGGCAAGGTATCAGAGTCCTCTGGCGGGAGGCTTTATACATTAATATCAAGTAGATGGGCCTATAATCTAGTTGGCTATGGGAGAAAGTGACAATTATCGCAAAGCTGTGTAATGTATTATTTCCTACACATAATATGGAACATATATTTACTAGCAAAGCGCAAATTTGTGAGGGCTCGCGAGGTTTTTTTTAACCAAGCAGTAATTTATTATTAAACAGTAATTTAAATGAGCATTTCGCGATTAGAATTAGATTCCACATCTCGAGATCTTTTCTGGAGTTCTCTTACATTATTCATCAAAGACCAGTTAATTTCGCGTCCTTTACGGCCAGTTAACGTACGACTTTGTAGCCATTTCGTTATAAGAACAATAAAATCAACGACTGGATCAAGGCTAACTTATCATAATATAAAGGCTTGTCATTCACCAAGTTTCCTTTGACCGCAGTACAGGGGGCGCTGAACAACATGATTTTCACGTTGGTAGCGCCATCTAATGTTAGAAACTGAAATGTTTTCCATTATTTACTATGGAATTATTAGCAGTAGTATGCACCAGGTGGCGTTACATACGAGACAAAGTCATACAATAAGTTGGCAATTATAGGGACAATTTCAACAATAGATTTTCTCCTGAATGCGAGGCCTTGATATTATGATAAGGGGGCCTTGGACTGGATAATGGATATCATATTTCTATTATCGTGTCATAGGTACTTACGTACATATGCATTTACCTAATATTTATATTACAGGAGCTCATTCAGAATTAAACTCCCTCCGTAAGGCGGAAAATAATGAAT
Organism: Maratus speculifer; assembly: GCA_964019185.1. Classification (NCBI taxonomy): domain Eukaryota; kingdom Metazoa; phylum Arthropoda; class Arachnida; order Araneae; family Salticidae; genus Maratus; species Maratus speculifer. Next base: position 273,984,983 of record OZ025289.1, on the reverse strand, counting down.
ACCCATTTATAGAGCGATCGCTACTGCTTTTTTTTCATTTTTAGGTGCGTTCGTAATTATGTAAATACGTAGCACCTATTGTTGTCGCTCAGTCCGTCCGTCTGTCCGTCTGTCCGCATATAACAACGCAAAAACTACCCAACCGAATCGTTTGAAATTTAAAATACATAATTATAACATAATTTTGTCGAGTCATTTCAAATTTTATGAAAATCGGATGGATAGATCAATTACAGGGACATTCAAAAGGATTCCGTTACATTACGGTCAATAGGGAAAAAAGTTTTAAATGCATTTTAATCGTTTGAAATTTAAAACATATAATTTGCGTGCATTATTGCTAATTTTGTCGAGTCATTTCAAATGTTATGAAAATCGGATGCATAGATCAATTACAGGGACAATCAAAAGGATTCCGTTACATTACGGTCAATGGGGAAAAAGTTTCAAATGCATTTTAATGATGTTACACTCATTCGAACATAATAGAATTGCCATGAATCTATGAAATATATACTAAAATATGCATTCTGTACAATCTGTGATGCAAAGAATTTTTATTATTAAATTACAGGGCCATACAAAAGTATTCCACTATATAATGCTATACGGGGAAACATGGTTTGGTACGTGTTTTAATTATATTCAACTATTTCACATTTTATGAATAAGATATACGTTGCTGAGGTATAATAAAAATTACTTCCTGCATATTTACAGAAACGTAAAGATTTCGACTACTATACTGTATCCGGAGTACGCTCTACTACATCAGCAAGATCTGAATATTTTTAAAACTTCGTTATCGTATGAACGCACCTCATTTGCTACGTTTACGTGCAATTTCCAACTTGTCTTTTTTAAAATTATAAATTAATATTCCGTAAAATTTTTAAAGCCGATCAAATTAACTGATTTTTAGAGGCGGAGCGGAGGTTGACAAGAATAACTTGTGAGGGGCAGAGCTCCTTAGTTATTTTAGGTAATGTTAAGATTTCTTCATTTTCATGACTTATATGGAGTACGCATAATTTTTTTCCCAACTAGGTTTTGCCATCCAAACTGTGTCTCTCAATCTGATTGGCCAGAGCTTTCGGCATGAATTCGACACTTCTTGGCGGGAATCGTGCTTGGCGAAAAACACTTCTTTATTTTAATTTTCTATTTCTTATAGTGTAAGATTTTTTTTTTTTTTTTTCACAAATTCTGTCTTATGAAATTAAAGAGGAATGACCCTTATCAAAGACAATTTCCTAAAATTTTCCGATTTTTTTTTCTTTCTTTTTTTTCCAATAATTTTTTTAGAATGAATCTCGGTAAGTTATGTTTATTTTTACTACAGTAGAGCATCGTTTATACGACGCCGAAGGGACTACCGAAAAACGTCGTATAAACGATAACGACGTACAATCGATTTTCACTTCCAAAACTAGAATTAATTTTGTTTTCACTTAATTTTAATGTTTAACGTGATGATTTGCATGAATTTGTAAATTAAACAAACCAAAATAAACAAATAACCAAAAAACGGGGAAGGGGGAATTAGTAAGCAATTTAAATATGCGTACCTTTATTTATGTTTCACCGAAAGGTTCCTCATTTGCAGTACATCATTTCCTTGCCATTTAAAGTCAACGATCAAAAACCCTGCGTGGCCAACTAAAAGTCGCCAATACTGATAACAGTTAGAAGGATAGTCTATTTGCAACTTAAAACAGGTCAGGAAAACTGACCATCCCCGAAAAAAGAATGATCCCTCCCACAGTTAATCTGTTACACGTAAGCTGATTTTTCAGACTGATCGAACTTCGAACCCCAGCCTACATTTTTATAATTTAGAGTGTATTTAAACATTCTCTTTGGTGTCATTCATAGCTGACAAATTCCGTTCGTTCATAAAATACGCAAGAAAAATAAGCAAAAAAAAAAAACCTATACAAAATTGAAAAATCGACGTATAAACGATTTTGGGCGTCGTATAAAAGATATATTTTTACATTAAAATGAATAGGAATGAATCGGGACCACATTAAAACGTCGTATAAATGTAAACGTCGTATAAGTGATCGTCGTATAAACGATGCTTTACTGTATGTTGTATCTTTAATAGAAGAAAGTATTGTGATCGAAATTTTATTCGAATTCCAGTGTTTGACCGATTTGCACGTTTTAGATATCCAAAAAACATGCTTTTAAAAAATCTATGTCAATCCGTGTGCGTGTGTGTGTGTCAAGTGGCGTATTCAGGGGGTGGGCTGATGGGACTGCAGCCTCTTCCAAAACTTGAAAAAAAAAAAAAAAAAAAAAAAAAAAAAAACATGAAATATAATTACAAAAGTTTATAAAAATGTAATGATATCTGCGAAGATAGACTTTTTAAGGAGCAGAATAACTTTTTGTTTCAGGCAGGTTTTTATTAAAAAAGTATCATTACGCAAAGTTCACAAGAAAACTTGTTTCAGCCTAATTTCTGTTATACGCAGGCTATCTTTACAGGTCATAAAAACTTTACTAATTATGACTAAAGCTTTTTTTAAACAAAATATTTGCAGTCCCATGCAATTCAATCTTAGCAAGATCGGTATAATTTATGCATTACCTGTTATGAAAAAATCTGTTTAACGCGGAAAAATTATCTTTCATATGATTCCCTCTTAGAAACTTTTAGTATAACTCAGCACCCTCCGAAATGAGAAGTCTAGATACGCCACTATGTGTGTCCGTATGTCCGTGTGTTTCCATTGTACCATCGAAAAGTGTATGAAAATATGCATAGAATTGAACCACATTTTTTGTGCATGATAATTTTGGGTATGGCAGGCAGGTCAAACCTGAATTTGAAAAAAAAAAATCTATCGGAAGAAGGGCGCTGTAAAAATGATTTCCATGCTATTTTCATTATTGTACCATCGAAAAGTAGTTGAAGTTATCTACAGAATGAACTAACTATTTTGTGTACGTTTCTATGGCCAGCAGATCTTCTATGAATTTGGAAATATTCCAAGGGAAAGGATCACTGTGATAATGCTTTTTGTATAATTTTCTCTGTTTTTTCGTATTTCTATTGTCCATCGGCTCGTGCTAAGACAATTGTTCTTATTAATAAACTATGTAATGGAATGGTGTTTTCAATTTTTTGGTAAAAGCAGAAGATATTTTAGAAAATACTGTCAAAGTTGGTGTTAGAAAAAAATAAAATAAGATATCGAAGTTTATTTTTGAAATATTTCTTTGACAATCGCAATAATTGTAAATGTTATATAACATTGAATAAAGATATTATAATATAAATATTATAACATACAATTTAAAAACAACCTGAGAATTGCGAGTTTTACTCGCATAGGAGAGATTCCGTACTACAAAGTACAACAGTGTACAAAGTTTAAACATGGTATTTTACGAAGCGTGCTTCGAAAGCAGGTCGAAAAGTTACAATACCGCATTGGTCCGTGGCGATGTTTTCTAGATAGGTTTCTAATTTATAACATAGCTAATTGACTATATTTAACAATGACTATTTTTATAATAGTGAGTTTTATTTCGTAATTTCAGATTAATTAGAGTTTTTTTTCTTTTTGAGTAAAGTAATTACATTGAGAGTGGTAATTTAAATTTGGCAAACAAAGTTATTTTTAGGACTCTGTAATGCAAGAATTTACAGTCATTCACGCATATGTTTCAAAGTTGAAACAGATTCTAATGGAATGAAGATACTAAGCTAAGGATCTAAGGATACTAAGCTAAGGAAGCTAAGCTAAGCTTACCATCATTAAAGTTATTTTTTAATATCCAACAAATATAACAGTTTTAAACAATTATATAACTGGATCTTCAACTTTTTTCAGTGAAAGAAAATGATAGGGGTTTCTAGAAGATGTTCCTTTTTTAATTGGATAAATACTGTGACATATTTCAACAACATATTCGAATTTTGTAAGATGCATTTTTTAGAAGAAATCTTTTAAAAAAATTTTTTAGAAGATTTTTAAATGGCCAAATACTGTGTTATATTTTACAATATATTCGAGTTTTGTAAGCATTAGGTTATTTTTCTTTAAATAACATCATTATCAATTTTATTAACATCAATTTTATTTCCTTCTCTCCAACCAAATAATTCTTAGAGCATACAGAGTTTCGTAATTATAAGAATTATTAAAAAATCATTAAGAAAGGTAAAATTTATAATTTATTTAAGTAATTACAAATTCAATTAAATAAATTTATAATTAAACAAAATTATAAATTTATAGAAAATTTAAAATAAAAAAAAATATAATATAAATTTAAAGAATATGTTAAATGAAAAAAAATTACAAATTTATTATTTATACATTATTAATTATTAATTATTTACTTATAATAATTTAATCCTGTTTAAAATTACGCTAATTTTTATTACTTTACTTAATTATTTTAATGTTTTAGTACATTCCAAGCATTCATTATAATTTTGATTAAAATTTTTTGGAATTTTTTTTTCTTAAACTTTTTATAATATTGCTAATTTGCGGTTACATTAAATAATCTCAATCTCCTATCTTCAGAAATTTTCACTTTGTTATCTTTTAATCTACATAGCCTTCAATTCTTTAAAAAGTAGCAGAATGCTGTCGAAACGCAGATAATCCCCCCCCCCCCCCGCTTTTTCATAAGTTAATGGAAATAATTTTCTTTCTGTAAAAATCATTTTTCCATTGATTCCTATTTCAAACAAAAACTCTATTGAAATTTCAAAAAATTATTCCCTTTCTCCGCCCATCCTATCTAAATTCTCTACTCTTAGGATTTTCGACAAGCACAATACCTTCCCGCATACAAAAGTCTCTTTGAAGAAGCCATCTCTGACCAATTAGATTACAAGATGGCAAAACCCGGTTGGGAAAAAAAAATACGCATGGAGTACACTGTTAAAAATTTTGCTCTAATTTGAACCAAATTTTGGTGTACAATAGCTGCCACCATAAGATGGTGAAATCGCGTATCAACATTTGGAGCTTCCTACTTCAACCTCGTTCCAAAAACTGGAGCGATACTTCAACAGGAGCTCCAAATATCGATTCAAGATTTCACCATTTTACAGTGATAGCTATTGAACATCAAAATTTGGTTCAAAGCAGTACAAGTTTTTAACAGTGTATGTTAACTTGATGTGCCTTGGGAAACATGTAAGGTTACATATTATTGATGATTATATGCTCCCACCTTCTGATGAGCAAGAAACTGTTTCTTTTTTGAATTGTGCTTATATTTCTTAGTTACCATGTTCAATGCTTTTTTAATTTTTTTTTTATTGCATTACATAATTATTATTTTCCTGGCTTAAATTTTAAAATATTTGTATTAAAAAAAACCTGCTTAGCGTAGCACCTGGTGCACATAACTACATTTTTTCCTTTGCACATTTTAAATTATAACAGATAAAATAACTTATTATGTTTGTTTTACTAGACCCCTACGAGCTACGCTCACCAATCACCCTTTCAGACACCCCAGACTCTAAAAGAACACTAATTTCATCGGCTTTAAAAAGATTGAATTATAATTTCAAAGAAAAGTGGTGATCTCTAAGTAAACGGATTTCCATTAATTTTTCTTTTTATAATAATTTCATAGTTTTAATAATAATTTTGTATTTTTTTAAAAATAGTTAAAAAAATCTTTAAAAAAGAGAAAGTAGATTATATAAATATAAAAAAAAAAGTTACCGAAAAAAAAATTGTAGGATCAAAAATAATAAAGAATATATATACAGGGTGTTTCTAAATTCATGGTACAAACTTTAAGGGGTGATGGTTCACATCAAAACAAACAATATAGTGGGATGGTTACATACAATACAGTTAAATGGGACATTAAGAGTCCCAAACGTTTTCCGAAGGAGATAGGCGCCATTAAAGTTTAGGGTCCAAAAATTCAAATGATTATAAAAAACAGAAAAATTGGTCGATTCGTTTGCGGTTTTCACTAAAACTATTCTTTATATCAGTATTGTCTTAAAAATAAATTATAAAGATAAATTTCAAAAAATGCCGATAGAGGGCGCTTTAGACTTTGGAGTAACGAACAACTATTTTTTGCATCTCATTAATTTTTTTTAGAAGCTTAGACATAAACTTAAATTTTGAGTTCAAAATCTAAATCGTTGGGAGTGGTTAAGTAGCGCAAACTGAAATGTGGGGGAGGTTCAAATTTCAAATGATTATAAAAAACGGAAAAATTGGTCAATTGATTTGCGATTTTCACTAAAATTATTCTTTATGTCTGTATTATCTTGAAAATAAATTATAAAGATGAAATTCAAAAAAAGACCGAGATAGGGCGCTTTAGACTTTGGAGTAATGTACAATTATTTTTTAACGTTATTTTTTGCATCTCATAAAATTTTTTTAAAAGCTTAGACATAAACTTAAATTTTGAGCTGAAAATCTAAATCGTTGGGAGTGGTTAAGTAGCGCAAACTGAGCTGGGTTCAATGGGGGTGGGGAGGTTCAAACTTCAAATGATTATAAAAAACGAAAAAATTGGTCGATTCGTATGCGGTTTTCGCTAAAACTATTCTTTATATCACTATTTCTTTTAAAATAAATTTTAAAGATAAATTTCAAAAAGTTCCATTAGAGGGCGCCTTAAACTTTAATGTAACCAACAACTATTTTTAACCGTTATTTTTTGCATCTAATTAAATGTTTGTAAAAGCTTAGATTTAAATGTTGAGCTCAAATTCTAAATCGATGGGAGGGTTAAGAATCGCAAACTAACTGTGTTCAGTAGTTGAAATGTTACCCTCCCCACCCCTCGAACACAGTTCAATTTTCCGCTACTTAATTACTCACAACGATGCAGATTTTGAGCTCCAAATATAAGTTTGAACTTTTACAAGCATTTAATTATATATATAAAAAAAAGTTAAAAATAATTGTTGGTTACTCTAAAATTTAAGGCGCCCTCTGACGGATGTTTCTGAAAGATATCTTCAAAATATATTTTCAAGTAAATATTGATATAAAGAATAGTTTTAGCGAAAACCACAAATGAATCGACAAATTTTTCCGTTTTTTATAATCATTTGAAATTTGTACCTTCCCACCCCCTTTGAACACAGTTCAGTCTTCGCTACTTAACCACTCCCAACGATTAAGATTTTCATCTCAAAATTTAAGTTTATGTCTAAGCTTCTAAAAAAATTTATGAGATGCAAAAAATAACTGTACAAAATAATTGTACGTTACTCCAAAGTTAAAGCGCCCTTTATCGGCATTTTTTAAAATTTTATCTTTATAATTTATTTTTAAGATAATACTGAAATAAAGAATAATTTTAGTGAAAATCGCAAATCAATTCACCAGTTTTTCCGTTTTTTATAATCATTTGAAATTTGAACCTCCCTCCACAGTTCAGTTTCCGCTACTTAACCACTTCCAACGATTAAGATTTTCATCTCAAAATTTAAGTTTTTTGTCTAAGCTTCTAAAAAAATTAATGAGATGCAAAAAATAACGGTAAAAAGTAGTTGATTATCACTCCAAAGTCTAAAGCGCCCTCTATCGGCAAGTTTTGAAATTTATCTTTATAATTTATTTTCAAGACAATACTGACATAAAGAATATTTTAGTGAAAACCGCAAACGAATCGACCAATTTTTCTGTTTTTTATAATAATTTGAATTTTTGGACCCTAAACTTTAATGTCGGCTATCCGTTTGGGACCCTTAATTTCCTATTTAATATTCTTTGTCTTGATGTGTACTATCACCCCTTAACGTTTGTACCATGAATTTAGAAACACCCTGTATAAAACCCTTCCACATTACAAATATTTTACAGATAGATTGGAGATGTCAAGTTCCCGACTCCCCCCCCCCCCCCCCCCGGTAAAGTGATAATGTTATACATTTGTGACACCTAAATCCTGAAGTCAAATACAAATTGTAGCTACCGTTCCTTGATAGTGATATTGCCATGAAACACGTTTCACAGGCAGATGGCGGGAACGGAGGTGGTGACATAAACATTGCGAACATTTTCTAATAGAATGTTTTCTTTAAACCACTAAACATTTCCTAATACAATGTTTTCTTTAACCCTCTTAACTCAATTTCTGCTTTATTTTATGTTACCCCATAAAGTATAAAACTGTCTTTGCATCGAACTATTTTTAATTTAGCGCCAAAGTGTTATAATAAATCTATCTCAAATTAAGCTGTTTTTTCTTTTCTTGTTTTTAATTTGATCTTCGGAATAAATTGTCAATTCTGGTACCCATGAAACTATTTATTTTACAATTGTGTTGGAAACAAATAATCATTATTAAAGTTTATTTTTATAAGTCTTATTGTCATCTTGGACATTAAATTATTTCAGACTGATTGGGTTAGATATAGATTACTAAAATGTACTATAGCATGTTTCTGAAGTAAATAACTACTACCGTTTATGGGTTGAAATTGTCTGTAATGTATATTCGTGAATTAAGCAATGTCGAACCAAACAAATTTTAGTATTCTAAAACAGTTTACATATCACCTATATTTTTTTAGTGAATAAACGAATTCTATTGATACACTATTGGCTATAAACTGATGTTTTTAAACATTTAACGTTTAACTTAAACATTTTAATAACAATCAATTTCAGAAATATTTTAAATGCTACCTTATACTGCTATGAAATGTTAGAAATTGCTTTTCCCCATTTCTACATATATTGTTGAAAAAGCTATTTTGCAGGCAGTCCTGAATAATCTTTAACACGAAAATTGAAACATTAACACAAATTGAAATCATAAACACAACATTGTAAACGTAAACACAAAACGAAATTTGAAACACAAATAATCATTTTTGAAATTGTAACATAAATAGTGTGAAGTAGTCTGCGAAACCGAAAGATCGAGAGATGAAAAAAGGCATGGTTAATCCTAGAATAATGTTTTTGTACTAAACTTTTTGTACAAGACTATTATAACGGGCTCCCAAATGGTCCGCGAACTGAATACCAATATTTTTTAACAGAAAATTTCATAGTAGGTTTCTATAGCATTTATGCTAAAACTAACTTCCGAAGGCGTTTTCAACACAGTTTGCAAGAAAAATATTAAACGAAAATCTTTCTTAGAAAATATTGATGTTCATTTCGCGGACCTTTTGGGAGCCATGTTACAACTAACATTCACCTTTTTAAAAATCTGTGGTGATAATACTAAATCTCCAAATGAAACAAAATTTCGGTAGTGTTTGTAGTTAAACCGAAATTTACAGGTTAATTTATAAAAATTGAAAAAAAAGGAAGTAATCTGTGAAACCGGTAACATTAGTTAAAGGTTAATTAATTTTTGGAATTCTTCTTTTAAGAACATCACTTTATTACAAAATTTTATTTGTGTATTTAAATATAATCGCGTGGAAACGTTTAAAAATACATTAGACTGCGATCTATAAAATTACGTGGCTGCTGGCAAGAGGCGGAGATTGGGACCAGTGGGACACTGCCAATCCCTAGATTTTCACATTTATTAAAATGTTTTTTTTTTTCCATGACTAATTGAAAAAATAATAAATAAAATTTATTAACACGCTTTTATTAGCTTCACCTGTATGTATGTAACGGAATCTTTGTACGTTATTTTCACCTACTTTAAGACATCAGATTAAATTGAAACTTTGCACACTTATTAAAAACCGATGACAATTCAACAATTTGAAAACTCGCCGCTAAAAGGATCAAAATAGAAGATGCCGGGTAAACGGATCAAAAGCAAATTGAAAAAAAAAATAACCCTCTAAGTGTTTGGAACGTAATATTCCATTCACTAAGCTCCAGGTTTCACTGCAATATAAGCCATATTTAAGATAATATAATTTTATAGATTTAATGGATTTTCACTACATTTTGGAATGATTAATAAATCTCTAGGATTACAGTCATATTTTTAATTAAGTTTTTAGGTGCGTTCGTAATTATGTAAATACGTAGCACCTATTGTTGTCGCTCAGTCCGTCCGTCTGTCCGCATATAACAACACAAAAACTACCCAACCGAATCGTTTGAAATTTAAAATACATAATTATTACATAATTTTGTCGAGTCATTTCAAATTTCATGAAAATCGGATGGATAGATCAATTACAGGGACATTCAAAAGGATTCCGTTACATTACGGTCAATAGGGAAAAAAGTTTTAAATGCATTTTAATCGTTTGAGATTTAAAACATATAATTATTGCGTAATTTTGTCGAGTCATTTCAAATATTATGAAAATCGGATGCATAGATCAATTACAGGGACAATCAAAAGGATTCCGTTACATTACGGTCAATGGGGAAAAAGTTTCAAATGCATTTTAATGATGTTACACTCATTCGAACATAATAGAATTGGCATGAATCTATGAAATATATACTAAAATATGCATTCTGTACAATCTGTGATGCAAAGAATTTTTATTATTAAATTACAGGGCCACACAAAAGTATTCCACTATATAATGTTATACGGGGAAAAACATGGTTTGGTATACGTGTTTTAATTATATTCAACTATTTCACATTTTATGAATAAGATATACGTTGCTGAGGTGTAATAAAAATTATTTCCTGCATATTTACAGAAACGTAAAGATTTCGACTACTATACTGTATCCAGAGTACGCTCTACTATATCAGCAAGATCTGAATATTTTTAAAACTTCGTTATCGCACGAACGCACCTCATTTGCTACGTTCACGTGCAATTTCCAACTTGTTTTTCATAATGTTGAAAGAGTCATATTTTCTGAAGATTTAAAACAAAATGCGGAGAAAACAACATTACAATTTTACCCATTTACAAGATGCCCAGAGGGTTAACAAACAATTACCTGACGCCCTAGATACATGACAATCACTGAAACACATGTGAAAACCATAAATATGCAACCGAAAAAAACATTTTAAAATTTTTAATTCGACCTGATATAAAAGCGTGTGTTTTAGTTTTTAAAACTATTTAGCAATTATTCTTTATAAATGATATAAAATAGTTACTAAACTCAAAGATAAAGATGAACTATTTTTTTTTCTTTTTTTGCCAGAAGCATTCTATTTTCCTGAATCCCCTGTAAAATACATATTTTAGGTATGTTTTTCCGTTTATGTTCATTTTTTTAAAGTTATAGGAAAGTACCGAAAGTAAGCCTCCTCTAAATATAAGACCCCTCCCCTCATACATTCTGCAAGCTGTATAAATCCTGGGAAATTTATAAATTCAAATATATCCCCTCACCCTCCTAATATTATTTATCTATTTCACAAAATTTCCAATTATAAACATCCCTTAAAATTATTAGAATTTCCTGTCTGCTAAAAGCGGGTTTCTTTCGCTACTTTATGTTACATGGGTATGACAATAGAATAAACTATATCAATTCCCCATTAAAAAAAAAAAAAAAAAAAAAAAAAAAAAGCCAGAACATGCTTTTTTTTTTTTTTTACACGCTTTTATTAGCTTTATCTGTATGTATCTATGTATGTAACGGAATTTTTGAACGTTATTTTCAACCACTTGACATCAAATTAAATTTAAACTTTGCACATTTATTGAAAACTGATAACAATTCAACAATTTGAAAGGTCGCCGTTTAAAAGGATCAAAATAAAAATGCCGGATAAATGGATCAAAAGTAGTTTGAGAAATTAACAATCATCTGACGCCCTATACACATGACAATCATTGAAATACGCATGAAAACCGTAACTATGCAACCAAAAATAAATTTTAAACTTTTTAGTCCGACTTGATAAAAAAGCGTGTGTTTCAGTTTTAAAAAACTATTAAGCAATTGTTTATTAATATCTGTAATTTCACACATTTTTATATAGTTTTTTCTGGTAATATGTTAAAAAATTCTGGCTCCTTCTGGCGCACCAAATCCCCGACCCTCGCCCTCATTAAAAAAAAAAAAAAAAAAAAAAAAAAAAAAAAAAAAAAAAAAAAAGGAAACAAATTTTTATTGTAAATTGTTGTAATTGTCTTCATTTTAGAAAATAAATATGGTCTTTGATTACAAAACATATTTTAAATCTTACCCCTTCCCAATTTTTGATCTAACGGGGCCCATGTAAAATGGACATAACAAGCTTCAACAGAGGGGCATTTTTTGAGACGGGCCGAATTGCGTCATGCGGAGGAGGGTAGGTCACTGCAAGGGTATCGCTCGGACTCCCCCGCGCTCACCTCCTGAAGAAACGAAAACCTCATGCTTCCTCATTATCGATCGGTTCGCTGCAATCCCAATCCTGAAAATTGCATCACACACAGTGTGAAAGGAAAAAGAAATATGAATTATGGTGCTACGCAAAAGATAATGTTTTTACGTCATACTTGAGTCTTTTAGGGAATAGTATGAGGGATTAAATATGTGTATATAGTACATAGGGTATTAAGTATGTGTATATATATAGTATATGGGGTAGATGTGCCAGTAATGGAAACCTCTTAAGGAATTTCTTTAAAAAATATTTTTTATAATTATTTTAATTTAATATAATTTAAATTAATATAATTAATAATTATTTATAATTATTATTAATATATTCCAGTTTTTTCATATTATTATCATCTTTCAGCAGTATTAAACTAATACCATAGTTCCATTTCTCAATAGAAATAAAAATTTAATTTTAAATAATAGAAATTCGTCAAAACACCCAAAATCTCAGTAGTGGATACTCAATTTCGAGTAATGGATACTCCCTCTAAAATCTTAAAAATAAATGAAATTTTGTAAATGACCATTGTTACATAAAATTACTATCCTAATAAAAGCATTTAATTTTTACAAGAAAATAAAGATGATGCAAATTAAGTAAGTAAAATCAGATTATAACATGTTCATTAAATTTTCAATGAAAAACAGTGAAACCGTGGAACTTTATTTTCTGCTTCTTAATTGCTTTGATGAAAAGTGCAGAAAAATAATCCAGATTATAAAGCATGCAAAGGGGAGTTAAGAAAAAAACTAATAAAAACTTAACTATTATTTATTATTTCTTTTATAAACCAAAAAACAGTGAAGCGGTTCATTACTGGCACATCTACCATATATATAATACCTTTGAAAATATAGTAATTTGGTCAGTTGACCTTAGATCTGTCGACATCATGAATTTATAAACAAGTTTGAAATTGGACGTAAAGCGTAGCAAATAAGGTGCGTTCGTACGATAATGAAGTTTTAAAAATATTCAGATCTTGCTGTTATAGTAGACAGTACTTCGGATACAATATAGTAATCAAAATGCTTTTTTTTTTTTTTTTTTTTTTTTTTTTTTTTTTTTTTTTTTGTGTGTGTGTGTGTGTGTGAATGTGTGTTGTAATCCTGTAAATATACAGGGATAGTAAATCTTATTACACCTCAGCAACTTATATCATATTCATAAAATGTGAAATAGTTTGATATAATTAAAATGCGCACCAAACAATGTTCTCCCTATGCCATTATGTAATTGAATACTTTTGTGTGGCCTTGTAAATCAATAACAAATGTTCTTTGCACCACAGTTTGTGTAAAATGTATATTATAATATATACTTCATAAATTCATATCATTTTTATTATGTTCGAATGAGTGTAACACCATTAAAATGCATTTGAAACTTTTTTTCCCCATTGACTGTAATGCAACGGAATACTTTTGATTGACCCTGTAATTATCTATGCATCCGAATTTCATAATCTTTGAAATGACTCGACAAATTTATGTAATACTTACACATTTTAAATTTCAATTCGGCTGGGTAGTTTTTGCGTTGTTACATGCGGACACACAAACAGACGGACTGAACGACAACTATAGGTGCTACGTATTTACATAATTACAAACGCACAAAAAAAAAAAAAAAAAAAAAAAAAAAAAAAAAAAAAACAATCAGTTTAAAAAAAAAAGGTGTGTAAGGTGTATCAAGTATATTGTAAATTAATATACGGTAGCGGAAAAAAATTCAAACGATGACCATTAACTCTAACTAGCATTAGTAAAAACGAAAAGTACCAATTTAACTTATTGAAATTTCTTAATTATATGTGGTTTTTTCTATCACCTACATATCAATATTGGAAAAGTTCAATATCAGCACAATAATTTTATTACATGCTGTAAAATATATGCTACCAATTAAAAATAATTTACATTTTTATTATATATAGGGAGCTACGCTAACCAATTTTTATTCAGATCCTATGAACTCTAAAATAAAAACATATTAATTTATTCAATTAAAAAAATGGTCAAAAAAATATAGAAACTCAATAGCCATTTCGAGATCAATTATGGTGCATTAAAACAGTTTTAAATTTAATAATACTATCACTACCGCTTCACTCCCTCAACCCCCCCGCCCTCCCCCCACAAAAATAAATAAATAAATAAATAAATAAATAAAATCTGGGAGTAAAAGTTTTAAACAGACAAATTTGTGTAATTTACTCTATTTTGTGCAATCATAATTAAACATTTAAGTTTCAGAAAAAAAAAATGGACATTTTCTTTAAAATATGACGATATTTTCCATATGACGATAATGGAAATTGTGAGACAGGCTTGCATTTTGAATCCAAAACTTCCCAGGTATAACCAAATATCTGTTTGAGCTTATTTTCAGATGCCTCTTTATCAATTAAAATCTCTTTGAGTATTAGAATTTCTTTTAATGCAATAGACTCCTTAAAATCCGCAGAACTTCAGACTAAATTTTTAGAAATTTTTGGATTTCTTATCATTGCTTTGTTTCCATTTTTTAAACAGCAACATGAATGTAATAATGCAATCAAAATTATAATGATTATTTGCAACATAGTAAAATATTAAAATATTTAAGTAAAATAATAAAGTACAACATTAAAAAGTAAGATAATTTAAAAAATAATTAAATTATTAAAAATCAAAGTCAAGTAAATAATTAAAAATGCAGAATTAAACGTGCATAATAAAAGTGATATTTATATATTACCAAAAAAAAAAAAGCCAAAATTAACCTTTTAACAATTTAATTTATTAATTTCCTTTTAACAATAATCCGTATTTATTCCGGCTTATTAAATTAAAATCCTGTTATTAGATCTAATCTGTTAATCTTTATAGAAACGATATAAATTCTTAATTCGCCTTAAAAAACATTTTTCGCGTAAATCTAAAAAATGACTCTAAATTAAAAATATTCTTAAATAAATTAAGTTCAGTTTTGCTTTGTCTAGCTCGCTGAGTTTTTGCACTGAAGAAGAATCTCGATAATAGATTCGAAACAGCTGTTTGCTCCCTTTTCATACTTTATTTGTGCATTTATAATCTTTGGTTTTCTAGCCTTTAACATTCTTAAATAAACTTTCTTAAAATTTCCGATAAACTCACCTTTTCCCTGTTTTTATCAACATCTTTTTAAAAGTCTTATTAAATTTATTCCGAAAAAGCATACTTATTCATAACATCATTTTTTTTTTTTTTCGTTTTATATTTATTACTTTCAATAAATTCATTTCTTTTACTTTTTTTTTAACGAAATTCTCGTCTGTGGAATAGATTCGAATTTTAACTACTTTCGATAGTTAAATAAGTTAAATAATAACCTTTTCAATAAAATTATCGTTTGCAACTTTAAACTCGGCCCCAGATGCCAATTTCTGTTTACATGGAGGGATCGTGTTTGAGATTATGGAATGTTCTAGAAATTACTTTTTACTTTTAACCAGGCGTTTCGGAGATGAAGGTGGTAGTCAGTTTAGAGTGAGTCATCGGAATACTATGATGTATGGCTGCTCATTTGAATGGAACGTTTATTATTTAATATTGAAGTTATTTAGCCGGGAAATGAAGAGCATTCCCCTGGTGATATGACTGCATAAATAAACTAATTTGAAAAAGTTAAGGTATTTTTTCTTTAATTAAGCCACGACTCCTGTGCAGCAGAATTGGGAGACTATTTTATTTTAACAAAACATAATTATGTACGACGAATCCATTGGCTCCCTATCTCAATATGTCACATATATTTTTTCTTCAATTTTTCAACTGAACATTCCTCTTAAATATCTCCTATTATTTCACATTAAAAATGTAAAGTAAAAAAGTTTTATCTCAGGTTTAGCCAGTCTTACTAACCCAAAATGCTAATGCATAACTATATTTATAGTAATTGCTATTACCAGTGATATCTTGACTTTTTTCAGAAATAAATCTATATTTCCTTTATAAAAAATTATGAGTTGACAGTTATATTATAGAGAAAATGCATATTAAAACACATAAAGAATGATGTGAAACAAAAAAATTCTGTCATTTTGACCCTATATCTGAACAATTACTGTCCATAGCCGGAAAATTATTTCAATTATTTTGTGCGGCTGTGTATATGATGTATAGTTTTGTACAGATTCTATATAGTATACAAAAACTTAGTTTATAAGAAAACGTATAACACAGTTGAACAGTCACCTTCAACAATTTCTACTAAAACATGCAAACGGACTGAATACTTTTGTACAGCTCTATATAACAAGTACAGGTTTTTAAACACACCAAATATTAACCTAAAATTTAATCCAGGCAAAAAACATGTTTAAAGTTACTAAAATCACACTTCCATTAATAACTATCCATAAGCGACCATGCATCCAATTCTTTGCATAGCTTTGTTTACAATTTTATTTATATGATACAAATATTTCTTAATATACTAAATCTAGTTATGCTTTAAAATGCATAACCCAAATTAAAAACATTAAGTAATTTACGCTCTTTCTCAGCAATACTTGTGAATTTTTTTTATGTAGTCCCGCTCATGATGCATAGAATTTATGAACACGCTTAATATCATAACTGCAAATGCACTTTTAGCAATCATCCCTAACAGACCACTCATCAGATATAATGTGGTATTGTTGTATTTGTATCCGAAATCTTTTTTTGTGCCCCTGTAAATATCCAATATACATCATATTCTACTGCAAGAATCTTGTAGTAAACCTCAGTAATATACAGGGTGTTTCAGCGAAGTGCGGACAAATTGTAAGGAGTGATGGAAGGCATGATGACAAACATTAGGACATAGGAAACCATGGGGTGCAAACGTCTTCTGTAGGAGCCAGGAGGCATCAAAGTTTAGCGTCCAAAAGATCAAGCGATGATAAAACGCGAAAAAAAAAGGTCGATTCATTTCCAGTTTTCGCTGTAAACTTTGTTTATATCGAAAATTTGTCCAAAAAATTTTTTAAAGGGAACTGTCAAAAAATGACGGTAGAGGGCGCTGTAGATTTTGGAGTACGAACAACTAAGTTTTACTGATTTTTTTTTTTTTAATTCTGTTTACAGTTTTCTAAAGATTGGACCTTAATTTAAATTTTGAGTACAATATTGGAATCATCCCAAACGGTTAAGATGTTCAAATTGAGCTGTGAACAAGGGGGGGGGGGGGTTAAAACGCTCATAATCAATGAGCAAAGTAATCGATTTTGTTGCGGTTTGAGTGCAGTTCATTCCCTTAGTAATTGATTTATTCAAAATGACGTACAGTTTTGGTGCATTCATTTTCAGATACAGGGCGCCACCGATACTTTTCCGACATTTCATCGACATTATCCCTGGGTGTTTTACTAACAGACCAGAATACTTGCAGGAAGTGTTAGGGATGTAAAAACTACTTGTAATCGCATGGGAATGTAATGTTGGAAATGCTTTGTTTGCGAGTTATGGTTAAAAGAAACGGAAAAATAGCAACAGAAAGAAGCAGAAAATCAGCAAAAGGTGAATGTGATACAAAACATTTTATTGTAAGGTTTTACTGCAAAAGGTGATTGCAAAACGTTCTTCAAACTTTGGAGTAATGAACAACCAGTATTTTTTGACGGGATATTTGTAGTTATGTTGAATGTTTAGCAAAGTTTGAACATTCACTTAAATGTTTATCTAAAAATCGGAATCGTCCAGAATGAATAAGTAGCGAAATTTCACGTATGTATTGAATTGCTTTTTTATATACTTAGGTGGTACGGGCAGCACAAAACCCAAAGAAATGACACGAACAGGATTAGAATACATTTATTATTCTAAGCACAGCCAAAACAAGACATAAACAACATAAAGAGACGTTATCATCAAAGTAAGTGCTCAAAATTCCGACCCCCCGTACCACCTAAGTGTAATAAAAGCAATTCAATACATACGTGAAATTTCGCTACTTATTCATTCTGGACGATTCCGATTTTGAGAAAAACATTTAAGTGAATGTTCAAACTTTGCTAAACATTCAACATAACTACAAATATCCCGTCAAAAAATACTGGTTGTTCATTACTCCGAAGTTTGAAGAACGTTTTGCAATCGCCTTTTGCAGTAAAACCTTACAATAAAATGTTTTGTATCACATTCACCTTTTGCTGTTTCTCTGCTTCTTTCTGTTGCTATTTTTTCCATTTCTTTTAACGATAACTCGCAAACAAGCATTTCCAACATTACATTCCCATGCGATTACAAGTAGTTTTTACATCCCTAACACTTCCTGAAAGTATGCTGGTCTGTTAGTAAAACACCCAGGAATAATGTCGATGAAATGTCGGATAAGTATCGGTGGCGGCCTGTATCTAAAAATGAGGGCACCAAAACTGTACGTCATTTTGAATAAATCAATTACTAAGGGAATGACCTGCACTCAAACCGCAACAAAATCGATTACTTTGCTCATTGATTATGAGCGTTTTAACCCCCCCCCCCCCCCTTGTTCACAGTTCAATTTGCACATCTTAACCGTTTGGGATGATTCCAATTTTGTACTCAAAATTTAAGTTAAGGTCCAATCTTTAGAAAGCTGTTAACAGAATAAAAAAGAAATCAGTAAAACGTAGTTGTTCGTACTCCAAAGTCTACAGCGCCCTCTACCGTCATTTTTTGACAGTTCCCTTTAAAAAAATTTTTGGACAAATTTTCGATATAAACAAAGTTTACAGCGAAAACTGGAAATGAATCGACCTTTTTCCGTGTTTTATCATCGCTTGATCTTTTGGACGCTAAACTTTGATGTCCCTTGGCTCCTACAGAAGACGTTTGCACCCCATGGTTTCCTATGTCCTAATGTTTGTCATCATGCCTTCTGTCACCCCTTACAATTTGTCCGCACTTCGTTGAAACACCCTGTATATTAATTTTATCATGTTTCAAATAATGCAACATAATTGAAACACGCTGCGAACAGTTTTTCCTTGTAGACCAGTGCTCCCCAGCCTTTTTAGCACTTTCCAACAAAGTCGAAAAGTGCTTATGCATTCGGTTTGTCTGTCTGTCCGCACTCTAACTCTCGTAAATATACTCGGATCGCCATGAAATTTTTAGATGTTATTGACATTTACCCTAGCACGAGCCCTATTGAAAATGAAGTTTCTATCATGATTAGTTTATTTACAGCGGTAATCAAAAGTTTACCATTACATTACGGTCTATAGGAAAAAATCTTTTCAAATGAATTTTAAAGATGTTACACTTCGTCAAACATATTAAAATTTATATGCATTTACAAGGTGGACTAAAATATGCATTCTGTAAAAAAATGCGGTGAAAAAATATTTTTTATTCATTTACAGGGCCCCACAAAAGAATTCCGTTACATAATGGTAAAAGGGGTAATTGTGTGCGACAAATTTTAATTATATTAAATTATTTCATACATAATAAAATTGATATATATATAGCTGACGCTTAATATAAATTACGATACAGTCATGCATAATATGAAGTACATATCATTTACAGGGACACACAAAAGATTTCAAATAGTATATTATTTCCAAAGTACTGTACGTGTATTCGATGATGGCTGATGGATGACTGAAATGCATTTTAATTATGATATGAGCGTTTAAGTTTCACTAAATCTATGCACATAATATGGCATGTATAAATACTATAATTGACATACAAGGCTACCCAAAAGCGGGTAGCAAACTTTTCTGAATATGAGCTTAAATTACGTAAAGGTGGTTTTTAAATAACTTATACGTTTTACGCTCATTCAATTTACTAAGAAATGTTTGCAGAATATAGATAACATGACATACAGGGCCACGCAAAGAATTGAATAATGGACGCTTATGAATGATAAGTTCTGAGAATGTGATTTTAGTCGTTTTAAGAATGTTTTAGTTAAAAATAAATTTTACTTAATACTAACGTGTAATAAAGGTTACAAGGTAAACTACAGGGCGGAACAAAAGTATTCAAGTATGTTTCCATCGATTAGTGTAAATTGCTGAAAGAGAAATTTCAACCTGTTAGGCATTTTCTTATTAAACTAAATTTTGTCATTATATAGTATGTATATCAATCGACAGATCAAATACAGGGCTGTCCAAAAGTATTGGAATACATATTTGGCTATATACAGTAAATTATTTCCCTAAATGACGAAATTTTGTTAACGATTTCATGAAGTGTTGGAAAGTGCTTCATAATTTATGCTTAACGCAAGATTTTTCTTACTTATTTTCTTTCTCGTATCCCTTTGTTCGACTTTTCATTTCGGAGTACCCCCATAAATACGCCCACTCCACTCAACTAAATAACGCAAACGCGTTTTTTACATTAGTAATCTTCTTATGACAAGCATATAATAAATCGATACAAAATATATCGACATTTCTAAAATTTTTGTGATTAGTCTAAACATTTTTCTAAACATTCCCCTGGTACGCTACCATAAACCATTATACAACCGAAGATTTTTGTCTGGCTTTGTAAACCAACTGTTAGTGCCTTTCACGCGTCATGTTCTACAAAAAGTAAGTATTTGTTGCACCTCAGAAATTCATATCAATTTCATTATGTCTGTAATAGAATAATATAATTTAAATATGAAGAAAATATTTAAATTTTTCTTCATAGACCATAATATAACGGAATACTTTTGAGTTTGTCTACGCGCATTGTAAGTACTACACGGAACATATTCTATAGTAATTATCCTCTAGTAAACCTCAATAATGTATATAGATTTCATTATGTTTTAAATATTGTAACACTCTTAAACCACACTATAAAAGGATTTTCCCCATAGACCGAAATGTAATTGAATACTTTTGAGCGCCCCTGTAAAAAAATATGAATGGTACACACTTCATTGTCAATATCGAACATGCTATGATGAATTTCAATAGTGTAAATCGATTAAGAGTATAAACATTATATTTGAGTGTAATTACGCGCTTAGAGCACGGACAAACAGATGGACGAAAAACAGACGAACTCAATTCATATTTGCTTTTTAATTATGTTGGCAATTATTGGTTTGGTTTTATTTGAAAAACAAAAACATAGGCTCATGATGTTTATTTATTTATTTTACGAAGAAAAATATCTTTTTCTAGAATACATCATATGCACTTCCTTATTACTTTTCGCTTATTTGATTATTCCGACATACTTTTCTGATGCACCAATTCACTTTTATTGCGTTCATAGATTATTACTCATATTCGGTGTAGATTATAAAACAAATATATATATTTATTTTTTATTTCCCTTTTTGATAAAAGTGTCGGATTTATTTTCGTCTTTTATGCATATAACTGATAAGCAAAAATTATAAAATACAGAGGTTGATAACCTGAAAAATGTCTGGCTGTGTACTGTTGGAATCTTTAGTTCGAAGTTATCGTTAAACTGTTCAATAATGTAAAGTGATAAGCAACATATTACTTTTCTTAACTTTAGAAAAATCTTTTCCGAGTACAACATCGAAAATAGGCTCCCATACTCTATTCCTAATATTTTCGTTTGCACAGGTGGTTTTTTATTATTATATTTTCTTACTAAAGGCGGTGATGCTCTACAAATTTGTCATTGAATTTCTGGGCATATTTACTATAGTTTTTGAGGTAGATTCTCTAGTTCAAGGATTTGTCGTTACTGGGAATTGACATGTACTACCTCATCAAGTAGCAAATCAGATCTATTGATGCAAATTAGACTTAAAAATCTCCCTGTCTATATAAAAATATAAAAATTAACCCTTCTTTAAATTTAAATTTAAGGTAAATGCACCAGGAATGGGCCACTTAAGGACATTTATCTAATTATTATTAAAGTATTAGTGAATTTCAAAAAAAATATTTTTTTTAGCCTAATCCTTACCTTTATGTATGAGAATAAGCATTCAAATTTTTAAAATATAGTCTCTAGAAAAAATGAAAAATAAAAAATGTTATCTTCCTCTATGCTCCAGTAGTGGGCCAGGTAAATTTCTGATGTTTCAGTAGGGGCCCCCTAGAAGTTGTCCTCTCTATTCTTGAGTTTAATGCTACTGTACAGAAGTTATAATTTGTTTTACATTTCTACACTTAAATATACACAATAATGAAATCATATTTACAAGTTTTGATGATTACGTAAAATAATTTTAGCTTCTATTTAGTTTTTTCGTATAGTCTGTAAAAACACCCTTCCAGCTCAAAAATTATGATAATAATGAAGTTGTCCCTTTGCCTGATAACAGATAAGGGTTCCAGCCAATCAGCAATTAGTTTGTTATCTGACAAGGGTGACTAGAAAACTTGTTTTTCGACTTTAAAAACTGGTAGCCCACTATTGGTACATGGCCCACTACTGGTACACTTACTCTAATTATTTTAATTAAAAATCTCTACTGTTATTTTTTAACTTTACTTCTGTAGTTTAAAACTAACTGCTCCTGCTATCGATAACTTTGCTTTCCAACCTAACATTTATTACATTGACTTCATTTTCCAATTATCCTTAAGTTTAAATTTACAAGCCAAGAACTTTTTGTAACAGTTTGCGGTCAGCTTGCACCCGGATTAACCAAGCTTATTCTATCATTCTCAGTCCAGA
Organism: Maratus speculifer; assembly: GCA_964019185.1. Classification (NCBI taxonomy): domain Eukaryota; kingdom Metazoa; phylum Arthropoda; class Arachnida; order Araneae; family Salticidae; genus Maratus; species Maratus speculifer. Next base: position 273,962,116 of record OZ025289.1, on the reverse strand, counting down.
CAATCAGTCGAGAACTGTTCTTCCAATAAAGTTAAAGTTACTTCTTTTTTAACAGGTCTGCCCTCTGCCAGAAATAATTTATATTACGTCTTTTTATATAAGGAGCAGAGCTCTTTTTTTTTTTTTGCGTTTGATACGTTGCTAAAGAAACTAACACCTTGTCGAGCGGTGCTCGACAAAGTGTTTTGGTAAGCATTTGAAATCAACTAACTTCCGTTTGTACCTTATTTCAGAAAAGGAGACTGTAACTATGGTGGTGTAGCCGTAAAAATACAGACGGTAACAGCTCTAAGCAGAGAATATACGCTCAAGGCTGAGCGTATACCCTAGGGTGCACATACTACAGCTTTCAAGAGAAACAGAGGGTATACGATGGTCTTTTAAAAAATCCAGAAGGTATACGGCGTATACCCTCCACTACATCCTTGGTAACAAAAAGATAATAAACCAAATCGCAACAAATTTTCGAGTGTCTTTTTGCGTTCCTAAACCGTCAAGAACTTTTCGTATAGCAAGCAACAAACTTATAGTAACGAGACCTGACCTCGATCCTTACAGAGGACAAGGCGATTCAGAAAATGCAGCCAAAATGTGGCAAAGCAAACAATTTAAAATAATCAAAAACCACACAGGAACATGGGAACAACGCCATTCCGGGACTGCTAGAGCAGATTGCCAATTATATGTAATGCAAGGACAATAAACAAAATCCATCTACATCATTTTAATTATATTGTATTTCCACACACATGTTATACATTTACTACCAATATTACTACACGAATCCTTTTAAAAAACTCATAAGAAAACATTTACTGGAGACATATCTGGTGATCACGGTGGCCATGCGATTTGTTTACCTTATTTGAGACCTCGAGTTTCTGTGGGATTTTTTATTCTTTTTGTATACCTGATTTACCCTTTCATTTTGGTCACATTATTTTGAATCACCATGTATATATGTATAGAGAAAGATAGATTACAGTTGTAATTAAATGGACAATAGTTACATAAACAAACCGCACTTAGCTAGACAAAAAATAATGCAGATGAGAACAACTTTCCGATTTGTACTATTCTTCTAAACACATGCAGGCTCTAATAAAAATACAGTACACTGTTATATAAAAATGTAATAACTGATTTCAAAAATGCAGTATTTATGTCTTCTATATTGATTTTTTTACTAAGTATGTGTTGAACTACCGATTTATTATCTCAAACAAGTCACGTCCGTAATTCGATTTTGCTTTCAACCTTATTGTCCTTTATTGGTTGCATTTATAGCTGTGTATATGGTTGCAATCTATAAATCCATATTTTATGATGCCGTGTCTGGACACGGCATTGTAACCTTTGTTCATTTTTTTCATAGGATATATTTATTTATTTATTTATTTTTCATACATAAAAAAGTAGTCACTATTTATTAATTAACTTATAACTATTCTTGTCATTTATGGTAAACTTTTTATTCAATGGAAGGTTTGCTTTGAAGCAAATAAAACAAAATTGTCATAAATAGAAAATAAATAAAATAAACAGCATCATTTCCAGTAAATTTTAAGTGCTCTAAAATAAAACAATGCATACATAAAATCAAGGTATCAAAATATGTTATAGTTTTTGTGCATTTATACATTCAGATAATTAGATTATCGCCGATTTTTTATAAGTAAAAATCTTTAGTAACAATTATTCCAATGAAATAGTAAAAAGTATATATAAAACTCAAATTGGTGAAGAATCAGTGCTCGCAATCATTTAATCAAATTCAGTTTATGAATTAGGTTTGCATGTCCATCTGTCTATCGTTTGCCTGTGATTTAACTCAATTTCCATGAAATTATTATATGTTATTGGGAATGTACTATAGCATGTTCGGTATTAAAAATAAAAGGTGTAACATTGATAATAGAGACCAGTAATGGACCGGCCCGAAGTCCGAGCCCAACCCGCCCATAGGTCGCGGCTCGAGCCTATTTTCGTTCAAGACTCTCGGGCCGAACCCGGGCCAAACTTTTTGAAATATGCCAGAATGGGTATCATCCCCGTAGCTTAATTAATAGAGCACTTGGAGCGCTATTCCGAAGGTTCAGGGTTCGATCCCCTGCTTGAATATTTTTCACCCAGATGGTTCTACATTTACTTAGCAACTGATAAATCACGTATTAAAATATATTTTAAACATATTGAAATTTATATATAGGGCAGACCGGGGTTAGTTGTGCCAAGGGCAAGTTGTGCCATCGAGCTTCCTGACTCAGCCAATAGGTTGCAGTACCTGTCGCGTCATGGGAGTGAAGAGGTTGATTGTCTTAATGTGCTGTGTGTTTTTTTAAGAATAGCGTCGCGTTGTTTTCGAGTTAAAAATATTTATCTTGTTTTCTATCGTAAAAGTAAATTTTGAGACCTGCATTTGAATCGTCATTGCCACTAACGATACTGAGGTATGTAAACTTCCCTAACACTATTTGAATGCTTAAATTTTGTGCTCTTATTCTATGTATTTCATTTGTTAATCATGCCAACATTTCGGAAACTAATGGATAAAGTTGAAAATGGCATAACACGGGGCTAGTTGTGACAAAGTCTAAGAGGCATGTTGTGACAGTGTCACTACTTACCCCAGGATAATTTTTAATGAAAGTTTTTAAATTTCAGAAAAAATGGAGCGAAATTACAAGAGGCGTACTGAAAGAGCTATCTATCGGAGATGAGAATGGCATTTAAGATAAAGCGTTAAAGACAAGAATGACAATGAAACAAAACTTAGTAAATGTGTAACAGTTAATAAATCAAGCACTTCAGCAATAACTTTAATCAACAATGGGGAGATTGCAGGACCGTCTTCAGAAGTAAGAAATATCATTGAATTAGATGATTCTATGACAACTGATAATAGCAATGTGTCAGCGGTAAGTTTTACAGAAATAAGACCACTTCCTAAAGCAGGACCTCAAAAAGACAAGCGATCTATTCGTAAATGTTTGAAATCTGCCATTCTAACAAGTATACCTGTAAAAGAGAAAATTCCAGCAGTACAAAAAGCAAAAGAATACAGAAAACTAATTGAAGAAGAAAAAGCAAAAAAGAAACTGTATGAAAAGGCCAAGCAGAGCACAAAAAATTGCACCTAGGTTATTGAATAAAAGGGAGAAGCATGTATTGGATAGCTCTGAAAATGACGAAAATTGCTTATGTCTATTTTGCTTGGAGCAATATAAACTTTCTTGACCCGGAGAAGACTGGGTGCAATGCATGACATGTAAAAGATGGGTGCATGTCAAATGTACCAAAAATGAACCTTATTATATTTGTATTAACTGCAAATCAGACGCTGAAACAAGTGATGACAATGCGTGATTAAAAATATAGGATATAGGCCTACACGTTGTAATAGGCTCCCGATTCAAAGATCAATATGTCAAAAGATTAGTGTTGGCTTACTTTTTATTTCTTTCCTGATTAAGACAGTTTTTTTTTTATTGCTAAGTGTCTCTAAAAGTATCTTTATAAAGGATAAAGAATTTACAAATGTTAACAATTTAACTATTTTATTTTCATTTGATTTGTAATATTATTCAAACATGAAAGTGTTTTATTGTGTTAAATTTCTCAGTCTTGATTTAACATATCCTATTTATTCGTTTTTCTTACATAATTTGTATACACTGTAAAAAAAATTTCCGTTAAAAAACGGAAATAGTACTGGTAATCTAGACGCCAGTACTACTTCCGTTTTTTAACGGAAAAAAAATTCCGTAAATTCCAGGAATAGTTCCGTTTTTTCACAAAATACTTCAGTTTTTTTTTTTTTTTTTTTTTTTTTTTTTTTTTTTTTTTTTTCCTTATGTAAAAATTTTTGTTTGAAAAGTTAAAAGAATTTTTCAAGGACTAACTAATATCTTTGTGATTTTTATTCTTTACTTTTCAAAGACACGTTAATACCAGGGACGCATTATACACAATTAATTTAAACAACAGTGAAGAAATGTTACATACCTTCCATGGGGTTCGAACCCGGGGCCTCTTGTGTCGTAGCTTGCAGTGTAATACCATTATACCAGGATTATTCAAACGGCCCTTTCAAATATCTTTAGTTATTTCGGATACATTTTGTAAAGTAAAGATTTTGAACGCAGGTGTTTTTTTGTAGAGATAATATTTTTTTATTGAATGGATAATTCTAAATGTTTTACAGATTTTCTTTGCATAATTTCGAATATTTAGCTTATTAATTTTGGCTTTATATATATAAAAATTAGTCTTTAAAATATCACATGCATGAAAGAATTTATTAAAAGTTTTGTTTCCTTTTTTTTTTTTTTTTTTTTTTTTTTTTTTTCTTGGAAATTTTTTAAATTTTATTGTAATATTATTGATATTTATTTATTTATTTACAAAAATACTAACATGCTAAAAGAAAGAAAAAAAACGTGCATTTTAACAAATTATTTTATGACGATCGAAGGTAAACTCAATAAAGATAATTACAATAGATTATATATATATATATATATATATATATATATATATATACAGTTATTGATTTTTTATAACATATGTAATCCCCAAAATTACCTTTCTTAATTTCCATAATGTCTTTCCATAGTTTTGATTTTCTTTCCATAATTTCGAATATTTAGCTTATTAATTTCATCTTTATATGTATAAAAATTAGTCTTTAAAATATTACATGCATGAAAGAATTTATTAAAAGTTTTGTTTCCTTCTTTTTTGGAATTGTTTTAAAATTCTGTTGTAATATTATTGATATTTATTTATTTATTTAAAAAAATACTAACATATTAAAAGAAAGAAAAAAACGTGCATTTTAACAAATTATTTTATGACGATCTAAGGTAAACTCAATAAAGATAATTACAATGGGTTATAAAATAAATTTCAGTTATTGATTTTTTATAACTTATGTAATCGCCAAAATTATAAGAATTTCGGTAATATATTTCGATATATATTTAATTTTATGTGCGAACTTCTTAATTTGAATAAATTAAAAAATATATATATTAAAATTAAAAGAAGAATTTTTTTTCCACTTTTTTCAAAGTATCCAACGCACTTAATATATATATATATATATATATATATATATATATATATATATATATATATATATATATATATATATATATATATATATATATATATATATATATATATGATAAAAATAAATTAAAAATTATTTTAAAATCACAATCAACTTTCCCTTTCAGCTATTTCAAACTTAAAAAGAATTAACATTTTTTTTTATTTTTTTTATTATTATTATTTTCTTAATATTTTAAAAATACGTTAGTTTTTTATTATTAAAACAGAATGAAATAGAGATATAGTCTAGCAAATTGTTTAAAAAACATAAACTCAGTATAAGGTTTTTATTTTTCTGGTAGATGGAACCACTAAACTCTACTGTTTTCGGAAAATTGACAAAAATAACAGAACTCTTCCGTTATTTAACGGGATTAGTGACTCCAAAATGTCAAATACGGAATTTCTTGTTTTTTTTTTTTTTTTTTTTTTCGGAAAAATGAAACTATTCCGTAATTTTTAGGGAAAAGTTTGTGTATATTAACAGATAATTTTTACAGTGTATGCTACAATGTACTTGTATGTGTCACAATGTACCCCAAACATGTCATAACTTGCTCCGTATCGGGGGTTAATAGCGACAAATTTCGAGGTTACGCAGAATTCATTTTGTGTAATGAAAAATGTTAATAATGTTAATAATAATTTTATAAATATGTTACGCAAGGCTTACTCTAATGATATGGTACACTAAATGTTTCGCTTCAGTTCAAATCTTACGTCTAATATAAAAAAAAGTCGAAAATGTCACTACTAGCCCCGGTCTCCCCTATCTGACCAGTTGAACTGAAAATGTTGAATTGAAAATGTTGAATTGAAAATGTGTATACGGTATTAAGCTGATGAACTTTGTAATGTGCTATACGAGTTGCTGAAAACATTGATGGGAGAGTTTTACAGATAGTTCAGCGGCGGGTTTTCTAATGTGTTTAATAAACACAGTAGATGATGCAATAAAAAATGTAAATACCCTGAGGAGCTACAAAGAAAGTCTTTACATATGAACATGTCTTGGGCGTGTCTTTCAAAACCAAGCTGTGGCTGTAGCATACCCATGAGATGTAAATAAAGTTTTGAAGAAATTTTCGAAGAAGAATTTTTTTGAAGAAGTTTCTGTAGAAATTGTTGCACTCCTGGCCAGGAAACTACCCGAGTAATAATAGGAAAAAAAATAAATAAGTAGCAATTGAAAGGGAATATGAAACATGTTTTAAGTTGCATAAATTATTTTTCCTCGTCTCACCGATATCGAGATATAAAATTTTAAAATTTGCAAAATTAAACATCTAGCATTAAGAAGGGAAGGCTTCCCAGAAGCCAGCAAGTGAAATAGTCCATGGTGTAGGCAATAATAGCTTCCCTTCTTATCAATTGGAGGTTCTTTGGGTAAATTATTGGTACCACGTGACTTTTATTCAGCTTCGAACCCAGATTTTGAATACAGAACCCAGTAAGACATCTCATTATCATTTTAGCTTCTATGTGAAACGTGTACGAAACATTTATAAGGTACTCGTATTAATCTCCTCATTGTATGTTATAAAGTAATGGGGCCCACTCTCAGGCTTTTGAAATGGAAATAAGATAACTTCCTTCAGAAGAATAGTGCAGCACTTATCCACCATTTAGCATTATTTAATGTTTTAATGCATTAGTACGGCATTAAGAATCGTTTACTATGAAAAACTGCCAAATGTGTCAAACGAATTCGATTAAAGATTTGGTGGCAATCGTGTTACAAAAGGTTCGCACACCGAACATTTGTAACAGAAAAAAAACTTGGAATGATCCTCTTTTATTTCAATATATCACTTATTATAATATGTGTAATAGTTTTAAAAATATAAATTTTCCAAATATAGTCATTCATTTGTGCTAACTCTATATATCTTGATAACGCGGAGACAAGGGCAAATAATTTATTAATAACCAAACATGTTTCAATAAATTCTTTCGATTGCTACTTATTCAGTTTTCTTTCAATTTTACACAAAGTGGTAATTTCCCGGTGAGATGTATCCTTTTATAATGGCACCATTGGCCTATCCCTCTCCATGGATATTTTCAACATATTGTCCTAATGTGTCAATTTCATGTTGATGAATCAATTTTATTCTGTACAAATTTTCACTACGCTACTTTCTACCTTGGAAAATTAGGCGAAATATTCACATATATATATATTTAATGGAACATTTGATTATACAGCTTAAACTACAGATCTAATCGCCATCGACATTTATTCCGATAGTTATAGCGATAGATGTTAGGAATATAACAAATAATTACAGGAAAATACTGACCGTCACCAACCCCCCCTCCCCCCCCCCAAAAAAAAGAACTTAAGTCTAGTTTATATTACTAGCAATTACCTTTATTTTCAGCACTCATATTGCAATTGAAAACCGTTTTTAGACTGCTCAAATGTTATTCTTTTCTATCCAACATCTTGTAGCGTCCACATTTGTGTAACTTTAATATCTTAGAATTGATTGCGTTGGTGATCAGAACCACGTCTATTTATACGAATGGATGTGAAACGAATAAAAAATAGTCAAATCATATTCAAGACATAAACAAAAAGTGTAAATGCATCGTAAAAAGAAAGTTAAAAATATTCACTAATTCCTTTATAAATTATATTAATTCTTCTAATTAATTTTATTAATTATTATATTAATTCTTCTATCCTTACAAGAAGAAAGTATTAGATTCATGGAAATTTTCTAAATCCGGTTTTCGACAGATTTACACATTTTAGGAGTCAGAGAACCCGAAAAATATGTTTTTACAAAATGTCTGACTAAGTGTATATGAATGTGACAAAAATTTTGCAGGCATTCTGTCTCAAGAACAAATGCACAAAACTTGACAAAATTTTAGATTCTCTTAGACCTTGATATAAACTATACCTGATTAGTTTTTGGTGTATATCGCTCAACAGGTGGCGCTGCTTTGCTGCATTATTTACAATTTTCACAACAGCCATATCTCAAGAACTAATGGATGGAATTTCATAAAACTTTAGATTTAATTAGTACTTGATATAACATGGTGCTGATTGCGTTTTGGTGCAAACCGCATCAACAGGACTCGTTGCCATGGTGTATTATTCGTGATTACTGCAATAGCTCTATATCAAGAACAAATGCACGAATTTTTCTAAAACTTCCGACTCAGTTAGTCCCTGATACAGATTAATGTTGTTTAGTTTCTGATGTAAATCGTCCAGCAGATGGCGCTGCTATGCTTTATTTTTCTCGATTTCGCGATTGCTGTATCTCAAGAACTAATGCATGGATTTTGGAAACTTCAGTTTCAGTTAGTAACTGATAAAAATTGATCCGGATTAATTATTGATATACATCACCTAACGTGACGCTGTTATGCATATTTTTTTAAAGATTTTGCAATAGTCCTATATGAAAAACTAATGCACGGATTTCCATCAAACTTCAGATTCAGTTATAAGTTGAAATAAGTTATTGCTGACTAGATTTTGGTGTAAACATTTTTACCGGTGGTCCTGCTATGCTGTATTTTTCAGGAAGTATTAACATAAATAAGATAAAAGAAAGTTTTGGGATTGCCACATCTGACTAATTTTTATTATGTGTACAGAAATTTTTTTATAAAACTTCTTCACGTATTTTGAAAGAAAAACAGTTGATATGCAATTTCAACATTTATATCAATTTATACGAATGTAAAATCTGTTTCTGCCATATGTAAAACAATGTCGTAATCTGCATTGCATTGCATAATGCATTCAGAGTAAAATGCACTTCATCATTATCTACGTGACTTTTCTTTTTATGAAAAAAATCTGTTTCACAGAGATTATTACATGTGAAGGAAATGAATATGCAATATGAAAAGCACTGCGTGAATGTCACTCTAACACGCCAATTATTGTGCAGAAGGATAGACAATGGATCTCGGTTCCTTAAAAAATGGCTAGACATTTAAACAGAAACAAAAAACATGAAAAGGAGAAACATAAAGGTCAACATTGTTTTGAAATATCGCACTGAAGTATAAATATTATGTGTATCCTTCTCCATTTCAAAATGTTTCCAAACTGCAACTTATTGTTTTGGCAGTAAAGTCTTAGTGTAAGAAAATTCTAATAAAGATTTTTATGCATAAACATTTTCTACAATTTTTTAACGAATGCTCTGAGAGAATAAGAGATAATATTTTTACAATACAACTCATCTGCAAAATGAAATTAATTCTCGATTCAAACGAAATTTCTAAAAATAGGATTTCAATTTCAGATTACTTAGATTGTTAAAATGAAGTTGAACAATATTTATTTATGAATATTGTTCATAATATGTAGTAACATAGCAGTTCAAACATTAACGAAGGGTTTCAAATAATGAGTAAGATTTTAACCTTTCAATTAAAATTAAGTGCATATTTCACAATTATTTTGACAACTAGGAAAAAAGAAGACATCGCCTTTAAAAATGGTACATACAAAAATAAATTAGAATTATTAATTTTCTGCGAAGATATTTTAAAAGCACGAATGCATTTCACTTCCATACGTTTAACCCTTTGTATCACCGTGTTGTATTTTGCACAACTACAACGTATTCAAAAGTCAATGCTACTTATACAGCGGATTTCACTGAAAAAAAAAAAAATTGGTTCTCAAAACTGAATAAAAAATACTCAATTTTAAATACGTTACTTTCTCAAAGTAGCTCCTATACAAATGTACTCAAAATTGAGTATAAAATACTCAATATTAAATACGTTACTTATTCAAAGTAGCTCCTATACAAATGTAATCAAAACTGAGAAATACATGTATTAATTTTTGATTTCATGGTTCAAATATAAATCGTTATGTATCCTTCCTCTGAAGAATACAAATTAAAGTAAAACTGCACTGACATTTGTTTACCGGTCAAAATTATTAACAAGAAACATTTAATTGGTTATTTATTAAGAAAAATAGCAACATTATCAAGATACCCAAATCAAGTATTTTTATGACCAGAGCATTGTTTCCTGGTAGTTTTAAATTATTTTAAAATACTGTGCACAATTTAATATTTACATTAATAAACATCTTTATGCAGCCATGAATGAAAGAAATCATTATAGAGTAAGATACCCAAATCATTTTTTTTTTTTTTTTAATGACCAGAGTATTATTTGCAAATAGTTTTAAACTATTTTAAAATACTGTGCACAGTTTAATGTTCACATTAACTAGCGGCCTTCGCCTGCTACGCTGGTCGGTTTATCTAAAGTAAACTTGAACACGAATATATCTGTGAATTGGGTGATGACTTTTAATGTAATACAGGCATTCAATATATATATATATATATATATATATATATATATATATATATATATATATATATATATATATATATATATATATATATATATATATATATATATATATATATATATATATATTAAAGCAGAAATAAAACTCAAAAGTCCCCTGAAATAGTTTGAATTCAGAAGAGAAGCAACTCACTTTTGGCATGATGCCAAAAATACTCTTCAATAGATTTCTTGTAATTATTTTGTTTCGTCATCGCAATCATGGAAATTAATCTTTTTTTAAGTATTCAATCAATTCTTTCAAATTTTTTAATATTTTTAAATCATGTTTAAATAAAAAATTAAAAAATTTTTTGAGTGAAAATACGAAAAATTTGGTGATATATAAAATGTTTATTCTTAATTGCTTATCTGTAATTTTCCAACCAGTCACTCAACCGATTTTTTCTATCTTCTACTAATAGTTAGCCAATGCTTAGTTACACATTTTTAAAAAAAGCAAGTCGATAGTGCAAAAATTTTGGGAGATATAAAATATTTACTTGTGGAAACTGTATAATAATAACCTTTAGAAATAAAAATAGAAAAAATCGAAAATAAAAAAATAAAACAGTTACACTGTCACTCTCAGAAAGTAATGAGAATATAGAATCCGACATCGTTTTTTGTCAGATTTCCTGAGAACTCTCAGGATTGGAATTCGAAAATGCATTCCTCGAAAATATTGAAAGAAAGGACTGAAAATCGATGTTTCGTAAAAAATTCGAAAAAATTGTAAATAAAAAAATTAGACCGTTAGTCTAAGAAAAAATCAATCTATTTAAAAATCTCATTGTTTTCTGTTTGACTCTGTTAGAACGCCCGCGATGGCAATTTAAAAAGAGAAAAAATATTGTCCTTTTGTCATTCATAGTTGGTTGACTAATGGAGGGATCGTTTTCGACCTGTGCGAACACTGTACATGTACAAACATAGAGTTCAAAGTAATTAAAATTTTAACGTTTTTAATTAATAACTTAACCAATTAATTGGAATTTCGGGATGTGAATGGGCAACTCGGGACCCCTTTCAATTCAAAACAAACACGACCTTTCTCCGTTACCGGGATAGGAGGAGATAGCGTCACATACATACAACATACGTATGGTCGGATTTTAATAGTGTAGAAGTAGATAATCATTTTTAAGCAGCCATGAATGAAACAAATCATTATAGAGTACAGGATTACTGTTTTGTTGGGGTTTGATAACATGTGATGTATTAAAATAGAGAAAGAATATGTTCATTTTTAATCCAAACATACTGAATTCGATTTGAGCAAACCGATTTACACATTTTTGAGTACTTCAGTTTTTTTCAGTGTTTAAAAGGTGATTATATTTATTACTACTACCATCCAACACACCACTTAATGCCAATTATTCATAGAATTCTGAACAGAAAGCAATATCGTGTTAATTTTTCGTTCCAAAGTTTTATTTGTCATTTTAGCAGCTTTTACGTCGTTATTGCTAAAATGAGCTTCGCAAATTTTGTCAAATTAAAAAGGCTGGAGACGTCCAAAAATAGAATTTTACAAAAAGCTCGTATACTTTATAATTGTGTGTAAGAAAATTGATAAGGATGAGGTGAAGTGCGAAAATTTCTTTTTATTGCAGATGTATAAAAAGTACACTTTATCTATTTTTTAAATTGTATGTTCTAATTTTTTAATTGTTTACATTCTTAAAAAGATATTTTCCAAATCAACGTTGTTGAGTCTCAAAGAATTAACAATGATGAAGGGAATTTACGATATCACTAACCAACAGCCTTAATTATCGTACGCTGATGTATTCAGACACGTTAGAAATGTTATTGTTCATTTGCTTCCACAATAATAAGATGAAAATAGCCGCACAACATAATATAAATCTAAATATGCAAACCGTACACTTCCCTAGGCTGGATATGGCTCAGAGATTCTTCAGGTATCTTATTTCATGCGGACATCATTAAAAGCCAATTAAGTGAAAGTAAAATCTGCAGACTTTCTTCATTCGATTGTTATATAATTCAGCTTTGACATAATAACGGTGATTCGAAAGGAAAAAGAAAGCAGTTAATTATCATTCTAGAAAATGAATTATAATTTAGTATGGCATTCATAAATCTTTACATAGACATTGTATATTGTTATCGAAGTTTTTTGAGTTATAATTATGAGAAACAAGTTTTCGGTAAAGGCAGCAATCTTTTACGAGTATCATTAGGGAGGGGAAGTCATTTGTATATTCTTAATATCAAGCACGCAATCCTTACATACTTCTTTTGTTGTAAATATCGTTATTAAATTCATGAACATATCGAGATAGAAATAAAACTGAAATCAAATTTGAATTAACTTCGTCGAAAATTTCTTTGTTGAGATAGCTGAAATATGTTTTATCACAATAAGCAAAAATAATTTTGATAGACACCAGACTGACATGCCAACACATTTCATTGCAAAATGCAAAGTCCTCTGTTCTAGATACAATTCGTTCCAAAAGGTTTGCTCGAGAATAAAATTAATTTTTACTATAAGAAATGATGAAAATACGATTAATTTGAACTTTCCGTGGCCGATGCCGTCTCTGCCGAGTTCAACTCCCAGTGATTCCATTGCACGCTTTTTATGCAGTTCGCGGGTGTAATCTTCAGGTATAGTCTATTTCCTTGTGTCTATCTTGTCCCGATGTATCGACGATGGTTTATAAGTGGGAACTTAATGTCTAGTACACAAATCCGACTTATATGCTCAAATGACAAATTTCAAATTTTCTCAAAACAAAACAATACTGTAAAATTAAATTTATGGATAATAATCTATAAATTAATAAATATTAGTAATTGTTCTCAGGTTATTACCTGCATTTACTTGCTTCAAACAATACTCTGTAATAATACAGTAAAATATAAAAACAAATATCACACTAATCTTATAAAAGATTGCCTTGCAACCTTTTCAGCTATTTATCGTATTGTGACTGATATCAATCAATTTTAGCAACATTTACTATATAATGTTATATACTACACTTAAATTATGCTTCCGTTTTAGTTTTCATATTAAAATTCTAACAAAAATTGAATTTTTCCATGTTAAAATCTACTTCTGACATCACAATAAAGTTTGGGCAAGAAGCTTTATAAAGTTTTAATTTCAAACTTTAGAAATCCATTACCCCCAATCTCCTAAACTTTAGAAACTTTAAAACATATACTCGTATTACAGTCAGGGCCGTAGCTAAGGGGGCGCTATGGGCGACTCAGACCCCCCTAAAATATCTTGAGCCCCTCCCCCCCCCCCCCTGGGAAAGAATTCAAATAAAAAATTCAAATGATGAAAATTCAAATGAAATTCTGTTCAAAAATCTAATTTAGTTTTGAAACCCTTTCGCAGTTTTGCAGAATTACTAAATTGTGTCTAAAATAAATGTTTCAACACTTCCCCATCCTATTTATACCATATGAAGCTAACATGATGTTTAATTTTTTATAAGTTATACACTCGAACTTTTCATAATAATATTATTTTTTTAGCATAAAATAGAGTTATTACAACGGTTTAATAAGAAACTTAGTATCTACAATGTGAATATACACTAATTTATCTTTCTGCCGCGGAGAGAGAGAAAAAAAAAATATGAGCCCCCCCTACATCCTCTTGAACCCCCCCCCCCCCCTCTATTGTTCACTTCTAGCTACGGCCCTGATTGCATCAGTACTCTTAAAGAAAATTTCCTTGCGACCTTTCCCGCACACCATTTTATATTAAAACCCTTTAAGCGGCCTAACCGGGTTTTTCTGTCACGTAGTTTTTGGATTCAAAGGCTTATTTAACTCAAAATTGATATTAATGTTAATTTTTTGAATTGCATATGATCAATAATTATCTAAGATTATAAAATACAAATCTCCATATCAATACTTTCCATAGCTATTATTTTAAGAATCGTCAAACTTATATGTAAAATTCAGCAAGACGCTTAAAGGGTTAAAATGTGACTGGTATAATCGATTTTAATAACATTTACTATGTAATGTTATATACTATACTATGCTTCTCAGATAGTTTTCACATTAAAATTATAACAAACTTGAAAAGTGTCATTCAACACTGTCCGCGTGCAAGAAAGAAAACATTCCTCCTCGAAAGATTTAGTATTTTCTGCTGATAAATGTCTAGAAGTACAGATTTCCTGATCCGCATAATTTTATTTAAATTTTGTTGCTTAAAAAATAATTTTAATTTCTGATTAATCATATAATAGAATAGATGTTTCAGGTCATATAAAAGCCAATTAAGGAAGCATTAAGCATTTTTTAGTAATTTACGAATCTCTAAGGTTTTTCCAATAATGAACAACTTCCGCGCTCCCGAGATGCCCGTTATTTAGAGGTTTTAATATAATAATAATTATAAAACTGAAGAAAAATTAAACGAAATCAGTGAATTCAAAGCTTCGCTGAACAGGAATATCAAGATGCATGAATTTTGCTAGCAGTGCAATTAATGTATCTCATGTACATGTGCTTTGTGAATAAAAAAATAAATTAAAATGATAAATGAGTCTTTTTTTTTTCTTTCGCTATGTTTGATTAATTTAATTGACTTAGCGACGACACTCTCACTATACGAAAACCAAATAGAATCAGTGTTCTCCAGGGGGGGGGGGGGGGATTATAGATTTTCGGGAGGGAAATCGCCCATTTTGACCATTGAAAACACGAAATCTCAGAATTTTCGGGGGGGGGGGGGACATTTCAATGCTCCAGGGTGGAATGTCCCTTCCGAGCCACCCCTTAAATACAACACTGAATAGGATTAAGCTCAAATTCCTAGTTCAGGAATCTAACTGTCTCACAGTTAGGGTGTTCGAGAACCGAAGAACTGTTGTACTGTCAAATGTTATTTATTTATTGATTGATTTATTTGAAAGAACCTTGCATTTTACAAGGTGATTGTAATTAAACTGACAGTTACTCAGAGTATTCTGTAGCGTGATCTAACTGAGAAAATGGCACCAAATTTTGCAAGAAGATTAAGCAAGATGGGAAACGAAGAATTCTGCGGGAAAAAAGTTATTTCCAAAAGTTACCGCTAGGGGAATATGTGGCATTGTGTAACAGAAAAGAGAGTTTTAAAAAATACAGAATCAATACTACATACAATCATTAAACGTGCTAAATAAAAGATCATTAACCGACTTCAAAAAAGGAGAGAAGGTTATCAATTTGACGCGTATGTATTGTTATTTTTATTTATTTTTATGTATGTTCACCGATTACTCCGAAACTATCCAACTGATTAATTTGGTTTTGGTGTTAAATAAAAGAACTTGCTCTCGAATTGGTACCACTTCCGTTTCATAGAAATTAGATCAGTACTTTTTTAGTAATTAGGCAAAAACTAATAAAAATTAATGGTTTTTCGCTAATTAAAAGTGTTGAATAAATTCGATGAACGGAATGACGGCAGAATGGGCAAGCAGTCTAAGGCGTTAGATTTAAGCTCTGGTTCTCGAAAGAGATCGTGTGTTCGAGCCCCACTTCTGAAATATGTGCATAATTTTCAATAATCTTTGCCGTATTATTAACTGACTTCAAAAAAGGAATCAAATTAATGTACATAAATATAATAATACGCATGATAAATACTACGCTCTTAATTTAATTTCTTATTACTATTATGTAAAAAAAAATTATTTTTTACTTTGCAGTAGTTTTTGAAATCGGTTCAGTTTTCGGTAGAAATTTTTTTTAAATCTTAGTATTGATTCTACATTTTTAAAACACTCTTTTCTGCTATACAGCGTCACATACACTCCCTAGTGACTTTTGGAACTAAACTTTTTTTAGCGGATTCCTTCGTTCTTCATCTTGTTTAATCTTCTTA
Source organism: Maratus speculifer (assembly GCA_964019185.1). NCBI lineage: Eukaryota > Metazoa > Arthropoda > Arachnida > Araneae > Salticidae > Maratus > Maratus speculifer. The sequence goes on along the minus strand of OZ025289.1, from coordinate 273,945,765 downwards.
CCAAATTTGGCGTCATTCACGCAATTAGATTGCACTATAGAACATTCTGAGTATTTTCAGTTTAATTATGGCCACCTTGTACTTTTCTAATAGAGGAAAAAAAAAATTCTTCAGTCGATGAAAGCAGTGAGCTTATAACTTCACCATGATCTAAACAAACCATGCACAAATTTTATTTTATTTTATTTTTATTTTTATTTATTGTATTTATTTAACGTCTTAAGAAAACGAAAATTTTCAATTAGTCGAAATCTGCAGTTGATCTTTTACTATCCATTTTCTTCTCCATATGAAAATTAACGTTTTATTAATTTTGATTTTTTTTGTCATTCTTCACTTTGCGTTCCATTCGATTACATTGAACTTTATGCTGTGTGATGAACAGATTATTGAGGCTATTGAGACACAATTTGAAAGCCACTTAGATCCGTTGGATATTTTTCTTAAAGTAAGATTACTTCATTGTGATTTTTTTTTTCCTCGTGACCGGCTAAGCTTCTTCAATTTTAACCCGAATCACATGTTCACTTCGTGGCTATCAATGTGAACACTCCTAAGAAAAAATATCAAAGAAACACGAACAACTGGAAATAGGGAAGAATGGAAGATAGTTAAGTATCATTTTTCATTAGCTATAGCGCATTTTCTTGTCTAAAATATGTTTCACTGTTTATGCTTATGGGACTAATATGCGAATACTTTGTTGCACAATATAACGAGATTAAACTTTACGATTATGATAAAACATTTGTTTGTTTTTACCTATATAATATTTAATGTATAAAATGTTGATTATCAGAAAAAAAATACTCATGGAAAATATTTTTTTAACGCTTTTTAGATATTTTATGTCAACACTATAAAAAAAACGGACGATTTTACAGAAATTGTACTGGTAATCGGGAAGCCAGTAAAATTTACTGTTTTTTAAAGGAAAAATTTCCTTAAATTTCAGAAATTTTTCCGTTTTCTTCTCGAATTTACGGAAATTTTTCCATTAAAAACAGTACATTGTACTGACGCGGCGTTCCGATTACCAGTACAATTTCCGTAAAATCGTCCACTTTTTTTTTTCTTTCTTTCAGTAAAAAACTTTTTTTCTCGCTTATTTTTAAGCACTAATTGATGAAGGCTTTTGGTCCATAAATATAAGTCAATTTTTATATAGAGGAGCCACTTCGGCGATTGATGAGAATCCCCTTGATTTTGATTGTTACCGGGAGGGGAATCTTCCGGCACTGTACCCCACGGACAGCACGCAATCATACAGCAATCAATACCATGGATTTTATGTGCACGTAAATGACATGTACACAAAGCAACAACACACAGTTATCCAAAGTAGTCACCTTTCGAAGTACTGTCCGCAGTCCGCATACCATACTGCTTTTCTTCAGTAATCAGGTGGTAACCAATGGTTTTAAATGTAAGTACTTGCGTTAGAAAGGGGGAAAAAAATAGGAACTATTTTTTAAAACCTATCAAAACCAAAAAAATAAAATAAAAAGGGAGAGAAGGGGATGAGAGAGAGAAAAGAGTATAACAAGGAGAAAACTGGTTGCAATAATTTATTGGAATTCCACGGTGCAGAATATATTTTGATGCAACTGAAAATCATGATCAAATAATCACGCTTTTACATTTCTTAGTTTATTAGAGTGCCCACAATTCGCTGTTCTTCTTCTTCTTCTTCTTTTTTTTTTTTTTTTTTTTCGAATTTAAGTATTTTTCAATGGAATTCGTCCTTTTATTTAAATACCAAAATTCTACATTAAATAAAGTAATAAATAACTATTAAAAATAAGTCATTACCAGTTTCTCCGGTGCATGACTATTTTGTATACTAAAAAAAAGAGAAAGAAAGAAAGAAAAGAAAAAAATCGATTTTCTATTTTTATCGGATTTGTGAGTCTATGATAGTCAGAGGATAGATGTGATATATAAATAGAAAAATAAAATTCACAAATTTATTTAGCTGTGTTGACGAGTATTCAAAATATTTAGATAGAAGAAAAAACATTCCTATATCCAGTTATCACACATGAATATTTCTGATCCAATTTTTTTCGGTTGTTTGCTCTTGAAAACTGTGAGCTTCTATCTTCATTTTAATGGCCTTCTTGTCCTATTTCCCTCAAAATGAAATGCTTGAAACATTGCCAAAGCCAATACTCACCCTCTTTAAAAAACAAATATTCACCTTTTAATGGGAAAAGATTTCATTTCAAAGCACTTAAAAATATATGAGTTGCCCTCATAAACAGAAAAAAGCAGTACGAGCAAATATTAGACTTAGATTTCGCAAAGGAAAAGAAAATTGTGTTAAACGGCCAAAAATGTCGCATGTACTGCAAATAACCAATAATCTCAAAAATAGTGTTTTATTGTGCTTAACGACACAAACCTTCTCTTTCACATCTTCGCGAACTCATTTTTTGCACGTAAAAGTCTGAAAATGGTGATAATGGTTGGTTATTAATGTGATTTAGAATCGAATGACATTTTTCAATTTTCGATAAATCTGTTACATATTGAATTATAAGCGAAAACTATTTTTTACCATTATTTTTTGCATCTCATTAAATTTTTTTAGAAGTTTAGACATAAACTTAAATTTCGAGCTCAAAATCTATGGTAAAGAATTGCAAAGTGAACTGTGTTCAATGGGAGTGGGTAGGTTAATATTTTAAATGATTATAAAAAACAGAAAAATTGGTCAATTGATTTGCAGTTTTCACTAAAATTATTCTTTATGTCAGTATTGTCTTGAAAATAAATTATAAAGATAAATTTCAAAAAATGTCGATAGAGGGCGCTTTAGACTTTGGAGTAACGTACAACTATTTTTTACCGTTACTTTTTGCATCTCATTAAATTTTTTTAGAAGCTCAGGCATAAACTTAAATTTTGTGCTGAAAATCTGAATCGTTGAGAGTGGTTAAGTAGCGCAAATTGAACTGTGTTCAATGGGGGTGAGAAGTTATATCAGTTAATGATTATACAAAACGGAAAAATTGGTCGAATCGTTTGCGGTTTTCTCTAAAACCATTCTTTATGTCAGTATTTCCTTGAAAATAAGTTTTAAAGATAAATTTTTAAAAATTCCGTTAGAGTGCGCCTTAAACTTTAGAGTAACCAACAACAATTTTTATCTGTTATTTTTTTGTATCTAATTAAATGCTTGCAAAAGCTTAAACTTAAATTTTGAGCTCAAATTCTGAATCGCTGGGAGGGGTTAGTAAGCGCAAACTGAACTGTGTTCAGGAGTTGAAATGCTACCCTGCCCACCCTACGAACACAGTTCAATTTTTCGCTACTAAATTATTCACAACGATTCAGATTTTGAGCTCAAAATTTAAGTCTAAGCTTTTAAAACATTTATTTAGATTAAAAAAAAAATAACGGTTAAAAATAGTTGTTGGGGACTCTAAAGTTTAAGGCGTCCTCTAACGGAATTTTTTAAAATTTATCTTTAAAATTTATTTTCAAGGAAATACTGACATAAAGAATGGTTTTAGAGAAAACCGCAAACGAATCGACCAATTTTTCCGTTTTGTATAATCATTTGAAATTTGAACCTTCCCACCTCCATTGTACACAGCTCAGTTTGCGCTACTTAACCACTCTCAACGATTCAGATTTTCAGCACAAAATTTAAGTTTATGCCTGAGCTTCTAAAAAAATTTAATGAGATGCAAAAAATAACGGTAAAAAATAGTTGCACGTTACTCCAAAGTCTAAAGCGCCCTCTATCGACATTTTTTGAAATTTATCTTTATAATTTATTTTCAAGACAATACTGACATAAAGAATCATTTTAGTGAAAATCGCAAATCAATTGACCAATTTTTCTGTTTTTTATAATCATTTGAAATATGAACCTACCCACTCCCATTGAACACAGTTCATTTTGCGCTTATTAACCACAGATTTTAAGCTTAAAATAAAAGTTTATGTCTAAACTTCTAAAAGAAAATAATGAGATGCAAAAAATAACGGTAAAAAATAGTTTTCGTTACTCCAAAGTCTAAAGCACCTTCTATCGGCATTTTTTGAAATTTATCTTTGTAATTTATTTTCAAGACAATACTGACATAACGAATAGTTTTCGTGAAAGCCGCAAATGAATCGACCAATTTTGCCGTTTTTTATATTCATTTCAAATTTTGGATCCTAAACTTTGATGGTACCTATCGCCTTCCGAAGACGTTTGGGACCCTTAGTTTCCCATTTAATATTATTTGTCTTGATGTGTACTATCACCCCTTAAAGTTTTGACCACTAGTTTAGATATACCCTGTATAAATACAATAATTGGAGAGACAGTATTCAGACAGATAATCATTAACATGTAAATATGATGACGTTATAAATTGAGGCTCTGATATTTAAAACTACAGAATGAAATATCAGAAAAAATTAAGTCATTTTGACATATTACCTTCAAATGACTTTTGACTTGAATTATATAATTTTTTTGGACTTGAAACTCTTAAATACTTTTCTTTTCGCTTTTATATGTCCTATTTAGACTCAATTTAAAAATTTATCTTTATGAGTTAGAGTGTTAATTACAAGTCAAATACAATAATTGAAGAGACAGATAATCAATAACATGTAAGGGGAACTGGGGCACATTGATACACCCCCTCTTCTGCTCACAGGGTCATTATAGGAAGTTTCACAACAGCTCCAAAAGTGTACACAACTACATACAGAATGTCTTGGCATGATTCAGTAGTTTCATGAAATGGGACGGGTGATTTATTGTTTTTGTATGTCAAAAGTAAATTTGAGTTCTACAATTACAATGGTATTATACAACTGTTCCAATATTTTCAATCGAAAAGAATATTCACCCTGGTATCAATATTCTTTATCAGTTCCTTAATCTTTATTGTTAGGTAAATTATGAAATGTTGTAATTGAGATTCATTTTATTCAAAATGGCTGCATGGGGCACATTGATACAGTCTGTGTCGGGACACATTGATACGTATCAATGGCATAATTTTTAATATAATAATCCTTTATTTTCTGTTTATAAACCGATTTATAAACAGAAAACCTGGTCATTTTTTTTCATATTTCCTAAGAAAGAAGATAATGCTGGAGTTGAAGTGCCATATATGACAAAGTTATCACAGCTAACAATCAGAAAGGAACAGACAGAACATAAGGTCATTATACATTTGATTTTGATTACTTTTAATTGCTTAGAAATTGATTGTGGGTGATTTGAATTTCTAAAAATAAATATAAAATGGTTTGCTAACTAATTTTCTATGAAAAATATGCATTTGCGTTATTTTGTCTCCATTTTTCTCAACGTATCAAAGTGCCCCATGAGGTGTATCAATCTGTCCCGAGGATGGGGCACATAGATACGACTTTTTTTATATTTTTTAATTACATGTAAAAATACTATGTAAAACAACGATTGTACATTTTTATACACACTACACAAGTTTTGCTGATACCACATGGAAAAATAACTTTAAATGTCTACTTTCTGGACACCAAAAAATTTTTTTAGAAAAAATCTGTATCAATGTGCCCCAGTTCCCCCTAAGTATGCTGGAGGTATCAATTGAGGCTCTGATCTTTAGAACTACAGAATGAAATATCAGAAAAAATTACATCACTTTGACAGATTATCTTCAAAAGACTATTGAGTTACATTTTTTGGACTTGAATCACTTAAGCTTTTTCCCTTTCGTTTTATAAACCCTTTATAGACTCAATTTAAAATTTCACTTTTATGAGTAATACTATTAATTAATAGAAATACTGAACTCTGAACCTCAGAAATTTGCATCTGCACTATAAAAAGAAAAAAAAAATGGCAATTAAAAATAACAGATCAGAGTTGAACTAAAAATAATCAATTCGGTAATGAAGTCCTTGAATTAGTAGCTTCAAGATCTTTTGTTACGTTAGATCCCAGTGACAACAAAAATTACGACATGGGGTTTATCTTTTTTCTTTTTTAAAGTCTCGGTTTTTCTTTTCTATTCATGATGTAAATGTTGGAGGCGATTCAAGGCTAAAAATATCCACTTGAGAAAATGAAAGTTTCTTTCGCAAAAACAGCAGAGAATGATTCTAGTGGTAAGCACCTAGGATTTGGCAACCCAGACTTTGTTTACTTTCTCTGAACTCCTTTAACACAGGAATTTCTACTGTTTGGCACTGAACAGTGTGAAACACCGCGCTAAAAATTTGTCATTTGTTCAAGGGTTAGATATATGTGATAATGGGGTTGTTAATCTCATGCACTCTCACTACTCTAAAAGCACAAATAATTCTAGTTTTTTTTTTTTTTTTTTTTTTTTTTTAGCCTCCGATGCTATTTCTTTCAGACAAGCTAAAAAATGTCGTGTCATCAGCCCCGAATTTTCTACTCAATCGATTTTGATAATTATTTTTTTTTAATGAAAGCTATTTATTTGTAGTTGTGCCCATTTTAGCAATGTTTAAATTTATTTCCATTTTTATATTTTATTTTTTATTTTAAATGCTTTTTACGATATTTCTTCAAAATGGTGGCAACACAGTTTAGCTTTTCCCTCGATAATAAAAATTTGTTTTCCAAAATTATTTCGTATAATTATGCACAAATTGAGGTAAAAAAAATATATTTACTGAGAAATAATATTAATAATGTAAATAAAATAACAGAAAATAATTTATGAGAAAAATTAATGTCTCAAGCAAAATAAGAAAAATTTCAAATGAGGAAAATGATGTCATTCAGCAACCAAATAAATGGGAATTACAATATTATTACGGATGCATTTTTCATATTACTAATAACAGTAACTTTTGAAAAACATTTTAAGAGAAAATGACGTCACTATTTAAAACATCGCATTTTTACTCATAACGATATTAGGTACTACTCTGTTATCCCGTCAACCAATTTCGTCAAATTATACAAATCGCAAACTAATAGTCAAATTATACGTATTGACATAATTTTTATTTTAAATAACGAAAAAACAAATAATTAGTAGAATATTAATAAAAATATTAATAAAAAGTCGAAATAAAAATCACTTAATGACATTTTAAACACATGAATCTATTTAATGTCATTGAATGTGACATTCACGATCATCCATTATTGGCATTTAATCTTATAGTTTGGCGATAATTTTTTGATCGACGGAATAACCTAGTAGTACCCGATATTACATTCAAATATTTCTTTTCATTATGGACACTGAGATTGAAATTTTACTTTCACATGACTTCAGTCAGTGAAAAAAATGTCACAGTAAAAATGAAATTAGTTTTTTTTAATAAAACTATTTTTCTGTGAGTGCATATAAAATAAAATTTCTGGATTTCGTCGGCACTCAGATTACAATTTTAACTGAAGATGTGCAAATACTTCATGGAAAATTGTAACTGACAAACTTTACATTTAGTTTGTAAATATATTTACTAGATATTGATTCAATAATGTAATTACTTTTGCTTTTTTTTTTTTTTTAACCAAATCGATCGGGTCTTTTAAACATTTTATTCGTCGAATTCGACGGGATTCCAATCGTTTTATTGTTAAGTTGCATTTCCTTTTACTCAGTCTTTAAAAAAGCTTTTAAACTAAAGAAAAAATCCGTTTTTGATGAATCTAGTCAATGAAGAAGTAGTACGTCAAATTTTATCTCTTTATTATTCCGCAATTCCAATGTCTCAGAGAGAAATTGCTATTCAATTGGGTATTTCACGCCATTCTGTTTGCTATTATATTGATAAACACAAGAAAAATGAAGTTAGTTCATTGCAATCTAAACTGTGTCGCCCTTCTAAAAAACCTCTATCGATTTTTTTTTCTTTCTAATCGGAGGCGAAACTGAATTCTGCAATTGCAAAATCTACATTCAACTTATTTATTTATTTATTTATTTATTTATTTTAAGTGCCAGATTTACGGCAGCGCATTCGGGACACGGGCCTAGCTCTCCTAATATTCAGGGGGTCCAAATGCTGCTGTAGGTTTTTTCAATTATTGTCCAAAACCTGATGTAGATTTAATTTTTAATGAAATATTACATTTCATTCTACGTTCTTATTATGTTCATATAGTATTTTAATTACGTTGTGTATTTTTTCTGAAACATCCATTTATTACTTTATTATAGTGAATATTTTTTTTTATCTTTATCCTTTAAAAATATGTTGTATTTTTAATTCTAGTTTAATCTTTTTTTTTTTTTTTTTTTTTTTTTTGACATATTATTTGAGCGTTAGTGAACGTAGCTTGCAGGCTATAGATCCTGCTATCCATTTATCCATTGATTAATGTCGATATAGCATACACAATATTGCATATATTACTATGCTTGGATATAAACCTCTCATCTTTTTTCTTCATTTTGAGCCTTGTCGATAACTCATTTAAAAAATTAAAATACTCAATAAAACTCATATTTAAGAAAAACTCTATGAAATGTATATTTATTTAACTAGCTCACAACTCAGCCGCTCATGGCTGCGTTCTCTTAAAAACATTCTATTAACTCATAAAAACAAACGCAGACGATAAAAATCGTTGCCAAAAATACACAGAATAAATACGACCGAACATACCGGCCCCCGTTGAATGATTTTCATTCAACCACAATTATAATACATTATTACACATGAAATTTTTAAACAAATAATACAACACATACTAATAAACAATAAATAGCAAATTAAAATGAATAACAATTACTTTTCCAAGGGTAATAAACATATTTTTGACATAGGTCTCTTAAAAAACCCTCTTTGTGTTTTCACTTTTACTACTCTAATAATTCCATCATTACCTGGAAACAACTCTACAATTCTACCTAGAGGCCAGTTGCAAATAGCAACATTGTCCTCCTTTATAATTACTAAATCATTTATTTTTACATTTTGTTTTTCAAACATATAAAATTCTGCAATCTTTATGAAGTGATGTACACTCATGACATCTTATACTCAAATTAAATTTACTCTAAATGATGCAAGAATTTATCTCATTTCTCATATTTTATCTCAAAAAATAACTCAGAAATACTTTATTTTAAAAGTATTTAAAGATTAAGAAACTCGATTTTATCAATATAAACTCAAACTATATCTGAACAAAATGGATGTCATTAAATAACTCAAATTATACATATGCACTCTCAATACACATTTTGTATTAATATTTTCTCTCATAACACGTAATATATTCAATAAAATAGAAATTATCTCAATTTTACATATGTACACTCAAAATAATTATATACCAACTATATGTAACTCAAAATATCTTATAATACACACTGCATTAAAAAAATATAAAAACTTTTTACAATATTTATAACATAAACTACAACAATTATAAATTGTTTCTCTAATATTTCACGACCATTTAAAGGCCAAAACTGCTGCCTAAACTCAAAAGTAAAATTTGTATACCTAAAAATAAATATCGTTTATGAAAATATTCTACTATCATCTGAGTAAGTTTACTTTTATTATGTAGTAAAATTGGAAATTTTTGGTTATCATTTAAGTTACTGTTTGCTAACCTACCTCCTACTCTAAGAAGACCTGCTTTATCAAGAAATGGGTGAAGATTTCTTATCTGACTATTATTATTTACCTCACCTGATTTTTGCAAGGATTTTATTTCCTTGTCAAAAAATTCTCGTTGAACACTTTTTAACAAAAAAGTTTCTGCCTTTTTCAGCTCCTCGAGGTCTAAAGAACCCTCTTTTCTTTCTTTTTTACAAATGCTAAGAAACCTGAAAATAAATCCTAAAATACGAATTATCTTACAATAATTATTACTTAAATCAATTATATCATGCACAAAGGTATTATTAGAAACTGTAAAAAAAGACATGTTTTTAAAGTCATTAGTTTTAAAGTTTTCCAGTTCTTTTGAAAAGTCATTGGAATCAACTGCTTCAGGTATGGTTGTATTTGGATAGTCTTTTCCTTTTAGGAACATTGGGCCACTCCACCACAACTCATTTGAGATTAGCTTATCAGGATTTATTCCTCTTGTTAGAAGGTCTGCTGGGTTATATTGAGAAGAAACATGTCGCCACTGCATCCCTCCAGTTAGCTCTTGTATCGTTGAAATTCTGTTCGCAACAAATGTTTTTAGTATGTACGGTTCTTTTTTAATCCATGACAATACTATCATAGAATCTGACCATAAGAAGATTTTGTTTATATTGATCTTGAGAGCAGAAATCACACGTTTAATTAGTTTTGATAATAAAACAGCTGCACACAGCTCAAGTTTGGGAACAGTTAATTGCTTTAAGGGGGAAACTCTTGATTTACTTGTCACTAATTTCACTGACAATTCTCCAGATTCTGATACTGATTTGCAGTAAATTACTACTCCATAGGCTGCTTCGGAAGCATCGCTGAAACCATGTAACTCGATTATAATAGCATTTTTCAATAAAATACACCTACTAATTTCAATTTTGTTAATTAACTGTAGATTATCTGAAAACTCTCCCCATTCCTTAGCTTCTTTTTCCGGTAACAAGTCATCCCAATTTAATTGCAATAACCATAATTTTTGCATAAATATTTTCGCTTTAATTATAATAGGAGAAACTAATCCAAGAGGATCAAACAAACTTGATATAGTTGATAACACTTGTCTTTTAGTGACATTTACCTCATTATGAATTTTTACATCGAAACTTAAACAATCTTTTCTCGATTTCCACAAGACACCTAATGTTTTGGATTCTTCTGAATCACCAAAAGGATATATCTTGTCATTTGTTTGGTAAAGTTGTGGAGCATTACTGCACCATTTATGTAATAACATTCCTCCGCTTTTTAAAATTTCTATTAATTGATTTTGGAGCTCTAATGCAGAACTTAAAGAATTAGATCCAGATAAGATGTCATCCATATACATGTCTTCTCTCAGCACGGGTGCTGCTAAAGGAAACTTGCTTTCTTCATCCCTAGACAATTGAAGTAGTGTTCTCATGGCCAAAAAGGGTGCACTAACAGTACCATAAGTAACAGTAGTTAGTTCAAAATTCTTTATTGGTTCGTTTATACCTTCTTTCCATAAAATTTTTTGTAGTTTCCTTTGATCTGGATGAATAGAAATTGCTCTATACATTTTTTGAATATCTGCAGTGAAAGCGATAATATATTTTCTAAATCTCAGCATAATTGAGAATAAATCATCTTGTATTACACCCCCATTATACTGAATAGAATTAAGTGAGTTTCCTTTTGTCGTTAAAGAAGAGGCGTTAAAAACTACTCTCAAAGGTGTTGACATACTTTTTTCTATTCCTCTATACACTCCAAGGTGGGGAATGTAATAGGATCCATTTTCTTCCTCGCTTTCGTTAACTTCGACCATGTGGCCTAACTGTTGGTATTCTTTCAAAAAATCGGAATATAATCTTAAATACTCGGGATCCCTTGCTAAGCGATTCCATAAAGAATTCAATTTTTTAATTGCTATCTGTTTAGAACTTCCTAATGTAGTTGGATCTTGTTTTAGGGGCATTTTAACAACATATCTGCCGCTTTTTTCTCGGGTATAATTTTCTATGAAATGTTTTTCACAAATTAAAGTCTCTTTGCTTTTTGGTTTTTCTATCTCGATATTTTCTATTTCCCAGAATTTTCGAAGTGTTTTATCTAAGTTAGTTTCTTTCTTTATTAAACCACAATGAACTTTATTTTCATTTTCTATTGGAAAACTTCCAGATACTACAAAACCGAAAACTGTGTCTTGCAGAATAAGATCAGAATTATTAATACGAATCTGGCCCGGTTTTAAAAGTTCATAGAAAATTCCTGCTCCGAGAAGCATATCTACATGTTCTGGGATATTAAATCTCTCATCTGCTAATATTACGTTAGGGAAATCCTGTGCTGAAATTTCAATTGGACGCGAAGGGGTTAAATCTGCAGTTATTTTTGGAACTATCAAGAAATCTAAATTTTTTATAAAACTTCCATCTCTATTGCTTATTGATGCATTAACTTTATGATTTATTACTAAGGTGGCATCATTTAGACCTGACACTAAAATGTTTGTTCTCTCTTTTTTCAAATTCATCATGTCTATTAAATGGTGGGATAGAAAATTAGACTCGCTGCCTACATCTAACAAACACTTTACTCTATATTTAGATCCTGATTCATCAATTAGAAAACACATAACCGTTGAAAGTAAAACTTTATTCTTTTTATTCGAATAGTTACTAATAAAAGTTTTCTGAACGAACTCTTCTGCATTAGCGTTTAACATTGACGTGCCATAATTTGCTAGTCTTGAATCTGAACATTCTCCTACATTTATTTTACCTTGTATATTATGTTCTGAAGAAACATATTCTTTCATATATGTATTATTTGTTTTGGGAAAATGAATAGTTTTGTGATGTCGTTTCTTGCAGAAACAAATGTTCTTTGATGTACAATTGGCTACTGGGTGTAAATTTAAACAATTGAAACATAACTTGTTACATTTTATTACATTTACTCTCTCATTAACAGATAACTTTAAATAATCTGGACACTTTGAAAGATGGTGCTGTTTGTGGCACAAAATACAGTTTAATGTTTTAACATCAGTTAAAAATACTTTATTTACACTTTTGGGATTATACTTTCGATTAACACTAAAATTCTCAGTAAGAGATTTTCCGCGTGATGTAAAATATAAATCAATCTCACGTCCTAATTCTTCTGGTAAAAACCATTTATCTCCTTGTCTCACACTAATGTGAGAAGCAGTCTCCTTATCTAATGTTTCATATAATTTATCTGACACAATCAATTGTTTTAGACTCTCGAAATCGGACACATTTCTTAAATTTAGATAATAATTCCAATTGGTCATCAGTCGTGAAGCGAATTGTACATGAGTCTCATTTGGTAGTTTAAAAGCTTTTCTAAATTGTTCTAGGCAAAAATAAGGTGTTGGTTGAAATTCTTTTAAGACTATTTCTTTTAATTTTTCATAATTCTCGATATCTGTATCGTGTAAATAAGTTAAAATGTTAGACGCTTTGTCACCTAATAAATTCAGCAGAATTTCTGCTTTATTTTCTTCCGAAACATTTTTAGTTTTGAAAGCCCGTTCTAAAGAAGAAAAGAAAAAACCCCATCCTTCAGGCTTAGTTGGAACTTTTACAGTCAAAGTTTTAATACTTTTTATTATTTGATCTAACGATTCCATTTTTACTTCACTTTCAGTAATAAAAGATTTAGTTTCAGATTTAATTTTAGCTAATTCCAATTCATTTTTTGATCGTTCAAATTCGTTTTTTGATCGTTCAAGTTTAAATTTTTCAAGATCAAATTGCCTTTGTTCTTCATGTTTACGACTCTCAATTATGGTGTTAGCTATTTCTGTTACAAAATCTGGTTTATTTTTATATATTTCGCTATTTTCAATAATATTGTTTAAATCAGCTATAGTCATTTTATCATTAATATTTAAATTTATTTCAGTGGCTATTTGCCTTAAATCTTCCTTTTTTGCTCCTTTAAACATTGTTTTAAATTTATATATAACAGTACAGATTAGAAAAATCACATTCACTTACTTTAAAAATTCCACTGCACGAAACTATATCGTTTCTTCTTGAACTCGAATAATTCAGAAATTTACGCGTTGCACTTTATTATCGCTGATCCTTCGTGGTCGGCGGACCACAAATTATGTCGATAACTCATTTAAAAAATTAAAATACTCAATAAAACTCATATTTAAGAAAAACTCTATGAAATGTATATTTATTTAACTAGCTCACAACTCAGCCGCTCATGGCTGCGTTCTCTTAAAAACATTCTATTAACTCATAAAAACAAACGCAGACGATAAAAATCGTTGCCAAAAATACACAGAATAAATACGACCGAACAAGCCTATTCTATCGACGACAATTTTTAGAATTTTCAAGCTATGTTTTTCAGACTTTCATAAAAGTTGCTCTGCACATTTAGCTGACACATTATTAATTGAATTTTATAGTTAACTAAATTGGGAGCATAAATTTTATTACTGCGCGTTTAGACATAGGCGTTTATGAGAACTAGCGAAATATTTATACTACTTTTAGACATAAAAAATTCCGCCCATCAGACACAATCATAAAAAAATATTTTATTTCCGTCGATGAAAATGAATTAATCTTCGGATAATATTTACTACATTTAGTCATATTTACCAAAAAAAAAAATGTTCTATCATTATTATTGGGCTATCTTTAAATGGAATCGTGTTAAAATGTTTGTTTTACAAAAGTCAATTTTTCTTTTAAATATGACGCCTAATGGATGCATGATAATAATTGGTGGGTTGTGATCAACCAAATTTAATTTTATGTTACAAAGAGAAATGAAATATGGCAACAGAAACAGATCGCATGAGTTTCCATTTCAATTTCAATAACAACGATTGAAACTATGAAGTTAATTAACAGTCGATGATAAGTAATAAAAAACATGATAAATCTCACTCGAATAAGTAAAAAACATCGAGAAGGCGGAAGTCGTCGAAATAAAAATACTACTTTATCACATTTGAGACTTACTAAAGACATCAATGATTTGAATCCTCAAGAAAATTGCAAGATAGAGTTTCCTGATCCAAATAACATTTGCCATTTCACTTTGAAAATGCAACCGAATGAAGGTCTTTATAAAGGAATCAACATTCTTTTTGAGTTAAATATTCCAGAAAATTATCCTGTTGAACCTCCAAAAGTTAAATGTTTGACAGAAATTTTTCATCCCAACATAGATCTAGATGGAAATGTGTGTCTCAACATTCTTAGAGAAGATTGGAGACCTGTTCTTTCGATTACCTCTATTATATACGGGCTGCAATTTCTTCTTTTGGAACCTAACACCGAAGATCCATTGAACAAGAAAGCTGCTGACCAACTGTTGACCGATCCCCAAAGATTTTCTGAAAACGTAAAAAGAGTAGCGAAAGGCTTAGCACCGCGAGATTAAAAAAGCACTTTGGCGAGAAGTATTGGGGGGAAAAAGAATTCAAATTCAAATTTTAAATTAATAGCATCAATGTTGTATGTAATGAACAAATATTAGAAAATGCTTGTTGTATACACAGTTTGTTAAATTGGCCTTTTTAATTGTACTCTAAAATTATATGAAAACATTAAAAGAAATTCAATATTTATATATAGTTTTGATTATCTGGAAATACTTGTATCGCCAAGAAATTTGCATGATAATATTTTTAAAATTAAGTTAATTTCAATGTACATTTTGAAACAAAACTGTTAAAAAATGAAATTTCATACTTAAAGTAAAATTGGGGAAAGTTCCATAAGTAGATATTTTGCCAATTGGCTTGTTTTATTAATGGAGGATGGCACAAATTTAATTTTATTATTTGTTTTTCAGACCCAATATACTGTTTTTATACTTGTAATTGTTCTAAGAATTAATCATACTTTTTATAGACTTTAAGAGGCAGATTTTATAAGAGTCAGGTAGGTCAATGTACACACCATTTTTGATTTTGCCGAAATTTTTTTGGTGGTTTCTTCTAATGATTTTAGAAAATACAGTAAAACCTCCATAACGGACACTCCCGAATAGCCGACACCTCTATTTAACGGACAGTTTTCCAATCCCCACTCCCAAAACCTAAATTTTTGTATGTTTAACCTCTGAATAACGGACATTCCGAATAGCGGACAGTAATTTTGGAAAAAAAGAATAAAAAATTATTTTTTAATGAAGAAAAAAAGTTAAAATATTTCTAAATTTATCAGGGCAATGTATCACAAATACTGTGATCACAGATGAATGTGGTGATGAGCTGGAGAAAATCCCCTCTCCCCCCTACATACCCCCCCCCGCCCTCGGATTATTGGAGATTGTATGCTTTGAAGAAGCAAAAAATACAATAAACAATTATACATTTATTTATTTATTTATTTATTTATTTTTAGAAAAAGATGATTTAAAAGATTAAAACTACTGACAGAGTTAAAACTTCACATTGAAAAACAAATTACATGTAATCGCAAGTAAAAGCATACTTTTGTCACTTTTTTTTTGTTTTTTTTGTAAGTATGTAATAAGCAAAGGATAAAGGTACGCACAATTCTATTTCAGTTTTATTGCTTTAAAAATTATTTTAATTTCTGGTTTAATCATATAATAGAGGTTTTAGGACATATTAAAATCGACTAATGAAACATTAAGCATTCATTAGCAATTTTTCTGTCTCTGAGTTTTTCCCAATAGCGGACAATTTCTGCGCTCCCAAGCTGTCCGTTATTTAGAGGTTTTACTGTATGTATATTTTGTCCCCCCCCCCCCACCTCAAAAAAAAAAACTGACCCAGAAAATTTTTTAAAGCGAGTCACGACCCCGTATTTTTTTCGAATCGACATATTTCTGTATTCTGTTATCTTAGTGCACTGAACACCAGACAAAGTAATTCTTGTGATTAAAACATTACATTTAGTAGCTAAATTGAATTATTTTCTAAATTTAATGGCGGACCTTCAGTGCAACCCTGCGTGGCTTGTCAAATTTTGTAGCGGAAAGTGAAAAAACCGTCATATTTGAGACCTCATATATCCATGCACTAAGGGTCAGCCACAGTTTTAGGGCTTAACTTGTGTATTACTACTCAATATTAACTGAATTAGTTCATTAGTTGCATGGCTCACCCTCAGTGTTACCAAAAAATAGCTAATTTTGTATCTAATAAATCAGAAAAACGTCTTTTTGGTGAGCCTATTATTTCAGTGCACTGAGGGTCAATGTGGAACTTGATAACTGTATTTTATAGTATGAAACCTACCTTTTAACCTACCTTTTAACAAACATTTGATAGAACTTTGGCTAATGGTCATGTGAACACATAGGACTTACTGATAACAAAACATACAATTAACTATTACTAGACTATAACTTATTCACTATATGTCACATTTTTTTATGTTCTTACCTCTTTGCAAGAATATTGGATTCGTAAAAATTTTCGAAATCCGGTTTTCGACGGATTTACACGTTTTAGGGGTCAGAAAACTCGAAAAACATGTTTTTACAAAATGTTTGTTTCTGAGGCTGATAATGTTTTGGTGCAAATCGCCAACCGGTGGCGCTGCTGTGGAGTATTATTCGTGATTATCGCAATAGCTCTATATCAGGAACTAATGCACGAATCAAACTTCAGATTCAATAAATCCCTCATGTAGATTAGTGTTGATTATTTTTTGGTGTAAATACTATAACGCATGGGTTTTCATCAAATTTCAGATTCAGTTATAAGTTGACATAAATTATTGCTGACTAGATTTTGGTTTAAGTCACCTAACCAGTAGCACTGCTATGCTGGATTTTTTCAGAAAGTATTAACGTGCATAAGATAGAAGAAAGTTTTAGGATTGCCACATCTGACTAGTTTCAATTTATTATTAAGAGGCAGATTTTATAAGAGTCAGGCAGAGTTTAGTTAGTCCCTGATATAAATTTTATCAGGGACTAACTAAACTCTGCCTGACTTAACAAACCTGAATTCCTTTTTTAGATTCATGCGCTTTGTAAATTATCAAAAGAGATCCTGATATTGCCAACAGTCTCTTTGAATTAATAACATGGGGACACACGAAATTTTTAATAAAAGTGATTTCCACACATCACATTAACAGATCCTCTCTTTTACATTTAAGCAAAACATGCCGCTTATTGGGGGAGGGGGTGAGGCCTTTCCCCTCTTATTTTTCGTATACCCATAATTTTATGCTACTCTTTTCTTAAAGTTCTATTATATGAAATATTTTTCCTATTTTTTCCTACACTTTTTTTATTTGGATAAATTTTAGTATTTAAAAATTTTGATATTAAGTTGCTGCAACTATTGATTTTAAAATTTCATTATACATACAAACTTATCCTTGTATATATGTTTGCGTTTGGTTGATGTTTAATTTTATTGAAAGAAACTATGATGACCTCATTAATATGAAATTTTAGACAGCAAAACTTAATTGTCTTAGTATAAGTATGAAATTATTTATTTCTGTGCTTTCCATAAAATGAAAGGACACATGAAATAGTTTTTCCTTTTTAAATAGATGCCAGAAACTGATTAATCTAAATCGTTTAAAATTTGATAAATCGGTATGTCCCGATATGATGTTTCCCTGATTAGATTTGGAAGTTCATAAGTTAAATATAAAGAGGATAGGGGAGGGGGGGGGGAAATCCCTACTCCCTTAATTTAGATAAACGAGTTTTCATGCAGAATTACACAATTTGCAACAACTTTTTTTTTCTTTTAGGTTCATTCTTATAAGTAGCTATAGTTAATAGATTAGGAAGTTCATTGCTTAAATATAAAGGAGGGAATTGGGGGCTTATTCCTTTTAATTTATTTTTTGAGGAATATTAATATTCTTTCAAATAAGAATATAATATACAATATGTGTGAACAACCTGTGAGCTCGGTGCCTAGTCAGTTCTAGGCACTTTTGTGTTTTATTTTTCTACATTTATTCATACGAGGTGGAACCCGTCGAATTTCACCGAAAGAAAATGTTTAGGAAGGAACTGTTTCATTGATTTATAATAAACCCACAATATTAGCTACAGTAAAACATGCATCTTAGATTGGTCAGTCTAACTCTCAAACAAATATTATTTTAAGCTAAACAAACAAAAAGAAAAAAAATGTTTCGATAAAACTCAGTTGTCCAAATTATTAAAATTAAAGTTTAATCGCATATGTAATTGTTGAACTATGTGTTCACGAGCAACCTGCCGTTAAGTGTTTATTACAATTTTATTATTTGGTACCATCTATAAATTCTGTTTTTAAGTGGTTTATATTTTGTTATCTGATATGTAGGTTGTTTTATTTTAGGTCGTATTTCTATTAAATGTTTATTTCCTATTCAAACTGCGTTTATTACTCTGCCTTGCTACATATTTAAATAGTATGCTTTACAATTTAATTTAAACAGGTTATGTTGCCCAGGAGGCTATTTTATTTTGAATTAGGAAAATTTATTTAACAGTTCAAATTCACTTTTGTAGAGAAGTGCGATTTAACGTATGAAATATGTCTGAACAGCAAGCGAATTTTACGATGTTAAATAACAGTAATTATGATGTTTGGAAATTTAAAATGCAAATGTTTTTAACCGATAAAGGTTTATGGGATGTTATTACATCCGAACAACCTACTGAAGCAGGAGCTGATCGAGATGCTTGGATTAAAGCAAACAAGTCTGCTAAAGCGAAAATTGTGTTGGAAGTAGATTGTTATTACTTTGGTGTTGTTGGCAACAACATGTTTTTGTTTTCTATGGAATAAAAAATGACTTTTTTAAAAGTTGGCTTGTGAATGCGTACGTTAAGCTTAAGTTTGAAATGTTATAGTAAATAACCTTAATTTAATGGAGTCAGATAAAACAATTTGATAAATGGGTGATTCTACGATAAGAGGTAATTTGTACGGCAATCCGTTTAAAACAGATTTTTTATTCTATATGTTGCTATTTTTTGCAATGAATCGCATCATCTTAATATACTTTATTAAAAAACATCACGATTGAATGCCTAATTAAAAGACATTTTTCTGAAATTTCTTACAAAGTGTAAAAAAGTCCCCTCCCCTGGCATGTCCCCTTGCTGGTTTCAATTTAACTTTCAAACAATACATATATTTTTTTCCGCCAGATGCTTAACTAAAGTATGTTTAATTGGAACTTAAGTAATTATACTTACGTATTATAAAATAAAAAATGAAATAATTTTGTAAATTTTAAATAATTTTTAAAATTAACTTTTGTCCCGCATTTTTTGTGTCTCTCCCCTGTCAAATTTCGTTCCGCTGAAACAAATATAAATTCAAGGATGGTTGTATTGGAAATAGTGCTTAAGGACATCTATCGGCTTGAAGTTAGCAATACTAAACGCGAAACCCATTTAAGCGTCGCCGTTTTTAGTTATTGCGACGCAACCGTGCTGCGTAGTGGTTTCGCACAGTGATCGTGTATCTCCCCTGGTAAGTCATAAAACTTATAATATTCATTCAATTCAATTGCATTTACAGCCCTAATTAAACAATACGGTAATAATTAAAGTGAAATACACAATTAACCCAAAAATTAATTCAGTCAGTTAAAAAATTTGAATTTACATGAAAATGTCTCTCCCCTGTCGTATTTCCCCTGGCAAGATAACTGCCAGGGAAGCGAGTCACTGATCAGAAAAATTTATAAAATATGTATAAAGTGACTTGCCCTTATATGAAAAGGTAAATAAACGGGACAAAAATCATGATTTAAAGATTTTTGATCAAACTCAAACTTTTCTTTTTGGCCGAATTCTCTATGTTTTTGAACCTCTTATCGTAGAATCACCCAAATAAGTAAAGTACGACTGAATGAAATAAAATTCAGGGAGATACTACCGACATTACTGGTGACACCAAAGACGTGATATTTAAAAAGGTACTGTTTTACTTAATTTCATTTAATGAATATGAATCTATTAATTAAAAAACACTCTCCTGTTAGAGCTAGTTTTTCTAAAACTTACAACGCATTAACGAATTTATTGAAAGAAGTTAATCCTAAGGAGGAAAATATTAAATCTACTTTTGCTAGCTTAAAAAGAATTTACAATAGCTTGGTAGATTTAGACAACAAGATAAGTAATAACATGTTAGAAAATTGCGATATGGCAGAATATGTAGCTGAATTTAACGCTATAGAGGAATATAATGAAAAAATGGATAAAATTAGCGTGAGTGTAGAAATTTATTTAGAGAAAGATTTAAAATCGCGAGTAACTAACTCGCCTGTAACGAAAAAGAAATTAAAGCTACCAAAAATAAAGTTGATCAAATTTAGTTCAGATATTAAAGATTGGCTCGCTTTTTGGAGCCAGTTCAAAAGAATTCATGAAGATAATGATATTGAAAATGAAGATAAATTTCAATATTTAATTCAGTGCATAAGTGAAGGTACAAGAGCTCGCGAAATAATTGATAGTTTTCCACCGACTAGTGAAAATTATGAAAAGGCCATCGAAAGTTTAAAATCGCGATTTGGGCGCGATGAACTGTTAATTGAGTTTTATGTCAGACAACTTCTTAAACTTGTTGTTCAAAATTCTACAGAGTCTAAAAATAGAATGCACACTAGTAACATGTATGATAAGCTAGAATCTTATTTAAGAGCTCTAGAATCGATAGGCTTAACCTCAGATAAATATTCTGCAATGCTTTTTCCACTTGTGGAATCCTGTATTCCGGAAGAGCTATTCAGAGTATGGTTAAGAAATCCTTGCAATATTGCAACCGATTCTTCGAATAATGTTTACGGCGAAAAATTGAAAA
The DNA here is from genome assembly GCA_964019185.1 of Maratus speculifer. NCBI lineage: Eukaryota > Metazoa > Arthropoda > Arachnida > Araneae > Salticidae > Maratus > Maratus speculifer. Next base: position 273,924,386 of record OZ025289.1, on the reverse strand, counting down.
ATTTATTATTCTTTTTGAAAACGGAAGTTGAAAGTGACGAACGAATTCGCTTGGCAAAATCTAGTTTTATAAATTAATATCGTCAACGGAAAGAAATATCGCAGCATTTTGCGCCGCCCACTACTAGTAATTTGATTTCAGGAACCATTGATAAAAAGAAAGTAAACAATTCTTGCGTTTTTTGTGACAAATTACACGATAGTAAAGAATGCTTTAACGCTGAAGAGCTTAATTTGGAACAAAAACGAAAAATTTTATAAAACAAAAAATGCTGTTTCCTATGTTTTAAAATCAGCCATCGCTCAAAATTTTGCAAAGCTAACATCAAATGTATTTTATGCAATAAAAGACATTTAGTTTTGATGTGTCCGGAATTGCCAGCTAACAAAGTTACTGAAATTCAACCGACTGAACATCACTCTGATTCTGCAGCCTCAGATGTCAGTTTGTCGAGTCATTGTGTATCAGAGAAAGTGTTAGTACTTCAAACACTGATAGTTAGATTGAAGTCAAAAGGTAAAGAACGTCAAGCCCGAGTATTGATTGACAGCGGTTCTCAGAAGTCGTATATTTTACAAAGTACTGCTGAAAATTTGGGTCTGAATCCAATAGAAAGAAAAAGTTTAACGCATTCATTGTTTGGTAGATTTAATACCGAAGAAAAGAATCACAATATTTTCAAAGTGAAACTTGAAGCACTCAGTGGAAAATTTTCCTGTGATATAGAGGTGTTGGATCAGCCTACAATATGTAGTAAAATTTTTAGGCTTAAAAAAGGATCATGGAATAAGGAATTAAAATAAAAGAAATTATGGATTGGGGATTATGGTAAAGGTTGTCCTGATATAGAATTATTGATAGGAGCAGATTTTTGTGGAAAACTATTTACCGGAAACACGCATAAACTTAAATGTGGCTTAGTTGCAGACGAAACGTTTTTAGGTTGGCTTATCATGGGCAAAGTACCTGGAGAAAAATTTGACTGCTCTTTAACTAATGTAATAACTTCATTGTTCACAAAAGATGCATCAGTAGCAAATCATATAGAAAACAGATATATAGTTTCTAAAGATAGAGTTCAAAATTCCGAAAGAAATTACCGTGAAAATAAATATGTCGATTCTAATGATAAAGATCAAAATCCAGAGAAAAATTACAGAGAAAATAAGTATGCAAACTCTAAAGACAGAAATCAAAATCCAGACAGAAATTACAGGGATTATAACGATAGATCTCAGTATCCAGCAAAAGATTTCAAGGCGAATTCTACAACAAAGATTAGACCTGTATTTGATACTTCAAATGATAAAAAAGAACCAAATTTTTTAGAAGTTCCGTTTTCTCCATCTTTGTTTATTCAAGATATTCGAATGGTGGGAGTTCTCGATTTGGATCATTTGGATAAAGTCAACATATCAAAAAGATTGAGATAGACTACGAGAAAAATCCCGAGAAAGATTCCGAGATGAATATCTTGGTCTTTTGGAGCAATCATTTGAGAAGCAAAAAACATCTGATCAGAGAAAATGTGGAACAACAGTAAAATTTCCGAAACGTTATAAGGACTGACTGAACTTCTTATTTTAAATGTATTTTTGAGAGAAATTTTAAATTTATTTATTTACTAGTGTTTGTATAATAATATTTAGTGCTAACTGTTTAACTTCAATACTATGTTATATAGAGTTATTTGCAATATTATTTTTAGATTATTTTGAATATTTATTGTTTTGATAAATTCCATTTATCAAAAGGTGAGAGGATGTTGGAAGTAGATTGTTATTTCTTTGGTGTTGTTGGCAACAACATGTTTTTGTTTTCTATGGAATAAAAAATGTCTTTTTTAAAAATTGGCTGGTTAATGCGTACGTTAAGCTTAAGTTTGGAATGTTATAGTAAATAACCTTAATTTAATGGAGTCAGATAAAACAATTTGATAAATAAGTAAAGTAAGACTGAATGAAATAAAATTTCAGTTAATACATATCAAGCATGAGGAAACAGCAAAAGGTATGTGGAATTCTTTACGTAAAGTTTATGAACAAAAGCATTGAAATACAAAGCTTTTCTTGCAAAGAAAATTATGCAATTTGAAATATGATGAAATTTTAAACATGAAAGATTATATTCAAAATGTATTAGAAGTAGTTGATCAACTAAGGGGTCTAGGTAAAGAAATTCCAGATGATGATATCATTGCAATTTTATTATGCGGTGTTCCAGAGAGTTATGACTCCTTAATTACAAGTTTAAAAGCTCGTTCTTCTGAGGAATTATCATTAGAATATGTAAAAAGTAAACTTATTGCAACGTAAGAGCGTCGCTTAGAAACATCTAAATTAAATGATGAAACGGCAATGAAGATATTTAAAGAGGCAAAGAAAAAGGGAAATTTTAGGGTTAACTCTGATAACAAATCAAAACAGCTTTGCCATTACTGTAAACGGCCAGGACATATTAAGAAATTTTGTTATTTATGGAAAGCTGAGCAGCATAAAACAAGCGATCATAAAGTTAAGATTATTACAGATGGCGAGGAAATTAAAACGGTAAACGAAAATTTTCAATGTCTTAAAGCTTCTAATAAATTCTCTAATGTTAATTGATATATTGATTCTGCTGCGACAACTCACATGACAAATGAAAAAAATATTTATTGTAGTTAAATTAAGCCAAAACGAGGCCAAGTACAAGTAGCTAGTGGTCAATTACTCGATATTAAAGGTATTGGGGATTGTTTACTTAAATACAGAGGGACAGGCAATGAAGTTAGAAATATAAAACTTTGTGATGTCGTATATGTTCCAGATCTTGATAGCAGTTTATTATCAGTGAAGCGACTTGATGAAAACGAATTTTTTATACATTTTGGCAACAGAAAATGTACAATAATGAAAAACAACCAAGTCATAATTGAAGGAAAATTAAAAAATGGTCTGTACAAGTTAAACTGCAATGAAATTGCTAATAAAGTTTTTGAAAAATCGCATATCAATTGTTGTCTGAGCGAAGCGAAGTCTTATACTCAGAGTACGTAACGATATTAAAAATCAAAAAAATTCTTTCGTCAAGCAAATCTCAAAAACTACTTGTCGGATTGCGATTCTGTTTGTAGCAGAAGGTACCTATGAAGTTAATCTGGTGAATGCAGCTACTTTCAAAAGTTAGTTTCAAATAGTTTAAAAGTTATATTAAAAAAAATGATAAAAAAGCACAATTTATTTGCATACGTCACAGAAATTTGATGCGCGTCATTTTTCATCGGCTGAATATTTTCGTAGAAAACCGAATCATAGTATATGGAGTAAATAGTTGTCTGAGCGAAGCGAAGTCTTATACTCAGAGTACGTAACGATATTAAAAGTCAAAAAAATTCTTTCGTCAAGCAAATCTCAAAAAGTACTTGTCGGATTTTGATTCTGTTTGTACCAGTAGGTACCTATGAAGGCAATCTGCTGAATGCACCATCTACGAAAAATTAGTTCCAAATAGTTTAAAAGTTATATTTAAAAAACTGATACAAAAGCACGATTTAACTAATAATAACACATTGCTCAGTGGTGCACAAAACAGGAATTTTAATATACATTTGTACAAATAAAATAAAATAAAACTTTCAACGTTTCGCGCCGTCTTCTGCGGGCGTCTTCAGGAAAATATGATAATGGAAGGACTACGTTTGCATCTTGATCGAGAGATAATATTTCTACTAAATTAAAATCTAAATGAATTAAAATTTTAAAAAAATGTTGCCATTCACACGTGAGTAAAAATTAAAATATTGCAAGGAAATAAAAATTTTAAGATTTTATGATGTTATGCCATATTTTTGGTATATTGTAGGATAAATTATCATTACATGGTTTATTTTCTCGTGCTATGATTTCGATGGATTCCCTTATTTTACTTTGAACTGGGTTATTGCATGGAACTATGATTTTGGCTTCCTCAAAATTAATATGGCAACCCTTGTTCGCCAAGTAGAAGCGAGAAAGGGCAGTATTCTGTTTATATTGTTTTATATCCCTGCGATGCTCTTTAATTCTAATTAAAAGTTTCCGCGTAGTCGTTTACCAGTCTTTTAAATTAAAAATTTAAGTCTTTTAAATTTTAATTAGTCTTTTAAATTTAAATTAAATTAAATTAAAATTCCTGTTTTGTGCACCACTGAGCAATGTGTTATTGTTAGTTAAACTTTATGGTGCAACTGTCCTATATATATTTATAAAGCACAATTTATTTGCATACGTCACAGAAACTTGGTGTGCATCATTTTTCACCGGCTGGATATTTTCATAAACAGCCGAACCAGAACATATGGAATAAATAGTAATTGTCTGAGCGAAGCGAAGTTTTATACACATAGCACGTAACGATATTAAAATTAAAAAATATTCTTCCGTCAAGGAAATCTCAAAAAATACTTGACGGATTTTGATTCTGGTTGTACAAGAAGGTACCTATGAAGGTAAACTACTGAATGCACTTACTTCGAAAAATAAGTTCAAAATAGTTTTAAAATTATATTTAAAAAACTGATAAAAACACACAATTTGGCTACATACGTCACGAAAATTTAATGTGCGTCATTTTCACGAGCTGGATGTTTTAATTAGATTTCCAGATTGAAGCACGTGGGGCAAAGAAAATATGCAAACAATTTTCATTTAAGTGCAACAAAACATATTAAAATTTAAAAAACAAACTGAAAAAAAAATATTTTTTTTCCGTTAATTGAAAATAAAGAGGCCATAATTCTTAGATGCGATACTTTTTATAATTGCGTTTTATAATCGGCATTAGCATCTTTTATATTTCGCGCGTGCAAATTGGAAACAATTCTTTCGTGTAAAATACGAGTTTAAGTTGGATTAAAAGCGTTTTAACCTCTTGAGGGGCGCCATTTGCAGTCTGCAAACGGTTAATTTTAATACTTAAATTGCCAACTGGTAAAGTATTTTTTTAGTACAATTTTGATCTCATAATATACGTGACGAAACGGTTTAGATTATTTTCAATTAAATTTGTTCGTAAATATCGGTGGCAATTAATTAATTGATCCTTTTTGAAGCAGAAATGCCTTGCCCCTGAAAGGTTTAAGCAATGTATCGTGTTTAATGCGATTGAATGAGACATTCCCGATCATCCATTACTGGCATTTAATCTTATAGTTTGGCGATACTTTTTTTGGTCCTCAGTATAATCAAGTAGTACCAAAAAAAAAAAAAAAGAAACAATAGTTGAAGCAATAAATAAAAGTTATAAATAATAAACATAATAAAAAATATATATAAAACAATAAATCGAAAATATTAACACTTACAGCAATATTCAAAATCAAAGTTTTCACCAATTTGGTGACAGAAAAAATCGCGCCAACTTGGTATGTATATGACATCTACGCCATATTTATGTGCAAAAATAAGTATAAACGTTCATCAGATATGAAATCTGACTTTCTGAAGCCCAAATTGGACCAAGATTTATAAAAATGCCGAAGTGAAGATATTAAAGGAAAAGTACCATGAAAATGGGACGGAAATATCATATACACATTTGGGGTACTACTTGGTTATGCCGTCGACCAAAAAAAATATCGCCAAATTATAAGATTAAATTCCAACAATAGATGACCTGTGTTTAAAACATCATAAAATGATTTTTATTTCCACTTTTTATGAATGTTTTATTAATTTAATTGTTCTTCTGTTGTTTAAACTAAAAATTTAGTCAACATGTATAAGTTGGCTATTAGTTTGACGATTTGTATCATTTGGCGAAATTGGTCGACGGGATAACTAAGTAGTGCCGTACTTAGTTTGCCGCAAATTTGGCGAAAATCATTTTTTAATTATTTTCTATTATATTAAGAAGGAAGTAACAATAAATAAAAATACGATTAAATACAGAATAATTTAATATAGGAAAAAAACAATTGCCGGGTTACCATGTTATGCAAAATAACGATAGTTCGATGCCAATTATGTGGAAGAGTTCCAAATCCTATTCTGGCATCTTTGGTGAAATTTTATTTTTTATTCTTTTATTTTATTTTATATTATTTATTTACTAGCAGGCTATGCCCGCTTCGCTGGTCCGTATTTCCAAACGAACCTTGACTCAAACAAAATGGTGATTTTAAAATTTTATATTAAAGCAGTATAGGCCACTCTGGAATGTCCTTCCGTATTGCTGAAACTAAAAGTCATGCCAACGCCACTGCAATATTGTACTATTGTAAGTCTTGGCGAAAATTTGGGCAATTAAGCACCATCTCTTTTATTTTATCATTTATAATAGAGTTTCGTATGAACATGAGACCGTTATGACAACAGGAATCAAAATGTTCTCGAGTCATCACACTATTACATTAGAGGGCATTGCAATGAGTGAGATTGATTATCAGACTCTATTAACTTTCGGATTGTACATTATCATTTCTTAGTTCTTAAAATCCCGACATCTGAACTTGCACTATGGTGTAGTTCTGGTAGCCTACATACAATGTCATTTCATGTTACATTTTTTAATAAACGTCCTCTTCTATCAGGTCTACTGTAGTTTCCTGTCTACCTTGATCTGTTCCTGCAAGAATACATAGAGTAAAAAATGTAAAGAATTATTGACAGATAAAAAAAGAGTTTTTGTTTGTTTGTATTTATGACGGCCATTTATCTACACGTGGGATATAGGCCCTAAGGAAAGGGGTGCCCTCCGTGGGGGTGGCAGACGAAGAAGAGTGTTTCACTTATATGTTTATTAGAACAATGAAGCATAAAAAGTGTGTTTTAAAGCTGTATTATTTGAATAACATTAAAATTACATCAGGTTCACTGCCTCTTCCTTTTATAAAACAGTTGCAAACATGTAGCCACTAAATCGGGAATAATCTTGATGACTAAATTTTGTAGAAAAATATATCTTTAGTTTGCATCTAATAAAATCTTTCTACCTTCTGTAATCGATTCCATTATGATTTTTAGTGTCAAACATTAGAAGTGCTAGAAACAATGTTGTTACAAATGTACCAGACTTATTTCATACTAGCTGTTACCCGTGACGTCGTTCACGTCGCATAAAAAAAAGATAAACGCTTTAATTAAACAAAACATTTCATTAACAATAATTTAAAATCTATATAACACATATCTTATACCAGACTATGCTGTAGTGTTTTTTTTTTTTTTTTTTTTTTTTTTTTTGGGGGGGGGGGGGGGATTTAAAGAATTCAGTCAAATAAATGGAAAATGTGTTAGATAATATTAAAGATCGCGAAAATGAAATTGCAACCATTTATACTATAGAACACCTGTAACGCACCCCAATGTAACAGAAATCATGTTGCAGTGCATTTCAGAATTCCATATCAAAGAAAGAAAAATCATGTGTTAAACCTATAGGTAATAAAAACATATCCAACATTTCCATAATATATAACTTCGCCGGCCCATTCTTTTCTGCATCTGTGTATGTGATCTATGTGCTTGTAAATATTCTAAATACAATGTTAAAATTTTGCTTAGTTAGAAAGAGTATAACGAAGATTAAAATTCACCTTTAGCAATTTCTAATAATAGACAGAAACGTACTTGAATTCTTTTGTACAGTCCTGTATATTACGTGCAAATATTTATACGACCGCATATTTAGCTTAAATTATTCAAGCAAAAAACCCGATTCAAATTATTGAATTCATATTTCCGGGAATCGCTATTGCACAGGTGACCATATATCCAGTTTATTGTATAGTTCGACACATGATTTATTTAATTTCTACAAATATCTCTTATTATACCAAATGTAGCTGAACTTCAGGATGCATTAGTTTTCCTTAAAATACATACTATAATTAAAAAAGCTCTTCAGCAATCTTTTCTAATAGACCATACTTTGGATACAATATCTGAGATCTGGACACAGGTCCAAAATCTTTTATGCGTCTCTGTAAATGAACAACAAATGTAATGCAAATCATACTTTACTGCAAGCATATTAGTAAATTTCAGTATTTATCATTGTATTGATTATCTCAGTATATTAATTTCATCATGTTTGAAATAATGCAACGCAATTAAAATACACTGGGAATATTTTTCCCCGTAGACTATTATATTACCGAACATTTTTCTGTTATCTTGTAAAAGAATGTTAAACCTTTTCACCCCATTTTCTACAGAAATCCTGTTTTATTGCACTTCAGAAACTGATATCAATTTCAATATTATTAAAATAACCTTAATAAAATAACATTATTAAAATATGCTGCAAATGGTTTTTCTTCACAGACTATGATATATTGAAATACTTTTGAGCTCCCTGTACGCACACTATAAGTACTATACTTAACATATTCGATAGTAACCATGTTCTTGTAAACCTTAAAAATGCATGTAAATTTCATTACATTTAAAATTATGTAGCATTATCAAAATACGCCACAAATGATTTTTTCGCCGTATATCATAATGTAAAGTCTCCTTTTGAGTGCTCCTGTGATTCAGCTATAATTGCTATCTGGTTCATTTTCAATGCCGCACATGCTATAGCAAATCTCAATAACGTATGTTATTTTCGTATGAATCCTACTATATTTACTCAAATTGAAACACGGACAAACAGACGGCAGACCCCAGACACTCGGCATCCGGTATACAGACAGGTTGAAGTCGTAAACACTTTTAGACCATGTTAGAAAGTGTCAAAAAGGGGGTAGTTTCCGTAAAACGAAAAAAAAAACAGAATTTTTTAAAATTTAAAAACTTATACTTTGTTTCAGATATGACGTTACATTGATATTTTTAAAATTCTTAATGGAAAGTATTCCTGTGACGTCACAATTGGTAAAAAGTTGAATTTTATAGCCTCGAACCGAAAGAAAGAAAAAGGTTCATTTTTATTACGGATTAATATCTGGAAAAACTACTAAAATATTCATATTCTTGTAAAGTGTGAAGTTATATTCTTGTGAAGTCTTCTAAGTGTAAAAGAAATTTTATATAATCGTCTGCGTGATATAAGAAGAAAAACAGTATTCCTCTGACGTCACAATTGGTAAAATCGCGGTTTTTAACCTCGATCCGAAAAACAAAATAGGGTCCATTTATTTATTCCATTTTCTTTTATCACGTGAAAATCTTTCAGTTGAAAATTAATTACAGAAGAGAAATAATTATTCCGGTTTTTTTATTTTTTGGCAACGAAAAAAGAAAGATGATTAAATATTATGGAAAATTTTTCAATTTATTCTGTATGAAAAATAGTGAAATGTTGAATTATTAAGAAAAATATTTGAATAAAATAAATAAAAATTAGCCTATGTTCATTTCAGACCAATAATCTATCTATATACAAAAATTCAAAGACATTAATCCATCCGTTTTGAAGCCAAGTTCATTCCAATTTTCGGACACACTTTCACATTTATAATATATATAAGGATTTGTCCTCAAATAAATGTGAAATTCACGATCATCCATTATTGGCATTTAATCTTATAGCTTGACGGTAGTTTTTTGTTCGACGGGGTAATGAAGTAGTGTCTAATAGTTTAATATTTTTTTTCTTTTTTACAATAATATAATGGTCAATTGTTCTCCAAAATGTAACACAGTTTAATATTTGACAGAGTTCTGTTGATAGGGCTTATCGTTAATTAAAACTGCTACGTAATTATGAAAAACAAAATTTTCAGTTGTCGAGATTACATGTATATTTTTTTCTTAACCAATTTTAAAGATATTTATTTTCTTTACAATTTTTTTATTGTAATGAATGATAAATTAATTGCAAATATTTTTTCATTATAATGATTTTCCGACACATTGAAAATACAGTAAAACCCCGATATTTCGGATTAATTGGGACCGGACCCAATCCGGATTATCCGGAGAATTAGAAAAAAATGAAATAAAATATAACATACTAACAGAAAATCATCTTTATGTTAAACTTATTGAATATTTGCAGGCAGTAATAATGTTTACTTTGCTGAATTATTCCGAAAACAAGTCAAAAAAAGTTTTTTTTAATTTAGAATACGACGATGAAAGAAGTTAATGTTATGGAAATTAGCCAATCGCTTCTCAAACTCAAAAAAAAAAAAAAAGACCAAACCTATCCGAATTATCCGGAGATCCGGATTATCGGGGTCCGAATTAGCGGGGTTCTACTGTATTACTTTTTCGGTGATAGTGAAATAACTGCAGATGAAAAAGATATAATAGTAAGACTAAAACACAGATTTAACGACTGCTTGGAGTATGACTTGGGCCCGATAAATATGCTAATTCTAACAATTTAAATATCCAGATAGAATGTAAACAAATAATGGGTACTACTTGATTATTCCGTCGATTAATTTCACCAAATTATACAAATGGACATAATTTTTATTTTAAATAACCAGAGAATCAATAAATTACTAAAAACTTAATAGAAATACAAATAAACATCGAATTAAAATTGGTTGATGACGTAACAATTACGTATAACAAATTTAATGTCAAATGAATGTGACACTTACGATCATCCATTGATACTTAACCTTGTACTTTGGCGATAGTTTTTTGGTCGATGGGATTATCAAGTATTACCAAATAATATAAACAAATTGTATAAACAATAATATTGCCAAAAATATTTAGGTGCTGGTGTCATCTGCGGATCTCGTTGGCGCGATTGCAACAAATTGCAATTTTATGCCTCACGTGGTAATCCGGTAATAGTTGATTATTTTTGAGTAAACTATTTCATTATTTTTCTTTTCTCTTTTAAAATTATATAAATTGTTTTGTTCCATAATTATTTATTGACTTAGTTTATTATTATTATTTCCTTTTTAAAATAATAGAAAATAAATAAAAGTAATATCTAATATAAATGTAATTGGTATTTGAAAACGAATGTTCTTTAAATTGGCATCATAAAAAAAATCACGCCAAGGTGAAGCGTGTATAAAATCGGAAAAATGTTTCCAATAATAATAATAAAAAAAAAAAAAAAGAAAGAAAGAAAGAACGAAAGAAAGAAAACGTAAACAAATAATAAAAAATTCGCAATTTCGATAGTTTTTTAAAATAACATGAAGCATAAATCAAATAACATCAAGGTTAATTCTCCAGTTGGGCAGCAACAGTAAATTTTCTTTTCTGTTTCATAATAAAAAAACATAAATTTAACTAGTTGGATGTGTCAATCCCAAAACTTTCTTCGATCTCATAAGTACATTTTAATATTAAAAAAAAAAAAAAAAAAAAAAAAAATGTGGTGACCCCAAAGTTACCCACTATCGAATTTCCTCGAACATTTGACCTAGCCTAATGAGATTCTGGTATCCGAAAAGCCTAAAACGCAAAATTTAATTAATATTCTGAGAAAATGAGCTTAGTATTGCCTCATGTTGGTAATTTATACTAAAACCTAATAAGCATCTATTTATGCCAAGACCTAACAGAATCTGAAATTTTATAGAATTTCGTCCATTAGTTCTTGAGATATAGTTATAACAAAAAATTTGCAAAACGTAGCACAGCAACACCATATCTTGGAAAATTTATGCCAAAACGTAAAAAAGCGTCTAATTATGTTATGGTGTAAAAGAATCTGAAGTTTGATGAAATTCTGTGCAATAGTTTTTGAGATATAGTTAGTTTAAAAAAAACCGTGTAAAATATAGCACAGCAGCACCATCAGTTGAAGGATTTATAACAAAACGTAATCATTGTGTAATTATGTTATATGTCATTTTGTAACGAAATCTGAAGTTTGATGAAATTCTGTGCGTTGGTTGTTGAGATATAGCTATCGGGAAAATCGTGCAAAATGCAGCATAGCTGCACCACCTGTTACAAGGTTAATACCAAAATGTAATCAGCGTCTAATTATGTTATATATTTTAGTGTAACAGAATCTAAAATTTGATAAAGTTCTGTGCATTAGTTCTTGAGATATAGCTATCGCAAAAATCGTGCAAAATGTAGCATAGCAGCGCCACCTATAGGGCAGTTCACACCAAAACTTAATCAGCGTCTATGTATATCAAGGGGTCACAGAATCTGAAGTTTGGTGAAATTCTGTGCATTAGTTCTTGAGATATAGCAATCTTGAAAATGATGAAAAACGTAGTATAGCAGCGCCACCTGCAGGCCAATTTTCACCAAAAACCAATAGGCACTAATTCATATCAAGGTCTAACTGAATATAAAATTTTATTAAATTTCGAGCATTAGTTCTTGAGATAGAGCGCCCACAAATTTTTTGTCACATACAGACAGACACACAGACAGACAGACAGACGGACAGACAGACAGACAGACAGACGGACAGACTCACAGACAGACATTTTCTAAAAATAGTCAAAACGTGTTCAGGACCTTCTAAAACGTATAAATCCGTCGAAAACCGGAAGTCGAAAATTTTCATGAATCCAATACTTTCTTGTAAAGATAGAAGAAAGTAATAACTTCTAATTAAATAATCTGACTAATTTTCTCTAATCTGATTTATGATCTAAAAGTGTCCTTAATACATAAACAAAACAGCGCAGTTGCCCGATAATTTTTTACACTGATTTGGCGGAAACATCGTTTTCGAATACCAGTTTCATATATATACATTACAAATTTAAAATTTTTTTCGCCAAAACTAACCTTTATACTACCTTAATTTTCTTATAATAATGTTCCGTACTTACTTCAAATTATTAAATTAAAATCTTGTTTCTAGATCTAATCTGTTAATCTGTATGCAGACGATATAAATTCTTAATTTGCCTTAAAAAACATTATTCCAGTATGCGTAAATTTAAAAAGATGGCTCTAAATTAAAAATATTCTTAATTAAAACTTTATTTCTTAATATTCCAAATAAAACTGATTTCTTCTATGTTTTTATCAAGACTTTTTTAAGAAAATATTCTTAAATTTATTCCAAAACCATACCTTTCAAAAAATATCATTATTTTATTTTATCTATTTATTTATTTTTCCGCCGTCAACCTTTGATGTGTGCATTAATAAATTCATTTCTTTTCTTTTTCTCTTAAAATTAATCATTTATGAAAATCGTCTGCCCAAGAAATTATGAGTCGATTATAAATTGGTTAAATAATATATTTTTTAAAAAATAAATTTATCGTCTGTGTAAAATAGTCTCGTATCTGGACAAGAATTCTGTTTACATAAAAGGATGATAGTTTGAGATTACAGAAAGTTCTAGAATTTTCTTTTTAGTTTTAAAGGGTGGAAGTCTCGAGATGAGAAAGGGAGAGATTCTGGAGTTCTTTCGTCGATGAGTATGGCTGGTTGAAGTAAATGATGGAATATTTTTTGGACATTTCGGTAAAAGATCGTTTGCAAAAAGGAGCTTTTCTCTCTATAATGACTACAGTTGAATAAATAAACTTACAGCTACCAATGAGTGATTTTTTGGATCTGCTACATTTATTTATTTTTTATTTTTCCCTCGCTGGCCATGACTTCTGTGCAAAGAACGGGGACCCTGGCGATGATGTTTCTGGCTCCTAACTTTAAAATGTCACAGTCTTTTCTAGAGCCGGCAGGATCTTTTATGTCTGCACTGCCTTTTTTGGTTTTTAAAGAAACTTGCTATGGAACGAAGTGATAATAAAAACTGTGGATCGCTGAATAATTTGCCCGTCATTATTGGATGTGTTCTTAAACAAAAACTGCCATAGTCTCATGATTTCTGGAGTGACAAAAACAGAGGAATTGTTCCTGTAAAGTGCTTTGGTCGAGAAAAAGTAGTCCTCTTAATATCTTAAGAACATCATACTCCTCAATTAAATCCTTAAGAATAAAAATATTTCAATCTTCAACACATAATATATTGGATTATTGGATTGATAATCATAATTATTGGATTGATAAATTATATTGGAAAGAAATAATACATTATAGTTTTTCAAAAACCTTCGAGTACCGAACTTCAATATTGAAACAACCCCTAAAATAATGGCTTTTTAAAATAATCAATTCCTCGTAAACAAATCATACGAATTTTATGCAAATTTATATGTGTAAGATTTATTCATGTTGTCAAAATCGGGTCTTTGAATTGAATAAAGAATAAAAAAATGTTCGTCTGCTTTGATATGTAGATGGCCTTTAAAGCAAATTTTATTACATCATTTAAAAGTAGTATTTATTTCTAATCGTTTGGTATCAGTAACTTTATTATACGATAACTAGGGGGGCCCCGCCCCCTTGCTCGCTATGCTCGCCAACCCCCCGCGTAATCGCTTCGCGATTCCAAATTATTGGCTACCCCTGCTTGCTGCGCTCGCCAATATCCCATGGTATGAATAAGCAGTTGCAGACCTTTCAAATGATGTGTCACACGACTGGTGTTGTAAAGAAATTAAAAATGTGCCCCCCTGGGGGGCAGAGGAGGAGGCGACACAAAAGACATCCATAATATGAATAAGCAGCTGCAGACCTCTCAAATGATGTCACACGACTGGTGTTGTAAAGAAATTAAAAATGTGCCCCCCTGGGGGGCAGAGGAGGAGGCGACGCAAAAGACATCCATAATATGAATAAGCAGCTGCAGACCTCTCAAATGATGTCACACGACTGGTGTTGTAAAGAAATTAAAAATGTGCCCCCCTGGGGGCAGAGTGGAGGTGACACACAAGACATCCATAAAATGAATAAACAGTTGCAGACCTTTCAAATGATGTGTCACACAATTGGTGTTGTAAAGAAATTACAAAATGCGCCCCCTCTGAGGGCAGAGGCGGGGGGGGGGTTACAAACAAGATATCCATAATATGAATAAGCAGTTGCAGACCTCTCAAATGATGTGTCACAATTGGTGTTGTAAAGAAATTAAAAATGTTCCCCCTGGGGGCAGAGTGGGGGAATGACACACAACACATCCATAATATGAATAAGCAGTTGCAGACCTTTCAAATGATGTTTCACACAACTGGTGTTGTAAAGAAATTAAAAATGTGTCCCCCCTGGGGATCAGAATGGGGGATAACACACAAGACATCCTTTAAATGAATAAGCAGTTGCAAACCTCTCAAATGATGTATCAAACGACTGATGTTGTAAAAAAATTAAAAATTTGGCGAAATATTACAGTTATCGCCAAGTTGGCGTCACTTTTGACAACTAATTTTGGTCGCCAAATTTGGCGATATATCGCCAAGTTGGCGACAAACTTGGCGATTGTTGGCGATGGTAACCTTTTCTCTCTTTATGGTAACCCATATGGCGATGCATAGACGGAGCCCTTTCCTGATTGGTCTATTCGACTCATGGAAGGAGTGGACAACCCGGATGCGTTAGTTCCGGAAATCTTCCACATCAGCATCATTCCAGGAGTCATTCCTTTTAAGGCTAGTTTTTTTTTACTATAGAAGGATTTGTTGCAGAATTAGTAAGGGCTGTTTACTTTTCTTTCTTTCAGGTAGATTTCGTAAGAAATACTACCTATTGCAATCGCATCAGTTTATCTATCTATCTATCTCACTTTTTTATGGACACGATAATTTCTATAATTCTTCACCAATCTCCACCAAACTGGTACCGTATTTTCGGGTGTATAGTCCGCGGCTTATACGAGAAAAAAACCTTCCAAAACGCCACTGCGGCTTATACACGGTGCGGGTTATACAAAGATTTTTTTTTTTAATTGGAAATTGTGATATTTTTCTACAATTTTTAAACCTTAAAAAATTTGAAAAAAACATCGAAATTTGTAAATTTTTTTCGCTATGCCGCGAAATTTAGAGAGTTATCCCATGTTTATGAAGGCTTTGTTTTACTGCTTAAATACAGTTATTTCTGGATTTGGAAGAACTGTCGCAGTCGCAACTATCGCCAAGTATTGCACTGATAGTTGTATAATAGCCATTGTGTTTGTAGAGTACAAAATCCAAAATCCGGAACCCTTCCAATCTCGAAAAATCTGAATTTAAGATCATTTTTAGTTTATTTTTCAAAAAAATAATCTACCGACCCTGTTGCAAAGAACAAAAAAAAGTGCGTGATTTATATCATTTCGGAACGATTCAGAGTAGTCGTTCTTTTTCGAAACGATTCCGAGGAATCGTTCCTTTAGAGAGTCGTTTCATTTCGGAAGGAGTTCAAGGAATCGAACTTTTTCGGAGTCGTTTCATTTCAGATAGAGTCCGAGGAATCGTTCCTTTTCGGAGTTGGTACCTTACCCTGTTGCAAAGAATAAAAAAAAGTGCATGATTTATGTCATTTCGGAACGATTCAGAGCAGCCAGTCTTTTTCGAAACGATTCCGAGGAATCGTTCCTTTACAGAATCGTTTCATTTCGGAACGAGTTCTAGGAATCGAACTTTTACGGAGTCGGTTCATTTCAGATAGAGTCCGAGGAATCGTTCCTTTTCGGAGTTGGTGCATTTCGGATCGATTCCGAGGATTCGATCCTTTTGGGAACCAATGACCTAAGATACGCATACATTTTATGTCCGAAATTTTGAATTTATCACCGATTTTTTTTTTTAATTTTCAAAAAAAATTTTAAAAAATATCACGCTTGTTTGAAAAAAAAAATGCGCGTAAACGCCGCATCGCTTGAAATTTTATCTTAAAACCCGTAAACGCCGCGGCGTTTCTTCCGAAAATTACGGTACTGATAATCTTAATTTTTCAGCCCAATTAGTGTAGATATTATGCATCACGAAAAAAATTGGTAAATTTGTGTTAAAAATTATGACTAATGGCTTCTAATTTTGAACCCTGGTCGAAATATACGTTCGTAAATGGTGTATAGCCCGCGGACTATACACCGATGCATCTCCGCGGGTTATACATGAATTTTTTTTACTGCACTGCTCGATTTAGGGGTGCGGGTTATACACATGGTGCGGGCTATACACCCGAAAATACGGTACATAAAATCAAAGGGGTTTAAAATCTTGGCTAAGTTCGTTAATGGGCAAAATCGGACTAAGGGGGTCGGAATAGGGGGCGTTTTTGTGAAAACCGAAAAAACGCTATAACTTCTTAATTAAAGTAGATATCGAATCGGTTTAAAGTTTATATTACTTCTTAAAAATGGGCCAAAAGTATATGTATGACAAATTTTTGATAAATTTAGAAGTGGACTCAAGGGGCGAAAAAAACAGGGATTTTGAGAGAAAAAAAATCGTAACTTCGTCAATTTTCAAGATATTAAGTCCAACTAAATTTTTTGTAAATGTTCTTAAAATTATCTAAAACTTTTGTATTTACAAGTTTTTGATAGGACCAACTTTTACCGATGAAAAAAATTAAAAAAGAAAAGAAAAAGGGCGCTGAAAAAAGAGAAAAATCCATAACTCCGTCAATTTTTACGATATCAAATCTGATTAAATTTATTTTACATCTTCTCAAAAATATCTACAACTTTTATAGTGACAAGTTTTTCATAGGACCAATTCGTATAGCAAAAAGAAATTAAACAAAAATAGGAGTTGGAGAAAAAACCTCAAATCCAAACTGCTTATATTCTGACTCATTTTTAAATTCATTTTTGATTTTAAACGCATCCAAATGGTAGATCCTTTTATTTAGAAACTGTATAAAGTGACGCATTGGTCAATTTTCTAATAAAGACAGAATATATTTCAAAAAAGGCTACCAAAAAGGGTATTTTGAACAGAATTTCCGAAAGTCATCGGGACTGAAAATTGAAGGAAGTATTCAAATAAGAAACTGCGTTTTTTTCTGACTCGTTTTTAAATCAATTTTTGTTCTCAAACGCATCCAATTTACAGATCCTCTTATTTAGGAACTATATAATGTGATGCATTGGTCAGTTTTTTGATAAAGACGGAATATATTTCAAAAAAGGCTACCAAAAAGGGTATTTTGAACAGAATTTTCCGAAATCATCGTGACTGAAAATTTAAGGAAGTGTTCAAATAAGAAATTGCGTTTTTTTCTGACTCGTTTTTAAATCCATTTTTGCTCTCAAATGCATCCAATTTACAGATCCTCTTATTTAGGAACTATATAATGTGATGCATTGATCGGTTTTTTGATAAAGACAGAATATATTTTGAAAAAGGCTACCAAAAAGGGTATTTTGAACAGAATTTCCCGAAGTCTTCGTGATTTGAAAATTTAAGGAAGTTTTCACATAGCAATTTGCGTTTTTTATGACTCGTTTTAAAATTCATTTTCGCTCTCAAATGCATCCAATTTACAGATCCTCTTATTTAGGAACATATATACTGTGACGCACTGGCCAGTTTTTTGATAAAGATAGAATATATATTTAAAAATGCTGTCAAAGTGAGTATTTCGCACAAAATTTTCCTAAGCAATCATGATTAAAGAATTAAAGGTGTATTCAAACAACAAATCGGTTATTTTATGACTCATTTTTAAATTCAATTTTTTTCTCAAATGCATTCAAGTGACAGTTTTCTGTTATTTAGGAACTGTATAATCTACTGTTTTGGTCGATTTTTTAATAAATTCAGAATCTATTTCAAAATATGTTGTCAAAATGGGCATTTGAGCTGAATTTTTCTTAAGATGATTCTGATAAAACCAGTTTTTGCAGAAAAATGAAATTAAAAATTTTTCATAAACGGCCAAATGAAGTTATTAAACTGGGTTTATCTCTAATCATATATATATTTTTTGTTGTTGAAATGAGCACTCTTCGAAATCTACCTCCGCCTATAGGCCCAGCCGACAGGGGTTTTTTATAGTTCCATGACTGTACAATGTACATACTTTCAATGAAAAATAAAATAATACCAATATGTAAATACACATCAATATTATATAGGCCAAATGTATCTGTGCGTAACGCATACGTCATTTTGTGAATGGCAACATTTTGTAATTTGAAATGAAATTTCGGTTTTACAATTTTTGCTACTACAAACTTTTAAACATCTTACATTTTCAATTTTTACACCGTCGTATAGAGAAAAAAAATTTACTTTTAAATACAATTTGTTTGAAAACTGTATCTTAATTTGTTTTTGAAATATTAATTTTTTTGTAGTTTTTAATGCCATTTTTCTAATTATAGCAACAGACGTACTCCATTTCTTTTAAAAGCAAAGGAAAAAAGCGAGGAAAAAAGGAAAGAAAAAATTATTATTGTACTTTTTTGTTGCCATTTTCTCATTAAAAGAGAGAAAAAAAAAATTAAATACTTGCCGTGACGACATTATCGTCTGTTATAAAACCCGGAGAATTTTGGTTTCATTTACAAAATTTTATTTACACTTAAAAGAATATAAATAATTCAGTATCTGTTTCAGGTAATAGCATTAAAATTTCAAGTTTTGAATCAAAATAATCAAAATGAAATATCATTAAGAAGAAGAAGAAGAAGAAAAAAAAAAAAAAAAAAATTGTAATTTAAGAAATTACCCCAACCATTTGAAAAATGTTTCACTCGATACATTCATCTATCATTTTAAGCTAAATACCAGTTGTTTTATTGTGTATTATCCGTGCCACTGCTATAAATGACTTTATACATGCTGCAATTTGAAGGTACGGTTCGTTTAAGTTATATCACTCTATTGTCGCCAAGCATAAAAGTTGGCGACGAAAGAAACATTTCAAACTATTTAACATTGTTGGTGCAAAAGTAATCATTATTAAAATACAGCTTTGGCATATACTGTTATACTTGTAAGACTTTGGCATATATTGTTTGATTTTACAGAGCAGAATTTTGGTGATGGAGGTTTTAAACCAAAATCGATCGCAGCACATGCATCTGTGAATGGGTCCATCAGACATCGAATCAAAAAAGTTTTTTCCCAGTTTTTCCCAAGCCGATTGCTTTTTAGTTTTCTTTTTAGGTGGTGGAAAATCAAGAGTAATAGCTATAACATTTTCCGGCTTGTTAGAATCACTATTGGCACTCAAATTTTCCTGGTTAGAACCGACCGATAGTAAAACGCCATGGCTAGTGGATTGGTCGCCCTGGCGACATGATGTTTTACAATTAATCGGTTCGGCATTAAATTGCTTCCTTTTTCGTGATCGCCTTTCAACACGTAATTGGTTTTCAGCGGCTCAATAATCTTTTGATTTTATCATTTTCTGCATTGAAAGACGTTTTTGCGCCAAACCAAATACAGTATTACTCAGTTATCCCGTCGACCAATTTCGCCAAATGATACGAATCGCCAAACTAATAAGCAACTTATACATGTTGACTGTGTTTAATATCATTGAATGCGATATTCACGTTCATTCATTTCTTTGGCTTCGGCTTTTTCCGTATCTGTTAATTTCCGTCTACCCATTTTTAAATTTGTTAGTTTTCTCCTTTATTACAATGATTTTAACCATTTTAATTTACTATTCAAATAAAAATTCTTCTAAAAGTAAAGAATTTAATTTAAATTAAAAAAAAACTCTTCTAAAAGTAAAGAAATTAATTTAAATTCAAAAGTGACCACATCATTCAAAAGTGGTAACATCATTCAAAAGTGGTAACATCATCGGGTCCATTCTCCCGAAAACAACAACCATTTTTCAAATGGTTAAAAAGACGATATGAAATACAGATATGAAAGGTGCATGTGTAAATTTTGAGATTATGAAAATGATAGATTTCACGGGAAAAAAATCTGCGTTAAAGTGGAATAAGATTTGCTTTTTTTTTTTTTTTTTTTCATTTTGGAATACAAATATAAGAGCTTTGCTTGATAACTGTATCATAACAGATCTTATTATTATTATTATTATTATTTTACTACTTACATGTACCAGTAAAATTTAATTTTAAAATTAAACTTCTACAACTGAGTTTTATAGAAATATTATTTTGTTCAATTTAGATTAAATATCATTTGTTTAAGAGTTACACTTACCAATATAAGATGCGTTTTTTATTTTAGTTACTTTAGTATGTTTATTATAAATCAACAAAACAGTTTCTTTTAAAACATTTTCTATCGTCGAAATTCGACGGGTTCAGCCTTGTTCTTTTAAACACAAAAACAGAAGAAAAAAACGAGGTTTGTATTATAAATATGGCGCCCCCTCAATTTCTGCGCCCGACCCCTGTTTTGCACTGCAATGCTAATTTGTAACACTACGAGGAAATACGCTGTATTTTTAATACAGGGTGTTTCCCTGTATTAAAAATACAGCGTGAAATGTTCCAATTTTAAAAAAAGTGTATGTATATATCGAAAGATAATTGTAAATATTTTAAGTTTGAAATTGCATATTGCATGGAACCTGGCCATTCTTTCATAATGGAAGACAAATTATTTAGTGCTGCCATCTATTATCGATTTATATAAGTAATATTTAATTTAATTTAATTTTATTATTATTATTATTATTATTATTATTATTATTATTTTAGAGAATAGAAAAAAAAACTTTAAATTTTAGTACAAGCCTATTGTATTTCACCCCCATTTCAGAAGTTTCACTGTTTTGAGTTGCTATATGTATGGTCATTTTTTTTTTTTTAAAATCACGCATTTTTTTTTTTTCGCGATTGTTTTGCTGGTTTAAGAATTTCGCTGGTTGATTTTGCGTTTACGAAAATCGTCGTTTTATTTCGCGATCGTTTGACGAAAATCGATGCTTTAATTAGTGACCGTTTTTTCTCATAAATGTGAAAAAAATTAAAACTAAAATACGAACTATTTCAAGAATATTGTCTGTTATAAAATCCGGTGAATTTTGGTTTTATTTAGTTTTTATTCATCAATTAAATGATTTTTAGTTTATCACAAACTTACTTTACATTCGATACAATACTTTCTCTTTACAAAAATGTATTTTAACCGCTTATCTACTGACGGTACTTATAAGTACCACAAAAATTACTTATTGTAAAATACTTTTAATACATCAATTAGTTGTAATACTGCTTAGAAGGAGTTACAGATACATTGCTTTATTTTGTTCGAAAAGTATTATTGGTTACACACAACAAAAAAAATTTTAATGGGATGATTTCTTTTGCCTGTGTATCTTTTCAGTTTTCTTGGTGCTGAGGGAGGGAGATAGGGATTTTTCAATTCGGAAATATCTCTATATTTATATTGTATGAACATCATATTTGTACATTTTATAATTCTACAAAATACTAAGAAAATAATTTAAAATAAAAGATTTGAGTGGGGTTATAAACATTGTGCAAAATCCCTGTGAATTCAAACTTAATTAATCCTTCTAAACTTCTAAAATCCTTCAAAAATTTATTAAATGATAATGTAAATCTTTTAATTTAGTTAAAAAAAATGAATGTAAAATGCTTTAGAATGTAAAATTTTCATGAATTCATAATGCGGTAGATAAAGGTTAAAAAACAGTTGTGTGAATTATTTTTTCAGCTTTTATTTAATTTGTATCAAATAGCTAAAGAATACAAATGTATTAATCTGTGTGTAAGATCATTTTTCGAATTTTGTAGAAATATCAATGAATGATTTCAAAACATGGAGCTATTATACACAAACAAATGAATATCTGTGAATCATTAGATACTCAATTTGCTTCTTGAATGATGACATTATTATTATATTTTTATTTATTTATTTATTTTTTTTGCAAGGTTTGTGTATTAATCCACAATAATGATACCATATGTATACTTTTCTATAGATGATGTTCAAGAATTGATCTTAAAACAGGAATGCTTTAACAGATGCAAATAACGTCATTTTATTAAAAAAGTGTGTAATTTAATTCATAAAACTGAAATATATTTTGTATAAGTGCATCATTTTGACCCCAACTCTTTGCAATACTTCACAGATGAAAACACTTCCCTCTCGAAAATAATGTA
Source organism: Maratus speculifer (assembly GCA_964019185.1). Lineage (NCBI taxonomy): Eukaryota > Metazoa > Arthropoda > Arachnida > Araneae > Salticidae > Maratus > Maratus speculifer. The sequence continues at coordinate 273,901,607 of OZ025289.1, read as the reverse complement.
ATTGAAATCCCACACTAATAAAACACGTTTTCTTCAGAAATTTATAGTGTCTTTATGGTAGAGTCGTCAGGGACGTAGCTTTAGGGGGGGGAGGGGGGAGGCTCCCCTCCCAATATGTTCATATAGTAGGGCGCCAAAGAAGATTTAAGGGCGCCGTCAGGCGCCCGGAAAAAAAGGCTTTGTTAGTAGTAACAAGCAATTATAAAATAATTTTAAATGTAAAATTACAAAGTAAGTTATTATTCACTTACAAAACATGAAAAAAGCACTTAATTTTAAGCTTGTTACTACCTCTATTCCCACACTCCTATCCCGAAGTAAATTTATGCATCCTAAATAAAAAAATTCAAAAACAGACTTGTAATGAATTCCAGGATAGATGTACAATTATTTCCTTCTTATAGTAGTTTCTGGTCACCCTTAGAAATAGATAGAAATGGAAAAGAAGTGTGGAAACGACTGTAATGCGTTTGAATGGTTCTATAATATGGTTTAGTAGTAGGGCGCCACAGAAGATTTAGAGGCGCAGTCAGGCACCTGAAAAAAGAGAATATCAAAAAGGGCGCCATGAAAGGTTTAAAGGCGTCGTTAGGCACCTAAAATTTTTATTGTTAATATGGGATTCTTAAATTATTTTTACACACAGACACAAAAAAAGAAAAATAATGAAATAACAGTAACGTGATTTGGAATTAATATTATTGTAAATTTGTAAGAAAGTAAAATTATGATTTCAAAACAATATAGGAGATCCATTAAATTTGAGAAATTTTGAGATTACTAAAAGGCGCTATCCCCAGTGCGAAAACAAGAACACATTCCGGAAATGGACATTGTTCGATCACTACATGTAATTTGATCTTTCGGTGAAAAGCTCCCCCTTATTCCAGTTCAAGGTTGGTGGTCCTCGAGAGGGTCATCTGACCTTAACTATTTTAACTCCCCTTTTATGTCCTTCCTTGTGTGAGGTTAGATAATTTCCGGGCATCACCTACATACATCTTTGTTGTCGAGTGTCTAGTGTTGTCAGATTTACTGAAACTAACAACGCGACTTTTCAAAACTAGCGATTTTTTTCGTTCAATTTTTAAAATAAAAATAAAAGGCTGTCTTTCATAGTCGTCCAGAGAGAAGAAATTCATTCATGAGTGATGACTGAAATAAAACATAAAAACAAAAAACCAGGATCTTATGACAGAGAACAGAACAGAAAAAGAAGTTATAAAGCGGAGAAATGATGAAAATTTATGAAAAAATGGATGAAAAACGATGATGCAGTTAAAGGTAAAAATGTAAATATTTTCCTTTAATTAAGTATGTTCAATACAATGTTCAAGCATGTTCAAGTACAATGTTTATATTTCTGACGCATTTGTGAGTTCATTTGTTATCATTGCTATTAATAGTGGAAAAAAATCGAATAGCATTCCCAGTTTTCCGGTAAATTTAAGTTTTAATGATTTTTATTATTTATTTCCTAAACAGATAGCTATTTTTTGATTAATGGTGATTTCTGAAACTTTTACATTATTAATAATTGACCTAGTTTTAACCCAGGACTGGGCAGGAATGAAGCTTTCAACAAAATTAAAAGAAATATATGTTTAAGGGTGTACTCGAAAACATGCTTTTCCACCTTCAACACCTCGAAATTTTCTGATAGAATTTCAGACTCATTTTTAAAAATAGAAACATGAAACTTGCTGGAGTGATTTTCGAAGAGATGTACAACATAGGCGTAACTAGCGGGGGGGCCGGGTAGGCCCCAAATTACACAAATGGACATAATTTTTATTTTAAATAACCAGAGAATCAATAAATTACTAAAAACTTAATAGAAATACAAATAAACATCGAATTAAAATTGGTTGATGACGTAACAATTACGTATAACAAATTTAATGTCAAATGAATGTGACACTTAGGATCATCCATTGATACTTAACCTTGTACTTTGGCGATAGTTTTTTGGTCGATGGGATTATCAAGTATTACCAAATAATATAAACAAATTGTATAAACAATAATATTGCCAAAAATATTTAGGTGCTGGTGTCATCTGCGGATCTCGTTGGCGCGATTGCAACAAATTGCAATTTTATGCCTCACGTGGTAATCCGGTAATAGTTGATTATTTTTGAGTAAACTATTTCATTATTTTTCTTTTCTCTTTTAAAATTATATAAATTGTTTTGTTCCATAATTATTTATTGACTTAGTTTATTATTATTATTTCCTTTTTAAAATAATAGAAAATAAATAAAAGTAATATCTAATATAAATGTAATTGGTATTTGAAAACGAATGTTCTTTAAATTGGCATCATAAAAAAAATCACGCCAAGGTGAAGCGTGTATAAAATCGGAAAAATGTTTCCAATAATAATAATAAAAAAAAAAAAAAAGAAAGAAAGAAAGAACGAAAGAAAGAAAGAAAGAAAACGTAAACAAATAATAAAAAATTCGCAATTTCGATAGTTTTTTAAAATAACATGAAGCATAAATCAAATAACATCAAGGTTAATTCTCCAGTTGGGCAGCAACAGTAAATTTTCTTTTCTGTTTCATAATAAAAAAACATAAATTTAACTAGTTGGATGTGTCAATCCCAAAACTTTCTTCTATCTCATAAGTACATTTTAATATTAAAAAAAAAAAAAAAAAAAAAAATGTGGTGACCCCAAAGTTACCCACTATCGAATTTCCTCGAACATTTGACCTAGCCTAATGAGATTCTGGTATCCGAAAAGCCTAAAACGCAAAATTTAATTAATATTCTGAGAAAATGAGCTTAGTATTGCCTCATGTTGGTAATTTATACTAAAACCTAATAAGCATTTATTTATGCCAAGACCTAACAGAATCTGAAATTTTATAGAATTTCGTCCATTAGTTCTTGAGATATAGTTATAACAAAAAATTTGCAAAACGTAGCACAACAACACCATATCTTGGAAAATTTATGCCAAAACGTAAAAAAGCGTCTAATTATGTTATGGTGTAAAAGAATCTGAAGTTTGATGAAATTCTGTGCAATAGTTTTTGAGATATAGTTAGTTTAAAAAAAACCGTGTAAAATATAGCACAGCAGCACCATCAGTTGAAGGATTTATAACAAAACGTAATCATTGTGTAATTATGTTATATGTCATTTTGTAACGAAATCTGAAGTTTGATGAAATTCTGTGCGTTGGTTGTTGAGATATAGCTATCGGGAAAATCGTGCAAAATGCAGCATAGCTGCACCACCTGTTACAAGGTTAATACCAAAATGTAATCAGCGTCTAATTATGTTATATATTTTAGTGTAACAGAATCTAAAATTTGATAAAGTTCTGTGCATTAGTTCTTGAGATATAGCTATCGCAAAAATCGTGCAAAATGTAGCATAGCAGCGCCACCTATAGGGCAGTTCACACCAAAACTTAATCAGCGTCTATGTATATCAAGGGGTCACAGAATCTGAAGTTTGGTGAAATTCTGTGCATTAGTTCTTGAGATATAGCAATCTTGAAAATGATGAAAAACGTAGTATAGCAGCGCCACCTGCAGGCCAATTTTCACCAAAAACCAATAGGCACTAATTCATATCAAGGTCTAACTGAATATAAAATTTTATTAAATTTCGAGCATTAGTTCTTGAGATAGAGCGCCCACAAATTTTTTGTCACATACAGACAGACACACAGACAGACAGACAGACGGACAGACAGACAGACAGACAGACGGACAGACTCACAGACAGACATTTTCTAAAAATAGTCAAAACGTGTTCAGGACCTTCTAAAACGTATAAATCCGTCGAAAACCGGAAGTCGAAAATTTTCATGAATCCAATACTTTCTTGTAAAGATAGAAGAAAGTAATAACTTCTAATTAAATAATCTGACTAATTTTCTCTAATCTGATTTATGATCTAAAAGTGTCCTTAATACATAAACAAAACAGCGCAGTTGCCCGATAATTTTTTACACTGATTTGGCGGAAACATCGTTTTCGAATACCAGTTTCATATATATACATTACAAATTTAAAATTTTTTCGCCAAAACTAACCTTTATACTACCTTAATTTTCTTATAATAATGTTCCGTACTTACTTCAAATTATTAAATTAAAATCTTGTTTCTAGATCTAATCTGTTAATCTGTATGCAGACGATATAAATTCTTAATTTGCCTTAAAAAACATTATTCCAGTATGCGTAAATTTAAAAAGATGGCTCTAAATTAAAAATATTCTTAATTAAAACTTTATTTCTTAATATTCCAAATAAAACTGATTTCTTCTATGTTTTTATCAAGACTTTTTTAAGAAAATATTCTTAAATTTATTCCAAAACCATACCTTTCAAAAAATATCATTATTTTATTTTATCTATTTATTTATTTTTCCGCCGTCAACCTTTGATGTGTGCATTAATAAATTCATTTCTTTTCTTTTTCTCTTAAAATTAATCATTTATGAAAATCGTCTGCCCAAGAAATTATGAGTCGATTATAAATTGGTTAAATAATATATTTTTTAAAAAATAAATTTATCGTCTGTGTAAAATAGTCTCGTATCTGGACAAGAATTCTGTTTACATAAAAGGATGATAGTTTGAGATTACAGAAAGTTCTAGAATTTTCTTTTTAGTTTTAAAGGGTGGAAGTCTCGAGATGAGAAGGGGAGAGATTCTGGAGTTCTTTCGTCGATGAGTATGGCTGGTTGAATTAAATGATGGAATATTTTTTGGACATTTCGGTAAAAGATCGTTTGCAAAAAGGAGCTTTTCTCTCTATAATGACTACAGTTGAATAAATAAACTTACAGCTACCAATGAGTGATTTTTTGGATCTGCTACATTTATTTATTTTTTATTTTTCCCTCGCTGGCCATGACTTCTGTGCAAAGAACGGGGACCCTGGCGATGATGTTTCTGGCTCCTAACTTTAAAATGTCACAGTCTTTTCTAGAGCCAGCAGGATCTTTTATGTCTGCACTGCCTTTTTTGGTTTTTAAAGAAACTTGCTATGGAACGAAGTGATAATAAAAACTGTGGATCGCTGAATAATTTGCCCGTCATTATTGGATGTGTTCTTAAACAAAAACTGCCATAGTCTCATGATTTCTGGAGTGACAAAAACAGAGGAATTGTTCCTGTAAAGTGCTTTGGTCGAGAAAAAGTAGTCCTCTTGTGATGAAAAAGAAGAAAAAAATAATAATAATTACAAGACCATTTCTTGTTAATTGGTGAAAATAAAAATATTTTTTCGAGATAGTTAAGACCCATAGGATTTCGGTGAGATTTTTTTTTTTTTTTTTTTTTTTCCGTAGTGTTTTGAATATTATTATTTGTATAATTTTTATGTATTCATTTAAATTAATTATTCTCTGTTTGTCAGGTTTATTTATTTGATTATTTGTCTGTGAATTTTATTTACTTGCCTATTTATGAGTATTATTATTATCATTATTATGTGTTGAAGATTGAAATATTTTTATTCTTAAGGATTTAATTGAGGAGTATGATGTTCTTAAGATATTTACTGTTACTTATTAAGACTATTATGATATTTTTATGCACTATTAAAGGCAAGTTTGTAATAATAAGTAATTATATAGAAAACCTAGATATTTGTTTGTTATCAAGAACTATTCTCAGAATGCAGTATTTTCATGATAATGTTCCTACAACTAGACATTTGAGCTGAAAATTAAGTTAACATTTATGTTTTTCATTTTATTTGTTAGAATTTCTGGTTACAGTGAGCTTTGGTTCCCGGATTCTTATAATTTATTTATATTCAGTAAGAAATATGGAACTGTGCAAGGCTGTTGCTAGAATTTTGACTGATAAATATGATTAATTTTTTCAGTAAATTTTGTGATTTTAACACTAGAACGCCCGGATAGAGTCGATTCGACTCCAATCATCTAACTAAATTTCAATTCGAACCAGAAAAATTTTCTTGAAATAATTTAAATCTAATCCACGCAAATTTACGTTAAATAAATCAATTAAATAATTTTGAATAAAAATTCTGGTGAGAAATATTATTTTCAAACTTGAGTAGAATTTCCGGCCGTTCTAGTGTTAAGTAAGAAATTACCTATAATTAAAATTTTTGAATCTGTTTATGATCTATAAAATAATAGAATTAAAAGTTGATCCCAATTTAAGGTATATCTATGATATTTACAATTTCTGTTTTATTAGATAAAATTTCTGGTTAAAGTTAGCAGCTAAATATAGTAATTTTGAAAAAATATGTAATTGATAGAAATCATTAACTTTGAAATTTATTGCGAATGATTTTACGATTAGGATTTAATAAAGAAAATAGAAGTGCTTCATTTATTCTAATGAGTAAGAATAAAAAAATTATGGAAGATCCTAAGTTCGTACCGTTTGACCCGAGTTCTGGAATGAACATTTTGTCTTGGTTAACTTATTTTGATAAAACATGTGATAGGGAACAGAAAAATCTAGAATGGAAATTTAATTCTATTGCGCAATATTTGAAAGGTGAAGCGCAAAAAATTTATATCAATGACTGCTTAAATTGTACGGATTATGAACAAATTAAGAAAATTTTGATAGAAAGACTCATTGAATTGGACTTCCCGAGTTTTTCTGATTTTTCAAATCTGAAATTAGATAATTTAGACAATTTAGAAACTTATTTTCGTAAAAAAGTGGAAATTGGTAGGAAATTACATCTTAGTGAAAATATACTATTACAAGGTTTAACTGATGGTTTAAAACCAGAATTCAAAAACAATATTATTATAAATCCTCCTAGTAGTACCACAGAATGGTACCGGGTTGTCAAACAATTCGTGGAAGTTTCCACCCCACTAGTTTCAAACCAAGTAATAAATCAACCATCAGCTAGACGAAATTTTCAACCTTTTCAATCAACTAGGCCCTGGATTCAGCCAGTTAGGCCCAATAATAATACACCTAGGAATTGGATTCCCCAAAGACAATCTCAGTTTCAAAGACCTAGAGTTTGTCAAAATAATTATATTCAAAATTCATATTCTTCAAGACAGTAGATTAAATTTTAATCCTTATTCTTTAAATATTTTATCACCATAATTTTCAACATTAGCAGGTATGTTCTTGGTGCGCAACAAGAATATTACTTGTTTTTGGGAGTTTTTGGGATTAAATTGGGCTCCTTATGCAGGCATAAGGTGTACACTTTGATTGTAAAGGCTTTCAAATTGATGTTGAGAAATTAATTTGAAGTGTATTTAAGTCTAACTATATTTACTCATTTATTGACATTAGTATTATTCTACTTATTCAGCAGATATTTATGTTATAACAGTTATAAAATCTGATGATTCTACTCAAACCTATAACATAATATGTGATTATCAGTGATTGTGAAAACTACAGAGATTAAAAGTTTTTCAAAAAAGCAAAGTATTTTTATTTCCATTTCTCAATTAAGAATGACACTTTTTATTCCTATTTGTATTTTATTATTAAAGTTTATAAACCATGTGTAGATAAAACATTATTCTACATTTGGCATTGAAAACTTATAACCAAATTTGACAATTTTGTAAAAGAGTATCAGAGAGGAATTATTGTAAGGAAATACTGGTTGAGAGTTCATTTTCTAAGTAGTTAGATTTAATTTTATTTGGATTTTGGAATTATTATGCTTTTTTTTATTTATACTTTCGGCTAGCAAAAAATACTTTCTTATGCTATTAGAAGATAAGAAAATTATTTAGTTGCTATGTAATTATTTTTATCCTCAACCAATATTTTCCCTATCAATAATAAACAAATTGTGATATTTTCTTTTGATTATACTCTTGTTTTATTATTATTATCATTATGATTTCTATAATGAAGTTTAGTATTAATTATACTCTTATTGAGAAATATTAGGATATGGAGTCTTATTATACAATCACTTATTATTATTGTTGTTATTATTATTTAAATTTTTCTATATTATTTATTATTGATATTGAGAGTGATGATATTTATTATTAAAAAAATTGATATATTATTGAAAGAAAAATTTGATTGATTGTTAAAAGATGTTGGATCCAACATAACATAAAAAACAAAGATTAAACTAGATTTGGAGATCTTTAATTAAAGAGACTGTATTCAGTGAACATTGGAAAAGACTTTTGTACACAATGGAAAGACTTTTTTCATTTGAAGAACTTTATTTAAAATAACCTATGCATCAAGTTATTGTAATTATTTAAACTTCCATGAGAACGAATTGTTATTGTTTTTATTATATTTTTTATCTCTTGCTTATTTATATTTATAACTTAATTACTGTTATTGTATGTATTATCTCCTATGCACTTACAAATAGTAAGTGATATTGTAACAGTATTGTATCTCTTTCAGGGAAATGCTCCTACCTAAATTTAATTCAGATTAATTTCCTCTTAACTATTTTATTTTAATCGCTAATATTTTTTATATTGCGTTAATTTTCTTTTCTTCCATCTCTTGGCTTCCTGGGTTTGACAGTTTTATTCAAAATTTGACTTTTCTAAATTATTATATTTCAGTTGTCTGAACTTGTAGTTTTATTTAACTATCAATTTCATACAAATTTTCGGGGGGGGGGGGGATAATATTACAAATTTAAAATTTTTTCGCCAAAACTAACCTTTATACTACCTTAATTTTCTTATAATAATTTCCGTACTTACTTCAAATTATTAAATTAAAATCTTGTTTCTAGATCTAATCTGTTAATCTGTATGCAGACGATATAAATTCTTAATTTGCCTTAAAAAACATTATTCCAGTATGCGTAAATTTAAAAAGATGGCTCTAAATTAAAAATATTCTTAATTAAAACTTTATTTCTTAATATTCCAAATAAAACTGATTTCTTCTATGTTTTTATCAAGACTTTTTTAAGAAAATCTTATTAAATTTATTCCAAAACCATACCTTTCAAAAAATATCATTATTTTATTTTATCTATTTATTTATTTTTCCGCCGTCAACCTTTGATGTGTGCATTAATAAATTCATTTCTTTTCTTTTTCTCTTAAAATTAATCATTTATGAAAATCGTCTGCCCAAGAAATTATGAGTCGATTATAAATTGGTTAAATAATATTTTTTTTTTTAAATAAATTTATCGTCTGTGTAAAATAGTCTCGTATCTGGACAAGAATTCTGTTTACATAAAAGGATGATAGTTTGAGATTACAGAAAGTTCTAGAATTTTCTTTTTAGTTTTAAAGGGTGGAAGTCTCGAGATGAGAAGGGGAGAGATTCTGGAGTTCTTTCGTCGATGAGTATGGCTGGTTGAAGTAAATGATGGAATATTTTTTGGACATTTCGGTAAAAGATCGTTTGCAAAAAGGAGCTTTTCCCTCTATAATGACTACAGTTGAATAAATAAACTTACAGCTACCAATGAGTGATTTTTTGGATCTGCTACATTTATTTATTTTTTATTTTTCCCTCGCTGGCCATGACTTCTGTGCAAAGAACGGGGACCCTGGCGATGATGTTTCTGGCTCCTAACTTTAAAATGTCACATATATTTAAATTATTCTCTATTATTTAAAAAAATAATAACAATTAGTAAAAAAAGTTTAAATAACACGTATAGAACAAAACAGTTTACATAATTTTAAAGAGAAAGGAAATAAAAAAAAAACTTTTATTAATAATTAAATAACAATAGTCGGGTTACCATGCCAGGCAAAATAACATCAATTTAGTGTCCATTAGTTAACTCGGTGTGCATATGATATCTGTGCAAAAACAACTTCCGATAATATAATAAATGACATCATATTTATTTCCCTTTGAATTTTTTTTATTTTAATTTTTCACGTGGATAATGTTCAACTGAAAATTAATTGCCGAGGAGAAATTATTGTTCCATATTTTGATTTTCTTGGCAACGGGAAAGAAAATGGTTATTTTTTATCGAAAAAAATTTAATTGATTCTGTATGAAAAATAATGAAATTTTAAATTATTAAGGAAAATATTTGAATAAATCAATTAAAAATTAGCCTATGTTCACCGGAAATAGTGTAGCTTTCCGACGGTGGAAGAATTTTTCAAAACCGTCAAGTAGTTTCGGAACCTATTCAATTCAAACAAACAAACAATCAAATCTTTCCTCTTTATAATATTAGTATAGGGTAGATGTACCAGTAATGGGCCACCTTAAGGAATTTCTTTAAAAAATAATTTTTTATTAATAGTTATAATTATTGTATTCCAATTTTTTTCATATTAGATTAATCTTTCAACAATATTTAACTAATCCCACAGTTACATTTCCCAATAGAAATAAAAATTTAATTTTAAATAATAGAAATATGTCTAAACACCCAAAAGCCCAGTAATGGACCACCTATGTTCCAGTAATGGGCCGCCTATGTTCCAGTAATGGGCCATCCTACAAAAAATAACAGATAATTGTTTTTAGGTGCGTTCGTAATTATGTAAATACGTAGCACCCATAGTTGTCGTTCAGTCCATCCGGCTGTCCGGCTGTCTGTTCGTCTGTGTGTCCGTTTGTCTGTTCGTCTGTCTGTCTGTCCGCATATAACAACGCAAAAATTATCCAATCGAATCATTTGAAATTTAAAATACATAATTATTACATAATTTTGTTGAGTCATTTCAAATTTTATGAAAATCGGATGAATAAGATCAATTACAGGGAAAATCAAAAGGATTCCGTTACATTACGGTCGATGGGGAAAAAGTTAAAAATGCATTTTCATCGTTTGAAATTTAAAACATATAATTATTACATAATTTTGTCGAGTCATTTCAAATCTTATGATAATCAGATGCAATCGGAATCAATTACAGGGACTATCAAAAGCATTCCGTTACATTACAGTCGATGGGGGAAAAAGTTGCAAATGCATTTTAATGGTGTTACACTCATTCGAACATAATAAAATTGACATGAACCTATGACGTATATTATATACTAAAATAAAAATTCTGTGCAATCTGAGATGCAAAGAATATTTATTATTAAATTACAGGGCCACACAAAAGCATTCCACCACATAATGCTGTACGGGGAAACAATGTTTGGGACATGTTTTAATTATATTAAACTGTGCCACATTTTATGAATATGATATACTTTGCTGAGGTATAATGAAAATTACTTCCTGCATGTTTATAGGAATACAAAGAGTTCAACCACAGTACTGTATCCGAAGTATTGTCTACTATATCAGGAAGATCTGTATATTTTTAAAACTTCATTAGCGTACGAATGCACCTCATTTGCTACGCTTAAATTGCAATTTACAGCTTGTTTCAATTGTATTTTGCTCCAGAACTTAATAAAAGCATAATAATAAAACAAAATATTAAAACTTAAGTTAGAAATTCATTACATTAAAGGATTTATAATGAAACTAGTTGGATGTGTCAATCCCAAAACTTTCTTCTATCTCATAAGTACATTTTAATATTTAAAAAAAAAAAACGTGGTGACCCCAAAGTTACCCACTATCGAATTTCCTCGAACATTTGACCTAGCCTAATGAGATTCTGGTATCCGAAAAGCCTAAAACGCAAAATTTAATTAATATTTTGAGAAAATGAGCTTAGTAGTGCCTCATGTTGGTTAATTTATACTAAAACCTAATAAGCATCTATTTATGTCAAGACCTAACAGAATCTGAAATTTGATGGAATTTGGTCCATTAGTTCTTGAGATATAGTTATCACAAAAAAATTGCAAAACGTAGCACAGCAACACCATATCTTGGACAATTTATACCAAAACGTAAAAAAGCGTCTAATTATGTTATGGTGTAAAAGAATCTGAAGTTTGATGAAATTCTGTGCATTAGTTCTTGAGATATAGCTAGTTAAAAAAAAACGCGTAAAATATAGCACACCAGCACCATCAGTTGAAGGATTTATAACAAAACGTAATCATCGTGTAATTATATGTCATTTTGTAACAAAATCTGAAGTTTGATGAAATTCTGTGCGTTGGTTGTTGAGATATAGCTATCGGAAAAATCGTGCAAAATGCAGCATAGCTGCACCTCCTATTGCAAGGTTAATACCAAAATGTAATCAGCGTCTAATTATGTTATATGTTCTAGTGTAACAGAATCTAAAATTTGATCAAGTTCTCTGCATTAGTTCTTGAGATATAGCTATCACAAAAATCGTGCAAAATGTAGCATAGCAGCGCCACCTATAGGGAAGTTCACACCAAAACTTTATCAGCGGCTATGTATATCAAGGTATCGCGGAATCTGAAGTTTGGTGAAATTCTGTGAATTAGTTCTTGAGATATAGCTATCATGAAAATCATGAAAAACGTGGCATAGCAGCGCCACCTGCTGGCCAATTCACACCAAAACTTAATCACCGTCTATGTATATCAAGGGGTCACAGAATCTGAAGTTTGGTGAAATTCTGTGCATTAGTTCTTGAGATATAGCAACCTTGAAAATCATGAAAAACGTAGTATAGCAGCGCCACCTGCAGGCCAATTTTCACCAAAAACCAATAGGCACTAATTTATATTAAGGTCTAACTGAATATAAAATTTTATTAAATTTCGAGCATTAGTTCTTCAGATAGAGCGCCCACAAATTTTTTGTCACATACAGACAGACAGACTCACAGACAGACACACAGACTCACAGACAGACGGACAGACTCACAGACAGACATTTTCTAAAAATAGTCAAAACGTGTTCAGGACCTTCTAAAACGTATAAATCCGTCGAAAACCGGAAGTCGAAAATTTTCATGAATCCAATACTTTCTTCTTGTAAAGATAGAAGAAAGTAAAAACATAAAACAAAATATTTAAATTTAAGTTATGAATTTATTATAATCAAGGATTTATAATGTGGATATAAAACAAAATATTAATGATATTATTAACTGTTTATTATTAACTAACATTAAAGGATTTATATTGTAAAGATATAAAACAAAATATTTAAATTTAAAGGAGTTTTAAGATAAATACAATGTTTTACTGAAATCAAGTTTAGATAAAATAAGGCATTAAAAACAGTCTCCAATCTTCATTCATATCATTATCTTAATGATGTGCTGTGCAACTGTGAAATATAAATAACAGATATTCAATTTTATCATCCCTTGAAGATAGTCCAAATTGTTCAATATGGAATTTTAGAATGCATTTAAAATGATAAATGTTCTTGCACTAGCGGCATTCGATGTTATTAGAAGTATTTTTACCCCAATTTTCAAGATTTTAGGTTCGGCAGATTTTTTTTGTGCTGTGATTAATACGAAATCCAGACTTTCTTTTATATATATAGATTTATTTATTTATTTTTGCATTAAATGAATCGGTTCCTTTTTTTTATTTTCCAACAAAGTTGAAAATTTTCATTTGCATTCGGTTTGTCTGTCCGTCTGTCCCTACTCTAACATCCGTAAATATACTCGGATTTTTTATGCAATTGGTAAACCTTATTTAGGGTCCCCTAGGCATGTTTGGTATTATATATGAAGTATGTGAGATTAATAGTTTATTTACAGGGACACCCAAAAGTTTTCCATTACATTATGGTCTATAAGAAAAATCGATAACAGTATTTTTATGAAACTACACTATTGCAAAGTATTGAAATTTATATAAATCGATGAATTTTATTACTATTACGTTTGAAAAAGACATTCATATAATTTTTAATCCGTTTACAGGGACACTCAAAAGAAATCGGTTACAATCTTGTCTTTGAGCAATAATTGCTGGTCATGTGTTTTCAATTTCGGCATGTGCTTTGAAATTAAACTATTTTTTAGGTGCATTCGTAATTATATAAATACGTAGTACTTACAGTCGTCGTCTGAAGCGTCCATATCTCTGTCCGCATAGAACAGCACGAAAACTATCGAACCGAATCGTTTTAAATTTTAAATATATGCTTGTTTCTGAATTTTGTTGAGTTATTTTAAATTTTAGTAAAATTGGATAAATAATTCGAATACAGAGACAGTCAAAAATATTCTGTTACATTATGGCCGATGGGATGAAATAATTCCAAGAACGTTTTAATGATGTTACGCGCCCATCGAAACCTAATGAAATTTATATGCATTTATGAGGAACACTGGAATATATATTTTGTAGAGCATGCCGCGCAAAGAATATTTATTATTCATTTGCAGGACACCACAAAAGAATTAAATAACAAAAAGGTACGGGGGAAGGGACATTAATTTTTCAACTTTACTAATATGGGGATTTTATCATTTTCTCAATTGTCACTAGCAAACTTTTTAAATAATTACTTTTTGGGGTAAAACTCGAGTTCATGTTGGCGTATTTGAGCGAGCATGTCTAGCGTAAAAGTATGCGCAGATTTATAAATCATTTGTGGTGACATTTTTACAGCTCAAAGCTTATGGAGACGAGATATTCAGATCTCGTTCGTACTTTAAACTATAGGCATTGCATATTCCTTTTATTTAATGTATGCTACAGTGAAATACTGCTTTACTGCATGAGAACAAGTTTGAAAAGAAAGAAAAACAGTGTATGCAGTGGCCAGCAGCACAATCCATTTAAATCCTATTGAGCATATCTGGGACACACTCGAACGACGTAATGCATTTCTTTGCTGGCGTCTTCGGGATTTTTATATGTCATTTTTTAAATAGAGAATTCCCAAAATTCCCATCGAAAACCTCATCGTATCCATAGAAAACAGATGTAGATGTTATATTATTAACTAATCTGTATTAACTATCTACACACCATGTAAACAAATTCTCTCATTCTACTCAACCATCATGATTTATGCAATTTTTTCTGCTGTTTATATTTTTTACGTCATTTCAAAGGGTTCAAATTCCTATTCAAGATATTTTAGTGTTTTATCATTTGCATTACTTTTAATGCATTATTTACTTTCAATTTTATACCCATGCATGGCTGATTTGCATAGTTTGCTTTCCCATTTTTTAACCATGTATAGGAATTTTTACATAATATTTTGCATTTCTACCATTTACTTTTCTCATTTTTGACATTTAAATTTGTGGCACTATATAATCAACTAAAAATAACGGTACTTCTAGGTTATCCCGTCGACCAATTTCGCCAAATTATACAAATCGCCAAACTAATAGCCAAATTATACATGTTGACATAACTTTTATTTTAAATAACGAAAAAACAAATAATTAGAAGAATATTAATAAAAATATTAATAAAAAGTCGAAATAAAAATCAATGACATTTTAAACACGTGAATCGCATTTAATGTCATTGAATGTGACATTCACGGTCATCCATTATTGGCATTTAATCTTATAGTTTGGCGATAATTTTTTGGTCGACGGGATAACCTAGAAGTACCAAAATAACATATCATTTTTTATTAACTTTTTGGAATATAGACTTTCTATTTGGAAAATATTTGGTAGAGAATTGGGAAATCTGAATGTTTTTGCCACGATGACTAAAAAAAAAATATTAAAAACTAACAAAAAATAAATAACTAAATAACAGATTGTGGTACAGGTTTCAAACAAGTTGCATTTAAAGGTAATTTTTTTTCTTTATACGACGGTGTGCAATGTTTAGAAATTTAAAAATTACAGTACCGAAAATTGTTAAACTGAAATTTCATTTAATATTTGATTGGTTCAGGAACATTAACGTGTATCTAAATGTCCAGGCATATTAATATAACTGTTATTACGTAAACTACGTTTTGATAATTTAAAAAATGTTATTATTGGTTTTTTAAAAATATAGAAATCATTTATAAGCCTAAAGTTATAACCTTTGAAAATATTATTTTCCAAATAGTCGTTGTAATTTCTAAAATTACATTTTTTTTAATGTAGTATTTTTTCGCTCTTTCTTTTTTTATACTTTTTGCAAATTATTATTAAATATATGTCCTCAGCAATATCGCTCAGATTAATCCCTTTGAGGGAAATCCTAGTATTCATATGTGGCATAGAATATTTGGACATCGTGATCTTCGAGCAATTAAAGAATTACAAGATAATCATTTAGTGCATGGTTTAAAAATGAATAACTGTAAGCAGAAAATGAAATGTTTATGTTGTACAAAGGTTAAGATACTTCAGAATGGTTATCCTAAGAGAAGTGAACATCGAGCATCAAAAGTTGCTGATTTATTCCATGCTGATATTTGCGGACCTTTTCAAAATGAGACTCCCACCGGAAAGCGCTATTTCTTAACGCACTTATAGATGACAAGTCAATATATTTAACTGTTTATTTACTGAAACAGAAAAGCGAAGCAGTTGCAAAAATTGAAGAATTTTTACGTTATGTGAAAAATAAATTTGAAAGTACACTAAAGTTTTTAAGATGTGACAGAGGATGGGAATTTGTGAATGAAAGACTCCGAAATTTCATGATTAAGGAAGGAATTAAATATCAGTCATCAGTATCTCATTCTCCTCAACAGAACGGAGTTGCAGAAAGAAGGAATCGTTATTTGACTGAAATGGCAAAATGCATGCTGGAAGATTCAAAGTTAGATAAAAAGTTTTGGGGAGCAGCAATAATCACATCGAGCTATCTGCAAAATCGTCTACCCACAAATGCTTGCGAGAAAACACTTTTTGAAATATGGCATGGATACAAACCAACAGTAAAGCACTTGAAGATTTTTGGTTGCAAAGTTGTATATTATATCGCACCTGTATTGAGAAGAAAATCGGGTAACAGAGGTAAAGAAGGAATTTTTCTTGGTTATGCAGAAGAATCTACAGGCTATATTATTCTTGATAAAGAAACAAAGTAATTATTTCAAGAAATGTAATCTGTCTCAATGATGGAGAGAATGAAATATTAACTAATGCTCGTCATAAAACAGACAATTGTAGTAAACACAAGAAAATTACCTTAAACTTAACTTTAGATCGTATTTCTATTAAATGTTTATTTCCTATTCAACCTGCATTTATTACTCTGCCTTGCTACATATTTAAATAGTATGCTTTACAATTTAATCTCAACAGTAATCAATAGAGTATGTCATTATTTTCATCGTCTCAAAATTTACATACGCACTTCTCATAGTATTTTAATTTGATCATTTTAAAATTGCTTTTTTTATATAAAAAAAAACGTTATTTGCATCCGCTAAAAGCATGCCATTTTTACGGATCCAGTCTTAAACAACATTTATAGAAAAGTATGAATATGACGTCATTAGGACTGGATATTACACAAACGCAGCAAAAACAATATTCAAGACAATCGGCAAAACAAGTCGGATATCTGATGATTCCCAAATCTTCACTTCTTTATTTATAATCGCTCCATGTTTTATCAGAAGTAATTTTTTTTTTCAATATTCGAAAAATATCATTACATACACACTGTTAAATAAAATTGCTCTCTTTTAGTTTTCCGATACGAACTGAGTAAACGCGGCGAAGTCACTCGAATATTATTTAAAATACATTTTTATAAAGAGAATATGTTGTATCTTTTGTAAATTAAGTTTGCAATAAACTAAAAAAGCCATTTAATTGATGAATAAATACGCAGTAAAACCAAAATTCATCAGATTTTATATCAGGCGATTTCTTTTGACATGATATTTTTATTTCAGTTTTTATCAATTTTAACAGACAATGGCATATTTTTGTTGCCACAATTACAAAATTCATACTAAAAGCTATAAAAAAAATTAATAACTCATAAATAAATTGATATGCAGCTTTCAAACAAATTGCATTCAAAAGTACATTTTTTTCTCAATACGACGTTTTCTCAAAATTGAAAATGTGCGATATTTGGAAGTATAAAATTTGTAGTACCGAAAATTGCAAAACCGAATTGCATGCGAAAGTGTTGCCATTCACAAAATGACGTATGCGTTACGCACAGATACGTTTGGCTTTTATAATAAATAAAGATACTGCTTTAAACTATTTTTTATTCTAAATTCTACATTGGCCTATAATTCTTTACATTTCTGCCAATAAATTGAAAAAACTGCGAGTTCAATAAATTCAAAATCTGAGAAAAAGGCAATTGAAAAATACTCATAAAATTCGGATCTCGGTCACACATTCGATAACTATCATAATAATTATAGATAACTTATATAATTTTAAATCCAATAATTCAGCATTTGAAAGTCTAAATGAGTGAAATGATTATATTGGAAAGAAATAATACATTATAGTTTTTCAAAAACCTTCGAGTACCGAACTTCAATATTGAAACAACCCCTAAAATAATGGCTTTTTAAAATAATCAATTCCTCGTAAACAAATCATACGAATTTTATGCAAATTTATATGTGTAAGATTTATTCATGTTGTCAAAATCGGGTCTTTGAATTGAATAAAGAATAAAAAAATTTTCGTCTGCTTTGATATGTAGATGGCCTTTAAAGCAAATTTTATTACATCATTTAAAAGTAGTATTTATTTCTAATCGTTTGGTATCAGTAACTTTATTATACGATAACTAGGGGGGCCCCGCCCCCCTGCTCGCTATGCTCGCCAACCCCCCGCGTAATCGCTTCGCGATTCCAAATTATTGGCTACCCCTGCTTGCTGCGCTCGCCAATATCCCATGGTATGAATAAGCAGTTGCAGACCTTTCAAATGATGTGTCACACGACTGGTGTTGTAAAGAAATTAAAAATGTGCCCCCCTGGGGGGCAGAGGAGGAGGCGACACAAAAGACATCCATAATATGAATAAGCAGCTGCAGACCTCTCAAATGATGTCACACGACTGGTGTTGTAAAGAAATTAAAAATGTGCCCCCCTGGGGGGCAGAGGAGGAGGCGACGCAAAAGACATCCATAATATGAATAAGCAGCTGCAGACCTCTCAAATGATGTCACACGACTGGTGTTGTAAAGAAATTAAAAATGTGCCCCCCTGGGGGCAGAGTGGGGGAATGACACACAACACATCCATAATATGAATAAGCAGTTGCAGACCTTTCAAATGATGTTTCACACAACTGGTGTTGTAAAGAAATTAAAAATGTGTCCCCCCTGGGGATCAGAATGGGGGATAACACACAAGACATCCTTTAAATGAATAAGCAGTTGCAAACCTCTCAAATGATGTATCAAACGACTGATGTTGTAAAGAAATTAAAAATTTGGCGAAATATTACAGTTATCGCCAAGTTGGCGTCACTTTTGACAACTAATTTTGGTCGCCAAATTTGGCGATATATCGCCAAGTTGGCGACAAACTTGGCGATTGTTGGCGATGATAACCTTTTCTCTCTTTATGGTAACCCATATGGCGATGCATAGACGGAGCCCTTTCCTGATTGGTCTATTCGACTCATGGAAGGAGTGGACAACCCGGATGCGTTAGTTCCGGAAATCTTCCACATCAGCATCATTCCAGGAGTCATTCCTTTTAAGGCTAGTTTTTTTTTACTATAGAAGGATTTGTTGCAGAATTAGTAAGGGCTGTTTACTTTTCTTTCTTTCAGGTAGATTTCGTAAGAAATACTACCTATTGCAATCGCATCAGTTTATCTATCTATCTATCTCACTTTTTTATGGACACGATAATTTCTATAATTCTTCACCAATCTCCACCAAACTGGTACCGTATTTTCGGGTGTATAGTCCGCGGCTTATACGAGAAAAAAACCTTCCAAAACGCCACTGCGGCTTATACACGGTGCGGGTTATACAAAGATTTTTTTTTTAATTGGAAATTGTGATATTTTTCTACAATTTTTAAACCTTAAAAAATTTGAAAAAAACATCGAAATTTGTAAATTTTTTTCGCTATGCCGCGAAATTTAGAGAGTTATCCCATGTTTATGAAGGCTTTGTTTTACTGCTTAAATACAGTTATTTCTGGATTTGGAAGAACTGTCGCAGTCGCAACTATCGCCAAGTATTGCACTGATAGTTGTATAATAGCCATTGTGTTTGTAGAGTACAAAATCCAAAATCCGGAACCCTTCCAATCTCGAAAAATCTGAATTTAAGATCATTTTTAGTTTATTTTTCAAAAAAATAATCTACCGACCCTGTTGCAAAGAACAAAAAAAAGTGCGTGATTTATATCATTTCGGAACGATTCAGAGTAGTCGTTCTTTTTCGAAACGATTCCGAGGAATCGTTCCTTTAGAGAGTCGTTTCATTTTGGAAGGAGTTCAAGGAATCGAACTTTTTCGGAGTCGTTTCATTTCAGATAGAGTCCGAGGAAGCGTTCCTTTTCGGAGTTGGTACCTTACCCTGTTGCAAAGAATAAAAAAAATGCATGATTTATGTCATTTCGGAACGATTCAGAGCAGCCAGTCTTTTTCGAAACGATTCCGAGGAATCGTTCCTTTACAGAATCGTTTCATTTCGGAACGAGTTCTAGGAATCGAACTTTTACGGAGTCGGTTCATTTCAGATAGAGTCCGAGGAATCGTTCCTTTTCGGAGTTGGTGCATTTCGGATCGATTCCGAGGATTCGATCCTTTTGGGAACCAATGACCTAAGATACGCATACATTTTATGTCCGAAATTTTGAATTTATCACCGATTTTTTTTTTTAATTTTCAAAAAAATTTTTAAAAAATATCACGCTTGTTTGAAAAAAAAAATGCGCGTAAACGCCGCATCGCTTGAAATTTTATCTTAAAACCCGTAAACGCCGCGGCGTTTCTTCCGAAAATTACGGTACTGATAATCTTAATTTTTCAGCCCAATTAGTGTAGATATTATGCATCACGAAAAAAATTGGTAAATTTGTGTTAAAAATTATGACTAATGGCTTCTAATTTTGAACCCTGGTCGAAATATACGTTCGTAAATGGTGTATAGCCCGCGGACTATACACCGATGCATCTCCGCGGGTTATACATGAACTTTTTTTACTGCACTGCTCGATTTAGGGGTGCGGGTTATACACATGGTGCGGGCTATACACCCGAAAATACGGTACATAAAATCAAAGGGGTTTAAAATCTTGGCTAAGTTCGTTAATGGGCAAAATCGGACTAAGGGGGTCGGAATAGGGGGCGTTTTTGTGAAAACCGAAAAAACGCTATAACTTCTTAATTAAAGTAGATATCGAATCGGTTTAAAGTTTATATTACTTCTTAAAAATGGGCCAAAAGTATATGTATGACAAATTTTTGATAAATTTAGAAGTGGACTCAAGGGGCGAAAAAAACAGGGATTTTGAGAGAAAAAAAATCGTAACTTCGTCAATTTTCAAGATATTAAGTCCAACTAAATTTTTTGTAAATGTTCTTAAAATTATCTAAAACTTTTGTATTTACAAGTTTTTGATAGGACCAACTTTTACCGATGAAAAAAATTAAAAAAGAAAAGAAAAAGGGCGCTGAAAAAAGAGAAAAATCCATAACTCCGTCAATTTTTACGATATCAAATCTGATTAAATTTATTTTACATCTTCTCAAAAATATCTACAACTTTTATAGTGACAAGTTTTTCATAGGACCAATTCGTATAGCAAAAAGAAATTAAACAAAAATAGGAGTTGGAGAAAAAACCTCAAATCCAAACTGCTTATATTCTGACTCATTTTTAAATTCATTTTTGATTTTAAACGCATCCAAATGGTAGATCCTTTTATTTAGAAACTGTATAAAGTGACGCATTGGTCAATTTTCTAATAAAGACAGAATATATTTCAAAAAAGGCTACCAAAAAGGGTATTTTGAACAGAATTTCCGAAAGTCATCGGGACTGAAAATTGAAGGAAGTATTCAAATAAGAAACTGCGTTTTTTTCTGACTCGTTTTTAAATCAATTTTTGTTCTCAAACGCATCCAATTTACAGATCCTCTTATTTAGGAACTATATAATGTGATGCATTGGTCAGTTTTTTGATAAAGACGGAATATATTTCAAAAAAGGCTACCAAAAAGGGTATTTTGAACAGAATTTTCCGAAATCATCGTGACTGAAAATTTAAGGAAGTGTTCAAATAAGAAATTGCGTTTTTTTCTGACTCGTTTTTAAATCCATTTTTGCTCTCAAATGCATCCAATTTACAGATCCTCTTATTTAGGAACTATATAATGTGATGCATTGATCGGTTTTTTGATAAAGACAGAATATATTTTGAAAAAGGCTACCAAAAAGGGTATTTTGAACAGAATTTCCCGAAGTCTTCGTGATTTGAAAATTTAAGGAAGTTTTCACATAGCAATTTGCGTTTTTTATGACTCGTTTTAAAATTCATTTTCGCTCTCAAATGCATCCAATTTACAGATCCTCTTATTTAGGAACATATATACTGTGACGCACTGGCCAGTTTTTTGATAAAGATAGAATATATATTTAAAAATGCTGTCAAAGTGAGTATTTCGCACAAAATTTTCCTAAGCAATCATGATTAAAGAATTAAAGGTGTATTCAAACAACAAATCGGTTATTTTATGACTCATTTTTAAATTCAATTTTTTTCTCAAATGCATTCAAGTGACAGTTTTCTGTTATTTAGGAACTGTATAATCTACTGTTTTGGTCGATTTTTTAATAAATTCAGAATCTATTTCAAAATATGTTGTCAAAATGGGCATTTGAGCTGAATTTTTCTTAAGATGATTCTGATAAAACCAGTTTTTGCAGAAAAATGAAATTAAAAATTTTTCATAAACGGCCAAATGAAGTTATTAAACTGGGTTTATCTCTAATCATATATATATTTTTTGTTGTTGAAATGAGCACTCTTCGAAATCTACCTCCGCCTATAGGCCCAGCCGACAGGGGTTTTTTATAGTTCCATGACTGTACAATGTACATACTTTCAATGAAAAATAAAATAATACCAATATGTAAATACACATCAATATTATATAGGCCAAATGTATCTGTGCGTAACGCATACGTCATTTTGTGAATGGCAACATTTTGAAATTTGAAATGAAATTTCGGTTTTACAATTTTTGCTACTACAAACTTTTAAACATCTTACATTTTCAATTTTTACACCGTCGTATAGAGAAAAAAAATTTACTTTTAAATACAATTTGTTTGAAAACTGTATCTTAATTTGTTTTTGAAATATTAATTTTTTTGTAGTTTTTAATGCCATTTTTCTAATTATAGCAACAGACGTACTCCATTTCTTTTAAAAGCAAAGGAAAAAAGCGAGGAAAAAAGGAAAGAAAAAATTATTATTGTACTTTTTTGTTGAAATTTTCTCATTAAAAGAGAGAAAAAAAAAATTAAATACTTGCCGTGACGACATTATCGTCTGTTATAAAACCCGGAGAATTTTGGTTTCATTTACAAAATTTTATTTACACTTAAAAGAATATAAATAATTCAGTATCTGTTTCAGGTAATAGCATTAAAATTTCAAGTTTTGAATCAAAATAATCAAAATGAAATATCATTAAGAAGAAGAAGAAGAAGAAGAAAAAAAAAAAAAAGACGATATGAAATACAGATATGAAAGGTGCATGTGTAAATTTTGAGATTATGAAAATGATAGATTTCACGGGAAAAAAATCTGCGTTAAAGTAGAATAAGATTTGCTTTTTTTTTTTTTTTTTTTTTTTTTCATTTTGGAATACAAATATAAGAGCTTTGCTTGATAACTGTATCATAACAGATCTTATTATTATTATTATTATTATTATTATTTTACTACTTACATGTACCAGTAAAATTTAATTTTAAAATTAAACTTCTACAACTGAGTTTTATAGAAATATTATTTTGTTCAATTTAGATTAAATATCATTTGTTTAAGAGTTACACTTACCAATATAAGATGCGTTTTTTATTTTAGTTACTTTAGTATGTTTATTATAAATCAACAAAACAGTTTCTTTTAAAACATTTTCTATCGTCGAAATTCGACGGGTTCAGCCTTGTTCTTTTAAACACAAAAACAGAAGAAAAAAACGAGGTTTGTATTATAAATATGGCGCCCCCTCAATTTCTGCGCCCGACCCCTGTTTTGCACTGCAATGCTAATTTGTAACACTACGAGGAAATACGCTGTATTTTTAATACAGGGTGTTTCCCTGTATTAAAAATACAGCGTGAAATGTTCCAATTTTAAAAAAAGTGTATGTATATATCGAAAGATAATTGTAAATATTTTAAGTTTGAAATTGCATATTGCATGGAACCTGGCCATTCTTTCATAATGGAAGACAAATTATTTAGTGCTGCCATCTATTATCGATTTATATAAGTAATATTTAATTTAATTTAATTTTATTATTATTATTATTATTATTATTATTATTTTAGAGAATAGAAAAAAAAACTTTAAATTTTAGTACAAGCCTATTGTATTTCACCCCCATTTCAGAAGTTTCACTGTTTTGAGTTGCTATATGTATGGTCATTTTTTTTTTTTTAAATCACGCATTTTTTTTTTTCGCGATTGTTTTGCTGGTTTAAGAATTTCGCTGGTTGATTTTGCGTTTACGAAAATCGTCGTTTTATTTCGCGATCGTTTGACGAAAATCGATGCTTTAATTAGTGACCGTTTTTTCTCATAAATGTGAAAAAAATTAAAACTAAAATACGAACTATTTCAAGAATATTGTCTGTTATAAAATCCGGTGAATTTTGGTTTTATTTAGTTTTTATTCATCAATTAAATGATTTTTAGTTTATCACAAACTTACTTTACATTCGATACAATACTTTCTCTTTACAAAAATGTATTTTAACCGCTTATCTACTGACGGTACTTATAAGTACCACAAAAATTACTTATTGTAAAATACTTTTAATACATCAATTAGTTGTAATACTGCTTAGAAGGAGTTACAGATACATTGCTTTATTTTGTTCGAAAAGTATTATTGGTTACACACAACAAAAAAAATTTTAATGGGATGATTTCTTTTGCCTGTGTATCTTTTCAGTTTTCTTGGTGCTGAGGGAGGGAGATAGGGATTTTTCAATTCGGAAATATCTCTATATTTATATTGTATGAACATCATATTTGTACATTTTATAATTCTACAAAATACTAAGAAAATAATTTAAAATAAAAGATTTGAGTGGGGTTATAAACATTGTGCAAAATCCCTGTGAATTCAAACTTAATTAATCCTTCTAAACTTCTAAAATCCTTCAAAAATTTATTAAATGATAATGTAAATCTTTTAATTTAGTTAAAAAAAATGAATGTAAAATGCTTTAGAATGTAAAATTTTCATGAATTCATAATGCGGTAGATAAAGGTTAAAAAACAGTTGTGTGAATTATTTTTTCAGCTTTTATTTAATTTGTATCAAATAGCTAAAGAATACAAATGTATTAATCTGTGTGTAAGATCATTTTTCGAATTTTGTAGAAATATCAATGAATGATTTCAAAACATGGAGCTATTATACACAAACAAATGAATATCTGTGAATCATTAGATACTCAATTTGCTTCTTGAATGATGACATTATTATTATATTTTTATTTATTTATTTATTTTTTTTGCAAGGTTTGTGTATTAATCCACAATAATGATACCATATGTATACTTTTCTATAGATGATGTTCAAGAATTGATCTTAAAACAGGAATGCTTTAACAGATGCAAATAACGTCATTTTATTAAAAAAGTGTGTAATTTAATTCATAAAACTGAAATATATTTTGTATAAGTGCATCATTTTGACCCCAACTCTTTGCAATACTTCACAGATGAAAACACTTCCCTCTCGAAAATAATGTAATTGAAATCCCACACTAATAAAACACGTTTTCTTCAGAAATTTATAGTGTCTTTATGGTAGAGTCGTCAGGGACGTAGCTTTAGGGGGGGGGAGGGGGGAGGCTCCCCTCCCAATATGTTCATATAGTAGGGTGCCAAAGAAGATTTAAGGGCGCCGTCAGGCGCCCGGAAAAAAAGGCTTTGTTAGTAGTAACAAGCAATTATAAAATAATTTTAAATGTAAAATTACAAAGTAAGTTATTATTCACTTACAAAACATGAAAAAAGCACTTAATTTTAAGCTTGTTACTACCTCTATTCCCACACTCCTATCCCGAAGTAAATTTATGCATCCTAAATAAAAAAATTCAAAAACAGACTTGTAATGAATTCCAGGATAGATGTACAATTATTTCCTTCTTATAGTAGTTTCTGGTCACCCTTAGAAATAGATAGAAATGGAAAAGAAGAGTGGAAACGACTGTAATGCGTTTGAATGGTTCTATAATATGGTTTAGTAGTAGGGCGCCACAGAAGATTTAGAGGCGCAGTCAGGCACCTGAAAAAAGAGAATATCAAAAAGGGCGCCATGAAAGGTTTAAAGGCGTCGTTAGGCACCTAAAATTTTTATTGTTAATATGGGATTCTTAAATTATTTTTACACACAGACACAAAAAAAGAAAAAATAATGAAATAACAGTAACGTGATTTGGAATTAATATTATTGTAAATTTGTAAGAAAGTAAAATTATGATTTCAAAACAATATAGGAGATCCATTAAATTTGAGAAATTTTGAGATTACTAAAAGGCGCTATCCCCAGTGCGAAAACAAGAACACATTCCGGAAATGGACATTGTTCGATCACTACATGTAATTTGATCTTTCGGTGAAAAGCTCCCCCTTATTCCAGTTCAAGGTTGGTGGTCCTCGAGAGGGTCATCTGACCTTAACTATTTTAACTCCCCTTTTATGTCCTTCCTTGTGTGAGGTTAGATAATTTCCGGGCATCACCTACATACATCTTTGTTGTCGAGTGTCTAGTGTTGTCAGATTTACTGAAACTAACAACGCGACTTTTCAAAACTAGCGATTTTTTTCGTTCAATTTTTAAAATAAAAATAAAAGGCTGTCTTTCATAGTCGTCCAGAGAGAAGAAATTCATTCATGAGTGATGACTGAAATAAAACATAAAAACAAAAAACCAGGATCTTATGACAGAGAACAGAACAGAAAAAGAAGTTATAAAGCGGAGAAATGATGAAAATTTATGAAAAAATGGATGAAAAACGATGATGCAGTTAAAGGTAAAAAATGTAAATATTTTCCTTTAATTAAGTATGTTCAATACAATGTTCAAGCATGTTCAAGTACAATGTTTATATTTCTGACGCATTTGTGAGTTCATTTGTTATCATTGCTATTAATAGTGGAAAAAAATCGAATAGCATTCCCAGTTTTCCGGTAAATTTAAGTTTTAATGATTTTTATTATTTATTTCCTAAACAGATAGCTATTTTTTGATTAATGGTGATTTCTGAAACTTTTACATTATTAATAATTGACCTAGTTTTAACCCAGGACTGGGCAGGAATGAAGCTTTCAACAAAATTAAAAGAAATATATGTTTAAGGGTGTACTCGAAAACATGCTTTTCCACCTTCAACACATCGAAATTTTCTGATAGAATTTCAGACTCATTTTTAAAAATAGAAACATGAAACTTGCTGGAGTGATTTTCGAAGAGATGTACAACATAGGCGTAACTAGCGGGGGGGCCGGGTAGGCCGGGCCCACCCCAGACAATCCACGGCCCCCCCTAGAATTTTAAACTCTTGTGGTAATCTTAGAACGCAAAAATTTTATTTTTTCGAGAGATTATACATGTCTCAGAGTGGGACGCTAAACTGTCTATTTTTTGCATTTGTCTTAAGTCTATATTTTTCAGACTTATTCTCTTTTCTCGCTTTTTTTACAATTATTTCTTACTTATCGATCACCCCCAACAGCACATGGTAACATTATCAGCTTTTAATGAAAACCGGTCACTCCTTTTGAAAGAGGACTGCATTCATTTGTACGATTGGAAATCAGCCGAAGGCTAAAAGAAATGGTCATTTCCTGTCACTGTCTCGGGTTTTTCAATACTGCAACATTGGGGGGTCTTAATTAGTTACATCTGTTTCTTGCTCTGTTTTTGGAAACGGGGCTGAACTCTCAAATTCCAGGAAAAAACACAAAAACGAATCTAGGAAAAAAAGTGACCGGAAAAAAAGTTATCGGAAAAAAGTGACCTAAATTACAAAAGCGGAAAAAAGTGACACGGAAAAAAAGTGACAAGGAAAAAAAGTGACACGGAAAAAAAGGGACACGGAAAAAAAGTGACAAGGATTGATTTTGGAGAATTATTATTGATTTTGGGGATTCATTGGTTAAGTATGAAAGGAGTATGGGGGGGGGGGGGGCTCATAATTTAGGTAAATGGGTTTTTCATGCTGAATTAACTGTTTTGGTTCATTTTTTGGATATACGTTCATACTGAAAAGACGCTTGCTTGATTAGTTTTGGGAAGGGACGACTACCCCCCCCCCCCCCCCATCCTTCCTCAGTTAGATGAATGGGTTTTTATGCAGAATTATCCAACGTGTGTCAAATTTGAATATACAGGGCCTGACGAAGGCAGGGGCATGCGGGGCAATTGCCCCGGGCCCCGGGTTTGAGGGGGACCCCCAAGCAGAGAAAAGTTTATTGTTAAAAGAGGGCCAAATGATATATAATAGCAAAATATTACCAAAATTCTTTTTTTTTCAATTTTAACGGGTCTTTTTTCTCCTACCCCCTTTGCTTCTTTGCCCCACGTTCCCTTAAAGTAATAGTTACATCATAAGAAAATTAATAGTTAAAATTATTTATCATCTGTTATTATGTATAAAGATGTGAAATACAAATATTGAAATCAGTACTTGGTACAAAATTTATGCATACATACAATAAGTTTGAATTTTAATTTAAGTCACTTGAGTATAATTCACAAACATTTTTAAGATAGAAGGGGGCCACTCTAATAATGTTTGCCCCAGCCCCCCCCCCCCATTGTCTAAGTCGGGCCCTGTGAATATAGGTTCTTTTCGATAAGGCTTATATATAGTATATAGTGCATGAAGAGTTTTAATGGTTATATATAGAGGGAGAACGGGGGATAACCTTTCTTAAATTAAATTAATAACTTTTTACGCATAATTATCCGATATGCTTAGAATTTTGGACATAGATTCATTATGATAAGACGTATCTCTGATTAGTTATGGGCTTCTTCTGCTTATTATAAAGGGTGGGGGGCGAGCAATTATCTCCCCCTTAAACTAGATAAATAGGTTTTTATGCAGAATTACCAAATGTATTTCAAATTTTAAATATAGGTTCTTACTGATAAGGTGGATCCCTGAATAGTTTTAAGGATTTGATATCTAAGTATTGAAGGGGAATAGAATATAACCTACCTTAAATTAAATTACTTTTTACGCAGAATTGTAGGATTTGCTACAAATTTTGGATTATAGATTCATTATGATAAGGCGTATCCCTGATTACATATGGGGTTATTTTTCTAATTAAAAATTAAGACGGGTGATTTTCCAATCCCCTTAAATTATATAAATTGTTTTTTATGTTCACTTATCCGATATATTTCATATTTTGGATATATGTTTTTTCTCACAAAGTTAGTCCCAGAATAATTTTAAGGGTTTAATGGCTAAGTATACTGTCAGGTTCTGAGACCACCTCTGCTAAAGATTGGAATTTCCGTTATTTCTCTATCTTAATATCTTTTATATTATACCGGCTGTGATCTAGAATTTTCAAGGTGACATTCTTTCTTTGTTGAATGGAGGATTGACAGGTAATCCTCTACAGGTGGTGAGTGAGAAAGACTAGATTGCGGAGAGGCGTGTTCATCCGTCAGTGAGGTATGTGATTGATGAGCTGACAAGCAACATGTCACTAATCAAGAAAGTAAGCCCCAAAGGGGGTTGACATTGGGGAAACACCGTGATTTGAGAAGAGCAAGACTTATCTCAGATTAGTTCAGCTCGTAACTGGATTCATACCTAGAGAGTAGTGTAGGACAGAGGTCCTGATAGGGTGTGCTCTGCGTTGTAGAGCTGAGGCAGTGCGTATCTGGAGAGCAAGGGACACAGACGTCCTGGTGTTTAGTGCTCTGGGCCGAGAAGTGCAGGCCGAGTATCCATGTGTTGGGAGATTCGAAAGTGATCTCCTATAAAGTTAATCTAACGTGCATTGAGTGTGAGGTGGAAGGTGTAATTCGAATAGTACACAGCAAACCTTTACTTTATTTAATTTAATGTTGAACCGGATCACCTATATCCGAGTTGTAATTGCATATAATGGTAAATAGCATATTTAGTGTGTACTTTGGATGTATTTATAAAAGTATTTATATATTCGAAATAAACTGTTAATTCAGTTAATTGACAGCGTCAGTGTTCATTTACACAATCCTCACAGTGGGTGACCGATATCACCTAGTAATATCGGTGGTGGCAGCTATAACTACCACGGACGTTCTTCAAAGTTGTGCGGGCTGAGAGGAACGTCCGACATATACAGTGGGGCAACGGAGGATAACCCCCCTTAAATTAATAAATGGCTTTTTACGCAGAACTATCTTATTTGATTCAAACTTTGAATGTGCGTTCATTATGATAAGGCGAACTCCTGATTATTTGTAGGTTATCCCCCGTTCATCCCTCTATACTTATCCATTAAACCCTTAAAACTATTCAGGGATTCACTTTATCAGGTAAAACCTATATCCAAAAGTTGAAATACGTTGGATAATTGTGAAAAAAAAAAAAAAATCTTATTTAAAGAGTGGGGGATTAATCGCCCGCTTTCCCTTATTTAATTAGCAAAAGAACCCCATAATTAATCAGAGATACGCCTTCTTATAATGAATATACATCGAAAATTTGAAGCAAATCGGATAATTCTGCGCAAAAAGCCATTTATTTAATTTAAGGGTGTATTTCGATTCAAACTGCATATTTTCCGATTTATTTTTAACTTCATTTTTACTCTCATATGCATCAAACTGGCAAATTGTCTTATTTAGAAAGTACACAAGGTGCCGTAATTGTCAATTCTTTGATAAATGCAGAAAATATTGCGAAAAAAGCAATCAAAAACGGCATTTTGAACAGATTTTCCCCTGGCGGGAGATCTGTGAACGAAAAAAAGGGTCATACTGAGAAGAAAATTGTTTATAAATCAAATTCTAATGAATTGAGCGTAAAAATACAGCACATGGCACCTTGTACATCTCTTCAAAAATATCCTCAGCAAGTTTCATGTTTCTACTTTTGAAAATGTGTCTGAAATTGTATCGGAAAATTTCGAGCTGTTGAAGGTGAAAAAGCGTTTTTTTGAATACACCCTTAAAGGGGGTTTATCCCCCGTTCTCCCTCTATACATAGCCATTAAACCCTTAAAACTATTCAGGAATTTACTTTATGAGAAAGATCCTACATCCAAAATTTGAAATAAATCGGATAAGTGTGCATATTTTTTTTAAAATCTAATTTAAGGCCGGGGGTAGTAATCACCCGCCCTTTTTTTAATTAGCAAGAGAACCCCATAAATAATCAGAAATACGTCTTATCATAATTAACCCATGTCCAAAATTCGAAGCAAATCGGATAATTATCCGTAAAAAGCCGTTAATTTAAGAAAGGTTATCCCCCGTTCCCTTTCTATACTTAACCATTAAACTCCTAAAACTCTTCAGGCACTTTATGCTATATATAAGCCTTATCGAAAAGAATCTATATGCAAATTTGACACAAGTTGGATAATTCTGCATAAAAACCCATTCATCTAATTGAGGACGGATGGGGGGGGGGGGGTAATCGTCCCTTCCCAAAACTAATCAGGCAAGCGTCTTTTCAGTATGAACGAATATCCAAAAATTGAACCAAAATAGTTAATTCAGCATGAAAAACCCATTTATCTAAATTATGAGCCCCCCCCCCCCCCGATCCCACTTTCATACTTAACCAATGAATCCCCAAAATTCAATAATAAATCCCCAAAACCAATCCTTGTCACTTTTTTTCCATGTCACTTTTTTTCCTTGTCACTTTTTCCGTGTCACTTTTTTTCCGCTTTTGTAGTTTAGGTCACTTTTTTCCCGATAACTTTTTTTCCGGTCACTTTTTTTCCGTTTACCCACAAAAACACATGCTCGCATGCTTCTGTTGTTGCTGTAGTGCTAAGGTGTTTTTTTTTTCTTTTATTGTGCGTTTCGCTATGACTAATATTAAATCCTCTTCAGAGAAGAAAATTATGAAAAAGATGGATATATGAGATCATTTTTTTAAATCTTCGAATTCCTTCAAGCTTTCATTAAATCCAGGTATGTTTGAAAAGTATATAATTCATTTATATTTAAGTTTCTCGAAAGATATTTACTTAAACATTACAGTTTTCATATATTATCCTTTTATTAAGTTTGTTCTCAAATCCAACGGACTATTTTCAAACAATTTTTAGATGCGTTCGTAATTATGTAAATATGTAGCACCTATAGTTGTCGTTCAGTCTGTTTGTCCGTCTGTCCATCCGTCCGTATATAACAATGCAAAAACTACCCAACCGAATCGTTTGAAATTTATAATGCATAATTATTAAAATCCGATGCATAGATCAATTACAGGGACAATCAAAAGTATTCCGTTACATAACGGTCACTGGGGAAAGAAGTTTCAAATGCATTTTAATAGTTTGAAATTTAAAATATATAATCATTACATAATTTTGTCGAGTCATTTCAAATTTTATGAAAATCGGATGGATATATTAATTACAATAAAAAAAATCCTGTTACATTACGGTCAATGGGGAAAAGGTTTCGAATGCATTTTAATGATGTTACACTCATTCGAACATAATAAAATTGATATGCATCTATGAAGTACATAATATAATATACATTTTGTATAATCTGTGATGCAAAGAACATTTGTTATTGATTTATACAAGGTCAGACAAAAGTATTCCATTACATAATGATATAGGGAGAACATTGTTTGGAGCGCATTTTAATTGTAATTAACTATTTAAAATATTATGAGACTGATATATGTTGCTGAAGAATGTTATAAGTTATTTTCTGTATAAAAGAAGCAGATAGTATTTACAGGGACACACAAAATATTTTGACTACTATACAGTATCCGAAATACTGTGTACTATTACATCAAGATCTGAATAATTTTAAGTGCGCCCGTAATTATATAAAAAACTATCACTTATATTCGTCGTTCAGTCTGTCAGTCCATCCGTCTTTATAATCTATGCTACAAAAAATATATATTATTAATTTACACGGCCACTCAAAAATATTTTCCTACATAATGATATACGAGGATTTATTGTTTGGGGCGTGTTTTAATTATATTCATCTATTTCACTTTTATGAATATGGTATACGTTGCTGAGGTGTAATAAAAGTTGTATGTTCATGTATATTTATTTACAAGAGCAAAAAAAAAAAAAAAAAAAAAAAAAAAAGATTTTGACTATTATACTATATCTGAAGTACTATGTACTATAACAGCAAGATCTGAATATTTTTAAAACTTCGTTATCGTACGAACGCACTTCATTTGCTAGGCTTCATGTGCGATTTCCAACTTGTTTTATTAATTCTTTTTTAAAAAACGCACGAAATAGGCAAATGGGTAAACGGAAAAAAAGTGACCGGAAAAAAGTAACATAAACTACAAAAGCGGAAAAAAAAAAATAACTCGAAAAAAAAATTACCGGAAAAAAAGTGACAAGGAATTGATTTTGGGGATTCATTAGTTAAGTATATAGAGGGGATGGGGAGGGGGAGGCTCTTAATTTAGGTAAATGTGTTTTTCATGCTTTATTAACTGCTTTGGTTCAATTTTTGGACATGTGATTATCACCCCTCAACCCATCCGACCTAAATTAGATAAACGGATTTTTAAGCAGAATTATACAACGTTTTTTTTTTGTTTTTTTTTCTTTGGATATAGGTTCTTTCTGATAAGATTATACACGGTAGTATACACCTGAAGAGTTTTGGGAGTTTAATTGTTAAGAAAAAAGGAGACGGGGGAAGCCTCTTTTAAATTAAATTGATAGTTTTTTACGCAGAATTATCCGATTTGCTTGGAATTTTGGACATAGGTTCATTATGATAAGACGTATCTCTGATTAGTTATGGGGTTCTTTTGCTTATTATAAAGAGGGGGGGGGTACCCCTTTCTCAAGTTAGATAAATCGGTTTTTATCCAGAACTATTCGATATATTTCAAATTTTAAATATAGGTTCTTTCTGATAAGGTAAATCCCTGAATAGTTTTAAGGGTTTAATGGCTAAGTATAAAGAGGGAGGGACGGGGAGTAATCCCTCTTAGTTAAATAAATGCCTTTTTTACGCAGAATTATCCGATTTACCTCGAATTTTAGTCATAGGTTTATTATGATAAGACGTATTTCTGATTAGTTATGGGGGTTCTTATGCTTATTAAAATGAGGAGGGGGCAAGCAATTATTTCCCCCTAAAATTCGATAAGTCGGTTTTTATTCAGAATTATCCAATGTATTTCAAATTTTAAATATAGATTCTTTCTGATAAGGTGAATCTCTGAATAGTTTCAAGGATTTAATAGCTAAGTATAGAGGGAGAAACAGAGGATAATCCCCCTTAAATAAAAAAAAAAATGGCTTTTTTCGCAGAATTATCAGATTTGCTTCAAATTTTGGATGTCAGGTACATATCGCGGGCGGCAAGTCTCTTAGGAAATTTGACGATCAGGGGATTTCTCGGTAAAGGTTTGCCGCAAAAATGCCCAAGTAAATTAAAAAGCGAGTTGAATGCAACCGAACGCAAATAATAAATAAAAAGAAATTTTCTTTATTTTTTAATTTAATGATTGAAAACAATTACGCCAGAAAACATAACACATTTTACCCTTTTCCTTATAATTATTACAATTCATTTTGCATTTAAAACTGGTTTATTTATTTATTTATTTATTTTTGACTTGTGAAAAAAATAATATACTAAATCATTTGTTTTAATTGTCATTTTAATTTACGCCGAATATTTATCATTTAAAACTGGATTTTTACTAATAAATGTCCCATATTACACATCACAAAGTATAATATAAAACATTAAAAAATATATATGTTAGAAAATTTTAATGTATAAACTATGTTATGTGTCACGAACGAATGAACTAGTGAATTCATTAATTTGTAGTAGTAATAATAATTAGTTTTTTATTAATAGCTTATGTTAGTAATTAGAAAGTTAATTGTTTAGAAACCTGTAGTTCTTGATAGATCTTCAGTGTTTGAACGCTTAAAAAATTAAAAAACAAATTTAAATTTAAAAAATGATTTAATAAAAACAGGATATTTTTTTCTTTGTTAGGATATTTATAGAATACTGAAAAATGCTATGCAGAAACATAAACCATAGTTTTAAATGCAAACAGCTATTGAGGATATGTAAACAAACCCTTAAAACTATTCAGGGATTTTATTTTATTAGAAAGAACCTAATTTAAAATTTGAAATACATCGGATAATTGTGCATAAAAACAATTTATCAAATTTATGGGGGGAATAATCGCCCGTCCTTCCACTTTTTAATTGGCAAAAGAACCTCATAACTATTCAGAGATACCCCTTATCATAATGAACCTACATTCAAATTTTTAAGCAAATCGAATAATTCTGCGTAAAAAGCCATTTATTTAATTTAAGAGAGGTTATCCCTCGTTCCTCTTTTATACTTTACCATTAAATTCCCAAAATTCTTCGGGCATTATATACTGCGACGACGTACTGACAACTTTAATCTGGGGAGAAGATAGATAGCGAAATCCCATTGTAAAAAGGGTGAAAGTATCTTAGTTCTAAAACTGAGAAGAATAGCTGCAATTGACCTCAAGGAACTAGAAAATGATTTCACTGGTCTAGTGGCAATGAGCTGAGGGGCGGGATTGTTGAGCGTAGAGAGGGAAGGAAGTAGTTGGAAGAGAGACATGTGCTGTTAATTTACTAGAGAGTACATAGATGTAAGGTGGCTTAGATGTGCTAAGCGAAATGTAACATTGGAGTGTGGCTCCTATGTAGTTGTAATGTCGTTTTATTTATTTTTTTATTAATTGATCTATAGTTCTAATAAAGAACTTGAACTAAAAAATGTGTTATTGATGAACTTAACAAATAAACCAACTGAATAAAGAGAAACTGAGAATACGACACCACAATACTATATATAAGCCTTGTCAGAAAAAACCTATATCCAAAATTTGACACACGTTGAATAATTCTGCTTAAAAACTCATTCATCTTATTTAGAACGGAGGGGGGGGGGGGGTAATCGTCCATTCACAAAACTAATCAACAAGCGTCTTTTCAGTATGAACGTATATCCAAAAATTGAACCAAAACAGTTAATTTAGCATGAAAAACCCATTTACCTAAATTAAGAGCCTCCCCCCACCCCCCCCTTTCATACTTAACAAATAAATCCCCAAAATCACTAATAAATCCCCAAAATCAATTCCTTCTCACTCTTTTTTTTCCGGTAACTTTTTTTCTTTGTCCCTTTTTTCCAGTAACATTTTTACTGTGTCACTTTTTTTTTCGCTTTTTTAGTTTATGTCATTTTTTCCTCTAACTTTTTTTCCTAGATTCAGGATTAAAAAGCTATGTAAGTGAGAAATGTTCTTCATTCTTTGATAAGATCTTTCAGAAGACGATTCTCACAGTGGATGATTTGAAACGAATTTGCGACATAGTAGTGACAAAAAGGAGGAAAAATGGTTGTCATGCGATCAAAATTGCTTATAACTCATTAACTAATTTATATATTTCTTTAAAAAAATGGCGACTGTGTTGTTTATAAGCAACTTTATCTCCCCCAGCCACTGTTTTGAACCGAAAACTTGATGAATAAAGCCACAATTAGATTCACCAACATTACGAAAGATTTTTCAGCCAAAACTTGATTTCCTCCAACTTTTCGCGAAATATCCTTACAACACCCAGTGTGATAGCAAACAGCAATGTCCCCCAACTTTTTTCTGCAGTTCCAAAAAAATCTCTGCTAGCCGAGACTTTTCATTGTACATGAAGCATTTCAACGGATCAGAGATAAGCGATTGATAGGAATAGGTGATAAACATTAACGGCTAGTACTAGTAGCATTGATTTTCTTGCTATTCCTCCAACTTTGTGCAAATAATTATAACCTTTTTCTCTCTTTGAACGGGAAAAATTTGGAGTTAAAATCGGTTGAAAAGTTTGTTGCTCGTAATTTTTTTCAATCTGATAGCAACTAAAGACAGAAGAAAGTTTCATCCAATTAGTTTCTTTGATAGATTATATGTTTTCAGGAATGTATTAACAAGTGAGCTTTCCTTTGAGTATTATCAGTTCTAACAAAACTATTTTTACTTTTTTCTATCTTTACGGAAGAAAATATTGGATTCGTGAAAATTTTCGAATTCCGGTTTTTGACGGATTTACCAGTTTTAGAGATCAGAGATTCTTAGTTTTTAGTAAGAACAAGTTTTTACAAAATGTCTGTTTGTATATATGTGAATCTGACTCTGTCCATATGTGACATAAATTTTGTGGACGCTCTATCTCAAGAACTAATGCAGGGAATGTAATGAAAATGTATATTCAGGTAGTCCCTAATACAAATTCATACTGATTAGTTTTTGTTGCAAATCACTCAACAGATGGCGCTTCTACGCTGCTTTTTTTTACGATTAACGCAACAGCTATATCTGAAGAACTAACGCACGGATATCAACCAAACTTCAGATCAGTCAGTACTTAACATGAACTGATAATTTATTGATTTCTGTGTAAATCGCTCGACAGAAAGCGCTGGTATGCTAAATTTTTCACGACTTTTGCAATAGCTCTATCTCAAGAACTATCGCACGGAATTTAATTTAAAATTATAATCAGGTAGTTCTTGATATAGATTGATACTGATTAGTTTTTGGTGCAAATCGCTCGACAGGTGCGCTGCTATGGTGCATTTTTTACGATTTTCGCAACAGCTATATATCCATAACTAATACACGGATTTCCTTTAAACTTCAGATTCAGTTAGTTCTCAACATGAATCGATGTTGTTTGCATTTTGGTGTAAATTGCTCTACAGGTGGCACTGCTATGTTGCATTTTTCACGATTTGCGCAATAGCTCTATCTCATCTTCTCAGGTGCACGAATTTTTATCAAACTTTAGATACAGTAAATCCATGAAATGAACTAGTTTTGTTCATGTTTTGTTGTCAATCTCCCATTATACGGCACTGCAATGCTGAATTTTTCTCAATTCCTACAATAGCTCTATTTTAAGAACTAATCAGTGAACTTTACCAAACTTCACATTCAGGTATAGCTTGATAAATATTGTTGCTGTTTATGTTTTGGTATGAATCGCCCAACAAGTGGCGCTTTTATGTTGCATTTTTTTCACATTTCCGCAATAGTCTTGTTTTAAGAACTAATGCAAGGAATTTCATGTCTTTAAAATCTTCACAATGATCATAAATTGCCATTTTATTTTGGCACTGAGGTAGTAAACTTTGACGCATTAAGGGTGTATTCGAAAAAATGTTTTTTCTCTCTCAGCAGCTCAAAATTTTTCTATACATTTTCAGATTCATTTGTAAAAGTAAAAACATGAAACTT
The DNA here is from genome assembly GCA_964019185.1 of Maratus speculifer. NCBI lineage: Eukaryota > Metazoa > Arthropoda > Arachnida > Araneae > Salticidae > Maratus > Maratus speculifer. The sequence goes on along the minus strand of OZ025289.1, from coordinate 273,863,196 downwards.
GCTGAGATAATTTTTGAAGATATGGTATAAGATGCCGAATGCCTTCATTTTTCTCTGAATTCATTAAAATTCGATTTATCGACAATTATTTTCTCAGCATGCCCCTTTTTTTCGTTCCCAGATCTCCCGCTTTGGAAAATTCGGTTCAAAAGACGAACTTTGACTGCAGTTTTTGTAATATTTTCTGCATTTATCAAAAAATCGCAGTTATGGGATCTAATAATTTCTAAAAAAGAGAATTTCCCAGTTTAGTGCGTTTGAGAGCAAAAGTGAATCTTAAAATAAATCAGAAAAAGAAAGTTTTTGAATTGCCACATCCGATTAGTTGCTACTACTATTATTGTTTGGAAATTATCAAACAGTTTACTATAAAACAACATTGTCACACTATTGTTGTTTTCCAAACAATAATAGTTTTTACAATTATTGTTTAAAAATTATCAAACAGCTGGGGCCGTGGCTCCCCCTAGAAAAATTCTCTAGTTACGCCTATGATGTACAAGGTGTCGTATGTCGTATGGTGGCCGAGAGGTTCTGACCTCTCAACTGGTAGACGGCAGGTGCTGGGTTCGAATCCAATCACGGCCGTCGGCCTAACCGTTCGGAGTTTTCGTGGTTTTCTTCGAACCTTGCGTAAATACGGGTTAGGTTCCCTTAGAAAGACCCCCACGAAGGACACCCCCCTGGTCTTATATCCCTAGTGTAGATAATCGGACGACAAAAATAAACCAAACCAACCCTGGTCGTATGATCTTAGTTTTCGCTCCATTTATTAGAATTTGATTGATAAACAATCATTGCTTCAGCATGGTCCTTTTTTCGTCTCCAACTCTTCCGCTTCGGAAAATTCGGTTCACAACGTCCACTTTGTCAACATTTTTCACACTATTTTCTGCCTTTATCAAAATATCGAGCTTTACGGCACCTTGTATAGTTTCTGAATAAGAGAATCTGTCAGTCTGATGAATTTGAGAGCAAAAATGAATTCAAAATTAAACGCGAAAATAAGCAGTTTGGATCGGAATACACCCTTACTTACAAATGTTTTTCAAAAAAGCAATCAAATATTGTAAGATGCAACCGAATGGAACCAAACAAATATTCAGTTTTACACAATTTTAATTTAGGTTTTTGGTATCCACTCATTGCATTTTCACAGATTTTATTGTATAAAACACTGCATTTAAATTGTAACATTATAATTAAAAATACATTGTTACTGATCAAGTGGCACTGATTCCATTCTTGCGAGGGTTACTGATTAAGTGGTAAAAAAAAATGTTTTTTAAAAATGTTTTCAATTGAGCAATAGATTTTTTTTTTGGCTCTATTTTTGTTTTATAATATAATTTCTAAATATAATTTTGTTATGCTTTATCAAATGTACATATACATTTCAAGTTGTTGTCACTCTTCTAATGGGTCTTTTTTCTGCATTGCAATGGACATTACAGATTAAATTTGATTTATCTGAAAAATAACAGCTTTCAATTAACTCCATAAATATCACGATGTACCGACGCGCAAAGTGTACTCTTCTATCTGAAATTCCAAAATATATGTGTATATGTCTTTATTTTAAATCGAGATTGAAATGTTCTATGCATCTGAGTTTTTTGCGTCACTAATTGCTATTGATAAATTACTTTTGACGAAATTTAATGATATCTGGTATTCAGCATACTATTGCTAAATTGAACATGTTGCTTAAGGGGTTAAATAAATTTTTATTCTAGTGATTTGATAAAGGGATTTGGAAATAATTGATTTTTGCTTTTAAAGTAGCCATTGTCAAAATAGAAAATTAAATTTACTTTGAACGACTGTCTTTTAATGTTAAAACGTGACAGGAAAAAAAAGTATTCGTTGATGTGTTGCATAATTAATAGAATAATCGTACGACCGATTTAAAAAATGCACATTAGAAAAAAATAACTACTTTAAAGTTTTAGGTTATAATTGCAGTATGATACAGATTATTTTTTACTTATATGTATTTACTGGGGAACTAAGATAATAAAAGGGAAAATATTTTATTCCATTTTACAGAAACTGGAATATTCAGTATATGTGGTATATAAACCACCGTTACTTCCTTGAAAAGGGGTCGAATGTTCATCGAGAGATTTAACATTCCTTTTTTACATTAGTGGGAGTGATAGTAGTGGGCCCGATCTCGGAGGATCTTACCAGAAAAAATTGAAGGCTAAATTCAATTATATTGACCAGAAAGTTTTGGGCGGAAGGTGCGGTTTTGAAACCACTATAACTCTATATTCTAATTAACTTTGCGTTCTGTATTTTTATTTTTCTTCCAAATACAATTGTTCTTATCATGTCAGGAAAATAAATTTAAGGATCCAGGATTCGGATTCTCTTCAAAGATTCTACATTGCCTTTTTAGACCTTGAAAAAACAAGAGCTGGGAGAGATATTTTATCAGCACATGTGCATGCACGCTTAAAATGGAAATTTAACCATGGCTGCATCACTTATATCACCTAAATAGATGCCATTGCCATGAATAAATAACTGAAGATAAAAAGTGCATAACTAACACCCCCCCTCCCCCCCCCCCCCCGGCTCTCCTAAAAAATGTGGTAAAACATTAAAAAATAATTCAAGGGCGGCAAAACATTGAAAGGCGGCAAATTTTGGTTCTCCCCCCCCAATAAAAATTTCAAACTACGCCCCTGAGAGTCGTGACATACAGTGTACATGGTGTGAACGGAAGTCTTTGTCCAAAAAATAGCGATTTATGATAACAGAACTTGATGATTCTTGACTGGATGAATTCACATCGCCGAGTAAGAAAACAAAGAAGCTCTTTGCAATAAATTGAGTTTGAGATTGTAAAATTTGTCATTTTACCTCATGTGACGTCACATGAATATTGGTCATCATATTTACTATAAGCAGATTATTTCAGAAATTTTCATTTACACTTAAAAGAATATAAATAGTTTAGTACCTATTCAGCTAATAGCAATTGAGACTTCAAGTTTTGAATTTAAATGATTAAATTAGAATATCAATAAAAAAAGGGAATAAAATATGAGAGGTTCATATATAATTTTTGAAGTGATAAAAATGATATTGGTTTTAGATTTCACGGGAAAGAATTCTATGTTTCAGTCAAATTGGAATAAGTTTTGTTGTTTTCCATTTAGGAATACCAAACATACGAGCCTTAATTGATAATTTTGTCATAACAAATCTTTATTATATTTTACTGCTTACAATACAATTAAAGTTTAATAATTTGGACAACTGAGTTTTATAGAAATAGTAATTTTTTATTGTTAGGTTAAAATATGTGTTTGAGAGTTAGACTAACCAATATTAGATGCATTTTTTATTGTAACTATTTTTGTAAGTTTATTATAAATCAATCAAACAGTTAATTCATAAATATTTTCTTTTGTCAAAATTTGACAGGTTCAATCTTGTATACATAAAAGACATTTTCTGAGTATGTTTCTTATACAGGCATTCAATTTTTAACCAATTTGAATTAAACTTGGTGCACATACATTTAGAAGATAGAAAGATTCCATGTGAGCTTAAAAAAATCATCTCAACTTTTTACCCCTTTTTTCAATCACCTTTCATAATTTAATGTTATAGCAGTAACTCTCTCTTTAAATTTTCCAATTCAACCATGTCTTTCATTTTGACACACCCTAAAAATGGTAGAATAACTTTTAAAAAATGATAGCACGTGTACTTTTTTTTTTACAAGTCAATAAATGTTCAGACTCAATTGTTACATTTTTGCATTTTCAAAATTGACGTCTTTCTAAATAGAACATGCACATTTTTCATAAATAAAATAAAAACTTTAAAAGTGGTAAAACGACGAAGTGCCTTAATTTGAATTTTTTTATATTAAAACATATACATTAATACAAATATTTCAATTTCAAGAAAGCAATTTAGGAAAAAAAAAAAAAAAAAAAAGATACATATATGACATCAGATTCTATCAAATCTTCAACATGTAGTTAAACTGACTTCAAATAAATAATTTTATTTACTACTTCAGCTCAATTTACAAGTTAAAAAAAAAAATAACAACAATAAAATTGGCTGTAAAAAAAGGTATTAGATTGTCAAACTGACTAATATTGTAAAATTTGTTTTAAAATGTGTTTCTGAGTTGTGTTTGTGAACACATAGTGAAAAATAAAATTTTAATCATTTGTTTTAAAATACTGAATATTACATTACATAGAAATTGATTAGGACTGAGTGCCATGATATTACACTGGCAATTTTAGTCATATGTGTATCATTTCAATGCAATTTATGGGTTTTCAATGCGCTGATGAATTTGCACAGGAAAAAAAAAAGGATGCTGACATTTGAACATTTCAAAATCTTTTCACTATAACCATAGCCGTGAGAGTTTTATTATTTTAAATTATCATGATCTCGAGCACGTACCTTCAAATAACTAAATATGAAATTTCCTTCAGATTGATTGTGTGGTTTGGTAGCTAGGGGTATATATATTGGAGAGGTTTTTTTTATAACTACCCTGTACATGTGTCAAAGAAAACATGCATCTCTCTATTCTAAAAGAAAGTAACTAATGTTGTCATTGCAACTGACAATGAGCTTTTTGTGACTAAGGGTATTTCTTCGCTAATAATAAGAAAACTACAGCACAAAAAATACATATATAAATATTGATAGTATTACAAAGAAATGTTTGAAAAACACACTGATGCATGCAGTTTTCAAATTCAAAATTATTTTAACCCCCTGACCACCAAGCAAAAGGACAAAATTGTAATTTTTTTTCTCTGCAGTTTATTTTAAATGCTAATAAAAGAGGGATTTTCTCTTATGATATAATTTTTTTTGTTACGTATATGCTTATAAGCCTTGAAAAAATCAATCATAACTACATTTCTTAAAACTGGATTATATTTGTAGAATTATATTAATTTAAAAAAAGCTTCAACTGCAGTGAAATCTGCAGCCTAGCAAACAGGTATATCCCATCGCGGCAGTAGGCAGGTTAAGAGATATTAAATGCTAAAGTTGGCCAAATTTGTTCCACTAAAAAAGCTTTATAGGAGCAAAAACTATACATAGGAATTTTTTTTCTAAAATATACAATAGAAGCTTCAGATATGCAGACAGTATTTATTTTTTCAATTTGACTAATTTTTTGTGTGTTCATTCCTGTTTCAAATTCAAATTTTCAGTCTTTTGTAGAGACATTTAAAAAATATTTTAGAAAAGATTATTTTAAACTGTTGCCAAATGATCAAATAATAATATTTCCTTCTAATTTATAAATAATATTTACATGCAACTATAACAAACAGGAAAAAAAAAACTTTCAAATGAGAATCAAATTATTACAAGTTAAAAGCAGGTAATGTATTAAACATTTCTTTCCTTTCCTAAAAATTTTCATATTAGATATTTTTTTTTTTTCTTTTTTTTTTTTTTTAGAATTGTGAGCAAGTTGGAAGAAGGTTCGAAATTAGTCTTTTTTTGCACTAAGGGCGAATATGGACTTTGACACCCCTGTCCTCCTTCAAAATAAATTCACAAAGAGAATATTTTCTTAAAAAAAAGAAAAAACTTATTTTAAAATAAGTAATACTGAACAATGTAATCTGCTTTGTAAAATATTGATTCATTAAAACTTGGAAACAGAATCTAAAAGTATCAAAGAAATTTTTGTTTTATACAAAATCCTTACGCCATATCATCTTTAGATTCCTTTATATTTTTGTATACTCTAGACAGGATGATTTTAACAATGCTGCACTTAACACAGATCTAAGAAAAATTGACAAACATAATCTTGATTTGGATTTTTAATACAATATCATTTAATAAAACGTTTAAAAATGCTATATAAAGAAAAAACTTTAAAAATTTTTAAAGTAGATAAGTGAAAACAACAATTAAATCAAATAGACTTAGAGAGAGAGAGAGAAAAAAAAAAAAAGACGGTGGGAGAAGGGGATAGGCTGCGATTTGATAGGTAATTTGCTTCAGTAACTTTTTCGAATATTTAAGTAATACACATACTTTGGCAAATTTTAAAGACAAATGCACTTCTAGATTTTCAATAAGAATTAATTCGTTAATTTATTTATTGTCTTTAGAAAGAGAAGGAGGGGGGGACATAGAGTAAATTTGCATTTTATGACATACCTAAAACTAATTTTAAGTTTTAGGTATGTCATAAAATGTACATTTTAAGAATTGAAATAATAAAATATTTTTAATAATGAATAAATTCTAAAAAAAAGAGGATAAAAGTGGACACACACAAAATTAAGCTCAACAAAATTTATTTATATCATAATACAGAACATTTTATACATGGAAACAATCCAAAGTACACATGTGCACAACTATCTCACAATTTTATCAAGTGCTTTAATGCAAAAGCACATAAATTAAATAAATGAACTGAACAAAGAATTAAAGAATAAAGTTGATCTTTGTTTTGACTACATATATATAGATGTATAGATATATACATATTTCCAGAGCTTCTTTTGTAACAAAAAGAATCAAATCTTGTTTATACATACAAAACAAACAAATTAAGAAGTTTATAAAATAATCAGCATTTTTGCTAAAGTAGCCTATATTTAAAAAGGAATGTTTTGAATTACCTGCATTTCACTGAGTAAACCATAAAAATACACAAACACATAAGACAATCATTAAAAAGACTAGTTTATATTACAAAAATGAAATGACTCAGAATACAGTATTTACATATTATTGACTATAGCTACTACTTTGAGATAAAACTTGAGCTGTTCTCTTTAACCTTTTAAAAATAAAAATATTGCATCTAATTTTATAAAAACAAAATTACATTTATAATATTTTCTATAAAAAGTGAGCAAATAATATTTCTAAGTTAATATTTATCAAAATCCAAACAACTGTATATGAATATTAGGAAATCATTTATTTAAATTCATAATAACTATTTTTTATAAAATGAGTTTTATATTTAAAATAAGAAAGAATTGTGTAGATTATAGAGATATTATAAAAACACATTTTAAAAGTAAAAAAATAATTCTTTCTTCCCCCATCTTTCTTTAAAAGAGAAAAAAATGGAGAGAGCAAATTTAAAGAAATTATTTCAAATATGTACAAAAAAAAGAGTCAAACTATTTCTGTATAATTATTGAAAAATAACAATATGCATGTTGTTATATAACTGTTTTAAGTAGAATTAGTCTAATTTTTTTTCTGTTTAAAAATAATTTTACTTCTTGTCATTATTTTAGAATCTCAGTTCAAGCATAAAATTTAGTGTATTTTCTAAAAAAGAAATATTTAAAACTGACAACATACAGGGATTTTCCAGTGTGGTAAAAATGTATTCTTGCAAGTTACAATGCTACACAAATAAATCACTCTTACTTAATATACTTGTACGCTATAATCTACAGATCAATAGATGAATAATTTCAAGATTTTTTTCTTAAGATTTAACTGAGAAAGGTATTTAAAAAATTATAATTTCAAATTTTCCACATGATAAAATGATAGTACAAAATATTTAGCATGATACAAGAAGAAATGTAATTAAAAAAGGTAATAAATAAGATTACAATTTTAAGAGGAATCTAAAAAGATTTTATTCTTAAAATGAACCTCATATATTTCTTATTTTAATTTTAAATATATGCTTATCTGAAAAAACAACAATACTTTACATTGATGGATTAAAAATTCTGTTTAAAATATTTCTATACTATTATAACTTTGAAGTCTAGTCTTGAGTAGAAATCCATATAAAAATCAACAATATACATTAAAAATAAGTACACAATGATTGTATTGATATATGGCATGTATCTAAATGCCAACCAAAGCAATTACTAATAAAGTACCAGTACTAAGTTTGTAAGCACCTCATGTGTATTTTGAAAGAACAAAAAATTTATAGATCAACCACTAATATACATAAATGATCAGGAAAACTGAAATATAAATAAAAGAAAATACAATCAATAAAAACAGACTAAACCACCAGGGTTATATATGCTTCTAGAACAGAAATATATAAAAATGTATATATATGTATTAAAAAAAAACAGCAACCAATGAACTTTTCTTGAATACAGGATATATATACTAGTTACTATTTCTCTATTTCTTATTCAAATGGTTCAGCTATATTTCCCTTTAGGACGTAGGCTTCTTAATAAAATATATTGTACATAAAATTGTATACTTTTATTTCTTTTACATAGGAAAAATTAACTGCATAGCATGTATAATTGTTATATGTGATACAGGAGAATGATTGGTCACATAAAAAATATAAAATACTAGCTTTTTTTTTTTAATTGATTCAAATCTTACATGTGACAAAACCCACCAAACACAAAATTAGTAAATTGTGGGAAATAATTGTCTATAACACATTAAAAATGGAAAAAAGAAATCCACAATATTTCGAAATATTAATTAATTCTAAATTCTGAAATAACCAAAGAACAGTTTCATTTAAAAAGTTATTAAGAAAGCCTTCTTGAAACTTAGTTTGTTTTAAAGATATCTTTTTCAAATTAGTAAACACTTTGAAATAAATATATGTAAAAAGAGAAAATTAAAACAGCATAAACTACAGCATGTTCTCATCACTATTATCAAACAATTAAATATGCATTTCATGTTATACACATTCAAAAACATATATATCTATACATACAAAGTTTACTATGTTTTATACAATAAAACGATAAAGAATAGGAAAATATTATTTTGAATCAAATTATAGGAACATTAAATAAAACATCACAGTTGAACCTTAAACATTATTTTTACTGGGTTGTCACTCTAATCTTGAAAAAAAATTCCCTGTATTTTCCCTGTACTGCAACACATTTATTCCATGTTGAATGCGAAAAAATATATGCGTGTATGAAGGCTAATTAGAAATTTATAATTTGCCATTACCAAATTCCCTGTGTTTTCCAGATTATTTAGGATTTTTTTAAAAAATCCCTGGATTTTCCCTGTTTTGGGAGGAGACTTAAAATTCCCTGTGTTTTCCCGGTTTTCCAGGTGGCGTGGCAATTCTGTTTTATTAAGAAAACAATAAATAATGTTTAGTCAAAGTGAAAACTTTGTGAAAAACAAATTAATGCTAAATACTTAACAAATATTTCCCAAAGAATTTTCCAAATTCATGGAAGCATATGAACTCTGGTGTGTTTAACAATTACGAAACATTATAAAATGTGCATCATGAAATTAAAAGAGAAGCTTGCGTAATGATATGAAAAAAGGGACAGAAAGAATTAAGTAGAGGAATAATGGTTGAAATCACAAACAGTGACAACAAAAAAAAAAAAAAAAAAAAAAAAAAAAGAATCCACAAGAAATACTGCTTAAATATAAACAATTAAAGAAAAGAAATGTATTGCACAAACCAGCAATATTCAATCAATATCTAAAACAGACTGCTTTTAAAAACAACAAACTTTCTGTTCTAAACAAATATACATATCACTAAAAACAAGGGATTTTTATCCCTCTATTTTTTTTCTTTTGATAAATGACAAACACGAAAAAAAATCACAGACAGTTTACTAAGTAACAGGTAATAAAAATATAACTTTGGTGCAACTTTCAACATAAAAATATATGTTTTCAAAATTATACTGTAAACTTTATATGCTGATAGTGTAAATTTCATGAAAAATCCCCCCAAATCCCCTATGAGCATGATCATCATCATTAAATTAATTTGAAATAAAAAATATTACCCCTCCCCCCCATAAAAATAATTCTGGCATACATTGAAGTAGCTGTTTTACATATAAGTTCACATTCATAAGCTTCTAATCTACAGCTAAAAACAAACATCTTGTGCTTTTGTATAAATGCAGCAGTGTTAAACACTTATAAGATAAAAACACAAAGAGCAAATTAAAATTTCACAAATATAAATCACAGATGTGAAATCCAAGAATGGAAACTGATATAGCTTTCATAGGGCAGCAAACCAGGAATTGAATCCACTAACAATCAGAATCCATATTGATAAATGCAAGTCGACTCTAAAATTAAATAAAAATTAATTAATTTACAAAAGGAAAAGAAACAAAGATTTATAAGGAAGAAAACTGAATTTAAATCTATTAGCAGAAGTATTGACAGAAAATCAACAAACTAATTTATGTTTGGCAATTTAAAAAATTCTACCAATAGAAAATAAGAAGGTGTGTACAGAATCTAAACAAAAAGGGTTTTTAGTTTTAAAATACAAACATAAAAATTCCTGATGCTTTCGATAGTTTAGTATATATTTTGTACTATCAACAATTATGTTGACATGGATATGCCATTAAAATAATATAAAACAAAACTATACATTGATATAATTACTAGCATATATAAAATATATCAATGTTTGTTAGTCAGAGTTTCTTATTAAAATATAACATACTAAAATTTTACAGGTGTTCTAACAGCATATCACAATCATTTAGAGAAACAAAGAATTTTATTATGGATAATATATATATATATATATAACAATTAGTACACAATCCCTGGGTAATTAATTCTAGGATTCATTCTAGAGTATTGAAGTTCTCCAATAATTCCAGGATTTTTCCAAAATAAGTTATTTTATGACTCCAAGGTTTCCAAATTTCATAGATACAATAAATTATAACAAGATAATTTTGAGATGTATATGTATTAAATTAATGTATATGTATATGTATATGTATTAATATGTATATGTATTACATATTAATGTAATACATATATTACGTATATATGTAATACATATGTAATGTATATGTATTAATATGTATTAATATAATCAAGGTCATTAAAAATTCAACAATTGTTATGAATAACAATCATAAATCTAAATAAGGTTTTTTTGTTGTGACCGATTTGAATAAAGTTTAAAAAAATTATTTGTAGTTTAACAAAATTTAATGAAACATGAAATTTCTGCTTTTAATGTAGAAAAGATATAAACTGCAACTATTTTTTCTGTTTAATTTCATTAAAATCTAAGAACACATTATATTTTTATTTTATTTAAGCAAAAATACCAAATGTCAAATTCACCATTTTGATTTTTTATAATCTTGATAATTTAAGTAAAAAATGCTAATGCATAAAAATAAAATAATAGTGTTTGTAATAAAAATTAAAAAATTGTAAACTTACAAACAAGAATGAAAAATCATGCATCAAGCATAGATTATAAAATAGTTTCTAACACTAATAGTATATTTATAAGAAACTGCATTTTTTCACGCAATGAAATTTCTAAATAAGTAATTAAAAGAAATCCCACATAACTCAGTAAAATTCCATTTTCAGCAATTGCTGTCCATATCCAATAATGTGTGTGAATTTTTTGTGCAGTCCTATTCATAATGTATAGAATTTAAAATATATCGAATAATACATTAAAAGAGAAGTCTAAAAATACATGTTGTAGCAAAAAATACACTTTTAGCAATTATCACGCATAGTCACTCCTTTAACTGAATTTTTTTGTGTGTCTTTGTAAACAGACGATAAATGCTACACACTTCTTAATCTATAGAAAATGTATTATAGTAAATCCTGGAATCCTGGTGATGAATTTTAAAGTTCATTATCTTTGAAACAATGAAATAGTGTAGGTCTTGCCTTAGGGGATGCCAGAAATCAGTGATGAGAGACTGTCTAGGAAGTACTTTCTCCAAGGAACACTAAAATGCTGAATTCAGAGGCATTTTGGATTTTTTATTACTGGTCTAAAAGTCTTTCCACCAGATTTCCATGCCTCTCCCCAGCCCCCACAGACATACCCAGTAGAGATACAGACATTACTATTGGAAAAAATCTTGTTTTTAATAACTTATATTGAATTCATACAGAACCCTTTCAAATTAATTTACATTGACTCTATTTATAGCATGATTTAAATTTTAAGGTTTGATACCAGATTACATATGAAAATCTTGGGGGCTGGGTAAAAAGTGACTACCTGATTAAGAAGAACTGTAAGAACTAAGATTCTTGCTGGTTTTTGACCAACATTAACGATTTGGGAAATTAGAAATAAAAAACAGTTGCCAAATGAAAGAAAATGTTAACAAAATAGATTTGGCATGAAATACTGAAAAATCTACCTTTAACTCCTTATTGTATCTATTTTTTACAATATGTTCTCCTAATTTTTTGTCATAGCTTAGAAAATAAAAATTCTACAATAAGCTACAGAAATTATTAAAAACAAGTGCATTTTAAATGTCACCTAAATGTGAAAATGTTTCAAACATGCTTTTAGCAGTAAACTACTATGAGATTTTAACTACAACCAAAAGAAAAATTATTGATTAGGCAATGATGCATGCAACTGATAAACAGTATGGCAAATGGCAAATTTAACACTGCATTTCAGCAAAATTTTTCTCATTTTCGTGATTGATGAGGGTAATTTTGTTTTTGATTTTACCAACACAGGCACAGTGATAAACTGACAACAGAGAAATACTTATTGTGAAATCCGTATTGTGATTTTGGCTGTTCCTAAACTGAATTGGTGATGAAACAGTATCTCTATAAAATAATAATTTAAATGGCACGATGCTATTGAAGATGAAAAGCGACATCAATTGTATAGTAAAGTGGATAAAAATCTCAATTTTAACCACACACACACAAAAAAGAGAGCAGAAATTGAGCACTCGCAATTTGGCGAATCTCATTGTTCGCTTACTCACCAAATCAAGCTTTTTGTCACAATTTGTTACAATAGTGAGCAACAGTGAGAACCTCAGTAAGAACACTTCTATTCATAAAATTGAGATAGCTTACTGTGATAGAGACAAGAAAATTCACATTACTAAACTATTTTTGCCATTTGTATTGAGATGAAATTTTAGAAATAAAACATTTCTAAACATGTGTTCATTCTTACACAACATTTCTACATTGTCAGCTTACAGTATGACAAGACAGAATTCCATCATATGTAAAATTCTATGGAAATTACCATTTCTTTCACTTTAAATTATTATAGATTATAACAACACTAAGTAAATTTCAAATTATTTTGAAATTTAATACATAAAATTAGTATTTGGCTTAGAACTTTTTCTTAACTATTAATTTATAAAGGACATATTATCATTATTGATAAATCAAATAGAACAATGTTTACTTCCCAGAATTCACTTACAAAAAATCCAAACAAAGCACCAAAGCACTTAAATAAATAAATAAAAGTTTTTCTTTTTTTAATATAAAATAATCTCACCACCAGTAGCATTTATTTCTATAAAGAATCACTACAAATTTTAGTTAATAAGAATTAATAGAGAAAATTTAAATTAATATTGCAGGTTGTTGAAAAAGGGACAAAGTGTGCTGTAAAATTTTTAAAAGTAGCCAGTAATTTTCTTCTTTTTTTATGTATATATATATACATAAAAATACATATATATATACATATTATACCTATATATATACAGCCAAATATATATATACATATCAAGTTTCATGCAAATCAGATAACAACTGTAGATTTGCACAAGGAACATACACTTAAGCACCAATTTATATATATATGTATATGCAGAAAGAGAGAGAAGGAGGAGACAGAATAGATATTGTGGTATATATAATAATGGCACAGAGCTTATAATAACACCAGAATTAACAAATCACAGTTGTTTATGAATTTTATGATTTTTGGAAGCCTTTTATTAAGCCAACATCTTTTATGTTTTGACATCCCCCCCCCCTCTCCTTTGCCAAGAAGTCTACGAAGGATAAATAACTAGTAAAATATACTTAAATTCAAACTTATTAAATATATAACCAGTTAGGCAGACTTTTTTTTTTTTTTTTTTTTTTTTTTTTTTTTGTCTTTGTAAAAAAAAAATGCAGCAAACCTCCAAATAGTGAATTAGTGAACTGCATTCACATTAGAATTTTATATTTTTATCCAGCGCAACTGCTGATTAAATACACTTCAATAAAAATACAATTAAATGTATGCATATTCAATTTCCTTTCAGCATGTTTTTGAACATCTTAACTATTTTATATAATTTTGAAGAGGGAAAAAAATGCATGTGTGTTAATAATGCTGGTATTAAATAAAAGGTAAAAAAAAAAAAAAAAAATATTAAAGAGGAAATAGACATTACATTATAAAATAAAATTAGGGAAAGTAAATAAAAATAAGTTTAATAAAACTACTAATTTTTTTAACTGCACAAATAAATACATAAATAACAAATCGTAAAGAAAAGTTATAAACAAATATACTGAGATAAAGTAATGAAAATCCTAGTATGCTACTTAAGCATGAACATAAAGTAGTAGGATCTCAATCATAAGAGTTAAAATTGGATTGCAATTTTCGAATAAATATGACAGCTAATGTAGAATCATAGACAGAAAGCGCTTCTAGTAAATAATGTTCATTGACTGACTTTCAATGATTAAATAGGAGATTTTACAGGGATTCAAGTAGATTGGTAAAAGATGAACTAAGCAGAACCATGCTACATAAGTAACTAACTCTATAAAAAAAAAAAAATAAAAATAAATAAATAAAATAATTGAAAAAAAATAATTTTTTTTTTCAAAACTTTCATTTAATTAGAAATCCTACTATTCTGTGTTCATGTACTTAAACTATATATTTTTTGAAAATTTCTGGTGGTACAGAATATTTTTGAAAATAAAATAAAGCATAACCAGTGGAAATCCTTTTTAAAGTCACATTTTCATTCCCATATTAAATGTTTTTTCTTCATGACTGAGAATTTTGGGGAAGTTTTCTTTTTTTTATTTTTCTGGATATGACAAAAATTAGCAATAAATTGATTTCGATTGATGTTTTTAAACTTGCAGGAAAAAAATCTGTTTTATACTTTTTACATAATTCACAAAAAGTTCTATTAAGAGGTTTGTAATGATGGTACCTTTTTGCATCTTTCAAATTTTTAGGTTAGGCCTTTTTTTTCTCTGTTTTGCAAAATTATTTGTGTTTATTTTTACAAAGTTATGTTACAGATTGCATGATGTGAAGACACACAAATATATCTCACATCATTGAATTTCATGTGACTGGTATCTCACATCGTGTTTCATACCTGTTTTCAGGAATTACTTTAAAAATCTCTTGAAATTTATTTTAGCCTGGAAGGTCTGTTAGTCAATCAACAAACAAGTTAACCTTATTTTAAGACAGAAGAAAAAAAAAAGTAATGTAATCATGACTTAAATCAACATGTATAGTATTTCAATAAAAAAAAAAAAAAAAAAAAAAAAAAAAGAATTATGAGAATGACTTAAAATTAAGTAAAATCAGAGTTCTACAGTCTCATTTTCTCTTTTATTCCCTTCCTAATATAGTAAATACTGTACAGTTGTTAGTTTTTGCAACTTAATTTCTTGGTGACAAGTGTCTTTTACAGAATTTTTATAATAAAAATTAACTGGCAAGAATAATCTAAGATTCTAAGCATCTTACGTGACACTCATTCATAAAGGGTTAGTATAGATGTGTTTTACATACACATGCATTTTATTTTTCAGCCATTGCAAGTAATTATCAATATATTTTTATTATTTTTCATGATAATTATTAGTATACTATTATAGTGAAATAAGTTAAGTTAATAACAAACTATACATATATAGTTTTTTAATTTGGATTTTTTTTACTTTGAAGATTATTGTAGAATTAAAACATGGAATGTTCAACCTGCATTGTTCTACTTTTAGTTCAAGATATAAGGTAAGGATAAAATTATTGATTGATAAAAATGCTTAGTCAATAAATTAAAATGAGGTTTTTTTTTAGTAATAAACAGAAATTATAAGCTTAATACATATCAAGTTAACTGTTATAGAAATCTGTACCATATATTATTATTATTATTATTTTGTTGTTGTTCCTTTTATTAAAGAACACCAAGGTATTTTTAAGTGAATAAAATCTGCCTGTAAGTGAGGCAGATAGGTAAGGACAGATTTATAATAAACTTATCAAAACTAGCGCCCCACATTTCTAAATTAAGCTTCATTTCTTTTGTTGACAGTTTGCATTTTATTTAATGAAATTTACGTAAAACTTACTCTATAAACTATATTTCCAGTGCATTTTAAAGACATTATAAAAACAGGCAATAGTCTGTTAAAACTAGACTACTTGAGGCAACTACAGTGCATCTAGGAAAATAATGGGCCACATTGCAGTATTTTGATAAATATTTTAGCAGGCAAAGCAAGCATGCAATTGATTGGCAAAGTGATGTTAGTAAAGCTGTTCTTTTATTTACTTGCCATTATAAATAGAAAAATGATAAACAGATGATCATATCACAATTAAACAGAACTCCCTTGACCCCAACAATAAATCTTGGGATGATTGTCAGTACAGGTTATAGCACAAGCCTAGAAAAAAGATTATTGACATAAAATCTCATTTCCGCAGCACGAAGCAGTTCCATTACAATAATTTATCTCAGCCTGTTCTGCTGTATTATAACAAATTAAAGAAATGATTCTGAAATGCTATTTAGTAATTTGTGAATTATAATAATTTATGCCTAGAATTTTTAAAGCAAGCAGTTATTTCCTGAAGCAAAACAGTAGAAAACAGAACAGGCTGATCTGATAAGGCATAAGCAGGTTCATTGATGCATACAAGCTGAATATCAAAACATATTAATGTTAAAGGATACACTATTAAGCAACAGTAGTGATCCAAAAAGTTTTGAAGAATGATTTATACAACATAATTTCCATTATCTAATAGTTTGAATAAAAAATTCCAACGTTAAATTTACATATTTATCACAATAGATAAGTATGTAGAACAAGTGTCAAGGAATTGCAGTTGAAAAAATGCAATTTGCTGTTACTGCAAGAAAATGGGGGAAAATTGCAAAAGAGTGCGGTTCAGGTAAATTTAAAAAATAAATCCTTGTATTTGAGTACATAAATTACAAGCAGATGAATATAAAAATAAAGCTTATATATTGTTTAACATTACTGGAATAAATAAAGCTCTATCCCCAGCTAGAACATAGTGATGATTCAAAGTAAGCTATTTACTTTTGAAGTTGACTCGGGCACTCTATTTCATTGTGATGCTTTTGAAGAATTTGGTGGAATGAGAAAATATTTTTCTACTTTGAAGCCTTAAATTGAATTCATTTACTGGACATCCAATTGAAGTTATGGGCATAACACAAGTTTAAGTGTTTTGGAATGACAAGTCCTGTGTCTTGTTCCTTACTATTATCAATTGTGAGACAAGGAAATGTGTATTTAACAGGTCACAATTGGATCTACTCATTACAATTATTGACAATATTCAAGAGTATTAACCATTCGTTATCCATTAATAATGTTCCTAAGTCTAAATCAACTGTCTGGAATCTGTTAAGAAAATTTAAGAAAATATTTGCATCAGAATTAGGTATAGTACAAGATGTTTAAGTACATTTGTTAAAAAAAGAATTGGAAAATCTTAAATTCTTCAAAGTGCACCCAATTTTGTATGTATTGAAGGACAGTGTTGACGAAGAAATATTTTGTCTTGTAAAAGAGGGCATCCTTTAAACCTATAAAGACAGCCGAGTGAACAACACCAGTAGTGTCTATTCTGCAGAGCAATGATAATATTAGAATTTGCAGAAATTTTAAGCAAACTACTATCAAGTCTACTGAGTTAGAGCAATATTAATTGCCTGTGACGCGATAATCACATTTATTCTTCACATTCTGTTTCATTACACGCCTACGAGTTGTTTTCTGTGCACCACATCATTTTCCCTCGATGCATCGGCGCAATAGGACGGAGTTTTCCTTCATACCTGCTCTTGTATTTTTGTGCAGTGTGCATTCGTCAGCTGACTCTTTCTCTTGTGCTATTTTTAGCTTTTTTGCTTCTGCAATACTTCATGCAACTCATGTAATAGTGGGGCTGTACCTCTCTAGTCCAATAGAATTGTAATTTTGATTTCGTAGTTTTTAAATATTCTCCTTTCAATTTCTATACACTTGTTTTTAATATATGTCATCTTAATTTAACTAATGATTTTAAATCTGATTTGAATTAACTTTTGAAGGCCCCGTATCTAGTATTTATACTAATACAACAAATTTTTATTAACAGAACTTAAGAAACGTTCATGATATTTTTGACAAAGTGGTTGTCCTATTTAAATTTGGCCATGCACCTGATTTGGAAAATTGGAACAAATCCTAGTTCCATTGTTCTATAGTGATGCTATGTTTTTTCTAACTTTTTCAAATTCTGAATATCGACTATCAAAATGCTGAATTCAAGCTCTAAAATTAAAGATGGCATCTTCGTTTGTTAAGAATGTTCTCTTCAGTTCTTATCAGCAAGAATTCTTTATGTTACGGAATTTTAAAAAGGATTTCTCCCATGGAATCTTTAATCATGATGTACAGTGACCAGCCAAATTCTTTTCATCCTTCCAACTCTCAAGAAAATGCATAATAAAGTTGGATTTTGTATAAAAACATGTCATGTATCGTCGAGTTCCTTGCCTTGCCAGCAAATAAGTAAGATCCACTTTATTTATTTCTAATCATCTCTATTTTTGATTACTACATCAATTCACTAATATTTCTCGGCACACTGCCTAGTATTGGAAATATTTTTGTCCAGTTGTCAGGTAAAAACAAATTTTCAAAGCTGGATCTCCATGATGCTTATTATCAGTTACAGCTAGATGAACAATCTAAAAGATCTGGTGGTCATTAATACTCATAAAGGACTCTTTCACTAAACAAGGATACCATCTGGAGTAGCCTTAGCGGACTCTCTCACTAAACAAGGATACCATCTGGAGTAGCCTTAGCATCAGCTGAGTTTCAACAAGAGATGGACAAAATTCATCATGTGCGAAAAAATGAAAGTGAACATTTTCAGAATTTAAGTGCTGCTGTTCTAAAATTTCAAGAAGCAGGCATGAAACTAAATTATGACATATGCAAATTTCTAAAGACATCAGTTGAATATTTGGGACATTGAACTAACAGTGAAGGACTCCATCCACTCTGATCCAATTTTAAAGCAGCAGAATCAAAAAGTGCTGGTAAATTAGATTCTTTTTTGGGATTAAATCATATACTATGAAAAGTTTTTGCTTAATTCTTTCTGCTGCAGAGTAAATTTGTTTGAAATACTTGACTTCAACCAGAATTTATAAGTGAATTCATCAGAAAATATAAACTAGCTTATTTTCAGGTATGTTATAAAAGAAAAATTTTAATTTAAATATTCTTGGTGCTAGTAAAATTAAAATTAGGCATCCTTTTTTAGTGAAAACAAGCCAGAAAGAGTTCAATTTAAGCTCCGTTGCATAAGCTTTTACAAAGCAAGGCAAAGATGGCACATGGAAATGAGGAACACAGAATAAGAAAAGTTTTGTTAAGGCTAAAAAAGCATTATAAAAATCATGTCTTTTAATGTATTTTGATCACATGAAAGAATTTGTTTTAACTTCTCTGCCTTATCATATGAAACTGACAATGGTGATCATCTAATAGATTTTACTTCTAGATCATTGACTAAGGCTAAAAACATCTATAATCAAATAAAGAAAGAAATGCTACCTCTGATGTTAGGCATGACTAGATTTCGTAAATATCTTCTAGGTTGAACCTACAAAAAAGACTTTCTACATCTCTTTCTCTTGCTGATGAATCGCTGCACTCTAGTGAATCTCCTTATCCAAAACAAGCATGTTGCAATTGTAGTTACTGCACAAATTCAATGTTGGGCTCTGACACTTTCTGCATATTCCAACACAATCAAGTATTATAAAGATATTATACATGCAAATGTAGATGCTTGTAGTCAGCTTCCCCTAAACGTCAAACTTGCTGATCCATAAGCAGAGCCGTCCTTAGGGGTGTGTGACAGGTGCGGCCGCACAGGGCCTCGCGCCTACAGAGGCCTCGCACTTAGACACACAATATTTTTTTTTTTTTTTTTTTTTTTTTTTTTTTTAATAAAAAGAAGATGGTATAATAGAAAATCTTTAATATAAACTTATGATTTAAATTAAGAAAAATTAGTGGTCTTGACATAAAATATAACCTATGTTGGAAAAGCGACTTTTACCATCAATTTGCCATCATTACTTTTGAAATTGATCCAGTAGTTCCAGAAAATACCTCTACAAACAAACAAACAAATGCTACTTCTTTTTAATAGTTAGGTGATCGAACCCTGACACCCGGGTCGCAGTATATAGGTGAAAAACATTCTGTTTCATTCATAGTATAGTAGATAAAATTATGTTGAGTCTCAAAAGAAAAGGCCTCGCAAAATCCTTGCACCAGGCCTCGCTTTAATTCGTCCTCCATAAGGACGGCTCTGTCCATAAGTCCTAGTAGGTGCAATGTTAATGATTAAACAGCTTGATGATAGTCCGGTGACTAGGCACCAGATTGTCTGTGAAAAAAAAAAAAAAAAATCCCTGACTTATGCAGGCTAAAATTTTATTTTATGGAGGGTTTTCCTAAGAAGATACAGAAAAACTTACAATCCTTTCTCAGAGTTAAAGGCAAATTGTCTATTGAAACCATTATCTTAAAAGATACATTTCTTCATCATTTAGAAAATATGTAATTGATGAGCTGAAGTCTGCTCAACAAGGATTAATAGTCATTAAGTTACATGTTTTTTCCTTAAGTCTGGTGGAAATGAGTGGCATGTGTTAAAACAGGCATGGAAATAGTTTCATATGGACCATGCAGGTCTACTGGAAGTTCACATGTCTGTGATCGTTGTCAAAGCCAAAACTAAAGGTTTAGAAATTGCACAAGTTACTAGTACATCATCTAGTGCTATCAAAAGGCTGTTATAAAGTCTTTTCACTCACTTTGGCCTTCCAAAAACCTGGTCAACAACAACAGGTTTCAGTTCATCAGTGAACAATTTGCAGAATTCTTGACTAATAATGGCATCATCTGTAGGTACCTTATCATCCATGTTTGAATGTTTTGGCTGAGCAAGCAGTACTAACTATCAAATCAGAATTGAAAAGATAACTGAAGAATTTTTTGCAAAGAGGCTATCTCGATTCCTTTTCAGTTACCAAATCACATCTGAAACAGCAAGAATTTCTTCAAATATGATAATATTTGGTTGTTTCTTCTGAACACGGTTAGACCTGATTCGAAATCTTGCCAGAAAAAATTCTGAGAAGACTCAAACAAATATCCTAAAGGCAGTCCAGTGTGGGTACGCTCTATCATCTAAAGCATGTCATGGGTTGCTGGTAGAGTACTGTGTACAACAAGTAGAATAATGTGTGATATTACGACCCCCATATGCCCCTTTACACATTATTTTGATCAATTGTGTTACTGACATAAAACCCTGATGAAAGAAGTTCCTCTAGCAATTGATGTATTAGATTCTGCAATTCCACAAGCAGAAGTCATGAATGTGCTTACTGGGGAACACACAAACACACCAATACCTAGCCATTGCTTTCCTCACAGATTCCCTACAGATAAACTACAGCTAGCTACAGTCTAGCTGAAGGGAACAATTTGATACCAAACCTATCTCCTGTACTCTCAACAGAAATGGTGAGGCATGACACAGCAGCTTCCTTAGTCAGATTCAAAACATTTTAACAAAAAATCCAGCACATCTACAGTTATAAAATTATATTTTCCTTTGTAAATTGTTTTATGCTAAAGACTGGATTTATTATATGGACATTTCCAGTTTATAGAACTTTCTGATTATTTGAACTGTTCTTATTTAAGAACTTTCTAATACAGAACTATTCCCTTATATAAAGAATTCTCTTACTTTTTTTTTTTTTTTTTTTTAATTTCTGCAACAAATATAGTTCATAACAGTCCCTTCCCTTCTTTGTTTAAGAAGGAAGGGAAAGGACCATTATGAATTACATTTATATTTGACTTTGTTAATGACAGATGGTGTTTCTACTGCGCGCTTATTGTGATAACAATAAGCACAAAAATCAGCAATTGCTGGTCAATCAGCAGTCTTGAACTGACTGTGATGTAGATAGGATTTCTCTCTGTGAATAAATCTATATAGCCATTTCAATCTTATGGCACTTGCTACTATTAATAATAACACATTTTTACAAAATATACTAAAATGGCAAATATATCACTAAAAGGCATATAACTCTAACAATAATTTAATTGTAAAACCAAAGATTAATTTAAAAATTAACCCATTATGTTGTTTTTAAAAGTTTAAGAGGAATAAAATAAACTTACAAAGAAAGGATAAAAATCAATGAAATAAAAACTAAAACTAAGCAAGAAAAATACAATGAATTAGATATAAAATAGTTAAAAGTGATTGTCAAAAAAAATTAATCAAATTATATAAATTTCATGTCATTTAAATAATACTGATAAATAGATACAGTTTAATAAAAGGCTTTTCAGTTAAATCTAAAAAAATATTTGTAAGCTAAAACTCTTAAAATGAAATCAAGAAATAAGAAACAGAAAAAATCCAAGTTTTATTTTTCAAAACTTAATTTACATGTAATTTCAAGTTGTTCAACCATCTATTGTTATTTTATAAAATCTTGTTATCCTTTCTTACCTGAGACCGTGTTAAATTACAGCCTTCAATGAAAGCTGGGGGATCATCTAGAGATTCTTCTAGGTCTGCTGGTATAGGAGAAAATGCATGTGGTGTAATAGAAGGATCTCTAATACCATCCGATTGCTGTTTTACAAAATTGATAAAAACCTACAAAATTCAACATTTTAAGAATTCTCATACTAAAATTTAAATAGATTATCACACATCATGCATAAAAACAAATATCTAACATGACATCTCAGCAAAACTGCAGAAATAATTTCAATAACTTAGCATGATATTTTTATCTAAAGAAAATGCAAAAATGTGTAATGGAAAATTACCTTAAGACACTTGGTGAGAGCAACTTTGAATTGAGTTTATTGTATATGAAGGGAAATTAAAATGCCATAATATTGCTAACTTTTCCAATATGCATTCACAAATTGGAAAATTAAATGTTTGAAAATTATTTTTAAAAATATATAAAAATATTAAATTACATTACTGCTTTCAAGAAAATATATTTTGTCAACTTGATGGAGTAAAAACAAATTATACAATATTCAAAGGTAAAGAATCAAAGCAAAAGTGATAAATTTTAGAAATATTTTGTTTATTTTTTTATTTGAGTATTTTCAACTACCAATACCATATCAACAAAGTCTATAAAAACAGCAGATGGAACTTAGTATAACAAATCTGACAAAAGCTTAATAATTAGCAAATTTTATTGATGTTTTCTACTCTTAATTTTCTATTTATTTAAAATTTAAAACTTGTTTAATAGATCATCATAAAGAAATCCTTGAACTTTTATTAAAGAGAGAGAGAGAGAGAGAGAGAGAGAGAGAGAGAGAGAGAGAGAGAGAAATTTAGAAATTACATACAGTCGAGTCTCTCTTCAACAAAACTCCATACATCGAATTTTTCTATATAACGAATTTTAAGTAGGAACGGTCCCCTTTTCTCATGATTACATTAAAAACAGTCTCTATATAGAGAAATATCTATCTCCATATAACGATTTTTTCATAAAATTTTCCTTATTTATTCAGATTTAAGAAAGCTTCAAAATCACACAAAATCAATATTTTCCTTCACTTATTCCTCATTTACTGTTCATTGCTGAGTTTTATATATTACCTTGAATTTCCTTGTTCTCTAAGTCCAGCGAATTCATACTCTTCTTCTGCTACATGCCTTCAAACATCCTTCTCAAAATAGTGTCAATTGGATTGTTACACATATAAAAGCAGGATCAATGGGGTAATTATTCAGTGTTGATTTCTGAGGGCGATATTCACCACCAAGCAATGAGATTCCTCCCCCCCCCCCCCCAAAAAAAAAAAAAAAAAAAAAAAAAAAATTGAGATGTGTTTAAATTGTAAAAAAGTGCAATTTCCCTCATTCTCCCAGACATAAGTGTCTGAATTCAACACTGATTAAAGTTTAAAATGAGTGAGATCGAAGATCATTCAAAATATTAAATTAGAAAAATAAACTATATTTTAATCAAACACAATTCAAACAGATTTCTTTCTCTAAAATTAATGTAAGTTTTCCTTATGTAATTTTCATTAAGCTTTCAAATAAATGCATGTTTTCGTTTTTGAAACTGTTTGAGTAATTAAAAAATAGAGTATTAGGTTAACATTTATTAGTTCATTCAATAGATTCATTTCAAATTTATTATTAAACGTATCAAAAATAATATTTGTTTAAAATTTACAATATGAATAGGAATTTTAATGTCATTCTCTATTTAACGAATTTCTCTATATAAAATTTTTTTTATCGGAACAATGGATTTCCTTATATAGAGACTAAACTGTAATTATAAAATTTCACCATAAAATGAAATTAATTTGACATTTTTGAGAAAACATTTTACAAAACACTAATGCATAAAAAAATTACTTATTGGCAATTTACTTGATACTTTCTAATAAATATATTAGTGAAACAAAATTTTCCGATTTTTTTTAAAAGCTAGAATATTACTATCTTACCCTTCCCAGAAATAAGCAAAACCACAAGTTTGCAGCAGATACCACTCGCATTGGGCTGAGTTTGCAATGTTTCCCACAAGCATTGCGATATATGATTGTCTTTTGGTGAACGCTTGTGGGATAATTCAAAATGCTGATTAGCTATAATGCATCATGAATTTTTTTGATGTCAGGAATGCTTGTGGTCCATTCATTACTTTATAGTTTATATACAAGTGACACAATATTTGAATTTTCTTAGTTTAAGGATTTTCAGTTTAAGTTCAGTTTAAGGATTTTTACTTTTTTATCTAAAGAAAAATCAAACTATGTTTTTAATACCTTATACATATTACAATAAAACGAAAATATGTTATGCAAGTAAAGTACAAAATGTTTCACAATGCTAAAAATTAACTGAATTATATTAATTTGTTTACAAAAAATTCTGTAAACTAACTTACATTATCTAATGTATTTTGGCAAACAGAGTATTCTTCAATAGGCAGTTCTTGAAGAGCTGATTCCATTTTTGAAAATACATAGGCTAATGATATGCAACCAGATTTAAGTTCAAATTGGAGCAAATTATAATGTTGTTCCTATTTAAAAGTAAGACATAGAAAAGAGTTACACATAACATAACAAAAGCGTTAAACATTTATTAGCAAGATATGCAAAATAAAAGTATTTTGCATCCAGACATTAATGTTCTGAAACTTAAGCATCTCTAACAATGTCAAAGGTACAAAATATCAGTAGAACATATTCCTACATGATATATAATAAATAATAAAAAATTTGAAACTGGAATTTGAAACAAACACACAAAATAGCACAAAGGGAAAAAAAAATAATAAAAAACTTTGAATACCTCAAAAGTTGTTGTTTTTTATTTCTCTATTTTAAAAATTAGTGACCCTTTTTAATACATTTTATACACTCATTCTTTTAAAAATAATATAAAAAAAAGTTTTTATTTTATTTTATTTTGTCTGACTTTTATGGCCACTACAATCTCTAAATTACTAAAGGAGGAGAGGGGGGACTTCCTGTAGTGCACCTAATAGCGTCTCATTGCTAATAATATACACACACTTGTTTTTAAAGACATAGAATTAATATATATATATATATATATATATATATATATATATGTATTGAAATAAAACAAAAGCAGATTCAATGATCAATTTAACTGTTCATTTATCAGGATAAGAAAAGTAGTTAAAAAATAAAGAAAAGAAAAAAAAGAAAAGGAAAGAAAATATGAGAAATAAGATGCAATTTTATTTCCTTTTAATTTTTAGATTATAATAAAATTTGTTTAACATAAATGCTGCACTTCATATAGCAGTTGGAGAAGGGCTGAAAGGCCAAATGATTAAAATTGTTGATTTTTCAAGACCAACCCAATAAAATTAGTAATAAAAATTGCATAAAATTGTAATTGCATCTTAAAATATATCTCTTTTTAAAGATAACAAAATGTCAAAAAAGTAGAAAATTGAAGATCTGCAGAAAAATCCAATAAATGACCCCCCCCCCCTTCCACATGCACACACATCTTTATTCTGCTGTAAAAGTAAAGTTACTTGACTCATTAGAGAACTCCATTAAAGTGTTTTTAATTAATTACATAATAATAAATTTAAATTCAAGTATTTTAATATTACCCAAACATATGAAAATTAATTTTTATCTTAAAATAATGCATAAAAATGTACATTAAAAATGGATGAATCTTCATTTTAACCTTTTTTCTTCAGACATAAATAAGTGAATCAATTACAAAATAAAACCCAATAAAATGTTATTTGGATTTTTATTTAATAAATAAATGTGTTATTTATACACTACACTCATTGTGTACAGTTCAAATCAAAGTTGGTGAATGTACTTCACATAATTAAACAGTATCTCTTGGAAAAAAAAAAAAAATAAAAAAATAAAATAAAATAAATAACTGGTCAGCATGTAGCAAAAGAGTTGAAATATTGAAGATACTGAGGTCCTTAAAATCCATTTGCATCCAGTGAGGGAAAAGGAATAAATTATGCATGTGGAATCAAAACTGATGAATATAGTTTGCAGAATAAAACTGTAATCTCTCTATTCTAAAATATGTAAATATATAATTATAAAATATTCTGATTCTAATAATCTTATAAAAGAAGATGAAAATTTCTGTAATCTTAATAAGATATGTAAAAAATCCCTAGCTTGAGCATCAAAATTATTGTGCGAGTTGACTGCCTGTGGTCATATTTATCCAACTTTGTGCATAGCTTATAAGAACATAATGACTTTATCGTGCATTGAAGCATCTTGTAAATAAGTGTTCTCAACATCTCAACACTTAAAATAATAAAGAACCAATTGTATTCATCTCTAGGACAAGAAATGTTAGAGGAGTTAATCATGTTCATGGTTGAACAATCTTTTGATTAAAATTATAAAAAAATAATAGATGGAATTTCCTCAAGTTCAAAATAATTGTCTTAATATCTGACATTCTAATTAGTTAATAGTTGGGGTATAAAACAAATTATTTGATTTTCAGATATTATATTTTACACATACATTAATCAATATACAAAGTGTATATAAAAGTTGAAAATTTCAAATAACAAAATGAAATATACAAATGAATATAATGGCATTTCAAATAAAAAATTATCATATGTGTGTCAATTTTAATAGCATGAACTTTTTCCAATTAATACAAACACTTTCCAGCATAAAATTTACAATGTAGTGTACAGACAAGTATAAGATTTTTTTTTACAGCATAGTTGTTTGCATATTAGTCTTCCACGCAAAGGCATCTGGGTCCAAGTTCCAAGTGAGAGTGGATGTTCCTAGTTGTCAATGTATATAGGTAAAGTCAGCAATGTCCTATTCTCACTGGGAAGCCTTTCAAAAATAGCTATCATCTATTCCAACACTGTCATTGGCCAATGCTGACAATGCAATTGACCTTCTATTGGACCAAACAAAAGTTTTAATATACAAAGAATAAAAATACCAACTAAATTCCCATAAAAAATTTCAAATATTTTTATTTATTATTATGAGTATAAAGTCCTTAAAATCCAATTGCATCCAGTGAAGGAAAAGGAATAAATTAATTGAAATGCATGTGGAATTAAAACTGATGAATATATTTTGTTTATCAATATATTTATATTTTGTTTATATAATATAATATTATATTGTTTATATAATTTATATTTTGTTTTCCTTTAATTGTTTAAAGCTTACAAAAATTCCAAAAGTAAATAAAAATTAGATAAATTAACTCCCTCTCTCACAAGGTTTTTTTTTTTTTTTTTTTTTTTTTTTTTAAGAACAAAAAGGGTCATTTTGATAAGTCAGTATTAAAACATTTTAACAACGGAATTGCCGATTAATGGGTGAATGCATACGTTTAGTATGGACCAAATTATGCCTGTCTGCCTCTACATACATTTGTTTTATAAGTAAGTTTATTTATATAAGTATAAGTACATTTGTTTTTAGAAGCCGAAATTTTTGTAAAATACCAAATCATAGTTTTATAAATAATCAAGAAATAAAAGGAGAAGACAAATTTAACAATAAACAAGACATAAAAAGAAATGCAAGTACAAAGCATACATATATAGCAAATAATATAAATGAATTATAACCTTTAATCGAGCATCCGTAAATGTTTTTCTAAACCATCTTTTAATAGTTTCTAATTCACCCAACTCTGTTCTTACTGTAATATAGTAACCTTCACCAAAACTATTTTTCAAATGCTGTATACTGCCTAAGCATTTGAAGTGTCCATTTACCATTATTGCTAATCTTGTGCATAGTGCTTCACATTCTTCCATGCTATGAAAAAATAAAAAAAGCCCCATTCAGAATTTAAAAATGTAACAAATGGCAGCAGAATTATGCAATATTTAAATATAAACAATAAATGATTGGTTAAAGAACTTAATCTGTCACAAAACAGTGATCACTAACGAAATTGTTCGTTAACCAATCATAGATTTTGTGTTGATTTGTGTGGGAATTCATTCATTTTTAAAAGCTAAATAATGTATAAAAAATAACATAAATCTTCTTGTTATAACAGGATTAATATACATCCTTATTTAATGTGAACAGATCATATTTTGATGGCTTTGTCTGGCTTTAATGTATTAAAAAAAAAAAAAGATTTTTTTTCTAATTTATTTTTTAAAGGAGAACTTGCTGAATCTGAAACACAGCATAGCTTTTTCTTGTCTTTATTTTGTGAGGTGTTTGTTATCCAGATATATAAATCTCTTATGAAAGTGCATGCTACCGATCACACTCTGTATGTGTGTGTATATATATATCTCACACTGATAAGGATAGCAACATTGATATTAACAAAAATAATTTACTAATAAACTCCATCAATGCTTTTATAAATACTACAATGTTTTAATCAACATTGTCACATTTTTTGTGCTTTATCTATTTGTTTCTTTTTCATACAATAAAATTATCTTACTAAAAAGTAAAAAGCAACTCACTGTGAATGATTTTGATAACTTGTAAATTTAGAGCATTGGTGATAAAAATAGAAGCAATATAATCTGAATGCACTTGTGGATTATTCTTCATAATATCACAATGTTTCAGCCATTTCCTTATGAGATATAGTGTGTGAAAATTATTTTTAACTTACAAGCATATGAAATATGTGTACACGGTTTGCTTAGCAGGTTATATAGGCATGCTCTATAAAGGACATTCACTCTCAACAGTATCCAATGGCTAATTTGAAAAACACTAGCAGACCTGCCAATCTTTGAAAATGAGAAATCATAGCATACAAAATTCAAATTAATCTGGAGGTTGGTTGGTTGATTCTTCATGTTTTGCAGCCATTTATACCATTTGACATTCGTAAAAAAAATAAGGTTTCAATCTTTCAACTCAATATAGTAAGCTTTTTTTTTTAAGAAAATTATTATATTATTTGTACAGCTTCTTCTCATTTTGCAGCTTTTTTGACATTTGTAAAAGCAACTTGATTTCCATTTTTTAGCAGAGTGCAGTAAATTTTGACAAAATTCACATTTTTTTTCCCTTCATGATTATTTTACCATATTCACAACATTTTTCCATGATAATAAGCCATGTTTATCAATTATGATTCTTTACTAAAATCTGCACTTTTTATTGTGATCCTATGATGAATTTTGCTTTCTCTACATGATCCTTTAATAAAATTAATGTTTTCTTTTTGCGATCTTTCAATGAAATTTGCATTTTCTTACTGATTTTTCTATGAAATTTGCATTCTTCCCTATGATATTTTGACAAAATTCCCCTTTATACTGCAATCCTTTGACAAAATTCGCATTTTTTTTCCTGCAATACTTTGATGAAATTCATGTTTTTACTACAATCTTTTCACAAAACTCATTTTTTAAGTAGTCATAAAATTTGCGATAGTTTAATGTGACAGATCAGTAAATTTTGCAACAGTTTTGCATGACCTATCAGCAAAATTTGCAACATTTTTGCACAAATGATTGGTAAATTTTTTTGTACCTTTTCATGATCAATTAACAAAATTCATTATTTATTTCCATGACTTTTTGACAAAATTTGCAATATATTTCCCTTAATAGTTTATTGAAATTCAGGATTTTTTGCATAATCTTTTGATGAAATTTGGACTTTCTGAATCCTTAACAAAATTAGTAACTT
This sequence comes from Maratus speculifer, assembly GCA_964019185.1. Classification (NCBI taxonomy): domain Eukaryota; kingdom Metazoa; phylum Arthropoda; class Arachnida; order Araneae; family Salticidae; genus Maratus; species Maratus speculifer. Next base: position 273,832,854 of record OZ025289.1, on the reverse strand, counting down.
TATTCAGCGAACAATTGAAGATAATCACAATTTGTTTCTGAGATCTTTGACAAAATATCCAACATTTTCCCACAATTGTTTAAAGACATTCTCTCTCTCTCTCTCTCTCTTTTTTTTTTTTTTTTTTTTTTTTTTTTTTTTTTTTTTGTGACTGATTTACAAAATGATTTAGGGAAATTCCATAAAAGAAAAAAAATTGCAGACTTCCAAAGAATTTTAAAATATATTTGGAGAAGTATCCTAGGTTTATGGAAGAATTTGCAGAGAGACATAATGTACAGCATTTTTCATTATGCAGGACCTTTCTTTTCTGTGCACAAATTGTGCAGTTCTGCATAACATTTCAAACCCTGCTCTTCAAGAAACTCTTAAAATGGTACCCTTGCTTCTAAGGAAGGAAATTCTTGTGTATATAGTCACAGATATATAATCCATTAATGGCTAATATACATTAAAAGGATTTTATGTTAAAAAGTTTGTTTTGCAATCAAGACCCTCCCCCCTCCCCCCTTTCAGCATTTTTTAATGTCTGACCAATTTTTTTAATAACTTTAAAATTTAGAAAATTTTGGAGCAAAGTCACTCCTGAAAAATGTGCTGCACAAACTAAAAATTGTAAATGGATTTTTTTTTTTTTTTTTTTTTTTTCAAAAATCATAGTTTGAGACGCATTTTTATAGCATCATAGTTTATAGGTTCAAATCATAGCAATTACCATTTTTTCGTAGCAAGTCTGCATTAGTCATAGATGTATTGTTCTAGTAACAAAAACGTTTTAAATGAGGTAAAAAAATTTTAAAGGCATTTTGATCAATAAAAATATTTCTTAAAAAGTTTCAAATTAAAATTTTTATATGGATCCCTGGTTCTATAAGTCACATTTGGTAAAAATTTTCTATTACACTAACAAATAAGCAAAAAAAGTTCCATTTGTTTAACACTAAAACGGATAGAGTTATGAACTTTGAAATGCATGACTTAGACAAATTTTCTACACCTGAAGAAGAGATGAGTTGGGCCATGCTTTGATGAATTACACACAAAGTGCTTAATGTATCAAATGGATTTATTTTGCATGTATATTTCAACAGTGCAGGTTGAGCATGACTTAGAGCAAGTTTTAAAATAACTTTACTTTTTATTAATAGAGTTTTAGATTAGATAATCTAAAAGTATTTTAAAATATGTATCATTTTGTAAAGAATTGCAATTGTTGCTTTTCATCACTTCCCTTAACATTTTTTTTTTTTTTTTTTTTTTTTTTTTTTAAACTTTAGCTTACATATTTTCTTTAATATGTCAGAATGAAAATTCATTTCAAATTTATATTGTAATGTTAATTATACTCTCTCAACTTTTATTTTTTACATCTGAGGATTATTTATATTTCTAGTAAATTTGTGAATGAATCTTATTTAGCAGCAAAAGAGATGCTTCAATTTTAAACAGCTATTACTTGGTCAGTTTTAATTGTACAACGATAGGCCTTTTTTTCTTAATTCTCAACGTTCAATATTTTTACTAATTACAAATTATAGGACAGAGAGATTGTATAAACATTTTAACTTCATATTTTATCAAGAAATATTTTTATTGACCCAAACTATTTTTAAAATACAGTATATTCTTTTTGATCTGCACATGTCAAGACCAAGGGGTTTGTGTATTATAAAATTTTGCAGTTATAAGTTATTTCTTTGTTTACATTCTAATATTTGGAATCAAATATAACAATCACACTTAAATAACACAGAAATAAACAAAAATGCTTTAATTATTTATTTTTTTTAATTAAAAAAAACTATTGAATATTAGAAATAATTTTAAATTATACAGCACAAAATTAATAGAAAACATTTCTACTTATTTTTAAATCTATCAAACATTGGAATGATAGTGGTTTGCTTTATAGTTTTTACTTTTTGCTCTGTAATTTAATCTTGAAGGCTTTTAACCCCTAGGGGATAAGCAACACACATATGTGCCGCAAAAAGGCTTAAAAATCCTTGTTTATCCCCACCAGTAAAATTTTACTGTAAAATTTGTCTAATTTAATTAAAGCATTTTATTGATTTAATGAGGCACAAATTTTTGTTTTTAAAAACTGGTAACAAAACATTAAAAATTTCGTAAATTTCGTTTCATCATTACAAAGGGGTTAAGAGTAAGGATTTCTTGATTAGTAACAAAAGTTTGTTTTTCTAAAAAACATTTATTTTCTTCAAATGCAATTTTATCTTTTATATAGCCAACAAATGCATCCAGAATATAACAGTCTGTTATTTACGAGATACATAACACATTTTTTAATTTAATTTAACTATGCACTATAAGATCTATTTTTTAAAAATATTAAATGACCCAAAGTGAAAAAATACACTTTTTAGCTGCCAAAGGTAGTAGAGCCTACATTATTAGGTTCATATAGAAAGATTTTGTTTAAATCAGGGCTGCCAAAGTCAGTGGGAAAAATGGCAGACTCCAATTCTCGAAATTTTAACCACTTTGACTCCAGGCTCTCTAAAACATTGGTGTTACTGTTGGTTAAAATTATGAGGGAACACAAGAAAAATAAGGCAAAAATTTCAATATTCTGTTATTAATTCAATTCTTGGAGCCTTGAAAGAAGCAGGAAAAAAAAGTCCTTTTTACTAATACATTTCAATTTTGCTCTTTTTAGCTGCCAAAGGTAGTAGAGCCTATATTATTAGTTTCAATTAAAAAGATTGTGTTTAAATCAAGGCTGTCAAGTCAGTGGAAAAAATGGCAAACTCCAATTCTCGAAAATTTTACCACTTTGACTCCAGGTTCTCTAAAACATTAGTGTTGCTATTGATTAAAATTATGAGGGAATGCAAAAAAAATACTTTGGTATTAATTCAATTCTTAGAGCCTTAGGGGAAAAAAAAGTCCTTTTTACTAATATTTTTCAATTTTGCATTTCACAAACCCATCGAAATCTAAAGACGAAAACAAAACAGAAATTTTACTATTTTGGATATGTGGACTTGATTAGGGGAAATCTCTGCAATTTTTATGTTAATTCATGTCCTTCAGAGCAGAAAAATTTTGATAGAAAGGTAAAAAAAATAAGGATGAAAATTTTACTAGTTCGGAAATAATTTGGGATCAACTAGAGTTTTAAATTAAAAAAGATTTTCATCTGCTGTGCACACACCAGGCAGTATATTGAGAATCTTTAACTTGCATAGCTTGATATAATCCAAAAAACAACAATAATTCCTTTTATGGATTTAAAATGACATATAACTGGTTAAATGACATATAATTTCATTTCAAAATTCTAACAAAAAAAGCTGAAATCTGAGTCAACTTGTTTTTTAGTGACTCCCCGACTCTGCAGCCCAAGTTTAAATATATAAATTCAATTCTTATATAAATATATTCTAATATAAATATATTTATATAAATTCTTTATATAAATTCTTTATATAAATTCAATTCAGTGATTTTAAGGCCTGGTCTATGGCAATCTTATTTAAATAACTAAAATGAAAATAAACTAACACTAATAACATGCACAATGTATGCTGCAGGCCCACGACTAAGTTTGTTTCAATATTTTCATACAAAAATTAAAAAAAATATTCAAAATTGAGGGTCTGCGTTAGGGATGCACAACCTGTGACCCATGGATCTATAGTGACGTGTGAATTTAATTAATTTATAACTGGAAAAATTTTCAATTTTTGTGCATAGATCGCAGGAAAAAATCATAAATTTTGTCGATTTGCGATAGGAAAATTAAAAATTACACCAGTCACTTAAGAATTGCAAATTTCGTTGACTGGGTAGGGGGAAATCACAAATTTTGTTGATTGGGCATGGAAGAAACATTTTTGTTGATTGAGCACAGAAAAATTGTGAATTTAGTTGATCGAGAGCAAAAAAGTGTCAAATTCCACTGATCGAGCACAGAAAAATCACGAATTTTGTCAATTAGATGAAAAAAAATCTCAGATTTCGTTGATCGGGAAAGAAAAAAAATCTAAATTTTTTGATGGTGCGTAAAAAAATTGCAAATTACCTTCATAGGTTGTGAAAAAATTGCTTGTTTTGTGTGTTCACTGCATGAAAAAAAAGCACATTTTGTTAACCAGGTGTGTAAAAATAAAAAATATCATCAATTGATCATGGAAAAATCAAGAATTTTGTCTATCGACCTTTGAAAAATCTCGAATTTTGTCTACTGATCTCTGAAAAATCATAAATTTTGTCGATCAAGCACAAAAAAATAGCAAATTTCGTCGATCTTGCATGAAAAAAAAAAAAAAAAAAAAATCAACAATTTCATTGACAGGGCATCAAAAAATCATCAATTTTGTCAATCAGGCATGGAAAAATTGCCAATTTAAATGATCAGGAATAAAACAATTGTGAATATGGTCGACTGGATTCATAAAAAACAAGAATATGACAATCGACCACTTGCAAATTTTGGAACAAAAAAATTGCTAAGTTCATTAATATAGCAAGAAAAAAAAAAAAAACATGCAGATTTTGATGATGATGTGCAGAAAACTGAAAATTTGTTTGAGCGGCAGCAGCCTTAAGAAATATGAGCGATTAATCCACCGGACTCATATGGTAAAGAAAAACAAAATAATGCCACTGAATAAAAAATGGTTAATGATTAAAACAAAACTATTTAAGCACAATAAAGTGATCAAATCAACCTTGCAATTTGCAAAGGTATAAACCTATCGTGACATAGTGCAGAACATGTAATACAAGCTAAAGAAAACAGAAGAAGAGAGATTGAGCTCTTCAAAAGTAGTTATAGTGCTAGTAAACAATTTAAAACATGTGCAGTCACTGCATAAATAAATCAGGAGCAGTATGTGGTAATAACATATTATGTACATAATGAACATATTCTTCCTACAACTGGAAGTTAAATCTATAGATAGAAAGGAACTGGAAACATGAGAGATTGTTTACTTTAGACATTGTGCACCAGCGATAGTACGATTGTGATCGATGTGTTAAAGGGAAACAAAGTATGTATCTCAGTGATGGAAGACCTAAATAATATACAGGTGAAAGATAAACTTTTTCTCAATATGCAGAACAATCATAAATTTCGACAGTTTATCATGAGAAAAAAACACGGATTTTATCAATTTGTGGCAGGAAAAAAATTGCAGATTTTGTCAGTCAGTAAAGAATTGCGAATTTTATTGTTTGTGTGCAGAAATATATGCATATTCCATTGATCAAACACGGAAAAAAGCACTAATTTTGTCAATTGGGCAGGAAAAAAATCACGAATTTTATCTATTATGCGAAGAAAAATCAAATTTTGCCGATCATTCGCTGAAAAATCTGATATATCATCAAAATTTGAGATTTTTCTGCAAATGATCGGCACGGAAAAATCGTGAATTTCGTGAATCAGGCATGGAAAAATTATGAGTTTCCTGCATCATGCTTGGAAAAATAGCAAATTTTGTGGATCAACTACACAAAAATTTTGAATTTTTTTGATCGGCTTTGAAAAAAATGCACATTTTTTTGATTAGGTATGACTAAATTTCAAATTTCATTGATCGGGCATGGAACAATCAGGAATTTCATAGATTAGAAAAAACTTGTTAATCAGTTTCTCTGTTCCTTCATTCACAAAATTCACATTTTTTATTTGTCACTAACCACTTATGTTTCTCTTTTAGTACTTTTAATGAAACAAAATTTAGTCTCTCGAAAATTCAAGGAATATTATTACATCTCGAAAATAATCCTTGCGATATTTGTTTTATGTATAAATATAAAAACTGTTGATATAGGTATATTATAGCCTTACCAATTGAATTGGATATTTTGACTGGGTAAGTAAACATAGAGAAGTATCCCCACCTGCTGAAACCAATTTTTTTATTTCATTAAAGGCCACAAATCACCTCCTTAAAATAAAATACTCTTTGTGTTTTTGATGTGGTCGTCAATCACCTAGACATATTTGTTAAGTGGCCCTTTTTTTGAAAAGGTTGTGCATTCCTAGTCGACAGTAGTGGAAGAAGTAGGTCTGGCAGTATCAGAATCATTTAGAAATATTTTTATTTAAAAATATAAAATTATTCAGCATCAATTTTAGGTACATTTAAGTTTATTATCACAGGCCTTAGCAATGCCAGGTGGATCTATAAACAAAAACATTAAAATTTTAATTATATTAATTTGTAAAATAATGAATATTTCTTCCTATAATCCTACAAATCTTAATTTTAGTGCAAATAAAGTAATCTAAACTGAAATAAGAAAAAAATATTTTCACCTATGAGAAGTGAGTACAACAGATCGTCCACTTTTTACAAGTTCAGTGATAAGATTCCAGAGAAATCTCCTTGTATGAGGATCCATGCCAGTAGTTGGTTCATCCTAAATAAAAGAAATTAAGCTAATTTATGCATTTATATTTTCAATAGTACACAAAATATTATGATAAAATGCTAAGCAGGGGTGCAAAATATGTCCGATACGGCAATTTAGGATCAGGAGAAATTTTAACTACCTAGGGAAATTTTGCAGGAACATATACAATTGATTTCATTTTAACAACAAATTCCATAATTCCCTGATATAGAAAATTTTCACTACAAATAAAAAGATCCATATAGCAAACTTCACAAAATCGATCTCTGAACTATATCTATCATATATCAGTGATGATTCTGTTCTAAATTTTTCGAAAATTTAAATAAAATCGATCATCAATCAGAAAATTCGAACACAAAAATACTGTAAATTGTGTTAAAAAATTATGGAAATAAGGCGAATTTCACCACAAAATCGCAAAATAACCAAAAATTTTGTTAAAAAAACACACAAAAAAAAAAAAGTACGACTATCATCAAAAGATTGCAATTGAACTGCAAATTTCGTCAAAAGGTTGCAAAATGAGCGCAAATTTTGACAAAATATCGTGAAAAAAAAAAATCGCCAAACGAGCACGAAAAAAACCTGCAAATTTTGTCGAAATATCGTGAAATAACTACAAATTTTGACAAACGATCGCTAAATAAACTGAAATTTTGCCTAATAATTGAAGAAAAATCACAAATGCTGTCAAAAAATGGCGAAAAAAAAACGCAAAATTTGTTTAAAAAATCACAAAAAAAAAAACCTCGCAAATTTTATCAATTGATCATGAAAAGCTGCAAATTTCGTTCAAAGATTGCGAAATAACCACAAATTTTGTCAAAAGGTTGAAAAATGAATTCAATTTTTGTCTAAAGATCATGAAAAAACTGCAAATATCGTAAAAATATCGCAAACTGAACACAAACTTTGTCAAAAAAATCACCAAACAACTATAAATTTTGTCAAAAAATTAGAAATAACCGCACATTTCATCAAAAGTTCAAAATAACTGCAAATTTTGCAAAAGGTTACAAAAAAACAGAAAATTTCATCAAAAGTTCACAAAATAACGGTAAGTTTCATCAAATGATCACAAAACAACTGCATATTTCATCAAAAGAGGGCAAAACAGTTTTGAATTTCGTTAAAAAAGAGCAAATTAAATGGGAATTCCGTTAAATGGAAGGCAAGATAACTGCAAAACTTGTCAAAAGATCGCAAAATAACTGCAAATTTCACCAAAGATTGCTAAAAAAGCAAATTTTCGTCAAAATATTGCTAAAAACGCAAATTTTGTCAAATGATTGTGAGACAAACGCGAATTTCGACAAAGGGTCGCGAAAAAAAAAGTTAGTGTTGGAAGTGAATTTTCCTCCCTATTTCCCTCTCGCACAAAAATTGAGAAATATTGGGAAAATAAATTTTCTATAGCTATGGTAATACAACATTTACCTATTACACAACGTAACATTTCAGGAAATTTTCATGTGGATTAGGGGAAATGTTACGAGTAGGAACATTTTCTGCACTCTTGATGCTAAGTTTATCAGATGTTTGCCTCAACTCTTATAATCCATGAAACAATTGCAGGATGAAAATAATAAGATAATCTGGGCCTTACATGATATTAATTGTATGGTTCGGAACAGAGTTTAATTTGCAATGGACCTCAGCTCAGGTATTTCTTTATTTTTAATGAATATTGACATAACAGCAGGAGACTACTTGAGGTAAAAATTCTCTACCGAAGGTCATGTGTGTATTGTATTTCGCAAAATGATAGATAATAAAAATTTTATTAATAAGATTTTCTGAATAATTCTCAATTCATGATTATAAAATATTTTACTATTTGTTAATTTATTCAACTTTATTATAGCAAAAATAGATACATGCATTGCATATACACCAATTTAAAAAAAATTGTTGAAGAAAAAATGTTTTTAAATTTTGAAAATAACATATGTATGTGGTAAAGGGGTGTGCTCTGATTATTAATTGTGTAGTTGCTCTGGTACTTCTTTTGTTAGAAATGAAATCCTTTAGGAAGAAAAGGTGTACTGAAGCCTTTCTTTTCCCTTCTGCATGTTGCATTTAAATTTTGCATCTCTTTATCAAAAAAAAATCACCCTAACTACCATAATATTTTGAAAAGGCTTCAAAGCAAATATATATACACTGGTGTGCAAAATTTAAGGATGAAAGGATTTTCAAGCGAATATTCAACAGGAAGTAATATAATTCGAATAATTACTATCCCTGCATAACAGCTAGTCCATATAACATCTCATTCAGGTCACACATGGTCACAAGAGTCACTGTCACTACGGCGAAACAAGAAATAGTAAATTCCATGCATCTCTTTTATGAGTCTCAAATGACTACTATATGTGACTCCACTGCCAGGTCACTGCGACTGCTGCTTTGTGACGAGTCATCAGGTGACTTTACAGTGTCATTTTATTGAGACTGTCATGTGACTGTCATTTGGAGGCTCAATTTCAAAGTCATTGAGAATGTTGCATTATTATAAATAACCATACAAATACACGCATAGCATTAATTGGGGAGTCGTGATCCTGGCAATATTTCAGCAGCTAAACTTATCAAAACAGACAAGCCAGCTCAAAATATTAGGTTTATTTAATTTATTAATGGAATTATAGAAAATTAAGATTACATTTTTTGAAATGATTATTAATTAATTAATTTTTCTTAAAATAATGATCGAAATTTTTGAAAAATAAAACATTGCCAGACACACATCTTAGACTCCCCAAATACACGCATAGCAATCTCCAGCTTGTGCAGATCTCTAGGGATTACAATAAGTCATAGTTTTTGAGAAAAGTCCATTTTTCCATTACATACAAATTTCAATTTGTGAGCATTCAGCAAAGGTGTTGAGAAGTACTGGAAGTACCTATTGTAGCAGAACTATAAAAGCATTGTTGATAATGATTTAAAAAAACATATAACTAGAAATTAGCCAAGATATGAACGCTTAGAAACACAGACTATTTGGAAGTACATGGCAAGGATGGCTTACTCTATGTATCATCAGCTTTTAAAACTGGGTTAACAATGGCATATTTGCGTTTTAATGGTATATTTGTGTAATGAAATGCCCAGTAGAAGTATAAAAGCAATGTTGAATTGTTAAAAACAGACTAATTTAATTGGAATTAATCTCATAATTATTATCGAATTTATGACCAATTTGCAGTGAATGGATCTTTCATGATGTCATCTATGCCTTTAAAAGTTAATTATAAACCTAGCTGTAAAAAAGTGGCACAGACCAAGGTGGCATTGCAACTTTGTGACCTCCTTTTGAAGCACACTTCGCAAAATGCCAAGTTTAAACTTTAGACAAGAGTTTGTTTTAACTACACTGCAAAAAGAAAAGATTAGTATCACATTAAATTAAGTTTTATAAAAAGCCAAATGAAGTTTAATTATGCAGTACTTTTATTGTCAGTACCAAATTAAGTTCATCATATTAAGATTAGAATAATTTTTTTCTTAAACAGAATAGTAATATTTGATATTGTTTAGGCTTCATATCTCTTTGAACTTTTATGGTATGCCCATTCATACTTTTTATATATATACAGCTATACTCAACCCTATGTTGTAAATTTTTTTGCAAAGTTATATTGTTCTTTCAGCAATAATTTTTTTAATTATATGATTAATAATTCATATATTTATTGTAAGGAACCATCTGAGTGGAGTCGTTTCAATACTCACAAAAGGTTAAAATTATCCTTTTTATAAAACAAAATATTAAAATCATTTTACAGAAAAGTAGTGAATCTGAAATATACAACTTTTTAGATAAAGATGCATTGATTATGAAAATAAACATTATTATACAAATGTAAAATGCTTTGTTCAGCATGTTGCACATACTAAAAATAAGCAGATAGACTAACATGAGATAATGAACAATGTTGCAGATAAAGAAAAATATAGATTAACATATGGGACATGAGATAAAAATAAAACATAATAATAGTTTTTCTTAAATTATTACTGTTACAAACAATAAGTATAAACTTACTAAAAATATCACAGGCGGGGCTCCTAATAAAGCTATTGCTGTGGATAGTTTTCTTTTATTTCCACCACTGTAAGTGCCAGTGACACGATCAGCATAATTAACAAGATCTAGCTTCTTCAAAGCCCATTCAATAACCTATAAAATATACAATTGAAGATGTAGAAGGGTAATATTGTCATACATAACAGAAATTTCTATGTTATTTTAATTAAATGAGAATATTTATGATAGATTATACAGAATATTAAGCAATTATAATAATTTCAGAATAATTCATAAATTGTTTTCAGAAACCAAACTAAAAGAATTAAAAGGGAATAATTAAACAAACTTACCTTCTCTTCTTCTTTTAATGGAATCCCTCTAAATCTTGAGTATAAAATTAGATGCTCTCTGGCTGTCAGTTCATCGTATAAGGCATCAAACTGAGGACAATATCCAATGTATTGCTGTACTTTTTGTAGATCTCTACGAACGCTATAATATTAAATGAACTTAATAAATGAATAACTATATAAAGCATAAAAATAAATATTAAATACTTAAAATAAGGTTTTTACTACTTTTTTCCACCAAATACAAATATGAAAAAGTTTTATTATTATTAATTTACCAAAGGAGTTCTGCTCTCGTGAATACTATGTTTAAGGCAACTTTTTTGATACAAACATAAAAAAAAAGAAAAGAAAAGAGAGAGAAACAGAGAATTATCTTAAAGAAGGAATTCAAGTGATCCTCAACAACTTTTTTTTTTTTTTTTTTTTTTTTTTTTACTTCAGACACTTGTTATTTTAAATTACTTGGGATGAATACATTTTAAATCTTTCTCTTTATTTCAAATTTATCTGAGATGGTAGAAAATGTTTTAATATTTCAAAATCAAGGAGAAGGCAGTGGCTTTATCCTTTACTCCTTTGCACAGATGCTTGTATGGCAATATTAACCCTGCAGTACTCGCATAGCATAGTGTTAAGTTAAAGGTTGCATGGCATCTGACAGATGCCAGGTATATTTTTGTTTTAATAATACATATGGTAATAATAGCAAACGCGGTAGTGTTTGGTATAATATGTTTAAGAAATGGAAAATGCAAACGTCTTTTTGAAGTTTCTGGCAAACCAGTTGATGTACGACAGTGATTTTTTTTTTTTTTTTTAAGAAAAAACTCGATGAGACGAACAAAATGATAGCATTTAAAAAATTATCGTAGTTTACTATAGTTTTTTATTCAACTTTTAACGAAAAAATGAGGACCTAAAATTCAACAAGCAATAGCTAACGATCCCATGGATGGATTAACTTCATTTTTGGTTTATTTTAATCCTTTTTGTAAAACTTAAAAACGATTTTTTTTTTCATCTTTGTATGTTTGACATCACTGAGAAAATCAAATTTGTCTCTTAAAGTTCCAGTTGAAAGTTGTTTTTTGTTGTTGCTGTTGTAATTTTTTTTATTCGTTGCCACCAAGTTTAAACAAGTATAGGTTTTTTATGCATTTTTTATGCATTTATTGAAATTAAATAAATCATGTGAAAAACATAATTATTTGTTTTTATTGAAAAGCATTTAGTTTCAGTTCTTTGAATAAAGTTGTGAGTGCACTGTAATTATTTTCGTGGCCCACATTGTGGTCATCGACCCCTTGGTTTATTTTGCAGATGTCATGCATTTTATATGACAGTGCAATAACTTTTTAAAACTTATACTATAATATGAGCAAAAATTGTGAGTGTGTGTAAATTTTCTCAAAAATGGCTCGAATGTTTTTGACAAAATTTTGTATTTTACCATTTTCGGACACGAAAAAAATCATTGCACTTGGTCACGTGTTCTAGAAAAATCAATTAGTGGGTCATTTTAGGTTAGGGTCAAGCTATTTATATCTAAAGAACGGCTGAATCGATTTTAACGAAATTATGCATACAACCATTTTTGGCATGAGAAAATTATTGGGTTACATCAGAGGTTCGTAAAATTTAGATTAGTGGGTCATTTTTGGGTCATTATGGGTTAAACTAATTTTATCTAAAAAATGGCTCTAACAATTTTGACCAAATTTTGTATTCTACTGTTTTGGATTGCGAGAAGCCCATTGAGTTAGATCACGTGTTAGAGAAAATTCGATAAATGGGTCATTTTTGGGTCATTATGGGGCACACTAATTTTATCTAAAAAATGGCTGGCACAATTTTGACTGAATTTGTATTCTATCGTTTTCGGACTCAAGAAAATCTTTCAGCTAGATCATAAGTTCAAGAAAATTCAATTAATGGATCTTTTTGGGTCATAAAGCGTCTGGGTTAAGCTATTTATATTTAAAGAATGGCGTGGTCGACTTTGACATGAGAAAACTAATGGGCTAAGTCACATGTTTGCGAGATTTTGATTATAAGGGTCATGATGGGTCATAATGAATCATGTCAAACTTTATCTAAAGAATGGGTGGATCGATTTTAACGAAATTTTGTGTACAACACATTTTTGTCACGAGAAAATCATTGGGTTAGGTCACCTGTTCGAAAAATTTCTATTAGTGGGTCACTTTCGATTTTATCTAGACAATGTCTAGCGCAATTTTGACTAAATTTTGTATTCTATCGTTTTTGGGCGCAAAAAAAATCATTGGGTTAGGTCAGATGTTGAGAAAATTTGATTAATGGGTCATAATGGGTCAAGGTCAAACTAATTTTATCTAAAAAATGGCTCAATTGATTTTATTTAAATTTTGTATCTAACGTTTTTCAGAACGCAAAAACTAATGAGGTAGGTCGTTTGATTATAAGGGTAATTTGTGGGTCAATTATAAGGGTAATTTAATGTAGAAAATGACTCTCACCATTTTGGCTAGACTTTATATTATATCATTTTCAGGCAAGAGAAAACCGTTAGGCCACATACCTGAGAAAATTCGATTAGCGAGTCATTTTGGGTCATAATGGGTTAGGGCCATTCTAATTATATATAACAACAACTCAATTTTACCTAAATTTTGTAATGAAACTTTTTTTGTCACAAGAAGACTGTTGAGCTGAGTATCATGTTAAACAGAATTATATTAGTGGATAGTTACGCTTCATTGCCAAATGCTGTCAAGCTAATTTTACCTAAGAAATGGCTTAAATGATTTTGATTCAATTTTATATTATATTGTTTTTGATTACCTGAAGACTATTGAGGCAAGTCACATGTTTAATCAAATTTGATTAGTGGGTCATTTTTGGTAATACAGGTCAGAGTCACGAGAATATAGTAACAGCCAAACAGCTGGCGATATTTGACAAAATATTAGCAACATTTGGCTGAGAAATAGACTATTAAGATTACGAAAAACAAAACATGTACTTGGTCCCAAATGAAAAAATGTCTCCAAATTTGGCAAAAAATATTGTCTTTCCGAATGCAAAAAAATTTTTTTATACATTTTTAATAGGATTCGAGATGCATTGTTAAACCAATATGAGTCAAGCTAAAACAGTGATTTGTATCAATGTCCTATCGTTGTAAATTTTAAAATAATGTAAAATTTTTTAACTTGGCACATACATACATTGTTTTCTTATGGAATGTTTTTATAAATAATACTATTATAAGTAACATGTTTTATGTTTTATAGTAATAATACAGAGAAACTGATAAAGTGAAAATACCATATCGAGTTGAACACAAAGTTCATTTTGACCGAGCTAAGCTCCTGCTAGTTATTCTAATACAGCAATAAAATTTTGGCAGCAAATATTTTGCTTTTCAAGATATATAAAAAAAAATCTTCAGTTTTTATCAAAAAATTTAAGTGACAAGAATAAAAAATGCTCTGGTGAGCAACAAAAAAGGTTAATATATTTTTAAGTATGAAAAAGTGTTTGACAAGTGCTTCTAATTGAGCATGAGATACGACTAGGGGTCCCATCTTGGCTGCAGCTCACTGTCAATGCCAAATTTGAAAAAAACCATATTTGCGCTTTTTCCATATAAAAGAAATTTGCATAAAACTTTCCATCTTTCTTTTTAGTGAAATTTTCAATCCTGCTTTACATGTGAACTGCGCTGTTGACTCTGCACTGCAAACTACACTGTTTATGTTGCATTGCAACGTAATCGCATACAAATCAGTTTTCTGTGCAGTTCTATGATGCAGACATGCTTGGTAGCATTGAATGAGTATGATACGCCACAGGAACTAAGGTTTCTGGAACTATTTCGCCTTCCATTCATGTTTAATTATGCTGCATTTCTTCTGGCTGTCTTTGCACTACACATTTTTTCGTAATTGTGACCAATGTCTTTCTTTAGGAAAAAGCGCAAATATGTTTTTTCAAATTTGGCATTGACAGTGAGCTGCAGCCAAGAAGAGACTCCTTGTCCTTTCTCATGCTCAATTAGAAGCACTTGTCAAACACTTTTTCATACTTAAAAATATATAAACCTTTTTTGTTGCTCACCAGAGCATTTTTTATTCTTGTATATACATATGCTGTACTGATATACATTTAGGTATTGTACTAGGTGTTATATTTAAAAAAACATACCTGGTATCCATGTGAGCACTGCAGGGTTAAGCAAATTCTTAAATGGTTAAAGTAAAGGAAACTATGAGCAAACTGATGCATTGAAAGATGAACAGAAAAATATAAATTTTGCAGAAAAAATTAAAAAAAAAAAAAAATAATATTAAATTTTTGCAACACATAAGTTGAACATGTGATCATTAAAAAATAAAAATGAAATTTCAACAATACGATACTTAAACATCCTAAATCTTAGATTCCGTTCAAATGTTATACTCGTTAATGAATGAAAAATTTGAAAATTGTCTGAATTGCCATAGAATTATCATGTAAAATTGCATTATATACATAAAAAAATAGTTGTATTTTTGAAAAGTTCAACCAAAATAAACCAAAATCTAAATCTGCGATCTACTATCAAATATCAATCAAATCCGATGCTTCCTATGGCAGTTTTTTCTGAACAGACAGACTTATTGTAATCTTTTTTAATTTTTTGTCACAATATGTAACAATAAGCCATATTTTGAAGAAAAGGGGGATTATATAATAAGAGGGTTGGTTAACCAAGTGTGTCGGTTAATTGGATGTTGAATAATTGAGAGTCTATAGTACTTTTATTGATATTAATTATTCCATATCCATTTAATATTTAACTGCAAGGAATGACAAAACCAACAGACACTATGGCTGTCTTGACTATATGTCATTTGATAGCACTTCCTCTCAAAACGAGTTTCTGGATCTGCCCTTGGATAACCGTTTAAACTATTTTTGCCAACTGTGAAACAGTGCAAATAAAAATATTTCCTTTCTAGCAACAAAACTAATTCAACATGGATTTTAAAAGGGAAATAAAATTTTATAATAACAAAATCAATATGCTTTAAAAACAGCAGATAGGATAATCAAGGTTACATTTAAAATGTCGAAACAATAACATGGCAAATGAAGTTAAATTTTAAAATGTATTTACATGAGACATTTATTTCCTATATTGAGATGGTCTTTTTAACAGTTGTTAAAATAGCAAATATAGCACAAATAAAATTTCTTTTCTAACAAGAAAAGTATTTTTGCCAGAATATTAAAAAAAAGAAAGAAAATTTAGTAATAATTATGCCAGATTTAAAATGGTGCATTTTAAATGTCTTGTAAACAGCTTTCTTATAGCGATGTTCAAAAATAAAAGGACATAAACGCTCTTACCTAATTCCTTTTATATTAGTTTACCTACAAATGTTTAACTGATAATTTTTAATCAAAGACAAAAACAGCTATTGCATCTCTTAAGCAGAAACATCCAACCTTAACCCTTTATCTACCGCATTATGAATTAATGAAAATTTTACATTCTAAAGCATTTTACGCAAATTATTTAAACTAAATTAAAAGATCATCACAATCATTTAATAAATATTTAAAGGATTTTTGAAGGATTGAGAAGGATTAATTAAATTTGAATTTACAGGGATTTCGCACAATTTTTATAACCACACTCAAATCTTTTATACTTAATTATTTTCTTAGTATTTTGTAGAATCTTAAAATGCACAAATATCATATTCTTACAATATAAATATAGAAATATTTCCGCACTGAAAAATCTCCATCCCCCTCCCTCAGCACCAAGAAAGCTGAAAAGGTGCAAAGGCAAAAGAAATCATCTTTTTAAAAATATTTTTGTTTTACATAACCAATAATGCTTTTGGAACAAAATAAAGTAATGTGTCTGTAACTCCTTCTAAATAGTATTACAACTAACTGAGGTATTAAAAGAATTTTATAATAAGTTATTTTAATGGTAGTTATAAGTACTGTCGGTAGATAAAGGGTTAAATTACCTTATCAAATGGGGAATGAATGGAAACCCGTTTATAAGAAGATTGTCACTAGTTTTTAAATTAGAATTAATCTTCTATAATCTTTTTAAAGCCGATCAAATAGCATGTTTTTAAAGTCTGCTGTATCTGAATGAGGGTTGGCGAGCAGAGCCCCCCTAGTATTAAAAATAATTATAACATTAATTTTATTGAAAATTAAATTTCAACTAAGAAATCATCAATTTTTGGGATTAGAGGGTCAATAATTGTCCATCTAAATTCAAGGAACTTAAATCATCCTAATTTGTCGAATGCAAAGCTGGAGGGGGGGGGGGGGAAATCTACAATGTAATGATTTCTAACCATCAATATGTCTACATATGATTTATGTTTTTGCAAAACAATGATTCATAAAACTTGAATGTGGGAAAATGGTCTTCAATGAATTTCTTCATTTTTTATTTATTTACTTATTTTTTTAGATTTAATTTAATCAATATTTTTTTTAATATTCATAGAAAATAAATCTTTTCAATCTTAAAGAGAAAATGATGCCAAGATAAATGTAATAATTTTTTATTCCACTTTTTCAACTTTTATCCAGAAAATTTGAGTAATTTAGTTGCTATTTCTAGAATAACTTTGTTAAAAAGGTACAAAAAAAAAAAAAAAAAAAAAAAAAAAAAAAAATTATATCTTAGAAATTAATTTAAATTTTAAAATTATGAGAGCTTACATGATTTCCTCAGATCCATACAGATAACTGATGTTAATTTCATTGTGATGCATTCTTTATTCTAGGTAAAATAGTTGTAAAATATAAACAGATAGAATTTAATAGATCCTGTTTGTTAATGTTGTTAGAAGATTTCTTAAGGCAACACATATTTAAACTTTGTTCAAACTTTCATGAAATCTTTCAATTTTCTACCTCCAACAATATTTTTTTCATTATTTTTTGACTGATTGGATTTTTTTTTGCTCAATTAATTATTTTAATACGAATATGAATTATTTTATTAATTTTAATATTAATCTTCTTCAGCTAAGCAATCCATTCAATCTGCAAATAGGAATCCTAGTAAGTAGACATTGTTTTTGTGGTATATTTTTGGTACAAAACTTTGTTGTATGCATTACTTAGATTTTATTACATTACCCTATAAAATAATTAAAACCAATAGGATAATATTGCAACTTGCAGGGGAATTAAGTTTGATTTACTTTATACTTCAACTTAGTTATATTTTGCCGTAGTTTTCAAACAATTCACATCCAATTAACATCCCCATACTGCGACCACGAAATCCATTTTCAAATAAGTGAAAATGGCTCCAAACCTGTTTTAGTGGATAAACAAATGCTTATAATAAGCCTCTATCTAATGGAAACATCTAGAAATAATTCTGACAAGTCCAGAGGCATTTGAATTTATATTATGAAAATTAAAACATTAGTTAGAACCTCTCCCTAATGGCACTAGGACCGAGGCAGTTAGAAAAGTCAATTTTTCTGATCCTACCTTTACAAATAATAAATACTCCATAAAAAAATCATACTTTCTAATAATTTTCTTAGAAAGGTTCAGATAAAACATATACTTATCTAAGCCTTTCCTCTTCAACAACTGAAAGAAAACATATAAGAGTGGGAAAAAATGCCAATACCTGAAGCCATTCAAGAAAGCATCTCCAGCAGTAACATTAGTATCACCAGTCAACATCTTGAAAGTTGTAGATTTTCCAGCACCATTTACACCTAATAAACCTAAGCACTGAAATTAAATATTAGTTTAGACAAATAGAAAAAGAAATCACTAAATTATAATTTGCAGTGTCAACTTTTGAAAGTACTAATGGGTTCAAAAGGGGGAAAAAGAGTGTAATTCAAGGCATCATGTGTAATCATTAAAAGTTATGGAAAATTTAATAGAAAAATTTATATTTTATAAATATTAAAAAAGAATAATTTTTTCTAAAACACCTTTAGTTAAATTTCAGACATTAAATTCTTGTAGCAAAAAATCCCTTATTTAACATGTACAAATTCATTGTGAAAAATTCTGAAATTTAAAATTCTTTTACAAGTTGATTCTGTACCAGTTTTGAAATTCAATATGGTACATGTGACAAAATAAAAATTTACCAAAACCGATTGAACATTTTTGCTGAAAATGTTTGATGGAGTATACAACAGTTAGTACAGTAATCAGAATATACATCTTTAATGATGCATCTTTTATGACAACAAAAATAACAAGAGTTTGCAAAACATGCAGCTTCAAACAAGTAATATGCAGCAGTTCGCAAATTTGAATTTATTAAACAGCAGAATCTCATAACAGCTTACAAATATAGAAGCAGACTCCCAAAAATTTGGAAGGAGTCAGAGAACATATTGTGAAACAAACACATAAAACAATAACATTTATGTAAAAAAACAAACAAAAAAAACCTGAGAAATTCAAAGGAAAAATAATGCACTTAATATGCACAATAAAAGAAGGACTAACTACTATTAATAAAACACAGACTGATGCAAAATGATTAAATACTATCAGCCTCATAACTTTTGCTTGATAAGAGCATTTGTTTTAAAAAATCGCCATGAAGACAATGAATTGCAATTTTTGTGTTTGAGTGCTGATTTTCTTGTTTTATTATTGCTATTCCTCGCCAAAATTCACGACTTCTTCTTTTTTTGCAATCATTTTACAAAATTAGAATTCTTGTCTCTTGCAACAAACCGATAAAATTAGAGCATTTTTTTTCTTTTTTGCAACAGATAGAGGAAATTTACATTTAGCCTATGATTAATTGATGAAATATGTTATTTTTTCCCTGAAATGTTTAAAGAAATTTGGGATTTCTTTCCTGTGAAATCCACAATTTTTTTGTGCTCAATTGATGAAATTGGCATTTACTTTGCAACTGCTTAATGATATTTGCAGTTTTAATCACAAGCGTTTTTTTGGAACCATCTGTCAGAATTTCTGATTTTCTTTTTCTGAGATTGATTGATAAAACTCACGTTCTTTTATTATTATTGATTGATGAGAGTTGCATTTTTTCTTGATCAATTGACAAAATCTGTGTTTATTTTCTCTTGACAAATTAAAGAAATTCCAATATCATTTTGCAACATAAACAAAATTTTAGATTTACTGAGTGAACAAAAGAAAATTTGTAGTTTTATTTAGGGAGGTAATTCACAAAATTTTTCTATAGCCAAAGTACATGATCGACTAAGGAAATTAAAGATGACTGGAAACTAAAGATTTCATGACTGATAATGATTTTCTGAAAATCTGCTAAATAAATAAATAAATATTAATTTTAAGAGTTCTGCTAATTCGTGGCAGAATCACACGCTGGTATTGAGTGTCTATTTGCAAAAACATATCTCAATAATTTCAGAGCTACAAATTTAATGAGTGGGATCAAAATATATTCTCTAATTGGTGCAAATTTTTCTGCATTGCAGACAAATTGCCTTGATACTGATTTCATTTGCGGCACACATCAACACAATTTTTTTTCCTAATATTGTACTTTCTCTCTCTCTCTCTCTCTCTCTTTTTTTTTAATAATCTGAGAAATGTGACATCTATGTTTAATCATATTTTTTAATTATAAACAGAAAAAAAAAATATATAAATATTAAGGATTTATGGAGGAGAGTCTGCAGATTTGGTAAAATAAATAGAAAAGCAGAAAACTGCCATTTGGTAGAAAAGAAGCACCTTTTTGAAATACATGGCAACTTTGATATTGAAAGTTAATTTCTAAAACAAAAATTTTGGATGCCGCATAGCAATCAAAATTGCAAACCGTAATCTGTCAGACTATAAATCTGCACTTATACTTAAAAGCAGTTTAATTTTATAGGTCAATGCTTGTTAATGTACAACAGTTACTATATATAAAATTAAAAACTTTATTGAAGTACTAGATACAATAACAATTGTTCTATAAAAATTTTTGTGCATAAATACATACTTCACCCTCAGGAACTCCAAGGCACAATTTATTTACAGCAATCAACTTCTTTTTCATGTTCTTTGAATTATACACCTGTAGAATAATTATATTTTTAAATTAAACAAATTAGTTTATGTTAATGAATATACATTTAATTAAATCATTAAATGTACATTTTTTTTTTCCAAAATGCACAATATGTAAAAATTAAACATAAAAAATGAACAGAGATCATACTTTGGTCAAGTTTATTAAATGTAGAACATCTGAATTAGCTTGTCCAGTTAAAACTCTCTTTCTTTCATTAGCTACATCTTCATCTTCCATTTCAATAGAGTAATCAGGTACTTGTATGTTTCTGATTTAAAAAATAAATAAATAAAAAACAAAATTGTAATTTAACAAATTACGACGACTATTTGGAAGATGATATTTTCAAAGACTAAAATTTTAAACCCTTATAAATATATTCTACATTTAAATTAATAATAATAATAAACATAATTTTTATGATGATCATAACAAGTTCTATATTATGTATGCCATACATTAAACATTAATATCCCTAGACCTATGATAAGAAAACAGTACTTTATAGATATACAACTTTAACTATTTAAAATGTGCATTTTTATTGATTGAAGTTAATCAGAGTGACTTTTGAACACCGTCTTTCACATACGACATGAATTAAACATAAATATACCTGGACCCATCATATACAAATTTTAAATAAAGTTTCAGTTTTACAATTTTTGGAACTGCAAATTTTGAAGGTTCTAAGCATCACACATTTTTAATTTTTATATCGTTGCGTAAAGAAAAAAATGCAGTTTTAAACAAAATTTGTTATGAATAATATTATGAATTATGTAAATGAAACCTGTATCTAAATTTGTTTTTGAATTGTTAAATTTTTTTGTAGTTTTTAATACTTTTTTTGCCATTGTGGCAACAGAAGTATTCCATTTTTGGACATTAAATGTGGACTAATCAGAAAATGAATAAAATAAAAAATATAAGTATTCTATTTCTGGACATTGAGCATGGATCAATCAGAAAATGATTAAAATAAAATAAGTTGCACAGTTCAACCAATAAAAAGATTCAGATATACTTCAGATTTCCCAATTCTCAACCAAGAACAACAACTATTTTCCAAATAGTTAAAAAATTATACCTAATATACTTTTACTCAATTATTTGTTTATTTTTTATTTAATAATTCAATAATTAATTTACATCATATAATTAAATAAGGTAAGAAGATTTAAAATAAAATTATGTCTTTTAAGTACAGTAAAGCCCCGATAATTCAAATTAATTGGGACCAGACCCAAACCGGATTATCCGGAGAATTAAAAAATGAAATAAAATTAAACATATTAACACAAAATCACCTTTATGTGAAACTTATTGAATATTTACAGACAGTAAAAATGTTTACTTTGTTTAATTCTTCCGATAAGATTTCAGAAAACATTTTTATTCATTCAGAATAGAAGGATGAAACAAATTACTGTTATGGAAATTAGCCAATTGCTTCTCAAACTTGAAAAAAATAATAATCAAATTGATCCGGATTATCTGGAGATCTGGATTAATGGGGTTCGAATTAGCGGGGTTCTACTGTTGATTTATAATTAACAAGAAAGCATTTAAGAAGAAAACATTTAAGAAGAAAGCATTTTCATTGATAAAAATGAAATATTAAATCTATGAATGTGTCCAAATAAAATAAAATTTCTGAACTTTTTACTGTGCAGATACTGAGATTAGGTTATCATCAAGGTGACTATGGAACCTAAAAATCAATTGATGTGCAAAATTCTTGCTGCCAAACATAATACCATTTTCTCAAAAATGCATTTATTAATAACATATAATGGACTAAAATATGCATGGA
The DNA here is from genome assembly GCA_964019185.1 of Maratus speculifer. Taxonomy (NCBI): domain Eukaryota; kingdom Metazoa; phylum Arthropoda; class Arachnida; order Araneae; family Salticidae; genus Maratus; species Maratus speculifer. Next base: position 273,810,193 of record OZ025289.1, on the reverse strand, counting down.
TCAAAGGTATCAAAAGTTTGTGCCAATGAAAATGATGTTAACTTCAATGTATTTTTTGTTGATTAAACTAAATGTATAATAATTGTATTAAAATGGCATAACTTTTACTGATTTTCCATTTTATGATTGAAAAGCATAAAATTAGGACCTTAATTACTTTGATTACATTATTTTAAAACTAGAGACTTTTCTCCCTATGATAGTCCCTTTTTCCAAATTAACTTTGAATCAAACAATATACATTATATGAATTTGACTTTCTATATTATAAAGGCCAAACGTATCTGTGCGTAACACATACGTCATTTTGCTCATGGTAACACTTTTAAATAAATTTCGGTATTGCAATTTTCGCTACTAAAAGTTTTTAAACTTCTTAATGTCGCACATTTTCAATTTTTACACCATCGTGTAGACAAAAAATGTACTTTTAAATGAAGTTTGTTTGAAAGCTGTATCTTAATTTGTCTTTGAAATATTATTTTTTTTTTAGCTTTTAGTACCTCTTTTCTAATCGTGGCAAACAGAGGACTCCATTTCTATTTAAAGCAAATAAGGAAAAAATTGAGTGCTGTATCTTTATGTTGCTATTTTCTCATTAAAAGGGAAAAAATAGAAATTTAAATACCTTCTGTTATAAAACCCAGTGAATTTTGACTTCATTTACACAATTTGATTTACATGTAAAAGAATATCAACAGTTTAATATCTATTTCAGCTAATAGCATCGAGACTTCAAGTTTTGAATCAAAATTATCAAATTAAAATGCCAATTTATTTGAAACGTGAATACAGATGTGAAATGTACATTTGTAAATTTTGATATGGTGAAAAAAGATGCCGGGTTTAGATTTCACGGGAAAAAAAATTCTATGATTTCGTCAAAGTTGAATAAATTTTGCTTTTTATCATTTTGGAATATTAGCATAAGAACCTTTATTGATAACTTTATCATAATAACATATCTTTATAATTTTTTACTGCTTACATATACGATTAAAGTTTAATTTTGACAATTTCTACAACTGCATTTTATAGAAATAGAGTTTGTTGGGTACTACTCTGTTACCCCGTTGACCAAAATACTATCGCCAAATTATAAGATTAAATGCCAATAATGGATGATCGTGAATGTCAATTCAATGAAATTAAATACGATACACGTGTTTAAAACATCATTAAGTTATTTTTATATCGATATTTTAATTTTATTTTTATCAATATTCTGCTAATTATTTGTTTTTTTTTTTTTGTTATTTAAAATAAAAATTACGTCAATATGTATAATTTGCTATTAGTTTGGCGAAATCGGTCGACGGGATAACAGAGTAGTACCGTATTTTGTTAATTCGAAGATAAATATCGTTTGTTTAAGAGTTTGACGTGCCAATATAAAATGCATTTTTTTATGATAACTAATTTTGTAGGTTTATTATAAGTTAATGAAACAGTTCCTTCTTAAACATTTTCTTTCATTAAAATTTGACGGGTTCTACCTTGTATATTTTAAAGCAATATGGACTTTCACCTGGAATGCATTAGACAAAATTTGGGGGTATATTTGGTACATAAATTTGGGCTGCATTAGACAAAATTTGGCTAAGCTATTTTAGGTGAGCATTTATAAGGAGTCAATGAGGTTGTTATGAAAATAGGAATTAAAATTTTCTTTAATTGTTTACTAAAAGAGGTATTACAATGGTTGCAGAGATTGACTATTGCACCTAAATAATGTTCAGGTGAGTCCAGAAGTGCACCAACTATCTCTGGAGTAACTACACTTGGCCTTTTGGCCTCCCCACTCCTTCCTTCAAAGAAATAATACTGGGTACTTCAAAATGCATATCTAATTAATTTTTTCCTAAATCACTGATGACAAAATCAGAATTAGAGTATCAAAAAGTATAAAATCAAGAGCAGCTTTAAGATATGAAATTTGTTTTATAAGGGATGTATACAAATTAAAATATGAAATTTAATTTTTATTCCTGAGTCTTATAGTTACATTTCAAAAAATGTTCTCTTACTTGTAAAAACACAAACACACATTTTTTTTCTTTCTAAATATAAGTTATTAGAACCCCCCAAAACTTTGTATTTTAATGTGCATAAAAGCCTTTATGAAGTAAATACATAAGCTGTTTTTGATTTGTAAACTTTTTGCAATTAAAAGTATGTTTCTATTATCTGTTGTTTAAGAAAAAATCAAGGAGATATCTATTTTAAATTACCAAGCATAATACAATTCCAATAATATTTTTGGATCTTTTGCATAGATTTTCTTTCAAACAGATTTACAGTAAGTAAATTTACAGATATAATGCATAATTATATGGACCATAATAATTTTCATAATTATATGGGGACCACTCACCTGTTTAACAATAAATTTTACCAGAATAAATAGGTAAGATTGGATAACCACCTAATCCATGCACTAAAAACTGATTGGAAAAAAAAAAAAAAAAAAAAACTGCCTTATTTAATAGTTTTATTAAAAGACAGAAACCTTGGCCAGGCTTCCATGACTACAAATCCATCACTTACTGGAAGCCAAAAAAAATCTGAATACTTTCTTTGAAAAAAATTGTATACTTTCTTATGAATATAAGTATGAAATACAATCTATATGGTTAATAACATATGGGATTCAATACATGACTGAAACAAAGAATATTGCACATCATTTCTATTTTTTATATTATTTTCATAAAGTATTAGCCTGATATGAAGAAAAAAAAAACCCTGAAAAAAAAATCTTAGCACTGGGGATTTTTTTAATTAAAGGACCTTAGGCATTAGCCTACTTAGATTAATGCATAATCTACTTCTGGATGATATATTCATGTTTTGTTTTTGAACTCCTCATCTCTTAGCTTGGTAACATGTGTGGTTCTAGTAATAAATGCAATCTCTGTGTTCCATTGTACAAATCCTCTTCTGACAGGTCTACCAAGTTTTTTAATCTTTGGATTCCAATAGATTAAATGCAAGCAAAAGTGTAATATCTGTAAGTTAATTTGTACTCACAGAAAACATGAAGTAGCAATAATTTACACACAAAGAATAGTGTTTAATTTTCACATTAAAAAAAAATGAAGCATAAAAAATGAATTTTAAAATTGGATTATTTTAATAGAATGAAAATTAAAGCATTTTCATTTCTTTTTTATTTTACAGATCAGTCACAATGTGACTTGTTATATAAAAATTGTGTGAATTTAACTTGGCAAGATCCTTAATCATTGACTCTGGTAGACAAAAAAGCCTCTAGTTTGCACTGAACAAAAACATCATAATGTTTTGTAAACAATACTGTATTCAAGTTTGTCATCAAACATGAATAATCCACACAATTATTTGGTTACAAATGTATCAAAATTACAAAAAAAGAAAAAAAAAATAATTATGTGTGGAATTATGTTCTTGAAAATAGTGTCAACTGTAGGTTCGATAATGGATTTTTCCTCAACGAGATCACATACCTTAAAAAGACAGATATATAAACAAATAAAATTAGTTATGTAAAGTTTTTAGTACTTTTTCTAGTGAGTATAATAACAATTGGAAATAAATAGTTTGTTTCTACTTTACATCCAAGACTAAATTATTCTCTGATCTATTGCTTAAGTAACCTCAATAATGAAAATCATTAACTTGTAACTAAGTTTAAATGCTAGGTTGTGACATTAGCCCTGTTAGCTTTATACTGATCAAAGTTTTATCTTATCAGCATTTTCAAAACTTTTTTCATGGCCAAGTGCAATTGAAAAATCATCAAATATTTTTTCATTCGACATTATTGGCTTTATAAACTTTTTTTTGTAGATTGTAATTTTTTTTTTGTGTGATAGTAAAAATACGGAAGATGAAAATTATGTAGAAATAAATCTTCTTTTATTCATTTGCTTCATAAAAAAAAATAATAATAATAATAAAATAAATAGACTAATGAGAAACTCTATTTAATATTCTGTTATTGGATTCACCATCAAGAGCATCCTTCAAATATGAATTAAATTTCCAGCAATATGTAAATACACCAATTATTCAATGACCAAATTAAGCCCAAAATCTTATGAACAATTACTTAACCCTTTCCAGCACACTGTGCCCAGTTTGGAATTCCTAAATTTAATTCCAAACTCGCAAAAGGCACTAGTAATATTTTAGTAAAATTTTGCTTTTATGATAAAAGCTTAAATTAAGGAATTCAAAATATCTAAAAAAATTGTTTGTGAATTCCAGTGTCAGTCAACAATTTCTCATTTTACTAACAGATTTAGCCCGTGCCGGAAAGGGTTAAAAGAATAGAAGAAAATAAAAATTGTAAGCTCCCGAAATATGTTTGGCTATATAATTTTTTTTTTCAGTACTATTAAGTTATATTAAGTATATTTTTATATTAGACAAATAATTTCTTTCTGCTAATTAAAATTGGATTCTCACAACATCTGAGCAAACTTTAAGGAAGTTAAACTGTACATTATACTTTCTTGTTATACCAATAAACATGTTTTCATATACAAATTTAAATATTATACATGAAAAGTTATTTAAATTATTAATGAAATGGAATAATATAAAAATGTAATGGGTATGCTTACTTAGGTTTTCTAAAAAAGTTGAACTCACAAAGCAAAGTGATGAAAAAAAATGCGAGGCCAGAAAATGCCATTGCAACTAGATTTCTTGTAATCAAGTCCCATGCAAATGGCGACTTCATTTTGTCATATTGGCCTGAAAAAGAAAAGAAAATTTTCAAAACTGCAAATATATTATCATCTATGAAGCATTTTTTCTGTAATTCTATACAATAGCATAAAATAAATTTTAAAGTGATATATAGGAAGGATAAAATTTATCTTGACATTTTTTTTCCAAAAATTAATTTTGATCTATGGCATTATATTTATAAATTTTATGTCAAAATAAAATTTAAAATGTACAAATAATTTTGAATATGAACATTATTCACGTATATATTTACATATACATTTTTTTTTTAATACCATTTTACAATCACATGGGTCATATTCACTCAAAAAGATTTAGAGCAGTCAAAAATAGATTTTGGAGTAAATAATAATAATAATAAAATAGTACAGATAAACAGTGTTCTCGCTGACATTTGACCAACGTTAGTAATTTGGCTAATTAAAAATAAAAAATATTCACCAAATGAAAAAAGTATTAGCAAAATAGATTCGTTGTGTAGCACAAAAAAAAAAATCTTTAATTCTTTAATGTACCCCTTTTTTTCCCCAATATGTTCTAAAATAACCTAAGCTTTCATAACTGCGACAACGATTGTTATTAATCTAATTTCAACAATCCGCTACAAATATATTAAAAGTATGTATATATATGCATATGTGTGAAAAACGAAAAAGAAAAAAAAGCAAAAGCAAAAATTGAGCACTAGCAATTTGGCGAATCTAATTGTTTGTTTACTCACCAAATGAAGAATTTAGTCGCAATTTGGCGCAATGGCGAGCAATAGTGAGAACTTTGCAGATAAATTAGTTTCTGGAGCAGAAAAATCTACTTCTGGCAATAACTGTTTTTTTTTACCTAATATCTGACAAAATTTCTTTTGGAGTAGGGGATGTTCAGCTTTTTAAAATATTTTCCCAAATTTTTAGCCCAGGAATATTTCTAATATTTTGGCTAAAGTGGCGTCCTTAAAAACTTGTGCTTTTTTTTTTTTTTTTTTTTTTTTTTTTTACCATTTTACAATTACGTGGGTCACATTCCCTCAGAAAGATTTGTGTCAGGAATTAGAACCCTAGTTCTTATCACCTTGCTAAGTAACATTTGAATCATGTTTAATATACATGCTTGTTTTTCTACTTCCACATACATATTCCTCTGGTGAACATATACTTTATTTATTTAAATTTATTTAACAGGATTTTTATTTCTATTCTTAAAGAAAAATAAAAACTTACCTTTTCACAATAGATATCTTCTTTTCTGTTTTTACCTTATTAATATATAAAATAGTTCTTTTTACTTTTACTTTCATTTCACAATAATTAAAATTATTAACCTGCCGTATCATTGACCACATGTCTAGCTCAGCTCATACATTTCTGAATGGTTCCAGCCAATACTACTAGAGGGCGTTCGGATGTGACGTAATCGTGATGTACTTCCACGATCCACACCCCCTTATTTCGTATTGGCACATTGAGCTTTGGGAACTGGAGGATGAGAGTACGGACATGCGTACTGCCGAATATTCTAATATCGGCGGGAGATAAATAGTACGATTTTCTGCTCTCTTTAACTCTTGTGGTGTTCATCGTTCCAGCTGATGTTATAGTGTTAAGTACGGCAGATGTTCTTTCAATGTTAAGTTCATGTTGTAATAAGTAATGGCTTGCGGTCGTCTTCTAATTATTTGAGAAACGGAGTTCTGGTTTAAGTTGATTTCGCCTTTCATCATTACAAGTTCACTGACGGCATGTTATAGTAATATGTGAAAACTTCCATGAATATTTCATCAAGGACTATTGAGTCATAGAATGTCAATTCGGTTCAAATATTAGATGTCGTGCAGGAGATGACTGTTGAACAAGAAATGACGTAATAGCCTTTTTATAGTTTTTGCTGTTTTTCTTCAGAATGCCAAACCCAGCTAGTTTATTGGTCATGTTGATGAGCTCTGGAATATAGCTAAATGATCAACTTCATATTTATTTTTATTGGAGAAACAATGTGTCATGGGGATTTCTCATATTAGATAAGTAATTGTTAGTTATATCCTTTTTATTTCTTAATAAGAAATGCAAATTAATGAATTTTATAAACTCATTTTTATGTATGTTAATGTCTTTTAATTATTTAAATAAATGTTGATATTGTTTTTAATCTATGTCATCTTTATTTAAGAAACCACATTTATCTTTTCTTCATTTAATTAGTTTTTAAATTTTTGGGGTTTCAAAATCAGTAACGCTTCCATACTGCATTACATGCCTCTGCTATATACTAAGCTTTTTTTAAACCTCGTCATCACTACACTTGTAGTGATGACAATTTTGGTTATGGGCCTAACACGCTTCCACTGCGTCCAAAATTGTCATCACTACAAGTGTAGTGATGACAGGGTTTAAAAAAAGCTTAGTATAATAATAAATAAAGTATATGTTCACCAGAGGAATATGTATGTGGAAGTAGAAAAACAAGCATGTATATTAAACATGATTCAAATGTTACTTAGCAAGGAGATAAGAACTAGGGTTCTAATTCCTGACAAACGCCCCCCCCCTCAATTAAACAATCTTTAAACATTAACTTGAATTAAACAATACTTTTTAAAAATAAACTGAAAAAAAATTAGCTCAGTTAACCTCATTTTTCTAGTTTAACAGATTCCAAAAATTACTAAATTTTTATCAGGATTAACTATTGAAACAAAATTATAATCAAAATCTTAAATTATTTCATAATCCAAAATTTTAAAAGCAAATATCGTAAAATTCACTTTCTGTTGTTTAATCTCAAAAAATTATCTCTCTTATCATGACCTGAAAACATTTCATTTATTTCAGGATACAATATGGGTTCAAGTAGGAACTCTGTATCAAAAAGGCATTTCATAAAAAATATATCAAACATTTCAATTTATTAAAAATAAAAAATTAAAAAAGAGGGCAAAAGATTCACAGACGGTGGGGCATTTTGCATATTTTTCACATATCTTCTTACACTTATCGATGGTCAACTCTGACTTTCTAAAAAAATAAAAACTCTGATGATGTCAGTCCCAGCAAAAAAAAATTCTTGTACATACGGCGATACAAAAGTCTCTTCACAGAGATATCTCTGCTTTCTTTAAACATCGGGTCGCCAGCATGCTTCCTCATCAAAGCAAAACGACGAAGACAATATCCTTCCAAAAAAAACGCCGACTCAGGATTCCCGGTCACACATCATCGAAGACCTTCCGAAAATTGACACTCCACAGTCAACGAAGAAAACAGTTCTATCCGTCAACGCTCGAAACTTCCGTCAACACTCGAAACTTTCGTTAAAAACACCTCCTTCGATGATTGCCTCTGTCAATGGGGAGAATCCACCCTTTAAAAGTTCAGCAGCCAGTAGTGAAAACAAAAGTTCTCTCCTCGGCAAAAACATCCCATCACGGAGATAAGCAGCCGTCAGGTCAGGGGTCAAAAAGTGTAGAACAACAACGTCGTCCTTTACGGCAGGGAATTCTAATTCTGTCAAGTAGCTTCAACTCCAGTAGTTAAGCTTCATTTCTTATCAATACCCAGCAAAAAATATTTGGAAACATTCAAAATTGTGTCATGGGTTTTTCTCATATTAGATAAGTAATTGTTAGTTATATCCTTTTTATTTCTTAATAAGAAATGCAAATTAATGAATTTTATAAACTCATTTTTATGTATGTTAATGTCTTTTAATTATTTAAATAAATGTTGATATTGTTTTTAATCTATGTCATCTTTATTTAAGAAACCACATTTATCTTTTCTTCATTTAATTAGTTTTTTTAATTTTTGGGGTTTCAAAATCAGTAATGCTTCCATACTTCATTACATGTCTCTGCTATATACTAAGCTTTTTTAAAACCCCGTCATCACTATACTTGTAGTGATGACAATTTGGAGCAGTCAAAAATGGATTTTGAAGCAGATATAGTCCAGTCATTATAGTAAGTTCACCTCGGAATTCGAGATACCAAGCTGTAAGTCTATAAATACTTGTATATTGACACCCTAAAAGTTGTCTCAAAACCTACATATGGTAGGGTGTACGCAACTATTAAATTCCAAGGTCAAAGGTCACAAAAATCGTTTTTTTTTGCGCTTTTTTTTTTGTAAATATCTTATTTCCTATAGGTTTTTTGCTATTTGTATTTATTATCAATATTGTAGAATACAAAATTCTCTACAAATTTTGTTTGAAAACATTTTTCATACGTCGAACCGTTTTCGAGATAGAGGGCGGAGAGCGCGCGGTCACAGCATCACTTCAGGTCAAACGGTGCCTCCGGACGAAAACGCGCCATATATCATTTTTTTCCTAACCTATCCACTTTTTATTCAGTATTAATTTATTTAACAACACTTACCTGTCCATGTAATTGCAGAATTGTTAATGAAAATATAGGAGTTATATTTGAATTTTAACCTAATTAATATAATATTAATAACTTCTTACATGATAAAAAAAACAAATAAATTATGAATTAATCGTTTTATTAAAAAATACTATTCAATACATTTATTTTTATTAAAAGTAAAAAAATGGAATAAAGGGTACAAAAACTATAATTTATGTTTTTAATCATCTTCTTCCTCTTCATCGTCGTCTTTTGGCTGCTGGTAAATTTCAAACTGGTCTTCATTATCGTCTTCAACGACATTTGTCTCAAGTTGTTCCATGATTTCGGGGTCAAAGGTTTCATCTTCGTTAATGTCGCTCTGATATGGTTACAGAAAATAAAATACGAGGCTGTGGGTGATAAACTGCTGAAACTTCATACTGTACTGCATTACTATAAGAAGATGCAAATCCCAAAGTAGATAAAACATCCAATAGTCTTTTAGATCCATATCTTCTGTGAAGAAATACAGAAAGGCTCAGAAGTAACTGTGATGTAAAAGGACGTTCCCGTATGGCAGCCATGATTGCATGGCTTATTGAAGTACATTTTGTTTTTAAATGATCAATTTGTCCTTTTCTGTTTTTGACGATGACTTCTTCTAAGAAATGTAATAAAGTTTTTGGAATTTCTTGATTAACATTATCCAATATTTTATTAGGAGGTGGATAAGATTTAGTTTCAACTATAGATGTTCGGATATCTTCTCTAATAATTGCTTCTGCAGCTTCTACAATTTTCTACAATACTGCCTTTCTATTTCAGGATCTGTTTTTTTACTTTCGTATTAAGTTTTTGATAGAATATCAGCTTGTGCATCACGGAAAGAAATGATTGTGAAAGCTCCAACTTTCTTCGTAATTACAATATCGGTTAAATACTTCTGTTCTAGTCTTGTAATGATAGTTTTATCATCTGGCACATACCCTGTCAAGACATCTTTAAGCTGTTTTAGTGTGAATTGAGAATCATTATTATTTTCGATGTAATTGAAAATCTCTAACACAGCTTCTGTAACTTGATTATCTTGACGAGGTTTCTCAAGAGGCGATGATGATGATGATTTATGTGAAAAGTTTGTAAAGCAAGCAGCATGGTACTTCGCTTCAGCAGCGACCAAATCATACTGTAAAATTATACGACTTTTCCCCAATTCTCCGAAATCATCCGCACGTTCTTCTGCTTTTTTTATAACATTATCTTTGAACTCAAGAGTACTCACATTTTTTATCTTCCGCCTGTATCTTTCTCTTTTCTTTTTCTCTGCAGCCTCATCAGCAACTTCGCCACAAAATAAATATTGATTCTTAAAATCAAACACTGCACCTCGTTTTTTACGGAGTACTAATGAAGAAGTTATAGTTTCTCCTTCTTCTTGTTTCCGTTTTGCTGCTTGGATACAGTTTTTACTAATGTAAGCACTTCGGCACTTTTCATGCACTTTACCAGAGGTTACTGATTTAAAATAATCAATTTTTCCGTCGTTTCGTTCAACACTTGCAGTTCGTAGAGTTTTCATACCGCGCACTACTTCAATAAGCGATTCACCTCCCGAATCTGACTTATTACATAGAAAACACAAATCAGCCATATTTCTTGAAATTGTACGTCCGTAGTTACCAAGAACAGTTACCTGAAATAAAGAGAACACGGTCGTAACTATACTATACAATGCATAAAGAAAAAGATAAAATATAATATAATAGTTAATAAAAATTAATAAATATTTATAATCATTGATTTATCGATAGTTCATCAACTATATATGGCGCGTTTTCGACCGGAGGCACTGTTTGACCTGAAGTGATGCTGTAACCGCGCGCTCTCCGCCCTCTATCTCGAAAACGGTTCGACGTATGAAAAATGTTTTCAAACAAAATTTGTAGAGAATTTTGTATTCTGCAATATTGATAATAAATATAAATAGCAAAAAACCTATAGGAAATGAGATATTTACAAAAAAAAAGCGCAAAAAAACGATTTTTGTGACCTTTGACCTTGGAATTTAATAGTTGCGTACACCCTACCATATGTAGGTTTTGAGACAACTTTTAGGGTGTCAATATACAACTATTTTCAGACTTACAGCTGGGTATCTCGAATTCCGAGATTCTTACCTAATTTAAGCTTAAATGACTGGACTAATAAGGGGAAAAAAAATTGGAGCAGGAAAATTAGTTTCCGGAACAGAAAAATCTACACCTGGCAGTAACTGTTTTTTTTCCCCCTCATGTTTGACATAATTTCTATATTTTAATCACTGACAAAATTTGCGATCTTTTGATGAAACTTGCCGTTTCTTCATGATCTTTTGACAAAATTTGTATTTTTTCTGTGATTTCTTGACACAATTTACATTTTTTTGTGATCTTTTGGTAAAAGTTACTATTTTCTGCTATCTTTTGATGAAATGTGCCTATTTTTGCAATTTTTTGCCAAAATTCATGTTTGTTTTTTTGACAGGGAAAAAAATCTGAAAGTTGTAAAAATTTTTTTAAATTAATATCTGTGCAGACAAAAAGTTGTTCACGATAGATTTTCTTTGTTCGCGATTATGTCGCGACATCGCAATGTTTCTGCCAGTGGGGTAAATGTCTTGTCTAAATATTCTTTTAAATTTTAATTGTTTTGCATTGTCACTTGGTCATTATAAATATGATGTAATTTCTTTTACTTGCTGCTTTTAACGTACATTAATAAATTTATTTATTACTAGAAAAGAAATACTTTTAATTTCCGCTGCCTTAAAATTGGTAACAAAGGTATAAAGATCATTTAGAAATGTGAAATGTCTCACATAAATGTATTTTTAATAAAGCTGTTGCAAACCGCACATATTCGTTATTAAGTAATGAGTATTTTCTAAGATATGAAGCACTGAATTGTTACTTAGAAATACGACTCATTAGTCATTACCAGGGGCGTGCGAAGAGAAAACTGCACCTGGGGGCAAAGTTTCAATTTGGCACCCCCCTCATTCCCCAACTTGACACTAACACCCCCCTCCCAAATGACGCCAATTGTATAAATTTAGCGCCTCCTAAATTTCTGCACCCGGGGCAATCGCCTCCTTCAATCCTCTCTTTCACATGCCTCTGGTCATTACTGTCTCAATATGCAACTGAATAAAGTGGAACTAACTTCAAATGCTGCTTATGCAATACTCCCTTTCGCACGGGGCTGGTTGTTACCATGTCAATACACAACCAAACAAAGTTAAACTAATTTCAAATGCTGCTTACATTTGTGTAATACATGAATGGCAGTCGACTGCGGTATAGATGCAAAATTGTGTTCTTCAGACTCTGACAATAGGTGCCAGTTTCAGTTGTTTCTGTTCCCAGTGTATGCATATCATTCTGTTTGTATCAGTTATATTCAAATCTCAAATGATTTGGATTCCGTATGGCAGGGTAGTAAGGGTCCTGGAATTTCACAAACACAGAATTTTTTGTACCAGCATTTTCTCAAAGAAAATATTTTCTTAAGTAAGAAGAAATTTTGTGCGTTTGAACTAGATTTATTTTTTAATTAAAAAAAAAATACTGATATTTCACCTGGGAAATAACAGTACTTGTACGAACCATGTAAGGGCTTGTTGATTCATTTATTTCTTTTATTATGGAAAAAAATGAAGTAAAGTGTAGATATATTTTTCTGAAGCATCAAATGATAAACAAACTGTGATTTATATTTATGCCAAGCGAAGTATTCAGTTAAAGAAGGTTCAACAACAAACTAAAGAAAAACAACAAGAACAAAAAAAAAAAAAAAAAAAAAACATGTATTGGGTAAAGCTTTGTCCATCATATCCACCTCCATGCAAAAAGGGGGGGGGGGGTTGCCGCGGATGTGGAAATTGTTCTCGGACCTGGGTCCGGTCTAAAATTAAATTAAATTGAGCAGAGTGTGGAAGATAACTCATGCATCGGCATGGCTGACTTAAGTGTAAATATTGAAAAATAAAGATGCATAAAATTTAGATTCGCATTAAACTAACGTTTATTTAATCTAAAACATACATATAAATAAATTAATAAACAAATAATTAATGTAAATAAAATGTAAATTAAATAAGAAGAACAAAAATATGACAATTAACTAGTCACTGGTGTACGCATCACTAATATTCTCATAAAAAAAAACACTTCTTCATTGACTTCATTATAGAAAGGAAAGTTACGCACATACTGAAAGATGTTTTGCTATTTGAAGCGACGACGGTGAGAAATCCATTAACATTCCACATGAAGACACAACACACAAAAAGTTCAACAAAATGAATACTCATAAATACTTCTGTAAGTATTTCAAACACACGAAGACACAACACACAAAAGGTTCACCAAAATGAATACTTATAACTACTTCTGTAAATTTTTCAAACAATCACATTTCAGAAAGATTATTAAACTTTATAAAAACATCAAAGCTCATTTTGAGCTCTGTTATTTTAAGACATTGTTTCAAAAGAACTGCCCTTTCAATAGGCTGACTGCCCTTTAAATAGATCTCGACTTCAACACGTGAACGCTCTGAGCACGGAGTTGAGAAGTGCACTTCCTGCCTTACAGCAAAAAATGAAAATTGCGATTCACGGAGATGCAATTTGCGATTGCGTACTAGAGTAACAATCAGATCGCGCTGCATACGAATGTGACCTTGAAAAATGACTGTGACGAGATGCGACCTTGAAAAACGATTAATCGAATGGAATGCAAAACAAATCATAACAGAGAGCATGTGAACTAAAAATGGATTAAAAATATGGATGTTCTAAGTATTGGAAAAACGAACGAAATATATAACCAAAGAACGAAATGCAAAGAAACCAAAAGAAAGTAAATCAGTAAAGGTAAATAATAGCTTAATTTGTATAAATATCAAGGAAAAAGGGTCTGACAGAAATTTAGGGGGCACGAAATTCTAACTTAGCCCAGGGTGCAATTTTCTCTTTGCACGCCTTTGATCATATGCAAAGGCAGATTCAATCCTCAATTCAAGAGAGAGAGGGGGGGGGGGGTGTTATTAATTAGAAAATTAATTCTTGTCACTGTACATATATATATAAAACATTCCTCTTAAATATTTCCTTTCCTAGTAAAGTCAAACTGACTTACCTTTATTTGAAAACAATTCATTTATCCTTTCCTTCATCTTCTTAAGTTCAATATTAAAGTTTCATATTTAATCTTTTTTAATAAAGTTACTTATTAAATACTGTTTCATCCAACTGCATTCTCTTAAGCTACTTTCATCTATTCCAAAATACATATGTTTACGTTTGTATCGCGATCTATACTTTTCTCTCTCTATTTTTCAAAGTGGTTTTCCTTGCATCCAATAGATGGCTTTAGCGGTTTGGCACTGTCTTGATTTAGCATACGCAAATCTGGTGACATTGCTTGGAAGCTTCTAGAGGCAAGTTTTTGAGAGCCGTAAGAGGGTGTAGTTCCGCGATGCATAGTAGACTTTTTTGTTTGCTCGGGGGAAATATATACCCAGAAGTTTGGATGATAATGGCATTTCATTCCTGATGTGTTCTAGGAGGATGTAGTAGCTGTTTATAATAGCTCGGCTGGTTACTGAATTTCATCATGTTTCACATATAATAGATCGTGTATATTTTTAGTGTTTTAGTTAAGTTAAATTTTAACTGTTAAGTCCAGCTCGTTCAGTTTTTTAAGAAGTACTTTAAATGTGAGGAGTAAAATGCATTATCAAAGAAATCTGTGCTTTTTATTTTAAATTACTGTAAGCGGACTTTCCTGTGTTTCTGTACTGTTGATGCGGAGGGCTTGGACATGTGTTGAACTATTTCATCAGTTTATCGTTAAAAGCATGTTGTTGTAATAGAGGAAAATGAATCTATTTGAATTTGGAGTCTGTTGTGGCATAGTGGATGTTAGTGTCTTTTGTCGGGTCACCTTTTAGTATGAAGAACTATGGAGTTTTTGCATCGTGAAGACTCAACATAATTATTTGACATCTGGCATACTGACAATGGGTTCTGATAGAATCGTCATTTTTTATGTAAATAACTTTGACAGTTTATGAGCATTACCCAGTTATTATATTATGCCCGTTTTTATGTCATGGGATTTACTAATGTTAAATATCAAATAAGTCATTATGTTTTTTTAAATCTTTTTGTTAATGAATATATTTTTGAGTTTATTTTTATATATTGTTATTTTATTTAATGTCTGTTAATAAATGTATTTAGTTTTTAAATTGTCGTCATCATTTTTAGTCCACCACAGTAATTTATTTCTTAATTCAATTTAAATTTATTTTAGTAAATCAACATTAAATTTATCGGGGGTTAAAATCCAGCAATAACATTTCCTAATCTGCATTAAGCAATTCTGCTAGTTTCTTTTAACCCCTGGGAGATAGGTTTGTATCTCCCAACAGATGGGGGGAGGGGGGGGGGGTCACATCACTTCATGATCAATTATTATATAGAAGGTTATTCTAAAATTAAAAGTGACGATTTTTCTGATACTTTTGCTAATTTATTTTCATTCATAAATACAAAAAAAAAAAAAAAAAAAAAAAAAAAACTGCATTGGTATTTCTAAAAATATAATAATTTACACAGATTTAATTTAGATATGAAGAAATTGAAATGTTTCTCATTTTCTCATAAATGCAAAAAATGATATAAAAATGAGTTAGTATTTTACGACAATTTTTAGGAATTGACAGCCATAGAAATGTCGTCATGAGGGAGCAATTAGCAGTATGTCAGGAAATTTAGTTTAAAATGCTGAATTTCATAGAAGTTTTTAAAAGTTTTTTCTAAAAATTTGCTTTTTTTTTTTTTTTTTTTTTTTTTCAATGGAAAAGAGTTTTTAATCACATAGTTTCCGAACAAGTACACTTGCAAATTTCTCGAATAAAAATGCCTTCACAAATGTGTCAGAAATTATCTAGTTTTGATTTGAGTAGATCTTTACAGAATAAGAAAGATTCGCATTATTGAATGGGGAAGGATAAGGATTTAAGGTATACTTAATTTTTAAAGTAATTTTTTGAATATTTCTGCAGTTTAGGACAGCACCATGCGAAAGGGGGTGGGGGGAAGGGAGGAAGGGGACGGGCACACCAGGCGCAGGAATTTCTGTCAGTAGAAAAAGTTGGTGTAGGGGCCCCAAAGTGAAACTTTGCCCCGTATCCAGTTTTCTCTTTGTACACCCCTTGTTCAAGTAAGGGGGGGGGGGGGGGTCATGACCTTCCATGACCTCATCATTGGATCTACCACTGATCATACGATAGTTTCCCAGAGCTTGCAGATTTAGCAAAAAGTATCTATCAGTAATGTCTTCAGATTTTTTTCAAAATCAGGTTACTTATTATCTGAATGGCCCACCTCATTAAAACCAAACAGAAAGGAAAAAATAATTTTTTTAAACGAAAATCAAAGAATTCTCAAATAATAATGCGAGTGATGTATACTATTGTTTTTAAGATTTAAAATCTAAAACGAAACAAACTTCGAACACTAAACCAGACTTGTATAAAACCAAAAACTTTCTACACACGTAAAAATTGGGTCAAAAACTTTCTGCAAATTAATTTAATGTTTAATAAAATTATGTGTTATATTATTTTGACATCGACAAAATTCCCGTTTTTTACACGATTCATGGACATAATTTGTGTTTTTCGAGCGATCTGTTGACAAATTTGCATTTTGTATCAATTCATAGATGTTCATAGACACAATTCATTTTTTAATGCGATTCATGGATGAAATTTGCATTTTATATGTGATTCATGCACAAAATTCATGTTTTTAGCATGGTTTGTGGATGAAATTCGTGTTTTTTATGCAATTTATGGACAAAATTCGTGTTCTAATGTATTGTATTAACTGTGATTGTTATGTTTTTGTCTGTATAAATAGTGATGCAGCAGATTTAGTTTGTGTGTACTTGCCATGCCAGCAATAGCCCCAGTATTATGATTTTTGGAGTAGTTAAATGTAAAAGCCTTTTTAGGCTAAGTAAATTTAAAACATCTATATGCTTTTAACCTATTATGTTTTTTCTTGATTTCTATAAATAAATGAGATTCAGTTACTTTGCTAGTTTTTCTTCTAATTTTATAAAACATCTACATCTGTTATACAACTACAGCTGGCAAAAGATGCATTTATTTCTCCTCCCCCAACATACCACAATAAGAGCATTTTATGCGGCTCTTTTTTTAAATGCATGTTTTTTACAGGATTCTTTGTTGAAATGTGTATTTTTTACATGATTCTTAGTTGAAATTTGCAATTTTTTCAAAACCATTTGACAAAATTTGCATTTCACTTGGGATCCTTTGAGAAAATTTGCGTCCCTTTCTGCTATCCTTTGACAAAATTTGTGCTTTTTCGTGACTCTTCAACGATATTTCACACTTTTGATGCGGAACTTTGACTAAATTTGTGTTTTTTCCATGAGAATTTGGCAAAATTGAAATTTTTTTTTTTTTTTGTGAACGATTGACAAAATTGATTTTTTACAACCGTTTGCTGAAATTTGCGATTTTTGGATCCGAAATTTTGGACTGAAGAATTTTCAAAGTTTTTGGCATCAAATGTCTTAAATTTTCAGAAAATTTGAAAATCGGACCTGCTTTTAATTGTGCACTAACAATAAATAATTCGTACATAAAATTGGGGAATATTTTTAATTTTTTGGTATTTAAAAAGAATTTTTTAAATAAAAAATGTCTTTTCCTTAAAACTTTCGTGAGTCTATATTATTCAACTTTGCACTATACTGTATACTATAACAGCAAGATTTGAATATTTTTAAAACTTCGTTATATTACGAATGCAGCTCATTTGCTACGGAATTTCCAACTTATTTTAGAATAGAGAGATTAGGTCTTACATGCTGGTAGCATCTATGGAGGGAAATTGCATAGATAAAATTTTAAAATAATAATAAAAAAAATGCTTCCTGATATGGAACCATACTTCTAATTACAATTAGTCAGTACAGCATATTCAACATTTGATCATGATACAGAAACATCTTTAGACACAAGTTATTATTTTGAGTAGGGAGCAACATAAATTACCTGTCTTGAATAGGAAAAAATTTTGATACTCATTGAAAGCAATATCCATCAGCCCTCTCCCAAGACAATAATTTGGAAATAATAGAAATGTTGTTTTGAGCATTTTATGAACTTCACCTAAATACTGGAAAAAGAAAAAAAAAGTTTTCATTAAAAACAAAACCTGAAAATTACAAAGCAATGAATAAGAAGTAAATTTAGAAAAAAATGATAGTTATATTTATTTTTATAAGAACCATATGTACTCGTGTAAAAGTCGACATATATATTTTCAATGACAAAATACTGATGAAATCCCTGATCCGTGTATAGGCTGATCCAAAAAAAATCCAATGCATTTTCAGACAAAAATCACATTTTTAGTGAAATACTAATCAAGCAAAAATAATTGCATAAAAAATTGAGAAGCATCAAATGGATCCTTCAAATTTAGAATTGCTCTCTGAATCTCTAAAAAATTATGTGGCTGACATTTTTTAAGTTCCAGTTTTAAGTTTTAATTCAATCCCAATAAGTCTCCCCCCCCCCTCTTTCTCTCACCCCCACAATGTTTAGTAAATTATTTAAAAGTTTACTTACTATTTTTAGAGTTTATTTATGATCGAGAAAAAGCTTTAAAAGTTAAAACTAGGCTGGCTATTATAAAATGTGAACAAAACATTACTGACATATTATGCAAAGTTTAAATATTAATTTATTCCTAAATATTCTTTTCTTAAAGATAAGGGACTTTTCACTCTTTAATTGATATGAAAGATATTTTCATAGTTTATTTGTGAAGAAAACTTCATACTCATCGATTGCATATTTAATGCCATGGCAACAAATTTCAGTAATGATAGGTTAGTTGGCAACCAAATACTAGGATTAATGTTTGCTTGTTAAACTTGTTTATTAAACTTTTTTCAAACTATGCTAAATTATTAAATTAATTGTGACTGTAATATTTATATCAGTATGATAGAAATGCAGTAGATGTAGTTAATGTGTATCTGACTGGTCAGAAGTAACTGAAATTTTATGTTTTATGGAGTAGTTAAGTTTACAGCCATATTTAAGCTGAGTATTTTTGCAATGTGTTTGTTTAACCTATTATTTTTCCTGCTGTAGATAAAGGATGTTATTCAACTTTTTAAATAAAAGGAATTTAGTTTTCAACTTGACTTTGCTTCATCTTCACATTATGTTTACATTTTTCAATCTGAGTTATTGAACGTAGTGATACTTGAAACCATCATAAATATAAAGTCATGTAATGACAATTGGCCAGAGATGTGGTATTTGTTTTTTCTCTCCCAACACTGCTTGCTTTTCATAAAAATCAGACTCAGGATATGATGAAATTTTGTGATGACTTTTGTAAATAAAATCATCCTCAGAGTTATCCATAGAATTGCTAATAAAGCACTTTTAAAATGATTTCACAACCATCTTTCTTGAAATTGACATTCACCCATTTATAACCAAAGAGGCAATAACATCGCTTCCCAATTTTTTCATATTGCCACCCTTTATTTTCTGCACTTCTGACAAACATATCCATTAAATTCAATTTTTTTGTAATACATTTTAAAATGGCTTGTTGATAAAAAATCAAGACAGAAAGTTCTATTGTTAAAAAAATTTGTCCTAAAATGTGATCTGCATATAAGCCAAATCCCCCTTTTTAAAAAACAATTTTAAAAAGGGGGTTAACTATATCTACTGCATTTCTATCATAATGATATAAATATTACAGTCACAATTAATTTAATAATTTAGCATAGTTTGAAAAAAGTTTAATAAACAAGTTTAACAAGCAAACATTAATCCTAGTATTATGGTATATGATTAACAACAAAAGAACCGAGCATAAACCATTTCATTTTATTGCTTTATTTATTTTTTAATAATTATAAACTAAACTTTTAAAATTTTCACCAAATCTTGAAAAGGTAGAGAAAGATTTCAAAAACATGTTAATATATAAGTTCATATTTATTTATTTAGAAGCCATATCTGATTAGTCTGACCAATAGACCCGTTTTCGTTAAATTTTGAGGCAACTTTCTATAACTAGCATTTAAACTAAGGCAACAAATGTAAATCATATTAGTAAGAGTTATAAAGAGAGTGTGTTTGCATAAAGAGGAAAATAAGAAGTATAAAACATAAATAAGTGAAATTATAAAGTATTAAATATTTTTTTCATCCATCCAGCTAAATACATACTAAAAAATCTCCCAAGTTAAAATAATGCAATTAATTCTGTCCAAAGACAACCAGCAGAATGGAAAACAAGCCCAAGTCATGTAATAATATTTAATGATGATTCGATTTTCAAAATGTACTATCAGTTAATTTGATTTTTATATATGTATTAAATGTGTCAGGAAGATAGATTATCAAAAATAATTAATTGGCAATTATATTTACTAGTGTAATGGCCAATCACATTCAGAACAGTAATTTAATATACATTTGTTAAATAAATTACATAATTAAAACAATAAGAAATATAGAAGCAAACTAAAATAATACAAAACAGTAATTTAGTTTACATTTATTAAACACACAAAAAATGAATTAATGTGACTTTGCATTCACTTGGCTGATAAATAAAATTTCAGTGTCCAGAAACTGAAGTGATGTGAAGTGTTTTTTCTGTCTTTTTTCTAAAGTTATGTTTGAGAAAAGTGCAGACGATAATGCAGCAGTGAGTTATTTTTTTTAATAAAGTGTTTTTAATATAACCAGTGCCTAAGGATTAATTGTGGAGTGTGTGCATTTAATTTACACAATGAACTGAAAAGAAACGAAGTTCGTTGATTAGTGTCCAATGACGATTTTTAATTAATATTTCTGCTAAATATTTTTTAAAAATCCAAAATCTGAATTTTCACGTACATTGGGACCTATTTTCGTCCATTGCAGACCTCTGCTTGCAATATAGTAGTTTCCTAGCTTTCGGAAATAAAGAAACAGACAAATATACTTACAGGGAAAATTTATCTTTCAATAATATAGATAAACTCATATTCTAAAAGCAAGAAATACAAATTCTATTTTAAGATAGAAAAGATAGTTATTTATAGCTATTTTAAGATAGTTTTATGTTTCTTACTTTTAATATATAAATAATATAAAAAAATCATCTTAAGGTGATTTATAATTTTAATATATTTGGCTGAAGAAATTTAAAATGTTGTCTTTTACTTATTTATTTGATTACTAGATGCCTTTGGAGACCATTAAATATATACTAAGCAGTGCATTATGTTATTTCCATTCTTAAATTTATATAGTCAGTGAATCCTTCCCTAAATTCATAGATTCTTATAAGAGAAATCAAGAATTCTTTGTGATCTTGATAATATGTCATACATTTTTTGTTACATATTTCATCTCTTTTGACAACTATTTTTTAATTTCCGTAGCTGTAAAAATTAGTGAAATTTCATCGGTTTAAACTGAGATTTGTTCATGAGTTATCGAAATTAAACATACTTTACCTAATTTTTTAATGTTATGAAATTTATTTAAATTTAAAAATCATGCATTTATAATTTTTTTTATTATTTAATAATTAAAAAACGAATATGCATATTTTTGTATTTTATGTAGTATGATTTCATAAATATAACACAAATGTAACATAAATATGACGTAAAAGAAACATAACTAACGGAGGCAAAGTAAAATCCTTGTGAAAGCAAACCATATCCACATTTAGCACCTTCAATTTACATGCTATGACGTCATAAGAATATTGTCCATGTCCATTCATTGTTGGAGTGCTTTGCAAATTATTGTCTTCGTGGTTTAATTTTTTTTTCGTTTATGTGAATGAATCTTTTGTGTGTGTTTTTTAGCAACTTATCAGATTTCTAAAGATGGTAGAAAAACATGATTTTAAAATTATTTATAAACATATATTTATTTAATAAACATTATATATGCCATATGTTAAAAATGATGCGATGTTTGTATAAATAATTTTAAGTATATACATTTTACATATGCAAAAAACAAAAGGTCTATTCCAGTAGTAAAAAAGCATCCTCATAGGCAACCACATTTTTCATTTAATGTAAAAAAAAAGTTCGCCAAAAAAACCAGAACAGGATATAGAACTCTTCCCAATTGAAGTTATCGTAGAATAAATGTTTATTTGAACGTAAATTAGATACAAAAATGTTTGATGTTTAAATGAAATATTTGACAGAGATGTCACATGCTCATCGGGTTTGGTGCAATGTTTTTCTTTTAAGAATTTGGCGAAAACTTTATTTTTAAATATCAGTTATGCATATGTTTTTAATTATTTTCTATTATTTAAAAAAGGAAATAAGAAATAAACGATATTTCATACAATAACTATGTAGAATAAAACAATTTATGTCATTATAAGAAATAAAATAAAAAAATTCCTTTATAAATAAGCAGCAATAGCCAGATTAAATGAAATATTTAGCACCAGATATTGTATATGCACCGGATATGACCAACACCGATGTTAATACACTATTAGCGTCGGTGTTGGTTTGGCACGATTTTTTTTTTTTACAATAATTTGATCAAAACTTCATTTTTGAATACCAGTTACACACATATTTAAAAATTATTTTACATTATTTGAAAGACTTGGCATTTTTTAAAAAAAAGCTTTGAGCAATTTGGGTTTCAAAAATTGAAAAAGTTTCCAAAATATGTGAACAGCTTAATAAAACAAACTTGGTTTATAAACTGGTTTGGTTTTTGTTTTGTTTATATG
Source organism: Maratus speculifer (assembly GCA_964019185.1). NCBI lineage: Eukaryota > Metazoa > Arthropoda > Arachnida > Araneae > Salticidae > Maratus > Maratus speculifer. The sequence goes on along the minus strand of OZ025289.1, from coordinate 273,787,220 downwards.
TATTTGTATGAACATAAACATATACAAAATATATATTTGTTTATATCTAAATTACTTTTGTTTCTACATAAACATAGGTTAATGACTTCTTTAAATTATAATTTTATATACACACAGTACACTCCTACAGTACAGTACAGTACAGTACAGTAATTTGTACAGTAGACTCCCTCAAATCCGCAAATCAGAAATCCACAACTCTCTAAAATCCGCACATATTTTATGGATGTAAACAATGAAACTTTCAGTTCAGATATTGGGACAAAATTTGATTTTTTTTAGTTTTGCATCAATTCCGTATATTTTTTATTTTGTAATTTTCTTAATAATACTCTATTCATGTTTTTTCATGAAGCAAGAATAAATTTTTTTGGAAAAAAATCAACATATTGCTGATAGCACTGGTAATCACAATCTTCTTACCAAATATATTTATGCATTAATGAAGATTTTTTTGGTTACTAAGCCTGGTCAAACATGAAAGAAAAAATCCTTATTTTATTATTTTGATGTGAATTAGTAATGTAATTTTATGAGGCAAGTTTTGTTGAATAATTTTGGAAAAATACATCTAATCTTTATAATGAATATTTAATCATACACCATTGATTATTAACTTGACCTTTGCTATTAGTACTTTTATCATTTTAAAAACTATCTAAATTTTTATTATTTTAGATTATTACTTATTTTAATATTTTATTATATTATAAGCATTCATTATAGTTCCAATTGCACTATTAATTGCACTCAAATTATTGTTTAAAAATGTAAACAAAACAATGACCAGAAATCCGCAAAATTCTAAAATCCGACAACCTCTGGTCTCAAGCTGTGCGGATTTGAGGGAGTCTACTATATGAAAAAATTGCTCATGTATATGAAATAAGATATAAATTTCCGGGCTAATTTTTTTCTCGCTGAGGACCTAACACAAAAGAACCGAAATAGCCATTTAGCATATAAAAAGTGAAGTGGGTAAGTTCGGAAGTGTGGATGACAGTCACATGACTTAGGCTTTTATTATGTAGATGATATGTCAACATTTGAACGGAGGGTGGTTTTGGGGTCTGGGGGTCATGATCGGTGAAAATATACCAAAACTTTCTCTTCTGGAAGTGCTTTCCTCCGGACGGCTGCAATAGGTAGCTTTTTACTTTTTATAATGAAAGCTACCTAAAAATCAAGATAACTTTAATAGTATTTATTCCAAATGAAACAGACTAATGCTGTAAAATAATATTTTTATAACACTAGAGAGCATGTATTTCTTCTCCTTAAACTGGTACATTGGCCTAATTGCTATCAAAAGTTTTGCTAAAAATATTTTCAAATCAACAGCAAAAATACGTATGGCATAATGTCATTTTATTATTACAGTAAAATCCCACCAATCTGAAAAGCATGGGACAAAAGCATTTTTGGTTAATCAAGTTTCCATAGGATCTTTCGGATAACCGGGGTTCCAGAGGAATTTTTGAAAATTTTGGGAAGCTTATGGTGAAAACTTGTTTAGTGAAAAACTGTGATAGTAATTTAGAGCATCATTGGAATAAAAATGTTGTGGTAACATATTATAGATTATGATAGGTGTGATACATAATTATACATAGTGAAGTTACTATAAGGTCTTAAATGCGGCACTTTGATACATTGAAGTACAAGATGATACAACAGCATCAAATGTGTTTTTATTTAAAAGGTGACATGATAAAGCAGCATTAAAATGATACAAAGTTGAAAAAAAAAAGAAAATCACAACATATTTTGTAAAATAATGAAGTATTGTATGTGTCTATATAAGAAAGTGTTCAAAATTACGCAATGGACTAAATAATAAAGTTGACTTGATCTATTTTATAAAGAACATGCTTTCTTAACAATATATCTATCAGTGCCCAATAACCTCTTTCAAAGTTCTTATTTTTACTTATTTTGCTTATTTTAAAGCTAATAAGTATCAATATATTAAAAGTGATTCAGAATTATTTTGATCTAAAATTTAGAAATAAAACAGTAATCATAAGTCAAAATATGTTGAAAGGTGTCAATTGACATCGGCAAAAATAGTACTGACAATAAAAATTTTCACATTTAAGGATTTCAAGGAATCTTAAGGTCTTTTGGTTAAGTCGATTTTCAGATAACCGGGATTTGGATAATTGGGGTTCTACTGTATAATACTATTGGGGTATAATACTGTATTTGAACATTGATAAATTTTCTTAAATTTTAACACTTCCATTATATACTATATTATACAGACACACACAGAACAGTTTCTATTTTTTTCAATACTCTCTCTTTTAAAATGCAATGCAATAAGTCCCAATTTAACACTTTGCAGTATGTGTTTTATTAAAGTTATTACCCTTTCTTTGAGTACTGTGTGCGGGACAGATTCTATCCAAATGTTATAAAATAAGGAGCCCAATGTTTCCAGGTTTGATACTAGTGTGGTATAAAGATTTTCAGGGTTTTAATTAAATTCAAATAACTTTCCCTGAAAAAGTTTTCCCTAAAGACATCTCTGATATAACAATATACAGTAGAACCTGGATCCATTGTTTTTCAAGGGGGTGTGGGGAAAAAAAAAAGGATAAATGGGAATTAACTTCAAAACACAAAAAAACACAATTTTTATGCATTACTAATGCATGCAATGCATACAGTATGCTAATAAATACTATTTTATTGCTTACTATACTGTAAAAGAAATAAATCAAAGTTAAATTAAACTTTTTTTTTAAAAATAAATATCAACTTTCTGGGTTTTTTTTTTTTTTTTTTTTTTTTTTTTTTTTTTTTTTTTTTTTTTAATGAAAAAATAAATTTTCAAGGTGTACAACAGTTTTCTGGTCATTTTCTGTAATTTCATACGCATATGTAAGAGTTCATATAGATTTAAAGCCATAATTGCATTAAACAAATTTGGCAATGGAGGCTCAGCTTCATCGGCATGAGCGTTATCCTCTGCTTCTTGGCCATATTTTCATTTTTTGCATTAGCACACATTTCCTCTCTGCGTGGAATACCACATGTTGCAACATCTTAATCAATGGAAATGTAATCACCTCTGCCATATACAACTACTCTTAATCTGCATTATTGTCACCATCATTAACGCAAACAACATAAATGAGCTATACCTTAGGTTAAAAGAAGTAATTCCAATTTGTATGTCTTATGGATTTGCATGACTTTCAGTTTCATTTTGGTGAGGAGAAAAAAAATTTACAATGATGAATGCAGGAAAACAATTTTTGAAGAACGATGATTGCGGGTTTCGGTAACATTATTTAAGTATAATTTGTGCAGGGATCGTAGAAATAAAACTATCAATGCGGTGAAATGATGGATGCAGAAACAATAGATCGGGGTTTCATTGTAACCAAAATTGGTTGATACTTCACAAATTATCTTCCTACTTCATTACTTTATATGATAAAGTTATGATAAAATATTACATGACATTATGTCAGATAAATATAATAATTTTTCATATTTTTTAGGCAATTTATATGAATTACTTAATAATTAGATAATAAATTTGAAAGTATTTTATATGTGCATATGTTGCCAAATGTTAAATTTATAAACTTAATAACTAGTGTTACCCCCTTCCTTACTGAATTTGTATTTTAAGCATAGCTTATTGTATCTAAAAGTATATGTGAAAGTAACTTTTTTTTTTTTTGTGTTTTGAATCTGGCTTTCACTTGAGAAAATCTTGTATACATTAAAGCATGTGCATTTTAGTTTTATCACTTCAAATACAGAAATTTATTTATTTTAGAAAAAAAATACCCCCTCCCCCCTCTTTAAAAAAAAAAAAAAAAAAAAAAAAAATTACATAGCAAATATTGCATTAAGGATTTTGAAATGCAAACAAACAGGTTATTGAAAATGAGAAGAATAAAGAAAAAAAATACTTACAGCATCATATGAAAAAACTTCAAGTAAAAATGATGTTACAACACATGTGATTCCAACAAATAGATTAATAACAATAAGAAATATATATGCTGTGCTTGGTTCTTTGAAAAGGAATGAAACAGGATACATCACTGGTGTTATGGACCACCTTTGGGTAAAAAAAAATTAAATCTTTTGAATAAAAAATAAAAGATATCAAACTATCATAAAACAGAATGTATAATTAATACATAAATAAGGGAAAATAAATTACTACACTGTATACATCAAAAAATAAAACAACTTAAGTGCACAAAAATAATAAGCTAATGCAATATCTTTGAAGAAAAAACTACTTGAAAACCTTGAAATTAATTTATTTTTATCTTGAAACTTTTTTAGCTCACAGGCTATCATAGCCTGAGAGCTTATGTGCCCGTCCGTTCTGTATGTATGTGCGTTCGTGCGTAACGCGATAACTCATGATAAAAATATCGGATCCACTTGAAATTTTGTATATAGGTATATCCTGATAAGGCGCTTCCCTGATTAGTTTTTGGAGTTCATTCGATATGTATAAGAGGGGGAACGGGGGGCTCATGCCCCTCCCCTTAATGGCTATAAATGTGTTTTTCATGCAGAATTAACAGTTTTTGTCCAAAATTTAGATATAGGATCATTCTGATGAGGCGATTCCGTGACTGTTATTATGTGTTCAATGAATAAGTATAAACAGGGGGAACGGGGGGCTCATGCCCCCTCCCCCTTAATTGATATAAACGGGATTTTCATGCAAAATTAACAGTTTTCTTTCAAAATTTAGATATAGGATCATTTGGATGTGGCGATACCGTGGCTGTTATTAGGTGTTCATTGAATAAGTATAAACAGGGGGAACGGAGGGCTCATGCCCCTCCCCTTAATGGATATAAATGGGTTTTTCATGCAGAATTAACAGTTTACGTTCAAAATTTAGATATAGGATCATTCAGATGAGGCGATTCCATGACTGTTATTATGTGTTCATTGAATAGGTATAAACAGGGGGAACGGGGGACTCATGCCTTCTTCTTAATTTATAAAAACGGGATTTTCATGCAAAATTAACAGTTTTCGTTCAAAATTTAGATATAGGATCATTATGATGAGGCAAGTCCGTGGGTGTTATTAGGTGTTCATTGAATAAGTATAAACAGGGGGAACGGGGGTTCTAATGCCCCTCCCCTTAGCTTGCATAAATGGATTTTTCAATCAGAATTGTCAGATTTCGTTCAAATCTCTGAATAGTTTTGGAAGTTTAATGGTTAAGTATAAAAGAGGGGAATAACTCCTCTTAAATTATATAAATGCTAAATGGGTTTTTATTAAGAATTACCCGATTTGCTCTGAATTTTAGATATAGATTTTTTAATATGATAAAGCATGTACTTGATAGTTTAGGAAGTTCAATTATTAAGTATAAAAAAGGAGAAAGGGGAGAGCTGTTTCCCCTTCTTAATTTTTTTTTTCGAACGGAATTAACGAAAATACAAGGCTGTCATGTACAATTAGTATGCGTAGCCTGTGAGCTCAATGCCATCAGTTTAACTGGGCAATATTCTTTTTATTAAATTTTCAAATGATTTATGACATACTGTTACCACAGCATTTTTGTAACTGTGATGATTTCTTCCCAAAATTTTAAATTCCCAGTTTGCTGATGTTTTGCAACTTTGATTTTTTCTAATGCTTCATTCGCCTTTTTTACTTTAGTATGATGTTGATGCATCCATTACGATAGTTCATTTACATGGTATTCTTGCATTGTTCGCTTTCTCTACCCTAATTGTTATAACTCTACAGCAGGGCTGTCCAACACGGAGCCCGCGGGCGCCATGGCGCCCTTTGAAGATTTTATTGGCGCCCTTTTGAAGGTTTCTTGTTATTACACTTTTTAGAAGCAAAATTCTATTATAAAGAAATTCAACCTAAAAAATAATCTTTATTTCTGTGAGAGACATTTTCAAAACCTGCAAAAACATTAAACACCAGAAACATATTTTGAAAACTTAATCATGCATATTTTCACGATTTCTAGTTATGGTTTATAAAGTACAATTAAGATGGTTAAATTTGGTACTAATTGAAAATAGCTTTTTTAATATATAAGAAGTAACAGAAAAAAAACTTTTTGACTGGCCCCTGTCCACCCTTTTGAAAACACATTAGCATGTGCATGAAATTTTAAATTTTTCATCTTGGTGTTGTCACACTGGCCTGGTTGTTTTATACAAGGGATAAAAGAGCTTAAATTTTACTGCTTGATTTTTGTAATTTTAAGCTTTTTCTTTTCAATTTGTTTAGATTAACTAATAAAATAGTGCAAAATGATTTCCATCTATGAAAGCACTTCCAAATTGTCTCTTTAGAATTAGCTATATGAATAAGTCACTGTCATGCTTGCTTTTTTTTTTTTCAATTAAATTCACGCTTTCAAAATAAGTTAAAATGTATTTTAGCATCCTAAAAGAAACCTTGCAAAATCTTTGATCTCTATGTTTATTTATTTGTGTTTTTTGTTATTGCTTTTATTATAGGCAATATTGGTATCTTACTCTACAAATATTTTTGAGGTAGATCTTACGTAGAGAAATGCATAATTTGAAATTTAGTATATGTAACCAGGGATGTAGTGTAAGGCATACGGGGGTATACGCTGTATACATTAAGGATTTTTTAAAGAACTCCGTATACCCTCTGCTTTTTTTACGACTACACCACTGCATGTAACTTCAGAACATTAGGTGCCTTTTGTCTACTACCTTAAGATTCATTCCAACATTGTTAATATGTGCATGCATATTAATAATGTACAGTGTGCAATAACCCCTTCGCAACGGGAGCCTTTTACGAAATTTTTAATGCTTTGTCACCGGTTTTTAAAAACAGAAATTCGTTCTTTATTAAATCCAGAAAATGCTTCAATTAAATAAGGCAAATTATCCTTCTATAGTAAAAAAAAATCTAGTCTTAAACAAATCTCTAGGAATGACTCCTGGAATGATGCTGATGTGTAAGGTTTCCGGAAATAACGCGTCTGGGTGGACCACACCTTCTATGAGTCGAATAGACCAATCAGGAAAGGGCTCCGTCTATGCTTCGATCAATGAGGAGAGGGATGAATTCCAAAATTGAGTGTACACTGTTAAAAATCTGCTGCATTTTGTTGCAACGCACTCCACTGCTTGTATATATTCCAACCAATGAAAGAGCTCCATTTCACGGCCAAGTAACCGTTTTCTATAAAAGTAGGGGAGTGCGTTGCATTAAAATGCAGCAGATTTTTAACAGTGTATGGAAAATAAGATATCGCGAAGCGATTCCAACCGGGGATTGCAAAGCAATACCGAACGGAACTGTGAAGCGATTCCATGGGGGTATTGGCAAGTGCAGCAAGCAGGGGTAGCCTACAACTTGGAATTGCGAAGCAATAACACGGGGGGGGGGGGGGGGTACAGTACCCCCTAGTACTGTAAATTTTTACTGGTGGGAATAAACAAGAATTCTTAAGACTTTTGCGGCACGTATGCGTGTCGCTCGATTCCAAGGGATTAATAGTGCCACATGTTTTCAATCACATGAAACATGGCACTTTTCATTAAGTGCCAAGAGCTGAGATGTGCCCCTGCTTACTGAAAGGTTGGACAGCCCTGCTCTACAGCAAGGAAGCAAGGCTTAGTTTCAGAGTGCAACTTTTAGCCTATGGTTAACTTTAGAGTCCTGAGTGGAGCGGTTATACCCAACTCAAACCCAAAAATTCAATTTGAAGTCAAACCATAGCCTAACCAGAATTCACCAAAATAATTTTTGGTAACTCACAATTACACCCGAACTCGACATATTTTAACAGACAATGAAAGGAAAATAAATCATATTTTAATGCAATTATGAAAAGTAATCTAAAGTTGTATCTCTAATATTAATTTCATATTTCATACAGAAAAATGGACAAATATATATTATTTAACATTGAAATACAGTAAAATCTCTGAATAGTGGGCATTTCAGGAATCATTATAAAATGCAAAGTAACAATCACATTAATTTTAATTATAAATTTTGTAAATAAAGTTTATTAATGTCATGCATAGTATTATGGAAGTGAAGTTGAATTTGGAGAATTTTTTTATTGTTTTAGAAAGGAAAGGACAAAGATTAATTTAAATCAAACATGCACATTTGATTATAAAAAATTTAAAAAATATACAGTTATTATTGATTTTAATTGACACATAAATACCATGTGGAATACAACACAAATTTCATAGCTCTGGTACTAAAAATAATAATAATAATAATAATAATTGTCGGAGCACAGTTCCGGCTTCCCAGCAAAAATTACACTTTTGTGACCTCGATAACGTCCAAAATATTTGACACATCAAAACAAAAAATGAGCTGGACGTCGGTAGGGCTAAAATCTTGGTGGGTATTGAAAATCAGAAATATTCGTAAGCACTAACACCCTAAAATGTTGGCTTTTAGTTTTCCCATAGAGATAACATTGTGAGTTTGAATCTTCCATTGTTGAAAAGAAAGGAAAAATATAGTTTTTTATCGATGCCATTTTCTCATAAAAAATCAAAATAAATTTTCCAAAAAATTTTATCACAAAATGTCACGTTTTAAAAAACAAGCATAACTTTCATAACTTTTTCAAAACTTTTGAACAGAAAATGACGTCATGAGTAAAAAAGCGCATTTTTACTTGTAAAGTTGCTATATTTCTTTTTTTCCGCATTTAATTGAGATGCTAATTTCAGAGGGCTTCAATGAGTAAAAATGACATCATAATAAAAAATAAATTTAGTATTTCTTTGTATAAAATTAAGCATTTAATTACGAAAACGTCTAAAAAGGCATACATTTCTGGATGTCAACAATGTAGGTATTCAGCTGCAAAATTGCAACTGAGAAACTTAACATTGGGCTTAGGCCTATGTTTATTAATAATCGATGGCATGTTAAAATACCAGAAAATAGTTAAAAGTTACATATGTAACTGGTATTTCAAAACAAAGTTTTCACAAAAGCAGCGTCAAAAAAAAAAAAAAAGGCACCACTGTTGTGCGTTTGTGACATCCATATTAAATTTTACCAAACTGGTACAGTATGTAACTGATACTCGAAAATGAGATTTTCGCCAAATTGGCGTCAGAAAAATATCTCATGAGTGTGGTGTGTAGATGTCATCTGCGTCATTTTTTATAACTTCTATCTAAAAATTCTTTTAAACAACTTCATTCATCAAATTTGATGGATGGAGCCTTATTTTTATTTCCACTGTTATGACGTCAACGTTACTGGCGCACACATTTATAATTTATTATATAGATTAACTTCTTAAAATTTTTCTTCAAAAAAAAAAAAAAAAAAAAAAAAAAAAAAAAGGCTGTTTATTTTTTTTCTAAAAAGTGCGAATTGATAAACAAGTCTACTTTGATGTAAGCCAAGCGCCAGTAATCTCCAAATTTTTTTAATCACGCCAATCGTCAATTTTACAACATTAGACAATAACAAAAAGCCAATAATTTACTGTTGCTCACTGCAATGTCAGATGAAACTCTCTGTCAGTGAATGCATAAATTAAAATATTTTGACAAAAATAATTAAGATTAGTTCTAAAAAGCTCATAATTTTCATTACTTCTTAAATTACTATACATATAAAAAATATAAAAAAATAATAAAAAAAACTATATAAAAAAAATATAAAAAAATAATAAAAAAATACGTAATCACAGCGATATATATACAAATAACAAAATCTTAGTCAATAACAGGAGTGTTTAAATGAGAGATAACAAACTAAAAACATTTTATTTCATAATGAAAGTATCGTACCTAATTTTACATACATAAAAATAGAAGCTTGCGTTTTTTAAGCTTCCAAAATCTTTTAATATCATTTAGAATTACTAAATATGGATTGTTACCAACCAAAGCAGGATATAAAGTTAATTCCCCTTTTTCGCGTTAATTCAATCAAAGGTTACAATTGAATGATAAATTTAAATAAAATTTGGCGAATTTTCGCACCTGGCCAGCATAACAATATCCCTTTTGCAACTTACGAATAAATGTAACTTGGTTTGAACGTTATACATTTTTAAAATGAAATCAAAAATGATACGAAGAATGTTAATTGGATATTTCCATATTCGTTGCATGCCAAGAGTTAATAACCTAAGAAATCGAGAAAAATATCATGTTATGTACGTATTCATTATTGTGTATGTACTTATTAATATGTATATATGGATGCATATATTAATATGTATTAATATGTTTGTATGCTTGAGCAAAGATGTTGAGGAGGCAAACCAATTAGCAATGAGCCTTTTGGGGGGTTATTTGTTTATCTGATTGGAGATATTAGGCAGCTACAGCCTGCAAAAAACACACCTCTATATAAAAAATCTTCTATAAAAAATATTTTTGCTTTACGCAGACAAACAGTGCTTAACACTTTTGAAAAATGTTTCACCTTGACAAAGTCAATGAGACAAAACGACAGCCTCCAACAGCAGTTTCGAGAGATTATTGATTCATTTTCGGTGGGACAAGTTACATGCTACCAATATTCATATTCTATACTGCTCCCGAATGACCTTAAAAGATTTCAAGGTGCTATACGCCTTTTTCCCACAAACAAACAAGCTGAAGAATAAAATAAAGAAATATTGCCTAAATCAAAATCTCCTGTAGCAAGAACACTAACAGACCGCTGCAATCAAATAACAAGATGGAGTGAGGATGATCATGCATCTGGACTTCAAGCAGAACTTTTCTTTGCAATTAGATGCAGAACTATCATACGAACCAGTCTCTGGACAGAGGGTGGATTGGTAAATGGTGCACTTGGAAAGGTAAAAGATATCATATACGGCCCAGAACTTCGGACTCCAAGCTTGCCTCAAACTTTAATGATTGTTTCGATGATTGCCATGGGCCACTTCTAATTGGAAGACTTTTCCAGTGACACAGATTTCTAAATCTTGGAAAGAAAAAAGCGTTTCATGTTCCCAAAATCAGTTGCCGTTACAAGTTGCATATGTTGTCACGATACACAAATCCCAGGGATTAACTTTGCCAAAAATTGCTGTAGACATTGGTCCAAAGAGTTGTCACTTGCAGCAACTTATGTCGCATTCAGCAGAGTTTGTCATTTAGAAGATATTTTTATAGAAGTACCTTTCACAAAGGAAAGGCTCGACCAAATTAAAAGAATGGGGGCACTTGCTAATGGAATAGCATTCAAGAATTACGGCAAATGATGATTGAATAAATATTTGAAAATGAAAATATAACAGCTGTTTTATGAAGATATTCTTTCACATTATTAAATAATAAATTAAAAAATAAAATATTTTTAATATTTTTAAATTTTTTTTATTATTATTTACGCGACTCAATGCTTTGACACTTAGGCCTGACGGATGCTAGTAATAATAATAATAACAATTATAATAATAATAAAATTTAATAAAAAAACATATGACAATAACAAGACAATTGCAAATAATAATAATCATTTAAAAAAACACTTACCCATATATTAAAAACAATGACACAACAGCAGGAAAGTTTTTATGAGATGTATAAGCAGGAATGTCAAATATAAGCAATATTAAAACACAACAAGTAGCTGGAACAACATAACTACACTAAAAAAATAATAAATAAATAAATATTCCAATAATCATAAATGCTAAATAATAATATCATTTTTTGTGATGATTTTTTTAAAATATTATTTAAACAAAATTGTAAAATTTAGATAATCAATATTCAACATTAGGAATATATATTTTTATTTAACCATGCATTTATGTAAAGAATCATGATTCCTATATTTGTAAAATCTTTATGTCAAAACTCTTTAGGCAAAAATAAATAAAATACAGTCGACTCTCGTTAATTCGAACTTGTTGGGACCACAAGAAATGTTTCTATTATCCAGAGTTCGAACTATGGAAATTATGCGAGGAAAATATGTTTAAAGAGGTACTATTATAAAAAAGTATAAAACTTAAAAATTAATAATATAACATACAGCAACTGCATTTTGAAGTTTTATTAATTGTACTATAATTTTCTTAAATGAAATTAGGTGAACATCTAAGAAAATATTTACATTATTTATCATGACTAAAAAAAAAAATCAATTGTTTTTGCTTAGTCCTATTTACTTTTTACTTTTCAGCCAGTTGTTCTATTTATAGCAAACAGTTAAGCTCTTTGTCCGACGACGAGTGCATCAGGATAAATGTACAAAACACTCCCTTGATTGTGCAATGGATTTATCTGTGGGTCAGGAAAGTACTTTTGGGTCATAGTTATTTCAAGGATCTGAAAATCGTGAGAAAGTAACGAAAAATGAATAAACTGAATTCTCATTAGTTCAAATTAAATGAAGTCAAGAAAAAATGAATTCACATAAATAAAAATTTTTAACAATTTTTTGCCATTGAAAATTTTGAGACTTCATCTTTTGTTCGAATTAAGAGAAGATTCAATTTATCGGATTTGGAATTATCGAGAGTCGACTGTAAATATTTTATAGATAAAAACAGGGGGAGAGTCATAACAAGGAGACATTTATTTTGCTGAGAAGAAAACAGTTCTTACTTTGAAGAACAAAAGTTAACTGCAGGCCAGATCCAAGCAACTCTATAACAAGACAAGGCTCCAATTCAATTCTGCTAAAAAATTATCTGACCCTTCCAAAAAATTACCCTGATTTTTTTTCAATAAAGAATCGGTTTATATATTGCTGTAAAACCCTTCACAATGGATAACATTAATCTAAATAAACACTAAAAAAAGTACATGCAATATAAATTTCAGATTTTTAATTATTTTTCATATTATGCTATTGCTATATAGTTTATATAAATTTTGCATAAAAATTTTAGATTGGGTGAATAATTAATTCAATTTTTTTTTTCATTTGCAAAATGAATCAAGATTTTCAATGAAACAGCACATAAAAAATTCTCAGGTCACTTCAAATATTTAAAAATTTTCCTCTGACTTTTAATCTAAATTTTCAAATTCAAGACTTTTTCCAGGGCTTTGCTTTCCAGGTTTTTTTTCTGACTAATAGAAACTCTGATTATTATCCTTTTGTTGTGTGAATTTCTTGTATAGATTACATTTTTAAGTGTATTTTACTATTGACACAAACATAAAATTCATATAAAGGCGAACAAAGTGACTTTAATGTTTTTTCTTGTTTAACAAGCTATGTAATATTAATGCTCTCTGTTTAAATGCATCTGTATTTCTTACTAAAGAAATTATGCACTTTAGATTGATAAGTACACTATAAATTGTTATAAAACATAAATTATTCCTTGGCATGTTTTTCAGAAATCTTTCATTTTGTTTTAGCTTGTTCTGTTTTTAAACAGTGTATGGAGAAATAGTTTCGGCATCTGACTTTCAGATAAAAGTAAGATTATTCTTACACTCTTACTAGGCTGGCTCTGCTTTTTGTCAGATATGCCTACCAGTTCAGAATTTTTAAAACATGGCAGTTTGTCTTTTCTTAAAAAAAGAAAAAAAAAACTACCAAATTATGGAAGATTGTCACAAACAACAATAATTTTTTGTATTTGGGTTACCATTAAGTCTTGAAAAGAACCGTTTTTTGATTACCATGGTTTCATCTGTCACTGTCGCAACAGCTGATGGTTGGCTTTAATAATTTATAATTAAAATCATTTACATATCTGAAAATTTATTTAAAAAGAATGATTGTGTTTAACCTTTACCCAGGGACTCAGGCAGCATCTGTCCGAGCAGATGCTTTACCACATACAGACGGTTTGAGAAAATTTTGTTTACACTTAAAAGAATATCAGTAGTTTAGCATTTATTTCCAGCTAATAATTCCTAATAAAGAAATGGACCATATTCTTCCTTTTGGTTTGAGAATATAAAAATTGCCATTTTACTAATTGTGACGTCGCAAGAATACTTAGAATCGCAAAACTCAAATTCAGCTGTAAGGAATAATCTGATTAAGGAACTAATAGAAAAGATTTTGAATTTAAATTTTTATTTAAAAATGACAATGCACATTAATTAATAAATCTAAGAGAGGAATAATAACAATAAATACATTGGTAATATATTTACCATATCCCAGAAGTAATTGGCAACCCAATATATCACAGCATTAACACCAGAAACAAATTGAAGATGTTTTGCTTTGGTATAGCGTTCATAAACTAAAAATAATACAAAGCTGGCAGGTACAAAAGACATAGCAACGATTATGAAGATAGCTATCAAGACATCAGTGCCTTGCAATCTAAAATGGATAGAAAAAAATAATATGCATACAGTTTTAAATGGATAATAAAAACAATAACGAAAAATGAAACAAGAAGAAAAGAAAAATTAATCTTACTTACATTTGGTCTTTTGAAAGCAAGTATGATGTATCTGTCATGGGATGATTAATTACAGTGATACCTAATATTAGAAAATTAATATTATATATATGAATTATACATTTACTAAAATTACTTTATAACATACTCAAACAGTACTGTTACTAATGTTTTTCATATTAAATTAAATAACAAGTATTTAGATCTAAATAAAATAAGCCACAATTAAGAATTTAATTCATAACTATATTTAATAAATTTTAAGTACAAATGAATTATTTTAAGTCCTAAAGTTAGATATAATAGCAAATTCTACAAAATATTCAGGTGAAAAAAAAAAAAAATTCTTTTTCTAAATGATCAGGAGAAAAAGGACAATTAAAAACAACCACAAATTTTTCAATGAACCAAAACTATATGCAAAAAACATAACAAATAGTCTCAATATAACACAGTAATACAGATTCAACAGCCTAAACAAAAGATCTTGTTCAAAAAATAAATAAATAAATAAATAAAATTGAAATTTATCAGAGAATATAATTTTTTTTTTCAATCCATCTTTGGAAAATGAGTATTAATATTTGCGTAAGAAAAACATTTCCAAAACATTGCACATGTTACAAACTAAGATCAAAATTCACATGGTCTTTTTTTTTAATTCTTACATTTTTTACAATTTAATTCTTATATTTATGCACAAATGCAAAATTATAAATTGACAAAAAAGTAAATGGTAAAAATAACTAATTTATGAGAAATATATCAGAATAAAAAACAGTTAATTTTTTTAACGCAAAGATAACATATAAATCAGAGCCACCAAAAGAGAAGGGAATGATATTTCCACTCCTCGTAGATGTAAAGTGATTAAGATAGGCTAGCTTTCACTATTTGTCAAACTATTGTGTGATCAAGATAGGTTAAAAAGCAGCCGAATTCGATGGTGTACTGCGGCTGTCTCATTCATTAGCTGCAACATAAACAAGAAACAAATCTAATCACCATTTGCCTCAAGATTAACTATTTAAATTTCCACAAAAAACAAACACAATAATTCATTAAAATTCCCTGAAAAGAAAAAAAATATATTAAAATGCAATTTTCATACTTTTAACAGACTGCGATAACAAAAAGACAATGTAAACATGAGGGAAATCAAACAAGATTAAATTTTTTCATTTTATGGAATAGATGAAAACATAATATTTTGTTACTGGTCACTATAGAATATTAAAATTTCTCGGAAAATTTAACCATATAAAAAGAAAATACATAATTTATGAGAAAGATAGAAAAATTCATTACCATATGCTGAAGGATTTCCCATAACTTTTGGATCAATATTTGCTCTTAATATAGCATTGTTTAAACTATTTATATATGTTGGCATGCTATGATATCCTTTGTTATTGTAAGAAACCTAAATTTATAAAAATACATATCATTTGTAAATGCACACACATATACATATAAAGTTCACAGACACTCAAAATAAGAGTATTATACCTTAGCAACATTCCTCACAGCAACTTTTCTGAAAAGAGGAGGTGCATTTTGTCCAAAATTTTTAGGAACATAATCCCTGACTAGTCCAAATGAAAATGCTCCATACCTGAAATTAAATATTTAATTGTTTAAAGAATATGAAAGAATTCATTTACATTTATTTACACATTTTTTCATCATCAATTGGAATCAACTTGGTTTTACTTCTTAAAATGGCAAGGCAATGTATCATAACTATTTTTACCCTTCACAGAATGTTTATTCTTTAATTTTTTAATTTAGGGAAAATAGATGATTTTAATTCTTGAAATTAACAAGCTTTAGTAAATAGACAAAAAGAAAAAATAATAATGAAATAATTTAATTTTTAAACTGTAATTAAGCTCTGCCATTCTACTGTGAAATTAAAACTTGTTTTCATTAACGTACTGCAAATAGCATTAATCCTTCTAATTACAAATGATTTTTATCTCCTTGGTAATTGTTGAGTAAGAAATTCTCTAAATCTAAAAATTAAAAAAGAAATACTACTTATGATGTCCAGATTGATAGAATAAAAACAAATTTCACTGAAAAGTAGCTGTTCAGTAGGTAAACAAAAATGTGTACACGAATATTCTTGTAAGACTAAATCAACAGATACAACATTTGTTGGATTTATAACTTCAAGAGAGCTTCTTGAGTCTTAAATTCTCTATGGCACAAAACTATAAAAGAATACTAATTTGAGTGATTAAAAAAAATAGTATCTATATGAGGGTGTAAATTTCAAAATTCACGAAAAAATTTAAAAAATAGAGTTTTCTCTATCAATCGTTTCTACTGGTGAACCTGTATTGAAAAAACACTGCAATTTGCAAAAAAAAAAAAAAAAAAAAAAAAAAAAAAAAAATAATAATAATAATTTTATCACATATTTCTGGCATTGTAAAATCTTGGTTAACGATGAAAACCAATAGACACAGTCAAGGGTTTTCATGATTTTCCAATATCTGATTTAAGGTGATAAGGCAAGTTTTAAAACTCATGTCTTCATCTGAAAACATACAATGATATCTTTTTTCATCTCAACTGTTTCTATCACTTTAAGGGGACAGTGGACCTTTATTTGAGCAAAATTGTCACAAAAAAAGTCTGTTTCTGTGGTATAATAGTACCAAAACAGTTTTTTCTCATTAAAAATATTATTTATGAAGGTTTTAAGAAGTGAATAATAAAGTTAAGTGTATTTATATAAATTAAATCTGTTTTTCTCAAAACTAATTTTTCAGCGTTTTTAGATTTTTGAAATGCTACTTGCAACGTAATTTTTGACCAATATTTATGAAATTGATAAGGAAGTATCATGATATTATTTAGAAAGAAATTGTGTAAGCTTTTTAAAAATCGTCTTATTAAGATAGTCAAATTTGATTTTTTACTTATTAAATGACAAAATTTTGATGAAAATCGATATGGAATTTAGATAAAAATCTGTAAAATGCTAACTATTCAAGTTATTAAAACAAAATCTTACACAAATTTGTTATAATAGATCTTTAAGAGATAAAAATGCAAAAGCAAGAAAATATCTCAAAAATTAAGGCACGAGGAGCATTTTAAAATTTTGTTTATTTATTTATTTATTTATTTTTAATATAAAAATTTTAATAAGATTGGAAAATCTCTTGAAGGTGTTCTATATGCTTTTGGTGAAATGTATATATTCACAAAATTTCGTATTGCTGTGATGAAAATAATAATAATAATAATAACAATAACATCCACCGTCTCCTTAAAACTGAATACATATTTGATAGTAATAGCTATCCTGAAATTCTAATTTAGTAACATTTCAAATCAGTGTAGGTAATTGCATTTAAAGAGATATTGTTTCTTACAAAACAATGTTGCAATGATATAAAATTAATTAGCAGTAAAGTAAAAACTTAATTAAATTAATTTACTTTAATTAAATAGTGTCCCTTCATTTAATTAGGTATAAAGATTTGTATGTGGCATTCCAAACAATAATATTTTATTCATTTTCATTTCTTGGGACTGAAGCAAATCAGATCTCTAAATACAAATCAGCTTAATTTATTTGAGACAAGTATAATCCTACTTAGTATAGTCTGTGATATAGCATAAATTAAAACAAGAGGATTTCCACTAAATAAAACAGTTATAAATCATTACGAATATATATATACATAAATACCTTCTTAATCTGTATAGTCCTGTTGTATATAAGAAATATTCATGTTCATTTTGACCACTAATATCCAGCAAAATGTCACTAGTAACGACTTTAAAAGAAGGTGGGTCAGTATAGTAATCTTCACAGACATAGCCAGTTTTATCATCAGAACAATGGCAGCTAGGGTAATATCTTGTAGGTGATTCTACAAGTTTAAAAAGAAATATTTTATTAAATAATAAAAGTAGCTGTTCAATAGGTAAATAAAAATGTGTACACGAATATTCTTGTACAAGAATATGTGTACACATGTGTGGAGTACAAAATAAATGTTTTATTTAATTTTTAGTATTTATATATTATTTGAAATTCTGAATTCTCATGTCACGAGTGCATAATTTTTATTTAATTCTCAACGAATACTAGATGCACTATTTCTTTTCAGTTTTAAATAAAAGTTAAGCTTATTATTGCAATATGAATGATATCAATGAGAACAATGTTTGGTGATTTATCATACTGCCAACATAAAAGTACTCTTTTTCTGAGCATTAATGTAATATATAAATGTATTAGTTTGTTTGTTCCAAGTTTGTATTTTAAATTATTTTGGAAAAATTTATTTGATGAATCATTAATCCCTTTTCCTCTTTTTTTTTTTTTTTTTGGGAAGGGGGGGGGGGGGAAGAAACTTAATTTTCAACATTGCATAAATTAAAATTATACAGCATTTAACAGAGAGGGTGTACTTTCAAATATAAAATGTTTGGAAACTGAATTTCAATTTACTGACTTTTTACGATTTTTAAAAGAAATAGTTCTATTATGAAATAATAACATATGAATATTTTTATAAATTGTTTAAAATTTTAAGGGGAAAGCACGTCTTTGATGCACCATCTTAATACTGACATTTACACTAGTCTGTATAATAGCGGTAGAAATTTGTTTCTTTGTCTGTCTGTCTATGTCTGTTTGTGTCATAGTTCATTTGGACAAATTTTTGTTTAAAAATATAAACCATATAAATTCAAGGTTGATTTACAAAAACAGACTGGAATGTAAGCAGCATGTCTGATGTATTCTACTGAAGACAGTGGTTAAGTTCAACTAGCTTTATTTATAAGTTCAACTGAATGGAGTATCATTTAAAAATATAAAATTCTACAAATTCAAGGGTGTATACTGCTGAAGACAGCGGAACTGCCAACATTAGATTTGCCTAGAAAAATATTTGTTTAAAAATTTAAAATCATCAAACATTGATATTTAAAGCATGTTTAAAATTTTAATATAACAGGTTCAGATAATGGCATAAAGATCAGTTAATATTTAAAACAGGGTTGGCAAGGTTTTGGACACAATGGTTTAAACCACAGTAAAATCCATGGTTTAAACCGTACTATCCAAAACCCTGCTGTCCAAAACTGTCTTAAACTGTCCAAAACTATATTTTATAGTAAAATCGTATTTTTTAGAACATGCTTAAAGTTTGTGCAATAGGCAAAATGATTACAATACAAAAATATTAACAACATAATTACCCTATGTAACAATGTAATTGCATAAAAACCATACTAAATTTAATTATATGTAATAATTTCTGTTATTGAAATTCCCAAGAGTTATTACCGAAAATAACTGTTAAATAAAAAGTCACGTTCAGCATACTGATTAAATCAGCTCACTGCTGACAATATGTGCATGTTAAGAAATAAATAGTATAAATAAAAATAATTGACTTAGTTTGATTATGAGATATTTAGATATTGACTATTATTATGACATTATATTATATAACAATATTATTGTAACAATACTATTTAACTCAAGAAATAGAATCTTCACAAGAATTAGATTAAATCAAAATGAAATTTAATTTAATAAAAATGCTACATACTTTGGCTTTGAAAACATGACATGAAATATAATGACATGAAAAATGGTGGTACTTTTTAACACATTACAGTGAATTATTTTGTTTAGTGTTTTTGTATTTGCACATTCATAATAACAATACATATTTAAAAGAATAACTTCTACATTTTAAATTAAATATTTGTTTTCTTTTATTATCCAATAATCTAGAAAAGATAATTTACAATAAAACATTATTTAAAAGAAATTTCTTTGTAGCCTTTTCTTTCACAAAAATGGAAATAAAAGCATACCCTCTCAACTACATATGTAGTATTATAAAGAATTGCTTATTATTATTGCACAAATTTAACAGTAACAGAACTTTTTATGCTGCAGAGATATTAGAAAAGTTTGAACTTTTTTTTCATTTACCAAAGAATTAAATAGAATGTTAGTAAAATATATTGTGAGATATTTATTCATATGTTTAATAAGTGTGCAGTGGTGAAATAAGGATTTTTTTTTTTTTTTTTTTTAAGGTTTTGGACACTTTAGTACAGTTTTGTACACTTTAGTACAGTTTTTGACAGTAAAACCCACGTGTCCTGTCCAAAACCCCAACCCTGATTTAAAACTTTGAGAAATTACTATGAATTATAGATATAACTGGCATTTTCATGATGTTTATTTTCTGTGTTTAAAAGACAACTAATTGTATGATAATTTTTCTTACTTAGTATGTGTATCATGAGTAAAATTTACATTTACTTGATTAAATGAAATTGTAAAAATTACAAATGCAAAAAATTGTAAAAATATTCTGTTGCTTGATATGTTATTTGTGCTAATAATTAATGAAATTATTTTTATAGTTGTACTCTATTTGAGAATATAAGTCCATTTTACAAAGCCAAAAATTTGAGGATATAAACTTAAAAAGTTGCTTAATTATCTTAAAAATAGATGTGATTCTCATAATTTTATTTATTTTTTAAGTTCCAGAAATCTTCATAACTTAATTCATTTCTCTTCTAAGTATTGTCCAGTAACATTGTATTTTAATTATTTACCAGAATAAAACAATATAAAAGGATGTTTAGAGCATATTTCATTCATCAAATTTAGGAAAATAATTGAATATAGATCAGACTATTTCAGCAAGAATAAAAGAAAACTTTTCAATATATCAATCAACTACTATAAAGTATCTGATTAGAACACTAGATAAAATAAATTCTGCAACAACCCTAATAAAGGACTTAATTGTTTTAGACATTTTTGAATAATATTTTAAAAGTAAACACAGTAGACATTCATTATTTCTAACACAAAAGGAGAGAAGAAAAGAGTACAATAGAAACAAAAGCAACCACATTCAACAAAGAAAGATGACAGCCATGAAAGCACTTCATTTTTATTTTTAAAATGTAACTTTTTACTTGCATTCCAATTATCTTAATAAGACTGCTGGCAGAGCATTACATTTATTGCAACTAAATTTTTAAAAAAATTTAAAAGTTAAATAAGGTTTTTTTTTTATGTATACACACACATTTATGTATATAAAAGAAAAATGCAATATCTCATATAAAATTTTGATATGAAATCTATTTTCTAAATACCTGTGGTTCGCATTGTAGTATAGTTCGTGTAAATAGGGATATGTGGACTGTTTGTAGGAGGGGGAGGAACAAAATTATCCAAGGGCAAACCAGGTACAAAAACACTTTCACAAGATGGCTCAAAATATGCAGACAGGAGATCATAATTTCTAGCAGAGAAATTCATCTTTTCATCAAAACTGTTATTTGGAGATATAAAAACACATGTAGCACCTACTCCAGCAGGCATGAATAATGTGGCTAAAACACTTGATGAATCTGCGTCTTTGCACCATCTAAAGAAAAATAATAATCAAAAGAAAATAATTTTTTCTGCAAATAATATTATTATTGTACTATAATTATTCTCAACAAATAATTCTTAATTCATGATAGAATAAAAAAAGATTTAAAAAAAATTCAATTACAATTGGCTCTCTTTAATTCAAAATCTAATAAATCATATCTTAGCTTAATTCAAACTAAACATGAAATATCTGAAATTTTCAATGACAGAATAACATTAAGAATTTTCATTTATTGCAACTCATTTTCTCTTGATTTTATTTATTCTTTATTATTCGGACTAATGAGAATTCATTTTTTCATTTTTCTTACTTTATCCAGATTTTAGATATCCTTGAAATAACTTTCTTTCATTTTTGTCAGAATTGTTATGAACTTGCACATATATAATCCCATGAATTTGATATCCACTTTCTTAGTGCCCTGTCAGTCCACCAATAAAACCTAAACCCCTTCTTCAATTGCCTTGTTCCTAATTTCTTCTCCAGCATTTGATTCAGTGACATTCTTATAAACATACAGGATGGACATCTGTTAAATATAAGGGAAACCTGTTTTATCACTGTGCTGTCTCTTAAGTGTAGTGATCAAATTTTTCAGATTGAAATATAGTCCCAACTGAAAGTGATAAATCTTTAATTCTAGAAGCTAAAGTGGAAATTATTAAAAAGGATAGGATGCAGCCTATCTAAGACAAAAATTGCTGCAGAATATGGTTTAAAAAATATCCCCTATACTTGAAAAATACAGAATTCATCCTGAAATCATGGGAAAAGGAAATATTCGCTAATGGAGGAAACATATGAGAACAGCAGCCTATGAGGATTCAAAGGAAGCTTTATTGTTATACAAATTATCTGCCATTCTTTGACAAAATTTCAATTTTTTATGTGATCCTCAGATTAAATTGGCAATTTTTTTTCTGCAGACTTACTTTTATCAGCAACCATCTGTCAAATTTCACAATATTTTTTAAGTGCAAATTTTAAGTCTGAAAACTGATTTTTTTTTCAATTGAAAGGCTTTAACTTTTAGCGAACTTGGAACTCATTCTGAGCATAGCAAAATTATCAATAACAAAAATGAGCAAAGTATAATAAAATAAAAATAACTAAATAGGAATTTGCTTCTATAGTTATCAACTAGAGAAATTAACTATGCTAAATGATTACCTGCATAACATTTTAAGCTGAATGTAAAATTATATAAAAATGATATAAAATACAAAAATTTGTAAAGTGCTTAAAGATTTACCTAGTTTCTTCAGGTTCAAGATCCAGTCTATATCCAGAGTATGGAATAACATTGCCTTTAGGTTGAGTATAATTATAATACTGTGAGGTACTTAATACTAATGGTGGTAAATCTTCCACTTTTGGAGCCGTCAAAGCCACTGACATGGCTATACTAACAAAAAATGCAGGAAGAAGGATTTGGGAGAACAAACCTTTCCAATTTCTTTTTGTACAATAAAATCTTTTCAAAAGAATTGTTGTGAACTGTTGCAATAAAAGCATTTTTCCTTCAACTTTATAAGTTCCAGCTCCATCAAGACCTACAACTGTATTATCCGTATATCCTAAAAAAAAAAAAAAAAAAATTCATTGGATTAACTTAATAAGCAAACTTGTCAGAAAACAATAACAAGTCTAAGTACATATTTGATATCTGTTTCATATTTATTATTAAAGTAATAACTCAAAAAGTAAGTTTTTCAGAAAAAGCAAAAACTACTTTCAAATATGAAAACAAATTATTATACTTAAAACTATCAGACTTGCCCAGCATTTTTCAGTATTAGACCGGTATGAGTCCTAAAACAGGCCTGTAGAGTATTTTAGTAAAGGCCGAGCCCATGCACACAACCTACTATATTGAGTTAAAAAACTGAAAAATTAGATGGTGTCCAATAAATTATCAAAACAATAAACATAAATAACTTCTTTACAAAACATATATTTCATTAAAACATGTAATTATTAAAAATAAAAATCTTTTGAAAACAAATGGCGAGTTGATAAAAAGAGATGAATGTTTTTTCTTTAGCATTCTCATTTTGTATTATAACAAGAGGGACTAACAATAAAAAATTCTTTTAGTAAACCCAAATGCTGAGAAGTTTCTCTTAGGATCTCTCGAGGCCATTATTCCTTTAATTTCTTTAAGAAATTTTGATAAATATAAGATATTAATAATAATAATAATTATTATAAAACCTTGGGAATTTTTTTTAATACAAAGTTATTGAATATAACATCAGATGCCAAAGGTATCAAATAAATATCAGACGATAGAAAATGAAGTTTTCATTTTTAGAAAACAAAAACTTGAAAACTGTAAAAAACTCAAAACTTGCAGTACAAATTCTGAAAATACTTTATTGAAAAGCAGATTAAACTTACTATATTGAGATAAAAGATTGAATTTGATTGACTTCAAAAGTGGCTCAAAATCACTGGCTAATTTGGAAAAAAAAATGCAAATTTTTTCAACCATTAAAAAATATAAAAAAATCTAATAATAATGCTATTAATAATAATAAAAATCTGTAACTCAATTGATAAAGAGCCAAACTTATAGACTTATGCCCATTAGATTCCCCTGAAAACACACACCTTTCTTTTACTAATCATTTTTTAAGATATTTAAATGTGCTTCAATGGCAGAAGGTGAAGTACGTTTTGATTCACTCATATTAATGTAGACATATTCATATTAATATATCAATATAAATTATGAGCTGTGCCACATTATTAATAAGAGTGTGATTAAGATTGTAAAAATTAAGAAATGTAATAAAAAATCAACATCTTCACCCAATAATTCTAAAACTTACATGAGAATTGTAAAAACAATGATACAGATAATGAACACATATATACTAAAACGTATAAAATCTAATTTAATAGCATCCAGTGGTTACTGTCATATAATTTATTGGCCCAAAATAAAATCAACAAGCAAAAGAATGAAATAGAATTGTAGTATCATCAGCAAAATTTAGAGGAGGAATGGAAAGCAAAAGAAAAGCCACACTACATCAGAAGCAAGTTATATTGGCAACCATAATATTATCAGAAGTTACAACATTTGCATCTACTACAGCTCAGCTCAAAATGATGATTTAGCCAGAAGTGACAATATCTTTTTGAACTAATTCAGTGGGAAAAATCTTTTGGCTAATCTGAATGGTTGAAGGCAATGAATAGAAGATTAAAGTTTGAATGGGCAATTAAAATTAAATCATGAAACCTAAAAAAAATCATTTGATTTGTATGTAAAGTCAATAAAATTAGGAGGTAAATTTTCTGTATTAATCACAAGTTATGAACTTTGAAAAATAAAGTAGAAAAAGTATGTTAAGGAAAAGATGGTATTCAAAAACCCAAAGAAAACATTAAGAAATACTGGCCAGTCATCTCAAAAATATAAATAATACTACAATCTTTAAATTATTTAAAAACAGCATAAAAAACAAGTAAAATATTGCTAATTAAGGAAAAACTAAATGACATTAAATGTTTTGTTTTGAGGTATTTAAAACTAATTAATTAGAATTTTAAATAAAAAAAAAGTTGTCAGAATACTGCAAAATGCCAGGCAACTATAATTACATGCAAAAGTAATAAGAATAAAAGCATTCTGAGAAATATAAAATTAACAGAATAGCATCTACATGTTATTGTTATTAGTTTATTTTGTCAAAGATTAAAATCAGCATGCAAAAAGTGAAACGTATGAATATCATAATAACCAAAAATTAAGGAATAAAAAAGGAACTATAAAAGACAGCTACAGCTACATTAGAATCAAGTTATATTGGCAACTATAAAATTAAAAGCCATCCATGATTACATGCAAAACCATTTTCAGCATGCATGCTAAAAATATAACTGCATACCCTCTGACTCTTTGACATGATTTGGAGATAATTGATAATAGTCAGCTTTTCCATCACCAGCTGGCTTAGTTTTAATAGAACCTACATCATTTGATTGTGCTGTCACATTACTATCTTGATTAGACTGAGAAATTTCTACCAGACTAGTATCTTTGAAAGGCTTTTCGACAGATGATGTTTCATCATATGATATTGCATCATAAAGATTGCTAGCTGTTCTTTGTTTAAAAGATGAATCAATCTGCGATGAAGAATCTATAAACATAAAAATATAAATCTGCATGGTCCTGAACATTATCAGGATGACAGGATCCTTAAAATAAAAGTGAACTTACAACAAATAAAACCATCATAGCATTCAAAGAAAAAAAATAAATGAAAAATAAATACCACATATGATATCAATATAGGAGATATATGATATCAATATATCATATATCATTGAATATGACGATGTTAGGTAACAAATTGATAAACTTATCTTTTCCTCCATTAAAAAAAAAAAAAAAAAAAAAAAAATCTTTTCTTTTAAAGTAATTAAAAATCATGATCACAACAAGATCTACATTACAGTTGAAGTTATAAATATATTGCCCCTTTTCTCATTTTAGTAATACTTAAACGACTCCCTTAATATAACGGTCACCGAAATGCCAGCACATGTATTTCACTCTTTCCATACCTTATATGGTCGTAAAAACCGAATGTGGTTTTCTTAATACCAGCTGCTCTAGAATAAAAATGCTGCATAAGATGTTTTGCGTGTCGTACATATTCGAATATATCTCCTCTATCATGCTACCGTTCCTTATATGGTATCCATTCGCGAATTTTAGCCCACTTCATGAGCCCCAAGGCCTAACCCCAAAAATTCCTTTCCTTTTTCAAATTCCAATATCAAAGTTTAAACTCTTTTTGTCGCCAATTAGCGATTATCTTGTTAATATGCTAAGTACAAAATCTCTCTCTCAGAAGAAAAAAATTGCACGTATATTTTTGCCAAATATCATATACATGCCAAACATTGTAACCTTTGGCGATAAGTGACAACTGATGTTATCTTGGTTCTGACTCTGAGAAACTACACTTTGCCTCTCTCTGCTGTGATTGCCAGTAAAACGTTGAGCGCCCATCTCTCTCGAAAGGGCAAAATAAAACTATACTTTAAAAATGAACCTGGCTTTCTAATGTACTTGTCTTTTTATCACTTTCCTTTTCACGGCTTTGATAGTAATCTCAATGGACAATATTAAACCTGCAAAACATAGCATTCAAAGAAAATTAATAGTATACCACATTTACTTGCATACTGGTTGCACTTGCATAATACTTGAATGTTAATTTTGAAGTAGGAAAATTTACCAAAACACTTTCCCTACATAAAAGTTGCAATCTATTTCTGTTTTCTCTTCAATTTTTTAAAAAAATTGTAAAGTTTGATATTATTTATTATCTGATGGTTTGTTCTTATGATTAAAAAAATCTCTTCTTTTGTGCAAATATGAACAACATATTCAAAACATGTCACTGAATCATAAGTAAGCATCTAGACTACCATTTTATAACAATTTAATGAACAACAAAAAGGATAAAAACTTTACATCTGAGGAAAGAACAGACATTTAAAAAAGTATTTAAGTGTTTTTGTGAAAAAAAAAAAAATTCTTTATAGTATATCTTTTTTGTTTTATTATAGCATAGCACGGCAGTGCTATGCTATATTTATTTCCAGTGTGACTCCTTAATGTTAATTTAATACAGATATTAACATTGAACGAGTTATTTACAAGACATTTTCCCACATTTTGTATGCGCTGCCACAAATTTTCTTAAAAGCAACTAATTGAGTAAAAAAAAAAAAAAAAAAAAAAAAAAAAAAATCCTTCAATCAAAAAAAAAGCTAGAGATCAATGGACATATTTCCTGCAGCATTTAAATATTTTTACGTTATTTAAAAATAAAAATAAAAATGATTTTTTTTTCTTTTTTGTAAGAATTAAAAATGGCATATTTTAGACACCATATTGGAAATGAAACGGAGATTTTGAAACATTTGGTACCAAGATAAGAACCATTTACAGAAAGTAATTATTATGAAGCATGATTTTTATAATAAAAAGACATTTTCAAACATTGATTAATGGATCAAGAAGATTTTTAGTTGAAGAAATTTAGAAAATAAGTAAATTAAACTTTTTTCTATTTATTGTTTCTTCAAAATAATAATGTATGTAACTAATATTTGAAAGCGAGGTTTCTGACACATTGGCATCAGAAAAAATCGCGCCAAATGCAGTGCGTATATGGTATCTGTGCCGGGATTTTGTACCTATGCCACATTTTTAAAGTTTCTCCGCCTTATATGTTCGAAGAAAACCAAGATAAATTAAGGTAAATAAAAGTCTTCAAAAATAATAGCATTAAAGAATAGTAGTAAAAAATAATAGTACATCATCCTTGGTTTGTAATGAAATTAGTAAATCTGCAGAACTAGGCCTTCAAACCCAAGTCTTAGCATTTATTAAGGATAAACCGCAGAATTAACGGCTACATGGCGAAAGACTTTTCGGCACTGCAATAAATTACCCAATTCTATCAACTTAAACATTCAAATCGAATGTAAACAGATATAAACAATAATGTTTACAAATAAATTTTTTAATTTACGATTTGGCGATTTTTAAAAATCACGCCTAAACTTGTAATGCTACAAACAATTAAGCATTGAATAAAATTAATTTTGAATTAACTTGTATTAAATTTATTATTCCGATGATTGTTAAAATGATAACACACTACACGACTTAATTTTTAAAATATCACAAAGAGTTTCTGTTGAAAAGAGCTGTTTTTTATATTTCAAGTTAATATTTTTATAAAACTCTCTTGATTCATTATCTGTATGAAATAATAAAGTGTAAACACATTTGAAACATTCATAACGCTCAACCGTTTGGCACAGATGTCTAATACTTAAAACGTTGCCGCAATTTTTATGCTAATTTGGCAAAAATTTCGTTTTAAAATACCAGTCACATCACATGCATAATTTTACATTTTGTATTATTAAAATAAATAGTGACAAATAAAAAAAAATTTATTAATAACTATAGAACAAAACAACTTATATCATTAAAAAAATGCCAGTAAAATAAAATAAACAATTTATTAATAAATATACAATGACAGCCGAGTTAGCATGTGAGACACATAATCGCCATTTTGGCCCAATCGTACCAACATGCTGCATATATGATATCTGTCCCCAATTTTTCTACGTTGAACCCTACCCAGGAATGTAGTGGAGGGTATACGGGGGCATACGTCGTATACCGTATGCACTCTATTTCTCAAGAAAGCTATAAACACTCTAGGGTATACCCTCTGTTTTGAGGGTATACCCTCTGATTTTTTTACGACTACACCACTGACCCTACCCAGAGCCTCGATTGGCAGTTTGATTGTTTTTCGCTATTAAAATTCTGTCGAAGTTAAATTCCAATTTTGGACAGAATTTCAGTTCAAACATTAATTAATTTATCAAGAATTTTCTAACTGAAGAAATACAGAAAATAAATAAATATGACGTCATACATAAAGTAAAAAAATAAATACATTTTATTGATACTTTGCCTTGAGGTATTATTGGAGGTATATTATATTGTCTAGAGGCGAATATCTAGATCTGTACTTCTCGCAATGTATCAATACTGATTGTTAAGTATAAATATCAGTTATATACAGACAGTGATGTAGTCTCAAAAAATACAGCTGCTTAGAGCAAAGCCCTCTAAGCAGAGGGTATACGCGCAAGGCAGACGGTATACCTTAGAGTGTAGATACTATTACTTTTCTTGAGAAACAGCAGGTATATGATGTTCTTTTAAAAAATCCAGAAGGCATACGGCAGATACCCCCATATACCCACCACTACATCCCTGTATCCAGAATAGATTTTTTTTGTCGTATATGACCTCATAATTCATAAGAAAAGAATTCACCGAGGAGAAAATTTACATCTGACTTTTTACATCGTAAAAAGTGAAACTGATTTTAAGAATTAAAAGGCGCACATTTATGACGTCATATTAGAAATGAAACAGAGATTTTTAAATATTTGGTAGCAAGACAGGAAACATGTAAAGATTTCAGTTCCATAAGTAAAGAAACTAATGATTTTGAAATGAGGCTTACAATTTGGTATAGTCCTGAGTAAATTACATCGGTAATTGTGGCGATACGATACCACATAAAAGAATTCCTGACGATGGTACCCTCAGTTAATTTTGAAATGAGTTCATCTGAATGCAGTAGTTATTAAAAAAACTTGAGATATTAAACAAAAACATAATTTGCTGAACAAATTAAAAAAACAAAATTTATTTCCTACACGATTTAAGCCCAAGAAGGGACAGATATTAAGATAATTGATTTATTTATTTTGACATTTAATATTAAATTTTGGTAATAAATAATTTAAACTAAGTGAACATTAAAAAATAAAAATGAAATTGAAACAATATGATACTTAACCACCCTAAATCTTAGATTCGTTTAAATGAAATCGAAATAAATCTTAGACTTTTTCTGAACATTTGCTTTTTAGATTGCTTATTTATTTTGTTTACACCTACTGTAAACATAATACAAAATCTGCAATACAAATATTTGCAAGTTGAGTTTGGAAAAAAAGTCTTAAATTTATTTTGATTTCATTTGAACAGAATCTAAGATTTAGGGTTGTTAAGTATCATATTGTTTGAATTTCATTTTTATTTTTTAATGTTCACTTGGTTTAAATTATTTATTACCAAAATTTAATATTAAATGTCAAAATAAATAAATCAATTATCTTAATATCTGTCCCTTCTTGGGCTTAAATCGTGTAGGAAATAAATTTTGTTTTTTTAATTTGTTCAGCAAATTATGTTTTTGTTTAATTTATTTATTTATGTGTCATTTAAAGATTTTGTGGCAATAATAGTAATAATAAAAATTACCTTAAACAGTATATTCCCCCACATTTTTTGAGTCATCTAACTATCTTCTTACTTAAAGGATTGCATCATAAAAAACAATTACACCTATGCAATGTAGAAGTAAAAACATGCTTTGATTTGTGATGAAGAGACAAAAGTGTGGTACATGCACACATCTTAAAAGCCTAAACTGCTTAGATTTTATTTATTTATTTAGTTAGTTTTTAAGAACTTTAAGATTTTTATTACGTATTAGAATAGAATTTTAAGAGCAATTTGCTCAGTTAAAATATTGTATGTATAATTATAATGTTATGTATTCAGTGTCTTGTGGCATTTTTTGATTATTTATCAAAGAAATACAGTTTAAATGTAAAGATGAAAATAAGGAATTTTGCTTAGTGGCCACTGGCCGGTAAGTTGTCTTTTTTTAGTAGCCAGTTAATGGCTAGTGAGAATAATCTTGAGATACTAATTTCAAATCTATTTTAAATTAACGGGAAAGTTATATGTAACATGCATATGTAGTTAGCTACACAAGTCCAACTATGCTTAGGTACTTGCGTAGCTAACGACATAAATAAACCCTAACCTTCTTTTTTGTAATTATTTATCTAGAATTAAGATATAACCCCTGCTCCCACCCCCAAAAAAAATGTTTTTCCACAAACTAGCAGGTTTGATTAAAAAAAAAAAAAAAAAAAAATTCATAGCAAATTTTCTAAAAAAATAAAAAAGGGGGGGAGGGGGGGGGGGCTCTCACGAAATTAACATTATATGTTTTTTCCACAATCTTTTAACATAATGTGCGTTTTTTTCTTTTTTGCGATCTCTTGATAAAATTTGCGCTCGTTTTCGTGACTTTTTAATGAAAATCGCGTTCGTTTTCAAAACTTTTTAACGAAAATCGTGTTCGTTATCACGATTTTTTGATGGTATAGGCAATCGTTATCGCGACTTTTTGGACGGTATTCGCGTTCATTATCGTGATTTTTTGCGAGTAATTCGCACTCGTTATCGCGATTTTTTGACGGTATCCGTTTGTTATTGCGATTTCTTGACAGTATTTGCTTTTTGTGTTTTTTTTTTTTTTTTGATAAAATTCGCGTTTTTTGCGTTTGTTTTTACGTTTTTTTAAATGAAAAATGCGTTTGGTATCGCGGTTTTTTGCCGATATTCGAGTTTGTAAATGCAATTTTTTGACGGTATTCAAATTTGTTAATGCGATTTTTGACGGTATTTGCGTTCGTTATCGTGATTTTTTTTTTTGCTGGCAATTCGCATTTGTTATTGCAATTTTCGAGTGTTATCGTGATTTTTTGACGATATTTGCTTTTTTTTAATATAAAATTTGCATTTTTTGACGAAAATCGCATTTGGTATCGCAATTTTTTGATGGTATTCACTTTTTTGCATGCTTCTTTGATTAAATTCGTATTTTTCCCGTTCGTTTTTACGTTTTTTGACAAAAACCTTGTTTGTTTTCGTTGATTTTTTGATAAAATATGCAGGGTTTTTTTTTCAATTGCTTTTTTTTTTCCAATTTTATAAAGATATTTACTGTTTTTTTGTGATTCTTCGACGATATTTGCATTCTTTTTGCGATCCTTAGACGATGTCTTTTCGAGATACTTACACGAAATTCATGTTCTTCCGCGATCGTGTCAAAATTCGCAGGCGTTTTTTTCCGAAATTCTTTTCACAAAACACCTTTTGGAGAATCCTGCATTTGGCAGGTACTTTCCACATTTTTAGTCGGAAGTTTTTCACATTTAGTCGCCGAGTGGCGACTGGCGAGTGCTTATTTTCATCTTTATTTAAATGTTTGACTCTCTCTTTCCGTAAGGAGTCTGTGATTTAAAAAGTTAGCTGCTACAGTGTGATGGATATTTGCTGAATGATGTAGAGGCCTATCCCTCACTTGTTGGAATTTTGGAGGTATGAAAAATTTATATCTTACCTGGTTTTGTTCTTACCATGAGAAATTTTAAAATTCAATTATCTAGAAATTAATTATTTATGCATCAGCTCTGACAAAGAATTTGATTATAGACAGTCAAAGCAACAGTCAAAAAGCTTTTTTTTATAAACAGCATATCATCTTTAAATGGAAGTATTGGAAAATAGAGAACTACAGTAATGTATGTTATTTACACATGAGCATGTGTGATATTGGTTATCACATTTCCTTACATAATAATAAGAGTTGAATTTTAGAAACATTTGAATTAATTATGAAACATTTAGAAATTTTACACAAAAAGTGCAACTTATTATGCGAGTAAATACAATATATACAGATTTTTGAACAAAAATGTGAGATTTCAATGTTTTAAATTAATTTCATTGCTTTGTATTACTATGACATTATTAAATACAAATCTTCATAAATTTCATATGAAATATTTCATCATCTTTAACAAAATTGATGACAATTTCATTTTATGATAGATTACCAATCAAATGCACATTTAGAAATAAATTAACAATTTTTATGCAGCAAAATTTTTGCATTTAAAATATTTTTATTAAATCTGCTTTATGAATCTTAAAAGTAGCCATGGCATTATTAAAATGGCTAAACATTTTGAGAAAAAGATAATGTTTTAT
The DNA here is from genome assembly GCA_964019185.1 of Maratus speculifer. Classification (NCBI taxonomy): domain Eukaryota; kingdom Metazoa; phylum Arthropoda; class Arachnida; order Araneae; family Salticidae; genus Maratus; species Maratus speculifer. The sequence goes on along the minus strand of OZ025289.1, from coordinate 273,753,919 downwards.
ATATTTTAAAATCACTATAAAAGATTATTAAAAAAACTCATGAAACATATTTTTATATTTAGTTATTTTCTTCTTTTATACTTATACCTATGAGTATTGTAAAATTATTTGTGGATATAGAGAAAAATTACACGTATTATGAAATATTTTAAAGGGAGGACAAATTGACAATTTTACTTTACAAACACAGTGTAAAGAGAGTATTATGATTAGTGATGAACAATGTCAGTTTTTTTATCATTTAAACGATAAATGGCCAACTTGATTATATCAATATTATCAGTTTTTCATTGATGTTCTTCATCCAATTATGTGATTATTGAACACATAGAGTCTGAATATCAAATTCAAAAAAAGATAATGGTGGAAATTTCCACATAATGGTGGAAATTGTAGAGCTCCAGGAAGAAAGAACAAGAACTTAAATGATAGTGGTGTTAGCAGAAAGAAACCAACACAAATGGTCCAAATTTTCTGAGAATCGGACCCATAAAACTTGAAATATTGAAAAAAAAAAAAAAAAAAGAACAGTACTTTATACCAGCAGAAAATACAGAAAATTCGGCACCACTAATAGAGAGAATCAGAACTCAAATGTTAGTGCTATTGGTGGGAAACAAGTGAAAAATATGGTTTAAATTGTGCGAGGATTGGACCAATAGAATGGTGGTGCACAAACTATTTTACTTCCTGACCCCCATTTTGTGTAAAATTTTGTTGCAATCCTTGGATAGACAGTAGATTAAAAAAAAATGCCAACATAGTTAAAATGGAGCTCTTTTTTAGGTTTGTGTTGATGTTTCTGACGCATTTGAATAAAACACATAATTTCTGAAGCAACTGTTTTATTTATGCACATAGCTATAAACATTTTTTTAATGATAAATTCTTTAAAAACTATAATGCATATAAGAATTCAATGTGAGGTATGCATATGTAAAGAGCAAATGATTGTGCCTAAGTTTAGATCTGTATTGGGAATCACAACCCATAAATCATCTTCTGGATTGAATCAAGATCGATATTTTGTTTTAATGGCAATTAATTTTGAAAAGCAGGTTTCACAATATTAATTATCTTTTCCTTTAAAAAGACTGATAGACAATCTGAGCATCTTTATTCTTGTCCCCGTACATAAAGATATTCACATTTCCTTCATCCATTAAATTCTAGATAAAGCTCACTTACTTTGAAATAAAAACGTCTTTTATTCCTTTTTATTATCAAATAGAATTTAGTTTTAAAAATTCCCATTTGCTTTAAAATCCCTTTAAGAGGATGTTTTAAAGTTTTATTTATTTAAACATTTTGCTTATTTTTTGTCAAAAAGTTATGAAATTCAAAACATAAAAAAATTCTTACTTACTCCTACCCAACTTTCTCCTATTCAAGTTTCCTTTTTTCTACCCCGAAGGGGGCGACCCTTTTTGAAACTTTTCTTTTTTAGCCTCAGGCTATTGACACTTATCTGATTTTCAAATTTGTTTTTGTTTCATTATTTTTTTCAAATCATTTTTACAATTTTCAAAGTTCTTGACCCATTTTGGCAAATGAAGCCTGGATAAGCTTTAGCCACATTGGGAAGAAATTATTGCCAACAAATTATGAAATCCTTATACTCTAAATCCTCCTTATATATCATGCCATAAAAATATAATTTACTTTTTTTTTACAATTCTCCTCATTTTCCCCTAAACTTTTTATTCATCTATCTGACTTTAATCCTTCATCTGAAACACTGTCAATTTGGGTTGGAGGGGGGGGGGGGGGGGGTACTTCTTCAAATATCTCCAGATCCATCATGTAATACTTTGTTGTAAAGATCTTGGTTCATGTCTTTCATTTGGATGTCCTATTTTTAAACATCGACTAAAGGTATACTTAACATCACAAGCATTTTATGTTTCTGGTTAACGCCTCTGACCATTAAGGTTTAGTTGCCTCTCCCTGAGAGCACTTCCTCATTTCTTTCCATTCTCATTGTGTCAAATATTGTTGAAATAATTATTGTTTTCACATTCATCTTTTGCTCAGAAATTCACATATGGGTACAAAATTAGTGACAGAACTATCCCTGTCATCACAAATTCAAAGATATGAATTGTTATTACAATTCAGTACTGTTGTTAAGCTTATTTGTAAGAATATCAAAGAATCAATTCTAGAACACCCACTACTAGAATCTGGGGATTGATTTTTATTGTGATTGATGCTTTTTATACAATGTTGATGTTTATCAATATTTAATTTTTTCAGAATCACCCATCATTAATTGTAATCATGATGTATGTGTATGTATTACAGAAACATACAGATTTAGACTTTTTTCTCATAGCATGAATAATAGTTTTCTTCAAAGTGAGTACTGAAAGTATGCAGCAGAAGATTATTAATAACATTTTAAAAAATGTTTTAAGATTCATTTTCTCATTCAAAAAATACTTCTTACATAGGAATAAGTATTAATCCTAAATATTATCACATGGAAACTTTGATCATGTCTCTTTAAAAAGCAAATTTGTTATTTATAGCCAAATCATTGTCAGAAATCTCCAAATCTCATTTTTTTTAAATTATCATTCTACAACTGTGAAAGTAAGATGAGCTCTGTTTCCCAGCAACTTTAGAGAATGACTTTAAGCAGAAAGCAAAGACAGACAAGGGATATCATGAAGCTTCTTTATGTTACAGGTAATGATTGTGCAAAAGCTTTTTGAAATCAATAAAAAAATATTTCTTTTCAAATCCTTTCAATAACAATTCAATTCCTTCTGAAACTGATTTCTAAAGGATTGTAAAACATTTTAAGAAACTTCAGACTAGATTCTTATTTTTCAAATTGCATTTTTTTTTCTTTTTTCAATTAATGAATAAATGTAATTTTCATTTTGAGATCGAGCCCATCAAAACCTGGTATGAAAATACACCTAAGCTAAAGCTGAGCTCATCTCATGTCTCTGTGCATATAAGTGAACACAATAATTTCTAAATGGTACTTCCATACATCCATTTATCTAATATGATATAGACCATTGTCGCAAGAACTGCATAGATTTGCATACAAATCCGACAATGAATTGGGTGTTCAAGATATTTTATGTCTGATTCTACAGGGAAAGTCAACAAGAACATATGACATTGTATAAGCTATACATTTTGTGATGTGCAGTCAAGCATTAGTGGCTCAGAGGTGATGCAATTTTAAAATGGAAGTAAAACAATATTACAATTCTAGCGATTCTATTGCAGGGCTTGAAATTCAATTTTTCGAAGGAGGGGAGTTTCCCTACCAACATTTATAAATGGAGGGGATTTTGGCTGTTTGGAAGGGAGAAAAAATGTTTAAAATCAGTCATTAAGCTTCAATATTTTATGTGCTATTTAAAGAATTACCAGAATACAGACATAAAATATCACTAAAGCAATTTATCAACAATTCAGAATAATTATGCGAAATGTGTAAAAAAAAAAAAAAAAAAAACTTTTATGCTGTCTAGTTTTTACTGGTGGTAAATTCCCTCCTGGTGATATTTATTTTTGTCACAGGTCTAATTATTATTTTAATAATAATTAACACTAGAACCGCGGGACTTTCGGTATACCTAGAACCGCGGAGCAGGTCAATTTGACCCGGGATGGAAAAGGATTTATAAATATGCCCAAATTGTTAATTTGATTAGTTAAAAGATTATATTTTATTACAATAATCAATATTCTTTAATATTTACATTGTATTTTACACAAAGTCAGCAGAAATATCCTACATTTCAGTAAATGCTATTATTCAAGATTACATTTCATTTAGTATGATGAAAATATATTGAATAAATATTGAACATATATTTTTAACATGAATAAACTTGGACTTAGTAAATATTAAAAATAGACTATTCCATTTAAATGAGTTTAGATATAAAATCTAAGAACAATTTTTAAAAATATAAAAAATACAAGTTACTTACTGATTTATCTAATCCAATTTATTGAATGCATTGCTTGAAAAACATGGTTAAAGATTTCACACGTTTACCAAAAACGTGTGGGTGCATTATACTTTGAACAATTATATTTAATTTAATTTTCATTATTTTTATAGTTATGATAACAAACCCTTTAATGCTTAGTTTGTGTTTTTCACAGTTTTTAGTTTTTCTTCTTACGCAAATGATTTATTTATTTATTTTATTTATTATTTTTTTTGGGGGGTGGGGGTACGTAGAGGGGAGAAGTTCGCAAGAAGTAACAAACTATTTTTGTACGTCTTCAACTAAGTTTTGAAGAAATTGACGTATACTAATAGATCTTGAGGTTACAGGTTTGCGTAAAATCCAAGCATTGATAACAGCAAAATAAAAAATATTATAAATTGCATTCATTAGCTTCCTGTAAGAAATAATCTTGACATAAGGAGACTTCCTCTCATCGGGGTAATCATACAGTTACATTGAATTTAATTGCATTGTTGTAAAAAAGTGCCTTAAGTATTTTTTAGAATTATTTAAAATTTCAACAGTTAGATGTAGACTGCAAAGCAACAAAACAATTTTGCACTTTTCTCCTTGGTAAATATTTATGCTGATGTGTAAATGAGATATGCAATTTCGATTTTGACATTTTGTATTTCTCGTCCTGGACGATTTACAGTTTCTGTGTTATTTGCAATTTATCTGGTTTTGATATATATATAATGAATAAACCTACTAGCAGATTTTGAAAGAAATAAGTGCTCGTCTACGCTTATGTTAGGCCCTTTTAAATAGTTAGTCTTGCAGGTTTTTTGTCATCTTCTTTATTTACAGGTGTGAATGTGCAAGTTATTGTTTATTTATTTTTCAAATTTTCATGAGTATAAAATTTAAATTTTGTCAACTTTGTTCAAATTCTTAATTCTGTTTTTTATATCCGATTTTTTTCTGATAAATATCACAAACTTTCGCTCAATACTGATAAATTTTCATTTATACTCCAATGAAAAAGTCCAACAATGTTAATAGCATAAGCAGAATCATCGTCACTTTCATTTTCATCACTAGAATTTATTTTTCTTCTTTTATAGGCAGATATTCATCCTCAATAATTTTCATTCTCAGTAATTTTCAGATAATAGTTGCTAACATTCCAAAGCTTCTTTGGCGATAATATAAAAACATCGAAATCTTATTTTAACTTTTAATAAATGCTTTATAAAAGTAAATTCAATGCTACTTCTAAATATTTGTTGTAATTTTTTTCTGCAATCACCCACTCTTCACATTGTCATAATGAATTATGACATTTTTTTATAATTCCTTAAATGAAACTAATACCATCTTTTTTTGGAGGGAATTTAGTTTTAAAAAAAAAAAAATTTTAATTACTCTTAAAGTTAATTATTAAATATAGATTGAGTCAAAGAAAAGGAGATCTAATAACTTTTATACTTTAGTTAGGATTTTTTTAAAATTAAAAAATAAATAAATAAAAAAAAATTAAATAAATAAAAGTAGTATTATTTTAATTTAATTTTCTTTTTCTCTCTTTTTAAAACACAACGCAATATTTATTTTTATAGTCACGATCACGCCAAAAGATCGTTAACTCCAATGTATATCTTAAATTTCACAATGGAGATATATGTTAACGTCTTTTATTTTATGAAAAAAAAAATAATTAATGTATAAAAATTATTTTTATCTATAGGATTCTTATTTTAATAATAATATCAGTACTTTCAGCATTTGTTTCACATTTCAAAAGTCTTTTTTTCACTTGATTTACGGCAGTATAAACTTTAATTTACGCCGATGTTTTGCTCTAATTTTAAAAACGAAGATTTGAATTTTCCTGGCCATTTTGAATAAGACGCGCATTTTTGATTCCTTTCCCTTTCTTTCAGGAGAGATGCACATAAGGTTACAACAAACATTGTCGCTTGGCGCGATCCCGGATTTCGCCGCACGACCGGTTGGTGTTATTTAGCGCTAGTTTAGTGCAGGCATTGCACATGTCCGAGAGATCGCCGGTTAGCAATTCTGAGTAAAGTTTGGCGGCCGTTTGCGTCCTTGGGGAGGAAAAAGTTTTTGCGCTAATTTTCAGTTGGGTGTTCAATTCTCGTGCCTGAAGGACGTCTTTTAATTTTTTTCTTTCCTTTTCTTTGTTTTCCGAATTGGCACAATGCCGTTTTTGGATATTTGGTTTTTTTTTAAGTTAATGTTTTAAACTGATGTTAGTCTTAAATTGATTTCCTTTTTTTTAGAAACTTATTTGAGCATATAAAGAAATATTTTTTTTCTTAATTAAAAAAAAAAATCTTAGATTTTTTTTATTCAATTTTCTTTCCTTATTTTGGAAACTCTTGGTCATTCCTCTTCCCCCCCCCCCGATCCTTACCAATTTAAATAAAAATATTGGTTTAATAACCTATTGTCATTTTCTTTGTTCTTTTATTTTTTTTTAAATTTTTATTCCAGTTTTTAGTTTATTTCTTTTTTTTTGTTGTTCATCTTCTAGCAAAGAGTAAAGGTAAATTATGCATTTGTTCTTTATTATATGTTGCACAGCCAGTGAGAAAATTTATTTAAATTTAGAACCAAAAATATAATTGTTATAATAATTTTTTTACTTGTATTTACCTAAGAGATTAATCAAATAATGATGAATTGTTTTTTTGGTATAAATTATATATAGTTATGCAGAGTAACTAATGAGAAAAAAATCATGGGTAGGCCATGAATAATGAAAAATTAAATGAAGATGTCATATTATAAATTTTAGTAGATATTTACTAGTTCTGTTGTAAATCAATGAATTTTAAATTTGATTTGGATAAAATTACATCTTCTTGTGATTCCATTAACAATTTAATGTTTTATTTTGGGTTATTGCCAACAAACATTGTTACAATTGGTGCCTAACACCAAACTCATAAGTGCAATATATTGAGAATAAAAAAAAAAAAAAAAAAAAAAAAAAAATGCAGGGAATGAAAAATTTATGAAATCATATGTGTTTTTGTTTGTTTATTTTATAAAATGTGTATATATTTTTAAAAAAATTTTGGGGGTATCTTTTTTTAATTGTTTTTATTGAAATAAAGTCATGGCTCCAAGAAAATCTAAAAGAAGGGTAGCTAACAACAACATAACAGACAATAATAACATACCTGACAATACAGTAAACAACATAAATATGCCTAATTTAAGCCCACAAACCTCTATTAATTCTCAAACTTTAACAGTGAGTACAATACAGGAAACTTCTAATAATCACACACAAAATCCTATGATCCATGTGCAAAATTTTAACGGAGATAATATGCAAGTGAATTTCTTTATTGAACAAATTAAGGATTTAGCCGAGGCATACAAATGGAATGATAAATACACACTAATGTACACAAAATCCAAATTAACAGGAAAAGCACAACAGCTAATAAATCAAGCACAAGAAATCAGTAAATTTCAAAACACAGAAGAGCTTTTCAACAAACTTAAGACTTTTTTCAAAATACAATCATTGGCAACTAACATTAATGATTTCCATAATTTTGTTATTTTACCAGAGGAAAACATCCAGAACACTGCACACCGGTTAGATGTGATAACTCATAGAGTCTATAAGGACATGGACAATGAAAATTTGGATAAGATTAAATTTGTCAAATTCTTACAAATTGTTCCATCAAAGTTTAGAATAAAGATTTTGGAAAATAACATTACTACTTACCAGGAAGCGGTAGAGAAAGCAGAATTGATGCAAAATTGTGACGCTAATAATAAAATACTAAATAGTGATAAAGAGGAAAATGAAAAATTTAACGATCTTACACATCAAATAAATTCGCTACAAGCATCATTAGAGAGAATAGAAAAGGGAAAATCTGAAAATACAAAAAACATTGGGAAGGAAAAATCTAATAAAAAAAACAATAGCATCCAATTTCACTCAAAACCAAGAGGAAACATTGGGAATGTTAAGAGGAATTTTAGGGGTAATAGATTCAATGTAAGAAACAGAAACCGTTTTAGAAATTACAGGGGAGGAAATAATTATGATAACAGAAACGAGAACTATAGAAATAATTACAATCAAATTCAATGTCAATTTTGTGACATGTGGGGCCACACGGCAAAATATTGTAATAACATACAAAATCAATATCAAGACACCTCTTCAAATCACAATACAACAAATCAGACCTTTCCAGCCATAATGAACCACCCAAACTAATTCACGAGGTCACAGACGCTGAAACTAGTGAGCCTCCAGTTACAAAAATTTCAGCAACTGATATAAATAGTCATATCATCGCTAATGTTAATGTGGAAAACCCACTCATTCCAACAATAACAATTAAATTAGCAGATGAAAATATACAGTGTCTAATGGATACAGGGAGTTCTATTTCGCTTATATCCAAATTTTTCTTCGATTCTGTCAAACATAAACTTAAATATAAAAACTTAGGCAGGTCAGTTTCCATCTCCACAATAAATTCGCAAGTACAATTTAGTGGATGCATTAGCGCATCGTTTAAAATTAAAAATCAATTTTTCAGACATCACATGTATGTATCACAAATTTCAGACAAATCACCCTTTACTATTATACTTGGTTATGACTTCATTTCAAAATATAATGTGCTAATTTTCCCAGAAATTGGGTGTTGTAAAATAAAAAATGATTTCATTTATTTCTCGAATCACTCAATGGGTAAATTAAACAGAAATATAGAAAATGAACTAAATCATAATCAAAACTTCCTAACTTCAAATGAAGTTACACCAGAAGAGATTTTAGAGGGTAGTGATCTGGCAAAATTTGTTCATGCTGACCCATTCATCCCGAAAAATGTAAATATTGATGAACTTAATATAATCAAACTTGCACATAATGCACAGTTGAAGCCTAGGGAAAAATCCTACATTAAGGCTAAAATAAATTTAACTAATGACCTTAAAAATAAAGATCTTATCTTTATCCCCAACTTAAATGATAAGAGAATCCTTTTACATGAGGCATTATACTCCTTCAGACTCGAGAATGAGAACACGCCACTCACAAATCCTTGCAACAAAAAACAAAACAAAAAATGTTACGATCAGCACTGGGTGAACTGCTACATTTATACAGAGAATAATTCAGAAAAAACAGTTCATCTTAAGAAAAACACTCATTTGGGTGTCATGAACATTGTAGAGGACATTCAAATCCCCTTCGATGTGAAGAATAAAAAAATTTTTTCAACACCTCCACCCACAATTAATGAAACCATAAATGTTATTCAGCCTAATCCAGAAACCTTACAATTAAGAAAAAAAGAATTTGAACAGGCCAAACTGTCGTTTAAACACTTAGAAGAAAATCAGCAGCAGAAGCTACAAGAAGTGTTAAAAAAGAATTTTCAAGCTTTCTCTAGCTCACTAAAATCTTTGGGACATACCGACATCATTGAGCCACAGATACATTTTACAACAGATTATCCGATTAAAACCTTACCTTTCCCTATTCCACAAGCTTTGCAAGCAGAGACGAGGAGACAAATTGAGGAAATGGTAGAGGCCGGAATAATAGAGAAAAATGTAGCATCTTGGGCATGTCCCATGCTCTTAGTGAAGAAGAAAGCTATAGGAAAAAAACCTACTACTTATCGAATGACTCTCGATTTACGACTTTTAAATGCAGTTATACAACACTCCTCTTACCCCATACCAAAAATTCAACAGATAATTTCTACAATAGCCGGATACAAATATTTTACATCTTTAGATATGCCATCAGCATACCACCAGGTCAATTTACCTGATAAATACCAGGAGCGAATTTGCTTCACAAGTCCATTTGGAACATACAAATTAAAACGAATGCCCCAAGGACTAAAAACATCTGCGGGACATTTTCAGGCTTTAGCGGATTCCATTGTTGAAGAAATAAACCTTCCTGGAATAATAAGCTATATTGATGACTTTGTAATTTGTGCAAATTCTTTTGAAGAAACCTTATATAAATTAGATAAATTATTGCAAGTCTTTAAGAAACACAATCTTACCTTAAATTTAGAAAAGTGTAAATTCCATCAAAAATCAATAGATTATTTGGGTTTTAGACTAGAAAATCAGAAGATCTACCCAATCACATCAAACATAGTAAAAATTAAGGGATTTCCTCGACCCAAGACCAAACGTCAAATAAAAAAATTTCTTGGCCTTTGTGGCTTCTACAGGACTCTAATACCATCCTATGCAGAACTTTCAGACCCTCTTGTCCGATTGACGTCAAGTAATAAAAAATTTGCATGGACAGAAATCGAAGATCAGGCATTTGAAAAACTGCAGAAAATCTTTTTCCAAAGGCCATTTTTAAGACAACCAGATTACAATAAAACATTCATTCTTAACACAGATGCCTCTTCTTATGCAATCAGTGCTGTGTTACTCCAACAGCATGGAGAGCATCTTCTTCCAGTAGCTTATTTTTCTAAAGCTCTAAGAAAGGCAGAAATAAAGTACCCAGCGATCCAGCAGGAACTCATGGCAATAGTGAAGGGCATAGCAGCGTTTCGTCATATATTGTATGGGAGAAAATTCATTATATTATCCGACAGTAAGCCACTTGACAAATACAGAAAAACAACGTCACCAGCGAATATTATAACCAGATGGTTGATGGAGCTAGAAGAATATACCTTTTTTTTTAAACATATTCCAGGTCGTCAAAATGTTTTGGCAGATTATCTGTCTAGAACTCCTCTCGACAAGAATTCCATCGATTTGTTATCAGACCCTGACCTAATCTATTCAGAAGAAGTATTACCAATAGTAGAAGATACAAGAGAAAATGTAAATGAACAGTTTTGTAATTTAGTTAAGAAGAACCCTAATTTTAAGAATCTAGATATTGAATTAGAAGATTTATTAAAGGAACAGAAAAAGGACAAAATTCTTAAAAACATCTATAATGCCTTAAAGAAAAACAATAGTGAAGCAAAACATAAATTTAAAAATTATTCTATTTGTCCCATTACTAAATTATTATTATATACAACCAAGCCTAAAGAAAATAACCTGGAATATCATAATAAAATAGTGGTACCAGCAGGTTTAAAGGAAAAATGCATAAGGGTAAATCATCTCACCCACTTCGGGATTGACAAGACATACCAGAATTTATGCAAGAAATTCTTTTGGAAGGGCATGTTTTCGGATGTAGTGAACTATGTCAAATCATGTGATAAATGCCTGACTATAAAACCTCAACGTGTACCTTCGGCTCCACTTCAAAAAACCATAATACCCACCAGACCTGGACAACTTTTATCGTTAGATCTCGTTGGCCCATTCAGAAATGGAAAGCACATTTTGACGGTTATCGATCACTTCAGCAAACATCTAAAATTATATGCATTGAAAAACATCACAGCAATGCAAGTAGTATATGAAATATTTGATTACGTTGTAACATTCGGTAGACCAGAAATGGTACTTTCAGACAATGGAAGCCAATTCAAAGCACATATTTTTAATGAATTTAACAGAATGCTAGGAATTAAGTTGAGGAACACTACAACAGCACATCCCGAAGCAAATTCAGTTTCAGAAAGAATAAACTTCTCAATAAAATGCACCATTAAAACGTTAATGGCTGAAGGATATGATTTCAACACAGCTGTAAAAATACACGAAAGTATATACAATAGTTCATTCCATAACACCATTAAAACTACACCTAATAGAGTTCATTTTGGGAGAGATTTGGCAAACATAATAGACACCTTTAATCCAAATGCATACAAGAACAGATTAGATGTACATAATGACTATTATATGTTAGTTAATAATCTGCAGAAATTGTACGATCAAGTGCATAGCAATTTATTATATCATCAAGAAATCCAAAACACCAAACAACATGTAAAAGCCAAATTAAGAAACCCAAGAATTGGGGATGAAGTTTATCTAGATAACTCTAATAAATTCAAGAGAGCATCACAAGGTCCTTTCAAGATAATTGAAAAATGCTCAGACGTTATATTCAAGATCCAGTTATCAGATGAACCAAATTCCAGAATTCAAAAGGTTCACATAAACAGGTTACTTCCCATCACAGAAAGGAAGAAACACCTTATCCAGCAGGAAGTGGCTAGTTCAAGAGGTACTGATGCAACAGATAATAATTCAGTTCTAAATCCACCTAATACTATTCAGACATCAGATGATCAATCTTTACAGGATGTACCAAGAACTAAATTATCAAAACAACCAGCACCTAAAATTATTAGTGATTATAATCTTAGACAGACAGCCAGAGGGAAGAAACAGTAGACTATCTTTTATGTGCGCACATTTTTTTATAACATCTTGTCTACAATTGAAATGTTTTTTCGGAACTTTTCTGCAGGCAGAAAATCTTTGAAAACACCTTCTCTTTAATCTTCTCTATGAACTGTTTGCCTATTAATAACTTTTATTGTATATTTTCAGATTTAAGAACTTTCACAGTTAAAGAACTTTACCATTAATATTAGTCATATTTGACAATCTCATTATTGTATGCATCTCCAAAAATGAATTATAAAGGTTTTTGAAATTAGTCACCATATGTAAGTACATTTTGATTTTAAGTATTTGTTTATGTTCAAGGATATTGTGAACATGTCACATCATCCTCAATGTGTTTAGTACATTGAGTTTATTTTTCAAATGTCAGCTAGACATTGACTATTTTTATTGGTTGCTCTAATGATGTTCAACTGGAGCAATTTTTGTTTTTATTCTGCTTGGCAGAAAAATTTAGATTTCAAGAAATTATACGTACATGTATACATTCTTTAAAAAAAAAAAATCTCATTATTGTTTAATACATTTAATTTTGCAAGGATTTGTTCATTTTGTAAATATGTTATATATGTGTTCACTTCTTATCTTTCCTAAATTTATACTTTCTTACACCTTTTTTTTATTGTTATTCAGTTTATGTATATGTATGTTTGGGTATTATGCTTATTTTTTAATAGTGCAATGATTACCAAAGAAAAAGAACATATTAGTTCAATACCGCATACTTCTATGTGGCAATATAAATGCAATTTATATACCTATCCTTAATATGGTATTTTTTTTTATGTGATCATTATGTTCATATATTTAGTTCCTATTTTTTATTTTTCACATTATGATACTAGTGATATGTTTATTTTTGTTTGCAATTGTGGTAGAACAAAATTGATTTTCACTATTATAATTCATTTTTTTTCTCATACATATTTTTGTAAAATTGTGTTTAGACTCCAAAATTTTTTTTCATACACTCATGTTGGTAGGAAAAAAAAAAAAAAAAAACTATATTTTAAAGATATACACGTATCAGAGGTATAGGCACAGAGGATTTCAACTATTTGAAATTATGCAAAACACCTTTGAATTTTGAGTCAAAAATTTTTTTTCCTATGTTCCAGGGACAGTATGTGCACAATACTTGTCTCTGGTTATGTCAAATTAATGCAGGTTTCTGAATCATTTTCATTGATATGATTTAGGCGATGCATATGGGTATACCCAAAAACACTTATCTTGAGTCTTAAAAAAAAATCCATGGTATTAATTACTTATTTAGGCCTATAACTTTGGTCTTCTGAAGTCGACTTCATCTTTCGTTCGTTCAAATGCTAGCATTTTATATTTGCTTAACATGTTAATTTGTTTACTAATTGATACACATATGTACGAGTGTAATTTGTGTTTCTTTCAGAAAATTTTATGTAAACAAATCATTTAAGCATTCTCTTATCTAGGATAAGATTTTTGTAACGGATCATCCTGATGTAACAATTGATATTCAACAAATGGTTTATGGATCAAAACATGGTGTTATTGTACACTATGCATGTAAACCCCATGTAACGAGGAATAATCGGGAGCTTCTTTTGCTAGAAAGCAATTATTCTAGAAAAATTTTTTTTTTCTCCTTGTTTTTCGGGAGTATTATCAAGATTTTTTTTCTCTTCTCCTTGTTTTTCGGGAGTAATGTCATAATGAATTATGACATTTTTTTATAATTCCTTAAATGAAACTAATACCATCTTTTTTTGGAGGGAATTTAGTTTTAAAAAAAAAAAAATTTTAATTACTCTTAAAGTTAATTATTAAATATAGATTGAGTCAAAGAAAAGGAGATCTAATAACTTTTATACTTTAGTTAGGATTTTTTTAAAATTAAAAAATAAATAAATAAAAAAAAATTAAATAAATAAAAGTAGTATTATTTTAATTTAATTTTCTTTTTCTCTCTTTTTAAAACACAACGCAATATTTATTTTTATAGTCACGATCACGCCAAAAGATCGTTAACTCCAATGTATATCTTAAATTTCACAATGGAGATATATGTTAACGTCTTTTATTTTATGAAAAAAAAAATAATTAATGTATAAAAATTATTTTTATCTATAGGATTCTTATTTTAATAATAATATCAGTACTTTCAGCATTTGTTTCACATTTCAAAAGTCTTTTTTTCACTTGATTTACGGCAGTATAAACTTTAATTTACGCCGATGTTTTGCTCTAATTTTAAAAACGAAGATTTGAATTTTCCTGGCCATTTTGAATAAGACGCGCATTTTTGATTCCTTTCCCTTTCTTTCAGGAGAGATGCACATAAGGTTACAACAAACATTGTCGCTTGGCGCGATCCCGGATTTCGCCGCACGACCGGTTGGTGTTATTTAGCGCTAGTTTAGTGCAGGCATTGCACATGTCCGAGAGATCGCCGGTTAGCAATTCTGAGTAAAGTTTGGCGGCCGTTTGCGTCCTTGGGGAGGAAAAAGTTTTTGCGCTAATTTTCAGTTGGGTGTTCAATTCTCGTGCCTGAAGGACGTCTTTTAATTTTTTTCTTTCCTTTTCTTTGTTTTCCGAATTGGCACAATGCCGTTTTTGGATATTTGGTTTTTTTTTAAGTTAATGTTTTAAACTGATGTTAGTCTTAAATTGATTTCCTTTTTTTTAGAAACTTATTTGAGCATATAAAGAAATATTTTTTTTCTTAATTAAAAAAAAAAATCTTAGATTTTTTTTATTCAATTTTCTTTCCTTATTTTGGAAACTCTTGGTCATTCCTCTTCCCCCCCCCCCCGATCCTTACCAATTTAAATAAAAATATTGGTTTAATAACCTATTGTCATTTTCTTTGTTCTTTTATTTTTTTTTAAATTTTTATTCCAGTTTTTAGTTTATTTCTTTTTTTTTGTTGTTCATCTTCTAGCAAAGAGTAAAGGTAAATTATGCATTTGTTCTTTATTATATGTTGCACAGCCAGTGAGAAAATTTATTTAAATTTAGAACCAAAAATATAATTGTTATAATAATTTTTTTACTTGTATTTACCTAAGAGATTAATCAAATAATGATGAATTGTTTTTTTGGTATAAATTATATATAGTTATGCAGAGTAACTAATGAGAAAAAAATCATGGGTAGGCCATGAATAATGAAAAATTAAATGAAGATGTCATATTATAAATTTTAGTAGATATTTACTAGTTCTGTTGTAAATCAATGAATTTTAAATTTGATTTGGATAAAATTACATCTTCTTGTGATTCCATTAACAATTTAATGTTTTATTTTGGGTTATTGCCAACAAACATTGTTACACACATCAAGACTATAAAATCTTGATTGAAAATTTTCACATTCTCCCCCTTCCGATTCTGCCTATTAACACGTTCGCTGCCGCTTACGTGAAGATGTGATTATAGTTAAAGCCGCACTGTAGAAGTGGGTTTTTCCCAGAAGCCGGTTTACTTTTTATAGCAAAGAATCAATGACAGATTTTCCCACGCCAGCGCGTGACTGGTTATTGGAAGTTACTCCACATCACGCGCTGGCGCGTGAGTGGCACCTTAACGTTATTACAAGTGCGACAGATATTATTTATCAATACTTCTGAAAAAATGCATCTCTGTTTTGTCATTTATGTGTAAAGACTTATTACGGGTCAAATTGACCCGCTTCGCGGTTCTAGGTATACATGGTTATAACTCAAAAATTATTTATGCTATTCGCTATTAAATACAAAAAGTTGTTGCTTACCTTAAAATATTAAAAGTCAGAAAAGGAATCGTTTTTTCGATGAATACTTTTCGCACGGCGAGAAATTAAATATCGATTTGGGTCAAATTGACCCGCTCCGCGGTTCTAGTGTTAATAAAACTTCTAATTAATTTAATAAATTTATAATTAATGATTAATAATTATAATTAACAATGTTATTTTTCTGCATTTTAAATGGGCAAAATATAAATTTAATCATAAAATAATACTTATTTGAGTGTAGAAGATAAGAAGTATCACTATTGTTTGCATTTCTTTAAAAAAGGGGCAAGTCAAATTCATCAAAAAAGATTCTTAAAAAATGAATACTTTGTTGAGTAAAGGGATACTTTTTGTTTAATATATGGCTGCTTTCAGGAATTGCACTCACTCAGAAAGATTTGGAGCTGTCAGAAACTGATTTTAGAGCAGCAAAGAAAAAATATATATATATTGAAGCAGGAAAATTAGTTTGTTGAACAGAAAAATGAACTCCCCGTTATATAATTTTTGGGGGGAGGAAGGAGGGAGATGTTCCCTTTGACGAAAGTTGCATTTCTTCGCTATCTTTTGATGAAATCCGTCTTCTTTTACGATCTTTTCACGAAATCTGCCGTTTTTTCGGGATTTTTTTTGACGAAATTTGCCGTTTTTTCGCGATCTTTTGATGAAATCTGATGTTTTATCGCGATTTTTTTTACGAAAATTGCCGTTTTTCGCGATATTTTCGGGAAATTTGTTGTTTATAGAGAATTTTTTGTCGAAATTTGTCGTTTTTTGCGATTTTTGGACGAAATTTGATGTTTTTTCGTGAATTTTCTGAGGAAATTTGCCGTTTTTTCGCGATTTTTTTTACGAAAATTGCCGTTTTTCGTGATATTTTGGGGAAATTTGTCATTTATAGTGAATCTTTTGTCGAAATTTGTCGTTTTTCGCGATTTTTGGGTGGGTGTATTTTGTCGGCCGATTATCTACGCTATGGGATATAGGCCCTATGGGGTTCCGCGATTTTTGGACGAAATTTGACGTTTTTCGCGATCTTTTTGACGAAAATTGCCGTTTTACAGAATTCTGTGACGAAATTAGGCATTCTTTCGTGAATCTTTTGACGAAATTTGCCGGAAATTAGTTGTTTTTTCGCGATCTTTCAACAATATTTGCCGTTTTTTAGCAAACTTTTACGAAAGCAGGCGTTTTGTGAAACGTGTAAGAGCTGTTTCTTTTGTGTGTCATCTCCGATCTTTTAAGTAATTTATGCGCAATAGCGCGTCTGCGGCATCACTGTTTCATAATTTTTGGAATTGAATGAGTTATTTTGTGTGTGTGTGTGTGTGGGGGGGGGGGGGGGGGGAGTGGAAATTCCAAACAGAATCACCTCTATTTCGCCGCGGAAAATACAATGAAACACGTCAATTGATTTCAGGAGAAAAAAAAATGCAAAATTTGTCAATCAGTCGCGGAAAAAAATCTTGATTTTCAATGATTTTTCGCTGTAAAAAAACTCAAAATGTGTCGATTACTCGCTCAAAAATATCATAAAATTCGCAAAACGGTCGTGGGAGTTTATCATGGTTTTAAAATGCAAAATTTTTTGGGCAGGAGCCTCCCGTCCACGTTATTCTTTTGGGCGGGATTTCAAAATTTTGGGCGCGAATCCCGCCATCCTGCCCTGAAATTCAAGTCCTGTATTGTGTCAGAAATTTATTTGAAATAGTGTTTTTCTATTACACTTGTAACTGAAGTAAAGTAACAGACAAATATAAATAAAAAATGACAATTTCAATCATCTTTTTTTTTGGAAAGTAAAAATATGAAAAATACAAAAAAATATATAAAAAAGAAATACATCAAGCGTGAACAAAACTTACCATCATTTTGTTTTCTTTCGGCTACCTTCAGAAAGACTTCCTCCAAGGTTGTATTTTTGATACCATAACTTGTAATTCCAAGATTAGATAAATTCGTCTCTAAAGCATTAAAAAGTTTTTCAAAACTTCCTTTTCGAAGTTCATTAATAGGAAGAATGTAATGAAGCTCCCTTTTAGTATCTGATGCTAAGTATGCTGATTGTACATGTTCTCTAATAAAAGTAGTAACTATGTTTTCACTTTCATCTAAAAAAAAAAAAAAAAAAAAAAAAAAAAAAAAAAAATTAAAATTAACATTTTAAACAACTTAATATGAACAATATATTTAAATATGCTATTATAATGTATTCATGTTTATGCATCCATCTAAAATTATTACACTAAAATATGAAACAAACAGTAATATTAACATGAATAGGTGCATAAGCAAAATATGTCTAATAATTAGAAGAGGTCTTGCGAAATTAACATAAATACTTTAATATGTTAAGTGGTTTTATTATTTCAATTAGTTATGTGCTTAGAATAATTATTTAAGCTTGTGCGAAAATTTAGGTCAAATTTGCAAAAGCAAATATTTTAGTACCAATGAAATTCTACAACAATTTTCACAACAAATTGAAGTTCAGGAAATAACAAAGCAACAAATGGAAACAATAATTTAACTGATAATACTCAGAGTAAACTGAAGGGTGATCCAATTACAAGAATGAGGCAAAATTTAGTATTATGATTAAATAAGATGGAAAAGAGGAAGGACTGAGTAAAAAATATTTTTAAAAGTTACAGCTAGGTGGATGTATGGCACTATGTTATAAGAAACAGAGATTAAAAAAGGTGCAAAATCAATACGGAAATTACCTTTTATTTAGCACATTTCATTCAGATTCAATACAGTCACTATTATTGTAGATGACATATTGCATTCTGAGAACAGAATTCACAATAGCAAAAATTAACATGTCTGCAAAAATGTCCTGCAAGGCTTGTGATTCGTTATCCTTTAACTTAGCTGATCCAGGAACAGGCCGTGGATATTAGGTAACCCCATAGCCAAAAGTTGTATGTCAAAAATCAAGGAACAGAAGCAGTCATAGAGTTGGAAAGCAGCTGCTGTATTTGCAAAGCAATGCTCAGTGGACCTCTATTTTGCATGAAAATTATTTTCTTCAATCATTGTTTTTGCTTAAGTAACGAAATGACAACATTCTGTAACATGTGACGACATTTCTCTACAATAATCAGTCTTTTGGGGTAGTTTTTTAATAGAAGTATGGATCTATGATATTTTCTGCTGCGAAATCACTCTAAAGAGTTATCACTGGTAATTTTAACAAAAATTCTTTGAATGTATGAATGTTATGAATTGGAATCTTGAATTTAGCAGTTCTGGTTATTTATACATCCATTCAAATAAAAGTGGGTCTTTTCTCTGACAAGTAACACACGCTCTGCTAAAGGAGATGTATTGGTCATACTAATAATTGAACACACTAATTAATGTAAGTATGTCATAACATCATGTATTAAAAGGTGAGCAGATTCATGCAGTAGTGGTACAGTTGGATTATTTGTCATAACTGAATAACTAAGTGTTTAAAATACAGTCCAATGAAGAGGCTGGTTCTTAGGATGAAAGCAGACTGATGTTTATAACAACATGCAGCAAAAAGATAAAATAAATCTGTTACATGAAAATAATACAGACTTGATCTTTTTTTTTTTTTTTTTTTTTTAATAGTAACAGCTTTTGGAGACAGCTTTAATCAAACAGATTATGGAGTTTCAAAACTGAAGTTAAAACAAGCTTTAAAAACTATTCAACAATTGTATATGGATGACTCAGATACAATAACACTCATACTAACTTATAAACTAATTACCCATTAACACAAAGGACTTATTATACACATTTAAGTTACTTGATCTTTCTCCCTTGAAGAAGGGAATAGAAGTGCAGTTTTGGATTAATACTATAGATGCAGATTCATGGTCGCCAGTCGTCACGTGGCAACTAAATTTTTGATTTGGTGACTAATTTTCGGCATCTAAGTGGCCAACAGTTGGCGGATTTCACATTTCTCTCATGAACGGTTGACAAAAATCACGTTTTTTAAAAATGTTCTTACAAAAAACACATTTTTTCAACGATTTGGTGACTATTTTTTTTTGTCTCTAAGTTGCCATTCTCTGTTGAAAACAGCATGTTTTTTCATGATCTTTTGATGAAAATCATGCTTTTTTGTGATTCTTCAAGAAATTTGCCAAGTTTTATTTTATGATTCTTTGATAAAACTTATTTCTTTGAAATTCACATTCAATCCTTTGACAAAATTAGTACTTTTTCTGTTATCTTCAGCTTTATATATTTTTTATTTATATCTTGTCCAACTTTATCTTCTGATTTAAGAATTATATTGCTCTTAATTTATATACAAATTTAAAAAAATCATATGATTAAATGAATTGTACACATTTGATGTTATCAGCCTGTTTTTTTTTTTTTTTTTTTTTTTTTTTTTTTTTTTTTTTGTATATGTGCAGATTATTTTTTACTTTGAATTCCCAATTTCTTTTTTCCATATAATCACTATTGCTTTTATTAATTTCATATCACACTGTGACAACTAGATTATTTGGATTTTAAGAGCTACTCACTATTCAATAATTTTGAGAATCTGCACTTATAATCGACACATTAAGAGAAATCATGGCTGCAAGAAGCACATCCAAACTAAAACTGAAAATTTTCCTGATTTTTAGGCATACCCAATTGTAACTGGGCTAAACAATTTCAATGTCTTGTATTATGGCTTATTGATCCTTTTATGATAAAAGAAAGAGATTAAAACATTTTGCTAGTAAACCTATTATCATTTAAGTATTTAAAGTAGAAATTACGTTTGATATTGGATAATAATGAGATGCTTTTTATCCATTTCATTAACTATATGGGCATTTTTTATCAAAAATAGTTTGTGGATGAACTGAAATGAGTTGGTATTAATAAGGATTTTGGGCACTCAGTTATTGCACTAGAATATTGGGTAATCATTATTTTCTGGTCTAGTCGTGCATGTCACCCAGGAAAATATTTCTTTAACATTATTATAAGTTTTATAGGGTCTCCCTTCTCCTTACAAGCTCAAATTGGGCACCATCCAGCATTTCTGCATATTTTCAAATTTTGTTGCTCTGCTTTTTTTACTAGCTATATATTCAGGATTCATTCTTGTTCCCTACTTGGCAATTTGGCTCTTTTCATCAAGAAAATGTTGGTAATATTCATTTTTAAACCCTCCCCCCCTACTCATTTTTATAGATATTTTATAACTAAAATAAACCTTCAGTGGACCTTTTCGGCAGGGCATCTTAATATAGGACCATTTCTTTATTGTTATAAAATCTGCCTTTAGTTTTTTGTGTGGATCCATAGTTTACGAGATTTAGGCTTTCCCTGCACTTTTCATTCCTCCCACTCAATGTTTTATTTCACATGGTGTTGTGAGAACTGAAAACTTGTTCTTGATTGATCTCAGGATGACAAAAAGAGGAATTATTTTTTACGATGAGTCATTTGCCCACTTTTTTTTAAACATGCATGCTACATATATGTAAGTACATACTGTTGTGTCGCTCCCCAAATTAAGAAAGGTCGATACTAACACATGGTAGAATAAAATATATTCTACTGAACTTAATCATATAAAAAATAATTAAAACTTCAAGGATAAACATTTAATATAGAAGGATCGTACAGTTTAATCAAGTAATATACCTAAAATCAAAAAAAGGGAACATAAATATATTAAACAAAAACATAATTTGCAGAACAAATTAAAAAAACAAAATTTATTTCCTGCTCTATTTTAAGCCCGAGAAAGGACAGATATTAAGATATTTGATTTATTTATTTCTACATTTAGTATTAAATTTTTGTATCAAATAATTTAAATTATGTGAACATTAAAAAAAAAAAAAATGAAATTCAAACAATATGATACTTAAAAACCCTAAATCTTAGATCCCGTTCAAACGAAATCGAAATAAATCTTAAACTTTTTCTGAACATTTGCTTTTTAGATGTGTCTATTCTTTTTATCTATATCTACCGTAAACATTATACAAAATCTGCAAAACAAATATTTGCAAGTTAAGTTTGGAAAAAAGTCTAAGATTTATTTAGATTTCGTTTGAACGGGATCTAAGATTTAGGGTTTTTAAGTATCATATTGTTTGAATTTCATTTTTATTTTTTTAATGTTCACATAATTTAAATTATTTGATACAAAAATTTAATACTAAATGTAGAAATAAATAAATCAAATATCTTAATATCTGTCCTTTCTCAGGCTTAAAATAGAGCAGGAAATAAATTTTGTTTTTTTAATTTGTTCTGCAAATTATGTTTTTGTTTAATATCTCAAGTTTTTTAATAACTACTGCATTCAGATGAGCTCATTTCAAAATGAACTGAGGGTACCATCATCAGGACTTCCTTTATGTGGTATCGTATCACAATTAATTACTGATGTAATTTACCCAAGGACATAGCTAGAAGTGAATTATGGGGGCGGTGTGTGTGGGGGGGTACGCTCAAAAGAATGTCTGAGGTGCTCATATTTTTCTCTTTCATCCTCTGACACAAAAAAATATATTAGTGCATATTCACATTGTAAGTTCCATGTTTCTTATTAAATTGTTGCAATAGCTCCATTTTATGCTAAAAAAGAATATGGTGATGAAAAATTTGAGTGTATAACTAATTCAAGATTAAACATCATGTTCGCTTCATATGTGCAAGCAGGATGAGCGAGTGTTGAAGCACTTTAGTTACAATTTAGCAATTCTGCAAAACTGTGAAAGGGCCTCAAAGTTAAATTAGATTTTTGAACAAAATTTTATTTGATGAAATACTAACTATTACGTTTTCCCCTACTTAGGAATTTCTGATTTATTTTTCCAGATCTATACCGATCATGATACCATACCTAGACTCCAAAAACACCCCCATTAAAAACTCTATCTCCGTGGTATCTACGTTAGATTTTCATTTCTCCATCGGGTTTTGCACAGATTTTCATTAATCCATTTCCAAATCGTTAACTTTTTTTTTTTTTTTTTTTTTTTAACATCTAGAACTGAATTCTGTGCATGCTTCCTGTCTTGATACCAAATATTTCAAAATCTCTATTTCATTTCCAATATGACGTCATAAATGTCTAGTATAATTCTAGACATTTACCTCTAGACAATATAATATTCCTCCAACAATACCCCAAGACATAGTATCAATAAAATGTATTAATTTTTTATTTTTTGTATTACGTCATGTTTATTTATTTTCTGTATTTCTTCACTTAGAAGCTTCTTGATAAATATATCAATGTTTAAAATGAAATTCTGCCCAAAATTGAAATTTAACATCGACAGAGCTTCAAACCGCTATCGGAGCTCTGGGCAGGGTTCAGCGTAGAAAAGTTAGGGATGGATGTCATATATGCAATACATTGGCGCGATTGGAAAAAATGGATATTATATGCCTCACATGCTAACCTGGTTATCGTTGTTTATTTTACTAATAAATTGCTTATTTTCTATTACTTTTATTTAAAAAAATTATGTAGATCGTTTGTTCTATAGTTATTAATAAACTTTTTTTTTTATTTATCTTTATTTTCCTTTTTAAATATTAGAAAATAATTAAAAAAATATATATGTGATATGTATTTGGAAACGAAATTTTCGCTAAATTGGCGTCAGAAAAAACTACGCCAACATGGTAAGTATTAGACATCTGTGCAAAGGTGACGGATTATGAATATTCCAAATGTGCTTAAATTTTATTAACTCATAGAGATAGTGAATCAAAAGTTTTATAAAAATGGTACTACTCTATTATCCCGTCGACCAATTTCACCAAATTCTACAAATCGCCAAACTAATAGCCAAATTATACATGTTGACATAATTTGTATTTTAAATAACGAAAAACCAAATAATTAGTAATAATATTAATAAAAATACAAATAAAAAGTTGAAATAAAAATCACTTAATGATATTTTAAACACGTGAATCGTATTTAATGTTATTGAATGTGACATTAACGATCATCCATTATTGGCATTTAATCTTATAGTTTGGCGATAATTTTTTGGTCGATGGGATAACCTAGTAGTGCCATAAAAATATTAACAAAACAGCTATTTTTCAACAGAAACTCTTTGCGATATTTTAAAAATTAAATCGTGTAGTGTTTTATCTTATTAAAATCATCGGAATAATGAATTTAATACAAGTTAATTCGCTACTTGGTTATCCCTTCAATTATATAAGTCGCCAAACTAATAGCCAAATTATACATATTGGCATTTTTTTATAACAAAAGTACAAATAAATGGGTAAAACACTAGTAAAAAGTGGAAATAAAATCATTTGATGACATCTCTAAATACGTATAGGTATTTAATGTCATTGAATGTGACATTCACAATCATCCATTACTGGCATTTTATCTTATAGTTTGGCGATAGTTTTTTGGTCGGCGGGATAACCAAGTAGTACCGTTGATTTAAAATTGATTTTATCCAATGATTAATTATTTGTAACATTACAAATTTAGGCACGATTTAAAAAAATCACCAAATCGGGAATTAAAAAATATATTTGTAAACATTGTTTATACTTGTTTACATTGGATTTGAATATTTAGGTTGATAGAATTGGCGAATTTATTGCAGTGACGAAAAGTCTTATACCAATTAGTTGACGATTCTGTGGTTTAGCCTTAAAAAATTGCTATGTTTGAATACCTAGTTCTGCAGATTTACTAGTTTCATTATATACCAAGGATGAAATACTATTATTCTCAGACACTATTATTTTTGAAAAATTTTATTCACCTAAATTTATTTTGATTTTCTTCGAACATATATGACGAAGAAATTTTTTAAAATGTGGTGTAAGTACGAAATCCCGGCACAATTGTCATTTATGCTCTGGGTTTGGTGCATTTTTTTTTTTCTTTAATGCCAATGTGTCAAAAAACTCACTTTCAAATACCAGTTACATATATATACTTAAGTTATTTTCTATTATTTTGCAGAGACAATAAGTAGAAAAAAGTTTAATTTACTTATTTTCTATATTTCTCCTGTTAGAAGCTTCTTGATCAATGTTAGAAAATGTCCTTTTATTTTAAAAATCATGCTTCATTTTGCTTTCTGTCGACGATTTATTGTATTTGTACGAAATGTTTGCAAATCTCCGTTTCATTTCTAATATGACGTCGTAAATATACCATTTTTAATTCTTACAAAAGAAAAAAAATCAATTTTATTTTTTATTTATCACGTAAAAATGATTAATTGCTACAGGAAATATGTCCATTGACCTCTGTATATTTTTTTGATTAGAGGGAATTATTTTTTAAACAATTAGATCCTTTGAAGAAAATTTGTGGAGGCACGTACAAAATGTGGGAAAATGTCTAGTAAATAACTCGTTAAATGTTAAATTCCGTATTAAAATAACATTACAGAGTCACACTGGAAATAAATAAAGCATAGCACTGCCGTGCTATGCTTTAATATATGCTGTTGTGGGATAAAAATAATTAAAGACTTAAATCATTAATTAAATTTTAACTTTCATTTTATTTAGTTTAACTTTAAATTAAATGATCATAATGAATACAAAGTAATATTAGATTTTGAACTCATAATAACAATACAATTATTCATTACCCCGGGGAAATAAAACAATATAAAGGTACTTATAAATTAAAACATCTTTATTATGAATCAACATCAAGTTCATGTAAAAATCAACTCCGGATTGGAATTTTCAGGTGCTCTTTTGAGGTTTGGTCATCATCTTAAATGTTGATCCTTTTTCCAAAACTTAAACGATCGCCAGGGTCCTCCATAAAACGGCTAAATCGCACGCTCTTTCTTTGACGTTTTGTAGGTCACATCCCTCCATCAACTCTGTTCGCTGCCATGCGGTATCATCAGCCTCTGCAGTCTGGCATTCTCTTGCTTCTAACCTCGGCTTCCCATTCATCCCTCCTCTCTGAGCCACCCGCTCCAATTTTTTATAGCCGCGTCTCATCACTATTTTTCCCTAACACTTCAACGAAAGAGTCAGTTTGCGTGCCGACATGTATTGTGGTTATTTCATTTTGGTTGTTTAGCATTTTTTTATTTATTTAATTTAATTGACACCGGTTTTTATGTTGTATAATTTCTTGTTAGCAGAAATTTTTATAAAAGAAAAGAAAGCAATATCATCTGTCAAAAACATTGACCACCTGCCGTGTATGAATACATGACAATTGGCCTACGGACCCACGTGCATCACAAAATATTAAAACATAAAATATCTTTGTATATTTTCCAACCACTTATTTCTACAAACTTCTAGAACAATCATTTTTTTTTATTACAAATTATTATTACTTTCAATCAGAATTTCACACACATTATATTAAATATTTTCCGAGGAAGTATTGTTTATATCGGCAGGCGCTGAGCCAACACAAACAAAACCCCCACAAAAGTTATTAGACATTAAAAATATTCATCAGGTATAATATGGAGTAATTTGTTTATTGTTTGATAAAAAGAGATATATCCTATAAGCAAGTAAAAACTAATTATTGAAATAAAACAACCTATTATTTATTTATTTTTATTATTTTCCTATTATTTTAGACCCAAAATAATCAACATAACAATACTGCATGAATAGTCATAGTTGTCAAAATGTTTGCATAGGTTCAAAACATTCTTGTACAGATTTAGATCCATGATTTCTCATAAATAAAATAAAATAATTTTCAATTTAATAAATTAATGCATTGTACTTTTCAAAATAGCTTTATAATCTGGAAATTTTACATTGAATTCAATGAACAAAAAAATTATAAAAAGGCCTTATAGTTTCAGGATGTACTGCCATATAATCATAATATTTGACTACTGTGAATTATCCAGCTTAGTAGCCATACAGGGATGCAAAAAGCTAGGTGCCTGCAGGTAGTCTCTCATCACTAAAATTTATAAGTTTTTTCTTTGAAAATTTCATAGCATTCTAACAAGAATTTTACACAAAATATTAACCCCCGCCCCCCCCCCCCCCCAAAAAAAAAAACAAAAAAAAAATTAGTGATGAGAGATTGACTGCTGATGCCAAGATTTTTCCACATCTGTGGTCATATCATCCAGATATATGTTCACTGGATATCCACCTAATTAAGACAATGCTGTAAGTCTTTATGAACTTTTAAAATGCCTTCTTATGGATAACAATACTTAGAAAATCCACACTTACATTACAAAAATTCCTACTATCCATTTCTCATCATTTAACAAAATAAATATAATGCAAATAAGATAAAAGATTTATGGAAAAATCTATCTCAAGACTAAACATCTTTTTAAAAAATAATGAAATTATTATATTAATACCTTTATCTGATCCAATTTTTTTTTCATCTTTTTCTATATATAGATGGTATCCTTCTCCAAGATTATTTTTTAAGAATAGAGGTGTACCACAACAACGCAATTGTCCATTACTAATAATAGCAATACGATCTCCAAGAACATCGGCTTCATCCATGTGATGTGTCGAAAGCAAAATAGTTCTCCCTGAAAGAACAATGAATGTATAAAATAGTGAAAGAGTGTAATTATGCATCCAAATAACTTAACCATCACAATTTCTTTTATGTATATCTTCTGCAATTTTTGCATAAATAATATGCAGTAGCAAACAATAATGAATTCAGTTGTGATCCTTGAGGGAGGTGGGGAGATATAGAGATCAAACTATTAAAATGTCATGTGGGAAAATGGTATTTGTTTATAATGGAATTGCTTGATTCCCTAGTGATTCTGTTTTCACAGATTTTACTATGTAAGATTATTGTGTTTATTTACTACAACAACAACAACAAATTAATATGGATCCACAAATCTCTGGATAAATATTCACTCATTACAAATATAATTGTTTGGTACTCCAGCAAAAGATATTTTTTTTTTCCATTTAAGACAAGATTTAGTTACAAACAGGTTCTGGATTCACAAGATTTGTATTTTTATGTGGTAATTTAAAATAAAAAAACTAAATTCCAACTTTTTTTTTCTCTGTCTTTATGATAGTGGATCTAGACACTTAGCAATTTGAACTAATTTGAATCATTATCTGTTTGGATTAACTTACTTTCAGATTACTCAAAACATTGTTATAAATAAATGCAATGGAAAGAAAGTAAGTATGTCATTCAAAATTTCAAGATGATTCTGCTGTTGAAGAAATTGATAAAGGTAGACAGTATTCGTATATCACATTTTAATGTTGAAAAAGCACAAGATAACAATTAACATCATTCAAATATAATACCGACTGATATAATATTCCTGAAATATTGGTGTAATATCACCTGATAATTGCTATTCATATCATTTTTCTAAGCAAATCTAAAACTAATAAGTAGTGGGCCCCACAAAACTTTTTCTTTACACATATCAAATGAAAAATTAAGCAACAACAATTAAATGACTATCTATTTGTTCTTGAGATATAGCTATAAATGAAACTGTGAAAAACAGAGCATATACTGTGACATCTGTTGGGCTGTAAATCTCATAAGGATCTATTTATGTCAAGATTTAACAGAATGTTAAATTTGATGAAATTTCATGCTTTACTTCCCAAATTATAGCTATCACAGAAACAGGATTAACACCACATAAATGTGCCACTTGTAAGGCAATTTAAGACAAAAACCTAATCACTACTAATTTATGTCAAGGTTTAACTGAATATAAAATTTGATTAAATTTTGTGCATCCGTCCTTGACTTACAGTGGTTCTAAAATTTGCCTCACATATAGATAGACAAGCAAAAAAAACATTTTCCTGAAACAGTCAAATCTTATTTAAGACTTTGTAAAACATATAAATCTTTCGAAAAACAGAAGTCGAAATTTATCATGACTTCAACAAACACTCTTTTCTTGAAAGATCAAATAAAGTAAGAAAGTTTCATCACAGGTAATCATTAAATTTATTTATTGATCAACCCATTAAAAAGTTTAACATGCTAACAAAGTTTTTTTTAGTTATTCCCCCCCCCCCCCCCAAAGCAATAGAATACACACATATTAAACATATTTTTTAAATTCTTCTTCATTACTTTTATCATTTCATTCATTTTTAACAAAAATTTTAATTTTAATTTCTCTTTTGCAGAATTTCAGACTACTGTATAAGCAACTTTGTTTTCAAGCATTATTTTATTGAATTATTTAATTCATTTTTCTACATATGTTTTGAAATATAAAAACTATTTAGAAAACATCATAAAGAAACTTTTTTATTAAAAAGTTCCTTCATGACAAAATTATTATAATCTTAAATGTTTATTCATAAAATTATGTATAAAATACAAATTTGAAATTTATGTTTTAGCACTAAAAATATTTCATACTAACAAAACATACTAATATTACTAGTATTAATATAATACTAGTACTAGTATAGATATGCATAACATACAGTTTAACATGTAGAAAGAGAAGGGAGAAAAAGAAAAAGAAAAAAAAAATACCTTTCTAAATATAATTTTTTTAAATTTATGAAACCACAGCAAAAAGTAAATATTTTTTAAGAAATAAAATTTTAAATTTCTAATAAAAAAAATCTTGGAATTGTAATTTTTTTTTTTTTTTTTTTTTTTTTTTTTATTAAATATTTTAAAAAATGTACAATTCAATCATGATAATGTATCTCTTAGAAATATATAAATCAGAATTTTAAATGAATTAAAAAAAAATACAGTGCCAGATTTACGGCAAGGTATTTGGGGTATGGGCCCAGGGTCCCTGAAAATCAGGAGCCCCCAAATACTGCTGAAAGTTTTTCAATTATTGTCCAAGATGTGAAGTACTTTTAATATCCAATGAGATTTTACATTTCATTCTACATTATATTATGTTTGTATTATCATATTGTATTTTTATAACCTATATTTTGTCTGAAACATCCATTTATTACTTTATTATAATGAATATTTTCTTCTACCATCATCACTTTAAAAATAGATTGTGTTTTTAATTTTTGTCTAATCCTTTTCCTGTAATCATCAGATTATCTGAGTGTTGGTGAGCGTAACTTGAAGGCTGTAGAGCCCCCTAATATTTGAAATAAATGTAGCTTGGTGTTCCTGAAATTTGTTATTTTTTGTTGCATGGTTTATCATTCCAGATATATAGACTTGCATAGGAAAAGATAATTAGCATTGTACAGTTTATTATAAAGATCTACTTATTTAAATTTCATAATTGTGAAATAATTATTTAAAAGTAAGTTATTGATTATCATATTTAATTTTTAATACATATTTTATAATCAATAATGGTTACTTTAGTAATTTTTTTTTCATTTTTTAGTTCCTCCAATAAGTATCTGTACAAGAGGGCCCTTGTAAGCATCTGTGCCCAGGGCACCCAAATTTGTAAATTGGTCCCTGATAAAATATATAAAGCTATTTTTTAATTTCATACTACTTCAGAAATTACATTATTTAAAAAAAAAAAAAAAAAAAAAAAAAAAAAAAAAAAAAAAAAAAAACCCTGAAACACACAAAAACTTACCATTTTTATATTTTAAAATGAGATCCCATATGGCCCTTCTTGAATAAGGATCAACACCAGCAGTAGGCTCATCTAAAATCACAACTCTAGAGCCTCCTACAAATGCTATAGCAACAGACAATTTCCTTTTCATTCCACCAGATAAAACTTTCACTTTACTATGGCGCTTGAGAGGCAAATTTAAATCTTGTATCATTCTGCAAAATTTAGACAGAAATAAGATAAGTATCTTTTAAAATTAACAATTACACAAAATACAGGAAACTTAGGAATAACTATAAAATAAGCATTAATATGTATTTTTAAATGCAGTTCTTATTTTGCTTTCTTATGTTTAGAAGGTCTCATCACTTTTTTATTATAAAGCAAGGAGGAAGCACAAATTTGATACTATAGAAATGGACAATTGTTTGATAATCAGTATAAAAAAAAATAACAAGTGAGATAGTCATCAATGGATTCCTAAATTCTACAACTGAGATGCTTTACAACTGATTATTTCACTAGGAAGCTAGAAACAGGAATTGAAAAACTTGGTGATTACTCTGGCAGGAAATGTGATCAATGTTGTAGTAAAAAAAATCAGCAGAGCATATACAGTATAGGTAGAGGGTATTTGCCAACATCACGAATGTTCATAGATAACTAGTGCTTTATTTGAGAACAGAGAGTATATAGAACTTCTAAAAAGAATCCAAAAGGTATATGGCATATACCCCAGTATACCCTTCGCTACATCCCTGAATGTGATCATATTGATGGATGATTGCCCAATTCTGCAATCAAAGTAATTTACTTGTGATTTAGATCCAACAAAAAAAAAAAAAAAAAAAAAAAAAGATCATAGCCAGCCTTGCAATTTTTGAAGCTGTTTATTTCTGTATGGGATCAAGATGATTTTTGTTCATTTGACTTGGGATGAGTTTTTTTTCAATGGAAATTAAGGATTTTTCTTTGAGATTTTAAAACCAAGAAGTTTTTTCTGGATATTCCCTGTTTTTCAATTTTTTTTTTTTTTCCTACAGAATGCATAACCTATAGCAATCGAATAAATCATGTTTCTTTCTAATTTTTATGTCATAAAAAATAAAGATACATGCATATCTGCAACTATTAAAGGAGATCCATAAAAACTCAAGCAATGATATACTCATGCAAATAAAACTATAATGTTAAAATGGCTCTACAAGACATAATTTACATTTTCTAAATATTTATTTAG
The DNA here is from genome assembly GCA_964019185.1 of Maratus speculifer. Lineage (NCBI taxonomy): Eukaryota > Metazoa > Arthropoda > Arachnida > Araneae > Salticidae > Maratus > Maratus speculifer. The sequence goes on along the minus strand of OZ025289.1, from coordinate 273,722,096 downwards.
TCTTAAGTTTTCAAAACTACAAAAATCCAAAGAAGTCATCATAATAGATCTTAACTGACGTTTTTACAGTAATTTATTAGCAGTATATACGATATTTAAAAGATCAACAAGATCATGTACAGAAAAAATATATAATTAACCACAATTAACATATTTAATTTATATAAAATAATTTACTTGTCCATTTCTTCTGTTAGGTCACTGCCTTCAGCTCCTTTTAAACTTGTATAGAACCATAAATGTTCCTCTACAGTCAGCCTGAGAAAAAGTAAAGTATTAATTAATCATCACAAAATAAAATTATTTAGAATAACAAACATTATAAAAAAATAGAAATAATTAGTAATCATTAAAAACACATCAAAATTAGAGCAGTCCTAGATTCATATCTTCAAGTGGTAATAAAATGAAACACCGGAAAAATCATACTATTGAAATTTACCTAAATATTTGTATATAATTTTGAAGAAATCATAAAAATTTGTTCACAATGGCAGAACATTACAAGTTAAATTTTTTATTGTTAATATAATATGTTATTTAAGAAGGTACAGCAATGTTTCTATTATAATGTTAGTTGTATGGATAAAAGATTCCGAATAGAAAGATAAATTTATAATATATCAATATGATTAATTCAATCTAAAAAAGTTCTTAAAGTTCCTGATTTCAGTAACAAACTTTTCACATTAATAAAAGCATTTTCAATGTATTATTGAATTCTTTGATTTTAAATTAAACCTTTTAAAAACACATTACTCTGAAATGATGCAGTTCAAAAGATAAACTTGAATAGAAATAAGTTTTATTTTTTTCAAAATTTAATCAGCAATTAGAAAAGATAGGAGGATTAAAAGGCTTTGTTTATTTCAGATTTTACTTAAATTAAAAATTGGGGATATGTCAGAATGATAACGAAAGCAGCAAGAGGAGATAATAGAAGGGAATGGGGTAGCTAAGATTAATTTTTTTAAATCTGTTTCACTTATAAATATTGAAAATTCATGATAATAATGGGTTTGGAAACTAAACACTTTTAAAAAACTATATAAACCTTGTTCACATATACATAATAACCATTGAAAGCAACTGCATTTACGAGCTTGAAAAAAGTGAATTTTTGCTTAATTTACTTCATTAAATTTACTTATCATTGTCATTGTAAAGTAAAACAAAATTAACCTAGGTACAATTTAAAATAATGATTCAACAATAAATAATAAATAACAAGGAACCCTTTAAAATAAATATTTAAAATTTTAAAAGAACAGAAAAAAAATAAAAATTTACTAACTCTTCAAACAGAACATTATGCTGAGGACACATCCCCATACTTTGTCGAATAACATCCATTTCTGTTCTTATATCATGTCCATATATAGTAGCATAGCCAGATGATGGTGGAAACAAACCAGTCAAAATACACCTATAGAAAAATTAAATTGGATATGAATTATTTGATAGGGGTAGAGAGGGAGGGAAATGAATTGCTTATTCGTGATTTAATAAAACGAAAATAACATAACACTAAGAAATAAAAAATTCTAAATGATTTATAAAAATGATATTCTTAAAAATAAAATACAATACAGTATAAACTAGAAATGATATAATCAAAATACTTACATAGTAGTTGTTTTACCAGCTCCATTGTGTCCAAGAAATGATGTTATTTGATTTTCATATAAGTTCAGACTCAGTTTATTCACAGCAATTTTGTTTCCAGATTTATAAACCTAATAATTGAAATTTCAAAATGCAACATTAAAATTAAACTTTATTAATTAATAACAAAATGCACTTTTAATAATTAATAATAAAATTATTTTTCATAATATTAATAAAAAACACATAATTATGCATTAAACACATATAGTGTAATAAATATTTGATAAATTAAAACATTTATTAAATATACATACTTTAACTAGATTTTCAATGCAGACTCCTAAAGGTAAATTGCATGGATCAGCTTCAAAATATCGAGTATCAGCTAGAAAGAAAAAATATTTTAAAAACCTTTTAATGGCTTAAGACATTAAAAACAGGTATCCTTATCATAATCATTATCAGTAGTTATTAGATATCTTATTTAAAAAAAAAAAAAAATTAAGAAAAAAAAAATTCTGCAGATTTTCTTTTTCTTTTTTTCTTTTTCTTTTTTTCTTTTTTTTTTTTTTTCAATAAGTAAAAGGAAAAAAAAGTATGAGTATAAAACAAACAAACTTAACTAATGTCAATAAATTTATGAAAATAAATGACAGAACTTTTATTTTAATAAAGCTGATAAGATAAAATTTGAGTTTGTTCAATTAAAATCTAATAGCTAATGCTAAAATTGCACAATGTACATCTGACTGGTTTAATAAATGTTAGTATAAAATTTCCAGAAAACTATTTTAAACAATGACCAATGGTTACACACTGCTCAAAACAATTAAAGGATATTGCAATTTTAGGTGGATTTTGTATCTGGGAAACTTTTTAGCTGATTGATACATGGTCGACAGACATAGTAGGTTATATGAGAATAAATTACACATGTTTGGCAGAAAAAAATGCATTTTATTGCGCATTTGTGTACAAAAGAAAAAAACACAATTTGTGCATATGAGAAAAAAACAATAAGAAAAGGTGTTTTCTTCAAAGAAAATCATTTTCAGTAGGGGGTATGGTTTTCACGGGCGGCCAGCAACGTTGAACACCTTTGAGGCATGGACTCAATGAGGCTATTAATGACGAGTTGGGGTATTCTACCCCACTCTTCCAGAAGAGCTCTTTCCAGTTCTTGGAGAGTTTGTGGGGGTTGTTGGCGGCCAGAAACTCGTCTTCCTAGAGCGTCCCAAACGTGCTCGATTGGATTCATGTCTGGAGAACACGCTGGCCATTCCATTCGAACGATTCCTTCCTCGAAAAGGAAATCCTCCACCAGGTTTGCACGATGTGGCTTGCAGTTATCATCCATTAAAATAAAGTTATCTCCGATTGCTGCAGCGTAAGGGACTGCAATAGGTCTGAGGATCTCATCCCTCTATCGACGACCAGTCAGAGCTCCATCTCGAATGATGTAGAGGTCAGTGCGCCCGTCAATGGAGATGCCACCATACACCAACACTCCTCCATCGCCAAATCTGACACTTTCGTGCACAAACGCAGGATTATTCCTACTGCCATGGTCCCTCCAGATGAAAATACGCCTATTATCTGGATGCACAGAAAAACGGGACTTGTCAGAAAACAGAATATTGCTCCATTCATTTCTCCTCCAGTTGACATGCTCAGTTGCCCACTCCCTGCGGTCGCGACGATGCCTTGATGTTAATCTAACACATATCATCGGTCAGCGAGCATACAGACCTACAGCATGGAGCCTGTTTCAGACAGTCTGAGTTGAAATCGTGGTGCCTGTAGCCGAGCGAAGGTGTTGTTGGAGAAGAGTAGCGTTCATGTTTTGGTGTCTCCGAGCTGTTAACGCTAAATAACGATCTTCATTGGGCGTTGTTGCCCGTCTACGACCTTGCCCTGGTCTTCGGCCTGCACATCCACTCTCCAAAAAACGGTTCCAGATCCTGGAAATGACACTTTGTGACACTCCAATGGCTTGCGCTACTTCGGCTTGAGTTTGGCCCCCTTCTAACCTACCAACAATTCTCCAAGCTTCTGAATCTGTCAAATGACTTCGCTGAGACATCATACTCATCGAAACAAAGCAATCACTGAATGCCGATCATCCTTGTCTTCATTCTCTTTTATCCAGTTGAAAGTCAAATTTCATTCGCTGCCGCTGAAGCGACGTTTTTGACGTCGAACTCAAAATTTGCATACTCCACAGTTTGAAAACCAGAAAAATTTGCATTTGTGATTCTCTTCTTCTATTTTCGTCAAAAAAAATTTCGTTTATATCTTTATTTTATATAAATCTTCAAATATCCTTTAATTTTTTGAGCAGTGTATATACAGAGGTCAGTCAAATCACAAATACCCATCATTTTAACACAAGTACAAGCACCAAGGTTTTAAAGATAAATTTTGAATAAGGAAAAAAAATTTCAAAGTCAAATTTTATTTTGCAACAATCTAAGAAGTTTTTAAGAAGTATTTGTTTATTTAAGCAGTTCTAAGTATTCCATGGAAATTTTTTCATTTCAAAGAGTTTTTTAGTAGTTTAAGGATTGTATATGAAACTTATAATATGCATTATAAATAAAATAATATTTTGGGGCAAACAATAAATTTTATTATTAGCAACTTTAATAGCAAAGTCTGACTAGAAATAGAATTTTAAATTTTATTGCTTTTGTGGTGTAAAAATAAGGCTGAATTTATAGTTTGCTGTTTGGCAACAATCATAGTTTCTGGAACAACAATTCTCAATGATTCATTTTACGATCACACAATCCATCCAACAAATCAAAATTCAAGGCAGGATCAAAATTAAAGCTCTTTTTAAACACAGAGTGCTCTTTTGGCAATCTATAGCAATGGTCATTGGTTCATTTTTGAGTCATGTGATACATCCAGCATATCAGTTTTTTAACCAAAAGTTTTTTTATTTAGATTTAGACACAATAGAAAATGTGATGCTTAAGTTTTGTTTACTTGTAAAGTATCTGGAAGTTATTTCATCCTTCATGTCAAATGAACTTATTAAATTGTTGTTGATTTACATTGAAATACATAACTATCACCTTATGTTTTCCACGAGTTTTTAGAAATGAATTTAATTTATGCTGCACAAAATTATTGGTACAAACTAAAAATATTTTTAAATTGTGTTTTCAAAGAAGTGTGTAATTCAAAGAAGTTCTTCCAGTTAATTATTTTTCATTTCAAAAATTTGTAAATTTTGTGTGTTGAAATGATTTATAATTATTACAAATAAATAAACAAAGTTTTCAATTACTTTTTTTTTACATTTGAAAAATTGTAATTTAGGACCTACTCATTATGTCTATAGTTGTTACAAAAAATTGTAAGTGAGTGAAGCAAATTGGAACCATATAGCACCCCCAATGTGAATTGTGTCACAATTCATGGATGTTGGCGAGTGTTAGTAAGCAGGCAGCCCCCTAGTAAATATTTATTTAATTTACTAGCTGATCCGCCCGGCGTTGCCCGGGTCCGTATTAACAATATTAAACGAACTTGAAATCTGTATGATTTTATCCTTAACTCGAAACATGCAGAAATGCATTGTCTGAAATACGTGGCCACTGATTGTGTGAAAAATCGGTTTAAAAAACAGCTAATGTTAAGCTCTAAAAATACTCAAAATGAGCGATGAGAAACGCGGGAGGGAATATGTATCCAACGACTGCGTGATTTTCGTGTTAAAGTGTTGATATTTATCAAAAATCACTGTTAAGTCCCGTAACTAATTATTTTTTTTTTCACATAAAAATCCCAAGTGAAATATTTTGAATTTCAAACTAATTATATCACTCTTAAATCCGACTATACCATGAATGAAATCGATACTCACAGGTAGCTAAAATGTTGGTAAGTAGTATTTATAAATTCAGAGCCATTTAACAAAAGTAAGTGTTATTTTTAATCAAATCATGCGTAATGTTCACTCTATGGATAAATTCCTAACCGTAAACTTTTGTACCGTAACCATAACCTGCCTGTAACCTAACTTTGACTTAACAGTACCTTACCGTAAATTAAATATAACACAAATCTAACCTAGCCTTCACTTTATTGTAACATATCCTTATTCTAACCATAACATAAATGCAATCTAACTTTAACCTAACTTTAACTTAACCGTGACCTAACTGTAACCTAACGGGAAATTAAATATAATCAAAGACTTACCGTAATGTAATTGCAACCTAAATGTTACCAAACCATATATTGGTTTCATGTCCATGGAAATTATTTTGTCTTGTTCGGATCTGGTTATGATTCATTAGAACATTTTTGTCGGATTCAGATTTCGTTCGGTTCAGATTTTAGGTATTTTTTGATATTGAATTTTAATGTTCGGGTCGTATTCATGTCCATGGAAATTATTTTGCCTTGCTCGGATACAGTTATGGTTCTTTGGAATATTTTTGTCGGGAACAGATTTGTTTCAATTCAAATTTCGGCTTTTTCTTCAAATGGAATTTTTGGGTTCGGGTTTTTTTGCGTGTTCACGGAAATTATGCTCCCTTATTCGAATAAGAACATGCTTCACTGGAATATTTTTTTCAAGTTCACATTTGGTTCAGTTCAGATTTCGTGATTTTTTCAAAGAAATTTTTTAGGTTCAGATTCGGTTCATGTGAATGAAATTTTTTTGTCTTATTCAGATCCGGTTACGATTCTTTGGAATATTTTTTTATCAGGTTCTGATTTGGTCCGATTCAAATTTCAGGTATTTTTTCAAATAGAATTTTTAGGTTCGGATCTCGTTCATGTCTACAGAAATTATCTTGTCATACTCGAATCCAGTTATGATTCTTTCGAATATTTTGGTCGAATTTAGATGTGGTTTGGGTCAAATTTCAGTTTTTTTCAAATCGAATTTTTTAGGTTCGAGTTGGGTTTATGTCCATAGAAATTATTTTGTCTTGCTTGGATTGGGTTATAGTTCTTTGGAATATTTTTGTCAGGTCCAGATTTGGTTCAATTCAGATTTCAGGTTTTTTCTTGAAATATAACTGTTGAGTTCGGGTCTTCTTGCATGTTCACGGAAATAATTCTGTCTTGTTCGAATAAGGACATGCTTCACTGGAATATTTTTGCCAAGTTCAGATTTCGTTCAGTTCGCGATTTTTTGAAAGAAATTTTTGGGGTTCGGATTATGTTCATGTCCATGGAAATATTTTGACCTGTTTGGATCCGGTTGCGTTTCTTTGAAATAGTTTTGTTAGATTCAGATTTGGTTCGATTCAAATTTTAGGTATTTTTTTGAATGGGAGTTTTAGGTTCGTATCGGGTTCATGTCCACGGAAATTATTTTGTCTTACTCGAATCCGGTTATGGTTCTTTCGAATACTTTGGTCAGATTTAGATGTGGTTTGGGTCAAAGTTCAGGATTTTTCAAACGGAGTTTTTTAAGTTTGAGTCGGGTTTATGACCATGGAAAGTATTTTGTCTTGCTGGGATCGGGTTATAGTTCTCTGGAATATTTTTATCGGTTTCAGATTTCGAGTTTTTTTAAAGAAAATAGTAGGTTCGGGTCAGTTTTCATGCCCACGAAAATTATTTTTCTTGTTTGAATCGGGTTATTCTTCACTTGAACATTTTTGCGGGATTCAGATTTGGTTCGGGTCAGTTATCAAATCCATAGTTTTGTCCAAACAGAATTTTTAGGTCAGGGTCGGGTTTATACTCACGGAAATTTTGTGTATCACGGATCGGAGTGTTGTCTGCTTTTTTTCTGGTTGGCATCGGGTTATGTTTATATTAGTCTAAACATTAAGGTTATAATCAGTTTTGCTACTATTCTTTTTATGGCTATTTCTGATAGATAATTTACTTTGCTATTTGATAATTTATTATGGTGAATGAATCGTTTGCGGATACAAACAATTGTACGCCAAACAGCTATTTTATTTTTGGTTTAAAAACAAATTAAAGCCATATTACAATTTTAAATTGAATAGAACACATTTAAATTTAATCAATGATTAAAAAAATAAACTCGTAGAAAAGTGTTGTGTAATGTTTTTTACTGCAACACAGCTAATAACTCATATATTCTAATGTTCGAAATGCCAAAAATATGCGTACAACCATATAGTAAAAAGAAATTAATAGAGTGGCAGTATAATGTCTTGGGGTGACGCAAAAAATGTAACTCTAAAATCCGCTATATTAAGTCCAAATAAACACAAAAAAAAACCATGTGCTTTGAAACTCTGATCAATTCAAACTGGTTTAAACCAGTATTTCTTTGTTATTGTTTTTACCTTTTAAACTTTTATTGAATAGATGACTAAAATTTCGTTTAAAAAATTACGTTTTCTGCCATTATTGCCTGTAATACACGATCAGAATGCATGAAAGATACAATTAGATCAAACATAGGCAAGAATTATTTGATTATTTTTATCATATGACTTTGAAATATCAATATAGAAGCAACATTTAAGACTTTGCTTGAAAAATCAACATTCTTTCGTTAATGTCTTAAAATCGTCTGCACTCTGAAATCTAGATTTTAGATTAATATTATTATTTAAGTGCTCATGCATGATTTTAAAAGAATCTTTTCATCACTATATTTTATATATTGAAATGGAATTATTAATATGTTGTTAAATCATAAACATTTTTCATCTACGTTATAAAGTATTAAAAATTTCTGAAAAAAAAAAGAGAAAACTTTTAGAAATACAATTTTTTACTTCAAATCATATGTTTTCAATATTTTATTTAATTTTGTTTTGACATTTAATTATTTTTAATTTTCCAATTTCAATTATTTTAAAAGCAAACATTTATTTTAATAATATAGTAATAATTAATAATTTAATAAATAATATAATAGAAAAAAACATTTAAAAAAATTACTATTTCTTCGTAAAATATGCTTCAGCTGTAATTCATTTCTTCCAATCCGTCTTATTAATACAAAACTCCTTCCTCGTGCTTTATTTTGAGACATTAAAATTTCAGCGATAAATGGTTTCATATTGCAAACCTTTTTTTTTTTTTCGGTTTACTTCGCCACCACCTATCTTTTTCCTCCATGGTGTACAGCAGCTGTGATAAAAAAAAAAAAAAAAAAAAAAAAAAAAAAAGAAATTCCTCATTTAAACTGACAGTTTGCCAGTCTATGAATTTTAAAGGTCAGTCCCAGTTTTTAAAATTATTTCTGCGAAAATTTTATGCAACCAACCAACCATAAGAGAATAAAAGCTAAAAAAAAGCGATTTTTTATGAGAGTAAGTTTTGGAATTTAATTAATTACTCAGTTAATAAATAGAATTTTGAAATTCTGAGAGTCAGGTGCATCAGGAGAGATATTGGGCTACTCTCAGAAAAATTTTGAGCTTCGTACGTACCGTAGTTTTCGCAAACTATCGCAGACACACACACACACAGACAGAGCGATTTGTTATTTTATTAATATATAGATTCTACATTTATCTATCAACCATTCTTTGAGAGTAATAAGTTTTATACATTTTCTTTCTTCTATTTTTAACATAGCATTTAAAATGTTTCATTATTGCAGTTTCAGGGTCCTTTGGCATGCGTTTATTAGCATAAAATTAAATCCACTGTGTTAACTCCTATACAATTATACAAGTTACAGAGAATACTTCGCTATTTATTACCTGTGCCAGGATAATAGAAAAATGCTTTAAAATTTACATAGCAATTAATAATTAAATTCTAAGAACATTAAAATTTGTACTATGATCAGAAATACATCTGTGAATGTAATTTTTAGGAATTTGAGGAAGCGAGTTAAAAATCTGTCACAAAAATCTAGCTTTCCATACAAAAAAACAAGTTGAGTTAAATGAAAGATTGTAAGAAGATGTCTGGTCTGCATCAGAAGGAAAGGGTACTTTAACTATTCTTTGTTTTTAAGAATTTAACTATTTTTACTCACATACACAAAGCTGAAATGCATAAAATCTGATAATGGAAGATCCCCAATTTTCTTCAATATTGAATTTGAGTGTGAATTACAAAAAAATAAACAGGTATTTTTATTCTTTATTTATGATAACCAATTTTTGTCACCAAATTTGGCAATACTTCACTGAATATCGCTAAGCTTGGTAAGAATTTGAGGCTGGCAGATATGACTGTGCAGCTTTATGAGCATAAGAAATAACCATAGCTTACCACATACGGTCACAACTAGTGACCGAAATTCTAGTGACTTTGGCATATTATCACCTCTTAATTTTTTTTTTTTTTTTTTCTTAAACGATATTTTATAGGCATGTAAAAAGTTTTATTATCTGAGTCCAGCTTGACTATTTTTACACATTTTTATTTAACTTAATTTAGCTTATGTAGGTAAAGATGGAATTTTGTAACAAATTTTTCATTAACTTTTAGATATGCTATAATTATAAAAATTGCTTTCACATCTGTGTTTCTGATGACAGTACATTGTTTTAATATTTTTCTAACTTAATTATAAATTAATTTTATAAAAATTAATACCCCCCCCCCTTTTTTTAAGCTGGTGGTAATAGCTGATTATAAAATATATTTATGGTTATGATTGTATACAAGTTACAACAACAATAGATTTATGTGTCAAACCATATTTATAAAAAAGAGGCCTACTGGCTGTGAAACTTCTACAATTAAATGTTTTAAATATTAAAAAGTAGAAACTAAAAATGTAAAATAAAGGGTGTTAACATACATAAAAAAAATTAAACTATTTCAAATCATTGTGTGCTTTCAATTTTTAATGGAAGTTTATAATGTAGCTCCGACAATTTAGCTTCATGAGAATACTAGTAAAGTATTCCTATTAGTAGATAACTACAATTTAAACACACCAGGATAAAAAAAAATATGCATACATCTAATAGTCGGAGCAAAGCGAAGTCTTATACACATAGTACGTAACGATATTAAAAGTAAAAAAAATTCTTTCGTCAAGCAAATCTCAAAAAATACTTGTCGGATTTCGATTATGTTTGTACCAGAATGTACCTATGAAGGTAACCTGCTGAATACACCTACTTTAAAAAATTAGTTCCAAATAGTTTAAAAGTTATTTTAAAAAAACTGATAAAAAAGCACAATTTATTTGCATACGTCACAGAAATTTGGTGTGCGTCATTTTTCACCGGCTGGATATTTTCATAGAAACCCGAATCAGAGTACATGGAGCAAATAGTTGTCTGAGCGAAGCGAAGGCTAATACACGTAATACGTAACGATATTAAAAATCAAGCATAATTCTTTTGTCAAGCAAATCTGAAAAAATACATGTCAGATTGTGATTCTGACTGTACCAAATGGTACCTATGAGAGTAACTTACTTTCAAAAATTAGCTCCAAATAGTTTAAAATTTATGTTTAAAAAACTGATAAAAAAGCACAATTTTTTTTGCATGCCTTACAGAAATTTCGTGTACGTTACTGTTCATGGGCTGGATGTTTTCGTTAGATTCCCAAATTTAAGCACATGGAGCAAGGAAAATATACAAACAATTTTTAAGTACAATAAATTAAACTTATGAAACAAACTGGAAAATAATTTTTTTATTGTTGTTAATTTAAAAGAAAAAAGCCTTAATTTTTAGTAACTTAGTACTTGAGATTTTGCAATATCTATATTATAAAGATCAAACGTATCTGTGCATAAAGCATACATCATTTTGTGAATGGCAACACTTTTCAATGCAATTCGTTTATGCAATTGTACTACAAATTTTATACTTTTAAATATTGCAAATTTTCTATTTTTACACCATCACACTGAGAAAAAAATGTACTTTTAAGTGCAATTTGTTTGAAAGCTGTATCTTAATTTATTTATGAGTTATTAATATTTTTATAGCTTTTAGTACGAATTTTATAATTGTGGCAACAGAAATACAACATTTTAACTTAAAATTGATATAAACTGAAATAAAAATATCATGTCAAAGGAAATCGTCTGATATAAAATCCGATGATTTTTGGTTTTATTGCGTTTTTATTCATCAATTAATGCATTTTTAGTTTATTGCAAACTTATTTTACAAAGGATACAACATTTTCTCTTTACAAAAATGTACTTTAAATAATATTCGAGTGACTTCACCGCATTTTCTCAGTTCGTATTAAAAAGCGAAACAAGTGTATGTAATGATATTTTCCAAATTTTGAAAAAAAAAATATACGAATGAATGATTTTTGATAAAATATATATCTATAATATATCTATAATATAATATATCTATAATCTATCTATCTATAATAATAAAGAGAGAAGGATGTTTGTCTGTGAGCGCTGTTCTGAAGAGACTGCTGCACGTACAGTTACAAAATTTGGAGGGAATGTACTTTTTTACATGTAGTTTTGCACCTCGAAGCCCGATTTTCGATATTTTGTTTTGATTTTTTTTAAATAATTTTTTTAGGCGATTTTTAGAGTTATTTTTGCGGTTTTATCCCATTAGTGAAAGGAATACGGTTTCATTCTTTTAACCCAAAAGCGAAAAATTTAGCAATTTTTTTTCCCTTTTCATCAAAGTTTATTCGGAATTTGTATAGCGATTTTTGAATTTTTAACGAATTTTTAATGCGATTTTTAGTGTTTTTTTCTCGTTTTGCGGTTATTTTTTGAGATTGATAAAAAGAAAATCGTTTTAAACTTTTAGCCTAATGCCCTAAATTTTGTGTTTGTTGCGATTTTTAGATTTTAACGATTTTTAATGTTTTTAAAGATTTTTGCGTTTAGCATCTATTTTTTCATAGTTGTTCTATCAAAAACTTGAGCTGTTGAGAATGCAATAAGTAGTATTTTTTTGGGAAATCTACCTAAAATGTAAAAAATTTAGGTACCACTATTTTCGAATAGCAATTTTGTACACTATCTTAAATTCTTACTTAAGGCCGCTACCCCCTCGAGTTATATATCACCTGATAGGTTATTTAACAAAGTATGGTTTTGATAAAGTTTTTGAAGAATAGAGTGCTCTACCTGGTGGTGGAAAATGGAACTAATAGAACGCTATTTTTTTAAAATCTATAATAATAAAGAGACAAGTTTGTGTGTGTGTCAGCGATGTTGTGAAGAGTCTGCTGTACGTAGAGTTACAAAATTTGGAGGGAAGATACTTTTATACATGTAGTTTTGCACCTCAAAGCCCGATTTTCAATTTTTTGATTAGATTTATTTTGATAATTTTTTAGGTGATTTTTAGCGTTCTTTTTGCAGTTTTATCCCATTAGTGAAAGAAATACGGTGTCATTCTTTTAACCCAATATAGCAATTTTTTTCTCTTTTCAGCAAAGTTTATTCGAAATTTGTAAAGTGATTTTTGAATTTTTAATGCGATTTTTAGTGTTTTCTCTCTCTCTCTCTCTCTTTTTTTTTTTTTTTTTTTTTTTTTTTTTTTTTGAGATTGATAAAAAGAAAACTGTTCAAACTTTTAGCCCTACATTTTGTGTCTGTTACGAATTTTAGATTTTAATGATTTTTAATGTGATTTTCAATGTGATTTTTAACGTTTTTTCAAGATATTTCGCGTTTAGCATCTATTTTTTTCATAGTTGTTCTATCAAATTCTTGAGCTGTTGAGAATGCAATAAGTAGTATTTTTTTGCTACATTTACCTAAAATGTCAAAAATTTAGTTACTACTATTTTCGAATAGCAATTTCATAAAATATCTGAAATTCTTGCTTAAGACTGCTACCCCCTCGAGTAATATATCACCTGATAGGTTGTTTAACAGAGTATCGTTTTGATAAAGTTTTTGAAGAATAGAGTGCGCTAGCTGGTGGTGAAAAATGGAACTATCTGGACGCGATTTTGTTAAAATTTGGAAATATAACAATGTGATTTATTTTAAATTTTAAAATGGTTTATAATACATGATAAAAAATGTAAAAAAAGAATGGTGTGACACATTTTAAGGTGCGTGAAAGGAGGGGCGCCAACAAAATTAGGAAATGTAATAAGGAAATCTGTTTTACACTTTAAGGTAGTATATAACGCATGTTAAAATTTTTAAAGTACTGGTGAAGCTCTGGAGAGACCGCTGCACGAAGTTATGTGTCGGACGTTCCCCTCCACACAACTTTGAAGAATGTCCGTGGTAGATATAGCTGCCACCACCGATATTACTAGGTGATATCGGTCACCCACTGTGAGATTGGTGTAAATGAAGACTTACGCTAGTAACCGAATTATCAGTTTATTAAGAATATATGTACACACAAAATACGCTATTTACAAATATATACAACTACAACTCGGATATAGGTGATCCGGTTCAACATTAAATTAGATACCGTAAAGATTGGTTGTGTACTATTCCAATTACACTTTCCATCTCACACTCAATACACGTTAAATTCACTTTTTTGGAGCTCAATCTTGAGTCTCCCAACACAAATATACTGGGCCTGCACTTCTTAGCCCAAAGCACTAAACACTAGGACGTCTGTGTCCTTTGCGCACCAGAAAACGCACACTTTACGCTCTTCCACACAGAGCAACCTCTAGGTACGAAACCTAGGTACCGAATGAATGATCTGAGGCAAACTTGCCCTCTCCAAATCACTGCTTTCCCCCACATAAACCCTTTGGAGCCTCCTCAATGGACACTCCATTCTTTTCTTGCCTAGTGGCATGCTGCTAATCTGCTCACCATCCGCATACTTCACTGACAGGTGGACATGCCTCTCAGCTATCTCTTTTCTCTAACACCCCACCTGTAAAGGATTAGCTGGCAATTCCCCTTTCCACGAAGAAGGAATGTCACCTTGGAAATTCTGTACACAACCATACAATATGAGATATTCAAATAGAGAAAGAGTAGACATTACATTCTTTAGCACAGGTGCTATCAGATCCTGACATTATGTATGAAATTTTACACCTTGAAGGCCGATTTTCAGTTTTTATAATTTAATTCATATGCGAATTTTAGTGGGCTTCAAGGCGATTTTTCCACATTAGCGAAAAGGAAAGCGGTTTCATTCTTTCGACCTAAATTAGTGAATTTTGTTCTCTTTTCAATATAATTTATTTGGATTTCGTGCAATGATGTTTGAATTTTTAGTGAATAATTTAATGTAAATTTTGCCGCTATTATTCGACATTAGTAAAAGGAATTTCGCTTAAAACTTTCACGCTGATGTATTAAATTTTAGCTGTTAAGATTTATGAATTTCAGCTAATTTTAAAGCGATTTTTCGAGATTTTTTGCTTTTGATGTCAGATTTTTGTCATTCATGAGATATTTCCAATTACGTTTTACCCCATTAGAGTAAATTTTGACCCCTGTGATTTTTTAATATTACTGATTTTTAATGCACTTTTCAATGCAATTTTTAGAAATTTTTCAAGTTTTATAGTGATTTTTTGATATTCGGAAGTAAAAATTGATTTCAAACTTTTAATCTAATATAATTTTTGAGATTTTTAGCGTGATTTTTTAAGAATTGTTGTGTTCCACGTCGATTTTTTATTATCTATAAAGGATTTCCTTTTACTATGTGATTATGCTGTCGACCAATTTTGCCAAATTATATCAATCATGAAACAAGCCAAATTATGCAAATAGATGTAATTTTTATGTTAAATAATGAAAGAAGAGATAATTTAGAAAAACATTAATACAAATACATATAAAAATAAGAAGTAAAAACCACTTGATGGCGTAACAAACATATGTAACATGTTTAATGTCAAGTGAATATGGAATTTACGATCCGCCATTATTGTAGTTTAATCTTATGGTTTGACCCATATAGTTTCTTGGTCAACCGGATAATCAAATAGTTCAGATTTCCGATTAGAATGTTTTATCCGTTTGATGAAATTCTGATTACTGCGATTTAAAAAATAACTAGCAATATTTAGTGCATTTTTCAATGCGTTTTTAATGAACTTTTTAATGCGATTTAGTACTATTTTTTTCGATCCCCACAACAGTGGTGTTTTAACAATTAAAAAATTATTTTGGTTTCAAACTTTTAGCCTAATATAGTAAATTTCACCATTTACCTTTTTTTAATTTTGTCGATTTTCAATGTGATTTTTGATATATTTTTTGTTCTGCGTCGATTTTTTTGTAATTCATGTAAAAAAGAATGGTTGCTACATTTTACACGACTAGAATATTTTTTTATTCATGGGATGTATTTACATTTAGCGATTTTTAATGAATTTTTCAATAGTTTTGTATTGGTTTTTTGAATTTCACAACTATTTTTTGAAATTTCGAAAAGGAAATTAATTTCAAACACTTACACTTCATTTACGAATTTTGAAATTTAGTGAGTTTTTAATGCAATTTTTAGCAATGTTTTCATTATTTCTCATGCTTTGCGCCGATTTTTTCATTCGTATTTAAGAAATAATTCAGATTACACTATTTTGTTCTATTAATGTAAATGTTGTCCCCCGCTACTTTTAAATTTGAAACGATTTGTAATGAATTTTTGAATACAATTTTTAGATGTTTTCGAGTCCACGGCAATTTTTTCACAGATGGAAAAAAATATTTTAAATAATTTGTAGCTTAATTTAGTAAATTTTGACATCAATGATTCAGATTTTTTGTGTATTTTCATAAAATGTTTAGCAAGTTTTGTATCGATATTTTTTAACTAATGAAAGAGTTCAGATGTCAATGTTTTGTCCCATTATGGTTTATAATTTATTATGTCCGCAGGAATTTAATATAAATGTTTATCTTACTATGGCAAATTTTGTCCGGAATTTTGAATTTTACTGATTTTTAATCTCTTTTATAGTGATTTTTTAAGTTCTGTGGCAGTTGTTGACATCAGCAAAAGAATTTCGGTTTCTAACTTTTAGCATAATTAGTACAATTTGTTCTCCACGCTTTTATGAATTTTGCCAATTTCTAATGCGATATTAAATGTAATTTTTAGTTAGTTTGGGGGATTTTAGGTGTTCCGTGTTGACTTTTCCTTATTCATGAATGATTTCCGATTACAATATTTTTGACTGAGTATTAAATTTTTTCAGCCATGACTTTTAAATATTCAGCGATTTTTAATACAATTTTCGATACGATTTTTAGCCATTTTTTAAGTTCCTTGGCGATTTTCTGCCATTCAGAAACCAATTTTGATATCAAACATTTTGTTTAATGTAGTTATGTTTCAAATGCAATGTTTTATCTCTTAATATGATTTTGGCGTTCCATGCCTACATTTTGTAATTTATGAATGATTTCGATTATAACCCCTCCCCCACTCTCCCCCCCCCCCCTGCCTTAATATTATTTTTTTAAGCATTGACTTCCAAATATTTAGCTATTTTTAATGCAATTTTTAATGTAATTTTTGCCATTCTTCAAGTTCCATGGCGTTTTTTTTACATCCGGAAATCGATTTCGATTTCAAACTTTTTGGTTAATATGGTTAATTCCTTGATTACAATAGTTTATATTATAACAGTGAATTTTTACCCTAGGGATTTTTTTAAACTTCCATTACAATTTTCAATGCAATTTTTGGGCTTTCTCAATCTTTTTTTTTAAACATTTTTCAAAGGAATTCGATTTTAAATTTCTAGACTAATAAGAGTTTGGTTTCAAACTTTTATTCTTTACTGTAATTGTTTTGCTCTCTTATTTTGATCTACAGCAATTTTTAATGCAGTATGCTTTTTTTTTTTTGAGTTCACAGCGATTTTTTTCAGATACGGAAAAGGAATTCGGTTTTTAATTTCTTTGCTAATATGATAAATTTTCTCCTGTGCGATTAAAGATTTTTATTGAGATTTTTTAGCAGTTTTTTTCGTATTTGCATGCTTTTTACATTATCAAATTAATTAGATTCAAAACATTTATCCAAGTAGAGTAAATTTTGAGTTCCGTGATTTTTGAAATTTTTGCCATTTTTAAAGCGATGTTTACGTTTCTTCGCGACCCGCTTCGATTTTTTAGAGGTTCAATTTTTGGCTGAATTTATTAAATTCTGATCTTTTTTCTTCAAAGTTTATTCGAATTTTGAAACACAATTTTTGAATTTTGTTTTATATTTTTATGAGATTTTTAATGTTTTTTGCGATTTGTAAGATTTTCTACATTAGTAAAAATAATCCAACTTCAGTTTTCTAGCCCATCTCTTTTCAATGAAGTTTAGGCGAAATTCGTTCAGCATTTTTTTAATTTTTCGAGATTTTTATTATGATTTTTAAAGTTTTTTCGCAATTCTTGCTATTTTTTGATGAACCCGGGCAATGCCGGACAGAACAGCTAGTTATAAATAAAGAAGTAGAGGTTTGTGAATCATCAGATATCCAATTTGTTTTGCCGAGTGTCTTGAATATTGTTTTTCCTGCGTTTGTGTAATATTCCGTCCTAATGATGTCATATGCATACTTTTCTATAGATTTTTAAGAATATATATATATATATATATATATATATATACATATAAAGCAAGTTATTTTAATATTATCAAATTAAAATACTATGAGAAGTACATATGTAAATTTTGAAACGATGAAAATTATGATGGTTTTAGATTTCACATCGGAATTCTATGATCATGTGATCATGTCAATTTAGAATATATATATTTTTTTTTCATTCGCTGTACACCAAACATAAGAGCCTGAATTGATAATTTCATCATAATAACTGATCTTTGTTACACTTTACCAATTACATATGCAATTAAAATTTAATTTTAATAATTTGGACAACTAAATTTTATAAAATTAGTTTTTTTTTTAAGTTTAAAATAATATTTGTTTGAGAGTCAGACTAAACAATCTAAGATGCATTTTTTGATGTAGCTAATTTTGTGGTTTTTTTAATAAATCAATGAAACTGTTCTTTCCTAAACATTTTCTTTCATTGAAATTCGACGGGTTCCACCTCGTATATTATAAAGGCCAAACATATCTGTGTCCAATAAAGTTGAAAAGTGCTTATGCATTCGGTTTGTCTGTCCGTCTGACAATAAATAAATGTTTATCTGTTCTCTAACTCGCGTAAATATACTCTGATCACCATGAAATTTTTATATGTTATTGATATTCACTCTAGCATGAAACCTACTGAAAATTAAGTTTCTACCATGATTAGTTTAATTACAGGGGTAATCAAAAATTTACAGTAACATTATGGCATATGGGAAAAATTGTTTCAAACGAATTTTAAATATGTTACACTCTGTCAAAAATTTATGTGCATTTACAAAATGCATTAAAATATGCATTATATAAAAAATGCGGTGAAAAAATAGCTGTTATTTATTTACAGGGCCACACAAAAGAATTCCATTACATAATGGATAAAGGGGGAATAGTGTGCGACATATTTTAACTATAGTAAACTATTTCATACATAAAAAAACTGATATATATAGCTGAGGCTTAGTATAAACTATACAATACAGTCATGCATAATATGATGTTCACAGCATTTACAGAATCACATAAAAGATTTCAAATAGTATATTCATTCTGAAGTACTGTACAAGTATCCGATGATGGCTGATGAATGAATGAAATGCATTTCAATTATGATATGTGCGTTTAAGTTTCACTAAATCTATGCATATTATATGGTGTGTATAAATACTGTAGTTGATATACAGGGCTACCCAAAAGAGGTCGCAAGCATTACTGAATATGAGTTTAAATTACTTAAAGGTGGTTTTAAAATAAGTTATGCATTTTTCTACAGAACTGCATTCACTTAATTAAGAAATGTTAATAGAATATAGATAAAACGATATACAGGGCCACACAAAGAACTGAATACATGGATGCCTATGAGTGATAATTTCTGAGAATGTGATTTTAGTAGTTTTAAGAATGTTTTACTTTAAAATAAATTTTAGCTTAATACTGACGTATAATAAAGGTACAAAATAAACTACAGGGTTGAACAAAAGGATTCAAGTATATTTTCATTGATAGATATAAATTTCATTTTATTTTCAATCACTAAATTACACAATTAATATTAAATCATTTAAATTTCTGAAAGAAAAATTTCAACCTGCTAGACATTTTCTTACTAAACTAAATTTTCTCATTATATAATACATAGTATATCAACCGACAGATCAAATACAGGGCTTCAATAGTATTGGAATAAATATTTGGCTGTATACAGTAACCTTATTCCCCTAAATGACGAAGTTTTGTTAAGGATTTCATGAAGTGTTGGAAAATGCTTCATAATCTATGATTAATGCATGATTTTTCTTACTTGTTTTAAATAACAACAGAAGAAATAAATTAGTGATACATTGATAAAAATACAAATAAAAAGTGGGATAAAAAAATCACTTGATGATGTTTTAAACACATGTATTGTATTTAATGCGATTAAATGCGACATTCACGATTATTCATTTTTGGCATTTTATCTTATTGTTTGGCGATATTGTGTGGCTTATTGTTTAGCTAATAGAAAAAAATACGATAGTTGAAGCAATGAATAAACAGTTATAAATAATAAACACAATAATAAATATAATAAAAGATATAAATATCACAATAAATCGTAAATCGTGAAATACTTACCGCAAAATGGGGTGAATCGGAACACTTTTCAACTTTAACGATTAAAAAAAAAAAAAAAGCAACAACTGATTTTTAAATTTTTTTATTTTTCTACTAGAAACTTTGGTCTTGTTTTGTTCTTGACTTTTTAAGCAAAAACGAAACATTTTTACTGTTTATATATGTATTATTTATTTTTTTAATGGTGTTCCGATTCACCCCGGAGATAGAGGTGAATCGGAACAAATGTTATACTCTTTATTTATTCTGATTAAAACTTTAATAGGGTTAATAAAAACAGGTAATAAATAATGATAAGGGAGTAAAAGGAACACATAGTTACTGTGAAACCAAGCCTTTATTTTATATAAAAGTAAAGATATGCCTTTTTAAAAATTAGAAAACAACTTTGAAATTAAGAAAAATAAATTTATTTTAAGAAATTATATTCGAATTGCAGTAGTAGAATTTAATACAAACTCAGCCTTGTTCTGTGTTATCCTTTACTAGTAGCTACTGGGTCATTCCATGCCAAATCAACCAGTGACTCAACCTGACCCTTTCAGATTTCGATGAAATTCTCAGGAATCACACTGCCTGATGATATAAATGAGAATATATGTTCATATTTTTTTTAGCATCAAAATTTCATATAATTAATTATTTAAATTTTGAAAAATCATCAGTTTTTGGCTTGCTTAGATGTTTTTAATTTTGAATTTCACAAGTTCTATCAAACATAGAAAATTTTATGACCACTCATTTCAAAGAGGAGTTTATAAGGTTTAATTTGATATGCAAATCGACTATGTATAATTAAAATAAATAAAATAAAAAAAAAATTTAAATTAAAAATTTGAAAATTTTTTAGATAGTCGTTTTAAAAAATTTTGAAAAAAATGTATGTTTGTTGTAATATTATAAGCTTTAAATTCTGAAATTTTTAGAGTGGGATCTCAATGGGATCAGGAGTTATTAAATAAAAGCAAAAATTACCATTAAAATAGCAATTTAATTCTGTCTATTTTGTTATTTATTTATGATTTGTATGGTAATTTTCAGCTTTTATTTCATAACTCCTGATCCCATTGAGATCCCACTCTAAAAATTTCAGAATTTAAAGCTGATAATATTACAACAAACATACAATTTTTTCAAAATTTTTAAAAATGACTATCTAAAAAATTTTAAAAATTTTAAAATTTAATTTATTTTAACTACACATAGTCGACTTGCATATCAAATTAAACCTTATAAACTCCTCTTTGAAATGAGTGGTCATAAAATTTTCTATGTTTGATAGAACTTGAGATTCAAAATTGAAAATATTTATAAAAGTCAAAAAAAGATGATTTTTCAAAATTTAAATAATTAATTTTATGAAAATTTAAAGCGATAAACAAAAAATAAAAATATGCTCTAATTTATATCATCATAGAAAATTACCCCTAGCAGTTTCATTGAAATTGGAAATGGTCAGGTTGAATATTGAATTTTTTTGGTTGATTTGACATGGAATGACTCTATTGGGTAAGTGAAGCTATTGAGTAGCCCCAACGCTGCATGTATTAATTCGATCTATTAATACTCCCTCATCCCCATCCCTTAGTACTGTTTGCATCCCCCTTTTTTTTAATTGGTTTTTCATTTTGATATGTTTGTGTAATGTTGTGGATGTCAGGGAATAATTCTGTCCAGTTTTTCTAACTAAATTGCTATTTTTATATACTTTTATTGTGTACTCCATGTCTGTTGGATTAGGCATTGATTTTTTGCTTAACCAAGTAATTTCTTGACACCTTTAAACTCTTCAAGTAATTAGAATAAACAAAATATTGTTACAATGCATATTCATACATATGTTTGCATATATTATATGAAACTATTACTGTATAGAAAAATAAACCATGTGAGAAAACGTGTTCCGATTCACCCCGTAAATTTTAAACCTCTGATGTTACAAGCCATTTTTAATTTTTTCATTATGTAGTTTAGAAATAAGTAGAATTTAATACAGCATATCATTTACAGGTCTATCATTAATTAAAAATCCTCTCTCTTAAGTTTAAAATTCGAAATATACTGTAGTTACATACAAAGTTTTGAAGGCGTTGAAAAAATGAGGTTTTTGAGGATTCTCTTGAAGTTTTTTATATACCCCAGTAGTGGTGCAAACAAGTCAAAACTGAATTTCCCAACTCTTAATGTTATTACCTTCTTATAAAAAAATTGGCAACTAAAAATATCATCACATATATTTATAATGAATTTATTTGCATGACTGGGAAGTTTCGTTCCTATTCACCCCATTTTATGGTATAGCAATATTCAAAAATGTTTTTACCAATTTGGCAGGGAAAAAAATGGCATTAACGTGTAGCTTATAATTTTTACACATAAATAGGACATCTGAGCAATATTTATGAGTATAAATAAACATAAACGATCATCGGGTTTGAAATTTCAATTTGTGAAGCCCAAATTGGACCATGTTTTATAAAAATGCCAAGGTGAAGGTATTGCAAAAGTACCATGAAATTAGGGCAGAAATATCATATACGCATCGGCTTTGGTGCGATTTTGGCGAAAATCATTTTTAAATTAATTTCTATTATTTTAAAAAGAAAGTAACAATTAAAAAAAAACATGATTAAATCTAGATTAAATGAATATAGAAAAAAATAAATAAACAATTTATTAATAAACAAACAACAATAGCTGGGTTACCATGCAATGTAAAAAACAATATTTTAGCACCAAAGCTGAAAAGTGTTTATGCATTCAGTTTGTTTATCCGTCTGTCCATGCTTTAACATCCTTAAATATACACCGATTTATATGCAATTGGTAAACCTTATTTAGGGTACCCTAGACATGTTTGGTATTGTACATGAAGTATGTGAGATTAATAGTTTATCTATAGGGACACCAAAAAGAATTTCATTATATTATGGTCTATTGGGGGAAATCCTTAGCAGAGTATTTTAATGAAATTACGCTATTGCAAATATGTGAAACTTATATAAACCACTGAATTTTATTATGATTATGTTATAACAGGACATTCATAGCATTTTTAATCCAATTACAGGCACATACAAAAGAAATTTGTTACAATACTTTCTTTGAGCAATAATTTCTGGAAATGCATTTTAAATTTTTTCATGCGCTTTTAAATTTAACTGTTTTTTTAGGTGTGTCCCTAATTAATATAAATATTTAGTACCTATAGTTGTTGTCTGATCCGTCCGTCTGTCTGTCCGCATATAACAGCACCTATCGTTATCCTATCAAATCGTTTGAAATTTTAAACGTCTATTTATTGCCAAATTTTGTTGAATCATTGCAAATTTTAATAAAATCGGACTAATAGTTCCAATACAGGGACAATCAAGAGTATTCCGTTACATTACGGCTGATGGGATGAAATAGTTCCAAGTACTTTTTAATGATGTTAAACCCATTGCAACATAATGAAATTGATATGTATTTATGAAGAGCTCTAGAATATATATTTTGTAGAACATGCCGTGCAAAAAATATTTATTTTCATTTACATGTCACCACAAAAGTATTCCATTACAAATTAGTATGGGGGGAAGGACATTAACTTTTCACTCAGCTTTACTAATCTAGGGATTTTATCATAGAGTCATTTTCTCAATTTCCCTAGCAGGTCTTTTAAGCAATAACTTTTTCGAGTAAAACTACATAATCAAGTTCACATTGGTATATTTGAGCCGGCGTGTTATACTGAAAAAATATGTTCAGATTTGAAAATCACTTGTGATGACACTTGATGGCTCAAAGATTATGCAGATGAGATATTCAGATCTCGTTCATAACTTATGCTATAGACATTGCCAACAGTGGAATAATTGTAAAAAAAAACAGAATACACGCTCTAATCAGAGTGTATACGCTCATGTTAGAGATATACCCTAAAATGTATATACTGCAACTTTTTGAGAAAGGGGGGTATATAGTGGTTCTTAAAAAATCCAGAAAGTATACAGCGTGTACCTCTGTAAACTTTCTACCACGTTCATGATTGCCAATTCGTTTTATTTTATGCATGCTAAAGCAATATTCAGCTCAATTTTATGAGAATGAGTCTGAAAAGAAAACAAAACAGCGTATGTAGTGGCCAGCATGCTCGACCCATTTAAATCAGACTGAGCATATTTGGAACACACTCAAAAGGACACATTGTATTTCTTTGTTGGTGTTTTTGAGATTTTTACAGATCATTTTTTAAAGAGAGAATACCCAAAAATTTTATTGAATACCTCATTGCATGCATATAAAACAGATGTAGACATGATATTATTATATATATTAACTATTTTGTTCTATTTAAGGGCACCACACACAATATAAAAAATTCCATCATTCTATTCAACCATCATGATTTGTGCCATTTTTAGGCACTAAAATCGGTGTGTATATTCTTGACGTCATTTCAAAGAGTTTAAACTCCGATATAAGATATTTTAAAGCTTTGTTATCTGTATTACTTTTAATGTATTGCATACTTCGAATTTTATACCCATGCATGACTGTTTTGTATAGTTTGATTTCTTATTTTTTTTTTTTTTATCCATGTATAGGAATTTTTATGTAATATTTTGCAATTGTACCATTCACTTTGCTATTTTTTGTGTTTTCAATTTGTGACAATATATAATAAATTAAAAATAGCATCTGTTTTTTTTCTCTTAATTTTTCTCTTTTTATTAAAACTCTGTTCTAAGCAATATCGCTCAGACTTATCCCTCTGAGGGAAGTCCTAGTAAAGAAAGTAAATTAGTACTCCTGAAACTTAAATCACATTTTCTCCTATTTTTCTGAGGAGAAATTTGAGAGATTTTTTACTTTATACTACCTATAATTGAAAATCAATATAATGCTGTAACAGAAGAAAAAACAAAATACTAACTTGATCTGTTTGTCATTGCACAAGCTTGATCATCCTCAATAACAGACAAGCCCCACTTTCTGGGATTAGAAATGTAGCGCCAACATTTAGAGAAATATGTACACTCCATATCAGCTTTAGTACTTCCGAACCAATAACTTTTAGTAAAGGGAAAATACCATGGCTTAGGTAGACCATATGAACCTTAACAAAAACAAAATTTAAAAAATTTAAATAAAAATTAAAACAGATACAGCAAATAAAGTCATAGTTGTGATATAATAAAATAATCATAATAACACCTAAAAAAACAGATTTTATATCCAGATTTATTACAGCATAAAACAACATCTGGCATCAAATATAACATAATTTTGGTTATTAATTTTGATAAGAAAACATTAATTAATAAAACTATAACCACAGAGTAAAAATAACTTTATAAACACTTGATGTTGTTTAAAACATCTAAACAATATCATTACCATGTTTAAGAACACATTTTTCATATTTGTAATAGTTTTTAGCAGAGTTGTTTGATCCGGATCAAAATTTAAATCAGATTCTATTTTTAAAAAAAATAAATAAATAAAAATAAATCTTCTGATTTAAATCAGGTTTTTTTAGCATTGATATTTACAAGCTGAATAAGTGAAATTCATCATTCATGTTCATATGAAAGTCATCATTCACGTTAGTTTAAAAATTTCCTTTTCATAACATTAAATAAAACTTTTATCAATTGATATTATTATTATTTTATGAAAGCAACACGGCACTAAAAATATTACCTATCCACAGTGCATTCCCTAAAAAATATTGATAAAAGCTCACTCAATCGATAGTACTTATAACTGTGTTAATGGCCAAAATTTAGTCATCACAAGCAAAATTTATACGATATAAATCTCACTAAAATCTCTTCATTATTCAAAAAGTTGCAAACAAAAATTTAGACTCAGTTTGAAACTACACACCTGGTACTTTTGCTTGAATGCACTGCATTTTTGATAAAATAAGTGGATTATGATGCTGCTTCTTATTTCAAAAATATTTGTTTTGACCACATTATCTCCTTTGAAAGTTTGTTACAAGAATTTAGGAATAAGTCGAATGTTTACAACATCTGGAAATGACTGCCCACTCCAGACACTGATCTTCAATCATCTAAAAATTTCCTTGCTAAATCAAAAGAAGTACAAAAGTTATTCTAGCTGAGTTTCTACCATTTGAAAAGATTGTATTATTATTTTTACTTAAGTCTCTTCCTGACAATAAACAGCATATGACTATAATGATTTTTTTTCCAATTCTTCCACAATTTTTGTTTGATATTAGGATAATTTTTTCAGAATATAAGAACATTTTATTCATTTGTTGAAATTCACAGAAAAATTGGATTTAAAATTGAAATGTAAAAGGTCATTAATTAAAAAGATTTATAGCTATCCTCTTCTTAAATAATAATGTGTGTGTATGTGTAAGGCTTACCTTTTGCTTAAACTTTTTTTATGTTCTATTTATTTGTTTAATTTGTTAGTTTATTCTATATAAGTCAGACTTCTCAAAAATTAAAAGTAAGACTGAAAGAGCATTTTTTGGATATACAATACAACAAGCCAAGTACAGCTTTATCTAGAATGCAACAAAAAGAAAATATTTTGATAAATTTCAACAAAGCTAAAATAATCTTTTCAACATCAAACCATTACTCTTCAATTATCCGTGAATCCCTCGAAATTTTGCTTAACAATGATAATGTTTGCAATGACGTCATTTCTTATAATATTCCAGCACTCTAGTACACTATCCTTGGTATTTTGATGAATTCATCGTGACTTTGTTTGTACAAGCAGACTGTTTTCTTTTTTTTTTTTACGTTTTCTATTTCTTATCAATTATCTTCTTTTATATTCCTTTGAAAATGGATGTGAGAGCATTCAAAAGATATAAGGTAAATAATAAATATATATTTATTTTTGCAACACCTGTTAAGTATTTATTTGTATATTTTGAGTTTAATAACAAGGTGTAAATTTCCATCAAGACACTAATATTAATACAGTAATTTGACTCATAGTTATAAATATAGCAATGAAATTGGATATAAAGTAAGTCAGCATACAGCAAATGATTTTCCCACACCTTTCACTTTTGCAATGAACAGTTTTTACAATATTTAAAATAAACATCCGTGACAAAATTTTATTACCTGGATGTACATTTTCGATGTACCACACTAGCAATGAATATAAGAGGGCATCCATCATCATCATAATTGCTACACTAAGGAGGCTGTATTCATCATCTTCAACAGGTGATATTGCAATATTGGACCACTGAACACCAACCCCAACTTCTTCATAAAATGCAAAATATTTAGCTCCAAGTCCGAAGGCAGTAGTAGATAAGAGGGACTGAAACAGAAAATGATTACAGACTATATTATACAGTTTTTAAGTAAATCCTGTTAGGGAATTTTATAAAACTATATAAAAAATAATCTAGATTTATTTATATGAAATTATTTAACAGATGTATAACAAAAAAGATTAAAAAATTCACCATTCATCTTTATAAATAATTTTCTTAAATGCATATTTATACATAACTTTTAAAAGGTGCTCTGATTTTGACATTTTTTATTTGGTGGAAATAACTTGTTTTAATAATGGTCTAATTAAAAATTTTCAACAGAATAAAAAAATACATTTATTTGCAGAACTTTTATTTTGTATTTTTATTTTCTTGGCACATAAGGAAAGTAGTCTAATCATAAAATATAACCATTTTGTAATATTTTAACATTTTGAACGTTTTCATTTTCATATAAATTAGACACAGTTTGGTATCTAAACTAAGGATTGAATGAAGCAGGAATTCTGTCGAATACCAAATATTTGGTCAAAATATATATAGAATATTTGATAACTGAAGTAAATTTTCCAAATGGGTGAAAAAAGTCTGGGCCAGGATTCAAACTAGGGATGTATTGGTTGAAGCCGCCAATGTTCTTCCAACTGAGCCATACCGGACGAATACTGGAGGACTATTTCACCCAACTAACTTTAACAATCACATAATCTGGTGTGATACTATGGATCAGCTCAACAGAATAAATCGAAGGTCAATATATGGAATTGCAGAAAATGCTGCTAAAATAATATTACGTTAATTTATAACACAATTTAAAAAATTGTGTTTTATAAAATTTTTATAAAATCATGTTATAAATTGATATAATATAATTTCATATGCAGCGTTTTCTGCAGTTCCATATATTGACCTTAGATTTATTCTGTTGAGCCACTCTTTTGTATGTGGTCTTTCTAATCTCACTCAAATAAATCTGTACTCAGAAAAGATTTACAAAGAATGGGTAAAAATCTTTATGAAGTGAAGTAAAGTTGAAAATTTTATTGAATGCATAAATAAACAGAAGCAAACAAAGATTATGAACTTCCTCAAAAGTTACTATGAAATTAATGTTGATACTTAAATTATGAATGCAATTTCTATCAGACCAGATTATGGGATCATTAAGGTTAGTTGGGTGAAATAGTCCTCCAGTATTTGTCTGGGATGGCTCAGTTAGAAGAGCATTGGCGACTTCAGCCATTACATCCCTGGTTCGAATCTTGGCCCGGACTTTTTTCACTCACTTCCAAAATTTAGATTTATAACAATTGATTTACTGATTGTAAAATCGTATTATAAATTAATGTAAGAATATTTGATAGTCTTTAAAAAATACTTAAAAAATTTTTAAACTATTTTTTTTGGAATTTTAAACACTTTGGCCTGAAATTTTTAATCAAAGTGTGAAAAGATAAATTATATGCTCTTAACGTGTTTAAGTTTAGTTTTTAAAATATATCTTTATTTTTTTTAAAAATATATTAACATTTTAAAAGAAATTCATTTTTGAAAGCCACTTTTGCCGAATTTTGTGTTTTTTTGCTTTTTTCCATAGGATTTGATTTTAGCAAATTTTGTTTAAAAAAGCATAATTAATGTTGTACATTCACTCTGAAATTTTAACACAATATACTAACAATATAGATAATGATGCAATATAAACTTGGTTTAAAATTTCTGTGACTTAGGGGGAAAATAATCTTTTGAAAATGAAACATTTTGTCATAAGGTATTGGGTGTTCTAACTGTGTATGCTTATTTACACTTATAACAAACTATTGCTCTTAAATTTTAATACTTTAAACTAAGTAAACTGTTCTTCCAATAAAATTTTGGTTTGATCTAACACCATTTAGAGACAAAATGTGCAAAACAAAAATTTTAAAAAAAATATTGCTAACACAACTGTGCATATCAATATTTTAACACAAAAATTATTCACAGGCTTTGATAATATTATTAGGGATGCACTGAATATTCGGTATCTATTCGATATTCGGCCATGTTACCAAATATTCGATTAAGCTGAATATCAAACTATTCGGCCTGCCGAATATCGAAGTATACAGCCGAATCCAATACTAAATAAAACATTTTAAAACATAATTTTAAAATCTTTTCACAATTTCTAATTTTAACTGTCTATTTATAAAGATATTTAAAATAATTACAAAGAAAATCATATTTAAATAAAATAGAATGTTTTTTACATTATTTGTTGTTTGTAAAGTATAACTTAAGAAAATTAACCTTGAGAAGGACAAAATTGGTGATTTATTAAGATTCTCCTTAGGAATAAATGATGTGCAAATGCAAGTTCCTAAATTTTGTCTAGTAAATAATTTGTTTCTTGCTTTTCTCAAATAAAAGTCAAAAACAAGAAAAAAAAAATTGAGAAAAATAATAACTATCAAGGCAGTTTTTGTTTATGAAACCATAATCATAATCAACTTATTGAGTCATAAATATATTGTATTTCATTTCACTCTAGGTAAAACTTGTGTTTTCATTTGTTGCATTAACAATAAATATAAGATATTATAACTATATTTTGAATTCACATGATTTGATTTTGGTAAAATATGATATGATGGGAAGGGTGCAAAATGCCATTATTCATAAGAAAAGAACTATGAGCTAGATATTCTTTTATTAAGAAGTTGCACATATTTGTACTTTATATATAAAAAAAATCTGCCTTGAATTATTGAAAAGGGACAATTAAGAGATTGTGAAGTTTTTCTTAGACCATTTTTTCTTTATTTCTCTTGATTTTAAAATGTTTGTTTTAATTCGTTGAAGAAACCATGAAATTTAAAATTTTAATAATTAAAAAAGTGCTTCTTAAATAACTCAAGGCAGATTTTTTTTCAATACTAATTGTTCTTATAAAAAAACTCTTGTTTATCAAAATGCAAGTTCTTTGATTAAATATTAAGTAAAATTGTTTTAAAAAGTAACATTTTAATACCTTTAAACTGAAATATAAAAAGATATGGAAAGCCGAATATTCAGTATTCGGCCAGCCAATTACTATTCGGCTTGCCAAATATTTGGTATTCAGTTCACATGTCGGCCGAATATTCGGCATTCGGCCAAAGTCAGTATTTGGTGCATCCCTAAATATTACATATATATTTTTTCTAACATTAAATGACTCAATGTGGAAAATAAAAGAGAAAAAAAGTAAATTTTTAACAACAGAGGGCCTCTATTATTAGGTTTGTTTTAAAAGATTTTCACCTAAATTATAAATTAGCTTAACGTTGATTTTAGGCACATTTAAAACTCATATTATTCCAATTTTCCGTTTAAAAATAAATAATCAAAACAGATTAGAGCAGGCTATGCTGCTGAAGGCAATGAGACTTTTAACTCTAATTTTGTTTGGATAGATTTTCATTTGAAAGAAAAAAAATTGCACAAAATCACAAAATTGACGGCATATACTATTGAAAACAATCCGGGTTCCAGCATTAGGAGCATTTAAAAAAAGATTTTGTAAAAATACCCAAAATCATTCAATATTGATTTTAAATATTTTGAAGGTTATAAGCATGGATCAGGCAATGTTAAGTGGGTCAGAAAGTAACAATTGAATAATGCACATTAAAGCCAATTTTGATCATTCTATCTTTCATTTCAAAACCATCGCCTAAAAACCTCTTACTTGTCTTAACCAAAAAATGACATTTTGAAGACACATTAAAAACTGAAAATTTAAATAGAGAATATATATATACAAGTTGAATGTAGATTCTGCCATTGCAGAATTCAGTTTCACCTCCGATTAAAAAAAAAAAAAAAAAAAAAGAAAATCGATACAGGTCTTTTAGAAGGGCAACCCCGTTTAGAATGCAATGAACTAACTTCATTTTTCTTGTGTTTATCAATATAATAGCAAACAGAACGACGTGAAATACCCAACTGATTAGCAATTTCTCTCTGAGACATTGGAATTGCGGAATAATAAAGAGATACAATTACTTCTTCATTGACTAGATTCATCAAAAATGAATTTTTTTTCTTTAGTTTAAACGCTTTTTTATAAACTCTGAGAAAAAGGAAATGCATTTTAACAATAAAATTGTATGAATGTCTCGTTTTAACGGCCAGATTACGAAACTAGTCATTGGGAGCCACCGTAATACTTACACATCATGGATATGCATTGTATAATATGTGAAAATAAAATATGTGAAAACTATTCATAAAATGCATTGCAATTCCAAGACAAAATTTAAACGTAGATTTAAATATTCTTAATATACATAGTAATGCTCCATTAATGAATTGCTGATGAACCCATCTCGACAAATTATATAAAATACCAAACTACACAAGTAGTACCGGATTGTGTAAAAGAAACATCCTTATAACTCTAAAAACAATAATCATATTAACTAACAGTTTACTGCATCAGATTAAGCGTCTCATTTCCAATTAAAACATATCTTTGAATTGAAGTTTGAAGAAAATACAGGGTCATGAAAAATCGAAGAATGTGGAAAACAGGATTACAAATATTTCGGCAACTATTAATCCGACCGACTTTGTCCTTGATGCAAAATTTGTGTTATTTTATTGCCTTTTACTTCCTTTTGTTAAAATAAAAAAAATCAAAAATTTTTATATACATTTCATCAGAACAAATTTTTTGAGAGTCCGAAAAAGATAGTTCCAGATAATCGAGGTTACTGACATTAAATAGGCTTTGTTCTATTCTTTTTTACTAAGTACATACAAAATTTTAAGTCTCTATCTCCATTTTTTCTTTAGATAGAGCGTTTACAGACCGATAAACAACCATACGGCAATTTTTTTTCTAAAAATATGTTTTTTGGAAAAACGTGTAAATCCGTCAAATTTTTTTTTTTTTTTTTGATTTTCAAAACGATTGCAAGACTTACCCTATACTGCGTATGATAGATAAGTAAAAGTGGGCCACAATTTTTGACACGACACTTTTTAGCTTGTATGAAAGAAATAGCATCGGAGGCTAAAGAAAAACTAATTTTATTTTTACTATGACATTATTTGCACTAACTGAAGTCATCCGAAAGTAAAATCTCAGTATCAGTGTTCATAATGAAAAGAAATATTGAAATGTAATATCGTTATGAATAAAAATGTGATGTTTTAAATAGTGACGTCATTTTCTCTTCAAATGTTTTTTAAAAGTTAATGTTATTAGTAATATGAAAAAGGCGTCCGTAATAATATTGTAAATCCCATTTATCTGGTTGCTGAATGACATAATTTTCCTCATTTGAAAATTTTCTTATTTTGCTTTAGACATTAATTTTTATCATAAATTATTTTCTGTTATTTTATTTACATTATTAATATTATTTCTTAGTAAATATATTTTTTTAACCTCAGTTAGTGAATAATTATACGCAATCCTTTTATTGTGGTTAAATTTTACGAAAACAATTAACTTTTTTCTTTTAAATGCGAGGACATGTTCACTGATGAGATCAAGCTTCTGATAATGGAAAATAAATTTTTATTATCTAGAGAAAAACTAAACTG
The DNA here is from genome assembly GCA_964019185.1 of Maratus speculifer. Classification (NCBI taxonomy): domain Eukaryota; kingdom Metazoa; phylum Arthropoda; class Arachnida; order Araneae; family Salticidae; genus Maratus; species Maratus speculifer. The sequence continues at coordinate 273,689,086 of OZ025289.1, read as the reverse complement.
AGTTGCCACCATTTGAAGAAATATCATAAAAAAGCATTTAAAATTAAAAATAAAATATAAAAATGGGAATAAATTAAAAAATAGCTAAAATGGGCACAACTACAAATAAATAGCTTTCATTTAAAAAAATAATTATCAAAATCGATTGAGTAGAAAGTTCAGGGATGATAAAACGAACGACATTTTTAGCTTGTCTGAAAGAAATAGCATCAGAGACTAATAATAACAAACTTTAGTAACAGTAACTTACAGCAAGACTTTTTAACCACACAGGGATATGATCATGAGCAGCTTCTTCCCGAACTGCAATGTACATATAGGGAACATAGGTAAGAAAATAAATTATACCAGCACAGGCAGCAGCTAATTTTGCTTTGGAATACAGGACACTCACAAGAAATCTATAATAAGATAGAGAAAGAATTATAATTTAAAAATAAAGAAATAAATCAGTGATTAAATTATTCAAATTAAATTAGTCATAATAAAACATAACAAGTAATTAATTAAAAAACAAGAGCTATTTTAAGATTTATGAATACACAACTTTCATTTCCATCCTACAAACAAGGACACATTAAAAATGGAACATTAAAGAAAATTATTTAGATCATGATTGATAAACAAAATGGCTTACATAAAAAAGAAAAAACTCCAAAGAAAAAAGTATAAAAAATTTCTTTTCTCCACAAAAAAGAAATATTAGAAATGGAATTTTAAAAAATAAATATTTCAGATCTTAACTGAAAAGCAAAATTGCATTAAACAAAGTTCCAACATAAAAAAGTCCTTCTGGCAGTGCTGGGAGGAAGAGGTAGCTTTCATATACCTATTTATTTATTTTAAATTAAGTTATATTATTCAAATATATGAAGCTCAAATTACTGGAACCCAATTTTATAAGACTGAATACTAGTTTTTCAAATGATACTGAATATTAATAGGAATTTTTAGAAATTAGTCATCTTTTATTCAACCTGGTTTTAAGTTAAGTGATTTAGAGAGTCGCCAAATTCCACGATATCATGAAGTGTATGCCATTAAGTTATATTATTCAAACATATGAAGCTCAAATTAGTGGAACCCAATTTTATAAGACTGAATACTAGTTTTTCAAATGATACTGAATATTAATAGGAATTTTTAGAAATTAGTCATCTTTTATTCAACCTGTTTTAAGTTAAGTGATTTAGAGAGTCGCCAAATTCCACGATATCATGAAGTGTATGCCATTTTAAAGCAACTTGATGGATTAAACAAACTAATGAGCTTGATAGAAATCTTAATTCATGTGCACATGCACACTCATATTGAAATTGATTAATATATAAGAGTGCCGTCACGGGCAAACTGATTTTTTTTAAATGTCAGCCACATTAGAAATTTAAACTGCTATATCTCAGGTGTTTTTTAAGGTAAAGACAAAGCAAAAAATACTTCGGAATTCATTATTAAGATAAATATTTTAGAAAGAGCCTTTTTTCAATTTCCAGTTTTTTGTTTGTACATCATTATACATTTAAAAGATTTTTGACAAACTTAAATGGCCGCCATTTTGAAACAGGAGGGCAGATGAAGTTGGCTAGTGAACTCGGCCAAGACATTGGTATGTACTATGTACACACGGAGTTTTATCCAAATCAGTTTATAAATATGCATATTATTGCGTGATAAATTTCAGACAGTTTCAAAATGTCAACCACACAGGAAATTGAAAGTACTATAACTCAGCCATTTTTCAAGATATAGATGAAACAAAAAATGCTCTGGAGTCTTAGCATCAATTCAAACACGAAAGAAAAATCTTTTTTAATTTCTTACTATTTTGCACCTAATTTTAAGTTTTAATTTGTTTTAAAAAATTTAATATTCCGCCATTTTGAAACAAGATAGCGGATAGAACTGGCCAACAAACTCGGTCAAGACATCGGTATATACTATGTACGCATCAAGTTTCATCTAAATCTGTTTATAAATACTCGTTTTATCACGTGATGAAAATTAGATCACTTCAAAATGTGAGCAACACTAGAAATTAAAAGTTCCATAACTCAGCCATTTTTTAAGATACAGACAAAACAAAAAATGCTCTGGAATTTTTGTTTTAAAGTCTAATGCATAAAAGAAAAATCTTTTCCAATTTCTCATTTTCTTGTACCTAATTTTAAATTTTAAATTAGAAAAAATTTAAATGGCCGCCATTTTGAAACAAGATGGCGAATGGAACTGGCTAATGAACTCGGTCCAGGATTCATTATGTACTATGTACGCACCAAGTTACATTCAAATCGATTCATAAATACGCGTGTTATCATGTGACAAAAATCAGATCGTTTCAAAATGTCAGCCATAAGAGAAATTCAAAGTGCTATAACCCAATCATTTTTTAAGATATAGACAAAATAAAAAGTGTTCTGGAATCGTTGTTTTAAGTTCTAACACATAAAAGAAAAATATTTTTAAACTTTTAATTTTTTTGCATTTAATTTTAAATTTAAAATAAAATTTTTTTTTAAATGGCCGCCATTTTGTTTCAAAATGGCGAATGATGCATGCCGACAAACTCGGTCGAGACATGTACATACCAAGTTTCATTCAAATCGGTTCATAAATATGTTAGTTACTGTACGACAAAAATAAGATATATATATATATACACACAGGATGTCCCTAAACAAATGGTATATATGCTAGGGGGTGATAGAACACATCAAGACGAGTAATAGTAAATAGGAAATCAAGGGTCTCAAACATTTTCCAAAGGAGATAGCCGCAATTAAAGTTTGGGGTCCAAAATTTCAAATACACATAAAAACGGAAAAATTGGTTGATTGATTTGCAGTTCTCACTAAAATTATTCTTTATGTTGGTATTTTCTTAAAAATAAATTATAAAGATAAATTTCGAAAAATGCCGATAGAGGGCGCTTTAGACTTTGAAGTAATGAAAAACTATTTTTTGCCTTGATTTTTTGCATCTCATTAAATGGTTTCGTAAGCTTAGACTTAAATTTTGAGCTCAAAATCTGAATAGTTGGAAGCGGTTAAGTAGCACAAACTTAACTGTGTTCAGAGGGTTTAAATTTCAAATGATTATAAAAAACGGAAAAATTGGTCGATTCATTTGCGGTTTAAAATAAAACTATTCTATAGGTCAGTATCTTCTTGAAAATGAATTTTACAGATAAATTTCAAAAAATTCCGTTAGAGGATGCCTTAAACTTCAAAGTAACCAACAACAAATTTTAACCGTTATTTTTTGTATCTAAATAAATGCTTTAGAAAACTTGTTAAATGTTTTCGAAATCTTAGATTTAAACTTAAAGTTTGAACTCAAATTCTGAATCGTTGGGAGGGGTTAAGAAGCACAAACAGAAGTGTGTTCAGGAGTTGAAATTTAACCCCCCCCCCCTCAAACACATTTCACTTTTGCGCTATTTAAATACTCGTAAGGACTCAGAATTTGATCTCAAAATTTAAATCTAAGCATTTGAAAGCATTTACTGAGATTTAAAAAAATAACGGTTAAAAATAGTTGTACGCTACTCCAATGTCTAAGGTGCCCTCTATTGGCATTTTGTGAAATTTATCTTTAAAATTTATTTTCAAGAAAACACTGATATTTTCAAGAAAACTAAAGAGTAGTTTTAGCAAAAACTGCAAACGAATCAACTAATTTTTCCGTTTTTTTTTTATAGTTTTCCGTTTCGTTTGAAATTTAAACCCTCTGAACACAGTTCAGTTTGTGCTACTTAACCACTCCCAACTATTCAGATTTTGAGCTCAAAATTTAAGTTTAAAACTAAGCCTACGAAACCATTTAATGAGATGCAAAAAATAATATTAGGATGGATTATTTTGTAAATCCTAAGACTTTTTCTGAACATTTGCTTTTTAGATGTGTCTATTCTTTTTATCTGTACCTACCGTAAACATTATACAAAATCTGCAAAACAAATATTTGCAAGTTAAGTTTGGAAAAAAAAAATCTGAGATTTATTTCGATTTCATTTGAAGGGAATCTAAGATTTAGGGTTTTTAAGTATCATATTGTTTGAATTTCATTTTTATTTTTTCAATGTTCACATAATTTAAATTTTTTGATACAAAAATTTAATACTAAATGTAAAAATAAATAAATCAAATATCTTAATATCTGTCCCTTCTCGGGCTTAAATAGAGCAGGAAATAAATTTTGTTTTTTTAATTTGTTCTGCAAATTATGTTTTTGTTTAATATCTCAAGTTTTTTAATAACTACTGAATTCAGATGAGCTCATTTCAAAATGATCACCAGGACTTTCTTTATGTGGTATCGTATCACAATTACTGATGTAATTTACCCAGGGACATAACTAGAAGTGAATCATTGGGGGGGGGGGGGGGTAATAATTAAACGTAAAGCATAGCACTGCCGTGCTATGTTTTAATTATTACAGTAAAACCTCTAAATAATGGACATCTTGGGAGCGCAGAAATTGTCCGCTGTTCAGAGGTGTCCGCTATTGGGAAAACCTCAGAGATAGAAAAATTGCTAATGAATGCTTAATATTTCATTAATTGATTTTTATATGTCCTAAAACCTCTATTATATAATTGACCAGATTTAAAATAATTTTAAAAGCAATAAAAATGAAATAAAACTGGACATACCGTTATCCACTGTTTATTACACTCTTACAAAAAAAATTGTTAAAAAGTTTGCTTTTACTTGTGATTACATGAAATTTGTTTTTCAACGTGAAATTTGAATTCTGCCGGTAGTTTTAAACCTTTTGAATCATCTTTACAAAAAATTATAAGTGTTTACTGTATTTTTGCTTCTTAAAAGCTTAGAATCTCAGATCATCAGATAGAGGAGAGTTTGCGATCACAGATAAATATAGGGGGAGAGGGGATTTTCCCCAGCTCATCTCCACATTTATCTGTAATCACAAAATTTGTGAGATATTACTCTTATAAATTTAGCAGTTTTTTATTTCTTTTTCCTCGTTAAAAAATAATTTTACATTCTTTTTAGCCAAAATTACTGTTTGCTATTCGGAATGTCCGTTATTCGGAGGTTAAAGATACAAAAATTTAAGTTTTGGGAGTGGAGATTTGAAAACTGTCCATTAAATAGAGGCGTCCGCTATTTGGGAGTGTCTGTTATGAAAGTTTTACTGTATTTTGTTCTTAGAAAGCATAAAAATGTTAGCTCTCAGATCATTCAAGAGTTTTCTTCATTTTCATAAAAATATTTGTAAAGCTAATATTATTTAGATTTTTCTTTTACTATTCATTTCTAAAATACACTTCATATATCTTTAGTTTATATTTAAATCTTAAAATACGAAATTAGTAGACTCTAAATTAATCAGGATGGTTGGGAAATGCCATGTCTTAAATAGCCGAATTTGTACAAATTTTGATGAAAAATTTTGAAAAAAGGATAGATAATATGAAATTATTACACAATATGACATTAATATTTTAAATAATACAAAAAAGGGGATAAATATCAATTTTAATATTATTTAGATTTACAATAAGTACAATACATAAAAAAGAAATAGAAATGTAGTTTACCTCATTATTCTGTGAAAAATAAAATTATAGATGTCTGTTTTCATTTTTTATCTACTCTTTGAGGAATTTTACAATTCAAATTTCTCAACATCATTTATTCAACAAGTTGCATTAAGTAATTAAGTAATGGCACACTATGTACTAATGCATCACCGTGATTTAATTTCTGATGAATTACATTACTTTTGGAATGTTTTTCTAAATTCATTGTTTTTTTTAACTCCAAATGACACAATATCATCATCCCTAAAACTTCGAGACATTCAAATTTCGAATATTCGTTAATACATTGTTGCACTGATTCTTCATCTATATTTCCTAAACAGTTTAATTTTCTCAAATTTTCTCTGAAAATCAGTACTATCATCATCTTCTGTAGAATTTTATTTTCTTCATCCAATAAAACTGCCCTCCATCATTTCTCAAAAGTGGTGCGTTTAATTAATTTCTATGCAACTTCAACATAATAAATAAAATTGTATCCAAAACTGTTGAATTTTTATTATCTAAGTTAATCCCTAACCTAATCAATTGAGATTCTACTGGTATTATAAAAATTTTGTTTATTGCCAAGTTTAAGTCGTTTTTGGGAAACAAAAAAATATGAGCAAACAGTTTAGAGGATTTAAAATAACTTTTTTTGTAAAGTATTAAGAATCTAATCACAACAAATCTAAGAAAAAACATGAAAGATGATGATTCATATATACATATTGTTTTATATGTACATATACAGATGATAAAGAATGAATAGGAATGCAAAATGATGCTCAAAACTTACGAAAAGGCAATGTTAGCTACAACGAATATTTCCAACATAAGGAATATCAGAAGAGGATTACTGTACGTAAGAACTAAGCCATATTTTAAAATGACGGTTAGCACAGCAGCAGTTATAGTCATTTGACAGAAACTTGTTATGAACCATGCCAGCCAGTGCACAGCACTATTTAAACCCATAGTCTTCATTACCTAGAAAAAAAAAAAAAAAAAAAAAATAGACATATTGAGAATGTACTGGAAAGAATTTCAATAAAATCCTTATTTATATCTAAAAAAAAAAAAAAAAAAAAAAAAAAAAACAATGATTTGGAAATAGACCAATGAAAATCTATGTAGATACCACAGGGGTTGGGTCCTGGTTCTGTCACCAACTTGGCGATATATCGCAAATTTAGTGATCAAAATTACTTGGCAAAAGTGCTGCTAATTTGACACTATTTACAGTATTTTGCTAAATTTTCATAGAATCTTTTTGTAATTCAATAGAGTCCCTTTTTTGTTTCAATTTTAAGTTTGTTTGTTTTTTTTTGGGGGGGGGGGGTGAGGGTTGGGGGCAATAAGAGATGGTCTTATCAAAAGCTTCTCAGAATGAAAGTTATAGATAATATTAAGATTTATAATAAATTTAATTGGATTTGATATTTTGAGAATTCATGAAATTAGGAATTTTTTCTCCCTAAAACCCTATTTTTTTTTCACCCTTTTTTAAATTTATCAAAAATTAATATATATAAATTTTGGATATTTCTTCTAGAAGTTATAACAATTTTAAACAAATTTGAAAACTACTATAATTAAGAAATTAAAGCTTATCATAATTAGTATAATTGGCGTCATGTTTTGAGCAAGTACATATGACATGGTCCAGATAATACGCTTTCTCAGCATGATCATAAACTACATCTCCATTTCGGATTTCCAGAAATAATCTATAATTTCATTTCATGGTTTTTTTTAATACTATCTTTTATTATGCAGAATTCCAAATTCCTGGAACAGTTTTATCACAACTTTCTCCTAATCTGATAATTGCCAAATAGTGAAATCCATCTCAGTGTCAACAGTAACAGTAAATTATAACTTTAAATAAATAAATAAATATATATATATATATATATATATATATATATATATATATGTAACATCTTCAGGAGTGTTAGTTGTGGCATAAGAAGTTGACTCGGGAACCTCTTGGTGATTCAAACTCTTTTTATTAGGCTGTTCTTCGTACAAAGGGATTCACGAGTCTGTTCGGAGGTCGCCTGAGCCGTTTACGTTCATTACGGAGCATTACATGGCCGTAGTTTCTGCAGGAATCTCAAATCTGCAAAATCTCTCCTTTTTTGCTCACATTCTGGGTAATATGTTGGAAATTGTCATATTTTCCAGCAGAGGGCAGAATTGTGAATTTGGGAGGAACATTTAATTTAATTGGTTCATTAGATTTTGATTGATATGTGGTCAAAGCCCGCACAATTCCCGGGTCGGTGGCGTATCAGTCCCTAGCCACAAATATCTGCAAAAAGCCCTTAGCTAATCAATTTTAATCTTAAGGAGCATCCAAAAATGATCTCTGAAAGTAATAAATGTTAGGCTGGGAAAGAAAGTTAACAGGGGCAAAATAGCTTTAAGCTCCAGAATTAAAGTTTAAAAACATTAATTGAGACTTTAAGCTTTTGAATTTTAATTTTTAAGTTTAAAATTTAAAAAGGCTTTAATTTTTATCTTTTCATATATATATATTAATTTGAATAATAGCAAATTAAAAAGCTGTCTGAAGTTAAGGTTAAATAATATTCGCTCACATGATTCACATTTCATAAATAGCAAAAAAATTTTTCGGATGGTTTGAAATAAAAATCTCTTTTACGATCAGGATTGAAATAATTGGTGCATTAGCATACATGACAGAGTGTCCATATAACGGAAAAGTACGAATTTATGTAATTTAATGATACAGCTTTGATGCAGGTCTTTCCTCATCAAGTGATAAATGCTAAAATCCATTATGTAAGGTATAATTAAAAAAAAAAAAAAATGATTTCAGTTCAATGAATAGTGAGCTCACAATGTATGGTACAATACTATAATAAAAATTAATTTAGTTGGTTTATAGATGAATGACGTTGCAAGCAAAATTGCATTTTCCTTGTGGTTTGATAGCTATAAATTCAGAAACAAGTTAATTGTTTTTACATGCTCTCAGGAAATTTCAGTTTAGAAATTATTAACTTCATGGTTTAATATTTTCAATCGTTAAAATATAACGAATCTGTATTGTTTGTTTACTTTGATGGAATACTGAATATTCAGATGTCAGCCTAATTTCATCTGAAGTTATTTCAGAATGTATCCACATTGGAAGGTAATTTTTTATTCAAACATTATTTTTCAAATGTTGAATTACTTAAAAGCTCTAAGAATCAATGATGAAAATGCCATTGTATCTTTAACAGCGGTTGATTTGGCCTTAAAAATCTCCAATCAAAGAGAAATGAAAGGGAATTAGTTTACAGGAAGATTGCCTCTGTTTTTTTAAATTATATTTACATATTTTTAACAAGTTGGAAATTGTACGTGAAGCGTAGCAAATGAGGTGCATTCGTCTGATAACGAAGTTTTAAAATATTTAGATCTTGCTGATATAGTAGAGCATACTTTGGATACAGTATAGTAGTCTAAATCTTTGTGTTCCTGCAAGTATGCAGGGAGTAATTTTTATTATACTTCATTAACATATATCTTATTCATAAAATGTGAAGTAGTTTAATATAATTAAAACACGCCCCAAACAATGTTTTCCAGTATAACATTATCAGGGTTTATACAGAGTTGGGAAGAAAAAATCCAACAAGTACATAAAAAATCCAAGGAGTCCAAAAAAATTTAAAGACTTGCCACTTTTGTTGTTATTTATGTGGCATGCACTTGCACAGCCCCAATTCCACAGGGATTAAGCGAGTTACCGCCCTGCAAGAAGGGGAGGGGGGTATTCGCGATCTTCAGACGAAATCAGTGCTTTCCCGCGATCTTCAGATAAAATCAGCGATTTATCTGCGATATTTTAGCACAATTGGCGATTGTTTGCGATCTTTTGTCAAAATCGTTGTTTTTTTTGCGATCTTTTGATAAAATCGGTGTTTTCCTGTTTTTCTTATTTATGAAATCGATGTTTTTACGAGGATTTTTAGTCAAAATTTGCATTTTTTTTGCATGATTTTTTTCTCGAAAACGCCATTTTATTCCCGCAATCTTTTGATGATATCGTAATTTTTTACTGCGATTTTTTAACGAAATCGGCATTATATCTGCAATCTTTAGACGAAATCGACATTTTCCCGCGGTCTTCAGACGAAATTAGCGTTTTATCTGCCATATTTCGTGACACTTTGGTGGCTATTAGTATGATCCCAACCAATCCAGGGATGCCGCAGGACTTGAAAAATCCTGGGTGCCTTTTTAACAAAAGCGGATCCCCACTAATGAGTCATACTTTTAGATGCAAAAATTGAACTTGTTCATTTGCATTAGAAAAATGAAATTCAATAATTATTGTTTCAATAATAAATAAAAATATAAAACCAATGTTAATTGTTTTTAAAATTATGAGAAATTTTATTTACTTCTTTAAAAATAAATGTGCAAGATACAAATTTAACTATAAAATATTGAACATTTGAAAGTAGAAGGTAACAAGCATCACTATTGTTTGCATTTCTTTTTAAAAAAAAGGGGCAAGACTGATTTATAGAAAAAGACATATTGCTGGAAAAAAAAAAAAAAAAAAGAATACTTTTGTTGGGTAAAGTGATGAGACTTTTTGTTTAATGAATGGGTGTTTTCCTGAGTCACATTTACTCAGAAAGACTTGGAGCAGTCAAAAATGGATAGTGAATCACAAAAATCCGTTTTTAGAGCAGGAAAAAAAATAATTTTGAAGCAAGAAAATTAGCTTTTGGAACAGGAAAATTCACTTCAGGCATTAACTTTTTTTTCCCGTGCTCTTTTGACAAAATTTGAGTCTTTTCACGATCTTTTGACGAAATCTGCCGTTTATTCGGGATTTTTTTCACGAAATTTACGTTTTTCGAGAATTGTTTAACGAAATTTGCCGATTTTTCACAAATATTTTGACGAAATTTGCCGTTTTTTCGCGATTTTTAGACGAAATTTGTCGTTTTTTCGCGATTTTTTTAAAGAAATTAGCCATTTTTCGGTATTTTGTGACGAAATTAGCCATTTTTTGCGAATCTTTTGAATAAATCTGTCGTTTTTTCGCGATTTTTTGACGAAATCTGTCGTTTTATCGCGAATTTTTGACAACATTTTTTTTCGCACTTTTTTGAGGAAATTTGCCGGGTTTTTTTTTCGAGATTTGTGATACACTTAGCCATTTTTTCGCGAATCTTTTGAAATTTGCCTTTTTTTTCGCAATTTGTGACAAAATTGGCCATTTTTCGCGTATCTTGACGAAATCTGTCGTTTTATCGAAAAATTTTGACAAAATTTGCTACTTTTCCCAAATTTTTTGACAAAACTTGCCGGTTTATCACGATTTTTTGACGAAATCTGTCGTTTTTCGTGTATTTTTCGGCAAAATTTGCCGTTTTATCGCGATTTTTAGACGAAATTTGCCGTTTTTTCGCGATTTTTTGAGGAAATCTCTGCATTTTTTCGAAATTTTTTGAGAAAATTAGTCATTTTTTCGTGAATCTGACGAAATTTTCCGAAAAATAGTCCTTATTTCGCAATTTTTTAACGGAAATTTTTTAACGAAAGTCGCCATTTTTATGCATTTTTTTAACGAAATTACGCGTACCACGGAACGCGTAAGAGCTATTTTACTGCGCCCCATCGCCTATTTTTTCTGTATTTTACGTGCTATAGCGCGTCCGCGGCATCCCTGCAATCACTGCTGTGCTTCTGATGAATGACGTGCATAAAGGGTTTACCGTGCGTTTTATAATCGTGATTTTTTCTTCTTTTTCGAGAGCAATATTGCTTGCGTGCAAAACCACAACACAATTTAAGGAGTTTCTAAGGAGTATTTTGTTTATCTAAGTAGTTCTAAGTACTACTTGGGAACGTTTTCATTTCTAAGTAGTTTCTAAGGAGTCCAAGGAGTCTGTGCGAACCCTGCATTATTTACTGGAATACATTTGTGTGGCCCTGTAATTTAATAATAAATATTCTTTGCATCACAGATTGTACAGAATGTATATTTTAGTACATACTTCATAGATTTACGTCAATTCTATTATGTTCAAATGAGTGTAACACCATTAAAATGCATTTGAAACTTTTTTTCCCATTGATCGTAATGTAACGGAATACTTTTGATTATCCCTATAATTCAGGGGTGCACAACCTTTGGCCTGCGGGCCACAAAAATACCACTATTTTTATGCAGAATAATTTTGCTTATAGTAACGATAGAAACTTGGTCATTAAAGGAAAGAAACTACACTTCTCAAATATTCTGGTGTGAAACGATTTTCTGGTAAAAAGGTTGCGCATCACTGCTGTAATTGATCTAGCATCCGATTTTCATAACATTTGAAATGACCCAACAAAATTATGTAATAATTATACTGTTAATTTTCAAAGGATTAAAATACATTTGGAACATTTTTCCCCATTGACTGTAATGTAACGGAATCCTTTTGATTGTCCCTGTAAACTGATCTATCCATCCGATTTTCATAAAATTTGAAATGACTCGACAAAATTATGTAATAATTATACGTTTTAAATTTCAAATGATTAAAATGCATTTGAAACTTTTTTCCCCATTGACCGTAATGTAACGGAATACTTTTGATTGTCCCTGCAATTGATCTATGCATCCGATTTTCATAACATTTTAAATGTCTCGACAAAATTATGTAATAATTATACGTTTTAAATTTCAAACGATTAAAATGCATTTGAAATTTTTTTCCCCATTGACTGTAATGTAACGGAATACTTTTGATTGTCCCTGTAATTGATCTATGCATCTGATTTTCATAAAATTTGAAATGACTTGACAAAATTATGTAATAAATATACATTTTAATTTCAAACGATTAAAATGCATTTGAATTTTTTTCCCCATTGACCGTAATGTAACGGAATCCTTTTGATTTTCCTTGTAATTCATCTATCCATCCGATTTTCATAAAATTTGAAATGACTTGACAAAATTATGTAATAATTATGTATTTTAAATTTCAAACGATTCAGTTGGGTAGTTTTTGCGTTGTTATATGCGGATAGACAGACGGATGGACTGAGCGACAACAATATGTGCTACATATTTACATAATTACAAACGCACCTAAAAAAGGCAATGAAATTAGCATGCTTTTAGAATTTGGAGTGTGTGAATGGGAGTTTGTTTCCAAGTGTAGCTCATAAGAAGCAAAACCCATGTAGCATTTTAAAATAAAAATAATTACAGTATGAAGACAAGGCCTGGAAACAATTTTTATATTTTGTTCATATCACTATTTAAAAATATATATATATACCGGGTGTCCTGAAAAGGACTGAACGATTTTAAAAATCAATAACTTGCAAACTTTTACAGATATTTAAAAAATTCTTGCACGAGAGTCATCTAAAAGGACAAAAGTTTTTTTCCTGCGATTCTGGATTTTAGTTCGAATTACAAATAATAGATGGCGCTGAGAGCGCTAGGTGCTGTGTTGAAACGGATATTGACGTCACTTGGCACTGAAGCAAAATAAGGAGATTAAGGCTGTGGAGTGGATCTTCTTCGAAAATGGACTTTTGCTTTTACCATCCGATTTTGAATGCAATCCATATAATTTTGATTTTGCTGGCGTCAGCGCAATAATAGAGAAAAATATTGTTTTCATGGGTACAACTTCTTTGAAATCGAAATGCGTGAAACAACAACGTTCAAATTACCGACTTTTTTTTTTTTTTTTTTTTTTTTTTTTTTTTTTTACATTCCAAGAATGTAAGTATTTTTGTGAACAGGATATCTTATTTATCTGGGTATTTTTTAAACCTTTTTATATGTCACCTAGTCATGTCCTGTATTGTATATTATGTATGTTGGATTAAAAGTTTATTTACAGGTACATCCAAAAGATTGCTTCACATAATAGTCTATGGGGGAAAATCGCTTGCAGTGTATATTAATGAAATACACTATTTCAAATGCATTGAAACTGATATAAATCACTGAATTTCAGTATAAGATGATTATGATAGAATAGGGTATTTGGTATTTATAGAATTTAACGTTCATTTACAGGGGCACACAAAAAGAAATCGGTTACTGTACTCTCTTTAAGTAATAATTGCTGGAAATGCGTTTTCAATTTCGGCATGCGCTTTTAAATTTAACTGTTTTTTTAGATACGTTAGTAATTATATAAATGCGTATCACCTACACTCGTCTCTGGTCCGTCCGTCTGTCTGTCTGTCCGCATATAACAATGCAAAAATTACTCTGTCGAATCGTTTGAAATTTTAAATATATATTTGTTGAAGAATTTTGTCCAGTTATTTCAAATTTTAAGAAAATCGGATGTGTATTTCCAATACAGGGACAGTCAAAAGTATTGCGTTACATTATGGCCGACGGGGGAAAAAGTTTCAAATGCGTTTTTATGATGTTACACCCGTCCGAACATAATGAAATTAATATGCATTTTGAATTAAATTAAAATACAAATGATGTAGAATATGCTGCACAAAGAATAGTTATTATTCATTTACAGGGCCACACAAAATAATTATGTAACATAACGGTATAGAAGGGAACATACTTTCAGGCATATTTTAATTTTGTTACACATATAATAAAATTGTTATAAGTTATTTAGGTTTACTACGAGTTACTTACTGTGTAATAGAAAATACGAAGTATTTACAAGGACACACAAAAGATTTCGGAAACTATTCTGCATCAGAAATGCTGTACGCTAACGATAATTGCTTGAAGTTTTTAGTTTTGATATGATTTTTTTTTTTAAGTTTCACTAAATTTTTGCATGTTACGCTGCGTATATAATTGGTTCAAATCATATACAGGGCTACAAAAAAGAATTCGCACTCCTTACAAAGTGTGTAAGTAAATATATTAAAGGTGGTTTGTAAATGAGTTATGCATTTTTTACGCTGAACAGCTTTAAGTATATTACGATATGTTTAAAGAATAGAAATGAAATGATATACAGAGGCACTCAAACATTGGATTAATAGCCGGCTCTGGATTGTAATCTCTAGAAGTGTGATTTCATTAGTTTAAATCATGTTTCGGTTTTAAATAGATTTTAGCTAAATAATGGCGTGTTTTTAAAGATAATAGGTAAACTATAGGCAGGGCCGTAAATCCCGGGGGGGTTTGGGGGGGTGCAGCACCCCCCCCCCCCCAGGAGAAATCAGTCGGAAAATTCCCAGATCTATCGGAAAAAGTATGTTTAGTCGGAAAAAATGGTATTAACCAATAAAATCTTATAAACTGGAAAATCATTCGGAAAATTTCCCGTTCCATCGGAAAAGGCGTATTTAATTGGAAAAAATAGCATTACGTATTATCCTATAAAAACTTATAAATTGGAAAAACAGAAAAATCAGTCGGAAAAATTCTTCTTTGATCGGAAAAAATGTTCTTAACCTATAAAAACGTATAAACTGGAAAATCATACGGAAATTTTCCCGTTCCATCCGAAAAAGCGTATTTAGTCGGAAAAAATAGTATTACGTAAAAACTTACAAATTGGAAAAAGGGAAAATCAGTCGGAATTCTTGTTTAATTGGAAAAAATGGTATTAACCTATAAAAATTTATAAATTGGAAAAACGAAAGTATCATTCGGAAAATTTCCCGTTCCATCGGAAAAGGCATGTTTAGTCGGAAAAAATAGTATTATCCTATAAAAATTTTTAAATTGGAAAAACGAATAAGTCAATCGGAAAAATTCTTGTTCAATCGGAAAAAATGGTATTAGTCTATAAAAACTTATAAATTAGAAAAACGAAAATATCATTCGGAAAATTTTCCGTTTCAATCCGGAAAGGCATGTTTAGTCGGAAAAATGTACGAATTATTAGTATTACGTATTAACCTATAAATACTTGTAAACTTTTAAATCGGAAATTTTTTTATTCCATCGGAAAAAATGGCATTTACCTCTAAAAAAAAAATTATAAATTGGAAAAAAGACAATATCAATCGGAAGTTTTCTGTTCCACCGGTAAAGGCATCTTTAGTCGGAAAAAATAGTATTACGTATTAACCTATAAAGATTTATAAATTGAAAAAACGGAAAAGTCAGTCGGAAAAATTCTTGTTCGATCGGAAAAAAGTAAATTTAGCCGAAAAAAAGGGTATTAATCTATAAATATTTATGAATTGTAGAAATATTTTTGTAGTTTTTAATTGAATAAGAAAAACAAATTAGATCGAAGAAAACCTGTAAAATTTTATTCTCAGTCAGATTTATTTCCGCTTGCAGTTTCTGATAAGAAAAATAAGAAAAAAAAAACAATTTAGGATGAAGAAAACAAATTTATTCTTAGCCGGAACTATTATTAATTAATTTAAATAATTGCTAATTTACTATTTACTTTAATTTAGTAATTAATTAATATAACTTATTAATATATAGGATTTTATTTTTCTGATAAAACTATTCAGAAAAATGTTGATTTGTTAAATATTGTGTTCTCGGAAACTTCGATGTGACAAAAAAAATATATTCTTGTACATTTTCTAGTAATGTTAAAGTTATACCGTTAATTATAACAGTGATATTTAAGTAAAACCTTGATATTCCGATTATTATTTTTTTTTTCTGTGTCTTTTGACTTGGATATGGATATATCGAAATCCACTTGTAATTTTTTTTACTGCTGGAAAGTTTTTAGTTTAATATCGAAATTTTAAGATATACTGATCGAAGTGAAGAAACTTCTATTTTTTTTAATCTAAACTTTAAATTTAATTAGAAATATGTATCACGGAATTTAGGTGGTATACGATGAAAATTCATTTATAGAAATACAAATATTTGGTATTTTTTCATATCAAAATCTGGATATTTTCCATTCTATTCAAATTTTACCTTTAATTGAAAATAATTATAGTCTCATTTTTTCCTACTATCTAAATTTGTGTTTTCTTTTTATTTTATTAAAAAAAAATAATAATAAAGGCGAAATTGTTTATACTTACTTTTTTACGTAATTTTTGATTGATTTAAAAGATTGTTTAAGAAATTTATATGATACAGAATGAAAATTGAAAATACCCAAATACTTTGAATTTTCATCTCAAAATAATCTGGATATTTTATAGCCTATACGAATTTACTTCTCCCAGAAGTAATACTTTCGTTAGCTTTTTCCTCAGTCAATTATATTAAATTTTTTTAATATTTTTGTTATTACTATCACATTTTGTTTAGTCAGAAAAATGAGTTGTAACACCAAATTGTTACACTGCTTTTAAGTTTGTCGCTAGAAAGAATTACAACTTATATTAAGAAATCCCGTCTTTTTGACAATTTTTTGTCTCTGAAATATTCCCCAAGCAAACAAATTTCAATTTTACTTAAAAAAAAAAAAAAAAAAAAAAAAAAAAAGAGAAAGAAAAAAAGAAAAAAAACGCTAAAGAGATTTTAACTGAATGCTAAAAAATAGAAAGATAAAACATTGTTTTTTCTTCAACGTAAAGCTTGGGCACCTAAATGACTGGACGTTGCACCTCCCGCCCTATGTGTCAGTTACAAAACAAACTGCGCCTGCATTAACTCTTTATTTAAACCGTTAGTATTCTGGCTCATAGTACGAAATCATTCAATTAAAAAGTGCTGATGGGAGAATATTTTGGTATATAGTTACTAGTTCAATATTTTTTTTTTATCAGTTATGCCCCCACCTAATGTAAGAGACAAAAAGTGCAATGTGGGTTATGTAATTATATTTTCGATAGTGATTACAGGAACACACTTAATAAACAAAAGCATGCTGATAAAATTTCAGCCGATATACATATACCGTTTTGCATTGTTGGAGCTCTAAAAAATCCTCTTGAAGTAAGCTAGCTGTTTTATTACAGAAAATTTTAGATATGTAAAATGTGTAAATAACTAAATAGTTTTCATATTTAAAAATGAATTATTTTATTTTATTTTATTTATTTATTATTTTTTTATTATTTATTTATTTATTTATTTATTTATTTATTGAGGGGGCAGATAAATTATTTAAAAACTTGTAAAAATGTACTGTTATTCGATATATATAAATGTTTTTAACAGTTAGTATCGCAATTCCCTAACTATTTGCTAGTTTTGTTACAAACTGGAGATGAGAAGCTAGTTGTTATTTAAATTTCATAAAATTATTATCATTTTTAACTACATTATTTTTCTTTCAATATATTTGCCTTCTTTTTTGCCAACCATTTTGCAATTTGCAATTGCAAGTCAATGTATTTAGTATTATACACGAAGTTAAAATTGTATTATAGATCTTTTTATATTTTATCAATTTTATTTCGTCATTATTTAAAAGTAATGTAGTATTTTAATAAATTTTTGCCTACATGGCTTTTCATTTTTATTATCTCAAGGTTCAACAACTAAGAAAGTTCATTTATTTTTTGAAGTTTAAATGTCAATGTATGTAAAATATTCTATATTTTTAAAACTTTGTTATAGTACAAGTAAAAATAATTTTGTCTCCCTGCATAACAATATTTTGATTATTATTTTATGGATAGATGTTTTTGTGTGTGTGTGTGTATAGATAAGAATCAAAATTTAATCATTCGAAACTTGAAAATAATTTTAGCCTTGGGGGAGGATAAAACAGCGCAACTTTTGACTGTTTAAAGCTAATTGATGATTAAATGGATCTTTAAACCTCTTTTGCAATTTAAAATTTTGAAAAGGCATTTCAACTTTACAGGTACATTTTTTGTGCCTGATGTGCCTGTGTGTGTGTGTGTGTGGGGGGGGGGGGGGGTAGATGAAAAAGGAACCAGAATTTTACTTTTGGCTTATGCATTTCGTTTATTTGTTTGGTATTTTGCGCATGTTTTCTCAAGGAGTCATAAAAACTATGTACAATTGCCTTATTTATTAAAAAAATTGAGTATAATTTGAAAACCCTTTGAATTCGCTCCTAAAAATTTACATACCCTGCTTTAATAATTTATTTGTTATTATCTATATATTGCATATAATATATTTATACGATGTATCTAATTATATATTTTATCTAATGCTAGTAGAGATAGCTATAAGTATATAAAATAGTTTGTCCTGACAGAGTGATAATCAACGCACATCCCAAACTACTGAATCTAGAACCATGAAAATTGGAGAGAAAGTACTTCTTATAATGTAAGCATGCACTAAGATGGAAATTTTGAAATTACCCCCCTTAAGAGGGACAAGCTGGGGGAGGTAAAAAATTCTGGATCAAATTGCCATATCTCAGCAAACATTTAAGGTAGGAGCGTAAAATTCCAGAAAATAAATCTACTAAAAAAATTATTAAACACATAATCCAGTGATTTTAGAAATCTCAACGTAAGGAGGTTAAAAGGGGGGAGTCGAAAAATTTAGAACATTTGGCACATCTCAACAGTCTTTTCAAATAAGAACGTGAAACAGCAGAAAATAAAATTTTTAAAAACTAATTAAATACGTGTTTCAGCGATATTTTAAAATTTCCACCCCCGAGGAGTTTAAATGGGGGTGGAAAAATTCCATACTTTTTTGGCCATATCATAGGAAAGCCCTCAAATCACTCTTTCATATAATAAATCTTTCTCCCTCTCTCCCCGCCCCCTCTTATCCTCTATTGGGGACAATTTTCGATCTTTTTTGAAATTGTAACATTTTATCATCTTAGACCGTATTTTTTTTTTTTTTTTTTTGGGGGGGGGGGGCGGGGGGAGCCCTCCGATAAATATTACTTATAATATATGAAAATTTTATAGTTAGGGGAAGGGTCTATTCTGGGAGGGAGGACAATTTCCTAAATTTGGAATACATCTCTCTTGTGATATATCGTTGGATTCCTATTTTGCCCTCACGGGCAACTACTTTTCTACTTTTAGCCGATACCTTTCATGTGATATATTGCTGGAAAGCCCTTTGACTGCTTATTCATATTATGCACGACTCGTGTCCCTCTCGGGTGGAACAGTTATTGTATTCCATCAGGTGATCGCCTAATAATAGGGAAAATATATTATATAAGACTAATAATAACATAATATAAGATTATTTGACTACTTCGATACACTAAGTCATAATTATCTTGCGAATTATGATATATATATATATATATATATATAATATAATTATATATATATATGTATATTAGTCTTCATGTTGGCCATAGTACTCGGAAATTTTCCTTCTTGGAGTCGGAAATTTTTGAGCCGACACCCCCCTACGCGATTAGGGTGGTTTACGCCCCTGACTATAGGGCTATATAAAAGAGTTCAAATATGTTTCCGTCTATTTAAATAAATTGCTAAATGTTAAATTTCAACTTAACATGTGTTTTTAACGCTTTCAAACATAGTTGAAAGTGTTTATGATTTCTATTTAGTTGGCCGTCTGCCTGTCTGTCTTTCCAAACTCTAACTTGCGTTGAAATAATTGAATTGGTCTCTAAGTGATAATATGTTAATGAGATTTATTATGCCGTGTTGGGTATCGTAAACAAACTATGCATAATTCATGTTTCATTTACACAAACACTCAAAACTATTCCATTACATTATGTTCTTTGAGGATAATTATATATGTAGCACCTATATTTGCCATCTGGAATGTTCTTTTATCTGCCCGCACATAATAGTGCAAAAACTACCCAACAGAATGTTTTGAATTATAATATATATACTCGTTGCAGAATTTTCGTTACTCATTTAAAGTTTTATGAAAAGCGAATCAAAGCTTAAAAGGATATTAATAAATGTTTTCTTCATTCTATTAAAACCTATCATGCGTGACTAATTAGATGATATCCAATGATAGGTGATGATTCTAGATTGTCATAATGATTATGGCTCATTAAGATGGAGGTAGTATTATTTCCCTATTACCATGAATTTAATATACATAAACGTAATAAATTTTGTATTTAGGTATTTATTCGAAAGAGTGCAACAGCTATTGCACCAAGTTTTCAATGTTTATACTGTAAATATTCTTTGTTCTAAAGAATAAACCATTTCCGCAATTTTTTTACAGCATACAGAAAACTCTACTAAAAAACTTTTTTAAAAGAACTAGCATTTCTTAAAATATAACAGTTTTTTAAAAATAGGAAAATTGATTAATTAAAAAAAAAATAATAAAATAAAATAAAATAAAAAACTATTAAATTTCACTCAGTTTTAAATTATGATGCACAAAATATTCTTTAAATTAGATGATAAAAAGTTATTTAATCCGAAAACATACAGCTTTCTTAAATGTAAAATCGTCTGCAAAACTCGTATGCTGCTCGTTAAATTCATGCCCAGTTTCAATCGCTGCTATTATATAAAAGGATTTATTATTTCCATGACAACAACACATTTCATTGAAATCATACCGACTGAGTCCAAAATCGGGCTTCATGTCGAGTACACAGGTCAGATATATGTTGTTCAATAAAAACAAATAAACAAAAGTTCAAAATCGCGCTCTAAGAGCAAGATTGCATTGTCAAACGAGACCTACTCCACAGGCTTAACCTCCTTATTTTGCTTCAGTACCAAGTGACGTCAATATCCATCTCAACACAGCACCTAGCGCTCTCAGCGCCATCTGTTGTTTGTAATTTGAACTAAAATCCAGAATCGCTGGAAAAAACTTTTGACCTTTTAGATGACTCTCGTGCAAGAATTTTTTAAATATCTGTAAAAGTTTGCAAGTTATTGATTTTTAAAATCGTTCAGTCCTTTTCAGGACACCCGGTATATTGTTCATGTACATTTTGTCAAAATGTATGTGAAAAAAAATACTTTAAAAAAGAAGTGAGGATAGAATTGAATAACAGTCGTCTATGGCAGCCCCGTAAAGATTACTATGAGGGGAAGTCTGAAAGTAGGTTTCCCCTGATGACTGTGGACAGACATGTGTATGAAAGGCAAAAAATATAACAAAACATTAAGGATAAGACGTAACTTTATTTTTCTACATAAGTTCCAAGTGAGTTGAGACATTTGTCATACCTTTTTATAAATTTCAAAAAGCACTTCATGAAAAAAAAAAAAAACAGGGTTCTGCATTATTCTAGGCCCGGTAGATATGGAGAGAAAGTGAACTTTGAATTTGTCGTCAAATGGGGAAACACAGAGCAGTTGTCCCTATGAATGAGTATGTGGAGTATCTAGAGCAGAATCCATAACCGCCATGTGGAATTTTATGAGCCGATTTGATGGTAAAACAAATGATGTAGAGATGGTGCCACCAATTCAGTGAGGGGTGTCAGGAAATGTTGGACAAACTGAGATCTGTACAAATGTGTACAAAATACTACAACAAAAGCAATGTTTGACTACAGTTTTGGAATGAATACTGTTTCCACACAAACCGTCCAATGCTTCTTTTGTATGCAGAGCCCTGGTTTTTTCCTGGAGTGTTTTTTGAAGATTATAAACGAGTATGACAAATGTCTCAACTGGAACTTAAGTAGAAAAATAAAGTTACATTTTATCTTTAATGTTTCATTAAATTTTTTGTCCTTTATACACACATCCTTCCATAGTCACCAGTGGAAACTTATTTTCAGACTCCCCCCATATTAAAATAAATTAAGAATTTGACTCATCAAAAAATAATATGTGAAACGGAATTTTAAAAAATGGTAATTAGAATTTAATAAATTATTTGTTTGAAATAGAGCGAAAAAATTCCCATCCTTCTTCCATGATAAAAATAAAACATTGTAGAGCAAAATAAAATTTTAATTTGTAATTAAATAAAATCTCCAGAGTCAATAACTTTTGTTTTAAAAGTATATTATTATTAGTAGTATTTTTGTAGTTTATTAAAAATTAAAATATACTTTTCATTTCCTTAATTTTATAATATATATATCTTGAAATATATTAAGTTAAAAAAAAATCCTTTGTCTAATAAATGGTAAAAACAGTTATTCTAGTATGTAATCAAAGTTTTACTATTATACATACATCAAAATAATAATAAATGCATTAAAATTTATGAAAATAATAATAAATACATCATAACAGTATGCAGATGGAAAAGAAAGTACTTACCTCCTTCAATCTTTGCTCTTTTTCATACACAATATTTTGCACAAGCATAGCTACAGAATAGACCCATGATATTGCCAAGCATAATGGCATTACGTGTTCTATCATAAACAAAAACCTGGAAGTAAAATATTCATAAAGTATCCTGAATAAATTACAACAAAAATAAATGAATTATAGATAGTATGGCAAGCACAACAAGGATAGAGGATTTTTTAACAGCATAAAACAGTTATTTTTATTAATAAAAGAAAGTTTCTATTTGAATGCATGCATGTTTGTTATTCTGTCGATTGGCAATGGTTAGGGAACTATATCACATACAGAGATTTGTTAATTTGGTTATAAACAGCCAAAAATGTTTTCAATTTCACTTAAATCCAGATTCTGGATTTTTTTTTATTAATTTTTATTTTATATTGAATAGAATGACTCATATTTGTCCCTGATCTTCCCGCTTGTTAGAGATTTCGATATACTTATTTTTTTTTTTTCAATAAAGTTTATTTAGAATTTGTATAGGGATTTTTGAATTCTTCACAATTTTTTTAAATCTTAAATTTACTCAAAATTAGAAGTTTGCCTTTTATCAAATAAATTCTATTTGATACCTTATCCATCCAATCTTATATTTTATAAAGCAGACTTCTGTATAGTACATGAATCAATTAAAATAATAAAAAATAACTTTTTTAAAGTTTAATTACAAAAAAATAAATAAATAATTAAATAAATGAATAAATAAATAAAAATAAAACAAAAGGATTAGAATTAGAAAGAAAATAAATAAAGTTATTAAAGGCCAATGATTTTTTTTAATTATTTATGGACACCTGTTCTAGTTTTCATATTTGAAATCTCTCACTCTGACCAGTTTGTGGGGTAAGCAAACAGCATTGCGAACCCCTAGTACAATGTGCTACTTCACCTAACGATCATTTCTCAAAGCTCTAACACAAAATTTTATGATATATTTAAGGTATTATCCCTTGCCCAAGGAACATAAAGCATATTGGCTAGACATACATAATAGCATACCATGCAAAACCTATATATCAAGATTGAATATTACTTTTTTAGTTAGTAGTGAACATAAATTTTTAAAAATTGTTTGATATGTTTATGGTATTATAGATTTGCTTTTTGTAACTTGGAATTTAACTCTAGAACTACATAAAGGATCTGATATTTGCTGTTTAAACAATATTTTTGGTTATCTATGTCAGCAAATCATTACTTTTGCAAATGAAAATCTAAAAAATAGCAGAAACCATTAGTTTAAAAACGCCAGTTCCACTTGCATTTTGTTAAAAAGATTATGTTACTTATTTTTCATCCAAAATGCATTTTTTAATTAATTTTTCAAAAATAATTGTTATTTATTTAATGCTGTATAATAGTTACAAATGCGTTACTCATATTTAAGATTCTAAAAAAAAAAAAAAAAAAAAAAAATTTAATGATTTTTTTTTTTTTTTTTTTTTTTTTTTTATATACTTAATTTATTTTTAAACTGGTGGTTGAAGATTATGTAAAATAATTCTTTTAACAATTTGTTATGCGGATGTGTACAGATTTGTGTTGTAAAATTAGTCAACAGGTTGAGCATTAAAATAACAAGTAAGAAAAATCATGCATTAAGCATAGATTATGAAGCACTTTCCAACACATAATGAAATCTTTAACAAAACTTTGTTATTTAGGGAAATAATAGTGTATAGCCAAATATGTATTCCAGTACTTTTGAACAGCTTTGTATTTCATATGTCAGTTGATATAATGGGAAAATTTAGTTTAGCAAGAAAATACCCAGTAGCTTGAAATTTCTTTTTCAGCATTTCATACTGTTAGATGGAAACATACTTGAATACTTTTGTTCAGCCCTGTAGTTTACATTGTACCTTTATTACACGTCGGCATTAGGCTAAAATTTATTGTAAACTAAAACACCTTTAAAACAACTGAAATCACATTCTCATAAATTATAATTCATAGTTGTCCATGTACCGAATTCTTTGCATGGCCCTGTATATCCTTTTATCTATATTCTGCAAACATTTCTCAGTAAATTGAATGAAGCTCAGCGTAAAAATGCATAGCTTATTTAAGAACCACATTTATATAATTTACGCTCATATTCAGTAACGTTGGTGAGCTCTTTTGAGTAACCCTGTATATCAATTATTACATTTATACACACCATATAATGTGCATCTATGTAGCGAAATATAAACGCGCATATCATAATTAAAATGCATTTCATCCCTCCATCAGCCATCATCGGACACATATATGGTACTTCGGAAAGAATATACCATTTGAAATCTTTTGTATGGCCCTGTAAATGCTATGTACTTCATATTATGCAAGACAGTAGCGTATAATTTATATTAAGCTTCAGTGACATATATCAATTTTATTATACATGAAACAGCTTAATATATTTAAAATATGTCACACACAATTCCCCCTTTTACCATTATCTAATGTAATTTGTTTGTGTGGTCATGTAAATGAATAATAGCTACATTTTCACCTTATATTTTATAGAATGCATATTTTAAGTGGGGTATAACATACAGGGTATAACATCTTTAAAATTCCTTTGAAACGATTTTTCCATATAGGCCGTAATGTAAAGAGAAACTTTTGATTCGCCCAGTAGATAAACTAATCATAGTAGAAACTTCATTTTTGATAGGACTTGCGCTAGGGTAAACATCAATAACATCCTAAAATTTCATGGCAAACCGAGTATATAAACGATTTTTCCCCATGGGCCGTAATGTAATGGAAACTTTTTGATTAGCCCTGTAGATAAACTAATCATGCTAGAAACTTCATTTTCAACAGCGTTCGTGCCAGAGTAAACGTCAATAACGTCCTAAAATTTCATGGCAATCCGAGTATATTAACGATTTTTCCCCATAGGCTGTAATGTAATGGAAAACTTTTGATTCACCTTGTAGATAAACTAATCATGGTAGAAACTTCATTTTCAATAGCGTTCATGCTACGGTAAACATCAATAACGTCCTAAAATTTCATGGCAATCTGAGTACATTAACGATATTTCCCCATAGGCCGTAATGTAATGGGAAACTTTTGATTCTCTCTGTAGATAAACTAATCATGGTAGATACTTCATTTTCAAGAGGTGTCGTGCTAGGATAAACATCAATAACGTATAAAAATTTCATAGCAATCCGAGTATATTTACGGGAGTTAGAGCACGGACAGATGGCCAGACAAACCGAATGCATAAGCACTTTTCAACTTTGTTGGAAAGTGCTAAAAACTTGGTATCACGATGGATGACACACATAAATGACAATATCCAACATAGTGGACAAAAACAGGATGAAAGAAAGGTCTGAATCTGGATGATTGCCGGAAATGTGGAAGGTTATGTCAAAGCACTGAGAGAACATTGCGAAAATACAGAAAACATTTGCAAAATGGCTCAATATTTTGTGTGCATCTTATTTCGGCTGACATCGACTCCAAATTTCATCAGGAATCTTTCAGTAATTTTATATTTGAAATTGTTTCAAATTATTTTTTAAATGACAAAAATGCAATTCTAAAAATAATTAAAAAGTTAAATAGAGTACCTTGATGTTACAAATATATTCCACAATTTTAAATAAATTACATTGAGTACTAAGAAACTGGCATTTAATTTTGGTAGCTAAGTTTTGAGCTATCCTACATATGATACTTTTAATTTTTCTATTTTAGACAGGAAAAAAAGAAAATAAAAAACAGAAAAAAAAATACAACTACAAACTATATATACTTATATTAAAAAACAAATAACACAATTTTAAAATCAAAATATTAATTAAAAACATATTTACTGATCTTGTATATAGCAAGGATATGGAAATTGGTGAACATAACTTCCAGGTTCAGTGACATCTCGACCAGCATAGATACTAATCATTGCCCTTTCAAGAACATCCTTAAAAAATGAGAAATAATAACTAAACATTAATGTCTAATTTTAAATTTTGCATAAACATAAAACTTTCTCCAGAAAGTATTTTTTTACAGAACTTGTAAGCATTAAAGGGTTTACATTATTCTTACATCTGTGAGAAATTTTAACATCTAAATTCAACACGATGGAATGAGCAATATTTTCTCTTAAGATGCTATTTATCAAAACTCTTATGTATGATTCTAAAAAAAATCTCAATTATACTGCTCCAGTTTTCCCTTTTAAAATTTGAAGGAATAATGGAATATATTAGCTGAAAATGATGAATGAAGAAATGATTGCTATAAGTGAAGAAATCTTTATTGGTAGCTCGTTTTGCATTTGCACTAAGAAAAATTATTGTTAATTGCCTAGATCCTAACTAATATTATGTATGTGTATGTTAACCAAAACAAATCATGAAAATGAGTTTCAACCATTCATATACACATACAGGGTGAATATATAAATAATCAGTTATGTTTGAAATCTTTAATATGTAAAATAGCAGCATTATTACCTCACAGTAGGAATCTCTTGCTGGGCTTAAACAGCTGTGCTTAACATTTTTATACCAATTAGTTCTTTTTCTCATATAACTTCTTTTACATCAGCATGATCTTTTACACAAATGTTATTCTTCCATTCTTCTTTAACTCCAATATTTGATATAAATTTATTATTACAAAAGTAGAATGAGAAAATAAGATTCTAGTTATTTACTCTCTTACTTTGCAGAAATTTATTATATTTGCTATGCTTATTATATATATATTTTTAAATGAATAATTTTATTACTAAAAGGAAATTGTGACATCTCAAATTATAGATTTAAATATAATTTTTAAATGAATTTTTTTTTAAATGTCTTTACAAACTTACAGTACTTAAAACTTTTACAAGATTGAGGAACTAAGCTCAGAAACAATTATTTAATGCTTATTTATAAAGCAAAATATTTGAAAAAAAATTCCAAATTATATTAATCTTATATTTTAATGCTTTTAGTCATTTTAAACACTGTTAGAAAATTTTTGATTTTAATTAATGGATTTTTTAAAAAATCAGTTAATTAAAGTGACAATTAAATTGTTAATGTAAATCATTGACATCCTAGTTTGAAGTCAAGTGAATATGACATTTACGATAAGCCATTATTGGCATTTAATTTTATAGTTTGACAAAAGTTTATTGGTCGATGGGATAATCAAGTAGTGCCAGATTGCATAAAAGAAACATTGTTATAACTCCAAAAAGGATAATCATATTAAATAACAATTTAGGGTGTCAGATTAAGAATGTCATTTCGAATTAAAATATATCTTTGAATTGAAATTTGAATGAAATACAGGGACATGAAATATCAAAGAGTTTGGAAAATATGATTACAAATACTTCAGTAACTGATTATCCAATAAACTTCATTCTTTAAGAAAAATCTGTTTTCTTATTGTCTTTCACATTCATTTTTAAAATAAATGTAATGTATAATTTTTTACATACCTTTCATCAGAACAAATATTTTGAGAGTCCGAAAAAAATAGTTTCGGATAATCAAGATTACCGATAATGAATAGGCTTTTCCCCATTATTACATACTAAATAAACACAAAATTTCAAGTCTTTATTTAGTTTTGTTTGAGAGATAGAGCATTTACAGACACACATACCACAGTCAGACAGACTTTTTTTTTTCCTAAAAATATATTTTTTAGAATCTCCAATGTCTAAAATGTGTAAATTTGCCCCTCCCCCCTCCCCCTCAAAAAATCTGATTTTAAAAATGATTACAAGACTTACCCTATACTACATATGATGGGTAAGTAAAAACAGTACTTGCAATAACAACCAGACTAAATAAAAATGATCTACTCATTTGGAAAAGTCTTACAACAAGTCTTGTCATTACAGCATACTTGATATCCTAACACCATTTAACACTGAAGAATATTACAATTTAAAATAATCAGTAAATATCACCAAGAATTAATGTGGAAAAAATACTTTTTTTTATTTTAAAATACTTTACTGGGTTCTTAACGCAAATAAGCAGTTTAATTTCATTTATTATTGCAACTCCAAGTAGAATATTAAACAAATTTTACTATCAATATTACGAAGGACAAACCTGTCTGTGCATAACACTGATGTCATTGTACAGAACTGAAGTTTTATGCAAAAATAAAAAATGATCTTGTTTACAAATAATTGAAATTTTAACAGTAAATAAATTTTATTTCAGATTTTATGAAATGAGTGCTTTAGATTATCCATAGAAATAAAAACTGACAAGCATCTTTATAGCTTAATGCTTGAATATTCATAAATCTGGATTTATATGTTCAAAGACTTGTTATCTTTTCTTATTTTTATAATCATAAAAATATAAAAAATATATGTTACAGGAACAATTCTTCAGGAGATATAATTTTTTAATGCTAAAACAATTGAATCATTATGAGGAAAGAAAAAAAATGTTTCAATACCTGAATCCATACAAAACCAAACTGATAATATCCATAGCCCCAGTTCCTAGGTCCAGGAAACCAGAATCTACTGCGCACAAGATTAGTAGTTGTAGTAAAAGAAGCATTCTGCCTGATCTTGTAAGTCATATGATTGGGCATGGATCCATCTTCTGACATATTGAATATAACACCTAAAAAAATTAAGAATATAAATAATTTACCAAATAACTAAATTTGACATCATTTTAGGTGCTTATGCTTAGACTTCTGCACAAATTTTTTTTTCAAATTATTTTACTCAAGGTAAGATACTGTACTTGCAGGCAATTGCAAATACTGATTGTTTTTGCATGTGCAAGGACACATGCAAAATATGAGAGAGAGGGGGGGGGGGTAGGAGAAAGAGACACACTTTACAAAATAACATTAATTCCTCAACAACTAATAGATTCATTCATCAATAATTACAAGTCATTCAAGTAATATTTATAGAAATAAGAGCAGAACTATCCAACATTGTCCATGTTAATTGTAAGGAGCCTTCCAGGTAAAATAAAATGAAATAATATCGCTATCACAATAACTGAAATTTGAGCATTCCTGTCCACAAATCATTAAAAAGACAATCATAACACATGATGTTGTTGTCTCCCAACCACAACAAAAATCCCCGAGTTTTAATATCAGAATGTGCATTTTCTTTGGTGGGTGTAACAGAAACATACATGATTTTCCTAACAATATGATAAAAAATCATAAAAAGACACAGCATTTAGTAAAATTGTCATTTGTATGGTATGTATTAACATTACAAAGAAAAATGATTTCAGTGACTAAACTGATATCATATTGATAATGGCAAAGATACAACCAATAAATTGCACCTTTACTGTATTTTTTGCAGCAACTTCTAAACATCCTTTATTTCATTTTCAAATAGAAAAAAAGTTCTTTCAAATGAAATTTATTTAAAATTTGTATCTCAATTTTTTGATTTTGATGAATTTTAAATTAATTTTCAAGGATGGATATTTTAAAATGTATGTGAAGCCCAATTATTAAAGATGTACCCATTTGCTCTAAATGCAACATTATATAGAAAAGACATGCCTATGAGTAATGCTGGAATCATATTTTTGGTGGTAGCAGCGTAACATGCATTAGATTTTACTGAGATTTAAACTCTAAACATTATACATTCCATTGTTCCAACGTCTAATTAAGGTACTTTCAGTAATATTTGTTTACATTGTATCTAAATTTACAGATGCTTTATATATTTTAAAATAATTTTCAAGCATGAATATTTTTTAAATGTGCTGGCAATACAATTACAAAGATTACCTGAACTGGTCAAAAACATTATAGAAAATTCAATATTTGTTTGTTTTCATGTAAAATTTTATAATTAAATTCACAAACAAAATTAAAGTGTTAAAAAACTCGAATTTAACAGATATTATATTGAATGATGCAAAATAATCTATTAAGTAAATAAAATACAAATAGAAATTTCATTCCAGCTGCATGCTACTTGAGTTCTTTTGAACAAATTTCAAAGAGATTTGTACGATCAGTTTTTCAGGGAAAGTTTTATACTCCCTGTAAGAAAAATTTACTTTTCAAGGACAAAAGTCCTCTTTTTATTATTCCTTTTTTGGTTACTCCTCTGCCCTTATCTTAGGTTAGTAAGCATACAGTGCTGGAAAAAAGTGTAGGACCACCAACAAAAACAGTAAAACTGTTATTTTAATGAAAAAACAATATCATTGAAAAATTATACACAAAGTTATACAAGTTTTGATATTGCTTTTTAAACTACAATATTTAAAATAAAAAAAAAATTTAGATAATAGAATTTAGTGGGGAAAAAAAAAAGTTTAGGACAATATATTTAAAATCTAAACTATACATATAAAAGATTTGTACATTATCTTATAGAACTTTGTTTGTTTTCCTTTGATACTGAAGACTTCCAAAAGACACTTTGAGAAAGATTTGGCCATGTTTACATGTGGAAATGAGTATTTGTTTTCATATTTTCAAAATGGTTGTTTTTAATTGAAGAATCAAATCTAACTGCATTCTGTTGTCATAAGCTTGAGAAACCAAGATTCCCTACATGTTTTCTATTATATTTATATCTGGGCTTTTAGATGGAATGTTTTGATGTTGTTTATAGATTACCAATCTGAAATTGACTCAGACTTGCAAATAGAACCATTATATTCAAGCAATACCAAATTCCAATTCATAAGTTCATCTTTAACTGACACTAAATTATTGCCAAGAATACCATAATAGTCAAAGGAGTTCATCTTTGCCTCAGTCAAAACCAAATATCTTTTAATTTTTTTTGTATTAAATTCTACCTTAATCACGTATGAGCCATCATCTTACCTTGTACACATTTTGAAAGACCCCACTTAATTTTCTTTTCTGTGTTTTTGTACATATGTTCACTTACTTTATGATACGCTTTGTTTCATTCAACTGGGCATTTTTTTGAAATAACACTACTTTAAATGTTGCAGATTTTCAGAATTTTGAATATTTAACAGGTTATATCGACTAAGAGCAACAATATATCCGTGCAGTACTATATTATTTAGTTTGTCCTAGTAGTGCATTTTTATATTCTATAAGAAAAAGTAAGGAGCGCTATTGCTTAAATAAGATATTAAGTGCAGAAAATGGACAAAAACATCATTTTGAGTATACTTTGTGGCAACATAATGTAAAATAACAATGTCCCATGGAAACAAATTTAAATAAGCAGATAGCGTTATATTAAAAGTTTATGCCAAAAGAATTTTGAGTTGTGGTTGCTTTTGGGAGATATAGTGCTAAAAACATATCAGCATTTCACTTTTCATGAAAAATGGCATTCACGACCTTGAACTTTGACATTTTCTATAGGAAAGAGAAAATTTTTTCAGGGCTTCAAAATTGCACATCATTCATTAAATGTGATCTACTTCAACATATAAAAAAATCAAGCAAAACAAAAAATACAACTATCCCATTTTGTCGAATTTTCAAAATAATGGCTTTTTTTAAGAAAGAAAATGTATCAAAAGTAGTAAAATAGCATACATACTAGCAAGAACTGTCACATTATCATAATATGCCTCATGTTTAAAATAATTTAACAGATCTTCTTCATTCCTAAATCCCTGATACATATTTAAACTCAGTCCAGACATAAGAGATATCCAACTGCATGCTGCATTGTCAATTGAATCTAGCTGGTCAAGAAAAACCTCCTTTTCAATAATTACAGTATTTGCAGCAAACTCTTCGAGAGCTAAACTGTGGAACAGCTGAAGGAACAATGGATATTTTTGAAAGTTGTGATGAATCTGAAAATAAAAGAAAGTTGAAATAACAAATGTGTAAGTTCATAATATGGCATTTTCTGATCAAGCAATTCATTGTCATACAGTTCTATAACTAACATGAATTAATATTATGGGATATTTAAAATTTTCTTCTAAGTTAATATATATATATATATATATATATATATATATATATATATATATATATATATATATATACATATACAATAAAAAAAATATATATATATAGTTTTTATAAGCATTAACTAAAAGCACAACACAGTTTTCACAAGTGTTATTAAGAAAATGAGTTTTGTGAACTAAACAAAATATGTAATTTATTACAATATAATTTTGTAATAATAAACCTATTTGATTGCTATCGAAAATGAAATTAGTAAGAACAATTTAATATGAAAAAAGTAAATATTCAGTAATGAAATTAGTTACATTATTTTCCGTTGTTACAAACAGAAAATATACAAATTTTCATAAATGAGAATAGATCAACAAAAAACAACCAAACTCAGGCCTCACTATAACATCCAATTCTTAATAATAACATTAATAATTGGTCAATACGCTTGCTGCAAAGTATAACATTTCCCTTTATTACTTACCCATCATACGTAGTATAGGGTAAGTCTTGCAATCGTTTTGAAAATCGAAATTCTTTTTTTTGACGGATTTGTTTGTTTTAGATAGTGGAGATTCTGAAAAACATATTTTTAGAAAAAAAATTTTGCCGTCCGTCTGTCTGTCTGTCAGTCTGTAAACGCTCTATCTCCCGAACAAATTGAGATAGAGACTTGAAATTTTGTATGTAGTTAGTATGTAAGAATGGGACGAACCCTATTTAATATCAGCAACCTCGATTATCCGGAACTATTTTTTTCGGACTCTCGAAAAATTCGTTCTGATGAAAGGTATATAAAAATTTTCGAATTTTTTTGTTCTAAGGAATGGACGTAAAAGACAATAAAATAACACACATTTTGCATATAGAACGAAGTCGATCGGATTATTAGTTTCCGAGATATTTGTAATCTTGTTTTCCACATTCTTCGATTTTTCATGACCCTGTATTTCATTCAAATTTCAATTCAGAAGTATATTTTAATTGGAAATGAGACGCTTCATCCGACGCAGTTAATTGTTAGTTAATAGAATTATTATTTTTGGAGTTATAAGGATGTTTCTTTTACGCAGTTCGGTACTACTTGAGTAGTTTGGCGTTTTATATAATTTGTCGAAATTGGTACATCAGCAGTTCTTTAGTATAGCATTACTATGTATAATAACAATATTTAAATTTTGTTTATGAGTTGCAATGCATTGTATAAATAGTTTCACATGTTTTATTTTCATATACATATCCATGATGGGTAAGTATTACGGTGGCTCCCAACGACTAGTTTTACTATTTTAGCTCAGAAATTCAAGTTATTTTTCAAAATCATTATAACATTATGTTATCTTAATGATCTCACTAATTAACTCCAATTATTTATTTATTTATTTTATTTTATTTTATTTTATTTTTTTTTTTTGGGGGGGGGGGGGTCAAAATTTAGTTAAAATAAAAATACAGTTTTTTTTATGTATTTCAGATTAATATTTCACTTATTTTCTAAATAATTAAAAGTTTTATAAAGGTTAATAATCTCATTAATTAATTAAATGTTCATATGAAAGGGTTTGAACAGTTCTATGAAGGCATCAAACTTTTTAAACATATTTTAAATAGTTTCAATCTGTGTTTTTAGTTTTGATATGACTTTAATAAAATGACTTAGTTAATGTTCAGCTTGCCATTTCTACTGTTTTTTTTCATGCCTTTAATAAAATTTTACCAAAAACTTTTGTCAGTTTCATTAAGAGAAATATACCTGTTTTAAAACAGCAAAGGAATGTGCAGTACTGTTTTCTGCTAAGAAAAATCTAATTTCTTCTGATATGTTGAGCATTTTTTGAGCATATTGAGTTACAGTATCCAACAATTCAAACGTTTCATTTGCCTAAAAAGAAAAAAAAACATTTAAAAAAAAATTAAAAGTTCTGAAGTAATTAAGTTATTAATTAAAAAATAATAATATCCCACCTTTGTTATGATTTTATCAGCATCTGTATTATTTGGAGCATATAAAACTCGAGGATTACTATATAGTACATGGACTAATATACCTATCTGTTCTTGTTGATATTTTGACATTCCCAATTTATCTGCAAAAGAAATTACACTTAAAAATAATAAATTAAAATATACATTTTTCAAATTTTGTAGAACCTAAATTTTTGAAACATAACATCCGAGAAGAGAAATTTTCAACTAAATTACAATAACTAATCTTTTCAAAATTACATGAAGAAATATTATGCAAAAAGATTCCCATATTTTTTTTTCATACTTTTATTTCTATTCATGTAAGAGCAAACAATTTGCTTTACTTACATGCATTTTCATCATATAACATATATGTGTTAAAAATATTTGAATTAATTATGAAGAAATATTTTATTATGAAGGAATAAGATCTTTATATGAGCTTCTGAGATAAAAATGGCCATTCAAACAGAGAGTTTCATGTGTTATTTTTGTGAATGTATACATAGATTTTTATTAAATATTAAAAAATAATAAAAAGAAGCAGAGTTTCGCCCAGAGGGTTTCAGGGGGAGGGAAGGCGTTCTGCCCCTCCTGCCCTTTAGTTTAAAAAATAGCACCCCTCTTGCCCCTCATCCAAAAACTAGCGCCTCTCTTGTCATTCATTCAAAAAAAATAGCACCCTTCTTGCCCCACATTTGAAAAAACGCAGTCCTCCAGCGATGATCCGAATGCATTATAGCGCATAAATTACGTGAAAAATCAGCGACGGAATGCAAAAAAAGCTTCATTTGCGTTCTGTGGAATTTGTAATTTCGTCAAAAAATCCGTTTAAAAAACCCAGCAAGTTTCCTTAAAAATCACGAAATAACGACTAATTTCCTGCAATATTTGCAAAAAAATGGCTAATTTCATCACAAAATTTTACAAAACGGTAGATTTCCTCAAAAGATCTTAGAAAAATGACAAATTTCTTCTGAAAATGGTGATAAAACAGGAAATTTTGTCAAATGAGTTGCAAAAAACGGCAACTTTCGTTAAAAATAGCGATAAAACAGTAGGTTTCGTCCAAAGATTTGCGAATAAAATGGCAAATTTCATCCAAAAATCGCTATAAAATGGAAAATTCTGTGAAAAGTTCCGTTTTTTTCGTGATATTTTCACAATATTTGTCGTTTTTTTCGTGATTTTTTAGCAAAATATGCCGTTCTTTTGTGATCTTTTAACAAAAACTGCTGTTTTTTGCGATATTTTAATAAAATTTGCCATTTTTTCGCGACTTTTTAGCAAAAAAAGCCGTTTTTTGCAATTTTTTAACATAAGTGGCCGTTTTTTCGAGATCTTTTAACAATATTTGCCGTTTTTTCGTGATCTTTTAACAAAATTTACCTTTTTCTTTCTTTTTTTAAATATTTTGATGAAATTTCTGTTTTTTTCAAGATATTTTGAACCGCTAGATTCTAGATTAAACTCTATAAAAGTGCCCTTAAAAATGAGAAAGTGCCCTAAAAAATGTAAAAAGTGCCTTTTTCAGAATAGTAGTGCCCCACCCTTTTTTAAACCTGAGGGAAACTCTGAAAGAAGTCTGGTATATATCTTTATAGAAGGGGTCTTTAATCCTTCACAAATGTGGGTCACATCAGCAACTTTTTACAATTCCATGGGAAAAATGTACACATGATAAAATTTGGAAACAACATGACAGGACAGGGTAGTATATAAAGGCAGTGGGGAAAGAAAAACCAATTCTTCATTTAAGAAAACATTTTATTTATTTATATTTGCAAGTAATGTTGCATACTGTCATTGACAATTTTAAAAGGAACACTGAGGTCTCAGCAGAAAAATTGCAATTTTAGAGGATTAATATGCATAAAATCTTAATTCTTCTGAAAAGGAATGTCCCCGCAGACCATCACTGAATATAACAGTGAACCACATTTTAAATTTGAAAATTCCAGCAGTAAGTTACAGGGAATATACAATATCAACTGTGAATTCTCCCATAGGAACTTTATTTTGGCAAAAGTCAGAAAATCTGCTTTAAAATACATAGATCATATTCTGTAGCTTCAACTCCAATATTATGGGAAAGTGAACGAAGTTTTTATGTTTCAGCTGATAGTCCCTTAACATTAACTTCACTTTTTAACTCTCAAATAATTTCATACCATAAAGAACATAGAACAAGTTGACCTTTTCCAGTAAAAGGCAGTTCAACTCATTCATATTGGTAGTAATGTGTACTAAATATACAAAATCCCTTAATTACTTTTGAGCTTAGAATTTGTGAATGGATTTGATTTTGAATTCAATGAATTATTCAATTTTATTCCTCTGGAAGAAAAAACATTAAAGCATCTTTCACTGGCTCAACTAACTGATTTCAACATCATAAATAATGTCATCACTTTCAGTTACCATATCACTGGGAAAATACTGAAATCTTCACAGATTAAGTTCTTTTGATAGAATAAATTCAACAATTTATTGCAACAACAGACATTACATGATCAAAATTTAATAAGGATATCTTACACA
Organism: Maratus speculifer; assembly: GCA_964019185.1. Classification (NCBI taxonomy): domain Eukaryota; kingdom Metazoa; phylum Arthropoda; class Arachnida; order Araneae; family Salticidae; genus Maratus; species Maratus speculifer. The sequence goes on along the minus strand of OZ025289.1, from coordinate 273,652,047 downwards.
AATTTTCTTGACAAATGATACAGAGGAAAGTCACATTTTTAATATTTCTCCTACCTTTCACATGAGATTTTACTAATGCTATTAACTCTGTTTTTATATTACTACAGAAGGAACATCATCAATGCTTATGGTTGCTCACATTTAGCAGAAATATTTTTCAGATAAGCATACATATCAGAATTGTGTCCTGTACTTGCAGATACAAAGTACAAGATTTTAATTATTTGGAAAATAGTTGTTGTCCTCGGTAGAGAATTGGGAAATCTGAAGTATATCCGAATATTTTTATTGGTCGAATGCCTCAACTTATTTTTCATTCTCTGATTGTTGCCACAATGACAAAAAAGTAATAAAAACTTTAAAAAATTATTATTACTATTTGAAAATAAATTGTAATAAAGATTTCAAGCAAATTTCATTTAAAAGCGCATTTTTTCTCTATGCAATGGTGTAAAAATTTTAAATGTGCAATGTTTAGAAATTTAAAAATTTGCAGTTCCAAAAGTTGTAAAACTGAAATGTCATTTAAAATTTGTTTATGATGGCCCCGGGAATATTAATGTTTAATCCATGTCGTACATAATATGGGACGATCAGAAGTCAGTTTGATTAACTCTATCCAGTAAAAATGCACATTTTAAACAGTTAAAGTTGTATATCTATAAACTACTGTTTTTTTCACAATATTTTGATTACACTCACTAATTGTCTTATAATCAGGGATGCCACTCAGAAAATAGCAAAAAAGAGGAAATTATGCATAAAGTGAAATTTATGACATTTTTCGCATGTATTTTATAAACAATTTAATTTATAATAAACTTTTAAAAAAAATTACAGCTTTTTTTATTGTATTTTTTTAAGTTATAAGAGTAAATAAAAACGATGTTTCTTTAGTTCACAGTATTTTACATTAATTAAAGTAACCCAGCAACAGATTCAGTGACGAATTTTATGTATCGTATCATTTTAAATCCTTTTAAGTAACCCAGCAATAGATTTGATGATTATTTCAGGAGTAAATAGCAAAAATTTTCAAGTTCTTTTTGACGAAAATCGCCATTTTATCTTGAGATCGTTTGACAAAAATTGGCGTTTTACTTTGAGATCGTTTGACGAAAATCGTTGTTTTACATCGCGAACATCTGACACAAATCCCCGTTTTGCATCGTGATTGTTTGTCAAAAATCGCCATTTTACATCATGATCGTTTGACGAAAATCGTCGTTTCACGTCGCGACCATTTGACGAAAATTGCAGTTTCACAATGCGATTGTTTCATGAAAATCACCGTTTTGTTTCACGATTGTGTGATGAAAATTGCTGTTTTATATCACAACCGTTTGATGAAAATGGCCGCTTTACTTTGCGATCTTTTGACAAAAATCACTGTTGCATTTCGCGATTTTTTAACGAAAATCGCTGTTATATTTGCCCTTCTTTTAACAAAAATCGCTGTTATATCTCGCAATCCCTTGACGAAAAAAGCTGTTGTATTTCGCGATCGTTTGACAAATATTGCTGAGTAATTTCGCAATCATTTGACGAAAATTCCTGCTTTACTTTGCGATCGTTCGACTAAAATCATTATTTTTATTTCGTGCTCACTTAGTGAAAATCGCGACATAAAAAAAAAAAAAAAAAAAAAAAAAACAGAAATCCGCCTTTTGGCGGAAAGGTGGCATCCCTGTATAATCAAGGGTAATTCATAAACTCTATATAGATATAAGGAAAATTCTCACCACAATCATGTCATTAACTGAGTTAAAAAAAAAAAAAAAAGGAGTTAGTCAGATTGATTTCCGAACGCATCATCTATAATTCTGTTATTACATAAGTCACGTTTTTGATCATATATTTTTTTGTTGCAATTTCCTCCTTACAATGAGAAAAATATATCTATATATATATAATCAAAATGAGTGTTATTTTGAAAACATATAAATGAACTATTTCTGATAAAACTTGTAATTATTATAAAGTATATTTAATTTTAAGTATTTATAATTCTGTTACAAATAAATAAAGGTATATAAATCATTAGATAGCTGATTTTTTTTAGTTTCTTGATAGTGATGTCATATGCATACTTAAGTTTTTTAAGATTTATAAATGTTCTATTCCCCAGCAGATGTGAATGACGTCATTTAATATAAAATAAAGCGTGTTTTATAAATCTTAAAACTGAAATATGTTTTGCATCATCAATAGTTAATTTATTTTTATTTTTTTATTATTAACTCTTTATTTGAATAGGAAATCAAAATGTATAAAATCATTGTTAATAAAGAATAAAGTAAATATGTTGTGAGAAAAAGAAACCCACAAAAGACGCTTTTTATTATTATTATTTTAAATATGGAATTTGTTTATAAATCTAAAATTTTAGTCTTTGAAAATATCATTTTCAATTTTATTTCAATTTTTTCAATTTTTAATATCATTTTTCACCCCCAATATATCATTAGCCATAAATCATCAGTTTGTGATAACTCTGTTGTCACATTCTTATGAGTTTTATACATTTATTGGTACTTCATTTGTATTACTGTAAAAGCTACTTTACATTACTATAGTAAACAAGAGATTGTTCTTATGGCAAGGTTTGAAAGAAAATATCTTAGATAAAAATTAGCTGCTTGAAAATTATTCTAAAATAAAACTCATAAAAAAATCAGTAATTAATGTTACAGCTTACAAACTTTATTTGATAATAAAATTTTTGTTCTAATAACTGCAATCAAGTTTTGAATTTTTGACAGAGGATTGATAATTTTCTGCTTTACATGGCATATTATATGAAAATTCATTTGTTTTAAGTATGTAATGGACAAAATGTATAACCTAATAAGAAAGATAAACATATATATTGGAATTAATTGATTAAAATTTATCAAATATATTTCATCAACAACAGAAAAATTGTTTATAATACACAGAAAAATAAAACTACAAAAAGAAATAGATATCAAGCAAAAATTACCAAAATCAATTTCTTCTCCATCATTAGGCAAGCTAGTAGGAAAATCACCCACTTTTCCACATATAGTATTTTGCATTCCTAGCCAAATTCTAAGTAAACCATATTGTGGATTTGATCTAGCTGCCTATAAAATAAAATTAGTTATCAGAAACAAAAAAGGGTTAATTAAAAATACACTAGCATAAAATGAAAATAGACATTCATATTACTAACACCAGGGCAGGTTTTTTCTAATAAACATAAAAATATTTGAAAAGAGCAAAATATAATAACCTTTGATTTAAATTTTAAAATCTTCTTTATTCAGTTTCAAACATTTTTTGATAAGATTATTTAGCTAGACACAAAACAAAATCAATATAAAACTGTGATATTCAATTGCAAAGACCAGTAAAAAATAAATATTTGAAAATCCAAAAAGCTGCCACTTCTGAATCAGTAAGAAAAACTTCTTTCATCTAATCTGAAACACTTCAGATAGTGTTAAATAACAAAAATATTACAGAAAATACAACTTGTTTCTTACAGGGAAATCATGTAAATCTCATCAATCATATATTTTTTTAATTTTAAATAGGCAAATTTTAAATGAAACAATAAATCAATCAATAAAACACTGATATCTTAAAATATATTCATAATTAATAACCACGATATTATCTGTTAGAGTCTGAACATTTTGTTTTCATAAAATAGATATATGATTTGAAGATTTTAAGATACATTATAGTCAACAATGAATTTAAGGGACTTTAAAATAAGATAGCCCTAGTCTAAGCTTATAAGAATAATGCAAAAGGTTTTAGCAAAAATAAAGGAGGATTATCTAATTCTAGTCCAAATTTTATGGAAGATTTATAATTAAAGTTCTTAAGTATTCAAATTCAATTTTCAGAATTATGGTCACTTTATAAGTTGAACTTAATTAATATGAAAAACAACAAAATTATAAAAGCCTTTGTATTAAAGTTACTTGTAATATTCATGTAGATAATAAAAATCTTAAAAAGATGCACATAATTAAACTAATTACTAATGTTAATTGCTCTCATATCTCAATGTTTTCATGCATTTTCAAAAGAGGGAAAACTTGCACCCAAGATTATGGTAAGCATTTTGTTAAATAAATACTGCATGCCAGTCTCAAAGACCATTCAACAGAAGATTCTATTATAAATTAAAACATGCTTCTTTGAACTCTAATTATAATTTTTCTATTTTAATTATTAACAAATTCTTTAAATTCATACATCAAAGGTTGAAAACTGTATTAAAGTATTGAAAAAAATTGTATTCTTGAAAGATAAAAAGGGGAATAAACATGATTGACTTGTATGTTATAATCATAGATTTATAGACAGTCCCTAATTTCACCAAGATTTTATGGGATTTTTGTGGAAGAGTAAGATAATGATTTTTGACTTTCTATACATCTCTGACTTTTACAGATACACAAATAAAACATTTTGGACATGAATAAGGATGCAAAAGAGATCATTTTTGCAATTGGATATAGAGAAATGTATAAAAATATTTTTTTTATTTCCAAGGAAAGACTCCCTATGGAAATAAAACTATACTCTTTGGATTCTCTACTTTCCTATGAATACCTGTCTAATTTACAGTATCTAACTCTTAAGCTTAGAGAAATAAAGTGTATAACCACCTTTTTTCGACACTCTGTATACAGCACATTCCTGAAAATGTGAACAGCCTGTGATCAAGAGATTTGCAGATTTTTTAATTGCACAGATTTTAGAGTTCTACTTTATTTACACTTTTTAAATATCTGAATGCAGTAAATTCTCTTCTTGCCAGCACTAAATTGATGAGAATATAACAAGGACTGCAATTTTGAAAATCAAAATTGGAATTTTGAATTTAAGCTTATAATAATCTTACATTGTTTATGAAATTATAAAATGAAATGTTTGCTTAAAGTAAAGAAAAAAAAAATTCTAAATTTGTATTAGATGAGTTTTTTAAACTAATTGTTTTCTGTAATAATATTACCTGTTTTAATGTAGATTTATTTTATTTGATAATTTATCCATGCTTTTATATTGGATAAAATTGTGTTTATTGTTTTAAACTTTCATCATCATTTAGTATCCCACTGGACACAGCTTAATCGAATGTAATTTTTTATTTAGTCTGCATATGGCATTTTACTAAAATCTATACTTTTTATAATTCATCTGTATTTTATAGGAGCAGCAAATTAATTAGATGTAATATGTTTTCAAAGGTGTTAGTAAAAAATAACTTCAAGCTTTATTCATAACTGGATTGCATCATAACCAAGACATGGTTATGCACAACAATATTGACTGGGGAATTTTGTGACAGACTGAATTTCATATTTTTTCTCACTTGATCATTCAATTGAATTCATGGTTTTCTTTGATCATTTGAAAAAAATTGTAATTTTTTTTGTGTGAAATTATTTGTCAAAATTTATAATTGTTTAAAGAAACTTGCTATGTTTTCTACAATAATATAATGAAATTTTTGATTTTTTTTCTCAGAAATAGACTGAGGAAATTTCTTATTACATTCTTCTATCTTCAATAGAAGAAAGTATTGTAATCAAAACTTTTTTTACTTCTGGTTTTTGACGGATTTACATGTTTTAGGGCTCAGTGATTCCAAAAAACATGTTTTTACAAAATGTCTATCTGTCCGTGTGTCTGTCTGTGTGTATGTCGCCATTCTACCATCAAAAAGTGTATGAAGTTATGCATAGAATTGAACCAAATTTTTTGTGAATGTTTTTGGCTGAAGCTAGCAGGTCCTCCTTCAATTTTGAAATATTCTGCTGGAAGCGGATGCTGCAATCACGATTTTTGTGCCATTTTCAATATTGTACCGACCAAAAGTATATGAAGTTATGCATCGAACTGAACCAAATTTTTTGTGTAAGTGTATGACTATGGCTAATTTGTCCTCCCTAAATTTGAAAAAAATCCGTCGAAAGGGGGAACTGCAATTGCGATTTTTGTGCCATTTTTAATATTGTACCGACCAAAAGTATATGAAATTTTGCATCGAATTGAACCAAATTTTTTGTGTATGTATATAACAATGGCTAGTTGGTCCTCCCTGAATTTGAAAACATCCGTCGGAAGGGAGCGCTGCAATTGCGATTTTTGTGCCATTTTCAATATTGTACTGACCAAAAGTACATGAAGTTATACATCGAATTGAACGAAATTTTTTGTGTAAGTGTATGGCTATGGCTAGTTGGATTGCCCTGAATCTGAAAAAAATCTGCCAGAAGGGGACACTGCAGTAGCGAATTTTATGCCATTTTCAATATTGCATACTTAAAAATGTATGAAGTTAGTTCTACAACTGAACTAAATTTTTTGTATATGATTATTTTTTGGTAAGGCCAGTAAGTTCTCCCTGAATTAAAAAAAAAAAAAAAAATCTGCCTATCATTCTATTGCCTATCGGCTTGTGCAGAGATAGAAATTCATTTTTACTCTGATTAATTGATTGAAGCAGAAATGTAAGATGAAAATCAAAGTTGGTATGGTATTTAATTAAAATTATTAAAGCATTAAATTAAAATGAGTAACTATTTTTTTTTTAAATATTAAAATGTACGTATGAGATAGAAGAAAGTTTTGGGATTGGCACATCCAACTAGTTTTTTTCTGCAACTGATCATAAAAATACAATATCCAATTTTTCTCTATTGCTGGCTGATGGAAGAATGGACACAAAAAATTTTGGAAGAATTGCATATTCCTGAAAGAATTTAAGGCAAAACAATTTCATGCAGTAGCATTTTTCTTTATGCAGTGTTTGCCTAATTTGTGCAAGATTCATACAATCCCACATAGTATTTCAAATCTTGCTAAGCATATATATTTTAAGTGATTATTACTGTACTAATTTTACCAAATTTTAAACTAAAATGTATTTCACTTTTAAATTTAATATTTATACTTTTATCAAAGCTAAAAGTGATTTAATAAATAAATTGAGAGATTACCCAGAAAGCTAAATTAAAAAAGATGAATTATGAAAATTATAACAATTTATCAATAAAAATTTATTTTTTCAGTTACTTAATTCCAAACTACTAGAAATAAGAAAATATAAAATATAACAAGAAAAAGAAAAATACCTTTTTTGGATAATCATTAATACTTTCATCATCAGATACCATTTCTGATGTTTCATTCTTTGACACAGTATCATTGACTGTAAGACAAGCATCTTGAGGCAGAGATGAAGCTAAATCACTTAATTGCTTCAAAGCCACTTCAAATTCATTAAACTTAACAAGCTAAAAAATAAGTAATCAGGTTTACTTTGCAGGAAAATAAAAATATACACACAAACATTATTAATGATATAATTTAAAACAAGATACACAGTTCACAATGAAATGCTATGGTAAAAATCTAATGATAACAGATTTCATGCAGATAAATAATTAAATTGAAATATGAAAGATCAAATTTTAGCTGACAATCAGCTGAAGAGAAAAAGAAAAGAGAAATTGGAAGGGAAGGAGAAATTTCACTTAAAATTTACATAAATTTACATTTTTACAACAATGAGTTCAGATCCTTTCTTTAGAGATAATTGTTCTTTTGCTAAAAGATAAGTTGATTAATTTTTGTTATAGATTCAATTTATAAAAACAGCTTAAAGTAGATAGCATAAAATCTAATATGATATAGTGCATTTTTTCAGTTCATTAAGCTTTTTAATACACTCATTATAAATCAGTAATTAGTTTCATTGGTATTTTTATAACTCCATGTATTTATATACATGTATGAGTCATATATTTATAAGTATGTATTATTTATTAATACATTCAATATAAATTGGTAGTTAGTTCATTAGTATTTTGGTAATTCCATATATTTATACTATAAACTTATATAATTTATATAATTCTACCTATTGATAAAATTTGCGGTGAACATCAATACAAAAATTACCAAATAGCAATCAGGGCATCGTAAAATGTTTAAATCCATTGAAAGTCAGAAGTCAAAAGCTTCCATGAATCCATTGCTTCTTTAATCATGATTATAGAAGAAAATAAAAAACGTATGTGGAATGAAATCCGACTTTCAAGGCAATAAATACATTTATGTTAAAACTTAAAGGTATAAGCTACTGTATTAATTTAAATATTTGTACTTTGTTTAATATTTATATTACAAATGCATTTTCAAAATAACACAGTTTTATTGAGTATTTTAACGTTCCCTCCTTTAAAAACTATTGTGCAGCCTAGGACCCATATTCAGTATGTTCAGTTTTTGCTGTGTATTTGACATTTATCTTATATAAATGAGAACAAGAATTATTTCTTCTTAAAAATAAAATACAGCAAAATTAGAGTCAGAAATTCATAATATATGATGACCTCAGAAGCCAAGGGGTAAGTGACAAACTGTTGATTTGGAGTAAATTGAGTTTAAAGATAATTGATGTTAAATTGGAACATCAATAACAATTGACTAAATTGAAATAGGAAACATCTGCTTGTTGCATTCTAATCTTTGAACTCTCATTTCAATAACTGTTAAAAAAATAGAGTACAATTTTCTTTAAATGTATAATTAATCAATATTGTTTGTTTTTCGAAAAAAGTGGTTTATCTCTATAACTCAGCAAATAATAAGAAAATGACCTATATTTCTTTACCTGAAATGAAAAAAGCATATTTCCAGATACCGTGTGCACTTAACTCAATTTTTTCAATTTTGTCACTTATACCCCTTGGCTTCTGGGGTCCTCATATATATATATATATATATATATATATATATATATATATATATATATATCTTTATATATAAAAATCTTCTGTGCGTGTGTATGTAATTGAACTCCTCCTAAACGACTGGACCGATTTTGATGAAATTTTGTGTGTGCATTCCGGTAGATTCGAGAATGGTTTAGATTCACATTTCGTCGAAATTGATTCAGTACTTTTTTAGTAAATAGGCAAAAACTAATAGTCAGTAATTTTTTGCTAATTAAAAGTGCTATATATATAAAAGAAAGTCTGGATTTCGTATTAATCATAGCACAAAAAAATCTACCGATCTAAAAATCTTGAAAATTGGGGTAAAAATACTTCTTATAACATCGCAGTGCCGCTAAAAAGGTATTTTCGAAAACTCCACCCCTAAGATGAGTAGAGAAAATAACTAACTTTTAAAAAATTGCTGAAAAATCGGCTTTTTTAGTTATTTTTCAACTGATAACATATTTTAGTGTATTTTTTCATGCTGAATCGAATGGTACTAAGCAAATTCGTTTAAATCCAGTAGTTCGTGAGATAATTCACATTTTCCTAATTTGGCGATGCCTTCGCCGCAAAAACCTGAAATTTTGAATGCTTATCTATACTAATAAAAGAACAAAACGCTCTGTCTGTCTGTGTGTCTGCGATGGCTAGCAAAATCTACAGCACGTACAAAGCTCAAACTTTTTTTGAGATTAGCCCAATATCTCTCCTGATGCGCATGAGCTTCAGAATTTCAAAATTCCAATTATTAACTGAGTAATGAATTAAAATCAAGAGGTCACTCTAATAAAAAATCATCTTTTCCCAATTTCTTTCTCTTTCGTTTCTTTACGGTTGGTTGGTTGTGTAAAAATTTTCGCAGAAGTAATAAGAAAGCTGAGACAGAATTAAGGAAACCCATGGAGGAATAAGATAAGTAGAGGTGAAGTAAGCCTCAAAAAAGTTTTGCGATATGAAACCATTTATCGCTCAAATTTAATGTGGCAAACAAAAGGACGTGGAAGGGATTTTGTATTATAAGATGAATTGAAAGAAATGAATTACAATTGAAGCATATTTCAAGAGGAAATAGCAAATTTTTAAACTGGTCTTTGTTCTATTATTATTTATTAGAATAAATATTCGCTTTTTAAAATGAAGGAAATTGGAAAATTAGCAATAATTAAATATCAAATTAAAATTAAATAAGATATTAAAAACATTTGATACGAACTAAAAATTATATAACTAAAAGTTTCCTTCATTAATGTAATTTTAAATACTTTATAACGTAGATTAAAAATGTTTATGACTTAATAATTGCATGTAAATAAATATTTAAAATATAATGACGAAAACATTCTTTTAAAATCATGTATGAAAACATAAGTAATAAATATTAATCTAAAATATAAATTTCTGACTGCAGACGATTTTAATGTACTAACAAAATAATTCTATATTTTCAAGCAAAACGTTAAAATAATTTTCTATATTGATATTTAAAACACATATGATAAAATAATTAATACATTTTTACCGGTGAAGCGATAAATTAATTCTTTTTTTAAAAACGAGAGAAAAAAAATACGGTTTTAAACCTGTTTCAATTGATAGGCGTGTCAAAGCACGTGCTTTTGTTGTTACTTAATTGACTTAATGTAGGATTATATTTTAAGCATCATCTCCAGAGATAATATTTCCACTCTATTAATTACTTTTTACTCTATAAAAGAAACCAATTTGAGATTTTGACATTTCAAAAGTGACTGTTTTTTTCCCAAAGACCTTTAAAATTCATAGACTGGCAAAATGTCAGTTTAACTTAGGATTTTTTAACATAGCTGTTACGTCAGACCGTGTGTACTTCGTACATTAGAATGTATTTGTGGTTGGCTATGTTGCAGTTAATATTATGTATATGTATATATGAGGCTTCTTTAGCAGTTTCTCTTAAATCATTGATTAAATTTGAATGCATTTATTTAATTTAAAATTTTATTAAGACTTTAATTTGTTTTTAAAACAAAAATGAAATGGCTATTTGACATACAATTGTTAGAATAGGCAGACAATTCATACACAGTGATAAATTATCAAATAGCAAAATAAATTATATATCAAAAATAGTCACTAAAAGAATAGTAGCAAAACATAATGTTTAGGCGTATTAACACATAACCCGATCCCAACCAGAAAAAAACAGACCATACTCCGATCCAAGCAAGACAAAAATTCCATGAGCATAAACCCGACCCGAACCTAAAAATTCCATTTGGAAAAAAAACTATGGATTTGTAATCTGACCCCACAAAAATATTCAAATGAAGCATACCCCAATCCAATCAAGGAAAAATAATGTTCGTGTATATGCAACCCGACCCGAACCTAAAATTTTTCTCTGAAAAAACCCGAAAAATGACCAAAACGAAACCTGAAATCGATAAAAATATTCAAAAGAACTATAACCCGATAAGAGCAAGACAAAATAATTTCCGTGAACATAAAACTGACTCGAATCTAAAAAATTCCATTTGGAAAAAAAAACCCTGAAATTTTATGCAAACTGCATCGGAATCCGATCAAAATATTCGAAAGAACCATAACCGGATTCGAATAAGAGAAAATAATTTCCGTGGACATGAAACCGATCCGAACCTAAAATTCCATTTGAAAAAAAAAAATACCTGAAATTTGAATCGAACCAAATATGAACCTGACAAAAATATTCCACAGAACCATACCCGGATCTGAACAAGACAAAAAAATTTTCATGAACATGAACCCAATCCGAACCTAAAAAAATGACTAAATCTGAATCTGACAAAAATATTCCAGCGAAGCATATCCTTATTCGAACAATGCAGAATAATTTCCGCTGATGGCAACCCAACCTGAACCTAAATATTCCAATAGAAAATCAGAAATCTGAATTGAACGACATCTGAACCCGAAAAAAATATTCCAAAGACCCAAAACCGGATCCGAGCAAGACAAAATAATTTCCCTGGACATGAATCCGACCAGAACCTTAAAAATCAATTTAAAAAAATACCTAAAATCTGAATCTAACCAAATCTGAATCCGACGAAAATATTCCAAATAACTATAACCAGATACGAACAAGACAATATAATTTCCATGGACATAAACCAATCCAAACCAAAAAAAAAATCCGGAAATTTGAACCTAACAAAAATATTTCAGTGAAGTATAACCTCATTGGAACTAGGTAAAATAATTTCCATATAAGTACAACCCGACCCGAACTTAAAAATCCCATTTGAAGGAAAAAAAAAACCCACGAAATCTGAATTGAACCGAATCTAAACTGAACAAAAATATTCCAAACAACCATAACCGTATCCGAAGAAGACAAAATAATTTCCATGAACATGAATCCAATCCGAACCTAAAATTCGGATGTTCTACAAAACATAATGCGCTCCGTAGCGGTGGAAAGTGAAACTAAGCACTTAGCGCGAGATGGTTAAGATATTTCGTTTATAGTTAGTGTTAAATTAAAACTTGGTTACGGTTAGGTAACAATTAAATTGCAATTACGTTCCGGTGACCCCTTTGTTATATTTATTTTCCGGTTAGGTTACAGTTAGGTCATGGTTAAGTTACAGTTAGGTTAAAGTTAAGTTGCGGTTAGGTTGTGGTTAGATTATGAGTAGGTTATGATTAGGTGACGGCCAGGTTACATTTATGGTATATTTAAGTTACAGTTAGGTTACTGTTAAGATACAGCTAGGTTACAGTAAAGTTATGATTCTGATACAATTAGGTTACGGTTAGGATTTTGTTAACAGAATGAACATTACGCATTTTTGATAAAAAATATACACCTATTTTTGTAAAATGGCTCTGAAATTATAATACTATATACTAACCTTTTAGCTAATCATCGAGAATCGATTTCATTCACGGTATAGTCGGATTTAAGAGTGATATATAATTAGTTTGAAATTCAAAATATTTCACTTGGAATATCTATGTGAAAAAAGTATTTAGTTAAGTCAATTAACAGTAATGTTAAGGATAAATATCAACACTTTAGCACGAAAATCACGCAATCGTTGGACACATATTCCCTCCTGCGTTTCCCATTGCAGTCATTTTGGGTATTTTTGCAGCTAAATATTAGTTTTTTTCTTAACTAATTTTTGACACAGTCAGGGGGCACGTATTTAATATAATGTACACTGTAAAAAAATTGACCCTGTTGCTGCATCGTCACTCCCCCGCTTTTATAGAATATATCTCTTTTGACCTATGAGAATGCTCCATAATAGGCTGAAGTAATCATTTTCTATAAAAGCGGTGGAGTGACGATGCAGCAAAAGGGTCAAATTTAAAACAATTTATTTACACATATTTCGAGTTAAAGATAAAATCATAAAAATTTCAAGTTCGTTTAACATTATTATTACGGACCCGGGCAACGCCGGGCGGGTCAGCTAGTCTATATATATAAAAGAAAGTCTGGATTTCGTATTAATCACAGCACGAAAAAATCTACCGAACCAAAAATCTTGAAAATTGAGGTAAAACTGCTTTTTATAACATCGAGTGCCGTTAAGAAGGGATTTTCGAAAATTCCCCCCCCCCCTCCCCTAAGGAGCGTAAAAAAAAGAACGAACTTTTACAAAATTCCTTTAAAATCAGTTTTCGTAGATATTTTTCAACTGATAACATATTTTTGTGTATTTCTTCATTCTGAATCGAATGGTACTAAGCAAATTCGTTTAAATCCAGTAGTTTGTGAGATAATTTACATTTTCCTAATTTGGCGATGTCTTCAGCGCAAAAACCTGAAATTTTTAATGCTCATCTTTATATATAAAAATCTTCTGTGCGTGTGTATGTCACTGAACTCCTCCTAAACGACTGGACCGATTTTAATGAAATTTTGTGTGTGCATTCCAGTGCATTCGAGAATGTTTTAGATTCACATTTCATCGAAATTGATTCAGTGCTTTTTTAGTAATTAGGCAAAAACTAATTTTTAGTGATTTTTCACTAATTAAAAGTGTTGAATATGTTCGATGAATAGAGTGTGGACGGAATGTCGGAGCGGTCTAAGGCGCAAGATTTAAGCTCAACTTCTTGAAAAAAGAGATTGCGTGTTCGAACCCCACTCCTGACAAATGTGTATGCTTTACAATAATAATTCCTGAATTATAGTTTTGATTAACCGACTTCAGACAATCCTTAACTTTTAACTAAAAAGAGAAAAATAAACTTTTTTATCAAAAACTGAACAGACTTCAAAAAGTACTGAAGAGTGAAAAATAATTTCCTTACATAATTGTAATAAGAAATTAAATTAAGAGCGTAGTGTTTATCGTGCGTATTACCATATTTACGTACATTTGTTTGATTTTCTGGAGCCGGCGCCAAGAAGGGCAACGTCTGTCAGTGACAGGACAATGTCTGTCGGGTCCTCTAGTATATATATATATATATATATATATATATATATTGCTACATTCAAGTAAAATAAATTTATTTATACTGTTTTTAAATAATTGATTATAAATATATATATATATATATGTATATTCAAATTTGAGTCTCAAATATTTTTAATGGAATGTAATATACCCAGGGATAAATGTATAACAAAGATGAAATAACAAAGATTGATAAATAAAGGAAGCACATTTTCTACTATTTTTTTCATATGCTTTTTAAAAACTATTTCATACATTCATATAAATATTTTATAAATTTTAGAAACAGGATTTTTAATTTAATTTTTTTTTCAGAAACATTTGTTAAGCTCAACTTTTTTTTTTTATAAGTGTGAAAAATATACATGGGTTTCCCATAGTAACATACATTATTTTAGAAGATAAAATAATTTCCTAACTTTTCAAATTGAATGTAAAATTTATATAAGCATCTAAGACAACAATTTCAAGTATTAGATGCTACCCAAAAAAAAAAAAAAAAAAAAAAAAAAAAAATACTTTTTTACAGGTAATTTTTTTTTATTATAATTTGAAAAGTAGTTGAGCATTAATAAATAAAAATCCAATCATATTTCTATTAACAGAGGAAATAATTCTAAGCAAAATTTCAAACTCTGACAACTTTAATTATCAATGTTTCCATAAACACATTAAATGTATTTTAAATTCATACTAAAAAAAAAGAGGATTAATAAAAGTAATATATATTCAGCAGCAATTATTTATATTTAAGTAGGCACATAAAAGATTCATTTTTTAAATGATTAAAGTTTGAAATATACAATTAAATGATTATTTTAACCTTTTTTTAGGTTAATACTGTTAAAAATGGAATTAATTAAAATTATCGCAAAATTTAGCAATTTTTAAAAAACTTACATCATCTGCCAATTTCTTTAATCTTTGCTGTGCCAATGATATGTTCCATTCATCTAAGTGCAACTGAAAAGAATAAAAACATACAATTAGAATAAAATAAACATAACTGAAATCAAAGTTATTCACAAGTATAACTTACTGTTTCTTTTAATTTTTCAACATCTAAAAACCTTTCTAATTCTTTTGATAATTCTCTAATAGATGTTTCATTCATACTACAGATCGCTGTTTGTAAACCTAACTAAAATGCAAAACAGAAACATTTATATAAGAAATAGTCCTTTAAGTGGAGGATAGAATAATAAAGTAAAAGACATAAAAAAATATTAAAATTTTAACTTACTGTGCTATTAACTATAGTAACATTGTTATGTAATAAAACAGATGGAAGACCATTTTCTTGACACATCAACTCTCTGATGCCACCAGGAGATAAAATGATACTCTGTAACACAAAGGGGGGAAATGTACAAACTATTAATTTTAAAAAGCACTTTACTTTTGATTTAACAAAAAACTGACATATTAATTTAATAATTAATGTGACTTTGAACATGTTATTGTACAAATATGACAAATGGTATTTGTGCCTATTTAAATTACCATAATTTCTGGAAGAAACGCCGCAGTTGAAATTTCCGCGGTAATCGCGACTGACGTGCCTAACAGAAACGCATTAATAAGCTGTATTAAGAATGCATAAAAATGAAATTATTAATGAAAAATTAATTATTTGAATTCGAAATTAATAATATTATTTAAAATACCGTATTTTCGGGAATAAGCGCCGCTGCACATACGAATTTAAACATTAAAAATATGCTTAATGCGGCGCGGCGAATATGGCGATTTTTTTCCCTTACAGCAATATGTATTAAAGAGGTGATTCTGTTTTGAAAATTGTGAAAAGGCAGTCATTAATACAAAAATATGAAACATAAAAAAATATCGTGAAAATCAAAAAATGGTCACAAAAAAGTTTATTCCCAGAAAAAATAGCAAACTTTATGAAAGATCGCAGCAAAAGCAAGTAACTGTTTCTCATTTGCATAGCAAAACATTATCAAGGAATCACTTATTGGATTTTCACGATGTCGCCGCAGCTAAGTAAACAAACACATGTCACGATAACGGGGATTTTTTATCCAATGAGTCAAACAGTGTGCTTTTTGATGGGTATCTATAATATCCTTAAAACTTAATATATTTTAATAAAAATTTTATATTCAGCCTAACTTATTATTATCGCCAATTGCTGAAAATTTTAACAAAATCGGCTAATTAATAACAAAAATATTTTTTTTTGTTTTGTTTTTTATAGAGGAAAAAGAGAGTTTTGCTTTAGTTTCATATTTTCAGTTCATTAATTCTTTTTGCTACTCAAACATTTCTTTTTTCAACAACGCAAAACTTTCTGACTTATTCATGAAATCTTTTTTTTACTTTTTAAATGAATACAATTCGCACGAGAACTGTATGAGAAATGAGTCTATTTATTCTATGAAAAATTGAGTCTGGTTACGCTGGGCCTGAACTTAATTTCATTGAGTTTTCTTTGACTGGATGGGGCAAACTTTTAGCATTTCAGGCAGGGTTACTATATTTCGTTCGTCTGATCTGAAAATTTTGGCTTATCCACATTATTTTAAATTTGATGTCTGAATCTTTGGGGCAGGAAAAAAATATATATTTTTTCAGATTTTTTTTTCTTTTGAAAGATTATAAAAGATGAGGGGGAAGAGATGAGAGAAATCCACTTCCTGTATTAACTATGCATTTTTCCGTGCCCTTTCGATGCAATTTGCGTTTTTTTGCAATCTTTTGTGAAATCTGCGTAATTTTTTTTATTGTCTTATAATGAAATTTGCCATTTTTTCACGATATTTTGACAAAATTTGCCGTTTTTTGTGATTTTTTGATGAAGTTGGCGATTTTTCTTTGAACGATTAACGAAATCAAAATTAATTTGTTTTCCCGACCATTTGTCAGAATTCGCGATACATTTTATGTCGGAAATTTCGGATTTATGACAGATTTCTTTTCTTTCTTTCTTTCTTTCTTTTTTTTTTTTTTTTTTTTTTATTTTTGGAAAAATTTAAGGAAAAATATCACGCTTGTTTGAAAAAAAAAAAAAAAAAAAAAAAAAAAATGCTCGTAAACGCCGCATCGGTAGAAACGACACATCACTTGAAATTTTATTTTAAAGCACGAAAACTCTGCGGCGTTTCTTCCGAAAATTACGGTATGTGAAATTATTTTGGTACTTTTCGGTTAGCCAGGTACCAGTGTTATACCTTATTTTGCTATGAATAATTTAAATATTACTAATAAAGTAACATTTTCTAGAAATTTCATTCTCATACTGCATTAGGTGAACATGAAACTTGAATAAATGAGAAAATCTTCATTCTAACCAATCTGTGACCAACCTTTTGCAAAAAACAGACATAATGCAGTGTACTTGAGAACCAAATAATATGGAAAATTTGGAAGAAAGGAAACTTATTAACACGAAACTTCATTACATAATAAATTGTAGAGTTCCAAATGATGCATTTTTAATTATTTTTGTTGATTTGTAAAGTCTAGGCAGAGTTTTACTCAAAAAGTTATGACACATCTGGGGTTCTCATGACACACTGGTTTTGGGAATTATTGTACTAGAAAAATATAAACAAAGCTTACTTAAATTATGAAAAATTGCATATTAAATTTCCTTTGAAACTTAATATCATTCATAAATAAGTAAATAAATAAATATGTATAGTAAATTTTGAAACACATATTAAGAATTTAAAAATATCAAATAGTACATAAAATATCATTAAAACTATAAAAAAAAAATAACTATGTAAACTTACTTTTACTTCTACAGCCACAGCATTAATTTCTTCATCAGAAAATGTGACATTAGATGACTGAGAATCAAACATTTTTTCTATGAGTTTCCACATGTACTTCAACTTGCTTTTGTGTTTTTCAAGGTATTTCAATAAATCATAAAGATGTTCAAGTTGTGAAAAGGATGATGAAATGGAATCAGTTGTAATGATAGCAGAATCTATATCATTTGACAGATCATCATTGTAGTAAGAAGATTCAGTGCCTTCATTTTTAGCAGATCCTGGGGGCAATTTTCCAAAAAGTAACACATATAGCTGAAATAAAGAATTAATTTCATAAAATGATTTTTTTTTTCAAATTATTATTATAATTTCATTGCATAATATTCACAGGATTCACGCCCTCCCCCCCCCCCCCCTCCAAAAAAAAAGGATATTCTAAACACCTTTAAAAGATAAAATTGTTTTTAATGACTTACACAAAACAATGGACTAGGCTTTCTTACTTAGTTTTAAATAAAAATAAGACTTTTTTAAAGCTCTTAGTGGTTTCTAAGGTCATAAATTTAGAAATATTATTAAAAAAATGTTCAGATATTGTGTTGAGTGATTGCAAAAAGCAAAATAATTTACAAAAAACTGTTTCACTGGAAAATTGATTTCTGTTCTTAAGATTCCTGTTATCTCTTGTTGTTTTGCAACAACAACAAAAATATTTTAAAGACAGTTTCTGAAAATAAAGCATATATAAGTATCTTAAGGTCAGTGAGAATCCTGTATTTAATCAAATATTGCACCAGTATAATTTTTCAAGAAATTTTCTGATATAAACCAAAGTCTGTCAATTTCTTTTCTACAGTGTCATATTTTGGCAAATAAAGCAACTGCAAAAAAAATTCCAATTAATTTTTTTAAATACAATACAGCATAACCAACAAAGAAAAAAACTTATTTTATTTAGTACTTTTTAGTTAATTGGACACCAGTGTTATACATACATAATGGCACATTATATATGTGCAAATACATTATATACATATGCACACATGTGTATGTATACAGGGTGAGTCATAAATATCGAAACAATAGGCTATCTCCTTAAATATTGCCCCTCGACCCATACTTCCAATTGCAAAGTTTCATAAAAAAGGTGAATTTTTTTATAAGATAAGTTGCAACTCCATGGGGGGGGGGGGGTCTATTTTTAAAAAATACGAAAATTAAATTTTTATACGGCCCCCAGAGGATAAAACTTTTAATTACAAAAAATTTCCTGATCCATTTCTGAATTGAACAAAAAAAATTCATCTTGATAACTACAAATCCTCGAAAGATATTAAAATCCAAAATTTTCAAAAATTTGTGACTTACACCACTTAACCATACCTCTGAGTTGAGCGATATCAGTTTATTTGAAGAACAATTTAGGGATCAACCATAAATTTACGTGTTGTTATATGTCAATCCAAGACAACACTTTAACTTTTAGATATAAAATGAGAGAATGAAAGTTTATGCTTTAAACTTCCTTGAAATATGCTAGATGTCTGCAATATCTCGAGCTTAGCGCCAACCTCGTAACTGGCATGACCCGTTGGCCAGAGCGTCTTATTAAACACTTATTAAAAGTGTTATTAAGTTAAGTGATATTAATTAAACTCTCATTAAAAGTGCCTTAAAAACTTATTGCCGCAGGCAATAAATTTAGTAAAAATAGTAATAGCGATAATGAAACTTTTATTAATGGAATCATTGGAAATATATTTTAATAAATTACATAGAAATATTTTCAAAAATTTACTTTTTTTATTCAGCTTCAAAATTCATGATGGTTTTACACATATTTTTACTTTCTTCTGTCTTTACAAGAAAGTATTGGATTCATGAAAATTTTGAATTTCGGTTTTTGGTGGATTTACACGTTTTAGGGCTCAAGGATACTGAAAAACATGTTTTTACAAAATATCTGTTTGAGAGTTACTGTTCAATGAAAAAAATTTGAAATCGACGTGATAAAAAAAATGAAGTTTAAATCAACTGACGCATTTAAACAGTAATTAAAGAAAGTGAGAATGGCATAACATAAACAAAATCTGAAATCGAAACTATACAGGGCCGAGTTAATCACCTAAAAACTTTTAAAAAGCATTTAAACTTTAGAAGTCCATCTGTGTTTAAAACTAAATGTACTTTTCTGGATCAAATGTTTTTATTTCAGTATTTCTCATTTTTAAACTGACATAAGTCAATAACCGTTGGTTATGGTAACAGTCCCAGCAGTTCAATATTTTTTAACATCCAAAAAAAATAATATATATCCAATTTGCCGAAAGAAATTTTCAGCTTAGAAAATTTACTGTTAAAAATATGATTTGTTTACAAAAAATTGCATCTCTTTTTTATATTGCTATTTTAAATACTTATTTTTTTAAAAAAATGTTATTTAAAATGCTGAATCAAAATTGAAAATTAGACATTTTCATTTAATCAAAAGAAAAAAATTCAATGCGACAAATAATATTTTGATTAATAACAATTTTAATTTACTCTAAATTTTTTGAAAAAAAAAATTATTATGAAGTTTTATGATGTGATAATGATTAGAAATTATACGGTTAACCATCACAAAACATTCGAAATTCTAACTCTATAAATAAGTAAATAAAATAAATGTTTTCTGGACACGTTATTGCAACATTGTTTCTTCAATTACATGTAGTTCAATTTGTGTCTGATCCCTTGAAACCTCACGATTTATTAAAAATGTCATAACTCTCTGAATTTTGGAGATATCATGATGAATTTTTTTTTGTTCAATTCAGGAATGGATAAGGAAAAATTTTTCTAATTGGAAGTTTTATCCTCTGGGGGCCGTATAAAAATTTAATTTTCATATTTTTTAAAATAGACCCCCCATGGAGTTGCAACTTATCTTATAAAAAAATTTTCCTTTTTTTATGAAACTTTGCAATTGGAAGTATGGGTCTAGGGGCAATATTTAAGGAGATAGCGTATTGTTTCCACATTTATGACTCGCCCTATATACACACACACACATATAAGTGACACCCATTTAACCAAAACATACCTTTTATTTTATTTATTTATTTGTAGTTCACTTTAGCTTGAACTGCAATGAAAAAGTACCAAAAAAGATTAATTTTTTCTTTTCTCACAAATCATGAATTCATGTTTTTTCATAAAGAAAGAATAATTTATTTCAGAAAAAATAAAGATATTGCTGATATCATTGGTAATCACAATCTTACCAAATATATTTATGTACTAGGACTTCCCTCAGAGGGATTAGTCTGAGCGATATTGCTGAGAATACACATTTAATAACTTGCGATAAGTAAAGAAAATGAGATGTTACCTTTAATTGGTTATTCATTGTGATAAAATATGATGAAAATAAGCATATTGAACACATAAGCATAAGCATAAGACACTTAGCCAAACGCAGGTAATAAATCGCCAAATATTGTTCTTTTCGACCTCTCTCGAAATGCATTTTTTCCGTACATTTAAAAAACACGATTTTGAGTCATCTTATTTAAAATTCAAATAAATAAATAAGAGGAAGCAATAATAGCATAAGTCAAAACATTTTATTTCAGCATCAAGGAATTGTATCGTAGTTACACATGTGGAAAAAAGCTGCTTTTGGCAAAAAAACGTTGTCTTCACTAAATTTGAATCCGATTAAAAAAAGTATCGTGATTAATTAAAATGTTATAGGCAGAGCTGCCAAGTCTCCGGCATTTTGGATACCGGTATTTTAATACAGAAAATGTTTTATTAAATTGGAACATTCTGCGGATTTAAAAAATAACTTTTCCTATAAGAAAATTCTGCTATGCAATAAGCGGGGGCATGGCATCTCTGTATAGGAATATTTCGTAATCTACTTTTTTACCTTAAAAGAAGCAATGACCATTTTTCGGGTACAAAAAGTATTGCTAATTGTTCCATTTTGCATAGAAGGTACTGATTGTAATATTGATACATCTATGGTGATAAATTTCCAATAATTTTTCAAATTCCATTTATTTTATTAAAAATATAAATCTTTTATTCATTTATTTTAAAATAACTGGCTTTTAACTAATTTCGTAATACTTTTGAAATATCACTTTTCATTGGCCATTTTTTTAAAGCATTTAGAAAATGGTTGTTGTTTTCAGTCAAATATAGACTTTGGTCTGTCCGCCTTTTATTTTATTATTATTGTTATTTATAAATGGTGGATAAATATTCATACTTAATCCATAACGTACATAATATATGACTCTATTATTACATAAGTCACCTTTTTATTATCATAAAATTTATGTTTTTACTGATTTTTATTAACTCAATAGGAAAAATTTTGTGCTTTGGGCAATAGATGTCCGCATTTCATTTATTTATTTATTTTAACAAAATTCTTTGTATTTAAAAGAATTTTTATTTAAATAGGAAATCCAAATGTCACTGTTAATAAAGAAGAAAGTTACAAAAAAAAAGTTACAAAACGAGTAGACGCATACTATCAAATATGGAAAAACTACGAATCCAAAAAAGACGTCGTATGAAATATCATCTTTTAAAGCAAAAAAAACGAGGTCTGATTATCGAGCCTACTGATTACGAAATGTGCATTACATTAAAAAAAAATTACTGCAAATATTAATTTTTTTTCTTTTGTGCAGTTTTGGCTTCGAAAGGTGCGCTATGTTGCAAAAAGATATAAGCGACTATGAAAACACACTTGGTAAAATAATAAATTGTTTGTTCTAAAAATATTATAATTTTTTCATTCTTATTTCTTTTTTTTTTATAACAGAAAATGTTTCATTTATTCCTTTTTTTTATTTTGAAATAAATAAATAATGTGTTATTATAGTATGCTATATGTATCTGGTAATCAAAGCGATGTTTTTGCCTAATTGGCATAAAAAATCTCGCTTAACCCGGTGCTTATGTCTCTAGTATATTATCTCAAGTATTTTATTTATGTATACTATAATAGTTTTTACATACCACTTACGTCTTCTTGTATATAGAAATAGGTAAGTGGTTCCTTTATGCAGTATAAATGGTATAAATCTTTAAAAAATAGCCCCCGTTGCCCCTTTTTGGATCGAATAAAAAAAAAAAATCAATGTCTAATTCCAGTATTGCTCCCAGGTATGCATACATATTCCAAATTTCAAAGTTGTATGCCAAGAGGAAATGGATGAAAAATGGGAAAAGTTGTCACATATGCACCAGGGTACACAAATGGCGTCAAAATGGCATTATTTTACCTGAGATGGTAACCCGGCTGTATTTATTTATTATTTGTTTATTTACTCATAAAATGTTTATTTACTTTCATTTCCTTTTTTTATTATATAAGATATTTCTTTTTATAGTTATTAATTGTTATTATTATTTTATTTACTGTAAGCATTATTTGAAAACGGAGTTTTCGCCAAATGGGCTTTGAAAAAAAATGCGCCAAATCTGATGCGCTTGTGGTATCCGTGCCGAAAAATTAGTGACCAGAATTGACTTCCACACACAAACAAAATATAAGTTAAAAG
The DNA here is from genome assembly GCA_964019185.1 of Maratus speculifer. Classification (NCBI taxonomy): domain Eukaryota; kingdom Metazoa; phylum Arthropoda; class Arachnida; order Araneae; family Salticidae; genus Maratus; species Maratus speculifer. The sequence continues at coordinate 273,628,522 of OZ025289.1, read as the reverse complement.
AAAACATGCAATAAAAATAAATATAAGGGAAAATGATGTCATAAAAGAAACTTTTTATTTAAAAACGTAATTGTTTCTAATTTTCACACGCGAAATATATAAAACATTCTTTTAGCGATCAAAAAATGCTATTAAGAGATTATCACAAAATCTCAAAATCAAAGTTTTTATGACATTTTTTTTAATATAAAAAAATAAGTTTTTTTTTCCTGCATGATTAAATTTTAAAATGTTTCACTGCATTCAATGTTTCTGAGTGCGTAAATGATTACTATTTACTCCATGTTCTGATTCGGTTACCTACGAAAATATCCAGCTCGTGAAAATCACGCACACCAAATTTCTGTGACGTATGCAAATAAATTGTGCTTTTTTATCAGTTTTTTTAATATAACTTTTCAACTATTTGGAATTAATTTTTAAAAGTAGGTGCATTCACCAGATTACCTTCATAGGTACCTATTGGTACAAACAGAATCAAAATCCGACAAGTACTTTTTGAGATTTGCTTGACGAAAAAAAAATTTTGACTTTTAATATCGTTACGTATCTCTGAGTATAAAGACTTCGCTTCGCTCAGACAATTAATCAAGCTTCATTAGTTATTAAGTCTGGCTAAACCTGAAATAAAGCTTCATAATTTTATGATCCTGAAGTGAATTAATAATGTATCGTTATGAGGCAAGTTTCATTGAATAATTTAGGAAAAACACATTTCATCTTTATAATGAATATTTAATTGTACATTATTGATTATTAACTTGACCTTTGCTTTTAGTATTTTAATCATTTTAAAAATCATCTAAATTTTTATTATTTTAATTGATGACTTATTTTAGCATATTATCAGCATTCATTATACTTTTGATTTCATTATTAATTACATTCAAATCACTGTTTAAAAATGTAAACAAAGCAATGACCAGAAATCTGTAAAATTCTAAAATCCGCAAAACCTCTAGTCTGAAGCTGTGCGGATTTGAGGGAGTCTACTGTATTTTAAATGAATTAATTCGAATATAAATTATGGTAATGGCAAAAATATTTGGCAATTTATTGTCTGCACTAAGCTGTATGCCAAACCACATTTAAATCACAAAGAAATTGAATTCATGAACTTTGACTTGAAACTTTTAATGTTTTATTTCCATTTGTGTAAATCAAACATGCTATACCTTGCACAGAATAAGATATTATAAAATTGATTTCAGGGATCACTCTAGAGAGGTTCGGAAGGGCGGCCCGCCCTTGTGCCCCTTTCAGATAAAATGCCGCTCTCCTTACCCTTTTTCATGGAAGAAGTCTGCCGCCCTTTTTATTTTGGGATTCAGTCCTGCCTTGTTTGTATTGCAATTCAAAAAATTCTTATCTATCTTTTATTTTTTGAACGCTAGTACTCTACGTCAGATGTAATTATCTCCTCTTTTTCTCCCACTCTCTTTGTTCTCTTGAACATTTCACCTGTTCACTTTTCACCTGCTCTTGTGAAATAGTATTATGACCATTTGGTCTGACACTTGACTCAGTGATACCTTTTACACCAAGTCTTAAAAAAAAATGAGAAACATCATTTGTAGTTTTATTTTGTACTCAAATTAATCTGTTTTTCTAAAAAAGAAATAAGTTGCTTAGGGAATGAGTTTTAAAAAGAAAACACAAAGATCAGAGATCGTGGGAATAGAAAATGAACATGAATATAGATTAAATAAGGAGAGAAATGTGCTAAAATAACAGAATTTTTTATGGGAAAAATCGATAATGTAAATTTCATATCATAAGTTTTAATACTTTTCACATAGTAAAGTTTATTAAATTATAAATGTTATTATATTGATACAAACATTACTCGGCTTTAGTAACTACAATTTTTTTTTCAGAGAGCCCTACAATTTTACGATTAATGTAGTCTAAAGAAATTTATATTTTGATTAAAATTTGATGTTTTCCTTTCCTTAATTTTTAGCTCTCCCACCCCCACCCCGCCCGAGAATACATCGAAACAATTACAAGATAATGCAATGCCGAATGTTCGGCAAATGCGTGTTCACAGGGGCGTGCGAAGAGAAAACTGCACCCAGGGCAAAGTTTCATTTTGGCGCCCCCTCCTCTAACATTTTCTTGTGGCAAGCCAAAAGTGACGTTGGTAGTATAAATTGGCGCCCCCTAAAGTTCCGAGCCCGTGGCGACCGCCCCTATCCCCCCCTCCTTTCGCACGGCGCTGCGTGTTCACTACCTGTTTTCTTCCGCTTTCCATCTATTATTTCGTATGAAGGAGAGCAAGGGAATTCTTCCTTCCCTCTTCAGTTTTAAATCCATTTCATTATTTTAGAAAATATGTAAAAACAAGCAAAATTTATTACTTTTTTATTTTCATGTATTTATTTTGAAGTTTTGTATATCCTTGGCTACTGCACCTACACAGAAACAACTGCTCGCTAATATAACGTTGATCCGATAAAAGAGATTTAATATATGTATAAATATCCAAACAGAATCGAAGAAATAAAAAGCGGTGTTTGTAGAGATCAACACGCCCTCCTCCCCTTCCCCACTCCCCGCAAAAAATAAAAAAATATGCAAAATAAAATCTATTGAAATGTAAACTAAATATTTAATTTTAAGAATACACATATCCGTAAGTTTAATTTTAGTGATTGCGCGTTAGTACACGAAAGCAAAACAATTTACTTAAAATCGATTTTCTGTATATTTATTAAAGTACGAGATTAAAGATTTTTAGATAATACAAGTAACCTTGCATTGATTTATTTCAATTTTTACCACCCTATAGTTCTAATGACTTACATTATATAGCTTATTTAAAACATTATTTATGTTAAATAAATACAACGATTATATACAGAGCTGAGTAAACAATAACAAAAAATCCTCCGAAAGTATAACGCAGCTCAAATGTCAAACTCCTTTTAAGTGCTTTTAAATTAAATCATCGCAGAATAAAATAATACGTAAACTGCATTCTCATTCTCAAGTATAATGATTACTCATATTATGCATCAATAAACAAACACTTCTCTTCAACGTGGTGCATCTCACGTAAAAAGAATCTGCAGAGTAAGAAAAATATAATAGTTTGACTCGCAATTCACAAACAGAATGTGTGAAAAGAAAACAAAGTTAACTAATTTTTGGAAGTAAGATATCTGCACGGATCAATTTCTTGTAGGTTCGACACTATGTAAAAGAAAAAAATTCTGACCGGCCCGACCCACTTATATTTTCTCAGTTTTCAATTCGACCTTGCCCTTAAATGACTATGCATAACATTCGGCAACGAAAGTTACATTGGCCTAGCCAGCTCGGACAAAATCAATGAAAACAAGCCTGACTTGTCTCCTGCAAAGTCAAGTAAATAGGTTCTATCAGGCCCAACTCAATTTCTATAGTAAAAGCCGTTTTTTCTTAAACACAATTTAATATCTTTAATGATTAATTAAACTCAGAATTTTTCAACATTCAGATACAAATTCATAAATAAAAATAAATAGTTTGCAATAAAAGAAAAAGGAAAAGAGCAAAAGAGTTACTTTTTTGGCGTACTTCTGAATTAAATTTTGTTCGGAAATGCAAAATTTATCACGTGTTCTCATTGGAAACTACGAAAATCGAATGGCATTTTCCCCGCAAATAATATTCCGTTGACAGATATTTATTACTGCAATTTTTATTTTTACAAAATATATTGACCCGCTACACTATCGTGTGAATAACTAACAGCCTGATTCCGGCCCGGCCCGTGTCTGTTGAATAAATTAAATGCGAGATCAGACATGATGTGCCGTCCGATCTCTAGGTTAGACATCTTATATTTTTGTTTTTATAATGATGTTTTCAAACTAGCATCAGCTTGTACAGAAATTTGTGCTTATTCTCGCGAACGTCAAATCCATTTAAAATAGTTCATATTTTATCCTCCATTTAACTTAAATTTTTAAATCGGACTGCCCGGCCCAAATAATTTTTTCGTCTGCCGGCTGACAAATCTTATTTATGAGGCAATCCGCCCGTTAAAAATATTATTCCAACTCTGTCGGCCAGATCCATTTGAAAATTGATCCTAATTTTGTCAGACCCAATTCGGGCCCATACGCAGGGCCAGGTCGCCCCGGACTCGGAATGTGGGGGGCATCAAATTTATTCTACCAACCTGAATTTGTTTGAAAAAGGGCATCTTCTTTTCTTGCAAAAAAAGGGGGGAAATGTACATATTGCGGAGTTTTTTTTTTCTTCTTGCGTGTGTGACAAAAACATACATTCTCATAATTGCATTTTCTCATTCATAAGGAATTACACACACACAAGCTTGCGAAGAGAAAATTGTGCCCGGGGCAAAATTATAATTTGACGCTCCTTTCTCCCAACTTTTTCTTGTGACGAGCCAAAAATGACATTGGTAATATAAATTTGGCGCCCTCTAAATTTCAGGCCCGGGGCGTCCGCCCCCTTCGTCCCCCATTTTGCACGGCGCTGGTTGTTATACTGTAGTAGATGCATTTATTTCGCATCTGTTTTCTAGATACCCTTTGCTAGAGAATTTTATCTTATATTGTTTTGTTGTTAAAATTAAGCATTTTAAAGTTGTAAGATAAATGCATTATGTGTATTCAATATTTGTGTTTCCACACTTTTCAATTTTGTGACACATGTCACAAAAAGAAGAAATGGGGGATGCCAAATTGAAACTTGATGGGATTCCATCAACAGATGGTTTTCTCATCGCCTCCTATACCCTTTTATTCATTAATTCATTCACTCATAATTTATTTTAATATTTATTTATTTATTATTTCATAACAACCCAGGGCTGCCAACCTCTGCGAGTAAAAATGTGTAGTTTGAACATCGAAAATGTGTAGTTTTAAGAAATCAAGTGTAGTCAAGTTGTGTTACCGCATTCGACCCCGAAAGGTTAAAAAAAAAAAAAGAGTGAAATATATTATAAAAAACACTTTTTTAAAAATACATTGATTTAACTATCATACATATTAAAATAGAAGAAATTTTACAAATCAAAATATAAAACTTACCTTTTATTTCATGGGTATTCATCATGAAAATTAGTTTAACAGCATTTTGGTCAGTGCTACCACCAGTTAAAAGTGAAAATGGCATACTTTTTAAAATAGTAATTATATCAGAGCAGGTTTTATTTGCCATACATTTTAAAATGGCTGTCGTTTTGATTCGCACGCTAGCATTGTGCTTGGTGATTTTGGAATCTGGGAACATCGCTTTAAAGAAATAACCTGCATGGTCAGCTGCACTTAATGGCACGTTATGTTCAATAAGAAATAACGAAAAAATCATCTCTGCTGTGGTAATACTTATCGACAGGTCGCTTTTGACAAAGAAAGTGTCTGGCATTTTTTCAACTTTCGTTTTCGTTCTTTGTTCTTGATATGTCTGACTTTATATGACGCGAGCAATAAAATTTTCCACGTGATTAAAGGGAAAAGTACTTTCGCAAGTAATGCAGAATGCTTCATATCAAGATTTATCTGAAGCACGCAAAAAAAGCTACTTCACCGAATCGGACTTTAGCCAACTCAGATCAGAACTTTTGATCAGAAGTACTTTTCTTTTTTCGATATCTCAGTCACTCATTTTGACAGAGAAATAAAAGAAGTGAACAGGATTAATTATTCAAAATGATGTCATATGTCATATAATATAACTTCTGAAAACGTAGCTTAATCAGAAAATTGACTTTAGCCCGAACATACAAAATCCCAACACAAGAAAAGTACAGCTACCGCTAGAGACAGGAACGATCTTATCACACGTAACCCAATCACAGCGCCATGTAATATGCGCACGCACTTTGCGTCAGATGTTACGATTCAGGACCGCGCTTCGTTATCGAGGAGGAAAAGAGGATTTCAAACCTGCTTCTCCGTCAGTGGCAGCGGCGTTTAAGGATTGCGTAACTGCAGCGCGCTGATAGTAAACAAAAGCGGAAAAGCGTAATTTGAAGTTCGCGTAGCGTAATGCGTAATTTAGAAGCTAAAGCAGAGTAATTACACCTACGGCGTAGTAGTTGGCAGCCCTGATAACCATATCCAATAAATATTAACTTACCTTTCAATTCCTTTCCGGCCGTTATCAACTTCATAGCTTTCAATAATCCATTTAACTTCAATAGCTTTTTGTAATTTCTTCCACGGACTGAATCTTTAATGTCAACCTACATCGACAATAACTTATTTCCGATTAATCATACTTTTCCGTAACAATATTTTCCCCGCCAAATGGCGACTTGGAATATCGTAACATTAATCTAATCTTTCATTCGTTTTACCGAATCGATCTTTCGATTCGTACACATGTCGTCTTCTCATTGGCTCGTTTCGTGGGTGTTGCTCGCAAATGATGTTTTCAATCCGGCTAGCTTGGTATAAATACACGATGTAGATTTCTAATCTTCGCCGCTTTTATCTTCCTACAAATGGAAGGTTATCAAGTAACTGTATTGAAGCTGGTCTTCAATCTGGATGTATATTTAAATATACTTGTTTTTAATTAGTTTATTTTTAATTGTTTTAACCTACATACTGATGTCAACTGTAAGCTCAACTATCAATATGTTCACCTGTGCTCATGTGATGGAGTTCGTCGTATAAAGTCTTTTGTAAAGCTGAATCTACTTCTCAAAGTAATAAATAAATACTTTAGTTTTATTTTTGACTTTTGTTTACTGTTAATGAGATCGACACCTACTCTGCTCAATCACATTTTTGACTTCCATGATTATGTTAGCTGCCAGCAAAAGCTCCACATGTGCTAATCTACTGTAAGGACATTTTTCAGCATATATAGACCTCCAAAGGCTATATTACGCAAATTAAGGGGTTATGGGCGGAAGCCTAACCCTGGAAGCCATTTTGAGCAGATCGATCTTGGCAGGCAAGAGTGAAATGTTGTGTTTTGAAAAATTCTGGATTACGTTTAATGATTTCTTCTTTATGAAAAACTGAAATTCTTTTTGCCAGACTGTATAATTTCAAGAACTTTATCCATATTTTTAAAGAACTTTGTTCATATTTTTCAAGAACTTTATTTTTATATTTCTGCCGGACTTTTGTTTACAGAACTGTTTACTTATATTTTGAAGAAGTTTTGATTTATTTCTTTGCTGAATTTTTATGATTTACAGAATGAATTAATTACGTTTATATTATTTTATGCTTCAATTATGCTTTTACAATAGACTATTTTTGAGTTTTGTTGAACTTTATTCTATTTTGAAAATTTTTTGAGAAGTTTGACTTGGCTTTTAACAGAGAACTGACAAAAAAGTCGGGGGGGGGGGGGGGTAGCACTTAAAATTTTTTCTGCTTGAAAATTTATCCTGAGAAATTTTTTAAAAATGGCCACTAATACTATTGACAAACTGAGTACTAGAAATTATGCCACATGGGCTTGCGACATGAAGTATTTGTTGATGGAAAAAGGCCTATGGGATATAATACATTTAAAGCAAGAAACACCAGTTTTAAGTGACAGTGTTACTGCCGAAATGGTCAATCAATTTACCTCCCGTGCAAACAAAGCTCTTCCTTTAATTTACTTGAATATAGAGCCTGAATTTAAAAGGTTGATAGAAGATTGTCAAGAGCCTGTTGAAGCATGGAGAAGGTTACACAAAAATTTTCATCCTGACTCACGTACCCATCATATGACCTTGTTCAATGAACTTATGGAAGAAAGGATAAGATATGGAGAGTCCATTAACTTATTCGCCACTTGTTTAAAGAAGATTTACTCTGAAATAAAGCTTATAGATGCAAATTTTTCCAAATGTTACCTGACCTACCAATTCTTACGATTTTTACCAACCAGTTTCGACAATCTTGTCCAACAAGTCTTATCCAAACCTGAGGCATCCTTTAAGTTTGACCTTGTTGTGGATGAATTGGTGGCTGAGGAAATGCGGCAGAAGTTATGTGATCGGGATAGCGCCAAACAAGTCAGCGTCTCCACTACTGCTAAAGTGAATAAGTCCTTTAAGAGCAAACCTCGCTTTAAGAAATCTCAACAGAGGAAATGTTGGAGATATGGGAAGTTGGGACACATCCAAGTCAACTGCTACGCCAGATCACTTGATCACCAGTTCCGTCATCCTTCGCCTTCTTTCAGATCCAGACGTCCTTATTCTTCCAGTGGATCCAGTTCCAGAGGTCGACATTTTCAAAGGTCTCCCGAGAGATGCCAGAGTGACTCATCATGCCCATCTGACGACTCCACTCCGACTGTGGTTCCCGAAACTCATCACCTGCTTCCAGACGCTCCAGAGACAGACGCAAGACTCCCAGACGACCCTCTCCTCATTTTTCATTTTTCATCGTTTGAAGAAGATTTACTCTGAAATAAAGCTTATAGATGCAAATTTTTCCGAATGTTACCTGACCTACCAATTCTTATGATTTTTACCAACCAGTTTCGACAATCTTGTCCAACAAGTCTTATCCAAACCTGAGGCATCCTTTAAGTTTGACCTTGTTGTGGATGAATTGGTGGCTGAGGAAACGCAGCAGAAGTTACGTGATCGGGATAGTGCCAAACAAGTCAGCGTCTCCACTACTGCTAAAGTAAATAAGTCCTTTAAGAGCAAACCTCGCTTTAAGAAATCTCAACAGAGGAAATGTTGGAGATGTGGGAAGTTGGGACACATCCAAGTCAACTGCTACGCCAGATCACCTGATCGCCAGTTCCGTCATCCTTCGCCTTCTTTCAGATCCAGACGTCCTTATTCTTCCAGTGGATCCAGTTCCAGAGGTCGACATTTTCAAAGGTTTCCCGAGAGATGCCAGAGTGACTCATCATGCCCATCTGACGACTCCACTCCGACTGTGGTTCCCGAAACTCATCACCTGCTTCCAGACGCTCCAGAGACAGACGCAAGACTCCCAGACGACCCTCTCCTCATTTTTCCAGTTGCAGAAGCGGTGGCTCTCGCACGAAACTGTCAGATAGTTCATGTAAGTCGAATCTTTTTGTTTCACATTCTAGTCTTAGTAATGTTGTAAATGATTCGGATTGGATATTTGACAGTGGTGCAAGTCACCACTTTTGTAACAACAGAAAATTGTTTTCCAAATTTGAAGAGTTAAATGATGAAATGTCTGTTGCTGTTAAAAATGTATTGTTTTCTATTAACCTTTACACGGGGGCTCGAACAGCATGAATACGGCTTAGCATGTATTCTCGGACAGATGCTGTCACAGCCCCTCCGTAAAGGTTAAGGGCAAAGGGGAAGTCAAACTACATTTTGGTCAAAGAGTTTTTACCTTGTGTAATGTAATGTATTCAGACCAATTACGTAGAAATTTAATTTCGGGTCCCCAGTTGGACCTTAATGGTTTAACCTTTAAAGGAAACAATGGTGAGGTAAAGATCTGTCGGGGGGGGGGGGGGGGGGGGAGTACTTATTTAGTGCATTTTTAAAAGACCGAATTTACAGGTTATATCCTAAGATTCCAGTTTCTAAGGGTAAATCAGTGAAATTTGAAACCTCTGCTGTTAAACATACTGAGAAAATGTTACTGTGGCACAAAAAGTATGGACATATTAGTCCTTCTTTAATTGCCCATACTAGCCGTAAGCAGGGGGTACGAGGATTACCTAATTTAAAAGAAACTACTTTGTTTTGTGTGGCCTGTAAATTCGGCAAACTTAAGAACATTTCACATAAGCATAACAAAAATATTCGTTCTAATAATCCACTTGAGTTGCTGTACGCAGATTTGTGGGGTCCCTGTCGCATAGAAGGTAGAGGTGGTGAAAGATACTTTTTATCAATTATCGACGACTTTTCCCGCCGTGTGTCAGTCTACCCCTTAAGACTTAAATCCGACACCTTTGATGTCGTGAGAAAGCATATTTTGAGGGCTGAAAACTACTTGAACAAAAGGGTTAAAAGTTTCAGAACGGACAATGGCGGGGAATTCAATAGTATTTCTTTTAAAAATTTCTTTGAAGAAAAAGGTATACACCACGAATTTACCAACGCATATACTCCACAACAAAACGGGGTGGCAGAACGTTTTATGGCAACTGCGGCTGATGGAATAAGAACTTTGCTCATTGACAGTAACTTAGACCCAAAATTTTGGCCAGAGGCACTTAAATATTTTGCCTATTCAGGGAACAGAATTTGTCCAAAGCTGTTAGGAAAGACTCCATTTGAGCTTTACGGGAATAGAAAGCCATCTGTTAGGCATCTAAAGCCTTTTGGGACTGAAGCTTATGTTAAATCGCCGAAGCAAAGGACATGGAAACTCGAAGCTCGTGCAAGAAAGGGAATCCTCGTAGGATATGCTTTCTGCACGAGGGGTTACCGTATTTGGATTCCTGAGACAGATGAAATAGTTGAGTCCTTTAATGTTTGCTTTAACGAAAGTTCTGTTGGTCTTAAGCGCAGTGTAGCTGTGCTGGGCACCAATGATTATGCCCTCTTTTCTCCCAAGGTTGCGGTAAATCGAGATGATGCTGTCGAAGATGAACCTGAGGTCATCCCAGGTCCTTCCAGCAGTTCTCAAGATTACCCACTTGGGGGGGAGGGGGACATTGATTCGGGGTCCAGTACCAGTAGCCTTCCAACTATTCCCTTACGTGAAGATGTTAGTTGGATAAGAAAGCCTGTAAAACGTAAAAAGGAGAACAGAACAGACGTTTATTACTACGAGTTAGGAAAAACCAATAGGTTACGTTCCTTGAACGAAGTTCGTAAATATTGTCAGGACAACTACATTTTGTTCAAACCTGAAATTTTTGATTTTAAAGGATCTAATTCCTATTGCGGCATTATTCCTATTCCCGTGGAGTCTGAAACATCAGAAAGTGAGGACGAGAGTTTAAGTGAGTCAAATTTTTTATGTTTTTCAGCATGACTAGCAGTTAACTCTGATACCCCCCGTACATTTAAACAAGCATGCAAATCGGAACAGAGCTCGATCTGGTGAGAAGCAATGATGCGAGAAATGCAGGTAATGAGAGACCGTGGGATTTCGCATTTGGCTGAGTTACCAGCACATGTTACGCCAGTAGGTTGCCGGTGGGTTTACACGACAAAACGGGATGAAAATGGACGGATAGCCAGGCACAAGGCGAGGCTTGTTGTCCAAGGGTTCAAGCAAATAAAGGGCGAGTCCTATAAAGAGACTTTCAGCCCTGTTGTGAACTTTGGCGTTATCCGATTCTTTTTCTCCCTTCTTGTATCGTGTAGCGGGTGGTCACACACTCAGTGTGACGTGCCCTGCGCCTACCTGTATGCACCACTGAGTAAGGATGTGTATATGCAACAACCACCCGGATTCTCTGAACCAGGCAAAGAGCATCTATATTGCAAACTAGATCGTGCTTTGTACGGATTGCACCAGAGTGGTAGAGAATGGTTTACAGAAATACATAAAACTTTATTAGACATTGGTTTTAAGAAATTATCATCCTGTAATTGCGTATATATTTTTAATTCTAATATTTTATTACTTTTATACGTGGATGACATTGTGATCTTTGGGAAAACTAAACAGCTTATACACAATATTTTACTTAAACTAAAAGCTAGGTTTGATATAAAAGAACTTGGAACAACAAAAAGACTACTTGGTGTTGAATTCGAGGATACTCCGGCAGGAGTTGTGATTCACCAGAAAAACTACATCCAAGATGTATGTAATAGGTTTAGTTCTTTTAAAATTCCTGTATCTTCATTACCTATCAGTAAAGGTATAATTTCCTCAAGATCCAGTTGCCCCGTATCTGATGCTGAAATAAAGGAAATGTCACATCTGCCCTTTCGTAATTCACTGGGTTGCCTTGCCTTTGTGGCTAACCGTACTCGACCTGACCTTTGCTATGCCGTGAATGTTTTAAGTCAGTTCCAAGCAAACCCTGGTATAGTCCACTGGGACAGGTTACTTAGATTGCTGGGATATTTAAAAGCAACTATGCATTACAAGCTGAAACTCTCGTGCAGATCTAATGATCTCGCAATTTTTACTGATGCTGACTTCGCGGCTAACCGCGATGACCGGACTTCGATCGGCGGTCAAATAGTCATGCTTGACGAAGCTCCTGTCGATTGGCGCACTTTTAAACAAAAGTGCGTTTCTTTATCGACTATGGAGTCTGAATTCGTCGCAATGACTGAGGCCGTCAAGAACCTGGTCTGGTTTGACCGGATACGTCGCGAATGTGTACAGGAAGGGATCATACCTGTACTAGGGAGGACAGCTGTAATGAATGCAGATAATCAAGCCGCAATCGACTTTGTTAAATCCCCAGTAGAAAATTACAAGTCAAAGCATATTGATGTAAAACTCTTTTTTATAAGAGATCTTTTCAATAGGGGGGAATTTTTGCTTAATCATGTGCGTAGCAGGTCAAACTTGGCAGATATTTTTACCAAACCATTGTCTAAATATGAAATACTTAACTTTATAAAGATTCTATTTCTAAGTGATGATGTAAAATAGTTTTAAAATCATATTATATATATAAACTTTTCATGTATTTCATATTTAAATTTTTCTATATAACGTACCTAATTTAAGCTGGTAAATTTTTTTTGTAACATGTTAAGCTTTTTGTAACTACACTATTACTTTAAAAATTGTAAATCACGTTTAAAAAGATAAGTGTAGACATCTGCTATTGTTACTGTCAACTAACCAGCATAATTATTCAGTATAGATAACCAGCTATCTTGATCATTTTATTAAGTTTTAAATTGTTAAATTGTACCTGAATGTTAAAAATATTTTTTAAGTGATTTCTTTTTAAACTAACAGCTTTTAATTTGTAAAGAAATCTTATTTTTAAAGTGTTTGTACTTGTGTTTATACAATTTTTGTTTATATGTATATAATTTATCTGTTTGTTCATTCTAGGCATCTAGGGCCAACAGCCATTTTTTGTGAGTGCATGTATTCCAGGTACCGGAAGATTGTCAGGAGAGTAAATGAGTCCCTAATTCATATAATGAATTTGAATGTTAGAATTTTTGAAAGAGTCGTTGTGTTGTCCCTTAGGACTAGATGCCTGGAGTTCAAGATTATAATGAAAATTTAATTTTTTTTTTTCTGCATAAATTTTCTTTTTGTCAATTGTAATAAAGATTTATTTAAATATTGTGATCAAGAAATCAACTGGAGCTGGTTGTAACATTTCCAAATTGGAAATTGTTAACTTTCTGAAATGGTACGTCATATTCACTTTTCTTCTTTCATACTTTAAATTTTTGAAAAGTTTCTATTTGCATCTTTTAGAGATTAACTTCCATGCTTGGCTTTTTTAGTGATCTCCAATCTAGGATATGCTAGCCTCTGTCGCTGGATTGAGATTTTTCATGTGCCAATTAACTTTTGGAAAGTTAATTAATTTCGCAAATACTTTGAACTTTTCTTATACAAATAAAACTTAACTATTCTTCAAAAATCTCATCGTTAACACATGTTTAACATGTTTAAATTGTTAAATTATTCAAATTGTTAAATTATTCAAATCGTTAAATTTTTCAAATTGTTAAATCATTTAAATTGTTAAATTATTCAAATTTTTCTTGTTTAAATTGTTTAAAAATTGTTCACATTTTTCAAGTTCGAAGTGTTTAGGCTTCGTTTAAATTTTTCATGGTCGAAGCATATTTAAAAAGGCTTCGTTTAAAATTTTTTCTGACTTCAATTGTTGAAGTCGAGTGTTTTTCAAATTTTTCAACTATTGTAGTTGTTTCACTTTTTGAGTTCAGCAATGAACTGGACGGAATTTCCATTCCTTAGAATTTTTTGAGGTAAATCCTGACTTGTTCTGGTTAATGAGGCACTCCTAATTGACATAGTATTGAAGTATTACTAACTAACAAAAAAAAAAAAAAAAAAAAAAAAAAAAAAAAAAAAAAAATTCAATTTTGTTTTTTTGATTTTGTGAATGTAATTGTGATATCTATGGATTTTTCAATCCTTTGCTCTTTGAGTTTACTTGTAACTCTTTATTTATAGAGGCAATGAGAGGGGGGGGGGGGGCATTGATGGGATTCCATCAACAGATGGTTTTCTCATCGCCTCCTATACCCTTTTATTCATTAATTCATTCACTCATAATTTATTTTAATATTTATTTATTTATTATTTCATAATAACCATATCCAATAAATATTAACTTACCTTTCAATTCCTTTCCAGCCGTTATCAACTTCATAGCTTTCAATAATCCATTTAACTTCAATAGCCTTTTGTAATTTCTTCCACGGACTCCATCTTTAATTTCAACCTACATCGACAATAACTTATCTCCGATTAATCATACTTTTCCGTAACGATATTTTCCCCGCCAGATGGCGACTTGGAATATCGTAACATTAATCGAATCTTTCATTCATTTTACCGAATCGATCTTTCGATTCGTACACATGTCGTCTTCTCATTGGCTCGTTTCATGGGCGTTGCTCGCAAATGATGTTTTCAATCCGGCTAGCTTGGTATAAATACACGATGTAGATTTCTAATCTTCGCCGCTTTTATCTTCCTACAAATGGAAGGTTATCAAGTAACTGTATTGAAGCTGGTCTTCAATCTGGATGTATATTTAAATATACTTGTTTTTAATTAGTTTATTTTTAATTGTTTTAATCTACATACTGATGTCAACTGTAAGCTCAACTATCAATATGTTCACCTGTGCTCATGTGATGGAGTTCGCCGTATAAAGTCTTCTGTAAAGCTGAATCTACTTCTCAAAGTAATAAATAAATACTTTAGTTTTATTTTTGACTTTTGTTTACTGTTAATGAGATCGACACCTACTCTGCTCAATCACATTTTTGACTTCCATGATTATGTTAGGTGCCAGCAAAAGCTCCACATGTGCTAATCTGCTACTGTAAGGACATTTTTCAGCGTATATAGACCTCCAAAGGCTATATTACGCACATTAAAACTTTGCCCCGGACGCAGCTTTCTTTTCGCACGACGCTGCCCATACGACCCGCCGGTCGATTTATTATTATTTGATTAGGGTCGGGCATTGGTCGACATTTATCCATTTTTTGCAGATACAGTGCGGGTCGGAATTTCTCGGGCCATATCAGTCTCATAATTATTATTCAAGAGAAATATTGGGATAAAATGACTCCTTAATGAAGAGAGCAAACGTCATATTCCTCCCTTTTCTTCGTTTAAGTTTCTGTTATTTTTAGAAAAAAGTATTAAATTCGTGAAAAAATTTGAATTTTAGTTTTCGATGGATGTATATGTTTTAGAGAGTCTTGGAAAATATTTGAGTATTTTTAGAAAATATCTGTCTGTGACACATTTTCTTGAATTGATATATGGAATTCAATAAAACTTCAGATTTAGTTATATTTTGATATACATTGATGTTGATTATTTTTTGGTATAAATCGCTCAACAGGTAGCGCTGCTAAGCCGCATTTCCCCCCGATTTCCGCGATAATCGTACCTCCAGAACTAATATACGGAAGTTCATCAAACTTCATATTCTGCTAAACCTTAACATAGATAAATGCCGATAATGTCTTGGTGTAAATCGCCGAACAGGTAGCTAGCGCTGCTATGGCGCATTATCTCCTTTAATTATACCTCAAGAACTAACGCATGGAATTTCATCTAACTTAATACTATGTTAGACCTTGAAATAAACATAGCCTGATTAAGTTTTGGTGTACATTGCCGAACAGATGGCGCTATTGTGCCACATTTTTCCCGATCTCCGCGATAATCGTACCTCAAGAACGGAATTTATAATTGATTGATAATTTATTGATAATATCGGAATTTCATCAAACTTCATATTCTACTAAACCTTGACACGCATAGATGCCAATTACGTTTTGTTGTAAATCGCTGAACAGGTGGCGCTGCTATGCCGCAATATCTCCGATAGTTATATCTCAAGAACTAATGCATGGCATTTCATTAAACTTAAAATTATGTTAAACCTTGAAATAAATAGACTCAGATTAAATTTTGGTGTAAATTGCCGAACAGATGGCGCCGCCGTGCCGCATTTTTTCCGATGTCCGCGATAGTTATATCTCCAGAACTAATGCACAGAATTTCATCAAACTTCATATTCTGTTAGAGCTTCGAATAAATAGAGACTGATTAAATTTTGATGTAAATTACCGAACAGAGGGCGCCACTATGACGCATTTTTTCCGAAATCCGCAATAGCTGTATCTCCAGAAAAAATGCACAGAATTTCATCAAATTTCATGTTCTGTTAGAGCATTAGATAAATAGATACCGATTAAGTTTTGGTGTAAATTGGCTAACAGATGGCACCACTAAGAAGCATTTTCCCAGATTTCTATGATAGCTATATCTCAAGGACTAAAGCATGGAATTTCATCAAAATTCATTTATTAATTATTGTAAAATGTATAGATTTTCTAAATATATTACTAATGAGTTGAAAGCATACTATTTTAAAGATGATATAAAAGTAATATTAATGGGTTTTCCAATACAAAATGCATTTATTGTAAATATGCCCTTTTTATGAAATAATGTGCCCTTTTTGACAAAATTGCCTTTTTCTGTAATATGCGCCCTGCTTTTTTTAATTTCTAGAATGATCCCTGTTGAATATAATGAAAAGGGATTCAAAACTGTGATTAAAAAAAATAAGTATACTAAGCATCAACTAAATTATCTAAATTGGCACTAGTTTCCATGACTTATTAAAAGTGATAAAAATCAAATACAGAAGCCATTAGTTTTATTACAATTCATTCACAAATAGCAAATCAATCATTTTTTCAAATGTTGATTTTATTTTTAACTTTTTTAAAATTTTATTTCATAGTCTAGATATTTATATTAATGTAACTATTTTTATGCTCAGTAGTTTACAAATCTATTGCTTTTTAATATTTATTTAATTTTTTGGCTGAATTTTAAGCTTGGCAAGTAGATCTAGAAAAATGTAGAAATGCTTAGAAATTGTGTTTGTTTTACAATTACCTTTTCAGCATCCAGCGTAGAATTTAGAAATAATTCCAAGTCATCTCTAGGTAAGGATAAATTTGTTACCATTATATCCACAAAAGTGCTTCTATTGGCTATAAGATCTCCAACAGGCATATCTAGAATAAGGTATGGATACATAAAAATTAAAATTTTACTAATATATATATATATATATATATAAATTACAGTGTTAGAACATAAAAAAGCATATATATCACAAATTTTGAAGATAACACGACCTTCAAGCAATAAATGAATATAAAAAAAAAACTATAAATATTCTTTTCTTTCTTTCTTTTTTTTTTTTTTAAAGCTTATATTGTTTTTGTAAGTGATCCACAATTTATCAACTGTTTATAAGTAAGATTAGACCAACAAATAGATAAAGAAAATAAGACATACATCATAAGAAACATTTCAGTTAGAATATTATTTAAAGTTAACTGTTTTACTTCAATTAGAATAATTTATTTCACTTGATCAACATTTTATAAATATATAAATTAAGATAATTTAAAATTAGACAAAGCAGAATTTTTTTTAGATACAGAGTGGGAGTCATATGATGATAAAATTATGGTGCTGATGAACTGGGTGATCTTTGAAATTTCAGGTAATTTTTCTCAATTTGTCCATATGTAATGCCAAATGATTTTGCTCTTTGGAAAAAACTAATGTTTTTATTTCTTTTCTGGTATTGCACTAGTGTAGCATAAAAAATAAAAAATGTGATGTTATTATAAAATGTTGCCATTTTAAAAACATCCGAAGAACATTATATAATAGTAGTTTTCTATGCTGGTCCATTTTTCCATATGAACATTGAATCAAATAAAATACATCAGTGAATATGACCATATATTTTAAGATGATATTGATCCATACCTGAAATGCATTTTCTCATTTCAGAAAACAATATGAATGCCATTGTGGCATTATATTTCCTAATGTGTTGTACAAATTTTGAGTTCACCAATTACAGTTGCAGTTAGTAGGAAAATGAAGCCATCAATAGGTACTAAAAGTTTATTAATGGCTAGATTACTGAAATAAAGATATTACAATGATTGCAGAGAGTAGCATCGAAATAATGTTCAGACTCATATTTATTAGTTCTTGAATTGTGGGCTTTTTTGAGCTTTGCACAGTTTTAATATGTAGCTATCTCACTATGTTTTGTTATATTTTATAAAACAGAAATCTGGCAGTTTTTCATATTTGAATACTGTTAAATATGTTATAGCAGTAAATTAGACTGCAATTAATGCTAGTTAAAGCATAGAACTCTTTTTTAATATGCCAACAAAAACTGTTTCAAAAAGAAAATAAAAAGAACACCCAAATGTCTCATGTTTTTATTAATTTTACAATGATTGTATCAGAATTTTTTATACTTCTTTTATGTGAATGACAGAAAAAATATCCATTCTTTTCCCAATCAGAGTTGTTGTACGATTGCATTAATATATTTAAATTAACTAAAACCAATTCGGAAAAATATCTGACAGTGCCAGCAGATTTGTATAAAACCAAAAACTTTCTGTGCACGTAACATTGGGTCCAAAACTTTCTGTAAATTAATTTAATGTTGGGTGTAATTCGCGTTTTTTATGTGATATGAATGTAATTTGCGTTTTTTGAGCGATTTATGGACGTAATTTGCGTTTTTATGTGATTCATGAACTTAATTCGTTTTTGTTATGCGATTTATGGGTGTAATTTTGCTAATTTTATGCGATTCATGGACGCAGTTTGAGTTCTTTTAAGCTTTTTGCCGACAAAATTTGCATTTTTTGAGCGAATAATGCATGTATTTCGCTATTTTTATGAGATTTATAATTGTAATTCACGTTTTTTGACACCATTCATGGACGTAATTCGTGTTTTTTATGCAATTTATCAACATAATTCACTTAACTACGATTTTTTACTCAATTCATGGAAGTAGTTTGGGTTTTTTGTGCACTTTATGGATGTAATTCGTGTTTTTTGAGCAATTCATGCATGCAATTCGCCTTTTTTAGGCAATTTATGAATGTAATTTGCATTTTTTAAGTGACTTATGGACGCAATTTGCATTTTATATGCGATTTATAAAAGTAATTTGCATTTGTTACGCAATTTATGGACATAATTTGCTATTTTAATGAGATTCATGGATGGAATTTGCATTTTTTGAGCTTTCTGCTGACGAAATTTGCGTTTTTTGAGCGATTTATGAACGTAATTAGTTTTTTTATGCGATTTATGAATGTAATTCGCGTTTTTTACACTATTTATGGATGTAATTCGCATTTTTTATGCAATTTATGAACGTAATTCTTTTTTCTATGTGATTCATGGACGTAATTCGCATTTTTTGAGCAATTCATGGATGTAATTTGCATTTTTTACGTGATTCATGCACGAAATTCATATTTTTTATGAAACTCATGACCGAAATTCACATTTTTTTTATGCGATTCATGGATGGATTTTATGTTTCTAACGCGGTCTTTGGACGAAATTCGCATTTTTTACCCAGCCTTTGCACTAAATTCACGTTTATCGTGCGGTATTTTATCGAAATGTTGGGTTCTTTTACACAATTCTTTGTTGAAATGCATGTTTTTTATGCAATTCTTTGTTGAAATGCATGTTTTTTACGAGATTCTTTATTGAAATTCGCAATTTTTTCGAGGTCTTTGACGACATCCACATTAATAATAAATAATTCGTTCATAAAATTGAGGGAATATTTTTATTTTTTGGTACTAAAAAAAGTTTAGAATAAAATATAAAAATTTGTTTCTTTCTTAAAATTTTCTGCAAACGTCATAAAATTTTCTGCGCACGGCGTGCGTCTATATTATACAAGTCTGAGTGCCAGGTCCATCAAAGATCCTTCAGTAGAATTTTTTTTAAAAAAGGTAGTCTTTAATAATTGGGTTGATCCGATTTAAACCATTCCCAATAATCTATAACTAAGTAATTTAGAACAATGTGCTATACACTAAAATATTTTCTCAAAAATCATATAAGTAACAGTGTAAATTCCATCAAAATATCTAACAATCAAGCTGAACTGCAAATTTGCATTTCATATAAACTGTAGGTGATATGATTTTCTGTGATAAAATTCATTGTGAAAGTTTCCTTTCAAACAAACAATTCTTTGAACAAAGTATTTAATAGGCTAATTGGCAAGATATCAGATTATTGAAGATTAGCTCAAAATCTTATGATAAATTAAATTTTGATGAAAGCTGGAAACAAAAATAAAATATATAATAATAAACACTTTGTTTCAGCAAGTGTTTTTTTTTAATAATATGTGAAATTTATGCAAATTATATCAATATATAATTTTATAAATCTCCATAAGAATAAACCTTAATTCAAAAAAACTTGAAGCAGTTAATGTTTCTACCAGTAAAAATAGCATCATACTTAAAATAAAACTTAAAAGATCTTGAAAAAAAAAAAGTTTATGTATTTGAATATTTTTTCAACTATTTTAGAAGTTTGAAGTTGGTTTAGATGTTTAAAAATTTTAACTAAGGATATAGTGGTATATATCTCACCAAGATGAAATGAACTAATCACTGGCATCATTTGCTGGCATCATAAGTGGAAAAAAAATGAATTGTTATTACGAAAAATCATAATTATGTATATTTGAACTCACAAATAATGACCCAAACTTTTCAAGTTGTGCCCAGAATGCTCAATTCTGTACTGAATGAGCCCTAGTGAAAAATTATTCTTTGGTCACTGCCATTCTTGATAAAAATTTTAAAACTGTAAATCATTCTGTAAGATTTCAAAATACAAAATCAGGAAACTTGTTCAGTAAAAATGTTGAAATAAATCAAAAACATTAAAATAGGGGGCAAGCTCTATGAAATTATAATATTTATGAGATGTAAGTGAATTTTTTAGTTTTAACTTGCAGGAAACTGAAAAACTGATGCAAATAAAAATGCTTATTTTTGTGATAGTACAACGTTACAAAAATTAAAATTTCGACCCGAACCCGTCTCGGCCTGAGTGAATTTAACAGAATATACATTTTTACTCTTACGAAATAGTTCTGACAGAAAAAAAATACTTTAGTTCCTTGGGGTTTTTTTCCCCATGTTTATAATCTTTATTTATGCAGAAGTGCCATAAGCTGCAATATTTATGTTTTTAATGAACCTCTGTTTGTTGTATGTAAATGTGTTGGTTATCATTATTATTATTATTCCATATTCCATGTAATGGAAACATAAAAATCTAAAAAACGGTATATGGTTAAAGTAAAATCATCTAAGATGGAATCGCATTGGAAAGAAAAAAATACATTATAGACAAGTTATTACTCTAAGCAGGTGTAAATGTATAATATATTTTTTCTCACGTATTATTGTATTCATTTTGTACGAATGAACACCTTAAAAGAAATTTCCAGTTTTCAGTTTAAAAGACGATTCCGTCATACGCAGGTTCTTCTTTCATGCATTTAACTTTATAAGTCTCAAAATCTTTAAAAAAAAGTAAAATAAAATTTAATTGTTTAATAGTAGAAAAATGACAATTTAAAAGTATATGCCTTTTTTGCAAAAATTTTTGGACCAAACTGAATTTTATTTATTTATGAACAGACTTGATCACATCGAGAAAATGATTTTCATACAGGATGATTCAACAGGGACTGAATATTTTAGTCCGTGAAGACTAGGAAGAATGAAATCAGTCCCAGCTTCGTACGGAAAAAATAAATTAGGCCCTTCCCCGATCCCTCAGGATAAAAGCAAGACCCAGCTTGGAAAGAGAACCGACTAGGCCTGCCCCGGCTCGTGCAGATCTCTAAATTTATGTTATATAGTTAACTGATTGAAGCATCATAGATTGAAAAATAGCTTTTAAAATTAATATTTTAATAAAAAATCCCTTAGGTTTCTGACAAAACGTATTTTTTTTTTTTTTTTTTTACTTCCTTTACTGACATATTACAGATACTATTTTAATATTTTTCTTTATGCTTTTCATAGAAGTTTTCATTTTTTTTAGTTTGAGAAAAATATATACATGACTAATTTTTTGGGTGTTTAGTCTTTGATTCTCACAGTCGATAAAAAAAAGAAAGAAAGAAAAGAAATTAAATATTTCAGTGAATTACTTTAACAGTATTGCGTGTGCACTTCTTTCGCTTATAAATTACTGCTATGGGCAAAGCGTATGTTTGTTTGGTCATTTTCAGAAGTCTCAACTCTTGACCCCTGGGGCTACCTCATCCACTCTTCCATAATAAATAGCGATAAACTGGGGATATTTCCTTTTTCTTTCTTTGTTATTTCGAACGAATTTTCCCAGTAGCTCAGACACCATAGAAAAGAGAGAAAGAAAAATTTATGACAGCATAGGCGCTATAGAGTTTTCTCTCTAGAGTTTCTGAAAATAATTGGTGCCTGCATAAGGAGGTTGGGGGGAGGGGGGGGGGTGAAAAGGGACAGATAAAGAATAATATGGGGTTGGGGGGTTATATAATGTTTACAAATAGTTTAACGTTTGTCTGAAATAAATGAGGAAATTAATTTAAAGGGCACTTTTTTTCCCCTCTAGGTTGATTTTCCGAGTGATAGGGCTCGTAGGCAGGGCTTTTGAACAGTGGGGCCATCGGGGCAGCAAATTTTATGAAGAAGGGCGGGCAGGGCAGCGTGCCCTGTGAAAAACGCCTAGAATGAACTCTGATGTTGTGAGAATAATTTCCCCCTTCCAAGAACTTGTTAAAAAGTATTTTAGACTTGTAAATTCAAAATAGCAAAAAATTTAAAACAGTGTTTGAAAAAATACAAAAATTTAATTCTGAAAATGAAGGAAATATTTATTTATCTATTTATTTAGATATGGAAAAAATAAGGTAAACAGTCTCCCTAAATATTATGGTTAACAGTGCATTTTTAGCACTCTCCAACAAAGTTGAAAAGTGCTTATGCGTTCGGTTTGTCTGGCTGGATATCCGGATGGCCGTCTGTCTGCACTCTACCGTAAATATACTCGGATTGCTATAAAATTTTTATACTTTATTGAGGTTTACCCTAGCACGAACCCTATTGAAAATGAAGTATCTACCATGATTAGTTTATCTACGGAGAGAATTAAAAGTTTCCCATTACATTATGGCCTATGGGGAAAAATCGTTAATATACTCAGATTGCCATAAAATTTTAGGACGTTATTGACGTTTACCCTAGCACAAGTCCTACTGAAAATGAAGTTTCTACCATGATTAGTTTATCTACAGGGCGAATCAAAATTTTCCCATTACATTACGGCCTATGGGGAAAAATCGTTTCAAAAGAATTTTAAAGATGTTATCCCTGTCAAACATTAAAATATGCATTCTATAAAATATAAGGTGAAACTGTAGCTATTATTCATTTACAGGACCAAACAAAAGAATTCCATTAGATAATGGTAAAAGGACGAATTGTGTGCGACATATTTTAAATATATTAAGCTTTTTCATGTATAATAAAATTGGTATACGTCACTGAAACTTAATATAAATTATATGCTACTGTCTTGCATAATATGAAGTACATAGTATTTACAGCGCCATACAAAAGATTTCAAATAGCATATTCTTTCCGAAGTACCGTATATGTGTCAGATGATTGCTGATGGAGGGATGAAATGCATTTTAATTATGATATGTGCGTTTATATTTCGCTAAATATATGCACATTATATGGTGTGTATAAATGTTATAGTTAATATACAGGGCTACCCAAAAGAGCTCACCAAAGTTACTGAATATGAGCGTAAATTATTTAAGCGTGGTTCTTAAATAAGCTATGCATTTTTACACAGAGCTTCACTCAATTTACTGAGAAATGTTTGTAGAATATAGATAAAAGGATATACAGGGCCACACAAAGAATTTGGTACATAGACGCTTATGAATGATGATTTATGAGAATGTGGTTTCAGTTGTTTTAAAAGTGTTTTAGTTTACAATAAATTTTAGCCTAATGCTGACGTGTAATAAAGGTACAATGTAAACTACAGGGCTGAACAAAAGTATTCAAGTATGTTTCCATCTAATAGTATGAATTGCTGAAAAAGAAATTTCAAGCTACTGGGTATTTTCTTGCTATACTAAATTTTCCCATTATATCAACTGACATATGAAATACAGGGCTGTTCAAAAGTACTGGAATACATATTTGGGTACATTTGGCTATACACTATTATTTCCCTAAATAGCAAAGTTTTGTTAAAGATTTCATTAAGTGTTGGAAAGTGCTTCATAATCTATGCTTAAAGCATGATTTTTCTTACTTGTTATATATTTATTCAGAAAAGTATTCCCCTTCCAAGTATTCTCCTTAAAATAACTTCAGTTTTAATATTTATATAGATTGCAATTAAGGCAAACATCAGCTTGTAAACATTATGGTTTTTAAATGTTCTTCATTGTACTGTATTTTATTTGTTTTCTGGCAACTATTTTTTTTCCTCCCATGCACATTAGCAAGAAGTTAAAAAGTTTAATGAATGACAATGTACAAATTTTTGTAATAAATTATCAACATTTATTAATATTATCAAAACAGTATAGTAAATAGAAAAAACAATAACCTGCAGCTTTGGTAAAACTATCATGGACTGCAACAGGGTCTTCAATTATAGATTTATAAATATCAGGAATTTCATCCATGTCATTGGGAGTGAAATCAGGTTGAAAAAAATTATTCTTCTCAGAAATGTTATTGAGTTTGGATAAAAATTCAGTGACCCTGAAATTAGAAAATTTTATAAAGCAGTTAAAAATAAAAAAAAAATAGATAAAAAATAAATGTTACAATGCAGAATGATAAAAATAACAAAAGCCTGAATTTCATCAACACTAAAAACTGTGATCAAAAGCTGATACTACTGTGATCAAAAAGTACCTGGGATTAGAGGTCTGCATGGACCAGAATTTCTGAGCCCATCCTTGCATGACCTAGCATAAAATTAAAAGTTTGGTCCAGCCTTACCTGGCCTGTTTTCACAATTTACAACCCAGCCAGTATTAAAAACATGAAAACAGGCCTGTGCAAAAAATTAGTTAAATCTGGTCCAAAACAATTTTTACAAAAATTTCAGGTTTTCTAAGTGACAGTTGAGATTCCTTTAAATAATACTGCCACAGATTTATGAGATAATTTTCTAGTATATTTTAAAATTACGATGTGTTTGAAAGACAGAAAATACAAAATAGCAACATCTCAATGATTACTTGGATTTTTAAACTTTTCAACAATCAAATAAGGATGCAATTAAAAAATTAATATGGTTTAGAATTAAAAAAAGTAGGGTTAAAAACATAATAACTTATGAAGCTGAACAATAAAAAGTAGATTTAAGAAAATGTTTCTCTCATTAATTAAGACTTTTTCTAAAGAGCTACTTCCAGGCACATTTCTGTATTAATTTATTTTCGAAAATGCATAAGGCAAGCAAGTGTTCTTATTAATTGAATGGCATTACCCATTTTTTATAAAGGCAATATATCTTTGAGAAAATACTGTCAAGTTAACGTTTTGAATTTAATTTTCATAAGCAATAGTACAGGAAATGAGAAAAATTTGCAGTCACTTGACAAGGACCTCTTATATCCCGATAATAATTTATTTATCAAAAATGGAAAACATCATTAGATTCCAAATCCGTTTAATAGTTGGGACTTTAAAGTTAAACATTTGTCAGAAAATGTGTCAAAGCTTTGTGTTTTTGAGTAGTGAATTTGAGAGCTAACCACCTTAAAATTTCCAAAGATTTGTTAACAGAAGTTCATTATCACAATTAATATTTTTAAAAACATACTGAATGCCTTACACATCCTGGGAATAATCAAGTCAATTTCTAATCCCGTTTAACAACATAGGGGAGAGAGAAAAAATGCAAGACTATCTTAGCCTGGTATGAGTTTGTCAAAAATTTAAGCTCAGGCTCAGACACCATGTAACACTGTCTTATATCTATGCTGGAAATGTTACATTTCTGTACTGATGTTATCAAACTAGCATTGGCTTGTGATGCACATTTATACTTATTTTTACGAAAGTCCTATTAATTGAAAACAGCTCATATTTCAATGACTTTGTGTGAATTTCTATATGGGGCAAATAGGCACTATAAGTTTTTTTTTTTTTTTTTTTTTTTTTTTTTTTTGGGCCCAACCTAGCAGGACAGTTTAATTTTTTTCATCAGTCCAGTTCATTTATTTTGTTTAGAGATCTAACCTGGCAAGTTTGAAAGTGCACCTTTATTTTGTCAGGCCTGGTATAGGGCCGTGAAGACTTCTACCTGGGATGATGACATAAAACAAAAAGTATCAAAACAATTTATTGTATCTCTTTCAAAGTAATCTCCTTTGATTGTAGTACACCTTTACAAACATTTTTTTTTTTTTTTTTTTTTTTTTTTAATCATAAAAACATGTCTTAATCTTTTATCTCCAATTTAATTGCTAAATTTATTTGGGGACTGACTGTGAAAAAAAAACTTTCACTTTCATAGAACTGCAAGAATATTAATCAGAATACATCTGAAATCACCACATTCATATAAAAAACATTTATTTTTATAAATGACAATTGAAATTTCTTGCTATAGAAAGAACTTTATTTATTTATTTTTACAGAAAGAAGTATCAAATTCTTTAGAAACCAATCAAGATACTCCTTAATGATTAAACATATGACAAAAAATCATAACTGTTTCATGAACAATACTAAGAAACTGAATATAGAGTAATAGATTTATTTTTTAAAACCTTCGAAAAATGAAAGGTTAGCATTGGTTATTATTACTTTTAGAAACCTGAAATAACATTTTTATAAAGTAAATACACTTAGATAATAAATAAGTAATGATATATTTAACACAGTATGAATGCATCCAAAAATCATGGAGCTATGCTCAGACTACAGATGTGGTGTATTACTTAAAAATACTTAAAAAAAAAAAAAAAAAAAGGTATTTTTTTTTTAGTTTAGTTATAATCAGTGTGATTATCAGATAATCTGATAAGTTTTTTTTTTTTTTCAGATGCTCTCTCAATTAGAGTACAGTGCATAAAATGGATAATACCTGCCGTTTTTTCAGCAAAATGACATCAATATTTTAAAAAATGCCGAAAAAAATAAATAACTTTGAATTTGAAGTTTTTGAAAAATTAGGATTTTTCAATGTTATAGACTCAGACATTAATAGTGGCATGCAAGTGCACTGAGGTATAAGAAATAAAATTTTGTGTTGCTTATTACAAGATATAAAAAATAAAAACTATTCCAATCACAACTGATGTATTTACTTAAATAATTAAATATGTATTATGCATGGTTTAAGTAATCATAATGCATACTGTAATGATATAAAAAAAATATATTAAAATAATAAAATTCAATTACTTTTAACACTGAAAAAAAAAAAAAAAAAAGATTATTTTTGAGGGTTACAAAGTAAACTACAGAACGAACAGAGAAAGGTCCCAATTTTTAAACAGGTATTTTTTGCAAATCAGTATCTCTGAAATTGAATCCATAATTCAGCATCATTTCAAGAGAGAAAAAGTCAATAATGAAAATGACCCTTTCTAAAACAATTTTTTCAATGGATTAACAATATTTTTTTCCAACTGAGCATGGCCTTTAAAACATGAAAGTACAAAATTAAAAAATGCCTTCACTTTTCCATATTCTGAATGGTTTCGCCATCGGGTATTAAGACAAATAGTGAAATAAATAACAACATTTGGTTCTTTTTTTCTGCATGCATGCACTGCCATCAACCTGCCCCCCCCCCCCCCCCCAAAAAAAAAAAAACTTTTTAATGAGTTTTAAGTTAATATTTCATCTAATTATAAAAGAATTTAAAATTCAAGCCTAAAGTGCATCAATATCTGCCTTGGATTATCTCGTATAAATTTTTGGACCTCTGTGCATGGTAGATTTTTATATCCGTTGCCAACAGACACACATACAAAGACAGAGCAATCTTTTCATTTCATTAGTTATGTATATTGAGTTTTTAAGACAATTGATTGAGGATTTATTACAGTTTTATCCATTGAATATATGTTTTGATTAATGAGGTAACATTGTAGGATTAATTTAAACATACTAACTGTGCAAAATCTGTATCTAATGATAATCTGGTACTTTTCCATTATAGATGATCTTGTAATTAAAAAAGATGCAATTTTGGCTTTAGAAACTAAGATTTGTTGTGAAAGGATATAAACAGTTATGAAAACAAACCTTATGAACTTTAGTTATTGTTTATATTTGTACAATTATAGTATAATTGTTTTATACAAACAAATAACTTCTATTAGTATATAAAAATAACATAATAGCTTCTTTTTTTAAAATAAAAAAATTTCTTGCATATAAAAAACAGTGAATAAGTTGTAGAAAATGTGTTGCCAAATTTCCTTTATTTAATAAGGCCTCTATACTGGAAAAGTACAGTGAAAATTTTTTTAACTATTTTTATTATTAGTCAAAAATAAATGGATAAAATAAACTCACGTGCTGTTAGGAAAATCTTTAAAACCATTTTCTCCTCGAATGCCATTATCACAAAATGCTTGCATTATAGCTATAACACCAGCAGAAGGCAAAGGATAAGCACTAAAAGTTGCTATATTAAAAAAGAGAAAAGTATATGTTAATTTTAAAACAAACACAAAAATTTAATCAATAAATAACAACAAATTTGTTTGTGCTCCTAAATGTAACAAGGTTTGCCTATTGATTAAAATTTTACAAATTATCCTGACTTATTAATTATAAAACTGCAAATAAGTCAATGAGTAAATGCGAATTAGTTTTCAACAAACTAATAACACAAAAGCTGTATATTTATCAGGGATAGAAATTAGGAGATAAAAGGCATCCGTCAAATGACGACTACTGTAAAAATCTTAGGCGTCAAATTAAGATTTTTAGTTGCAGTTTCTAAAATTTATATTAATATTACTGTAATACAGTATATAATTTAGGAATAATTCTGACTAATTTTTTTTTTTTTTTTAATACGTTTCAAATTTTCTGAAAGGTTACATCAAAGACGGGAGAAAAATCCACTCCCAGTAATACATTTTTTTTCTTTGCGCCCCTTTTACAAAATTTGCGTTTTTTGCTATCTTTTGACTAAACTTGCTGTTTTTTCGCGATCTTTTTGATGAAACTTGCTGTTTTTTCGAGATTTTTTGACGAAATTTGCCATTTTTTTCGTGATTTTTTGACGAAATTTGTTGGGTTTTTTTCAGATCTTTTGACAAGTTTTGCCATGTTTTTTCGCGATCTGTTGACAAAATTGGCCATGTTTGTTTGCAATCTTTTGCCAATACTTGCCATTTTTTTGCGAACTTTTGATGAAACTTGCTGTTTTTTCGCGATCTTTTGACAAAACTTGCCTGGTTTTCTTATCTTTTGAGAAGCTTTACCATGTTTTTTCATGATCTGTTGACGAAACATGCCATTTTTTTTTGCGATCATTTGGCGATACTTGCCGTTATTTTTTAACTTTTGAAAAGCTCTGCCAAGTTCTTTTGCGATCTGTTGACGAAATTGGCCTTGTTTTTTTGCAATCTTTTAAGGAAATTTGCACTTTTCACGATTTGTTGACAAAATTCACCGTTTTTCTACCTTTTTTTTTTGTTGAAATTCAGATTTTTTCCACGATCCTTTGAAAAAATTGGCAATTTTTCTTAGAACAATTGACTAAATTGATTTTTTTTGGCGACCAATTCTCGAAATTTGCGGTATAATTTATATCCGAATTTTCGAATTTATGACCGATTTCTTGTAATTTTCGGAAACGATTACCTTAATTTATCAGAAAATTTGAGCCATAATCTTCTTGACACTAGTTTTTAGAAAAGCACAAATACTTATTTTTATTTAAAATTGAAGAAATTTAATTTCTAAGATTTTAATAATTGAAGCAACTGTAAAACTGCTGTAAAGCTTTTCTAACTATTGCTATAGTTAGAAAGTAATAGAAAAATGCACTTAATCTGTAAACAAAAAAAAAAAAAAAAAAAAAAAAACTTGGCAACTTCTTTAGTACTGGTAATTACAGTTGAATTTAGTAAAATAATAACCTATTCATCTACATATGAATCAAAAGGTAATTCTGAAAAAAAAAAAAAAAAAAAAAAAAACTGAAATTTACAGATTTTTTGAAAGGCTGGGAATAGCCCCTTCCTCATTAATTATGCGTTTTTCACAATTCTTTGGCAAAAATTGCGGTTTTTTATGATTCGTTGAAAAAATTTGCATTTTTTTTTCGCAAATCTTTGATGAAATTAACGAATTTTATCGCGATCCTATGACAAGATTTTTATTTTTTCTGTAATTGTTTGACAAAATTCGCTTTTTTTTCCCTTTTTTTTTTTAAATAAGATTTTGAGGCGAAATTAAGATTTGTTTTTCCGATCCTTTGTAGTTTTTTTTTGCGATACTATGACAAAGTTTGTGTTTTCCCAGGGATTTTTATGACGAAATTAGAATTTCTTTTCGCGATTCTTTAAGGGAATTCTCGTTTTTCAAGCGATTCTTTGACGAAATTTGCATTTCTGTTCGTAATCCTTTGTAGAAATTTGCGTTTTTTGCCGTTATATAAAAAAAATTTTGCTTTTTTGCTATTTTTTGAAAAAGAAAAATTGCTTTTTTCTGCGCTTCTTTGCCGAAATCGGCAATTTTTTATGCGAACAATTGGCGAAATGATTTTTTTCGCGACTATTTGTCGAAATTCACGTTGTTTTTTAGTTCCAAATTTTCACACTAGGCCTTTTTTTTTTTTTTAAACTGAATGTCTAATAAATATATTTTTTTAAAAAGCTAGGCGTCAAATATGACGACCGAGAATAATTTTTTAGTCGTCAAATTCAATTCTTCAGTTGCATTTGACGACTAACGACCACTAATTTCTAACATTGATATTTATTAATGTTCACAGATTACACATACACACAAATAGGTGCTATAATTTAGAGATTTTGTTTTGGATAGCAAAACCCACTGCATTTTTGCATGTACATCAGGCTTGCTTTGATTTTATCAAAATAGGGATGAGCATAGTTTGTTTAGCTGAGCATCAATCTAAGTGACAATGAACAAGTGAACATCAAAGTAAAACTTAAGAAAATACCCATTTCAATATAACAGCTCTTTAGAAAGTAGAATTGTCTCAGAGTGCTAGGTGCAGCATTGAAAACCAAAACTTACTAACAATAAATAAATGTTACACAATGTTATTCATAACAACGTACAGTATCTTAACAAACTGCAATAAACCCATTTTAAAACAAACACTTACGATAAAGGATTAAAAATGAAAGAAAATTTAAAAATTAAAGAATTTTGCATTGTCATGGAATGATTGATAACAATGATTGAGAAAGGATAACTGATATTATATTTTTCAATTTAACACTTACAAGATTTTACAGGATATGCTGGCTGCTTTTTCCTTATTCCAAGAAGAATAAAAAACAAAACAAGAGGAATAAACAATTCAAATATAAGAACAACCTATAAAGAAAAAAAATATATATATTAAATATATATAGCACAGAGTATTTATCTGATAGGTAAACAGCACAAATCTCAATCCTTTCTCTTAGTAATAACATTAAATTCAAAATCAAACACAAAACTTTATTCTATATTGTTCTAATATAGAAATTTAAATAGTTTAATTACACAAAAACAATTATGAATATGAAATATGGTCAGTGTTCTCGCTGACATTTTATCAAAGTTAGTAATTTGGCTAATTAAAAATAAAAAACATTTGCCAAATGAAAAGAATATTAGCCAAATAGATTCGATATGTAGCACTAAAAAAAATTATCTTTAATCCTTTTATGTACTCTTCCCCTTCTTTTTACTCTCAATATGTTCTAAAATAACCTAAGTTTTTATAACTGCAACACGATTGTTATTAATCTAAATTCAACTATCTGCAACAAATATATTAAAAATATGTTATTACACAAATATTTAAAAAAAAATAAAAATATTAAACACACACACACAAAAAAAAAAAAAAAGAAAAAGCAAAAACTGAGCACTAGCAATTTGGTGAATCTAATCCCTTGTTTACTCGCCAAATGAATAATTAAGTCGCAATTTGGCGCAATGGCGAGAACACTGAATATGGTACATTTCTTTAAAGTTAAGACAGAGTTCAAATGACCAGTGAAAATTTAACCTCTTCAGTTCCGAAGCTAAAATAATAATACAAATACTTATTTATTTATTTATTTATTTTTTTTTTAACAAAATGACTAAAGCTTAGAAAGACAAATTAATTAAACACATATAAATTAAAGCTTTCACAAGAAGGATCATAATATCAATTGTTTCAAAACAAGAAAATTAGTCTTGAAAGCATCATAAAGAAAAGAATGAAATTTATGGTTAAAATGTCTTATTTTTCTGCAAAAATTAATGGGAAAAAAACTCGCCAAGCTTGGTGATAACGATAATCCCTCATTTTGGTAACCCTGTCAAATATGGCGCCAAGACCTAATTTTGGAAACCATAGGAGCAGCTTTCGCAGAGGCAGAAGCTATAGGTGTAAATTAACAGTCGCCACTTGCCACATGGCGATTAAAGTTGTAAAAGTGACCAGGGGTGGGGAAAAACATCATTTTGCTCGCCAGTGGCGAGTGGATTTTCTGGCAAGGCGAGTACATATTTAGTCTGTAGGCAATAGAGATATTATCAGAAACATTTTTTTAATCTAGATATTTTAACTTTTTAAATTATTACAGAGTAAATATAATACTAAGTTCTTATATTAAACTTATCTCTGTTGTATATATTTCCTAATATTATATAAAAAATATTTATGAAAATGCATTGTAGTAATAGTAATTTTGTCTGTAATCGAGTGCAATTTTGTAATAACAGGGCTCCCAACACATTTTAGTCCTTAAAAAGGGGGAAAGGGGACCATTTTTATTTAAAAAGGGGACTTTGGGGGACCATTTTTGCTTAAAAAAGGGGACTTTGGGGGACGATTTTTGCTTAAAAAGGGGGCTTTGGGGACCAATTTTATTAAAAACGGAAACCAAATAAGGATCATATGTGTGTAAAAATATAGCACAAATTTTCCTAAATAAGAAAGTAAATTTTTAAAATTACCCTATTAAATATGTTAGATGGTTATCTTTATACGATTTCATTAAACAATCTACACAATTTTATTTAAGCACATATAAATATCCTACTGAAAAAGTATATAAATTATTCAATATTTTGGCATTCACCTTGACAATTCTCGTTACAGGTAAAAAATAATAGTAATCAGTTTATAAAAACAAGTAAATAGGTAAATATGATCACAGATAACTCAGAGGGTTTTATCTAATATTCCTTTCAAAACATTCTAAACTTTAAACCAAAATTGTTAATAATTTAATTTGTTAAAAATTAATGGTTTATAATGATTAAATCCTTATATAGATGTTGATGATATAAGATATTGAGAATGGAGGGCACAGAGAGAGTGAAGAATAACATTATTTATAACCTGGCCTTTCATTTACGATATTACATGACATATTGTAGATTAATTTTTTTGAGAATTTATTTCAATAGCGTCCTTTGGTGACACAAAGGGATGAAAAGATGCTAACCATTGAGATATGTTGAGCAAATTTTTTTTCTTAATTTTTTAGAAAATTTTTGGAGTGGTAATGAACGCAATTAAACATTAAACCATCTGCTAATGGTGAAAAAATGAGTTAAGACGGTGGGAAATGGGTGCTTAGCCCCAGAGTTTTAAAAGGATGTGTGAAAAAAATGAATTTTCTGATTCCCCACCCCACACACACATTCATGCACATGAAGAAATGCCCCTAATTGTCTTGGGTCAATATAGAACCTAGCAAGATGTTGGGCTCAATGAGATACCTCTTTCAGTCAACCCTTCAAATGAGATTGAATCCCGCTGAAGTTTAATTAGGGGTTGAATTAGAAAATTGCTTAGGTTAGAGCCTGGAGAAATAAAAATGAAACCCACTGCCCCCACACACACTTCTTAAAATTTTTTGTGTATTATAAAAAAATATCTGAGATTTTAAAATCGATAACTTGATTACTTTTCTTAATTTCGTTTTTTTTTTTTTTGGGGGGGGGGATTAAAATTAATATTTGGATTAGTGTTTACTACTACCATACATAAATAAAAGGGGCCAATAAGTTCATTTTATATAGCCTATAATAAAAAATCAGACATAAAATAATGATAATTAGCAGAGAAACACTTAGATTTAAATAACAAGTCATACAAAAGCATTTCTTTTTCTTTTTAAAAAGCAACATTCGAATAAAATAAAATCTTAATCAATTTTTATGAAAATTACATTCAGAATTAGCATAAAAAAATAGGCATATATGCACAAGTTTAAAATCTATAAATGCAGTACATGTAAATATTATGTACCCCCAGGAACATCCGTGTCAAACTAATTGGATGTGGCAATCCCAAAATTTTCTTCTACCTCATACATGTCAATACTTCAAAATTCGCTATCACAGTCCCAAAATTAAATTGCTACCTATCCCCATCGTGATAATTCTAAAGATATGAAATTTTATGCATTAGTTCTTCAAATATGACTATAGCAAAACTTGTGCAAATCCCACAAAATGCAGCTTAGGAGCATCATCTATTGAAAGATTAACATCAAAACCTAATCAGTAACAACTTGTGTCAATGTCTAACTGAATCCTAAGTTAGACAAAAATTTGTGCATTAAATCAGATAGATCTAGGCATCATAGCAGCACTACCTGTTAATGAATTTGCATCAAAATGTAAAAAATGTCAATTCATCTTAAGGACTAACTGAATCTAAAATTTGATGGAATTCCGTGCATTAATTCTGGATATAGAACTATTGCAGAAATCACAACAAATGCAGATTAACAATGCCACTTGTTGAGCGATTTATACAAAAATATAAAAAATGTCAATTCATGTCAAGGACTAACTGAATCTGAAGTTTGATAAAAATCTGTGTATTGGTTCTGGAGATTGAGCAATTGCAGAAATCATGAAAAATGCTGCTTAGAAGCACCACATACTGAGCGATTTACACCAAAAACTAATCAACACCAATTTATAGTGGCGGTCAAAAGTTTCCAGCCAGCATAATATTTTTCGTTATTTTGGAAATATATCCATATAAAGAAGAATCTCAAAGTGATACTCATACATTTTATTGCCATAATGTTAGGAACTTATGGAATAACAAATGAATATCAATAAATACAACTGACAAAATTAATTGCAAAAAAACGCATGCTTTCAAAAGTTATCGGCCATCTTGGAAAGTTTGGAAAAAAATTGTGTTATAATAGAAAATCACTGTGATCAACTAAATTTACAATTAACATGTTGTCATACCTTTAGCAAAATGTACCGAGGTGCAACGATTTGGCATCGATTTTAAGCAACACTAATCTATATCAGGGACTAATGAAATCGGAAGTTTGACAAAATTTCATGTATTAGTTTTTGAGATAAACTTATTGCAATACTCATAAATAATGCAGCATGGTAGGTGCCACCTTTTAAGCAATTGACATCAAAGGATAATCAACACCATATTATATTAAGGACAAACAGAATCTGAAGTTTTATGAAAATCCCTGCATTAGTTCTTGAGATGGAACTATTAATGAAATTGTGAATAATGCAGCATAACAGTATCACTTGTTGAGTGGTACACACTAAAAACTAATCAGCTCTAGTTTATATCAAGGTCTAAGTGAATTTAAAGTTTTGTGCATTATCTGCACATTAATTCTTGAGATACAGCGCCCGAAGAATTTTTGCCACATACAGACATTTTCTAAAATCCACCAAATTGTGTTCAGAACCTTCTATAATGTATAAAACCATCAAAACTGGAAGTCGAAATTATTTCATGGATTCAGTATTTTATTTTTGTAAAGATAGAAAAAAGTAAAAATATGTGAAAAGGCATTTTACTCCAGCGATTTTCTTTAATATGATTCAGGGTTGTGAACTTTAAATTCATTTTCCTTAGTTTTAAAATCGTCTGTTTCCACACAATTCAATGATTCTTTCCATTCAAAAAAGCATATTTTTGAGGAGGGGGGGGGGGGTTGTTGAAACATGCCAAGGCCCGTTATTGAAGACTAGTGAAGCAGTAGCTTAATATAGTAACTTTCGTGTTCTGCAATTTTTTAATTTTTAAGAATTTTAATGATTCTTAAAATTTGCCTCTATTCTGTGGTGATTTTTTAACATTTAGATTCATGAAAGAATTTCAGTTATGCTTTTTTACGCCCACTTTAATAAATTTTGCCTTCTTGGATTTTTAAGCTTTTAGTGATTTTCAGTTTTTGTTTTTATTTTGCGGCGATTTTTTTGAGACACAGAAAAGGGGACTTGGGGGACCAAAATACAAAAAAGGGGACTAAAGGGGATCTTTTTCTAAAAAGGGGACTTTTGGGGGAAAAAGGGGACCATTTGGGAGCCCTGTAATAACTATTTCAACTGCATTTGTGTTGCATCTTGCGGGCTGGTGAAATATATCCTTGGCTGGTAAGATTTTTGAAAAATTCCCCACCCCTGAAAGTGACAATTAAAAATCAGTGATCGATCGCCACTCGGCAATTAAAAAATATAATTAATTTGCTTTGTGAAATACAGCTTTTTCATGGATATATGCATCTATACTTTGTTTACATTTAATTAGTGAATTAATTAATCCTTTCTTTCTATTGGATGCAAGTAGATTTAGCAACTTTGTTGTATTTTCTATATTTTGGCTTTTCACATTGAACTCCTTATTTGGATTATGTTTTCAAAAAATAGTTTTTTCCTACATATTTTTTTTTTAATATTTATGATTAAAGTTTATGTGAGTGTCAAGGAAGATTGAAACATTATAGCCAATTACTTTAAAAATATAGGACAAAATTTATACTCGCCACTAGGCGAGTAATACTGCAAGTTTAGAATGACTTCACTGCCACCAAGCAGACTTTCTCCAACCCACCAACACATT
The DNA here is from genome assembly GCA_964019185.1 of Maratus speculifer. Lineage (NCBI taxonomy): Eukaryota > Metazoa > Arthropoda > Arachnida > Araneae > Salticidae > Maratus > Maratus speculifer. The sequence continues at coordinate 273,591,431 of OZ025289.1, read as the reverse complement.
CTCACTCTCTGATTGCCTTAATAGGACATCCAGAGTTTTGAAATCTCAGCCAAAGCAAAGAATATTTATATTCATCTGTACACTTGCCAATCTTGATGGTATTAGATCCTACTTATTTTTAAGTAAAAATAAAATATCCAAGAAAGATGTGAAATTATATTTAAATTTAAAATTTAAATTACAATTCCTTTGTTTGTTTTATTCAATGCATTAATATATATTTAAATATAGTTTATCACTTATAATTTTATCTGCAGTATTAATTACTAATTCATATTTTTTCTTTCAGATGAATGCCAGTTTTATTTTTAACCAAATATTTGTAACTTTGTTACTCACTAGCCACTAAATAAATTAAAAAAATAATTTTGACCTATATTTAAAAGTGGTCACTAATGAAACTGGGTCTACTGGCCACTAATCGAATTTCCCAGTTTTCATCTATAACAGAGGCTCTTAGCACTTGTGATGTAATTTGATTATGGACTGTTTTTGTTTTTTGACTTCTGTGCAGTTTAAATTTTGAAATTCACTTTGAATAATTAAACTTGAAATATTTAACGGCACTTTCCTGCTTTTATCACTTCTCTCATCTATGGCCATCGCAGCACAGCAGCACTTTCGCCTTCTGAGGATTTGGTTCATTTAGAGCTGGTTCGTTTTTGAATTTAATTTTTTAAAAATTTTGTCAGATTTAATTGATTTTTATGGCTGAAAAATATCCTTTGAACTCTTTCCCAAGGAATGATGGAAAAAAAAAAAAAAAGAAAAGAGCTGATGGCTAATGTATTTCAGGAATATAAGGAGGACCTACAACTCCAAGCGAAAGATGATGATCCTTTTAAGGATAGATCAGGATGCTCCTCTTTGCCAAATAGGACTTTTTTGTTGTTGTTGTTTGGGTGCATGGAGCTTTTTTCAATTATTTGGACAACTCATTTTCTATTCATAGCAAAATGACCTGTCAAAATTCAAATCGGAGATGAAAAGAATTAGTTGCCAACATCGTGTCGACTGATGACAGTGGTGAAAATTGGGGAGCTGGGCGCTGTAATACCACCAGGTTGATTAGATATAACTCTTTTTTTACTGGCAGCAAACTCCTAATTTCGATAATTATTCAAATGACCTTTGAATTTTTCATGGATTCCAGTGTTGAAACCATAAATCAAGACCTCGGTATTCGTGAACATATCATGGCCGACTGGCATAGGTATTGCACCAACATATCAGTCAGTTATATTGTGAATAATACGGAAAAGATTTGGGGAAAGGGTCAGATTGTTGAGGTAGATGAGTCTAAAATTGGGAAATGGAAATTTAATCATGGGCATTACGTGGAGGGGCAATGGGTTTTCGGTGGTGTAGAGCATGGATCAGGCTGCTGTTTTATTTTTGTTGTCCATGACAGAGCAGCTGATACTCTTTTAAGTCCAATTAAACAATGGATCAAGCCTGGAACTCTAGTCATTTTGGATTTCTAGTAGGGATGCAACGGATATCCGGCTGATTTTTCAATATCCGAAATATCATCGGATATCCGAATCACAGTCACCGGATATCTGACTTTTCTATTGGATATCCGATCGGATATCCGGCAGAATGCAACAAACCAAATATATATTAATAACAGTAATCATTTGATCCCAAACAATGCGAAAAACTTTTGTTTATAATGCAAAAGATGATATTATTATAAGTTCCCTATCGATGAATAAAAGGTAATTCTCAAAAGTTTAAAGAATTGCCAGCTTTCCAACTATTTATATTTAAACTCTGTAACAAATTAAAAAATTTACCTTTACATCTTTTAGAAAATTGTATCTACTTTCAGATTGTAAAACAAAATTTGAAGTCAAAATAGCAAATAAAGCTTTTGTGCAAAAATGAATAAAGATAAAAAAACAACATTGAGAAATGCACAAATAATGCATTAAAAGAATAGAAAACAGTCGTTTCGAATCTACTATCGAGATTCTTCATCAGTATAAGACTCAGCATGCCAGAAAAAGCTAAGCTGAGCAAAGCGACAGGGAAGCACAGTCTTATATACCTATTACAGGAGTGAATGGTAATATATTCGAAACAGCTGTTTGCTACCTTACATGCATTTCTAAACGTTGGTTTTCTATCTTCATAAAATTTGAAGTTGTTTATTAAACTGTGATTTTACTAATTTTCTTTCTTTCTTTTAATTTAAACAATGGGTTAATTGGTTTTTAAGTTACACAACTAAACAAACCTATTTTTAATTTCTTCTATCTTTCAAAAAAGAAATTATTGTAATCAATTTTTTTTTTTTTTTGACGAATTTGCGTGTTTTAGGGATCAAATATTCCCAAAAACATGTTTATTCAAAACATTTGTCTGTCCCAGTGTCGCCATCATACTATAAAAAAGTGTATGAAGTTATGCATAGAATGATCCAAATATTTTGTGCATATTTTTGACTGTAACCAGCAGGTTCTTCTTCAATATGGAAACATTTCGCTGTAAGGCGGTGCTGTAATTACAATTTTTGTGCCATTTTCATTGTTCTACCATCAAATACTGTATGAAGTTATGCATAGAATTGAACCAAATTTCTTTGGATACATTTCTGGGAATGACTGTCTGGTCTTCCTTCAGTTTGAAAATAGTTTGCCTAAAGATGGTACTGTAATAATGATTTTTGTAAAATTATTTTGATTTTTCATAATCCTTACAGAGAATTGGTGGTTTGTGCAGCGATGGGAACTTCGTATCTTTCTAAAACTGGCTATTCGCAAACAACTGATGTATAGCAGAACAGAAAAATATATTGATTTTAATTAATATCATGATCAAGATTAACTCATTCTTAATCTAATTAACTGACTGCAGCAAAAATTCTAGATGAAAATAAAAGTTGGTACAGTACTGAACTAACAATATTGAAGTAGTATTAATACAGTTGACTCTCTTTACAATACAACGAAACTCTATCCAGCGAATTTCTCTATTTAACGAATTTTTTATAGGAACGGTCAATTTTTTTCATGATTACATTAAAAATAATCTACATATAGGGAAATATATATCTCCATTTAACGAATTTTTTCAAAAATGTTCTTTTATATGTTCTGAAAATGCTTCAAATTATTTGTAGAGTAAATTTTTTTCATTGATTTCTCGTTTATAAGTCATAGCTACATAGCATCCTCTACCTTATTCCTTATGTCCAAAAAAAGGCATTCACCCAACCCCCCCCCAAAAAAAAACATTTTTGCATGGTTATACTTGATTTTGTTTTAGCCAAGGTGAGCTTGCGTTCTTGGAAAAGAGTGAAACATTTGCTTGCTATTGGAACGATTTGCAATAATCACAAAGCATCCTAAAAGATAAAACTATTCCATTGTCGTCTTGAAAATGGTGTTTATTTCTTGGTTTGGATAGTAAGTCAGCAATAAGGAAGGGGTGAGGGGGCAATTGCAAAAAAGGTTGTTTTTTTCAGAAAGTTTTCATCTACCTAAACTAACTCTCATTAATTTTAGAGTTTAGCGTTTATGTTTGTTGTTTGTGGCGACTTGGAAAAGTTTTTGTTGTGAGAGATCATTTGAATGAAGAATTGTTACTAAACGTCATCTATCCTGGTGTTATCTTCTACTGTATCTGCATAAAAACTCCTTTGGGATAAGCATAACGCTTTCTTATAAAGTACAAAATTTTTTGCCGTTTTCTATTCAACAAATTTTTTGACTGAACGATGGATTTCATTTATAGAGACTCGACTGTGTAAATATTTTTTGAAACATTCAGATATATGGAATAGAAGAGTTTTGGGATTGGTGCATCCAACTAGTTATTTTCATGATTTCATAATAAATATTTAAAATTAAAAGTTTTTTTTTTTTTTTTTTTTTGTTTATAAATTTGAAACTGATTTAACTTAAAGTAAAATTAAATGTAGCTTAAGGTAAAACAGTATTAAATAATTAAAACATGAAAAAAATCATTAAATAAACCTATGTTTGGAAATAACTCTTCAACCATTGGTATATTCGTAAGCTTTTTTAAGTTTACATTATAAATGGAAGCTGTGTATTTCTTTGTGAAATTACTTTAGAATTATAAAATAAACATATTGATAAATGTGTAAAATTTGTTCTATAAATTATCTGCATTTCATTGCACAAATTATTAGCAATTATCAGCATATCATTGTAATTATTAGCCATTATCAGCATTTCATTGACAAATAAGCAGAATATTTAAATGTTTGAAGTACATTTTTTATTCAATATTATTAATATACACATATAGGGCTTGAACTTTGGCATGGGATGGCTGGATTCATGCCTTAAAATATCTTATGGCCAAGACATTCCTGTTTCCAAAAAAAAAAAAAAAAAAAAAATCCCTTTTTGAATTTTTTTTTTTTTTGTTTAATGGCGATCAAATCTCAGGACTGACTGACTATTTTTGTGATATTGTCCGCTATCAATTAGCAAATCTCACAGTTTTCTCTTACGGCAATTATACAAAATTCATGATTGGTTTTTTGTATTTGATTGAAAAACTTTGTAATTTTTCTCATAATTTTCTCGCTTGCTCGCCTCACAAACTTTTGCAACTTTTTTCTCGAGACCGATTGGCAAATTTCACAATTTTTTTCTCTCAACTGAATGACAAATTTAGCTATTTTATTCTGCGACTGATTGGAAAATTTCCCTTTTTGTTTTAGTGACATTCTGCTGAAATTAATAATTATTTTCCTGTATCTAGCTGAAAAATTTGTGTTTTTTCTCTGTTACCTGCTGATGATTTTCATGATATTTGCTTGTGACAGGCTAACAAATTTCACAATATTTTACTGTAAATGACTGATGAATTTCGCTATATTTTCCCACAGTTCAAGTTCCCTCAAACTTCAAATTTTTTCAGACCAATTGACTATTTTTAAAAATTTATTTTTGCCATGGTGGACAAAATCAGCGATATTTTTTCTATGGCCGATTTCCGTATTTTGTGAATTTCTTTTTCTAATTTATTTTGTCTCTTTTGCCGAAACAAGAAATTTCTAAAAGGGCAGTAATGGTCACTAGAGTCTGAGCTCTATCTAATTAGCCTGGAATCAGCACTGAACAAAATGAGATTAGATCTTGTATTGCACATTGGGAAAAAAAAAAAAAAAAAAAAAAAAAAAAAAAAAAAAAAACTTTTTTTTTTTTTTTTACAATTAATGGTTTAGTATTAGATTTTTTTCATTTTTTGAAATCATCGCACATTTTGTAATCAATGGGCTTGATAATCATACTTCTTTTTTCATTTAAAAGATGATCTTTCATACGATGTTTCTGTTTGGATTTGTTTTTTTTTCCATATCTGATAATTTGCATCTGCCCATTTTGTAACTTTTTATTTTTTTCTTTATTAAAAATGACATTATGATTTCCTATTCAAATAAAAATTCTTCTAAATTTAAAGAATTTTGTAAAAAAATAATAAATAAATGAATAAAATGAGGACATCCAATGTCTAAAGTAAGATGTTTAAATGTTTCCCATTGAGTTAATGAAAATCAGTAAAAACATTATTTTTATGATGATCAAAACATGACTCATGTAATAAGAGTCACATACTACATATGTCATGGATTTCCTGGACCAATAATAAACAAAATAAAATACAGACACCACAAGGTCCATTCTCAACCGATAACATCAACTGCTTTCCAAATGATTGAAAAAAAAATGGCAAACTTTAAGGAAACACATTTAGAAACAATAAATAGTTTATGTGCATAGTTCACAGAAATTAGGACATGACATTTTTTAATAAACCATTTCTCATGTAATAGAGGAAACCTACTGATTATGTCCTTTTCAGAATTTCATATGGATTTAAAATTCCATTGTATAGAAGAACATAATTCAATTAGCTAAAATGTCAGAAATTACAGTATTGACGATAATTCCACTAAGTGGTATACAATCACTGCAGGATATTGACAATACAATCATCTAAATGCATTATTCTTGCAAGTAAATTAAAAATGAATGCCCATCAGATTTTACAAAATTAAAAAAAATAAATAAATAAATAAAAAAAGTGTAACTTACAAAAGATTCTAAACCACACAAAATCGAATAAAATCTAAATTAAAATATTCATTTAGCAACTCAATTATTAATTGTCCATAACACTGAGTGAAAATTAAAAAATAGATATGATATATATAGGCTTGATTCTTTTCGTTTGTTTTAATTAAAATAGACATTTTGGATAATTATCTTGAGTTGTTGATTTAAATTATTTCAATGGAATTTTGTCATGCTGGTATAAATTAAATATTTAAAAGGCATGTAAAAAATAATTTTTTTTTTTTTTTTTTAATTTTTTCCTTCTCATATAGTTTAACTCCCCTGCATTTACAAATGTTATGAGGAAAACTCTCGCTGCCTGGGAAAACCTGAATTTCAAGCCCTGATAGTCAAAGATATATAGTTTCTGTAAATTATATTCCAATACGTTTAAAAGTTGTAATGGTGTGTGAAACACATTTGCAATTTATTATTTGAGATGGCATTGCATAAAGAAATAAACAAACATTCACCATAACTAAAAACATATTTAGTGTCGGATATCCGAATCCGACAGGCAAATCGGATACCGGATATCCGATATCCGGCAAAATCAATATCCGTTTGCATCCCTAATTTCTAGAATGGTTACGACTGGCTGCCTGAAGATTATGAGCATTTGCGAGTTAATCACTCTATTCATTTCAAGGATCCAAAGACCGGAGCGCATACTAATACCAGAGTTTCACCCAGGTTTAAAAAAAGGGCAGGGCGCTACTGTTCTGAAAAGGGCACTTTTTACATTCTTAAGGGCACTTTTATAGAGTTGAATCTAGAAGTTCAAAAAGTCGTGAAAAAACAGAAATTTCATCAAAAAATTGAAAAAAAAAAAAGGTAAATTTTGTAAAAAAAAAAAAAAAAAATCACGAAAATGCATCAAATTTCGTAAAAGAGTCATGAAAAACGATAAATTTTATAAAAAGATCACATAAACAGCAGTTTTTGCTAAAAGATCGCAAAAAATGGCATGTTTTGCGAAAAAACGACAAATCTCATGAAAATATCGCGAATAAATGGAACTTTTCACATAATTTTCTGATTTTGGGGCAAAATTTGCCTTTTTTTCGAAAATCTTTTGGCGAAATCTGCCGTTTTATCGCTATTTTTTGACGAAAGTTGCCATTTTTTGCGACTCATTTGACAAAATTTTCTGTTTTATTGTGATTTTTGGAAGAAATTTGTCGTTATTCCACAACCTTTTGAGGAAATCTGCCGTTTTGTGATGAAATTAGCCATTTTTTTGCAAATCTTGCGGGAAATTAGTCGTTATTTTGCAATTTGTAAGGAAACTTGACATTTTTTTAGCGATTTTTTGACGAAATTACCCATTCCACGGGACACATATGGGTCATTCCACGTCAAATCAACCAAAAAAATTCAATATTCAACCTGACCATTTCCGATTTCAATGAAACTGCTAGGGATCATTCTCTATGATGATATAAAGTAGAGCATGTTTTTATTTTTTGTTTATCGCTTTAAATTATTATAAAATTAATTATTTAAATTTTGAAAAATCATCATTTTTTGACTTGCATAAATATTTTCAATTTTGAATTTCTGAAGTTCTATCAAACATAGAAAATTTTATGACCACTCATTTCAAAAAGGAGTTTATAAGGTTTAATTTGATATGCAAGTTGACTATGTATAATTAAAATAAAAAACATTTTAAATTTTTTAAAATTTTAAATTTGAAAATTTTTTAGATAGTCATTTTTAAAAATTTTGAAAAAATTGTATGTTTGTTGTAATATTATAAGCTTTAAATTCTGAAATTTTTAGAGTGGGATCTGAATGGGATCAGGAGTTATGAAATAAAAGCTGAAAATTACCATACAAATCATAAATAAATAACAAAATAGACAGAATTAAATTGCTATTTTTATGGTAATTTTTGCTTTTATTTTATAACTCCTGATCCCACTGAGATCCCACTCTAAAATTTTCAGAATTTAAAGCTTATAATATTACAACAAACATACAAGTTTTTCAAAATTTTTAAAAATGACTAACTAAAAAATTTTCAAATTTAAAATAAAAAAAAAATTTTAATTTAATTTTTTAACTATACATAGTCGACTTGCATATCAAATTAAACCTTATAAACTCCTCTTTGAAATGAGTGGTCATAAAATTTTCTATGTTTGATAGAACTTGAGAAATTCATAATTGAAAATATTTATGCAAGGCAAAAAATGATGATTTTCAAAATTTAAATAATTGTATAAAAACTTAAAGCGATAAACAAAAAATAAAAATATGCTCTAATTTATATCATCATAGAGAATGATCCCTAGCAGTTTCATTGAAATCGGAAAGGGTCAGGTTGAGTCACTGGTTGATTTGGCATGGAATGACCCATATGAGGCTATTTTTGTGTTTTGTTGCCGATTTTTTGCATAATTTACGAGCTATAGCGCGTTCGGATCCTCACTGGAGGGCTCCATTTTTTCAAATGTGGGCAAGAAAGGCTATTTTTTTGAATGAATGACAAGAGGGGTGCTAGTTTTTGGATAAGGGGCAAGAGGGGTGCTGGTTTTTAAACTAAAGGGCAGGAAGGGCTGAGCGCCCCCCTGAAACTCCCTGGGGGAAACTGTGCTAATACTGTTCGTCACTTCAAGGTCTCTTTGGTAGAATACAATCATCAAGGAGATTTTGGAAGGTATATCACATGATTTAAGTTTAGATGTATTTGCGATGCATGAAAATAGAATTCTTTCATGCATTTTCTCGAATTGAATGATATAGATTGGAAAGATTGGCATATAGTTCAGGGAGGGGCAGTCAATGGATCCTCGGAATCCAATTAGGAATCCTCCTTTTTTTCAAATTTTTTTTTTTGCTGCTAGTGTTTTTTTTTTTTTTTTTTTTTAAATCAACTACTTATGTTTGTATGATATTATGTTTTGGTTTAAAATTATTAATCATCTTTTTCGTAATTTTCACATGCACCCTGTATATAGATATTTCTTAAATTAGTTTCTTTGGAATTTAAATTATTTTGCTTGTTTTATTTATAAGTAATTTTTTATTTATTGTAACCCTTTTTCTATTCTTTCATTATTACAAAGAAATCAATAAAATGTAAGTACTATTTTTGTTTTTAATTTTGTGCTAAAAAATCATTTTCAAAATGATTGCAATTCTGAAACAGCAATGAAATTTGTTTTCAAATATGGCGATAACTTAAACATTAAAAAATTTTTCTCCTGAAAATAAATAAATAAATAAAAAATAAGGGGTTTAGAAGGGCAGAGCCCCCTTGACATAGTGTAAATTATTAATTTTTTTATATTTACAAAAATGCAATTTTTCAGGAGTTGTGAAAGTGATCGCTGTATTAACATGTAGTTTCACTTTGGTGATCCTTCTTAGAAACGGCTTTTTGTCGTGAAAAAAATCACCAAGTTTATGGTGCACAATGATAAATCATCTGTTCCAAATTTATTAAACATCTGGAGAGTTAAAAAAGAAAGATAATGGCGATTTTATTAGAAAAAACAATATACCATGTAAATTTAATGAATGGGGCAACAAAAGTTTTCATTAAAATTCGACAAATATTACAAAAGTTGAAATTACAATTTAGTTTTCAATGCTATGATGCATTTCCATAAATTTATCTAAAAATAAATAAATAAAATAAACTATAGTTTGACATTTACACTTATCACAAAAAAACTGAACATAGAGATAGGGATTACAGAATGCTTTATCAAAAAACAACATATGTTTTTTCGCAAAATCATCACACGCATACAAAAAAGAATTATCAGCTAAGAAGTAAAAACCCGAAACCTTACAAGTTGCACAACATTACATAATTTTTTTTCTATATTTAGAAATATTGATTAATGAAATATAAATACAAAATTAAATTACGTTTGTTTAAAGATTAACAAATAAGATATCAGATATATTTCTTTTAAAATACTGTAGAATAAATATTGAAATATACAAAACACTTACAGGCTTTCTCTTTTTCAAAGTAAAATTTTTCCATAACAATAACTTTAACTGAAGACAGATCCCCATTTTTTTTATTTGAATGAGAAAAGTAAAACTTTTAAAAGTACATAAATATCAATAAACAAGTAATATATCATGCAAACTTTTCAAAGGAAATCATATTTAATAACTTCTCTGTCCTAACAAGAAGATATACAAAATAAAAATCATAAAATGTCATGCGCATTGATATGAAATGTACAACACATTTTTTCTTTTACGGAAATAACTTTCCTGTTATCTGGAAAACAATTTTTAACAGTGGATTTATAAAACACAACTATCATTAATCTAGAGAAGACCGTGAAATGGTACATAAAGATATTCTCCTCTTGTTTTGGTTGCAAATTCACAAAAACAATTCTGTGTTGCCAGATACATTAATCTAAACAAAGTGTAAATAAAACACTACCACTACATAACCAATGAGTTAAAAGAGCATCGATACTGGTGATTTGCCCATTTAATTGCTCATTAAGCGTATACTGATACTGATTGGTCAGAACTTTTGAGTGAAAGGACTTCTTCAAACACATTCAGGCGCCGGATTTGTTTGTAAACATTATTGTTGCTTTTTGGTGGATGCCTTTAAATATCTATCAGAAATATTTTTTTCAAACAAAAATGTTTATTCCATAGATATATATTATATGTTTAAATTTTATTAATTCTAATCATTTAAAAATGTTTTTTAAATGCCCTCATAATATACCTGCTATAGGCAGATTTGTGTGTAAATACAGAATTCCTTTTCTCTTTCAAGTCAGGTAAAAAAAGAAAAAATATATTTTGTTACTGTCCCTTTATTTTATATTTCAACTTAATTTTCTAATATTTTTCCTTAGCTTGCCAATTCCTTTTAAATAAGGGAAAGTGGTGAGAAAAGCGACATTTTTTTAAAGCAAAAATAAGAAAATCAACTTTGTTTGACACAAAAACTTTAATTTATGGAATATAAGATACTCTGAAACTGACCCAGGTCCATCACATAATGTAGCCATTTTTGGAAAAGATATGAAATGGCTTGATCAGCACAATAATGCTTATATTCAACTACAGTACATTAACACAAATCAAAAATCCACATGTACATTTGTAAACTTCAATAAATCTTTCAATTCATATGTAGGGCAAAAATTATAGAGTTTTATGACATTCTGTGTGTATTTCAATATGTAATTTTTGTAATTTGACCAATTTCATGGTTTTTCATGAAGAAAGTATACATTTATTGGGGATACTCTAGTTCTGTGTACTCTTTCGCCAAAAGTTGCGATAACAGCTACTGTTTGGCGTAACATGACTATCGTTCTGCAACCCCTGTGTTTTCGCTTGTTTGCTCTTCCAGAGTTTCGTTTCAGAATGAACTTAGGAAAAAAATCTCCTACTAGGATGTTTCAAGGATTTAAAAGACAAAAAAAGAATAGGGTGATATTTAATAGATTTAAATATTTAAGTTACATTTTCCAGATATGAGGGGGGATATATTTCAAACTTAGATATAAAATCCATTTACGAAGATTAAGGATTTAAAGAAAGAAAAGGAAGAAAAGGGTGATATTTTGTAGATTTAAATATGTTTTTTATTTCACACTTTATTTTTTTCCATAATGTATGCTTATGTCTCTAAACTTTTGAATGATAATAAATTAAAGTCGTGCAAAGGCTTTTTTTAAATTTTCATTCCTAAGTGCCAGGACTCATGCTTATATTACGGTAAAAAACAAAGACAAAAACCAGAAGCATACTTTTTTTGGCAATAAAAATGCAAGATAGCGCCATATCTCAAAATTCCCCAGTCTTCGCCAATCCTTGATGAAAAAAATATTCAAGTTGGCGGGTGTACACTGAACAAAAATCCTCCCTATTAATCAAGCTTTTTTTTTTTTTTTTTGTTATTAAGACTGGATAAATCTGAAATAAATCTTCCTTACTTTAAGATTTTCTTGTGAATCAGTAAGGTACCTTTATGAGCAAAATTTTTATTCAATAATAAAGAAAAATGTATCTTATCTTTATTATATAGATTTAATTATGCATTGTTAATTATTTGCTTGACCTTTATTTTTAAAAATTAATTCATTTTAAAATTTACCTTACTTTTATTTTCTTATAGTTTTTTACTTTATTTAATTATTATAAATTTTACTATATTATAAGCATTTATTATAACCTTGATTGCATTATTATATGAAAAATACTCTTTAAAAAATACAGAGTTTCTCCCAGATTTAAAAAGGGGCAAGGTGCTACTATTCTGAAAAGGGCACTTTTTTGATTTTTAAGGGCACTTTTATAGAGTTGAAACTAAAATCTAGCGGTTCAGAAAATCGTGAAAAAACAGAAATTTTGTCAAAAAATCGAGAAAAAACAAAAATTTTGGCAAAAAATTAAACAAAAAGAAAAAAAAAGATAAATTTTGTGAAAAGATTGCAAAAAAAACCCGGTCAATTTTGTTAAAAGATCACAAAAAACAGCAGATTTTGCTAAAAATCATGAAAAAAACGACAAATTTCGTGAAAGATTGCAAAAAAAAAACGGCAAATTTTGTTAAAAGATAGCGAAAAAACGGCCGATTTTGTTAAAAGATTGTTAAAAAACAAGCCTAATTTATTGAAAAAGGCTTTTTTTTTTTTTTTTTTTTTTTTTTTTTTTTTTTTTTTTTTTTTAAGTATACTTTTGTTGAAAAAGGGTTCTTTTTGTTTCATTAACGGGTGCTTTCAGGATTCACATTTAGAAAGTTTTGGGCAGTCAAAAGAGGAGTTTGAACAAGGGGGGGGGTGAAGGAGGCATGGAAATTTAGGGGGTGCCAAATTTATATTACAAATGTCATTATTGGGCTGTCACAAGAAAAAGCTAAGGGGGAGGGGAGGCCACAAATTCTAATTATACCCGTGTGCAATTTTCTCTTCACACGCCTTAATTATGAACCAGGAAAATCTGCTTTTTGAACATTAAAAACACAATTTTGAAACAGATAAATTAGTTTTTAGAACAGAAAAATTCACTACTGGCATTATCATTATTTTGTGTGTGTGTGTCTTTTTGACGAAATTTGCATTTTTTCATGACCTTTTGACAGGGTTCGCCGAAGTGGGCCCAGCCCGAAAAAACCCGCCCGGGTTTTTTCGGGCGGGCCCACTTGAAAAAACCCATCAAAAACCCATTTGTGGGTTTTTTCAAATTTTCTCGTGTTTTCACAACTGTATCATTATTTAATCTAAGATATGAGAATGGAAAGATAAATGCCAATTTAAAAGAATTTCTAACCATATTTAAAAGAATTTCTAAGTAATGATAAAATGACCATAAAATAAATTAGTTTGTAAATAAGGAAGATTTTCATGGCTATATATTTTAAAATGCATCCAAGTGCTTTAATTCTTAATATATACCTAATGATGGTGCTTGAAATGTGATCCCCATCCTGATTGCTTGTATTGTTATAGCTTTTAAGATTAATCGCAACATTTATTATCCTGCTTCAATGTTCAGTGAAAGTTTATACAGTAATTTTCAACACAAAAATGGTGACAGATTATACAGGGCTCCCAGCATCATGGAAAATCAGGAAAATCTCAAAATATACAGGAAAAGTCAGGGTATTTACAAATAATTTCTAAAAAAGTCATGGAAAACATTTGAGTGAAAAAATGAAAAATGACACAAAATTCATCAAACAGTTGGGGAAAAAAAAAAAAAAAGATTGAAGTATGATTGCAGAAAAAATTGCTAATTTTGGCAAAAGATTGTGAAAATAAGTATCAAATTTTGCTGTATGCTCGTTTGGTCAGAGAATTTTTCTAGATTTGGTTTGGGAAAGTCAGGGAATTTTTTGAGATTTGGTCATGGAAAGTCAAGGAATTTGCCAGTCATGTTTTGTTGGGAATCCTGTTATAACAAAAAAAAGAGTGAAAAAGTTTTAGTATAGTACTTTGATAATTTCATTGTTAAAATTATTACTAATAATTAATTTTTGTAAAAGCAAATTATAATGTTTATTATTGTCATAACCTTTTAACCTTTAACCTCATAAAATTTTTGTAATCAATTAGTTATTTTAAATTGTATTTAGTAGTATAAGCGCCTTGTTTTCAAACATTCTGAACCATATTTCTTTAACATAAATACATTGATAATATCCAAAAAACCCTAATAAAATCTAATCTAAAATGTATCTAGATACTTTAAAAGATTGCTTACAGATGGCATACAAAAGCAAAACTAAACTAGTAAAAGTGTATTGCCATTTGCGATCTAACTTTATAGATATGACTGACATTGACCTTTAGATAATCCAATTTAATACTATTGCAATATAATGTTGCTTAAATTGTAGTATATATATATCTGCATATATATGTGTGAATTCTATTTTTTTCTTCACAAAAATAAAAATATTTACATAAATGTTGCTGCTTTAAACTGATTTCTATTGAAGTAAATGAAAGAAATTGCATAAATTAGTCTGTTTAGCTTAAGATTTATATAAAGAAATTCAGTTGCACTTAATTTAATATATCATTCGTCCAGTAATCTAGTTCTATGAGATACAAAATAATCTTTTTAAATATATTTATATTTTCTTTTTATATATTTATTTTTATTGTTAATCTATACTTAATGCAAAATTATACCTTTGTTTCACTGATAAATGAAAAATTTAGGTACTATGCATGTGAAAATTAGAAAATGTGAAGAGTTCTCTAAAAAATTTTTGATAAAACCCGAAAAAACCCGGGTTTTTTCAAAAAACCCCGAAAAAACCCGGGTTTTAGACTACTGGGCCCAGTGGGTTGGGCTTTTTCAAAAAAACCCGGGTTTTTTCAAACCCTGCCTTTTGATGAAATCTGCCGTGTTTTCAGGAAATTTTGACAAATTTTTGTGTTTTTGCAAAATTTGCCATTTTTAAAAATTTTTTTGACAGAATTTTCCATTTTATGGTGATTTTCGGACGAAATTTGTCGTTTTTTTCCACAAATCTTTTGACGAAATCTGCCATTTTATCGCGATTTTTTTATGAAAATTGCCGTTTTTCGTGAAGTGTTTGGCAACATTTTCCATTTTATCGCAATTTTTGGACAAATTTGACAGTTCTTTACGATCTTTTAAGGAAATCTTCCGTTTTTACAAGATTTTATGATGAAATTAGCCATTTTTTCACGAATTTTGCCAGAAATTAGTTGTTATATTGCGATTTTTTTTTAAAGTGAAATTTGACTTTTTTTTCATATCTTTTTGACAAAACTACATGTTTTGTCGGACGCGTAAGAGCTATTTTTTGCATTCTGTCGCCGATCTTTTACGTAATTTTCCCATAATAATCCCATTTAATAGTCAGAGCCATCCTTAGGGGTGTGTGACAGATGCGGCCGCACAGGGCCTCGCACCTGGATACAAAATACTTTAATAGAAATAAGATGATATAATAGGAAATCTTTAATATTAGCTTATGATTTTAATTAAGAAAAGAGAGTGGTCTTGGCATAAAATATAGCCTATGTTGGAAGAGGGACTTTCATCATCAATTTGCCATCATTACTTTTGAAATTGGTTTAGTAGTTTCAAAAATTAGTCTTGCAAGCATACAAACAAATGCTATTCCTTTATAATAGTTAGGGGATCGAACCCTGGCTCTCCGGATCGCAATATATAGGTGAAAACCATTCTTTTTTATTGATAGTATAGCAGGTAAGATTATGTCAAGAGTCTGAAAGGAAAGGGCCTCGCTTTAAGACATCATACATAAGGACGGCTCTGATTATAGTGTGTCCGCATCATCGCTGAAGGGCTGCGTTTTTACAAGTGTGGGGCAAGAAGGGCCTATTTTTTTGAATGAGCGATAAGAGGGGCACTAGTTTTTGGATGAGGGGCAAGAGGGGTGCTATTTTTTAAACCAAAGGGCAGGAGGAGCGGAGCTTCCCCTGAAACCCTCTGGGGAAAACTCTGAAAAATATAAACAAAGCAATACTCAGAAATCTGCAAAATCTCTCATCCCAAGCTGTGGGGATTTGAGTGAATATTGTATCTTAAAAATAATTCAAGATACGACAGCATTGAAAAGAATGTCTTATTTGAAGCAAGCAACAATCAAAAGCTGTTATGTTTAAATTATAATCTCTAAAGTTCAGAAAATGATAAAAAAAATAAAAATAAGCAAAAAATTAAAAAGACTTTTTTTTAAACATGCAAGCACTAATTAGGGCCAGATGTTCTAAGTTTGCATAAAATGTGGAAGTTTTAGTACAGTCAGGAATATCCCTTAAATTATAACACCAGGAACTTATTACTTGGAAATAGAAAATTTATTCAGAGATTCATTTTTTCAAGTGATTAGGGCATGGAATTACATTACTATATTCTACTTTATTTTTTATTGTCATTACAAATGAATGAAAAAACATAATAGGCTTTTAATTTTTGCCTATCAGCAAAGAAGATTTAAAAAAAAAAAAAATTAATGCAGCTTTTTTAAACATATCCCTTTTTTCATTTCCATGTCCATGTGTATATTTTTATTCTTAATATTAAATTTATTTGCAGGTGTATTGTTTCTGACTGCCATAGTTTGACATGGGAAAGCGTTGTAGGTCTAGAGATACATGCTCAAATAAATGCAAAATCCAAATTGTTTTCAAATTCTGCTACACTTTTTAATACACCTACTAACTCTCAAGTGACATATTTTGATGCTGCCTTGCCAGGTTGCCTGCCTGTAAGTTGTTTTTTCCTTTTAAGAATTTTAAATAAAATGCCAATGTAAATTTTATAGACTGGGATTTGACAGCATAGACAATCAACTCATCAAGTTTGTGGATGAAAATCTAAGCTTGGTTAAATTTCAATTTGCATATTAAAATGCAATTTGTCTGCCAAGTTATATCTTGCTAGAAAACACTTAAAAAACTCGATTATAGTGGTTGACTCATAGGTTTACCAATATGCTTTCATGCACCCAAAAGGTTGAAAAAGGTTGTGACCGCTAGGAATCTAAATGTTTTTGGAATTCGATAATATACTCAAGAACAATATAGAATAGCATATAGCAGAAAATAGTTTGTTATATTTGCATTGTTGTCAATCAATAATCATGTTTCAAAATGCGAATACTGAAATAATAACAGCAAAAAAACCTGCTGAAGTATATTTTTTTGGTGTTTTCTAAAATTGTATGCATAAATTAAAATATTTGAAGCTGTAATATGGAAAAACAAATTTATAATTACATTGAGATATTAATTCGGCATCTAAACGGTTAAAGATGAAAATAATGAATTTTGCTTAGTAGCCACTGACTGGTAGTTTGATTTTTTTTTTAAGTAACCAATTATTGGCTTGTGAGATTAATTTGTTTAGTAACCAATAAGTCACTGAATGTTAAATCAGGGGTGATTCTCGTCCGAAATTTCCGAAAATTTAAGGCATCCTCTTCCGAAAATTTGAAATTGGGTTATCAGTTCCGCATAGTTGCCAACTTGTACGGTTTTGCTCACGGGAAAAACAATTGCGTAGAAATGCAAATTTCGTGATAGGATCGCTGAAATAGCTACATATCGTCAATATTTCGTGGGAAAACGACGATTTCGTCAATGTTTTTGTAAACGAACTTTGTCAAAAGATCGATGAAATTCGTGAATTTCCTGTGCGTATCGCGGAAAAAACGGCAATTTCATCAAATATCGCAGATAAAACGTTGATTTATTCTGAAGACGGCGGGAAAACGACGATTTCGTCTAAAGATTGCGGATATAACGCCGATTTCGTTAAAAGATCGCAGAAAAAAGCGCCGTTTTCGATAAAAGATCGCTTAAAAATATTTTGTTAAAAGAATATTTGAAAAAATACGCCGATTTCATAAAAAGATCACGGAAAAAACGCCGATTTCGTCAAAAGATCGCGGGAATAAAACGCCGTTTGCGAGAAAAAATCGCTTAAAAAAGCAAATTTTGTCTAAAGATTATAGGTGAAAACTGGGAAATTTGATTAGTAGCCAGTGGCCGGTAGAGCCAGTTTCATTAGTAGCCACTTTTTAAAAGTTAGTAGCCACTTTTCAAAAATAGGTCAAAATGGCTATTATTTATTTATTTAGTGGCTAGTGAGTTACAAAGTTACACATATTTGGTTAAAAATAAAACTGTCTTTCCACTCAATGGAAAAATATGAATTGGTGATTAATATTGCAGATAAAATTATAAGTAATAAACTATATTTAAATATATATTAATACATTGTATAAAACAAACAAGAAAATTGTATTTTTAAATTTAAAAATAATTTCACATCTTTCTTGGATATTTTATTCTTACTTAAAATTGGTGGTAATTATTAAATTTGGCGAGTGTACAGATAAATATAAATATTCTTTGCTTTGGCTGAGATTTCAAAACTCCAGATGTCTTATTAAGGCAAAATCAGAGAGTGCCAATGTGTTGCTGAGGTGGAGGAAGCCTGCTTGGTAGCAGTAAAGTCAGATGCTAAATTTGCAGTATTACTCGCCTAAGTGGCGAGTGCTAATTTTGTCCTATATTTTTAAAGTAATTGGCTATAATGTTTCAATCTTTCTTGACACCTACATAAACTTTAATCATAAATTAAAAAAAAAAATTGTACCAGCCAACTATTACTGGTACAATTAATGAGCATATGGCAAAAGTGAAAGATTTAAGATACAGCAATGTCCTTAAAATCTCCTTGCATCCAGAGGTAAAAATGGTATAATTTATTTGAAATGCATGTGGAATTAAAATTGATGACTATATTTTGTAGGAAAAAAAAAAAAAAAAATTCTTGAAAACATAATCCAAATAAAGAGTTCATAGTAAAAAGCCAAAATATAGAAAATACAACAAAGTTGCTAAATATGCTTGCATCCGATAGAAAGAAAGAATTAACCAATTCACTAATTAGATGCAAACAAAGAAGAGATGCATATATTCATGAAAAAAGCTGTATTTCACAAAGCAAATTAATAAGATTTTTTAATCGCCGAGTGGCGACTAGGGTGGCGATCGATGGCCGATTTTTAATTTAAAGAATTAACCAGTTCACTAATTAAATGCAAACAAAGTAGACATGCATATATCCATGAAAAAAGTTGTATTTCACAAAGCAAATAAATAAAATTTTTTAATCGCCTAGTGGCGACTAGGGTGGCGATCGATGGCCGATTTTTAATCGCCACTTTTACAACTTTAATCGCCACGTGGCGAGTGGCGACCGTTAATTTACACCTATACTAAAGATCGTCGAAAAAACGCCAATTTCATTTTTTAAAAAATGAAAAAATGCCGATTTTGTCAAAAGATCGTGGAAAAACCGCCGATTTTGGCAAAAGATCGCAATAAATCGCCCTCCCCGCCAATTTCCGAAAATGCGATGCGAATTTCCGAAAAAAAAATTCATCCAGAATCGCCCATGTATTTAATTTTAAAAATGTAGTTTACAATGAATAAGTAATTTATGCAATAAATAAAAATATTTGTTATTTTGAATGAATAATTTCAGATACTAATTTTCAATATATTTTAAATTTTAATATTTTAAAATAAGTTAATAGCAAAGCTGTACACAATATGCTTATACATCTCTAACTATATAAGTCCTATCTAGATATGGTATTTGTGTTGGTAACTACTTAAGTATCCTTTTTATTTTTTAACTATTTGCCTAGAATCTGACAATAATAAAATGAGTATGTTTATCCACTGACTAGTACCTGTGAAAATGAAAAGATCGTCAAATATATGGTACATTGTCATATCAGAAACATCCAAGGTATAGAAAAAGAAATAAAAAAACAGAAAATCCTGCATTTGATCAGTTGTTTCGGTGTTTTTAATCGACAGTTTTTCAAGTTGAATCGCTAAGTAGTGCTTGGAATATGCTCATATATAATTGCTCATTGTATCATGTATGTTTTTTTTAGAGAGAGTTTTTTTTATATATAAAATTTTTATATATACAGTAAATCTCTATAGTCATCTGGATCACCAAATATCTAGATAGATATCAGGGATATATATATATACATATATATATAAATTGTCATACACAAAAAAAAAAAACACTCATTGAAATGCAAATTGTAAATTTTCGTTAACAAAATTATAATTGCCTTAAAATTTCTATATGAAACAATGTTAAAATTTGTTAATTGTAATTTTTAAAATCTATATTTAGATTTTTTAAGTTAGTATTTCACATTTACAGAATTTCTGTATTCTCGTGTTATAAGAAAAATCTGAAGAAGTAAAAAAGATGATCAAATTTTACATTTTTTTTGTCTTTCTTTTTAAGAATGCGTTTTTTTCTTTTAATTAATATTTGTAAAAAATGTAATCTTATATTTCCATATTATATTTATTTCTTTTCGTTTAATTAGGGGGACTTTACCCCATTCAAGCTATACATATAAATGAAAGCTTTAAAGTTCATTTAGAAGAGAAAATATCTGAATAGGCCCAATTCCTGCAGCATTATACAAATCACGTTTATTATGTGACCTTTGTCCTCTCCTTTAAACTGTGTCTTAATGGGGTTTGACTGTATTTTAGTTTTCTTTGTTTTATAATAAATATCACATGTAAATATGTATTTCAATTGAAAAATGTTTTAAGTTACTATTATTTGGCCTTTTTAAAATCTGAAAACAGTAGATAAGAAGCAGATTTTCCAAAATATGTAGTAAATTCAAATGATGCAATTTTTGATACAAAATTTGAAGTATAAGGCCCAATCCATGTCGATTCAGGCAGGGGGGTTACCTTCATAGTCTCAGAAGTTCTTTGATTGAACATATGTTAAAATTCAGCAAAAAGTAAAATTCCTGTAATTTTTGGTTTTCCCCAAAAAAATTTCTGGACCGAGATACAAGGTGCCAAAGATGGCATCCCAAGCACCTTTTCCCGTTTGCTATTTTCGAAAAAAAGTTTAAAGTGCTGTATCTCTGAAACGATGCAAGATATTTCGTTGCAATTTATTTTATTTTAAAGATAATATTTTTCTGCTTTAAAAGATATACTCCATTTTGAAATATGTATTTAATTATTTTTACAGCAGCCTTCTAAAAAAATTTTTTTTTAATCAAAAATAATTTTTTTCTCAAAAATGCCAAACTTACAAATTTTGATTTTTTTTACTGTTAGTCAATACCATTGAGTACTACCTTTACTGTAAAGGAGAACTTCCACTTTTGAGTTTAACAAGTTTTAGAATCATTTTAAGAATTTAGAGAATTTTACAGGAACTGCATGTCAAAAGTTCCAGTAAAAGTCTCTCAATTTTTGTTTATTTGTATCATATGTAGCCTATTACATATCCTAAACAAGTTAGAAATCACACGCCAAACATGGTAAATGAGGTGAATTCATACTATGACTAGTTTTATAAATATTTAGATCTTGGTGCAATAAGTATTACACTCTTGTGAAAACTGGCATGAATACAAAATTTATTATGTTTCTATATATTAAATTCAGTAATATGGAAGTAATATGAATCCATCTTAAAAAGAATGGCATAGTCCATGTCAATTCAGGCAGCCAAAGAAAAAATCTTACCTTCATAGTCTCAGAAGCTCTTTGATTGAACATATGTTAAAATTCAGGAAAAAATAAAATTCCCGTAATTTTTGGTTTTCCCCAAAAAAATTTCTGGACCGAGATACAGGGTGCCAAAGATGGCATCCCGAGCACCTTTTCCCGTTTGCGATTTTTGAAAAAAAGTTTAAAGGGCTCTATCTCTGAAACGATGCAAGATATCTCATTGCAGTTTATTTTATTTTAAAGATAATATTTTTCTGCTTAAAAAGATATACTCTATTTTGAAATATGTATTTAATTATTTTTACAGCAGCCTTCTAAAAAAAATTTTTTTTAATCAAAAATAATTTTTTTCTCAAAAATGCCAATCTCAAAAATTTTGATTTTTTTACTGTTAGTCAATACCATTGAGGACTACCTTCACTGTAAAGGAGAACTTCCACTTTTGAGTTTAACAAGTTTTAGAATCATTTCAAGAATTAAGAGAATTTTACAGGAACTGCATGTCAAAAGTTCCATTAAAAGTCTCTCAATTTTTGTTTATTTGTATCATATTTAGCCTTTTATATAACCTAAACAAGTTAGAAATCACACATCAAACATGGTAAATGAGGTGCATTCATACTATGACAAGTTTTATAAATATTTAGATCTTGGTGCAATAAGTATTACATTCTTGTGAAAACTGGCATGAATACAAAATTTATTATGTTTCTATATATTAAATTCAATAATACGGAAGTAATATGGATACATCTTAAAAAGAACATAATCACCAGGGCAACCTAGAATCATTACCTATCATGGGATATTTAATTATGTATGATAGAATTTAATAGAATGAACAATCATCCATTAATTTCATAGTGATGGATATATTCATCTATTGCTATCATAGTACCTATATTGCACAAACTTTGAACAGCAAGCAAGAAGAAATTTCATTTGTCCAACCAAGATCTCTGAAACAATTGCAAAATATTCAGATTCACAATTTATAAAACGGAATTTTTATTGCATGTGTATATTACTGTGAATGGTGGGTTGCAAAGGTAAATGATATCAGTTGTTTATGAAATTGTCGTTAACTTTATGCTCCCACTTGGATCGGCTGTTGGGTATAGATTTCCACCTGCAAAACAGCAACATCACCACCAGTGTTCACTTTCTATTCACAATGTTTTAAGGATTATGGAAGCCCCAGACCCTATTAGTTAAACAGGAAGGCATCACTAATTATCAAAGGAAGATACAGATACTGTTCAACAAATTATCAAGTCTATGAATTTCTAATTTCAGTTCGAAGCAGAGTACACTGGAAGTAATATTCTTTGAAACTTATACATATATTTTGTAAACTTTTGCATGTTTTTTTTCTTTTGTAAGCTATTTTTAAAGCTGTCAGTTTCATATACTTATTAAGAAATAAAATCCTATGTCAAACAAGACTAAGATTTTGATTTCCTGAGACCAGTATGTGATTGTCATACAGGAATTGGTAAAATATATGGCAAAATTTCACATGTGTTTTGATAACTTGTCAAAATCAAAATTGGAAGTTTTCCGAAATAAGGAAGGCAGTAAGTACTCAATGGTATTAATCAACAGCAAAAAAATAAATAAATAAATTTAGGATTGGCATTTTTGATTTCTTTTAATTAAAAAAAAATCAAAAGGCTGCATCAGAAAATATGAATACAATTTTACAAAATTGAATATATCATTTCAAACAAAAAAGTTACCTTCAAAAGAATAAAAAAAAAATGTTGTCAGATGATATGAAAGTTAAATTAAAACTTTGAAAAAAAGACACTCAAACATTTTATTCATCCTGTTAAATCCTATCACGCATAATTAATTCAAACATATCCCATGATAGGTAATGATTCTAGGTTGCCCTGGTGATTACATTCTTTTTAAGATGGATTGATATTACTTCTGTATTACTGAATTTAATATATAGAAACATAATAAATTTTGTATTCATGCCAGTTTTCACAAGAGTGTAATACTTATTGCACCAAGATCTAAATATTTTTAAAACTAGTCATAGTATGAATGCACCTCATTTACCATGTTTGTGTGTGATTTCTAACTTGTTTAGGATATGTAATAGGCTACATATGATACAAATAAACAAAAATTGAGAGACTTTTATTGGAACTTTTGATGTGCAGTTCCTGTAAAATTCTCTAAATTGTTGAAATGATTCTAAAACTTGTTAAACTCAAAAGTGGAAGTTCTCCTTTACAGTGAAGGTAGTCCTCAATGGTATTGACTAACAGTAAAAAAAATCAAAATTTTTAAGATTGGCATTTTTGAGAAAAAAATTATTTTTGATTAAAAAAAAATTTTTTTAGAAGGCTGCTGTAAAAATAATTAAATATATATTTCAAAATGGAGTATATCTTTTTGAGCAGAAAAATATTATCTTTAAAATAAAATAAACTGCAACGAAATATCTTGCATCGTTTCAGAGATAGAGCACTTTAAACTTTTTTTCGAAAATCGCAAACGGGAAAAGGTGCTCGGGATGCCATTTTTGGCACCCTGTATCTCGGCCCAGAAATTTTTTTGGGAAAAACCAAAAATTACGGGAATTATTTTTTTTCCTGAATTTTAACATATGTTCAATGAAAGAACTTCTGAGACTATGAAGGTAACCCCCCTGCCTGAATCGACATGGATTCGGCCGAATGTAATCACCAGGGCAACCTAGAATCATTACCTATCATGGGATATGTTTGAATTAATTATGCGTGATAGGATTTAACAGGATGAATAAAATATTTATGAGTGTATTTTTTTCAAAGTTTTAATTTGACTTTCATAACACTTGACAACCCTTTTCACAACATTTGTTGCTTTTTTTTTTCTTTTGAAGGTAACATTTTTTTTGTTTGAAATGATACATTCAATTTTGAAAAAATGTATTCATATTTTCTGATGCAGCCTTTTCATTTTTTTTTTTTTTTTATTATTATTAAAAGAAATCAAAAATGCCAATCCTAAATTTATTTATTTTTTTTATTATATTTTTCTTTTGCTGTTGATTAATACCATTGAGTACTTACTGCCTTCCTTATTTCGGAAAACTTCCACTTTTGATTTTGACAAGTTATTGAAACACATGTAAAATTTTGCCTTATATTTTACCAGTTCCTGTATGACAATCACATACTGGTCTCAGGAAATCAAAATCTTAGTCTTGTTTGACTTAGGATTTTATTTCTTAATAAGTATAAGAAACTGACAGCTTTAAAAATAGCTTACAAAAGAAAAAAAACATACACTAAAGTTTACAAAATATATGTATAAGTTTCAAAACATATTACTTCCAGTGTACTCAGTTTAGAACAGAAATTAGAAATTCATGGACTTTATAATTTGTTGAACAGTATCTGTATCTTCCTTTGATATTTAGTGATGCTTTCCTGTTTAACTAATAGGGTCTGGGGCTTCCATAATCCTTAAAACATTGTGAATAGGAAGTGAACACTGCTGGTGGTGTTGCTGTCTTGCAGGTGGAAATCTATATCCAACAGCCGATCCATGTGGGAGCATAAAGTTAACGACAATTTCATAAACAACTGATATAATTTACCTTTGCAATCCACCACTCACAGTAATATACACAAGCAACAAAAATTCCTTTTTATAAATTGTAAATCTGAATATTTTGCAATTGTTTCAGAGATCTTGGTTGGACAAATGAAATTTCTTCTTGCTTGCTGTTCAAAGTTTGTGCTTTATAGGTACTATGATATTAATAGATGAATTTACCCATCACTATGATATTAATAGATGATTGTTCATTCTATTAAATTCTATCATACGTAATTAAATATCCCATGATAGGTAATGATTCTAGGTTGCCCTGGTGATTACGTTCTTTTTAAGATGGATTCATATTACTTCCATATTACTGAATTTAATATATAGAAACATAATAAATTTTGTATTCATGCCAGTTTTCACAAGAGTGACTATACTTATAAAACTAGTCATAGTATGAATTCACCTCATTTACCATGTTTGACGTGTGATTTCTAACTTGTTTAGAATATGTAATAGGCTATATATGATACAAATAAACAAAAATTGAGAGACTATTATTGGAACTTTTGACATGCAGTTCCTGTAAAATTCTCTAAATTCTTGAAATAACTCTAAAACTTGTTAAACTCAAAAGTGGAAGTTCTCCTTTACAGTGAAGGTAGTACTCAATAGTATTGACTAACAGTAAAAAAATCAAAATTTTTAAGATTGGCATTTTTGAGAAAAAAATTATTTTTGATTAAAAAAAAAATTATTTAGAAGGCTGCTGTAAAAATAATTAAATACATATTTCAAAATAGAGTATATCATTTTTAGCAAAAAAATATTATCTTTAAAATAAAATAAACTGCAACGAGATAGCTTGCATTGTTTCAGAGATAGAGCACTTTAAACATTTTTTTCGAAAATCGCAAACGGGAAAAGGTGCTTGGGATGCCATCTTTGGCACCCTGTATCTCGGTCCAGAAATTTTTTTTGAACTAATTTGAAAAAATTAGTGGTCCGCAGGACCAGTGCCTTTTATCGGACCCAGAGAAAACCGTAATCGATCGCACATAAATTTTTTTATTATTATTATCAGCGATGTCGCGGACGTGCTACAGCGCGTAAATTACGCAAAAAAATCGGCAATGGGACGGGAAAAAATAGCTCTTAATCGTCCCACGGGACGCATAATTTCGTTAAAGGATCGCGAAAAAACGACAAATTTCGTTAAAAAATCGCAAAATAACGACTAATTTCCGGCAAATTTTGTCAAACATAGTGTGGAAAAAATGGCTAATTTCATTCCAAAACCCGAAAAAAAAGACAGATTTCTTCAAAAGATCGCGAAAAAACGGCAAATTTCGCCCAAAATAGCGATAAAACGGGAAATTTTGCAAAAAAAATTGCGGAAAACGGCAGATTTTATCAAAAAATAGCGGAAAAATGGCAGGTTTCTTCAAAAAATTGCAAAAAAAGTCAGATTTGTTCAAAAAGTTGCGAAAAAACGACAAATTTTTCCGAAAATCGCAATAAAACGGCAAAGTTTGTCCAATAAATCGCAAAAAACGACAAATTTCCTCAAAAGATTGCGAAAAAACGACAAATTTTGTCAAAAAATCGCTAAATAGCAACTAATTTCCGGCGAATATCATTAAAAAAAATCGCAAAAAAAGGCTAATTTCATCTTAAAACCCCATAAAACCGCAGATTTCTTCAAAAAGATCGCGAAAAAACGGCAAATTTCGTCTAAAAATCGCGATAAAACGGCAAATTTTTTCAAAAAATATCGCGAAAAACGGTATATTTCGGTATACTTGTTATCTTCTATACTTAATTAAGCATTATTTTATAATTAAATTTGTATTTTGCACATTTATTCTTTAAAAAGTACCAAAAATTTCTCTTAAATTAATATTGGTTTTAATTACTTATTATTAAATAAAATATTGAATTTTATTTTTCTTGTGCAAATGAACAAGTTCAATTTTTCGTCGAAAAATATGACTTATTATTAGTGGGTGACTTATTATTAGTCCCGGATCCTGGGGACCCCTGATTTTTCAATTGCAGCTGCATCACTGACACTAGCTACAATTCCACCACTCTGGCTACAATTTGGAGAAAAATTGAAAGAAATTTGCATTAAACCTTACAGTCAGTTGAAATAAGTAATTGCAAATAAAATATCCAATTAATAATTTGATAGTTTTTCTTTTTGTACTGTTTATTTAATTTTTAGTAAATTATAATTTTGCATTTTATTATGCTGAAAATTTTGGATAAATGCAAAATAAGATTGGTTTATTTTCCAGGGAGGGGTGGGGGGAGGCCACTCTAAGTGTTAGAATTATTTATTAGAATTTTATGTAGCGGACCAGTGATGATATCTGCAGACCAGTAAATTCTCATACTTACTGGTCCTTGGGGACCAGTGACTTTTTTTTAGGAATTCTAACGCTGTATATATATATATATTAGACAAATTTAAAAGCTGATTAGTTACTACACACCACAATCTAATCACCTATATATCTGCTAAAGATGGTTAAATTTCTATGTATAGTTTTTGATCCAATAAAGCTTATATAATGTGTTATCTTGACTGATTTGAACATAAAATAGCTTTTAAATTTTTTTTTTTTTTTTTAATTTAAAAACAGTCTGTTTCAACGTGTTTACCCTACTACCATTATTTTTCATGTTATTATACTTTTTTTTAGGAATTCTAACGCTGTATATATATATATATATATATATTAGACAAATTTAAAAGCTGATTAGTTACTACACACCACAATCTAATCACCTATATATCTGCTAAAGATGGTTAAATTTCTATGCATAGTTTTTGATCCAATAAAGCTTATATAATGTGTTATCTTGACTGATTTGAACATAAAATAGCTTTTAATTTTTTTTTTTTTTTTTTAATTTAAAAACAGTCTGTTTCAACGTGTTTACCCTACTACCATTATTTTTCATGTTATTATACTTTTTTTTAGGAATTCTAACGCTGTATATATATATATATATATTAGACAAATTTAAAAGCTGATTAGTTACTACACACCACAATCTAATCACCTATATATCTGCTAAAGATGGTTAAATTTCTATGCATAGTTTTTGATCCAATAAAGCTTATATAATGTGTTATCTTGACTGATTTGAACATAAAATAGCTTTTAATTTTTTTTTTTTTTAAATTTAAAAACAGTCTGTTTCAACGTGTTTACCCTACTACCATTATTTTTCATGTTATTATACTTTTTTTTAGGAATTCTAACGCTGTATATATATATATATATATTAGACAAATTTAAAAGCTGATTAGTTACTACACACCACAATCTAATCACCTATATATCTGCTAAAGATGGTTAAAATTCTATGCATACTTTTTGATCCAATAAAGCTTATATAATGTGTTATCTTGACTGATTTGAACATAAAATAGCTTTAAATTTTTTTTTTTTAATTTAAAAACAGTCTGTTTCAACGTGTTTACCCTACTACCATTATTTTTCATGTTATATGCAATAGTTTTATGCAATACATGATAATAAATGATTTATAAATCCGCTTCAAGAATAAAAATCTATTAATGATTTATGATAAAATGACATATTTTTACCCTTTATCAATATTTTACCAGACAATCATTATTTTAATTTTTGCAGCTTTTGTAATATATTTATTCTCATTTATAGGCACTTAATAAGTATTGTGTTGAAGCAGGCATTATGACTGCCTTAGCTTTGAACTGTACAATTAACAAAGTTTCTACATTCGATAGAAAGCATTACTTTTATCCTGATTTACCTGTAAGTATGAAGATTTTGCTTTAATTTAATTTAATTATGTTTACTTATTGTAATGCTAATATCAGAAACTGTTCCTGCCAAGTCTAAAGTTTTTTTTTCTTCTTCTTCTTCTTTAAATAGAAACAATCTTATTCAGGTATGAGGGAAAAAAAAAAAAAATCTGCATTTATTTTCTATCCAAACAATTTCCAATGCAATCTCCAATACAATTTGATTATCCTGTCATCCAATTTCAACAAATTATATAATTGGAGGAATGTTGTCATTCTAAAATTTTAAGATATGAATAATAAATTAATTTATATTAAAAAAAAATCGCTAAACAATAGGTTTACTTTAATGATGAAGTTCACTTATGACATAGTGACATACCAAATATAAAAATTGATTTATCTAAATTAACTTTGGGTAAAAGAATACCAATTGTTTACATAATTAAATGCAGAATTATTAAATTAAACCATAAACAAATAGATATTTTCAAGATTGTATTTGTGAACAACATGTGAATATTTTAAATGTAATAATTGAATTTTAATGATATGAGAAATATCAGTAATAACAGCTATTTATAAGGATCCTAATGCTCTTTATTTAGTCAACAAATGAAGACGGATATAGCTGTAAAAAATATATAAACATTAAATGTGGGTTTGAAACAAAAGAAATCAAAATGTATAGTAACTTTTATAACAAAAGAGCAAATAAATTAGTAATACGTTAATTAAAATCAAAATAAAATATTGAATTTAAAAACTTGATGATGTTACAGACAGTTGTAACAAGTTTAATGTCAAGTGAATGTGACATTTATGATAATCTATTATTTACATTTAATCTTATGGTTTAGCAGCAATTTTTTGGTTGACAGGATAATCCAAGTAGTATCCAATTTCCTCTGCTTGAAAGAAAATTATTTTGAAAGACTGTACCTATAAAATTACATGTGAAAATCTCTTAAAATCATCAAACTAAATTAATACTTGCAAAAAACAATACAAATACACTTTATAAGATAACTAAATACCTTATGTTCATGAACTTGAGATTGTTTGAATTTTGTTTGCCAGTTTTCAATTATCTATTCATTTTTATTTATTTATTTATTTGTGTGTGTGTGAAAATATTTGTATCATTATAAATTTTCAGAATGTTGCTATCTGAGTGATGAAACATGTTGATCTAAATAAAATATTTATTTGCCTTGTAAATGCATTTTTATCACTTTTAGCAAGTATTAACTTAGTTTGAAGACTTTACTTAGCAGTAACATTGAACAGCAATCTTAAAGTGTCAATTTTAGGGCACACAGTTTTACTAACATATTTTTCTCAGATGGTTTGTGAAACCTTCAAACTAAGTTAATACTTGCTAAAAGTGATAAAAATACCTTTACAAGACAAATAAATGCTTTATTCTAATTTTTGTTTCTTGACTTACTGTTATATGTCTTGAAATTTCTGTTATCCAAAGAACCGTATATTGATAGCTTTCTGCAGTTTATAGTCATTGAGTTAAAATAAGTCATCATGCAATAATTGATGCTTTCATAAATGCTCTTCTCTTTCACTAGGGGACTTTGCCCTTACGAGCTACACTCATCAACCCCTGTTCAGACCTAGCAGACAAAAAAAAAAATAAAATAAAAATTTAAAAAAAATGCTAATTTGATTGGCTTTAAAATTATCAAGGAAGATTGAGTTATAAATTAAAGAAACAATGATGATCTTTTTGTAAACAGGTTTTTATTCATTCTCCTTCAATTGGGTAATTTAAAGGTCAAATGAGTTTCTGTTTAAAAAATCTAATAACTGTTTTTGTTTTTGATTAAATAAGATCAGTTAAACATTTGCAAATAATCTAATATAAAATGAATTTGTAAAGAGAGTCATTGTGTCAAGATATTCTATAACAATGCTATAAGAAAGTTGTTTTAGATAAGTCATTTTGAATGCATCACTTTAAATCTGGTGTAATTTTCCCTAAAATTTTCTTTCTTGTTTTAATATTCCCATAAAAATACCTTTCTTGTTACAAAGGAAATATTTGCACTGTTTTAGAACTCCCAACAATTGTTTAAAAGACCATCTCAAATAGGAAATAAATATCTTCTTTAAACATATTCTTAATTTTAATTTGTTTTGCAATATTATTGTTTTGTCATTTTAAATGTGATATAATTTCACCTATTTACTGCTTTTCAAGCATATTAATTTTGTTATTTTAAATTTTTATTTCTCTTTTAAAATTCATATGCAAATACTTTTGTTGCTGGAAAGGAAATATTTTTATTTGTGTTGCCTTAAATTTAGCAAGAATACAGTTGAACCTCGTTAACATGAACCTCAAGGGAATATCAAAATTTTGTTCATGTAAACAGTAATTCATATTATCAGTATCATATCTTTGTATTTGTCTTTATAGGGGACTGTGAAAACAATTCATGTTAAAAGTAATTTATGTTAAACGTGTTCATGTTAAAAAAGTTTGACTGTAGTTTAAAAGATTATCCAGAAAAGTGAAATAAATGTGTTGTGTAAATATATTTTTAAATGTAAAATATTTGACCAGATTATTATGTGGCATACGACAAAACTCTTCCCATTTGCCACTTTTAATGAACATTAATGCATTTATTAGTTATTTTCTTTGTTCTTTAAAATCCATCTGTAAATATAGCTTTTAAGACATAATTACAATATTTTCTTGCTTATAATAGGCAATCATTTAATTCTAATTTAAAAGTTTTTTTTTTTAAATCTTATTAACAGATGCATGTAAATAAATTTTTTATTTGAAAGAATTATTATTCTTTGCATTTTTTTTTTTTTTTTTACAAATTGGCAACAACTTAAAATAGTAATCTTTGCTGAAATATGCAAAAAATATCTCTCAAAATGCTGAAAATTTGAATTTAAAATGAAAATAAAGCACCAAAAAATTAATCAAATCAAAAAAATAATTGCAATCTGTACACCGGTCTTTCCTAATGTATCAAATAATCTAAAAATTACCAAATTCCTATGTATAGTTTTTGCTTCTATAAAACTTTTTTTTAATAAAATGATTTTGACCAATTTTAACATTAAATATCTTTTAAAATAATTATTTGATTTAAAAACTGTCTACATCAGTGTGTATATCAAAAAATTCTCTACAATACTACTTATTTTTATATTTTAGAATGCAGTAGTTTTCTTAATATTAACAAAGAAAGATCTCCTGTCACAAAAAATTCAATGTCAGCAGCAGTAACAACGTTTTTTTACTTTTTTTAGAATACAGAGATTATATGGCAGAAGCCTACCTCACATAATGCTGCATTGTATTTTTAAAACATTCCAATGAAGTTGAAAACTTCATGAATTAGATTTATCTGTCTGTCTGTGCTCAAACTCGTGTAAATATAGTCAGATTGCCATGCAATTGATTTGCAATATTGGGAATCATCATGACATGTTTACTATTCAAAATGAAGTGTATACCATTCATAGTTCTTTACAGGGGCACTCAAAAGTATCGTTACATTACCGTCTATGCGGAAAAATCATTTGTGGTGTATTTTAGCAGTGTATAATATTTTAAATTAATGAAATTTTATACAATTTTAAGCTGCATCCAAACATAGTTATTTCAAAATATAGTATGTGTAACATTTGTTGTATGCATACAGAGAAACTGAAACCATTATATTATGATCTATGAAAAAAAAAATGTTTGCAGCCTTTTTAATCATGTTAATTTGATAAAAACATTATGAATTTGTGAGGATACATGTTTTCTGTCGAATAGGGTATGCAAAGTATTTACTGTCTGACTCCTATAAGAAACACTCTGGAACTGATCTGAGATCGTTCTGTTGCCAAGGTAACTGGTCAGTCGACTTTTTTTAAGGGAAGTCCGGCATTTGCTTTTCTGCCATTCAACGGATCATTTCTCGAATAAGCAGTCATTTTTTGTCCCATGGATGAAGTTCCTTCCTTACAAGTTTTGGAACCCTCAAAAGCAGGAAGCCTACTCAGGGTTTTTCTTATCTCGGTCAGAGAGTATCAGTCATTTGCAGGATCACACAAAAAAGTTTGGTTGACTTATGGGAACTGTTCGTAGTGTGTTTCAATTATGCTGAATAATTTCAAACATGACAAAATAGATATACATTACTGAGTTTTACTACAAGATGGTGGCATTAAATTTTGCATTGCATTTGTCATTCATTTATAGAGTTACATAAAATATTTTGGATATGATACAGTATCCAACATTTTGTCTATCTATATATATAAAATAAGAGATGTCTGTCTGCCTGATCGCGGATAACGCCGAAATTGTAACACTCAGATCTCTGAAATTTTTGTCATGAGTGGATGCGGCCACCAGAAAGTGCACCTCGCAGCCGAATTTTTAAATTTCAATCTAGAACTTTTTTTAAAAATTAAAACGTACTGGGCAAGAGGATATTTGCAGCTTTCCACTAACCCAACTCAACGAAGCAATCTGGTTTGAGGCTACTTGCTGCTCATCGCCAATACGCAGCAACGAAGAAGCCAGCCAATAAGAGCAAGCGGTAAATACAGGATTGAAGGGCTGCATTATCGCGGCGCGGCTGAATTGAATATTGAATCATTGAATGCTATCAACATCTGTATAAACACGCGTATTTATAAATATTGCTCCTTTTGATGATTTATTTTCTTAGTTTTATTAAATTCTTCATGTTTTTTAAAAAACTTAGTTTTTAACTACGTAAGTTTTTTTTTCCAATTTTTTCTTTTTTCATGTTAAACGTATAATGTCAGGTACATAGCCGGCAAGTTTAGGCCTATTTCAGCGAAGAGAATTTTTCTTTTTTATGAAGAGTTTCATATCAAATTGAAACGGTAAATAGGTTATGAATAAAGTCTTTATTTCTTTTTCAAATTCACATTGTATATGTATAAAAAAAACCTGGCTTGAAATCATATTGTCATTTTTTCGTTTGTTTGTTTTTAGGAGGGGAGCGGGAATTTTCGAATTGACTTCTGATAATCTGACACTTTCTTACAAAACTCATGTCAGAAAACAGTGTTCCCCCCCCCCCCCTCATACTAAAAGTTTAATTAAAACATGCATCTTACACTTCATTGAATGTATTCATTTCTGAGCAAACGCATAATATTGAAGAAATATTTACATTGTTATCTGCATTTGGCCAGATAAACATTTTCCTAATTAAAGTTTCAAGTTCATATCTTTTAAAAGAAGGGAAAAAAACCTGGCTGGAAAAAGTATTGATTTTCGTATTTTTAAAAACTACTTTTTTGGGGGGAGAAAGCGATTGGACTTTTTTCCATTTTTTTGACTAAATAGGTATAAGCAGCTTTGCAAATCATTATATATTTAAAGTTTCAATTTTTCTTTATAAAACTCATTTTGTTGACTAAATAGGTATAAGCAGCTTTGCAAATCATTATATATTTAAAGTTTCAATTTTTCTTTATAAAACTCATATGTCATAAAATGATTTTTTCCCCCTCAAACTTAAATTATTTTGATTAAAACCTCCATCGGTACTTATGTATTAAAGCCACCCCAACGGAACTGAATCTATATCGCCCCATTAAGTGTTTTCAATTTTGAAAGTGTTTTGATTTTAAATAGTGTCTAATTTTATGATTTGTTGCAGAAATTTTAAGTGTAGATTAACGGTACATAAAAACCCCTTTCAAAGATTTTCCCCAGAAGCCCCTTTTCAAAGATTTATTTTTGGATATATTTTTCTATTTTAACATGAATGGAGATTTTAAATATTTGCAATTTTGTTTGAAAACATCAATGGTCCCGAGCAACGCCGGGCGGGTCAGCTAGTTAAGTATAATTGCTGAAAATGTGTTTTTAACTAAAATTTTGCATACTACATGGTATACATAAATTTTATAGACTATATGCAGAACTAGACAAAAGAATTACTGAGAATGAACATGAATTGCTTAAGAATATTTTTTAATTTATCTGTTTTTACACTCAACTTTGTTTATTATACTAAAATGTTTGTAACATATAAATAAAATCATATACAGGGCTATGTAAAGAACACATGGCAGCCTATCAATAGTAATTC
Source organism: Maratus speculifer (assembly GCA_964019185.1). NCBI lineage: Eukaryota > Metazoa > Arthropoda > Arachnida > Araneae > Salticidae > Maratus > Maratus speculifer. The sequence goes on along the minus strand of OZ025289.1, from coordinate 273,556,315 downwards.
CTGGAAGTGTAATTTCAGTAATTTTAAGCATGTTTTTACCTGAATTAAATTTCATCTTAATATTAATGTGTATAAAAATGTGTGAATGTAATATACAGGGCTATGCAAAAGAATTCAAGTATATTTCTGTCTATGGGTAGAAATTGCTGAGGTTGAATTTTCAATTGTTTTATGGATTTTTTTTACAAAGCTAAATTTTAGTGTAGTATGTAGAATCTGTACAAATATTTGAATAATATACAGAGCTGCACAAAAGATTTGGAGTATCTTCCTGGCTATAGGTGTAATTGTTGAAATTTTATTTTCAAATTTGTCATATGTTTCTGAAATGTTTCTTAAGATATCTTCTTTATCTTATAAAAGAACAAAGTTTTGTTGCAGTATTTTGAAAGTGTAAACTTTTTCATAATTTATGCTCAGTACATGATTTTTCTTTCTTGTTTAAATCATTTTCATAGTAGGTAGGCCTATATTCTATGTTCCTAAGTTCATTTACAATTTCTTTTTAATATATAGTATAACCTGGCTAGACAATAGCTATTATTTAAAAAAATATAAGTTGTAGTTTTTTTAAATGTTAACGAATAAGGAAAAATGCTGCTTGTACTTATTTCTTCAATTGACTTTTGTACTTGAAATAAAAAAAATTGAGTTGGCAATGTGGAATTGAAAACATAGTTTTCAGTTAAAATTATTTTGTTTACCAATAACAATTCAGGGACGGCATCTGTCAAATCCTACCAAATATTTTGGTATGATTTGCACAAACTCTGCTTTATTCTAGGTATATCAGAAAGGTGAGGATTTGTACTTCTAAATGTACTTATTTTAGAAAAAATCCTTTATTTATTTATTTATTTATTTTTATGTTTTTGTTTGTTTTCTGCAGCAATTATAGATTTTGTAAAATTTCAACATATTATTATATTTTTATTTTTAGGCAGGATATCAAATTACTCAACAATTTCAACCTCTTGCAACCAATGGCCATGTAAAATTCTGTGTTATTGATAAAGTATATCAAAAAGTTTTATACGAATGTCGTTCTAACCTGAAGCAATTGCAGTTAGAACAAGATAGTGGTAGAAGTATTCATGTTGAAGGACAAAGAAGCCTGGTTGATTTAAACAGAGCAGGTATTGTAAAACAAAAATGGCTTATGTTGCTGTTTGCTGTGTTTTGAGAGGGTTTTTCCCTCTTCATAATGATGTTGGTTATTAAGTTTTTTTATATGCTAGTAAATTTTCATATTTCATATAACAATAGATTCTAGTTGTTTGGGAATCTATTTGATTAGACAATTATGTTAAGAACAGTTATTTCATATATAATTAATGTGTACATTAAAAATGTCAAATATTTAAATGACTTGATTTAATTGAAATTAATTATTATTATTTTTTATTTTATGGAAACAAAACACATTAAAGAAGTTTTATAATAATAATAATAATACTTAGAAAGTTCAAACATTTTATTAGTAAAATTATGCTTACAAATAATCTGTTGTTGAATGTATGTATTCAACAACAGAATGTAGTATTAATATTAAATAAAGTTTCATGTAGCATTAAAAAAACCAATGTATGACAAAATAAAATTATACCTAAATAATTTTTAAAATAATGAATTAGTAGACAAAAAGAAATATTGAATAATTTTCAATTTAAAAACTATTAAATTATTTAATTTTTTAAGCTTAAGAACAACAACATCAATATTTTCAAATTGTAGAGCATTAATGGATACAAATAAATAATAATTAATAATAATAAAATAAACAAATAAAACCCACATGTCATTGTGTACTTATCAAATTGACAATATTTTTAAGAAACCTATATAAATTAAATAAGAATTATATAAACATGCTACATGTTATACAAGCTCAAGAGGTTACTTAATTGATCCTCTGAGACTAGGTGTACTTTAGGGACTCACAACCATAGTAGGACATCGGCTTTGAAAAAAGTAATAAGAAATGAGATTGTTCATTTAGAAAATACATAAAATTTGTTTTATCAACTCTCATAATAAATCAAGTCTGTAAGCAGAAGACATATACAAGAAAGTATGTGAAAACAGACTTGGTTCATTGTGAGAGTAAATAAAACAGATTTCATGCACCTTCTAAATGAAGCAATTTTTCTTTTTCTTTCTTTTTTTTTCTTTTTTTTTTTTTTTTTTTTTTTTTACTTTTTTTTTGTCTTTACAAGAAAAAAGTATTGGATTTGTGAAAATTTTTTTAATCCGGTTTTTGACGAATATTTACGTTTTAGGAGTCAGATTCCAAAAAACATGTTTTTACAAAATTTTTATCTGCGAGCTTGTCAGTCAGTCTATCTGTCTATATGTGACATAAATTTTGTGGGTGTTCCATCTCAAGAACTAATGCACGGAATTTCACATAAACTTTAGATTCAGTTTGACTTTGATATAAACTGAATCTGATTAGTTCCTGGTGTATATTGCCCCACAGGTGGCACTGATATGCTGCCTTTTTCACATTTTTTGCAATAGCTATATCTCAAGAACTAATGGACGAATTTTTATAAAACTTCAGATTCTTTCAGTTCTTGATATAATGTGGTTTTGATTACGTTTTGGTATAAATTACCTGACAGGTGGTGCTGCTATGCGGCATTATTCATGATTATCACAATAGCTCTATCTCAGAAACTAATGCATGAATTTTCATCAAACTTCAGATTCAGCTAGTCCCTGATTTAAATTAGTATTCTTTAAGTTTTGGAGTAAAATACTCAACAGGTGACCTTCTATGCACCATTCACGATTATCGCAATAGCTCTATCTGAGGAATTAATGCGTGAATTTTTATTAAACTTCAAATTCAGTTAGTCCCTGATATAAATTGGTATTCTTTAGTTTTGGAGTAAAACGCTCGACAGGTGACGCTGTTATGAGGCATTATTCATGTTTATCGCAATAGCTCTATCTCAGGAAGTAATGCACGAATTTTCATCAAACTTCAAATTCAGTTACTTCCTGATATAAATTACCATAAAATTTCGTTAATCCGCCCCCCAAAATGTGACAAAAAATCGTAAAATAATTAGACGAGGGCACTTATACGGGATTTTTCCACGATCGTTTCACAAAATTTGCATTTTTTGAGAGCTATCTGCAGGATTTTTTCGCGATATTTGATGAGATTTGCAGGGTTTTATCGCGATTTTGACGAAATTTGCGGGGTTTTATCGCGATATTTGACGAATTTGCAGAGTTTTTTCGCGATACTTGAAAAAATTTGCGTTTTTTTATGGGGATGAGCGTTTTTTTCATGATTCTTTGATGAAATGTGCGTTTTTTCGTGATTTTTTCGCAAAATTCGTGCCTTTTTTGTTTTTTTTTACGAATTTCTCCTTTTTTCTGCATTTTTTCAACAGAATTTACGTTTTTTTTTTTTCGCGATTTTTTGACCGTTTATTTATAGATACCCTGGAGCCACAGAAGTCCCTCCTGGAGAAAAGTTTCATAATTCCATAGTGTAAGCAACCATTTTTTCATGGAACAAAATTTATTCCCATTGGCTTAATACTAATTTTATTTCCATTCAAAGGCCATCCCAGTTGAATTTCAACAATGAGCAACCAATTTCTTTGAAAATAATGAAACAAATTCCATTTTTACCTGGTTGTTTGAAGAAAGTTTTATTAGAAAAATAATTCCGGAGAACACTTAATTTATGGAACTTCTAAACTAAGTTTAGATTTTATTATTATTATTATTCCAGTTATTTTTAAATATGTAAACCCCTTTGTATCTTTTTAGCCAATGAATTCAACTCTGATAACGAATTAAGAATGACGGTAAATAAACTCCCTTGCCCTCCTTTTGGCAGGAAACTATCAAAAAATAGAGAAAGTAATAAAATCGTCATTATTTGTTCCCGACCAAAAAAATTACATTTATTTATTGAACTTTGAAAACGATATAGTAAAAGCAAATGTCAAAAGTATTCATTTTTTTAACTCTGCAGCAATTAACTTTTGTTTCGATACTTAATTTTTTGTATTTTTTCCTAATATGAATAATAAATTTTAATAATTTGTTTTTTTCAACAATTAAAATATAGATTTGAACATGTGTTCTATTAAGAGACCACCTCTCGGAGCAATCAATTTTTATTTGAGCGGAACATGGTCACTTTATTGACATCCTATTGCTGCATAAAATTCTATCATATATATATTTTATAAATTATATATTTTCTGTGTCATTATACAGAACCAAAATTTATCTATGACATTTATAATAATCAGATTTATGCTGCTTATAGTAAAAAAATATATATATTAACTCACATAAACAAAATATGCATTTACAAAGGTTTGGTTGATGAATATCTGGTACATATATGATCAATATACTAAAAAGGTTGATGCAGTTCATTATTAAAATTACAGTTAATTATAATAAATTGAAGTAGAGAATGGGAAATATAATCATATGTGAAAATAAACCAAGCTAGCTTAATTACAACTGAATCTTTTAAAATAATTTATTATATTCTGTGATAACTTTTACTTGTGCTACAAATATGGTTAGAAATTATCTGAAATATTGAGGTTATTTTTAAAAAGTTGTTAAATTAATCTGCTAGGCCTAAAATAATCTACAGCATCTGGTGACATGTTTCATGGTTTCTACTACTGTATTTAAATTCCATTGTAGGCAGTGTAAGTATTGCATACAATTAATTTTAGATGAATAGGTCAAATTTTAATTTACTGTTTATCCTACATAGTTCTTTTCTTTTCTTTCTTTCTTTTTTTTTTTTTTTTTTTTTTTTTTTTTTTGCACATACTTTCAATAAAAGAAAGATTGCAGCCCCTCTCCCCACACACTTGTCCAAAAAGTTTTATTATCTTTTATTTAATTCTTGAAGCATGGTATTTCTTAAAACTTTCTTAGTAATGGAAAAATAAATATTTATTTTAAACAGTTTGCAAATTAATGTATATATATATATATACATACATATATTAAATGACATGAAATGGTTAATAAAGAAAACTGATTAGTGATGAAACAGAAAATGCTTTTTATATCAGTCAGTTTGATTAAGTTAAAAATAATGAAGTCTTATTACATATTCAGTTGTCTAATGGTGTTCCTTTATCTGAATTTTATACTGTTGAAAATCAAAAACTGGATGTTCAATGGTTGTCTGAGTGAGTAATGTCAACCAGAGTTGTCCACGATGGCACAATTGGTAGAATTTTTTCATATTAAGTCAAAAGTTCTAGATTTGACTCCCGCCTTTGACACTTTTTCCTTCTATTGCCAAACTTCTATACATTTAATTTCATTTCTAGTCAGTCTCAATGAGGTAAGAAAATAACATATCATTAACATTGTTTTAGATCTATAAAAAAGTTAAAATAATTTAATATGTAGGTTTATATTTTTTTATTATTGCATTTATATAGGTATTGGACTAATGGAACTTGTATTTGAACCAAATCTGAAAAATGGAAGTGAAGCTGCTGCCTTAGTTGCAGAATTTATTCTGATTCTTCGATCTATTGGAGTTTGCACTTGTGAAATGGAAGGTGCATAACTTTATTGCAATGCTAATCTTATTCTAAAACTTTATACCTAAATTATTTAACTATGCTATGAAGTATCATGTTTTTGTAAAAATTACATGATACAGTGATTTTACTTAGTTAAAATATTATTAGTTCTCGTTCTCTTTATAACAAACTGTTGTGGAATAAAAATTTCATTTACCAAGATATTTTTTAACTCAATTATAATTTCTTACGTTGTAATTTTTTTTTCTATCAAAAAATTTGTTTTCCCTATTTGCTGTAAAAGGTATTATTTTAGACTTGATACCTTTTATATTTTTTGGTCATCTAAAAGTTTTTAATCCTTTTGTTTCACATTTGGCATTTTAATTGAAAATCTGAACTTTACAGTGCTTTTTCAGCAGTGTATTGCATCATCTCTCAAGAACAGATTTTCTGTTAGTGTAGGGCATGGCCATTTGCATCATGGATTCTATGCGGTTGTTTCCATTGCAGACAATGCTGCATTATAAGGATATGTTATGACCATCTTCAAAAACAGAAGTTTTACTTTTCAACATATCATTTTAAAGTTTATCTGATTTTATTTTGGAAACTCCATTTATCTAAGATTTTAGTTTTGATTATACCATTCACAGGCAGTTGAGTTTGCCGCTTTCAAAGTGAACAATAAAATATACCAATAGTGCCATACTATCTGTTTCATAACTGATTTTGTGCCATTTTAACTGTAGCTCAGTGGCATCTATGATATAATTGGCCATGCACTATGCTTATGAAGAATATATTTTAGAGTGATGATGTAATATACTGCTGGAGAAACAGCATAATGTGATTGGGAATTAAAGTATATTAATCACAAAAAAGAAAAAAAAACAGAAAGCTTTTATTAATCATATTGTATACAGCAAAATTTATGTATAATTTTGTTTATTTTGACACTCATTTTTTATCAATCTAAATCCAAGTTTTCTATTTCACTAAAAACAAAGTAACTTTGTAGACTTTAACTGTAACTTTTTTGTAGTTAAATAGTACAACTTGACACACATTGTATATATATGTATGTTTTAATTACACAAGATTCAGAAAAGGAAATAAATGTTATATTATTGGTGATGGATCATCTAATTAAACTTTTTGCTGTTAACATGTCATGTTTTATTAATGCCCCCCCCCCCACACACACACACTTGTGTAAACTATGTTTTATATTCCATGCTTTACCAGAATATCAAATAAAAAATATATAATTTTTTTTGTTTTTGTTTCTATAAGGGCTAATGGGCTAATGTATTTCTGTTTTAATTGATAACAATTGGTTTTCGTGCCATTCTTTTAACATTTTTATCATCTTAAAATTTTACACATACTTTCATTGGATATTGTGATATAATCATTACCTCATTACTATAATTTCAGTATTTAATCTAAAAGAATTTTGTTATGTTTATATTTTCTTTCTTTACCTTTATTTTCTTTTGTATTCTACAGTTTTTAGTCCCCTCCCCCCCAAAAGAAATGAATGAAATTCAATTGCATTACATTTTATGACATAACACACCATTCTGCTGCATTTCAACAAGCTCCATTTGAACATTTTCTCTAACAGTGGCCTTTTCTATATCAAATGGTTACAAAGTATTGAATTAGAGCTCTAGATCATGGGATAATAATAAGTCAGAAATTTCATGTCAAATATAGCAAAGGAGATGTCTTAAAAGTATTTAGATCTTGGTGTAATGCTATACAGTATTTCGGATACAGTACAGTATCCAATATCTTTGTGTCCCTGCAAATACTATATAATTCTTATCTGTTTTTATTTTGTCCACAGATCTGGTACAATATCTTTACAGTTCATTTTTTTTCTATTTTACATAAATAGCATTTGCAAAGCATTACTACATTTAAATTGAATTACAAATTCAATCTTCTATTCGCCACATTGAAATTTTTCTTTTGCTGTCATCTGTTGATTTATTCAGACACTATAAATTTTCTATTTGTGGACATGGCTCAATTTCTTTTTTTGTAGTTATTTATCAAACAGAGCTATAAATAAACAAAGTTACTGTTTGTAATGAAATCAAAGTTTAACTTTACAAAACACTGTATTAAAAACAAATACTGTAACCTAAAAATAAATAACTAAATAAAAATTAGGGCTGTGACAGGCCATAAGCATGATTAATTAGTCTGTGTAAACATATTATTCATATTAAAAAGAGTATTAATTTTTACTCTTTAAATATATAGTGGTTGTACCAAACTTCAATTGCAACTTTTTTTTTTTTTATAATATTCTGTATTTGTATGACATTATTTTGCTTGCCTTTAGGCAAATAAATCCTTTATAAATTGTTCACACAGGTTATTAATTTTGCTTACATTTAAAATTCAGCAAAGGTATTATATATATATATATATATATATATATATACATATATAGAAATTAGGATAACAAATTTTTAATGGCAATGTAATGTTTTAACCCCTTTAAGGGCAGTGGTATATATTTTATCCTACTTAATTTAAACAAGATTCTCACCAGAAACTTTTAACAAAAATTTATATTTTTAATGTATGCAAAATGTTTAAAAAATGCTCATCTTATTTTAAAATAAGCTTAAATTGCTTATTTTAAAATAAATTTTTTTTATTATTCCAGTGAGAATTTAATATTACAGAGCATTATTGCTTGCCTCTCAAGGGATTAATGACTTAAGATCCAGTGATAAATTTTGATAAAAGAATTTAATGCTGTATATGTTTATTATGTATACCCAATTTTAATTTTCTTTTTAATAAGTTTTTTTTAAAGTTGTCTTTCCTTTTACAATAAAACTATATTATTAGTTTATTTTGATATCTTTTTCTTTTAGAGGGAGCACTTCGGGTTGATGCTAACATATCTGTAAATCGTCCTGGAGAACCATTTGGCGTGAGAACTGAAGTAAAGAATATCAATAGTTTACGCTACATTGCTAAAGCTATAGGTAAACTAATCAGATGTGGCATTCCTAAAACTTTCTTTTATCTTATGCATGTTAATACTTCCTGAAAAAATGTAGCATAGCACCGCCACCGGTTAAGTGCTTTAAATCGAAATCTAGTCAGCAACAACTTATGTCAATTCATAACTGAATCTGAAGTTTGACGAAAATCTGTGATTAGTTTTTGAAATAGAGCTAAAAAACGATCTGCATAACAGCACCGCATGCTGTATGATGGATTCCAAAAACGAATCAGGATCAATTTTTTATCAGGTACTAATAAAATCTGAAGTTTGATGAAAGTCCATGCATTACTGTAAAATACTGTTAATCCGCCGCCCCCCAAACGTGACGAAAAATCGTAAAATAATTAGAGGGAAGGGGGCGCTTACATGGGATTTTTCCGCGATGGTTTCACAAAATTTGCATTTTTTGCGAGATATCTGCAGGATTTTTTCGCGATATTTAACGAGATTTGCAGGGTTTTATCGCGATATTTGACGAAATTTGCTGGGTTTTATCGCGATATTTGACGAATTTGCAGAGTTTTTTCGCAATACTTGAAAAAAATTGCGCTTTTTTATAGGGACGAGTGTTTCTTTCATCATTCTTTGGGGAAATGTGAGTTTTTTCAAGATTTTTTAATAGAATTCATGCTTTTTTGGCCTTTTTTTACGAATTTCTCCTTTTTTCTGCGTTTTTTCGGCAGAATTTACGTTTTTTTTTTCACGATTTTTTGACCGTTTATTTATAGATACGATATACTTGCGTTTTTTCTAACAGTTTTTTGACAAATATGCATTTTTTTGGGCGATACTTTGAGAAATTCGCGATTTTTGACATAAATTGTGTTTTTTTAGAGATTTTCCGACATAATTCGCGTTTTTATTGCAATCTTTCGTCGAAATGTGGGTTTTTTGGCGATACTTTGGCGTAATTTATGATTTTTCCGCGTTTCTTTCAAGAAATTTGCAGTTAATTTTCGTGATTCTTTGGTGAATTTAGCGTTTTTTCAGCTATCATTAGATAAAATTTCCTTTCTTTTTCACGATTTTTTGAAAAATTTCCGCTTTTTTAGCGATTTTTTTTTTGGTGGGAGGGAGGGCGCTTTTTGGGATTTTTTGAAAATTAAAATTTTTTTATAAAGTGGGAGGGGCATTTGATCGGGAAGGGCAGATTAACGGGATTTTACGGTACTTCTTGAGACACACTTATTGCAAAATCATGAAAAATACAGCATAGCAGCGCCATCTGTCGAGCAATTTCCACCAAGAACTAAACAACACTAATCTATATCAGGGACTAGCTGAATGTGAAGTTTTACAAAATTCTGTGCTATTGTGATAATTATGGATAATGCACCACGACAGCACTACCTGTTGAGTGATTTGCACCAAAACGTAATCAGCACCATGTTATATTAAGCACTAACTAAAGCTAAAGTTTTATGAAAATCCATGCAATAGTTCTTGAAATATGACTATTGTGGAAATTGTGAATAATGCAGCATAGCAGTGCCACCTGTTGGGTGATATACATGAAAAACTAATCAAATCTAGTTTATATCAAGGTCTAACTCAATCTAAAGTTTTGTAAAATTTTGTGCATTATCTCTTGAGATAGAATGCCCACAAAATTTTTGTCAACTACTTACAGACTCACAGACAGACATTTTGTTAAAACATGTTTTTCGGGTTCTTTGATCCCTAAAATATGTAAATCTGTTGAAAACCAGATTTCAAAAATTTTCATGAATCCAATACTTTTTTTTGTAAAGACAGAAGAAAGTAAAAAAAAAAAAATATATATATATATATATAGCATTGCTTTATGTAGGTTATAAATATTTTAATGAGAAATAAATTTTTATTATTTACTGTTCTAGATTATGAAATAGATCGCCAGATTAAAATATTAGAAACTGGTGGCTTTGTTTCAAATGAAACTAGAGCTTTTGACTATTCCTCAAAGTAAGTAAGTTGACATTTACTTTTAATAGGTCTTAAACACTATTTCTGCCAATGTCAAATGGCACCTTTTAAAAGATTTTAATTTCTGGTTTTTCTGTGGTAAATTTTAGATTGAAATAAAAAGACATTTTTATGCTTAATGCATTCAAAAAATACGAGCTAAATAAACATAAATAAAAACTTTAAAAAAGGTGTCATTTGGCACTGGTGAAAATGCTGATAAAATATTTACAAAGGTCTTTTTTTAATATTATATTAGCATTTTAAAATATTCTTTTTAAGATACATAAACATTTAAAACAAATGTTAGTGTACAATTTTTTTTTTCATGTGTTTTTCCAAGCTGCTCTTTTACCATGTGTATGTACTGTTTTATGTTATTTTTAGAATATGAAAACAAATGAATAAATAAATTGAGATGAATTTCTTAATTTTAATTTGATAAAGCAAGTTCAGAAATACAGTCTTGTTTCACTAAAGCAGATATTAATGTTTCAGTCAAACTTATGCCTTTTACAGTGACATTTTTACTTCTGCTGGATCCTTATCCTTGTTTCTATGAGCTGCTGCCAGCATTCTTGGCTGTTCTATTTAGCACATAATCAGTGATTTCACTATCTACTAATCCATTGCTTTCATTCTAGAAGTTTTTATTTTGTAAACAATTTCTATTTTTCTTTTTCCTATAAGAAGGAAATATGAAAAAAGAAAGGAGGATTTTGATACCAGAATTTTCAGGTCACACTGTATTATAAAGTCCAATATAATTTAAATTAGGCCTTTATATGTTAAAATATATTTTATATGTAAGAATTTAGATATAGATTTTATTTATTTGTGACATATTAATTGCTGGCTTATGTTTGAGTTTTTCCCACATTAAAATTGCATTTCAAGGCATTGTTTGTTTTAAAACTTGCTGTTTATTTCTTTTTTAATAAATGTTTTAAATGACAGTGTCTATAATTTCTTCAATTTCGTGTGCTTTGACCTTAGTGTTTAAGACGGTTGATCATTTTTTGCTTGAAAGCAAAAAATATGAACCAATGATTGTTTGTCTTGATATCTGTTAAATAAATTCCTGGGCTTGTGGAGTTTGGCTTTAGTGAAAAAAAAAAAAAAAAGGCAGTGTTGTGCTTTGATTAATTTTCTGACCTTAACTGCAGCTAAAATGTAATATCTGCAGTAATATAATATTTCTTATAGTGATGAATAAGCATGGAGTTCTAATTTCACCAGTACAATATGTATAATAACTGATGATTAGTTTTTAAACATAGTGAATTTTAATTTATAATTTAACAAATAAATTCACCTGTTTTTGTTTTCGTGTCATTTAATTACACTTAGATAGATACTTATATACTTGGAAATTAATTATAGATATCTACAGATGACTGTGTCTGTTTCTTTTTTTCCCCTTTACACTTCGACCTTGACACTTTCCCCTTTACACTTTGATGAGACAAGTTGATTGCACACACACACACACACACACACACACACACACACACACACACACACACACACACACACACACACATATATATATATATATATATATATAACATTTTAATCTGAATGTTATCTCCAATTTTTTGGGGGGTTTATATGTGATGGTAGCCCCAAATTCATATTATTTAGATTTTTCATAACTAATAATGAGTGTTGCCTTTTATGTTCTTTCAAATGACCAATAGCTACTGAAATTTGTCTTCTGGATATTCATTAAATTATTTACTTTTTATTTTTTAATCTGGCATCAGTGGCATTTTAGAAATTATCTGTGTATTTTGTTTACAGTAAGTGTTCTAAAAAAACAAGTGAGTGAAAAAAATGGAAATAACTCATGAAGGCTGTTAGATGATTTTTTATGATTTTAAGAAATGCCTCACTCAACAAGAATACTTGTATCGCTTTTTGAAACTTTTGGTAATGAAGCACCAACAGAAAAGACTGTTTATAAGAATGTCCTAATGTATTACAGAATGCCCAAATTTAATGTCCAAAAAAGAAATACTTCTGTTTTTTATTTTATTTGTTTTCTGATTGGTCCAAGTTTAATGGCCAAAAATGGAATACTTATGTTGCCACAATGACAAAAAGAGTAATAACTTTAAAACTAATAATAATTTCAAAACAAATTGTGATAAAGATTTCAAACAATGTTGCATAGAGAAAAATATGCACTTTTTAATTATAAAAAGTGCATTTTTTTCTATATGCAACATTGTAAAAATTTCAAATGTGCAATAATTAGAAGTTTAAAAAATTTGCAGTTCCGAATATTGTAAAACTGAAATTTTATTTAAAATTTGTTTGTGATGGGTTCAGGAATATTAATGATTAATCCATGTCGTAAGTAATATGAGGCGTTCAGAAGTCAGTCTGATTAACTTCATCAAATAAAAATGCACATATTAAACAGTTAAAGTTGTCTATCTATAACTATAATTTTCTTATCATTGGTCTAGGAATATTAATGTTTAATGCACAGCATACATAGTATATGACTCGTTATAATCATCCTAAAAATTATGTTTATTATGATTATTAATTAAAATATAGAATTTATTTATAAGTCTTTAAAATTCTAGTCTTTGAAAATATCATTTTCCAAATAGTCGTTGTAATTTGTTAAATTACAATTTTTTTTCTTTAAGTAATTAGCAATTTTTATGTTTTTAGAACCTGTATTTTGAGTAACATATACAATCTTGAGAGATTGATTATTTTCATTTATTTTAGAAAAACAATTTTTATGAGAGATAAAGAAACCCTGCAGGATTATCGGTTCATGCCAGAACCAAATTTACCACCAATTATTCTTTTTGATGACACTAATTCTGATATTTCTGCTGAGGATGATGCAATTAATATTGATGATTTAAGAAGAAGATTACCATCTCTACCATCTGAAGAACGCACGAGACTAATAAATAATTATGATATATCTTATGAAGCTGCTGATAGATTATTGGTAATAATCTAGTTTTATATCCTTTGATTTCTTTGCGATACATCATTAAATACATTATTATCCTGATTATAAAAAACATGAAACAGCATCATTTTCTTTTTTAATTCATTGGTTAATTATCTGTTTAAAGTTTTCTATTTATTAATATCATACTCTTTAGGTACATTTTACAAGAATTATAGAACTTGGGAATCTCCACATCCATTTACTTTTGCTTTAATTTTGATTGTGAACACTTATCATTCGTCTCAAAATCAATTGAAAGTTATAAAGTAACATAAGTGAAATTGATTTTGGCATTTCTTGAAATACAAAAATCTCTTTCCTAATAATTTTATTTGATTATCATATTTTTAAACTTCTTATTCCTTAGTAATTATTCCCTTAGTAAGTAGTCCCCTTCTTAGTAATTATTGTAAAAATGTCTGGCAAAATTAAAAATTAGGTAACTTTCTATTTTAAAAATTGCATTTGCCAAAGTAATGTTTCTTTTTTTTTTTTTTTTTTTTTGAAAAAGTTAATACTATCAAATAACATGAGCAAAACAATAAGTTTAAGTCAAAGGTTAAGGTTAAAATGAAGTGTAAGGTGAATGTACCAGAATGCAGAATGATTGCCCTGATTACAAATAATAATGACACATAGCTGCCAATCTTACAGTATGATTATTATTATTATTTATAATAAAAAAAAAAAAAACATATATGGTACCATAAAACTTATTTAGTAAGATTATTTAATAGTTTTACTTGCTTCTGGGTGGCACTTAATGGTTTTATATCTTAAAAACAATTCTTGTTCAAATTGTGTTACTTGACTTAAAAATCCTAGAAAGTTCTCAACTATGATAACACCATTGTAAACAATGATAGGATGAAAAAAAAAAAAAAAAATTAGAAGATAAGTTCAAATATTTTTTTGCATATTTTATACATATTTATGTCTTCTCGTGGACACACAGAGATCATCCAAAGTGGCAGTCCATCCCATACCAGACATTATAAAGCTGTTCATTAGCATCTCTGTTGTAGGCAAAGAAGGTGTAAAGATATTAAATAAATCATTAAGGACTGCATGACATAGTGTTCTGCAAGTGACCGCACAGATCACACATGACCACACAGTGACCTTTTCCCTTTTTACTACTTTTGCTACTTATGTGCAAGCAGATTCTGCCTTTTATGCCTCCTTTCAAGAATTGCATAGAATATTTATAAAGTATATAAACAAAACTTTGAACTTTCTTCCACATTATGTTCAACATTTTTTTATTCATATTTTTTACAAAAAGGTTGTTTATATATATATTTTAAATCAATTTTTCAATTCATTTGAACAGTGAAATTATGCAATTACTTAATATATATTACATAAATTATCACATAGTTAACTAAGCATAGACCAATAGATCTAAAAAAGTCCAAGCCGAGAATCGAACCCGGAACCCCTGGAATAGCGTTCCAAGAGCTCCACCATTTAAGCTACGAGGACGACTCCCAGCTTAGCATCTCTCACTCACATACGTTGGTAAAGCTGAAACTACATCACAAGATGGAATAGTCTTCATGAGTACACAATCCTGCGGCATAACATGAGGCACAAAGAAACTCGGCATCGGTAATCACATATATATTTTTTAAATCAATTTTTCAATTCATTTGAACAGTGAAATTACGTTTGAAATAACAATATTTATTATGTGGTAGAGCATTAGGAGACCTATTTCAGGAGTCCTGGGTTCAATTCCCGGCTTGGATATTTTTCACTCTGTTGGTGTATCCTTAATTAGCAATGTGATAACTAACTTAATAAATATTAAGTAATTTCAAGTGTAATTTCACTGTTCAAATGAATTGAAAAATTGATTAAAAGAATATATATTATTACCAATGCTGGATTTGTTTGTGTCTCATGTTATGCTGCAGGATTGTATGCTCATGAAGACTATCCCATTTTCTGCTGTGGTTTCAGCCTTACCAACATATGTGAGTGAGAGATACTAAGCTGGGTGTCATCCTCGTAGCTTAAATGGTAGAGCACTTGGAGCGCTGTTCAAGGGATTCTGGCTAGGACATTTTTCACTCTATTGGTCTACGCTCAGTTAGCAATGTGATAATTGACGTAATAAGTATTAGGTTGTTTTTGTTTGTATAAAAGGTAATTATATTGAACCTCCTTGTATAATGTTAACTGAAAAAGTCAGGTCCTTTATTAGTTTGGTCTTTTAATATTTCATATTCAACATTTTTTTATCATGAAAAGAAAAAACAATAACTCAGATATTTGAAGAACTTTAAAATTAGGGGAATAGAAAGGCAGTCAAAGTCTGTATAGTAAAGTAAATCATTTTATTCACTATCGAACCCATATCTTCAAACATATATTGAATTGACAATGGTTAAAATAAATGTTTTTCTGAATATAATACTCAGTTTATTGGAACTTTAAGTACATATCTGATATTTAAAACTTTAGAGCATCACGCTTTTTGATAAATAATGCAATGAAATTAATAAAAGTCTCTATTATCTACTCTTTTACATTTTTTTTTTTAAATTTTGTAGCAATTTATTTAATAATAGTAAAGACAGGATCATCATCAGTTATGGTGCAAACTAGTTTTTTAACAACAGATTACATTGATTCAAAATTTTCAGGAAGAAGTGAAAAGTAAAGTATCAAACATGTAGTTTTAACATCCATAAGAATAACTCCCAAACACATTTCATTAACTTTTAAACTCTCATATCATATCTGTAACTAAAAACAGCCATCTAAATGGTATCTTGTATCTTCTACTTTTTTACAAATAGTACAAACAAGTCTGAAATGTTGTAATTATTGATTTCATTTGATGACTAGTCTTGTTAACAATGGTATTTTCAGCTATACTTATGCATTTTAATTTCATAAATTATTTTGTACTCATTGTTTCTACTGTTTTTATGGTATATCATTAGTCTCTTTCAATGACTTATTTCAATTTCCATTTTGCAGTAGATGTATTAATTTCATTAAACATAGTTAATATATTTTTAACTGATATTCAATCTAATTTTTGAAGTTCAAATTTTATTGTTTACTGTTTATTTTTCCCAAACTTTGGTAGCGCATTTGTCATTGTTATAATTTATAGTGCAGTGCATTTTAATATTATGTTTTTTTTTTTTTTTCAAATTCCTATAGACCTGATATGAAACAAAATTTTATTTTTTATTTAAATACAAAGCATTATAATTCTCATTTTTATTTAAATGTGTTTTGTTCTTTCTTATATTTGAAACCAAAACTTAAAAAGAAATTAAGTTTATCTATGTTTATAATTTATAATGTTTGATGATAGTTTAGATGTACTGCACCTATGAAAAATACATATATGTGTGTGCATGCTTGTATGAAATATATTTCATGTATGCACTTAGGGACAATTGCATGAAAAACATGTAAAATGTCAAATACTTGACTGCTGTATGTTTGACATTCCTGGTTTCTGAAATTATTTTATACATTGCAGAAAATAGAAGGTGCAAAATCTATGTTTGAAGATATAGCTTCCCGTGTTCAAGACAAGAACATTCTTTTTATTTTTCTTACTAACAACATCCAGCATCAGCTAAATGTTAGAAAACTCTCTTTTTTAAACTGGTATGTTTTTACTATTTCTTAGGACATGTTTAGCTATATTAATTTTTTGTATCATGTTGCATTTTATATCTGTTATCATCTTTTGTTACCTTATTTCTTCATTTATTTTCTTAAGTAAATAACTCTAGTAATATTATTAAGAAACATTTCCTTGTTTTCCAAATATTTTTTGATGAATTTGAAATAACTCAATTTTTATTTTTCTTCTTTAAAGATGAAAAAACTTTTTAAATATCATTTCTTGAATTTGTTGATAAATCATATTTTTAGTTTATGTTAAGTATACTTAAAACTCTTACTATGCTTTCTTATTTATTATTAAAGACTGTTTTCTATAACTTTGCAAATCATAGTCAGATTGTTGCAGCAGTTAAAACATGACTGCTGTTAATTATACAAATGTTCCATAAATTTTCTAATGTTATTTTCTTTTATAAAATAGATAACTTTTAAGTTGTAAAATATAGTATTGAGTCATGCATGTAAGACACCCAGTAAATGTAATCAAACTACATTGATGCTGATAACTGATGCACAACACAACACAAACATCCCACTTATTAAATCTATCTTAAAATATTTATTTCCAAGGTATAAATAGAATGACAAGCAGATAAAATTTGCAGGGAAAAGTTCTATAGTTGGGTTTGCAGACAGTTAACTTATTTTAGTAAGTGTACCTTGGTGCACATTTTATTTAATTTTTGCTACTTTTTTTTTCTTTGTATGTGCATTTGTTGAAAATTTGTGCAATTTAACATTTGTTTCCATGTTTATTTTAATGTTCTTTTACACATGAAACCACATTGTTATCAACATTGTCCATGTTCAGTGCCAATACTACCTGTCAAGGTAGAACAGAAATACAGAACTTTAATCAATTTGCATTTTTGAAAAACATTGAGAATTTTCTGACAACTAACATGTATTCTTATCATGTATTAATGCAAAAGAGCCAATTATTCATGTATATGTCTCAGTTGTCAATGATTTTTTTTTTTTTTTTTTTTTTTTTTTTTTTTTTTTTTTTTTTTTTTTGTTAGTCCTGTTTCAAATAAGCAGATTGGTGATATTGTTGAACTTTTAGAGAAAAGAACAGTTTCTGAAGTAACTGCAAATGATATTCTTGAGATGCTGTGCAATGGAGATCCAAGATCTGCTCATGAAGTATGTTTAATCAATGTCTGAAATTTCAGTAATATGCAAATGAAGAAATAAAATTCTTAAAAATATGTTATAGAAAAAACAATCTCAAGAAGCAAAGATGAAACATTATGTATTTTTCAATTAGTGATTTCATTTAATTAAAAAAATCATTAATGTTAAAGTAATATATATATATAAATGTATATCTTCTATCAAAATTTGCATATAATGGAGGCTAAATAAAAATGTAGAACACCTGTTACTTATTAATTAAATAATTATTATTTGCTATTTTAAAAGTAAATTTAGATACATATTTTTTTAAAGTTTAAAAAACACAAATGAATATTAAATAAAATTACATATTCGGCTGCAATCATATTAAAAAGTTGCAGTTTTCTAAAAGAAAGTGTGCATTTTAATCAAAACATCTTTTAAAAATTATGTTCTTTTGTCTTTAATGGTGACACTTCATCCTTTGAAGATTTAGCCCTTAACTTTTGACTATAGGTACAGATACCAAAAACCTAGAGGGAGACAGTGACTCCTGAATTCAAAAAATAATATTTTTCCAAATAAAGTTATTAAAACCCAAGAGCCATAAAGGAAAAAAAAATGATATTTTAAGACATATACAGAATCTTATCAAACAAAAGCTATACTTGATTTGTAAACTTCTTTTAAAAATTGAACAAATGTTTTTATCATCTTTAGTTTAAACTATAATCGCCATAGCGTCTATTTTGAATCACCCAATTTGATGTAATTCTGAGAACATTTCTGAATCTTTTGCATAATTTTTTTTTTTTTTTTTTTGGATTCACAGTAATTAAAAATTAATGTATTTTTACATAAAGTCTCTAATCTCAAAAATTTCTCCTTAGTTTACAATGAATTTTAGAATAAGTAAGCATGTCTTGTGATCGAACTTGATACTAAAAATTAAGGGAGAAAAAACAGACAAAATGTTTGATTAAAACTTAATAGCTTCTTTAAAATGTATAATTTGTAGAGATACTAACAAAATATCACTCAGAAAGCTGTGGCTATAAAATCATCTCTGTGTAACTTCATCATAAACTGGAAACTGGAAGCCACAATATGGCAAGAAACCAATATTTTTTTCTTATGAATATATGTAAAAAAAAAAACTTTAAAAGAAGAGTATAGCATATGGAATACCATCTGTATATTAATTATGTATAACATTAAATAGATGCGTGAAACAAACAGTATTGCATATCATTTTTGTTTTACATAAAATATTATCCCTGTATGAAGGAAAAAAACATAAAAAAGAATATTAGCGCTAGAGTCCCTTGCCTTTTGAGCCCCCTAGGTTCTTAAAAAATAATCCACATCTGGGTCGTATTGTGAAATAAATACATAAAAATGATACCCTTTATATTAGAAAAACTAAACAATTACAGAAATTCAAAGTGAAAAATATTGTAACAATACATAACCCTGTACAATAAAACATGGATTAATTACATTAAATGTGTATACTTAATTTAATCATAGAATTCTTGAAAGTTGAATATTAAGCATAATATAAATCTTTAACTGTGTACAATCAGAAGATAAAGTTGAGTAAAATAGAGTTTAAAAAAATATATATGTGAAAGCTAAGTGATTAGACTAGTCTGTGTGTGTGTGTAGAGAGGGGAGAAATGATATTAGGAAAACAGTATTTCTTATTTTGATTTTGTCATCTGTTTGATTCATTATATTTGTACATATTAAAAGAAAAAATGTGAATGCATGAAATTATTTTGCACTATTAAAATCAAATACACTTCAAACATTTGTGCATCAATTTAAGGGGGCTCAGGGGTTGAAAATAATAAAAAAAAAATCGATTTTTTAATGAGCTAGTTTGATTATTCAATTAATTCTTAACTCAATGCAAAAAGCTGCATAAAAATATTTGCATTTTTAACGGAGTTATAAGCATTTATGTATCAACACTTTCATAGCCGCACTCATATAATTTCAACTTTAAGTCGCATTTTCTCAAAACTTGATTTTTGATGACTAACACTGAGATTTAAAAAAAACTATTTGATGAAATGGCTTAATTTTTTTTTTTTTTTTCATGCATATAACATCATTATCTATAGAATAAATTAATATATTTTAGATAGTTTAATATTTTGAGTATTTTTAATGAAAAAAAAGTTGTATTTTTTAGGGTTTTTTAAAATTTTAAAACTTGAGAGATTTTTTAATAATGTTTTTTTAAGTGATAGTTATAACCTTTAATTCATTCTATAGATAATGATGTTATATGCATGCAAAAAAAATTTTTAAGCCATTCCATCAAATAGTTTTTTTAATCTTGGTGTTAGTCGTCAAAAATCAAGTTTTGAGAAAACGCGACTTAAAGTTGAAATTATATGAGTGCGGCTATGAAAATGTTGATGCATAAATTCTTATAACTCCGTTAAAAATGCAAATATTTTTATGTGGTTTTTTGCATTGAATTAAGAATTAATTCAATAATTAAACTAGATATAAAAAAATCAACTTTTTGAAAAGTTTTCAACCCCTGAGCCTCCTTAACAAAAACACACATTGCAATTTAGATACTGGAAGTTAGTGGCTACAACAAAAAAATTTGTCATCATATAGCAAGTGGTGACCATGAATCTGCATCTATATTTTAGACCCAGTGAATTTCAAAGTCAATAAAAATTATGTAATTTTGTTGCTATCATGGAAAAATGGTTTTCATTTATGTTATGGAATTCATGCTTTCTTTTTAAAATTATAACATTTCTACTCATAAGCTTTTAAAAACATTTATTATGAAAAGCACATGACTATAATTAAATTATTTATTGACTGTATGAATAAAAGTAGATCATTGTATATAAATATATAAATAAATGTAGATTGTGTAATTGAACAAGTGCAAAATATTGTGCATAAATAAAAATTAAGACATCTTTTGAAAATAAGACCCACTCTTTTTTAAGAGTAACATGAAATATGTACCCTATCTATGAGAAGGTGTCGATGTCTTATTTCAGTCCAAATGTTAATTCTTAAATCATTAGTTTGGGAAGTTAAATATACTATTAATGAATTTCCTTTGAGACTCTGCAGTCATAATATGAATTCTTATAAAATAAATAAATAAAGTTACATTTAATCCTTAATTAAATGTAATCTTAAATAATTTGCATTTTTTTTTCTTTCCCCACCCCTGTATGTTGAATTATTTTTAGTTTAGAAATAGTATCACATTCTTTGTTTTACCTTTGCACTAAATACCTGAGAAAGTTTATTATTATTTTTAATTTCTAATGAAAATTATTTGATGTGATTTAAATGAAATTTTGCAATTTTTGTGTTTAAAATTAATTAATTAAACTGTGACTCTATTTTAATCAATGCCTGTTATATTTATGTTATTTAAGATTGTTAAAGAATACAACTGGTATCAGATATTTGAAGGAGAGGAACTAGAGAAATTATGCAAAGAGGCCATGAAAGCCCGTCCAAAAATGGTATGTTATCAACAGTTTAAAGTTTCATAAATTCTGTTTGAATTCATATTTTAATATCCTTATGTTATTTATACTCTAGGAAGCAGTATCATATTTTGGCAACCAATTTTTTTATTTATGATTTTGCTATATATGGTAGGTTACAGGTAACAAAACTGCCAGTCAATCGGGACTAGTGTGGGAAAAGGTGCTTCCATAGCAACATCGCACAGTTTACAATATGAAATGAAGGCAATCCGATTGTTGATGTTCTCCTGATTCAGAGACATCATCAATAATCATATTACTATTAATTTCAAATTGTGGGGGAGTGTATAATATTGCTATAGCAACATCCCATACTAGTATCTAAAAGTTAAAATAATTCTAAGCCGAATTCTTTTTTTGTTCTTTTTTTACTATGATGGTACAAATATATCGGTATAGTTCAAATTCAGCAAGAATTATGACTGAATTTTAATTATATTTTGCTGTAAAAAATCTGATCATTTTTCTAGTCTTCTTGTATAATATAATTTCTTTCTTTGGCTCATCTGAGTGGCATAGGTAAGTACAGAAGTCACCTCTTACTAGAGATATTTGGTCTTGAATTTTTTGCTTTTTTGATTATATCCAGAAAAGGCATTGACAGGTCAGCCTTTTGAATGTAGTTTCTAATTTAGGAGATTAAATCATAAATTCTACATTTCCTTCTGACAATTCACAAGTCTTTAAAGAAAAATAATTTTGTTTCTAGAGTTTCTGAATTGTTTTAGCTTGTATTCTTCTTAAAAACTATGATGGAGCACTTTTGATAAATTTGTGTGTTATTCACTTTAATTCTTTAGAAAAACATAACTTTTTGTTTAAAAAAATCAGATTACTTTTTTTTTTTTTTACTTTTTTATATCATTTTCTTTTGGCTCATCTGAGCAGTATAAGTGGATTCAAAATAATGTTATTTACCTAAGATATTTGGTCTTGCATTTTTTGCTTTTTTGATTAAATTCACAAAAGGCATTCTCAGATCAGTCTTTTGTATGTAATTCTAATTTAGGCAATGCAATCATAAATTTTACATTTTTTCTGACAATTAACAAGTCTGTAAAAGGGGAAAAAATTCTACAGTGTTTAGATTGTTTTAGCTTGTACTCTTTAAAATTATGATGCAGCACTTTTGATAAATTTGCTTCTTATTCACATTAAACTTCTAGAAAACTTTAACTTTTTGCTTTAAAAAAATCAGACTACCTTTTTTTTTTTTTACTTTACTACATCCATATGCATAAGTTATTTTATCATACAAAACATTGTTTCAATTTCAACCTGAAAATCTGAATGAACAAAATAAAAAAAAATTTCAAGTCTGTCTCATAAATCTTATACATATTCAAATAAAAATTATCATATCTTGAGGATTAACAAAAATTGTCATGTAAATATTAAGGTTAACTTTTCTTTACTTTACAAATATTTTGTAAATTTTGTTTTTAAAACATCATTTTTTTTTTTCAAACAAAGTTAAATTTATGAATCTAAAACAGATGCTGCACTCTTATCAACTTTTATTTGTTTATTTTATTTTTTTTAATTACAATATTAACTTTATGCTAAGAGCTTGAATAGTTTGTACATTGATTCAGTAAAACTTGTGTCCAAAATAAGTCATTTATAATTTTGACAATCTGACAGCTGAACTGGTTGTCAAAAGTTAAATGTTGAATAATGGTAGAACTAATAATGGTTTTAAGGTATTCTAGATCAGTGTTTCTCATTACACATGGTTGGTGCAAAATTGAAAAATATATAAAATGAATACATGTTGTATAATGTATTTTTCAAAATCTTTGTGATTAGTTAAAAAATCTGTTGGAATTAAATTGTTAACACTATTATCATTGTTGCTGTGTGTTAAGAAATTATTAGACTACTAACAAATTGGTGCACTTTTGAAAAAGAAAACACAATATGCAAATTTTTAGCATGTATATTTAAAATTGATCACAGAACATTTTTTGCTATAACTACTACATTAAAATTTAAGTTACATTTTATTAATTTTTTTTTTTTTTTTTTTTTTTAACGTAAGTTTGGTGAACTTTTAAGAAATCATAAGACCACTTGAAGAAATTAGCATATTATATGTTGCATTAGAATCATTATAAAATGTACACATTTGTACATTTTATAATGAACTAAAAGTAGCCATTTAAGAATGGTGCAATATTTCTGAATCTGTACTTAATCACTTGGTTACTTCTATGAAAAACAGAGTATTTGAGGTTATAAGGAAAAATGAAGGAACTGTATTGTATTGATTTACATATTATTTTTATTTTTAGACAAGTAGTCTTATAATTTGTTAACAGTATATTTTTCAATCATAGCTTATATTTTTGTTAGCATACTTATTCATTGCATTATTCAAAATTATTTCAAACTAATTAAAAAATATATTGAATTTTGATATCTTATGTGTTTAAACTGTAATTAGAAACTTTATTTACTTTATAATTTTCAAAATCAAAGTGGTCTTATAATTTTTTAATGCACTGTAAATTGTTAATATTGGTTACAAATTATACTTGCAGTTATTAATTTCTTGTAATATTTGTTCATTATTATATATGAATATTAGAAATGTGTTTGAGACCACCTCTTGTTTTGAAATCTGAGCTAGAAATTTGAAATCCAGCATGAAAAATTTCGTATCATTAGCAAGTTTTAAAAAGTTTTTTAAATTTTGTGTCATCAAGTCATCTGCTTAGGTCCATGCTTGGTCCAAGCTCTTATCTGGCCCCGCAATAATTTACAATGGGCTGAGCTGATGAAGAAAATTCGTCCTGATATAAAATCTAAAAGGATCAAATTAAGCCTATAAAATTTGAACAGCTTACAATAGATGTGAGTAAGATGAGAAGAAATGTAAATATACTGTACATGTTAAAAATTTCAAATGCATTTCTATTTCTTGTTGAAAATTGTTAAAGTGGAATTTGCGATGCTTATGTGTTTAACCAATTTAAATTTTAGCATACGTATCAGGAACACCATTTTAGATCTTTCTTTAAAGGAGGGGGCAATTAAAGTTTTCTTCAAAGCTTTCTTGTTTGAGAGGAAGGGTCCCTTTCCACTCTTGAACATGAAATGTTTAGTGAATCACGATTACAAAAACTGCAAAATTTTCGAATAAGATTGATGAAAAAGCCATTAGGCAGGTTTTTGTCTTAAAAGGTGTAATTTTAAGACATCCAGTGTAAAAGTATTCCATTTTACAGTTATTCCGTAAGACTGCTGAAACATTCACTCTGCAGTAGCAGAAGTTACAGCATAGATGTAATACAGTAAAACTTGTGAAAACAAAACCTGTCTAAACCAAAAATGTTTCTCAAAAAAAAAAAAAAAAAAAAAAAAAAAAAAAAAAAAAAAAGTTTTTGTGAAAGAACATTATATAATTATATCTGCTAAGAAGGAGACTTGTCTAAAATGAAATTTTTTCATGTTGCATTTGATTCCTTCTTTGCAAGTTCTACTGTAAGGGTATGCTATTTCAAAAGTTTAAACAGGGAGAGAGAGGCGTTTTCTTTGAAGAACAGGGTTTTAAAAAAATGTAGATTTTTGAAAATTATGCTTTAAATAGAAAAGTCTTGTACTATAAAAAAATCTGCATTTAACTACAGCTGTAAACAATGTAGTGATTGTCACTACACCATTTACAATTTGTGTCTAAATGCAAAATATGTTGGATAATTGCTCTGTGTACTGTTTACTCAAAAATGATTTTGTTATGTCATTAACAGGATTTTATCTCCATAACGTAACACAAATCAATAAAGTGATTTTCCACCTATTTCCTCACTTTAGCTGCAGTTATATGTGAAAAAAATTGGTATTAAGGGTATGGACTGGCCTGAGAGTAGTCCTGATCTTAATCTCATTAAAACTTTTTCACTTTTAATATGTGCTAAAATTTCTAAAATAAATAAATAAATAACTCAAAAAATAAATAAAATAAAATAAAATAAAATAAGAAGAAGTAGGCTACCATGACTGAAGTAGGAAAACTTTATTTGGGACTAATGCCATAAAATCGGGCATGATTAAATCCAGAGGTTCAGTTCTTTCGTGCCAGATTGCTGCAAGACTAGCATTGCTGAGTGTGTGCTGTCATTTTTAAATAAGACAGCATATTTATTTTGTAAAATCTGGTTTAATTTATCATAGTTTTTTGAAAATTTATTTTCATTGTTGCAATTATTGTTGCTACTCCCGTATACGTAAAACTATACAGGTTGTTTCGCTAACTTTCGACAAACTTTGAGGAATGATAGCAGACATGAAGACAAACATTACTAAATAGGAAACCATGGGGCGTAAACGTCTTTTGTAGCAGCTAGGGGCCATTAAAGTTTAAGGTCCAAAATTTCAAACGAAGATAAAAAACGGAAAAAAGGGTCGATTCGATTGCGGTTACCCTAAAATCATCTTTATATCATGATTTTTTTAGAATTTTTTTAAGGTTAAGTTCAAAAATTGTCGATAGAGGGTGCTTTAGACTTTAGGGAATGAACAATTACTTTTTTACCGTTATTTTGTGCATGGGGTTGAAATTATTCTAAAGTATTGACTTCAACTTAAATTTTAAGCTCAAAATCGGAAACATTGGGATCGGGTGACTAGTGAAAATTGAACTGTGAACAGAGGGGCGGATTTTAAACGCTCATAAACATTGGATAAACTAATCGATTTTATTGTGGTTTGCGTGTAGGTCATTCCCTTGGTAATTATTTTATTCAAAATGACGTACAGCTTTGGTGTCCTTATTTTTTGATAGAGGGCGCTTCCGACACATCTCTGACATTTCAATGGCATTACTCCTGGGTGTTTTACTACCAGATCAGCATACTTTCAGGAAGTGTTAGGGATACAAAGACGACCCGGAATCACTTAGCAATGTAACGTTGGAAATGCCTTTTTTGCAAGTTATGGTTAAAGGAAGCAGAGAAAAAAGCAACAGAAACAGCAAAGAAAGAGCGACATGTTAATGTGACAGTAAACAGTTTACTTAAAGGTTTTACTAGAAAAGGTGTTCGAAATTACGATCAGAAGTAGTCCGGAAAGTTTGACAGTGACGGTAAATGGCGCTGTGGTTTCCTTGCGGTAGATGATGTTAAACAGTAATGCTCCTGAACAGCGGTCACTTTGAAGTGATCATTCGTGAGCCGGTTTCAGAAGTCGCAGAATGAAGTATTTGAACAATGAATAGCACAAAGGGCTCCTCTACATTTTATCAATGACGTTTGCCGACACTTCAAAGTAACATATGGACAGTGGTGGATAGGTCATGGTGCCCCGGTTCATTGGCCTGCCAGATCGCTAGACCTATCATGTATGGACTTCTTCTGCTGGGGGCTGGGGTCAAATGAAAAATTGGGTGTACGAAACTCCCGTACCATCAGTTGAAAACTTCGCAGCTCGTATTTCTGTAGCTGCCAGAAAGCTATCAGAGATGCTAGAAATCTTTCAAAGCATGAGGAATTCCACGCGATGCCGCTGTCAAGCATGCCGGACTACTTCTGGTCGTAATTTTGAACACCTTTTGTAGTAAAACATTTGAATAAACTGTTTTTCGTCACATTAACGTGTTGTTCTTTCTCTGCTGTTTCTGTTTTCTTTTCTCTGCTTCCTTTAACCGTAACTGGCAAAAAAGGCATTTCCAATGTTACATTCCTATGTGATTCCGAATCGTCTTGCATTCCTAACATTTTCTGGAAGTATGTTGGTCTGGTAGTAAAACAATCAGGAATAATGTCATTGAAATGTCGGAGATGTGGCAGAAGCGCCCTCTATCAAAAAATGAAGACACCAAAGCTGTACGCCATTTTGAATAATATAATTACCAAGGGAATGACCTACATGCAAACCACAATAAAATCGATTAGTTTGTCCAATGTTTATAAGCGTTTAAAATCCCCCCATCTGTTCACAACTCAATTTTCACTAGTTACCCGATCCCAATGTTTTCAATTTTGGGCTTAAAATTTAAGTTAAATTCTAAACTTTAAAATATTTTGAACCCCATGCACAAAATAACGGTAAAAAGTAGTTGTTCGTTACTCTAAAGTCAAAAGTGCCCTCTATCAACAATTTTTGAGCATAACTTTTAAATTTTTTTTCTAAAAACTTCGTGACATTAAGCATGATTTTAGTGAAAACCGCAAACGAATCGACCATTTTTTCTGTTTTTTATCATCGTTTGAAATTTTGGACCTTAAACTTTAATGGCCCCTAGCTTCTACAGAAGACGTTTGCACCCCATGGTTTCCTATTTAATAATGTTTGTCTTCATGTCTACTATCATCCCTTAAAGTTTGTCGGCCTGGTAGCAAAACACCCTATATAGTTGCCTACCGATTTCAAATTCTCAACATGTTTGACAAGATCACCGAATTGACATTAAAAGTGTCATGATAAATGAAGCCTAAAGCTGTTCCATTTAAAATCAGCTCTGACAAAAATTGGGAATTTTCTATAATCAAGTTCTATGCAGTATACTTTAATTTCATATGTTTTGTGTAAAAATTACTAACTCTTAAAGACAAGAAGAAAAAGAGGACTATTTTTCATCATGAGGAAAAATAATGTGGATAATTTTTTATTTTTAATTGGTAATTTTATTTTTTCTAAAATTTGCTTCAAATTTTGGATATAGGTTTATTGTGATAAGGTGCTACCCTGATTAGCTTTGGGAGGTCATTTGATAAGTGTAAGAGGGGTTTGGGGGGGACTAATCCTCCCCCTTAATTTAGGTAAATGGGTTTTCCATGCTGAATTATCAGATTTCATTCAAATTTAAGATATAGGATCGTTCTGATGAGGCGCCTCCATGATTAGTTTTGGGAGTTCATTGGTTAAATATAAAGGGGGGGATAGGGGTTAACTCCCCCTTAATTGAGGTAAATGTGTTTTTTATGCAGAATTTACCAATTTGTTTCAAATTTTAGAAATAAATTCATTCTGACAAAGTGCTATCCTGATTTGTTTTGGGGATTTATTGGTTAAGTATAAATGGGGGATCTGGGGGATATCCCTCTTAATTTAGTTGTAAATGGGGTTTTCATGCATAATTATCTGATTTGCTTTAAATTTTGGATTTAGGTTCTTTGTTATTAGGCAAATCTCTGAAAAATATTGGAGCTTTATTGGTTAAGTATAAAGGAAGGAATGGAGGATAACCCCCCTCTTAAAGTATATAAATGGTTTTTTATGCAGAACTATTCGATTCGCTTTAAATTTTGGATGTAGGTTCTTTCTGATAAGGAGAATCTCTGAATAATTTTGGGGGTTTAATGGTTAAGTATAAAGGGGGGAATGGGGGATAACCCCTCTTAAATTAAATAAGTGGGTTTTTATGCAGAAATCTTATTTGCTTCGAATTTTGGATGTAGGTTCATTATAATAAGGCATATTCCCAATTAGTTTTAGGAGCTCAATGATTAAGTATAAAAGAGCGAAATGGGAGAGCTTATACCCCCTTAAATTGTTTTTTGAGGGGCATTATTCATTGAAAAAATAAGACTGTAAAATACAATTAGTGCAAATAGCCTGTGAACGCAGTGCCATCAATTTAACTGGGAAATATTCTCTTTATTTTATAAATGTGTAACAAATTAAAATCATTCTTAAAGAAATTCAAACTTTTCTGAGTGATTAAGCAATTTTTATGAACTTTACTATGAAGCATGCAAACAATGTTTATTTTACTGTTTTAACATATTAGATGCAAGGAGAGGATGTGTCTTATACCCCGTCACACTCATGCCCTTTGCTGTTCTTGAAGTATGGCATAGTTAATGAATGATCCTTTACAGGATATTTGAAAAACTTCTGATTCTTTTGGTACCATTTTTGTAGCTAACATAGATGTTTTGCATTACTATACATCTTATTATTTTATAATTTTTTAAAGTATTAATGTCATATGTATATTTATATTTGTATTTCCTTGTATAATTTGCTTCTATTGTGTAATTGCATAATGGTGTATTTGTTATTGTTTAATTGCATAAATCTATTTGCATTTTTTATAGCTATCATAGATGTTTTTGCACTGCTATACATCTTATTATTTTATAATTTTTCAGGCATTAACTTTCTGTGTCTATTCCTGTTAAAATTTTCTTGTATGTATTAATATGTATGTAATTCCTATTTGCATTAGTTTTATTCTAATATATGCTTGTAATTTTTTTTATGTTTTATAGGTAAAGAAATATAAAAAATCTGGAAAGATGAGATATATGGCATCTTTGATAACTGCACTAAATGAAATTGCAAGCAACAGAGCATGTGCTAAAGATGCAGAGAAAATATTTAAAAGACTTATTGTAGTTAAAGATGCTTCTACAAATTCAGATAGTAAAGATCCAAAAGAACTTTGATGTTAATTGAATGTATATAATTTTGTATGATCTTATTTGTAAATAGATTCAAAATAAAATATTTTATAATGTAATTCAAACCATGCAAATTTTACTTACTCTCTGTGATGTCTTTTTAAATGCATAATATTTCAAAAGTCAAGAACAAAAGTAAAATATGATGAAATACAAATCTAAGTTCAGACAGACTTGCATT
This sequence comes from Maratus speculifer, assembly GCA_964019185.1. Taxonomy (NCBI): domain Eukaryota; kingdom Metazoa; phylum Arthropoda; class Arachnida; order Araneae; family Salticidae; genus Maratus; species Maratus speculifer. The sequence continues at coordinate 273,525,889 of OZ025289.1, read as the reverse complement.
TTGCAGCTTGATGTTCATCATGATACGATACAGATTTTTGTACATCTCAGATAAAACAATTGGTTTGAATTCTCAACTGTAGAGCAGGCAACTATATGTAATGCGATAGAGATTGCATATAGCTTGCACAATACAAAATTAGGACAATTAAAAAACACTTTGTGTGATTTTTTATTCTGAATCCATCTAAATTTCTGTGTTTACAAAAAATATTCAGTTTGTATCTATAATGAAAAACATCATGTGGCAAGAAATAGCAGCTATTTTTACTAATGTTCTATTTCATACTGTATCAAGTATATTACCACAATTGTACTCAGCCTTTGAGTGTGGCAACTAACGCATTGTGCACTTTCAGCTCTAAATTAAAAATTAAAAATGATAACTTCTTATTTTTTCAGCAGCAGCATCCTCTACTTCCGATTATTATTATTATTATTATTATTTTTCTCATAACCTTCAAAGTTCTATATAGCACTTAATATTAATCTGCAAATTGTTAGTGTCTGTGGCTCTTAGATTTTTTTCTCTCTGAATTTTCAGTTTGCTGTTAGAGGTAAAATGTTCCTATTTAATTTCAATTATTTTACTCATAAATAAAATGCTATAGATAACCTTACTCATGGAGGTGATATAATACAGAAAAAAAATTAATAATTACTACCATATAATAAATTCTAAGTATTTAGTCAGCTTATATATAAAAGGAAAATACAGAAAGAAATTAAATTGTACAAAATTATATCATTTTAACATAAATCGTCAAATTTATTTAAGTCTTTTTTTTTTTCTTTTGCATTTCTTCAATGCTACTATATCTCTCTTTCCAGGACACAAACAATTGGATTCATCTTCTTGCAAACTAGTTGTTGGGGGGGGGGGGGGGGGGGGGGCTACCGAAATATTTACCCATCATGGATAAGCATAATATAAAATATGAAGATAAAGCATGTGTAAACTGATTACAAAATGCATCGGAAATCCAAAATAAAATGTAAAAATATATTTAAATATTTTTAACACGTAGTAATGTTCTATTAAGGCTCAACATTAGGTGCAGAGAAAGACCCGGATGATAATGTAAAGTCTAAGGGGGCGTTCTTTTCAAATATTTCGCACAAATTTTAATATTTTGACATGATTTTTTTGCACAAGATAGCTGAGGACGATCCACAACCGGCCTACTTTTTACTTTTTCATTTTTGGTTTCAGATTTAAAAAAAAAAAAAAAAAAAATATTTAAACTTTCAAAACCAGTTTAAACTGGTTCTGAAATTGAAACTATTTTAATATAAAAAATATATAAGCAAAGTCAAAAAAGTAAAAACTAAGCCGGTTGTAGATTATCCTCAGCTATCCTATGCAAAAAAAAAAAAAAAAAAAAAAAAAAAAAATGTAAAAATATTAAAATTTGAGCGAGATATTTGAAAAGAACGCTCCCATAGATTTTACATTATCATCCGGGTCTTTTTCTGTGCCTAGTGTGGGGCCTTAATGAATTTCTGATGAACCAATTTCAACAAATTATATAAAATGCCAAATTACTCAAGCAGTATCGAATTGCATAAAAGAAACATCCTTATAGCTCTAAAAATAATCATATTAACTAACAATTTACTGCGTGTTTACAAAAAATATTCAATTTGTATCTACTATGAAAAACATCATGTGGCAAGAAATAGCAGCTATTTTTACTATTGTACTATTATTTCATGCTGTATCAAGCATAATATTACAGCATAATACTCAGCATTTGAGTGTGGCAAGATACACATTATATACATATACATATTATATGCACATATATATACATATATGATACATATTATGTACGCATATATTGTGCACTTTCAGCTCTTAATTCAAAATGATAACTCTTTATTTTTTTCAGCCGCAGCATCCTCCACTTCTGATGATTATTATTTTTTTCCCTCATAACCTTCAAAATTCTATATTGCACTGAATATTAATCTGCAAATTGTAACTATCTCCGACCCATACATTTTTTTTTCTGAATTTTCAGTTTGCTGTTAGAGGTAGAATGGTTCTGTTTAATTTCAATTATTTTACTCATAAATAAAAAAGATATCAACAACCTTATTCATAGAGGTGATATAATACCAGAGAAAATTAATAATTACTACTTAAATATTACTTAAATATAGTAAATTCTAAGTATTTAGTCAGCTTATATACAAAAGGTAAATACAGAAAGAAATTAAATTGTACAAAATTATATAATTTTAATATAAATTGTCAAATTTATTCATGTCAAAAGCAAAGCATGACGCATTTTGTGCTAAAACAATACAGCTCGTCATCAGCTCGGGGTAGAGACATGTCCGTAAGGGCACAAGTCAAAAATGAACATTTCATCTTTGACTATGACATTTTTCGACGATGATACCAACAAATAACTAAATCTCGATTAGCACTGTTATTTCGCCCATGAGGTTTATGTTGGAATGTTATTCCATAAGGCGTGAATAAGTGAGTTCCTCAATAATAAAAAAGAGTTAAAAGCTTTACCTTTTAGTTGACACACATTTATTTGAAGAAATAAAGTAGAATAATGATGAACAAATACTTGGAAACACTTCACAACACAAAAGAACAGATGCACAGTCTTCACAATATTTACAGAACACAACAAATAAAAAGAATAACTTTGAAACATATATTAGCTTCAGTTTGAAGCAGTTCTTGATGAACAGTAATTATTCCTTTGGAATCATAATGTATGATAATGGATTGTTAATCCTTGACAGCATTTTGCTGCCTAACCCAGCTCAGTCACTACATCAACCAACTGTTCTAAAGTTCTCTTCCAGTGAAAACAGAATAATGTCTGGTGCTGCCATCTGGCGGTAGATTTTAGTACAAAAACAAGCAATTGTCTATCATCTCTCCCGTTTTGTGATAGAATCTGACACCAGATGGATAAGGTTTCTAAAATGTTCAAATTTGACCTTTGGCAATGGCTTTGTCATTATGTCTGCTATCATTTCATTTGTTGACAGATATTTGACATCTATTACATTTTTCATTTTCAAATCTCGTATGTAGTGATACTTTGTATCGATGTGTTTAGTTCGCGACTTGAACTTTTCACTTTCAACTAATTTAATTGTTGATTGATTATCTTCAAAAATTTTAATTGGGTAATGTTGTTGTAATTTGAGATCTTTACATAGTTTTAAAATCCACAACACTTCTTGAGTTCCTTGTGACAGTGCCACATATTCCGACTCGGCTGACGATAATGTCACACATATTTGTTTTCTCGAGAACCAAGAAATGCAGCTATTGCCTAAGAAGATTACATTTCCTGAGGTAGATTTTCTATCTGTAATATCTTGACCCCAGTCAGCATCTGAGTATGCAACTATATTAGGATAATCTTTTGAAGAAATATGAAGTGCAAGATCTTTTGTGGTTTTTAGGTACCTTATTACCCTCTTAACAGCATTCCAGTCCTTTTGTCTTGGATTATTGCATCTTCGACTTAGTATGTGCGTAGGAGCTGTAATGTCTGGTCTTGTGCATGAAGAAATATATAAAAGACTTCCAATAGCTTGTCTGTAGTTATCATTTGATGATAAAAGATTTTCTTCTTTGTCTAAACTATAATAGTTCGTTTCCATTGGGGTATAAGTTGGTTTGGCTTCTTCAAGCTGAAAATCTTTAACTAATTGATTTATTTTATTTGTTTGTGACAGAAGATAACTTCCATCTTCTTTTCTGTGAATTTCTATACCTAAGAAGTATTTTGCTTCTCCTAATGATGTTATGGGATAAGACTTCTTTAAATAGTTTATTACTTCATTGACTTCATCTTCATCTTCTGAGCTTATCAACATATCATCTACATATAGTATGAGATGAATTGTCTTCTTTGATTTCTCTTTTGTAAACAAACATGGATCTGCTTCACTTTGTTTAAATCCATATGCCTTTAGAGTATTTTCTATTTCTTCATTCCAGCACTTGGCGGCTTGCTTGAGACCATATATGGCCTTTTTTAATTTATAGACTTTGTCTTTATTTTCTTTATCTTGAAAGCCTTCTGGTTGAAGCATGTATAATTCTTCATTGTCTCATTTACCATGTAGAAAGGCTGTTTTAACATCTACTTGGAAAACTTTGGCTTTACGATAAGCTGCACAGGTCAGAAAAGCTCTAATAGTTGTATGTTTGACGACAGGAGAGAAGGTTTCATCATAATCAGTGCCTAGTTGTTGAGTGAAACCCTTGGCAACTAGTCGTGCTTTGCATTTTATTTCTTCTCCATTTTCATCGCATTTTGTTTTATAAACCCATTTACAGCCAATTGCACGCTTACCTTTTGGTAAAGTAACAAGCTCAAATACTTCATTTTCTTTTAAAGAGTTAAATTCTTCTTTCATAGCTTGAAACCATTTCTGTTGATCTTTTACAGGTAATTTTAGAACATCTTTAAAAGTTTCGGGATCTTGATTTTTGGAACAACAGTCTTCAGTTTTGTAAGAAAACCTTTCAGGTGGAATTCCTTTTGTCTCTCTGCTAGAAATTCTTCTCTGTGAATTAGCTTCACTTTCTTCTGTTGTTGGGCTATCTACTGATTTTTCATCAGTTTCTATTTCTTCTGCAGCATTTTCTATTGGAATAGATTCACAATCATTTTCAAGATTTTCTTCTGAAAAATTGAAATGAATTAAATCAGAAGTTTGCTCTTCAGGATTTTCTGGGAAAAAGTTTTCACCGTTCATATTTTCAAAAAACTTTACTGTTCTGCTTATCACAATTTTTCTTCCACCTGTATAAATTCGATATCCCTTGCTTCTTAAATCATAACCAACAAAGATTCCTTAAGTGGCTTTTTCATAAAATTTTTGCCTCCTCTGTTTATGAACATACACATATGCTTTGCATCCAAATACTTTAAGGTGACTCAAATTTGGCTTATGCCCATTCCACAGTTCATATGGTGTCTTTTCAGTTGATTTTGTGGGTAATCGATTTTGTAAGTAAGCTGCTGTAGCTACGGCTTCTGCCCAGAATGTTTTTGGTAATTTGGCATTTATAAGCATGGCTTTACACATTTCAATTAGCGAGCAATTCTTTCTTTCTGTGACTCCATTTTGAGACGGCGAATATGGCGTTGTTGTTTCATGATGTATTCCTAAGTTCTTTAAGTAGTTACTAACATATTCGTTGCAATATTCTGCTCCATTGTCAGTACGCAAGGATTTAATCTTCAATCTAAATTTGTTTGTTGTTGATGCAACATACTCCTTTAATTTATCAAATACTTCATCTTTTGAGGAAATAAAATATACCTGTGTATAACGAGAATAATCATCGATAAACGTAATGAAATATCTTTTTGATCCCATACTATTTGTTTCAGCAGGAACGCAAACGTTGCTATATATCAGATCAAGTGGTTTTCTACTTCTGTATTGCGTTTCTTTTGGAAATGATTTTTCTGTTAGCTTAGCTTTTATACAACTTGAACATTCAGTATTATGAGAACAATTATTCAGAGTAATACCTAAAGCTAAATCATTCTTTTGAATTTTCTTGATGGATTCCAAATTTCTATGACCCAGTCTTTGGTGCCATTTTAGAATGCAATTGACATTAGAACATACAGGTAATATTTCTGAAACGCTGTATACTTTTTCATTTGTGGGTTTTATTTTTAATCTGTATAACCCCTCATCAGCTTTTGCATCTGCAACTAATATGTTACCCTTTTTAATTAAACAAAAATCATCTTTAAATGTTACAACAAAACCTTTCTCAGTGCAAGACTGTACAGACAATAAATTACTGTCTAACTCGGGAACATAAAGCACATGATCTAATGTAACTTTATTTGTTTGACCATTAAGTGTTTCAATATTAAAAGTACATTTACCCTTTCCTTTTGCGGTTAATTTAGTTCCATTAGCAATTGTAATTGTATCTTTACTTGAATTCTTTAATTCTGAGAACAATTCTAAAGAATTAGCTAAATGAACAGATGCGCCTGAATCAATAACAAAAGTTAACTTTTTGTTTTGATTTCCATTTTGTTGAGATTTCATAACAAAACCTGAAGAATTTGATTGTTTTATTAATTCATGATAGTTTTGAGAATTTGGTGGATTTTCATTTTGACTAGCAGTAGAAGCAGAGAAATTTTGTTTTTTAAACTGTTGACGTGATCTATCTTGAGTAAAAATTGGTTTTGTTTTGTTATTGTTGTTATTCTTTAAGTGAAAACAATCTTCACGGTTGTGATTGGTTCTTTTACAATGAGAACAAAATTTTTGTTTATTCAAATGTTTTGGTTTATCCCTATTACCCTTTAAAGCAATAGATTCAAATTTTGTTGAAATTTGTTTAGTTTCAACTCTTCTAAGATATTCATCAATTAACTTGTTTTGAACATATTTTAATGATAAATCTGTGTCATATTTGCTTTCAATAGCAGTTATAAAGGTACTATAAGAATTTGGCAAAGAACAAAGCAAAATAGCTATTAAATTATCATCTTGTATTACTTCACCTATACTTCTTAATTTTTCTGCTAATTCTAAGACAGAATTTATATGTTCCTGCATTTTAATACTTTCATTATATTTAATGGAATACAACTTCCTAAGAAGATAAAGTTTATTTGTAAGATTTACCCTTTCATGAACAGATTTCAATTGATCATATGTTTCTTTAGCACTTTTAGCATGTCTAACATGAACAATTTGAGAATCTGAGATATTTAAACAAATTAATGCTCTAGCATTTCTATCATTTTTCACCCAATTGTCATCATTTTCTTTTTTAGGTTCAAATACAACATCATATAAACCTTCTTTGATTAACAATTGTTCAATTTTAAACTTCCATACTGAATAATTATCATCAGTTAACTTATCAATATAATGAGATTCTTTAAGACTAGACATTGTTATATAATAATATTTGCTTATTTCACAGAAAATAAAAGAGTGTTTATCTTATTAATTTACAACAATAAAATATTATAAACTCATATATAATGCTAATGATGAAATAAGAACATAATAGAATTCTTGAGAACAATTTTAAAAGTTACTTCTGGTTTCAGAAATTTTTTTCTTAAATATTCAAAATTCTTTGTTTAAAACATATATTTGTATTTTCAACTAATAAATAATAAATTTCAATAAAAAACAAGCAAAATAATTTCTTTTCATATCAACAAATAATAGTTTTGGTTTCAAAACAAGAACAATTCTTTGAATTTTCTTTTCTATCATTCACTTCTAAAAAATATATTCAGAAAATAATCATTTCAAAGTATTTCTTTTGAATTTATATAGTACATTTTCTGTTTTGATATTATTATATTTAAATTTTGAGACTCATTTCTCAGTCTCATAATCAACAATGTTGGAATGTTATTCCATAAGGCGTGAATAAGTGAGTTCCTCAATAATAAAAAAGAGTTAAAAGCTTTACCTTTTAGTTGACACACATTTATTTGGAGAAATAAAGTAGAATAATGATGAACAAATACTTGGAAACACTTCACAACACAAAAGAACAGATGCACAGTCTTCACAATATTTACAGAACACAACAAATAAAAAGAATAACTTTGAAACATATATTAGCTTCAGTTTGAAGCAGTTCTTGATGAACAGTAATTATTCCTTTTGAATCATAATGTATGATATAATAGTCCCAGCAGGAGAAGAGACCTGTCAATCATACGTGACGTAACGTAAGACGATTCCATTTCTTTCATATCGGAGCGTCGATTTTTCGTCCCTGCGCTGCGCCGTAAAAGAGAAACGCGTAGGTTGCCACATTTCCCAGGTGTGCGACAGTTTGGCGCTGTTAATTTGAATCTTATTGACTTAAAAAGGAAATTATTTAACTTGGGAGACCACACGTAGAGAGATCTGCACGTGCCCGTGCCGGGCCACGGCCTAACAGTATTTGGGCAGGGCCGGGACTTTTAATTTGTCATTATTCTACAATTAAATTAAACATTAAAACTTATTCTTAACTTTTATATAAATTGTTACTTTTGTATTATTACGATAATAAAGATAAATATTTTTGCTTTCAGTATATTTTATTAAAAACTTGTTAAATACTATTTTTTTAAAATAATTAAAGAAATAATTACGCAAAACAATACAAAATTAATTTTATTTTTTGCTTTTCTGAACTTACCAAGGATAAACTAGAGTTAAAAAATTTTTTTTTTTTTAATTACAAAAATGTTTTTTTTTTAAAAATAGATGGAATCTGCAAAGTGAAGTAAAATATACATAAAATTTAATTAATTTTAAGGGATTCTTAAAAAAAAAAAAAAAAAAAAAAAAAAATTCTCATCGCAACAATTCCAAATTCCCGATAACTGAATTATATCTCGAGTTGTAATAGCAATTCCACAATGAAATACATACGCAATTCTAATTTACTGTATTTATGGCTATTCTCAACTGCTCTGCTCTACTGAACAAACGCAAAACGTTTTCACACATATTTAGAAGTTCATTTTTCAATGGAAAGATATAAAATTGGAAAGTATGGCTATGGAAGCCATTTTGGAATCGAATTGTTTTGCATTTTTTGATCAATAAATAACCTGTTGAGTTATAAACGATTTTGATCACGTGAACAACACGTATTTCTCCCCTGTCTGAGTCGTTATTCATTTTTCGAGCAGAAATTTCGTTCAAAACTCTCACTTTGACACTAGTTTCTAAAAAATCTATTTTTTTTTTTGGGGGGGGGGGGCAAACGGGAAAATGAGTAGGATTAAGTAGTTTCTGAACAACACCAATTAGTTTCATGAAAACAAACCGCTAAACAAAAATAAGTCAAAACTTATGTGATAAAGTCTTTTGGATTTAAGAACAGCTTTAAGCACATCTTTCATTTTAATAATAATTAAATTTTGTACTTTTTTAAAGGTTAATGGCATATTTTAAATTTTTAACTTATATTATCTTAAAATTTAATGTTTTTAAAATGCATTAAATATATTTCAGAACTGCAGTTTTAATTCTTTCTTCATTTATTTTCTGCTCTATGGATAGAAGAAAATCGATGGAAAAGAAATAGTAAAAAAATAGATGTGTCTGTGCACAGTCCAAAAGCCGTTTTTCAAAATAAATAAATAAATAAATAAATAAATAAAATAAAAATAAATAAATAAAATAAATAATAATAATAAATAAATAAATGAATAAAAATAAAAAATTATTATATATATAATTTTAATGTTTTAATGTAATAATAAGTTAAATTAGAAATACACATCACAATGGCGGGAAGGGGGGGGTAAAATTAGAAGCGACTTGCTGTTTCAGAAAGGCAGTATTTATTTTTTTTTTCCTGCTGTGTTACATCTAAAAATTCTGATCAAATCTTCAGTTTTGATCCTTTCTTAATTCAATTTTTGCTGTATGAGAGAATAAAACATATAAGGAGGGGTAAGTATTAAAAAAATAGATTCATGTGTAGTCCATTGTCCAGACGGCGTTTTTGAAAATGAAGAATATAAAAAATAAATTAAATTAAACAACACACTTGACAAAGACAAGGGGGGGGGGGTTATAAAAATTATAAATGACTGCTGCTGCAGAACATTTGTTTGTTTTTCTTTTTCTGAAGTATTGCGACCTTTCTTTAGAATGAATTGATTTCCCTTTTGAGGACATGTTTGTAATAAAAGAATAATTGTTTTGAAAAAAAAAAAAAAATAGTTTAAAAATGGCGGGATAAATTATAAACGAGAGAGAAAATAAAACACAGCTAACCAAGAGAGAGAAAACAGGTTTCTGTCAAAAAATGCGCAGGTTATTGGCGCAAAACTTTTTTCATTGCAACCCTAGTCCTTTGCGGGGAATGGTCGAATTGAAAACACGGGGTTATTTTCCCCTCCCGTATCACCTTGCACACCTTCTGTAAAATCGACTCATCTAAGAGAGGGTGTTTCCCAAGTCTCATCTCGTGATGGGAGTATTATAATGGATTGTTAATCCTTGACAGCATTTTGCTGCCTAACCCAGCTCAGTCACTACATCAACCAACTGTTCTAAAGTTCTCTTACAGTGAAAACAGAATAATGTCTAGTGCTGCCATCTGGCGGTAGATTTTAGTACAAAAAGAAGCAATTGTCTAACAGTTTACTGGAATTTATGCGGTATGGGAATCACTCACGTGAAAATGTAAGTTGATCTATGTGTTATTTAGTTTTTTAATTTCTTTCAAAAATTTATTTTCTATTTCTATTGCCTGTTTATTTGAGCAAGACACGGTAAAGGAAGAAAGCGGAATGGAGTAACTTCTGAAATTGAATCCAAAATTTCCGCAGCCTTTTCAAGGGTTATATAAAAAACAACCGCTAAAATTGTCTGAATTAATTTCGTCTGGAACAATTAAGGATATCGCACGATGTTTCATGTTACGCAATAAATTTAAAGCTTTCTGATTCTTTAGTTCTCCAGACAATAGATGGCTATCTCTTGCTAGGATGACTCATCGGAAAGGACCAGTAACATCCAGTTGTATTAAAATGTCACGAATAATTGATGCAGTATCGGCTTGAAGATGCGAAACAATATAATTATTAAAAGTATATATATAATTAGACAGACATAAACGCAATTAATACAATAACCCAAGATGGAGTGAAAAATTAGCCAGGGCCGGGAATCGAACCTTTGTTGACAGCATACCGTGCTGTTGCTATTAGTGGGAAATTACCGGGCTAGGATATCGGCCACAGGTAGCTGAGATGGAAGAGCAAATGTCCTTTAATATAACAAAGTAGAACTCGTCAAATTTTGACGAAAGTAAATGTTTAAGAAGGAACTGTTTCATTGACTTGTAATAAACCTATTAGTTATAGTAAAAAACGCATGTTATATTTGTAAGTCTAAATCATAAACAAACGATATTTAACGTTAAAATCAACAAAATACTGTTTCTATAAAACTCAGTTGTAGAAATTGTCAAAATTAAACTTTAATCGTACATGTAAGCAGTGAAAAACAATAAAGGTCTGTTATTATGATAAAGTTATCAATTAAGGTTCTTATGTTTGTATTCCAAAATAAAAAAAAAAGCAAAATTTATTCAACTTTGACTAAATCATGGAATTTTTTTCTCGCGATATCTAAACCCGACATCATTTTCACCTTATCAAAATTTACAAATGCACATTTCGTATCTGTCTGTATTCACCTTTTCAAAAAAAAAAAAAAAAAAAAAAAAAAAAAAATGGCATTTTAATTTGATTATTTTGATTTAAAACTTAAGATCTTAATGCTATTAACTGAAAGAGATATTTTACTGTTGATATTCTTCTACGTGTAAACCAAATTTTGTAAATATAAATGTAAAATTCACCGGGTTTTATAACAGAAAATATTTAAATTTCAGTTTTTTTCCCTTTTAATGAGAAAATGGCAACATAAAGATACAGTAATAATTTTTTTTTTCCTTTTTTCCTTTGCTTTTAATAAAAATGGAGTACTCCTGTTGCCACAATTAGAAAAGCGGTATTAAAAACTACAAAAAAATTATATTATTTAATATTTCAAAAGTAAATTAAGATACAACTTTCAATGAAATTTCATCATTTTTTTCCCTACACGATGGTGTAAAAATTGAAAATGTACGATATTCAGAAGTTTAAAAATTTGTAGTAGCAAAAATTGCAATACCGAAATTTCATTGAAAATTTGAAAGTGTTGCCATTCGCAAAATGACGTATGCGTTACGCACAGATACATTTGGCTTTTCTATACTAATAAAATCCGTGTGCCTCTGTGTGTCTGTCTGCCTGCTTGAAGCCGATTACAGTTCGCAACGCGGGCGAGTTGGAAGTCGCGAGAGGTGTTTTTCGATTCGAAAAATTCCGGGAAAGTCATTTCGGGCATTTTCGTGACCGTGGGACCAAAATTAAAAAAGTTATGAATTAAAAACCCCTCGGGAAACGGAACGCAAAACGTCTCATTTCCCAAAAAGAGAGCGCCATCTTGCGGTGAATGACTAGAACTTTTCCCCTTTGGCTAAGAGCGCAAAAAGAAGGACCAGCCGAAAACCTTAAAATTTGTTAATTTTGAGTCCTCAAAATTTGGTAAAATTTTTTGGATAAAAATAAAATGGGACAATGGGCGCATAGCGACCAGGTTTCAGATCCACAAACATTTGTCTTATGGGAGCGTAGCGCCAACCGTGCAAAACCAAATATTTTTAACCCATTAACGCCCAGCGTCCTCTTTTGAGGACGGTTACAAAAACAGCAAGAGAGCGGTTTTCCCACCAGTAAAGAAGAAGATAAATATATACCTTACTTCACAAGGCAGAATCCTCGATAAACTTAGATAAAAGTTAATTTGCTTTTAAAAGTGGTGAGAAATACAAAATTTATATTTTAGCCAAGAAAATAATTCGGGCATTAATGGGTTAACGGGACGATGGGCGCGAGCGACCATAGCTCCGATCCACAATCTTTTTTTTTCAAGTGCGCGTAGCGCCCACCATGCGAAATCACATATTTTTAACGGGATAATGGGCGCATAACAACCATAGCTCTTTAATTTACTTTTTTTGTGCTTGAGGATTCGAACACCAAGACTTGCTTATTAAATGAATTTTTTTGCTTATTATATACTGCTTAATATCGAGGTTCGTTTGGAAAAAGTGGCCCAGCTAGCGGGCGTAGCTCGCTAGTATAGATTATATTCCGTGACTGATTCCTTCATTCTTTTGGAGATAGCTAAAGCAAATGTGCTTTCGCACATTACGAACCAAAGCGCTGATCTGTTATGCAAGGGAATTTGAATGGTATCGATACTAAACATGATTTATAGTTACAAATATAAAAAATAGCACAGTTAAACCAAAATAAAATTTGTGAGTTAAAATTTCCTAACAAAATACCAGAAAAAAATACCAGAAAATGATTCAGAAGAGCTTATCTGTTTTTCAGCGAGCATATCCATCACCATACAACACCATCTACTTTCACAACTATGGAACGATGTTTTCTTTTAAAACATGAAAATGATCGAATGACATTCCAATTAATCTCCGAAGGCTAATACTATTTTTTTTAACTATATGTAAAGAGAGCCTGTAGTCACTATTGTGGTTTTATTCATCTTAGAGCCAAGTGCTCCCATATGATTAATTTTAAAGGGGGGGGGGGATTGGGAAAATCTCAATTTCCCAAAAACCTATCATGCATTTTAGTAAACATATAAGGTACTTTGCGATTTTTGGCGAAATTTGAGTTTTCTACCGTAACAAATTTTGTAACAAATTTTCCGTTTTTCGCGACCTTTGACGAAATTTACGTTTCCTCCATCATTCTTTGATGAACTTCGCGTTTTTCCCGTGGTCTTTTAGAGAAATATTAATTCCCCTACCCGCAACCTTTAGATGAAATTTGCCTTTTTTTTACATTCTTTCGACAAAGTTTGAGTTGTTTTCGAGACCTTTTGAAGAAATTTGTTGTTTTCGCTACTCTGACGGAATTTTCGTTTTTAGGTTTTTTTTTTTTTTATGATGAAATTTGCATTTTTCTGCAACCTTTCGATGCATTTTGCGTTTTTTCCACGTTTCTTTTACAAATTTTGTGTTTTTACGAAATTCTTTCACACATTTTTGGGTTTTTCCCATGATCTTTGAATGAAATTTGCGTTTCTTGCGCTCTTTCGGTGCAATTTGCGTTTTTTCTGCGCTTCTTCGACAAAATTTTCATCTTTTTCGTGATCTTTTGCAAAACTCGCGTTTTTCTTGTGATCCTTGAAATTCACGTTTTTTTCGACCCTTTGACAAACTGGCTCTTTTTTTTTTTTTCGAGATTCATCGAGAAATTTGCGTTTTTTCTGCAACCATTTGACAAAATTTGTAATTTCCACGATTCTTTTATGAAATTTTCGTTTTTTATGTTATACTTTGATGAAATTTGCGCTTTTTTTCCGTGATCCTGGAAAAAAGTTTGCTTTTTTTGTGCTTTTTTGACATAATTTGCTTGTTTACTGTGATTTTTTGACGAAATTTATGTTTTTCCCGTGATCTTTTGATAAAGTTCGCGTTTTTTCTCGTGATATCCTTTAACAAGATTTGCATTTTCTGCCATCCTTTGATGAAATTGGCGACTTTAGCTGCGAACAATAGACGAAATTAGCTTTTATAGACAATCATTTATCAAAATTCGCTATACTCTTCCGTGATGTTTTTTACATGAATTTTTGGATTCATTACCATTTTTTTTTAAATTTTCGAAGCCGAATGCCTTAAACTTTCAGAAAAAATGACTTTTCTAAAGTGAAAAATTTTGACAGGATTGTTATATAATTAATTTAATAAGACTGTCATAAGTAAAGGGGAAAATGTACTTTCTGCAGGAGATTATTTATCATGATGTTCTAGCCACAGTTTCTGCTTTTCCAGAAATCAAACCACGTTCTTGCTTCCAACTCTAAATTCTCAATATCATTAAACTGAGATTGCTACTACATTTCTTTGGCAAAAACATTTTTCTATATTTTTCATCAATTTAGGATGACGTGAAGTCGCTTAGAAAGGTGTTTTATTTCGATTTATAAACCTTTTCTCAATATAATTAAAGAGGATAAAAAAAAGCTACTTTTTAATATTTAAGATAGTTCAAGAGACGACCGCACAAAGTCCTAAGTCACCGAGCACAAAAAAAAAAAAAAAAAAAAAAAAAAATCCTTTATTTTATGGAAAAGTGGTAATAGAGGAATCTAATGATCCATGTCTGAGGAAGCGAAGTGGTGCATAAGCCAAAAATTTATACCCCTTGTAGGTTTAGCATTGTATTTGCCGTACAATCAAAACTAGGAAAACATGAAAAAATGGGGGCAGAAAAACACAATGTTAATCCTACGAGTCAACCACTAGTGGAATTAAGTTTTGGCTTAAGCACCACTTCGCTTCCGGCAGACATGCATCATTAGATTCCTCTATTGCTATTCTCCCATAACATAAAGGATTTTTTGGGGGGCTTGCGCGCGATGACTTAGGGTTTTGAGCGATCGGCTCTTGGACTGTACTCTGTCAAAGCCCTCTAGAGACTACCAAGTCAAATACACGTTGCTTTCCCCCCTCATATTACGTCACAACACGAGGCTTTCGCTTTTGGTTGGAACAATTGCATTTTGTATTTTGATTTTTAGAATACAGTTTATGATCCTGCCCAAAAGCGTTTAAAAACTCAAGAATAAATATTTTCAAGGTAAATTTTATTTCCAAATTATATTTATGTTCTTCTGTGTTTCTTCTTTATTTTTAATTTGTTTAAAATAAAACTAGTAAACCCAACAATCTAACATTCTATTGTTAATAATGTTGTATCTGAAAACAAAACAAAACATTATACAGTAGACTCCCTCAAATCCGCACAGCTTAGGACCAGAGGTTGTGCGGATTTTAGAATTTTGCGGATTTCTGGTCATTGCTTTGTTTACGTTTTTTAAACAGTAATTTGAGTGCAATTAATAGTGCATTCAGGACTATAATGAATACTTACAATATAATAAAATGTTAAAATAAGTAATAAATTAAAATAATAAAAATTTAGATAATTTTCAAAATGATTAAAATATTAAAAGCAAAGATCAAGTTAATGATCAATAGTGTATGATTAAATATTCATTATAAAAATTAAATATATTTTTCCAAAATTATTCAACAAAACTTGCCTCATAAAAGTACATTACTAATTCACATCAAAATCATAAAATAAGGATTTTTTTTTTAAAGTTTAGCCAGGCTTAGTAACCAAAAAATCTTGATTAATGCATAAATATATTTGGTAAGAAAATTGTGATTACCAGTGATATCAGCAATATCTTGATTTTTTTTTTTTTTTTTTTTAATTTTTCTTCCTTCATGAAAAAAAAAAAAAAAACATGAATAGAGTATTATTGAGAAAATTAAAAAATATATGGAATTGATACAAAATTAAAAAAAATCACATTTTGTCCAAATATCCAATCTGAAAGTTTCATTGTTTACATCCATAAAGTATGTGCGGATTTTAGAGAGTTGCGGATTTCTGGTTTGCGGATTTGAGGGAGTCTACTGTAGTTCTGTTTTGTTTTCAAATAGAACAGTTATTTAAACCAAAATTAAGTGAATCATTAGTTAATCATTCCCTCTCTCCATTATAATTCGCTTAAATATAGTTTAAAACGGTTAATTAGCTCAAAAATTATTAATTAAAATTATTAATTTTTATCTTGCTACACCTTTCTCCCTTTAGAATTTATTCTGTTTTCTGTCGTTTACATCTATATTTACATCTTCTTTTAAAGCAAAGCCCGATCAATATGCATTTCCAATTTATTGTTGCATTTTAATCTTAAACTTTTGATAATCTTAAAATTATTTTTATAATTTTTTGTTACGTAATGCATGTTTATATACTGTAAAAACTAGAGATATGGGGATAATACTTTTAAATCGCTTAATTTTTGCAACGACTGTAAACAATTTACTAGAGGAATGGTTGTCAGGATTTAAATCAAAAGTGTTGAAAGGGAGGGACATCCCCCCCCCCCCCCCCCGAAGCAATAAAATGTCCCCCTGCCGGAATTTTGAGATTTTGCATTTTCAATGGTCAAAAAATGCATTTTACCCACGGAACTCCATAATGACCCCCCCCCCCCCCGAGTCACAGATGTGCCCCTGGAGAAAAGTGCCTGAATTTAACACTGAAATACAGAACAATAATTTTCGAATTCCGATTTTCGACAGATTTACAATTTTTAGAAATCAGATATAAAAAAAAAAACATGTTTTTACAAAATGTCTGTATATGTCTATCTCTATCCGAAGAACTAATGCACGGAATTTAATAAAAATTTATATTCAGATTTTTCCTGTTGTAAATTAAATCCGATTTGTTTTGGATGTAAATCGCTCGATAGGTCACTACTATGCATCATTTTTTACTATTTCCTCAACTATACGGAGATACTTCTATGATACTTCTGACATACTATACTGAGAGACATATGATTTTTTGAGGTACTTCCATACATCAAAAACTATGACATTGTTATTTTAGGGGGGGGGGGGGAAAGATTGGCTGCCACTGAATATCGTAAGATATATCTAGGGAAAGAGAGGGGTTTGTCTTTTGATATCTATGTCTTTTTTGATCCAATCAAAATTTCCTCCTTTTATTTGTAACACAAAGTTATTATTAAAATTGCCAAATTATTATAAAATTTTTTAATTATGAATTGTGGAATACCCCAACGTTTGACCTTCTTATTCTTCTTCATATGTGTATGCATATATAATCAGCAGTGTTGAATTCAGATACTTTTCTCCGGGAGAGATATCTGTAGCTAAGATGGGGACATTGTGAAGTTATGGATTGGAAATCGCTTTTTTACCATTGAAAACACAAAATCTCAAAATTTCCGAGGGGGGGGGGGGGGCATTTAATTGCTCATGATATGATGGGAATGTTGTGAGTGAAATTTACAGTACAAAAATTTTATCTGTGTGATTGCTCAAGTTCGTGTAAGCTACGTTAATTTTCTATTTATTTATAATTTTCTACTTATTTATACTAAATGTATTATACTCGTATGCATGTTTCATATTACTAAACATTTAAAGGATGTTTATTGTATAATTTCAAGCTACAATGAATAATAAATATAGAATATAACTTGAATTTGTTTTCATTTAACAATTATTTTTCATTCATTTTAATATTAAATGCTGATTTTGATTGGCATAATATGGGTATTGATATTTATAAAATAATTCTTTTTAAAAATTATATAATATAAAGCAAAGTAATGCAATTTATATCAATACACATCAATACAATTTAAACTATATACATATGTTTGTATAAACATATTTAGTAGTAATTCAATAAAAAAACATTTAGAGTCTTTAAACTGAAAACTATAGTTTTTTCCCGTATGCTGAGATAATAAGTTGGTACATATAGAAGAAAGAATTGGTATGTTTTAAATAGCGCCCGTGCTACAGTGCCTAGAAGAGATAGTGTGGAAATCGCTAATACCGGTATAGCTTTCGATCACATCCAAAAATTTACATTTTCGTAGATGGCGCTGCCGTCAATTTCATTGCGTGAAAGCTTAGGTTTTGTTTTTTGTTTTGGTTTTCTTATTGTCATAAACATTTTTAGTATTACGTGCAGTGTTTACAAATGTTGAAAATTTATGTGAAAACATGCAAAATTGTTTTTCCTCCTATTATTTATACTTTGGCATGTCACAAATAGTTTTACCTCTCTATATTTTTTTATACTTACTATTTTAGCATCATATACCATATCAGATACATTGATCTCATTATTTATGTTTCAGCATACATGACACTCTTCCACTTGTGTATATATATATTTCTATGAAGCTTTTTTAACATTGTGTATCATTTGATATTTTTCTGCTTATTTTTTGTTTCTGCCTATACGAAATATAGTCAATCTCTAGCTTAAAATAATAATAATATGTATGCTGATCACATGAAATATTACATGAATTATAATTAAGCAATCCGAAACGAGTGTTCTGCAATTCGTACGAGTGCGAAATGCATTTAAATATATGCCTAAATTTTCGTTTATCCCTAATATATCGTGTATAACAAGCTAATTTTTTTATTCTGTTTTTCACAAAATTTATCTTTAAAAAAAAAAAAGTTTCCCATACTTAAATTATATCAAAAAAATATCTAAAACACATTACGTTCCTATTCATTCATAGCAATGAACTTGAAGTTAGCGCCCTCTGGCGAAATATGTAATTTTTTGGATATGGTTTCGTTGGTTGATTTCCACACTATCTCTTCTAGGCACTGTACCCGTGCTCTCCACAGCTTTCATAAGCCTCGCCAAGTGACGTCACAAAAGCTTATATTTGGCTTGGAGACTCAAGGCGGCTTTGACTCTGTCCAGATGATCAGAGTTATAGTTCAGAGTTTCACCATTCGTTAGAATTTTGATTGTAGATTGCAGCGCCTTCTCAAAGGCGTAGCTACAGATATATGTATATATATATATATAATTTTTTTTGGGGGGGGGGAATTAAAAAATTTCCCAACTTGAAAAATATTGTTCTAATTTCCAATTAAAATTATACAATGCAATGTGTGTATAATGATAACAAT
Source organism: Maratus speculifer (assembly GCA_964019185.1). Lineage (NCBI taxonomy): Eukaryota > Metazoa > Arthropoda > Arachnida > Araneae > Salticidae > Maratus > Maratus speculifer. The sequence goes on along the minus strand of OZ025289.1, from coordinate 273,506,719 downwards.
ACTTATACATGTTGAGGCCTATATACCATTTGCCTTTCATTAAAATTATTTTTTCCAAATTAGAATTCCCTCTCTATTTTTTCTAAATTAAATCATATGCCCCCACACTATTTTTTTTTCTTCTCTTTTTCTTGTATTTGCCCATCTTCTGTTTTCAACTCTGTGGGTAATAAAAACATTCCCCGAAGTGTTCCCACACTTTAAGTAAAAAAGAGGACGAATCCCTGTCCCAATAAATAAATAAATAAATGCATGATGCTTCCAAGTGACGTTGTAAAAAGCAACTAATGTCCGCCTCATGCAAGACCACCCACTTACGAGCTGCAAACCTGCCTTGTCAAAAAATTTATTAGGGCAATTTTACTGCCTGAAAAAATGTTAACAATACCGTTTTTAAGAAAAAGAGCAGCAAACGTTGAAATACCCCTGAATATATGTTTTACTTTGAATAAGGACCACCAACGGTAGTGAAAGTTTTATTACCATCATAAAAACGAAGGCTAAAATGTTTCTCTCCCTTTTTTTCCGTGGGAACCGCTGGCTGAACTATCTTGACACCTGGCCCCTTCAGAGGGTAGGGATTTGTGTCACGTGGGTAGTGTTGCCCTGTTATGTCCTTATTTGGTAATAGGAAAGAGTGAAGTTACTTTAAGCCAATGATAGCCCACCCCGGTACGCACGTGGAGAAGCGGACACCCGTGTTACTAAAAAAGTAGCCCCCGCAGTTAAATGATTTCCTGAGAATTGGTATAGCTTTCTTTAGTTAGAGAAGAGTCCGGCCTGCGAGAAGGATGTAAAGCGGGAGAAGCTACTCCATGCCCCCCCCTTTTTGGGAGAGGGGGGAGGCGTTTTGAGATGATATGATGAACAATTTTTTTTTTGACGTTGAGATCGTGGAGGATCCGCACTGGTGACCAAGTGGTGCTAGAAGAAAATACTTTTCCGCCTTTTTCGACAAAAAAAAAAAAAAAAAAAAGCATCCTGCTAAGAGAGTTGTTCCAGTGCAGATTTAAGTTTTTCGAAATGAAGTTTATATCGGATGCTTCGGGCTGGAAGGAACTTAAAGATGTTCTGATAAATTTCGGAAATTGACTGCTGTAGCGGGAGAGGCAGAAGTGAGACGTAATACCATGGTGGGTTTCCTTTTCACCAAGAAAGAAAAAAATTGTGAAAATTGTTGCTCCGCGTGAAAGTAACGTTGAACCCCATCTATAATTTCCAAAAGCTCAACCAGCCTAGAGTAACCGAAAAATCTCCTAGACAAGACCTCTAAAATTTAGTTTCGAACTTATATCACATAGTAAAAAAAGCGAAGATTTCCTCGAGCAGTGGAATAATAGTGTGAGATAGATTCAACGACATCCTGGAACAGAGTGTAAAGAGGACTGTATTGTAAGCAGTTCCATGAGTTTAACTAGTCACATCTATGATATTCCTCGCCTAGAGTAACCGAAAAATCTCCTAGACAAGACCTCTAAAATTTAGTTTCGAACTTATATCACATAGTAAAAAAAAGCGAAGATTTCCTCGAGTAGCGGAATAATAGTGTGAGATAGATTCAACGACATCCTGGAACAGAGTGTAAAGAGGACTATATTGGAAGCAGTTCCATGAGTGTAACTAATAATATCTATGATATTCCTCAGTTCATAAGAACTCGAAATTTGAATAAGAAAGCAAACTATGATTAAGTGATAATACATGATGGGTACATGTCGCCAGTTGGTAAGTTAACTCTGATACTAAGTTTGATTTGTATAATTATATTGCATTTTTGTATACGTAAATAATCTACTAAGATTATTTTGATGCTATTTTGATCGTTAAAATTGTCTCTTTTTTTATACGTAAATAATTTACTGTGAATCAAAAAAAAAAAAAAAAAAAAAAAAAGAGAAAAATGGAGGAAATGTCATTTGTTGCTTTCATTATAAATATATTAAACTAAATGTGTAAATGAAATGTGTATGTATATTTATTGAAGTTTTACTCTAATTTCTCTTCATCCAAATAATAAGGAAGTTTAATTAACTTTAACTCAGATGAAGAAATTTTTCTTATTTTGGTTAGTGTGTAGAATTTACCTGGATATAACTCTAACTTATTCTAAGATGAAAAATGAAGTAATTTTATTCCAATAATGTAATTGAAGTTTAATACTTAAATGAAATAACTCCTTAACCTTCTTAGAAATTTTTAATGAATATAGATGAGCTTACTTTATACTCACTTTACAAAATTCTCTTCTTGATTCTAATTAAAAATGGAAATATTTAATTGATTTTCCTCAGAAGTTAATAATTATTATAACAACACCCAAGAGTTTTGTATTTAATTCTCATACTAATGCATTTTTAGGATTCTAAAGGAAATAAAGTGAGTTGGTAATTCACAACGCAATAATAATAATAATAATAATAATAATAATAATAAAAAAGGAATATAAATGTACTGTTACTATCCTATCAGGGCCATATACCATTACTTGTGTTGTAGGATGATTGTTCTAATATTGATATTTTAATCTGTTAAAAAAAAAAAAAAAAAAATGTCTTTCTTAGCTCTCTGAATATCTGAGAGATTTCAGCCCTTCTTACTCCCTTTCTAAAAGTTAATTGATCTGTAATTGTGATTCTTTCTTAAGCATTGATATGTATTTTTCATCCTACAAAACAGTAATGGTAAAGTTGGGATCATTGCTACAAACTTACAGTGAACTAGAGATCTGAATAGGTTGAGAATTTTGTTGCACTTTGTTAAGTGGTCTCTCAGATATTTTTACTTATGCAAAAATTGGGATGTTTTCATTAATTAATAAATTAGCTAATTTGGTCGTGTAACTTTAAGTTACTTCTCTAATTCCTCTTTTCCCTTTTTCCAAAATAATTATGAGGTTTAGCTTAAATTTAATTATTTATAGCAACAAGATTCAGGTAGGTGGAAACTTAATTCAGATCTCAATTGATTTAGTAGTCTAATTGAAGAAATGATTTATCTGTTGAACCCATAATACTTGTAGATGATTATTATTTAATAGATGCTCATGCTAATTATTCAGAAGTGAATTTATGAATGAAATTTCAAAGTATAATTACTAAAAAATTGTAGAAAAAGTCCCAACAGTAGAATGGTGCCATGACGTTGAGCCTGTATATTGCTCAGTAAATGTTGAAATTGAAGTTTACATGAAATTTTTGTTTTAAGTATACATTTTGTGTGTTATTTTAATATAGTAGGGATATGCATTATCATTTAAAATTGGATGTTTATTTTATTTTTGTGTAGTAGGGCTCTAAATGTAAGCGAAGCATTTTGAAATTGTTTAAAATTGGGAAGGAACTATGCCTAATAGAATAAGTGATGTAAATGATGTTTGCACCTGCTGGTCTTCTTCAAAAAAAAACTAATTAATCACTAAATTATTCAGGGCATGTATTTTTTTTTATGTTTATTTATTTTATTTTTTTCTCTTTTTTCTTGCTTGTTCTCACCCATTTTTATTTATTTATTTATTTATTTATTTTTTTAATTGAAGTGTAATTTGCCTAAAAATGGACGACAACCAACATTTCAAGGATTTAACTCTAATCCATAAAAAGAGTGCTCTAATCGAAAATGTTAATGTTATTCCTCCATTTAGCGGGGAAGGGAATTCATGCCCATTTACTGAATTTTTGGAAAAGTATGAGCAGTTAGCAGATTTCTTTGGGTGGTCTGAGGAGGAAAAGAAGTTTGCATTATTGAGCCGTTTAAATGGCAGCGCTGCTAGATTGTACAAATTGCATCGAACTAAACAAACCGAGGATATTATCAAAATCTTTAAAGAAAGATATACCCACGAACTGACCCCGGATGTAGCCGTGACCCGTTTTCTAAACTTTAAACAAACCCCCCAAATGCCTGTCCAGGAATTTTACGATAAAGCATATGACCTTTCACTTAAGGCGTTAGTAGTAGAGGGCCTTGAACAAGAAGTAGCGAATAAGAGTAGAACTACTCTTTTGCATTCCATGCTCTTAAGCAATTTAGCACCCGAAATCAGAAAAGGTGTAATCACAAAATGCCCGAAAACGCCAGAGGAAATTTTGGATTTTGCCCTCCTCGAAGAAAAGGCGTGCAAAAGTGTCAACCCTTTTTACAACGTGCAGGTTGAAAATGTCAATCCTTTTTATCCCCAGAATAGCCAACAGAATGTGTCATGTGCAGCCATCCAACCAGGTCCCTCTAATCAGTCCCAACAGGAAGTAACTAAATTGCGAGAACAGGTAGAAGCGCTCACCGTTAAGTTGGACCAGTTATTGCAGAATAGCAACCAGCAGAGAAATTTTAATACTGCTGAAAGAAATCGGTATAGAGATTTTTCCTGTTATATTTGTTCCCAGACCGACCATTTTGCTCGAAATTGCCCACAAAACTCTAATAGCAGTAGAGATAATTTTCAAAATTTTAGAGGCAGAGGGAGAGGAAATAACTCCCATTTTCATAACAATCGCAGGGGAGGTTACACAAATCAGAGAGGTCGATGGGATCAGAGAAATGGGAGGAGAGGAAATGATGAGAGAAATGAAAGCGAAACTAGTGAAAACCCGAATAACAGTGTAAATAATCAACCTGAGTCTTTAAACTCTACGAGGCCGGGTCAGAGATAGTCGGACCGACCCAGGAAAGGCCAAACGACTTCCATCCTGTATACACTATGTTTGTGCAGAAATCATGTGGGCTCCCAATAAAAAATATTTGTATTAACGACACTGAAATTCCTATATTATGTGATACTGGTAGTGCCATTAATTTAATAAGTAATAGTATGGGAAATCTCCTCCACTATTAGATCTGCATATTATTTTCTACGCATCGCAACTCTGATGAACAGGCTCTCAGTGAGGCAGACGATTTTGAAGAAACTATTAATTCCTCAGAAGCCAGACGATTTAAGCGGTAGAAAAAAGAACTGAACGGAAGAAAGGAGAATGGAATGTTTTCAGTTTTAAGTTGGTGTAAAAAGAACGTAAGATGAAGACGAGTTCCCGTATAAGATGTAATTGATTAATTAGAGTTATGATTGTTTGCTTTGTAAATAGTCTTATGTGAATATCTTTTTTGTAAATATTAACGTTTAATATAAGTCATTTAAAAGTTTAAAAACGGTGTCAGAATTTAATTTACCTCCGAGTTTATTTACTTATGTGTTCAAAAGAACTTTTTAAAGAAGAATCTCCATAAATTTTGGTGTCAGAAGTGGGATTCGAACCCACGCCCACAGAGATGGAAATATATATATTTTTTAATATCTTGGAAGCCGATATTTTTTAGAACTGTGATGGAATGTCAAGCCTACGAAGCTATTTCAGAAGAGGTAAAATTTTGCGATGAAAGTGAAATCAAAGTGTGTGAAGCTGAGCATCTGATTATGATGTGAGTTTATTATTTCATTTTTCTTTTCAATAATGGAAAAATTAGTTGATTTAAAGGAATTAGAGTTTTCTTTGAAAACTGAAAAATCAGCTAGTATTAAGACATTGCACAAATTAATTTTTGGAGAAATCGGTGACAGAAATAATCGACGTAGAATTCGGAATTTTACTGGGTTTACGTTTGAAGTAGATTCCGATGAATATCAAACTAAATTCAAAGAAATTAAAGATAATTTTTCTGTTAACGACTTAATTACCATTTGCAATGTTTTGTGTATAAATAATTCGGGAACTTTTGATGAAATTGCTGCCAGAATAATTTCTAGTTTATGTGATTTTAATATTTTAAAAATTAATATGATAGCCGATGTAGGTACTCTTAGTGATGACGAAAGTGTCGATGAATTTAAAGATGATTTACAAGAGAAAACTAAAAATATTTCAACTGTTTTTGAGAATAATATGAGAAATGATTCTGGTAGTTCTAATTGTGAAAGTAATGAAAATCAGAAAATTCTGATTCCTGATTATGTTATTAAACCAAGCATTTCTATTAATGATATTGAAAGTATGATTACAATGTTTGAAGGTACTCAAGTACAAAATATTAATAAATGGATTGCCGATTTTGAAGATATTGTTTCATTATTTAACGTTAGTGATTTGCACAAATTGATTTTGGCTAAACGCCGTATGACAGGCAAAGCAAAATTATTTCTTGAAAGTGAAACAAATATTAATTCGTGGTCTAAATTAAAAGCCCTACTCATATCTGAATTTGGTCAAACGTGCAATTCAGCTGAATTACACGAATTGCTGTCCAAAAGAAAAATTAGACCACATGAATCGTTAGATGAATATTTTTTAAATATGAAACAATTATGCTCAAAAGGCAATATTAAAGATTCTGCCCTTATTCAGTATGTAATAAATGGAATTAATGACCCCATTTCTAAAAAATCTTTTTTGTATGGTTGTCCCAATATTGCTGAATTTAAACAAAAATTAAAGATTTATGAAAAAATAAGATCGGAGTATGAAAATGCAAAATTTCATAAATATGAAGGAGCTAAGCCTAAAATTAAATCCGAAGTTGAAGTTAAGAACAAATTTAAGCCTGTAAAGCCAAATATGCGTTGTTTTAATTGTGGCGGGAATAATCATAAGAGTATTAACTGTGTAAATAAAGATAAAGGGCCGCTTTGTTTTGCTTGTAACGCTTATGGTCATAAATCATTTCAATGTAATAAATCTAAAGATACAAGTGTTAAAAATGCTCAGTCACAAGTAAACATTATTACATCCCAAGATTTAATTCTGAAAGAGATAAAGCTTTATTCTTTGCGTTTAATCTCTTTAATAGATACTGGTAGCCAAAAGACTTTGTTAAAGAAAAGTATTTACGATAATTTGAAGAACTTTGTAGAATTAAAACCTACGAGTATCTCTTTGACCGGTCTAGGAAAAGCCTCAATTAAACCAGAAGGTTGTTTCAATTCAGAAATCGAAGTAGATGGTTCAAAATTTAAAGTTACTATTTTTGTCGTTAAGGACAGTTGCATTAATTTCGATTTAATTATTAGCATTGATGTTATTCATCAAGGTACATTAACTATTTCTGAGAATAAAGTGAAACTGTTTAAAGCTGAAGTTCAGTCTAATGACTTTTTAGTTAATATTGTAAATGTTTTGGATAAGCCTAAAATTGATTTAACTCACATTGCTGACAAAAAATTACGTTCAGAGTTATACTCTTTAATTGAAAATTATGTACCAATTAAAACTAAAACAGTAGATGTTAAAATGAAAATTAATTTAACTGACGAAATCCCAGTTTGTTCTTCTCCTCGAAGATTACCGCCATGCGAGAAAAAAATAGTCGAAAACCAAATTGAGGAGTGGCTAGCTCAGGGAATAATTCGAGAAAGTTCTTCTAATTTTTCTTCGCCGGTTGTGTTAGTCAAGAAAAAAAATAACACAATGAGACTTTGTGTTGATTACAGATGTCTTAACAAAAAGACAGTACGCGAGCATTTTCCCTTGCCAGTTATTGATGATGTAATAGACCAATTACATTCTGCCGAAGTATTTACCACCATAGATTTGAAAAACGGTTTCTTTCATGTAGATGTTGAAGAAGACTCGCGGAAATACACCTCGTTTGTTACTCATGAAGGACAATACGAATTTTTGAAATGTCCATTCGGGTTGACCAATAGCCCTAGTGTTTTTCAAAAGTATATTTATAATGTATTTCGAAATCTATTAAAAGATCACATTGTTGTCATTTATATGGATGATTTAATAATACCTGCTAAAAACGAAGCTGAAGGTCTAGAAAAATTAAAACTTGTACTCGAAACCGCATCGGAATATGGATTAGAATTAAATCTTAAAAAATGCATTTTTTTGAAGCGTGAAATTGATTTCTTGGGGTATAGAATCATAAATGGTAAATTGTATCCCTCTCCACTGAAGACTAAAGCAGTAATAAATTTTCCCGAACCAAAGTGTACCAAAGATGTTCAAAGTTATTTAGGATTGACAGGATACTTTCGAAAATTTATAAGAAATTATTCGGTTATAGCTAAACCGTTAAGTGACCTGCTAAGAAAAGATTCAAAATTTAAATTCGATATAGAAGAACAAAGAGCTTTTAATGAACTCAAACGTATTTTGTCGTCAGAACCAGTACTTTTAATTTACAATCCCAAAAGTGCGACCGAAATCCATTGTGATGCCAGTATTGATGGCTATGGAGCTGTTTTAATGCAACAATCTCCAGTAGATAATCAATTTCATCCAGTTTATTTCGCAAGTAAAAAAACCACCGAAGCTGAACGGAAGTACACTAGTTACGAATTAGAAGTTTTAGCTGTAATTGAAGCCCTGAAAAAGTTTAGAGTATATGTGCTAGGTATCCCATTTAAAATTGTAACCTATTGTAATGCATTTAAAATGACTATGGATAAAAAAGAAATGAGTACAAAAATAGCCAGATGGGCAATAATGTTATCCGATTTTGATTATGTTATTGAACATAGGCAGGGTATCAGTATGAGACATGTCGATGCATTAAGTAGGTATCCTATTTGCATGGTAATCCAAGATAGCTTAACTTTAAAAATTATCCAAGCTCAAGAAACCGATGACCATATTAAAATAATAAAAGAAATCCTAAAGGTGAAATCTTATGATGATTATCTAGTTAAAAATGATGTTCTTTATAAATGTGTTAATGGTAATGATTTATTAGTTGTACCGGAAGACATGCAAATGAATATAATCAAGGCCGCTCACGAAAAAGGTCATTACGCAGTTGCAAGAACAGAGAAAAGTTTAGAAAATGATTTTGACATCCCTAAAGTTAAACAAAAAATTGAGAAATGTATAGCAAATTGTGTTCCCTGTATTTTAGTTAATAGAAAATGTGGTAAACAAGAAGGCTTACTTCATCCAATAGAAAAAGAAGAAGCTCCATTACATACGTACCATGTTGATCACTTAGGTCCATTAGAAAGCACTAATAAAAATTACAAACATATCCTTTCGGTCATTGACGCATTCACAAAATTTGTTTGGTTGTATCCCACAAAATCTACCGATGCTGCCGAAGTAATTTCTAAATTAGAAATCCAAAAATCTATCTTTGGAAATCCAGTTCGAATTATATCAGATAAAGGTCCTGCATTTACCTCTAAAGCTTTTGAAGATTATTGCATCAATGAAAATATTAAACATATCCCGATTACCACTGGATTACCCAGGTCTAACGGCCAAGTTGAGCGTCTAAATTCTGTCATAATATCTGTTCTGTCTAAATTGTCTGTCGATAATCCTAAAAAATGGTATACGCATGTAAGCAACGTCCAACAGGTGATAAATTCGACTTTTCAGAGAAGTATAAGCACAACTCCTTTTGAATTGATGTTTGGTACTAAAATGAAACTAAAAAATAACATTGAAATTACTAGTCTTCTGAATGCTGAAATACAATCTGATTTTACAAATAATCGCGAAGATATGAGAAAAAATGCTAAAAAACAGATTTTAAAAGTCCAAGAAGAGAACCGTAAAACTTACAACCTCAGACGAAAGAAAGCTAACAAATTTAAGATTAATGATGTGGTTGCTATAAAACGCACACAACAAGATCCAGGTTTGAAGTTAAAACCAAAATATTTAGGTCCGTACAAAGTCATAAAAGTAAAAAATAATGACACCTACGATGTAAAGAAACTTGGATTCAACGAAGGACCCATGGTCACCAGTACATGTGTAGAGTACATGAAGCCGTGGACGGACGAAGCTTGAAAAAAAAAAAAAGAATTTCACCGATTGTGACACTATACCAACTATGACAAACCTCTGGGCTGACAACTAATAGAATTTTAACTTTATTCTCGAAAAGACGTAAGGTAAAAGAAGATGAAAAGACGTATGAAAGAAGACGAAAAGACGTAAGATAAAAGAAGACGGAAGACGTAAGAAAGAAAAGACGAAAAGACGTAAGGTAATAGAAGATGAAAAGACGTATGAAAGAAGAAGACGAAAAGACGTAAGATAAAAGAAGATGAAAGGACGTAAGAAAGAGAAGACGAAAAGACGCGAAAAAAAAATATGAATTTTTTCAAGAAATAATCTAAGCTTTGATAAACAATTTGAATGATGACTTCTTTTTTTCAATTTAGACTTTGGATGCTGCTGTGTTTTTTTTTCTTTATCTTTTCAGATGATCCAGCTGCTGTTTCCAGCCAACAAGAATACATTCGAGGACGAATGTCTCATCAGTATGGCCGAAATATGGGAAATCTCCTCCACTATTAGATCTGCATATTATTTTCTACGCATCGCAACTCTGATGAACAGGCTCTCAGTGAGGCAGACGATTTTGAAGAAACTATTAATTCCTCAGAAGCCAGACGATTTAAGCGGTAGAAAAAAGAACTGAACGGAAGAAAGGAGAATGGAATGTTTTCAGTTTTAAGTTGGTGTAAAAAGAACGTAAGATGAAGACGAGTTCCCGTATAAGATGTAATTGATTAATTAGAGTTATGATTGTTTGCTTTGTAAATAGTCTTATGTAAATATCTTTTTTGTAAATATTAACGTTTAATATAAGTCATTTAAAAGTTTAAAAACGGTGTCAGAATTTAATTTACCTCCGAGTTTATTTACTTATGTGTTCAAAAGAACTTTTTAAAGAAGAATCTCCATAATAGTATCCTTCATTTGGACCAAAACAAAACTCAAGACCGGATGTCAACAAATGAATCGAATCCTCAATTCGATTTTCCTAAGCGACGGACGCGAAATCGGTTTTTAAATTGGTTTCCTCCACCCCTTGCTCAGACAGCACCCGACCAACCTAAAACTCAGGGCCACCAGAGTAGCAACAGACTTCAAGGGATTGACGGTACTGAAAACGAAACTGCAGAGCAAAACGAAACTAGTAATAAAGCAATAGGTGCTGATTTTCCCCCTGTCATTCCTTCCCAAAATAATCCCGTCATGGGAAATGAAGATACGTCTCGGTGCGCTCAGGGAAAAACGGAAGTATCTACTTCGGGTACTCGCGAAACGGATATGCGGCAAATGGGAACGTCATATGATTCAAGCCGTGTGAGTCGTTCACGGGAGCGAGTTAGCTTTAAGTCGAATCAAAACAATGGGCGCGCGTCGTCTGCTAGTGAATATTCCCTGAGGAATAGAATTTCACGACCGAATTATAAAATTTAGAATTGTTTACTTTTAGTTCTTTGTGTATTTTAATATATGATGTGTAAATAGGTTCTGTATATAGGTAATTTTAGATATTTTGAGTAACTTTCGGTCCGAAATAGGGAAACGTAGAAAATATTCGAGCCAAAAGTGGGTTTGTTTTGATTCTGTTGCGCACCTGTTTACACTGGATTTTAGCCTTTCACAATTTTAATCTCAAAAGTTTTGGTAATATTACTGTATATTGCTGCCAGGTGAATAATCCGTCCCTTGTTTGTATGCATTTTTGGGATTTTTAGCGAATTTTTCCACGAATTTTGAGGTCTTTGAAAATCTTATGGTTGTGAAACTTTGGGAAAATAAATGTGATAGCAGTATATATATTGCTCGGAATCTCTAAAGGCATCTCTTTTGTATATATTAGGATTTTAAATGTAGATAGTTCATTCTTTTATTGAATTTTTAGCATTTTGTATAACTTTACAATTTTTAATGTATCTTTGAAAATTATCTGAATATTTTATTTTGGTAATTTTTTTGGGGGGGTAGAAACTATCTAATGCCAGGTATACACACCTCACGTATATACCTATCGGGTTTATATGCATTTTATATATATATTTTTCTATTTGTCTTTTTTTATATAGCCATCTACCCACCCCCCCCTTTTTTTTTTTATTTTTTTTATTTGGGTATGTTAGGAAAATTCGTATCCCTTGTCAAAACGATTGGCAAGGTTTCTTGTGAAGTAAATATTACTTCACTGTGTTTATTTTTGGTGAAATTTTATGGCCTTCTAAAATATTTGTTTATGCAATGGTTATTGCTTATCTGTGGCAGTACAGAGGTGCAAATATCACTCGATTTTAATCAAAGAAACTGTTATGTAATTGTAATGTGATGATGTGTTGTATGTATTTATTCCCACTACATACAGTCAGATGTCAATGTCATATTTATATATATACCTTTTGTTTATGTAATGCAAGATGTTTTTTTTTATGTTCATTTTTATTTACCTTTTTTTACATGTGTACAAAATATTATTTTTACTTATGTGTGTACATATCTGTGATACCTTCGGCTGACATGGTATATCTATTATGAATTTTCAAAATTCTATTAGTTTAGGCCCTTTTGGATTACTAATGCTTTCAGAATTCAAAAAATTTTAGAAATTTTTAAAATTTTTATACAATATTTCCTTGCATTCAGTTTTTATAAAGGTGGCTTCATATGTCCAGAGAGAGTAGCATATAGGGAATTTGCAACTTGATACTGTTCCAGATGTTAGGGGCAAGTACGGAGATTATTGGGAACTCAAAAGTTTGATAGGTTAGGCCGAGTAGGAGTAGTGAGTCGGAATCCTTTGGTAATAGAGATAACTTAATTCCTATTTTAAGTTTTAATTTCATGTGTTATATCCAAGCTCCAGCATTGCATTCCGGAGTGCATAGTTGGTGTGGTGAGTTAGTAGGGTGAAGTTGTCAACTTTTCGGGTCGTTGTTTGATCTGCTCTAGTGGATTTTCTTAACTCTTCTGATTAACCGGGGTACAACAGTAATTCAGCATTTCACCTTGCCATTAATTTTGGATTTACCTGTAATTTATTTCTGGTTAGGACTTTCTTCCACTGCCCTTCTGGGGTCATCAAATTAAAAATAAAAATAAAATTCTTGTTTTCTTTTGGCCAAAACGAATAATGTTTATTTTTTTTCAACGTGGGGGAGTTTCTTGTTGAGGCCTATATACCATTTGCCTTTCATTAAAATTATTTTTTCCAAATTAGAATTCCCTCTCTATTTTTTCTAAATTAAATCATATGCCCCACACTATTTTTTTTCTTCTCTTTTTCTTGTATTTGCCCATCTTCTGTTTTCAACTCTGTGGGTAATAAAAACATTCCCCGAAGTGTTCCCACACTTTAAGTAAAAAAGAGGACGAACCCCTGTCCCAATAAATAAATAAATAAATGCATGATGCTTGCAAGTGACTTTGTAAAAAGCAACTAATGTCCGCCTCATGCAAGACCACCCACTTACGAGCTGCAAACCTGCCTTGTCAAAAAATTTATTAGGGCAATTTTACTGCCTGAAAAAATGTTAACAAAACCGTTTTTAAGAAAAAGAGCAGCAAACGTTGAAATACCCCTGAATATATGTTTTACTTTGAATAAGGACCACCAACGGTAGTGAAAGTTTTATTACCATCATAAAAACGAAGGCTAAAATGTTTCTCTCCCTTTTTTTCCGTGGGAACCGCTGGCTGAACTATCTTGACACCTGGCTCCTTCAGAGGGTAGGGATTTGTGTCACGTGGGTAGTGTTGCCCTGTTATGTCCTTATTTGGTAATAGGAAAGAGTGAAGTTACTTTAAGCCAATGATAGCCCACCCCGGTACGCACGTGGAGAAGCGGACACCCGTGTTACTAAAAAAGTAGCCCCCGCAGTTAAATGATTTCCTGAGAATTGGTATAGCTTTCTTTAGTTAGAGAAGAGTCCGGTCTGCGAGAAGGATGTAAAGCGGGAGAAGCTACTCCGTGCCCCCCCCTTTTGGGAGAGGGGGGAGGCGTTTTGAGATGATATGATGAACAATTTTTTTTTGACGTTGAGATCGTGGAGGATCCGCACTGGTGACCAAGTGGTGCTAGAAGAAAATACTTTTCCGCCTTTTTCGACAAAAAAAAAGCATCCTGCTAAGAGAGTTGTTCCAGTGCAGATTTAAGTTTTTCGAAATGAAGTTTATATCGGATGCTTCGGGCTGGAAGGAACTTAAAGATGTACTGATAAATTTCGGAAATTGACTGCTGTAGCGGGGGAGGCAGAAGTGAGACGTAATACCATGGTGGGTTTCCTTTTCACCAAGAAAGAAAAAAATTGTGAAAATTGTTGCTCCGCGTGAAAGTAACGTTGAACCCCATCTATAATTTCCAAAAGCTCAACCAGTTTAGAGTAACCGAAAAATCTCCTAGACAAGACCTCTAAAATTTAGTTTCGAACTTATATCACATAGTAAAAAAAGCGAAGATTTCCTCGAGCAGTGGAATAATAGTGTGAGATAGATTCAACGACATCCTGGAACAGAGTGTAAAGAGGACTGTATTGTAAGCAGTTCCATGAGTTTAACTAGTCACATCTATGATATTCCTCGGCTAGAGTAACCGAAAAATCACCTAGACAAGACCTCTAAAATTTAGTTTCGAACTTATATCACATAGTAAAAAAAAGCGAAGATTTCCTCGAGTAGCGGAATAATAGTGTGAGATAGATTCAACGACATCCTGGAACAGAGTGTAAAGAGGACTATATTGGAAGCAGTTCCATGAGTGTAACTAATAATATCTATGATATTCCTCAGTTCATAAGAACTCGAAATTTGAATAAGAAAGCAAACTATGATTAAGTGATAATACATGATGGGTACATGTCGCCAGTTGGTAAGTTAACTCTGATACTAAGTTTGATTTGTATAATTATATTGCATTTTTGTATACGTAAATAATCTACTAAGATTATTTTGATGCTATTTTGATCGTTAAAATTGTCTCTTTTTTTTTATACGTAAATAATTTACTGTGAATCAAAAAAAAAAAAAAAAAAAAAAAAAAAAAAAAAAAAAAGAGAAAAATGGAGGAAATGTCATTTGTTGCTTTCATTATATATATATTAAACTAAATGTGTAAATGAAATGTGTATGTATATTTATTGAAGTTTTACTCTAATTTCTCTTCATCCAAATAATAAGGAAGTTTAATTGTTTAATTAACTTTAACTCAGATGAAGAAATTTTTCTTATTTTGGTTAGTGAGTAGAATTTACCTGGATATAACTCTAACTTATTCTAAGATGAAAAATGAAGTAATTTTATTCCAATAATGTAATTGAAGTTTAATACTTTAATGAAATAACTCCTTAACCTTCTTAGAAATTTTTAATGAATGTAGATGAGCTTACTTTATACTCACTTTACAAAATTCTCTTCTTGATTCTAATTAAAAATGGAAATATTTAATTGATTTTCCTCAGAAGTTAATAATTATTATAACAACACCCAAGAGTTTTGTATTTAATTCTCATACTAATGCATTTTTAGGATTCTAAAGGAAATAAAGTGAGTTGGTAATTCACAACGCAATAATAATAATAATAATAATAATAATAATAATAATAAAAAAAGGAATATAAATGTACTGTTACTATCCTATCAGGGCCATATACCATTACTTGTGTTGTAGGATGATTGTTCTAATATTGATATTTTAATCTGTTAAAAAAAAAAAAAAAAAAAAAAAAAATGTCTTTCTTAGCTCTCTGAATATCTGAGAGATTTCAGCCCTTCTTACTCCCTTTCTAAAAGTTAATTGATCTGTAATTGTGATTCTTTCTTAAGCATTGATATGTATTTTTCATTCTACAAAACAGTAATGGTAAAGTTGGGATCATTGCTACAAACTTACAGTGAACTAGAGATCTGAATAGGTTGAGAATTTTGTTGCACTTTGTTAAGTGGTCTCTCAGATATTTTTACTTATGCAAAAATTGGGATGTTTTCATTAATTAATAAATTAGCTAATTTGGTCGTGTAACTTTAAGTTACTTCTCTAATTCCTCTTTTCCCTTTTTCCAAAATAATTATGAGGTTTAGCTTAAATTTAATTATTTATAGCAACAAGATTCAGGTAGGTGGAAACTTAATTCAGATCTCAATTGATTTAGTAGTCTAATTGAAAAAATGATTTATCTGTTGAACCCATAATACTTGTAGATGATTATTATTTAATAGATGCTCATGCTAATTATTCAGAAGTGAATTTATGAATGAAATTTCAAAGTATAATTACTAAAAAATTGTAGCAAAAGTCCCAACATACATTAAAAATAATTCCTTTTCAAAAAAAAAAAATGTTCGTTGCTTTTGTTTGGAAACGCATAAAATTGGCAGATGTTCTTATATATAAAAAAATTTTTATCGAATGGCGCTTTCCTTTTTTTTGGAATGAAAGCAAAAGATCTTTCAGAAAATGCTGTAAAATATTAGTTTTTGATTCGATTTTCAAAACGTCATAGCAAGTAAAGAAGAAAAACCTGTCGTTATGTGACAATAATCGCCTGTAATTGGATAAATAATTTATTTATCGAAAAATGGAAAACACTATTCATTTCCAAATCGTTTCAATTCAATCACTTCAGGCTTGTCAATGTTATGCCTTTTCTTTTAAAAATGAGTCAGAAAAAGTTTCAAAGTTTTGTGTTATTCAACAGGGAATTTGAGAGCCACCTCAAGGTGTATTTTCGATCATTCCCTTACCAGAAGTTCGTTATCATTATTCCTTTTTTTGCAAAGCAAAACTGTCTGCCCGAGACATGCCAAGAGCAACCAAGTCCGACTCAACTATGCAGAAAAAAAATAATCCTTACCTCGGCCTAGCCCGAGTTCAGGGGCGCCATTTGGAAGAGGGCAGGAGGGACATACCACCCTCCCAAGAAAATAGACATTTTTGATAGCAGCCTCTATTACAAGAAAAAAAAAATTCCGGAAGAAAATGTGTAAGATTAATGATGATGTTATTATATAACTATGAACAAGGTAATAAACAATCTGGAAAGCCATTTTGGGGGACCTGGCGATGTGAGGGGAATCCCCCACCCCCCGTAGGTATTTGATGTTGCACAGTGTTCTCCTTTCATACTCCTGACGAAAAAATAGCTTGAAAATTTCCCTCCAAAGATAAAAACTGTCTAAAGTGAAAGTTTTCATCAGTCCTTTTCGACTCCATATTCGAAATTTTTACTGTTTTTGCATCTATGATTGGATAATTTTTCTGGTTTGAGGATTAAAAGGCGAGGGGGTGGGGGGTAATAAAGTGACGCTTGATTACTCCACGCTTTACTACACCACTGCCATCAAAGAAAACTTTGCCCCCCCTTCCCCCTCTTCCAAGAAAATTCTGAAATGTGCTCCTGCCCAAGTCTGCAAAAAAAGCTAAGCTCAGGCTCAAACATGATTAACTATCCGATGACGTTCTCTACATATTGGACATAATATATTTCTGTATTAATTTTGTCAAAATAAAATCGGCTCATGCAGCACATTTATACGTATTCTTGTGAAACTCATATTTATTGAAAATAATTCAAATTTTATGAGCTTCTTTTAAAGTTTTATATCAAACTGGTGAACGCACTCTGTTTGAAAGTTTGCCTTTCATTTTGCCTTCTCGGTCCACGGGCCATGCCAGTACCTTGGACCAAGCCCAGGCCCGGACAGACTTCTAGTATATGAGCCATTATGGCTTTTCATACGAAAATAACATAAAAGTCACGGATTATAATTTGAAAATTTTCAGAAATGAACTAAGTTTTGGAGGAAACAAAAGAGCGGAGAAGGCTGTTTAGAGTCAGATATTGATACACAGAAGCAGAAACATTTTGGTATAATAAGTGTATGATGTATTCGTAGAACAGAGAAATACAATGACAAATTGAGTCTGATTGATTTCTTTTGATAATTTAACTTGTTTGCTAAACCATAGTCGCCGAAAGAATAAAAAGTTCATATATTTCTTACAATTATTAAAAAAAAGAAAGTCTTTCAGAAATCTAGATTTTCCCAACTCTAAGCTCAAATTTCCCAACTTCACACATATTTGGGGGGGGGGGGGGGAGAGTCCCCCTCATACCCCCCCCCCATGGCGACTAATTTGAAAAATTATATGAAAATGAATATACTACTACGATTCAAATCGTGAATTATTTGTTGCCATTAGTAATTAAAAAATCTGATTTTCGAAATAAATTTTTATTTCAAATCCTAAATGTGTTACAAAAAATATGCTGCAATTAATATATTTTGACTTAATGAATCAGATTTTATCTTTCTAGCAACACACGTTCTAGATGAAAATCTTTATTTATATATTACCTTTTATGGTTTTAATTACGCAGCAATGTCGATTTTAAATATCATTTTTTTTATTTCTTGCTACATGTCGTGTCGTAAGTTAAAAATTATTGTTACTCAATTGTCTCATAGGAAAGTGTATATCCTAATGTATAGTTCTAACTATCCTAGTTTTTGTCAGTTATGAAACAAATTTTCATACATCTTTCCAGGAAAAAAATAAAAATAAAATTCTATACATTTTTCCTTTATCAATGCAAGCAATAAATCGCCCTTTATATTCAATTTTGAATTCGCTAAACATTATTCTTATTTCCATCAATAGTATTATAACCAATTCCCATTATTCTTCTATGATTTTAAAAAACAACGTTTAATTATGTTAAAATTGGAAACTTGATTACTTTTATCAGTACTACTTGGTTATCCCATCGATCAAAAAACTAACGCCAAACTGTAAAGTTAAATGCCGATAGTGGATGACTATAAGTGTCACATTCAATTTCAATGACATTAAACACGATACGCATATTTAAAATGTCATCAAGTGATTTTTACTTCCTCTATTTATTTGTATTTTTATTAATGTTATATTAATTTGTTTGTTTTTTCGGTATTTAAAATAAAAACTATGGCAACATGTGTAATTTGGCTGTTAATTTGGGGATTTTTATAATTTAACGGAATAACCAAGTAGTACCCAGAGACTTCTCATAAGTAGACTTCACATTAGCAACCTTTTCTTGACGTCGGGATGATTGCCTTAAGTCATGTGACGGAGGGCAGATTTAGCGCGCCAAACCGGTTTTTCTCCCGTCGAAATCTCCTCGGAATCTTTCTTCGCTTCTATGTTTACATTTATTTTACTGCGAGAATGAAATCTGAATGTTGCCAATAAGGGGATCACCGCCAAATAACGGTACACTTTTGATGGTTAAAGCGAAAGATGTTGGAATCGAAGCCTGACTGAAAGAACAATGGAATGTGGCATCTAGCTGTATGAGAAGTGTGTGGTAGTACCCTTTTATCCAAATTTAGCAACACACGCAGTTTAATTCAAAATTATATGATTCTTATTATAATACGCCTATGGTGCCTGTAATATTTACTGCTAATGTAAGCTTTATGACAGTGATACGTTTTGATTAAAATAATGACTGTGGATTAAATACAAAATATACAGAAAATCACGAGTAAGAAAATGCTTTAATTTAGATATCCCTTAATCTGATCTATCTTCCTTAATCTGATTTCCAGCCAAAGATTGGGGTGAAATTAAATATGAGCGGTGTTGCTATCAATGTGGTTTATAGGGTAGATGTGCCAGTAATGGACCCCCTTAAGGAATTTCTCTAAAAAATAATTTTTTATTAATAGTTATAATTATTGTATACAATCTTTTTTCATATTATATTAATCTTTCAACAATATTTAACTAATCCCATAGTTACATTTCCCAATAGAAATAAAAATTTTATTTTAAATAATAGAAATATGTCTAAACACCCAAAAGCCCAGTAATGGACCACCTATGTTCCAGTAATGGAACGCCTATGTTCCAGTAATGGGCCACCCTACAAAAAATAACAGATAATTGCTTTTAGGTGCGTTCGTAATTATGTAAATATGTAGCACCTATAGTTGTCGTTCAGTTCGTCCGTCTATCTGTCCGTTTGTCTGTCCGTCTATCTGTCTGTCCGCATATAACAACGCAAAAACTATCCAACCGAATCGGTTGAAATTTAAAATACATAATTATTACATAATTTTGTCAAGTCATTTCAAATTTCATGAAAATCGGATGAATAGATCAATTACAGGGAAAATCAAAAGTATTCCGTTACATTACGGTCAATGGGGAAAAATGTTTGAAATGCATTTTAATTGTTTGAAATTTAAAACATATAAATATTACATAATTTTGTCGAGTCATTTCAGATCTTATGATAATCAGATGCATAGATCAATTATAGGGACTATCAAAAATATTCCGTTACATTACAATCAAAGGAAAAAAAAGTTGCAAATGCATTTTAATGGTGTTACACTCATTCGAACATAATAAAATTGACATGAACCTATGACGTATATATATACTAAAATATAAATTCTGTACAATCTGAGATGCAAAGAATATTTATTATTAAATTACAGGGCCACACAAAAGTATTCCACTACATAATGCTTTACGGGGAAACATTGTTTGGGACATGTTTTAATTATATTAAACTGTGCCACATTTTATGAATATGATATACGTTGCTGAGGTGTAATGAAAATTACTTCCTGTGTGTTTATAGGAACACAAAGAGTTCAACCACGGTACTGTATCCGAAGTATTGTCTACTATATCAGGAAGATCTGTATATTTTTAAAACTTCGTTGTCGTACGAACGAACCTCATTTGCTACGCTTCACGTGCAATTTCCAACTCGTTTCAATTGTATTTTGCTCTAGAACTTAATGAAAGCATAATAATAAAAAAAATATTAAAACTTAAGTTAGAAATTCATTACATTAAAGGATTTATAATGAAAAAACATAAAACAAAATATTTAAATTTAAGTTATGAATTTATTATAATCAAGGATTTATAATGTGGATATAAAACAAAATATTAATGATATTAACTGTTTATTATTAACTAACATTAAAGAATTTAAATTGTAAAGATATACAACAAAATATTTAAATTTAAAGGATTTACAAGATAAAGACAATGTTTTACTGAAATGAAGTTTAGATAAAATAAGGCATTAAAAAAAGTCTCCAATGTTCATTCATATAATTATCTAAGTGATGTGCTTTGCAACTGTGAAATATAAATAACAGATCTTCAGTTTCATCTTCCCTTTCCGATAGTCCAAACTGCTCAATATGGAATTTTAGAATGCATTTAAAATGATAAATGTTCTTGCACTATCCAACCATTTTCAGATAATCATATAGCCCACCAATTTGGTACAGATTGATTCCGCAATTTCCCTTCAGAGATGCTTATATGGATATATTATCACCAATGGAACGTCTCATTATTTGCTGAAAAACATTCCATAACAGTGATTTGTTCTTTTTCGTTATTTGGTACTACATAATACACACCTTTAACTGATTTTGGTCCCAAAATTTTCCTTGTTTTAAGAGCACAAAAGAAACCTTGTTTTAACCTTATTGAAAATTCTCTCTGTATGCTTTAGAATTCGGAAGAAATATTAATAATATCTTCTTCCAAATATGATTTTACATTTCTGAACCAACTTCTTTTGTAACGTCACATTTTGTCAAATGTTCTGCTTGTGTTTTTATACCAATTTTGGATGACTTTTTAAAAACAACTATTTATAAAAAAATTGCCTTTATTAAATTCTAATAGGTAAAATTTAAGTATTAAATTTGATTATTTAGCTTTTCAGTTAAATCAAAATATTTTATCTCTACTGAAATAACACTTTTTGTACTGGACACTTGGGTGGTCCATTACTGGAAAATCGCGAAATAAGCAATCCAGTAATGGACCACCCCTCCTGAAATCTTAAAAATAAATAAAATTTTGTTAATGGCATTGGTACATTAAATTCAATGTTTTATATTGCTAACCAAACAAAAACATTCAATTTTTACGGAAAAATAAAAAAGTTATAAACTAAGTAAGTAAAGTCTGCTCTTAGCATGTTCATTAAGATTTTCAGTGAAAAACAGAAAAACTGTGAAACTTTATTTTATGCTTCCTAATTGTTTTGACGAAAAGTGTAAAAAATTAATCCAGTTTATAAAGCATGCAAGGTGGAGTTCAGAAAAAAATAATAAAAGCTAAACTATTATTTATTATTTTTTTATAAAGAAAAAAGTGCGAGGTGGCCCATTACTGGAAGGTGGTCCATTACTGGCACATCGACCCTACTAAATATACTCATCCAACACACAATTGAACCCATCTAGTTTCTCTTGTAACTCGACCAAGATTTAAAAAATTGGAGAGAAAAGAAATGATTATGGGTTTGACGAATTACATATTTTTGAGATTCATGTATAGCGAATGTCAGATTCATGTATATTCCACTGATATTTTTTATTTATTTAATTTTATGGAAGCGAACACATGCTTAGTAGTTAAGATCTTCCTATTTTTTAAAGATTTTTCTATAATGAAAAACTTTATCTAGTGATGACTTTTTTCTTTGTTTGTTTAAACAAGCGCAAGGCATGCTTTATTTACACGTGATCATGAATTCCGTGACATGCTATCCTTATCGTTAAATACTCGCAGTCGTCGCTTTAATCTACACTGTTAACACTTTACCGACCGGCAGCGGTTCGAACATACTATGCCCTTTCACCGCCCGGTCAGCCGCAGATCGTCCGAGACACCGGCTTGGTTTCGGCCTAGACTGACGCGCGGGAATATATGCGCTTCTCTTAAACTCTGATAAAATTGTACGCTTCGTGTTATTCTAGGGTAACGAAATTTAATGAAATCTTTTACTTTAATCATATTAAAGTTAAACAATATTTATTTTATCTATTACAATCGTTTTCAGTTTATTATTTACAGACTCTTGCTGAACGGCAGTCAAGACAATCTGACGGGTCATCGAGATAAAACTCGTCGAGACTATTCTTTCTATTCATTTCTAAGGGCTAAAGCTTATAAAAAAGCACCGATTATCTGAATAAAGAATGCGAAATGCTTGCTGCTTGCTACTTGTCAATCTAACCTAACCAAATCAAACAGAAAGATCAAAAGTCGATTAATCGACGGCCGGTCGGTAAGCGCTGGGGAGCAAACGTCGATTAATCGACGGCCGGTCGGTAAAGTGTTAAAATCCGACCGTATGTATGTTGTATGTATGTGACGCTAATTCTGGGGACTTTTATTTCTGTTAAATAAAAAAAAAAAAAAAAAAAAAAAAAATACTTTAAAAGGTATCACCCAATTTACAGATATATTTCGTGTTCTTCAAATTTTCTTTAGATAAACCGACCAGAGTAGCGGGTTAAGGCCGCTAGTATAATTTCCATATTTTTAAATACTTCTATACCGTGTTTTTTTTAAATCCAGAGATTGTTTGTTTAATTTGCACAGGAAAGCGTAGCGATCGGACATGCTTTAGTGACAGCGGTATATATATTAAGAAAAAAGAATCGAATTTTTTAGATTGTTACACAATAAGATTGCTGCATAAAGTCACATACATTTAGATACTCTGTCATCAATTAGAAGCTTTAAATAATTTCCTTCATTTTTGGAGATTACTGATCAACAGGGTTACTGCATCAGTTATAGTTTTTTACTTTTTTTTATACAGTGTGCGCAAAACGCTCATACATACTTTAGTGCTTGTTGATTTAACGAATTTCATGCATTTCTGATGTTCCTATTCTTGCAATTTGCGGCTTTAACGAATTTCATATTATATAGCTGAGAACCTGAATACATGGGTATTCTTGGTGATGAAAAAGCTGATGTGGCAGAAAATGGCTCTTAATCCGTTATACCAAAAATTCCGTTCTCAGACGCTAAACTACTAATAAAATATTTTATTCAGAATGAACGGCAGAAAAGTTTAGATTAAAAAAATAATATTAAACTGCATCATATCAAACAAACAATTAATGACTTGGGCTCCTATTTACTTGAAAAAAAAAATGGTGTTCCGATTTATCTTCAGACTAGCAGTTACCCGTGACTTCGTTCACATAACATTTAAAGAAGAAATAATTGATCAATCAAGCAAAAAATTTCGATAATGAAAAGCATGTGTAATTAACTTTTTATCGCGAATTTATGGTAAAAAACCTCTGATTATCCCTATTTGCTGATTTGTTTGCTGGTTAAAATTTTCCTTTCAGCGATTAATACTAATAGATAGAAACAGTCTTGAATTCTTTTGTTCAGCCCTGTAGTTTTCTAAGTGCCTTTAATACACGAAAGTATCTTTCTAAAATTTAGTTCAAACAAAAGTATTTCTTATTACTACCTAAATTACATTTTCAGAAATTATCATCCGAAGACAACCTTGTATCCAGTTCTTCGCGGGATCCTGTATATCATTTTATATATATACTACAAACATTTCTTAGTTTACTAAATGCAGTTCAAAATAAAAATGCATATTTTATTTAAAAACCACTTTTAAGTAAATTACGCTATATTCAGTAACCTTTCAGAGATCTTTTGTGTAATCCTGTATGGGATCGTTCAAGTATTATGTAAGCATATTTTTAGTCATTTTGTACCCCCTCTTCCCCCTTGTAAGAAAATATAAGCAAATGCTAGCCCCCCCCCCCCCGCCTTTTGCTTACGTAAGATTTTATGACAGTTTATACATCAATACTTTTTGACATATAAAAAGTTATCAATCAATTACATTATTAATCCTACAAATTTATATAGGCATATAGGGATTGTGATATCAAAATATATAAAATGGTTTTAATATATTGTTGCTTATTGCATTAAACAAACCACAGAATACAAAATGGTTTAAATATATTGTTATTTATCACATTGAACAATGAAACAAGATATACAAGAAGGCTTAACTTACTTAGGCATCATAACTAAAATTTTGACATGAATCATATAAATGTTGCAGTTCAGTTTGGTGTTCATATTTTAATCTGATGTCCAGGATCCTTGAACCCATGTTTCAACATTGTCTACTATAAAGTTTTCATTGGAACAGTGGCCTGGGGTATTGCAAGTTTCCGGTCCTCGTTCTTCCACTTCTTCTTTCTCCAGCCACTCAACGTCTTCATCACCATTGAGGGTTTGAAGAATGCACATCAGTTCATTGGCTCGCCGAGCCGCTATAGGCAGTGGACACACTCGTGTTTGAGGGACATTTTGTTTATAATTCCCATGAATATCTTTCCTATGGCGATCAGCTGATTTATTGGACGCATTATAATGTCCACAAACCTGACAAATACGTTTTAATAGCTTCGGTTTCACTGTTGGACATAAATAATCGTAAGGTCATTGAATGAACCCTGCTGAAGAAATTTCTAAATCAGGCAAGGCGAGGACTTAGGTCTAGAAATTCTCCTTCATCACTTACCATGAGATCATGTGATGTTTGATTCATTTTAGCTGGTGGTGGCAAGTAGCGTAATTTCAGAATCTTAAAAATTCCACTTATAGGCCGAAGACAACATGTTTCATTTTTGCATTTCAATATCTGAAGCAAATATTGACTTTCCCGAACATGATCGGAATACCATTTTATATGTTCCTCAAGTGGAAGTTCAGGCTCACTAGAATTGATGTAAGTGGCGTGGACAGGATGTCCATCGATGTTCATGATGCTGCAGATCTCCGCCAACACCTTCCCATCAAACTCGAAGTTGGATTTCTCCAAATCAACATTTATTGTACAGCCTTTGTCGTCGAGATGGGAGCCAATATGATCATGAGGCAAAATTAGTCCTGCCAATTCCCGACTAAGAGGGGCCATTCTACGTTCAACCCTGTTGAATGCACTTATTCCTGGTGCATTATTAGCAATGAATAATGCAGCCAAATTGTAAATTTTGAAGTGGCGTATAGCAAAAGTGATTACTTTTCGATACCTAGGATTTTCATCTGGCCCTCCATCTACAGTCATAATAACAGCAGGCTTTACAGAGCCATCCTCGGTCCTAACTAGTGATTGAAACTCATCAATATTGAGCAGTGTTTCAAAGTCCTGATCAACTAAAAGCAATGCTCTTTCACTAAAAATTCACTATGTAAATTCACTATGCAACTGAACAAAAACAATAAATATCTGTGCTGTGTATCCGAGAAAGAAGAACCCCAAGTAGGTTTTCTGCTTTCCAAAGTTCCAAAACCTGTAGAGGAGGAAGTTCGACAATAGGAGCGGAAAGACAAAAATTTCCAGAAATTCTGCAAAAATTCCCGGAATTCCATTACCGATTGACCGGGAGAAAAGAAAATACTGGACTTACCTAAAATAAAGTCAACTGACCAGTTACCCTGGCAACAGAACCCAGCCACACCGATTCCTGTGTTTCTCTAGTCTTGCGATGTACTTGACTTGGCACACAACTTAACAAACAACAATGAAGACAAATGGCGAGTGGGTGATGCGGGTCACGTGATTGCCGATGGATAAGCAAAGGATAAAATTGAAAATAAACGGCGAATTTCGAACGGACTGTAGAACGCTCTGTAGATCGCTCTTTCCCCATCATACTTTGTTTGCTTGTTGAATTTGAACTGCAGTTGCTTCGTTGTTTAATGCTTACGTAAGAATTGTCGTGACACCCCCCTCCCCTTTGTCAGAAAAAATAAGCAGATTCTGGACCCCTCCCCCCCCCCTTTAGTGCTTACATAATACTTGAACGGTCCCTATATCTAAATTTAACTATTTATACTATTACCATTTATATTCTCCATTTAATATGCATACATTTAGCGAAACTTAAAAGCACATATCATAATTCAAAATGCATTTCATCTATGCAACAGTCATCATCCATCATATACAGTACTTTGAATAGAATATATAATATTTGAAATCTTTTGTGTGTCCCTGTAAATGCTATGCACTTCGTATTATGCATGAAATAACTCACATTAAGCCTCAGCAACGTATATCAATTTGATTATACATGAAATCGTTTACCATAATTAAAATATGTCGGAAACTGTTCCTCCCTTTATTCTTATGCAATGGAATTCTTCTGTGTAACCCTGTAAATGAATAATAAGTGTCCTTTTCACTACATACTTTACAAAATGCATATTTTAATGCATTTTTTAAATGCATATAAATTTGAATATGTTTCACAGGGTGTAACATCGTTAAATTTAATTAAAACGATTTTCCCCATAATTCCGTAATGTAAGCAATTTTTTTTACTATCTCTGTAAATAAACTAATCTTGGTAGAAACTTCATTTTCGATAGGTATTCGTGCTAGGTAAACGTTAATAACGTCCAAAAATTTCATAGAAATCGGAGTATATTTACTAAAGTTAGAAAGCGACCAGACAGACAGACAGACAAACCGAAAGCATAATAATTTTTCAACTTTGTTCGAAAGTGTTAAAAAATCGAGCCAAAAATATATTAATCAGAAGTTTTATTCTCCGCCTTTTCACCACAAAAAATTTCTTCCATTGATAATTATGAGTTTTGAATAAAAATATTCATTTGTATGTAACTTATAACTTATTAATTAATATAAGTAAAAAATATTTCTGATTCATTTTAAATATGACGTCATTATTTATCTCGCTCCATTAGCTACTGATATTCATACCCCTTGTATTTTTAACGATTGCTATAAAGAACCTATTTTATTTCAACTATGACGTCACATTTTCATAAGTGAACCATTTTATTAAATATACAATTTTTTTTCATTCTTTTTACTTTTAATTTATGTCGCCATATTTTACACAAAAATTCCCATTAACTAAACAAATATCCTTGTTAAATATATTATAAAAAATACACCTTTTATTTTTATTTCAAACATGACGTCATATTTATTTTCTTTTAAATTATTTTATTATAGTTTTTCGCGTGGAAATTTTTTATTAAAAATTCATTGCCGCTGAAAAATTATTATTCCAATTTTTCATTTTGTTGGCAACAGGAAAGGAAAATGGTTAAATTTTATCTGAAAAATGCCTATTGATTTTGTATGCAAAATAATTAAATTTTGAATTATTAAGGAAAACATTTGAATAAAATAAATAAAAATTAGCCTATGTTCATTCCACTCCTATAATCTATCCATCCATGTGCAAAGATTCAAAGGCATTAATCCATCCGTTTTGAAGCCAAGTTCATTCCAATTTTTCGGACACACTTTAACATTTATAATATATATATAAGGATATAAGGATAAATCAGAATACATTCATAAACATTTATTAGTTCGGCGGATGCACCCATGTGTCCAATTTGTCATTTTGATTTCTTGACCATCCATCATATTTTAACTGACAGTTTGGGTCTCCGGAACTTGTAATAATTCATCATTACCCACTTTAACAAACCTCATTGGGGGAATCTCATTGCGACCCCATCCAGATAGCCGTTCTTATTTTAATTTTAACTTAATTATCTCATTAAAAAAAAAAAAAAAAAAAAAAAAAAAAACACGAGAAGAAGAAGAAGATTATTTTAATGACAATGTCTTAATTTCACCTTTTATGTATTTTTAGTATTTTTTTTTTGGGGGGGGGAGGGGGGACGCAGCATGTTCCTAAAAGGATTTTGCACCATAAAACCCCATACAAC
Source organism: Maratus speculifer (assembly GCA_964019185.1). Classification (NCBI taxonomy): domain Eukaryota; kingdom Metazoa; phylum Arthropoda; class Arachnida; order Araneae; family Salticidae; genus Maratus; species Maratus speculifer. Next base: position 273,478,426 of record OZ025289.1, on the reverse strand, counting down.
TAACCAATCATATATTTAAAAGATTCCTATTCCGTGAAGTTAATGTATCCAGTGATTTTTTTTTTTTTTTGTAGCACTTCTACATGCGGTGGAGTGATTGCGGTTTTAGCAATTTCATATTTTTACAGTTATTCATTGATTTTCCGTTTTTTTAAAATTTAGTTTAATTTTTATTTATTTATTTTTTTATGGGCGCGAAGTGTCTATACATCTGTATTAGGAATCGCGGCTTTAACTATTTTCAATATTTCTCACCATCAATTAATTTAACAGTGCTGCAAAAAATTAAGTTCACTTTTCTGTAACTCAAATACACTTAAACCGTGCTATCTTTTTAGGTGTGTTCGTGTATGTAAATACGTATCATCTATAGTCGTTGTTTAGTCCGTCTGTCCGTTCGACTGCCCACATATAACGGAGCAAAAACTACCCAACTGAATCATTTGAAATTTAAAATATATAATTGTTACATAGTTTTTTCGAGCCATTTCAAATTTTATGAAAATCGGATGTATAGTTTATTGACAGTGACAATCAAAAGTATTCCGTTACATTATGGCCAATGGGAAAAAATAGTTTCAAGTGCATTTTAATGGTATTGCACTCTGTCGAACATAATGAAATTGATATGCATCTATGAAATAATTGCTAAGATATACATTCTATAAAATCTGTGGTGCAAAGAATATATTTTTTATTTTTTTACGGAGCAACACAAAAGTATACTTTTGCATAATGGTATAGCGGGAAATATTGTTTGTGGCACGTTTTAATAATATTAAACTATTTCACACTTTATGAAACTGATATATGTTGCTGAGATTTACTACAAGCTATTTCCTTTATTTACCAAGTTACTTCAATAAGCAGATAGTATTTACAGGGATACACAAAAGATTTCGGATACTCTACTGCATCCGAAGTATTGTATACTACCACACCAAAACCTAAATATGTTAAAAACATCCTTATAGTATGAAAGCACCACGTTTGCTATGTTTGACGTTCAAATTTCAACTTGTTTTAGACTAATTTTGGGTACAAATCCGATAATTTCAATTTAGCAATTGTATTCATGCGAAGAGCGGATATAACATAGTAAATTGTTTTGCATGGAGTATCTTATTTGTAATAATTTCATGTTTCATTTCAATGTTAGTCACTTTTATGCTTTGTTTAATGTTTTCCAACCGTGCGAAGAAACGTATTGGAGGAAAACGATTTTTCCTAAATTGACACCCAGAACTGGATTTCTAGGTAGCCGTTAAAATATGCTGATTTGAAGCAGATTTAATTACAAAAGATTAACCCACTGAATTGATATTTCTGTTAAGCATACTGATTCTACTTTAGTAATCCTTTCGGGTCCATTTTTTTTCAATAAAAAAAAAAAAAAATAAATAAAAAATAAAGAATACTGCCCAGTTAAACTGAGGGCATTGAGCTCACAGGCTACAAATACTAATTGTACATTAAAGCCTTATATTTTCAAGGGTTAATTCCGTTCGAAAAAAAATTAAGAAGGGGAAACAGCTCTCCCCTTTCCTCTTTTTTTATACTTAATCATTGAAACTCCTATACTATCAAAGACATGCTTTATCATATAAAAAATCTATATCCAAAATTCAGAGCAAATGAGATAATTCTTAATAAAAACCCATTTAGCATTTATATAATTTAAAAGGAGTTATCCCCCTCTTTTATACTTAACCATTAAACTTCCAAAACTATTCAGAGATTTGAACGAAATCTGACAATTCTGCTTGAAAAACCCATTTATATAAATTAAGGGGGGGGGGGCATTAGAACCCCTGTTCCCCTTATTTATACTTATTCAATGAACACCTAATAACAGTCACGGAATCGCCTCATCAGAATGATCCTAATCTAAATTTTGAACGAAAATTAATTCTGCATGAAAATCCCATTTATATCAACTAACGGGGGGGGGCATTAGAGCCCCTGTTCCCCCTATTTATACTTATTCAATGAACACCTAATAACAGTCACGGAATCGCCTCATCAGAATGATCCTAATCTAAATTTTGAACGAAAACTTAATTCTGCATGAAAATCCCATTTATATCAACTAACGGGGGGGGGCATTAGAACCCCTGTTCCCCCTATTTATACTTATTCAATGAACACCTAATAACAGTCACGGAATCGCCTCATCAGAATGATCCTAATCTAAATTTTGAACGAAAACTTAATTCTGCATTAAAATCCCATTTATATCAACTAACGGGGGGGGGCATTAGAACCCCTGTTCCCCCTATTTATACTTATTCAATGAACAACTAATAACAGTCACTGAATCGCCTCATCAGAATGATCCTAATCTAAATTTTGAACGAAAACTTAATTCTGCATGAAAATCCCATTTATATCAACTAACGGGGGGGGGGGGCATTAGAACCCCTGTTCCCCCTATTTATACTTATTCAATGAACACCTAATAACAGTCACGGAATCGCCTCATCAGAATGATCCTAATCTAAATTTTGAAAACTTAATTCTGCATGAAAATCCCATTTATATCAACTAACGGGGGGGGGGCATTAGAACCCCTGTTCCCCCTATTTATACTTAACCAATGAACACCTAATAACAGTCACGGAATCGCCTCATCAGAATGATCCTAATCTAAATTTTGAAAACTTAATTCTGCATGAAAATCCCATCTATATCAACTAACGGGGGGCATGAGCCCCCCGTTCCCCCTCTTATACATATCGAATGAACTCCAAAAACTAATCAGGGAAGCGCCTTGTCAGGATATACCTACATACAAAATTTCAAGTGGATCGGATATTTTTATCATGAGTTATCGCGTTACGTACATACGAACATACATACAGAACGGACGGGCACATAAGCTCTCAGGCTATGATAGCCTGTGAGCTAAAAACTACTTTTACGTTAACAACATTAACATTAGCTATCCAAATAAATTAATTGGTATTTAACGAATATTTCACTGTCTGAAAGATAACGAATGTTGTTGTTTTGCATTCTATACAACTCATATTCATATGACAATAGGCTAATGAAGAATTTTTGGAAATGTTTAGAAAATATTGTATTACAATAAGATTTGACTTATATTACATCTATTTCTAGTACTTTTTGCGCTTTATTAAACAGGATTCTTTCAAAGTAACTTTTATTTTAAATTTAAAGAATTAAATATATGTTTAAAAGAAAAGAATCGCAAACAGCGCAAAGAGTATTAAGAAAATAATAATAATTATTATTATTACTAAATGTATAAACATAAGTGAATTCATATACTAAATGCTTAGACATGTATTAACATTACTACACGTAAATAGTAGCAAAAGAATATCTTTAAAGAAAATAGTACTCAATTAAAAGCCATGTATTAATAATAGTACACCAAACTCGAAAGTGTTAATGTTTTGATTCAATATGAGTTTTATAAATATAAAATCGATGTATACTGCAGCTTCTTCTTTTGAACTTATTTAATGTAAAGAGCAAGATTTAATGAAATACTAATGTTTAATTATATTCTTTCCTGCACGTAACATAATATCTTCGTAAAATCAAGTAATTATTCAAAAATAGCCATTCAAATATTAGCTTACACGAGAATATATTAATATTAATAAAGATCCTAATTTACGACACTGCAGCTTCAAGAACTTAGATGAGAAGTGTAGAAGTCTTAAAACAGTTTTCAACTTAAGTCGAATTTAATATAATATGCTGTTCCTTGATTTCCTCTAAAGTTGTCGTTTCTCTATTTCAACTATTCTGGAATTAAAGCACGAAAACTTCTGGGAAATAATTTATTATAAAAGTTACTAAAATCATTAAAAAGCTTTATGCACTAATATCTCTAATAATGTAGTTTCTAAAGTGCAAATTCGAAACTTACGTTCTTAAATAACTGTTTGATGTTATCATTTGTTAAAGCTATAGTTTATAAAATGGGCTGAATTGTTAGTAGCAACTATGATATTGATGAAAGGAACACAAATTTGATTTAAGATTTCTGATTAACTGAGATTGATTCGACATCTTGAACTTGATTTAAAAATTCAGTTTAGAAATCAGCTGATATTGGGTTTTGTAATTTAAGTTAGAACTTCAGTTTAATAATTCGTGGTTCATTTGAGTAAAACATTTTAACGTTTTTCAATTGTCTAAGTACATTTTCTAATTCAGGAAATAATTATTTATTTGATAATTTCTACATAAACTAGTTTTGTTACTATTTTATCTACTTTATGAGGAAATGCATTTATAAAAGATAAAATAAAATGTTTAACTAAGACTGCATAACGAGAAGCACTATATCACGATGCAAGATTTGCCACTTTTGAATTGAATGGGTTCACAGTTTTAGTAAAAGTTTCTTTTAGTACGCTTACATTTCTGTTAGCAGTTTAATAAGATTGAATCTTAACCTTAAACTTGATTTAGAATTTCAATGTAGAAATTAGTTGATATTATGTTCCTAATTTCATTTCGAACTTCAGTGTAATAATTCATGATTCATTCGTGTTTAAAACGAATGACGAAAAAATTATTTATTTAACTATTTTTACATCAAATAGTTTTATTGCTAGTTTACATACTTTATGCGGAAAGATTTATAAAATTTAAAATGAAATATTTAAACACGACTACTTATCAAATAATACTAAATCACTATGCAAGAATTTCCAGTTTTAAATTGATTATGCTCGCAGTTTTAGTAAAGTTTCATGTCAATGAGTGTGTCAAAAGTTTAGGCACAGTAGTTTTTTAGTGTTTAGCAGAACAAGAATAAAAAATAATACTTGATTATTGCACCTCTCTGCTGAATTATTTTAAATATACGGTCTTCCATCGATAAAATGAGGTTCTGTATTGTTTCTGGTCCAATTTTAAACCAAGCGTTCTCAAATGTATCTTTCAAATCTTTAATTGAAGAATACTGCTTTCCATTTGAATAAACTGCATGAATGAGAATATACCACATATTTTCTATAGGGTTTAAATCAGGACTAATTGCCGGCCATCTTAAAACAGACACTTTTTTCGACTTAAGCCACGATGAAGTTGAATTTGAGGTATGAAATATGGAGTCGAAGCATTATCATGTTGAAATAACCATTTTCCTCCCCCCAAAACCTCGGCAACATTAAGCAAATAATTGGCAAGAGTCTCTTGGTAGTTTCAGAGTTTTCACGACACTTATGAACACTAAAAATGTCTGAACACTGAAAAACCCATACCATTACAGAACCACCATTATGTTGTCGGCTAAATACAATCGAGGTTCCATTTTTTTTTTCATTACTGAATATGACATTCAGCCACTTTTCAGCAGATGACATAGGCTCTTTGGCCCATTGTAATCTAATTTCTTTTTGGTGTCGTTTGAGACACGGTAATCGATCCATTTTACGGCATTTGATGTATTTGAATTCCAAAACTCTTCAATGAACAGTTTTTTTCGATATTTGTCCTCCAACTGGTATGTTTTATTTGCGAAAGGGAGTAATTACCAATTGTAGCAAAATTTCTGATACGGCTATCTTCGTGCAAACTAGTCATTCGCGGCTTTTCTGAACGAAATTTTCGTTTGAAATCATTACCACGAGCCAAAATTTGATGAATACATGATTTTGATCTTTTTAATGCACTTACAATTTCAGAAACAGACTTACATTTATCTCTCATACTCCAGATTTTTATCATCCCTCCTCTAAAATTTCTTTCGACTTAGGCATTTTTTACTAACTCAAAAACAACAACTGATTGCTTCTTATACACCCAGAAATTGTTTGCGTGCGCAACCACTTTCGTCAGATTGTAAAATTTGCATAAAAACGATTTTGTGTTTAAACTTTTGACACGGTTATTTTTGTTCTATTCTTAAACTGTATGGTTTGAAATAAAATTTAAAAGTTCATTTCAATGAATATGGTGGTAAAATAGATATTATTAACATATACAAGACAGTAATGAAATAAAGTGAATATTTAAAGTTTTATTTTAAAATTGCATTGTGCTTAAACTTTTGACATGCACTGTATATATTAAATTCCGTAATACAGAAATAATGCGACTCCATCTTAAATAGGACGAAATCATTATAATACCTGGAATCATTACCTGCCATAGAATATCATTGAATTAATTACGCATGATAGGATTTAATAGAAAGAAGTAAGTTCTTTCTATTTATAAATGTAAGTTATTATTTTCTAACTTTCAGTAATGACTTTTTGAGTTTTGATTGGATTTTTCATGAAATTTGGAATGCTTCGACAAGATATAGCAATGGTTATATGTATTAAATTTCAAATCATTCGAATGGGTAGTTTTTGCGCTATTATATGCCGACAGACGGACAGTCACACGGATAGACCGGACATAGGACCATAAATGCTATGTATTTATATAATTATGAAAGCACGTATATAAAAAAACTGCTTAAGAATGTATTTAAAGAGTACCTTGAGGTATATTTAATCTCAAAAGTACTTGCAATATCTAAAGTAGGTACTAACAATTATAGAAATTTAATCAGTTTTCCTGTGGATTCACACACAACGGTAATAATAATAATAATAATAACAATAATAATAATAATAATAATAATAATAATGATAATAATAATAATAATAATAATGAAATACGTTCAATGATACAAAGAAAAAAATATTGTGATTAAAAGATTCGTTATTTATTATGTTTATAACTTGCTTAAATGCTGATTAACATACGTTTTTCAATTTTTACTATATTTACAGTGGTGACATTATGTACGTGCATTTCTAAGCACGAAAAAGTGGTTTCAAGCAAAATCAAAAGTTTATCTTCAGCACATATAATTAAAAAGCGGACAGTTCCTTTGAAAGATGAGTTGGAGTTCTACAAAAAGGTCAACGAGATTAAACCTGAATTGCTGGAGACATTGATGGCTAATTTCACGAGTGAACCCTATGCTCCTTCACCTCCTAGTAATAATTGTTGTCTAAACGGCGGGACCTGCTTTGTTCCTACTAATGGTAATTTGTTCTTTCATTTATTATGAATATTTTTCGTAAGACTATTCTGAAATTCAAAGAATCTATTTTCTGACACACTTAAGTAGATTTAAAGTTAAAATTTTTTTTTTATATTGTCTTTGCGATGTTAATTAGAATCATAATGACTTAAGTTATTCGTACAAGCATGTGTGATGCATTATTCAATGTTCAGAAATTTGTCAGTTCCTTTTAAACTCACTTGCAGACACTGAGGTAGTTAAGCGATAGCACTTGAAATATTACTTTAATGGAAATTGTAAACTGAAATTTTCTTTAATGTGTATTTTTCAAAGGCTATTCGAAATGTATTTAGGGACCCTTATAACTTTATTCATTATGTAATTTTATTGAAGCAGGGTGCTTTCTTCATATGAACCTGTGATAATCAGGCCCTTATTATTAGTTTTATGGATGTGACGCATTATTATGGATACATTTTTAAAAAGGATACCGACGTGATTTTACATATTTAAGAATTCCAGGTTTTTTAAAAACTGTTTTTAAGGTAGGTCTCCCACCGAGGCGACATGAGAAAGATGTAATGCGACTTAGATGGAGACACAGGTCAAAACAAAGAAGAAAGCTGTTTCATATCTATGTTAAACGTGTTTTCCGAAGTTTAGCAACTTGTTACATGAGGGATCTGCCTTATAGTCCATAGCAATATTGAATTTAAGGGATGGATCGGGCGTTTCTCATGCAGAAATGAGATGTACCCTTCGGAAGATTTGAGATGCTAAGTTTTCAATGTTAAAAAGTACAATTCCACCCCAATCTGAACTCTATAATGTCTCCCCATCGCAGAGCTACTCAGAGAAAAGTGTTTGAATTCAACAATTGTCTGTAGTGATGCTGGCGGCTTTATTTGCTTTTCAGTTTTCTTTGTTGCGAATTGCGAATAATCATAATTCCGGATCGTTCTCAAAGAACTCTCGTCTTTCTTGTAGATCTAGTACCATAAATAGGTGGATTTTCTAAGAAATTATAAATTACCATCTTTGAACGTTTACTTTAATCAGCGATTCCTTCTAGTGGACATTCCGATGTTTTAAACTAGAATTTAAACTCTTTCGAAGACAGAAAGATTTTTTTTCCTCACCTCGTCGTCAAACAGTTTTTCAAACTAAACAAAATGTACTCATAATATCTTTTAAATGTTTTGTTAAACGATACGCGAAAATATCCACCAATTACGAGCCGTGATTTCGAAATATTTACTACGTTCTCATCATTTTGCCTCAACGTAAATTTAGCAAAATACCTATTTTAAAATGGGTTAAAAAATACAGGTACGATTTTCGTAAACGTTTGCTTTAATATTAATTGGAATATCATCCTTTTAATTTTAGCATGAAGATTTGTGTCTTTGGATAACAAACACGAACTGATTTCTTTTTGTGTCGTTCATATCATTTTGCATTTTGCTGTAACGGTGTTTTTTTAAACTGATGCTATTTATAGCTGTCTGTAGCTCATTTTAATAACCGAAACTACTTATTTATAAGTAGACTAATGAAATAAAGGAAAAAAAGATTCCAAGAAATAAATAGTTTCAATCACCACCGATAGGGGAAAGGTGGCGCTGTGGCGTAATTTATGCAACTGAGAAATAGCATAAAATTGCTTACACAGCGAAAAATAGCACCAATAGTTTAACCTATGAATAATAACTACGTAGAACAATTTCAGCTCAGGTTGAAAATGAATCTCATGTTACCACAGCGCGCTTTGCTTGTGAATTTGTATTATTGTAACCAGTGCAATTCACAAGCCTCTCTTCGTTTATTTAGAACCCGCCATAAATGCACGTTAATGCATTGAAAGCAATGATTCTGAAATTCAAAGGAATAGGCTCTCTTGCAGTTCTGCCAAGCAGAGGACGTAAATTGGTATAGAAAAAGTGATAATAAATTTTGCACATGCGAACAACGATAGGTCACAGAGTACCTCTGCTTTTTGTAATAACAGAGCACGTGGTATTGCGTGAAAACTGGATTTAAATGTTTCGACAGTATAGAAAGTCTTGTGGCAAATTCTCCACTACTATCCATACAAGATCAGCTACTTGCAACAACTTCAACCTAATAATTACGATTAACGACTGACATTTGCTATGATTATTCTTGACAGAATGAAAGTCAATGATGCTTTGCCGTGGAGAATTTCATAGGGAGATGAAGCCCATTTTCATCTGAATGGGTCTGTTAATCTCATAACTGTAAAATTTGGGCCTCTAAACAACCTCATACAGTTCTAGAAATTCCCTTACATTCATCAAAGCACACTGTTTGGTGTGGCTTTATAGCCGAATTCATCCTTGGACCATACTTTTTTGCGAATATTCTTGCGACAGGACCAGTGATCTGTACCGTTAACGCAGAAAGATATCAGAATATGCTGACTAGTTTTATCGTTCCGCAACTTCAACAGAGACAATCTCTAGATCAGATAATTTTTATGCAGGGTGGTTGGTACATCACCACATATTGGTGTAGAAGTAAAACAGCTGTTGCGCCATCACTTCATTGACCAAAAAGTTATCAGTCGTTGTTTTCAATATGTCTGGCCGTCCTGGTCTCCGGATTTAACTCAATGCAATTTTTGTCTCTGCGGTTATTTGAAATCGAAAGTCTACTTTGGGGAAGTAACAAATCTGAGTATCTTAAAAGATAATACAATATATGCAGTAAGGGCTATTCGATGTGACATGTTACGCTCGGTCGTCGAAAATGTTGTACAAAGAATGCAAGGTGTGGTGCAACGATGCAAAAGAATGGTGGTCACATTGAATGTGGTCGAATTCCTCGTCGAGAAAATGAATAGGATGAATAAAACATGGCATTTTATCCAAATTATTATTTTTTCTATTTCTGATACTTTTTTCAATGTACAGCGCCAAATTTGCCCCTATTGGTGGTGATTTGAATTATTTTTGTTGTTTTAGAATCTTTTTTCCCATGGTTTTATTAGCCCATTTATAAAATTTTGTGTCATTCCTTATTAGAACGAGCTACCGGCGGCTCTGAATAGCGTCAGTTAAAAATAAATAAATAAATAAAAACACCCTGTATATTAAGTACGTTAACTCTCCTCTCTTTTTAAGTTCTTGAAGTTAACTTTTCTGATATAATTTAAGTTTCATCCACTTATTTAATCTTAAGTGAGAAAGATCAAAGCAGCATTAAGAAGTTGTTCTTCTAAAATTTCAGACAGAGCCGATCGTTTCTGTAGATGTCCGGCAAACTTTAAAGGTCGTTATTGTGCAGAAGATGTTGATGAATGTGAATCACCAAGTGCTTGCGGTGAACACGAAGTATGTAGAAACACTTACGGTAGTTATGAATGCAAATGTGAAGAAGGATACATCAGAGAAAAGCTTCAGTGCATTAGTATGAATTTAATCAAATTTCATAAGTATAAATTATGACTAATTCTTATATAATATTATTAAATGAAACTTTAAAATGTATAAATAACTCTTGATTATTCTATCAGAACGCTTTTCTATTAAATTTGACTACCATTTTGTAAACACTATAAATATTTTAATGCGGTTAACTTAAAACTATGTGGATGTGGCAATCCCAAATCTTTTTTTCATCTGATACATGTTTATAAATTCAAAATTCGTTACCATAGTGTCAACATTAAATGGCAATCTATGCCCATCATGAAGATTTTAAAGATATGGAACTCCGTGCATTAGTTCTTGCGATATGACTGTTTCTATAAAGCCATATAAATTCTGCAAATTCAGCGCAGCAATGTAAGCTGCTGAGATATTTACACCAAAATGCAAAAAACTTCATGTCGAGGACTACCTGAATCTGAAGTTTGAAGAAAATCAGTGCATCAATTCTTGAGCTAGAGTAGCGCCATCTATTGAGCGGTTTACACCAAAAGCAAAAAACTTCAAGTGATGTCAAGGATCTGAATCAAGGATAACTGAATCTGAAGTTTGATCAGAGTTTGTGTATTAATTCTTGAAATAGAATTATTGAAGAAATCGTAAAAAAAGCAGCATAGCAACGCCATCTGTTAAGCGGTTTACATCAAAATATAAAATACATCAATTCAAGTCAAGGAATAACCGAATCAAAAGTTAGATAAAAATTCTCGCATTAATTCTTGAGATAGAGCGATTGCGGAAATCTTGAAAATGGCTTCAAAACGGTGCTACCTGTTGTGCAATTTACTCCAAAAAGTAATCAGTACCAATTTATATCATGGAATAAGTAAATATACATTTTTATTAAGTTCCATGTTTTGGTTTTTGATATAGAGTGCCCACAAAATTTGCATCACAAACAGACAATTTGTAAAAACATGTTATTATTATTATTATTATTATTATTATTATTATTATTATTATTATTATTATTATTATTATCTCTGACTCCTAAAATGTGTAAATCCTTCGAAAACCAGAATTCGAAAATTTTCACGAATCCAATACTTTTTCTTGTAAAGATAGACAAATAAAAAAATAGATGATAATTACTTTGACATGCATGATTTTTACAAGACCCCCCAAATAAAATTTATAATTGGAGTTATACCTCTAAAATTAAAGGTTTAGGAATAACTGATGAACATTTAGAAGAGCACCTAGTATACCGTGCATATTCGATCACAGTAAAAAGAAATAAATGCATCTATTAAGCAGATTATTTCTGATCTAATGAAAAAATCCTTTAAGTATGATATGCCAATAGACAAACATTTTTTTAAAGGAAACCAGTGTGTCAGTCTTAATTGATCTACAAAAATTTCATTGTAAGCTAAACTCGATTTTTGTTCATTAATTTAATAATAATGAAAACTTTATACTATCCCTGTTTTCAACAGGTTTACTCTGATTTTTGTTAAATGCAATGAAATCACGAACAGGAGTGTAGTCGTAAAAATAACAGAGGATATCACTTTAAGCAGAGAATTTACACTCTAAGCAGCGAAAAAATATGCTCAAGGCAGAGGATATAACCCTAGAGTGTGTATACTAGATATCTTGAGAAACAGAAGTTATATGGTGTTCCCTTAAAAAATGCAGAAGGTATAAAGCGTATTCCCCCGTATACCCTTAACCCTTTCATTCCCAATGAGTCCAAATGGCATCATGACATTTCTTATTTTTTTCTCTACATTTAATTCGGAAATTTCAAATTCACACCAGAAAATTAAAATAGAGATACTTGTTTTATTTAATAACAGACATTCCATATTTAAGTAAAGTGAAATTTATCATAGAGATTTTCTGATGTAAATTCAGATTCTCAGAGTTACTGAATTTCCACAACGTATTATATCATGGGAATGAAAGGGTTAACTACATCCCTCATCATGGAAATTTATGGGAATGGTCACCATTCGCATCCAAACTGTCACAATCGTCTTGTCTAAGCTAGATGTTTCATAATTTGGAGTGTAACTAAAAGTATGGTGTCGCTAACCGGATTGCAGTGCACTTCTAGCACTTCCAGTGATGTCATTGTATTTCATAGACAGTAAAGTCAGTTTTTTTTCAAAAATATCTTCACTATTGTTAAAATTATGAATGAAAACTCGGGTTTGACTTGGAGTGAGATACACCCTATTTTTGATTGAAAAAACGGATTATGCTATTCATTTTCAACACAGAACTTGCTATCTTGGTATATATTATTAAATCTGAAAGTTTAGCTCATTAGTTTTGAAACAGTCTGTAAATTAGTAAATTGTATTATAAATTGAAAGTTTTTTTAGCAAATAAGAGGGTGATTCGACTTATTCAGATAAAACGAGGAACTTAAAATTTATCACTCTATTATAAAACTTTTCGGGGTACTACTCTGTTATCCCGTCGACCAAAATACTATCGCCAAATTATAAGATTAAATGTCAATAATGGATGATTATGAATTTCAATTCAATGACATTAAATACGATACACGTGTTTAAAACGCAATTAAGTGATTTTTATTTCGACTTTTTATTTGTATTTTTACTAATATTCTACTAATTATTTATTTTTTTATTACTAGGGGGGCCCCGCCCCCCTGCTCGCTATGCTCGCCAACCCCCCGCGTAATCGCTTCGCGATTCCAAATTGTTGCCTATCCCTGCTTTCTGCGCTCGCCAATACCCCATGGTATGAATAAGCAATTGCAGACCTTCCAAATGATGTGTCACACGACTGGTGTTGTAAAGAAATTAAAAATGTGCCCCCCTGGGGGGCAGAGTGGGAGGCGACACAAAAGACATCCATAATATGAATAAGCAGCTGCAGACCTCTCAAATGATATGTCACACGACTGGTGTTGTAAAGAAATTAAAAATGTGTCCCCCTGCGGGGCAGAGTGGGGGTGACACACAAGACATCCATAAAATGAATAAACAGTTGCAGACCTTTCAAATGATGTATCACACAATTGGTGTTGTAAAGAAATTACAAAATGCGCCCCCTCTGAGGTCAGAGGGGGGGGTTACACACAAGATATCCATAATATGAATAAGCAGTTGCAGACCTTTCAAATGATGTGTCACACAATTGGTGTTGTAAAGAAATTAAAAATGTGACCCTCCCTGGGGAGAGCAGAGTGTGGGGGTGACACACAAGACATCCATAATATGAATAAGCAGTTGCAGACCTTTCAAATCTTGTGTAACACGACTGGTGTTGTAAAGAAATTAAAAATGTGTCCCCCCTGGGGAGCAGAATGGGGGATAACACACAAGACATCCATTATATGAATAAGCAGTTGCAAACCTTTCAAATGATGTATCAAACGACTGGTGTTGTAGAGAAATTAAAAATTTGGCGAAATATTACAGTTATCGCCAAGTTGGCATCACTTTTGACAACTAATTTTGGTCGCCAAATTTGGCGATATATCGCCAAGTTGGCGACAAACTTGGCTATTGTTGGCGATGGTAACCTTTCCTCTCTTTATGGTAACCCATACGGCGATGCATAGACGGAGCCCTTTCCTGATTGATCTATTCGACTTATGGAAGGAGTGGACAACCCGGATTCGTTAGTTCCGGAAATCTTCCACATCAGCATCATTCCAAGAGTCATTCCTTTTAAGGCTAGTTTTTTTTTACTATAGAAGGATTGTTTAAAATAAAAATTACGTCAATATGTATAATTTGGCTATTAGTTCGGCGATTTGTATAATTTGGCGAAATCGGTCGACGGGATAAGAGAGTAGTACCCTTTTCGGAAGTTTTAAGAATAACAACATCACGACGTTGCAGATCTTACTGTATGAATCAGTAAATAAACCTTTTTTTCAATCAATCAAATAAGTATTAAAAATGAATAATTAAGAATGAATCGTACGAAAGTAATACATTTTTATATGGATGCATCGATTTTACTTGTTGTTTCAATTGATTGTTTATTGCAACAACGATACAGGCTTACATACAAGTTTGGGCACAGTACAAAATTTGTGTTTAACAAAACACTGTTGAGACTGAAATAATTACTATTAGTATTGCAAACTATGATCACATATAACATAACATGTAAAATACAAATTTGAAATCATAAACGCATTTTTGTGGCAAACGTCTTGTAGCATAACAATAACAAAAATAAATGACCACAAAACATATATTTTAGCTTTTCATAAGAAAATGATGTCATAAGAAACTTTTTTTATATCTGTTACCTTTAAAACGTATAATCCGTTGTTTCATAAAATGCCTAGTTATTTCATGAAATGACTGACTGTGACCGTTAAAATGTGTAAAATTATTATATTTTACGATTTAACTAGTTATCGTATAGAATAACGATTGTCTAACCTTTAAAATATTAAAGACAGCAGGAGAAAACAGCTTGAACTGATTATAATTTTTTAGTCAGTTTTGAATCCTTTATGGCTGGGTTTGAAAGCTTCAATTTGTAGACCTTTTTTCGTTATTAACTGTTATTGCGAGTGCATGTTTTATCGATATGTGTATTGAACATGTATAAATTTGTAAGCGGTGTATTCATGTTAGTGTTTTTCATTTGAGATTACTCACAAACATTCTTGCAAACTTTTTTTTTTTTTTTTTTTTTTTTTTTTTTTTTTTTTTTTTTTTTTTTTAGGAAAATATTGTTTTAATTAATCAAGAAAAATTATTAAATTCTATAGAAGTTACTTATGTCAAAGCAGCACAAAAAAATACCAAGTGATTATTGGTTAATCCACACTTATGATATCGCAGAATTTCAGGAATTAAAAAATAATAATATGTGCCATTAACAGATGCAAAACCTAGTGTCACATTTTATTTCTCAAGATATATTCTGCTCGATATATATATATATATACAGTAAAACCCCGATAATTCGGATTAATTGGGACCAGACCCAATCCGGATTATCGAAAATCCGGATTATCCGGAGAATAAGAAAAAAATGAAATTAAATAAAACATACCTACAGAAAATCACCTTTATTTTTAATTTATTGATTATTTAGAGACAGTAAAAATGTTTACTTTGTAATAAAAAAGTTTGTAATTTTTTGCTGTGCCAGTTTTCTATACCTTTTGTGAGCCTTACGGTCACGCATCCGCTTGAGCATAAGTAGTTCGTTGGGTGTAGTTTAAATAAGAGTTTAAATAAGAAAGCTTAAGTTATTCTTCCGAAAAGATTTCAGAAAAAAGTTTTTTTATTCAGAATACGACAATGAAACAAGTTTATGCTATGGAAATTAACCAAATCATTTCTCAATCGCTGGACCAAACCGATCCGGATTATCCGGAGATCCGGATTTACGGGGTCCGGATTTGCGGGGTTCTACTGTATATATTTTATATCACCTGGATATAGTGACAGAAATAATATGAAGCGTAATATTATTTGTCATATTACAGCAATCGTTGTCCTTATAAATCATACAAAAAACTGGTGGAACCAGAGAGAAAAGTAGAGCTCGATTTAAAAAAAATCTTACAGTAAAATTTGGGAAATATTTTCAATGTGCGTGCAAAAGAAAGGGAATCAGATGATCTGTAAAGCTTATGAAATAACCCAAATTTTTGATAGCTGAAAATGAGGACTGAGCTGTACTGGTGCCTCATATTCAGAATTATACTATTATCCACTCAAAATGATTACTGAGGAACGTAGTCAATAGAATATATTGTTATGTTGTCTCAAATCGGTTAAGCCCCACAATGCTAAACAAATATAAACCATGATGTGATAATTAAAGTATAACATTAATATAATCAAGTTGTTGAGGAATTGATGTAGATAAGTATGTTTGAACACAAATATTTAGTATATGATTGAATCGCAACTATTCAAGGTTTTGAGTTTACTTGGAGCTTTGATCTTCCAGTTATCAAAACATCTGGTATGGAATTGTGTTCACACTTTGTACAGAACGAACCGTTCTCATACTTCCTTACATCAGCCTGTAACATATAGTTATGAACCCAAATTTTTAAACTGGTTATGGATGATTGAAATACGGAAAGAGTTAAAAATGAATTTTTTTCCCTGATTGATTTTAAAGCACCAGTAAAGCTCACAAGGAAGTTCTCCATACGGGCATACTCAGAAAAATCTGAAAAAATTACAGAATGTTCTTCTCATATAGTTATGTATGTTTATAAAAAAAATTTCGGCGGAACCTCCTTATAACGTCCGTAAAAAAATAATAAAAATTTCGTTTGTTTGGCGATTTATCTCCGGTTGGCGAAAAAACGAAATTTTGAAAAATACGCTTTTACGCTTCGAATGCTTTTTAAAGAAAAAACTTTCTATGTTCAATTTATTTAAATAAGTTTAGTTTAAATAATTTTAGTTTTGCATTTTTACTTTACTTTAAGTGTAATTTTGTCATATACGTTTATATGTACTTATAACAAAATGAAATTAATATATTTTACCATTTAAAACACAATTTAAATTGATTAAAATTGTTCCATATTGAAAAATACACTGTTAAAAATCTGCTGCATTTTGTTGCAACACACTCCCTTGCTTGTATAGAAAACGGTTACCAGGGCCGTAACTATAAACTTGGGGGCCCCGGGGCAAAACCTCCGGTGGGGCCCCCAGGGAGGGAAAATTGAAACTTTGCCCCGGGCATAGTTTCTTTTCTCGCACACCGTTGTTTAAATGTACATAGTATGATAAGCCCAAAAATGACTAAAAATGTAGAATTGGACAACTCTACTCGGCAGGCACTTGGCGGCGACGCTATTTTTGCCGATCCCACTGAAGTTAGCATAGGGAAGAAAATATGGACTTCTGATTGGTTGAATACTTTAAAGAGCATTTTATTTAGGTTCATTTTTGAGTATATGTAACTTAATCATGCGTTTCTGTTTAAAAACCTTTTGAAAGATGGATTGTGATAATTTATTTTTTCGATTTTATGTATTTATTAATAGACTAGTTGACCATCCGGCATTGCCCGGGACACGTTATGATAACCTAAAGCAAACAATTAACACTTTAGATCTACAATTAGTCAAAATTAAGCATAGGATATGAATTATTCGTTAAATAATATTTTAAAGAAATGCATAAAAAATAAGTAAATGCTTTAAAAAAGGCATTTGGACTTCAATAAAAACATCAGGGTGTAGGTCCTGAAATAAGAGTCCAAAATTCAACTTTAAATTTATGCATTGAGAAGGTTTGATAATAAGTGGGTGAAATATGCATGGAGAACAAAAATTTCAAGGTGCCTGAGCCGAGACCATAGGAAGTCTCAGGCTTTTAAATGGAATGTAAGAAAATGGGAATAACTAAGTGAAAAAATAGTTCCAAAAATGAAGATTGGATTAAGAGAGGGCAGTTTAATAGCAATTGATGGAACAAAATATTCAAGGGGCCAGGAACTTATTTCGCATGTAGTTGGATATAAAATATTTTTTGTAGTTATTAAAGTAATGGAACGACGCTAAAGCAATGTGAAAGAAAATTGCAAGCAATCCGGATCATTTTTAAAGAAATTGCACCAACGGCCCCAAGAACGTGATTAATATTCAAAATTGGTGGTAGCTAGACTATGGCGGTTTCTTAGTAACTGATGGATTTAAGAAGTTGTTTAAAAAAAGGAGTTAATTGAACCATTTTAAAGGGATTTATAATAAGGGCCCAAAAAGGACAACTGACGGTTAAAAAGAGGGCCCTAACAGGAAAACATGTTAAAATATCTTAGTTACTTAGCTCTTTAGATCTACAATTAGTCAAAATTAATCATAGGGTATGACTTATTTATTTTAATAATATTTTATCGAAATGCACAAATTGATTTGGAAAATGTTTAAAAAAAAAGTCCTAGCCGCGGATGAAAATATGAGAATCTTGTCCCTGAAAGAAGAGTCCAAGATTCAAATTTAAAAAATTTGCACTGAGAAGGGGATAAATTTAAAGAGTGAACTATGTTTGCCTCACAAAATGTTCAGGGGCCCTAGACTGAGCCCTGTGATTCCACAGGAGGCCAAAGTGTCTTATATGGAATGTCAAAACATTAAAATATCTAAATGAATAAAGAATCCTAAAAATGAAGATCGGATTAAAATGAAACAATTTATTATTACAAAAACTTCAATGGGCCCCAAGGGGCTAGGAATTTATTTTGCATGTAGTTGGGTATAAAGATATTTTTGTAGTTATTAAAATGATGGAAAGACGCTATAACTATGTTAAATAAAATTGAAAGCAATTTGGTTCATGTTTAAAGAAGCTGCATCAAGGCCCCCAAGAAAGCAATTGACAAACAAAATTAATGGTAGCTGAAGTCTGAGAAATTCTTTTGTCGTTCATGTAATAGGTAGAGAGAGGATATAAAAAATTGATAGAAATAAAAGCTAGTGAATTGGACCATTTTTAAGGGAACTATAATATGGGGCCCTGTAGGGACCAACTGACAGTTAAAACTAGGACCCTAATATGAAACCATGTTAAAATATTTTAGTACATAGCGCTTTAGATCTTTAATTAGTCAAAATTAAGCATATAGTAGGAACTATTCTTTATAATGATATAATTTTTTAAATGTACCAATTGATTGGGCAAATGGTTTGAAAAGGGGCCCTAGGGTCCGAATAAAAACATCAGGTTTTCTGGATTGGTCCTGAAAGAAGAGTCCCAAGCAACTTTAAAATTTTGCACTAAGAAGATCAGAAATATAGGAAGTGAAATATGTTTATTTCACAAAATGTTGAGGGGCCCTGGGCTGGACCCTATGATTCCACAGGGGAACACAGTGTCTTGTATAGAATGTCAAAACATTAAAATACCTAAATGAATAAAGAATCCTAAAAATGAAGATCAGATTAAAAGGAAGCAATTTATTGACAATTTATTATTACAAAAACTTCAAGGGGGCCTGTACCGGGCCCCAAAGGGCCAGGAAATTATTTCGCATGTAGTTGGGTACAAAAATATTTGTGTAGTTATTAAAATAATGGGAAGACGCTAAAACTATGTTGAATAAAATTGAAAGCAATTTGGATCATTTTTAAAGAAGCTGCACCAAGGGCTCCAAGAAAGCGATAAATATTCATAAATAGTGATAGCTGAAGTCTAAAAAAATTTTTTTTTTGTTCATGTCGTAGTTGTAGGACTTAAAAAGTTGTTAAAAAAAGCTAGTGAATCCGACCATTTTTAAGGGAGCTATAATAGAGGGCCCCATAGGGGCCAACTCACAAATACAATCAGGTCCCTAACATGAAAACATGTTAAAATGTTTTAGTACATAGCGCTTTATACCTTTAATTAGTCAAAATTAAGCATAGAGTATAAATTATTTGCAAGAATAATATATTTTTTAAATGCACCAATTGTTTGGGTAAGGGTTAAAAAAGAGGCCCCAGGGTCCGAATAAAAATATCAGGGTGTTGGTCCTGACATAAGAGTCCAAGATTCAGCATTAAAAATTTGCACTAAGAAGGTGAGAAATTTAGGAAGTGATAAATGTTTAGCGCACAAAAAGATCAAGGGGCCCTGGGTCGGCCCTATGATTATCTAGGGGGGCCCCAGTGTCTTATATGGAATGTAAAAATTTGAAAATATCTAAATGGAACAGGTATCCCAAAAATGAAGATCAAAATTAATGGAAGCAAATTTATTAACAATTTACTATTACAAAGACTAAAAGGGGCCCTAAAACGGGCCCCAAGAGTGCAAGGTCATAACTGAAGAGTAAAAAGGCGAAAATATCTAAACAGAGAAAGGCACCTCAAACCGGAAAAGATTAGATAAAAAGGAGTCAAGCTATTAACAATTTGGCGCATAAAAATTGTAAGGGGCCCAGGGCCCTGGCCCTTAAAATATTAAAAGTCTGAGCTTCAGGTGCATCAGGACCTGTTTTGGACTATCTTCACCTAAAATTTCAGACTTCTATGTGCGGTAGATTTTGCTAACCATCGCAGTCACACACTCACATACACATACACAGACATACACAAACAGAGCGTTTTGTTAATTTATTAGTATAGATAAGAAGAAAGATTTTCTAGAACTTTTTAGATGCTTTTTATATTATTCAGTCGATTAGAAGTCCATATTTTCTTCCATATACTAGCTTCGGTGGGATCAGCAAACATGCTGGCGCGACATAACGCATTCGACTCGACATTTTGCTGTCTGCTGTAGAACTCCTTTTGCATGCGAAGCGTAAGGAGTGTATTGACAGACAAGCAAAAACATCTATTCTAGCACTTTGATTTTTTTTTATTACTAACTTTTAGGTATGTGCTGGACATTTTATAGGAACTTAGACTAGAAACTGAAATCAATAGTTTTTTTAACCATTAGTTTGGGGCCCCTCAGGCTTGGGGGCCCCGGGGCAGTGCCCCGGCTGCCCCGGCGGTAGTTACGGCCCTGACGGTTACTTGGCCGTGAAATGGAGCTTTCTCATTGGTTGGAATAGAGATATTATATACAAGCGGTGGAGTGCGTTGCAGCAAAATGCAGCAGATTTTTAACAGTGTTGCACAAACAACAACACCGCTAAAACTCTGTACCATTTTCTGCAGCGTCACTCCACCGCTTTTATAGAAAACGGTCAATTCACCGTGCTATGGAACATTCTCATTGGTCAGAAGAGAGATATTCTATAAAAGTAGTGGAGTGATGTTGCAGTAAATGCTGCAGATTTTTAACAGTGAAGTCAATTAAAATCAATTTTCAGATTCGTTAAAATCGTCTGCTTTTGGCGAGGAAATGCACTGCTCGCCAAATCCCGCGTAGCTTTCAGCTTTTCACGCCAATTATTCCAAACTATTTTATTTTTTTACATATCTAATAATGTAATTCCGCCGCTAATTTTCACTGATCCTTTATTACCTACATGAGTAGTTTAATTCGTATTTTTTTCAAAAAATTCTGAGTATGCCCCCAATGGAGACCTTCCTTGTCAGTCCTCATTTTCAGCTAACAAAAATTTGGGTTATTTCATAAGCTTTACAGATCATCTGATTCCCTTTCTTTTGCACGCACATTGAAAATATATCCCAAATTTTACTGTAAGATTTTTTTTAAATCGAGCTCTACTTTTTCTCTCTGGTTCCACCAGTTTTTTGTATGATTTCATAGCTTTTTCAGATCTTTTCAGGAACTTTATCTATCACCTTCAACTACAAATCTAAACTATTATTAGTATTAGTTTAAATTTATTAGCAGGCATATTAGTTTGGCGAATTACTTGAAATGACGCCAAGTTGGCTTTAATTTTGGCGAGTAATTTTGGACGCCAGATTTGGCGATATATCGCCAAGTTGATGAAAAACTTGGCGACATTGGGCGACAGAACCGTCCCCTCCCAGATGGTAGTCCCACTGTAGTTTCTCTTCACTGTAGTATCTACGTAGATTTTCTTATGACGATAGGTATCTACACAGATTTTCATAGCTTCATTTTCAAATAGTTATTTTTATAAATATAGAATAATTTTTTTTCCTAATTATCCCTTTTTAATTGAAATATCTATACTGAAGTAACTGTTTTACTTCGAAAACACTCAAAGGTGCGATGTTGTTTTAACACATATTTAATTACAGTTTATATATATGTTTATGAAAAATATGCATTTTCTGTTTCGAATGACGTCAATTTCAAAGGTTCAAAACTATCAGGAGAATCAGAATTGTTATTGATCTATAAAAAAAAGAACACGTGTTATCGTTTCTTTTTTTATTGAATTGTTTTTTAGTTGGTGGCAATTCGAAAGCAACAATTGAATTAGCAATTAAAAAAGAGAGATTTCTATAATGTTAAATTATGAAAGGAATAGCGTCATATAAATTTTAAATCGGTGCCATTTTCTTAATTTTTGATATTTTTTTACCGGACCTTCGAAAGGCACATTCCAAAATTAAAAGCTGTCGAACAAGCTATTGCACGTCGCTGAATGTTTCCTGCTTCGGGTTATAATTGAGTTGTTTCTCTTTTTTTTGTTGTTTCACGAGCAAAAATTGCCAAAACAGCGGTTCTGGATCTCCGAAACTAATCGGTGGATCTGGATGAATTTTTGTAAACTTTGAGATCTAGGGTAGGACACTTCCCCTTTTGCATTAGTAACGGATAGAGACAGCTTAATGCAATAATGTTAAAACTTAGACTGAGTAATGAAATGTGGAAAAAAATCAAAAAATCCCTACATGGTTTCGGCGTGTTGTTTTCTTGGTATTTTTGTTAAAGTGATTATACTTATAAACTTAGACAAAGGTTATAATAAAAGTATTATTTCTTCAATTTTATTTTTTAATGATGATTTTAATCGCTATTTAACCAAACCAGACACTGGATTTTGGCGATTTTAGTGACAAGCACTCTCGAACGAAATGAATTTTCAGAAACATAAAAATTCGCACGAATCAAAACATGGAATTTTCGGGAGACATTTAACGACGTGAACCGTTCCAATGATGATTCTTAAACGCTGCGCGCCTATTAAAACGAAAAAAAAAAATCATAGGGCACAAGAAACTGACTGTGCAGCAGGCTCTAAAATAGACGAAACTCGTCAATGCCGCGGTCACTAACGTACGTATAAGCGCTGAGCGCCCATTTAAACCAAAAGAAAAACACCACTGGATGTACGAAACTCGCTGTGTAGCAATCTCTAAAGAACACGAAACTTGCTAATGCCGCGGTCACTAACGTACGTGCGCGCTCATTTAAACCAAAAAAAAAAACATCACTGGATGCACGAAACTCGCTATGTAGCAATCTCTAAAGTGCACGACACTCGCTGTGTAGCAATTACTAAAGTGCACGAAATTCGCTGTGTAGTAATTTCTAAAGTGCACGAAATTCGCTGTGCAGCAATCTCTAAAGTGCACGAAACTTGCCAATGCCGCAGTCACTAACGTACATATGAGCGCTGCGTGCCCATTTAAACAAAACAAACATCACTGGATGCACGAAACTCGCTGTGTAGCAATCTCTAAAGTGCACGAAACTCGCTGTGCAGCAATCTCTAACGTGCACGAAACTCGCTGTGCAGCAATCTCTAAAGTGCACGAAACTCGACAATGCCGCAGTCACTAACGTACGTATGAGTACTGCGCACCCATTTAAACCAAAAAAAAACATCACTGGGTGCACGAAACTCGCTGTGTAGCAACCTCTAAAGTGCATGAAACTTGCTATGTACCAATCTCTAAAGTGCACGAAACTCGCTGTGCAGCAATCTCTAAAGTGCACGAAATTCGTCAATGCCGCAGTCACTAACGTACGTATGAGCGCTGCGCGCCCATTTAAACCAAAAAAAAAAAAAAAATCACTGGATGCATGAAACTTGCTGTGCAGAAGTCTCTAAAGTACATGAAACTCGTCAGTACCGCGGTAAACGTTCTTATGAGCTCTGCGCGACCATTTAAACAACAACAACAACAACAAAAAAAAATTACTGGATGCACGAAACTAGTTGTGCCACAACGAAACTTGTCAAAGCTGCTATCTACGACTCTAAAACCCTAAGAAACACCTCTGGATGCACGAAAGTCGCATTGAAAAAATTTCTAAAATGGACAAAACTGATTAATGTCAAGGTTACTAACGCCGGAATCAAACTATTAAAATATGCATGAGTTTGTTCAAAAATACGCGATAAAATTTTGTAATATTTTTCTAATATTTATAAGGAATAAATATTATGCTAATTTTTAAATAAGAAAAAAGTATTTTTGATATAGGAATGCGCTATCGTATTAACATTTCACGTTATAATATTAAGAGTAATAAAATTATGAGAAAAAGAAAATATAAATGCCCAATACAATGTAAAATACAGGGAAAAGTAACCGAAACGAACATCAATACCAAGAAAATAACTTACCAAAACCGGGTAGTGATTTTTTGATTTTTTCCCCGTTTCGTTATGCAATCTAAGTTTTAGCATTGTTGCATTAAGCTGTCGCTATCCGCTACTTTTTGAATTTCGTCGCGATCCGATGATTGGGTCCAAAGTTATTAAGAGGCAAATGTTTGTATCATCATCAAATGTTTGTATATCATCATACAGCACCAGCACTATCGTGCTGTATGATGATAATGAAAATAAAATAAAGGTATTTCATGAATTTTTAATTTATATGCTCTTGCATTATTAATTTAAAAAAAGTTAAAAAAACTTTTTTATTAAATAACATAATTATTCCTGTCAGTATGTGTTTTTCAAATAATATTTAAAATTATTATTATGTCTTTTGTGAACAGTATTTATATTTTGTATTTGGGATAAAATTTTTGCAATGCTTAAATTTAATTAGCTTAAATTTTTTTGCCAGCAGGACAAATTATCTAATAATCCTTCTATAGTAAAAAAAAACTAGCCTTAAAAGGAATGACTCCTGGAATGATGCTGATGTGGAAGATTTCCGGAACTAACGAATCCGGGTTGTCCACTCCTTCCATGAGTCGAATAGACCAATCAGGAAAGGGCTCCGTCTATGCATCGCCGTATGGGTTACCATAAAGGGAGGAAAGGTTACCATCACCAACAATCGCCAAGTTTGTCGCCAACTTGGCGATATATCGCCAAATTTGGCGACCAAAATTAGTTGTTAAAAGCGACGCCAACTTGGCGATAACTGTAATATTTCGCCAAATTTTTAATTTCTTTACAACACCAGTCGTTTGATGCATCATTTGAGAGGTTTGCAACTGCTTATTTATATAATGGATGTCTTGTGTGTTATCCCCCATTCTGCTCCCCAGGGGGGACACATTTTTAATTTCTTTACAACACCAGCCGTGTTACACAAGATTTGATAGGTCTGCAACTGCTTATTCATATTATGGATGTCTTGTGTGTCACCCCCACACTCTGCTCTGCCCAGGGGGAGGTCACATTTTTAATTTCTTTACAAAACCAGTTGTGTGACACATCATTTGAAAGGTCTGCAACTGCTTATTCATATTATGGATGTGTTGTGTGTCATCCCCCAATCTGCCCCCCAGGGGGGCACATTTTTAATTTCTTTACAACACCAATTGTGTGACACATCATTTGAGAGGTCTGCAACTGCTTATTCACATTATGGATATCTTGTGTGTAACCCCCCCTCTGCCCTCAGAGGGGGCGCATTTTGTAATTTCTTTACAACACCAATTGTGTGACACATCATTTGAAAAGTCTGCAACTGTTTATTCATTTTATGGATGTCTTGTGTGTCACCCCCACTTTGCCCCCTAAGGGGTACATTTTTAATTTCTTTGCAACACCAGTCGTGTGACATATCATTTGAGAGGTCTGCAGCTGATTATTCATATTATGGATGTCTTTTGTGTCGCCTCCCACTCTGCCCCCCCAGGGGGGCACATTTTTAATTTCTTTACAACACCAGTCGTGTGACACATCATTTGAAAGGTCTGCAATTGCTTAATCATACCATGGGGTATTGGCGAGAGCAGCAAGCAGGGGGTAGCCAATAATTTGGAATCGCGAAGCGATTACGCGGGGGGCTGGCGAGCATAGCGAGCAGGGGGGCGGGGCCCCCCTAGTTATGTAAATATAAGTTATAAAAATTTTAAACTTAACCTTTCCCGCACTATTTTCTATTATTTTGTATCACTTTTAACTAACATAAAAAAATATTATATTGTAACTTCAGTTTTTATATAGTATTTACTAAATAATCTATTAATAATATGAAGCATATTTTTCGAATGTCTCTAACTATTTATCATCAGTTAATTTATAAATCAACAGATTTTTTTAAATGTTATTTTTTTTATTTTAAACTTTAACGGTCAGGCAATCGTTAATCTATAAAATAACTAGTTAAATCATAGAATCCAATAATTTTGCACACTGTAACGGACTTGGTTAGTTATTTCATGAAATAACTAGGTATTTTGCGAAATAACTGAATTATACACTTTAACGGTAACATTAGCATTTTAATTTAAATGTGTGCGTGTTGAGTGAAGAATACCACACGGATTTTGATATAATTATTACTCTCTTCTATCTTTTGAAGACAGAAGGAAGTATTCGATTCGTGGAAGTTTGTTCGACTTCCGGTTTTCGATGGATTTCTACGTTTTAGAACGTGCAGAACACGATTTGATGTTTTTAGAAAATGCCTGTCAGTCAGTCTGTCTGTCGCTCTGTATGTGACAAAATTTTTGTGAGCGCTCTATCTCAAGAACTAATGTACGGAATTTCACAAAACTTTATATTCTGTTACATCTTCATATAAACTAGAGCTGATTAGTTTTTGGTATGTATCGCTCAATAGGTGGCACTGCTATACTGTCTTAATCACAATTTCCACAATAGCTGTATCTCAAGAACTAAAGCACGTATTTACATAAAACTTTATATTCAGTTAGTCCTTGGTCTAATTTGGTGCTGATAACTTTTTAGTGTACATCGTTCACAGGTGCTGCTACTATGCTGCATTATTCATCAATATCGCGATATCCCTATCTCAAGAACTAATTTACGAATTTTCATCAAACTTCAGAGTGAATTAGTGCTTGACATAGAATAGTATTATTTAGTTTTTGGTGTAAATCGCCTCACATGTGGCGCTGTTATACTGAATTTTTCACGATTTCGATATAGCTGCATTTCAAGAACTAATGATTGGATTTTCATCAAATTTCAGATTCAGTTAGTATACCTGATAAAAACTGATCCTTACTAGCTTTTAGGGTACATCATCCAACAGGTAGCACTGTCATGCAGACTTTTTAAAGATTACCGCAATAGTTCTAGCTTAGAAACGAATGCACGGATTTTCATCAAACTTCAGATTCAGTCAGAAGTTGATACAAAATGTTGCTGATTAGATTTTGACGTAAATCACCTAACTAGTGGTGTTGCTACGCTGCATTTTCCCGGAAGTATTAACATGTATGAGATAGAAAAAAGTTTTGGGATTTCCTCATCTGATTAGTTTTTATTATGCTGTTTACATTCTAGAAAAAATAAGCTGTTACAAAGATCCTTGCAGGAATTTTTCTGAATGTGTTGAAGTTGGAGAAGGACGTGTTATTTGCATTTGCCGACCGGGATTTAAAGGGAAGTGGTGTGAAATCAGTGAGTACAACTAATTTAAACCACATCTTGAATTGCGTCTTTTATCTTGTACTACTTTATTTTCTGTAAAAAATTTAGTACCGTATTTAATCGTGTATACCGTGCACGGGTGTATAACGTGCACCCCGTATTTTACAAGAAATGGCGATTTTTTAAAATCTCGTATATAATGCGCATCGTAAATTTGATAAGCAAATGAATAAATAACTAAATTAATTTCAATAAAGTAAGTCGAAACAAACATTACACCAGGCAGAAAAAATGCAAAAATACATTTTTAGACTTCGGGTAGGGAGAGAATGACGGCATTCAGAATCACTAACTAGTATTTAAATAATGTTATTAGCTCTATTGTATAAAAAAATACAAGGAGTGAAAAAAAAAAAATGCAGTATAATTTCGATTAAGCATGATTTTCAGAGTGATTATGTCTTCTTTGAATACATTTCATGATTCAGATGTATATCGTGTGATTACATCCAGCAGTAAAAAATTATTTCGTGTATAACGCGCATTTAGGATTTTTTCCCTAATTGTTTGAAAAAAAAAGTGCGCGTTATACACGAGTAAATACGGTAAGTATTACATTTCCTAATGTGTGGCATGCATTTCCAAAATATGACATGAGCCTTCTTCCATATGTAGCGGGAGCAAAATATATTAAAGGATACTGTATACTCCACTGGATTGCACTACAGTCCCACATAGCATGCATGTTCACAGTGACGTCACAGTGACGTCACTGTGAGTCACTGTGGTCACGTCACATCTGTGACCAAAATGCCACTCCTCAGTGACGTCACATTGTGACTGAAATGTGACGTCACATCTGTGACCAAAATGCCACCTCTCAGTGACGTCACATTGTGACTCAGATGTGACTTTCTTAGAAAACTTTAGAAAATTACAAAAATTCTCCAAACCATGTTATTTACTGGTAAAAAAACGTGTTTTCTGGCATTGCAGAAGAATATTGTGCAATCGCTCTTATGTCACACATTACATGCACTGCATGTAACATGTACGTCATATCACATATATGAGATAAACCTCCCATCATATGAAACTAAGCACCCAGCAATGAACCTATCAGTGAAACTTCCATTTAAGGAAATTTCTCGTTACACTTAAATGCTTCGTTATGAAAAAAATATCGTTGAATAGAAATCCACGAAAATTCATGAAATTTGTATAGTAAACTACAAATAAAAATGGAATTATTATAAAACTGTGTTTTAATTTGGATAGTACTTTTTGTTATGCAATATAGCCACATAAAAAAAATCATTAGTATAATATCTAAAAAACCGCGTAATAAAGGAAGGGAAACAAAAACTGAATCGCAGCGTTCTAATTCTCGTTTTCTCTTGTATTTCAAATCGAAAAATTAAAAAAAAAATTCGAATATTACTTTGTGTGCGATCTCTTATGAAAGATACACTCATAAAAACTTTTGCATCTTTTTTAAGTATTCAGAGAATGGACCTATAATATTTTCGCGGAACTAGAATCCCTTTCTTAGCATATCGAAAAATTTTCGCATTTTTTCCTTTTTATTTAAAAGATAAAATAAATACATAATTTCAATTCGTACAATCCGCTGAAATATATTCACCAATCAATCTTAACAGCAATCTATCCTTTTGAATATTGTGCATGCACGGAAGTGCAACAAATTTTGCTAAGAAGAATTTTTTTTTAATTTGAATATTAATTTAAATGTTAATTGCGTTCTAAAAGAAGGTTCAACAGAAAATTAAATAAGTAGATAATTTCATTAAATATGCGCTTCGTTAAATGAAAGTTCCACTGTATTTTGAAACTAATTGAAAGTAAAATAGAAATGCGTGAAAAAAAAATTTAACTCAAAATTTTAATTAGGGATAGCCTCATAAAACTAATGCGCATGCGCATTCAACTTATAAATCTTCGAAGCTCAAACAACCAATAATAACAAAAAATCACCTGCTTAAAAAATATCGTTTGGCAACAACCAGAATAGTTGACACTAGTGTATTTATTCTTTAGAATATTAGGCCAGCTGCTCTAGTAACTTTGTTATGATGTTATGCGTGTATATTTAGTACGTAAGTTGAAAATTTTTAAAAAGTTATGCAGAAATGCGATCAGTTGACATTTTATATAAAATGCCGGTCCGAAAAAATACATTGTCAGTGGCGTTTCGTTAATATGAGCGCGCCAATGTCAATGTATTTCATTCGGACATTCCGACTTCAAAATTATCTTCGCTATTTGGATTATGAAACTTGAATTAGAGGATAATGCCGTAGAAAGAGGTAAGAAAATGTTATTTTTCCTGCTTTTTTTATAATGATTTCTGTGAATTTCGTAAAAAACATGTTATAAAAGGAATAAGTATCATATTAATTTAACTTTTTTGAATCCACTTACCTTAGTAAATTCAATAAATTTAACATTTATTTTGTTGAAATACGGAACAGCATGTCAACGATTTGAAAATAGTTAATAACATTATTTTTAAAATGCACTTTAATCACATTTTTTTAATTACATGGTTAAAATCAAATATTAATAAATTTAAAAATGTATGCATAATCAAAAGTTAACGTTATAATTAATATATAAAGGAGTTTGGGGTTGTTTAACTGTTGAAAATAGTGATAAATATATTAATTTATGCACTAATATTGCAAAAACAAATTTTTTAAAACTTTTTTATTACCTTTCTGAATTTCTCATAATCCCAAAAATTTGATAACTGTAATTCCATGACATTTATTATTTTAAACCATGTATCTAAAATAATTAAGATATTGATTTTGTGATAATAACAATTATTGATTTTAAAAAATGAGTAATTATCGCATTATTTTATTAATTTTTGATATCTTAATTGTTAAATGGTGCTGAAAATAACAATTTTGTTCCATTAGTATGTGTTCATTAAATCCTGGTTCTAAATAGTCATAAAAACAATTACATGTACTTTTTTGTGGGATGTACATTACTGAAATTTTTAGTGTTTGATGTATTTCTATTATTTTCAATAAAATTTTGTCTAATATTGGGAAGTGAGACTGAGAATACTTAAATACTATTAATAGATTCATCTAATACGAAAAAAAAATGAAATCTAATAATTATAACTATTAATAAGGAAACTTTTTAAAAATAAATTCCATAAGGATGACCTTTACCGGCACATCTACAGTATATGACATATACAATATATATATATATGAGTTTAACTACGAATTTAAACCTTGGTGTAATCATACATGCGCACAGGCCACTATAGTAAGGAAATAACTAAGCGTAATACTAGAACTAATTGCCTCATCTTCATTAGTACTCGATTTTTAAATAAAATCTGTATATTACAAATATTGCGCATAAACTTCACGTAGTTTTATCAAAAGATAATTCTATATTATATTTAACAGAATGATTTTAATTGGTAAATTAATCAAACGAATATTAATTTTCCAAAATGAGTAAAAAAATGTTTAGATTAGGATTCGAACTAGAGACCCTCGATGTATGCTGCCAATGCTCTTCCAACAGAGCAACTTAGCACGCACAATTCACCCGGAGAAATATCATTATATACTCATACGAATAGTATGCATTTATCATACGAGTAGTTTGAAAAAAAATTAAAGTATTATTAAATAGGGTTATATATAATAATGATAAGTATGCGTTCGTATTCACTGTGTGAATTGTGTGCGTCAGATTCTTCCAGGATAGTTCAGTCGACAAAGTATTGACAATTTGCGCGAAAGACTGCTTAGTTCGAATCCTGACCTGGACACTTTTTCAATCAGTTGGAAAATTACAACAAAAGACAATTAAAAGATATAGGGTAGATGCTCCAGTTTTGGCAACTGCACAAGTTTTGGCCACATTGGAATGATTTACCCTCTATTTAGGCTGTAAATTGATTTTAACAAATTATATGCATTCTTACTCCTTAATCTAACACTCTTTTATTATTTTCAATCCCATTTGTTTATTTTTTGATAAAAAATGACTTGAAAAAAAAAAAAAAAAAAAAAAAAGTGTAAAACTATAGTGTGCACTCACATATATTAAGGTTTTTGCTTAGGTAACAAGTTTTCACAATCTTTCAATATTAGGGATTTATCGAACTTTATTTGTTCTGAAACAGATTGCTGTGAAGCTTTATGAAGTAGGCTTTCTCTCTGTTGCAATTTCATATTTAAATTAATTATTTTTACAGCTTAAAGTAGGGGTGGCCAAAACTACTTGCTTTACGTGCTAGTACGTGCTTTAAATTTGCTATGTGTACCAGTTATGGCCATTGTGTGGCCAAAAATGGCACAACAATATGCTCCACTTTTGGCTACAAGACTAATTATAGTGAAAATTTCAGCAATATATTTAGAAATGTTTTATGACTTATAAATTTAAAAGTTCAATAAAATTACACCATGATTTAGTGGTTTCTTGTATTTTTTCAAAACAAAATGAGGAAGTTGCATAACTTTTGCAAAATTTCAAGCACATGAATTTAGAAATAACAAATAATGTGAAAATCTTTATACTATAAATAGGATTCATTTTAACAAGTTTAAAAAAGACAATTCTGTACTCTTAAAAATGGTCTAGATTAAACACTGTTATAAGATAGGAAGTAAAATTATGGCTTTTCAAAATTCATTGTCAGCTTTTCAAGATGGTTAAGTTTTGTAGTATCTTGTTCTACCTTGCAACACAAGTTTACAGAATGGAGACCAGTTTTTACTATTTTTGAATCTCAAGTAATAGGGTTGTGCTATTTATGATGGCCAATTATCTATATGAGAGATATGGGCCAAAAAAGAAGGGAGATGCCCTCTGTGAAGGTCTTTCTAAGATCCTAGCCAATATTTACACAAGGAAATCTAAGGTTTGAAGAAAACTAACTCCAAATGATTAGGCTGACAGGCAGCTAAGTACGAGGAATTAAAGTTTAAAATCAGTTGAAAAAAATGGATTTTAGAGATTGTCAAAATACTATTTCATGTAAAAATGGAATAATTTCAAGATTCTAGTCATATAACTGTAAATATTGGTATAGTATAACATATGATATATATAAATGAAAATATGCAAAATGTTAAAATAAGCTTTTTATGTCCTATAAGTCTTTTATATGAATTAAATATATTTTTTGTTTTTAAATTTAAATGTTCAGTTAAAATCAGCTTAAGTATACTTTATTAGATGTTTTTATGATTCCATTTAAAAAAATGCAAATCTTTTTTATACAGCAAACAAATATCTGTGTGGTAAAACAGATTTTGCACAAAAATGCTTTATTTTTACTTATTATCAGTTAAAATGTTTGCAAAATTACAAGATATTAGGGCGGCCAAAACTGGTGCAGGGATGGCCAAAACTGGTGCAAATTGAAAGAAATTACTTAACGAGTTATTACTCACAATCTAAAATATTTGATAGAAAGTTATTATAATTAACAGAAAGACAACTAAATTTACTAAAGAATACTGTTATTGCGATTTAATATGCTTTATTCAGTCTAAAACTATAAAATTTTCATTTCAACTTTTCTCTTAATGTGGCCAACACTGGAGCATCCACCCTATATATTTATAGACATCAGGATTATTGGTCAGAAATATTGGCAAGCTGTACAGTTTTAGATATG
Source organism: Maratus speculifer (assembly GCA_964019185.1). Classification (NCBI taxonomy): domain Eukaryota; kingdom Metazoa; phylum Arthropoda; class Arachnida; order Araneae; family Salticidae; genus Maratus; species Maratus speculifer. The sequence continues at coordinate 273,445,218 of OZ025289.1, read as the reverse complement.
TGCTGAAATTTGTGGATATTAAAGCGAGTAAAAGTTTTTTTTTAAAAAGTTCAAAAAGATTAAACAGTTTGAACAGCATATTACAAAATGTGTGTCAGTTATAAATAAAATTGAAGCTATGCAATTTTCAGCATGTGGGGAAAATATATAAATATTTTTGAAAGGTAATATTTTTCAAATTTTAAAAACAACACCAGAGTTGTAAGGCATGTGAGGTAAATCGAATTTTTAACTTTAATTTAGAAGAAAGTCTCCTTACTGCAGGTAACTATTTTATATATTATACAGTATTTGTTCATAAATTGTCAATATATGATTTTAGGACTCAAACCCTATTTTAACAGAACATGGCGTGGAGTTATAGCTTCAGCAGATCCTGTTTCTTTTAAATTGTTAGAGAATCGTTAAGAAAAGTTAAATCGTCACAGAATCATCACAGTGTTAACGAAAGTTTTGTCACAAACGATCTGCATCGTGAGTCTAAAATAATGGGACAAACTTTAAGGGAGGTGGTAGAGCTCACTATAATAAATAATTATGGCATAGAAATGTATGACTGGAAGTGACGCGTTAAAACGCCACACTAGTCACTGTAAAAGACACGGGTTATAATGTTAAGTGTATGGGAGCGCTATTTTTAAATATCTCGCTAAAATTTTAATATTTTCGCATATTTTTTTCCCATAGGATAGCTGAGGACGACCTGCAACTGGGCTGGTTTTTACTTTTTTGATTTTGGTTACAGATTAAGAGCCCACAATAATTCAGAACCAGTTTAAACCGGTTCTAAAACTGAAACTATTTTAATATAAAAAAAATATAACCAAAATCGAAAAAGTAAAAATTAGCCTAGTTGTGGATCGTCCTCAGCTATCCTATGGAAAAAAATATCATGTAAAATATTGAAATTTGAGCAAGATATTTGAAAACAACACCCCCCCCCCCCATAGACATAACATTACCATTCGGGTCTTTTTTGGTGACTAGTGTAGCGTCTTGACGGGTCACTTCCGGTCATATATTTCTGTGCCATCATTATTTGCTATAGTGAGTCCTACCGCCCCCTCAAAGTTTGTTCCATGATTTTGGACTCACCCTGTATTTCACAATTTGGTCACAATGTGACTTGAAAGCATTGTCACTTTCGTCACAATTACGTCACAATGTTAATGACAAAATCGTCACAAATGACACACTTTTCACAAATTGGTCACATTGCGACGTCACAATGTGGTCACAATGTGACGTCACAAACAAGCTCTAAAACGGCCATAACGACTTCACATTTTAGTCACAGTGACTTCACATCGACTTCACGTGACGTCACATCGACGGTCACAAAGTCACAATGTGACTTCACAACGACGTCACCGTGACGTCACCATGTCTTACGGGGTATTATCCTCTTTAATAGAAAGCTACATGTTGCTGACTACTAGCTTTTTTGTTAATGATTGACACAGATTAATTTCAGATAATGAAAAATTTGAAGTTATTGAAAAAATTAATAGCTCGAAAAGTATTTCTCAGAAAATTATTACACAAACAGCGTTAGAAAGATAAAAAAATTTATTTTTTTAAATATAAATTTTAAATCTAATGATTCAGCCGTTTTTCAAGTATTTCCTTCTATAGTAAAAAAAAAAAAAAAAAAAACTAGCTTTAAAAGGAATGACTCCTAGAATGATGCTGATGTGTAAGATTTCCGGAAATAACGAATCCGGGCGGACCACTCCTTCCATGAGTCGAATAGACCAATCAGGAAACGTCTATGCATCGCCGTATGGGTTACCATCGCCAACAATCGCCAAATTTGGCGACCAAAATTAGTCGTCAAAAGTGACGCCAACTTGGCGATAACTGTAATATTTCGCCAAATTTTTAATTTCTTTACAACACCAGTCGTATGACACATCATTGAGAGGTCTGTTTATTCATATTATGGATGTCTTGTGTGTCACCCCCCACTCTACCCCCCAGGGGGCATATTTTTAATTTCTTTACAACACCAGTCGTGTGACACATGATTTGAAAGGTCTGCAACTGCTTATTCATATTATGGATGTCTTCTGTGTCACCCCCACACTTTGCTCCCCCAAGGGGGGGGGGCACATTTTTAATTTCTTTACAACACCAGTTGTGTGACACATCATTTGAGAGGTCTGCAACTGCTTATTGATATTATGGATGTCTTATGTGCACCCCCCTCTGCCCCCCCCCCTGGGGGAGCACATTTTTAATTTTTTTACAACACCAGTCGTGTGACACATTATTTGAAAGGTCTGCAACTGCTTATTCATACCATGGGGTATTGGCGAGCGCAGCAAGCAGATGTAGCCTGCAACTTTGAATCGTGAAGCGATTACGCGGGGGTTGGCGAGCGTAGCGAGCAGGGGGGCGGAGCCCCCCTAGTAACTAAAAAAATTAATTTCACAATGAAATACCATTTCGAAACCTCCATGTGTAAAAGATATTGATAAAGACAATGTGTCCTGGTGTGTATACTGCTTATAACACGAGTCATAAATTACAATAGTCTTATTATTTTGTAAAAATATAAAGGAAAATTATGATGTCACGGTTACATAATTTTTATTTATTTTCTTGACATATATTAGATGCGCCATTTCTTTTTAGTTAAAACAAAAGCTTTTTAAATGAAATGAGTTTAAGGTTTATATTTTAAGTGAAATTAATGCAATATGAATGATGTCAATGAGAACAATATTTGGCGATTTATCACATTGCGAAGCTAATATAAAAAGAACTTTATTTATTTATTTTTTTTAGTATTAATTTAATAAACGTAGATTTTAGCTTGTTTGTTCCAGGTTTGTATTTTAAATTATTTTGAGAAAATTGATGTGATGAATCATTAATCCATTTTCTTTTTCTTTTTCTTTTTTTCCAATTTAAATCTCAGCATCGCATAATTTAAAATTTTACACCGTTGATTAAGGAGGGTGTACTTTTAAATGTAAAGTGTTTGAAAACTGTATTTCAATTCACTGACTTTTTATGATTTTAGCTCGATTACGGAATAATAGTAGGGGAAAGTCGGATAAAACCGGGACCCTAATGTGTTTCTTTTTATTATTGCGCACTATGTGAACAAAACAGTAAACATTTGCATTAAAACGATTCATTGATTCCTTTGAAAGATAAAAAGTATTCATTCAGTCACGAACAACAGAAATTCAGCTCATAATAACACTTTTTTTAGAAGTGTGCAATGTCCCGGTTTTGTCCAACCAGGTTGTATAAAACCGGAAACTGGAAAAAATATTTAAAAGGACATTGTAATTTTGCAATAATACTATATATTAAAGGGAAATTGACATATTATACTTATAGAATGTGAATCTATATCAAATCTACATAAAATAAAAATGAGATAAGTAATGCTTTAAGAGTTAAAATTGCTAGGTACAAAAATCACAAATGAAAGTTCGATCTTCTTCATTTGTATTGTTGCATGGTTCATGTGCCCACCCTCTGCAATGAAGGAACAGTATCCAACTCCCCTTAGGTTTAGATTGTTCAGGTAAGCCGTTTCAAAAGATGCATACTTCACTTTCATCTTCCACCTCGTTTGATGTCAAGGGTTTTTTTCTTAGGACTTTTAGTTTTCACATTAGTTTTTCCATTTTTCTTTTCTGTCATCATGGAAAGCTTTGCTTCAGGGTTATGTTCTTCTTGTCTTTTTTTTCATCTTTTCTTTTTTTTCTTGTTCGAGTTCTAATTTTTAAGGATTTGAATAATAATATGTTGCAATAAGATGTTGCAATAGAAATGACTAAAAACAATCTTCTATATAACAACTTAATTTAAATAATATTTTTCTATAGTTTTTAAATATTTATAGACCTTCAAACAGTGCATAAATAAGTTAATTCTATTCCAATAACGCAAATAAATGACTTGTCCATAACCGGAAACTTCCCGGTTATGTCCGACCATCTGCATCCCGGTTTTGTCCGACCACGTCATTTTGAAGAAATGTTACTCTAGCGTTGATCAGATAACTCGTAGACACCAATACAAAATGTTAAAATAACGAGTAAATAATATACTATCATACGTTATACTTACCTAATCTAAATTCTTTGATATTTAGGATTGGTAACGTAATAATGCAGATGCCGAATTTTTAACATTTTCACGCGAAAGCTTTAAAAAAATCACCACAGCGAAATGAGTTCGTTTACACGACTTCTGATTACTGGAAGCTGACATGACGCTCACCTAAAAGTAATTCTAAAAGTTTCGGCTAAATACCACCGCAAATATAGCCATAATGCCTGGTTCCCTGTTTTATCCATCTACCCGATTTTATCCAACTTTCTCCTCTGTGAATATTTTTATTAATTATTTAAAAATTTTAAGGGAATACCACGATTTCCTAGCCACCGTCACAAGATGGGCATTTGTACTAGTGTTAAATATTGTACAAATATTAATATGTTAAATATTGCGTGATCAAAATCCGAAATTCAGAATAGCAGTTACTTTAAGATGTAATTGCTAAGAACGTATTCTAATCCATAACTACTGTTAGTGGTCTCAGAGACCGCTGAGTTTTTAAAGTTTCACAGTTTAACTTGTAAATTTTAGTTTAACTATAGATACTGATCAAATTTTGTTTCGTTTGGAGCCTTATTGCTACTTCTAGGGACTTTTGAATAGCTGAATTTTATTTATAATAGTCTGATGTATAAAGTTTAATACTTAAATAGTATTCTGAGAGTTAATGTAATATTTTATTCATCTTTAAATTAAGTGGTTTGACAGACCGCTCACAGTAGTTATGTGACAATTTTTGTCACAGCTGTTAAGGATTAATCTTTTTAAACGAATTCCCGAAAGTCTGCTTCATGTAAAAGTATAAAATACGGATCGGATGCATAAAATATGAAATAGAAGTTGGTAGATTGGAACAACCTTTACAACATTTGGAACAACCCTTATTTTTTGTATCTCATTAAATGTTTTCAAAGGCTTAAACTTAAACATAAATTTTGAGCTCAAAATCTGAATCGTTGGGAGTGGTTAAAGAGCGCAAACTGAACTGTGTTCAGGAATTGAAATTTGACCCCCTCTCTTCTTCAGTTCATTTTGCACTACTTAACCACTCCCAAAGATTCAGATTTTGAGCTCAAAATTTAAGTTTAAGCTTTTGAAAGCATTTAATGAAATACAAAATATAACGATGAAAAATAGTTCTTCGTTACTCCAAAGTCTAAAGCGTCCTCTATCGGCTTTTTTTGAACTTTAAATTAAAAATTTACTTTAGGAAAATATTAACATAAAGAATAGTTTTAGTGACAATCACAAACAAATCAACCAATTTTTCTGTTTTTTATAATTATTTGAAATTTTGTACCCTAAACTTTAATAGCGCCTATCTCCTTCGGAGGACGTTTGTCTCGATTTGTACTATCATCTCTGAAAGTTTTACCCATGAGTTTAGATTCAAACATACAAGATGTATACATCTCCGTAATTGAATTCGGTATTTCAAGTATTCTATTTAAAATAATTAAAATATTGATTGTATAATAAATATATTAATAATTAGTCGGTATGATTAACTATTCTCATAAATGTTTCATTAGTTATTCATAATCGTAAATGTTTAATTTCTCTAAAAATGATTACTTGAGCTCCTTATATTCTTTATTAATTGTTATCCTTATGTAATAATGTTACTTATTTTACTTTTCAGGAATCTTTGAATGTGAAGATTCGTCTTGTAACGAAAATGAAACTTGTGTAGCAACGTCAGATGGTTTTATTTGTCAGGCAACTTGAAATGAAATTAAAATAACATATGAAAGTTAAAGAATTTAAATTGAAGTGAAAATGTGTGAAATACTTTTTGTCTTTTAAGTTATTTGAATTTAAGGAAAAAAAAATTATACTTTGCAACACTTATAGGAATTTCTAATAAAAATTTCAAGAGTTTCTGTACTAATTTGTTTCCTTTCTCTTTTTCACAAGGAAAAAGAAATTCTCCAAAGAAATCTTTTCATGCGAATTCTTGAAGAATATTTCGCATAACTTAGATTTAAATGTTCAACAATTTTATTTCGTTCAAGCTGTTGTTAAAACAAAATTTAAATATCAAAAAATAATAAAATAACTCTACTGATTTATGATCGATTACTGAAAAATGAAAATCGATATGATTAAGAAAAAACTATTTATTTTGACAATTTAAAGATTACTTTTAAGAAAAATTTAATGTTACAAATTTCAAAAAGTTAAATTGTTACACTGTTTGTTTCAAAATCATGTTTAGAATATCTGTATGTCAGGATTATTATTTTACCAAATCGGGATTTATAAAGAGTAAAGTTTTAATGCGAAAAGTGAGGCAATTTAAAAGATCATTTAAATACTTAAAGGCAATTTCATTTATCAATCACCGTAATTTATTCTTCATATGAGGACGTGAGTTTCAAAACTCGAAACTTATCCAGAAAATCGAATTTCGGGAAATTGTGAAAATCTTCTGACTGCGTCCATAGGTTTTCATTGCAAACCAAATTTTCACAAGACCAGAAATACACGATAAAACTAGTCCCCCCCCCCCCCCATAATGTAGTGTTTGATCGATGCAGGTACACCAACAGAATTGACTGATAGAGTAAATTCAATTTTTTAAATTTTGGATAGTTGCGAGATTTGAAACTCACGTCCTTGTGTGTTCCGTTGCTTAGCTGAACACACGTTTTTTTTTTTTTTTTTTTTTTTTTTTTTCCAGCCAATCATACCAATCGACTTCAGCCTGCATACCTGTGAATTATTCTCTAACATGCTGTAAAAAAAATGTTTTTTACTGTAAAAAACTGATTTTTTTTTTTTTTTTTACAGAAAAAAATTTATATTTTTACAGAAAAGCTGCTTTAATGAAAATTACAGACATTTTGTGTAAACTGACGCTAAAATTGACTTTTTTTTTTTTTTTTTTTTTTTGTCAATTTAAAAGATTTTTTTTTTCAGTGTGGTGTGTTGTAATCATTGCATAAATTAAAAAAAATAAAGTTATTTACATATTTCGATGGATTTAAATTCTCTTCGTCTTAGTTGCTAGCATTACAATATTCTGCGCATATTAATTTAGCATTTACTACATTAAAAACTTTTTTCGTCATAAATTTAACGAGACTAAGGCACTATTTTTATAGATTTCTTGTGAATATATTCTAGTCTAATGTATGGTAGAGGTTAGTTTCTAAAAAAGTGGTACAAATGCAATGAAAAATAGCGACTTGAATTATGTTTCCCGACCCGCAAACACAGGTTTAAGCTAACTCCGTTCATGATATAAATAATTAATGTTAATTTTTTTTATTTTTTAAAAATTTAAATCGATTTTTTTCTTTTTTGCTCGAATTTCCTGAATATCGAATTTGTTTGGGCATGTAATAACTGAAAGAAATGTTCGCCTTTTTTGCAACATAAGGTGTTATGGTGTAATAACGCCAGTTTGGATAATAACGCCAAGTGCTAATATTACGCTTAATTATGATATAATGCGGTAAATGGCACCTATGGGCTCTGCGCACAAGGGCTCTGAGTCATATAAAACACAAACGATAGCTTAAAGTTAATTTGTTTTATTTGTAGGCCTTATCGCTTTCAGGACCAACTAAAATCAACGCTTGATCTAAAATTTGCGAGGTAAGTTCTGTGATATGAATTATCAGGAAATCCTTGTTTATTACATAAATTTGTAGTGCATTTCATACCACATTTAAAATGTCGCAGAAGATTTTGGATATGTTCGCGAGATAGTTTTCAGTTTAAAATATCCTGCGCAATAAGTATACCGGGGTAATAACTTTTTTTTTTACCTTATGTATGAGACTGCATTATTATCATTGTTCAAATCGTTAGATTTAAAGGGGGGGGGGGAGGTCCGATACCCAAAAACTGGTCTTTTTTATATATTTTTAAATATTAATGTAAAAACAATTTTAATTTCTTATAAATAAAACGATATCAAAATGTTTTCGTATTTTATGTAATTCCAACATTTTCAAAATCAGAATCTATTATATTCTTACTTAATTGTTCAATTATGTTTTATATTTTAACTGCCCGCTTTCTCAGCGTTTTGTTTTTCAAAACTTACAAATTTAACCTTTAACTGATATGGCAAAATTGTAACGTAACTAATGTGAAGCGATCCATGAAACCGCAAGATGGAAAGCGTGAAAAACCGATAGGATGGTGTTTTTGTAGAAGACTATTATAATTAACATTCATCTATTAAAAATCTCCGGTGATAGTACTAAAGCTCCAAGTGAAAAAAAATTTCGGTAGTGTTTGTAGTTAAACTGAAAATTGTAAGTTAAACTATAACAATTGAAAGAAGCAGTAATCTGTGAGACTGGTAACATTAGTTAAACTTAAAAAGGTGCTCAGTGGTTAAAATTCATCGATTCTTCTGTTTCTGCTCTAAACTTACTGTACAGGATTAATTCTAATTAAATTTAATCAATTCAAATATTTCTAACAATAGTACGAGGACTCCAAACGAAAGAACATTTGAGTTGTAGCTATAGTTAAACTGGAAATTACAAGTTAGACTAAATTAAGAAAAAAAAAAAAGCTTTCAGTGAAATTACTAACAGCACTTAAAGGTTAATTTTGTTGCTAATATAGAAATAATGAAATATAAGCACATGGATCATGTTTAAAATTTAATTAGGGATCTCACGGGGACATTAATTTTTTTATCGAAAATCTTATTTAATTATTTAAAAATACTAATTTATTAAAGCATATAACACCGACATTTTAACTTTAGGTTTGCACAAATCTGCATTAGTGTGGGGTTCACAGGTTAAAAAGTACTTTCAAGATTTCTATAATAGTGTTAATAAAATTATTTATTACACATAACTCTTGATGTTACAAAATTTCACATGATAGAAATATTACATTAAAAATGGTTTAAAACGTGCAATGTTTCTTATAATTATATTTAAGCAGGATTTCTTAAACAACGAGAAGCTCAGGGTGTTATATTCTGTTTAAACTCCCCCACTCTTCTTTTTCTTTCACTTTCACAAAAAGTTTAATATTTTCTGTCGCATAGAATCCATACATGAAAGCATAAATACTGACTTAGATAACTTTACTGATACTGATTTAGATAAACACAGTTAAAATTGTGCAATGTTTTTAATTATTCCATTTAAGCGGTCCTTTTTAAGCAAAAAGAAGCACAGATTCTTATATTCTTTTGCCTCTCCCTCCCCCTCATTCCTTTTATTACAATTTCACAAAAAACTGAACATTTTCTAACTCTTAGAACGCAACTTGTCAATTTCTAGGGCTGTAGATTTCATATTTTTAGAATTGGACAATCTGCATGGGATTATTCCATCTTATTTTATAGTTTTGTTTGCATAGCGTTATTACCCACAGAGGTGGATATTAACGCCAAATAGCATTAGTCAAGAAGTTATGTCATTACATTTTATGAATACATATTTGTTAAATAATTTTTTTATGTATAGATAGTCAATGAGTTACTGTATCAAATACTATATTTGTTTCAAAAATACAATCTAAAACTAAGCCGTGAAAATTGGTAGAACCTTAATGTGGCGTTATTACCCCAGGATACCTTATTTATTGATTTTTAGAATTTTCTTCATCGAGTAGTACATATTGAAATTATATGAGTTTCTCCTATAGTTAAAATTCTAATTTGAAAATTTTTAAAATTATGAGTTAATATAACTAATTCCTTTCCACATCTTTGCCCACTTGGACGTATATGTCACAACCGATATCAAAGGTTAACAATTGTACAAAAAGTGAAACTGAAGATCAAGTATTGCTATCTTTTTTTTCTTTTTCTTTTTTTCCTTTTCCTTTCTATTTTTCTTTTCTTTTATGCGTTATCCTACTAAATAAAAATAAAATTACACACATGTTTCTAATTTGTTTTCTATTTATTGTGCCACAGCATTTGTAATACTGCAAAATTTTACAGTATTAGATAATAAAGTCTTGTAGGAAGCTTTTTTTTATTTCCTATGAAACAACAACATTAATTAAGCATCAAAGCAATACACAAAGCGGCACTATTTTAAATTAAAGAAGATCTCAACTATATACGATGAAAAGTTATGGTTAAAAATTCACACTTTCTACTTTAGGGACAGTGGAGAATGTGTTAGATCTTTTGAAAACTAAACTATTAAGTGAATTAAATTAAGAAATTGCTCCTATTTACAAAGAGCAAAGGTTTGTTTCACATGTCTAGAAATTTGTTTTGAAGTTTTAAATTTTACATGGAGCAAAATTATTTACTTTCTATGTCACTGTTTATGTTGAATGAAATACAAAAATAATTGCCTTGTAAATATATTTCTTGAAAGTAAAACAAGCATGAAGCTAATTTATGCAAATGTAAAACTAAATAATCACAGAAATTTTTTCAATATTAAATAAATGGTATCTTCTCTATTTTAAAATAAAGTAACTAACGATGTCATCGCCGCTGACAATGAATTTTTCGTAACTGGAAATTTTTCTTTGTTAATATTAAGAGAGCGGTTGAATACACAATATGAAAATTGGTGGTATTATACAGTAATATTTGATAAGCACGCTGGTGCAAAGAATTTTTAAATCAAATGATTATTTTTAAGAGCCCTTATTTTGAAAATCAGACAAAGTGAAATAGTTGTATCTTTTGATTTGCTTGATTTTTTTATATGTTGGAGTAGATCATATTTGATGAATAATCTGCACTTTTGAAGCCCTGAAAAAATTTCCTCTTTTCTATTGAAAATGTCAAAGCTCAAAGTTGTGAATGCCATTTTTCGTGAAAAGTGAAATGCTGGTATATTTGGAGCACTATATCTCTCGCAAGAAACAACATCCCAAAATTCTTTCGGCATAAACTGTTAGTATAACCATATTTAATTATTAAAATTTATTTGTTTCCATGGGACATTGTTACTTTACATTGTTATGTTGTCACAAAGCACAGTCAAAATGAGTTTTTGTCGATTTTCCGCACTTAATATCTTATTTAATCAATAGTACCCCAAACTTTTACTTATAGAATATGAAAGTGTACTACTAGGACAAGCAAAATAATATAGTACTGTACTGAGATATTGTTGCTGTTAGCAGATATAACCTGTTAAATACTTAAAATTTTCAAAATCTGCAACGTTTAAAGTAATGTTATTTCAAATAAGCGCAACAGTAAAATAAAACAAAATATGTCACGCAGTCGGTGAATATATGTACAAAAACATAGAAAAGAAAAAGAAGTGGGGCCTCGTGATATTTTTATTTAAAAAAATGACAAAATTTAGAAGAAAAGCAATGTCCATCATCACATTTTTCCCCTAAGAGAAAATGAAACATCCTCATTCTCTTTCGGAAGAGGCAACAATAAAGGGCTATTTCATTTTCTCATAGGTAAAAAACACAGAAAGAGGAACGAGAAAAGGGATGTTTCATTTTCTGATAGGGAAGAAATATTATATCGACATTGTTTATTTGACAATTTTGCCATTTTTTTAAATAAAAATATCACGAGGCGCCACTTTTTTTTCTTTTCCACGTTTTTGTACATATATTCACACACTGCGTGACATATTTAGTTTTATTTTACTGTTGTGCTTATTTGAAATAACATTACTTTAAAGGTTGCCGATTTTGAAAATTTTAAGTATTTAACAGGTTATATCTGCGAACAGCAACATCTCGGTGCAGTACTACATTATTTTGCTTGTCCTAGTAGTATATTTTCATATTCTATAAGAAAAAGTTTGGGGTACTATTTCTTAAATAAGATATTAAGTGCGGAAAATGGACAAAAACGTCAATTTGACTGTACTTTGTGGCAACATAAAAATGTAAATTAACAATGCCCCATGGAAACAAATAAATTTTAATACGTAAGTATGGTTATACTAACAATTTATGCCGAAAGAATTTTGGGATGTTGTTGCTTGCGAGAGATATAGGGCTCTAAATGTACCAGCATTTCACTTTTCACAAAAAATGGCATTCACAACCTTGAACTTTGACATTTTCTACAGAAAAGAGAAAAAATTTTCAGGGCTTCAAAATTACATTCATTATTACCCATATAGGTGGGTAATAACGCCAAATAGCATTGGTCAAAAAATCACGCCATTACATTTTATGAATATATATCTGTTAAATTATTTTTTTATATAGATAGTCAATGAGTTGCTGTATCAAATCATATATTTGTTTGAAAAATAGAAACTAAAACTGAGCCATGAAAATTGGTAGAACCTTAACTTGGCGTTATTACCCCAGGGTACCTTATATTGAATTTATTTTGGTGTCCTTATAGTTTTTACACAAGCAAAAATAGTTTTTTTTTCTACAATTATACTTTATTTTATAATAAAATACTCACGATCGAATTTTGTTGACGTTTTTATTAGCTTTTCAGCTTGATGAGACATGTTATAAGGAAAAAAGTTTCATTTGTTTTGAAATTTATAAAAAAATTAACTTTTTTACTGTCATTAAAGTTTTTACACACTGTGAAACATTTGTGTAACATTACTTCATAAAACTGGTGGCAGCTTTGCTGCCTCCAATTTTATGGAGTGATTTTTTTTCACTTATACAATGGTGTAGTTTAAACATATGTTACTGGCGTAACATTACATATTAGTGTAATGTTTCACCGGTTATATCACCATACAATTGGTGGAAGCTTGGCTGCCATCAGTTTTATGGAGTAACGTTACTCAGATATTTTACAGCGCACGCACTGTATTTTATTTTTCCACGCAATAAATTTTTCAGCACCACCACTTTTGACAAATCCAATTGAAAATCGTGGAACTTTTCAAGTTAAATATAACGTATGTTCTAATTTCAAGAAGAAAATTAAAAAGAAAATCAATATTCAAAACCGATATAAAAAACATATGCATTTTTCAACATCGTATAACGTGATATCCTTTTTAACCGACTTCAAAAAGGAGAGGAGGTTATCAATTCGACGCGTATGTATTTTTTTTTTTTATGTATGTACACCGATTACTCCGAAACTATGCAGCCCATTAATTTGGTTTTGGTGTTAAATTAAAGAGCTTACTCTCGGATTGGTACCACATCCATTTCATAGAAATTGGTTCAGCAGTTTTTTAGTAATTAAGCAAAAACTATTAAAATTTGTGTTTTTTCGGTAATTAAAACTGTTGAATTAGTTCTTACAATTGAGTGAAGTCGGGATGGCCAAGTGGTTTAAAGCGCCTGATTTAAGCTGTGGTTCTCGAAAGTGACAGTGGGTTCGAACCCCACTCCTGACATACGTGTGTACAATAATTTTCCGTATTATAATTTTTACATACATATTTTACAAATTAAATACTAATTATGCTATTAAGAATATTTTGTATTTAACCGTTAGCATAGAGTATCAGAGATCTTTTATCAACTCAATACTTTATCAGTGAAAGAGTGCTAAAATAATTGACTTGCAAAAAGTAACATGACATTGAATAAGATTTTTTTTTATGTATGTTCACCGATTACTTCGAAACTATGCAGCCGATTAATTTGGTTTTAGTGTTAAATTAAAGAGCTTACTCTCGGATTGGTACCACATCCATTTCATAGAAATTGGTTCAGTAGTTTTTTAGTAATTAAGCAAAAACTATTAAAATTAGTGTTTTTTCGCTAATTAAAACTGTTGAATTAGTTCCTACAGTTGAGTGAAGTCAGGATGGCCGAGCGGTTTAAAGCGGCTGATTTAAGCTCTGGCTCTCGAAAGTGACAATGGGTTCGAACCCCACTCCTGACATACGTGTGTACAATAATTTTCCGTATTATAATTTTTACAAATTAAATACTAATTATGCTATTAAGAATATTTTGTATTTAACCGTTAGCACAGAGTATCAGAGATCTTTTATCAACTCAATACTTTATCAGTGAAAGAGTGCTAAAATAATTGACTTGCAAAAAGTAACATGACATTGAATAAGTTTCCGAACCTATTCCGTATTATAATTTTTACATATATATTTTAAAAATTAAATACTAATTATGCTATTAAGAATATTTTAACCGACTTCAAGAAGGAGAGGAGGTTATCAATTCATCGCATATGTATTTTTTTAATGTATGTTCACCGATTACGCCGAAACTATCCAGCTGATTAATTTGGTTTTAATGTTAAATTAAAGAACTTACTCTCCGATTGGTACCACTTCCATTTCATAGAAATTGGTTCAGTAATTTTTTAGTAAACGGGCAAAAACTATTAAAATTAGTGATTTTTCGCTAATTAAAACTGTTGAATGATTTCCTACCATGGAGTGCAGTCAGGATGGCCGAGCGGTCTAAGGCCCCAGATTTAAGATCTGGTTCTCGAAAGAGAGCATGGGTTCGAACCCCACTTCCGACATACATGTGTACAACAACTTATTCCGTATTATAATTTTTACACATATATTTTGCAAATTAAATACTAATTATGCTATTAAGAATATTTTGTATTTATCCGTTAGCACAGAATATCAGAGATATTTTACCAACTCAATACTTTATCAGTGAAAAAGTGCTAAAATAATAGACTTGCGAAAAGTAATATGACGTTGAATAAGTTCACCAAATAGATTGTAGTCAAGATAGCCGAGCGGTCTAAGGCGCCTGATTTAAGCTCTGGTTCTCGAAAGAGAGCAGAGGTTCGAACCCCGCTCCTGACATACATATATGCAAAAGCCTTTTCCGTATTATTCTTTTTACACATATATTTTAAAAATTAAATACTAATTATGCTATTAAGAATATTTTGTTTTTAAACGTTAGCACAGAGTATCAGAGATCTTTTACCAACTCAGTACTTTATCAGTGAAAGTGTGCTAAAATAATAGACTTTCGAAAAATAACATGACCTTGAATAAGTTCTCTGAGTGGATTGCAACCAGGATGGCCGAGCGGTCTAATGCGCGTAATTTAAGCTCTGGTTCTCGAAAGAGAACGTGGGTTCGAACCCCACTCCTGACATACATATATGCAAAAGCCTTTTCCGTATTATTCTTTTTACACATATATTTTACAAATTAAATACTAATTTTGCTATTAAGAATATTTTGTTTTTAAACGTTAGCACAGAGTATCAGAGATCTTTTACCAACTCAGTACTTTATCAGTGAAAGTATGCTAAAATAATAGACTTTCGAAAAGTAATATGGCGTTTTCACCGTTTAGATTGCAGTTATGGTAGCCGAGCGGCCTAAGGCGACCGATTTAATCTCTGGTTCTCGAAAGAGATCGTGGGTTCGAACCCCATTCCTGACATCCATGTGGAACATACAGTGTTTTTCCGTATTATAATTTCTTTAACTGACTTAAAAAACGAGAGAAGGTTATCATCAATTCGACCGCGTACGTACTTCTTTTTTATATATGTTCACCGATTACACCGCAACTATCCAACCGATTAAACTAAGTATTACGATATAAATAACTAAAAAGTAAGAAATAAAATAAACTTTTTCAAAAAAAATATAACCGACTTCAATCAACGCTCTAAAAAGAGTTAAATAATTATTTAAAATACCCTAATGATGAATTGTTATCTAATAACCACACATCAGATATCATGTACCGACAAAAAAAATGGTTATAAATTTAATACATAGAACTTAATATCCAGCAAACATGGTTTTTCGACAGAATATTTTTTACAAGAGATTAATTTACATATTTTTGATTTAATTTATGAATATATACATATAAAAAGTAATGAATTACTTTTTGAAGTTGGTGCCAAACTATTGTAAGTATAGTAAGAATTGTGGTTATATTATGCCTAATACCATAAATAAAATGGTAAAACTCATTATTGATTGTGATCGTTTGGCACCAACTTCAAAAAGTAATTCATTACTTTTTATATGTATATATTCATAAATTAAATCAAAAATATGTAAATTAATCTCTTGTAAAAAATATTCTGTCGAAAAACCATGTTTGCTGGATATTAAGTTCTATGTATTAAATTTATAACCATTTTTTTTGTCGGTACATGATATCTGATGTGTGGTTATTAGATAACAATTCATCATTAGGGTATTTTAAATAATTATTTAACTCTTTTTAGAGCGTTGATTGAAGTCGGTTATATTTTTTTTGAAAAAGTTTATTTTATAACATATACAAACTGATATAGTCATCATTGTTTAAAATAAGGAAATCTGCAAGAATTGATAAGTAAATAAGAGTTATAAAGAATTGTATTCTAATTTAAGTTAATTAAAAGACATTATATATATTTTTACTTCTTTTGAAGAGATGATAAGGATTCCTCTGACGCATCCACTATACGAATAACCAACGATTAATACTATAGAAACAATAAACTGTCAAGTACGAGTATTACTCGTACTCATAAGGTTCTGTAAATAAATATATGAACTATTAACTGTATTATTACAAAAATCGGTCCTAAAAGAGTAATAAGACTATGTAAAAATTATACAATCTAGGGTTGTATATAAACAAGATAGAGTCTTTTACTTTTTATTTACTAAAAAAGTATGAATGGGTATACCCCAAGAGTTAAAAGCCTAAATAATATCAAATATTGCTATTCTGTATAACTTTTTTTTAAATCTTATCCTATATGTTTCTTTTTTTATGAATTTATTTCGGTACAGACAATAAAAGTAATATATACAGTAAAGCATCGTTTATACGACGATCACTTATACGACGTTTACATTTATACGACGTTTTAGAGTGGTCCCGATTCATTCCTATTCATTTTAATGTAAAAATATATCTTTTATACGACGTCCAAAATCGTTTATACGTCGATTTTTGGATTTTGTATAGGTTTTTTTTTTTAGTTTATTTTTCTTGTATATTTTACGAACGATCGGAAGTTGGCAGCTATGAATGACACCAAAACGCGTGTTTAAATGCGCTCCGCATTATAAAAATGTGGGCTGGTGTTCGATTAGTCTGAAAAATCAGCTTACGTGTAACAGATTACACTGGGAGAGGTCTTTCTTTTTTCGGGGATGATCACCTTTCTCGATGTACTGTAAATGAGGTACCTTTCGGTAAAACATAAATAAATGTACGCATATTTAAATTGCTTACTAATCCCCCCCCCCTCCCGTTTTTAAGATTATTTGTTTATTTTGGTTTGTTTAATTTAAAAATTCATGCAAATCATCTGTGAATGATTGTGTGAAAAATCGATTATACGTTGTTATCGTTTATACGACGTTTTTCGGTAGTCCCTTCGGCGTCGTATAAACGATGCTCCACTGTATTTAAATTTCATTTGGCATTTCATAAATTAAATTTAGTGTAGTAGTATTTTTTCTTTTTACAGTGAAGCTAAAACAAAACTCTTGTTCAAAGTTTAAACTTGTCATTGTGCTAAATCCACTTCGAAACGAGGTCGTAAATGTGCAATTCCGCCTTTTCCCGTGCGCGGTTTTCCTAATAAGTTTTCAGTTAACTTTTAAAGACATGGTAGGCATATTGAGGAGTCCACTCAATGCAAACAAATATCGAACCTGATAGTATTTATGTAATTAACTATAATTAAATCGGTAAATTTTTAACATTGTGATATTTATTGCTTTTATACTGCTATTAGATATTGCATTACACAAATAAATCATTAAAAATTTCATAAGCATCCTTAACTAGGCTTTAAAAGTCGACGGTACATATAGAATGCGCCGTTCCTGTAATGATGTATGTCCAAATCGTCCGTATTTTTTCTGGACCAATTTCTGGGCTATTTGCCGATAATGTTTTTCGAAAATCTTTATCAATAATGCTTTTATGTTTCTGCAACGATAGATACCTCAAGTGATCGTCAACACCTTTGGTGAATGCCTGAAAATCCTAATTTGTGTATAACGGGAAAATGCACTTTTAACCCATACTATGCAACCTAGGATAATTGCTATAGTTTTCCTGTAAGGTTTAAATTAATGTCTACTACCTCTGATTTTTTCACAATTTTAGTTCTAGAAGATTTGGAAATAGGTGGGGTGGGGGGGGGGGGATATTTTTACACTACATTTTCGACACTATTTCCAAAAATATACTACCTGAAATAAAATTAATATATTTTTGAGTTCAGAATTACGAAAGCTTCTCACTATACCCTACACCAGGCATGTCAAACTCGTTTACCACCGCGGGCCAAATTAAGTATCATATAGGAAGCCGCGGGCCACAATACCAAAAACAACAAGCAGATTATTAATGTTATTACTATCACATCAAATGAAATCTGCAATTAAAAAATAAATATAGTTTAAAAAAACTAAAAAACATGTTTTTTAAGTATATCAAACTAAAAAGTGAAAAATAATTCGTTCTATAAACTGAAAACGAAAATAGATGAAAAATACTATATTACTATAAAATCATTGTTATTATAGAAATCAATTAATAAGCAATAAATAAAATTATCGTGGAAAAAAAGCGTGATCCATCTACCATGCTCCATCTATCAGTTCTTAAGAAGCACCCCACGCTTTTTTTCCGCGATAATTTTATTTATTGATTATTAATTGATTTCTATATTAACAATGATTTTATAGTAATATAGTATTTTTCATCTATTTTCGTTTTCAGCTTATAGTACGAATTATTTTTCACTTTTTAGTTTGATATACTTAAAAAGCGTGTTTTTTAGTTTTTTTAAACTATATTTATATTTAATACAAAAACTAAATTAATCGGTTGGATAGTTTCAGAGTAATTGGTGACCATACATAGAAAAAAAAATACATACGCGTCAAATTTATAACTTCCTCTTCCTTTTCTGAAGCCGGTTAAAAATAAAAATTGTAATACGGAATTTTTTTTTAAATTTTACATAAATGTAAATAATGTCAGGAGTGGGGTTCGAACCCACAATCTCTTTCGAAAAACAGAGCTTCAATCCGGCGCCTTAGACCGCTCGGCCAAGCTGTCTACACTCCATCCAGTGAACGTATTCGACACTTTTAATTAGCGAAAAATCACTAATTTCATTAGTTTTTGGCCTAATTTCTAAAAGAAAATTGTATTGAACCAATTTCGATGAAACTGAAGTGGTACCAATTCGAGAGCATCGTCTTTCATTTAACATCAAAACCAAGTTAATTGGTTGCATGGTTTCGGAGTAATCGGTGAACATACATAAAATAAGAAGAGTTACAAACTTACAAACTCACAAACATACAGGTGAAGTTAATAAAAGCGTGGTAAAATACAACTTTATAAAAAAAAAATTGCAAAATTTTAAAGCTATTAGGTGGAAAAATTAAAAACACTCACTAGAAAAATTTCAAAAGATTATAAGGGCATTAATTTTTATGCCTTCACATTTTTAACCGACTTCCAAAAAGGAGAGGAGGTTATCAATTCAACGCGTATGTATATTTTTTTTTATGTATGTTCACCGATTACTCCTAAACTATCCAACCAATTAACTTGATTTTGGTGTTAAATGAGAGAGCTTGATCTCGAATTGGTACCACTTCCGTTTCATAGAAATTGGTTCAGTACTTTTTTAGTAATTAGGCAAAAACTAATAAAATTAGTGATTTCTCGCAAATCAGTAGTAATATGGATGTCGAATAAACTTACCGATGCCGGGATGGTCGAGCGGTCTAAGGCGCTTGATTTAAGATCTGGTTTTCGAAAGGCAGTGTGGGTTCGAACCTCACTCCTGACGTACGTGTATACAATAATCTTTTCCGTATTATGATTTTTAAATATATATTTAACAAGTTAAATACTAATTATGCTATTAGGAATATTATGTATTTAACCGTTACCACAGAGTATCAGAGATTTTTTATTAACTCAATACTTTATCAGTGAAAGAGTACTCAAAGAGAGAAGAGACTTGCGAAAAGTAACATGACATTGAATAAGTTCGCTGTAGCGAATGAAGTCCGGACAGCCAAGCGGTCTAAGGCACCAGATTTAATCTCTGGTTTTGAAAGAGAGTGTCGGTTCGAACCTCCCTCCTGACATATGTGTATAGCATACAAAAATATTTTCCGTGTTATGTATATTTTTAAGTGACTTCAAAAAAGAAGAGGATGTTATCAGTTCGGGGTGAATGTATTTTTTTCTATGTATGTTCACCGATTACTCCGAAACTATCCAACCGATTAATTTGTTTTTTGTGTTAAATGAAAGAGGCTACTCTTCCATTGGTACTTCTTCCATTTCATTGAAATTGGTTCAGTACTTTTTTAGTAATTAAGTAAAAACTTATAGAATTAGTGATTTCTCGCAAACTAAAAGTAACATAAACGATGACGAAGCTCGCCGAATGGAGTGCAGTCAGGTGGCTGAGCTGTGTAAGACAGCAGATTTGATTTCTGGTTCTTGAAAGAGATCGTGGGTTCGAACCCCACTCCTGACATACGTGTATGGTTTACAGTGATTTTTCCCGTATTATAATCTTCACTGTCAGAAATATTCGTCTTTATACACTACATTTTGCTTCATTTTCGAACAAATAATTTCTGTACTCCTTGGAGACGTTATTTTTCTGTGAATCGTTCCAGCAAGTCTGTAGAAGACGAATAAATTTCGTTTATTCTCCGCACGCATGCGCATTTGTCTTTTTCGAATTAATTTTCTGTTTTTATTACGAATCGTAAGTTTGCAGATGACAAGCGCGTTCGAAACTTTCCAATAGCAGGTGAAAAAGCAGCAAACATAAGGTGAGCAATATTATTATTATTCTTTGTAGAACTTGGAAAACTAAATCAATGGAATGGAATGGTATGGAAAACTAAATCAAGTTTGCATGTGTTTTTATTTTTTTAAAATTAGGTCATGTTTTTAATAGTGCACTAGTGCAATGTCATTTTAAGAATAATGGCGACATGGTCGAATTTAATGAAAGGTATACCTTTAGTATAACAGTTATAATCAACTTCATTTTTTTAAACAGCTTTGTTTGCTTTTTAGCTGGCATAGGTAAGCATTTTTTATGCTATGCATTAAATTGTATAACTGCGATGTAATTTAATATCAAATATAGCTTATGCTTGTTATTTTCTTAAGAAAACTAGAAATTCCGAATTAAACTTATAATGATAATTACGAGTAATTATAATTTTTGTTACAAAAATATTTTATAACGTGTGACCTTGGTGTTTGCCCGAACTCAAACAAAAAATATTTTCAGAAAAAATTAGTTATTACATGTTTGTTAGCTTACTGGACGCATTATTAACTATGAAAAAGATATTTTTAATCATGCAAATATAAGAAATTTCGTTGTTTAAAATGTATGTTATATTAAATTGTCTCAATTAAAAGGAAGTTTCTCAGTCTCTTTGCGCCAAACTATTTATTTAAGTTATGTCTGTATTAAATTTAACATGTAATCTCTAAATTAGTTTTTATTTTGCTGTGGAAGTATTAATATATAGGAAATTTCGTTATTTACCAACTAGTAATATGTTTAAAATGTACGTTATAAAAATTGTTTTAAATAAAAGAAAGTTTAGCAGCCTTTTTGCGTGAAATTATTTATTTAAAATTAACGACTTAACTTATTTTGATCAAATTTTATATGTATACTCAGTAGGTCTGAGAATAGGTTGTTATCTATTTTTAATACCCCTAAATGATAAAGGTGGCCCACACCATAAGAATTTCTCCGAAGCGGCTTAACTGATTTTGATGAAATTTTCATGCTATGACGTCATAGGAATTAGTGTCCATTTCCATTCAGTGTTGGAATGCTTTGCGAATTATTATTTTTGTGGTTTAATATTTTTTACCGTTCATGCGAATGAATCTACCTGCATTTGTTTTCTTTATGAAGTCTGGTAGTTAGTTGTCAACTTAATTTCACTTGAAGTTATCGTAGAATATATGTTTATTAGAATGTAAATTAGAAACAACAACGTTTGATGTTTAAATAAAATATGTGGCACAAATGTCATATCGGTTTTGGTGCGATGTTTTTTTTGGTAAGAATTTGGAGATAACTTAATTTTTGAATATCAGTTACACACATAAAATTTTAAATTATTTTTTATTATTTGACAGAGGATATTATAAATAAACAATATGTTACATAATAACTATATAGAACAAAACTATTTATGTCATTTTAAAAAAGAAAATTTTTCGATAAATAAACAACAATAGCCAGGTCACCATGTCAGGCAAAATAATGGCAATTAGGTATCGCGGTGCCTATATTATATTTGGGAAAAAGTTCCTTATCATGCTCTGTTGTTACGACTGGCGAAAAAATCGAAATTGGCAACTAAAAGCCATTTTAGCAATTTACCTGATTTCTCAAGAAGGTTGAAAAACACGATTTTTGGATGGTTTATAAAGATATATTTATTTAATAAACGTTACATATGCCACAAGTTAAAATATTCACGATGCTTATATAAATATTTTCATTTATATACATTTTAGATATATTTCAATGCATATGTAATTATATATAGCAGTATACATATATAAATACATAATATATATACCTGTAAATAAATAAACCTATACATGTATTATATACACTTATATATATATATTATAATTTTATACATTTAATATATTTATTTAAACAAAAGCTATACATTTTTTCCGAAAAAAATATGATAAATGCAAAATAATAAAAAACAAACAAACGACTAAAGTCCATTCCAGTATTAACAAGTTGGAAATTGCACGTGAAGCGTAGCAAATGAGGTGCGTTCGTACGATAACGAAGTTTTAAAAATATCACTCTCATATATCAATCTCATAAAACTGTAAATAATTACAATTAAAATGCGCACCAAACAAGCATTCCATTGCATAATGGTATCATTATGCAATGGAATACTTTTGTGTGGCATTGTAAATCAATAAAAAATATTCTTTGCATCACAGATTATGCAAAATGTATATTATAATATGTACTTTATAGATGCATATCAATTTTATTACGCTCGAATGTGTGTAACACTATTAAAATGCATTTGAAACATTTTTCCCCATTAACCGTAATGTAACGGAATATTTTTTATTGTCCCTGTAATTGAACTATGCATCCGATTTTGATAAAATTTGAAATAATTCGGCAAAATTATGTAATTATGTATTTAAAATTTCAAACGATTAAAATGCATTTGAAACATTTTCCCCATTGACCGTAATGTAACGGAATCCTTTTGATTGTCCCTGTAATTGAGCTATGCATCTGATTTTCATAAAATTTGAAATGACTCGACAAAATTATGTAATAATTATATATTTTTAATTTCATACGATTCAGTTGGGTAGTTTTTGCGTTGTTATATGGGGATGGACAGACAGACGGACAGACGGACGGACTTAACGACAACAATAGGTGCTACGTATTTACATAATTACGAACGCACCTAAAAAAGCAACCTCAAAGGCAACCTCATCCATTCATTTAATGCGAAAAAAAATCGATTCAAGTGCAATCAGGTAATTTTGTTTCTCAATTCCTGTAGTCACCCTTAATTTATGATATGAGGGGGGGGGGCGATTTAATTATATTATGTTAAAGTACAATAACTCATTGATAAAACTTTTATTAATGCTGACACTCCTCATTTCACCTGCATGCAATTCTTGATTAGATCTCATAAGGAAAGAATAGAAATCTGTTGGCTCAAATCAATGTACATATGATAGAAAAATAATGAAAAGATCTTATCCAACAATATCTATGTGTAAAAATTGTTCATATAAATTGCATATTCTTAAATATTTTCCATACTAGTGAAAAATGCTCCAAGGAGCAGTGCAAAAGCAGAATATGATTTTAATTGAGCATTAAAAAGTAATGGACAAGTGCTTCTGTTAATTACTGAGCATGAGGAAGGATAAGGAATCCCTTCTTGGCTACAACTCACTTCAATGCCAACTTTGAAAAAATCATATTTGCGCTTTTTCCATACAAAAGAAATTTGCGGTTCTTTAGTAGAATTTTCCACCGTGCTTTAGATGTTAACCAGGGGTGTAGTCATAAAAATAACATAAGATATATGCTCTAAGCAGAGGGATATTCTAGAATGTGTATACTATAAGCTTTCTTGAAAAACAGAGGGTATATGGTGTTCTATTAAAAAGTCCAGAAGGTGTACGGCGTATAGCCTGTACTACATCTCTGATGTTAACTGCACTGTTCACTCTGCACTATACTACAAATAAATTTTCTGCGCAATTATACACTTAGGGTATGCTTGGTGGGAGTGCATGAATGTGATATCTGCAGTAACTAGGTATCTGGCATTATGTCGCCTTCCTTTACATTTTTGTCTAATTAAGCTGCATCTTTACTGGTTACGTCTTTACACTATACATTTTTATAGTAACTGCGACTGATTTGTTTTCACGGAAAAAGCGCAAATATGATTTTTTCAAAGTTGGCATTGAAGTGAGTTGTAGCCAAGAAGGGATCCCTTATCCTTCCTCATGCTCAGTAATTAACAGAAGCACTTGTCCATTACTTTTTAATGCTCAATTAAAATCATATTCTGCTTTTGCACTGCTCCTTGGAGCATTTTTCACTAGTCCTTCTATTTTTCCATATTCCATAGGGATACTGCACAACTTGTTTTGTATTTTATATATGGAAAACAAAATCTTATTTGTATTGAAATTAAAAAATGCTACATACTCTAATACTCTGGTATTACAAATTAAAAAAAATTTTTAAACAGGTTTTTCTATACCAAAATTCTACGGTGGTTTTCAAAAAAAAAAAAAAAAAAAAATCAGTTTTTTACTAAAGTGAATAAAATAATAAATCCTTTCAAAGAATAGATTTTTCATTCAAATATCCATTATTTTTGCCAAAAACAGGAACTTTTTTTATGCAAGAGTAAAGTTTGATACAAAAACCATGCTTCTTTTTTTTCTTAATCCGTATTTATTACGGACTTATTAAAAACGTACTCCACCGCTTTTATAGGAAACTATTGCTTTACTGTGTTATGGAGCATTCTCATTGGCCATAAAGAGACATTCTATAAAAGCTGTGGAGTGACTCTGCAACAAATGGGTCAAATTTTTAACAGTGCACTGTTAAAAATCTGCTGCATTTTGCTGCAACGCCCTCCACCACTTGTATATAATATCTCTATTCCAACCAATGAAAAAGCGCCATTTCACGGCCAAGTAACCGTTTTCTATACAAGCAGGGGAGTGCGTTGCAGCAAAATGCAGCAGATTTTTAACAGTGTGCATATCCTTGGCGCTATAGTTTACAGGAGTGGTACATTGTTCAAAATTTGAAACTTTTGCTGCATCGCCACTCCATCGCTTTGATAGAATATCTCTATTTTGATCGATGAGAATCCTCGATAATGCATTTAAGTAATCGTTTTCTACTTATCTACTATATCGTTTCCGTATATTTATTTTTTCAATCAGCACCAAGGTGCGCACTTTATTAGAAGACGCGCTCTATTAGAGGGCGCATTCTATTAGAATAAATACGGTATATACTTATAGTAAATACACTTTGTTAAAGTACAAGGCCCCAATATTTGACAGGTATGCCAGGCATTTTTGCCATTGATGCCATTGTGCTAAAAACAAAATATAAATAAATGAAAAAAAAAATGGATAAAATATAAATTTGGTATGGTGCAAAAAATTCCCTAATTTAAAATTAAAAATCAAATTTAACAGCCACCAGGGCTAGACACCGTGCATAATTATTCAGTAAATGATTCATTAACACTAGAACGCCCGGAAATTCTACTCAAGTTTGAAAATAATATTTCTCACCAGAATTTTTATTCAAAATTATTTAATTGACTTATTTAACGTAAATTTGCGTGGATTAGATTTAAATTATTTCAAGAAAATTTTTCTGGTTCGAATTGAAATTTAGTTACATGATTGGAGTGGAATCGACTCCATCCGGGCGTTCTAGTGTTAAAAAATGACAAAAATCAGCATGTCAAAAATTTCAAAAAAATTCATAATTCGTTAAAAAATTAAGTTAAAAATAAGAGAAAAAAAAGCATTCTGTATTTTTTTATGCTTAATCGAATGGTGTAACTGGTTTTTCTCTCCGATGATCACAAATACCTTAGATTGATGACTGCCATTCTTTTATTTCATCTTGTAAAAAAACTGTTTAACGTAAAGCTATGAATTTTTGCAGGATTAATTAGCATCGCAAAATCTTTAAAATAAACTTTACCGCAACATTCTATCTGCAATAGAACGTTAGATATACCCATTTATGACCAAGTTTGGAAAATACGCAATTTCAGAAAAACCGCCCAGCGAAATAACGTTTTCTCGATGACTACCTCGGGATAAAAAGTTTGTCTTTTGTTTAAAAAAAAAATTAAGTTTTTATCTTTAGTAGTTTTCGAGAAAAGTGCTGGGACACAAAATTTTTGTCATATTTTCAGAATACTCTACAGTACACGTACAGTACGCCATAAAAAAAAATAATTTTTGTGCTATGTTGTGCGTCTTGGTCAGACGAACATTTAAAAAAAAATCATCAAAATTGGATAAGTATTTAGTTAGTTATTGCAAAAAGAAAAATTGAAAAATCCGTGTGCACCATCGCTCAATCATATTATTGTAGCGCGCTGCCGCGCGCACAATGATTTTTACTGTTTTCTCTTTATTACATTGTGATAATTTTTTATTAGCATCCGATGCTATTTCTTTCAGACAAGCTAAAAATGTCGTGTCATCAGCGCTGAATTTTCTAGTCAACCGATTTTGATAATTATTTTTTTAAATGAAAGCTATTTATTTGTAGTTGTGCCCATTTTAATTATTTTTTAATTTATTTCCATTTTTATATTTTATTTTTAATTTTAAAAGCTTTTCCATGACATTTCTTCAAAATGGTGGCAACAAAGTTTAGCTTTTCTCTCGATAATAAAAATTTATTTTCTAAAATGATTGCGTATAATTATGCACTAATTGAGTTAAAAAAATATATATATTTACTGAGAAATAATATTAATAATGTAAATAAAATGACAGAAAATAATTTATGATAAAAATTAATGTCTAAATCAAAATAAGAGAATTTCAAATGAGGGAAATTATGTCATTCAGCAACCAGATAAAAGGGAATTACAATATTATTATGGAGGCCTTTTTCATAAACAGTAACTTTTAAAGAACATTTGAAGAGAAAATGACGTCGCTATTTAAAACATTGTATTTTTACTCATAACGATATTAGGTACTACTCTGTTATCCCGTCGACCAATTTCGCCAAATTATACAAATCGCCACATTAATAGCCAAACTATACATATTGACATAATTTGTATTTTAAATAACGAAAAAATAAATAATTAGTAGAATATTAATAAAAATCTCTTAATGACATTTTAAACACATGAATCGTATTTAATGTCATTGAATGTGACTTTCACGATCATCCATTATTGGCGTTTAATCTTATAGTTTGGCGATAATTTTTTGGTCGATGGGATAACCTAGTAGTACCCGATATTATTATTATTATTATTATTTTTTTTTTTTTTTTTTTTTTTTTAATAAAGCTACTTTTTCTGTGAGTGCATATAAAATAAAATTTCTGGATTTCGCCGGCACTCATATTATAATTTTAACTGTAGATGTGCGAATATATGAATGCAAAATTGTAACTGGCAAATTTGACATTTACTTTCTAAATATATTTATTATATATTGATTCAATAATGTAATTACTTTTGCTTTTTTTTTTTAAAACCAAATCGATCGGGTCTTTTAAACATTTCATTCGTCGAATTCGACGGGATTCCATTCGTTTTATTGTTAAATTGCATTTCCTTGTACTCAGAGTCTATAAAAAAGCGTTTAAACTAAGGAAAAAATCCGTTTTTGATGAATCTAGTCAATAAAGAAGTAGCACGTCAAATTGTATCTTTTTATTATTCCGCAATTCCAATGTCTCAGAGATAAATTGCTAATCAATTGGGTATTTCACGCCGTTCTGTTTGCTATTATATTGATACACACAAGAAAACTAAAGTTAGTTCATTGCAATCTAAACGGGGCGCTCTTCTAAAAAACTTCTATCGATTTTTTCTTTCTAATCGGAGGCGAAACTGAATTCTGCAATGGTAGAATCTACATTCATCTTGTTTTCAGTCTCTTTGCAGAAATAGATCCCGAGAGAGGATCCAAATGTCCGGAAAAGAAAAAACCTTCGAATAGAAAAGTTGAGTTTGAGCAATAAGCTCATGTCCTTTCAAAATGTTTTCAGCTTACCTGAATGTTAAAATATCAAATTTTAAGTAATCAGCATATAGCAGAACTGCCAATCTTTAAAAATAAAAAAGCATAAAGCATAAAATTGAAATTAATCTGGAGTTTGGTTGGTTGGTTTATTATGACCATTTTTTGAAATTCGTTAAAAGAATGAAGTTTTTTTGGTACTTCTAGGTTATCCCGTCGACCAATTTCGCCAAATTATACAAAACGCCAAACTAATAGCCAAATTATACATGTTGACATAATTTTTATTTTAAACTAGCTGCACCCGTCGAAACTCGACGGAAAAGAATATGTATTAGGTATGATATATATCAATCTTATATAGACAGTAAAATACTGAGCGAAATAAACAAATGCACAACTCATAACACATAACAAACAACATTAAAATAACTCATAAATTATTATGTTGGACTTCAGCTACAAACATTTTTTTAATGCGCTTTCTAAACCTTAAATATTATTTATATGCCAAACTATTTAGGAAGTTAATATTATACCCCGGAAGACGAATTCAAAAATATCTGCATAGTTTATTTTTTCTCCATTTAAAGATCGCTTGATAACTGTACAATAATTATAATATCAATGAAACATTTTAATTATAATAGAAACAGGGACTTACTAAACTGCCTAACCAACCCAGTACACATTTACAGCACTTGCAATAAATTTAATTTATTTATCGGTTTGTATTCTCCATGAGCTTGTAAAAATTAATTTTATTGCTATGGCAACGAAAAAAAAAAGATATCTCTCTTATTAAAAAGAATAAAATTTTTGTATTTGTTGCTGAAATGCAGATTTTTTTTCTATTTTAAACAATAACTTAATACAATGAAATGATTTTAATTATTTTTTAGCTCACAGGCTATCATAGCCTGAGAGCTTATGTGCCCGTCCGTTCTGTATGTATGTGCGTATGTGCGTATGTGCGTAACGCGATAACTCATGATAAAAATATCGGATCCACTTGAAATTTTGTATGTAGGTATATCCTGACAAGGCGCTTCCCTGATTAGTTTTTGGAGTTCATTCGATATGTATAAGAGGGGGAACGGGGGGCTCATGCCCCCCGTTAGTTGATATAAATGGGATTTTCATGCAGAATTAAGTTTTCGTTCAAAATTTAGATTAGGATCATTCTGATGAGGCGATTCCGTGACTGTTATTAGGTGTTCATTGAATAAGTATAAATAGGGGAACAGGGGTTCTAATGCCCCCCCCCCGTTAGTTGATATAAATGGGATTTTCATGCAGAATTAAGTTTTCGTTTAAAATTTAGATTAGGATCATTCTGATAAGGCGATTCCGTGACTGTTATTAGGTGTTCATTGAATAAGTATAAATAGGGGGAACAGGGGCTCTAATCCCCCCCCCGTTAGATGATATAAATGGGATTTTCATGTAGAATTAAGTTTTCGTTCAAAATTTAGATTAGGATCATTCTGATGAGACGATTCCGTGACTGTTATTAGGTGTTCATTGAATAAGTATAAATAGGGGGAACAGGGGCTCTAATGCCCCCCCCCCCCCGTTAGTTGATATAAATGGGATTTTCATGTAGAATTAAGTTTTCGTTCAAAATTTAGATTAGGATCATTCTGATGAGACGATTCCGTGACTGTTATTAGGTGTTCATTGAATAAGTATAAATAGGGGGAACAGGGGTTCTAATCCCCCCCCCCCGTTAGTTGATATAAATGGGATTTTCATGCAGAATTAAGTTTTCGTTCAAAATTTAGATTAGGATCATTCAGATGAGGCGATTCAGTGACTGTTATTAGGTGTTCATTGTATAAGTATAAATAGGGGGAACAGGGGTTCTAATGCCCCCCCCCCCCCTTAATTTATATAAATGGGTTTTTCAAGCAGAATTTTCAGATTTCGTTCAAATCTCTGAATAGTTTTGGAAGTTTAATGGTTAAGTATAAAAGAGGGGGATAACTCCTTTTAAATTATATAAATGCTAAATGGGTTTTTATTAAGAATTATCTAATTTGCTCTGAATTTTGGATATAGATTTTTTATATGATAAAGCATGTCTTTGATAGTATTGGAGGTTCAATGATTAAGTATAAAAAAAGAGGAAAGAAGAGAGCTGTTTCCCTTTCTTAATTTTTTAACGGAATTAACCCTTGAAAATATAAGGCTTTAATGTACAATTAGTATTTGTAGCCTGTGAGCTCAATGCCATCAGTTTAACTGGGCAGTATTCTTTTTATTGATATTATGTAAGATAGAAATATAGTAATACCACCATATCACAGGCTTTTTTTCTTTTTTTTTCTCTAATATGACATCATTTACACCTTCAGAAATACTCATCTTTTCTTAAATAAAAGCGTGATTTATGCAGTTATTTAAGAATTCTTTAGTTTTTCATAAAATATTCAATATAATTAAATAGAAATGGCACAGTTTATAGAAATATTTTCATTTGTGCACACTACGGACCTTTAAATTAATAGAAGTTCACTTTATTTAGATGCAGGAATTAAACTCAGTGAATATGACATCATCACTGATACAGCTACACTATCTACCAAAAAGTATTTGTACACTTACAGTTTTTGACATTTTGTCAAATATTTAAAAATATACTGGTCGGATTCTTCTGGAACTTCAGAAATATAAAGATTATGTTTCACTTTATATTTATTTACATTCATTTGTTCAGCGGGTAATTAGGGGGCCGGCAAAAAAACAAAGAATAATAGAAATATTTGGGATCGCCCTGTACATGAAAATGCACGAAACGACTTATCGCTTTAGAATACAAATATATGAATACAGTAGAATATGTACACTAATTTTTGTGAGAATAGCATGTATATTTATGGCGATAGAGCGATTTTTTTTAAAAATTCAAAGAATTCTGGTATGTTTTTTGTTTATATCATAGAGGGTTTTTGACCAAATTTAACGCAAATTTCAGAAAAATTGGCAAAATCTATTAAAAAAAATATAGCGCAATTGGAATATAAATATATTTAATACTTTATGAAATATGAGTAGTTTTATGAAATAATTTTTATCTGCGCATGCGCGAACGATAAAAACAATTCTTTTACATCATTTAATAGTCAATTCTATGGAGTAACTTACAAAAAAAATCCAATCAAATATCGTGAAAATTCAAAAAGATATCATTATTATAAGTAAGCTGTTTTTACATTGCTCTCTAAAAACGGCTGAATGACAAGGGATTCTCCAAAAATTGACATTTTTTATTAACTGACTTTTAGGAAAAAATTAGTACTATTTAATGAATACAATGATGCTGCTAATAAGTATTTTGACACCTGTGATAGAAAAGGAAAACGGCTTTTATTCTTTTCCATCACAGATGTCAAGATACTTATTAACAGAAATATTGTATTAGATATTGTATACATTAAATACTAATTTTTTCCTAAAAGTCAGTCAATAAAAAATGTCAATTTGTGGAGAATCCCTTATCATTCAGCCGTTTTTAGAGAGCAATGTAAAAACAGCTTACTTATAATAATGATATCTTTTTGAATTTTCACGATATTAGTAGTAGGAAAACAACAGTTTAAGCTCAGCAGGCGGCACTGCGGCACCGTGCCGCCTGCGGTACCTCCGTCCCTCCGGCTGTCCCGCCTGCGCCCCCCGTGCCACCGCCGCCCTCCTGCGCCCTCCGTGCATCCCCCTCCCCGAACGCCCCCTAGTGGAAAAAAGGAACATTCTGTTATAACAGGAGAGGTGAACAACCTTCCCTAATTAAAAATATTATCAATCACATCTCAACTCGGAATCATACTATAAGATGAAGATTAAATTTATATTTGAATTTTGAAGAACCGTAATTTTAATGAGTATTATTAATTAAGCGAAACAATTAAAATCTCAGTTTTTAACCATTTTATTTAGATTTCTTCAACTACAAGATGAGATTATCAATTTAACACAAGAAAGTTAAACATATATTTGAATTTTGCTTCATAGACATCTTAATGAGTAGATTTAATTAAGTAAAAACAATAGAAAATATCCAGTTTTATAGAAAAAGACTGATTTCTTATGATTTTTATCAACTATATGATCAATGTAACGACTTAAAAGTTGAAAGTTAAACATGTATCCTAGTTTTTCAACAGCTATAACCTTAATGAGTATCGTTAATTAAGTAAAAAAACAATGGAAAATATCAAGTTTTATGGAAAAAGACTGATCTCTTACGATTTTTATCAACTTAAGAGAGAAAACTTAAACATACATTTCAGTTTTTCAACAGCTATAACCTTAATGAGCATTCATAATTAAGTAAAAAACAATGGAAAATATCGATTTTTATAGAAAAAGACTGATTTCTTACGATTTTTATCAACTGCAACATCAGTGTATCGACTTACAAGTTGAAAGTTAAACATGTATCCTAGTTTTTCAACAGCTATAGCCTTAATGAGTATCGTTAATTAAGTAAAAAAACAATGGAAAATATCAAGTTTTATGGAAAAAGACTGATCTCTTACGATTTTTATCAACTTAAGAGAGAAAACTTAAACATACATTTCAGTTTTTCAACAGCTATAACCTTAATGAGCATTCATAATTAAGTAAAAAACAATGGAAAATATCGATTTTTATAGAAAAAGACTGATTTCTTACGATTTTTATCAACTGCAACATCAGTGTATCGACTTACAAGTTGAAAGTTAAACATGCATTCTAGTTTTTCAACAGCTATAATCTTAATGAGTATCGTTAATTAAGTAAAAAACAATAGAAAATATCAAGTTTTATAGAAAAAGACTGATTTCTTACATTTTTTTCAACTCAAACTTCATAATATCAATTTGAGATAAAGAAATTTAAACGTGCATTTCAGTTTTTAAGTGACTATCACTTTAATATCGTCTTAATGAGTTTTGTTAATTAAGCAAAACAACGGAAAATACCGATTTTTAAAGAAAGAAAACCAATTTCATCATACTTTTATACACCAACTAAGTAGAATTTTAATACATAAACGAATTATTTAAAGAAATATTCAACACATACGCACATTTGAACTTACGAAGCATTCTTCATTACGTCATATCCAAACTAAAACTTTTTTCTACAACCCCTCCACCCATGTACTCCAAGTAGGGGAAACACACAATAGAGTTCTGATGTCACAACTTACAAAGGTATGCAACAAAATGTTTACGTTCAAGTAAAAGTATCGCATAGAGAGAAAAAAGAAGACATTTAAACTATTTATCCATTCTAGTTTTATAACAGTTACCACAACATCACCAAATTAAAATTTGAAGTCATAATGAGTGTAATTAATTAAGCAAAATAATAGAAATATTAGTTTTTCAGTGAGGAAAAGACGAATTTAAACAAATTTTATTAGTTTTACACTAGTTTAATAATAATTTTAAGAGGAAAAAGACGAATTTAATAATTTTTTTTTTTTTTTTAGTTTTACACTATTTTTTCTCATCTCCAACACGGATATATCAATTTTAACAGAAGAATTAAACGTATATTTTAGTTTTTAACAACAAAATCTTAACAAGTATCATTAATTAAACAAAAATAAATATCAGTTTTAAAGAAAAGACGAATTTGAATAATTTTACACTAGTATTTTCATAAGCAACATGGAAATATTAATACTTATTCACATATTTCACTTATTCACTGTATTCAATACTATATTTAATAAATTTGGATACACTTTAAGAATTTCCTAATCTATAATTATATATTAGCTGTATATTTAATGTTACC
Source organism: Maratus speculifer (assembly GCA_964019185.1). Classification (NCBI taxonomy): domain Eukaryota; kingdom Metazoa; phylum Arthropoda; class Arachnida; order Araneae; family Salticidae; genus Maratus; species Maratus speculifer. Next base: position 273,411,186 of record OZ025289.1, on the reverse strand, counting down.
CATGTTTTCAACATTAGTTCATAATCGTGAATTTTGTATTTTAAATACAATGTATTCAGGTTCAGATTATTTTCACTTGAAATCATACAGAATTTTTTAACAGAGTTTGTTTTTGAAATCATTGAAGCAACTGTATTTAATATTTTTAACACCAATTTTCTAAGATTTTTTAACATTTTCCGGTTATGCATTCCTCAAAAGTATATATTCTAAACAACAGAAAGTACTAATTTTAAGAATAAAAAGACGAATTTAAACAAATTTTATTAGTTTTACTATATTTTTTCTCATCTCCAACACGGATATATCAATTTTAACAGAATTAAACGCATATTTTAGTTTTTAAGAACAAAAATGTAATAAGTATCATTAATTAAACAAAAAATAAATATCAATTTTCAAGAAAAGACAATTTTTTACGCAAATTTTCAACTTTGAAGTACATTTGTTTACATATATTGTTACAATATATTACTAAACTTAAACTTTTTAAAAAGTTTGAATGTCTTTACAAAGGGTTCATACTTATATTTTTCACGTCTTGACTGCATTCGGAATCCTACAACAAAAGTATACTTTTATTATTATTATTATTATTCTAGAAAACCTAAAAAATCGTTTCTTGCTGCTTTAAACACTTGACATATTAAAACTACTCTGAGATATTCTACCCATATAATTAATCAAATTAGGACATGATTCATCTTACACTTCAAAATTTCTGAATTTTTACAATACTTATTTTCATCAATCTTTATTCTTGATCCTATATAATTTAATAGCACAGAATTTTAACATCTGTTTTTATCTACTTATCAAAAAATTATTAAAACACCCAACAACATTTTCCAAATATGAATATTATCTTTACAGTTTAATAATACAAAACATACACGAATACAAAGTTTAATTTTTACAAACATTTCATATTTCAAACCAAACTTTTCGAAATTTTCACATCATAAGAGCAAACATTAGACGAACTTTTTAACTTTTTAACTTTTTTTATTGCTTAGATCTTTTCATCATCACTTTTAATTATGATAATTATCCATTTTTAGGTTGATTGTCGAAAAACTGTAACTGAAATTACATAAACTTAATGTAAAAAACCATGTTCTCACACAATTTCTTGAAATTCAACAAAGAATTGACTATTACTTATCTATTATTATTCTTATTAAATACTTATCTACATCAATATCGACTCTCGATAGTATATAGATATTTCATCATTACACACTTACAACTCTTTTCAAACGTTTATCAGAAAAATAAGTCAATCAAAGTCTAGTAGTTATCACACCTGTTCCTCAGAAATATTACTATCATATGAAACAGTAAAGAAAATTAATATATATTTAATATTTAATAACCTCATACGTGAAATTACTGTCGAATGAGAATACTAATTATCTATAAAATCAACTGTTGAACAAAAAAATAGTACAGATTACCGAAAATTCAAATGTTTTTTCTGCAAAAGTTACAAAAATTAACAAATGAATGACAAGTTAGAAAAATAACTAAAAAAGTTAATGAACATATTTACAAATTTATTAAAATCACACCTTTTTCTGGATTACAAACCACAATTTCTTGAAAAATTTAACACCGAATTTGTAAGATTTTAGTCCTAGTATTATATACACTCAATAAATATTCAAAATTAACAAAAATATAATTTTTTAGTCTCATCAATAAGCAGAAATTCTATATTAAAAGAATATTTTCATAGTAGTACTTATAAAAATGAGAGTTTACAAACTGATTTTCATAATTTTATCACATTTAAACTTAATATTTTACATAAAACATTATTTAATCAAATTTTATGCTTTCTAATTCAGTAAAATTCAATACTTTTTTAGTTTTTAAACCAATACCACAATATTTATTTACATCAAACTTGATTCTTCACCTTTTATATTTCCACATTACACACGTGAGATAAATACTAACTTGGATCAGGAGTTGAAGTCAATTGATTCCATTCGATTTTCATCATGTACGCATTGCTCCTACATGAAATTTCTTACTGCTGTAATCATCTAATGTATTAAAACTAATCTCCTCATATTTTTAATCAATTCACCAGATGTTTCATCTCGCACTTCTGAATTATCGTGCATCAAGTTGCTTAAAATATAAATACTATCTTTATAGTTTTAATGATATATAGTATATATGATTTATCTTGAGTTAGCACTTCCATAGTATTAATCAAATTATATGTTTCATCTTGCACTTGATCTTAATGATTTCATCTTGCATCTGAATTATCGTCCATCGAGTTTTTTTTAAAATAATAATATATTTATAGTTTTTGATTATACATAGCATGTACGAATACAATCTTTAATTTTAACATTTCATATTTCAAATAACCTATTTCCGAAACCAAACTATGTGAATTTTACCACAATGCTTATTATCATAGAATAATTTGTGTTTCACACTTTTCTAAAAATTATCAGATATGTACCCATCAGAGAAATTACTATCATATGAATAAATGAAGAAAATGTAATTTATATTAAAGGTACACGAAATTGATTGCAATATACATGTATTTAATAAAAATAAATAAATAATCGATTATTTATACATCAAACCTTTACTAAATATATATTTCTTTCATTATACAGATGTTTCAACAAGATGAACCAAAACAGCAGCAAACTTCAGAAATTAATGATTCGAATGATTCATCCCTAGCATATGTAGCGTTAACGAATAACACATATGTGAGTACTTATATGAGAAATACTAGAATTCGTATATGAAACGTAATTAGAGTAAATACAAAATGATTTGTCTTACTACCTACACTTTAACAAGTGCTTTTTACCTATATTATTGAAGAGAATCCTAACTGTGTCCATTTATTTCTATTACAGATGTGGTCTATTTGCTAAAAACACTTCTTAAGTAAATGGAATTTAACACAACATACAAAAATCTATACAGGTGAAAAACCTTACACTTGGAAAGATTACCATAAATGCTGTTTTCAAGGAGACGTGAATCAAAAATGCACACATCATCATATAAAGCATCGTCAGATATATGTAAACTTAGCGAAGATATTCAAAAATTAGTCAGACTTTTGAAGAATTTAGAAATAAAGGAAGATATTTAGGCTATTTATCCATCATATTTTCATAACACTTACCACAATATCTCAAACTTAAAATTTGGAAGACATACACACTGCTGAAAAGTAATTTTGTGATTCTTCTAACCAGTATGAATGTATAGATATTATTTTGCAATGTATTCTTTAAATGCTCACATTAAATATTCTTTTATATGCATATATCGTTGTGTTTATTTTTCTAATACCTATTACATTAATGAAATACATAACATTTTAAGTGAAATAACACTCTCACAACTTAAAAAATGCATAAGAACATACAAAAAATAAGCAGATGTATGAAAAAATATGCAAGTTTACAAAATAATTTCATTGTTTTCTAGAAATATTAACAAAAAATATTTACAATATGAAAAAATTGCAAAAGTGAAAAGAAAAAACACAAATGTAAAAACAAAAACCACAAAGTGAAAAACTCACAACAAAGTTTTTGAAAAAAAATATTTACAACAAATTTTTTTTTACAAAAACCAAAACTTCCAAAAATATTTTTTTCAAAAACATTTTTTACAAAAAAATTTTTTTTCAAAATAAGTTTTTACAAAAGTAAAAAAAGAAAATCACAACGTTAAAAAAATGAAAAATTTTTGTTAAAAAAAATGTAAAAAAATTGCAAAAAAAGTTGCAAAAATTTCAAAAAAAGTTATGAAAAAAGCTTCAAAAATTTCGTTGGTTTTAATGCAGTATGCAATAGCGAAACCATTGCATTTGCTATTAAAAACAACAAAATTTTTGAGACTTTTTTCATAACTTTTTTTGAAATTTTTGCAACTTTTTTTGCAATTTTTTTACATTTTTTTTTTAACAAAAATTTTTCATTTTTTTAACGTTGTGATTTTCTTTTTTTTTACTTTTGTAAAAACTTATTTTGAAAAAAAATTTTTTTGTAAAAAATGTTTTTGAAAAAAAAATTTTTTTGAAAAAAATATTTTTGGAAGTTTTGGTTTTTGTAAAAAAAAATTTGTTGTAAATATTTTTTTTCAAAAACTTTGTTGTGAGTTTTTCACTTTGTGGTTTTTGTTTTTACATTTGTGTTTTTTCTTTTCACTTTTGCAATTTTTTCATATTGTAAATATTTTTTGTTAATATTTCTAGAAAACAATGAAATTATTTTGTAAACTTGCATATTTTTTCATACATCTGCTTATTTTTTGTATGTTCTTATGCATTTTTTAAGTTGTGAGAGTGTTATTTCACTTAAAATGTTATGTATTTCATTAATGTAATAGGTATTAGAAAAATAAACACAACGATATATGCATATAAAAGAATATTTAATGTGAGCATTTAAAGAATACATTGCAAAATAATATCTATACATTCATACTGGTTAGAAGAATCACAAAATTACTTTTCAGCAGTGTGTATGTCTTCCAAATTTTAAGTTTGAGATAGTGTGGTAAGTGTTATGAAAATATGATGGATAAATAGCCTAAATATCTTCCTTTATTTCTAAATTCTTCAAAAGTCTGACTAATTTTTGAATATCTTCGCTAAGTTTACATATATCTGACGATACTTTATATGATGATGTGTGCATTTTTGATTCACGTCTCCTTGAAAACAGCATTTATGGTAATCTTTCCAAGTGTAAGGTTTTTCACCTGTATAGATTTTTGTATGTTCTGTTAAATTCCATTTACTTAAGAAGTGTTTGTAGCAAATAGACCACATCTGTAATAGAAATAAATGGACACAGTTAGGATTCTCTTCAATAATATAGGTAAAAAGCACTTGTTAAAGTGTAGGTAGTAAGACAAATCATTTTGTATTTACTCTAATTACGTTTCATATACGAATTCTAGTATTTCTCATATAAGTACTCACATATGTGTTATTCGTTAACGCTACATATGCTAGGGATGAATCATTCGAATCATTAATTTCTGAAGTTTGCTGCTGTTTTGGTTCATCTTGTTGAAACATCTGTATAATGAAAGAAATATATATTTAGTAAAGGTTTGATGTATAAATAATCGATTATTTATTTATTTTTATTAAATACATGTATATTGCAATCAATTTCGTGTACCTTTAATATAAATTACATTTTCTTCATTTATTCATATGATAGTAATTTCTCTGATGGGTACATATCTGATAATTTTTAGAAAAGTGTGAAACACAAATTATTCTATGATAATAAGCATTGTGGTAAAATTCACATAGTTTGGTTTCGGAAATAGGTTATTTGAAATATGAAATGTTAAAATTAAAGATTGTATTCGTACATGCTATGTATAATCAAAAACTATAAATATATTATTATTTAAAAAAAAACTCGATGGACGATAATTCAGATGCAAGATGAAATCATTAAGATCAAGTGCAAGATGAAACATATAATTTGATTAATAGTATGGAAGTGCTAACTCAAGATAAATCATATATACTATATATCATTAAAACTATAAAGATAGTATTTATATTTTAAGCAACTTGATGCACGATAATTCAGAAGTGCGAGATGAAACATCTGGTGAATTGATTAAAAATATGAGTAGATTAGTTTTAATACATTAGATGATTATAGCAGTAAGAAATTTCGTGTAGGAGCAATGCGTACATGATGAAAATCGAATGGAATCAATTGACTTCAACTCCTGATCCAAGTTAGTATTTATCTCACGTGTGTAATGTGGAAATATAAAAGGTGAAGAATCAAGTTTGATGTAAATAAATATTGTGGTATTGGTTTAAAAACTAAAAAAGTATTGAATTTTACTGAATCAGAAAGCATAAAATTTGATTAAATAATGTTTTATGTAAAATATTAAGTTTAAATGTGATAAAATTATGAAAATCAGTTTGTAAACTCTCATTTTTATAAGTACTACTATGAAAATATTCTTTTAATATAGAATTTCTGCTTATTGATGAGACTAAAAAATTATATTTTTGTTAATTTTGAATATTTATTGAGTGTATGTAATACTAGGACTAAAATCTTACAAATTCGGTGTTAAATTTTTCAAGAAATTGTGGTTTGTAATCCAGAAAAAGGTGTGATTTTAATAAATTTGTAAATATGTTCATTAACTTTTTTAGTTATTTTTCTAACTTGTCATTCATTTGTTAATTTTTGTAACTTTTGCAGAAAAAACATTTGAATTTTCGGTAATCTGTACTATTTTTTTGTTCAACAGTTGATTTTATAGATAATTAGTATTCTCATTCGACAGTAATTTCACGTATGAGGTTATTAAATATTAAATATCTATTAATTTTCTTTACTGTTTCATATGATAGTAATATTTCTGAGGAACAGGTGTGATAACTACTAGACTTTGATTGACTTATTTTTCTGATAAACGTTTGAAAAGAGTTGTAAGTGTGTAATGATGAAATATCTATATACTATCGAGAGTCGATATTGATGTAGATAAGTATTTAATAAGAATAATAATAGATAAGTAATAGTCAATTCTTTGTTGAATTTCAAGAAATTGTGTGAGAACATGGTTTTTTACATTAAGTTTATGTAATTTCAGTTACAGTTTTTCAACAATCAACCTAAAAATGGATAATTATCATAATTAAAAGTGATGATGAAAAGATCTAAGCAATAAAAAAAGTTAAAAAGTTAAAAAGTTCGTCTAATGTTTGCTCTTATGATGTGAAAATTTCGAAAAGTTTGGTTTGAAATATGAAATGTTTGTAAAAATTAAACTTTGTATTCGTGTATGTTTTGTATTATTAAACTGTAAAGATAATATTCATATTTGGAAAATGTTGTTGGGTGTTTTAATAATTTTTTGATAAGTAGATAAAAACAGATGTTAAAATTCTGTGCTATTAAATTATATAGGATCAAGAATAAAGATTGATGAAAATAAGTATTGTAAAAATTCAGAAATTTTGAAGTGTAAGATGAATCATGTCCTAATTTGATTAATTATATGGGTAGAATATCTCAGAGTAGTTTTAATATGTCAAGTGTTTAAAGCAGCAAGAAACGATTTTTTAGGTTTTCTAGAATAATAATAATAATAATAAAAGTATACTTTTGTTGTAGGATTCCGAATGCAGTCAAGACGTGAAAAATATAAGTATGAACCCTTTGTAAAGACATTCAAACTTTTTAAAAAGTTTAAGTTTAGTAATATATTGTAACAATATATGTAAACAAATGTACTTCAAAGTTGAAAATTTGCGTAAAAAATTGTCTTTTCTTGAAAATTGATATTTATTTTTTGTTTAATTAATGATACTTATTACATTTTTGTTCTTAAAAACTAAAATATGCGTTTAATTCTGTTAAAATTGATATATCCGTGTTGGAGATGAGAAAAAATATTGTAAAACTAATAAAATTTGTTTAAATTCGTCTTTTTATTCTTAAAATTAATACTTTCTATTGTTTAGAATATATACTTTTGAGGAATGCATAACCGGAAAATGTAAAAAAATCTTAGAAAATTGGTGTTAAAAATATTAAATACAGTTGCTTCAATGATTTCAAAAACAAACTCTGTTAAAAAATTCTGTATGATTTCAAGTGAAAATAATCTGAACCTGAATACATGGTATTTAAAATACAAAATTCACGATTATGAACTAATGTTGAAAACATGGGTAACATTAAATATACAGCTAATATATAATTATAGATTAGGAAATTCTTAAAGTGTATCCAAATTTATTAAATATAGTATTGAATACAGTGAATAAGTGAAATATGTGAATAAGTATTAATATTTCCATGTTGCTTATGAAAATACTAGTGTAAAATTATTCAAATTCGTCTTTTCTTTAAAACTGATATTTATTTTTGTTTAATTAATGATACTTGTTAAGATTTTGTTGTTAAAAACTAAAATATACGTTTAATTCTTCTGTTAAAATTGATATATCCGTGTTGGAGATGAGAAAAAATAGTGTAAAACTAAAAAAAAAAAAAAAATATTAATTAAATTCGTCTTTTTCCTCTTAAAATTATTATTAAACTAGTGTAAAACTAATAAAATTTGTTTAAATTCGTCTTTTCCTCACTGAAAAACTAATATTTCTATTATTTTGCTTAATTAATTACACTCATTATGACTTCAAATTTTAATTTGGTGATGTTGTGGTAACTGTTATAAAACTAGAATGGATAAATAGTTTAAATGTCTTCTTTTTTCTCTCTATGCGATACTTTTACTTGAACGTAAACATTTTGTTGCATACCTTTGTAAGTTGTGACATCAGAACTCTATTGTGTGTTTCCCCTACTTGGAGTACATGGGTGGAGGGGTTGTAGAAAAAAGTTTTAGTTTGGATATGACGTAATGAAGAATGCTTCGTAAGTTCAAATGTGCGTATGTGTTGAATATTTCTTTAAATAATTCGTTTATGTATTAAAATTCTACTTAGTTGGTGTATAAAAGTATGATGAAATTGGTTTTCTTTCTTTAAAAATCGGTATTTTCCGTTGTTTTGCTTAATTAACAAAACTCATTAAGACGATATTAAAGTGATAGTCACTTAAAAACTGAAATGCACGTTTAAATTTCTTTATCTCAAATTGATATTATGAAGTTTGAGTTGAAAAAAATGTAAGAAATCAGTCTTTTTCTATAAAACTTGATATTTTCTATTGTTTTTTACTTAATTAACGATACTCATTAAGATTATAGCTGTTGAAAAACTAGAATGCATGTTTAACTTTCAACTTGTAAGTCGATACACTGATGTTGCAGTTGATAAAAATCGTAAGAAATCAGTCTTTTTCTATAAAAATCGATATTTTCCATTGTTTTTTACTTAATTATGAATGCTCATTAAGGTTATAGCTGTTGAAAAACTGAAATGTATGTTTAAGTTTTCTCTCTTAAGTTGATAAAAATCGTAAGAGATCAGTCTTTTTCCATAAAACTTGATATTTTCCATTGTTTTTTTACTTAATTAACGATACTCATTAAGGCTATAGCTGTTGAAAAACTAGGATACATGTTTAACTTTCAACTTGTAAGTCGATACACTGATGTTGCAGTTGATAAAAATCGTAAGAAATCAGTCTTTTTCTATAAAAATCGATATTTTCCATTGTTTTTTACTTAATTATGAATGCTCATTAAGGTTATAGCTGTTGAAAAACTGAAATGTATGTTTAAGTTTTCTCTCTTAAGTTGATAAAAAACGTAAGAGATCAGTCTTTTTCCATAAAACTTGATATTTTCCATTGTTTTTTTACTTAATTAACGATACTCATTAAGGTTATAGCTGTTGAAAAACTAGGATACATGTTTAACTTTCAACTTTTAAGTCGTTACATTGATCATATAGTTGATAAAAATCGTAAGAAATCAGTCTTTTTCTATAAAACTGGATATTTTCTATTGTTTTTACTTAATTAATACTACTCATTTAGATGTCTATGAAGCAAAATTCAAATATATGTTTAACTTTCTTGTGTTAAATTGATAATCTCATCTTGTAGTTGAAGAAATCTAAATAAAATGGTTAAAAACTGAGATTTTAATTGTTTCGCTTAATTAATAATACTCATTAAAATTACGGTTCTTCAAAATTCAAATATAAATTTAATCTTCATCTTATAGTATGATTCCGAGTTGAGATGTGATTGATAATATTTTTAATTAGGGAAGGTTGTTCACCTCTCCTGTTATAATAGAATGTTCCTTTTTTCCACTAGGGGGCGTTCGGGGAGGGGGATGCACGGAGGGCGCAGGAGGGCGGCGGTGGCACGGGGGGCGCAGGCGGGACAGCCGGAGGGACGGAGGTACAGCAGGCGGCACGGTGCCGCAGTGCCGCCTGCTGAGCTTAAACTGTTGTTTTCCTACTACTGATATTTCATTGGATTTTTTTTATAAGTTACTCCATAGAATTGACCAATAAATGATGTAAAAGAATTGTTTTTATCGTTCGCGCATGCGCAGATAAAAATTATTTCATAAAACTACTCATATTTCATAAAATATTTAATATATTTATATTCCAATTGCGCTACATTTTTTCTACTGCATTTTGCCAATTTTTCTGAAATTTGCGTTAAATTTGGTCAAAAACCCAGCATGATATAAACAAAAAACATACCAGAATTTTTTGAATTTTTCAAAAAATCACTCTATCGCCATAAATATACATGCTATTCTCACAAAAATTAGTGTACATATTCTACTGTATTCATATATTTGTATTCTAAAGCGATAAGTCGTTTCGTGCATTTTCATGTACAGGGCGATCCCAAATATTTCTATTATTCTTTGTTTTTTTGCCGGCCCCCTAATTACCCGCTTAACAAATGAATGTAAATAAATATAAAGTGAAACATAATCTTTATATTTCTGAAGTTCCAGAAGAATCCGACCAGTATATTTTTAAATATTTGACAAAATGTCAAAAACTGAAAGTGTACAAATACTTTTTGGTAGATAGTGTATAACAATGTATATTATATTCATGGAATAAATTTATCTGGTTTCTGTATGACGACATTTTCTCCATCGACAAAATTTCACTTTAGATATTATATTTTATTAAAGTTTATCTTCTGTTATTTTACTTACATAATACTTAATAATATTACTCAGTAAATAATCTGTGTATTGCAGGGGATAACTATATGCAATCATTTTATTATGATTAAATTTAACGAAAACCTTTATTTATTCTTTTTTGTTTGTTTGTTTGTTTGAAATGCGATTATACATTCACCGATGAGATCAAGCTGCTGATTGGTCGAAAATAATGAAACAAAATAAATTTTGCGAACAGCATAACCTGTTGCCACTGTTTTGAAGAAATGTCATGAAAAAGCTTTTAAAATTAAAAATAAAATATAAAAATTGAAATAAATTAAAAATTAGCCAGAATGGGCACATCTACACATAAACAGCTTTCATTTAAAAAAATAATTATCAAAATCGGGCCAGTAGAAGGCTCAGGGCTGATGACCAAAAAAACAGCCAGGTGTTTTAAATATATAGATAACGAAAAGACAAATAATTAGTAGAATAATAATAAAAAGTCGAAATAAAAAGCACTTTATTTTAAACACGTGAATCGCATTTAATGTTATTGAATGTGACATTCACGATCATCCATTATTTGACATTTAATCTTATAGTTTGGCCATAATTTTTTGATCGACAGGATAACCTAGAAGTATCAGTTTTTTTAACTCACTACATTATTTTTTTTCAAAATTGTGAAATATTTTAAAAGATTTTTAGAATTTATTCTTGTTTCAGTTTTTTTTTTTTTTTTTTTTTTTTTTTTTTTTTTTTATGTTTGTAAAAGTAGGCCAGGTTCAAACTTTTTAGCAAGTGCAGTAAATTTTTAAACATTTATTTTCTGTTTGCAATTATTTCACAACAATTTAAATTTAAAATAAATATTACTTTCCTAAACCAATCATTTTTAGTAAATCGGAAAAAGTACTAGAAAGTTGTAATGTAAGTTAAATCTTTTGTTTTTCTCTACCACGATTCTTTTTTTAAAACAGCATTGTTTACTGTGAACTTTTGATGAAATTCACACGAAATTGTTTTCTTTTTTCGATCTTTTGATGATATCTGCATTTTCTATGATAGTTTACAAATTTAACGCATTTACCACCATCTTTTTGATGAAATTTATTTTCTTCTGCGATCAGATGAGGTTTATTTTTCACACGGCCATTTACCAAAATTCATGATAGTTTAGTGCAACATCTTGTGGCCACCAATCAACAAAATTCACTACTCATTTAGATGACCTTTTGACAAAATTTGGAAAACAATATATTTCTTTTAATTCTCACAGGTCAGGACCAAGGGATTTGAGGATTATAGGTCATATTTCTTTGTTTACAGTCTTAATGTGGGATTTATCATCAGATATTGTTATGACACTGTAAATAAATAACACAGGAATGAAAGAAATGCTTTATTTTAAGTAATATAAAAAAACTATATATATTAGAAATATATTTAAATAATGTATCCCAAAATTAATAGAATTGATTTGTACTTATTTTTTAAATCTATCAGACATTGCAGAGATAGTGATTTGCTTTACATTATTTACTTTTTGCTCTAATTTAACTTGAGCCTTTTTAAGAATCAGGATTTCATGATCATTAACAAAAGTTTTTCTTAAAAACTGAGATATTTATCCTACAGAGCTAACGCCTCTTTAAAAGCCATTTTAACTTTTATACAGCACACAAATGCGTTCTGAATAAAGTAGTTGAATAGTTATTTACAAGATGCGTAAATATATTTCTTTCTAAGGAATGCAGAATTCATTAAAAATTTCTTAATTCATCAGATCCAGTTAATTTTTTCTTTTATGATTAAAATGTTCAATATTTTGCTTTACAAAAAACATTTTAACTGTTTACATCTGAAATATATTGCCTATATTATGCAGTTGTGGGTAAAGGAAATTGACTATTTTCCCCTTCATAGTCTATCAAAATTCATTTTTTACTTTTGCTCTATTTTTCCTAAACTCGAATGAAATTCGCGATTTTACTCAGCTACTAAGGGAAGATTTGTGTGTTTTCTGAGATTTTTGACAAGATGGCAACAAAATTTTTAAAGAAGAAAATTCTTGTTATAAATACTTACGAAAAAACGATTTATTGGTGGTTAAGAAACATTGAGGATTTTATGTTAAGAACTTTATTGTACAATCCTGTTTTATGTCCAAATTTTTAAAATAACTGTCGTTATTTTAAAATTTCCGGAACAAAATGCTTTAAAATTTTGGAAATTTCACATCAAAATCACTCCTGAAAAATTTTTCATAGACCAAAAATTGCAAATGTAAAAAATGTGTTTGTGATTTTTGCAAAAAAAAAAAAAAAAAAAAAAAAAAAATCATAGTTCAAAACATTCATCATAGCATTGCAGTTTATAATAACTCAATATAATAACTCAAAATTGTAAGAATTAAGGTTTATTTTCATAGCAGTTAGTAGATCTGCATATAGTTGAAATGTATGTTTTTTATTAAAAAAAAAAAAAAAAAAAAACATACATACAAAAATGTTTTTATTATTTATTCTGTGGCAGGTAATTTACTGTTGTTTATAATAGTTACAATACACTCCTTTAATCACATGTTGGGATCAAGGATTTTGTGAATTATAGAATTGTACAGATTATAGGTCATTTCTTTGTTTACATCTTAATATTAGGAATTTATCAACAAATGTAATAATCATACTGCAAATAAATTACACAGAAATCCTTCTATAGTTAAAAAAAAAAAAAAAAAAAAAAAAAAAAAAAAAAAAACTAGCTTTAAACAAATCTCTAGGAATGACTCCTGGAATGATGCTGATGTGTAAGGTTTCCGGAAATAACGTGTCCGGGTGGACCACACCTTCCATGAGTCGAATAGACCAACCAGGAAAGGGGCCCGTCTCGGGTGGACTTGGAAATGAGTACGCTTCCTTTTTTTTTCCTTATGCTGCTATTTTGGTAGATTTTCCAGGTTTTTATGGATATTTAATGCTCGGTATTTTAATAAGTGCACGTTTATGAGAGGAATTCCAAAATTGAATGTATGGAAAATAAGGTATCGCGAAGCGATTCCATGGGGTATTGGCGAGCGCAGCAAGCAGGGGTAGCCTACAACTTGGAATCGCGAAGCGATTACGTGGGGGGTTGGCGAGCGTAGTAAGCAGGGGGGCGGAGCCCCCCTAGTGAAAGAAAGGATTTTTGATATAAAAAAAGATTATATTCAATATCAAGAAACTATTTAAATGATATAACACTAATGGAACAAATTTCTATTTGCTTTATAGTTTTTTGTTTATTGTATCCTGAAGCCTTTAAAAATCAGTCTTTCTTGATCGATAACAAAACTTTGTTTTCCTAAAAATCTGAGATTTTTGCTCATGGGATACTTATCACTTCTACGAAATTTTATCTTTTTATATAGCTAGCGAATGTGTTTAGAATATATCGTATTATTCATAATGTACATAAAATATCTCAGTCTAATGAATGCATTAAAAATTTTTTAATTCATAAGGGCAATCCACTTTTATTATGGTCTGAAAACAGTTACAGTGTGGATTATAAGGGAATGTGGATTAGAGAGAGTGGACTATATCCTGTAAGCTATATCTCAGTGGAATAATATTTTGTAATTTAATGAAATGCTTATTGAATAACATTAAATAAAATCAACTTACAAAGCAAATAAAAAATACTTCTTAGATGTTCAAACCTTAACTGCACAATTTTTTCTAATTTTTTTGTCAAATGCAACCATCTGATATGGACCAAATAAATGTAATTCCATTCTTTGGACTATTCTTGATCAATTACAGTCATCATACTGGCCAAATTTATGGCACACATTGAGAATTATGTTTTTAGGTATGTGCCATATGTGGTACACAGTGCGATGAGGGTTAAACCTAATAGTTGGTCCTATAAGTTTTTAAGTGTGTTGTTTGAACTCAATTTTTATTGGCTTTTTTTACTACATTTATTTGTTGTATGAAGTGTTGGATTAACCGAATGGAACTGCCTAATGTTTTTTTCTTCTTGAGCTATAACAATTAGATTGTAATTATACAGGGTGGTCATAAAAAAACTTTGCCGATATACGGAGCTCTAGTGGCCAGTCCGCTCAACCGATCGAAATGAAATTTCAGATATAGCTATTCAGAGGTATGAGCTCGAGAGTCTGTGAACGACAACAAAATGGCCCTCACCTTTACGGTTATAGTTACAGAAACTCGAAAATTTCCAATGGCAACACCCATTTTTTTTCACTCGATCGGGACGCAAGGAGGAAATTTGCATATGAAGCAGAGTCAGTAAACTAATCTCTGATTACAATACAAATCGGAGAAACTAAAACTTTTATTTTTATTAAACATTTTCCACATGGGTGCCATCATAGGCATGGCACTCATGTAAGTAGTTACTGTAGTTATTTTTATTTTAACTAAAACATTTCCTTGTCTTTTTATTGTCTTATAATGGTTTACATTTGATTTGTAGTTTACCATGTATTTTGTATAATAAAAATTTTTACCCTAACCTAAATGTTGCCTTTTAATCATTTACATAAATTGTGTAATATTATTAACAATATATTGGTAATACTTTGACATGCATATTTTTGTGCATAATGTTTATTTTATAAATCAAAAGAAAAATAATGAAACAATACTGTGGGAGTTTTTAAAAAAATCATGAATCCTGATGTGTGATAAGACCAATAATTGACAAAAGCTGAGAGATATATTTAGCTAAGTGTGTTTTATAAAAGAGCTGAATTTTTTAAAATGTATGGATGTACAGCTGGATGGATATATATGTACCACAAAATATAAATTATTAATACTACTCTTAAATTTATTGCTGATTATTCAGAAGGACGTGTAATGCATATCTTGAAAGTAAAGTTGAATATCTGAAATGTGCAATATTTTGTATAATTTAAAATTTGGTATTAAAATAGATCTAGAATTTAAGAATTCACAGCTTGAGTGTGAGGGGGGGGTGGGGGGGGGGTGAAACTTAGAATCTTTATTACAATATACGTTAGCTTCGATTTCATTTTTCTTTTCATAATTTTGAAATAGAAATATTTTAAAAAATCTAGTTCTATATCATAAAAAAATTTAGAAAAATAAATTAAATGCAAAGTAACATGTTGTGATATAGTTGAATAAAGCAGATCGAGACTTTCTAATATTTTTTAAATAAATGATCGTAATGTAATAAGCAAATCTGCATGTAGTATCTTTTTGTTATTGTTTAGACACGGAGAAAAGGAAATTTCTGAAAAAAATCTTTTTTTATTTTCTAGGAAATGAGCTTCTTGTAATATATATCTCCCCCCCCCCCAAAAAAAATAAATCAATAAATAAATAAATAAATAAAAGGTTTATGGATGTTTTTTGATTTCGAATAAAATTTCTTAAACTTTCATATGCTTTAAAATAGAATAACTTCTCAGGAGAAATTTGTTTTTCAATTTTCATTAATAGAATTTAAGGCATTGAAAGGTAAGTGAATTTTTATTCAATGATTGGCAATTTCGTGAATGGATACTAGTATAAGTGAACAGATTCGAAATGAACAAATCATTCCCATTCCTTACTTGGAATAAATTATTAATTATATTCAATATTTTGCTCCATATCTACTCATCTATGAAATATATTTACGATATTTGCAATAGAAAATACTGTAATGCTTTTTTGACGTTACTTTAATGACATATCAAGAAGGGCAACTTTGTGACATACGTTTTTTTTTTTTTTTTTGTTCAGAAATGCATGGAAGCAAATGTTATTCAGAAACAACCGAAAATCACTTTTTTCTGTTTTTTGTAAACAAAATATATATTTCGGGACAAGCCATCAAAATTGGCATTTTTAACCGCTTTTTCCGACAAAAGCAAAACCAGTCCAAAAAAAAGGGGGGGAAGCATGATCGTTATCTAAATATTTAATAATTCGACAGGTAATTAAATTGCAATAAAATGAAAAACTGAGATAAAGCAGGTCTTCCATTTCGACTTCATTTGGTATTAAATTTGAAACACCAAAGATGACGGCATTTTATGAATGATCTGAATTTTATCAAAACTTTACACATTTTTTGAATGATACCTGCCAGTTTCATGTGTTAAAGTGTAGCTCCTTTAGGCTATAAAGAACATCTTTAATGAAATAAAAAGAAACAACTTTTTCACCTAAAACAGAGGAAAACATAGCTGGCATTGCACAAAAAACAGAAGATCCCCCCCCTAAAACGGACAAAAACATAACGGACTTCCTTCAAGAAACATAAATTTTCTCTTGTAACGAAGAAAAACATGACGGACATTCCTTCAAAAGACGGAAAATTTCCCCCCTAAAACAGAGATAAACATAACGGACATTCCTTCAAAAGACAGAAATTTTCTCTCTTGTAAAGAAGAAAGACATGACGGACGTTCATTCAAAAAACAGAAAATTTTCTTCCCTAAAACGAAGAAAAACATGACGTATTTTCCTTCAAAAAACAGAAACTTTTCTTCCCTAAAACGGAGAAAAACATGACGGACGTTTCTTCAAAAAACAGAAAATTTTCTTCTCTAAAACGGAGAAAAAAAAATAACGGACTTCCTTCAAAAGACGAAAACTTTCTCTCTTTTAACGAAGAAAAACATGACGGATGCTCCTTCAAAAAACAGAAAATTTTCTTCAAGTGACGGGGAAAAAAAAAGACGGATATCCATCTTTTCACAGAAATTTGCTGGCAGCACTGCTGCCAGTACTTTTTCTGTGAATTGACGGAAGTTTTTTTGAGAGTGTTTATTAACTGACTTCAAAAAATCGTTAACTTTTAACTAAAAAGAGAAAAATAAACTTTTCTACCAAAAATTGAACCGACTTCAAAAGCTACTGCAAAGTGAAAAATAATTTTTTTACAGAATAGTATTAAGAAATTAAATTAAGAGCATAGTATTTATCATGCGTATTATTATATTTATATAGATTAATTTGATTTTTTGAAGTCGGTGCCAGCCAAGCCAAGTTCAAAATTAAAATTAATTATCCAATGCAAATTGTAAAAAACTCGTAGATACTTGGATGCGTGTCTATTGGAAAATTACATGTAACTTGGATTGGCTGGCACCGACTTAAAAAAATCAGATTAATCTACATAAATATAATAATACGCATGATAAATACTATGCTCTTAATTTAATTTCTTAATACTATTCTGTAAAAAAATTATTTTTCACTTTGCAGTAGCTTTTGAAGTCGGTTCAATTTTTGGTAGAAAAGTTTATTTCTGATTTTATAAAAATAAAAATACCAAAGATTTCGAACATAAGTGCACTGTCAAACAAAAAGAAAAATATGTAATAATAAAAATATAAATATGCTCAACCGCTTATTGTCATTTAGAAATTTAAATCGGAATCCAGTTTTCATTATTTCTTTTTTCAGTTATTAATTAAACTTTTAATAGCTATTTCATAGATTTTTGTAATAAATACTATACATTATTTTGTAATGTCATGTAAATAAAACAGAAAAGTAAAAAATTCATTATTTTCAGCATGAAACAGTTTTGACATGAAACAATAAATTATTAGAAAATCAAATACTATAGGACTTTAATTTTTTTTTTTAAATTTCAGATTCAAGATTTACTTTTTTTTAGCCTTTCTACTGGTTATTTTTGCATGATTAATCTGTTGGAGCTGAAATTTTAAAAAGAGTTAGCTTTGACCATATATTGATGTTTGCATCTACATTACTGTTAGCATTGTTGTCAGATTACAGAATTTTCTCATCCGAAATAATTACAAATATTTTTTACTAGTAATTTTATCTTTTTTTAATCACAGAATTTTTGTTATTAAATAAAGAAAAGACTAATATTCTGAAATAGTAGTAGATATTTTGAATAAAAATACTCTTCAACTTGCCAACACTGCAATGTTTGCCAACATGGTCGTGTAAAGTGCATTTTTTTCAACAAAAAAGGCCTAAATCAAACATGAGGAAAATGCCAAACGGTTGGCGAGCCACAGACAAGTAGCTGGCGGGCCAAGTGTTTGACGTGCCTGCCCTACACGATATACAAATAATTTTTTTCCAAATAACGTAATTACCCTCTCTAGCCTTAACTCCTAAATATATTTGTGATTCGTTAATAATCTGTAAATATGCAAGTCAACAGTCTTTATTGCTTCCCCCAAATTGAGTTTTCTACATTTCATAGTTTATGAGCAAAATGGCTGTGACAGACAGAGACTGGAGTGTTGTTATAGTGGTTCTGTTTTCACTTTTTAAGTATACGGATTCTTAAAAAGAATTATATTTCAAAAAAAAAAAAAAAAAAAAAAAGCTTAAATGTTTTGAGATAAATGGTTCCTCGGTACTTTTGAAAATCTGAATTGAACACCAATTAAAGGGCCGGGCTAATACTCCGTCAGTCCGTGCCGGCTGGGCCTATAGGCGGAGACAGATTTCGAAGAGTGCTCATTTCAACAAATATATATATATATATATATATATATATATATATGATTAGAGATAAACCCAGTTTAATAACTTCATTTGGCCGTTTATTAAAAGTTTTTAATTTCATTTTTCTGCAAAAACTGGTTTTATCAGAATCATCTTAAGAAAAACTCAGCTCAAATGCCCATTTTGACAACATATTTTGAAATAAATTCTGAATTTATTTCAAAAAATCGACCAAAACAGTACATTATACAATTCCTAAATAACAAGAAACTGTCAGTTGAATGCATTTGAGAAAAAAATTGAATTTAAAAATGAGTCATAAAATAACCGATTTGTTGTTTGAATACATCCTTAATTCTTTAATCATGATTGCTTCGGAAAATTTTGTGCGAAATACTCACTTTGACAGCATTTTTAAAAATATATTCTACCTTTATCAAAAAACTGGTCAATGCGTCACAGTATATAGTTCCTAAATAAGAGGATCTGTAAATTGGATGCGTTTGAGAGCGAAAATGGATTTTAAAACGAGTCATGAAAAACGCAATATGCTATGTGAAAACTTCCTTAAATTTTCAAATCACGAAGACTTCGGGAAATTCTGTTCAAAATACCCTTTTTGGTAGCCTTTTTCGAAATATATTCTGTCTTTATCAAAAAACCGATTAATGCATCACATTATATAGTTCCTAAATAAGAGGATCTGTAAATTGGATGCGTTTGAGAGCAAAAATGGAAATTAAAACGAGTCAGAAAAAAACGCAATTTCTTATTTGAACACTTCCTTAAATTTTCAATCACGATGATTTCGGAAAATTCTGTTCAAAATACCCTTTTTGGTAGCCTTTTTTGAAATATATTCCGTCTTTATCAAAAAACTGACCAACGCATCACGTTATATAGTTCCTAAATAAGAGGATCTGTAAATTGGATGCGTTTGAAAACAAAAATGGATTTAAAAACGAGTAAAAAAATCGCAATTTCTTATTTGAACACTTCCTTAAATTTTCAATCACGATGATTTCGGAAAATTCTGTTCAAAATACCCTTTTTGGTAGCCTTTTTTGAAATATATTCCATCTTTATCAAAAAACTGACCAACGCATCACGTTATATAGTTCCTAAATAAGAGGATCTGTAAATTGGATGCGTTTGAGAACAAAAATGGATTTAAAAACGAGTCAGAAAAAAAAAAAAAAAAAAAAAACGCAATTTCTTATTTGAACTTAAATTTTCAGTCCCGATGACTTTGGGAAATTCTGTTCAAAATACTCTTTTTGGTAGCCTTTTTTGAAATATATTCT
Source organism: Maratus speculifer (assembly GCA_964019185.1). Lineage (NCBI taxonomy): Eukaryota > Metazoa > Arthropoda > Arachnida > Araneae > Salticidae > Maratus > Maratus speculifer. The sequence goes on along the minus strand of OZ025289.1, from coordinate 273,390,788 downwards.
GTCTTTAATGAAAAATTGACCAGTGCGTCACTTTATACAGTTTCTAAATAAGAGGATCTACCATTTGGATGCGTTTAAAATCAAAAATGAATTTAAAAATGAGTCAGAATATAAGCAGTTTGGATTTGAGTTTTTTTCTCCAACTCCTATTTTTGTTTAATTTCTTTTTGCTATACGAATTGGTCCTATGAAAAACTTGTCAATATAAAAGTTGTAGATATTTTTTAGAAGATGTAAAATAAATTTAATTAGGTTTGATATCGTAAAAATTGACGGAGTTATGGATTTTTCTCTTTTTTCACCGCCCCTTTTCTTTTCGTTTTTAATTTTTCTCATGGGCAAAAGTTGATCCTATCAAAAACTTGTAAATACAAAAGTTTTAGATAATTTTAAGAACATTTACAAAAAATTTAGTTGGACTTGATATTTTGAAAATTGACGAAGTTATGAATTTTTTTCTCTCAAAACCCCTGTTTTTTTCGCCCCTTGAGCCCACTTCTAAATTTATCAAAAATCTGTCATGCATAAACTTTTGGACCATTTTTAAGAAGTAATATAAACTTTAAATCGATTCGATATCTACTTTAATAAAGAAGTCATGGCGTTTTTTCGGTTTTCACAAAAAAACCCCTATTTCGACCCCCTTGGTCCGATTTTGCCCATTAACGAACTTAGCCGAGATTTTATCCCCTTTGATTTTATGTACCAGTTTGGTGGAGTTTGGTGAAGAATTATAGAAGTTATCGTGTCCATAAAAAAGTGAGATATATATATATATATATAGATAGATAGATAGATATATAAACTGGCGCGATTGCAATAGGTAGTATTTCATACGAAATCTATCTAATATATATATAGATATAAACTGGTGCGATTGCAATAGGTAGTATTTCATACGAAATCTACCTAATATTTCATACGAAATCTACCTAATATTTCATACGAAATCTACCTAAAAATCCAAGGGCGCAAAATTGCCAAAAACAGAAAATTATTTCTGTCTTTTATATCTGTATATGAACTAAAAGATGTTTATTCTTCTGCAGTTTGGGCCAATTGCATAAATTTAGAAACAACAGATGGAGAATCATCAGTTATAAATAGCCTAAAACCTTGTAATAAAATGTAAGTGATCCGTTTTCTATTGGAAAAAAAGTATCACCTTTCGGAAATTTTGAAATTGATAACAAAAATGAATTTTGTCTCAAACTTAAACATTTGTCTGAGAATTTAACTATATCTTCCAGTAATTGTTACCTCCGAGAAACGTAGTTTTTCCAAACTAAAAGTAATCAAGGACTACTTGCAAACAACATCGTCTTAAATTGGATTGATAGACTTAGATATTTTAGGAATTGGGTATGAATGCAGTAAAAGTTTAGATGTTTCTAAATTAATTACAGAATTCTCCAAATTACTAGTTCGAAAGAAATGTTTGAATTTTACTCCTGTTAACTATTTTTTAAAATGAAGTAAAATATTTTTGCGAAAATTTATAAGTATTTGTGTCAATTACTATGTAAGTTACAGTTTTTTTTGTTTGCTTTGAACGTCTTTAAAGATAAATGTAAAAATACCAATTCTTCTTTTTTTTAGTACTTACTATGTAGGGCCGCATTTTTCTTTTACTTTTGCACAGAGTGGTTTGCAGGCTAAATCCGTCTCTGATCAATTAGTGAACTTAAACTATTTAAATGGTGTGCGATGGGCTTATCCCTAAACGGTGGTATATTCCGCCGATTTACTTAATGTGGTCATGCTCATGTGGATATTATCATCTGTGGCCCCGCTCTTTCTGAGACATTTTAGTGTAAATACATGGAAAACAAATACTAATATTTATTAGATTTATTTCAGTCCACTAAAATAATTAATTGGAATAATAACATTCGTAATAATATGTATTATGTATAACGTATAAAGAAAGATTAGAAATTAAATATTAGAACAAAAATAGAGCTTGACAGATATATTTTAACACTAGACTGCCAGAAAGTTTTACGTAAGTGTTGTAAAAAAATATTTTAAACCAAAAAATGTGTTTAAAATTATTTGGGTTAATTATGCAACTTATATTAGGTTAATGCACTTGTAACTCATTTTATGAAAAACATCCTGGTTCGCATTGACAATTTAGTCCGTCGCACAGTGGGACAAAAACCCAAAAAGCTGGCCAAAAGTCGAAAAATGAAGTTACGATTTAGGGAATTTTGATTGTATAGTTCGCTAGAATAATGCTTGGAGAGTCAGAATCTGTATTTAAACAAAGATTTTTGCTTCGCCCTTACAAACAGCATTATTTCAAAAATGTTGTTTGAAGGAGTATCATTTAGAGCGAACAAAAACAGCAAATCAATAGTTCCTCTAAACGCGCGCTACATTGTATCATATTATCCGATTTTAATGATTTGAAATGGATTCACACTATGATAGTGTGTACTTTATTTGCATGTATTACCAAATTTGTACTAAGTACATAAAAATTAATAAATTCATAGTCATTTTTGAAAAAAATATTGTAGAAAATATTTTTTTGCTTTCAAACATCAAAAAGTTTAAATGTTCCAAGGTGTTCCGCAACGAAATCTAATGGAAATAATAACCTGGGCTATTGTCTAATGATTCATGAAAAACCAGCTGCCAAAAACTGCCTTTTTGCATTTCACGTTTTATTAGTAATCCCAAGTAAAAATGCCACTTTTTTGGGCGTTTCAAAAATTCTGAAATTGAGTACTTATCCATTAATTTAGCTGATAAATATCTTTCAAATGTTTGAATTATTCAATTTTGTAATAGTTTATTACCTATTATATTGTAAATAAGTACTATAATCATAAGTTTAAATTAATTTGATAAGTAAGCTTAGTAATAAAAAAAAAATGAAAATAATTCTCTATTATTGATCCGATAGAATAACATTTTCTTATCTTTATAGGTAGTAATTTTGTTTGTTCTATTGTAATTAGAAGAATTATTTTGTCAATGGCAATATTTGATAGATCAAACTACTGAGAATATTGTATTTCATTAATACGAGTAAAAATCATTATAAATATGACTTTCACCTACATTAGCAATTTGGATTTGGTTTGCAAATAAGGATGTGATTGCAAATTTATTCTAAGTACATTTAACACTAGAACTACCGTCGTTTCATATATACCTAGTTTTACCGCATCCGTCAAATTGACGGATTTTTGATCGCGGCTTTTATTGTAACTTTTGACTTAGTTAATGTAAATAAAAATATATAATTTAGCAAAAACATCATTTAATATCATAATTCATTAATAAATAATAAAAATTCAATTAAAAAAAACAGTTTCTATTTGCATTTATAGTACATTTTCTATGCATGATATAACTATGAGGCACATATTTTACATGTTATCTTAGATTAACACTTGTAACGAACATATAAAACTTAGTTAATGTAAATAAAAGAATATAATTTAACAAAAACAATATTTAATATAATAATTCAGTAATGATAAATATAAAGAAAATAAACAAAAACAGTTTCTATTTGTATTTACAGTACAGCATGTTTGATATACACGGAATAATTATAAGGCAGATATTTTACAATTGTCTCTTATCTTAAATGAACACTTTCCACAAAGATATTCGACTTAGTTAATGTAAATAATATATATATATATAATTTAACAAAAATAACACTTAATGTATTAATTCATTAATTATTAATAGAAAAAATCCAGTTTCCATTTGCATTTATAGTATAGCACATTTGATATGAATGAAATAATTATGATTCACATATTTTACAAGTACATGTTATCTTCGATGAACACTTACCACAAACGTATTTATTGCATACATTGCAAGTATACATCGCTTTGTTTTTGTTACATAATCGAATTTGGCAAGATTTGCGATCATAAGGAATATTTTGTGAATTTTCTAGAGCACAATCCATTGATTTCCGTTCTTGTTTTTGGAAGGAGGTTTCTTTTCTGGAGCACCTATATTCACAGGAGAGTTCTTCGGATAATTGAAATAAAAATTGTTTTCTAGTTATATTTTTATCACAAGTCTCTTTATATAAAATCCTCGCAATGATTGCTGCCAAGTCTAAAATATTATAAAATACCATAAAAGGCCATCTACGTGACCCTGCTTTTACGCTATATTTGCGGGCCATTTGGTCAACTACGTCTATTCCAAACTTAGTCTCATTGTAAAATGACACAGTTGCAGGAATTTGTTTTCGATTAGAAGCAATTTTTACAGATTTATGTTTTGAGCTAAGAAGTAGTACTTTTTTACGAGGCTTACTTTTATAAACTGTTAAAACAATATCATTTGATTTGTAGAGTTTTGTGGAGAAAAGAGCCATGTTATGTTTTCTAAATTTAGCTATTTTCTGCAATTCTCTTTTATCTGCTCGTATAGTTCCAACAAAACTTGTTTTTTGGCCTGTAGCTTCTTTGCGAGCTACATACTTGAAAAAAAAAATTATCCGTTGTTATATTCCTCCCACAATTTACGTAGGTTTTTGCGAGATTCAAAATTACAAATTCATTCAAAGGTACTCCTGATGGTCTAAGTTCGTCTTTTCCTAAATAGGGAAAGCCATTTATAAGATATTTACTTCGCAGGTCTACTAAAATTTATTTCCGAATTTGTCTGTTTTTGAGGGGGGCCATATATTGCAGAAATCGGCATCTTGCCTTTGTGGGAAACAATTGTTCATCTACGCTTATTTTCATATCTGGTTTGTAACAAGCTTGGCTGTTATCAATAAAGGACTTCCAAATTTCGGAAGCTAATCCAAATTTGTCAGTTCGTAAAAGAACACTCCTCTCACTTTTTTTTGTCAAAACGAATGAATCTCATAATTTCTAAAAATCTATTTCTACTCATAGTTTCGCGAAAGAAAGAAGGTCCCCATTTTTCTGATCACAAATAGGATAATTTCAAATTTCTCGCTTCATAGGCTCTTCGAGCATACAAAATAGCTACAAACGCATACAATTCTTCAATAGTAATTTTCCAATCATCCTTCTGTAAAACATTTCTGGCCTCAAGCTCGGTGCAAGTTTTTATGTGCTTCATCATTCGATTATCAAATATAAGTCTAAATGAACTGCTAACATTATCAAGCATAATGTTTCGTTTCACATAACCAGTTGGGCCGGAAGTATCCTTGAATATAGCGTGTGATGGCAGTCTAGCAATACAACCATTCCCTATTTCTTCCCATTCAGTACCATCGAGAGCAATTTCTCTTTCCTGTCTTTTTTCAGTTTCTGTTTGGCTGTCCGATTCAGTATCTGAACTTATTCGTAATCGCTTTTTGCGTTTGTGGCTCTTTTGTGGAATTTTATCTTCACTCCCTGAATCTTCCCTTTCATATTCTTCTTCTTCACTTTCTTCAATATCTTATACTTCAATTTCATCTCCAGAATTTTCAGAGTCATTATTATTACTTGAATTAGTGTCCGAACAGTCTTCATTTATACTAGTGAGTTCTTTGTATTTTCCAAATAATTATTTTCTTCCTCGAAATCGTTTAATTTTTGATTAGAATTTACAAAAAATTAATGTTATTTTTTTTTCGTAAAAATATATTCATAATTTTTTCCGAGATTGGACTTTATACAGATTACACTGTTCACAGACTACACTTTTCACTAAGAACGCTATCACATTAGAAGTACAAGTGATAATGATCGCGTCCTAATTACATTTACCAGTTACTGATACGTTTGATTTGAAGCCTGGAGCGGACTGCGCATGGGCGAAAAGGGCTAGTTCATGTGGAAAATGGTGAAGTCAGCACCAATTCGGGATGACTTTGTTGATTGCCAAAGCCGTCAATTTGACGGGTCTTGGTATAAATAGGTATAGGTCATACTGATTACGGAAATTAAAATGGGTGAGAGGAAATTGAATAGGAATATTTAAATATTCTTCCATTTCATTAAAAGTCGTATCATAAAATTTTGGAACTCGCCATAAATTATATCAAATTTTTAAGCATAAAATTTGAAAACCGTCAAAATGACGGTCTTGGTCGTTCTAGTGTTAAACAAATATTTCTCTATGAAAATGGCAGGAGGTTTTAATATATTTTTCACTTCTCTCGTGCTACTAGAATACATAAGTATTGCGAATAAATCATGAATCGTCAATTTGAAAATTCCGAGATCTTCATTTCACTGATTTTATCGGGCCAATCAAGATCCATTTTCTTTTTCAAGAAATAAGGAAGCTAATGTCAATGAATGAGATTGTTATTAAACACTAGGAGAATTAACTTACTTCTTTTAATGCAATCATTGATTCAGAAAAAATTGTCGTTAACAACGAATTAGTGTAATACTCAACGTTGCTACCTATGTCAGACAATATCAAAATAGCTTCTTACCGATATGACATTTTTTAATTAAATTGGATAGAGATAATTTAGAATTCAGAATATCTACGTTACATGCTAAGATGTTTTGAGAGGGCTTCCACATGGCAGACAAACTGCATAGAAAACTAGTTGGATGTGTCAATCCCAAAACTTTCTTCTATCTCATAAGTACATTTTAATATATTAAAAAAAAAAAAAAAACAAAAAAAAAAAACGTGGTGACGCCAAAGTTACCCACTATCGAATTTCCTCGAACATTTGACCTAGCCTAATGAGATTCTGGTATCCGAAATCCTAAAACGCAACATTTAATTAATATTCTGAGAAAATGAGCTTAGTAGTGCCTCATGTTGGGTAATTTATACTAAAACCTAATAAGCATCTATTTATGTCAAGACCTAACAGAATCTGAAATTTGATGGAATTTCGTCCATTAGTTCTTGAGTTATAACAAAAAATTTGCAAAACGTAGCACAGCAACACCATATCTTGGACAATTTATGCCAAAACGTAAAAAAGCGTCTAATTATGTTATGGTGTAAAAGAATCTGAAGTTTGATGAAATTCTGTGCATTAGTTCTTGAGATATAGCTAGTTAAAAAAAAAACCATGTAAAATATAGCACAGCAGCACCATCAGTTAAAGAATTTATAACAAAACGTAATCATCGTGTAATTATGTTATATGTCATTTTGTAACAATGTATGTTTGATGAAATTCTGTGCGTTGGTTGTTGAGATATAGCTATCGGAAAAATTGTGCAAAATGCAGCATAGCTGCACCACCTGTTACAAGGTTAATACCAAAATGTAATCAGCGTCTAATTATGTTATATATTCTAGGGTAACAGAATCTAAAATTTGATGAAGTTCTCTGCATTAGTTCTTGAGATATAGCTATCGCAAAATCGTGCAAAATGTAGCATAGCAGCGCCACCTATAGGGCAGTTCACACCAAAATCTTATCAGCGGCTATGTATCTCAAGGTATCGCGGAATCTGAAGTTTGGTGAAATTCTGTGCATTAGTTCTTGAGATATAGCTATCATGAAAATCATGAAAAACGTGGCATAGCAGCGCCACCTGCTGGCCAATTTACACCAAAACTTAATCAGCGTCTATTTGTATCAAGGGGTCACATAATCTGAAGTTTGGTGAAATTCTGTGCATTAGTTCTTGAGATATAGCAATCTTGAAAATCATGAAAAACGTGCCATAGCAGCGCCACCTGCTGGCCAATTTACACCAAAACTTAATCAGCGTCTATGTATATCAAGGGGTCACAGAATCTGAAGTTTGGTGAAATTCTGTGCATTAGTTCTTGAGATATAGCAATCTTGAAAATCATGAAAAACGTAGTATAGCAGCGCCACCTGCAGGCCAATTTTCACCAAAAACCAATAGGCACTAATTCATATCAAGGTCTAACTGAATATAAAATTTTATTAAATTTCGAGCATTAGTTCTTGAGATAGAGCGCCCACAAATTTTTTGTCACATACAGACAGACACACAGACAGACAGACAGACAGACAGACAGACAGACGGACAGACTCACAGACAGACATTTTCTAAAAATAGTCAAAACGTGTTCAGGACGTTCTAAAACGTATAAATCCGTCGAAAACCGGAAGTCGAAAATTTTCATGAATCCAATACTTTCTTCTTGTAAAGATAGAAGAAAGTAAAAATGGAAAGCTCGTACTCTGCATGAAAAAAAGAACACTGAAATCGCAAAATAAAATATGCAAAAAATATTTCATTTACAATTAAGACTTCTCGTCGAGAAATCAAATCCCAGATTTGGAAGCACAAATGATGGCAATATAATTCAACCATTCTTTTAAACTCAACTATTTGTGCTTTTATAACAAGCGTATACGAAGATTTGATTAAACGATTCTATGTCATAAGTAATTTCTTGTTGCCATGTCATTTATTTGATACTAGCTGACCCGCCCGGCGTTGCCCGGATCCGTATTAACAATATTAAACGAACTTGAAGTTTGTATGATTTTATCATTAACTCGAAGCTTGCAGAAATGCATTGTGTGAAATACGTCGCAGCTGACTTTGTGAAAAATCGGTTTTAAAAACAACAACTAATATTAAGTTCTAAAAATACTTAAAATGAGCAATGAGAAACACGGGAGGGAAGATGTATCCAAAGATTGCGTTAGTTTCGTGTTAAAGTGTTGATATTTACCCGTAAAAATCACTGTTAAATCACGTAACTAATTATTTTTTTCGCATAGAAATCCCAAGTGAGATATTTTGAATTTCAAACTAATTATATCACTCATAAATCCGACTATACCGTGAATGAAATCGATACGCGATGATAAAAGATTGGTATATAGTATTATAATTTCAGAGCCATTTAACAAAAGTGTATATTTTTAATCGAAGCATGCATAATGTTGACTCTGTGGACAAATTCCTAACCGTAAACTTTTGTACCGTAACCATAATCTGTCTGTAACCTAACTGCGACTTAACAGTACCCTACCGTAACTTAAATATAACATAAATGTAACCTAGCCGTCACTTTGAAATATCAATATAGAAGCATCATTTAAGATTTTGCTTGAAAAGTTAACATTCTTTCGTTCATGTCTTAAAATCGTCTGTACTCTGAAATCTAGATTTTAGACTAATATTTGTTATTTAAGTTTTCGCGCATGATTTTAAAAGAATGTTTTCATAAATATATTTTATATATTGACATAGAGTTATTAATATGTTGTTAAATCATAAACATTTTTTTCATCTACGTTATAAAGTATTAAAAAATTCTGAAAAAAAAGAAAACTTTTAGCAATACAATTTTTAGTTCAAATCAAATGTTTTTAATATTTTATTTAATTTTATGTTGACATTTAATTATTTCGAATTTATCAATTTCAATTATTTTAAAAGCAAACATTTTTTTAAAGAAATAATATAATAGAAAAAAGACCATTTTTAAAAATTACTATTTCTTCGTAAAATATGCTTCAGCTGTAATTCATTTCTTTCAATTCGTCTTATTAATACAAAATCCCTTCCACATGTTTTTGTTTGGGACATTAAAATTTGAGCGATAAATGGCTTAATATTGCAAACCTTTTTTCGGTTTACTTCACCACCACCTATCTTTTTCCTCCATGGTTTACAACCGCTGTGATAAAAAATCATCATTTAAACTGGTAGTTTGCCAGTCTATGAATTTTAAAGGTCTGTTCCAGCTTTTTTAATTATTTATGCGAAAATTTTATGCAACCAACCAACCATAACTAAATGAAGGGAAAAAAAGAAGAAAAAAGGCGATTTTTTATGAGAGTGATCTTTGAAATTTAATTAATTACTCAGTTAATAAATAGAATTTCGGAATTCTGAAGCTCAGGTGCATCAGGAAAGATTTGGGGCTACTCTCAAAAAAATTTTGAGCCTCGAACATGCTGTAGATTTTGCTAGCCATCGCAGACACACACACACACACACACACACACAGACAGAGCGTTTTGTTCTTTTATTAATATAGAAGATATTTCAAAGATTTTTCTTTACAAACAGCTTGTAGATTTGAACTGCATCCCTGGTTCTGTATGCCTACTTCAGAACACAAACTACTTATTAATGAGAAATAACATTATCTTCATTACTGCTTATTTGTCAAATACCATAAGATACTCAAGAATCATGCAACAAACTGATGAAAAGTCATCGAGAAGATTTATAACAAACATGCAGTAGCGCCAAAAAAAAAAAAAAAAAAAGATATTTTTACGCCTTTTAATGTCATCAGATTCTTTCATTTCCAGTTTAGGTAAGTTACCGCAAAACAAATTAAAATCAATGATTCTAAGAGTCACAGGGTCTTATAATACCACCAACAAGTTCTGCTAACTATTTCGACACCTTGACCTCTGAGGAATCTTTTTATTATATTACAGTTGATTCTAAAGGTGAATCTCTGGAATATATTTCCATTTTTTTAATAATATAAAAATTAAACAGTCTAATATTTCACTTTCCATTAATTAATTTCGATTAAATATGTCTTGGTTCCTTCAAAAATTCTTTTTAAGTTTAGCCTCGAAATTTTAAATATTATTTATATCTAATTGTTTTTACTTTGAATTTGTCATTTTATTTATTTATTTATTTTTAAAGTTTAACTTTTGAATCCTAATTAGCATCCTGAAAAGTTTAAGAAATTTTATACAAATTGAATAATTTTCGAGACATTTTAATTTTTGTTCCGCCATATTGTATCCGCCATTTTTTTTTAATTTTAATTTTGTATTTTTACTTAGCATCCTCCAAAACACCTGTATACGAATTTTCGTACAGTTTGAATAACATTTTCATATTTTGGCCAGCTTTTCGGGATTTTGCCCCACTGTGCGTCGGTGTCGAATTGACACCTGCTCGGCGTTCTAGTGTTAATACACCCAGTACGGTATTTTCATTTCATTTAACTTCAAAAGTCTTAAATGGGTGATTCTCAAAATAGGGGACAATTTTAAAAGTGAAATCTTAAAAAAATTACTGTTAGCAAAATATCTGAAAAAAAAAAAAAAAAAAAAAAAAAAAAAAAAAAAAAAAAAAAAAACAGGTGTTGTTAATATAGTATTAGGTATACTTTACATGTAGTCAGCAGAGCTAAATATTTAAAATTTAACTTAAAAAAATAATTCGTATTTTTTGAGCCATGCTAATGACAAAACAAATTGCATGGAATAAATATATTAAGAAATTTTTATTTTCTTCCTGTTTAAATATTTTTTTTCTATATTTATTAGCCTTCCTTTTCAGCAAATGGTTTCCATTTTTACATATATACATATAAATAGAATAAAAACATTACTAAAGAGCAAACTTTGTTTACATGAGCAACATTCTGACACTAACAATGTAAGAAGCTGTCTTAGTGATTTTCTGACAGATTTAATGCATATTTTAGGGATAATAAATGTAATACCTAAATTTATATGTAAAATTAAACTTTATAAAAGATACAATATAAGCAATGGTTACATTTAGGCACACAGGAGTCTTTAGCATGGACAGAAAAACCATGCTAATGACACTGATATTTGTCCATGCTAATGACAAATTTCAATTTAAATAAGTTTATGAGCCATAATATAATCACAATGCAATAGTCCTTTCTGGGGCTTTTTAAAACACAAAAGTCCTATGCAAATAAGTAAAATAAAAATTTTAATTATAAAATAAACATGAAAATTATTATCCATTCTAATGACATACAATTGATGTACGTCCCTAATATTCAACTTCTATTCTTAAAATATAATACATGCTTCTATTTTCAGGCTGGGATAAAATGGCTACTTGTTGCCACGGAGAAACTTTATATTTTCAAACTATTGTCATATGTGAAAATGAAATTTTGGTTAATAACCAGCTGTTATAGTATGACCTTGTTTTGAAAATACAATATGGAGGACAAACTTTAATTCTTTTTTTATATACTATAATTTTATTTTTAAAAAGAAATTTATTGGATAAATCCTCTCCTTGATTAATTTAAAGAAAGAATAACATTTTTTTTATTTTATAAACATGATATTAACTCTTGAAAAAGCTAGTATATACAAGGCACAGCTGCTGTGGACATCCATGCTAATGGCATTTTGAACATTTATTCTGTTATTTTAAAGTGTTTTTAACTAGAAAGTAATTCTTGAGTGCAAATAATGAATAATATTAAGACAAACATATCTAAATATAAAAACATGACAGAAAACCTCTCAATTTTTTTTGTATGCCGAAAGACATAAATTGTCCCCTATTTTGAGAATCACCCAAATATGCTTCTCGATTAACTTTCACATTCAATTATAACAAGATTAGTGTCTTTAATTAGGAAATTGTAATATAATTATCATACATATTTGTAATAATGTATTAATAATTGTAACCGAACAAAAAGTAATATAATAAGAATTTTATAATAATTATTATGATTCATATTCTTTTCATAAATATAAAGAAAGCATAAAAAGTACAGCAAAAAATAATTGTATTTTACATGTAACTAATTTGTGCAAAATATTAAATTTAAACAAAATTCAGTATAATCCTTTGCAATTAATTTATTTCAAAGCTCCAAAATATTCAAGATTTGAATTTTATGGAATGAAACAGTAAAAACGAAGATGCTCCGCGTATCAAATGCAGAAATTTAATCGGGAATAAATATTTGTCATTTGGGAAAATTAACAATGGTCCTTTATCGAACAATCATGTCTAGACTAACAGATCATGTAGTCAGTCTGTCGCGGCAGACTATTTTAAATTCCTTGAAGAATTATTTTTTCTAGATAACTTCATAATTTCTTTCAAATATATCATAGCAATTCTCATTACAATTCGATCAAAAATTTTCCAAGCAATCTGAAAAATTCGAAAGCAAGTATTTTGAATAAGAAATTGATAAGCTAACCATCCCTGCACTGTTAAATCAATTTAACATTCTTTTTCTTTCTTTCTTTCTTTTTTTTTTCTTTTCTTTTTTTTTCTTTTTCTTTTTCTTTTCTTTTCTTTTTTTTTTTTTTTTGCAAGGTAACGCAATCAAAGTTATTTTATTTTATTCAAAGAAAGATTAAAGAAAACTTTTGAACTCATAAAAGCAGTGTTGATTTCAGGGGTGGTCTGAAATGTCCATTGAAGTGTGCTCTCTCCCCCGCATAGACAGTCCTGCTGTATATATATACATATATATATATATACACATATATATATACATATATATATACACATATACACACACACACACACACACAAGCACACACACACATATATATATATATATATATATATATATATATATATATATATACATATACAGGGTGAGTCATAAATATCGAAACAATAGGCTATCTCCTTAAATATTGCCATTTAGACCATTACTTCCACTTGCAAAAATTCATAAACAAAGTAAAATTTTTGATAAGGTAAGTTGCAACTCCATGGGGGGTCTATTTGAAAAATTACGAAAATTAAATTTTTATACAGCCCCCGTAACTTAAAAATTCCAATTAGGAAACCTTACCTTATCCAGTCCTGAATTAGACACAAAAAATGCATCCCCATATCTTGAAAACTTACAAAGTTATAGCCGTTTAAATAATTCATCAAGTTTTAAGGTATTGGACACAAATTGAAATGCGCGCAATTCAAGAAACAATGTTACTTTAATAGTTCTAGGAAACATGTAAAAAAATCTATCTTTTGAGTTATAATTTCGATTATTTTTTTTGTTTTTGCGATGGTTAGCCGTATAATTTGCTAAGAAAATCACATCCTAAAATTTCTCATAAAGTTTGTAAAAGTTTCTAAAACTAATTTAAAAAACTAATTTAAATAGGATAATTTAAAATCGTTATAACTCGAAACATTATTTATCAGATTTTAATTTCTTTCCATTTCATTAAAGATGAAAATCTAAGTTTAGTTTTTTTCCAGGGTTTTTTTTTTTTTCAATATCAGTTTTAAAACTATTTAAAATATTAATTTAAAAAATGATATTATTGAAAAATCATATTTTCAAAAGTAAATATTTTTTCAAATTTGCCGAAACAAAACTAATGTAAAATAACCAAAATGACATGTTTCATGTTTTTGCAATTTTTTTTCAACACTTATAGACTTTCAATGATTTAAAGATGAGAAATAGTGGTGAAAAAAATTTTCATGCAGAAAAACGAATTTAAAGTTTTAAATAAAGTTTGGCTCTTAATAAAATGTTTAAAGCTTTTTAAAAAAATTGAAAGCGCAAAGTAACTCCTTTTTGTAGCTCAAACTTTCGATCGAATTTAACTTTTCTCATTTCCATCTCCTTTTTGTATTGTTTAAGTGTTCGTCAGTTTTTTAAAACAATGCTTTTTATAAGATGCAGATTAAATCTTTTTTTATAAATTTAGCTCTCGCAACTGCAGGCTTTTTATTGTGCTGGAGGGGCTGTTAAAAAAATTCTGTTTACAGGACCCAGGCCGGGCCTAACATATTTTTCATAGTGGAGGGGACTGCTTCCTTCTTCCTACTTCTTCCTAGGTCTGCACTGGACGAAATTTTCAATTCCGGTCTCGACACAATCCATATTAAAATAATTGTCTCTGACTGATCTAATACGTGCGTAAAATAAGTAAAATTTGGCTTAATCAAATTTGTTACGAAAAACACATAGATTTTTAAATCGCTTTTATTTTACGCTTTTATTAAATAAAAAAATTAAAATTTATTTTTTTAAAGAATAGCATATTTAAAGGCAATTTAAATACAATAAATCCAGTAAAAAAAAATCTGTTTATGTCTGAATTCTGTTTTAAACGGAAAATTTTTTGTTCCATGCAAAATAAATATAATAATACCTGAGAAAAAATAAACTCCACTTAGACACCTCCTAAGTAGGACATTTGTCTATACCGTATTTTTTCTTTCCTAGTGATTCCGTCGAAAAGGTTTTACTGTATAACATTTTTCAAAGTCTCCAACGCATCGAATATGGATTAAGGACATTAAAATATAAGTGAAACATTTACATGTAAATAGATTCATTGATAAAATAAATATATCACAGCCTTCAGCGATTCTTTAATAATATAAAGTATAAATATGAAAAACGAAAAGCTATAATAAGTATTTTTGGTCAGAATTCCTCCATACAAAACAATTTTTAACCACACCGAAGTAAAAATCTATGTCAAAATTCACGGCTGACGCGGACTAAGATTTAAACTTTTTTCAAGGCCGAATCGGGTTATGATTTTGATACTATTCCAGGCCGGACCAAATTTGATCCCTATGGATCAGTTCGGGACAGGACTTAGATATTTCGACCCGTGCAGACCTCTAGTACAGATGTTACTAGCATATGTTCACACTTTAGCGTAAAATCTATACGGTGCTATGTTATGTCTAAAGAAAAAAGCGCTATCTTAAATCGATTTTTATTAAAGTGCAATTTGTGAATGATCCCTATCTACCGTTGAAATTGAGTCAAGAAATCACCGTTTAGAATCAGGGAAAAATTGTGTAAGTCAGGAATTTTGGAAAATTTTGGATTTTAATATCTGTGTGAGGTTTTTAGATATGGAGAGGAAATTTTTTTTGTTTAATTTAGAAATGGATAAGGAATAATTTCCTAATTGGGAATTTTACCCTACGGGGGCCGTATAAAAATTTAATTTTCGTATATTTTCAAATAGACCCTCCCATGGAGTTGCAACTTTCTTATCAAAAAGTTCACCCTTTTTTTTTTTAAATGAATTTTTACAATTGGAAATATGGATCTAGGGGCAATATTAAAGGAGATAGCCTATTGTTTCGATATTTATGACTCACTCTGTATACATATATATATATTATATGTATACTATATATATGTATGTGTATGCGTGTGGGTGCATATGGGTGGGTGTACATATATTTATTCCGGCATTTTATAGAACTACTTTCCTTCAAAGTCAGTTAAAAACAGCTGATAACAATTAACTTTTAAAATTTTAATTACTTCTTCTCTCTCCAAAACATATTCATAATTTAATATAATATGTATTGATTATTCCACTCCCACTCCCACTTTGTGTATTTATACCAGAGGCTTTATTTTTACTATAATATGTATTAGACATGCCTGTGATTTTAAAAGGAAGCCTTAATAAATGCTCTTGGGACTTGTATTAATTCATCATTTAACACACCCTGGAATAAATTTTAACGACTTTCAGAAACTGTAACTAAAATATTTCTGCTACTTAACAAATACTATGTATAGAAAAGCAAATATAGTTTATAATTGTATTGATAAAAGTTTGCTTTTCTGATTAAATATTTGTTTTGGATATTGTTGAAGTTAATTTAATTCAGAAACAGTATAGAAATATTTGAGTTATAATTAATAGTTATTTCTAATCTTAGAAAATTTGAATTACAGTAAATTGTCAAATATAAGAGTTTAGTTACAGTTAATTGTTAATTTAGAAAGAGATATTTTAACTAGCTTTTGATTCAGAATGAAATGGCATTCCAGATAATGTTACTATTTAGGTTAATGTGTAGTTGCTGTTATGAACATTTTTTTTTTTTAATTTCCTTTAAAATAAATATAGTTTATTTTAAGTATTAGAAATTAGAATGCAAAAAATAAAGAAAAAATTCAATTGTGTGAGTATAATTATATATAAATCAATTTTTCAAATATTTAATTATCAATATTTATTTTTCAAATATTTAAATTTTTTATTTCTAAATGTTAAAATTATTATAAAAAATCAAACTCTTATGAATCGAATTGAATGGCGTGTCACTAAATTGAATATTATCCGATTGTTCAAAGACCAAATTGACTGTTGCTAGAAGACATTTCTTCTATTCATGCTAAATATAAATTAAATATGAACGAACATTCATTAAACAAAAAAAAAAAAAAAAAAAAAAAAAAAAAAAAAAAAAAAAAACTTTTAAGGATTATTATGGTGTAAACTTCTTGGCATTCAAAACTAATTCATTGGTTAAAAGTTATACGATCATTGTGTCTAAAAGTAATATTATGACATATAAATGAAAAAATGGCCTTATATTTAAAATCAATATAAGAATCGTATATAAATGCTATATTATCGAACTTTGAGCACAAAACCCGAACTATTTCGCTCCATTTCAAAGATTTCTTTCGCAGAATTTTCCATTGAAATAAAATGATTAAGTAATTTACATTTTAAAAGTTAATTGTTATCAGCGGTTTTTAACAGACTTCAAAGAAAAAACATAAATGCATGCACACACACACATGTATATATATATACAGGGTGTATTTAAACTCTTGGGCAAAACATTAAGGGGTGATAGTACACATCATGACAAACAATATTAAATGGGAAACTAAGGGTCCCAAACGTCTTCCAAAGGAGATAGGCGCCATTAAAGTTTAGGGTCCAAAATTTCAAATAAACATAAAAAACGGAAAATTTGGTCGATTGATTTGCGGTAGTGATGGGCGATTCTGGAAATTTTGAGAATCGATTAAAATCATTCGTTGTCGATTTTAATCGATTAAACAACAAATAACCAATAAAACAGCAGATAACCAATAAAACAGCATCGATCATAAAAAGAATCGATTTCTCAGTTCTAGAATCGATACTAGAATCGATACTTCGATATACACAGATAAGCTCAAAATTAGTAATTCCAAAACTTAGACAATCAGCTGGACCATAATTACCGCCTTCCACCCCCTGGAGGCGGTAGGGGGGATTAGGACGGACGCGGAAAAAAATAGTGACACTCAGAACATATCAATATCGATTTTTAAAAAAACTTCACGCTACCGTATGTCCAGCTATTGTAGTTACCTCGCTATAAATACTTTCTTATACTTTAAAACGTAATAAATACGCCGACAAAAAATAGACCGTGCTATCGATACCTTTGTATTAATCCTTTTCCAAGTAAATCATTTTGTATTCATGATTGTTTCAATACCTGTAGATTACTTTTTGAACTATTCAAATGGGACTTTCCATTCAAAAGATATTACGAATTTAAAAATGACAATCTAAAGAAATAATAGCGCTGCTGAGCGCTCGGTGGCTAATAAGCTTAGGGATTGCGTTCCCAATCAAACGGTTGCAAGTTCGAACCCCAATTTCGCTGACATGTACTAATGTTTTTGTTTTTTGTTTTTTTCGGAAGAATTTTGAGAAATTTAAATTTTAACGCATTATGGGTACTGAACGTGACCCAGAATGATGGGGTGATGCTAGATTTGTAATGCATGAAGCATAAGCTTTCAACTATCAAAAATGAGAAACGCCCCCCCCCCTGCCCCTCCCAAAACCATCCTATTGGAAAAATTGTAAAACTGGTGGAGGAAAGAACGGCGAGGAAAAGTTACTATACTACAATTTTTCTCCTCACTGTAGCTCCCATAGAAGCAAAGTTACAGCCTTTGAAAGATTGTAATGAAGTGAAGAAATGAGCAAAATTAGCTGAATAATCGATAGAAGGGGGGGGGGGGGAGTGTCCACAGCCCCGGGGATGTCATGTAGCTTAAACTTTTAAGTTAAAAATGGTAGAAAATTAAATGAGCGAAATTTTAAGGTGTGTGTTGAGGGTGGTGCAAATCTTTCCCCTCCCAACAACAATTTGTTGTTTCTTTTGAAGAAGCAAAAAATATGCTTCCCGGCACGGTGCAGATAAACCTCAAATGGGCGGAAGGGCGACCCCATATGTATCTTTTGTCAAAAATTCAAAATGTGGATCTATAATTAAGCAGAACGAGAAATGGACATTTTTAAAACTTCATGCATATTTCGCATGGTCCTGTAAGTTAAGATTGATGCGGAAAGGGGGGGGGAGGAATTAGAAGGGACGTGCGTGAAAAATAAAACATAATAAATTAATAATCCAAATAACTGGGCTTCTAAACAAAAATATAACGATTGTACCTAGTGTCGAATTCATGGGGTGGCCCGCAGAGGATATCCACTCCCCCAGATGTTTTGAATTTTTATGCTTTTTCAATCACAAATTGCGATTTCCCCACTTTTACAGAGGTGTAAAACATGCCTTCCTCCGGAGTCGCAGATAGCCCTCACGGTGAAAAATACCTGCATTCAATACTCATTTAGCCTAGAAAGAAAAAAAAATCGTAAAAAAAAAATTTTGATTTCAATTTAAATCAAAATAAAATCGATTTTGCCCAAATCTAAAAACTGAAATCGAAATCTAAAAATCGAAATCGAAATCTAAAAATCGAAATCGAATCTAAAGATCGAAATCGAAATCTAGAAACCGAAATCGAAATCTAAAAATTGAAACTGAATCTAAAGATCGAAATCGAATCTATAGTGAATCGATTCCGCCATTGGTGTGCTGTGCAGATCTTTTTGGCAGAATCGATTTTATGTTTTTATTTTCTTTTGCATCTTTACAAGAAGAAAGTAATACATTCGTGAAAAATTTCGACTTCCGGTTTTTGATGGATTTATATATTTTAGAACAGGCATGTCAAACACGTGGCCCGCGGGCCACAATTGGCCCGCCGACAATTTATTTGTGGCAAGCCAAGAATTTCGACATTTTCTCTATGCTTGATTTAGCTCATGATTGATGCAGAAAATACATTTTGTATAAACACACTTTCGCTAGTCGGGGCTGCAATGTTGCCAAATTGACATTTTTTCAAAATCTGTACAATTAACACAGAATAGTAATATATACTTCAAATTGTTAGCAGAATCAGCATAATTTATATTTGTTTACTTGAATCTGAAAAGCTTGACCGAATAACGTTTCACTTTAAAAAAATACATTTACAATGCAAATAATTGTGCTCCCAAAACGATTGGCTTTTATAAAATGAAGCAATCACAAAATTAAAAGAAGAAAAGTAAAGATCAATGTAACGTAAAGAACGTTTTGTAATAAACTTAATATTGCGTTTTTGTACTAGTATTATGATTTTCCTTATTAAGTATTGTATTTAAATTTTTATGGTGACTTATTTAAAATTTTCCAGTTTTTCACTTTATTATTTATATGCTTATTAATTTTACAAGATTGTATTTTAATTTGTATGTTTAGTTTCATTCGGTGTGAAAAAATAAGATTCCTTAACATTTTTTAATGTGACCCGCGACTCTGTATGCAATGCTAAATTTGGCTCGCGATGGTCAACGAGTTTGACATGCCTGTTTTAAAAGATTTTTAACACGATTTGATTGTTTTTAGAAAATATCGGTCTATGAGTCTGCATGTGACAAAAGTTTCTGGCAGCTCTATCTCAAGAACAAATGTACTGAATTTCACAAAACTTTAGATTTAGTTTGACCTTGATACAAACTGAATCTGATAAATTTTTGGTGTATATCGACTGACAGGTGGCGCTGCTATGCTACATTTTTTGCGAGTTATGCAATAGCTATATCTGAATAACTAATGCACGGAATTTCATCAAATTTCAGATTCAGTTAATTCTTCATATGAATTGATGTTATGCACATTTTGGTGTATATCGCTTCTCAGATGGCGCTGCTATGTAGCATTTTTCACAATTTCTACTCAGCGCCATGTGAAAGGGGGGGGGGGTTGAAGAGGGAGCGAAATTTTTACTACAACGTCACTACTGGCCTATCACAAGAAAAAGTTTGTGTGTGTGTGTGTGTGGGGGGGGGGGGGGCGCTAAATAGGAACTCTGAACCAGACGCAGTTTTTTTTCTTCGTACGCCCCTGTTTCCACTTTAGCTCTATCTCAAAAACTAATGCACACACTTTCATAAAAATTTAGATTCAATTAGTTCTTGATATGATTTGATGCTGATTACCGTTTGGTGGAAATCGCTCAAGAGGTGGCGCTGCTACACTGCATTATTCATGATTTACGCAATAGCACTATCTCAAGAACTAATTCACGAATTTTCATCAAAATTCAGATTTGATAAATCCCTGATATAGGATTAGTGTTGTTTAGATTTTGGTGTAAATTGCCCTACAAGTGGCGCTAATATGCTGCATTTTTCAGGCTTTTGCAATATATGTATAGACTATGAGAGTATATAAAATGTTATTTCGCAAACTAATGCATGGATTTTCATGAAAATTGAGATTCAGCTGGTACCTGATAAAAATTGATTCTGATCAATTTTTGGTGTACATCACCCCCCACCCCCCCAAAACACACTGTTTTGCAGTTTTTT
Organism: Maratus speculifer; assembly: GCA_964019185.1. NCBI lineage: Eukaryota > Metazoa > Arthropoda > Arachnida > Araneae > Salticidae > Maratus > Maratus speculifer. Next base: position 273,369,691 of record OZ025289.1, on the reverse strand, counting down.
TATTTTTGAGGTTTTTCCAATTGCTCTATCTTAGAAACTAATGCGCTGATTTTCATCAACCAGTTAGATTTAGTTACAAGTTGACATATGTTTTGGTGTAAATCACCTAGCAGGTGGCGCTACTATGCTGCATTTTTCATGAAGTATTAACATATGAGATAGAAGAAAGTTTTGGATTTACCACATCTGACTAGCTTATTACTTTTTATTTTCTTTACAAAAATAAAGTATTGGATTCATTAAAAATTTACACTTTTGGTTTTCGAAGGATTTATCGTTTTCGAAGTCTTCGACTGTCTCGAATACGATTTGACTTTTTTTTTATAAATTGTCTGCCTGTCAGTCTGTTAATATCTGATCAGTTCCTATTTGTTTTTGTCTCCGACAAAAATTTTGTGGGCGCTCTATTTCATTAACTAATGTTTGGAATCTGTTGAAACTTTAGATTTTGTTAGACTTTCGTATAAATTGGTGCGGAAATATTTTGCTGAAAATCGTTCAACAGATGTCACTGCTATGTCTTCTAATTACTTCAAGATCACAATCTCATGAACTAATGCAAGATTTTTCTTGAAACTTTATATTCAGTTAAACGTTGCCACAAGTTGTTGCTTATTAGGTTTTAGTGTAGCTCACTCAAGAGGGGGTTTTGCTATGCTGCGTTTATCAGCATTGTTGAACCCAGACATTTTTCTCCGGGAGGGATTCTGTGGCTCCATTAGAGAGACTTCAGAGAACGCTAGAACGTTTTGTATATTAGCATAAAATCTCAAATCTTTCGGAGGGATATTTCACTTTTTTCGGATGGAGATACCTTCGGGATACCTCGAAATTCAACCGGTTTTCACGATACATATGATTTTAGGGATCATATCTCAAGAACAAATGAGCGGAATTTCATCAAATTTAATTATCTGTCGGACATTGTCATAAGTTGTTCTTGATTAGGCTATCGTGTAAATCATGTCAGGTTATGCTGCTATGCTGCTTTTTTAAGGGGTGTTGAATTCAGATATTTTTCTTCGGGAGAGATTTTTGCGGTTCTGGAAAGAGACTTTCTAGATTTCTGTATATGTGTGGGAGGGACGGGGGTTGGACTTTTCTCCATGAAGCATTTAAAAATCTGGAATCTTCCTGACGTACCATTCAATGCTTCGGGAAAGGGTAATGTCCTTCGGTACAACACCCTGAATTCAATACTTTTTTTCACGATGTTAGCGAGAATATTTCAAGAATTAATGAACATAATTTCATCAAACTTAATATTCTGTTGGATGTTGACATAAGATGTTCCTGATTAGGCTTTCGTGTAAATTATGTAATAGACTATGCATTTTTTTATGATATTTAGGATAGCTCTATTTCAAAACTTATGCATGAGATTTAATCAAACTTCATATTCTGTTGCTCGATTTCAAAAATAGATCCATATTATGCTTTGTATACTGTCCAAAAGGTGTCGCTTTTATGCTCTTTGAATTTCAAATTTTTATTGTAGACATCTAAGAGCGTGCGAGCCGAAATTCAACAATTTGTTTGGATAATGAAGTGCTAATATTTTGTTTTAAAATTTAAAATGCACATACATCAATGAACTTGTGCTTATTGAATCCTCATGATGGACAATTTTGACACCGTGATAGTGAAATTTGAAGTTTTAACATGTATGAAATAGAAATTTTGGGATTAGCACATTCGAATACTTTATCTTCGACATTTGAAGGAAAATGAAACCTTCATGATATTACCTTCAGAGAAATCGATTAAAATTTTTAAAGTATCGATTAAATCGAGTTGGCAATAGTATCGATTAAATCGATTTAAAAAATCGAAATTGCCCATCACTAATTTGCGGTTTTCACTAAAACTATTTTTTATGTCGGTATTTTCATGAAAATAAATTATAAATATAAATTTCAAAAAATGTCGATAGAAGGCGCTTTAGGCTTTCGAGTAACGAACAACTATTTTTTGCATCTCATTAAATATTTTCGGAAGCTTAGACTTAAACTTAAATTTTGAGCTCAAAATCTGAATAGTAGGGAGTGGTTAAGTAGCGCAAACTGTGTTCAGTGGTTCAAATTTCAAATGATTATAAATAAAATATGCTTAAAAAAAAAAAAATACTAACCGACTCCAAAAAAAGCGCTAAAAAGAATTAAATAATTCTTCAAAATTCTCTAATGACAAATCGTTATAAAATAACCAAACATCGGATATCATGTTACGTCATAAAAATAATTAAATTTAATATATAGAATTTAATATCCACCAAACATAGGTTTTCCAGACAATATTTTTTACAAGAGATTAATTTACATATTTTTGATTTAATTTATGAATATATACATATAAAAAGTAATGAATTACTTTTTGAAGTTGGTGCCAAACAATCACAATCGATAATGATTATCTCCATGTTATTTATGGTACTAGACATAATATATCGACAATTTTTATTGTACTTAAGATAGTTTGGCACCAACTTCAAAAAGTAATTCATTACTTTTTATATGTATATATTCATAAATTAAATCAAAAATATGTAAATTAATCTCTTGTAAAAAATATTGTCTGGAAAACCTATGTTTGGTGGATATTAAATTCTATATATTAAATTTAATTATTTTTATGCCGTAACATGATATCCGATGTTTGGTTATTTTATAACGATTTGTCATTAGAGAATTTTGAAGAATTATTTAATTCTTTTTAGCGCTTTTTTTGGAGTCGGTTAGTATTTTTTTAAGCATATTTTATTTCCTTTTTTTTTAGTTGTTAATACAGTAATACATAATTATGTGTAATGACATATGATGGCTCTTTGCAATGCATTATTAATGTTCGCACTTAGCTGAGTTCTGATGTATTCGCTTTACTTGTCACGGTTTGATAGTCAACTTTTCAAAAGACACTTACAATATTGGTAAGTATCATTGTGAATCTTTAGGTTTTCTGTACGTGGTAACTTCTTCAGATCTGGCACGACGAAAAGCTACTGCATTCATGAAATCTTAAAGTCTACTTCGAATCGTACGGACATCGGAGTTGGGTATTGAAAAGTGACAATGCATTAAGTAAAGTGTCCTTACACATAACAGCACGGCAAAGTGCTTACGTATATGAGTATCCAGCAAAATGACTCCATATATCAATGTGTAGAAAAATGCTTTTCTAGGTTAATCAAAAGTACTCCCTCTTCAGTAAAAAAAGGAAAAAGAAAGATTTTAGCAAAAATCGCACTATGATTCAATAGATAAACAGCAACAATCTAAATCCTATAAACGCAGTAATGACATCGGAAATGAGCGGTGATGATTCGACGAGGAATCCGAAACTCATGACCTATACTTGGCTGCATCTATAAGAGAGTGACAGCATTTGATGCCCAAATATTTTTTTCACAGACGTTTTGTCCCAACTACACTATTAAAAATGTGAAACTTTTGCTACATCATCACTCCACCGCTTATATAGAAAACGATTACATGTATTATGGAGGATTCTCAATGGTCAAAATAGAGATATACTATAAAAGCGATGGAGTGATGATGCAGCAAAAGTTTAAAAATCTTAACAATGTATCGCAATGCTAGGCATTTTATATTATAAAATTTGATGAGGATTTCCTGAAAGAATTCGATTGTACGCGTATGAGAAGTTAACAAGATTGATGAAAATAGCCCGTTCAACAAGATGCTTGGTGACTCGTTTTTGTCCAGAATCGTTTCAACCAATCATTATACTGTGCTCTATGTGTCGTCATATTCACATCGAGGAATCCTACATGAACAAAATCTGAAATCATTCTGGTGTCTATTCCGGTAACCAAATCTGAATCTAAAGATAATTTTGTTACACATAGCTATGCGCTATATTATGGAGTGATATGTAGAGATAATGTTTTCCTCCGGAACAAAATATATACTAAAGGATTTTCATCTTTTCAACAACTATTTCCGATGTCGATTGGAATCGATGTCAATTTCCGCTTTAGTGGATGTGAGAACTTGTCCAGTTAAGATTTAATATTTTGGAAATTTACCGCATCCAGAAAACTTTAATGTCCACAATGAAATCTGTAGAAATCGGAAATGAGCATTGAAAAGCTGACAATCCATCAGTACACCGTTAAAAATATTGTGAAAAATTATGTTTGTTTTTAAAGCTATCTATTTTCTGACTAATGAGAACGAACTGAAATCGCCTATGGATCGTTTTCATTGGTCAGAAAATAGATAGCCTTTAAAAAACAGAGCTATTTTTCATATTTTTAACAGGATAAAGTACCTTACACAATCAGAACGCGTCAAGTTGCTTCCATGATTTAATTCATAACAAAGTAATTCTATATGTTCGTACGTATTAAAATACCCCTTTCAGTCATAAAAACTAAAAAGGAAGATATTATCAAAATGACATCATAATTCAATATGCCTCTATAGGAAAGTGGCAACATTTAAAGTTACGACTGTTTTTTAACAAACGCGGTTTTCCAAAGTACAGAAAATTTAAGAATTTCTATTCCAGAACTTGGCGGTAGTTGCCTGAATGAATTTGTTTTTCGAGTGCAAGCAGTTAACTATCTTAACTTTAATGATAAGCTTTTCAATTTTTTTCGTCATTTATATTTTTCTAAATGTAAATCTAAAGACAGTGTACATACACATAGCAATGTACTTTAATCACTTTTTGAATCAGGCGTAACAAGCACCCTGATACACAGACACTTGTGTTTTGACGTATAAGGCTCTTTAAAGAAGAACTGTCAGCTTTACGATACCAATTTCTCATGTCTGTAGGTATCGATATGGATCTTTCATTTTGGTGGATACGAGAATTGTTCCAGATAAGATTTCGTACTTTGGAAAAAACTCGCATCTGCAACGGTGGTTAGGATCCAGAGGGATTATTCGCTGTTTGGCGAATCAAGATTGACCAATCATAAGCCTTCATTTTTGAGAACTTTTCATTGTTTGAAGGACAGTGTCTAGAATACATGGAGTGAAAATCTGCTAACCAAACAGTGCTTAAAATTTGTATCCTTTAAATGGGCAACGATGATACTGAATTCCAAAGTGTCGATCAAAGCGACATCTGCGGGATTTTCGCATTGCATTGTCTAGACTAGCAATAATTCTTACAATTTTAAAAAATGTCCTGCATATGTTGCTCCTATCTTTAGATTTCATCAGCATCGTTGCACATTTTAAAAAATACAATATTTTAGCGCTTTTTTAAGTGTTACTGAGATAGCCGATTTCCATACTATATACCTTAGATGCTATACTTCCGGTTTGGTGGATAAGAGAACTTGGCCGGAATCCAGGTAGAATTTGACTTGCTAGCGAAACCAAATTAGCCAATCGGAAGCCTGAATTTTTGCAAAATTTTCACTGATTTGAGTAAATTTTCTTATTAATCAATTTCATTTCGCAAACAGCGAAAAACTGATGTGAATCCGCCACCCATGTCCAGTTAGGATCTCACATTTTGAAAAGGCTGTGTGTCTATATAAGAATAACATAAAAGCATGAATGATTTTTTTAAGTTTCTACGGACTTTTTGCACACCCTATATATAATGGCGTAAGATAATGAAGTATACGCCGAGCCGGGCTGAGACTGTAAGGAGGGGGACTTGGGGAAACATTATTCGAGGAGCCCCCTTCTATCTTTTAAAAAATTTCGTGAATTGTGCTGAAGGGATTTAAACTAAACTTCATACCTATTGTATATATGCATAAATCTCGTGCCAAGTATTATTCACATCTACATACAAAAAAGAAGCCAACATCGATAACTTTAAAAAACTATAAAATACTTTTTTGTCCGATTATAGGAATATAAAGATAAGTGTAAACTATTAAAATGTAAAGACAATTCTTTCAGTCATTATTGGCCATTTGTGTTAATACATTTCTATTTAACTTAATCTTTGTTTTCAATTAATATGCATTTGAAGGATTCTCTCACAAGGAAGGTCTCCATTGGGGGCATACTCAGAATTTTTTGAAAAAAATACGAATTAAACTACTCATGTAGGTAATAAAGGATCAGTGAAAATTAGCGGCGGAATTACATTATTAGATATGTAAAAAAATAAAATAGTTTGGAATAATTGGCGTGAAAAGCTGAAAGCGACGCGGGATTTGGCGAGCAGTGCATTTCCCCGCCAAAAGCAGACGATTTTAACGAATCTGAAAATTGATTTTAATTGACTTCACTGTTAAAAATCTGCAGCATTTACTGCAACGTCACTCCACTACTTTTATAGAATATCTCTCTTCTGACCAATGAGAATGCTCCATAGCACGGTGAATTGACCGTTTTCTATAAAAGCGGTGGAGTGACGCTGCAGAAAATGGTACAGATTTTTAGCGGTGTTGGAGCTTGTGCAACACTGTTAAAAATCTGCTGCATTTTGCTGCAACGCACTCCACCGCTTGTATATAATATCTTTATTCCAACCAATGAGAAAGCTCCATTTCACGGCCAAGTAACCGTTTTCTATACAATCAAGGGAGTGTGTTGCAACAAAATGCAGCAGATTTTTAACAGTGTATTTTTCAATTTGGAACAATTTTAATCAATTTAAATTGTGTTTTAAATGATAAAATATATTAATTTCGTTTTGTTATAAATGCATATAAACGTATATGACAAAATTACACATAAAGTAAAGTAAAAATGCAGAACTAAAATTACTTAAACTAAACTTATTTAAATAAATTAAACATAGAAAGTTTTTTCTTTAAAAATTATTCGAAGCGTAAAAGCGTATTTTTCAAAATTTCGTTTTTTCGCCAACCGGAGATAAATTGCCAAATAAACGAAATTTTTATTATTTTTTTACGGACGTTATAAGGAGGTTCCGCCGAAATTTTTTTTATAAACATATATAAATATATGAGAAGAACATTCTGTATTTTTTTCAGATTTTTCTGAGTATGCCCGTATGGAGACCTTCCTTGTCAGATGCAAATCCAAGCAATGGTATGCATTTGATAATAATAGAATGTAATTAATGCCAAGACATTTTTCGTTTTCATATATGTCCAAACAGACATCACCAAGGTTTGGATGTAGCAGAGGATTTCCTTACTTAGAATGCGTGCTGTATCCAGGATAAAAATCCAAAATGAATATGAGTGGCAATAAAAGCTCTGAGAGTATGTTGTTCTTCTCTTACAGAAGTACGAGGTACACTTATTTTTCCCAAACGTAATTTCCATGGTTTGAACAAAAACTTAAGCAGAAAATAGATTACTGGGTTGTTAGTATAAAATTTTAATTATTAACTTTTCTGATGACGTATTGTATACGAAAACAGGGGGAGCAATAAGAAGAGAGATCCCTTAAATCTGAAATGAAGATTTTTGGCCACATTTGATCCTTTATGGGCATTTTCGTAGATATGTAAATACGCAGCACCTATAGTCGTAGTTCAGTCCATCCATCTGTCTGTCTATCCGCAAATAACAGGGCAAACACTATCCAACCGAATTTTTTGAAATTTAAAATAAATAATTTCTGCATAATTTTGTCGAGTCATTTCAAATTTTATAAACATCGGATGTATAATTTAATTACAGGGACAATCAAAAGTATTCCGTTACATTACGACTAATGTGAAAAAAATAGTTTCAAGTGTACTTTAATGATGTCACTCTATTTCCAACATAATAAAATAGATAGGCATCTATGAAGTATATACCAAAACATACATTCTGTACAATCTGTGATGCAAAGAATATTTTTTATTAATTTACAGGGCCACACAAAAGTCTACCTTGCATCATGATATTAGAGGAAACTTCGTTTGGGGCACGTTTTAATTATATTAAACTATTTCATATTTTACGAAATAGATATACGTTGCTGAGCACTATGGTTGAGGAGCTGAGGTTTACTACAAATTACTTTTTGTATAATACGAAGCAGATAGTATTTACAGGGACGTACGTAAGTTTTCGGCTACTATATTGTATCCGAATTATTGCATACTATTACAACAAGATCTAAATATTTTTTAAATTTCGTTATAGTACGAACGCTTCTCATTTGCTACGCTTGATGTGGTATTTTCGACTTGTTTATCATTTGACTTCTCTTTAAAGGATAACTTATTTCTGGCCTTGGAAGCCTCTCAAATCGGGAAAACCAGGGCACACTTTAACTCTGTTTATTCGATTAGGGGCCATATAGAAGATTTCGTCTTCTTGATCGATTGGTTTCTATTATGCGATTTGTTTTAGTGCCATCATGAAAGCCCAAAACATTGACTTTAAAAAGTAAAACTGAAAATTTTATCATGAAAATAAATCGCAAAGTTACAAAATAGTGTATACAGAATGTTGTAAAGTTAAAAAATAAACAAACATCATCACCGTAGCGATTGACCAAAATGAATTTAATGTTTGTTTAGTTAATAACTTTGAAACATTCCGTATTTACCATTTAGTAAAAGTTGTGATTTATTTTATTTTTACAATAAAATTTTCAGTAATATTTTTTATGATGTAATTGTGCAGTTTGTTTATTATATATATATATATATATATATATATATATATATATATATATATGTGTGTGTGTATATAAAATTTCGTTCCGTATATATAATACGCTAGAATTAAAAAAAAATTTTATATGTATGAATGTACGTATTTCTTGAAATATATATACATTTAAAACATTTTCGAAACTGAGACCTAAGATCAAATTTAATCCCCCCCCCCCAAAAAAAAAAAGTCACGTAAACTTTTTTCATTTCTTCATTTTTTTTTTCAAAGACACAAAAGTTCAGCGTCACATAAACATTTACGCGATACCCTACACAATGAATAAATAATAAGGCTAATTGAGTTACAGAAAAACATTTTTTATTTTTCAAGTAACTCAATTAGCCGCTCTACATCTTTCCTAAATAGGTTTGTGAATTTTAATAATTTATAAATATGTGGTTAAACCTTTAAATATCTGTAAATATATCTGTAAGTATTTGTATATAATAGTTTTTATTACTTCGCCCAGTTTGAACTTTCTACGTTCCATAGTTTATCAGTAAAATGACTGTGACAGACAGACATAGGAGTGATCTTATAATGGTTAAGTTTTTACTATTTAAGTACGGAACTCTAAAAAATAAAAGCAAAATACACTGAAGTGAAAGAGCAAAATCAGGTAAAATAAGTAAGAAAAATCATTCGATAAGCATAGATTATGAAACACTTTCCAACTCCTCATGTAATGTTTAACAAAACTTCGTTATTTAGGTAAATAAGGATATAAAGTCAAATATGTAATCCAGTACTATTGAAAAGCACTGTATTTGATCTGTCAGCTAATAGACATACTATATAGTAAGAAATTTTAGTTTAGCAAAAAATGCCTTGTAGCTCGAAATTTCTCTTTCAGCAATTTATACTAATAGATGGAAACATACTTGAATACTTTGTTCAGCCTTGTAGTTTGCCTGGTAACTTTATTACACATCAGTGTTAAGATAAAATTCATTTTAAACCAAAACACTCTTAAAACAACTGAAATCACTTTCTGATAAATTATCATCTATAGGCTCCATGCACCCAATTCCTTGCGTGGTCCTGTATATAATTTTATCTATATTATGCAAACATTTCTTAGTAAATTTAATGCAGTTCAGCGTAAAAATGCATAATTTATTTAAGAATCACCTTTTAGTAATTTATGCTCATAATTAGTAACGTTGGCGAGCCTTTTTGGTAGCCCCGTATATTAACTATTGCATTTATTCACGCCATATAATATGCATAAATTTAATGAAACTTATACGCACATATCATAATTTTATCCATCCATCAGCTATCATCGGATACATATACAGTACTTCTAAAAGAATGTACTATTTGAAATCTTTTGTGTGCCCCAGTAAATACTATGTACTTTATATTAGGGAAAGCAGTATCGTATAATTTATACTAAGCCTCATTGACATACATCAATTTTATTATACATGAAACAGTTTAATATATTTAAAATATGTCACACGTAATTCCCCCTTTTACCATTATCTAATAGAATTCTTTTGTGTGACCCTGTAAATGAATAATAGCTATATTTTCACCTTATATTTTATAGAATGCATATTTTAATGCACCTCGTAAAAGCATATAAATTTTAATATGTTTGACAGGGTATAACATCTTTTCAAATTCCTTTGAAACGATTTTTCCCCATAGGCCGTAATGTAATGGGAAACTTTTGATTCTACCTGTAGATAAACTAATCTTAGTAGAACTTTCATTTTCAATAGGGTTCGTGCTATTGTAAATGTCAATAAAGTCCTAAAATTTCATGGCAATCTGAGTATATTTACGTGAGTTAGAGCGCGGGCAGACGGCCAGACAAACCGAATGCATAAGCACTTTTCAACTTTGTTGGAAAATGCTAAAAAATGGATAGGAAAGAACAATTAAGATTAAAAAGTAAATGCAGTGTTATGAAAACAGAATGCAGCAAAAACTCAAAGCCAATCTCTAAAACAATCTGACAGTGAACTTAAAGCAGAAACAGAAGATATGAAGAATATCAAACTTCAGAATTATCCTAGCCCATACCTTCCAGTAACCAAGCAGAAAATATCTAGGCCAACACGGAAGATAAAAAGTAAAAGTGAATTAAAGTCATTTTAAAAGCGAAATATTTGCCTAAAATTTGTAGTAATAAACAGTCCATTGATAAACCTTATGTTGTATTGGTCATTCATAAATTACTTCTTGTTTTGCGCAGAATTAAAGTTAAAAGTTTGATAGATGAATGTTGAAGAATTCATTATTTAATAATCGTAATATATTCAGTATCATGTATATGAAAGTTACATTTTTTAAAAGTCATTGAATTAAGTTATTAGTACATTAAGTAATTCAATAAAAGATGTTTTAACTCTCAATTTTATGTTTTTAAACTCCATATTAATTTAAATAATGATGGTAATTAAATAAATATTTTAAAATGCATTAACATACTTAGGTCTTTTGGACGTCTTATTTAGGTTTGAATTATTATAAATGTGACAAAAACTGTAAATGTGACATAAATGCAATAATTATATATTTTTGCATAGTAGTAGCTAACTATTCAATTTCTACAAAACAAGTTAATTTTGAATTAGCAGCACATTATACATTTTTTTCTTTTTATTAAAATATATATTCATTTAATAAAAGGAAGATAAATACATTCGAAAAATGACAAAACAGTGGGGGATCGAATCTCATTTAGGAGCAATGATCTCATTTTCAAACTTTTAAAAGTTTTTATTATTACTTTATGTAGAACTAGAGTTCAGAAATTTACATATTTATAAGGAAAATAAAGTTTTTATGCAATGGAAATAATTATCGCCTGAAAGAAAATTTAATTCTGAATTCAAAAGAAGAAATTCAAATAACTTTAATACGAAAAACGTTACTTTTACTTAATTTAAAAGCAGAAATTTCAAAAAAATATTCACTATTTCGAGCGCTTTCGCAAATTCAATTTTTGTTTTTAAGAGGATGATTTATTTAAAAGAACCCAGCTAAAGATTTTCTGTATTTTATATAGGAAGAGAGAATTTGAAATAATAATTTAAAATATGTTTTATTAGATAATTTGTTTCAGTATTATTATGATATCTCATGTTTCACTTAAACGAGATAGATAAATTCATGTTCTGCTTTATGTATTATAGCAACTGTAACATTTTTAAAGTGAAAATTTTTCTCCTTTTTTACTTTTATGGTGATAATAAATCCAAAAAAAAAAAAAAAAAAAATCTTATAAAGTGGAGTTAATATGTAACGCATATGACTCATCTTTCTAGCTACATTTTACAAGATTGAGCTGTATAAATTTGTTCTTTTATGTTAATTGTTTTTAGTTATATCAATTTTTAAACCGATCTGCTCAAATTATAATGAGTTAATAAACTATTGTTTGTATCTATTCCGGTTTCCGTCAAAAAATCAAATTAAACAAATATTTAAAATCTGTTAATTATAGATTTTATTTATTAGGAAATTAGTTACATCATTAATGTAAGCAATAGCAATACAAAATTCACAAATAATTATTAATAGTTTTTTCACTTCATAGCTGGGGGAAAAGAGGCACATAGGAAAATGGGACACATTCGGAGAAAGTCATCTCACAATATCTATGGGGAAAAAAATTCTCAAAAGCTTTCCAAAACATGGCACCAGTTTTGCCCATTACCCAGCGTTTTTGTAAATATCGCAGAAAAACTAGTAATATTCCGTGTAAAAAAATTCTATTTTTGATGTTCAAAAGTAACTTTTCAACATCATTTAACATGATATATTTTTTAAGTTACTGAAAGTTATAGCAAGGAACTTTTAAGATTTTGAAAATACACACAATAAAATTGTTTTTATAATTTTAAAAATATCCTATCGAGTTAAAGTAATTAGGACTAAAATGTTTTTTTAAAAATTGGTCCTAATTGGCACATTAGGGCAGTCCCAATGTTCCCCAGCTTCTACTAATATATGACGCACAGAAATTTTCAAACTTTTCTATTCTTTTCCCCATTTACTACTAAATGTAACTAGTTTCAAATAATGAGCGTAGTTAGGTTTAATGATTTATGTTTATTTTGAAATTTTTAACTGGAAAAATCTTGGCATACAATGAAATTTCGATTTCTTACCAAAATGGCGTTCATTTATTAACATTTTCTCATCATACTTCCCACCAGCTGCAAACTCTTGATGTAGGAGTCTTTGATTTGTTCAAATCACGCATCAAAAGGTTTTTCAAAAATCGGATGATTTCAAATTCTGAGAAAAGATTTTCTATATATGAAATTCCCGATCTTCTGACACTTGCACAAAATACGTCATTTAATATTTGCAATTTTATAAGTGGATTTAAATGTACAGGAATTTAATCAAAGCATTTTCAGTGTAAATGATTTTGCAGCTTCTCACTTAACTGAAATACCAAATCCTGAAAATCTGGAAAATGATGTAATCAAAACCATCCGCTTTTGAAAATTACCAAGATAATGGTGTTGTTCCGCGTCCTTCTCTGTCAAACTCAAACTATCATTAGCAATACTTTTGTTATTATATCAAAAAATGAAGAAAATGTTCTTCTCCAGTCACTCCAGTAGCCATAAGATTCTATTCAAAAGCTTTCCGTAGGACTATAAAACAAACGGTTAGAAAACCTGGAAAGTCTCATATTCTAACTTCTATCACAAAGAAAAATAAAGTAAAGAGAAAAGTTGGGAAAAAACAACTGAAGAAAAGATAATTAACTAAAGCAGTAGCGAAAATAATTAAAATATCTAAAGTAAAAATTCCACTATTAATGATTTTGAATAAAGTTTTTTAAAGACAGCAACTGTTATTCTGAACTTCATAGTGAGTTAAATTTTGATGAAGAGTTAAAATTGTTGAACCTGTCTCTGACAAATTATAGAATAATGATTTTGTATTGTCAAATATTTGGGAAATGTCACAGCTTCTTCCATGTTTCCATATTACGTGAGCCGGGTGGAATCTGTTGTAAGTTAAGAAATAATGTTTCTTAGAGAAAAAGGAGAATTGCTGGATTTTAACTTAAATAACGAAGATATAAGTGTTGTTAATAAAGAACATATTTTTCTAAAACTTCCTCAGCCCATAACTGCATTTGAATATCATCAAGTGCATTAACATCCATGAAATTCTGAGTTAACTTAGATAATTTTTATGTCCGACAGTGATACAAAAGCTGATTTTTTTTAATTATTAAAAACTTTTAAGCATAAATCGGTTTTAATTTACGTCTAAAAGTTTAAAATAACGTGGTGACCCAATTTATCCTCATAGCAATTTAAACCTATCCCAAAGCACCCCACGCAAAAGCACATTGGGACAATATTTTTCATTATATTCTTTAACTAAATAAAAATAAATATTTAACTCTTTATTTTATTGGAGGCTTTAAAGATTGCCGAGAGTAGGGACTACAAAATGGTGATATTAGTTATTTGAACTAAACCATAAGAACTTAAATATATGACAGTAATTTAAAATCGTGGACATGTGCCCTACTCTTCCATAACACAGGTTACAAAACTTGAATTTTGGAACTCGATAACATGCGTACAGACAGCTATGTAAATGAATAAAGCGTCAAATAGTCTTAAAAAACAGAAAAATGCATTGTTGATTAGAGTGTCTAATATTTGTTTTTAATGTCTAAAAAACCTGAAAATTAATATGGTCAAAGTGAAATAAGGGGCTATACTTATGTAACGTTATCAACATTTTACAAATTTTGTACCCTCTTCCCCCCCCCCCCACTTGAAGATATTCTACGTTATCATTCGTTGACCCCACTCTTAGTTAATAAAGTTATCAATGCCTAAAGAATATTTTATTTTTACATTCTTTTTCTTTCTTTTTATATGTTTGCAGCATCTGAGCAATTTATTCTACATTTATTAGTCGCATAGTTTACGGATTCAAGAAGTCAATAAAATATAGATTCATCAAACAAATAACATTTAAAAGTGTTAATTACTATTTAAAAATATTTGATAGTAGCTTATTGTTACATAATGCATTCAACAGTAATATTTTCTTCTTCCTTGTGCCTGAAAAGGGTAAAAGCAGAACTTATCTGGAAAACAATGGATAGCATTATTACTCGTTATATTAATGCATGGAAATTTTTTTCCCAGAGAGAAAATTCGCCTTGAATATAACATATCAAATGAAAATCAAATTTTGAATTGCTTAAAATTCTCTCTGGGAAAAAATTTTCCATGCATTAATATATATTCAATCGATGCTGGATAAACTTGAGTTTCGTGATTGCCCCAGATCGGTGGCTCGCGGATTATATTCCATCTTGTACTGCGTTTGTAGCCTTGCCAACAAGTAATTGTGATAAGTTCCTTGCTGGGTGTCGTTCCATGTGGTTTAGTCGGTAGAACGTCAGTGCGCTATACTGATGACCCGGGTTCGATTCCCGGCATGGAATCTTTTTCACTAGGTTGGCATTTGCGCCTTTTAAGCAAATCAAAATTTGATTTTCATTTGATATATTATTACTCGTTTTTTACTGGTAAACGCAAGCATCATTTCTAATAAATTATGTTCCTGGTTTCGCTAACACCGAATTATACGCATAAATAACAGAAGAATAAGAATGTCAAACGTTGGAACGAATGCATTGGAATGAAATAATTTTATAAACATGTTTTGGATTTAATAATAGCGTTGTATTTTCATAAAAACATTAGGTGGCTCAGTCCTCAACGAGCTACGCACGTCAACCCCCGTTGGGATACCACAAACTCTAAAAACCCTACTCCTAGAAATACCCTAGATCACAAAATTTCATTGTCAGCGGCGGTGACAGCGTTAGTTTCTTTTTCTTAGAACAGAGTGAAACAAAAATAATAATAAACAAAAGGTAACAGACTATTTGAATTAAAGAAAAAGTTACTTAAGAAAAGTTTGATTAAAACAAAAATGATAACGATATCAAAAAGGAAACCCCCCTCCCCCTAGAAATAGTTAACGCTATCAAGTACCAGAACCCCTCCATGTTCCTCCTTCCTAAAGTGATAACGTTATATATACACAGCTCCTAAATGTATCATAAATACGTTTCCTTTTCTAAAACTTTTTATCGCTATTGTGATTGAATTTTTTTTTTAAGTTTTAAAATAGTCTTTAAAAATTTTGGTAAATTCTAATTTGGTATTTTACCATGGAAATGTAATTTTATGAATGTGTTTGGAATATCTTAGCTTTTTAATTTAACTTAAAGATTTTTTTTTCTTAATGAAAAGAAAGTCAAGCAGTTAACAAAATAGTTTTGAATTGTTTATGTTAATAAGATTGGAATGCAAGTTAAATCGTTACCAGTTCCTTTCTTTTTTCTAATGACTGGATTAATATGAATTTTAAAAAGCAGGAATGCTTTGATTTTCTATTTTCTTCAATGTACGTTAGATATGTATAGTAAACGTAAAAAAATTTCCTTCTACTTTTATTCTGGATTTACATGTTTTGGTATGTCCCGAAAATGATTTGAATATTTTTGAAAATCCCTTTTATCTATCTGTATGTGACAATGTGACAGAAATATTGCAGCTGTTCTAACTCAAGGACTAATATACGCAATTTTATCAAACTTAGCAATCAGATATAGAACTTGACATAAAGAAAGATTAATTAGACATTGGTGTATATCTCCCAAAATTTCGCGACATCTCGGTTGTAGAGATGCTGTGTTTGTCACGATTTTTGTGATAGTTATACCTCAAGAAATAGAGCACGGAACTTTATAAAACTAACTTCATTTATTCCTTGGCATAAACTGACGCTGATTGCATTTTGGTGTGCTATTTCACACCAATTTCCCCGATTCCTACGATAGCTATATTTCGGCATCTGATGATGGAATTTCACCAAACGTAATACAAAGCGCGGTTATTAATTTCTAAGACTGATATAATAATTTCAGAAAATATTTTATTGAATTCATATCCATTCAATGTTACTTCGAAGTAATTCCTACCTGCTGTAATTCACTTCTGGGCTCGGCTGTATAAGTTTCGGAAACAATTTTTAAAACCCTCTTTTGGAATGTTCTTTAACCGCTTCCCTGATTTGTCCGTACTCCATACGGGCAACGGCAACGGTTTTTGTGTCTATCATGATTTGCCCGTACCACGTACGGGCATCAATATTCCAATCACGATATATTATTCTAACCCGTAAATTTTTATTGCAAATTTTGCATTATTTAATCCGAGCATCTCCCTGATTCGATTAGATAAAAATTTCTGTTTTGAAAAACGGGTGATAAAAGATAAAAAATTCTGTAAAAGATGCAAAAACGCAAAAAGACGCAAAGACGTCATTGGATATGTGTAGGTAAACTGCCTTCTAAAACAAAATATTTTCGACATAAATGTTTGATAATGTTGTAATTTCCATTCATTGCTTCTGTCATGCACACGGAATGCGGCCATCCAGCTTGCGCTGTCATCTTCCACGCATTCGAGGCCGTCCCGTAAAAGGCTAAACCATACAAAAGTACATGAACCGGATAATACTTTCTCTCTATGAACTTGTTTCAACATTTCATAGGATTATGTGGCGGTTTTATTCAATCTGATCCAGGAATGTTCATTCTCAATTTACTGTTCATTCTCAATTTACTGTTCATTCTCTGCTACATATCGACTTCGACAACAAAATTTATTAGCTGTACGTTTTAATGTGTGTTTCAAAGTTAACCTCTTCCTTATAAATTGTGGCGATGATATTGTACATCCCCACATAAACGGCCTTTTAAATACAAGTATTACCTCGTTCTGGCGATTTTCGGTTCTCGTAAAGTTACATCGGTCCTGGAAATTAATGGCCGCACCTTGTAAGAAAATGATGCTTAAGATGAAAACTTAGCTGATTAATATATACATAGATGCCTCAATTAGAAGTGCAACTATGCTACAATTTTTGCGCTGAACGTTATACCCGCACACAGTAATGTAAATTAAAATTTTGTGATTGGATGCAACATATTATTTTTATAATAAGAGAGGTGTAGTACGACAAAATGAAAATAATACTTTTTTAGCTTTAAAAATAAAATATTAAAATTATACATTTTATATGTTCTAAATATTTACTTAGATAAATTTTGTTATTTAAAAATATATAGGACATTTAAAATGTAGTGATACATTTTTATTTAGAAAGTGTTAAATCCAATTATTTATTTTGAGATAAATAAATAAACTGCAATTTTATTTAAATAGAGTACTTGTCTTTCAACCTAAAACTGAAATTTTGTATTACATCATAACATTACTGCATTAAAACAATTGCATTATGGCAATTTTCTTTTGTGTAACGTTTTACATCATCAAAGCTATTTCATATTTTAAATAACTTACAGATATTTTATAAATGGCTATTCCCTTTTTTTCAAGGAGATGAATATTTTTTAATGTGTTTTGAATAGTTTCACTATCTTTTGCAATGTAATATTTTTTTATATGAAAAAAAAAAGCAAACAAGAAAATAACACATTTTTTTTTTTTAAATGTTTGTGTGATTAAAACTGGAGGAAACAGTAAACCACAGTGGTTTTCATTTAATGATTTAAATTTAACAGTTAAAAAATCTAGAACATTGCAATTAATTTTTCTGATGAAGAATACAATGTAATAAAATTGAAATGCAGTTTTTCATCGTTAATTAACACTATAGAAATATGGGGGATGCAAACAACGTTGCCAAATGTAATTATGTTTTATTGAGAAATTTCAAGTTCGCAACAGAAAAAAATCAAAACTAATTTTTTATTAAAGGACATATATATATATATCCGTGAATTGCACTCTCTCTAAGTACTCATGCTTTCTACACTCTAATTTTCGTTTCAGTATTAAGAAGACGGGCTATAGGAGACTTCTCAAAACTATTGCATTGTTTTGCACTGCTGCATAACGCTGACGTCATTGTCACGATGACAATACCAAACGGTTAAATTTATCTTTTAGCGTAATTTTTTTTAACTTCTAATCATGGCAAAATTTAAATTTACTCAATTATAAAAAAAATAATCACCAAACAAGGAAAAAAATGTATTTTCAAATAAAATTTGTTTAAAAACTGTATCGCACTTTGTGTGAAAAATGTATCCAAAATTGTTTAAAAAATGTAAGTCGTAATTTCTAATAAAATTTTGCAGATCTACAACGATCATGATTCCTAGAAACCAAAACCAATCCCAGTAATTATATATATACATATATTATGGTTGTTGTTGTATGTATGTCGGCCAATTATCTACACTATGGGATATAGGCCCTAAGGGGTGGGATGCCCTCCGTGGGGGTCTTTCTAAGGGAACCTAACCCGTATACATATATTATGGAAACAATAACTTTCATAATTCTGCTGAAATCTCTTCTAAATGGATATATAAAATTTAAGGGCATAAAATATCTCTTAAGTTTATTAATGGACAACATCGGACTAAAGGGATGAAAATAAGGAGGATTTTTTTTTTTTTTTTTTGAAAACCAAATAGACATCGAATCAGTTTAAAGTTATTATTACTTCTAAAAAAAGGCCAAAAATTTCGGCATGGCAGATTTTTGATAAAATTAAAAATGTGCTCAAAGAGAGAGAAAGAGAGAGAACAAAAGGGTTTTGGGGAAAAAAATATTCATAACTACACCAATTCTCAAGAAATCAAATCCAATTGAACTTATCATAAATTTACTTAACATTATCTAAAACTTTTGCACAGACAAGTTTTTGATAGGAGCAATTCTTATCATAGCAACTAAATAATGAAATAAAAAAATATATGTAAAATAAAAACGAAAAATAGGGGATGGGATGGAAGAAGAAAAACAATTATAACTTCAATTTTTAAGATGTCAAATCCGACTAAATTTATTACACATCTTCTGAATAATATCTATAACTTTTATACTGACAAGTTCTTAATAGGACCAATGCTTATAGCAAATGCATTATTTTATTTTGTTTTTTAACCAAGTTGTTTTTTCACCCAACTTTTCTCCATTTCTGATTTTTAATGCACATTAATAAATTTATTATTTTACAATTTTTTTTCTTTAAACCACGTGTAAATAGATTTAATATCGTAAGTTTCAATATTTTCTTGCTTATAATACTTAACATTCATTTAATTTCAATTTGAAAGTTTTTTTTTGTTTTAATAATTTTTTTTGTTTAATTTAATTTTTTTCTAAAATATGTAAAAATATCTCTTAAATATGTAATACTCTCTTCTAAAATATGCAAAAATATTTGAATTTAAAATGGAAATAAATCCTCATAAAATGAGTCAAATTAAAAAAATAAATGCATTCTACACATCGGGAACTTCTTATGTATAAAGTGATCTAAAAAATCCCTGTCGGCTGGGCCTATAGGCGGAGGTAGATTTCGAAGAGTGCTCACTTCAACAAATATATATATGATTAGAGATAAACCCAGTTTAATAACTTCATTTGGCCATTTATGAAAAATTTTTAATTTCATTTTTCTGCAAAAACTGGTTTTATCAGAATCATCTTAAGAATAATTCAGCTCAAATGCCCATTTTGACAACATATTTTGAAATAAATTCTGAATTTATTAAAAAATCGACCAAAACAGTACATTATACAGTTCCTAAATAACAAAAAACTGTCAGTTGAATGCATTTGAGAAAAAAATTGAATTTAAAAATGAGTCATAAAATAACCGATTTGTTGTTTGAATACATCCTTAATTCTTTAATCATGATTGCTTCGGAAAATTTTGTGCAAAATACTCACTTTGACAGCATTTTAAAAAATATATTCTATCTTTATCAAAAAACTGGCCAATGCGTCACAGTATATAGTCCCTAATTAAGAGGATCTGTAATTTGGATGCGTTTGAGAGCGAAAATGGATTTTAAAACGAGTCATAAAAAACGCAATTTGCTATGTGAAAACTTCCTTAAATTTTCAAATCACGAAGACTTTGGCAAATTTTGTTCAAAATACCCTTTTTGGTAGCCTTTTTCGAAATATATTCTGTCTTTATCAAAAAACCGATCAATACATCACATTATGTAGTTCCTAAATGAGAGGATCTTTAAATTGGATGCGTTTGAGAGCAAAAATGGATTTAAAAACGAGTCAGAAAAAAACGCAATTTCTTATTTGAACACTTCCTTAAATTTTTAGTCACGATGATTTCGGAAAATTCTGTTCAAAATATTCTTTTTGGTAGCCTTTTTTGAAATATATTCCGTCTTTATTAAAAAACTAACCAATGCATCCCATTATATAGTCCCTAAATAAGAGGATCTGTAAATTGGATGCGTTTGAGAACAAAAATTGATTTAAAAACGAGTCAGAAAAAAAACGCAATTTCTTATTTGAATACTTCCTTAAATTTTCAGTCCCGTTGACTTTGGGAAATTCTGTTCAAAATACCCTTTTTGGTAGCCTTTTTTGAAATATATTCTGTCTTTATCAGAAAATTGACCAATGCGTCACTTTATACAGTTTCTAAATAAGAGGATCTATCATTTGGATGCGTTTTAAATCAAAAGTGAATTTAAAAATGAGTCAGAATATAAGCAATTTAGATTGGAGGTTTTTTCTCCAACACCTATTTTGTTTAATTTCTTTTTGCTATACGAATTGGTCCTATGAAAAACTTGTCAATATAAAAATTGTAAATATTTTTGAGAAGATGTAAAATAAATTTAATCAGACTTGATATCTTAAAAATTGACGGAGTTATGGATTTTTCTCTTTTTTCACCGCCCTTTTTCTTTTCGTTTTTAATTATTTTCATCGGTAAAAGTTGGTCTTATCAAAAACTTGTAAATACAAAAGTTTTAGATAATCTTAAGAACATTTACAAAAAATTTAGTTGGACTTGATATCTTGAAAATTGACGAAGTTATGGTTTTTTTTTCTCTCAAAACCCCAGTTTTTTTCGCCCCTTGAGCCCACTTCTAAATTTATCAAAAATCTGTCATGCATAAATTTTTGGCCCATTTTTAAGAAGTGATATAAACTTTAAACCGATTCGATATCTACTTTAATTAAAAAGTTATGGCATTTTTTTGGTTTTCAGAAAAACGCCCCCTATTCCGACCCCCTTGGTCCTATTTTGCAAATTAAAGAACTTAGCCGAGATTTTATCCCCTTTGATTTTATGTATCAGTTTGGTGGAGATTGGTGAAGAATTATAGAAGTTATCGTGTCCATAAAAAAGTGATATATATATATATATATATATATATATATATATATATATATATATATATATATATATATATATATATATATATATATATATATAAACTGGTGCGATTGCAATAGGTAGTATTTCATACGAAATCTACCTAAAATGATAAAATTCTTATGTAAATTTTTTGCTCCAATAAGAAGTCTTTAATGGAACGATTTTGACCAAATTTAACATTAAATATCTCTAAAAATAATTATTCGATTTAAAAATTGTCTGCACCAATGCATTTATAAAATATTTCTCTATAATATTACTAAATTTCATATTTTTATGTGCAATAGCTCTCTTAAGATGCCACTTGAGTCACTCAAAAGGACCCGGATGATAATGTTAAGTCTATGGGCCGTTATTTTCAAATATCTTCCTCAAATTTTAATGTTTCTTACATCATATTTTTTGCACAGGATAGCTCAGAATGATCTATAACCGGGATAGTTTTTATCTTTTCCATTTTGGTTATATATTTTCTTATATTATGATTGTTTCAATTTCAGAACCGGTTCCGAAATTTAAAGTAATTTTTAAAGAAAAACATGAAATCAAAATAGAAAAAGTAAAAACTACCGGGTTAAATATCGTCTTCAACTATCCTATGCAAAAAAATTCATGTAAAAATATTAAAATTTGAGTGAAATATTTGAAAATAACGCCCCATAGACTTGACATTATCATCTGCGTCTTTTTGAAAGACTAGTGTGGGATTTTAATATTAACAAAAAAAAAAAAAAAAAAAAAAAAACCTGGTCACCCAAATAATAATTAAAAAAAATCATTGTTATCGGCGGTAACAGCGTTAGTTATTCTTTTTTTAGAAAAGAGAGATGCAGACTTTTACATTAGTAGATTTCATCATCCAGTCTCAAATTTAACGTTTGATTCGAAAAATATATTGCTTCACCTGTAGCGTGATCTTTGATTAATCTAATACTTAGCATATTAAAATAATTTATGTTTTTTTATATTGCTATTCATTCTATTACTGTTCGAGACATTTAATAGTACATTAAGTTTAAATTGTTCTCACTATTGATAAAAGCCTACGTAATAAACGTGTAATTAAAGAAGCTATTCTCCGATAAAGTACTTGTAATTAATACAAGGTTTATATCGTAATGAATAGATGTTTTTAAAAATACTTAACCCAAACATCAACATTTACAATTATTTTTATCCGTTCTTTTAACCTTTCACTTGAGAAAACTATTTTTTAAAAATAGAAAAATACATATCATTTAACCATTTGCATAAAAATCTAAAAGCACTTCAGTGTTTTAAGGTTAAACACAACAAAAAGAGTCTTTATGAAGCGATTTTACCTCAGACATTGCCTGAATAGCTCATTTATGCAGATAAACATGTTGCTTTAATGCAGTGAAGTGAAATTCTTTAATAGAATTGAAGCCATTATAAAAAGGATAACAAGCTGATCAATTTACTGACATTTTCAAGAAGTTTCTTCAAGGCAGTGTGTTTTTCGCAGAAAAGATTGCGTAAAACTATATTTTCCCTAACGCATTTTGAAAGATAAATTAATCCGTTAATATAATTCGCATTGCCTTGTAGTAAACAATAACATCAACAATAAAATTAATACAAGAACAAGTCATTGAAGGGTCATTATGATCCGTACCGTATGAATATATTTTGGTTCAAATCAGAAATTTCTTTATAAAATAAATTTAAAAGGTATAAAAAAAGGATAAATAAACATGCTAAACTATATTATATAAAAACTCTGGTGTAAAATATTTTTATGAAACTTGAGTAATATTTATCGCCTTTCTAATTGTAATGGAAAAGGTAAGTTTTTGAATAGGTTCGGGTTTCCGATTTTTAAAACCTTACTTGAGATTTGGTTCGGGTTGTGTTGATGTTACTTTTTTCGGTGCGGGTAATGTTACGTCGGTTTGCCTTTCAACATTTCGCAATATACTCTGTTTCGGATTAAGTTTTGATCTTCTTCGGATCGGATCCAAGTCAACCTGGCATTTTAAAAGAAAATCTTGAATCTTTTTTAATGAAAAACTATATACTTTGAATATTTATAAATATATCTGTTAATCTTTGAACAAATAAGGTAAAATCAATATTAGAAAAATGTAATTCCGGATTATTTTTCTATAATTGCATTAAATTATAGTTTTTTTTTCTCTTCGTGTTTAAGATTTGAATATTTTAGGAATTGATCAGTTTCCGGTCGGTTTTTGTGGTGACTTTAATTAGAATTTTCGTTTCCGAGTCCGATTACGCCCAACCCCGACCCGTGCATGATTCTAGGGTAGGGTTATACGATAATACGACTATTTTCAATCATCAGAAAACGTCCATCATGTAATTTAAAAAAAAAGTTAATGGAAGAATATGTTACATTGCACTTTCTCAAATGCTGTTTTATTTTATAGATGAAGGCGTCATGAAGTATTCTATTATATTAGTATTATTATTAGTATTAGATTCTAGTTATGTAACTTTTTCTTAACTTAGATGTAATTATTTAATATTTAATATTTTAAATAAAGTGAATAATTTTTTATATTTAAAAATTAAATGTTTCTTTTTTTAAGCTAATTTTACTCTTTTTGTTAGAACCATTTTCAAACATTTCTGCCAAGACGAAAATAAGTCAATAGAATTTACTACAAAAAAAGTTTTCATCTCAAACTTTTTGAAATTTAATTTTTGCTACATAAAATATTATCTCCAAAGTTCATCGTTTATGATAGATTTATAGAGAGATATACAGACTATTCTTAAGCTTTCAATTTAAAATTTTGAAAATTTCAATTTTGCTACATTAACATATAATTCCGCAAAGTTTATTTATAATAAAGACATACAGATACATTTTATTTATGATAAATACATACAGACACAATTCATTTACGACAGATACATAGTGAAACAGACAGGCATTTTCAAAGCTCTGAAATGAAAATATTTCGATTCGAACTGGAAAGTTCTTTATAAGATAAAGTATAAATCACACAGAAATAAGTTAAATTAAAAAGTTAAATAAGTTTTAAATAAAAAATTTATGTGTAAAGTAGTTTTATAAAACTTGAATATAATTTCCGGTATGTTTAGAGTTAAACGATGGAAACAAATAAATTTCATTATTTTAACATAATCATACTGAGAGGTAAAGATATGATGGAAGTTAAAATTATTCGAACTAAGTGAAAAAGAGTACATGTTGGTAATTGAATACAGAACTCTTGGCTTAAATTATCAATGTTCTTCCAATTGAGCAATCTGGAACGACAATAAGTCGACATCATTCATTCAGACTGCCTTTTGAGTGTAGGTAGCTCATTTGGAAGATCATTCGCAATTTAATTTAAAGGTTCTGGATTCGACTCCCGACTTGGAAACTTTTTCACTAAATTGGAATAATTTGAACTAACGTTATAGCTTTACCTGTCAATAAGATTGTTTTAAAATAATGCGAGTAAAATTTCGTTTCCATTGTTAAATGAAGCTCCATTATCTGCAGCTTATTATGTTGAAATGTCTACATAAAAGAACAGATGTTATTGCCAAAGGTCGTCTGAGTACACTATGTCGGTCGTTTGTTGTTATACACTGAGAAAAAAAATAGACTGCCTTCACCAAAAATGAATAGTTAGTCATTTTCTGAATCCCTAAACTAGAATTACAGATTTCTGAACTATGCGAATAAGGTAAACAACTGAGCTGAGTAGACGAAATGATCTAGAATTTCTAATCTTTTCTTTTCTAAATGACGAAACGATATTGAATCGTTTCAGTAACAAGAAATTACCGCTTGATTTCTAGAATTGTTTGATAAACTAAAATTATATAGTTAATAAAACAAATTTTTTGTGTTCATCTCTATTTAAAGAGACTTTTAAATAAATTTCGCCACGATAATATAGAAAAACGCTCTTGAATTCTAGTAGGAGTCTCTAGAACACTCCAGAAAAGGGAACTAGAATTAACAAAGATGACATAGAATTATTTTTTCTACAGCCACAATTTACATTCTAGATGCCTGAACAATATTTTTTTTCTCAGTGCAGGTTACTGAACTGGAAGGGCGTTGATATTACAAGCCAAAGACTCTGGGTTCGACTTCATGCTTCGACATTTTTCAACTCAGTTGAAGCAGCTTTAATTTATATAAAAAATTATGTGCCGAAAAATACATTCAGATAAAAAAAATATATTACAATACGCTTACATAATAACCGAATTTACTAATCCTAAAGAGAGAGAAATTCATATTGAACACTTGAAGTAATTTATCTTTCTAAATTATCTTTCTATATCTTTCTATTATTTTTCTTTTCAGAAAACAGTCAGAGATTTTCTTTACTAATATCGTATTTAGCCGTTTGTTATTAATGGTTATAAATTGGGGATATAAATTCCTTTTATTGTAAAAGCACAAAACAGGAAATGTGAAAAATTCCAACCTTTTCAACGTATTTTCGAGGACAATATAACACAGAAAATCTTAAAATAGATATGGAAGATTTAGAATAGTTCTACTGCCATCGTTTCCTGTATAATTGTGACATAAATTCAATATTTAGTACGCAAGATGACAATTTTCTTAAATCATAAAAGCAAAAGTATTGCAAAAGTTCCCAGAAAGAATAATAAAGGAAATGACTGATATAGAACTCTATTTGAAAATTATTCATTGTTTGCTTCGCATTGTATTTTATAACTATACAGAATGATAAAAGCAAGATTTTTTTTAAATTACCGAACATCCATAAGATCTAGAAACTATTTAAACATAAAGTTTTTTGTATCTGTCTGTCTACCAATGTGTATGTTCAGTGATAATTGACGAAAAAGCATCCGATTAGCTTGAAATTAAGTAGCTGTATTGGGAAGACAATTGGAAATGTATAGTTTTTATTTAACATGGTGATTTTATTTGACAAGTGTAGAATATTTCCTTTCATATTATAATAATATTCTATAGAAATTCAAGCAATTTTAAAATCTTACAATTCACTGCGAATAAAAAGGCATTTTTGAATAATTGATTTAAACATTATTGACTGGCATTCAGCACCTCATCC
Source organism: Maratus speculifer (assembly GCA_964019185.1). Taxonomy (NCBI): domain Eukaryota; kingdom Metazoa; phylum Arthropoda; class Arachnida; order Araneae; family Salticidae; genus Maratus; species Maratus speculifer. The sequence continues at coordinate 273,342,796 of OZ025289.1, read as the reverse complement.
ATCTCATTAGAAATTTCAGAATTAGTTAAACCTCAATTGATATATTAAATTTCAACTGTGTACCAAGTCATATTTTGGTGGAAAACTCCAGCAAACTCGTTTTTAGTGGTTGACTCGTAGGTTTATCATTGGGATTTCCTGTTTCTAGTCCTCCATCTTTTCATACTTTTGGGTGCAAAGAAACACAATGATAAACCTACCGATCAAGCACTAAAATTGGGTGTGCAGATGCTTTGCAGCAAGATATGACTTGACAGAACCAGTTGCTTTTTAATATGCTAATCGAGTTCTGTCTTATATGGAAATTTTAGCTTCAAACACGATGAGGTGATTGTCGCTCCAGTTGCCTCCAGGTCTATTAAATTGTGGATGCTAAATTTTCAACATGGAGGTTTCAAATTAATCCAAATTGTTTCAAATTTTGTCAGTGCATTTGTTATACATTCGAAATTATCTGTATTGAACTATGGGAAAATTAAGCGTAGTCATATAACCCATAGTGTAATTTTATATATCTGTTCAAAAAATATGAAACATGTAACACATTTCTTTATTCTTAAAACAATTTTTCAAATCAAGGGTATTTTTTGCACATTTTCCATTTAATAGTTGCCTAGACAACCAATTCTAAAGTCTATCAGAAAAAGGAAAATTCAATTTGATGCAATTGAACTAAAGGGTTCAGTTGGATAAGCACAGCGAAACGGTTCCCGAACGGTTCAGCGAAACGGACGTTTGAAATAACACATGTGGTAATAAGACTCATCACAAGAATACAATATGGAGTGTTTTTAGCTCTTGACCTTGAACTGTCCTTAAGGTAATCGAGAAAGTTAGTGCCGGCGCAACTATTTTTGAAGTACATTTTCCTCAAAAAGTACAAAAGTAAAAAAAAAAGGAAACCAACGCTAATTATTGAAGAATATATTAGTTCATATTATGTATATTTTTCATATTTTTATATAAATTTTAACATATAAAAATAAACAAAAATATTTTTAAAAAAATGTATTAATATAGTAATTTTACTTTTACACCAACCAAAAAAATTAGAGAATAATGCTCAAAGTATTTTTATAATGAAAAGAAAATTCGATAAAATAGAAGATGCGCTTTTTGAGTTATAACAAAACTAATGATAGACACTTTCTAAAATATTTGTAATTTTCTTTGTCTGTATTTGCAGAAATAAGCTGGTATCAATGCATTGTCAAATCATGACATTTCCACTCGGGCAGGATGTGCAGTGTGCCAATATAAGAAAATGTTTCCATACATATCACTTCCTTACATATATGTGTCATTTTTATCAACATTCTGTTATTTTGGTGCACTGAGCATCTTTCTCGCGTAATAACATAAAGTCAGTTTTGCACTGTGCAGGTGAAGGTGAATAGGGCTGAAAAATAGATGAAATAGCTGAAAATATGTAAAGTTATCAATTTTGGCAGTTTTGGACCCTTTCCCAATTTTCAGATATCACACGTTATCATTCTTCGACTTCTCACCCCCCTTAATAATATAGTTATCAGTGTCTAAAATTGTATTTTATTTTTTTTTACATTTCTTTAATTTCTTTTATACGTTTGCAATGATTTTACAATTATTTAATGATTTTATTAATTACGCGAGAAGGATAAGCAATCCGCCAAAATAACAGAATAATTTAAAACCCTAAACAAACCTACAGGGAAGTGGCATATTTATTTATTTTGACGTACTGCGCCTCCTGCCCATTTCAAAAAGACACGAATTAACCAATGGATTAAAGGAATTAAAAGCAGCGTGTTTCTGCAAGTACAAACCGGGAAAATTACGAATATTTTAGTAAGTTGCTAGAATTATTTTTGTTATAACTTAAAAAGCACATCTTCGATTTTAATGAATTATTTTTAATTAAAAATACACACTTTCAGCATAATTCTCTAATGTTGTGGTTGGTATAAAAGGAAATTATTATATTAATGAATAAAAAAAAAAAAAAACAACACATTTTTGTTTATTTTTGTACGTTAAAATTTGAAGAAAAAAATACGTAAACTTTTACGTTTAAAATTACTTAAAAATATGATAAAATATGCAATATAAACTAATATATTCTTCAGTAATTGGTTTTGGTTTAATTTTTTAACGCTTGTATTTTTTGAGAAAAACGTGCTTGAAAAATAGAAGTGCCGGCGCATAACTTCAATTATCTCAAGGGCAGTTCAAGGTCCGGATCTAAAAACACTGTACATTGAGTTATCATGGTGAATCATATCATCACACGTATTATTTCAATCATTGGCCGCGTTGAAACTGATCATTCTAGAGAACAGTCAACTTTAAAAAACTATGTTCGAGTAGAAATCTTCAAATGATAATCTTCGTAACATTTTTTCTACTTATTTAACATCACACACAAATACACTGCTCAAAACAATTAAAGGATATTTGAAGTTTTATATAAAATAAAGATATAAACAAATTTTTTTTTGCCGAAAATAGAAGAAGAGAATCACAAATGCAAATTTTTCTGGTTTTCAAACTGTGGAGTATGCAAATTTTGAGTTCGACGTCAAAAACGTCGCTTCAGCGGCAGCGAATGAAATTTGACTTTCAACTGGATAAAAGAGAATGAAGACAAGGATGATCGGCATTCAGTGATTGCTTTGTTCCGATGAGTACGATGTCTCAGCGAAGTCATTTGTCAGATTCAGAAGCTTGGGGAATTGTTGGTAGGTTAGAAGGGGGCCAAACTCAAGCCGAAGTAGCGCAAGCCATTGGAGTGTCACAAAGTGTCATTTCAAGTATCTGGAACCGTTTTTTGGAGAGTGGATGTGCAGGCCGAAGACCAGGGCAAGGTCGTAGACTGGCAACAACGTCCAATGAAGATCGGTATTTAGCGTTAACAGCTCGGAGACACCGAAACATGAACGCTACTCTTCTCCAACAACACCTTCGCTCGGCTACAGGCATCACGATTTCAACTCAGACTGTCCGAAACCGGCTCCATGCTGTAGGTCTGTATGCTCGCCGACCGATGGTATGTGTTAGATTAACATAAAGGCATCGTCGCGACCGCAGGGAGTGGGCAACCGAGCATGTCAACTGGAGGAGAAATGAATGGAGCAATATTCTGTTTTCTGACGAGTTCCGTTTTTCTGTGCATCCGGATAATAGGCGTATTTTCATCTGGAGGGACCATGGCAGTAGGAATAATCCTGCGTTCGTGCACGAAAGTGTCAGATTTGGCGGTGGAGGAGTGTTGGTGTATGGTGGCATCTCCATTGACGGTCGCACTGACCTCTACATCATTCGAGATGGAGCTCTGACTGGTCGCCGATATAGGGATGAGATCCTCAGACCTATTGTAGTCCTTTACGCTGCAGCAGTTGGAGATAACTTCATTTTAATGAACGATAACTGCAGGCCACATCGTGCAAACCTGATGGAGGATTTCCTTTTCGAGCAAGGAATCATTCGAATGGAATGGCCAGCGTGTTTTCCAGACATGGATCCAATCGAGCACGTTTGGGACGCTCTAGGAAGACGAGTTTCTGGCCGCCAACAACCCCCACAAACTCTCCAAGAACTGAAAAGAGCTCTTCCGAAAGAGTGGGGCAGAATACCCCAACTCGTCATTAATAGCCTCATTGAGTCCATGCCTCAAAGGTGTTCAACGTTGCTGGCCACCCGTGGAAACCATACCCTCTACTGAAAATGATTTTCTTTGTAGAAAACACCTTTTCTTATTCTTTTTTTCTCATATGCACAAATTGTGTTTTTTTTTCCTTTTGTACACAAATGCTCAATAAAATGCATTTTTTTCTACCAAACATGTGTAATTTATTCTCATATAACCTACTATGTCTGTCAACCATGTATCAATCAGCTAAAAAGTTTCCCAGACACAAATTCCACCTAAAACTGCAATATCCTTTAATTGTTTTGAGCAGTGTAGTTGAACAGACACCAACACTTAAAACATAAATATTTACACAAATATATACTTTTTACGGGGAAGTAACATTTTGTTCCCCATTTCACGAATTCGGAACAACTTCTGGTTTTTTAACAAAACATTGCGTCATTGGGTTTCCATCGGCGACCGTACGGCGCCTTTTTCTTGATTTACACGTGATCTGTAACACATTGCCCCCCATGAACCTATGGGGGTTCATCACAATATATGTTGCGATACGATACATTAAATAAAATACAAATTTCAAAATATAATAAGAATATACATACTTTAAGGGGGGAGATCAGGTTGAGCAGCCGGAAAATGACAATAATTTGACAATTATAAAAAAACACTGTAGTTCCAAAACCAATTAATAAAATACAACAATTTTTTCTATACTTTCATAAATACTTATGGTTTAAAAAAAAGCAACATTCAAATATATATATTTAGCAATATTAATTAGTTAAATTTTTATGACAAAATTGACGGTTTAAAAATATAAATTTTTAAATATGCATGAATTTTTAAATCTTGCGCGCAAGATTTAAAAAATTCTATTGCAGATATATATTTAATATTGCATTTACATTTACTTATATTACTAAATTTTTCACTAAACTTAAATTTAAAAGTATATTCAAATTCTTTTGCATAATTAATGGCATTAATAATAATAGTTATTAAATTTAGCAAAAAAATTACACTTATTTATTCAATAAAAAAAATTTCTATGACAAAAATCGGACTAAATTGAGGTTCAGCTTAAATGTACGCATGACAATTAGTAAATTTCAAAATTTCATGGTTCTATGATAATTAGTTTTTGAATGAAAATGCGCGCAATGCGAAAAAACACAGTTTTGAGAAAAACGTCTTCAAAGTTAATTTTATAAATTAACTGCAAATTTTATAACAATGAGGATTGCTTATCATGCTAAAATTTACCAGAGGCATAAACACATCCTTCTTTAAGTTGCAGAGCGTCAGTCGCAGCTATTTTGGCCATTCTTTTGGCTCTAAGGGCTTCCTGCGTACATGCTAGTGATCGCTTTTCTGAGCGACCGGAAAGTGACATGACCGCTACTAAAAACTTTGCAGTTTCAAAACCAGTTAATGTAATACAGCAATTTTTTTTTATATTTTCATAAATATTTATGGTTTTAAAAAACATTGAAAAAATATATATTTAGTAATATTTGTTCCATGTAGGCAGACGATACCGTGCTAACTATAATTAAAATGTCAGTGTTGAGAAAGTGAAAGGAAGTGAATTGCTTTTTCTGTTTTTATTCTAAAGTTGTGTTTAAGATAAGTGCAGACGATAATGCAGCAGTAAGCTGCGAGTGAGTGTTATTCTTTTAATAAAGAGTTTTTTAAAGAACCAGTGCATATGGAATAATTTGTGTAGTGTGTGCATAATAATTAACAATATTAATTAGCTAAATTTTGACGACAAATTTTGATGTTTAAAAAATATGAATTTTTAAATATGCATTTTGAAACGCAAGATTTTAAAAATTCTACGGCAGATATATACTTAATATTGCATTTACATTCACTTATACCGCTATATTTTATACTGAACCAAAATTTAAAGGTATATTTAAATCCATTTGCATAATTAATGGCTTTATCATATTCGTTAAATTTAGCAAAAAAATTACACTTATTTTTTTCAATAAAAAAAATGTCTATGACAAAATTTAGGTTAAATTGAGGTTGAGCTTATAGGTACACATGAAAATTTATAAAATACAAAATTTTCTGGTTCAGCAATAATTAGTTTATAAATGAGAGTGCGCGCAATCAAAATAGTTTTGAGACAAACGGCTTCAAAGTTAATTTTATAGATTAACTTCAAATTTTTTAATAATGAGGATAATAAAATTTACCAGGGACATAAATTACATCCTTATTTAATTTCAGAGCCTCAGCCGCAGCTTTTCAGGCCATTTTTTGGCTCAACGAGCTTCAAGTGTGCTGTTCTCAGTTGAAGGGCATCCCCAATTCTTTTGTTGTGTTGTCAGACGTTTTTAGTGATAACTCGCGTTCTAATTCGAATTTTTTTTAAATATTTTTTGCAATGGATTTGTTACATTTCAAGGAATCCACACTATTTTTTTCAAAAAATCGATTTTTTTTTTCATTTCAACCTGACCTTCCTCCTTAACACACATTAAGAATTCTGGACATACATTTCAACTAGAATAATAAAAGAAAATATTACAATGCAAATTTCACTAAAAACAGTCAATTGTCATTCATCTCTAAATTACAGAGTACATAATTGCACAGGTCTTCTCAAAACAGATTTTTCAGTTTTTATTTTGCAGGCTCTCACCTTGCCGACTCTTCCAGGAAAAGTTTCTATAATTTTACCTAAACTCCAGAAATTTCTGGGTAAACTATCGTCTTTTATTAAGACAATATCATTTATTTTAAATTGGGGAATATTAGTTTTGTTTATACTTTGGTGGGCTGCTCTCAAATTTAATAAATACTCTTCCTTCCATCTGGACCAAAATAACCTCATCAATTTTTCTCGATAATTGTAAGATTTAAGCAATTCCTTCCTAGAAGAGAAATTCGAGTCAAGGTGCAGGCGTGCTGGAGTGAGAGAAGTTATTCTTCTCTCTATCAAAAAATGAGCTGGGCACACTGGTAGGGGGTCCTGGGTTTCATCACTCATGTAAGTGATGGGTCTAGAATTTATAGTGCCTTCTATTTTAGCTACTATGGTGGACAGCTCATTATACGTTAATGATGCTTTGCCTGGCGTTTTTCGTAGGTCTGTTTTAACACTTCGCACCATCCTTTCATAGAAACCGCCCCACCAAGCTGATTTTTCTACTATATATTTCCATTTAATACCATGGGAAGCAAAAAATTCTTTCACCTCTGGATGAGCTACTAAGGTCCAAAGTTTCTTTAATTCTAGTTCAGCACGTTTAAATGTACGTGCATTGTCGGAATAAATTATGGAGCATAAACCCCGTCTAGCTATGAACCTTCTAAATGCGAGTAAGAAGGCTTGCGTAGATAAACTGTCTACCAGTTCCAAATGAACATTTCTAGTAACAGCACAGGTAAGAAGTAAAATATATTGTTTATTTGTCTTATCTTTTACGAATAAAGGACCTGTGAAGTCGCATCCTAGAATATTAAATGGTGGAGACTGTTCAATACGATCTGGTGGTAACGGAGCTACTGTCTGGTCTCCTGGATTCACAGAAAATCGTTTGCAGACAACACATTTCTTTAGTAGACCCTTTATCGTTTTTCAAGCCTTTAGAAGCCAGAAACTTTCTCTGATTTCGACTAGCGTATGTGCAACTGATGAATGGTACACTTTCTCATGTGCATTCCAAATAATTAACTCAGCTAATTTAGTTTTGGGCGGTAGAATAATCGGATGTTTTTCATTTTCTAGCAAGATGTTAGATTTTGAAAGTCGCCAGGAAACACGTAAGATGCCCTCAGCATCCAGAAAGTAGTTTAATTTCATAAGACTAGAATCTCTAGGAAGAGGTTTTGCCTTTTACAAACATTTGATTTCTGCAAAGTATACTTCATTTTGAGCTTGTCTTATCCAACAGTTCTCCGCTTTCCGAAGTTCTTCCAGTGTTAAAGTGTTTCGATTATCTTGTTTATGCCTAATCAAATTTATGAAACGCAATACATAGGCTGTTATTCTCAACAGTTTATTTAAATTATAATATCTATTAATGTTGATGATTCTTTCACGAGTAATAACCGAGTTCACGACGATTTTATCCTTGCATTCCATTTCAATGTTAGAAAAGGAAGATTTTACGTTCTTGTGAAATTTTGGCCAAAAATTTTCGGATTTACTTAGCCAATCCGGGCCATGCCACCAGTGCTTATTACTGTGCTTATTCTTTGGAGGAGAGTCCTCTAGTGAGCATAGCAGCGGGATTAACTTTATTGCTGACATGCCTCCAGGCACTAGGGTCAGAATTTTCTTGTATCTCCGCTACCCTGTTTGCAACAAAGGGCTTTTATTTGGTAGCAGAATTTTTGATCCAATTCAGGGTTATAGTGGAGTCCGTCCAGAACACTACTCGTTGAATGTTATTGAAAACATTTTTTAAATGGCTGGCTATTCTGGCAGCTATTAATGCACCTAGAAGCTCTAATCTCGGCAAAGTGATTCTTTTTAAAGGGGCCACACGAGCTTTAGAAATTACAAAACAAGTTTTAGAAAAGCCCTCGGATGTCTGGTATCTGAAATAGCCCACTGCCCCGTAAGATTTTAACGAAGCATCAGAAAAAAGATGAAGTTGAACTTTATCATCTAAAATATTATCTGTGTTAAAATAATACCTGAGTACCTGAATCTTTTCTAACAGTTTTATTTCGCTATACCATTTTCGTATTTTTCTTTAAATTCTTTAAGAGGGGTGTCGTCCCATTCTAAATCGCTTTCCCATAACTCTTGAAGAAGTAATTTAATTCTAATTAGGAATGGCGATATGAATACGAGAGAATCGAATATTTTGGCAGCGCTGTGCAAAACATGTCTTTTGGTGTATTCCAAATTATCACCATCTGACATAAACGCCTTAAAATCTATTGACAGGACATCCATTATATTATCCCAATTAAGTGCCAGAATTTTTAATTTTGAATGACTTTCGTTTGTTTTTATAACTGGGTTACCATTCTTCCATAATTCCCTTAATTCTAAAGAATTTGTATTAAACTTTCTCAAGTTCATATTCGCATCCTTAAGTATTGACACTGCAGAAGTTGATAAATTCAAAGCTTCTTGAACTGTCGGAGTCCCATATGCCAAATCATCCACGTATAAAAAATTATCTAACATATTATAAGCAATAGGATTAATTTCTTTTACTTTCTAATATGTTTCTTAATTGTCGAAGCCAACACGTACGGGGAGCTCGTGACGCCAAAACAATGTCGGTTAAAATGATATAAAGTCACAGGATTATCTATGTCAAAATCATCAAAATATAAAAAACACAAATAATTCCTGGCCCCTTTAGACACTTCTATTTGCAAGAATGCTCTAGCAATAGCGCCTAAAAAGCAATTTTATGAGACCTGAAATTTAATATTACGTCAATTAAATTAGGATTTAAATTTTCTCCAGCGAAAAGACAATCATTTAAACTTTTTTCATTATTTCTTTTACTGCTAGCATCATAAACAATTCTTGATTTTGTACTAGAATAATCTGGTCTAAAAATAATTTGGTGTGGCATTACGTAACCAATAAAGCATTTATTATCGCCCTTTTGAATAATATCTTCATTTAATTGTTCTTTCATGATTTCGTTATATTTCTGAAATAAAGATTTATTACCCCTTAATCTCTTTTCCAGACCCACAAATCTCTGTTTCGCAACTTCGTAATTATTTGATAAATTTTGTTTGTTTACTTTAGACGACCATAAAAGTGGCGCGATATACCTCTGATTCTCGAAAATTATTTCCCTCTGAAATTGCGCAACCACCTCATATTTTTCGTCGTTTTGAATATCAGTAGGAAAGGATAAAAAACTATCCACATCCCACGATTTTCTTAAATCATTGTCTGTTGATGTACAAATGACCTTAAAACAAGAAGCTCCATTTACATTATTGCTATGCATTTGTCCAATTAAAGTTTTTCCAAATATTGTTGGCTGAATAAATAAATATTTATTGATTTTCTCTACCCCTCCCGTGATTGTCGCAAACATATAATCACATCCCAATAATATTTGTACAGTCTTTTCATTAATAAATCTGTCAGCAAACTCATTTTCATATAATCGGAATTATTTATGAGCTGTGAATCAATGTGCGAATTTTACTTGCGTCGCACTAATTATTTCTGACACGAGCGCCTGAACTTTTATCCTTTCATACGGAGGATGGCGACTAATTATAGTAATATCCACTAAATCATACTCTTGTACTATGGCGTTGCGATTCGCGAAAATATAAACTAACAATTTCTCTTTTTTACTGGCTTTAGTTTTAAAGCAGTTGCTAAATTCTTTGCAATAAAAGTGCGCGAAGATACAGAACCATATAATAGCCTTGTACGTAATTTCTTGGAATCTCCCATTACCTGTACCCACGCCGTTTGCAAAATTATCGAATATTTTTCTGGAAAATTTTGAGTTTGAATAACAGATGATACAACTGCTTGATTTTCTTGATTTTGTACAATTTCTGATTTTTTAGTATTCTCAACGAGACTAATTTCAGAGAATTTCCCAGCAGGGCAAAACAAATAATTATGTTGAAAACTTTTGCAGAACTCACACGGTTGTATTTCAGATTTACACAAAGATAATAGGTGATTCTTATAAAAACACCGGTAACATCTTCCTTCTTTTTTTAACTTATAACGCTTTTGTTCATCCGTCATTTCCTTACATTTTAAACTATTATGATTCGAATTACAGAATACACAAACATTTTTTACGACCGTGTTCAGCGGAACTGAAGTGGGAAAATTAGTTTTTGTTCTGGTAGGAGCATTTTTTTCCCAACCAGATTTTTCTGGACTTTTTAAGGAATTTCCTGATATAACAGTTGCCGCTTCCCTTGAATCAATCTCAAATTTTATAAATTTCATTAATTCATTAACATCCCCCGGCTTTTCTTTATCCTTTTCCTTTGAAATTCAATTACCTAATTATGAAGCCTTAAAATGATAGGGATTAGTAATTACCCAAAATTGGCCGTAGCTACTCCTATCGCCCTCAAATTTCTAATGCTTATTTCGCATTCATCATACAAATCTCTCAACAGTTTCGTATTCGAGCACGACCTGATCGGTTCAATTTCTAATAATTTATTTGTAAAATTGCTAATTAAAATTTCCGTTTTACCATATCTTTTTTTCTAGTAAATCTAGCGGGTGATCGTAATTACTTTCTGCTAGGGCTAAACCAGATACCGTTTTATAGGCTTCACCAGACAAAATGATTTTAAATATATTAATTTTTCTATTTTTGTCAAATTATTATTAACATCAATAGTATTTTTAAAACTATTGATAAATTCAAGAAATGTATTAGGATCGTCTTTAAAATTCGAAATATTAAATTTTGGCAAATTTACAGTAGGCAATCGTGTACTTACATAAGGAACCGTACTAGCATTTGACAACGAATAAGCATTTCTCGATTCAACATCATTTTTAAATGTCTTCAAATTTGTTTTTATTTTAAATTTCGTTTCATTAATAGTATCATTATAATCGATACTATTTTGAACTTCCGTTTCTAAAATCTTATTATCAGTGATCAATTCTTCGATTTTCAAATTAATTTCCTTTAATTCTAATTGTTTTTCCTCCAAATAATTCAAATATTACGAAAGCTGATCAATATTATCTTTATTTTCAAAATCAATATCTTCAATAAACGACTCGACTTTTGTTATTAATTTTGTTACGGCCGATTTCATCACTCTTACGCTTAGCCTTTAATTTGTCTAAATTCATGAGCTTAGAAATAAAGAATTTCAGTACCCTTTTTCTGCCGAGATTCGAGCTTCTTTCCGGTAATCTTGAAATCGCACTTCCGGATCGGGAAATCTATTTAATTCATATTAATAGTCCATTTGCCGGGAATTCGGCACCATGTTGAAACTGATCATTCTAGAGAACAGTCAACTTTAAAAAACTATATTCGTGTAGAAATCTTCAAATGATAATCTTCATGACATTTTTTTCTATTTATTTAACATCACACACATATAGTTGAACAGACACCAACACTTAAAACATAAATATTTACACAAAAATATACTTTTTACGGGAAATAACATTTTGTTCCCCATTTCACGAATTCGGAACAACTTCTGGTTTTTTAGCAAAACATTGCGTCATTGGGTTTCCATCGGCGACCGTACGGCGCTTTTCTCTTGCTTCACACGTGATTTGTAACATCACACCTGTTATTTCAATCATTGGCCGCGGGGGTCATTTAGCTATGCTAATCCGGCTAGAACTTTTACAACATTTCTAGGCAAATTTTGGGTAATTTTCCTATAATTTTGCCATAGAAATAAATTTGGATATATTTAAATTAGGCTTTTCTATTAAATACTGCAGAATTTCCAATTTTTTTTCATAAAATAATGATGAAAAAAATATGAAGTCTTTGAATTTTAATGTATAGATAGAGAAGAAGCTTCCATTTGTATTAATGTCGATTTCATCAAATTTCTACACGATGAATATGACGATATATTCACCAAATTTCTGCACTTACTCATTTCATGCTTTTTGCATTATTGACAAGTATTTGAAAATGAATGCTCGTCCCTGTTTGATTTCTTTATTAGAATTACCGTAACATAGTTGTTAGTTTTATGCAAAAATTAAAAAAAAAATACCTGCAGATTAAAAAAAAAATGTATACTCGTATCTAAAAAAAGTTTTTATGTTTGCTCAATAATTTTCTGATCGATATTGATTAGTTCGATTCTTAATTTGATCTCATTCGTGAAAACTGTCATCGGTAAAAGAGAAATATCCGTTGTTTGCCGCAACGTACCTGAGCACTATATGTACATAAAGATTCTTTTAGTGTCAGTTATTAACGTCTTATTTCCTGATATATCCTATAGGATACGCATATTTAGAATTTTTTTCACGTATATGACAAATGTTAAAAGTAAAGAAATTGGTGTGAATGGAACCTAATAGATAGCAGAAATAAACTAAGTACAGTTGAATCGCTATATAACGAAATCCATTATTAAGTCAAAAAATTCGTTGTATAGAAAAATTCGTTGAATAGAGAACGACAAAAATATTTTCATTTAATGTTTAATCTTTGAAGCAATATTGCTTTTGAACTGTTTAATTAAGTTCTGAAATATTTAACGGAATATTGCTGGAATTTCACACAAATTTTGCCACTTCCTTTTTTTTCCCCCAGTGTCTCATTGATTATTTTAAAAATTATTACTTTATCAGAGAGAGTTATGCTTATCCTAGGAGCGATTTTATGCAGATGCAGTAGAAAATCACACCAGCATAGATGGCATTCAGTAACAATTCTTCATTGAAATGATCTCTCACAAAAAAAATGTTCCGAGTCGCCACAAACAATAAACATCCACTCTAAACTCTAAAAGTAATGAGAGTTCGTTTAGATCGATGAAAATCTGCTGGAAAAGACGGCCTTTTATGAAATTGCCCTTTTATATCTTTATATTATCTGCCTTACTCTATCCAAACCAAGAAACAAACAACATTCTAAAGGCGACAATGGAATAGTTTTATCTTTTAGGATGCTTTGTGATATGTTTCAATCTTTTCCAAGAACGCATGCTCTTCTTGGTTAAAACAGTCAAGTGTAATCATGCAAAAAAGAATGTTTTTCTTGGATGGGGAGAGGGGGAGTGAACGCCTTTTTTCTGCACATAAGGAATAAGGTAGAGGACTGCATCTATGAAATATAAACCAGATATCCACGAAAAAAAAAAAAAAAAAAAAAAAACTTATTCCACAAATAATTTGACGCGTTTTCTGAAAATATGAAAGAGCATTTTTAAAAAATTCGTTAAATGGAGATATATATTTTGCTATATGTTTTAGAGAGACTCGATTGTAATTTTTTTTATGGCGATTTTTTAGCGAGATATGCATTATATTAAAATACATTGCAGCAAAAATGTATGTAATGGAGAAAAATGAAAACTTACAACTATTTTTTGTGTGTTAAGATGTTTTTTGTAGAGTCCATTAGTAATAAAAAGTTATTAAATATATAATTATTTCCTTTTTTCATTGCTTTTGCAATACTAAAATAAATAAATAAATGAAAATAAAATGTAATACAAAAATACAAGAAATTGTCAAAAAATGTGCTTGTTTATTCCACATGTATCATTAAATTTTTTGTGATTTTTTAGTTTACAGTACATCTGTTGCCGAAAAAATTTTAGCTGTTGCTGACTACATATGATATGCTATTTTCAAAAATATAATTAGAATATTTCAATCAGCTCTAGTTTATGAGTTTCAGCTATGTAGCTATTAAAAAGAAAAAACACGTATTTACTAAGAAAAACCTTACTAAAAAAGAATTAATCATTGAGTTTTAAAAAACTTTGTTTTAAAGCTCTTCTCTGATGTGTAGGCTTTGGAAAATGACATATCAGAGACCAACAATAGTCAGATATCATATTAGTATCCCCAGGGCCTGATTACTAACGGGGCACTCTCCCACCAGGAAAAAGAAATAAAGAATTTTTCCTTATTCATGACATTAATCTTGTATGAAAAGGGCGTTTAAAGAAGACGAAAATTTCTATAAATTTTTTCTGGTGAGAGAGTGCCCCGTTAGTAATCAGGCTCTGAGTATCCCAGAAACTCTGATAGCGCTCTTCCATGACGCGTAAGTCCTGATGCATACGATCCCCCTGCTCTTTGCTCATATTTTCTAATTTTTCCGGAAACCTGTCCAGGTGACTATGGAGGAAGCGGAGTTTTATGCTCATATTGCACCCCATATTTTTTAATTGTAGCAGAAGGTCTTGTACTAGTTCAGATAATTTTCAGATTTTTTATTTCCTGTAAAACCTAATTTTAGTGACTGAGAAAGCAATTTTTTTATTTTAGTCTTGATGCTAACAATTCTGTAGTTTTTTTGGAAAGACTAATCTCTTACAAGATCATCTAACTTATTTTGGGAAAAGCATTTTGACCCATTTGACATACCTTCAAAATCAGCTTCATTTTTGTGATGAGCTTGGTCCTTCAATGTCTTGTTCTAATGGTTCAGATATATTTTTAGCCTCTGAAGAGTCAATTGAACGCTGCATTGGACATTGAACACAAATAGTACTTGGGTACTGCCATTTAGCACGATTTTTAGTATTTAAACCGTTTATGTTCACGCTACAAGAACAACAGTCTTCGAGATGGTTTCATGGCTTTCGCCAAATAGTTGGTGTTCCTGGCACTTCTTTTACCACTTTTGCGTGTCTTAAATATTCCACACACGATTTACAAACACAATTGGGAGGCCAAGACTTCTCATTTTTATCCAAGAGCATCCCAAAATACTCAATATAGATATTTTTCTCCAACTCTGATATAACTTTTTTACAATTGTTAAACACATATTCTCCGCATATGTAGCAAAAATGATCTGTATTGTTTAAACAATGTCTTTTTGAATTACTCATGACGCAAAAACTTGATAAACTAATTTTAACACAGTAAAATACGCCTGTTATCAATTAATATATATGCTTAAATGATAAAAATCAAAAACAAATTAACTCGAGCTGCTCAAAAAATTTTCCTGTTACATTTGACAAAAACAAGTCATAAGTGAACATTATCAACCACAGAATTCGCAGCAACAGACAAAAAGTTTAATTTTGTAAACTAGTGTAATTGCTATTTACTATAAAGAATCCTAAATTTTCGAAGTTTTTATTTCTTAAGACTTCTTAATGAAACCTTCTGAGTAGGATAACATGTGTGCTAGAAAAAGATTTTCATGATGTTTCAATTTGCGTGCATTAAAAAAATGGATAACACGCATAAAAATTTGAATATAACAGTTTTTAAAGGTAATGAAACTGTTAAAGATAAAAAACAATAAACAAGTATATCAAAAACACTTTTCTCGAGTGCATATATTTCAAAAGTTCATATTTTTTATATGTAAATAAAGTCTTCTTCTCAGTATGAATTTCTCGAGAAAGAATTTTTTTTTTAATTATATTTTGATTTTGCTTTTGTAAGAAAATATGCAAAACATTAATTTTTAAATTCAATGGTACAGCTGAACAGTAAAAGTAATTAAAAAAATCGTGATTTTTTAAAATTATATATTTTGAATCATTTATTTGTTCTCTTTTGAATGGTACATTACTTTAGTTTCTACAATAATGAAAAATTGAAATTTTCAAAGTAAAATTTAAATTTTCTAAATTTTCTAAGTAAATCAGCGTGTTTGCTCATACATAAACATTACATGCATAAATTTAAAACTTAATTTCCTCAAAATGCTGTTTTTTGGATTTTGATGTAGCTTTTTATAGCAATTACTACATATTATTTCCATAAACTTGTATGAGTCTTTTATAAGTATCCCTAAACAATCTGGAGTAACTTTTGTTACTAAGATGTGTATTATTAAAAACTTTGGAAGACAGCAAGTTTTTTTTTATACAAAAATTGTTTTTATTAAGGATTTTATAGAAATACAAGTAAAGAATATCCGTTTATAAAGTTAATTTCACTTTATTAGAAATTATTCATGTTATGTTTAAAAAAAATTCAAGTGAATATTTTTGGTAGTTTTTGTAATATAATAGGTATATTATATTAACATGGTAGGTATAGGGCCTTTCAACTTCCCTCAAGAAAAGTTCAAGAAACCAGTAACAAGATAAATACACACATTTTACCCATGCCTTATGCTAAGAAAATAGCCCTGTTATGACTTTGTGTTCAGAAATTCACATATTACTGTTTTATTTTATTTAGTTTTAATTCAGAAAATACATAAAAGAAATTCTTTTTCATATTCTTATAATGAATGTGATTTTATTTCAATCACAGATTGTTAAAACTTCATGCTATAATGCCTTTAAGTTTGAAATGAGTGAAAGATATCCGGACAAATAGTCGAACCTGGTGACTTTTGGCATCACGCTTCAACGCATTACCAATTGCTCCATTCCGAACAATTCTGACCGTGATTATTCATTCAAATAACCTGTTGACAAAAAAACTTAGTACATAATATCAAGTATCACAACAGAGGAAACTTCAGGCCTATGACTTCCATTAACTATGCATATGCAATCATGAAATTAATTTTCTCTTGATCATAAATAAATGAAATCGTACCAGAAAAGTTATTAAATCCAACAGAGTAAAAAAAAAGTCACAAGCCAGGAGTTAACTTTGGATTTCTGGTTTCACATGGGGAAATATCAAGTTTTTTCTATGTATAAAAATATGGAATTATTCATTATGCAGACGATTTTCTTAAAGTCATTATGTACTTATGATCAAAATTGACTAATACAAATTTCTTTAAATATAATTCATCATCAACCATAACAAATTATAGATAAAAATAATTAAGTTTTAGCACCTCATTGCAGATTGCTAATTTTCTAAATATTCAACATTATATGGGCTAAAATAAACCAATTTGCATTTAACCTAAGCAGTATTGATGATACTGCGTGTAGTCATACACGCCCTTTTATGCATTCGAGATATCTTCTATACACAAATTAAATGTTTTATTTCTAAAAAAAATTTTTTTTCTCCAAAGTTTTGGGAATCTACGTCTAGTGTATGGTGATGAAAAAAAAACTTATAAAAAATGAAAAAAACAAAACAAAACCAGATAATAAATTTTTAAAAGTTTTACACCGGCTTTCTCCCGCCACCACACCACCACAACCTTTTCCAAGCTGATACGATCGGTTGCAGTATATCGATTGTATTACGAAAAAAATTGTTTCAAAATAATATCATTTGCGTGCTTATATATATATATATATAAATATATATGTTTCAGCAAAAACATTAAGCATTTTCTTGACACCGTACAGCATAGGTTCCCAACCTTTTTTGGACCACGGCCCCCTTTACAAGAGAAAAAAAATGCCAACGCCCCCCTCTTTCAAAATAGTTAATTATACAAAATGTAAAAATATTGTTGCACATTATTAACATTTTATCTGTATATCTATCTATTAAGAATCACAAAGTAGAAGTTAATTAAAACAACCATCAAATGTAGTAAAAAAAGTGTTTATTAAAAACTAAAAACTTAACTCAAAACCAATATATGTATATTTTTAAATATCAAAGTGGTTGAGGCTGATGGAGTTTTAGCAATTTGTTCAATGTCAGATTCCAATTTCTATCAATCACAAATTGTCAGTTCAAAGATGTGTGTTCCCTTTCTTATACAATAAATTAGCTACTGCACGGAACCCACTCTCAGCAAATCTGCTGAAGAAAACGCAATTGAAATTTTACGTAGTCTCGCTTACAATCCAGATTAGAGACCTGCATTGTTTTTTTTTTAATTAGAACTCTTAGTATCCATTTTTGAATTTTACTTTTAGTTATTGTTTGCTACGAGTTCCACGATTTCCTCGTCTAAATATGATGATACTGCTATATATGCATTTGCGGAGTAAATATTCCTATTTTCACAAATTGCGAATAATGTATCAAAGTGGCTGTATTCTCATTTACTTAGATTTATTTGAACAAAAAAAGTTTACCCATAGAAGCAGCTGTGAGGTTTTTTGTTTTAATTAAATTTAATTCATCATCTTGCAATCATCTGATGCCTTATTAAACATATTTAGCGAATATTTAAATTGATTTAATTAAAGATTTTAAACAGATCTGTCAAATAATCGATGTCATCTCTTTAATGTAATCAGATTTTAGTGTATTTTTACACCACTTTTTTCTATTAAGTATAATACAGAATAAAATATATTGAAAAACGATTCAGACAAATACTTTTTCAAAGAAAACGAACTTCAGTGTGCAGCAGCAAACAATTGTAATCATTTGCAAGTCTGCCGCAAAGTGATAGTGGCATCTGCACTACAAATGAAGCAGTTGTTTCACTTTGTTGTGAAATGATTTTCACTATAAAGTTGGCTAAATATCTTGTCATTCAATAAATTGCTTCTATTAGTATTGACTACTATCATATTGAAATGAAGCGACGTATACAGGTGTTCATTCAACAATTTTGAAAACAAATGTTGATGATGTGCAACAGATTGCACAGAGAATACATTTAGTACTGCTTGTTTCAAATGTGTTAATGAAACCCTTATTACCCTGTCGTTGCTGGGGCAACATCAGTACAAGATATTATGAAAAGAAATTTCTCTTGGACTAATTTCATGGTATTAAATATCGATTCTCTCTTCGTATTAGTTTCCAAATTTTTTAGCAAATAATAACTCTTGACATTTTTTTTCTTTTATGAGCTTTTGTTATTTGGTAACGCTAACCATCGAGTTGAATGGAAAATTTGCATGTGTTTAAGTAACAGTATGGGCTAGTTCCATGGGTTTTGTAGTGTAAGTCACATTTCCTTATAATTGCTATGCTTGTTTGCCACCGTTATTTTCGAAAATTCTGCTTGGCCTTATTCAAGGAATGAGAATGTGCCGATAAAATAAATCACATTTTTTCGTATTAAAATACTGGTAGCCAAAAATCGTAGCCTGTGACTTACACTACAAGTACTCATGGAAATAGCCTATGATGTTATTTCAATGTCTTTAGCCATCTATACTTCTTTGTAGCGAATTATTAGTCAGTATTTTTTCTGATGATGTCTGGCAGTTTCTTATGATGAAGAACATTTTTTTTTATCTCTCATGACTGACGGCAAGATTTCGTTATTTGTGTGCGGTTTTCATACTTTTCCGATCAATAATATATTATTATATGGGGCTCGTAGTCCGTCATTTTATTTAGAAGCAACAGAAAAGGTTTGATATAATTAACAATACTAAATTTTTCTTTTCTAGTCTTTGAAAAATAGGACATATCTTTTCCAGAGCTTCCAATCCTCTCCGGCTTTTTCGATACCAATATTTTAATTCAGAAAATGTTTTTTATTTAATTTTAACATTTGGGAATTATAAAATAACCATATTTTCACTGAGATAATAATGGTGTAGTAAAAGCTGGAGACTTGGCAGCTCTGCCTTTTCTATCAGCACGTATTTATTCAAATGCTTTTATAGCCTAGAAAGCTTCATTGCTTTATTTGAAAAAAAAAAACATTTTTTGACAAATTAAGCACATAGATAACTAGTGATTTGTAGGAGAGTGCGTAGATCCATATTTCAAATACTCAACACTGTATTGCGGCCACTTTTTCTTTGATTAAGATATTTTGAAATAAATTTTTCCCTATTTAAGTTAAAATAAATTTAAATTTGAACAAATGTATAGATATAAAAATTTTTATCACTTTCACTTAATAAAAAAAATAAAAATAAAAATTCAATTGATTTAAATCACATGTTCGTTTAAAAATCTCTGTTCAGACATATGTAGCCATATTTCAGAATTTTTTTAAATACAGGTTAATAAAAAAAGAATTATGTTTAAAATTTTCATACAAACAATTATCGCGAATTTTGTACTCTACAATTTTTTAATTCATAATGATTTTTAATGTGAGTCATAGTGATTTTTCTTGTTCCAATCTGATATTTTGACGTTCATGAAAGAACTGCAGCTACAATGTTTTTAGTCTGATACAATAAAATTTTGTTCTCCGCGATTTTAGTCTTTTTTCGTCTTCCACGGCGATTTTTTTTACACTAGCAAAATAAATTTAACCCTCAGATCTAGGTTCGCCTGCATAGATTTACATTTAAATTTGCAGTTAAGGTTTTCGTCACGGACCGGCAATGCATAGAAGATCAACTATTTTCATATACCGACGAAAAAAAAATCGCAACACCAATAAAGACTTGTGCTAGCTAAAAGAAATTTTGTAGGCATGTTTATACATTTGAAAGACGACATCGATTCAAATTTCACGCTTCGCGCATAAGTGTGGCGCTAGTAGCGCCACTCACAACTTTCAAGTCAGGTTTGATTTAAATGCGTACTGTAACGTCCGTGAGCATTATTTATCTTCGAAATTTGAGGAATGGAATTGAGGCTGACCAAGAATGCCTGTAAGATGACAAAGAAGCCATTGTTATCAACTCACCGAGTTGGAAAGAGGTCAGTATAATAGGGCTACGAGAATGAGCATTTTCTTTCCGCGATATTGCAGAAAGACTTGGCCGGAATGTATCCACTGTGCATGATTGTTGGGAGCAGTGGTCAAGAGATGATACTGCCTCAAAAAGAACGGGTTTCGGGTGACCACATGGCACTTCTGAGAGGAAGGACCGTCGTATTCGGCGTATGGCTGTGGCGCATCGTACTGTGTCTGCGGCAAAAATTCGATCTGCATTTGATACCACAGTGACTCAAAAAACTGTTAGAAGTCGGTTTCTTCAAGAGCAGCTCCGAGCAAGACACTCTGTAGCGTGCAATCCACTGACTCCAAGTCATTGCCATTTGAGACGCCAGTGGGGTCAAGCCAGAGCTCATTGAATGAGAGAGTGGAGATCTGTTGCATTTTCTGATGAAAGCCAGTTCTGTCTTTGTGCCAGTGATGGTCATGTGCTGGTCAGAAGGACACCAGGGGAACGTCTACAACCAAACTGTCTGCGGACGAGACAAACTGGACCTACACCTGGAGTCACGGTCTGGGGAGCAATTTCCTATGACAGCAGAAGCACATTCGTGGTTATCCTAAACACACTGACTGCAAATATGTACATCAGTCTGGTAATTCAACCTGTAATGCTGCCATTCAAGAACAGCATTCAAGGGGGAGTTTTCCAACAGGATAGCGCTCGCCCTCATGCCGCTGTTCTAACGCAACATGCTCTACAGAATGTCAACATATTACCTTGGCCAGCGAGATTACCAGATCTGTCTCCCATTGAGCACATATGAGATATCATTGGATTAGAACTCCGGTGTCGCCCCCAGCCAGCACTGACCATCACAGTATTGACAAGGCAAGTACAACAAGCATGGAATTCCGTACCACAAAGTGACATTCGGCACCTGTATGACACAATGCATGCACGTATGCAGGATTGCATTAAAAATTCTGGAGGTTATAGCGACTATTAATGTAACAGCATTTCACATTTGAAATGCATTTTATTGAGCTTAAATTAACCTCTGATCTCGCAAATCTAATCAAATAAGCATGTTAACTAGACAAATGCATTGTCTAAATTTCATTACTCTGCAATAAGTTTTTCTTTTTGTGTTGAGATTTTTTTCCCGCCAGTGTATAATTCCTATATAATCAAGTAAGCCATGACCGCCCCCCTTGACTGTCCTAACGCCCCCCGTTTTTCTCCAGACCCGCTATCGCCCCCCTGGAAGGCTCCAGCGCCCACTGGGGGGCGGTACCGCCCCCGTTGGGAACCTATGCCGTACAGTGACGGAGTTTCCCAAAATGCTGGTCCAAATCAGGAAACAAAAGTTACACAGTATATTCTTACCCTACGTTTTAGTATCAAACCTGATTTTTTTTTTTCTTTTTTTGCCGATTTATAATACAGTAAATAAGAACGAATTGATATTAGCTAACTTGAGTTAGGGACCTTTTGGCAAATAATAGGTATTAAAGATGCCTAAAAATGATGATTTTTTAATATGCTTAATGGTATAGTATACGAAAGCTATATTCACTATTGACGACGTTTTTCGTTGGTCATAAATGTTGCCAGATGCTTTAAAGCTCGACAAATTATCGGTTAACCAACGTTACAATATCAAGGCTGAATTTTAGATGCGTTATTCGGGCAACAGTTTTATAATATTTTCTCAGCTGTCTGACCGATTCTATTGGTTTATCATTCTGCCTGACACTGAAAAGTTTCGATATGTATGAGAGCTTGACAACATTAGTTCTGAAAGCGAGTGCATTATCGCTCTGAGCCAAACATTAAAGACTAAATGAAAATTTTGATGTTTAAATCTGTTTTTTTTGTGTAATAAAACACATTATTAAATGGTGTGAAAAAATACATAACGTAAATAGAAGAAATATTTTAATGCTTGATTCAACCAAAATGTTTTTTGGATGGGTCTAGTTCGAAAGAAATTCCAATCCGATAGTTAAAAATATGCGAAAAAGATTTTACTCTGTTCATTGCCTTGTAAATGATTTTTTGGTGCTATCTTTAAATTAATTTTTCTAAGTTTGTGGTTTTGTGTCACTATCATCAAATGCTTTCACCATCTTACTTCGGAATAGACTACGGTGAAACCTCCAAATAAGGGACACCTATGGGACCGGAACTTTTGTCCCTTAAATAGAGATGTCCCTTATTCAGAGTTTTTAATATATTTTTTTAATTAATCGTCGTGAAGGATATGAAAATAACAAAATATTAAAGGTGAAGTTTAAATGTATTCAAAGTGTATAAATTACCTTAATAAGACACAAAAGGTGTAGAAAATTAATTAAAATTTTTAATTGATTACTAAATCATTAAATGATTTATAGAATTATTGATTTGTATTTTTTATGCAAACTGTATACATGAAAAAGTATAAAAACATTTAAAAGCATCATACTTGAAGGTGAACAATCAAAAGTGTTTGTTTTGCAAATTTCAGTTTTTCACTATAAATTTTTCAAGTGTTCATTTACCATACTTATAGATTTTAATTCTTCATTATCAGCAGTGTTTACAAAAACAAAGAAAAAAAAGAAAAAAGAAAAAGCTATGCAACTGTGTATTTTAAGGCAACAAATCTCTCAACTACTCAGCTTGGTAAGCGGAAGCGTTTTGGCACATTTGCAAATTCATTTTTTAACGGAAAGGTATAAAATTAGAACTTCTGACTATGGAAGCGATTTGGAATCGAAAAGTGTTTTCGCGTTTTGAATAAATTACCTATTCAGTCAAAAGTGATTTTGATCACAGGACAGACATTTTTCATCCTTTCTTGCGCGTCTAAATTCGGTTCAAAACACCTATGTTGACAATATTGTCTAAAAAATCTATTGCGTTTTTTTTTTTTTTTTTTTTTTTTTTTTTTTTTTTAAAGAAAATAAAACAGAAGGAATAAATCGATTACATAGTTGACACTGATCAACAAGGCCTGCTAGTTTGAGCATTTCTGAATAAAAATAAATTAACACCTTTGTCATAAAATTTGCCTTTTGGATTTGAGAACAGCCTTAAAGCATCTGTAAAGTTCTTTATTTCCCAATTTTCTTTTATTCTCCACTTTCAGAATCATCATCATAATTTTCAGCATTACTTTCAATGGGAAAAAACGTACTGAAGTCGAATGACAATTGTGGGTAAATAAAATCTTGTTAATTGTGTCGTATGTCTCTGTATCTGCATGACTGACAGTCTGTAATAAATTCACAAAAATCTGTATTTTCATTTTCATCTCAGACTACTTCATTACTTGAAATTTAAAAGTCAGTCCTTTTAATCTCATTTTCAAGTGTCCCTTAAATAGAGTGTCCCTTATTCAGAGGTAAATACATTACATGTCCTATACAAAGGGACTGGGACCGGGCGTTTTGTCCCTCAAATAGAGGTGTCCCTTATTCGGAGTGTCTCTTATTTGGAGGTTTCACTTTATTTCCTTTGGCAACATGCCAAGGTCCGTTTTTCAATACTTCTCAAATAATATTCAATATTTA
This sequence comes from Maratus speculifer, assembly GCA_964019185.1. NCBI lineage: Eukaryota > Metazoa > Arthropoda > Arachnida > Araneae > Salticidae > Maratus > Maratus speculifer. Next base: position 273,318,562 of record OZ025289.1, on the reverse strand, counting down.
TTAATATCTTACGAACTAATAAACAACTTTAGCTTTATTGAATCGGGCAAAAAAAAAAAAAAAAAGTACTATTCGGAAAAGAGGTGAACATTTGATTTGGAGTGATAAAAAAACCCCTCAAACTAAGAAATGAATTTAAAGGTAGTAATTATGAATCATTTAAAAGACAGTGGATTGAGTAAAAGTTTTTTAGTACATTTTTAACTACCGGAATGTAATTTCTTTCTAACAAGATCAACAAAAACATTTTGATTGGATCAACAATAAAAATATTTCTTCCGTTCACGTTACTTATTTTTCACACCATTTTATATTTGGGTACTTTTCGGTTAGTCGGACACCAGTGTTTACATACATGTATGTATATATATACGTATATACATTAGGGATGAAACTTTTCTGCGTTTTGCATACCAGTATAATCTAACAGAAAATGTTATTTTATCTAATCGGATAATACTGCGATTTAACTGAACACCATTTTCTCTAACACTATACTGACGTGCTAAAACGCGGTAAAGTGTCATCCCTTATACACTCACTTCCAAAAGTTAAGCACGGAGAGGAAAATGCTAATTTCCTGAAGCCAATCAGAATTGAAGAGGATGCAAATCGCTGCAGAGGTAGATGGAAGTATGTAAATATGTTAGGTAAAATATATTATCTGATTGATGAATAATATTCCACTTTCATGTCAGGAAATATGCAAAAAAGGCATTTTTTTATAAGAAGCCAGCTTTATGAAGGGTTACAGAAGTTGATTCTAAGTGATCATAGAGAAGATGTTTAAAACTTTCGTACGATTAGTTTTGAAGACACATGTGTTTCTATGAACCGAATGGCGTGCTGTGGGGCGCATTGAAGCAGGTCAGTCGGTCACAGATGTTGCTCTTTTATTCTGCGTTCATCATTCTGCAATTTCACATTTATGGAAACAATTCCAAACCAAACAGACAGTTGTCCGAAGGTCCATGGTCAGTTGCCCAAGGAACCCAGCGGAAGAACGATATATTGCTATTATAGCCAAGCGGAATCGCAGAGCAACCTCCACAGGTGTGACATCTATGGTTACAGCGTCCATTGGTAAGGTGATATCTGCAGCTACTGTATGCCGAAGATTACATATAAGTGGACTGTACGTCCGGGTACCTCGATTTTGTGTTCCTCTATCTGTCCAATCAAGAGGGGCACGATTAAAGTGGTGCCGAGAATGTGTAAATTGGATTGTGTCTGACTGGGATCATGTCATATTTACTGATGAGTCAAGATTTGCTCTGCTGCTAGATGACAAGCGTATAAGGATATGACGTGAGCAAGGAAGACGCAATCAGCTCCAAAACATCACCGGACATCATGCTTTCCGAGGCGGAAACATTATGGGGTGGGCATGGATGCCATTAAGATACCCCACCGAACTGCACATCTTTAAAATGGGTTCTGTGACGGCTGTCTGGTATCGAGATGAAGTCCTAGAACCCATTGTGAGATTTTACGCTGCAGCAGTTGGCCCTACTTTTGTTTTAATGGACGATAACGCACGTCCCCATAGAGCTGGAATCGTCGATGACTACCTGGAGAGTGAAGGGATTGCGCGTATGGCGTGCCCAGCATATTCACCCGACCTTAATCCCATTGAAAATGTTTGGGATGCTCTCGGACGTGCTGTATGTTTACGTTTTTTACCTCCAACCACTCTTATTGAGCTGCAAACTACTCTAAAAAAGAATGGCGATTTCTTAATTCTGCGATGGTTGATCATCTAATTGAAAGCATGGTCACAAGGTATAAACTTTGTATACAGATGAGAGGGGATTACATACCCTATTAATGCCTTTTTCTTCATTTTATGCTGTTTATTTTCACTTTATACATAATTCTGTTTATGTCTCCAGTATGTCATTATCTGATAACTTATAAAAAATTTAATATTGTTTTCATTTCTGTATATAATTTTTGTTTTTGTTTTATGCATAAATATATATGCTACTTTCTTGCCAAATTTTGTGTCAATCAAAGCAGTATTTGTTAATTTTTTTGCATTTTATATTTTCGTGCTTAACTTTTGGAAGTGAGTGTATATACATATACAAATATGTATACCTATATGTACATTAGGGTGGAGCGAAAAAAATTTTTTTTTGAAAATCAAAAACGGATAGGTGCCAAAAGTTGCCTTTATACTAATACATCAACTGCGTGAAATTTTACCGCTGAAAAAAAATGGCTTGAGTCTGCGCTTTTGCTCCAAAAATCGAAATTTTAGGTAAAATTTGTCATTTTTGGACATGTTTTCAAAAGAATTAAAAAATTCCTACAGAGCTGGTTAGTATTTAAAAGTGTTACTTAGACCTTTATATTTATCTGCTTAACATATTTAAACTATAAAACAATATTTGTAGTCTGTATAATTGGAGCAATTTTGAAAACTTTTTGTGAAAAATCAGCGTTAATCTCTCTATTGGAGCATACAACGAAATGTTCTTTTGAATGCATTTCTTACCTAGCTGCTTTCAAAACTACTGTGTATGTAACTCATAGAGGTGGTTGTATTATCCCACCCGTCTCAACCACCCAATCATCTAGGCCCAATGTTTTATTTATGTATTGAATTGTAATTTTTTTCCCGAAGACGAGTATAAGTTTTCTATATATCAAAGTAATTTATCTATTCTTTGTATTTATAGACTTTGGATGATTTGAATCATGCTGGTGTGACCTGCTGCACGTATATTTTTATACCATGTATGACAGAAGAGAAGCTGAGTAATGAGTAATTATGTTCTTAATTGAACATAGTCAGCAGTCTATTATCTTCTTTAAAATTTCATGCAATTAGTACATTATGATTGGAAGTTCTGTTATCACAGCATTCTTTCAATCAATTACATTTTATATGCAATGATTTGCCTAAAAATTGATTGTATGAATTCAGTTTCTAGTATGCCATCATTTATTGAACCTATTTCATTGAATATATGCTGAGAAGTTAGCTGTTTAATATTATGACGATCGTCACAGAGGATTGCAAACAAAATTTGCGTGTAAAACAACAATATTTCTAAAGAAGTTTTAGTATGCTTTATGTCGTTTCCTGTATTGTTCCGTAGTCTAGTAATTTCTAATAAGATTTTAGATCTATTATTTAGGTGTGTAGTACATTTGGTATAAAACATCCCGCGGTATAAGCTTGGATTATAGATTTGGTGAGTGAACATATAGACGCTGATTGCCAATCTGTGCTTATATAAAGCGGAAAATTTTATTAACTTTATGAGCTGTCTTTTCTGTGAGTTGTTTTCTAAATTTCTATTCCCCATTCTTTGAGAAATAGCTTTCCTTATGAATTAGCTTTGCAATCTCCGAAAGAAATTTCTTGTCTGTTCTGAGTATCTTTTTCTCAATTTGAGAAAATAATTTCTCTATTTTATAAAAAAAATTGCAATAGGAAGTGAATATTACGTAGACAAAGATTTTCCTTATTGATCCAGTGAATCCATGTAGCTTAGAACGTTTTATATCGACTTCTCTAATAATTGACGCAGAGGAAATTCACTGGAGTTAAAGTAGCGAATGATTCAATATCATATAGACAATTCTAAGCTTACCCCATGCAAAATGGTTCACAGTGACAAATAAAATTCTCCTAATTTTAAATGAGCACTTATAATCGATATCCGTCGATTCCCTCATAAAGCACAATGCATTATAAGTTTATGCCCAGGACATTTCACCATCAAATGTTGTCCCCTCATAAAAAGGGGATCTAAAACTTAATAGGAAATTAACTGGATACGAAAACACTTAGAAAACGACATAAAACTAATGCAAAAAAAAAAAAAATATATATTTACAACAGCGGTTGCTTTACACATGGAGAACAAATTTTCATTGCAATTCTCGCTGACGATCACCATCACATTAAACAGCTCGCTTCTCAACATATAAAAAATGCAAAAGTAGAATAAATGATGTAATACTTATAGTTGAAATATCTGAAATCATCTTTGAAGCAAATCATTACGTAAAAAAAATACAATTGACTGAAAAAATGTTGTGGTAACAGAACTTCCAATCATTATTCATTAACTGAATGTAAGTTTCATAAATATAATAGATGGCCGAATAGATCCTTTTAATAATATTCCCGTGCATTACTCTGCTTGTCATTTTTTTTGTATAAACTGTAAAAATATACATGAAGATAGTTACAGCAGCATGTGGATGCAAAGAACTGATAAACAATGTGGAAGCATCGAAAACATGCCAAATTTTTATAAAGAAAATCACAAATCAATGTATAAATAAAACACTGTACTAAGATGATCGAATAGTTGGGCCGCATGGTATAGGAAATATAGCCACCTCCACGACGCATGTCTAAGGTAGTTTTGAAAACAAGAGCTGTATTAAAAACAACAATTCGTTATATGACCCAATAGAGCGGTAATGTTGTTTTCTTACTAAAAGTTGTTTGTTTTGCTCCAGCTATAGGGAATAAACATATTGTTTTATAGTTTAAATATGTTAAGCAGATAAATATAAAGGTCTAAGCAACACTTTTAAATACTAACCAGCTCTGTAGAAATTTTTTAATTTTTTTGTAAAAATGTTAAAAAATGACAAATTTTACCCAAAATTTCGATTTTTGGAGCAAAAGCGCAGACTCAAGCCATTTTTTTTCAGCGGTAAAATTTCACGCAGTTGATGTACTAGTATAAAGGCAACTTTTGGCACCTACCCGTTTTTGATTTTCAAAAAAAATTTTTTTTCGCTCCACCCTAATGTACATGTATGTGTATGCATATATATATAAGCATATGTGTACACATAACACTGGCGCCCGGCTAATCGAAAACTAAAAAAAAAATATTCATAATGTATTTTGTAACAAAAAATACATATTTTAAGATCTAAATTATCATATAACTAGTGTTTTTAATGTTTGGCTTAGAGCGGTAATGCAATCACCTGGGAGTTAATTTTGTCACGCTCCCTCATATAGCGGACCTTTACAGTGTCCGGCAAAACGTAAGACCAATGCGATATATCAGGCTGCAAAGGAAATATTATAAAAAAATTGCCCGGATAACGTATGCCAGATTCAGCTTTGATACCCTGATGTAGGTTATCCGATAATTTATTGAACCTTAAACCGTTTGAAAACAGTTTTGACCAATAGAAAGCGTCAATTAATAATGAATATAGATTTTCATATACTTTCCCATTAAACGTATTGTAAAACCCAGCTTTAATACTTTAACGCAGGTAAACAGCCTTTTTAAGCACTTTGAGTCCTTATTACTTGCTAAAAGACCTCTGAATCAGGTTAGCTAATATCCGTACGTTCGTAGTTACTGTAGTATAGATCGACAGAAAAAAAAAAACTATGTTTGATACTATAGCGTAGGGGGGGGGGGGGTCGCAGCTCTAGGCTCTTTTTCTAATAATCATGTATGAATCTCTTTAAAATATGTTTAGCTTACATTTAATGCGTCAAATAAATTCATCATAGTTTGTTTTAATTCATAAAATCGTGATGTTGATTATTCTGAAAATTAAATGTCTTCGATTTTCGCAACTATACACCGAATCTTTTTTTTTTTTTTTTTTTGTAATACTTTTTAGTGTTTTATGATGGATTTTATTCCAGCTGAGATGTATCATTAACTATTCATTGTAAGTACTTATAAAATGTCTCAAAAATCTTCACAAAATCAGTCTTTTAATTTTTTTTATTTAATGATGTTACTCAATTTCGCCCCCCCCCCCCAAAAAAAAAAAATAAAAAAAAAAATAAATAAATAAATAGAGAATAGTAATTTATTCGGTATCTGGAATATCTGGAAATTTACTGAAATTCGCGGAATTTCATTTTAGAATTCAGCACAAAGAGAAACGTCCACTGATGAATCGAATGATATTTGGGAGAGATCATGTATCAAATGTAACATTTTGCAGCAAGTTGTATTCGATTTCATTATTTGACTTGAAATGCGATTTAAATCTAACACTTGATTTCAGACTTCAAAATTATAATATATCATAAATAAAATCAGTTACTTTAATTAAACAAAACGGTTAACACGAAGGCAAGGTATTTTCTATTACTTATAGTGATTTCTTAAAGCTAAAATAAAGTTTGCTGCTTTATATCTTATGTCTCTAAAAAGAAGAGTCTATATTATATTCTCCCTAAAATCAGCAAAGTATGCATACAATTATGAGATGAAAACTCTAAAATATGCAGAAAAAGATTAGAAAGAAGGGTAGTTAAATTTTTTACCAAACATCTTATTTTCATTAAAATCGCATATTTCAGTTTTAAATAAGAAATAAGAGACATTAATATATAATAATATAACGATAAAATAATTTAAACATTTAAAGGTTCAAATTAGCTATTTATCTAAGAATAATGTGTTTAAACAATCTTTCGTTGATAATTTTTTCTTCGGATGGATTTATATAAACCCTTAATTTTGCAACAATGGACTTAGCTTTTTAAAGTCTTGAGTTTTTATGATTAAACTTGGGGCAGGATTTATATCTAAATAGTCAGCATTCACATATTTTTTTTTAACAACTCTTGGACCAAATTCATAGATTCAATTTAATTGTTATTTCAACGCTTTAATTTCCATAAAATTTAACACAACTTAGACGATATATTCCAGAGAGTTAACGCAAGGAAAATTTCAAAAAACTCATATGTGGTACCTGAAACATGATTATGCTATTCTAAAAGATGAGAAAACGGGAATTTATTCCCATTAATGTGAAATATAACGCATTTGACTTTTTAGGTATTTCAAAATGAACAAAATCAAATATTCTTCAAGGAAGTGTTTAAAAAAATGATTGCTTCATTACTACAGTAGAACGCCGATTATCCGGATCGGTCCGGACCAAGGCTGTTCGGTTAATGAAAATTCCGGATAATTGGACAACCTTAGAAAATGATATTGCAAATGGAGCTATAGTAATGTTTTTTAGGTAACTTCCCTTAACACCTTTTTAGGCTTAGGACTGGCAGTTGTAGTACGCTCATTTTAGCATATTACAAATGACGTGGTTAAAAGTTATTATTTTTATTTATTTTCTACAAAATTTATACAAAGCTATACATAGTACACATAGAATTATTATGTGTAGTGCATATATACATACCGGGTGTCCAGTAAATAACTGACCCATTTTGAACTTAAATAACAAATAAACGGTTTGAGATAATAATGCGCGGTTTGCGGTATTGTTATTAGAAAATCAATAAATTTTTAAACATGTACTTTGTTAATATAGTTCAAATTTCGGGAAAAAATATCGCGCTGGCGGTAACAGGCTGTTTGAATACAGACATGACTCTAATTTCCATAAATGTGAGATTTTCGGCTGAACCTGAATCTGTATGTTGTCGAATCTGAATCTATATGTTGAATCGACTCTCGAATCAGCTTCAAAAATAGGGTACGTTGGTTGGAAAGTGTTTTAAAATAATATTTGTGATTGAACCATCTGTATTATATTCCCCTCTTTTTCCCCTCTTCAGTCTTGAGACTGAGATATTATTTTAAATATTATTATATTACATTAACAAAGTGCATATTTTAAAATTTATTTATATTCTAATAACAATGCAGCAAGCCGCGCATTTTTATCTCAAACAGTTTTTTTTGTTATTTACATTCAAAATGGGTCAGTCATTTACTGGACACCCGGCATATTGTACAGTTATCCATTAAAAAAGAAAATTCATTGTGATAGGGAAAATAAATTATTGATAGTCTTCTATTTCATAGAGGACATATGTCAAAGAGCCGAAAACACAAAAAACTTAAATTATCGAGCTCAAGAAAAAATATTTATTATAATGGAAGAGTAGAAATAGGAGACTCACGATTCATGTCTGCCGGAATTAAAGTGGTGCATAAGCCAAAAATTGATACCACTAGTGGCTACCTCGTAGGTTTATCCTTGTGTTTGTCCTACAATCAAAGGTATGAAAATATGCAAAACTGGGAGCAGGAAAACACAATGATGAACCTACGAGGCAACCACTAATGGTATTGATTTTTGGCTCATGTACCAGTTCACTTTTAGCAGACATGGATCCCCTTATTACTACTCTTCCATAAAATAAAGGTCCTTTTCTTGTGCTCAATACCTTAGGTTTTTATGCTGTCGTCTCTTGGACTACATTTTTTTCTGCAGCCATACCGCTCAGTCTTTTTAAATACTAAATTGTAGCCATTCCATCGCTAGTTCCATCTGCTTTCTCGTTCTCGCATTTGTTGACAATTTTATTATTTCAGAACTAAGAAATCGTTAATTAACGATTAACCTTCGTGACATCAAGCCGAATTTACTCCACCTCCTCTAAAGGAATTTCATTAATTTTTTTTTTGGAGAAGATTAGAAAAAAATGCATAGTCCTTGATCGATCCGATTAATAGGCGTCCGGATAAATGGCGCTCTACTATACTTTGGAAACTTTGTTTCGTTGAATTGTACAACAGTGAGGGCTAATTTATATATGACACCTCGTTTGCTAGAAATAATTGCTAAATTCAGAAAACAAAATCTACAACGCCACATAACTCATCTTAATGGCATCATATGAAGACAAACTCTCACAATGCATTTCAAACTTTAAGTTATTTGAAGCAAGAAAAAAATGATCAGATGAATTATCTCCCTTATTCATTTGATTTATTTTCCAATGATATCTCCCATTCATCATAAATAAAATGCACGGTTACCGATTTAGTTTTCCAGAAACTGCAGTTCTAGCTATAAATCAAGCGGTTTTTTGTAACATAATTTTTTACATGGCATACCTGTTGAGAAAGTTGCTTTTTGTGTCAATTAAAAAATGTATAGATGCTGAAATGGAATATTTTCAATAGTAGCAAAACTGTCAATTCAGGTCGTTTGTGCTTTGCTTTCTAAAACATGGATTCTGTTCTGCCTACGTACAATGTTTGAAATCTTAATCCTTTTGGAATAATTTCAAATTTACCTTCAAACATTAATAGAGATGTCAAAAACAGTATCCAAAGTTGTATTTTTCTATTGAAAGTTACTGGCAAAAAATTAATATGCAAGCATGAAAATTAAAATTATTAAATTCCATTATTTTTTATTTAATTATTGAACCATTCTTTAAATTAAACATTATAAAATTTGCATAAATATACAAATGGATGAATAATATGATATTTTAATTTAAATTTAATATCTTTTTACTTTCGAAAATCAAAATATTTCAAAACATTATTAATAAGTACTTATATCAAGAATTACTCCAACATAAAGATAATATATTATTTTATAAAATTTGTCCTTTATGCCGAAATTTAAGCATAACTAGAAGTTTTATTTATATCTTGTAATCTGTAAAAATTAACTTTTAAATATTTTTTGACGTTTTATGTGTCTTTAACCCGAAAGAAACGTGGCATAACTCTTAAACATTCATTTTGTAGCTATTAGTACAGTAATAGGTTTAACATAAGAGCCTACACCACTCACACGAAGAAAATCGCATGGTAATGTGAATCCTTTATGAATGTTTTTTTTCAAATTTCTTGCTTCTATTTCAATATTTTTACATAATTTTTTACGTAGGATAACTAAGGTCGATGTCTTATGTATGTTTGGACGAGTTCGGTTCCAAGAGTCTTTTTTACGAATGTGAAAGAAGTCTCATAAAAAAACTGCAACCAAAATCGAAAAATTACAAACATAGAACATAAGTCATCGATCTCAATTATTTTATGAAAAAAAATCATTTAAAAATATTAAAATGCAAGCGAGAAACTCGAAAAAAAAAATGTTCCTATAGGTTTTAACATTAGTTTGCATGACTAGTATAGGCTCCTATGCTCCTAAGTGCTTTTTGCTACAAGAAAAGTATCATAAATGAAGGTATTATGAAAACCACTAAACTGATCTATGTGTCAACCAGGCTAGGAACAGTAAATTTACTTCATCCTGCTTGTTTCTTGTACGTCTTGATTTTTAGAGGGATTCTTCGTCTTTTACAATTGCATGCACAAATAAGTACTATATTTTTATCATACTTTATGCGAATCTTCTTTTTCCCCCATTTAAAAATGCTCTATTTATGACTTCTGTAACTTGTCTTGCAATGGAGTAATATTTTCTATTCCCTTTTCAGGTGCGTTCGTAATTATACAGTGGTGGTCTTAATTATAAGGACAAGGCAAAAACCACCAAATCTTGGCTACATTTGGCGGGAAACTTATGCAAATTTTATGACTGGAAACTAATGAAAAATGAAGAATATTTTCATACATTTTTATAGAAATATGTGGAAAATTGATATTCATAAAATGTATTATGGATTAATATAGCCATCTGATTTGGACAAAATTATAAGAACAACTGTATTTTTGTGCTCTAAAAAGTAAAATTTACATGTTCTTTGCTCTGCACACGGAACTCCCAGACTATTTAAATGCGTAGTAAGCATTTGAAATCGTATTATTCTGTTTTTCAATCATACCACAAGGTACAAAGCTTTCGGAGTTTCAGAAAGGGAAAGTGGATGCATTTAAAAGTCCAGGACTTTCTGTATGCTAAATTGCGACAAAGCTTAATAGATCAGGGATGGTTATTTAGAATTATCTTTAAAATTCTGCTAAATATGGACGGCAAAGACATACAGGCAGGTCATCTTCCGTGTATGTATGGGGGAAAAGAATCATAACAAAGTGAGTTTGCTACAAAAAATCAAAATAAAACGTGAATTGAACAAAGAATGCAAGTGCTCGAACTGTTAGACGTGTTTTACTAAAAGAAAAAAAAAAAGATTCGCTCTAGTAAACGTATGTCACGAACGCCTGTTACAAAAGTTCATAAGACACCGAGGATGGAGTTTACCAAAAAATGCAATACCATTGGAAAAAAGTGGGATGCTATCTTTTCCCATGAGAAAAAGATTAATTTGGATAGACTATATGGTTTTTCCTACTTCTAGTATGATCTTCGTAGAGAAAAAAACAATTTTGTCAAAACGTGTATTAGGAGGTGGCTCATTAATCGTCTTGGGAGGTTTCGCAACTGGTGGAACTATTCGAATAGTTTTTGAACAGGGTAAGAGGAATTCTGAGAGTTATTTTGATGCATTGGGCAGTAATTTTTTACAAGAAGTACCATCAATAGCGATTAGAGACTATTTTTTTCCAGCAGGACAATGCCTCGGTACTTGTTTCCCAAACTCCAAACTTGTGGTTTAATGCTAATTTCGTTAAACTACTTGATTGGCTTGCCAGAAGTCTTGATCTGAATACAATGGAAAATCTGTGGGCACACGTCCTGGCACACGAAGTAGACAAAAATCGTATATAATATTAAAACGAGTAAGAGCTCATGTCTTCCATCGAAAAAGGCCTGGTCAAAAATTTTCAAGAACCTTGTCAAGAAACTGTCAAACTCTATGACGTCAAGACTGATAAAAGTGATTGAGAAGAACCAGGAAATTATTAATTATCAATGTGTTTCAGGTAAAAAATATTCACTGTCCTTACAATTTTGTCCAATTTTTACAATGACTTTAATTGTGACAAAACATTCATATTTAGCATTTTCCAATGTTTTGCATTCTACAGTGATTTCTAGCATGAAAAAGCATTTTATGTATAAATGTCACTTTATTTAGTTCAGAAATAATTTTTTTCTGTGTAATTTTCAATTGTTCTTATAATTCTGACCACCACTGTATAAATACGTAGCACCTATAATAGTCGTTCAGTCCGTCCGCATATAACAGAGCAAAAACTTACCCAACCGAACCGTTTGAATTTAAAATGTATAATTGTTGTATAATTTTGTCGACTCATTTCAAATTTTATGCAAATCGGATGTATAGTTTAATTACATGGAGAATCAAAAGCATTATGTTACATTATGATCAACAGGAAAAAATAGTTTCAAATGAATTTTAATGGTGTTATAATTTTTCGAACATAAAACAATTGATATGTACCTATGAGGTTTATACAAAAAAATACGTCCTGCACAATCTGTTATTTGTTATTCATTTACAGGGTCACACAAAAGTATTCCGTTATGCAATGATATAGGGTGGGGGGAACACTATTTGGAAAGCGTTTTAATACTATTAAACTGTTTCACATTTTATGAAATTTATATACGTTGCTGAGGTTTACTACAAGTTACTTTCTGTATAATAGAAATAGATGGTATTTACAAGGACATACAAAAGATTTCGGTTACTATATTTTATACTATTACACCAAGATCTAAATATTTCTTAGACTGGTTATAGTATGAATGCACCTTATTGCTACGTCTGACGCGCAATTTTCGAATCGTTGAAATTTCAGTCGGAAACAGTACTGACTTTATTTCTGTACAACAAAAGAAAAATCTTTATTATTAGTAATACGATTACTGCTTTTTCCGCCCACTCTTTAACCAAAGCCTCTGAGAAATAAGCTTAATTGCAAGAAACTCGTTTTAAAAAGCTCATTTCAGAACAGCGTATTAAGCTCATTTTCAAAATAAACGTACTTACTTCTTTTTAATGTATTCTCTTTTCTTTAAAATATCTTTAAGGTATTTATAAAATAAGCTTTTGTAGCAATAATGAAATTCTAAACAAAAAGAGAAAGTGAGACAAAATGCTTGGAGAACAATTTTTTTCAAGTTTTGAATTTTCAAAGTATGGCACACTATTTTGTTTTAAAAAATGACATCATTTAAGTAGAAATAGATTTAAGATACTCTAAAACCACTTTATATCTGTAACGGAGAAAAGCATTTTCGTTATTTGAGAATATTAACCGCCTAAAATATACTTTCAAATCATATTGCACTAAAGCGCAGTATTAGCGAGCGGTGATTTTTTCTACTGGTTACATAAATGCTTCTCAAATATCCAATCTCTTAGGAAAGGTAATAATTTATAAAACAATGTGCAGTAAACAGAACGTAAAAGTTTGTAAAATTTTAAGAATAGAGTTTTTATATCTTTCACTGTGGAAATACTATTAACAAATGGTAGTTAATACTTTGTAGACTATTAGATTTAAAATATATACTACGTATTGGATTTCTTACGGATTTCTTATAGGCAATGATATAATAAAACTACATAAAATATTTGTTTTGCAGCAAAAAGAACGAAAAATAAAAAAAAGAGAAAAAAGTATTTACTATTGGAAATTATAAAATAAAGGGCAGAATAATGATAATTTTTTTTTGGAGTGTTATCATATGTTGTTACGTATGGAAGATTGAAAAGGAAAAAAAAACCCTTTCAAGTTTAAAAGCATAATACGGCTACTACAGTCAGTTAAAGAATAAGGGATACATTTTTCTTCCAGGTTTCTTTTAGAAACACATAAAAACTATCCGGAATTGTTATGAGTTTATCATGTTATTATGAATGGCAAGTAAAACAAGTAAAAAAAAATCCTGCGTTAAGCATAGATTATGAAACACTTTCCAAAACTTCTTAAGATAAAAAAAATCGTTATTTAGGAAAAAAAAGGTGACAAATTTGTCCTTAGCCAAATTTGTATTCCAATACTTTGAATAGCCCTGTATTTAATCTGTAAGGTGATATATATACCATTGTTGAGATTTTAGACTGCATAAAACATAGACTTGATTTTATTATAGTCAAAGAGAGATTTATTACCTGAGCAATTCTTCTTGTCGGCGACTTGTATAAGCAATTGTATGTTTCATAACTTGAATTCCAGTCTTCGAATTTACGATTTCTTCATATCTTGAAAATAGTTATTTATGAATTTTGCCTACTGGCAATATTATACCTTTTACGTATGGTTCTTCACACGCACAAAAAAATTATGATTTAATGGGATTTTTAAAGCGATTTAACAGACTTTAGCAAAACGTAAACATTCTTTTGAATCAGAACATTCTAAAACAGTCCCGCACTCAACTGCAGAATAAAGAATACAATTTAAAAGATGGGTTACAAATGAATACATACAAATTATATCTATGAAAAAACATATTGGGAATTTACAAACACAAATGAATGAGAATTAATGAATATAATAATTAATTAAAGTCAAAATAGTCTCGTTTTATCAAGATCAAAAGTTTTGGTGCTGCCATCTACAGTCATATTTCCGAAATAATTAGTGTCTTTTTACTACAGATTTCTTCTTGTAGTTCTTTTTAGGATTTAACATCCTCCGCCCCCGGCAGTAGAGGGGATACCTTTGTAATAGGACGCTGAATATCACCGTCCGCTGCTTTAATCAAGACTACACGAACTCGATTGTCCTGTCCTGGGAAAGTTTGTAGAATGCGGCCCATTTTCCATCTCATGGGCATGGATCGTTCATAAATTATTACCAAGTCTCCTTCTCGTAGATTAACACTTGGAGTAGTCCATTTAGGACGCTGTTGGAGATGTTGGAGATATTCTCTTGACCATATATACCAAAATTGGTTCTTGGCCCTTTCAATAAGGCGCCAACGAGCATTTAATGATAGAACTCGCGAATTAGAAGCTTCTGGAATATCAAGGAGCGGTGCTCCAATTAGAAAATGACCTGGAGTTAATGCGCGCGGATCTGATGGATCTGATGACATCGGCGTTAGAGGTCTGGAATTTATGCAACTTTCTATTTGACACAGTAAAGTGGATAATTCTTCAAAATTTAAAATACTGGATTTACATGCCTTTAACAGATGATTTTTTGTAAGCTTTACAGCTGCCTCCCATAGCCCACCAAAGTGCGCCGCATATGGAGGAATGAAATGCCAATTGATTTTTTGGCTCGAAAGAAAATCTTGAATTTCCGTGTCCCTCAAATATTGGAATAACTGCTTTAGTTGATTTGCTAGACCTACGAAATTTTTCCCATTATCTGAATAAATATCAGACGGCAGGCCTCTACGTGCAATAAATCTCTTTAGGGCTGCTAGCAAGACTTGCACAGACAAGTCTGATACCACTTCCAGATGCACTGCCTTAGTGCACATGCAGACGAATACTGCTATGTAAGTTTTTATTTTTATCTTACTTCTAGGCAAATTTGGCTTGGTTATGCAGGGGCCGGCAAAATCTATGCCAACCTTGGAAAATGGACGGATTGGGGTGATTCTGTCAACGGGAAGATCTCCCATCATTTGTTGACAAGCTTGTGTTTTTAGGCGTTTGCAAAGTACACATTTGTTGAGTTCTTGTCGCACAGTAGAACGACCATTAACAAACCAAAATTGTTGACGTATGATAGAAAGTACTAGCTGTGTACCTGCGTGCATATGTTTCTCATGTACATGCTTTATTAATAGTTTAGTGACAAAGTTATTTTTTGGGAGTAGCATAGGATATTTTCTATCATAGCTTAAAGACTGATGTTGTGACAAACGACCACCTACTCGAATGATATCACTTGAATCTAAAAATACATATAGTGGTAATAGTTTACTATTGCTTGGTAAGGGTTTTCTTTCTTTTAACAACTTAAGCTCTGTGTTGAATTCAGAACTTTGAATTAATTTTACAATGCATTGAATTGAATTAGAGATTTCTTCTGAACTTAGATTTCCAAATTTTTTCGATGTACTATGTCTAGCATTATGAATAAATCTAAGACAATAGGGTGTGACTCTTGACAGCTTAGAGAATTTCGAAAACTTAAGAAGAAAGTCAGGAGGTGCACTTACTTGTGTTACATTACTGACAGAGTCAATTACTTGATTTAACTCATCTATTGGAGCAGTGAATTTAGGTATTGGGATTTGCTCATTTGACAGCAGCCATGGAGGCCCATGCCACCATAGAGAATGATTAAGAAGCTTTCGTGGAGGAATTCCCCTAGAAGCTACATCTGCAGGATTTAAAGCACCTGGAATATGATTACATTCATGGGAAGGCATTAATGCCTGTATTTGGCATACTCTGTTAAGTACGAATTGATTTCCCTTTAAAGGTGGTGCTTTTAGCCAACTGAGAACAATTTGGGAATCCGACCACAAATAAATATAGTAAAATTTTACCTTTAATGTGTCGATAATTACAGAACATAACTTAGCTAGCAAAAGAGCTGAACAAAGCTCGATTCTAGGCAATGTTTGAGGTTTAATTGGATTTACCTTAGTTTTTGCAGCAATCAAATTAACAAACACCTTTTCAGGTGTAACCACACGTAAATATGTAACAGCAGCATAGGCTTTATTCGAACCGTCGCAAAAACCGTGCAGTTGAATTTGAACAACTGCTTCATTAAGTAAATTCATATATCGAGGAATTTCTAACGATTTCAATAAATGCATTTCAGATGAAAATTCATTCCAAACATGTTGTATGGCATGTGGGATTTTCTCATCCCAAGAAATCTTATCCTTCCAAAGATCTTGCATCATGATTTTTAACTTTATTGTTGTAGGAGCTAGGAAACCCAGAGGGTCAAAGATTGTAGCCACTACAGATAACAAATCTCGTTTTGTTTGTACATCCTTTAAATCAGCGAACCTAATTTGTAAAATATCTTTGGAAGAGTCCCAAAACAAACCAAGCACTTTAACAGTATCATCTTCCTGAATGACCTTTTTTGAGGAAGCCTTCATTTCATCAGGTAAGTGAGCAATTACATCAGGATCGTTACAGGCCCACTTTCGTAGATTAAATCCTCCACTTTTCATAATTTTAATTAGCTCTGTCACTAAATTCTGAGCGTTTTCTCTTGAGTCGGATCCAGAAAGGAGATCATCAACATAAATTTCATCTTGAATAATTTGGCAGGCTTTTTGATTAGATTGTTCATTATCCATGGCCAACTGGCGTAATGTCCTAATGGCCAAAAAGGGTGCACAGGAAAAACCGTATGTAACGGTCAACAGCCTGTATGATTTGATAGTGTCTTCTAAATTAAATCTCCAAAGAATGCGTTGATAATCAATATGATTCTGATTAACGAGTATTTGTCGAAACATTTTTTCGATATCAGCACTAAAAGCAATTGGATTCATTCTAAACTTTAATAATAAAGGAAATATTTCCGGCTGCAATTTTGGATTTATCTCTAGATAATCGTTTAAAGAGCGGCCTGATGAACCAACTGCAGATGCGTCAAATACTACTCTAAGTCGTGTAGTTGAACTATCTTCTTTTAGTACCCCGTGATGCGGAAGATAAAAATGATCCGGATTTGAAATTTCTGAATTTGGTATAAGTTCCATGTGCCCCAAATCGATATATTCTTGCATGAATGCTAAATATTGCTCTCTAAGCAATGGGATTTTGGTGGAGTTTCTTCTCCAAAAAATAAAACCGCTTTAGAGCTTGAGATTTTGAATCACCGAGGATTGGCTTAGATTTAAACTGCAAGTTTACAACATATCGTCCTGATTCTGTGCGTGAAACGGTTTTAGAATAATTATCTTCAACAAGAGAAATTGGATCAGAACTGGGAACCGACTCAAGTTCCCAGAACTTTTGCAGCTGAGAAGTAATCTGCGTCGTAACATGACAACTAACAGATGAATTTTGTTTTGATTCATTCGAATAAATAATTCCCGATAATATCCAACCCAGTTTAGAATTAATAGCACTCGGTGATCCTTTAGGTCCTAAAATAGACTCTCCTATTATGATATTGGCAAACAAATCTGCACCTATAAGAATATCAATGGGACTGCACACATGGAAATTTGGATCCGCAAGATTCAAGCCTTCAATATGTGGCCAAAACGTAGTCGTAATCAGAAAATTTGGTAAATTTGTTGTTATCTGGTTAACAACTAACGCGTCTAACTGAAAGATTTCATCATTAAAATGGGGAGAGAATGTCAAAGAAACTTCCTGAAGAGATGTTTCTGCAACTAAATTATTTATACCTGAGATTTTATGATTTGTAGGCCTTGATGGAAGACCTAATTTTTCACAACAAGTTTTAGAAAGTAGGCTCTTTTGAGAACCACTATCGATCATCGCCCTGCAAGGAATGAATTTGCCTGATTTGGATTTTACACGTATAATGGCAGTAGCCAACAATGTTTGAGAATTTCTGCTAAACGATTGATTAGTAAAACAATTTGATTCATTTAAATTACCTACAGCATTTGGGGTTGTTACCTGATCTTGTTGTCCAATAATTTGTTGTTGTGCAGGGGCAGATTGATCACGATGAAGGAGTGTATGATGTTTCGAATTACAATGTTTACATGTGGTATTTATCAAACAATTAGCAACAAAATGGTTAGAACGCAAACAGTTCGTACATAACCTTTTAGATTTTACTAAATGCCAGCGTTGCTCAACAGATAAATTCTGCATTAATGGGCATCTATGAAGTTGGTGGGGTTCATTACATTTTGGACAAATAATTTTTTGTGATTTATTTACATTATCCGTTACGACAGTATTCGATACCGATCTTTTTGGAAAATGTTGAAATTTAGGATCAAATTTATTATTAAACTTAGATTCAGTTTTAATAAATTCAACATTACAATTCTGCAGACTACGTGCTTGTTTTTCAAGAAAACTAATTATCATTTCATAAGTTGGAAAACAATCATTATTTAATGATAATTCCCACTGTTTTCGTAAATTATCATCAAATTTTGTTTGAATTAAAAAAAACTAAAATCAAATCCACAAATTCATTAAATTCAAATTTTAAAGATTTCAAATTCCGAATAACTTCATTACAAGTGTCTAATAGCTCTAGAATTGATTTTTGCGTAGGCGATTTTAATGATTTAGCATTAATGAATTTTGACAGTAATGAGTATGCCAAATTCTTACGATTATCATAGCGATTAACCAAAGTTTCCCACGCTTCTTTATAATTATCACCGGAAATTGAAAATCCCGAAATTAATTTAGCAGGATAATTTTTTACGCTCGCTATTAGATAAGAAAATTTTAACTGATCTGATAAATTTTCATTATTATGAATTGCAGTCAGAAATGTTTCCTTAAAAGTAATCCAATTATTGATATCGCCATAAAATATCGGCAATTCAAATTTAGGTAACTTTAAAGCGTTATCCTTAACAGAAATTGAATTATTACTGGTTTCATTCTTATTTTCTTCTATTTTTACAACCAAAAATTCCTCGATTTTCACTAAATCGTCAACAACTATGTCCTTCGCTTTTGTAAATGAATCATATAAATCATTAAGACTTTCTTCGGCGATTCCAAAATAAGATTTCTTTAAATCAGCTTCTAAGCTAATTAATTCTTCTTTAAGCTTCTCAGTTAATTTAACATTTTTATTTTCTATTGCTTCAGCTACTTGAATGTTATATCTGTTAATTTCTTTTATAGTGAAATTAAATTTCTGTTCACTTTGTATCTCTACTTTCGTTTTCATTCTGAAGTAATTAACTTTTATAATTAAACTTTAAAAATACGCTAGACGCTGCGGCTAAGGACGGACCAGAAAATTTATTTATGTTGAGATTTTAGACTGCATAAAACATAGACTTGATTTTATTATAGTCAAAGAGAGATTTATTACCTGAGCAATTCTTCTTGTCGGCGACTTGTATAAGCAATTGTATGTTTCATAACTTGAATTCCAGTCTTCGAATTTACGATTTCTTCATATCTTGAAAATAGTTATTTATGAATTTTGCCTACTGGCAATATTATACCTTTTACGTATGGTTCTTCACACACAAAAAAAATTATGATTTAATGGGATTTTTAAAGCGATTTAATAGACTTTAGCAAAACGTAAACATTCTTTTGAATCAGAACATTCTAAAACAGTCCCGCAGTCAACTGCAGAATAAAGAATACAATTTAAAAGATGGGTTACAAATGAATACATACAAATTATATCTATGAAAAAACATATTGGGAATTTACAAACACAAATGAATGAGAATTAATGAATATAATAATTAATTAAAGTCAAAATAGTCTCGTTTTATCAAGATCAAAAGTTTTGGTGCTGCCATCTACAGTCATATTTCCGAAATAATTAGTGTCTTTTTACTGCAGATTTCTTCTTGTAGTTCTTTTTAGGATTTAACAACCATATAATGTTGAAATTTAGTTTAGCAAGAAAACGCCTTACAGGTTGAAATTTCTCTTTCGGTAATGATTTCTAATAGATGGAAACATACTTGAATACGTTTATATAGACCTGTAGTTTACTTAACATTTACGTCAATATATAGCTAAAATTTATTTGCTACTATAACGCTCCTAAAACTAACTACTGTAATAACATTTCCATAAATTCTTATCCATAGGCGACCATGTATCTAATTATTTGCGTGCCCCTGTATATCATTTTATCTGTATTCTGCAACCATTTCTTTGTAAACCAAATTCACTTCAGCGTAAAAATGCACAACTTATTTAAAAACCACCTTTAAGTAATTTACGCTCATATTCAGTTACTTTTACGAGTCCTTTTGTGTAACCCTATATATCAACAATAGCACTTATGCACCATCATATAATATGCATAACTTTAGTGAAACGGAAAAGCGCATACCAACTAAAGTAATTTCATATATCCACAAGCCATCATCGATAACATGCAAATAATACCGATAATAATACAGATAATAATATACGATGATATACTTGGGGGTATAATACACTAATTAAAATCTCTTATGTGTTCCTGTAAATGCTTGTACTTCATATAGTATGCATGAAATAACTTATATTAGGTTTCAGTGGTGTATATGAATTTTATTATACAGGAAATAGTTTAATATAATTAAAATATTTTGTAAACGATTCCCCCGTTTACTATTCTGTAATGGAATTATTGTATGTGGTCCTGTAAACAAATAATAACTATTCTTTTCTCCGTATATTTTACAGAATGTATATTTTAGTGCATTTCGTAAATGCATATAAATTTTCATATGTTTGACTGGGTGTAACATCTTTAAAACTCATTTAAAACGAATTTTTCCATAGGCCGTAATGTAACGAAAAACTTTTCGCTGTCCCTGTAAATAAATTAATTTTGTTAGAAACTTTATTTGAAATAAGGTTTATGCTAGAGTAAATTTCAATAACTTGCAAAAGTTTTAGGGCAATCCGAACATATTTACGAGAGTTAGATCACAGACAGATGGCCAGACAAACCGAAATCATGAACACTTTTTAACTTTGTTGGAAACTTTCAAAAGGAACTCAAGAACTTATAATGGATGGATATTGGAAGTTTTAACAGAAACATAGTTCTGTTAGACATATTTAAAAAAATCTCTTAAAAAGTACTGGAAATCATTAAGGGCATTAATATGTTAGTTCAGGGCGCGAAATTTCCACTCGCCAACTCGCCATTGGCGAGTAAATATTTAAGGTTGGCGAGTAAATTTCGTCTTTTAGAATGTTGTGCAAATTATTGCGTAAATTGATAAACATTCACTACCTTGCACACCGTTTGCAGTTAGCTATTTTGGATACATGTGGTGAAGTTGAATATCTTAAAACATTTGATTCCATTGTTAGAAGTATTTTTAAATTTTACCATGCCTCTGCTAAAAGACTTCATATGTTAAAAGAAACAGCAGAAATTCTAGGAAAAGAAATTCTTAAACAGAGTGATATTTACACTATTCACACTATCAGATGGTTATCCAGCAAAGAAAGTGCAGTAAAAGCTTTCTTACAATCTTGGAACACTATTATAAGCCATCTTGAACAAGTAGTCCATGGAAAAGACAATGGCAGTTCTAAACCTAAGGATTTGCTGAAAACTTTGAAAGATTATAAATTTCTTTAAGTTATGTACTCTCCTATGGATTTCTACTGGAAATTGAACCCTTTAAGTGTGGCATTACAAAACAAGGAACTTCTGATTTCATCTTTGAAAAATAAAAATTGAACATTGCATATCACTTCAAACAGTTCTCGAATCTAGTGTTGGACCAAGCGAACATGAATTTTTTAGACCAACTATCCATTTCAGGTATAATCAAGGATGTGCAGCTGACAAATATAGAAATTGGGGAGAAAGAGTTTCAGACCTTAAGAGAGACATTAATTAAACATACAAAGATATACATTACAGAAAGGCTGGAATCTATCTAATCAGATGTGTTAGAATGTCTACATATTTTTGACACTTGAGTTGGTCTCCCCCCCCCCCCCCCCCCCGAAAAAAAAAAAAAGTTTTTGAGTTCGAAGAAATGAAGAAGCTTTTTATGTATTTGAACCCAAATCTCTTTAATGAAAAAGTAGATATTGTATTGGCAGAGTGGGCAGAATTTAAATTTGTGTTTCCATCACTGACACCGAAAGGGATGCTGGAGCAGTTTGCACTAAAAAATGTTCAGCAAGATTCTCCAATTCGCTCCAGATCCTAACATTTTGTGCTGTTTTACCAGTAAGCACAGCTTCATGTGAGAGATGGTTCAGCTGTCACAACAGACTCAAGACAGCATATAACTCTCTCTGAAGACTGAGGCAATGAATGATTTGCTTAAATTTTCTGTTAATGGATCCACCCTAACACAGTTTGACCGTACAGCTGCAATTGATAAGTGGTATTTCAGTGCAGAAAGACTGCCCGACACAAACTTGAAGTGCTAATAGTACAGGAACTGATCATTGGTATGCATTTCTGTAACCATTGAAACCTTATGGCAAGCTTATTTTGAGTTAATGTTTTTTTTTTTTTGCCTTTTGCAGTAAATATGTTTCGTTTTATCGATTTCTGCATTTTATCCGCCAATAGAAAGCTTTTCATACTACATCAGTTAATATTGTAAAAATATCCCATACTTTTCATAAATGTAAAGTATTCTGGATTTAACAGACAACTTCTTTTAACAATTGTCAATTTAAATTAAATTTATGATAAATATTTCACTTTTTGTTCAGGTGTGGGGGCTGACGTTATTGCCTGAATAAATGTAAAATAGTGTCGAGAAAAAATTTTAGTCTGGCGAGTACCTTTTAAGCTGAAATTACATGCCCTGTGTTAGCATTTATAGTAGGTAAAAAAATATCTAAAGTACTTAATATGGATGACTAGCGGAAGTTACAAATTGAGGCACAGAATTTTCTTCGAGATGTTTTAAGGAACATTTAAAAAATACCCGGTTTTGTTAAAAATACTATTATTTTATTGCTTATTGATGGTGAGGAAACAAAAACAAAACTCAAGTATTTATTATGCATGACTACCGACAGTTTTAAAATGAAGAACGGATTTTTTTTTTTTCAAGATATTTCAAGAAACACTTAAAATCATATGAAAGTATTAAGAGTGCAGTTAAGCAAGGTAACTTTGCGCCAAATCAGGGTAATTTTATTCCACTTTTACAAAATTGTGATCCATTCGGCCACGGTGGAATCTTGACGAATTATTTCCAATTAGCTGCCAGACTCATACCAGTGCTGCTATCTATATTTTAAGACCAAAACTTTGTCGTTATCTTAAGTGATATAGCAGATTTATTATTTTTCCTCTTGGAACAAAGTTACCCTGATTGACTGTAATGTTATAGTATTATCTGTGGTAGGTTGTAAAAAAGGTTTCTGTAAAGATGACACCAAATGTCTGGATTTTATTCTCCATAAGAGACTTATTTTTAGAAAACACATTCTCAACAGAAGAAGGGGGGGGGGGGGATTGTCAAAGTGTTCCAAGTCTTTCGAACATCTCCCAAAAAATTCTACTGCCTCTACTACTTATTATATTGTTGGTCTCAATAAAGCCTTAATATATGTAAAGCTTACGCTCTCTTTATCATATTTTATGACTCTCCAGTCTCGGGTTCCATATGAAAATAAAGTATGGAAAACCTATCTAAAATTCATAATTAAAAATAGAGTTATCAGAAATGGGTACAGATACTTCCTTAGCAGACCGGGAAGTGGCATCAGAGATTAGCATATCAGCAAATTGAATAAATAAAGAAACACCATTAAAAAGCACAAATTACATAAAAGTAATAGATGCTAAAAAACATACAGCTGTTTCGGGACTTCTAAAGTCCCATCATCAGTGCTAAAAATAAGTATAAAAATGTAAAAGACAAGTCACATATCAAATAAAAATAAAAACGTGCATCGCAGCGAGCTGCTAAGGCGAACTGACCATGGAACGTCGCAAAACAACAGTAAAAGCAAACTGCCACACGCATTCCAAAGGTGACCAATCAGATGTCTCTTCCTACTGGAAGAGTCCAAGTAAAGGAGAAAAGGAGGGGGGAGGGGGCATGAAATTATAGGAATGGGAACCAAACTTCAGAAAATCTAGGTGCACTGAACATGTCATTAACTAAATTATTAGAGTTTTTCCATATATGAAAAGCTTCCCAAAAGTTCAAATCATAAATTGAAGAACAATATTGTATTAATGAAGCTTCGAAAAATTTGAAATTGTGACTATTGGACCAACAGTGATTAGCGATAGCGGAACGTTTTATTTCACAATTTTTAACGTAAGAACAGTGTTCTCCCAAACGTTTTTTCAAAGCTCGCTTCGTTTGACCGATGTACATTTTATCAATACAATATTGTTCTTCATTTTATGATTTAGACTTTTGGGAAGCTTTTCATATATGAAAAAACTCTAATAATTTAGTTAATGACATGTCCAGTACACCTAGATTTTCTGAAGTTTGGTTCCCATTCTTATAATTTCATTCCCCCTCCTCCCTCCTTTTCTCCTTTACTTGGACTCTTCCAGTAGGAAGAGACATCTGATTGGTCTCCTTTGGAATGCGCGTGGCAGTTTGCTTTTACTGTTGTTTTGCGACATTTCATGGTCAGTTTGCTTTAGCAGCGGGCTGCGATGCACGTTTTTATTTTTATTTAATATGGGACTTGTCTTTTACATTTTTATACTTATTTTTAGCACTGATGATGGGACTTTAGAAGTCCCGAAACAGCTGTATGCTTTTTAACATCTATTATTTTTATATAATTTGTGATTTTTAACGTTGTTTCTTTATTTATTCACATATAAGCACAAAGTACAATCCTCCTCCCCTTTCTTATATCAGCAAATTCACGGATAAAAATCTAGGATTAGTTAAATTTCGATTCGCATATTAAACGAAATCGGTTTGCCAAGTCATATCTTGATGAAAAACGCTTAAAAAACTGATTTTAGCAGTTGACTCATCAATTTACCATCAGTTTTTTAGTGTCGCCAGTATGCGACATCAGGACTGAGGAGGTTAAATGAAAGTCATGTATTTTAAATGAAGCCAGTGATAGCTTTATATTTTAAATGAAATGATTGTAGTATAAATCTACTTGGGGATTAAACCATCTACCCCTAGCTAACATAAAAATAGCAGAATTGCCGTCTGGCATATAAAAAGTGAAGCGGTTGACCCGGAATCGTTATTGGACTCACACAACTTAGACTGTTAATATATATATATATTGCTATTTATGTCCCTTTGTTAAACAATAAACTAATTATGAATATTCAAAACTTTCCTGTTTTTAAATAACATATCTATATAAATAAAAAACATGATGAATTGAACTCTTAAACTTAAACTATTCTCTTATGTCAGGATATAATGACAGGAAAAAATCGAAAGTTTTATTTATTTTACATTTGAGTTTAATCAATCAACATTAAATATCTGTTTTATGGATGAAGAATTCCAAGAAACTCTTTTTTAACCACACGACAAACACTTTTAAATAGATTGAAGAAAAGTTTAAAAAGAAATAATTATAGCTTTCGAAATCAAAATGATAAAATATGTCACGCAGAACATCGTTCTAAAATAAGATTTATTTGGTGAATTTCTTTTCTATACAAAAATTAAACTCAAAGAGCTGTTAATTACTTTGAAAGTCATTTGGTTAGATTACTTTCATGTTATTATTATTGTTGTTGTTAATATTATTATTATTATTAGTAGTAGTACTTTAAGAAGTAAACAAACTTATTTATAATTTTAGTTTGATTGGTAAGGGGAAAAATGATTTTTTAGAAAAAAGCATTGAAAAGAAAATACAGTTCAGGCATCTGGAATCTAAATTGTGGCTCTACGAAAAAATAGTTTCATATCATCCTTATAAATTCTAGTTCTGTTGTCTGAAGTATTCTAGAATCTCCTACTGGAATTCAAAAGCTTTTATCTATATTCTCGTGGCCAAACTTATTTTAAAATCTCTACAAATCGATGCGAACACAAGAAGTTAGTTTTAGTAATTATAATTCCAGTTTATTAGGTTCCAGGAACCAAGCGATAATTTCTCGCTACTAAAACGATTCATCATAGTTTCGTCACCTATAAAGAAAGAGATTAGAAATTCAAGACCATTTCGTCTAATCAGTTTAGTTGTTTACCCTATTTGCATAGCTCAGAAATCTATATTTCTAGTTTAAAGATCCAGAAAATGACTAACTTCTCATTCTAGATGAAGACGGCATATTTTTGTTTCGCTGTGTGGAACGACAAACGACCGATTCAAAAAATGACTATCTATTCATTCTAGGTGAAGGCGGTATTTTTTTTTCAGTGTATAAAACCGATTTCAAGAAATTGTTTCTAACTCTATTGCACTGATATTTACTTATTGCTTGCAAATTAGAGTTTTTTCTGGAAATCCTTTATTCTTATTCACCAGTTTAAATTCCATTAGTACCAATATTGCTCAGTTTGAAGCACAGTTGATTATCATATATAGTAGAAAATCATACAAGGTCATTGTGCCTAAATGAGACACATTTCCCGTAGTTTTGTTGCATTTAGGGTAGAAGTGGCATTATATTAAATAAATATGTATTTATTAAGCTGGAAATTATTGAATACCATGGTTTTAGTTCAAAACTACCATGTTTTGTAGAGATGGAATCTTTACCTTTAGTTTATACTCGGAATATACTATTGTCGCTTTTAGGCAATTTTTGTCGCATTTAAGGCAGTTAAAACCTAAATGAGACTAATTGTCCTAGATGTGAAAATGCGCTTTATACATGCAAATTAATCTAAAAATATTCATTTAACCATTCACTGCTGTGACATAAATTGTCACATAACAACTGTGAAATATTTGCAAGACCCTCTCGATCAAAAGATAATTAAAAAGTGCTATTATTTCATGGAATATTATTTCTACACTAAATCTTTGTGTATAGTTTTAATTCTTATGTAATTTCAGCCATTCAGATATTTCTCACGATAGTACTAGGACTCTAAATTTTAGTAGTAACTGTAGTTAACTGGAAATTACAAGTTAAAATTAGAAAAAAAAAAAAAAAAAAAAAAAAAAAAAAAAAAAAAAACAGCGATCAGTGAGATCGCTGTCAGTAGTTAGAGATTAACTTTATTGGCAATACAGTGATAATGAAATGATAAATGAAAAATAATGAATCTCATATATGAATTACATGTAAAATTTAATAAAGGATGTAACAGAGTTGTTGATTTTTATCAAAATCTTATTTTGGTAATTAAAAATACAAATTAATTAAAGCATGTTTTAAACAACCCCGACATTTTAAATTTTATTCTGTACTAATCCGCATTAGTGTAGAATTCACTGGTTTAAAAATATTTGAAAGACATTTGTAACAGTGCTAACAAGAATATTTATTATTTATGACTGTAGTTACTATAAAATGTCTCGTGACAAAAATATTAAAAACACTTTAAATTATACAATGTTTCTAATAAATCTATTTAAGCGGCCCTTATTAAGCCAAGAGAAGCCCAGAGTATGATATTATACCGCCTCCTCCTGCTTTTTCTTATATTTTTACAAAAAATTGGACATTTTAGAATGCCTAGGATACATATATAGAAACATAAATACTCATTTAGATTAAAAAAAAATTTTGTGTTTTGATTTTACTCTAATCTAAAAGTAGAAAATGTTAATTTTTATAAATAAAATGTGAAAAGAGATTAAAAATATTATATTTAAGAAACGTGCAAACAAAAATTAAGGACCTTAGATGCAGCATATCTTAATTGGCTTTGGCATTAAAACTATCGAATGTTATAATATTTGATAAATTAAACTTACTTTATCACATTAAAATAAACATACGTAAATTAAATGATTTTAATCTACATAAAGTTTTTCAGAATTTTCATCATCATTAATAAAAGCATTGCGAATGCCAATCCCTTAATCATATTTCTGTATTCTTTATAATGAAATACGCAGACTTTTTTACGCCATTTTTTTTAATTAAAAATGTTAAGGACACATATTTTTCTCTTTTCATGATTTTAAACACATATTTATATAACAAGTTGAAAAAAGAGTATTATTTGGTAATTATGCTGAAATTCACAGTTTCTTAATTCAACACATCTGCTCTAAACATAACTTTAACATGACGTATAAGAAATACCATATAACCATACTTCATTAATCTCCTATAAGTCTCTACGCATTTAGATTACATGCTGCATCGCAAATAACTAAATGAAGCCACCAAGATATCTAAATGAATTGCATGTTTTAGAATTCTAATTTGAAAATTGTTGGCCTATTCTTAAACTTATATCTCAGGCAAATGATACATACGGTGTAGTACTTGGTATCCATGACGTTATTTGATCCTCAAAATTAAAATATAAAATTTGTTAGGCACTTTCGGGATTTTTTGTCGCATTTATGAAAGATGGAGGCGCTGTAAAATAACCGATGTTTATTTAAAAGGGAATTTTTGTTTAAGAAAACGTTTTAATTGTAGAAAAATGTTTTTGGTTTTGTTCCTTAAGATCAGATGCCCCATTGTACCGTTTGTTTAAGATTATTGCATTAAGATTTTAAATAAAATAACTTTGTCGCATTTAGGAATCATCGCACTCAGGCACAATAATCCTATAGCAGATAAATATAGTATACCATCATAAGATAGAAAACGCAAAGATAGATACTATGTAATAGACCATAATACAATAGAAAAAAATGAGAAAGACAATATGTAGTATACCATCATTCATTAAAATTTTTGCCATCTTCAATAAAATAAATTGCATACGATATGTGTAAACAGACTAATTTGTAGGAAAGTTTGTTTCTATAACTTAAAAAAGAAGACAAGAGGCAGAAAGACAAACATGCGCATTTTGAAATCATGATAAAATTTGTAAAACTGTTGCCACTAATACGACCTTTTTTAACAACAACAACAGCAACAAAATCAAAATTGAAGCATCTGTTCAAATTTTATGCATAGATACATAAAAATATATAAATGGATCTTTTCTTGTGTCCTGTTACTAACTAGAATAGCGTAAGTTGTGAGGAACTGCTGATTGTGAGCACTGTTAAAAATAAGTATTCAAAAATAAGAAAAATATATTCATTTTTGAGTATTTTCTTAGCTTATAATATTCTGGTAGTTCTGTAAATATAAAAATGAGGATTTAATGCAGAATTTTATCAAATTCATGTATTCACTTTTTAAATTATACTTTACATTTATACATATTTTACCTTCACGAATGCATCTATGATAAATTACAATATTTAAAGAAAGAAACTAACACATGTATATCATACGTCCGCCGAAGGAAGAAACAAGATGGAAAATGGAAAATGGTTTAATGGAAAAACAAGAGTGATTTTTTCTTGAAAAAAAAATTGATTTTTACTTTATTGGCTTAAAAAGTTCTTTGGTACTTCTTGGATCCATTGGTATGACTAGTTTTATCTTTTAAAACAATTCAAATAAATCTGAAATAATTGAGTTTTCTAGAAATAATCATAAAAATTCAAGAGAAGACAATGACTTTGAAGACAATGACCCATAATATTATTTTTAGGTTAACATTATACAATTACTTCTATTTTATATTCTACTCGAATCAGCTTTAGAGATGTAAGGTCGCAAAATAATACTCATGAATGGAGACCACCTCCTCGAACATTTTGTTCTCTTCATATTCAATAAAGGATTATTTCATGGAATGTGGACTTCTCAAATTATTTTCTGTATTTTCTACAAAAATCGAATCTATCTGGATTGTTGATATGCAATGTCTTTAGATTATATATTTTCTCGATCCCTTCTCAGTAATCGAAATAAAACGAGGAATACATCACGTTTCAGAAATTGATACAACTAAAGCAACATTATATAACGTTGCATATATATTTAAGAAAGCAATTTTATGAAGAGAGATCTATAAAAATTCTGTTAAAGTTTTTCAAAATTTTTTTGTTTATAAACAGAAATCGATTTTCAGAAACTTTGAATATGCGAATCCAAAATTACTCGTCATTAAGTCCAATAATTTTTAAGTTATGCTTATAAGACTAACCGCACTGAATGGCATCCCGTTTGGTGTTCAAAGATAATATATACCGAAGAATCCAAATATGATGTAAAAAGTTATGTGATTGAATCAAAAATTGTTAAGTTTTTTAGCAATTTATAAATGTAGATGACCCATAAATAAAATTTTAGCATATTATTAACCTCTTCCCTGATTTTCCTGTGCGTCATAAGAGCAGTGTGTTTTTGCCAATCATGATTTGCCCGTACCCCGTACGGGCATCCATATCCACATCATGATTTATTATTCTCACCAGTAAATTTTTATTGTAAAATTTTCCTTATTTAATACGTGCATTTTTCTGATTCAACTAGGCGAAAATTTCTGTTTTGAAAAACAGCTGAAAAAAGATTAAAAATTTTGTTAGACATAAAAAAAAGTAGGAATTATTTGAAAGTGTTTCCAAAATATTGGTCAGTTAAGTGGTTTAGCTGATCTTACTACTAATCAATTGATATCAGTCAAATGTTTATACGACAATTTGTGGCACAATTAGCAGAAGGCAATGCGTAAAAATATTTTTTCTCTTTTTTTAAAAGATCTGTGTATTGGTCTATAATAAAAAATGATAATGACATTTTACAAATTCCAAATGAACAAGATTAGTTCCCTCGAACAAGCGATTCGATGAGCAAAAAAAAAAAATGTTATAAAATTTATATGAAGTAATTTATGATTTATTGTTCATGAAATATAAATTCATATCATATCAATTATTCAAAGAGAGTTTTTTTTTAAAATTTCTATGAGACATAACTTTTCAAAATCCTTTTCAGTAACTCCCCATCAAATCCTTTATGATAATCTCTTATCAATATCTATGAATGGAAAAAAAAGCATTGAATCATAAAAAATTGGACAGATATTTCTTTTCTTGTCAGCTGGAAAGGTACCAGTCCTTATTTTATTTTATAAATTACTTTTTGTTCATAAGCGAATAAGTTTTTGAGCGTATTTATGTATGACGTGTATATGAGCGTATTATGTATTACGTATTGTGTATTGGGCGTATTTATCTATTAAAAAAAGTATTTTGATAATGATCGTTTTCATGATTCCAAATGAACAAGATTAGCTCCTTTGAGTAAGTAATTCGATAAGCAAAGCAATATGTTATAAAATATTACATGTAGCAATTTATAATTTATTGTTCATAAAATATAAATTCGTCTCATATCAGTTATTCAGGGAGATTTTTTTTTGAACTACCATGAGACATAATTTGTCAAAGTTTTTGTCAGTAACGCCTTATCAAACCCTTTATGATAATCCCTTGTCGATCTGTGAATGGAAGAAAACCATTGTATCATAAAAAATTGGACAGATATTTCTTCTCCTGTCAGTTGAGAAGATATTTTTCCTTATTTTATTTTGTAAATTAATTTTTGTTTAAACGCGAACAAGTATTTGAGTATATTTATGTTCTAAAGATGAAATATTTTCTGTTTATCCAAAGCAAGATCTTCGTAATTAATAAACCAATACTTTTTAGACTTCATAAAAATTTCTTGCTTTCAAGACTTGTTTTACGATTTCATAGATAAAGTTAGAATATCTTATAATGTTTTTTATCATTTAGTTCTTTTTAAAAGAGCAAGAATGTAGATCTTTCAAGTGAATTTCTGATGAGTACCTCCATAAATAAAGAAACAAATAGAACAGTTTTCTTTTGAAGTATGATTTACGTAGAAAGATATAGGGAGCAATCCAGAAAGTAAGTTGTGTTATGCAATTATACAAAAGGAAACGAATACTAGAAAAACTTTTTGATTGCATAATGAAGTATAATGCTTAGATATTTTTTCCACCATCGTTGCCCCAATTGTTGAATCATTTTTCAATGTGGGGCACGAGCTTTTCTGTGCCCTAGTCATAGAAAATTCCGCTTGCGATGCCAACCATGTGATAACAGTGTTCTTTACTTTATTGTCTATCGTCAATCCCTTGTTAGAAAAAAAAATATTTAAACTGTTATTAATAAGTTATTTTCGATATATGTTGCATATATATTTAAGAAAGCTACTTTGAAAAAGTGGGATCTTTTAAAAATTTTGTTAAATTTTTCAAAATATTTTTCGTTTATAAACAGAAATCGATTTTCATCAATTTCAAATATGAGTATCCAAAATTACTTTACATTCAATCCTGTAGTAGAATGAGTTACGCTTATAAAACTAACTGCACTGAATGACTTATCGTTTAGTATTCGAATATAACATATACCGATTTATCCAAATATGATGTAAAAGATATGTGTTTGAATTGAAACACTTTATAAATCTAGACGACCCGTAAATAAAGATTCATACTATTCCCTGATCTATCTGTACGTCATACTGCAATTTGTTTTTGCCAATCATGGTTTGTCCATAACACGTGCGGAAATTCATATTAGAATCATGATTTATTATTCTCAACAGTAAATTTTTATTTTCAATTTTGCATTTTTTAATCCGAGCATTTGTCTAATTCAATTAAGCAAAAATTTCTGTTTCGAAAAACCGGTGATAAAAGATTAAAAGTTTTGTAAAAGACATAAAAATAGGCATTATTTGAAAGTTAAAAAAATATTGATCAGTTAAGTGGTTAATTAAAGATCCTACTACTAATCGATTGATATCAGGTTAAATGTTTACATGACAATTTGTGGTACAATTAGCAGAATGGAATGCGTAAAAACATTTATCTCTCTCTCCTTTTTTAAAAAATATGTGAATTTTCAGTCTATAAAAAGGAAAAAAAATCGTGATAATGACAGTTTTGGAATTCTAAATGAACAAGATTAGTTCCCTTGAAATATCGATTCGATAAGCAAAGAAATATGTTATAAAATTTTATCTGAAGTAATTCATAATTTATTGCTCATGAAATCATCTCATATCAATTATTCAGGGAGATTTTTTCTTTGTTGAACTTCCATGAGATATAATTTTTCAAAGTTCTTGTCAATAACGCCCTATCAAATCCTTTATGATAATCCTTTATCAATATATATGAATGGAAGAAAAGCATGGAATCATAAAAAATTGGACTGATATTTCTTCTCTTGTCAGTCGAGAAAGTGTTTTTTCCTATTTTATTTTATAAATTACTTTTTGTTTATACTCGAATAAGTATTTGAGTGTGT
Organism: Maratus speculifer; assembly: GCA_964019185.1. Lineage (NCBI taxonomy): Eukaryota > Metazoa > Arthropoda > Arachnida > Araneae > Salticidae > Maratus > Maratus speculifer. The sequence goes on along the minus strand of OZ025289.1, from coordinate 273,285,195 downwards.
TTATGTACTGAAGTCGAAGTTTTTTCTGTTCATCAAAAGCGAGTTTATCATAATTTATGAACCAATAATTTTTTGGTTAATTTTCTTGTTTTCAGGACTTTTACTTCCTTTATGATTTCATAGAATATTTTATTATGTTTTTTTAAAATTTAGTTCCTTTTTAGAAGAGCAAAAATGTAGCTCAAAGAAAAGAGCAAGAATGTCTTTCAAGTGAAATCCTGATGAGTACCTTCATAAATAGAGAAACAAATAGTACAGTTTCCTTTTGAAATGTGATTTACGTAGAAATATACAGGAGAACAATCCAGAAAGTAAGTTCCGTAAAGCAGTTAAACAAAACGGAAGGATTATTAGAAAAAACTTTTTTATTGCATAATGAAAAACAGTACTTAGATTACTTTTCAACATAGTTGCCCAATTGTTGAATCATTTATAATAGTGGGACACTCGTTTTTGTATGCCCTAGTCATTGAAAATACCGCCTGCGTTGTCGAAGATCAGCCAAATGTGTATACGATAATTTGTAGCTCAATTAGCAGAAGGTAATGAGTAAAAATATTTTTTTTCTCTCTTTTTTTAAGGATCGGTAAGTCTATAAGAAAAAAAAATCTTGATAATGATAATTTCCAAATTTCATATGAACAAGTTTAGTTCCCTTGAAATATTGATTCGATAAACAAAGAAACCTGTTATAAAGTTTTATATGAAGTAATTTATAATTTATTGCTCATGAAATATAAATTCGCCTTATATCAGTTATGCAGGGAGATTTTTTTTTTGAACTTTCATGAGACATAATTTGTCGATGTGCTTGTGAGTAACGCCCTATCAAACCCTTTATGATAATCCTTTATCAATGTCTGTGAATGGAAGAGACGCATTGAATCATAAAAGATTGGACAGATATTTCTTTGGCTGTCAGTTGAGAAGATATTTTTCCATATTTTATTTTATAAATTACATATATTTTATACGCGAATAAGTATGTGATTGTACTGAAGTCGAAATCTTTTCTGTTTATTCAAAGCTAGATGTTCGTAATTTATGAAGGAATAATTTTTAGACGCCTTAATAATTTCTGTTTTCGATATTTTTACTCGCTTTACGATTTCATAGTTAAAGTTAGAATATTTTAAAATGTTTCTGAGTGTGTTTTTAAATTTACTTCTTTTTAATAGGAGCAAAAAATGTAGATCTTTCAAATGAATTCCAGGTGATTATCTTCATAAATAGAGAAATTTTCTTTAGAAATATGGTTCACGAAGAAATATATAGGAAGGCAATCCAGAAAGTAAGTTGCGTTAAGCAGTTAAACAAAACGATTATTATATAACCTTTTTTATTGCATAATGAAGTACAGCACTAAGATTATTTTTCAACATAGTTCCAATCTGCTGTATCAATTATTATAGCGTACATGAGCTTTTGTATGCCCTAGACATAGAAAATGTCTCCTGCGATACCAATAATATGGTAACAGTGTTTTTTCCTTCGTCGTCTAGCTTGAACTGCTTCCCAGAAAGAAAATATTTATACGATATTTGTGTTAAATTAGCAGAAGATAATGCGTAAAAATCCCTTTTTTTCACTTTTTTTAAAGATCTTTGCATTCTCAGTCTAAACAAACAACCAAACAAAGAAAATCCTGATTATGACATTTTTTGAAATTCCAAATTAACAAGATTAGTTCCCTTGAATTAGTGATTCTATAAGCAATATTTAATAAAATTTTGTATGAAGTAATTCATAATTTATTGCTCATGAAATATAAATTCATCTCATATCAATTATGCAGAGATTTTTTTTTTTTTTTTTTTTTACTTGAACTTCCATGAGACATAATTTGTCAAAGTCCTTGTCAGTAACGCCCCATCAAATCCTTTATGATTATCTCTTATCAATATTTATGAATGGAAGAGAAGCATTGAATCATAAAAGATTGGACTAATATTTCTTGTCCTGTTAGTTAAGGAGGTATTTTTCATTGTTTTATTTTAAAAATTACTTTTTGCTTATACGCGAATAAATATTGAGTGTATTTATGTACTGAAGTCGAAATCTTTTCTGTTTATCCAAAGCGAGATTTTCGTAATTTATGAACCAATAATTTTTAGACGTCAAAATAATTTCTCGTTTTCGAGACTTTCACTTGCTTTACGATTTCATAGCTAGTTTAAGTTAGAATATTTTATAATATTTTCGGGTATTTTTTATCATTTAGTTCCTTTTTAGAAAAACAAATATGTAGATCTTTCAAACGAATTCCTGATGAGTACCTTCATAAATAGAGAAACAAATAGTAAAGTTTTCTTTTGAAATATGATTTACGTATAAATATATAGGAAGGCAATCCAGAAAGCAAGTTGCATTAAGCAAATCAACAAAAGGAAACGATTAGAATTTATTTTTATTGCATAGTGAAGTATAGTGCTAAGATTATTTTTCAACATAGTTGCCCAAATCGTTAAATCACTTATCATAGCAGGGCAGGAGTTTTTGTATGCCCTAGTGATAGAAAATACAGCCTGCGATGTCATCTATACGTCAAATGTTTATTACGATAGTTTATGCATAGGCGTAACCAGCCTTTTGAACAGGGGGTGCCCAAATTTTTTAAGCCGAACATGTAGTAAAATTGAATAAAACAAAACCCCATAAAATATATTGAAACTCCGTTTTTGACAGGTTTTTATTTGTGAAAGGTATAATTGTGTGGTACTTCTTTTAAAAAGGACCCAAATGCAATTTTTCATTGCGTGAAGAAGAATGAGAAGTTGTTCAAAACTAAATCTAATGCATAAGAAAAAGATACATAAATATAGATAAAACATGATAGGTATGAAGCAGAGATATCCGTAAACATAAATCTGTAATTATCATAAATTTTCATTTCAAACAGCAATGAAATACTAAAATAAATAAACACGACTTTAGTTCCCCCAACATTTTGATCAAAATAGCATTAAAATAAACTATTATTTTAACACAGTCTAACTGATTGGTAAAGTTATCATACGAATTTAAATATTTCCAACTGAGCGAAATATTGCCCAGGCCGGGAATCGAACCCGGATACTTGGCTTACAAGGCCAATGTTTTACCTGTTAAGCTAACCGGGCGCTAACCGGCTGGGATTTTTCGCTCAGATAACCTTATTGGCCGTAACATCTGGTCTGTCATTTAGACAGCTCGGCAGAATATGTTTTACCTGTTAAGCTAACCGGGCGATAACCGGCTGGGATTTTTCGCTCAGATAACCTTATTGGCCGTAACATCTGGTCTGTCATTTAGACAGCTCGGCAGAATACCTGCGGCTTATTCTGCCGAGCTGTCTAAATGACAAAGCCAGATCTTACGGCCAATAAGGTTATCTGAATGAAAAATCCCAGCCGGTTATCGTCCGGTTAGCTTAACAGGTAAAACATTGGCCTTGTAAGCTAAGTATCCGGGTTCGATTCCTGGCCTGGGCAATATTTCGCTCAGTTCCAAATATTCAAATTAGCATTAAAATACCTTGTAAAAGGAATAAGTATGCAATTTAAAGTGCAAAAGAATTCTTTCAATCTTTTCTGCACACAAATAAATAAAATCCTCAAGTTAAAAAAAAATGAGCCCGTCTCATCTCTATAATATGTTCTTTCTATGAATGTCAAAATATGGCTGAAAAAAAAAAACGAAATTTAACCAACCAACCAATCAAGCTCCATTTTAATGTGAATTTTGCGTAGCATTATTTCTCATTTTCAAAGGAAGAAGATTTGTACAACCCCTCCCCCTTCCTCCGTGCCTCAGGCCAATCACATGGTGGAATTATCAATTCACATTAGAGATGAGTTCGGGCTCTTTTTTCGGGGACCGGGCCCGCTGGAGCTCGACGATTTTAAATCCGAGCCCGATGCCAAAAATATATAAAATAAAATTGTATGGTATTTAAAAATTGTTTCAAAACTAATATTGCATTTTAAAAAACTTCTTACATAGATATAATTTTTAAATGAAAATTTTTATTCAATCCTATCAGAAACCGTATAAAATAAAAAATATACTTGATACTTAAAAGGATTCTCATATTTTTTCTTCTTTTAACAAGCAAATTTGATGGACACGTTTGTGTTTAATGAATAAATGCATGAAATTTGCAGAAATTACTATTTGTAAGCTGGTGAATTAAACAACGTTCTTCATTTTTCTGCAAAAAGGGAACATAATTATAATCTTTATAATGGATTTTCATTAATGGATTTGTCATTATAATGGAATTTTTTCTCATAACAATCTTCCACGATTGACAGGTACCTGAAAATCAACGTAAATTAAAAAAAAATTCTCATTATTACTTTAAAGGTCCTATGCTTTTATAAGAAAAGAGGAAAATTGATCGATTGCTTTCTGTTGGAATAACATGGTAATCAAATTTACTTACGGAGAAAAATGATTTTGAAAAGAAACAGCGTCCTCAGCATGAACAGAATCCATGATGACAAATGCATATAATAATCACCAAAGTTATTTTCATAAGAAAAACGACTATGATTCGTGCATAATCGAATAATAAATAATTTACAAGCCACCAGCTAATTCTCGTCTATCGAAGATATTATCTTCGCGTTATGTAACTAAATAATAAATAAATAAACGATCCCATTAAAAAATATCTTCTGCTAACGAAAAGCCAACTAAAAGCAAATTCATTGGTGTTTGTTTTGATTGGCGCCATATAAATAGATCATCGCCGGAAATTCCGTTGACATAAATCTGTAATTATCACAAATTTTCATTTGAAACAGCAATGAAATACTAAAATAAATAAACAAGCATTCAGTTTCCCCGTCATTTTGGCAAAAAAGAATTAAAATGACTTGAAAAGGGATAAGTATGCAATTTTAATCAGAAAAAAATCTTTCAATATTTTCTACACATGAATAAATAAAGTTTTCCTGCTTCAGAAAAAGTAACCCAGGCCCGCCCGAGCCCGAAGACTGTAATAAAAATAGAGTCCGAGCCTGTGTCAGGCCCGGACTCGGGTTGAGACCGTCTCATCTCTAATTTGTATCTCCATTCAATTATTTTTGCTCTTATCCAGACTTTAGATTACATAAGCGAATATATAACTAGTTTCTGTCCTTGTCGAGAATTTATGCTAATTTCTTATGGAATGAATGCATGAGAAAGAATGGCGTTAAAAAAAACTTCCATAAACAAAAGACATCAAATTGGGATTATAAAGCCAACTTTTTGAGTTAATGTGACTAATACACATTCTAGTAAATATTCAAATTTTAAAAATGATAAACAAAGTAATTTTCTTAAAAAAAAAAAAAAAAAAAAAAAAAAAAAAAAGAATTTCTTTTATCATATTTCAAAACATAGACTGTTAATTTTGGTTAATTAACTAACATAGGCTTTCATTTTTCTTTTATAAATTTCGATTTTTTTTTAAATGTCAAGCTTGGGTCTGCGCATTCCACTGGTTACGCGCATGTTATGGCACAGTTAGCAGAAGGTAATGCGTAAGAATACTGTTTTCGTTTTTTTAAAAGATATGTACATTCTCAGTCTGCAAGAAAAAAAAATTATCTTAATAATGACATTCCCCAAGGTCCAAATGAAGAAAATTAATTCCGTTGAATTAGCGATTCGATAAGCAAAAAAATATATGTTGTAAAAGTTTTTAAATGAAATAATTTATAATTTATTGTTCATGGAATATAAATTCGTCTGATTATTTTCTTTCTTTCTTTTCCTTCGTCTAATCTCAATTATTCACAGAGATTTTTTTTTTTTTTTTTTTTTTTTTTCGTTGAACTTCCATGAGACGTAATTTGTCAATAACGCCCCATCAAACCCTTTCTGATAATCCCTTATCAATATCTATGAATAGAAAAGAAGCATTGAATCATAAAAGATTAGACAGATATTCCTTCTCCTGTCAGTTGAGAAGGTATTTTCCTTATTTTATTTTATAAATTACTTTTTGTTTATACGCGAATAAGTATTTGAGTGTATTTATGTACTGAAGTCGAAATATTTTCTATTTATCCAAAGCGAGTTCTTCGTAATTTATGAACCAATAATTTTTAGACTTCATAATAATTTCTTGTTTTCGAGACTTTTCCTTGATTTACGATTTCATATTTAGTTTAAGTAGGAATATTTTATGTTTATTTATTTAGTTAGTTCCTTTTTAGAAGATCAAGAATGTAGATAATTCAAGTGAAGTCCTGATGAATACCTTCATAAATAAAGAAACAAATAGTAAAGTTTTCTTTTGAAATATGATTTGCGCATAAATAAAATTAGGACAAGCTAAAAAGTAAATTCCGTTGAACAATTAAACAAAAGGAAATAGTTATTAGAAAAACTATTTTTTGCATAATGAAGTACAATAATTACATTATATTTAAACATAGTTGCCTCAATTGTTGAATAATTTATCATGGCGAGGCACGAGCTTTTATATGCTCTAGTCACAGAAAATGTCGCCTGCGATACCAATTACGTGATAACAGTGTTCTTTTTCGTTGTCTATCTTGAACTGCTTGCCAGAAAGAAAATATTTAAGCTGCACACACAAGCTTGTTTTGTCTTCCTTCCACACTTTTCTAGGAAGTTATTTGTTTGAGACTCTTCTGCAGTTTATTCACAAAACAATGAGATGAAACTTACAATGGATCAGGAGATAAAATGCTCAAACTTACTTAAGGGAAAGATTACATGCCTATTTTGCAAGACATTAGTCCCTTTACTTTTAAAGTCATTAAAAATAAAAAGAACACCGCGTGGCCACAAGAAAAAAAGCCGATACTAAAAACAGTTAGAAGGTTGGTCTGTTCGCACCTTCAGAAACTTCAAATATACGAATCCCAAATTACTTGTCATTCTATCCAGCAGTTATTGCGCTATGCTTATAAAACTAACCGCATTGAATGGCTTCTCGTTTGGTATTCGAAGACAACATGTACCGAAGTATCCAAATATGATGTAAAGTTATGTGTTTGAATTGAAAATTGCAAAGTTTGTAATATTTTTTGTAAATTTAGACGACCCATTAATAAAATTTCAGCATACTATTAACCGCTTCCCTGATTTGCCCGTGCGTCATTCGGGCAAAGCGTTTTTGCCCATAAACCATAATTTACGATTATCACTAGTAAATTTTTATTGTAAATTTTGCATTATTTAATCCGAGCATTTTTCTGATTCAGTTAGGAAAATATTTCTGCTTTGAAAAACCAGTGGTAAAAGACTAAAAATTCTGTAAAATACTTAAAAAATAGGCATTATTTGAAAGTATTTTTTTCAAAATTTTGATAAATTAAATGGTTAATTAGTGGATCTTACTACTAATCGATTGATATCAATCAAATGTTTATGCGATAATTTGTGGCACAGTTAGCAGAAGGTAATGCGTAAAAAAGTTTTTTTCGTGGTATTTTTTTTTTTTTTTTAAGATCTGTGCATGTTCAGTTTATATACAGGGTGAATCTAAATTTTTGAGCAAAACTTTAAGGGGTAATAGTACACATCAAGACAAACCATATCAAATGGGAAACTAAGGGTTCCAAACGTCTTCCGAAGGAGATAGGCGCCATTAAAGTTTAGGGTCCAAGATTTCTAATGATTATAAAAATACGAAAAAATTGGTCGATTCGTGTGTGATTTTTAGTAAAATATTCTTTATATCAGTATTGTCTTGAAAATAAATTTTAAAGATAAAGTTCTAAAAATGCCGATAGAAGGCGCTTTAAGCTTTGGAGGAACGAACAACTATTTTTTACCGTTATTTTTTGTACCTTATTAATGCTTTCAAAAGTTTAGATTTAAACTTAAATTTTGAGCTCAGAATATGAAAAGTTAGAAGTCATTATGTAGCGCAAACTGAACTGTGTTTAGAAGGGTGAGGGAATGGTTTCAAATTTCAGCTGTTAAAACACAGTTGAGTTTGCTCTATTTAATCATTCCCAAAAATTCAGATTTTGAGCTCAAAATGTAGGTTTAAGTCCAAACTTTTGATAACATTTAATGAGATACAAAAAATTAAAGGTAAAAAATAGTTGATCGTTATTTCAAAATCTAAAGCACCCTCCATCGGCATTTTTGAACTTTATCTTTAAAATTTACTTTCAATAAAATACCGACATAAAGAATAGTTTTAGCGAAAACAGCAAAGGAGTCGACCATTTTTTATAATCATTTGAAATTTTGGACCCTAAACTTTAATAACGATTATCTTCTTCGAATGACCGTATTTTCCAATTTAATATTGTTTGTCTTGATATATACTATCACCCCTTAAAGTTTTGCTCAAGAGTTTAGATTCACCCTGTATAAAAAAAAAAAAAAAAAAAAAAAAAAAAAAAAACTCTTTAAATCATTCATTAAATCTTCATTTTCCAAATTCCAAATGAACAATATTAGTTTTTAAGAATATTGGTTCGATAAGCAAAGAAATTTGTTACACAATTTTAGATGAAATAATTTATAATTTATTGTTCATGAAATATAAATTCGCCTCATATCAATTATTCAAAGAGATTTTTGTTGTTGAACTTCTATGAGACATAATTTGTTAATGTCCTTGTCAGTACGCCCCATCAAAACCTTTATGATAATCCCTTATCAATATCTGTGAATAAAAGAAAAGCATTGAATCATAAAAAATTAGACTAATATTTCTTCTCCTGTCAGTTGAGGAGGTATTTTTCCTTATTTTATTTTATAAATTACTTTTTGTTTATAAGCGAATAAGTATTTGAGTGTATTTATGTACTGAAGTCGTGATCGTTTCTGTTTATCCAAAGGGAGATTTTCGTAATTTTAGAACCAATAATTTTTAGGCTTCATAATAATTTCCTTATTTTCGAGATTTTTGCTTACTTTACGATTTCATAGTTAGTTTAACTTAGAATATTTTATAATATTTTTGAGTGTTTCTTTAAATTTAGGTTTTTTAGAAAAGCAAAAATATCGACCTTTCAAGTGAATTCCTGATGAGTACCTTCATAAATAGAAAAAAAAAGTAAAATTTTCTTTAGAAATATGGTTTGCGCAGAAATATACATCAAGGTAATCCAGAAAGTAAGTTGCGTGAAGCAGTCAAACTAAAATATTATAAGATAAACTTTTTCATTCCTTAATAAAGTACACTGTTAAAAAAAAAGGTGACAAACCGGTGCCATTTGGGACCCGGAGGTGAAAAGGCGGTGCCATTTGGAACCCTAGGGTGTCATAGGAGCTTGAATATGTGGTTGGGGTGACGACAAATATGTTACTGGATGATGGGAGCTAAATAAGGTGCCATGCACTTCGTATTGGTAGCGATGTACCACTCATCGGGTGACTGGCAACTTGCGCATGCGCTATGACGTGTTTCTTTCTGCTTTCGTTGTCGGCAAGTAAAGTTTACGGGTGTTAGCAAATCAAAACATGGCAGCGCGTAAATTGGCGATATTAATTGAGGGCTAACCACTGAGCTACAATGAAACAACAATGAAGACTTAACGATCCGATTTGCGAGACCAGTGAACCGGGCAAAGTCTGATTAAAGGTAAGATTTAACTTTATTTTATTTTATTTTATTGTTACGTTAATTTATCATCCATCCCTATATGTATAGTAATAAAAAACAGTAAATTAGATTTTTTTTGTTAGTATGATTGATTGGTAAGTTTATTATGTGAAGCTACAAGCTACACTCTCACCAAAATACCCGTTTGCTAATGTTAAAGCTATGAGGCAGTTATTTTACAATTTCTCGTTTACATGTCAATATTTTTAAATGATTTATCGCGGCCTTAGCTACCGAGGAGCAACTGGAGCAAACTGCTCTAGGCACGGGAATCCTAAGGGCGCACAATTAGAAAGAGCGAAATGAAAGATTATAAAATATTTACATATTTTTTCATTACAAATCAGTTATTATAGACGAATCTTGTTGCAATAGGAATATTCTATGACCATTTTACCTTGTGTTTAAACTTATCTGTTTAGATTTAACCCTTAACTGCTGTTAGTGGTCTCAGAGATCGTGAGTTTTTCAAGTTTCACAGTTTAACTTGTAATTTTTAGTTTAACTATAGATACAGGTCAATTTGTTTTAGTTTGGAGTCTTATTACTACCTCTAAATACTTTTGAATAGCTGAATTTAATTTATAATATTCTTATACATAAAGTTTAATACATAAATAGTATTCTGAGAATTAATGTAACATTTTATTCATCTTTAGATTAAATGGTCTGACAGACAGCTCACAGTAGTTATGTAACGATTTTTGTCAGAGCAGTTAAGGTTAAAATATGTTTTTGCGTCTATATACATTTAAAAGCAATTAATTTTATTCGCGAAGTTTTAATTTTAACCTTTACACGGGATCTCGAACAGCATCTGGCCGGCTTTGCATATATTGTCGGATAGATGCTATCGGAACCCCTCCTGTAAAGGCTAATTCACACCATACTGCATCCTCGCGTAACTTCTCTAATATTGTTTCAGTATATCTGATTTGTCTTTGTTTGAGAGGGGGGGGACTTTTTCATTTAAGACAATTGAATACTTGCAAATCTTAAAGTAATAAAAACTTATTTACAGGATTTTCATTATTAATATTTTCCTTATTAACCACCATTATTTCCAAAATAATCTTCATAATAAGATTAGATCGGGAGGCGGTAGCACGGACAATCATTTAGTCTCATTTAAGGATAAAAATCACGGATAAAACCTCGATTTGCATATTAAAACGTTATTAGTCAGCCAAGTCATACCTTGGTGGGAAATGCCTAAAAACCCGAATTTAGCGGTATCTTGGGTTTACCATTATGTTTTCTTACTCCCAATTCTTCATATTTTCATACTTTTGGTTTCATTTTCTTTCAAAAAGGTGAGAAAATGTTAGGTTATTGAATTGAATAAACCTTATGATCTGATTATCGGCTATGTAGATTTACACCCATTTTTTTTTTCGAAGGTATTCTTTCGCATTAAACCTTATTTAGTAGCAGAATTTTATTTTTAAATAAAATAAAATATTTTTTTTCAATAATAGTAATTTAAGCTTGATTAGACCGCAATCAGCCCCCCCCCCCCCTTTCTCAATCATCAACATCATCCGATATGACAAATTTGTAGTAATGAACGTTCAAATTATAAAAGGAAAACGATCTCTATTTACTCCACTGAACTTTCAGAATAGTTTACAGAAATAGTGTGTGTTAAAAAAATATAACAAAGAATAAAAACTTATATCGTAATTTTACACAAATGTGAATTTTTTCTGCAAGTAATGAAGATCTCGTATTTTAAAGGCGATTTTTGCACTGTCATTTATAAATCTTAAACATTTTTCTAATGACATATTTTTTAAAAATCTTTCATTCCACCCGTTCTGAAACAAGACCAATAAACAGGGTTGGCTTTTTACCGATAAAAATCTGGGGAAGGTGGTAAAAACCTAAAAATATACAATAAACTGTTAGCCCTTAAACTGTATCGTAATACTATTGATAAAATTCTAGTTTCATGTAATTGGTGTATTAATATATAATATCTATATAGGGGAGAGTAGGGTGGTGTGGGACTTTTTTTACAAAAGTAAGATTTTTTTTTTTATATATACAAAAATAAAATTTTCAATTTATAGCATGCAAAGTAAAACACTTTTTAATCCCCCTGAACAATACAGAAACATAACGTGCAAATAGTATTTTATTATAAAGAGAACGTAAGTTTCAAAATGTGTCTCATACCTCCTCATTAAGAGTTATGGGACAGCAATAATAAAAAAAAAAGCTATAAGGCACAAAATAACCTATAGTGTCGGTAAGATAAACAATCAAACAAAGGTTGTAAGTTGATAATGTATATGCCACAATATAAAATTCCAGTATCTTCATGACTGGAATGAAAATTCAGGATTCTCTGTCATAGGTGTCATTAAGGCCCCACACTAGGCACAGAAAGAGACACGGATGATAATGTAAAAGTCTATAGGAGCGCTCTTTTCAAATACCTAACTCAAATTTTAATATTTTTACATGATTTTTTTGAACAATACAGCTGAGGATAATCCATAACCGGCCTAGTTTTTATTTTTTCGATTTTGCTTTTATATTTTTTGTATAACGATAGTTTCAATTTCAGAACCGGTTTAAACCGATTTCGTAAGTTAAAGTAATTAAAAAAAATCTGAAACAAAAACTGAAAAAGTAAAAACTACGCCGGTTGCGGATCACCCTCAGAAATCTTGTTCAAAACAATCACGTAAAAATATTAAAATTTGGGCGAAATACTTGAAAAGAACGCCCCCATAGACTTTGCATTATCATCCGGGTCTTTTTCTGTGCCTAGCGTTGCGCCTTAAATAATCATCATTTTATTTTCATTTTGAAGTATGAATGCATATATTATCAATGTTATAATTAATATATTATCCTCTAAAAATATTTGCATGTTAGAAATTCGCTTTATTATTAATTAAAAAAAGGAACTGGGCGCGTCCCATTCCTCCCTTTTCTGGCATGTCCCATTCCTCACCACTTCCTTGTTTGTGTTGAACTTCTTGTTCAAACAAAAATGCTGCTTTAGGCTTAGTTTAAATTATGGATAATATACAATATAATGTTCCATAAATAGGGAAACTATTACATTTATGCATAAACAAGTGATTAATATATCGAAAGCAAATAAATCCAATTTAAATTGGATTTTTGAAATAATTTTTTCTTTCATACATTTGCAAGTCTATGCATATCAGTATTTTTTGGAAACTGAAGAATGGATTACCATTGCTTCATCTTGTGTGCGATCGATGAAATGTTTAGAATAATGCACAAAGAGAAAAACCTACTGTCCCATTCCATCCGACTTTCCCCCATACATCAAAAAAGGAAATAAAGAATTAGCCAGTTCCGTAAAGCTCCTGATATACACTATATGGCCAGAGATGACCGTCCATTTGCGACCGATATTTTGTTAAATATCTAGAAAAATGTATGAGGAATTATCCTGAAAATCTTAGTGTATAAATATAATACACTACCTGGCCATTGATTATCGTCCACTTGCAATTTTAGACATTTTGCAAAATATCTAGAAAAATACATGAGGAATTATCCTGAAACTCTCAGTGTATAAACAATATAGTACAGGTCATATATTTCTGTAAAGAGTTTTTCCAGAAACTTTATAGGGGACCGCCAACAAATTAAAAAAGTATGAATATCTTTTGGATAACCCTGTCAAAACTAATGCATCAAAAGCGCTCAAACTGTAGATTGTGATTAAGTGGCTTATTGTTATAAACTGTGTTCATCTTTATATCGATAGCATGTATACTCATAGAGAAATTAAGGTTATATAAATATAGTCCCAAATTTTTCCAAGATTTTTGCTTATAATTTGTAGAGTTCTTAATATAAAATGATATTTTCTGAAAATGTGACAAACAACATTGCACATAATATTCTGTAATCAGAATTAAAAAATAATAAAAATTGTATGAAAAATGAGTAGGTTTAGTAAATAATTTTTCACTGCGCATGTGTCAACGATATAAAAATTTCATTTGCATATTATGTTAGCTAAATTTATAGAGCAATTTTTGTGAAAGTTGCAAAATCATAGCTTGAAAATTCTGAAAATAATCGTCAATAGAATCACTTAAAAATCCGTTATTTCCAAAATGAAGCAAAAACAAGAGGGGTTGTATCCATATATTCATTGATTAGTGTCAATATAGAATATACAATACGGAACTTACTACTACATTTGGATAAAACCCCTCTTTCTCTCTCTCTCTCTTTTTTTTTTTTTTTTTTTTTTTTTTTTTTGCTTTATTTTGGGAACTACGGATTTTCAACTTATTATATTGACGATTATTTTTAGAATTTTGTAGCTATGATTTTGCGACTCTCACAAAAGTTGCTCTATACATTAACTAACATAATATGCAAATGAAATTTTGATATCGTTGACGCATTCGCAGTGAAAAGTTATTTAGTAAACCTACTCATTTTTCATACAATGTTTATTATTTTTTAATTCTGATTACAGGGTATTATGTGCAATGTTGTTTGTCAGATTTTCAGAAAATATTATTATTTTATATTAAGAACTCGACAAATTATAAGCAAAAATCTTGGAAAAATTTGGGACTATTTTTATAAAAACCTTAATTTCTCTACGAGTATACATGCTATCGACATAAAAATGAACACAGTTTATAACAATAAGTCACTTAATCACAATCTACAGTTTGAGCGCTTCTGCTGCATTAGTTTTGACAGGGTTATCCAAAAGATATTAATTCTTTTTTAATTTGTTGACGGTCTCCTATAAGGTTTCTGGAAAAAATCTTCACGGAAATATATGACCTGTACTATTATGTTTGTACACTGAGAATTTCAGGATAATTCCTCATGTATTTTTCTAGATATTTCACAAAATGTCTAAAATCGCAAGTGGAGGATAATCAATGGCCAGGTAGTGTAGTACAAGTCATATATTTCCCTGAAGATTTTATTCCGAAACTCCAATAGGGGACTGTCAACAAATTAAAAAAGAATGAATACCTTTTGGATATCTTTTGGATATTTATATAAATTAAGGGGGTAGCACTCCCTTCTCCCCCCTTCATATTTAACCAATGAACCTCCAATGCTAATCAGTGAAGAACCTTATCAGAATGAACCTACATATAAAATTTGAAGCAAATATGATATTTAAAAAAGAGTTATCACCTTACATACAGAACCTGCGGGCACATTAGCTGCGTCAGGCTTTGATAGCCTTGTGAGTTATAATTTAAATTTTATTCTTTCTTTTTTTGTTCATCTACCATTTTTGCTGTACTTTGATGATACATTATAATTGGACTGTCTTGTTGTGTGTTTTCCTTAATGTGTTATTATTATTTCAGATAGTGAACTTACATTTACAGTACTTACATTACCATGCTTGATACAAGAAAAGTTTCCGACTCTTTATCATGAAGAAGATGCAGAAATTTCTGTGTTTCAACCTGTTATTGTGCTCCGGAACTCAAGCAACGTGTTAAATTACTCATGCTATGTATTAATTTTATATAAACAGTTAATTACAAAAACTGATTATTTTATAAGCTTAGTTACTTTGTAGTATGCATTATTTTGGTTGTTTAACGTTAACTATAGAAAAAGCCAATTTAAATTTTTATCATTTTTATTAGGTACTTATGTTTTCAAAACTTTCTCAGTGGCATTAATTCCGCATAGTTTCACGTCTTTGTTTAAATAATATTTAATACATTCTTGGTGTTTACAATAAAAAGATTATTTGAACTAAAAGGTTGTTTTTTTAATTCAGTGTTTTATTCTTTTCATTATAATTAATCTTTGGATTAAAATTTCAGATGCAATAAGTCAAAACACAAAAACAATTTGGCAGAAAGTGTTTTGATGTGGATACAGGACTAGAAATCAGCAGTCGTTAGTCGTCAAATGAAACTAAATTATAGAAAAATTATTCCTAGTCGTCAAATCTTAATAGCTAGCTTTCTTTAACTTTAATTTTTGTTTAGCAAATGCTTTCATTTGTATTTTAGCATACACCCCCCCCCCCCCCTCTGCTCCATGACATCAGCACGTGTCTTAAGAATTTTGAACCTGTCAATAACCTCTAAGTTAACTTCACTTTAACCAATGACTGATAAAACTGGTCCTTGGATATTACAGCCCTGTAAACAAGATTTTTTTTTTGAGATATTTCTGCATCCTTATGTGTTCCTTAAATAAGAAACTGTATTAAAATTGTTTTAAAATTTTTGTACTCCCTTCCTCAAACAAGCAAAAAAAAAAAAAAAAAAAAAAAAAAAAAAAAAAAAAAAAAAAAAAATATGTGTGATTTGGAAATGTTTTAAATGCCACACCATAATTCGCAACCAAAGATTCATTTATTTGCTAACTTTTTATTTTCTGATGTACTGTTAGTCTCAGATTTTTTAAAAATTAGCTTATCCCTAGTTATATCTAAAGGTCATATTTTCTTTCTGTGGACATATTTGCTTGATTATCTGCTTTGTATGCATATTAGCTTTATAAAAAGAATAAGTTTTTCCAGAATTCAAATATTGTAGTTTAATCAGGTTTCATACTTATGGAAAGTCAATTTTTATTTTGTTTAGTAAGAAAAAGTGTTTAATATATAAAGTTCCCCCCCCCTCCGCACTTCTCTTCAATACATTAAAATTAAATATGCAATGCAATATTATTACTATTAACATGGTTGTGAAAAGAAATAAGAAAATATGAAATGCATTTGGCACATCGAAAAGAAAATTGTAGTCATTATTTTGACACCTTACATACAGTTTTTAATATCTAATCCTGTGCGGATATATGCTATAAAATATGGATTTGCATAAGTTCACTATAAATTTAAGTACTACATATATTGTAAAAATGATTTTTTTTTTTTACTCAATTTCATCTGTGATTTTACCACAACTGTAAAATGAACTTATTTTCTATAATTCATTTCATAGCTTGATGGCTAACTTTCTGGAAAAATTTTAAAGAATATTAAGCATTCTTACTAATTTGAAAGTTACACAGCATTTATTACATATTCTTTTCTAATTTGTGTTTTACATTTTTTATTAATTAGATACAGTAGGGTAGCTGAAAAAATTATTGGTGCGTTGTTTGACATTGATATTTCATAACTAAAATCTGAGAAATGCTTATTTTAAAATTTTGTAGCATTTCTTCTATTATATGAAAATCTTAATCCTCCGAAAAGTTCACAACCGTCAAAATGATCAGCAACTAATATGTTCAACGAAGTGTTGGCCTCATGGAAGCAAAATAATTTTAATGGAACTTCCAGCAGTATTGGAGCCTTCACATGGAGCAAAAACAAAATTGACCTTCAACACCCATCTGCGTGGATATTTAATAACAGGTGTATTGCCTTCGAACAATCAGATCTTAACTCACTTGACTTCTGTAGAAAAGTTAGAAATAGAAAATCCCCAGTTTGCAATGTATGTGATGCGAAATTATCAAGGCAGAATGATTTAAATCAGAATTATCTGCAGCGGACTGTCAATTCTATGATCTTTCGTTTTCAAACTTGTGTAAAAAATAAATATCAAGCCAGTGAACAATTTGTTAAAATATTGTTATTTCTTTTTTTTAATTAAAATATGGCATATATTTTACAGGATATAGCATTTTTCTGTGTCCTCATACTTTTCAGTTGCCTGTATATAAAATAATGAAATTACATGTCAAGCAATATACTATGTGTCAAAAAAATGGTTACGGATTACTTCTGAAACTATAAGAAAATTATAAAATATTCATATGAAGATAGATAATTCAATTTATACTTTCTCTTATTTTGGAGTAAAAAACATCAAATTTTTATAATGTTCCTGCATTTAAAAATGCCCAATCACAAAAATAATTACTGGCCCTTTCTTAAACATACCCAAAAAGTTTGATCCAAACATCTGAGTTAGAGACAGTCAAAAATCATGATTTATTTCATTTTACAAGAAATTCAAAACATAAAATTTAAAATCGGGCTTTAAATTGCATGACAAAGTCACAATGTTTGACTCTAACTCAGTAATTTTTAGAGGCAGAAAATAGGTGTAGAGGTTGTGTAAATTTTGCAATTTATTGTAACAAAACCTTTTGGGTATGACAAACAATGCAATAGTGATGACTTATGATTGGTGATTTTAAAATGGAAAGACTGTATAAAAGTTAAAATTTTGAATTTTTCTTAAAATACTCTCCATGTAAATGAAAGTACAATTTGAATTCTCTGCCTTTCTGTGATTATTTTTGTAGTTCATATTATCCCTCTCTGAGTTACAAAAATATGCTGCAATTTTTCTTTGGACACCTGATAATGAGTTTAAAAGTATAATATTCCATAAATCTGAAAGAAAAAAAAAGACTCAAAATATTGACTGATCATGATAATTTTCTTTGCAGAATTCAATTAAAAAAGGGATAAACACTTTATATTTCATGATTCAAACCAATACAATTTCTTGACAAGCGGGGTGAGGGGAGAGGGGTTGCAACTGTGGGCCATAGATTGTGAGTGCAATTTCTTGTAGGATGCCACAGGGCACACTGGATTTTGTGTGTCATCCGTTCACCCTCTGGTGCACCCTGGATAAGTGGTATCATTATTCTCCCCTGAGATGCCATTCTTTCACCCCTTAAGGTACCCTGGATGAGGGGTGCCATTACTCTCCCCTCAGAAGCGATCCTTTCACCCTCTGGGGCACCCTGGATAAGGGGTGCCATTACTTTCACCTGAGGCGCCATCTTTTCACTCCCTGGGGCACCCTGGTTAAGGGGTGCCATTACTCTCCCCTGAGATGCCATCCTTTCACCTCCTGGGGCACCCTGGATAAGGGGTGCCATTATTCTCCCCTGTGGTGCCATCTTTTCACCCTATTGAACACTGTGGATAAGGGGTGCCATTATTCCTCCTTAGGTGCCGTCCTTTCACCACCTGAAACATCCTGGATTAGGGGTGCCATCCTTTCACCCAAGTTAAGGGTGCCATTTTAGCTCCTCTAGGGGTGTCACCAGTGAGACAAGCTTTTCACCCCTAAAAGGTGCAATGTGTCACCATTAGTTTTAACAGTGTACAGTGCTAAGATTATTTTTCAGCATACTTCCCACCTGCTGAATGATTTATTATAGCAGTACACGAGCTTTTGTATGCCCTAGACATAGAAAATGCCACCTGCGATAACAACAATGTGGTAACAGTGTTTTTCACTTCGTCGTCTAGCGTGAACAGCTTACCAGAAAGAAAAGATTTACACGATAATTTCTGGTCCAATTAGCAGATGGTAATACGTAAAAATATTTTTTTCCTTTTTTTCTGAAGATCTGTGCGTTCTCAGTCCATAAAAGAAAAAAAAAATCATGATAATGACATTTTTGAAATTCCAAATGAACAAGATTAGTTCCCTTGAAATATCAATTCCATAAGCAAAGAAATATGTTATAAAATTTTATATAAATTAATTGTTAATTTATTGCATATGGAATATAAATTTGTCTCATATCAATTATTCAGAGTAAATTTTTTTGTTGAAATTCCATGAGAAATAATTTGTCAAAGTCCTTGTCAGTAACGCCCCGTGAAATCCTTTATGATAATCCCTCATCAATGCCTATGAATGGAAGAGAAGCAGTGAATCATAAAAGATTGGACTGATATTTCTTCTCCTGTCTCTTGAGAAGGTATTTTCTTCATTTCATTTTATAAATTATTTTTTGTTCATACGCGAATAAGTATTTGAGTGTATTTATGTACTGAAGTCGAAATCTTTTCTGTTTATTCAAAAAAGATTTTTCATAATTTATGAACCAATAACTTTTAGACTTCATAATGTTGGAAAAAATATACCTAATTCTTTTTCAAGACTTTTAATTACTTTATGATTTTATAGTTAGTTTAAGTAGGACTGTTTTATGTTTTTGAATATTTTTTTCTTTTTAATTTAGCTTCTTTTTAGAAGAGCAAAAACCTAGATCTTCAAAGTGAATTCCTGATCAGTACCTTCATAAATAGAGAAAGAAATAGTAAAATTTTCTTTTGAAATATGATTTAAGTGTAAATATATGGAGGGAAATCGAGAAAGTAAGTTCCGTTAAACAATTATACAAAACGGAGCGATTATTAGAAAAACTTTTTTATTGCATAATGAAGTACAATACTTAGATTATTTTTCATCTTAGTTGCCCAGTTGCTGGATCATATATCATAGCGGGGCACGTGTTTTTGTATGCCCTAGTCATAGAAAATACCGCCTTCGATGACAAGCATCAGTCAAATGTTTATACAATAATTTGTGGCACGATTAGCAGAAGGTAATGCGTAAAAATATTTTTTTCTTTCTTTTTTTAAGGATCTGTACATTCTCAGTCTATAAGAAGAGTAAATCTTGATAATGACAATTTCCAAATTCCAAATGAACAAGATTAGTTCCCTTGAAATATTGATTCGATAAACAAAGAAACCTGTTACAAAGTTTTATATGAAGTAATTTATAATGAAATATAAATGTTCATGAAATATAAATGTGTCTCATATCAGTTATGCAGAGAAATTTTTTTTGCTGAACTTACATGAGACATAACTTGTCAATGTCCTTGTCAGTAACGCCCCATCAAACCCTTTATGATAATCCCTTATCAATATCTATGAACAGAAGAGAAGCATTGAATCATAAAAAATTGGCAGATATTTCTTGTCCTGTTAGTTGAGGAGGTATTTTTCATTGTTTTATTTTATAAATTACTTTTTGCTTATACGCGAAAAAATATTGAGTGTATTTATGTACTGAAGCCGAAATCTTTTCTATTTATCCAAAGCGAGATTTTCATAATTTATGAACCAATAATTTTTAGACTTCACAATAATTTCTTGTTTTCGAGATTTTCACTTTTTTAAAGATTTTATTGTTAAAGTTAGAATATCTTATAATTTTATTTATTTATTTTAGAAGAGCAAGAATGCAAACATTTCAAGTTAATTCCGGATGAATACATTCATAAATAGAGAAACAAATGGTAAAATTTTCTTTGGAAATATGATTTACAATTGTCTGTGAGTCTTGTTTGTTTGACGGTATGTGAAATAATTTTATGGGCGCTCTATCTCAAGAACTAATGCACGAAATTTAATAAAAATTTATATTCAGGATGTCTATGATAAATTGATGCTGATTTTTTTTTTTTTTTTTTTTTTTTTTTTGTGCGTGCGTGTGTGTGTAAATTGCTCAACAGGCAATGCTGCCTTTTTTACGATAGATACAACAGCTCTGTTTCAATAATTAATGTACGTATTTCCATCATTTTTTCCAGATTCAGTAAACCCGTGATATGAACTAATTCTGTTTATGTTTTGGAGTCAATCACCCAACATGTGGCGCGGCTATGCTGAATTTGTCCAGATTTTTTCAATTACTCTATTTCAAGAACTAATGCTAGAACTTTCACCAAACTTCAAATTTAGCTTTAACTTTACAAATATTATTGCTTTTTATGTTTTGATAGAAATAGCCCCAAAGGTTACGCTTTTATGTTACATTTTCCCCGATATCCGTAATAGTTTTATTTCAATAACTAATGCACAGAATTTCATGTGTTTAGAATTCTCACGATGAGGAGAGGTGTCATTTAATTTTGATCCTGTGGTAGCGACTTTTGAAGTATTAACATATATGAGAATGTTTGCCATAGTCAGATTTCCATATCCGACTAGTTTAAATATAGAAGTATCAATGCCAACAGAGTAAAACTTTACTTTCTAACTTAATATCATATTAGTGTTTGACTAAAAAATATTTTAAAATGTCTGGCATAAAAGACAATCGTTTTTGTCATATCTTGAAGTTTTGTTCCTTTTCAGCTCATTATTCCTATTTATCCCATTTTTCTTCATTCGAAACTTCAAAGATGTAGGTCAAATGAGTACTTTGTAAGTATTTATTATTATTATATTTTTTAATTTAACCAATGAACGAAATGATTGGGTTTTTTTCGTACAAAAGTTTTTCTATTATTTTAGTTTAGTTTAACAAATAATTAATGTACATTTAGTTAATACATTTTTGCATTTGGTTTTAAATAACTTTGTTTATTCCTTTTATGTGTAGAGAAGAATGTCAAAATACCGGCTACTAGGTGTTCTGAGAATTCAGCACAGCGGTAACTGGGAGAGTTTGTAATTTTAATTGAATGAAGAATGTTTCGAGAAGTACCGCGTTGAAGTCTGTCTCATTTACAAACAGAAAATCCAAAATTGACGAAACGACGTAATCTGGAACATCAAAAGTTTTTCAGATATGTGTTTCTCATTACAAAAAAATACTTATCATATATTGGCTTGAATTGATGATTAAATTATTTTCTAGACATTATTATTAATATTTCATTAGATGAATGAATAATATCGGTTTTACCTTAAACATTTCAGTGATCCGAATACCGGCTACCTAACCTAGAGAGGTCTAAATACCAGCTAAGTGGTATTTAGATATTTTTGTGCTGTACTAGAAGGAGAGGAAAATAAAATAATTTATTGAAGTCACGACCTCAAGAAATAATTTCCCTCTTTCGCAAAATAAAATGAAGCAACCGTGGCCGTAAGAGTACAATAGTTACATTGGTTACCTGATCATTTCACAAAAAAACACTGTTTGATTCTCTAAAATTGCCTGGAATAAATTTGATGGGAAAGGGGAGGAAATGACAGAAAAAAAAAACAGACGAAAGAGGCAGAAATTGGATTTAAAGTGAAAAAGGAAACTATCCAACAGAGAAAGATGTTGCAATTTGTATATTCTGCAAGGGTTCTTTTTTCTATGGAGAAGAATGGAAAAGAGGGCTCTAGATTCAATAGATAATGTGCATGTGACATCACGCTCCCGAAAAAGGATGTACTTCTTAACTTGTGGTTGGCAAAAATAATAATTCTTGGAGAGTTAGTAATTTATAACGTATTATTTACTGTGTATAATACAATAAAATGAAATTTATTATATCGACGTAAAAATTACATTTAGTTTAGAATTTTCTAATGCAGTTTAATTCGAATTTTTGCCAACAGCAAGTTGAACGATTGCGAAAAAAGCCAGTTTTTTTACAAACATGCACATTATCTATGTTAAGAACGCGATAATGCAGGTCCATAGTGACTACACCGCCGCAGAGAGTGATTATTGTGTTTCTGATTTTCTCAGAGAAAATAAATCTCGTTTAAAGCTGTAAACTTTTCTTTATTTTTGTTTTGCACCTTAAAAAGAAAACTAGAAACATAATGAAAAGAAGATTGTCGGAAATAGTAGTTACGTTTTTATAAATTTGAAAAAAAAAAAAAAAAGGCTGGTTTATTGTAAATTATTTATTTTTTCTATTCAGAAGAAATGTTATAAATCAATAAAATTTATTAAAATCACGGTTTTATCGCTTAATAATTGACATTGAAAAAAAGACTTTGGTAGCTGATTTTTAGACCAGATTTTAAAAAATTCAAAATTTGCAGACTTTTCAGAACTTTGCTTTTTATAAACAGGAGACGCTTTTTACAGTGATTTTTGTTTTTCAAAACAGGTGTAAACCATGTCAAAGTATCCTGCCATCACTTGTCCCTTTACTAATTTTGAAAATTGTAGGATCTAGATTAAAAACAAAAGTGGTAGCCATTATTTAGAACGTTTCCTCTCTTATTTTAGTATTTTATAAATTACCGTGGCTTCTTTGACATTTCAGATTATTATTCAACCAACTTATTTGTCAGATGCACTTTAATCTTTTAATTTTTAAGCAAGAACCGAGTATTTTTACTTTCTTCTATCTGTACAAGAAGAAAGTATCAGATTCATGAAAATTTTCGAATTTCGGTTTTCGGCTGATTTACACGTTTTAGGGGTCAGAGATCCCGGAAAAGATGCCGTATCAAAATGAGTATTTGTCTGTTTATGATAGAAATTTCGTGGACGTTCTATCTCAAAAATTAATGAACGAAAATTTATAAAACTTTAGATTCAGTTGATTTATAATATAAATTGACGCTAATTATGATTTGTTATTCCAAGTGGCACTGAGATGCAACCCTTTTTTTTTTTTTTTTACGATTTTCGCAATAGTTGTACCTTAAAATTAATGTACGAATTTTCATAAAATTTCAGACTCAATTAGTCCTTGATATGATTTGCTGCTGATTACTTTTCGGTGTAAATCGCGAAATAGGTGGCGCTGCCATACTGCATTATTCATTATTATTTTATTGTAATAGCTTCATCTCAAGAGCTGAAGCAGGAATTTTTATCAAACCTCATATTCAAATAGTCCCTGATATAAAATAATATTTTGTTGTTTTTAGTGTGAATAATCAGACAGGTGGCGCAGCTGTGCTCTATTTTTCACTAGTTCCGCAATAATTGTATCTCAAGAAAAAATGCATGAATTTTCATGGAAATTTTGATTCAGTTAGTGCCGGATATAAATTGGTCTTCATTAGTTTTTGGAGTAAATCGCCTAATATATGGCGCTGCTATACAGAATTTTTAATGATTTCCGCAATGGCTGTATTTCAAAAACTAATGCACAGATTTTAATCAAATTTGAGATTAAGTTAGAATTCGACATACGTTGTTGATCATATATTGGTGTAAATAAAATAATCGATGCCGTTGATATGTTGAATATTTCAAGAAGTTTTAACACGTATGAGGTAGAAGAAAGTTTTAGGTTCGTCACATCTGACTAATTAAAATTGCTTTCATGAATTCATAGATCTAATTATCTAAGTATATGTTTAATTTTACTCTTTATTTAGGTTGAAGAATATTTAATATATGTTTCTACTGATTTTCAAAATATTTCTTAAAATGCGGTAAAACATTTTAAGAACTTTCACGATATGACTGTCATTATCCTAATGTGTTTTGTTTCGAGTGGAATATATTTCTTTCAAAAAGGATGCTTTGAAGCATAAATAAGACATAGACTGAAATATTTGTGAAATAAGAATTAAGGGCTTGGAAAACACTATCTTTAAATCCTACGCATGTTTATATGGGAGATTTTCCTTTTTACAAAATTTCTGCATATGCTTCTGTTATATTTATCTTTTTTGGAATCTTTTGAAAAAATTGAAAAAATCGAAGTAAAAGTTCTAGTGGAAACGAAGAATATTGCTTAAATTATAGATGTTTCCTTTGCAAAAGCAGAAGATTGTCAGGATTATATGTATATAAGTATATATTAAAGTAGCTCTTGTTAATTTTAGTTTGACTTAAAAATTTTGTAAATGCTAAACCATAAAACAATTTTAAGTAATTTAATCTTTTTATCTTTTTATTTAAAATTTAAATTTTAGGAATTCGTACTTAGGGTCATTCCAGGATATGTGTGGTGCAGCTCTTCTACAGAATGATTCAAAAAAATAAAAAAAAAAAAAAAAAAGTTGATAAAATAATATGACAAATCAGGCATACGACAAGGATAAAAAATCACATGGAAACATAGGGTCTGAAACCACTTATTGAGTCACAAATATAGGGTGTTTCATTCTAATTCAGTTTGAGTTAACGGTAATAAGTTTCAGAAAACTGAAGCATATTATTAATAAAACATTTAACAGACATTCTCATTTTTGTTTTAAATGTGATAGCACCAAACAAAAGTGGTAGAACTTTGCACTATGCGCGCCAGCAATGATACCTCACATTTTGGACTGGGATAATCAGTTTAAACGGCATCATCCATTTCTTAAGCAATATGTTTTTACAGATATTTTCGTAATGTTATCACATTTCACACAAAATAAGGCACACATCTTTGCGTTTTCATTACAATGTTTTTATTTTCCTCGAAATTATTACTTTCAAACCGGGTGTAGCTAGAATGAAACAGCCTATATTTGTGACTCAATAAGTAGTTTGCGACCCTATGCTTCTATGTGATTTTTTTTATCCTTGTTGTATGCTTGATTTGCCATATTACTTTGTCAGCTTTTTTTAAATCACCCTGTATATGCAGGTGAGCAAAAATTACTGAGAGCATTTCAAAGTTCTATAAAACAAATGAATGTAGCAAACGGCGCTAGTGTGATCAAGTGCGAAAGTGATTTAAACTAGTGGTGCACAACCTTTTTGCCAGAAAATCGTTTGCCACCAGAATATTTGAAAAGCGACGTTTATTTTACTTAATAGCAAAATTTCTGATATTATTATAAGGGAAATTTTTCTCAATAAAAATAGTGGTATCATTGTGGCCCTCGGGTCACAGGTTGTGCATCCCTAATTTAAACAGTTAGTTTTTCAGCCACAAGGGTATTTCCAGCAAGATGATGTATCACCACATTGGGGTACTATTTTTAACTCCTTGAGGGGCAGGCAATAATGTTTTGTAATATTGAACTCTCACCGGAAAAATCGAAAAATTTTATTTTTAGATAAAGAAAAGGAATTTTTCAACATTTTGCCGCCATTGTTTAAAATATGAAATTTCGTTTAAACTAGATGGGATAAAATTTAACCCATCCCTCCTCAAGAGGTTAAAGACTACTGGCAGCAAAAAATTACCATACGGTGGATTGGTAGAAAAGGACTAATCCCTCACCCGATTTAACACCCTTAGAATTTTTTTCTTTGGGACTTACTCAAAAAACAGTTGTACTCAACAAATGTAAGTGATATTGATGAACTAAAACGACGAATTACTGAAATTATTGGAAGAATATCGGCTGAGAGGTTCTGCAACGTTTGACTGAATACAGACTCAATGTTTTAATACATATAACTTCTTGAATGTGAAAAATAAAAATGTCAGAAATATGCTTGTAAATAAAATATTAAATAAGTTATTACAATAATCTGTTTTTGTTTTATAGAATTTTTGAATGCGCTCAGTAATTTATGCTCATCCTATCTAATTGATATTTAAGCAATATTATTATAACTTCAAAATAGAGCAACTATTCTAGCACTACCCGCCCTTAGCAACCAGTTTGGTCTCCGTTAAATGTAATGTTAATCATGTACCATGTTGCTTTTGTTCATAATTTAATTTACCTGTTCAATTCTTTACCAAATCGGAATATTCTGATAGAGAAATCAAGAACCTTATATATTTGTTAGCTGGATGAAAGGGATAAATCTCCAAACCTTATTCCCGTGGCATTTTTTCGTATTTCATTACATTCATCTAAAACATAAATCTTTTCAATCATTTTATTTTAAATTTGAAATTGTACAATTTTAATTTTAATTTGAAACATTTAACGTTCATAACTTTTACTTAAACAAAGAAAAAAAAACATTATGTCACAAATTATGACAATTAATTTCATCAGCAAAGCATCGTTTTAATTTTCCACGCGAGAAATAAAAAATGCTAAATGATAAGTTAAAAAATGATACTGGCGAGATTTTTACCCGGCTAATATAAAAGTACGAAGAATTCTTTGCGATCATGGCAATAGTTATGTAGTATTATTAGGAATAAAAAAAAATATTGACAATGGGCACTTTGAATATGAAAGGCGTAATTGTTTATGACAGTCACATGACTTGTCATTGAACTATTATAGTATAGATGAAATGATGGAAATGGAACAATATTTCGTGATTTATCACCGGCTCCAAATAGCAAAATGATCACATGGCATATAAAAAGGCAAGCAGTCATCCCGGAACTGTTGATGACAGTCGCATGACTTAGGCTTTTATTATAATAGATGAAAATTTTGGAGTGGGAGGATTTCTTATTGTTAATGTATAGCTTATATTTTTACAAATTATAAGTTAATAGATTATAACTATCTATGTAAGTATCACGCACCGAACATTTTGCCTTTTTTTATGGAATGGCTATGAAACAGACCGAATAATTAGGTATAGGATTTAAAATGTGGAGATTTTTAAACGTATTAAAGTTCCATTCTATATCACATGTGCACAGTGTGGTATTTAGCTCCAAAACCTGGCCAAAGTTATTTTATTCCTCTAATAGCAATAGATCTGCGTTTTTATTTGAATTGTAGAGTAAAAATGGTAAAACAAAGTCTTATTTGGGTGATTCTACGATACGAAGTAATTTGTACGGCAATCCGTTTAAAACAGATTTTTCATTCTATATGTTGCTATTTTTTGCAATGAATCGCATCATCTTAATATACTTTATTAAATAACATCACGATTGAATGCCTAATTAAAACACATTTTTCTGAAATTTCTTACAAAGTCTAAAAAAGTCTCTACCCTGGCATGTCCCCTTGCTGGTTTCAATTTATTTTCAAAAATACATATATTTTTTCCATCAGATGCTTAACTAAAGTATGTTTAATTGGAATTTAAGTAATTATACTTACGTATTATAAAATAAAAAATGAAAAAATTTTGTTAATTTCAAATAATTTTTTTAATTAACTTTTGTCCCGCTTTTTTTGTGTCTCTACCCTGTCAAATTTCGTTCCGCTGAAACTAATATAAAGTCAAAGATGGCTATATTGGAAGTAGTGCTTAAGGACATCTATCGGCTTGAAGTTAGCAATACTGAACGCGCAAGCCATTTAAGCGTCACCATTTTTAGTTGTTGCGACGCGACCGTGCGGCGTAGTGTTTTCGCACGGTGATCGTGTATCTCCCCTGGTAAGTGATAAAACTTATAATATTCATTTATTTCAATTGCATTTACTGACTTAATTAAACAATACGGTAATAATTAAAGTGAAATACACAATTAACCCAAAAACTAATTCAGTCAGTTAAAAAGTTTGAATTTACATGAAAATGTCTCTCCCCTGCCGTATTACCCCTGTCAAGATAACTGTCAGGGGAGCGAGTTACCAGAAAAAGTTATAAAATATGTATAAAGTGACTTGCCCTTATATGAAAAAGTAAGTAAACGGGACAAAAATCATAATTTAAAGGTTTTTGATCAAACTCAAACTTTTCTTTTTGGTCGAACCCTCTATGTTTTTGAAACCTCTTATCGTAGAATCACCCATTTATAAATCAAAGCATTTATTCATCAGTTTCATCACTTTTACTGTCATCAAGAATAGTACCATTTGTTATATCGCTTTCTGATTGCAATTTTAAAGCTTCAAAAGATCAGAACTTTCTTTTCTTGTTTGTGTTGCATTTCATGCCCGTTGTTGGGGAGTCGGAAGTTAAATGAAGCCTATTCTGGTGTTGCAATCCATGCGGGAAAACTTTCTTGTGCAGTTTAATCTAAATGATCTAATACAGTCGAACCCCGTTATAACGAACTTCAAAGGACCGAAGTTTCTGTATGCTATATCCGGTAGTTCACTATATGGGAACCTTTAAAAAATGTTAGAGTTTACAAAATATGTATCTTATTACCTGATACCTATATGTTCAATAATGATGTAAAAAAATGATGTTAAAAAAAAAAAACCCGTAAAATCTATTAGATATGATCATTATTGAATTAAATTGACTAAAATTGATTACATTAAACAGAAACAATTCTAAATAAATTAACTAAAATGAAGACAAATAGAAATTAGGGATGCACCGAATAGTGATTTTGGCCGAATACCGAATGCCGAATATTCAGCCGACAGGTGAACTGAATAACGAACATTCGGCTTTCCAAATATTTTTTATATTTCAAAATTTAAACGTATTAAAATGTTACTTTTTAAAATAGTTTTACATAATATTTAATAAAAGAAACTTACATTTTGATTAACAAGTGCTTTTTATAAGAGCATTTAGTATTAAAAAAAAATCTGCCTTGAATTATTTAAGAAGCGCAATTATGAAACTTTAATTAATAAAATTTTCTACGAATCAAAATAAACATTTTAAAATCAAATAATGAAAAAATGGCCAAAGAAAAATTTTACAGTCTGATAATTGTCCTTTTTAAATAACTCAAGACAGATTTTTTTCAATATAAAGTACAAATACTTTCAACTTAATTCTGAATAAAGGTATGTTTGGCTCATAGTTCTTTTCTTATAAATGGTGGTATTTTCCACCCTTTCCATCAGATCATATTTTACAGAAATCAAAGCATGTGAGTTGAAAATATGTTATCTTATTTATTGTTAATGTAATAAACGAACACACAAGTTTTGACCTAGAGTGAGATGAAATACAATGTACTTATGACTCAATAAGTTAATTATGATTATGGTTTCATGAGCAAAAATTGTCTGCCTTGATAGCTATTACTAATCTCAAAAGTTTTTTTTTTCTTTTAAAGGACTTTTATTTGGGGAAAAGCAAGAAATAGATTATTTACTGCCAAGAAATAATACTACTAAGAAATTTAGAAACTTGTATCAGCACATAATTTATTCCTAAGGAGAATCCTAATAAATTACCATTTTAATCCTTCTCATGGTTAATTTTCTTAAGTTATACTTTACAAACAGCAAATAAATAATGTAAAAACATACTAGTTTATTTAAAAATGATTTTGTTTCTAATTATTTTAAATATAAATTAAAAAATTGACAGTTAAAAGTAGAAATAGTGAAAAGTTTTTAAAAGGTTTTCTTAAGTATTGGATTCAGCCGAATACTTTAATATTCGGCCATACCGAATAGTTTAATATTCGGCCTAACCGAATATTCGGTAACATGGCCGAATAGGCCGAATACCGAATAGCGAATATTCAGTGTATCCCTAATAGAAATGCAGTACAGCGTCGAATTTTCAAACAAGTCAAGACCGACTCTAATTCGGATAAATGTTAGGATAAATGAGCAGACAATTTGATGAATGATCCTGGCTATACTAAAATATTTACACTTTATCCAGGCTTAGGATGACTAACACTAATTATTGGCGTGTTAAAAATCGTTTTATTTTTATTTTTATTTTGTTTGTTTACTTTTTATCATTCAAATATTTTTTATCATCTTCTGAACTCCAGAGATTTTGATTTAAGGAAAAACGTTTATGATTATTGCTTTCTTTAAAGAAGACGTTCTTTTCAATGTTTCCATACCTCGAATTATTGTTAAATACATTAGTTAAATAAGTTAACCTTAAATGCGTTAATAAACAGCTATGATAGGAGAAATAGAAAATAACTGACGGGTGGGCGTAATAAAACCTGCAGAATAGCTACAATAAAAGAGAAAGAATGCAACTCTTACTGCTCTTTAATAAAAAGATTTATCGTTAATTTTCACCATGTTTCACTATCCGGCATGCATATTCTTACAAAATTAGCGTCAAAATTCTGTTTTCACAACAGTGGAAAAGTAAAAAATGAAAAAAATCATGGTCGACTGGAAAAGATGTTTGTTATAACCGATTCTTAATATTTCGGAGGTTTGCTATAAAAGGATAAAATAGCATTAAATGCAATAGGAATAACGGCGCGGGGGGATCAAAAGTTTCGTTCGTTATATCCGGGAGTTTGTTATAAACCGTGCTCGCTATAACGGGGTTCAACTGTATATTCATTGCGAGCTTCTGTAACCTCTTCTCTTCACTTAGTTGCCCTAATTATTTGCATAATTTTTCATAAATATGCGATTAGATTCGCCAAATTACTAGTTCTCAGTTTTTGTTTTTTCTTACTTTTCTTTTTCGTTTTTCATACATATGCATATTTTTATATATATTTAATATATTTGAGCGGATAGTTGATTAATAACAGTAGATTAACAATCGTTGTCGCCATTATAAAAGATCGGATTATTTTAGAACATATTGCAAAAAAAGGGAGTACATTAAATGATTAATTGTTTTCTTGTGCTACACGGCGAATCTATTTGACTATAACTTTTTTCATTTGTCGAATGTTTTTTATTTTTAATTTACTAATGTTGGTCAAATGTCAGCGAGAACACTGAGAGCAATAGTCGTTTACCTTTTCTGATGAAAATCTAGTTTTTCAGAAAACGCATTTAAAGTTTTCATCTTCGGTTTAAATTAATGTCGTCTGCTTTTTTATTTATTTATTTATTTATTTATTTATTTTTTAAGGAGATTCGGGCTTAAAAATTCTCCAAAAATTTAATTTTTTTTTATTGGCTTAAAAAACTAAGTTTTTAGTGTTAAATACCGCAAACCGCAAGTTTTTATCCTCATTAGATCCAGAGATATAACACATTTTGCCTTGAGAGGTGATGCATCAGCTGCCCTCTGACGAGAACTTTAACTTCATCTATCTCAGAATGAATTTTTTCACGATTTGTCAACTTTAAACGGATGTAAAAGTTCCTTGCAAGATATATGTATGGAATTTTTAACAGAGCTTTTATGCTATATTTCCAAGAAGTTGTCTTCAGGATTTTTATTTTTGAGTGATAATATGCTAATTTTGTGAAAATATGCTAATTAATGAAAAGCTCACTCATACAAAAAATTCATTTTCTTAAAATTTTATTATGAAATGCTTAATTAATATTTCAAAAAATCCTGAAGACAATTTAAAATGACACATTTTCTGTACACAAATGTGTAAAAATTTTGTAAATTGAGTAAGCACTTCCAGAGTTATAACAAAAATTAAATATGTTTATATTTTTAAAAAATATATTTAAAAATTTTCCATTTTTTTTACATTCAATATTTTTATTATATTAAAATATATTTCAGAAAAAAATTTCATAACAAAATCTCTCTCTCTCTCTCTCTCTCTCTCTCTCTATATATATATATATATATATATATATACATTTAAAACTCAGTTTACCCAAAGAAAGTATTCCATTACCAAACCTTGGAGAGGTTCAAAAATTGTTATCAGTTGTTCGCCGATACCAAAAATCAAAATGTTATGTAATAGATCAAAATTTTGATTGTGCATAAAACTTTAAATTAGTGAGTAGAAAGATCATTTGTTCGATTATCGCAAAAAAGGTGAGAGTTTTTTTTTTTCATTAAGGTTAAATTATGTAAGTAGGATAAATTCCGATTATATTTTGTTTGTCTTGAGTAATTTGTATTTGAAACAAATTGTGATCAATTTGCTTTTTATTATATGTATCATATGTATCATATATATATTATATAATACATGAAGAATTATTTTGAAACTCCAGGTGTGTAAACAGAATAGTATATATTTCGGTGAATATTTTTTCTCGAAATCTCGTAGGGAGCCGTCAACAAACCTAAAAAGAACAAAGATCTTTTGGATAACCTGTCAAAACTAATGTAGCAAACGCCTTTCAATTGCAGCTTATGATTAAGTGGCTTATTGTTATAAATTGTGTTCATTTTTATGTGAATAGCATGTACACTCTTAGAGAAGTTAAGGTTTTCATAAAAACAGTCACAAATTTTTCCAATATTTTTTTCTTATAATTTGCCGAGTTCATATGAAAAACATTAACAAACGTGACAAAAAATATTGTACACAATACCCTGTTATCAGAATTAAAAAATAATAAAAAAAGTGTGAAAAATGAGCTGATTTACTAAATAAAGTTTCACTGTGCATGCTTTAACGCAATCAAAATATAATTCATATAATGTTTTAGCTAAATGTGTAGAGCAACTTTTGTGAAAGCCTCAAAAACATAGCATGGAAATTCTGAAAATTATCGTCGATAGAATAATTTCAAAATCCGTTATTCCCAAAATAAAACAAAAAAAAAAAAAAAAAAAAAAAAAAAAAAAAAAAAAAATATGTGGTGCCTTTTTCATACATTGACAAGTGTTAATATAGCATACACAATATTGCACGTACCACTATATTTTGGTACTACTATACTTTAAAAAATATATATTAATGGAGTAATTTTATAGTTACACAAATTAAAATTTACAGATTAATGCTCAAAGTACATACTTTTAACAAAACAAATTTCGTTTCTACAGTTAGACTGCTTTTTGCTGCATTAGTTTTAACAGAGTTATTGAAAAGATTTTCGTTCTTTTAAATTTGTTGACGGACTATTTGATTATTTCGGGAAATAATCTTCGTGGAAATATATGACCTGTCTGTTTACATGTCTGGAGTTTCAGAATAATTCTTCATGTGTTTTTCTAGATATTTAATAAAACGTCTAAAATCACAAGTTTTACTTTAAAAACTAAAAAGCACTATTTTATATCAGGGACTAATATAACCTGAAGTTAGATGAAATTTCTTTCATTAATTCTTGAAATATAGCTATTGCGGAAATCATGAAAAATGACAGCATAGCAGTTCCATCTGTTGTGCAAATTTCACAAAAAATGGCATCACATTATATCAATGACTAACTGAATCTAAAGTTTTATTGAATTCCGTCCATTAGTTCTTGAGGTAAAGCGCCCACAAAATTCGTGTCACATATTGACACTCAGACAGACTCCTAGACACACTCTCAGGCAGATATTTTGCAAAGACATCTTTTCTGGGATGTTTAACCTCTAAAACGTTTAAATCTTCCGAAAAACAGAATTCGAAAAGTTTCACAAATCCAAAACTTTCGCCGTATAAAGATAGAAAAAAGTAAAAAAAGAATTATACAGAATAGCAATATCTGATACTATTTAGGCTTCATATCTCCTTGAAATTTTATTAGGCACTTATATTTTTTCTGGTATATACAGCTATACTTAATCCTACGTTGTATAATTTTTTTACAATCTTTTACAATCTTTTTACAATCTTTTAGCAAAGATTTCTTTCGATGATATAGTGCAGCTAATAATTCTTATATTTATTCTACGGATACCTCTGTGCAGGAGTAATACTCGCATTTGACCGTTTATTTTATTTTATAAAAATTTTAATCTAAAAGACCACATTCGAACTTTGACCTCGGAAAAATATAAACTAGAATAAGTTTAGTGAAAAAACAAAAAGTGGTATGAGTTGAAGTAACAATATTTCTTTTTCTTATGTTACCCGCATGAAATTTATGAATTTCAAATAACATGACGTGAAAATAAATATTGACAACCATAAATATTTAAAATACACCTTTCTAGATTTTAGATTTTAAGCACACATTGAAAGATGTGCATTCAAATCTGAAATATAATGCTTCTTGGTTCGCAAATATGGTTTATGCAGAAGGGAAACAGTGCTCGGAAATGTAACTCGTATCGCATAAATATGAGTGAAAGTTTATTCGGTTAAATCGGAAATTCTGTTTCCGATGTAGCACCTTAAAAATAAAGCAGTGTAAGAAGTAGTTTTAACCAATACTGCAAACTTTTATGCATTCATATTATATTCTTGGAAATGCTTGCATAAATAATTTCAATAGATCCTGAATACAAAATGTATTTTTTAATTTAAAACTAGGCTGCTCTTTTATGATAACATGAAATATCGATTTGAGAATTTAAATATACTTTGTTTCATACTCATAAATAACGAGTTCATTTTTTTAAGACAAGAGGAATATAATTAGAAGCATGATAAATCTATGCTGCAGAATAACGGATAATTGCAGTGTAAAGATTTAGTGTCATGCACTGAAAAACTTGAAGTTTCGTTCAGATTTTTCACAATTGAAATGGTTGTGTGTCATCAAATGAATTCATAATTTTAAATTTTCATAGAACTTATTTGCTTTAAAATACGTGAGTGATTCTTAAAAATATATTTAATAAAAATTATTCCCATTTTATCAATATACAGTAGCTTTCTTCATTCTAATCGTGGTAAAATCTGTTTTCCTTTTGTTGGTTAAATACTCTCTAGTAATACGCTCATCTGAGAAAGAGAATAGATCAGATAATTAATTAGTGATAAATTTACTATTGTATTATTTTTTTTTCTCAGTATACGGAGAAAAAATAATAGCTAACTCTACAGGGTGTCCACTCTCAATTGTGGCCAATGGCTAATTTCTAAACCGTTAGTCATAGACATATATTTCCAATTGCAAAAATGTTTTCAAAAAGGTAAAGAATTGTTTTTCAAGCAATTTAGGTCAAGAAAACTTTTTATTAAAAATTACGAAAATTAAACTTTTATACGGTCCTCCGGTCCTATAAGTGATATTTAGTAATTTTTTACCACTACTCCAACAAGTAATACAAAAAAAGTCCCATTCCTCTGCGATTAAAACAAACCAAGTAATAGCTGTTTAAATTTGAAACATATTTTTTGCTGCAAATTAGGGGTCAGTCACAAACTTACTGGGAATAAAAAGAAACGCAAGATATAAAATTTAACATTAAACATTGTGAGTAAATAATTTTTACAATATTATTTTTAAATTTATGTTGATGATTACATATTCAAGCACAATTGGTATTAAAAATATAAGTAAAAAGATAACAGAAAGTTTATTAATTTAAATTGTGAAAAGCAAGTTACAATTGTTACAAAATGACATATATTTAAAATTCTATTAGATTACTTAACCTAACAGAATTTAGTGTAGTCCTATAAAATAAATAAATGGTACGCACCTAAAATTGTATTAATATTAGAATGTCATTGGATATAAATAAGTGTGCAAATTGAACCTCGATCGGATATTTGGAAGTGAGTTAAAATTTGAAAAGAAACTTTGAATTATAGAAACTTACAAACGAACGTTTTAAGCAAAAAATAAGCTTATCAAAATATTAAAATTTCATTAAATTCAATTTATCAAAATATTAAAATTATCAAAATTTCCCAAAATTTTATTTCTCGATAAAGAGAATTTTAAAAAAGTCACGTCTTCAACTATTTTAACCAATATAGAAGTTAATTAATAAAAATTAACAGTAGTATATGGTACCGACTCTGGAACACTTTTTATATTCCACTAAACGCAAATATTTAAGGATTTTTGTAAGATTTTCATCAAAAAGTTTGTCTGTCTAAATATCGAGGATGTAACGATTTTAGTACGATTTATGGAGCAAATGATGATAAAAAATGCATTGGTTGGATATTTTTCTACAAAATTATGTAAAGAAGAAGTTTTAAGAAAGGGTTATAGAATAAAGAATCAAATAAACATCGATAAAAAAATAGTTTGTGTCGAAATGAACACATCTTTGCCAGGAAGAAATTTGTACTTAAAACAGATATATTTTGAATTTCTGTAAATATTATTTAGGGGGTTTGAAAATTTTCATAGTTCGATAAATGTTGAATATTATTATAAAATAATATCATGATAAAATTAAAAACAATAATAAGAACATACCTGAAACCCGCCTCTCGGCATTTCACAACCGGGCTTGAGACCGGCTTCGGCTGCCTTAGCGGGCGTTTCCACCCTTTTTTCTCTTTTTTTTGTCCTTTTTCAAAAGTCTTTTATATTTTTTTTGTCATTTTTTCAAAAGTTTTTTATATTTTTTTTTGTCTTTACGGAAAACCATGACGTAGGCAAACGGGTTATTTATCTGATATCTGCAGCAACAGCGTTGGTAAGATTACTTTCAAAGTTTAAAATTTTTTGTTCTGATTGGAAAATTGACAGTTCAACTGCTTTAAGTTCTTCTAGTAAATTTTTTATTCTATATTTTAGTTTGCGTTTTCTTTCTTCTGCTTTACGTTTACGGCATTTTTCGGCTGCTAATTCACGCTCTAAAGCGTTTGCTGATGCTGTTTCAGTTAAAATAGTAGTTAAAAAATCTCTTATATTTTTATCAGTAGGATGCATTACGAATTGTTGCTGCTGCTGCTCCGTCATGGTAAATAACAACTTTATCAATATTCATTTTCTATTTATGTCTAGCGTTATCAATGCAACGTCATAGCTTCCAGAATTTTCGATTAGAACGGACGCAGGAATGGACGTACGGTATGAAATCAAAGTTTTTTTGGAACGCATTTCCGCTCAGCTCTATGTAAATTGCACAGCTGTTGTTATCAATCGGTCTCTTATCAGAGCTCGAAGCGAGTTCTATAAATGCGTCCTTGAATATGTCGTTTGTGTTCGGTTTTATCACATTTTCTCTTACGGAAATTAATCTGAAAGGTGAACAAATAAGAAATTATCCTATAAGATAATATTGATAGAATAAGAAAAGCGAACATCTGCGTTATATAATATTATTATCAATTGCATTACATTGAAGATTTCTATGTGAATTAAAAGTTAAATGATTTTTATCATATGTTTTAAATTTTTAATTCTTTCTTTTTACTTACAATTATAAACACTATTCTGTTAGTTCGATAAAATTAAAAAAAATAGTTTGTGTCGAAATGAACACATCTCTGACAGAAAAGAAATTTGTACTTAAAAACAGATATAGTTTGAATTTCAGTAAATATTATTTAGGGAGTTTGATATAATATTATTATCAATTGCATTACATTGAAGTCTGAAATAAAAGTTAAATGCTTTTTATCATATGTTTTTTAATGTGAATATTATTTTGATACTTTCATAGTTCAATAAATGGTCCATTTGATTATTGTGTTATCAGAAAGTTCGTCAAATAAAGGCTATAATCCTTCGGCTTAAAATTGAAATTTTATTTAAAAACCATTTATATATGATATCCATTCCCAATCAATTTTAATTTCAAATTCTTTTAGAAAATTATGGGATAATATTTGACGAAAGGATATTCCTTCCCAATCAACTTTATTTTGAAATTCTCTAATAAAATCTTCTGATAGTGTCTGACGAAACGATATATAATACCAATTAACTTTATCTTGAAATTCTCTAATAAAATCTTCTGATATTTTTTCATTCTGTGATATACAATCCCAGTCAAGTTTATCTTTAAATTTTCTTATAAATTCAATGGGTAATTTCATAACTTTTTCACTTAAATGAAAATTAATTTTATTGATATATAATGAAATAAATGTGTAAAATTCTTTACATTGCGATAATTCGACAAATAAATCTTTATATTTATGAATTATAATATCGTCTAATCTTTGAGCCAACACCATTTTATATCGAAGCAATTTTATAAACACTTTTATTTTTCGTCTTTATTCAAAACTTGTCTCAATTCATTAATAAATCGTATTAAAATATTTTTTAATTCGAAAATTTCATCCATTAATTTTTCTCTGTTCGGTAGTTCTTCTTCATAATAATGGCCAAATTTTTTATTTAATTCACCCAGTTGAACGGAAAGTATTTTTTTCCATTTATAGTTGTAAAAATTATCTGGTAATTGATCAAACTTATATTCAATGAGATTACAAAAATCTAGTTTATGCATATACTTTTCTAAAAATCTTTCACCAAATGTTTGAAAACGGGTTATTAATAACCAGTTAAGTCCTTCTTCTAATGTGCACATAGTATTTTCTGCAAGTTTTTGAAATTGAGATACTTTATGTAAATCTAATTTTTCATGATAGGTTTGAATAAATTCGTCACTTAAGGTTTGATATTGAGATATAACAACCCAATTTATATAATTCGAATGTTTTAATATAAATTCCCCAGACAGCTTCTGATTTTTACAAACTAAATTCCAGTCTAATTCTTCTTTATATTTTTCTATAAATTTTTCCGAAAGTTTTTGAAAAATGCATATAACATTCCATTCGATATAATCTATGAGTTCTTCCATAAAACATTCGGATAATACTGAATATCTACAAACTAACTTCCAATTGAGTTTATCCTTCAAATTTCGAAGGACATCTTCGGATAAATTTTTCGTCTTAGAAAATTCGTCCCAGTTGATATCCATTTAATAATGAAATATTTTTAAAAAGGAATTTTTTCAATATGCATCCAAGGTTTTAAGGTAACTGGAAAATTACTTTTGGATTTTATCAAAAATGTAATCATGTCACCACTTTTTCCATAATCAAAACGAGTTACGGAATAATCATCAAACATTTCTCCGCTTAAAATTATTTTATCTTCGATTTTTAGTTCTATCACTGTAGCCCTATTTTTGCCGATTAAACTATTATATATTAAATATATAGTAATTTTCATATGCATATCTGTAGATAATCGCATTTCTTGATCCAGTAATTTAGAACTCATCATATCGAAATTTACTTTGGTAAATTCTTTTCCTGTAAAAGTCTGAAAATCCTTCACTGTAACCCAGATATCTTTATTGTCTACATATATTTTATTGACTACATCTGTTTCGTTTTCGGGTACCGAAATATTCATAATTATTTTATCTTTTGCATCAAGTTTATCATTCTTTAATATTAATGCATTTTTTTTCTAAATATCGTTTATTCACAACATTTTTATCATCTTTTGGATCTGCGACATTTCCTATTTTTTTTCCTTTGGCGTCGTAAGCTTTTCCTTCGATAAGATGTAAAGTGTTTTCATCCAATTCTTTAATTCTATTACCTGTTTCTTCTGTAAACAATAAAAATTCGTTATCGAATATGGTTTTATTTTTATCTATAATTTCCGTTATTTCAAAATGATTGTTTTCTATTTTATTCAAAACGAAACTTTTAGTGGTTAAGTCTAAATCATCGATGGGATCTGAAGCATTTTTTAATATCTTATTTTCCATATCGTAATGACCATCTTCTGTTAATTTAAAACCTATACCGGGGGGTCCGATAGGGCCTTTTCGCACTGGATTATCATACGGCGGATAATAAACAGCCATTTATAAAGACTAAAAAATGTTATTCTCCTAACGTTTTAATCATAGTAATTTCTTTTTTATTCATATTTAATATACATTTCTTTCTTACTTCTAAAATATAGTAAAATACATATTCTTTGGTTGTTTCTTTTTCTAATTTCCAATTGAATTCTATTCTCAAATTTTCAAGAGTGGTATAGTTTACATGATTTGACAAATCAAAATGAATTATGGGATATAATTTACCAAAATCTGAATAATTGACCATACAACCGGTTTCTGTATTTAGATTATTGAGACCTGATTCCAGAAAAGATTCATATAATCTATTATATTCCTTTTTACCAAAATCCATAGTATATCGCTCTGCAGGTAATGGCGATCTGTTAATCATCAACCAACATTCGATCATATCCAAATTATCAAATATCATATTATTTTTTTTAGGATTTTCATTTCTTTCGAAATATTGCGGTATGACGAATAATCTTAAAACTTCATCAGATGTAGCAGATATAGAATCGGAACCGCTTTTATATTTATTAATAGGACTAGATCTGTTAATTTCATACTGATTCCAGTTTATTTCTATATCCGTATTTGATAATTTTAATTCATTATAGAGAATCTCCGCTCCATTTTTAAAATCGACGTATCTCACCCAGAGCGCTATGTCTTCAATTTCTACTTTATAATCTGGATTTGCAACGTCTGTGTAAATCATATTTCTACTATCGTCTCTTTGGAATTCCAGTCTTATTATGAAACCAGAAATGGCTTTTTTATATTCTGCGACGAAATCAAAAATTTCCTTTAAAGGCGTCCATGTTGTAACTGAATTACTATTTTTCGATAATTCCCATCTTCTTTTAAATCCTTTATTGTAGTTTTCATTTTTTACAATTTTTAATTTATTGACGATATCTGTTACAGGGGTTGTAGCCGTTATCGTACCATCGCTTTGAAGCAAACTTTTATTTCTATCAGTACTATCACTGGTATCTGGGTAAAAACCTATATTGGTGGCTTCTGATGTTGAATAATCTCTGGTATAATCCTTCAGTCTCTTAACCTGCAGAATGTAGGAGTGATAGTCTCCAACTGATTCGATTATTTGTTTACCTATCTGAAGTTTTACGCCTTTCATAGAACATACAGCTGCGACATTATCGTCGTTTA
This sequence comes from Maratus speculifer, assembly GCA_964019185.1. NCBI lineage: Eukaryota > Metazoa > Arthropoda > Arachnida > Araneae > Salticidae > Maratus > Maratus speculifer. Next base: position 273,244,044 of record OZ025289.1, on the reverse strand, counting down.
TAGAATCGCCATTGGATTTTATAATTTTCCACTTTGCCTCCAGATAACTCTCCGATAGTGAAATAGGATCATTGGTATCAGTAATTTCGAAATGAAACGTAGTATTTTCTTTTTTGTCATTATGGCTTGTACTAGGCAATCTTATTTTTTTTAATTCGCTACTTTTTATATCATTATTATAATAATATTGAGTATCTCTCAGATCATAAATTTTTTCCATTTTTTTAGGAAGAATTTTCAGACCTGTTCCTTTCATCTTTTTTGAAAATATTTCTTTCAATATGTCAGCATCAGTCAATTTATCAACAACTGTCAAATCTACTTTTTTAGATTTAAAAAATCCTTTTCCTTGAATTCTTTTACTTTTCCTATATAATCTGTGTTGATTCATTTATTTATTGAGAAAATTTAGTTAATATCAATTGATATATTTTTTCAACATAGTCTTCTTTTTCCTCTACGACTCTAAAATTATACTCAATTAAACCTTTATTTAAATCAATTAATTCGCCATTTTGATTCGTAACTGTCATCCTTATTCTACGAATAGAATCCTTTTTCACAGGATAATATATTAAATTATTGAATTCTTTCGAAATGATAACACCCGGTACATCTCTCGGTGTAAAAGAATAAATAACTTCTGAATTATTCTGGTTGATTAAAGATCCATTCACTACATCACAATGAATATATATAATGTCGTTTCCGTTTGTTATATCGGCTATATTTTCACCTTCTATTACAGTCTCTTCATCTAGACTTTTATAAACTTTTTTTTCAAAGCCTATTAACTTATGAAAATCGCTTTTTGTTAAGTCGATATTCCAACCTTTAGTTAATTTAATAAGCATTCTTAGTCTAGATTGTATTCTACCAAATTTTACCGGAGGATCGTCTGAACCAAACGCTTTCATTACATCTATATTTAAATTTTCAACATTTTTATTACCATAAGGAATAGTGATAGATTTAACATTATTCTCATCTGTGTATACGTCAAATGTATTAGTTTTATCTGTTATGTTAAACCATGAAACTGTCATAGTAAAAGATTGCAATGCTAATTTTTTTAATTTAAGAGGTTTTGGAAATTCAACAGTGAAATCCTCTGATTTTTCATGACTTTTTGGTTTCAATTTGATCATTTATTAGACAGAAAAAATCTTTAAAGATGAAAAACAAGCTTTTCGTTATAATCGCTAGGCTGTTGAGTAAATGAATTAAGTACACATTCTGGACATTTGCCTTTATTTCTTTCCTTTATATATTTCATACAAAATAATCCACAGTTTACAGAAGTAGGTTTTTGTAAAATACTATCATTGTGAGCTATATTGACTTTTTTATTGGAAAGTTTAAGAAATTTCATAACATTTTCAGGAATATATTTTTCTTTGAGTTTAATATTTTTATATATATATTCCCCAAAAGGATCGAAATATTCTACATAGTTATATTTTGGATCATTATAGTAACAAACCCAGTGTGTTCCTGGGCCGGTCGAGATATCTAAATTAATAATCCCACTTTCAAACTTTCCAATCTTTTTAGGAAGTAAATCGGAAGAGAAAACACCTCTGAATCCTTTTTCATCTTTCATATTTTCTTTAATCGTTTTATCCGATATACCCCATTTTGTTATCGGGATTTTTTTTTTTTTTGACAGGGAAGCAGATTTTTTTTAAGACCAGATCCTTTGTTTTCCCAAGGCTGAAAAACTCCAGATCCCGATATTTTATCTAGGATTTTTTAGTTCCCCAACCTGCCGCACCACTGGCAGCACCGAGTCCTAGGGATGTTAAAATAGGAATTAAAAAGGGTAAAAATCCACCGTTTTTATCTAATTGAGTTTTACTTATATTTATTCTTTTACCTTTACTCATCTGATTAATCTGTGTTTTAGTTAAATACATCTCATAATTGGGAGGTTTAGAATTGTCTATCTGCAGTGTCAGTTCTTCTTTTTTTCTAAGAGCAGATTTCAATTTACTAATTTGCCCGTCACTCAAATGAATTTTCTTTTTTACATAACTCATTTATTAGGCAGTAAAAAGCTGACGCTTTCAAAGAAGAAATTGATTGTACAATCGTTCTTTATCTCCGTTAGTTATTTTTTTAGCTTTAATGAGTTTGTCTATTAGCAGTTTGATTTCATTTTTTAATTTTTTCGACTTGCTGCCTTGACATATTTTATCCAATAATTCAGATAATAAATCTAATCCTTTACCGACTTTCATTACTTCGCTACCTCGAATTGTAGTTAATCTAGCCATATATTTTTGTAGTTCCCCTTCGTTATATTCAACTGCTTTATATTCAATCTTTTTCTGACTTAATTCCTCCTCTGAAAGATTTTTAGCCCTTTTAATTGTACTTTGTAAGTTGCCTTTTTTCCTCGATAATTCTTCTTTTAGAAGCTTAGCCTTTGTATACATTTCATCTAATTTTTCTTGATTGTCTAGGAGTTTCGAAGGTTTGTATAATTGTACAGATTTTAAATAATCTGTATCTAAATATTGATCAACATTATAAATAAGCGGCGGTTCTTTATATAATTCTTGGACATCTTCGATCGCTTCCGGAATAATTCTAGATGATTCTGCAATAGGCAGTAAAGATATATTTAATTCGTCCAATTTATCATTGATAGCTTTAATATTTTCTTTTCTACTTTTATCCTGTTCTTCTAATTTTTTAGTGACAGGTTTATGAAATTCAGTTAAACTTTTGTCTATGCCTAGCTTTCTATCACGCTGTGCTTCATTATTTTTTCTAATAGCTGCTTGTAATTTGACCAGTTTTATTGCATTTTTTAATTCTTCTTTTTGCTTCTTATTTCGATCTTTTTCTAAATCGTTTATTTTATCCATTTATAGACAGTGAAAAGCTGAAGCTAATTAGAAGCGATAGCTTAGACGCCTATTTTTACTGACAGCTAATATGTTTTTACTAGCAGTAATTTTATTTTTTACTAGCTGTAAACTTTCTCAGTAAATAAATGATTAAAATTAAAAATTACACAGAACCGGAAGAATTGCCGGACCCTAAACAACATCGTTTTTTACCCAGACATCCTTTTAGATTATTAATAATCGGCCCATCTGGTTGTGGAAAGACAAATTTACTAATAAATTTATTAAACGGTTTTGAGAATCCTAGTAATTTAAGATTAGATTTCGACGCTTTATATTTATGCGCAAAAGACATTTTCGAGCCAAAGTATTCTAAATTACAAGAAAATTATACACAGTTTGAAGGTGTTGAAAGAGACGATATTTTAAAATGTAAAAAAAAAAAAAAAAAAAAAAAAGGAATTATTAAAATTGTATGATAAATATAAAAAGAAAGTGTTATTTTCTTCAGATTTGAGTGAATTTATTACTGTCGACGATCTAGATTCCTCAGAAAAAAACCTCGTTGTGTTCGACGATTGTGTTACAGAAAAAGATCAGAAAGTTATAGAGGATTTGTTTATAAGAGGTCGAAAAAAAAATGCATCCATTATTTATTTAACGCAGTCTTATTACTCAACTCCTCCAGATATTAGAAAAAATTCTAATTACTTCATATTTTTTAAGCTACAGCCTAGAGAAATCAATCAGATAATCAGAGAAATAGACCGAAATCTAACGAAAAAGGAATTTCTAGAAAAATATAAATCTTGTATGGGTAATTTCTTTATGCTAGACTTAGTAAATTCTGAAATGAGATACAGAAAAAATTTTGAACCTATATAAATATGGAAGAATATTTAGAGAAGAGATTATATGTTTATCGGAAAAGTTACAATTTGTGTCAAAAGATAAGTGTTTCCTTATCTGTTAGCAAATTTATGCTGAGTGCCTCGAGTCTAACAGCATTTGTTTTCATACCACTGGCTGCTTTGAGTTTGAGTGCTGGAATTGTAGAAGTTATTGAGAAATCTTTAAGTATTTTAGAACGAAAAGAAGAATACAAGCAATGTTATAATTTTTATAAACAACAATTGAATTTGTTGAAAGCTAAAAAAATTTCAGAAGAAGAAGTGTATGTTAGAGAACAAGATTTTATAAATAGTTTAGTATATTTCCCAATCGAAAAGTATGTAAAAAAAGTACAGTTGAATGGATATAAATATTCTTCTTAGAAAGCGTCAACTTTTTGCTGTCTAATAAATGAGTTGTAAATGTAAAAAATTTGTTGTGACGTCTTTAACTAAAAAGGGTAATTTTAAAGGTGGATGTTTAAAATGCGGACAGGTTGGATCAGGTTTTCTGAATAAAGTCATTAGTAATTTACCTTTTGAAATGCATTTACCCGGCCATAATTTTACAGGCCCGGGGACACAGTTATTATGGGGGAAAACACGATTAAATCCAGATTTAACGTATAAAAATTCGTCTAAACCTGTTAACAGAGTGGATGAAATTGCATATAAACATGACAAATGTTATTTAGAAAATAAAGATACAAAAAGTAGAAATGAAGTATGCGATAAGAATATGATTGATGAACTAGATAATCTTGAAAATCCTACGATTAGAGAAAGAATTGAAAGAGGAATTGTAAAACCGATTATTAAAGCTAAAAAATCTTTTGGTATGGGAAATACACAGATCTATTGTTTAAAATGTAAAAACCATACAGAAACAAAAGATATTAAAAATACAACGTCTAAAAATAACAGGCCAATGATGAAAGGTATTTGTCTAGATTGTGGTTCTAAAAAGAGTGTTTTTTTAGGAAAACCTTAGGTCCTAAAAATATCTTAGAAAAAATATATTATCATCCTGAAAGTGGTTACTGTGGGATCAATGAATTAAAACGGAAAACAGGTTTCAGTCAAAAGCAAATTACAGATTTTTTACATAGCCAAGATGTTTATACCAGACATAAGCCTTTAATTCGTAAATTTAAACGAAGACGCATTTATGTCAGTCATATCGATGACCAATGGCAAGCAGATTTATTGTTTATCAGACCTTTTAGTAAATATAATAACGGAACTAATTACTTATTGACAGTGATAGATGTATTTAGTAAATATGCTTGGGCTATTCCGATAAAAAGAAAAACTGGACAAGAAGTAACGGAAGCATTTAAAAAGATATTTAAAGAAAGAATTCCTGAAAAACTGCAGAGTGACAAAGGCACAGAATTTTTAAATAAATGGACTTTAAAATTATTTAAAGATCATAATATTCAGTGGTTTACAACTGAAAATGTTGAAATAAAATGTTCTGTAGTCGAACGTTTTAACAGGACAATTAATAAAAAAATTAGAACCTATCTAGCGGCCAACAATACTAAAAGATATATAGATGTTTTGGACAAATTAGTTAAAAATTATAATAATACCAGGCATAGGTCTATCAAAATGACGCCTAGCGAAGCCAGTAGGGAAGAAAATGAATCCGAAGTTTATAAAAATTTATACGAAGAAAAAATAATAAGAAAACCGAAATTCAAGGTTGGCGATAGAATAAGAATTTCGAAATACCAGACTGCTTTCACCCGCGGATACCAACCTACTTTTACTGAAGAAATTTTCATCGTTTCAGAAATATTAAAGACTGACCCCATTACTTACAGAATAAAAGATTTGAATGGAAACGAAATAAAAGGAACTTATTATGAACCAGAATTAGTTAAATATAATAAGAAGGATAAGTTGTTTAAAGTGGAGAAAATATTAAGAAAGAAAGGAAATAAATGTCTAGTTAAATGGTTAAATTATTCCGACGAATTTAACTCTTGGGTTGATGAAAAAGATATCAAGTCAATTTAATTTTTAAACGAGTAAAAAAACTACATCGTGATCTATTTTTAAAACGAGTAAAATATATATATCGTGATCCTTTTTTAGAACGAGAAAAAAACTTCCGTCTATGCAGGTCCCGTCTAGGCGGGGTAATCAAGTATTAAAATATAAACATGGTAAAATATCAAACCATGTTAATAAAACAAGTCCATACTTAAAACTAATTATGTAGAAATAACTTTTCTTTTATATTTTCAGAAATTATTCAATTTTAAAAAGTAAATGAATGGCTCTGCTTTAAGTGACTTTTAGCATTTTAATTAAAAAAATTTCTATGATTTTATAAATAAAGAATAGTATCTAATTTTAATAATCATAAATATCTGCTTTGTATAATGTTGAATATCAAGTTCGAACGGTCGAAAAATATGTTTCTAAATACTCCGTAAGAAAAACGTAACTTAATATCTTTATCAGGAAGGCCACTGAATGAAAGCGTTGACCTATAAATGAAGTTCAAATTAGAGCGAGCGTCAACATTCGTACTCACCCGTTATATTTTGCACTTGGAAGGAAATGACGTCTTTGGTAGAAAAAAGGTCTGTTTTAATCTACGTATTGCTAGAATATAAGATTAGAAAGCGTCAGCTTTTCGCTGTCTAATAAATGAATTACGACTTTTTTAAAGACATTCTAATAGATGATACCGAATCAAGCTTAACACAAACTTTTGACAAAGTAAAAAAATATGAAATGCCTGAAAACTATCTAAAGATTTATGACCAGATGAAAAAATGTGAAATAATGTACGATTCGGACGGTGAATATTTTACCTATAAAAATATAGATGTTTTTTTAAGCGAAAGACGCAAATCCCGAATAAGTCGTTTTAAAGCATTGAAGTGGAAATTGAAGTTAAATATTCCATATAAAGCTGGAGAAATGTTTATTCAGTTTTAAGATTTAGTGTACTATAAAAAGTCGATAAATTACCTATATTTCATAAAGAAAATATTAGATTATAATAATATTGATAATAATTTGAAAGTAAAATTTAATAAGAAAAACGAAGACGTTTGGAATAGCTTTCTAAAAAATATTTCTTAATAAATGGAGCTGTCTAAAAGTTGTAAGCATTGTGAGATGACAAAAAATTTAGACCAATTTTATACTCGATTTCGTTACGGCAAAATAGAACGTTACGCTAATTGCAAAAGTTGTCATTTAGCTATGAAAAATAAAAAATTGATTGCGAATGTGGTAAAAAATATACTTTAGCTCATAAAAAGAGACATTTAAAAAGCAATTATCATATCAAACGAACATCAAAATAAATTTATGATATTGTGTTTTAAATTGAATGTATTATACAGAATGTTGTGTTTTTAGTTGAAAATAATATAGTCAATGTTCTGTTTTAAATTGAACGTATTTTTCAGTTGAAAATATCATATTGAATGTTTTTCTCGTTTCAAAAATAGAACACGATGTAGTTTTTTTACTCGTTTCAAAAATAGAACACGATGTAGTTTTTTTTACGCGTTTCATAAATAGAACACGATGTAGTATTTTTACTCGTTTCAAAAATAGAACACGATGTAGTTTTTTTACTCGTTTCAAAAATAGAACACGATGTAGTTTTTTCTTGTTTAAAATATTATATTGAATGTTGCATTTTCAGAAATATTATTCAATTGGACCTTGATAGTTTCAAAATTAGAATTGTGGGGGAAAAAGTGTTCAGAACCATTTATAGAAAAGTTCCAAGACAGAGTAGATTGGCATTTTATATTCAAATCTATCAGAAAAATTTCATTTAGAATTTAAAGGTAAAATAGAAGTGCCTGATTATGACAGTGATTTTTAGGCTAAATAAATGGGTAATTCAAAAAGTACAAAGATTTTGACAGGTAACTGTACAACTGAAAGAATAAATGTAGATTGGAATCATACCTTTAATGTTCATCCCAATGTTCATATAACACCTGTATGTAAATACAGCGAACCATTTTTCGTTAGAATAACAGAAATAGATAAAAACGGATTTCGATTTGAATGTTTAAAATTGAATGGCGAACCTGTAGAAAAAAATTTAGATTTCTTTCAATGGGCTGCAATTAGTCCTTTTGAGTAAACGATGAAATATATTTTTTAATAGTTGTTTTCAGAAATTCTTCAATTCATTTTAAATCGCTTAATCTAAAATTACCTGCTACCGAATTTGGATTTATAGATAGCTATTAAAAATGTGTAGCAAAAAGTATTCATAAAATTTCTTCTATATAAATGGAGGAAACTCTAAGATTGATATCTGTTTCAAAATTGAGACACACTGCAAAAGTTTTAAATATAAAACAACCCAAAGGTTGTAAAAAAGATGAATTAATTAGATTGATAATGAGATACATAAAAAGAACAGGCGAATATAAATATGTTTTAGTAGATTTATTAAATTTAGACGTCACAGATTATTTAAATGAAATGAAGAGAGAATTTATCAAAAATCCTAAGAGAAGAAATAAGTTGAAAAAAATATTCGATTCTTTTGATTTAAAATTTAACAATAACACAGCAGAATTTAATCCAAAAAATAACGAAGAAAAAAAGATAAAAACAGTGGTAAACCTTAAAAAATTATTTCCTGATTTGAATGAAAAATTGAAACAATTTATAAATGAACCGAAAAACCGTCCAAAACTTAAAAAACTCTTTGATTATTACGGCTTGAAATATAAAGATGAAAAATTGATCAAAAAGACAGAAAAAAAAGTCAAATTACAAGCAAATTTGGAAAATCTGTTTAGACCCGATTATGAAATTGTTGAGAAAGATAAAAAATTTGTAAAAAAATTTAATACTTATAGATATGTTTATAAAATAAGACAAATAAATAAACTCACACCTGGCCAGTATTATAGTATCTTAAAAGATTTATTCAGAAGAGCAATTGGAAAAATCGAAGGAAAGGTAGATATAATTGTATTCAATCCCTATTTGACACAGCCCTTTCACCCTAAAATGATGTCGACGAAAGAAGCCTATGACACCTATTTAGATGTTTTAACGCATAAAATTGAATACAAAGAGTTGGATATTAAAGACTGTGAATTTATTTTTACAGTCGTTGATTTGCCTAAAGGTGGTAAACATTTGAAATTACTGAACGATAACGATGTTGTCAATAAAAAAAGTATTCTTCAAATTAAAAATGACGATAATATCTGTTTGGCTAGGTCCGTCGTTACAGCCCTAGCTATTCAAAATCGTAAAATTTTATGCGAAAAATTGAATCTAGAAAAACTTACAGATAATAACTTAATAAACTTACAGATAAAATACATAAAAATGGGTAGAAAATTACAAAAAAGTTTAGCGGAAAAATTGCATGAAATGTGTAAAATTCCATTAGAAATGTGTAATTTAGAGCATGTTAAACAATTCGAAAATTTTTTAGATATTCAAATAACTATATTTTGCAGAGAAAATTTTAACGAAAGAATATACAGCGGCGCCTATAAATCTTATTACATTTTAGAAAATAGATGTGTTTACATTTTAAAAAATAGAAATCATTTTGATGTCATTACAACGGTTCCAGGATTTTTAGGAAAAAACCATTTTTGTGATAAATGTAAAGTCAGTTATAGTAGAAGTGATCAACATAAATGTTCTTTAAAATGCAATAGATGTTTTAGGAAAGAGAGTAATTGCGAAGGCGATGATATTCAGTGTAATGATTGTTTTAGACGTTTTAAAGGAAAAAACTGCTTCGAAAATCATAAAAATCACTCAGTCTGTGAAACACTGTGGAAATGTTTAAAATGTAAGAGAAATATCCGTAGAAGTGAAAGAGAACCGGAAGATCATAAATGTGGAGAAAGACAATGTAAAAACTGCAGAAAGTGGGTTTTGGAAGATCATAAATGTTACATACGTAGGAAAGAATCTAAGGGGGGAACTTGTAAAAATAGCTGTCCCAAAAATATAAAAGACAGAGAGAAATGGTGTAAGAAATGTAAAAGATCAGAATTTACAGAAAAATATATGTTTTTTGACGTTGAAACGAACCAAGAGACAGGAAATCACCAAGTCAATCTAGTTATAAATCATGATTTTAACGGAATAGAAAAAATATTTAAGAATGAAAATGAATATTGTGAATGGTTATTCCAAAGAAAACATTGCGGTTATACAGTATTAGCGCATTATGGAAAAGGATTCGACTTTCAATTTCTAGCTAAATACTGCTTTAAAAATAAAATTAAAGTGTTTACAATATATCAAGGAAATAAACTCATATATATGCAAGCAACCGTATATAATATAAGGTTTATCGATTCTATTAATTTTACCCTGATTCCGTTAAGAAAATTTCCTAAAACGTTTGGACTAACGGAATCGGCTAAAGGTTACTTTCCCCATTTGTTTAACACTGCTGAAAATCAAAATTATGTAGGGAAATATCCTGAAAAATACTATTATGGTTATGATACTATGACTTTAGATCAAAGAAAAACTTTTGATAAATGGTATACATCGGTAAAAAACGAAACATTTGATTTTCAAAAAGAAATTATAAAGTATTGTAGGTCTGATGTTGATATTTTAAGAAAAGGATGTTTAGAATTGCGAAGATTATTTCTAAACATTGCTAATATTGATCCTTTTAAATATGTCACTTTAGCTGGCGTTTGTATGGCTATATACAGAGATAAATTCATACCAGTGAATACAATAGCAATTGATGAGGAGTGTATTCAAAAGGATCAATACAGTAAGAAATCGATCATTTGGTTAGACTATCTGTCTGAAAAACACAATATCAAAATACAGCATGCTTTAAACGGTGGTGAGAAAAAACTGAAATTAGGTGATAAAACTTATAAAGTAGATGGTTTTTATAAGAATACCGTTTATCAGTTTCAAGGATGTCATTGGCACGGTTGTCCTCGCTGTTTTACAGAATCCACTGTCAATCTTCAAAATCAGATATGTATGAAAGATTTGTATGAAAGAACTCAAAAAATAAATAAAAAAATAAAAGATAAAGGATTTGAATTGATTGAAATATGGGAATGTGATTTTGATAGTGACAAAGAAATTAAAAAATATATGAAAAATGAATGGAAAAGAGATTTTGTAGAACCTTTAAATCCTAGAAACGCATTCAGCGGAGGTAGGTGTGAACCTACCAAATTAATATACGAAATGAAAGAAAACGAAAAGGGTAGATATATCGATGTTTGTTCACTTTATCCAACAGTGAATTACTTTGATTACTATCCTGTTGGTCATCCGATAAAAATTTATAATCCGGAAAAATATGATAAGAATTGGTATGGTTTGATACAATGCAAAGTACTTCCACCTAGAAAGCTCTATCATCCTGTTTTACCTTATAAAGGAGAAAAATTAATATTTAGTTTGTGTAAATTATGTTCAAATCCTATAAAAAGCGAAAAGAAACAATGTTATGAAATACGGAATAAAGAATGTAATCATACGGATGACGAAAGAAGTTTTATTGGTACGTGGACAACTACCGAAGTTGAACTGGCTATTGAAAAAGGTTATAAGATTTTAAATATCTATGAAGTTTGGCATTTTGAAAAAAAATCTAATACATTATTTAAGGATTATGTTAAAATGTTTTTGAAAATCAAATTAGAAACAGATGATAAATGGTCTGAAAATTTCAAAACTGAAAAAGAATATAAAAGGTGCGTAGAAAAGAAATTGGGTATAAAGTTAGGAGAAATCAAACAAAATCCAGGAATGAGATTTATATCCAAAATTTGTTTAAACTCTTTATGGGGAAAGTTCGGACAGAGAAAAAACTTGAAACAGACAGAGAATGTTATGGAATTATCCGATTTTTATAGAATTATACTGAACGACCGCATTAAAGACTTGAATATGATATTTTTAAATGATGAGTGTGTGCAAATGGATTATAAGATGAAAGATGAATATGTCAAGAATAACTTTAATACGAATATTTATATAGCGGCTTTTACTACCAGTTCGGCTAGAATAAGATTATATGAAATGCTTGATAAATTAGGAGATAAAGTAATGTATTACGATACAGATAGTATTGTGTATATCGATGATGGCTCTAATAAAGTAAAAACGGGCTGTATGTTAGGCGAATGGACAGATGAATTAGGAGAAGATAAATATATGAAATCGTGGATATCTGGAGCAAGTAAAGATTATGGTTATATTCTGAACGACGGTTCTGTAAAAGGAAAAGTAAAAGGTTTTAAAATGAGTTATGAGAGCGAAACTAAGCTGAATTTTGACGAGAGAATGAAAATAATAACTGGGGAAATTAACCATATAGATGTAGAAATAAATCAATTTCAGATACAAAAAGATAGAAATATTAAAGTGAATAAAATGAATAAAAGATATATGTTTGGATATGATAAAAGAAGAATTTTAGATAATTTTGATACTGTACCTTTTGGATTTTAAGCCGAATTTTTTAGTTTATAAAAATTGTTTTCTAATAAAATGGACGATGTCACCCTTATCGTAAATGTTCAAGGTTTTATACTTCCGTTCAAATCTATAGCGAGAGAAATAAGCTGGGTTCATTTAAAAGAAGGAATAGGTGAAACTATTTCTGTATTTACACCTAACTATGAATTAAGTGATCAAGACCATGGAATAGTTCGTAGATGTACTAACGATGTCCATGGTTTAAGATTTAAAAGATATTCAGATAATACAGGCTTATGGATTAGTAGTGACAATGTAAAAGATTATTTCATACAATTGCATCAGATATACGGAGGCACATTTGCTTTTAAAGGAGGCGTTTTTCCGAAAAGTACCTTTGAAGAATGGGGAATTCCTATAAAAATATTAGAAGTACCGAGATGCGTAAGAATACTAGGACCGGGTTGTTCTATGTACAGATGTCTGTACTATAAAAATTGTCTTTCAAAAAATATACCTTAATAAATCGAAGAATTCAGCAGTCTCAGATCGTTCCCTGTCATTCAAAAGTTAAAAGATTTAGAGACAGGGAAATACAAACTGATTTCGTTGAAGAAAATTCAAACAAAATTTGGAAATGCGACTATTGCAAGATTGGAAGTTAATGATGCAGAAAAAGATTATTTTCTTAAAAAGAGTCATGGAAAAATTTCTGAAACAGCAATAACAAAACTGAATGAAGGTGGTTATATCTTTCATTTTAAAGGAAAAAATAATGACGGCTTTTATGATTATGAATTAGAAAAAGCTTAATCCTACAATTTGGTTTAAATCTTACAATAATCGAATGGACCTTTTATCGAACTGTGAAACTCACTAAATAATATTTACTGAAATTCAAAATATATCTGTTTTAAATACAAATTTCTTTCTGTCAAAGATGGATTCATTTCGACGCAAACTATTTTTTTATTTTATCGAACTATCAAACTCCCTAAGTAATATTTACTGAAATTTCAAAATATTTCTGTTTTAAGTACAAATATAAATATTTTGAAAAGCTTAAAATTTAGACATTAAAGAAAATCCGATTTTTTGGGAAGTTTTTTACTTAGACTGTTCAATGATAAAAAAGTTAATTGCATTTATTACATATATGTTGTACTTTTTTAATCAATTTAAAAAAAAGATCACGAAAGTTTTTTCATGTCAAAGATTGGTTATCTATTAAAAAATTTAAAACATATGATAAAAATCATTTAACTTTTATTTCAGACTTCAATGTAATGCAATTGATAATAATATTATATCAAACTCCCTAAATAATATTTACTGAAATTCAAACTATATCTGTTTTTAAGTACAAATTTCTTTTCTGTCAGAGATGTGTTCATTTCGACACAAACTATTTTTTTTAATTTTATCGAACTAACAGAATAGTGTTTATAATTGTAAGTAAAAAGAAAGAATTAAAAATTTAAAACATATGATAAAAATCATTTAACTTTTAATTCACATAGAAATCTTCAATGTAATGCAATTGATAATAATATTATATAACGCAGATGTTCGCTTTTCTTATTCTATCAATATTATCTTATAGGATAATTTCTTATTTGTTCACCTTTCAGATTAATTTCCGTAAGAGAAAATGTGATAAAACCGAACACAAACGACATATTCAAGGACGCATTTATAGAACTCGCTTCGAGCTCTGATAAGAGACCGATTGATAACAACAGCTGTGCAATTTACATAGAGCTGAGCGGAAATGCGTTCCAAAAAAACTTTGATTTCATACCGTACGTCCATTCCTGCGTCCGTTCTAATCGAAAATTCTGGAAGCTATGACGTTGCATTGATAACGCTAGACATAAATAGAAAATGAATATTGATAAAGTTGTTATTTACCATGACGGAGCAGCAGCAGCAACAATTCGTAATGCATCCTACTGATAAAAATATAAGAGATTTTTTAACTACTATTTTAACTGAAACAGCATCAGCAAACGCTTTAGAGCGTGAATTAGCAGCCGAAAAATGCCGTAAACGTAAAGCAGAAGAAAGAAAACGCAAACTAAAATATAGAATAAAAAATTTACTAGAAGAACTTAAAGCAGTTGAACTGTCAATTTTCCAATCAGAACAAAAAATTTTAAACTTTGAAAGTAATCTTACCAACGCTGTTGCTGCAGATATCAGATAAATAACCCGTTTGCCTACGTCATGGTTTTCCGTAAAGACAAAAAAAAATATAAAAAACTTTTGAAAAAATGACAAAAAAAATATAAAAGACTTTTGAAAAAGGACAAAAAAAAGAGAAAAAAGGGTGGAAACGCCCGCTAAGGCAGCCGAAGCCGGTCTCAAGCCCGGTTGTGAAATGCCGAGAGGCGGGTTTCAGGTATGTTCTTATTATTGTTTTTAATTTTATCATGATATTATTTTATAATAATATTCAACATTTATCGAACTATGAAAATTTTCAAACCCCCTAAATAATATTTACAGAAATTCAAAATATATCTGTTTTAAGTACAAATTTCTTCCTGGCAAAGATGTGTTCATTTCGACACAAACTATTTTTTTATCGATGTTTATTTGATTCTTTATTCTATAACCCTTTCTTAAAACTTCTTCTTTACATAATTTTGTAGAAAAATATCCAACCAATGCATTTTTTATCATCATTTGCTCCATAAATCGTACTAAAATCGTTACATCCTCGATATTTAGACAGACAAACTTTTTGATGAAAATCTTACAAAAATCCTTAAATATTTGCGTTTAGTGGAATATAAAAAGTGTTCCAGAGTCGGTACCATATACTACTATTAACACTACCGTAAAACTTATACGGTGGTAGCACCTTCAGTTAAATTGCTTTAAAAATGTTTCTTTATCTTGTTTAAAATATTTTTGTAATTGGAGCTAAACGTCTGTGACAAATGGTTTAGGAATAAGCTATTGGGAGCGTTGGAAATGGATGCCCTTTATAATAATTTAAGCACTCAGTAGATGTTCCCTGAAAACTAAGTCCAACTCATTCGTTTTCAGCTACAGAAAAGTGGTTTAAGTCATGAAATTTAAATTTTCATAACTCGGTCAATTTTAATGTTAGATGAATGGTACCTTTTTTGTATTGCTTGATAGGGTGATGGAAAAGTTTTACTACTAAATATCACTAATAGGACCGGGGGATCGTATAAAAAGATAATTTTCGTAATTTTTTAATAAAAATTTTTTGACCTAAATCGCCTGAAAAGCAATTCTTTACCTTTTTTTAAAGCATTTTTGCAACTGGAACTATATGCCTTTGACTAACGGTTTAGAAATTAGCCATTGGCCACCGCTGAGAGTGGGCTCCCTCACCCTTTATAAACATATTAAATTAAAAAAGCTCAAAATTAAACCGTAATTCTTATTTTCTGACAGCGACAGATGAAAACAATATTACAACCCATTATATAATACATCTATTTACAGTCATACACATACACACACATATATATGTATATATTTATAAAGATTATAAACCAATGCAATTGATCATCTAGAATTGTGAATACACAAATTCAAAATGGAATTTTATGCACATATACACCATATGGCCAAAGGTGACTCGTCACTTGCGATTTCGGACGTTTTGTTAAATATCTAGAAAAATACGCGAATTATCCTGAAATTCTAAATGTTTAAACATAATAGTACAGGTCATATATTTTTGTGAAATGTTTTTCCCTAAACTCCACAGCAGACTGTCAACAAATTGAAAAAGAACAAATATTTTTTGGATAACCTTGTCAAAACTAATGTAGAAAAAGCGTTCAAACTGAAGATTATGATTAAATAGCTGTAACCATGATCTTTTGTACAGCCCTGTAACTGAATAATAGCTATTTTTTTCACCGCATATTTTACAGGAGGCATATTTTACTACTCTTCGTAAATGCATATAAATTTGAATATGTTTGACAGAGTGTAATATCTTTAAAGCTCGTTTGAAACAATTTTTTCCCATAGGCATTAATGTAATGAAAAACTTCGGAGTGTCCCTGTAAATAAACTAATCATGATAGAAATTTCATCTGCGATAGGGCTCGTGCTAGGGTATTTGCCAATAACTTCCAAAAATTTTATGGCAATCCGAGTATATTTACAAGTACTACAGTGCGGACAGACGGACAGACAAACCGGAAGCATAAATACTTTTCAACTTTATTGGAACGTTTTTAGGAAAGTGTTTAAAAAAACTGACTGATTTTTTTTTCTCTAGATGTGTTTCTAAGAACTGAATTCGAAACAAACATAGTCATTAGATATAAAAAAGAAAAATATAACACGTATTTTTTAAAGAGAAATATAAACTAGAATTTCCAGTTCCATTTCCTTAAATATGGATTTCCTGTTCTATCTAAATAAATATAATAATAATATTAATAATAATAAAACATGCAGAATTGTGGGTTTGGAACAACTTAACCACACCGGTAGTTTTAATAAGGCATAAAATATAATGGCATGAAGGAAAAAAAAAGACTAACTGTTTGCAGAAGACTATTTTTTTTAACGCTATTTATTCTTGCGAAGTCTTAAAGAAAAAACTGGCACAATGTTCTTTTGAGCACATAATGATGCTTGTTTAAGACACCTGTTCATTCATTAATTATTCGCTGATGTTTCAAAAATAAATATGCAGAAGAGAATAATTTTTAGCAGTTACAAGAAAATATTTACCGGACAAATTTGTATTTAAAGTCTTTTCTCGTTATCCTCATTGCGTTAGTTTATTGCAATTTCTTATACAAGCGTTTGTTAATGGTTGTGATTTTCAATTTAATTTTATATTTTAAACTTCACTATTACCGATGTGTTTAAAAGAAAATTAATTTTATAAAATAACTAACAGTAAAATTTAGCAGGATATAAATTTTAATGGAAATAAAATGAAAACCACGATCTTATAACAAAAAAGAAAATTCAAAAATCGCTGTACGAATTTCGAAAAACTTTTATCAAAACAGGACAAAATTTACTATATTGGGTTAAAAGAATGAAAACGAATTTTTTTAATTAATGTGGAAAAATCTTTCCGAAACATAAAAACCGTTTAAAATCGATTAAAAACTAAGTAAAAAAAATCTATTCAAAAAATCAAAAATAGGTCTTCGAGGTGCAAATCTTCATGTTTAGAGGTAACTTTCGTCCCAAAAATTGTAACTCTACTTACCAGTGCTTCCTTCAGAACACCGTCGACACTCATATATAAACTTTTCTTTTTTTATTATTATAGATCCCCAATTTTATGTTTTAATTTTAAATAATTTTATGAAATGTTTTTCAAATAATGGTAATTAGGTAGCTTTCATTTTTGCAGTGAAGAGAGAAATTTTAAATTTTACTTATCATTATTAATATCATCTGCAGATAAAATTTCATTTTTTTTTGCTGGAGGACATTTCAAATAAATTTACTCACTTACTGCTAATTAAAAACAAATCAGAAACTGCGCGTCAAATGTAGCAAACATGGTGCGCTCGTACTATTAACGAAGTTTTAAGGATATTTACATCTTGGTGTAATAGTATAAAGTATTTCAGATACTGTATAAGAATCCGAAAACTTTGGTGTGTCCCTGTAAATGTTATCTGCTTTCTATTATACAGCAAGTAACGTTTAGTAAAACTCAGCAACGTATATCAATTTCATAAAAAGTGAAATAGTTTACTATAATTGAAACACGTCTCAAACAATGTTTTTTCTTATACAATTATATAACGGAATACTTTGGTGTAGCCCTGTAAATTAATAAAAAATACTATTAGCAGCATAGATTGTACAAAATATATATTTTAGTATATACTTAATAGATGCATATCAATTTTATAATGTTCGAAAGAGTGTAACATCATAAAAAATGTTTTTGAAACTATTTTTTTCCATTGGCCGTAATGTAGTGGAGTACTTTAGATTGTCCCTGTAGTTGAACTATGCATCCGATTTTCATAAAATTTGAAATGGGTCGACAAAATCACACAACAATTATATATTTTTAATTTCAAACGATTCGGTTGGGTAGTTTTTGCGTTGTTATATGTGGACGGACAGACGGACGGATGGATTGAACGATGAATATAGGTGCTACGTATTTATATAATTACGAACGCAACTAAAAACTGAGTGGAGTTTTTTTTTTTGTTTTTTTCAAGATATGTTTTTAAGTACTGATTTCGAAACAAACTTACTCATTAGATGTAGAAAAGGAAAAATATAACGCGTATTTTTTTAAAGAGAAATATAAACAAGAATTTCTTGTTCCATCTTCTTAAATATGGATTTCCTGTTCTACCTAAATATATAAAAATAATAATTACAATAAAACATGCTGAATTGTGGGTTTGGAACATCTGAACCATACATATTCCAGTAGTTTTAATAAGGCGTAAAATATAAGGACATGAAAAAAAATAACAAAAATAAAATAAAGATGACTTTTACTGTTTGCAGAAGACTGTCGCCCAATCCAAAGTTGCGGGTGTGACATTTACACAACTTAATTTAGTCACCAGCAAAAAAATTTTTGAGCATTGGTTTCAATTTGTATGAATTTCAATGTAGACCACTTGCACATACATTTATCCAAATCTGAAAATTGTCCGATGTATCATTTATTTATAAAAAAAAAATAATTTCCGCCTGTTGCGGGTGTGACATAAAAAGGACATGCATTTTCATCTTTCAGTGCAAAAATGCAAAACACTGTGAATTATGACAACTCAGTGAATTGATATTTTTATATATTAGACAGTAATACTTAAATAATTATTCTATGAAAAAATTAAATTACTTACTCAATTCTTGCTTTTGTGGAAAATATTCAAAATTTCCGTTTCGGGTGTGACGCCCTGTTGCGGGCGTGACTTGTATGGCCAATAAAATAATGACATACACAGATATTTTCAAGGCAGATTTTTTTAATTAAAGAATTAATCAATATTACAATTATAATATCTAGAGAGGAAAATATAAAAAAAAATTCATTTCCAATCTTGAATTTATAATTTCTGGTGGTGGTAGCTTTTTTTTACAAAAATGCTCGTTTTTTTTCCTAGGATGCATCTGACTGACTGGGCCAAATATGCACGTTTTCTTAAATTTTTTTCAAACATTCTAATTCTATATCGTCACCATCCATTTGTCTTATTTGTCCATCAAAGTTTTCAGTTTTCACTTTTTTAATGTCGAGAATAAAACAACTTCTACAAAATCTCCAACTGCACATTCATCGTTGGATATTATATCCTTGTCAAAGTATGGATACATCTAACTGACTGAGCCAAATATACACATTTTCTTGATTTTTATTCCGATACTCTTATTCTGTAATATCCCCATTCATTTGTCTTATTTGTCCATCAAAGTTTTCACTTTTTTTTTTTTTTTTTTTTTTTTTTTTTTTTTTTTTTTTTTTTTTTTAAATGTGGAGAATAAAACAACTTCTACAAAATCTCCACCTGCACTCTTATCATTGTATATTATTTTTTTGACAAAATATGGTAACAAACAAATTCTCTTGTGATCACTTTCTGAAGTTATTGCTACATTAATTGTTCCTACGTCAATAAAAACAACATGATGTATCAATTGAATATTGAGCTCCGATTGTGCTTGGTGCCAGCATTCATGAAGCATTTTCACAATATCTTCTGAAATTTTGCATTCAGCAAAGTTCTTTTATATTTTTAGGACTTTTTCTACACACATGGCAAAATCTGAAGATGAATTTATAGTTGCAGAGCGTTGCTAGTGTTACCATTTTCTTGGCAACTGCACCAACCCCATCGACAACTCCTTTACTATGAGATGAAATGCAAAAGGATTGCCATCCTTTACCATGATTTTTTAAAATAGTCTCTTCTTTTCTCTCCTTGCTTTGTCTCTTTCCTTCTCTTGTTATAGATATGCTTCATATTTAAAAGGGTTTTCCTTAATCTTTTTTCAATGATATCGTGATCTTTCTGTACTCTTCATTCTCTGCAAAAGAGAAGAAATTAATGTGTAAACTGAATAAATATAGCACTTCCAGTCCAAAAATATAAGCTTAACAAATTTTTAATAGTTATCCCTTGAAATTTCTAATCTTACATAAAGTTAATTATGTTAAATTTTGGTTAATTTCAAACTGACTATATACATTTTATGCTAACTTAATAAACATTTTAAAAGTTTCTATTATTCTTACTTCTACTTTTTATTTAATTTGAATTAAAAGAGAAAAAAAAATCTTCCCCTAATATTGATTTACTTATTTTAAAAAACTAAAAATATACATATTAAATAAATACTATTAAATAACAAAATTAAAAAAATGTATATAAAAAACAAAACAAAATTAACAATTTTAAAGAAACTTGCTACAATATTGTTTCGTAATCTTCTTTTTTTAATTTCTATAAAAATCTTACCTTTAAATTAATTCCTTAATCATATATCACTAATAAAATTATTTTCTTGCAGTAAAGCAACAATTTCATCAATCCAAACTGAATAAATCAACTGCACACAGTGTCACTTGCTCAGATGATGCAAATTTTTATTTATTAACTGGAATTCCCTCTATTAAATCAAAGGGTATAGTTAAAGCTGCCAAGTACATGTTTTCCAGCATATTATTCTTTTATAAATTTACATATAATTTGTTCAAATATGCATTTGTAATCAATTTTAAAAGACGTTGCGGGTGTGACTTTAATTAAATGTCACACCCGCAACAGGGACATGTCACGCCCGCAACGCTCAATAATTATAATTAAAATATTAATTCATTTCTTTTGTGTCTGTAATTCAAAGTATCTTAATAAACTATTTTTGAATATAAAGTTTCATAACTTTAAATCAAATATATTTATCTGCAGAGATATAAATATAACTTTTTGTTGCGGGTGTGACACAATAATTAAGAGTAATTAAATATGCTTACCTTTTGTAATGAAGATTAGTGAACACTTCTCTGCAGACAAAAACTCTCAATAATAGCTGTCAGATCATATATATCCAAGTTTGGAGATTTTCAGAATGTTTGTTCAGCTGTACGAGACCATGGAATGTAAAGATTTTTGCCGCAGTCTATTTTATAAAGTCATAGTGTCACTTTATTAATTAAAATAAGTATGTTAATTACAAAAATTTAATTCTTTTTTGATAAAATATAAAATAGTACACTCTTAACAGTTAATATGCAAAATTTCAATCATATTTAAAGAAATTTAAATTTTCATCCTCATGTCCACTTTTTCGTGGATTGGGCGCTGTATATCTTCTAAATGCTATTTATTCTTGCGAAGTCATAAAGAAAACGCTGGCACAGCCCATAACGATGCTTGTTTAAAACACCTGCTCATTCATTAATTATTCGCTGATGTTTCAAAAATAAATATGCAGAAGAGAATAAATTTTAGCAGTTACAAGAAAATATTTACCGAACAAATTTGTATTTAAAGTTATTTCTCGTTATCCTCATTGCATTAGCTTATTGCAAGCTCTCATGCAAGCGTTTGTTAATGGTTGTGATCTTCAATTAAATCTTATATTTTAAACTTCACTATTACTGATAAGTTTTATAAGAAAATCCATTGTATGAAATCATTAAAAATAAAATTTATCAGGATATAAATGGAAATAAAATGGAACAAAAATTTAATGGGAATAAAATTTAATAGTAAAACCTTAATGGAAATAAAATGAAAGGAATGATCTTACAACAAAAGAAACAAGTAAGAAAAATCATGGTTAATCACAGATTTGAAACACTTTCCAATACTCCCTAAAATCTTTAAAAAACTTCGTTATTTAGAGGAATAAGGTATTACTATCATTAGCCAAATATGTATTCCAATACTTCTAAACCGCCCTGTATTTTATCTGTCGGTTGATATATATGCTATATAATGGGGAAATTTAGTTCAGCAAGAAAATGCCTAACAGGTTGAAATTTCTCTTTCAGCAATTTATGCTAATAGACTGAAACATACTTGAATACTTTTGTTCCATTCTGTCGTTTACCTAGTATCTTTATTACATGCCAGTATTTAGCTAAAATTTATTTTAAAATAAAACATTTTTAAAACTAATGAAATCACATTTGCAGAATTTATCATCCATAGATGACCCTGTATCCAATTGTTTGCGTGTATAATTTTATTTTTATTTTACAAACATTTCTTAGTAAGCTGAATGCATTTCAGTGTAAAAATGCCCATCCTATTTTAAAACCATTTTTAAGTAATTTACGTTCATATTTAGTAACCTTTACGAGAACTTTTGTGTTATATGTAGTCCTGTATATCATCTATAGCATTTTTACATATCATGTATATGCATAATTTAGTGAAACTTAAAAGCGCATATCATAATCAAAAATGCATTTCAGCCATACATCAGCCATCATGGATATAGTACTTCAGATACAATATACTATTTAAAATCTTTTGTGCGTCTGTAAATGCTTCGTAATATGTGTAAAATGGTTTATATTTAGTCTGAGAGACGTATATCAATTGTATTACACATAAAATAGTATAATACAATAAAAATAAAACATACCATTATATAATGGAATTCTTTTGTGTGATCCTGTAAATCAATAATAAGATTTCTTCGTAATATTTTGAGACTTTCATCAACAAAATCATAAAAATAATTATCTTGAAGTTGAGAAAATGAATGCATCATTAAACACTATAATATATACTAATATATACCCCCCTTTCAAAAATAGCAGGATGTTGACCCTGTAAATCAATAATAAGAATTCTTCGTAATATTTTGAGACTTGTATCAGCAAAAACGTAAAAATAATTATCTTGAAGTTGAGAAAATGAATGCATCATTAAACACTATAATATATACTAATATATACCCCCCTTTCAAAAATAGCAGGATGTTGACTCAATACTCAATTTTTGAAATAGTTCAATGAATGGATAAAACATTAAAACCAAATCTTTAAAAAATAATTCATGCACGAAAGTTTCTGTAAAAAACAAAATGTTACTCAATGAGTTTTTAAAGAGCTTGACACATCATATTGTTTATCGTTATGTTATGTAAGCAAAATGAAACCGAGTTTCGGAAATGGTTTAACGATTGCACTAAACATTTAAATATTGTTAATTTTAAATAATTATGTAGGTTAATAGTAAGATAGAAGCTGTGGCACAAGCTGTGACTACGATAGTTTATGTTGTGAACCGCGAATTTCTTAAATTTATAACTGGGGAAAATGTAATTTTTGCCATTGTTGGCAGAAAAATAATCATGAATTTCGACAGTTTGTTACATGAGAAAATTGCAAGTTTCGTCAGAATTAGTTAAAAATCAGAAATTTCGTTAATCGGCCGACTAATATCATAGCTATATACATAGGAAATTCCTAAGTTGAAAATTTCGTCAGTCACTGTTCTAAAAATAATTTAAATATTGTCGATCGTGCCCAGAGAAGACACGAGTTCTGTCAATAGCACATGGAAAAACGAGAATTTTACTAATCGTGCACAAAGAAAACATGAATTTCGTTGATCAGGCACGTGAAATTCGCGAGATTTGTTGGTTGGCTGTAGAAAAATCTCAAATGTTGTTGATTGAGTTATTGGGGAAGTTTTGACGGTCACGCATGAGTCGAGATTTATCCAGTTGACAAGTGTGTAAGGGTCGGCGTGAAAAAGGCATACAC
Source organism: Maratus speculifer (assembly GCA_964019185.1). NCBI lineage: Eukaryota > Metazoa > Arthropoda > Arachnida > Araneae > Salticidae > Maratus > Maratus speculifer. The sequence goes on along the minus strand of OZ025289.1, from coordinate 273,220,126 downwards.
AATTTGCTTCAGTACATCATGGAATATGACGCATTCCGAGATGAAAGCATTATGGTGTCGGTAAGGATTTCCTTAAGATATCGAAATAATCTTCACATCTTCAGATGATGTCCCATGGCTGATGTCTAGTATTGAGATGAACTCCTAGACCCCACTCTCTGTAAGACTGTATGCTGAAGCAGTGTGTCATGTTTTCATTTTTAACTGATGACGATACACGTCTCCATCGAGCTGTCTTCATTGCAGATTACCTGCAGAATGAGAGGATTGAACGTACGGAGTGGCGACGTACTCGCCCTAACTTAATACCATTTAAAATCTTTGCGATATCCCTGACCCTGCTGTGCATGCATATTTCCTACCCCCAGTCAATCTCACAGTATTACAAATACCTTCTACAGGAAGAATGGCAACTGCTTGACTTTACATTGTTTGATCACCTGATGAAAAGCATGGTTACACATGGTTACGCATGGTCTGCACTTTTCGTACATAAAAATAATTGCTAGTTTCTTGCTAAATTTAGTGCCAATACAAGCAATAATTTTCGATTTTCCCGCATTTTACTGCTGTATGCTTGTAACGGAAGGGTGCCCATACTGGGTGCCATTTGTGACGGTCATGGGGTGTGCTGATTGAATGCAGACATAACTCGAGATATAAGTTAAAATCGCAGTTTATTTAAACTGTTAGGGCTCAGGGGAAGTGGAGCGTCAGTTCGTCAATTTCGATAACTAGTCACAATACTAAAAGATTAAACTCATAAACATACTCACAGCTCTTGCAGTAGTAGGAAAAGGACAGTACGGGGACAGCCGGCGGCGGCACTGCGGCACCGTGCCGCCGCCGCACCACGCAGCAACCGCCCCTCCGCATCCCTCCGCGCCCCGCCGCCACCACCGTGCCACCGCCGCCCTCCTGGTCCCTCCTGCGGTACCCCTGCGCCCACCGTGCATCCCCCACCACAAACGCCTCCTAGTGGAAAAAAGGAACATTCTATTATAACAGGAGAGGTGAACAACCTTCCCAATTCAAAAAAATATTATCAATCACATCACAACATTGAATCATAGTGTAACATGAAGATTAAATTTGTATTTGAATTTTGAACAACCGTAATTTTAATGAATATTATTAATTAAGCGGAACAATTAAAATCTCAGATTTGATTTCTTAAGATTTTTATCAACTACATGATCAGTGTATCGACTTACAAGTTGAAAGTTAAACATGCATCCTAGTTTTTCAACAGCTATAACCTTAATGAGCATTCATAATTAAGTAAAAACAATGGAAAATATCGATTTTTATAGAAAAAGACTAATTTCTTACGATTTTTATCAACTTAAGAGAGAAAACTTAAACGTACATTTCAGTTTTTCAACAGCTATAACCTTAATGAGCATTCATAATTAAGTAAAAAACAATGGAAAATATCGATTTTTATAGAAAAAGACTGATTCTTACGATTTTTATCAACTACATGATCAATGTATCGACTTAAAACTTAAAACTTAAACATACATCCTAGTTTTTTCAACAACTATAACCATAATGAGTATTGATAATTAAGTAAAAAACAATGGAAAATATCAAATTTTATAGAAAAGAATGATTTCTTACATTTTTTTCAACTCAAACTTCAGAATATCAATTTGAGATAAAGAAATTTAAACGTACATTTAGGTTTTTAAGTGGTTATCGCTTTAATATCGTCTTAATGAGTTCTGTTAACTAAGCAAAAACAACGGAAAATACCGATTTTTAAAGAAAGAAATCCAATTGCATTAGCTTTTTTACATCAAACTAATGATTTTACCATTTTTTACAGAATTTTAGATGGTTAAGCAATTTACACTACATTACAAACATTATAATTTAAAATCGCGTTCTTATAAAAGTATGACATGACCAGTTTTTTTTTTTTTTTTCCTTTCTATTCATACCTCCAAATATCTCCAACTTCCCCTCTTTCGAAGGGTTGAATACAATAGCCTGACGTCACCTGTTTACTTAACTACAAGACTGCGTTATGCTTTTAGAAAAGAGTGATTCTTAACGAAAAATCATCTTAAAGAATAATATTTTAACAGTATTACAAGGATAATTTTTAAACTTTAATAAATTATTTACTTATTTATTATTAATTATCTATTTTATTAAATTTTATACTATATTTATGATACTACATTTCATACATTTAGACAGATTTTAAAACTTTTCCGTTCAATCAGTAAATATTATATACATTTTTAACTGAAACCATGTTTTCCAACGTTAGTTCATAAATACGAATTTGTATAATAAATAGTATGTATTCGTTTAAAATCATGTGAACCTTTACTAAACTATTTGAAAATTTCACCGCATAAGAGCATATATTATGTATATTTTTAGTTTTAATAGCAAAAACTTAAATTTCCAACTTTGAAATACATTCGTTTATATATTGTTACAAGATACTAATTATATTTCTAAACTATTTTTAAAAGCTTGAATGTCATTATAAAATGTTCCTATTTATATTTTTCACGCCTTGACAACATTCGACATCTTACAACCAATAGTATACTTTTTTTTTTTTTTAAATTCTAGAAACTGAAAAAGTCATTTCTTACTGCTTCAAACACTTAACATGTGAAAACTTCTCTGAGTTATTCGATTCACATTTTAATAAAATTGACATGTTTCACCTCACCTTTTTGAAATTTCCATATCATCAAACATCAAGTTATTTAAAATATAAATACTGTGCTTAGTGTTTAGATAATATACATAACTGATTCTACTTATTCTGTTCATATTATTAGTCAAATTAGCAATTTATTATAAAACTTATTTGTACGCATGCGCAAATTGTCACGTGACATAAACGATTAACAGCGATATGAATTTTCGAAAAGCAGTGCAGCATTTTACATTCTCACTGTTAGACTTGAGAGGGAAAGTGACTGCTGTACAACTCTGATTAATTTCCAGATTTTAATACAAGTGAAAACCGTTTTCTTCGTCAACGAATAAAGTAAGTTTTATTATATCATTGCAATACATATGTATCAATAAAAATAAATTAAATGAAATTTAAAAATAGATTTTTTTTATATATTAAGCATTTATTAAGTATATAAATATACTTCTTTTATTACACAGATGTTTCAGCAAGAGGAACTAAAACAGCAGCAAATTTCCGAAATGTATGATCCGACTGATTCATCCTTAGCACATACAAAGTTAAAGAATAATACATATGTAAGTTACTTATATGTTAAATACTAGAATTCATACACTATATATAATTAGGTTAAATTTACATTAAAATATTTTGTCCATCATTCAATAAGAAGTATTTTTATTTGTAATATTAGAGTGATATCTAACTGTTTACTTTAATTTCCCTTACAGAATTGCTCTTTTTGTGATAAAAACTTTTCATCTAAATGGAATTTAAAAGAACATATACAGATCCATACCAATGAAAAACCATTTACTTGTGAGGACTGCGAAAAACTGTTTTCAAGAAAGTGTGAATTAAAAAAGCATATGATGATGTATGATACTCTATCACCTGTTATATGTGAAATTTGCAAATTATCTTTTACTAGGAAATGTGCTCTAATAACTCATATGAAAACACATCCAAACAGAAAATTGTTTAAACGTGAAAAGTTTGAGAAATCCTGCAACTATCGTTATAGATTAAATAAACACAAGATTATTCACAATAGACCACAATTAAATTGTTATGAATGTGGGAAATCGTTTTCAAGCGGAAAAAAGCTGAATCACCATTTAAAAATTCATCAAGTCCAACATCGTCCACTGTTTAAGTGTGAAAAGTGTGAGAAATCCTTCAGCTATCGTTATAGATTAAATCAGCATATGCATATTCACAATAGACCACAATTACATTGCTATGAATGTGGGAAATCGTTTTCAAGTGAAAATAAGCTGAATCACCATTTAAAAATTCATCAAGTGCAACATCGTCCACTGTTTAAGCATGAAAAGAGTGTGAAATCCTTCAACTATCGTTATAGATTAAATCAGTATACACATATTCACAATAGACCGCAATTACATTGTTATGAATGTGGGAAATCATTTTCAAGTGAAAATAAGTTGAATCGCCATTTAAAAATTCATCAAATCCAACATCGTCCACTGTTTAAGTGTGAAAAGTGTGAGAAGATCTTCAGCTATCGTTATAGATTAAATCAGCATATGCATATTCACAATCGACCTCAATTCAATTGTAATGAATGCAAAGAAACATTTTCAAATGAAAATAGACTAAAACGTCATTTGAATGTGCATCAAAACCTACAGCATACATGTGATCAGTGTAAACATAAATTTAATAATAAATTAAATTTAAATCAACATTTACGTACACACCATACTAAAAAACGTCTTGTTCCTGTTAACAGTGAAATGTCTTTACCCACTGTAGACTTTAAAAGAATAAAACATGAAATACCAGCTTTCGAAGTGTTTGAAACTCTAACTTTTCATCCTGAGAAAAATGAAGAGGGTTGCTTAGTTACAATGATGGATATTCAAAAATTAACCAATCATTTGAAGAATTTAACAGTCAAAGATCAGATTGGAGACTTCGAAAATACCATGGTGACCATTGCATACTGTATTAAAAAGAACAAAAATTTTGATACTTTTTTCGTAACTTTTTTTGAAATTTTTTTTACACTTTTTTTAACTAAAATTTTTCATATTTTTAACGTTGTGATTTTTTATTTTTTACTTTTGTAAAAACTTATTTTGAAAAAAATTTTTTTGTAAAAAATGTTTTTGAAAAAAAAAAATTTTTGGAAAAATATTTTTTGAAGTTTTGGTTTTTGTAAAAAAAATTTTTGTTGTAAATTTTTTTTTTGAAAAACTTTGTTCTGAGTTTTTCACTTTGTGATTTTTGTTTTACATTTGTGTTTTTTCTTTTTACTTTTGTAATTTTTTTATACTTTAAATATTTTTTTGTTGGTATTTCTAGAAAACAGTGAAATTATTTTGTAAACTTGCATATTTTTTCATACATCTGCTTATTTTTGTATGTTCTTATGCATTTTTTAAGTTGTGAGAGTGTTGTTTCACTTAAAATGTTATGTGTATGTACGTGTGTGTAATCTATTTTATTAATGTAATAGGTTTTAAAAAAATAAACACAACGATATATGCATATAAAAGAATATTTAATGTGAGCATTTAAAGGATACATTGCAAAATAATATCTATACATTCATGCTGGTTAGAAGAATCACGGGTAACAAAATTACTTTTCAGCAGTGTGTATGTCTTCCAAATTTTAAGTTTGAGATATTGTGGTAAGTGTTATGGAAATATGATGGATAAATAGTCTAAATATCTTCCTTTATGTCTAAATTCTTCAAAAGTCTGACTAATTTGTGAATATCTTCACTAAGTTTACCTATAACTGACGATGCTTTATATGATGATGTGTGCATTTTTGATTCACGTCTTCTTGGAAACAGCATTTGGTAATCTTCCCAAGTGTAAGGTTTTTCACCTGTATGGGTTTTTGTATGATCTGCTAAATTCCATTTACTTAAGAAGTGTTTGTAGCAAATACAGCACATCTGTAATAGAAATAAATGGAAACAATTAAGGTTCTCTTCAACAATATAAGTAAAAAGGCACTTGTTAAAGTGTAGGCAGTAAGACAAATCATTTTATATTTACTCTTATTACTTTTCATATACGAATTCTAGTATTTCTCATATAAGTACTCACATATATATTATTCGTTAACGCTACATGTGCTAGGGATGAATCATTCAGATCATTAATTTCTGAAGTTTGCTGCTGTTTTGGATCGTCTTGTTGAAACATCTGTATAATGAAAGAAATATATATTTAGTAAAGTTTTAATGTATAAATAATCGCTTATTTATTTATTTTTATTAAATAAATGTATATTGTAATCAATTTCGTGTACATTTAATATAAATTAAATTTTATTCATTTATTCACATGATAGTAATTCCTCTGAGGAGAACATATCTGATAATTTTGAGAAAAGTATGAAACACAAATCATTTTATGTGGTAAAATTCACATAGTTTGGTTTCGAAAATAGGTTATTTGAAATATGAACTGTTAAAAATTAAAGATTGTATTCATACATACTATGTATAATCAAAAACTATAAACATTTTATTAATATTTTAAACAACTAGATGGATGATAATTCGGAAGTGTAAGATGGAACATATAATTTGATTAATACTATGGAAGGTCTAACTCAAGATAAACCATGTATACTATGTACCATTGAAACTATAAAGATAGTATTTATATTTTAAGCAACTTGATGGACGTTAATTCAGAAAGCGCTGAAATGTAGGACGAAACATAATTTGGTTAATAATATGAAAGGACTAACTCAAGACTATGTTTATTTATTTATTTATTTATTTATTACTGCTATTTATACAATACACTGTTAATAATATGCATTCCTATCAATTATAAAATCGACACTTAAAAGACTACATATTTACATGATGTAAAATCAATTTCTAGATAAGGTGCCATACTTTGAAATATTCAGTTCTAAACATTCAATTTTTCGAAGTCTCCAATCTGATCTTTGACTGTTAAATTCTTCAAATGATTGGTTAATTTTTGAATATCCATCATTGTAACTAAGCAACCTTCTTCATTTTTCTCAGGATGAAAAGTTAGAGTTTCAAACACTTCGAAAGCTGGTATTTCATGTTTTATTCTTTTAAAGTCTACAGTGGGTAAAGACATTTCACTGTTAACAGGAACAAGACGTTTTTTAGTATGGTGTGTACGTAAATGTTGATTTAAATTTAATTTATTATTAAATTTATGTTTACACTGATCACATGTATGCTGTAGGTTTTGATGCACATTCAAATGACGGTTTAGTCTATTTTCATTTGAAAATGTTTCCTTGCATTCATTACAATTGAATTGAGGTCGATTGTGAATATGCATATGCTGATTTAATCTATAACGATAGCTGAAGATCTTCTCACACTTTTCACACTTAAACAGTGGACGATGTTGGATTTGATGAATTTTTAAATGGCGATTCAACTTATTTTCACTTGAAAATGATTTCCCACATTCATAACAATGTAATTGCGGTCTATTGTGAATATGTGTATACTGATTTAATCTATAACGATAGTTGAAGGATTTCACACTCTTTTCATGCTTAAACAGTGGACGATGTTGCACTTGATGAATTTTTAAATGGTGATTCAGCTTATTTTCACTTGAAAACGATTTCCCACATTCATAGCAATGTAATTGTGGTCTATTGTGAATATGCATATGCTGATTTAATCTATAACGATAGCTGAAGGATTTCTCACACTTTTCACACTTAAACAGTGGACGATGTTGGACTTGATGAATTTTTAAATGGTGATTCAGCTTTTTTCCGCTTGAAAACGATTTCCCACATTCATAACAATTTAATTGTGGTCTATTGTGAATAATCTTGTGTTTATTTAATCTATAACGATAGTTGCAGGATTTCTCAAACTTTTCACGTTTAAACAATTTTCTGTTTGGATGTGTTTTCATATGAGTTATTAGAGCACATTTCCTAGTAAAAGATAATTTGCAAATTTCACATATAACAGGTGATAGAGTATCATACATCATCATATGCTTTTTTAATTCACACTTTCTTGAAAACAGTTTTTCGCAGTCCTCACAAGTAAATGGTTTTTCATTGGTATGGATCTGTATATGTTCTTTTAAATTCCATTTAGATGAAAAGTTTTTATCACAAAAAGAGCAATTCTGTAAGGGAAATTAAAGTAAACAGTTAGATATCACTCTAATATTACAAATAAAAATACTTCTTATTGAATATAGGACAAAATATTTTAATGTAAATTTAACCTAATTATATATAGTGTATGAATTCTAGTATTTAACATATAAGTAACTTACATATGTATTATTCTTTAACTTTGTATGTGCTAAGGATGAATCAGTCGGATCATACATTTCGGAAATTTGCTGCTGTTTTAGTTCCTCTTGCTGAAACATCTGTGTAATAAAAGAAGTATATTTATATACTTAATAAATGCTTAATATATAAAAAAAATCTATTTTTAAATTTCATTTAATTTATTTTTATTGATACATATGTATTGCAATGATATAATAAAATTTACTTTATTCGTTGACGAAGAAAACGGTTTTCACTTGTATTAAAATCTGGAAATTAATCAGAGTTGTACAGCAGTCACCTTCCCTCTCAAGTCTAACAGTGAGAATGTAAAATGCTGCACTGCTTTTCGAAAATTCATATCGCTGTTAATCGTTTATGTCACGTGACAATTTGCGCATGCGCACAAATAAGTTTTATAATAAATTGCTAATTTGACTAATAATATGAACAGAATAAGTAGAATCAGTTATGTATATTATCTAAACACTAAGCACAGTATTTATATTTTAAATAACTTGATGTTTGATGATATGGAAATTTCAAAAAGGTGAGGTGAAACATGTCAATTTTATTAAAATGTGAATCGAATAACTCAGAGAAGTTTTCACATGTTAAGTGTTTGAAGCAGTAAGAAATGACTTTTTCAGTTTCTAGAATTAAAAAAAAAAAAAAAAAGTATACTATTGGTTGTAAGATGTCGAATGTTGTCAAGGCGTGAAAAATATAAATAGGAACATTTTATAATGACATTCAAGCTTTTAAAAATAGTTTAGAAATATAATTAGTATCTTGTAACAATATATAAACGAATGTATTTCAAAGTTGGAAATTTAAGTTTTTGCTATTAAAACTAAAAATATACATAATATATGCTCTTATGCGGTGAAATTTTCAAATAGTTTAGTAAAGGTTCACATGATTTTAAACGAATACATACTATTTATTATACAAATTCGTATTTATGAACTAACGTTGGAAAACATGGTTTCAGTTAAAAATGTATATAATATTTACTGATTGAACGGAAAAGTTTTAAAATCTGTCTAAATGTATGAAATGTAGTATCATAAATATAGTATAAAATTTAATAAAATAGATAATTAATAATAAATAAGTAAATAATTTATTAAAGTTTAAAAATTATCCTTGTAATACTGTTAAAATATTATTCTTTAAGATGATTTTTCGTTAAGAATCACTCTTTTCTAAAAGCATAACGCAGTCTTGTAGTTAAGTAAACAGGTGACGTCAGGCTATTGTATTCAACCCTTCGAAAGAGGGGAAGTTGGAGATATTTGGAGGTATGAATAGAAAGGAAAAAAAAAAAAACTGGTCATGTCATACTTTTATAAGAACGCGATTTTAAATTATAATGTTTGTAATGTAGTGTAAATTGCTTAACCATCTAAAATTCTGTAAAAAATGGTAAAATCATTAGTTTGATGTAAAAAAGCTAATGCAATTGGATTTCTTTCTTTAAAAATCGGTATTTTCCGTTGTTTTTGCTTAGTTAACAGAACTCATTAAGACGATATTAAAGCGATAACCACTTAAAAACCTAAATGTACGTTTAAATTTCTTTATCTCAAATTGATATTCTGAAGTTTGAGTTGAAAAAAATGTAAGAAATCATTCTTTTCTATAAAATTTGATATTTTCCATTGTTTTTTACTTAATTATCAATACTCATTATGGTTATAGTTGTTGAAAAAACTAGGATGTATGTTTAAGTTTTAAGTTTTAAGTCGATACATTGATCATGTAGTTGATAAAAATCGTAAGAATCAGTCTTTTTCTATAAAAATCGATATTTTCCATTGTTTTTTACTTAATTATGAATGCTCATTAAGGTTATAGCTGTTGAAAAACTGAAATGTACGTTTAAGTTTTCTCTCTTAAGTTGATAAAAATCGTAAGAAATTAGTCTTTTTCTATAAAAATCGATATTTTCCATTGTTTTTACTTAATTATGAATGCTCATTAAGGTTATAGCTGTTGAAAAACTAGGATGCATGTTTAACTTTCAACTTGTAAGTCGATACACTGATCATGTAGTTGATAAAAATCTTAAGAAATCAAATAAAAATTTATATTTTTCACTGTTTTGCTTAATTAAAAATACTCATTAAAATAATAACCACTTAAAAACTGAAATGTACGTTTAAGTTTTCTGTCTTAAGTTGATAAAAATCGTAAGAAATCAGTCTTTTTCTATAAAACTTGATATTTTCCATTGTTTTTTACTTAATTAACGATACTCATTATGGTTATAGTTGTTGAAAAAACTAGGATGTATGTTTAAGTTTTCTGTCTTAAGTTGATAAAAATCGTAAGAAATCAGTCTTTTTCTATAAAACTTGATATTTTCTATTGTTTTTACTTAATTAATACTACTCATTAAGATGTCTATCAAGCAAAATTCAAATATATGTTTAACTTTCTTGTATTAAATTGATAATCTCATCTTGTAGTTGAAGAAATCTACATAAAATGGTTAAAAACTGAGATTTTAATTGTTCCGCTTAATTAATAATATTCATTAAAATTACGGTTGTTCAAAATTCAAATACAAATTTAATCTTCATGTTATACTATGATTCAATGTTGTGATGTGATTGATAATATTTTTTTGAATTGGGAAGGTTGTTCACCTCTCCTGTTATAATAGAATGTTCCTTTTTTCCACTAGGAGGCGTTTGTGGTGGGGGATGCACGGTGGGCGCAGGGGTACCGCAGGAGGGACCAGGAGGGCGGCGGTGGCACGGTGGTGGCGGCAGGGCGCGGAGGGATGCGGAGGGGCGGTTGCTGCGTGGTGCGGCGGCGGCACGGTGCCGCAGTGCCGCCGCCGGCTGTCCCCGTACTGTCCTTTTCCTACTACTTCCGGCACTAGTCTCAGTCGGGGCACTTCCAACCAACTTCTCACTTGGACTTCAGCTAACTGCTAGGTAAAAGCTTTATTAGACAGCCCGTGGCTGTAAAACACTCCTTATTGTTTGAAATACTCAACGTAAATAAACTATCTCTTACCACCGGCGAACTTCTCGAATAGCTCCGTTCTGAATGAACTCAATCGGCAAACGCTGCTAGCTATCTCACCTCCACGCTAATTCACTGGAGGCTAATAATAACTCGCTATAACGCAATCCAATTCAATTCACCGCTTCTCACCACCACCTAGTTGGCTTGCGCCGCTACTCACACACCACTCTCTTCACACTCAAAGCTTTTATATGCTACAAGCTGAGATACTATAAATTTACATATTACTTCTAAACGCGACATAACTGTAGAACCGAGGAAGATACACACGCTCTAGAAAGTTAAAGTAAAAGAGAGGATATATGTCGTTTCCACGATACATATGTTAAATCATTGACGTCACGATCGCACAAAAATGCTAGAGTGCCTTTATCACAAAGGTCACTCCCTCACATGCTTAACCATTAATACATTATAATGGCTATTCAGATTCAAAAACATATTTTTTTCTTGAAAAAAATTTTTTTTTCGTTTGAAACACTGGTTTTACCTAACCTCGACATGAAGTATCAATATTCAACCCAAAATCGACCCGAGCCTTAAGTAATTAGAATCAATCCTGAGCGACTGCATCTGTCGCACACTCCTAAGGACGGCATTTTAGATCTGTCGATATACGAACTTTTTTTAATATTTGTCCACAACGGGTTTTACATACGTGAAGAATCTTGTGTAGAATAAAAGGAAAAAAATCATCTAACGATAAAAATAATTCTTTGGAAAAAGTCACAAAACATTTTGTGGACTTTAAAAACCGAGAATAAAAACGAGCTGGTTATTAAACCGCAAAGAAATCGTTAAAGGGCTCAGAAGAGTAGTCAGTCAATAAAGTGGCGCGGCGTGAGAAAAGTAGATGAATGGAATAGAAGCAAAATAGTGAATTTTCTTTTATTCATCTGCAAAAGTTTATGTTATGAAAGAAATGGTGAATTTTTCTATATCCAGAAGATAAAAATTTAGTTTCTTTTCCAAAAAGTGTAAAAATTTCTAAAGCAATATCGTGCTTTCAACGGCCATTTTTCTGCATTAATATTTCTTTTCTTTCTATTTATTCCTAAAATAAGTTTCGTTAACTTACCTTTGTCCGGTAGTTTTTATTCAAACACTTCTCTGTTAAAAAGAAACTCTTTACTTTAAATCCTTTCACTAATGGTTGTATTATTTTTTACTCAATATTTTTCTCAAATCTATATTTTTGAAGTAAACAGCAACTATTCTATATCTTTATTCATTGAATTTTTTTTGTTTGAATTTATATGTTGATAATCGTTTTATTTTCGATAAATAGAAATTCGGAAACAGTTTTACAGTTATATAAAATTCTGTAACTTTATTAATCAATATGTTAATGAATTTATAATATTAGTAGTATTGCGTAATATGTAAAATTCTGGCAATACATAAAAATTCATCAAAAAGTTTTTTATTCTATTTAAATGTAATTTCTTTTCTCAGAAAAAAAACGATGCAATATAGTTTGGATCCCCAGTCACATGTTATAAAGCTACTGATAAAAATGTCACAAATATAATACTTAGAAAATCAGCTATATTTTTCCATAGTTTGAATAAAACATAAAGATTTTGATAAAAAATATATAAAAATTCTATGTTTTAAGTTGAAACATAATATTCACGTTAATAAAATAAAATAAACAACGAAAATGTTTGATTCATAATACATTTATTATTAAATAGATGCAAGTATATAGCAGTTAAAAATATTCAAAACAATTCAAGATGTTAAAAAATATTGATGTCAGAAATATGTCAAAATTACTAGAGCTTTCAGCTAAACATTAGCTGTCGCCTGAAGAACTTCTCTAGTTTTAAAAAGATATACGCTGGTTAAGTAGAAGAAATTGAAATTAAAAGATAATAAATATGAGTGATAGAAGGAAAGAATTCAGTGAATTCCACTTTTTAATCGATTTCAAAAAGGAGAACATTACTATTATTATTATATTAATCTGTATGTATTTTCTGGTCACACATAACTTTCGTAAATATTAACCTATTTTGGATAATTCTTTTTTTGTTTCAAAGTGTAAGACACTCGTGTGGTCCTATTCCAGTTTCATCAAAATCTGATTATTAAAATTTGTTTTAATAAAAACCTTAAAATCCCATTTCTTTTTGAAGCAGTCGCCAATTAGAAGCGTTCATTTTTCACATTATTTCTCTTACACAGATACGAGATCTTGACTGGACAAGGGCCGGAGTCTAAAAAGATTTTGCGCTATTAGCGAAACGAGATTGACCAAAAATAAAATTTACACTATTAGAAATCTGCAACTGTAGCTGCATAGTGATTCTACTGCGTGCATAGGTTATCTCTACTTTGTCCAATGAAAATAATCCATATATAGTAAAGTAATCGTTTTATATAAAAGCGAAGGAATTACGATGCAGCTACAGTTTCTGATTTTTAACAAGGTAGTTACTTAAAGTAAGTTAATGTTTCTTAAAAATGCGGATTTCTGATTGGTCAATATAGTTTCGCTAACAGTATGAAATCTACCTGGATACTTGTTAACCCTTAACTGCTATGACGAAAATTATTGCATAACTACTGTGAGCGGTCTGCCAGACCGCTTAATTTAATGATGAATAAAATATTACATTAACTCTCTGAATACTATTTAAGTATTAAACTTTATATACCAGACTATTATAAATAAAATCCAGCTATTCAAAAGTGTCTAGAAATCGCAATAAGGCTCTAAACGAAATAAAATTTGACCAGTATCTATAAATAAACTAAAAATTAAATTTTAATCTGTGAAACATGAAAAACTCAGCGGTCTCTGAGACCGCTAACAGTAGTTATGGGTTAAGTATCCACCAAATCGGAAGGCCCACATTGATGCACCCAATACCGGAAGTAGGTGTCGAAAACCTGAAAATCAACCTTTAAAGTTTTTTTATGTATCAAAGTGCAAATATCTGTGTAAAAGGATAGCTGATTGCTGAAGGCACAAAATGTATTATCAAATTAGCACTCAGCATCCAAACATCACCTTTCATTTCTGATGTTATTACTGCTTTTTCCAGAATTAGATGGCTTTGGGTTTTTTTAGTTGAAAAATGGTGCGGTTTTAGACACTATTTTGAACACTATTGAATACTTATTTTGGATAAATGTATAAACATATCCAATAATATTGCCCAAAATGGATGCACAATGGTAGCCAAAACAGGCATATAAACCCTAGTTGGGTAATCTCATACCTAAGAATTTTTATAACAAAATTAGGTATTTTTCTACATGTTTTAGTTTTTTTTTATGTGGACAAGTTTTCATATCCACTAGACTGGAAACTCGCATCGATACTAACCGAAATAGATCTTAATATCGGAAGTAGGTGTCGAAAAGCTAAAAATATACCAGCAAATTATTATCACACAGAGCATAAGTGTCTGTTTACGGCCGAGATACAGACAGATTTTGCGCTGTTAGCAAAACTAGATTGACAAACCAGAAGTCTGAATTTTTGTGAACTTTTCGCTGTTTTAAGTAAGCATATTTTCTGATAGATTAATTTCGTTTCGCTAACAGTGCAAAAATCTCTCTAGATCCCGTGATATGAAGGCGTCTGTTATGAGAAACAAAAAAGGGCTCCATATGTCAATGAACAATAAAGCACTTTGGTATTTGTTCGGTTACCGGATGTGGGATATCAGAGAGATTTCTGATTTTGTTTTGGTAAGATTCCTTGATATGTGAGGACAAAAAAGACAATGCCGCACTACCTTTCGTATTGGACCACTAGAGTTACGTCATGTTCCTTTCGTGCATTCGCATTCTATCATCAGGTGACTAAAGTGATCTTAAAATTGGAACACGTATAATGTACCGCAAAGTATCCTGTGTTTCTCGTTAGTCATGTGAACACACGAGGTATAGTATTTGATCAGTTGAGACGATTCAGACAAAAGGGAATGAGGTAGGATCTTGATATGCCAGTCATTGTCGTCAAGCTTGTTAACAACTCTCGATTTTTTTCAGGCAACTATCGCCAAGTTCTGCAATAGAAAGCATAGTCTGAGAATCGAATTTCGTCACTCTTACATAGAAGTGGCTGGATATAAGTTATCTGATTCAGACTCAATAACCAATCTTCCCTACGCATTTCCGATGCCACTACTGCATGTAAGCAACTTATATTGCTGAAGTGCATTTATTGAAATATGGAGCAAATTTTTCTAATTTTTTTTTCTGTTTTTAAATGACTGAAAGAGGAAGGATTACTTTTGAATACACTAGAAAAGCATTTTACTATGCACTGATATATATAATGCTTATGCTGTGCTCTGATATAGGGAAGCACTTTTCCCCATTTTCATGTACTCTGATGTGCTGACATTTTATTGATGGATTGTTTACTTTTTTTGACACCCATTTTCAATCTTTGTAGATACCGATGTAATCCTTAAAGTTTTCTGAATTTTTTAACTTTTCAACTTAAGAGATGTTCTCTACAAATTACCGCATCCAGAAAACCTGAAAGATCCGCAACAGTGCTAATCGACATTGGAGGTAGGTAAGTGAACTTTTAGATCAGAGCCCAGCAAAGTGTCTTCACTATTCAGTACGCTGAAAAGTTTTACCATTTGTACTACACATAAAATTGCCTTTATATGTTTCTGAACTGTAAAGTGCTTGTGTATGCATAGATAGGTGTACCAGCTGTAGTTATTTCAAGGAATTTACAGTGGGCGACATTACTGAAACTTCTATACATTATTAGTTATGTCTGTTGCACCTCTGTTGCAGGTTAGTAAACTTCATAACCTTCGCTGAATCATGCAAACCTCGCAGTTAAGAGTTAGGTAAGGTTGAAGAAAGGCTACATTCGTAGTTCAGATGCATTGCTAATCTTGTGCTAGTAATGAACCAAACTAATATCTAATCTACCAAATTCATATGCCTAATTGAAATTTTAAGTGAGAAAATTACTATCTAAATTTATAAGTTACCTTTTATTAATTTGAACATTTGCCTATTTTTCATTACCATAATACATCAGACTAATTAGGATTTAGATTCTGGTATAAAATCTATATTGTAAATTCAACCTGAATCATTATATGCCACATGTATGTCCCATAATATGTCATATGTGTCGGCAAGTGTTGAAAATGTGCTCCTCAGGGGTCCAACTATCGTGCCATTCCGGAAAACATTCCCTACTCCCTCTCTCTCTCTTTAAGATATTCATATAGAATAAATAATATTTATTGGAGGGCTCCGTAAAAAAATCCGATTTAAAGTAATAAAAACATTTCAATTTCAAAAAGTTTGAAAATTGTTCCCTACTGGGAGGGGGTGCAAATTGAGGAGTGGGAAAGAAAGGTTCATAATCTGAAAGAGTGGTCCGAGAGATTAAAGATGATACATAACATGACGGGTCCAAAAAAATTTTGAAATTTTTCGATCCCCACTTTAGTTTCTTTCAAGAGTAGCAATTTTAAAATCACTGAAACACATGTTTAATTATTCTTAATAGATTTACTTTCACTTCCTACTTAAAACAGTTGCTGAGATTTGCGAAATGTTTTAAAATTTTTGACCCTCTTTTAACCCTCTTGGGGGGAGGGGTTTATAAAATTTCTGAAATATGTGTTTATTAATTTTTCAGTTAATTTATATTCTGGAATTTCATGCTCCTACCTATAACAGTTCTTTAGATATAGCATGGTGTTCATTAATTTTTGACTTCACATTTAACCCCTTTAGGGGAGAAATTTTCACTAATTTCCATGCTTCTAGATTCAATAGTTTGGGCTGTATGTTGATTATAGTCAATCAGGGATATATATATATATGATATATCCAGTGTTCTCGCTGGCATTTGACCAACGTTAGTAATTTGGCTAATTAAAAATAAAAAACATTCGCCAAATGTAAAAAGTATTCGCAAAATAGATATATGTTTCAATATGCTCTAAAATAACCTAAGTTTTTATGTGACTTGTTGTTAATTTATTTTCTACTATCCGCTACAAATATAAAATTATGTATACATTAAATATACATATGCATGTGTATGATAAACGAAAAAGAAAAAAAGAAAAAGCAAAAATTGAGCACTAGCAATTTGGCGAATCTAATCGCTTGTTTACTCGCCAAATGAAGAATTTAGTCGCAATTTGGCGCTTGTTTACTCGCCAAATGAAGAATTTAGTCGCAATTTGGCGCATTGGCGAGCGACAGCGAGAACACTGGATATATCTTGGATATATATATATATATATAGATGATAGAAACTGAAGGGCATGTCTTCGCGCAGACTTTAGCCAAAAATTCACGCATATTTTCACGTTTATAGCTGAAATGAAACATTTTTTTTTTTTTTAAATCTTAAAGCAGTTTTTGCTCAAAACATCAGAAAGCTATACCTTTTTAAGAAAATATATATTATTATTATTTTAAATGTTATGCATTGAAAATACAAAAATATAATTTACAGTGTAATATTTCTATAGATAAAATTAATTATGCATTTTTTAAGACCTGATCGATGATTCTCTGACCCACCAAATTATCAACCGTGTCACACAGTTTGGTTATAGTTCTATTTAAGGAATTTCTAAAGTGCTAATTAAAAATTCTGCCTCTTAATAAAAAAAATACAGTCTTTGTAATAGTTTTGGAAATATTGCGAGGTTTTACAGTTTTTTAAGTATTGACCAAGATTTACATTTTATTATGTTATTTTTACTTTTTAATGCGCATTTTTTACATAAATTTTCTTAAAACTGAAAGAAATATAATTTTCGAACTCAATAATGTTATCCTCAGTTTTTCAAAGAAAATCAGTTAAAATTTCTTACTGGAGACATTTACGAAATAAAGTTCGGGGAAACATGTTAAGTACTTTCTATAATCATATATTATTCTTTTATATGGAAAAAAAAAAACTACAATAAAATGTAAAACTTTCGCATTAATGTAAAAATATTTTGTAAACGAGTTATCGATTTTATACTAATACGAAAGTATTTTGAATATTAAAATAGAAAAAATATATAATTAAAACATGTACGCATTTTTAAGAAAACTTTCCCAACACTTTTCTTGGAAAACTAATTAGCCTAATTTTTAAAATAAGCAGAAAATTAAAATTATAATGAATGAATGTCATACTCGTATTTTTAGATTATTTTCAGTTATTATTTGAAAAGATCCTTACACAATCTCTGTTTTTCTAAAGAAGAAAAAATCGTCGTTAAGAAAATAAATAATTTTCCCAGAATACGTTTATTTATAAATTATTTGTAAAATTTTTATTTCGCAAGCAGTCTAAAAGATAACAAAATAATAATAATAATAATAAAAATCTGCAAGTTGAAATAGTAAAAAATAATGCAAGAAATACTGTAAACCGGAATTACCTTATTAGATTTCAGACATATTTTTGTACATAACTTCTTTTTTCTTTAATAATTTATTCTTAAATTTAAACATAAACTTTAAATAATTTTAAATACATATTTTCAACTTTAAATAAACCATAACTATGGACAAAACTATAAACTTTTCTGTCGGTTTTTAAAAATCGTAGTTCACTTCTAGTTGACAAGACTCTCAATAAATGCGCAGTCAAACTGATGGCATTAAGCTCACAGGATACGCATACTAATTCTGTATTACAGCTTCATATTTTCAAGGGTTAGTGCCGTTCGAAACACAAATTAAGCGGGAGAAATAGCTCTCCCATTTTCCTTTTTTATACTTAATCACTGAACCCCCTAAATTAATCAGGAATATTCTTTATCATATAAAAAATCTATATCCAAAATCCAGAGCAAATTGGATAATTCTTAATAAAAACCCAGTTATACCATTGAAAAAGAGATATCCCCCATTTATGCTTATCCAATGAATTCCCAAAATAAATCAGGGAAACGCCTTATCAGAATGATCGTATATCCAATAATTGAAGCAAATAGGTAAATACTGCATGAAAAACCCATTAACTTAAATTAAGAGGGGTATTTCCCATTTCCCCTTTCGTAGCTTTATCGAATGAATTCGCAAAACTAATCATGGAGGTGCCCTCATCAGAATAATCCTATGTTTAAAATTTGAATGTAATTTGGTAAATCTGCACGAAAAACCCATTTATCGAAATTAAGGGTGAGGGGATTAGCTCCCGTACACCTCTTTATACTCATCCAATGTACATTTAATACTAATCACGTAGGCGCCTCATCAGAATGTTCCTATATCTAAATTTTGAACGAAAACTGATAATTCTGTATAAAAAAACCCATTTATATAAAATAAGGGGAGGGACATTAGTCTCCGTTGCCCCCTCTTATACATAACGAATGAACTTCCAAAACTAATTAGGGAAGCATCTTATCAGAATATACCTATATCCAAAATTTCAAGTGAATTAAAATATTTTATCATGAGTTGTCATGTTACGTATGCACTCACGCACATACAGAACGGTTGGGCATATAAGCACTCAGGCTTTGATAGCCTGTAAGCTAAAAAACCAATAGTAATTTTTAGAAATGCATAATGATAGCGACAACAACTGGCTACTGATGTACCAGCTTTGTAAGGTCTTCACTTGGTAGAATGCCAAGCCGATTCCATTCGGACTTTGGGGGTAATAGCCTATCAGGTCGAGAAATGATATTAAATATTGTTTTCTATTTTTTGTTCCGAGTGAAATTTTATTTTAAAATAAATAGATTGTGGACCTATTAGTAGTTCTCGGAATAACCTTTCCAAAATATACATATTTCTCCTACATTTTTATGAATTTTAATAAAAACATGTCTTTTTTTTTTTTTTTTTTTTTCATTTATATTTATGGCTAAAATGCAGTTTTAACGACTGCTTGGCATCTGTCTTGGCGGCTATGCAAGAAATTCGCCAATTCTAACAACCTAAATATTCAGGGCACTTGTGTGTCACATATTCACTGGGATTTACTTGGCGCCAGAATGGCGTTATTTTGCCTAATATGGCAACCCTGATAGTGTTTATTTTTTGTTTATTTACTTTAATTTTTTTTAATTATATAAAATGTTTTTTGCTCTATTGTTATTTGTTTTTAAAATTTATTATATTTAAAAATTATTTTATTTATTGTTATTTTTTTTAATAATAAAAAATAATTTAAAAATGTATATTTATCCAGCATTCGAAAATGAGGTTTTCGCCAAATTGACGTTAGAAATTTTTTTTTTTACCAAACCTTGCGCGTATATGATATCTGCGTCATTTCTCATTTTCATATCCAATGTATGCAAATAATATAAATAAATAATGTACACAATAATGTAGCGAAATAATTTAAAAAAATTACTAATCTGGCAAGTTTTAAAATCACACCATTCAGGCGTTAATTCTAAAAAGATTAAGTTACGCTATATTGCGAGGGAAAAAGTTATAACCATACCTTTAAATCATCTTTTTTATTATATTTGTCTTTTTTTTAACTTATTTTAGAGTAATTGAATTATAATGTAATGTTTAGAAACAGATAATTGAATTAGAGAAACAAAAAGGTATTCGCCAAAAAAATTCGACATATCTAGGTAGGATGTTTAATAAACAAACTCATCTTGAGATGGTACTAACTTCCCCATTTTTGACATGGACTCGCTCTTTTCGCCCATGCGCAGTTCTGTCCAGGTTCCTCTCAAACGTGGTTCATCAGTATATGGTTTTTGTTTTCATTTCTTTTAAGGTATGTGCCTAATTTCAAGAATTCTAATAAATATCCTGTATCCGGATATATGGCGACCCTGTATTTCATTTTATCTATATTCTACAACCATTTCTTATTAAATTGAATGCAGTTCAACGTAAAAATCCATAACTTATTTAAAAACACCCTTTAAGTTAAGTTACGCTCGTATTCAGTAATTTTTCTGGGCACTATTGTTTAACCCTGCATATCTAAATTGTTTAACTATTAGCATTGATACACACCATATAATGTGCATCACTTAGAGAAACTTAAAAGTGCATATAATAATTAAAAATATATTTCATCCATCTAACACCATCATCCATAATATACAGTACTTTGGGTAGAAATACTATTTGAAATCTTTTGTGTGTGCCTGTAAATGCTATGCACATCATATTATGCTTGAAATAACTCACATTAAGTCTCAGCAAAGTATATCAGTTTGATTAAAAATTAAATCGTTTGTCATAATTAAAATACGCGCAAACAATTCCTCCTCTTTATTATTACGTAATGGAATTCTTTTGTATGGCCCTGTAAATGAAAAATAACTATTCTTTTCTCTGCATATTTTTCTGAATGCATATTTTAGTGCACTTTGTAGATGTCTATAAATTTGAATATGTTTGACTGGGTGTAACATCTTTAAAATTCATTTGAAACAATTTTCCCCCATGAGACTTAATGTAACGGAAAACATTTGACTGTCCCTGTAAATAAACTAATCATGAAAGAAACTTCATTTTCAATAGGTTTTGTGCTAAGGTAAGTGTCAATAACGTGCAAAAATTACAAGGCAATCGGAATATGTTTAAGAGAGTTAGAGCGCGGACAGGCGGTCAAACGGCAAGACAGGCAGACAAACCGAAAGCATAAACACTTTTCAACTTTGTTGGAAAGTGTTAAAAAAAACACAGGCGTATCGACCTAACGATTCCCGTCAACATCAAAGCTGATTCAAATGTACATAAAAAGTATTGTATTGTAAGAAAAAAAAGGGTGTGCTTAAGAAAAAGTTACCCCGGATATAGTGTAAATTTATCACCTAAGTACAAATATGCTTTAAATGCTCACAATAGGCGATTTATGTCAAAGTTATCTCAGATATCGAAGTAAAATAAAAAAGTACATTATGCGATATTAAAATCTTTTCACCATCGAAGGATTTTCCTGTATTCTTGTTAAGAATGCTTGTAAATCTCATCATATATATATATACACATACATATATATTAATTGCAGTTTCATGCTATATCGTCTATATCACTTCTTTATTTCAAAATAGAAAATGTTTAGAATATTTTTGTCATCATCCATTTTAATGTGATTTTTAATTGCGGAAAAATCGGGACAGCGCATCGGTTTAAGAATTAATAATAATAATAGTAATAATAATAATAATAATAATGCTAATAATAATAAAAGAACTAAGAAGATTATTTTGATTAACAGAGGATCGAGATATTTTATTATTCCATGTTATTCTCACTGATAAAGCGTTGCTCTGGATAAATGCATTGATCATATCCTCACATGGAGTGTTGTTAGTAAAAAACAATAATAAATTCGTTCGTTTACGAGGTGACAATGCTATTCAGAATGTCAAAATATCCTAAAACTACTCAAAGCTGTCAAAGTAGCTACAGTTCTTATTATATATTTTTAAATTCAAATAATTTTTATGGTCATTTTGAGCATACTACGACAAATCTTTTCCTATTTCGGCCAGAATAAAAATCCCTCTAGTGATGTCAAAAATTCTCTTCTAAAATTAGGATGTATGCATTTAATATACAATCTAATATCGTTATAATTTTCTATATTATTATAATTCTTGAGAACTGTATATTTGTTTTTATACTGGCTTCTAAAATCTCAGAAAAACCTTATATATTAAGAAAGTCTTATTTCCTTTACTATGGATTTTTCTGTCGTTTTTTAAAAGTCGCAGTTCACTTTTAGATAACCATAGTTTCGAAATTCCAAAAATCTTTAAAATATGACACTGTACACTGAAGAACTCGTTCTGTGCAAGCAATCTGAAACAAGAAACATGTCAAGTCAAGCATTATTTGCAATCTGAACACAATCTTTTCAAAATATTCACCGATCGAACCTTTTGTATAACATCTTTACAGCTTACCAAATAAACAAACCGTTTACGGCATACTTCTAAGCATCTTTGTTTTTGAGAAATTTAATTTTGAAATCGGGATCTTATTTACTGGACAGCCTGTATAAAATTACTATGGCAAATTCAAAACACTTTTTCTAAACTTTAATCATTTGCAATTGAGTTGAATGCTAAGCATTCTTATCATGTGTACAATGTTCTGTGAAACGGATCTGAATACTTATACAAATTTTAAACAACACTTTTGCGCCAAATCACATTTACTTTATGTATTCCATTTTATTATGAATACGATTATGTACTATAACATAAACATAAAATCGGATTAACCATAAAATATGGCACTTTCCGCTTAGCTGATATTTGTTCACGGAAAAGCAGATTACGTTATTAGATATTAAAACAGTATAAGTGATTAATTACTTAAAAGATGATTAGAATCAAAGAGAATTTCTATTAGTACAACATTATTGGTTTAAATTTGATCAAGTCGAGGGTAAAATAATTATAAAAAGCACCATTGCGATATAAATAGAATAAATTGCTTGAACATTGAAATTAAGAATAATTTCCAATCGATCACATTTGTTTCAAAAGCATATTAAAAATGTTCTTAGAATTATTCAAGAAAACCTCTAATGAAGAATTAAAATTGCCAAAATATATAACATGAACTTCAAAATATTCAGGTTTATTTAAAAGCGATTAAAATAATCAAATATATATGGTTTAATTTTATTTAAAAATATCTTGAATCCTTCAAACCTTAATCAGGCTCTTCCCCCGAGAATATTTATACTTTTTTTTCTTAATTAATTAATTAAATGTAGATGTTAATAGTTAATTATATTTAAAAATATTTTAGTGCTTTCAAGCCTTAATCAAATAATCAAATAATAATAATAATAATAATAAGGTATAAATATTCTCTGAGGAAGAGCCTGATTAAGGCTTGAAAGTACTAAGATGTTTTTAAATACAATTAACTATTAACGACTATATTTGATTTTTTTAATAACCTTTTAAGCAAATCTGAACATTTTAAAATTCATATTATATATTTGAGTTAAAAACAATCAAAAGATGCGTTCCGTCACGTGTTTTTGTTTTTATTTAAAATTCCCATTTTAACTCCTTGACGGGCGGTGGGATACATATAAATTTAATTAATATTTGTACCAATATCTTTAAATTAAATTCTACTTTTTTAATTTTGTGAAAAGACCTGAAAAATTGCTTTTCTTTATTTTGAATATATTTTACCTAAAATTTTCGGCGGGAATTCAACATTACAGAAACACAATAGCTTGCCTTTCAAAGGGGTTAAGGCATAAACCATATGAAACATGGCATATATTCTTAACTTTGTTCATCATAGGAAATGAATAAAAAGAATATTGCATAAGGCTATGCATACTAAATGTATATTACAGCCTTACTTTATCAAGGAATAATGCCCATTGAAAAACAAATTAAGGAAGAGATTAGCTCTCCCATTTCCCCTTTTTATACTTAATCATTGAACCCTCCAAACTAATCATGCCTTATCATATAACCTAAATCTAACTTTTGAAGTAAGTCAGATAATTCTGCATAAAATTCCATTTATATTATTAAACAGGGGTTACCTCCTGTTCACACCTTTATACTTAACTATTAAACCCCTCAAAATATTTACAGATTCGCCTTATCAGAAGGAATCTATATACAAAACTTAAAGCAAATCGGATATTCCTGCATAAATACCCATTTATATAATTCAAGAGCTATTATCCTTCGTGCCTTCCTTTATACCTTATCATTAAATCTCCAAAACTGTTCTGAGATTCGCTTTATCAGAAAGAATCTATATCTGAATTTACAGCAAATCGGATAATTTTACATCAGTACTCATTTATAAAATTCAAGAGTGGTTATCCCCCGTTCCTTCCTTTATACTTAACCATTAAACCTCCAAAACTGTTTTGAGATTCACCTTATTAGAAAGAATTTACATCCAAAATTCAAAGCAAATCGGGTTTTTCTGCATACAAATCCATTTATGTAATTTGAGGAGGGATAATCGCCCGTTCCCCCCTTTATTCTTAAGAAAAGAATGTTACAACTAATGAGGGAAGCATCTTATCAGCATGAACCAATATCCAAAAATTGAAGTAAATCGAAAAATTCTACTTGAAAAACCATTTACCTAAATTAAGAGGGTAGCTCCCTCTACTTGATACCCTCTTTTTTCTTATCCAACGAATCCCCAAAACAAATCAGGAAAGTGCCTTTTAAGAATAAACCCATATAAAAAATTAGATGCAAATAGATAAATTCTAGAACATCCCATTTACATAAATTATTGGGGGCTACTCCCATTCCCCCTTTATACTTAATCAATGAACACCCAATACAAAACATGGAGAAGCCCCATCAGAATGATCTTATATCAAAAATTTTAATGAAATCCGACAATTCTGCTTGAAAAACTCATTTATCTAAGAAGGGGGGGGGAATTTGCCTCCCGTTCTCCCTTATACTTATCTAATGAATTTCCAAAACTAATCCTGGAGGTGGCTCATCAGAATGTTCCTATACCTAAAATTTAATGGAAATCTGATAATTCTGCATGAAAAATTCGTTTTCCTAAATTAAGGGGGGGGGCAGATTAGCTCCTGTTCTGCTCCTCTTATACTTAAACGTCATTTAAATAAATTATTATTATATACCTCCCTTATACTTCATTTAAATAAATTAAGGGGGATTAGCCTTTTATGCTTATCGAATGAACTCCCAAACTAATCATGTAAGCATATTAGAATAAACTTATATACAAAATTTGAAATGAATCGGATATTTTTATCATGATAAATAAACTAAAATACTTTGTTAAATCACCATAAAATGAAAAAATTAAACAGTTGAATGAAATGAAAAAATTAAACAGTTGAATGAAATGAAAAATTTAACTGTTTAATTTTTTCATTTTATGGTGATTTAACAAAGTACTTTTATTTATCAATTTTATCTCCAGTTATTACGGTGTTTTATTACTATTTTTATCATGAGTTATCGCGTTACATACATACAGATCGGGAGGGCACATAAGTTCTCAGGTTTTGATAGCTTGTGAGCTGAAAAACTGTTTACGTTTTCCATTTGTCTGTGAATGATAATAACGCTCTTTAAAAATTTATCAATTTAAGGTATGTAGTTTTAAATTTCATAATTTTTTTCCATGAATATTTTCGTGTTACCTGGATGCAAATCTGCATGCAGAAAAGTTTATAAATTCTAAAAGTTATATCCTCAGTGGGTTAAAAAGCTTGTTAGAGTGTAGTATATATAAAATATATGTGTTAGAGTATAGTTGTATTTATCTCTTTCTTTTCACAGTACACATTTAAAATTTACTAGTGAAGAGGGCCGAACTTAGTTCAATCAAAATCAGCTTTATGTGCAGTTTGATATTTTATTCCCACTGTATTGCTCTTATTGTTTAGATACAATTAGCATGACCCTGGGCCATAGTGATCCAAAATGACCAAATAATCGAATTTTTTGAACATGTGACCATCGCAATGGTCTCTCGCTCTGGAAAATAGTATAATTAAAAAAAAATGTCAAAATCGTTTGAGACATTTTTTTAGATGCATTTAGTTTGACCTTGATCCATAATGACTTAAAAGGACCCATCAATTGAATTTTCTTAGCATGCGACCTAGTCCGATGGTTTTTTTCTTGCTCGAAAAAAATATACAAAAGTAACTACATATCGTCAAAATCTTTTGAGTTGTTTTCTAGATACAATTAACTTGATCTTGATTAATTATGACGGACAACTAATCGAATTTTCTTCTGCATGAGGCCTAATCCAACGGTCTTCTCGAACCCGAAAACGATAGAATAAAAAATTTAGTCAAAGTCATGAGAACCGGTTTCTAGATAAAATTAGCTTGACCCAAAGTGATCCAAAAACGACTGACTAATGGAATTTTCGCGAACATATAACAACAACATATAACAATATATAGCCCGATTACCTTCTCTTCATTCAAAACGGTAGAATATAAAGTTCAGTGAAAATGGCGTTAGTGCCGTTTTTAGATAAAATTAGCTTGGCTCAAAGTGAACGGAAAATGATCCACTAATTGAAATTTCTCGAACATGTGACCTAGCCCAACATTATTCTCGTATTTGAAAATGGTTGGATCTAAAAGTTAGTCAAAATCAATTGAATTATATTTTAGATATAATTAATTTGATCCTGACCCGTAATGACCCAAAATGATTCACTAATTGATTTTTTTCGAATATATGACCCAGCTCAATTTTCTTCTGATACCCGAAAACGGTAACGTGCTAAATTTAGTCAAAATCGTAAAATTGTTTTTTAAATAAAAGTTACATACATAAACAAACACATACGCACACATACACATACAAGATTTACTCGTATTATTATATAAAATTTAGCAAAGACAGGAAATTATATAACAGAATTATTAGTTTTAAAAAGCATTTTAACATGAGAAAATTAATTGAAAATAATTTAGTCATATTTTTTAATAATTGAGTTGCAGCAGTAGTTTATTTTCCAAAGGTATAGAATGTTTTAAATACATAATTTCAAGAATTAATCGAAAGTTTCATGCAATCACAGAATTGAACAGCTGGTGTATCAATTTGTAACTGATGTCTAGACAACTTCATCCATGAAACAATGAAAAGGTGCTAGGAGAAACATTTATTGTTTATATTCATATTAATCTGATGTTGAAGTAATTCCGTCACATTTTGATTTCAGATATAAATATTGGTTAGTATTAAATATTCAAAAACAAATATACTTCATATGACAATATGACAGTTTTTTTTTTAAGAGGGAGTATATCAAGAATCTTGCAAAATGGAATTTATTTTAATAAATACTTAAAGCTAGTTGTATGTGCCAATCTCAAAACTTTCTTCTATCTTATGCATCTTAATCTTCAAAAAGTAGTTACAGATGTTAATATTTTAACATTAATAATACAATCCTATACCAATTTTGATTTTAATCTTAAATTTCTGCTCCAGTCAATTAATCGGAGCAAAAAGAAGTTGATATAGTTTAGGTCATGATATTTATTAAAATTAAGTTTTTCCTTATTCTGCTGTCATGAGCTCTTTGCGAAAAACCGGCTTAGCAGGACGTGAATTCCGTCACTGCACGAGCCGCAGATGGACAACAGAATTATGAACATTAATAAAATTACACAAAAATAGCTGTTACAGTGACCCTTGCAGGCGGAATATTTCCAAACTGAAGCTGAATCTGCTAGCTACAGCCAAAAACATACGAAAAAAAAAAATTGGTGTAATTATATGCATACATTTATACTCTTTTAAGTAGTGCAATAATGAACACTCTTAAAACGAAAGAGCTGATTTGGCTTTTCATGAAAGAGCTGTAATTTTTTCGATCATAAAAGAGTTGTTTTTCAAACGATTAAATCTTCTTGATCTAAATTGGTTATTTAAATAGCTCAACTTCATTTAAATTGGTTAAAACTCGAGTTATTTCAACTCTTTTTTGAGAAGCTGCCTTTTAAAATTGAGATGAGTGAATTTCAGCTCAACTTGAGTTATTTTGTGGCTGACTTTTTAACAGGGTGCGTAGTCTGGAAGCACCTTGTAAGGACCTTTTACCAGAATTTTTATAATGTAATATTTGTTTTATTTAACGAAAAAGAAATCCTTTTTCAGATGTAACAACCAGTACTTTGAAAAATTTCTGATACTAAAAGAATTAAAGTTATCTGAGTTTCTTGATGACTACGCACCCTGTTTAAGAGAGAAAGTAAAGCAAAAATCGCTACTACAGCGCACCCTTCTGGAAGATTTTTTTCAAATTCAAGGAGGACCAGCTGTCTTTAGCCAAAAATATAAACAAAAAATTTGGTTCAATTCTATGCATACCTTCATTCCCTTTTCAAGAGCACATTACCGGAAACGGGATAAAAATAGCTATTAGAACGTCCTCTTCCGGCGGAATATTTCTAAACTGAAGGAGGACTTGCTTGCCACAAACAAAAACATACACAAAAAATTGGTTCAATTCTACATATAACTTAATACACTATGCACTTTTTGAATGTACAATATCGACACACGGACAGTAAAACAGATTTTTGTATTAATCTTGTTTTTTGGGACCTCTCATTTTAAATACACAAGAGTTGAGATGAAAGACCCACTCAATGCAAACTAGTCACAAACCCCATAGTATTTATAAAAGGTTCTCATGCATAAGAAATAAAATAAAATAAATATTTTAATACCAAAAATTTCGTAATGAAGTGGCGATTATATCTGAAGTAAGACGTTTACATTAAATAAGGTATATGATAATTAAAAAAATTCTGGTTCTAAAGTGGATATATTTTCTAAATTTCTTAAGCGTGAAAACGCTGATTTATCTGATTAATTCTAATTAAATTAGTATGTTTGCAAAAGTATGAAATTTATTGCTTTTATTCTACAACTAGGTATTGCATTACATAACAAACAGACACGGGGGTGATCTTATAACGGTTTCGTTTTCAATTTATAAATACGGAACTCTAAATAAATAAATAAATAAATAAATATATATATATATATCACTTACAAATGTGATGTTTGAAATTTCACCGTTAATTTTAAGATCCTTTATATTCCTATTATCACATACTCATTACATATTTTAATAATTTATGTTTCGCACAGTTAATATGTACTTATTTTCTATGTCATTTTTTAAAATGAAGGAAAGCATAAGTTGACTGTTGTTTTTTTTAAATCAAAATCGCAAAATATACATCAATGCAAAATAATCCAACATTTAAGACTTTTTTTAAATAATACTGAAATCTTTTAAAATAGAGTTAATTAAGAATGTAGTTAAAACTATTTCCTAACAAGACTTACTTTAAAATTAACCAAATTACGAAAGTTTAACTATTCACTGAACAAGGGTTGTTCTAAAATTAATTCAAGCTTTTCTCTGCAGCTAGACAAGAATTACACAAATAAAGGGGCTATAATAAGCTGAATTTTCTCTGACATTTATTACTTTTAACACTCTCGCAACCGTAATCCGTATGTGGGTGATTCTCCAATAAGTAGGCTCCCCCAGGGGGATACCTTCTTTAGGTATTCACGGGCTTCACAACCCCGGGGCACCTGAGTGATCTTTCTCCTTTCTTTTTCCACTTACTTCTCTTATCTTCCTTTCATCTTTGTTTCACTCTCATTGTGGTTTCCTCTTCGGAGGTGAGGGCAATTCTGTATGAGCCGATGTCATCCTGCATATCGACTCATGGAGAATTGTAAACCACCCACGTGTTGGCCGTGCGTGGCGACCCGTGTCCCTGGAAAGGGGGATCCTGGCAGTTGAGGGAAACCAACACACTGCTTTGGCCTCTGCTTCAGGTAGACGGGAGGTGCATTTGGTCCCGTATGCATCAATCGGCTGGTCAGCTGGCTTTAGTCACTGGCTCTAGGGATCAAGTGATCGAGCAACTACTAGTCATCTCGTTAAGGGTGGAGACTGACATAGGGTTGTCTTGTGACCGTATGGGCCCTGGTTAGCACTGGTGCACGAATGTGCATCCCCTTGTAGGGCTCGGGAGAGGGCGGTGCGGCCGGGGTCTGAATTTTATTATTTTTAAATATGGATGGAAACACTTCTTTTCCTTCTACTTCTCTCCCTAGTGGAGAGCAACAAACTGTACTGTCTTCGAAGAATACTAGCTTTTTCGTTGTGAAACGTACTGATAGTCACTCTGATTGCTCGTTTAAAAAAACTTCACCATTTCTCATAGCAAAAACTTTCCAGTCTGTTTTAGGAGATGGTCACACTCTCAAAAAACTACAATCTGGTGATTTGCTGGTTGAGGTTTCTACAACCAAACAATCACAATTTCTCTCAAACTGCATTACAATAGGCACATTTTCCGTTTCTGTACAAGCACATAAAACTTTAAATACAAGCCGCGGAGTAATATCTGAACCAGATCTTTTATACTCCACCAAAGATGAAATTTTAGAAAATGTAAAAGACCAAAATATCATAGATGTACGCCGTATATCACCATCCGTAAAAATGAGCAGGTAATTCCCACTAAACACATTATTCTGACCTTCAATAGCACTACTTTACCACCTAGAATTAAAGCAGGATATCTAAACTGTAAAGTCAGACCCTATATACCAAACCCTACCCGCTGTTTTAAATGCCAGCGTTTCGGTCATACTAAAACAAATTGTCGTGGATCCCTTACCTGTGCACGTTGTGCAGAAGTGGGCCATGACAATAATTTATGTGAAAAATCCGAACGCTGCGCTAACTGCAAAGGAAATCATACAGCATATTCCCGCAAGTGCCCTAACTGGAACCGTGAAAAAGAAATAGTTACCATAAAAATTACTCAAAACTTATCTTATCCTGAAGCCCGCAAACTTGTTGAAAATAGAACCCCATCTGTTGGAATTACCTACTCCAGCTTACTCAAAAAACAATCAACAGCCGTAAGACACACGGCTACACAAACTGATGTAACATATCCGCAAGATGAATCAACCGTAACGCAATCTACTAACACCACATCCTTTGAACCAGTAAAAATAACTGACTTGGAGAAGAAACAGCAGAAAATTACAGCTCTATCCAATAAGTCACCTCAACCCCAAAATAAAACAAAAGCTGCCACGAATACCATAATACCACAGAAACCTGATATCCCCAGAAAACAGAACCAAAAAAAACCCGCTCTACAAATGACTAAACAGAAAACCCCAACTCCTGTTTCTCTACAGTGGAAGACTGTGGGGAAGGGGAAGCAAAAATCTGGCATCAGTTCAGTAATTAAAAACATTAAAGATCCAAAACAACTGAAGCGTTACGCGGATGAGGTTATGGATGCCGAGTTATACTGCAGTGACTCGGATGCTGATGAAAATATTGTATTTGAAGAATCTGTGCCTGACCAAACTGTCTCTCCAAAATCAGTACACTCTAAACTTCCCCAAATTCCACTAGATAAAAAGAACACAAAAATTGCTATCAAAAATTCATCTTTAAAACAAAGTCGTAGATCAGATTCTGCAAAACATAATCTTCAAACTATTAAATCCACTACAGTATCTGAAACTCCTGCAAAAAAGAATAAAATAGAAAAAAATGAAACAAATCTAGGCAAAGATAATAAAATAAATCAAATAATTGTGGAGGATGAATACACTATGGAAATTCATCCTGAACCGGATGCTGAATTGGACGATGGAGATAGTATGTCTACTACCTCCGAACAAAATGACATAGATACATTTATCTAACTTTCCTTTTTATGACTAATATTATATCGTGGAACTGCCGTGGATATCACAATAAATACGACGAAATCCGTTATATTCTCTCGGACCATCAACCATTAATCTTAGCCTTACAGGAAACTCATCTAAAGCCCACTGACAAAGCAAAATTACGCAGCTATACAACCTACCGGAAAGATATGACAGCTAATGGAAAGGCCATTGGTGGTGTGGCTCTTTTTATTTCCAATAATTTACCCCATTCTCCTATTTCTTTAAATACTAACCTTCAAACTGTCGCAGTCCGTGTCCATATTAAACAACTCATAACAATATGCACCATTTATTTACCTCCAAATCAATATATTCAACCAGCAGATCTGGATTCTCTTCTTCTCCAACTCCCCATGCCTTTAATTATGGTAGGAGATTTTAATGCCCATAGCCAACTGTGGGGTAATTCTGATAATAACCGACGTGGAGATATAATAGAGAAATTAATTTCTGACAATGGCTTATGCCTACTTAATAATGGTGATTATACTTATTTTCATGAACCGAGCCGTACTTTCCATGCCATAGACCTTTCCGTTTGCTCCCCATCACTTTATCCATTATGGAACTTCTGGCTTTCAGACGACTTGCACGGCAGTGACCACTTCCCTATTTTTACTACATTGACTAATCCTGGTGGAGATTCTAGTGACTATCCAAAAAGATATGTATATGACAGAGCTAATTGGCAAACTTTTACTGCTCTTGCAAATATTACTGATAACATGATAGCTGATGATATTGACAAAGCACTTGATAATATAACTCAATGTATTATCAATGCTGCTGATGCTAGCATTCCAAAAACTTCTTCCTTTCATAAACACAGAAAATCATGGTGGAATAGTGACTGCCAGGCGGCAAAAAAGAAACAACAAAAAGCTTGGGGTCTTTTTCGGAGGTACCCAAATAACAATAACTACATATTATATAAAAAAGCAAAAGCTGAAGCTAGAAGAGTGCGACGTAAAAGCCAACGTGAATCCTGGGTTAACTATGTATCAAGCATAAACTCAAATACTTCCAGTAAAGAACTGTGGGCTAAAGTGAAAAAATGTATGGGCATTTACTCTGAAAATCACATTTCTATTTTAAAACATAACGGTCAAACTATCACCTCTCCTAAGAACATAGCCGAGACTATAGGGTCTACCCTAGCTTCTATTTCAAAATCAGACGCATATCCAGAACCTTTTTTATCATACAAGAGACGAACTGAAAAGACCAGGATTGATTTTAATTCTCATAACTCTTTTTCATATAATGTACCATTTACTATGTCAGAACTTTTAAAATGTTTGCAAGATAGTCGCTTATCTGCCCCAGGTCACGATGGCATCACATATATCATGATCAAGCATTTGTCTGCACCTTCTCTTGACAATCTGCTTTCTTTTTATAATAGAATTTGGATGGAACAGATTTTTCCTCGAGCGTGGTGTAGAGCTATTGTGATTCCTTTTCCTAAACCTGGAAAAGATGCTTCCAATCCAAGTAATTATAGGCCTATCGCACTCTCTAGCAACCTTTGTAAATTACTTGAAAAAATGGTCAATTGCCGCCTCGTGTATGTTTTAGAGACTAACCATATGCTAACTGCTTTTCAAAGTGGTTTCCGACGTGGTAGGTCAACTATCGATAACTTACTCCATCTTGAACATTATTTCGGACAGCCTTTCTCAAACGCAACCATTTGGTGTCAGTTTTCTTTGACATGGCGAAAGCCTATGACAGAACATGGCGATACGGAATTCTCAGAGATCTTTTTAACATGCACTTCCGCGGGAATCTGCCAATTTTTATCAAAAATTTTCTTGCCATTCGACTTTTTCAAGTCCGAATTGGGGGCACTTTGTCTAGCTTTTATGAACAAGAGGAGGGTGTACCCCAGGGAAGTGTCTTGAGTGTCACCCTCTTTGCTATTAAAATAAATGACATCCTTAAGCAGCTTCCTCCCTCAGTAAAAGGAGATTTATATGTAGATGACTTCCGTATCATGTGTATGGGACAGGATATCCGTTTTATTGAAAGACAGTTGCAAATTGCAATCACTCATATTATTAATTGGACTAATAAAAATGGTTTTATTATATCTCATGACAAAACTTCTTGTGTGCATTTTTGTAGACGTAGGGATCTACATCCAGATCCTGAAATTTTTATTGGTTCAACCCAAATACCTGTTGCGGACAGTGTTCGCTATTTGGGTTTAATTTTTGACAAGAAACTTACTTTTTTACCTCATATTTTAAACTTACGGACGAAATGTGAAAAATCACTGAATATACTTAAAGTACTTTCTAACACTTCTTGGGGAGCAGACCGTACTTCTCTTGTTAAAATATACAGGGCTGTGATCCGGTCAAAGATCGACTATGCCTGCCAGGTCTATGGCTCAGCTAGAAAATCTGTTCTTGAAAAACTTGACACAGTGCACCATAGCGCACTTCGTGTTTGCTCTGGTGCATTTCGTACATCACCTGTTTTAAGCTTATATGTTGACTGTAATGAACCTTCATTACATTATACCCGTGAAAAACTTTCTTTGGGGTTGTTTTACCGTCTCCTTTCACATCCTAGTCATCCACTTCATACATACATTTTAAACTCTGACAATGATATTCTTTATCAAAATCGTCCATCTTGCGTCCCGTCTTTTGGAGTCAGAATGAGAAGCATAACCAACAATAGCCCTCTGAGTAACATTGAGGTGAGTACTTGTCCACTGCATATTTATCCTCCTTGGCACCCACCTGATATTAAAACCCTTCATCCTTTTAAAAATTACGATAAAAAGAATTTACCGGCTGCTGCTTTTCAACAATTATTTGCTGCACACCGTTCAGATTATAAAAATTTTATCGACATTTATACAGATGGCTCAAAGAGTGGAAATGGTGTTGGCTGTGGCGTTTTTTGTAATAATATTTCTTTAAGTTATCAGCTTCATCCTTCTGTTTCTATATTTACAGCTGAATTAATTGCAATAGAGAGAGCCATGGTTCACATATCTAATCATAATAACACTTCCTTCATCATATATACTGACTCAAATAGTTCTATTGACGCACTTAAATCTTTTAAAAGACATGCTTATGTCACTACCATCCTGGATTTTCATATTAAATTGACTAGACGAGGTTATAATATTTTATTTTGTTGGATACCTGGACACATGGGTATTCCTGGTAATGAAAAAGCAGATGAGGCGGCAAGGCTTGCTCTTAACCCTTTACACCATAAAGTACCATTCTCAGACACTAAACTAATTATAAATCACTTTATTCATAATAACTGGCAAGAAAGTTGGAATTTAGAAATCAATAATAAACTACATTATATCAAACCAATTATCTTGACCTGGCCTCCAAACTATCCAAGAAAAACCGATGTTCTTCTGACTCGTCTGAGAATTGGACACTCTAGGATGACCCATAAACATCTTTTATTGAGGGAGGATGCACCCATGTGTCCACACTGTCATTTTGATTATCTTACCATTCATCATATTTTGACGGACTGTCCGGGTCTCCGGCACCTTTATAGACTCTATTTTAAAACTTCATCACCACTATTGACAAACCTCATTGGGGAAACACCCCATGGGGCACTCTTTGCTTTTTTAAAACATGCGGGCTTTTATTTTATGATTTAAGACCTCTTTAAACTTTAATTTTGACATTCCTTTTTTGGTAATCTGGATGGAAACCCCATCCAGATGCCTTTCTTGATACTAGCACCTTTACAGAATACTTGTCTTTAATTTTTTTAATGTTTTTTTTATAGTTTTTCGACTATATCTGGATGGGATATCCCATCCAGATAGCCTTTTCTATTTCGTTTGTTTAACCCCATGTTTTTCATATTTATGTCTTTGTTTGGCGCAGCATGTCCCTAAAGGGATTTTGCGCCATTAAACCCTATACAACCAACCAACCAACCAATAAGTAGGCAGTTTCACTCTGTGAGTTAGTGAAAAGTTAAAGCTAAATAATAATGATAAAAAATATATTTTAGAAAAAAGGTTGAATTAAAGTGGTATAAGAGTGTAATTAACAGTACAAATTTTAAAAAATGAATAAATGATAAAATAAATTGAAAAATTTAACAAAAGACGTTAAAATATGTTTTAAAAATATAAGTGCAGTTAAGAAAAAAAAAAAATATTGGACAAAAGTGAAGAGTAGGAAAGTCAAGGAGTAGCAAATGCAGTGCTGCCACAGGTGACTATTTTTATATTCCGTTTGTACCAGTATTTTTCTAATATAAATTTTGAAGTAGATTTTTCCTGAAAATGTTGTCAAACTGTTTATTAAGGATTTCTGTTTTAAGAAAGTGGTGCCACTTAGAATTAAAAAATAGTCGCTCGTGGCAGCCCAGAGATGATATTTCACGATCTAAAATAAAGAAGCTTTCCAGAGTTTTTTTTGTTGTGTGTGTTATAGACTAACAGATCTCACTTTGTTATTAATAAAAGTATATATGTATATAGTGTATATTTTTTTGTTTTTTATAAAAAAAAGTAAAGAGAAATATTAATGAAATTTAAGAGATATTTAACATTACTTTTACCAAGAGGTTTCAAAAGACACCTTTCAAATTTTAACTGAAAACTATTCACTATGTTTAATCATTTCCCTACAGTTAATTCTTTGACTTTTCACACAAGAGTTGTTAAATTAATTTAGCGATAGCTTTTTCCTGCGGCTCATCCTGGATCTAGAAATATGCGTATGATATGTAGTCAATCAGGGTAACTTTGACCTATCAGATAAGTTTGGTCAAAGGGAAAATAAAAAATTAAATCTGATACATCACTTGAGTTAACGACAAAGGTTTGATCTCAAAATAGAGATAGCAGCCTTAATGTGAGTTTGGCAGCTCATTAGAAATAATTCGTCAAGGTTCCACCATGGCAGAATGGATCAAAGTTTAGTAAAGATGGAGCAAAATTACCCTGATTTGGCGCAAAGTTACTGTAATTGACTGTACCTATTTTTACCATGAGGTGTCATTTGACAACTTAAGGATTTCATAATTTCTAAGTTAAAACAATGTTACATATTCAATGTTACATATCAACACCATTTTACCGCATCATATAAACTATAATCAGATTAGAGAATCCCGATTTCAGTTATGACAGAAAATATAGGAATTGCTGCATAATTCTGATATTCGTTTGTTTTCCGCCCTGTTGCATTATAGTGTCGATCGTTGCAGTGATTTTTTCAAAAAATTGAATAACGCGCTTCGTTCTCCAATTTTAGTAGTAAATTCAATGCATATTAATTTTTTTTTCATTCGATATAAAAACTGTGGTATTCAATAAGGAAAAAAATTTTATTACACTGCTTGATTATGATTACTTTACATTATGATTATTATTATTGTTGTTGTTGTTGTTATTGTTATTACTAAGATTAATATTTTATGCATGAAAGTGAAGGCTTGTTAAGTTAATACTATTAAAGTTTTTGATTTTCTAATAAAAATAAAAATAAAAATGAAGAAGATTATATTTTTAAATTGTTGTTCCTGTTGACGTAAAATGTTTTTGATTACACTTCTGTATATTATAATTGTCTATGTATTTTATAGATTGCTACATTAAGCTAGAACTTATTATCAGATTAAATGATCGCGAATAAATACGCATCAATGTATTAATAAATATATTGCTCAAACTATCTAATTCAACTGATAATTAAAAATTGAAATAGTTTGGTACTTAATTGTATTCAAACGCAAAAATATCAAAGGACGCTTTTTGGTCGAAATAGGTAAACACAAAATCGTGGTAGAGATAGTGTTTTGATAGACAAACAAAAGTCACATAGAACTAAGTTCAGCTAAATGTGCTGAATAATTTTAAATAAAAATTCTGATGTAATCAAGGTTGAATAGAATTTTTACAGAATAGTCAGCTGACGCAATTTCATTGGGAGGGGACTGAAGTAACAGGGATAGTAGTGAGAAAATTTGTGAAAATTGCTTATCCAAAAGTTATTCTAGAAGTTATGCTTATCCAAAAGTTAGTCTTAGTGAGATTGCAATGTGATATTTTGAACTAAGCAAAAGTATGTTACATCATGATAAAATCATAAATAAACAAAAATAATTATAAAAAAAAAAAAAAAACTTAAGTAAGGGACAATAGTCACAAGTAATATAAATATTCTTATCTTTCTATTTATTTTGCAGCTTGTAACTGCTTTTGAAATTTAGATAATTAAACCGCGTGACTTTCAGAGCAAACAATATTACTGCTTCTACTAAATATAACTGTCCTCCAAATTTTATCTGACCTCTTGATGGTCACGTGAGCGCTTTTATAAAAGGGGACAGTAATGATATAAAAAAAAAAAAAAAAAAAACTAAGGGGCAACTTTCTCTGGCCAGAATAAATGTAGAACTACTTATAATTTACAATGCAATTTTTTATTTTGTACTTTAAAAGGTAAATTTAAATTTTGTATAGCAAGATTTCTAAAAATTTGTCATAGCATATAAATCAGTAGCAGAAGATCGGTGCATGGAGTGGGAAACAAGAAAGAGAAATGACAATTTGAGTATTTAAAGTATCATAGGAGTAAAATTTACAGCTATTTTCTAGAAAATTCTTTTCATGATTGTATAAAATTATTTTATGTAGATGCATAAAATGTATGCTAACTAAAATTACATCAACGATAAAATCTAGCATATATAGCAAAAGTACATAAATTACCAATTTATCGGGGAATCGCCCATATAAATTGCAAAAATCCTTTAAATTAGACACAGGCACTTCAGTGAAAAAAAAAATTCCAAATTTAACATAGCATTTAGTCTTTTAAATAATGGAAAATTCACTATTTGATAACAGTTGTGCAGAAAGATTCAAAGAAGTACATTTGATTCTCATCATGAAGTGGTTAACAATTTAGTCATTCTTTTCATAACGTACAAAATGATGTCACAGAATATTTTTTTAAAGAGTAATTGAATTTAAAAATATGTTATAATTAAAAAAATAAAATTTTCTTATGAAAATAATGTGTTTACAGACTCTAAAAAAATAATGTCTGTGTGTTATTACAACCTTTCTTTGTATTCTAATGACTGGGCATATAAAGTTGATTTAAAATTTTCTTTTCAAAGTGTATTATACATTTGTGTTCTAGGTATTTAAAAATTTGCTTCAGAGGCTGCATTTATAAAAGTTATTTTTTTATTAATAGTATTATTTGATAAATAACTCCTGTTACAAGAAACTGAATTATATCTGTAAACAAACGATAGCTGTTAAACAACACAGCAGATGAGATAGAAAAAGCTTTTGTTAGGAAACAGAAAATTTCTCAATCATTTTAAAGGTACCAATAATTTGGAAGCTTTATCTGTATAAAATATTTATAAAACAAAAATAACTGTGAAAAGAAAAGCATGTACATAAAGATGACATCATCAGTTTCATTGATAAGGTAAATACAGGTATGGATTATAAAGTAGTAAAATTTAACATCTAATAAAAAATACACAAAACTTAATTTAGACACATCATTCGAATCAGTCTAATATTTAGTATGTTACAAGTAATTTTTAACCCTTTCAGGTTTAGTGTACTATTAATAATATATGTCTTTTAGTCACAAAGTTTAGATTTAAAGTATAATAATCTTCAAAAACATAACAATCGGAAACCTCCAACTAAGTCTCTACAGCATGTTCTGTACTCAATATATATAATGCAAGAATGTAAGTTTTAAATATAATTTAATCTAATATACATACACAATTTCAATCTTAAGTAGTTCTTAATCCAAAGTAAAATAAAATAAAATAAGTTAAGAATGTGAAATTTGAAACTACCGGAGTGAATGATTCATAGGGATTTGGGAAAGTATCATTTGTAAATCATTAAAAAAATTAATAGCTAAAATTCTTGAAAAAAAAACATTCATTCATTCGTAAATCATAAAAAAATTAATGTTTAAAATTCCTGAAACATTAAGAACCGAATTGTCGAGTGCTAAAGCATCCACCAGCTCTCTAAAAAAATTCGATAAAAATCTATAAATTTCTATATAATTCTACAAAAATTTTCTAAAAAATCTCTA
The DNA here is from genome assembly GCA_964019185.1 of Maratus speculifer. Taxonomy (NCBI): domain Eukaryota; kingdom Metazoa; phylum Arthropoda; class Arachnida; order Araneae; family Salticidae; genus Maratus; species Maratus speculifer. The sequence goes on along the minus strand of OZ025289.1, from coordinate 273,179,789 downwards.
AAAAAAATTTTTTTTTCAGCAATTGTTTTGTATGTTAGACCCCTGTACTGGATACACAAGATGTCCCAGGATTATATGACTAACTTTAAGAGTAGGCCAGGTACATGACAAGGATTCAGATTTGTGTAGCAACCTATGGCGGGAGTGTCATGGGAAATTAGTATGACAGGCACAAAATCGAAGAGACACGAGATTGAGATCATCTGAAATAATTTATTGGTCAAAGATATTACATGTGCTATGACAGATGGTATGTAAAAATGTCACAAAAAAAGTTCAAAATTTCCACCATTGGTATTGATGCATGCTTTATATCGTCGAACCATGGATTGGTGAACTCGCTCAAATACACTTGAATTTAGTTGGATATCCGCAGCAGCACAGACGAGTCTTGAAACCAGATCTGTATAGGAATCTACAGGCGTTGCACACACAGAACTTTTCAGTGCATCCCAAAGAAAGAAATCTACGCTGATTAAATCACGAGAGCGTGGAAGCGAGGGAAGCAGTTCACTATGGCCAATCCATCAATGATCAAACACCAGATTCAAATGTTCACGAATATACCTGCCATAATGGATAGGTGCCACATTATGTTGAAACAGCATAAAGTGTTTAACATGTTGTGGCAAAGTATCAAATATGATATGTAGCACTTCTTACAAAAAATATGCGATAATCTGCAGATGTTAGAGAAGCTGGCAACAAGTAAAGTCCGACTATTAAAAGGTTGACGATCACACCAGCCCAAACATTTACTGAAAAACGATGTTAAGCAGATGTGGTTTCACGCCATGGGAATTCTAGCCCGCCCACAAATGGGCAATGTGGTGGTTGAATATACTATACTGCATGAAGTACGACCTATTCGTAAATAAAACGTAGGATGGGAAATGCGCTTCATAGCGACATTTGTAGAAATAGCCACATGCAAAATGTACAAGCACAGGATGATCTGTGAGGAGCAGTGACTGTAGCAAATGGTCTGGGTTCACGTTACAAAACACGAAGGAAACTACTCCGAGAATCTCCTACGGTAAAATCGATTTCTCGTACGGTTGTACTCGGATTCCTTCGGACAGTATCAAATACATTTTGTTCCATGCTGTGCGTTCGAGTCACTCGTGGCCTGCCCTCACTATGCCTATTACGATTTTGCAAAGTTAGCAAAAGCAGATTGACGCTAGTTTGTTCTATCAATTTGGCACTAACTCATATGAATGCATAGTTTTAATATGCTTATGATTTGATAAAAAATAACGATTTATCACAAGTTACCTTTCATTGTTGCAACCGTTTTTAAATCATAAGCATATTAAAACTATGCATTCATATGCGTTAGTGCCAGGCTGTCGCCATGCTGGATACTTTTTTTGAAATTGGTTAGTATATTTTTAAAGCATATTGTATTTATTTATCGTAGAAATAAATATATTTGTAACTTTATTTGTTTTTACTTTTAACAACGAATAAAAGTTTTTATTGACAGTGGATATAATTGGAAACTAAAATCAACCTATACATTTTTTCTAAGATAGTTATAAACCAGAATGAAGGGATTTGGTTAAGAATGGAATACACGAAATTACTGAAATGAATGTGGGAAATTTATTTAACAAAATAACTTTTCAATTAGCATTCTACAAAAATTTTTAAAAATTAGGACATTCGCTAAAGTGATTAACTATTTATTAACTATTTATTAACTATCTTTGTTTAATAGTGTAAATATATTTGTAACTTCTATTTTTTCTTTATTTTGTTTCATTTTTAACAAAGAAGACATTTTTTTTATTTAAAGTAGATACAATTGAAATATACCAACATATAAATGTTTTAGGAGGTGCTTTTTAAACCAGACTGAAAGAATTAAAGTAAAAATGGTAGACACGACTTACCGGTGTGAATGAATTAATCAAATTTAAGAAAAATAATGTTTTAATTAGCTTTTTAACAGTATCTGTAAGAATTACTTTCAACTACCTTTGTTTTACCCTAAAAATAAATATATTTGTAACTTCAATTTATTTTACTTTGAACAAAAAATAAAAGTTTTATTTACAGTGGATTGGAAAATAAAATCAATGTATATATATTTCTTCTTAGGTAGTTTTAAAACAGAATGAAAGCATTACGTTAAGAATGGTAAGCACAAAATCACCGAAGTGGATGAAAAACAGTGAAAATTTTCTTTGTTTTATCATAGAAATAAATATGTTTGAACCTTCTGTTATTTTTCTTCTTTTATCCATTACTTTTAGCAAACTAGAAAAGCTTTAATTTAAAGTGGATACAATTGCAACGTATCATGATATTTTTCTGAGGTAGTTAGTTCTCAAATTAGAATGAAAACATAGCATTAAAAATGGGACACACGAACTGCCTATCTTAGCTTTTTAATATAGCTGTACAAATTTGAATAGTAACTTTAACTATCTGTTTTTTTATCATATATATATATGTATATGAAAATATTTGTAACTTCAATTGTTTTTATTTTCATGCAAAAAAAGTTTTTATTTATAGTGGATACAATTAGAAACCAAAATCAACATATACCTCTTTTCTGAGGTAATTCTAAACCCGGTACTTCTTAAAATTCTACTTTAAGAATGAGAAACACGAAATCACCAAAGTGAATGAATTAAACAGATTTAACAAGATAACGTTTGAATTAACTTTCTAACAATATCTGTATAAATTCGGATGGTAATTTTAATTTTCTTTGTTTTATCGTATAAATATGTTTGAAACTTCTGTTAATTTTTTTTACTTTTTTTCCATTACTTTTAGCAAAGAAGAAAAGTTTTTATTTAAAGTGGATACAATTGGAATGTATCACGCTTTTTTTCTGAGGCAGTTCTCAAATTAGAATCAAAACACTGCATTAAAAATAGGACACACGGACTGCCTATCCTAGCTTTTTAATACAGCTGTACAAATTTGAATAGCTACTTTAACTTGTGTTTTTTTATCATATATATAGGTTATATATTATATATGAATATATTTGTAACTTCAATAAATTTTATTTTCACACAAAAAAAGTTTTTATTTATAGTGGATACAACTGGAAACTAAAATCAACATATACCTCTTTTCTAAGGCAATTCTAAACCCGAATGAAAATATTACTTTAAGAATGACAAACAGGAAATCACCGAAGTGAGTGAATTAAACTGATTTAACAAGATAAATGTTTGAATTAACATCCTAAACAATATCTGTAAAAATTCGGATGGTAATTTTAATTTTCTTTGTTTTATCGTATAAATATGTTTGAAACTTCTGTTATTTTTTTTACTATTTTTCCATTACTTTTAACAAAGAAGAAAAGTTTTTATTTAAAGTGGATACAATTGGATCGTATCACGCTTTTTTTCTGAGGTCGTTCTCAAATTAGAATAAAAACACTGCATCAAAAATTGGACACACGGACTGCCTATCCTAGCTTTTTAATATAGCTGTACAAATTTGAATAGTAACTTATATATATATATATATATATATATATATATATATTCATATAAATATATTCTTTATGAATATATAATATATCATATAAATATATTCATACAAATATATTCATATGTATATACATATACATATGAATATATTTGTAACTTCAATTGTTTTTATTTTCACACAAAAAAAGTTTTTATATACAGGGTGAGTCATAAATATCGAAACAATAGGCTATCTCCTTAAATATTGCATAATAGATCCATACTTCCAGTTGCAAAAACTCATAAAAAGGTGTCATTTCTGATAATATAAGTTGCAACTCCATGGGGGGGGGGGGGTCCATTTGAAAAAATACGAAAATTAAATTTTTATACGGCCCCCGTAGAGCAAAATTCCCAATTAAGAACTTATTACTTATCCATTCCTAAATTGAACAAAAAAAATTTCACCTCCGTATCTGAAAACCTAACAGAGATATTAAAATCCAAAATTCTCAAAAATTCGTGACTTGCACCACTTTACCATGCCTGTAAACGAAGTGTTTTTCATCCATTTTTAAAACAAATAAAGGATCGTCCACAAATTGTCCATTATTATATGTCGGTTTAAGACCGTGCGTCTTATTTGGACATAATAAAGCAGCGTATTTATTCAAATCAAAACTTGTTTTCAAAACATGTTGATCGTTAGCACTGGAGGTCTGAATAGATCGAAATAACTAGGTCCGGTCCTAAACCGACCCATAGGGAAAAAAGTTCAGCCCGGCATGAAATAACATTAAAATCATAATCCGAACCAGCCTGGAAAAAAGCTTAAATCATAGCCGGCTCAGCCGTGAATTTCTACATAGTTTTTTACTTCAGTATAGTTAAAAATTGTTTCACGTGGAGGAGTTCTGACGAAAAATACTTAATATAGAATTTCGTTTTTCATATTTATACTTTTTATTATTAAAGAAGCGCCAAAGGCTGTGATATATTTATTTTATCAATGAATCTCTGTTTATATGCAAATGTTTCACTTATATTTTATTATCGCTAATCCATATCCCGTGCGTTGGAGATTTACAAAAATGTTATACAGTGAAACCTTTTAAGACGGAATCACATAGGAAAGAAAAAATACGTAATAGACAAGTGCCGTTCCTAGGAGGGTTAAATGGAGTTTATTTTTTTTCAGATATTATTGTATTTCTTTTGCATGGATATCAACACATTTTCTGTTTAAGACAGAATTCCTTCGTAGGCAGATTTTTTTTCTTTATTTTATTTTGTTTTATTTTTCAGCATTTAAATATACTATTCTAAAAAAAAAAAAAAAAAAAAAAAAAAAAAGAGTTTTTTTTTTTTTTTTTTTTTTTTTTGTAAAATAAAAGCGATTTTAAAATTCATGTGGCTTTTGTAAAAATATTGATTAAACCAAATTTTACTTATTTTATGCACGTATTAGGTCTTTGATTTTAATAAGTATTGTTCAAGTCTGGGATTGAAAATATAGTCCAGGGCAGGCCTGGGAAAAGGAAGCAGTTCCCTCTGGTATGAAAAATACATAAGACCCGGATAGGCGAGTCTTCAGAAAAAAGTAACGTCTCGGTCATGATCTGATCTGAGTCCAAAATACAGATTTTTAAACAGCCTCTCCAGGACGATAAAAAGCTTGAAGTTGTGAGAACTAAATTTTTAAAAAGGATTGAATCTACATCTTAGAAAAGCATTCTTTTAAATAACTGATGGACAGTAAGACAGTACATTTCGTTTTTCTGTATAATGACATTTTTCCCGACTGTTTCTTGTCTTTAAATTATTAAAAGTTAAGAATTGTTAAAGAAAAAAAATGCAAACTTGAAACATGTCATTTTTAATTATTTTACATTAGTTTTGTTTAAAAAAATGAATTATTTACTTTTGAAAATATGATTTTTGAAAATATGATTTTTTAAAAGTTATTATTTTTTAAATAAATATTTTTAATAGTTCTAAAATAAATATTGAAAAACAAGATTTCCGAAACAAAACTAAAATGAGATTTTCATTTTTAATTAAATAGAAAGAAATTGAAATCCGATAACTAATGTTTTGAGTTATAACGATTTTTAATTATCCCTTTTAAACCAGTACTAACCATATGAAATTTTTATAAATTTTATGATAAATTTTAGGATGTGATTTTCTTAGCAAATTATATGGCTAACCATTACAAAAAAAAGAAAAAATCACAATTCTAACTAGATAGATTTTTTTACGCGTTTCCTAAAACTGTTAAAGTAACATTGTCTTTTGAATTGCGCGTATTTCAATTTGTGTCTAATCTCTTAAAACCTGATGAATTATTCAAACGGTTATAACTCCACGAATTTTAAAGATATGAAGATGCAACTTTTTGTGTATTATTCAGGACTGGATAGGGAAAGTTTTCCTAATTGGAATTTTTATCCTACGGGGGCCGTATAAAAAGTTAATTTTCGTACTTTTTCAAATAGACCTCCTCATGGAGTTGCAACTTATCTTATCAAAAATTTCACCTTTTTTTTTTATGAATTTTTGCAATTGGAAGTATGGGTCTAGGGGCAATATTTAAGGAGATAGCCTATTGTTTCGATATTTATGACTCACCCTGTATAGTGGATACAATTGGAAACTAAAATCAACATGTACCTCTTTTCAAAGGTAATTCTAAACCCGAATGAAAGTATTACTTTAAGAATGAGAAACACGAAATTATCGGAATGAGTCAAACATATTTACAACAATAGCATTTGAATTTCTATCAATAACTGTAAAATTTCAGATGGTAATTTTAACTATCTTTGTTTTGTCGTACAAATATATTTTAAACTTTTGTTTTTTCTTTACTTTTAACGAGAAAAAAATCCTTTTTTAAAAGGGGTTCGGGAAACTAAAATTTCCAAATTTTCAAAAAAAGTTTTATTGGATATAACACATATGTATATCTGTACTATATGTATTATGTGTATATACATACATTCTGGTTAAGAACTATCCCAGAAATAAATTATACATCTTTCTTTTTATTTGCTGCTTAAAATGTAGTTTAAATCATGTTTCTATCGTAATGGGAATAGGAAATATATTTTTTTTTCGTTTTGGTTTGTTAAAAAAAAAAAAAAAAAAAAAAAAAAAAAAAACTACCTTTTAAGCAATGGTTGTCATGGAAACGACTTCCTATAAAAACATTTGAAGATAAATGAATGAAACTTGGAACATGTCTTTTTGAATTGTTTTACTTTAATTTTCGTTTAGCAAACTTGAAAGAAAAATGTTTACTTTTGAAAATAGGCTTTTTTAAAAATAAAGTTACATCATATTTTCTTAAATTTTTACTTTAAATATTTTTAATTTTTATTTATATCAATATTTTTTTAAAATGCTGAATCATAGTTAAAGCTTATACATTTCTGTTTATTTAAATAAAAAGAAAGTTGAAATTTTACAAATAACATTTCGAGTTATAACGATTTTAAATTATGATTTTTTAACAAATTCAAATTTTTAAATAAGAAAAATCATACGATTTTGTTTAAAAAAAATGGTTAATCCTCACAAAAGATTGCTAAATTTAAACTCAATGAATAAAAAATTATTATAAAAAATTGTCGTGGATCTTCTCTAAACTAAATAGTTTTAAATACTGAATAGACGGAAGCCTCAGGAAACATTAATAAATTCAACATCTAAAATTCCTGAATCGTTAAGAATAGAACTGTTTCCGCTATGGCATCTCTCAGTTGTACAAATCAAGGAGACATAAAACGTTGTAATCTCTAACAAATTCTTTTTCTTTTAACAATTGTAACATAAGTTAAACCTTCTTAATCAATATATAATACTCGAATAAAAGATTTAGATCAGAATCGAAACTAAAATCAAAGTACATTTCGGTTCTTCATTAATTTGTAAACCGGAATGAAAGGATTACGTTAAGATTGTGAAATACGAAACTCCCGCTTTATATATGATTTGCAGAGATTCAGAGAAAGGAAACACGATTTTGTATTAGTTTCCCAACACAAGTGTTAAAGAAAACAAATAATAAAAAGCGGAAAGGGAAAGAATAAATAGAAGTTATCATGTTTTTTTTTTTTTTTTTTTTTTTTTTTTTTTTTTTTTTTTTTTGGGGGGGGGGGGGAGGAGGATAGCCATTTTGCTAAGATAATATATTCTTAAAAGGGTAAGTCGAAAAATTTGTTTCTATATGATGTAGTGTTTTTATTTTAGACAAATACTAGATTGCATACATAAAGAACTAGGTTGTTTAGTTAGTTCATTGGGTTTAATTTCCCAACGGGATTCAATAAGTTTGAAGTTGCTTACAAACACGGCGAACCCAAAAATATTATTGTTATGTCTACTTGAAAGTGGAAAAAGCACTTTTTATTTGCCTCTACCCACAATTAGGCCAAAGTGATCGTGATAATGATAGCACATCACGGAGAATGGGGGGCCTGCAAACGACCCTAATTACTCTCTTCATTATTTCATTTAAAATAATAAAAATATTCTTTATCCAATGATGAAGAAAAATCAAGTATAAAGTTATAAAAATATAAAATTAAAAAGGTAAAAAGTTACCTGTTGAATCCTTGGCTTTTGATGACAAATAAATCCAGACAATAGGCACAAGAAATTAATATACGAACAATTTTCGAAGAAAAAAAATATATTTTATTTCATGAAGAACTTGTTGCTTTTTTCATGAATAAATATTTCTTCACAAATTTATATTTTTGGTGACTCGTACATATTAATTTCTCACTTGATAAACAACCATTTCATAACATATGTTAATCACAACTATTGCTATCTCCAAGCAATAAAAATTCTTTTCATAACATATTCTAGATATCTCAACAACATGTAATTAAACAATTTTCTTCATGACATAAAAGGAGAATAAATTATTATTTCTTTTTGAAAAAGAACACCTCTCATAATATGAACTTTCAAAACAAAATACATCATACTTCATATTGTATAGATACATGCCAATATTTTCTTTATAACGCCCCGTAAATATTAAAAAAAATTATATATATATAATGGGCCAGATAACGACATGAAGGAACTTTATGTAAATAAATATTTGCGTCTCACGAAAAGAAAAGATTTTCACCTCTGCTTGTTTGTCAGAGGACTGGCATCACATAAAACAATAATTGAAGAAGATTCGAGCACCAATAATAGCTGCAGAAAGATTATTTTTTAACGATGAGGTGATGAAAGATGAAATAGGTATTAAGTGGACTCATGATGACATTCTACATCACTTATGATGCTTCCACAAGAACACCAACCAGAAGATCTATGGAGTGCGCGTATTTACGTTGAATAATTCCAAAAGAGAAGGCACATAAAACGAATACATTCAGGAATGCATTAAACCACTTCATTGCTCCTCGCAACCTTAAAAAATCAGCCTATTCTAAAACCATGCGGGGATCACAGCAGCATAGAACGGAGCCCGTATAAAACGGCTTCAAAGGGGCGCGCACATGGCCCGAACTTCCACCCAAAACCTGCAGTCATCGGACCGCATCCATCACAGCAGGTGTTTCGTAGCGCAACTAACGCAGGTGGCCGCGCGCCCAGGGGAAAAAGAGAAAGGGTTATTGTAAATGCAAAATACGCCAATTTGGCAGTTAGCAACAGAGGGGGTGAGGAAAAACTAAGCCAAATTACAATATACAGTATGAAAAGATATGTAACTAATAAGAATAAAATTGATAACCATCTTAAGAGGGGAGGCCAAAGCCGGTGGCCATGTACTTAACGGCTTGAAATACGTCACCTGTGAAATTTAATTTGATAGGTTAGGGGTGTGTCCGAATAAACGGAAGTTCCACCCAAAAGAACTAGCGAGAAAGTTCTCGAACAAATTTAAAACCGGAAGGAATGATTTCAAACAGAATTTTACCGGCTTGGAACAATCGAAAGCTAAGCAAGAAAGAAAACAATACAGGCGACGAAATGAAAATAAGTGAAACCGAAATTAAATTTAAATTGAGAACATTAATAAAAAGGAAGGTGATATGAAATAAAATGGCTAATAAAATGAATTAAATTAAACATATGGGGGGGTTATGGAGTAACCACCACATATTACCCAGGGTCCCCCGAAAGAAAATATTGGTGAGATGACAAAAATGACAATTTTTCATCGAGACAATATTTTCTAACACATGTACAAATATACTAAATAATTACACAAAATAAATATCAGAAGTAGTTATAAGAATATACATAATTGTTGTACATGATATTTAAACAATAAAAAAAATAATTACTGTTATGATAGTAATCCTTATGAAAATATACCAACTGTAGTAAATGTTAACATGAAAGGTATATAAAGTTTCTTTCAGAGGTATCTATCATATATATCAAAAAAATTTAAAGTCTATGTGCAGAAAAACAGTCCATAACTTTAAAGAGTCTCTTGTTAGGCTGTGCACAATGCACTTATAATAGTAGAATGCTTTAGCAATGTCAAAATATTTGATTACACAATAATATGTATATTTATATTCTCAGTTGTGAACAAAAATGAAATATACTATAACTGTATATGAATCATGTTATAACTATATATAACATATATGGTTTCAAATAACACATAATAAATTAAATGAATTTGTAAGTTGAAAATTGAACAAAAATATATATATAAATGGTGTAGAGAGATTAGTTATGCTCTCATAAAAAAAAATTTCTTATATCACCACATAGCCTTTTAAGCTTTCAATAAATCTTAAATGAATAACTTTAGTATTATTCAATAACACATTTTTGCAGAAAATAAAATTAATAAGTTGCAAAAAAAAAAAAAATGTCAACAAAAGCATGATATTATTTTTCAACAAAAATATCTTCAAAATGAATATAATAATTTTCAAAGAGAGAATTTTTACACTCTCATAAAGGCATATTCTTGAACATTTTCAAAATAAATTGACAATAATTGCATAAATATCTTTAATACTATACTTCATTCAAAATAAACATAAAACATAAGATGTTTAATATTTTGAAAGAGGAAGAAACTTATATGAATATGTCAATCTTATATATGACTTGATAATGTCAACTTACAAAGAAAAATCAATTGTGTCAAAATTTCTATATAGAAGATATCTAGAACATATTTACTTGTAATTTTCAAAGCATTTTTAACAAAAATAAGTAAGTGATCACTTTTGCATTTGTCATAAATCAAGAATTTGCTTTATATAAATATATATTGACTCAATCAACATCTTTGGATAAATATATATATAATGCCTCAATCAACATCTTTGGATCCAAAGTATAAATACCCAAAAGTATACAAAAAAATATTATATACTACTTATGGTGAGTCATTCACTTTCTATATTTCAACAAGAAGAGAAGAAATATTAGTATGTATAAGTTTATCATGCACTTTCTTTTCTTTTTCTTTTTTTAAAAGAGGTTAAATGTTAAAACATGCATGCATTGTAAAGAGCAGACACAATAGAGAAAATAATTTGATGAGTACTCATCTTTATGTTTACCTTATATCAATTACAATTTCACCTTTCTTATTAGAATGAAACATTTGTCAAAAATCACTTTAAATAATGATATAGTATTATAACAAGAATATAAAAAGACAAATTCTTTCTCCATTTTTTGCATCAACTATTGTAATTAAAGGAAATAAAATGTTATGTCTACTTGAAAGTGGAAAAAGCACTTTTTATTTGCCTCTACCCACAATTAGGCCAAAGTGATCGTGATAATGATAGCACATCACGGAGAATGGGGGGCCTGCAAACGACCCTAATTACTCTCTTCATTATTTCATTTAAAATAATAAAAATATTCTTTATCCAATGATGAAGAAAAATCAAGTATAAAGTTATAAAAATATAAAATTAAAAAGGTAAAAAGTTACCTGTTGAATCCTTGGCTTTTGATGACAAATAAATCCAGACAATAGGCACAAGAAATTAATATACGAACAATTTTCGAAGAAAAAAAATATATTTTATTTCATGAAGAACTTGTTGCTTTTTTCATGAATAAATATTTCTTCACAAATTTATATTTTTGGTGACTCGTACATATTAATTTCTCACTTGATAAACAACCATTTCATAACATATGTTAATCACAACTATTGCTATCTCCAAGCAATAAAAATTCTTTTCATAACATATTCTAGATATCTCAACAACATGTAATTAAACAATTTTCTTCATGACATAAAAGGAGAATAAATTATTATTTCTTTTTGAAAAAGAACACCTCTCATAATATGAACTTTCAAAACAAAATACATCATACTTCATATTGTATAGATACATGCCAATATTTTCTTTATAACGCCCCGTAAATATTAAAAAAAATTATATATATATAATGGGCCAGATAACGACATGAAGGAACTTTATGTAAATAAATATTTGCGTCTCACGAAAAGAAAAGATTTTCACCTCTGCTTGTTTGTCAGAGGACTGGCATCACATAAAACAATAATTGAAGAAGATTCGAGCACCAATAATAGCTGCAGAAAGATTATTTTTTAACGATGAGGTGATGAAAGATGAAATAGGTATTAAGTGGACTCATGATGACATTCTACATCACTTATGATGCTTCCACAAGAACACCAACCAGAAGATCTATGGAGTGCGCGTATTTACGTTGAATAATTCCAAAAGAGAAGGCACATAAAACGAATACATTCAGGAATGCATTAAACCACTTCATTGCTCCTCGCAACCTTAAAAAATCAGCCTATTCTAAAACCATGCGGGGATCACAGCAGCATAGAACGGAGCCCGTATAAAACGGCTTCAAAGGGGCGCGCACATGGCCCGAACTTCCACCCAAAACCTGCAGTCATCGGACCGCATCCATCACAGCAGGTGTTTCGTAGCGCAACTAACGCAGGTGGCCGCGCGCCCAGGGGAAAAAGAGAAAGGGTTATTGTAAATGCAAAATACGCCAATTTGGCAGTTAGCAACAGAGGGGGTGAGGAAAAACTAAGCCAAATTACAATATACAGTATGAAAAGATATGTAACTAATAAGAATAAAATTGATAACCATCTTAAGAGGGGAGGCCAAAGCCGGTGGCCATGTACTTAACGGCTTGAAATACGTCACCTGTGAAATTTAATTTGATAGGTTAGGGGTGTGTCCGAATAAACGGAAGTTCCACCCAAAAGAACTAGCGAGAAAGTTCTCGAACAAATTTAAAACCGGAAGGAATGATTTCAAACAGAATTTTACCGGCTTGGAACAATCGAAAGCTAAGCAAGAAAGAAAACAATACAGGCGACGAAATGAAAATAAGTGAAACCGAAATTAAATTTAAATTGAGAACATTAATAAAAAGGAAGGTGATATGAAATAAAATGGCTAATAAAATGAATTAAATTAAACATATGGGGGGGTTATGGAGTAACCACCACAATTATAAACATCGAGTTGTATTTTAAAAAAAATCTTAAAAAATAAAATGAACAAAAATATTGAAATCTCTCACAAATTCCCTTTATTTTAACAATTGTAACGTAAGTTACGTAATCAATATATAATACTCGAAAAAAAGTTTTCGATCACAATTGAAACTAAAATCAATGTGTATTTCCGTTCTCAAGTAATTCGTAAACCGGAAGGAAATGATTACGTTAAGATTGCGAAATATGAAACTCCCGATTTATAAATGATTTGCAGAGATTCAGAGAAAAGAAACACGTTTTTGTATTTGTTTCCTAACACAAGCGTTAAAGAAAACAAATAACCAAAGCGGAAAGGGATAGAATGAATAAAAGTTAGCAGTATTTTTTGGGGATAGCCATTTTGCTAAGATAATATATTCGAGAAGGGAAAGTCGAAAAATTAGTTTCTATGTGTTATTAATGTTAGTGTTTTTATTTTAGACAAATACTAGGCTGCGTACACAAAGAAATAGGTTGTTTAGTTAGTTTATTGGATTTAATATCTTAATGGATTCCAATAAGTTTCAAGTCGCTTTATAGACACGCCGCACCCAAAAATATTAAAAGCATCGAATTCTATTAAATAAAAAAAAATATTTTAAAAGTAAAATGAACGAAAATGTTGAAATCTCTCACAAATTATCTTTCATTAAATAATTGCAACACCAGTTAAACCTTCGTAATCAATAAATACCCGAATAAAAGTTTTCAATCACAATTGAAACTAAAATCAATGTGCATTTCCGTTCTCAAGTAATTCGTAAACCGGAATGAAAGGATTACTTTAAGATTGTGAAATACAAAACTCCCGGTTTATATATGATTTGCAGAGATTCAGAAAAAAGAAACAAGTTTTTGTATTAGTTTCCCAACGCAAGTGTTAAAGAAAACAAATAACTAAAACGGAAATGGGAAAAATAAATAAAACTTTTCATTTTTTTTTTTTTTGAGGATGAGGATAGCCATTTTGTTAAGATAATATATTCTTGAAGGGGAAGTCGAAAAATTAGTTTATATATGTTGTTAACCCGGGAGAACTCGCTATGAGAATTTCTCTCACGGTACCCAATTCTTTTTTTTTACTTTACAGTCACTTAAGGCCCCTGTCCTTGCTCAAGGAAACGCTCACAAGCTAATGCTATTCCTATGGGGAAGCATTCTACTAATAACTCTTTCGCATTTTGACATTTTTGAATTTTTTTTTTTTTTTTTTTTTTTTTTGCATTGGATAGCTGAGGTGCATACCGACAGCGCACTTTTTTTACTTTTTCGATTTTGGTTGCAGATATTTTTTTAAAAAGCACTTTCAGTTTCGAAAAAGGTTTTGAAAGTGAAACTAACTTTGTAAAAAATATCTGCATTCAAAATCGAAAAAGTAAAAAAAGTGCGCTGTCGGCATGCACCTCAGCTATCCAATGCAAAAAAAAAAAAAAAAAAAAAAAAAAAAAAAAAATTCAAAAATGTTGAAATGCGAAAGAGTTATTAGAAAAATGCTTCCCCATAGGAATAGCATTAGCTCGCGAGCGTTTCCTCGAGCGAGGACAGGGGCCTTTGGGTGTATCAGTCACAATGTTCATGATGGTCAAACGGGAGAGCGAATTAGATTAATATATAGTTTATTAATTAAATAAATCCACATTAGAATATTAAAATAAGTAGCCAGAATACAGAATGTTGTCTAATATGCAGAGCTAAATCAATATTCCTTTTGTACAAGGCCATGAAATTTCACAATCTTAAATTGAATACAGAGTCAATTTACATGTGTACTCTGCCTGATTGCAGAGCCAGGACCTACATGTTTTATCTGCTTGGTTGCAGATCCAAGACTAAAAAACCCCCTTTGGGGAAATATAACAAGAAAGCATAGAGATAAAAATTAAAATTATCATAAATTTAAAAATATATCATTAACTTGACATAAAATAATTAAGAACTCAATAAATCTCTAATAATGATTTAAAAAGTACTCAAGTTGACAACTTATCAAAAAATAAAACATTAATTTTGACATAAAATAATTATAAGACCAATAAATCTCTTTAAATGAATTTAAATTAAATTAAGCTGTCAACTTGTCAAGAAATAAACATTAATTTAATAATAAATCAATATTAAGCATTTTTAAATCATTATTTTAGTCATAAATATTAATCAAGACTTTTATTTTGACAGTAATTGGGTATTCTCAAGGTCAAATCCATTAATATCAAGAATTATTATTTGACAGTAATTAACCTGTCAAGGTCAAATACATTACTATCAATAAATTTGTTTCTTTATTTAAGGCTTACGCCTAAACATCCTCCGCCTCCATGAACAGAGTTCATCAAATTTAAAATAATTAATCTTACCAGTTTTCTTAATCAACTATTGATTAATCAGATATTACAATAATAATATGAAAACATGTTACCTGAATTTTTTTTTTTTTAGTATTTAAATAAAATAAAACAACTTCAATATGCATTCTAACAATTCTAACTGTCCTCAGGCGTTAAAAGTTGTATAACTAAAATAGAGAAAGAAAAATTAATACATTATAATCACAAAAATTAAACATACAAAAGAAAATAATAAATCAAGTACAGTTATTTTCTATTGGTAAAAGAGAGAGTTTTTGTATGGGGCGTTTCAGTTCCCCGTGCAAAGTTTTCAGTTTAACAACCCGAACATGACTATCTTCCCCAGGAAAAAGTTCAATTATTCGGCCCAATTTCCACCTTAATGGGGGCTGGTTTTCTTCCTTTATTAGTACTAAGTCATTGATTTTTAAGTTCGGGTTACTCTTCAACCACTTTGTTCGTTGTTGCAATTGTGAGAGGTAGTCTGAAAACCATCTTTTCCAAAAGCTCTGGAAAATCTTTTGCATCAATTTCCAACGTTCCAAGGGAGTAACATATGTAGAAGAGATGTCAGGTTCAGGCAAGGATGTCATTGGTGCTCCTATAATGAAGTGTCCTGGTGTCAAAGCAGTGAAGTCATTGGGGTCAGAAGATTCAGCCACGAGCGGTCTCGAATTTAAACAGGATTCAATCTGTGCAATCAATGTTAAGAACTCTTCATAAGTCAAAATTTGTTCACCAATTGTTCTTTTTAAATGATTTTTCATTTGTTTTATTCCCGCTTCCCAAAGGCCTCCAAAGTGGGGGGCAGAAGGTGGATTAAATTTCCATATTATCATTTCGTCAGTCAGATATTTGTGAAAATTTTCATCAGAAACAATTCGAGCCATCATTTTCTTCATTTCTCGGTCAGCTCCTACAAAATTTGTACCTCTGTCTGAATATATTTCTTGAGGCTTTCCACGTCGAGCTACAAACCTTTTCAGCGAGGCTAAAAATGTTTCAGTGGTAAGATCTGTGACAATTTCAAGATGGATAGCCTTTGTTGCAAAACAAATGTAAAGGCAAATATAATGCTTAAAGGGCTTCACACCACGCCCCTTACGAGGTTTGATCAAAAAAGGGCCAGCTAAATCCACTCCTACTTTCGAAAAAACTCGAGCTTGTGTTACACGTGATGATGGAAGATTTCCCATTATTTGAGATGAAAGGTGTGGCATATTTCGGAAGCATTTAATACATTTCCTTATTTCTCTTTTTACAGCTTCTTTAGCATTAACTATCCAAAAATTTTGTCGAATGGCCGAAATTGTTAACTGAGTACCACTATGAAGATGTTTTTCATGAAAGTATTTTATGATCAAATCTGTAACATGATGTCTTTTAGGTACGATTATTTGGTGTTTTTGGTATTCAGAGAGGTTTGCATTTTTTAACCTACCTCCTACACGAAGAATACCATTTTCGTCAAGAAAAGGGTGTAAAGGAAGTAATTTACTTTTAGAATTTAGGTCTTTTTTTTGAATTTAGCATTTTCAGTTCTTCTCTGAATTCATGGCGTTGAATCAATTTCACAATAGTGTTTGTTGCCCCTTCAAGTTCTTGAACAGTTAAGAAACCACTGATTTTTTCAGATGGACATCTACTGTTTTTAATGAATCTGAGACACCAAGCCATAATTCGTCTCAATTTGGTCCAGGATGAAAATTTATACAAAAGTTCGAATTCAGGAATATTTTGGGATACGGAGCAAACAAGCATTTTACGTTTTTCCTGCAGGGCCTCTTCGTCAGACAGATTTATTGGAATTTCATGCGTAAATATTGGTAAAGAATTTTCCTTCAACCAGCAGGGACCATTTAACCACACAGAGTTATTAATCAATTCAGATGCAGAACAACCACGAGAGAGAATATCTGCAGGATTTTCTTTTCCCTTACAAAATTTCCATTGCACAGGAGCAACAAGTTCTTGAATTTCACGTACGCGATTTGCGACAAAGGGTTTCCATTTACTGGCACTGCCCTTTATCCAGTGCAAAACAATTTGTGAGTCGCTAAGACAAAATATATTTTCATTATCAATTTCAAGTATCCCCCTTAAATAATTTGCTAATCTAGCAGCTGTAAGTGCTCCAAGAAGTTCAAGACGAGGTAACGTAACTTTTTTTAGAGGTGCCACTCTAGATTTTGCAATAACAAATGAAGTTTCACAAGAAAGGGGATCACGAATATAGGCTACTGACCCATATCCCTTTATACTAGCATCAGAAAAAAGTAAAAAGCTGAGCAGTTTCAGGATTTAGTTTTACATTATTTACAAAATATTTTCTATGCATTTCAAAATTTACTAACTCCTTAACCTCATAAACCCATTTTCTGAAATTTTCACTTAAAGGATCTGGCAACATAGAATCCCAGTCCATTCCATGTTCCCAGATTTCTTGCATCAAAAACTTCATTCTTATTACAAAGGGAGAAATGAGTCCAAGAGGGTCATAAATTTTCGCCATGGTTTGTAAAACAAGACGCTTAGTGATAATTTGACTATCAAATTCTACCAAAAGTGGTTGTAAATCTAATTTTAATGTGTCACTTTCTGTCATCCATTTGATTCCTAATATCTTTGAAAGATTTTGTTCAAGGGTGTCTTCCTCAAAATTTATCCCATGTTCTTTCCATAAATTTTTTAATTCCATTGAGTTGGTTTTGAATTTTCTTAATTTCATATTGGCCTCACTCAATATCTTCTCTGCACCTTTCGATAAAACAAAAGCTTCATTTACTGAATCTGCGCCATGGAACAAGTCATCAACATACAATGAAGTATTTAACATATTAACTATTTTCTCAAAAAGATCTTTATATCCCTCAATGTGATGTTTGATGGTTGCAGAAAGGAGAAATGGTGAGGTTGTTACACCAAAAGTTACACGAGTCATGCGGAAGACCTTCAAGATGGGATTATTACTAGTGATATTATCAAACCACAAGAACCTCAAAAACTTTCTATCTTCATCTTCTATCTGAATTTGTAAAAATGCCTTCTCTATGTCTGCTGAGAAGGCAATCTTGTGAAGACGGAATCTTAAAATAATATCCAAAATATTGGGATTTAAATTGGGACCAGAAAATAAGCAATCATTTAAGGATTTTGCTCCTTTATCTTTAGATGACGCGTCATATACTATTCTTACTTTCGTTGTCAGTTTGTCTTCCCTTATTACTGGTCTGTGAGGCATATAATATGTGTTCACTTCGTTTTTATCAAATTTACATTCTTCAATTATCCCCAAATCAGACTGCTCATTTAATATTTTCTTATATTCATTTAATAACCATTCATTTTGGTATAATTTTGATTTTAATCCCCAAAGTCTCTGTTTAGCTACATCAAAATTGGATTCCAATTCATTTTTGTTTACCTTCCACAAAAGTTTCGTTTCATATCTTCCATTAACAAAATTTAAATTATCTTTAAATAAATCCATTGCATCTAAATCCCTTTGTGAAAATGGTTCACTTTTACTATCAGAAATACCCAATGATTCTAGATCCCAAAATATTTGCAAATCAAAATTTTCCCTTTCATTCACCGATACATGATGAGCATTAATTGTTTTGTTGCTTTCAGAGTTAATTTTTCCCACTATTGTGTAACCAAAAAGTGTATTAGCTACATATAAATGCTCATTAATTTCTTCTACGATGCCTTTCTGCACATTCCAAAAATAATCAGCTCCAAGAAGGATTTGCACTGCTGATTCCTGGGGGGTAGGATCTGCCAATTTCCATCCCTTACTCTGGACATATTTCGTAATTAAAGGATCAGAATTTGGAACCTTCAAAGTTGTTGCGCTTATTAAATCCGTAGCTAATACCTCAACATTTATGAAACGGCGATAATTCAGTTTACTTCTTAATTTAATTTTGAAAACATCATATTCTTCTTCCCGACCTTGATCAATATCAAAGGCAAATACAGTTAAATGTTCCTTTCGTAAAACAGGCAAATTTAATTCACGAGCTAATGTTTTTTTGTTATGAAGCTTTTCTCGCTTGCAGAATCAAGCAATAAACGAACTAATTTTGATTTCGAGTTACCTTGAGCAGTTACACAACATGTTTGCAATAAAACAGCATGATTAGAATTTTTCAAATTACAATGAGAATTAGATACACTTGTTTGATTTTCGGATATTTCTGGTTTCAAATTTTTCTTAAAACAAAATAATTTGTTATGTTCAGTGCTTTTACAATTTATACATGGCTGAAATTTTACGCGGCACTGCGAAGATAAATGGGATTTGAAAAAACACCGATAGCATCTACCTTCTTTTTTTAACATTAATCTTTTCTTTTCATCAGCTAAATTTTTACACTCAGACGATAAATGTTCATTACTTTTACAGAAAACACAAAAAACTTTAACATTAGCATTTAGAGTATTAGCATGTTGATATTTATTTGATTGTTTTCTTTCACGATATTCAGTTTTATTTTTATATACAAACGAAGAAGTTGTATCAGTTTTAGAACTAGTCATAAGCAAAGCTTTTTCTCTGCATTCAATTTCTGATTTAAGAAAGGCAATTAGATCTGTTACATCAAGGTCTTTACTAGTATCACGTCTTCTGTGATATTCAATTACAAGTTCATAGGGTAATAACTTAATCAAAACAGGATTTAATAAATGCCCATAGGAATTAGATGTTACTCCTAAATTTCTTAAACTTCTTATGTTTATTTCACAAACGTCATGCAATCTTCTTAACGCATTTAAATTTGAGCAATTTTTCACGGGTTCCATGTTTAACAAATTAGACATATGTTTATTTATAATTACATCAACTTTACCAAATCGGTCCTTTAATAAATCAATACAGGTATCATAATTTTGTTCTGTCAATGGAAATCCTTCTACCACATTGTATGCACGATTACATAACAAAGATTTTAAATATGCAAATTTCTCTATCTTTGACAGTGATTTATTCTGGTGTATCGATGTTTCAAAACAATTAAAATATTCTACCCATTCTTCGATTTCACCAGAAAATTTTGGAACATTTAATTTGGGTAATTTCATGGCCGAATAAGAACTTGCTTCTGTTCCACTGACAGAACTATTCAATGCATTCACAGAACTACCTGATATCATAGTAGAAATATTGCCTTTATTGCATTTACTTAATCTATTTTTAATTTTAAATTTAGCACTTATCAATTGATCATTATACTTTTCACTGCTAGCAATATCCTTTTCATATTCTTTTAAGTCTGATATTTGAGCTTCAATTTCATGATTTAATTTTTGAAATGCAGATTCTTTTAAAGACAATGTTTCGTGAAGCTCTAATAATTCATCAGTTTTTGTATTATCAATATCATCTGCTAATAACGTGTCTAATTTTGTTAATAACTTTGTAAAACTTGTTCGTTCAACAGAACGCTTTGCTTTAAGTTTTTCTAAATTTTCCATAACAATAATAAAATCTTAATTTTTAATTGAATAATAAAGCTTCTTACCTGTTTATTTCAGGTAATCCTTAGGTAATCCAAGTCAAATGTTCATTCGTATTAATCCAATTATAAGGAGAAAACTGTGTTCATGCACAAAAGTCACAATAGTCACACAATTTAGTCACTATTTAACATTATTCAACACTATTCATTATTTAACACTGCCGGGTTGAGGCGCACCAAAAGAAAATGGGTGTATCAGTCACAATGTTCATGATGGTCAAACGGGAGAGCGAATTAGATTAATATATAGTTTATTAATTAAATAAATCCACATTAGAATATTAAAATAAGTAGCCAGAATACAGAATGTTGTCTAATATGCAGAGCTAAATCAATATTCCTTTTGTACAAGGCCATGAAATTTCACAATCTTAAATTGAATACAGAGTCAATTTACATGTGTACTCTGCCTGATTGCAGAGCCAGGACCTACATGTTTTATCTGCTTGATTGCAGATCCAAGACTAAAAAACCCCCTTTGGGGAAATATAACAAGAAAGCATAGAGATAAAAATTAAAATTATCATAAATTTAAAAATATATCATTAACTTGACATAAAATAATTAAGAACTCAATAAATCTCTAATAATGATTTAAAAAGTACTCAAGTTGACAACTTATCAATAAATAAAACATTAATTTTGACATAAAATAATTATAAGACCAATAAATCTCTTTAAATGAATTTAAATTAAATTAAGCTGTCAACTTGTCAAGAAATAAACATTAATTTAATAATAAATCAATATTAAGCATTTTTAAATCATTATTTTAGTCATAAATATTAATCAAGACTTTTATTTTGACAGTAATTGGGTATTCTCAAGGTCAAATCCATTAATATCAAGAATTATTATTTGACAGTAATTAACCTGTCAAGGTCAAATACATTACTATCAATAAATTTGTTTCTTTATTTAAGGCTTACGCCTAAACAGCCTTATTATCAAATCTTTTGTTTGACTTAGTACTTTTATTCAAAAAAGAGGTAAAGTAATCGAAATCACATTTTAAAATTTTATTAAAATGAAAAATAGCCTTAATAATAGTCTTAAAAAGGGCGCGATGGTGAAAGAAAATCTCATGCGCGAGTTCTCGCGGGTTAATGTTAGTGTTTTTATTTTAGAGAAATACTAGAGAGCGTAAATAAAAAACAGGTTGTTTAGTTAGTTCAAATGGTTTAATTGCCCAACGGAGTTCAATAAATTTAAAGTCGCTTTACAGACACGACGCACTCAAAAATATTAAAAACATCGAGGTGTATTTAAAAAAATTATCTTAAAAATAAAATGAATGAAAATGTTGAAATCTCTCACAAATTTCCTTTCTTTTAAGAACTGTAACATAAGTTAAACTTTCGTAACCCATATATATTGCTCGAATAAAAGATTTCAATCACTATTGACACTAAAATCCAGGGGCGTGCGAAGAGAAAACTGCTCCCGGAGCAACGTTTCAATTTGGCGCTCCCTCATCCAACTTTTTCTTATAACAGACCAAAAAAAGGACGTTGATAGTATACATTTGGCGCCACCTGAAGTTCTGCGCCCAGGGCGACCGCCCCCTTCGCCCCCACCCCCCCCCCTTTCGCACGGCGCTGCTAAAATCAATGTACATTTCCGTTCTCAAGTAATTCGAAAACCGGAAGGAAAGGATTACGTTAAAATTGTGAAATACGAAACTCCCGATTTATAAATGATTTGCAGAGATTCAGAGAAAAGAAACACGTTTTTGTATTTTTTTTCCCAACAAAGCGTTAAAGAAAACAAATAACCAAAGCGGAAAGGGATAGAAGGAATGAAAGTTAGCATGTTTTTTTGGGAGGATAGCCATTTTGCTAAGATAGTACACATTAGAAGGGAAAGTTGAAAAATAAATTTCCATATGTTGTTAATTCTAGTGTTTTTATTTTAGACAAATACTAGACTGCATACATAAAGAACTAGGTTGGTTAGTTAGTTCACTGGGTTTAATGGCCTAGCGGGGTTCAATGAGTTTGAAGTCGCTTTATACACACGCTGCGCCCAAATATGTTAAGATTGAGAAATAAGAAACTCCTGGTTTATATGATTTGCAGAGATTTAGAGAAAAGAAACACGTTTTTGTATTAGTTTTCCAACACAAGTGTTAAAGAAAACAAATAACCAAAGCGGAAAGAGATAGAATAAATAAAAGTTAGCAAGTGTTATTATTATTATTATTATTATTATTTTTAAACAGCCATTTTGCTAATATAATATATTCGGGAAGGAAAGTCGCAAAATAAATTTCCATCTATTGTTAATGCTAGTTTTTTATTTTAGACAAATACTAAACTGCTTGCATAAAGAACTAGGTTTAGTTAGTTCACTGAAGGAAAACTACACAATTTAATGAAAAATGTAATGTGATGATGTAAGTAATTAATATTATTTAATGAAATCATAATATCACACGTTACAAAAACAGAAAGAAAATTTTTATAGTTAAAATCTATACAATCTGTGCATTAAACACAGTATAAATAATGCAGCATAAAAACAGGTTTATTTAAACCACAGATTATTAAAAAATATAGATTGTGTAAAGTCACGTTTGGCTCAACTTCTTCAAAAACAGTATTTTTTTCATCTACATCCAAGTCATTTTTTAAAATGTAACAGTTGGATTCTATTAGTTCGTGGGGCGACAGACCAAAGGATGCTTAGAAAATGAGCTTCGTTTGCCAAATATGGCAACTAAGAAAATGTTTATTTTTTTAAATAGTAGGTGCACATAGATGAGAAAAATGTAATGTTCCTCGAAAAACATTTGCACAAATTTTCTACCAGAAAAAAAGTAGATTTATTGCAATATTCGAAAAAAGCAATTTTAATGCTTTTAATTTTTATATTAAAATATTCGTTTTCATTTAATCTAACTTTTTAAATAGTAGATATACATCCTTGAAAAAATACAATATATCCTCCGCAAACAGCTGCATACATTTTTTTACAAGTTAAAAACTTAAATTTATTGCAATATTCGAAAAAATGCACTTAAAGCTTTTTACTAATATTAAAATATTTACAATAATTTAATCTTACTTTTTAAAAAGAATGTATACATATATGAAAAAAAGACACTGTTCTCCATAAAACAGTTGCAAATAATTTTTTTAAAGCAAAAAACGTACATTTGTTGTAATATTTAAAAAAGCCTATTTTAATGATTTTCATTTTTATTTTGAAATATTTATATTAATTTAATATGACTTTTTAAGTAATAGATACGCATAATTTTTTTGCAATGATCGAAAAAAAATATTTTATTGTTTTAAATTTTTAATTTACTTTTTAAATAGAATATATACATAGATGAGAAAAAGACATTGTTCCCGACTAAAAAGTTGCATATATTTTTTTACAGCGAAAAACATAGATTTATTGCAAGATCTGAAACAAACTATTTTAATGATTTTAATTTCTTATCTTAAAATATTTCCATTTATTTAATCTTACTTTTCAAACAGTAGATTTATACAGATGAAAGAAATACACGGTTACATCCAAAATAAGTTGCATATATTTTTTATAAGCTAAAAACGCAGCTTAATTGCAATATTCCAAAAAAGATCTTTGATTTTAAATTTATATTAAAACATTTGCATTCATTAAATTTTACATTTTAAATAGAAAATACGCACAGGGGAGAGAAACGCTGTGTTCCCCGTAAGGAAACTGTATATAATCTTTTTATAAGCATAAAGAAAAAAAAATAGTTCATTATAACACTGCAATACAGTTATTATTTTAATTTTTAAATTATTTACAACAATTTAATCTTATTCTTAAATAGAAGATTTACATTAATGTAAAACATAAATATCTGCACATATTTTAAAAATAAATACATAAGTAAAAGTTTGCAATATTCCATGAAATCTATTTTAATGCTTTTAGTTCTAATATTAAAATATTTTCTTTGCACTTAACATTACTTTTTAAATGGTAGATGCACATACTTGAGAAAAATCAATATATATTGCGGCAAAATAAATTAAATTCTATGTAGAAATGTTTATGCTACACATTATGCATAGAAAAATACTACACTAAAAAGCATCCACAAAGAATTGCTATGATATTATAAGAATTGATGTTTATACTGAAGTCAAAATAATATAACGGAAAGTACTTATGTATATATAATTATTTAAACAATATTTAAATAACATACACTGTTATATTATGAATGTCACATAGAGCATATTTTAAAATAGCTCATTTTTGAAATTTGCTTTTATCACATTATGTATAACAGATTAGATTAACAGAAATAATTATAAGCTTAGATGTTTTAGTAGCATAAAAAATTTGTTTTATATAAATACATCATTCAGTTAATATAGTATTTAAGTAGAGTAAATTGCCATTAACCTTTAACTGATATTATCAGTCTCACAGAACACTGTTATTTTAAATTTTTATAATTTAACTTGTAATTTTCAGTTTAACTACAAACGCTGCCGAAATTTTGTTTCGTTTGGAACTTTAGTAGGGGTAGGTGGGGCGTTTTGGGACTTTTTCACTACATATCTTTTTTCTAAATTTTATTAACATTTATTCTTATTTTAGAACCAATTAGACATAAAGTATAAACATTTATGAAACAAATAAGACCTTTTAATAATCTAATATCTCACAGAGGAAAAGAGTAATAACAAAATGAAAAAAAAACCTTTAAAATGTCCGAAATTGCTCTACATGGTAGGGTAGGTTGGGACACTAGTTTTAATCAAAAATACATATAAAATTTTGTATTTAATGGATGAACCAAGCTTTATTTATAAACATTTAGTTTAACAAAAAATAATTTAAGCTTTGAAACGCTTTAATAATTTGAATTATAACGCTTGTCGTCATTAATAAATCTTGTATTTGATGCGAAAAAATTGATGGTCTTCAAATTGTAATAAAACACGTCTTTGACCTATTTTGTGTTTAGGAGTGCAAATTTGAAAAGAATATCTGTTTAACACACAAATAAGCTATCAGGCTTATCAGGATTAAAAAATAAAGACAAGTTCTGATCTCGTCTTCTCAAAATGGATATTTTATATTTGCTGCTGAACATTTTGAACATGCCCAACAAATTCAGCAATGTTTTATTTTTCTGCAAGCTTTACCAACGCACACTATCCCACAGGAGATTTGCCTCTAAGTTTCTGGACCTATCCATAGCAAGTTTGCAATCTGCAGGAAAAACAGCATTACATGAACAGTTAAATTCATCATTACTGCCATTACACAAACCATTTATATTCTTTTTCCTTCCAGGGGTAATTTTCACCAGTTTTGTTAGTGCAACTGCCTCATCCTCACTGCTTGATGAAAATCCTAACTTGTGTATTTTTTATTTCTGTAAGTTGCATTCGATCTTTTCAGCATTTGTGCAATTTCCAAAGGAGCATTACAACTAAAGCTCCCAACCTGCCCCATCTCACACATTAAATAATAAAAACATTTACACTGTTAAGCTTAGCATTACAGCCTATTTTTTTCCTTTAAAATAAGAATAAATCCACGTTTTTTCATTACAACATGCTCCTACTTATATTATTTCATTTCTTTAATGAAAAATATAATCTTCAAAACACATATTAATATTACTCAACCTCATTCAAAACAAAAATAACGGTATTATTTGTTGCCACAGCAAACACCAGCGATTAGAAAACACATGAGGGAGTAGATTATTGTAGTATCATATATTGGCACTAATGTGTGTTAATTTTTAACTGAAAAATAATTATCTGAAAATGGAGATGTCCAAGGTGGGACATGGGATATGTCCCACCTTCTCTTACTATCACCAGATACTTTTAAATAGGTGAATCTTAATTATAGGAATCCTGTACAAAAGGTTTAGTACAAAGAAATCCTATGAGTTAATCATGCGTTTTATTCATCTTTCGATTTTGCGGCCTCATAGCCCCACTTAAAATAATCTTAAGATTTTCTGAAGAAATCGCCACTTTCTACAGATATTCTACAGAAATCTAAAGAAAATTTGCAGACTTAGCTTTATCTTTAAAATATCTGCAGAATTTTTTAAGATATTCTTAAAAATATCGGCAAAATGGACCAAATACCTTCGGATTTGGCACACATTTTGGGCCAAAAAGCTGTAGATATTCTACAGATTTTTTTTAGTGGGGAGGCCGCTTGACACTAGTTATGTAAAAATGGTAATAATGGTAATCAGTATATTCAAAATTTAGAAGATACATTATAAACGTGACACTGATTTCATCTTCATATTTAATATTAATTGTGAGTTCTGACGGCGATTGAAGGCCAGGTGATCAGTGCTGAGTGAAGGGTCGACCTGGCCTTCAACCGCCGTCAGCGCCACCTATTGTTTGAAATTCGAACTAAAATTAAAAATTACGGTAAAAAAAAAAACTCCTGACATTATACATAACCCTCCTGCAATTTTTTTTTTAAATAGTTGTCACAGTTTGCAAGTTATTGAATTTTAAAATCCATCAGTCATTTTTGGGACACCCGGTATATATATATATATATATATATATATATATATATATATATATATATACAGTAAAATCCCGGTTATCCGAAAAGCATGGGACCAAAGCATTTTTGGTTAACCCGGGTTCCGTAGGATTTTTCGGATAAACGAGGTTCCATAGGAATTTTAGAATAACCGGGAAGCTCATGGTGCTGGAAAAACTTACGGGTCCAGCAGACTACAGATATTTATATTTATAAAAGGAAATGTACATAAAGTTATTATTGAAGTTTTATTATCAGTATTGTTATCGCAGGTTCTAAAATTGTATATTAAGCATATTATTATTAATTCTCTGATGTTTATATATATATGTGGTGCAGTGCGTGTCAAAAGTTTAAGCACAAGAGCAATTTTAAAATAAAAATTTAAATGTTACCTTTAATTTCAATATATGTCTTGTATATGTTAATAATATCTATTTTTACACCATATTCATTTAAATTAACTTTTAAATTTTATTTCAAACCATGGAGTTTAAGAATAGAAGAAAAATGACCATGTCAAAAGTTTAAGCACAAAATCGTTTTTATGCAAATTTTACCGTCTGACGTAAACGGTTGCGCACGTAAACAATTTCTGGGTGTATAAGAAGTAGTTCGCTGTCGTTTTTGAGTTAGTACAAAATGCCCAAGTCGAAAGAATTTTCAGAGGAGGAGATGATAAAAAGTTGGAGTATGAGAGCAAAATGTAATTCTGTTTCTGAAATTGCAAGTGCATTAAAAAGGTCAA
This sequence comes from Maratus speculifer, assembly GCA_964019185.1. Lineage (NCBI taxonomy): Eukaryota > Metazoa > Arthropoda > Arachnida > Araneae > Salticidae > Maratus > Maratus speculifer. Next base: position 273,151,683 of record OZ025289.1, on the reverse strand, counting down.
AACAAGGTATTCATCAAATTTTGGCTCGTGATAATGATTTTAAACGAAAATTTCGTTCAGGAAGGCCGCGAGTGACTAGTTTGAGCGAAGATAGCCGCATCAGAAATTTGGCTTCAACTGGTAATTACTCCCTTTCGGAAATAAAATATGCAGTTAGAGAACAAGTATCGAAAAAGCTGTTTATAGAAGAGTTTTGGAATTCAAATGCATCAAGTACCGTAAAATGGCTTGATTACCGTGTCTCAAACGACACCATAAAGAAGCTAGATTACAATGGGCCAAAGAGCATATGTCATTTGGTGAAAAGTGGCTGAATGTCATATTCAGTGATGAAAAAAAAAACGGAACCTCGATGGCCCTGATGGGTTTAAGTACTATTGGCATAATATCCGTAAAGAACCTAGGAGTGTATTTAGCCGATAACATAATGGTTGTTCTGTAATGGTATGGGGGAAGGCTATTTCTTTCAATGGTCAGACATCTCTAGCATTCAACAGTGGTCGTGTAAACTTTGAAAACTAGCAAGAGACACTTGCCAATCATTTGCTCCCTGTTGCTGAGGTTTTTAGGGGAACAAAAATGGTTATTTCAACATGATAATACTTCCATCCATACCTCAAACTCAACTTCATCGTGGCTTAAGTCAAAAACAGTGTCTGTTTTGAAATGGCCGGCAATTAGTTCTGATTTAAACTTTATAAAAAATATGTGGGGTATTCTCACTCATGCAGTTTATCCAAATGGAAAGCAGTATTCTTCAGTTAATGATTTGAAAGATGCCATTGATAAATTTTATTATTTAAGATAAATTTTATAGCATGAATCTGTTAACTATCTTTTTAAAACTACAATTTGTAGGCTATGTGAAAAGGGAAGTAACTTTCACCCATTAATAAAATTTTATTTTGAAATTTTCTGTTGTGCTTAAACTTTTGACACGCACTGTATTAATGTTGTAAAGAGTATTGTATTTCATGTTAGGGCTCTTTACGTGTTAAGAAGGAAAGAATGCCCATTATCTCTAGTGGTCATCTCTGGTTGCTGAGTGTCGCCGGTCTGGCGCCCACCAAACAATGTCTGGACGGTAATGTTAGGATTGAATTTATGCGAAAATTTATGGCGGGTTAATAAAAATTAGACCTCACACGATCAAGTGTTTTGAGGTCGTGGCTTTTCCTCCCATCGGATGGGAGTGGAGATGATGGAACTCAATCCCTCCATTCGGACAAGATTCAGCGAATAACTTTTGAGGGGTCATCAGTGTAAAAAAATTACTGGTCGTCGCTTTCTGATTGTACGAGGGGAGAAGGGAAAGCCCCGCCTGCTATGAAAAAGAGAAGACATAGTTTTTAGGAGGAGAGTATGTAGTCTGTGCTCTTCGAGATGAGGATGTTTTTTTATTTAAGAATGATCGCTTTTTGAGGTGAAAACCTCCATAAAAGGATTTTTTCAGACTCTTAAAATTATGAATCAAAAAATAATGTTTGGAGCGCAACGCTTCTAAAAATAGTACTACTCCCGGAGATGGTGAGATCAACGGATACAAGGAATAGCTGGATGAACCCGATATGTCCCAACGGTCAAGGATCTAAAGGTACTTGTTTTATTGTTCCCAGTAACTTAGGATATATTGAATGAGTAGTAGGCTTGTATACTCAATTTGTAACCAAGTGTCAGTCTAATGAGATGTTAAATTAATTATTTAATCTAGTAATATCAATATTAATTGTATTAAGTAAATATTTAATTGTATTTTTCTATTTTATTTAAAGCAAGTGTGTCGTGTGACGCATCATTAATTTGTAAATATAATGCTATAAATAAATATATATTAATTGTTAACTTTGGATATTTCACTTCGACCATGAGTCCTATTTTATTTATTGTTATTGTATTTTACTAAAAATCAATCACAACTAGGTTAAAGAGTTTTATTGGTTTAAAGTTCTGGTGTTTAATTATGGTCTAAAAGATAATTCCTCATTCGAAAAACATTCACAACGCAGTAGGGATAGTGGAGGCTGATGACTCGCCATTAGTTAAGGAATTATCCAGATCCTTAACGATCACTTTCATTTATTAGGTATTAATGAATTTTATTTAACACTATGAATATTCTAAAATCGAGTGATAAGAAGTGGCTTACCTGATTCACTAAGGGGTTTTGGGGTAGGCTGGCATATTTGACTAAGTAATTCCGTTCCAGGAGTCCACATATGCCCAGCACACGGTGAAAACTTTTTTGATGAAAAGCTGTGATAGTAATTTAGAACATCGTTGTAATAAACATTTTGTGATAATGTATTACAGATTATGGAAGATGTGGTAAACGATTACACACAGTGAAGCTACTAAGATCTTAGGTGTGGCACTTTTGATATATTGAAGTACAAAAAGGTGCAAAAGCATCAGATGACTTGTTATTTAAAATATAGCGTGATAAAGCAGCATTGAAACGATGCAAAGTTGAAAAAGAAAAGAAATTCACAACACATTTTGTAAAATAATGAAGTATCGTACGTGTCTATAAAATAAAGTTCTCAAAATTACTCAAGGGACCAAATAAGTAAGTTGACTCTGTTTATTTATTTCATAAGAACATGCTTTTTTAACACTATTTCTATCAGTACTCAATAACACCTTTGAAAGCTCTGATTTTTACTTATTTTGCTTCTAATTTTTAAAGCTGATAAGTATTAATTCAAATTTCAGTGTATTAAAATGATCCGGAATTGTTTTGATCTAAATTTTGCAAATAAAATTATGTTGAAAGGTGTCATTTGGCATCGGTAAAAATAGTGTTGACAGTAAAATTTTTCATATTTAAAAAAACTTTAAGGAATTTAAAGGTCTTTCGATTAAGCGGATTTTCGGATAAACGGAGCTCTACTATATATATAACTTTGTTTTAGGCGCGCGGGTGACATATCTCACCCATGAAATTTGCATTTTTAAAAATAATTTTTAATTCCTTTCTCGGATTTTCTTTCTCTTTTACATAATTATATCTTTCTTAAACTACTGTAACTTTTAAATATAAAGTTTGAATTTTGTTAGCATTCACTAAAATCACAGATAATATAAATAACTAAGGTAAATGCACCAGTAGTGGGCCACTTAAGGTCATTTATCTAATTATTATTAAAGTTTTAGGGAATTTCAAAAAAATATTTTTTTGCCTAGTCCTTACCTTTATGTATCAGAATAAACATTTAAATTTTTAAAATATATTCTCTAGAAAAAATGAAAAATAAAAAATTTTACCTTCCTCTATGCTCCAGTAGTGAGCCAAGTAAATTTCTGATGCTCCAGTAGGGGCCCCCTAGAAGTGGGCCTCTCCATTCTTGAGTTTAATGCATACTGTACAGAAGTTATAATTTGTTTTACATTTCTACACTTAAATATACACAATAAGGAAATCATATTTAGAAGTTTTGATTACGTGAAATAATTTTAGCTTCTATTTAGTTTTTTCGAATAGTCTGTAAAAACAACCTTCCAGCTCAAAGACTATGAGAATAATGAAAATGTCCCTTTGTCTGGTAACAGATAAGGGTTTCAGCCAATTAGCAATTAGTTTGTTATCCGACAGGGTTACTAGAAAACTTGTTTTTCAACTTTGAAAACTGGTAGCCCACTATTGGTACGTGGCCCACTACTAGTACACTTACCCTAATTTAAAAACATAAAAGCATTAAAACAACTTCGTAAATCATTTCGGATGATTTCTAAATCCGTCATCAATTATTTCTGCGTATAAGTTGTTGTTTTAGAATGTTGCGTTATTACTACTTTTTATTTAAAGTACAGAAACAGCATATTAAAAATGGATGGCATGTGTTCCAAACACACCACTAAATCCGCAACAAATGTTCTTGCATCTAACGCAGGGTTAATTTAAGAATTTTTTCCTTTATTAGATTAAAAAAATTAATCTAAGAATTTTTTCCTTTCTTAGATTAAAATATTCAGTATATAAACGAAAATACACAGTAACCTCTTCTGAGATATCTATAATTTCTGAAAGCTTTTCTTTTCTTTACGAACTTCATAAACTAATATATTTACGGATTTTAAAGAAATATTTGTAAAAGAAAAGTTTCTTTTGCAGCTACTAATTTTCGGAAACTTTCCCCAGTAGCTTTTATAGTAAATTAATCAGTTTTCTGAACCTGGGATAAAAGTTTTTTGGATGTTATCAATTCTCAAGTAAATATTTTCATGTTCAAGAGCCAAATTTTGTAGTAAAACATAATAAATCAACAGCATTAACATTAATATTAAAATTAATATTATTTACTCTTGCATGAATCAATTCAATTGCACAGCTGCAAATGTTTAACTGAGAATCGAGAGCATCCTGAAAACCGATATCCTTGTTTGAAAGAAGAGCACACTATAAAATTTGCCCAAGAATATTTCTGAAAATCATTGGTAGCGAAAGAAACTTTTGTTTTAGAAATGCTTCTTTAAATCTCAAAAATATACTAATTTTAGAAACTTCTAAAGATAAACAATGCATTTCAGAATCTTGGGTAACTTGGAATACGTTTTTTTGTGTATTTTTGAATGTGATTATATCACATTTTTATATTTTCGTATATTTTCATGTGTGATTATATCACATTTTTGTATATTTCACATGTGTTTATATCACATTTTCATAAATAAAAAAAAAATTGTCTTGTTTCACAGAGTATACTAACTTAAATCAATTATGTGTTAGATTTACTTAAGAATTTTACCCTTTTATAACATTTCGAAAATAGATGTAAAATAAATTTACTGCTAATTCCGATTGTTCCTTATAAGCACTTTATGGAATTACTCGCCATATATTCGAAAATACTTCAGTTTACTTCTATGTTCGGCCTGTAATTGCAGGGAATTCTCGGATGCAGACGAAATGTTTGAACGTTGTTATGGTAGAAATACAATCTTTTCTCTAAATGCAACCGTAATAATTTACGTCAGGAACTACATTAATAAATTAAAATGTAGCATTGTCTTTCAGGATTCATTCATCTATAATTTCAGTGTTTCTTTAAACTGCATTTTAAGTTTGGCATTAAAATTTTATAATATTAACATTTACCGTATATACTCGTGTATAAATCATGGAATTTCTGACAATTTTCGGCAAGCAAATTGGGGGGGGGGGGGGGAGGGTCAACTTATACACGAGTGATTTAAAAAAGAAAAAAATACTTCGAATGCTGCAAAATTCCGGGTTTTTATGTGTATATATTGCAAAATAATACGTAAAATATATAAATAATAAAAATTTATGATTAAAAAAAAATTCAATGAATTGTTTTTGTTTATTTACTTTTTTCACACTGGCAAGTGACATTTTTGATTTCATTTTGTGCAAAATTTGGAGCAAAAAATTAAGGGGTCGTCTTATACACAGGATTTTTTCTTATTTTTTTTCAGAATTTGCATTCGAAAGTTTGTGGGTTGATTTATACCCGAATATATAAAGTATATTTAATTGACGTAGGGTATTCACTCTGAAAACAGAAATAAAAATAATCCTGCTAATCTAGACACTGCTATTCACTATAAAAATAATATGTATATATATATATATATATATAACAATAGATTGATTTTGTTGACGGTGTAAAATTAATAGCTAAAAATTATGTTAATGTTCTAAAAACATATATATCATTTAAAAAAAACTTTACTGAAGGAGTTTAAAAGATATACTTCATATAAGAAACTATATTTTCAAATAAACCATAAATTACTGATACATACCAAACATATTTTAAATATTTCATATAAACCAGTTTTCTTGGACAGAAAACTTATAAAAACAAGTGGTTAACAATGATCACTGATCGTACAGAGGATTTTATTTAATATTTCTTTCAGAACGACTTATTCTTTTGGTTAATAAATCCAGTTTTTTAATTTATAATTATAACTGTCTTACATAAATTATAGAACCAATAAATTTAATTTTAAAATAATTTTAAAATGAAATTATTTATTTAAATCAAATTAAAATTGTCAAAATCAAATTATTTAAATAAAATCTACAACACGGTAGTACGGTTCTACTACAGGTTTTCGGACATTAATGAATATATTTTGGCTTGCATTGCAATATATTATTGTGTTATAAAGATGAAAATTCTCATTCACCCTCAATGTTCTTTTCACAACTTCATAAAAATTGAATTTTGTGAACATTATATGGCATTATATTTGGAATCACATCAACCCATAATGTTAGATTTGCAAGGTAAGACATCATTTTATTTCTGACAAAATAATTTTTATTTACTTCTTCATTAAAAAAATATTCCTTAATTTAGATTTATTGAATTTCTTGCTATACATAAGAAATTATATTTGAAATAATGTTTAACTGAGCTTCACAAAATGCAAGTACTTTTTCCAAACTATCAAGGAAGGTCTCCATACGGGCATAAAGAAATTACACAATGTTCTTCTCATGAGGGTATACGTTTATATATACAGGGTGATTCATAAAAGATGGGCAGAACTTTAAGGGGTTATAGTACACTTAAAGACAAATAATATTAAATAGGAGACTAAGGGTCCCAGACGTGTTCCCAAGGAGATAGGGGGCATTAAAGTTTAGGGTCCGAAATTTCAAATGATTATAAAAAATGGAAAAATTGGTCGATTCGTTTGCGGTTTTTGCAAAAAATTTTCTTTATGCCAGTATTTTCTTGAAATAAAATTTTAAAGTTCAATTTCAAAAAATGCCGATAGGGGGCGCTTTAGACTTTGGAGTAACAAACAACTATTTTTTAACGTTATTTTTTGTATTTCTTTAAATGATTTCGAAAGCTTAGACTTAAACTTAAATTTTGATCTAAAAATCTGAGTCCTAACGAGTAGTTAAGTAGCGTAAACTGAAATTTGAAATTTGAAACCCTTCTCCCCCCAGAACAAAAATCAGTTATTCCCGATCTTTGTGTCGTAGATTAGGCTCTAACTACTGCCGCGTTTTGCTAAAATTATTCTTTTATTTTAAAGAAAAGTTTCAAAAAATTCCGATAGAGGGCGCTTTAGACTTTGGAGTAACGAACAACTATTTTATACCGTTATTTTTTGTGTCTCATTAAATGCTTTCTAAAGCTTAGACTTAAACTTAAATTTTCAGCTCAAAATCTGAATCGCTGAGCGTGGTTCAGTAGCGAGGGGAGGGGGTTCAAATTTCAACTTCTGAACATAGTTCAGTTTGCACTACTTAACCATGCCCAACGATTCTGTGCTGTGATACGAGGCAAAAATACAACTTTCGTCAAGGACTGCATAGTCCGAATTCACTCATAAAGGCACTGGCACAGTTGGAAACGTCGCTCATGCAAACGTTAAAGCTCCATTCCTGACGCTAGTCACCGGGTGAAGAAGGAGACAGAAAGTATGCAAATGTCAAATGGGGAAGAAGAAGAACACGTATGCAAAATTTCGACACGATTCAGGCATAAAAACCACTGAACGGTGAGTCAAGTGTAAGTCGCTGTAGTAATGAATCGTATGATGGTGCCCTTCACGAATAAGGAAAAGGCTGAGATGCATTTAATTTACGGAGCGGCAGATGGAAATGGTGCAGAGGCACAACGAATGTACGGAGAGCGATTTCCCAACAGGCGGTTGCCTAACCGCAAAACTTTCGAGCGCTTGCACAGACAGTTGTGTGAGACGGGATCATTTCTCGCCTCCCGGTCGAATGCAGGTCGTGCAAAAAAGGACGAATCAGTAGTTGTTGCAGAAGCCATTCTGGATGTAGTAGCGGCGCTGTATACCTGTATCACCCTGTATATATATATATAAATCAGCGAAACTTCTATACAGTGTCCTTAAAAAATAATAAAAAATTCGTTATTTGACGATTTATCATCGATTGGCGAAGGAATGCAATTTCAAAAAACACTTTTTTATGTCAAATACACTTTAAGGGAAAAAAAGGTTCACGCTCAACTTATTTAGATAAATTTAATTTAAATAAGTTTAGATTTGTCAGTTTTAGTTTGTTTTAAGTATAATTTTGTTACATCGATATTTATTTTCAAATTTAACCACCAATATTTGCGATTTAAAACAAAATTAATAGTTTAAATTAATTAAAATTGTTTGAAGGTCAAAGTCCAATTGAGCATTTATTTTCAAATTTAACCACCAATATATGCGATTTGAAACAAAATTAATAGTTTAAATTAATTAAAATGTTTGAAGCTCAAAGTCCAATTGAGCATTGTCGATTCGTTTTTTTTGCTATGAAAACATCTGGCTTTTATTTTTGAATACGCTTAACGTATGAAAATAATTTTTATCAATATAATTTTTTTTTTATTAAAATATTTTTTCCAGTGATAAGTGAACTACCACAACAAGTAATATATATACGTATATAATATATTAAACTCTCTCATTGTTTATATTTAAATTCATTAAATACCATTTACAAGCATTCTAAAAATCCAATTGTTTTCAGTTGCATTAACATCATTTGCTTTTGGCGATGAAAGGTGTTGCTCGTCAAATCTCGTGACGCTTTCGTTTTTTCACGACAAGTATTTGAAAGTATTTTATTTTTTTACAGATTTCCTTCTATAATTCCGCCGCTAATTTTGACTGATCCTTTATTGCATACATCGGTAGTTTAATTAGTAATTTTTTCAAAAAATTCAGAGTATGCCTAATATGGAGACCTTTCTTGTAAGCAACTTTGATACAGTTGGTAGTTTGATATAAGAATAGCGACATGGTTAAACAAAAACAAAACTTTGTTTGTTTGAGAGAATTTTGAATAAAAACTTGATGTGAGGTCCTGTTTCCAGTCTGAGGATTTGCCAAGTATGTATGTTTCTCTTTCTTATAATGACACTAAATCATAGATTTTATGCTTTAAAATGACACTAAATTATAGATTATTGCTTTTATGTAAAAAACTGCCCAGCGTGCAATTTCGATGACGCTGTTTTTATTTTCAAATGTAACAACATTTGACCAAAATTTTGTTCTTTGAAAAAAAAAAAGAAACTGGCTTCATGTAAATCAATAATTTTTACGCATAGAAAAAATATTTCAGTTTAAAACATGCAATTTATATTACTTTCGATATTATTTTCCTCCAGCAAAGCTTTCAGGGGTCGCAGCGTCCCTAAAATTTTCACACATTCCTACCACAATTTTAAAACCATAACTTTTAATGTAGAATTTCATTGTAGATGTTAAAAGAATCTGACTTGAAGACTTTTGATTTAAAATGTTGGTAGAGAAGTGCGAAAATGTTAGGGACGCTGCGACCCCTGAGCTTTCCTCTTTCAGGATTCGGGAAAAAAACTCTTTTATTATTACACAAGATGCATCTGAAAGTGGAACTGGTGCACTTACTTATCCAGTACAAAGCAGCGTTTTCGTTTTAGAAACATGGCCCATCCATCGGACAAATGATTTTATATGCTTCCTTTGTTTGTATCATCAGTATTGGTATGGCATAAAAAAATTGCTTGATAATTGATTTCTATATCCAACTCTATGAAGCGCTTTAAAATCGTTCAAATAGGAGTCGAGATTATACAATGTCCTTGAGTGGAATCAATGTTATGATGTCCTCTTGAAAGAATCTTTCTGTTCACATACTGCAAAAAAAAAGGGCTCGTAATGTTTCGCAATATTTCATATGGGGAGGATTGCAAAAATGAACGTAAAGCAATTCTTTTAAAGCACGAAGTGAGTCCTAAAATTAAATACTACTACTACTAATAATAATACCCCATCCTCCTCGCACGGGTGTGCTTCATGTAACCTATCTTGCTGTTTTCCTCTTTTTCAGTAAATAAAAAATAAATTGTAAAAAATACCACTGAAATAGTTGAATACGCCCCTGGTCTTCCTTTTAAAATGTGAAATGTACCTCAGAGTGATGAAAATCAAAAACAGATAATATTTCAAAAAAAAAAAAAAAATGCTTAGAAAAAAAAAAAAAAAAAAAAAAAAAAAAAAAGCTTTTAAAACGCGCTGGACCCCCCCCCCCCCCCGCTTTTCTAGTAAAATAGGAAATGTAACCCAGACTTTTTTTATTTATTTTATACAATCGATCTTCATTTATTTAAATATAAATTTTAATGTCTTTTCAAAATCCAAAGTTACGTGAAAACAGGAAAGTTGCCCTCCTAAATAAATGGTTATTTTTTTTTCGATCCGGACAAGGTCGGTGGCATTTTAAAACCAGAAAGGAAACGGAAAACGTACAACAAATATGAAACCCCCTTCCAGTAAATATATCTATATTCAAATATTACATAGTAATATTTGTTAAACAAAAGTTACTGTCTGATTAAAAAATATATTCTACGAATTTTAATGTTTTCAACTGGTATAAGTATATATATGGCAGTTAATAACTGAAGCAAAAAAACGTAAAACGTAAAAAATAACAGGAAATCGATCCCCAACAGCTAACTGTACTTCGGTGGATGACAAGCACGTGTAATTGAAAATATGTAATATTTTCCGGTGAGAAAAAAAATTAATATGTCTGGAGCAGATAAATTAACAGCTATTAGCAGGACATAACATAAACATTTATGTAAGTGTAGTCGCACATTGCACACAGGGTTTCGTTTAGTATTTCTTTCAAAACAACTTATATCCTTTAAATGAAAATTCCAAATTTTTATTGATAGTTATTGAATTTCTACATAGATGCTCGTACCAATAAATTTAAATTTAAAATAAATATAAAAGGAAGATTTTTATTTTAATCAAATTAACAATGTTAAAATATAATTATTTCAATAAAATTCAAAAATTTTATTGTTTTGAAATTAAAAAAAATTAGCAGAAATATAAATAAATTTTAAAATTTCAAAAACGAAAAAAAGACTTTTTAAACGGAATTAAAACATTAATAATTCGCTAAAATGTTTTAAGTGGTAAGATAATTGAATTTCACAAAATATTATGAATGTCAGTGATTAAAAAATCGTTAAATTGGACAAAAAATACATTTCTTTTAATTAAATCCATCTTAATATGAAAATTTCAGGATCCAGCGCCGGAATTCAAACCAAGAACTTTTTGCATATTAGCGAGATGATCTACCTCCAGATTTGATGTCCACAACTGACTTGAAATTAAGGTTCTCTTTTGAAATTTAGTTCACAAAAATTAGCGCATTATATTGATAAAAATAATTTAATTAAAATAATACATTTTTTCAAAATTTTATGATTTGTCGTGCGACAAGAAGTATTCAGCTGTAAGTAAACACAATTTGAAGTATATGAATTATACAGTTTTTATGTTTTGACTCTGTGACGGACGGCAGACAGAGGACAGAGACTAATAAGGTTTCGTCTGATGAACGTAACCCTAGAAAAAGACAATATTATTTTTCAGCAAGATGCAACATCCGGTCACATGTCCATATGTTTGAAGAAAACAAAATCAAATTTTTGAAATAGACAGCAAATTTTCTAGACTTAAACATAACTGAAAATATTTAGAGAATTTTAACGAAAAAGATTTATGCAATGAAAGACAGTCTTCTTCATTGACATAACTCATCAAATGGAGCAATTTTGTCTCGAAGTACTACTTGAAAGAATTCGTTGAATGTATGCCAGAAAGAATGATAGAATCTTTACAAAAAATAACAGCTTAATGAACTATAAATTTTGTGAATAAACTATATTTTTAAACATATTAAGGTTATCATTTAAATTATGAATCGCAGTCATTAAAAAAATATTATATTTATTTTATTTATTGCACTGCCAAGAAATATAAATAAGTATTAAGGACGTGTTACTTATAAATCGATTCGTATAAATTATTTGATTTCATACGTTTCTTTTATTGTATTATAGCACTGAATTTTCTCATGTCCTTATAATTAAGATTATGAGTGCATTAATTACGTCTCTTATACTAAATGGATTGCTTGAGGTTTAGTACAGGAACAATTTTTTTGTATTAAAAGTGTTATTGAATTTTTAGTACTTGATTATCCAATACTTATTGAAATATTATTAAAATAATTAATTTATAAAAGTAGCTAAGATTCAAGCATTTAAACCTTTAACTAAAAAGAAATAAAATTATCTGTTAAAAATGTATTTTACTTTTACAAATACAAATTTGTTGTTCTCAGAAAATCTAGACACTTAATTTTATTTTCAGTTATTCTTTCGAAATGTTAACAGCAAATTTATATGTCAGTAATGTAAACTCTGAAAAAGTATTGCGAGAAATGGGAATTAAATTTTCTAAACCGAATCAGCTTTTCTGTATCGGAAATACAATGTATCTTATAAAATAAAGTATATTTTGCGAAAAGTCCAAATCGATACTCTTTGTAAAATACGTTGGTTTTATATTTGAAATTGAATGAAATATTTTGCTTTTTGAGAAAAAAAAAGCCCTTGCACAAGGGATTTTTAATATTTATGCTCGTGTTTTTTGCAAAAGTATGACTTTATTTTAAAATAAAATTTTGCAAAGCAACAAATGATCTAATTACAAGTTTTAATAACATACAATGCGCTCATTCGTCCCTATTTCAAATATTTAACGATTCGAATTAAAGTTCATGGATCGTATTGTGCCAAACCAAAAAACAAAAATTCAACTGAAACAATACACAAATCCGAAATCAACTCGAATCCGAAAGAAAAGAAAATTAATATATATTTTAATAGAATTATGGAAAATTAAGTCTACAAATATATGCTCTAATATCGACTATATTTTTTTGTGTAAGAATGAGTACATATACAATCATTAATATTGGAAAATACTGTTTTTTACACACAAAAATGTATGCTTCTTTGGAAATAGTATTTGTCAACCCGATGTTTAAAAACCTGATTAGAACACAAAAAGTTTAAAGTCAATCCGACCTGAAACCAATCCGCATTAAAAAGAGTTCGGGTAAAATAGTCTAAGCCGACCTGATTCAGAAGCTTAATTCTACCTAAAAAATAAATTGTTCACTATAAAATTCCGTTAATTAAATTTATTTTATTACGAAAAAAAAAATAAATAAAATAAAATAAAAAATGTGTATATACGACTTTACACTTTATATTCCAAATATTTGACATAAAGTCGAACAAGTCTGTCAAAGACATTCCGAAATTACAGCTATAGAAATTCAAGGTTTACTATTAGAATTGTAATGTAATAATAAAGTTTTATTACACTACATTTATTTATCGTTATAATAAAGTTTTATTTTTCTATTTACTTGCGGGAATTTTTTTCCCTCATCTTTGTATATTACTAAATATTTGTTTTAAACTGTTATAAAAATTTTTTTCGATAGTTAGCTACATAAAATAGATTAAGGTAATAATTGTAAGTGTAATTTGTTTTCAAATTTTCATTTATATTGGTGCATAGATGATTTAAATTATAAATGTATAGTTTAAATTATTACTTTTTCAAAGTTTTTAATATTTTAATATTGAAACAATTTGTTTAATAATCATTTTTGTTTTAATAAATCCAGTAAAAATAAAATTATATCCAAACACAATATCGGAGGTAAACACTTCTACCAGTAACTTTTTAGAGGCCATCTTCTTCGAAAAAATTTCTTATAAAATTTGCATGTGTAATATAAATTGATTTCCGGAAAAACAACATTAAACAAATTTAAATGTTTTCTTATCATTTTTAATATGAAAGACTATATTTTAATAAGTTTTTTATTTAATAATAACGTAGCAATCAACAGAACTTGATAAATATTTGCACACAAAAAGATTGAAAATCAAAATATGTTTGGTTTTTTATGCAAACGATTGTAAATAAAAAAAAATATATTAATTTCCCTAAATTTAAACAAGGTTCGTACGAGTCATGGAATTATCAGATCAGGAAATACACTGTTAAAAATATTGTCTTAGTTTGAACCAAATTTTGGTGTTCAATAGCTGCCACTGATAAATGGTGTAAACTTAAACCAATATTTGGAACTCTTGTTGTAACATAGTTCCAGTAGTTGGAACGAGGTTGAAATAGAAAGCTCCAAATGTTGGTGGCAGCAACTGAGCTCCAAAATTTGGTTCAAAGTAGCGCAAAATTTTTAACAGTGTACTTCAGTACCATTATTTTCAATAAAAAGTAACTCCTCAAACAAGACGAAATGTTACGCCTTTGTACTAGATTTATTTTTTTTTTTTATTAAAGAAATGCTGATATTTTACCTGGAAAATAAAAGAATCCCGTTTAAGCGAATTTAAATATTTTGAGTTTTCAAAATAAATAAATAAATAAATAAATAAATAAATAAATAAATAAAAAAGCAAGACATATATTATTGTCAGTTTAAAAGAATTTAATAAAATATATTTCTAATGTAGATAATTGCAACTATAACTTTCTATAAATATATTTCTTTTCTATTTTTCTTTATGTTTCTTAATTCTATGCTCATAAAATATTGAAAAAATTTAAAAAATATCACATATTTAAACGAACGTTAAATTAAAAAAATATATATTATAAATGTTTATGTTTCGACAACATTAACTAAGAGTCTAGTATTCAGCATTTATTATAAAAGTAGAAAATGTGAATCAAATCATTTAATTGTGCCGCAAACCTATTAGGAATAAAAAAATGACTAATACACTTTTTTTTATTGATTATTTGTTTATTTATTGATTATTTTATGCTACTTTCATTTTTAGTTTCAGATTGAAAATGAGTCTTTAAAACATAAATCAATTTTTAACTTCTAAATTGTAATACTCCTAGTAAGATATAAAAGGATTAGCTATCTAAAAATATCACGTGAAAGGCGACAACGTAATTAGAAGTTATTTTTCTCAATACACTTTTCCCCCCTTAAATTACGTCAGTAGACTTTATAGGATTTTCTTTATAAAGCGATGCTTGTTTAAACTCTGGTGTTAGCTTAATAACTTTTGACAGAAAAATCAGGAAGCTTCTTCTTATGTTACATAAATATTTTATTTTAATTATTGAATGTGTTTTTTCCTTGCTACTTATGAAAAAATATGCAGGAATATTTTCAATATAATTCAATGATTATTTATATGCATATATTCAATCAATGACTTGAAAACAAAGATGCAATATCAAAGTTTTTGTGGTAGACAAATATATGTGATGGGATTCAGAATTTCTGGGAATGAATTTAATATAATTCGCGTATCAAATTAGAATGTTTTTTCTTAGTAAACAAAGGCAAATATGTAAGAGAAAGTAATGTTTCGTCTTATTAAATAAAATTTCAAGTTCTGAATAGGTTAGTGGATCCACGGATTACGACAAACGCCTATAATTTTTCGATAGCACCAAGTATGATTAAATTAGAATAACTAATCTCAAATTCATACTATACAAATTAAAAAAACATGCTTGTTTATACATTACCAAAGCTACCAATCTGTACCGATTTTTCTTACCGCTAAAATCTAGTGAAATTTTTTGACTTATTTAAACGCTAAAATTGCTTTAATTTCGTCCTTCAATTATCTATAATCTTCCATAAATAGTGGTATGAAAAAGCCACACAAGTTGACAACTATGATATTAAACATATTTTATTTTATGTAAGTACAGCATATATAGTTTGACATAGACTATTTACATTAAAATAGAGTTACTGAATTTTTACATGCAAATTCAACTGAAAGACCAGTTTCCCCATTTCTAGAGTTACGACAGGAAACTACTTTTTTAATTCTATTCCGCACCACGTTTTCTAAAGAATTTTTATTTTTATATAAATTTTGACAGCTTTTGCAAGAAAAAAAAAATACTATAAAATGTATTTTTTAGAAATAGTGGTGCGAATAGAATATAAAAAAGATCGCCTGCAGCAGCCTTGCATTTGCCACATAGTGTCTAGTTTTAAACGAGCAAATGTGCAAAATTATTAATACGTTGACTCAATGTTGATTTCAGGGGGTGGCCCATGGGGGGGGGGACATCTCTCTCCTGGAAAATTAGAGTCTCTATGTTTTCAATGCAATTCCCCCTCTCTTCGGAACTCTATAATGTTCCCTCGAAGCCACAAAAGTTCCTCCTGGAGAAAAGAGTCTCAATTCAACACTGCGTTGATTAATGAAAGCGCACGTACTAATATTTCCTGTTTATATTTATTACCTCAGTGTGTTTCATTTCTTTTTTTCTTCTATAAGGTACTTGTGCCTTATATGACCACCCTAAGGAAAATTTATTTTTTTCACCCCCATGTACACATCATAGGTCCCCAAAAATATATGACCATGATCCCTGGACTGTTGGCTATCATTATTAAAATTAGCGACCCTGTAACTATTCCGGTTTTATTTAAATGATAAAAACAAAAAATGTCTACAAATGTCCATATAAGGAACCACCAGTTCCTATTATGGACAGGTGGCTCCTTATTGACCTACTACACTGGGTGTATGGAAGAGCCAATCTTCTATGGAATTTTGGAGGAGATTGGATAAAAAAAATATATCTTACAGTATTGCAGGATAGGGTAGGGTGCAGCAAATATCTTCAGAACATACATTTTAGAACAGGGAATCATTTTCGGTTTTGGCTCTTCGAAGACCGATGCAAAGCACCTCAGTTACTACAAAATATGATGAAATAATGTAAGTGGTTTTGCTTAGCTTTTAATTTTTGTGAATCTGAAGATTCACCTGCTGTACTTCCAATGCGGACATAAGGTGTCCAAATTAGAAATCGGGAGTAGCTTTGTTAAATCTTGTAATAAATAAATAAATAAAATCTTAATAAGCAATTTAAACAATAGCAATCGAAAATATGTTTTAAAAACTTTTTAAAACAATTTAGTTTTCAATATTTGAAGTAATTTTGCAATATCTAATAAGAATTTAAACTTACCTGTAATTAAGATCAGCACACCACAAAACAACAAGTTATCTTCTAAATGGCGAACAGCGCACTTTTTTATACTTTTCTGGCTTAATTATCTTTTCAATTGCTTTTCTTCACTGGCATGTAGTGCGATCTCTCTATCAAGATTGTTACTTTTAAAAATATTAGGAGTGCCCATATTGGGAGCACTGTCCATAATGGGTACATGTACCTTACAAAAAAGAATAATGTACCGATATTTGATGGATTTTTATGATTTGGGATTCCTGAACGCGATTTAAATGTTCTTCAATGTGTAACTTGGCGCAAAATAATATTAATTTAAAAAATCAAAAACGCCAAAATAATCTAAATTTGAGTATGCTACTAGTTTCGGTTTGACTCAAAGTTTGCCTTATCTGGGTATTGTTAACGTTGTTTTTAAATTTATATGATTTAAATATTTTTAGAAATTACCTGTCCGCCTATCTGTTATGTTATGGGATATGAGTTTTGTGAAAACTCTATCTCAACTATAACGATTGCGTGCAGGTTGTTTAAAGAATTGCTATCTAAGCTCTATTATTCTATTATTTTCCCGTGATAGCTGTACCTTGACATTTATAAGATGGAATTTGACCAAAATTCGTATTCAGTTAGATGCTGGCATACATTTATACTGATTAGGTTTAGATATGTCAGTTAAAGGTCTACACTGGCCGAAATTTTCAGACTTTTTAGCCCAAACGTCCTCGAAGAAAATATTGATTCGGTATAAAAACTAAAAGTTCTGTCTCATCTCGTCCAGCCCGGCTGAATTTCTGCAAAACATACTGATAGATATGAAGCAACTATATCTTACAACTAAAATTATTCACGAAGCACATTTATTTATTCATAGATTTTATTACCAAATTATGTTCATAGAATATAGAATGATAACAGTATTATTCACTATTTATTCAATTGCGTACATAAACACTGATTTAAAAAATTGATTTAAGCAATCACATTCAGATAAATATTCAGAAAGAAAATCAACGTAAGTTTAGAATAAAAGGAACGGGTGATTAAAAAAGACATAATTTTAAAGCTCCGAAAAAAATCGATTAAAAAAACGTATTTTTGAATTATTAAACATAATTAAACATAGGAAAAAAAAGGAAATATACAATCTCTATACTTTTTGCGAAAATCAAAAGATAAAATGCCAGACCAACATGTTTTCGGAGGAAGAATTTAGAGGTAAGATCGGACCTGGGCAATAGTGGTTTTCATATGGGTTGTACCGGACCAGGTCGAACTCTCATACCGGGTCGGACCAGATCTGGAAATTTTGGACTGTGCAGGACAATTACAAAATATATGCCAATCATATTGTACCTGAAAAAGGAAATCTATCATTATCTAGCACAAGCCCAAAAAAACTAATGTTTGAGACCGGTCCGGCCAATAAAAAGTGGATATTAGTTACGACCCGAGTCTCGTGAATGAAAATTCGTCCAACCAACGGCCCGGGACGTGATAAGGCTTCATGATTCGGGCCAAATACTTTCACATATAGATTTCTAATATGGGTTTAATGACACTTTATTAACGTAAGAAGGTGAGGATAGATCGTTCGCTTTACATCCGGTATTGAATCATGTTGAGAAGAATCATATAAACAAAACAACAAATCATGAGATTGTAAACTTTCCCATTGTTCGTTTTCGAGTATTAGTAGCAAGTATTAGTAACCTTAACAAGTAAAGATAGTTAATATGCGGCACAACCGATTCCAGGCGTATGAGCTTAAATAACAAAAATAAGAATTATGACTTTTAAACTAAAGAAAAAAATAGAAGCCGTAATAATGCATTATTCGATTTTTCTTTTAACGTGGAAATAACTAAGAATTTATAGAATTTACATATACTCCTAAAAACGGTATCAGTAAGGAATGAGAAGAAATTCAGTTTTAGACAGGTTTTATTCAAATTGAATTTTTTTCGAATAGAATTGCTAGTAGAAATTGAATTTCTCTCCAAGATTTCCACCTTATCAGGTACAAGTATGTAGTACATAATTTGTTTTCTCTTTACTACATTATTTCTTCATATATAGCTTTTTTTAAAAAGGTCTGCCGTATTGCGTAAATTTTTTATGATTATGGAGAATAAAACAACATCAAAACTAAATTTCTTTAAAATAATCGGTTTAATGCTTTGAATGACATTTCTCCTAAATATTTCAAAGCGGCTTTACGAATCTAAAAGACCGCATAAAATGAAATATATAGCACTTTAATGTCAAAATCACCCAAAAATGCAGTCGGGTAGACAAATCTTGAAAAAGGTTTGTAAATTAAATTTTAAGAGCAGTCAATACCTTTTTCAAAAATTTTAAGTGACATCTGTTTTGAAACCAAGCATATAGTTTCGAATTTCAGGATTTTTTTATTGAGTATTTAAAATTTAGATTATATTTGTTTATTCCAAAAAGGATAAAATCTTTTACCTTATTACAAATAATTAATGTTAAAATATCTAAAAATCTTTATATATATATATACATACATACATTAATACTTGTGTTTATTATTCAGATTTTAAAAAGCAAAATGTGTTTAGAAATGTGTCTTTAAAATATTTTTTTAAGATCTTATACTTTATTATTAAACTAAATATTGCTTTATATAACATTGTTATAAATGTAAGATAAAATGTATTTGGATAGCGAACTACGCACATTTCAATAAAATTAAGTGGAAACTCGATACATAATTATATAAGTATGAAAAATTCCATTTGTCTCTTTTCAAAATAAAATTTATACATATATTTTTTGATAAATTGATGAAATAAATATTTATATTCATGCGGCAAGCTTCACGATTTCAGCTACATATAAAATAAGTAATAGCAATAACAAAATCCAGCCGTAAAAAATATAATTGATATTGTGAGCATGCATTGTATATAGTATCAAAATTTTTATTCAACAGAAAATAAAAAAAATACATTCCATAAAACACATTTCTTGATATATAGAGAGCGGGAGAATAAAGCATGCATATTCTACATATTTACATGAAAACATTTCACTCATCGACACCTACGCTCTCAGAAATACTTTCTTCAATTCACGGATATATTCCTTGTAGCACTGATACCGATGTATATCCGAGAATTGAAGAAATTTCCACTCTTTTTCTTAACGTTCTAAGACAGAAAATTTCCATAAATTGTAAAACACTTGAGGGTCTGGTTCAGTGGCGCCAACTTATATGGATCCATGGGGCTCGAGCCCACCCAATAATTTGATCTTTGTGCCTACCCAATTTCAGTTCCTTTTAATATATTTTTTTCTTTCCCCTTTTTTTGATCGCTGAAATGAAATTTGGTTTTATAATTGTTCTTAAAAGTAATTTTGAATGGAAAATTGTAAGTTCATCAGGAGCACTGAAAACCCCTTCAACGGAAGTATAGTTAAATTTCTTACAAAAACAAAACTTTTTGCGTATATGTCCGTCTGTTTTGATGTCTTCAATTGATAAAGCACTTAAATGGCTATTTTTTTTATTTAGTTTTTTGCACTTTCAATAGTTAGCAACTTTTATGATATTTATAATAAATATTAATGTATTTATAAGAAAGAATTTGTGACAGTATAATTTAACAAACTTATTTATAAAATCATAAAATTATAATAATTTAAAAAATTGCTTAGTAAAGAACATAATTTAATTTTGAAATATTATCTCGCTCTCTCACCCCTCTTTCTCTACACACACATACACACTAAAAAAAAAAAAAAAAAAAAAAAAAAAAGTGTTATTTTGCTAAAAAAATTTTAAGCCCACCAAATATTTTTGAAAAGTTGGCACTACTGGTCTTGTTCCCTATGAGTTATGCTTGTCTATCCCCATTCAGACTCTAAAATTTACTAATTTTATCATCTTAAAAGAAGCTTATGGAAAGTTGAATTACATTTCAACAAGAAATAAAAAATATTGCGTCAAGCATAGATTATGAAGCAGTTTTCAACACACTGAAAATAATGCAACAAAACTGCAGTTTTATCTAAAAAATTAAAATATTATGTTTCATTTCATCATATGGAAATATATATAACACATTTCAAAACCGAATTTCAGCTCTTTCAATCTACAATCGAAAAATCATCCGATTTTTTACCCCTGTATATCATATAAAGATTTGTATCTAAGGTACCCTGGGGTAATAACGCCATGTTAAGGTTCTACTAATTTTCACGGCTCAGTTTTAGATTGTATTTTTCAAACAAATATATGATTTGATACAGCAACTCATTGACTATCTATGTAAAAAAAATAACTTAACAGATATGTATTCATAAAATGTAATGACGGGATTTTTTGACCAATGCTATTTGGCGTTATTACCCACCTATATGGGTAATAACGCCATACAAACAAAACTATGAAATAAGATGGAATAATTGCATGTAGATTGCCCAGTACAAACTCTACAAACTTAGAAATTGACAAATTGCATTCTAAGCTATTGAAAATGCTCAATTTTTTGTGAAAGTGTAAGAAAAATAAAGGTGTGGTGTGGGGGGGGGGGGGCGAGGGGGGGAGGATGAGGCAGAAGAATATCAGACCGTGAGCTTCTTTTTGCTTAAAAAGGACCGCTTAAATAGAATTATTAGAAACATTGAACAGTTTTAACTGTGTTTATTTGAATCAGTCTTTAGGATGTAGCTCGGCCACTGTAGGGAATCAACTTGGGTATTAATGCCAAGGATTGGTGTTATTACCCCTTTATAGTTATTGCGCTGTACATTTTAAATTACAAATTATCTCGAGAAGATATCCAAAATCTTCAACAACATTTTGAAAGTCCATGAAATGTACTACAAATTTATGTAATTAACAAAGTATTTCCGGATAAAAAAAATAGTCTTACATCACAAAACGTATCTCGCAAATTTTAGATCAAGCGTTAATTTTAGTTGCTTGTAAAAACAATAAGACCTAAAAATGAAACAAATTAACTTGAAGCTGTTTTCTGCGATTTATATGACTCAAAACCCTTCTGCGCAGAGCACATGGATGTCATTTACCAGATTATTTCATAATGATGCATAATATTAGCACTTGGCGTTATTACCCCGGCTGGCGTGATTACACCAGACCACCTTATTAACAATACGCATGCCAAAATTTAGTTTTTCAAAGCGATATATATACTTCAGTTGAAAATTCCCCTTCAAAAATTTTTTCCTAGTAAAAAAAAGGTGCTTTTGCGAAATGGATACTTTTGTGCAGCCGTGTACATGATGTATATAGAGACAAATTTATATATAACGGGTAATATGCAAAAAAAAAAAATAATAATAATAATTAAATTTAAAAACCCATATCGAATTTTTAAAATGTTTCACAAGCAATTATTACGCAAAAATTATGCTGTAACTAATTTCTTTTGTACCGTAAAATGGGGTGAATAGGAACGAAACTTCCCGGTCATACAAATAAATTCATTATAAATATATGTGATGATATTTTTAGTTGCTAATTTTTTTATAAGAAGGTAATAACATTAAGAATTGGGAAACTCAGTTTTGACATGTTTGCACCACTACTGGGATACATAAAAAAATTTCAAGAGGATCCTCAAAAACCTCATTTTTTCAACATCTTCAAAACTTTGTATGTAACTACAGTATTTTTCGTATTCTAAACCTAAGAGTGGGGATTTTTAATAAAGGATAGACCTGTAAACGATATGCTGTATTAAATTCTACTTGTTTTTAAGCTACATAATGAAAAAATGAAAAAGGCTTGTAACATCAGAGGTTTAAGATTTACGGGGGGAATCGGAACCCGTTTCTCTCATGGTTTATTTTTCTATACAGTAATAATTTCATACAATATATGAAAACATATGTTTGAATATGTATTGTAACAATAATTTGTTTGTTCTAATTACTTGAAGATTTTAAAGGTGCCAAGAAATTACTTGGTTAAACAAAAAAGTCAACACCTAATCCAACAGACATGGAAGACACAATAAAAGAATTTAAAAATAGCAAATTAGTTACAAAAATTGCACAGAATTATCCTCTTACAACCACACCATTACACAAACATCTCAAAATGAAAAACCAAAAAAAAAAAAAAAAAAAAAAAAGAGGGATGCAAACAGTACTAAGGGCTGGGAATGGGGGCGTAATAGTAGATCGTATTAATACATGCAGCGATCGGGGCTACTCAATAGATTCACTTACCCAATGACTACTAGTAAAGGATAACACAGAACAGGGCTGAATTTGTATTAAATTCTACTTCTGCAATTCGAATATAATTTCTTAAAATAAATTTTAGTTTTTCTAGATTTCAAAGTTGTTTTCTAATTTTTAAAGTGGTATATCATTACTTGTATATGAAATAAAGGCTTGGTTTTACAGTAACTATATGTTCCTATTCCTTCCTTATCATTATTATCTGTTTTTATTAACTCGATTAAAGTTTTAATCGGAATAAATAAAGATTATAACATTTGTTCCGATTCACCCCTATCTGCGGGGTGAATTGGAACACCATTAAAAAAATAAATAATATATACATAAACAGTAAAAGGTAAAGAACAGAACAAGACCGAAATTTCTAGTAGAAAAATAAAAAAATAAAAAAAATCATTTGTTGCTTTTTTTTAACGTTAAAGTTGAAAAGTGTTCCGATTCACCCCATTTTACGGTATGTCCCTGTGAATGAAGAAAAATGCTATGAATGCACTATTTTAACGTAATTGTAGTGAAATTCACCGATTTGTATCAGTTTTAATGCACTTGAAATAGCGTAATCTTATTAAATTTCTCTGAAAACAATTTTTCCTTATATACCATAATGTAATCGAATTCTTTTGAGTGCCCCTGTAAACGAGCCGTTAATCGTACATATTTCATATGCAATATCAAATATGCTACGGTAACTCTACATAAACTTTATCAATTGCATAAAAATACTAGTATATTTACGAGAGTTAGAGCGTGGACAGAAAGACAGACAAATCGAATGAATAAGCATTTTTCAACTTTGTTGGAAAGTGTTAAAAACCAAGACGACCCCTCTTGTAAACAGGTTCCCATTCATTTCATTTTTACTGAGGAATTTTAACCCTGCACTGCACGATTTTTCCTATTTTTATGAAAAAAAATATTTGAAATCTATATTTCAACCTAACAATGAAAAAAATGACAAAATAAATAAATAAATAAATAAATAAAAATTTTAGTTAAAATTCATTATTTTATGGCATGTATCCTATATACACAATTAGTTTTTTTTAAATATAGTATTGCTATATTTTGCAATTAAATGAACTTAAATTAATTCTATCTGTTTAATGCCCTGCAAGTTTATTTATATTACTATTTTTAAGTTTTCAGTAAAAATATTAAAGGTGAATTTTGTCTTAATAGCTTGACCGATTTTTTTTTCCAAAGAACAAATTAGAATTTTTTGTCAAATGTAGCAATCTGACATGGACAAAATGAATGTTACTCCATTCTTTAGACTGTTTTTGATTACTCAGTTACAGCGATCATATTGACCAAACCACATAGTGTAGTGAAGGGTTAAGGCTAAAATAACTGCTCTTAATGGCTGATTTTGATTTGAATATTAAGTAAATTAAAACGAACTAAGTCCACAGAGTCTTTGCTTATCGGTATTTTTTAATAACGCTAAAAGAAAATGATTTTAAATGTAACATTTTAAATATGACGTAATTTTTATGAAACTTTTCTTTCACTTTGTAATATTCACCTGAATACATTTTTATTGTTAGACAAGAAATAGTATTATTTGCGTTGTCTTAGTCTTAGGCAACAATAATTAAAAAGATCTTATTATTTGGTCATTTGAAATAGGACGTAATTTCACACTCATTTACTGCTTTTAACAACACATTTTAAATAATTCATTATTTTATAGTTTTCATTCTTTTTTAATATTCATATGAAAAACAATTTTTATGACAGAATGTTCAATATGTTTCTTCTTTTAGAATATAATAATTTAATTTTAATTTTGTAGGTTTTTTTTCTGTTAATAATAGTGACGTGTAAATAATTTTTTATGTAAAAGAAATATTTTTTTCGAGGTTTTTAAAATTTGCAACAATTGAAAATGAAAGTCTTTTCTAAAATATGTAAAATATACCTCTCGAAATGCTGAAAATTTGAATTTAAAACAGAAAAAACCCTAATAAGTTAGTCAATTAAATATATAAATGCAGTCTGTACACCGCGAGTTTTTAATGTTCCATAGAAAAAGTAACTCAATTGGTGTGTATAGTTTTTCCTTTTGTAAAACCTTTTTAATATAACGATTTTGACTAACTTTGACGTTAAATATCTCTTAAAATAATTATCCAATTTAAAAGTTATCTAATATATCAGCATGTTTATCAAACATTTTTCTGTAATACCACCAGGTTTCAAATTTTTGCTTGCAGTATTTTTCTTAATATTAGGGAAGTAAGACTTCACACTCGGTCACAAAAATGTCGTTGACATCGGCGGTGACAGCCTTGGTTACTTTTTTTAGAATAGAAAGATGCGTCTCTCATGCTTCTCCGAGTTCTCTCGTAGTCCCCTTGGCTTTGAACACGAAATTGCGTGTTTCGAATGGGACAACTTAACCACTTGGCCAATGACCACTTACAGA
The DNA here is from genome assembly GCA_964019185.1 of Maratus speculifer. NCBI lineage: Eukaryota > Metazoa > Arthropoda > Arachnida > Araneae > Salticidae > Maratus > Maratus speculifer. Next base: position 273,126,140 of record OZ025289.1, on the reverse strand, counting down.
GGGTATGTTTAAAATGACGATATCGGTTTTTTCAAACGGGGTGATTAAAAATACCTGTTAAATTTCTTATTTAGAGAAAGTTCGGAAATTTAAACTTAATTGCAAGAGCATTTCTTCATTATGAAATAATGATTGGGGTCTTAATATTTATATAGACTAATAAAGTACAAAAATTATTACATATTAGGCATATTTTTAACAAGACATAATTTAATTGTTAGATAGATATAAAATAGGAATATTATGTTTTTAATTAAATTCGAAAAAAATTTTTTTTTAATAAAATCGAATACTTTAACTTGATTGAACTGCCATATATTTTGCCGTTTACAATACGCTCACATGTGAATAATTTCTAATACTCTAAACCAGTGTAGTTCAATCTTTAGTTATTCGAGGGCCAATCAAGCTTTAACACCTGTCAAAAAAGACTGAATATGAACGATAAATCTTCAAAATATTTAAATAATGAAGATAGGATATAGAAGAGGGAACGAAATAAAGATAGGTATGTCATCATAGACGTTAGATTCAAAAATAGTAATCGTTTCGTGGCGCTGCTGCTTCTAAACTAAGAATCACATGACCATTTTACTTTCAAATTTTCATTGTAGAGGACAGCATCAAATGTCATTGGGTATTTTGTTATTATGTTTAATTTTATTATTTTGAAATTATAAAAATCCAACCGAACAATAACTATGAAATAAAAAAAATTGCAGCTTGACAAAGATATAGGATAATATTAAATTTAAGTTCACGAAAAAATATATAAACTTCTATCAGAGGATGTACATTTACTAGAAACATTTAATCATAAAAATTTTACATTAAGTATATTTTTCTGACAAATAGAAAAAAAAGCATCATTTTATGATTCTTGCATTTTGTTAATCAAAAAGCCCTTTGATTTTTGATGACTATAACAAATATATTATGTAAATTGTAATTTAAAATCAGAATTAAAGTATTACATAATGAGACAGGAAAAAATAAATGTTGCAATATTTATGTAACTATTCTACATATATACAGTGGCGGTCAAAAGTTTCCAGCCAGTTAGTTTCTTCGATTTATTTACCAAAAAGTTTCAGCAAAGAAGAAGCACAATTGCTTCAAAAGTTAGGAATATGTGAAGGACCTCTGACCACGTGATCATTTTGATTGGATATTAAAGATGCTTCATGCAAAGGGATAAAATTCGAAGTTTGCGTGTGCAAAAGTTTCCGGCCACTTATCATTCTTTAGTTTTTTTTTTTTTTTTCTATCGGTAAACAGTTTTTCGGTTGTGTTTATGAATGAATCAACGTGTACAGCATAGTCTGAATTCAAAATTGAAAAGTTCAACAATTATTGTTCATAAATGAGTAATTAGTTTGTCGCTAAAAGGGAAATATTGCGGCAAAGTTATCGATAGGTAAAATCAACCGTAAACGATATTTAAAAATTATATAAAGACTGCCGTGGCCTTCAGGACTTTCAGAGGTCCGGGAGATCCCGGAAAATTACTATTCCTGTGGACAGAATTATCAGGAGAAAAATAATTGATAATCCGCTTAAAAATTCCGCTGCAATATACTGTGATTTATGGAATGAAAATATTGCTGAAATAAGTCCGTATACCGTATCAACATGCTGACGTGATGCATAACTTTATGGAAGAGTCGGTGTTAAAATTTTTTCAGAGTTAAAAAAAATATAAACGTATCCGACTGTCGTTTTCCAAAAAACACAAAGTCTGGTCAAGTGAAAACTGGAAGAAAGTTCTATTTTTACATCAATCGAATTCGAAACAGTTTTGGAAGTGATGGCAGACACAACGTTTGATGACCTAACAACAAAAGATACGATTCGACCTATGTTATTCCTACAATGAAGCATGGCGGAGGTCACGTTATACCGTGGGGAGTATTTTCTTCAAAAAACATCGGTCCGTAATTTGAAATCCACAGCCAGGTGAATGATACAATGTATAAGGATATCTTGCAAGACTATTTTTTGCTTTATTAGAGAAAAAAATTTGGTCGCAACTATTTTTCTTAACATGATAACGACATAAATAATGTTTTCAAACCTCGATAAGCAATGGTTTTCGCACAAAAAATTTCGTTTTTGAAATGATCAGCCCCAGCGGCCAACATGAATCCAATAGAAAATCTTTGAAAAGAAGTTGACAAAAGTCTGCGGAACTATAAATATTCCAACTCAGCCGGAATTTCGCTAAAATTGCAAGAAATATGGGAAAAACGTACCATAGACGATCTTTAACCGTTGATTGTATGAATGTCACGTTGCTGCGCCGCAGTACTTATTACTAAAGCTAATAAAATAGTAATACTATAAAATACTAATTGTAAATGTTGTTGATCACTGTAATTTTCTACTACAATACTACTTTTTTACAAACTTGTGAAGGTGGCCGGAAACTTTTAAGAACATGCGTTTTCCTTTACGCTTAATTTGTCAGTTAAATTTATTAATATTTACATCAGGGCTGTCCAACCTCTCAGCAAGCAGGGGCGCATCTCACCTCTTGGTACTCAATGAAGGGCGCCATTTTTCATATGACTGAAAACATGCGGCAGTATTATTGCACAGTATTAGTATACATGCACATCTTAACAATCTCGGAATTAGGGTTGTAGACAAAAAACACCTGCGGTTCTTAAGTTACGTGTATTGAATTTCAAATTATATATTTTTCTACGTAAGGTCTATCTCAAAAATGTTTTAGGGTGAGATACTAAAAACTTTAAACATGCCTATAATATAAACAACCACAAAATAAAAATAAATAAACATGGAGATCAAAGATATTGCTTTTTTTATATAGGATGCTAAAATACGTTTTGACTTATTTTGAAGGCGTGAATTTCGTTTTATAAAAAGCACAAAAAGAAAAACAAGCATGATCGTGACACTGTTGCCAGATTGGGGACAGAAAAGTCCCCAGAATGTTTGATTTTCATCGCTTTTTTGAAATAGAAATTATTGACTTATTTAAAAATAGATGAAAAATCCTGAAAAATAAGATGGATTATTTAATGTAAAAGAAAAAAAAAAAAAAGACAATCAAATAATTTGAATTTTAAAAATGTCCCTAATCTGGCTACACTGGATCGTGACCAATTCATATAGCTGGTTCCAGGCAGATAGTCTGGAAGTCTTTTATAGATGGAAATAATTTTGCTCTGTTTTATTATTTTTTAAATCAAACTGAAAAGAAAAAATCTAAATTTTCAAAAATCAAGAAGGAAAAGCTAAACTCTTTTATCCCTCATATAAAACAGCCAGGCCAGTGTGAAAAAATCTGAAATTTCATGCACATGCACCTGTATTATCAAACGGGCGAGCGGGGGGAAGTGGAAAAGGCTTATTTTTCTGTTACTGCTTAGATATTAAAAATAGCTATTTCCAATTAACAAACTACCTTAATTACACTTTGTAATCACTAACTAGAAATCGTGAAAATATGCATGATTAAATTTTCAAAGTATGTTTCTCGTTTTTAACAGGTTTTCGCAGATTTTGAAAGTATCTCTCATAGAAATAAGAATGATTTTAAAGAAAAATTTCTTTATAACACGAATTTCACTTTAAAAAAGTATACTAACAGGAAACCTTCAATAGGGCGCCAAAAATATCTACAGAGGGCGCCATGGCGCCCGCGGGCGCCGCGTTGGACAGCTCTGATTTACATGTTCTTCTATAAGTAAGTTCCTAACCTTTATGTCAATAAAATGTATAAATATCACTTTGGTATTCCTCTTCATATGGGTATATTTACAAATTATTTGAAAAATTTTTGCTGGCCGGAAACTTTTGACCGCCACTGTATTTATATATACATCTTCATTTGTAGCTCCAAAGTACTGGGACCTGAAGATTCTGCTTTGGTTCTACAAATTCCATTTGTATTCATATTAATATTTATTTTTTTCCCTCCATGTTGAATGTGCTATAAGTTATTAAATTCAATGGTTCATATATTGTAATAGTATTAATGGTTATATATATATATATATATATATATATATATATATATATATGTGTGTGTGTACGCATTTGTCGAAAATTTCGTATAATTCTACAAAACTTGTTCTTAAATTATTTTTACATACGTATGTTATTGAGTAAAAGACAGTTTATATGTTTATTCTTGCCTGATATTAACCATGCGACTTATAAATCATTTTACTACTCAAAAATTAATCTTGAATTATTTAATAATAGCAAAATTTACTATACTTTTTTCAAAGCACTGTATACTATTACACCGAAATCTAAATATTAAAAAAAAATTGCTTTAGTACGAACGTACTTCATTTGCTACATTTGACGTGCAATTTCCAGTTTGCTCCTAGCTTTTGCGATCTGCTCATATGCTCTATGAACTTTGACGAATTAAGTCTTATAAGTTATAATTTTTGAATGTAATAACGATGTTAAAAATAATAAAGATAATTTTAAGACTAGAAGTAATTTTTAGAATATACGAAAAATTGGTCATTCTATGAAACAAAAATTTTTAAATAATGTTTTATGCAAGTACTAAAAGTTTTGCAAATAATTTCAGGATAAAATGTGCTTTTATTTTTTATGTAACTAAAAATACTTTTACATAACTATATGTGAAATATATGAATTTAACTAGTTTGATTTTTACAATAAGTAAATAAATAAACAAAATGATAATAAAAAATGTAAAATTTTTTACTCCGTCTTCCCTTTAAATTTTTGAAATTTATGATCGAGATAATACAATAACTTTTTAAGGAAATTTTTTTTAAAAATGCATCATTAAAAATTAATCGGACAACAAAATAATTTATTAAATTCAGGTCTATAATTACTAAAAAACTATACACTTTAGTCATTATTTAATATATTTTTTAATTTTACTCTTTATAAATCTAAAACGTGTCTTGCAAATATAAAATGTCGACTCCAATAGGCAAACAGAAATTGCTTAACGTAAGGTAAACGTTTAAGTATTACATTACACCCATTAGAATGGATTCTAAAAGGAATAGACAACGTCATGTATTCATGGAACAAAAAGAAAAAAAATCAGACTGAAAGTTAAGTATTGCGTGTTTAGAATAATAACTCTTTTTATATATGCAGCAATACAATTTTGTTTAGTATTTTGTAATAAATTACATTAACCTCTTTAGATCCCAGGGTTTATTTATGAACTTTTTTAATGTCAGTTATGGATTGACATTAACAATCTGGTAACTAAGAAAGATTGAACAGCGAAAAAGTTTGTAATTTTTTTTGTGTGTGCGTGTAAAATTTGATGATACGTGGAGACTTAAAAAGTACATTTTTGACAATTTCTTAGGAATTTTTTATTTTATTTTACTTTTTTGCATTGTAAAGACTTTGAAAAACATAAAATAAATATATATCTAACATATTTTTTATTACTAATGGACTGTACAAATGGTATTTTAATGCATAGTAAAAATATTTACGCTTCCATTTTTATACATTTCGCCCATTTCTGCTGTAAGAGCCAAGTCATAGAACATGTACGTAGCTCCCTAAAAAAGCATTATAAGAAACAAATTTTCATTTTGTTTAGTTCTGCTATCTGTCAGGCTCCATTCACACCAATTTCTCTCTTTTTAAACCTTATTTATTATGTGAAAAAAAAATTGTAAAGAGGTGTATCCTTTAGGATACATCAGGTCTCAAGAAGTTAAGTACTTTTGTGATTTTCTATCACAAACATTTCTTTTAAGAAATAAAGTTTCTAATGTTTCGAAACCCTGTCTTGTTCGAAACTTGGCAAATGAGGTGCGTTCGTACTGTAACTAGTTTTTATAAATAGTCTGGTTTTCCTGTAATAACGGGTGTACTCTTATGCAAAAATGCATTAATAAAAAATTTATTACGATCATATATACATAAAATTTTGTAAAACAGAAATAATATGACTCTATCTTAAATAGGGCGTAATCTCCATGCCAGACTAGAATCAGAACCTATCATGGGATACCATTGAATTAATGATACGTATGATTTAGGGATAAAAAGAATAATGCTCATGGAAACTTCCATAGGTCATCAAAATTAAAGGATATTGAGAAAAAATATATTCACCAAGTTAATGTTACAATTATTTAATGTTAATTAAGTACTGTTGAATTGGAAATTGCTTTACCTCGTAAACGTTAACGTCGGAAATATGCAAATTAGATGATTGAAAATGGGGTACGCAATGAACGCATGTTAAAATTGTTGTGTGCCGTGTTGTTTAAAGTGTATGAGGATGCCTGAATATGATCAATATTAATTAGTTGTGGCTAAAAGGCATCATTTAAGTTAAGCTCAAAAGTGGCGAATAGTTGGTAGAATCGAGAAAGGTCAAAGACAGATCAAAGTTACTCAAGATTTGAAAATCTCTCAAAGTGTCATGTTGAGAGCTTCGAGCCACTTTTTAAACGCTGGATCCATTGATTGATAGCCTAGTCAAGGGAGACAAAGAGCAATAGCAGTGTTACGCTTCTGGCATTTCGAATAACTGAGAAAAATAAAATGCAAATTATGATTAATAAAGAAATTTGAAAGTTGTCATCTATAGTATTATTCCAGAGATGTAATTATTTTTTAACTCTTTTTATTTATTACATTTTTTTTTTAATTCTCAGAACTACCTTTTATTCGTTAGCTCAGATTTGAGTTTAGCTTTCAGAAAAAGTCAATTTTGCTATTCTACTCATTAAAATGATAAAAACGAATGTTTTTTTTTCTTTTTTCGTCATATTTCGTTTCGGATTACATCGAAAAGTTTTAGCTATTCACATGGATAAGGAGAAAACAGGACGAAGTAATTATTTGTATTTGCTGGAAAATAATTGGAAAACACTAAAAAACCTTTTGTATAGTTATCTAGATCCTTTTCAAAGAAACAACTTTAATGATTGTTTTTATTTTAAATTGTTTGCGTACATAAACTGATATAAATTGGGTAAAGGATACATTTAATTTTACTGTGGGTATATTTCTAATCAAAGATAAATATCGTAACAAATAGGAAAATGAAAAATTTGCTAGGTTTGATAAATAATCTAGCTTCTCGCAGTATTACTATAGTGCGCAAATATTTATGTGTAATTAAAATTTATAAAAACATTAAAACCGCATCAAAACTTTTAAAATCGACTTTTCGGGTCTAACTCTACGACCATCTGCAGGATTACGATGTTACACTACATTTAAAATCTTGAAGAACAGAATTCACCATCTTGATCAGTAAAAGATGCTAGATTTCGTTCTTTCAGAAATTATTGTAGCATAACCTCGTACTACTCAGAATGGTTGCAGATGTTGACAGAAAGTTAATTTTAAGATTTTTGACTCGGTTTTAATTATGCATGAATTCTTATTTTTTTTAATTACAATAGACTTAGGTTTGTTTATCTCGATTTTCAAATTTAGCATTGAGTTTTACAGCATAATTTATGAAACTAGCCGCCCTTGGCAACCAGTTTGCTCGCCCTTGAATATATACATTAAGCATGAAATCATATTGCTTTTATTCATAATTTATTTTAATTGCTCAATTTTTTGGTAAACTAGCAAAAGCCGTGCTTTGTTTGGATTCGCGAAGCATTATTTCATAAGATAAATATTTGAATGTAACAAAATTTTTCATATTGTTTTTGCATCTTTATTAAGCAAAAACGTTAACTCATGTTTTGGCACATTTACATTTTAGAAATGTAAATTCAGCCAAATAACTAAGAATTTCTTCGGAATTTTTTATTTATGATATAAGGCTGGTTTAAATAATGGAATGGGGTAATAAAGTACAAAATTCCATAATGTCTGGTTTTTAATTAATAACTTGCCCACTGTATCCAAGTTGACCAATCTTTAACCTGATAAACAGTAATAGTTTGATTCAATTAAATTATTCTTCAATCAATTAAAATATTCTTAAATTATTCTTCAATCTCAATTATTCTTCAATCTTTCGATTCGGATACCAAACTTAAGAAACTTAATAAAACATTCACTTTAAATACCAAATATAAGAATTAATTTTACTTGTTTATACGATTCTTTTGCTGCCAGTTTACCAAAGTAAATACCTTAATAAATAAATCATAATGTAATTCTTTTAAAATCCGTAAGTATAAACTACGTGAATAATTTTTTCAGAATAATGAAAATATATTTAATATAATTAATTAATCATGATTCTACCTATAATTACTAACCCCATGGTTTACTTTCCTTCTGAAAATAAAAAGGTACGCGTTCAATTTTTTATTTGCAAAAAATGCGTCTATAATAGAAAAACATGTAGAATAAATTAATTATTAAAATAATATTTTTTAAGGGTTATTCTGTAAAAAAATAACACTGTGCAAATCTACAAATCATAATTTATTCTTATGTTTAATTTCAAGTCAAAATACTGAATAGTTTTTTTATAAAGTGTACGACAAAGTGTAACTTGAGTGGCCTAGTAAAGGATTCGCTTCGCTCATCCTAATTAGAGGATTCTGCTAGAGAAATAGACACAGATGTCATATCCGCACTACATTGGCACGATTGCAACGAAATGGCAATTACACGTGCCTCACATGGTAACCCGGCTATTGTTATTTATTTATTAATAAACTGTTTGTTTAATTTTATTTTCTTTTTTAAAATGATATAAATTGTTTTATTCTATAATTATTAACTAAACTTTTTTTATTTATTATTATTTCCTTCTTAAAATAATAGAAATTAATTAAAAAATATGTATGTAAATGGTATTTGAAAACGAAGTTTTCGCCAAATTGCCGTCAGAAAAATAACACGTCAATGTGGTGCATATATGACATCACTGTTGATAAATCAAGAACTCAGTGTTCTTATGCTAGTCTGGTGCAGATAATAAATAACTAAATGTTGCACCGGCGGCATTTTTTCGTATTTCATTAATATTTAAAATATAATAATATAATATTTTCACTCATTTAATTTATAATAAGGTGGTCTGGTGTAATAACGCCAGCCGGGGTAATAACGCCAAGTGCTAATATTATGCATAATTATGAAATAATCTGGTAAATGACACCCATGTGCTCTGCGCAGAAGGGTTTTGAGTCATATAAATCGCAGAAAACAGCTTCAAGTTAATTTGTTTCATTATTAGGTCTTATTGTTTTTACAAGCAACTAAAATTAACGCTTGATCTAAAATTTGCGAGATACGTTTTGTGATGTGAAGACTATTTTTTTTAATCCTGAAATACTTTGTTAATTACATAAATTTGTAGTATATTTTATCGACTTTCAAAATGGTGTTGAAGATTTTGGATATCTTCTCGAGATAATTTGCAATTTAAAATGTACAGCGCAATAACTATAACGGGGTAATAACACCAATCCTTGGCATTAATACCCAAGTTGATTTCCTACAGTGGCCGAGCTACATCCTAAATACTGATTCAAATAAACACAGTTAAAACTGTTCAATGTTTCTAATAATTCTATTTAAGCGGTCCTTTTTAAGCAAAAAGAAGCTCACGGTCTGATATTCTTTTGCCTCATCCTCCCCCCCCCCCCCACACACACACCTTTATTTTTCTTACACTTTCACAAAAAATTGAGCATTTTCAATAGCTTAGAATGCAATTTGTCAATTTCTAAGTTTGTAGAGTTTGTATTTTTAGAATTGGGCAATCTACATGCAATTATTCCATCTTATTTCATAGTTTTGTTTGTATGGCGTTATTACCCATATAGGTGGGTAATAACGCCAAATAGCATTGGTCAAGAAATCCCGTCATTACATTTTATGAATACATATCTGTTAAATTATTTTTTTTATATAGATAGTCAATGAGTTGCTGTATCAAATCATATATTTGTTTGAAAAATACAATCTAAAACTGAGCCGTGAAAATTGGTGGAACCTTAACATGGCGTTATTACTCCAGGGTACCTTACATAATTTTGATTTGAAACTAAAATGTTTAAAATTCATGACTTTTATTTATTTATTTTTAAAGTAAAATGAACAGAAAAAATAAAAATAACGATATTTTGCAGCTCCGTAATTGCAGCGAAGGAACAAAACATAAATAAATCCAATTTACCTAAATCTTACCAAAGAACTTTTGCATAGTAACCAATAAGATGCGCTTCATTTGGACGTTGCCATTAAAAAATTAACAAATAATCATGATTTTTGTGCCACATACGATAGCGTAATATATATATATATACATAATTTAAAGCAAAGATTACCCCCAAAACACATGCCAACTGAGTATGTAGTGTTTACAAGTACTTTAAAATATTTATTTTTAAAAAATTAAATGAGTACAAAATTAAAGGATGAATCGAAAGTTATAAATATGTAGGTGATAAGAAAATAGTACAATTTTCTCCCTTAAAATAATCGAGCGTTATCTTGACGAACTTACGTTAGAAATAAAAATTTTTATAGAAATGAGGAAAAATAATTAAATAATTGATTAGTGATATCCTGAGCCCGTAGTCCCCTTCTTCCGATCTTTTTACTCTTGAGTTTTGTATTTATGCTGAACATTGGCGAATAATAATAAAGAAAAAATTAGGAAGGTAACAAAAGCAATAATATTACTTTTCACTTATTGTGTTTCTTTTTGTTTAAAATAAAAAAAAGTTGTAGATGAAAATTAATATTTCAAATTCAGACAATTTAATAAAATACACAATAAAACCGCAATAACTCCTAAATGCATATTATATCTCGGGCGTTAGAGGCTGTATAAACGTAACGTTATCATTTTAAGGGGGAGGGAGGATCTTGCGAATGATATCGTAAGATATCTCTATGGGGTTTATCTTTTGATCTCGACATCATTTTTGATCCAATCAAAATTTTCTTTTTTCGTTTGTAACATGATTTTGGCTAAAAATAGTATGTTACCGATTTTTAACCTCTTGATTAATTATATTTACGAAAATACAAAATTTTTATTAAAATCACTAAATTATTATAAAAATATTTAATTGTAAAATATGGAATAGGCCTAACATTTGATATCCCTAGTCTTCTTCAAATGTGTATGCATATGCATATATAATCACTGTTCATATGTGAAGTACCTTTGAAATGAAGCTTGTGTTTACTAATACATAAAAGAGAAAGAGAAAGAATGTTGTCCACTTGTTTATTGATAAGAATTTCTAATTGACCCCATGACGTATATTTGAAATGAAGTCTATTTTTACTCAAAGGAAAAAGAATATTTCCCACTTTGTTTTGTTGAAATGTTGAAAATAATTTCTACCTGCTACCACTCCTCCTCCATTCGATGAGTGCAACAGAGGGCATTTATAACTGTTGGATGCATTATGTAACAAAAAGCTATTATAAAATACTTCTAAATAGTTACTATTTCTTTTAAGTGTTATTTGAATAAAGCGGTATTTTATTAACTTCTCTTCATATGAATCAATAAATTTTGTATGTTACACACACACACACACACAAAAGAAAAAAAACTAAATTTTAAAAGTAAAGAAAAAAATTACACATTGAATACGATATCATTACCGGGGAGGGGGTCGAGGAATGACAATGTATCGTATCGAAATGGGGGGACGGGGTCCAAAATTACCAAAAAGTTGATAACGTTATATTAGGTCCTTATGTGATTTTTTTTTTTACTAATTTGGCGCTTTCTATTGGTCTTTTGGCAAACTAATATGCATTATTTACATGTGATAAGGTTGTGAAGGTTTTTTTCTTCTTTTTTCTTTTTGTCCTGATTTTCGTGATTTTCGTCATATATTTTCGTGAATAGTTTTTCCCGAAATCCAACAGGGGACCGCCAACAAATTGAAGAAGAACGAAGATCTTTTGGATAACCCTGTGAAAACTAATGTATCAAAAGCGTTCAAACTGCATATTATGATTAAGTGCCTTATTGTTATACACTGTGTTTATTTTTATAAGGATAGCATGTATACTCGTAGAGAAATTAAGGTTTTTATAAAAACAGTCCTAATTTTTTCCAAGTTTTTTGCTTATAATTTGCAGAGTTCTTAATATAAAATAATGTTCTTTTCTGAAAATATGACAAACAACATTGTACACAATACCCTTCATCAGAATTTTAAAATAATAAAAATTGTATGAGAAATGAGTAGGTTTAGTAAATACTTTTTCATTGCGCATGCGTCAACGATATCAAAATTTTATTTGCATATTGTGTTAGCTAAATGTATAGAGAAACTTTTGTAAAAGTTTCAAAAACATAGCTTGAAAGTTCTGAAAAATGACAGTCTATAGAATCAACTCAAAATCCGTTATTTCCAAAAGAAAGCCAAAAAATCAGGGGTTTTATCCAAATATAGTTGTACGTGCAATATTGTTTAGGCACTAATCAATGGAATATGGATACAGCCCCTCATCTTTTTGCTTTATTTAGGGCATAACGGATTTTGATCTCATTCTATCGACGATAATTTTCAGAAAATTTAAGCTATATTTTTGAGACATTCACAAAAGTTGCTCTATGCATCTACCTAACATAATATGAAATGAAATTTTAATAGCGCTGACGCATGCGCAGTAAAAAATTATTTAGCAAACCTATTCATTTGTCATACAATTTTTATTATTTTTTAATTCTGATTACAGGATGTTATGTACAATATTAATTGTCATATTTTCTGAAGAGAACATTGTATTTTATGAAGAACTCTGCAAGTTATAATTAAAAAACTTGGAAAAATTTGGGACCGTTTTTATAAAAACAATAATTTCTCTACGAGTTTACATGCTATATTCATAAAAATGAACACAGTTTATTACAATAAGCCACTTAATAATAATCTGCAGTTTGAACTCTTTTGCTTCGTTAGTTTTGTCAGGGTGTTCCCAGGGCCGTAGCTAGAACTAAACAGCAGGGGGGGGGGGCTCAAGAGAATGTAGGGGGGGGCTCATAATTTTTTTTCTCTCTCTGAAGCAGAAAGATAAATTAAGGGTGTATTTCGATTCAAACTGCTTGTTTTCCGATTTATTTTTGAATTCACTTTTGCTCTCAAACACATGAAACTCGCAGATTCTCTTATTTAGAAAGTGCACAAGGTGCCGTAAAGGTCAATTCTTTGATAAGTGTACAAAATATTGCAAAAAAAGCAATCAAAAACGGCAATTTGAACCGATTTTTCGAAGTGGGAGATAAGGGAACGAAAAAAAGGGTCTTCCAGAGAAGTCAATTGCTTATAAATCAAATTCTAATGAATTGAGCGTAAAAAGACTTTACTCGGCACCTCATACGTCTCTTCAAGAATCCCCTCGGCAAGTTTCATGATTCTACTTTTAAAAATATGTCTGAAATTGTATCGGAAAATTTCGAGCTGCTGAAGGTGGAAAAGCGTTTTTTCGAATACACCATTCACATTGAAAGTACTATGTTTCTAATTAAACTGTTATAATAACTTCATTTTATACTAAGAAAAGAATATGAAGAATGAAAATTTTAAATGCATAACTTGTGCAATGTTAAACATCATATTAGCTTCATATGTACAAAAATTGATGAGGGACTGCTGAAACACTTATTTTGGATACAATATAATAATTTAGCAAAACTGTAAAATCAACATTAAATTAGATTTTTGAACAGAATTTCGTTTGAATTTTCGGAACAGAAATCCATTTAGTGACCTTGGAATTTCTTCCAGGGAAGGGGCTCAAAATATGGGGGGCTGAGCCGCCCATAGCGGCCCCTTAGCTACGGCCCTGGGTGTTCCAAAAGATCTTCTTTCTTTTTCAATTTGTTGACGGTCCGCTGTTGGATTTCGGGAAAAACTCTTTGCGAAAATATATGAGGTATACTATTTTCTTTACACACCTGGCGTTTCAGAATAATTTCTTATGTATATTTCTAGATATTTAACAAAGCGTCTAAAATCGTAAGTGTCAAGATTTTTTTGCGGTGACTATATTTTGTTGATAGTGCTTACAATTTGCTCAACTGACATTTTTTCTCTATCTTTATAAGATAGTAATTATTGAATTTTGCAAACTTCCAAAATTACTATAAAAATTATTATGTCGTTCTATAGTTATTATTGTGCAATCTAAACTGTTTAAAGTAAGTATACAATTTAAGATTAATATTTTTTGAGCAATTTTGTTAGGTAACTCATGAGTGACATTAGGAAATTATGTCCAAATGAAGCACCAATGATTTTTTTTCACTATTTTTCTAGTGTGTAAAAATGGACTCAAATTAATTTTTTTCCAAGAAAATAAATCATGCATCAAAGGGATAAAAGCTTGTAGACATTTTGAGCAAACATTACTCTCTCACGAATACAGTAAAAAACGTTCGTATTTCATGACATGAATGTTTTTTACTGTACTGATGAGGAACTAATGTTTATTATGTATTTAACTTGTCTGAATTTAAACTGTTAATTTCATATAACTATTTTGATCAAACGCAATATATTCATTAACTTATATAAAAAATGTATATTATAAAATTACACTTTTAACACTGGGTAACCATCGAACATTCTCCATTTTCCCTTAATAGACAATTATCTTTTGAAAAAATCGCGATACGTGTGTCACAATAGTTTGCCTGAAATCCGTAGTTAGTAAATGAAAGTTATAGATCCAATACTTGAAAATAACAAGTATTCTTAAAAAGAAAAAAAATAATCCGTAGTGAAAGAAATATATGGGCGGATTTGAAAAAGATCGGACAATATTTAAAAAGCTGTAGAACAGACTATAAGAAATAACTTTTATACATAAGATCAGAGTCGTATTTTTTGTTATAAATATAGAGTATCTAACTCCGGCTCATACCTAAGATTTTGCCCCAATAATTCGGACTTTTTACGAAATATTTTTTATTTTTTATTTTTATTCAATCTTTTAAAGTTTTCCCATTCTTGATCGAATCAATATACCATGGGCATGCTGAATTTTTCTGAAAATGCAATTTCTAATGTTAACTGATAAAGTCGAATAAAACACCAAGTTCAAAACTTTTTTTTAAATTTACGTTAAAATATATTTTAATTTACCTTATAATTGACAAAGAATCGATTCTAAATATCTAAGTGATAAATTCACATATTGTATTTTTTTCTGGAAATATGGCAAGTACAATAAAGTGTTTTTTCTCAAATTTCCAACCTAACAACGCCAAACTTTCTGACACATTTTCTGACTCACTTTTTAAACGTAAAAATAAAAAATAGACAGGCCTAACTATTGAAGCTATTGGAAACCGAAAGAGTTTCATTCTTAGATCAAAAAATTACTTATGGATTTATAAGCAATTCTTCTCACGTGACGACACATTTTGCCCATTTCTTGCGCTACCGTTTTGGGAATTCATTTCAAAATATCGACTCGGACGGTATTTTATAAACAGTTTATGTTTACTAAAAAAAAGGGGGTGAAAGCATAAATTTGATTGTACAGTTTCTGAATAATAACTCATGCCAATTCAGTGGTATATGTTTCCGAACAAAAATTAATTCAGAAATGTATCAAAAAGCAGCTTCTTAGGATATGAGAACAATATTGTCTTTATTGTAACTATAAATAAGCATAAACTAATAATTATTAACACTGAATAAACACTTGAATGTAGGAGAGATTTATTAACTTACCATTTTGCTGTTTATCGAAATTTCCGAACATCTGACTTTAAGTAATGATATAAGTTAATTAAAATCTACTCACAAAGTGTTTACACTTTAAGAAAGATATTATAAATGTCATTCTTAAAGATATCTGTAATTTGCCTCAGATTAAATTAAGTTACACTAACAGATTTTTTCACTTTTCTCATTATCGTTTCTGTTAAAAGCTTCATTATTATATATTAATTGCACAAGGGTCTTGTTCTGTTGTTATTTGAAGGTTTTTTTTTTCTAAGAAAGAAAAGAGTATGTTATATCAGATATCCAAAATTGATTGACTGATTTTAAAATTCAATAATGTGCAGACGGTGACCTCTTCAAAGTGAGTAATATATGATGTGAGGAGTTTTTAAATATGGTTACTGGTTTTAATTCCACTTACCACAGATAGAGGCATTGCGAACAGTAGACGTCCAGTCGAGGTTGAAGCAGAAAACATCGATTCGACTACATAGTTCCTGAAAAATAACTCATGCCAGTTTCCTGTGTTTCCGAACGAAGATGAATTCAGAGGTATATTAGAAAGTAGCTTTTTAGGATGTGAGATCAACATTGTGTTTATTGCAATTATAAATAAGCATAAACTTATAATTACTAACTCTGAATAAAGTCGTGATAGTAAGAGAGATTTATTAACTTATCATTTTGTTGCTTATCGAAATTTCCGAGTACTTGACTTTAAGTAGTTATTTAAGTTAATTAAAATCTATTCACGAAATGTTTACACTTTATTCAAGATATTATAAATGTCATTATTAAAGATATTTATGATTTGCCTCAATTTAAACGAATTTGCTGAAAGAGACTTTTTCACTTTTCTCACGATCGTTTCTGTTAAAAGCTTTAATATTATATATTAATCAATTGCGTAAGGGTTTTGTTTTGTTGGTCTTATTTGAGGTTTTTTTTTTCTTTTTAAGAAAAGAAAGGGTAACTGATTTAAAATTCAATAACATGCAAAAAGTGACAGTTACGGAATTTCTTGAAAGTGAGAACATATGATGTCAGGAATTTTTTAAGGTTTTAGTTCTAATTATCACCGATAGAGGCGTTGCGAGTAGTAGACCTCCAAATGAGGTGGCAGCAGAAACCACTCAGTTACAGTACCAACGAAGGAGGTCAAAGATGTGGAGTAGGTATATTTGTCGATAAAATTTTGTTTTTAATCTTCCAAGTCTGAACTTAGTCTTTATGACTATACCTATTTTATTTTATTTATGTTATATTTTTGAGTCCAGATCACCAATGATACACAAATGATACCAATTAAGTTCAAAACTGGATTCTAAAAACAAGATAACGTACATATCTAGACCCCCCCCCCCCTCCTCTTACGTTCGACTCCGTTATTTCTACCAATGCTGCCATCCCACTATTTCTGCGCCACTTCAGGCTAGGGGAAGTCATTGATGTTGAGGAAAATGCTTATTTTAAGAATTTTAATGTCTGTATGAGTTTAAACTATTCATTAATGTTTATACACCGTTCATTAACGTTGTTATTTGTGTTTCACAATAAAATTTTACAGCAACTTCTTTTGATATTATTTAGCTCCAGCTCCACTAGGGGTTGAGAGGTTCTGCTCTTGAAACTGGAATACGGCAAATGCTGAGTTCGAACTCAATTGCGGCCGTCGGCCAAATCGTTCGGAGTTTTCTTATGGTTCTCTTCGAAACTTGGATTTATTTGCTAAAATACGGGTTCGGTGTCCTTGGAAGACCTTCACGGAGGGTTCTCTCCTCCCCTCCTTAGGGCCCGTACCCCTCGTGCTGAAAATTGGCCATCAGCAATACAACCAACCAAATCTTTTGAATTTTTAAATCTCTTTTTGCTGTTATTATTTATAAAAAGTATTTTTGTTAGCATTTTTAAGTATTATATTATATATTTAATAGCTAATGTAAAACAAAAAATTACTACAAGAATTAATAAAAAAAAAATTATGACGTTTATTATTATTTTTTTTCTTAAAAAATCCTCTCTAAATTAAAAAGTATAGTTCTTTTTAAAATGACGTATTTTGCAGTTTACTTTACCTACGTGTCAAAAATATAATTTATAATCTTTATTTTAAATAAAGCAGTTTCAATTCTGAATATTTTGACGCAAAATTAATGCATATACGCCATTCTTTTTAAACTGTCACAGGAAGATTAAATGCATTTGTAAAGCTTTACCTTTAATTCAAAAGTTTTAAACGGTTTTGTTTAGGAATATTAATGTGATTAAGAAATGTTCAGTTTCAACAACGAAAACTACTACGCAGCACAGGGGTCTGAAAACCCTGTGATTTGATGAAAATGCAGCTTTTGATTGTATTTGAAGTAATTTTTATAATAAATTCGTGAATTTGCTGTATTTTAGGGAGAAATATGCAAGTAAAAGCGGGAATGTAGTAATGAAATAAAATCAACGAAAAACTAAAATATTTGTTCAATTTATGGTTTGTTTTGATAGAAGATGTATTTGGAATAGGAAAGTAAGTTTTCAAAATACAAGTAGTTGCTATTTAGGTGTGTTCGATATTGAGGTATTACATTTTAAAAAATAATAAAAATATTAAATCCTTTCAGCCAGCAGTCATAAAGCTATCCTGCTTATAGTACAACATTTTGTATTCAAAGACATCAAAATTTACATAAAATCCTTTTGATGTAAGAGAAGATTTTAAAGTAATTCTTTGAATATAGAAAAGCGCATAATCAAGAATTTGGTGAAAAATATACAGAACCAAAAGGATTTTATTTAAGGTATTTCACAACTTCCAGAGAATTTTTTTAAAGTATAATGTTGAGTAAATACACACATTTCTAGTTCAGTTGTAATAAAGAATGATGAAAAACATAAAATCTCAGTAATATCTTCATCACATTTTTAAAAAATTGGGTTTTTTGCATTTTTAAAGGAAAATTTCTTGTTTACCGGACAGTATACATTCAATTCAACTAAAATCATATTTTAATTTCCTTTCCACTCGATATTACTTCCAGGCACCAATTAAATAACTACATTATCACATTAGAGCTTAGATTCTAATTCAAAACATAGTGAATAGTATGGAAAGCATTCTGACAGATTTTCCCTAAAATATGCTTAAAACATTTTATATGATGAAGTTTGTCGTACATGGAAATATAACAGAAAAATACATTTTAAAGATTTCTCATCTATATTATTTCTTAACTAAAAAAACATCTGGATGTGTATAGTAAGCTTTACTAGTATTTTTATGTAAAAATCACAAGAAAATAGTTCATAGAAACATTATTTACATTTCCCCTGGCCTTTTTGTTCACTTTCAATATTTGATTCATTACTTCCTGTTTATTAAATTGGCTATAACTTCTCTTGTAGCAATTGTAGAAATAAAACTAAAAGAAATAGTTTGGGAATAGTAAAATATTGTTTCAAAAAAAAAAAAAAAAAAAAAAAAAAATTGAAAAATTTTACCAAAATGGCTATATTAATCTAGGATAAAAAATTTAAATTAAAATGTTTTTTAGCCTAGAAAATAATAGGCTGTTTCTTTTTCTGACAGGTATATGAATAGCACACGAATGTGACTTGTCAGCTAAATTTTATCCTTTAAATATGATAGCGTTTGCGATCGAAAGATCTCAGTAATTTTTTCTGCTTACATATAACATCATTGGTTATTAAGTTTTTAAAAACACAGTTTATTTTGTAATGAAAAAATTTTGATACATTTCTATGCACCTTTTTTTAGTAAACAGATTTATTTTTATTTTTTAGTTATTTTAACGCAAGGTGAAAGTGCCATTCCACTCTAAAGAGTTAAACTTAAAACTCGTTTTGAGTTTTAAGTTTTTGCAAATTACCGTATATACTCATGTATAAGTAGAGAAATTTCTGACAATTTTCGGCATACAAATTCAGGGGGGGGGGGGGAGGGAGTTGACTTATACATGAGTCATTAATAAAAAAAAAGCTTTCAATGCTGCAAAATTCTGGCTTTTTATGTGTATTTATAATAAAATAACATATAAAGCATACGAATAATAATAACTTATTATTAAACATCATTTTCTTCAATGATTTGTTTTCGTTTACTTATTACTTTTTTTGCAATGGCAAGTGACATCTTTCGTTGGCTTTTGTGCAAAATTGAAGTAAAAATTTAGGAGTTCGACTTATACATGAATATATACGGTAATCAAGGTAAAAATCATAATAATGTGGGATATATTCTCGTATGTGGGATACACTCGCTGTTGCACCTTAATTAGACTGTAATTTCCCTATACCACTCATTTACCAGAACTCTGCTTCGAGATTAAATAAGAAACGGGAAATAGCAAAGCTGTGTGACGAAGAGAAAGGACGGAAAAAGTAAATAGAATGTTTTCAACGACGGCGGTGAATTTTTTGGATTAAAAGTAAGACGAAGATTTCGACGATATAAAAATGACGATTTTAAGATGAAATTTTTAAAGAACTATATAATATTTACGACGTATTGATAGTTTTAAAGATTGTCGAGAAAAATTACGAAATACGAGTCGATGTTTTTATTTTTTATTTGTTTGTTTTGTGTGTTCGTTATAATAAATGTATGTGTTCGTCAGAGATTAGTTTTTATTTTGAGTAAAGACTCGTCCATCCTATAAAAGGGCAGCAACAGTTGTAAAAATTTATAAAAAACAGCTGGTATTATACCCTTATTTTTGGATCTGCTAGAGCAATGTCAGTATATATTTCATCTTTTTTGGTATTATATAAATAGTGAAACCCGGTTCCCTCATTGATCGTTTTATTTCTACGATCCCTTTACAAATTATACTTAAATAATGTTAACAAAACCCGGAAGTATCATTCTTCAAAAAGTAATTTTCCCGCATTACTTCTTTTATCCAAAAATAAATTATTTTATGCTATCTGTGTTGCTGATGACGACAACAATTCAGATGAAGAGTGGTTGTATATAACAGAGGATGCGATTATGTTTTCATTGAATCAAAACGTTGCGACACGTGGTATCCTATACATAGGAGAAATGTGTGACAATGCAAAATGTGAAAATAATGGTGAAGAAGCAGAGAATAACGTTCATGCCGATGCAGCTGAGCCACCAGTGCCAAATTTGTCCGATGCAATTACGGATTTGAGATTGTACAATAACTTTTTATGTATATGTACAAAATCATAGAAAATGGCCAGTAAATGTTGTACAGCTTGAAAATTTATTTTTTAGTTAAAAAAATAAATAAAACGTAAAACCAAACATAACATTACTGATTTTTAAAAATATTGATCAATTTGCTGCGACTTCGATTTACTTCTTTTATAGTTTAATGAGCAACAAATTAGTATTTATTAGTATACTGTATACATTGCGTACATTAGCAATGCATAAATATTGTGTTTTTCGTGTTTAGAAGTTAATTCGCATTCATCATTTTCCCGCATTCATCGTTTTTTTTCCCGCACCTCTTAAAAAACGACGGATAGAGGTTCTACTGATCATTATTTTCATCTTTTTGTTGTTCTGAAAAAGCAATTCATTTTATTGCAATCTTTTAACTTAGCTTGTTTCATGTACGTAAAGATGGAATTTTGTAATCAAACTTTCATTCACTTCCCAATACAATAAAATTAGAAAAATTATATATGCAGTTGTGCTTCTTATGTATTCTAATATTTTAATATTTTTAGAACTAAATCGTAAACTAATAAATTGGTTTCGAGGTTAACCCGTCGCAAGTGATAAACCTCCAAATTTCCTTTATAGCTACATGTGTTTACAAATTATAAACATAATAAAGTTAATTATTCACAAAATCACGTTAGTGAAAATAGGCCAATTGACTGTGAAATGGCAGGAACGAAACATATTAAACTCAAAAATGTAGAAAATATAAATAAACAATAAAGCACGTAGTAATTTTCTAAAAATACGTTTTAATAAATTGATAAGTTTTGTATTAATAAAATTAGGATTATACATTAAGAAAATAATTTAGAAATTTAAAATTCATAGTTTAAAAAATATTTCTTTTTGTTGCTGAAACTTACAAGGAAAAAAACCCAGAAAAAATAAGGATATTTTTTTATTTTTTAGGATTTTTTTCATCTGACGAAACTCTATTCTTCTCTGTCCTCTGTCTGTCTGCCTGTCAGAGTCCGTACATAAGAACTGTATAAGTCAGACATTTCAAATTTTATGTGCTTACAACTGAAGACATCGTGTCACACGAAAGTTATAAAATTTTGAAACATACTATTATTTTAATTAATTTTATCGATGTCATCAGTTCATTTTTGCGATTAATATAAAAAAAAACCTTAATTTGAACTTTTTTGCGTCTAAACAACCTAGCTTGGAGGTAAAGCAGCTCGTTTGTAAACAAGAAATTATTAGTTTAATCCTGGTTCTGCAAGGGTTTTTTTTTTTTAAGGTAGATATTTTTTACAAGATAGATTTAATTAAAATAAATTTCGTATTTTTTTTTTGACAATTTAAGGGTTTATATTATTAGGTTTTCGTTCATCTGACATTCATGATATTTTTTGGACTTCAATTTTCTTTCTTTTTCTTTTTTTACCCCTTCAAAAACTATTCTGAATTATGAATGATTCAGCATTTTAAATTTCTTTTTAAAAAGTTTTTTTCGTTTCTAGAAATTTAAAATTTTATTTATATCTTTACATTTTTTTTCCTTTTGGATTTTTGAAAAATTTGAAAATTTTCATATTTTGATTTTATTTAAATAGTTTGATAAAAATAAATAATTTCTTTTTATAATTATGTTAAAATTAAATTTTTTGGTGCTACCACCTATGTAAGAATTTATTAATTATAAATTAACAATTAGGATTTATTAAATAAAGCATAAGTTATTTTGAAGGAAACATTAAACGAAACCCTTTGTGCGATCACACTTAACCAATTTTTTTTTTCAATATGAAAAGAAGTAATCTTTCTTCCGTCTAATATTATAGCCGCTTAAGTAATGCATTTTTAAAAAAATTTCTTGTCGAATGTTATATTTTTAAATAAGTTTCTATCAAAAGTATGAAAATAATAACAAAATCACTTCAGTGGTTTACGAGAGAAAGGGATTTCAATACTAGATTTTTCATAGAATTCTGCAAGCGTTGTTGTGTCCTTAATTAAAAAAAATAAAATAAAATTGTCGATTTTTTTTTCTAAAGATTGAACAGTGTCCTTAAAAATGGTTTATGTAGTAAGATATAATTGCATCAGCGGAGATGAACAAAATAGAGAAACATGCTTAAAACATAGATTATTCCCCACTTTTTAGCATTATCAGAGCAAAAATTAAATTTAATAACGTGCGCCAATTTCCGTAAAAAATCTAATATTTTCTTTTTTCTAGAAGACATATATAGACATAGACATTTTCTAGAAGACATCTAGATGACATACTGATACAATGGCAGTGTTAATAATAATAATGCTAAGAATAATAAATGCGGATAATGATTTTTATTTTTCGAAAGGGGAGGGATGCAATAAAAACGCATTCTAATAATTTTGCTATCTTAAAAAATTTGAGAAAGAAGTGAAAATTTCTCTGGGTGAAAGAACTGAGATCAGCAAGAATAAAGTCACAAGACTATTTCACCCGATATAAATTTAATTGAGTTTTAAAATGTATGATTTAACCCTTTCGGGACGAGCTTCTTTTAAAGAATTTTTAATAGTTTATCCCCGGTTTTTAGAAACAGAAATGTTTGCCCAATTCAATCGTAAAAATGCCTTGATTAAATGAGGTATCAGTGTTGAGTTCAGGGAGTGGCCTGGGGGGATATTCCTCCCCCGGATCAATGAAATGCCCCCCCGGTACTCTATAATGAGCCCCGGTGCCACAGAAGTCCCTCCCGGAGAAAAGTGTCTGAATTCAACACTGGGTAAAATTTTCTATAAAAATTTACTGGAGATAATAATCAAGATTTCTGAGCACATTATGCGGCACGTATACCGGTTGCTCGGTTCCAAGGATTTAATGGACACGTAATTGGAGTAATATATAATGCAACTCAATTAATTTTTTCAACAGCCATAAATTAAAAAATTTCATATTCTGTGCCGAAGAAATCGTCAAAGACTTCGCTATTTACGGTATGCTTTTTCATTCTGATAATTTCACGTAGTTGAATTACATTTTTTTTTTTTTTTTTAAGAATTTTGTATTTTGTAATTGAATATTAATCGGAAATAAATATTGAACTTTACATACATATTTTTAAGTACAAACAAATTAAGCTTTCGTAAGCGGGTTGCAATAAGCTGAATTAGAAATAGATTTTTATTTTAAAGTCACCTTTGAAAATTACTTTCAAAAGAATAAAAAAGCATTGGATTAGGATAAAATTTTAGGAACTTGCATTTCAAAAGAGAGTTATTCCTTTATATTCAACGATAAATAAAATTGTGCTATGCTTAGAAAAAAAAATCAAAGGCAGTAAAAGCGAAATTTACTGGTCAGGTTTTTTGTAATTTTCAATATGACGTCCGCGTTACTTATATACGTACATGTTATTCATAGTTTTGTAATATAGATTTCTTTCAGTTACATTTGAAAGGTGAATTTTCAAATGCCTAAAGAAAATAAGTATATAAAACGGAAGTGTAAACGGATCTTGTTTCTTGCTCAAAGTTATTTTACTTTTTATTCATGTATTCATTATATTCACATATTCATTTATGTGAATTCGTTGAATGTAATCATATTTGAGAAGTGACTTTTTCGCAGTGTATTAAATTAGCTGAGTAACAACTCGCTGTGTTGCATTTGCATTACACGAAACATTTTTGGGAAAAAAAAAAATCTACTTTAGATTTACATCTAGGAAAGGTTCATAACATTACTTTTATTAAATTTCTTATAATACGTAGAAAATCGCATTTACAAAGTAGGTTAAATGAAAATCACAAAACTCATATTTGAAAATTACAGGATTATACACCAAATTGCAGTTATAGCAAAACATGCTCCAGAGAAGCTCGGGTACTTAGATGACGTCATTTGTCAAAAGCATTTTTTCTTTAAAATATTTGGTCTCGATTTTTGTAGCTTGTGGTATAAAATTGACGTCATTTAAATGTAAATTTTAAAGTATTACTTTAGACTTATTTTATCTGAATTTAAGCTGTATAACGCATCAAATTTTTGTATTCATGCATTTTTTGCGTAAGAGTTTAACAGCTATTGCATCAAAATCTAAATCTTTTAAAAACCAGCTACAGTAATGATGCACTTCATTTGACATGTTTGACGAATAATTTCCAACTTGTTTATAATTAGAATTACTGTCATTAATACAAAGAAATAAAACATTTGAAAGTAACTTATTTGCTAAGAAATTCCTA
This sequence comes from Maratus speculifer, assembly GCA_964019185.1. Lineage (NCBI taxonomy): Eukaryota > Metazoa > Arthropoda > Arachnida > Araneae > Salticidae > Maratus > Maratus speculifer. The sequence continues at coordinate 273,101,105 of OZ025289.1, read as the reverse complement.
CACAAGAGAGGTAAAAAGTTTTGGGTTTAGTTGCTCTGACAATGTTTTTTCGGATGTACAAATAGAGAAATAAAGTGAGTTGATGAGTATTTGAATTAGTTGTATTATTTGAACAATTTGTTGATATTTCATAAAAAATACTATCAGGTATATTAAATATATTAAGTTTTTATAATTTTTAGAAATATAAGAAGAAAATTTACTGATATAAATTTTTCTAATAAGAGATCATTTCACTCATTAATGCTCAGCAGCCACAAATGTAGAAATTATTATTATTATTATTTGTGTGTTTGATTTTTAATTATTTTCTCAATTTTCTTGCTATTTAAATTTCTATTAATATAAAAAGAATAAATAATAAATAAATAAATAAATAAATAAATCAGTTTTCTTCCACTATAAAGAAATCGTCCCTGCAGAAGTTAAGATAACATTTGGCGATTTATCTTCCATGGTGGACTCACTGAAAAATACCCCAAAATTAATGAATTAATTAATATATTGATATATTAATTAATGTATAAAGCATAAAAATATAATACTGTCATCGAAAACACACCATTGTTCATCATTTTTATGATTATATCATACCAGGAATAAAGTAAAAAACTGATCGCAAAATTTCAGTTTTAGATGCAAAACTCGGATTGAGTTAAATAAAAGAATGGAAAGAAAAAGGAGGATAATTGTGTACAATGAAATTGAATGTATGAAAATTCAATTTTATTTAACCCTTTATTCACCGACGGTACTCTAAAATACTATTGAAAAAAACTTTGTATAAAACTTATTTATTCTGTCTATTAATAAAATTTTTTTATTCTTTCCACACAAAACACTCTTCTCGATCAAATTTAGATAGAATAGAGAAACAGTCGAAGCTAATTATTTTCAAAAAGTGGTAGTTTTATTATTCATTTTTATAGGTATTTCTTTTCTTTCTATAAATAAAATTAAATGAAACATATTCAATGGCAAAAGCGTTCACATTTATAGAGATGATCATGATACATTTTAAACTCACTGCTTTTTAGCTCACAGGCTATCATAACCTGAGAGCTTATGTGCCCGTCCGTTCTGTATGTACGTTCGTTCGTGCGTAACGCGATAACTCATGATAAAAATATCCGATTCAATGGAAATTTTGTATGTAGGTATATCCTGACAAGGCGCTTCCCTGATTAGTTTTTGGAGTTCATTCGATATGTGTAAGAGGGGGAACGGGGGGCTCATGACCCTCCCCTTAGTTGATATAAATGGGATTTTCATGCAGAATTAAGTTTTCGTTCAAAATTTAGATTAGGATCATTCTGATGAGGCGATTCCGTGACTGTTATTAGGTGTTCATTGAATAAGTATAAATAGGGGGAACGGGGGTTCTAATGCCCCCCCCCCTTAATTTATATAAATGGGTTTTTCAAGCAGAATTTTCAGATTTCGTTCAAATCTCTGAATAGTTTTGGAAGTTTAACGGTTAAGTATAAAAGAGGGGGTTAACTCCTTTTAAATTATATAAATGCTAAATAGGTTTTTATTAAGAATTATCTCATTTGCTTTGAATTTTGGATATAGATTTTTTATATGATAAAGCATGTCTTTGGTAGTATAGGAGGTTCAATGATTAAGTATAAAAAAAGAGGAAAGGGGAGAGCCGTTTCCCCTTCTTAAATTTTTTTCGAACGGAATTAACCCTTGAAAATATAAGGCTTTAATGTACAATTAGTATTTGTAGCCTGTGAGCTCAATGCCATCAGTTTAACTGGTTAGTATTCTTTATTTAAAAATTGTGATATTTACAAAAGAGTAATTTTGTCTTATTAATCTGATTATTTTTGCAAATATTTCACAAAAAATTAACTACCGATTAGGGTGGAGCGAAAAAAATTTTTTTTTGAAAATCAAAAACGGGTAGGTGCCAAAAGTTGCCTTTATACTAGTACATCAACTGCGTGAAATTTTACCGCTGAAAAAAAATGGCTTGAGTCTGCGCTTTTGCTCCAAAAATCGAAATTTTGGGTAAAATTTGTCATTTTTTGACATTTTTTCAAAAAAATTAAAAAATTTCTACAGAGCTGGTTAGTATTTAAAAGTGTTGCTTAGACCTTTATATTTATCTGCTTAACATATTTAAACTATAAAACAATATGTTTATTCCCTATAGCTGGAGCAAAACAGACAACTTTTAGTAAGAAAACAGCATTACCACTCTATTAGGTCATATAACGAATTGTTGTTTTTAATACAGCTCTTGTTTTCAAAACTACCTTGGACATGCGTCGTGGAGGTGGCTATATTTCCTATACCATCCAGCCCAACTATTCGATCATCTTAGTACAGTGTTTTGTTTATACATTGATTTGTGATTTTCTTTATAAAAATTTGGCATGTTTTCGATGCTTCCACCTTGTTCACCAGTTCTTTGCATCCACATGCTGCTGTAACTATCTTCATGTATATTTTTACAGGTTATACAAAAAAAAACGACAAGCAGAGTAATGCACGGCAATATTATTAAAGGGATCTATTCGGCCATCTATTATATTTATGAAACTTACGTTCAGTTGATGAATAATGATTGGAAGTTCTGTTACCACAACATTTATTCAGTCAATTGTATTTTTTTTACGTAATGATTTGCTTCAAAGATGATTCCAGATATTTCAACTATAAGTATGCCATCATTTATTCTACTTTTGCATTTTTTATATGTTGAGAAGCGAGCTGTTTAATGTGATGGTGATCGTCAGCGAGAATTGCAATGAAAATTTGTTCCCCATGTGTAAAGCAACCGCTGTTGTAAATAACTTTTTTTTGCATTAATTTTATGCCGTTTTCTAAGTGTTTTCGTATCCAGTTAATTTCATATTAATTTTTAGATCCCCTTTTTATGAGTGGACAACATTTGATGGTGAAATGTCCTGGGCATAAACTTATAATGCATTGTACTTTATGAGGGAATGGACGGATATCGACTATAAGTACTCATTTAAAATTAGGAGAATTTTATTTGTCACTTTGAACCATTTTGCATAGGGTAAGCTTAGAATTGTCTATGATATTGAATTATTCGCTACTTCAACTCCAGTGAATTTCCTCTACGTCAATTATTAGAGAAGTCGATATAAAACATTCTTAGCTACATGGATTCACTGGATCAATAAGGAAAATCTTTGTCTACGTAATATTCACTTCCTATTGTTTCTGTATTCCTATTTTTTTATAAAATAGAGAAATTATTTTCTCAAATTGAGAAAAAGATACTCAGAACAGACTAGAAATTTCTGTCGGAGATTGCAAAGCTAATTCATAAGGAAAGTTATTTTTCAGAAAGAATGGGGAATAGAAATTTAAAAAACATCTCACAGAAAAGACAGCTCATAAAGTTAATAAAATTGTCCGCTTTATATAAGCACAGATTGTCAATCAGCGTCTATATGTTCTCTCACCAAACGTATAATCCAAGTTTATACCGCGGGATGTTTTATACCAAATGTACTACACACCTAAATAATAGATCTAAAATCTTATTAGAAATTACTAGACTACGGAACAACATAGGAAACGACATAAAGCATACTAGAACTTCTTTAGAAGTATTGTTGTTTTACACGCAAATTTTGTTTGCAATTCTCTGTGACGATCGTCATAATATTAAACAGCTAACTTCTCAGCATATATTCAATGTAATAGGTTCAATAAATGATGGCATACTAGAAACTGAATTCATACAATCAATTTTTAGGCAAATCATTGCATATAAGATGTAACTGATTGAAAGAATGCTGTGATAACAGAACTTCCAATCATAATGTACTAATTGCATGAAATTTTAATGAAGATAATAGACTGCTGACTAGGTTCAATTAAGAACATACCCAATACATTACTCAGCTTCTCTTCTGTTATACATGGCATAAAAATATACGTGCAGCAGGTCACACCAGCATGATCCAAATCACCCAAAGTCTGTGAATACAAAGAAGAGAAAAATTACATTGATACATAGAAAACCTATACTCGTCTTCGGGAAAAAAATAACAGTTCAATACATAAATAAAACACTGGACCTAGATGATTGGGTGGTTGAGACGGGTGGATAATGCAACCACCTCTATGAGTTATATACACAGTAGTTTTGAAAGCAGCTAGGTAAGAAATGCATTCAAAAGAACATTTCGTTGTATGCTCCAATAGAGAGGTTAACGCTGATTTTTCACAAAAAGTTGTCAGATTTGCTCCAATTATACAGACTACAGATATTGTTTTATGGTTTAAATATGTTGAGCAGATAAATATAAAGGTCTAAGCAACACTTTTAAATACTAACCAGCTCTGTAGGAATTTTTTTATTTTTTTGAAAACATGTCAAAAAATGACAAATTTTACCCAAAATTTCGATTTTTGGAGCAAAAGCGCAGACTCAAGCCATTTTTTTTCCAGCGGTAAAATTTCACGCAGTTGATGTACTAGTATAAAGGCAACTTTTGGCACCTACCCGTTTTTGATTTTCAAAAAAAAATTTTTTTCGCTCCACCCTACTACCGATATTTTTAATCAGTTTTAAAGAAAAAAACATATCTAAATTCCACATCAGTATTATCTAAAAATTCCAGTATATTTTAGATTTTAAAGAAGATAATTATTCAGGTGGACCAATTTCTTGATAAATAATTCGGTAAATAAAGTGTTAAAAGCAGACATCAAATTATTTATAAAAGCTATAAGTGATCCATTAAAATAAAATAAAATGGCAAATAATACCGTTTAATTTTACATGTTTCCTGTGCTCTGACGGCAACTTTTTCAAAAACAATAAATGATAAAAGAAAAATTTTCGCTAAAATAGCTTCAAATTAAAAATAAACAGAATAAACGTAAATCACGTGAACATTGTTTTTCTGTTTATTTTTAATTTGAAGCTACTTTAGCGAAAAATTTTCTTTTATCATTTATTTTTTCTGAAAAAGTTGCAGAGCACATGAAACATGTAAAATTAAATTAATAATAATATTTGCCATTTTATTTTATTTTAATGGATCACTTATAGCATTTATAAATAATTTGATATTTTAAAGTGATGTTTTATATTATATGTAAAATTAAACATTCAAAAAAGGGCTAAATAAACTGACAAGGAACAGAAGTAAGAATTATTCCAACCAGAAGCGCAAAAACCACATTTTGTATAAGATCCCCAGGTGTCGCTTCATCACTATCATTTGAAGTCCACGTTCGGGGAAAAAGAAACATTTCAGTTCTCGCTGAGTTTCTAACATTCCGCACATTTTATGCGCTTCTCCCGCTAAACGTTCGTTTATCGGCCGGTGGTGTTTTGATTCGATATTAATTAAGTCGAAAGTATGCGTTCATTGACTTAATTGACTGAGGATTCTAAGTGAAAGCTTAATTGAAATATGTGGAAATTATATCGTGGATAAATTTGAGCAATTTATTCTCTTTGATAAATGTTGGGTAAGCTTTGATTTATCAGATAGTTATTAAAAACGTTTATGAAAAAAATTGTGAAAGAAACTGAAAAACTAACTTTTTCTCGATTTTAATTATATAATAATAAAATTATATCGTGGATAAATTTGAGAAATTTATTTTCTTTGTTAAATGTTGGGTAAGCTTTGATTTATCAGATAGTTATTAAAAACGTTTGTGAAAAAATTGTGAAAGAAACTGGAAAACTAACTTTTTGCCGATTTTAATTGAATAATAATGAAATTACATCATGGATAAATTGAACAATTTATTTTCTTTGATAATTGCTGGGTAAGCTTTGATTTCTCAGAAAGTTATTAAAAATGTTTGTGAAATAATTGTAAAAGAAACTGGAAAACTAACTTTTTGCAGATTTTAAATAGATAGTACTTAAATTTTAGGCAAAAAATTAAATGACAGTCTAATGTATTGCATAACATTGCATAATCGAAATTTAAAGAAAGAAGAAAAATTTTGAAAGCTTTTTAATTTGGATCAAGATGAGAATTAATATTTATATAATATACGATTAAAAATGATTTGGAATGTCAAAAATTGATGAAAGTTTTTATTTTACAGAAAAAGAGAACCCATATGTTTATTTATCAATGATCTGAATATTTTTAAATGTTTATTTGTACTTATTACAAAAATCTGTTATATTACTATATAGGGAAACATAGATACGTTGGACATTTTTATTCAAGAGAAATATTGAAATAGCTTGATTAGAAAAGAAATATTCTTTTAATTAATTCAGAAACTATATTTTTTTCAATATATATATTTTTAAATTTACACAATTTACATTTACTTATTTTATTCTTTTTTAAATGTTTAACATACATATATATATTATCTACGTCTTTCCATATAAATACTGAATGTTTTTTTAGAAAGTTAATAACTTCTCATTTCGCAGTCATTGAGTTGACCATTGTTTATTTATTGCAAAACGAATATAAATGTACGATGAAATCATGGCAATAAAAATATCGTTAATATTAAATTAGAATACGTAAAACTGAATTTGATCAAAAAACTCAATTATTTATGTATATTTTTTATTCGAGAAACAAGCTTACAGTGTGATCTATTTGCTCAAAATTTAGAAAAGTATGACGAAAATTTAAAACTGTAAAAATATTTTTCTTAGCAAATAAGCTTATATTTAAACCATGTGGTCAATTAAAACATTGAAGTGTAAATTTACATATTAACCACTATAAAGTCTTCTAGTGATTTATAATATTTAAATTATTTTATTTTTACTAAAGAAAATTTTAAGCTATGCTCTAATGGCTGCAAATCGCATTATTCTACAAACTTAAACAGAAGATGAACTGGACTTTTTGTGATACCCTAAGATTTCATAATAATCCAGAAAGACGTATGATAAACAGTCAAACATTTTAGAAAATACATCTCAGTTTCCGTTCCTGTGATAATGTATTTATGTTTGTGTGATTGAGCTGTCATTTATATGGGTGTTTTTATAACTTTCTGGTGCATTTAAAGAGACTTAAAAAATATGTGAATCACTTGTGATCAAAGCAAACCATTTTCAAACCATTATTTTTGTCCTTTAAAATGGCGCACTCTAAATTGCATTTTATGACAGTAACATTATGCTTTTTATTACGATTTCAAAGAATCATATTAATAAATCCAAAACAGGACTTTAGTAAGATGAATTTGAGTGAAAAACCATATGCATTGACACACGTTCCTGGCAATCTTCTTCAAAATAAAAACTTCTACAATCAGCTACCTTCATTTATTCCAGATGTTGTTTTACCTAAAAAAGAATATTCCCCAGAAGTAATGACTGATACTTCTGAAGCAACCGAGTCAGCTATAGAACACTCACATGAAGAACTGTCGAACATTATTGACAATCTTTTTGAACCCAAGATATCAATACCGTCAGACGATGATATTTCTTTTGTCAATGACTCCCTGTCGGGAACGAACTGTTCTCAGGCTAACTCTACCCTTTCATGCCAAGACGCCCTTTTACACGCACCTTCTTTGGACCAAAAGACTCTCATAAAATCCATTGTATTATTCATCATTGCAATTTTTGCGTACGTTGGCAATATTGCCACTCTTACATCTATACTGAGAATGGGTCGGCAAACGACTTCAACTGTTTACATGCTGCTAGTGCAACTTGCTATAGCGGACTTATTGGTCACGACGTTTTGCATAACAACCGATGCCATATGGATGTTGACTGTGCAGTGGTATGGAGGGAATTTTTTCTGCAAGGTGGTCAAATTCATGCAAATGTTCTCGCTATATTTCTCGACTTTCGTTCTTGTGCTAATAGGTTTTGACCGACTTTTTGCCGTAAGATTTCCGATGGGAAGACTACGAGCTAAAAAAGATATAAGAAAAGGCATCGTCTGCATATGGACATTGAGCGCAGTATTTAGTTGCCCACAAGTAAGTTGATTTTTTTTTATAATTAATCTCTAAAATTATTTAAAAACCCCTATAGTCCAAGAGACGACAGCACAAAAACCTAAGGTATCAAACATTAGAAAATAAAATATTATTTTACGGAAGAGTAGAAATAGGGGAATCAAATAATTCATGACTGCCGGAAGTGAAATAGTACATACGTCAAAATTAATACCACTTGTGGTTGCCTAGAAGATTTATCATTGAGTTTCCTGCACCCAATTTTCCATGTTTTCATACTTTTGATTGTAGGACAAACACAAGGATAAACCTACGAGTCAACCACTGGTGGTATTAATTTTTGGCTTATGCACTACTTCACTTCCGGCAGACATGGATCATTAGATTCCCCTATTTCTGAACTTTCATAAAATAAAGATTTTTTTCCCTTGGCCTCGATACCTTATCTTTTTGTGCTGTCGGCGCTTGGATTACTATAACTGGTAAAATACTCGAAAATCAGCGATAAACGGTTTATTGAAGTAGTTAGATGCAATGTAACAAAAGTAAAAAAAAAAAATTAATCTTCTAACATTAAAATATAATATAATCACGAGCGAAAATATTTAATAAACTTTTCGAGTAACTCACGATTCCGAAAAGCATTCTTTATCTTTAGAAATCTCAAAAGCCTACAGAGTTTTGATATTGAAACAAGATATTTCAATAACAAAGTTCTTTTTGCTGCCATTGATTTTAGAAAAGATTTCCCACAAATCTTAATGGTACATTAATAAATTTTCTCAAACAGGACCACCAGTTAATAGGATGCTACAAATTTCATTTATTTATTATCAAATTTATGCATGCAAGTGTATCAAAATAATTTTAATTTTAATGTTAATATCAATGTTGTAATTTATACTGTTTGTCTATAAAATGTTTATTTGAGAATTTAAAGTATGCTAAAAGCCGTTGCTCTGAGTTTAGAAACTAATTAAGGTATCTGCCTAATTTTAAAACGCCAATTTTGATGAAAATTCACAATTTTTTTAATTTAATTTTCTTATAGAATGAACATTTACTTTTCTAAATCTGTTTTTATTTTTCCTGTAAACCTATTAGAAATGAAAATAGAACTCTTAAAATTTAAACCGAATTTGAAAACTTTAAATGTGTTTTCTGATAAACGTGATTTCCATCCGAAAAGGTAAGCGACTAGTGCTTTAATTCAAAATTTTATTATCCTATAACCATGAAATTTTTGTGTAGCTTTTCGATAATGTTTAGAGTTCAATGAAGTAAAGAATTATCTCCAAGAGACTTATTTGTTGATATATAGCTATTTTTAAAAAGAATAACACGTTAAAAATTACTGAGATTTCCTATGTAATTATATATACTCTGCTGTATATGTTTTGGATTTCCGTATACTGACTAGTTTTTAGATCATTACACTCAAGAATGTCTAATGTGATATGTTTTTAAAAAACTGTGTTATATGGATTTTTTTTTAACACTAGAACCGCGGGAAAATTCATCCAAGTTTTATAAAAATATTTCTCACCGGAATTTTCATTTAAAACTGTTTAAGTTATTTCTTGAAAATATTTTTGCTCAGCTTATATTAAGCTTATTTTATTAAGCTTTTTCTGGTTTGAATCGACATCTCTCCATACAATACGGATCAAAATGACCCGTCGCCGCGGTTTTAGTGTTAAAGCTTGGGCCTTTTTCATAAAAAATGCTAAATATGACCAAAATTCTTCAAAAATTTAAAAAGTTGCGTAGATATTATATATTTTTTTATAATTTTCTTTATTCTGTGTAAAATTACACTGAAAAATACCAAAAAATGTGTCAAAAGTAGAATAAAAAAAAAGTCTCCGAACGTAGTCGAATACCTTAATATACTGTAAGAAGTTATCAAAAATATTTCCAATATTCAAATGGCATAAAAACCAACTTTTTTTTTTTTTTTTTTTTTTTTTTTTTTACAAACATTTCTTTCAGTGTCAAAAATCTACCTGTTTGTGAATTTATAAATGAAAAGGAAGCTTTTCCGAGTCATGAATAAATTCGAAGGAGATTATAGCATATTTCAGCTACGTTTGAACGGATCGCCCACGAAAGTTGACTGCATAGTGCCACAAGGCATCACTAGACATATTATATCCCTTAAAGGTTTTTTCCTGTCCTCAAGATAACTTATGTGTTTTTAAATTTGTATTTATGAGAATGTTTCTTCTGTTCATGACATTTTTCACTGCAATATTTTGTTCGCTGTAAAATGTATTTTCCTTACTTTTAAAATTTAGAGTTATTTCAAAACCTTTTGCCAGAATTTGAATTTATTTCCAAATTATCTAAAATGAAATACAGACTTACACTACACCAAGCACTAATTTCAAGGATGTTTTTTAATTCCCTTAATTTTTAAATTGTTTTTAATTTTCTCAACATTGGCAAATTTTCTATTTTTACAATCAATTTAAGATTAAACATATCATTACCAAATTCTTATTACTGAATAAATTTGAAATTAATTTTATAGAGGTTAGAATATTATTGAAAAATTTAATTTATGTTATTTATTTTTTAAGATACAAAACTTCAAACATGTAATTTTGAATAATTGCACACATGTTATTCTATATCACAAGTCTTTTTAATTGTTTAGAACTGCTAAAAGATTTTACTTTTTGTCAAGATATCTTGCATAGCTCTACTTAAATATAACTTAAATCTGTATATTAAATTTTATTAAAATCGGTTATTATGGAGAAACGACATTTTTTCCCACTCATTTTGTATGGAATGACTCTATTAAAAGGTTTATTGTATTTTTAATTCTGTATTGCAACAATTGTTTAAGTTATAAACGAAACCGGTTAAAACGTGTTTAAAGGCAATGGCGTATTAAATATGATTTGCGAAAACTGAACTTATTTGCACATCAAAATCATCGAAATGAACTTTAGAGTTTTGATTTATATGTTTACTATCGAAAACTGTGTTTTGTATTGTATATTTATATTAAAATATATTGCATACAACTTTAATTCATTCAATAGGTCCTATGATATTGTAGGTCCGATTGAAATAAATAGTCGAAAATAAATATGGATTCAAACAGGGCTTTATTGTCAATTAATACGTCGCGATCAAAAATGAAACAATGAAGTTTTTTCCTGCTCGATTATTTTTTTAACAAAAAGAAAAATACATGTGGCACTCGGGGACTGCCGCGGTAAAGCTATTGCATAGCATTTTTTATAAACTTATGCAATTATAATTATTTTTTTTTTATTTATGCAGTTTTTTTGTCTTTGATATTAATTCAAGTTACACTTTTTGAGCGTGATGACCGATAACAAACATTTTTTTTTCTTTTATTGAATATATGAGAAGTTAATATCGTTTAAAATATTTTTATCATCTGTGCCGAAGTCTGCCAAACTGAAGCGACGTTAGCCGGAGTGTAAGGTTTTTTTTTTTTTTTTTTTTTTTTTTTTTTTTTTTTTTCTAGTTACGGAATTTCTAGATTCTTTCGCCGCGCTCAAAGCCCGCGATAAAAGCTATGCAATACCTTAATAAATTACCAAACAAAATTTGGCCGCGCTACGAAAATTAGATCGCGAGTTATAAGCATTTTAAATTTTTTGAACCTCACCGCGAGGGTCTCGTGTCACCAAAAATTAACACTCTCTCATAATAAATTACCAAACAAAATTTGGCTGCGCTACGAAAATTAGATCGCGAGTTATAAGCATTTTAACTTTTTTGACCCTCACCGTGGGGGGGGGGATCTCCTGTCACCGACAATTAACACTGTTTCATAATAAATCACCAAACAAAATTTGGCCGCGCTACGAAAATTAGATCGCGAGTTATAAGCATTTTAAATTTTTCGACCCTCACCATGGGGGGGGGGTCTCCTGTCACCAAAAATTAGCACTGTCTCATAATAAATTACAAAACAAAATTTGGCCGCGCTACGAAAATTAGATCGCGATTTATAAGCATTTTAAATTTTTCGACCCTCACCATGGGGGATCTCCTGTCACCAAAAGTAACACTGTCTCATAATAAATTACCAAACAAAATTTGGCCGCACTACGAAAATTAGATCGCGAGTTATAAGCATTTTAAATTTTTCGACCCTCGTCGAGGGGGGTCTCCTATCAAAAAAAAAAGTTAACACTCTCTCAAAATAAATTACCAAACAAAATTTGGCCGCGATACGAAAAGTAGACCGCGAGTTATAAGCATTTTAAATTTTTCTTCCCTCACCGTGGGGGAGGGGTCTCCCGTCACCAAAAATTAACACTGTCTCATGATAAATCATCAAACAAAATTTGGCCGCGCTACAAAAGTTAGATCGCTAGTTATAAGCATTTTAACTTTTTCGACCCTCATCGTGGTGGGGGGGTCTCCTGTCACCAAAAATTAACACTGTTTCATAATAAATCACCAAACAAAATTTGGCCGCGCTACGAAAATTAGATCGCGAGTTATAAGCACTTTAAATCTTTCGACCATCACCATGGGGGGGGGATCTCCTGTCGCCAAAAATTAACACTGTCTCAAAATAAATTACCAAACAAAATTTGTCCGCGCTACGAAAATTAGATCACGAGTTATAAGCATTTTAACTTCTTTGACCCTCACCGTGGAGAGGGGGGGGGGTCTCCTGTCACCGAAAATTAACACTGTTTCATAATAAATCACCAAACAAAATTTGGCCGCGCTACGAAAATTAGATCGCGAGTTATAAGCATTTTAAATTTTTCGACCCTCACCATGGGGGATCTCCTGTCACCAAAAGTAACACTGTCTCATAATAAATTACCAAACAAAATTTGGCCGCACTACGAAAATTAGATCGCGAGTTATAAGCATTTTAAATTTTTCGACCCTCGTCGTGGGGGGTCTCCTATCAAAAAAAAAGTTAACACTCTCTCAAAATAAATTACCAAACAAAATTTGGCCGCGATACGAAAAGTAGACCGCGAGTTATAAGCATTTTAAATTTTTCTTCCCTCACCGTGGGGGAGGGGTCTCCCGTCACCAAAAATTAACACTGTCTCATGATAAATCATCAAACAAAATTTGGCCGCGCTACAAAAGTTAGATCGCTAGTTATAAGCATTTTAACTTTTTCGACCCTCATCGTGGTGGGGGGGTCTCCTGTCACCAAAAATTAACACTGTTTCATAATAAATCACCAAACAAAATTTGGCCGCGCTACGAAAATTAGATCGCGAGTTATAAGCACTTTAAATCTTTCGACCATCACCATGGGGGGGGGATCTCCTGTCGCCAAAAATTAGCACTGTCTCATAATAAATTACAAAACAAAATTTGGCCGCGCTACGAAAATTAGATCGCGAGTTATAAGCATTTTAACTTCTTTGACCCTCGCCGTGGAGAGGGGGGGGGTCTCCTGTCACCGAAAATTAACACTGTTTCATAATAAATCACCAAACAAAATTTGGCCGCGCTACGAAAATTAGATCACGAGTTATAAGCATTTTAAATTTTTGGACCGTCACCATGGGGGGGGGGGGTCTCCTGTCACCAAAAATTAGCACTGTCTCATAATAAATTACAAAACAAAATTTGGCCGCGCTACGAAAATTAGATCGCGAGTTATAAGCATTTTAAATTTTTCGACCCTCACCATGGGGGAACTCCTGTCACCAAAAGTAACACTGTCTCATAATAAATTAACAAACAGAATTTGGCCGCACTACGAAAATTAGATCGCGAGTTATAAGCATTTTGAATTTGTCGACCCTCACCATGGGGGGGGGGGTCTCCTGTCACCAAAAGTAACACTGTCTCATAATAAATTACCAAACAAAATTTGGCCGCACTACGAAAATTAGATCCCGAGTTATAAGCATTTTAAATTTTTCGAACCTCCCTATGGGGGATCTCCTGTCACCAAAAGTAACAGTCTCATAATAAATTACCAAACAAAATTTGGCCGCACTACGAAAATTAGATCGCGAGTTATAAGCATTTTAAATTTTTCGACCCTCGTCGAGGGGTGTCTCCTATCAAAAAAAATTAACACTCTCTCATAATAAATTACCAAACAAAATTTGGCTGCGATACGAAAAGTAGATCGCGAGTTATAAGCATTTTAAATTTTTCTGCCCTCACCGTGGGGGGGGGGGGTCTCCTGTCACCAAAAATTAACACTGTTTCATAATAAATCACCAAACAAAATTTCGCCGCGCTACCAAAATTAGATCGCGAATTATAAGCATTTTAAATCTTTCGACCGTCTCCATGGGGGAATCTCCTGTCGCCAAAAATTAACACTGTCTCATAATAAATTACCAAACAAAATTTTCCCGCGCTACGAAAATTAGATCACGAGTTATAAGCATTTTAAATTTTTCGACCCTCACCGTGGGGGATCTCCTGTCACCAAAATTAACACTGTCTCATAATAAATTACCAAACAAAATTTGGCCGCGTTACGAAAATTAGACCGCGAGTTATAAGCATTTTAACTTCTTTGACCCTCATCTTGGGGCTCTCTTGTCACCAAAAATTAACACTGTCTCATAATAAATTACCAAACACAATTTGGCCGCGCTACGAAAATTAGATCGCTAGTTATAAGCATTTTAAATTTTTAGACCCTCACCATGGGGGGGGGGGTCTCCTGTCACCAAAAATTAACACTGTCTCATAATAAATTACCAAACACAATTTGGCCGCGCTACGAAAATTAGATCGTGAGTTATAAGCATTTAAATTTTTCAATCCTCACCATTGGGCGGGTCTCCAATCACCAAAAGCTACATTATCCTACCTTATTTTATCTTAGGACGATTCTTTTCTATAAACATTCTATCAGGAATTTTTATTATTGAAACTATAGATTTATAGTAACTGAAATAAGACACATAAGTTTGAAACTTGATATCCTCTAAATATCTGAAAAATACCGCGTCAATGTCTGCCGAAGTCCACCGAAGGATACCATGCAAAAGTCTGCCGAGCTGAAACGACGTTAGCCGAGTGTTAGGTTTTTTTCGTTACGGATGTGTTAGGATTTTTCGCGTTACGGAAATTTTGGATTCGGTCGCCGCGCTCAAAGCCCGCGATAAAAGCTGTGCAATAGCTTAAAAAATAAATAAATCTTTAAAGCACAATCTAGTTACCAAAATCATATTTCTTCCTTGTGAAATTGAGTACCTTTATAACCTACCGTTTATTATATACCCATCATACGTAGTATAGGGTAAGTCTTGCAAACGTTTTGAAAATCGAAAAAACATTTTTGACGGATTTACAAGTTTCAGATACTGGAGATACCGAAAAACATATTTGTAGAAAAAAAAATTGCCTTCAGTCCGTCTGCCTGTCGTCTCAGAGCCTGATTAACGCACAGGCCTCCGGGCTCTCGGCACTGAGCTCACCAATTTCAGGGGCTCACAAATTATGTGGCTGATTTTTTTCCTTAATCAAATATTTTTAAAACACAATTTTTATGATTTTGAATAAGGCGAGTTTTGAAAAAGACGTCCTCATTTATTTTGCAACATAAACTGAGGATCATACATGTTTGTAAATTATATAAATGCTTATTTGAGATGGTAGTTCATTTTCTTGATTATTCTTGTAAGTTTTTTTTTTTTTTTTTTTTTTTTTTTTTTTTTTTTTTTAAATTTGTAAATTTGAAACTTTCATTCAAAAAACTTTGTCAACTCATCAAATAAACCTACTTTTTTTTTCTGAAAGTGTCTCCGGGAATTTGGAAGTAGGGGGCCGGGGGCAACTTTTTAACAGGCCTGAGCCCAACTTCAGCTTGATCAGGCTCTGTATAAACACTCTGTCTCTCGAAAAAAATTGAGACAGAGACTTGAAATTCTCTACGTACTCAGTATGTAAGACTGGGACAAAGCATATTTATTATCAGTAACCTCGATTATCCGGAAATATGTTTTTCGGACTCTCGAAAAATTCGTTCTGATGAAAGGCATATAAAGTTTTTCGATTTTTTTTTATTTCAAGGAATGAACGGAAAAGGCAATGAAATAACACAAATTTTGCATAAAGAACGAGGTCGATCGGATTATTAGTTGCCAAGATATTAGTAATCCTGTTTTCTATACTCTTGAATTTTTCATAACCCTGTTTTTCATTTATATTTCAATTCAAATATATATTTTAATTGGAAATGAGACGCTTAATCCGACGCAGTAAACTGTTAGTTAATATGATTTTTATTTTTGGAGTTATAAGGATGTTTGTTTTACACAATTTGGTATTAATTGAGTGGTTTAGCGATTTATATAATTTGTTGAAATGGATTCATCAGCAATTCATCAATAGAGCATTACTCTAAATATTAAATATATATAAGTTTAAATTTTGTTTTGGAATTGCAATGAATTTTATAAATAGTTTACATATGTTTTATTTTCATATGTTATATTTTTCATATTCATGATGAGTAAGTATTACGGAGGCCCCCCTCAACAACAAGTTTTTAATGTGATAAGAAAAAACCTATTTTTTTTTTTTCAATTTCCGTATGAAAAACAGTTTTAGCATTGCAAAGAGAATAGAAATCAAATATAGAAATCACTAAAGAATTATACAACGGATATAGTATTTATTTAATCTTTCATTCTTCTCTTTCTCTTTTTGCACCTTTAGCATGCATTATAAAACGTAAGTGATGTAACATACATTTAAAACTTCACTAGGTAACAGATATAAACTTTAATCATAGTAATTTTTATGACGTATCCAAGTTTTCTAATTCGGCTATCTCTCTTTACTGCAGTAAAAGCACAACGAAGCATAAGAAACAGAAGCGAGATCAAAAAAGATTTACAGTCTTGATAATTTCGGGGGGGGGGGGAGGGGGGCGGGGGGAATTCAAATATCTACCACTATTTCGGATTAGCACTGTGTATTTATATACAGCAAATATTACCATTCGGAAACAGTGGTTTTATCTGAATAAGTAAAAAAATCATTTAAATGAGATGAGTGGAAATGGAGAAGAGGGCAGAAATTCGCATCTTGATCTATGCATTTGCATCTTATGCGTTATTACTTGTCTATTATACGTAGTATAGGGTAAGTCTAGCAATCGTTTTGATAATCGAAAATTTTTTTTTTCACAGATTTGCACGTTTCAGACACTGGAAATTCCGAAAAACATAATTTTAGAATTTTTTTTTTTTTTTTTTTTTTTTTTTTGTAGTCTATCAGTCTGTTTGTCTGTAAATGCTTCTATCTTCCGAACAAATTGAGATAGAGACTTGAAATTTGATATGTACGTAGTATGTAGGAATGAAACGAAGTCTATTTAATATCAGTAACCTCGATTATACGGGACTATTAGGACATTTAGGATATTTTCGGATACTCGAAATATTCGTTCTGAGGAAAAGTATATATAAATTTTAATTTCTTTTTTATTTTAAGAAATGAATATAAAAGACAATAAAAAACATAAATTTTGCATAAAGAACGGAGTTGATCGGATAATTAGTTGTCGAGATATTTTTAATCATGTTTTCCACACTCTTCGATTTTATTCAAATTTAAATTCAAAGGTATATTTTAATTAGAAATGGAACGCTTAATCTAACGCAGTAAATTTTTATTTAATATAATTATCAGTTTTGGAATTATAAGGAGAGTTACTTTTACTACTTTTACGCATTTCCTTGTCACTTGGTTTTACTTTCATACCTTATAGTTTGCAAATCCATGATGGGTAAGTATTATGGTGGCCCCCCAACGACTAGTTTTTATGGAGAGATATTTTAAATATAAGAACGCGTCAAACGCCCATATACTTAATATGGGGGGGGGGATTTCGGAATTTGAGTGACTAGCAGCCGTAAGTAAGATCGAGATTTTTGTTCAGAAATGCAGAAAACTAGCAGGTGTTGTTTCTCTGAAATTATCTAATTGCATTCATTTTTCTGTTTTTTTTTTTTTTTTTTTTTTTTTTTTTTTTTTTTTAAACACTAGATATTTTAGAACAAGCCGTCAAAATTGACGTTTTGAATTGCATTTTCCGACGAAAACAGAAACACCAATCAACGAAAGGGAGAAAAATGCGTGATCACGTGATCAAAATAGCTTATAACTCGGTAGGTAATTTAATTATTATAAAATATAAAACTGAGTTCGATCCGAATGCGTTACCGTAGTCAAGGTTTTTCCAATTTTGTATATTTCCGTTAAAAAATTAATTTGTAAATGTGTCAAGACGTTTTGTGTTTGTTGACCAGGGCACTTGAGAACAGTCTTAAAGTATTATTCATGCCGTTTGCAAGTTTGGAATTATAATTACGTGTGCCCGTAGTGGGACCCTGTGACAGAAAAGGTTAACCCTGAGCGTCTTAACTGAGTTCGACTGTATTTACGTTAATTTACTTATCATCATATCTGCGGCGTCCGGTAATAACCAGGTAAGGCACATTTTTAATATTTTGAGTAATTAACGTTTAAAGTTTTCAAAAATGTCTTTTTATCATTACTTTTATAAAATAACACTGCTCAAAACAATTAAAGGATATTGCAGTTTTAGGTGGATTTTGTATCTGGAAAACTTTTTAGCTGATTGATACATGGTCGACAGACATAGTAGGTTATATGAGAATAAATTACACATGTTTGGCAGAAAAAAATGCATTTTATTGCGCATTTGTGTACAAAAGGAAAAAAACACAATTTGTGCATATGAGAAAAAAAGAATAAGAAAAGGTGTTTTCTTCAAAGAAAATCATTTTCAGAAGGGGGTATGGTTTCCACGGGCGGCCAGCAACGTTGAACACCTTTGAGGCGTGGACTCAATGAGGCTATTAATGACGAGTTGGGGTATTCTGCCCCACTCTTCCAGAAGAGCTCTTTCCAGTTCTTGGAGAGTTTGTGGGGGTTGTTGGCGGAAAGAAACTCGTCTTCCTAGAGCGTCCATAACGTGCTCGATTGGATTCATGCCTGGAGAACACGCTGGCCATTCCATTCGAACGATTCCTTCCTCGAAAAAGAAATCCTCCACCAGGTTTGCACGATGTGGCCTGCAGTTATCGTCCATTAAAATGAAGCTATCTCCGATTGCTGCAGCGTAAGGGAGTACAATAGGTCTGAGGATCTCATCCCTATATCGGCGACCAGTCAGAGCTCCATCTCGAATGATGTAAAGCTCAGTGCGCCCGTCAGTGGAGATGCCACCATACACCAACACTCTTCCACCGCCAAATCTGACACTTTCGTGCACGAACGCAGGATTATTCCTACTGCCACGGTCCCTCCAGATGAAAATACGCATATTATCCGGATGCACAGAAAAACGGGACTCGTCAGAAAACAGAATGTTGCTCCATTCATTTCTCCTCCAGTTGATATACTCGGTTGCCCACTCCCTGCGGTCGCGACGATGCCTTGATGTTAATCTAACACATACCATCGGTCGGCGAGCATACAGACCTACAGCATGGAGCCGGTTTCGGACAGTCTGAGTTGAAATCGTGGTGCCTGTAGCCGAGCGAAGGTGTTGTTGGAGAAGAGTAGCGTTCATGTTTCGGTGTCTCCGAGCTGTTAACGCTAAATAACGATCTTCATTGGGTGTTGTTGCCCGTCTACGACTTTGTACTAGTCTTCGGCTTGCACATCCACTCTCCAAAAAACGGTTCCAGATCCTGGAAATGACACTTTGTGACACTCCAATGGCTTGCGCTACTTCGGCCTGAGTTTGGCCCCCTTCTAACCTACCAACAATTCTCCAAGCTTCTGAATCTGTCAAATGACTTCGCTGTGACATCGTACTCATCGAAACAAAGCAATCACTGAATGCCGATCATCCTTGTCTTCACTCTTTTTTATTCAGTTGAAAGTCAAATTTCATTCGCTGCCGCTGAAGCGACGGTTTTGACGTCGAACTCAAAAATTGCATACTCCACAGTTTGAAAACCCGAAAAATTTGCATTTGTGATTCTCTTCTATTTCGGCAAAAAAATTTCGTTTATATCTTTATTTTATATAAAACTTCAAATATCCTTTAATTGTTTTGAGCAGTGTAGAATTTTCACTACATTCAATTAGGATATAATAACCTCTTTTTTTTACCAAAATAGTTATATAAAAATGGTTTTTATTAATTGAGAACCAATTAAAATTCTTTTCAATTCTTAAATGAAAATTTATTGTCGCCCTATGACGGGAAGTATTCGATTTTCATTTTTCTGTACTATGGCAGATGAAAGTACTCTTTTAAAGTTACATTTTTCTAAATTATCTCAATTTTTGAAAAATGTGCCTTATCTAGTTATTACCGGAAGCCACAGATATAATCATTTTGCAAAAAATTATATAATAAGATTTGAAACGTTGAACTTTTTTTAAATTTAATTTATGACTGAAGTAATCAAACTGCAATATAATTTGATTATTTGTTACTTACAAACTTATTTGATCTAGATTGATTATTCAATTAACTCTTAACTAAATGCAAAAAAACGCATAAAGATATTTGCATTTTTAACGGAGTTATAAGCATTTATGTATCAACACTTTCATAGCTGCACCCATATAATTTCAACTTTAAGTTGCGTTTTCTCAAAACTTGATTTTTGACAACTAACACCAAGATTTAAAAAAAAAAAAATATTTGATGGGAATGACTTAATTTTTTTGCATGCATATAACATCATTATATATAGAATGAATTAGTATAGTTTAGATAGTTTAATAGTTTGAGTATTTTTAATGAAAAAAAAGTTGTATTTTTAGGGGTTTTTTAAATTTTCAAATTTGAGATTTTTTAATTTTTTTTTTTTTTTTTGTGATAGTTATATCCTTAATTCATTCTATAGAAAATAATGTTATATGCATGCAAAAATAATAATAAAAAAAAAAAAAGAAACTAAGCCATTTTATCAAATAATTTTTTTAAAATTTTGGTGTTAGTTGTCAAAAATCAAGTTTTGAGAAAACGCGACTTAAAATTGAAATTATATAGGTGCGGCTATGAAAGTGTTGATACATAAATGCTTATAACTCCGTTAAAAATGCAAATATTTTTATGCGGTTTCTTGCATTGAGTTAATAATTAAATGAATAATCAAATTAGATAATAAAAAATCGATTTTTTAAAAAGTTTTCAACCCTTGAGCCCCCTTAAGGGATTGTTCATAAATGATATCACGCTTGAAGGGGGGGGGGGTTTCTGAAACTGTGACAGTTTGTGACAAGGGGTTGGAAGGGGGTAAGAAACAATGATACAATAGATTAAGCTATAGATTAATAAGACAATAGATTAAATTATAAAGTATGAAGTTATTTTAAAATAAAAATATTTTGTGTTCATAAAGGTAAGATTTAAAGCCAAATATGTTAAAAATATGTTAATCCTATTTCAAATTCCAAAATACAACTGTTTTCAATTGCTCTTCCGTGTTAATATTTTATTAGTATTCTATATTAATTATTTGTTGTTGTTGTTGTTGCAAACTTTATTTCATGCAAAATATGAATCATTTTTATTGTTCGGCCCTCATATGTCATTAAAATAGATTGTTAAAGTTAAAAAATAAAATTTTAAATTGGATCTATAATGTAGTGCTTTGTTTCTGAACTACAAGAATATATGTATTTACGTAATATAGCGTGACATGTGACAAAAGGGTGGAGGGGGTAAAGTGAAGTGTGACATTTTGTGACAAAGTGGGGGAGGGGAGTCAAAAATAAGAAACAAATGCGTAACATCATTTATGGACAGCCCCTAAATGAAAGCCTGTGTAACTGAGTATTTTGACTCCTTATTTTTACCAATTATATTGCAAAATATTGTAAATTTTATTATTACAACTATTGCAATTCCCCACATAAATAAAAATTATTTTTTTTTTTTTTTTTTTTTTTTTTTTTAAATTTGCATTTATATTATTTCTATTTTTATGCTTTAAAAATGCTAAGCCTTTCTTTTTTGCATTTAAAATAGAAATCTAAATATTTTGTACACGTTCTTTATTATTAACGTATATTTATAAATCTGCTCAGGGAATAAGCCTTCAGGTTATAATAATTGTTATTTAAAAAAATAAATAGAATTATATGAAGATATTTTATATTTCATCCTTTGACACTACGTATATCAATAAAATAATTATATTAAATGTGATATTTGATGCAACAAAACAAATGCTACAAAAAAAAAAAAAAAAAAAAAAAAAAAAAGACAAATATATTAATATTTAAAATAACAGTAGAAATTTTAAAACATTAAATTTCCTTAAACTTAAAAAAAAAAAATTAACAAACCGCGCATTTATTTTCATTTCATTTTGTTTTTTAGTTGAACATTGAAATACAATAATTTCACCATATGGAAGAAATTAAAAAGAAAATATTGAAAAGGTAAACTATCCCCAGCAATATATATATATATATATTATTTATCAACTGCAATTCCTCCCTCCTTCCCCGATTTTTTTTATGGAATACTTCTTGCGGTAATACAGAATTTGATCTTCTAAACTTCGATTCTGTTATGTGCTTCTACATATATTTGGATCATTTATCAATTGCTTTTTGTGGAATTCTAAGTCTTGAAAAGTTTCTTCGAATTCTCAAACCGTTATTTCATTTTTCAGCATCTTCTTCAAATTTCATTTTCAGAAATTCGACGCCATCTGGCTGGGGAAAAATGTATCAATCATTCATTTTATTATTTTTGCACTAGTCGAAATTTCTCCTCTGTTTAACAAAGGAGCATTAGAAAAAAAAATAAATAAAAAAAAAAATAAAATAAAAGTAAAACAAATAAATATATAAATAAACAAAAATGTAATTTGACAAATTACAACAGTCATTTGGCAAATGATTTTTTCAAAAGACTAAAAATTAAGAATTATAAATACATGTTATATTTAAAAAAAAATCTCGCTTTTTCTAAACAAGGATATTTACTTTACCGATAAAGTTAAATAAAGTTGAAACATCTCGAAGAGATTATCATTTATTCAGTGATTTTCCACTTAAAGGATTTACTAGAATTTTTTTAAAGACATAATAAAGAGGTGATACTGTTTCTTCTTTTCTGAATTCACTCAATTTTTTATATAGCATTTTCTATCCTATCTATATTATAAAGGACAAGCATATGTGAGTAATGCATACGTCCTTTTGCGTCCTCCAACGCTTTTAAATTTTAAATGACAGTTCAGACGTACAATTTTCAGTACTGCAAATTTTTAAACTTCTAAACATCGAATATTTTCAGTTTTTGCATCGTCGTATAGAGAAAAAAAAATGTACGTTTAAATACAATTTGTTTGAAAGCTGTAACACAATTTGTTTTTGAGTTAATAATTTGTTTTGTAGTTTTTAAATTTTTTTTGTCATTGAGGCAATAGAAGTATTCCATTTGTATAAAGTAAAGGGATAATAGTAGATTATTGTTTCTTTTTGTTGACCGAAAAACAAACAAACGAATAATAAAAAAAATCCTGTAAAATGTTACTTTTATGGTGATCAAAAGGAGGCTTACGTAAAGAATGGTTCATATATTACGTACGCCCATGTATTAAACTTTAATATTCCTGAACAAATCAGAAAAAGAATAAAATGTGGACACCACAAAAATTCGAGAATAGATATCGAGAATAGATATTTCTCTCAGATATATTTATTCTCGATCAGAAACAACAACCATTTTCCATTCGATTAAAAAACACACTGATTAAAAATTGCACTAACTGAAATCGCTCTAAAGTGGGGGAACTGTAATAATGTTCAGGAAATTTTCAGGAATATTCTAATATATATATATATATGTAGACAAAATTTTCTTTTATTTTTTAAAAGAAGTTCCAACTCGGCTACCCGGATTACAGAATAGGTAAAAACCACATACATGTTTTTAAATGAAAACTTAAATAAACTTTTAAATAAAATGTTTTTTACATTTAATACATTCATGTTGATTTTACAGAAACAATAAGAAAAATAATTTTTATATGAAAAATAACATGTATTCAAAAAAAGTTTTGAAATTTATAAAAAGTGAAAACTTCGTATACGATCCTGCTGTAAGAGCTTAAAAGTCGAAGAAATCGCCAAAAATCACTAATCATTTTTATTAGGGTTTCGTTCATCTGACAAAACCCTATTCGTCTCTGTCCTCTGTCTGTCTGTCTGTCACAGAGTCCGTACACAAAAACTGTACAAGGGTGAGCGTTCAAGTTTTTTGTTCTTATAGCTGAATACCTCTTGTCACACAACAAATAATAAAATTTTGGAAAAAAATATTATTTTAATTAAAATATTATTTTTTAAACCATCAGTTCATTTTTTTTGAAGTTTTTTTTTCTTCTCATTGGTGCATGCAAGTTTAAACAGACATGAAAATTATTATTATTATTTTTTTTTTACGCTTTAAAAAGAAAGGGAGTACTTGTGTTGCCACAATTGCAAAATTGGCATTAAAAATTATTTAAAAAAAATAATATCTCAAAAATAAATCGAGATACAGCTTTTAAACAAATTACATTTAAAAGTAAATTTTTTTCTCTATACGATGGTGTAAAAATTGAAAATGTGCGATATTTAAAAGTTTAAAAATTTGCAGTAGCGTAAATTTCAAAATTTAAATTTAATTTTTTCTAATTGTTGCAAGCAAGTTTAAATGAAATTATTATGTATATTATTAATTAATTATTATGTATGTAACATAAATTAATGGACTGAATAAATCACGTGAAAAACGTTTTTATTTGTTTTTATTTCATCATATTACATCATATTTATCCACTATTTTGACATGCGAAGTGAAATGTTTTTATTTATTTATTGAATTCCCATTCATTTAAATTACTAGCCTCTGGTGACTGGTTTGGTCTCCCTTAAACTTATGCTAAGCTTTGTAACATTTTACTTTTATAAGTAATTTTATTTACTTGCGTATCTTCACTAAATCTGTATATTCTGATAGAGAAATCAAAAAATCTATGCGATTAAGGCAGCATTTAGGGGAAGAACTCAGTATTCTGTTCTGGTTGGCACGATTGGCGAATAAATCCGAAAAAGTGCCGAAAAACCATTTTTCGTTTATTAATTTAATGATAAAATGTTTTGAAGGAGACATTAAAGGAAACCCTCTGTGTGATCTGCGATCACGGTTACTCACTTATTCTTATAATTCTATTAGTTTAAGTGTAGTTTAACTACATATCTTAAATTTGTGTTCTATTTATATTTCATTTTTTTTATTTATTGATTGATAAACAGGGGCGCCATTTCAGAATTCTTGGGGGGAGGGGGAGGCAAAGATTTTTTGAGGTAAGTTACATAGCTAAGTGCAGAATCCGGAGTCTAATGTGCAGTTTAATCAGGTTTCCACCTTAGCAAATAAAATTTTGATATAATAATTATGAAAATTTTTCTTTTGAGACAGAATTTTTTTTTTTATAGACAGGCTCCATTTTACAGGTATTCTCAAATACTTTAAACCATTCACTCTATAGTGTAGCTTTGAAAAGAGATATATTATAGTAAAACTTGTGAAAACAAAACCTGTCTACAGCAGAATTCTTTCTCAAACGTAAAAAACACCAACTTTTGATGAAAAAATATCTTTCATTTATACTTGCCATGATAGAAATCTGTCTAAAATGGAACTTTTTTGTAGTCCCTTTCGGCTCTTTTTCCAGATTTTACTACAGGGGCGCCATATCAAGAGTTTCCTGGCAAAAGACAGAAAAAATTTTTCTTTGAGGAACAATGAACATGCAGAACTTAACAAATCAGTCAGAAAATGGAAAAATCAGACACAGTAAAACATGCTCTACATGATTTGTTTCCTTAATTTCTTTCACAGGCATGTGACTATACAGTGATTTTTACTTTTGCTTATTCAATTATTTTTAGAATTCTGATAAATCAATTTGTCAGTAAATCGCAGAAAAAATCGCAAATTTTGAAAATTTTGGAAAAAGAAAGTCCCCAGATGATCGCTGAAAAAAATCTCTAACTTCTTCAAACTAACTACCTTGCATATTATCGTTAATTTCATTAGAGATTGTGAAAAGAAATTCCGATTTCGTCTATTTCACAAACTAAAATCTCGAATTTCGCCAAAAGATTGCGTAAAAAAAAAACACACACAAAAATTTAATGAAGCAATCGCACAATAAAATTGAAATGAATTTCATTTAACTAAATACGATCCGTAACTTTGTCTAAGTATCCCACAAAAAAAATCACAAACATTATGCATCGGTGGTAGAAAACAATAAAAAAACCAATGAATTTCAACAAATGATCGTGAAAGAAAATCGTTGTTAAATTTTGCCAAAAGATCACAGAAACGAATATGGAATTTCATCAGTTGGTCGTGGGAAAGTATTGCGAATATAGACAAATTGTCGCGAGAAAAAAAAATCATTCTCGTATAAGATCGTTGTAGAAAAAAATTGCAAATTTCGTAAAACGATCGCGAAAAAAAAAAAAAAAAAAAAAAAATCATGGAATTCAACCGGTCATAAGATAATTAGTCCACGAACGTCTTGAATAGATCACGAATTTTGCAAATTTCTTGGTCCATAGTGATATGAAAATTTTCATTAGTGATTTTCCGCTAGTAAAAAAAAAAAAAAAAAAAAATCTTGTCAGCTCGGCCTACAGGCGGAGGTAGATTTCGAAATTAAATGCTCATTTCAACAACAGAAATAAAATATGTTTAGAGATAAACCCAGTTCAAAAATTTCATTTGGCCGCTGTTGAATAATTTTTAATTTTATTTTTCTGAAAGAGCTGATTTTATCAGAATCATCTTAAGCTAAATTTGGCTCAAATGGCCTCTTTGACAGCATTTTTTGAAATATATTCAGACTTTGTGAAAAAATCGACCAATACGGCACATTATATAGTTCCTAAATAAGAGAAACTGTTAACTGAATGTGTTTGAAGCTAAAATTGAATTTAAAAAACAGTCATTAAATAAGTAATTTGTTATTTGAATACATCCTCATTTCTTCACTCAAAATTGCTTCGAGAAATTTTATTTAAAATGTCTGCTTTGAAAACATTTTTTGAAATATATTCTGCCTTTATCAAAAACTGACCAATACGGAACATTATACATATACAGTTCTTAAATAAGAGAACCTGTCGTTGGATGCGTTTGAGACCAAAAATTTATCATAGCAAACGCGGTAGCGTTTGGTATAATATGTTTAAGAAATAGAAAGTGCGAACGTCTTTTTGAAATTTCTGGCGAACCAGTTGACGTACGACAGTGATTTTTTGTTTAAACGATAGAACTCGACGAGACGAATAGAATGAAAGCATTAAAAAAATTATTGTAGTTTATTGTAGCTTTTTATTTAACTTTTAACGAAAAAATTAAGACGAAAAGTTCAACAAGAGATAGCTAGCGATCTTATGGATGGATTAACTTCGTTTTTGGCTTATTTTTATCGTCTTGATAAAACTTAGAACAGTTTTTTTTTTCATCTTTGTATTTTTGACGGTACCTGAGAAAATCAAATTTTTGTCTTAAACCTCCAGTTGAATATTACTTTTACTTACCCATCATACGTAGTATAGGGTAAGTCTTGCAATCGTTTTGAAAATCGAAAAATTTTTTTTTGACGGATTTACACGTTTCGGACACTGGATATTCCGAAAAACATATTTTTAGAAAAAAAATTTTTGCCGTCCGTCCGTCTGTCTGTCTGTCTGTCTGTCTGTCTGTAACCGCTCTATCTCCCGAACAAATTGGATAGAGATTTGAAATTTTGTATGTGCTTAGTATGTAAGAATGGGACGAAGCCTATTTAATATCAGCAACTTCGATTATCCGGAACTATTTTTTTCGGACTCTCGAAAAATTCGTTCTGATGAAAGGTATATAAAAATTTTCGAATTCTTTTATTTTAAGAAGTGGACGTAAAAGGCAATAAAATAACACAAATTTTGCATAAAAAACGAAATCAATCGGATATTTAGTTGTTGAGATATTTCTAATCCTATTTTCCACATTCTTTGATTTTTCATGACCCTGTATTTCATTCAAATTTCAATTCAAAGATATCTTTTAATTGGAAATGAGATACTTAATTCGATGCAAGAAACCGTTAATGAATATGATTATTATTTTTGGAGTTATAAGGATGTTTCTATTACGCAATTCCATGCTACTTGAATAGTTTGGCGTTTCATACAATTTATCGAAATTAGGTCATCAGAAATTCATTAATAGAGCATGATTATGTGTTAAAAATACTTAAATATACGTTTATATTTTGTTTTGGAATTGTAATGCATTTTATAAATTGTTTACATGCGTTATGTTTTCATATATCGTGCTATGCATATCCATGATGGGTAAGTATTACGGTGGCCTCCAACGACTAGTTACTTACCCATCATACGTAGTATAGGGTAAGTCTTGCAATCGCTTTGAAAATCAAAAAAATTTTTTTGACGGATTTACACGTTTTAGATAGTGGAGATTACGAAAAACATATTTTTAGAAAAAAAAATTTGCCGTCCGTCTGTCTGTCTGTCTGTCTGTCTGTAAACGCTCTATCTCCCGAACAAATTGAGATAGAGACTTGAAATTTTGTATGTAGTTAGTATGTAAGAATGGGACGAACCCTATTTAATATCAGCAACCTCGATTATCCGGAACTATTTTTTTCGGACTCTCGAAAAATTCGTTCTGATGAAAGGTATATAAAAATTTTCGAATTTTTTTGTTCGAAGGAATGAACGTAAAAGGCAATAAAATAACACACATTTTGCATATAGAACGAAGTCGATCGGATTATTAGTTGCCGAGATATTTGTAATCTTGTTTTCCACATTCTTCGATTTTTCATGACCCTGTATTTCATTCAAATTTCACTTCAGAAGTATATTTTAATTGGAAATGAGACGCTTATTCCGACGCAGTTAATTGTTAGTTAATAGAATTATTATTTTTGGAGTTATAAGGATGTTTCTTTTACGCAGTTCGGTACTACTTGAGTAGTTTGGCGTTTTATATAATTTGTCGAAATTGGTACATCAGCAGTTCTTTAATATAGCATTACTATGTATATTAACAGCATTTAAATTTTGTTTATGAACTGCAATGCGATATATAAATAGTTTCTCATGTTTTATTTTCATATACATATCCATGATGGGTAAGTATTATGGTGGCCCCCAACGACTAGTTTGCTGTTGCGATTGTAGTTTTTTTAATTCATTGCCACTAAATTTAATATAAAAATTGTAATGTATGTATCATAATTCATTGAAATTAAACGAATCACGTGAAAAACATAGTTATTTGTTTTTATTGCGAAGCTTTCAATTTCAGTTCTTTAAATAATAAAATTGTGAACGCACTGTCATTTTTTTTTTTTTTTTTGGTTCGATTCCATGATTATTTTTACTTACCCATCATACGTAGTATAGGGTAAGTCTTGCAATCGTTTTGAAAATCGAAAACTTTTTTTTGACGGATTTACACGTTTCAGATACTGGAGATTCCGAAAAACATATTTTTAGAATTTTTTTTTTTTTTGCCGTCCGTCCGTCTGTGTGTCTGTGTGTCTGTCTGTCTGTCTGTCTGTAACCGCTCTATCTCCCGAACAAATTGAGATAGAGACTTGAAATTTTGTATTAGAACAGAAACTTAACAGAAACTTGAACTTAGTACGTAAAAATGGGACGAAGCCTATTTAATATCAGTAACCTCGATTATCCGGAACTATTTTTTTCGGACTCTCGAAAAATTCGTTCTGATGAAAGGTATATAAAAATTTTCGATTTTTTTTATTTTAAGGAGTGGACATAAAAGGTAATAAAATAACACAAATTTTGTATAAAGAACGAAGTCGATCGGATTATTAGTTGCCGAGATATCTGTAATCCTGTTTTTCACATTCTTCGATTTTTCATGACCCTGTATTTCATTCAAATTTCAATACAAAAATATATTTTAATTGGAAATGAGACGCTTAAATCGACGCAGTAATTTTTTAGTTAATATGATTATTATTTTTGGAGTTATAAGGATGTTTCTTTTACGCAATCTGGTACTTACTTGAGTATTTTGGCGTTTTGTATAATTTGTCGAAATGGGTTCATCAGCAATTCATTATAGAGCATATATATAGAGCTATGTATATTAAAAGTATTAAAATGCATGTTTAAGTTTTGTTTTGGAATTGCAATGCATTTTATAAATAATTTACACATGTTTTATTTTCATATTTTATATTATGCATATCTATGATGGGTAAGTGTTACGATGGCCCCCAACGACTAGTTTCAATTAGCATGCATTTTAGATGACAATGGGATGATTTTCTCGAGTGCCCTAACCTTTTGAATTTTATTAGCAGGAAAGAAAATGGGAAAAACACAAACACATAGGAAAAAACTACCTAGGAGAACCAAAATTTCTATTCAGGAACTAAATGTAAGCTTTTTAAATTAGTAAATCAAAAACTTCACATTCTGTCCACATCTTAAATACCATTCAATTGATTTTAAATAACTATGTGATGTCAAATACGCATCAGGGTACCTAACTGATATGATAGCCGAGCTATTGTTGTTTATTAAAAAATAACTTTTAATTTACCTTTATTTAATTTTGTTAAATTTTATAAATTATTTCATTCTATAGTTATTACTTAAACTTTTCAGTACTACTTGATTATCCCGTCGACCAATTTCACCAAATTGTACAAATCATCCATTTAATCACCAAGTTATGCATATTGGCATAATTTTTATTTTAATTAACCAAAGAAGAAATAAATTAGTAAAACATTAATAAAAGTACAAATAAAAAGTCGAATTCAGAATCACATTATGACATAACACACATGGGTAACCTATTTAATGTAAACTGAATGCAACATTTATTGGCCCGTTATTGGCATTTAATTTTATAATCTGGCGATAATTTTTTGGTCGACAGGATAATCAATTAGTACCCGCTATTATTCATTATTATTTACTTTTTAAAATAATAGAAAATAGTTGATATATGTACTACTTGGTTATCCCGTCCACCAAAAAACCATCGCCAAACTATACGATTAAATGCCGATAATGGATGATTGTGAATATCGCATCCAATGACATTAAATACGATGCACGTGTTTAAAACGCCATTAAGGGATTTTTATTTGTATGTTTTATTAATATTATACTAATTATTCGTTTTTATTTACGTTCGTAATTATGCAAATACGAGCACCTACAGCTGTCGTTCAGGCCGTCCGTCTGCCCGTCTATCTGTCTGTCCGCATATAACAACGCAAAAACTACCAAACCGAATCTTTTGAAATTTAAAAAATATATTTATTGCATAATTTTGTCAAGTCACTTGAAAGTTTATGAAAATCGGATGCACAGATCAATTACAGGGACAATCAAAAGTATTCTGTTACATTACGGTCAATGGGGAAAAAAATTTCAAATAAATTTTAATCGTTTGAAATTTCAAATATATAATTTTTAGATAATTTTGTCGTGTCATTTCAAATTTTATGAAAATCGGATACATAGATCAATTACAGGGACAATCAAAATTATTCCATTACATGACTGTTAATAGGAAAAAATAGTTTCAAGTACATTTTAATGATGTGAAACTCTTTCGAACATAATAGAATTGACATGAACCTATGAAGTATATATATATACTGAAATATACATTATGTACAATCTGTGATGCAAAGAATATTTATTATTAAATTACAGGGCCACACAAAAGTATTCCACTACATAATGCTATACGCTGAAACATTGTTTGGGGAGTGTTTTAATCATATTAAACTATTTCACATTTAATGAATCATAGCAAACGCGGTAGCGTTTGGTATAATATAAGAAATAGATAATTAAGAAATAGAAAGTGCGAACGTCTTTTTGAAATTTCTGGCGAACCAGTTGACGTACGACAGTGATTTTTTGTTTAAACGATAGAACTCGACGAGACGAATAGAATGAAAGCATTAAAAAAATTATTGTAGTTTACTGTAGCTTTTTATTTAACTTTTAACGAAAAAATTAAGACGAAAAGTTCAACAAGAGATAGCTAGCGATCTTATGGATGGATTAACTTCGTTTTTGGCTTTTTTTTATCGTCTTGATAAAACTTAGAACAGTTTTTTTTTTCATCTTTGTATTTTTGACGGTACCTGAGAAAATCGAATTTTTGTCTTAAACCTCAAGTTGAATATAGTCTTTTGCTGTTGAGATAGTAGTTTTTTTTTATTCATTGCCACCAAATTATATATAAAAATTGTCATGTATGTATCACAATTTATTCAAATTAAACAAATCACGTGAAAAACATGGTTATTTGTTTTTATTGCGAAGCTTTTAATTTCAGTTCTTTAAATAATAAAGTTGTGAACGCAGTGTTACTTTATTTATTTATTTTTTTTTTGTTTGTTTGAATCCATAGTTAATTTTTCAAATAACATGCATTTTATATGACCATGGGACGATTTTCTCGAGTGTCCTACCTAACATTTTAAATTTTAGTAGTAGAAAAAAATGGGAAAAAAACAAGTACATCGGAAAAAAAAGTATCTGGGAAAACCAAAATTTCTTTTCAGGAACTAAATGTAAGAGTTTTTAATTATGATCATATAACGTCCTAATTTACATAAGGAAAAGATATAGAGTAAAACAAAAACTAATAGCATTCAATAGCAAATAGCAAATAGCATTCAATTGTTTTTAAATAGGGATGTGATGTCAAATACGCATTAGGGTACCTAATTGGCACGAAAATTTTGTTATTTTGTCTGATATGATAACAATGCTAATGTTTATTAAAAATATATATTTATTTACCTTTATTTAATTTTGTTAAATTTTATAAATCATTTTATTCTGTTGTTATTAATTAAACTTTTCAATACTACTTGATTATTCCGTCGACCAATTTCGCCTAATTGTACAAATCATCAATTTATTCACCATGTAATTCATATTGGCATAATTTTTATTTTAAATAACGAAAGAAGAAATAAATTAGTAAAATATCAATAAAAGTACAAATAAAAAGTTGAATTCAAAATCACATTATGGCATAACAAACATGCGTAACCTATTTAATGTAAACTGAATGTAACATATATGATAATCCGTTATTGGTATTTAATTTTATAATTTGGCGATAATTTTTTGTTTGAAGGGTAATCAATTATCACCGGTTTTTAGTTATTATTATTTTCTTTTGGAAATAATAGAAAATAGTTAATAGAGTTACTACTTGGTTATCCCGTCGACCAAAAAACCATAGCCAAACTATAATATTATATGCCAATAATGGATGATCGTGAATTTCGCATTCAATGACATTAAATACGATGCACGTGTTTAAAACGCCATTAAGGGATTTTTATTTTGACTTTTTATTTGTATTTTTTATTAAGATTCTCCAAATTATTTTTTTGTGTTATTTAAAATGAAAATTATGTCTATATGTATAATTTCGCAATGAGTTTGGCAATTTGTATAGTTTGGCGAAATTGGTCGACGGGATAACTAAGTAGTACCTTAATATATATACATGTAATTGAAGTTTGAAAACTAAGCTTTTGCGAAATTGGCGTCAGAAGAATATCGCACAATGTCGTGCATTTATGGCATCTGTGCTAAGAAAGCATCAAATGAAAAAACACATGGTGATGCAAAAAACTTTTGTGATGGTGTGAAGTGAATGTAACATTTACGATCAGCAATTATTGGCATTTAAAAGTATTTTTGCTTGAGATATTGTCGAAAAAGCATTGCAAAGATATACTTTCCCTCTCCCTTCCATTTCCAAATGTACTAAATTTAAAATTATGGAAAAAAATCAGTTTACTTAAAACTGTGCATAAAAATTATAGTAATTATCCTAATTTTTCTAACACAAATTCTTAATTTTCCGTTATTAACAAACGCTATTTTAAAATTGCAAATTTAATCGGCTAAATCGCCAAATTGCATAATGATCATCGCCACTGAATATATAAAAAATGCCATATTTGCAAACTTATCGGTCAAAAAACAGTGAAACCTTGGTTTACGGCCGCCTCTGTTTTTGACAAGTTCGGTTTATGACCAACTTCAGTGATCAAAATTTTACTCTTTCGGCGTAGCATAACTCGATTCGCGACCAAAGCTGTCGAGTAGTTCAGTTGGCAACCCTCACATAACTCTTGTTATAAGTCAAGTTTGAAGTAAAGTGCGCGTATCAGAGTGCTTTGTGACCTCCAGAATAGTAAAAAAATTAACTTATTGTTTTAATTTTAATCAGTTTTGCGAAGTTTTTAGCCTTTATTATGACTTCTAAGAATGAAAAAGCGTTTAGTGATATAGCAGTAGTAAGAAGCTTAAGCGAATTACTGATCAATTATGAAAAGAAATAGTGACAAAACTTAAGAACGATGATAGTGTAATCAAAATAGCTAAACAATACAGTGTAGATGAACCGTCGATTACTCCGATTATAAAAAACTAGTCGGATGTGGCAACCCCAAAACTATTTTCTATCTCATGCATTTAATGAGTCAAAATTCATTATTACAGTGCCAAAATCAAATGACAATCATATGCTCGCCGTAAAGATTCTAAAGGCATGAAATTCCGAACATTAGTTTTTGAAATTTGAAATAGGACTGTTGCGGATATCGGGAAAGATAAAGCATATATGCGACACTTGTTGAGAGATTTACCCAAAACACGCAATGAGCAATAATATAAATCAAAGTGTGCCTAAATCTCAAGTTTGATGAAAATTTGTGCATTAATTCCTGCGATAGAGATATTGTGGTAATCGGAACAATTCAACATAGCAGCGCCATGTGTTTGGTTATTGAAACCGAAACGTAAACAAAGCCTATTCATATAAAGATTAAATGAATTTGAAGTTTGATGAAAATCCGTGCGTTAATTCTCGAG
The DNA here is from genome assembly GCA_964019185.1 of Maratus speculifer. Taxonomy (NCBI): domain Eukaryota; kingdom Metazoa; phylum Arthropoda; class Arachnida; order Araneae; family Salticidae; genus Maratus; species Maratus speculifer. The sequence goes on along the minus strand of OZ025289.1, from coordinate 273,066,245 downwards.
ATAAAACTATTGCGAAAATAATGAAAAATGCAACACGGTTAAGCCATCTGTTGAACGATTTAAATCAAAATGTAAACAGTAAACAGCATCAATTTATAACAGGGATTACCTGAATGTAATTTTTTTTAATCCCATGCATTAGTTCTTGGATAGAGCGCCTAAAAAATTTATATCACATATAGAAAGTCAGATACAAGAATGGATTATGATCGTGAACTGAGGTTCCACTGTATATTATATAAAAATTTAATTACAGCTGGTGATTTCAATGTCAATTTTACAAATAATACTGGAAATGAATTTTCATTATATTTTCATCCTTGGTTTGGCGCAGATCTATTAAGGCTGTATTTCGAGCGACTTTCTCCAAGGAAGATAATTTAACCAATAATTTTCCTGAAAATGTCCTAGAATATTATTTAATAATTGGAATAAGCTATTCCAATAGCTATCAGGAAGGAGAAATAAAAATATTTCACTTATTTTTTTTTTTAAATTTAAATGAGAAAATTCGTTTTTATGTGCATTGACTACAAAATTATGTTTAGCGACCTTTGGGTGCCATGATCACAAAAATCGCGCTAATAGTGGAAATATTTCATATTTATAACATCTGATTTATAACTTGTAGATAAGAATGCCACGAATAATATGCGAAAAGAATAAAAATTTCTATTCGCATTATTTTTCTACAAAATATGTATTATCTAAGTATCGTTTTTTCACGTTTTTTGTCCATTGATTAAATAGTTCAATATTGAGCGAAATAAGAAAAAGTACTGGGAATATTTAAAAGCAACTGAGGTTTTCTTATATTCAATATATAATTATCAAAAAATTTAAATGACTAGTATTAAAAAATGCTCTGACGAGCACCAAAAAAGGTTAATGTGTTTTAAAGTATGAAAAAGTGTTTGACAAGAGCTTCTAATTGAGAATGAGAAAGAACAAGGGGTCCTTTCTTGGCTGCAATTCACTGTCAATGCCAAATTTGAAAAAATCATATTTGCGTTTTTTCCACATAAAAGAAATCAGCCACTGTTACGATAAAATTGTGTAGTGTAAAGGCATAATTAGAAAAGACACCACGTGATTAAACATGAATGTAAAGCAAAATAGGGCCAAAAACCATAGTTCCCGCAGCCAGTGTTGAATTCAGACACTTTTCTCCGGGAGGGTCTTCTGTGGTTTCGGGGGGACACGATAGAGTTCTAAGGGGATTATACTTTTTTTACCATTAAAAACACAAAATCTAAATTTTATTGGAGGGGGAAGGGGAGCATTTGATACCTTCGGGAGGGAATGTCCCCCTGGCCCTCCTCCTGCATTCAACACTGCCTGCAGCGTATCACATTCACGCAGTCCCACCATAAACTGTCGCAGTGTAAAACAGCACAGAAAACTGATTTGTAGTGCAGTTACAGTGCAGAGTCAACAATGCAGTTAAAATGTAAAGCACGATTGAAAGTTTTACTAAAAAGTAAAGACAGAAAGTTTTACGCAAATTTCTTTTATATGGAAAAAGCGCAAATATGATTTTTTCAAATTTGGCATTGACAGTGAATTGCAGCCAAGAAGGGACCCCTTGTTCTTTCTCATTCTCAATTAGAAGCTCTTGTCAAACACTTTTTCATACTTTAAAACATATTAACCTTATTTGGTGCTCGTCAGAGCATTTTTTAATACTAGTTTAAAAATGAGTTAGAAAATAAGCAAATTGTTAGTTGAATATATCCTCAATTTTTCAATCATGATTACTTCCGGAAATTTTGTTTAAAGAATCCACTTTGATAGCATTTTTTGAAATATATTCTGCCTTTATGAAAAAACTGACCAATACGCTACATTATATAGTTCCTAAATAAGAGAACATGACAGTTGGATGTGTATGAGAGCAAAATGGAATTTAAAATGAATCAGAATATAAGCAGTTTGAATTTGAGATTTTTTTTCTTCAACTCCTATTTTTTTTAATTTGTTTTTGCTATAAGTATTGGTCCTATCAAACATTTGTTAATATAAAAGTTGTGGATATTATTAAGAAGATGTATAATACATTTAATTAGATTTGATATCTTAAGAATTGACGATATTGTGGATTTTTTTTCTTCTTCTACCCCTTTTTTGCGACAAGAGTTGCTATTATCAAAAACATGTAAGTACAAAAGTTTTAGATAATATTAAGAACATTTACAATAACTTTAATTGAATTTGATAGCTTGAGAATTGAGGAAGTTATGATTTTTTTTCTCCCAAAATTCCTATTTTTTCACCATTTGAGTCCATTTTTAATTTTATCAAAAATCTGTCATGCATAAACTTTTGATCCATTTTTAGATGTAATATCAACTTTAAACTGATTCGATATTTATTTTAATTATGATCTCATGGTGTTTTTTTTTTCGATTTTCACGAAAATCCTCCCTATTTCCACCCACTTGGTCCGATTTTACCCATTAACGAACTTGGCTGAGATTTAATGATTATTGATTCTATGAATGAATTTGGAAAAGATTTGAGCAGAATTATAGAAATTATCGCGTCTATAAAAAAGTGATAAATAGATAAATGGATAAACTTTTTTACTGATGGTAATTTTGGGATTTTGGGGTCATAATCGGTATAGATCTGCAAAAGGTTTTCAGAAATTCGAACATAGGAGCGACCGCAGTACGAAATCTACGTAATAAGATAAAGCGGTAATTATTTCGGATTGTTTTCTTACTATTTTAAAGGAAAATTCGTGTTAATCCGATTTTTAAATGGTATTCTGAATATTTATTAGATGAAAAACTACATATTTAAACATTAACGAATATTATATCATATACAGGGTGTTTTATTTAAACTGACGCTATTCAGAGCCACCGGTAGCTGGTTCTAATAATTAGAATGACGCAAAATTTTATAAATGGACTAATATAACCACGGGAAAAAAGATTCCAACAATAAATAAATAGATAAATAAATAATAGTTCCAATCACCGCCGATAGTGGGAAATTTGGCGCTGTTCATGGAAAGAAATCATAAGAAACAGAAAAGATTAATAATTTGAATAAAATTTTATGTTTATTATATTCACTTTTCCGTCGAGGAATTCGACCATATTCAATGCGACCACCGTTCTCTTCCACCACACCGTGTAACCTTTGCACAACATTTTTGACGGCCGAGCATAACATGTCACATAGAATAACCCTTATTGGTGATTGGAACTATTTTTTTTTCTTGGAATCTTTTTTCCCTTCGTTTCATTACCCTCTTACAAATTGTATAAAGCAGCTCTGGTTATTAAAATTAGCTACAGAGAGCTCTAAATAGCGTCAGTTAAATAAAATAATAAAGAAAATATATAAAAAAAACTCTGTATATCATATAAATCTTAATATTTCTGCCTAAAAGGCGAAGTTTATATAATTTAGTAATTTTTAGCGGTGTAATTATTGAATATTCAATAAGTGATTTAACACAATGCTAACTAATCGTACAACCAGCCGATTGAAAGATGTCCAAGCCGGGCATCGAACTTGGAACCCTTGGAATAGAGCTCCAAGTGTTTAACCATTTAAGCTACGAGGACGATACCCAGCGTAGCATCTCTTACTCACATAATTTGGTAGGGCTGCAATTGCAGCACAAAACGCAATCATCTACATGAGCACACAAGAATTGCTGCGTAATATGCGATCAAAACAAAGCCAGCGACGGTGAGCACACATAAAATTTCAATTAATTTTTCAATTAATTTTCATCAGTGGAATTGCGCTTGAAATTATTGAATATTTAATAAGGGGTTTATCACAATGGGAACCGTCCTCGCAGCTTAAATGGTAGAGCTCTTATAGTCCTATTCCAAGGGTTCCGGGTTCGATCCCACGCTTGGACATTTTTCACTGTGTTGGTTGTGCACATAGTTATCCCCTTTATAAACCACTTATTAAATATTGAATAATTTCAAGCGGAATTTCACTGCTGAAAAATAATTAAAAAATTAATTAAAATTATATGTGGAAACCGATGCTGAGTTTGTTTGGGTCTCATGTTACGCGTCTCAGGTTTTGTGTGCTCATGTAGACGATTCCATTGTGTGCTACAATTGCAGCTTTACCAAATTATGTCAGTGAGAGATGCTAAGCTGGGCATCATTCTCGCAGCTTAAATGGCAGAGCACTTGGAGCGCTACTACATGGGCTCTGAGTTTCATCCCCGACTTGGACTTTTTTATTCCGTTGATTGTACGCTTAGTTAATATTGTGATAAATCACTTGCTAAAAATTCGGTAACATTAATTTTAAAGATATAACTGTAAACTTATATTACACTAATTTTATTAAAAATGAATTCATTCTTTTTTCATTTCGTGTCGGGTTGCCTGGTTAGTGATTTTCGTATTTACACGAAATTACAACCAAGTTGATGTATTTTCTTCGTTATTATTGAGATAGACTTTAAACTTTTTGATAGTGCTTCATCGCTTACGGCCGGAATCAGGATGATCTGGTTCTTCAAAAGAAAATCCTGAATATTTTTAAAATGAAAAACTACATTGCGCTAAAAAAATAATAAGAACACTTTTTAATTCTCAAAATTATGAAGAAAATAAAGGTTCGAATTATAATTTATTAAATACACGAGATATCAAAATACAACCTATTTTTTAAAATTAGTTTGCAATGATTTTGAATAATCAATAAATAAGTATCTTAACAAAAATGCATGGAATAGTTGAAAAATACGGTGCTTACAAATTATAAGACCACTTGTCTAAAAACAAAAAATAATGTGTAAATTAATACGATATTGATCCTTCATTTTTAATTGTAACCTCAAACACTCTGTTTTTGATAGAAGTGACCAAATATGAATTAATTATGTATTCTAATAATGAAATTTCATGTAAAAAATTGTGAAAAACCTTAAACATTGTATATAATATAAAGAAGATTAGATTTTGTACACCACAATGTGTTAAGTATTTTTATTTCAAAAACAATTTTAGTTCTAAACAAGTTAAAAATTGCACGTGAAGCGTAGCAAATGAGGTGCGTTCGTACGATAACGAGGTTTTAAAAATATTCAGATCTTGCTGTTATAGTAGACAGTACTACGGATACAGTATAGTGGCCGAAATCTTTTCTGTGTTCCTGTAAATATACAGGAAGTAACTTTTATTATACCTTAGTAACGCATATCATATTCATAAAATGCGAAATAGTTTAATATAACAGAAACACACCCCAAACAATGTTTCCCCGTATAGCATTATGTAGTGGAATTCTTTGTGTGGCCCTGTAATTTAATACTTTTGCATCACAGATTGTACAGAATGTATATTTTAGTATATATGTATACTTCATAGGTTCCTGTCAATTCTATTGTATTCAAAACAGTTTACATCATTAAAATGTATTTGAAACTATTTTTTTTATTGACCGTAATGTAACGGGATAATTTTGATTGTCCCTGTAATTGGTCTATGCGTCCGACTTTCATAAAATTTGAAATGATTCGACAAAATTATCTAATAATTATATATTTTAAATTTCCAACGATTAAAATTTATTTGCATTGTTTTCCCCATTGACCGTAATGTAACTGAATAGATTGTCCCTGTAATTGTACTATGCATTCGATTTTCATAACATTTGAAATGACTCGACAAAATTGTGTAATAATTATATTTTCAATTTCAAATGATTCGGTTGGGTAGTTTTTGCGTTGTTATATGTGGACAAACAGACAGACGGACAGACAGACGGACGGACGGACAGACAGACAACGGACTGAACGACAACTATAGGTGCTACGTATTTACATAATTACGAACGCCCCTAAAAAGTAGTAAAGGTCATCAATAATAATACTGTACAATTTTTAAAAAAAGATAACTCAAATCCCACTTTTATACCTTTTATATGCAATGCACTTTTCGATTGCAAAGATTTGAAACAATGGCACGAACATTTGAGAAAAAGATTAGGTGTTTTCTTATTGCGTAGTAAAATGATTAAATAAAGATAAAGAATTCACAATCTAAGATAATGGTATTTAATGTCTTCGTCCATTCCTATGATTTTATTTTTTATAAATACTGCATGTAAACACAGTTTTTGGTACAAACTATAGCTTACATTACAATAAAGATGAGGAATCCGAAATTTCGTTTACATGCATTTTATTATTTTTTTTATTTAAGCATACAAATCTAGACACGGACATTTTCATCAATTTTGAAAATTTCGAGTTATGAATTCTCAAAAGTGAATAATTCTCCAGCACCTTTTGGTAAAAAATGAAATAAATATCGATTTAATTTTTTTTTTTTTTTTTTTTTTTTACTAAAAATGTTTTTAGGCGTCTGTAATATATTGAGAGAAGTTCGGTAAATATGGGATAAGTATACAAGAATGTCTTTTTTTGTGTTTTTTTCTTTAAAGAATCAGACATTTGCAGTTGTCTTTAGTTCATAGCATATAATATTATTTAATAAAATGCCAAAATAGTATTCTTATATCCTCAATGTCTTAGGATCGTCACCAATGGATCTGCTCTTAATAGGCTCCTTCAGTCAAGCGAAAAGACCAGTTCGCTTATCTCAACCCTATGGAAGAAATTTATAATGATATTTCGGTTACATTTCAATATGGAAATTTTATTTCATTGGTAACAAATCTGTATAAAGGCTGATTTTAGCTTTTTTGACTTTGTTTACAGAAATTTTTATAAGGATATTTTTATTTTCGGAACTAGTTTCGAAAATAAAAACATCTTCATAAAAAAAAGAAAGAAAATCTGCAACCGAAATGTAAAAAGTAAAAAGCGGCCTTTGTACTGATCAATATCAGCTATTTTACTGAAAAAAAAATGCAATACAGCTGACATATTTTTATAAATTTCTTCCATTGGATTAGCTTTAACGTTCAGGTCTTCTGCGTGACTACAGAAGCCCTTTTAACTCACTCTTGCATGTATAAATTCAATTATGCTGGAGAAAAATGCTTAATCGATAATTAAAAGTATCCTAAAGACTAATTTTTCAGTTTGAAAAAATTGATTAATACATTGTAAAAACTAATCGGAAAGGTTTCCGTCCACCAGTTTCAGCGAAATATACCTTTTTTTATAAGTATTTCTTTAAGTATTGAAAACATTTTGTTTCCTGAGATTTTTACTGGTAAACAAACGGAATACAAAACTAGCAACGTTAAAAAGCACCAAATATTGTGTATAACCAGCAGACCGGTTTCGTCAGACCTCCGTTAGCATTGACGACGGTACACTAAATGCTACCGAAACCGGTCTGCTGGTTATACACAATATTTGGTGCTTTTTAACGTTGCTAGTTTTGTATTCCATTGCGTTGCACCAAGCTCTATCTATATATTAATTAATAAACAAATGATTTCGGAATCATGGGCAACTCAGAAGAGGTTGTTATTATTATTTTACCTCGTGGTTTATAAATTATTTGGAAAATAGTTGTTGTCCTCGATAGAGAATTGGGATATCTGAAGTATATCTGAATCTTTTGATTGATTGAATTCCGAAACTTTTTTGTTTTATTCGTTTTCTGTTTGGCCCATGTTTAATGTCCAAAAATGGATTAGTTCTATTTTTCAATTTATTCGTTTTTTGATTGGTCCATTTTTAAGGTCCAAAAATAAAATACTTCTGTTGCCATGATGACAAAAAAAAGTAATAAAAATACTAAATAATAATAATTTTTTGAAAACAAAATGTGATAAAGATTTCAATCAAATTTAATTTAAAGTGCATTTTTTTCTCTATTCACCTGTGTAAAAATTAAAAATGTGCAGTATTTAGAAGTTCAAAAATTTGCAGATCCGAAAATTGTAACACTCATTTGTTTATGATGGGTCCAGGAATATTAATGTTTAATGCATATCGTACGTAATATGAGGCGTTCAGAGTCAGTCTGATTACCTCCTTCAAATAAAAATGCATATTTTAAACAATTAAAGTTGTATATCTATAAATTACAGTTTTTTTTTGTTGTTATCATTGGTCTAGGAATGTTAATGTTTAGTGCACAGTGTAGGTAATATATGACTCGTTATGATCATAATAAAAATAATGTCTATTATTATTAATTTAAACATCTAATTAATTTATAAGTCTTAAAAATTTTATTCTTTGAAAATATCATTTTTCAAATAGTCGTTATAATTTGTTAAATTTCAATTTTATTTTTATTCACCATTTTCCTAGTTTAAAAAATGTTTGTAATTTTTTACAGTGAATTAGTAAACAAGAATGGAAAATCATGCGTTAAGTATAGATTATGTAACACTTCTCAACATTTTAAAGATACTTTAACTAAAACTTCACCATTTAATAAAGAAGTGGAAGATTATGCCTGTGTAAACAATTCGAAAAAGCTTAATATGTCTGTTGAAAACCCAATTTCAAGAGCTATCACCGACAGTCCGAAAAGTAGTCAAATTTTTTTGTGTAGACCTGTATATGATTTATAGTTTTTATGCAAACTACTTAGACGCAAACATTTAGTTCAGTTTCTACAAGCGTACCACTATTGTAAATTTACCTTTAGTGATTTCTTTCAATAAACGAAAATGAATTCGACATATTTTATGCTGCTATTATCATCCATAGAATTTGTTCGCATTCAAATAATATAAAAATTAGTTTAATATAAAAATGCGTCAACGAATTAGAAACACATTTCCAGCAACTATTGTTTCCAGGCAGTACAGTAGCCGAATTCTTTTCTATGTTTTCTAAATGAACGATAAATACTATGCTCATCGTAGCCTGTTGTAATGCCCCTCAGTGATATATGTCAATTTGAATATTTTTAAAATAATGTAACTTGATTAAAATATATCGGTTTTAACTTATAATTTTGAATACCATTAACATGTAAATTAATCTCCATGTTACGAAAAATATCTTCCATATAACGAAGTTTATTCAGCTTATCACAAACGAACCACTTTACGACAACTTGAATATACTGACGATGACATATTGCAAAGTGTAAGAAAGCGTAACGAAGAAACTACAGCGAGCGATGAAAATGGTAATGGATAAACAATTGAAACCTTCAAAAAAAAAAAAAAAAAAAAAAAAAAAAATGCTGAAAGCTTTCAGTATAATATGAAGAGTATTTCAGTGTTACAGAGAAATTATGCAGATACTTACGAAACTGGGAAAATTTTATGAACAGCGTACTTTGTATATAAGAAACCTGTACGAAATAATACTACAGGCTTTTTTAAATTTATGGATTTGGAATACTGGAAAAAAAAAAGAGAAAATATATGTTACTCCTCAGTTTTGTTTTTATAGTCTTTATTGTGAGTTTTTTTAGACATTATTCCAATTAATTTTTTTTTATCTATTTTCATTGCATTAAAAAAAGTTATTGTACAAATTAAAATACGTTTTCCTGATATTTTCATTTTATGTGCATTTTTCATTTTATAAATGCATATCTTATTATAAAAAATTCATGAATTTCAGTTGATTTCTATTTTTAAAAAAATTCTTCATAACGAAATGTTTAAGTGCAATTATGAGACTTCGATAAATGAAAATTTCACTGCACTTTATTTTCAATACTGATAACCCATTTGCATACATCAGTTTGATGGCAATTCTGGTATATTTACGCAAGTTAGAGCACAAATAGAAGGACAGCAGGCAGACAAATAAATCGAATTCATAAACTCTTGTCAATTATGTTGGAAAATGTGACAAAAACAGAGTTCATGAAAGTGAAATGTTATGCTCTCTTTTACAATTACGAGAAATTTGCTTGTTAACATAAGCATTTCTCAAAACCAACTACATTTATTCTATAAATAGATTTCAAATCCAAATGTGGAAACTTTTTAAAAAACATCATTAAAACGATGAAAAGTTTTGAGTTTCAAAGAAAATGTATTTGTTACTTGCTATTTTGTTATTTATTTTTACTTCGAAACAGATTAAGTTAACAAGTTCAAAAGTAGAACATACTCACGTGATGATAAACTTGTCTTTTTAAAGCATAAGGAAGATATTTTTATATTTTTAAATGTGTGGCTGCATTGACTTTAAGATGTTGCTTTAAAAAATTGCATGTCAAACTTAGTTATTCGTAACAGAATTTTAATTACTTTGTTTCTATTTCTACGTCATCCGTGTTTTTTATTATTAAATAAAAGTTTTCTTGACAAACTATTTTTAGCATATTAATTTAATTTTAAAAGTATTTAAATTCCTTGGTGAAAACTGATATTCTACGACAATTTTAAAACAGATTTTCCGTTTCTTTATTATGCATAAAATCATGACACTGCAGTCATGATTATCGAAGTTCGTTTTAATCGAAAAATTTGTTTTATTTTTCCATAAAAAAAATTACCTCTTGAGTTATAAATGATTGTCGTCTCAAGACGGTAATTTTTTCATTTCATCTGCTGTCGTCTCTGGTAATTCGAATCAAAACCGCAATTTTGTCACAATTTTCTGAAAAATCGTTAAAAAGAAAGAAAAGAACTTACATAGTTTGATCAAATAGTTTCTTAATTCGACTACCGCCCGATTTTATAATTATACAAACAAAAATTAATAAACAATCTATCATAAGCAGCGAGTTTGCATTTGAGAAAGGCTTTAAGATTTTTTTCGCTAAAAAAAAAAATAAATAAAAAAAATAATAATAATGGGAAACGAAACACATTTATAAATGTCGTTGTACGTAAACAGCCCTCGGTGTTAGAGTAAGCAGTTTTTATTTTTATTTTTTTTTTAACAGCAAACAATCCTTTTTAACGTGTTTGTCTTGAATCCTAAAATAAAGATGTTTGTTTACCTCATCAAACAATTAAGCTAACTTTGAAAATTTATTCAAGTAAACTTTTAGTAACAAAGCTTTTTTCATGCTTCAATTTTTATTAAATTTAAATACTTTGAGGGAGTTATATGATGTTTTTAGAAAACCTTAATATATGGATAAATTACAGAATACATCTCAGTGTGTTTTTATGCTCATGATTGAGAGAAACAATTGCAACCGAAATTCACAAAGGTCGTGAATTTGTTTGGGAGATTTCTTTTTATTAAAATATCCATACCGGGTGTCCTGAAAAGGACTGACTGATTTAAAAATTCAATAACATGCAAACTTTTACAGATATTTAAAAAATTCTAGCAGGAGAGTTATGTATAAGGTCAAAAGTTTTTTTCTTGTGATTCTGGATTTTAGTTGAAATTAAAAGTAATAGATGGAGCTGAGAGTGATAGGCACTCTGTCGAGGTAGAAACTGACGTCACTTTGTACTGATGCAAATAATGGAGATTTAGGATATGAAGTAAATTTCATTCAAAAATGCAATTTCGCTTTCACGGCCTGACTTTGAATGCAATCCATATAATTTTGATTTTGTTGCCCAAACTTTACTTAACGTGTAAAAGTCACTGCGGATATTCGGATTTAGGTTATGATATGCTTGACATGGCTGCCATCATTGGTTATGCTGCGACGCAGACGAAGAACAAAATTCTGCATGAACAGCTGAAGTGTTGGAATACCAATGCTATCGATGACTTCCTGAATGTCAGCAATGATGTCAGCAATTTGAGCTCAGCAATGGTTTTGGAGTTAATACTGTACACATTATCTTTAATGTAGCCTCAAACATGAGAGTCATATGTGTTCAGATCCGAAGAATAGGGCGGCAATGCGAGTCCCATTCCAGTGGTCTCTGGGTACCTCAGAGCCAAAATGCGGTCATCAAAGTGCATCTCGAGGACATCAAACACTTTCTTGGTCCAATGAGGTTGAGCGCCGTCTTGCATGAACCACATCTTGTCGAAATAAGACTCACTTTGATTAATGGGGATGAAAGCATTTTCCAAAACATTCTCGTAATATTCAGTATTCACCGTGCCATCAACGAATATCGGACCGAGTATTTCGAGGCTGGACACTGCACACCGCGCAATCATCCGTTGAAGGTGGAGAGAATGAACGATCGCAAAATGCGGATTCTCAGCCCCTAAAATGTGCCAATTTTGCTTATTAATGAACCCATCCAAAAGAAAGTGGGCTTATTTAAGCATGTGCATACTAAATTCCTATCATGCTATGCGGCTAAGCAAGAAGTTTAAACCTCATCACGCAAACCGTTCAAAAGTTAAGACGGTTTAATTTCAAATAGTTCAATAAATTTCACCCTGTAACTACATATTTAGAATATATTAACAAAACTTCACCTTTTAATAAAATGTAATGATGTTGTCTAAGTAAGTAGTTGTGAAAATGCATTACCCACTTGAAAACCCAATTTTAGCAATTGCATATAAAGTCGAAAAAATATGCTAATATATTATTTATGAAAACAAATACATTAATTTTATTTTTTTTTTCTCATAAATTTGTTACCATTGAAAAACATAACAAAATAAATGTAATTCCCACCCTATTATCCTAATTCAACTAAAACTAATCAATGTACAATTAAAATGAAGAATCCTTCATATTATGAGTGTTTTATCATTTTTATTAGCATTTCTTTTTAAATAATAAAATTAGTTTTTCTACCGAAAAAAAAAATGTTGTACAATAAAAATGAAGAATCTTCCATATTCTGTCACATATAAAATTTTTCTTAGTGATACTTTTTAGGTAGATTTCGTATGAAATACTACCTATTGCATTGTCTCCCATGTTGGAATTTCTGAAAAATTTTTGCGGATCTACACGAATCATGACTCCTAGACCCCAAAACTACCATCAGTAAAAAAGTTTATCTATCTATCTATCTATCTATCTATCCATCTATCTATATATCTATCTATCTATCTATCGGTGTATATCACTTTCTTCTAGACACGATAACTTCCATAATTATGCTCAGATCTTCATCAAACTTTTACATAAAATCAAGGGGCATAAAATCTCGGTTAAGTTCGTTAATGGGCAAAATCGGACCAATGGGGTGGAAGTTAGGAGGGTTTTTGTGAAAACAGAAAAAACGCGATAACTTCTTAATTAAAATAGATATCGAATCAGTTTAAAGTTTATAATACTTCTAAACAATGGGCAAAAAGTTTATGCATGACAGATTTTTGATAAAGTTAAAAATGGGCTCAAGGGGCGAAAAAAACATGGTTTTTGGGAGAAAAAAATTCATAACTTCGTCAATTCTCAAGTTATCAAATCCAACTAAATTTTATGTACTCAATAAAAAATTTTATCAAGATTTTATGTACTCGTAAAAATGTACTCAATATTATCTAAAACTTTTGTACTTACAAGTTTTTTATAGGACCAATTTTTACCGATGAAAAAAATTAAAAACGAAAAGAAAAAGGGGGGAGGAAAAAGAAAAATACCCATAACTTACTCAAATCTTAAGCAATTAAATCTAATTAAATTTATTTTACATCTTCACAATAATATCTACAACTTTTATATTGACAAGTTTTTCATAGAACCAATTCTTATAGCAAAAATAAATTAAACAAAAATAGGAGTTGGAGAAAAAACCTCAAGTCCAAACTGCTTATATTCTGACTCATTTTAAAATTCATTTTTGATTTTAAACGCATCCAAATGACAGATCCTCTTATTTAGCAACTATATAATGCGACGTATTGGCCAATTTTTTGATAAAGGCAGAATATATTTTTAAAAAGGCTGCCAAAAAAGGTATTTTGAACAGATTTCCCGAAGTTTTCATCATTAAAAAATTCATTAAGTATAACAGATTGCGTTTTTTATGAGTCATTTTTAAATTCATTTTTGTTCTCAAACCCATCCAATTTACAGGTCCTATTATTTAGGAACTATATAACTTGACGTATTGGCCAGTTTTTTGATAAAGGCAGAATATATTTTTTAAAAGGCTGCCAAAAAGGGTATTTTGAACAGAATTTCACGAAGTTATCGTGATTAAAATTTGAAGAAATTTAAGAAATTGCTTTTTTACCGAGTCATTTTTAAATCTTTTTTTGTTCTCAAACGCATCCAATTTACAGGTTCGCTTATTTAGGAACTATATAATGTGACGGAGTGGCCAGTTTTTTGATAAAAGCAGAATATATTTTAAAAAAAGGCTGCCAAAATGGGCACTTCGCACAAAATTTCCCAAAGCGAGATGATTAATGAACTGTGGGTATTCAAATAACAAATTGGTTATTTTATGACTCATTTTTAAATCCAATTTTGCTCTGACACGCATTCAATTGACAGTTTTTTGTTACTTAGGAACTATATAATGTGCGTATTCGTCGATTTTTTGATAAAGGGTGAATATATATATTTTAAAAGCTGTCAAAGTAAGCACTTCGCAAAAAAATTTCCCAAAGCGATCATAATAAAAGAATTGAGGTTGTATTCAAATAACAAATTGTTTATTTTATGACTCATTTTTAAATTCAATTTTGCTCTCAAACGCATTCAATTCACAGTTATTTGTTATTTAGGAACTGTGTAATGTGCCGTATTGGTCAGATTTTTGATAAAGGCTAAATACATATTTAAAAAAAATCTGTCAAAGTGGGCACTTCGCACAAAATATCTCAAAGCGATCTTGATTAAAGAATTGTGGATGTATTAAAATAATAAATTGGTTATTTTATGACTCATTTTTAAATTCAACTTTGCTGTCAAACGAATTTAATTAACAGTTTTTTGTTATTTAGGAACTATATATAGAGCATATTGGTCAATTTTTTAAATAAAGTAAGAATATAATTCAAAATATATTGCCAAAATAGGCATTTGAGTAGAGATAAACATTTTTTTTTTTTTTTTTTTTTTTTTTGAGATGAAAACTTTTCGAAATCTACCTCCGCCTATAGGCCATGCCGAAAGGGATTTTTTAAATAATGAATATAGTTATCCTACCGGTAAAAAAAGACCGAGTGGATTTATCATTATACACTTTTTATTGTTCTTTACTACTTTGAATTGCAATTTTCCCGGTGACTGAAAAAATAACTCATTTGTCATTAACAAATTAAGATAAAATATTAAACAAATATGTTTAATTGATAATTTAAAATGAAGCTCTAACAAAAATAAATAAATAAATAAATAAATAAATGAAATAAATAAAATAAATAAATAAAAATAAATAAAAAATAAATACAAATAAATAAATTAAAAAAATAAGATAAAATAAATAAATAAAAATAAATACAAAAAAAAAAAAATAAGATAAAATAAATAAATAAAATTATATTTTTACATTGTTAAATTTATATATCTGTATTAAAAAATGCATGTAAAAACGTCTTCATGACCTTCACTCACACACGGTTATGCATATAAAGAATGAATATAGAAAGCATTATATATATTATACATATTTAACTATGTTAAACTTCCTGCTATTTGCAGTATATTTATATTCTATTGTCTTTCATGTTTAAAGTAAAATAACAGAAGAGTCACGTTCTAACCATATAAATCAAATTTTAAGAAAACCAACCGAAAAGATATTAGAATTTCCTTATCTTCTTACAGCTGACTAATCTTCTTAAATATATCCATTAATGCTTTCGAAGCTATTTATCTTAAGGCATATAGCCCTTATTGGAGCTTAAGAAAACACACAATGAAGTTCACCATAACACTTGAATAAATGCAACTTTTAGAGACAATAATAATAATAATAATAGTAATAAAAATTCTCCGTCTTATATGTTCGAAGAAAATTAAAATAATAACAAAATTGTAATTTAACAAATTAAAACGACTATTTGGAAAATGATATTTTTAAAGAAATTCTATATTTAAATTAATAATAATAATAAACGTCATTTTTAGGATGATTATAACAATTCATATATTACGTACGCCCTACATTAAACATTAATATTCCTAGACCAATGATAAAAATACAGAAATTTATAGATAGACAACTTTAACTGTTTAAGATGTGCGTTTTTATTCGATGGAATTAATAATACTGACTTCTGAACGCCTCATATTACGTACAACATGGATTAAACATTAATATTCCTCAGCCGATCACAAACAAATTTTAAATGAAATTTCAGCTTTACAATTTTCGGAACTGCAAATTTTTAAACTTCTTAACATCGCACATTTTAATTTTGTGCACCATTGCGTAGAGAAAAAAATGCACTTTTTAATGAAATTTGCTTGAAATCTCTATCACAATTTGTTTTTGAATTATTAATTTTGTTAAAAGTTTCTATTGCTCTTTTTGTCATCGTGGCAATAGAAGTATTCCGTTTTTGGACATGAAACTTGGAACAATCAGAAAAAAAAAAAAAATAAATAAAAATAAAAACAGAAGTATTCCAATTTTGGACATTAAACTTGGACCAATCAGGAAACGAATAAAAAAAGTTGTGGAATTCAACCAATAAAAAGATTCAGATATACTTCAGATTTCGCAGTTTTCTACCGAGAACAACAGCTTTTTTTCCAAATTGTAAAAAAAAAAGACCCATATAATTTTATGTTTACTTCATTGTGGTCTCTTTCGGATAATTTTCACTGTAAAAACTAAAAGTTAAAAAAAGTATTTTTATAAATAATAAAATAGCTGAGCTCTTTTTGATGAATATAAATTCTTCATAATCCTTTTTGACTGAAAACTAGAGTAATTTAAGGAGGGGCGGTTTTAAAGAGTAATACATTTATTTAAAAGACAAGTAATCAAATTAAAGTTTGAATCATTTTAAAATGATGTAATTAAAATAGACCAGCGGTTCTCAACCTATTGGTCGTGGCAAGTGTTTTAGTGGGTCGCCGAAAAATCAAGCTTTGTCACAAATTTTATCCCTGTTTTCTTTTGTTTAAAAAACATAACAATTCCAATAGCAAATAATATTTCAAGGTAAAATTTCCAATATTACAATAGATGAATATACGAGAAAAATATCTTTAAATATCTAAATTAACTTTGATGTCCCTGATGGAGTTCAAAATGACATACTTGTTTGGATCTTTTTCTACTTCGGAAATTTTGAAAAGCCAGAACAGAAAAAAACTGCATTTAGAAAGTGACTTGAGATTAACTTTAACCAGTTTTAACTCCGTTATAGATGTTCTCATTGTTAAACACCAGTCCCTGAAATCTCACAGATATTAAAGTTATTTTGAATGAACAATTTTATATTACTTAAGAGAGGTGTAAAAAAGAATTAAAAACAAATATTATTGGCATGTTTCGGTCCTATTGTAATAAGAACCATAATCATAATAAATAGAATTAAAAATGCAAATCGTTTCACGGTCAATACAAACGGCATGCGATAGTGAGATGTAAATAAAAACCACTCGCTCTATTGTAAATACAATAAATTAAAACTAGACCATGATGTAAAATTAATTTCAAACTGGGTTCATCCTATTCAAGCTTTCACGAGGAATTTATTCATAAACTCTAACTATAACTAAGAAATAGTAAAAGAAAAATCATCATTCATTGCAAATAAAATTTGTACGTGTATAAATTTCAATAGATTCTCTTATAATGGATTTACAACAATTTGATACGAATCGTAATTCGCTTTCATTAAGTAATAATATCTTTAAGTATCATTAAGTACCTCTCTTAAGTAATACAAAATTATTCATTTAAATGTTTATATAAAAAATGAAGTTCTTAAAATCCTGTGATTTAAAAATCTAATAGATTTAATAAACTTTTTAAAGTTCTGTTTTGGTAATAATTGTTATGTATTTTAATTTTTTTTCTTTGTGTGTTACTTTAAAACCCTTTAAGCGGCCTAACCGGGTTTATCCGTCACATAGTTTTTGGAATTAAAGATTTATTTAACTCAAAATTGACATTGATGTTAATTTTTTGAACTGAATATGATAAATAAAAATCTAAAATTATAAAATACAAATCTCTATATCAATACTTTCTGTTGCTATTATTTTATGAATCATTAAACTTACATCTAAAATTTTGCAGGACGCTTAAAGGATTAATTATTATCTCTCTTACAGAAATTGATATTATCAATTCGTGATTTTGTTGTAGTGCATCCTTCGTACGTGAATTTGCCTTTTTCGGAGGATAGGGTAGGTGATAGCTCATTAGAGGTCATACGACAATTTCCTTACTCATATATGCTCTTATTAGGTGGGTCGCGTACCAAGAAAAGTTAAGAACTGATGAGCTAGATAATATATTAAACCCCGATATGCTATTTCTTTCGGGCAACAATTAAATTGCCGTCCCTAAAAATTAAAGCTATTCTACATAATCCAGTCATAAAATGAAGCAAACAGATCATGGTAAATACTGATAATATATTAAATACTTATAATCTCTACTGTTATTTTTTTTTTACTTCTACACAGTTTGTACACTTTACACAGTTTTGTTCAAAGAAAAAAATGCTTTTAAGTGCAATTTATCCGAAAATTGTACCGCAATTTATGTTTGAGGTATTATTTTTTTTCGTAATATTTAATGACATTTTTGTAATCATGGCAGTTGAAGAGAGCCTTTTCTGCAGAAAGTAAATGGAAAAGAGTAGATATGTTTTTATAACCATTTTCTCATAGCAACGGAAAAAACGTGATTTAAATACGTGTTTTATAAAAATATAAATGAATAATTCATGAAAAAACATGAAAGTATTATAAATTATGTTTAATTTTATGTATCCATATTGGTGCTACAAACAAATGAAGGCACATGAATTATTAGACAACTTTGTTTGCCAAATTTACGGCATTGTTTTTAGCTAGGTTTGCGTATTATTCCCAGATAGTGACATCATATGCATACGCTTCTATAGATATTGTTGAAGACTGGATCATATATGTAGAATTCTTTATCGGGTGCAAATGATGTCATTTTATATAAAATAAAAACGTGCATTTTATGACTTAAAAACTTAATTTTGTTTTGTAGAAATGCATTATTTTCACTCCAACGGATTTAAAATTCTTAACAGGTGGAAATGCTTCACAAATAACGATTTGAAATCATGTACTAACGCAAACTTTTACAAAAATAGAATAGTAGAGACTTAATAATATTTGCAGAGCTGCCAACTTCTACGCCTATTTAAATCTTATAAACATGTTTGGAACCACAAAAAATGTTTTAATAAAATATCTACCAAATATGTTCAATGTTATGCATTACAGAATATATTTTTAATTACTTACTAAAATTTCTGTTTCTAATATGTTTATATGACTGTAAAAAGGCGTAGTAGTAGGCAGCCATGTATTTGTTTGAGAATTAGACTAACCAATATAAGATCCACTTTTTACTGTAACTAATTGTGTTGGTTTAATATAAACTAACTGTACCCGGTGACGCGTTGCTGCGGTTCAGTCTGACAAAATGGAAAAAAAAAAGAAAAGAGAAAGCACACATTTCTAACATGTTTAATTTCAAAGTGCTTGTGGGTATGCCATACTTTTATTGTGTCATTGTCTGTGCAGATATAGAATTATAGCATTCCACATTTATGTGCGCTTTGTATGTTTTTGAAAGCAAAGGAAAATATAGAACAACGCATCGCTTATCTACTTCGATGTCGTCGTTTCGAATATAAATGGTTGCTGATTTACTGCCATCTTCTGTTTATCTTCTTCTGTATAAAATACATCCACTGTTTACAGCTTGAGTTCAATTCATCTTTGCCGTCACCAATGAAATGCATTTGAAGGAATCTATGTTGATCATCTGGGAATTTAAGCAGAGAACTGAAACTATTAATATTATTATTCTTTCAATTTGAAATTTGGCATAATTTTAGCTTTTACGATACCTATGAACGACGTCATTTGGAAGCATGATTATCTTCGAGTTGAGTTGGTTTAATTTTTACAGCGGCACAACACATTCCTCCATTAAATTTCAAAGACTGAATTAAAGATATACACTCCAGTCTTAGTTTTGATGAAACTATACCTGCTCAAACTATAATTATTAGTGGGGTTAATACCGGAATGTAAGGCGATTGTAATCGCATGATTACTAAGTACGGAGTCGTGTTTGGTGCTGATCCGTTTCTCATTGACGTCTTTGAGCCACTGTCAGACTGTCTTGTTCATACTGTCGACAAAGAAGTAGACCAGAAGCTGTAGAACACGCTGACCGTGCTCACAACCGTGCACCCGCAAGTCTGACTGCACCTAACTCTGCTGCTTTCTCGGCACATATTTGAGTTATTCTTTGTCGATTTCACTCGTTCACTGATGTCCATTCATCGACAGTTTGAATTGCAATTCGAATTGTAATCGTCGCACTGCTTTCGCTCGGCGAGTACGACTATTTAAGCTTAATCTACGGCAAAGAATTATTTTGACAAACTAAAGATCGATCTCACTCAAAACGAAAAAAAAAAATGTAACAAAAGCATATAAAATTGAAAAAAAACAAAACAAGAACTATAGAACAATTAAAAACCAAATAAACAAAAACCATAAAAAATACGAAAGAAATATTTTAGTAGCAACCCTCCTCCTTCACCCCGAAGGGAAAAGTTAGGGGGGATGAGAGGTGCATATTATAAAAAAAATAGTCAAAGGGTCGTCTAATGCTATATCATATAATAAAGGTCGGGAAAAATTGAAAAAAAAGCACCACGTGTTGGGAAGTAGCAGATTCGGGGAAGGAGAAGTGAGGTTCATAATCTTAGAAAAACACATACGTAATCGAATGCAATACAATTCGTGAATTTTAAAGCAATCAGTGAGGAACTCAGTTTTTTTACAAACAAGCATTTATATTTTTATTTATGTAGATTAATGAAATAGTTCCTTCTTAAACACTTTATTTCATTCAAATTCGATGGGTCCTATCTCGTAATGATATTAATATATATTTTTTCTCATCAGGGGGATACTAAAAGCTGAAAAAGCAGATTTCCTCTTTCTTGCTTGCTTCGTACCAATTCAAGGAAAATCTTGAATGTGCTGTAGAGAGGCTAATGTTAATGCTTAAGTTAATGAAAAATTATAAATAGATTTTCAAAAGTTTAGTAATTTAGAAGAAGTAGGATTTCTATAGCGATATTAGTGCAATTAAATCTGATACAAAATATGTTTTTCTTCATTTTTTCGCCGCTGTCACTATCTGTCCTCTCTATTTTTTCTCCTACTTTCTCCTCAGTAAGTTAATTTGAAAATTGTCTCTAAATCGTGACCTTTTTTTTTCTTTTTTTGTTTTTGAATATATATATTTAAAAAAAATTAATATCTAGAATCACATTTATGTTTTTATAGATTATTTGACGCAAATTTAGTCTGATTAGATTTAAATATAAAGACTTACACAGAAGTACACTGAGTTCGAACCCTCTTTTTGAAGACCCCCCCCCCCCGAGCAGAAAACTTTTGTTTTAACAAAACTCAAACTTTAAACCAAAAATACGCACAAAAATTTATTAATAGCATTTCTAAATTGCTTAATGATTAGTTTTCGCATTTGATAATCACTTCTTACATAGAAATTCACTGTAAAAAATGAAATTCTACAGATATAAAAATACAAAAATCTCTATTTTAATGTTTTGCTTACTAAACTTTTATCATTATACTGTACAAAAAAAAAGATGCAAATGTACAAAACTAGTTTTTACAAAGCTTGCAGAAATTTTTGGCTTTTTCAAAAGAATCCACTAAAATTACAGAAATATTACTAAAATTTTATCTGCAATCGGTCGATAATTTTCATAAAAGTTCTAAGCATCCCAGTTTCCTCAAAAGTTCTTGGTAACCTTAAAAATGTTTTTATTTGCAATACAACCGGTTTCAGTTAGATGATTTTTTTTTTGTTGCTGGTACATAAAAAGCTCTAAGCATCCCACTTTCCTAAAACATTCTTATTAATTTTATAAAATAGCAACATTCTTTTTAGTTGTTATAAATTTAAAATTGCAAATTTATACTTAATCACGGATGGAATCTTCAAAAATCTTAATTCCTATTCTTCTAAAATATCATCGTACAACTACTTCAACTACTTCATGAGTTCTGTTTTCCAGTAATTCTAGAAAAGAAATTCAAATACAAATTGAGGCAAGGGACATATCACAACTGCTTTTTTGTTACTATTGCTGGCCATGATAAGTTATCAAAACAGAGAAAATAATTATCCTTATGTAGCATTAATAACAATTCATTTGTCTTTCCAAATGACTCGATCAGATTCCGGTCACCTGCTAAGCTAATCAAAAAAAAAAAAAAAAAAAAAAAAAAGTTATTCTTAAAATTTCGTGGCAGCGTTGTTGTCTTAATTTTATAGAGTGCTTTAACCAATATAACCAGTGTTACATTACACTGTGTGTAATATTTCGCTAATTATATTATTAATTACAGAATTTTATAAGTTAAATTACTCCATAAACTTTCTAAAGTGTATCAAGACTACTGAATTCGAGTCAAATGATTAGAAACGAATTGCTATTCCTCTGGTATATTGGTCCAAGTAATGCAAAGACACGTGGTTTTAAGAAGTCTACAAAAGGCTTCGAAGACATACAAGCTAAATTTATGAAACAAATTCTATAAATCAATTGAAAATAATAATATAAGATAATGTGATCGCACATCTTTTTCAAAAGTAACCCCAACGGTAATGAAAGCAGAAATGTAGTGGAGAATATACGAGGGTATACGCCATATACCTTCTGGATTTTTTAAAAGAATACCGTATACCCTCTGTTTCTCAAGAAAGCTATAGTATACAGACTCTAGAGTATACCCTCTGCTTAGAGCGTATATCCTCTGTTATTTTTAAGACTACATCCCTGAATGAAAGGGATTTAAATCTAAGATTATTAAAAATAATTCCAATAAAAAAACTTTAGCGGAATTCGTTTCTGGAGAAGAGAAAAGCTAAAAAAATGAAAGGGATTTGCCCATACTACACTAACAAACTTAGTGACAAAAAGCGAAACTTTTGTATTAGTAGCGTAGGTCCAAATCATTGCCAAGAAAAATAGAGAAATCATGACCTTATGTACTTGCAACCTGGCATGCTAGATGTATGATTTCCTGAACCTGATGCGATATTCTTAGCTTACACACTAGCGTGACACATTCGTATTCGACACTCATCACTACATGCTATTCGGTTCAACAACACTAAAAACATTTTGTGTTGTTGGATGAATAGTCAAAAACTAACTGATTAGGAATTAAATACTGATTGACAATTGTACAGGTTATCCGTGTACTATTAAATTAGATTGAAATCGCATTTTACTAATTTTTATATCCATTCTTGAAAAGAAATACGAAATTTTCTTTAATTATATGAAATTGTGGTACTGAGTCAAGAATTTGCCTGAGTATTAGTCATGGACATACATATGGTAATTCAAGAGGATTGCACTGAAATTGAAAATTATTTTAGTAGAATAAATTTCATATATTGTGTTACACATTTTTTTATTTACTCTTTTGATTTCCTGGTATCATAATGTAAAATATCTTTTAAAGTGCTCGGAAAAACAAAATTTTTTCATTCTTTTTTTTGTCTGATCCGTAAGATACATTTAATAAAACTATTGATAGGAATCTCAATAGTATAAATAGTTTAATTTTAAAAACTATGCAAACAAATAGACATTTTTATTGTATTTTTTGCATATGCTTTAACTTATTTTTTCTGAAACTAATTCTCATTTATGAAAAATGTTTGCTCAAGGTTAACGAATAAAATTCTTCGAAAACAATGCAACAAAACATAATTCAAGATGCTTACAATTGTAGATGTGCATAAAAAAATCTTGATTGAATGCATTAAGTAAAATTGCATTTTTACTGATTAAATCATTTTTCTTCTGAAAATCATTTAACAATTTATCAATAAAATAGTATAAACTACCCAAATAATAATAAAAAATAACTTATAAGGTACTACATCCCTTTAATTTTAATTTGCTGCAAGATCTGGTTTCTAGGCCAGCAATAATTTGTTGTTTAATTATTTTTACATCATTAGTCGTTCATTTGACACATTAAAAAAATGAAAGACCTTAATTATTTTAAGGGAAGGAAAAGACAAGGATAATGTTCTAGACAATAAATTTTGAAACTAAATTTCTGAAGTACTCAATATGCTTTTTGTTTTAAAATAGTTAAACTTGCATTTTTCTTTTCTTGGACGCGAATTATGAAACAAATATTAATCAGAAGTATTATTTTTTCATGTGTTTCATAATGATGTAGGTAAAGTTATTTGAGAAAAGGATCTCTTGCTATTAAAAATTTGACTTCCACCATTTTAATTATATGAAGGATCTGGAATGGTGTTAATTATGCATTAAGTTACATAACTTATATATAAACAATCATTAACTTATATAATTTGCATACGTAGTACTTATTCCCCAACCTACCTCAAAAAAGAATTGCAGGTTTCTTATATATGTAAAAAAAGTAATTAGTTCACAACCAGCTTTTATTAAAGTGAGTCAAAACAAAATTTTACAAATTAAAAATTATTAATTATATCACTAGTTGAATAATAAAGAAATATTTCAATATTTTTTTATAATTAAAATGTGACTTTTGTGGTAAATTATATGAAATTTATTTTACATATATATGTGTGTATGTGTATGTGAAATATCACGGGGATTGATACCCTGATTCATGGAGTATCATATTGCAGATTTCCGTTACAAATTTGAATCTATTGCATAAATAAAAATTCTTGAAGCAGAAGTATTAGAATAATTTGAAACGGGACTTCACGTTTTGAACAAGATTTGGGATATTTTTCAGCAGAGGACAAAGGAAGGATCACTTTATTTTATTAGTTAATTAGCTCTTGATTTATTAGCTCATGTGTAATCTAAACCTGTACAATTTCTGAGATCTTTGACTAGGTATTAATCAAGGATAATATGCTAAACATCGGCATTTTTTATCATGAAGTTATCCTCTGATTTTAATTATGAATGTAATAATTGTTGTGTTATTAAGAAAAAAACATCAAGGAGTAAAAAAGGTTTTTCAGTACTAGAAAGGGATTTTGGATTTTAATTTAAATTTTCAAATTAAATTTGAATTTTAAAAGGGTTCTTTTCATTCTTTCATGTACGATGATAACTGTAAAAAAGATGTATTGGTCGGAACAGTAAATTTGAAGAATTATCAATTAGCTATTGCAACTATTGTCAATTAGTGTTAACAAAATTGTCGTTTAGCGATCGTAGAGTAAATTTTAAAAGAAGAAAAAATGGAGCTGGTGTGAGAGCATTATCGAGCTGTGATTTTCTATGAATTTAAAGACAGTCTAAATAAAACAAATGTCTTTAAAGTTTACAAGAATGAAGCTCTATATCGTCCCACGATATTTAGATGGTTTACAGAATTTTAAGTCGAAAATCTCTTTTGGATGAATTAGGATGCGCTTCACCAATGCACAAGTGATGTTTCACGTTCTTTTTTTTTTATACAATTGTGATCATACTATAGAGAAAAGACATAAAAATATGAATTTCATGTTAATTATTTGCTATTACATTTTTGAAAATTACGTGTATATATTGTTAATTTAATTTCCAGCGGATGTGTGGTCGAAATTTTATGCCAAACGCATTTTTTTCGAAATATTGAACTGACGAATGACATGGAATTTAACATTCAGTTTTTGACTGCCTAAGGAACTGCTCAAATGTGTATACCAGGTCTGTAGAGCATAGATGTCTCTTCTGGGCACTTTTATTATGACCTTAAATTAAAAAAAACAGTTTATAGATTTGTGATCATAGACTCAAGCCACTGAATACACAAACAAATTCGATCAATGGATGACACTTTAAGATATAAGAAATATACATGATAAAAATGAATCAGATTGTAGTCATGGAGCATCCGTGAGTATTTAGATTTGAAAACTTTCAATATTGATTACTGATATATATATAATTGTCTTTTCAAATAGACTCTTACAAATGTTATATAAAAACATGCGTTTGTGGTAGACGGCTACAGCTAATTTGTAATACGTGGCTAAAGCTATATGCAGCTGAGTTTTTAGTTTATAATATTTTATCTTTGTATTGTTGTTTTCTTTTTTTTTAGTTGGGGGTGGCGGGCGATCAATACAACGTTTTTTTAAATATTTTTTTCCCCTGAAACTATCTAAATAAAGTATTCCACTCTGTTTTAAAATAATTTTAAATATGATTAAATGTTAAAAATACGTATAAAATTAAAAAAGGTTGAAAGAAATATCCGCGCATTTATAAAATGTCAATATTTATCTCTAAAATCACGCCTAATTTCACGATCGCAATTAATTTTTTTTCTCCGAAAATATCTGTTAGAACATATTAATCGGGCGTGGGCAACGAAGTTGATTATGGGAAATTTACCGACTGCTCTTTTTATGCTTGGTAGAAAGTACATGCAAGTGAATTTATAAAAAAAAATATATACATATATTTTGCTGTCTATCTTTTTTCAGACAAAATAGTGAAAAAAGTGGAAAAGAGAAAATTAAACATTATTTAAACTAGCCTTTTTAGGTATTTTAAATTTATTTCTCATGTGTAATCATAATTTAAATAATATAAAATAATTTATTAAAACGTATTTTTTATAATATTTCACTTTTTTTTATAATTAAGGCAAATAAAATAATTAATAGTAGTAAAATAATTTGAAACTGGTGTCGAATCAATATGAACAAAAAAAAAAAAAAAAACTTCTTAAAAATACAGTAAAAAATACGGTAAAAAATACTTAAATTTGCCTTAATACTTAATAAATATTTAACCTTTACATTGGGCTTGGACAACATCTGTTCGATAACACATGCAAGGTCGGACAGATGTTGTCCGAGACCCTGTGTAAAGCTTAAATTAAAAAAATTAAAAATAAATAAATAAATAAATAAAATACTTTTTTTTGTCCCTTTTTCGAATTTGTTTCCTTATTTCCATTCTACACTTTGTCCATTTTGATTATATTCTTAAATCGTTTTTTTCATTCACCATTCTTCCACCATTTGTTGCCCTCTTTCATTTCAGCCGTGCTGCTGCTTCTTTGGGCCCACAAAAAAAAAAAAAAAAAAAAAAAAAAAAAAAAAAAAAAAAAAAAGATTTAGGCTTTTTGAAAGGCTTAGCTAATTTAAATATATTTATGGTGTTTTTAAGAATTTGTTTTTGTGCAAAATGCTAAACTGTTTTACTCTAAGAATCGATCATTATTCATGTTTTATTATTCATGTTGCTCATTTTTTGGAGAGTGCAGTTTTACGCGTCATTAAACCGATTGTTTTTGTAACTCGTTCGAAATTATAATTCCCAAGAACATTTGATTATTTTTTGTGACACTCGGTAACAGGGGAAAATAAAGGTGCCTTTAAATTAATGTATCAAATTGCAATTTAATTCTAAAAATATAAAAATGTATTGTCTTTTGAAATACATCTGTGAAAACAATTTTTATAATTCTATCATATCAGAAGAGAGGGAAAAATCGATTCGTAAGTTCCATCTTTACATACAAAAGCCAAATTGATTTAAATAAAGAGTGTAATACTATATTCTGGTAAACATATTTACTTTCTTCTATCTTTACAAGAAGAAAGTGTTGAATTGGTAAACATTTTCGAAATTCGGTTTTTGACGGATTTACACGTTTTAGGGATCAGAAAACTCGAAAAACATGTTTTTACCAAATGTCTGTCTGTGAGTCTGTCAGTCTGTATATTTGTATGTGACAAAAAATTTTTGCTCTCTGTCTCAAGAACTAATGAACAGAATTTCACAAACATTTAAATTATGTTAGACACTAGATCTGATTACGTTTTGGTGTATATCGCTCAACAGGTGACGCTGCTATTATTAACAATTTCCACAATAGCTATATCTCAACAACTATTGCATGGATTTTCATAAAACTTTATATTTAGTTAGTACTTGATATAACATGGTGCTGATTATGTTTTGGTGCAAATTTCTCAATAAATGGCACTGCCATGGTGCATTATTCTCGATTATCGCAATAGCTCTATCTCAAGAACTAATGCACGAAATTTTTTAAAACTTCAGATTCAGTTAGTCCCTCATAGATATTAGTGTTGTTTAGTTTTTGATGTAAATCGCTCCACAGATGGCGCTGCTGTGCTACATTTCACACGATTTCGCAATAAATGTATCTCAGGAACTAATGCAACTATTTTCATCAAACATCAAATTCAGTTAGTATCTGATAAAAAAATTGATCCTGTTCGTTCTTTGTACACATTCTCCAACATGTGTTGCTATTATGAATTCTTTTTTAAAGATTTTGGCACAGTTCTATCTTTAAAAGCTAATGCACGGATTTTCATGAAACTTCAGATTCAGTTTGACATAAGTTATTGTTGATTAGATTTTGGTTTTAAACACCTAACCGATGGGGCTGCTATGTTGTATTTTTCCGGAAGTGTCAACATGAATAAGATAGAAGAAAGTCTTGGGATCGCCACATCTGACTAATAATTTAATATAACGTTGTAATATTGGGTATAAAATTATATATTAAAATATGAATATAAATTTAGTTTTTAACGAGAGCAAATATTTCTATTTAGAATAGAATTTTTAAGCACGGTCAATGTAAAAATTGTAGTCCTTTCCGGCACAGACAAATATCAGTTTATAAAATTAGAAATTATTGGCCGACACCGGAATTTACGAGGACTTTTTTTAGAAATTAAGAGCTTCTTAATTTACGCTTTCGTTGTAAAGGCAAAATTTTATAAAGTATTATTGATGTCTTTTACAAATTTGGTATGAAAATTAGGTGTGCCTGGAGTGGTACCACTACGCCGTAACGGGTAGGCAGGAAAAAGTTGTAAAAATTTTGCTAAATTTAAAAGCGATAATTAAAATAGTATTTTTTAATGTTCATCATAAGATGAATATAGTATTACAAAGGAAAATAAAATATATCGAGAGCTTTTAATTGTGAAAAAATAATAATTACTCAAACAAACACTATTTCTGCCTGTGCAAAAATTTTGAGGGCACTCTTATTTTTTTAAAGAAAAGATTACGTATAATTATTTTTAAATGAACACTAAAAATTATTGTCCTGACTTTTGCTAAGTTTTGTTAATTTTATAATATTGCCAACGTGTAAACGAAAAAACGTGTAAACCGGTTGAATATGAAAAAGTTGCTGTTGAATAGTTTGCATTCTCAAACATGAGTTATAGTTTTTTTAAAAAAAGATAGGATTATCTAAATTATTTTAGATAATCCTATCTATCGTTTCTATAATCTTCATCAACTATTTTTGAAGATTAAAAGATTAGAATAGAAAAAAAAAAAACCCGCTGGAAGCAGACCAAGATCTTTGTCACCCAGAGGTGAACGGAGAGTTTTAACATTAGTATGAACTGGAAAATACTGAAGTAAAAAGATTTTATAAACGACTGAGCCCAAAACATGCAAGAAAACAATCTGCAAAACAATTAATCAATCTCTGGAATTTCCAATACTCAGTAAAATTGTGTAAACTCCCTTTACTCTCTGGCCACAAAACCCAGCGCTTGTGAGATAAGTAATGACTTACTAAGAACAGCAAGAAGTGTAAGTCACCGATTTTGACGAAAGTGGTATCGTTGGAAAGATCTCATCGAGAGCAGTAAAAAACTCAATGGAACTACCTGTCGCAAATGAGCCAATGAATTTTTCAATGAGTTTTTAAATGAATGTTTTCAAGATATCCTCAATTTATGTCATTTAATTAGTGCATACTTAATGGGGGACCGCAAAAAATTTTAGTCTCGATTTTAACGAAAGTGTCGAGATATCCGATAATTTATGTCACGTAGCTAGTGCATGTTGTTCTAGCGCACCTTAATCGGGGACCGCGAAAAATTCTTTTCTCGATTTTGATGAAAATGGTGTTGTTGCAAGTATATCATTGTGAGAATTAAAAATCTCAATGGAAGTAAACATCTGAAATGAGCCGTTTTCGAAATATCCAACAATTTATGTCACTTAATGCAGTTTCCCAGCAGTGTGCATTAGCAATGTGACACATATTGTCGGATATCTCGAAAACGTCTCATTTCCGACGGGTGATTCCTTTGAGTTTTTTAATCCTCACGATGATATCTTTTCAATGATACCACTTTCGTTAAAATCGAGAATACATTTTTTTGCGATCCCCCATTAAGCGTACACTAGCTACGTGACATAAATTGTCGGATATCTCGAAAGCGTCTCATTTGCGACGGGTAGTTCCATAGAGTTTTTTACTGCTCTCGATGAGAATTTTCCAACGATACCACTTTCGTCAAAATCGGTGACTTACACTTCTTGCAGTTCCCTAGGTCCCCAGGCAACAAATAGTTGCAAGTTGCTTTTTACGATGAGAAGAGGTGGAACTTAGATAGACCTGATGGCTAGAAATATTATTAGTGTGATTTAAAAAAAGAGAAAGTAGATTTCGTAAAATGTCTTTAGATGGCCGATCCATTATGATATACGTCTTCTTTTTATACAACGACGAGTTTGGAGTCACTTGCACTTTTTTCAGAAAAAGTTATTTCAAAGGCAAATCTAAAAACTTTTTTTGATCGCCTTTCACTTGTTGCAACACATCTGTCAAAAAAAAATGGTTTCACCAGAAAGATAATGCGCCTCTCTACACAAACTACGAGACAAAACTCTGGTTCCGGAAGAAAAACATTGAAGTTTAGCATTCGCCAACCAGAAGTCTTGATCTAAACTCCATCGAGAATACATGGGAAGTTCTAGTAAAATAATTTATACAAATGAAAGACTTTTTTCTTCAGCATCAGAACTCAGATCTACGATTGAAGATTATTGGTACAAAACCAGTCTCGAGCTGTACCAAAAATTAATAATGTCATTGAAAGATAGAATATTTCTAGTCATTGAACGCAACGGAGTTCATAATTGACTAAGCATTTGTTCTTTCATTAGCATACTATTCTTATTTTGCTATCCTTAAAGTTTTTACACAGACATCAAACGTCTTTTCTTGTAGAATTATTTTATTTTTGTAATAAAATACTTATAGATGAATATTTTGGACTTTTTTATTATTTTTGAATAACATAATATGCATTATAGCAAAGTTTTTTTTCATCTGATCTGAAAATTTCCAAAAATATTAATATCACTTGCTGTTCTTAAAGTTTTTACATTAGTTTAAAGTTACTGTATACAGTTTATTTGATAATGATTAACATATAATAAACATCTGGATAGAAATTACCAAAAATACTGTATAATATTTACAGGGACAGTTGTCAAAAGCAATCGTAAATTTAGGGATCTATTTTACGACAAGTTGTGTTGAAGAGATAAAGGGGGGGAGGGGGTTAAGTTAGCATTGGGCAGTTTAGAAAAATGATTTAGAATATGCGAAAGCTTCAGAAAAATAATTTTTCAACAAGATGTAAAATTCTTCAATGAACGATAGCATTATACTAACCTGTTAGAGCAATATTTTAAAACAGCTTGTATATATATATATATATATATATATATGTATGTATTACATAACAAGTGAATATTTGAATCATGAAAAATTTTTTTGCTTCCACTTATTGATGGATTTACATGATTTCGGATGTCTTGAACATGATTCATGATTTCACTATTTCAGGAAAATGTTTGTGTAAATGTATGTGGCATACAATTTTGTGGATGATCTTTATAAAAAATTAATGCACGGAATTTTATTTACCTATATATTCTATTGGATCTTGACAAAAATTGTCACTTATTATATTTGTATGAACATATTGCTCCACACTTGACGATTGCATGCTGTATTTTTCACGATTTATGTGATAACTTTTTATCGGCATCTATATTGGACGGAATTTTATAAAACGTATAAAAAAGTTTCGCGATGACCACAGCATGCTTTTTATTTCATGGTATACTTGAATATAATGTAAAAAAGTAGGAATTTGCACGTTAAACGTGACATATGAAGTGCTATGTATTATAACTAATTTGATAAATATCCGGATCTTGCTACGGTAGCTATTGTATTCTTATGTATGAATACAAAATTTATTACGATTATATAGATTAAACACAGTATTATGGAAATTTTAGGACTCCATCTTAAATAGGACGTATTCATCATGGAAACCTAGATTCATTATTTATCATGATATATCATTGAATTAATTACATATGATAGATTTAATAGGATGAACAAAACTTTTATTAATATATTTTGAAGTTCTGAAATTATTTTCCTGAAATTTGAAATGAGTCGGTAAATTTCTCCAACAATACATTAAATTTGTTGACCATTTGTTTGGTTAGTTTTTGCGTTATTATAAGCGGGAAGATGGACAGACAGATGGACAGACCAGATGACGACTGTAGGTGCTTATATTTATATAATTACAAATCCACCTAAAAATGCGCGACACGTTTGCATTTCAAGAGTAAAATAAATTTAATTAAGAAATACACTTTTTGATTTTTTTCGGTAAGAATATGCCTTAAGAATAACACGAATACTGTAATTGGTAATAAAACATATAACAATTGTTATTTTACAAAAAAAAAAAAAAAAAAAAAAAAAATAACATTTAATTTTATTTTATCCTTACTACAACAATAATTACTACAAAAACATCGAATCTTGTTTCATCATTACTACTTAACAATAATAACGTTTTTATTCATCGCCTTATATAAGCTTGACATTTTAAGTTTAGTAAAAAAAAGCTGAATTTTTTCCATCCTAAATCTTCTTACAAGGGTTTTAAGTGATCGATTTTTGTGTTTGTTCTTCATAGTTTCATTGAAGAAAAGCCAATTTTACAAAAATAGGATACTGAAAAACGAAACAAGTTCTTTCTATTACTTGTTATTTTACTTAAGCTAGAGATATTTATTTTGCTGTATTTGGAAATTTATTCTTGAGAAATAATCTAAATATACAGAATGTCCCCGAATACCCTGTATAAACTTGGGGAGGGGGAGGAGGAGTAGAGAACATAATTAGGAATCATAATTTTATAGGAAAGCATGGGCGGAAATCCGTAGATGGTGCTGTATGCGAACTATCAAACTCGGCACAGTGTCGCCAGTGGGCTATTTTTTCTTAGCCGTTTCGGGTCCGAATTTTTTTTTTCAGTTTTTAGAAAAAATTAATTTTATGTTAATAACATTAACACTAAATATGTATATTAATTAGTGTTTAACGAATATTTCATTGTCTGAAAGATAACGAATTTTAATGTTTTGCGTACTTTTCAATTAATATTCATATGGCGGTAGGCTAAGGAAGAGTTTTTGGAAATGTTTAGACAATATTGTATTACAATAAGAATTAACTTATATAAAAACTTTCTAGTACTTTTTGTGCTTTATTATACACGAAAAGTAACTTTTATTTTAAATTTAAAAAGTAAAATATATATTTAAAATAAAATTAAATTACAAACGGCGCATAGAGAATTAAATAAATAATAATAATTATTATTATTACTAAATGCCTTATCACAAATGAAGTCATATAGAAAATGCATAGACATATGCTAACATTACTACATATAGATAGTAATAAAAATATTTTTTAAAGCAAAATAATACTTTGTTAAAATACATGTACTATTAATAGTACACCAGACCCGAAAGAGTTAATTCAGATTTCTTGATACGCTTACCGATCTTCCCGCATCTTCTCGACGCCGCATATGGTTTCAACAGAACGGGATGCCACCTCATTATTGAATGTTTGTACGTGACTATTTTGACCGGGCATTTCGAAACAAGTGGATTATACGTGGTGGATAGTTGCTTGGCCTCCCAGATCGCCTACTTTATCTCAACTGAATTTTTTCTCTGCTGTACCATTAAGAATCTTGTGTACGACATGCCCGTCAATTCTGAAATGGACCTGGTGAAACGAATATCCATCGCTGCATACATGCAACACCCAGTATTTTCGAACATGTCCGTCAATCCATGTCGCCAGTGTTGAATTCAGATACTTTTCTCCAGAAGAGATTTTTGTGGCTCCCGGGGGGATTTTATAGGTTTTCCGGCCATTGAAAACGAAAAAATCCCAAAATTTCCTGGGGGGGGGGGGAAGACATCCCATTGCCTGTAGGATGGGGAAATTTTCTCCCCGGGCTACCCCCTGGATTCAAACCTGCATGTCGCGTCGGTGTCGTGCGTGCATTCTTGCCAATGGCCGCAATTTCGAATACTTACTGTGATGCTTTTATGTAGTACTTTTTATTTATTACTTTTTTATGTATGCGTTTTACGCTACATTCAGTGTTGTGGCCTTACTCTCTTTGTGTCCCTTTATCCCTTTAGGGTTACGTTTCCGCCCGTGCTTTCCTATGTAATTATGACTCTTAACGATGTTCTCTATCTCCCCTCCAAGTTTGTACATTGCATTCGGAGACACCTTGTATAATTAAATTAATAGTTGTAAAACGTTTTGTAAATCAAGTAAGATGTTTATACGGCAGAAAATATGTCATAGTACAGCTGTTAAAAATCACTATCTTAGAATTTTAAAGAGCATTAAAAAATTTGTTTTTCCTGTCATTTGTGTTTATTTTTTAAAAAAATTGCTGTCAATATTATATAAAATGAAGATTTCAGAATTAGTTTATTTAAATATTTTGGCGTAAAGAGTTATAAGTTTTTATTAGCTTACAGACTATCAAAACCTGAGAACTAAGGTGCGATAGGTTCTGTAGGCATGTAATGCGATAACTCTTGATAAAGATATCCGATTTGCATACTTTTTTTCTAGGTTCATTTTGATAAGAGCTTCCAAGATTAGTTTTGGGGATACATTGGTTAAGTATAAAGGGAGGAACGAGGAGCTAATCTCCCCTTAACTCAGATAAATGGATTATCGTGCTGAATTATTTGATTTGTTCAAATTTGGTATAGTGGTTTATTATCCTTATGAGCTTCCTTGATTATATTATGACATTCATTGGTTAAATATAAAGAAAGGGGGAGGGAATTAATACTTCTCTTAATTTACATAAACGGACATTACATGCATAATTATTCATTTTGCTTCAAATTTGATGTACAGGATTATTCTGATATGGTGCTTCTCTGATTAGATTTGAAGGTTTTTTGTTTAAGTATAAAAGGGGGTAATAGGGGCTAATCTCCCTTCATTTACTTCTCGAGAGGCAGAAATAAGAGTGTATGTTAATATACGAATATATATATGAATTCAACATTGTGATTAGCCTGTAAATAAGAGTACAATACAAAATTACTGTGATCAGCCTGTGAGCTCAATGTCATCAGTTTAACTGGACACTTTTATAATTTTAATAGAAACATATTGATTGACAAATACAGTCGGATCTGATTGAGATGCTAAAATCAGGTTCTTAGGTGTGTTCTACCAAGGTATGACTTGGCAGACCGATTGCGTTTTAACATGTAAATCGAGTTTTAACTAATCCAAGAATTTCATCCGTGAACTGGAGGAGGTGATTTTATGTGCTGCCTCCTCCCAGACTAAATCGTAAATGCTTCCATACTGAGAAGAAAGTGCTTATAGACTAAGAGTTGAAATTATTCCAATGCAGAAAAAATTGCTAACTCTCATAATCTCGAAATTTCTTCATATATATACATTTTTTTAATGTTATGATGTTTTAACACAAATCGGCAAAAAATCTCTTATTATTTAAAAGTACACTTGAACCAGTTTTCTGAACATGTACTGAAAAAGCATTTATTAAAGTAATGTATTAATTTACGCAACTTGCATACGCAACATTTACCAAAAGAAAAAAGTAATAAAAGTTTCATGTTGCTGATAAAATGTGGTAATTTGTTTGCGACCAGATTTTTTAAAATGAGTTACAGTGAAGTTTTTTCCTTGTTAAAATTATTAGTTATCGTTATAATAATGATCTATTCCTCATAATGAGCATGTGGTTTCGAAAGATAAGTTATAGGAAATATATACTGTATTATTAAAGGGATGTACGATAATTACTGAAAATATCCTTTTATCGATTCCATAGAACATAGTTGTGAACATACCATGTAGAAAATTTAAATAAATTATAATCGTTATGTTGTTTCTTAGATTTAATTATAGAAAAATGCATGTATTTAGTGTTTATTTAAATCACACTATATTATCACATTCAAATCGAATTGTCATAAAAGATTCACGAAAAAAGAATTGTTCTAAGTATAGTTGTCACAAGAAAAAAGAAAAAAAAGAAAAAGAAAAAAGGAAGTTTTTATTAAATGTACGCAAATCATAGTTTAAATGCATCTGGTACCACTCGATTACTAATAATATCTACCAATTAGTATTACACTTAAATTTTGGTTAGGGGATCGAATACAAATAGAAATTGCAACAAACTTTAAAATTTTAAAAACAAACATCAAATTTTGACACTTCAATTCTTTGATAAATTTTACCTTTTGATAACAAGCCGATAGCATATTCAATCGATGAGTTTACGAAGGTTTAAAGCTTGGAACTTCTTGTGTTAAATTCATTTTTAATTGTTAGAAAACAGATTACAATGCGTGCAGTTTTTTAACTATAATTCAATAACTACATGGCGGAATAAGCTGTCATTTTGCATTCGCATATATAAAACTTCTAGAAATCGATTTTTGTTAACATATCAATAGGTTATGACCATTCATATTTGTTTCGAAATTTAATTTAAAAGATGTATTTTTTCGAAATTACATTTAAATATATCAACATCACCAACAACAGCAAAGAACCGTTTTTAGTTCACTGTTGGGTGTAT
Organism: Maratus speculifer; assembly: GCA_964019185.1. NCBI lineage: Eukaryota > Metazoa > Arthropoda > Arachnida > Araneae > Salticidae > Maratus > Maratus speculifer. The sequence continues at coordinate 273,029,516 of OZ025289.1, read as the reverse complement.
AATTTTCGAAGTAATTTTTGTTAATTTTAAACATGCACGAAAATAGATAAGCGGTTGGACGAAAATGTGTTAAATCTATAGATATGTTATATGAATGTGTAGTTTTTAAAGCATAATTCAATAACTGCATGGCGGAATAAGCTGTCATTTTACATTCGCATATTTGAAAGTTCTAGAAATCGATTTTTGTTAAAATATCAATAGGTTAAGACGATTATTTGCTTCGAAATTTAATTTAAAAGATGTATTTTTTCGAAATTACATTTAAATATATCAACATCACCAACAACAGCATAGAACCGTTTTTAGTTCACTGCTGGGTGTATAATTTTTGAAGTAATTTTCGTTAGTTTTAAACATACACGAAATTAGATAATCGGGTGGATGAAAATGTGTTAGATACATAAATGTGCTATGTCAAATCATATTGCTGTAAAAAAAAGTTTTTTTTTTTTTTTTTTTTTTTTTTTTTTTTATGATTTTAAACATTTAATCGAAAACCGATTCAAGGTTTTTGTAAATCTGCTACTAAGAGTTTACACCATTTACGCCAAAACACTCGCGAGTTAATCTCAAATCACGAGAACATTCTTTTCAAATTTTTAGTTCGCATTTCAAAATTTATTTATTTATCTTTTGCATAAGATACTGTTCGATTTCGAAATGGACCATTTATTAGCTTTTTTATATTTTACCTGCACTTTTTTTATAAAGATACTTTCGCTTCCAGAACCGTTTCTAAGTGTAAAAATGCCCCCGTAATATATATAAATACCAAAATAAACAAAGTACAAATATATAACGATAAACTGATAAACAGAGACCTCAATTATCCTACCAAAAACAGGAACAACAACGAAAAAAAAAAATTCTAGCAGAAAAATTTGAATAAGGAAAGGACAATAATCTAATAACAAATAGACGGTATCCTCGATAATTTTGGATGATAAAGATTGTTAAATGTGCTAACCCTGCTGCCTTCACTTTTATTTGTACATTTCATTGGAGACATATTTATTTATGCCTTAAAATATGTCATTTAACATATGTCAGCAGTATTGCGCCGGAAAGTGTTCCCTTACTTTATGTATCGATAATTTAAAAAAATTATTTTTAAAAATTGTTTTTGAAAATCAATAACAAGTGGGTGAGTGTGATCGCAGATCGCACAGAGGGTTTCGTTTAATATCTCCTTCAAAACATTTTATCGTTAAATTAACGAAAGAAAAGTGGTTTTTCGTCGCCATTTCGGATTTATTCACCAATTGCGCCAACCAGAACAGAATACTGAATTCTTCCCCTAAATACTGGTTTGATCGCATATAATTTTTGATTTCTCTATCAGTATCTACAGATTTAGTGAAGGTAAGCAAGAAGATAAAATTATGTATAAAAGTAAAATGTTACAAAGCTTAGCTTAAATTTAAGGGAGACCAAATCGGTCACCAGAAGCAGCTAGCAAATTAAATGGATAGGAATTTAATAAATAAAAAAAAATTCACTTCGCATGTCAAAATAGAGAATAAATGTGATGTAATATAAAGAAATAAATACAAATGAAAACGTTTTTCACGTGATTTATTTAATCCATTAATTTATGTTGCATACATAATAATTTTATTTAAAACTGCGTGCAACAATTAGAAGAAATGAACTTCAAATTTGGAAATTTACGCTACTGGAAATTTTAAACTTTTAAATATCGCACATTTTCAATTTTTATTCCATCGTATAGGAAAAAAATGTACTTTTAAATGTAATGTGTTTAAACGCTGTATCTCGATTTATTTTTGAGATATTACTTTTTTCGTAGTTTTTAATACCAATTTTGTTATTGTGGCAACAGTACTCCATTTCTTTTCAAAACGTAAAAAAGAAATAATTTTTATATCTATTTAAACTTGCGTGGAACAATTAGAAGAATTAAAAAAAAATGGACTGATGATATTTAAAAAAATATTTTAATTAAAATAATAGTCTTTTCCAAAATTTTATGATTTGTTGTGTGACAAGAGGTATTCAGCTATAAGTACACAAAATTTGAACGCTCTGACTTGTATAGTTTTTGTGTACGGACTCTGTGACAGACAGACAGATAGCGGACAAAGACGAATAGGGTTTCGTCAGATGAACGAAACCCTAAAAAGCAACAAATCAAATTAAAAGTTTAAATAGACTTGCTATGAGGATACATTTCGAAAATTTATATTTTGGTCTATTTAATATGATGTAAACTTTTATAAGCGAAAATATATGCAATAAAAGCAAAATCGGTAACGCATACTTGAACATCACACGCTTGCTTTTTTTTATTCTATGTTAATAATGTACACGTTTGTGCCAACACAGACATTTCAGTTTCGTCTAGACTTAAAATGTTACTTAAAATGTTCCGTTATTGTATACGTAATATCAGCCTATCATATTATATTTCAACCCTTTTATGTATCTCTGTAAATAAAATATTTATATGTAAGTGAACATTTTTAATATGTAACTTTCCAGAGTGTCGTTCAAATGTTGTAACGTTGAGTGGAAAAATAGTAAGGTATTATAAAATTCATATAGCAACTTTCATGCACTTATGCAATTATGTACTATAAATTGACAAAAAAAAGGTTACAATAACTAATATGTATGGACTGCTCGAAATAACTTTAAGACATCATTTCATATCATGAATGACGCAATCAAATTGTGATAAATATATAAAAAAAATTAGAACAAAATGTATATGACTGTCATCAAATGGGAATTGTTTAAATATCTAACATTTTTCCTAATATAACATTTATATATGCTTTGTTACTAAAACAAATAATTTTGGAAGATTTATAAACTGAAAGATTTTATTCGTTTAAAGTATTCGTGTTGAATTTTATTGTATTTTTAGTAGACCTTTTTATTTTATCGTAGGTATATCTCATTTCATGGCAACAGAGGCAGGGCCTGATTATCCAAATGACATGTGAAACACTTGGTTACTCTCTGAAATTCAATATGGGTTACAAGATCACAGTAAATTGAAACTCGTAATGCTTATTTTTATTTTTTACCATCGCATTATCATTTTACTATGATATAATTAATAATGCAATGCAAAATATTTTTAGAGAGTTCGAAGATTTTTGTCTCGGACCTCTAAAAAAAAAAAAAAAAAAAAAAAAAGGATACAAATACAAGTATGGGATACTGAAGAGGGTTGACCATTAAGTGGGCTTGACCCACCCTTCAGCTTTTATGCTTAAACGAATTTCAGAATTTTACAAACAGGTAGCAACCAAAGCTACTGGACTGCTTAAACAACTGACTTTGTTACCAGTACAGACAATCGAAATAGTGTTCTAAAAGCTGTGCTTTTTGGAAAAAAAAAATTAATTTTTTTTTTCAGATAAAATGTATTTTTAAATAAATGATAAAATTTAGAAATTTAAGTAATTAAAATTTAAGTAATGCAGAAATATTGAGGTTTCTTTCCAGGCATGAAGATTTTGCAGTAAGCTTGCGTCTTAACACAGCAATGTGCCTTAGAAAATGGCTATGTGAGGGAGGTTTGACCCAATCAATCTTAGGAAGGGTTGTCCGGATGATCATGGCTCCCTTAATCAAGAGATTTTGTAAATCTTTACATTATACATTACACATAATGAAGGGTTAGTTGTTATATATAAATAAGAAGGTAAATGTATTCTGTAATGCTACAATAAAATGGGAGTGATGGAAAAGAAAATGCTTAAAACTAATTTAAATAAACTAATTTTAGGGTATTTTACCGTCAGCCAGGCGCCTATGATAAATTGTCGGATATTCTTTATGGTTAAAACAGTATATAAGTTACATCAACAATGGACTTTTCCCAAATGCAATAATAAAATTTTTTAAGCACTGAAAAGTAGAAAAGAAAATATAAATAAAAAAAGTGTTACATAAAAAAATGCTTATATTCATTACTTTTTATAAGTAATAAGTTAATTATCACTAATAACTTCAAGAATTATACGAATATTTAACTTACTCGGGGGCTCTGTAACTACGCTCGCCAACTCCCATTCAGACTCCGAAAACACGTTATTGTATCTGCTTTAAAAAGATTACGAAAGACTGAATTATAATTAAATAAAAAAGAATACTGCCCAGTTAAAATGAAGGCATTGAGCTCACAGGCTACAAATACTAATTGCACATTAAAGCTTTATATTTTCAAGGGTTAATTCCGTTCGAAAAAAAAATTAAGAAGGGGAAACAGCTCTCCCCTTTTCTCTTTTTTTATACTTAATCATTGAACCTCCTATACTATCAAAGACATGCTTTATCATACAAAAAATCTATATCCAAAATTCAGAGCAAATTAGATAATTCTTAATAAAAACCCATTTAGCATTTATATAATTTAAAAAGAGTTATCCCCCTCTTTTATACTTAACCATTAAACTTCCAAAACTATTCAGAGATTTGAACGAAATCTGAAAATTCTGCTTGAAAAACCCATTTATATAAATTAAGGGGGGGGGACATTAGAACCCCTGTTCCCCTTATTTATACTTATTCAATGAACACCTAATAACAGTCACGGAATCGCCTCATCAGAATGATCCTAATCTAAATTTTGAACGAAAATTAATTCTGCATGAAAATCCCATTTATAGCAACTAACGGGGGGGGGGGGCATTAGAGCCCCTGTTCCCCCTATTTATACTTATTCAATGAACACCTAATAACAGTCACGGAATCGCCTCATCAGAATGATCCTAATCTAAATTTTGAACGAAAACTTAATTCTGCATGAAAATCCCATTTATATCAACTAACGGGGGGGGCATTAGAACCCCTGTTCCCCCTATTTATACTTATTCAATGAACACCTAATAACAGTCACGGAATCGCCTCATCAGAATGATCCTAATCTAAATTTTGAACGAAAACTTAATTCTGCATTAAAATCCCATTTATATCAACTAACGGGGGGGGGGCATTAGAACCCCTGTTCCCCCTATTTATACTTAATCAATGAACACCTAATAACAGTCACGGAATCGCCTCATCAGAATGATCCTAATCTAAATTTTGAAAACTTAATTCTGCATGAAAATCCCATCTATATCATCTAACGGGGGGCATGAGCCCCCCGTTCCCCCTCTTATACATATCGAATGAACTCCAAAAACTAATCAGGGAAGCGCCTTGTCAGGATATACCTACATACAAAATTTCAAGTGGATCGGATATTTTTATCATGAGTTATCGCGTTACGTACATACGAACATACATACAGAACGGACGGGCACATAAGCTCTCAGGCTATGATAGCCTGTGAGCTAAAAAAGATAAAAACCGGTATAGCATCCACTGCAAGAAAAAAAATTAATGAAATATATATGGGGAAGTTTATAGTAACTTTTTTATATTATAATACGTGTATTATATGCAATCAGTAAATAGAAACAGCGAAAAAAAATCTGGAAAGAACTAGCCTTTCTAGAAAGTAGCAGTTTTTACTTATGTTATATAGCAGGTTTTACCGATATTTCGTCTTGAGAAAATTGATAAATCCATTGTAAAAAGTGCTAGGAAAAGTTTTGTTTTTTCTTACATTGAAACAAGCAACAAAAGAAATTTTGCTATAGAAATGTTCCTTTAAATCTCCAATATCTTTTGTTTTTTGTGGTTTCTAAATAAAAATAAACTTTCTTTTTTCAGAATCATGGATATCTTGGAAGCGCTTACTTTATATTTTTGTAAATTGTTGGTATAGATACAGATTTATTTTCTTTTTTTCTGCGTTGACGGAATGTTAAGAACAGAATAATATGTATGATAAAGTCATTTTACTTTTACTTTTGCAGCTATTTTATCTTTTGTTCAAAAATTTCAGAATGGATGGATAGATGAATAATGATACAAATGAAAATTAATTTAAAAATAAAGCATCATGGGCCATTATAATGATTTGAAACGAAATTTGATTTTTTATTACCCAATCTCAATAATCCTGAAATTATCTGCTTATTGCTCAATTATATTGGGGATTGTTTGAGCCATTGTTCAATATATGGAATCAATGTTTTGTTTACAATTTAGTGAAATACTCCAAATGTGTACTTCACAAGATATCAGGAAAATATTAGCGTAACATTGTGAATATAGCCCATAAAGGAAAACAGTCATAAAATTTCATAAAATAATGTTTTAAAGATTTTATAGAATACTGTTTTTTTTCTTTTTTGAAAATATATTCATTATTAATGAAAAAATCGGATATTGCCTAATCTTCGATGACTTAAAACATACTGCCTGGATTTCTCAGATTTATAAACTTATTTTCTTTACATGGTAAATATTTAAATGACTTGATCATATAAAATATAATACTAGAAACCTTGTGCGGGATCAAGCTACTGTTGGATATTATCAAAAAATATTATTTGCAATAATTTATTGTTATTAATAAAACATTAACTTTCAATTTTAGGCAAAACACAATTAAAAAATTATATCTATTAATTGAGTTGTATTAAGTACTCTGTTCTGAGTAACTATTTGAAAAACTACTGTAAAGCGTTGAACATTTTAAAATAGCATTTTTATAACAGAGAAAATGCAGTCCAACATTCGTATTAAGCAACTACAGATTACGTTACAGGCAACATTACCCCAATATTGTATTTTTTGGTATATTTTCACTAAAATTCCAATTCCAATATTGATTAAATATCAACTTTGCATTGGAACTACTTCTAATGAGATGACAGAATAACAGATATATTTGGTTTATATTGAAAATAGTGGCAGAAAAATAGGAAAATACCACTTGCAAATATTGTTGCAACATTGGCAAAAAGTAAATATCCAAATGTTAATTGAATATCTCAAGTCAATATAATGTATTTTTATTAATATTTGTTTGTAAAAAATTAATAAAATTTATTTAATGTAAAGTAAGAGTGTTTCTTGAAAACTGTTAATTTACTGAAAACGTATCATTTATTTATTGAACAAACAAGTACAGTCTAAATTTGATGAATTTTGCGTCATGTTTAGATTGTTATGTCTTATAAACATATTTCTAATGTAATTTAAATGATCTGAAGTAATAAAATGTAAAAAAAGCCAATATTAGCCAAAATATAGGCAAAACTACTAATACTGGCACACCATTGCTTTTTTTCCTAAAAGATCAAAAGCAACATATACGTAAATATTTTTTTCCACTTTAAAAATTAGATGGAGACATTAATACAAAAATGTCATATTTATCTCAAAAATTCTTTTTTTTATATAAATGGAGGTATTATGATGTAATCGATCATAGATGTTAATAAGTTTTTCTGAGAGATCAGTATTATTTGTTTATATTTAAAATATATAATACCAAGAACTGAAAAACAAAATTACAATATTTCGAAATTCAATAGTATTGCATAACATCTTCTTCCATACATGTTTTCAAATGTTTTAAGAGAAATGTTTTCATTTGTGAAATTATAAATCCTATAAATCCTTTTCATAAATCCCCTGTTCTAAGTTAATTTTTCTATTAATAAATGACGCTTGGCATGAAGATGAAATCATTTTCTAAAACGAATTATGAAAGAGACATATGCTAAATGTCCTGTAAGTTTTTTTCAATGTATTTTCTGTCATGTATGAAATCCATTACGACAGTCATAATTTGAGTTAGATTTAAATCTCATCTAGATTAATCGCATGATAAATTCAAGTAAGGATGATTTTTATGCGCATTAATTTCCGTCTCCTTCGGAATAGACGGCGAAGTATGAAATTTGGGAAGATTAAATGGATCAATATATTGGAAACACTCATCCGTTTAGATGTTAAATGAAATAAGAAAGCATAAAAAATAGGTTTTCTTTTTGTACTATTGGCCAGATTTTATATTCATTTCCGATATTATTTCATCATCGTCTTAAATATACACTAGGGTGGGCCGAAAAAAACTTTTTTTCGATTTTTGATGATGGCGGGTGCTGAAAAGTAGCCACTGGTGGCACTCAGTTCATACAAAAAATTTGAGATTTTTTGGACATTTCCTTACCCTGCCGCAAACGGCTTGAAGTTTTGCAAAAATGTTCAATTTTGAACTTTTTCGAAAAAAATTTAAAAATGTTAAATTAAATTTATTTTGGTTGTATTTACTTGAAAAGGCATATTTAATGTACCAAATGTTTAAAAAAGATCTGATCATGCATTATTTAATATCTATGTGCATTATAACTTAGCCTATTTTTATAGCTTTTTCTCGTATAACAGGTAAAAGTTGTATTTGTTTGAATCGAACGTTAGTTTCTCGCTTATTTATGTCCCTCGCTTATTTATGTCTTCTTTATATTTTTTCTATGTGTCAAAGGTCACATATTTGGGCAACGGGCAGCAGTATACTTCAAAAATAAATCTAGAAGGTGAGAAGGGGGTGAAGCAGCACTCTAAGCGAGCGCAATGACTCGTCGTAATACTAAGGGAGTGAAGGACGAAATACATGAGAGCCAAAATGCGATAAAGAATTCTTATTATTTCTCCATGCTCAGTTACCTGCGAAATTTGTTCAGTGTGAATGTGAAACCTTTTTTCTAATGAGATACAGACGTTTTTGGATAGTTTAATGTTCCATTATAGTGTTTTGTGCGTTTTATTACCACGAGCTTAGAAATGGCTAGTATGAAGGATTATGGTAAAGTAAAGACACCCGATAGCGTGAAAAGTAGCCTTTTGGAGGCATCATGCATACTAAAAAGTATCGCAATTGCCAACTTATTCTGATAATCATGCACCATTACTACCGGTTACTACACCATGTAGAAGGTGTGACAGCAGGGGATACGATAATCTATCGATGACGAATCTCGTCATCGATAAAAACAAAGCCAGAAGAAAGAAATAGAAATTTGGAAAGAAGATACAGGCAGAAGTTCTTGAAAGAAGGAAAATTAAAAGCATATTTTTTTATGATAGAAAGGATAAAAGTATATTCAGAGGGAAGAAAAGGAACAAACGGCACCGTCGAGAGAAAGGCGAGGAACACATCACCGTGTTGTTTGAACCTGATTAGGAATACTTGGGTCACTTGATACCTCGTCCCGGTCATGTAAAAGAAATAGCAAAATCATTATATAATCTTCCAAGTCACCGCAAGTTAGATTTTTCTAAATTGACAGCACTTGGGTGTGATGGCACCACTGTTAATACAGGAAAACGCAATAGTGTCATTGCCTGTAAAGAAAAAAAAATTAGGAAGAGAGCTGCAATATTGGATATGTATTCTTCAAATAAACGATATCCCACTTCAACATCTACTCTCTAAACTTGATGGTGAAACCACGGGACCTAAGACCTTTGCCAAACCAATCGGTGCTAGACTAATGGGATGTGAAAAATCTATGTGTCACATAGTTTGAGCCTATTGCTGTTTCATGGATATCAGAAATGGAAAATACTGAAGATTTAAGTACTTGCTTATTTGATATGTATGCAGCAGTTTTAACCGGAGTAACTCCTCGAGAAAAGGGAAATAGATAACCTGGACCAACTGTGATATCGAGATGGATCACAATTGCTTGCAGAATTTTACACTCATGCGTTAATAGTTTAAATACTGATAAAACGTTAAAATATCTCGCTCAGGTACGTGAAACGAGTTTATGCGCCCGTGTGGTTTTCTGTAAGGAAAAGGCTAGGTTACTAAGCCTTTATCTTCTTTCCAAGTTTCTATTTCTCTCTTCTGACTTCATTTTTATCGATGACGAGATTCGTCATCGGTAGATTATCGTTTCCTCTGCAGTCACAACTTCTACATGGTGTAGCAACCAGTAGTAGTGGTGGATGATTATCAGCATAAGTTGGCAATTGCAATACTTTCAATATACATGATGCCTCCAAAAGGGTACTTTTCACGCTATGGGGTGTCTTTACATTAACATAGTCCTTCATACTAGAAATTTCTAAGCTCGTGGTAATAAAACGCACAAAACACTATAATGGAATTTTAAATTATCCAAAAAGATCTGTATCTCACTAGAAAAAGGTTTCACGTTCACACTGAACAAATTTCGCAGGTAACTGAGCATGGAGAAGTAATAATCCTTTATCGCATTTTGGCTCTCATGTATTTCGTCCTTCACTCCCTTAGTATTACGACGAGTCATTGCGCTCGCTTAGAGTGCTGCTTCACCCCCTTCTCACCTTCCAGATTTATTTTTGAAGTATACTGCTGTCCGTTGCCCAAATATGTGACCTTTGACACATAGAAAAAATATAAAGAAGACCAAGGGACATAAATAAGCGAGAAACTAACGATCGATTCAAACAAATACAACTTTTGCCTGTTATACGAGAAAAAAACTATAAAAATAGGATAAGTTATAATACACATAGATATTAAATAATGCATGATCAGATCTTATTTTAACATTTGGTACATTAAATATGCCTTTTCAAGTAAATACAACCAAAATAAATTTAATTTAACATTTTTTAATTTTTTTCGAAAAAGTTCAAAATTGAATATTTTTGCAAAACTTCAAGCCGTTTGCGGCAGGGTAAGGAAATGTCTAAAAAAATCTCAAATTTTTTGTATGAATTGAGTGCCACCAGTGGCCACTTTTCCGCACCCGCCATCATCAAATATCGAAAAAAAGTTTTTTTCGGCCCACCCTAATATACACTATAAAAAAAGACAGATGTTTTTTAATTTACGAAAATGTGCTATGATCATGAATTTAAATATAGAATAATCTCTTCTGAGTCACCAAAGTATCGTTCCTTTATTTTCACCTCACATTTATGAGGTTGTTGAAACCTCACAAAAGGATTTATCTTTAAAATTCAAAGAAGAAAGTAAATACTACTACTACTACTACTAATAATAATAATAACAAAGTTTATTCGTTGCCCGTAGTTTTTGAAAACGTTTACGGGTAGCTTTTATGAGGGACGAAACAAGCCTTTTTTGCACTCGGGGCAAACATGGATTTAGCCTCCCCCCCTCCTTCTCGTGCAAAATGTACAAAGAGAATTTTACTAATTTTATAATAGTTGACTTATTTTAAAATTTAAAATATTTCGTTATAGTACTATTTTCCGAATTGAACACACTGTTTTCTATTCTACATTATTTACAAGCGCTATGAGAAACTGTCTGTTTTTATAAAAATTAGAATGTAGAATAACGGACAAATAGCCTAACAAACAAATTTTCCATTATTAGAGCTTAATTAAAATTTGTGTGGGATTTCCTGTAAAATTTTGTATTCGTAAACTTTTCCAATCAAAGAAAGATTTTTTGAAAAGTTGTGTTTAAGCACCATGCATCGTCGAATTAAGTAAACATTGTTTCTTTTCGATTAAATAATATTTCTTAAAAAATATATGATGTTTAATATTTTAATGCGTTATACAACGTTAGCTTTATATCTTCATTATTCTAATAATATTTTCAAATAGTATCACAAACTTTTGAAACAAATATATTCTTCCAAACGTATTTGCACTTAAACTTTCTAAGCATATTGTTATAAATGAATTATCCGTTTCTAGAATTTATATCGTTCGAATATGCATCGTTCATAAACTCGAAATATGAGAGACAGTTTTTTTTAGTAACAGTTTTCATACTCTATTTTTTCTTACAAGTGCTGTTATCAAAAAGACTTAAGGTATTTTGAATGCAGATTAGCAAAGACTTTTTACAAGCGTTAGCCTTCTTTATGAAGTAAGATCTAAAAGGAGCGATTTGTAGATATGAATATGATGTTGAAATTTAGTTTTTGGAATTCGTTCAGAAGAGTTAGGTTCATTTACTTATCTGTAAAATGTGTTCTTTTCTTGAAGAGAGTTTATATCACTTTTGTCGAATGGCTTGTGTATTCTGAAGTGGTTCATGCAACTCCTATATATTTTGCATAATTTCATCAACATTCAAGTTTAAGATGTTTTGATATGAGTATGGTAGTGATTTCTCTACCATATTCTGTTTTTATGACAGCAATTTCTCTGTCTTAAAATAGCTGAAGCTCATTTTGCAAAGCAGATTTTGAATATATTAAAGTTTTTATTCAGAAAAGTGTCTCGTTGAAAAAGAAAATATGATCTATTCCTAAGTCACTTTTATAGTTTGGTGTGATTTTACATGTCTCTAAAAGGAAACTGAATGTAAATTTTAAACTAATGAGGAAAACATATCGGAAGTCTCCGGAGCCAAATTTAAAATGAGATTTTTCAAATATAAGTAAAAACTAAAATTTTCCCATTCTGAAAATAAAAAGATATTTTTTTTCTTTAAACTTTACAACTATGTCAGTTAAGTGGTAACGGGAGAAATATTGAATATGTGGTTTAATGCCATCATATTTTTCTTTTCAAGCATTTTTTTTTGGGGGGGAGGGGTTGATACAATTGAAATGATTCTGTTTTTTTTTCTTAATCGATTTCGAAATTTACTACGAGGAAAATTTATTTAATAATCTATAGGATGTCCAATGAATTCGTCACTGCTTGCAAGGTTTGTAGTCAAGAAGGACTTGTAAGGAATTTACCAGACCTTTGTACTTGTAAGGAATTTACCCTTTACCAGAATATTTGAAATGTAATATTTGTTTTATTTAATTTACTTTATTTTCCAGTACTTCACGAAATTTCTGATACTAAAACAATTAAAATCTTCCGAATTCCTTGATGCTTACGAACTTTGACTGCGTTTGTTACTCCGCTTTCATATTTAAAAAAGAACTTCATGAAAATATATTATAGATATGCATTAAAATATATCTATTGACAAAATTTTGAAAAAATATGCAATCTATTATTAAAAATTAATTTCTTCATAAGTATGAGTAATATCAACAGTTACTGATACCAACCCTAATTTGAAAAAACAATAACTCATACAAAATGAACAAAACTAATTTTATCGTTTACATAAAAATAATACTTAAAAAATATTTATATGTTTTGCAATACAACGGATTCATATGACTGCTTTTTTCATGTTTTAAATTATCATGCACATATCCAATAACACACATTTATGAGCCAAAAATTGACAATTGGTGCCAGATGCTAGAGTATAACAATTTAAAGTTTAATGGTCTTTACTACAAGGAAAATTTAATATGACACTTTTCTTAGCAGTTCGAACAAAATATTTAAAATTTCTTAAACATAAAGAATACCTGATTCCTCTATCAAAGATAGCATGAATCAATTACCTAGAACCAATAACTAGCGCCCTACATTAAGCTAAAATAAATAACTATAAATTGGAAATCGTGGACTTAAAGTATCAAACGCATCAGTAAATTAATTTCTACGAGTATAAGTTTAAGTAAAAGTTTAGGACGGTAGCATTACAAATATATTAAAAAATAACTACTTTTATTTTAAATATATTATGGTTCATATATATGGTACTTTTTTACTTCTCAAAAGTTCCTTCCTTATTGAACATATTTTTAGTTTACTAATGGTGAATACATTTTACTCTAAAAAAGAAGTGATTAAGATTCCCTTATATAACATTATTTTGCAGTGTTTTACAAGAAAATCTTTATTTGAGTTAGATTTTTGCCAAAGTCCCAGTTACTGGCTCGCTGTCAAGAACTAGCATTTCCCCCTATATCTCATCTTTGTATATCATTAAGATAATATTATTTCACATGTATTCAGATATATATTTATTACATATTATTTGATACATGCAGATATTTTATGAACTATGACAGATTTAGATATGATACAGATATATAACTCATCACTATATGTCACAGATGTATGTCATATCTTTGAGATGTGGCATTATATATAATCATTTTTTAATAATATTTTCTTGTTAGCTTTCTCAAGTTTTTTTAAAAAAGAATTGTATTTCGTTAAAAATCCCACATGTTATAAACAAAAAACTTAAAAGATAACAGATTAAAATAATAATAACAATAAAAAAGTTTATATTTTCATAATTATTATACATGTTATTTCTTCCTAAATACATACACAAGTTTAATAAGACCTGTAAAATTATTCTTTACAGATATTAAATAACTTTTCTTTGCGCATGCGTAAACGCTATCAAAATTTCATTTTCATATTGTGTTAGCTAAATGTATTGAACAACTTTTGTAAAAGTCTGAAAAACGTAGTTTGAAAATTCTGAAAGTGATCGTCGTTAAAATAAACTCAAAATCCGTTATTCCCAAAATGAAGAAAAAGATGAGGAGCAATATACATTTATCTATTGAATAGTATCAATATAGATTGCACAATATGGCACGTACTACTATATTTGCATTCAACATCTCAGTTAGTATCAGTACAAGACATAACATCAGTACAAGAATGCATCCTGCTGAGTTAAAACCACACTCCTACTGCTTTTACAAGTGATTACCAAGAATTACAAACAATACCGCTGTGTCGTGATACGGCTCTATTTTTGTTTAAAAAGGTAATCCTTTAAACTTTTGATCAATTTTCGTGACGTCAGATTTTCTGAAATCACGAAAAGAAAAATGTTTATTTTAAGCATTCTGTGTTTAGCATTCATGTGTAAATTTATAAATCAAAGCATACATTTGATATCCTTAACAATATCAAAAAGCACTTTTTTAATCAAAAACAACAATAGTGCTTTTAAATAAAGTTTCGAAAATTTATTAAAACTGTGCTTTCGTATCAGCCGCATTCGGAAGTCAATAAACAACGTTTCGTTACTTACAGTATGCTTTTTAATTCGGATAGTTTCCGCTGCTTAAACGCATAGTTCGATTACATATCTCTTAAATTTGTGTTATTTATGTTACATTATTGCGTTCTGGAATATTAGCCAAATATAAATACACAACTAATTGCATTCAATTTAAAATACAGATGTTGGAAAATACTTTTTTCTTGTTATTATTTAGCAATTAATATGTATCCAATTCCCAGCCATGTTATAAAAGGAGAGGTTTTTGTTTCTTTCCTCTATTCTTAACAAATATTTTGGAAAAATTTTTAAAAATTTTAATGATGATTTAAATTATTCCTTTTTTTTTTCTATGGAATATTTAAGTTGTTAACTGTCAAAATTAATCGGGTACTATATAGTTTATTTTAAAGTACAAGTGCGTCATTGGGCAGTTATGTTTAAATATAGCAGAATTTTAGCCAATCAAAAGATAAAGCATTGTTTAAATTAAATGCCAACATATTACCTATTTTTTATTCGGAATAACAGTTACATTTTGCAATACTGAAACAAGTTCATCTCATTATTCCAAGTCAATCAACAACAATTTACCAGAAACGTACGGATAATTTCCATGCCGTATAATACTATCAGTATAAATAAAACAGGGAAATCACACATCTATGAAATTTAATCTTGACAGTTCCTTCATCACATTGTCTCTAATGTATACTTAATAACGTTTAGGGTGATTGCAATCTGCCAGAATTATGTTTCATAACATCAGGATTTGTAGGAGAAACAAAATTATTGAATAAAATCTACAGATGCATGAAAATAAAATGCGTTCATTAGTCAAGAAAAGAGTAGAATCATTTTTAGCGACATGAATGACGTCCCAGATATATTTCAAATATTTTAGAGAGTTAAGACATTTTTCGATTTTCTGTTGTTAGTACCAGATGCATATATTTTTACATTTTTTTACCTGTCGTTTTATTTAGCTGATTACGTGTTATAGTCTTATAAAGATGTCCTAAGGCAAGAAATATGCGTTTAATAAAAACTTTTTTAGTTATTTATTCTAGTTATTTCCAAATTTTTATAATAACTAACTTTTCTCCTGTTTTTTAATAATATCTTAATCTTTATTATATTTTAATCCTATACCTTTAAACTACTCATTTTTTATTTTATTATTTTTAAAAGGCTTAATCTATTAAAAGCAACACTTTCCACAAAATCCCAATAGTTTATTTTATTCTTTCACTTGTTTCTTAATATCTTTTATTTAAATTTTAAAATATCATTCCAAAACACACGATTTCTTGCGAAACGACGCACCAAGACGGATTACATAAGATATCCTTCCGATCGACTTTAAGAACTTATTTTTTCTTTCGACCGCTTTAGATCTCTCATTGGTTAGTGAACACTATCTCAAAAGTTTGTTGAACGCATTGAACGTTGTTGTCAGATCCGATATCCATGCGCCCTTTTGTATATAACGGCATTACTTTGGTTTGGAAGACGAAATTCTACATTTTTTGTGTTCCTTCAAGAATCCGCATCACCTGGATATCGCTTTTTGTCAACAATTATGTTTCTCTAGTATGTTGCATTTTAATTTGTTTTCTCAGACAGATTAAGACTTAAATATAAGTCCAAAATTGACCGTTTGACAGCAAATAAAGTAATTGTAGAGCTACATTGCTTCTTTATTTAAAAGGGAAATTCCTTATTGAATTTTAAAACACTACCCCCATTCTGAACTCCTGTGTTCGCCTGCCAGTCAGGCTAATAAAATCCATTCATCGCATTACATCAGATATTATTCTGTGAGTGGCCCACCTAATCTGATCTTTTCTTATGCGGAGATAGTTACTACGAAAGTTCGGTGTGTTTTGCACTGGTGTGAAGAAATTAATTTATGAGTCAAGCTAAGCATGATAGAAGCCTGCTACTTCTAATAGTCAGATACATCTAGAGAAATTTAAAAATTGAATACTATTTTATTCTTTAAAAATTGAAAATAGAAAATCCTTTTTACTCCCTAATCCAGTTCTCTATGCAGCAAATTTCTCTAGAATTGATTAAATCTCGTTTCACACTTTAAAATTTCAATCGGTCTGCCAAGTCACACCGTGGTGGAAAATATCGAAAAATCCGATTTTAGTGGTTGTTTCATAAGTTTAGCATTATGTTACCAATCCTCCATGTTTTGATACTTTTGGGTGCAGGAAAGTACAGTGGTAAACATATGAGTACACCGCTAAAATTGGGTTTTTTGGTGTTTTTTTTTAAACCAAAATATGACTTGGCAGACAGATTGCGTTTTAATATGCAAATCGAAATTTAATTAAGCCTTAATTTTATCCGTGAACTCGGTGGTATGATTTTTCATGCTGCCGCATCCCGCTCTATAATATTTCAGAAGATTTATTTCATTTTTCTTTATGTCTTACTTGTACACCACAAATTAAATTTCCAACGAAAGATTACTCGAAGCAACTAAACTTTTAATACCTGAAAATCGAATCTGCATGAATTTTCTAATATATTAAAAGCCAATTTTATTTCTGCCATAAATTTAAATTGGTAGGGAGTTCGTGAATTTAAATATATAATGAAATTGTACACCGCCGTTTCGCAAATAATTTAACGGAACGTAAAGAAATGACGAGATGCCGAGAATAATCAATCGCAATTCGTGCTCTTGAGTGACGTCACGATAGTTTGCAGATGTTATTGGAGAAAGCTGCAATCAGACTGGTATTCACTTTCATTTTACACACAATGAATAGGAAAATTTGAAAACGGTTAGGAAATAATGTACATTACGTTAGACAAACTGAAAATACTTTGTTAGCTATCCATTAGATTGCAAAAGAAAAGCACATTATTGGTTTTATTCCATTAAAAGTTGTTTCTCTTTTCAATGAAAAGTTATACACTATAGGGAGTTACAAAAATATTTAAAAAACTTGTTTGTTTTTCATAAATATAGACATGTGCAGGTTTAGAAAATTACTAAAATCCTTATTTTCTAATCGTGGTAAAGAGAAAAACAAAATTAGGAATGTATAGGAATAATTTATAGTAGTACACAAAGTATTGAAAAAAAGGATCATGTAAATTTCCAACATTGAATTTACCATTCTAGTGAGCGAAGACAAAATTTACATACTGATGCGAGTGATACACATGGTGTGGTTATAACTTTAGATAGTGACATTCGCATACATATGTAATAGTAGTAAAGAATTTTCGCCTGAATTCTAAATTAATAATTTCCAAATTCTTGTAATATTTATCTTTCCCCCTTTCTTTTTTATAACATCTTAACACATTTATTTTCATTCTATTCCTTCAATCAACGTTTTCTTTATTTTATTTTATTCTAAAAAACATTAAAATGTCAAAGCAATGCTTTTTTAAAATCCCATTACTTAAATTTATTATTTTATCTGTTGCATAGTATATTCTTTGTACTTACGTTCTAAAAAATCGTTCGATTACTCACAATTCTCTTGTAAGTGACGCTAGCCGCTAAATTGCATCGGTTAATCTTCCGACGTCCTAAAAAAACTCTTTTTTTTTTCCGCGGGGTAAGTTTTTGTATTGGTTTAAATCACTATTTCTAAATGAGTAATTGTGAACTTATAACATAAAATCCTGTATTCTTTCGCAGAGTCTGATTAAACTTTGTTACATTGGCTTCAAAGTGGGATTTCTATGTTTGTCTTATTCTAAAAAAACTATTGTCAGCTTGTGAGAAGTGTTTATCTGGTAAAGTTTTATCTTAAATAACAAATTTTACATATGATGGCTGCATTTTACGACATGAGTGATATTGTTTTCCTGTGAAGTGGAATATAAATAAACATGATTAAAAACATTCGACGCTTCTATATAATTTTAGTGGGAATCATTTGTTGTTTTACGATCGGGTCACACGGCTGCTAATCTACGAGTGTTCTTGATGGAATTCTCTTGGTATGTGGTATGATGCAGAGGAGAATTTTACATTCTATCAACATTTCTCTACATAACTACGTTTAGATGTCAACAATTTCAACTAGTCCAAATTTGTGTACTTTGTGTAATTGTACATATTTTGATTTACAACCTTAATTGATTTAGAATTTTAAATTGGCGAAAATATACTGTCGTGTGCATGAATTCGACGTCTTTGCTTGTTTCTTTCTTGTTACAATATTTTAGAAAGTTCTCATGTAAAATTTGAAGTGACTATTTTTTTGCAAGGATTTAATAGAAAAAAAACCGCTGCCTTTTGATGCACTCAATAGGATGCCTCCATGTATCAGTCTGTCTTGTTGAATTTTGAATCTTTTTTGTATTATTTATTCTCTATAAAAACACTTTTTCTAACATCTGTAATTTTGATGTAGAAAAATAGTTTTCGACTGATTTTTCCTATTTGCCTTACCCTTTGTTTTAAAAAACTAACTTTATAGATGTTTAATATCCTCATATATGCTATATGTGAATTTAATGGCACGTCCAGATGTTTTGTATTATTTCAGTTTATTTAAGTTTAAATACATGAACTATTTTATATCATTTTCATATTTCATTTATATCATCATCAGAATTCTGGAACAAGTCATATATACAATTAAATAAACATGTATCATGTTAATTATAATAATAGACTTTGTAAAAATCGCCCTAATATAAAAAACAAAGCAGGACGCGTTTCGAGCTAAAACAATACAGCTCGTCACCAGCTGAAGGAGACACGTGCCCGTAAGGGCAGAAGGTCAAAATATTTTTATGGTGATTTTTACAAAGTCTATTATTATAATTATTTATTATTGCCAGTGTATTCGGTGTTTTCTCGATGTATCATGTTAATATTCATTTTTTCTCATTCGTGTATTTTAAAAACAATAATACTGTTATTTTTATATTGTAGAATCGAATTAAAAAATAATAACCCGATAATAACCACGCATGCGAAAAGAAATGTTATCTAATAGAAAGTTTTATTCACTGATAAATTTTTTTATGTGCTTTCGTTTTGGTTATTTTTTCTCAACTTGCATACATTTGTTCACTCTAAAGACATTCAAAATGAAAATATTTATTATTCAGGATGTTATACGATGCATCTGCTTTGTTATCAGTATTATTACTTTTATAAATGTTTGTAAACTAAACCTGAAGTCATGTTTACAGCTTTTTATGCATACAAAGAAAAACAAGTAAAATGAAAATATAATACATTTCTTAAAGGTTAGTAAAAACAATACTTTGTTTTCCTTGAATATTAAAATATGCATGAAAGTAGTACGATAAAATGAATTGAAAACAAAAAGGATAAAACTAACGCAATTGTCTAAAATCAAGTACGGTTCTCCTGGGACATGTTTATTTTAGAAAAATTATTTTGAAAATTACTATTTATTTATGTTCCTCTATTTCTCCATTAATATTTAAAGGTTCGATTCAACTTTAGTTTCATCCAAACAATTAATACTAATGCACGAATCGTTTATGATATCTTTATCTTTATTAATTGTTTTGATACCTGATATTTAAACTGCTTTTTTAGAAATGAGCAAAACAAATTTATGTCACGTAAAAATGGTAAATTGTGATATAAAATTAATGCGCATTTTTTTTAAACGTTTTGTGTTTGCGACTACAGCTCATATTCAAAATATTAGAATAATTGAGAAAAAGTAACAAGAAAAAATTATTTGTCATTTATTTATTTTTTATACTAAATAAATGCAAATAAATTTCTTATAAATTAAATCTGGAATGTTTAGATAAGATTTTAACATTTATAAAATATAAAATACAGCACAATAAATTAGGTATACAGCTTCCTTAAACACACCAGAATATTAGAATAAAATTTAGATTGGTTCAAAATATTAGAATATTTTATTTTACGCAACAATATTACCTTATGAATATGAAGTAAATGGTAGTTAATATTTTGTAGCATCCCCTTTAGCTTTCATAACAGCGTACAATCGATCTTGCATACTATATACAAGGTGTTTACAAACATTTCTATCAATATTAGCCCAAATAGACTTTATACGTGCCACTAACTCAGTTTTACATGAAGGAGGATTTTCTTGAAGTTTTTTCTTCATTATACACCATAAGTTTTTGATGGGATTAAGATCTGGTGAATTTTGTGGCCAAGGAAGTACCTTAATGTTGCGTTGGCGGAACCAATTCTTAGTTGACACCGAGGTATGCGGGGACGCTAAATCTTGTTGAAAGATGAAATCATCTTCAAATAAATCTTCTGATGATGGAATCATGTAATATTCTAAAATTTCTTGATATATCAGAGAGTTAACCTTTTCGTAGACGATGCATAACTTTCCAGGTCCTTCTGCACTCATACAACCCCAAACCATGACACTAGCAGCAAATTTTACGGAACGTTTAAGGCATTCTTTATCAAATGCTTCTTGCTTCATTCTCCAAACTCGAATACCTTGATTACCATATGAAACACAAAACATACTTTCATCACTAAATAATATATTTTTCCAATCTTCATTGCTCCATAAACGTCTTGATTTACACCATTTCAATCTTATACGTTTTTGTCTTGCAGTCATGAGAGGTTTTGTTTTCGGTACACGAGATTCAAATTTAAATTTATGGAGACGTTTTAATGTTGTCGATGTAGAAACTTCAACTCCTTCGTCTTTCCATTTTCGGTGCAAGAATCGCACACTTTTAAAACGGTTTTTCTTAACTATACGCTTCAGTTTCCTGTCATCTCTAGCAGATGTTTTTGGTTTTCGGCCACCATTTCGGCGATTATTTTGAAATTTTCCAATTTTTGGATATAGTGTTAGTATTTTACTAACGCTCGATTGCGAACAATGTAAATAATTCGCTATAAAACATTGATTTTTAGCGTGCCGATACAAATCAACTATACGAAGTTTAGTAGATTCAGGAATATCACTCACACGGCACATTTTAAGACGAAAAAGAAACAAACTGCAAAAAAGAATACTGATTTTAAATAGAATAGTCTGAATTTAATCAATGATGCCACCAGTTAAGAATTGGTAATAATTAAAGGAGAATTAATGTGAAATATTCTAATATTTTGAACCACTTGAATAAATATTCTAATATTTTGACTTTTCAAAATAATTTTTTTTGCAATTAATCTTTTCAAAAATGATATTAAATTTAAGATAACAAGTAAGTTTAATCAACAATAAGTTCTTAATAAAAATATCGTTTGCATATTTTCATTAAAAGACATTAAATTACCAAACGATATTTTCAATTTCTAAAAAAAAGGTAATTATTCTAATATTTTGAATATGAGTTGTAATAATTTTGCGATAGATTCTTAAATATGTAGTTTTATATTTAAGCGAACATATTTAATGTAATATCATAGGCCTGCGTTATAAATTTTATTTGCTCCAAATTTGAAAATTCTGTTTTACTGTCGAAAATTATTCATTTTGGTCTTGCTCGTTTTATAAATTCCACCAAGCGTAAAAAATGTTTATTATTATTATTCTTATTTTAATTTTATTTCTCTAGTTTCTTTATTTAATTTTTTAACTTTCTACTTTGTTAAATATGTAAAAAAAAATTCAATCGTCACAAATTTTCAAATATTGTTGAAGCACACAATAATACCTTATGTTAAAATAATTGCCGTATAGTATATAACTTCTATGTAAACAAATATAAAATAAAATTGTATGATTGTCTACGTGGCGTCAAATTGAGCAATATTAAAACACTAGCTGATACCCGTGACGTCGTTCACGTAGCATTAAAAAAAAAAAAAAAAAAAAAAAAAAAAAAGATAAACGCTTTAATTAAACAAAACGGTTCATTAACAATAATTTAAAATATATATAACATTTATCTTATAGAAGGCTATGCAGTAGTTTTTTTTTTTTATAGGGGACTTAAAGAACTCAGTCAAATAAAAGGAAAATGTGTTAGATAATATGAACAATCGCGAAAATGAAATTGTAACCACTTATACTGTAGAACAACTGTAACGCACCCCAATTGTACAGAAATCATGTTGTAGTGCATTTCAGAATTCCATATTAAAGAAAGAAAAATCATGTGTTAAACCTAAATAATAAAAAAAATATCCAACATTTCCATAATGCATAACTTCACCGGGACATTCTTTTCTGAAGCTGTGTATATGATCTATGTGTTTGTAAATATTCTAAATACAATGTTAAAATTTTGCTTAGTGAGAAAAAGTATAACGAATATTAAAATTCACCTTTAGCAATTTCTAATTATAGACAGAAACTTACTTGAATTCTTTTTTACAGTCCTGTATATTACGTGCAAATATGTATACGATCGCATATTTAGCTTAAATTATTCAAGCAAAAAACCCGATTCAAATTATTGAATTCATATTTCCGGGAATCGCTATTGCACTGGTGACTAATGCAGTTTATTGTATAGTCCGATACATGATTTATTTAAATTCTACAAACATCTCTTATTATATCAAATGTAGCTGAACTTCAGGATGCATTAGTTTTCCAAATACATACGATAATTGAAAAAGCTCTTCAGCAATCTTTTCTAATAGACCATACTTTGGATACAATATCTGAGATCTGGACACAGGTCCAAAATCTTTTATGCGTCTCTGTAAATGAACAACAAATGTGATGCAAATGATACTTAACTGCAAGCTTATTGTAGTAAATTTCAGTATTTATCATTGTATTGATTATCTCAGTATATTAATTTCATCATGTTTGAAATAGCGCAACACAATTAAAATACGCTGGGAATATTTTTTTCTCCGTAGACAATTATATTGCCGAACATTTTTCTGTAATCTTGTAAGTGAATGTTAAATCTTTTCACCCCATTTTCTACAGAAATCCTATTTTAGTGCACTTCAGAACCTGATATCAATTTCAATATCATTAAAATAACCTTAATAAAACAACATTATTAAAATACGTTGCAAATGGTTTTTCTTCACAGACCATAATATATTGAAATACTTTTGAGCTCCCTGTACGCACACTATAAGTGCTACATTTAACATATTCGATAGTAACCATGTTCTTCTGAACCTTAAAAATGCATGTAAATTTCATTACATTTAAAATTATGTAACATTATCAAAATACACCACAAATGATTTTTTCGCCTTAGACCATAATGTAAAGTTTCCTTTTGAGTGCTCCTGTGATTCAGCTATAATTGCTACCTGGTCCATTTTCAATGCCGCATATGCTATGGTAAATCTCAATAACGTATGTTATTTTCGTATGAATTCCACTATATTTACCCAAGTTGAAAAACGGACAGACAGACGGCAGACCCCACGCACTCGGCATCCGGTATACAGACAGGTTGAAGTCGTAAACACTTTTAGACCATGTTAGAAAGTGTCAAAAAGCGGGTAGTTTCCGCAAAACGAAAAAAAACAGTGTTAGGAAAAATATACTACAAAACTGTGTTTTAGGTGGCATTTTTGTATAATTTGTACATATATGCTCTGCATACCATAAAAATTTATAGAAATTTATTATAAAAAACATTCTTAAAAGTCACAACATATTTTTACTTTTTAAGAGCTAAAAAAAATGTGCAATTAACATCCATTTACAAACCTGTTTCCAGTAAACTTTGAGCACATTATGCCAAATTGAGATATTGACTGAGGGAATGTATTTTCTCACAATTACATTAAATCTTTAGATTTTAAGCCCGAAAGTGCATTTTTAAAGTGATATTTATTTATATTTTCAGACTTGAACAATTTTCAGAATTAACACACAAAATTTTTTTTTTTTTTATTTGTTGAGCTTTTCTTACTTTCTAAAAATGATAAAAAGTTTTTTCATTATCATTACGTCATTTACGATATGTATAAATTATTAATATTTTCTAGTCGTTTAATATTTAACCTTTAAAAAAACTTATTTCATTTTAAAATTAAATATTAACCACGCCCAGACGATAAACTTAATTTCCTTTAAATAATAACTTTTGATATCATAATTCAATCCCATTTCATTGCAACATCAGATATATTTATTTTATTTTCAATATGTGACGTCACAGTCGTCTCTTTTTAGCACTTACTCAAAATTACATTGTATTAGTAAAAATGAAAACTTGAAAACTTATACTTTGTTTCATATATGACGTTACATTGATATTTTTAAAATTCTTAATGGAAAGTATTCCTCCGACGTCACAATTGGTAAAAAGTTGAATTTTATAGCCTCGAACCGAAAAAAAGAAAAAGGTTCATTTTGATTACGGATTAATATCTGGAAAAACTACTAAAATATTTATATTCTTGTAAAGTGTGAAGTTATACTCTTGTAAAGTCTTCTAAGTGTAAAAGAAATTTTATATAATCGTTTGCGTGATATAAGAAGAAAAACAGTATTCCTCTGACGTCACAATTGGTGAAATTGCGGTTTTAATCTCGAACCGAAAAACAGAATAGGGTCCATTTATTTATTTCATTTTATTTTATCATGTGAAAATCTTTCAGTTGAAAATTAATTACAGAAGAGAAATAATTATTCCGTTTTTTTTTTATTTTTTGGCAACGAAAAAAGAAAGATAATTAAATATTATGGAAAATTTTTCAATTTATTCTGTATGAAAAATAGTGAAATATTGAATTATTAAGAAAAATATTTGAATAAAATAAATAAAAATTAGCCTATGTTCATTTCAGGCCAATAATTTACCTATATACAAAAATTCAAAGACATTAATCCATCCGTTTTGAAGCCAAGTTCATTCCAATTTTCGGACACACTTTCACATTTATAATATATATAAGGATGTAGATTTAAAGTGGATGTTGGGTTACAACAATGCCAAAGCACTTTTGAAAAAATAAGCCAATTGACTTTCTGTAGTTCACTAGTAATGACGCTCAAAGTTAAAATGTGCAAATGAGTTTAAAATTAAATTAAAGTATCGAAAATTTTCTATTAATGTATTGATTTTATGCCTTTTTTTACGTGAAAGGGGAGAAAACATATGAGTACATAAACGTCGATAAGCATACTAGGTATGTTCTGAAAAAGGTCTTCTAAAAAAAAAAAAAAAAAAAAAAAAAAAAACTAAATAGAACGCAATTTGTATTATTTTTTTTTTGGGAGGGGGGGTAGGGGGTGGAAAATCTCTAAAAAAGTTGCAAATAAGCGGTACAAATATACATACTATAAATTAAGAAATGATTTTCATAACTGAGCCTTATTCTGCTTCGTTTGGAAGTACAGAAATTTATGTAATAAATTATGACGTGGATCAAGTATTTAAAATATATTGTAATTACGATTTTTTTTTATAATATTTACTTTTTTTTAATAAATGTATACATTACGAAAATATAGTAATAAAGACAATTAAAGAATGAATATTTTCAAATATTTCTACTTTTTTTTTCATGTTTACTGAAAAAATAGTGTAGGGAAGTTGACTAAAATAAATTAACCTGCTTTTAAAAAGAAACAAAAATTGTCAAAAACATTATTGAAATGAAGCCTTCAAAAATGAATATTTTGCAATTTTGGCAATTTTTAATTTTTAACATTGGGAAATACAAAACAAAAATAAATTCACTAGAAATCAATTTTATATAAATAAATTTCCTATTTTAAAGGTTTTTTAAAACAATAAGTATCGTTGAAGAATAGTAAAGCAAACAAGATTTTACTGCGGAAATATTTCCAGTTGCGCCAACTTTTGAAAAATATTGGATGGGCTCAAAAAATTTTTGAACAAATAAATAAATATTGGTGGATAGAGATATCAAATTATTGGGTGGGCTCGTGCCCCATGGGCCCATATAAGTTTACGCCTCTGCATATTTCTAATTTTGAATAATTTTTATATTAATAAAATGCCGATCAAGAATGGGAAAAGTAACGAAAGTGGAACTTTGAACAACATTTTAAAGAGATTTGTTGTTGCATTGAAAATACAGATAAATCTGCGTTTGAAAAATAATCGAATAAATGAGACCTATTAGCAGATTTGTTACGTTAACGAATAATATTTTTTTCACTTTAAACTATAAAATTATGAGGAGAAAACAGGCACTGTTCGCACATGAGTAGTTAAATGTATTTTATACAAATGTTCATATTGTATCAAGTATGCAATATAGTGATTTTTTAATTGTACATCAAGGTTTCTTAAGCTTTTTGTCAAATTTTCAGAAGGGGCATTAAATTTGGCTGTAAACTGTATGTTACAAAAAAAGTTCGAATTTCTTGCAGAAACATTTGTATATTTACGAATAGTTCTGCTATAAGCACACTATTGCGACAATAGCTGTACATTAGTCATTCAGACTTTTTTTAGAGTGGCAAAACATTTCGGCAATTTTTTTTCTCATATGATCATAAATATTATTTTGTATTCATTTTTTTGGCCTTTTAATATCTATCTTGATAAAATCTTCATTTTAAAGTATAATTTTAGAAGTGTTCTTGAAATTCCTAAAATTCATCGACGCCTCATCAAGCATTGCAGAAATTATTTGTCAAAACGTCCAAAATGAAAAGTCTCCTGTCATTATCTTCTTTTTACCGTAATGAATGTATATTTAAAGAGTAATTATTAATTAAAAACATTAGAAACGTGTATTATACAGTTATTATATTATACGTGTTTTATATTATCAAAATCAACGTAATTGAAATCTTCTAACCAAATTACCTTTCTTCTTTGAACTTTGCTTGTCACAGAATGTTCAAATATATAAATACTAGGAAGTTTGATTAATGTAATTAAGAATATATTTCCTTATCTTGTTTGTCTAACATAATAATTTCCGGTTATATTTTAATAAACATTTAGTAATTTCACTGTCATATATCAAACGTTTCATAGGTAAATAAATATGTCTGTTAAATAAAATGTGGAAAAAAGAAACGCGAAAAAGATTCATGATCGTTATTTTGAAACAATTACTCACGCCGTTGTATAATGTTTTTCTAATTATATATAAAAAAAAATAATAATATACTTTTCCCATAATTAATGCGATGCATTATGCTTATAAGAGTTAGCTCGTGAAAACATACTTTTATTTAATATTATTAAAATATTTTAACTTCAATTAATTCAGATTTTAAAAGCAACAAATGAATTTCCAGCATGAGAAATTTCATTCAAAAACTCATTACATATAGATTTTTTCCTTTAAAGTTTTTGCATATTTCTCTTTTTAGGGTTTCGTTCATCTAACGAAACCCTATTCGTCTCTGTTTTCTGTCTGTCTGGCACAGAATCCGGACACAAAAACGTCAGACAGTTCAAATTTTGTGTGCTTCTGGAATAACTCTTGTCATACAACAAATCATAAAATTTTGAATAAGACTATTATTTTAATTAAATATATATATATTTTTAATGTCATCAGTTCATTTTCGTTGTTTTTTCTTCTAATTGTTTCCGCGCAAGTTTAAATATATATAAAAATTATTTCTTTTTTTTAATCTTTAGTTTTAAAAGAAATGGAGTGCTTCTGTTGCCACAATTACAAAATTGGTATTAAAAACTAAAAATAAATTAATTTCTCAAAAATATATTAAGATACGGTTACTAAACAAATTGGATTTAAAAGTATACATTTTATTTTCTATACGATGGTGTAAAAATTGAAAATGTGCAATATTTAGAAGTTTAAAAATTTTCAGTAGTGTAAAGTTCAAAATTGAAATTTCATTTCTTCTATTTGATGCACGCAAATTTAAACAAAATTATTATGCATGTAACATAAATTAATGGATTAAATAAATCACGTGTAAAACGTGCTTTATTTTTTTATTTCATAATATTGCATCCTATTTATCATCTATTTCGACACGCGAAGTGAAATATATTTTCATTTATTAAATTCCTATTCATTTAAACTACTAGCCGTCTCTGATGACCAGTTTGATCTCCCTTATGCTGAACTTTGCAACATTTTACTTTTATTCTTACACTAATTTACTTGCTTACCTTCACTAAATTTACAGATTCTGAAGATAATTCAACAAATCTATGCGACTAAGGTCTCTTTTAGGGAAATATTTCAGTATTCTGTTCTGATTGGCGCCGGAAAAGCCGTTTTTCGTTTGTTAATTTAATGATAAGGTGTCTGGAAGGAGATATTAAACGAAATCCTCTGTGCGATATGCGATCATGCTTATCCACTTGTTTTATAACCATTACCATAAACAATTTTAACACTAGAACCGCGGAAATATTTTCTCGATATTCCTAAAAATATTTCATATCAAAATTTTCATTTTAAGTTAATCACTTATTTATTTAAATTAAGATTCTGCATCATATATATAACTTATTTTATAAAGAATTTTCTGGTTTGAATCGACATTTATTTATTTGTTCTGGGTCAAATTGATCCGGTTCCGCGGTTCTAGTGTTAATATATTTTTTTCCATAATTAATGCAATGCACTGTGGTTATAAGGATTAGCTCATAAAAAAATACTTTTATTTAACATTATTAAAATATTTTAACTTCAACTAATTCAGATTTTAAAAGCAACAAATAAATTTTCAGCATGAGAAATTTCATTCAAAAACTCATTACATATAGATTTTTTTTCTTTAAAGTTTTTGCATATTTCTCTTTTTTTTTATAATCGTGAATGTATATTTTCGGTTATTAATGAAAGTTCCAAAACAATTAATCATGTAAAATAATTTAAAAGTATTATTTTGCCTGAATTGGTTTATTTATATTAATTAATTAAATTTTTGCGCTTTTATGAATTTTTTAGACTTCTTTCGATCGTAATTTTATATACAAATACCATCGCGCATTAATAATACACTACCTAAAATGATGAAATTCGACATATTTAAATAATTTTTTGATCACTTAGAAATGACAAAAGAAGATATTTTTAAGTAGGTTTTTTAATGAAAGGTTTTAGGTGCTTTCGTAATTATGTAAATACGTAGCACTTAGAATCGTCGTTCAGTGCGTCCAGTCCGTCTGTCCGCATGTAACAAAGGAAAAACTACCCAACCGAATCGTATGAATTTAAAAATATATAATTGTAGCATAATTTTGTCACTTCAAATTTTAAGAAAATCGGATGCATAGTTTAATTACAGGGACAATCAAAATATTCCGTTACATTACGCCCAATGGGAAAAATAGTTTAAAGTCCATTTTAATGATGTTACATTTTTTGAACATAATACGTTTGATATGATGCATCTATGAAGTACAGGGTGTATCTAAACTACTGGACAAAACTTTAAGGGGTGATAGTACACATCAAGACAAATAATATTAAATGGGAAACTAAGGGTCCCAAACGTCTGCCGAAGGAGATAAGCGCCATCAAAGTTTAGGGTCCAAATTTTGAAATGATTATAAAAAACGGAAAAATTGGTCGATTCTTTTCTCATTAAATTTTTTTTAGAAGTTTAGACATAAATTTAAATTTTGAGCTCAAAATCTGTGGTTAAGTAGTGCAAACTGAACTGTGTTCAATAAGAGTGGGTAGGTTCAAATTTGAAATTATTATAAAAATAGAAAAATTGGTCAATTGATTTGCGGTTTTCACTAATTTTTTTTATATCAGTATCGTCTTGAAAATAAATTTTGCAGATAAATTTCAAAAAATGCCGATAGAGGATGCTGTAGACTTTGGAATAACGTACAACTATTTTTTACCGTTATTTTTTGCATCACATTAATTTTTTTTAGAAGCTTAGACATATGCTTAAATTTTGAGCTGAAAATCTGAATAGTTGAGAGTGGTTAAGTAGCGCAAACTAAACTCTGTTCAATGGGGGTGGGGAAGTTCAAATTTCAGATGATTATAAAAAACGGAAAAATTGATCGATTCGTTTGCAATTATCTCTAAAACATTCTTTATGTCAGTATTTCCTTGAAAATAAATTTTAAAGATGTTTAAAAAAATTCCGTTAGATGGCGCCTTAAACTTTAGAGTAACCAAAAATTTTTTTTAACCGTTATTTTTTTCTTTTATTTAATAAAAGAAAAAAATTAAATCTTTAAATTTTTATCATTTATTAAACATCTTTAAATAAATTTTAAAGATGTTTCAAAAAATTCCGTTAGATTGCGCCTTAAACTTTAGAGTAACCAACAATTTTTTTTTAACCGTTATTTTTTTCTTTTATCGAAATAAATGTTTTAAAAGCTTAGAATTAAATTTTAAGCTCAAAATCTGAATCATTGTGATTAATTAAGTAGCAAAAAATTGCACTGTGTTCGTAGGGTGGGCATGGTAACATTTCAACTCCTGAACACAATTCAGTTTGCGCAGGGGTTAAGACCCCTGCCAACGATTCAGAATTTGAGCTCAAAATTTAAGTCCAAGCTTTTGCAAGCGTTCAATTAAATACAAAAAATAACAGTTAAAAATTGTTGTTGGAGATGCAACAAATAACGGTAAAAAATAGTTGTACGTTACTCCAAAGTCTAAAGCGCCCTCTATCGACATCTTTTCAAATTTATGTTTATAATTTATTTTCAAGATAATACTGACACAAAGAATAGTTTTAGTGAAAACCGCAAATCAATTGACCAATTATTCTGTTTTTTATAATCATTTGAAATTGGAACCTACACACTCCCATTGAACACAGTTCAGTTTACGCTACTTAACCACAGATTTTCAACTCAAAATTTAAGTTTATGTCTAAACTTCTAAAAAAATTTAATGACATGCAAAAAATAACGGTAAAAAATAGTTGTTCGTTACTCCAAAGTCTAAAGCGCCCTCTATCGGCATTTTTTGAAATTTATCTTTATAATTTATTTTCAAGACAATACTGACATAAAGCATAGTTTTCGTGAAAACCGCAAACGAATCGACCAATTTTTTCGTTTTTTATAATCATTTCAAAATTTGCACCCTAAACTTTGATGGCGCCTATCTCCGTCGGCAGACGTTTGGGACCCTTAGTTTCCCATTTAATATTATTTGTCTTGATGTGTACTATCACCCCCTTAAAGTTTTATCCAGTAGTTTAGATACACCCTGTATATACTAAAATATACATTATATACAATTTGTGATGAAAAGAATATTTGTTATTAATTTACAGGTCCATACAAATGCATTCAATTATATAATGGGATAGGAAGGAATATTGTTTGGGGCACGTTTTAATTAAACTGTTTCTCAATTTATGAAATTGATATATGCTGCTGAGGTTTACTACAAGGTACTTCCTGTATAATAGAAAGCACATAGCATTTATGTTTGCGCACAAAAGATTTTGGGTACTATACTGTATCCATGACACGACATCGCGGTGCTTACGGAGTGCCAACACAATGTGGGTCCATTGCGCGTAACCTCCAACTAAATATTAAGAAATGAAATAAAAAGATGAATTTCGAAGCAAAGCATGGTCAAAAAGTATAATTTAGAGTCTCTGGTGGAAATCCGAAGATTATTCTAGAGCTGGAAGCACGAGGTTAAATATAACCTCCAAAAGAAGGGGCGCATGTGGCATCCAAACGAGTTTGGTTACCCCATACTTCGATGTCATTTCACCGACTGGCGTCGGCAAAAAAAGGAGAGTCAAAAGGCAGTATGGTACCAAGAAGCACAGAAAAGGCATAGCATAAGGTATCCCAGCCCACGACTAACTCTAAGAACCAAAAAAAAGGGGGCCACATAGCTCACTAATTTTGGTGACAATCACCTGAAACCCGTTCACCTTCGAAGTTTCCCATCGGCTAACATAGCGGCACAGGTCCCGCGTTTTACTGGCATATGTTATCGGCCACCTGGACCGCACTACCAAACGAAGTTCCTGTACACACTACGCTTGCGCAGGTCCACAACTCCAGTAAACAAGTTTTTGGTTCATGCCTGGTCTAAAAGGGGGAAAATAAAATTTTGAAAAATAATTAAAAAACTGAACTCTGAAATAAGCTTAAGCTGTGACTAGAAAATTTTGCGACCATTGCCAGCGGCGAGTTCCTCACACACCAGCGGTCGAGGGTAGAATGAGCCAAAAGGGGAAGAAAAGGTCTTAAATAGCCGAGGTACAGTGAGCAAGCACCTCATTGGCCAATAGGAAAGTGAGGAAGTACCTATCCTCAAGGATGGAAGTGACTTCGTAAACAACTGAAATTTTGAGAAAGATAGAGTACCCAATTACAATTACAATTAAATTAAAATATTTAAAAGAAAGTAAAAGGAAGTCGAAATAATAAAACAGTAACAAAATAAAATTACAATTAATTAGAAAAGCTGAAAAACGCGACTGTACAATACTACAGAATGCTGCATGACGTCAGGGGTAATTCCAAATCTAGTTGAAAATTTCTTTCAAACTAGGGGAAATATAATTTTTTCCCAGGAATTCTGCTTTAAGTGACGGCAGAAGGATTCCTTCTGGATGTTTTGGAACATGGGATGAAGTTATCATCTCGTGAAAGAATAGCTAGGGGCCGTTTCCGGTTTTTCCCCACTGTTCCATCATAACGCCTAATGGCATTTAAAGCAGGATTCCGCACAGCAGGGACTGACCTGTGAAACTTCATTGTAAGTTTCTTGATTTGCGCAAAAATCGGTTTAATTTTAAGGTCACGATGAATGACGTCATTGCGGACATAACGGGTTGCTTTGGTAAACCTACGAAGAAGCTTATTCTGAAAGGTTTGAACTTTTTCAAGTCTGGTTTTAACTGTGCTTCCATACACAACCGAACCATAAGTTATGATCGGTCTGACCATGGATTTATATAGTAACAATTTATTTTTCATAGACAGGGAGCTGTTCCAAGCCAAGAGGGGATTAAGGGAACCCACGGCGCGGTTCGCACGATCCAGAGTTTCTGTGATGTGCGTGCGCCATGTTAATTTAGAATCTAGGTGAATACCTAGGTACTTATAATCTGACCTCCAGGAAATTGGTACATCATTCAGTTTGAAATTTAAATTAGCGATGGGGTTAGAACGTTGGTTGGTGAAAAGAATGGCGGCACTTTTGGCACTATTCACTTTAATTTTCCATTTTTTAAACCAAGCCGAAAGTATATTCAAATAATTTTGAAGTTTAGAGAACACTCTTTGTGCTTGTTTGTGTTTGTATAGCATGGCTGTGTCATCGGCGGAAATCGCTAAGTCGATGTCAGGCTCTTTAGGAATGTTGTTAATAAAGACATTAAAGAGAGTGGGACCGCTCAGGGAACCTTGTGGTTCAGAGCTAGCAATAGGTTTAGGGTTAGAGTAGGAACTTCCTACTCTAACAGAGAAGGATCTATTTTTAAAGTAGTCTGCATAAATTTTAATTAGTTGAGCAGGAACTTTTAGTTTGATTAGTTTAAAAAGAAGAGCGATATGCCAGACTTTATCAAAAGCCTTTTGGATATCGAGAAAAATTGTTCCCGTCACCCCGCCGGACGTGAAACCGTCATGAATGAGTTCAGAAACTCTCCAAATCTGATGGGTTGTTGAGTGACGTGCTCTAAATCCGAATTGCTCCGCAATCAGCACGTCGTTAGAGTTTAGGAACTCCTTCAGGCGGTTGACGAGAACATATTCATACACTTTAGATAAGCAGGAGAGTAAAGATATAGGTCGAAAGCTGGTTGGGGCGTGGTTGTCTTCCGCCCCACTTTTCAGCAGGGGAACGACAATAGCCTTTTTCCAGCAATCAGGAAAAACATTTAAAGTCATCATGCAATTAATTAATAGAACAATATAAAGAATAAATTTGTTAGGTAAGTTAATAAGCATATTATTAGAAATGCGGTCCTCACCCGGAGACTTATTCTTTTTTAAGCCTGAAATGTACTCCCGGACCTCGGTAGGCGTGGCCGGGGGTAGCGTGTTTGGTGTGTTTTTGTTTAAGAAATTTTGGACTGTGGTCTCCAACACAGTTGCAACCCTGGGGTTGTCCATGCCAGAATTTGGTGTAAACTGACTTCTAAGACTTTCAGCAATAGCTTCGGCCTTTTCAGTGTTAGTATAAGCCATGCCATTAGGGCATCTGATGGCCGGAATGTGTGTTTGTGACCTACGAATGCGGGAAGCAGCCTTCCAAATGGTGTTGTCTTCAGTCGAAAGAGATTCGACAAAAGTGTTCCAGCGCTCGTTTCTAAACTTGGAGATAGCAGCCTTAATTTTTCTATTAAGATGATTTAACTGGGTCCTAAAATATTGCGTGCGATAGATCTGCCATATCCTGCGAGCGCGATTTCGCTCGGTTATCAATTGCCTGACCTCCTCCGGTAGTCTGAGAAATGCAGCAGTGGTTTTTCTCGGCTGAGAACACTGCTCAAATGTATCTCTCAAGACGTCACCAAGTTGACTGATGGCAAGTTCCGCCTGCTCTTTCGTTTCCGGCAGAGTGGGCGGAATTTAAAATCTTCCCATCTAGTATGAATTTGCTTGCCAAGATCGAGGTTGTAAGAGTCAACTTTGTACCGGAGAAGAACCGGCAAGTGGTCCGAACTCAACTCGTTCTGCGTTTGAATGCAGTTAAGATAAGGAAAATTGCGGGTGATCGCTAAGTCCAAGTAATTATTAGAAAAAGGGAAAGTGGGTGAGGGGGGCGCTATAATTTGCGCAAAATTTTGATTCACCCATTTCCTGAG
The DNA here is from genome assembly GCA_964019185.1 of Maratus speculifer. NCBI lineage: Eukaryota > Metazoa > Arthropoda > Arachnida > Araneae > Salticidae > Maratus > Maratus speculifer. Next base: position 272,994,221 of record OZ025289.1, on the reverse strand, counting down.
TTTGGTTCCAAACCCATTAGTAGATCTACAGTGCCAAGAGGGATGAGTAGCATTAAAATCACCCGCAAGAATAAAATTTGGAAAAGTATTAGTGAGCCGGGATAAGTCTTGCTCCAGCAGATTTCTATCATTTAAAGGTGGTACATAAATGGCTGCTATAAGAAGTTTTGGAATATTGGGAAAGTCCAAGACAATCGGAGTAACTTCAATACAATTTGTAGGGGGAATATTAATAAAAGTAGCATTAAATCCTCTTTTAACATAAATTGCAGTGCCGCCAAAGCTGCGGGAGTTATCACCCCTACGAGCCCTGTCAACATTGAATAACTCGTAGTTGGCAATTCTGGAGATATTTCCCTGGGAAAAGTGAGTCTCACTGACCAAAACGATGTCTAAATTGTTACTATAAACCCAAGCGCTGAATTCAGTAGCCTGTCTTTTTAGTCCATTGGCATTAAATATACCAATAGAGAAGGTGTCCAAATTACTAGTAGCTGGGAACATGGCGATAGGAAAGATAAGTCTAAAATGGGGATGCAACCATCAATGGATGGCGCTACCTAAACAGTTTTGGAAACAGAGAGAATATTATTTAAAAGGATGTTAACCCGGTCAATCTGCGTGGATGCCTTGCGCAGTTCCGGGAGGGCTTTATTAAAAACCGTCATAACAGTAATTTCACCAAATCTATCACAAAAAATAAATAAATTAGTAATGAACTCGGCGATCGAAAATGCATCCGTTACTGGGGCCGAATTTGAATTTTGAGGAACAGAAGGGGTGGTGGGTGGAGCAACCTTTTGTCCAATAGCAGCTTCCCTGAAAGACAGGGAATTTTCAGCTTTTCTGTTGGAAAAAAAACGATTAGAATTCACAGAAACAACATTTTTAGTGTTGGCCTTTGATTTTGGAATAACATTTGAATTTAAGTTTAAGTTTTTGCCTTTCTTAGGGGGGGTTGTTTTAGGGAACTTTGGACAGTTCCTAAAATTCGCAGGGTGATCACCGCCGCAGTGACAGCATCGACAGGGAGTGTCAAAAGATTTTACACATTCTTTCGTCTTATGTGCACCGGCACATTTAAGACATTTCGATGGTAAATTACAAGAAATGGATGAATGGAAAAATCCCTGACAATTATGACACTGTGAGGGACCTTTTTATACTGTATCCGAAATACTGGATACTATTATACAAAGATCTAAATATTTTTAAAACTTCGTTATAGTACGATCATACCTAACACGCAACGCTTTACGTGCAATTTCAAACTTCTTTATATTGCGAATGTTGAAATCTAAAGAAATGTTCTTATAAATTTTCAAATCAAATCAAAAAATAATAAAAAAAAATTCTGATAGTAAACTAATTTTGATTATACTTGTTATATTTTTCCGATATTGCATTTGTAAAAAATTTTCCAATGCTGTATTAACTTAGATAAATGTTGCCTTTGTTCCGGTAATATTTGCAATAAAATGACATTGTTGCAGAAACATTATCCACAGATTGCAAGTAGTAAGAACAAAATTCCTGTACTAGCCAAAAAATAGCCAATTAAAACAATATTTCCCAATATTACTTTTTTTTTTACTAGGATAGTTACTGCAGAGGCGCCATTTCAGAACTTTCTCGAGGATGGGAGGGGGCAAAATTTTGTTTGGGGTAATGGTACAGCCAAGAGTACGGTTCAAGAGGGGTAACTTACCCCTCCTTCCGAGCGAGAATCGATGAAAAATCCGTTTTAGACGGTATTCATCTTAGCAGATATAGACCTTCAAGATATGGACTAAGTAAATTTTCCGTTTAAGACAAGATTAATTTTAGTCAGATTTCATTTTTTCAAGTATTCTCTAAATCGTTCTTTCTATAGACGAGCATAAGTGTATTGCAGTAGAAGTTATAAAATAAAATAATGTTATTTTCCCCGACATTTCGACTTGTTCTTTGCATGTTTTACTGCAGAGGTAGAGGAGAGGATACTGAGAAGAAGAGAACTGCATAGGAGACATTTCAACAGATTCTTGCGGGGTAGGGAGGGGGGGTTGGGCAAAGTTTTCTTTGAAGGAAAAGATCTGAAATAGCTTTCAAAATTTTGCCCTCTCAAACTTCTTACTTTCACAAGTATGGGTCTCTTCCGGGAATATATATATCCTATCAAAAACATGAATGTGAAAAAATGCCAAGTTCGTTAAAGGTTTCGCTAATAAAAGAAGTGAGATCTAACTGCAAACCAAGTTCTTTCAGAGCTCCTTAAATCATAACTCCTGTCATGCATAATATTATTCAATTGCTTAAAATGATTTGTTATGTTACTTGTTATTCAATAGAGCGACTTAGCAAATATTTTTTATTATTTTTTGTGGAATTATACAAAATCAATTTGTCAATCGGCCGTGCAAATCACCGCGAATTTTGCCAATTGGACTTGGAAAAATAGTTAATTTGGCAAATTATTTTTATTAGTTTTGGAAAAAATATAATTTTTTAAAAGAATCGTAAAAATATTTCTAACATTGTGGAAATATATGGTATATTTGTTAACCGGCTTCGGGGAAAAAATCACAGATATCAACATTTGGTTACACAAAAAATCAAATTTGTCCATCAGACGCACAAATAAAAAAAAAATTAATAGCTATTGTGGAAAAAATTGGAAATTTCATCTAATTGTAAAAAAAATCATGAATTTAGCCAAAGTGTCGCGTGAAAATTTGAGAATTTCATAAAACGATCATAAATTTTAACAGCCAGCTGCGGAAAACCCCCAGAATTTTAACAAACAATTGTATGATAGAATAGCGAAGATAAGTTTGATCAGTTAAAAATGTCTTTTAGTTGATCATTTATATAGGATTTGGCAAGGTAATTGGAAAATAACCAATATGCTGAAACTATCCCTGAAATACAAGCAATGCAATTCTTATCAAAATCCATTATGTAAAGTTTTAAAAAAGGTTTATCTTCGAAACTTATTTTCATCTGATTGTTTAGTGTTTTCTTTGCAATTACAGAGTTCGCACTGTTCCTAAAATTTTTGTACTTTCCTACCAAAATTTTTCAACGGTAATATTTATTGTATAATTCTATTGTAGATGTTGAACGGACCTTCCAAGAAAAGTTTTCATTTAATATACTGGTAGCAACGTGTGAAAATTTTAGGAACGGTGCGAGCCCTGCAATTATGTAACAAAACAACATACAATATACTAAATATTATGGTCTAAAATTTCTACTGAAAACAATGCAAGTCTCATTCAAATCCATAAAATAGAATTAAAATGGCTAATCCTTCATTATAGGATTCACTTCATTATAGAACTTCCCACCATACTTCTATAACTTAGTAAAATTTAATAATTTTTTAGATATTAAACTTTCTCTGAAAAATTGTGTAAGTAACATACTGAATTTCACTGAAATATCTTTAGCGGAATCTTTCTTACCTCTTTCAGGGACAAGTAATCGTCTTTCTGTAATGTCGAATTCCCGAAGTAATATTAAAAAATTTTTATTCCGAAATAATTACCAGTTAAGTTGGAATGCAAAGTACTACTCTGTACTTTCCATCCCAACTAAAAAGCTACAAATTTGTCCGCAGATGGTAAATTAAGTATTTGGTTAATATTTTTGGTTGTTATTCTTCTTTAATGGAAATAATTTTTAAACAAGGTATATATTAAAAAATTTGTTCTTTCTTCTAAATTTTATAGAACAAATAAATATTTTAATGGCTCTTACAATATTTTGAACAAAATAGTGCTTTAAAATCCCATATAGACTTACAGAGTTAAAGGATTATCTTGAAATGTGAATAGTGAAGAATAAGGGGCTATGCAAATATAACGTTATCAACTTTTTGGTAATTTTGGACCGCTTTTCCCCTTTCGATATCATACATTATCATCCATCGACCCCCTCCCCTTCTTCAGGAAGGATATCATTATCAAAGTGTAATTTATTTATTTATTTAGTTAGTTAGTTCTTTTGTTTAGAATAATATAAAATAACTATTAAATTTATTTTTCGCATACTTTATTGAATCAAATGAAGATACGTCAGTAAAATATCTTTATATTTAAATAACAATTAAAAAAGAAATAGTTACTATTTAAAAGTATTTTACAATAGCTTTTTGTTAAATAAAGCATTCAACAGTAATAAAGTCTAGTTGCAATTGCCCCGAATGAAAGAGGCTAGGAAGGCCAGACAGAAATTCTTATCAACAAAACAAATGGACAGCATTCTTTCTCTTTTATTTATTAGTAAACATAAGCTTATTTTCAAATATACTTCACGTATGGCTTTTTAAATTGTGATTATGTATGCATATATATATGAAGATGAATATAATTTAAAATGTTTGCATAATGCCATATTTTAGTATTAGATAATATTATTATAATTTAGTAATTTTAATAATAATTTTGTATTTTCATAAAAATAGATAACAGACTAAAAAAAAGATAATGTACTATTTTGAACCTAAGACCATGCTACAAATAAAAAGAGACAATTTTGCTTGGATCCAAAATGATATCGATATCAAAAGACAACCCCCCTTCCCCCTAGAGATATCTTACAGTATCATGTGCCATCCCCCTACCGCTCCCCTAAAATGATAACGTTATATATGCACAGCCCCGAGGAAAACAACAAGCTGAAATTTTCAGCTAAAAATAAGGAAAAAAAATTATTAATGTCTTATTTAAAAATAGAAATGTAATGTAAATATTTTTTCAGTTTTTTGAAAACAATATAAAAGTCTAAAATAATATTATTAAAGGATATTATTCATTCGTAGGATTCATTAGATATTATAGAGCATGGAATTTTGGAGTGAAAAAGTAATAAATACACTCGATACGAATAAAATATGCAATAACAGTTTGGAAGAATCAAATTCTGGAAAAATAAATTACACTTTTTTATCCCAAGTTGAAGTTTATTCGAGTTTAAAAGTTTTGGGTCCAATTTGAACACTTTTCTCAAAAATGACAAGAACTGCAGGCGCTTTACCAAGCAAAACACTTACAAAAAATTTGAGCGAAGCAATTTTTACAGAGAAAATTTTTTGTATTTTTGTTGTCCATCACGATAAAACATGTACGAAAATAGAAAGCAGATTTTTCATTATATATTCGTTATTTTTAACGATCTGTTCTTATACCCAATGATCAGAAGTTTTAAACTTATTTTAGGGTATAAAATTCAATGTGTAAAATCCCTATTAATTTTAAAATCAAAGAGGCTGACATGATGTTTTAGATTCTGATTTTTTACTATGGACACAGCTAAAAGAAGAAAAAAAATCAGGTGTAAATCATAAAATATAAAACACATTCCAATGTATCTATAGCTTTTTAATAAACTTCACCATTAATAATGTCAAAAAAGTTATGTAAGTAAGTAGTTTAAAAGTAGCCAAAATCATTTAAAGTCTCGATTTCAGCGATTTCAGTCACAGTTGAAAGAGTGATCGAATTCTTTCCGCAACCCCATATATACTCTACAAATTTATATATAAATTATAAATTATGCTAATATTTAATTTTAAAAACTTGTACACAGTAGAAAATTTAATTAAAAAAATTCTGACAATAGCAGGAAATGTAGTCGAAATCTTTTATACAATGAGGTATAAAAGATACATATCTACAGAATTTTATGTACACTCTGTATATTAACCCCTTCGAAACAGGATTCCATTTGTTTCATTTTAAATCTTTCTTTAGCAGTTTTTAGAAACAGGAAAATTCCTGTAGTTGAATCGCGAAAATCCTCACATTGAATGAGGTAAATGTTACATTTTTTTTTTTTTTTTTTTTTGAGAATAATGAAGGATTCATGCCATAGACAGATCGTGATTTGTTTTGTATAGCTTTGTATATTATTTATAGAAATGACACTCATCAAGTAATACAAAAATATTTAGTTCAGTTTAAAGATGCATGGCACAACTTAGAACGCAGAGATTATCGCTAATGAACAAAGCTCATAAATACATAACTCTCGTAAACACTTCAAGATCTATTCAAGAAATCAAAAAACTATTCAAATATGTTGGGAAGTGTTAAAGAACACTCTTAAGAAATTCATCCTCGTACAGAGTTATACATAAGAAATATTTTGTATACCCCTGCATTTGTTCTCTAGAATTTATACAAACCAAGTAATAGCATTAAACAAATTATTTAAAGACGCATTTCACAACTAAAAACATTCTTCCACCATTTATCATTTATAGACAATATAGTAATAGAGATCTTTTATGTGTTCCTGTAAATGACCGATAACTGTTATGCATGTCTTACTCTGCAGAAAGCATATTGTGATGTACATTAATAATGTATATAAATTTCATTATGATTAAATTAGCGTAACATTAAAATACATGGAACACAATTTTTTTCATAGACTTTTATGAAACCAGGTTATTTTGACTGACTCTGTAAATGAATGCTCAAAGTTTCGTACTTTGTATTCTACGAAAATCATCTTTTAGAGTACTTCGGAAATGTATATCAATATCATTAAAATATACCGCAAATGATTTCTGACTTCGCAAATGATTGAAAAAAAAATACAATTTGTAATTTAAAAAATTCCTGCTTTTCTTTTTTTTTCCTTTGTTTACAATTACCTTTTTTACAAATTAGTAAGAAAAGCGCAAAACTTCGATGCTTCTGCTTATCAAGCATCAGCGATAATATAAAATACGTAGAATTTGGTTCCTTTCCTTTTACATTTCACTGTATTTCACATAAAACAAAACAAGTCATTTGCAACATTTGTTCAAATATCTCGTTATTATTAAAAATATGCATGAATATCCGAGTACAGGATGTGAACATGTGATATTTAAAATGAATAAATGAACTGCGATATTATATACCAATACAAAAACTGTATAATGCTCTGTTACATCTTAAATTTTGTAACTTTGGTAGTTAAACATCCCATACGCTAATAAATGTATAAAATTGTAAAATTGAATACCAATTTTTAAAAAATATGCCTATAAAGTATCGTTATCTTATTTATCTACTTCAGTTGTATATTCAAACTAAAATTCCAAGGCTAAAGACACAATGGACATAGCAATATTTTACGAGTGTTTCTTAACATTGGTTCATAAAATAGAATTACATTTCTATTTCCTTGAAGTAATGGACACATATCAGCATGTAAGGTAAACTGGAAGAACCACGTTTCTTGAATTAATATATCATTTCATTTAACATATGAATGACTGTTTATTTACCTGTGTATACATCACTGCATACTAAATTTGCACATTATGAATTGCATGGTTCATTTTCATGTCGTCCGCAACAGTTTCATTTATTTTATGTATGTAGCTTACCTTTCTTCGTTACCCAATAAATAACGCTAAATACGTTTTACACTTCTGAGCTCAATTCTTTTACTCATTACCTTATTTGAAATTATTAAGTCACAATAGAATTACCGTTGTTTGAAAATTACAGTCCATTTTTTATATAAAAAGGGATTTTTTATGAATTTATATTTATTGTAATTTTTAAGTACGTTTGTGGTTTATTATTGTTTGTAGTTATTTATTGTAGGTTTTAAGCACCTTTTTAAGTACGTTTGTAATTATATAAATGTTTAGCACATATAATCGTCAACTGGTTATTCCGTCTGTCCTCATTTAACAGTACAAAAATTACCCAATCAAATGGTTTGAAATTTTTAATATATATTCGTTACAGAATTTGGTCGAGTCATTTAAAATTTTATGAAAATTTAATGAAATTTAAAAAAGATATTAATATAAGTTTTCTTCATTCTGATAAATCCTATCATAATTAATTCATCGGTATCCCGTGATAGGTAATGATTTCAGGTTGCCATGGCGATTACATCCTATTTAAGATAAAATCATATTATTTCATATTACTGAATTCAATATATATAATCTAAATAAATTTTGTATTAATGCATTTTTGGATAAGAATGCAACAGTTATTGCACCACGATCTGAATATTTATAAAACTAGTTATGGTAGGAACGCCTTCATTTTCTATGTTTCACGTACTATATTCGACTTGATTATACTTCTTCTATGTACTAAAAGAATATTTAATTTTAATCATTTTGAGCAAGTATATTTAAATACTCACTTATATTTCGGAATGTTTCATCAGAAATTCTCGCAGAGTTCTGCTATTATTACTGTTTCTAGGCATTTAATTAGCAAGTTTAATCCTTATATTTCACGTCACTATACTTTTTTTTTAAATAAGTAAAAAAATACCTCAGTCCACTTATAACATAGTTATATCGTGTACTCAGAGTTCGTAAGGGTACTTACTTTTGAATACCAATGATTCCATAAAGTAAGCCTGAAAATCTTGCAGTTAAATATACAAAATATTTATTTCTGAAACATTGGTTATCAAAAGTAAGCATCAGTATGAACCCCGTGTACTATGCATTTGCATATTCAGGAAGCGGTGAGATGCTTAATTTTGCCAATTTTTCTGAATTGTAATACTTACTTTATTTAATTATAGCATTCTGCCATTACATTAGGCGAAAATTATTATTTGGAAATAGGGGTGTCGAAATTAAACATCTATAACAACTCTTTATAGTTATGTAGTGTAATGTATATCTAGTGTAATGAAAAAAAGAATTAAGCAGTATAATATTAATATTTCTTACAATATTATTTTTAACTTGGTAAACACTTTTTAGCTCACAGGCTATCATAGCCTGAGAGCTTATGTGCCCGTCCGTTCTGTATGTATGTACGTAACGCGATAACTCATGATAAAAATATCCGATCCACTTGAAATTTTGTATGTAGGTATATCCTGACAAGGCGCTTCCCTGATTAGTTTTTGGAGTTCATTCGATATGTATAAGAGGGGGAACGTTGGGCTCATGCCCCCCGTTAGTTGATATAGATGGGATTTTCATGCAGAATTAAGTTTTCAAAATTTAGATTAGGATCATTCTGATGAGGCGATTCCGTGACTGTTATTAGGTGTTCATTGATTAAGTATAAATAGGGGGAACAGGGGTTCTAATGCCCCCCCCCCCGTTAGTTGATATAAATGGGATTTTCATGCAGAATTAAGTTTTCAAAATTTAGATTAGGATCATTCTGATGAGGCGATTCCGTGACTGTTATTAGGTGTTCATTGAATAAGTATAAATAGGGGGAACAGGGGTTCTAATGCCCCCCCCCCGTTAGTTGATATAAATGGGATTTTCATGCAGAATTAAGTTTTCAAAATTTAGATTAGGATCATTCTGATGAGGCGATTCCGTGACTGTTATTAGGTGTTCATTGAATAAGTATAAATAGGGGGAACAGGGGTTCTAATGCCCCCCCCCCCGTTAGTTGATATAAATGGGATTTTAATGCAGAATTAAGTTTTCGTTCAAAATTTAGATTAGGATCATTCTGATGAGGCGATTCCGTGACTGTTATTAGGTGTTCATTGAATAAGTATAAATAGGGGGAACAGGGGTTCTAATGCCCCCCCCCCGTTAGTTGATATAAATGGGATTTTCATGCAGAATTAAGTTTTCGTTCAAAATTTAGATTAGGATCATTCTGATGAGGCGATTCCGTGACTGTTATTAGGTGTTCATTGAATAAGTATAAATAGGGGGAACAGGGGCTCTAATCCCCCCCCCCCCGTTAGTTGATATAAATGGGATTTTCATGCAGAATTAATTTTCATTCAAAATTTAGATTAGGATCATTCTGATGAGGCGATTCCGTGACTGTTATTAAGTGTTCATTGAATAAGTATAAATAAGGGGAACAGGGGTTCTAATGTCCCCCCCCCCTTAATTTATATAAATGGGTTTTTCAAGCAGAATTTTCAGATTTCGTTCAAATCTCTGAATAGTTTTGGAAGTTTAATGGTTAAGTATAAAAGAGGGGGATAACTCTTTTTAAATTATATAAATGCTAAATGGGTTTTTATTAAGAATTATCTAATTTGCTCTGAATTTTGGATATAGATTTTTTATATGATAAAGCATGTCTTTGATAGTATAGGAGGTTCAATGATTAAGTATAAAAAAAGAGAAAAGGGGAGAGCTGTTTCCCCTTCTTAATTTTTTTTTTTCGAACGGTATTAACCCTTGAAAATATAAAGCTTTAATGTGCAATTAGTATTTGTAGCCTGTGAGCTCAATGCCTTCAGTTTAACTGGGCAGTATTCTTTATTTATATTGCAAAACTTTGCCAATCAAAGCATTATTAACTGCATATTTGTAACTCTACATATTTTCTCTAATTTATTGCTGTTACTTTCTTATACGTTTAGAAAAAACATGTATTTCAATATTGCTACTTTCAGCGGATAATTTGTAGCTGTCTAGAAGAATAAATGTAGATCTTTATGACGTAAAATATTCCAAAAATTATATTTAAGCCACTACTTAATGTTGGTTGTTTCACATTTTGACAATAGGTTTATAAATATACATACATTTTAGCTATTTCTTTGTATCTTAATATGTTATTTTATGTATAAACTAAATTTTTTTTTACAAAATTTGCACCAACCTAAGAAGTTTATATTCATATTCTACATAAATGCGCTAAATTGATTTAGTAGCTTATGAATTACGGCAGTTAAAACAATGCTTCTTACAGAGGATGCAATAAAATAATTTTTACATTTGAATTTTTTTTTTATCTTTTATATTTGCTTGACAGGAAAGTGTTGCATTCCATGCATAGCATGTATCATGAGCTTGCGTCATGTTCATCTTGAATTTCACAAAGTGTGAAAACATATTAAAATAACTTTATTTCGATAAATATATCGTTTTTAAGACTGAAAGTTTAGTTTATAATTTTAGTCTATTATGAATAAAAATTTATATTTATAAGTATCACACTGACAAATTGAGACATTTTATAAATTTATATTATTTAAAATGTCTTTTTTTATATTTATATTCATTAATAGTTTCTATCAAACTCTAAAACAGTATTGAAAGAAAGTTTTCAATATTTTATTATTTATTTATTTATTTATTTATTCATAGAAATGTTCAATACTATCGATAAATTCAAATCTATAATTCTATAAGAGAAAAAACAGTACATTTCGAAAAATAGAGTTAAATAAAAAAAAAAATTAAGAATTAAAAATAATTTAAACTAAGAAAAATGCTTTTTTATAAATATAAATGCGTACATATATAAATAAAATAAATTTGAAGGCTTATTTAAAATTCTATAAACATAAGTCAAATTCTTTAAACATTAGTTTGACTATATTATCTACATAAAAGTGATGTTGGAATTTAATATTTTTAAAAAGTTTTTAAAGTTATATATTTTAAAATGTACCCTTTTCATATCTATTAAAAAGTGCATTTATTAACTAAATAAAAATGTAAAACAAAATAAAACTAAACTGTTATTTTTTAAGATTATGTATTATGTATATTTATGATTAAAAAAAGATATATGTATATATATATCTGGATTAATTTAGAGTTTTATAGTAAAAGCCTTTTTTTTATCTTATTAAAAAATTCATTATGTAAGTTAATATTTATTTGTAAAGAAAATGCTTTCTGTTAGATAATTGCATATAATTTTTTAAATGATGTTAAATTTGTCATTAAAATACTGATCATTATAAAATATACGGCAAGTGTTTAAAAGACTTGAATTGCTTTGATTCTTCTAAAAACTAGTTTTCTCATTAAATGTAACATTTATTTAACGTTTACTGTATGTGAAATAAAACTTTCTCATCTTATGTGAAATATTACCTATGAAATAACATTTACAGTTCATTGTAATTTCTGTCAGTATTAAAAATTATGAAATTCCATATATTTGTTTTACATATATCTAATGTATATTTATTCATGTTTATGGCTTTAAACGTAATTTTAGTCTCAGTCTCAAATTATACATCCGAACTCAATAAACACTAAAAAAATGTAAACAACACATTTAAATAGGTGCTTATTTATTATAAATAAACTTAATGTTCATTTTTAATTTTTATTGTACTAGAATTAAGTTTCCTCTATTTAAATATTTTTTTTATGTATTATTTTTTACGCTATAGTAAAAGTTTCATTTGCGTTTTCTGAAAAACTGTTTTCTTCATTATTTACGTTTACAAAAAATATTATTTCTTAAAAAAGTTTTGAGATATTAAAATAAAATTTTGTCAGAAGCTTTTGTTTATTTGTTGGCATTTTGTGGAAGAAAAATATAGCTTCTGAATATGTGTTTATAAACTTAATGGCTATTCTTATTTTTAAAAAAATCTGTATTTTTGAATAATGTTCTATGCACAAAATTTTTTTTATCTTAATAAATATACGAGGCATTGCAAATATACTGAAATATACTTAAAAAAAAATTTCTTTGTGAATGTTAGAAAAGACTATTCTATCGGCTTTTTAATTTAATTTAAACTATTTCTTAACACTTTGTTGTAATTTAATTAAATACATTCATTCATTGAGAATTATTTTTTTATGTAAAACAAAAACGTTGAATGAACCAAAAACACTTCTAATTAAATTTACGCTTATTGTTTATTTTGTTAGATTTACACTTCTATTTTAGACAGTTATTTCTAAAAATTATCTTTTAAAATGTGTATTAGTTAGCATTTCCTTCCGTTTCATAAATTGTTTGATAAAATATTATCTACACAACAATATCACCACTAATTAAAATGAAAAGGCTTTATTTTAGGCTTTTCATTATTACATACAATAAATGTTTAGGTATTTTCATTTTCATATAAAAAAAGAATAGTATTTATTTTTTTAATAAATGTTATAGGTGTTTAATTATATCTGTTACTACCAGATGTCCACTTTTTCTTCACAATCATTTTATGAAAACTGGTTTGAAACTTCAATTGTTATTTATATTTGGAAAGAATATTTTTGTTCTCTTTTGTAAAACTAAAAATGTTTGTGTTTCGGAATTTAGTTCATAATAGCCTTAAATTTTACACATTTATGGACCTACAGTATTAGAAATTGATTTATGAAAATATAATTTTTTAACAACTCCTAAAATATTCATTGAATTTGAATGAAATTTCATATATTATACAAGCTGTGTGTCAAATCACTTACAAAAATAAAATTACATACATAATTATAAAATAAAACACATAAGGCCAAAAACTACATTTTCGTAACCTACAACATGGTAACTGATTTATGAAATATCACATTCAATTGAAATTAATAGTTAATAAAACCGCCTTTCATTACAAAGCTCATTTAATTTTAGATGGAATTGATAAAATGACATTTTCAATGTACTTCTGATAAATTATCTTACACTTTTGGCCTGTTGAAGCTTTTCCTTCTACAAGTGATGTATATTGCATCCTGTTAGGATAAATCATTCGAACGAGCTGTATCTAAATGTTTTCGAACGAGTTCAATTCGTAATTAACAGGCGGATGAACTAAAAAAACAACATTTTATTCATCACATCAATCTTTCATTGATTTTTATATGTGAATACTTACATTTTCTTATGTGATGATATAAACTATACTATAATATTGCATTGCAAATGGAACAACAGTCAAACATATACACAAAACTTTTGATTCAATTCTATGCATAAATTCATACAGTTTTGGATGATACAATATGGCCATACTCATATAGGGATACACAGACAGATAGACATTTATTTTGTATAAACATCTTTTTCGGAATCTCTGACCCATAAAACGTGTAAATCTGTAGAAAGCCGGATTCTGAAAAAAAAAATCTCAATTAGAATTTTTCCTTCTTTATAAATGAGAAAGTAAAAAGAAAACAAATTATATTAAAACAAATTTAAACTACACTATTGAAATCCGACCGTATATATGTATGTATGTGACGCTATCTCCTCCGATCCCGGAAACGGAGAAACGTCGCGTTTGTTTTGAATTGAAGGGGAAAAATCCCGAGTTCCCGAGTTGCCCGTTCGTCTGCCTGTCTGTCTGTCCGTCCATCTGTCCGCATATAACAACTCATAAACTACCGAACAACATCGTTTGAAACTTAAAATATATAGTTATTAGATAATTTTTTCGAGTCATTTCAAATTTTATGAAAATCGGATGCATAGTTCAATTATAGGGACAATCATAAGGATTGATATAAATTACGGTCAACGGGGAAAAGTTTCAAGTGCATTTTAATGGTCTTACACTCTTTAGAACATTATAAAGTTGATATGCATCTATGAGGTATATACTATAATATACATTCTGTACAATCTGTGGTGCAAATAATACTTCTTATTGATTTACAGGGCTACACAAAAGTATTCCATCGCATACTTATATATTGAGACATAGTTTGATATGCATTTTAATAGTGTTAAACTATTTAATGGCCGTAATTAATGAACTATTAAACTATTTAACGCCCGTTCGTCCGTCTAAACCGACCAACGTAGCGGGAGAATTCCGCTAGTAATCATATATTTTTTGAGGATCTCAGTTTTGCAATAACTGTTTTTCAGACATTGTTTCCATTATAAAAAATTATTTCGCCATAACTTTTTTCTTTTGATAATTAGCTGTTTTAAGAGTTTTATAGCTTGTGTAACATATTCTTCAAAATTAAAACACAATATTTGCATAAAAACCTTCAAATTTGTGTGCGGACATATTATTTTAAAACACATTATATCTAGATCTGAAATTGCAAAATTCAAATAATACTTCCAAAATGCATTAACACATAGTACTTTTATAAAAAGTGTTTCATCATGATAAAGTATAACGAAGAAGTATTATATTCATTTATAATGCTAAATAAAACAAGAAAAGAGATTTCTAATTGTCTTAGTTAACAGATCAATAAAAACTGTCGTGAAAATGTATTTTTTTTTATTTATGTGGAGTGTTTTTATCTTGTTTTCAACTCCTTCCGCGTTTAGCATAATCCACTAACACATTTTCATTTCTTTTGCCGGTGCATTTTGGCTAATATTTTAATATAAGTTTTATCTATGGGTTATTTGTATATTATGTATATTATGTTATATATTTTTTAACTTCTATAGCTTTAGTAAGACATAAGGTTAGTAATTAGGAAAAATGCGAACATTAAGCTCGAATCCCCAATGGTCGTTCGATACTTCTAGGGATCCTAGAAGATCTTTTCTCTCTTTTCGGTGGCTTTAATTTGTATAATTTTGCTGTAAAATCTGTCTGGTGTTTTTTTTTTTTTTTTGCTCCTTTCTTCTTTGATTTCGCTAGCGAGTCGTAATACAGAAGAAAAGCTAAAAAGGGCCGTTCCGCGAATTCTACGGAAATCACAGCATAATTACACAAATTAAATACCGTAATTACCTCATTTAAAATCTAAATATCTGTACAGATAATAAATTCAATATTATTGCTCCAATTAAGAGATTATTCTATATTGTGGAGTATTTAAAATTTTCCATCTGTTTGAGGTGATCTTGCCTTGTCTGTGAGGCTTCGCGGTCACATGTTATGTGGTTGTGAAATGAAAATAATTTTATATTTATGTTCCTTTAGTTTTAATGTACATGTAAAATTTGAATACGGTAAACAAACTGCAATTTTCTTTGTTCTTTGAAAATGGTGAAATGAATATTATTTAATTTCAAGTAATTTCCTCTTGGACACGAAAATATGCTTTTTTATATCATGGCTTCTTAAGTAGAAGAAACAAATTGTTAAATTTTTGATTTTATTAGATGTGGGTGTTCAAAAGAAAGAATAAATTAACTAAACCACTTCAACTGTAAATTTGCATATAATATGTATAGTCATTTAATCAATTTCTTAATTAATTTTCCGCAGTGAAATTACGCTTGAAATTCTAGATACGTGAATATTCATACTTCTACTAAGCGTAATATTAACTTAGTTAAAAATGTCCAAGTAGGAAATCGAACCCATAACTCTTGGAATAGCGCTCCAAGTGCCCTACCATTTAAGCTACGAGGACGATGCCCAGCTTGGCATTTTTCACTTTACATGTTGGTTAAGCTGCAAATCGTTGCACTAAATCCGTCTTCATGAGCACACAATTCTGCGGCGTATGTGCGATTTACCGATGCTGGGTCTCTTATGTCTCATGTTACGCGGCAGAATTGTGTGCTCATGATGACGGATCTAGTGCTGGGATTTGAAGCTTAACCAACATGTAAAGTGAAAAATGCTAAGATGGGCATCGTCCTCGTAGCTTAAATGGTAGGGAACTTGGAGCGCTATTCCAAGGGTTCCGGGTTCGATCCCCGGCTTGGACGTTTTTCAATAAGTTGGTATTACACTTAGTAGACGTATGAATATTCACGTATCTATGTAAGGTACCCTGGGGTAATAACGCCACGTTAAGGTTCTACCAATTTTCACGGTTTAGTTTTAGTTTGTATTTTTCAAACAAGTATAGGATCTGATACAGCAACTCATTGACTATCTATATAAAATAAAATAATTTAACAGATATGTATTCATAAAATGTAATGGCGTTTTTTCTTGACCCATGCTATTTGGCGTTATTACCCACCTATATGGGTAATAACGCCATGCAAACAAAACTATGAAATAAGATGGAATAATTGCATGTAGATAGCCCAATTCTAAAAGTACAAACTCTACAAACTTAGAAATTGAAAAATTGCATTATAAGCTATTGAAAATGTTCAATTTTTTGTGAAAGTGTAAGAAAAATAAAGGTGTGGTGTGGGAGGGGGGGGATGAGGCAAAAGAATATCAGGCCGTGAGCTTCTTTTTGCTTAAAAAGGACCGTTTAAATAGAAATATGAGAAACATTGCACAGTTTTAACTGTGTTTATTTGAATCAGTATTTAGGATGTAGCTCGGCCCCTGTAGGGAATCAACCGGGGTATTAATGTCAAGGATTGGCGTTATTACCCCGGTATAGTTATTTCGCAGTACATTTTAAATTAAAAATTATCTCGAGAATATATCCAAAATCTTCAACAACATTTTAAAAGTACATGAAATGCACTACAAATTTATGTAATTAACAAAGTATTTACGGATAAAAACATAGTGTTCACATCACAAAACGTATCTCGCAAATTTTAGATCAAGCGTTAATTTTAGTTGTTTGTAAAAACAATAAGGCCTAAAAATGAAACAAATTAACTTGAAGCTGTTTTTTGCGATTTATATGACTCAAAACCCTTCTGCGCAGAGCACATGGGTGTCATTTACTTGATTATTTCATAATTATGCAAAATATAAGCACTTGGCGTTATTACCCCGCCTGGCGTTATTACCCCAGGGTACCTTATAATCATTTGCATATCGTCGGAAGTATTAATAATAATCAAGAAAATATTGTCATACTGATGTATTTATTTATACTTGATCAACACTTACCAATCTTGATCTTGAAATAATGTGAATAAACAGTCATGAAAATTAATTTGAATGTAATATCGTGAATATTTGTTCTTCCAAACTCAATTTCGAACTTCCCGATTCATTCGCTTTTGAATTTCTCGAAAGAATCCCAGATTTATATTCCTCATCAATTATTTTGCGCTTTTTAATAAATTGTAAGTTAGATGAAAGAGGCTTAATTTATTGGATTAATTCGTCAATTTAAATGCACCTGTCTAGAAAGAAGTTTAATCTGAATCATTTATTTTTCTTTTGAGAAAGTCAGACTCGATATTTTTCGCGAGCAAATTAATAAAAATGTTCTCGAATTCTAAAGTTGGATTGATTTAATTTCTTTGATTGCAGCTAAAGAAATCATTCGCTTCTTTTAATATTCTAAACTCTTTTAATCTTCAAATCATTTTCACTATAAGTTTAAAGATGGAAATTCAAACAAAAAGAGATGTTGAATGCGTTCTTTAAATTACAAGAAAGGAAGTAAAGTTAAAGATTTAAATTACATGACTGACACTTTCGCATGAATAAATATGCATTTTCAACAAAAACAAGAGAAAATAGGAATGAGGACATAGTGCTTTGCTCATATATTATGAAACGTTTTCCAACACTAAGAAAATCTTCCAGAAAGAATACCGGATTTATATTCCTCATCAATTACTTTATGCTTTTTCATAAATTTTATGTGAGATGAAACATGCTTAATTTATTGGATTAATTCATCATTTTAGATGTACCGATCTTGAAAGAAGACAATCTGAAGCATTTTGTTATCCTTTAGAGACTCCGGATATCTTGCGAGTAAATTAATGGAAAATGTCCAGAGCTTCTAAAGTTGAATTGATTTAATTTCTTAGATTGCAGATAAAGAAATCATTTACTACTTTTAATAATGAAAATTATTTTAATCTTTGAAATCATTGTCACTATAAGTTTAAAGATAGAAATTCAAATAAAAAGAGATGTTAAACCTCTAAAGTAAAAGAAAGGGAAAAAAAGCTGTAGATTTAATTTATACGACGCATCAATAAATATACATTTTCAGCAAAAAAATAGAGAAATTGTGCTTTGCTCGTAGATTATGAAACGCTTTCCGATACTAAGAAAATATTAAGGAACTTAATTTTTTATAAAATGAAATCTTTTATAGTGCGTCTTACAACGAAATGCTTTTGCAAATGAAGATGTAATGATACTACGCTTACCTTAATCCATAGAAAACATGTCGTAGTACACCTGAGTTATTCTTCATAATTGTATCATGCTTGACGTGTCACAACATCTTTTCCCCCTCAAAAATAATGTAATGTAATTCGTTTGTGCAATCCTTCAAACGAACTATAAATGTTACTTGCACAATATGCTTGAGATAGTATTTTAATACACCTCATTCATTATTATTAATTTCATTAAGTTATACTATTGCAATATATACCTAAATATATACCTAAATATTGCAATATATACCTAAATATTGCAATATATACCTAAATTGCAATATTGCATATTAGTATTGCAATGAAATAGGTCATCTAAAGAGGCCAATATGTTCTCCCACCTCGTTAATCTTAACACAATGACATGAAAACTTGTATCCTCTAGGAAAATACATTTAGCGGATGCGACACAATTTTTTTCATATAATGCAATTATAGAAGCATCTACGGCAAATCTAACTTATTTCGCTTAAAAAGTCCCTGGATAGTGACAGTGCTTAACGAATTGTGTTGACACTTTCAATAAAACGCAGGGCTCGAAATGTACAGAAGCAAATCGGAACGATGTTTTGATTCATGAAATTATAGTAATTATCGTTCCTGTTTGTGAAATTATAGTAATTAACGTTTTTGTTCGTGAAATTACAGTAATAATCGTTCTTGATCATGAATTATGTTAAATATTGTTCCATTTGATTCTGATGTAATTTCATTCATTCAAATATTTCTGACAATAGCATTAGGACTCCAAACGAAAGAAAGTTCCAGTATTAACTATAGTTAAATTGGAAATTACAAGTGAAACTCTGAAAATTGAAAAAAAGTAGCAGTTCAATAGCAGCAGTTAGGGGCTAATTTCGTTCATAAATATAGTGGTAACGAAATATAACCAAATAAATGATACATAATATTTAATAAGAGATCTAACAGTGATAGCTATTTTTTTTTAAAAACCCTTATTTAATAAATTAAAAATTGAAATTTACAGAAGCATGTTTTAAATAACGCCGGCATTTTAAATTTTAGTTCTATGCTAATCCGCATTAATGTGGGGTTTGTGAGTTAAAAATAATTTACAAAACATTTGTAACAGTGTTAACAAAAGTATTTACTACAGATAACTCAAGTTACTATATCAAGTTATTATTGTTTTCTTATAATAAAAATATTAGATTTAAAAACAGTAAAAATCATACAATGTTTTTAATAATTCAATTTAATCGTGTCTTTTTAAGCGAAAAAAAAAAAGGCTCAGGGTCTGATATCCACCCACCCCTCACCTTCTACTTTTTCTTATACTTCCACAAAAAACATAAGTACATGTGGAAACATAAGTACTGATTTATTAAGCACTGTTAAAGTCTTATATTCCGCTTCCTGCCCCCCCCCCCGCCTGTCCTTTTTCTTGGGTCAATACATTTCAAGTGGTCCAGAAAATATTTTTTTGGTCGCTCGACCATTTTTAAAAAATCTGAACTTTATTGTATAGCAATTTTAACATGATGGAAATTCAAAATGACCTTTATTTTAATTTTACTAATTTTTGTTTGTGCATGGCGACCATCTATGTTTCTTCGTGTGCAGCGATTTTCTCAGATACTAGGGTATACCGAATTGCAAATATCTCGTCTTTTATTTTCCCAATTGAAATGGGGTTTGCAGCATTTTGTTCAGAATAAAATAAGCTAAATGTCTGTTGGTAGAATAATTTTGAAAAATAAAATTTTACAGGTGAAATTTTAGTACAAAATTTAAGATTTTTTCCAAAATCTATCCGTTTGAAAGAGGAAATTTTTCATACAAGGAAAACTGTCAACCTTACACAATTTTTTCTACAAATAGTTCAAAAGTGCGTGTACTCATACACCAAGTCCTAGATCTGGAAGTTGATTTCTCTTTGCGAAAAAAATTCCGAAAGTCGTCAAAAATTTCAAAAATCGCACTTTTTAGGCTTCGATATCTCTGGTGGGGCACGAGATAAAATTCTGAAATTCTGGCCTTTGATAATGCTTTATAGTAGCGTTATGCACAAAAAATTTCAAGAAGGAGATTTGATTACAAGATGAGATATGGCATGGTCAATATGTAAAAACAATACTTCTAAACTATTGTAACCTACTATATGTTTGTTCATACCTACAAAATGTTAAACTAATGGTTGATGATGAAAAGTTACAAAGATCATCTTCAAATTCTGTTTACATCGTGATTTAAATAATTCAGATTGTATGCTAAGCCAATGCACTATTTGTCCAGATGATCAATATCTACTAGAAATGCTATTCGTCCGTTTCAATGGCCCCGGAAATATTTTGTTTGATTGGCGGTTTTTAAAAATCTGAATTTTTTTATACAACAACCCTAATATGTTGGAAGTTCAAAATGACTATTTTTTTAATGTTTTTCGTTTGAGCATGGTGGCCATCTTTATTTCATCGTGTGCAGCTATTTCCTCACATTGAAGTTTGATATCTCTTGTGTGGCGCAAAATAAAAATATGAAATTCTTGCTTTTGATAGTATTTTATAGTAGTGTTATGCATAAAAAATTTCAAGAAGGAGATTTTACTATAAGCTGAGGTACGGTGATTAAAAAATTTTTAGAAATGTTATTACGAGTACATTAGGAGAAATGAGATTAGTCTCTTTTATTACAATATTTACACAGAAAATATCGTTTGTTGAAAACAGTTTAATAATAAATGTGTAATTTATAAATATGCTCAACAAAGAGGTTAACACTATTTACGAGACATGTTATGAGTTCGACCAGTTACTGTTGTCAGTCCATCAGGCTGTTCTTTCTCAAAATTTTATTTGAAGCCACCCATGTCTTGTCATCCCTTGTTAACTTGAATGAAATTCTCTAGGTTGAATAATTGAAACCATGTCAACTCGATCAGTTGCAACCCATTGTCTGTAATTTACTTTTTCTGAAATGTGTTCCGAGTAAAATTGTTGCAACAGCATTTCTAGTAGGTTTGTTCATCTGGACAAATAGTGTATTGGCTTAGCATACATTATATGAATTGTTTAAATCACATAAAAGCATTTGAAGAAGATATTTTTATTTAACATTTAATTTTGTACCATAAATCATTAATTTAAAATTTTGGACACGATTTAAACAGAATTTGAAGATGATCTTTGTAACTTTGCGTCATCAACCATTAGTTTAACATTTTGGAGGTATGAACAATTACATAGTAGGTTACAATAGTTTGGCAGTATTGTTTTCACATATTATCCATGTCATATCTCAGCTTGTAGTCAAATCTCCTTCTTGCAATTTTTTGTACATAACACTACTACACAATACTATCAAAGGCCAGAATTTCAGATGTTTATCTTGTGCCCAATCAGAGATATCAAATTCTAAAAAGTGCGATTTTTGAAATTTTTGACGAATTTAGGATTTTTTTTCGCAAAGAGTAATTAACTCCCAGATCTGGGACTTGGTGTATGAGTACACGCATTTTTGACCTATTTGTAGAAAAAATTGTGTAAGGTTGACAGTTTTCCTTGCATGAAAAATTTCCTCTTGCAAACGGATAAATTTTGGAAAAAATCTTAAACTTTATGCTAAAATTTCACCTCTAAAAATTTATTTTTAAAAATTAATCTATCACCGTATATTTAGCCTATTTTATTCTGAACAAAATGCTGCAAACCACATTTCAATTGGGAAAATAAAAGACGAGATATTTACAATTTTGTGTATCTTAGTATCTGCAAAAATCGCTGTACACGATGAAACAAAGATGGCCGCGATGCACAAACAAAAAATAGTAAAATTAAAATAACGGTCATTTTGAATTTCCATCATGTTAGTGTTGTTGTACAAAAAATTTCAAATTTTTTAAAAATGGTCGAGGGGCCACAAAAATATTTTCTGGACCACTTGAAATGGAATTTTCAGAATTGTCCGCTTTACATGCCGTTATTCCATTTTATTTTATAGTCTTGTTTGTGCAGCGTTATCACCTCCAAATAGCATTGGTTAAGAAATCATTTCATTTTATAAATTTTGCCATTTCATTTTATAAATAGATATCTCTTAAATTATTGTTATTTTTTATACAAATAGTCAATTAGTTGCTGTATCAAATCTTATATTTGTTTCAAAAAGAAAATCTAAAACTAAGCCGTAAATACTTCTAGAAACTTAACGTGGCGTTATCACCCCAGAGCACCTTACTGAAAATGAAGATAATTTACTTTTTTATAATGATACCAAATTTTCGACATTTATGAATATTAATTTTTGAAATTTTATTGAAAAATTACATTATTTTTCAAGACTGTGTCAGTTTATTCTTTCGCTATTTATCTAATTTATTTAAAAGTAATCAACAAGTGATTTAACTATGTATTATATGTACTAATTTCGCAAAGCGTAAAATTTGAAAAAAATAAGCAATGTGCTATAAATAAATAAATTTAACATTTTTCAAATTAATAAAAATTAGATATATTTAATTCCTTAAAAAGCAAAATTCAAAAGACTACTGGTGGTTTAAAATTTTTTTAAAGTTTTATAGAAAAGTAGATCTTTAATTTTATCACCAAGATTTAATGCCAATGTTGCCATATTAGAAAATTTTTTAATAAAAATATCTTACCGCATTTTCTGATGAGAAATCTTCGTTTTATGAAATCATAATTTTTTTAATTTAAAAAAAGCAAAGCTTTTCTGTTGTGAAACAGTCGTAGATATTTTGAACAAAAATATCTCCAGTTTCGAAAGATAGTTTTAATTTTGCTTTAACTTTTGACATTTAAGATGATCTTTTAAATCATCCTACTCTACTTTTATCTCTAAATTAATTATTTTTCAAAAAAAAAAAAAAAATCGAGTAAGTGCTGAAATAACTACAAATGTAGTAAATCAAAAATAATCTTGTTGAGTTACCAAATTTGGAGTGTCGCAGATATAATTCCCTTTAGGGAAAATTATATACTCTCAAAAATTAGTATTTCCTCTTCTCTAATTTTTAATTCAGTGTTATAAGATTCATGTTATACTTGGCTACAAAAGAAGTATGTATGTTATGAGCCATTATAAATAAAATTATATCAAAAAATTAGATGCCATTTGATTATTTCGAGCGGAAACTCCCATGACATTTTTGCAATTCGATCTTGTTTTTGATATATTTAATCCTTTTTCTTATCGCTTTTTGAAGAGACTGGGTTCTTCCCTATATTTCGCTAATTTAATACAGCATTAATTAAAAATATATATTACTGTATTTATACATCTGATGATTATAAAACAAGCTAACATTATATTATATTACATTTTTATATGTATGTTACAGGCCAAACCCGATTTTAGGCCAAACTAGATTGGCCTAGGCCAAACTAGTCTATCATAACGCCCATCGGATAAACTAGTTTTTCCTAGGCCAAACCGGTCTATCCTAACGCCCATCGGATAAACTAGTTTTTCCTAGGCCAAACCGGTTTATCCTAACGCCCATCGGATAAACTAGTTTTTCCTAGGCCAAACCGGTTTATCCTAACGCCCATAGGACAAACTAGTTCTTCCTAGGCCAAACTAGTTTGGCCTACCTCTTATAGGATAAACTAGTTTAGCCTGCTGTTTATTGGTCTGAATTAGTTTATCCTAGGCCGATCTAATTTATCCTAGGCCAATTCAATTTGGCGTGATTTTATTTGATTCAATGACCACTTCAGCGCCAAAATTCTAGTTTGTCCTAGGCTGATCTAGTTTATCCTAGGCCAGTGTAATTTTACGTGTTTTTAGCTCATGGGCGTCAAAGCCAAAGAAAAAATGGACTCACAGGTTCTGTATGTATGTATGTACGCATGTATGTACGTATGTACGTACGTATGTACGTAACGCGATAACTCTTGATAGAAATAATGTAATTTGACATGTTTTTATCTCGTCAGCTACCCAAGACTGAGAACTAGTGTGCCTGTGGGTTCTGTATCTATGTATGTACGTAAGTACGTAACGCAATAATTTTTGATAGAAATACTCGATTTGCATCAAACTTTCAATATAGGTTTATTCTTATGAGGAGCTTTTCTGATTAATTTTGGCAGGTCATTGGAGAAGAATAAGGTGGGAGGGGACGAGAGGCTGATTCGCCCCTTCCCTTAATTCAAATAAGTGGAATTCTATGGATTATTAGCATATTTTATTCGAATATTAGATATAGGAGTATTCTGTTGAAGCGCCTTCATTAGTTGTGGGTGTCAATTGTTTAAGTATAAAGGGAGGGGAGAATAGGAATAACGCCCCATAATTTATGTAAATGCTTTTTTCACGCAGAATTTACTGATTTACTTCAAATTTTAGAAATAGATTCATTCTGGTAAGGCGTTTCCCTAATTGGTTTTGGGGATTAATTGAATAAGAACAAAGGAAAGAACGGGGGAATCCCGCCTAATTTTGTTAAATGGGTTTTTCATGCAGAATTAACCGATTTCCTGCAAATCTTAGATTTGTTCATTTTGATAAAGCGTTTCGCTGATTAATTTTGGCGGTTCTTTGGTTTTTGGTCTGAACCAGCAATTTATTTCCTTCCTTAAAATATATAAATTTGTTATAATACAGAATTATCCAATTTGCTTAAAATTTTGGACATGAATTCATTTGATCAGGTGCTTCTTTAGTTAATTTGGGTCTTTTCTTATAGTTATGTATAATGGGTTAGTGGACGATTTATCGCCTTTCTTAAATTAGATAAATGGGTTTTTATGCAGTATTATTCAATTTGCCGTAAATTTTGAATATAGCTTATAGTTTTTTCTTAAAAAGGCGAATCCCTGAATTGTTTTGAGGGTTTAATGATTAAGTATAAAGGGAGGAATGTGGGGTTACCCTCTCTAAATCAGATAAATGGTTTTTTGAGCAGAATAATCTGATTTGTTTCAAATTTTGGATAATTGTTTAATTTTATAAAGCGTATATGAGATTAGTTTTGGGGGTTCAACGGTTAAATATAAGTGGGGGAAATGGGAAAAAGTAATCCAACTCACTTTATTTTTCGAGGTTGTTATTCTACAAAAAAATAAGGCTGAAATACACAATGATTGTAAACAGCCTGTGAATGCAAAGCCATCAGTTTAATTGGGCAATATTCTTTTTAATATTGATCCCGACTACTGCTCCATTGCTAACCTTGTGCAAAGTGGTTTTGTCATCACCATTATAATGTATTTTATTCGATGCATTGTAGAATACTGTTAGAGGTTTGCACGGGCCAGAATTCCGAGTTCCGGGCCCCGCCTTTCCCGAAGGAAATTTATTTTGCCGTGACCCTGTGTAAAACTTAAAAGTTCAGCCCGAGCCCTGCCTCTACAAAAATATGTGAAAAAAGACTCAGTCCCACTCAATCTGGTCCTACTCAATTTCTGCCAAAAATTCAGATTTTACTTAACATACAATTAGGATTCCTTTAAAAAATATTGCATACATACATATTGGATAAATTTACAATGTATTTTTAAATTACGAAATGTTCACAGAATGAAAAATACACAATATATTATTGATTATTTAATTTCATAGACCTTTCAATATTGAAATGGGGATTCATTAAATAATTAATGTAGTTTAGAACAAAAGAAAAAAAGAAGAGTTATAAACATCATAACTAAACTGTTCAGTAAAAAGTAAATTTGTGAATATGTTTCTCTGTCATTCCTTAAGACTTTTCTCAAATCCAAAAGAGCTACATCCTAGCACATTTAAGAATTAATTCATTTTCGGAAAGGCATAAGATTAACAGGCATTTTCACTCATGAAATATGTAATCGAATGGCGTTAACCATTTTTTCCATAAAAGCGATGTACCTTTGAGAAAATACTATTAAATCTACGTTTTGAATCGAATTTTCGGTTACGACTTCACGGAAAAGAAAAACTTGACGCCGTGACAAGAATAGCTTATATGTCGACAAGAAATTAATTTCTAAAAAATGGAAAACGCTGTTCGATTCCAAATTATGTTCACCTCCAATCTGGCTCGAATATGCAATAATAATAATAATAATAAATGCAAGCCTGATCTCAGTTGGCACGACTCTGCAGGAAAAAAAACCCCATGTAAAATGCATTATGTCTTTAGGGTGGACATGTGAAATTCCTGTATTGATGTTATAAGCAATTACTCTTGACACACATTTATACTTATTCTAGTGAAACACATGTTTTTTACCGGCCAAACCCGATTTCGAGCCAAATTAGATTAGCCTAGGCCAAACTGTTTTATCCTAACGCGAATTATATAAACTAGATTTCCTACGCCAAACTTGTTTATCTATATGCCCGTAGGAAAAACTAGTTTTTACTAGATAAGAGGGAAATCCGTCATTTTCCTTTCATACTTTACCATTAAACCCTCAAAACTATTCAGGGAATTGCCTTATCAGAAAGAACTTATAAGCAAAATTTGAAGCAAACCCGTAATTTCTGCGTTAAAAACCTTTATCTAAATTATGGGGGGTACCTACATTGCCCTTTCTTTTACACTTAAACAATAAACATCCACAACAAATCCCGGAGGCGCCTCGTCAGATTAATTCTATATCTAACATTTTAAATGAAAACTGATAATTCTGCATGATAAATGCATTTCTCTAAATTAACGGTGGGGGATTAGACTTCCGTTCGCTCCCTTTATTCTTATTCAGTGATTTTCCAAAACAAATCAGAAAAGTATCTTATCAGAAGGAACCTACATCCAAAATTTGAAGCTAATCGGATATTTATATGAAGAGATATAGCGTTATCTACATTCGTACGTACATACGTACATACATGCGTACGTACATACATACAGAACCTGTGAGCACTTTATTTCGCTGGCTTTGACGCCCGTGAGCTAAAAACACGGATAATTACATTGGCCTAGGACAAACTAGATCAGCCTAGGAGAAACTAGAATGTTGGCGCTGAGGCAGTGATTGAATTCAATAAAATCACGCCAAATTGAATTGGCCTAGGATAAACTAGATCGGCCTAGAATAAACTAGTTCAGACCAAAAAACAGCAGGCTGAACTAGTTTATCCTATAAGAGTTAGGCCAAACTAGTTTGGCCTAGGAAAAACTAGTTTGTCCTATGGGCCTTAGGATAGACTAGTTTGGCCTAGGAAAAACTAGTCTATCCGATGAGCGTTAGGATAAACCGGTTTGGCCTAGGAAAAACTAGTTTATCCGATGGGCGTTAGGATAGACCGGTTTGGCCTAGGAAAAACTAGTTTATCCGATGGGCGTTAGGATAGACCGGTTTGGCCTAGGAAAAACTAGTTTATCCGATGGGCGTTAGGATAGACTAGTTTGGCCTAGGCCAATCTAGTTTGGCCTAAAATCGGGTTTGGCCTATAACATGTATATTGATAAAAAAAGTCTTTCGTTATGTAATGTTTGATGTGTTAATTAACTATTTTAAAAAGTGATTCCTGTAAAATTTTTGTGCATGTGCAGCTTTGTTTAGTTATTTTTTCAACAATTTAACAACTTATTTTCTTATTTATATAACTAACATAATACTACATAAATTAAGAACACAGTGGGCTTTTAAAACCACAAAATTCCACTAAAATTCTTTTTTACATTTTTGTTATTTGAGGAATTATGAAACTAAACTCTTATTAACTAAAGCGCAAATAGAAATTTAAACGCTAGTCATCTGATATAAAATGAATTTTATAACTCTAATGTTTTTGACAGAAATATAAGCTTTTATATTTCTAAAAACTATATATTTATCCAGTTGTTAAATATTCAAAATGCTATTTTTTCAAAAGCAAAAATTTAGCAGACTTTTAAATTTTGAAACGTTCCATGTTCATTCCTAGTAATAAAAATCTTTTTTTAATTTACGCTGTATTTCCCGATGCAAAAAAAATAAAATAAAATAAAATAAAATAAAATAAAATAAAATAAATGTTAGCTTAAAAAAGTTGCATTTTAGCGTAGAAATTTAAATGCAAATAAAAATATATAGCTATGTTTTAAGAGAAAACAGAACATAATTATATAAAAAAAAGTTCTTTAAATAAAATCATAAGACAAAATGCAATATTTCACTTTGATTCAATCACAAAATACACAATATATGAACTTCAAAAGCTTACTATGAAAGAATCCATAGAAATACTAAGCAATAAGTGTAAAAACAATGAAATATGTAATGACGCCCTGTCATACAGTATCCTCTATGGTTAAATATCCTGAAAACTTGAGCAAAGTAGACGCATTAAAATTAATGTTACGGCAGTTAAACATTTATTTATTTATTTTTGAAATGCACACTACAGACGAATCCATCCATTTACAATGTAGCAAAAAATAAACAAACAAAACCACATAGATATACAATTAAAGTAATAGATTTTTTAAGAATCACCATAAAATAAAAAAACAAATCAGGACGCGTTTCGAGCTGAAACATTACAGCACATCTTCAGCTGAAGCAGACACGTGTCCGTAAGGGCACAAGGTCAAAGATAAACTGTGTTTCATCTTTCTCATCTTGAACAGTTCACCTTTGACCTTGTGCCCTTATGGACAGGTGTTTGCTTCAGCTGATGACGGGCTGTATAGTTTCAGCTCGATACGCGTCCTGATTTGTTTTTATTTTTATTTTATAGTTATTTTTAAAACGTTTATAATATTTATTATTAGTTATCGCCATTGTATTCAGTGTTTTTTCACTATTTTTAACATAGGTATATATAAACACATAGATATAAGTACATACAATACGGATACAAACATGAATTAAGAAATTATGTGCAGAGAATTAATAAAAAAATTGTAAAATTTATGTGTAGAGAAATTATTAACATAATCATATTTAAGAAATGCTAATGTAAAAAACTGAGTACATTTGAGGGAACTGTTCTCAACTTTGAAATTAATAGAACTAAGTATAGCATTATAATCAATCATGTTATTAATAACCTTGTAAAAAAATTAAACGCGTAAAAGATCCCGTCTCGATTTGAAACTTAGAATGTTAAAAATACTAAGTAGATACGTAGAAAAAATATTATAAGAATATATGTGATTACTTTTGAACAATATAGCGTGTGAATTTATACTGTTCTTGCAAGAGAATTTTAATTTTACTATTATTATAAGGATACCGAATGATATTGCAATGTTAAAGGTTAGGACGTACCGAAGCAAAATATAAAACTTCTAATGCATGCTGACTGGAAATATCTTTAGTTTCACGCTTAAGGAACCTTAGTTTTTTATACGCATTAGAAACAACATTATCAGTATGGAGCGAAAAATTAAGTTTAGTATCAAAAATAATACCCAAGTCTTGTACTGTGGAAAAATGACATAAGGGCAGATTATTGATTTGATAAAAATAAATCAAGGTTTTAGTTCTACGAGACTAATTACAATACTACATTTCTCTAAGCAAATCGAATTTGAAACATTATTAGTTCTACTGTCTATTTACGCATATAAAAGTCAAAGCGATTTATAAGGAAAAGGTAATGTAGTACAGGGATGTAATGGAGGGTATACGCCGTATACCTTCTGGATTTTTTAAAGGAACACCGTTTCTCAAGAAAGCCATCGTATACACACTCAGCGTATACCGTCTGCTTAGAGCGTATATCTACTGTTATTTTTACGACTACATCCTTGGTGTAATAAGTGGAACTCCAGTTAAATAATTTTCTCTAGATAAGTTCAATTCAAGGTACTGCTATTTCTACTTTAAACTACACTAATGACCATTGACTCTCCCTTTTCAAACGAAGTTACATATTTGTATGAATAGAAAATCACTTAATATAAAAATATTTTCTTATGTTGACCTTGTTAAATGTACCACGAAATTATTAAGACTTTTTAAAGAAAGTATATTTTTAACTTTTAACATCATATTTATTTACTTTGTCGCCTTTTAGGTAAAACATTGAGTTTTTAAAATTCATATTATGTATTCTATGAAATTATTTCTTCTTATACTATATTGTGAATGTTTACAAATCATGCCAAATTCTAATGTAGTATACAAAAAATATCTGATAAAAAATATTTTCCTATTCTATGCAAAAGTAATGCGCATGAAACATTATGAAATATATAATTTTTTTGTGGTATTAAAATATTTACTCTTATACTATATTTTTTATTTTAATTCCAAATTTTGTGCATAAATATTTTAGTCTGTTCTTAAACTTTGTAAGTTCAAGTAAACCAATTAAAAAATTATATATTTAGTTTTGAACATTCTCTGTCGCTTTAAAGGCGTCAAAGTTTACAGTGATAAAATGTGTTATAAGCCTGTATTTATTCTAGATATTTTGATAAACTTTTAATTTTTATGCTAATATCAATTCATGGAAAGTACGATTTGAAAGATCAATTTTGAATAATATAATGCATATATTTTTATTCTAATATTTTAAATTATTACACACTAGCAGCCTTCGCCGGCTACGCTGGTCGGTTACTTTAAAATAATCTTGTATCCAACAAAATGCATCTAGTAACGGCTAAAAACTTGATACCTACACTCTAAAAAAAATGCGTAAATCGATGATACAAAAACGACATGTCTATATCTGTAAATTTGTGTGTAAATTGCGCCAAATGTGTAAATTTCAGAATACACATTTTAATGTATAATTTGATGATAAGTCCAAATGTGTAAAAGTTATCTCATAACTCTTGAAATACACACTTTAATGTGTGAATTGCACTGAAATACACATATTTCTGAGCACTATTTTTACACATACATATGTGTAATACTCTTTTTTTTACATATATTTTTGTGCAATAGGAAAATACCTATAATGTTGTGTAATATGCAAAATACACATGTTATTTGTGTTATGTACAGAATGCACAGATTTTTGTGTAATATTCTGTTTTTACACATATGTCTACGTAACATGGAAAACACATTTTTGTGTAATATTTAAAATACACAGCTTTTTGTGTACAAAGGTTTACCTTATTCTTTGATGTGTAAACTGCGAAAAAGTTTTTAAAATAGCAAAACAAAATTACATGAAGAACAAATTCGTATATGCTTGATTTGTTTCTAAGTACGCGATCGTAATTATGTAAATACGTAATAACTATAGTTGTCATTCAATCCGTCCGTCTGTCTATCTGTCCGTTCGCATATAACAACGCAAAAACTACTTATCCGAATTGTTTGAAATTAAAAATACATAACTCTTGCATAATTTTATCAAGTCATTTCAATTTTTATGAAAATGAGATGCATAATTCAATTATAGAGACAGTCAAAAGCGTTCCCTTGCATAACGGCCAATGTATAAAAATAGTTTCAAGTGCCTTTTAATAATGTTACACGTTTTCGAACATAATAAAATTGACATGCATCTATGAAGTATGTACTACAATATAAATTCTGTATAATCTGTAGTGCAGAGAATAGTTTTTATTAATTTACAGGGCCATACTAAAATATTCCATTACATTATGGTAAAGAAGGAAACATTGTTTGGGACACGTTTTAATTTTATTAAAATATTTCACATTTTATGAAATTGGTGTTTATGTTGCTGAGATTTGCTAAAGATTACTTATTTTATAATGGAAAGCAGATATATAGTGTTTACAAAGAAGACAAAGAACAGATTTCAGTTACTTAAACAGTATCCGAAGTACTGTGTACCATTACACTAAAATCGGAATATTTCTTTTTAACATCGTTATAGTACGAAACGCATCTCATTTGCTTTTTTAACGCGCAATTTCCAACTTGTTTCTTTGTAACAGATTTGTAATCTTAAAGCAAGACCACGAATCCTTTACGCTTAATCAAGGAACAGGGTCGTCTCAAATTGTAATCTATCATATTTCTGTTATTATAATCTATTTTCTTGAATTATTTTCCTTCATCTATTTTCTTTCTGAAACTATAATCTATTTTCTCCTTGTGTTTACAGATATACAACGTGATGACACAAAGGATTAATTCATTTTACATAAGGATTTGCAAGCAATAAAAAAACAAATTTAAGAACAATTTTTTGATTATTAAAAAAATAACTTTAATAATAGATTGTCGATATTACATGCTTATTTATGAAATTATAAATTTAAACCAATAATAACGCTTGACACATGATTTAAAAAAAACGGTCATTAATTGTCCATATCTTACAGCAACTGAATGCACTCTATTTTGCCTATATTGAGAAATTTTTATGTTTTTTTTTTCAAAGATGTAATTTCTGGCTGGATGTCTGTTGCCAAGGCTACTAAACACTAATACTATCATAAATAGTACAAGGGATTAGAATTATTACTATCCAATTTTTAGAATAATATGTGGAGAAAAATTTATTTATATCAGTGTATTAAAAATACAGGTTATTTTTTATAAGACACAATAAAAAAAGAATAAAGAATCCAGTAATGGAACCTCACAAAAGTAATAGATTTTTATAAGAATAATTAGAGCCAAAATTTAATGAAGGCATACTAATAAAACAAAATAATTACTTCAAATAGATTCAACGAATTAGAATAGCAATAATTAATTAAATATTTTGAGAACTGTTCACCGTTTAAATCAATCATTGTAGCTACACAATATCAAAATTTTTAATTATTTTAGATACATTGTTTAAACTTCTAAATGTCGGATGATTACAGTTATCAAATTATTTATACATTGGGAGGTAAAAGAAAGGTGGGTAGGTAAAAGAAAATATGAAAAAAAGTTATTTGAGCACAAATTCGTTTATTTCCCTCTATTTTTAATAATTAACACGTTGAGCGCTACTCAGCTACCGGTAACAGATACAGTACATGCAATTGTTTATACAAAATACAATTTATTTTTAACTATTTCTATAATTGTTTTTCTTTAAATGGGAATTATTAGATTTAAATGGCAACTGAGCGACCCCTCCGTCTCCCGAACCAGTATACAAGGTAGAGTTAATAAAAATATTTTTCGATTAAAACATTGAAAATTTTATAAACCACACGAAATTAATTAATAGCAGTTATATATAATTTTTTTATGTTTTTACGGTATAGTAAGTGCAATTTAAATATTAAATTGAATTACTTAGATTTTCAATTAAATTTAACGATTTTATGCATTATGAACAATACTGTAATTGCCCTTTTAAATATGTCAACATTGGATTGCTCTGTACTGGAAATTGAATAACTAAGCATTTCAATAACACACGCTTCTTAAATTCTTAAAAATAAATGAAATTTTGCAAATAGTCACAAGTACATAAAATTCAAAGCTTTCTTTCTAACGAAACATAAACATATGCAAATTTTGCAAGGAAAGAAAAATTACAGTATTACTTTATTAAATGAAGCCAACTCTTAGCATATTCATTAAAATTTTCACTGAAAATCGATGGAACTTTGAAATATTATTTTCGGCAGCTTGATTGGCTCGATTGGGAGCATAAAAAATAATATAGCTTTTAAATCATGTAAAGAGAAGTTATGAAAAAATATATATAAATTAAATTGTTACTAAATATTTTTTTATTAACCAAAAATATTGAATCTTGTCTATTACCTTCTCATCTAGTCTATATGTATCTCATATGCATGATGTACATATCATACATTTCATATTCATACATTTTATAATGTGATATGATTCATATATGAGTTAAAAACTCGGTTTAACGTTGAAATTATTGGGATGTTATAATACATGTTTAGCAATTATGTTAACTATTAATTAAATTACTTTTAAAACCGCAAACTTTTAAAATTGAAAGAAATTTAACCACATAGTTTTAAAAAAAACCTGATTTAAATGTTATTTAAATGAATGAATCATTGGCATGCAGCCGTTTATTTCAACGAAATAAAAATTAAACTTATTAAAGTTTATTGAATTGATAAATGTTAAATTAATGTTAATCATTGCTTTTATAAAATGTTTATGTGCAATTAAGTAAAACTAAAACTATTAACTAAAAAAGGAAGCTGAGAAAATATTTTTTTCTTACCTATCTCTCATCAATCACCCTCCTCTGTGTTAAATTGGGATAATCCAAAAAAAAATAGATTCTTTCGTATTCGTAGAATTATGTCCGAATCCAGTACAATGACATTAATGAGCTCTATTAACTACATTACTGAAACTGTACCTTTTTCGGACTGTTATGTAAAATATCCTTTGGATGAATTCTTGTAACATTCTCGTAAAATTTTTAAAATTCATGTGAACTATATACGTTTATAACATAACAATATGTTCGAACACTGAATGTTCTTGGTCTGTTTCTTTTCTAGAGAATAAATACACACGTCTGCAGGGCAGGTGAAATTTTGCGCGCAGATGTTAGTTTCCGCTTATTTATACAATGCTAGATTTGAAAGTTAAATGTATATTTTCATGAGAGTGGCTCTGATTAAAATTTTCAATTTGAAGAATTTTTTATGCACTTCATTTTTCTTTTTATTTAATTAAAAAAAATTCTTGCTAAAATGAACTTCAAAGTTTCTTTTTTTATATAAATTATTAAGTTGTATTAGTCATAATATGACACATAAATTAAAAATATGTGAACTTTTAGAAAATATAAAATCAGTTTAATGAGCAATAATGCATCAGTTATAATAAGTGACACATGTTTTTGTATCACATGTAATAAATGCAAAGTATATTCCTTAAAATAAAATGGGTTATCTGGGAAATAAAATTATTTTTTAAGGTATTTTTACATGCATTTTTAAAGATAGATTTTTTTTTATTTCGGTGCGCGCGTGTTGGGGGGGGGAGTTAAATTAGGAATCATATGTCATAGCACACATTTTGTACATCTTATTTTATAATGAAAAATGTTAAATTTATTCAAAAATGTGGGTCAAATAGCAAAATTTATTTTTAAAGAGTCAAATAGTTAAACACTAACAGAAAAGAAAATATTTCTTGAAAGTATACATGTGTCATTACTATAATAAAGCATACTAGAACCCCCCCCCCCCCCACACACACACAGCGAAAGCTTAGTTTTCTCCACCAGCGTATTATTTTTTGTCGTTTCTGAAATTAAGAGCAATTTATAATTAATAAAACTAGGGGAGAAAATGCGGGCTTCTAATATTTTTGAACAGTCCTGTATTTGATCTGTCGGTTAATAGATATACTATAGAATAGGGAAGTTTAGTTTAGCAAGAAAACGCCTAACTAATGAAATTTTTCTTTTAGCAATTTATGCTAATATATGGAAACATACTTGAATATTTTGCTCAGCCCTGTAGTTTACCTAGCACCTTTATTACAAGCCAGTATTTTGCTAAAATTAAGTTCTTACAAAAATACTCTTTAAACTACTTAAATCACATTTCCAAAAATTATTATTCATAGGCGACCCTGTATCCATTTTTTTGCGTGACCCTGTAACTCATTTTATCTGTATTCTAGAAATATTCCTTAGTAGACTAAATGCAGTTCAACGTAAAAATGCATAATTTATTTAAAAACAACTTTTAAGTAAATTGCATTCATATTTAGTAACCTCCCGAATAAAGCTTAGTAAATTCCGAGCTCTTTTGTGTAGCCCTGTATATCTAAATTATGTAACTTTTAGCATTTATAACGCCTTATAATGTGCATACATTTAATAAAACTTAAAAGCGCTTATCATAATTAAAAATGCATTTAATTCATTTACAGCCATCATTCGTAATATACAGTTCTTCGGATAGAATATACTATTTAAAATATTTGCGTATCCCTGTAAACGCTATGCATTTCATATTATGCGGGAAATAATTCAGCTTCAATGACACATATCAATTTGATTATATTTTTCCATAATGAAAATGTGTCGCAAACAATTCCCCCCCCCCTGAGTTATTATGTCTTTTAATGAAATAATTATGCTCTGTAAATGAATTATAACTATTCTTTTCACTGCATATTTTACAGAATGCATATTTTAATGCATTTCGTAGATGCATATAATTTTGAATATGTTTGACCGGGTGTAATACCTTTAAAATTTATTTGAACCGATTTTTCCCCATAGGCCATAATGTAATCGAAATTTTTTAACTGTCTCTGTAAATAAACTAATCATGATAGAAACTTCATTTTCAATAGAGTTTGTGCTAGGGAAACGTCAATAACGTTAAAAAAATTCATAGCAATCTGAGTATATTTGCGAGAGTTAGAACGCGGCCAGACGGACTGACAAACCGAAAGCATAAACACTTTTTAAATTTGTTGGAAAGTGTTAAAAATGCGCTTCCAGCAATCATCTCTAGTATACAGTATACCTTGAACTGTAAAAATATAAACGTGCCTGTCTCGGGCCGAACTTATGATTTTTACACTTGCCCACGCTGTGCCAAGAAAGATGTCATTCGGGTCGCGCCGGGCCTGGAAATTGCAGGCGGTGGAGACTTCTAATACACTTAAACACTGTCCTTTAAGATTTGCACATTTATAATTATGTGTAACACTCCGATTCGTGTAAATTCACGTAATTTTTTACATTTACACACTTTTGTGTGTCTATCAACTGATTAAAACAGACAGACTCACTATCATAAACGAAATACTCATAAAAACAGTTAATGTTTTGAACAAAATGTGTAAATTTTATGACAAGTGGGTGATTTCCGAAATTTACACACTTTTCTGTGTACACATAATTATGCTTAAATTAGAATGACACTCCATTTCGTGTAAATCCAGGCATTTTTCAGAATTTACACACTTTTCTGAGTTTATCAAGTGATAACAAATTACACACTTAAATTCAGAAGCTAAATACACACAAAAACAGGTATTTTTTGGAAAAAAAAATTTTAAATTGTATTACAAGTGTGTAATTTTAGAAAATTACACACATGTGTGTGTAAAATTAGCCAATTTACACATTTATTTTTTAGAGTGTACTCAAATAGCCCAAATCGTTGTCTTAATCGTATAATCTCTCATTATCCGGTTCAAAATATATATTGACGACATAATACATAAACGTTTAACTATTTTTAGCAGATTTGCTATCTTGAATTTCGCGCTTCTACCTATAACAGCTGCAAAGATGTATCGAAAAGGCCTAAAAGTACGACCATCCATTAAAGCCTCTTAGGAAGGAATTTCTAATATAGATAAAATACTTGGTGATTTTAGTAAATATATGGGAACTAAAAACAGAAGGAATTAAAAAACAACAAACCAAAGGGAGGCTATAAAAAGCCATATTAGTGGAAAAGTCATGAGACGGTATTCACTCGTTGTAGAAAGAAGAAAAGGCGCAAGAAAGTGTAAAAAGATAAAGGAGTTTAAGTAACAAATATTAGAATTTTTTGGCAATTAGTTCCAAAACAACCAAAAAAATAAGAATTAAAAGCTCCCCTTGTGGCAAAAACAGGGACTAAAATGATGATGAATGGGATCAATATTTGTTTATTGATTTTTTTCTCCGTTATTTAAGTTCAGTTCCATAATTTAACTGTTAGAAAATATTTTGCTTAAATACATTAAAATTAGCCCCAGGAGGGGCAAGGGAAGTGCATAATATGAATAAATGGCCTTAGGGCTAAACAACAACTAGTCGTTGGGAGCCACCGTAATACTTACCCATCATGGATATATATATGAAAATAAAACATGTGAAAGCTATTTATACAATGCATTGCAATTCATAAACAAAATTTAAATATTGTTAATATACATAGTAATGCTATATTAAAGAACTGCTGATGTACCAATTTCGACAAATTATATAAAACGCCAAACTACTCAAGTAGTGCCAAACTGCGTAAAAGAAACATCCTTATAACTCCAAAAATAATAATTCTATTAACTAACAATTAACTGCGTCGGATTAAGCGTCTCATTTCCAATTAAAATATACCTCTGAATTGAAATTTGAATGAAATACAGGGTCATGAAAAATCGAAGAATGTGGAAAACAGGATTTCAAATATCTCGGCAACTAATAATCCGATCGACTTCGTTCTATATGCAAAATGTGTGTTATTTTATTGCCTTTTACGCCCATTTCTTAGAACAAAAAAAAAAAAAAAAAAAAAAAAAAAAAAAAAAAAAATCGAAAAATTTTATATACTTTTCATCAGAACGAATTTTTTGAGAGTTCGAAAAAAATGGTTCCGGATAATCGATTTTGCTGATATTAAATAGGCTTCGTCCTATTCTTACATACTAACTACATACAAAATTTCAAGTCTCTATCTCAATTTGTTCAGGAGATAGAGCGTATATAGACAGACAGACTGACAGACAGACAGACAGACGGACGGCAAATTTTTTTTCTAAAAATATGTTTTTCGGAATCTCCACTATCTAAAATGTGTAAATCCGTCAAATTTTTTTTTTCGATTTTCAAAACGATTGCAAGACTTACCATATACTACGTATGATGGGTAAGTAATATATCACACGAAGGGTGTCGGCTAAGTTTAGAAAAAAGCTCCTCTTGGTGGCAAAGTGGGGGAAGGGTTTGGAAGGCGTATAACATAAAACATTAGTCACAGAACTTTACAATGATATGTCACATGATTAGGGTCGACAAAAGTTGAAAAAAAGCACAATAGTTGGAACACCCCAGGGTTCCAACTATCGCCCCCCCCCCCTCCGAAAAAACATCCTCTTGCCTTTCTTTAAAAATTTCATGTATTATAAATAATATTTATCAGAGGACTCCGCAAAAAAATCAGATTTAAAATGATAAAAACAATGCAAAATTCAAAATATTTCGAAAATTGGCCTCGCCCGGGAGTCCGAATCGGAGAGAGGGAAGGAAAGGTACATAATTTGAAAGAGTGCTCCGAATACTTTTAGACGATATATCACATGATGTGTCCAAAAAATGTTTCAAAATTTTCGACCCCCACTTTAGCCCCCCCCCCCTCAGGAATGAAAGTTTTAAAATCGCTGAAACAAATGTTTAATTATTTTTGTAATAGATTTGTTTTCTGCAATTTCACGTTCCTACTTAAAACAGCCGCTGAGATGTGCCAAATGCTCTGAACTTTTCGACCCCCTTATGGGGGGATAATTTGTAAAATTTCTGAAATATGTGTTTAATTTTTTTTAGTACATTTATAATCTGGAATTTTTTCGAAAATATAATATAGCCTATGTTCATAGGAAATAGTGTAGGTTTCCAACGGTGAAAGAATTTTTCAAATCCGTCAAGTAGTTTCGGAGCCTATTCATTTCAAACAAATAAACAAACAATCAAAACTTTCCTCTTTATAATATTAGTATAGATCTGTTATAACTTTTTGAAAACTCCAAAACAATCGTTTTGTGATTTTTTTTTTTTATTTTAATTATATCGCGTTTCAGCATTTCTTTTCTTTTTTTAATAATTGCTAAAAAGTTTTAAAAAATAAAACACACGCTTTTATACCAGGTCGGACTATAAAGTTTAAAAATCATAAATCGCTATATTTTTTTTGGGTTGCATAGTTACGATTTTCATACGTGTTTCAGTGATTGTCATGTGTCTAGGGTGTCAGGTAACTTTTAATTTCTCAAATTGCGTTTGATTCGTTTATCCGGCGTTTTATTTTGATCCTTTTAAGCGGCGATTATAGCCTATGTTCACCGGAAATGGTGTAGCTTCTAACTTTGAAAGAATTTTTCAAATTCGTCAAGTGGTTTCGGAGTCTATTCAATTCAAACAAACAAACAATCAAATCTTTCCTCTTTATAATATTAGTATAGATTAAACATCGTGATAATTGTGAAAAGATTTGAAATTTGCTTTATATTTAAATAATAATAATAATTATTATTATAAGTCAGTTCTCTATGTGGCAAGAAATTTTCTTTAGCATTTATTATCTAGTGGAAGGCATACCCATTTTTAAATATTTCCTTTTGAAGTGAATATTTATAGCATGAACCAAACAGACCGGGAGTCGGCAGCATATACAATTACCTCATCGAGTTCACGGATCAAATTCTTGGATTAGTCAAATCTCTATTCACATATTTAAACGCAATCGGCCTGCCAAGTCATATCTTACTGAAAAACACCTAAAATCCCGATTTTAGCAGATGACTCATAGGTTTACCATTATGATTTCTAGCTCTCAATCCTCCGTGTTTTAATACTTTTGGGTATGGAAAAGCACAATGATAAACCTATGAGTTAACTTCTAAAATCGAATTTTTAGATGTTTTCTATCAAGATATGTCTTGGCATACCGATTGCATTTTAATATGGGAATCGAGATTTACCTTATCCTAGATTTTTATCCGTGAACTCGATGAGGTGATTGCCTGCGTTTCCGTCTTGATAAATAAAATAAAATCCTGAAATTTTTGAGTAAAATAATATGTTGAGAAATTAACGAAAAAAAAAAAAAAAAAAAAAAAAACTCATTACAAGCGTAATGTACTACAGATGTACGTTATTCTGCTAGGGGTCAGTTATCATTTACTTAATAAAAAATAATATTTTTTGGAGATCGTAAAAAAGTTTTAAAGACCTTTATATGTAACCAATATATAAACATGTATTAATATTCGAAATTCCCTTCATATCTTAAGACCATTAATAATAATATTTTAAACATTAGGATCGCAATCTATATCAGCAAACTTTTGCAGAACCTAATGTTGCCACTTCATGAAACATAAAAAGACGCATAACAGATGTAAGAAAAATGTCACAGTCAGGCTGCCATGAAATCTAAAAATAGATTTCGAAATGGAAGAGAAACGCATCACTACACAGTAAAGAAATTATTCATACGAAAACATTAGATAGGAATCTTGTTATCAGTATCCTAGCTATGCTTAAATAATAAAATGTTTCAAGTTGTACCCATGAATTTTTATTTATTCAGTTTCTTTCAACGATGTAATTGCTTGTAGTTCTTACTTTTAAACATATAATGTCATCAGAAAGACGTTATTGTTTTTCAATATACTTGATATTCAGTTAAAAAGCATTGTTTAAATTAATGGTGCATTTATTGAAAAAATGAGGAAATTCTTAGTTTTTTTGGTTTTGCCAAATTCTTAGAATGAAAATGAAATTTAGGGTACTTATAGGTTATACCGTCGACCAAAAAATTATAGCCAAACTATAAGATTAAATGCCAATAATGGATGGTCGTGAATGTCACATTCAATGTCATTGAATGCGATTCACGTGTTTATAATGTCATTAAGTGATTTTTATTTAGACTTTTTATTAATATTCTACTAATTATTTGTTTTTTCGTTATTTAAAATAAAAATTATGTCAACATATATAATTTGGTTATTACTGTGGCGATTTGTATAATTTGGCGAAATTGGTCGTCGTACCAAATTTAGTTATATAATTTTGATAAAAACGTTTTAAGCATGACTTTATAAACATAATATGCTTATATAATAAGTTTAGTTTCCACATTGATTTTGCATTGCACTTTAAATGCAGACTGGTTCTTAAACATTAAAAAAAAATAAAGTAAAAAAGTAAAACTGAGTATGATTAGGCAGAAAAAAATCATAGAAACATGGGGTTGTAATTCACTTATTTAACTAATAAATCTGCAGAGCAAGAGCCTCAAAGTCAGCTCTGCAATTTGTTCTATTTTAATCTAATTTTATATAATATTCAACCTCCAACAATCTGCATTCTTTTAACACATAAATATCTATAAGTTTATAAAATTTTTGCAAGTTTTCAATAAAAATAAATAATAAAATTAAATATCCAAATAGCAATACTTATTTAAACTTAATCTCTTATAAATTAAATTACATCTAATCTATAATAGTACTTTTATAAATTTTACTTCGGTAAGACAATTTTTATGTTCATAAACTCATAACTCAAGTGTAAACACACTACCGGCAATTATTATTCATAGGTCCAATTATTGCTCATTTTGTTCTATAGGTAAATTCTTTTGTGTATCCCTGTAAATGAATGTTATGTTCGGTGCGTA
Organism: Maratus speculifer; assembly: GCA_964019185.1. NCBI lineage: Eukaryota > Metazoa > Arthropoda > Arachnida > Araneae > Salticidae > Maratus > Maratus speculifer. Next base: position 272,951,675 of record OZ025289.1, on the reverse strand, counting down.
CCATATTCTATAGAAAGAACCTTCTAATAAACTTTAGTGATGCACGTCAATTTCAGTATGTTTAAAATATCATTAAAATACACAGCAAACGATTTTCACACGTAGATATTAATGCAAGGAATTCGTTTGAGTGTCCCTGTAAATGAACCGATAATGTTTCACATTTCATTTTCAATACCGAATATGCCACTGTAAACCACAATAATATACATCAATTCCATAGCAATCGGTTTATATTTAATCCAGCATAAATAGACAGACTTACGAACAGACAAACTGAATTTATAAGCACTTTTCAACTATTTTGGGAAATGTTGAAAACATAATGATATTAACAAAGTTTATATTTGACGCAAAGCTATATTGCACACCACATTAATAAAAATTAACCAACCTTTTATTTCTTCCTTGCATACTTTCTGCTTAACATTTCGTAATTGGAATTATTTAAATGATTTATATTTTTTATCAGCTATGAAATGCATTGCTAAGCAACTGGCGAAAGAAAAAAAAAAAAAAAAAAATATGCATCACATCAAATACGTAAAATGATAAAACACAAAACAGCTTATGTTATTGGAAAACATATATCTAAAGTTCTACAAAAAATTATACTTGAAAATAAAAGAAATTAATAAATATATTGACAAAATTTCAAGAGAATGGGAATAATTTAAAACCTTATTTGGAACTTCTAATATTCATAATTTACTATTTAAATTACGCTAATCAAACTCGCCATTTCCTTAAAACAACTAGAAATTTGAAAATAGTCTGAATTGCATTTGAAAACCATTATGGTGCAAAATGAAATGCTCTGTATTTTCCAAACGAATGAATCAAACACAACAAAAAACTATACTGCTTAATCCGGGCACCTTATGAATGTGCTTACATAATTTCAAGGAAATCGGATGTTTTTAACGGCAGTTATCGCAGAACAGACAGACAAACGGACAGATGGGCAGACAGACAGACGGAAACCAAAAAATTTCGTGTCTTCAAAGTAAGCCTTCACTGGCGTTTCGGCAATGGAAATATACTTAAAAGCTAAGCTCTTCTCAGAGTTCAGTTGTTCTCAAAACAACTATTTTTGATTTGCCTTTATGGAAATATAAGGTACCCTGGGGTAATAATGCCACGTTAAGGTTCTACCAATTTTCAAGGCTCAGTTTTAGATTGTATTTTTCAAACAAATATGTGATTTGATACAGCAACTAATTGGCTATCTATATTAAAAAAATAATTTAACAGATATGTATTCATAAAATGTAATGGCGGGATTTCTTGACCAATGCTATTTGGCGTTATTACCCCCCTATATGTGTAATAACGCCATGCAAACAAAACTATGAAATAAGATGGAATAATTGCATGTAGATTTCCCAGTACAAACTCTACAAACTTAGAAATTGACAAATTGCATTCTAAGCTACTGAAAATGTTCAATTTTTTTGTGAAAGTGTAAGAAAAATAAAGGTGTGGTGTGGGGAGGGGTGACGATGAGGCAAAAGTATATCAGACCGTGAGCTTCTTTTTGCTTAAAAAGGACCGCTTAAATAGAATTATTAGAAACATTGCACAGTTTTAACTGTGTTTATTTGAATCAGTATTTAGGATGTAGCTCGGCCACTGTAGGGAATCAACGGGGGATTAATGCCAAGGTTTGGCATTATTACTCCGTTATAGTTATTGCGCTGTACATTTTAAATTACAAATTATCTCGAGAAGATATCCAAAATCTTCAACAACATTTTGAAAGTCTATGAAATGTACTACAAATTTTTGTAATTAACAAAGTATTTCCGGATAAAAAAAAATAGTCTTCACATCGCAAAACGTATCTCGCAAATTTTAGATCAAGCGTTAATTTTAGTTGCTTGTAAAAACAATAAGACCTAAAAACGAAACAAATTAACTTGAAGCTGTTTTTTTTTTGCGATTTATGTGACTCAAAAACCCTTCTGCGCAGAGCACATGGGTGTCATTTACCAGATTATTTCATAATTATGCATAATATTAGCACTTGGCGTTATTACCCCGGCCGGCGGCAAATAAACAAACACTCAACGTCCCGGCGCTTCACGCCAACCTCCGTAGCCAAGCGCTTTGGGGGAAAAAACTTCGAAGAGCATGCAAATCCGAAGTTTCGACTTTTCATATTTCATCCATTTGACCGCGTATGTCTTGCTTATGGAATATTTGTAAGAATACGAGCGTGAATTAAAAAAATGCTTATCTCACCTTTTGAAAAATTACACATGCATTAAGAATACTCTGTAAGTTGACCTTTCTTTTTCCAAGCTAAAGCATTTGTTTGTGAAGTTTTATGCATACCATATACTACCATCTAGTGTCAGTACACAAATACATTACAACAATTATCACCTGAATATGAACAATGCATAAGCTGAATATATGCATGCGCATAATATTGGAACAAGTGAAATATTTAATCTTATAGATCCACTCTATACTTTGGCCTTTCTTTAAATGATCATAATAAATGAATGAAAATTCACACATGGGTGCTTAGAGAGGTGTTTGGTGACGCAACATGCGTCATACAATTTATTTTTATTTTTTTTTGGGGGGGGGGATTTGATAAAAAGTACATTTTTCGGGTGAGATTTTTAAATTCTTAATATTTCCTTTTTTTACTGTTTTTTTTTTTTTTTTTTTTTTTTTTTTTTTTTTTTTTTTGTAATATCACAATTGATATTCTGTTTAGGGGAGGCAGTGTCAATGTTAAAGTTAGAATTTTTCTTTTTTTTGGGGGGGAAGGGGATTTGCGTCATTGGGTTTGGGGGGGGGGATGGACACTGCTGATTTCACTATAATAAAATTAGTTACTGGTTTAGAGTATGTTATATTAAATGCTTTGTTTCTAATTGATAAAACAGGTTAAAAATATCCAATAATGGGCACAATCCCGTCTCCTCAAAGTTTTTGGTTCATAAATAACCAGGAAAAAAAATTTAGCCTTTATTAATTTTCTTTCAGAATCCTCCTTGCACGCTACGATGCTGTTATGCTGATAATCTTGATTAAACCAGTCAAGAAGCAGATTTTTTTTTCATAATAGAAAACTTTGAATTTCATTTATGCTGTAATTTACAAAATTGTGTTTATTTTAAAGATTGCAAGACCAGTATACATTAATGGAATGCTCACTTTTCTTTTATGAGCTACTACCGAATTTATTTTCAAAAAATTTAAAATTATACTTAATTATGAGGAATTTGAAAAAGTAAAAATCTAACCATGCTCGTTATTGAATTTGCGGTATTCTTGCAATTCTGCATTATTCCTTTAGAATGTACTTTATGTTATCAATACTTAACAAACTGTATTAAAAAAATCTATTATTTTCTAAAATTAAAAAAAAAAAAAAAAAAAAAAAAAAAAAAAAAAAAAAAAACGAAAAACTATGCGTCCAGCACAGACAACGAAACATTTTCCAACACTTTCAGAATACTGTAACATAATTTTGCAATTTATTAAGCTGAAACATGATATCTAAATGAACAATTTGAAAATCCAATTTCTGCAACTACCACCAACAATTTAAAAAATATCAGTTTTTTTTCTGAACTTCTTGTATATAATCTATTTGTGTATATTTACTACATAGTATGCTAAAAGTTAATTTAGTTAGATGTAGTTTAATTAATAAAGTTGAAAATCTCCTTTAAAATTGCCATCAATAAACGAAACTTTACTTGCGATTTTTTGTACAGCCTTGTATGTATATAATATATAGAATTTCTACACTCTAAGTTATGTGAAAAAAATAAATAATAAATAAAGTAAAAACGTGCAGCACAAATGAAATCGCATTTCCAGCAATTATTATTCGAGGAGTACTGTTGTCAAATTCTTTGTCAATTGTCTTTGTAATGATAAATTCTATTTCACCCTATTCTACTGTTATCACCTTACAGTACCCCTGATATGTATATAAATTTCAATATGCTTAAAATAATGTAATATTTTAAAATTAAACACGCCGCAAACGATTTTTCCACCACAGACCGTATGAGTCAGAATTCCTTTTAGTATCCGTGTAAGCGAACCGTAAATGCTAAAGAAAGCTTTTTTTTTTTACTACATTACACGGAATATGGATTAATAATATTTATGATAACTGAAACATTTACATACAAGAAACAAAGGTTCATTAAAAGCGTAAATTTGGCAGCCTACGGCAATTCTGCATAAATGGAGATTGTAAACATGAAAAAAAAAAAAAGACTAAGATAAGTTTTTTTGGTCGGAACTCTTCCATAAGAGTAAAGATCAATGTTCTGTAGAAATTCACTCGAGCCGGGCCGGAATTTAAACTTTTTTCCGGACCGGGCCGAGGTCGGGCCGAAATTTTAACTTTCGGGCCGGGCCGGGCTCGGGCCTGAAAATTTCGGTCCGTGCAGACCTCTAGTGTAGCATACAGGTTGCACGTCGAACTTCATTTTTTCGCCAAAGCACTTGGCTGGAGGGGTTGGCGTGAAGCGCGGCGCTTGGACGTTGAGAGTTTGTTTATTTACCGCCCGGCGTTATTACACGAGACCACCTTACATTAAAAATTGCTGTGACATTTATTGTCACACAATTTTCGTATTTAATATTGACCGGTCCAAAATACTTTGCATAAAACTAATAAAAAGTATGATAAATAGCTAATTTTAATGCTGTATTCCAGCAAAACTTTTCTCTATTTTGCAAGTAATTTTGTCTATGATACCAGCATATAGTTTACCTGCATATAGATACTGATCAATTGACAGTAGAAAAATACCTATTGGGAAATACATTCTATGTTACTAAACTGAATTGATGTTGACTTAGTATCTCTATAAATACAATGATATAGCACAATAGAGTAATATAGCGCGGCGCGATTGAACAGGAAAAGTAACATTAGTCGTTCAATAATGGGGTTAAGAATTTGCCATGGTACGAACATAAGAACAGAAAATGGGCACTCGCGATTTGGTGATTCTGATTGTTCGTCTACTCACAAAATGACACATTTTGTCACGATTTTGCGCAATGGCGATCGGCAACAAGAATCTTGATTGTGTTCCGCCAAAATCGAATACTAATATTAAATAGAAACTTCAACATTAATGAAGATATTTTCGCAAAAAATTAAAACTTTTATTAAGCTGAGCTAAAAATTGCATTAAAATAAATGTTCTAGGTAAACACCATCCTTGTCTAAGACACCCAATCTGATGCTTATATTTTTGACTTGTACACTTTTTCATTTAGTTAAAGGTACAAACAGTTTTCCTGACGGAAAACTATGTACTTGATTAAATAGTGTATCTTTTGATGCTTTATATTTCACTCAAAGCAATAACACATGTATAATGATAATGCCGTAATAATATTTTTGTTATCAATAAAATATGAAAATTTCTGTTTAATTTGGAACATAGTACCTGTTTTTTTATTAAATAAATGGATTGTGACACTATATTTTTAAGCGATTTTTGTTTATTTGATTTCGTTTTTCTGTTTGGAAGCTATTTTAGAATTATCTAGTAATCTGAGTCTTTATTTATACAAATCATATATAATTTACTTTTGAAACTTTACAGTGAAGATAAAAGCTTAGAAAATTTTGTAAATTTGTGGATATTCAAAACAGTAAATTCAAGCATAGTATCAACCACATCTTACTTTATGCTATAGAAAGGACATTTACATTTAATTTTCACGAATAAAAGAGGTATAATTGAAATAGTTTTACTTGTTGAAAGCTTTTAAACTGTAAATAGATGTCAATTTCAGCATTATATTAATGAATTAAATAAACAGTAGCCTAATTTTTAAAATGCTCTGTAATATAAAATATTGTAAATTGATTAAATTGTATACACGAGTGGATTTTTAAAAAATCCATGATTTAAAACTTCTTGATCTTTTAAGTTTATGTTGATTATACAGCAACATACATATCGGTTTGTGTTTTACATGTATTATTATTTTTTTTAATTATGCGGTTTTTTTTGTGCTTACAGTACAACTACAACTTTAAAATATTTTGTAATCACGAAAGATATCTATTAATAAAATCAAATGAATAATCAGCAACGCACACAGCTGTAAACTTTAATAAACTCATTTCTCTTAGTTATAATGTTTCATGTATGTACAATTTAAATGTTATGTAATTTCATTGAAATAAGAATTTCCCCATGGAATTCACTGATACGTTATAAATTAGCCTATTAATTTCAGGCCTATTTTCAGATGACACTGTAAAATAATGCATAAATAATAATAATGCAATGTTGAACGTTCAAAGGATTCCAGTAAACATATGACGCGATTTCCAATTCAATGAGTGCACAGATAAATCTACTATTGCCTTTCAAAAGCGATATCACATATATATAGAGTGTTCAGTAGGATATAACATTTTAGGAGTGAAGTTTTACTTTCAAACGCATGATAAGAAGTACAAACCTCACTTGGTTTTCTCGAAATTTATGAATGTTTCATTTTCCTGGTAAATAATGCAATGTTTTCGTTATTTTGGAGTGAAATAGTGAATGATAAGTAATTTTCAGCATAGAATTGGATTGCGATATCTGTGTTTTTCATTAAATAGGTGGTTTGTGATACTATATTCTTCAGAGATATTTGTTTGTTTGATTTTTTTTTCTATTTGAAAATTATTTTAGAATGATCTTGTACATCTGACTCTCTATTTATACAAATTATACGTAATTTATTTCGAAACTTTATAGTGAAGATAAAACAATTTCTTAAATTAGTGAAGAGTCAAAACAGTAAATTCAAGCATAGAATCGACAATAAATTACTTTATGCAGAAATAAGTGCGTTTAAATTTCATGCTCACGAATAAAAGAGATATATTTGAAATAGTTTTTACTTTGTTTAAAGCTTTAAAACTGTAAATAGATGTCAATTTCAGCATTATATTCATTAATTAATTAGACAGAGCCAAATTTAGAATGCACTTTAGAATAAAATATTGTAAATAGAATACTTTTAAACAGGAGTGGATTTTTTAAAAATCGATGATTTAAAGCTACCTGATCTCTTAAGCATGTATTTATTAGATAACCACTTACATATTGATTTGTTTTCATAGGCAGTTTTTTTAATTATATGTAATTTTTTTAAATATTTTACATTGCAGTTACAACTTTAAAATATTTTGTAAACATGAGAAAAGTCTATAATAAAATCAAACTAAAAATGAAAACACTTACAACTGTAAACTTTATTAAACGCATTTCTCTTTATTATGATATTTCATGTATATACATACAATTTAAACGTTTCGTAATTTCATTGAAATGTGAACTTCCCTGTGGTATTCACTGATAAATAATAAATTAGCCTAATATTTTGAAGCCTATTTCCAGGTGACATTGTAAAATAATGCATAAGGTTGAACATTCAAAGGATTGGGATAAACATATGACACGATTTCCAAGTCAATGAGTGGACAACTACATCTGTTATTGCCTTTCAAGAGCAATAACATGAATATAAAGAGTGCTCAACAAGGTGTAACATTTTAGGAGTGTTAGTATCATATTAACTTTCAAACGCATGATAAGAAATAGAAACCTCGCTTGGTTCTCTTGAAATTTATGAATATTTCATTTTCCTAGTAAATAATGCAATGTTTTCGTTATTTTGGGAGTGAAATTGTGAATGATATTTAATTTTCAGTGTAAGGATAAAGTGTTTCTAAAATGAAACGGACTGAAAACTGAATGGAATTTTATCCATTGAAGATTTATAGAAAAATGTTTGGAAATATTCCTGTAAAGAAAAAGGGCAGAAAGTAGAAGAAGTGTAAAAAATAGAAAAAAGCTTAAATGAAAATTAATATTATACAGTAATCCCTTAACATTCACGGATTTAAAGGAAGAAATAGTAACATTATTTTGTTTTTTCGAAATTTATGTATGTTTTATCTTCTTGGAAAATAATGCGATGTTTACGTTATTTTGGGAATGAAATGGTGAATGATAAGTAATTATCAGCGCGCGTTAAAAGTGTTTCGAAAATGAAATGGTCTGAAAACTGAATAGAGTTTGGTCGATTGATGATTTATACTGAAACATTTCGAAACACATCATTAAAGAAGAAAGTCGGAAAATAAAAGAAAGGTAAAAAAATAGAAAAGAAAACTAGATAATAATTAAAATTGTACAGTATTACTTTAACATTCGAGAAATATAAAATGCGGAACATTTTAATATTCGCGAATACTGAAATGGGTTATTCGCGAATTTTGTTTTATAAAAAATATTTTTTCACAAAGGAAATGCACTTTGTTTTATCAACTCTATGAACTACTAAACACGTATCTACCATATAGCCTACTGTATGGCCTAAGTTGTGAAAACTTTAGCCATTGTGTTGAAGGAAAATATAAATCAATAATTTAATTTATTTTTTATGCTGATTTTATTTTCAATTTTCTAAATTTTCTAAAATTTCAAATTTTTATTCCAAATGAAATATTTTTAAAAAAAATTTTTAAAACGCTGACAATAACTTGTTTAAAAACAATAGAATGCGATTCTTCACTGGAGAGGAGTTTTAAACTTAAAATAGAAATCGGGACCACAACTTTCTTTTACACGGAAATTCATAAACAAAAGATCAGTTCTGTCAAACAAACGCACACCAATAAATTTTGTCCATTATTCAATGACAAATAAATTTTGTACAATATGTTTATAAATATTCAAATTTATCTTAAACTTGTACATTTAATGTATAATGCTGAATAAATATATTCATGTTTTAATTACATTTTCCCACTAAAACATAATCTTAAAACCTAACTTCCTTTTACGCCCGGGAAGATAGTCTCAACATTCGCGATTTTGACATTCGCGAATATTTTTCGGCAACCTAGTTTCGCGAATGTTAAGGGATTACTTTATGAGTTCATTGATTTATTGAGAACGATAAAAGAAATTATGTTCTTTATATTGAGGCAAGACAACAAAATAGTAGCATTCAGTAGTCGACAGAACTTTTCGTAGTATTTGATTATAGTCACAAACATGGGTTGAAACAGGTAAGAAACACTATTATCTCGTTGTTGTAAGGCTTGACTAAAGCACAAAGTGGTTACATTTTGACACATTGTGAAATTAGTTTTGATTTTAGTCGCTTGAAATTATGAGATGTTCTTATTCAAGAACTATAAAATTGCATAAATTTTCCATGTCCCCATAGAAGGAAAGGATTTTTCATAAAAAACTGTTTCATCTGACGTTCTGTGCCTCATTCCCGGACACAACATTACGAGGCAACTTCGCATGAGACAGCAGTCGCTTAGTATATTTATTAAAATATGAAAAAAAAACTATTAGTTTCTAAATCACTTTACTATTTAGAGTTGACAGTTTCATGTTTTACCTTTAAAAATATGCAACACCCATTTTTTAAAGAAAAATATACGTTGTCAAAGGGACATCTATATATATATATATATATATATATATATATATATATATATATATATATATATATATATATATATATATATATATATATATATATATATATTTACCTTTATTCTTGGTATGACTCTTTGGTTTTAGACAGACCCGTTTGCAAATTAATCTGAATACATATATTTTTCGTTTAAGCATTATTATAATTGTTGAAAACCAAATAAGAGAAAGATAAATTCGTATGTATAAGTGCTCTTAATTTTTTCATGTAAGGAGAATAAAGTGTTAAATAATTATTACTGCCCTTTGATATTACAATTAATAGTAAGAAAAAAAATACCAATTTAAAGGCTGTAGAGTTTGTTATCGTTAAAACGATTTACATGCCATTTATCCATTTTATTTTATAATTTTGTTTGCATAGGTTGTTACTACGAACGTAGATGAGTAATATCGCCAAACATCATGGTCAAAGAAATCGCGCAAATACCTTTTAATTATACATATCTGCCAAAATATTCTTTTTTGTATACATAATCAATAAGTTGTTGTATCAAATCCTATATTTATTTGAAAAAAAAAAAAAACCCATAAAACTAATGTGTGAAAATTAGTTGAACCTTAACGTGGCTTTCTTAACCCAAGACACCCTATATTTTATTTACCTTAAAAGTATATTTTTAGTAAAAATAAGATACCCGATATATTTTTCATTTATATTAAAAAATGAATTAAAAATCATGACTCAGATTCTGATTGTTCGGATTACTTGACTAGGTCGGAACCCGGCCTTAAGTCCATTGTGGCGAATACGTTAAGATGATATAAAGTACACATTCTTGACAGTGCTTCAATTTCTATAAAAGAATTGGTATAAATATCGTAACATGTTTATTTTCATGAAAGATTGCTTAAAAGCTTGTCAATATATCGAATAAGCTACAAAATATATCCCATTGTCTATCAAGCTAAGATAGACAATGGGATCAGATGAGAAAGTTAAAAATGAAGTGTAAGCTCACATATTTTACTATTTTTAACTAGACTGTTCATATGAGTAATTTTGTTGGGTACATTATCGAAGATCAGTTGCACCTGTGAAACAGCATACTGAGTTAATCTGATTGGTCAAGATGATATTGGAAAAAATCAACTTTTAAAAAACATAACGAAAAATGAAGTGTAAGCTCACATATTTTACTATTTTTAACTAGACTGTTCATATGAGTAATTTTGTTGGGTACATTATCAAAGATCAGTTGCACCTGTGAAACAGCATACTGAGTTAATCTGATTGGTCAAGATGATATTGGAAAAAATAAACTTTTAAAAAACATAACGATCCAATAATAACATTTGGTCGCAGACATGTGCACTAGTGAAGCTCTACAGCTCTACTACCACTAATAAAACTCTACAGGTTAATTATTTAGCTACAATAGTCACTAATTTTTCATAGTTTGTAGTGTGACATAATGCTTTCTGAAAAATGAAATATAAGAGACTGATAATTATAAAAAAAATTAATTAATAGTTTGTAGCAAGCATAGATCTTATTAGCAACTAACTATGTAACATAATAACTATTCATAATATGTTGTATATAATTATTTTTTCTCTTTACGTGATGATAATTTGGTCATATTTTTGTGGCAGTGTCATTAGGGATTTGCAAAACTTCTTCCATTTTCTTACATGAAATTTTCAATACAAGCATATTTTCTGTCAAACTGTCAGTTATAAGCCTGTTATCATTCATAACATGTCCTTGATATGTAATTCAATGTTAGCAATCTCATTAATTTGTATTAACTAACTAAATAATCTTATTATTTAGATAAACAAACTAAGTAAATAATTTTATAACTTATTAATTCAAAAAAGATTAAATTCTATTTTCTATAAATCCATTCTAATAATGAAAAACTGCATTGAAAACCTTAGGCTGTAAATGTAAATGCCGGAGAATATATAAGCTACTCGTAGAAAATCTTCCAAAGATAATTCGAATAGACATGCTTTCGAAAGTGTCTGAGATAATCCCTCTTTTCCACTTCAAAAAGGCATTCGTTCATAATGTAAGTAAGTGAAATTCAAATAACTTTGTTTTCAAAATATTCAGAAATCCCACATATAGAATTACCAAAATGAAGTATTTTCTGTAGGATCTAAATATTATTACTTTAAAGTAAAAACAACTGTGAATAAAATTTTATACATGCAAAACACTACGCTGACTGATCAAAAGTATACGAGCATTTTCGGTTTTAGACATTTTGTCAAATATCTTAAAAAAAAAAATCAATTTTTTTTTAATAAATTTATTTTAACAGTATAAAGCTGCATTCAATAAATTAGGCATGAAATAGCATTTCCGGAGAATATATAAGTTACTCGCAGAAAATCTCTCAAAGATATTTCGAAAAGACATGTTTTCGAAAGTGTCTGAGCTAATCGCTCTTTTCAACTTCAAAAAGCTATTCATTCCTAATGTACGCATCTGAAATTCAAATAACTTTGTATTCAAATTATTCAGAAATCCCACATCTAAAATTAGCAAAATGGAATATTTTTTGTAAGAACTAAATATTATTACTTTTACATAAAAACAAGTGCGAGTAAAATTTTATACATGTAAAATACTATGCGGACTGATGAAAAGTATATGAATATTTTCGGGTTTAGGCATTTTGTAAAATGTACACAAAAATATGAGATGAATTTTATGAAACTTGAGGAACATAATGAGTATGTTCGATTTTATATTTTTTGCGAAGGCTTATTGAAAAGGGCAACTAGAGGGTCAATCAAAAATTGAGATTAACATAATGCTTGTGATTACATAGTGAAACAAAATGCTTGAAATGATCTGTAATTGTATCAAAGACAATGTGAGTAATAGGATTGAAAAATGTATTTTTTTTACTAAAAAATTAAAAAATATATATTTTTTCGATTATAATCATTGAGATACATATTTTAAAAACTGTCAAAGAAATACACTGTTGGAGAATCATGTTCAAATTTCTAACTTACAATGACCTCAAAACAAATCTTGACACTTAAGGGACAATCTCAATATTCGAATGTTTTATTTATTTTTTCTAGTTTTTAATAGAAGAGGCAGATGAGAGTTTCTATCAAATATTACTTACGTGGAGTGATGGTCCTTGCAGAATAACATGATTTAGAATTCCTTCTTTATTTTTTTAATACTGATAATGGTTTGAAAAGAATGATTTTTTAATTTTTTCTCTCTCTCTCTCTCTAAAAAAATAACTTTTATAATTGTTATAAGAATCTTACAATTGTTGAAAAACCTCGTGGTTTGACTTTTTTAAAGCAAAATTTTCCTTTAACCCTTTCCGGCGCACTACTCTTTAAAGTTGGAATTTAAAGGAAAAAAATTAGGCAACCTATTTAGGCCTAGAGGTATAGGCCTAAGTAGTAGGCCCCTAGGTAGAGTACACAGGTATTGTTTTGTAAAGATTGCACTGACCATTTTAATTATACAGCTGTTGCCGAAGTGGTAACCTCCCTTAGGTAAAGCATTGATAAGCCCAGTAAGAAGAGCATTGCTGTGAAGCGCGTATTACTGTAAAACATTTTACCTATTATTTAAAAACAGTAGAGTTTGATCTCTGTGGTGCTGTCATCTAGAACTCACAAGAAAGATTTAAAGTAGCCATTAGAGTAGTTTTTGAAATATTCAAGAAGTTTTTGTGTCTCTAAACAGGGGGAACTTTAAGTGTTGTCGACCCGGCAACACTGCGCGTTAAGGGGTTAAGTCGTAGATTTACAAACATCAGGGCAAACTTTCTATGTACTTTAAAAGGCAAGGCCGATTACCATGCGGCAGTATACCAAAAACAAAAAATCTGTTCAAAAAGACCGATAAAGATTTCAATCAAGTCTGATAATTTTTTTAAACATGACGTACTTTTAATACCAACCATAAGAACTCCAAATATAAAAATAAATATTACAAATGAATGTATCAGTAAAGATCATCTGTCACAAATTTCAGCTTTTTCAATGAATGTCAAGATTTTTTTTTACTGGCACAGATTTTTTTAACGCGGCACAACTCAATTAAACACAATATATGATTTATCATTTAATACAGCATACAAAAACACCAGAAAAACTACCTGTATTAATTCCTTATTCTTTTTCTGCCTTTAGGCTATTCAGTTTGCCGCTAATATGTTCTTGGAGAAAACACGTCACCAAAATACGTAGAATATTTTAGAACTCTAATTTGAAAATTTGCCATCATTTCCCGAGCTTAAATCACAGATGTGTATTCATTGTATCCCTTAACGTCTATAAGGTTATTTGATCATATTTGTCGTAGTTAAAAAGAAAAACGGTGAACCATTTTTAGTATATTTTTACCACGTTTAGAGCATATGGAAAGGCTTTATAAGAGAAAGAAGTATACTGTAATGAGAATTTTTCAAAAAATAAAACGTTTTCAACACAGAGAAATTTTTGCATTCTTATCTTGAAATTTGAATGTGTCATTATAACGCATTTGTATACGATTTTGCGATGAGATTTTAAGTACAACAACATAGTCGCCTTTAGTTGCCGTCACATTTAGATATAATGACTTTACAGCGCTTCGTTAAATCTCCCATTTCAAACTCTAACGATTTGTTATACGTTTCTAATAAAATTTACATAGGAATTATCTCAAAAAATTACCTTTTGAAGAAATTAAATACATTATCAAAGTTCATATTCTTATACAAAATTTATGAAGGAATATAGGTAAACTGCAAGTAATATAGACATATGTAATATAGATAAAATGTAAATTAAAGATTATTTTGGAGATTTTTATTTATTTATAAATCTATCTATCAAGCATAAAAATAAATACGACTAACTACAAACTTGTCTATTTTTTTATTTTTAAAAATATCTCTGAAAAACAAGATACTTAAGTTAAATTTTAAATTTTAATTTGTTTATAGATTGCAGAATTAAATAATGATTGAAATAACATTGAAAGAGAATACAACCCTTTCCTAATTCCTTTTTTAAATGAACTTTAAGATATATTGCAATAAAATGTTAAATCGTTGCTAAACAAATCTGTTTCTACTTTTCAAAACAATTTAAACATAAATTTGCCTTTTTAGCCTAGAGTCATACATTTGTATCAAAACCCTCAAAGATCATAATGTGCCATCGAAACATCGACATGAATGCACTCGAAAGACTTTTACCCTGCTTATTAATTTTTAAAATATAAAGTGATGGAATTATCTTTTCCCCTCTGGAAATAAAAGTAACTCTACAATAACTTATGTGACATTTTGCAAAATATCGTCCTCCAGCACTTAATAACCATTTTATCGATTCAAAACAAAATATAAAACAAAATCCTATAAATATTTATTTATTTATTTTTGCTTATGAATTCATCTTGTAATAAAATGTTATGTATTTTAAGAAAAAGAATGATTATTTTAAGCGATAAGAAACTTATGGAAATAAAATAATAAACGATAGACATTTATATGATAGTACTTTTTTTTTTTCTTTAAATATTTCGAAAACCGCATGTTGGGCTATATATATATTTTTAACATTGTTAATCGAATTTTAATAAAAAGGAATATACTTAATTGAAGACCTGAGTTGAAGAAGATGTTAGTAAACAAATGTTTGATTTCGAAAAATGCAAATTAAACGTTTTTAGGTGCGTTAGTAATTTTGTAAATGCATGGTATCAGCAGTCGTCCTTCAGTCCGTCCGTCCATCTTTCTGTCCGCCCACATATAACAGAGCAAAAACTGCACAAGCGAATCGTTTGAAATTAAAAATATATAATTGCTGCATAATTTTGTCATTTCAAATTATATGAAAATCGGATGCATAGTTTAAGTACAGGGGCAATCAAAAGCATTCCGTTACATTTTGGCTTATGAGAAAAAATAATTTGAAGTATAATTTTATAATTCTACACTCATTCGAACATAATAAAATTGATATGCATCTTTGAAATATGTACAAAATACATATTCTGTATGCAAAGTATTTGTGGTGCAAAGAACATTTCTTATTAAGTTACATGGACACACAACAGAATTCTATTACATAATGGTAACATTATTTGGGACGTGTTTATTTACATACAACTATTTCACATTTTATCAAATTGATATACGTTGCTGCGGTTTACTAAAACTTACTTTCTATTATAGAAAGCTGATAGTATTTACAGGAACACACAAAAGATTTCGGCTACTATTTTGTATCCGAAGTATACTAATACACCAAGATCTGAATATTTATAGAACTTCGTTATAGTACAAAAGTTACAGTACGTTATAGTCATTTGTTGCACTTAATATTTCCGACATTTTCGTTGTTATTTAATTTCTTCTTAGGAGCATATGTAATGTTTGAATGTTAATAGGCGATATTAAACTCTTCTAGAAAATTATATTATTGTTTAATTATTAAATATTAGAAATATTTTCATTATTTAGATTATGAAATGTTAAATTATTAAGTATCACAAGATACTGTCTCATATCATATCTCCAATATCGAATAGAATATGAATATTTTAGTTTTGCCATATTATATAATACCCCATATTTCTTTCATCCATAAAATAAAAGAATTCTGGACAAAATGCATCAAAACATATTATTCCACTAAGTTTTTTAGTTTTACACGTATAATATTTTATATTAAAATTTGGCGTAAGAAACACGATTTTGTTTATCTTTAAAATAATATATTTTTATGTTACTTCCTTATAAATTTCATTAATACAGGCTGATAATATTAAACGAAAGTGATGCTGCTATCCAACGTGGACTTCATTAATAAATTAAAAATGGAGCAAAGTAAAAACATATCAGTAAAATAAAAAACAATTTTATTTAAATTATTAAATCCTTATCAAGAGTAAAATTTTCGGCAGATATAAAATACATTTTCATATAAAACGGCAAGAAACAATCATTGTGCTATACAGCTTCAAAAATTAAATTCAAACAGGGAAAAATACAACGGAAACATAAAATTTCACTAAACTAATTGATTGTTATTATACACTGGTCTGTTTCTTTGGGAATAAAAGCCATTCCTCAAAATTCATTATGATACTGCGATTAGAATATGCTTGTAAGATGAAGTTGAGAGTTATTTATTCTAAATATGAACAAAGTAATGTAAGTATTTTTATATAAGACCAAATTGAAGATTTGAATTCATTATTCAGTAAAGTCGGTATACAAATACTCACATTGCTGCAAAAGTAGAATGCGTTATTTGGGTACAATCTTTTGTTCATTTAACCCTCTTTCTGAAAATTATCATCTTATAATTGTGCAGGTGATGTGCCCAGGTAGGATTTAAACCGGAGAACCCACGGTCAGAAAACAACTTCTTAAGTGCTGAGCAAAAGGATAGCTCGATCGCTTCCTGTGAGAAACTCGTTTTACTGATCGCACAAGATGCTACAATTAATCAAATCAACTTAAAAATAGTATATTATTATCTAATTTTTTTAACTTGTTATTCATATATTGCATACTTTAATTTCTAAGAAAATAGTTTTTATAGCAGATGATTTATAGCATTTCTATTTTAAAATGTAGTTACGCACACACTTATACCAAGCTTAAATATAGAATTACCGTATATCCCAGCATATAACACGCACTTTTAATTCTGAAAAGTCCCTTAGTTTTTCGTGTGCGTGTTATACATCGAATATGAAATGGTTCAAGTAAAATCATAAGAATAAAACATTCTAAATTTTAGAATTATATAAATGCATTTATATATTTACACAAACAAAGACAGTATATATTTTCTAAAAAACTTAATCTTACTTATATGATCACAAGAAAAGTTCATTATACCCGCACTTATTTATACTTTCGGGAATGTCATCTTCTTCCTCACTTTCACTTTTATGTATTTTATCGCCAGCGTCATTTTCATCTAGCCATAAATAGTCAACCTCGGTACCGCAAGTGCATTGGAAATTCCACACTTTTTAAATGATTCGGCCATTATTCACGGTTCATAAACTATAAGATCAATGCATCTAAAATTTATGGTTTCGTACAAATGACGAGCGTTGCATGAAACGGGAAATTTCTATTGGTAGGATTAGCGCAGATGAGA
Source organism: Maratus speculifer (assembly GCA_964019185.1). Taxonomy (NCBI): domain Eukaryota; kingdom Metazoa; phylum Arthropoda; class Arachnida; order Araneae; family Salticidae; genus Maratus; species Maratus speculifer. The sequence goes on along the minus strand of OZ025289.1, from coordinate 272,934,048 downwards.
GCGGGAGGGGATCGTGATCGGTTTGTATCAAACGAGATTTTATTTTATTTATTTATTTATTTTTTTTTTTGGGGGGGGGGGGGTTATTTAGATTCCAAAAGGTAGGAATTGAGCAGACTGGAGATGACTAGTTTTACATGTCACAAAGAAAAGACGCATTTATCTGAAGTGGGGAAAATTTTTTTATTTTTAGTTTCTGTTCGTTTGAAAAAAATAATGCATGTTATAGTCAATATATCCTTGAAATAAAATTATGTACTCTCAAATTAGTATGCGTGTTATACGCCGGGATATACGGTATGTGCTGTGTTGTAGATTATATAGAAAGTATTCGAAATTGTAATGTATAATGCATGATCCGTCCACTGTGAGTTTGGACAATACTAACACAAATTTAAATGGATTTATTCAGTAAATAAAATAACAAGTATGCATAGAAAAATACGGAATCTAATTTTTTAAATTAAATAAAGCATTTTATTTACTACTTGTGCCTATCAATTACTTTCTTTCCCCATAAAATCACGATACATTTCAAAATCATTGACAAACTTATGGCGACGGTGTATAACAGCAGAATGATGCATCGATTGAACAACCTTCTGCCAAATTATCTGAGTGTTTTGATATGCAGTGTATTCTTTATATCGAAATTATGCGTTAAGATAATTTATTTTATGCACAAATTTATACAAATATACAATATTGTAACCACTGGAAATTTGTCTTCAAATTTATTTAGTATTAAGATTTTGGTAATACTATAGTTAATCTGAAATTGGTTGTAAAAATTGAATTTTTTTCCATTTTGAAGAAATTAAAAACGGTATAAAAATCAAAGGAATTTAAAAGCCTCTGCGAAATTGCTTACTGATACAGTGTTACAAATGAAAATTACACAGCTAAATTTTGGAAATTGCCACTTATTTCCGTTACCTTTAAATAAAATTCAAAATTACAATTTTACTTTTTATGTAGGCACAAAAATAAGCTGAAGAAAAAATCATACATTAATAATATTGCTAATGCATAAAGACTAATTAGCCCACGACAAGCTAAAAAATCATGTTTGAATTTTGATTCTTAACATAACAGAAAAGATAATATATGAGACATTCTTTGATCCATTGCACTTGTGCGCGTTTTTCACCATCAACATTTGATTTCAGGGAAGAAATTAGTTCTGTCCGTTATATTGATTTAGGATAGCTATATAATTAATTCTTCAACTCTATTGCACTTTAAAATATTTTTCTTTAAGAATATTATAATATAGATTTGGCAAAAATAAACTAAATGCAAGAATAATAGTTTCTATATATAAAATATACTAATTTATCACAATGTCAAATAATCTTAAAATTTTAAGTGTTTTTCTTTATGTTCAAAAATAGTAAAAATATTGAATTTTCCTCCTCATTTTTTATTATTATTTATTTTTTTCTAATTTGGGAGTAAAAAGTCAAAAATGAAAGTTTTTGTATTTTAAATATACGAAGCGGAATCCGTCGAATTTCGAAGAAAGAAAATGTTTAGGAAGGAATTGTTTCATTGATTTATAATAAACCCACAAAATTAGCTACAATAAAAAATGCATCTTAGATTGGTCAACCTAACTCTCAAACAAATATTATTTTAAGCTAAAAAAAAACTTTTTATATGAAACTCAGTTGTCCAAATTATTAAAATTCAACTTTAATCGTATATGTAATCAGTAAAGTATAACAAAGAACAGTTATTATGATGAAATTATCAATTGAGGTTCTTATGTTTGGTACAAAGAGAATAAAAAAAAAAGATATTCCAAATTGACATGGTCATAGAATTTCCATGTCTAATCTAAAACCGTCATAATTTTCATCGTATCAAAATTTAAATACTCACTTCTTATAGTATTTTAATTTGATCATTTTAAAATCACTTGCTTTTTTATATATAAAAAAAACTTTATTTGTATCCGCTAAAACTATTCCATTTTTAAGTGTCCAGTCTTAAACATCTGTAGAAAAGTATGCATATGACGTCATTAGGATGGAATATTACACAAACGCAGCAAAAACAATACTCAGGACATTCGGCAAAACAAATCGGATATCTAATGATTCACAAATCTTCACTTCTTTATTTATAATAGCTCCATGTTTTATCAAAAATCATTCATTTGTATTTTTTTTTCAAAATTTGAAAAATACTATTACATACGCACGGATAAATAAAATTGATCTCGTTTAGCTTTCTGATACGAACTGATTAAATGCGGTGAAGTCATTCAAATATTATTTAAAGTACATTTTTGTAAAGAGAAAGCGTTGCATCCTTTGTAAATTAAGAATGCAACAAACTAAAAAAAGAAAAATAATAATAATAATTGCATATAAAAACGCAATAAAACCAATATTCATCGAATTTTATGTCAGACGATTTCTTTTGGCATGGTATTTTTTTTTTTTTCAATTTTAAGAGAAAATGGCGTATTTCTGTCACCACAATTACAAAATTCGTACTTAAAACTATAAAAAAATTAATAACTCATAAATAAATTGAAATACAGCTTTCGAACAAATTGCATTTAAAAGTGCATTTTTTCTGAATACGACGGTGTAACAATTGAAAATGTGCGATATTTAGAAGTATAAAATTTGTAGTACCGAAAATTTCAAAACCGATTTGCATGCAAAAGTGTTGCCATTCACAAAATGACGTGTGCGTTACGCATAGACACGTTTGGCCTTTATAATATAGATACTTTTATCTATAGCGTCAAGTAATTTTTATATTATAAGATATTTCCTTCATAGAAAAATAGCAATAGAATTAGTCCATTTTTGTCTCGAAATTTTTACAATTTATTTTTTTCTCTTGAAGTAAAAAAAAGGGTCAATTTTTAAATAACGCCAATCTGTTTCTTCTTATTAATTCTTAATTATAAATTATTTTTATGTAGTCTTTCCATTTCTAAGGTTAATAATTGGGTAATAATTTCAAGTAGACAAAATTTCACTATTGTGTGAATTTTTGATGTAAGTTTTAATACTTAAATAAGAAAGCCTGAAATCTATTATTTTATACTTATTTATAATCGAGCATGAATTATTTATACACTGATTTTCATTTAAATCTGTGGCACGTCAACCACAGCTGGTTTGCTCATTTTGTATGGAATCACTTGATTAAGATACTCTTTAAATTTAAAGGTATACAAATGTGAAGCATATTTCTTCCCGAACTTTTGACTTTTAATAAGATGTTGAAAATGCAGTAGGAAGTATTTTACTGAAACATTTTAATCACATTTCATCCATGTTAAAAACGCATTTTAGCAGTTATTCATGAATTATTAAACATATTATTGGCATTGACTAATGCTTGTGTTACTTTTGCCGTTTGTTTTATTATAACATGTAACTATCAAATATGTGTTTAAAGAAAAACATGATTAATACAGACACAAATCTTGTTTCACTCATACTGGAATCAGGTTTAAAAATAATAATAAATAAATAAAAATAAAATGATTAAAATTCAAAAAAGGCTTTCTGGTTGTTTTTATTGGCAAAAACTGGTCTTTTTCAGTTAAAATTGTTTTTTATACAGTGACTTAATGTCATTTAAAACTATAAGTTTCCGAATGCTTTTTTTTACTAGTTTTAAAGATGTTTTATTGGGTTAGAATTTATTAACGTTACTTCTCAAAAATAAAAACATCAATATTGTAATAACACATACCTGAATTCGCATGTTCCAGGGTTGTTTGTAATTGTCTTACACAGCTTATACACTAGCAATTTTCAACACTTTTTAAAAACATGACTACATGATTACATCATTAAATATTTTATTTTAGAACATTGTTTACTTATTGATATATTTTATTACATAATTAATTTTAAGGACTTTGGTAGGTAATACTCTTTTTTTTCCTCATTGATATTTATAATTCTGTATAAAGTCATAAAACCTTGTTTAATAAAAAATTAACTATTTTTCACTGTTGAAAACAGCTTTAAAAATACCCAAATCAAGAATAACTCTTTCGAATAAGAAAAAATATTTCAAAATTTTATTTTAACAACTTTCATTTAGAAAACAATTTTTAACTACTTTATTTATATAGATTATTATTTCTTGTTCTAAACTTAGATGCATCAAAAATCTAGTCAAATATTTTCTTTTTTATAATTCCTTTTTCAACAGTGAAGATTCTTAATATATGAAAAGAATTTTCTTTTCATAGACTTATCTGGAATGAGTTACGAAATTGCTTAGAAGTATAAAAGATAAAAAAAAAAACCTTTTATAATGTACCTACTACTATTGTTTACTTATTGTTTATTTATTGCTTATTTTCTATGTAATGCAGCTTGTATATGAATAAAATATACCGTTCATATAAGTCATAAATACCTACTGTTTGTTAAATTCGGATGTTCGGGTATTCTCAGACAGTTTCAGTTAAATAATAAGTACATATAAATCATTTTACTTCAAGCAATATTAAAAGTAACTTGCAGTATATAAAGAAGGTTTTTCCTTGAAAAAATGTTTAAATACATATAATCTTTAAAATGTGTAGCATATTTAGAGCTATGTAATACAAACTTTCAAAACACCATGTTGGTGTCTAAATGCATTCTCCTCAATGTATATATATTTTATTTTTAAACCTATTCTTTTTATAGTATTTTCTTAATGGCCTTAAATACTTAGTTTACTTCGTAATCTATACTAATAAAATCCGTGCGCCTCTGTCTGCTTGAAGCCGATTAAACTTCGCAACGCGGGCGAGTTGGAAGTCGCGAGAGGTGTCTTTCGATTGGAAAAATTCCGGGGAAGTCATTTCGGGCAATTTCGAGACCGTGGGACCAAAATTAAAAAAGTTATGAATTAAAAACCCCTTGAGAATCGGAACGAAAAATGTCTCAAATCCCAAACGGCGCTCAAACGGAGCTCTGAGGCAGAACACTGCGCCACCTTGCGGTGAAGAACCTGAACTTTTCCCCTTTGGCTAAAAGAAGAAGCAGTCGAAAACCTCTTTTTCGCCCTTTTTTGCGCGTTTTTTCTTAAACCATCATGCAGACAGTTTTTAAAGTAGAAAAAAACTGATTACATATTCAGAATCTGCGTAAAAATCTGCTTCTGATGAACTAAAAAATACGAAAAAATGTCTTATGGGCGCTTAGTGCCCACCGTGCAAAAACAAATATTTTTAACGGGACTATAAGTGCGAAGCGACCATAGCTCCGATCCACAATCTTTTTTTTTTTTCAAGTGCACGTGGCCCACCATGCGAAATCACATATTTTTAACGGGACCATGGCTCTTTAATTTACTTTTTTTTGTGCTTGAGGATTCGAACACCAAGACTTTCTTATTAAATGAATTTTTTTCCTTATTATATACTGCTTAATACCGAGGTTCGTTTAGAAAAAGTGGCCCAGCTAGCGGGCGTAGCTCGCTAGTAAGAGTTTAAATACAGTTTAGTAAAAACATTTCTGAATGTGCCCAAAATAAATTAATTTAAATTTAAGATAAACTAGTTGTATTTTTTTTTTACTAAACACTTGTATTATTATTTTTTTGCATTCATTTTTTATTTTTTATTTTTTTAAGAAATCATTAAAACTTGGAAACACTGACTAAAATGTATTGCAATTAAATCTTCATGTTATAATTGCAGTCTTAGTAATTATAAATACAGTAAAAAATAATGAAAATGTTTTTTTTTTTTTTTTTTTTTTTTTTTTTTTTAACAAGATACATATAGTATTCGTTCTTTCATCGTTCAACACACGTCACACGTATTAACTGTGTTTTTTAATATATTCAACGAAAAAATTAGCTTTCTTTTAGTGTACTTTTTGTCTCCTAAAAATTTGGTTTATTTTTTTATACTTTATTTTTAGACTTTTCCTTCCTTGATGCGTTACAACATGAATAAACATACAACATAATTGACTTTCTAAAATCTTTTTTTTCCTTGAGCCTTTCATGCAAAGAAAATATTTTTTAGCTTTATTATAAAAAAAAAAGTTTTACGTTAATTCTAACTAACAAAAGGAAACTATACTTGCTTTGTATTAGAATCTAAAATCAATGTTTTTTCTTTTTTTTCACAAAGGAACTTTTGAATCCAAACGTTTACTTTGAATTTTTTTGTCAAGAATATCGGCTGTTTCATGAACGAAGTAGCCTCTTTAAAAAAGATAAAATTACTGTATTGTGTTATTCCATAGAATATGCAGTGAATGCAAAAAACTTCTGCCCAAACTTTGAAGTGAAGCTACAAAGTATTTTTTTTTACAGCTTTTATGCAACAAAAATTTAGTGTTATTTAGTGTAATTATGCAACAATATTTTTAAAATAAATTTCTGTGTGGTTATAAATTTTGCAATTGAAATCGGAACTAACTGATTAGCAATTACAATTTAATTAGCATTATCATAATATTTTTTTACCATAATAAGCACCAAAATATTTTGTTAAATTCCATTTTTAGTTATTATATGGAAGAATGAAGATTTATCACGACAAAATTCAAAATCTGTTAAAATGTGTAATTACAGTTTTCTATTGGTTGTGTAATAGGTTTAGAAAGAAACAAAAGTAATGTTTTTATATTTGCTGTAGCAATATTTTGAAGATCGTATATTAGTTAATTGTTGTGAACGGTCGAAGATATTTCATGTTCTAAATACATATCTACTACAGTTATATCTAATTTTTTTTCATTAGAATAGCATAAAAGTAGACAATTCTAAACTGTTAAAAATTTTGCTCTAGTTTGAATCAAATTTTGGTGCTCAATCGCTAACACCAGAAAATGGTGAAATCTCGTACCAACTTTTGGAGCTTCCTATTTCAATCTCGTTCCAACTATTGGAACTATGCTTCAACAGGAGCTCCAAATAATGGTTCAAGATTTCACCATCTTACAGATGCAGCTATTTAGAACTTATATTTGATTCAAAGTAGGAAAGATTTTTAACAGTGTATTACTGAAAGGATTAAAATTTAACTTTCCCTAGATTATAAGACATTTCAATATATTCCTAACAGTGACACATAAATGACGCATCTGGTAATTTATTGTCCAAAGAGCATATATTACAATGTATTTCAAAATAACAATTTTTTTGTTATATATATATATATATATATATATATATATATATATATATATATATATATCTACAGTGGCGGTCAAAAGTTTCCGGCCAGCAAAAATTTTTCAATTTATTTGTAAGTATACCCATATGAAGAGGAATCTCAAAGTGATACTTATACATTTTATTGACATAATAGTTAGGAACTTACTTATAGAAGAACGTGTAAATATCAATAAATTTAATTGAAAAAATTAAGTATAAAGGAAAACGCATGTTCTCAAAAGTTTCCGGCCACCTTCACAAGTTTGTAAAAAAGTGATATTGTAATAGAAAATTACAATGATAAACGACATTTACAATTAATATTTTATCGTATTACTATTTTATTAGCTTTAATAATAAGTACTACGGCGTAGCAACGTGACATTCATACAATCAACGGTTAAAGATCGTCTATGGTACGTTTTCTCCACATTTCTTGCAATTTTGGAGAAATTTCGGCTGAGTTGGAGTATTTATAGTTTCGCAGACTTTTGCCAACTTCTTTCCAAAGATTTTCTATTGGATTCATCTTGGGCATTTGGGCTGACCATTTCAAAAACGAAATTTTTTGTGTGAAAACCATTGCTTATCGAGGCTTGCATACATTATTTATGTCGTGATCATGTTAAGAAAAATAGTTCAGACCAAATTTTTTTTCTAATAAGGCAGAAAATGGTCTTGCTAGATATCCTTATACATTGTATCATTCACTTGGCTGTGGATTTCAAATTATGGACCGACACTTTTTGAAGAAAATACTCCCCACGGCATAACGTGTCCTCCGCCATGCTTCATTGTAGGAATACCATAGGTCGAATGATACCTTTTGTTGTCATTTAATCGGACGTTGTGTCGTTGTGTCTGCCATCACTTCCAAAAGTGTTTTGAATTCGATTAATGGAAAAATAGAAATTTTGTCCAGTTTTCACTTTATCAGACTTTGTGTTCCTGTTAAAATGCCAGTAGGATACGTCGGTATTTTTTTTACCTCTGAAAAATTTTTAACACCGACTCTTCCATAAAGTTCTGTATCACGTCCGCATCATAACACGGTAGACAAACTTATTCCAGCAATATTTTCATTCCGTAAAACGCAGTATATTGCAACGGAATTTTCATGCGGATTATCAATGGTTTTTCTCCTGATAATTCTGTCCACAGGAATAGTAATTTCCCGGGGTCTCCCGGACCTCTGAAAGTCCTGAAAGCCATGGCCATCTTTATATAATTTTCAATTATCGTTTACAGTCGATTTTACCGATCGATAACTTAGCCACAATATCTCAGGAAGATTGGCCTTTTAGCGACAAACAAATCACTCATTTATGGACAATAATTGTTGAACTTTTCAAATTTGAATTCAAGCTATGCTATACATATTGATTCATTCATAAACACAACCAAAAAACACTTCACGGATAGAAAAAAACTAAAGAATGATAAGTGGCCGGAAATTTTTGGGAACATGCATTTTCTTTTATACTTAATTTTGTCAATTAAATTTATTAATATTTACACGTTCTTCTATAAGTAAGTTCCTAACTAATATGTCAATAAAATGTAAAAGTATCGCTTTGAAAATCCTCTTCATATGGGTGTATTTACAAATTAACTGAAAAATCTTTTGCTGGCCAGAAACTTTTGACCGCCACTGTATATAATGAAAATTTTTTATCGTCGTTAAATGTTAATATCAAATGATACTTTTTTAAATTTTATGTAAGGGTAGTATTTAACCTTAAATATTTTATTTTTTAAGGATATTTTAAATGCATGTTTAACAGATCTTTAATATACACAAATGAATAACCACTTGTAAATTTAGCAACAATAACATTTATTTGATAGATAAACCTTTATGCTTATCTTTTATTAATAGCAAGTAATTTGTGATTTATTTATTATACTTGTTTGTTTATTTTAACGAAGTTTTAATTTCGTTATAGAATATTAGATGGAAACAGTTTCGGAACTATTTATAGTGTTTTCAGTACAAATGAATTATTATTTTTTTTTTGCAGTCGGGCTGATTGCTATTGAAATAAATAAATAAAAAAATAAAATCATTTTGGGAAATTAATTTTAAAGCTACAAAATGGCAATAAATTGAAATTTTGATTGAAAATACATTCCCTTCCTTATACGACGGTGAAGAAAGTGAATTTTTGCGATGTTTAAAAATATCTAATAAACGCACAATTAGTTGTTCAGGCCATTTCCACCACCCATATGACATCAACATGAATCATGAGCATTTTTTTTGCTTTATAATACAGATTGCATTTAATAATTATTTTAAAATATTTGTTAGTACATATTATATTAGCTAACAATTTGCAGAAGAACCCAAAGAATACTTTTACGGGGTGGCCAAAAATGTGTTTACCAATCGTGCACCCTTCACTGCATGATTTTTTCTATATTTATGAAAAAAATATCTGGAATCTATAAATAATCTAATACTGGAAAAATTAGTAAAAAAATTAAATTTGAAATTTTCAGGTAAATTTTGGTATTTTAAGGGGTGTACCTTTGTATATACTTAGGGTTTTTAAATATTATATTGTTATAATTTTCAGTTAAATGGGCTTAAATTAATCAATTTTATCTGCTCAACTCTCTGCAACTTCCTTTATATGAATATTTTTAAATATTCAGTAAAAATAATAAAAATAAATTTTACCTTACTAGCTTTATCGATTTTTTCCCTCCGAAGAACAAACTATTTTTTTCTACTTTTTTGCAGCTATCTGACTTGGGAAAAATAAGTGTTATCTTTTTCTTTGGACAATTCTTGTTCAGTTAGAGCAATCGCATTAGCCAAATTCATGGGACATAATAAGAATTATGCTGTTTTTATGTATGTGCCAGATGTGGCACACCGTGCAGTGAAGGGTAAAACGTCAATATGTGTCTAATATTAAGTATAATTGTTTGAAAATTATGTGAATGTCTACTTTATCAAAGCATTTTATTTAAGGCATACTCTATATTGTTTCCGTATAGTTAAAAAAAAAAAATCACATACACCACGGCGATTAACCTTAAGCTTTTTAATATTTTAAAACTCAAATAGGGATATTTTGTACAAGAATTTTCTTTAATAAAAACAACTTGCTTATATTTGGACATACTTGATTTCATATATTAAATAAAATTTTTGATTAAAAATACATGATACATATAAAAGAACGTCTCAATTTCAAATCAATCTCAAATCAAAGCATTTTATTTAAGGCATACTCTATATTGTTTCCGTATAGTTAAAAAAAAAAATCACATACACCACGGCGATTAACCTTAAGCTTTTTAATATTTTAAAACTCAAATAGGGATATTTTGTACAAGAATTTTCTTTAATAAAAACAACTTGCTTATATTTGGACATACTTGATTTCATATATTAAATAAAATTTTTGTTTAAAAATACATGATACATATAAAAGAACGTCTCAATTTCAATAGTATATTATAACAATTTATTTAAACTATTTACATTAAATCATTAACCAAACTGAAGGTAAAATATTCTAATATTCTTACAAATGTTCAATATGTGTGCATTTAGTTACACGGCACACGTTCAACCAAAAAGTCCAATTCTTTCCGCACTTTGGTGGTCAAGTTCGTAATAATGGAAACAATACTACTATAGCATCTTCAATTCTGTGTCCCAATTCAGGTGAATCCTTAGATGGCGGTGGTACGTAGACATGATCTTTTATGAAGCTCCAAAGGAAAAAAAAATAGCATAGATCTAACGCTAACGACTTTTTAAAACTTTAGTCCAGCAATAATGCTTTATGCACCTGTGTCGCCACTTTGCGTATATGGCACTGTAAGCGAGTAAATAACAAGGAAGAATTCGCGCTTCTGTAAACTGTTTCTATTACTTTATATTTTTGATCTTGACCCAACACTCTATAACACTTTCAGTTGGTACTATTAAAATTTATAATTGGTAAGTTCTTTTAAGGAAATGCCCATCAATGATGTATACTTTTTTCAGTATTTTTGATCACCATTCCCTTCTTTGTCACAAAGTGTTACACTTCACCATATCTCTCCTAACACCCCCCCGCTCTCTAAGCCATTTTAGCAGGGTACTGCCCCCGGCGGCCCTTCTTATTTCATTTATACCCTCTTTTAAACCCTTCCGATGCGTCCAGCGGCGCTTTTTAACACTTTCTATCCGTCCCGTGGCAATTTAATTGATCCCGCGAAACTGTTGCAAATTTTAGGGTACTCTAAACAAACCAATTTAAAATATTTTTAAAGAACAAGGTACAAGTCTGCAGTGTGCCCTTTTTTTAGAATAGTGTTCCCTTTTCGTAAAAATGTACCCTTTTAGAGAACAGTTTACCCTTTTTGAAAAAAAAATTACCTTTTTTAGAATAGTGTTCCTTTTTTGAAAATTTTCCGCCCTGCCTCCCTTTTTTCTAGAGTCAACACTGTTGTCCCATGTCACGCTGTATTAAGGGCAATTACATACACTGTTTAAGCGCATCTTTAAGCTCAACTCACAACATTTTCTGATGCAAAAGAGGTGGGGTCAGCCACGAAAGGTTGCTGGATGATGTGTAGAAAGTTACCACAAAAAATAATCGAGTCGACCGCTCAGTTTCAGTTGGCGCATTCCACGAGCTCTTACTGTTTGCTATCTTATCTGATACCATTTTCGTTAATTTTTCGATCCGTTTCATATATATTTTAATCTTTGAACTTTAAAAAGGTATGGCGAAAATTAAATACCTGAGCAAAAGTAATGTGACAGTATGAGAAAGTATGAGATACTGTACAATAGGGTGGAGCGAAAAAAATTTTTTTTTGAAAATCAAAAACGGGTAGGTGCCAAAAGTTGCCTTTATACTAGTACATCAACTGCGCGAAATTTTGCCGCTGAAAAAAAATGGCTTGAGTCTGCGCTTTTGCTCCAAAAATCGAAATTTTGGGTAAAATTTGTCATTTTTTGACATTTGTTCAAAAAAATTTAAAAATTTCTACAGAGCTGGTTAGTATTTAAAAGAGTTGCTTAGACCTTTATATTTATCTGCTTAACATATTTAAACTATAAAACAATATGTTTATTCCCTATAGCTGGAGCAAAACAGACAACTTTTAGTAAGAAAACAGCATTACCACTCTATTGGGTCATATAACGAATTGTTGTTTTTAATACAGCTCTTGATTTCAAAACTACCTTGGACATGCGTCGTGGAGGTGGCTATATTTCCTATACCATCCGGCCCAACTATTCGATCATCTTAATACAGTGTTTTATTTATACATTGATTTGTGATTTTCTTTATAAAAATTTGGCATGTTTTCGATGCTTCCACCTTGTTCATCAGTTCTTTGCATCCACGTGCTGCTGTAACTATCTTCATGTATATTTTTACAGTTTATACAAAAAAAATGAAAGGCAGAGTAATGCACGGGAATATTATTAAAGGGATCTATTCGGCCATCTATTATATTTATCAAACTTACATTCAGTTGATGAATAATGATTGGAAGTTCTGTTACCACAACATTTTTTCAGTCAATTGTAATTTTTTTTTTTTTTTTTTTTTTTTTACGTAATGATTTGCCTTAAAGATGATTTTAGATATTTCAACTATAAGTATGCCATCATTTATTCTACTTTTGCATTTTTTATATGTTGAAAAGCGAGCTGTTTAATGTGATGGTGATCGTCAGCGAGAATTGCAATGAAAATTTGTTCTCCATGTGTAAAGCAACCGCTGTTGTAAATAACTTTTTTTTGCATTAGTTTTATGCCGTTTTCTAAGTGTTTTCGTATCCAGTTAATTTCCTATTAACTTTTAGATCCCCTTTTTATGAGTGGACAACATTTGATGGTGAAATGTCCTGGGCATAAAGTTATAATGCATTGTGCTTTATGAGGGAATGGACGGATATCGACTATAAGTGCTCATTTAAAATTAGGAGAATTGTATTTGTCACTGTGAACCATTATGCATGGGGTAAGCTTAGAATTGTCTATATGATATTGAATCATTCGCTACTTCAACTCCAGTGAATTTCCTCTGCGTCAATTATTAGAGAAGTCGATATAAAACGTTCTAAGCTACATGGATTCACTGGATCAATAAGGAAAATCTTTGTCTACGTAATATTCACTTCCTATTGCAATTTCTTTTTAATAAAATAGAGAAATTATTTTCTCAAATTGAGAAAAAGATACTCAGAACAGACTAGAAATTTCTGTCAGAGATTGCAAAGTTAATTCATAAGGAAAGCTATTTCTCAAAGAATGGGGAATAGAAATTTAGAAAACATCTCACAGAAAAGACAGCTCATAAAGTTTATAAAATTTTCCGCTTTATATAAGCACAGATTGGCAATCAGCGTCTATATGTTCACTCACCAAATCTATAATCCAAGTTTATACCAAATGTACTGCACACCTAAATAATAGATCCAAAATCTTATTATAAATTACTAGACTACGGAACAACAGAGGAAACGACATAAAGCATACTAAAACTTCTTTAGAAATATTGTTGTTTTACACGAAAAATTTTGTTTGCAATCCTCTTTGACGATCGTCATAATATTAAACAGCTAACTTCTCAGCATATATTCAATGTAATAGGTTCAATAAATGATGGCATACTAGAAACTGAATTCATACAATCAATTTTTAGGCAAATCATTGCATATAAAATGTAATTGATTGAAAGAATGCTGTGATAACAGAACTTCCAATCATAATGTACTAATTGCATGAAATTTTAATGAAGATAATAGACTACTGACTAGGTTCAATTAAGAACATACCCAATACATTACTCAGCTTCTCTTCTGTTATACATGGTAAAAAAATATACGTGCAGCAGGTCACACCAGCATGATTCAAATCATCCAAAGTCTATGAATACAAAGAAGAGATAAATTAGTTTGATATATAGAAAACTTATACTCGTCTTCGGGAAAAAAATAACAATTCAATACATAAATAAAACGCTGGGCCTAGATGATTGGGTGGTTGAGACGGGTGGGATAATGCAACCACCTCTATGAGTTATATACACAGTAGTTTTGAAAGCAGCTAGGTAAGAAATGCATTCAAAAGAACATTTCGTTGTATGCTCCAATAGAGAGATTAACGCTGATTTTTCACAAAAAGTTGTCAGAATTGCTCCAATTATACAGACTACAGATATTGTTTTATAGTTTAAATATGTTAAGCAGATAAATATAAAGGTCTAAGCAACACTTTTAAATACTAACCAGCTCTGTAGGAATTTTTTAATTTTTTTGAAAACATGTCAAAAAATGACAAATTTTACCCAAAATTTCGATTTTTGGAGCAAAAGCGCAGACTCAAGCCATTTTTTTTCAGCGGTAAAATTTCACGCAGTTGATGTACTAGTATAAAGGCAACTTTTGGCACGTACCCGTTTTTGATTTTCAAAAAAAAAGTTTTTTCGCTCCACCCTACTGTACAATAGACAGGTATATTTCTGAAGATTTACTAAATTTATGAATAAGTGTAAAATAAAAAGTTGAGTTTCTTTATTAACAGCAATACTTTTCAACTAAAAAAAAAAAAAAAAAAAAAAAAAAAAAAAAAAAAAAAAAAACGATGGTGTTACCACACTTAGCAAGAATTAAAAATTGATATATTGTTTTATTTATACTTCGTCATTAAGAATCTACTTCACTCAAGAGAAAAGACCCATTCGCTAATGCTGATCCCCTGGAAAAAATATGAAGATACTTCTTTTGTATTACTTAAATGATTTTTTGCATTAGATAGCTGAGATCGATCTGTACATTGGCCGTTTATTTTTATTATTTTTTATTTTTTACAAATTTTGTTTACAGATATTATTAATAGGCGCATTGTTATTTTCGGAACCGGTTTCAAAAGTAAAAGTGTCCTTAAAAAAACTGCCTTTGTACAAATCTATCTCAGCTATCGAATAAAATAAAAAATTATTAAAAATACTGAAATGCAACCGATATATCTTAATAAATTTCTTCCATAGGATTAGCATTAGAAAGCGAGTCTTTTAGCGTGATAAGTAACCCCTTAAAATATATAAAATACTGAAATGCAACCGATATATCTTAATAAATTTTTTCCATAGGATTAGCATTAGAAAGCGAGTCTTTTAGCGTGATAAGTAACCCCTTAAAATATATTTAGTAACCTTCACCGTAACTTCTCATCCAGCTTTTAGCCCAATTCCCCCCCCCCCCCCTTATATAGTTAAACATTCTATTTTTTATGAAAATTCAGAAAAAGAAGAAAACATGGCAAAAGGGATTAAAACTTGCGTATTTAAAGATAAAAAGAGTGCTTCAACTAGTTTTTAAAAAATGCTAATGCATATGCTTATTTTAAGTCAATAGATAATTTTTGAGTATTTTACTTTAAATGTAATAAATACTGGATAGATTTTACTACTACAGTTAATATATGTCTATATATATATATATATATATATACATATACAGGGTGATTCCAAATTTTTTTTACAATAAAAGAGGGGTGATAGTACACATCAAGACAAACAATATTAAATAGGAGACCAAGGGTCCAAAACGTTTTCCTAAGGAAATAGCCGCCATTAAAGTTTAGGGATCGAAATTTCAAATAAACATAAAAAACGGAAAAATCGGTCGATTGATTTGCGGTTTTCACTAAAATTATTCTTTATGTCGGCATTTTCTTGAAATTAAATTATAAAGATAAATTTCAAAAAATGCCGATAGAGGGCGCTTTAAACTTTGGAGTAACGAACAACTATTTTTTGCCGGTATTTTTTGCATCTCATTAAATGTTTTCGTAAGCTTAGACTCAAACTTAAATTTTAAGCTCAAAATCTGTAGTTGGGAGTGGTTAAGTAACACAAACTGAGCTGTGTTCAGAGGGTTCAAATTTCAAATGATTATAAAAAACGGAAAAATTGGTCGATTGATTTGCGGTTTTCACTAAAACTATTCTTTATTTAAGTATTTTCGTGAAAATAAATTATAAAGATAAATTTCAAAATATGCCGATAGAGGGCGCTTTAGACTTTGGAGTAACAAAACACTCTTTTATGGCTTTTTTTTTTTTTTTTTTTTTTTTTTTTTTTGCATCTTATTAAATGCTTTCGTAAGCTTAGACTTGAACTTAAATTTTGAGCTCAAAATCTGAATAGCTGGGGGTCGTTAAGTAGACAAACTTAGCTGTGTTCAGAGGGTTCAAATTTCAAATAATTGTAAGAAACGAAAAAAATTGCTCGATTCGTTTGTGATTTTTGCTAAAACTAATTTTTAAATCAGCAATTTTCTTGATCAATCAGTGTTTTCTTTAAAATAATTTTTAAAGATGAATTTTAAAAAATGCCGACAGAGGGCGCCTTAGACTTTGGAGTGGCGTACAACTATTTTTAACTATTATTTTTTTTTAATCTCATTTAATGCTTTCAAATGCATAGACTTAAATTTTGGGCTGAAATTCTGAATCGTTGGGAGTGAAAAATTGAATTGTGTTCCAGGAGGAAAGAAGGTTAAATTTCAACTCCTGAACACACTTCAGTTTGCGCTTTTTAACTCCTCATAACGATTCAGGATTTGAGCTCAAAATTTAAGTTTAAATCTAAGCTTCCGAGAACATGTTTTTGCAAGCATTTAATTAGAAGCAAAAAATAATGGTTAAAATGAATTGTTGGTTACTCTGAAGTTTAAGGCGCCCTCTGACGGAATTTTTTAGATTTATCTTTAAAAATTATTTTCAAGAAGATACTGACTTAAAGAATAGTTTTATTTTAAACCGCAAACGAATCGACCAATTTTTCCATTTTCTATAATTACTTTAAATTTGAAACTCCCCCTCCCCCTTGAACACAGTTCAGTTTGTGCTACTTAACCACTCCCTACTATTCATATTTTGAGCTCAAAATTTAAGTCTAAGCTTCCGAAATCATTAAAAGAGATGCAAACAATTCGGCAAAAAAATAGTTGTTCATTACTCCAAAGTCTAAAGCGCCCTCTATCGGCATTTTTTGAAATTTATCTTTAAAATTTATTTTCACGAAAATACCTAAATAAAGAATAGTTTTAATGAAAACCTCAAATTAATCGACCAATTTTTCCGTTTTTTTTAATCATTTGAAATTTGAACCCTCTGAACACAGCTCAGTTTGTGTTACTTAACCACTCCCAAATACAGATTTTGAGCTCAAAATTTAAGTTTGTGTGTAAACTTACGAAAACATTTAATGAGATGCAAAACATACCGGCAAAAAATAGTTGTTCGTTACTCCAAAGTCTAAAGCGCCCTCTATCGGCATTTTTTGAAATTTATCTTTATAATTTAATTTCAAGAAAATGCCGACATAAAGAATAATTTTAGTGAAAACCGCAAATCAATCGACCGATTTTTCCGTTTTTTATGTTTATTTGAAATTTTGGTCCCTAAACTTTAATGGCGACTATCTCCTTAAGAAAACGTTTTGGACCCCTGGTCTCCTATTTAATATTGTTTGTCTTGATGTTTACTATCACCCCCCTTTTATTGTAAAAAAAATTTGGAATCACCCTGTATATATAATTTTTATATTTATATATATTGTTAATTTATATCATAGCAAACGCGGTAGCGTTTGGTATAATATGTTTAAGAAATGCGAACGTCTTTTTGAAAGGAGGTTGGTCAATAAGGGCTATTTTTCGCCCATCATATACCCGGAAAAAAAAGTTTCGAATTCAGATGATTGTTCTGTGGCTTTGTATAGTTAAAGATATGTATTTTTGTTTAATATAAGTTTTACGTGTTAAATAAAATAGTAAGTCATGGAAATTATAGCCCGAAAGTAGAGTGTTTTGGCTTTTTTCTGCATATCTGACGTTTTTTGCGTCTTTGAATTAATTTTTTAATAAGAGGCGCTTAATGAACCCAATTAATTTTTACATGCACTGATTCTATTCTTTATAAGCTTTTATATGAGCATTATTTTATTTGGGTTCTGTGTGCTCTTCTACTTGTAAAAGAAAAAAAATATATCATGTGAGAGAATCAAATGCACTAATATCGGAGCGCGTTCAGACTTCTTTCGCCGTACTTAAAAAGTATCAACTTTGTTAAGACATCAATGTTGTTTTCTAAAATTGTTTTCGTAAATATTTATTAAAGAAATTACTAATAAATAATGCTTTTATACCAATGTCATAATTGTAAAGTCTCGCAGAAAACTTTTCGTATCTGTTCTAAAAGAAAAGTTATATTGATATTTAGATGTTCGAAAAACTGAGATTTACAAAGTGGTTCTAAATAGTGCTCTAAATACAAATAATATATATTTCGTGCTCTCCATGCTCTAAATATTTCTATTTCTTCTTTTGATGCAACAATAAGAGATTATGCATGAACGATTACTGTCGATGAGACCACAAATAAGAAACCTATTATACATTCATCAATATCTCATTTTCACAATTCTAACACTTGTTGTATAGTATGTAAAGGTAAGAACTGCCTCGTTATTGTAGCAAAAGATATTGAAACTCAAACCTTTATAGAAACTTATATCAATATTTTGTCGCGAAAACGATGCTGTAAAATTCATATTACTTGATCGGTAAATTGACTCTGCAAGATTTAAGTCCTGTAAATGAGAAAACATCGATGTATGAAATGTAATGCATGAAAATATTTAAAACAATATTAGAAATGTAGCAAAGAAGGCCTCAATTTTGATACACCGGGACACTTTTCCGAAATCTATTATTATAATCTCATGGGTATATTTTTGTCTGATTTTAACGATATCTTTAAACTTGTAAAGTTCAAAATACGTTCCTCAATAAAGAGGTTATCTCGTACTTTCTTTGCAATGTTACTTGTAAAACTTAGAACTGGCCTCTATCATTGTGTTCTGTCTACATTATTTAATATAAAAAAATAATAATATCTTCTGTAAAATATGAAAACCAGGCTTTGATTGAGAACGGTGTTCAAAAACATTGTAGAATGGAACACATCACCAGAATACAAGTTATTGAAAAATATAGGAGGCCTTCAGCAGGAAGATTAATTATTCCGGATGACAACAATGATCATGTGATGACTGCTTTCGATAGCACGTATATTTATATCCAGAAGAATGTGAACTATTTCTTTCAGAGACATTCATTCTGGCTATACAAAGGAAGACGTTTTGTTAAGCATATGATATTCGTCATTACTTCAAATTTCATTTTGGATGTCTTCGTTCCTTACTTCGCTTAAACAAATAACAATTACGCTAACATACTTACAAACAAATAAAAAAATATTCATATACACCCTTAAAACGAAAGAGCTGATTTGGCTTCTCATGAAAGAGCTGTAATTTTTTCGATCATAAAAGAGTTGTTTTTCAAACGATTAAATCTTCTTGTTCTAAACTGGTTATTTAAATAGCTCAACTTCATTTAAATTGGTTAAAACTCGAGCTATTTCAACTCTTTTTTGAGAAGCTGCCTTTCAACATTGAGATGAGTGGATTTCAACTCAACTTGAGCTATTTTGTGGCTGACTTTTTAAGAGAGTAGTATCAGAGAGTGGCTGAAGCCTAGTGATATTGAGAGTATTGATAGATTTTACCGGGATTGTTTGGAACTTCTGCACGAAATTGATATTGAACATGAAATGCCAAGATTCTTAATTAAGCAGCAAGAGTTTTCAACAGATGATGCCAAGGGATACCTCTCCTAACCCAAATTTGATTTTTCAGTTCACAATTTCTAAAAACTCTAATATTTGTATAGAAACGCAGCGAAACTTTGTAACATAATAGTACTGTCAGTGTAAAGTACGCGAAAGTGTCGCAGAGTGGTGGGAGCATGTTGTTTTCATATTATGGTTTCTGGCTTACAATACTACTGTAATCGCTCAATCAAAATTAAACAACCAAATATCGAATATGTTCATATACTGTACAAGACGTGGCCGCTGGATGGTCCATTAAGAATTCTGGTGAAGCAACCGATAACGAAAATATTCTAAAAGACATTGTCCAAAAAGTCTGAAACTGTATGATTATTATTACTATTATTATTTGTTATTTATTATTTCCGATTTTCATGTATTGAAATAATAATCTTAGTAAGCTCCATTTATCTTAATTTTACACTTATTGTTGTGTTTACTATTGATTATAAGGATTAAAACTAATGACAATTGTGTTTATGCTCATTAAAACACATAATATTCACTTAAATATATATATTATTTTCTCATCAATTATTAAACTTTCATCCAAGATATTATTATTTTCTTACTTCTTATGAGATCTACTAATGAAAAAAATGTATGTCACGTTTAGGTGCTGATGGGCGAAAAATGGCCCTTATTGACCCACCTCCTTTCTGGCCAACCAGTTGACGTACGACAGTGATTTTATTTTCAAAAGATAGAACTCGACGAGACAAATAAAATGATAGCATTAAAAACACTATACTATTTTACTGTAGTTTTTTTATTTAATTTTTAATGGAAAAATGAAGACGTAAAATGCAATAAGCGATATCTAACGATCCCGTGGATCGATTAGCTCCATTTTTGGTTTATTTTAATCCTTTTGGTAAAACTTAAAACAGAGTTTTTGTTATTCTTTGTATGTTTGACGATCTCTGAGAAAATCGAATTTGTGTCTTAGAGTTCCAGTTCAACGTTGTTTTTTGTTGTAGCTGTTGCAGTTTTTTTAATCATTGCCACCAAGTTTAAATAAATATAATTTTTTTTTATGTATGTAACATAATTTATTCATATTAAATAAATCACGTGACAAACATGGTTATTTGTTTTTATTGAGAAACATTTAGTTTAAGTTCTTTGAATAAAGTTGTGAGCGCACTCTAATTTTTTTCGATCAACTCTTTAATTATTTTTCAGCCATCATGGATTTTATACGGCAATGCAATAACTTTCTTTATTATTCTAATATAAGAATAAAATTTTGACAGCAGCAAATATTTTGCTTTTTAAGATATAAAAAAAAATCAATTTTCATCAAAAAATTTAAATGACAAATATTAAATAATGCTCTGGTGAGCAACAAAAAAGGTTAATATGTTTTTAAGTATGTAAAAGTGTTTGACAAGTGCTTCTAATAGGGCATGAGAAAGGACAAGGGGTCCCTTCTTGGCTGCAGTTCATTTTCAGTGCCAAATTAAAAAAAAAATCCTATTTGCGCATTTTCCATATAAAATAAATTTGCGTAAAACTTCCCGTATTTCTCTTTAGTAAAATTTTCAATCCTGCTTTACATGTGAATTGCACTACAAATCAGTTTTCTGTGCAGTTCTATTTTAATTTTGACTAATTTCTTTTCTAGGGGAATAGCGCAAATATGATTTTTTCAAATTTGGCATTGACAGTGAGCTGCAGCCAAGAAGACGCCCCTTGTCGTTTCTCATGCTCAATTAGAAGCACTTGTCAAACACTTTTTCATACTTAAAAACAAATTAACCTTTTTCGTTGCTCTCCAGAGCATTTTTTAATACTTGTATGTATATGTTTAAATATATAGAGGATATATAGGGGAGATTGGGGTTAAGTGGGACAATGGAGGGGAATGGATGCAGTAGATTCTTCTTTTTATGCATAATTCTAAATATTCCAACAATTATACACAAGATGAAGCAATGGTACCCCAATCTTCAGTTCAAAAATGTTTTTGATCTGTATAAGATTGCATTTGTATGAAGAAAAATATTATTTCAATAATCAAAACTAAATTTGCTTCATATACATTTTATGTTTAATATCAATTGATGTTTAATATCAATTGTGTAAGTAAATTTTTTATAAAATTAAAAAGTTTTATAATAATTAATTTTTATTTAACAATAATATTAATTGCAATGTCAAGTGGTTTTTGATAATTTTTACTTTTTTTATGAGCTTTGAAAGTGTTTTATCGATTTTCATATCTCTAAAAATATGTTAAAAATAGTAAATTTGTTATTTGTATTTAACCATTGGCAGAAATTTGAAAAACATAATTATTATTCTTATAAAATATTACTGTACAACTAGGCAGAAATACACCAGTCATATTTCCATTTATTCTGAAAAAGGACTTTAAACAGAACAAACGGAAAGATAAGGATATGCCAAGGCTTCTTCATTTTACTAAAACACATTATATAAAGACTTCTGAATTAGATGAAAATTATATGATTCATCTTGTACCCATCAGAAATAATTTTTTTTTTCAAATAATTGTAATTCAAAAAATTATTTTTAAAAATAAGATGTAATACCCATATTTTGCAGACGCCCCCTTTTTTTCAAAAGAAAAATGAATTTGAAAATATATAGCATGAAAATGCAATAAAAAGCATTATATATCTCACGTCTGCCTCACACACGAAAAAAGTATCGTTGATAAATAATTTAGAATAGCTAAATTATTTCTCAGAAATTTTGGATATACTGCATGAATAAAAATGATTGGAAAATATAATTGTTGCTTAAATTATTAAAGAGCTTTCAGTACTTAATGTTTTATACAGTACCGTAAAATGGGGTGAATAGGAACTAAACTTCCCGGTAATATAAATAAATTCCTTATGAATATATGTAATGATATTTTTAGTTGTCAATTTTTTTTATAAAAAGGTAATAACATTAAGAGTTGGGAAATTCAGTTTTGTCATGTTTGTACAACTACTTTGGTATATAAGAAAACTTCAAGAGAATCCTCAAAAACCTCATTTTTTTCAACGTCTTCAAAACTTTGTATGTGACTACAGTATTTTTCGTATTCCGAACTTAAGAGAGCGGATTTTTAGTGAATGATAGACCTGTAAACGATATTCTGTATTAAATTCTACTTATTTCTAAACTACATAATGAAAAAATGAAAAATGGCTTGTAACATCAGAGGTTTAAGATTTACGGGGTGAATCGGAACACGTTTTCTCTCATGGTTTATTTTTCTATACAGTAATAGTTTCATGTAACATATGAAAAAATGTGTATGAATATGTATTGTAACATTATTTTGTTTGTTATAATTACTTGTAGAGTTTAAAAGCGCCAAGAAGTTACTTGGTTAAATAAAAAAGTTAGTGCCTAATCCAAAAGACATGGAACACACAATAAAAGAATTTAAAAATGGCAAATTAGTTAGAAAAACTGCACAGAATTATTCTCTGACATCCACAACATTACACAAACATCACAAAATGAAAAACTAATTAAAAAAGAGAGGGATGCAAACAGTACTAAGGGATGGGGATGAGGGCGTATTAGTAGATCGTATTAATACATGCAGTGATTGGGGTTACTCAATAGAATTTCTTCTCTAATGACTACTAGTAAATTATAACACAGAACAGGGCAAAATTTGTATTAAATTCTACTTTTGCAATTCGAATATCATTTCTTAAAATAACTTTTAATTTTTCTTGAGTTAGAAGTTGTTTTCTAATTTTTTAAAAGGTATATCTTCACTTGTATGTAAAATAAAGGCTTGGTTTCACAGTAACTATGTGTTTCTATTCCTCCCTTATCATTATTACCTGTTTTTATTGACCCTATTAAAGTTTGAATTGGAATAAATAAAGACTATAGCATTTGTTCCGATTCACCCCTATCTGCGGGGTGAATCGGAACACCATTAAAAAAATAAATAATGTATATATAAACAGTAAAAATGTTTCGTTTTTGCTTAAAAAGTAAAGAAGAAAACAAGACCGAAGTTTCTAGTAGAAAAATAAAAATAATAAAAAATTAGTTGTTGCTTTTTTTAACGTTAAAATTGAAAAGTGTTCCGATTCACCCCATTTTACGGTATATAACTATTATATGTTTTACTCTATTTAATTTTTAATACAATATATAACTGTTATGCTATTTACAATATTTATCTTTTAACAGTTACAATATTTAATATTAATATCATACAATAATCCTTATGAAAAGTACTGAATAATAAAGAAATTAAGTCAATGTTTACATTAATAATTCGTCCAATAAAATTCCAAAACACTTTTAGAAAGAGATGTAAGCAGTATAACTGATAAATGTTTTCTAGTTACTTAATTCGTTTGTTTAAAATACGATTAGTTAACTAATATAATTTAACAGGACATGTGCATTAAAGATAAAAGGATAAATGTGCAATGTTCTTAAAAATTGGGCACAGTAAAAGTATTGTAATCGGATGCATTGTAAGATTTATATAACAAGCAGTAACATTCATCTAATATTTTTGTGTAATATTACATTCAAGATGAAAGAAAATACTTTGTTTACTAATATTAGCAAATTTGACGACAAATATACAGGGTGTCCCACTAGGTCGTTTACAAACTTAACATGCTGGTCTGATGAACAATATTAAATAGGAAACTAAGGGTCCCAAACGTCTTCCAAAGGAGATATTCGCCATTAAAGTTTAGGGTCCAAAAATTCAAATGATTATAAAAAACAGAAAAATTGGTCGATTCGTTTGCGCTTTTCACTAAAACTATTCTTTACGTCAGCATTTCCTTGAAAATAAATTATAAAGATAAATTTCAGAAAATGTCGATAGAGGACGCTTTAGACTTTGGAGTAACGATAAACTAGTTTTTACTATTATTTTTTGCATCTTATTAAATTTTTTTAGAAGCTTAGACATAAATTTTGAAATGAAAATCTGAATCGTTAGGAGTTGTTAAGTAGCGCAAACTGAACTGTGTTCAATGGGGGTGGGGATGTTCAAATTTCAAATTATTATAAAAAACGGAAAAATTGGTCAATTGATTTGCGATTTTCACTAAAATTATTCTTTATGTCAGTATTATCTTGAAAATAATTTATAAAGATCAAATTCGAAAAATGCCGATAGAGGGCGCTTTAAACTTTGGAGTAACTCACAACTATTTTTTTTCCGTTATTTTTTGAATCTCATAATTTTTTTAAGAAGCTTAGACATAAACTTAAATTTTGAGATGAAAATCTGAATCGTTGGGTAAAAAACGGAAAAATTGGTCGGTTTTCGCTAAAATTATTCTATATGTCAATATTTCCTTGAAAATAATTTTTTTAAGATAAATTATAAAAAATCCTTTAGAGGGCGCCTTAAACTTTAGAATAACCAACAATTATTTTTAACCTTTTTTTTTTTTTTTTTTTTTTTTTTGTCTAATTAAATGCTTGCAAATTTTAGACTTAAATTTTGTTCTCAAAATCTAAATCGATAGGAGGGTTTAAGAAGCGCAAACTGAACTGTGTTCAGGAGTTGAAAAGTTACCTTCCCCACCCCTCGAACGCGGTTCAATTTTTAGCCGCTTAATTACTCACAACGATGCAGATTTTGAGCAAAAAATTTAAGTTTGAACTTTTACAAGCATTTTATTAGACACAAAAAATAACGGTTAAAAATAGTTGTTGGTTATTATAAAGTTTAAGGCGTCCTCTGACGGAATTTTTTTAAAGATATCTGTAAAATTTATTTTCAAGAAAATATTGATATAAAGAATAGTTTTAGCGAAAACCGACCAATTTTTCGTTTTTTATAATCATTTGAAATTTGAAACTCCCCACCCCCATTGAACAGAGTTCAGTTTGCGCTACTTAACCACTCCCAACGATTCAGATTTTTATCTCAAAATTTATGTCTAAGCTTCTAAAAAAATTTATGAGATGCAAGAAAAAACGGAAAAAATAGTTGTACGTTACTCCAAAGTCTAAAGCGCCCTCTATCGGCATTTTTTGAATTTTATCTTTATAAATTATTTTCAAGAAAATACTAATATAAAGAATAATTTTAGTGAAAATCGCAAATCAATTGACCAATTTTTCCGTTTTTTATAATCATTTGAAATTCGAACCTCCCCCCGCAATTCAGTTTGCGCTACTTAACCACCTCCAGCGATTTAGATTTTAAGCTCAAAATTTAAGTTTATGCGTAAACTTCGAAAAAAAATTAATGAGATGCAAAAAATAATGGTAAAAACTAGTTTATCGTTACTCCAAAGTCTAAAGTGCCCTCTACCGACATTTTTTGAAATTTATCTTTATAATTTATTTTCAAGAAAATACAGACATATAGAATAGTTTTAGTGAAAACCGCAAACGAATCGACCAATTTTTCTGTTCTTTTATAATCATTTGAATTTTTGGACCCTAAACTTTAATGGCGAATATCTCCTTTGGAAGACGTTTGGGACCCTTAGTTTCCTATTTAATATTGTTCATCATGATATGACAGACCAGCATGTTAAGTTTGTAAACGACCATTTGGGACACCCTGTAGACAAAACACTATCAAATTACCACGAACAGTAAAATATATATTCAAAACTCCTTAACTGTTGCAATTAATGTCAATTATTGTTAAACAAAATGTAAGATTAATAATTAAAAAAAACTTTTAAATTTTATGAATATTTACTTACTACTTAGAACATTTGCACCTTGCTCTCGACTAAAATGAATGGAGTTTGCTATTTGTAATTTCCAAAAGATCCTTTTTTCCCCTTTTTTTTTGTGTGTGTGACGTCATGAATCCTATTTAAATATTTCTTAATTTGAACTCCTTATCGCTTATAAAAAGCCATTTTTTGCGTCTAATTTCTTAAATGCTTTATTTCTTTTCAATACAAACGAGTGTGCATATACACTAACAGTCGCCGTCTTAATTTCGACTGCCATTTTGAGGAGTAACGCAGACTATCTGCTTCTACGCTATTGGTCAGATTACGTGCAGCACAGAGCTAAGCGCAACTTTTTCCACTTGGAGTGGAAAAAGTTTCACGAAATGTTTCACATATGAAATCTCACTCACACGCCGTTTTCCGAGAAACTGTTGCAGCTAATGCTGTGTGAGGAGCTTAAAGATTCGCTTAGACAGTTTGTGTGATCGCGCTATTACGTAAACACAACTTGGAGTTCAGAAATAAAGCATTACTTTATAGATCATATTTCAAATTTTATTTTTAAATTTTAAGTGTGTATTTTAATGACATTTGTGAGCATTAGCATAAACATTATTCGTGTATTTATTTTATATAAAATAGTATTAAATGTTAGGACAAAAAAACATAATATACAATAGTAATAAATTATCAATATGAAAGAGCAATAGAAAGTAGTATTTTGGAATTCAAAATGAAATTTAATACATTTGGCTTTAAATCAATCTTTACCTTAGAAACACAAAATATTTTAAAATAGATTATTTTTTATAAGAAATTTTAATATTAGTTTTACTTAAATGGAATTGCCGTCACATGTTATTTGTCACATTAATATGAACATTTGTAAAATTATAGACTAAATCATAATAGAGAAAATTTTCTGAATTATTTTCTATAACGAATCTACTTCCAAAGATGATATATGTTCGCCCATAGAATAATCCGGTATTTTGACATCGTTCTCATACTCGCGAACATTAATCTTTCTAATACCAATGTCGTATTCTTCCACCCAATCTGCAAATTACGCCTTTTTGGTACAAGCAATTACATTCGAAAGTTCTGGTTGTAAGCGCACAGCATATCGAAGCAATCAAACTCTGCAATTCTTTTTAACACTTTCAACGGATTCTATGCCCACCTATTATGTTTTTATTCAACATGACATTATATGCAAAATACAAACCACAATTCTTGCAAATGTGAATAAAAAGCATGATTGCGCAGAAGATCAATAGAGGTCATATAGGAACATTTTGTACCTATTTATCACTGATCGGTGAAGGAGATTATATGTTTTCAAGATGCGTTCAGTAATGAATGATGGAAATTTACAATTTCCTGAATCAGCTCGATTAATCCACTATCGATTCCACTATCTGACTCATTGGAATTGGCGTAAGCAAAAATCTTTATAACACAAAGAAACAAACAAACTCTCAAAAACAAACTCCGTAATTTTTTTCAGCAATTCCCATCAAAACATTTGACTATCTGGGTGAGATATTGGCCTGTATGCATATGTAGAAAATCATTTATCCTTTTCCAAACTTCCTTTATTTAGCTCCGAGTTTTCAACCAAAATGTACTCGGTTACAGTAGGGAATTGTCTAGTCTAAAACAATAGCTGACAGTATTTCTGTCCAACATTATTAGCATATATATTGGAAATTTCAAGTGCATGACAGTATGAGGTGTCGTGTCATCTAAGTGAAAAATTCTTAATCTTACATATTCTCAGAACCTACGTTGAATGCTGTTTTTTGAAAGAAAGAAATATAAGGGAAAAGAAATCCCGTGAAAACTGTTTTATCCCGTTCAAAAAATACTCTCAAATTCTAATAATTTCAAAATAACTTTTAAATTTAATCTGCTGATTTTAAATACTTTTTTTAACCAAAATATGTGATGTCACGCTTCTTCTTATCCCTCCTGTTACCACCTTGTCACAAACTGTCACAATTTTCACGAACCTTCTCTCCCCTCCAGCAATGATACAGTTTACGGACGGCTCTTATGGGCATTCTGGCCGGGATCTGTTTTTCTATGTTAGTGAGACGTGATTTAACAATGACAAGTCCGCATTTTTGAAAAATTTTTGTTGTTTGAAGTAAACAGGGAAAAAGTTGCAGAAAGTGCAGGCTTCTTATTGGTCAATCGATATTCGCTAACAGCAAAAAATCTCTATGGGTCCCGTCAGGGCCTGACTAACAAGTTTTTGTGACCAGGGTACTTTTAATTCTTCATGCCCTCTTAGATTCATTGATTTACTGATACTAGTTTTTTTACAGGTTACACACTTATTCAGAAAGTTTTAACACGTCTACGAGAAAATTGAAAAATGGTTTTAGGATTTCTTTTTCAAATATTTATTGAAATGGACTTTTAACCATACAATGAGATACATTTTTGTCATTCCATCTTAGCAATATCTGAAATATAGCATTTTTTTCACAATTATGACATTTTAAATGGTTATTTGGAAATAATTATGAAAAAATTTGTGCCCCCTCAGAAGTTTCGTGCTCAGGACATAGGCCCTGGTACCCGAGCGATTTTCAGGACCTGATTCCGGTCTCTGTGCTTCTTTGACATGAGCAAAAGCAGAAGCTTAGCATCTATGATTGAGACGACTATTTTTTCAATGTTGCGAAATGATATACTAGATACTTTTAAAAATCCTTGATGTTATGAACATATCGTACAATTTTTAAGTAGTTACACTTAGTATTAGGTGAATAAATGACATTTAATTTCGAAAGATAGGTTTTCGTCAATGTCTATAGAATTAATCTATGATATTAGAAAATATTGAATAGTATTTAAAATAAATTGTTTTTCTTATGTGTATTTGTTTTAGAACAAACTGTTAGTAAGGAGTTAAATCGTTTAGTTCTATTTCACAAAGTTTTACATGCATTTGGAGTGCATCCTAATAATTTATAATCCTAATGCGACTGGTAAATAGATAAGACTTTAATTAAATGTTTTGACTTTACTCTACTTATCTTTGAATGTCTCTACACTATTACAACTATAAAATAAATCTTGCATGAAATGTCTATTCCTTTGATCAGTGTATTTACTTCTTCTTCAAAATCTTCAATAGAGGTTAATTACTCCAAAGATTAAAATAAATATAAAAATTTTATATCCAAATGAAATACAGTTAAAGTGAAATCGTTATAAGTTCAATTAAATTAATTTCGCGAATCAAATACAGAATTAGCAAAAAACAAATTATTTATTTCCAAATGCTCTACAATAAGTGTAGGGGGAAGAGATAGTTATACTACAAATAAATTAAATAATGTCACATTCTAAATAAACGCATATCAATTTATACGAATGTTTTCAATTCAATTGAAAATTAAGCATGAAAATTTCGATAAAACATTCAAAGGTTTACTGAGGATGTATTTGTTAAAAATACAAAACAAGAACTTTAATAAAAACACGTACAATTGAAATAAAATAAAATATAAAATCAACATTTCGAGCTGTCTTCAGGAAAATATGATAGTGAAATGACTAAAAGTTAGCTTCTTGAGCGAGTGATAATCCAGTGAAACCTCCTGTAACGGTCACTCCGAACAACGATAACCTCCGAATGCCGGTCATGTTTTAGTGCAACCGAATCTCTTCCATAGAAACAAAATTACATTAAACCTCTGAATAACGAATTCCGAACAACGGTCACCCGATAGCATATATATATAATTTTTTTACGCTATGTTTTAACAGCAACTGGGATTGCGAAGAATTTAAACTTTAAGTAGTAAGTTTTTAAGTTATTCAGGATAGAAAAAAGGTGCAAGTGCACGAAAATAAGCTCAAATTTACAAATGTTGAAGGACTCAGATACAGCGCAGTGAGATAAGAGGGGCGAAGGCGGCGGTCGCCCTGGGCGCGGAAGTTTAGGGGGCGAACAAATTTATACTACCAATGTCATTTTTTGGCCTGTCAGAAGAAAAAGTTGGGGGAGGAGGCGCCAAATTGAAACTTTGCCCCAGGCGCAGTTTTCTCTTCGCACGCCCCTGCCCAGATAGATGATATTCCAAAAAAAGTGACTTTTATTTCGAAAAGACGTTTCAAGGTGTAAATTTGGCATCTAAACTTAGCACCGAAGAACTGGTTACGATGGTATTAATAAATTACTTTTGGAATGACTTTGCAACAGTCGAGAAAAAATCTTTTAAATTTCTGGACCAATGATGCAGAAAAATGCAAAGAAAATTGTCTACAAATTGGGAAATTAAAAATTTTTCACTCATTCTGAATTACAACGAAATCTACAACAAACCTGTGGAAATGATTATGGATTTAGCGAAAAAAAATATGTAAAAAAAAAAAACAGCGAATAAGTGATTTCTATAGGGTAAAATAGTAATGTGTATTTTCTACCTGTAAAAATAAAATAATTTCGGTTAGTTATTTTGGTTTTAAAGAAATCTAATTTTGAGCTTTTAAAATGTGGAACCCCTGAATAACGGCAACCTCCGAAGTACAGTTATTTTATCATGTTCCCAGTAGTGGCCGCTTTTTAGAGCTTTTACTGTATTTCTAATAACAGAAGACAGCCCGAAACGTTGATTTTACATTTTATTTTTTTTTAATTGTACAAGTTCTTATTAAAGTTGTTGTTTTTGTGCACTAATGAAAAAAAATTGCATTTTAAACAAATACATTCTTAGTATTTTATGGTGCAATTGTCCAATATGTTTATCATTCAAATGATATTCAACAATAACTTCTATAGATCTGATCGCCAATAAATTCCAATCAGGTTAATGGCAAATAACATTTGGCAATCGATCAGTTCACGCTTAACCGGCAATTGAGATGAACGGTGTAGGAGTACGAGCATAAAAGAATTTCACGATTTGGTAAAAATTTCAGTTTAGCAAGAAATTTCATTTTAGCACCAATACAATAAAAAACAGCTAAAGTTTGGTACTGTTTTTTCTTCAATATGAAGTAACAGTTTTTTTACCTACCCATCATACGTAGTCTTGCAATCGTTTTGAAAAATCGAAAGTTTTTTGGTGAATTTACACGCTTCAGATACTTGGGATTCCGAAAAACACATTTTTAGAAAAAAAAATTGCCGTCCGTCCGTCTGGGTGTCTGTATGCCTGTCTGTATTTCTGTGTGTCAATGAACGCTGTATCTCAAGAACAAATTGAGATAAAGACTTGAAATTTTCTATGGACTTAGTATGTAAAAATGGAACGAAGCCTATTTAATATGAGTAACCTCGATTATTCGCAAATATTTTTTTTTCAGTCTCTCGAAAAACTCGTTCTGATGAAAGGAAAATGAAATTTTCTATTTTTTTTATTTTAAGGGGTGGACGTAAAAGACAATAAAATAACACAAATTTTGTATATAAAACAACGAAGCTGATCAGATTATTAGTTGCTGAGATATTTGTAAACCTGTTTTCCACATTCTTCGAGTTTTCATGAACCTGTATTTCATTCAAATTTCAGTTCAAAGATATATTTTAATTGAGTATGAGACGCTTAATCCGAGGCAGTAAACTGTTAGTAAACATGATTATTTTTTTGAGTTATAAGGATGTTTCTTTTACGCAATTTGGTACTACTTGAATGGCGTTTTATATAATTTCTCAAAATTGGTTCATAAGCAATTCATTAATAGAGCATTAATATGCATATTAAAAATATTTAAAAATACATTTAAATTTTGTTTTCAAATTGCATTGCATTTTATAAATAATTTGCAAATGTTTTATTTTCATATTGTATATTACGCATATCCATGATGGGTAAGTATTACGATGGCCCCCAACGACTAGTTTGGTTATCGGTTCGGTACCGACTCGAAGTCATAATTCAGTAAATGAAGATTCGTGTATTTCCATTTCTGAATTAAAGAATTCGATATTAAATATTCCTTCTTGCATATAAAACTGTTTTATCTCGTATTGCCTTACTAAAAATAGCTAATGCTCATATTTTATGGTTCTTACTAGAATAATATCAGAGACAAGACGTTTTACGACTCATAATTCAGCATTTGCAGAGAGAAAAATAACGAAACTTAGTTGAACAGTACGATTTATATATTAGGGAAAGATTTAATGAGAAATGGGAACGAGATTTTTATTGATGTGTGCAAAATCTTATGCAGATAAAATGAATTTCTATGTTATGGTTTTCAAACAAATTCTTAATATAAAAAAATAAAGTTCCTTCCAGTCTAATTCAAATGACAATTTATTACTCGATATTAACAATGATAAGGATATACAGCAGTTACTTTTTAATTTATTTTCATGTGATGCGCCATAATTATTTTAATAATACGCTCGACGAATAATAATTTCCTTACCGATATATCTCAGAAACATATAATTAGTTCAATTATTTATTTCATTCAAAATTTCTTTCTTTTATTTCTCTTATACTCAATTCTCTGCAGAAAGAAAATTACTGTGCTTTTTTCCTTGCAGTAACAATTTATTTGAAGGAAAACTATAAGTGTCGTATGATAAAACTTTACATCAATTTATTTTCTTATTTAAAAATTATCCCATAAACTTGAGAGTAAGTGTATAATTTATAGCCGTTATTGCTTAAGAACAGAAGTAAAATTGTCGCAAATCATAATTGCCGATTTTAAGAAAGTAGCATATCATTATTTAGTAGAAAAAAATAACCAATACGATACAAAACTGAAGTTCAGTACTGTTTTTTTTTTCAATATTAAGTAACCATTCTTTTTAGGTTTCCGGTTTGGTTCCGACTCCAAGCCATGATTCGATGAATAAAGCCTCGTGTATTTTCATTTCTGACTTAAGGAATAAGTAGTTAAATGCTCATTCTCTCTTATAAAACTATTTTATCTCTTATTGCCTTACCAAAAATAGCTAATGCGCATATTTTTATGATGCTTACTAGAGTAATCTCAGAGACAAGACGCTTTACGCCTCCTAATTCAGAATTTGGCGAGAGAAAAAAATTATATCTTGAGCGAATGAGATATTCATAACATCAGAAGAAATAACGAAACATAGTTGAACAGTGCGGTTTATACATTAGGGAAAGACTTAATGAGGTATGGAAGCGAGATTTTTATTGATGTATGCAAACATCTCATGCAGATAAAACGAGTTTTTGCATTATAGTTTTCAAACAAATACGTAATGTAAACAAATAAAGTTTCTTCAAATCTAATTCAAATGACACTTTATTACTCGATATTAACAATGATAAGGATGCATACAGTAGTTACTTTTTAATTTATTTTCAGGTATTGCGCCATAATTATTTTAATAATACGCTCAAAGAATAATAATTTCCTTACCGTCATATCTCTGAAACATAAAATTAGTTCAATTATTTATTTCATTCCAAATGTGCTTCCCTTATTTCCCTTATACTTAATTCTCTTCGCAAAGAAAATTAATGTGTTTTTTCTTTGCAGTAACAATTTGTTTGAAGCAAAACTATATGCGTCGTATTAAAGAAAAAAAAACTTTGCTTTAATTCCTATTTTTATTTAAAAGCTATCCCGTTAAATTGATAGTGGGTGTATAATTTATAGCCGTTATTGTTTAAGAACAGAAGTAAAATTGTCGTAAATCATAATTGTCGATCTTTTAAGAAAGTAGCATATTATTATTTTGTGGAAAAAATAACCCATACGATACAAAATACAATTAAAGTTATGTACTTTTTTTAAATCCATCTGAAGCAACCGCTTTTTTTAATTATTGATTTGGTAACGACTCGAAGCCTTAATTCTGTAAATAAAGCCTCGTGTATTTTCATTTCTGACTTAAAGAATTCAATATTAAATATTCACTCTTGCATATAAAACTATTTTACCTTTTATTGCCCCACTAAAAATAGCTAACGCGCATATTTTATGATGCTTACGAAAATAATCTCAGAGACAAGAGGTTTTACGACTCATAATTTAGCATTTGGAGAGAGAGATAAAAAAAAAATTGATATCTTGAGCGAGGGAGTCATTCATAACATCTGGAGAAATAACGAAACTTAGTTTAACAGTGCGGTTTATATATTAGGGAAGGACGTAATGAGAAATGAAAAGGAGGTTTTTATTGATGTATGCAAACTTCTTATGCAGATAAAATGAGCTTTTACGTTATAGCTTTTAAACAAATACTTAAAATAAACACATAAAGTTTCTTCAAATCTAATTGAAATGACAATTTATTACTCGATATTTCATGTAATGCGCCATAATTGTTTTCAAAATAAGCTCTATAAATAAAAATTTCCTTACCGATATATCACAGAAACATATAATTAGTTCAATTATTTATTTCATTCAAATGTGTTTCCCTTATTTATCTTAGACTTAACTATCTCCACAAAGAAAATTACTGCACTTTTTTCCTTGCAATAATTATTTGAAGCAAATCCATAGAAAGCCTATATACTATAACGTGGAGAAAACATCTCTGGTGGGAAAAAAAATATAAGAAGAAAATAAGATATGCCTTGAGAGATTTGAAAACATAAACTTTTCATAGCTTTATACGTTGAGAAGAGGGATAAAAACTTTAAATAATTTCTTTTAGTTGCATTTCAAAATGTGCAAACTGTGTATTATTTTATTAGTGCAATTGAATTACGGACTTTATATTTGTTCACACCAACATTAAATGTTGTTTAATATTAAAGTCAAGTTATTTGTAGTTACAAAATAGATGAATAGGTAGAGTGAGGATGATGAGTAGGTAGAATATAACATCCTACATATGTGTCATTATGTAGCATTAGAAAGTAAGAATTAGTTATAGATATTTGTCGATTTAAATAGTTCTTGTGAGTTCATAGACGCAAATATTCATCGTTTATCCTAAAATTATATATTTTACAGATCTTAGCACATATTTGAAGTCGTTCTCTATGTAGTAGTGGTCAGGTTTATGCAGCTTTCATAAGTAGTATAGTGTTTGCTATTTTTCTGCTTAAAAATTCTGATGATTTTCTGCTAAAAATGAACCTTAATAAGTTTTACTTATAATGATTTTAAGTTTAATACAAAATCTTCTTTTAGAATTTAGAACTTTTCCCGTTTTTACTATTTTCTTTCTGACACGACTTATTAAAATAGCAATAATAATAATTAAATGAAAAAAAAAAAAGTCACAATTATCTTGGGAGTTAATCATGTCAAATCTTATATATTTTCACTCAGTAAAACCAAAGTGAATAGTTTTGAATAATTGTACGTAGTTGTAGAAATTTTACAATTATTGACTATATCATCGTTCAATATACAATTTGTAAAGAGGAAAAGAAAATTTAATATTTTTACTTTGTCTGATTTGTTAGGCGTAGTATTTTCCGCGAAAACAATTACTTTTTTCTTTACTTGATTAAATACGGATTAATTAGATGGCTTAGTTCGCATGAAATGTTCAATTATACGGGGGGAAATCTCATACGAATTTAAAAACATAGATAATTAGAAAGTGTTTTTGCATTTTTTTAAACGGGTCTTTTACAAAAAAAATAAAAAATAAAATAAATAAATAAATAAAATAAATAAAAATAAAATAAATACAAAGTTTTGTATAGAAAAAAGAAGTAAGTTTCGCTTGTATATATTACCAAAATAATTAGCGCTGAATTTATTCCTTGATATATTTGCACTGACGTTCATACCCGTAAAGCATGGTGACGTCACTGTGACATCGTTGTGAAGTCACATTGTGACTTTGTGACCATTTGTGACCATCGATTGTCGATGTGACGTAATGTGACGTCGATGTGAAGTCACGGTGAATAAAATATGAAGTCGTTATGGACGTTTTAGAGCTTTTTTGTGACGTCACATTGTGAAGTCACGATGTCACTAATTTGTGAAAAATGTCTCATTTGTGATTACTTTGACATTAACATTGTGACGAAACTGTGACAAAAGCGTCGATATTTAAATTGCCAGAAACACGTTTTTTAAAGTAAATAACATGTTTTGAAAAATATTTGTAATTAAAAAAAAAAATTTAGAAAGTCACATCTTAGTCATAATGTGACGTCACTAAGTGGTGGCATTTTGGTCACAGATGTGATGTGACCAAAGTTACTCACAGTGACGTCATTGTGACGTCACTGTGACCATGCATGCTATGAGGGTAATTTTGCAAAATTAAATATACTTTATGCGTAAAAGTAGAAGATAAGAATACAATTTGGTTTATGAAAAAGTAAATATTTATTGTTTTAGCCCCACGGTCTTAAAAAAAATATGCATCCAAGTTTTACGAAATCAAGTATGAATTTTATTAAAAGTTATTGAATTATTGTTCTCAAAAATTTGACTGATGAATAACAAATCGTATTTCTACACTGTTAAAAAATTTTCTGTAAAATTACAGAGATCCTACAGGGAAACCATTATTTTAAGCCTAATGTAAAATTTCAGAAATTAGAAAAACCGAAATTGTGTTAAATAACAGAGAAGTTATGTGGTGAATTTAGAATAGATTCTATAAATTAACATCGATAACTCTCTGAACATCTTGAAAATGGTTAAAAAATGGTGGCTTTTTCTCTGCATTTTGTTTTAAATGCTCAGAAAATATCATTCTTTCAACATTTGGTATAAAAAATATTAATTTCAAATGTGAAAGTAATCCTTAAGAGTATTAATCATTCTAAAATTTATTGACAATTCATTATATCTATAAAATTATATTATCTTAAATATTGCTTATATTGCAGTGAAACTTGGAGCTTAGTGAACTGAATATTACGTTCAAAACACTTAGAATGTTTAAAATACACAAGACTCTGTACATTTATTTTTAATGATAATAATTTAACTTAATATTCAAAATTAGTGATTCATTCAATCTTCAGCGTGATCGGAAAGAATTTGAATATTTCGAGCTAATTTCAATTGCTGTATTATTTAATTTTTACACAATTCGCACTTAGCCATCCGGAGTTTAAACCGAGACACCTTGACAGCAGAAGAACACTTTACTACTGAGCTATAGAAGCTGTTGTTATTGAGTACAAAGTATGTCTTTTATGTTTCAGTGGGGAAAAATCTACTGATACTTGTTGTTGCCGATAAAAATCCCCACAAACTCTGAGGAGATTATGTTTTCCTTTCTAAATTATTCTCAGTTAAAGTAACAAATTTAAGTGAAATTTCTTTTTTAAATGTCTAATAAAATTGAAAAAAGAATTTTAAAAGTGCGTATTTTGAATTACAATTTTTAACAAAAATAAAAATATTCTTAAATAAAAACATGAAAATCGCTCCAGGGATTTACGTATAAGAAAAGGGAAATGTCTATAATATGATGATTGATAAATTTCATAAAATTCATATAACCGAGAACAAATGTAAATTTACAGAGAGTCTTGATTATTTTTCTGTGTTTTTACAGAAATGTCTAACCGCATTATCCATTGTCTCAACAAAGAGAACATACAGATTTCTAATTATAGAAAATTAAATTTACAGAGAGTCTTGATTATTTTTCTGTGTTTTTACAGAAATGTCTAACCGCATTATCCATTGTCTTAACAAAGAGAACATACAGATTTCTAATAAAGTTTTTGGTTTATAATTTTTATCTGCTTTTCTGTTATAAGGATATCAACTTGATATTTGTAATCATATTTATTTTTATACAAAGGAGGTGGGTCAATAAGGGCTATTTTTCGCCCATCATGTACCCGGAAAAAAAGTTTCGAATTCAGATGATTGTTCTGTGGCTTTGTATAGTTAAAGATATGTATTTTCATTTAATATAAGTTTTACTTGATAAATAAAATAGTAAGTCATGGAAATTATAGCCCGTAAGTAGAGTGTTTTGGCTTTTTTCTGCATTTTTGACGTTTTTTGTGTCTTCGAGTTAATTTTTTATTATGAAGCGCTAGATGAACCCAATTAGTTTTGATATGCACTGATTCTACTCTTTATAAGCTTTTATATGAGCATTATTTTATTTGGTTCAGTGTGCGTTTCTACCTGTAAAAGAAAAAAATGGATCATGTGAGAGAATCTAATGCACTACTATCGGAGCGCGTTCAGACTCCTTTCGCCGTACTTAAAAAGTATTAACATTGTTCAGAAGTCAATGTTGTTTTCTAAAATTGTTTTCGTAAATATTTATTAAAGAAATTACTAACAAATAATGCTAGGATACCAATGTCATTATTGTAAAGTCTCGCAGAAAACTTTTCGTATCTGTTCTAACAGAAATGTTATATTGATACCTAGATGTTCGAAAAACTGAGATTTACAGAGTGGTTCTAAATAGTGCTCTAGATGCAAATAAAATGTATTTCGTGCTCTCCATGCTCTAAATACTTTTATTTCTTCTTTTGATGTAACAATAAGAGATTATGCGTCAACGATTACTGTCGATGAGACCACAAATAAGAAACCTAATACACATTTAAAATCAATATCTCATTTTCACAACTCTAACACTTGATGTATAATAAGTAAAGATAAGAACTGCCTCGTTATTATAGCAAAAGCTAATGAAACTCAAGCATTTATAGAAACTAATATCTATATTTTGTCGCGAAAGCGATGCTGTAAAACTCATATTACTTGATCGGTAAATTGACTCTGCAAGATTTAAGTCCTGTAAATGAGAATACATCGATGTATGAAATGCGATGCATGAAAATATTTAAACCAATATCAGAAATGTAGCAAAGAAGGCCTCGATTTTGATACACCAGGACACTTTTCCGAATTCTATTATTATATTCTCATGGGTATATTTATGTCTGATTTTAACGATATCTTTAAACTTGTGAAGTCCAAAATACGTTCCTCAATAAAGAGGTGATTTAATACTTACTTTGCAATGTTACTTGTAAAACTTAGAACTGGCCTCTATCATGGTGTTCTGTCTACATTATTTAATATAAGAAAAATAATAATATCTTCTGTAAAATATGAAAAACAGACTTTGATTGAGAATGTTGTTCAAAAACACCGTAGAATGGAACACATCACCAGAACACAAGTTATTGAATAATACACGAGGCCTTCAGCAGGAAGATTGTTTATTCCGGATGACAACATGATTCTGTAAAGACTGCTTTCGATAGCACGTACGTTTATATCCAGAAGAGTGTGGACTATTCCTTTCAGAGACATTCCTTCTGGCTATACAAAGGAAGACGTTTTGTTAAGCATATGGTATTCGTCATTACTTCAAATTACATTTTGAATGTTTTCGTTCCTTACTTCTCGGAAACAAAGAACAATTACGCTAACATACTTACAAACAAATTAAAAAAATATTCATATAATATCAGAGAGTCGCTGAAGCCAAATGATGTTGAGAGTATTGATAGATTTTACCGGGAACGTTTGGAACTTCTTCACGAAATTGATATTGAACATGAAATGCCAAGATTCTTAACTAAGCAGCAACAGTTTTCAACAGATGCTGCTAAGGGACATCTCTCGTAACCCAAATTCGATTTTTCAGAGCACAATTCCTAAAATCTATAATATTTGGATAGAAACACAGCGAAACATTATAACATAATAGTAATGTCAGTGTAAAGTACGCGAAAGTGTCGTAGAGTGGTGGGTACATGTTGTTTTCATATTATGGTTTCTGGCTTACTACTATAATCGCTCAATCAAAATTAAAAAACCAAGTATCGAATATTTTCATATACTGTACAAGATGCGGCCGCTGGATGGTCCATTAGTGATTCTGGTGAAGCAATCGATAACGAAAATAATCTAAAACACATTGTCCAAAAAGTCTGAAACTATATGATTATTATTATTATTATTATTATTATATGTTACTTATTATTTCCGATATTTCATGTATTGAAATAATAATCTTAGTAAGCTCCATTTATCTTAATTTTACACTTATTGTTGTATTTACTATTGATTATATGGATTAAAACTAATGACAATTGTGTTTATACTCATTAATACACATAATATTTACTTAAATCTATATTATATTTTTATTCATCAATTATTAAACTTTCAATCACGATATTATTATTTCCTTACTTGTTATGAGGTATACTAATGAAAAAAATGTATGTCACGTCTAGGTGCTGATGGGCGAAAAATGGTCCTTATTAACTCACCTCCTTTTGAAAATCTCAATCAAACCATTTTTTCTGGGTTTTTTTTCGATTGTTTTGTCATACAGCATTTACAGTAATATAAATAAGGTACCCTGGGGTAATAACGCCACGTTAAGGTTCTACCAATTTTCACGGCTCAGTTTTAGTTTGTATTTTTCAAACAAATATATGATTTGATACAGCAACTCATTGACTATCTATATAAAAAAAATAATTTCACAGATATGTATTCATAAAATGTAATGACGTGATTTCTTGACCAATGCTATTTGGCGTTATTACCCACCTATATGGGTAATAACGCCATGCAAATAAAACTATGAAATAAGATGGAATAATTGCATGTAGATTGACCAATTCTAAAAATACAA
This sequence comes from Maratus speculifer, assembly GCA_964019185.1. Lineage (NCBI taxonomy): Eukaryota > Metazoa > Arthropoda > Arachnida > Araneae > Salticidae > Maratus > Maratus speculifer. The sequence goes on along the minus strand of OZ025289.1, from coordinate 272,892,998 downwards.
ACTCTACAAACTTAGAAATTGACAAATTGCATTCTAAGCTATTGAAAATGTTCAATTTTTTGTGAAAGTGTAAGAAAAATAAAGGTGTGGTGTGTGTGTGTGGGGGGGGGGGGGATGAGGCAAAAGAATATCAGACCGTGAGCTTCTTTTTGCTTAAAAAGGGCCGCTTAAATAGAATTATTAGAAACATTGCACAGTTTTAACTGTGTTTATTTGAATCAGTGTTTAGGATGTAGCTCGGCCACTGTAGGGAATCAACCGGGGTATTAATGCCAAGGATTGGCGTTATTACCCCGTTATAGTTATTGCGCTGTACATTTTAAATTACAATTTATCTCGAGAAGATATCCAAAATCTTCAACAACATTTTGAAAGTCCATGAAATGTACTACAAATTTATGTAATTAACAAAGTATTTCCGGATTAAAAAAATAGTCTTCACATCACAAAACGTACCTCGCAAATTTTAGATCAAGCGTTAATTTTAGTTGCTTGTAAAAACAATAAGACCTAAAAATGAAACAAATTAACTTGAAGCTGTTTTTTGCGATTTATATGACTCAAAACCCTTCTGCGCAGAGCACATGGGTGTCATTTACCAGATTATTTCATAATTATGCAAAATATTAGCACTTGGCGTTATTACCCCGCCTGGCGTTATTACCCCAGGGTACCTTATATGCATTCCTTTATCTTCAAACACACGTTATCAATTAAACATGTTTCGCGATTGTATCAATATTGAGAAACATAATGCGTATCCTGAGTGATATCTCCTCTAAAGATTTTAAAATAATGATGTAACAATAATTTGTTAACGAGACCAACAATACTCATTAGCAAATACATAAATATATTGTTTACTTGATATATTTAATGTGCTGTAAATAGCAGAAAATTAGAAATGTTCAAGATAAACATTTTAAAATATCATGTTATGAATTTCCATTAAGTAGTCTTATAGTGTGATGAAATGGTTTAATGGTTAAAAAATTAAACGGTATGGTATTAAACTTATGGTATTATGGTATTAAATGGTATTAAACTTATTAAATAGTTTAATTTTCATTAAAAGGTCAATTATTCGAGAAAAAAAAATACGCATTTAAAAATACGGACGATTAGAAATTGTTTTTGCATTTTTAAACATAATTTTTACAAATAAATAAAATTTTTTTAATTAATAGTCTGTAATTAAAATCTTAATATTCGAGTTTGATTATTCAATCTGAAAAAAAAAAAAGATCATATTATCACCTCCAGTTATCACTTTTAACTTAAATAAAGCAGTATACATATTATATTACATAAAAATTAAAATTTTATTTTTCATGGAATTAAAGCTTTAAAATGCATCATTTCAAAGAACCAGATTCCCTACTAATGCTCCTTTAATGGGTTTTATTAATTAAAGAAGAAATATTTTAACACATAAATTTTCAAAGATCTTTATTAGAAATTTCAAACTATACTTTAACTCTGCCTAAGATCTAATATTAAACATTAATATATATATATATATATATATATATATATATATGTATATATATGATCAATATGATATACATATATATATGATCAATTCTAAATACGATCCCATCTGAAAATTAAGTTAAATGCCATAAAATGCAATTCTGCGTGCTCTAGGAAATAAGGACATAATGAGGACACTTTAGCTGATTAGGTACATGATGTTAACCGAAATGCTATTAGCGAAACTAATGGTGTTTTTCTCGATTCCTCCTGATTCTATTATCGATCGCAAATAAATTTGCATCTTCATTACCTAAAGGTATAAAATTTTAAGAGAGGACATTAGAGTTTATTGGCTTAAATGCTTTGGACAGGAGTTTAAGTTAAGTTCAAAATTAATTTAAATATAAATCATCCGAAAAGAAAAGAATGGATAACATTTAGGTAATAAATTACTATGTCATAAGGCATATTAAGAAAAATAGTTTTATTTTAAGTGTTGAATTATAATGTGTGTTTACGAATGAATGTTTGGATAGTGGATGATATAATTTTTTTCAGATCATTAAACATCTGAAAATATTATATGACAACAGCAATTCAATGAAAAATTAAGAGGTCAATATATTTTCAACAATATCTAACAAAAATACTGTAAAAATAATTTTTTTAAAATAATACGTGAATCGTTACATTTGTTTAGTTAATCTTCTTATTTCAGTGTCATTTATTAATGTTTTTTGTTGATGATACCATTAACTTCCATATGGTAATATTAGACATGTTTGACCCCAGACGTGATTAAAACATTTTAAAACTATAATGAACTGTCTTATGTTCTTCTATGTAGTTTGTTTTAAGGTACGATATTGCTGCATACATGAGCATTTTGTATTTGTATTTTTTCATTAATTAAGGTTTAGGTCTTTTTGAAGACCGAGTTATTAAAGATCGCATGTCATCTTTTATGGAATTGATGTTCTATAATTCAAGACACTATGCTCTCAGATGTCTCGATAAACCAGACTCGGGGCTGTTATTTTCTATTAGATTTGGCTAGTGTCGAACTGGGCCTGGACGTGCTTTTTTCGTGCTACATCTCATTGCCAATTAAAAAATTGTTGATGTCCCTTTTTTTAACGAATTCTCAAAAATTCATTTCTGTGTAATAAATTAATAGAAAATCAGTTCTTCTTTTTTTGGGGGGATTATGATTTATAAATTATTTTTTCCTTTAATTTTAAACTTCGTTAAAATTACTACTTAGTTTTCATTTAAATATGATTTTCTAAAATTGATAATTAAAACTGTAAATTGATATTTTACAACTTGTAAACATCTAATCTGAAAAATACTGCATTAGCAAAATTATGTATACGACGTTCTTTTAAATGATTTTTAAATGTAGGACATGATTGATTGTTATTTACATATTTCAAGTACAAACTGAGTCGAGTCGCGAAGAATCGAGCTTATTCATTGTTTTACTCGATTTAGAGTTGGGTTGATATTTAAAATTTTTAATGTTGATTAAATTGGAGGCGGGCCCACTTTAATATTTTAAATATGTATAGATGCTCAGTTCGGGGTTACGCCTAAATACAGCGAAACCTCCAAATAAGGGACACTCCGAATAAGGGACAACTCTATTTAAGGGACAAAACTTCCGGTCCCAGTCCCTTGGTATAGGACGTGTAATGTATTTACCTCTGAATAAGGGACACTCGATTTAAGGAACACTTGAAAATGAGATTAAAGAACCTGGTTCTTGCATTTCAGATAGTGAAGTAGTTTGTGATGAACATGAAAATGCAGATTTTTGTGAACTAATCAAACAGATAGACAATAATGATGATAGAGAGACATACGACGCAATTAACGAGCATTTATTTACCCACAATCCTGATTCGATATCAGTGCGTTTATCCCCATTGAAAGTAATGCTGAAAATTGTAACGATGATTCTGAAAGTGGGGAATAAAAAAATTGTGAAATAAAGAAATTTACAGATGCTTTAAGGCTGTTCTCAAATCCAAAAGGGCAACTTTCAAGACGTAAGCAGTGTTGAATTCAGGGGGTGGTCCGAGGTATATCCCCCCCCCCCCCAAAAAATGAGATTTTGGATTTTCGATGGTAAAAAAGTGCAGCTTCCTACTCCGGAACTCTATAATGTCCCCCCTCCCCCGGAGCCGCAGAAGTCTCTCCCGGATAAAAGAGTCTGAATTCAACACTGGACGTAAGTTTTAATTTATATTTATTCAGAAATGCCTGAATCTAGTAATCATTGTTGTTCAAAAAATATGTAATCAACCAGTGTTTTCTATTTCCTTGCAAATGCAATAGATCTTTCAAAAACTATTGTAAAGTGAGCGTTTTGAACTAAATTTCCACGCGAAAGAAGAATAACTATTCAAGAAAATGTAAAAAATGCCTTGTCACGTGATCAAAACCACCTCTAACTCAATAGATAATTTGTTTATCATAAAATTGAAAACAGCTCAATTCCACCTCATTTCCGTAGTCAAGCGTTCCAAATTTATACCTTTCTGTTTAAAAAAGAATTTGTAAATGTGTCAAAACGTTTTCCACTTGTTGAGTAGAGCAGTTGAGAGATTTGTTGCCTTAAAGTACGCTTTTTTTATGTAAATACTGCTAGTAATGAAAAACTGAATTTATAAATATGGTAAATAAACACTTGAAAGGTTTGTACTTAAAAATTTAAATTTGCAAAACAATCTCTTTTGATTGATAACTTCAGGTAAAATTCTTTTAAATATTTTCATAGTTTTTGCATGGACACAGTTTGCATAAAAATACAAATCAATAATTCTACAAATCATTTAAAAATTTTGTAATCAATTGAAAATTTTAATTAATTCTCTCTTCTTCCTTTTGTCTAGTTAATGCACCTTATACACTTCAGGTATATTTGAATTTCAGCTTTATTGCTTTGTAAGTTTTACATCCTTCTGAATGATTAATTGAAAATAATATAAAAAACTAAGAATAAGGGACACCTCTATTTAAGGGACAAAAGTTCCGGTCCCATAGGTGTTCCTTATTTGGATGTTTCACTGTATTTGGGTTCATACTGATACCTGCTCCACACCTCACCAAACCAGGTAAAGGGAGAATTTGTTTTTTAGCATGGATAATATCATGGGGTCGATATAATCCCAATCTCAATAAATGCTAAACGAATACCAAAGACAAACACAAATATTTATGTACACATTATTATGAAGGTTTTAACTTATTTCGAGAGTGGAATAACATAATGTCCCATGTATATACATTTTTTTTAATATTTTAAAGTAACGCTGCGGTCGAATACGCCCCATGATGTCACAAAACGATTAGCTATACGGATTATTTATGAATCTAATGAGTCTAAATTTCAAGCAGAAGGGCATTTTAAAACCTTGTTTTGCCACCAGCCCTACTACATGACATTATTTTTTGGAATAGTATATTTATTGTCAAGGGCTATAGTTATATTTATTGGACACCGTCTTTTTTTCTCTATATTTTTAAAACTTCTCAGACATGATCTAATTTGAACCCTTATGTAGGAAGGATCTTCACGACGCGTGTAAAAAAAACAAATATACATACATATTCATTGTTTCTCATGCTACGTGTCACTACCAATGTCTGCTACAGTGTTCTTTGTTACCAACTTTATATCTTACAGAAGACGTTCAATTTCAATTTTAGTTAAAGTTGTTTCATCATTTGTGGTTTAAAAAAATTCTAAAACAACTAATCTGAATATTTAACTTTCATGAAATTTTCGGATTTCCTGCTGATGCATAAATGATTTTTTCTATATAAGTTTTAATTTCATCTACATGTGTTTTAAGATATTGTATGTGTTTACATATAACACAGAATATATTAATTGAATGGTGATTGTGAGGTACCGAATGCTGCTTGTGAAATTTAAATGAAAAGTATTTGATCAAGCATGACTCTCAATAAAGTCTAAAGACAATGTGCGACAAATAAGCTAGAATTGTAATCTGTTAGAGTGTTCGTAACTTGTTGTAGGCATAAGAGCTGCAGTCAGTATTACTGGTTAGTGAATCACTGTTTTTCGATTGTTTTAAAAATCATAAAGTTTTTATACCTTTCATACACAATCTTATCAAGTTTCAGGCTTCATTATTAAAAAATGAAAAAAGAAATTAAAAACAGATTTGCAAAAGCGCAAAATAGCTGTTTACATTCCAATAAAGACCGCAATATGTAGATTTTAGTACTGAGCTATCCGAGCTCGAACACTATATGGGCATCACAGGCACATGCCACAGAAAGATTCCATTCCATGTATCACAATATAAGCACCAGATAAAACGATGTTATTTAACCAGATAAATTAGTTATGTTAGCCAAATAAACCAACATAAATTAACCAGCCAGATTCTTCAAGGTATCAATTAAGAATGTCCCGGTTTCAATGGTATATTATGACAGTTTAATTTAGACTATTTACAACAAATAATACATAAATTTGAAGGTAAACTAACTTAGTTTTTTCTTACAAAGCTTCTTTATGTGCACTTATAGTTATAAGGTACACATCTAACTTATGGTCAATTTATACAAACTCTTAGATTAACAAATCAGAAATAATGGGAACAATAGCCTCTTTAATTCAGTTTTTCAAATCATGTCAGATTAGGTGGCACTGAAACTTAGAAACGATCTTCTATAAAACTCCAAAGGGAAAATCACATGGCTGTAACGTGTTTCAAATCTTCGGTCCAGCAATAACACTTTACGCACAGGATTAGCCATTTTGCATATGTGGCACCGAAATCGTGTAGATAATAAAGCAGTATTCGCACATTTGCTTATCTAAAACTGTTTGAACTTCTCTTTATTAGTGAATTTGAACCAACACTTACAAGGGTTACAATTAATGCTATGAAAATTTATAACTGGGACACTATTTTAAGAACACATTGCAGATTTAATTATGTAACTTGTTATGTTAATACATATTTTTATCTTTTCTAGGCTTTTATCTTCAGTGTTATGAGAGGACCTTTTATTGAAGATTTCTTCCAGTGTGTGACGTACGGTTTCTACACTGCAGCCTGGCAAGAACCGTTCTATACCACTCTCAGCCTCGTACTGATGTTTCTGCTACCATTATTAATTCTCATTGTCACTTATATCACCATATTCGTAACAATTGCAAGTAAGTCCTCTTTATTCCTAAATGAAATTTTATTCATAAGTTTTTATCTAATAGATGAACTTTAGTTTTTTAAAAGTTATAAAGAAGCCTACTTGGCTCAGCAGTCCGTGTTCTTATATTCTCTAAAATAAAATCGAAATTTAGGGATTCAATCTTGCGCAGTCCATCCTGTCACAGTAGTTTATTTTTGATGAATTAGAGACCTTAACATCGCTAACTCTATCTGTTGAACCGCTTGTTGTTATCAATAAAAAAAGAATTGAAACCTCCATTTACCATAATCGATTTGAAATAACATGATACTTTAAAAAGAAAACCAATATTAGGGCAAATATTAAATGCACAGTACACACATGTGTAAAAATGCTACCACTTTTGTTTGTTTTGTATGGTGGTTTTAAGTATATCTATTTATTTGAATTCAAATAAAATATTTAAAAAAAACTCTAATTTCTCTTTTTGTCGCCTGGAAAAGAAAATTAAAAACGCTTTGCATTAAAAATCTTCATTTTTTTCCTCTTCATTTTATATTTCGTTCTCTCAGTAATGAATACATTTTTTAAATTTCAGTTATTATTTATTTTAAATCAATCAAAATTTTATTTACATTTACATAAAATAGTTTTAACCCTTATTTTCGTAGTTTCTTTGTTTAAATTGTGTTAAAATAGAATGAAAATGATCGAATGGGAGTTTAAGCAGTTTTGAAATTTAGTAATAGTAATAACTGTACTTTGTGTTCTTTTAAACAAGGAACAATTTTTTTAAATGTTACTTTTCAGTGGCGCCAACTTTTGAAAAATATTGGGCGGGCTCAAAAAAATTTTGAAAAAATACATAAATATTGGGTGGGCTCAATTAATGATGTGTGGATAGAGATATAAAACTATTGGGTGGGCTAGCGCCCCATGGGCCTATTTAAGTTGGCGCCACTGTTACTTTTTATCATCATCTGGAAAAATGTGACTGAAGTAAAAAAAAAAAAAAAAAAAAAAAAAAAAAAACTGATGACACCCTTTCAATAAATAAATTCTTCTTTATTTAATCATCATAATAGTAGGAAAATAACTTCCTTAATGGGATTTTTAAATATTGTAAACAAGTTATTCAATTCTCAAGGTCTTCTTATAATACTTCCGGTGACAACTTTTTTATTAAAATATGATAACGAATTTTCTTTAAGTAAATGAAATCATCATCACAGCGATCCGTGTTTCAAATTCTTCTAACTCTTGTCGGTACTATCCGAAATGAAATAATAATAACAATAAAAAAGGCAGGGGCAACTTATATATATTTAAGACAATTTTAAAATCACACGCTGAAACAAAAGTACTCTAAAAATGTACTAAGTATTCTGCCAAGTGATCGACTCCACCCACAATCATGGAGAACATGGCGCAGCCAGCACTGGACATAGTATCAGTAACAGCTTGTAGAATGAAACTTATAAATGCCAACCACAAAAACGCAAACAATGAATCTACTATTGAAAATACTTATAATACACGACCTCTCCTCATCATTTCCCCCCTTTTATCAGTAACTAATATTTTTTTTCTCTTGATTTAATTATTATTATCAAGTCTTATGTAACTTTCCTTTCTTAAATAACAATTTGACTCTCCTGTCTGCGCATCTTTTGATGTATATAAATCTGAATATTATAGTATCCGTAATATCCGTATTAGGATAAATATTTTTATCCTAATACGGATAACTACTCACTTCTGACATTTCCCGATGATGAAAATAGATATTTACTTTGGAAACTATAATCATTGCCTGTTAGCATTAGATGGAAAAAATATAATATTGATTTTATGATAAATGTTATCATTTACAAATAATTCTATACTAAACTGAATTCTGACTGAGATTGCAGTAGACAATTTGAATGTTGAACATATGCTAAAAATAAAAGTAACTTCGAATATAGATTTTAAAAAATGCAAAAGGTGGTAATTCTCTTCTAAGATGTCCAATGAATCTGACAATTTTTTGATAATTAAACTCAGTTTTGAAGCATGAGATGAAGCAATAATGCGAAAAGCGTTAGAAAAATTTAAATAACATTAAGCATTGGAAGTCTATGCGTGTTTTAAACTCGTTTATACACTGTAAAATATTTGTGGTAACGTTACTCCATAAAATTGATGGCAGCTACGATTTACACTTCATTCAATAATTTTGCACTTACATAATGGTGTAATAAAAACATGCATTACTGGTGTAACATTGCAATGTTACACCGATTATATAGGTTAAAATACTCCACCAAATTGGAGGCAGCAAGGCTGCCACCAGTTTATGGAGTAACGTTACACAAATGTCTTACAATGTGCCTTTTTACAAACAAAAGAACTTATAAAATTAACCTATATTTAAAATCTCATAATGCTAAATATAACCAAAATCATAAAATTATACATTTTAGCACATTTTTTTGGCGTTTTGTTTATTGTTTTTAGGTTATAATCATAATTTTAAACCAAAGGAATATTTAAAATTTGAAATATGCGCTCTTCTCATTCAGATCAAAGTAACCATAAACTAAGGTTTTTGAAATTATAAAGATCTTATTTTCTTTCAAGAATTTGAAATTTTCACTAATTCACACCTTTTTTTCTTAGTGCTGTTATTGAAATCTATTAGAAGCTTAAAAGGAAATATCCATTAACAGGTTTTTATTTTATTTTATTTTGCTGTGCGAAATCAATACAGTTTTTTAACAGGATAAATTTAAAAACATCAAGAAAATAATTAACAAAAAACTAATTTTTAAAAAAGATTCAAATTTTCACTAAGACAATACTTATTAAGCTGAATTGGTGGAAATAGGAAAGTAGCTCTTTCCAGTAAATTTTTTATGCACGTAACCAAAAATTCTTGATGAGTAAATAAAACATTCGGATTAAAAAGGAAATAGTTGATTTTAATTGCAATGTGAATATGCTGCAACTTCAGATGACTTAAGGTTATTCATTAACACAACAGAAAACTAGTTGGATGTGTCAATCCCAAAACTTTCTTCTATCTCATAAGTGCATTTTAATATTTAAAAAAAAAAAAACGTGGTGACCCCAAAGTTACCCACTATCGAATTTCTTCGAACATTTGACCTAGAATAATGAGATTCTGGTATCCGAAAAGCCTAAAACGCAAAATTTAATTAATATTCTGAGAAAATGAGCTTGGTAGTGCCTCATGTTGGGTAATTTATACTAAAACCTAATAAGCATCTATTTATGTCAAGACCTAATAGAATCTGAAATTTGATGGAATTTCGTCCATTAGTTCTTGAGATATAGTTATAACAAAAAATTTGCAAAACGTAGCAACACCATATCTTGGGCAATTTATGCCAAAACGTAAAAAAGCGTCTAATTATGTTATGGTGTAAAAGAATCTGAAGTTTGATGAAATTCTGTGCATTAATTCTTGAGATATAGCTAGTTTAAAAAAACCGTGTAAAATATAGCACAGCAGCACCATCGATTGAAGGATTTATAACAAAACGCAATCATCGTGTAATTATGTTATATGTCATTTTGTAACAAAATCTGAAGTTTGATGAAATTCTGTGCGTTGGTTGTTGAGGTATAGCTATCGGAAAAATCGTGCAATATGCAGCATATCTGCACCACCTGTTGCAGGGTTAATACCAAAATGTAATCAGCGTCTAATTATGTTATATATTCTAGTGTAACAGAAACTAAAATTTGATGAAGTTCCCTGCATTAGTTCTTGAGATATAGCTATCGCAAAAATCGTGCAAAATGTAGCATAGCAGCGCCACCTATAGGGAAGTTCAAACCAAAACCTTATCAGCGGCTATGTATCTCAAGGTATCGAGGAATCTGAAGTTTGGGGAAATTCTGTGCATTAGTTCTTGATATATAGCTATCATGAAAATCATGAAAAACGTGGCATCGCAGCGGCACCTGCTGGCCAATTTACACCAAAACTTAATCAGTGTCTATGTATATCAAGTGGTCACAGAATCCGAAGTTTGGTGAAATTCTGTGCATTAGTTCTTGAGATATAGCAATCTTGAAAATCATAAAAAACGTAGTATAGCAGCGCCACCTGCTGGCCAATTTTCACCAAAAACCAATAGGCACTAATTTATATCAAGGTCTAACTGAATATAAAATTTTATTAAATTTCGAGCATTAGTTCTTGAGATAGAGCGCCCACAATTTTTTTGTCACATACAGACAGACAGACAGACAGACAGACGGACAGACTCACAGACAGACATTTTCTAAAAATAGTCAAAACGTGTTCAGGACCTTCTAAAACGTATAAATCCGTCGAAAACCGGAAGTCGAAAATTTTCATGAATCCAATACTTTCTTCTTGTAAAGATAGAAGAAAGTAAAAATACATAGATTATGGAATATTTTCTGAAATTTTTGAAAATATTGTATAAATTCAGTTACTAACAGATGCTTCACTTAATCAATATACTTTAATCTATCTCCATAATGCTCTCGATAATACTTCTAATACTCCTCTTCGTTTTACAGAAATATTTGTAACTTTAGTTCAGTTGGTGTAAACGGAGTAAAGGAACTTTTTCATCCAATAGATTATACACATAAGAAAATTTCTTGACTAATAGATTAATTATTCCAAGTAAAAAAGAAAACAAATTTCAATCGCTCGGAGTTGACAAGGTGACTTCATAATATAGGAAAGGAAAATTATATGTAATGCTTTATAATTTTGGTGACTCTTCGCAAATTTATGCAATGATGATAAAAAACTAAATAGCTGTATCATGTTACATTCGATTGGTATTTTGTTATCTACCTCAATAATCAGGTGACATATTTTAACCCTGGACTCAATACGTTCGGGTCGCCGGTGACGCCAATAATATATGATAATCCCCGAGTCTCATAGAAAGTTATATCGTATACTCTTTACGACACTAGTTTTTTTCACAAATTTTTTTTCTTAATTTTCCTCTGTCTTTCAAAATCATTTACTGATTATAAAAGAACAATTGGTTTCTAAATTTTACACGGAAATTTTAAAAACAAATCCTTAATACATTATTCCAACTAATGTTTCTTTAGTTAACTTACTTTTAATTACATGTTACTATATGGGGTGTTTCTAAATGAATTTCGGGGTTTTAACGCTTGGTAGTATTTATTACATAAAACTTAAAATTTTAATTAATACATAAAAGGAAAGAGCAATTCAAACAGTTTTACCTACAAGCTTACAAGTGTTCAATGTGAGCACATTTCGCCATCCGGCACTTTTCAAGTCGGGTCAATCCATTTCGAGTGGTCCAGAAAATGGTCGCTCGACCATTTTCACAAAAATCTGAAATTTTTTGTGCAACAACCCTAACATGACGGAAGTTCAAAATGACCGTTATTTTAATTTTACTATTTTTTGTTTGTGCATGGCGGCCATCTTTGTTTCATGGTGTTCAGCGATTTTCTCAGATACTAGGATACACAAAATTGTAAATATCTCGTCTTTTATTTCCCCGATTGAAATGGATTTTGCAGCGTTTTGTTCAGAATAAAATAGGCTAAATTTACGGTGGTAGAATAATTTTGAAAAATAAATTTTTACAGGTGAGATTTTAGCACAAAATTTAAGATTTTTTCCAAAATCTATCCGTTTGCAAGAGGAAATTTTTCATGTAAGGAAAAATGTCAACCTTACACAATTTTTCTACAAATAGCTCAAAAGTGCGTGTACTCACACGCCAAGTCCCAGATCTGGGAGTTAATTTCTCTTTGCGAAAAAAATTCCGAAATTCGTCAAAAATTTCAAAAATAGCACTTTTTAGGCTTTGATATCTCTGGTGGGGCACGAGATAAAAATCTGAAATTCTGGCCTTTGATAGTATTGTGTAGTAGTGTTATGCACAAAAAATTTCAAGAAGGAGATTTGACTATAAGCTGAGGTACGGTGATTAAATAAAATTAAGAAATGCTATTACGAGTACATGAGGAGAAATGAGATTAGACTCTTTTATTACAATATTTACACAGAAAATATCGTTTGTTGAAAACAGTTAAATAATAAACATTTAATTTACAAAGATACGATATATGCTCAACAAAGAGCTTAACACTATTTACCAGAGATGTTATGAGTTCGACCAGTTACTGTTGTCAGTCCATTAGGCTTTCTTTCTCAAAATTTTATTTGAAGCCCCCCCCCCAAGTCCTGTCATCCCTTGTTAACTTGAATGAAATTCTCTAGGTTTAATAATTGAAACCATGTCAACTCGATCAGTTGCAGCCCATTGTCTTTAATTTACTTTTCCTAAAATGTGTTCCGAGTAAAATTGTTGCAATAGCATTTCTAGTAGGTTTGTTCATCTGGACAAATAGTGTTATTGACTTAGCATACATTCAGAATTGTTTAAATCAGACAGAAGCATTTGAAGAAGATATTTGTAATTAACATTTAACTTTGTACCATAAATAATTAATTTAAAATTTTGGAGGTATGAACAATTACATAGTAGGTTACAATAATTTGGCAGTATTGTTTTCACATATTGTATTTGTCATATCTCAGCTTGTAGTCAAATCTCCTTCTTGAAATTTATTGTACATAATACTACTACACAATACTATCAAAGGCCAGAATTTCTGATTTTTATTTCGTGCCCCACCAGTGATATCAAAGCCTAAAAAGAGCGATTTTCGAAATTTTTGAAGAATTTCGGAAATTTTTTCGCAAAGAGAAATCAACTACCAGATCTGGGACTTTGCGTATGAATGCACGCACTTTTGACCTATTTGTATAAAAAATTGTGTAAGGTTGACAGTTTCCCTTGCATGAAAAATTTCCTCTTGCATACGGATAGATTTTGGAAAAAATCTTAAATTTTGTGCTAAAATTTCACCTGTAAAAATTTATTTTTCAAAATTTTTCTACCACTGTATATTTAGCCTATTTTATTCTGAACAAAATGCTGCAAACCCCATTTCAATCGGGAAAATAAAAGACGAAATATATACAATTTTGTGTATCCTAGTATCTGAGAAAATTGCTGCACATGATGAAACAAAGATGGCCGCCATGCACAAACAAAAAATAGTAAAATTAAAATAACGGTCATTTTGAACTTCCATCATGTTAGGGTTGTTGTACAAAAAATTTCAGATTTTTTAAAAATAGTCGAGCGACCAATGCTGGACCATTTCAAATGGATTGACCCAGTCGATAGCTCAGTCTTATAGAACGCTGATTAGCAAATAAATTCAGTTTAGACGCTCATCCGATCTTACGCCATGTGATTTCTACCCGTGGGGGTTTACAAAAGATCGTGCTTATATGCCTCCACTACCACCTGACCATTAAAATTGTTGCAATAATGACCCCACAAACACTATTCAACGTTTGGGAAGAAATGAGCTATCGACTTAATGTGCCATGTGACGAAAAGTGCTTACATTGGCCACTTAAGCTTATAGATAAAATTTCTTGAGTTGCTCTTTCATTTTATGTATAAAGTATAATTTTACGTTTTATGTAATAAATATTGTAAAGCATTAAAACCCTGCTATTCATTCCGAAACGCCCCGTATAGTTTATAGTTGCATTCTAAGTCATTTTCTGTAATTTATTATTAAAATAAACTTTTTTGTTATCCAAATTTATTTAAAGTTTTCTTGTAAAACACTGAGTTTATCTCAACTTTTAGTTGTTACCACATATCCCACTCCTTAGAAAAATAGTAGCGGAAGGCGCAAAAATTAATATTAACTTTAATATGTATATTTTTGCTAATTTTTCTTTAACACGAAAATTCTATACCTATTTTCCGTTGTTGTTATATTGAATAACAATTTTGGTACCTCCACCCTATCCCCTTCAAATGTAAAATAAAAATAAAAGTGAAGCTTGAGAAATATGCAACAAAAGAAAAAAAGGCATTTGCACTGTGAACTAAGCGCTTTTATTAGATAATGTTCTTTTAAAATTGTTTATTTTCGAAAAGAGTTTAATTTAATTAAATATTCATGATATCATTTAATTAGACTAAAACGTAAAATGCGTTTTCAAAAAAAAAAAAAAAAAAAAAAAAAAAAATCTTTTGCATCTGTGCCGTGTATAAAGATATTTAAATTACAAATTTTTCATATTTGAGCCTAAACAGTTTTTAATGGAAAACTTGGCTTATTTATTGCACATAACTTTAAAGGCAAGTTTTCGAAAATACCTTAAGTTATGAATATAAACTTTCGAGACATTGAGGTTTTTTAATATTACATCTGAATGATGCAAAAAATAATTATTTTAAGATTTTTTATAAAATATGATCAATGACTTAAAAAGAGAAAAAAAGATAGATCAGCACAAATTTTTATCATGCTACATTAGGATATTGGATATGATGTTTCAGTTAAGACTGGCAGTACTGTTTTTCGAATAATCTTCACCTTTTAGTTTTGTGAATTGAAAGAAAAAGAAGATTTATCAAATTTAAAGCAAAATATATTATTATTACACGTACAGAAATTGTGCACTTTAACGATGTCCAATGGCTAATTTCTAAACCGTTAGCCATAGGAATACACGTGTTTGCAATTACAAAAATGTTATAAATGAGATAAAAAATAATTGAAAATCGTTTTTATAGTGAAAAATTTTCTTAAAAAGACAAAAATAAAATTTTTATACGGTTCCCGGTCCTATAATAGATATTTAGCAAAAATTTCCCAATACATTAACCAGTAAGGTATAAAAAGTCTCATTCATCTAAAACTGAAATTGACCGAATTATAAAATTTTGAATTGAATAACTTACGCTAATTTTCTGCTTCTGAACAGAGATGCGTTGGGACATTCTTCGATGGACCGTATACGCAGTGCTTAAAGTATTAGAATGATTTACGATTAGACGAAGGATTAGAAGGTGTGTACATTTCTGCATTGCACCCATAAGAATTCACTTCAAGCACGTTTTAAGATAATTTTACGTTTTATTAAATTTTAGATTGGATAACCTATAACAGAATTTTAAAATATGTGACATTTTAGTAAAAATTGCAACTGTTGTTTTCATTATTCTGTTCAAGCAAAGTTCTGTTATTTTTTAATTTTTATTTTCAATACAAGTTACATATATATATATTAATATGTCAAAAAGAAAATAAGTTTCTAATTAAAATTTTAATGTTAATTTTACTCTCTACTATTATATATATATACAATATGTCCATTCTCAACGGTGGCCAATGGCTAATTCCTAAACCGTTTGTCACAGACATATAGTTCCAATTATAAAAAAGTTTTAAATGCGGTAAAGAAATATTTTTTAAATTGATTTAACTGAAGTTGCTGCCACCGTATAAATTTTAGGGTAGCCTTAATTTTTATTAATTAACTTCTAGATTGATTAAAATAATTGAAGATATGATTTTCAAAATTCTCTTTATCGAGAAAATCAAATTTTGAAAATCACGAAAAACCTTTAAATGCGTCCATTGATTTTCATGATAAATTTGGAAATTGCAGTGTTACATTGGTGCAAATTAGTAAATACTGTTAAAGAAAACAAAACTGATAATTGAGTTTTGAAATTCACATCCTCAATTGTATTTTTACATATGTCTTATTTTGTAAGGAAATGAAGCTGTTTCCTTTCATGATTTTATTATAAAAAATCCCTGTCAGCATGGCCTATAAGCGGAGCTAGATTTCGAAGAGTTTTCATTTCAACAACAAAAAATAAAATATGATTAGAGAAAAACCCAGTTTAACAACTCTATTTGGCCGCTTTTGAAAAATTTTAATTTCATTTTTCTGTAAGAACTGGTTTTATCACAATCGTCTTAAACGAAATTCGGCTCGAATGCCCATTTTGACAACATATTTTGAATTATATTCTGACTTTAAAAAAATCTACCAATATGATCATTACATAGTTCCTAAATAACAAAAAAACTGTCAATTGAATGCGTTTAAGAACAAAATTGAATTTAAAAATGAGTCATAAAATAACCAATTTGTTATTTGAATACACCCACAAATCTTTAATAAAGATCGCTTTGGAAAAATTTGTGCGAAGTGCCCACTTTGACAGCTTTTTTTAAATATATATTTAGCCTTTATCAAAAATATGACCAATACAGCACATTACACAGTTCCTAAATAGCAAATAACTGTCAATTTAATGCGTTTAAGAGCAAAATTGAATTTAAAAATAAGTCATAAAATAACCCATTTGTTATTTGAATACATCCTCAATTCTTTAATCATGATCGCTTTGGGAAATTGTTTTGCAAAGTGCCCACTTTGACAACTTTTTTTAGAAATATATTTAGCTTTTTTCAAAAAATCGACAAATATGCACATACTATAGTTTTTAAATAACAAAAAACTGTCAAGTGAATGCGTTTGAGAGCAAATTTGGTTTTTAAAATGAGTCATAAAATAATCAATTTGTTATTTGAATACATCCACAATTTTTTAATCAAGATCCCTTGGGAAATATTTTTCTGAAGTGCCCACTTTGACAGCTTTATTAAAAAAAATATTTAGCCTTTATCAAAAAATCGACAAATACGCATATTAAACAGTTCCTAAATAACAAAATACTGCCAAATGAATGCGTTTGAGAGCAAAATTGGATTTAAAAATTAATCATAAAATAACCAATTGGTTATTTGAATGCATCCTCAATTATTTAGTCATGATCGCTTTGGGAAATTTTGTGCGAAGTGCCCATTTTGGCAGCCTTTTTAAAAATATATTCTGCCGTTATCAAAAAACTGGCCAATCCGTCAGATTATATAGTTCCTAAATAAGAGAACCTGTAAATTGGATGCGTTTGAGAACAAAAATGGATTTAAAAATGACTCGGAAAAAACGCAATTTCTTAAATTTCCTCAAATTTCAACCACAACTTCGTGAAATTCTGTTCAAAATACCTTTTTTGGCTGCCTTTTTAAAAATATATTCTGCCTTTATCAAAAAACTCGCCAATACGTCACATTATATAGTTCCTAAATAAGAGGATCTGCCATTTGGATACGTTTAAAATCAAAAGTGAATATAAAAGTGAGTCAGAATATAAGCAATTTGGATTTGAAGATTTTTCTCCGATTCCTATTTTTGTTTAATTTATTTTTACTATAATAATTGGTCCTATGAAAAACTTGTTAGTATAAAAGTTGTAGATATTATTGAGAAGATGTAAAATAAATTTAATTAGATTTCAATGCTTAATAATTGAGTAAGTTATGTTTTTTTTTTCTTTTTCCACTCCCCTTTTTCTTTTCGTTTTTAATTTTTTTCATCGGAAAAATTGGTCCTATCAAAAACTTGTAAATACAAAAGTTTTACATAATTTTAAGAATATTTATAAAAAATTTAGTTGGGTTTGATATCTTGAGAATTAACGAAGTTATGAATTTTTTTCTCCCAAAAACCCGGTTTTTTTCGCCTCTTGAGCCCATTTTTAACTTTATCAAAAATCTGTCTCGCATAAAGGTTTAGCCCATTTTTTAGAAATAATATAAACTTTAAACTGATTCGATATCCATTTTAATTAAGAAGTTATCGCGTTTTTTCTGTTTTCGCAAAAACCTTCCCCATTTCCACACCTTTGGTCCGATTTTGCCCATTAACGAACTCGACCGAGATTTTATGCCCCTTGATTTTATGTAAAAGTTTGAAGAGGATCTGAGCATAATTATTGAAGTTATCGTGTCTAGAAGAAATTGATATATACCGATATATATATATATATATATATATATAAAGATTTTTACTGATGGTAGTTTTGGGGTCTAGAGGTCATGATCGGCGTAGATCTGCAAAAATTTTTCAGAAATTCCAATATGGTAGACACTGCAATAGGTAGTATTTCATACGAAATCTACCTAAAAGGTGTGTCATTTTGATAAGCTTTTATTTTACTGTAACATTCGTATGTATGTTTTCCTAGTTCAAAATTTGTATTTAAATTTTAACTCATTTCCAAATATCCAATCGAGGTTCAATTGGCATATTTACTCATATTCAATGACAATAAAATATTAATACGAATTTAATTGCTTATCATTTATTCATTTTATAGGACTACACCAAATTCTATTAGGTTAAGTATTCTAATACAGTTTTAAATATGTATCATCTTGTAATGAATTGTGACTCTTGCTTTTCATAATTTAATTTAATAAAATTTCTGTAGTTTTTTAATTATATTTTTAGCACAAGTTGTATATTTTGCTTTAATATCTAAACATCAACATATATTTTAAAATAATATTGTAAAAATTATTTTACTCTCAATGTTTAATGTTAATTTTTTTATGTGACGATTATTTTTATTTCCAGTAAATTTGTGACTGACCCCTATTTACAGAAAAAAGAAGCTTCAACTTTAAACAGCTATTACTCTGCCAGTTTTAATCGAAGAGGATTTTTTTGCTTTACATGTTAGAGGAGTTGTAATAAATATCACTTATAGAATCGGGGGACCGTATAAAATTTAATTTTCGTAATTTTTTAATATTTTTTTTTACTTTAATCGCTTAAAAAACACTTCTTTATCTTTTTAAAAACATTTTTGCAAATGGAATTATATGTCTATGACTAACGGTTTAGAAATTAGCCACTGGCCACCGTTGAGAATGGATACACTATATATTTGATGATAATTTAGATTTTTAGTAAATTTATGATTCACCCCTATTTTGTAACGAAAAAGATGCTTAAACTTTAAATAGTTATTACTCAGTAAGTTTTAATCCTAGATGAATGGGATTATTTTGTCTTACTTCTTATTGCAATAAATCGGAGAACCGTATAAAAATTTAAATTTCACAATTATTTAAGAAATGTTTTTATTGACTCAATTCGCTTTTAATTTACTTCTTTAAAATATGTAAAACAGTTTTGCAACTATAACTATATATCTATGCCTAACGGCTTAGGAATTAGATATTGTACAATGTTGAGAACCGATACCTTGTATACAATACTACTGATATTTTCATACATTGTAGTAATTTCTACTTTAAAAAAAATTGCGATGTGTTCAATGTCTGATTGATACGCAGGCAAACTTCCATCAGGATTTTATGAAAGGAAATTTCACTTTATTTAAAAGAGAAATTTTTATTATTATAAGATGTAGAAAATCTCTTCTTAAATAGTGATAGAAATTTGCTCTGTGGCTCTCGCGCACATTAAATTGAAACGGTAGGGGAGAGGGGGGGGGGGGGAGTTTGAACAATTTTTTAAAAATTCAACATATTTCTTTTTTGAAGTATATATTTTGAGTTTTAAGTATTACATAATAAAAATTTCTTCATGATATTTCTTCATGATATGAACCAGACATTAAAAGTTTTGATGTAAATTAAAAAAGTTGTGAAGGTTTAAAAAAATGAAAGATTTCTGTTCAAACTTGCTTCATGTAGGGGTACCTTTGAACAAGAAAGGGGCATCTTTGAACAAATGAATAAATATGAAAATACCGAGAGTTTTCATAAAAAGCTGAATATGATTCAGAAATATAAAGTAATAAGAATAAAATTAAGTAACTATATTTTATTGAAACTAATGATTTTTCTATTATTTAACCAAACTTAAATTCATCAATATTGATGTGAAAAATCATTGTTGAAACAACACAGAGTGTCCCTCTAGTTATGTTTGGTTGTGAAAACTTTTTTTACAATATCTTTGAAGTATACCAATATGATGTCTGATGTGTCTGGAAAATTAAAATTTTTCATTCACTTTTTTTATGAAAAAATCTCACTTAAATTCCGTTTTATCCAGTACGAAAACTAAAAATATTGTTTCAAAAAGAGTAAATGAAAGAGTATAGGCTTTGTTAAACAAACGTGCTAAATAATGAATCCTTATTGTGTATCCGAGATTTGCAATTATCAAATAAATGAATGCCATGATCAATTTAGACTTTAAATTCCCATCGCTGATACATCCAGAGATTGTAATACATGTATGCAGTAATGAGGGATCGTTAACAGTATAAGTCCATGTTCTTTGATATTCTTAATTAACCTCTTTTTACATAGAAAAAATTTCAAAAATAATAATATTTTGTACATCTACAACTCTTTACTTCATAATTTTCGATGTTCAAGGGTCCCCCAGCTTTTTTGTTCAATGGTGCCCCATCAGATGGAGTTCAACATTTCAACTGCTTACTCAATTCGGCTGAAAAATTTGAGTAAAACTAACCTTATAAACTAAAGATTACATCTTTATTTAAATGTTGAACGATAAATCAAAATTTTAGAAATACAAAATTGTCAAAAAAATCTTACAACTTTATTTTCTTAAGTTTGGATTCAAGAGGGAGAAAAATAAACATCTTGATTAGAGAGTATTGTGCATACAAAATGGTGCAGCTTTGTATACTTATTGCATTGAGGCAGTATTAATGTATTGCCATAGGCAATTTAAAAAAATAATTTATTTGAAGGAAAATAATTAGAGGAAAATTTCAAAGGTGCCTCCAGTTCAAACATACCCAGCTCCCCCCTACACGAATATTGCATTGCATCTTATTGCTGAATTGTATTAATCTACACGTTTGTTGGCCTGTTACGAGCATACTCATAGTCATGTGTATAAAGCCAAAGATTGTTGCATGTATATTCTACGTGACAAATATAATACGCCTGAATCATAAACAAATAGAAATACACTGCTCAAAATAATTAAAGGATATTGCAGTTTTAGGTGGATTTTGTATCTGGGAAACTTTTTAGCTGATTGATACATGGTCGACAGACATAGTAGGCTATATGAGAATAAATTACACATGTTTGGCAGAAAAAAATACTTTTTATTGCGCATTTGTGTACAAAAGGAAAAAAACACAATTTGTGCATATGAGAAAAAAAGAATAAGAAAAGGTGTTTTCTTCAAAGAAAATAATTTTCAGTAGGGGGTATGGTTTCCACGGGCGGTCACCTTTGAGGCATGGACTCAATGAGGCTATTAATGACGAGTTGGGGTATTCTGCCCCACTCTTCCAGAAGAGCTCTTTCCAGTTCTTGGAGAGTTTGTGAGGGTTGTTGGCGGCCAGAAACTCGTCTTCCTAGAGCGTTCCAAACGTGCTCGGTTGGATTCATGTCTGGAGAACACGCTGGCCATTCCATTCGAACGATTTCTTCCTCGAAAAGGAAACCCTCCACCAGGTTTGCACGATGTGGCCTGCAGTTATCGTCCTCTAAAATGAAGTTATATCCGATTGCTGCAGCGTAAGGGACTACAATATGTCTGAGGATCTCATCCCTATATCGGCGACCAGTCAGAGCTCCATCTCGAATGATGTAGAGGTCAGTGCGTCCGTCAATGGAGATGCCACCATACACCAACACTTCTCCACCGCCAAATCTGACACTTTCGTGCACGAACGCAGGATTATTCCTACTGCCACGGTCCCTCCAGATGAAAATACGCCTATTATTCGGATGCACAGAAAAACGGGACTCGTCAGAAAACAGAATATTGCTCCATTCATTTCTCTTCCAGTTGACATGCTCGGTTGCCCACTCCCTGCAGTTGCGACGATGCCTTGATGTTAATCTAACACATACCATCGGTCGGCGAGCATACAGACCTACAGCATGGAGCCGGTTTCGGACAGTCTGAGTTGAAATCGTGTTGCCTGTAGCCGAGCGAAGGTGTTGTTGGAGAAGAGTAGCGTTTATGTTTCGGTGTCTCCGAGCTGTTAACGCTAAATACCAATCTTCATTGGGCGTTGTTGCCCGTCTACGACCTTGCCCTGGTCTTCTGCCTGCACATCCACTCTCCAAAAAAAAAACGGTTCCAGATCCTGGAAATGACACTTTGTGACACTCCAATGGCTTGCGCTACTTCGGCTTGTTTGGCTCCCTTCTAACCTACCAACAATTCTCCAAGCTTCTGAATCTGTCAAATGACTTCGCTGAGACATCGTACTCATCGAAACAAAACAATCACTGAATGCCGATCATCCTTGTCTTCATTCTCTTTTATTCAGTTGAAAGTCAAATTTTATTCGCTGCCGCTGAAGCGACATTTTTGACGTCGAACTCAAAATTTGCATACTCCACAGTTTGAAAACCTGAAAAATTTACATTTGTTGCTCTTCTTCTATTTTCGGCAAAAAAATTTCGTTTATATCTTTATTTTATGTAAAACTTCAAATATCCTTTAATTGTTTTGAGTAGTGTACATTAAAGTCAGACATTTAATAAACTCATACAAAATATCAGATAAAAGTCAATTGTAAATATCTCGAGTTTTATCAATGGATCTCATCAGATCAAAAAACGATCGTAAGCCATAACTAACTTACAAGAAACTTATAACTGAAGCGAATACCAAGCGTACAGATCATGGATCATACATCATAGCAGTACCACATATTTAGATGGAACCAAAGTAGCTTCACTGAGGGGGATCCTTGTAATTTCGTGAGCAACATTTCAATGATCACACGACTTATATACTTGTAAATTAAAGCAATTTGAATTGTATTTGAAACTTGTAAATCACTGGCTAGAAACTTATCGCGTCCCGAATTCTGAAAATGCAAAAACAATCAAGTCAAATTGCAATTAATACAGAAGTCATGTGTTACTTGAATGCTGGCATACGAAATTACGTTTACCTCTCCCCCCTCCGTTAACCCCAGCGAAGATAGTGTGATTCCATCTGAACATGTGATGCTACTGCGACATAATGCAGGATATGGACAATGGATGCGTGTTTTAATTTGCAACTTACTCGTAATATTTGCTATGGCAGTTAATCGTTTTTTCTATTAATGAGGACCTTTGATAAAGCATTGACAGATGGTCGGAGACAGATTGCATCAAATGTTGAAACAATGGTCACACGATTCCCGGGTATTACGACATGATTGTTTATTAGCTTTCACCTGTTATACCATGACACCTTGAAGTTACTCTATTAGATTAAGATCCGTCTAGTTAGATGGCACGCAGCTTAACTAGAATTCAGTATTAAATTCCTGGAGCCACTCCAGCACAATTCAAGATATGTGACATTGAGCGTTGTCTTTTTCAAAAACACCATGTTCACTTGGATAGTCAGATACCATTAAATGATGAAACTGGTTCGCAGTGATGTTCAGATAGTCTGCGGATTTCATGGTCTGTTCTACCAAAACCACAGGTCCTAGAGACGCTCATGAAAATTTTCTCTTAAGCATAACATCGTCATAACTGGCCTGTGTATGACCTTATTGTATAAGGGGTAGCAACAGCTGGCCTGAAAGACAGCGTGGCATGAAACGGATATTGACGTATTGAAGAAAAAATACTGATTCATTAGACCAAATAAATCTTTCTCAATGATCCGTGGTCCACGCATGATGTTTCCAAGCACAGTTCAGGAGTAGTTGGCGATGATACTTGGTCAGTCGAGGCAGATGATTGTGGTATAGTAACATGTCAAACATTGTCAGCTGCGCTGTGTGTTTCGAAGCAATTCTATCTTGATTTGCATTGGATTGGGCTGCCGGCTTAGCCAGTGAGAAGCAGCGACCTTCTTTTACTGATCGGGGTAGACGTTCTATTTCCTTCATAATGCGTGGACGTCTAACACCATTACGTCAACTGATGGTTTCACTGTCATCCCGGGAACAGAGTCGACGCAGCGCTGCGATGTACGTCACAGACTCTTGGGAAGGTCTGCAAACTGTTTTTCAACTGTTAAAAATGTAACAAAAATTTTAAAAATTCGGTCCTAATACCATAAAATTCGGACATAAAATGTATCGCGAATTTCGACAAATAGTCTTCGACAAGAGATCAATTTCGTCATACATTGCGGAAAACACGCAAGTTTCGTTCAAAGATCGCAAAAAAAGGTAAATTTTCGTCAAAAAATCACGAAAAAACGACAAATTCTCTCAATAAAATGCAAAAAACGACAAATTTCTTCAAAAAATCGCGAAAAAACTGAAAATTTCAGAAGATCACGAACAAACGTCAATTTTCGTCAAAATATCTCAAAAAAGGCAAATTTCTTCAAAAAATCAAGAAAAATGGCAGTTTTCGTCAAAAAATCACGAAAAAACGGCAAACTTCTTTTGAAGATAGTGAGAAAACGGCAAATTCCTTTAAAAGATCGCAAAAAAAAAACGGCAGTTTACGTGAAAAGATCGCGAGAATACGGCAGTTTTCGTAAAAAGATCACGAAACAACAGCGAAATTCTTCAAAAAAAACGCGAAAAAACGGCAAATTTTATTTAGAAAACCACGAAAAAACGGAACATTTCGTCAAAAAATCGCGAAAAAAATGGCAAATTCCTTCAAAAGATTGCCAGAAAACGGCCAATTTCTACAAAAGATCGCGAGAAAATGGCAGTTTTCGTATAAAAATCACGGATCAACGGCGACTTTCTTGAAAAATCGTGAAAAAACGGCAAATTGCATTTAAAAAATCACGAAAAAAGGTACATTTCTTCAAAAGATCACGAAAAAACGGCAAATTACTTCAAAAAGTCGCGAAAAACGGCAAATTACTTCAAAAAATCGCGAAAAAATGGGAAATTACTTCAAAAAATCGAGAAAAAACGGCAAATTTCATCAAAAGATCGAGAAAAAACGGTAAATTTCTTCAAGAGATCGTGAAAAAACGACAAATTTCTTCAAGAGATCGCAACAAAAAGGCCGTTTTCGTCAATAAATAGGCCAAAACGTCAAATTTTGTCAAAAAAGCGCGAAAAAAACGCAAATTTCGTCAAAAGATCACAAAAATGACATATAGTCAAAAAATCGTGAAAAAGCCGCAAATTTTGTCAAAGGGGAGATCCCCACTTCTCTTTCAAACAATGTATGAGGTGTTAAAAATTCTGAGAACAACGGCAACTTCTTTTTAAAAGTATACTTTTCTTTTACGTCTTTCACAAATACTTGGGAGGTTTGAGTGCGTATAATGTAATGCGAGGGATTGGTCTGCAGACTATTTTTTAACTTTTTATTTGTGTTGCAGACTGTAGAAAAAAAATCTGCTGGTGGGACTATTATTCATCCTCTTTTCATAAGATCTAAAAATACTATGTCGCGAAAAAATCCACAAAACATGCAGTTTCGAAAATACTCGTTCGGAATTTTCGGGACATTGAATTCTGCCCTCTATGAAAGTCATGTAGATCGGATCCTTCCCATCACATTTAGAAGTTATTCTTTAGACGTCAGCAGTTAAATACAATTAATACCTGATTATCTGCCTTCCACGCTATCTAGGTGAGTTCATTGCAAAATGTAGGAGTGGTCATTATATTTTGGCTCTTCTTTGTAGATGGTCATGTTTTGTTACACTGGAAAAAATTCTATATAAAATCCGTTCGAAAATATTTATCATTTCATTAAAGTCAAAAACAATGTTACAACTAGCTTGCCAATAATTTCAGGAAGGATGTGGCTTCTATTATTTTCAAATACAGATTTCATAGGAAATTGTTGGTTACAAATGTGTTTTAAGATCTACATAAAAATAACTATTATACTTTCTATATGTACTTTGTTTTTAAAAAAGAGCATATATTTATATAGAATATTTTTCAAATATTCATGATCTTATTTAAGCAAAATAAAACATTATTATCCTAGATATAAATGCATAATCTTAAGTTTCGATTTTGATCGCAGGGAACAAGATAGATATTTAATCGAATGTAAAAATTTCATAAAAAGTTTTTTATTAGATATTTTCAAATATATTTGAATTATTTATAAAAAAGGGAAAATAAGATGTAATTTCAATTATAAAAAATGATGAAAATCGAGTTCATATTTGGAATGATTTCCCTGTGGAAGAAGCATTTCTGTAAAATTTGAATTACGTTCTCTATATATAACAGTGTAAAACTTTCGCTTAACCAATATTACCGTAAATGATTTCACTTTACGTAGAATTTTATAGAAAATTGAAAGTTAACATTTCATTCTATGTATAGTCGCGGTAGAAAAAAAATATCCCCCTAAGCACTCTATAAGTAATTACAATCGATAAAAGTTACTGACATGAAACGGTTATAAATAAATATTACTTTTCAATGATATATATAAATTTCGCTTAGAGGGGCATCTACAAATCGAAACCAAGCAAAATTTTGTTTTTCATAGGCAACACATCATTTTGACTGTATATTTTAAATCTTTCGTTCGAAATGTGCCTGAAACGAAATTTGAAGTCACTTGGATGATAAGTTTTTGAATTATGATAACTCAAAATTTAGAGCTTCTAATATGAAATTACATTTTCATATTTTTATTACTATCGCCTGAAGTTATAATTCTAATGTGATAATTTTTTGTGTAGTTGTAATGCTAAAAAACTAAAACATAATTACAATTAATCCGTAATTAAAAAGATTATGAATTGCATAAAAATGTAAATGAATAAAAAAATATTGATTGCAAGCTTCAAATTTTCAATAGATTTATATTTATTATCTTCTGCTCTATGCGAAGTTGGATTTTTTGTTACATGTACAGTTTTCGAATTGTTATTTTAAAATATAAAATGATAGTTTAAGAGTTTATGATCTACAGATAAGCATAATTTGAAAAAAAAAAGATATTCTACTAATTTGTTGAAGCATTTAAGCTGGCATTAGTCGATCTAAACATATTAAGCGAGAGAACTGTTGATATTGGCAAGAAAGTATACAATTAATAGCTGTGGTAACGTCATTCTGTAGCTTTATAAAATCGTGTACCTAACTTCAATTTGATAACAGCCCGTAAAATAGACTCGGTTTAAATTAATTAATTTCTCTGAAATTAATCGTACCAATTTCATGGAATTTTTTTAGGCTAATTGAAGGATGTAGAATTTACTTATACCGTCAAACTTTAGTATTGGAATTGTAAAAAACAAAGTTTGGGTTCATTTTGATATGTGGATGGCCTCTTAAGCAAATTTTATATACATCATTAAAAAGTAGACTTTATTTCCAACCGTTTGGTGCCAGTCACTTTCTTCTAAAAAGATTTTCTGCAGAATTATTAGGGATGTTTACTTTCTTTTTCATGACAGTACCTTTAACACGGTAGTCATTTTAATACTCTTGCTATAAAGTACTTGTGAACAATAAAGTTTGAATTACATCTTCGAATGAAAATAAGCTAAATATTTAATAAATGTTTACTAGCTAAGCAAAATATCTAAAATTTTACATTCAAGTTGAAATTGTTAGGAAAGATAATGACGAAGATTAACAAGGAGCTATTGATATACATTTATGATAAAGTTAAAAAAAAAGTTAAATAATTTGACAAAAAAAAAAAAAATCTAATTTTGTTTTGGGAACATTTTGCAAGTCAGTGAGAGCATTGTACATCGCATGGATTTTTTACATCTGCTCATCAAAAATACTATTTGGATTCGTGACATACGCATGTTGTTCAAATAAAATACTAGCCACTTTTAAAATTAAATATAGAAAAGATTAATATTGAAATTTTCATAAAAGATGAATATACAGGGTGAACCGAATTCATGGGACAAATTTTAAAAGTTGGTACAGGGTACTGTAATAATTATTTATTGTACGGGAAAGAATGAGAGTTAATAACGTGGTGAGCCGAAAACAGGAAATGAGACATGAAAGGAAATACAAAGTGTTTACTGACAGCATCGTTGACAGGGGCAGTGCCGGTGAAGCAATTGGTGTGCACTTCAAAGATGCCAAGCATTTCATGCTCATGGCAGCAGCTAAGGATATTCGAGCAACGAAATTTTTATTTAAGTAAACTGGCGTCGCATAAACAAGGCCATTCAGATATCCCGATAAAAACTAATCGAAGTTCGATGAATTGGGAGATCGGCATGACCCAGGGACTGATTCATGGTACCAAAGCAAGCAGATAGTGTAATTTTTTTTTTTTCGAAAAGGTATTGCCAGAGTTACTTCAACCTGTTCCGATCGACATTCGTAAAGCTCTACATAAGTACTTTTTTGCTACCATTCAATGCTGTTCAGGAAATAATTTTCTTTCTGTTCATTATTCACAATAAGACTGGGAAATACACAATACAAGAAGATAAGAATATTCGATGTCAACTTGAAAGAAAGATATTCCCTTTGCATGGTGCCCGGCAGATTCCTTTTAAAACCATTAAAGAAAAGAAACGCCACACATGAAGAATGATCATAAAAAGTGTCGCTTGACCAGAAAAAGGGAGATTGAGTAAAATGATATATCTATCTGAATCTGGAACTTAAGTGTGGTTTCAGCATATCTGGGCTCCATACATCCAATATTATTGTGCGGAATTACCTGGATGCATCTTTTGAGGTTCGATGAATTCCGGCAGCGTATTTATGCGACCCCGGGAGGATTTAGTCTCACGAATATCCTTGCTGGTGTACGTTTTCGTGAAATACCTGGCATCTTTGAATCTGTACATCAATCACTTCATCAACGAGGTTAGGCATGCATTGCAGTTGGTCGACGTAACTTAAAAAATTTATTGTAAACATAGCTCCGGCCAGTAACAGCATCAATACGCCGTCTTTTTAAGTTTCTTCCCTATGTTTGTGAATAAACGCATCATTTTTGCACACATATTTCTATAAAGTAAATGGTTGTTTTAGTATCCTTTACTAAACCTGAAAGTTTGTACTATGAATTCAGGATAATTCTGTTTATGCATAAAAACATAAACATAAATCCATGCATATTTATAGTATTAGCTGATTTTTTTTCTGTCACATGCCATTAACTCTCTGATAAAATTGCAAAAAGGAAAAATTGTAATATTGTTGTCTCTGCATTTTGTTTTAAATGCTGAAAACAGATTATTCTTTCAACATTATACAAAAAAGTTATTACGAATATGAATGTAATTCTTGAAAATATTAATCATTGATCAACGTATTAAAAATCTAGTAACATCCTGAGGCCGGAGAGGAACTTTACGTGGTAATAAAAAAACAGTTTAAAATGATTACAAAACATCTCCAAAGATGTATTCAGGATAATTCTGCTTTTGCATAAAAACATAAACATAAATCCATGCATATTTATAGTATTAGCTGCTATATATCGATACTTCTATAAAGCAGACATTTATTTAAAAAGTCTAGATGAAGTTTTAATAATTCTAGAAGCATTTAAATTAACTTAAAATGTATTTTTGGTGTCGCACCAGGACTGAGGAGGTTAAATTAAAAGAATTGTAGGTTTTTCAGTGAGAGTAAACTCAAGTAGACTAACAGAGTACGATAAGCAACGAGGTTGAAAATGAGTTTTGTAGCAAGCCATGACCTTGTATATTTAAGAGATTTAGAAAGACT
This sequence comes from Maratus speculifer, assembly GCA_964019185.1. Taxonomy (NCBI): domain Eukaryota; kingdom Metazoa; phylum Arthropoda; class Arachnida; order Araneae; family Salticidae; genus Maratus; species Maratus speculifer. The sequence goes on along the minus strand of OZ025289.1, from coordinate 272,863,014 downwards.
CATAAGGCTAGTTTCAGCAGACTCATAAGAGTGCTTCTTACAATATCTATCAAGCTAGAATATAATTCTAACAAATAATGGCCTTCAGCAATCATTTATTCATCTATACTGAAGTCGCTTTAAATTTGAATATAAGAATTTTTAATTAAGAATTTAGCTTGAAATCTGTAATGTCTACTGAAATGTGTTATCAGTTTTAACTAAGTTAATATTATCTTTTCACTGCCGTGTACTGATATATCCTGCTGATTTCACTATTACTATTTCATTACTAAAATTTCTATAATTATACAAATATAATGCTGTTTTAGAAGATTTTCATATGATTAATACGTCAAGTCTGTGATCTTAAATTTTTCGTCAAGTTTCGTATTTCTTATTTCAAACAATACAAATAACTTTGAAATTTACTTTTTTATTTAAATTTATTTCTGTGTTCTTAATTGTTTCTTAAATTTACATATTTGTTATATGAAACAATACAAATAACTTTGAAATTTACATATTTCTTTTTATTTATTTCTGAGTTCTTAAATGTTTCTTAAATTTACGTATTTTTTATATCTGACAAATATTATATAAAAAAAATATTTTTCTATTTTTTGTATTTAAGAATGAACACTTTAAATAATCTATTTCAATTTTACATGAAATGCATTATTGAGCTTTAGCATGTTTAATGTTTAGTTATTCATTTCTAGCTTTCAGCTATTTTGCTTCTGCTTGTTTGCATTATCAAATTATAGCTATTTTTTTCATTTCTATTCTTTCAGATTCCGGTAAGATACTGAACACTGCCTTTTAATTCTGTTGTAGCCTATAGAAGTTTTGTAAGTTTTGAAAGCATGAAATATTTATGTATTGCTGCATGCTGCATGAGTACTTATTTATCATTTTTGTTCGCTGCATTTTGCATGTGTGGGTAGTTACTTCTTTTAATGTGCGAATTAAGAGAATAACTACAACTAGATAAAATCTAAATTTATAGTTTATTATTAACTATTTGATGCATTTGTGCATCATAAATAGGGACTCAAAAATCAAAAAAATCGTAAATTTATAAAAAATATGATATTTTTTGAAATCTTCGTATGGAAATATTATTTTTGCTTTCTTCAGAAACTAAAATCGGGAGTAATGTTTACATACTCGATTATCAGGTGTCACTTTGTTGGAGAAGACAGGAGACATCAAAGGGCGTATACAGTAAAAGAAAACAAAATCATCGGTACTTATTGTATAAATGTTCCCGAAATACTCCTTTTTCATACTGAACAGGGATATCTTGTTAAACGTCATAGAAATATAATTTTGAAATACTAGCATGCATTTATAAGCTAGACAGCTAAGAACCACTTTTCTATTTGTGATGTCTAAAATCAATGCCGCCTGGCTTTCCCCGTAATTTTAATTGAATTTTTTTGAACGGTAGCGGCTACTACATTTTCATTAGGTAATCTGTAAGTCATATTACCTAATGTAAGCTAACTAATAGTAAACTAATCAAAGTTTGAAAGAGAATTTTCCTCGCTCTAGCAGGCAGATATTGTCATATACAAAACTCCAACAGGTAAATTTTTGAATACCAGTATTTCCAAAGAAAAAATGTCGTAGCAAATTTTTACATCTGAAAAAAACCCCTCCGAGATAGATTTTTAAAAAACTAACTCGAAAAATCTTAGAGGAATATATTTTCCTTTCCAAAACAAAACGGTGGTTAAAAAAAAGGCACACAGAGTGGGAGTGTTGCAGATTTCATCTTTCAGTGTTGGCAATGACGTTGGTTGGTCGCTTTAAAATTTTAAGTATCATCATGGTCCCCAAAGTCAGGAAATACTGCGAGACTATGCATAACAGTCGGACGAGAATATGTTTCTTTCAAAATATTAAAAAAAGCAGTTGTTGCATGTTCTAAATAAAATGTCCTATGCATCTATTTAATTCAGAACGAATGTTTTATCCAGGATGTTAAAAAGAGGTTTAAAAGAGGTGCTCTTTTAAACCACAATATTCAAATCTAAAATAGAAAAATACAACTTTTTCTTTAAAAAAGGAAAAAATTATTGTTAATTGTTAGTAAATTCATGTAATTCTCAGTTTTATTAATTTCTGTACAAGTAAAAAACCGTCTATTTTCATTAGTTTGAGACTTGTTAATTAAAAAAAATCTGACTTTGACCAGGTTGTAAACTTACCTGATATAAACTAGGTTATTTTAGATCAGTGGTTCTCAAAGGTGGCCGTACACCCCATTGGAGGTCAATTTCATTGTTTAAAAGAGTAATGTCAATTTTGTACTAAGATAAAGCGCAGATGAAAAATATTTCATACAACTGCTCATATTTCATCAAATATTTAATATATTTTTATTTCAATTGCACTGAATATTTTTTGCGACATTTTTCCAAATTTACTAAAAATTGGCGTTTAATTTTTTTTTTCTACACAGATGAATTTACAAATTATACATTATCCACATATTAGTATGCTGCAGCAATAGATCATTTCGTGAATTTTATATTACAGGGTCATCTCAAATGTTATTTTCTTTTGATTTTTTGCTGCCCCCCTAACTGTCGTTCTTACGAAATCGAAATTGGTAAATATGAGGTCAAACATATTCGTTATAATCCTGAAGTTCTAGGAGAATACGACAAGGATATCTTTAAATATTCGGTAAAATGTGTGCATTTGAAAATGTCCGGTAATTAATCGCCATGTAGTGTCAGTTACACAAAGCAGTCAAAGTAGTGTAGCCATATAAAGAGGAAGAAAATTGACATTAATGATTTTTCAGATGCTTTCATCATTAGGGAGACAATAAGAATGTAGTGTCAATAAAAAACTGAAAATGTAATATACAATGTCCTTTAATAATCCAACACTTTATTATGAGATGATCTGTTAACCAGTATCCATCATACATTTCATTATAATACTATTTATGGCTATTTTTAGAAATCTGCAATAATTATTTTTTATTTCTTAACTGTTAATTATAGAAAACTTTAAGCGGGTAAAAAAAAAATTTTAAATCAATGTCTATGTTAGTTCAATACTTTTTTATTAAAAATTACCAAATTATCGTTTTAATCATTTAAAAAGATTCAAAAATTAGCTGATGCTCTTCCAATCAAACACCCCTACATATTCTAATTCCACTTAGCTTAAAAAATATTCTGAAAATTAAGAAGCAGGTGTAATGTAATTACTTTTACTACATAGGAACCAAAATCTTACCGTAAGCATATCACAATTTAAGACAAAATAACAATGCATTAATATTTTTTTTCTTAAAAATGTGTTTTTATGAAAAAATATACAGAATTTTTTTTCTTAAAATTGTGTTATTGTCATTTCAGAAATCTGTTTTACGAAAATAGTTAATTGTATGATCTCTATGGCAGTAGCTATTTTTAACAGACTTCAAAAAAAGGAAAAGATTCCCAGTTCAGCGCATATATATATAATGTATGTTAGAAATTACTCCGATATGATTCAATTGCTTCAAAACTGGTTGAGCAATTTTTGAGAAATTCAGCAAGAACAAAACAATAATGATAATAATAAATAAATATGTTTAAAATGTTTCATTTAAGACTTACCTTTTGTGCATTGATATTTTTAGATTTCATGCAGCTTTCCCCTGCTGCTAAAGAAGTTTTCAGCATGATTAAAAGCCACTTTTAATTTTTATTAGAAATTAGGGTGCTAAAAGGTTTGACACCAAAATGTGTTTATGGTTACATTTGTGTCCACTCATAATCCCTTTCTTATGTCACTCATGCAAGAAGATTTATATATATTTTTTAAAACTATTAGATTTAATTTTGAACTCTTTTTGATCATCCCTCACTCAAACATGAATTGCGTTTGAGCTCTTTTTTAAAAGAAATATCACACAATTATATTTTTTAAGATGTAAACCTGCGTAAAACGGAAATTGTACGAAAAATTATGGGGTTTTGTTTTAGTAGGTATATAAAGTACTATATAAAATAAAAATAATAGTATGTAAAATATTATTTATACTCTACATGTTAAGGTATCTGGCCACGCCTCGTTCAAAAGGCTGGTTACGCCTATGTTAAAATTCTTCAGTCGATTTTCATCCATTAATCATTTTTGTTGACTGGAAAAGTCCATTTTCTAAAAATAGCATAAGAAAAATTCCGCAATGACAAATTACGACGTGACGTTTCGCACTTTGCAATGAAAACACTTGTTATGCCTGCATGTCAAATGAAAGACTTCAACATTTTGTTGGCTTTCTTGACTAGAAGAGATGAGCTGAGAAGAAAAAAAAGAAAAACATTAAAGTGAAAAACTATGTAGGAAGGATATACTGCAGAACCAAAGTTTTGAAATAAGAACTGTTGTTTCATGTGCAGAATTAAAAACGAAAAAAAACATGCATCAAGTACAGATTATGAAGCACTTTTCAACACATTCAGAATAATGTAACAAAATTACATCGGTTAAAAAATTAAAATATTACATCTAATTTCAACATATGGAAATGTGTAACGCATTTCAAAACGGTATCTCAGCTGTTCCCATTTACAATCGGAAAATGAATTTTTTAACAGACCTGTATATGATATAGAAATTTGTATCTATTAACAAAATGCATTTCAAAATTTAGTCAATTTCAGCGATTTTTATATTTTAATTGAAAATTCCCTTGCAGAAAATTCCTCTAATAAGGACAATTGTATGCGAATACTTTTGTGTAGCACTGTATATGAGGTATAGAATTTTATACATAAGAAATAATATGCAAAAAACCCAATTAAATTTAAAAGCACATAGCAAATTTTAAAACGTACTCTCCAACAATAATTGTGCAAAGACAGTACAGCAACCGATTTCTTTTGTGCGTCCGTGTAAATTAATAAAAAATGCTATGAATGATTAGGCCAGTCAAATTGTCATAAATAGATGCAAAAATTCTGCTAGAAGATTTTATGTTTTTAAACTGTTTATGGGGATGCTAGTAACAAGAATTAATGGTTTTCCAACAAAATATCTCGAGGCTAAATTTTGTGGAGCCAAAAAACCGCAAAATTTTCGGACATTTTTCAGTTTTTTGCCTATAACTCAAAAATTATAAAATTGTTGCTCACCATACTCAATTACAAAAAGGAAGAGCATTAAATTCTCTACAAATTTCATACCAAAACTTTTTTCCAAAGCCAATATTAAACGCACTAGAGCTTTCTAAAAGTGACTCTTTTTTTCTAACTTTGTAAAAAAAATTGCAAAATGAAAATTTGACACAATTTTTTATTATTTTATCCTCTTTAATGTAACATATTTAAATTACAGGTATTTGCATGATAACAATCATGATGACTTACAACGGTAACATTGTAAAAAAAAATTAAGAACATTATAATATTTTTGTATTTAGAGCTTTGGTGGAGAACATTAATATTAGGTATTTAACTGAATGTAAGTAAAAAATACTTACAGTGACATTTTTACATCCCCTCCTTCTTGATAAATAATGTCGTCAACATTTTCGTAGTTGATCCCATTACATTGTTTTTAAAAATTGTCGAGCATTTGAGTCTTAATTTATGAGAAGAACATGCTTTGCTGCACCCTTTTCTACAGCTACATGACACAACATGGAGCAAGGATTCAAGTGCCGGGCACTTGATTTGTGACAGATTTAGCAAATAACTGGAATTTGTGGCAGATTTAGCAAATAACTGGAACCTTAAGATGTTAAAATTCTGTGTGGTAGCTATGCATCCACTGTATAGTGGCTGGCACATTTGAACTGGCTGAAAGAGAACCTGTGAGCCCACCCACATCCCACAGGAGGGATGTCGTTTAATAGTTTAGCTTGTTCCTGATGATAACATCGGAGAAAATGATGCTGCGCAGCCTCTCGTGTTGGTGGTAGTCTTGCAAAATGAACTTTGCTTTTTTGTGGCAGATTTAGCAAATAACTGGAACCTTAAGGTGTTAAAATTCTGTGTGGTAGCTATGCATCCACTGTATAGTGCAATATGGATTTTTTTTTCAACTTTGATGATTTCTTGATGGGTAGAACCTATTTTATTGAATACGCAGGCTATTTCTCTAAGCTGATCATGTTTTTTGAAAGTGTAACAAAACTATGACTTTGTCTAAAAAGAGCGGATGTTGTATCCGCAGATTGCATGAGTGAAAAGAACATTGTTGTAACTGTATCTGAACAACATGGTTGAAAACCACTTGGTTTCGATGTTACTTTTTCCTGGCTTTTAGAAAAATAAATTTTTGTGCTAATAGCCTAAGCTCGTCATTATCACGAAAAGGTCAATGTCTTCTCCGACAATTAAATACTTTCAAAAAATTCGGCTTTTGAAATGGCTGAGGTAAATATCATGACATCAGCTTCTTCCTTTGCCTGCTCAACTTGAATTCTGTTATTTTGAAATTTTTGTTTTGAAATTTTTAATTTGTTTTAAGCAATGAAATAAAGCGGCTCTTGTTTCTGTCATTGGCTTCGTCAACGGATGATGCAGGTCGACGCCCTCTTTCCTCTCCATTTGTTACAGATTGGTCTAGTTTTACGCGACAAAAACTATAATACCATGCATCTGAAAGTCAAGTTCGCAGCTGCAAGTCAGGTTCGTGCTGAATACGCTCAATTACTTTTTGGGACCCTACATCCCCACTGTTTTCAGCAGCTTTGAAAAATGTAATTTTCGCTTCTAATTTCATTACTTTGTGAATCAAATTTCTCTTTGCGTAGGTTTTTTTCTACTGTTTTTCGTTGAAGTCACCGGGATTACCTTCGTCACATAAGAAGCAATTATCTTGAAGCTTGAAAGAAGTGCTTGATCTGAGAGACAAACTATAGTCTGTGTAGAATCTTCATCCAGACAAACGTATGCTGCTATCATTCTCTCATTCGCATATGTTTTTCGGCAATCATCCTGTATTCTAACTTCCATGCTACTTTTAAAAAAACTGATGACTATTACTTTGACGCTAAACGTTATGTTCAAAAAGCTTGACAAGTCCTTTCTGGCTCACAACGCGAGTATCACTATTTCAAGCCGTTTGACAAATGAAACACAATTTTGGATAGAGCTCACTCATTTTTCATTACTGCACGAGAAGATATGCAATAAACTCAATAGCAGCATATTAGAAGAGCATGTATTTAAAAAAGAACACTTATATCTGAAAGAAAGCGGCTCGGGAACGTCACTGACCACAATCTTCCATCTGCATCCTCTTTTTTTATCCCCGGCTCTCCCTTTGTAATTGTTTTCTTATAGGGTTTCTAGAATTTGTGCATCTTCTGCCTGCCTTTATTAAAACTTTCATTTTTCATCAATCAATAGGTCTATTTAATTTTCATTGTTAGTGATGAAAAGTTTTTTTTAAGATGGAAGGCGAAAAACAGGTCACTTTCTGTAATGTTAAAAAAAAGTGACATTTTCAAAAAACCATAGCGCGCTTAGTAATGGATTTAGAAAAACGTTTTTATAACAAAATTATAGAGAATTTAATGTTCTTTTTTTTTTTTTTTTTTTTTTTTTGTAACTAACTATGTTACGCAAAAAGTTTATAATTTTCGAGTTACAGGCAAAATACCGATAACATTTTTTACTTATATTCAGTTAAATAGCTAATATTAATGTTATTTACTAAAACTCTAAATACAAAAAGTTATAATGTTCTTAATTTTTTTACAATGTTACCGTTGTAATTCATCATGATTGTTATCATGCAAATACCTGTAATTTAAATAAGTTACATTAAAGAGTATAAAATAATGAGAAATTGCTTCAAATTTTGGTTTTTGAAAATTTTCCACAAAGTTAGAAAAAAAGAGGCACTTTCAGAAAGCTGTAGCGCGCTTAATATTGGCTTTAGAAAAACAGTTTCAGTATGAAATTTGTAGAGAATTTAATGTTCTTTCTTTTTGTAATTGAGTATGGTACGCAAAAATTTTATCATTTTTGAGTTATAAACAAAAAACTGAAAAAAGTCCGAAAATTTTGTGGTTTTTTGGCTCCACAAAGTTTAGCCTCGAGATATTTTGTTGGAAAACCATTAATTCTTGTTACTAGCATCCCCATAAACATTTTAAAAACATAAAATCTTCTAGCAGAATTTTTGCTTCTATCGGCCCTTTTTTCTGACAATTTGACTGGCCTAGATCTATTTTAATGTGATAGTAGTGAAATTTAGTTATTTATACCCGCTTCAATACATTTGAAATAACGTAATGTCATTAAAATATTCTCCAAATGATTTTTCCCCTTATACCATAATGTAATAAAATTCTTTTGAGTGTCCCTGTGTGTAAATGAATCATCAATCGTGCATATTTCATATGCAATACCAAACATGCTTTGTTGACCCTAAATAAACCTTATCAATTGCATGAAAATCCGAATATATTTACGGGAGTTAGAGTGTGTTCAAACGGACAGACAGCCAGACAAACCGAATACATAAGTACTTTTCAACTTTGTTGCAAAGTACTAAAAAGAAAAAAAACATTTTTTGAATTTCAAAAATAAATTCAGTTCTTATTTATGTTCAAATAATAGAAAAAATAATGATGAAATCAGCTACAAGAATAAAAATTAGCTGCTTAAGAAATGTTTAGGTTTATGAGCACGAATTATCGAATGTTATTTAATATCACATTTGCATTAAGTCGACATTTGGCGGAAATTGATACCCGATGCAAGTGACATTTGTGTACCAATAACTCTGTACTTAGCCCTCTTTTATTTCTTGATATTATAGCGATATCACAGAAATAATTATAAACACAATAAAAATATACATTTACAGACGTTAAAAGGTATTATATCTTGATTCAAAAATAAAATATATACAGTCCAGTCATATTAATGTGACCATCTTGAGATTTTAGTCGTTTTGTTAAATATTTAGACAAATGCATGAAGAATCACTAAACTTCAGGATTGTAAACAGATTAGCGCAGTTATATATTTTTTCGAAGATGCTTTCCAGAAACCACATAGGGGACCATCAACAAACTGAAAAAGAACAACTATCTTTTGGAAATCTTGTAAAAACTAATGTAGAAAAAGCGTTCAAATTGAAAGTTATGATTAAGTGGCTTATTGTAATAAATGTATTCATTTTTAATAGAATAGCATATATACTCTTAGAAAAATTAAGGGTTTAAAAAAAAAACCTTTCCAAAAATTTCGCTAAATTTTTTCTTTCTTCTATCTTTATTAAAAAAAAGTACTGCTACCGAAATTTTTTTCAACTTCCGGTCTTCGACGGACTTGCACGTTTTAGGGGTCAGATATTCCAAAAAACATGCTTTTACAAAATGTCAGTCTGTTCGTGTGTGCGTGTCTGTATATCGCCATTCTACCATCAAAAAGTGTATGAAGATATGCAGAGAATTGAACCAAATTTCTTGTGATTGATTTTGGCTATGGCAAGCAGGTCTTCCTTCAATTTTGAAATATTCCGCCGGAAGGGGGTGTTGTAATAATGATTTTTGTGCCAGTTTCAATATGTACCTACTGTAAGTGTATGCATTGAATTGAACCAAACTTTTTGTGCAATTGAATGGCTATGGCTACTTAGTCCTCCCTGCATTTGAAAAAAAAATGCCGGAAGGGGGCATTGTAATAGAGTTTTTGTGCCATTTTCAATGCTGTACCATCCAATAGTGTGTGAAATTATGAATATTCTCAATCTTTCACTCACGATTGCTTCAGGAAATTTTGTTCAAAATGCCATTTTAACAGAATTAAAAAAAAAAAAAAACATTCTGTCTTTAAGGAGACCAGGAAAGCCCTATCTCCGCCATGTTAAATTCATCAACTTTATGTACCTTTTTCTCAGAAATGAAGAAAGATATGGTTATGAAATTTTTATGGTAGTTAGAACAACATGTTTTACATACTTTAACAGGCCTTTTTTTTTCTGAGTAAAATTAAAAAATTATTATTAATTTTTTACTGAAAATCACTTTTAAATTTGCATTTTTGGTGGAATTTCACCTCCTAAAATAAAAACTATTCAACATATCATCAAATCCTTGTGTTAAAGTATGTAATATAACATAAAATATGTGTCTTTAAAAAATTGAGTTCTTAAGTTTCATAGATATTAAGAAAAAGGAACACGAACCTGAAAAATCCAAGTTTTGAGAAAAACAGATTTAAAGATTAAATTATCATTTTTATTAATAGTGATAAGAAAAATTTAATGAAATCCTCGTTTATATGAAGGATCATCACCTTCTTCAATTTCATACGACTCTTCAAGTTTCCTTTTTTGAAATTTATTTCTAATTTTGGCTTTTTTGTGATATTCGGATAATTTTCGCTCTCTGTCGATAACACGTTCATTATCCAGATTCTTCATAGTTTTGACACAGTGGTGACCAGGGTTAATTCCAATTTTGGATAATGTAAGGCACTTTGTTACATTTCCTGCATTAAAGCAAGAAACAGCATCAAAAACTCCAAATTTTAAAGTTTCAATGGTCACAAACACATTTTTTGGCACACGGGTCCAGATGACACTGTTCACAGATTCATTGGGATTTTGTGTTTTCCCATGCAGACATTTTCTTAGAAGTTCAGGGTTTGCCAAGTCTCTAAATACTGGCTTTATGACCTCTATTATTGGAAGAGGAACATGGGTATGCTTAGTGTGGTCATATGTTTTGCCTGTTGCTTGGGCATGATGAAACCCACACCAGCTTTTGGATCCAACTGGACAAAGTCCATGATTTGGATTTTCATTATTGGACAGCAAATGAAAATACTCAGCCCATATAGCTTGTTGCATATTTTGAAGAGATCCGACATTTCTTCTATTGGCTAAACCATAGAACTTCTGGATTTTCATAATAATAATGTCGGTTAACCTGTTTTTACCACTTAATGATTTTCAGTCACTAAGTTTCTTCCCAGAATACTTTTTCTTCAGTTCAGTCAATCTACTTCCCATCCTCTTTTGAATGTGCCCAATGCACTCTAATCTGCAGCAAAATGCAGCAGATTTTTAACAGTGTAACTGAAGTTCCATGAGGGAAGAGCGGTTTGTTTACATTCGCCAGCTCTTTAAGTGACGCGTAAGCATTGAAGTGCTTTGAGAAAGAATGTGAAATTCTAACACTTCCGTTTCGTGGATATACAAGTGTGATACATCGTTGGAAAGATAAAAGTTTAATTTATTTAATGCAATAAAAAAATAAAAATCGATTTTTTGGTCGAATTTTGCTTACCTGGTCCCCTTAACGCAAAATTGGCCGATACATCACATTATATAGTTCCTTAATGGAAGAACCCTTGTTAGGCCCAAAGAAAACAATCACGTGGAACAGGGATCGAATTTTTTGACATCAGCCGTGCATTTTTTTCTCTAAATGAAAATGATCTACTAATATTTAAGCATTCTAACGTAGAATTTTATTTGTAATATGAAATAAAATCAGTATGAAAAGTTTTTTTCTCTTTTTTTGTGAAAGAACGTGTTTGTGTTTGGGTTTAATATAGCGGATTTTAGGGTAACATTTTTAGAGTCATCCCCACCCACTATACTTCCACTTATTCGTTCCTTTTACTCTATGGATCTTTCTATTAAGATATGATACCAAGTATTTTTTTCTCCTGGGTAAAATACTTTACGAAAGAAAATTATCAAAGGTTTGAAAACTCGCATGAGTTGTCATTCTTGTACATAATGGCGGATTACATATTAAAATTTTACTGCTGAGTTTGATGCGAAATACCCTTAAAATCGAAATAGACCTGACGCATGCTCAAATATACTAGTGGCTTTGCTCGGGTTTTACTATGTTATTTGACCCCCTTAAATTTAACTAAAATTTTTAGATGAAATAACTCTGTTTGTTGATACTTTGAAGTAGAGATACCGGTTAAAGCTGGTTTCGCGGTAAGAAAACTGACAATGTACCCTGATTTCGATCTGGAATTACTTTAATTAATTTTTTAATTGATTCCCGAATGAAAGAGAAAATCTTGTCCAAAAATCTCAAACTTTGAGATTTAATAACTCTGTTAATTTTTGCTGTACAGAAGTCAAACTTTGGTGTCGTATCTCTTATGACATGTGTAAATTTTTACTAATTATAACTATAGGGACCAGGGTACAGTAAAAGAGTTAGATTTTATAATTTTTATAAAATTGATTTTTTACTATAAATATCGCCACATCATCAATATTTACCTAGTTAGAAACATTTTTGCGACTGGGACGATATGTCTACGACCAACGGTTGAGAAATTAAAGATCAACGATACATAACATATTGCACAGTGGATTGAAAACGGTTGATTATGATGATGATAATGATATATGACACATATTTGAGAAGATACGTGACGTCTGAGTGTTAAATTACGTCCCAATGAATCAAAAAGTTTCAAAAAGATTCACGATTGAAATTCACGAGATTGAAAATGTAGGTTATTAAAATTTCAGCCGAAGCTGGTTTTCTAAACAAATTAAGTGTCTGTCGATATTTTACGAGAGAAAGCATAAATGGATCTCTATGGGGCTTTTCTTGCATTGGTCAACTGTAGAAGTATTTCATAATTAAGTAATGTATTTCAGATCTTATTAAATGTCTATTAATGTTTTTGTATTCACAGTGTAATGTTCATTTTGATTAAGACAGCTTTGTTTAACAGGGCAATATTTGCACTTGAGCCCTGTTAGCGGAAGTATACCACTGGCCACAATTTTTCGTAATAATATGGATTTTTCGTCAAAAATTGTTTCGGCTCTGAAAACTGATTAGATCACGATAGATGTATGTCTTATATGTTGATGAATATTATTATATACCACTATTATTATATGGCCACATATTATAAGAAAAACTGATTTTGACACGAACTTAATAAACTAGAGATGCATTTTACTATAGAAAAGAAAGCAAAATGAAACGTTGAACAATTCCTGTTTTATGCCTATGTTTGCATAGTTTATTTTTCCCCATAAACTAATTTATTATAATTAAATTGATCCCTAATTTTCTATACCTCAAAAACTAATAGACAGATTTTAATAAAATTTCGGATTCCATTATTTCTTAAGATAATTTGATAATAATGACGCTTTGGTTTAAATCAATCAATATTTGGCACTGCTATCTGAGCTTTTCACGATTTCCACAATAGCTATATTTCAAGAACTAATGGACAGATTTTCATAATACTTCAGTTTCCATTAGTACTTGTTATAATAAGCGCTGAATACTTTTTGATGTAAATCTTTCAACGGGTGACGCTGCTATGCGGCTTTATTAATGTTTATTGCAATAGCTCTATCTGAGAAACTAATGCACGGATTTTCATCAAACTTCAGATTCAGTTAGTCTCTGATATTAATTTGTATTTTTTAGGTTTTGGAGTAAGTCGCTCTAAAGGTGCCGCTAGTATCTAGATATTTTTACAATTTTTTCAACTATTCTATCTCAAGAACTAATGGACGCATTTTCATGATACTTCAGATTGCGTTAGTCCTCGATATAATATGATGCTGAATACTGTTTGGCGAAAATTTCCCTACTGATGGCGCTGCTATGCGGCCTTATTCATGATTATTCCAATTGCTCTACCTCAGAAATTAATGCACGGATGTACATCAAACTTCAGATTCAATTATTCCCTGATATTAATTAGTATGGAGTAAATCTCTCAAAAGGTGGCGCTACTATCAAAATATTTTTACGATTTCTGCAACTATTCTATCTCAAAAACTAACGCTCAGATTTTCATCAAACTTCAGATTCAGTTAGAGGTTGGCATAAGTTGTGGCTGACTAGATTTAGATGTAAATGACCTAACCGGTGACGCTGTTATGCTTCATTTTTCTGGAAGTATTAACATGTATGAGACAGAAGAAAGTTTTAGGATTGCCACATCTGACTAGTTATTTCTTGTCAAAATCATTTTTTCCAAGTAATACCTATAATAATATGTGTATATAATAAGTAAATGCTCATCAGTTAAAAAACAATCTTCAAAGAGCACCACATTTCCTTAAGCAACGAATTTCGGTTATTAGGTAGATTTCGAAAAAAACTAGCTGAGCCACCCGGCGTTGCCCGGGCCCCTAAAAATATTCTTAAATATATCTAAATTTGTACTGCAAAATTTCATTTAAAAGAAAAAAAATCTCGAAACGAATCCCCGCTGCGTATGGTACAGTTTGCTTTTTGCCGAACACACAGCAAAAAGTTTTTAAAAAATGGGGGGGGGTGGAATCTTTTAATTTCATATTCTAGAAACAGGGGGCGAACTCTTTTCTTAACAAAACTCTCTGTAAACTTAAGAAAGATATTTGATGAAATTATTATTCGAAAATAATAATTTCAAGATCAAATAATAATTATAAGGGGTAAGTACACTTTTAAAATTTCATATTAATTAAGTAATGCTTATCAAAGAGCTCTGAAAAATCCACATAAAACGGTACGGTTTTAAATATTTGATCACGCCTTCCCTAAAATAATTATTGTCCTCCCCTGCACATAATTTGATGTCCCCTACTCTATAAAATCTATATTATGTATTTAAAATATCTGCAAGATTTATATTTAATAAGTAATATTTATCCCAGGACTTAGTGAACCTGCACATAATTTGACGTCCCCTGCTATTTAAAATCTATGTTATGTGTTTTAAACTATCTGCAAGTTTTATATTTAATAAGTAATATTTATCACAGGGCTTAGTGAAAAGTCCGCATTTAAAATGGTAGAAAACGGTACAATTTTAAATACAGTAAAACCCCGATAATTCGGAATAATTGGGACCGGACACAATCCGGATTATCGAAAATCCGGATTATTCGGAGAGTTAGAAAAAAAATGAAATAAAACAAAACATATTTACAGGCAGTAAAAATGTTCACTTCGCTTAATTCTTCCAAAAAGATTTCAGAATTTTTTTTTATTCAGAATACGACGATGAAACAAGTTAATGTTATGGAAATTAGCCAATCGCTTCTCAAACTTGAAAAAAAATGACCAAACCGTTCCGAATTAGCCGGAGATCCGGATTAGCGGGGTCCGAATTAGCGGGGTTCAATTGTATTTGACCACTCCGCCTAAAAAATCCTTCTGTCCTATATTTGATGCTCACTACTCTAAATATTTACAATATGTTATAATTTATCTGAAAGCTCCAAAACGATCGTTTTGTGAAGGTTTTTTAAATTTTAATTAATTCGCAATTCATCATTTCTTTTCCTTTTTAAAAAATAGGCTTTTCTATTTAAACAAAAACTTGGATTCTTATAAATTTAGATATTATTAAACAGAGTTTAAAGCTATTGCTCGATGCATAACCTTAAAATCTGTAAATGGTGCAGTTTTAAAAAATTTGGCAGCGTACCAAAGAATCCTAATATAAAAATCATTAGTGGTTTCGAAACACTTGCTTTTAAAATAGAGCAAGTCATCCAAGTAACGAATTACTAATTAATACCTAAGGTTGTAATTGAGCGACTGTAAAGAAATTTACATATTTGAAATCAGCGAAAAATTCTTCATCTGAAATGAAAAAAATTAAATTTATAAATTTCATATTCGAAAATATTTACAGGTCGTCTAAAAATGCCACTACTCGACCCCCAACTGTCTTCGTTACAAAACATCTGCTCTCCTTCAGAAAGATTTCTCGAAAATCTGTTTGTTTGAGAAGAAATAAAATGAGATTTTTTTAAATGGATTTTGACGGATTTTCCAACTATTTACAGGAGTATGAAAATAATTTTTAGAATTTGTGAAAGGGGAGTTTTTTCTGCATGTAGCTGTCTAACTTTTGAGTTTTAAGGCCCAGAAGAATTTAAAATACAGCCTTTCATAAAAAAGGCCTAGTAGATTCATCGCCATGGCAACCCTCTATTTACAATTACCATTTTCTTTGTGTTTTCGAAGAAATAATCTGCAGTTTGATAAAAATCTATTCTCTTATTGAATTATGAGTACTTTCCCTTTCTTCTCATTTAGGGATTTTAATTAATTTCTCAACTAATTATTAGAATTTTAAAATTTTGAGAGTCAGGTACATAAGGAAAGGTCTTGGACAATCTTCACAAAATTTGAATCTCGTACGTGCCGTAGTTTTCGCTAACCATCGCAGACACACAGGCAGAGCGTTTCGTTCTTTTATTAGTGTAGGTCGGCGTCAGCGTCTAGATATAATCACTCTCAGTCTTTTGTTAAGACGAACACGTTTAATAGAAAAGAAAACCCGCACGCATAAAATTTAAAAAAGATACACAATAAGTACAAGATTTATACTCATGACACGCGGCTTCTGCATGTCGTTCAGAACAGCAAACATTTCAAAGAACATAATAAGGGTTGCATCCTCACATAACACAGCTCTCCCATCGGAGCCGAAAAACCAACTGCCCACTTTTTCTGTTACGTCACATGACGTCTTCCCTCTTCGTCCGTTGCAAGATACATCAGAGTATAAATTGAAACAACGAAAATAAGTTACAGTTATAGTTAAATTACGCACAACAATGATAAAGAAATGAATGATAATAAAGAAATAATAATGACATTTCCCACATTAGTATAAATCAGACATGTCAAACACGTGCCCGCGGGCCACAACTGGCCACCAGGAACTTTTCTGTGGCACGCCAAGCCTTTGGCATTTTCGTATCTTTGATTCAGTTCTTAGTTGGTGGAGAAAATACACTTTACATTGAAAATATTGCAGCGTTGCAAAATTGGAGAATGATTTTATTCAAAATATCTACCATTATTTCAGAATATTAATCTTTATTACATTTAAAGGCAGATATTGACAAACATTAAATTTAATGATCCGCAATTAAATAAAGAAAAGTTTAAATTTTTAAATTAATTGTTGTTATTTTGGATGAAATTTTTTTACAGTTTGGCATAGGAGATGCAAACAACACCGATTTAACACCACTGTGGCATAAAAGATGCAAACATATTGTCTTAAATATATTAAAATCTAATTCATTTTAAAATTTCGTTTCTAAAAGATAGGGTATGCAAAAGTTATCAATAAGAAAATTAAGAAGAGCATATATTAATCTGAAAATAAAAAAAAAATTATCAAAGGTTTTTTTTTTCTAATAGTTTATTATGTGTTTTATGTTGAAATGAATAATTATTTTACTGCTCTCTTTGATTCACTATGACATTACAAAGTAATGCGTGTTACCTTTTTAGGTATTAAAAATGTATCGAAAATCTATTAAAATACGACGCTAATTTCTAATTAAAAGTTTCTAAAAAATTAAAACAAATAAACAGCTTTAAAAGGGAAAGTGACACGATTTCTCGTCTTGTAAAATAAAAAAGCAATGATAATAATAATAATAACAAAAATTGCTACCCTGTTTTTATAATTTTGCTGCCTTCATAGTCGAAAGTGAGCATTTTGGACATAAACTCATTAATTAATTTTAGTCTCAAAGTTTAGTAAACGTATCATTGTAAATTATCTCTGTGTGATTTTTATCTTTCTTGATGATGATGAAGATATAGCATTCTGCATTCATAAAAGTCAATTAATATATATATATATATATATACTCAAACAAAGACTGAAAAACTGTGTTTGATATGTAGAAACTCCGTGGAAGTTTGCTAAGAATTTACTCACAAATATTTCTAAAAAACCACAAATATCTAGAAATAATTTCGAAAAATAAATACATTTTAAACTAAAACTTTGTTGAAAAAATTGTGTTCGTCAAACATATTAAAACTAATCCATCTGCTTTTAAAAACAATGATTAAATGCAATTTCACACAATTCGAAATCATTCAAGTTAGAATAAAATATGTCCAGAATAGTTGAACAAATTTTAAAATATGCAGGGGCATTTCTATATATATTAATAATGTAACCAGAAATTTCAGTAATCGCTTGAAATCCAGTAATTTCAATATGCATTGCAGTAATTGAAAATTTTCATTAAATTACAAAATCTTTATTAGTTGTCAGTAGCCATCAGTAGCCACCAACAAATATTTTTATAATCACTTTTTCTCATTGAGTGACCCCGTGGCCGTTGGCTAGCGTTAATTTTACCCTTTAACTTTATAATTCTTGAAAATATAGGTGCAAATAATTTTACTTTGTGGGCAATTTTTTTTTTCGCAGACAATATACTTAAAAATGAGCGAGAGTATCAGAAAATTATTCTATGCCGGATCAATAACAATTGCTAATATATTTTAATCAATTATGAATTTTTTTATTTCATAATATTATATTGTAAATAATTGTGTTCTATCAATAATTGGTTTTACAAAGAGTAGCAATCACAATATAAAAGAAAATGCAGATATTAGGATTACAAAATTAATAACACATTTTTGTGTAATTTTGATTTAATTTTTAAAATGTTCAAAATGTGTTTAAGCATGTTAGCATTTTTATTATAACTTATTTTTCATTACATTTGACAGTGCACTCGCGTGGGGAACTTTTGATACGGATTTGTATTTACTTAATAAATATCTTTAAACATTTTCTGGTGCATGTTTTTAATTTTCCAATAAATAATTTTAAAATTTTTGTAGGTACGTATTTTTATTTGCTTGTTTGTTTTTTAAAACAATGCTCTATGTTTAATGTACTGTTTTCATTTTGTGCGATAGTCATCAAATTAATCTTTTTTTTTTTTTCTTGTTAATGTGGCCCGCGGCTTTGTGTACAATGCTAAATCTGGCTCGCGGTGATAGACGAGTTTGACATGCCTGGTATAGATACTACGGATTACGGCCACTCCTATGTTGGAATTTCTGAAAAACTTTTGCGGATCTACCCGCTAGACACCAAAACTACTATCAGTAAAAAACTTTATATATATATATATATATATATATATATATATATATATATATATATATATATATATATATATATATATATATACATCACTTTTTTATGGATACGATGACTTCCGTAATTCTGCTCATATCTCTTCCAGATACATTATATCAAGGGGTATAAAATCTCGGTCAAGTTCGTTAATGGGCGAAATCGGACCAAAGCAGTGCAAATAGGGAGGATTTTTGTAAAACCCGAAAAAGTGCTATTGATTTTAATTGAAATAGATATCGAATCAATTTAAAGCTTATATTATTTCTAAAACATGGACCAAAAGATTATGAATGACAGATTTTTAATTAAGTTAAAAATGGGCTCAAGAGGCGAAAAAATAGGGGGTTTGGGAGAAAAAAAATTCATAAAATTCGTCAATTCTCAAGGTACAGAATGCAATTAAATTTATTATAAATTTTACTAATATTATTTAAATCTTTTGTATTTACAAGTTTTTTATACAAGCAACTCTTACAAAGAAAATTAAAAAAGGCAGAGGGTGAAAGAAGAAAAAAATTCATAATTTCGTCAATTCTTAAGATATCAAATCCGATTAAATTTATTATACATCTTCTCAATGATATTTACAACTTTTATATTGACAAGTTTTTGATAGAACCAACACTTATAGCAAAAATAAATTAAACAAAAATAAAAGTTGAAGGGAAAATCGTATAACGGGTGTACTCAAATTCAAACTGCTTATATTCCAACTAATTTTTAAATCTATTTTTCTCCCGAACGCATCCAATTGGCAGGTTCTTCTATTTAGGAACTATATAATGTGACATATTGTCTAATTTATTGATAAAAGCAGAATAACTTTCAGAAATGCTGTGAAAGTTGGCATTTTAAACAGAATTTTCCGAAGCGATCGTGATTTAAAAATTGAGGAAGTATTCAAATAACAAACTGCTTATTTTATGACTCATTTTTAAATCCATTATGCTCTCAAACGCATCCAATTGAGAGACTCTCTCAATTAGAAATTGTATAATGTCCATTGTATAAATGTGTATTGGTCAGTGTTTTAATAAGTCAGAATATATTTCAAAAAATGCTGTCAAACTGGGCATTTTGGAAAAAATTTCGCTTAAGATGATTCTTATAAAATGATCTCTTATAGAAAAATGAAATAAATTTTTTTTTCAAAAGCGGCCAAATAAAATTGTTAAACTTGGTTTATCTGTAATAATATTTTATTTTTCATTGTTGAAATGAGCATTTAACTTCGAAATCTATCTCCGCCTGTAGGCCAAGTCGACAAGGAATTTTTTTTTATACGTGTGTGTGGTGGGAAAGCAAAGATAAAATATATATTTTATCAATGGTTGTTATTTTTTCTAATATCTATGTCATCGTGATTGTAAGTAAAAAAAAAAAATGAGGGACTTGATATCTACTAACTTATAAGAAATTACCTATCAGAGATTTAATTTATTTTCATTAGAAATATGCAGAAATTTCAATTATTGATAAATCGTTAAATATTTATATAAAAAACTAAACAAAATAAAAGTCTGTTGCATTTTTTAACGAAATTTTTAAATAAATACATTTAATGTGATAGGATTAAAAACAAATATAAAGAAATACATTTTTTTCTCAGGTTTTATTACAATATTTTATTCACACAATAATTTATATCAGAATAAAGTTATTAAGCTGCTTGGATGAACAAAGATTTAAGCTATTAATTCACAAAGTGAAGTTATTATAACTTGCATTATAGCTTATTATTGTAAAGCTATGTTTTCCAGATAAATGAATGAATTAGATTTAATTCGAATTAATGTAATTTAGATAACTCGACATTCGATTAAAATATTTAGGGAATTATAAATTAATATTAGAAAAGCCTAATTTAATTGAAAAAAATATTGCAATTTTAATGCATAAATACTTTTAAAGATTACGTATTTTAAAATACATTACTTTAATAGTCATAAAAGTCTTAAATTATTTTTTGAATATTATTTTATAATTAATTTAACGCAGATTATGTAAATACATTGTGTATTGCATTAAAATAAGTTGTAAATTTTGAAATAAAAATTTTAATGAAGAGAGTAATTATAATTTGAATAGATATTTTCTCCAAATTTGATAGATTTAATTGTTTTTTGGAATATATTTTTCAGCTCTTTTAATTGATTATGTATAAACATTTCATTATCTAATTAAGATATATTATGAAGTGCGCAATATATATATATTTATGTGGAAATGTTTTAGTGAACATTGGATGAAGAAGCGAGTTTTAATAAATAAAATAATTAAAATTTCAATATTTATTTTCAAGTAAAATGAATTTCAAAAATTTTTCATTCAACAGATTTATATATATTTGTAAATATTTTATAGCATAAATTTTCATTCATTTTAATGCAGATTGACTTACAGGTTTAACTATACTGTGAGAAAAAAAAAATTATAGTAAATATATATGTTATACAATATATTTTGTATACTAGATTGGAGGAGTCTCTGTCTCGTTGGTATTTCTTTAAGACTGCATAAACTTGAAATAAAGAGATAAGGAAAAATTCGCTTACCTCATTTATGGTCCCTACAGATCACACAAGGCACGAATGAAGATAAATCCATTTCATTGCAACAGCGATGGGCTTGCTGCTATAAGAATACTAAAATATACTGTTAATAATGTATTGTGGATTATTTCAGCACTCATAACGAAGATAGATAATTTTTCTTTAGATTTAATATTTTAATAGAATTAAAAAGTTATAAAATATCTTGATTATTATAGTTTAAAACCGGAGAGAGAAAAAGACATCTCTCCGTCTACATTTTAAAATTGAAACTACGTAATAAAATGGAAAGAGTCAATAGCAGGCCCGTAACCAGGATTTTCTTTCGGGAGGGGCTCAATTTTGGAATTTTTTCTATTCCTACAAAAGTAATTTGAATAATATTCAATAAAAAATTTAAAAATAATCTAGGCTTATCCGAATGTGTATTTCTACCTAGGCTACTTGTCAACTATGTCAAATATTGTTATTTCATATTTAATTTTTTCAATTTTTGTTGCAATTTTCAACTTTTAAGAGCACTTCCAGTTTCCAAATCGGTTCGGAAACCGTAGAGTTTTTAGGAAAAAATTTCTGCGAAACTTAAAAAAACACAATGTTTGAGATGAGCCTCACGTAGGGAAGAGGGGATCACGTGTGAACTGGGGGAACCTTTGAACACTCTGAATATTTTCATTCAAATATTTTTTTTTCTAAAAATATCTATGGCAATACATTACTACTGCTTCAGAACAATAATTATATAAAGCTGATCCATTTTGTATGCACAATACTGTCTAAGCAAGATATGTATTTTTCTCCCTCTTGAATCTAAACTTAAGAAAATAACGTTGTAAGATTTGTGTTCAAAATTTTGTATCCCTAAAATTTTGATTTATTGTTCAACACTTAAATAAAGATGTAATCTATAGTTTATAAGCTTTGTTTTATTCAAATTCTTCAGTCTAAGTGAGTAAACAATTGTAATGTTGAACTTCATGTAGTGGGGCAGCATTAAACAAAAAAGCTGGAGCACCATTGAACAACTAAAACTATGAAGTAAAGAGTTGTTGATGTACCTAAATATTACTATTTATTTTTGTAATTTTTTTTGTATGCAAAGAGGTTAATTAAGATTATCAAAGAAGATGAACTTATACTGTTAATAATCCTTCCTTACTGCACACATGTATTACAATCTCTGGATGTATCAGTGATTGGAAGTTTCAAACTTAAATTAATGATGGCATGTGGGATTAATTTGATAATTGCAAAGTCCGGATACAAAATAATGATTCATGGTTTGTCTAACAAAGCATATTCTCTTTCATTTACTATTTCCCAAACTACAAAATTAATAGTACTTTCGTACTAAATAAAACGGAATTTAAATCAGGTTTTTTCATAAGAAGTGCGAATGAAAAATTTTAATTTTCCAGAAGCATCAAATAACATATTGGTGTATTACAATGATATTTTTAAAAAGTTTTCTCAACCAAACATAACTGGAGAGACATTCTGTGTTGTTTCAACGATGATTATTTACATCAACTTTGATGGATTTAAGTTTGGTTAAATAACAGAAAAATTATTAGTTTCAATAAAACATAGTTATTAAATTTTATCCATATTACTTTATATTCCTGAAACATATGAAGCGTTTTATGAAAACTCTCAATATTTTCATATTTTATTCATTTGTTCAAAGGTACCCCTACATGGGGCAAGTTTAAACAGAAATATTTCAGCTTTTTAAATCCTCACAATTTTTTTAATTTGTATGGAAAACTTTTAATTTCTGGTTCATATAATGAAGAAATGCTCTGTTTTTTATGTAATACTTAAAACGCAAAAATATAATTCAAATAAGAAATGCTCTGTTTTTTATGTAATACTTAAAACGCAAAAATATAATTCAAATAAGAAATGTACTGATTTTTTTTTAATTGTTCAAACGTGCCCCCCCCCTCTCCCCTATCCTATGAAAAAAAAGTTATAGCATATTGAAATGCAAACAGATAATATGTATTGATTTAAAACACAGGATTAATGTTAACGTGCGAGAATCTGACATTACGAATGCGAGGTCTTGAAACTATTGATCCCCAAATGAAACGAATTACAGGCATTATTTTTTTGAAAGAAAAATTAATTGCTACAGTCATATGTAATCATAAAAATTATGTTTGTATTTCACATTCTTTGATTATAATAATTATAAATGATAATCTTGGTAAAATAAATTTAATAGCAGTGTTGAATTCAGTCACTTATCTCCGGGAGGGATTTTCGGGGCGCCGGGGTTCCATTATAGTGTTCCTGGGGAGGGGGAGAGAAATTGTTGTTTTTGACCATTGAAAATACAAAATCACAAATTTTCCGGGGTGGGACATCTTATTAATCCGGTGGCCCGGGAGGGGGAATGTCCTTTCTCCCGGGCCACCCACTGAATTCAACACTGTTTACTAGTGCAACAGAAGCAATCATCATAATTTATTCTTAGCCATGATGCTGATTGACTTATCAAGATCTTCTGTAATTTACCAAAGAATGGAGAAATCATGCAAAAGCTACTCAGTCTGTCATCGACCATAACCGCTTCGAGTCAAATATTTAACTATTTTCTTTGCCGAAAATTATCTTTCAGCACTGACTGTTGTTACTCAGCTTTCAAACAAAACTGTCAAAAAGTGTTTGATTTTATCGCAATACGTCACATTACAGTGCTAAAACATTTAAAACCTCTGTGTTGGTGTCAACATTAACAATTTGATTGCACCCTAATTCATATTCAGCTTTCACTTGCCACATTGACACCTTATCCTTAAAATATTGCATCTGATTCTCCAATTTGCTTGCTTTTTCCAGTGAAGCACATCTTGGAAGATGTAACTGGGAATCTCTTAGAATGTCTTCATTCGAAATGATCGATAATTTAAATTTTCAATAAGGCTTTCTACATGGGTAAATAAGACCGTGATATTGTAATACTTGTCAGTGAATATTATTTGAGGGTTTGTACCTGTTGCCTGTCTAAATGATGGTCTTGGGATCTTTATTTCAGTTTGGAAGATGTCTTCCCGAAGTTTTTGTACAATAAAATCTCACAAAAGATTTCTACATTTTTCTGCATATTTATGTAAACAAATTTAGCATGGGTTACAGCCAATATTATATCACGAGATTTTTTTAAGAACTCACAATGACTGTCAGACAGAAACAATTCTGACAAACAGACAAGCTTCAGAAGATGATTCTTCTCCCTGACTGCTAAAAGAGCTCCAGCTGTTGAAATTATACTTAAGAGATAATACTTGATCGAATTTTACTGCGCATAAAGACAGTAAAAATTACTTTTTAAAAATAATTTATATTTTTAGTGGTACATACCTATTAAAAAGCAATATATCCAAATAACCGACATAATGAAGGATTACAGTAACATGCAAATCAATAAATTTATACTTTTACAGCTAAAAATGCAATTGATTTTAATATAATGGAACAGAAAAACAAACGAAACTTATTTTTTTATCATATAGATAATTTTGTATACTCAAACTTTCGGGAGGGGCTTTAGCCCCCTTAGCCCCCTCCCCGGCTACGTGCCTGGTCAATAGATATCAAAGTTCAAAAACATCTACAGTTGTTTTAGCGTCCGAAAAGGGAAGAACAATGCAAAACCGCAGAGTGGAGAAATTAGGATTTGGTACATATGAAATAAAATAAAAAGTCTTGATTAAAGTTTCTGAATTCTTGTTTCGTCGATTCGTATATCTAATAAAAATAATCACGTTACAAAGAATTTTCTAGGAAAGTGGGATGATTAAAAACGTTTTACATAACTAAAACAAAAGAAATTAATGTAATAGATACTTGATAATAGAAATTAGCTTGAAAAATGCAGCATAGCAGCGCCATTTGTAGGGTGATTCACACCAAAAACTAAACAACACTAATCTATATAAGGGAATCTACTGAACCTGAAATTTTAGAAAATTCTGTGCTTTAGTTCTTTATATCCATATATCCATTGATTAGTGTGAATACAACATATATAATATTGCACATACTACTATATTTACTAATCCTCACTTTTTGCATTGTTTTGGGAATATCGGATTTTAAACTTTCTTCAAAATTTTCAAGCTATGTTTTTGAGACTTAAACAAAAGTTGCTCTTTACATTAACTAACTATTATGCAAATTACAATTTGATTCCATTGGCGCATGCGCACTGAAGCAATATTTATTAAGATTGCTCATTTTTCTTACATTTTTTATTATTTTTAATTCTGTTTACAGGTTATTTCGTACTGTATTATTTATCATATTTTCTGAAAAAAAATATTTTTATATTAAGAAATCTGCAAATTATAAACAAATAACTTAAAAAAATGTGTGACCGTTTTTATAAAAACCTTAATATTTTTACGAGTATACGTGATAGCCTTATAAAAATGAACACAACTTATTACAATAAGCCATTTAATCATAATCTGCAGTTTGGACGTTTTTGCTACATTAGTTCTGTCAAGGTTATGCAAAAGATCTTCGTTCTTTTTTAATTTGTTGAAGGTCCCCTGTGCAATTTCGAGTAAAAATCTCCAGGAAAATATATGACAAGTTTTATTTTGTCTAAGCACCTTGAGTTTCAGAATAATTCCTCATATATATTTCTGGATATTTAACAAAATGTCTAAAATCGCAAATGGCCAGTCACCTTTGGCCATATAGTGTATATTTTATGCTTCAATATACACATATATGATACATATGTATAGCAAGAACTTGTCATATGCAACAAGAATTAAAAATAATACATCAGGTATAGATAAATGGTGCATTTTGAACCCAAACAGAATACTGTTAAGAAATTTATTTTTTTAAATCTATATAATACAATAAAAAGAGCTTCTAAATAAGCAATTTAAAAAGACACACAATTCAATAAAAATCCATTTTCAGCAATTACTGTCCATATCCGTATATGTCTGCAAATTATTTTCTTATAGCTATGTATGGGATCTAAAGAATTTATGCATACGCTATACACAACTAGTCGGATGTCGAATTTCCAAACTTCTCTCTTTCTCATAAATGTTAATACTTGAAAATTCGCTAGCACAGTACCAAAATTAAATTACAGTCTATACTCATCATGAGAATTCTAAGGATATAACATTCTGCGCATTAGTTCTTGAGATATGATTATCACTAAAGTCGTGTAAATCCCGCTAGATGAAGCATAGCAGCGCAATCTGTCTGGAAAATTACATCAAAACATAACTCTAATGATCAATAACTTGTGGTAACGTTTAACTAAGAGATAACTTAAGATTAACTTAAAGATAGGTAAAATTTCGTGCGTTAGATCTTTATGAGATAAATCGGGAAAATTGCAGCATATTGCAATGTCACTTGTTGGTCGAGCCCCACCAGTGGCCGAGAGGTACGGACCTCTCAACTGGTAGACGGCAGGTGCTGGGTTCGAACCCAATCGCGGCTGTCGGCCTAACCGTTCGGAGTTTTCGTGGTTTTCTTCGAACCTTGCGTAAATACGGGTTAGGTTCCCTTAGAAAGACCCCCACGAAGGGCACTCCCCCCTGGTCCTATATCCCTAGCGCAGATAATCGGACGACAAGAATAAACCAAACCAAACCACTTGTTGGTCGACATACACAAAAACGCAAACAGCACCGATTGATATCAAGAACTAACTGAATCCTAAGATAGGTAAAATTTCGTGCGTTAGATCTCAAGATGTGCTATTGCGTAAATCGGAAAAATTGCACTATATTGCAATGTCACTTGTTGGTCGACTTACACAAAAACGTAAACAGCACCAAGTGATATCAAAGACTAACTGCATCTAAAGTTCGATAAAAATCTGTGCATTAATTCATGAAGTAGAGCTTAAATCGAATAGAAATCGGTAAAAATGCCAGGCGTTTTGCACCGAAATGTAAACCGCAAGGAATTCATGTCAAGGACTAACTGAATCTGGAGATTAATGTAAATCCGTTTTCTAATTCATGATGAAGAGCTATTGCAAAAATCGTGAAAAAAGCTGTATAACATATCTACCTGCTAAGCGATTCACACCAAAAACTAATTAAGAACAATTTATATCAGGAACTGAATTTAAATTTTTATTAAATTCCGTGCATTAGTTTTTTATATAGAGCGCTCACAACATTTGTGTCACATACATCCAGAGTAATAGTCTCATAGGCAGATATTTTGTAAAAATGTGTGTTTTGGAATATCTGACCTCTTAACCGTGCTAATTTACTAAAAACCAGAAGTTGAAAATTTTCATGAATCCAATAGTTTCTTCTTCTGAAGATAGAAGAAAGTAAAAATTATATAAGTTTGATGTATGCCACAGTTGAAGACGCGCACTCAGCTTCAATAGTTACTGATCATAACCATGTTCTTTAACTGAATCTTTTGCGCGTTGTTGCAAATGAACTATAAATGTTAAGTACTCCATAATCTACATAAAAAATATCGTCGTGAGGGATTTCAATATGTTTAAAGTATCATAAAATCAATAAAATACCCCGCAAATGATTTATCCTAATAGACACTAATGCAACGGGATTTTTTTGAGCACCCTTGTAAATGAGCTATAAATTTAAATTTCATTACCAAACATTCTATATTAAACTTCAGTAACATGTAAAAAAATAATCGCCATTCACGTATATTTACGAGCACGGGCTTACAGGCAAACTGATTCATAAACTGTTTCAACTGAAGTGTTGCTGAATCAGTTTACCTGTTTGTTGATATATACTGATTCATTCTTTTTATATTATATAATTAGTATTTTGGAAACAAAAAATAACAGATACTTTATGATCATTTCTTAATTCTCTGCTTGCGATTGTACAAAAACAGCTTATATGTTATTAAAATTGATTCTTCTTTTCAATATTTACATCGATTGGGATATTTTACCGAGAATGGTTCATTACAACAGACCTTTTTTGTGACAACCTTATTTTTATATCCACATTCAATTAATGTACGTTGTTCCCAATAACATTCCGTATATATAAAATAGTTCCGACTTAAGGAGGCAAAAAGTGAATGTTCAAATATCAAGATATTTTCAAGCTATAGCAATCCATATTCTTGAACGTAGTCACACTCGCCAAGATAAGTTTGATTAGACGAGTGCGTAAGATAAATCAACTGAAATATTTTTAATAATAGCTGGCTTTCCGAGGTTCTCTTCATCCTCCTGACTAATGCAATTTTATAGCTTCTTTATCCCAACTTTCTTGTTTATTTTAGATTTTCTAAATGCCAGTATCATCCATGTTTGTCACCCTAATATCAAAACACATATTAAATAGATTAATAAACAGTTAATATATTAAAAACAAATAACTTTTTACATCTTTCGATACCAATCAAGATAAGAACCATAATCATAACATAATAAAAATACAAATCGTTTCACGGTCCATACAAGCGATATGTGACAATTAGATGTAAACAAAAACACGCGCTCTACTATAAAACATTAAGATTAAACGTGTTTTTGTTTTTATCCCATTGTCTCGTGTCATCTGTATTGTTCGTGAGACGATTTGTATTTTTATTATATTATGATTATGGTTCTTATCTTGACTTTAACCGAAATATGTCAAAAGTTATTTGTTTTAAATACATTTTGTTACACTTTTCTTAAGTAACATAAATTGTCTATTAATATATTTATGAAAAGGTGCAGTTCTTAAAATCTTGTGTTTTAAAAATCTAATGGATTTAATAATTTTTTATCGCATATTAATTTTTTTACGCATCCCTGATAATATAAATATGTATACAGGGTACAGCAGGTATTTGAGATCAAAATGACGTCTGCTTTCAAACCTAAATAGACACCACAAATGGAGCATTTTTTATATTTTAAGGTCCTGTATTGGTGAACACATACACAATGGATAGCAGAGTGTAGTCAAACCACTGGCAACTGCATTAAAGCCCTGTACATGCTGTCGAAACCAACTACAAGCAATATTAGGACGCAAGTTGATAACATTTGCCATGGAATACAAACGGCTGTTCTGAGCTCTGCAACAGTGTTGTGTAGATGCATATAAAAGTCTGACTTAATCATGCCACTTATTAATAGGCCATCAAGTTAATAACTGAGGAGCTCGGAAACTACAAATTAAGGGTGTCATGTTCATGAAAGTGCCTGACCATCTATTATCGGGAGTTATGGGAGGATATAGAGTCCTGTTGGAAAACGTATGTCATTCCATACGTGTAATAGAAATAATCTAGATTTTTAACACAGGAATAAACAATGGTGATATCTCTCAATCCTTAAAGAAAGACATGTAGTGGCATCAGGTTGTCCTCACTGCTCACAAGCCCCAGAATCATCAATGAGGTTGAAATTTTCTGCGCATGGCGGTCGGACCCTTTTAGAGGAATTTCTTGAATCAACCAACTTTTTTGCAGTTTACTTCCTGGACCTGGACAAAGTTTTTCACATCTGATGAAAACAATAACCTATTTGGTTCCTCTTCATGTTAAGCTTGTTAAGGAGGCGTTTGACTTTTGTCCTTAGGTTATCCCTGGCTATCTTGGGCAAAAGCTATCCTCTCCTCATCAAGTACAACCTATATCGAAGGTCCTCACGAATCACAAATTCGATAGTTGTCTCAGAAACCTGCAGCTAAATAGTGAGTGCACTCATGGACACAAATGACAATTTCCGGTGTCTTGAAAATTTCATATCGCTGACAATGTAACGCCCTGTATGAAACGGTTTCCACATTAAAACTGGTACTACACTTCGATCCTTACTTTAAAGACGACTGATCGAGTGAGTTTAAAAAATTCAGCAATCGCCAAAAAAGAGTTTTTCTTTCAGCCAATACGACACTGACAATATTTTACTTCAATTCTCCATTTAGTCTAGGTTGTAGCATGTTTATAAGTAACAGAAAAGAATTTGTAATCATGATGTGCAGAATGGTATTTTAGCAATAAATGTGTGCTCTCAAATAAGTATCATACTCTGTATATGCGATGAAATACCCTATATGCGATGATTATTTTTATTTAAAAGTTTTCTTTATATGCTAAAAATATATAATGAAATGGTATATTTTTAGCATCAATTGAATACATAATTCATACATCAATTGAATGTTTATAAAGAGAAAATTAAGGACATAAATCTTTTTCTTTTTTAAAGAAAATATATTTATATGTATTAATAATACATTTTTCATAGTTTTATGTTAATATTTTATAACATTATATGAATTAATTCTTCCTTTTGTGATTTTAGGTCAAGAAAATATGTTTTCAGAAAGAGCATGCCGTTCCCCTCTTGAAGATGCCCGAAGCAAGATCCTCCATAAAGCTAAGATCAAATCCCTGATGATTACGGTAGTCATAGTACTAACATTCGTATTTTGTTGGACTCCTTATTATGTGACGATGATTATTTCCATTTTCTTCGATTCCAAAGTTGGCCAAACGCTCCAGACAGTTGTATTCTTCTTTGGAAGTTCAACAGCTGCCATCAATCCTCTCATTTACGGAGCCTTCCATCTGAAAAGACGAAAGCCAAGGTCATCCAAAAGTACTTCTCTGAATAACAACAGCAGTTCGTCTAGGGTGGAGACTTCGCTGATGGTTACTTTACGCAAAGGGAGGAGAAGCCGAGAAGAAACCAACGGAGGGCACATGGAATTCAGCAACTCTGCGCATCATTTTATTTGTCAAAAGAATCAGAATGTTTCGGATCAAACAAAGAGTCTTTTTGTTTGAATTATCTCCATTCTTTTCATGCGATTCATGATTTTTTTTTCATTCAATATTTTAACTGAGAACAAAATTTCTGTAACCTGTATGTAATTTTTTTCTGTTATTAAAGTTTTAATGATGTCAAAGATGTTTCTCTTTTATGAACCGTAGAATTAATAAACGAAGTAAAAGAGATTTCATGATGGGAATTTTTTCAAAATTTAAGCCAGCTTTAAAAAGAATAAAGACATCACAATTCAAATAAAAGGTTTTTCTGTTGCTGTTTAAGTAACACCTATTGATGGCTAACTCATGACATCTATTATTTTTATTTGTAATCTATTCTTTAACAGAAAACAATGAAGGTCATATGGAATTCAGCTATATTATTAATTTTATTTGCCAAAAGAATAAAAGTATTATAGATAAAAAAAATCAATAATAGATTAGATAATTTGCATTTTCTGCTTCAAAATCCTTGCCTTTTTTTTTTTTTTTTTTTTTTTTTTTTTTTTCAATACTATAACAGGAAACAAAATTCCTTATGTCAAACTCTTTCTGTTATTCAAACCTTAATGCCTGGTAATTCGCCTCCTAAAATAATAATAATTTTATAAATTGGAGAAGAAAATATGACATATATATATATATATATATATATACATAAATCAAGGTTTTAAGCATTAGTCTTAAATTCAGATACTATTTTCGGGAGGGGTTTTCCGTGTAACCAGAGGGAACATTATAGAGTTTCGGGTTGGGGGGGGACGGCAGTGTTTGACCATTGAAAATACAAATCACAAACTTCTGGAGGACAACTTATTGTTCCTGGGGGAAATCCCCCCCTCGGACCACCTGCTTCATTCAACATTGTTAAGCATCAAGCAAACAGTCTTTTTGTTTAAATAATTAAAATCTTGTGCTCCTGAAGACAGTGACTTCATTTATTTATTATTACATGAAGCAAAATTTTTGTAAAACGTGTTTTTTGACTTAAAAAATATAATCTAATATAAGAGTAAAATTTGCATACTGCAGAAAAAATTACGGAATTTTTAAAGCATCAAGATGCTACCGATTAAATACAAGATCTTTTTGTTTATGTAATTTAAATTTTGTATTTATGAAATCCATGACTGTTTTTCCCATTAACTTCTATATTATTACTAAAGGAACAAAAATTTCTATAAAACATGTTCTGTCAAACAATTTCTGTTATAAGTTAACGGCTGGCGAATTTTTTTTTATCAAATGTAATACTAACATTTATAAACAAAAGAAGTGTAATTTGGGGAGGTTCCAAAAAAATCAAAATGTTTCAAGTGGAACAAGTATTTTTGTTTGTTTGTTTAAATAAATATATTATTTGGTCAAGGCAACCAGATTATTTTCCTTCAATGAAACACATTTTCAGTAAATTGTGTACATTCAACACACTTTTATTTAAGAAAGTTTTAATGATTAGAACTTTTTTCTCTCTTTGAATTGCAACAGTAATAAATTGAAACAAGAAAATAAGGTAAAAAACTCATTTTCTCTTCCAGAAATTCAGATGAAACATAACTACGCTGATAAAGTCATTACTATTGCTTATCGTCTGCCTCTTTTACAAGTTATGTGAAAATGTTTAAATAATTTTCATCGTCACTTTTATTTTAGGTGTGGTATGTGATGAAGGGAACTTTTAATGAATGATTTTAGAAACTCTATTTGAGGTAATATTTGTTGATTCTCTGGTGAAAAAAACTGATAATTCCCTACAAATAAAAACAAGAGAGTAATTGTGATCGGCGATCGCACAGAGGTTTTCGTTTAATATCTCCTTCCAAACACATTTTTTCATTAAATTAACAAATGAAAAACGGTTTTTTGGCGCTATTATGGAATATCTTCGCCAATCGCGCCAAACAGAATAGAATATTAACAGAATCTTTCCATAATGTTGCCTTGATCGCATAGATTTGTTGATTTCTCTATCAGATTCTGCAGATTTAGTGAAGGTATGCAAGTAAATAAAATTATGAATACAGCTAAAATATTGCAAAACTTAGTATAAATTTAAGGGAGACCAAACTGGTCACCAGAGGTGACTCGTAATTTGAATGAATTATAATTTAATAAATATAAAAAATATTTAATTTCGCGTGCCAAAATAGATGATAAATATGATTTAATATGACGAAATAAAAAGAAATAAGCACGTTTTTACGTGATCTATTTCATGCATTAATTTATGTTACATACATAATAATTTTATTTAAACTTGCTTGCAACAATTAAAATAAATGAAATTTCAATTTTCAAATTTACGCTATTGCAAATTTTTAAGCTTCTAAATATTGCACATTTTCAATTTTTACACCATCGTATAGGGAAAAAAATGTACTTTTAAATGCAATGTGTTTAAAAGCTGTATTTCGATTTATTTTTGAGATGTTATTTTTTTGTAGCCTTTTAATACCAATTTTGTAATTGTGGCAACAGAAGTACTCCACTTTTTTTAAAGCGTAAATAATTTTTGTATCTATTTAAACTTGTGTGGCAACAATTACAAGAGAAAGAGCAACAATAAAATAAATATAGTTAAAAAAAACTAAAAACCACGCTTTTAAAGTAATCAAGCTAAAAAGTGAAAAATAAATATAGTTTAAAAAAAACTAAAAAAACACGCTTTTTAAGTATATCAAACCAAAAAGTGAAAAATAATTCGTACTATAAGCTGAAAACGAAAATAGATGAAAAATAATATATTACTATAACATCATTGTTATTATAGAAATCAATTAATAAGCAATAAATAAAATTATCGTGGAAAAACAGCGTGGGGTGCTCCATCTGCCAAGCTCCATCTATCAGTTCTTAAGAAGCACCCCACGCTTTTTTTCCACGATAATTTTATTTATTGCTTATTAATTGATTTCTATAATAACAATGATTTTATAGTAATATAGTATTTTTCATCTATTTTCGTTTTCAGCTTATAGTACGAATTATTTTTCACTTTTTAGTTTGATATACTTAAAAAGCGTGTTTTTTAATTTTTTTAAACTACATTTATTTACATACAATAATGTTGCTATACGATTATTCATTTACTATATGACTTCATATATGACTTATATGACTTATATGTGATATTTACTATTCCTAAATATAAGTCATATACTTACTATATGACTTATATTTAGGAAATTTAGTAACAATAATAATTATTATTATTTGCTTCATTCTCTTAGCGCCCTTTGCGATTCTTTAATTTTAAACATATATTTCATTCTTTAAATTTAAATTAAAGGTTATTTTCCTGAAAGAATAATATGTAATAAATCATCGTCTTTCATTTAACACCAAAACCAAGTTAATCGGTTGCATAGTTTCGGAGTAAACGGTGAACATACATAAAATAAGGAGAGTTACAAACTCACAAACATACAGGTGAAGCTAATAAAAGCGTGGTAATGAACAGATGATTTAAAAAATAATGTTTAAATTAAAGTAATAGTTTTTTCAAAATTTTATGATTTGTTGTGTGTCAAGACGTAAGGCTGTAATTTCACAATTACCTTAGCCGAGTTACTTATGACTGACATGATTCTAAAAAGAATTCTTTATCTTTAGCAACCACGTGAACCAATATACTTTCGAGGTTTAAAGAAACATTCATAAAAAAATGTTTTTTTTTTTTTTTTTGTCATTTTTGAATATATTTCCTAGTGTTTTTAAAAGTGCAATAATGAGATTTCTGAACCTCGTATAGAGTTTTTGGATTCTACCTCAAGTAAATATTTTCATGTGCAGAAAAGAAGTTTTACCGTCAAATATGATAAATTCATAGAATTAACATTAAAAGCAAAATTACTTTTTAATCTTTTATTCAGTTACTCAACTGAAAATGAACTGTAATATGTGTTTACCACACTTTTTATATTAAAATTGTGAAGAGTAATAAAAGATAAGTGTTTTAAATTATAGAAACATATTTAAAATCTGAAGAATAATACTATGATTCAGGAATGAAAGTCTGCGTGATTTATCCAACGGAGAGGCATGTGTTTTTCTCCATAAATAATACGCACCCATAATAAAGATACATTTGTATTAAATACATGCGTTTTTCTGCATTGGATTTTTTTTATTGTACTGTCTGGATAACTTGGCTGATGGTCTTGAAACTGTTTGCAATGCTACAGGGAAAGAAAGTGACTAATATTTTCAGGTAATTAGATTTTAATTAAAAGCTATATCCGCTTAGTTCTTAATATTTTCACATTTATGAACGAATAAATTCATCTACGCTTTGCTCGTCCATCAACCAAGTTATCGTGAGAGGATCTTAATACGCATTGTCATAGTGCATATTTCCGAGATATAAACGAGGTATACGTGTCCATTCGTTATATAGTGAAATCATCCAGCCTCTTCATAATGAATGCTGAAATTATTTGACCATACTCACGTGTTTTGGACATTAGTATGTACATTTATGCATCATATATTTCGGGGTTCATGCTTTTATGCAATTTAATTTTTGAAACTATAATAACTCCTTGTCTAGAACAAATAATGTTTCCATGAAATTAAGAACTAAATATGCAGATGAGACCATTTTGAGACATTGGAAAGCAAGAAATGCTTAATACATACAACTGTCTGTGTGTCTACTTATTCAAATTAACTACAGTGCATCTCAAAATTACATGGACAAACGAATTTTTTTTAATAAAATTAAAAAAATATGTAATATTTACTAAGAAATAATAATAATATGGATTCACAATGTACGTTCAAAACAACAAGCAGATGTAGTATAAGTTTTACAGAATTTTAGTAAAAAAAATAAAAATCAAAATAGGCTGTACCAAAAATATATGGACTTTTGGAATATTTTGTATTTAACTCTAAATTCAATTTTCTTGCAAATCCTATCAGGCGTATTTTGAATAAGTATTTGGAGAACATGTGATTGTAAATAGCACCAATTCTGCTCTATTTGTTGCTTTAATTTCTGAATAATCAAAAACTGACAAACATAGTCATATATCTCTTATTCACATACTCCCAAAATGTTTTCAGTTAGATTCAGATCTGGACTAAGGGTGGGCCAATCTAAAACAGAGCCTTTATTCTGTGTAAACAACATTTCCAATACTGTGGGAGGTTTGAACTGATGCATTGTCCTGTTGGAATTTCAGGTTTTCCCCTCATAAGATATTTCTAATTGAAAGTAGATTGCATTTGAAGTAATTTTAATAATCCCCAGAGTACTGTCGACAGTTAAAGAAACAATACTCATCCTTCCGGGGAAACAGAACGCGCCCCACTCCATGAGGGAACTCTTTCATTGTTGTTCCCTGAATAACTCGTGTTTTTCTCATCGTAGATAATATGAATAGTAGCCTATCTATCAGGTCCATACAAATTGACCCTTTTTTTGGCCATTAAAGAAAATATTTGATCATTCATCCGTGCAATAAAAGTGCTTTTCAGTGCAAATATTGCACTAAACTTATAATTCCAAACGTTAAATATTATTTTTTTAGTGATCATCGCTTCATTTTTGGAACTGTTACTTCAAAAAATCCATTGTCTATGCAGTTTTAATACGCTTTATAGCATAATTTTTTCAATAGTAATTTTCGCTTTGTTTGATTGTGACAGTAAATGAAGAAGAGATTACTATTCGGAAATAGGGGTAGAAGTTTTGAAAAAAAAACTTCCTATTTGTTAACACTAACAATGTCATAATCAGAATGGGAATCAATTGTTATATTTTATTCTTATTTTACATTTGCAATTTTACATTAGGA
Organism: Maratus speculifer; assembly: GCA_964019185.1. Classification (NCBI taxonomy): domain Eukaryota; kingdom Metazoa; phylum Arthropoda; class Arachnida; order Araneae; family Salticidae; genus Maratus; species Maratus speculifer. The sequence goes on along the minus strand of OZ025289.1, from coordinate 272,826,006 downwards.
ACTGCATTATATTTATGAATAATATTTGAATGCCATCTGCCTATTAAAATCATTTCTCACAGTTCATGGTTACTTTTTGAAATACATATAGTATAAATCCTATTAACAATTGGAAATAATGCACGGAATCTTTATTGGTAAATAGCACAATACTTTTATTTACTCAACACAAAATATTTCCCATACATCTATTGAAATTCCTAACAATGAAATAGAAAACCGTATATACATACTTTGCTAAAAGTTGATATTTGAAAATAATGCTTTATGATAGACTGCGAAAACAATAAGTAAAATATTGGGCTGGTGATGCTGAAATTTTCGACAAAATTTTAAGATGAAATACAAAATTTTATGTAAGATGTTATTTTATATTTTCAATTAATATCATGTTATTTTACATTTTATATGAATTGCATTGGAATTGAGATGCATATTTCTCATTATTAATCCTTTTTAAATCTATCTATGTGTTTTATTTTAAATAAAATAAGATATTGAAATATTCATGCATTATGCTATATGAGTGGGCTTTATTAACATTTAACATATGTTTGTTAATGTTGTATACAATAAAATTGCTGCAAAAAGTAATAAAATATAAGGTTTAAAAAATTACAAATGAGTTCTAGTTCAAAAATATAATAAAGCATAATGATTTCGATACAGAAAAGAAAATTTCTCGTGTAAAATATCTATATTTGGAATTTAATCAGATTGATTACTATTAAATGTAAAAAGTTTCAATTTAAATTAACTTTTCGTTTATTTTGGTGGATTACACTGTTAAAAATCTGCTGTATTTTGTTGCATCGCACTCCCCTGCTTCTATAGAAAACGGTTACTTGGCCGTGAAATGGAGCTTTTTCATTGGTTGGAATAGAGATATTATATACAAGCGGTGGAGTGCGTTGCAACAAAATGCAGCAGATTTTTAACAGTGTACAAAAGGTCAATGTGTTCAAATGGGATGATCCATAAGTGCAACAATGTTCTTGCACATAATATCCTAAAGCTAAAATCATATTATGAGATAAACAAATATCCGCATTTGAGGAACAAAAAGCGAAACATGTGGTTGAATTCGGAGCGTTTTCACAAGGAGTATTTGTCTTTGCATCAAGCATAGTTAATTATTAAACTGCGACAGCATTATCTAAATGCGGAAAATAACCACGAATTTGAGATATTATTTCGTTTTTCATAATGTCAAGTAACATTGCAAACTTCAAACCATTGAAGTTCAGTTTCATCAATCGAGAGTGAAAGCTGAAAAAAAAAAGACACAAATTAGAATTGTTCTGGTATTTTCATCCCATTTTGTTGTCCGATTTTTTAATAGTCTTGCTTCGTATGTAGAGAGACTTTCAGAAGATGCATTAAGCTATGTTTATGTGGTATTTTATTAGATTAAAATAATTTAAATGTTTAAATGCAGAAATTACGTATAATTGAACATTGTTCAGTTATTATATTTAAAAATTTTCATTTATCGATATATTAGTTTATTTTTTTGGTTGAATAGTTAATTATGCACTTCAAATAATCTAAATATGACAGTTCACACACTAAATTTTGTCAAAAATTTGATGTAAAAAGTAGATATATTTAAGAAAACGATACAAAAATATATCATAAATATTTGAAGTTTTAAATTTAACATGGAGTACATGGTAAAGAAAATACGCAAACATTTACATCGATAATTAACGTAAAATTAAACACCCATAATTTAAAACTTAGTAGAAATATGATGAAGAAAAATTTGCATGCAAATCATAGTTTATAGTTAGAATTTAGATATGAAGGCATGATTAAGTCTTTTTACGTTTATATTATTTTATAATTACATATAATGAAATAATTCATCATAGTAGGTAAGTAAAATTTTTTTACCTTATACAATCCAAAAAATAAACATTAATCTCAATATTATATTACATCAATCTTTGGATTAAATAATACATATCGGAAAAACATGGTTAGGGTAACATGGTTAGGTTAAAGGGTTAAATGAAAAATATTAAACATAGAATCAAATAAAGCAATGAATTTTTTCAAAAGTCACATTTCCGTATTAGACGCATGCCGGAAGTTATTAGCCAAAGATTTCGTTACGGCAGCAATTTTGTTTCAGGTCATTTCAGTGCTTCGAGCTCCTAATTTAATTACATGTCTGTTAAATTTGTATTTAATTAATTTATTTTATTTTATTATTTATAGAAGAAATTTTAAATTTGCTATAGTATATTAGCCGGAAAAAAATCCCGTATGTTTTTCTAAGGACAAATAGATTAATCAATCGTAATCGAGTTTCACTCGGTAGAGATAAATTTAAAAATAACTCGCACCTGATTTATTTTAAAATCACAGCCAATCAGTAAATTGAAATACAGTTTTCAAACAAATTCAAAATATTTTCATTTTTTTCTTATTTGGCAGTGTAAAATTTTAAGTTGTTTGATTACATGTTGAATTTGTAATTTTTAATAATTTAATCTGCGTTTCTAACCATTGTTTTATTACTCAACCAATTTTAATTTTATAATAAAAAATTATCAGGAACAATATTTATAGATTTATATATATATATAAGCTCGCAATAAATGAGTCAAATGAGATAAAGTTTTCAATCAAATTGTATTTGAAAGTAAATTTCTTTTCTTATATGATGAAATAAAAATTGAAAATATGCGACGTTTAGAAGATTAAAAAATTCCAGTAACAAAAATTGCAAAAAGTCATTTATCCTTAAATCTTAAATGGTGTCATTCGCAAAATAACGTCAGTGCTACACACGGACACATTTGTTTGTTACAATATAGATTTTGTGCATATGAAGTATCGGTACTACTTGATTATCCCATGGATCATTTTCTCCAAATTAAAAAAATCGCCAAACTAATAGCCAAGTTATATATGTTGACATAATTTTTATTTTAAATAACGTATAAACAAATAAATTAGTAAAACATGAATAAAAATACAAATTAAAAGTGGTATAAAAATACAAATAAAAATACAAATAGTGGAATAAAAATACAAATTAAAATGTGTATCGTGTTTAATATCATTGAATATGACATTCACAAATTATCCATTTTTGGTATTTATTCTTATAATTTGGTGATAATTTTTTGGTCGACGGGATAACCAAATAGTTCCGAAAAATCTTACGCGCATGCTAAAATGTTAAAAGAAAAGAAATGACTGATTTTTTTCAAAAAAGTTTGCTTCAAAGTTAACTCTATGACAAATTTAAAATTTGTTTTATAAATTAAAATACACAACACAAATTAAAAGATAAAACATTGCATTCCGTCACTTCAACGTGCAAAGAAGATTCCGTATTTTCCGTTAAATACGCAAATTTTGATTTTTACAAATCATGCCAAATCAAATTTTCAATTACATTTTAAACATTGGATATTGGCGTATTATGAAATCTCATTTTGTCTTTTACATCGTTCTTTTTCTATTTCAGATCAATTTTCTATGTGAAAATGTACTTTTTTTTTCTTTTCTGAAAATATATTTGGAAAATAAAAATGGTTTTAAAAATAAAGTAAAAAATAAATAACATAAAAAATATAATTATTCGTTTTGCATTTTCCTTCTGGTAAAATGACAGGTAAGAAAAAAGAACTGAAAAAATCGTCTGCTGTAGCAAGTTTAACTAAAATGTATAAAAAATACATTAAGGGAATAATGCTATTTTAATATAATTACAATTGAATGTCTTAAACAATTGGACAAAATTTTGGGGAACCGGACATTATTTACCTGGAATTATTGCAAAGATCGTCTTCGTTTGCTTTCTATCAGGCGAAAAAAATTCAACCCTGGAGGGGGAAAAAGAATCACATTGAACAGGTATTAAATCCTTTGATATAGCCGCGCGTTTTTTTCTCTAAATAAAAATGATTTGCTTAAATTTAAGCATTATAAAGTAGCATTCTATTTTATTATAAACCAAAAACTATAGTACTAAAAGTTTCTACAGACTTGTCATTGAGTTTCCTTCTTTTTAGCGAAAACACGCGGTTGTGTTTGAGCTTAATGTAGCAGGTTTCAGGTTTACATTTTTTGCACCACTTCCAGCCACCATAAGTCATCTATATTTCTTCTTTTTACTTTATGGTTATTTTTTCTTTACTTTGCACAGAAAGAGTACTCAAGTTGCCACTTTCAGAAAAATTAAATTAAAAACTACAAAAAAAATTAATATCTCGAAAACAAATTAAGATACACTTTTCAGACAAATTGCATTTAAAAGTACATATTTTCCCTACACAACGGTGTAAAGATTGAAAATGTGCGATGTCTAGGAGTTAAAAAAATTGCAGTAATGAAAATTGCAAAAGTGGAATTTCATCAGAAAGTGTTGCCATTTGAAAAATGCCGTAAGCGTTACGCACAGATACGTTTGGCCTTTATAATATAGACCAAATTTGTCCAAGTTTTTGTTTGTATATTACTGAGTTCTTAATATAAACCAATGTTCTTTTTAAAATATAACAAACAACATTGTAAACACTATACTGTAATCAAAATTACAAAATAATAAAAATTGGATGAAAAATGAGTAGGTTTACTAAATTATTTTTCATTGAACATGCGTGAACGCTATCAAATTTCATTTGCATACTGTGTTATCTAAAAGTATAGAGCAACTTTTGTGAAAATCTCAAAAACATAGCTTGAAGATGCTAAAAGTGATCGTCGATAGAATAAGCTCAAAATTTGTTGTTCTCAAAATAAGGACCCCCCACAAAAAAATATGAGGGGTTGTATCCAAATATAGTAGTACGTGCCATAGTGTGTATTCTATATTGACACAAATCACTTTCGAAATGGATACAGCCCCTCATATTTTTGCTTCATTTTGGGAATAACGGATTTTGAGCCTAATATATCGACGATCACTTTCAGAATTTTCAAGCTATGTTAAGCTATGTTCACGAAGTTGTTCAATACATTTAGTTGTCACAATACACAAATTAAATTTTGATAGCCTTCACGCATGGGCAGTGAATTTTTTTTAGTAAACCTGCTTACGTTTTCATACATTTTTTAACCTTTTTAATTCTAATTACAGGGTATTGTATATAATGTTAATTGTCATATTTTCTGAAAAGAACATTATTTTATATTAAGAACTCAGAGAATTATAAGTAAAAAACTTTCTGTACGAGTATACATGATATCTGCATAAATATGAACACAGTTTAAAACAATAAGTCCCTTAAACATAGCATGATAAAATGTTTTAATCAGTTAAACAGAATAACAAATACAGTGACTTAATTTTTCAGGATAATGACTACAATATCTAAATTAATTTATCCGGATAAGGACTAAAACGTCTTGTTTAATTTAACAGGATAACGACTGCAATGTCTTATTTAATTTATCAGGATAACAACTACAATGTAAATAATTTATCAAGTCACTACAGACGAGAAATTAAACAATCAGATTTGACAAGGAGTGAGAAAATTTATGAAATTTATTTGCCTGAAAAATTAATTTATATGAAACTATAAATTGTTCTATGTATTTATCAATAAAGAAAAAAAAAAAAAAACCTCAAATGTGGCAAACATATAAAAAAAACTGTACCGCGTTCTGGTGCAGTGATCTTAAGATAAGTACTGTGAAAAAAAATAATTCTGTTAATAATAAATATATTTAACATGATCTACAGGTTTAATTAATTTGTCAGGATAACGATACTGCAGTCAGTGAATTAGATAATCGGTAAAGCCAGTAATAGGAAATACTTTAGAATTTATTTTCTTTGGAAATTAATTTGTACGAAACTATTAATACATCTGTAGATTTTTTTTATTTAGAAACATTAGGAAATTTACTCCAAATGTAAAAAACATATGAAAAAACACACCGCTTTCAAATGCAATGATCTTAATATCAGTACTGAGAAAAAAATATTATGTAATGCTGTTAGCAATAGTAAATATATTTAACATGATCTACAATTTTAATTAATTTATCATCATAACGATAATGCAATCCGAGAATTAAATAATCGGAAAAGCCAGTAAGGGGAAACATTTGTAGGATTTATTTTTCTCAGAAATTAATTTGGGCGAAACTATAAATGACTTTATCTACTTCCCGATACTGTTAGTTTTGTCACACATAAGATAAAATAAGACGATAGACTAATGACGAAGATTCATTCAATTGGTCATTCCACGCTTATATCCCTTTCTCGAAATTGCGTAATAAAACTCGCATATCTAGCGTCATAAAAAAAATTATTGGTGAAATAGATAATTATTGTTAACAATATAATTAAATTTACTAATACTAAAAGTTTCGGAAGTATTTACTTTAATTATGCTGAATATCCCGGTAAAATTAAAATTATAAAATGTATATATTACCGTTAAAGCGTATAATTCAATTATTTCATAAAATACCTAGTTACTTCATAAAATAACTAACCAAGTCCGTTAAAGTGTGCAAAATTATTCGATTCTATGATTTAACTAGTTATTTTATAGAATAACGTTTGCATAACCGTTAAAGTTAAAATAAACAATTAATATAAACAATAACATAAAATAAAAAAAATAAAAAAGCTGTTTTATAAATTAAATGATCATAAATATTTAAAGACATTCGACAAATACATTTCAAATTATTAATAGATGATTTAGTAAATCTATACTAATAAAATAACAAATCGCTCTGTCTGTCTGTGTGTGTGTCTGCGATGGCTAGCGAAATCTATGGGACGTACGAGGTTCAAAATTTTTATGAGAGTAGCCCAATATCTCTCCTGATGCACCTGAAGCTCAGAATTTTAATTTTTTGATTATTTTCATACCTATTAATAATGAAGCGGATCTCACTCTCTTCAAAAAGTCATTTTTTTAATGTTCGGGGAAAGAAATCGTTTGCACGTGCGCACAAACCTTTTTACCCACCTAAACGAAAGATGAACCATTTATCGGCGTTTATTTCTGATTTTGGATCATTTGTTTAAATCAAAATCAACCAAACTGCCAGATGCAGTTAAACTTAAGAGACATATTTCGAAAGATCATATTTTTAGGTCTCAAATGCAATAATCAATTCGAAAAACTGTTGCAGTTAACCCTTTGAAAACAAATATTCAAAATGGTCGTTTTTTCCAAAACTATTTTCTCCTTTTTGTCAATGCCCCTCCAAGGCGTATTTTTTAAGCTATAAACAAACCAAAAAGAAGATATTAAAGTTTAAATTTTCTTCTAACGGATGGTTTTAAAATATTTGGATTTCAACCCTTTCAAATACACCGGCAAAAGGAGGGTCACTTTGCAACTCACGAATAGAATATTTTTTCTACGCTAAAAGTAGCTAAGCATACATATTCCAGCACAATCTTTTAAAAGCATCTCAATAGACCAAATACACACTTTTAAAAAAATTTAAAACATACGGAAGAGTAGAAATATTTTTTTACAAAATAAAAAGCGAGAAAAATTTGACGAAATCAATGAAAATCAGATCGTTTCATTGCGATTTTGTCTTTGCATGGCGCAATTGTATACGTCTTGAAAAACCGAAAATATTTTTTTAAAGCTAAAACACTTTTATAATCTATGGTGCAATTTGTTTAAATAAAATACGAGATTTAACCGGTTCAAATACACCGCAAACACGAATCACACCCCGGCTCATGGAAAATACATTTTTCCTTCGCTAAAAGTAACTAAATGTCTTTATTTTAGCGCAATCTTTTTAGAAGCTTTCAATAAACCAGATTTACATTACTTACAAAAATTTTGGAACTTCCGTATGGATAAAATTATTTTTTTACAAAATAAAATATGTGAAATTTTTTATGAATTCGGTAAAAACCTGAGTGTTCCGTTGCGGTTTCGTTCGCTTTCAGTAAGCATAGTTTCCAAAAAATAAAATTACATAGAAAATAAAATACCAAACAGCATGTGCTTTAAATTCAATAACTTTTAGCGATTTTTTCATTTAAAAACATAAATTTTGACAAAATGGACTTAAAGATATAAAACCATAGAAATTTGAGTTCAATGTAAGGGCCATTTAGAAAACAAATAACACATTTGAAAACTGAATAACATCACGGGCCCGGGCAACGCCGGGCAGGTCAGCTAGTAATATATAAAAACTGAATATATAATGTACATAAGTTAACATATAAGTTATATAGTTAACATATAAGTTATAAGTTAACATATAAGTTACATAGTAAAAAATGCTCACAAAACGATTTTTTAAAAATAAAACCAAAATAAAATACTCAGATTACTTAAAGGTGTTTTTTATTAATAAAACCTATTACTTTCGAGAATGTCATGCTCATCATCAGGGTTAAAACAACAAAATAGTAAAAGTCGAAGGCTGAGTTCTTTTATACAAGGTATAAAAGAATTCAGCCTTAAAGCAAAGCTTAAAGCAAAAATGACAAGTTAAGAATAATCAAACGTAAGCTTGAAACACTGAAACTGCTATCACCATAATGCTACACCAAGCAAGCGATGCTGATCATTTACCGTTTCTGTTGGTTTTAGCTCAATATAAAAATATCATTAGAAACTATAAAATGACACTTAAAAATAATGAAAGATATAGTGAAGCCGATGTATTCCAATTTTCTGTTATTTGAAAGTATTGAGCTTAGCGCCTTACTACGCTGCCGAAACTCTCGGTCCTTGAATGCATTTATAACTCTTTAGAAAGCTTCATCATTTGAAAATCTCTTCTAAATCTCTTCTATATCTTCAAAAATTGTAAGCGACGATACTCCAATTCTATGCATTCCCAAGCGTGATATGAGATCAGATCCATTGAATTGGCGACAATAGATAATTAATTATTATGTCCTTTATAGAATTTCAATGAAAATGAGATTAACGTATTTCTCATAAACGGTTCGAAATTTAAAAATTAGGTTGTAAAATCACGCACATGAGTTGGAATTCAGGTAACGTTCGTACCGGTTCTAAAGATTCCAAAACAAGAAATTTTTCGGTATCGATATATTAATTTTCTCCTTAATAAGTCGACATTTAGCATGTTTAACCTAGATTTATTATTCTATAAATGTACTGTTATTTGTCCTAAAACATACGACCCTTGATTCAGGATACCACGGTCGTACAGCACCCAAAAATTATTAGACCAAAGAATTAGGTCATAAAATAGTAGCTAGGTACTTATGCTACTATCTTTTACATACCATAAATCGTGGCTACTTTGACACTTCGGGGATAACCTTGTCACGGGTTCATTACTGTTTTATGTATATTATTGGCGTGTTTTATGCATGTGATTAATTCTTGCTTTTTTATAGATCTTACAAAGTAAAAGAAAAATGAAGACTTAGGAAAAAACATCAAGGGGCCGAAGTTTTCGCAATTACTCTGAAGAGAATGTGGCAAACACAATAGCGTTTGTTAATACACTATCTACCAAAAAGTATTTGTACACTTTCAGTTTTTGACATTTTGTCAAATATTTAAAAATATACTGGTCGGATTCTTATGGAACTTCAGAAATATAAAGATTATGTTTCACTTTATATTTATTTACATTCATTTGTTAAGCGGGTAATTAGGGGGCCGGCAAAAAAACAAAGAATAATAGAAATATTTGGGATCGCCCTGTACATGAAAATGCACGAAACGACTTATCGCTTTAGAATACAAATATATGAATACAGTAGAATATGTACACTAATTTTTGTGAGAATAGCATGTATATTTATGGCGATAGAGCGATTTTTTTGAAAAATTCAAAAAATTCTGGTATGTTTTTTGTTTATATCATAGAGGGTTTTTGACCAAATTTAACGCAAATTTCAGAAAAATTGGCAAAATGCAGTAGAAAAAATGTAGCGCAATTGGAATATAAATATATTAAATATTTTATGAAATATGAGTAGTTTTGTGAAATAATTTCTATCTGCGTATACATTGCTCTCTAAAAACGGCTGAATGATAAGGGATTCTTCACAAATTGACATTTTTTATTGACTGACTTTTAGGAAAAAATTAGTATTTAATATATACAATATCTAATACAATATTTTTGTTAATAAGTATCTTGACATCTGTGATGGAAAAGAATAAAAGCCCTTTTCCTTTTCTATCACAGGTGTCAAGATACTTATTAGCAGCAATATTGTATTCATTAAATAGTACTAATTTTTTCCTAAAAGTCAGTTAATAAAAAATGTCAATTTGTGGAGAATCCCTTATCATTCAGCCGTTTTTAGAGAGCAATGTAAAAACAGCTTACTTATAATAATGATATCTTTTTGAATTTTCACGATATTTGATTGGATTTTTTTTATAAGTTACTCCATAGAATTGACTATTAAATGATGTAAAAGAATTGTTTTTATCGTTCGCGCATGCGCAGATAAAAATTATTTCATAAAACTACTCATATTTCATAAAGTATTAAATATATTTATATTCCAATTGCGCTATATTTTTTTTAATAGATTTTGCCAATTTTTCTGAAATTTGCGTTAAATTTGGTCAAAAACCCTCTATGATATAAACAAAAAACATACCAGAATGTTTTGAATTTTTCAAAAAAATCGCTCTATCGCCATAAATATACATGCTATTCTCACAAAAATTAGTGTGCATATTCTACTGTATTCATATATTTGTATTCTAAAGCGATAAGTCGTTTCGTGCATTTTCATGTACAGGGCGATCCCAAATATTTCTATTATTCTTTGTTTTTTTGCCGGCCCCCTAATTACCCGCTTAACAAATGAATGTAAATAAATATAAAGTGAAACATAATCTTTATATTTCTGAAGTTCCAGAAGAATCCGACCAGTATATTTTTAAATATTTGACAAAATGTCAAAAACTGAAAGTGTACAAATACTTTTTGGTAGATAGTGTAATAGCATAAATAAATAAAAAAAACTAGCTGCTACACCATTCCAAACACCACGTAATAATCTTGTCTTCGAAAACACACCCAGTCTGAGGGTCGTCGTACAATCCTTACTCATGAAGAAGAGCAGTTGATTTCTAAGACACTGAGAGTAGTGGCTGACTGGGATTTTCCCTTAAGTAAGAATGGTTTTAAGGTGGTAATTAAAAATACCTTAACTGGAAGAATGTTAATATCCCTATATTGACTAACAACACTCCTGGTGATGATATGATCAAAGTTTTCATGCAGAGGAATTTTTTTTTTTTTTTTTTTTTTTTTTTTTTTGCAATAAATCATAAAATTTAATCGTTCAAATACTCCTAGGTGATCTAAGGGATGTCCTTTTTTATTTTACATCGATATCTAAGGTAACTTTGTTATAAATCATCTATTGTTAACATTTAAAACATATTTGTAGTTCGGTGACAAAGTAGCCCCGAAACCGGGATAACTTTGACACTATTTTCTTTATTTTTTTCTTACAATACTTCTAGTATACATTTGAATCTGCTTTGATGTTGAAGGGAATCATTAGATAGATACATCTCTATATTTTTGAGACCTGAATTCGAAGAATAAAAAAAGTTATGTACAAAAATATGTTTGAAAATTGTCAAAGTAATGTGTAAACGTATTTTACGGTATATACTAATAATTTTATTTACCTTATATTTACTTTCTGCAATGCAATAATAATAATAATAATAATAATAAATACATTTCCTCAAGCCTTGAAATGATATCCAAATGCCACATTAATCAGATCCCTTTATTTACTCAAATTTATATAAAACACTTTGCTGTGTCATCTGAAAAACCATTTTTTCATAATTATGTAGAATTTTCCCAAATTCATAAAAGAAAACAAAAAATTTCAAATACTACAGCTAATAACAGATTTTTCATTACGATTTATGGTTTCTTTGTCTTTATAAATTTTCTTTTACCTTGCAGATAAGAAAATGAGTGTACGTTTACTATCTATTTTATTATATTCTCATTTATATAATACTTGTAACTGCAAATATTTGCATTTTCCCGATTAGTTTAAATTATTAATTAGACGGGAAACGAATTTAATTCATTTAAAAATTGATGAATGAAATGTAAACGTCTCCGTAATTATTTTCAAGAGTTAATTTTCATATCGTATATTCCGCTCTTTAATTTTATTTAAAATTGCGTAAATTACAATATTTGATAAAAATAATTTTGTGAGAATCAGAATTTTTTAATTAGTTTAAATAATTTGCTACATTTTCTTAAACAGTTTTTCATATTTGATATTCTTTTATTTTTACTTTCTAACAGATGAAAATATTGTAATCGAAAATTTTTTTCGACTTCCAATTTTTGATAGATTTGTACGTTTTAGTAGTCAGATATTGTGAAAAGCACGTTTTTACAAAATTTCTGTTTGTCTGTGTATTTTCTTTGCATCATTAATAAGTATATAAAGTTAGATATCAACTAGATTTTTTTTCTATATGTTTCTGGGCATGGCACAGCAGGTGACAGATAAAATTGGGGTGGAAATGCAGGTAATGCTACAGAAATGCCACCTTCCTGTGAAAATGCCACAGGAAGGAAATGCTTTGATAGCATTTTTTGTGCCTTTTTCCTTATTATATCATCGGAAAAATGCATGAAGCTATGCATAAAATTGAACCAAACTTCCAACATATGTATTTGAATGTGCTCATACGATCTTAATAGAAACTAGGGATATCTTGGCGGAAGCCATACGATGGATGGTGGAAAAAAGGTGAACCCGAAATTTTGCTGGGAGGCCTGTAGGTTATCGCTAGGGTACTTAAACATCTGTGCATGGTAAGCGGGGATGACTATCCATGCGCCAGTATGTATTACTCTCTTCGTTCCTCAGTCGGCATTACGATGCATGAGTGAGTGGTTCACCCCAAAGTTGCGCAACTCGAGGTGCACTATATCGTTGTGCACTATATGTAGTGTTAATATATTGTTAAATTTTTCACAGATAAAGACTTATACTGGCTGAAATCTTATGAAGAATTGAAGCGTAGTTTTGGGGAGACATGCCTGAAGAAACCCCAAATGTGAGACTGACACAGAAAGTTTGGCGTATATGGAGCAGATGTTGAAAATGCACCCCATGCCCACTGCCCTATTTCAGGTTTGACTAACAAGGAGGGGTCAACACTGATAATCACAAATTTTGATTTTTTTTATATATGTTGTAGGGTAGAAGCCCCTAATCTCAGGTTCAGCGGATTTTATACAACGCTCCTTAGTTCTCACAAAACCAGAGAATCTATTATTATAACACGAGATAAATACTTCCTCAGTAACAAATTACATCGGTGGCCATAGCAACATCAGTCGGGCGTGTATATAGTGCTCGGAGGACTGCATTTGATTTTCACAATTATTGTTTTGCTTGTAAGTGTAATTTAATAATCTCATTTAAAAAAACATTATGTTGTACATTAATTATAAGATTAACATATTTAAATTTTTGTTTAATATTTTTGATTTCTAAACCATTATTAAAAATTTCTCATCATTTAAATGAGATTTTAAAAATAAATGGATTGATTATTGACTAAAAAAAGTTCAAAAATCTTACATTGAAACCATATTTACTATATAATTATAGATTTCTTCTCCAATGACTATAAAAACAGACGATATTTCAGATCCTACTTTATTATTTTTTAAGCATTATTTCGTACTAAAATTTTACAATACTTTAACGCATTTGTAACAGCATTTTTCTTATATTTATCGAATTCCAACACCTGTGCTGAACAACAGCTTGCTCTTTCCATTTTTGTCGGATTATTAACTGGTATAGAATGATACACACTTGTTCTATAAAGATTTCAAACAGAAACCGCTTAGTACACCGAAATATTAAAAAAAATGTCTATTCTGGCGCCCTCTATTAATAATAGAAAATATCTTTAAAAAATAAAAAAGTAAAGCAGAAGGAAGATAACCAAAAATTCAAACATTAAGCAAACGTTTTACAAATTTTAAAATCTTTAATTAAAAAAATAACGTAATTTGATTCAAGTATTAATATTTTATATAGTTGTGCTTCTTATTTTAAAAACAGAGTAGCATTAACCTTCTTTTTGAATTTTTTTTTAAATTACGAATTGATATAATTGTTCAAAATCACTGCATTATTAAAGAATATGTGAAACATATTTTAAAAGTGATTAAACCCCTGACCGCCCAGTAAAAGGGTAAAATTGTATTGTTGTTTTCTCTGTAATTTATTAAAAATATTAAAAACAGATTTTTTTTTCCCAACCTCATACAAAATATGTTATTAAGTATAGGTGTATTATCTTTGAGAGCAGTGTTCTCGCTGACATTTGACCAACGTTAGTATCTTGGCTAATTCAAAATAAAAAACATTCGCCAAATGAAAAAAATATTAACCAAATAGATTCGCAGATTCGCATTGTAGCACTAAAAATTATCGTTAATCCTTTAATGTGTACTCCTTTTTTCTCAAGATGTTCTAAAATAACCTAAGCTTTTATAATTGCGACAACGATTGTTATTAATCTAAATTCAAGTATCCGTTATATATTAAAAATATGTTATTATACAAATATATATTAAATATATATATATATTAAACACACACGACAAAACGAAAAAGGAAAGAAAGAAAAAGCAAAAAATGAGCACTAGCAATTTGGCGAATCTAATCGCTTGTTTACTCGTCAAATGAAGAATTTAGTCGCAATTTGGCGCAAAGACGAGCGACAGCGAGGACACTGTTTGCGAGTATTAATCTTAACTTAATTTTGGAGGTTTTATTTGTAGAATTATATTAATTTAAATATTGCTTATGTTGCAGTGAAACCTGCAGCTGAGTGTGCGAAAAAATCCGGTCGCGGCAGTCAGGAGGTTAAAAAAATTAACGCAACAACAATACAGTTATAAAAGCAAAATCACCTATTTATTTTTTATTTGTAACGTTTAAAAAAATTTTAAAAATCAAAATTGATGCACAACTTTTAATTGACAATAATATTATTAAAGTATAATTATAAGTGCATTTATAAAATTAAAAAAAATGTGAAAATCAATTGCAGCCCATTCCGTTATCGAACCCAAGTCCTCGGAGCACTAAACATACGCCCTACCGATCGTGCTATGACCGCAGCAGCAATTATGTTACTGATAAAGTATTTATGATGTGCTGTACTATTAGACTCCCTGGTTTATCGAGAACTAAGGAACGTTGTATAAAATCCGTTGAGCCTGAGCTTAAGAGGCTTTTACCCTACAACATACATAAAAGTAATCGAAATCTGTGATTATCAGGGTTGCCCTCTCCTTGTAAGGAAAACATTGGCAGAACATCCTCGATGAAGTTGCTCACTACTGCCCGTTGCTGGACAAAACAAAACGTGCATATCGGCAGAAAAGACGTGAAGAAGAAAAGATGTCAATTATCGATCATAGAATTAATTTTGCTTCATAACAATGCCCATCGCTATACAGCGAACATGACGCGCGAAAAGTTCTAAGAAATTTATTGAACAACACTGGAACACCCTCCTTGTAGCCGAGAGTTTTTATCATATGATTACCACATGCTTAGGCATTATGAAGAAGCATTAGGAGGAGAGATTATATTTATTTGTATTTATGTTGGCCGCAAGAGGGATATAGGCCCTAAAAGGAGGGGCCAGACGTGGGATTCTCTCTAAAGGAACCGAACCCGTGTTTATGCAAATAAATCCACGGTTCGAAGAAAACCACAGAAAACTCCGAACGACTAGACCGACCGTCGCGATTGGGATCAAACCCGGCATCTCCCGTCTACCAGCTACGAGACATTAGGAGGAAAGATTCATTAGGAAGTGAACAATTCGGCGATGACACTGCTGTAGAATCTTCATGTGCAATTGGCTAGAGATACGCTCCGTTTCTTTCTATGAAGACGGCATCAAAAAACTTCCCATCCGTCGGAGAAAATGTGTTTTGAAATCAAGGGATATCTAGAAAAATAATATGTAACTTTCTGTATTTTATCTTTAAATTAGAAAATGAAAATTCTGGTTTATATTTGATTTTCATTCATATTTGCCGATATCCCCCGCAGTATTGTCATAGCAATTTTTATGCAATTTTTCGTTTGCATCTTTGAAAAGTGTATGAAGATATAGATGGAACTGAACCAAACTTCACTCATATGTTTTCGGCTATGATACCAGTTTTCAGGGGTTTAAAATGGAAATATTCTTCCAGAAAGCAGCTGTGTAATAGCGATTTTTACGCGATTTTCGCCACTTTTGGTAGTTTAAACGAACAAGTTATTAATATTTAACCATGAAATTTTATTAAGATGTATTATCATTGACCAATGTTTGGATAAAATTTTGGTGCAATATGCTCCGAATTTGGCGCTATGATAATTAGTTTTGTTCAATGTTTGTGACGGGCACTTTAAATTCAAAACTGAATCACCCATTCGTATAAACCAGGTTGAAATTGCAGATTTATGATAAGCATTTTTTCCTCTTTTTTGATACATTACCCATGTTCAGATACATTACCCACATTAAACCTAATTACAAAATATTCCACTCCCAATGGTTTTGAAATTTTTACTCATAAAAAATTTAAATCGTTAGTTAAATAATAATAATAATAATAATAATAATAGGTATTTACGTATTAACGCCACCGCAGCTACAGGTTTGGTGGTTTTTAAGTACCGCCAATCTACACTTAAAAATTTTGCGACGAATCATAAAATAAAATACTTTATTAAAAATCAAAACATTTTCAAAATTCAAAACACTTCATTTAAAAGCAAAATAGCCAATCGGATTTCGGTGGAAAATGAGCAGTTACAGAGTTTAACTCATCTATCATCGCTCCTAAAAAAAAAAAAAAAAAAAAAAAAAAAAAATGCATTTTCTTCTGTTTTTGACAAATCTCTAATCCGCATTTTTATAGCACTAATTATTGGCGTCAAAAATCAGCAAACAACTAGGCAACAAGTAATCCAAACGATCGTACGAGTGCAAACATGATTGCTCTTTATTGGCGCACTAGCGCAACTTCTGCTGCCTAATAATAAAAGATTTTTTTATTAGTAAATTTCTGTTCTTAAAATCTATAATAAAAAAATGCGCTTTTTCAAGTATTAATACGTGTAAGATATAAAAGGAAGTTTTGAGATTGACACATCCAATTAGTTTGTTCAAAAGTTTTATAGCGTTATCTTAGACAAATACTTGCACTACTCTCAAAAAACTATAGACTCACTAGATTAGTTGCAACAGTGCAATAAGAAACTCTTAAGTGAGCCTGTTCGGAAGTAATCTTTTGTCTACTCGAATAAATATCAAGAAAACGAAGAAAAACACCTTAGAATCTGTTTTTTTTCTTTAAGACTCATTGTGTGAAAAGTGAAAGGTTCTTATGTAAAAAAAAATATATATAATTGTTTTTTATTTATTTATTTATTTATTTTTGTATATAAAAATATATATTTGTAAAATATATTTTGTAAAATACATTTTATAGCAAAAAAGAAATCTAATTATTCAAATTTGGACCAAGTATTAATTAATAATAATTTCTTTAAGCTCAGCTGCTAATGTCTGGTGAACTTGTTTTGTTTAAAAAATTCAACTTTTAAGATTTAACAAAATAAAAATAAGTAATGAAGAATGTGTTTTAATGAAATGGAATTGAGTTAATTGTCTAATAATCTAACTAAACGATCTACCGCTACATGATAGAAATATATGGATACTATACAACTTGTCCACTGATTTTGTTACAATTTTACGTTTATTAATGAGAATATAGAGATTTTTTTTAAATTCAAAATATTTCGGCATGTTTTTACCTTATATCACGATGGGTTTTCAACCACATTTAATGCCAGTTTCAGAAAAATTGAGTAAATATTATTGAAACAATATGGTGAAGTTAAAATATAAATATATTTATAATTTTATAAAGTGCGAGTAGTTGTATAAAAAAGCGTTTTATGCGTAGGCGCGAAAGATATCAACGACGTTTTGTACATAATTTAATATTCAACTCTATGGAGCAAATCATAGAAAAAAATCAGTCAAATATTGTGGAAATTCAGAAAGATATCGGCGACAGAAGTGACCTGATTTTTAGTTCTCTCTAAAAACAGTTGAATGATAAGAGATTTTCCAAAAATTTTCAATTTAATTTAATTTTTTAAATTTTCTATTCTTCATTGATGCTATACATTTTTTTCTTTTGTAACTACTGGAGCGAACATGTTCAATGATAAAAAGAAGTATCAAAATCGAAGTATTTGTTCCATATCTTCTCATTGATTATTATTAAATACTAACTTTTTCACAAAAATCAGTCAAAAATTGACAATTTCTGGAAATTCCCTTATTATCCAGCTGCTTCTAGAGAAAACTGAAAATCAACTCACTTGTATCGATGGTATCTTTCTGAATTTTCACGATAATTGACTAGATATTTTTTATAAGATTAAGAATTGACTATTAAATTGCATAAAAATATCATTGTAATTGTTCCAGCAAGCGCAGATAAGAATTTTTTTCACAGAGCTACTCATATTTCATAAAATATTTCACATGTTTATATTCTAATTGCACTATATTATTTCTGCTTTATTTTGCAAATTTTTTGAAACTGGCGTTAAATTTCGATAAAAAGCTTGCAGAATATAAGCAAAATACATGCCAAGATTTTTTTTTTTACTTTTCAAAAAAATTGCTATATATCTATGAATATACGTTATATTCTTTAAAAAAAATCAGTGTACATGTTGTTCAGTATCCACATATTTGTATTTTGCAGCGATAATTATTTCGTGCATTTTAATGCCTAGGGTGATGGCAAAAATCATTTTTTTCTTTGATTTTTTGACTAAAACCAAATTGTCCTCCTAATCAAGTGAACGTTGATAAAAATGAGGTAATGAAGTAATGAAGTAATCTTTATAATCCTGAAATTCTAAAACAATCAGACAAGCATATTTTTGAATATTTGTCAAAATGTCTAAAATTGAAAATGTCCATTCATTAATGGACATAAAGTATATATAACTTGCAGAATGAAAAGCTTCAACATTTATAAGAAGAATTATTAAACTAAAAGTTATATCAAAATCTACTTTCTAATGATCGCAGAGAGTTTTATTAACTATTAAGAAATAAATCGTGTCTCTTTTAAACTTTAAGTGACTTTAAGTCTGAACTAAATATTTTATCTATTACGGAAATTAGGAAAGGCGTTACAAATCGAAAATGTTAAATTGATTCACTTTCATGTTGTCAAATGTATTGTATTAAACAGTAGTAGGAGAAAATTTCTTATGTAAGAAGTGAAATAAAAAAGCTTCAGACAAATTTATTTAATTTTAGAAATAGTTCATTTTAATGCTGTTTAGAAAATATTTTAGCTTAGGAAATAAATGTTTCATTTAAAGAAAAAAAATGTGAAATTTTGTGATATTTAACTCAATGTTCAATAGCTGGTACAAGAGCCAAATACAAAAAAGACAAGTTCTCTATTAAGCATCTAAGTGTCTGACAATACTATAAAATATTTGTGTAAAATTACTCCATAAAATAAGGGCAGACTTGCTGTCTCCAATTTTATGGAGTACTTTAACCGATGTAACTGGTGTAACATTGCAATGTTATACGAGTATTATATGTTTATAGTACTCCATTATATAATTGAAAACAATTACTCCATAAAATGGAGGTAGCAGATGCCATCAATTTTATGGAGTAATGTTACACAAATGTTTTACAGTGATGAAAAATTTCTTGATTAGGCAATTATCATTGAAATTTAAATGGAAATAGATGAAGCAACATGTGAATTCAACAAAGTCTATATTTCACTTTGAAACACATAATATGCATGAATGTATACTGGAATATTGCATAAAATTGTAAAAAATAATCACTCTGCATTTAAATTTTGAGTAAAATAACGCAAGAGAATTATATAAACATACGTATAGTTTCTTTGAAATTTCCTGAACTTTTATTCTACAAGTTAAATTTTAATTTAAATGTACTTATAGTTAGTGAACTGTACATTTGGTATTATATCTATATCTGGATAACACTATTGTTTCTCTTAAGTTCTCATTGTAAAATGTATTTATCTTTATCTTGTGTGAAAATGTAGAATATAAAGGTGTGGAAGCAGTAATTAAATTACACGATTTCGTAATTTTACCACAAAAAATTGGGAGAAGGTTGGAAAAGCTAGAGCTTGCTAGCGTAACTAACTGTCAGAATATTGCTGAATCGTATCGATATCCTAAACATGATATAAGCACAGAATTTATTGAAAACTTCGAACAACCGAATTCATAAACACTTTTCAACTTTGTTGGAAAGTGTTTATGAATTCGGTTTCTCGGTTCGTCTGTTCCATCTTTTAATTCTCGTAAATATACTCAGATTTTCCTGGAAGTGTTAAAGATTAAGTAGGATCACCAAAGAATTTTTGGTATTATATATATGAAACATGTAGGATTAATAGTTTATAATGGAATTTAAAAAAATATATTGCATTATAGTATATGAAAAAAAATCATTTGCAGGGAGTGTTGATGAGATTACGTTAATTCAAATGTATTGAAACTTTAACAAATCATTGAATTTCATTACGATTACTTTTTTAAGTGGCATTTATAAAAAATTATTATTATTATTATTATTATTATTATTATTATTATTATTATTATTATTATTATTACTGGGACACACAAAATAATTCGGTTACTGTGTTTGAGTAATAAGCGTTTTAAATTTCGGCATGCCCTTTTAAATTTAACTATTTCTTGCATTTTACTCGTTATACATAAATACTATAGATAGTATACAAGACTGCACAAAGGTATTCATGTATCATTCTCCTTATTAGAGGAAATCGCAGGACGAGAATTGTCAACTGAGTTATATGTATTTCTCATGTGAACTAAATTTTGGCGTGTGTGTTTCTGTATGTGATATATCGATACAAATTTATGTATTATATACAGTTTTTCTGAAAAAAATTTAGATAATTTTCTGCTTGTAGATAAAAACAGCTGAAAATTAGTTTTCAAATACGTTGCTTCCATATGGTTGAATAATACTTAACATTATAAGTTATGAAACGGTGCAGATTTGTTTCATTTTTCTGAATGTGTTAGAAAATGTTTCATAATCTATTCTTGATGCATGATTTTTTTTTCTTGATTTGTTTTCCAGAAAATCCCATTTACGTTAATAGTTTTAAGTGAATAATAAAATAAATTTTTAATTTAGTGAAAAAATGCGTTTAGATGTAGATCAATAAAGCAAAACAGATTTATTCCAACAAAATTTGGAATAAATCTGACTCAATATTTCTTATGCTTTGATAAAAAAATTAAATACTTTAACTGAATTTTGATTTTTAAATATTACAATAACAGCTTTAATAAAAAATAAAAACATTGCATCCAAAATAAATAAATAATAATAATACAGGATTTTCTTTTTCCAGTCAACCAAAAGAAGATTACAGAAATTTCTCTCAAAAAACGAATAATTAATGCATACATTTTGTTTAACATACCTAACACGGTAATAATAATGAACTATTCGTTTATTAAAAACTTCTAATTAATAATAATAGTGTTTGTAATGTAAACTGTAAAAGAAATGAAACATTTGAGCAGTATAAGCTGATTAAACAAATAATTTTTATAATGTTTTGAAAAAATGTATTATTTTTCACTTAATAGATAAAACAAAAGATACTTCAATTAAATCCAAAAGATAATAGCTGACATCCAGAAAAAAAATTATTTATCTATGTACTTTTAATAGTATTTCAGTTTAATTCTTATTTCAGTTTTTTTTTAAATAGGAGTGATAAACTTTTGTAGTACATCATATGTTGTTTTATAAGTTTTTATGCTATTATATCTACATAGAAAAATGCGCTGTTGTCTTAAAATACTCTGATTGGTTTTGAATTTCTAAGTGATTTTTCGAACTAAATTTTTATAATTTCTGAAATTCCAAAATTTAATTGCAAAAATCGTTAAAATATCGCATTCTACGCCAAAAAATTCGTTCTCTGCAAGCAATCTAAAACAAGAAAATTGTTATGTCAAGCATTCTTTGCAATCAGAATGCGATCTTTTCAAAATATACACCTTCCGAAACTTCTGTATAATGTTTTTACAACTTACCTAATAAACAAACCGTTAACGATCTTTGTTTCTGGGAAAATTAATTTTGAAATCAGGGTCTTATTTGCTGAACACCCTGTATATGTGTAGTAATAAAAAAATTTCGCCTCAATTCTAAATTATTTCCAAATTCTTATAATATTTAACTTTTCCCTTTAATTTTTATAGTATCTTAACATATTTATTTTAATTCCAGAACTTTAATTAATATTTCCGTTATTTTATTTTATTCTAAAATACATTAATGAAAAACGTTAGTCAAAGCAACTCTTTTTCTAAAATCCCATAACTTAATTTTATTCTTTTACCTGTTGCATAATATTTTTGTATTTATGTTCTAAAAAACCATTTGATTACCCACAATTCCCTTCTGAGTGACGCTAAAAACCATATTGCATCAGGTAATCTTCCTACGATCTGAGAGAACTCTTTTTCTTTTTCGCGGGGTAAAATTTTCGAATAGGTTGAATTCACTATTTAAAAATAAGTAATTGGCAACATAGATCTTAGTCATAAAATCCTGTATTCTTTAATAGAGTCTGATAAAACCTAATTACACTGGCTTCGGAGTTAGATTTTTACGTTTTTCTTGTGCTATCAAAACTACTGTCAGCTGATGACAAGAATTTATCTGGTGAAGTTTCTATGTTAAAAAACATCTTTTACTTATAATGGCTACATCTTACGCCGTGAGAAGGATTGTTCCCCCGTGAAATGAAATATGAATAAATGTGATTAAAAATATTCCATGCTTCTGCTTACTTTCAGTGGAAAACATGTCAAAGGATATTTATTTGTTGCTTTATGACCCAATGCCTTACGACTGCTAATTCTATGAGCGTTCTTCACAAAATTTTCGTGCTAAGTGGTGTGACGTATAACAAAAATTACTATTCTACTAACAGAATTCTACAAAACTTAAAAAATCCTGTTTCCCTTATCAATAAATAAAAAAATAGCTTTATCGTTAATTTCTGGCCTTGTAAAATCGTGGTTTACAATGAAAACAAATAGACGCAGTCAGAGGTATTTCGCGATTTCTCAAAATGTGATTTTCTAGATAAAACGAGTTTTAAAACTTATGTCTTTAATACATATATATACGAGAGTATCATTTAAAATTTTTATGTGCGTGTAAATACTGCTTTTATTCAGGTATATTCTTCCTGTTTATTGAATGAAAATGAAATTTTATTCGCTGAACGAGATTTCGACATACAATTCTCAAAAATTGAATTTGAAGCAATTTGCATTAGCTGAAGAATGTAAATGAGGAACATTTCTGCTTGTATAAAGTTTTTCTTTGATGATTTTTATCCTTATTCAAGCAATTGCTGGATACAATATTTGAAAAAAAAATCACATTAATTTGTGCGCAAAGTAAATGTATAAAATAAATATGCTTCTGTGTTGAACTAATATTTTTAATAAAATCTTACATGATTTACGTAAAAAAAGATAAATTTTTAACTGTACTACGTTATTTTACAGTTGTACCAATGTTCTGAGAAATGGAACTGAAAATAAACTAATGATTTAATTTAATCATTTTTCTTCTAATAAAAACAAAAATAATGTAGCGTTTTGTTATTTATATTGTTGAATTATTGTTTTACAGCTGCTATTTTGAAATAGAGTATAAACAGGCATAAAACTCTACATCTGAAAATGAAAAAAAATGTTATATGAAGTTATGTGGTTTGTGAATAAGAATGAAGTGTGAATATTGAAAGCTGCATAATGTAAGAATGTTTATGGTTGTTAATAACTTGTGAATATTTTTTTCAATTTCATTTTAATTTATTTCCATCGTTTAATACATGTAAATTTTTTCACTTACATAAAATTTGTATTTCTTTAAGGACAGACGAAATTTTTTATTCTTCTTGTTTGTTTAATTCAAAAACTCACATTAAAATTCATATGGGTTGTAGTTTTTGGGTAATTTAAATATGAAAATGCAATATTTTGTCAAAATAAACAGAATACATCATATGCCATATTTATGCTGAATTTTTCATCTGAGTTAATAAAAGAATATTTATAAAACATTCATATTTTAGGTCTTCATCATTCATCACAGACTTCCTTCAGGCATGTAATGATTTACATTTGTTTTGTATTTATCACAACTGCAATAAAATTGTCGTGACTCTTAGAATAGTTACATTCTATTAGATTTAAGTTTACGCATAAAATATAAGGAATCATAAAATTAATCTTAATAATACACATAAAATTCACAAATAATTCAGTAATTAAATGATGATGGATACATTTTAATATTTGTTAAAAAATTAAGTACTTTCAGCTATTTACCTAGCCACCATCAGAATTTCAGATTTACACGTGCATTATGAGCACTATTCGTCCTCATATATACTCATAAAAGCCTCGCTTCAAATTCGTTCATCCGACTTTCATAGTGATTGTCACTATGTAGAAGAAAAAACAGAAAATAGGTCAAAAAAGGTGAAATTTTTTTTTTAATTAAAAATGATTGCTTTCTGATAAAACTTAGCCAAGTATTTAGAAGGTTGCAAGATAATAAGTCATTGCATGGTTTCGGTTCATTTCGACGAATCTATAGAACTGGTAAACAGGAATGGAAATGCATGCAATGACATATTATATTATATCGTCCAACTATATGGTTGAATTTAATAAGAGAGCAATGATTTGTAATTAAAAAAAACCTCTTCCGTACGACCTCTTTTCTATTTTTCCCCGTGTAGTGGTATCAACCAAGGAACGCGAATGAACGATTTTGAACAACAACACCTTCACATGAATGGAGCAATATTCTATTTTCTGACGAGTCCCGTTTTTCTGTGCATCCGGATAATAGGCGTATTTTCATCTGGAGGGACCGTGGCAGTAGGAATAATCCTGCGTTCGTGCACGAAAGTGTCAGATTTGGCGGTGGAGGAGTGTTGGTGTAAGGTGGCATCTCCATTGACGGACGCACTGACCTCTACATCATTCGAGATGGAGCTCTGACTGGTCGCCGATATAGGGATGAGATCCTCAGACCTATTGTAGTCTCTTACGCTGCAGCAATCGGAGATAACTTCATTTTAATGGACGATAACTGCAGGCCACATCGTGCAAACCTGGTGGAGGATTTCCTTTTCGAGGAAGGAATCTTTCGAATGGAATGACCAGCGTGTTCTCCAGACATGAATCCAATCGAGCACGTTTGGGACGCTCTAGGAAGACGAGTTTCTGGCCGCCAACAACCCCCACAAACTCTCCAAGAACTGGAAAGAGTTCGTCTGGAAGAGTGGGACAGAATACCCCAATTCGTCATTAATAGCCTCATTGAGTCCATGCCTCAAAGGTGTTCAGCGTTGCTGGCCGCCCGTGGTAACCATACCCCCTACTGAAAATTATTTTCTTTGAAGAAAACACCTTTTTTATTCTTTTTTTCACATATGCACAAATTGTGTTTTTTTCCTTTTGTATACAAATGCGCAATAAAATGCATTTTTTTCTGCCAAACATGTGTAATTTATTCTCATATAACCTACTATGTCTGTCGACCATGTATCAATCAGCTAAAAAGTTTCCCAGATACAAAATCCACCTGAAACTACAATATCCTTTAATTGTTTTGAGCAGTGCATATGTTGTATGATAGAGACCTCTTAGTCTCAGGTTCAAAAGATTTTAAACAACGCTGCTTAGTTCTTAAGAAACAGGGGTGTCTAATATTATAACACAACTTAAATACTTGTCTTCTAACAGAAGGATAATGTTGATCATAGCTCAATTGGCACGCGCGCCGTCTGCTGGTTGACCCGCGGGCTCAATACTGGTACATGCTACATTTGTTTTTCTCAAATTTTTTATAAATATATTTGTAATTATAATTTAATAACTTCAATCAAAATTCTTAATATCGTACTTTAAATATAATATTAACATATTTTAATTCTAATTTAGCATTTTTAATTTTTAAACCATTATTGTTCATAATTTAATGAAAAAATAGATCTATTATTAAATAATAAAAATTCCAAAATCATTACAAAATCTATTGTAGCGTCCTCTGTTTATGATAAAATAATATTAATTCAAATAAAACAAAAATAAAAGCAGAAAGAAGATAAATGTGATAGCAAAATAATTTAAAGAGCAAACATACGTATTATAAATTTAAAAATCTTTAATATGCAAAAATAGGTTGTAATTTTATTTTTACGAAAATTTGTAATATAATTCCGTTTGTTAATTCTGCTTTGAAAACAAAGTAATATTGGCATCGTATTAACTTTACTTGTTAAGGCAATTCATAATGTATGTTTCTTTCAAATCGCGAATGGACAAAATTGTTCAATGGCATTGCATTTATAAAGAATATACAGGGTGAGTCATAAATATCGAAACAATAGGCTAGCTCCTTAAATATTGCCTTTAGACCCATACTTCCAATTGCAAAAATTTATAAAAAAAAATGTGAAATTTTTGATAAGATAAACTGCGACACCATGGGGGGTCTAGTTGAAAAGTTACGAAAATTAAATTTTTATACGGCCCCCGTAGGACAAAAATTCCAACTAGGAAAACTTTCCTTACTCAGTCCTGAATAAGACACAAAAAGTTGCATCTTCATATCTCCAAAATTCGCAAAGTTATAGCCGTTTAAAAAATTCATCAGGTTTTAAGGGATTAGACACAAATTGAAAAACGCGCAATTAAAAAAACAATGTTTCTTTAACAGTTCTAGAAAACGCGTAAAAAATATATTTCTTGATTTAGAATTTTGATTTTTTTTTCTTTTTTTGTGATGATTAGCATTATAATTTGCTAAGAAAATCACATTCTAAAATTTTTCATACAATTTATAAAAGTTTCATGTGGTTAGTACTGGTTTAAATGGGACAATCAAAAATCGTTATAACTCGTAACATTATTTATCGGATTTCAATTTCTTTCCATTTAATTAAAGATGAAAATCTGATTTTAGTTTTGTTCCAAGGGTTTTTTTATATTAATTTTAAAACTATTAAAAATATTTATTGAAAAAATAATATAACTTTAAAAAAAGTCATATTTTCAAAAAGAAACATTTTTTCAAATTTGCCGAAACAAAACTACTGTAAAAAAATAAAAAATGACGTGTTTCAAGTTCTTTTTTCTTTTAAAAATTCTTAACATTTAATAATTTAAAGACAAGAAATAGAGGATAAAAAATTCATTATGCAGAAAAACGAAGTGTATTGTTTAAATGTCCGTCAGTTATTTTAAGAAATGCTTTTTCTAAAATGCAGATTAAGTCTTTTTTTTCTTTTTAAATTTATCTCTGACAACTTCAGACTTTTTATCGTCCCCCAGAGGATGTTAAAAAATCTGTATTCTGGGCCCAGGTAGGGCCAGGACCGAGATGTTACTTTTTTCTGAAGACCCGCCAGTCCGGGCCTAGCGTACTTTTCATAAAGTAGGGGACTACTTCCTTCAACTTAGGTGCACTCTGGATGAAATTTTCAAACCCGGTCTCGACAAAATCCGTATTAAAATCACTGTCTCTGACTGACTTAATACGTACATAAAATAAATAAAATTCGGCTCAATCGAATTTTTTTTACGAAAAACATATAGATTTTAAAACTTTTATTTTACAAAAATAAATACATAAATAAATAAATAAATAAATAAATAAATAAATAAATAAAATAAAATAAAATAAAATAAAATAAATAATAAAAAAAACCTTTAAAATTTATTTTTTTTAAATAGATTATTCAAAGGCTAAAAAAATTAAATACAATAAAATCAGTGAAAAAAAATCTGCCTATGACGGAATTCTGTCTTAAACGGAAAATATGTTGATCCATGCAAAATAAATGCAATAGTACCTGAAAAGAAAATAAGCTCCAATTACATTTTCTAGGGAGAGCATCTGTCTATAACGTATTTTTTCTTTCCTATGTGATTCCGTCTTATAAAGTTTAAGTGTATAACATTTTTCAGAGTCTCCACGCATGGGATAGGGATTAACGATATTAAAATATAAGTGAAACATTTGCATATGAATAGAGATTCATTGATAAAATAAATACATTACAGCCTTTGGCGCTTCTTTAATAATAAAAAGTATAAATATAAAAAACGAAAAGCTATAAAAAAATTTTTTTGCTCATAAATCCTCCATATGAAACCTTTTTTTCCCACGCCGAATTAAAAAACTATGTAGAAATTTGCGAGTGAGCCGGGCTATGATTTAAACTATTTTCCAGACCGGTCCGGGTTATGATGTTGACATTTTTTCAGGCCACGCCGAACTTTTTCCCCTATGGGTCGGTTTGAGACCTGACCTAGATATTTTGACCCGGGCAGATGTCTGGTATACCAATTTAACCTAAAAACTATACACTGCTATTTTATGTCCAAAGAAAAAGCGCTATCTTAAACCGATTTTTATCAATTTGCAATTTGTGAATGTTCCCTAACAAGCGTTGAATCACAGAGAAGAAATCACAGTTTAGAGGCAGGGAAAAGTGGTGTAAGTCAAGAATTTTTGAGGATTTTGGGATTTAATATCTCTGCGGGATTTTTAGATACGGAGATGAAATTTGTTTTCTTCAATTTAGGAATGGATAAGGAATAATTTCCTAATTGGGAATTTTGACCTACGGGGGCCGTATAAAAATTTAATTTTCGTATTTTTTCAAATAGACGCCCCCATGGAGTTGCAACTTATCTTATCAGAAATTTCACCTTTTTCTATGAATTTTTGCAATTGGAAGTATGGGTCTAGGGGCAATATTTGAGGAGATAGCCTATTGTTTCGATATTTATGACTCACCCTGTATAAAATATATTTTAAAAGTAATTAAAAAAACAGTTTTATGATGTTTTATACAACTATTTAATTTCAAATCAAAAATTATGTAGGCTACAATTATAATTGATAAATAGTATTACAGCTTTTAACTGATAATTAGAACATTGAATTACAAATATATTTATAAAACAAAAAATGAGAAAAACAATTGAAGAGAGTCTTTTATCGAATCCGAGATTATAGGACAACGAGCAAACGCCGCAACAATCAATAACATTCCTCTCGTCATAGTTTAAGTTTTGCTATAATATTGGATCCCTATTTCTAAAAAGGATAAGGAGCGTTGCGTAAAATCCGCTGAACCTGAGACTAAAATGTATCTACCATATAGCAGATATTAAAATAATTAGAATCTGCGAGTGCCAATATTTGCCCTCTTCTTGTAAGTCTGTATTGAAACGAACAGAATAATGGGTATTTGAAATGTATTTCATTGAGTTGCATAGATAACAGAGGATCTGTCTTCCTGTATCCCGACATGATTCCCAGCGGTCAGAGCGGAAGGATACAATTGTGGTCATTTCATTTCGTTTTCATGGCAATAAATATTCTTCATCATATTCCCTTACATTATTAGAAATCCAATAATTAATTTATAAGCATAGCTTAATTAGAAAAGTATAAATTTGTATAATACTACATAAGAACACTAATATCTAACACTGACTACGTGGGAATTTTTTCACCTTTGCCTAGCATGCTTCATTTGCCTTGCAAACTTTTGACTGCCGATTCCGACTGCCGATTCCATTGTTCATATATGGAGCTCACTGACGTATCCTGACACATCCACTATTTTTTCAAAATCTAAGTCCCATGTGATGAATGTCCTTTCACCAGAAAAATTAAGGACAGCATCTCATATTTTACTCTCATATTTTAAAGCATATGTCTATCTTAAGGATTTTTTTAATATGAAATTCTTATTAAACACATGTATTTTTAGTTAAAACAGGGTATAAAACTATGAATTCAGTAATTTTTCTGGAATTTTAATTAACTTGGAAACAAAAATTTGAGGGTGACATGGTCATGAAAGTTTTGGGCCAACCATATATAGTATATAGGTATATTTGATGGTGCAGACTCTTTTTGGAAAACGTACGACTTATCTTGTGTTACAGAAGTAACCGAGAGTTTTAACATGCTGGTATAAGCAACGTTGTTAACTCTGGCACCTTCAAGAAAGAAATATGGAAAGGTCGTCTTCGATATTCACAATCCTCAGAATCATCAGTGAGGATAGACACTTTGTGTAACATTTTGTTGACTATCGGAATCTGTTTGGGGGTTTTAGACTGAAGCTGATCTTTTTGTGGTTCACTTCTTGGACATTTGTTTCTAATCAGAGAGAAATAATGTAATTACTGGCTCATTTTGCTATTTCAACATATTAAAGAGACACTTGGCTTTGTTCAGCCTAGATCTTTTGGACGAGAATCGCCCTCTCTTGGTCATGTATTACTTCTTAAGAAGGTCCTAAAGAAATGCACATCGGATTGTAGCATCATCAACATCCAGCGTCCTATCGAGCGCCCTGGCAGACTTCCTAGGATTTTCATCAAAATGACTGACGAATTCTAATACCTAGATAATTCCACAGCATTGACAATTTCGTATCGTATACGAAGAGACTGCCGAATCAAACGAGCAGACTTCGGTTTGCTCAAGAGATTCAAAAATGTGACAATCTCAAAATCGGAATGTTTTTAAGTCAATGAAACCACATCCAATGACAGCATTTCTCTTCACTTCCTCAGTTAGTCTAGGTTCTGACACATTCATATGTAATAAAAAACAATTTGTAATTACGATGCACAGAGTGATATTTTATCTATAATGTCTTCTCAAATATCTGCAGCCTTCTGTATGTAACTATTATATATGTATATATATTTTTAATGTATCGTGATTGCGTATATTTTTTTTCTAGAAACTGAAATCTCTCTTTTAATAGAGAACAATTCCCATCTTGAAAATGAAAAATTACTAAAACGGAAAATAGATTTAAACTTTGTTGCTTCGTGAAGAATTTTTTTGTATGTAAATATGGTCCAAAATCAAGAATTTAAGTATAAAATATTTAAAATGAAGATAAGTATAGACAATAATATAATTTGAAATTAATATAGTACATATATTTATTTTTTTAAGTTCCTTAGGAGAATAACTAAATATTTTTTTAAAAAGACATTTTTTGAATGTGTGCGAGTTTCTTAACAATATTACTTTCTTATATTTTCTGTTAACTTAATTTGAATTTGATTTTTTTCTTCTTTAGGTAAACTTAAAGAAAGGAAAAATAATTCTTTTAATATTGAATTAAATGCATTAATTTCCTTTTACAGTGTAAACTTACAACCCTAATGAAATCAAAATCAAAGATTTAAAAAGAAATTCTATTTTCAGACTTTGTTTTTAGGTATAATTTTTTTAAGTATTTATAGCTTTGAGATATATTAACCTATATATGAATGTATCGCATTTTGCGGAAGATTTTAAAACCCTTGTCTAATTTTTATTTTTATTTTTCTCTTTTACATGATTAAAGATTAAAAGCATATTTATTTCAGTAAAAAATATATATTTATATATTTTTTATGTAAAGTGTTAGATTTATTTCTCATTTTCATTTTAATTTTCAAATTTTTAATTCAAAACTAACACTGTGTAAAATATTTCGTGTAAAATTTTAAAATAGTTATTTTCCTCTTTAGTTGTAATTAATTAATTTTAAACTGATTTACAATGCAAATACAATCTCATTCAAACATGATCTTTAATACAAACATATTCTTAATCAAGTGAAAAGAAAAGTTAATTTAAAACGTGTTTTAGTTGAAGATTGAATAAAATTTACAAAATAAAGTTCATTTTTCATATTTGAATTACATACTTGATTGTCTTTTGTTTAAAAATGTAAATTTCTGAAGAATATATATTGACTAGCTATTCATTTCAAGAAGAAGAAGAATTAAGTGATTAAATATAAGAGCCTTCAATTATTTACAATTATTAAGAAATCGTGAAGGTTTCACAACTCTATGAGATTAAATATTGTGTAAAATAAGATTAAATTCAATTATAAATATTTCATTTGCTTTTATATGAGTTCTATTCTATTCTTTAGACATTTTTAAGGAATTGGAATATCAGATAAATGAATTGCGAAATGTAAAAATATATTGCAGACATGTTTCACAATAACAATTCGTTTCGATTTTTTCAATAGAGTTGTGCTTTTTTTTCAAATAGTTTACATTAAAAGAATTGTTGAATGCTCTTAATATTATTTGATAGAATAAGGGTATAGTTAAGTGTTTCAAATTTGCACTAATTCCATAATGCATTTTTCTACTACGAATTCATTATTTTTTAAAATCTAGTTTCATAAATATCGTATTCATTAATCTTATTTTTCTATTGACAAACGTATTGCTTCTACTTATAAAGTATACACAAATACTGGGTGGTTATGAAAAAAATATAACTTCCCCCCCGATATATGAAAACCTTGTGGCTTAACTAATCAACCAATCGAAAAAAAAATTACTGAAAGTAGATTTTTTAGATAAACTTATTTGAAGGTATGTGCTCAAGATTGTGATGAATTAAAACAATAGACCTCTCACGGTTATGGTACAGTGAAAAGAATTCGATATTTTCGAATGACAATACCAATTTTTTGATGCGCAAATTTGTCAGCGCATTAAAAAAACGTAAATGGCGTTGAAATGGTACACCTACGTTGAAAATTGCCGGTGTGTAAAGCACTTGCAAAATAGACCATTGCAAAGAACTAATGACAACACAAAAGAGAAGAAAAAAAATATTGATTTGAATTAGCAGTTTTCAACATGTTCACCTTCGCAGAAAATAACACTTTGGATACGTGAGACTGTTGCCAACAATGCCGAATGTAATAATGCAGAGTAAATCTGTGCAACTTTACTTTTCATATGGTATCTTTCAATTCTGACAAATTTCTTGGATTTCTTGTGTACACCTTTGATTTCAGATAACCTTTGAACGAGATATCTATTGGAGTGAATTCGGGGCTCGCATTAGCCACGAAACTGCAAAGTTACAAAAGATGATTATATAATAAAAGTGCTGCTGCAGTACTTGTCGAACAGATATGAAAACGTGTATAAGAACACCATCTTGCATCCATATAACATCATTAACGAAACTTCTCCGTTGCAATTCTGCATAATTGTTGTATGCCGAGCACTTGTAATGGACCAGGTTTTAATACATGTGGAAGTGATCTCCACAAAACAGTACGGACCGAGAACGGGATGTGTTTGCGATGCTGCACCACACATTTTAATCGATTCTGACCAACATGACAAAATGTCATAATGTAGTGAAGTAACCGTTATTAGGTGCATTTGTAATTATGTAAATACTATCGTCGTCGTTTAGTCCGTCCGTCTGCGTGAATATAACACCGCGAAAACTACCCAGCCGAATCGTTTGAGATTTAAAATATATAATTATTGTGTAGTTTTTCAAGTTATTTCAAATTTTATGAAAATTACATGTATGCTTCAATTACAGCGACTATCGAAATTATTCCATTACATTAAGGTCAATGGGAAATATTTTTTTCAAGTGCATTTTAATGATGTTACACTCTTTCAAACATAATAAAATTCATATGCATCTATGAAACATATAAAAAAATATACATTCTTTACAATCTGTGGTGCAAAAAATATTTTTTATTAATTTGCTGGATTACACAAAAGTATTTTATATATAATGGTATGTGGGGGAACATTGTTTGGGATGCGTTTTAATTATATTAAACTATTTTACATTTTATAAAAATTGGTGTACGTTGCTGAAGTTTACTAAAATTTTATTCCTGTATAATACAAAGCATATAGTATTTACTGTGGCACATGAAAGATTTCGAATATTGTACTGCACACAAACTACTGTATATTTTAAAAACTTCGTTATAGCATGAAAGCACCTCATTTGCTACGTTTGGTTTGCAATTTCCTACTTGTTTGTAACGGTTCTATTGGGTAGTTTGTTGAAAATATTTAACATTGAAATTACACTATTTTTAAAAATTATATGCGTCTGCCTACAAATTCAAATCTAAATTTCTAATTTCGTGCCAAACGTAATTTCATGTTACGATTTGTATAACGAAGTATAATTTCATAGTTTTGGTGATAATACATTTATTCATAATGTAAATGTATGCAATATGCCTTGTTCAACAAAAAATAAGAACTAGTCGTGCACATTATATACATATATACATAAAATCGAAATGTATAAATGTATTATTATACTTATATAAGGCGGATTGTGTATTTAAAAAGTAAATTTGAAATAAAATATTATGAATTATTTATGAGAGGAACGTGGATTATTTTATGATCATTTTTTTAATAATATTAATATATTTTAGGTTCAATTTTTAAATATTTGTAATTTAAGTTGTTTTTCGACTGCTGCAGAAATGTTATTTCCTTGCATATAATGTTTTATAATTTTGATAACTTTTATAAAAAGTAGCAAATATATTTTTGTTAAAATTTTTATTTAACCTCTTTGGTCCTTGGGTCTCCATCAGGGAACTTCTGTTCTTTTACTTATAAAAACTAAATTGTTGGGGGGTTTTTTTTATACATTTTTACATCGCTTCTTAAACTGGTATTAATAGCTGAATGTTTTTTGAGTTGAAAGCAAACAAAAAATGCCGGCATCTAAGCTGAATTCCTCATAAAATAAATGTTATTGTCATCTAAGTTTGGAAAATGCTTAAAAATGTCCAAAAGAGAGTGTGATCAAAAAAGTGATAATTTTTCACAAGTAATTAACTTAAATCTTTTTTCAATAAATCTTTTTGAGGATTTGTAGATTATTTACTTGTTTAAAGCTCTTAAATTTGTGATAACGTTAATTAAAGTTAATGATTATTAAATTAATGTTTTAAGGGGGTTTTTAGTTTTCGATCCGTATTTTTGAGCCTAAATTACTGAGTGCCTAAAGCATCAGTTTCAGAAAAGATATTTTTTCTGTCATTTACAATGTCATTTGTTTGGAATAAATCAATGAATAAGCATTTAAATTATTATTTTAGCTTTCGAATAGAAGAGTATAATATCTCTCTTAATTCCATATTCGATATTGTTATCATTAGACTTATAGCATTCTGTATTATTATTTCCGACAAAGAGAGATTGAGTTATTGATAAAGACGCATGAAAAAACGATTTTTCAAATTAATTTCCTTCTGGATAATAATGTCGAAATCCTAAAAATGATATATATGACAATGGACATTGGATATATTCATATTTTTCAATTTTCAATGTCAATAGGATTTAGAGCTTAGAAAATAGTTGTATATCAGGTGTTTTACAATGGTTTGTAAGGCACAATTCTGTTTCCATGCAGTTACCAATATCATTATATCTTTATTATTAGCATTGTAAATATAAATATAGTAATGATTATTATTTTCTCATTCTCGTTTCTATCAATTTAAAATTCCATACATACTATGAAATTAGATTGCATGCAAAAATTGTTGCTAAGGTTTGGAATACTGATGATATGTCGTGCAATTTATATTTTAAAAAGCCGGAGTTTGAGATACTTTTGTGCGATTTCAAAGCATAAATTTAATAAAATACAAAATAAAGGAATGGAATTAAATTTGAATAAATGGTAAATCTAAGGAACTTTATGGAGATTTTCGTATCTAAAAATTTAGAATTCTCGTTGAAAATTATTGTTATTCACTTTCCACAATTTATAAGCTTGCGTGTTGTTTCTAAACCATATTTCTAGGATAAAACTCAGCACATTTAATATCAGATTGAAAGTATATGCAACTGACATGCGGAAAAAATGAAAAGAATGTCAGAAGTAATAAGAGAATGGGTATTCATTCGAAGGTATGCAGACTTCACAAGTTAGACAGATTACTATCTCACAGTAATTAAAAGAAGAACGCGAAGAACGATGGGAATAAATTCAACTACAATTGAAAATAGTGGAACTAAGATCAATAAAAAAAAGCGTTTCCACGTGATCGGAGGGTATTTTTCAAGATGAATAATATTAGGGAAAGAGAGTAAAATGAAGGAAATTATCATGATCCACGTTGTTTAGTAAGCATTTTTAGTTGCGAAAATTCAATTAGTTATTATCAATTAGAGGATTTTTTATTAATGAGTTCAATGAATACTAATAAGGAAAGACCCAGTTTTGTTGAACAATATTGATACGGATATTGATAACTGCTTTGGTTCGAAACGAAAAAGAATTTTGATTTAATGGAGAGATTGCTGTGATATTAGCATTTCATGAATTTATTTTTAAAAAATCCATTAGATTTACATAAAAAACTACTAGCAACATTGCTGCCAGCAGATTTTGCCTTAAATTTAACGGATTATATATATATACAGGGTGTTTCGCTACCAGACCGACAAACTTTGAGGGGTGATAGTAGACATTAAGACAAACATTATTAAATGGGAAACCATGGGGTGCAAACGTCTTCCGTAGGAGATAGGGGCCATTAAAGTTTAAGGTCCAAAACTTCAAACGATTATAAAAAACGGAAAAAAGGGTGGATTCGTTTACGGTTTTCGCTAAAATCATTCTTTATATCACGATTTGTTTGTAAAAAATTTTTAACGGTTACGCTCAAAAATTGTCAATAGAGGGCGCTTTAGACTTTAGAGTAACGAGCAACTACTTTTTACCCTTATTTTGTGCATGGGGTTGAAATTATTTTAAAGTTTAGATTTTAACTTAAAATTTAATCCCAAAATCGGAAACATTGGGATCGAGTAACTAGCGAAAATTCAACTGTGAACAGAGGGGGAAATTTTAAACACTCATAAAAATTATACAAACTGTTCGATTTTGTTGCGGTTTGCGTGTAGGTCTTTCCCTTGGTAATTATTTTATTACAGCTCTTGTGACTCCATTTTTTGATAGAGGGCGCTTCCGAAACATCTGTGACATTTCAATGGCGTTACTCCTGGGTGTTTCACTACCAGACCAACATACTTCCAGGAAACGTTAGGGCTGTATAGCGACTCGAAATCACATAAGAATGTAACGTTGAAAATGCCTTTTTTGCGAGCTGTGGTTAAAAGAAGCAGGTAACGTTAATGTGGTAGAAAACAACTTAAAGGT
Source organism: Maratus speculifer (assembly GCA_964019185.1). Lineage (NCBI taxonomy): Eukaryota > Metazoa > Arthropoda > Arachnida > Araneae > Salticidae > Maratus > Maratus speculifer. Next base: position 272,788,792 of record OZ025289.1, on the reverse strand, counting down.
TAAAGGTTTTATTACAAAATGTGTCCGAAATTACGATCAGAAGTAGTCAGGCATGCTTGGCAGCAGCGTCGCATGCAGTTCCTCACGCTTTGAAAGATTCCTGGCATCTCGGATAGCTTTCTGGCAGCTACAGATATTCGAGCTGAGGGGTCTTCCACTGACGGTACGAGAGTCTCATACATTCAACTTTTTATTTGACCCCAGCAGAAGAAGCCCATACAGATTCAGATTCAGATTGAGCCAGGTGGGAGGGGGGTGGATACTAATTGGTTTGAGCTCAACTAACCCCACCCAGCAATGTTTATTTAAAAAATACGGAACAATTATATAGTAATAAAATAAAAGTAGGCAACAAAAAGTAATTGATATAATGAAGTAGGTGCGACGATCTGGCAGGCCAACGAACCGGGTCACTATTACCTTTCCACCGCTGTTCATATGTTACGTTGAGGTGTCTGTGAACATCAATGGTAAAATGCGGAGGAGCCCCATCGTGCTATAGAATGACGCAACGAAAGAGGAACATGTGCTTCTACCAGAAGTTCGACAGAACGTGTTGTAGAAATATCAAGGTACATATTCTCTGCTTCTTTTAACCCTAACTCATAAAAAAGCATTTTCGACGTTACGTTATAATATGATTCCGAGTCATCTTTGCATCCCTAACACTTCCAGGAAGTATGTTGGTCTGGTAGTAAAACACCCAGGAGTAATGCCATTGAAATTTCGGAGATGTGTCGGTAGCGCCCTCTCTGAAAAAAATGGGAACACCAATGCTGTACGTCATTTTGAATAAAATTATTACCAAGGGAATGACCTACACGCAAACCGCAACAAAATCGATAGTTTGTCAAATGTTTATGAACGTTCAAAATCCCCTCCTCTGTTCACAGTTCAATTTTCGCTAGTTACCCGATAACAATGTTACGGATTTTGGGATGAAAATTTAAGTTAAAGTCTAAACTTTAGAATAATTTCAACCCCATGCAGAAAATAACGGTAAAAAGTAGTTGTTTGTTACTCTAAAGTCTAAAGCATCCTCTATCAACAATTTTTAACGTAACCGTTAATTTTTTTTACAAACAAATCGTGATATAAAGAATCCGTTTTTTATAATCGTTTGAAGTTTTAGACCTTTAAATTTAATGGCCCCTATCTCCTACGGAAGACGTTTGCGCCCCATGGTTTCCCATTTAATAATGATTGTCTTCATGTCTACTATCACCCCTCAAAGTTTGTCGGTCTGGTAGCGAAACACCCTGTATAATACATTGTGTGATATGAGTCTTACTTCCTCAGGCACAAAATAGATATGAAAATAGCAACAAAACTCAGATGGAAGATATAGGGTAAAGAAACAAACTGAAGAAACAGCCAATAGGAAAAAAGAAGCCAATAGCCAATCGCAAAACATAATAATGCAGAATAGAAGGGGAATAGCGAAGCAAATTTAAAAAACAAACAAACAAAAGAAAAAGAAAAATTAAATTAAGTTAAAAATAATTTATAGTAAAATAAAAACATGCACAAATATTAAAATATGGGAGCATATAATATTGAAAATTATAGAAATATCAAACGAATAATAATTAATGCGAAAAAAAACCATATGATAATATTGAAACAGTTTTTTCAAACTGCAGAGAGCATTCTGGAATCAGATTTTATCTTTAACAATAACGTCACGATTAATATAAATAGCTAAATTTTCAAGAAATTATCATTCAGAGACACTATTTGGCATTAAAGATAATTTTACAATTTGGGAAATTAAAACTATGGCCACATTCCCAAGAGTGCTTGGCAATAGAAGATTTGGAAAATTCTTGAATTAATTACATAACGGGAGTGTTGTTTTAAGCGGATTTCGAGATTCTTCTTAGATTGATCAATGTGAGGTAAATCACAGATATTTCAAGGAACATTATAAATTCCCTATTTGTGAAGATAAGGAACAGAAGATTTAGTGAAGGGGAATTGAAATTTATTGACAAGCTCAAAGCTGTGAATTTATTGACAGGTTGTAATGGCTGTGATTGATCTTATACTGTCAAACTAAAAGGAATTTCGAAATATGATTAAAAGAATATTCCCGTTATGTAATAATCAAGAAATTTCTAATCTTTCTTTTGCCTAGTACTCTTGGGATTCTGGCCATAGTTTTAATTTTTAAAATGCTAAAATTATCTTTAAAACTAATAGTATCTCTGAATCGGACATTCTAGAAAATTTAATTATTTAGCTTAATCGTGAAGCTATTGTTAATGATAAATCTGACTCCAAAATGCTCCCTGCAGCTTGGAAAACCCTTTTCAGTCCTAAAGTAAAATTTATTTTTATTTGTATTAATTATTATCATCAAGAATTGTAGACAACTGCATTTATAATTATAACGCTTGCACTCACAACAGATAAAAAGATAACTTTATTTATCAGTAAATACATCGGCATTATCATAACAAAAAAATGCTGTAATAAAAAAGTCTATACATTATAAATGACATTTAAAAATTAAACCTTTTCGTTAAATGTTTTCGTTTTTTCTTCAACATCATCAGCTAGCATACTGAAAAGCATTCCTTCTCGAGCTTTTATTTCATTTGGAGATTTACCAAATTCCTCATTTTCCTCTTTTTTTTCTCATATTTTTCACTTCTTTCTTCAAGCATTTTCGATCATCTGGGGTCAATGACCGCATGGGTCATATCATTACAAGGTTTTTCTTTATAAGTATTGATTTCAAGAGTTTCACGGATTAGTGTGTTGTGTAGATTATCGAAATTAGCTTTTTTGTATGTGTAGAGATTCTATTTTAAAAGGTATCTTATGGTTGTTTCGCGACAAAACTGTATTTACACTCAAGAGCCAAAACATTATGACCACCTGCCAAACACGAGTTGTCCCACCTTTGGCGCGCAACACAGCTTCAACCCGCCTTGGCATGGAAGCCACAAGTCTTTGGTAGATGCCCGGAGACAGATTGTACCAGATGTTTAAGCAACGGTCACGCAAATCCGAGATATTGCGAATTGGTGGTGTATGAACTCTGAGCTGTTGTCACATGAAATCCCAAATGTGTTCTATCGGATTGAGATCCGGTGAGTTAGGCGGCCAGGACATTAAATGGAATTCAACATCATGTTCCTGGAACCACTCCAACATAATTTTAACCTTGTGACACGAGACGTTGTCCTGTTGGAACATTCCATTTCCGGCTGGAAAAACAGAGACCATGTAAGGGTTCAACTGGTCCACAATGATGTTCAGATAGCCTGTAGCTTTCATGATCTGCTATACCATAACCACGGGTCCCAGGGACGCCCAAGAGAACGTCCCCCAAAGCATAATACCGCCAAAACCGGCCTGTGTATGACCTACAGTACATTGAGGGAGCAACAGTTCGCCTGGAAGACGGCGTATCCTGACCAGTGTTCTCGCTGTCGCTCGCCAATGCGCCAAATTGCGACTAAATTCTTCATTTGGCGAGTAAACAAGCGATTAGATTCGCCAAATTGCTAGTGCTCAATTTTTGCTTTCTCTTTTTTTTTTCTTTTTCGTTTTTCATACATATGCATATATATTTAATATATAAATATTTTTAATATATTTGTAGCAGATAGTTGAAATTAGATTAATAACAATAGCTGTCACAGTTATAAAAACTTGGGTTATTTTAGAACATATTGAAAATACGGGAATACTTTAAATAATTAAAGGCTTTTTTTCTGCTACACAGCGAATCTATTTTGCTAATACTTTTTTCATTTGGCGAATGTTTTTTATTTTTAATTAGCCAAATTACTAACGTTGGTCAAATGTCAGCGAGAACACTGATCCTGACACGGCCATCAGCTTGATGAATCACAACCGTGATTCATCAGACCAGGCAATTCTCTCCCACTGATCCATGGGCCAGTCGTGATGTTCCCAGCCCAGCGCAGGCGCAGTTGGCGATGATGCTTGGTCAACAAAAGCACACGAGTGGGACGTTTGCTGCGTAGCCCCCTATCCAACAATGCCCGCTGAACAGTGTGCTCCGATACAATTCTACATGTCCCTGCATTGTATTGGGCTGCCAGTTGAACCACTGTCTGGCTCCGGTTTTGCTTCACCATGCGAGACAGTCTCCGACGACCTTTTTCTTTGATAGCGGTTGAACATCCAACACCACGTCGTCTACTGCTGGTTTCACCGTCATTCATCCACTTTGCATACGTACTAACAACTGTAGATCGCGAGCAACCCACGAGTCGTGCAGTTTCGTAAATACTTGTTCCGAGCCTTCGAGCCATTACAATCTGCCCTCTATCAAAGTCGCTTAGATCCGCAGCCTTTTCCAATACACACAGAAGTAAGTGAAAGAATGATTCTTCTGACTCTCCAGCAGCAGTTAAATACCACTTCCACCATATCACGTGCCTTCCACGTCATCCAAGCGAGTTCATTGCAAAATGTAGGGGTGGTCATAATGTTTTGGCTCTTGAGTGTATTTTACCATATTACAAACCTCTTAGATGCTCTTTTTTTCTTTCAGCGATTTTCCTTTTTTATCATTCTTATGTATTGTATTTTTTTCGTTATTTTTATTTATGCAACTTATTTTATAAACTTCTGCAGTCTGGGTTTCTTTATGTTTTTCAATTTCATTTCTTATTTTCTTGAATAAGGATGGATGGGGGGGGGGGGGTTATTGGAATATGTTTACCTAATTTTTTAAATTCTCTTTTGATCTTTAACGCTATTCCATTCAGGGGGGAGTATATCTGATATTTTATTGTGCGGGTTGGATTCGGCCAATTCTTTCAGTAGCTTTTAGGATAAGTTTATTAATAGTTTTTTCGGAGTGTCCTGCTTTTAAACCTATATTTTCAATTATTTTTAATTCTTCTATTGAAACATACATATAAAGCTCTATTTATATATGAATGGAATGCTGCTAATCTGTGGTAACGGTATATGGTAATGGAGTATTTTCTTTATGTGAAATTATGTTGAGGTTTGCTGTCGGTTTTTTATAAACTGTAAGTATCTATTTTATTAAATTTACGAGTTATTTTTACATCTAAATATGATATTGTATGATTCACTTCTTCTTCTATAGTAAACTGGATATTTTTATCGTATCAATTAACTTTTTTAGGAGGTTATCTAGGTTAATGCGTTTGGTTGTTATAATGAAAATATCACCAACGTATCTAAGACATAGACGGATTTTTGTTTTTTGTTCATTTATAATAATTTTTTCAAGGTTTCGGGTTTTCCATTCAGCTGCTATATTAAAGATTGGTGATCCCATAGAGACGACCTTTGTTTTGTTTATATACTTTGTTAATGAATTGGAAGTAGCTTTCATTAAGGATAAGATTTATTGCACTTTGTAAATTCGTATTTATTTTAGGTTCTAGATAATAGATTTTAACAGCATCATTAGTTACACTTGTCATTTCTTTTAAATTAATTGATGAATATAGGTTTTTAACATCTAACGTATCATAGAGTTGTCATGATTTGGATTATATTCTTTTAATTTTTGCATAAAATTCTTTGTTAAGTTTATAGAAATATCTGAGGGGAGGATTATTTTCATATATTGTTTCTTCATGTATTTTTCCAAATTATATGTCGGGTTTACTATTTTGTTTACTATAAGTCTCACACTATATGGAGCTTTGTGATCTTTTAATTTTCTAAATAGCATTGGAATGTGTGTTTCAGAGTCATATTTTATTGGTTTATCACCAAATAGCCAATCTTCTGATTTTATTAAATCATCGAAAACGTTTGCCTATTTCTTTAGGGGATCATTTTTTATAACCTCCGTATCCATTTCCTTTATTGCTTTTTCCATCTTGTTTACATAATCAGTTTTATTCATTATAGCTAATTTTCCTTGAAAATTAGCTGAATGTATATTATATGAATATCAGCTAAAATATCTGAGAAATATATATTTAAGAACAGCCTTTAAGTTAAATTTTTTGATGTAAGCGAAACATATTTATAAAAGAAAACAGTTTTATCGATATTTAATTTTTTCGTAAGAAATTATACTTAATTACCTGTCAAGATAGGCATATCAAACTGATTGACACATCAAAAATCAATTTTGAAGAATATCAGCAATAATGTCAACCTTTAAAATTCGCAGTCAACGAACACTCGGTAATTTTTAGCGAAATCGGACGAGTTTATTAACTTCTGCTAAAACATGAATGAACCTTCATCAAAATAATTTTTTAAAGTTAAGTAATTGTCTGCGCATTTTACTTATCATTTATTACTTACCCATCATACGCAGTATAGGGTAAGTCTTGCAATCGTTTTGAAAATGGAAAAAAATTTTTTGACGGATTTACACGTTTTAGATAGTGAAGATTCCGAAAAACATATTTTTAGAAAAAAAATTTTGCTGTCCTTCTGTCTGTCTGTCTGTCTGTCTGTCTGTAAACGCTCTATCTCCCGAACAAATTGAGATAGAGACTTGAAATTTTGTATGTAGTTAGTATGTAAGAATGGGACGAACCCTATTTAATATCAGCAACCTCGATTATCCGGAACTATTTTTTTCGGACTCTCGAAAAATTCGTTCTGATGAAAGGTATATAAAAATTTTCGAATTTTTTTGTTCTAAGGAATGGACGTAAAAGGCAATAAAATAACACACATTTTGCATATAGAACGAAGTCGATCGAATTATTAGTTGCCAAGATATTTGTAATCTTGTTTTCCACATTCTTCGATTTTTCATGACCCTGTATTTCATTCAAATTTCAATTCAGAAGTACATTCTAATTGAAAATTAGACGCTTAATCCGACGCAGTTAATAGTTAGTTAATAGAATTATTATTTTTGGAGTTATAAGGATGTTTCTTTTACGCAGTTCGGTACTACTTGAGTAGTTTGGCGTTTTATATAATTTGTCGAAATTGGTACATCAGCAGTTCTTTAATATAGCATTACTATGTATATTAACAATATTTAAATTTTGTTTATGAATTGCAATGCATTGTATAAATAGTTTCACATGTTTTATTTTCATATACATATCCATGATGGGTAAGTATTACGGTGGCCCCCAACGACTAGTTAAGTAATAATAAATGTCTCCATTTCTACGGCTTTAAACAGAAAATAATTTCTTGTAGATGTCATAAAATATCTTGAGAAATATATAATTAAGAACAGCCTTTAAGTTAAATTTTTTGATGTAAGCGAAACATATTAATACAAGAAAACTGTTTTATCGATATTTAATCTTTTCGCAAGAAATTCTAGTTAAGTATCTATCAAGATTGACATGGCAAGCATCAATCAAATTGTTTGACACATCAAAAATCAATTTTGAAGAATATCAACAATAATGTCAACCATTAAAATGACAAAAATTCGCTGTCAACGAACACTCAGTATTTATTAGCGATATCTGACGGGTTAATTAACTTCTGTCAAAAAATGAGTGAACATTCTTCAAAATAATTTTCTGATGTTAAGTATTTGTCTTCGCATACGGCACTTACAATTCTCTTATTTTTGCTAATAACTATTTGTTTTAAATTTTTATACTGGAACCCAAGTGACAATTTTGAGAGTGTAATCAATTATAATATCGCAAGTCCCCCCTCCCCGCCCAAAAAAGAAAAATCTTTCTGATCAGTATTATTGATTAATGTAAGTTTTTCAGCTTTAATTTGCTTCATAATGATTACATACGTTTAGAAAATTATTTTGCAATATAATAAAAAAATGTAGACTAAATAAATTAGTTTAATTTGTAAATTGTTTATAACCAACAATTAATTTTCTTCAAAAATGAAGCCATTTGAATGACTTTACACAGAAAATAATTTCTTGTGGATATCAAAAAATATCTGAAAAATGCATGTTTAAGAACAGCTTTTAAGATAATTCTTTTCATGTAAGCGAAACATATTGATAAAAGAAAACAGTTTTACCAATTTTTAACTTTTTCATAAGAAATTGTAGTTAATTGCATATCAAGTTCGACAGTATATCAGCAGTAATGTCAACTTTAAAAGTGGCAAAAACTCGCAGTGAACGAACATTCAGTATTCATTAGCGAAATCTAACGAGTTAATTAACTTCTTACAAGGAATGAATGAACATTCATCAAAATAATTTTCTAATGTTAAGCAATTGTCTTCGCATAAAACAATCACAATATTCTTATATTTACTAGTAACTATTTGGTTTAAATTTTTATATTGGAACCTACGTGACAGTTTTCATTTTCACGGAGAGTGCAATCGATTTTAATATTGTAAGTAAAGAAAAAAAATCTTTGTACTCAGTATTGATTAATGTGAACATTTTCGCTTTAATTTTTTTGATAATGATCACGTGCTTTTAGAAAATGCTTTTACATTTCAATAAAAATGTTTAAACTAAAGAACTTAATTTAAACTGCATATAGTTAGTTCACAAGCAGTAATAAAATTCTTAAAAAACATAAGCATCGCTAAAAGGAGAGGTAAAATTGTATTAAAAGTAATGAAATGTATGGTGGTTACTAGAAGTGTTTTACTTTTTAAATTTTTATTAAAAATGCACATTAAAAAGTGATCGTATTGTTAAAAAAAACATATGATATGTGATATTGATTTCGCATCATTTTCAAACTTCTGCAATTTATCGAAAATCTATATTTAGAAAAATTATAACATATAAATATATGAAATAGATAGTGATTTAATTTTCTTGTAACTTCAAAAAAATTCATTTTAAAATCTTATATTTATCATAAACTGGGAATTTCCAGCCCATTTTTCATGGGTCACGGTTGGCCCACAATGTTATTTGAATTATTAAGAATGAAAAGTTTTTTGCAACATGAAAAGATTTCCGAAACAACTTATTACATCAAAATCATAAGTATAAACTTATGTATATATTTTTTTGTGTAAAATAAATTTCTTTTGAATTAAAAAAAAAGTTATTCACTAAATAGGTTTTATATTAATTAGTATTTATTTAATTTCATCAATATATTAGGTTAAAGCTCTGTTTCAAAAATGTCTTTAATCGAAGCGTAAAATTAATTAGCTATAACTGATTGCCCTCCCAACAAAATCCAAGAAGAGACAAAACAACACATATATGTTTTGAAACACATATAAGTTCATGTTAACAAAGCCGCCTTTCTTGTTTTCACTTTTGATAAAGAATATATAAAAAATATTTTTATGCAACCAAAGCCTCGTTTTTTGATTTCACTTTTGATAAAGAGTATATAAACAAGAATTAGACTAAATATTTTTTTTGTCATAAATGTATATGCAGAATAATTTTAACGATCAACATAATAACAATACAGATATATAGCACATTAAAAATCTATAAATAAGCTGATACTGACTTTTCAGAAAAGAAATATTAAGAAAAAAAGTTTTAATTAAAGACTCCGGCCTTTTTTCTATCAAGAGCATGTGTATAAATATACATTTTTTCTCACTTATCGTCAGTGTACTGTAATAAACATAATACTGCTATGTTTTAGAGTTTCTTCAATAGTATCCGGCAGACTGTATTTACTTACTATTATTAAGCGAATACAATTAAACTAAGTATAAAAATTCTGATTAGAGTTAAATATTGCTACGAATGTATATAGTATGTAAAGTGTTTTAATGAATTACAAACTGCAATCTGTGGTGTAGTTGAAAAAAAAATATTTGTGGGAACTCACCTTTTCACTGAGTTGATGTTGATTCTACCAGATTTACCTAAGACAAAAATTAATTTAAAGCATTTATCTTAAAGCCGACTTTTTAAAGTTAACAGTTATAACTATTATATTCTAGGTTAAAAAAAGTTTTGCGGTTATACACGATATATGTTTGTAATAACTAGCTGCAAAGATTGAAGTCTGTACCACAAAGTGTGCACGTTCTCCAATGAAGTTCTTGTAACCAGATATCATCCCACGAACAATAAAAAATTTAACTAAGTAGTTTTCTGTGAGAACGAAGGCGGATATTCTCCGGACTTTGCTGTAGTCAGATGGACTCGAACAGCTCCAACGTCTCTGTACCATGTAGGCAGAAGATACCGTGCTACCTATAATTAAAATCTCAGTGTACAGAAAGTGAAGAGAAGTGAAGTGTTTTTTCTGTTTTTTTTTCTAAAGTTGTTTTTGAGATAAGTGCAGACGATAACGCAGCAGTGAGCTGCGAGTGAGTGTTATTCCTTTAATAAAGTGTTTTTTAAAGAACCAGTGCATATGGAATAATTTGTGTAGTGTGTGCTTAATAATTAACATGGACCGCCGAGCCGTAAGGTGAAAATAATTATTTATGAGAGTGAAAAATCATGGAATTTGAACGATGTGCTGATGTGATATTAAGAGTTCTATTATAGATCTGTCAACGTTCAACATGAGAATCTTCGAATAATATCGTGCTCAAACAAGTGAAATATTGTGTTGAAGATGATAAATTTAAGAATTATAATGAGTCTTCCTCGGAATTTCGCAGCGATTTGAGTGAGGTAAGAGCAAATTTTTAGTTTATTTTGATTAAATTATGTCTGTTATTGATAATCTAAATAAATACGAGCTTAAGCTTGTAGTTGAGGAATTGGGTTTAACTGCTCCTGAAAGTAGTAAAATTATTGATTTAAGAAATATTACTCAAATGAGCAGTTATTAAAAAGCATCGTTAATTCGGTTGTTGAGGAGTATAAATCACGAACAGAAACTGAGAAAACAAAATTAGAATTAGAAAAAATTAAATTAGCGCAATTAGAAAAAGAGTTAGAATTAGCAAATATTCGTAAAGAGCCATCCCAAAATTCGGAATTTGAAAAAATTAAACTAGCTCAGTTAGAGAAAGAATTAGAAATAGCCAAATTGCGTAAAGAGTCTCAGGAAAATTTGCCGTCTGTAACAGAAAAATCGGAAACGGGAATAGGGAACAATAACTTGGAAAGTTTTATTAAAAGTATTAAAACTTTAACTATTCCTTTACCAACGAGAGCTGAGTCATTTAATCTTTTTTTTCAATCTCTTGAGAAAGCGTTTCGAACTAAAAATGTACCTGAAGAGTTTATGGCCGAAATTCTGTTAAATATTCTCGGCGAAAAAGCGAGCAATTTAATGATCTATTTATCAGAGGAAGAGTTGATTAGTTATGATAAATTGAAAAATATAGTGTTAAGGGAATTTCAACCTACTGCACAAGAATGTTTAAACAATTTCAAGAGTGCACAAAAATTACCGTCGGAAAGTTACGTTCAATTTGCAGCTAGGCTGAGTTCAATTTTTCAGTATTACTGTAATTTGCGTGAGGTAAATGATTTTAAATCATTATGCGATCTGATTGTTTCAGATAAAATTTTCAGTTCTTTAGATCGCGAATTAATGAATCATATCGCAATTAAACAATCAGAGTCATATTTTAAACCACAGCAACTAGGAAGAGAATGCGATATTTTTTTGTCGATTAAAAATAAATCTAAAGGTGAATCAAATGTGTATTCGAGAAACACGATAAATGAAAATAAACGTATAGCGACAAATAAATTTCAAAATCGGCCTCAAAGGAGCGCTTCAAATATATTTTTTTCAGAAACAAAAAATGTCAAATGTGTCTTGAGTAAATCTAATGAATATCACGGTTTACATTCTTGTCCGCAATTCAAAAAACTGTCCATTAAAGATAGAGTAGAAGTTGTGAAATTAAATAAAGCATGTTTCAAAGGTTTAAATTATAATTGTTGCGCACAGAAATGTAAGTCTAAAAATTGTGCTAGATATAAACTACCGCATTCTGAACTAATACACTTTCCTAGAGAAGAAAAGGAATTAAATAATCAAAATAAAAATGTTGGTCATGTGTTTCAAACGGCTGCAGGAATAAAAAATTCACAACCCGAGGAAATCCTTTCTTACCCTCCGAGTCAGACTGTCGCCTCTAGTTTTGTGAAAAATAAAACAAAATCCGTTTTATTAAGTACGGCGCGTATCCTCATTAAAGATAAGATCTCGGAATGGCAGGAAGTTAGATGCTTACTAGATGTCGGTTCACAAGCATGTTTGATTACTTCACAGTGTGCTAATCGATTGCAGCTTAGAATTAATAAAACGAATACTTTAATTTCATGTTTGGATGACACTTCTATGACAATAAAGGGCTGCGTAAATACAAAAATCGCGAATAGAGATAAAAGTTTTGAAAGAGAATTGACTATGCTAGTAGTAAGGAAAATTACAGATTTAATTCCGCAACAAGTGGTTAACATAAATGTTGAAGTACGAGATTTAACTATATTAGCAGATTATAGATTTAATTTCCCTGATAAAATTGATATGGTGTTGGGGGCAGAAATATTTTATGAGTTATTAAGACCGGGACAAATATATTCTCAGAGTTCAAATTTACTTTTGCAAAATACCGTATTTGGGTATGTGGCTAGTGGATGCATAGAGCAGGAAAGTGATGTAAAAGTTCATTGTGGGCTAATTCGGGAGGAAGATTTAAACCAAACATTAAAAAAGTTTTGGGAAGTTGAAAACGTCGAAGTAGAGTTATCAAAAAGTAAGGAATTTGAGATATGTGAGCAACATTTTGCGCGTACGCATTGGAGAAATGAGGAAGGGAGATACGTGGTGAAAATGCCTTTAAAGGAAAATCCTTCGTGTTTAGGCCAATCTAGGGAGCTTGCTCTTGAAAAACTCAAATCGCTGTGGACTCGCTTATCAAAAGATAAGAAATACTTCAAATTGTATAAAGATTTTTTAAATGAATATGAAATGTTGGGGCATATGAAACAGTTTAAAGAAGTGAAAGAACCTGACGTCGTGTATTATGCTCCACATCATGGTATTTTCAGACCAGAAAAGTCCACCACAAAACTGAGAGTTGTATTTAACTGTTCTGCCGCAACAACAAATGGCACATCACTTAATTCATTGCAATATAATGGCGGTGTTATTCAGAATGATTTATTCACGATAATGGTTAGTTTTCGAGAGCATACTTATGCACTGACTGCGGATATTCAAATGATGTATCGAATGATCAATATTGATCCTAGTCAGCACGCATTGCAGAGAATTTTGTGGAATGATAATTTCGAGGAAGAGCCTAAAATTTTTGAACTACAGACCGTTACATACGGTACGGTTAGTGCGCCTTATTTAGCAATGAAAACTCTCAACCAGCTATCGATTGATGAAGGAGATAATTATCCGATGGCAGCATCGGTTCTTCGAGAAAATATTTACATGGATGATATTTTGTGCGGTGCACCTACGCTTGAAGAAGCCAAAGAGTTGCAGCGGCAGCTCATAGCGATTATGCATAAAGGTATGAGACTCCATAAGTGGTGTACAAGTGATAAAAATCTTTCGCTGACATATGAAGAAGGGTACAAATTTGAAAATGAAATTGAAACTAAAACGTTAGGGGTTTCGTGGAACCCAAGAGATGATTGTTTCACTTTTCGAGTTAAGGTGGAATTGAGCAATTCCTACACAAAGCGAGAAGTATTGTCAACAATCGCGAGACTATTTGATCCTCTGGGACTTCTTGGTCCAGTTATATCTAAAGCCAAAATACTAATGCAAAAATTGTGGAGAATCAATATTGATTGGGATGACGAGCTTCCTGAATCAGAGTTTCATGAGTGGCATCAATTTCTTATGTCATTTAAATGTGTAAATAATATAAAAATTTGTAGGTGTCCTCTGGGACTTCTTGGTCCAGTTATATCTAAAGCCAAAATACTAATGCAAAAATTGTGGAGAATCAATATTGATTGGGATGACGAGCTTCCTGAATCAGAGTTTCATGAGTGGCATCAATTTCTTATGTCATTTAAATGTGTAAATAATATAAAAATTTGTAGGCGTATTATAATTGAAAACCCAGAAATTATAGAAATACACGGGTTTGCTGACGCCTCAGAACGTTGCTATGGGGCAGCAGTTTATTGCAAATCCAGTGATTCCTTAGGAAATGTGATGGTGAATTTAATCGCTAGCAAGTCGCTAGTTACACCGATAAAGAGTCTAACTATTCCAAGATTGGAATTATGTGCAGCAGTGTTGCTAACCAAACTGGTAAACAGAGTATTATCATCCATGAAAGATCCCAGAGTATTATCATCCACTAATGTTTTCCTTTGGTCAGATTCAATGATTGTGTTAGCATGGATTCAAAAAGAACCTATCGACCTTAAGCAATTTGTTCAATATCGAGTGGCTAACATACAAGAAAACTCTAGTGCTGAACAGTGTCATCATATTTGCTCAGAAAAAAATCCTGCTGACAAACTTTCCAGAGGTATGGATTCTGACAAACTTGCAAACTGTGAATTGGGGTGGAAGGGACCTTCATTTCTTCAGAACAGTGATTATCCTCAACGTACAATAACCATACCAGAAACAAATCATGAGTTCAATAAAGAGCTCAAATTTAATGTTAAATCTTTGAATGAATTTAATGTTATAAGTTGTAATATCACCGAGAATTGTTTTGTATACAACTTGATTAATCTTAGTAATAATTATTTAACGATTGTGCGTATTCTTAGTTATATTTTCAGATTTGTGATGAATACAAGAAACCCTCTTTTTAAGTATAATGGACCCTTGAGTACGTCAGAATTGGAGCTTGCAGAGAGACATTTAGTTAAATCAATACAAAATATTGAATTCCGTGCAGACATACATAGTCTTCAGACTAAAGGATCGGTAAGTCAGAGTAGCAAGTTAAAAGGCCTCAACCCTTACTTAGATGAATTTGGAATTTTAAGGGTTGGTGGCAGGTTAAATAATAGTAATTTAAATTTTTCAAAAAAGCACCCGGTAATTTTACCAAAGAGTAATAAATTTACTGTAAATGTTATAAATTATTATCATAAGAAATATTTGCATGTTGGTGCGTCAACTTTACTATCCTTAGTAAGAAATAAATTTTGTCCAATAAATGGTCGTGCAATGTGTCGAAAGGTGGTTCATCAGTGCATTCCATGTTTTAAAGCTAAAACAGTTATTTCAAATCAATTGATGGGCGATTTGCCCAGGGATAGAGTCCAATTAGACTATTGTTTTAATATTTCGGGTGTTGATCTGTGTGGGCCATTTATTTCTCATTGGCGGATAAATAATATATTTCACTGTTCATTTCATTTTTGAACTTCAACACAATATTTCACTTGTTTGAGCACGATATTATTCGAAGATTCTCATGTTGAACGTTGACAGATCTATAATAGAACTCTTAATATCACATCAGCACATCGTTCAAATTCCATGATTTTTCACTCTCATAAATAATTATTTTCACCTTACGGCTCGGCGGTCCATGTTAATTATTAAGCACACACTACACAAATTATTCCATATGCACTGGTTCTTTAAAAAACACTTTATTAAAGGAATAACACTCACTCGCAGCTCACTGCTGCGTTATCGTCTGCACTTATCTCAAAAACAACTTTAGAAAAAAAAACAGAAAAAACACTTCACTTCTCTTCACTTTCTGTACACTGAGATTTTAATTATAGGTAGCACGGTATCTTCTGCCTACATGGTACAGAGACGTTGGAGCTGTTCGAGTCCATCTGACTACAGCAAAGTCCGGAGAATATCCGCCTTCGTTCTCACAGAAAACTACTTAGTTAAATTTTTTATTGTTCGTGGGATGATATCTGGTTACAAGAACTTCATTGGAGAACGTGCACACTTTGTGGTACAGACTTCAATCTTTGCAGCTAGTTATTACAAACATATATCGTGTATAACCGCAAAACTTTTTTTAACCTAGAATATAATAGTTATAACTGTTAACTTTAAAAAGTCGGCTTTAAGATAAATGCTTTAAATTAATTTTTGTCTTAGGTAAATCTGGTAGAATCAACATCAACTCAGTGAAAAGGTGAGTTCCCACAAATATTTTTTTTTCAACTACACCACAGATTGCAGTTTGTAATTCATTAAAACACTTTACATACTATATACATTCGTAGCAATATTTAACTCTAATCAGAATTTTTATACTTAGTTTAATTGTATTCGCTTAATAATAGTAAGTAAATACAGTCTGCCGGATACTATTGAAGAAACTCTAAAACATAGCAGTATTATGTTTATTACAGTACACTGACGATAAGTGAGAAAAAATGTATATTTATACACATGCTCTTGATAGAAAAAAGGCCGGAGTCTTTAATTAAAACTTTTTTTCTTAATATTTCTTTTCTGAAAAGTCAGTATCAGCTTATTTATAGATTTTTAATGTGCTATATATCTGTATTGTTATTATGTTGATCGTTAAAATTATTCTGCATATACATTTATGACAAAAAAAATATTTAGTCTAATTCTTGTTTATATACTCTTTATCAAAAGTGAAATCAAAAAACGAGGCTTTGGTTGCATAAAAATATTTTTTATATATTCTTTATCAAAAGTGAAAACAAGAAAGGCGGCTTTGTTAACATGAACTTATATGTGTTTCAAAACATATATGTGTTGTTTTGTCTCTTCTTGGATTTTGTTGGGAGGGCAATCAGTTATAGCTAATTAATTTTACGCTTCGATTAAAGACATTTTTGAAACAGAGCTTTAACCTAATATATTGATGAAATTAAATAAATACTAATTAATATAAAACCTATTTAGTGAATAACTTTTTTTTTAATTCAAAAGAAATTTATTTTACACAAAAAAATATATACATAAGTTTATACTTATGATTTTGATGTAATAAGTTGTTTCGGAAATCTTTTCATGTTGCAAAAAACTTTTCATTCTTAATAATTCAAATAACATTGTGGGCCAACCGTGACCCATGAAAAATGGGCTGGAAATTCCCAGTTTATGATAAATATAAGATTTTAAAATGAATTTTTTTGAAGTTACAAGAAAATTAAATCACTATCTATTTCATATATTTATATGTTATAATTTTTCTAAATATAGATTTTCGATAAATTGCAGAAGTTTGAAAATGATGCGAAATCAATATCACATATCATATGTTTTTTTTAACAATACGATCACTTTTTAATGTGCATTTTTAATAAAAATTTAAAAAGTAAAACACTTCTAGTAACCACCATACATTTCATTACTTTTAATACAATTTTACCTCTCCTTTTAGCGATGCTTATGTTTTTTAAGAATTTTATTACTGCTTGTGAACTAACTATATGCAGTTTAAATTAAGTTCTTTAGTTTAAACATTTTTATTGAAATGTAAAAGCATTTTCTAAAAGCACGTGATCATTATCAAAAAAATTAAAGCGAAAATGTTCACATTAATCAATACTGAGTACAAAGATTTTTTTTCTTTACTTACAATATTAAAATCGATTGCACTCTCCGTGAAAATGAAAACTGTCACGTAGGTTCCAATATAAAAATTTAAACCAAATAGTTACTAGTAAATATAAGAATATTGTGATTGTTTTATGCGAAGACAATTGCTTAACATTAGAAAATTATTTTGATGAATGTTCATTCATTCCTTGTAAGAAGTTAATTAACTCGTTAGATTTCGCTAATGAATACTGAATGTTCGTTCACTGCGAGTTTTTGCCACTTTTAAAGTTGACATTACTGCTGATATACTGTCGAACTTGATATGCAATTAACTACAATTTCTTATGAAAAAGTTAAAAATTGGTAAAACTGTTTTCTTTTATCAATATGTTTCGCTTACATGAAAAGAATTATCTTAAAAGCTGTTCTTAAACATGCATTTTTCAGATATTTTTTGATATCCACAAGAAATTATTTTCTGTGTAAAGTCATTCAAATGGCTTCATTTTTGAAGAAAATTAATTGTTGGTTATAAACAATTTACAAATTAAACTAATTTATTTAGTCTACATTTTTTTATTATATTGCAAAATAATTTTCTAAACGTATGTAATCATTATGAAGCAAATTAAAGCTGAAAAACTTACATTAATCAATAATACTGATCAGAAAGATTTTTCTTTTTTGGGCGGGGAGGGGGGACTTGCGATATTATAATTGATTACACTCTCAAAATTGTCACTTGGGTTCCAGTATAAAAATTTAAAACAAATAGTTATTAGCAAAAATAAGAGAATTGTAAGTGCCGTATGCGAAGACAAATACTTAACATCAGAAAATTATTTTGAAGAATGTTCACTCATTTTTTGACAGAAGTTAATTAACCCGTCAGATATCGCTAATGAATACTGAGTGTTCGTTGACAGCGAATTTTTGTCATTTTAATGGTTGACATTATTGTTGATATTCTTCAAAATTGATTTTTGATGTGTCAAACAATTTGATTGATGCTTGCCATGTCAATCTTGATAGATACTTAACTAGAATTTCTTGCGAAAAGATTAAATATCGATAAAACAGTTTTCTTGTATTAATATGTTTCGCTTACATCAAAAAATTTAACTTAAAGGCTGTTCTTAATTATATATTTCTCAAGATATTTTATGACATCTACAAGAAATTATTTTCTGTTTAAAGCCGTAGAAATGGAGACATTTATTATTACTTAACTAGTCGTTGGGGGCCACCGTAATACTTACCCATCATGGATATGTATATGAAAATAAAACATGTGAAACTATTTATACAATGCATTGCAATTCATAAACAAAATTTAAATATTGTTAATATACATAGTAATGCTATATTAAAGAACTGCTGATGTACCAATTTCGACAAATTATATAAAACGCCAAACTACTCAAGTAGTACCGAACTGCGTAAAAGAAACATCCTTATAACTCCAAAAATAATAATTCTATTAACTAACTATTAACTGCGTCGGATTAAGCGTCTAATTTTCAATTAGAATGTACTTCTGAATTGAAATTTGAATGAAATACAGGGTCATGAAAAATCGAAGAATGTGGAAAACAAGATTACAAATATCTTGGCAACTAATAATTCGATCGACTTCGTTCTATATGCAAAATGTGTGTTATTTTATTGCCTTTTACGTCCATTCCTTAGAACAAAAAAATTCGAAAATTTTTATATACCTTTCATCAGAACGAATTTTTCGAGAGTCCGAAAAAAATAGTTCCGGATAATCGAGGTTGCTGATATTAAATAGGGTTCGTCCCATTCTTACATACTAACTACATACAAAATTTCAAGTCTCTATCTCAATTTGTTCGGGAGATAGAGCGTTTACAGACAGACAGACAGACAGACAGACAGAAGGACAGCAAATTTTTTTTTCTAAAAATATGTTTTTCGGAATCTTCACTATCTAAAACGTGTAAATCCGTCAAAAAATTTTTTTCGATTTTCAAAACGATTGCAAGACTTACCCTATACTGCGTATGATGGGTAAGTAATAAATGATAAGTAAAATGCGCAGACAATTACTTAACTTTAAAAAATTATTTTGATGAAGGTTCATTCATGTTTTAGCAGAAGTTAATAAACTCGTCCGATTTCGCTAAAAATTACCGAGTGTTCGTTGACTGCGAATTTTAAAGGTTGACATTATTGCTGATATTCTTCAAAATTGATTTTTGATGTGTCAATCAGTTTGATATGCCTATCTTGACAGGTAATTAAGTATAATTTCTTACGAAAAAATTAAATATCGATAAAACTGTTTTCTTTTATAAATATGTTTCGCTTACATCAAAAAATTTAACTTAAAGGCTGTTCTTAAATATATATTTCTCAGATATTTTAGCTGATATTCATATAATATACATTCAGCTAATTTTCAAGGAAAATTAGCTATAATGAATAAAACTGATTATGTAAACAAGATGGAAAAAGCAATAAAGGAAATGGATACGGAGGTTATAAAAAATGATCCCCTAAAGAAATAGGCAAACGTTTTCGATGATTTAATAAAATCAGAAGATTGGCTATTTGGTGATAAACCAATAAAATATGACTCTGAAACACACATTCCAATGCTATTTAGAAAATTAAAAGATCACAAAGCTCCATATAGTGTGAGACTTATAGTAAACAAAATAGTAAACCCGACATATAATTTGGAAAAATACATGAAGAAACAATATATGAAAATAATCCTCCCCTCAGATATTTCTATAAACTTAACAAAGAATTTTATGCAAAAATTAAAAGAATATAATCCAAATCATGACAACTCTATGATACGTTAGATGTTAAAAACCTATATTCATCAATTAATTTAAAAGAAATGACAAGTGTAACTAATGATGCTGTTAAAATCTATTATCTAGAACCTAAAATAAATACGAATTTACAAAGTGCAATAAATCTTATCCTTAATGAAAGCTACTTCCAATTCATTAACAAAGTATATAAACAAAACAAAGGTCGTCTCTATGGGATCACCAATCTTTAATATAGCAGCTGAATGGAAAACCCGAAACCTTGAAAAAATTATTATAAATGAACAAAAAACAAAAATCCGTCTATGTCTTAGATACGTTGGTGATATTTTCATTATAACAACCAAACGCATTAACCTAGATAACCTCCTAAAAAAGTTAATTGATACGATAAAAATATCCAGTTTACTATAGAAGAAGAAGTGAATCATACAATATCATATTTAGATGTAAAAATAACTCGTAAATTTAATAAAATAGATACTTACAGTTTATAAAAAACCGACAGCAAACCTCAACATAATTTCACATAAAGAAAATACTCCATTACCATATACCGTTACCACAGATTAGCAGCATTCCATTCATATATAAATAGAGCTTTATATGTATGTTTCAATAGAAGAATTAAAAATAATTGAAAATATAGGTTTAAAAGCAGGACACTCCGAAAAAACTATTAATAAACTTATCCTAAAAGCTACTGAAAGAATTGGCCGAATCCAACCCGCACAATAAAATATCAGATATACTCCCCCCTGAATGGAATAGCGTTAAAGATCAAAAGAGAATTTAAAAAATTAGGTAAACATATTCCAATAACCCCCCCCCCCCCCATCCATCCTTATTCAAGAAAATAAGAAATGAAATTGAAAAACATAAAGAAACCCAGACTGCAGAAGTTTATAAAATAAGTTGCATAAATAAAAATAACGAAAAAAATACAATACATAAGAATGATAAAAAAGGAAAATCGCTGAAAGAAAAAAAGAGCATCTAAGAGGTTTGTAATATGGTAAAATACACTCAAGAGCCAAAACATTATGACCACCCCTACATTTTGCAATGAACTCGCTTGGATGACGTGGAAGGCACGTGATATGGTGGAAGTGGTATTTAACTGCTGCTGGAGAGTCAGAAGAATCATTCTTTCACTTACTTCTGTGTGTATTGGAAAAGGCTGCGGATCTAAGCGACTTTGATAGAGGGCAGATTGTAATGGCTCGAAGGCTCGGAACAAGTATTTACGAAACTGCACGACTCATGGGTTGCTCGCGATCTACAGTTGTTAGTACGTATGCAAAGTGGATGAATGACGGTGAAACCAGCAGTAGACGACGTGGTGTTGGATGTTCAACCGCTATCAAAGAAAAAGGTCGTCGGAGACTGTCTCGCATGGTGAAGCAAAACCGGAGCCAGACAGTGGTTCAACTGGCAGCCCAATACAATGCAGGGACATGTAGAATTGTATCGGAGCACACTGTTCAGCGGGCATTGTTGGATAGGGGGCTACGCAGCAAACGTCCCACTCGTGTGCTTTTGTTGACCAAGCATCATCGCCAACTGCGCCTGCGCTGGGCTGGGAACATCACGACTGGCCCATGGATCAGTGGGAGAGAATTGCCTGGTCTGATGAATCACGGTTGTGATTCATCAAGCTGATGGCCGTGTCAGGATCAGTGTTCTCGCTGACATTTGACCAACGTTAGTAATTTGGCTAATTAAAAATAAAAAACATTCGCCAAATGAAAAAAGTATTAGCAAAATAGATTCGCTGTGTAGCAGAAAAAAAGCCTTTAATTATTTAAAGTATTCCCGTATTTTCAATATGTTCTAAAATAACCCAAGTTTTTATAACTGTGACAGCTATTGTTATTAATCTAATTTCAACTATCTGCTACAAATATATTAAAAATATTTATATATTAAATATATATGCATATGTATGAAAAACGAAAAAGAAAAAAAAAAGAGAAAGCAAAAATTGAGCACTAGCAATTTGGCGAATCTAATCGCTTGTTTACTCGCCAAATGAAGAATTTAGTCGCAATTTGGCGCATTGGCGAGCGACAGCGAGAACACTGGTCAGGATACGCCGTCTTCCAGGCGAACTGTTGCTCCCTCAATGTACTGTAGGTCATACACAGGCCGGTTTTGGCGGTATTATGCTTTGGGGGACGTTCTCTTGGGCGTCCCTGGGACCCGTGGTTATGGTATAGCAGATCATGAAAGCTACAGGCTATCTGAACATCATTGTGGACCAGTTGAACCCTTACATGGTCTCTGTTTTTCCAGCCGGAAATGGAATGTTCCAACAGGACAACGTCTCGTGTCACAAGGTTAAAATTATGTTGGAGTGGTTCCAGGAACATGATGTTGAATTCCATTTAATGTCCTGGCCGCCTAACTCACCGGATCTCAATCCGATAGAACACATTTGGGATTTCATGTGACAACAGCTCAGAGTTCATACACCACCAATTCGCAATATCTCGGATTTGCGTGACCGTTGCTTAAACATCTGGTACAATCTGTCTCCGGGCATCTACCAAAGACTTGTGGCTTCCATGCCAAGGCGGGTTGAAGCTGTGTTGCGCGCCAAAGGTGGGACAACTCGTGTTTGGCAGGTGGTCATAATGTTTTGGCTCTTGAGTGTAAATACAGTTTTGTCGCGAAACAACCATAAGATACCTTTTAAAATAGAATCTCTACACATACAAAAAAGCTAATTTCGATAATCTACACAACACACTAATCCGTGAAACTCTTGAAATCAATACTTATAAAGAAAAACCTTGTAATGATATGACCCATGCGGTCATTGACCCCAGATGATCGAAAATGCTTGAAGAAAGAAGTGAAAAATATGAGAAAAAAAAGAGGAAAATGAGGAATTTGGTAAATCTCCAAATGAAATAAAAGCTCGAGAAGGAATGCTTTTCAGTATGCTAGCTGATGATGTTGAAGAAAAAACGAAAACATTTAACGAAAAGGTTTAATTTTTAAATGTCATTTATAATGTATAGACTTTTTTATTACAGCATTTTTTTGTTATGATAATGCCGATGTATTTACTGATAAATAAAGTTATCTTTTTATCTGTTGTGAGTGCAAGCGTTATAATTATAAATGCAGTTGTCTACAATTCTTGATGATAATAATTAATACAAATAAAAATAAATTTTACTTTAGGACTGAAAAGGGTTTTCCAAGCTGCAGGGAGCATTTTGGAGTCAGATTTATCATTAACAATAGCTTCACGATTAAGCTAAATAATTAAATTTTCTAGAATGTCCGATTCAGAGATACTATTAGTTTTAAAGATAATTTTAGCATTTTAAAAATTAAAACTATGGCCAGAATCCCAAGAGTACTAGGCAAAAGAAAGATTAGAAATTTCTTGATTATTACATAACGGGAATATTCTTTTAATCATATTTCGAAATTCCTTTTAGTTTGACAGTATAAGATCAATCACAGCCATTACAACCTGTCAATAAATTCACAGCTTTGAGCTTGTCAATAAATTTCAATTCCCCTTCACTAAATCTTCTGTTCCTTATCTTCACAAATAGGGAATTTATAATGTTCCTTGAAATATCTGTGATTTACCTCACATTGATCAATCTAAGAAGAATCTCGAAATCCGCTTAAAACAACACTCCCGTTATGTAATTAATTCAAGAATTTTCCAAATCTTCTATTGCCAAGCACTCTTGGGAATGTGGCCATAGTTTTAATTTCCCAAATTGTAAAATTATCTTTAATGCCAAATAGTGTCTCTGAATGATAATTTCTTGAAAATTTAGCTATTTATATTAATCGTGACGTTATTGTTAAAGATAAAATCTGATTCCAGAATGCTCTCTGCAGTTTGAAAAAACTGTTTCAATATTATCATATGGTTTTTTTTCGCATTAATTATTATTCGTTTGATATTTCTATAATTTTCAATATTATATGCTCCCATATTTTAATATTTGTGCATGTTTTTATTTTACTATAAATTATTTTTAACTTAATTTAATTTTTCTTTTTCTTTTGTTTGTTTGTTTTTTAAATTTGCTTCGCTATTCCCCTTCTATTCTGCATTATTATGTTTTGCGATTGGCTATTGGCTTCTTTTTTCCTATTGGCTGTTTCTTCAGTTTGTTTCTTTACCCTATATCTTCCATCTGAGTTTTGTTGCTATTTTCATATCTATTTTGTGCCTGAGGAAGTAAGACTCATATCACACAATGTATTATACAGGGTGTTTCGCTACCAGACCGACAAACTTTGAGGGGTGATAGTAGACATGAAGACAATCATTATTAAATGGGAAACCATGGGGCGCAAACGTCTTCCGTAGGAGATAGGGGCCATTAAATTTAAAGGTCTAAAACTTCAAACGATTATAAAAAACGGATTCTTTATATCACGATTTGTTTGTAAAAAAAATTAACGGTTACGTTAAAAATTGTTGATAGAGGATGCTTTAGACTTTAGAGTAACAAACAACTACTTTTTACCGTTATTTTCTGCATGGGGTTGAAATTATTCTAAAGTTTAGACTTTAACTTAAATTTTCATCCCAAAATCCGTAACATTGTTATCGGGTAACTAGCGAAAATTGAACTGTGAACAGAGGAGGGGATTTTGAACGTTCATAAACATTTGACAAACTATCGATTTTGTTGCGGTTTGCGTGTAGGTCATTCCCTTGGTAATAATTTTATTCAAAATGACGTACAGCATTGGTGTTCCCATTTTTTTCAGAGAGGGCGCTACCGACACATCTCCGAAATTTCAATGGCATTACTCCTGGGTGTTTTACTACCAGACCAACATACTTCCTGGAAGTGTTAGGGATGCAAAGATGACTCGGAATCATATTATAACGTAACGTCGAAAATGCTTTTTTATGAGTTAGGGTTAAAAGAAGCAGAGAATATGTACCTTGATATTTCTACAACACGTTCTGTCGAACTTCTGGTAGAAGCACATGTTCCTCTTTCGTTGCGTCATTCTATAGCACGATGGGGCTCCTCCGCATTTTACCATTGATGTTCACAGACACCTCAACGTAACATATGAACAGCGGTGGAAAGGTAATAGTGACCCGGTTCGTTGGCCTGCCAGATCGTCGCACCTACTTCATTATATCAATTACTTTTTGTTGCCTACTTTTATTTTATTACTATATAATTGTTCCGTATTTTTTAAATAAACATTGCTGGGTGGGGTTAGTTGAGCTCAAACCAATTAGTATCCACCCCCCTCCCACCTGGCTCAATCTGAATCTGAATCTGTATGGGCTTCTTCTGCTGGGGTCAAATAAAAAGTTGAATGTATGAGACTCTCGTACCGTCAGTGGAAGACCCCTCAGCTCGAATATCTGTAGCTGCCAGAAAGCTATCCGAGATGCCAGGAATCTTTCAAAGCGTGAGGAACTGCATGCGACGCTGCTGCCAAGCATGCCTGACTACTTCTGATCGTAATTTCGGACACATTTTGTAATAAAACCTTTAACCTTTAAGTTGTTTTCTACCACATTAACGTTACCTGCTTCTTTTAACCACAGCTCGCAAAAAAGGCATTTTCAACGTTACATTCTTATGTGATTTCGAGTCGCTATACAGCCCTAACGTTTCCTGGAAGTATGTTGGTCTGGTAGTGAAACACCCAGGAGTAACGCCATTGAAATGTCACAGATGTTTCGGAAGCGCCCTCTATCAAAAAATGGAGTCACAAGAGCTGTAATAAAATAATTACCAAGGGAAAGACCTACACGCAAACCGCAACAAAATCGAACAGTTTGTATAATTTTTATGAGTGTTTAAAATTTCCCCCTCTGTTCACAGTTGAATTTTCGCTAGTTACTCGATCCCAATGTTTCCGATTTTGGGATTAAATTTTAAGTTAAAATCTAAACTTTAAAATAATTTCAACCCCATGCACAAAATAAGGGTAAAAAGTAGTTGCTCGTTACTCTAAAGTCTAAAGCGCCCTCTATTGACAATTTTTGAGCGTAACCGTTAAAAATTTTTTACAAACAAATCGTGATATAAAGAATGATTTTAGCGAAAACCGTAAACGAATCCACCCTTTTTTCCGTTTTTTATAATCGTTTGAAGTTTTGGACCTTAAACTTTAATGGCCCCTATCTCCTACGGAAGACGTTTGCACCCCATGGTTTCCCATTTAATAATGTTTGTCTTAATGTCTACTATCACCCCTCAAAGTTTGTCGGTCTGGTAGCGAAACACCCTGTATATATATATAATCCGTTAAATTTAAGGCAAAATCTGCTGGCAGCAATGTTGCTAGTAGTTTTTTATGTAAATCTAATGGATTTTTTAAAAATAAATTCATGAAATGCTAATATCACAGCAATCTCTCCATTAAATCAAAATTCTTTTTCGTTTCGAACCAAAGCAGTTATCAATATCCGTATCAATATTGTTCAACAAAACTGGGTCTTTCCTTATTAGTATTCATTGAACTCATTAATAAAAAATCCTCTAATTGATAATAACTAATTGAATTTTCGCAACTAAAAATGCTTACTAAACAACGTGGATCATGATAATTTCCTTCATTTTACTCTCTTTCCCTAATATTATTCATCTTGAAAAATACCCTCCGATCACGTGGAAACGCTTTTTTTTATTGATCTTAGTTCCACTATTTTCAATTGTAGTTGAATTTATTCCCATCGTTCTTCGCGTTCTTCTTTTAATTACTGTGAGATAGTAATCTGTCTAACTTGTGAAGTCTGCATACCTTCGAATGAATACCCATTCTCTTATTACTTCTGACATTCTTTTCATTTTTTCCGCATGTCAGTTGCATATACTTTCAATCTGATATTAAATGTGCTGAGTTTTATCCTAGAAATATGGTTTAGAAACAACACGCAAGCTTATAAATTGTGGAAAGTGAATAACAATAATTTTCAACGAGAATTCTAAATTTTTAGATACGAAAATCTCCATAAAGTTCCTTAGATTTACCATTTATTCAAATTTAATTCCATTCCTTTATTTTGTATTTTATTAAATTTATGCTTTGAAATCGCACAAAAGTATCTCAAACTCCGGCTTTTTAAAATATAAATTGCACGACATATCATCAGTATTCCAAACCTTAGCAACAATTTTTGCATGCAATCTAATTTCATAGTATGTATGGAATTTTAAATTGATAGAAACGAGAATGAGAAAATAATAATCATTACTATATTTATATTTACAATGCTAATAATAAAGATATAATGATATTGGTAACTGCATGGAAACAGAATTGTGCCTTACAAACCATTGTAAAACACCTGATATACAACTATTTTCTAAGCTCTAAATCCTATTGACATTGAAAATTGAAAAATATGAATATATCCAATGTCCATTGTCATATATATCATTTTTAGGATTTCGACATTATTATCCAGAAGGAAATTAATTTGAAAAATCGTTTTTTCATGCGTCTTTATCAATAACTCAATCTCTCTTTGTCGGAAATAATAATACAGAATGCTATAAGTCTAATGATAACAATATCGAATATGGAATTAAGAGAGATATTATACTCTTCTATTCGAAAGCTAAAATAATAATTTAAATGCTTATTCATTGATTTATTCCAAACAAATGACATTGTAAATGACAGAAAAAATATCTTTTCTGAAACTGATGCTTTAGGCACTCAGTAATTTAGGCTCAAAAATACGGATCGAAAACTAAAAACCCCCTTAAAACATTAATTTAATAATCATTAACTTTAATTAACGTTATCACAAATTTAAGAGCTTTAAACAAGTAAATAATCTACAAATCCTCAAAAAGATTTATTGAAAAAAGATTTAAGTTAATTACTTGTGAAAAATTATCACTTTTTTGATCACACTCTCTTTTGGACATTTTTAAGCATTTTCCAAACTTAGATGACAATAACATTTATTTTATGAGGAATTCAGCTTAGATGCCGGCATTTTTTGTTTGCTTTCAACTCAAAAAACATTCAGCTATTAATACCAGTTTAAGAAGCGATGTAAAAATGTATAAAAAAAACCCCCCAACAATTTAGTTTTTATAAGTAAAAGAACAGAAGTTCCCTGATGGAGACCCAAGGACCAAAGAGGTTAAATAAAAATTTTAACAAAAATATATTTGCTACTTTTTATAAAAGTTATCAAAATTATAAAACATTATATGCAAGGAAATAACATTTCTGCAGCAGTCGAAAAACAACTTAAATTACAAATATTTAAAAATTGAACCTAAAATATATTAATATTATTAAAAAAATGATCATAAAATAATCCACGTTCCTCTCATAAATAATTCATAATATTTTATTTCAAATTTACTTTTTAAATACACAATCCGCCTTATATAAGTATAATAATACATTTATACATTTCGATTTTATGTATATATGTATATAATGTGCACGACTAGTTCTTATTTTTTGTTGAACAAGGCATATTGCATACATTTACATTATGAATAAATGTATTATCACCAAAACTATGAAATTATACTTCGTTATACAAATCGTAACATGAAATTACGTTTGGCACGAAATTAGAAATTTAGATTTGAATTTGTAGGCAGACGCATATAATTTTTAAAAATAGTGTAATTTCAATGTTAAATATTTTCAACAAACTGCCCAATAGAACCGTTACAAACAAGTAGGAAATTGCAAACCAAACGTAGCAAATGAGGTGCTTTCATGCTATAACGAAGTTTTTAAAATATACAGTAGTTTGTGTGCAGTACAATATTCGAAATCTTTCATGTGCCACAGTAAATACTATATGCTTTGTATTATACAGGAATAAAATTTTAGTAAACTTCAGCAACGTACACCAATTTTTATAAAATGTAAAATAGTTTAATATAATTAAAACGCATCCCAAACAATGTTCCCCCACATACCATTATATATAAAATACTTTTGTGTAATCCAGCAAATTAATAAAAAATATTTTTTGCACCACAGATTGTAAAGAATGTATATTTTTTTATATGTTTCATAGATGCATATGAATTTTATTATGTTTGAAAGAGTGTAACATCATTAAAATGCACTTGAAAAAAATATTTCCCATTGACCTTAATGTAATGGAATAATTTCGATAGTCGCTGTAATTGAAGCATACATGTAATTTTCATAAAATTTGAAATAACTTGAAAAACTACACAATAATTATATATTTTAAATCTCAAACGATTCGGCTGGGTAGTTTTCGCGGTGTTATATTCACGCAGACGGACGGACTAAACGACGACGATAGTATTTACATAATTACAAATGCACCTAATAACGGTTACTTCACTACATTATGACATTTTGTCATGTTGGTCAGAATCGATTAAAATGTGTGGTGCAGCATCGCAAACACATCCCGTTCTCGGTCCGTACTGTTTTGTGGAGATCACTTCCACATGTATTAAAACCTGGTCCATTACAAGTGCTCGGCATACAACAATTATGCAGAATTGCAACGGAGAAGTTTCGTTAATGATGTTATATGGATGCAAGATGGTGTTCTTATACACGTTTTCATATCTGTTCGACAAGTACTGCAGCAGCACTTTTATTATATAATCATCTTTTGTAACTTTGCAGTTTCGTGGCTAATGCGAGCCCCGAATTCACTCCAATAGATATCTCGTTCAAAGGTTATCTGAAATCAAAGGTGTACACAAGAAATCCAAGAAATTTGTCAGAATTGAAAGATACCATATGAAAAGTAAAGTTGCACAGATTTACTCTGCATTATTACATTCGGCATTGTTGGCAACAGTCTCACGTATCCAAAGTGTTATTTTCTGCGAAGGTGAACATGTTGAAAACTGCTAATTCAAATCAATATTTTTTTTCTTCTCTTTTGTGTTGTCATTAGTTCTTTGCAATGGTCTATTTTGCAAGTGCTTTACACACCGGCAATTTTCAACGTAGGTGTACCATTTCAACGCCATTTACGTTTTTTTAATGCGCTGACAAATTTGCGCATCAAAAAATTGGTATTGTCATTCGAAAATATCGAATTCTTTTCACTGTACCATAACCGTGAGAGGTCTATTGTTTTAATTCATCACAATCTTGAGCACATACCTTCAAATAAGTTTATCTAAAAAATCTACTTTCAGTAATTTTTTTTTCGATTGGTTGATTAGTTAAGCCACAAGGTTTTCATATATCGGGGGGGAAGTTATATTTTTTTCATAACCACCCAGTATTTGTGTATACTTTATAAGTAGAAGCAATACGTTTGTCAATAGAAAAATAAGATTAATGAATACGATATTTATGAAACTAGATTTTAAAAAATAATGAATTCGTAGTAGAAAAATGCATTATGGAATTAGTGCAAATTTGAAACACTTAACTATACCCTTATTCTATCAAATAATATTAAGAGCATTCAACAATTCTTTTAATGTAAACTATTTGAAAAAAAAGCACAACTCTATTGAAAAAATCGAAACGAATTGTTATTGTGAAACATGTCTGCAATATATTTTTACATTTCGCAATTCATTTATCTGATATTCCAATTCCTTAAAAATGTCTAAAGAATAGAATAGAACTCATATAAAAGCAAATGAAATATTTATAATTGAATTTAATCTTATTTTACACAATATTTAATCTCATAGAGTTGTGAAACCTTCACGATTTCTTAATAATTGTAAATAATTGAAGGCTCTTATATTTAATCACTTAATTCTTCTTCTTCTTGAAATGAATAGCTAGTCAATATATATTCTTCAGAAATTTACATTTTTAAACAAAAGACAATCAAGTATGTAATTCAAATATGAAAAATGAACTTTATTTTGTAAATTTTATTCAATCTTCAACTAAAACACGTTTTAAATTAACTTTTCTTTTCACTTGATTAAGAATATGTTTGTATTAAAGATCATGTTTGAATGAGATTGTATTTGCATTGTAAATCAGTTTAAAATTAATTAATTACAACTAAAGAGGAAAATAACTATTTTAAAATTTTACACGAAATATTTTACACAGTGTTAGTTTTGAATTAAAAATTTGAAAATTAAAATGAAAATGAGAAATAAATCTAACACTTTACATAAAAAATATATAAATATATATTTTTTACTGAAATAAATATGCTTTTAATCTTTAATCATGTAAAAGAGAAAAATAAAAATAAAAATTAGACAAGGGTTTTAAAATCTTCCGCAAAATGCGATACATTCATATATAGGTTAATATATCTCAAAGCTATAAATACTTAAAAAAATTATACCTAAAAACAAAGTCTGAAAATAGAATTTCTTTTTAAATCTTTGATTTTGATTTCATTAGGGTTGTAAGTTTACACTGTAAAAGGAAATTAATGCATTTAATTCAATATTAAAAGAATTATTTTTCCTTTCTTTAAGTTTACCTAAAGAAGAAAAAAATCAAATTCAAATTAAGTTAACAGAAAATATAAGAAAGTAATATTGTTAAGAAACTCGCACACATTCAAAAAATGTCTTTTTAAAAAAATATTTAGTTATTCTCCTAAGGAACTTAAAAAAATAAATATATGTACTATATTAATTTCAAATTATATTATTGTCTATACTTATCTTCATTTTAAATATTTTATACTTAAATTCTTGATTTTGGACCATATTTACATACAAAAAAATTCTTCACGAAGCAACAAAGTTTAAATCTATTTTCCGTTTTAGTAATTTTTCATTTTCAAGATGGGAATTGTTCTCTATTAAAAGAGAGATTTCAGTTTCTAGAAAAAAAATATACGCAATCACGATACATTAAAAATATATATACATATATAATAGTTACATACAGAAGGCTGCAGATATTTGAGAAGACATTATAGATAAAATATCACTCTGTGCATCGTAATTACAAATTGTTTTTTATTACATATGAATGTGTCAGAACCTAGACTAACTGAGGAAGTGAAGAGAAATGCTGTCATTGGATGTGGTTTCATTGACTTAAAAACATTCCGATTTTGAGATTGTCACATTTTTGAATCTCTTGAGCAAACCGAAGTCTGCTCGTTTGATTCGGCAGTCTCTTCGTATACGATACGAAATTGTCAATGCTGTGGAATTATCTAGGTATTAGAATTCGTCAGTCATTTTGATGAAAATCCTAGGAAGTCTGCCAGGGCGCTCGATAGGACGCTGGATGTTGATGATGCTACAATCCGATGTGCATTTCTTTAGGACCTTCTTAAGAAGTAATACATGACCAAGAGAGGGCGATTCTCGTCCAAAAGATCTAGGCTGAACAAAGCCAAGTGTCTCTTTAATATGTTGAAATAGCAAAATGAGCCAGTAATTACATTATTTCTCTCTGATTAGAAACAAATGTCCAAGAAGTGAACCACAAAAAGATCAGCTTCAGTCTAAAACCCCCAAACAGATTCCGATAGTCAACAAAATGTTACACAAAGTGTCTATCCTCACTGATGATTCTGAGGATTGTGAATATCGAAGACGACCTTTCCATATTTCTTTCTTGAAGGTGCCAGAGTTAACAACGTTGCTTATACCAGCATGTTAAAACTCTCGGTTACTTCTGTAACACAAGATAAGTCGTACGTTTTCCAAAAAGAGTCTGCACCATCAAATATACCTATATACTATATATGGTTGGCCCAAAACTTTCATGACCATGTCACCCTCAAATTTTTGTTTCCAAGTTAATTAAAATTCCAGAAAAATTACTGAATTCATAGTTTTATACCCTGTTTTAACTAAAAATACATGTGTTTAATAAGAATTTCATATTAAAAAAATCCTTAAGATAGACATATGCTTTAAAATATGAGAGTAAAATATGAGATGCTGTCCTTAATTTTTCTGGTGAAAGGACATTCATCACATGGGACTTAGATTTTGAAAAAATAGTGGATGTGTCAGGATACGTCAGTGAGCTCCATATATGAACAATGGAATCGGCAGTCGGAATCGGCAGTCAAAAGTTTGCAAGGCAAATGAAGCATGCTAGGCAAAGGTGAAAAAATTCCCACGTAGTCAGTGTTAGATATTAGTGTTCTTATGTAGTATTATACAAATTTATACTTTTCTAATTAAGCTATGCTTATAAATTAATTATTGGATTTCTAATAATGTAAGGGAATATGATGAAGAATATTTATTGCCATGAAAACGAAATGAAATGACCACAATTGTATCCTTCCGCTCTGACCGCTGGGAATCATGTCGGGATACAGGAAGACAGATCCTCTGTTATCTATGCAACTCAATGAAATACATTTCAAATACCCATTATTCTGTTCGTTTCAATACAGACTTACAAGAAGAGGGCAAATATTGGCACTCGCAGATTCTAATTATTTTAATATCTGCTATATGGTAGATACATTTTAGTCTCAGGTTCAGCGGATTTTACGCAACGCTCCTTATCCTTTTTAGAAATAGGGATCCAATATTATAGCAAAACTTAAACTATGACGAGAGGAATGTTATTGATTGTTGCGGCGTTTGCTCGTTGTCCTATAATCTCGGATTCGATAAAAGACTCTCTTCAATTGTTTTTCTCATTTTTTGTTTTATAAATATATTTGTAATTCAATGTTCTAATTATCAGTTAAAAGCTGTAATACTATTTATCAATTATAATTGTAGCCTACATAATTTTTGATTTGAAATTAAATAGTTGTATAAAACATCATAAAACTGTTTTTTTAATTACTTTTAAAATATATTTTATACAGGGTGAGTCATAAATATCGAAACAATAGGCTATCTCCTCAAATATTGCCCCTAGACCCATACTTCCAATTGCAAAAATTCATAGAAAAAGGTGAAATTTCTGATAAGATAAGTTGCAACTCCATGGGGGCGTCTATTTGAAAAAATACGAAAATTAAATTTTTATACGGCCCCCGTAGGTCAAAATTCCCAATTAGGAAATTATTCCTTATCCATTCCTAAATTGAAGAAAACAAATTTCATCTCCGTATCTAAAAATCCCGCAGAGATATTAAATCCCAAAATCCTCAAAAATTCTTGACTTACACCACTTTTCCCTGCCTCTAAACTGTGATTTCTTCTCTGTGATTCAACGCTTGTTAGGGAACATTCACAAATTGCAAATTGATAAAAATCGGTTTAAGATAGCGCTTTTTCTTTGGACATAAAATAGCAGTGTATAGTTTTTAGGTTAAATTGGTATACCAGACATCTGCCCGGGTCAAAATATCTAGGTCAGGTCTCAAACCGACCCATAGGGGAAAAAGTTCGGCGTGGCCTGAAAAAATGTCAACATCATAACCCGGACCGGTCTGGAAAATAGTTTAAATCATAGCCCGGCTCACTCGCAAATTTCTACATAGTTTTTTAATTCGGCGTGGGAAAAAAAGGTTTCATATGGAGGATTTATGAGCAAAAAAATTTTTTTATAGCTTTTCGTTTTTTATATTTATACTTTTTATTATTAAAGAAGCGCCAAAGGCTGTAATGTATTTATTTTATCAATGAATCTCTATTCATATGCAAATGTTTCACTTATATTTTAATATCGTTAATCCCTATCCCATGCGTGGAGACTCTGAAAAATGTTATACACTTAAACTTTATAAGACGGAATCACATAGGAAAGAAAAAATACGTTATAGACAGATGCTCTCCCTAGAAAATGTAATTGGAGCTTATTTTCTTTTCAGGTACTATTGCATTTATTTTGCATGGATCAACATATTTTCCGTTTAAGACAGAATTCCGTCATAGGCAGATTTTTTTTCACTGATTTTATTGTATTTAATTTTTTTAGCCTTTGAATAATCTATTTAAAAAAAATAAATTTTAAAGGTTTTTTTTATTATTTATTTTATTTTATTTTATTTTATTTTATTTATTTATTTATTTATTTATTTATTTATTTATTTATGTATTTATTTTTGTAAAATAAAAGTTTTAAAATCTATATGTTTTTCGTAAAAAAAATTCGATTGAGCCGAATTTTATTTATTTTATGTACGTATTAAGTCAGTCAGAGACAGTGATTTTAATACGGATTTTGTCGAGACCGGGTTTGAAAATTTCATCCAGAGTGCACCTAAGTTGAAGGAAGTAGTCCCCTACTTTATGAAAAGTACGCTAGGCCCGGACTGGCGGGTCTTCAGAAAAAAGTAACATCTCGGTCCTGGCCCTACCTGGGCCCAGAATACAGATTTTTTAACATCCTCTGGGGGACGATAAAAAGTCTGAAGTTGTCAGAGATAAATTTAAAAAGAAAAAAAAGACTTAATCTGCATTTTAGAAAAAGCATTTCTTAAAATAACTGACGGACATTTAAACAATACACTTCGTTTTTCTGCATAATGAATTTTTTATCCTCTATTTCTTGTCTTTAAATTATTAAATGTTAAGAATTTTTAAAAGAAAAAAGAACTTGAAACACGTCATTTTTTA
The DNA here is from genome assembly GCA_964019185.1 of Maratus speculifer. Taxonomy (NCBI): domain Eukaryota; kingdom Metazoa; phylum Arthropoda; class Arachnida; order Araneae; family Salticidae; genus Maratus; species Maratus speculifer. The sequence continues at coordinate 272,753,269 of OZ025289.1, read as the reverse complement.
TTTTTTTACAGTAGTTTTGTTTCGGCAAATTTGAAAAAATGTTTCTTTTTGAAAATATGACTTTTTTTAAAGTTATATTATTTTTTCAATAAATATTTTTAATAGTTTTAAAATTAATATAAAAAAACCCTTGGAACAAAACTAAAATCAGATTTTCATCTTTAATTAAATGGAAAGAAATTGAAATCCGATAAATAATGTTACGAGTTATAACGATTTTTGATTGTCCCATTTAAACCAGTACTAACCACATGAAACTTTTATAAATTGTATGAAAAATTTTAGAATGTGATTTTCTTAGCAAATTATAATGCTAATCATCACAAAAAAAGAAAAAAAAATCAAAATTCTAAATCAAGAAATATATTTTTTACGCGTTTTCTAGAACTGTTAAAGAAACATTGTTTTTTTAATTGCGCGTTTTTCAATTTGTGTCTAATCCCTTAAAACCTGATGAATTTTTTAAACGGCTATAACTTTGCGAATTTTGGAGATATGAAGATGCAACTTTTTGTGTCTTATTCAGGACTGAGTAAGGAAAGTTTTCCTAGTTGGAATTTTTGTCCTACGGGGGCCGTATAAAAATTTAATTTTCGTAACTTTTCAACTAGACCCCCCATGGTGTCGCAGTTTATCTTATCAAAAATTTCACATTTTTTTTTATAAATTTTTGCAATTGGAAGTATGGGTCTAAAGGCAATATTTAAGGAGCTAGCCTATTGTTTCGATATTTATGACTCACCCTGTATATTCTTTATAAATGCAATGCCATTGAACAATTTTGTCCATTCGCGATTTGAAAGAAACATACATTATGAATTGCCTTAACAAGTAAAGTTAATACGATGCCAATATTACTTTGTTTTCAAAGCAGAATTAACAAACGGAATTATATTACAAATTTTCGTAAAAATAAAATTACAACCTATTTTTGCATATTAAAGATTTTTAAATTTATAATACGTATGTTTGCTCTTTAAATTATTTTGCTATCACATTTATCTTCTTTCTGCTTTTATTTTTGTTTTATTTGAATTAATATTATTTTATCATAAACAGAGGACGCTACAATAGATTTTGTAATGATTTTGGAATTTTTATTATTTAATAATAGATCTATTTTTTCATTAAATTATGAACAATAATGGTTTAAAAATTAAAAATGCTAAATTAGAATTAAAATATGTTAATATTATATTTAAAGTACGATATTAAGAATTTTGATTGAAGTTATTAAATTATAATTACAAATATATTTATAAAAAATTTGAGAAAAACAAATGTAGCATGTACCAGTATTGAGCCCGCGGGTCAACCAGCAGACGGCGCGCGTGCCAATTGAGCTATGATCAACATTATCCTTCTGTTAGAAGACAAGTATTTAAGTTGTGTTATAATATTAGACACCCCTGTTTCTTAAGAACTAAGCAGCGTTGTTTAAAATCTTTTGAACCTGAGACTAAGAGGTCTCTATCATACAACATATGCACTGCTCAAAACAATTAAAGGATATTGTAGTTTCAGGTGGATTTTGTATCTGGGAAACTTTTTAGCTGATTGATACATGGTCGACAGACATAGTAGGTTATATGAGAATAAATTACACATGTTTGGCAGAAAAAAATGCATTTTATTGCGCATTTGTATACAAAAGGAAAAAAACACAATTTGTGCATATGTGAAAAAAAGAATAAAAAAGGTGTTTTCTTCAAAGAAAATAATTTTCAGTAGGGGGTATGGTTACCACGGGCGGCCAGCAACGCTGAACACCTTTGAGGCATGGACTCAATGAGGCTATTAATGACGAATTGGGGTATTCTGTCCCACTCTTCCAGACGAACTCTTTCCAGTTCTTGGAGAGTTTGTGGGGGTTGTTGGCGGCCAGAAACTCGTCTTCCTAGAGCGTCCCAAACGTGCTCGATTGGATTCATGTCTGGAGAACACGCTGGTCATTCCATTCGAAAGATTCCTTCCTCGAAAAGGAAATCCTCCACCAGGTTTGCACGATGTGGCCTGCAGTTATCGTCCATTAAAATGAAGTTATCTCCGATTGCTGCAGCGTAAGAGACTACAATAGGTCTGAGGATCTCATCCCTATATCGGCGACCAGTCAGAGCTCCATCTCGAATGATGTAGAGGTCAGTGCGTCCGTCAATGGAGATGCCACCTTACACCAACACTCCTCCACCGCCAAATCTGACACTTTCGTGCACGAACGCAGGATTATTCCTACTGCCACGGTCCCTCCAGATGAAAATACGCCTATTATCCGGATGCACAGAAAAACGGGACTCGTCAGAAAATAGAATATTGCTCCATTCATTTCTCATCCAGTTGACATGCTCGGTTGTCCACTCCCTGCGGTCGCGACGATGCCTTGATGTTAATCTAACACATACCTTCGATCGGCGAGCATACAGACCTACAGCATGGAGCCGGTTTCGGAAAATCTGAGTTGAAATCTTGGTGCCTGTAGCCGAGCGAAGGTGTTGTTCGAGAAGAGTAGCATTCATGTTTTGGTGTCTCCGAGCTGTTAACGCTAAATACTGATCTTCATTGGGCATTGTTGCCCGTCTACGACCTTGCCCTGGTCTTCGGCTGCACACCCACTCTCCAAAAAACGGTTCCAGATCCTGAAAATGACACTTTGTGACACTCCAATGGCTTGCGCTACTTCGGCTTGAGTTTGGTCCTCTTCTAACCTACCAACAATTCTCCAAGCTTCAAAATCTGTCAAATGACTTCGCTGAGACATCGTACTCATCGAAACAAAGCAATCACTGAATGCCGATCATCCCTGTCTTCATTCTCTTTTATCCAGTTGAAAGTCAAATTTCATTCGCTGCTGCTGAAGCGACGTTTTTGACGTCGAACTCAAAATTTGCATACTCCACAGTTTGAAAACCAGAAAAATTTGCATTTGTGATTCTCTTCTTCTATTTTCGGCAAAAAATTTCGTTTATATCTTTATTTTATATAAAACTTCAAATATCCTTTAATTGTTTTGAGCAGTGTATTACAATAATCAAAATCTGTGATTACCAAGTTTGGCCCTCTCCTTGTTAGTGACGTCAAGATGGATCACCAGCCGCAGGGCCAATTGTTGTATGATGCCTCCTGATTTTTATTTTCAATTCATTTCATATTTTTGTCAGTTGACAACTTGTAAGCAAAGGCGTCTTCAGCTTTGTAGTTTCAATATTTTTCAAAAAAAAAAAAAAAAAAAAAAAAAAAAAAAAAGTTGATTTTTTTATCATTTTTTATGAAAACATATATTTTTTCAGTAATTTTAAATTAATAGTTTAAATTTAAATTAATTTTTGCCTAGTTTTTGGCGGGATTTTTTTTTATATAAAATTATAATTATTTACATTTTTATATATTTATAGTTTAAATACAATTCTGAAATAATGCATAATGATTTTTTTTATATTTTCTATAAAAGAGTAATTAACTATTGGGGGGGGGAGGGTAATAAGAAATTTAAATAGCTTTTTAATAGTTGATTTCTTCTAAACATAACAAACTATGATAAATGACGAAATGCTAAAATTCATGTAACAACTAAACAGGAAAAATATTCTTTCTTTTATTGTCATAGTTCGTTAAATAGAAGATGCAATAATTTTGTATTTTGACAACCTTACATTCTTGTTTTTAGAAATTACGAAATATATTATATGAAATGGAAATTTATTCAATATGTAAATCCAAACATTTCTATACAGTAATATTTAATTTTTCATTCGGGTAAAATAAATTCGACTTACAACATTTAAATTAATGTCAGAAAAGTTAAATCTTCTAATATTACAAAGTATAAATAAATAATCAAATTATATGTTTTTCTAGAATTTGTATTAAATTTTTATATTAGTTAATCATTTAACTTCTCACAAGGAAGGTCTCCATACTGAAAATACTCAGAATATTTTAAAAATATATATATTAATTAAACTATATATGAAATAAAAGATCAGCCAAATTTAACAAGGAATTACAGAATAAAGTCTGGAAATAAGATAAAACACTTTTGAATATTTTGATTGAAAAGACGAAAGCGTAACGTGATTTCCTGGACAGCACTTTTCCTCGCAAAAAGCCAATGATTTTAATGTAAGTGAATAATGTTTGTTAATGGATTTTTAGAATGCGTGTAAATGGTATTTTATAAATTTAAATTTAAATGAGAGATTTTAAGATGAATGTATATACATATTACACATGTTATTGCTTGTTGCTGCAGTTATTTAATTTATCATTGAAAAAAATTTTGTATAAAAATTTCATAATGAAATAAAATATTTTCATACGTTTAAGCGTATTCAAAAATAAAACACAGATGTAGAATGCTGCAGTTATATAGTTCAATATACAAGAAATTGTTTCCATAGCAAAAAAATTGAATCGGTAATGCTCAGTTGGACTTAAATTTGAAGATGAAATAATTTTAGTTAATTTAAATTTTGAATTTCGTTTTAAACCGTACTTTTGATATTTAAATTTAAATATATATGCATATCAATAAAGACATGACAAAATTCTAATTAAAACAAGTTAAAACTGACAGTACTAATGTTATTTAAATTAAATTTATTTAAATAAGTTCAAAATGAAATCTTTTTTTTTACTTAAAGTGCATTAAAAAATGTATTTCTTGAAGCTGCATTCCATCGCCAGCCTATGAAAAATTGCCAAATAACGAAATCTTCATTATTTTTTTCACGGACGCTCTATCGAGGTGCCGCCAATATATATATATATATATATATATAAACATATGCATTCTCATGAAAAGAACATTCTATAATTTTTTTCAGATTTTTCTTTATATGGTACTTTGGAGACCTTCCTTGTAAGACCTGATGTATCCTATAGGATACACATGTTTACAATATTTTTCACGTATATAAATAATGTTAAAAAAAAGAGCAATTAGTGTGAATACAGCCTAACAGATAGAGAACTAGACAAATAGCAATTTATTTTACGTAGCGCGCAAGCTATGTGTTATTTAAAAATGGATTGCAGTAGAAATGTACTAAAACGAAAAAATACGCAATTTTACTGTGCGTTAAGATATAATTAGTTAAGAATCAATTAATAATAAAAAAATATTAAATATAAGATATATGCAGGTAATATGGCCACGTTAAGAATAGAATTTTTTTTAGTGACAGTTGTAAGTGATTAAAAAAAATAAAAACTGTCTAAAAGAGAAAAGTTTTTTGTAAAGGAAAAAAAATTAAATTATCAAAATTTAAATTTTTAGTAATTTTTTTGAAAAAAAGTCCAGTTTATGAAGGTAATATGCCCATATGCAGATAATATGGCCATAAGTAAAATATAAGGAAAATATTCATATTTAACGAATGGAAACTAAAACCGAAGAAAAACAAATTTAATTTTTGAGTTTTTACAAAAAATAATGGAAAAAAAAATAGTATTTTATTTTAACAATATTACATTTGGTTTCTCTTATGTTTACTTGGTATTAATATATGTTTTTAAAAGCTTAATTACTTGGTATTTAATGCAAAAAGTGCATTAATTTTTTTAAACCAATTATTTGCATAAATAAGAAAAAAAGCGGGAAATTTATTTATATGAATGTAGTATGCCATGCATGAAAATTAAGGAAGCAGGACGTTTCGGTCCCGCCATTTCGGTTCTGCCATTTGGGTCCCGCCGTTTCGGTTCCGAGACATTTCGGTCTCAAGGCATTTCGGTCCCTAGCCATTTCGGTCCCAAGACATATCGGTCCCTGGAAATTTCAGTCCACAGCCATTTCGGTCCTAAGACGTTTCGGTCCCAAGACATTTCGGTCCCTTTTCCTTCAAGCTGAATTTTTGTAAAATATGACACAATTTTATAGGGAACATTATAGATTTTTTTAACTGAAGGTAATAAAATTTTAGTATAATGCGCTTATAAGTGCTCGAAAACCGCGCACACGTATAATTTTATCCAAAATATTATAACACACACAAATTTTGCATGGTAATCCTAATACTAATTCACAATTCTAATTTTCAAAACAGTTAGTAATTCTAATATAAAAATCAATTTATTATTTTATTAAATATATTTATTAATTAATAATAGTATTATTAATATACATTACGAATTTTTCTTTAAAATAAATTTAATACAAAATCTATCTTATATTGAATGCATCATTATATTTTATAGTAATTATAAACTGAAATTTATCTTTTACCTATTATTGTATATTTATAGTTACAGAAATTAAAAACAATTAATATAATTAAAAATAAAACTAAAATAAGAATTTTTTTTCTGGGAAAGTGGGAGCGAAAAGGTAATAAAAAAATAAATAAATAAACAATAAAAAGATAAATAAACGATAAATAAAAAAAGGCTTACTTTTATCAGTTAAAATCTTGAAATAAAATTATTTAAAACAATAATTACATTATTACATAAAATAAAAATTAATCATCTAATTAGAATTATATAGGCTCAGTTTCAATAAAATTAGCTCACAAAAATTGTCTTCATGTGGGGGGGGGGGGGGAGAAGACTGTTAAAAAATGCAATAAAAAATTATTATTATTAAAAGAAAGGGGTGGAGGCAAATTTATAACGATTAGTAACTTATGAAAACAAATTTATAAGATGCAACTTCGTATTATAAAAATAATCAGAAATATAAAAAATTTGTTCTTCAATAAATATATCTCATTTCTGAATTATTAAAGGAGAGAGTGTAGAGGGGTGATTTGAGGAAACACGTAAGTATTATAACTTATAACTGTCTAAATGAAATATAAAAACATTTATTATTAAACTGACTGGAAGAAGAAAAAATAAGCACAGCTTTTTTATTATTTAATTAATAATAATTTAAAGGTTCTAAGAAAATGTACGTAAGCAAAAAACATTTATAGCAGTTTATAGTAGCATATATAAAATACTGATACTAAAAATAAAGAATAAAACTTATAATATTTATTTTGTTAAATAATAATAATAATAATAAAATCAAAACACAATGTCCTCTAAACTTATATCACATTGTTTAATCAAACAAAATTTAAAGCACACTATGATTTCATTATCACGATTTGTCAAAGTTTAAATTTATAGGACTCTTATATTCCACTTTTGTCAAATTTGCGGAGAGGGTGTGTGTGTGTATTTTGTGTCAGCCGATTATCTACACTAGGGATATAGGCCCATGGGGAGGAATGCTCTTCGTGGGGGTCTTTCTAAGGGAACCTAACCTGTATTTACGCAAGGTTCGAAGAAAACCACGAAAACTCCGAACGGTTAGGCAGACGGCCGCGATTGGGTTCGAACCCAGCACCTGCCGTATACCAGTTGAGAGGTCAGAACCTCTCGGCCACTGGTCGGGCATTTGCGGAGAGAGAAAGTGAGAATTAAAATAATTTAAAAAGGGCTGAGTAACGTTAAAGTTATACCGTTTGGCAGGCCCAAAAAAATTAGAATCCGAGGTATAAGATGGCGAGGAAAGAAATAGCAAGGGACCGAAATGACTAGTGATGGGCGATAACGAGAAGTTTTTCTCGATTTTCTCGATTGTATGAACATCTCGATAACTTTCGATTGTGTAAAATTTTTCTCGATGACTCCAGTTTGCAATTGCTTTTATACCATACAGGATTCAATTTTATCAAGAATCTACTACAGGTGAATGAGTCGGTGTTAATAAAGACACGACGGATTCACTCGCTAGTGAGCCCCTCCTTTCATTGGTGTATCCAATTTATACGCAACCTTTTAATATGAAATCTCGAACTGGGTCCTCATTGTATATGGCATCATATACCAAACGCGGTGTGCACGCACAGCAAAATCTTGTAAACACAGAAAAAGAAAAAAAAAATCGAATTGAACGAACAACCGAACGTAAGCTCGAATCGAACGTTAAATTTTGAAAACTGCCCTCTCCAAGGTAACGTAGTGGGGGGGGGGGGAATATATAACATCGGGTGCATAAGATCAGTAAGTGGTCACATGCCAAACAACAACTTCCTTATTTTCTAAATTCCATGTACATTATAAATATTATTTATTGCAAAATCCGAAAAAAAAAACATTTTGGAACTGCCGACAGAAGTCAAAACTTGAACAATTACGTGTGTATTTTTTTAATCGTCAGGAAATATTTTATTGTGCAGAAAATACAAGGACCAAGTAACCGCGGTAAAATAACGCCTACACGTGAGAAGAGGCCAGAGTCCCAGCAGTGGTGAACAATATTTATATGATGCAGATGTCATACACGCACTACATTGGCACGATGTTTTCCAGATGCCGATTTAGCGAAAACTTCGAAGAATTTTGAGAAATTTAAATTTCAACCCCTTATGGGTCCGTAACGTGACCCAGAATGACGGGAGAAACTTTTTTATGCTAAATTGGTTATGTATGAAGCATAAGCTTTCAATAAACATATTACATCAAAAAATGAAAAATGGCCCCCTCCCCCCCCCAAAAAAAAAACCCCGGTGTTATGAGGAAAACCGTAAAACTGCAAAAAGAGCGGCGACGAAAAGTTAGCTATGCTATAGTTTTTCTCGCTGCTGTAGCTCCCATACAAACAAAGTTATAGCCTTTTAAAAATTGAAATGAAGTGAAGAAATGAGCAAAATTATGTTGGTGAATAACCAACAGGGGGGAGGGGGCGGGTCAATACCCACGCTTGTGCCATATAGCTTAAAGTTTTAAGTTAAAATTGGTAGAGAAAAAAATGAGCAATATTTTAAAGTGTATGTTGGGGGGGGGGGGGTCAAGCCCCTTACCTTTGGAAGAGATCCTCAAAGAGGGAACTTTAAAACAATGTGCCAAAACAATTACAGTAACAATGTGGCTAGTTCAATGGTTTTTTTCCATCTCAAAAAAATTTCCAATACGCCTAAGGACGTTTTCAATTAAAAAATTCGATTTAAAATGATAAAAACACAAAAAGCTTCGAAAAATGCCACCCCCCACCTCCCGCCGTGGGAACCAAATTCGGAAGGGGGGGGTAAGAAAGCATCATAATATAAAAGAGTAATTCGAGATCTTCAAGGTGATATACAATATGACGGGCTTAAAAAGTGAAAATTGTCCCTTTCCCCTGACCCCCGTCAGTCCAACCCTTTCGCCCCCAATTTCCTGCAGCAGACATTTAAATTTTTTTACGATTGATAAATAATTACCGAATGATTCGATGAAAAAAAACCACACTTAAATTGATAAGTATTGTAGAAATCGCTACTGTTTTAAACATATGTTCGTCCCCTCTCCAACCCCCTCTTTGAATTTTTTTTTTTAAATAAACAATATTTATTGGGGGGGTACCACGTACGTGACAGCATGGTAAGACTAAAATACCAGAAACTTTGAAAATTAGGTCTTCATTTCACAAGTCATATTCTCATGCTTCTTTCTGTACTTCGTTTATCGATAAACTTTCATTTCACAAAGCTTCATCGACAAAACGCCTCGATAAAGCTCGTCATCTCTATTCTCAGCGAGAACGAAAATCATCCTTATCGAAAAAGGCATTCATCAGCAAACCACAAGATTCTCGGAGTGCCGCTTTTATCAAGGTTAAATTTCATCTGGAAGTTTCAAGTCCTTCGATAAACCTATTTCAATCGAGGTTAATTTTCATCGCGATGAAATGATTTTCTCGTTATGCCTGACTTTATCACGATGAAATTTGTTGAAATGAGAGGCATATTCGAAAGCTCTTTTAATCATTCTTTCATTTTATGAATCTTTCTACTTTTGGAGTTGAATTTTAAGGGGCGGGAGGAAGGGAGGGGTAGGGTAGGGAGGGGGGAAGCGATGAGGGGCGAATTTTTTTAAATCTTAGCTATTTCGACAATAAATGTTATTTTTGGTGCGGGTTTTTTTATGGAACTCTCCGGTAAATATTATTTATTAAATATAAAGATTTTAAAGTGCGGGCTGCATCATTTTTAGGTGTAGTCTAGGAAAAATAAGTGAACCCACGGGTGACATGTAAATTTCAAACCTTTTTTTTTTTTTTAACCCGTCATGTTATATGTACATCATCGGAATGTTTTGGCACCTCATTTTACGAATCTTTCTCCGCCTGGAGTTGAATTTCAGGAGGAAGGGGGGGGGGGGGAGAAACCGATAAGAGGGTGAATTTTTTAAACCGTGTCTATTTCGGCAATAAATATCATTTTAGATATGGAGGTTTCTTTTATGGAACTCTTCGGTAAATATAACTTATTAAATATAAAGATTTTAAAGTAGGGGGGGTACGTCATTTTTAGGCGTGTTCTGGGAAAAATGAGTGAACCCACAGGTGACATGTAAATTTCAACCTCTTTTTTGGACCCGTCATGTTATATATATATCATCGGAATTTTTTCGAACCTCTATTTCATTTTACGAATATTTCTCCTCCTGGAGTTGAATTTCAGGAGGGAGAGGGGAAACGATATAAAGGTAATTTTTTTTTTTTTTTTTTTTTTTTTTTTTTTTAATTTTAACTATTTCGACAATGAATATCATTTTAGATGTGGTTTTCAGAGGAGCGCTCCGGTAAATATTATTTCATAAATACAAAAGTTTAAAATGGGGACTGCGTGATTTCCTGGTGCATTCTGGGAAGAAAAAGTAACATTACGGCCACGGGTGAGGAGTAAATTTCAAACTTTTTTTGGATCCGTTATGTGATATGTCATAGGAAAGGTTTCGGAATACTCTTTCATATTATGGACCTTTCTCTTCCTGCAGTTTAATTTCAGGACGGGGGGGGGGGGGGGAAGGGGAGTGCATTTTTTTAATCGTAGCTATTTCGAGAATAACTATCATTTTAGAAGTGGTTTCTTGATGGAACCTTCTAATAAAAATTACTAATTATAAACATTTTAAAGTAGGGGGTGCGTGATTTCCGGGTGTATTCTGTTAAGAAAAATTAAACCTGCGGGTGAGGAGTAAATTCCAAACTTTTTTTGGACCCTTCATGTGATTGATTTTTGGACTGTTTTTCGAATCACTCTTTCACATTATGAACGTTTCTCCTCCTGTTGTTGAATTTCCGCAGGGGGGAGGGGAGCGATGAGGATGAATTTTTTAAATCGTAGCTATTTTGAAAATAAATTTCATTTTAAATGTGATTTTTTGATGGAGCCCTTTGGTAAAAATATTTTATTAAATATAAACATTTAAAAGCGAGGCTGCGTGATTTTCGGATGTATTCAGGGTAGAAAAAAAATAGTGGAATAGTGAGGAGTAAATATGAAGCTTTTTATGGACAGGTCATATGATAAATCAACGGAAGTTTTCAAACCACTCTTTCATATTATGAATCTTTCTTCTCTTTTCCTCAATTTGGCTTCCTTACAGAAGCGCTTCTCAAACTTTTTTGAAATCATTTCGTTTTTGTGAATTCAGATCTGATTTTTTATAGAGACTTCCAATATATAATTTATAATGTATGAAAAATTCACAAACTGTGAAGACAGGCTGTATTCCGGGTGTTGCAATAGTTGGAATTCTAAGGGTAGTGTTTTTATATCTTTTGTTGACTCCTCTTTCGTGATATATCATTAGAAAGCTCTGTAATTACCATTTTATTTTATATACCTCCCGCGCTCATCCCGCTCCACTTTGCCCCCGCGGGAAACTCTTTAATAAATTTAACCGACACCCATCATGCCAAGTATTGTTGGAAAGCCTAATGACCATTTACTTATATTATGCATTTTCATTGCTCCTGCACTACTTTGCCCCCCCCCCCCGAGTGGTCCGTTTAATGAATTTCAATAGAGAGTATTCTAATAATGAGAGAATTGTAGATCGCATCTCAGTATATGTACAAAAATCAATAAAAGATTTTGATCACTTTTAATATCCTTTTAGTTCATGTTCTTTCACTAGGAGTGCTTTTGATTATTTTATCTTTGGCCATTTTGCTACTCGCGACTTTACAACTTATTGAAACCAAGGAACGCCGTTACATGACTTTTCTACTATTGCGGCTCCATTATAACATCCTTTTGGTTTGTTGTTGTTTTTTAAATTCATTTGTTTTCAGTTTATATATATTTATTAAATTATGCTTTTTAAACATGTAATAACAAAGATTTTAATAATCGATTGTAAAAACATCTCGATTGTAGATTCTCGAAATTAATCGATGACTTTATCGAATGCGCTTTTTTACGATTACGATTTTTATCGAGTAGGAAATTTTCGAGAATCGCCCATCACTAGAAATGACTAAGGACCGAAATGGCTAGAAACCAAAATGGCTAGGGAACGAAATGTTTCAGGACCGAAACAGCGGGACCGAAGTGGCGGAACCGAAATGTCGTGTAACCGAAAATTAATGAGCTTTGAAAAAGCGTTCGTAATTCTACCTAAATACTCAGATACTAAAATTCATTGTACAGTTAAAAGGACACCAGCTAAAATGTTTTGTTTAACAATAAATGAAAATACTTTGTTTAAATAAGAAAAATAACAATCTTACCAGAGAAAATTTTATAAGATTCCAACTCAACTAATAACAAATCAACAATGACTGATCCCTCCCCTCCCCCCTATACACCGATCAAGGTTTGCGGCAAACTCAGTGCAACACTATGTTATTTGGATATCTAGGTAATAGATTCAAGCATCCTCTTTTGGATTTCACTGAAATTAATAATAATATTGCATGTTAACCATATTATCTGCATTGGTCATATTTGCATCAGATACCTTACATCTATTTTACGTATTTCAACGTTTTTTAAATACAAACAAGTAAAATAAAATAAAATAAAATCCTACGAAATTTTGAAGTATATATATATTTATTGAGTCCCCATGTATCACCGAATTTTATGTACAAAAAATAAATTTACTTTTTTTCAGTTTTTAATCTTTCTTATTTATCAGCTTGTTAATAAAAATTCATAAATGAAATGATAAAAGGTTTATAAATAAACTTTGAAGTCTGTAGAGGTTAAAAATATCTATTTATATAATAATGATGTGCATGTGCAGTAGATTTGAATATACAGTACTACATGAAAATGATGTGTACATGTTTACAACGATATACTTTTAATTATTTATCCCTTTACTTAATTTTCTTTGATTTTGTGACGAATTTTTCCCCAGTTAAAGGTGGCATTTTAAATATTACAATGTAACTGCAAAAATTCAGTTTCAGTTATAGCCATATACCGTCTAAAATAGTGCATTGTGCATGCACTAATAAATGAAATGTGAAATATAAAAACTATGGAAACCAGATTATAGTTTTAAATAAAGATAGGCTTGAATATTACCGGGGAACAAACGGGGAACCGAAGTATTTTTTTTTCTATACTTATTATAATTCGTAAGTTTCAGGATTTTTTAATAACCGATGTACTTATCTTTAGGCAGCAGATTTTAATACGAACTTTCCTATTTTAGCTTTTTTTAAAAAAAAACAAAGTGTTCAATTACTGGTAAAATCTAATTTTCTAACTAACACAGTAATAATTTAAAACCTAAAAAAATCGTGAAAAATTTTCTGAATTATAAATATCACATGATGATTAGTATTTATGAAAGTGTGCAGAAACAAATGCTTATAGAATTTCATTAGAAAGAAATAAAACCTGAAAATTTTTTATTAAATCATCAGTAGCGCAGTTTTCTTATTTTAAGGTATCCGCACACCTTCGGAAATGATTTTTTAAAATTTTTGAGATTTTCTCTTGTTTTTATTTTTATAATTACATTTGCTGTAAACTTTTGAGAAAAAAATAAAAATTTTAACAATTACTCAGAAATAATAATAAAAAAAAATCCCTGTCGGCTTGGCCTATAGGCGGAGGTGGATTTCGAAGAGTGCTCTTTCAACAATAAAAAATAAAATATGAATAGAGATAAACCCTGTTTAACAACTTTAGTTGGACGCTTTTCAAAAACTTTTAATTTCATTTTTCTGTAACAAATGGTTTATCAGAATCATCTTAAGCGAAATTCGGCACAAATGTCCATTTTGATAGCATTTTTTGAAATATATTCTGACTTTATGGAAAAATTGACCAATAAGATGCATTATATAGTTCCAAAATAAGAGAAACTGCCAGTTAAATACATTTGAGAGTAAAATTGAATTTATAAATGAGTCATAAAAAACCAATTTTTTAATTGAATACACCCTCAATTCTTCAATCTCGATGGAATCGAGAAATTTTATTCGAATTATCCACTTTCACAGCCTTTTTTTTTTTTTTTTTTTTTTTTTTAATATATTCTGCCTTTATCCAGTGTTCTCGCTGTCGCTCGCCATTGCGCCAAATTGTGACTAAATTCTTCATTTGGCGAGTAAACAAGAGATTAGATTTGCCAAATTGCTAGTGCTCAATTTTTGCTTTTTCTTTCTTTTCTTTTTTCATTCATATGCACATATACATATTTTTAATATATTTGTAACAGATAGTTGAAATTAAATTAATAACAATCGTTGTAGCAGTTATAAAAACTTGGGTTATTTTAGAACATATTGAAAAAAAAGGGGGTACATTAAAGATAAATGTTTTTGTGCTACACGGCGAATCTATTTTGCTAATACTTTTTTTCATTTGGCGAATGATTTTTATTTTTAATTAGCCAAATTACTAACGTTGGTTAAATGTCAGCGAGAACACTGCCTTTATCAAAAACCTGGGAAATAAGGCACATTATACAGTTCCTAAATAAGGGAATCTGTGAATTGAAAGCGTTTGAGAGCAAAAATGGATTTAAAAAAAATGAATCAGAAAATAAGTAATTTGTTATTTGAATACTTCAATTTTTCAACCAAGATAACTTCAGAGAACTCCGTTCATAATGCCATTTTCACGGCATTTTTTGAGATTATATTTTGCTTTTAACACAAAACTGGCCAATACCCCACATTATATAGTTCCTAAGAAAGAGAACCTGCCAATTGAATGAGTTTGAGAGCAAAATGAATGAGAATATAAGCAGTTTGGAATTGAGATTTTTTCTACAACTCCTATTATTGTTTATTTTTGATATAAGGATTGGTCCTATAAAAAACTTGTCAATATAAATGATATTATTGAGAAGATGTATGATAAATTTAATCGGATTTAATATCTTAAGAATTGACGAAGTTATGGATTTTTTTCTTCTTTTACTCCCTTTTTTGTTTTCGTTTTTAATATTTTTCTGCAATAAGACTTGTTCCTATCAAAAACTTCTCAATACAAAAGTTCTAGATAATATTAAGATCATTTATAAAAAAATTAGTTGGATTTGATATCTTCAGAGTTGACGAAGTTATAAATTTTTAACTCCCGAAAACCCTATTTTTTGCGCCCCCTGAGCCTATTTTTAATTTTATCAAAAATCTGTTATGCAGAAACTTTTGGCCTGTTTTTTAGAAATAATCTGAACTTAAAACCGATTTGATATCGATTTTAATAAAGAAGTTATGGGTTTTTTTCTGTTTTCACAAAAACCCTCCCTATTTTTACCCCCTTGGTCCGATTTCGCCCATTAACGAACTCGACCGAGATTTTATGCCCCTTGATTTTAAGTATCAGTTTGGAAAAAATCAGCAAAATTAAAGAAGTTATCATGATCATAAAAAAGTGGTATACACCGATAGATAGATAGATAGATAGATAGATAGATAGACAGATAGATAGATAGATAGATAAACTTTTTTGCTAATGGTAGTTTTGGAGTCTGGGGGTCGTGATCGGTGTAGATCTGCAATTTTTTTTTCAGAAATTCCAACATGGGAGCGGTCGCAATAGGTAGTATTTCATACTAAATCTACCTAATAGTCAAAATTATGTCAAAAATTGGCATTTCCACCAAGCGTGATAGTTCAAAAAAAATGTATACACATTTTATAAATTGCATAATAAACAGAATACCTTTTTCTAGGACTACACACATTATAATCGCACCTTTATCTCAAATGATATGGCAGTTAAACTACTAGTGTAATAAAAAATACGTAAAATTTGTCTCATGTTTGTCATTTATACCAGTGTAAATATAAAAATTTATTTAATATATTATAATGAGTATATTCTTTTCCCTCAAAAGATATTTGTAAAGAATTAAATTTCGGAAAATTTTGTGGCATTTCATGCGTAATGTTTTGTTTTAAGATGTTTTGCGTATAGTAAAATTCTAAAAAAACCTCATTTTGAGAAAAAGCTAAAAATATCTTTTAAACACAATTTAAAAGTTATAATAACTGTAGCTTTAAACGGCTGTAACTTAGCTATAGATATAGACACAATTTATGCAACATTCGACAGATAAAAGAGCCGATTTAAAATTATTTCATAAATGAAAAACCGATATTTTGATCGAAAATGACATTGTAAAAGTGTTCGGATACTTTAAGAGGGTCACTTTCAGCAGCTTAATATTGCTTGACTTTAACAAAATATAAAAAAAAATTGGAATTGTAAATACTCCTTAAAACTAAACACTTTTTTCAAAGTGAATTGAGAATTTTTATATATATTTATTTATTTATTTAAGTTCTTTTAATGAAACATTGTTAATTTAATTAAGATATATTAAGACTTTCAAAAACCTCATTGACAGACATGCGTAGCATGCAGTACTACAAAAGTTAAAGTAAATCTACCCACTTATATATGTTCTTACAATATTGTACAACGTAAAATCAATAAAACCAAATACATATGGCAAAATAAGGCAGGTACATGGCAAAATCAGGTTTCTAGATGAATATAATTATTAAGGCAATTAAATTACAAAATACAAAATTTATTAAAAAAATTGCAAAAAAAATTAAAAACAAAGTCTGAATATATTATACATGCTTATTCATAAACAGCATAAAATTCTATAAAATACAATATGAAGTAAAATAATAAGTTTCTATGTTACTTAGTTTTGGAAACATAATGCGCGCAATATGGAAAACACTGCTTTAAGAAACTGACTAAGTTTCCAACATGCTATTCTTTAATAATAGACTAAGATAAATTAATATTTTAAAAAGTATTAAGGTTGCCATTCCCCTTAAGGGGATGATACTTAGTTTTCGAATTCCCCTCACTAATGTAAAGTCTATGTGCGTTTGATGCATTCGTATATTTAATATATCTCCTCAGAAAATTAATTTTTTAAACTGCAATTTCTTGAATACACTTTTTAACCACTTAACACATATGCCCATACGTTGTGCGGCAAGAGAATTTGTTTAATCCATCACTTAAAGTTTTTTGACACCACTAAATTTTTAAATACAATTTCATACTATTTAATGGCAGATATGTCTAGATTAAAAATCACGAATATTGTAGTTAAAAAGTGATTTTTGACCCATATTTTCAATTTATTGTGCTTAAAAAAAAGAATCAGTTAAGTGATTAAAACATTTTTCTCTTTTTCTAAGTTTTCAATTTTTTTTTCTAAATTACGCTTATTGTATTTGAAGTGTTAAAATTTTACCAACAGTTCATCAGCTTTTAACAAATAAAATGTTACATTAAGCTTAGATTTTAAAAATATTTTAAGAATTCAGAAAAAAACACCCTTTAAGAGGAATATACATGAAAAAGAAGTTAAAAATATTAAATTCACCAAGAGACACTGGATATATATGAATGTATCAGATCTCATTAGAGATTTAAGGTCCCGACAACGTTCAGAGATATTTTTTAAGCTCTGGACTAAAAGTGAACTACTAATGAACTAAAAATTAATCAATATATGGAAATCTAAAAGAGATACAGCTGATTATATATAATTACAAACAAATTTCTGTAATGTTACGTGTAATTCTTCATAAAAATAGCTATATATAAACAAATAAGTGACATAGAGCTAATTCTTTTCTTTATTACACTCTAGACATCAGCGAAAAGCTACACAAAAAATTTCATGGTTATAGAATAGTAAAAGTCTGAGTTATAGCAACAGTCGTTTACCTTTTTCGATCAAAATCTAATCTTTTCGAAAATGCAATTAAAATTTTCTACTTCGTTTTAAATAAACGTCGTCTGCTTTTTTTCAAGAGCTCTAATTTCATTTTTAATAAACGTACAGGAAAAATGTTAAAAAGAATATTGCCCAGTTAAACTGATGGCATTGAACTCACAGGCTACGCATATTAATTGTACATTACAGCCTTATAGTTTCAAAGGTTAATTGCGCTCGAAAAACAAATTAAGGAGGGGGGGGGGGGACGTCGCGAAACAAGTTTCTTCTCTTACGGGCCTGATTCATGAAAAGATGATGTCACGCAAGAGATCTGAGTTGCAAACGGAACATATAGAATGGTTGTATGTGTGCATCGAAAACAAAGCTATAAATTTTCGTTTTATGATATTTTTCCAACAATTTGAGGCTTATTTTAGATCTGTTGAATTATACATTTACTATTAAACACCCAAAGTTCATAAATAAGACTTTTTTGTTTTTAATTTGATTTCAAAACTAAACATATCCTCTGATTTCAAATACGTAAGATTCATGGTTTTTATTGAAGATTTTAGCTTCAAATATAGGGGAGACTGGGGTACAATGGACCACGGTGTACAATGGTCCACCCTTTACTTTTTAATATTAAATCTGTTTTTGAAAGCTTCATATTTTAGTACATATATTGCAGTACTCAAGTAGTAAAAAGAAGTTTGAAACCATGTGCATAGCTGACATTTTAGGCATTTTATACTTGATAGTTGATTTAACACAGGAGGAGTAATTCAGCAATAAATATTTTCAGTTAAACATATCTTCATTTATTTATTACATATTTGTAATTTGAAAGACATTGCGTGGCAAAATAAAAAAGTAAGACAATACATTATTATATTTATTGTAGCAAAAATAATAGAATTCTAAATTTCTTTTTTTATCATCAAGTTTCTGTCAAACTTCCATACGGGGTACAATGGACCATCAGAAACTGGGGTACAGTGGACCATGGTCCATTGTATCCCATGTTTTTAAAAGTTAAATATTATATGGGAAATTCAGAATTAATAATTTTTTTTTTACTTCTGTGTGTAAATTAATTAATGATCCATGTTGCGTAATGCATTTTTGAAATATGTATCTGTATAATATATGCTTTCAAACTTAAAAATTAGCCCAAATTAAGAATTAATAAATTATTTTATTTCTGTGTGTGAATTTATGATTCATGTTGTGAAATGCATTTTTGAAATATTTATCTACATAATATATGCTTTTAAATTTAAAAATTAACCCAAATTGAACACCAAAAATTAGTAATCAAATATTTTGAAAAATGGTAATAAGCTTAAAAGTGGTAAACTAAAAATATCACCTTTTGAAATATGTCCTTTACCAAAAGCTTGCTTGCGCAAAACGCCAAATAAACGAAAGAAAGGTGCATCAAGAAGTCTAACTGATACACCAGTGAAAAATACAATTGAAAAAGAAGTAAAAACAAGTTGAAAATTGCACGTGAACGTGATAACGAAGTTTTAAAAATATTCAGATCTTGCTGATATAGTAGAGCGTATTCCGGATACAGTATAGTAGTCGAAATCTTTACGTTTCTGTAAATATGCAGGAAGTAATTTTTTTTACACCTCAGCAACGTATATCTTATTCACAAAATGTGAAATAGTTGAATATAATTAAAACACGTACCAAACCATGTTTCCCCGTATAGCATTATAGAGTGGAATACTTTTGTGTGACCCTGTAATTTAATAATAAAAATTCTTTGCATCACAGATTGTACAGAATGCATATTTTAGTATATATTTCATAGATTCATGCCAATTCTATTATGTTCGAATGAGTGTAACATCATTAAAATGCATTTGAAACTTTTTCCCCATTGAACGTAATGTAACGGAATCCTTTTGATTGTCCCTGTAATTGATCTATGCATCCGATTTTCATAACATTTGAAACGAATCGACAAAATTACGCAATAGTTATATGTCTTAAATTTCAAACGATTAAAATGCATTTAAAACTTTTTCCCTATTGACCGTAATGTAACGGAATCCTTTTGAATGTCCCTGTAATTGATCTATCCATCCGATTTTCATAAAATTTGAAATGACTCGACAAAATTATGTTAGAATTATGTATTTTAAATTTCAAACGATTCGGTTGGGTAGTTTTTGCGTTGTTATATGCGGACAGACGGACAGACAGACGGACGGACTGAGCGACAACAATAGGTGCTGCGTATTTACATAATTACGAACGCACCTAAAAAAGGATGATAAAAAATTGAAGAATTTTTTTTTCACTTTAGTTAGAGCTAAAAAGTGAATAATAAAATGTGAATAAACAAATTATGATATAGTTTATCTTTCTTATTGTTAAAAAATGAACTACACTGATATGTTTTTATTAAAATTACATGTGGTCTATAGAGCCCCATGCTGTGGACCATTGTACCCCGGCATTGGGGTACAATGGTCCATTTGTCACTTGCTATTTAAAAATATACATAAAAAAAGTATGCATAATTATTATTTTTGAGTGGATGCAATATAAACTTTAATGTATAGGTAACATGCATGTACTTGATCAAAAGAAAAAAAATC
The DNA here is from genome assembly GCA_964019185.1 of Maratus speculifer. NCBI lineage: Eukaryota > Metazoa > Arthropoda > Arachnida > Araneae > Salticidae > Maratus > Maratus speculifer. The sequence goes on along the minus strand of OZ025289.1, from coordinate 272,732,726 downwards.
AATACTTTATGAGTAAACAGTCAAAATTTACAAAAGTGGACCATTGTACCCCAGTCTCCCCTACATTTATGGCAAACAAAATCATACATTAAAATTGCACAACTTTAGAGATAAAATAAATAAATAAATAAATAAAAGAAATTATACAGAATTGAGATTCGTGATATTTTTCATAGCGTTTAACTTGAATACAAATTTATGGCAGGAGAAATCCTACATTAAAATTACGCAATTTTAGCAGCAAATAATTTAAGTTCCTTTTAAAAATAAAAATGCCTTAATTTTAAATTGTAAATATCAGGATGATTATTGCATAAACTCATAAATAAAAATATTATTTTTTTCAAACAATTAAAATAAAAATTCTTTTTGTCAATTAAAATTCCAAATTTCATAATGTATAATTAACTTAAAATACACATTCTTTTAATAGCTATTACAACTAAAAGAGTATTTTTCACTAGAAACATGTACTTTCAAATAATTTATAATATATATGGCATTTAATATTCTCTCATAAAAAATAATCTCACTTTTGTTAATATAGATAATTTTATTATTATTATTATAAGTGAATTTCGTAGTATCATTTTAAAATTTTGTATAGTAATTTAGTAAGATATTTGTAATTCCTAAAAAAAAAAAATAAAAATAAATAGATATAAAAGTTGGTTTCCACATTTGCATTTATTTACGAATGCAGATCGAAATAATTTTTTTCAATAATGAATCAGGATTATTATTGCATAATATTTTTTGGGGCTGGAAATTTTAGGAAAGTACTTTCATAATTAAAATTCATGAATTTTTGTAAAGTATTTACAATTATTTTCTGGAAGTATTAATTGACTTCTATCACCAAACATAAAGTTTTTACATTTCAGACGGTCACTTTTCATTCGGGCAATCTAATTCTAAAATTTTTGTCCTTGACTAATAAGTTAATGCACTCACAACATTTTAATTTATGTGAAATTTCATATTTAATGTAACTAAATATAAAAGTCAATGCAGACATGATGTCATTTTTATCTCAATATCTTCATCGCTGTTAAACACACCGCAAAAGAAATCCAATATGTTTAATTCTTCAATTTCATCAACAGCTATTAAAAAAAGTAATAATTGAAATTGTTCATTTTGCTGTTAGTATAAGATAATTAAACTTAAAATTTTTTTACCTTTTTTCCTGCTTCCATAACTTTTATATAGTAAATGAATTTTTCCATTCATTTAAAAGGATAATCAAGGGTACGATAAATTTTCTATACTCATCTGATGATGTTGGCTAAAGCGGGTTTCTAAACTATCGATGTGATTATATATATATATATATATTAAAGATAGTCATTAAATAATTTTTATTTCGACTATCCCTATGCAAAAGAACTTAGTACTATTTCTGTTTCAAATTGCTTTTGATTTATGCAAACTGAATTGTAAACAGAAATTCTAGACCCAAAATAGGATGTAAAAAGGCTTTCTTTTTATTCTTATCTATTAGATGATTCTAAATGTTTACTTCCCGACTTCAAAATAAAACTTATAATTCACATCACATGTAAGACCACGTGGGAATGGCATAGATTTATTTAATTCATTTTAAATAATGAGAATAAAAGGAAATACTCATTGACTTAGGTTAATCCTTTATCCACTAATTAATCTTTTTAAAATGCTCATTAAAAAAATATATTCGTATAACAGAATATATAATAGATTCAAATTATCTAAAAATATACACACAATATTAATGGTGATTCCTTCAGCCCTAGCATAAGCAAAATTTTAATGAAGGTGAAGTGGTCTGTGAGATGAAAAAGTCAGATCTCGTGTATGACTCATTTCTCTTGCTTGGGATTTCGAATCAGGCCCGTTAGAGAAGAAACTTGTTTTGCGATGGCCCCGGAACAGCTCCCTCCATTTTCCCGTTTTTTACTTATTAATTGAACCTCTTAAACTAATCAGAGATATGCTTTATCATATAAAAAAATCGGTTTCCAAAATTCAGAGCAAATCGAAAAATTCATAATAAAAATCCATTTATGTAATTTAAGAAGAGTTATCCTCTCTTTTATACTTAACCATTAAACTTCTAAAACTATTCAGATATTCGCCTTATCAGAAAGAACCTGGGAAGGGTATTAGCCCACGTTCCCCCTCTTATACAAATTGAATAAACTCCAAACACTAATCAGGGTAGCGCCTTATTAGAATATACATATATCCAAAATTTCAAGTGAATCTTACATTTACACGCATTATCGCGTAAAGCACATACACACATACAGAACGGAGGACACATAAGTCCCAGGATTTGATAGCCTGTGAGCTAATAAAAACGGATTTAGAAACAGAAGTGTTCAATCTATAAGAAAATCGAATAAAATAAAATTGGAAATTTTCATCGAAATTGATGTTTCAAAGGTAGGGACAGATGTCTTAATCCTTTCAGGACGGACGACTTTTACAGAAATTTTAATCTTTCATCAGCGTTTTTTCAAAACAGAAGTTTTTGCTTAGCTGAATCTGGAAAATGTTCGGATTAAAGAAGGTAAAATTGGCAATACACATTTATTGGTGAGAATAATCAAGTATTCTGAGCACCTTATGTGGCACGTATATTGGTCGCTCTTTTCCAAGAGCTTAACATTAAGGAGGGGAGTTCCGAAGCTGAGTTACCAGCCCCCTTAAGTTCATAAATTAGATATGAATGTTGTTTATTATAATTGAATAATGAATACTACTTAGTCGCTAAAACTTTTATTACATAACCAATACATAAGCAAAAGTCTTAATACTTCCGTTTATTAAGAACGAGATTCAGGTACATCATTAAAAAATAATGTAAATTATCAAAGTAACTAAAAAAATATTTATCATTAAACATAGGTCTTATAAGCATCATGTAAATGCAAGCAAAATTAAGAATCTAGAGTTGCCCAAAATAGAGCAAAATATGTCGTAAACTGTGTTCCTAATGTAGCTTTCAGATGCGTTTTTTCTCTAAGTAGTTTAATAAATATTTGTGCAGTCGCTTTCTCACTTTTAATATAAAATGCATGCTTACAAAATATATAACGGTTATTTACATTTAATTCAGCAATACGGAAATAATATGACTCCATATCTTAAATAAAATATTCACCCTTACCTATCATCCAAAATCAATGAATTAATTACGTATGATAAGTTATAATAAAACGAAAAAAATCTTTAATTAATATCTTTTTATGCTTTGTTCAAGTTTCATGAAATTTGGAATGACTCGATCAAATTCATCATTAATTATACATATTTCAAACCATTCGGCTGAGTATTTTTTGCGCTATTATAAGAGAACAGACGGGCGTCAACTATAGTTGATACGTATTTGTATAATTACGAATGCACCTAAAAAATATTACTACATATCTTTACAAAAACAAAGTAGATAAAGAATTAAACAAAAGACTGCTTTTCCTAAACTTTCGAGAATATAATTGTTTTTTTCTTCGGATTTTTATATTTCAAATTCACTGCTTTGATTGGAAATCTAATCTTCTTTTGGAACTTGAAAAATATTTTATAAAATGGATTGAAAAAATACACATTTTACCTTTGTGGTTATTATTTAACCAAAATATTAATGAACATGAAAATCAATTTAAAAGTTTATTTAAATAAAACTTACTTTTAAACCTTAGTCAAAACATGAGCCTTATTCTAATTTTTCAAATCTTCAAAAGTAATTATACAAATATCAAACTGTCAGTATGAGCTTTTAAATCAAAAATTTCATTACATTACTTAAAGACAGTTTAAGATATGAAATTCATGCAAAATATTGAATATGGTGGATAATGGTAAAATAGAATTAAAAAAAATGTTAACAATAACATTCGTAAAACAATATTTAAAGTTTCTTCTTAGTATAATTAACTGTTTAACACATTTATTGTCAAATATTAATTTTTGGTGCTAAAAAACATGTATATGCAAAAACTTATAGGGAATTAAATCTCATTAGGCGAGAATATGTTCCTATATTTTTATAAATAAATCAATATCTATATATAAATAATGTTCCACATGTAGGTTAGTAAATTAGTACTTACCAATTCTTAGTTGTCATTATTTACATACGTATTATAATCCAAATTTCTTTGACGACTTATCCATATATTTTGCAGAATCGCTGCATAATATCAAACCTTAAAAGTAGCAAAATATTTCTTAATTTATAATGAACTGGAGAAGAGATAGTTATAATTATTATCATTATTTTAGGCGAAAACAATACTAAAATAATAGCCATTTTAATAATTTTAATACGAGAACCTCTTCGTCCTCTTACTCCACCGGCTACATGTTTTAGAGTGATGATACAGGATTATTTAGATTTCAAATAATAGATAAATATGTTAAAATAAAATAAATCTGTTCAAATAATAAATAAATCTGTTTTACAATACCAGGTTTTCGCTGCATTTTAACTCTGATATTTACGTTTTACAAAAATACTTCTAACGTTTAAAAAAGAAAGTATGTTTAAAAATGAAAGTAATTTTCAGATTTAATGAAATGTTACACTGAATTTTACAGAAAAATTAGTTATCATAAGTAAAAAACATAGTCATCTCTTTTATTTTATAGTATCCGATTTTTGTTATTTTTTTACTTTGACAATTTAGCATTTGCGAAAAATCATTACTTGAATGTTAAAATTTAAAGTAATTTTCGAATTTAGAGATTTTTCTTTAATATCTACTAGACGGTTGCCCGCCCTCAGTAGCCCGAAGACTATCTGAATGCCAGTTCTACAACCCCACACATTCACGTTTCTGTGCCATGTCTCGTCAGTTTCCGGCAGATATGTTTGATCGGTGTTCTGGGGTTTCGTTTGCATATCTTTTTTTATTGTTAATGAAGAGGTCTTCCATTTGTTCTTCCATCTGTTCTTCTTTCTGTTCTTCCATCTGTTCTTCCATTTGTTCTTCCATTTGTTCTTCCATTTGTTCTTCCATTTGTTCTTCCATTTGTTCTTCAATTATATTCGACGATTCACTGTTTGAGAGCCTATCTGTCCTTTTATTTATAGAAGTTCAAAATGAAAAAAGATTTTCTTAGCAGACGATTTTTTGTGATAAATACATTATCTGTTTTATATTTCTTCTGCTTTATTCCTTTTATTTATAGAGTTCAAAATGAAAAAAGATTTTCTTAGCAGACGATTTTTTGTGATAAATACATTATCTGTTTTATATTTCTTCTGCGTTTACCTAAGCTGTGTAAAATCTCTATAAATAAAAGGTATAGAGGATGAGAGCCTATCTGTGCCTCAATTAATTATCCTCGGAATTCCTTTTATATATATAGATTAAAGAAAAAAACACAAACAAAAACACAATCTTATTTCAACACAGCCTTTATAAAACACAGCCTACAGCGTCTTGTGTTATCTAATCTAAACTTTTTTTAAAAACTTCTTGTCAATAATCTAAATAATTTTTTTTTTGTGTTTTCCTGTAAAATAAATATAAAAGCATGACAACTACCGAAAATCATAACAATATTTTATTGTAATCGGATTTACATATAGGATCGGTAGTATGTAAAATTTAATCTCGATCGGATATTTAAAAGTGAGTTAAAATTCGAGTGCGAATTTTGAGCTGCAAAAACATGTATACGATCGTTGAAATTAAACGAAATCTTACAAAAAAACATAATTTTTGCTAAAAGAAATCATGAAAAGAAACAGCACTAAATCCTTACAAAAAACATATGTTAAAATATAATTATTTAAGCCAATTTAAAACTTAATAAAAGTTAACTCAATCGCAAAACTTATGCGATTTTTTTCAATGCACAGATGCACATGACAAAAGTTTTTCGAACTCTTTAAACACTTGGCATTTCGCCCTTCAAAGCATTTCGAACTCATTTATGTTCACATGCAGAAAAATGGTATAAGTGATGAATTTTAATGTTCTGTAACTCGGTCAAATTTAATGTTACATGCACGGGTCTTTCTTTGTCTTGTGTGTCAATGCTTATTTTAATAATACAATAGGAAAATTTTAACTAAATATAGCTTATAAAATAGGGGGACGTATAAAAAATTGACTTTTGTACTTTTTTTTCAGAAAGGTTTTTATTAATTTAAATCACTTTCTAAATATTTCTTTACCTTGTTTAAAACATTTTTGTAATTGGAACTATATATCTATCACTAAGGTTTTAGAAATTCATCATTGGCAAACGCTGCGAGTGGATACCCCGTATACTCATAATTTAATTTAATGTATGTTAAAATTCTGTTTTAAATGCATTTTTTATTTATTTATCAATATTTTTATTGTTTTAATTTCTTTACAGAATATTTCGGAAGGCAAATGTTTAACTATGCATAGTGTTTCCTATGGAATTTTTTTATATTCCGTTATCGAATTGCAACTTATAGAAATAAATTAAAAAAAGTTACACGCTTAAAAAACATTTTTAAAACAATAAATTGAAATTACAAATAGTTTTCAAACCAACTTTACTTGAAGGAGTATTTTGTTTTTTGATTTGGCGGTTTAAAACGTAAATTGGTAAATGTGTAAAAGGTAAAAGGTAAAAATTTGTTATAAAAGTGAAATTCGTTTATGAAATGTTACTACTATCAATGTGACGTCAATGTTACTCACGGACATGCTTTTGCTTATTAAAATAGATTTGTCCATTATACAACGTATAATGCTTTTGGAACAGGATAAAGTAATATATGTATAGCACATACTAAATTGTATTATTGACAATCGGTGTGTTTTTATATAATATTTGAAAGCCCATTTGGTGCAAAGGTGTAAATCTAATTTTGTACATTATTTAGTAGAATTTTCCAAAGTTTATATATAAAGTTAAAATACATTTTTGTTAATTTGTAATATATATTACTTTTATTTAGACTGCTGTACTATAAATGTCGATAGCAAACTTGTCATTATACTGAAACATTCGCAACAGATAAAGAGTTTAACACAAAACCGATAAGATATAAAAAAAATGGGATTTTAACCTGCTGAAACAAAATGACATTTTGATTGCAGCCTCCGTACGGCTCATTCGATTTACAATATATATGTTTAATCGCAGTTTGTAATTACTGGGATTTAAAAAACAAAAATTTTAACTAATTCTCTGATAAAAAATATCCATTAATTTTACTGAATTTACTAAACAACAAAATAAAAAAATAAATCAACATAATAAAATTAAATTCTAAACTTTTTTTTCAGAACTTAATTATACACAATTAAATTGTAAATGAGATTTTTGGTAAATATTTATGGCATGTTTAAACTAGAATAGCTGATGAAAAGACACTTTTAGTTGGATTTATATGCTTTTTATGGTAACAACAACAACTTTTCTAATTGAAATGTTTAGTTTCTATTATTGCTAATGTATCCACAATTAGTTATTGCAAATCAATTTTTAAAGAAATACAGGAGAAAATAAATTATTTTTAATGTACCATATTATATTGGGGTATTATGCATGAATTTTGAGAATTTGAGACTACGATTGTCGTAATCACTTATGTAATATATTTTGTTGTGTTTAAAGTCAGTTCATTGAATTACAAAATAGAAAATAACACATGTCAGCTCAAATTATAAATCTCCTTTTTTGTTGGTTGGGGTGGGATGGAGGGGTGTTTGTAGGAAAATCAATAAAATAACTAGACGATATTCAACAGATATTCTTTTAAACAGAAAGCTATTGCTTATCTGTGTTTCCAATATCAATTAAAGATGAATATCTATGCACCTCAATATGATGTTAATTATTTCCCCTATACTTGTATTAAATAAGGAACTCATTCTGCTTTAATTTGTCCGCATTATTTCGCGATGACTACTTGCAAGAAATTAAAAAATCGTGAGTAAAACTATTTTCACAATGAATATACATAAAATATAAATATATATAATAATAATGTATATTAATTGTAAAAGAACGTACATCAATAAAACATGAAAAAATGAATTAAAAGGAATATATTTGGAATTTGTTGAGCCATAGTTGACTCTTCAAAACCCAAATGCTATGGAACTACAAATAAAGTGTGCGGATTCATTTTCGCCATGAAAAAGCAAAACAATCCGAATTTAGGATTACTAACACACAATACCAAAATAAAGTAAATAACATGAACAAACATTATTGAAATGGATAGAATAGGAAAAATATATACAACATACATGTATAGCAAGACATTGAATTAAACATATAAATTAATTGTTACGTCATTAAACAATTAATAATAGCCATAAATTATTTATTAAATCATTTTATGATATTGCTAAATGATAACATTGCAACTTATAATGAAATTTCCTATGAAAATGTATCAGAAAATTACAAAGTAGAAATCTCAATGATATTGCACTAAGCTGATGCGCTAAGCTGCAATTATCTTAGCGCAAATATTTATAAGATTTCTAAAACATTTAGCTGCCTTTGTAATACATTGAAATATATAATATATCAATTATATATGCACACGTATAAACTGTAACAGTTATTTAAGATTCATGTATAAAATTCCTCGTTTCAAACTAGACTAATTAGAAGGTGATATATAAATCATAATTGCTCCCCTTTAAATTGCTGTTGATAGAATGCAATGCAGATAAATTCAAACCACTATCATAAAACTTCTTTGTGAGATCTCAAGAGTTCATAAATGTTTAGTTAATGAGTTTTTAGACGTTATAAGACTCGTAACTTACATGCTTTCGTATATTAAAAATTCATAACGCACAGAGACTTATAATCTACTTTAAAATTGTTGAAGGCTCTTGAAGTCCCAGTGGAATATAACCGACGTGAGAGGCCAAGAGGGGATTACGATATACGAGAGAGAGTGGGACAGATGTGCCCTAGTTGTCAAGTACGATGCGAGTTGTCCCGTTGGACTTTAGTTTTTGTTACGTGTACAAATTCCATGTCCTGAATATTTGTGTCCGTGTACCTGCTCAAAGGTGCCGTAAATAAAGTATGTTGATCTGTTACTTGAGAGCAGTTAAATGAACTAAAATTGAAATAACATTGAAATCGCAATTGTCCCCCGCTTTTTCCCAAATGCACATTCTCCAATATATGTACATAAGTAGATACATGTATACTATTATTTAAAAAGTTAATACTATTCAATTGAAAGAAGCCTAGTAGAGCATTAGCAGTTTTTTTTTTCATTTTTTATTTTTTTTAACTTATCAAAGAGATTAATTTTATGTCACGTATGTGAATTTAACATAATTCCATAAATAAGGTAATGTATATTCTCTTTTATTCTAAAGGGTGCATTGTTCTGTCTTTTCAACTTACGTGAATGTTTAAAAAATGTGTTATACAGTTCACATTTTTATCTTCAAAAAAAGGAAGAATAGGCTCTTATATTTACCATTGACACAGTTCATAATTCTTAGCAACTTATTAAAATTTGGCGATTCTATTTCTTTTATATGGTTTAGTAAACACACAATAAACCTTTCACGATTCTAATTGTTATGAAATGTATGCTATCATTATTCACCATCAAAACACATTTATCTGTTTTTCTGCCTAGTTATCTTTAATTAACTTCCATGTATTATCTCATTTTAAAATTTTTATTTTATGCGTTTTATAATTTTATACCTTTAGTACAACAATAAACCATTACAAATCTCAATTTATAATGCCATTTAACTTTTAAAAATTTGTGTATACCATATTTAGATAACCCCCACATTGTTTATATGAAATACATTCAAAAACATTAAAATTTTGGTACATCTTTAAGTGATTTCTCGTTCAAAAATTTCTTCATGTTGCATGCAGCTCAGCAAAAAGTAAATCCAAAACTCATTTATTAAAACCAAAAAAATGAGAAACATTGTAAATAGAAGTATAACCAGAAAAATTATAAATCTTTTTAATCATGAAAAATGGGTGTAAAACATTTATAAAGATGATAAATACAGTTATTCTGGTGTTAAACTTATTTTAGCTTTCAAGCCGATTTTTTAAAGCAACTTTTTTGCTGTTATATTTTAAATTTTGGATGCATTACTTTTATTTTTAATCTAAAAGGTTACTTTTACAAAAAATCTTACATAAATAGGTAAATTACAAATTAAAAATTCCCCAACACTCGATAAGCCCGATTTTGGAATCTACTGCTCTAATATATATATATATATATATATATATATATATATATATATATATATATACATATATATGTAAGGAACCCGAGTCTTGGCTTACGTTCGTGGGAGTTCCGTCATCATTCGAGGAGAGGGATGTAGTCGTGGAGAGATTCGAGAGGTCGGGCGCTACAGCTCATAGGTCCGTCGCGTCAAGCGTTGTAGGTGCCGGGGAGAGACTTTGGAGATCGCGCCGAGTCAATCGTCCGAATGGCCGGGAAAGATTTTGGTGTTTTACCATCGATAAGCCGTTATTTTTGTTGAATCATGAGGTGTGATTGAGAGACAAATAACGACACAACATTTTCACTTGGGGCCTGGTTTATTAATCCTTTTTGGCAGATCTTTGGGAGAAACCAGGTCCCTGTGACTTGACGCTTTTCTTTCAAAACTTCGTTTCTTTGGGCAGCATTTTATTAGGCAAGTGTTAGGTCAAAAAAGCCGCTTGTTTTAGGCGCTCCCGCTATTTAAGGGCCGTTAATTCGCATTATTTCTACCAGGTCGCGATACTAACTAATGGGTGTTACTCTAATTTTAATTGGTTAAGAAATATCTGGGCACTATGACGTTGTTAGGTGCGGTTTTCCAGGGTTTCATTGCTGATCCTACAAATTAAGAATTGCGTTTACGTCAGCTTTTTTAATCTTAAAGAACATCCAAAAATCATCTCTGAGAGTAATAAATGTTAGGTTGGGAAAGAACATTAACAGGGGCAAACTAGCTTTAAGTATTAGAATTAAGGTTAAAAGAAGGGGCATTTAAATTTTAGATTAAAGTTAAAAATATTAATTCGGACCTTTAAGTTTTTGAATTTTAATTTTAAGTTTAAATTTTAAAAAGGCTTTAGGTTTTATCCTTTCATATCCCCCCCCACTAAAACAAGAGCCACAGATCTTGCTTGCAAGGTCTGTGGGTCTCAGCTCCCCTAAATATTTTACCTGGGTTTCATCCTTATTACTAAGTGGTTTTCAGTTTTACAACATCAAGCCAGCTGGACCTAGTTTCTACATTATTTACAGGTTACATGAAAAAGGTTATATGAAAACATTATTCTTTACATAAAAAACACTATATTACAACAAAAGATTTTTCAATATTTTGGCATTGAATAACATGAACACTAATGCTAATACTACGGATAATGTTACTGATAATGTGACGGATAATGCTATGAATAATGGTACTGATAATGTGACAGATAATGCTATGGAAATGCTATGAATAATGCTATGAATAATGGTACTGATAATGTGTGATGAATAATGCTATGGAAATGCTGCAGCATTTAAGGGACATTCTCGAGAAGGACAACAAAAAGAAACATTAACCAAAATCAAAATATAAACACTTAAAATAATGAAACACATATTGACTAAAATACATAACATTTAAAAAATAAACTTTTTTTTTTTTTTTTTTTTTTCCACTAAACAGTTTTTAAATGTCTGTGATGTTTCCTTTGGTTGAAAGTTTTTATGAAGGAAAGTCCTTTGAAAACATTCTTTATGCAAAATTGAAATACTATATAATATAATAAAATATTCAAAAATAAAATACTAAAACACACACAAGTTATTGACATTAAACATGGGTAAAAATAGCAAAATACTCAAAAAATATGATATTCAATATTATCAGCAAAATACAATTGTATAATAAATGCACATTTTTTTTTTTTTTTTTTCTGAAAATACTGTATGTTGACACTGAAATATCACCAAAAGTAATTACAACACAACACAATTTTAACACTATATAATATAATCACTATATAATAAAACACATATAACATAATACTAATTATAATACTATAAAAACTTTTTTTTTTTCTACTTAATTCTTAGGTTGCATCTTTTCTAACTATGTACAGTATCCAGTTTTAGGCTTAATTCGAGACTAACTCCAAAATACAAAAATGTCAGACCTCTGAAAACTATAGCTACTAAGTAAAAATATAAATTTGCTATAATTTTCACCATGCCCAGTGTTAGTGGGAGATGGGTTTCAATACTTTGTGGTGAAAGGTCATCCCAAAAAAACATGCCACTTGCACTATAGAAAAGGAAAGTGGGAAACTGACATTCACCTACAAAGGGCAAGCGAAGCAGTTTTGCCAGATTCTCCGTTCAACCTGGAAAGAGAATCTGGGAAAACAGTCCGGCTAAAGACGGGTGGTCAAGGAGCGGAGGACCCTTATTGACGTAACACATTTCATCATATACTAATAACATTAAAAAAAAATTAACAGTGCTTTTAAACTGTAACTTTCATCCTTTACCGCTGGGGGTTGAGGGTTAAACATCCAGCTGGGTCCTCTTCCAAATACTAATGATAGAGGGACGATAGAATAGCAAAAATAAAAAATTGAAAGATGAAAGAGATAGATGGGGTTTATTCATGGTTGAGTTTGAAATTTTGAGGAGAATGGTAGTATCTTAACTTGGATGAATGGACAATTTCAGAATTTCTCTTAAAATGTGGGCTGGGTTTATCAATTTCAAAAGTGACTTCAGAAAGTTGTTTCAGAATGGTGTATGGTCCAGAATATGGGGAAGTTAATTTACGGGTATTAGGATAATGAAATTCTTCATACATTACAAGGTCACCAACTTTAAACTTTACAGGAAGGAAACGAGCATCATAGCGGACTTTATTTTTCTTATGGTAAGCAATTGTTCTTTCTTTAGCCAATTTTCTAGCTTCATCAACTGGAGGATAATAACTATTATTTGGCAAAGGAGGATCATATGGCAATTTTCCTAACAATAAATAACTAGGGGTAAATTGAGTTACAGAATGAGGAGTATTGTTATATTCAACTAAGACTTCATCTAACAGTTTAGTCCAGGGTACTTTCTTAGAAGAAGAATTAACTTTACACTTTAATCTGGTTACAATAGTCTGATTTAGGCGTTCAATTTTTCCATTCGTTTCGGGGTGGTGACTACTTGTCAATCTGTGTTTAACATTGTAAGTACGAAGAAATCTCTTAAATCTGGAAGCGGTAAATGCTCCATTTCTGTCAGTTAACAATTTTTCTGGTACTTGTAGTTGAAATAATTGTTTCAAAATGTTTGTATAAGTTTCAGTAGTTACACTTTTTGAAGGAAAGCCCCACACATAGCGAGTTGCATGGTCAACCACTAAATGCAAATATTTTTTCGTAGAATTGTAGTAATTAAATCCGCCAACAGAGTCCAATGCCAAGCATTCAAAAGGTATATCTGTTGGAGGCATCAATTGTAACATGCCAAATCTTTTTTGTTTACACTTTTTGTTTATTTGACATGTATGACAATGTTTTACAAAATTTTCAATGTCCTGATTGATATTAGGCCAATAATACTGTGGGGAAATTAAATTTATCATTTTATAAATACCAGGGTGGCCAAATTGTGTGTGGGTTTTTTCTAAGAGGGGTAACCGTAAACACATGGGGACAACAATCTTATACAAACTTTTCTTTTTAATTACAACAACATCATTTACTTCAGTGTATTTTTTACCATCTGCTGTTACATTTTCCTTTTTCTGGCTGTCTCTTACTTCATTCAAGTCAAGGAGATGTATAACATGGTGTACATTTTCTGAAACAGGTTGTCTTGATAGCATATCAGCTTCAACATTAGTGGAGCCCTTTTGGTATTTGATTTCATAGTCAAACATACTAAGTTTGAGAGACCAGCGGAAAAGACGTCCTCTTAAATTTTTAACATTTTTGAGCCAGGTAAGTGCCGCATGGTCCGTATGAATGACAAATTTTTGACCATGTAAATAATGATAAAATTTATCCAAGGCATCCACAATTGCCAAACATTCTAATTCCGTTATTGCATAATTTTTTTCATAATCTCGAAGATTTCTAGAGTGATATGCTATTGGGTGTAATTTTCCCTTTTCATCTACCTGTTTCACAACACACCCTACTCCAAGACTTGAGGCATCTACAAACAGTTCACAAGGCACCTTGGGATCAAACAATCTTAAGATAGGTTTTTCAATCAAAGCCTGTTTTAGTTTCTCAAAAGAATATTGACAATTTTGGTCCCATACATAGGGGACATTTTTCTTTAATAATTGGTTGAGAGGATATCTAATTTCGGCATACTTAGGGATAAATTTATTATAGACATTAATAGATCCCAAAAAGCGTTGCAACTCTTTTACATTGGTTGGTGGTTTTAATTTCTTAATAACCTCTACATTTGGATTGTCAGGGGTAATACATCCATTAGAAACTTCATAACCAAGGAAATTAATTGTTGATTTAACAAAATTACACTTTGATAACTTTAATTTGAGATTTTCTTGGACACAAATATTAAATAATGTCTCTAAATGCATCAAATGTTCTTCCTCATTTTGAGAAAATACAATAACATCATCAAAATAACTACAGGCAAAATTAATTTTGTACTTATTAAAGATTCTTCGGAGTGTGCGGTTGAATATCCCAGGTGCGTTTTTTAATCCGAAAGGTAATCGCAACCATTCAAATAAACCGAAAGTGGTCGCAAATGCCAATTTTTCGGTGTCTCGAGGGTGGATAGGTATATGCCAATATCCACTGGCCAAGTCGAGAGTGGAAAAGACCTTAGCTTGTGCTAATTTATCCAAAAGGGTATCAATTCGGGGTAGGGGTTCTGCGTCTGTCTTGGTAATAGCGTTTAATTTTCTGAAATCTACACATAAACGAGTTTTCTTCCCTTCTTCGCGCTTGTAAACTAAAGTGACAGGCGACGAATAAGGGGAACAACTCTCTTTAATGATTCCTGCCTGTAACAAATTTTGGACTTGGTTTCGGATTTCTTCCTCTTCTTTGGGTGATGTACGGTAAGCCCTAAGTGAAACGGGAAGGTCAGAGGTTAAATGGATTCTTTGGGGTTCTATATTCACACAGCCTACATCGTACTTATCTTTTGCAAAAATACAGACATATTTGGCGAGAAGAGCAGGTAGTTGTTCTTTAGCCAACTGAACTTTGGGCCCATGGTCAGAGGTTTCAAACAACTCCGGTTCAAAATTTTCTTCAAATATCTCTGCATTTTGGATCTCTGCTTTTAGCGGGTGGATATATGGTTTTGACAAATGCAAAGTATGGTGGGATGATTTTTTTGAAATATTACGCATAAGTGATATTTTTTTGTTATTTTGATGGATTTGCATTTTAGAGCAATCAATATTTAATCTAAACAATTCACAATGGGGTAGCCCAATTAAAACATATGGTAAAGAGTTATGAATTATAAACAGTTCAATGGTTTGAGTTATTTGTCCTAATTGCAAACTGACAAGGCATTTTTCTTTCAAAGCTAGAACACCTTGAGTTTGTGCGACTGAAATACTCTTTTGAACTTTAGATATTTTTAGATTAAATTTATGGGCTAAATGGTATGGCATTACACTGATAGAACTACCTGTATCTATCAAACATGGTAATGAGCTTTCACTTTTTACATGAGTAGCTGTTTGACAATTGTTCATTTTTTGTTTGGATCCATTATGTGTTTTGATATACCCGGGTATTATTAATTGTCATTGGCTCTCTTCTGTATTTTGTGGAAACTCATTATTAGTCTGATCTAGATTATGGGTTGAAACACTTGGATTTGGTGCTAGGGCAGTAACATTCAGCGTTTGTTTACGAAAAGGGCAATCTCGCACCCAATGATAAGCATTCGAAATGCCCACATTTAAACAAACTCGGCACGGCGTTGGTGGCAACGTGGACTGATAATGTAGGTTTGGGCGTTGTTGATCGGTCTGCATAGATCTTGTGGGAGTTGGTTGCATCGGTCTGAATGTATTTCTTTGTGGGTTTGGGTTAAAATGTCGAAATTGAGGTGATTGGTTTGGGACACGATAATTCCATGGTCTGTAGGAATTTTGTCCATGGTCAATGTGGGATTTAAAAGGTTTCCATTGTCGATATTGAGGGGGATGCTGAGGGTTGGGCTCAGTCTTCCTGTCTGTTTTATCTTTCTGCTCTAACTGCAATTTACTTAATTTAAATACTAATTCTCTCCATTCATTGACATCAGCAGGCGCATTTGTCACTACCAACTGTTTCATCTCTACTGGCAGTCCATCAGTAAGACCGTCCAAAATGAAACGCTGATCTAAACCTAAAGTGCGTCCTACTTTAGTTTTTTGGTGGTAATATTCATTTAAGTCACCTCCAAATTTAAATTTGATCTGGGAGAAATCTGTCAATGATAGTGTATCAGGAGTAGTGTAATGTTCGGTAAACAATAACACTAACTCTGACCAATGGAGGACATGAAGACAGTTGTTGATATATAAGGTAAGCGCGGTATCTTTTAGATACTTTTGGATGTTGCGGATTTTCCACAAATCATCCTTGTGTTCCTCTACACAAACTGACTCAAAGTATCTCAGCCAAGGAATCCATAACATCTTCGAGTCCGGAGAAAATGGCACAATTTCGGGATCTTTTCGACATGTGCCTTCACTATTACCTGAGGACTGAGAATTTGCTGCATTAATTTCCTTTTCCGGAGTCTCGGGAACCACATCATCATTTTTTGGGGGTCGCCTACTTTCTCTGATTGTGGGGTAGTACTCATGATGTTTATAAATAAAATCTCACAAAATCATAATATATTCCAACATAGTAACACATAAAAATAACATTAAATAATTCCAAATATAATAGTAAAATAATAATAACCTGATATTTAAATCATTTTTTATAACTCAAATTATGAATCTTAATTTAAAAGATAATTTTTATTTATCTTTTTCAACTTGAAAGGAGCAGAACTAAACAAATGCAAAACGAACTTTACAGCAAAAATTTAAAATAAAATAAAAATATTTTATCATGTTCATTCTTAGTTCACAGTTCTTTTTCTATGATTAAAATCTTAACTACATACTAAAAAAAACTTTTATAAAAACACAAAGTACAAACAAAAAAAATCAACTTTACTTTTTTTTTTTTTCTTTTTTTTTTTTTTTTTCAATAAAATGCCTGAATTTGCTCCTTCTAACTTTTCATATTAAATAAAACATCTTACCTGGAACAATAATCCGCGATTGATAGAAAACAAATGGAGCGGGAAAAAAAATAAATAAAAATAAACGCGCACATTCTGTCCTTTCTTTTTTCTCTTTAAATGTTCAAACTATCGGAGTTCGATCCGCGATACTTCTCCTTTCCCTTTGAAACAAAATCCTTGCACAGCTGATCGCGGAGCGCGGCGCAGTCACAGGGGTTGTAGAACGACAGTCACGTTACACCACACAGCCGTATTTATCGCGTCTTGGCGAAAGATCATGCCGTATTCCGGCTAGTCTTCGGACTGAGAGGACATCTGGTACCGCTTGTATCCGCCGATCACGTTCCTGGAAGCAGAGCGCTTTTTCATCCAGGTTTCGTTTCGCTTGTCAGGTTTTTATCCTCACCGACTCTTTGTAAGGAACCCGAGTCTTGGCTTACGTTCGTGGGAGTTCCGTCATCATTCGAGGAGAGGGATGTAGTCGTGGAGAGAGTTCATATCGTAGTCGTGGAGAGATTCGAGAGGTCGGGCGCTACAGCTCATAGGTCCGTCGCGTCAAGCGTTGTAGGTGCCGGGGAGAGACTTTGGAGATCGCGCCGAGTCAATCGTCCGAATGGCCGGGAAAGATTTTGGTGTTTTACCATCGATAAGCCGTTATTTTTGTTGAATCATGAGGTGTGATTGAGAGACAAATAACGACACAACATTTTCACTTGGGGCCTGGTTTATTAATCCTTTTTGGCAGATCTTTGGGAGAAACCAGGTCCCTGTGACTTGACGCTTTCCTTTCAAAACTTCGTTTCTTTGGGCAGCATTTTATTAGGCAAGTGTTAGGTCAAAAAAGCCGCTTGTTTTAGGCGCTCCCGCTATTTAAGGGCCGTTAATTCGCATTATTTCTACCAGGTCGCGATACTAACTAATGGGTGTTACTCTAATTTTAATTGGTTAAGAAATATCTGGGCACTATGACGTTGTTAGGTGCGGTTTTCCAGGGTTTCATTGCTGATCCTACAAATTAAGAATTGCGTTTACGTCAGCTTTTTTAATCTTAAAGAACATCCAAAAATCATCTCTGAGAGTAATAAATGTTAGGTTGGGAAAGAACATTAACAGGGGCAAACTAGCTTTAAGTATTAGAATTAAGGTTAAAAGAAGGGGCATTTAAATTTTAGATTAAAGTTAAAAATATTAATTCGGACCTTTAAGTTTTTGAATTTTAATTTTAAGTTTAAATTTTAAAAAGGCTTTAGGTTTTATCCTTTCATATATATACAGTAAAAATTTGCGAAATGAAATATATCTTAAACGGAGAAAATTTATGGTGCTAAAGGGAGAAAATTTTTCAACGCACACCTACTAAGGCAGAAACCAGTCAGAATCAAAATTTTTATGCGAATCCATTCTAAAAAAGTTTATATATATATATATATATATATATATATATATATATATATATATATATATATATATATATATATACATATATATATATATATATATATACTGCGTGTATCTATACAGTAAATCCTTCAAAAATGAAATCTGTTTATATAGGAATATAATCCTTAAAGTACTTTTTTGTCTCCATGGAGCAAATACAATACATTTATCTACAATAAATCCTGCAAAAATGAAATATGTTTATAGTGGAATACTATCTTTACAGTACTTTTTTATCTCTATAGAATAAGTACAATACATTTATATTGTTTCTATAAAGAAAACCTGTCTGAAAAGAAATTTCTTTTCAGCGATTCTTTTCCACAAGTTCTATTGTAAAATAGATTGGATGAAGATGCAGTAGCTATTGAGTTAGTTGTGTAAAAAATCGCCTATTTTTTATAAGTTGTTCATTAATTTCTTGTTTAAGTTTGTTCTTTATGTATAATTTAAAAACTTATTTATTTTTTTAAATGTTATAAAAATCATCGAAAGTATCGTTTTTGTACACGCTTGATTTTCGACATCTTACCCTTAGTTTCGGATAAGTTGACCAATTATCTAGGAATAAGATGCCTTCTGGAATTTCAGTATAAACAATATTTTTTATGGAACAGAAAAACTTAACAAGACAAATAAAATTACGTTTAATATTTAGGCATACTAAAGATATCAACTTACTTAAGATTAGGATATTACAAAAATATGAATGTAGCAAATGTTGGCAATTTAATAAGAAACAACAAAAAAAGGTTATGTTCTGCTTAAAAGAATTATGGCTCTTAAGTATGCCTTTTTTAACCCATTGGGGACGAGCGACCGACATACGTTTCGCTTAAGAGCACACACTAGTCACACGCCAAGGCAAATCAAGATGGCGACGCGCTTTTTCAGCGGATTCGAAGGATGGGCTAAAATTACTTTGATTGACATGCAATCATCCAATTAGGAAATAGAATGCTCTTAACCAATTATCTGCGACGATTTTTCTCTTCAAAGGTGTGCAATTCCAGCCGATTTCATGTTTAAAGGATTTTTTTCAACTGATTTCCCAGTACTTTGCGTAAATGCATTCGAATCGGAGCTCAAAAGAATTTCAATCTCTTTACGATTAGCGTTCCAAAATTAAAATGGTTTGATTTTCAGAAAATAAACGAATGATTAATTTAGATAGATTACTATAAAATAAAATCTATTTTATTTACTTAACGCAATTAGAAAAAAAATAAAAAATAAAAATAAAAAATTAATATTGAATGAGGGGGGGGGGGAGATATCAGGTACAAGTAGTTTAAATAACTATTTTTTTGGGGGGGGGGTAAGAGGGGAGGGGATTCTTTTTAGAATACGAAACTTATCAAGATAAATAGAACTGAAGGTTGATGAATGAATTAATAAAATTATGAGAAAAATATCTAGACAAATTTAAATATTTAAACATTGTTTATTTTTTGCGGAAAGGCAAGCAAGCAAGCAAGGGAGAACAGGAAATAGAAATTTTGAAGAAAGGAGAAATAGGTGTTAATCCCAGCCTAGTCGTTTATAGACATAATACATAATTTATTATTGTTTGTAGTGACAAATGTGACCGAAAAAGTGTAGCAAATTTTAAAAACTTTGTGTGATGTTAAGTCAATAAAGCAAAATATTTTGTCAATATTTCAGGTGGAAGAAAATTTAGATTCTTGATGATTTTTACAAGCATTATATAAATGCCACAAAGAGCTCTAACAATTTTTAATTTTGAGCACTGACATAGCAGTAAAGTCTATAGGAGGGGGGGGGGAATTCTGAAAACTGTTTTTTAAATGATACAGTCAGTTAAGAATGGTTTTTGTTGTGAAAATCCCAATATTTTATTTAAATATCTCTCTAAAGATATTTTACTGTATGAAATGTACAAACACAATACGCAAAAAATGTAAACATGTGTTTTGTGTAGAATTTAATGCATATCTATCGCTTTATTTTTAACACTTTCCTACATAGTTAAAAAGATTTTGTTAATATTATAGTTAGCAGAGATTTATAATTAGCACTTAAAAAAAAATTAAACATATTTAAAGACTTAATTATTTGTGCAGAAGAAGGATTTCAGGTTTTAATTATTTTTTTTATTAAAATACGGAGAGAAAAAAGAAAGAATTTAATTTTGTAAGCTGAGAAGGGGGGGGGGAGGTAGAGGGCTAAAACGGATTTTTTTGGGGGGGGGGAGAGATAGTAGGATAGTTTTATAGATGACAGCTTATTTACCTTCTTGAATATTTATTAATAGGACGAAAAAAAAACTTAAAAGTGTTTTAAAGATTTTTAATTTTGTGTACTTCAAAAGAACGAGGGGGGGGAGGTATACAACGGTATTTATGGGTTGTTTACGATTAATTATTTATTTTTAGAATAAAATATGTATAAACCTATGGAAAAAAATCAAACAAAAAAAAAACTTTCAAAGATTTTAAATTTAGTGACATATGGGTAGGGGAGAAAATAGTGCAATGCCCCCCCTCAAAAAATGGTGGAATTTGTGTTTGTTTAAAATTTGTGAGCTGAGGAAAAAAAGAAGTAAGCACATTATTTATTTATTTTCGTGTGTGTGTGTAGGGGGGAGATGTTTATTAGATGACTTATTATTTATTTGCCTTTCAAAATATTTATAAATCGGTTTTAAAAAATAATAAAAGTGGGAATTATTTAAAGAACTAAATTTTCTGCACTTAAAGGAACAAAATGATAAATCCTAATTTCAGTCGTGGGGAGGGGGGAGGAAATTTTGTGATTGATTGTTTATTGGTATACTAAAGTGACTTGTATGCTACAAATATGGGTATTGTGGAGTAGACTACAAAACGAAGTGATATTTTTGTAAGGTGCAATTTAGAAGATAATGACAGATTCAAAAGGCGAAGCGAAATTTTGATATAAAGGGAGGCGAAGACCAAGGGCTGATCTTGAGAGTCCTCAAGGGGGGGGGGAGGATTTTAGAAATTTGGGTACTCCAGTGTAATGCACGGGTCGGAGCTCATTTTTTTATGTGGGTCGTGTTTTTCTTTTTTTTACTTTTTTGCTGTGGGTCGGGTTTGGGTCCGGTTGGCTTCCATTTTTTGCTTCTGTCTGGGTTAATTCCTACTTGGGTCGGGTTGAGTTCCACGCTTTGCTGCTGTTCAAGTTAATTTCTGATTTTTTTTTTTTTTTTTGTCAGATTTGGGTCTTGTTGACTGCTACATTTTGTTTTTAATCTGGTTGACTTTTACTTTTTAGCAGTGCTTAGCTCATTTGGGACACTTAGGATTTGGTTTTTAGCACTTTCCAACAAAGTTTAAAAGTGCTTATGCATTCGGTTTGTCTGTCCGTCTGGTCGGATGGCCGTCTGTCTGTCTGTCCGCGCTGTAACTCCCGTAAATATACTTGGATTGCTATGAAATTTTTATACGTTGTTGATGTTTACCCTAGCACGACACCTATAAAAAATGAAGTATCTACCATAATTAGTTTATCTACAGACAGAATCAAAAGTTTCCCATTACATCACGGCGTATGGGGAAAATCGTTAATATACTCGGATTGCCATGAAATTTTAGGACGTTATTGACGTTTACCCTACCACGAATGCTATTGAAAATGAAGTTTCTACCATGACTAGTTTATCTACAGGGCGAATCAAAATTTTTCCATTACATTACGGCCTATGGGGAAAAATCGTTAATATACTCGGATTGCCATGAAATTTTAGGACGTTATTGACGTTTACCCTATCACGAACACTATTGAAAATTAAATTTCTACCATGATTAGTTTATCTGCAAAGAGAATCAAAAGTTTTCATTTACATTACGGCCCATGGGGAAAAATCGTTTATATACTCGAATTGCCATGAAATTTTAGGACGTTATTGACGTTTACCCTAGCACGAACCCTATTGAAAATAAAGATTAGTTTATCCACATGATTAGTTTATCTACAGGGAGAATCAAAAGTTTCCCATTACATTACGGCCTATATGGAAAAATCGTTTCAAAAAAATTTTAAAGATGTTATACCCTGTCAAACATATTAAAATATGCATTCTATAAGATATAAGATGAAAATTTAGCTATTATTCATTTACATGGCCACACAAAAGAATTCCATTAGATAATGGTAAAAGGGGGAATTGTGTGTGGCATATTTTAAATATATTAAGCTGTTTCATGTATAATAAAATTGATATATGTCACTGAAGCTTAATATAAATTATACGCTACTGTCTTGCATAATATGAAGTACATAGCATTTACAGGGCCATACAAAAGATTTCAAATAGTATATTCTTTCCGAAGTACCGCATATGTGTCCGATGATGGCTGATGGAGGGATGAAATGCATTTTAATTATGATATGCGCGTTTATATTTCGCTAAAAATATGCACATTATATGGTGTGTATAAATGTTATAGTTGATATACAGGGCTACCCAAAAGAGCTCACCAACGTTACTGAATATGAGCATAGATTATTTAAACGTGGTTCTTAAATAAGCTATGCATTTTTACGCTGAGCTTCATTGAATTTACTGAGAAATGTTTGCAAAATATAGATAAAAGGATATACAGGGCCACGCAAAGAATTCGGTACATGGACGCCTATGAATGATAATTTATGAGAATGTGATTTCAGTTGTTTTAAAAGTGTTTTAGTTTACAATAAATTTTAGCCTAATGCTGACGTGTAATAAAGGTACAATGTAAACTACAGGGCTGAACAAAAGTATTCAAGTATGTTTCCATCTGATAGTATGAAAATGCTAAAAAATAAATTTCAAGCTACTGGGTATTTTCTTGCTAAACTAAATTTTCCCATTATATCAAGTGACATATGAAATACAGAGCTGTTCAAAAGTACTGGAATACATATTTGGGTATATTTGGCTATACACTATTATTTCCCTAAATAACAAAGTTTTGTTAAAGATTTCATTAAGTGTTGGAAAATGCTTCATAATCAATGCTTAACGCGTTATTTTTCTTACTTGTTACTTTATCGAGAAGGGTTCGGGTTGACCCGAATTTATTGGGGTGAATTCTTTGGTAAAATGTTCGTTCTTTTTTGCAATTTTTGTACAAAATGTGCGTTTGTTTCACGATATTTTGAAGAAATTCGTGTTTTCTCCGCGATCATTTTACAAAATTTGCTGTCCGGTTCGCTTCTATTTTTTGCTGCTGGTCGGGTTTAATTTTTTACTTTTTGTTGTGGGTTGCGTTTGAATCCGGTTAACTTCTACTCTTTCCTACAAACACGTGACGTTACACACAGCAAACACGTGGGTGGTTTACAATTCTCCATCGATATACAGAGTGATATCGGCTCATACAAATTGCCCTCACCTCCGGGAAAAAAACCACAACGAGAGTGAAACAAAGAAAAAAGAAAGACAATAGAAATCACAGGAAAAAGAAAAGAGAAAGATCATTCAGGTGGCTTGGGTTAGGAAGCCCGTGAATATTTAAAGAAGGTATCCTTCTGGGGGCGATTAGTTTTAAGAATTCATTGAATAAGTATAGGGGGAGAAAGGGTAGCTACTCGCCCCCCCCCTTTAAATTTAGAAAAAGTTTTTTATGCTGAATTACCACATTTCGTTCGAATATCGTAAATCATATAAATAATTGGTTTAAAATTTCCTTTATATAATTGTTGGAGATTTCTGAGAAGGAAAAAATAAAAAGTATTTATTTATTTATTTTGGAGGGGGATGAAGGGAATTTGTTAGATGACTTACTTTATATGACTAAAGATTAACAAATATGGCTAAACACCAAATAAAGAGATTTAAAGACTACATTTTATGTACTTGGTAAGGAGAAATAGGGGGAAAACATAAATTTTTGTGGGGTTAAGAGTAAAACTATGTTTGATTATTTATTACTACAGTAAAAGTTTTAGAAAAATCGATGACTTTAAGGGGGTATTTCGATTCAAACTGCCTATTTTCCGATTTATTTTTGAACTCATTATTGCTCTCAAATACACCAAACTTTCAAAATCGCTTATTTGGAAAGTGCACAAGGTGCCGTAAAGGTCAACTCTTTGATAAGTGCACAAAACATTGCAAAAAAAGCAATCAAAAACGGCATTTCGAACCGATTTTTCCCAAGCGGGAGATTTGAGAACGAAAAAAGGGGTCATACTGAGAAGATAATTGTTTATAACTCAAATTCTAATGAATTGAGCGTAAAAAAACATCACTCGGCACCTCATACGTCCCTTCAAGAATCCTCTCAGCAAATTTCATGTTTCTACGTTTAAAAATGTGTCTGAAATTGTATCGGAAAATTTCGAGCTGTTGAAGATGGAAAAGCGTTTTTTCGAATACACCCTTAAAAGTATAAAATTTGTGAGCTGGGGGGGGGGGAGAAACAATTTATTAATTATTTATTTTGGTGTGTATGTGGGATGGAGAAGTTTTTTAAATGACTTACTTTTATTTGCCCTTTAAAACATTAACAAATGGGCTTAAAAAAAAAATAAAATGTGGGAAAGTTTCAATGAATAAATTCTAGGTATTTACTAATAAGATGAGAGGGAAAAATCTCATTTTTAGTTAGTGGGGAGGAGTTTTTGTGATAGATTTTTTATTGTTACAACAAAGTGGCAATATTGTGTAAACATGGATACAGTGAGATAGACAGCAAAATAGCGAAGTGATACTTCTGGAAGGGATAATATTGAAGGCTGTGATGAGAGCAAAAGGCGGGAACGAAATTTTGATACAAGGGGGGGGGGGGCAATGGTGATATAAATTATTTTTCTAAATCAGAATTTCAGAGAACTCAGATTTTCACCTGCAATTAATAAATAACAGAAAACTTAAATATTTTTAAGGACTTTTTGCAAATTCTGCATAACTCTAACAAAGTTTTTTAAGGAGCAAAAATTACTTTTAAAAAATTAAACACTTTTTAAAAAATTGAAGAAACATAAGAAATGTGTAGGATCACTCGAAATTATTCCGCTACATTATGATCTATGTAGATAAATCATTTGCGGTGTTTCAAGGAGGACTATACTAATTTAAAAGTAATGAAATTCATATACATTACAGAGGTACTCTGGAAGACAATTAAAAAAAAATATGTCATGTATAGCACTTACAGTATACACACAGAGGATCTCCATAGTAATCTATTATACTCTGGTCTAAAAATAATTTCGCGATGTATTGTTGTAATAATGTTACTCTTTTACAAACAATGAAATTTATACGAACTTCTGAAATGGACTTAAGAATGCTTGCGGTACAATATTTGGCGAAAAACATTTGCCATTCAATTACAGAGTTACACAAAAGAATTCGGTTGTAAAAAGCTCTTCGGAGAAAAACTGTCCCTAGCGTATTTAAATTATGTTCACTACTTTGAACATGAAATGCAATGAAATGCTGTTTCGTGTATACTCTGTGTTAAAAAGAATTTCCATAAAAACATTCCATTTTATATATAATCATAATAAACCTGTTAAAATTGGTCATCTGTTTCCCACCGTCCTTTTTTTTTTTTTTTTTTTTTTTTTTTTTTTTTAAGGAAGCTACCGCACACTCAGTTTAGCTTTATTAATGTTACAGTGTTTTACAATTAAGTTTTCTTTCAAAATTTATTATTTGCAGAACAATGTAATAATTCCCACGAACCATCTGTCGACATATAAAAAGAAGCAATTCAATAGCAAGATTTCAATATGATGAATACCAGAAGCGATGGGGCGATTCCCCCTCCCTTTTTGAGCCCAATGAAGGGTCTGCAAAATGATATTAGATGTCCATGGGATAAATGAATCGTGTTTAAAATTGAGAACGGTGCGACCTGATCGGACTGGACGAAGCTGTCACTGCTCGGGTTGGGCCGGGCCTGTTTTAACTCATGAGACTAGGGCTTGCTTAGGTCTAGAGATCTGCATCGGCCTGTATCAGACTGGCAAAAAAAAAAATAAATAATAATAATAAACAGGCCGTATGGGCCAGTCCGATAAAAAAGTTTAACGGGCCTGCCGGCGTGTTATAAAGATTTCGGTAAAAAAGCTAAAATGAGGTCTATTTTCAATGAATATGGGTTTAACGACCATAAGTATAAATGTGCGTCACGAGTAGATACTAGTTTAACAACATCAATACATAAATGTAACGTGTACAGCGTAGAAATCAGCATCGGACAGTTGCTTTGAGTCTATACGGGTATAATAATTTTTTGGCAAACTGGAGCCGGGTCAAGATCAGGTTTGCACTGTGTTTCTACATATAGTCGGGGTCAGAACTAGACTTAATTATTCGTAAGCCGTGTAGGGCAGACAACATTATTTGTAAAAGGGATAAAAACTATTAACGTACTGTTAATGTACCTTTTGGAAATATACTCCTTAGTGTTTCTTAAATTCATTTCTGAACAACACGAAAGTTTGACACATTTTCTGACTAATTTTTAACTATAAAGGTACAAAATTGACAAGCCTGACTATTGAAGGGATTTGGAATCGAACAGCATATTTCATTTTTGGTAAATAAGATATTTGTATATACTTGTTAAGGTATAAGAGATTCTTGTCACGTGGTTTCAGATTTTTCTCCTTTTGCATGTTGTCGCTTCCGGAAATGCGATTAAAAACTCTAATTTTCACAATATTTTCATAAATATCATGAAAATTAGCGTTTTATATAGTGTGTTGCGCATTGTATTTGCTTTTTTCAAAAAATGGATAACGCCATTCCATTACATTGTTTCTGAATAAAAACACCTGTTAAACTCATGTGTTTCCAAAAAGAAATGAAATCAGAAATGCATAAAAAATAGCTCCTCTAAATTTGAGAAAATCTTTGATAAAATGATAAAGAAGTATTTTCATAAATGTACTTTTTATTACACAGCTTCAAAAGTTATGATAATTTTAACTTCCTTTTTTTTTCTTTTATTCTAAACCATATTAATTTTTCAGTGCATCTTTATTTGAATGTTGAAAGTCTAAGAACCTAAGTAATCATTAATGTTCTTATTGTGTATTGTCAGTAAAAATTTTCTATAAAATCATCCAATAAATATGAATGCAGTAATCTTTAAAAAATCTTAATTGTATGATAAAAATCTGATTTTGCTTCGAAATAAAGATGCAGGCCGATTTCGGCCTGGACTGTTTTCACTGATTTCTGTACGGCCCGGGCCTGGCCTAGAAATGTAAAAGTGTAAACGAGCGGGCCAGGCTCGGGCCGAATATTTTGTTTTATACCGGGCCGGGGCGAGACTGGAAACTCCAGCCCGTCCAGACCTCTACTCAAGTCTTCACTCTTTCGGAAATCTTACTTTTTTTCTGCAAAACTTGACCACACTATATTTTTTCTTCCACTTCAGGCCTGGCGTGGACTTCGTTCTTTTAGAGGTCTGCCCGAACCTAAATTTCCATGCCCAGGCTCAAAAAGCAATTCAATTTTAACCCAACCCAAGCTCGCTAAAAATAAATAAATAAAAGAAAAAAATCTGATTCAGTACCGAATAGCCTGATACAAAACAGATCAACAAATCCAAAATGAAACAAAATCAATCTAATATTTGAAGGAAATTGGGAAAGGTATCCCATATAATTATAACAATTTTTTTTTTGTTTGTTTAAGTAGAAAAATGAATATATATATAATGTACTCGTCAATATTCAAACATATAGTTTTTCATATAAAAAATTGTCTGATCTATTGAAAAATCCAGTCATCAACCAGTTTATACTAGATCCGAATTTGTCAAAATCCAAAAGAAGAAATGTCCCGAATCCGAAACGTTTAAAGTCAATCCGACCCATAATATATCAATCCGAACTCAAAAATTACAAATTATGTCAAATCGAGCCCATACCCGAACACCTGGAATTGAAATGAAAGAAAATAAGTTCATGTATTTTAATAGAATTAAAAAATGTGTATCTTCAAGTTGAATGTTATAATTTATAGAGAAAAAAAAATCTATTATTTGCTCTTTAGTGCAAAACCTATTCCTAAGTCAGCCTGCTCAAACTTGGTCCGTAGCAAAAGAGTATAAATCTATCCGGCCTACTACAAAATAGGTAGCTTTTTACTTTTTGTAATGAAAGCTACCTAAAACAAACTCAAAAAAAAAAAAAAAAAAAAAAAAAAAAAATCCCTAACAAAACTTTCTAATTAACTCGAATCCCCACCTTGTTCTTTGCGCAGCATATCCTGATGTAACTTTGCGCCATAAAACCCCATTCAACCAACCAATCAATCAACCTGAGTGCTACTCTCAGAAGTGAAATTTTATCCAGAACAGAACCGAATTTGAAAAATGTAAGTCAAACTGACCCAAATCCGACCCACAGCAAAAATCTCAAGCCGATTCGAACACGACTCACTGCAAAATTTAGAAATAATCTCCACCAGCAATGAAAAATATCACCTCCTGCCCGAACCTCCAAATTTTGAAATCGCTCCCCTTGAGGATTCTCGTGTTCCCCCCTTGAATCAGAAAAGAGCGTTCCTCTAAGAATTGCACTTAAAATAACTTCATTTTTCAAATATTCGACAAAAAAAAAAAAAAAAAAAAAAAAAAAAAAAAAAAAATTGACCCCTGAGCGTATAGTATTGCCCTGCTTCCGATCCGAACGCGAAAATACCATTGGAAATCAAATCAAAACCCGACCAAAATTTTTCTTCTCAATTTAGAATCGAAATGAAAGAAAAACAATTCATGTTTTAGTGGAATTATAAAATGTCGACATTTATATTTCTAATATCAATTTTATCTTTTATATAGAAAATAAATACCTAATATATACTCATAACGGAATCAATCAAAAAAGATGGCTAAATTGTTGAAAAGTGTTCGTTAAATAGGGGTATCTTCTATTCGAGACATTCCGTATGGATATTTTAATGTACATGTTAACACTTGCGAATAGCAGTGTTAACATGTAAATTGAAATGTAAAATCTTAAATATTCATAATTAACTATTTGGAAATGTCTGTTATGGCGTTTATATAGTTTCATTTTATAGTATCTTCGATATTTTCTTTTATAATACTCTTTAAACTATTTTCGTCCATAACGGAGAAAATATTTAGACTTTCATTTAAAATATGAGGTCGAATCGAATCCTTCTTGCGAGATTGAAAATTCACTATGAATCAGATCAGAACCCAAAAATAGTGTAAATTAATTTCACCCCAAAACAACTACAGGAACAAAAAAGAATGCAGAGAAAAGCAAATAAAAAGTAGAATTCCACTCTATCCGTAAGAAAAACGTAAAAATCCACTCGACCAGTAGCAAAAAAGTAAGAATTCAACTTGACCGAAACCAAACCAGCGCTAATAAAATAGTACTCAACTCAACCCCCCCCCTCCCCCCCCACACACAAAATAGAAATCAACCAGACCCAATACCAACCAGAAGCAATAAAGAAAGAGAACCGGACCCCAACCCAACCCGCAGCGGCAAAGTAGAATTGAACCTTATCCAAACACGACTCGCAAAAAAAAGTATTTAGCCAGAACAACGGCAAAAAATGAAAGTAAACCGGACCGAAACCCGACCTGCAACGAAAGAAATTAGCCCCGATCCTACTCATGATGAAAAAAAAAAAGTCCCGACACGAGCTGCAGGTGCGATTGGAATTTCCAAATTTCTGAAAATTTCTCCCCCCCCCCTCTTTTTTGAGGAATCTCCAGATCTGCCCTTGTACCAGGACAAACAAAAACTGCTAAAAACTGCAAAATCGTCTAAAAGTTTTACAATGTTATATTGAATTGTCACCCATTAAATATATACGAACTTGTAAAGTTTGTAAGTATCTCGACAAATCTTGTCCACGATACTTTGTACTATGATGTTTTGGAACATGCAAAAGCCTTCTGCTCGATAGAAGCTGCATTAGTTGAACGTCGACAAGAAACTCCAAAGAAGAAACAATTCTGAAAAGTATTAGCGAGTAAAATTTGCTGAATAGCAGACTTTAAAAAAATTGCTATATTTTGCCTTACAGTTTCATTATTTTTACTTTTATACTATAACTAGCCGCCCGCCCTCGCTTTTCTTCGGGTAGAGCAAGTCGCCCAGTCCCCCGCCACTGCTGACACCGCAAATTGTTTCTACCACTTCATCTCATTAAATTCAACTACTAAAAACATTACCCTCATTTTAGGTAGTCGGATAAAAAATAGCTTATATGTTAATCTAATGTGTCAGATACCTCCATACAAAATTTCATAAAAATCGACCCATCCGTTCTTGAGTTATAAATGGTGTAACTAACACGATTTTGATTTTATGTATATAGATTATAGCAGCCCGCCCCGACTTCTCACGGATATTTAAGAAAAATTTCAAGTTATAAATTTTTACACACACACTCATAACCTAATAATTAAAATGCCGTCTCTGACATTGACTCTCCTCCCGTGCCCCAGTGACGCCTATATCACACATTATGATGCAGCCTAGTCGAGCGGGGTAAACGGCAACCATTAAATCAGTCTTGATTTTAAAGTAATTTATTTTGATAAGAATCAATACCAAAGTAACAATAAAGAGCTTTTACAGAAACGGCATTTTAATTATTTTTAAAATAAAAAACACTTATTGTGACATAACTATAACAGTTAGACATATGCTGTTGCGACATTTTTTGTAGATAATTACATGTTAACAAAGTCGTAGTACATTATTTTGTTCTATAATCAATAGTATTCGCAACGCACGCGATGTAAAGATTTTTTAAGTTCATTTTTCTACACCTTGGGTTACAATATTGGCATTTTAATAAGGATTTGAAATAATTTTTTTGAAAATATAATATAGCCTATGTTCACCGGAAATAGTGTAGCTTTCATACGGTGAAAGAATTTTTCAAATCCGTCAAGTAGTTTTGGAGCCTATTTAATTCAATTCAAACAAACAAACAAACAAATCTTTCCTCTTTATAATTTTATATTAAATTAAATAAGTAATATTTATTCCTAGGCTTATTGAAACAGTCCGCATTTGAAATTGTAGAAAACGTTACAATTTTAAATATTTGACTGCTCCCCCTAAAAAAAAAAAAAAAAAAAAAAAAAAAAAAAAAAAAAAAAAAAAAAAAAAAACCTCCCTCCCCATATTTGATGCTCACTACTCTTTAAAATATTTACTATCTGTTATAACTTTTTTGAAAACTCCAAAACAATCGTTTCGTGATTTATTTTTAACTTTAATTAATTTGCGTTTCAGCATTTCTTTTCCTTTTTTTAGTAATTGCTAAATAGTTTAAAAAAATTAAAAAACACGGTTTTATATCAGGTAGGTCTAAAAAGTTTAAAATGTTTTTTTTGGGGGGGGGAGGAGGGGGGTGCATAGTTACGATTTTCATATGTGTTTCAGTGATTGTCATGTGTCTAGTGGGCCAGGTAACCTTTAGTTTCTCAAAATGCTTTTGATTCATTTATCCGGCGTTTTATTTTTATCCTTTTAAGCGGCGACTATAGCCTATGTTCACCGGAAATAGTGTAGCTTTCCAACGGCGAAAGAATTTTTCAAATCCGTCAAGTAGTTTCGGAGCCTATTCAATGCAAACAAACAAACAATCAAATCTTTCCTCTTTATAATATTAGTATAGATAAATAATGATAAATATTTGCAATTCGTTGTCTTTGCAAATATACCTTTATGTTATATTAAAATAAAATGTATTACGCTGGATAAATTCCCCATTTTTAACGACTGTTAAAAGTGTATCGTTTTCCTCAAAAGTAATAAATATTAAAAAATATTTCTTTAAAGTTTGAAACAAGTTAATCAACAATTTTAAAATTACCAATCTTTAAAACTTTCTAACTTTAATTTCTGCTTATTTTTGATAAAACTGTTTTTCGAACTGAAAAGGTCTTACTGTTTTACTTAATAATACTGGACTGAAATTGGGCTGCCTAGTATCGTATAGTACCAAAAAAAAAAAAAAAAAAAACACAGGGAAGAGAAAACTGCGCCAGGGGCAAAATATCAATTTGGCGCCCCCTTTCCCAACTTTTTCTTGTAACAGCCCAAGAATGATGTTGATAGTATAAATGTGGCGCCCCCCCCCCCTCGGACGGCGCGGTGTTGAATAAGCCTCCTCAAAATGTACTCCTTGCAGCGCCGTGCGAAAAAGAGGGGGACGAAGGGGGTGGTTGCCCCGGGATCGAAATTTAGGGGGAGCCAAATTTTTACTACTAACGTAATTTTTAGTCTGTCACAAGAAAAAGTTCAGGGAATGGGGCGCCAAACTGAACTTTACTCCGGGCGCAGTTTTCTCTTTGCACACCCCTGCCCCCCCCCCCTGTTTCATGTATTTTGCAAGCTGTATAAGGAAATTTATAAATTCCAAATATAGCTCCTTGTCCTTTTAATGCTACCTATGTATTTCACAAAAGTTCCAATTATATTTTTAAATTATCAGAATTTCCTTTTTGCTAAAAAGGAGCTTACTGTAATTTGTATCAAATCTACCTTGTTTTGTATGGACTTGAATATATATATATATACAAAGAAATGTATAATTTTCTTCCTTGGAAGTTAGTTATAGTTATATAATAATAGTAAAATAGCGTTAGTTTTATAAAAACAAAAAATTAGAAGTCGTTGATTTTTTTCAAGACTATTTTAGCTAAAATTTATCAATAATTGTAGAAAAAATAAATCAAAACCTTGAAATAAGGGAGGTTATTTTAACACGTTACTATAAACCAATAACAGAAAGGAAATACAATGAAGGGAAAAAAGTTACTTTCATTTGCTAAAATGGATTGGTGTTAACCAATTGTAATTTTCAAAAGGGCAGGAGAGGCGGAGACTGGCTGAGGCGGAGCGCATATAATTAAAACGCTTTTTTTATTCCATTTCTGATCAAAATATTTCCAAATTTTGCTCAGCCTAATTGCAGTAGAAATATGGAAAGCATATCATTGGAAAGCTTAAACACTAATATTCCGTGAAGCGTTTTTAATTTTTTCTGAATTTTGCTGAAATAGATTTTATAAGAGTAAAAAGGGCACAACACCTCGAATTTCACTGAATCCTAAATTTAAAGGGTCCTCAGAATTAAACTACAACGAAAATCAGAAAAGTACAAACTAGCCCGGTAATAGAATGTCCTCAGCTATCTTGAGAAAAAAAAATCATTTAAAAATATTGAAAATTAAGCGAGATATTAGAAAAGAACGCTCCCATAGACTTTACATTAGCGCTCGGCTTTTACCGCGTGACTAGTATGTGCTCTTAAGGTTGCTCACAATCATTTATTATCCTCACAGCAAATTTTAATTGTAAATTTTAACTTATTTGATCCAAGCATTTTTGAGATTCATTTAGAAAAACATTCCTGCTTTAAAAACTGGTGATGAAAGATTAAAAATTCTGTAAAAGACGTTCGTCCCGAAGGGATTAAAACGCTATTACAACATTAAATGCAGTAAAGCCACTGTGATAATGTGCTTTAGAGCACAGCTTTTTTGTTCATGTTTTTAATATTTATCTTTGTTCTTTTCAGCAATACCTAAGATCTGCCACAAATTGCACATTTGTTTGGAAACTTTGAGATAGCCAACAGTATCACTAAGTCACAACAGTTGCACTTGATTCAATTCCATATTTCCAAGGATTTTTTACTTCCTCTGCTAAAAAATCTGAACATTCATTCACATTCACTTTAATAAAATCCCCAACTTCTCCATTTCCCCTTTTTTAAATCAGTTCATTAAAATCACTATTGAATCAGAGATTTGAATAATCTCATTGAAATAGTTGATGCCATAGTGTATACCCAAGTGTAGCTTAGTACAATGAAGAAAAGACAGGCATTTGACCGCAATGGAAAATAACCGGCATCTTACACCAATAGAAAACATCCAGCATTTTATCTCAACAGAAAATAACCGTATCTTTAACACAAAGCTTTTGGTCGACCCACTTCAAAGTATTGGATAAGACATCGGTACTTCCAATGATGAGGAAGAAGCGGGAATCCGCCACCATTTATACTTTGCAGAAAGGGCAAATACAAGAAATCGCTACCTCCAATGATGTGAAGAAGTGGGAACCCGCCACCATTTATACTTTGCAGAAAGGGAAAGTACAAATAATCGGTACCTCCAATGACGGGAAGAAGTGGGAACCCGACGCCATTTATACTCTGCAGAAAGTGTAAGAACAAGTAATCGGTACCTCCAATGACGTGAAGAAGTAGGAAACCGCCAACATTTATACTTTGCAGAAAAGGCAAGTACAAATAATCGAAACCTCCAATGATGTGAAGAAGTGTGAACCCGCCACCATTTATACTCTGCACAAAGGGCAAGTACAAGTATAATCTCTAAAAATATCACTTTTATTTCCTGATGTTCAAACTATAGCTTACAAAGGAAAATAAATTATTCACATAAAACGTTTCGGACACTTACCAGAATGGTTAAGAACAAAATATCAATAAAAACTTACCACCTAAAAAAAAAAAAAAAAAAAACGGAAATTAAAATTTAAGTATCAGTAGAGAACACACTTCCTTAGAACAGAGCGACGCCTATCAGCAGCGTCTGCGTATATGAAAACCTGATATCTTGTACAACATGACATCTCACCTCAAGTTACCTTCTATACAGATATCCCAAAAATTGAATTATTGCTTTTGAAATTCAATTATAAGTAAACAGAAGTAAAACTATTGCAGCTATTGTAGAACACAAATACATGAAAAAAAGATTATCTTTTGTGCTTCCTTTTTTCAATTCTAGACACCAAATATAGATGGCGCTAGACTGTTCATACAGATTTTAACCTGAATTTTGTTTAGCTCCTGAAACATCAAAAATGGTTTCTGATTTGAAATAGAAAGACTTTTCTGAGACGTACTGCATCACTATTTACTGGGGATATCTGAAACTAAAACAGGGAAGTGTATTTAAAAAAAATTCCTGACATTCAAACATTGCTCTTCAGCAAGAATAGTTACAACAATCTTCATCTTCAGTTGTCTTTAAGATATTATCTCTCTCTCTCTATATATATATATATATGTATATATATATATATATATATATATATATATATATATATATATATATATATATATATATATATATATACATATATATCCAGGGATTAGCAAAAGTTGAAAATTCTTAGGCGCCAAGAAAAGTTCTTTGGAGTCAGTTTGAAGATTCATTTTTCTGACATTAACGTATTTACTGTAAAATGGAACAGTGGCTGTTCATAATCGTATTCAACTATTTTTGAGCAATATGTGTCAAATTGCAGTGAATAAATTAATTATTCAATAAAAAAATCAAACAAATCAAAAATTTTATGATACCACAACTTTGTAAAAATTAAATAAAAATGAATTATGAAATTAAACAATAAGATAGACAAATTAATATCCTTATCCTGCATTCTCAGCAAGAAATTATATACATAAATTAACGATGCCTTTGTGATTTCGATATAAAATACCACATTTCAATTGATTTTTCAAGTTTCAAGTCTATTTAAATTTATAAATTATAAACTTTTCATATTATCATTGAATAATGTTTACTTTTGACTATGTTCATTTTACTGAAACCTATTTCAGAAGAAGCTGTTGGCATAGGAAGTGTCAGATCAATGGCAAGGAGATTTGTCAAATTTGGAAAGATCCTTCACAGAAAAACACCTTTCAAAAAGAGAATTTATTGTTAAATTTTTGCAGAAAACTTTTAACTCAAGACATTCATCTAAAATATGAGTAATGTCATCTTCTTTGATAAAGGCAACTAGCAAAATGTTGCAAAAGCAAGGTTATTTCCTCTTCTCCAAATTTACATTGCTGTTTGCATCCAGGTCAACTGATCGATACCAGTAGCTATTATTATTTCAATTTTATTTTTTATAGCTCTTTTTTTCAAATATTTTATTCTTGCTACGGTGAGATTACTTTTATCACTGGAAAATTTTTGTGAGAGATATTATTTCATGCTTGAAGCGCTGCTATGGCGTATTTTTTTCATACAAATAATTGCACTACTAAAAATCAATGTTTTCGCACATGGAT
Organism: Maratus speculifer; assembly: GCA_964019185.1. NCBI lineage: Eukaryota > Metazoa > Arthropoda > Arachnida > Araneae > Salticidae > Maratus > Maratus speculifer. Next base: position 272,695,980 of record OZ025289.1, on the reverse strand, counting down.
TTTGTTGTTTTTGTTGTTAAAAGAAAAAAAATAACATGAATAAATAGATAAAAAAGTTAGACGTCAGGAGGAATTTTTTAAACGACCGGAGTTTTTCGGACTCGGTATATATCTATCTGTCTATACAGGGTGTCCCTAAACTCATGGTACATACGCTAGGGGGTGATAGAACACATCAAGACAAGTAATAGTAAATAGGAAACCAAGGGCCCCAAACATTTTCCAAATGAGATAGCCGCCATTAAAATTTAGGTTCCGAAATTTCAAATAAACATAAAAAACGAAAAAATTGGTCGATTGATTTGCGGTTTTTACTAAAACTATTCTTTATGTCAGTATTTTCTTGAAAATAAATTATAAAGATAAATTTCGAAAAATGCTGATAAAGGACGCTTTAGACTTTGGTGTAATGAAAAACTATTTTTTGCATCTCATTAAATGATTTCGTAAGCTTAGACTTAAATTTAAATTTTTAACTGAAAATCTGAATAGTTGGGAGTGGTTCAGTAGCAAAAACTTAACTGTGTTCAGAAGGTTCAAATTTCAAATGATTAAAAAAACGGAAAAATTGGTCGATTTAATTGCGGTTTTCAGTAAAACTATCCTTTATATCGGTATTTTATTGAAAAAAAAATTATCTAAAAATTTTAAGGTAAGACTTCTAAGAGTTTCTAAAACGAAAAATTTTTGGGATAAAACGTAGTAAAATACAAGTCTATAATACAATTCTTATAATGATACATAGCGAATTTTTTCCAATCCCAATACCACCCTCTAATACTAAACAATGATACAGTCGTAGAATTACCAGAGGGAGAACCTGGAACTTATAGCGTGTCATCTAACATTTAAAAATAATTAAATTGAAAATTAAATTGAAATCCCACATAACATTGTTCGTTAATCTGGAAGACATAGAGAACATTATAATAAGGTAACTTTGATTCGTATTAATTTCGATAATATTTACAATGCATACGGCCATGGATGGCCTTGATTGAGAACATTGTTTCAAAATCATCTGTACTTTTGAGTCAAGTCTTGATGTTATATCAGAAAATTAACACAATCATGTTAAAATTTAAAAAACACAATTCTGAATAAATAAAAATTAGCAATAAAAAACTAAATTTCGGAAAATTATAATCATATAAACAAAAACAAAATAAAAAAGAAATAAAAAAATAATACATTTTTTATAACCAGTCAATGATTATCTTGAAAATCGCGCCAAAATCCATGACTGCAAATTCCGACAAAATATGTGAATATGATGTATCCGAATATTTATTATTTAGATTTACGCTTGATGAAAAACGCGAGCTATATATATTTTCAAAATGCAATTTTTGCTATATATTTTTTACGTAGATTTCGTATAAAATACTACCTATTGCATTTTCTTTCATGTTGGAATTTCTGAAAAAGTTTTGCAGATCTACACTGATCATGATCTGTAGACCCCAAAACTCACCAGTAAAAAAGTTTATCGATCTATCTATCTATATATATATACGTATGCATATATACATATCACTTTTTTCTAGACACGAAAAATTCTATAATTATGCTCAGATCTCCGTCAAAATTTTACATAAAATCTAGGGGCATAAAATCTCGTTCAAGTTCGTTAATCGGCAAAATCGGTCTAAGGGGTGGAAATAGGGAGGGTTTTTGTGAAAAGAGAAAAACCCCCATACGAAAATAGATATTAAATCAGTTTAAAGGTTATATTACTTCTAAGAAATGGGCAAAAAGTTTATGCATGACAGATATTTTATCAAACTTAAAATGGGCTCAAGGGGGGGGGGGGGGAAATGGGGTTTTTGTGAAAAAAAAAAGAAAAAAAAACCCTACGGAAATAGATATTGAATCAGTTTAAAGTTTGTATTACTTCTAAGAAATGGGCAAAAAGTTTATGCATGACAGATATTTGATCAAACTTAAAATAGGCTCAAGGGGCGGAAAAATTAGGTTTTCGGGAGAAAAAAAAAATCATAGCTTCGTGAATTCTGAAGATATTAAATCTCAAATTTTTTTTACAACTGTCCTTAATATTATCTAAAACTTTTGTATTAACAAGTTTTTAATAGTCCTAATTCTTACTGCAAAAAAAATTAAAAACGAAAACAAAAAGGGTATGGAAAAAGAAAATAATCCATAACTTCGTCAATTCTTAAGATAACAAATCCGATTAAATTTATTTTACATCTTCTCAATAATATCTATAACTTTTATACTGAAAAGGTTTTTATAGAACCAATCCTTATCACTAAAATAAATTAAACGAAAATAGGAGTTGACGAAAAAATTTCTAATCAAAACTGCTTATATGATGACTGATTTTGAAATTAATTTTTGATTTTAAACGCATCCAAATGACAAGTTCTCTTATTTGAGAACTGTAATAATGTGACGCATTAGCCAGTTTTTTGATAAAGATAGAATATATTTCAAAAAATGCTTTGATAATAGCCTTTATGAGCAGAATTACCTGAAGCGATCGTGATTGAAAAGTTAAGGAAGTATGCAAGTAACAAACTGCTTACTTTATGACTCATTTTTAAATCCATTGTTGCTCTCAAACGCATCCAACTGATAGGTTCTCTTATTTAGGTATTGTATAATATGCCGTATTGGTCAGTTTTTTGATAAAGGCAGAATGTATTTCAAAAAATGCTTTGGAAATAGACATTTTGAGCAGAATTTCCTGAAGCGATCATGATTGAAAAATTCAGGAAGTATTCAAATAACAAACTACTTACTTTCTGACTCATTTTAAAATCCATTTTTGCTCTCAAATGCATCCAATTGATAGGTTCTCTTATTTAGGAACTGTATAATGTGTCGATATTGGTCAATTTTTTGATAAAGAGAGAATGTATTTAAAGAATAATTTTCAAAATGGGCATTTTGAGCTGAATTTCACTTAAAATGATTCTGATAAAACGGGCTCTTACGGAAAAATAAAATTAAAAATTCTTCAAAAGTGGCTAAATAAAATCGTTAAACTGGATTTATCTCTAATCATATTTTATTTTTTGTTATAGAAAGAGCACTTATCTTCGAAATCTACATCCGCTTATAGACGAAGCCGACAGGGATTTTTTTTAGGATGTAGCTTCATAAGTATACGTAATATAGCACTTGATTTTGTAATCCACCCTTGTGTTACTACCCCAGGACATCTAATAATGATTTAGGCAGTGCGATTTCATATTTTCTTCCATGTAAAGATTTATTATTCCCAGTTATTTTTATTTATTTATTAGTTTTTTTATCATTAGCGATGATTAATTGTTAAATTTTTAAAATTAAAATATATACTTTTTAATAGAACATACTTACGTAATCATTTTGAACGCATTAGTTTTCTGATGCCGTTATATGTCTTTTTCCAAATTTTCAAGTTGATTGAAATAGTAATAAATCTGCTGAATTCATAATTTATTTCAATTACTTCAATCTACATTAGAAGGATAATAAAGAAAATTATTTCATGGCTGCAATATACGGTAGATCTTTGAAATGCAATATTCTGTATCAATATATCAGTGGAAATAATTAACATTTAAAAAATTTCGAGGATATTTAGTTAAGGAACTTATCAATATTTTACATAAATATATTGAATGACCATAGTTAATTTATTTATATAACGACTGTATAAAATAATAAAAAAAGGATTGATATAGCATATTTAACCAAATTAACTACGTGCTATTTAAACGGCGTTCGAAACGATATTTTCTTGGAAAAAAAGCTGAACATAAGTTAAAAATTTAAGTCTCAAACACAGTTGGAAATTTTTGCAACTTAAGGAGGGCATTTTTTAATCCATATAATGTGATTCTGTTATTATCAGGATTCTCTAAGTGTATGTCATTCTCCGCTAGTGTGTTGTTTTTGTCATTTAATGAGTAATTGACTTACGGATCTTTTAAAGAGCTTCATAAGATGCAATTCTTATTCGAATTTTAGAAATATTTTATGGTTTCTGGAGAAAAATGCAGAAAAATATTTTTTATATATAAATCTTTTTTTAAATGTAATATATTTGCTTTGAGAGTTTCAAGTCGGAAAATTTAATTTATCCACATTAAAAAGTTTAAATAAAGATATAATTCTAAAAAGAACTTAAACTGATTTCAATAAAAACTCTAATGTTTTTAAAAAGGTTTATACTCGATCCTTTAAAAGTACAGTGTAAAAAAAAGGGTCGATCTACTAAAAAAATTGTAGTGATCCTTGCAATTACTAAAAATTTTTTTGTAATCTTACTCGGTTACAAGAAAATCTGTAAGAATTACGAGAAAAAAGCTAGCAACGAATAGAGTTAATAGTTTTTTATTTTTAATAGCTATTACTAAAACTCACTTTGTGTGGCCGTGATAGCCGACTGGTCATAGCACCGAACTCCAGGCTGAAAGGCCCCGGGTTCGATGCTGGACGCCACCAACTACGCACCGAATGTATGCAGTATAAGTACTCGTTAAATAAAGGGATTATGAAAATCCTGTAGGAGCAGGTAGCAATGTTTGGTGCTGCCATCTGTTGCCGCTTTGCGAAAAATCTTCCGCTTCAGAAGGCTGTCTCCTTACCCACTGAATGCAGCTCGAAGGAAGCTCCTGCTCTTCGGTCATACGTAAAGGTTACTAAAAATAATTTTGGAGCTACTACTAAAATTTCCTTGGTGGCCCATACTAAAAAGTTTTAAGTTAGTTATACAAAAAATTCTTTTGTTCAGTTTACAAAAGAAATGTTTGTTTCGCTTGCAAAAAAAAGTTTGTAATGGTTACTAAAAAATTCTGTGGAATACAAATTTACAAAAAAAATTTAGTAACCTCTTGAATTTTTTTTACAGTGTATACAGTTTTTCATTACTATTTTCCGGTTTTTCTAACTGCAAGAACATTTCAAAATAAATTTCAAATATAATTTTGTTTTTCAATTTGCATGTTTCTTGAGAAAAATGCAGATTATTCTTTTTTATATACAGATATTTTTCAAAATATAATGCATTTGCTTTGATAGTTTCATGTCTAAAAAGGCACTTTATCTGTGTTAAAAATTTTAAATTAAGAGGTAATTCTAAAAAGGACTTAAATTGATAATAATAAAAACTCTGGTGTTTTTATACAGTTGTACACCTTATCTGTTAAAAAAATACATTTTTCCATTACTATCTTGTTTTTTTAACCGCAAGAACATTCCAAGATGAGGTTTAGAAATAAATAACTTTTTTTAAGCTATTAATATTATTTTCCTTCCGTTAACAGATAATAATGAAAAATCAATTTAAAAAAATCGAGAATAAGTATGGTTGTTGTTATAAAGTAATGTCGCCGTCGAAGAATAAATGATAAATTGGAATTTCTAGAAATATGAAGTTCGTAAGATATTAGAGCATTTTCAAAATACCTTGAAACTCAAATATACTGACTTGAGAAGAGATTAAAGTCTTTCATATGTTATTAAAAAGAGAAATTGTCATCTTATAGATCCATTCAACATCTTTTACTAAAACAAATATTATTTTGTACTATTGGATAAAATAGAAACATAGACGTCCTGTAATTTCAGGATTGTAGTAATAGATATAAGAGTTGCAAAACCTTAACATTAAGGTCGCAAACACCTCATGGTACTATACGCTTTTAAAATGCGCCAAAAATAAGTGGAATCCGGATTTCATCAAATGTTATAACACACTTGTACAACTACAACTAACAAAATACAGAATTTTAACATATAGCTATAGAATTATAACTAATAAAAATAATCAAATTGATTTGAATTGTTTACCTACTCGTATAATTAAACGGTTAAAGTAAATTTCTTAAAAGCTTCAAAGATTTAAAACTAAAAATTTTGTTTGTACCTAAAATTACTGAAATATTAGATTAAAGAAAGTGCATCTTACATGTATTTCTTTAAATACGAATAGTCTCAATATACTTTAGTTTTCAAAAGTAAAAATTTTAAAAACATTGTTTGAGAAAAAAATAATAAAAATTTTAAAAGCACTCTTTGAGAAAACCCGATTTTACACAATTTTGTTTTTCAGAGAAAACGACTACTTACATACATGTTTATAAAAATTTTACATGTTATTTTATTTTATTTTACTTTTTTGTATCATCAATAAAAGAAAGTATTGCAATCAAATTTTTTTTTACTTCCGTTTTTGATGGATTTATACGTATCAGGGGTCAGAGATACCAAACAACATGTTTATACAAAATGTCTGCCAGTCCGTGTGTCATCATTATACCATCGAAAAGTAATACGGAGATATGAATTGAATTGAATTGAACCAAATTTTTTGCATATGTTTTTCGCAGTGGCAAGCAGATCCTCCTTCAATTTTGAAATATATCGCCGAAAGAGGGCACTGTAATAGCAATTTTACTGCAATTCTCAATACTGTACCATAGAAAAGAGTGTGAAGCTGTATAGAGAATGAAACTAAACTTTTTGTGTACGTTTTTGGCTATGACCAGCAGGTCCTCCTTGAATTTGAAAAATGAACGAGGCGCTATACTCGCCATGTCTAGTCTTGTACCATCAAAAAGAGGATGAAAAGTTATACATAGAACTGAACTAAATTTTTTATGTATGTTTTTGACTATGACAAGCAGGTTCTCTCTAAATTTGTTAAAAAAAAAAAAAAAAAAAAAAAAAAATACGTGCCTTTCAGAAAACGCTGTCAAAATTGGCATTTTGAAAGAATATCTCCTTGACAGCAGGAAAACCAACCAACGAAGGAAGAAAAACACTCTGTCTCGTAATCAAAGCTAATAACTGGATAGGTAATTTATTCATCAAAAAATAGAAAAATTATTTCGATTCCAAATCGCTTCTATAGTCAAGTATGCCATTTTTTTAAACTTTGTGCGTCATTATGTCGGAAGATTTCTTCCTTGTTGAGCAGTGAACTTCACAACAGCCTTAAATAATCTTAAAGTTTATTTCAAAAATAGAAATTAAGAATATCTCCTAGATGGTAGCAAATGAATAGTATCAAATTAGCTCGCTTGTGTAAAGACGCTAGCTGAATTTAAATTTAATAGTGTTGTTTAATTAAAAATTAAAGTTTGTTTTGAGTTTTCATTTTCTTTCATCCGTAATCCAATCGTTATTTTTACCATAAACGCTTAATGAACTTCATTAATTATTGAAAGTTTCTGAGTAAATACTACGTACTCCAACTTCTTTTGACATATTTTCGAAGTTTAAAAATATAATTGATTTATATGAGGTCGTACAAACTCGCTTTGTTTTTCTTTCATTTAGCAATTTCTTAATATATGCTTAGTTAAAAGCGTGAAGTGTTTTATTTTCACACTTGCCATTCTTAATTAAATACAAAACTTTAAATAAAAGGCAAATTAAATATACAAAAATAAGATGACATTAAAGTGTTAAATGTACAATTTGTTTTAGTTACAAGTTCCTAGTCTATACCTACAGTATAAAGAGGTAAAGTTTGTTTATTTGTAGAGGTTAATCTCCTGAACTACCAAACCGATTTCAAAAGTAATATGGTACCAAAATGATGGTGTCGCCCCGAATCAAACATAGGCTATATCTTGTGTCGATTCCACTAATTCATAGTGTGCTCAGAAGCAAAAAATGTTCTAAAAATGCAATTTTTTTATTACTGAAAAATCTAGAAGCATAAAATTTGACATTTTAATTACTTAAAAGATATAAATTAATTCTAAGAACATTTGGTAAAAGATACAAAATTTAAAACGATTTAAGATGCACGAAAAGCGATCTAAAAAACATTCCAAATAGCGATTTTTAAACAATGATGTCAAAAAGATAATGATTGTCCTTGCTCAAACATAGGCTATATCTTATGTCGGTGTCACTTCTCCAAACTGGATGCAAGATCAAAATACGTTCTAAAAATACAATTTATGTGTTACTGAAAAACATGCAATGTCCACTGAAGTACTTTAGTTACATGATGTATTTTAGTATGGCAGCTACTTATGAGATAAAAATGGTTTCTAACAAAATTGCCTTAAAAATTCGAAATTTAAAAAAAGTAAAAATGTGCAAAAAGATTCCTAAAAACGTTCTAAATGCAATTTGTATGCGATCTTGACAAGTTAAATTAACTTTTGGCGAGTAATTTTGGTTGCGTGAATTGGCAATTTATTGTCAAATTCGTGACAAAATTGTCGACATTTGATGACAGAACCGGCACCCTATGATGGTAACCCCCATGCAATTTCGCGATATCTCCGTAGATTTTTATTGTTTCATTTCTAAATCGTTTGGTCCATTTCCAAATCTTTACTTTTATCTGTACCTATATTATACACAGGTAAACTTTTTTCATTTGTATAGGCTAATAGAACAGAAGACAAATCTGTATCGGTTCTGTAGTTCTCTAGAACTACAGAATGGATTTCAAAAGTAATGGTGCCAAAATAATGATGTTCGCCTAGAATCCAGCATAGGCTATATTTTATGTCGATGTGACAAATTTATAGATGAATTCAGGAGTAAAAAAGTTCTAAAACTGTGATTTTTGCGTTATTGAAGTGACTAGAAACATAAAATTTGGCATGTTAATTACTTATTAGACATAAATGATTTCTAAGAGCATTTGCTAAAAAATACAAAATTTAAAAAGGCTGGAAATACGCGAAAAACGTTCTGAAAACGTTCTAAATAGCAACAATATCGGGAAGTAACACACCGATTAAAAATAATGATGTTAAAATTATTGTAACAATTCTTGATCGAAGAAAACCTGTATCTTATCTCCATGTCAGTACCACACACAGGAAGCAGGAGCAAAAAGCACTCTAAAAAGCGATGTTTGTGTTACTGAAGGGCCTAGAAACAGGAAATTTAACATGGTAGTTTCTTATACGATATAAATGATCTCTAACAAAATTTACTTAAAATTTTAAAATTTAAAAGGGGTGAAAATGCTCGAAAAAGCGTCCTAAACTGTAAAAATCTGCTGGACTTGCTGCATCATCACTCCACCACTTTGATGAAAAGCGGTTACTTGATTTTATAATTAAGCAATCTTATTGGTCAGAATAAAGATAGTTTATAAGAGAGTTGGAGTGACGATGCCGCAAATGCTGCAGTTGTTTAAAAATATAGGTCCTAAATGATGATTTGTATTTAATTAGAGCACGTATCAAACGGATTTCAAAAGTAAATTGGTGGTGATAAAAGTTGTTAAATATATCAAACGTAAGCTACATTTTATGTCGGTGACACTATCAACAGAGGATTGCAAGAGACAAAAATATTCAAAATGGGGATTTCTATTGTACTAAGGAGTTTAGAAACTTTAAATATGGCATGGTAGTTACTTATAAAATAGAAATGTCTTCTAAGGACAGTCGGAAGTGAATTTGAAATTTTAAAGTTTTGATACGAAGGGACGGAATGAAAAGTGTTCTAAAAAATTACTAAATTACAGTTTCGATGCTAGGGTAGGAAGTAATAAATCGATTAGAATAGAAATGGTTTCAAATCAGTTGTAACACTCTCTGCTCCTATATAGTTTATGTATAATGTCGATGCCCTACCACCTGGGATAAGCAGGAACAAGAAATATTCTAATAAAGCCTGTAAAAACTTTCTAAATTACTTTTCTATGGAATATTAGGAAATGATAAACAAATTTCAAAATTAACTTTGCAAATTAATGGTATCAGTCACTTTTTCAATATAGACATTTTATAGTAGTGCCACTATCTTTCGAGAGGTAGTAGACTCTTAGAAAAGAAACTTAGATTTTGATATGATGACTAATTTTAATACATAAATACATACGAAGATCGTTTCTAAAAAATTAAATACTTCAGGTGTTTTTTCAGATTATTTTCTAAATTATCAATTATTTAGAATTATCTTTAGCTGTTATAACTTTGTCTCATTTCGGAATAATGCATGTAATAATGGAATTTAGTCAAAATATATGACTTAAATGGCAGTTTTTGAATTTTTCCTTAATGTATTATAACTTCTTATAAAAATCAGACATATAAACATCACTTGTGATATTTCAAATATTACGCGAGCAAAGCCGTGGGTTTCTCTAGTATGCTATTATTTATTTTCCCCAAAAAGCAATTTAGTAAGATTTTAATAACATTATTATGTATAAAGTTTAAAAATAAAAATAAAACACAAACAATTTATTTACTTCAGTAGATTTTTGGACCTGAATTCTCATGTAAGTAAAGATAAAATTTACTTCATGTAAGTGTTTCATCATATAAGAGTTTCTAAATGCTTTTGTTAAATTATAAAAATAACAAACAATTCCACAAGGCAGGATTTTTTTCCAAATGAATTTCATGCCTTTTAACCTGCAGATGTGTGAAGCAACGTAAGTAAAAAAAAAAAAAAAATAATTAATCGAAAATCTTTTATTTAAGACCATCATTATAAAATGGGCTAACCAAGAAAACACACATGTAGCAAAATAACACGTATAATTTTATAAAATAACATATATTTAATTTTATCAATACTTTTTGAAAGGAAAATAGTGCAAAATCAATCTGTATCAGCTATTCTTTTTCTTTGTCATCGTTTTAGAGGAGAAAACATCATGATAAAACCGCTGTAATCAGAATTATGAGATTTCATTTCATTAACACGTACTTCTGTTACTCCAATTCTCGTAAAATGGAAGCTGTGAGCAACAGCCCGTTACATGTTCATCTACTTTGCACTCTCAAGACGAAATCGCTAAAGAACAACCGTTGGGGTAACTTAATGTGACATGCCGTATTCCACAGTTTACATGTGAGCAGGCGTTGTAGGGAAACATCGCGCCACTCAGTTGTAAGCAAGGGAGTTTTCTATTGCAACTTTAATTTCCATTTGCGTTCTTTTTAACAAATTTTTAATGGTGCTTTTTTATTATTGTTTCACCTAAACACTTGTGGTAAATGTGCATAATCCTTTACGTGATTTTTCTATTTGCCTATGTCATTTGCCTATATATGCCTTAGTTTAAATACCAGAAAAAGAAATCCGACGTTTTTAGAGAGTACTGGTGTCCGCTCTTTCTGAAAAGTATAAAGGGCCGACGGATCTAGCTTCTTCACTTCATTGAGGAGACATGGAACTTCTCGTTGGCCACCTTAACAATACATTATGGTAAAATGCCGAAAAAAATTTTCGATGCTTTCTAAAATATCTGTAAAATGAAATATGTTTTAAGTCATACATAAGAGTGCAAAACTTTTAGCAAGAAATCAATAAATATAAAATAAAATCAACAGGCGATTTTTAAAACAATTAAATCAAAAACTACTGCATGTTCACCCAATTTATCCTATTATTTTTTTTTCATCCAAGTGTAAAATATTTATAAAACTGTATGTCAAAGATGAATTGTAGAACTTAGAAAACATGTTAGGAATTTGAATATTTATTTATCACGTACTGAATAGATTTTTAAATTAATTGAATCGTTAGAACGTGTCTGTCTTTAGAAAAAACAAGTTGGAAATTGCACGTGAAGCGTAGCAAATTAGGTGCGTTCGAACGATAACGAAATTTTAAAAATATTACTTTCATATATCAATCTCATAACATTGTAAATAGTGAATTACAATTAAAACGCTCATCAAACAATGTTCTCCCTATACCATTATGTAATGGAATACTTTTGTGTGGCCTTGTAAATCAATAATAAATGTTCTTTGCACCACAAATTATGTAAGATGTATATTATAATATGTACTTTATAGTTGCATATAAATTTTATTAAGTTCGCATGAGTGTAACACGATTAAAATGCATTTGAAACATTTTTTACCATTGACCGTAATGTAATGTAATACTTTTGATTGTCCCTGTAATTCATCTATTCATCCGATTTTCATAAAATTTGAAATAACTCGAAAAAATTATGTAATAATTATGTATTTTAAATTTCAAACGTATCGAATATACTTGAAACTTTTTCCCCATTGACCATAATGTAACTGAATACTTTTGATTGCTCCTGTAATTGATCTATGCACCCGATTATCAAAAAATTTGAAATAACTCGACAGAATTATGTAATAATTGCGTATTTTAAATTTCAAACGATTAAAATACATTTGAAACTTTTTTCCCCCATTGACCGTAATGTAATGGAATACTTTTGATTGCCCCTGTAATTGATCTATGCATCCGAGTTTCATAAAATTTGAAATAACTCGAAAAAACTATGTAATAATTATGTATTTTAAATTTCAAACGATTAAAATGCATTTGAAACTTTTTTCCCCCATTGACCGTAATGTAATGGAATACTTTTGATTGCCCCTGTAATTGATCTATTCATCCGATTTTCATAAAATTTGAAATAACTCGAAAAAATTATGTAATAATTATGTATTTTAAATTTCAAACGTATCGAATATACTTGAAACTTTTTCCCCATTGACCATAATGTAACTGAATACTTTTGATTGCCCCTGTAATTGATCTATGCACACGATTATCAAAAAATTTGAAATAACTCGACAGAATTATGTAATAATTGCGTATTTTAAATTTCAAACGATTAAAATGCATTTGAAACATTTTTCCCATTGATCGTAATGCAATGGAATACTTTTGATTGCCCCTGTAATTGATCTATCCATCCGATTCTCATAAAATTTGAAATGACTCGACAAAATTATGTAATAATTATGTATTTTAAATTTCAAACGATTCGGTTGGGTAGTTTTTGCGTTGTTATATGCGGACGGACAGACGGACGGACTGAACGACCACTATAGGTGCTACGTATTATATAATTACGAACGCACCTAAAAACAGTGCATACATTTCCTAGACAACAACATATTTTAAGACTACAGTGAACTTTCAAAATCGCAAAAAATCGTCAAATTGTCAAATTTGCATTTTTAGCATAGTAACATTATATGAACTCCCTACTATTGAACACAAAAAGAATTTTTCAATTTCGACTATTTTTACTGGAGTTAGAAGCATTTTTGTCCAATCAGCTGATTGTGCCACGCCTCTTTGTTTACTTTTTTGCCAATTCACATCCGTAAAATTTAGCCTAGTTTTTAGTTTTACCATACAAAATATTATTTTGCACTGAAATTATTAATTTTGTGATTTCGCAAAACAATACTTTAACTGTAACTTTTAACTGTTTCTTTAAGCGTTTGTTTACAATGTATTTAGAGGAATTGCTTTTTGTCCCCAATCTTTTTAGAGTAAATTAAAAAATATTAAAAATATTTAATATATTTAACAAAAATTTGTACAATAAGAGGTATTTACACCATGAATATTTCTAGTAAAAATTGAAAAAATTTCATTAGACAATACAAAATGTTACTTTTGAGAAGATTTTTTAAAATTCAGATACTTCACATCCTTTGCATGAATTACTGTCGAAGCCACATTTTTATGTGAATTTACCATAAAAAGCATAAAACACTTACATATAAGCTAGAAATTATATTGTATCTCTTAATAGCTGAAACTGTGTCAGTAGGAAAATATTAAGCAATTATAACCACTGTAGTTACTAAAACCTTTTCTTCTCAAAATGAATATTTTCGTCGTTTTCATGATTTCAAAATGTTCCATGCGAAATTCTTTATGCCCAGTTTTTCTGAATTTTTGTTTAAAATGCTCTTTATGTATGTGTTAACAAATGTTACTAGAAATAAATTTTTTTAGACGCATGTAAATTTTTTAAATTTCAGTTATATGAAATTTTTAATGTTTTTGTAACAGAAAATACAAAAGAATTAATTTAAAATAATTTTTTTAAATGCCTTACAAGTAATATGCTAAAAATTCTAAGTAACATTTGTTAACACGTACATAGAGAGCATTTTAAACAAAAAATCAGAAAAATTGGGCATAAAGAATTTTGCATGGAGCATTTTGAAATGTTGCCATTTTTTGTTAATTTAAAAAAGAAAAATCTGTATCTCAAAAACTATTGAATATTTTTTTTTTTTTAATGTGAAATAAGAGATATATATATAGTATGATTATTTCCAGAAATTAAAAAAAAAATTCATAGAAAATTAAAAAAATTAGTTTGAGAGTGCACTGTAGCCTTAAAGAGTTTTTTCTTTTTCTTTTCCTTCTTTTTCTTTTTTTTCTTTTCTTTCTTTTTTTTTCTTTTTTTTTCTTTTTCCTTTTTTTTAAAGTGAAAAACACAGTTTTTTAAGAAACATTCTGAGTGACTTTTTCTATAAAATAAATAGATTTTTTTTAACATTCTAAGCCCTGTTAGGGCATATTAACAATTTAAAAAAAAAGAAAAAAGAGAAATATCCTAAACTAAATGAAATTTGTCAGGTTTCTTTTAAAATTAAACAGCTCTGAATAGGAATATAAAATTCAGTATTATCTAAATTGACAAAATGATTTCAAAAGTTAGTTCAAACTGCATGGAAAAATATGTCGAAATATCTAAAAAAATATAACCTTTTATTACAAATAAATTTGACAGGGATTTTCTTTTGTGATTAAAGAAAAATGGACTTACTATTACCTGCCATTTCACAAAGAATTAAATATAAATACTTTCGAAAGAATACTTCTTCTCTTTAAATGTTTTTTTTATCTCAAGGAAAAATGTAAAAAGAAAATATTTAGCAATAAAGGAACTGTATAGATTTTAATACGATTTATAGGATGACACATCTCAGAATAGGCACATCTAATCTAAATATTCAAGTTTAAAATTATCAATGAGAAAATGCCTCAGAAATTAGAGTCATTTTATTGCAAACAATTTTGATAAGTTATATTTTATGGCTGAAATTAGGCCATAGGGAAAATAGCTATACAAAAATTTTTAAACGCTGAGCCATTTGAGAAAGGAATAAATATAAGTATTTTTGAAAGACTTATTCTCCGCTTTCATTGCTTTTTAGGTGCGTTCGTAATTATGTGAATACGTAGCACCTATTGTTGTCGCTCAGTCCGTCTGTCCGTCTGCCTGTCTGTCCGTCTATCTGTCCGTCTGTCTGTCCGTCCGCATATAACAACGCAAAAACTACCCAACCGAATCGTTTGAAATTTAAAATACATAATTATAACATAATTTTGTCGAGTCATTTCAAATTTTATGAATATCGGATGGATAGATCAATAACAGGGACAATCAAAAGGATTCCGTTACATTACGGTCAATGGGGAAAAAAGTTTCAAATGCATTTTAATCGTTTGAAATTTAAAACATATAATTATTGCGTAATTTTGTCGAGTAATTTCAAATGTTATGAAAATCGGATGCATAGATCAATTACAGGGACAATCAAAAGGATTCCGTTACATTATGGTCAATGGGGGGAAAAAATTTCAAATGCATTTTAATCGTTTGAAATTTAAAACATATAATTATTACGTGATTTTATCGAGTCATTTCAAATGTTATGAAAGTCGGATGCATAGATCATTTACAGGGATAATCAAAGGTATTCCATTACATTACGGTCAATGGGGAAAAAGTTTCAAATGCATTTTTATGATGTTACACTCATTCGAACATAATAGAATTGGCATGAATCTATGAAATATATACTAAAATATACATTCTGTACAATCTGTGATGCAAAGAATTTTTATTATTAAGTTACAGGGCCACACAAAAGTATTCCACTACATAATGCTGTACGGGGAAACATTGTTTGGGGCGTGTCTTAATTATATTCAACTATTTCACATTTTATAAATAAGATATATGTTTCTGAGGTGTAATAAAAATTACTTTCTCCATATTTACAGAAACACAAAGATTTCGACTACTATACTGTATCCGAAGTACGCTTAACTGTATCAGCAAGATCTGAATATTTTTAAAACTTCGTTATCGTACGAACGCACCTCATTTGCTACGTTCACGTGCTATTTCCAACTTGTTAAATTTCCTTTCGGAAAATTATCTTTATGCCAGAGACAAAACAAACCCTCTAGTACTTTATCTAACATATTTGAGAAACTCAGAACTATAGAAAACCATTTTGAAATAAAACAATAATATACTCGATTTTGGAAGTACACAAAACCCGTTTTATTCACTCCCGCTGTAAACCAAATCTATAAACAGAGGCCTTACGTGAGAAAATATGTGAAAACAAGCTTGGTTCGATGTGTTAGTAGGTAAAACATATTTTATGTGCATTCTAAATTGACTGTCTCATTTTTTACTTTCTTTTATCGTTACAAGGAGAAAGTATTAGATTCGTTAAAAATGTCGACTTTCGCATTTCAATGGATTTAAATGTTTTAGACGATCCTGAATACGATTTGATGGTTTTTAGAAAATAGCTCTTTGTCAGCCTGTCGGTCACTCTGACTGTCACTCTGTGAGTCTGTATTTGACAAAAATTTTGTAACCGCTCTATCTCAAGAATAAATGAACTGAGTTTTACAAAACTACAAAACTTTAGATTTTGTTAGACCTTGATAGAAACTTAAGGTAATTAGTTTTTGGTGTATATCGCTCTATAAGTGGTGTTGTTATGCTGCATTATTCACAATTTTCACAATAGCTATGTCTGAAGAACAAATGCATGGACTTTTTATAAAACTTTAGACTCAGTTAGTCTTTGATATAATTAGGTACTGTAAACTTTTTAATGCAAATTCAGGCTCGAAAGGGGCTGCTGCTATGCTGCATTATTCATGATTATTACAATGGTACTATCTCAAGGAATAGTGCGTGAATTTGCATCAAACTTCAGATTCAGTTAGTCCCTAATATAGATTACTGTTGTTTCGCTATTTGGTGTACATCACACAATAGGTGGCGCTGTTATGCAGAATTTTTTAGTATTCACAATAAGCCTATCTGAAAAAGTAATGCAATGATTTTCTTCAAACTTCATTTTCAGTTAGAAGTTGGTATAAGTCTTTGTTGGCTAGATCTTGGAGCAAATCACCTAACCGTTGATGCTGATATGCTATATTTTTCAGAAAGTATTAACCCGTATAAAATAAAAGAAAGTTTTGGGATTGAAACTTCTGACTAGTTTTTTAATGGAATTACCTACTATGATTAAGAATCCCTCATTTAATGCGTCATTTTTCACCCTTCAATTTTCTTTACGAGCAGAAATATCATTAAGGCTTTTTTTTTATTCGCATAACAAATAAGATGTAAAATTACTGTATTGTACTGGTAATAATGTTAAGTTAATCTTATGTTAGACGATTCTCACATTATATTCCCCTCCCTTCAACTCAACATCGCGAAATTTTCAGATACATATCTTGACTCATTTGTAAACATAATGTATGATACTTGCAGGGATGATTATGGAAAGAGATTTGTAATAGTATTTTTTTTTCATTTTCTGATAAAGGACTTACATTCTGATTTATAAGCGTTGGTATCTTAGTATACTGTTTTGTATCCAAGGCTGTTTTTTTGTTGTTGTTTATTTCTCATGTTGTAGCCGCCGAAAGCTCATTTACAGCATTTTCTAAAAATTCTTCTACTTTTACCAAAAAAGGAAAAAAAATAGCTCAATTATATAACACCTGCCATTTGACAGATTTACGAACAAAATTGTTCACAACACGAACACAGAAAATCTTCTTTTTAAATGAAGCAAAACGAAGAGATAGAATGGTTTTGAATAAAATGCCCGTAGCTATTTTTTTTTTTTTTTTTTTTTTTTTTTTTTTTTTTTTTTTTTTTGTTTATAAAAGAAAAAACTATCCTACAGCAATGCTTTAAATACATTTTATGTCATAAATTTATGTTTACATATGCATTAAATCTATCAAAATGGAGCAATATCGCACATTTATTCATCGCAATTAAGTATAAATATAATAGCACAAAGTGTTTGCTCTTTACAGGAAAAATATACTCTAAATTATTTTACTTTATTTATTTTACTTTCTTATTTTACTTTCTTTTTTTTTAAATTCTTTATGTTATATGAAATATGAGTCAGAAAATGCTGCTAAAAATATAAAGAAATCATAATGAAAGTTAAACTCTAAAAATATCAATTTTCAATCTGCTGACTATAAAAAAAACGCTCTAATTCTCTGTAATTATTAGAATGGAACAAATATTTAATCCTCAATAAATGAAATACTCCTCAAATATTGACAAAAAAAAGGGGGAGGGAAGCAAATGAAATGAGTAATTCGAGCTTTGCAGAAATAGAAAATAATGATGGCTTAAGTATTCAAGATGATTAATAAAATAATATCTTATAATAAAAAAGTAACCATTATATCAGTATTATCAGTATGATAAATAAATCCGAACTAATTTGCTTTAAAATATAAACGGTACTTTATAAAAAGTATTTGGGCAATAATTCAAAAAGAATTGAAACTGTAATTCATATAATGCAAAGAAATGTAATTAAGTTAACTGTAAAGTGCTCATTAAATTTTTAATTGCTTGGATGTTTCTCCGAAATTCTTGTAAGGCATGAAAACTAACACCGATTGAAATTTATTTTAAAGTATTTGTCACTATGTAAGGAGATCAAAAACATTTTAGAAAAGACTTGCATTTTGATCACATGGTTCGTAAAATGGTGGGAAATAATCACCAATCACCGCCGTATTGTTATGCTTCAGTCTGAAATTCTACAAGAAATAAGTTCTAATGAAAAAACATACATTTAAACATAATTGAAAAGAATTTTTGAATTAAGTTTATTTGTCAATGTGTTCGTGTTTTAACTCGCAAATATACTCAGATTGCCAAATAATGGATACAAGCTACAGTAACCGCCGTTTAATAAAATCATATTCGTTATGAGCCAAATTGATTTTTATAAAGCGGCTGATTTTTATATACAGTGAAAATTGTCAAATCCCAAAACGATGGTGATACCCCGAAGATTCGAAAAGAAATGACAAAATATATCTAATGGCATTAACAAACAGGATTAATTATTTTTTGCCCAAAATTACTTAATCATTCATTCAAAATTAATAACTACAATACATATAAAATTTATAAATACTTACTAAATATAAAATTAATTTAATTATGCACTATTACTCACATTACTCGATTTTGTGAAAAATTGATCAATAGTGTTTTGTTTGGTTTTAACAATCAAACGTTCAAAATTTTTAACAAGAGAGTAATATTGACTGTACAGTTCTTGGTCTGCACCCCTATTTTCTAGAATCCTTCTGAGTGTATGAAGAGCTTTGCGTGCATCAGAAGCAGTGAGTGGAGGATCTGGCTCTTTGTCTAACATCGGAATCGTCATCTTCACTAGCTGATCTGCTTGAAACTTGCGAAGGCAAGACCTGCTCTACAATTTCTGTGTCTGATATTTCACTGGAAGTTGGGATATTTTCATCAATTTCAGTATATTGGAGGAAATCCTTATCAAGTTCTTTCTCACTTTCAGAGGTATCGGTAATTTCTTGTGACACTTCTGATTTAAATCCGCAAGCCAAGAATCAATTTTTTATCGTGTCTTTTGTCACACTGTTCCAAGCCATTTTAATGTAATGCATTGCATCCAACAGACTGATAGATTTTACTACGAAACTTACAGAAGAAGACGTAGATGAATCACATTTTTTGATTTCTCTTATTGCCTTTTAGGCCAATTCCTTCCTATAATAACATTTAAAAGCTTTGATGATTCCCTGTTCAAGTGGCTGTATAATACTGGTGGTGTTAGGTGTAAAAAAAATACTTTTTTATATGCTTCAATGTTAAATCTGGAGGATGTGGAGGATGTTAAACATTTGATGAGTTCTTAACTTCTTTAAAAAAAAACTTTGCTGTACTTGTAATTTTAGAGCAATAAGAGATAGTTTAATTCGTGATAGAATTATAAATGAAATAAAAATTAATAGCAGAAGATAATTTGTTACGTGAAAGGATACGTGAAGGATAATTTGTCACTATGATGTTAAATTGAAAAATATTTTAAAATGTCCAAAACAAAAGAAATTGCTAAAATGCAAATTAAAACGTTGAATGAAAAGAAATTCGTGGAAGTAGTTGAAATACAATGAAAAGCTGGAAGAAATCTACTAAATTCAAGAAAAATATTGAATAAAAATGAAGATGTAATAAAAAAAAATCCTGCTCTCGGAAAAGAAAATTCTCCCAAGTACAATACAGAATATGAAACTCAGAAATGTGGAAAATACGGTAAATCTCACTTTAAAAATTCTTGTCCTGCTTATAATAATAATTGTTTTATTTGTCAAAAACTGAACCATTTTGCCAATGTGTGTAGATTAAAAAGAAAATTGATGTTTTGAGAAGAGAAATGATGTTTTGAGAAGACTAAGAAATTAATTTCGCGATCACAAAATGATGATTCAAACGAATATGTGTTAGAAGCTATAAAAAATAATGAGATTAAAACTAAACAAGAGTGGTTTGAGAAGCTTAAAGTAAAGAAACTAAAAGTAAATATTTATTTGCAAAATTATATACTGGTACTCAATGTGACGTATCGCCATAACATAAATTTAAGGAACTAAATTTAAAAGAAAATGTAACTAAAAATTCAAACTTGAAGTTAACTAATTATAATGATACAGAAATTAATTTTGTTGGTAAATATTCTTTATTATATGAAACGTCTAAAAATGCAAAACCATTAGTTGATTTTCAAATAGTCAGTTGTGATCATAGGGCTCCTGCAGCATTATGGTTACCTACCTTAGTTGATTTAAATTTAATTAACAGGGTAAAAAAAATCAATTACTTTTCATAAAGAAAATATGCCAGACATTTTGAAGGAATATTCTAATAGTTTTAAGGGAATCGGTAATTTTCAAGTTTTTACTTATGATATTAAGCCTAATGCTGAAGTTAAAGTTGGAACTTGTAGAAAGGTACCGATTGTTTTAATGGATTCATTGAAAAACGTATTAAATGAAATGATAATTCTAAGACAATTAAAACAAATTCATGAACCCATAAATTTTGTTAACACCTAAATTACAGTACGTAAACCTAATGGAAGTTTAAAAATATGCCTATATCTACAATATTTATATTCTAATGTATTGAGAGAGCATTTTTATTTACCAACATTTGAAATTACAGCTTCTAAAATGGCTAATTTTCAAGTTTATAGAATTTTGGATGCTAATGAGACTTTTTAGCAAATTAAATTATCAGAAGGAAGTTAACAATACTGAACACTCCATTTGGCAGATTTTGTTTTTTTAAGATTGCCATATGCTATTTTCTAACCTTCAGAAATGTTTCATAGAAGTTTCAATGAGATTTTGGGAGGAGACGAAAAAGTTTAAATATACATAGGTATTTATTAATTTGGCGAAAGTTAAAATAGTCAATTAAGACAGTTAAGCTTAAAAATTTTTTTAAAAATGTAAATGACCGCCATTTTGAAAGAAGATGGCGGACAATGAAGTCTCTCGTGACACTGGTATGTGTTATGCACATACTAACTTCCATCCAATTTGATTCATAAATATGCGTATTATCGCAAAGGAAATATCAGACAGTTCAAAAATGCCAGCCCCACTAGAAATTCAAAATGCTATAACCCAGCCCTTTTTGAGATACTGCCGAAACAAAAAATGCTCCGGAATCTTTGCAATGTGATCAATTACACAAAGAAAAAAACCTTTTTCAATTTCTAATTTTTTTAATCTAATTTCAAAATTTAATTTTTTTTAAATGGCCGCTTTTAAAAAATAAAATGGCGGATGAAGCTGGC
The DNA here is from genome assembly GCA_964019185.1 of Maratus speculifer. Taxonomy (NCBI): domain Eukaryota; kingdom Metazoa; phylum Arthropoda; class Arachnida; order Araneae; family Salticidae; genus Maratus; species Maratus speculifer. The sequence goes on along the minus strand of OZ025289.1, from coordinate 272,674,291 downwards.
CAACAAATAGAACGATATTTCGGTATGTACTAGAGTTGGACAGTATCAAAAATACATGCATTTGAAATATATTTTCAAAATATATTTGCATTCTGAATTTTGTATTTTAAATCGATAGGATAGGGGTGCATCGATCAACAGGTGGCGTTGTTATGCTGTACATGTTTTTATGATTATCGCAAAAAGTATGTAAAACTCTTGTTTTCTTTTTTCGCAAATAAAAATGATCATTTTTGTAAATCAAATTGAAATTAAGTAAGCAGCGGATTGCGAAGAGAAAATTGCGCCAGGGCGAAGATTCAATTTGGCGTCCCCCCACCCCGAATAACCATTTTTTTAGACAGTTGTCATAAAATTGAAAAGTGTACAGACAGAAATAAATTCTATTGAATGCATGTTCGCCATTTATTTTGAAACTTCAAAAGGTTTAATTTTCACAATTAAATAATATAAAAGAACATTGCACTTATATTTTAGCAAAAGGGATCTGGAAAACATATGTGAAAAAATACATCTAACAATATTGTATAACTCCTTTGTATTCCAAGGAAGAAGCAACATGCTATTTTGAGAATGTATGCTTTTTTTACAAAAAAAATCCCAATATGTTTACACATATAATTTTTATACAAAAAGAAAAAGAAGGGGAAACAAACGAGGATAGTAATATAAATTTGATGCCCCCTCAATTTCTGCGACGGGGCGCAAGCCCCCTTCGCATGGATCTGTAAATAAGTACCACCTAGAAAAAACGTAGTTTTAAAAATTAAATTTTCTGATTCGTAGTACATTTATTTGTTTTTTAAAAAATCAGAAGTTGGCTAGTGTGCCGTGAGAGATATGTCTAAAGAGCTAAAGCACGGAATTTTATCAAAATTTATTATATTCAGTTAGTACAAATAACTCTTCGTGTATATTGTCCCACATATTTATTATTCTGGTTTTTTAAGTTTTAGAGTTTTTTATATCTATGCACTCATTAAATAAAATTGTAACAAACATTTTATTATCTTTCTGAAAATTAGTTCTGTCTCAATTTTGGCTTCAAACACTCAATAAGCAATCGCTGTTAAGAGTCTACTTCAATCAAGCAAAAAGGTCTATTCGATAATGCTAATTTTATGGAAAAATTTATAAAGATATCTGGATTGCATTCCCATATTTTCAAACATGTTTTTTCATTGGACAGCTGAGATCCATCTGTACAAATACCGTTTTTTTTTTTTTTTTTTTTTTTTTTTTTTTTTTTAATGAGTATTAAAACTTTTCATTTGCGGAAGTGGTTTCGAAAGTAAAAGCATCTCGTTAAAAATAAATAAATAAAACATGAAAAAAATATAAAAAAATAAATTATATAAATCTGTAATCAAACTAGGAAAAGTAAAAAAATGACCCATGTACTGATCGATCTCAGCTATCAAATACAAACAAAATCATTTAAAAATTATTGGAATGCGATCGAGATACATTTATAAATTGCTTCTGTGGGATTAGCATTAGCTAACGGGACTTTTCGCTTCACTATAGTAGCCCCTTAATGAAATTCTACCTAAAAGAAGAAATTCCTAATCTGATCCACAATAAATTGAAGCAATATACTTTGTCAAAACTGCCTTTAAGGGAACTTTTCTCATTTGAAAGAATCAGTTTTGTAATCCTAAATGTATGGGCAGGTTGTTTTTTAATTTTTCATTTAATCACTTACAGATGAGCGACCGATATACGTGCCGCAAAAGGTACACGGAACCCTTGATTATTCTAAAAAGTAAATTTTTGTTTTAAAGTTGAACTTACTTGATCCTCCTTATAACTAAAGCTAATTTTTTATAATCGAATTATGGCGACCAACATATGTTATCTATAATTATAATTTTTCATTTACAGAATTAAAATTAATAATAAATTAATAGTTAAGTAGGCTAATAATACAATATAATAACATTAGCAGCTATCTTTGGAGGCTGCATCTGTCGCATATCATTAGAGACTATTTCATTAGCCACACATTTCATTTACACACAATTAAGAGGAGATTTTTAAATTTTCATTTGTGAATTAGGATACTTTTCATTGTAAAGATCTTGGGATTTTTTAAAAAAACTCAGCGTGATTCGGACTTTATAAAGTATGATATGTTGTTAAATGGTATAAACAACTATGAAAAGTAACCTTATAAACTTTAATGTTGTTATTATATGTATTATATGTATATAAACATAATTATTCATTCATGTATACATGCATAAAATGTTGTTTTTTACATATAAAATAATTCTGTTTGTATATAAAAATGAACAAACGGGTCCTTCATATTAAATAAATTGTATACATATCGAAAAAATTGCTTGTGTATGTGAAACAATAAATATATTGCGAGAAAATATGTGACCGAATTTATTTTCTCATAAAGGCAATTTTATTCATTTCGTCAATGTCAGTATATCGGAAAAGTACGATATTGCGACTAAAATGTTGAATGTTTTATCGTTTTAATATCGTGTATAGATCATAACCTATATTGATTAAATTTTTTTCTATCTAAGCAACAATTTTGAAAAAGCATATAAAATTTTATTCTGCTTGAAATCAAGTAACCCCTTCAAAATCTATAATCGGATTTTAACGACCAACATTGTTCAAACTGAATATGGTAAAGAATTCTTTTACGGCCAAATCATCACTCCCTGTTTGAAGGGTTTAGTGGCGGGAAATTTGTGTTTTAAAATTTTCCTGGTTAATTGAGCTTCGAAACTTACACGTGAAATATCAGGATTCTGCTAATTTTAGAAGTACCTTAGTTATGTCATGATCTCAAGTGAGTGAGTGAATGACGAAAAACCGCTTTTTCTGAATCTAATATTTCGAAGACTACTAAATACAGAAACATGAAATCGTGGAACATTGTTCAGTTTGATCATACAAACATGTGTAAAAAAATCTATATCGCTCCCTATAATGAAGTTATGGGGGGGGGGGGGGACATGTCGAAAGGATTCAGGAAAAGATAGCTTACGGTTAGAGCGATCTTGGCGGACTCACTATCGTGTTTCCAGATATTTTAAACTTAAAAGATATAAATTATGATTATTTTCGTTGCCTTTTAAGTACAACGGTAAGCTCTTGAAATTGCATGCTGTTTATTTTGGGACTGAATCAAAATGGATTATTGTATTTGGTCTTATGATTTCATTCAAATTTTAAGTTTTTGACCATGGGTTTTTGTGCTAATCGTAATAATTTTTTTGTACTTTTAAAACAAGTAATTCATATTCTTAAGTAAGAGATATTTCTCTATATGTTTGTGTACGCATTTCTGTTTGCATTCTATGGCATTATTATTATTATTATTATTATTATTATTATTATTATTATTATTTTGTGATGTCATAAATCAATGACAAAAATGAAACCTCGCACTTTCGTTCAGTTTGGCTTCATCGACCTTTTACCCGACATAAATAAAAGTTCTCCATCCCATAAAAGCTTAATCCCATTTCTTATTCCTAAATCTTTGCTGAGAAACTAAAAGCTCTGTCATTAAATCAGAAGATGATGATATGAAAACGTATAATTAATAAGTAGAAAAAAAGCCGCAGTTGATCCAGTTCCAGAATCACACCCATCAATGAAGATGGGTGGATTTGCTCGAACGTTCAAAGAAAACTGTTCGCCTATGAAGAAATTAACCCACTTTATGCATAAAAATGTAATAAAACGTGACATAAATGGGTGCTTTCTATGTTCTCTATTACTTTATTCAAACATGCATAATTGGTTTTATTATGTTAAATAAATTTACCTTATTTTGATTTTTCATTCATTGTTAAGTAAGCTTATAGTAATTTTTTAAAAAGTAATGATTCGTGAAATCAATGTTAAATTTGAATAATTACATTTGTTATAGTTTCTGTTTTAAAAATCTTTTTACAGTATATGAAATTGGTTTTTACTTTTTTTTTCATTTCTTGAATTGAAAATCGGTGATTTAGGAATCGCATATCTCTTGATAAAATTTACTTTAAAAATGCCATTTTCTTGTTTGTGTTTCCATTTAACATGCTTTTTAACCACTTAATTGATCATAATTAATAATAAAATAATTAATGATCATAAATAATTTGAAAAAAAATTTCAAATAATGCCTATTTTTATGTCTTCTACAGAATTTTTAATATTTTATCACCGTTTTTTCAAAACCAATCTTTACATGGAATTACCCAGAATTACATTTTTACAAATTTTGGTATTTGATAATTTTGCACTTTTTAAAAATGTTTATACCATTACCTCCGAAGAGTGCTTACATTATTCTTGAAAAGCTAGCATCAAAGATTACTTGTTATTACAATGTAGCAATAAGTGTTAAATGAGCTTATGTTGAAATAAATATTTTAACTACTAGAACAAAAATCAGCAAAAATAAGAAAAACACATTAGACACTGCTTCTACATATACGTTGAAATCGTTAGTTGTAAAAAGTCTAAAGATCGTCATTGGTCTGTTATATTTTCCTTAAGCTTTTTATCAAAGCATAACGAATTTCAAAAGAACTCTAAAATCTTTTAATGACTGAAAATGGACTTTTAATGAAAGTTAAACTCTTATTCTAGTGTCTTTTTAGAGCAGTTTTAAAAATTTGAAAGAAAGGTAAAGGGCTAAGATGAATCCATCTACTTCAAATATATATATTTTTTTAATTTGTACGCAATTGCTCAAAATAAATGTATAAGTTATAAGTTGTTTGATAATAGACAAAACTAAATTTTTATTTTAGGAAATAAATTTGGATATACAAAATAACTCTCGACATACCATATACAGAAAGACATTAGTAATTATTTGTTTAATTGTCTCACAAAGTCCGTATTAAACAAATGAGGAACTTTCCGAGAAATTTTTTTAATGTAAAATCGTAAAATTGACAGCTTATAAGAAGATTATAAGAGTGACTTGGAATGAAATGACATTTTACATGATTTTGAAAAATAAATTACATATCGAGCTGCAGCCGTTTTTATTTATCATGATGAAAAGTTTTCTTTTTTTCCACTCTGTTGTGCTCGAAAAGTTGCTCTAAAGCGACAGCTTCCACAGTATTTTTTAAATGATCTTTTGCCTTAAATAGAAAAAGCCATTCGATTGCTGAATAAGTACATTATGGGGAAGACCCGCGCATTATTTTCAGCAGAAAGGATAATGATTGAATATTATAATATACAGGTTACGGCCGGCACACAAAACCCACCGATTCCAAATCAAGTGAAACTTAAACGAAAAATCCACATTACGGCTAAACATTACTTTATTGTGTGCCAAAACACAATTGGGAATAAGTAAGAAAATAAAATATGGTTTGACAGGGGTTCCTCCAAGGAAGTGGATGTTTACAGAATCAGGCTCAGAAACAGAATTATCTCAAACACTACGTATTTAAAGGCCAATTTTTTGTAAAATCTTGCCATGGTTAGAGTCAAATGAACGTGCACAGCGCACTGTTTAGCCACATCACCCTTTATCCACATCACTTGAAGAAATTTCGAAATTAAGAGTTGCATTTATCCTGTGATGCCTTCGCATTTTGAACACTTTTGAATTACATTTCTCTTAGAATTGTCCAAGATTTATATCAAAATTGCGCAGCTAAGAAATTCCCCATAATTCTGATCGCTGCAATGTTGTATTTAGCAGCACTATACATTTTCTTGCAACCCCCTGCCTAGGCCGGCAGGTGGCAGCACAGATAATACCCTCATCGAGTTAATGGCTAGAATTCCAGAATTAGTTCAAGCTAGACTAGCGTACTAAAACGCAATATGTCTGCCGAGTCATAATTTGGGGAAAAATATCTGAAAACCCAATTTTAGTGGTTGATTCCTAGGTTTACCATTGTGTTGTCCTGCTCCAAGTCCTCCATGTTTTTATACATTTGGGTGCAGGAAAACACAATGATAAGCCTACAAGTCAATTGCTAAAATCGGGTTTTCAGGTGCTTTCCACCAAATATGACTTGGTAGACCGATTGCATATTAATATATGGATCGAGTTTTGATTAATTCTGGAATTTCAGCCGTTACCTCAATGAGGTCATTGTCTGTGCCACCGCTTTCCGATCTAATCGAGAGGATTGCTATTATAATGGATTTTACGGGCACGAATATGACATATGCACACTTGTGTTTCAACTATATGAATAGCTATCAGTGTAGAGACAGCCATGAGGTATAAAAACTAAAATAGAGAATTACTTAAATAAAGATAACTGGAACAAATATTTAGTAATTAGAAGTCCAAATTTCAACATTTATTTTAGTCGTTTTCAATTAAGACGTTTTGTGTGCCAGACGGTGTACGAAAAGTGAAAAACCAATATTTTGGTATTTGAAATCATTAAATAATAGGATAGAGAAGAGTTATTTAATTTTTAAGCTAAAATTTAGTAGTAAAACTGAATATGATATTATATAGTTTTTTTTAATTGATACCATATATTATTGTTACATATTAAGATACAAAATTTACTAGAGTAAAATTTTAAGCTGCCTTTGAATAAAGAACAACTGCAAAAAAAAGGAAAAATTCTAAAACATTTTAGGACTCTTTTAATATTTGATTTCAAACGTAAAATAAGAACGATTTTAAAAGACGAAAATGTTAAATCGACTTACTTTCATGTTGTCAAATGTATTAAATATCAATTATAGTCATTTTTAAGGAGTTACATGAGTTTTAAAGGTTAAAAACAAAACGTATTTTCTTTATTTTTCATGCATAATAAACAAAATATTTTATTTAAAATTTTAAGCATATAAGAAAGCAAAATTAGAACAATAGTTGATAAAATTTTCATTTAAAAAATTAGAAAATTCAGCTGATGGGACCTTATTTTCGGAGACCCCTCAAAATAAAAGTATCGTGGTAATGATCAAAATAACTTCTGACATTTTTATCTGAAATTAAAAATAAAACAAATTCAAAGTTTAAATTTTCCCCATTTTGTTGCAAAGTGAAGAAAAGACACAAAGTCCATCGTTTCCGTGTGGAAAAAAAATGCCCGTATGAAATTAAACGTAGCAAAATCAAATAATTAACCAGTTTAGCCAAATTGATGAAATTCGTTGTTAATTTAAAAAAAAAAAAAAAAGCAAATGACTTGTATTGTATGAATAAATGCACTAGACCTCAGTAAACTAAGAAGATAAATTCTCATGAACACAGTTTCTTTAAGATTATTTTAAACAAGAAACTTTAAAATAGTTCCAACTCCTGAAGATAAGATACATAACAGTAAATTTAATTTATTTATATCTCACAAGGGTGTATTTGAAAATTTCATGTGATAAGCAAATTGCATGTGATTTCTGACGTGTTTCTGATTATAATTCATTATGATTAAGAAAACATATGTTTTGAAATATTAGATATTTTGTTACAGTTGGACTTCATGAAAAATTATTCATAAAATCACCTACTGCTTTCTACGAAAAGTGACAAAAAAAAAAACATATCATGGATGTTTTCTAATTTTTTTTTTTGTTTGTTTGTTTTTCAAAGTTTAAATACGCAATTTTATTGTATGTAAGTTTATAATATTGTACATAAGTATTGTTTTAGAGTGTATACTTTTATTGTCAGTAGTTAGAGAATTAAGTTGAACTAAGTTCAATACAAACATATTAAGATATGATTGAAAAGGAGTTGTACATTCTAGTAATACTTAATATAAAATTTAGGCTTCATATCTCTTTGTACTTTTACAACGTACCCACTCGTATTGTTATATTCAGCTATACCTAACCTTACGTTGCGGTTATTATTATTATTTTTTTACAAACTCTAATTATGAACATTTCTTGTATAAACCGAATTTCCTCTTATAATTAAAGGGATCTCTCTTATAATAAAGGGATTCCTCTTATAATAAAGGGATTATGAAAATCCTGTCGGAGCAGGTAGCAATATTTGGTGCTGCCATCTATTGCGGCTTTGCCGAAAATCTTCCGCTTCAGAAGTCTGTCTTCTTACCCACTGGATGTGGCTCGAAGGAAACTGCTGCCCTTCGGGCACACATAATGGTTATTAAAAATAATTTTGGAAATTACTACTATTACTAAAATTTGTTTGGTGGCTCATACTAAAAAGTTTTAAGTTAGTTATACAAAAAATTATTTTGTTCAGTTTACAAAAGAAATGTTTGTTTCACTTGCAAAAAAGAGTTTGTTATGGTTACTAAAAAATTCTAAGGAATACAAATTTACTAAAAAAACTTTAGTAACCTCTTGAAGTTTTTTTTACAGTGCACCTAGAGAAAGACGGAAAGCATATTCGGAATCAACACAAATTATCTAGAATAAATTAGTTCTGAAACAAAACCAATGTTGTACAATGTAATTCTAAATCTTTGGATAAAAAATCGCCCTGAAACTTCCTTTATTTCACTTTTATTTCGCTTGCTAATTCATGTTTTCTTGAATCCATATTTTAAAGCCATACTAAAGCACGTTAAGTTTTGTTTTATTTTATTAGAAATTACATCATATATCATTATCATAATGAAGCAATATTTCTCAGAAACAAATATACAATCAATAAAGTTTTACTTATACATACAATATACAGTCGAGTCTCTATATAAGGAAGTCCACCGTTCCAATAAAAAATTCGTTATATAGAGAAATTCGATGTATAGAGAATGATGTTAAAAATCGTATTTAATGCGTGAAATTTGAAAAAAAAAATTATTTTTGATCTTTTGAATTAAGAATTTGAAATGTTTAAAAATAAATATTAACCTAACATTTTATTTCTTAATTATTTAAGCTGTTTCAAAACAGAGGACATACATTTATTTGAAAGCTTAATGAAAATCAAATAAGGAAGACTTACATTAATTTCAGACGAAGAAATCTGTAATTTGTTATTGTTTTGATTTTAAAATTGTTACGCTCTCAAAAAAATGCTTAAATTTTACCAAGGAATGAAAAATTGTAGTTAACATTTTCCTCCATTTGAAGGCCTCTCTTACGCGCCTCTCATTGATTCCTCTCTTACATGTGTATCAATCCAATTGACACTGTTTTGGGAAGGATGTGGAAAGGTGTGTGGGAGGTGGTATGAATTCGTTGGATTTAAAGAACAAGGAGAGAAGTAGAGATGGGAAATATAGTTATTTTTGGTTAACAGGTTACATCGTTCCACACATTCACAGGTAACAGATTTCAACAACCTGTTAGTTTTGTAACTTATAACTAATCGATGAGACTATGCTGTCAACAGACATTTTAATTATTGGGCCGTTAGTTAAAGTATCTTGAATAATTTTGATACATAAGTATAGACGCTGTTTTAGTTCAGATACACATGCTCCTTTAAAATCAACATAGAGTTAAAATTTTAATTTTTGCAAGACAAAAACTTAGTTAGTTGTGATACTTTACATTTCACGTATTATTATCGTTTTCTTGCACTAAAAATGCATTTTTCCTCGTTGAAAATTTATAAGTATCATAACTCAGTAAATTTTGCCCGAAGAACTTTTTTTCTGATCTACTTGTTAAAACACATAAAAACTTTTTCTAAATAAAAGTTATGGGAAACTTACTGAACACTGTATAAAATATGTAGTTTCTTAACAATTTAAAAAATAATTATTTTAATGTAAATTAATATTTATATGATGCAGAAGAAAGTTTAAAGCATTTTTACAATTGTTACAATGACTCCAAAACTGACGGTTTAGAAATTAATTTTTTCTAAACGATCAGAAATATCCTCCATAAAAACAACACCGTTTTAACAATGCGATTTGTTCAAAAGAAAAAAAAAATAAAATAAAATTGATCTTCATTCGTTAGCAACTTGATTTGAAGTTCGAATTTTAACATCCCCGAATCAATTTGTCAACGCATATTCAAAGCTTATCCCACAAGAGCCGAAATATTACTTGTGTAAATGCCGAAATATTACTTGTATATTTTTAATCAAATGTCATTCATCCCACAAATTTCGTATGTGCAAGTACGTATTTAAAATCCTCTCCCCAAAACTCGTGACAGGCCAAAAAATGACGTTGGTAGTATAAAATTGGCGCCCTATAAATTTCCGCGTCCGTCGGGACCGTTCCTTTTCGCCCTCCCCCCCCCCCTTCCATACCTTTTCGAATGATTGTGTCCTCACCAAGCTATTTTTCTTCTTTTTTTTCAGTAAAATACAATTACAAAAGTAATGTTTTCCAGTTCATATTTTCTAACGACGCAATATTGATAAAATAATAATGATGAAAAAAACATAAATAAACATTTTATTAAATAAAAATCATAGCGCCAGAATACCGCCCTCCCCCTTCTCCAAATACCATGAGTACATAGTAATATCCCTTTTAAATATTCAAACTCAAAGATTGCCACCGTTTTACCCATCTAACTACATCAACGAAAGATTATGTCCCGCGCCCGAGCGAAAAAACACCCTTCTATTAACAATTAAATCCGTAAATCTCTTTAATTCCATTTTTCAAACAGAGATTCCTTCCCATTAAAAATATGACCAAAGATGGCCGACATTATCTCCATGCTTTTTAATAATCTGCAAGCGTCATTCACTAACTTCACGTACTTTAGAATAAAAACACATTTTTCCCTCATTTCATTTTCAGTATCCTACCTATTTGTTTGATAAAAGCAATTTTCATTATTCCAGCTATTATTTTCAATAAATGATGTTTTCGTTATTCTAAAAACTGATTCTATTGCTTTAATCTTTGTAACTGTGAGCGTTATAAAAAATTCAAACGATAAAATATATTCTGTGAAAAATCGAAGCCAGATGTTTTTAAATATTCATAGAATAATCAACAAGGAATAGCTTTTGAGAGATTTTATCACGTGACCTTTTGAGATAGCAAAAGGAAAAGGTTTCCTATGATTGGCTTCCTTGATTAGACCAAAAGGAGTTTTAATGTCTTTGAATCGTAGATCGACAGTGACGCGTCAAAAAGAAAGTTTCATAGGTTTTTTTTTTTTTTTTTTTTTTTTTTTGCGTCGGATTTTTTTTCTCTCTCTGTCTCAAAAGCGTTTTAATGCAGTTGGGGATTTTTGTTTTCTACAGTAATAGAAATTTTTTGCCTCAGAATTCAAACAGATTTATAAGTTGGAATTTTTTTATATAACTAAACTTTTATTAATTTATAAATATGTATTCCTAAAATGATTTTCAGCCTTACTATTTGTTTCTTCTTTTTAAAATGCTTATCATACGAGGCGTTCCAAAATTAACAGGGACTTTTTGGTAATCTGTTATTGAATAATAAGTTTTTGGTTAATATTATGAATATTTATCCTGTTATGTTAAATAATGCCCATCTCTAGAGAGAAGTAATAAATAAAAAAAAAGAAACCTCAGCACTGACGATAAATCAAAAATAAGTGATGGAAAATTGATTCCATATGATTTCGAAGCTTTTTAAAACTGTTTTTTATGACCAATTTATGAAAAAATTCATTATATGGAGATAGATATCTCGCTATATAGAGAATCTTTTTAATGTAATCATGCGAAAAGGGGACCGTTCCTACTAAAAATTCATTATATAGAGAAATTCGATGTATGGAGTTTCGTTATACAGAGACTCGACTGTATTTAAATAGACGTTTCAATTAGACGTGTTAATTAAAAAAACGAGCATGACAAAATAAAAATAAAAATTACAAATTCATTAATCTATGTACTGCTAATAATAGAGAAAAAATAATTATAATTATAATAGCATAGAAACAGAACTGAGCCTTAAAAACTATTCTGTGAATTCCGAATTGAACAATTGATGCTGAATATTGATAAATATTGACTTTTCTTCGTATCTATCACGTTCATCATTTTATGAATTTCGATGCCATTGTCGGACGGGAAATTACCTCGAAAATTGTTTGTTCGAAATTCATTATGTTTTCAATCCCTCGAATAGCACAGTAAATTGCTATTAGATAACAGCATGCTATTATCTAATAGCAATTTACTGTGCACAGTAAATTGCACACATTCTGATATAAATAATATAGCTATTTTTACTTAATATTTCTACAATATTTCATATTTTTTTTACAATTATCGTAAATTATATATAGTAAACAAGAATCTCTAAATGAATAAAAGAAAAATCTTTTAAAAAATTTAAATTTATAAAAATAATGTGCCTTTTAATAGTTTGATTTTAAGTAATCAATTTCCTATACATAATATGCGATATTTTACAAGAAACTTCATTTTAAATTCTACTATCGACAATATTTACATGTGATAATACGTTTAAGTTAAGATAAGTTAAGATAAGTTTAATTTTATGTAATCTAATGTGTACACTCAGATTTCTTTTTATTTATTATCTATGCAATAATACCTCAATTTTCATCATCAGTTTCGGTTTTCCTCAACATTTCCCGCCAAAACTATTATCTCGGTTTTCGTTGGCTGTCTCGGATTTCGGTGGCGCATTCCCACGAGGCTTCGCTTCATTTTCGGTAAGCATTGAGGGTGACAGAAGAGTTCTTCTGTTCTGTTTGATTTTATCTCTCATCATGTGTTCCAAGCTACTAAATAAATAATTTCGCTTATTTTGAGAGATTTTTTTTTTAATTGATTGCGAGTTTTCTATAATGGAACCAAAGAAAGTTCCCAGAGTCAACAGCCCTTCGAACAAGAAGTCCAGAGCCCAATCAAAGCTAAAGTTGGGCCCAGTGCCAGTTAAAAAGTTTGCCCCCCCCCTACCTACCTACCCATTCTCGGCGACACTTTCAGAAAAAAGTAGGTTTATTTGATCAGTTAACAAAGTTGATTGGGTGAAAAATGCCTAGCCTAAAAGCTTCTAAAAACTTTATTGAGTCATTCAGAATATTTAAATTTTATGTATCATATTTTATAAATCGATATTATTTGAAAAGTATTTGATGAAAGAAAAAAATCAGCCACATAATTTGTGGACCCTGAAATTGGTGGGCCCAGAGCCGAGGCCCTGGAGACTCGTGCATTAATCAGGCTCTGAAGAAGACTAGGAAGTTGATTGAGTTTAAGAAGTACTTAATTCAAAAATACAAAAGCGGCATTAAAATTTCTAAAAATAGCTAAATTGTTGAAATTTCTAAAATAATTTTAACACTTAAACAACAATTTTTAACGATAAAATTGTATACTGCAATGCCCAGTAGCAGTTTTAAAGCAATAAACTTTAAATTGATAAAAGGAAACTAATTTAATTGGAACTAGTCATATATATACTATACTATAGAGTTTGTGACTATTTGAATAGAGTGGATCTCTTTGTATACCTCTCGTGTCTTTAAAAGTAAATTAAAAAACCTATCTGGTAAATACGCCGATCGAATAAAGGCGATGATGTAACTTTGCGATCTTCTTTCGAAAAGCAATTAGTTCAATGCCAAGTGTACTCGTGACTTTTGAACAAGGGTTTTGTTTTAGCTACTCCGTAAAAAAATATTATTACTATTTTTTAATTTAGTTTTATGGAATATCAAATAAAGATTAAATATGCATTATTTTTATTGTCAGTAGTTAGAGAATTATGTAGAATTAAGATCAAGATAAACAGATTAGATTATGATTGAAAAAGAATTATACAGAATAATAATACTTAATATTATTTAGACTTCATGTCTCTTTTAACTTTTATAGCACACCCATTCGTTTTGTCATATCCAGCTATACCAAACCCTTTTTAATAATACAGTTAATAATTCATGTATTTATTATACGGAACCTTCTAACAGCAAGTAACACTCACACTTGACTGCTTATTTTAATTGTAAAATGTTTAAATATTGAATAGTGTTTAAAGATACTGAAATTTTCAAGAAAACATTAAAAACAAAACAATTTTAGAACATTGCTAAGCATTTTAAAAACATTGCATTAAAAATATATATTTATGGAGGTATACACTAAAAAAATGGTTAAATTACTATACATAGTTTTCGGTCTTATAAAACTTATGCAATTGAACAATCTTCACCAAACATTAAAGACCAATTAAAATAATTCTACGAATTAAAAAAATATATAAAACAGCATAATGAATATTTAACATTATTTTAATCTAATTTTGCTTTTTAAATATCGAACTTTATCTCTAAAATAATAAAGAATTTTTAATATTAAATTTTAGTTAAATATAGTTTTACCTTTCGTAATTCATTTTTCCAATATTCAATTTTTCAAGCTTGCCAAGTAAACGGAGAAATAAACTCACTTCAAAATAAAATAAAATACTTAGATTCGAACTAAATTAAATTATGTTTTTTCTTTTGGAATCTAAAGAATTGAGAAACTCTATTTCTTTACATTTACAAATAAGTGAATGTTGTATATTAATTAGACTGATCCTTTCGCTGATTAAACTTAATAACTTGTGAATATATGTTATTCAGAAATTTCCATTTTCGAAACAAAAACGATGAAGACTTCAATGAAAATATTAAATATGAACACTGCTTATACAGCTTCATTCGATACTTTTTTATTTAAATTTTCAACATAGTTCATAAGAATTATTTTTGGATTTTAATTTAAAATTGCACAACTTAAAAAGTTGATGAATTGCTTTCAATTAAAGGATAAAATGATTAGTTCCAAATTGTATAAGAAAAATTGTTACAATTTATCAGTTTTGAATGAAAATCATTAATAGAAAAAGGGAAAAAATGATACTTTCTACATCAAATTTATGAATAAATATTTTTTATTCTAATTTTATTCTATTTATGAATAAATATTAACAAGTAAATTATTGTTTCAATTGATAACAATACTATTGATATTTTTAAACTTTAACTCCTGAATAATAATCAAATAAATCAGTAAGAGACAACATTTTAAATTTTCTCAGCCAAATCTATTAAAATCATAAATAACCTTAACGTGTTTTTTATATTATTTATGTACTAAAAGTAAGAAACATAAAACATTCTTCCTTAAAATAGAATTTCGTATTTCTTGCTTTTAGTATATGAGTTTATCTATATTATTAAAAGATAAATTTTCCCTGTAAGTATATTTGTCTGTTTCTTTATTTGCAATAGCTAGGAAACTATATTGCAAGTACAGATCATCAGTGGACGAAACAAAGCCCCAATGCATCTGAAAAATGAGATTTCGGATTTGTAAAAAATAATCAGAGGGCATATTAATTAAAATTCCTCATCGAACGCCAATTAATGAGCTTTGATTCCTTTCAGTTCACTGTGTCATGATCACTTCCCCGCATATCCCGGAAAACTGCGAAACATTAAAGAAAAATTATAGAAAATCATCCTTTTTTTTTTTTTTTTTTTTTTTTTTTTTTTTGAAATATTAGGAACGTGATAGTGTGCCACAGAATGGACTATACAGTAGAATCTCGATTAACCGGGATCGGATTAACTTTGTTGCAGATTAACCGGGAAAGTAAAAATTTTACTGCTTTAGATGCAATATATTAATATGCTGCTGTATGGATATTAGTAAAAAGCGCAGTTAAGAAATTATGGAAGACAATTTTATTGAGTGAAGAAAATGAAATTCCTAAAGAAGACGATGATAATATCAATTTGAAGAGAAATATCTTAGATTTGAGAAAGTTAAACATTTCTGTAAATGTGAACGTAGAGGGTAGTGCAACAATTGATTAACAAAGATTCAAAATTGGTGTGTTGCGAAGTTTTAAGTGAAGATGATAGCGTGACAGGTGACGGGTGTCGCTTATAAAGCAAAAGAAACAACAAAATTTTGAAAAATATCCTGAATGTGATAAAGAAAATGTTGTAACTCACCATAAATTAAGTTATGATGGCGCATTAATACACACAAGGGTGTTACTTAGTTACTTGGAGTAAGAAGATATATGTACACCTGTTACAAAAAAAAATTATGCTGAGAAAGTTGCGTAGTAAAATTCGTCGAAGAGTAAATAAAAGGAAAAACGAAAACAGACTTCTATCATTTCACTCTTCATAAAACAGTGAGGTAAACTGTATTTCAATTTTTATATGTATTATACTAATTTTATATCTGCCATCATTTTCTTTCTTTTCAATTATTTAAATTATTAATGTCCTGTTGTATAATAATTTGACATTTTCTATCCTTTTTCCCAATTTTTTTCAACAGAATTGTTACAAATTCGATTATCCGGTGGCGAAGCATTTTCCGACCATCCCGATTACTCGAGAGTCTGTATGACTATTACTATTATTAGTCACTGTATGTAACTAATAATAATCATAACAACGACGCGATGCCTAATGATACAGGGCACGTTCAACGATTTCATCACCCTTTTTATTTTTATTTTTAATCAATATTTTTTATTCGACACATACAAACCATACTTTGTTTTTTATTCTTTTTTTCTACTTTGATATCTTTATCACAAAAGCCTATTCCATCACAAAGGCAATAGTTTTGCTTTGTAATAAAATAACGTAATCAACAGTTTTTTTATAAGCATACATTTTTTATAGGAATTTTAAGTTCCTATTCATGTATTTTATACTAAATTAAGCATAATCATTCATTATATTAGACTTATTACTTTAATCTTGTATGTGTAAACCAAGACCTCGTCATTTTCTAATTTGTTTACCCTTTTAGATCCTTTTTTTTTTTTTTTTTTTTTGAAAAATATATTTTTACGTTAATAACATTATCACTAGCTTTCCAAATAAATTAATTAGTATTTAACGAATATTCCATTGTCTGATAGATAAGGAATGTTGCTGTTTTGCGCACTATTCAATTAATATTCAAATGATAATAGGCTAGGGAACAATTTTTGGAGATGTTTAGAAAATACTGACAATAAGATTACTGACAATAATACAATAAGATTTAACTCATAATTATTACATATTACAACTTTCTAATATTTTTTGCATTTATTACACATTACTATTTCAGGAAAATAACTTTTATTTTAAATTTGAAAAGTGAAATATATGTTCAAAATAAAAGAATCGCAAACGGTCTAAAGAGATTTACGCAAATAATAGAAAAATATACTGTTAGTAAAAGCCTAAATGAAATCATATAGTAAATGCATAGCCATATATTTACATTACTACATGTAAATAGTAGCAAAAGTATTTCTTAAAATAAAATAATACTCCATGAAAAGACGTGTATTATTAATACTATATTTCAGTCGAAAAATTTAAAACTTCACAGTTTTATTATAATAAGCCTAAAAATATAAGATAGACTAAAAAAAGGTTCTATTGCAAAGCTGATTAGACCCTATGGAATAAGACTGAAAAATATGAGTCTGACTGGAAAAGAGAAGTGATTTGCCAATTAGTCTGAATCTTTATAAACAGAGTACTACGCTCTTTTCATATAATTGCATTTTTCAATTATCTTAAGATATTTTTACGTGTTTCCCTTTACGATTCTTCTCTTGCATTACATCCTTTTTTTTCTATCTTGCGATATATTTATATAACCATTGATTTTTAATGAAAACTTGTGCCAGTCATAAAAACGTTTTTGTTAATTACTTAGAAAAAATAAAATCTTTCGATATTAGTATAAGTAATTACCCTTATTTTTTTTAGAAAGCAAAAATCAATTTATTTTACATTAGAAAAAAAATTCAATCTCTTTACAAATTGTCTAAATTTAATCTTCATGAAAAAGATCTTTAAAAATGCGCTGCGAAAAATAATGTTTTCTTGTTGCGTCAGTTTTTAATTTAATGTTCAAAAACCTGCTATTCAATAAAAGTGAACTTGAGAGGGTGTTTCTTAATAACATAATTGTTCTCGGTAGGTAGTTTTATATTACGACTTAATGAACATTACCATTATTGTATCAACAGTTTTAAAATTATACGTTTAGATAAATAATTTCAAAAACCCTTTTAGTTAATTTCTTCTTATCACTAAAAAACAACTTTGCATTGTTTACTTGATGCGTTATGGAATTATGTACTACTTTTTGACTTTTAAACATAATATTTTAAAGATTTAAAAAGAAATTTTAAATGCAATAATAAGCCTATTATGAAGCCATTACTCAAATTAAAAAGTTTTTTCTAAACAAAGAAAGAGAAAAAAAACAAGTATTTTGCAATATAAATATGCTAATATATAGGCCAGGCTGAGAATAAGAGCTTTCAAAGGACATATCGCTAAAATATGTTGTGAAATCAGAATTTTTTTTGTTGGAGGGAGTATGTATCTGAGTGGGCGGGGGGGGGGGCGGGAATACTGCTTTCATCAATATATATGCCCTGGAATTTGTATATGACACTGTATTATTAAACGAAAGTCTTTTCAAACAAACATAGTGTTGGGTACCGCAAGGCCGTCAGCAGAGTATACTTTGGCGTGATTCACATGCTCCTATATATTTTTAAAAACAACTGCATTAGGATGATTTTACAGTAAAAAATGTAATAAATCGGTCATAGAATTGTGTCCAAATTGCTTTCGGACAAAACATCCTTCGCTTTTTTTCCCAAACTAAGTTTGGATTTGTATGATTTGTTAGTTATAGCATCGAGAACAAACTCTCATCCCGCAAATCTTTTAAAATGCAAAATGGTACCTCTTCTGATATTCACTCCAACGGATGGATGACAAACATAAAAAACAATAAAAGTATAAATGTTATATAAAAAGATAGTTAAAAAAATTAAGAAAGCTATAGTCTCCCTGTATCGTGCTACCAAGGTCAACTACATTCCTGGATCTGGCTACGAGGATAGGAATAGGAAATATAAAAACAAAACTGATAGTCCGGCCGCACCCCTATAGTACCGACTGCCTTCCGTTCATTCATATGCCTCCAGAACAAGTGCCTATTTTGATCCACACTTTTTCTCAGAATAAAATAAAATAAAAAGAATGATCTAAAGCAATATTTCTGTTGAAACTCGCAAATCTAACTTAAAAAAATAAATGCAAAACATCCACTTTTTTTTTTTTTACTTTCTTCTACCTTCAAAAGAAGAAATTATTGTAATCGAAATTTTTTTCGACTTCCGGTTTTCGACGGATTTACATGTTTTAGGGGTCAGAGATTCCAAAAGACATGTTTTTTACAAAATGTGTGTCTGTGTGTATGTCTGTGTGTGTGTCTATGTGTGTGTGAAAGTGTATGTCTGGGTGTGTGTCTGGGTGTGTGTCTGTGTGTATGTCTGTGTGTGTGTCTATGTGTGTGTCTGTCTTTATGTCTGTATGTCGCCATTCTACCATGAAAAAGTGTATGAAGTTATGCATCGTATTGAACCAATTTTTTTGTGTAAGTTTATGACTATGGCTAGTTGGTTCTCCCTGAATTTGAAAAAATCCTTCGGAAGGGGGCGCTGCAATAGCGATTTTTGTGCCATTTTCAATATTGTACCGACTAAAAGTGTATTAAGTTATGCATCTAATTGAATGAAATTTTTTGTGTAAGGGTTTGGCTATGGATAGTTTGTCCTCCCTGAATTAAAAAAAATCACCGTAAGGGGGCACTGCAATGGCGATTTTTGAGTCATTTTCAATATTTTACCACAGAAAAGTGTATGAAGTTATGCATAGAATTGAATGAAAATTTTTGTAAAAGTGTTTGACTATGGTCAGCAGACCATCCCTGAATTTGAAAAAAATCCGCCAAAAGGAGGCGCTATAATCGCGATGTCTTTGCCATTTTTATTATTTTACCATTGAAAAGTGTTTGAAGTCATGCATAGAAACGAACTCAATTTTTTGGAGTATAGCGATTAGATCCTTCCTGAATTTTAAAAATATCTGACTATCGTTCTAAGGCTCGTGCAGATACAGAAACTCGTTTTTACTTCGATTAATTGACAGAAGCAGAAATTTAAGATGCAAATCATAGTTGGTATAGTACTGAATTAATAAGATTAACGCACTAACATGTGTAAACTAAATTTTACAATATTAAACTGTACGTATGAGATAGAAGAAAGTTTTGGGATTGGCACATCCAACTCGTTTTTCCTTGTTTTGTAATATAAATATTTTTTTCTATGTCCCTGCTGTCGGTCTCAGCTCCTCGATACGATTTAGCATATTGCATTGGCAGCATTGTGACCATATTTTTATGCCAATTCATTTAAATTTGCCCCATAGATTTTTAAAACAGCAAATTTTCCTCATTGTTTTATTGACGGTTAACCACAACTTGTTATGGCTGTATATGGTAAGACTGGCGAAAAAAGTGATAAGTGTGTTTTCGATACTTCGACATTAATCGGCAGCGCAGTCTATATGTAAAATGTTTCAGGGCGTTCTGATTTTAAGGAATCTTCTATAATCCACGACTCTCTCTTTTAATAAAAATGAACAAAAGAAAACTTTGTCACCTTAAATTTGAAGTGCTAATGCGTAATTTTCTTTTTCGGGATTATGGATTTTGTGAGTTGTTGTGGAAACAACATCTGCATTGTATTTATCCAATTTCTCCAACTGTATATTAGTCCGGGTGTTAAGTATGAAAAAACTGCAAATCATGATAAGAATATATCGATTGATCAGTATGTATTTTATATTAACAGGGAAGAACCCGTCGAATTTCGACGAAACAAAATGTTTAAGTAGGAACTGTTTCATTGATTTATAAGCCTACAAAATTAGTTACAGTAAAAAATGCACCTTATTTCTGTAAGTCTAGAACTTAAACAAATGATATTTAATCTAAAATTAACAAAATATTTTTCATAAAAAACAGAAATTGCTAATATTAAACTTTTATCGTATAAAGAAGCAGCAAAATACAATAACGATCAGTTATTATGATAAAGTTATCAATGAGGACTCGTCTACTTGGTATCCCAAAATGAAAAACAGCAAAATTTATTCCACTTTCACTCAATCATAATTTTTTCCCATCTTAACTCGACATTATTTTCAGCATCTCAAAAACTACATATGCAGCTCTCATATTCTTATTCATCTTTAAAAAAATGAGTATTTTAATTTTATCATTTAAAAATGATCCTAATTTAGAATTTGAAGTGTTGATGTTATTAGCTCGAAATAGATACTAAACTCTTCATATTCTTTTAAGTGTAAATAAAATTCTGAAATATTCTGCATGTAAAAAATACGATAGATAATATTCCTGTGACGTCACATAAGGTAAAATAGCAATTTTAAAGTATCGTACTGGAGTGCTTGTCTAACTCAGCGAAATGAATTCATCCAGTCCAGAATCATCAATTTCAGTAAAATAAATCGCTATTTTTGGACGACAATTTTAACTCAGCAAGTGTTTTAATTCCATTTTTTTTTTACTTTTTATGAGAAAGTGGCAACAAAAAGATGATCTCAGTAATCTACGGCTTTTTTCAATTTACTTTTAATAGAAATGGTGTATTTTTGTTACCACGATTACAAAAGCAGCAAAAACTACGAAAAAATTAATATCTAAAAAAAAAAACTAAGATACAGCTTTCAAACAAATTGCATTTAAACGTGCATTTTTTTCTCCATACGACGTTGTAAAAATGTAAGATATGGAATGTTTAAAGGATTAAAATTTTGTAGTAACAAAATTGCAAAACTCAAATTTCATTTAAATTTTCAAAGTGTTGCGTATGCGATACGCACAGATACGTTTGGCCTTTATACTATAGATATAAAGAGAGAGAGGCATTGTGTAAAGTCATAAGAAATCAAGATGACACCTGCAGTTCAAAATGACGTCATTTTCTTATTTTATTGCAATTTTCTTACTATTCATCACATAAAAAATGTGGTTGATTAAAATTTTTATTCTATTTAGGTAAAAATTCACATTTTCAACACTTTAAAAATTGTTGAAATGTATTTATAAATTCAGATAGCGTGGCTGCTTGTTAGTCTGCCAGTGTTTCTGGTTGTAAATATAATTAGATTGTTATGACATTTATACATTATATGGCCATTAATGACCGGACACTTTCAATTTTGGACATTTTGACGAATATTTAAAAATGTATTTGTAGTATTCTTCTTAAACTTTAGGATTATAAAGGTAACCTCATATTTACTATTATTTATCATTTTCCATTAAAAGTGACGAATGAACACAGAGTGGAATAATAAAGTAAATAGACTGCATATATCTTTTCTGATTAAGTTTAATCCAAAAAACTACTTCTACTTTCAACGCTAATAAATCTTGGCTTGTTCATTTTCAAAACGAAATCATGTATTTGTATAAATAAACAAAAATTAATTATAAAAATATTCCCTGAGGAATAGCCTGATTAAGGCTAGAAAGTACTGAGATATTTTAAATAAAATTAACTATTAACATCTCTATTTGATTATTTTAATCGCCTTTTAAGTAATTTTGAACATTCTAAAGTTCATATTATATATTTTACGTTTAAAACGAAATTTGCGTTCCGCCGTATGTTTTTATAGAATTCTTAAATTTTCCTCTCTCAACAGACAAATCCAATGGACACATTAATGAAATATATTATATGAACATAATCATGAAATTTGCTTACATTTCTTTTATATGATGAAGAATAGCACAACAGTTTTCTATCTTTTATAAAAGATGCATATGATAAATTATAATCAGTTCCATCCTCAAAACAATCTTTCGTAATTCTCGGGTTCTTGAAAATTAGCTTAAATTGAAATATTACACCGTTATCAGAAAGAGCGATGCTTTTACCTGAAAACAGGAAACACTGTCCGATTGCTCTCTATCTCAATAAAAAATATATGGTCAACATACTTATGAGTGAAAGGGACTTCGAGGATATTGGAAGCAGAACCACAGCATGAGCAGAGTTCATGATGAAAAATGGATGGAATCATTAACGTTGTTTCCTTATAAAAAGTGATTATGACTCGGATGCAATAAAAGATTAAAAATTTGCAAACTTTAGGCAAATGCTGAATTGATAAAAAAAAAAAGAAAGAACATATTTTCCGTTGAATCTCTAAACAAAATAATAAAAAATATACCTTCTGATTAAGAAATATCCTGATGGCGTCATATTCTGATTAGCGCTGCACTAACGTCCCTCCAATACCAGAGATGAATCTTAAAACATTACAAATTTTCTTTTAAAATGACATTCTAATGCTATAAAAGATAATAAATATATAAATTAAATTAAAAAATAAACACGGTTTCTTTTCGCCTTCATTCTGATCAAAACAGCATTAAAATGACCTTGTGAAAGAGGCAATATTTTTAGTGGGAAAAAAGTTATTTTTATTTTTTTTCATACAAAAATGAATAAAATTGTCAGCTTCAGAAAGAATGTGCCTGAAGACTTGCATAAAAATCTCGGGTGTAGCCCGCCTCATTTTTAGTGCTCATTTTTATACTTAAGAGATTAAATCATAGACTACTTTTCCATAAACGTTGTAAAATATAAATTCATTTTCTTTCAGTTTGCGATCGGTTTTAGAATTGACACTTTTTGCTGGCTTTTGGTCAAATATTTCGGGTTTCGGATTGACGGCTTTTGCTGGGTACGTGTCGCGTACAATCTGATGTATAAATATAATGTGATACTACTTACCCATGTAAAATAAAGAATTTAATCAATTACGAATCTGAATTAATATCCCTTTTCAACAAAAAAAGAAAAATCCTGCCTAAATGCTTCGCGAAAGAGAAAAGTTCATATGGAACATTGTAGCCCTGATGTGTAGAAGTTTTCATTATGAGAATCTTGGAATATCAACGTATTTGGAAATATTTTTTGATCATGATTAGATTCTGTGCTCAAAGTATTACTTTTTAAATGCGTTTTCATTGCATTCAAATCTGACAAGCTATTTTACCTTTTGAGCAATTTTTGGAAATTTTTGTTAAGTTCGATATGTGATGACAGATAAACTACCTGAAATTTCAAGTTCTTGGAGAGGGGAAGAGCATTATCTCCCCAGCCCCCCTCAAATGGCGCCTTTGAGCCTTGTATATGATGTAGAGAATTTATACACACCAAGCACAAAAATTAGTCAAATTAAAAAAGCCGAACCCGAACTAGAAACGCTTTCCCATTAATTATTATCATAGACAGTACTGTAAACGATTAGGGTAAATTAAGTGAAGATGCCGTAGATTTTAATGTGATTACCGTATTTACTCGTGTATAACGTGCACTTTTTTTTTTCAAAAAATTAGGGCAAAACTTTTAGGTGCGCGTTATACACGGAATAATTTTTTACTGCTGGATGTAATCACACTATATACATATGAATCAAGAAATATATTCAAAGGAGACCTAATTACTCGGAAAATCTTATTTAATTGAATTATTAATGCATCTTTATTTCACTCCTGGCACATTTTTATGCACTAACATTATATAAACGCTGATTAGCAATTCTCACTGCCGGGAATCACTCCTACGCCTCGTCATTCACTCCCTACCCGAAGTCTAAAAATGTATTTTCGTCTTGTTTGATCCTGATGTAATGTATGTTTCGACTTTCTTTACTGAGATTCATTTAGTCACTCATTCATTTGCATATAAAATTTATGGTGCGCATTATATACGAGATTTTTAAAAATCGCCTTTTTTCTTTTAAAGTATAGGGGTGCGCGTTGTACACGAGTAAATACGGTATTCTAAATATCACCTCTTGATTTTAATTATTATTCATTGATTCCTTGTTTAAGTTTGTTTTCTTATCTATGATGTAAAATACATTTCATTTTACAATTTTTATACAAAGCATCGAAATTTTTTTTTTTTTGGCACCTTACCCAACATTTCGTTTTTTTTTTTTTTTTTTTTTTTTTTTTTTTGTCCCAATGTATGGATAAGATGGTAAACGGGAAGACCCCGGTCTCCCCACTGACGGGAAGAAGCGGGATCCGGCTGCTGTTTATGTTTTGCAGAAAGGGCAGATACATGTTCTCTCTAAAAACATCAGATTTATTTCTCTAATAATAAAGTTAGTCTTAAACTAAGACTTATATACTCAAATAGCGAAGTAACAGATTTTGCATACTTACTAAAAATGTTAAGACGAAATAACAATAAAAAAGCACTACTAAAAAAGTGTGAAAAGAACGCAAAGGGAAATTAAAGTATCAATAAGGAACCATTTTCCTTACGGAGATTACGCATCATGGAGATTCACGGAGTTTCATATGAAAGTACAACACGGCACCTCACCTCAAGTTACTCTATATGTGTGTGTCCCATTAAAGGAACGATAAATGTTATGCGCATCATATTCGACAGCATGTATCCTGTTGTCCACTTCACCTATCTATATAAATTTGAAATAGAAATGGATAAAGAAATTCCAAAATACCTTTAAATTATATTGGTAAAAAGAAAAAAAATAAGAAAACATACTGCAAGAATTTTTTTTCCTTTTTCAGATCCTAATAAAATTTATGAGTCTTTAAATTAAAAAAATATATAAGAAAAGAATTTCTTCAAAAATTATGACTAGATATGCATTTAAAAAATTGTAAACGAAGTGAGCACTCCCCCTTTTTTTAATATCGGTTTTAAAAACGGAAAATATTCTTTATCACTAAATCACAAAAAAATAAAATACGTACAGTGTTTGAGTTAATTAAACTTTCGTTTTGTATTAATTATAAATACCGAGAAGATCATTAATCTGCCTCATAAAATATTAATAAACGTACATTTTCACCATTCTTTTTCACATTAGATGATTAAAATTTGTTATTGAAATTAAAAAAAAAAACCCTTATTAATGTGGATGAATAAATATTTTCCTTTGCTCTTTTCAACTGCTTTTTTCAATTTTAAAGAATATCCAACTTTTTTTTTTTTTTTTTTTTTTTTTTAAGAAAGAAAAGAAAACATAAAACATAAAAAGAAATTCCAACATAAAAACATTCTATTGAATAATATGAAGAAAAAAATAAAAAATGTTTGTGATGCTGTTCTTGTCCCTAAAATATAAATTCAAACAAGAAATGCTAAATGAAAGAAGCGTTTGTAAGAAAAAAATCTTGGATAGGAAAACAAAAACAACAATGAAAAACAGTTTTTTTAACATTATTTTGCATTCCTTTTTAAGCTAGTCATAGAAATTAAACTTCTATAAAAACTAAAAAATGCAGAACACATTTCGAAAAGCTTCTTTTACCAAGGCAAATAAAAATGATAAATTATGAAGCTTTTAAAAATGTTTTCAAAGTTTGAAATTACTTGAATAACTATGTATATATATAGAAAAAATAACACTTGCAAAATATCTAAAAAACTTTCTCTTATTGCAATTATAAGAAACCAAATAATTTTACTTTTTTTGTCGAAATGTATATACAGTGTTACAGAAATTATAGATAGTGTTCTACAGTAGATCTATAGTGTTATAGAAATTTTCCCAATTGCAGGTTGGGAAAATTAGATCACAGGAAGAAAGAATTTGGTAATTAGATTCAGATTCTGAAAATGCTTCTATGAATTAGAAATAAAGGTAGTAAAATAATATATAATAACAAAACAGACTCCCTGGTGAAACATATTGGATTTGGGCCATATAGCATTACTTTGTTAGGCTTGAATCGAGTATAATTAGAGGACTGCTGGACAAAATATGTAAGAACTATTTTTAGCACTTTCCAACAAAGTTGAAAAGTGCTTATGCATTCGGTTTGTCTGTCCGTCTGTCAGTCTGGCCGCGCTCTAACTCCCGTAAATGTACTCGGATTGCTATGAAATTTTTATACATTATTGAGGTTTACCCTAGCACGAACCCTATTGAAAATGAAGTTTCTACCATGATTAGTTTATCTACAGGCCGAATCAAAAGTTTTCCATTACATTACGGTCCATGGGGAAAAATCGTTAATATACTCGGATTGCCATGAAATTTTAGGACGTTATTGACGTTTATCCTAGTACAAGTGCTATCGAAAATGAAGTTTCTACCATGATTAGTTTATCTACAGGGCGAATCAAAAGTTTCCTATTACATTACGGCCTATGGGGAAAAATCGTTTCAAAGGAATTTTAAAGATGTTATACCCTGTCAAACATATTAAAATATGCATTCTATAAAACATAAGGTGAAAATGAAGCTATTATTCATTTACAGGGCCAAACAAAAGAATTCCATTAGATAAGGGTAAAAGGGGTAATTGTGTGTGACATATTTTAAATATATTAAGATTTTTCATGTATAATAAAACTGATATATGTCACTGAAGCTTAATATAAATTATCCGCTACTGTCTTGCATAATATGAAGTACATAGCATTTAAAGGGCAACACAAAATATTTCAAATAGTATATTCTTTCCGAAGTATCGTATATGTGTCCGATGATGGCTGATGGAGGGATGAAATGCATTTTAATTATGATATGCGCGTTTATATTTCGCTAAATATATGCACATTATACGGTGTGTATAAATGTTACAGTTGATATACAGGGCTACCCAAAAGAGCTCACCAACGTTACTGAATATGAGCGTAAATTATTTAAGCGTGGCTCTTAAATAAGCTATGAATTTTTACGCTGAGCTTCACTCAATTTACTGAGAAATGTTTGCAGAATATAGATAAAAGGATATACAGGGCCAAACAAAGAATTCGATATATGGACGCTTATGAATGATGATTTATGAGAATGCGATTTCAGTTGTTTTAAATGTGTTTTAGTTTACAATAAATTTTAGCCTAATGCTGACGTGTAATAAAGGTACAATGTAAACTACAGGGCTGAACAAAAGTATTCAAGTATGTTTCCATCTAATAGTAGGAATTGCTGGAAATTTTTTTTTCAAGCTACTGGGTATTTTCTTGCTAAACTAAATTTTTCCATTATATCAACTGACATATGAAATACAGGGCTGTTCAAAAGTACTGGAATACATATTTGGGTACATTTGGCTATACACTATTATTTCCCTAAATAACAAAGTTTTGTTAAAGATTTCATTAAGTGTTGGAAAGTGCTTCATAATCTACGCTTAACGCATGATTTTTCTTACTTGTTTTATTATAAAGAGAGTGAAATCTTTTTCTTGATTCAACGAAATATAATTGCAAGATAAAAAATCTTTTCTTTCTTACTTACTTATTTAATATGAAATATAAAGTAAAAAAAAATTCTCATATTTTTAACTGTGCGCACATTTACTATCTCTGTCATAAAAGATAAATGTATCTAAACGTAAAGTTAACGTCATTTTTATGGATGGCAACAGCAGATGATCAGTTTTATTTTTTACTTATTTTGTTTGCTATTTTTAAAAATTCTAAAAATTACACATGTTTCCTTTTTACAGCGTCGAAAAAAAAGAATGTAAATAAAAATGCAATTTGTTTCAAAACTATATCGTAATTTGTTTGAAAAATATATCGCAACTTGCTAAATTTTTGTTGTTTATAAAATAATTTTCAAGTATGATTTTCTTTTCCATTCTATTTCTGTCACTTGCGGAGAGAAAATTACAAAAGGTAAACATAACAGCACTTAAATTAATATAAATAAAAAAGTCCAGCGATTGTTTCCGTATTATGTTCCAGAACGAAATTCAAAATGTATCAATCCATAAATTAAAAAATATGAATATAATATGGAACATTATATGAAGGTGGAACACAAATAAAATACATGTAAATGATCATAACCGCTAAAATTATCAAAATAACAACAACGACCAAAATAAATAAATAAATAAATAAATAAATAAATAAATAAATAAATAAATAAATAAATAAATAAATAAAAGAAAAATAAAAGCAGCGATTTGGGTGATAATTTTTACTGTTGATTCCTGGCATGAGGCCAATATGAAAATATCATTATTATAAATTTCGAAGTTTTATTTGAATACATAATTTATAACATATGAAAATGATTTTTGTACTGTTTGTGAAAAATTTAAAATATACATATTGAATGTAAAAAATCTATTAGTTAAAAAACATACATCGTTTTAACCTGCACTGTAAAAAAAAGGGTCGATCTACTAAAAAAACTTTAGTGATCCTTGTAATTACTAAAATATTTTTAGTAATCTTAGTCCGTTACAAAAAAAATCTGTATGAATTACTAGAAAAAAGTTAGCAACGAATAGAGTTAATAGTTTTATATCTTTAATAGCTCTTACTAAAACTCAGTTGGTGTGGCCTTGATAGTAGAGTGGTTATAGTAACGGACTCCAGGCTGAAAGGTCCCGGGTTCGAAACTTGCCACTGCCAAATACGCCCCGAATGTATGTAGTGTCTCGTTAATAAAGGGCTTATGAAAATCCTGTCGGAGCTGGTAGGAATGTTTGGTGCTGCCATCTATTGCGGTTTTGCCGAAAATCTTCCGCTTTAGAAGTCTCCTGCCCTTCGGGCGCACGTAATGGTTATTAAAAATAATTTTGAAGCTGTTACTAAAATTTGCTTGGTGGCTCATACTAAAAATATTTAAGTTAGTTATACAAAAAATTCTTTTGTTCAGTTTACAAAAGAAATACTTGCTTCACTTGCAAAAAAAAAAAAATGTGTAATGGTTACTAAAAAATTCTGTGGAATACAAATTTACTAAGAAATTTTTAGTAACCTCTTGATTTTTTTTTATTTTTTTATTTTTTTTTTTTTTTACAGTGTGTGTTCTGTAGCCCGGAAAATCCGGGTTGGAACTACTTGTTTACATTATAAAAGACAAATATGTCCGTAAGTAATGCTGACGTTACTTTGTATACGGCAACACATGGTAATGTAATTTTGACTTTCAAATTTTCGCCACTGCAATTTTTTTTTTTACCTTATTCAAGTTTTTTCCAATTTATAAACGTCACAAATTTTTATTTTTTACATCTTAATATAGGGAACAAATATTTTTAAAGGAACTTTTTGAAAAATAATCTATAAGTTGACTGATTTATTATTGCTTTTAATTGTATGTTTGAATTTCATAGCTATTCCTCTTAGAATATTGAATGTTGGGCGACAAATTAATAGAAGTCCCATTAGTCCGAATACGTAAAAGGTTGTCTCAGTGTTTGGCGAGATATTGACATTACATTGACTATACAATGTAATGTCAATATATAGTCATTGACTTACAATGACTATAGTCATTTCAACTAAATTGTTCCATTTATTAGGGGAAATGGTAGATAAAGATCAAATGTGTGGATTATTAAATTTCTTTGTTTGGCGTCCATTTTACAATTAAAATTAACTTTTATTTGATTAGATAGTGAAAATAATATTGTAATTTAATTGTATTTTTCAAGAAAGGTACAAGAAATACAAATTTATTTTCACATATTCAGATTTCTAAAATAATTTTAACTTAGAAAGCAAAATCTCGTCTGTCGGGTAGAATATTGAGTTAAATTCCACTGATTTAAAAAGAAAAAAAATCTATCATTTGTTTTTAAATTTTATTTAAATCATTAAACAGATTTTCAACAACTGTCTCAAGAGCCAATTAATACTTTTCAAAAGGACGTTAAAAACAAAATGTTTCAGCGAGAGGAATTACATTTCTCTAATCATTAATTATTATTCATAAATATAAAACACTTTTGAATAAATTCGCCGAAACAAAGTCATTGTTGTATAAATTCATCTAATGATATGATTTCTACTAACTGCGAAATTAAAAGTCAAATTTTCAAAGAACGAAAAGATTTTGATAATTAAAGCTTTAGAGTGTGTTCATTACAATTGGAAAAGCTTTTTACTGAAATCGTAAATATAATTTATTATTTAAAATATTGCATCTAATAAAATTAATATTATATCTACGTTCTCAATTTACAGTAAAGTTAGATTTCAATTTCCCCAAAAGAATTGAATGATCTCATGTAAACATAAGTAACACATCGGGCTAACACACGTAACTAGTATACATAAAATGCAAATGGAAATTTCATTCTGATTATTATTAGATTACTCATATCTCACCTTCTTTAAAACGTATTTTTATAGAACTAACAATCTCAATTAAGTGCTTTTGACAGGATAAATGTAGAATTTGACACATCGTTTTACGCTGTTTAGTTATAGAGTTATTCCAGAAAATACTATTATTAGGTGAACCCGATTTCAAAATTAGCTTTTATAAAAGTTCTACTGCCTGAAGTTTAGGAAGGAGTGAGATAATTTATGCAAAAAGAAAATGAAAAATTACATGTAATTTACGTGAATCCGGTTATTATTAGGTTATTATTAGGTGAACCCGATTACAAAAATTAGCTTTTATAAAATTTCTACTGCCTGGAGTTTGATAGGAATTAAATAATTTATTCAAGAAAAATGAAAAATTACATATAATTTACGTGAGTTGGATTATTATTAGCTTATTATTAGGTAAACCTGATTACAAAAATTAGCTTTTATAAAAGTTTTACTACCTGAAGTTTGATAAGAAAACACAAAATTTTATAAAATTCGTTAAAACCGCTTCCAGATGAAAATTAATTGACCCATAGCGATCCAAAACTGATTGCACTAATATAAATTTCTCGACATGTAACCTAGTCTAGTGATCTTCTCTTGCCCTGTAATAGTATAATTCAAAATGTTGCCAAAATAGTTTGAGTCGCTTTAAAAAAATATTAACCGGATCCTGATGTATTGTGACCCAAAATAACCCACGATGTTCTGAAACATGCAATCTAGCCCGTTGGTCTTCTTGAGGCCGAAAACGAAAAAATACAATATTTAGTCAAAATCATTAAAATGGTTTTTTAGATAAAATTAGCGTAGTCATCCCAAAATGACCCATTGTTCGAAATTTCTCCAACATATGACCTAGTTTCCATTGATCGTCTTGTGCTCGAAAACCTCATAATACAAATTCTTGTCAAAATCGTTTGAGTTTTTTTAGACATAATTAACTTAACCCTGACTCGTTGTGACAAAAAATGACCTGTTAATCGATTGTTCTTGAGCATGCGAACCTAGTCTAATAGTATTCTTGTGCCCAAAATGGATAAAATACAAAATTTAGTCAAAATTGTTCAAGCTATTTTCTAATTTAAAATAGCACAACTCACAGTGACCCAAAATTAACTTACCAATCTAATTTTCTTTAACATGCGACTTAGCCTAATGGTCTTAACATAAGCCAAAAAGGTAGGATACAGAAATTTAGTCAAAATCATTAGAGCCGTTTTTTTATGAATTTGATTCGACCAATCATTACCCCAAAACGATCCACTAATCAAAAGTTCTCATATGACTTAGTCTAATAGTTTTCTCGTGCCAAAAAATGTTTCGATAAAATATTTATTTAAAATTGATTGAGCCGTTATAATTAGTTTGATCGTAACCAACTGTAATTCAAAATAACCCACTAATCTAATTTTCTTGAATATGTGACCCAACCCAATATCATGCTTGAAAATGGTAAAATATAAAATTTTGTCAAAATTATTAGAGTCGTTTTTTAATGTCGTTTATGCATTGTTTTTTAATGTAGTTGGTTTCACACACCGTGACCCCAAAACAACCCACTAACCAAAATGTCTCTAACATATGACCTAGTTAAATAGTTTTATCGTTCCAAAAAATGTTTCGATATAAAATTTTTAAAAACGATTAAATCTTAAAAACGATTGAGCCATTTTTTAGACATAATTAGCTTGACTCTGACCTATCATGATCCAAAATGACCCACTACTTGAATTTTCTCAAATATGTGACCTAGCCCGATGAACTTCTTATACTTGAAAATGGTAAAATACAAAATTTTGTCAAAATTGTTAGAGTCGTTTTTAAGATGAAATTTACACACACACAATTTTTGTCGTAAAATTTGAAAATCTTTTTAAAAAACAGCCAAAATTACTAATATTAAAAAAATAGTATAGATTTAAAAAATTGAAAATTTTTGAACTTATTTTAAAAACTGAAGTAAATATGCAGTTTTATTTTTCGGTGTGAACATTTTTGTTAACATTCAATTGCTCTAACTTCAAAATTTGAACCATATTAAAAAAAAAATTGTTGAAACTGTCCCCTTAATTCGATACATAGATGAGGCTATAATTCTGCACTCTGACAGCATATTTCTGTACCCAACATTTCATTTTAATTTTACACTATGTTTATTTATATGTGGTATTTTCTGATGTAAGCCATTACTAATCTAAAACATAATCCTGAATTTTCAATATGTGCGCTTAATCCAAATTTTGTATTGCAATAATTGTTATGTAACGCCTAATTTCCATATTTTGCAGCAACTGTTCTCACATAGCGACCACTTAAATTTAATCAGGAGTTTGCATTCGCAGTTTAACTGAGGGATTATTGATTTCATTACGCTGTTTGAATAAATTGCCAAATAGGTAATACATGAATATGAAATTTAATTACATAATTTTGCATATAGTAATAATTAATTCTCACAGTTGTGGAACGAATTTGATATAGAACGTTTAAACTTGCGTCTTAAACATTCTATTTCACAATATATGATGCTTAAAATAAGTAAACCTAGTTATATTACTCATTTTAATTTTATATTCAACATTAAAATTAGTTGATTATCTAGTAGAATCTATTTACATAATTATGTATGAATCAATTATAGGCGGCAGGCGGCTGAATAAATCATCCCTTCACTGAGTTCACAATGAAATTCCAGTATTAGAGTTCGATTCCATGTTAAAATGCAACTGGTCTGTTAAGTCATATTTTTGTGGGAAACAGCTGCAAATCCGATTTTAATGGTAAATCTATCGTTGTGTTTTCCTGCTCTCGGTCGTCCATCCGTCCATGTTTTCATATCTTTGGGTACAGGAATACACAATGGAAAACTTACCAATCATGTACAGGTGTTTTCTATCAAGATATGACTAAGCAGATCAGTTGCCTTTTAATATGCGATTCAAGATTTGTTTATTCCCGGAATTCCAACTGACAACTCAATGAGGAGATTGTTTGTGCAGTCGTCTTCCGGTCTACAAGAATTGAATAGAGAATTATACTTGGAATTTTCCATATGGCTATCTCATCAACACACTTCGAAGCGTAATTTTTATTATTTCTTAGTATCCTATTTAGTGCAAATACGCAACTTTTGAGAATAATCTACTTTCAAGTTCAAGTCAACAGTTCAAGTATTGTAATAAAACTGCAAAAATATATTTGTTTGTCGATCTCCTATAAAAATGTATTTTAAGAGTATGTATTAGAAATAAGTGCTGTTCATATAACTATTTAAATGACTCTACTGCTGCTCCGAAGGTATCAATAGATAAACAAAATCTTTCTGTTATTTTTCCTGCAAGAAACGAGTTATACGTAAGATCTCTGTACTCTGGCTTAAAAAAAAAAAAAAAAAAAAAAAAAAAACTTATACTGCCATAATTCTATTTATTGTGAATTTTTACTTTCTCAGATAATAGTAAAAAAAAAAAACTGTGAGATATGAAAACACGAAAAAAGATATTTTTCAAAAAAAATGTATGACACACATATTGAAGTAAAATGTTTTTAAGTACAAGAGTTATTTTAAGCAACTATTTAATTTTTAAATTTATCCAAGTATTCCAGTTAAATAGATTGTATAGTATCAAGACATACACAAAGAAATTTTAACAATTAATGAAAGCATATTCGAGAGTAAATAGCGGTGTTTAATACTCAAAGTTTCATTTTATTTATTTATCTAATTTTTTCCGTTTTTCTGTAAATTTTTTATCCAAATTTCAGCACATACCCCCACTAAAAATAATCTTAAGATTATCTTTTAGTGAAATTTGAAGAAATTTTGAAGATTTAGCGTTATCTAAAAATATCTGCAGAATTTTCTAAGATATTCTTCAAAATACTTGCAGAATCAGCCAAATACCTACAGATTTTTACCTACATATTTTCGATAGATATTTTTTTAAAGGGGATAAATGGTAAATTATGTCATATTTCGAAAAAGTCATTTTTGTTACCTAAAGTTGCCAACTTTATAGCAAGTAATAATATTCGAAAATATTTGACAATTTTAAAATATATAGTTATACGTAGATATCATAAGAGATAGAAATCTTTTAAATAATTAAAATTTACGAGCGAAACTAATTAAATAGTTAAAAATAAGTCATAAAAGAACTTAAAATATTATTTCCAAATACTTTTCTATTCAAGTATCACTTAAATTAAGATAAAGTAAAAGTACAGTATGTTCAGACAAGAAACCAAAAAAAGAATAAATTCATTCGCTCTTTAAGTTCTCCCAAAATACGAAAACAAAAAGCAAATCGTGCTTCATCTAACCACTCTACCTTTATTACTGGTAATAGATTGATTGCTCTTTCGCACGAATCTTCATCTTTCAAATTCATCATTCGTCTCCTTTTTATTTCGTTGGAGAGTGAATTGTCCGTCGGAACTTTATAACTAAAAATAGCTAAAAGAAACTATATTTCTGTCGGAATGTTATTTCCCCGAAATATTATTTAATGTAGAGATCAGCTTACAATTTATCACAGCGAGGAATGATTTTTTATTTTCTTCCATCTTTACAGGAAGAAAATATTGGATTCGTAAAAATTTTCAAATACCGATTTCATATGGAATTATCGGTTTTAGAGGTCAGAGATTCCAAAAAACATGTTTTCAGAAAATGTCTGTCTGTGTGTCTGTCTGTTTGTGTGAAATATAAATTCTGTGGACGATCCATCTTAAGAACTAATGGACAAAATTAATAAAAAATTATATTCAGCTAATCCCTGATACAAATTGATACTGATTAGTTTTAGTGTAAATCGCTCTACATGTGTTTCTCCTATGCTGCCTTTTTTATAACTACCGCAACAGCTTTACTTCAAAAACTACTGCACAGATTTTCACCAAATATTAGTCCTTGATATAAATGCATTCTGTTTACATTATGGGGTAAATCGCTCAATAGGTGACGCAGTTATGCTGTCCTTTTCCCGATATCTGAAATTTCTGACCTCAAGAATTAATGCGCATTTTTTCATCAAACTTCAGATTCAGTTAATTCTTGATGTAAAATAATTCTATGTGCGTTTTGGTGTCGATTGCCCTACTGCGCAAGCGTTACTATTTTTAACGCTGCCACGCTGATTTTTTTCCCGATTCCTGCAATAACGTTATCTGAAAAACTAATTCACGAATTTATTGCTATAAAATAAATATATGTGATTATATTACTGTTGATTACGTTTCAGTGTAAATCGCACAACAGATGACGCTTTTATTTTGCATTTTTTCCGATATTCGAAATAGTCCTATTTCTAGAACTAATGCACCGAATTTGATACCATTAGAATCCTCACGATGGACATAAATTGCCCCCTAAATTTTTGTACTGTAAAAGTGAATTTTAAAACATTAACATATAATGAGATAGAAGAAAATTTTGGGAATACCACATCTGACTAGGTTTTTTCCCTTTAAATTTTAGCTAAAACTCGAATCTGGTTCTAATTTTTTCAGACTTCGAGTATAAACTAACAGTCACAATGGAACTATAAAATCGAATTTGTAATTTATTAGATTGTTTAAGATTTGAAATCTGTGCAAAATGTTGATAAGGTAGTAATTAATATGTTAAAATATTATGTGGACCCATTTTGCAATGTAATATTAAACGCATCTTCTTTGTAAACAACCTTTGAACATCTCTGAAGTTAAATTCTCTTTTTCTATCTAGATATTTAAAAAAAAATATTTTTCTCATGAATATTAAAATCATTTTAAATATTTTTTATCCTGATGCATGTTTATAATAGCAATTTTACTTTGGCATGCTTTGCGATTTTCTGCACGCATATTTTATGAGAAATTTCTATGATGAGTGCACATGCATGTCTTTTTAAACCATTATTTTTTGTTGTTATTGTTGTTGTTTATTCATTCGCCTTTATTTGTAATTATACGAGAAAAGCTACTCCGAATTTCCATTCTAGCATACATTAATTGGGATAGGAAATACAGCATAATTCATAAATATAGAATGACAATGCTTCTTCCGAATTCCATTTCCCTTTCTGAATTTCACAAATTAACTTTCATATGTCAAGATTCAATGCTACACAGTACTGATGAAGATTTTATTACAATATAATCAGATTGGAATTTATTATATTCCTTCATTTATTAGTATATTTCACTCACAAATAAATTGGACTAGGATGTATCATTCGAATGTTTTGATTAGAAAGCAGAAATGATGACTACGAAATTTTCATAATTAATATCTGTTGGTCAAACTTCTTATTAACAATGTTGATGAAAGCTTTCCGTATGCAATATTTAATGTCTATTATACCTGTTTTTTATTGAAACACATATATTTATTTTAATAGAAACACAATACTGTTTTTTATTGATCACTACATCGATCACTATCATTATCACTATATTTGTTTTTACTGTTGATCTTTTAATGCCATTCTGGAACTAAAAGATCTACACATACACATAA
The DNA here is from genome assembly GCA_964019185.1 of Maratus speculifer. Lineage (NCBI taxonomy): Eukaryota > Metazoa > Arthropoda > Arachnida > Araneae > Salticidae > Maratus > Maratus speculifer. The sequence continues at coordinate 272,636,935 of OZ025289.1, read as the reverse complement.
GAAGCGGTTCATCGAAACTAAATCAAAACAGATAACAAATAAATATTTTTTGTCTGTAATGTTTGAGAAAATCACAATGCAGAAACCATGCTACAAATGTATCATAACTCAAAAATTTTGCTTTTTGAGTTATGTTCGCCATTCCACGTGGCTTACATTCTTCTACCAATCACTATCAGATATAGTAATAATGATAGTGACCAAGTAGAACATAATGTAATTAAAACGACAAGGAACCAAGTAACATATGTATTTGCAAAATAGCCATTAAGCTTCCTAGTAACTTTTTTTTTTTTTTTTTTTTGTATTTGCTGAAATATAAACATTTTTGAGTTATGACACATTTGTAGCAAGTGTGCGACATGTATATTCACCCTAAATAAAAGATCGAATTTATTTAGACATTATTTACTTGACATAAAATTACAATTAATTCTCCATACTTTAACAAGTAACAAAAATCTTGTGTTGAACATAGATTATGAAACACTTTCCAACGTTTCCTGAAATATCTAATAAAACTTAGTTATTTAGGGAAATAAGGCTACTATCTATAGCCAAATACGTATTCCAATACTTTTAAATAGCCCTGTATTTGATTTGTCGGTTGATATGCATACTATATAATTTACTATTACTATATAATTTAAAATTACTATATAATTAAAAAAAAAACATCTGCTGGTAAAAAAATGCCTAGCAGGTTAAAATTTCTCTTTCAGCAATTTATACTAATAGATGAAAGCATACTTGAATGCAAACATATTTTGTTCCGCCCTGACCTGGTACCTTTATTACACGTCAGTATTTAGCTAAAATTTATTTTTAAATAAAACTCTCTTAAAAATACTGAAATCACATTCTCAGAAATTATCATTTCTTAGGCACCCATGTATCCAATTCTTTGTGTGGCCCTCATTCAGCATGTTCTACAAACATTTCTAAATAATCTGAATGAAGTTCAGTGTAAAATACAAATATAAAAACATAAGCGAATACAGACGTACACTGTTTTGTACCCAAATCTTGCGCTGTGGGAGCAATATGGAATTACTACATGGAATTATCTGCAGTAGCGTTCATGTTGTGAAGATTTTGAACTAATTTTTTTTACATACAAAATCCCGCACGATGCTGCAAATCACACACCTCTGTGCATTGATATGTCGATATGCATAGTTTTTTATCGCGTTTTCTTTTGAACCGAACTTTTGAAACACACGGTATACATACTATACTCATTATTTCGCTTATATCTATTTACTAAAAGTACCTCTTTGTGTATTTGCTTGTGCGCATATAATTGCACTTACGTTCTTTGAACAGGAATTAAGACATTAAGTATCTGTTTGTTACTATAATTTTTAAAGGTCAAAATTTTAAAATTGCATTATTTAATATATTTTTTATTTTATTATTTAAAATATTTTTATTTATTTAACCATTTAACTGTATACAAGAAGAATTTGCTTGATGCATTAGTTAAAGCCTTTAGAAACCAATATTTTTTTTTATTACAATTTCATGCTATTTAACAGCAGGAATGTTTGGACTAAATATTTGTTTGTTGATGTTATTTATGACGGAATATTATCTACAGAGAGATATAGGCCGTAAGAGGAGTGCCCTCCGTGGGGGCTTTCTAATGGAACCTAAACCATATTTACGTAAGATAACCCAAGATCTCAATAAAACCACCGGAAACTCCGAACAGTTAGGCCGACGGGCTCTTCGGGATCAAACCTAGCACCTCCCGTCTACCAGCTTCGAGAGCAAAACCTCTCGGTCACTGGAGCGTCGATTAAATATTACGAACATTTTAGCTTAAAAAATCGTGTTATCGCATATTTTCAATTTATTGTAAGTAAAAAAGAATCTGTTTTATAATTTTATATTTTTCTTAGAATAAAATTAAGAAATTCCGTCTTGAAATTTATCTCTATGTATAAGGAAGCATTAATAAGAGTTAATTCAAAAACTGACTCTCAACTCTGCTTTTCTGGAAATAAACAATGTACTGCAGGATAATTAAGACACAATAAAAAGAGAATTTGCAGGATAATAAATCTACGCCATAATTTCAGGAGAAGAGATAAATTTTGAATAATTTGATTAGAGCTGAACAACTTACCTCAAGATAATTAAGATTAAGTGAAAAGAGAATTCGACGGATGATAAATCTCGGGCGCAAGTTCGGGATAAAGGATCATTTTTTAATTATTTGTTTAAGTTTTTAAAAATTTCTTAACGTTTAATCAATCACCTTATCTTAAACACTGAAAAGACTTGAAGCAAAATATTTGACCAAATAGTAGTTTTTGATCGAAGACATTAGATAAAGAGAAAATTTTAAAGCTTGGTTTTAGCATATTTTAATATCGTAGCGATAAGAGTTATATTAAAATATCTCCACGGCATTTATATATTTAACGGAACTATTATATTTAAATCATCAGCACAGAAATATTATATTGAAAAAAGTAAAGAATATAAAAAAATTAATATTTTGAAATCTATGAAAGATAATTTGAATTGAAATATCAGAAAAATAAGGAAATCCGTTTTATTATAGAGGAAACAAGGAAATATTGAAAAAAATTTTATAACTTTTTTTTAATATTTAACTTAGATTAAAGTTTCATATACCATTTTAATCGTTTTGCAATTGGATATATAAACAAATTACAACATAAGTATTATATGAGAGAAAATTGAAAAATTGTTGATTTTAATCTTGAAAACATAATGGGGGGAACAAAATGTTTCCCACATAGGGAGGCTTGACCAAATTTATTTTTCTGTTGAAATATTTGTTAAAAAAATAAAATAAGCGGTCAAATGCGAGTACTACTCGCGCTCAGAGGGTTCCGTACAATAAATATATGAATAACTGTATTAGATTACTAAAAAAAATATTTGCTAGAAAAAATAATAAAAGAGTTTTTTTTTTTTTTTTTTTTTTTTTTTTTTTTTTAAGTATACAACGTAAGGTTGGGTATAGCGGTAAAAAAAAAGTATGAATGCATGCATAGTAAAATTTCAAAGAAATGTGAAGCCTAAATAATATCAGATATTGAAATTCTGTATAATTCTTTTTTATCTTATTTTTGTTGGGTTTTTTTAATTCTTCTATGCCCTGACAGTATAAAGAGTGCCATTTAAACTTAATTTATCATTTATAAAATTAAATTCAATGTAACAATAATCTTTGGCATTGTGCTAAAAGCACTTCGAAAGTTGCAAATTTGAAACCTTATCTCTGTTTGTACCACGTTTTTTCAGAAAAGTTTAAAAGTTTTAACATTAGAAAGGCCGGGAATTTAAATTTTATAAAAATACTAGGAAACCCCACGGCTTTGCTCGCTTAATACTTGAAATACACTAAGTAATATCTGTATGTCTGATTTTTATTAAAAGCAATATTATATTTATAAATAATTCAAAAAATTCCATTTAAGCCACAGTTTGATTAAATTTCATTACTAAACTGCAACATTCCGAAATGAGACTTAAAATAATAAAAAGAATGAAAGCTAATTCTAAGTAAATGACTATTTATAAATATTTTGAAGCTTTTAAGTTCAATTCGTAAGTTTTTTCAGTATTCATGTGAGTCATTTAATTTTTTAGAGACAATCTTCTTAGTATGCATTTACATCTTAAAATTAACCATTATGTCAAAGTTCAAGTATCTTTTCTAAGGGTTCACCATATCTCTAGGAATAATGACACTAACATTAAATACTTATATTGAAAATGAGGCTGTCACCATTAATTTGCCAACGCTAATTTTGAAATCGGTTTGTCATTTTCTTATATTCCATAGAAACGTTTTTAGAAAGTTTTTAAAGGCTTTTTTGGAATATTTGTTGTTCCTGTTCATCTTAGGTGGGTATAGAGTATAGACTATGTAACATTAGACAGTGTAACCATTGATTCGCAACCATTACTCTCAGAATAGGTTTATTACTTCATGAGCTTGCATAGAAATCGTAATTTAGGAATTTTTTAGAACATTTTTCGTTCCTTGCATACGCGTCACAACTTCTAAATTTTGAATTTAGTTTAGACTATTCTTTGACGACATTCATATTTTATAAGTAACTACTACCATGCAATATTTAAAGTTTCTAGTCTCTTTTGTACAATTGCAATCGCCATATTATTTTTTGCTAATGCAATCCTATTTTGATGGTGTCACTAACATGAAATATAGCATATGTTTGCTATATTTTAACAGTTTCTATCACACCAATTTACTTTTAAAATCAGTTTGATTCTTGCTGAGATTACTTACAAATCGCCATTTAAAACGTTTTTAGGGTGCTTTTAGCGCATTTTCACTCCTTTTAAATTTCCAATTTTTTTGAGAAAATGTTGTTAGAGATCGTTTGTATCCTATAAGTTACTACCATGCTAAATTTCATGTTTCTAGGCCTTTCAGTCAGACAAAAAACGTATTTTTAGACATTTTTTTTTATCCTGCGACCCTTTTGCGATACTGACACCGACATAAGATATAGCCTATGTTTCAGCAAGTATTGTCACCTTCATTGTAATATCATTATTTTTTTAATCGGTGCGTGATTTATCGAAATTGCTTAAAAATCTCAATTTAGAAAGTTTTTAGGTCGCTTTTCGCGCATTTTCACCCCTTTTAAATTTCGCATTTTTTTTTAGGAAAAGTTCTTAGAAGTAATTTCTATCTTATAAATAATTAACATGCCAAATTTTATGTTTCTAGACCCTTCAGTAACACAAAAATCGCATTATTACAAAGTTTTTAGCTCCTGCACCCCCTTTGAGGTAGTGACATCGATTTAAGTTATAGCCTATTTTAGAGCAAAGACTGTCACCATCATTTTGATATCATTACTTTTGAAAACGGTTCGTTACTTTCTGAGATCCCTTAAAAATCATAATTTAGAAACTTTTTAGATCGTTTTATGCGCATTTTCACACTTTTTAAACTTCGTATTTTTTGGGAAATGCTTATCTTGTATAAGTAATTAACATGCAAAATTTTAAATTTCTAAGCCCTTCAGTAACACAAAAAGTTCATTTCTAGAACTTTTCTTGCTCCTGCAATCCCTTTGGGTCAGTTAAATCTATATAAGATATAGCTTATTTTTTGAATAGCGGTGAGCACCATCATTTTGGTACTATTACCTTCGAAATCGGTTTGATAGTTCCAGAAATTGTCCATTATATATAAACAAACCTTACCACTTTATAATATAGGCATAGATATTGATTACACACCAGAATTTTAATTTTAAATAGTTTAAAATTTTCATACAACGTTTTTCTTCCTTGTATCTTTTAAACTTTTTTATAATAAATCTCTGGTTTCAACCGAAATATATTAATATAGTAGCAATCAAAATGACCACTCACAGCTATTCTAATATTAATTAACTTTCAAAGACACTAGAGGTGCATTGAGAGATGCACTCAATGCAAACGAGTCTTGAATCCCATGTTATTTATCTGATTAACTCAATAATACCGAGTGGCATATTTTTAGATCACATACTTACTTGCATGAAAGCATCTTTCACACCAGTAAATATGAAGATAAATACATACTTTCTTTTAAAAGACAAATTCTTTGATAAAATAACATTAAAAATACTCTTCTTTTTAACGTGGTGGGAAATTTAAAATTTAAATTTTAACGAAGAAAATAAAATTGGTGTTAATGGATTAATTCCAGTTAAATTAGCCTGTTTTTAAAAATTTGATGTTTATTACTTTTGTTCTGCTATCGGACATTACAATACACAAATTTATCATTAAATGTTGTAACTTAGGTTATAAAAACCGATGGTACATAATATACTTCGCCAATGTCATTATGTAAGTTCAAACTTTCCGTATTTTAAAAGGTTAATATCTCGCCTAATTTTCGATGATTTTTTATTCCGAAATAATTATCAACAATGCTTTTACAATTCTGTTACGATAAGTAACTCCAGCGCCCCTCAACAGCTTTGCATACCCGTACATTAAAATTTGTGTGCAGCAAAAAATGCTCTTTTCTCAAAAACTATGTGACCTAAGATAGTCGCTATAGTTTTTTGTGCAAGGTTTAAATTAATGACTACTACCCTAATTTTAGTTTCAATAGATTCATTTATAGATGGGGGGAACATATTTTCTTCTACGTTTTCGACGATACTTCTAAAAACATACTACCTCAAATTAAAAAAAAAAGTGTTTTTGAGACTCCACACAATACACAAAGAATTTTTGTTTCAAGTTATTTAATTGGTCCTTCAACAATTTTTACTAAATATAGCTTTGGATGTTTAAAAATTTGCAAATATGTGGGTCAAAAGTCTTTATTACTTCCCCCAATTTGGACGTTCCACGTTCCATAGTTTACGAGAAAAACTGCTATGACAAACAGACATAAGACTGATTTTATAATGGTTTCGTTTTTACTTTTTAAGCGGGGAACCCTAAATAAGGCACAATAACTATACATGATTTAATAATTATTAAAAACTATTTGGGAAAATGCAGAAGAAAACGTCCATTTTAACCACCTACTTTTTCTGAAATTCGAACTGGCAGCACTAGTTGTCACATACTTTAGCTTCAGTTTACTGCATTCATCCTCTAGAAATTTGTTAATATAACTTCCTAATGTACATTATTCAATTTTGCAAAGATATGAACATTTAACATTTCTTAAGGTAGTTGCTTTCATGCCTTCTACTCTTTTCCACTTTCTTTCTATTTGCCTACTATGGGTACTATTTGAATAAAATAAAAGTTCTTATCATCATTCCTATTTATGTTTCATTAGATTTTTTCTTGCTTCTTTATGAATCTTTCAAATCTTCCTTTAGTCGATTTCAAACATTTTCCTTTCTATCTTTCCATTTTATTGTAGACTTACAGAATAAATTTACGTTATTTTAAAAATGTAATTTTCTAATGTAGAGTACGTAGTAAAGATTTCCTAAAAAGATTTCTTAAAACTTCCTAAGACTAAAAAATTTCCTAAAAAGATTTCCTAAACTTTTAATTAAAGAACCCTTGATCACCTGTTCAACCGTCCCTCACATCGATTGGGTCCAGCTTCTCTCATAGCCACTTTTAAAATTTCAGCACATAGTTATATGTTGCCTAATTTATTGTGAGATCGTTATGCAGTTCAATGTAGTTTATGAAGTTCAATATTTCTACGTTGCTTAAAACCCATTCTCTTTAATTTCTATGATACATTTTATCTGTAAAAGTCTTTAAGAATTTTTTTAAAAATTACACTTTTTGAAGCTGAAAACTCTTCGCAATTAAATTTTCCTTACCTGTTTCAATTATCTTCATGATTGGTTTGGTTTATTTTTGTCGTCCGATTATCTACGCTAGGGATATAGGACCAGGGGGGAGTGCCCTTCGTGGGGGTCTTTCTAAGGGAGCCTAACCCGTATTTACGCAAGGTTCAAAGAAAACCACGAAAACTCAGAACGGTTATCTTCATGAAAGAAAGACAATTATTTGAGCATTTCGGTAGTTTTAGCTACCATGTATTGAAAAAATCTCTTTTCTTTTAAACATGAAAACTGAAAGATGGGTCAAGCTTCCCATCTGGCCAACCCTCTCAACTCTCCCCTATATAAAAACTTTTTTATATTTTTTATAAGTAACTTTGCGTTATTCCTTTATTTTTAAGAAAAGTATCAAAATAAAACTTTTAATCCTACATCAGCATTCTTTCTAGAAATAAAGTATATTTGACGTTTGTGAGAGTGTTTTGGGAAGGGTGGTAGGGGAAAATGGAAATAAAAGCAGCAAACAGAAGGATATGAATATTTTTCAAATCCTATTTTATATTAAAAAAAAATCCATCCTTCTATTTCATATAAAAACACACATCCATACCATATTCCATAAAAACATGCATCCTTCATATGAAAAACATACTATTTTAAAGAAAACTTTTTCTAAAAATATGATTCTTATTTTAGAAATGCTACAATTTGTGTCTTTATTTGAAAGATTAAAAAATAAAATAAACACAGCTATTAAAGAACATGTGTTCGAAGAATAAGATGTTATTTTTCATATGATACATTTGTGTCTTTATTTGTACTTCAAAATATTGTCATTATCTTCTGAAATATTACTGCTTCTTTGAAAACAACACAAAGATGAAAGAAATTGCAGCACCATCGTATTATAAAACTAGACGAAAGTAGAAATCACAAAACTTTCTTTTACCTCATAATTGTGAATTTTTTGAAAATCGCTATAACAGTGCCAAAATTAAATGAATATCTATGTCCATCATAAGGATTCTAAAAATATACAGGGTGTCCCTAAACTCATGGTATATACGCTAGGGGGGTGATAAAATACATCAAGACGAGTGTAAATAGGAAACCAAGGGTCCCAAACGTTTTCAAAAGGAGATAGCCGCCATTAAAGTTTGGGGTCCAAAATTTCAAATACACATAAAAAACGGAAAAATTGGTCGGTTGATTTGCGGTTTTCACTAAAACTATGCTTTCCAAAACTTATTAAATGTTTTCAAAATCTTAGATTTAAACTTAAATTTTGAACTCAAATTTTGAATCATTGGGAGGGGTTAAGAAGCCCAAACTGAAGTGTGTTCAGGAGTTGAAATTTACCCCCCCCCCCCCGAACGCAGTTCACTTTTGCGCTACTTAAACACTCGCAACTATTCAGAATTTGATCTCAAAATTTAAATCTAAGCATTTGAAAGCATTTAATGAGATTTAAAAAAATAACGGTTAAAAATAGTTGTACGCCACTCCAATGTCTAAGGCGCCCTCTATCGGCAATTTGTAAAATTAATCTTTCAAATTTTTTTTTAAGAAAACACTGATTTAAAGAGTAGTTTTAGCAAAAACCGGAAACGAATCGACTAATTTTTACGTTTTTTATAATCGTTTGAAATTTAAACCCTCTGAACACAGTTCAGTTTGTGCTACTTAACCATTCCCAACTATTCAGATTTTGAGCTCAAAATTTAAGTTTAAGTCTAAGTTTATGGAAACATTTAATCAGACGCAAAAAATAACGTAAAAAATAGTTGTTCGTTACTCCAAAGACTAAAGCGCCCTCTATCGCATTTTTTGAAATTTATCTTTATAATTCATTTTCAATAAAATACCGATATAAAGAATAGTTTTAGTGAAAAATGCAAATCAATCGACCAATTTTTCCGTTTTTTTTAATAATTTGAAATTTAAACCCTCTGAACACAGTTAAGTTTGTGCTACTTAACCACTCCCAACTATTCAGATTTTGAGTTCAAAATTTAAGTTTAAGTCTAAGCTTACGAAACCATTTAATGAGATGCAAAAAACCACGGCAAAAAAATAGTTTTTCATTACTTCAAAGTCTAAAGCGCCCTCTATCGGCATTTTTCGAAATCTATCTTTATAATTTATTTTCAAGAAAATACCAACATAAAGAATAGTGTTAGTGAAAACCGCAAATCAATCGACCAATTTTCCCCTTTTTTATGTGTATTTAAAACTTTGGACCCCAAACTTTAATGGCGGCTATCTCCTTTGGAAAACGTTTGGGACCCTTCGGTTTCCTATTTACTATTACTCGTCTTGATGTGTTCTATCACTCCCTAGCGTATATACCATGAGTTTAAAGACACCCTGTATATTCCGTGATTTAGTTCTTGAGGTATGACTTTTGTAAAACTATTTAAATCATACAATATTCAGCTTAGTAGCACCAGCTATTGGGCTATTAACTCCAAAATCTAATTAGCAAGAACTTGTGTTGACGTCAAACTGAATACAAAGTTAAATGGTAATTCATTAGGGGTTGAGATAGAGGTATTGCAGAAATCGTGAAAAATACAGTATACACTGTAAAAAATTTGTAAATTTACGATACTTTACCGGGAATTATCCAGTAAATTTACAGAATCTGTCACTTTTTCACACATACGGTCAACTCTCGTAAATTTTTGTGTTTTTTTCGGAAGTCCGTTGATACGGGAATACGCCCGTTTTTTTTACGGACATTGTCTGTAATCTCTGTTGCAAATTTTTTACAGTGTAAAAACACCGCCTGTTGAGCGATTTATACCAAACAATAATCAGCACCAATATTTTTCGAAGTACAGATGTATCTGAAGTGTGATGAAAATCTGTGCTCTAATTCTTGAGATAGAGATATTGCGGACATATTAAAATATGTATCATAGCATTGCCACATATTGAATGATTTATTCCAAATCGTATAAAAAGTCAATTCATGTCAAGAACTAACAAAATCAGAAGTTTCATGAAATTCCATGAATTAATTTTGGAGGTAAAGCTATTATGAAAATCGAAAAAAAAAATTCGACATAGCAGCGCTACTTGTTAAGCAATTTTCACCAAAATGTAAAAGACGTCATTTCGTGTGGACTAACCAAATCTGAAGTTTGATGAAAAGTCATGCATAAGTTCTTCAGATTAAACTATTGTGGAAATCATGAAAAATGCTACATAGCAGCGCCACCTGTGGTGAGTTTTACATCTAAATATAAAATACAACAATTAATGTCAAGGACTAACGGAGACTGAAGTTTTATAAAAATTCATGCTTTAGTTCTAGAGATTAAGCGATTCCAAAAATCCTGCAAACTGCTGCATAGCAGCGACACCTGAACAGCGAGTTACACCAAAAACCCATCAGCACCAATTTGTATCAGAACTAATTCAATACAATTTTTTATTAAATTCCATGCATAAGTTTTTGGGATAGAGCAAATTTTTGTCACATACAGACACACAGACTCGCAGATTCTCGTGCAGACATTTTACAAAAGCATGGCAAGTCTCCCCCTTCTGGATTTTCTATTGAAAGCGGAGACTGAGATATCGAGGGTAATACGCTTGGGAATCACTTCTGGAGATTTCCTTACATTCCTACTGTCCAAAAAGCTCAAAACATCCTTCCCCACTCTTTGAAAAAATTGAAACATGTTCAACACAAATCTACACGGGAAACACAATTATATATACACTGATGGTTAAAAAACAGCAAAAGAAACAGCATCAGATTTTTGTGCTTATAAAAATAACGTAAGTTCTTTACATGGCGTGCAAAGACTGATCTGGAGAACTCTGTGTTCCAAGCTGAGCTTTTTGCAATCCTCTCAGCTCTTTGTTGAGCAGAGTCAGACTCAGACACTATTTTTGTTAGACAGATAGTTTGTCAAGTCTTTTTGCTATAAACAAATTTGATAATACAAATTACTTGATAAACGAAATTAAACAAATTTACAAAATTCATGTAAAGTATTCTGTTTCAACTGTGTTAAGGGACATTCAAGAGTCAAAAGCAATGAAACAGCTGACCAACTGGCAAAATCGCCCATAACAGACACAATTACAAAACACATTTCTACAATTTCCTGCATCTTAATTGAAATATGAAGTAAGGCGAAATATGTTTCACCGTTGGAAGCTACGCTGGAACGATTCTCAAAACAGCCGATTCATATAGAAGTTTTTGTATTTGGTTTCAACCAACACTTCACACACGACATATACCTATACTTATTTTTAACGAACCATTGACCTTTGCTGCAACATCTGTAAAGCATAAATAAATCATATTCTCCACTTTGTGTTTGTGGCTCTCTCTCAACTTTATTTCACTATGTGTTGGAATGAACATTGACTGTATACTGATATGTAAATAAGCCAAGCACCATGTCTTTAGCGAACGAACTGCAATATTTTCCAGAAAGACTAATTCTGTAGAGTAAAATTATAGATTGTATGAAATTAATTGAAATATATTAAGTCATGTTCATACACGCTAGCCTTTTCCTAGCTGACTTCTTCAAAAGTTGAGGTAGATAGTCATTTCTTGTACTTACTTTACATAATCTCCATATTTCTCGATCATTTGCAGCCACTCTTAAGAACAATTTATGTAAAATGTGCTATAATTATGTAATGCCTACTTCATTACCCACAAATTTCTATCTGATAAAAATCTCAACTAGTCTAATGTAGTGAAAGAATTTTGTAATCATTGTAATATTTTCCATAGCAATAAATTTTAAATTTTCTCATTATCTCAAAGATTGTATGAATAATGTTTATGTTAAACCTGTAAATATTTAAACTAGTAATATTGTCATGCACTTTTCGAAAGGTCCAATCATTTTTGGACTCCATGTAACTATCTATATCATTAATTATAATGTCTGTGTTTTATAACATAGGTCAGAGATCTGCAAGGGCTGGGCCGCGGTCCGAAGTCCGAACCTGGTCTGTACAGTGGGCCGGAATCGAGCCTATTTTCATTCTCGACGCTTGGTCAAGTCCTGACCTCCGCACCTTCCGGGCCGGGCCATTTTTTTTTCTGGAAGCTATTGACAGTCCGTTCCTAGTGACAACTCTTAATGGGGGAAGCCAGTTTCGGGCCCTTTTTTTTTTTTTTTTGTAGAATCGAGCCGGTCCGGATCTAACATTTTTCTGTAGATCCGGGACTGGTTTCATTCCTAGTCTTAACTTCCCAAAATTTGCAGACCTAGTTTTGACCCCGGATAGTATGAAAAGCATCGTCTTGAAATCGACATTATTAAGAACATTTAAATTTAATTTTTTTTTTCAAGAATGGTAGATTTCTGCGCTGATTAAAATGTAGCTAAATCATAGAGACACTTGTGAAAAAATATCTGCTTATGACAAAACACTATTTTAACTGAAAAATGTGTTGATCAATGCAAAATTAATGTACTAATACGTAAGTAAAAAAATAATAAATTTACACTTGCTAAGAAGGAAACTTGTCTATCGAGCATTTTTTTTTCTTTTCAAAGCAATTCCGTCTTAAAAGATTTTACTGTAAAGCCTTTTTCAGATTTTTAACATTTCAATACATAGAATATGAATTAACAATATTAAGGATAACTGAAACGTTACATACAAAAAATAGAGATTTATTATAAAATAAATATGGCGGGCTATGGCTCTTCTATAAAAAAGAAGATTATAAACATAAACTAACCGGATGTGACAATACCAAAGTTTTGTTATATTATCCCGGGAGGCGGCAGGACAGACAGTCACTTCATTGAGTTCACGGATGAAAATCTAGGATTGATTAAATCTCGATTCGTATATTCGAATCGATTGAATTCGAAATTGTATATTCAATCGGTCTTCCAAGTCACATCTTGGTGGAAAACCAATAAATCCCGATTTTATCGGTTGGCTCATAGGTTTACCATTATGTTTTCCTGCTCCCAATCCTCCATGTTTTCTACTTTTGGGAGCAGAAAAACACAATGATTAAATTAAATGATTCAGTTTACATAAAACTTACTCTTATTAAAAAAAATAAATGAATAATTTTTTTTTTACATATTAGAAGTGAAAAAGTTTCATATTAGATATCGTATGTGATCATTGTCCTGTACCATTTAATAGATGCTTGTTTAACTTAATTTTTTTTCTTGATATTGGCTAAATTATATTAGATATTAAAGTTATCGTTTCCTTTTATATTATTAAAGTTGCGTCTTTAAGCGTATTTATAAAAAATGTGGCGTAATAAGTAAGAGGTGTAATTTTAAAAAACATAAAAATTTTCTTTTCTTATTATGAATGAATTAAAATAAGACTTTTCCATCGAAAAGACATTCATTAAAAAATTAAATGCAACTTTAAAAAATCAGAATAAAGCATTTTTTAATAAAATTTTAAAGAATCTGAATAAACTTAAAATTAATCATTTTTAAAGATCATTCAAATTTTTGATATATTTTTAATTACTGTAAATAATCCTTAGGGATTTTAAAAAGAATAAAGAAGTATATTTTTTTAATGTTTAACTATTAAACTATCAGTATAAAATCTAAATGTAAAATGTTAATAGATTAAAATGATGCAAAAAGTGTTCAACAAATTTCTTAATAACTGTTTAATGAATAAGCATAATATATTGATAACAGACTTACCATCAAGTCTAAAAACCAATGAAGATAAAAGTAAAAAAAGAATAAAACACAAACTATGTTAATATTATATGCATTATTGAGCATAAATTTAAAATATTTTCTATCAAAAATGCTTGGTGGACGATTTTTTAACTGATAAAGTGTTTTAGCATAAAAAACAATACATTAATAATCATTTAGGCACACTTTAAAAATAAACATAATATGTAATTTTATTTATCTTACACTTTATCAATAATTTTCCAAATGCAATGCTTGGCATAGTGAATTAGAGAATTAGTTTTGTTTTCAACTAATACTTTAAAAATGTATGTAGAACGCAAATATTGTAAAGGATATTACATAAAAATTCTTAAAGTATATAAATGAATAAATAAACAGATTAATAAATTTTATTTTAAATATTTTGCGTCGGATTTTAGAAAAAAAAATTCAAGATAAATAAATTTGTAGTATTTTTAAAAAAGATTACCTAAATGATTATTAATATATTTGTTTTCCATGCAAAAGTGATTTATGATTTACATAATCTTCTGGGCATTTTTTACCAAACAAATTTTGGCATTTTAAAGAAATAAAACCATAACAGGTTTTTATACATAACCATATTTTATTTATTTTTATTTTATTTTTATTTTTACTTTTATTTCATTTGTATTTATTTATTTATTTTGTTTATATGTTTGTTAAACTAGGTTTATCACTAATCTTGATTTTTTTTCATGAAATAGTTCACTTTTAAATAAACTATTTAAGTTTTTTTTTCTTTCTAAGTTTTATTTTTTTTTCTCTCTTTATGCTTTGCTAGCTCATTCTTTATAGAGGCTCTACATACACTTATAATATGATTTATAACTTGAACTTTTGCTCATCTAGAATCAGTTAAATGTCATACTTATATTTATTTGTAGATTACGTAAGAATGCATAAAATTTCTTCATAGATTTTTAATTCACCGTTTGCACTCTTTAGAATATTTAAATGATTATAAACATTTTAAATAAAATAAAACACGTTGGAATCTACCAACAGAACCTTATAGGAAATTGTATCAGATTACTGATAAACACATATTCAAAACGCTCAAATCTACACTAATTAATATTTCTTAAGTTTTTGTGTACCAATTATTTATGTAGATCAAATCATGCTTACAGATTAATGAACAAGATAAAAAATATAATGAAGAAAACAATGCGATAATTTTATACTCGCTACAAGATGAATTTATTGTATTGTCAAATAATAAAAAAACGCTCGTTTTAGGTAGATTTCGTATGAAATACTACTTATTGCGGTTGCTCCTATGTTGAAATTTCTGAAAAGTTTTTGCAGATCTACGCTGATCATGATTTCTAGGCCCCAAAGCTACCATCAGTAAAAAAGTCTATATATCTATATATGTCACTCTCTTCTGGACACGATAACTTCTATAATTCTGTTCCAATCTCCACCAAACTGATACATAAAATCAAGGGGTATAAAATCTCGGTCGAGTTTGTAAATGGGCAAAATCGGACCAAGGGGGTGGAAATAGGGGGGGGGGTGTAAAACCGAAAAATCGCCATAGTTTTGTATCAGTTTAAAGTTTACATTACTTCTAAAAAATGGGCCCAAAGTTTATGTATGACAAAGTTTTGATAAAAATGGGCTCAAGGGGTGAAAAAAACAGGGTTTTTGGGAGAAAAAAATCGTAACTTCGTCAATTCTAAAGATATCAAATCCAAGTAAGTTTTTTATAAATGTTCTTAAAATTATCTAAAACTTTTGTGTTTACAAGTTTTTGATAGAACCAACTGTTACCGATGAAAAAAAATTAAAACGAAAAGAAAAAGGGGGAGGGGTAGAAAAAGAAAAAATCCATAACTTAGTCAATTCTTAAGCTATCAAATCTAATTAAATTTATTTTAGATCTTCTTTAGATCTTATATTTACAACTTTTATACCAACAAGTTTTTCATAGGACCAATTCTTATAGCAAAAATATATTAAACAAAAATAGGAGTTCGAGAAAAAAAAAACCCTCAAATCCAAACTGTTTATATTCTGACTCATTTTTAAATTCATTTTTGCTCTCAATTGCATCCAATTTGCAGGTTCTCATATTTAGGAACCATATAATGTGACGGGTTGACCAGTTTTTTGATAAAGGCAGAGTATTTTTCAAAAAAAGGCTGCCAAAAAGGGTACTTTGAACAGAATTTCATGCAGCGATTATAATTGAAAAATTGAGGTATTGAAATAACAAAATTGCGTTTTTCTGACTCATTTTTAAATTTATTTTTACTATCAAACGCATCCAGTTGACAGGTTCTGTTATTTAGGAGCTGTATAATGTGCCGTATTGGTCAGATTTTTTTTTTTATAAAAGCTAAACATATATAAAAAAAAGCTGTCGAAATTTTCCTAAATTCCTCTAAATCCTCCCCTAAATCCTCCACAAAATTTCCCTAAGCGATCAAAGAATCGAGGATATATTCAAATAACAAATTGGTTATTTTATAACTCATTTTTAAATTCAATTTTGATCTCAAATGCATTCAATTGACAGTTTTTTGTTATTTAAGAATTATATAATGTGTGTATTGGTCGATTTTTTAATAAAGTAAGAATATATTTCAAAATATGCTGTCAAAATGGGCATTTGAGCCGAATTTCGCTTAAGACGAGTCTGATAAAACCAGTTCTTACAGAAAATGAAATTATAAAATTTTCAAAAGAAGCCAAATAAAGTTGTTAAACTGGTTTTATCTCTAATCATTTTTTTTTCCTTTGTTAAAATGAGCACTTTTCGAAATCTACCTCTGCCTACAGGCAAAGCCGACAGGGATTTTTTATTGTAAAATGATGTTCATATTACTCGATTGTTTGGCATTTTAATCGCTGTGTTGGAATATTTTCTTAATTTTAGCGTTAATCAACAGTTGTTTGCTAATTAAACATAGAAATATTTTTAAAACTGATTTTTATAAAAGAATGGTGCTTGACTAATTGCCTGTCTAAAAATTCAATTATTCCGTTTCCACTTCTTTTTTACTAGTTTCAATGTTGTTTTCAAATTGAACTGGCGAAGAAAACAAAAAGTTAATTTTTAGTTTCTTTGTACATATTTTAAAATTCTGTATCTTTGTTTATGATTTACTTATAAAGATATGTTTGGCCTTAAATTAAAAGACATTGTTATTAGATTCTCCTACTTTTCGGTTTATTTTTTTAAATGATTCATTTTTTTTTTTTTTGTTATTTATATTTTAAGCTGACTTGCTTAGTGAAGTTAGGAAAGAGGGGTGCTCTTCGTTACACTAGCTGTAAGTAATCAATCTGATGTTTGATTCTAGACTTCTGTTCGTTTAGTGGACTTTTTTTTTTTTTTTTAAATCTTTTCTCAGCAAAACGACAGTCCTGTTTCATTTTTTATTCTAAATAATAATATATAAATAAATAAATAAATAAAATGTGTGAATTGGAAACTGAAGAAATTTTTCTACTTCTTGATTTTTCCGGGTTTATATGTTTAGAAAATATGTGCCAAGCTCTTTTGATTGCCACTAAATTCTGTTATATATAACTTTAATAGTCAAATTTACTACTAAAATGAATGAATTTTAAGAAACATTCGTCCTGCTACTCTCTTAAAACGAAAAAGCTGAAATAACTCAAGTTGAGCTGAAATCCACTCTTTTCCCATGTTGAAAGGAACCTTCTCAAGAAGAGCTGAAACAACTCAAGTGAATGAGTTGTTTTTAATCAACTCATGATTGAGTGATCTCTATTTTACTCATACTTGAGTGAAATCAAATCAATAAAGGTTAAATCCAGTAGTACTTGAGTGATTTGTAATCAAGTCATACTTGAGTGAAATGAAGTCATTTAAGACTGAATCTCGTAGCACTTGAGCGATTTGTAACCAAATCATACTTGAGTGAAATGAAGTCTTTAGGATTAAATCGAGTAGCACTTGAGTTAGCTGCAGCCAACTCGTATTTGAGTGAAGTGAAATAATTTAAGGCAAATCCAGTAGCACTTGAGCGATTTGTTATCAATTCAAGTTGGAGTGAAATGTTGTCATTTTTGATTTAATCCAGTAGCACTTAGGCGATTTGTAACCAATTCATACATGAATGAAATCAACTCATTTAAGAGTTAATCCAAAACTCCTTGAATTTGTAGAATTAAATAAATTCATTCTTAAGAAAAGCAAAATTGCTTAAAATTACAAAAATCTTCAAGTGATTTCTAAATCGTCTAAATAAAATCACATCATTTAAAACTAAATTCAGTAATCCTCGATTAATTTTTATCAATGAAATTCAATATAACATGGAATTATTGCCACATTTTCAAGTGTTGCAATTAAATTCTCATTTCGGATTTAAACTTCTGTTTATTGACATTACAAGGGTGTATATATATATATATATAGAGAGAGAGAGAGAGAGAGAGAGATTGGAAAACTGTAACATGGATTCTCCAATATTTCTTCCAAGTCTTTAATTAACAAGACTTAAAGCATTCTAATTTACATGACTGAAAGTTCTCTAATGAATCATAAAAACATTTTTTTTCTTTCTAATTCAATGAAAGTGTTTCCTATGTCAATTTAGGGGAAAAGGCAATTGAATCGTTATACAAAATTAAATAGAGCTTACATGAATTTTTTATTATTCTGTCAAATCAGAAATTTTTAACATCAGTATTTTCTTTTGTTAAATTTAAAAGTACATATATTCATTAAATTAAAAATACTGGTGATCTCAAAATTGCAAATTTGAAAACACTTATTCATGCAAACTGCCTAAATTTGCATAACTGTACAACAGCACCCGAACAACATTAAACAGAATATCAGCTTCTGATGCTGTGGTTCTAATGGGATTTTTCCTTTCTTTTCTTGGGCAATTTCAAGTTTACATATTTTCCAATGATACTTATAGCTTCAGATATGCTTATATACAATTTTAATTTTTTCATTAGCTTCTGATTTAATTGTAAATAACAATTATTTTTTTATTAAAAATTTACGATTTCAATCAAATAAACCAATCTTAGGCATCTTACTAAAAAAATATTGAAAAAATAAACTTGATATCAGCCCAACGACTCAACTTCAGCATCACAATGTCAGAAGCTGATTGTTCCCCTTAAGAGTTTAGATAATCCTAAGCAGAAGTTATTTTCAAATATCTTGTTTGGATTTTAAAATGTTTACCTTTTTTTTGGGGGGGGGAGAGACATAGAATATTTGAGGATGATCTGTAAGTGGGTTAGTACCCATAGCATTTATATAAGCACATTGCAATCGGGATATGTGGAGAATGCCATTAAAAAACTTGTATATCTAAAATTTTGATTATGGACAATTATTTTATTGTATGAAGAACCTTCCACTAAATATTGTAGTACAAAAGTTAAATGCAGAAATAACTGAGAAATAGATTTTTTGACCATGTGCAATTATTCTTTATATCATTTAAAACATTTGTTAAAACTTGAATTTATATTCAAGAATAACTTATTTCTTCTTAATTAATCTTTTAATTTTTGATTTTATTCAATGTTTCTTAAATCAACTAACTTTTAAATAAATATAAAAGCATAAGACTGCAGCATTTTATGTCAAAAGTTAGAGCCAAATGTGCAATTTAGAATGTTGCAAGAAAGAAAAAAAACTAATTTTATTTAACAACAAAAACATTTTATTTAGCAAGAACAAAATAAACCTAACATTAATTGATAACAATTCTTTCCAACATCAGATAAACAAGTTTCAATAACATCTTTAACAGGACCTTTATAAATATAACAGTCCATTTGCATTAAACATTAAATACATAAAGAGCATATTGTAATCTGTCCGCTGATTTGTCCAACTTTTAAAATCTTAGGCAAAATAGACACTTTGTTGAAGATCCTTGAGATTAAATAAGATTGTTGAATTTGACTCCTCACAGTAGAATTTTACTCCTCCATGAAATCACCATCTTCCTGTGTTAAAAGAAAATATTGAAATTAAGTTAAATAGCAATAAATATAATGTTAATGAATGATTATGAACATACTAAAATATTTGCAGATTTCAGATTAAATGTTTTATAAAATTTCCCATCCATAGTCTAAACAAAAAATGAATCATATACTAAAAATTTTAGCTTTATAAATATTACACTACTGAAAATTCAGCCAATCATGAATAAATTGGAAATAGAATAAATAAATCCTGTGTGATTACACTTATCCGCTAGTTTAAATCATGGTGTTACTTCTGATACAATCTTAAAATAAATCACCATTTTTAAAACAAATTTAAAATAAAAGTTCTTAAAGCAACATTATAAAATATTGTTGAAAATTCACCTTTGTTGCTACTTTCAAAATGTATCAGCGCTGGCAAATACCCAACCAATACAGGTTTTTGTGGATTTTTAGTTGTTTTTCTATATATTTGCATATTTATATAATACAAGATAGAACCTACAATAATTAGACCAGGGTTGGCACGGTTTAAACCAATTGGTTTTAACTATGGTTTAAACAACTGTTTACTCCTTTTGGTTTAAACAACGGTTTAGTTTAAACCAACTGGTTTTTTCCTTAAAAAAAGAAAAAATAATGTATTTTTTCAGAAGAAATCTAATGACATTTTCTCTTTTTGTTAATAATTTATGTATGTCAGATTATTGAATATAAATAACTTCTATTTTTAACACTTTATATCAGCAATAAGCACTGGATGTAGCAGGTTTAGATCATTTTTTGGGTATAGGATTAAAATTAAAATCAGTCTGCATTGGTGAATATATTTATTTCTGTTTAGAAAAACTTCGAACATGTGAATTGATCTAATATAAAATAGATTAAAAATATTCAATATTTAATCGAAAATATCTTAATTTTTTGAAAACTGCAGATTATTTAACGCAATAACATAACACAATCTATAAGATTTCAAGCTGTAAAAGAATTCCCCAATCTTAATTGGGGAGGTTATCTTAAGCAATAAAATCAAAATATGAAGTCGAATAAGAGAGTTTTCAAAGATTGGATGCTACTTATAGCATTTTAATAATAGTGATTTTTTCCCCCATGTTAGTTATCTGCTGAATCTATGACCAAAAATGTTGATTTCAAATTGTCATTCAAGAAACAAAATCTCAAGAAGTATTTGAAATTTATTATTTGGATAGCTATGGAGAAGAATATTTTATTTATCAGACTACTTTCAAATGTTTATTATTAGTAATTAAAAGATTAGTTATAAAGATTTTCAGAGTATCAATGCTTCACTGTATACAGCACTTTATTCTTAGAACATAAGACAGTTTGCAAATCCTGTTTAAATTAAATTTTAATTTCTTTTATTTTTTACATAAATTCATTATAAATATTTAATTTAAATCATTTTAAAATGAAGTAACAGTTTATAATCCAATGTCTATTTTTATCAATAAATATGCATGTATATGTAATAAGAAAGGATGTTAAAAAAAAAAAAAAAAAAAAAAAAAAAAAAAAAAAAAAAAACGGTTTAAACAAAAAACAGGTTTTTTTTCCAAATCTGCAATTAGACTAAAAAAAGTTTTAAAATGTCCTCATTAATATTCTTTCTTTCAAATTCCATTCTTCTGAAACACATCTATTGTTAAGCTAATTTTTATGTAAAATGGAGAAAATGTTTTTCAATATTATGGCAGTTTGCAGATGAAACCAGATTTTAATACTTTATTTGCATGAGTTCCTCATTCCCTTTCTATAATTTGATAGCTACCCTCTTTCCATAAAAGGGGATATTATACTTGTTATAAAATACATACTACTCAATAGATTCATAATGCAATATTCCTATCATAATCTAAATCAAAATATATTTCAATCAATTTAATACGATATTAAATTAATGTTCTATAAATTGAATGTCCACTAAATTGCAACTTAATTTTCAAATAAATTCAATGCAAAGATCACTCTACATGAATACAACAAAGCGTGTTGCACCATAGTTAGATTTTTTAAAAATCTTATAGATATTAGTTAAACCTTCAAATTTGAAATTAAAAATTTTTGCAATATTCAAGGATCAGAGTAAGGAAAAGGCAAAAAAGAGAAAATAACAGATGAACAAAAAAAAAAAAAAAAAAAAAAAAAAAAAAAAAAAAACCCAAAAAAGTTCTTAATGATGCACAAGATAAAAATTGAGTAAAAAGTTAAATAATTCATAAAGCAAAAATTGAGCAATATGTTAAACAATGTGCAAGATAAATATAAAATAAAAATGTGAAAATACAACATATACATGTAAAATTTTATGGAAATATAAGCAAATGCTAGACCCCCCCCCCTTTGCTTACGTAAGATTTTATGACAGTTTATACATCAATATTTCTTAAATTATAAAAAGTTACCAATCCTTTACATTATTTATCCTACACGTAATGCTTACGTAAGAATTGTCCTGACCCCCACCTCCCCCTTGTCAGAAAAAATAAGCAGACTCTGGACCCTCCCCTCCCCTTTTAGTGCTTACGTAATACTTGAACGGTCCCTAACATTTTATAACATCTAAATAGTCTTACATTTATTACGATTATATTTTTTGTGAAAATACTATTATTGAAGTCATTAAAAGTTTATAAAATCATTTCATTCCAAAATTTGAAATTCTCCCACCGTTTCACATTCTCCTGCCATATAATTCATTGTTAAAGAAATCAGGAACATAATATTTGGGAAATGATACTTGTATTTACCAGTATAGAAAGTAAAAAAATATATATATTTGTCTACGTTTTGTTAATAAATCCTCATTTAAACCTATCTGAAAGCAAGTGCAAGAAAACAATATTACTTTAAAAGATATTTTTATGTAACAATGTAGCTAAATACTTTTAAATATTAAACAAATTATAATAATACAGACCATGCATGCAATAATTTTGCTCAATAGCAATGTAAAGCATTGCCAAACAAAACAGTAACAAAGTACACACATGTTCAAACGTTAAGAATGCAAGAGTCTTAGAAATGTGTTTATATACACACTATAATTTTTTTCCTTATATGCAGCAACAGGTAGATCAAAATACAAGAGGACTTTGTTTCTCGTGTTTAGATAGGGTTTTCCATTCCTCAACAATATTAGCAAAATTGAGAAATAGGAGTACACTAAAAAATAAACACTTCTAACCAGCTTGAACATCTACAAACCAGTGTGTTTTCACTAAGACACTGAATAATGTAAATTCAGTATTTTGATAAATTTCTATAAATACAGATGTGATAATTGCATAACTAAATTCTTCAAAACTTTTATACTACAAGGCTGTTAAATGAACTAAGTATTTACATTATAAGACAATTTTTACTTCGCTTGATACACCATTTTATTTCAAGGTTGTTATGTACGGTACGTATGAGTATTAACATTAATTGTTTATTAAAAAAAGAGAAGAGAAATATATTAAAAGGATAGCATAATGTAAATAAAATACTTTCATAGTACTTACTTCGTAAAATATCGACTTCGTTAGCAAATAATCTTGAGGAAACCACGAACTTTTAAGATGCATCGAAAATTCAACGTGCAGTGCATTCGGAAATCCTCCATCTTGGATTTTGCAAGGTCAGGTCGACAGCAGCGCCAGCGGTGGATGAAAATAACGCGGAAATGATCGGTTTTCGTCTCGAGTTCACTTGCTTAGTTTCCGATCTCAATGAGTACATTAGAAATAGAAGAAAGCAAATCAAGAAGAGTGGACCACTTAAAAATCAGCTCATTCACGATCCAGTAAATTAGAACTCTTTCTTGAGCAGCCAAATCCACTCTTTCGTTTTAAGAGAGTAAAACGAATGAGGTATATTATGTTTCGAAAGGAAATTAAATTATGTTATCCTATTCGCAATTTTTGCAAATAATAATAAAAAAAAAAAAAATCAATTGTGCAAAACTCGCTAAGTTGACAAAATGATGAAAGACGCCTTTATAAAAGAATTCTTAGAAAATAATTTTATCCTACATATTCAAAATAAAAACAAAACCTGCAAAATATTCAGATTAGTTCAAATTGACCCCATCCTAATATTATGAGGGTTAATTCGACAAATACATGTGGCCATACTTGTGCACTTTAACATTTCATAGTTCTGTATCCAACATTTTCTTCTAATTTAACATTATTTTTCATTTATGTATACTATTTTCTGATTCTAGCCGCTGTTAATGATACTGAATTATATTGTAATCTAAAACATAATTCTGTGTATAAATCAGGTCTTCAATATATACGCTTAATCCTAATTTTGTATTGCAAGAATAATTTTGTAATGTCTAATATCCATATGTGCAGCAACTATTCCAACGCAGTGACCACTTAAATTTAATCAGGATTCTCTGTCCGCAGTTTAACTGACGGATTATAGATTTCATAACGCTGTATGAATAAATCGCCTATATGAATACGAGATTTCATTATATAATTTTCCATATAGTAATAATTAATTTCCATTGCCGTAGAATACATTTGACATATAGCGTCATAAATACGCCAGTTCACAATATACGAAACTTGTAATAAATAACCTAATTATGTTATTTATTCTAATTTTATTTTCAATATTAAAATTAGTTTATTATCTAAGCGAATCTATTTACAATTCACATTGAAATACACAGTTTTTAAATTAAAAAATTATTTTTAACACAATTATTTTTTTAATTCGTCCAAATAGTCTAATTAAATAAATTTTCGATTTTATGGGATCAAAATTTATGCACAGCAACTTAACCATCTTATGTAAGCATGTACAAGAATAAATAGCAGTGTTCAGTGAACAACCGTTTTCCGTATTTCGTTTAATTTGCTCAGTTGTCCTCTAAAGGTTTTGTTCCAAATTTCGGCATACTAATAGTGATTTATTTCATATTTCGAAAAAGCCATTTTATTAGCTATTGTTGCCAGTCAAGTGGGAGTATTACTTGCGCGTTGAGAGTTCCGTTCACTAAATTCATGAATTATTAGTTGTAGTATTAAAAACATCGTTGCTTAAAGAATAATGAAACTTTGTAAAGAAAAAAAAAGAAACTGTACAAATTTGGGTTGTATATAGCTGTATATACTAGAAACGAACGAATGGGTATAGTATAAAAGTCATGAAGCTTAAGTAATATCAAATATTCCTATTCTGTATAATTCTTTTTTTTATGTTTTTCAAATATGTTTTTTTATGAAGTTAATTCGGTACTGACTATAAAAATTTGTGTACATTTAATATTTGACATTTCATAAAACTAAATTCAGCGTAATAATATTCTTTTCTTTTTTCAGTACAACTAAAACAAAACCCATGTTCAAATTTTAAGCGTAATATTATTCTTAGCGCGTTTCGAAAGGAGGTAGCAAAATTGAAACGCCACCTTGGGGCATGCCGTGTTTTTCCATAATTTTTTTTATTAAAATTTAAAGAGAAAGGAAGCGTATTCAGAGATGCACAACTCAATGAACGCTGGTCGAGAATCTCATAGTGTTTATTGTATTAATTCTTAATTAAATTAGCCTGTTTGTAACAATTTGACGTCTATTGATTCTATACAGCTGCTGAGCATTGCATGGTACAAATATATCATTAAAAATTGTTATCTAGACTTTGAAAATAAATGGTACATAGGGTATGCCGCCTCTGTCATTATGAACAATGTCTATGACTTTCAGCATTAATATTTCACTTAATTAGCAATTATTTTTTAAAAATATCATTACTAACTTTGCTTTTATGATTTTGCTACAATAGGTACCTCCATCATTCCTCAACACCTTTGCTAAATATACGCAAATAAAAATTAGTATGTAATCGAAAAATGCGCTAAAAAACTATGAGATCCAGAGTAATCGCTATAGCTTTGCTGCAAGTTTAAATTAACATCTACTAACTTTAAATTTTTTTTGTAATTTTTGTTTCAGTTGATGTAGAAATAGATTGTGTGTGGGGAGAAGGAGGATCGGACATATTTTTGCGCTACATTTTCGACGATATCTATGAAAATATGATACCTAAATGAAACGAAATGTATTTTTGAGTTCAGCGTTACAAAAACTTCACACGATATTTCATAGATTTTTATTTTAAAATAGCTTAATTAGCCCCTATGTATTTTTCCTAAATATATTTTTGAATGTTTAATAATCCTTAAATATGTGGGTCAAAAGTCTTTATTACCTACCCCAATTAGAACTTTTCATCTTCTATAGTTTACGAAGAAATTGGCTGTGACAGGAAGACAGACGGACAGACACGGGAGTTTAACCTTTTCACTTTTTATGCTCGGAATCCTGAAAAGAGCAAACAACGATATTTCCGCACATGTTACAATTTAAAAATATTAGGAGGGTTATTTAAAGAAAAAGAAAATCAAAATTATTACATGCAAAACTAACTAAATGGGAGAAAATTGCGCCATAAAAATTAAAATAATAACATTTCCAAACACTTTTCTATTGAAGTAATATCTAAAGTAATGTAAAATAAAATTACTGTATCTCTAAAGACTTAGGAAAAAAATAAATCCACTCCAAGTTCAAACAAAAAACGAAAAGAAAATAGTGAATCATGCTCCACCTAACCACTCTGCCTTATTTCTGGCAATCCATTGACTGCTTTTTCACACGAATCTTCATCTTTCACATTCATCCTTCGGCTTCTTCTTGCTTGGTTGAAGAGTAAATCATTCATCCGAATTTATCACTGAAAATAGCTTAAAGAAACTAATATTTCTTCCGAAATAATTATTTTTCCTAGATATTATTTAATGCAAAAATCAGTTATCCAGTTTATTTTTTAAACCCAGCAAAAATTCGAGTCTTATACTTTCAACCTGAGAGAACAAGAAAAAAAGTCAAAATTATGAATTCATGAAAGTTTTATCTTCTATAGCATTTTTCGTGAATTTTTTAAACTACATCAGAAAGTTTAATTATTTAATAATTTTTAGAAGGATATAGCAAATTTAAATTAATCTAATTTCAATTTATGGGTATTTTGTGCAATAAATACATTCAAATATTTTATTTTAAATATTTTTTAAGTATAAAATATATAATATGAACTTTAAAATGTTCAAGTTTCCTTAAAAAGTGATTAAGATAATCAAATAGAGATATTAATAGCTAATTTTATTTAAAAACATCTTAATAATTTCAAGCCTTAATTAGGCTGTCCTTCAGAGAATATTTTTGTTTATTTACACAAATATTATTATATTATTACACTAATTTTTATTTATTCTTATAGTATTTGATAGAATTAGGTAATCTCCAAATGTAATGCTCTTACAATAAAAATATAGAAATATATAATAACGGAAACTTTTATCCCAGAATCTTTCAACGTCAAAAAAGCTGAGCATATGCAAATTGCTCAGCTAGATTATACGAATTTAGTATTTCCAAGGATGCGAAAAATTGCCCAGGCTGGGAATCGAACCCAGATCCTTGGCTTACAAGGCCAATGCTTTACCTGTTAAGCTAACTGGGCGATAGCCGGCTGGGATTTTTCGTGTAGATAACTTTATTGATCATAACATCTCGTCTGTCATTTAGAAAGCTCAGCAGAATAAACCGCAGCTAATGGAACTCCATGTAACGATGGGTACATAGATATACACCAGTTAGATTAACATGTAAAGCATTGGCCTTGTAAGCCAAGGATCTGGGTTCGATTCCCATCCTGGGCAATTTTTCGCTCAGTTGGAAATATTCAATTCGTATGATAAATTTACCAATCAGTTTGATTGTGCTAAAATAAGTGTATATCTTCGTACCCATCGTTATATGGAGTTCCATTACCTGCGGTTTATTCTGCCGACCTGTCTAAATGACAGACCAGATGTTATGACCAATAAGGTTATGTGAGCGAAAAATCCCATCCGGCTATCGCCCAGTTAGCTTAATAGATAAAACATTGGGCTTGTAAGCCAAGGTTCTGGGTTCGGTCCCGACATGGGCAATTTTTCGCTCAGTTGGAAATATTGAATTCGTACGATAAATTTACCTATCAGTTTGATTGTACTAAAATAAGAAGTTAGATTACCATGACAACGGACTTCATCTCATCTGCCGTTGCGCAACTGAATTCATTTGAAAAAGATTCTCACTTGTGATGGATGTGTGAAACAAAAAGTTTATTTATTTATTTATTTTTTTTTTTTTTTTTGAAAATTTCTCCTTTTTCGGTGTTTATTCTTGATGTGAAGTATTCTGATTCTAACCGAAATTTTAGTTAATATATTGTGAACAGAAAAGTCAATTCAGATGTAATCTTCAAATTATTCTTAATGGCAATTTTTGATGCAGCCATATTTTTCATCTATGTTTATGTTCTTCGACGTAATAAATAATTTTGTGGTAACTTCAAGGTGTTATATTTCCAGTATTTGTGTGTTTTATTGGGATACGGGGTAAGTACCTTTAAACCCACACATTTGTTATTCAGAACCATTTAAATTCTTATTCATTAAAAATTGCGAGCTGTTCTACTCTATTCGTTTTAGTCGTTTTTTTAATTCGGTCATTATTGTTCTAAAATTAAAATTTTAGCCTTTACAAATGTATTCTTATTATACTCGTTTAACTTATTCAAAATTCTTCTATCCACAAATGAATTTAAAAAAAAATCCCCCTTTTAAATATATTTTTCTTTTTGCAATGAATAATACATTTAGAATAAAGTAAAATATCTATTACTCATTCTAAATTGTGGTTCTACTAAACGATGCATTAAATTAATTTTATAACACATCTTTTTAATGGAACTTTAAAATGACGTCGGGACATAAACGTTTAAATATCGTTTAAGATTTGAAATTGGTGCAAAATTTTGATCAGGCGGTATTAAATGTTAAAATACTATGTTAACAGTTGTCGCAATATAATATTAACCACATCTTTTAAACGACTTTTGAACACTTTTGAAGTTAAATTCTGTTTTTTCTATCTTGAAATTTAAATAAATAAACAATTTTCTTATGAATATTTAAAATGTTGTAAATGATTTTGTATTCTTATGTAAGTTTACAAAAGCAAATATTTAAAATTCGTACATTTGCATACTTCACGACACTTTATCTGCATATTTTATCAAAGATTATAACGAAAAATGCGTATACATGTCTTTTAAAACCATATTTTTTCACTCACTTTTGTTAGTAATTATACGGGAAATACTATAAGGAGTTTCTATTTTAGCATACACTAATTGTGATAGGAAATGCATCACAATTCATAAATATGGAATGACGATGTTACTGCCGAATTCTATTTCCCATTTTTCAATTTCACAAATGAACTTTCGTATGCTTCTACACTGTCTAGATAAGGACTCCAATGCAATATAATGAAATTACAACCTATTACAACTCCATTATTCATTAGTATATTTCATTCACCAATAAATTAGACTAAATTACATCATTCGAATATTATGATTAAAAAGCAGAAATGATCATTACGAAATTTTCATAATTAATATCAGTTGGCCAAACTCCTGAATAATTACGTTGCTGAAAGCTTTACGTAATGCAACATTAAACGTCTACTACATCTATTTGTTATTGAAACACAGATATTTGCTTCAATAAGAAATATTTATTAGTATATTTTACTCACAAATAAATTAAAGTTATGTCATTCAAATATTCTGATTAATAAGTAAAAAATGATTATTATGAGATTTTCATAATTAATATCAATTAGTCAAACTTTTTATTAATTACATTGGTGAAAGCTTTATGTAATGCAATATTTAATGTCTATTACATGTTTTGTATTGAAACACAGGCATTTGTTTTAATAAAAGCACTGTACTTACTGTTTTTATTGATCGCTACGTCTATCACTATCCCATCGATCTCAATCATTACCATTACATCTCTTTTCAATTATCGACTTCTTAGTGTTATTCTAGCACTAAAAGGTCTAAAGATATATATAAGAAGTGTTTTATTGAGACTAAAGCGAGCAAATGCCAATGAAACTCTTTATTGAGACTAAAGCGAACAAATGCCAATTAAACTTTTTTTTATTAATATTATAATTGTCCAAGAACATCATCGTATGTAAGCTATATGGCCAAACGTATCTGGCCACTTGCAATTTCAGATGTTTTGATAAATATCTAAAAAATGCATGAGGAATTATCTTAAAACTATAGTGTAAACATAATAGTATAGTTCATACATTTCAGTGGAGGTTTTTACCGAAACAACATAGGGGACCGTCAACAAATTAAAAAATAACGAATATCTTTTGGATATCCTGTCAAAACTAATGGTGCAATAGCGTTTAAACTGTAAATTATGCCTAAGTAGCTGATTGTAATAAACTGCGTAAATGTTTATTAGGCTATCAAGTATAATCGTAGAAAATTTAAGGTTTTTTATAGTAAAAGGGTCCCAAGTTTTGCCAAGTTTATTGCTTATAACATGCATAATTCTTAATATAAAAAAATATATTTTTTTTTTAGAAAATATTATAAACAGCGTTGTATTCAATACCCTGTAATCAGAATTAAATATTTAGAGAAAAATAATTCAGTAAACCTGATCATTATTTATACAATATTTATTATTTTTTACTTCTGATTACAGGGTGTTGTGTATAAAGTTGATTGTCATATTTTCTGGAAAGAACATTTTTTTAATTAAGAACTCTGATAATTATAAGCAAAACACTTGCCAAAATATGGGAATGTTTTTATGAAGACATTGATTTCTCTATGATTACAGATGCTATCCACATAAAAATGAACACATTTTATAACACTATTATATATTTTATAACACATTTATAACACTATTTAATTACTATCTACACTCTGAAAACTTTGCCACGTTAATTTTGACAGGCTTATCAAAAAGATATTCGTTATTTTTTCCACATGGTGTATATTCACCACCTAAATTATCGATTCAATTAGATTTCCATAGACATTATTATTTTTGATATAAAATTATAATAATGTATATTAATATTATTCTTAATTCCTCGTATTTAAAAAGGATACCAATAATTCAATATGGGCATTTTGAAATTCTTTTTTTTTTTAAGTAAATTAAATTTATCCGAGTTTTGATGTAACATTAGAAAGTGTTTTTGCTAATTTATAAAAGAAGCAACTTTAATTTAGAGAATCATATTTTCCATCAATCCATCCCGATGTGAGCCGTCGACATAAGTCGAAATTAAGTTCTTGGAAAGTAATCATAACAAAGTAAAACAAACAAATGCAAAACAAAGAAATGTAGTTTTCAGCACTTGGTAATAATACTTATGTAATGTAAATAAAATTCACCGAGCTTCGAAAGGTTAAGATATAGGAACGTAATTCCAAAAATAAGTTTCGCATTTTTTTTTCCACACGGAAACTTTAGTTCGGAAAACGAATACACAATGGCATCATGAACTATACACTTTGCATTATTTTTAAACATAGTCACACCCGACACTGATACATTTGCCGTAGTGTGAAATTTATTCGAAGGAACTACTCTGTCTAAACTCGGTGCCCTGCGATGCAATGAGTTTTCCTACAGCCTCCTCCGATTTAGCATTGTTTTGGAAGTTACAGCCTCACCAAACTCGGACCCGAAAGTTTACGAATGAGACCAGGTTCTTGAGTGAAGGTATTATGCTCTTGGTTGAAAATGCAAAACCACACAAAGCAATGTTCACAAGATCACATTCGTCACTTTCGAAAGGAGAGATTGGATCGGACATTCCGCTGTTTACTTAAAGCCGCACTTTGGGAACACCACTTCTAAAACATTGCTGAGGTAGAGCAGGCTGTGCGTCAATTCTTTGCATCGCACCGAGTTTAACAGAGTAGTTTCTTCAAGCTGATTCCACTCTACGACAAATGTCTCAATGTCAAAACATGATGCAAAGTATATAGTTCATAATGCCATGTTATTTTTGTTGTTGTTGTTGTTGTTTTTATTTTTGTTTTTATTTTCAATAAATTTCCCATGTGAAAGCAATGACGAAACCTACTTTCGGAATGTTTCTAGTACATCATAATTAGCAGATCATTAAGGCAAATTCTGTTAAAAATTTCATAAATACAAATTTTAACTGCTTTCAACATAAAAAATTAACATTTCCTTTTAACATAAAATGGAACACCTTTAGAAATCGCAAATTTTTATTCAGAAATAAGTGGCATGTGAGTTACAAGGGAAATTTTTAAAAATATTTAAAGCGAATTGAAAATACGACAGTAATAATAGGGAAAGCAAAATAATAAGTATATGCAAATACAAGTTCACAAAAAATTAACTTGAAGATCAAAAAACTGTAGCTTATTAGTAAATTGTTTTACTACTGAAGATTTTAAAATATTTTCAAAATGTGGCCAAACATTTTTGCGAAATCTTGTACAACAATTGAAATAGAGCCATTTTAAATTAAGCGTAAAAATAAACATTACTTATGCCGTATCTATAGAAAGCTGAAATTTTTTTTACTGTAATTTTTGCTTTAAAACAAAATTTCGAATAGAAATTTGATTAAAATATTGCAATCTAATTTAAATTTAATGTAAGAGACTCATTTGATTATTTAGTTGATTTAATAATATTTTTAAGGTAATTTATTTTTCTACTGATTTATTAATGTAACAAATTTTAAAAAGAAAAGCATCTTTCGTCAATATTTAAAAAATCCTATTTTGAAAAATTTTCCAAAAGATAGTTGTTGTTCTTTTTATTGGGGCAAACTTTCTTTCCTTTTATTCCATTTAAGTTGATAATTATAAGACAGTCTGAATAAATACACAATTGAATTCAATGTACAAGCCAAGTTTTACGAATATCCGTGCCAAAAATAATATTCGATCAGGCACTTTTTACGGAAAGATGAACTTGCAAATTTCCTTGCAATTTAAATGTATGTTTAATTCATTTAAAGTATTTTTTCAAAAGCTAAAAATTGATTACGAAATATTGTCAGAAATGCAAGCAAGAGTAATTAAAAAATAAATTAACCTTTGCAAAAATATTATCATGCCGCAGAAACAAGGCATGAAATTAATGTTATTTATGTGTTTTAATCTTTTTGTACAATTTCTATCAAATATATAAGTTTAAAAATCTCGAAAATAAAATAAATATTTAAAAATCAAATTTATGTTCACACATTTGTCAGTTGAGAGTAAATTCTTTATTATACATTAAATAAATCTTAAAACACTTTATCATTAAATAAAAGAAAAGTAATAATTAAAGAATAATATGCTGTAAATATTGGTTAGAGAGTTCCAAAGGCAAAAAAGATGGCCAAAAAAGATTTTGGTATAGTGGGCCAGATGCTCTAACCGATTTAACGTCAATAACGTATACCTCATCCTAGATATTTCTTGAAGTATCTATTTTACTTTAAAATTATTCTAAAAATATAAAATATAAAAAACATATTCTCCTAGCACAGAACTAAATGTGATAATCTGCATATATGAAATTTTAGAAACATCAGCTAAAGTTTCTATTCTTAAATTCAAAAAAAAAAAAAAATGAATTTAAGCCTTAGCCAAGATAAAATGCAAAAAGTGTTTCTCGTTAGTCATTCAGGAATATGACTAAAGTAATCATATTATGCATAGAGGAAAATGGAGTCAAAACCGCATACCTTATTATAAGTTCTTCTTCAAGAAACAGTTTCCAACTGAATTAATGCAAGGTTTCGTAAATACTCTGCATTTATTCTTGTGTGCAAAATAATATTTAAAAAATAATTATTATTTAATAATAATTTTATACCATGTTTTAAATAAATTATTATTTATTTAAAAAAAAAACATATCTGGTCTATTGATTACTGTAATTTAAAACATACTTTATATAAAAAAAACTTCATTTAATACACTATTATATTTAAATTTATTAACATTATTACAAAAAATATCCTTCATGGCTACCTCGAGTAAATTAATTCATTATATAGGGTGAACAAAAAGGTCCAGCCCATTTTTCAGAAATAATTAAAGCATGGATTTTATATTACAGGTGAATGATACTCCGAGGATATGCTAACAACAGAAGAATGAATTAAGGTTGTAGCGGCCCGTTTGCGTGATCAGACATTCGAGGAGACATTTCCTAGAAAATTTGGAAGAGAGGCTCGAACACAGGAAATATCCGAAAAATTGTGAACAAAGTGGCGTGGGGGTTCAGCAAGGATCAGGTCTACAAGATTAAGGTTACAAATGATACAGTCCTAAAAACAACGCATTAGCCAAGCATGCGAAATGATCACTGTGGGGATGTTGGAAAAAGTATTTCGAGCTACACTGATCCGGTGGGAAACTTGTTTCGAACTTGATGGACATCATATTGAAAAGTACTAATATGTTGTATAATACTATTGAAATATAAAATTCATGATTAAATTATTTCTACAAAATGGGCTGGGACTTTATGTTCACCCTGTATGACAGAGAAAAAGATTGCACACGATAAAATACATTGCCAAAATACAAGGATAAATATTGCCGAACACGGTCTTAAGTGCACCGATTGGATAAAATCGCATGAGTCACTGGTTTTTCAAAGCGTTCAGTACTGCTAACCGATGTGCAGTCAATGTTGTTTAGCGGCTGTAACCAAAGCCGTCTCGAGTCTCTAAGCCAAACACAAGGTTTTGTGACGTCACGGTGAGAGGCCTATTACAGCTGTGGAAAACATAGGCGATATTAAAAATATATCAGCTCTTTCCTTTACATTCCAACTTATTTCCACAACATGCAGAAAATAAAACATGCCTTTAATTCAAAAGCGCTAACTAAATACTTTTTTTTTTCAATTTCGATCACTCGCAACAGCAATAATGCAAATAATACAAGAACAATGTCAATGAAAATATGCATCAGAATCAAGTCACATTAAAGAAAGTTAGTTAGTTGAATAATAATAATAATAATAAAAGTCCAAGCGTTAAATTTATTTTAGGTGAACAGTTTTTATTACATATTCTGTTTTTAAATTTAGAAACAATATCAATTATTGTATATTTTATATACAATAAACAAAGTTCTCTACAAAACAAGATATTGTGTTACATAAATTAGCGGTTTAAACCCCTAAATTTAATTATTTTGCTTTCATTATTTCACTTTCAATAATAAATTAATACTAAAAAGCCTTCCAATAAAAAGCAACATTTAAAAATTAAGTAGATGAAAAGTAAATGTTAAAAAACAACAAATTAGAGTTCTGTTTTATTTTTATTACTCATTGTGGCTTAACTATCCTATTAAATACTTAGTGTTTTGAAACCTGTATATAATAAATTTAGTATAAACAAATAGTAAAATTAAGGAATACATGAAATTAAATATTCAAATTCATATACAAGGGCGTGCGAAGAGAAAACTGCGCCCGAGGCAAAATGTCAGTTTGGCGCCCTTCCCCCTACCCAACTTTTTCTTACAACAGGCCACAAATGACATTGTAGTATAAATTTGGTGCCCCCTTTGGCTCTCCTGGAAAAGATTCCAAGGTCATTAAATGAATTTGTGCTCCGAAAATTCAAATGAAATTCTGTTCAAAAATCTAATTTAGTTTTAAGGACCTTTCACAGTTTTGAAAAATATTAAATTGTAATTAAAATAAGTGTTTCAAACCTAGCTCATCCTTATTTGCACATATGAAACTAACATGGTGTTTAATATTGAACTAGTTGTACCCTCGAATTTTTTATCATCATATTCTTCTCTTAGCATGAAACGAAATTATTACAACAGTTTAATAAGAAATATCTAACTGCAGTCTGAATAAATACGCTTTAAATAAGTTAAACATTATTCTAATATCATAATGAAAAATAAACTAACTTTCCTTTTCAACTATTTCAAAATTAAAAGGGATTGATAAAATTTTATTTATTTATTTATTTGATATCATAAAAATGTGTTAGCTTTTTATTATTAAAGCAGAAAGAAATAGAGAAAAATATTATAACAAGTTGTTTTATAAACAACTCGCTATAGTATTCTTCTATTTCTGTTATAGATGGCGCCATGACATTTATCCGGTTAAAATACAAATTTAACATCAAAACTGTTTAATAAATATTTGGGAATTATTGGAATGAATTCAACATAGAACCATATCTAGCTGACATATAGTCGTTTTATAAACAACTCGCTAGAGTATTCTTCTATTTCTGTTATAGATGGCGCCATGACATTTATCCGGTTAAAATACAAATTTAACATCAAAACTGTTTAATAAATATTTAGGAATGATTGGAATGAATTCAACATAGAACCATATCTAGCTGACATATAGGAGTTTCATTGAAAATAATATCACTGTAAGAAAGGCATTACAAAAATTACTACGTTTTCCTAACAGAACAAATATTCTAAACATCACTCACGCTACTTGCAATGTTTTGAAAGCAAAATAGAAATATTCCGGAGAATTGACGGAAAACTTACTGAATTTATGCGAATTTGCAATCTCAAAATATCAGTTACAGAAAGTGTTCTGTTTCTTCTCGGAAAAATGAAACTATTCCGCAAAACTGTATGAAAAAATTTGTGTATATTAACGGATTTTTTTACAGTGTAATGTGAAATTTGACATAAGTTTTAATTTTAACTGGTAAATGGAGACAGTTTAAAAAAAGCAGTTCATGAATGGAAAACTTCCTATGTAATACAATTTCTGTGCTACTATTTTGACGCTATTAATTTAAAATTTGGCATGTTTTTTTTTTTTTTTTAAAGAACATTTGCTAAAAAATAGAAAATTTAAAAGAAAATGAACGAATGATATTCGAAAAACATTTCAAATTAATATTTTTTTCGAGCTGTAACATCTATAAACTTGAAATTTTACATGACTGTAATTTTCAAATGGAAATTCCCACACAGAACAGTTTCTGAAATTGCAAAATTCTGTAGGGTTAGATGAGTAGAAACATTTTAAATCTCGTTTTCTTTTGAACTACCAAGCCAATTTCAAAATTACTTTCTGAATAATATTGCTGTCAGCCTCAACAACAGTGCTTTAAATTCAGATTTTTTTAATTCTTTTGAATATAAAAATATGAAACTTGATATTGTGATCACTTTTAAGACGCAATTGCTAAGAAGGAAAGTTTGTTAAATCTCAGAAATTATCGGAGCTCGAAATTTTTTATTCGCCATGCAGGTTATTATTAAGGAGGTCTTTCTACCAAAGGAAAGTTATAAAAAAATCGATTTTGAAATGGGAGTAATTGGATGGGGATATAATTTTATTTCCACCGGAGTATCTCTGAAACTGTCAACATAGAAATTTTATTTTCGACACAGAATAATTTCAAAGACGCAGATGTGCAAGAACACACACACACACACACACACACAAATACATATATATGATTTTTTTGTACTAAATTTAAGCTTAAAAAGTGTGAAGAAAAGAGAAAAATATTTGTCGTGTCAGTATCAGATTTAAATTTTCTCTGCAATAAGAGCAAACACAAGTACCAGTAAGTGTTATAACAAATTAAAAAGATAGCAATATAGAAATGTGTTTCCTATTTATATAAGCATGTGCTGCATATCTACCTTTTCGCCACAGAAAAATGAACGACGATTTATGGTGATTCATATTATACTAATATCGTTAAAAATAATAATTATCTTGTTTGCTGAAAATAGACGCTGAAACCACTTAAACCGATTTTGAAAGTTATTTCACTGCACTATAGTTTATTAGTAGAATTCCTAAGTAGAATGCAATGCATTTATGTTTTGGTAAGGGCTAGCTGCAAATTGGTTGGACTGAAGATTTTCTCATTAATTCAAGTCTCGTTGTCACTAAAGGCAGTACTAGAATGAAGTTCCCATAAATATTAATTAAATATTAATATTTAAATTGTCTACTAGCAGTATAATTTCTCCTAACATCACATAAATACCACTTGACATACATCAATAACTATACATGAAAAGTTTTATCTGTAGTAATACAAAAATATTAAATTTTTTCGTTAATTGGAAACTAATTAAAAATTATAAAAGTAATTGAAAACTTACTGACATTATACAACCACTTTTAAATTTAAAATCGTATTTTTACAAATTTTAAAATGCCACCACTTTTACACTTACTTTTATTTTATTCGCATTCAAAAATGATGAATTCAACCTATGTGAGAGTGAATGCTAACTTTTTTTATGTTATGATACATAAATATAAGTTAAATACACTGTTCAAAACAATTAAAGGATATTTGAAGTTTTATATAAAATAAAGATATAAACGAAATTTTTTTTGCCGAAAGTAGAAGAAGAGAATCACAAATGCAAATTTTTCTGGTTTTCAAACTGTGGAGTATGCAAATTTTGAGTTCGACGTCAAAAACGTCGCTTCAGCGGCAGCGAATGAAATTTGACTTTCAACTGGATAAAAGAGAATGAAGACAAGGATGATCGGCATTCAGTGATTGTTTTGTTTCGATGAGTACGATGTGTCAGCGAAGTCATTTGACAAATTCAGAAGCTTGGAGAATTGCTGGTAGGTTAGAAGGGGGACAAACTCAAGCCGAAGTAGCGCAAGCCATTGGAGTGCCACAAAGTGACATTTCCAGGATCTGGAACCGTTTTTTGGAGAGTGGATGTGCAGGCCGAAGACCAGGGCAAGGTCGTACACGGGCAACAATGCCCAATGAAGATCGGTATTTAGCGTTAACAGCTCGGAGACACCGAAACATGAACGCTACTCTTTTCCAACAACACCTTCGCTCGGCTACAGGCACCACGATTTCAACTCAGACTGTCCGAAACCGGCTCCATGCTGTAGGTTTGTATGCACGCCGACCGATGGTATGTGTTAGATTAACATTAAGGCATCGTCGCGACCGCAGGGAGTGGGCAACCGAGTATGTCAACTGGAGGAGAAATGAATGCAGCAATATTCTGTTTTCTGACGAGTCCCGTTTTTCTGTGCATCCGGATAATAGGCGTATTTTCATCTGAAGTGACCGTGGCAGTAGGAATAATCCTGTGTTCGTGCACGAAAGTGTCAGATTTGGCGGTGGAGGAGTGTTGGTGTATGGTGTCATCTCCATTGACGGGCGCACTGATCTCTACATCATTCGATATGGAGCTCTGACTGGTCGCCGATATAGGGATGAGATCCTCAGACCTATTGTAGTCCCTTTCGCTGCAGCAATCGGAGATAACTTCATTTTAAGGGACGATAACTGCAGGCCATATCGTGCAAACCTGGTGGAGGATTTCCTTTTCGAGGAAGGAATCGTTCGAATGGAATGGCCAGCGTGTTCTCCAGACATGAAAACAGAAAGAAGACATTAAATTTAGAATATATATATACTTTAAACATCCGAAACCGTTTTCAATATATACTGTTGTCCAAACAAACCCAAAATCGGTGATTTCTAAAGGAAATGATTGGTTTAAAACAATGACATTTGATACATAAATGCTCCATACTGGCAAATATAATGTAGCAACATTACAAGTTAAAAGAAAGTAAAAATCTTGTGAAGTGCACTCTAGATTAAAAATGATCAAAGCACGACCTATGATATTCTCATAATTAACTAAACTTAACCTGTGGTGTTATAATATATTAACGATCTTGGCTTAGAGTAACTAGAAACAATAGCTAGTCCTTTTTTTTTTTTTTTTTTTTTTTTTTTTTTTTTTACTATGTATTCTGAAGTTTTATACAGCAAAATGTTGCGGTCAAGTAATCAGCATTGATACTGTAATAGAACTACTAATATGTGCGTGGCTATTTCGCTGAACAGGGACCAAACAATGAGCCACCATAGAGCTAATGATGTTGCTGATGACAACTTGTAACAAAAAATAGCACTCTTTTAAAGAGCATTAAATGGAATGAAAATGTCTTAGAGCGATGAGAGAATTGCGGCACGGCGCTTCTTATAGTATTTCAAACATAAAAAGGGAAAAACATGTCTGTTTCAGTTAAGAGTATACAGTAGTCACTTAAAAATACCCGGATGACAATGTTAAATCTATGAAGGCATTACTTTTAAATCACCTAGTAAAACGTTCATTT
Organism: Maratus speculifer; assembly: GCA_964019185.1. Lineage (NCBI taxonomy): Eukaryota > Metazoa > Arthropoda > Arachnida > Araneae > Salticidae > Maratus > Maratus speculifer. The sequence continues at coordinate 272,596,889 of OZ025289.1, read as the reverse complement.
TTTTACTTTTTTTTTTTTTTTTTTTTTTTTTTGTATAAGATAACTGATGGAGATATATAACCGAGCTAGATTTACTTTTTCTATTTTGGTTTCGGATTTTTTTTTAATTACTTTAACTTTCGGAACCGGTTTGAACCGGTTCTGAAATTACAAATATCCTAATGTTAAAAAAAAAAAATGCAATTAAAATCGAAAAATTGTATGCTCTTAAGTGATGGCATTTCCAAGCATCTGGTCACAATATTGCATAGTTGACGCTCAATGGGATTCGGATTTCAAAGATAATAATAATTATTCTATTCGATACAAATAAAAGTTTCTTAATCTTTAAAGGGGTCAGTTTCATGAATTTTACTGAATTGATAGAATTCGTACCACATGAAGACCTGTCGGGAATCGATTTGCATATTGAATCTGGACTCATAAGCAAAGAAGACGTGGGTTCAATACTGCTGAATAAAAAAATATATGTGGATAACTACATGAAAATTGATTTTTCTTTTGTATACGGTAACGTGACGACAGCACAGCGGTGAAATTATGACATCATTGAATATCAAGTTGAATCTTTTACCGCTGTGTTGTGGATTAATATTTCATATTTATGAACGATAATGCGACAGTACATGGAATAAAAATTTATGGTGATTATTTTTGTGAGGTATAAAATATTTTTTGTATGGATTCGTCCGAGCTATTTTTGGATTTTAATCCCATATGCTTGTCATGATCTAAAAATAGCCGCAAGATGGCGTAATCCAAGGATTTAGCATAGCGTAAACTCACTAAGTTATGTACTACTTCAAACTCACCGTTATTACCTTTTTAATTTTTTTTAATTTCATGACAGGTACATTTTAAGTTATAAAAACTAAGCTAAATGTACTTTTATTAAAAGAATATTAAATTTTGAGATCAGTGTGCTTTTTTGATGCTATGGCCCTATAATCCCACAAGATAAATAAATTTAGGCAAAATGTAAAAATAGTTCTACATACACACTGCGCTCATCAATCTCATGTCCTTCTCCATTAACTTCACATAGGCAGCAGTTATAGTATTTCGAATATAGTTGAAAAGTGTTTGCCTGTCCATCTGTCTATCAGTGCTTTAACTCATGAAAATATCCCTGGATTTCCATGTACTTGATACATATTATTGAAGTCCAGTTTGGCATGTTCAGTATTGGAAAGGAAATTTGAACCATTTATATTGCATTTAGAGATACTCTCAAAAATATTCTCTTAGACTGTAATCTAGGAGGATAATCATTTGCAGTGTATTTTAATAGTGTTACGACATTTCAAATTTAATGAAATGTATGTACATTATTGAGATGCACTATAAGATGGTTAATATAGAATATTTTATTTGTAGAAATTATTGCATGCATACAGGAGAACTCAAAAGTGTTTCATTATATTATGGCCTATGAAGAAAAATCTTTTGCGGTGTGTTTTAATGACGTTATATTTTTACAAATCTAATAAATTTGTTGTAAGCTTCTGAAGTAAACTAATACAGGTTTAATATGGAATAAAAAGCATTTATAATTTATTTACAAGGTCACAAAAAAGAGTTCGGTTATAGAATGATCTAAAGCGCAAAAGTTTTCGCAGCGTATCATGTCTAACTATTTCAAACATAATGAAATTTATATACATTACTGAGGTTTACTATAAGATGCTTGCAGTACAATTGTATGTAGATCGCATTTATCACTCAATTACATGAGCGGTAAATGAGTCAACATCAGGGACATGGGTTATCATGTGTCATCATCAGAAGTTTCATCAGGGACATAGTAACAAAAAATTTCGATAATACTGTATCCGAACTGTTGTCTATTAGATGTGATTGCTGAAAGCGAGTTTTCAGTTACGGTATATAACAAAATTTTTACATTCTATGTGGTGTGCTCAAATTCTATAGATCATACATAGGGCTATAAAAAAGAATTCGTAGGCATTACTTATAATATTCGTGAATTTCTTAAAGATGTTTTTTCGTTTAATTAATACATTTTCAAGCTCAGCGAAATTTAGAATGCTAAGCTATGTTTAAAGTGCATAAATGAAATCATATATATGTAAGGCTATACAAAAAAAGTTGATATGTGACGATCTAGGAATAGTAATTCCTGGAAATGTGATTTTATTGTTTGAAGTATGTTTTTACTTGAATTAAATTTTAGCTTAATGTGTGGCGTTTACAGATGTCTGTATATGGTATTTAGGGCCGTACAAAAGAATTGATATAAGTTTCCGTCTTGTGTTAGAAATTTCTGAATGCGAATCTTTAATCGTGATTTGCGTTTTCTTACTAAACTAACTTTTTGCATACTATGTAAAATCTGTAAAGTCTGTAGATCGTACGCAGAGCTGTAAAAAAGAATTGGAGTACTTTTTCCTGCGACAGTTGGTAACTATTGAATGCAGATTTTAAAATTTATTACGATTTTCTAACATGTTCACTTAGGCATCATGTTTACCTTATTAAATTGTGAATTTTTGATAAAGTATTCTGGAAGTGTTGGAAAGTGTATCATAATTTATGCTTGGCGTATGATCTTTGTTTCTTTTTTCTACTTTTGTGACAATTTTGAGTTTAAAATATATATACCGGGTGTCCCAAAAATGACTGATGGATTTTAAAATTCAATACCTTACAAACGGTGACAGCTATTTAAAAAAAAAAATGCAGGAGGGTTATGTATAATGTCAGGAGTTTTTTTACCGCAATTTTTTATTTTAGTTCGCATCTCAAACAATCAGTGGTGCTGACGGCGATTGAAGGCCAGGTCGACGCTTTACTCAGCACTGATCACCTGGCTTTCAATCGCCGTCAGCGCCACCTATTGTTTGAGATGCGAACTAAAATAAAAAATTACGGTAAAAAAACTCCTGACATTATACATAACCCTCCTGCAAAAAAATTTTAAATAGCTGTCACCGTTTGCAAGTTATTGAATTTTAAAATCCATCAGTCATTTTTGGGACACCCGGTATATATATATATATGACTATTGTACGTAGAATAAATCTCTTTTTTTTAATTAAAAATTCCAACTTTTAAAAAAATGAACAAACAATTTTATCAGATAGTAAAATTGGAGTTAACTTTCATCAGCAGGTACAATATATATCTAAAGAAATTACGGAAGTAGCCCGAAATTTTCAAGTGTTTTCTACATCTGCGATGTGGAGGGTTAATCCACTGTTTCACCTATAGTAACGGTCTTACCTGTAGTAGTGATTATCCAATATAAAAGATCGTTTCCTGATTTTTTTTTTTTTACTTTGTTGATTATCATATTAAACAAAATTCCCTGGTGATACAAATTTGTCATGTATTTTTCAATAACTCATATTTATAATATTAGGTAAAAAATGTATGTAGTCTATGCAGGCAGGATCTGATCATTCTGCTATAAAAGGGGAAAAAAGAAAAACACGTAGTATATCATCACTTCAGATAATTAACAAACGTTTTAAATTATTTGTATTGTTGTTAACAATTGTACTGTAATTAGCAGTTATACTGTGTATGTTATCTATGTACTAGAAATGAGTTAGAATCTTTTTTTTTCTTCGGAAACTAAAATTCGAAATCCGAGTCAGAAATATTTTGTGCTATCAGAGCCCAAGATTGAAAGTAGATAACAGAAAAAATGCAGAAAATTGTTAATAACTTTTTAAATATTGCTCAAAGATTCATTTCCATTTTAAAATATTTCTTACTTAGATATAAGTATTAATAATCAATACATAATAAATGACGACGTTTCGTAATTTTTCTATCTCTAAATATCTGTTTTAAAAAGCAAATTTATTATTTAAAGTTAACCACAAGCAAAAATGCGTAAAAGTGTCAATTGTGGTGTTTATTTTTCAATGTTATTGTACACGCTAAAAAAGATATTACTAAGAGGTTGTTAAGAATTCTTTAGGAAACTAGAATTCTTAGAGCTTGTTTTGAAACTGAAACAATTAAAAACCACGTAACAGATTTAAATTTACGGTACAAAAAAGATATCTGTAATGTCTGGAAGAATTTTCTGGGAAACAAAGATGCTTAGAACTTTTTATATGACTGCAACCAAAACAACAACAACAAAAAAAAATCATGTAAATATTCCTAGTTACCAATAAAATTTTAGTAAAAATACAGATTTCTGTAGCGTTACAAAAACTAGTTTTGTAGATTTACATCATTTTTATTTACAATTTATGTATAGATAAAATTTTAGAAAATTTACAGTTTAATAACAAATTCCTGTAGCTTTTTAAAAAAATATATTTTTAGATTTACATTTTTGTCTTTTACAATGGACAGGTATATCATAAATAAACTAGTTTTGTATGTCAGTAACATTAAAGAAGGATTTAAATATGGGATATCACAAGGATGCTTTTTATTGTTACTACTATGGATTGTACAAAGGCTCCGGTTGCAGATAAAATATTTTTCCTTTTATTTTATTATGTTATCTTATTCAATCCATTTCAAAGATTGTAAAATATTTTAATAAACTTATGCTACTTCTCTGAATTACCCAGTTTTTTCTCCTTTTACTGATTTGTGAATAGATAAAAATTTCACTTTGAGCGGTAGCTGTAGGTGCAGATTCACGATCGCTAGTCTCCACGTGGAGTCTAAAATTTTTTTTGTTGACTATTTTTCAACGTCTAAGTCACCATTCTTTAAAGAATTTTGTGTTCTTTCTCGTGATCATTTGACGAAAATCACGTTTTTCTGAAGTCCTCTGACAAGAGTCCATTGCTTTTTTGCAATTCTGTAACAAAATTCGCGTGCTTTTTAGCAATCCTCTAAACGAAATCAGGTTTACTCGCACAATCATTTGACAAAAATCGTGTATTTCTGTGATTCTTTGACGAAAGTCATGGATTTTTTACAATCCTTTGAAAAAATTATCTTTTCTTCTGCAATCTTTTGACAAAATTCGCGTTATTTCTTCATTTTTCTCAGAAATTAAATCCTGGTGACGACTGGATTATTTGGTCCCTTAGAAATATTGGGAATCTGCATCTATATCCTTATGCCGTTTCGGGCCCAAAATCAAATTCGGGCTCACAGGTTCATGCTGAACCCATATTAGTTATAATAAGTACAACAGGTTTTTTTATAAAACATGCAGAAGTCATTCATTATAAAATGAATGAATACGAATTCAGAAATATGTGAAAAATATTGGTGAAAAATAGTACTAGTATACAAAAGATCTTTTAATTCATAAAATAAGTTGTAACTGTGAAATATTCATAAAGAGTAGCAAAATGTTAAATTGAAAAATCAAAGTAAACAGTTAACATTCCAAGAAATATGCAAAAAATTAATAGTTACGAAGGCAGATCATTGTTTACAAAAAATTGTCCTTCATTTGTACGGACGTCTAATTTTATTTCAGATTTTATTTGCCATTTCAGGTTCCAAAATGTCCTAAGATTAAAATCAGAGAATTGTTATTTTAAAGTAAACTAATTAAATATAAGAATGAGTAAAACAGGTAACTTTGAAATACTTTAATTAAATTTCAGAATGAATAATTTTTTCAGCGCCCCAATGAAAAAAAATTTTCTTCCTCATTTAACTTTAATTTATTCATTGAAAAAAATATTTTTTTCCAGTAGTATTTACTTTTTTCTTTCTTTAATAAAATTATTGAGTTTTTGAATGAACATTCATGAAAACTACACTCATATAAATTATTTATTTTAATTATGTACAAAAGAAATAAATAATTAAAGTGATAAAATAAATTTCTTGCAACGGATAAAATTTTGTTTCGTAAATATATTCAACAGTTTTTTATAAAGCATAAGAAATCCCATATAAAATGAATGACACGTGTGCAAATATATAAGTAATAAAAAAGAATATTGCCCAGTTAAACTGATGGCATTGAGCTCACAGGCTACGCATACTAATTGTACATTACAGTCTTGTATTTTCGTTAATTCCGTTCGAAAAAAAAATTAAAAAGGGGTAACAGCTCTCCCCTTTCTCCTTTTTTATACTTAATCATTGAACCTACTAAACTATCAAGTACATGCTTTATCATATTCAAAAACCTATATCCAAAATTCAGAGCAAATCGGATAATTCTTAATAAAAACCCATTTGGCATTTATATAATTTAAGAGGAGTTATTCTCCTCTTTTATACTTAACCATTAAACTTCCAAAACTATTCAGAGATTTGAACGAAATCTGACAATTCTAATTGAAAAATCCATTTATACAAGTTAAGGGGAGGGGCATTAGAACCCCCGTTCCCCCTGTTTATACTTATTCTATGAACACCTAATAACAGCCACGGTATTGCCTCATCAGAATGATCCTATATCTAAATTTTGAACGAAAACTGTTAATTCTGCATGAAAATCCCGTTTATATCAATTAAGGGGAGGGGCATGAGCCCCCCGTTCCCCCTGTTTATACTTATTCAATGAACACCTAATAACAGTCACGGAATCGCCTCATCAGAATTCCTATATCTAAATTTTGAACGAAAACTGTTAATTCTGCAAGAAAATCCCGTTTATATCAATTAAGGGGGGAGGGCATGTGCCTCCTGTTCCCCCTGTTTATACTTACTCAATGAACACCTAATGACAGTCACGGAATCGCCTCATCAGAATGATCCTATATCTAAATTTTGAACGAAAACTGTTAATTCTGCATGAAAATCCCGTTTATATCAATTAAGGGGAGGGGCATGAGCCCCCCGTTCTCCCTGTTTATACTTATTCAATGAACACCTAATCACAGTCACGGAATCGCCTCATCAGAATGATCCTATATCTAAATTTTGAACGAAAACTGTTAATTCTGCATGAAAATCCCGTTTATATCAATTAAAGGGGAGCATGAGCCCCCCGTTCCCCCTGTTTATACTTATTCAATGAATACCTAATGACAGTCACGGAATCGCCTCATCAGAATGATCCTATATCTAAATTTTGAACGAAAACTGTTAATTCTGCATGAAAATCCCGTTTATATCAATTAAAGGAGGGGGGGCATGAGCCCCCCTTTCCCCCTGTTTATACTTATTCAATGAACACCTAATGACAGTCACGGAATCGCCTCATCAGAATGATCCTATATCTAAATTTTGAACGAAAACTTAATTCTGCATGAAAATCCCGTTTATATCAATTAAGGGGAGGGGCATGAGCCCCCCGTTCCCCCTGTTTATACTTATTCAATGAACACCTAATAACAGTCACGGAATCGCCTCATCAGAATGACCTATATCTAAATTTTGAACGAAAACTGTTAATTCTCTTGAAAATCCCGTTTATATCAATTAAGGGGGGGCATGAGCCCCCGTTCCCCCGCTTATACATATCGAATGAACTCCAAAAACTAATCAGGGAAGCGCCTTATCAGGATATACCTATATACAAAATTTCAAGTGGATCCGATATTTTTATCATGAGTTATCGCGTTACGCACGAACAGAACGTACATACAGAACGGACGGGCACATAAGCTCTCAGGCTATGATAGCCTGTGAGCTAAAAAACAAAAAATATATCGAAAATTTTATAGTATAGAAAATTTGTACAGAAAAGTTTCAGTTATTAACATACGGAGGAAAATACATTCACATTTTCTAACAAGAATTTTTGAGATTTTATATTCTTAACAACTTAACAAAAAAATGTAAGTGTTTTAACAATAATATGGTTCGTTTGTATTTTAGCCATCCTTAAAATTTTTCAAAGCATAAATTTACAATTTATTAAGTAATATAAACTTTTAAAATTAATTTTTTCTTTGGTATTCTTGAAAAAAAATCGAATCAGATTATGATAGAATAAAATAGATCATTTAGCAATCAAATTTTCCACATTTATTTCAAGGAATTCTTCCCTATTACCGTAATTGTACCGAAATTAATATTTCAGAATGAAACGCGAACTTCGTTTATATTTCAGATTTATTTTCATATTAAATCATCAACATTTTCATAATAAAAAATCACCTATAGTTTATTTGATTGTTTAAAAGACTAGTTTAAATTGCTGTGTGGATTTCTTAAACCAGTGATTTATTGCAAAGATTTAATATTCCATACCTAAAACGTTACTTTTATTCTTTTTAGGTGCGTTCGTAATTATGTAAATACGTAGCACCTATTGTTGTCGCTCAGTCCGTCCGTCTGTCCGTCTGTCTGTCCGTCTGTCTGTCTGTCCGTCTGTCCGCATATAACAACGCAAAAACCACCCAACCGAATCGTTTGAAATTTAAAATACATAATTATACCATAATTTTGTGGAGTCATTTCAAATTTTATGAAAATCGGATGGATAGATCAATTACAGGGACATTCAAAAGGATTCCGTTATATTACGGTCAATAGGGAAAAAACTTTTAAATGCATTTTAATCGTTTGAAATTTAAAACATATAATTATTGCGTAATTTTGTCGAGTCATTTCAAATGTTATGAAAATCGGATGTATAGATCAATTACAGGGACAATCAAAAGGATTCCGTTACATTATGGTCAATGGGGAAAAAGTTTCAAATGCATTTTAATGGTGTTACACTCATTCGAACATAATAGAATTGGCATGAATCTATGAAATATATACTAAAATATGCATTCTGTACAATCTGTGATGCAAAGAATTTTTATTACTAAATTACAGGGCCACACAAAAGTATTCCACTATATAATGCTATACGGGGAAACATGGTTTGGTACGTGTTTTAATTATATTCAACTATTTCACATTTTATGATAAGATATACGTTGCTGAGGTGTAATAAAAATTACTTCCTGCATATTTACAGAAACGTAAAGATTTCGACTACTATACTGCATCCGGAGTACGCTCTACTATATCAGCAAGATCTGAATATTTTTAAAACTTCGTTAACGTACGAACGCACCTCATTTGCTACGTTCACGTGCAATTTCTAACTTGTTTAATAATAATTTGTTGGAAGAAAAAATAACATGTGTTGTCAAAAATTTCAATTTCCTGCTATAATAAAATCATCCTTCTTAATTAATAGTATTTTTCAATTCTATGGCTCGTTTTTGTAAATAATGAAAAAGAAGTACTACAAATTTGTAATACTGCTTTCCTTTTTTAAAACAAAAAATAATATTTATAGATGTAATTTAAAAATTTAACTTAAATTATATTCTGTGTGAGTTTTAATGCATAAAATATTTAAAAAAATTATTGTGGAACGTATTGAAAAATTCGATAAAAACTTACGAGCAAATTATGCGATACAATCTTTAATCACATTATAGTGTGGCGTAGATACTTGCATTGCAGCGACATTAGTCCACTAACGGAGTTTCGCTTCCTTCACTGGCTGTTTTTCCTCAAATAAACCTCAAATTAAACAAAATTAATGAGAGTTTGTGCTATCAACTCCGATGTCAAATCAAGCGAAATTTTAATGTGATTTTATTTTAATTTCCTTCGAGATTTAATTTATATTTTAATCATTGTTGTTCACGTTTCTACACCATTTTTAAACTCTTTCAACTTAAATTTAATCAGAGTAATGGCTGAAATTACCCTAGAAAATTTTCCGTACAGAAAACAATTGAAAAAAAAATCGGCGCGAAACGCAAAGAACACAAAATGTCACATTAAGAACTCGTAAAATCTGAACAAATCACAGAGGCAGAAAATTACTGCACTGATTTGCCCGCTGCGAGAAGTGAAGTTCTCTAATTTCATATATATGTGCCTTTAGATGTTCTTTATCATTGAGTTTTGCACGTTTGTATATTTCTAAATAAATGTGTATAAAATTGATAAACTTATAGCAATATGAGTCAAGTGATTACCAATTACAAATTTATATTCTTATTTTTAAAAGAAATATTTCATGAGAAAAGAGGAAACTATGTCTGTAAAATATTTTGTATTCCTGCACTTTGTTACTTTAACAGATTTTTTTTCTTGTAATGCAAACCTTTTTTTTATTTGTATTTTTCTTTCCTTTTTTACAGTATGAAAACTTGCTAGAAAATATTGAGGAAATTTTTGTGATTCATTTAAATATACTTGAAAAAATAAAACTAATGGCAAACAACTTATGTGAAAAAAGCTTTGTTTGAATGCAAATTTTTTAGATACGTTTTTTACAATCAATATTTTTTAAATGCCCATTGAAAACATCCAAGAGTACTTTTATAAGAAAAATATCAAATATACATTCAAATAAAGTTTTGAAAATGTTCATATCTATATTTTAATATGGGCCACATATCAGATTTTAATATCTGTAGAAATCGACAAATATTTTGTAACTTAGCAGAATATTTTTTATTGTAATGATTATAATGATTTCAGTGCACAGTTTGATTACATTACTGTCAAATTTGTGTTTTACTTATGTTATATCACCTATTAAATAATAATAAAGTTTTACTTCCGTTATAGAATATTATACGGAAATTATATTGTTTTAGATATAAAAAACATTAATCTTTGGTAATTGAGCTGCACACGAAAAAATATTTATGTTTTAAATATACAGTCGGCTTTCTTTAGTTCAAACTCATCGGGACCACAAGAAATGTAGATTATCCAGAGTTCGAATTCTGGAACGTATGAGAGGGAAACATGTTTAAAGGGGTACTATATCAAAGGAATTAATGTTATAGTATTTTTTAATTTATTTCGATTGCTATCATTAGAATATGACTTAATATAAAATTAAAAGATATAAATACGTAAACTAGTTAAGGGATTAGGAACAAGTACAAACGAAGATGGGTAGGAGATGTTATTGATATACAGATGGGGCACTAAAGAGCGGATATCAAATACATGGGACTATATGTATACTTGTTCAAAACAATTCTGACAAAAACGAAAGAAATTTATTTCAAGGATCTGAAGTCCAGGAGAATGTAAGGAAAAATGAAAAATCGGAATCTCGTTAGTTCGAATTAAACGAAGTAATATGAAAATGAGTTCAAATAAATGAAAAAGTTTAACATTATTCTGCTATTGAAAATTTCAGGACTTCATGTTTAGTTCGACTTAAGCGATGATTCGATTTATCCGATTTCAAATTAACGAGAACTGATTGTATTTTCCAATCATAAAAATTCAGTAAATTGAATTGAAATTGCATTTGAAACAACAATTTTGTTTATACAGCGGTTTAAAAAGTCAAATTGGGCTATGATTAGAACTTTAACAACTGTGCAATAAAAGAGAATTTAACTGGTCCTGTTTTACCACCATCCATAAAATGTCAGGGTTACTCTAGGACATACCGTAAAATGGGATGAATCGGAACACTTTTCAACTTTGACGTTAAAAAAAAGCAACAACTGATTTTTTAATTTTTTTATTTTTCTACTGGAAACTTCGGTCTTGTTTTGTTCTTTACTTTTTAAGCAAAAACGAAACATTTTTACTGTTTATATACATATTATATAATTTTTTAATGGTGTTCCGATTCACCCCGCAGATAGGGGTGAATAGGAACAAATGTTATAATTTTTAATTTTTCCGATTCAGACTTTAATAGGGTTAATAAAAACAGGTAATAATGATAAGGGAGGAATAGAAACGCATAGCTATTGTGAATCAAGCCTTTATTTTACATACAAGTAAAGATATGATTTTTTTAAAATTAGAAAACAGCTTTGAAATTAAGAAAAATTAAAATTTATTTTAAGAAATTATATTCGAATTGCAGAAGTAGAATTTAATTCAAATTCAACCCTGTTCTGTGTTATCCTTTGCTTGTAGTCATTGGGTAAGTGAAAATATTGAATAGCCCCAATCGATGCATGTATTAATACGATCTACTAATAAGCCCTCATCCCCAGCCCTTAGTACTGTTTGCATCCCTCTCTTTTTTAATTGTTTTTTTCATTTTGAGATGTTTGTGTAATGTTGTGGATGTCAAAGAATAATTTTGTGAAGTTTTTCTAACTAATTTGCTATTTTTAAATTCTTTTATTGTGTGTTCCATGTCTGTTGGATTAGGCGTTGACTTTTTTTTTAACCAAGCAATTTCTTGGACCCTTTAAACCCTTCAAGTAGTTAGAACGAACAAAATATTGTTACAATACATATTCACACATATATTTTCATATATTACATGAAACTATTACTGTGTAGAAAAATAAACCATGAGAGAATATGTATTCCGATTCACCCCATAACTCTTAAACCTCTGATGTTACAAGCCATTTTTCATTTTTTCATTATGTTATTTAGAAATAAGTAGAATTTAATACAGCATATCGTTTACAGGACTATCATTAATTAAATATCCCCTCTCTTAGGTTTAGAATACGAAAAATACTGTAGTTACAGACAAAGTTTTGAAGACGTTGACAAAATGAGTGTTTTGAGGATCCTCTTGAAGTTTTTCTATATACCACAGTAGTAGTGCCAACATGTCGAAACTGAATTTCCCAACTCTTAATGTTATTACCTTCTTATAAAAAAAATTGGCTACTACAAATATCATCACATATATTTGTAATGAATTTATTTGTATGATCGGGAAGTTTCGTTCCTATTCACCCCGCTGTTCCTATTCACCCCATTTTACGGTATATAATATGAAACAAAATGATTTATTTTACATTGCAGATGTGTTTGACGGTTCACACACCGCCCCCTGAAGTCTAGGCCTGTGCACTCACACAAAAATTACGGATATCGAAGGCGGATTTTTTTTTTCAGCGTATGTATGGTCCCTTGCTTTTTCGTACTTATGATATTTAAAAACTTTTCCGCTTTATTTTTTTTTAGATTACGCAAATCAAAGAAATATTTTATAAAATACTGGTGTTCATATTTAAGGAACCGTACATACGTTAAAAACAAATCCGCTTTCGGCAGCCGCCAATTTGTCTCAGCTTGCATGCCTATTCTTCAGGGTGCGGTAATTCACAGATTCGCCAACTCATTCGAGGTGAAGATTTCATCGAAACAATGCAGAACTTTAAAATAACGCTTGGTTGGTATTCAAAAATCTTTTCAAAGACTTTCGCCAGTATAAAATTATACTGATTGTCTAGCAACTTTTAAAAAACTTCAAAATCATTGGTTGCAACATGAGCATCAAACTTGATTCTCTGCATAATTCTCTTGATGACTTCCTCTGAAAATTTCTGTGCAGTCAGTGATAAGCAAGCTGAGTGGTTTCAACAAGATTTGTAGCACATGAAAAGAACGGTATCAAGGTAGATGGAATGAACATATGATGGATGACAATTTTTGGAGCACCAAACGAGATTGTCCAAAAATTGAACACTTCATGAAATGCCAAAAACTAAAATTTTTAGCTTAATATGCATATTTTTTGTTTTTTACTATTTGTATGAGCACATTGTAACTTATAATAAGTATATATAGCCGTTGTATAAATAATATATCTGGAAATTTTTTTTTCATTTACTTTTTATATTGATATTAAGTATAATTTTTAAAATATCCTGTAACTTATAACGTTGATGTTATAGAAAAAAACTGACGTCAGTTTTGGATTTAGATGCCGAAATTTTGCCAAAAACAAGTTTCAGATCTAAATAAACAAAATGTATGTTCTCCAGCGTAATTTTTTAGAGTTTTTTTCGCTTTTTTTTCCGAGATTAAACTAGTCAAAGAAATCTTTTACAAAATATTGTTGTATAATTTAAGGACAATACATACGTTTAAAAAATCCGCTGTGTCAGCTCTCAGGCATAGTATTTAGGGGGAGATTTACTGCAAAAGACAGTGCATTGACGTTCAGCAAAATCACCGTCATTTAGTACATAAATGCAAAGATATCATGCAATTACTAAAATTACCTTAAAATGAACAAAAATAAGCATTTTTGTTAATCCTATTTTTTTTTACTAGGACTGTAGCGATATTTATTTAAACCAGAAATTATTTCTCTAAAATAAACCAAATGTATAATCTAGGCCAGCGGTTCGCAAACTTTATTGGTACGCGACCCACCTCTAAGTAAAAACATTTCTCGCGACCCATTTAATATAATGGTGTATATCAGAATGGAAATTGCTTATATAAGATCTATAAGATATTTGCTGTCCTATTCTATGAGAAAGGCAAATTTTCATACGAAGGATACATTATCAATGAAAACAACAATTCTTAATTCCACTATGTGTAAGTGGAATAATAATTAATACAACACACAAACTAAAAAGATAATTGAAAATACATTTAATTATTAGCAAATCATAACTACATAATCAGTGAGTTTTCTGGCAATGGTTTTTACCGATGCAAGCATCTATATCAGGATTAAAACTTGTTAATTTCAACCTTAATTCACTTTCAACACACAGTTTTATCTGTACTTGCTTTTTAAAAACAGTCAGGTACAAAAGGCATGTTCAAACGAGTATGTTGAGTTGAATTCCATCAAGGAATTCAAAGCTCATTTAGATGTTTGTGGATATTCTGCTCGTATATTTCTTCATAAGGAAATTAAAGAATTTCTCTTAAAATATTATTTGCTTTTGAAATTGGTATTTTTTATTTAGCAGACAAAATACAAAATATATTTGTGTGACAAACGTCGATTGTTTCAGTGACCCACTAAAATAGTGCCGAGATCCACCAGTGGGTCACGACCCATAGTTTGGGAACCGCTCATCTAGACAATAATAAGTTTTAGATAGCTTTAAATAAAAATTCTGAAACAGATTATTTTCATAAAACGTGGGTAAAAGTTCCGGTTTTTCTGGGCTGAAGAGGAATGACTGTGAAAAACCGGAACCTCCGTCTATTCTAACATATATCCTGTTATAAATGCCTTTAACGTCTTGCTTAGGTACGTCATGATTTTTTTTATGATTAAAGAAGATTATATTTTTTGTTAGTAAGATTTTGTAATCCAGGTTTTATCATTTCAAAGTGTTATAACACATGTTTTAAGAAAAAAATAGACTTAAATTCAAGAAAATTAAACAAATGTGTCTGCGATTGTAATTTTCTTTTCTGTTTTTGCATTTTTGTGTTAACTTTTTGATATGCTAATAATGTTTTTTAGGCAAAAGTTAATAAATATAATTTATCCTTCCATTTAAAATTATACACTTTCCTTAAATTATAAGAGTAATAATTATCACAAGTACTTACTATAAAGTGCGGTCTGCATTTTTGCCGATCCCACCGAAGCTGGCATAAGGGAGAAAATACGGGCTTCTGATTGGTTGAATAATTTAAAGAGCATTTTATTTTGGTTCAGTTTTCAGTTTACATTTATTTAATCATCAATTTCTGTTTGAAACATTTTGAAAGATAGATTTTAATAAATTTTCTTCTGATTTTACATATGTATGTACAGATAAAGAAATATTTTCTAGAATTTAGATTGAAAGAAATTAATGATGATGATTCTTAATTGTTCTGCATTACTTTTAAATAATAAGAAGAAAATCGAAATTCCTCCTTTTTAACTATTTTAACATGATATGCACATATAGGCTCCTAATACGCACATCCACATTCAGAACAATTTATTTAGAAACAATAATCACATTTCCTTTTTATGGCGTCAATATCGCTACATTTACAAACCTAATTGTTATTTATTACTTTTTAAAAATGCCATTTCTTCTTCGTATTATTAATACTGTAACATAATATATCTATATACGCTCGTAATACGTACATCTGCATTCAGAATAATTTATTTACAAACAACAATTGCTCTTTAAATTATTAAACCAATCAGAAGCCCGTATTTTTTTCCTGTGATAGCTTCGGTGGGATAGGCAAAAATGCGTACGGTCTTAATAGTTGATTTGTGCTGCAAACATTTAATATTTTTCAGCTGTGTTTAAAAAAAATAGGCAACAAAGAAATTTTACTGTTGATTTATTTGTAACATTAATCAACAATGAAATTATTCGAGAATGATTTACATTTGTATCCTTATTTATTTTATTTGCTATTTCAACTGATCCTATAAAAATAGACAAATAGTAAACTTTATTGCATTTTAATTGCAATCTAAATATGCGTAAAGACGCAAATTTTAACCATAAGCTTCTAAATGAAAATTTTAATGTTCATTTAGACAATTAGATGTGTAAGTAAGGCCAGTTCCTGTAACATTATCAAATCCCGTTTAAAATACAACTTTTGTCCATAAATTGCAAATATTTCAGGTGACGGTTTAAAATAATTTTCCTCAAAAGAGTCTCAACTATCTCAAAAATAAATAACCTTTACTGTAAACGTTTTTTTTCGGTTGGAGGGGGAATGATTTTACAAAAATCTTTAAAGACTGTGCCAGACAAAGAGATAAATGTAAGAAATTTCAAAAAAACTTTAATTCGTTTTAAATGTCTTTTTAAACGCAAGTGAAAGAAAATTTTCTCTATCCCAAAGGGACAAAATAAACCTTCTAGTACATCTTGCAACATATTTAATGCAATATTTTTCGTTCTTTTATGAATCATTTATTAGTAAAAACTTATTTAAAGTTCTTTGTTTCAATAACCAACAAATTAATGTAATACCACAATAATAAATTTTATTTTACTGTTTTCATAACAGAAAACATTTGTGTTAAGTCGCAGAAAATAAACATATACCCGTGCTTTTTTTTCATATTGTACATCGTGTTTACAGGCGGTTTTTTTTTGTGTCGAGTTACATTGCTGATTTTCTTTTCAAAATAATAAATTATTTATATTAGTTGTCTTATAAAATATTAAGAACGTCATACCTTAAAAATCATTTGAATGAGTTGATGATTATACTTCATGTTTCCGATATCAATATTTAACATTTTCATATCAATAGTTTCCCAACATTAATATTTTTACTTGGGGAGAGGGGGCAATGTTCATGTGGCCGTAACATTCCTTGAGCTACACGTGCTTCCTGGGTGGGCTAAATAAGTAATAATTTTGTAGCCGAGATCACCATTTATGATCAACTTTTTGTTTCCCAGGTTAAAACATGAAGCAATGGGCAAGATTCGTTGCGCGTTCTGCAGTGGAATGCTGGTGGGCTTACCCAATCTAAAAGGACCGAGCTTATAAAGGTCTTGAACAGCAAGAAAGTAGATATCTTCACAATAATGAAGACAAACAAGGTAAAAAATGATATGGAGAGATTTGCTTTTCCTAGCTATAATGTATTTCCTTTGGAGAAAGAAAGGAAAATAGGCGGTGGTATTTTGGAGTCAGGAACACTATCACTTCGAGCATTAAAATTATAAAACCTGTGGGTGAAACTACTGATAAGATAAATATTTTTTTATTGAGTTGTTTGATGAATAGCAGGCACTTTAAAAAATTCTCAGTATATGACCTTCCCAATAACAAATACAACATTGATTGATGTCATTTGATTAATCGCATTCAGTTGATGTCAACAGAAGGACAATTGTATTATGTAACTCCTTGTATATGGATATACAGAGAGTTCCCCACACATTCAAAGAAGTCATAGTAGGCAGCAATGGGATAATAAATTGCAATAGATTGGGAGCCGTAAGCTGATTACTTAATCAAAAATATAGGGTGTTTTATCCTAACTGAACTCGGATTGGCGATAATATTTTTGAGAAAGATAAAAACATTGCAATCAAAATCCGTCGATATGTACCTTATTTTGTGTGATATTTACAACATCTCAAAAAGTATAAAAAAACACAGGGTTCTCGAGCAGTTTATGATACCGTATGGAATAACAATCGCAATTCAAAATACGAAGCATCAAATGCATACTGACGCGCATAATGAAAGCTTCTATCTTTTTTTTTTTATTATATTATCACATTTACAAGAAAGTTGAGAAAGTCTATTAAATTTTCGCTATAATATACTTCTATTTTAAGAAAGCTAATACCGTCAATCCAAATTGAGCAAAAGTAATATACTTCTGTTTTCTAAAAGCTATTATCGTCAACCGAAAAAAAAGGACTGTGGCTCAAAACTCGAGGATTTTATTCTTGTACTGATTATCTTTATAAACTTAGTAAACAATATTTAGGTCATGTAAAGTAGTTTCCTAACAATTCAACGCAATTTGCGCTTGTAGTTTTAAACTTTTTCTTTTTGTAAATATGCAAGAAACGTCATGCCTGTTCAACTGAGATAGCCTTGCGGTTGTATGTTGATGCTCATGGTCATGGAGCGAGTTTCCATAGCTGAGTATTGGGACGTGGTTTTACTTTACGGTGAATGAGGACTCAAGGCACGATCAGCATCAAAGTTGTACTGGCAACATTTCCCCACAGGCCCGCATCCTTCTCATCAAACCACCCTAACTATTGTAAAACGTTTAAGAGAGACAAGCTGCGTAAATAAACTGAATGTATTAGCGATGATTGCCGTATTGACAAATGTAAAATTGGCAAGCCATTTTTACATACATGAAGCCTTTTAAAAGTATAGTATCTGCTTAAAAAAAAGAATTGTAATTAAAGCAAAATTGTTTACTATGAGGTAGGAAAAAATGAAGTCCAGAGAAATTAAAAAAATTTGTGAAAAAAATTCATGATCCAGTCAAACATTTTAATGATAAATGACATATATAATTGCCGAAACGCCAGTGAAGGCTTACTTTGGACGCTCGAAATTTTTTGGTTTCTGTCTGTCTGTCAGTCTGTCTGTCTGTTCCGCGATAACTGACGCAAAAAGCATCCGATTGGCTTGAAATTAAGTGAGTATGTTAGTGAGGCGCTGGGATTAAGCTGTATAGTTTTTTGTTAGATTTGATTCATTCGTTCGGAAAATATCGAATATTTTATTTTGCGCAAAAATGCTTTTCTATGGCAAATCCAATGATTTTCAATTTTTTTTTTCTTGAGAGAAGATGGCACATTTCATTAATGGAATTCAACGATAAGTGGATACTAAAATTTACCAGTTAAATTATTCGCATTGTTTTGAAATTTTGTCTACGCATTTGTCAGATTTTTAAAATTATTACTGTAAATTTTGGAGATTTTTTATAAATGTGTTCCAAGAATATAAACTATTTTGTTTTAGAGATTTACTTACTTCAAATGTATTTATTTCACTTTCTTTATTTTCTCTTAATGGTTGCTAAGCAACCATTCATCCTAATCCTTATTTTTATAATGTTGTAAATTTGAATGCGTGTACAAAAAGTTAAATGAAGTCAACGTCAAAACTGATTACTTAATTAATGTCTTTGTATCTTTGTGTATAAATATAACATAGCCCAGAAAAGAACATAGGGTATGTTTTATTAATTTTATTCAAATATTTTCCTTAATAATTCAAAAGTTCCTTCTTTTTCATACAGAATCAATAGCGATTTTTTAGATAAAGTTTAACCAATTTCCTTTATCTTTGCCAAAAAAAAAAAAAAAAAAAAAAAAAAAAAAAAAATCAAAATCTGGAATAATTTTTCAAGGACAATAAGTTTCAATTCAGCAATTTCCATTCGAAAAATTAAACTAAGAAAAAATAAAAATGACGTCAGAATTAAAATAAAAATAAATATATTACTTTGTTAAATATTAAACACGGAAATTTCTTTCGTTAATAAGAATTTTTCTGACAAAGATGGGGGCATAATTAGAAGTAAAAGAAATTAAAAAATATATATATTTTTAACAAAATTTTCACTTGGTAAAATTTGACGTCATAATTGAAATAAAACAGGTATTTTATAATAGTCGTTAAAAATACAAGAAACATGGACAGCAATAACTCATGAATAATGACGTCATTGCCGAAACTTCAGTGAAGGCTTATTTTGGCGATGCAAAATTTATTGTTTTCCATCTGTCAGTTTGTTCTTCTGTCTATCTGTCAGTCCCCAATAATTGCCACAAAATGCAATCAAAACTTCTTTTTTTCGGAAACAAAATTGTAAAACTCTAGATTACTGAGCCTACACTTTCAAAAGTTCCTGATACATCAGATTTAGGTGTTTTTGGTGGGCAGGTATCTAGAAGTATGAGGATAATGAAAAATGCTTATTAAAAATGTCACTTATCCTTATAAATCAAAATGTATAAAGAAACACAAGATATACGATAACCATTAGCAGATTGATAGAAAGTTAGAAATTTAAAGTTAATGAGACTACGGGGGGCGGAGACCCACTGAAGAAATCTACTGCGGTATAATAAAAAACAAAAATAATACATCATGAAAATTTCAGAATATCCTAAATAACTAAATCTTTAATTTAACGCTTTTGATGGCTGAAAATTTTATTATTTTATTCTTATAAATAATTATGTTATTCGAAAATTTTAAATTACAATTTCCAGGAAGTTGAATGTTACGCTAAGTGTGTTTTAAAAAAAAGATGTGAAAAGCTGACGTTGAGGCTCATGATTTGCAGATTTACTAGTTTTAAAATGCGTTGTCCATTAGATTGCAATTCAGGAAACTATGGATACACGTAAGTTCACTCGTTCGGCAATTTTTATTCGCAAAGAAGATGGTTACGTAAATATAAATAAGTAGTTTCTGGAAATTATTCCTATACTTTTTTATAACTAACAATATACTTTTTTATTCCTTTATGAAATTTTGACTAAATAAAGTTTTGAAGAATTCAATTGTTCGAAAGTTTATTTTATTAATATTTTACTCAACTCAAAATTAAATACGCATCTCTCATTTTAAACAGTTTATTCTGATGAGTAAACTCAACTCAGGTTCTTTCGAACATTAATAATTTAACAAAACACAACTCCAATAAAAACCGTAACATTTTTACACATATTCTCATAAAAACATTCTAATCAAACTCAAAAACAAAAAGAATATTGTTTCACACAGCTTAGGTAAAAGCTGAAGAAATAAAACAGATAATGTATTTATCACAAAAAATCGTTTGCACAGAAAACTTTTTACATTTTGAAATAATTAGGTATATCTTGGTTGCTAGGTGACAAAGTCAGTAGAAAATTAAATAGCCTTTTATCAAACATACCGCCCCTCTTGAAACCTCTGAGGGGGGTTTCAAACTAAAACACTGCAATTACAACCATTGTAAAAAATATAAAGAACAATACAATTAAATACAATATAAATGAGTCACAGTTAAGTTAAATTTAAGCAAATATTTAAACAATTTTACATAATACATAATAAATAAAGAAATTTTACAATAATGTACACTTTCTTATAAAAACTGAATTATTTTTCAAGAGGTAATACAGCAATTTTGGATACTGCTCTTTTATATATTCCATTTGGGGTTTTTATATTTACAACTCTTATTCTATTATCATTACCAAAAAATACTTCTACAATTCTCCCTAATAACCATTTAGACACTGGAAGATCATCTTCCTTTATTACAACCATATCTCCTATTTTGAGGTTGTTTTTTGATATCATCCACTTATGCCTTTGCTGCAATGTACTTAAATAACTATTTTTCCACTTTTTCCAGATGGTCTGAACCATTTTAGTGGTCTTTTGCCATAAGTTTAGTCTATTATCTTCAATATTACTCAGGTCAGATTCAGCAATGGCATTAAGTGGGCGACCAATAAGAAAATGTCCCGGGGTCAAGACCTCCAAGTCATCAATATCTGTACTCAAGGGAGTAAGCGGGCGCGAATTTAAGATACCTTCAATTTGGACAATTATAGTTAACATTTCTTCATAAGTTAATTTAGAGTTGCCCACAACACGTTTAAAGTGATACTTGAAGGACTTGACTCCCGATTCCCATAAACCTCCAAAATTTGGAGCTTTAGGGGGAATAAATTCCCAAGCAATACCTTCAGATATCAAGTAATTAGTAAGGTTCTGGTCTGGTTTGTTTACCAATTCATGCAACCTTTTAAGCTCTACATTAGTCTTCACAAAATTGCCTGCATTATCACTGAAAATTTTTCGAGGTTTGCCTCGTCTGGCAAAAAACCTCTTTAATGTTGCAATAAAAGCCTCAGATGTTAAATCATTGACTAATTCCAAATGCACTGCCTTTGTTACCATACAAATAAAAATACAAACATAAACTTTATGATAAATGCCTTTACGTTGACCTCTATATCTAATCAAAAATGGACCACAGAAATCAGTTCCTGTGCAATTAAAAACAAAGTCTACATTTATTCTTTCTTTTGGGAGCTCGCCCATAATTTGCTCTAACAATTTAGGTTTGGCCCTAAAGCATGTAATACATTTATGTACAATTTTTCTACAAATAGCCCTACCGTTTAAAGGCCAAAATTCTCTTCGAACACAATAAAGTAAATTTTGTGGTCCTATATGTAGATACTTTTTGTGATAAAACTCGATAATTAATTCTGTTAATTTGTGTTTAGAGGGCAGTACAATTGGGTGTTTTTGGGCATAATATACCGTGCTATTTGAGAGACGACCTCCAACTCTGATTAAATTATTTTTATCCAAGAAAGGATTTAATGAAAGTAATCTACTATTTTTTGGTAACTCTTTACCCTTAGATAACAATGTGAATTCAGAACTGAACTCTTTTTCTTGAACAGATTTTATGATAAACTGCTCAGCCTTCTTCAATTCAGCAGATGTTAGCTTACCTGAATACCTTTCTTTTGGCTTCTTGACATTCTGAATGAACCTGAAAACATAGCTAAGAATTCTTATTAATTTAGCATAATTATTACTCAATTGCAAAAAATAGTCAATAAAAAATGAACAGTCTGATATTAAAAGTGAAGTCTCTGAAAAAGTCTTTTTAAGTTCACTTCTGTATAGATCCTTATCATTTTGCTCAAGTTCGACAGTATTTAAAGAAGGTTCAGTTTGTTGTGTTAGGAATAGTGGACCCTTCCACCATAAGTTACTCTGGAGAAGTTTGTCTGGATCTACACCTCGTGACACAAGATCAGCAGGATTATCAGAAGAAGCCACATGTCCCCAATGACTGATATCAGAAAGATTCTGAATCGTAGCCACACGTGATGACACAAAGGTTTTTAAGTCACACGGCTGTTCTCGAATTCAACATAATACAATAGTACTATCTGAATAATAGTAAACAGATTCTTTAGGAACTTTTAAGGTTTTGGCAACCTTATTCATCAATTTGGCTAATAAAACTGCACCACAGAGCTCCAAGCGAGGAATAGTGATTGTTTTGATTGGTGCAACTCGACTTTTACTGCAAAGCAACTGAGAAATTTGCTCTCCTGAAGAATTTGAAGACACAGCATACAATGCCACACCGTATAAGGCTTTCTCCGAAGCATCTGAAAAGCCACAAATTTTAATTTGAACTGAATTATTTGTAAAAATGTATCTAACAGCACTTATATTATTGATGGCTCTTAATGATTCTAAAAATTGCAACCAATCATCAAGCTCAGCTGTAGGGAGATTTTCATCCCAATCAATTTGCAGTCTCCACAGTCTTTGTAGGAAAATTTTTGCTTTCGTCACAACTGGTCCAAGTAGACCCAAGGGGTCGAAAATGCGAGCAATATTTGACAGCACACTTCTTTTAGTTATCTTGGTTTGCTCACTGAGTGATACACTAAAAGTAAAAGTATCATCATTGGCATTCCAGCAAAGTCCTAGTGCCTTAGTTTCACTCATATTTTCAAAAGTGTAATTCTCATTTTTAAAGGCTGGCTCCATTAATTCTGGATGGTTACTAAACCATTTATGTAAGTTCATGCCACACGTATTTAATAGTTGAATAAGCTCAATTTGCAGTCTCTTAGCCGATTTTAGGTCAGCTGCTCCAGTCAGGACATCGTCCATGTAAAAGTCTGATTGTACCACACCAGAAGCATACGGAAATTGAGATTCACCATCTATACCAAGCTGTTTAAGGCAGCGCATGGCTAAATAAGGGGCACTAGTTGTGCCATATGTGACTGTACATAGTCTGTAATATTTCATCTCACCATTTACAGAATCTTTCCAAACTATGCGCTGTAAATCACGTTGACTTTTATCGATACGTATCATGCGATACATCATTTTTACATCTGCTGTAAATGCATAGCGGTGTGTACGAAATCTAAGTATTATGCTAAACAAATCATCTTGAATGACACCTCCATTCAGCTGTATGGAATTTAGGGATTCTCCTGATGAAGTTGCATGTGAACCATTAAAGACAACTCTCAATTTTGTAGAACTTTTATCTGGGCGATAAACAGCATGATGAGGTAGATAATTCGCATGTATTGGCTCATCTGTTTTCTCTACTTCCTCCATATGGCCTAACTCTCTATACTCTGCCATAAATGCGCAATATAATTCTAAAAGATTTGGATTTTTGACTAGCCTATTCCAAAGTGAATTTAATCTATTTTCCGCAAATTGTTTTGATTCTCCCAAAGAACTAGGATCTTTTTTCAACGGCATTTGTACTATGAATTTGCCCGTTATATCTCTCTGATGTGTGTTTATAAAGTGGGTGTCGCATGCTAATTCTTCTGTATTTCTCAATGATGTACTTTCTTCTACTCTTTCAATTTCCCAAAATTTTTTCATTTCGAAATTTAAATCTGTTTCAGTAATTAACCCACAATGCATTTGTTCCTGATCGTTACAATCGTAAACACTCCCACTTACTATGCAACCGAACACCGTATTTTGCAGTATTAATTTAGAATTTGGTAGCTTCATACGACCCACCTTTATCAATTCTAGAAATACTTCAGCTCCTAGGAAAAGATCTATTTTCCCTGGTCTATTAAATTCAGGATCGGCAAGAATAATAGACTCTGAGATTCCTAGCTCTGAAATATTAATATATTTCGAGGGCATAATTTGCGAAATCTTTGGTATGATAAGGAAATCTAACTCCCGACTATAATCTCCCGAATTATTACTGATCAAGGCAGTAGTTTTATTTTTTACCGCTACAGAGGATCCACTTAAACACGATACCGAAATATTACTTTTTTCTTTTCGAATTCCTAATCTTTCAACTAACTGCAATGTTAAAAAATTGCTCATTGAACCATTGTCCAATAAAGCACGCACCGGAACTTTATTTCCGAATTTATCTCTCATATAAACAATAGCAGTGGAAAGAAGAACTGTTTTAACATTATTCGATCTCACATTTGAAGTACCAGTGAAATTTTGAATTTGGTTATTTAACTCACATTGTATGGCGTCAACATTTAATGTTGGTTTACTTTCATTCGTCGACAATGCATTTGGCACTTCCTTATCACTATAATTTTTTGTGTTTCCCACCGCATTGGAATTTCTCTCACGCCTATCAAAACAAAGAAGTATATTGTGGCGTTTATGGCATTTTGAACACGAGAATGTTGAGTTACATTTTTTGACGCAGTGGAATTCTGAAAGACAGTTAAAGCACATATTGTTTTTTTTTACAAAATCTACTCTTTCCTGTACATTAAATTTTTGAAATTTGGAACATTTAAAAACACTGTGATTTTCCTGGTTACATACAACACATTTGCGCATATTTTTCTCATTTAAACTCGCAACCATGGATGTTACCTTTGAAAAGCTATGCTTTGTTTGGCTTTCGTTTTGAAAATTTCGCTTTGTATTTACTTGTTTGGACGCACTTAGTGTACGCGCGTGGTCTCTCAAGAATTCTAGCAATTCAGTTAAACTCGGTAAATTATCCCGCTTAAGATGTCTTTCCCACCACATTTTTGTATTTACATCTAATTTTTGAGCCAAAATATAAGCAAACATAGTAGTAGAAAACCCCTCAACTTTTTGTTCTAAAATCTCTAACGACCTAATACATTCATTTGTTATATCTATTAGATTTAATAATGCTGCTGGGGACTCATTCTGAATAACAGGAATATTTAAAAAACGTTTTAAATGCGCGTAAACTTGTTCTCTCGAATTTGAAAACCGTTCTTCCAAAAGCGACCATGCAACTTCATAATTAGAATCCACGATTGAAATAGATTGAATTATACGAAAGGCATCTCCTCTCAATGAAGACTTCAAATATTGTAATTTCATTGCCCCTGACAAATTAGAATTTTCATGTACAGTAGCCTTAAATATATCTTTGAAAGAAAGCCACTCATGCAAATTACCCGTAAATACAGGAAGAGTTAACTTTGGCAATTTAATGTTATTATCAGCCTTTGTGGCGTTTTCTAAATTAACAGTTTGCACTTTCATTTTTGATAACTTTTTTGTAAGTTCAAATTCCATTATTTCTAAAATTTCATTAATTTCTTCGTTTTCCTTAATAAAATCCTCAATTTCATCTTCTTTACTTATCTTATAAATAGACTCAAATAACTCAGAAGAGTTTTTCTCTAATTTATTCCGTTTCTCCTTAATGAGAATTAATTCATTTAATTCTAGCTCAGTATTCGATAATTTTTCTTTTAATTTTGTCAAGTTTGTTTTGAAAATTTTCTTTTTTGCTTTTAATTCTTTCATACTCATTTTTAATGAATAAAAATTAAATGGGTGCACTTACCCCTCTTGGCTCTTTAAAAGATGAGTTCTAACATCGAAGAAATAGCAAAACAGCACAAAATATTCACCAGTTATCCTTCAATCATTGACGTAGAACAACTCGCTGATTTTTCTCCGGCTCGACGGACCATATGAAGAATTCAATTGTTCGAAAGTTTATTTTATTAATATTTTACTCAACTCAAAATTAAATACGCATCTCTCATTTTAAACAGTTTATTCTGATGAGTAAACTCAACTCAGGTTCTTTCGAACATTAATAATTTAACAAAACACAACTCCAATAAAAACCGTAACATTTTTACACATATTCTCATAAAAACATTCTAATCAAACTCAAAAACAAAAAGAATATTGTTTCACACAGCTTAGATAAAAGCTGAAGAAATAAAACAGATAATGTATTTATCACAAAAAATCGTTTGCACAGAAAACTTTTTACATTTTGAAATAATTAGGTATATCTTGGTTGCTAGGTGACAAAGTCAGTAGAAAATTAAATAGCCTTTTATCAAACAAGTTTATCGTTTAAAAAAGACGGTGTTAAAACTTTTGTGCTGTGTTGAAGCAATTTTTTGTTCTTTAGTAGTCTCATTAAAAAAGTGGTGAAATCTCGAACTTTAAAGGACTGTTTATGATATTATTCAACTTCAAATATTCTATAATTTTCGGGTGTCCTAGTGCTTATGTTATACATACACACATATAAATACATTAATATGTATATGCTACATATATTTGAGGACCCCAGAAGCCAAGGAGTACAAGTGAGAAAATTTCGATTTGGAGTAAATTGAGTTTAAAGATAATTGATGTTAAATTGGAACATCAATAACAATTGAGTGGGTTGGAATAGGAAATTTCTGCTTGTAGCATTCTGGTCTTTGAACTCTTATTTCAATAACTGTTAAAAAATAATGTACAATTTTCTTTAAATGTATAATTAATCAATATTGTTTGTTTTTCGAAAAATGTGGTTTGCCTCTATAACTTAGCAAATAATAAGAAAATCACTTATATTTCTTTACCTGAAATGAATAAAGCATATTTTTAGGTCGTCTGTATATTTAGTTTATTTTTTTCAATTTTGTCACTTATACCCCTTGGCTTCTGGGGTCCTCATATATATTCATATGTTAGTGGCAAAACAAAATTTTATGCCAAATTAGTTTATCCTAACGCCCATCGGATAAACTAGTTTTTCCTAAGCTAAACTAGTTTATCCTAACCGTCGTCTGATAACTAGTTTTTTTCTAAACCAAAGTAGTCTATTCTAACGCTAGTAGAATAAACTAGTTAAGCCTGCTATTCATTACTCTGAAGTAGTTTATCGTAGTCCGATCTAGTTTATCTTACGGCTATATCAGGTAAATTTCGTATGAAATACTATCTATTGCGATCGCTCCTATGTTGGAACTTATGAATTTTTTTTGCAAATCTACACCAATCATGACAACTAGATCCCAAAACAACGATTAGTAAAAAAAAGTTTATCTATCTATCTATATCACTTTTTTAAGGACATAATAACTTCTTTAATTCTGCTCCGATCTCTTACAAATTGATACATAAAATCAAAGGGCATAAAATCTCCGTCGAGTTCGTTAATGGGGGAAACCGAACCAAGGGGGTAGAAATAGGGAGGGGTTTTGTGAAAACCGAAAAAAACCCATAACCTTTTAATTAAAATAGATATCTAAACAGTTTTAAATTTATATTACTTCTAAAAAAATTGGCCAAAAGTTTACGCATGACAGATTTTTGATAAAATTAAAAATGGGCTCAACGGTCAAAAAAATTAACGGTTTTGGAAATTAAAAATTCATAACTTTGTCAGTTTCCAAGGTGCCAAATCCAACTAGTTTTATGATAAATGTTCTTAATATTATCTAAAACTTTTGTATTTACAAGTTTTTGACAGAAGCAATTCTTATTGCGAAAAAAATGAAAACATAAAGGGGGTGGAAGAAGAAAAAATCCATAACTTCGTCAATTCTTAAGATATAAAATCCAGTTAAACTTATTATGCATCTTGTCAATAATATCTACAACTTTTATAGTGACAGGTTTTTGATAGAATCAATTCTTATAGCAAAAGTAAATTAAACAATAATAGAAGTTGAAGAAAAAATCTCAAATCCAAAATGCTTATATTCTGACTCTTTTTTTCAATTCATTTTGCTCTCAAACACATCCAACTGACAGGTTCTCTCATTTAGGAACTATATAATGTGACGTATTGTCCAGTTTTGTGATAAAAGCAGAAAAAATTTCAAAAAATGCTGTCAAAATGGTATTTTGAACAGAATTTCCCGAAGCGAATAAACTAGTCCTATTAACTTTTATATATTTATATATATATTATTATAAACTAGTCCCGTGATTGAAAAATTGAGGAGCTATTCAAATAACAAATTGCTTATTTTCTGACTCATTTTTGAATTCATTTTTGCTCTCAAAAGCTTCATTTGATAGGTTCTCTTACTTAAGAGCTGTATAATGTGCCGTATTTGTCATTTTTCTAATAAAAGCGTCATGTAGCTTTTGTGTTATTTCATTGTTCACAAAGACCGCCTCGGTGCCAACCTTCCAGTTTACCCTAGCCTAATGTGATTTCACGCGTTTTTATTGATCCCAATTGCTGTTCCAGTGCGAATCTTGTGTAAAGTAAAATTGCCATCAGGTCTGCATAACATATTTTATTCAATGGGGAATGGGATACCGTCCTCCTATCTTCAACATTCACCGAAAGTCAACAGTTACAAATAATTTGTCGGTATGAGAAATTAATTGTATGCTAGAGAGCCAAAGAATGGGATAAGTTGTCATAAAATTTAGGAGAAAAAGAATTCAGAAGATTGATTAATTATGTACAGTGAAAACTCAAAAATACGGTATCGGGACTTCTTCGGTTTTTTGAAAATTCGAGATAACTGAAAGAATATCAAATGTATTTCTGATATTATTAAAGGTACATTTATTCAAAACCTTTATTCATCATTAATTCAAATCTAAGTAATATTTATGTGCAAAAATAAGAGATATTAAAAATAAATATTTTTTCTATGTTACATATCTATACTAATAAAAGAACAAAACGCTCTGTCTGTCTGTGTGTTTGTCTGTGTGTCTGCGATGGCTAGCAAAATCTATGGGACGTACGAAGTTCAAAATTTTTATGAGAGTAGCCCAATATCTCTCCTGATGCACCTGAAGCTCAGAATTTCAAAATTCTATTTATTAACGGAGTTATTAATTAAATTCCAAAGCTCACTCTCATAAAAATTCGTCTTTTTTTACTTTTTTTACTTTCATTTTCTTATGGTTGGTTGGTTCCATAAAATTTTCGCAGAAATAATTAAAAAAGCTGGGATAGACCTTTAAAATTCATACACTGGCAAACTGTCAGTTTAAATGAGGATTTTTTTTTTATCATAGCTGTTGTACGCCATGGAGGAAAAAAGATAGGTGGAGCTGAAGCAATCCGAAAAAAAAGGTTTGATTTATGAAACCATTTATCGCTGAAATTTTAATGTCTCAAACAAAAGCACGAGGAAGGAATTTTGTATTAATAAGACGAATTGAAAGAAATGAATTACAGCTAAAGCATATTTTACGAAGAAATAGTAATTTATTAAAACGGTTTTTTTTTCTATTATATTATTTATTAAAATAAATGTTTGCTTTTAAAATAATTGAAACTGGAAAATTAAAAATAATTAAATGTCAAAATAAAATTAAATAAAATATTGAAAACCTTTGATTTGAACTAAAAACTGTATTACTGAAAGTTTTCTTTTTTTCCAGAACTTTTTAATCTTCATAACTTAGATGAAAAATGTTTATGATTTAACAATATATTAATAATTCCATGTCAATATATAAAATATATTGATGAAAACCTTCTTTTAAAATCATGCATGAAATTTCTGTGAACATGAAAGAGATCCGAACCTAAAAATTCTGTTTGAAAAAATACTTGAAATTTGAATCGAACCAAATCTGAACTTGACAAAAATATTCCAAAGAACATTAACCGGATCCGAACAAGACAAAAAATTTCCATGTACATGAACCGAATCTGAACCTAAAAAAATTCTTTGAAAAAAATCTCGAAATCTGAAATGAACTAAATCTGAACTTGACAAAAATATTCCATTGAAGCATGTTCTTATGTTACACGCAAGTTACACGCAAGAGAACCCGAACCCAAAAGTTACATTTGAAAAAAAAGCGACATCTGAATTAAACCAAGTTTGAACTTGACAAAAATATTCCAGTGAAACATGTTTTTATTCGAATCAGACAGAGAAATTTCCGTCGACACGCAGGAAGACCTGAACCCAAAAATTCCATTTGAAAAAAATGCCGAAATCTGAATTGAACCAAATCTGTTCCCGACAAAAATATTTCACAGAACCATAACTGAATCCGAGCAAGGCAAAATAATTTCCATGTACCAGAATCCGACACGAACATTTTAAATCGAATTTCAAAAAATACCTGAAATCTGAATCGAACCAAATCTGAACCCGACGAAAATATTCTAATGAATCATAACCAAGATCCGAAAAAGACAAAATGATTTCCATGGACATGAACCCAATATATGGTTAGGTAACATTTGGGTTGCAATTAGGTTGCAATTACATTAAGGTAAGTCTTTGATTTTATTTAATTTCACGTTAGATTACAGTTAGATCACGGTTAATTTAAAGTTAGGTTAAAGTTAAATTGCATTTATGTTATGGTTAGAATAAGGATAGGTTGCAATAAAGTGACGGCTAGGTTACATTTATGTTATATTTAAGTTACGGTAGGGTACTGATAAGTCGCAGTTAGGTTACAAACAGGTTATGTTTACGGTACAAAAGTTTACAGTTAGAAATTTGTCCACAGAGTGAACATTACCCATATTCTGATTAAAAATATGCACTTACTTTTGTTAAATGGCTCTGAAATTATAATACTATATACCAACCTTTTATTATCGAGTATCGATTTCATTCACGGTATAGTCGGATTTAAGAGTGATATAATTAGTTTGAAATTCAAAATATTTCACTTGAGACTTCTATGTAAAAAAATAATTAGTTACGTGACCTAACAGTGATTTTTACTGGTAAATATCAACACTCTAACACGAAAATAACGCAATCGTTGGATACATGTTCCCTCCCGCGTTTCTCATTGCTCATTTTAAGTATTTTTAGAGCTTAATATTAGTTCTTTTTTAAACCGATTTTTCTCTCACTCAGCTGCCACGTATTTCAGACAATGCATTTCTGCATGCTTCGAGTTAATGATAAAATCATACAAATTTCAAGTTCGTTTAATATTGTTAAGACGGACCTGAGCAACGCCGGGTGGGTCAGCTAGTTTCTAATAAATTGTGAAATCAATTCTAGTGTAATTTCCAGAACTTCGATTTCAGTTTCATTTGCTTCTATTTTTTCCATTTTTTAAGAACTTTTGCTCGAATTTCATGAATGAACAATATCGATTTCGGAAATATAATCTTGTTTCTCTAAAGCATATAGTAATTTTGCAGTCAAGCATATAAATTTTTCAAGTGACATCTTTTTCTTTTTCCTTAGAATTGCTATTATAGCGTGAATGGCGGTTCTATTTAGCACAACTTGAGCAATCTGAATGTCCAGTAGTCCATCTCTTTCGATCTCATAATTTTTAATTCGTAAAGAAGTACTGTTTTTCTTTGTCCCATAAGTTAAAAGAATAAAAAAAAGGGAGGGGTAGCTTTCATTGCTAGATTTTTAAAAATCCGGATTTCTCAATGTTGGAATTTTGAGATTGCATTGTATTTGTAAATCAAAGTAAAAAAATAAAACAGCTAGGACAAGATAAAATAAAATAATAAGGGAATAATAATAATAAAAGTATGAAGCACGAAAATTTCAAAGATTTTTAATTTTGTGTTCTGTGAGAAAGCTGGGGGCAAATTTTTAAAGAATAAAAAATTAAATGGAAAGGATAAATGTGTAAAGACATTAAAATGCTATCGTAATTTATTTAAATGCTTCAATTCCCACTTAATTTAATTGAAATTATTTTAACTACGAGTGATTTAATTGCAGTATACAATTATAATATATTATTTGCAAATGAATTCAATAGAATTTTAATTAGTTGCAGCTTGCTTTTAACTTTTAATGGCTATTAAATTAAATGCACTTATTTTTTAAATAGATTTATTATTTGAATAGAACTATAATTCACTGTTGTTTTTAAAGTAAAAGTAAATAACCGTAATAAAGCACTTAGTCCGAAGCCGTAACGAACTGAAATAATTATAATAATAATAAATCTGTCACTAGTATCTAAAATTAATTTGGAGCTCTAAAATGATAGTTTCATATCTATAAAATCTAGTACTCTTTGCTATATATCCCTATTAAGATTCTAGGGCGTTTTCTTATATTATCGTGGCCAATCTTATTTAAAAATCTCTGCAAATAAACGCGATCCCAAAAAGTGAGATTTAGTAATTATAATTCTAGTTCATAAAATCTATTCTGAACCTCTAAAAAATCATTCCCAAACCAAGGCTGGACATAATGTCGGGAAGGGAAATTGGGCGGGTCTGTAAAGTTTCTTACATCGTCTAATCAAAAGACTAGTTTAAAATTCTGTAAATTTGGACGCTTAACTTCTATTGTGTTAAAAAAATAAATAAAAGAACGAGTTGTTAGTGAACGTCACTCGCTTCCATGGATGTGTTTGAGAGTGGATTAGTTTGAAATTTTTTTAATTTTAGCAGAATTTGACTAATTTTTTAAAATTGAATTTGAGTTTGAATTAGTTCTTTTTTTCTGTGAGCATGCACGACACTTAGTGTCATTAAAGCACGTTAAATTGAATCAGCCTAGAATAAACTAGAAAGTTGGAGCAAAAGCGGTCAAGCTTTTTTTTTTCTCTTTGAGCATGCCCATCACTTGTTGGTATCAATTAAAGCACGTTAAGTTTAATCGCCCTAGGAAAAACTAGAAAGTTGGCGCCGAAGCGGTCTTTGGGATCAATAAAAGTACACCAAAATGAATTGGTTTATGATAAACTAGATCAGATTAGGATAGACTTACTCAAGCCATTAAACAACAGGCTAAACTAGTTTACCTAATGAACGTTAGGCCAAACTAGTATGGTCTATCAAAAACAAGTTTATCCTATGGGCGTTAGGATAATATATTTTGGCCTAGAAAAAGCTACTTTATCCTATAGGCATTTAGATAGACTAGTTGGCCGAAGAAAAAGTAGTTTCTCCTGGATTTGGTATAAACTAGTTTGGCCTGGGAAAAACTAGTTTATCCGATGAGCGTTAGGATAAACTAGTTTGGCCTAGGAAAAAATAGTTTCGCCTAAAATCAGGTTTGGCCGGTAATACACACACACACACACACATATATATATATATACATTTCTACTTTGGCTCTATAAATTTTGATTATATTTATTTTAATTTATTTTTCTATGTTTCAGTGATGTAATTTTGTGTTAAATTTAATGGTTTCTATGGTTCTGCATTTCGAATATTCCTTTTAATTCGTTTCTTCTTTTTTTTTTATTGATATATATATATATGTGTGTGTGTGTGTATTTTACAATTAAAGGTGTTATATACATATAAATAATTAAATAAACAAGTGTGTGTGTGTAGATATATGTATGTACGCATAAGTATACATACATGTACATATGTATGTTATAACACCGGAGTTCAGCTAACCGAAAAGTACCAAAAATTATAATAATAATTGTGGTAGTCTTTTACGACTGCTAAAAACTACCATATTCGATTTGTGTAAAAAAGTAGAGGTTAAAATTATATATTAATGTGTTATCTTTATTACTGTTGCTGCTATTTCAGATTAATCGAAAAACAAATAGCATAAATAATCACTCAAAAATAATCAATTCAGATTTTATTACTATCGAAATTGGTCTTATAAAAACAACAATGAATATACATGAATACAGTTAAATTTCAATGTAAATGTACGTAAAAAGTATATAATTTAATCATAAACTTATGAGTCTGCTCTAAATCTCATCTAGTTAGTTAGACATATAAATATCTTCAAGACTCAATAATATGCAAATCATGTTTAATATGCGAATTAATACGTGATTTTTGACTGGTCTTTAAACCCCTCTTATCCGAGTTGCACTGTATAAATATGAAAGAGTATACAATTATAATAAAGTCTGGGCAATCGAAACTTACTTATAACGATATCCTATCTTTAAGAGGAAATGTATCGGTTGCATACTAAAAGATATTTACGTTAATTATTTCGGCGATTTTAAAGTGTATTTATTACCTAATGTTATGATCATACGTCTACTTATCAAAGTTATTTAATTGATGTATCATATTATTTTTCTACGTAAAATAAATTTGGGGGGTGCTTGAAGCACTCATAATGGTGCATTAACCTATCTCGAAAATATAAAATATAGTGAAAAAAAGGGAAAAACTTTATTAGAAATCGTAAATGCAAATTTTCGGTTATAAATCATTACATTAAATTCGTCGCTAATGGTTTATAGAAGTGTGACAGTATGAGACAGAAACATATTTACTAATAAAACAAATACATGTAAGCAAGGTCCAATTTGATTTATTAAGAAAATTGAATTAATATGCTCAACGTTTACAACTTCAGTACCTGCGCTCATATGTATATATATGTACACTGCATGTATTGCACATTGAGTAACTATATTTGTTAATACGAATTGAATATTTCCAGTAGAGCGAAAAATTGCCCAGGCCGGGGATCGAACCCGGATACTTGGCTTACAAGGCCAATGCTTTACCTGTTAAGCTATCTGGGCGATAGCCGGCTGGGATTTCTCGCTCAGATAACCGAGACTTCGATAACTCAGATAGAGCGAGAAATCCCAGCCGGCTATCGCCCAGATAGCTTAACAGGTAAAGCATTGGCCTTGTAAGCCAAGTATCCGGGTTCGATCCCCGGCCTGGGCAATTTTTCGCTCAGCTGGAAATATTCAATTCGTACGATTACTTTACCAATCAGTTTGATTGTATTAAAAATAATAGTATATTTGTTAATATTACTACTTAAAATTACTACTTTCAGCTGTTGTGATTACTACTATTTACAGTGTTGTGACTCCCCTGTATATACCAAAAAAAAAAAAAAAATGTACACTCTTAAAACGAAAGAGTGGTTTTGGCTTCTCAAGAAAGAGCTGTAATTTATTGAATCGTGAATGAGTCGTTTTTCAAATGCTTTATTCATCTTGATTTAGATTGCTTATTTAAATAACTCATCTTGGTTTAAATTGTTTAAAAATAACTCACTCACTTGAGTTGTTTCAACTCTTTATGAGAAGTTTCCTTTCAAAACGTGAGATGAGCGAATTTCAGCTCAACCTGAGTTATTTTTTGGGCTGACATTTTAAGAGAGTAAACACATGGCCGACTAAAATGTTAGTAAAGACTTCCCTTGTAGAAAAGGATAATACTTGAAATGTTTACACTGATTTAAAGAAAATTGCATATTTAATTAAAGTACTGTTTTCTCAAATGTTTTTATGTCGAAAATGTTGAAAATTCAAACACATAATAAGAAAGTGTTATGCAAACTAGATGAAATTATGATTTTTTTTAATCAATCAAATCAGTCGCTTCAGAGAATTGAACGTTAAAAGCGAAAATTGGAAATTAGTTGTATTGCTATAATAATCCAAGAGCTGACTGCACAAAAACCTAAAGTATCGAGCATAAGGAAAAGACTTTTATTTTATAAAAGAATAGCAATCTAATGAACCATTACTGCCGGAAGTAAAGTGGTGCATAAGCCAAAAATTAATACCACAAGTGATTAACTCGTAGGTTTATCATTGCATTTGTCCTACAGTCAAAGGTATGAAATGATTGTAGAACAAACACGATGATAAACGTTAGAGTCAACCATACATGGTATTAGTTTTTGGCTTATGCACAACTTCACTTCCGGCAGATATGGATCATTAGATTCTCCCATTACTATCATTTTTGTTGATGATAAGTTAATTTAAGAATTTACACGTGGTCGTGTGATTGGTATGATGAAGTGTGGCAGGCGTCAGGCTTATTTTTTGGAAACTGTTGGTATCGCCTTTGTACAATTTCGAAATTGCAAAAACACCAAATTTCAATGGTAAATGCTTATTGAGGTCGTGCGTAAGGCCGTCCGTGCATAACTACATCATCAGATATCTCATTTCTGCATTCAAAGCAGCGTAACAGAACAGTGCTAGCAAGAGCGATAGCAGTAAAATTAAATACTTATGGTGTTTAATAATAAATACTTTTGGGGCTATTTTCACTAAAACCTGTATACAGGCGACTTAGTTTACTTGGTACTTCTGCCAAACGTCCGACAATATGCATCCCACTTACCTCTCGTCACAAGTGTGATCGATATCAGTGGTGCAGGTAACAGCGTATACTGCAAATCAATCGAGCATACTGTAATGTTATCTGATGAAGATAGGTTAAGTTTAGAGACTAACAGTCTATGTATTGACATATGGAGAGACCCTGACTGTGATATAATCCACTTTTATATAGTTTGTCGAGAAACTAGTGGCCCACCGGCAGCATTTAACTTTGCAGCTTTTGCTCTTGCTGAAATTGTACGGTTGGGTCCACCCCTTATAACCAAAAATCGGTCATTTGATGTTGTTTTTATACGCTGACAAACCTTCTACAGAACCTACTAGCATTTTCTGCTGAAGCTCAAAGCCGTAGATCTTTTGATACCAGCATCTTCGGTAACATTGGTTTGAGACCAGCTAGTCTCCATTATACCGCTAACCCGACCCCGAGTAAATTCATTAATTAACTTAGCGTCAATTAAAATGATTGAAATTACAAATAAAAACAACTGCAAATTAAAAGAATTATCCATTTTCACTATACAACCACTTTGTAATTCACGCTTTTGTTGTCCAATCCCCTGAAATGGCTAATTTCCCTCATTTAAAAAATCCTCAATACCCCTAGTTTGCAGTTCATTTTCTAGTTATAAAACTGTAAATATAAATTTTCGCAACAAGATTTTTATATGAAAACAATGATTCATTGAATGTTCTATACTTTATGTTCTATACTTTTGGCCATCAGTGTAAACTGATGTTTTTTTTTTTTTTTGCACACACAGACACACTCTTATTGCTATGAAAGCTGTTTTACAGATATTTGCAAGAAAATGACACCATAGAAAAACTTAATGGTATCTATTGACAAAAGTTTGATAAAATTATGTAATTTATATATATATATATATATATCCTGAAATGTTAGAGTTTTTTTATGGCACAAGATATTTTTTAATCTATAGGACTTACTATATATGATGCATATATTTTGGATACCATCGAAATTTTAATACACCAAGAAACAAATTTATAAGCTCATCAATATGCAATGCTTTACGAATTACTCTATCAGGGACATTTCCGAAACCAGAAAGCAAAATTACGGATTAACCCTCTCGGGTCCGATTTTTTCCCAGATTTTAGAAAAAATAACTTTTAAGTTAATGATATTAATACTAGCTATCCAAATAGATTAATTAGAGTTCGTTCAAATATTTCGTTGTCTGAAAAATAACGAATATTTTTGATTTGCGTATTATTCAATTAATAGTCATATGACAATAGGTTAGTAAGAATTTTGGTAATGTTTACAAAACATCGAATTACAGTCAGATTTAACTTATATTACAATTTTCTAATACATTTTGCGCTTTATTACGCATGATTCTTTCAGGAAAATAACCTTTAATTTAAATTTAAAAAATGAAATATATGTTTAAAATTAAAGAATCGCAAAGGGCGCAAAGAGAATGAAGCAAATAATAATAATTATTATTGTTACTAAATTTCCTAAATATAAGTCATATAGTAAGTATATGACTTATATTTAAGAATAGTAAGTATCATATATAAGTCATATTGTGAGGGAGTGACCTTTGCATAAAGGCACTCTAGTATTTCTGAGATCGTGACGTCAATAATTTAACATGTGTAAGCGTAAAAGCGACATCTATCCTCTCTTTTACTTTAACTTTCTAGAGTGTGTGTGCTCTTTCGGATTCTGCAGTTAGCTCGCGGTTATTAGTAATATGTTAATATGAAGTATCTCAGTTTGCAGCATATAAAAGCTTGGGTGTGAGTATGTGGTGAGTGTCTCTGGCATTAGCCAGCGAGAGAGCATCTGTGGCGTTAGCCAGTGTGTGAGTATCTGTGGCGTTAGATAGCGAAGTGAGATATTGTTCAGCGAAGTGCTAGCCGATTGAAAGTAGCAGCGGGCCTCCAGTGAAGTGTAAAGGAGTTTCGATAGTTGACTTGAGAGTTGGCCGCGGTAAGAAACTTCATAGTAGTTTCATTTTGATTATTTGTGAATAAAGAATTACACACAGCCACGGGCTGTCTAATTAAGCTTTATCTAGTAGCTCAGCCAAGAGATAGGGAGAAGTGTTAGAAGGTGCCACGATTGAGCTCGTCCGGAGCCTGTGAGTATGCGTTTAGCTTTTTCATAGTATTCTCAGTTATATAAAATTAAGACTTGCTCCACTTCCCTTCAGCCCTCATCATTTTAAAAAATTTTGTTGTTTTATCTTAAGTACTGAGTATGTCTGCATTTAACTCCCACCACGAACAACCAAACTTTATAAATGACACTCAGCATGCATATAATGTTACAATATAAGTCATATATGAAGTCATGTAGTAAATGCATAATCGTATACTAACATTATTGTATGTAAAAAATAGCAAAAGTTTTTCTTAAAACAGAATAATACTCCAATAAAAGGCATGTACTATTAATAATACATCACATCAAACCCGAAAGGGCTCACAGAAATTTCTTTACTAATAAGCAATTATCGTTTGTAGTAAATCTGGATCTTTTATTTTGATTTTTAATATTCTTTCAACTCTACCGATTTCAAAATATCCATGTTTAAAAATGCAGCAAAGTTATTTTAAAATAGTTTAATTAAATTTCAAATTGAGTAAATTAAAAACGTTTAAAATAACAGGCCATTTAGAAATATTTTAATTAAATTTTAGAATTTTTTTTTTCCAGAAATTTAATCAAAGAAAACATTTTTTTACTACATTTAATTTAAACGTAGGAAAAATATTCTTTCAAGCGTCTTTTTTTTATATATGAAAGATTAAATTTGTTGTAAACGTAGAGTAGACATGAAAAATTCAGTTTTCTATTATAGCTATATATTTTATTAGCTTAAATTTTTTAACTGCACTTTTATTTATCTCATCCTTTATGTAATATTATCTATATTATAAAGGCCAAACGCATCTGTGCGTAGCGCATACGTCATTTTGCGAAGGGCAACACTTTCATATGCAATTCGGTTTTGCAAATTTTATAGTTCTAAACATCGCACATTTTCAATTTTTACATCATCGTATAGAGAAAAATATGTACTTTTAAATGCAATTTGTTTCAAAGCTGTATCTCAATTTATTCTTGGCTTATTAATTTGTTTATAATTTTAGTACGAATTTTGTAATTGTGGCAACAGAAATACTCCATTCTCTCTTAAAATTGATAAAAATTGAAATGTGCACATGTAAATTTTGAGAAGATGAAAATTATGACGGGTTTAGATTTCACGTGAAATTCTAAGAAAGTGTCGATTTGAAATTATTATTTTTTTCGCTTTTTTTTTCATACGCATTTATACCAAACATAAGAGCCTCAATTGATAACTTCAACTTAATAACTGATCTTAATTAGATTTTCCTTTATTATTATATTTTTTACCTATGCGATTAAAGTTTAATTTTAATAATTTGGACAACTGAGTTTAATAGGAATAGTATTTTTTTTTCTTAATTTTAACTTAAAATAATATTTGTTTGAGAGTTAGACTGACCATTGTAAGATGCATTTTTCACTGTAGCTAATGTTATACGTTTATTATAAATCAACGAAACAGTTCCTTCTTTAACATTTACTTTCGTCGAAATTCGACGGGTTCCACCTTGTTATTTATAAAAGTGAAACAATCTCATTAAAGCAAAAACTATCTTTTTACATCAAAGATTTTGTAAAATCTAATGATAAAAGTAATACTAAGTAAAATTTTATCCAAACTTTTTTGCTAACTTGTAATCTCAAAGAACGCAGTATAAATAAAGATGCTTTAAAATTTCAGCCGCTCTTTAAATGTAAAATAACTTCGTAAACAACATAATCATAAAATATTTCATGTTTTATTGCTCCATGAATGGTCAAAGTAAATTATTTATGTTTTACTCTTCAAAAGAATGTTATTTCTGTACATCTCTTGTTTGTTGCTGTTTAAAGAATTTATAACCTAGTATATTAGCATAGTTGACATTTTTATTGCAAAAAATTTAAATACACGGAATGTATTACATAACTGATTTAACACATTTTTTATGTTGCCATAAAAATCATATTGATATGTAGTAAAAATTAGGACACATAAAAAATAATATTGATTTATGAAAAATTCCATCTAAAGAAAAACTGCTGACTGACTGAATTTACTTGCGGCAAGAATTATTTCAAATTGTATTAAGCATGTCACTTATGAATACATTGAATCAGATATTTTACTTTCGTATTTCAACAGAATGTACGCAAATTGTTCTCTAAAGCTTCTTTATTTAGATCTGTTAAGAAAGTTTGTTAACAGACAGAGAAATTCTGATATAATTCAATGTATGTAAAATTGATTTAAAGAAGTGAAATTATTTGCCACTTTGTACATGAGGTAAAGGTTTAATTTCATGGTATTTTTTCTAGTTCATTTAAAGCGTAATTAACACGATGATAATTTGTATTATTTATTTATCAGATTAGATAATATATAGCCGGCTCTCGTTAATTCGAACTCGTTGGGACCACAAAAAATGTTCGAATTATAGAAAATACGAAATGAAAACATCCTTAATATGGTACTATTACAAAGGAATTAATGTTATAGTTTATTTAGTTTATTATCATTAGAATATGACTTAATATTAAATTAGGATATATAAATACATACACTAATTAAAAGATTAGAAACAAGCACAATGGAAGAAAAATTTAAAGTATCAGTGATGGACAGATGGGGCACTAAGAAAGTGGATATCAGATGCATTGGATTGTATGTATACTCTTTCGGAACCATTTTCACAAAAATCAAAGAAAGAAAGTTATTCAAATGATCTGAAATCCGTGAGAAAGAAAAGAAAAATGAAAAATCGGAATTCTCGGTAGTTCGAATTAAACGAAGTCAAGAGAAAATGAATTCAAATTGATGGAAATTTTTAATGTTATTCTGCCATTGAAAATTTCGGGACTTCATGTTTAGTTCGAATTAAGCTAAGATTCGAATTAACGAGAGTCGACTGTATCTTGGAAAAAGACATACAGAATATAGTCTCACTTGGCTTTATTCAATCACGCACTGTCATTAGATGCAAGTGTTAACACTAGAACTACCAGAAATTTAATTCTTCAAGTGCTATGAAAATGTTTCACACCAGAATTTTGATTTGAAACAGTTTAACTGTATTATTTGACATTTTTCTTCTTTGAATCTTTTAAACATATTTCTTAATAAAATTTCTGGTTTGAACCCAAACATTCATATGATAGCAGCCAAAATTTTGGCTCGCGGTAGTTATATTGATATTCTCCTTCTCATACAAAATCGATGCAATCTGAGTATTTAAAAAAATTTTAATGCACCAATTAGAGTTAAAATAAATTCCATTTCAACTTCTCCAATTGACATTATAAAGGCACGATCACATTCAGTTTTTAAGCTCAACTTTAGACACAACTTGCAACATTTTCTGATGCAAAAGAGGTGGAGTCAGCCACGAAGGGTTGCTGGATGATGCGTACAAAGTTTCTCCCAGCTTGGGAAGCAGGGTTACCACTAAATAGTCGAGTCGACCGCTTTTCAGTTGGCGCATTTTGCTAGCTCTCGTTGTTAGCTACTAATCTGATACCATTTTCGTTAATTTTTCGATTCGTTTCATATCTATTTTAATCTTTGAACTTTTAAAAAGGTATGGCAAAAACGAAATACCTGAGGAAAAGTAATGTGATAGTATGGAAAATATGCCATACTTTTCTGAAGATTTACTTAATTTATGAATAAGTGTAAAACAAAAAGTTGAGTTTCCTTAATAGCAGCAATATTTATTTATTTATTTTTTAGCTAAAAGAAAACCTGTGGTGTTACCACACTTTGCAAGAATTAAAAACTGATGTATTGTTTTATTTATACTTCGTCATTAAGAATCTAGTTCAATCAAGAGAAAAGTCCCATTCGCTAGTGCTGATTCCATGGAAAAAAAATATGAAGATATCTCATTGGATAGCTGAGATCGATCTGTACATAGGCCATTTAATTTTTTTTTTTTTTTTTTTTTTTTTTTTTTTTTTTTAAGATACTTTTTAATAGGTGCATTGTTATTTTCTGAACCGGTTTCAAAAGTAAAAATGTCCTTAAAACAATCAAAAAAAAAAAAAAATTAAATGGCCTATGTACAGATCTCAGCTATTGATTAAAATAAATAATCATTAAAAATATTGAAATGCAACCGATATATCTTAATTTTTTTCCATAGGATTAGCATTAGAAAGTGAGATTATTCGCGTGATAAGTAACCCCTAAATAATATATTTACTAACCTTCACAGTAACTTCTCATCCAGTTTTTAGCACGATCCCCCCCCCCCCCCCTTATATAGTTGGGCATTCTATTTTTTATTTAAAATTCAAAAGATAGTAAAAGAAAAAAATTCAGAAAAAGAAGAAAACATGGCAAAAAAGGATTAAAACTTGCGTATTTAAAGATAAAATGAGTGCTTCAATTAGTTTTTAAAAAATGCTAATGCATATGCTGATTTTAAGTCAATAGATAATTTTTGAGTATTTTACTTTAAATGTAATAAATATTGGATAGATTTTACTACAGTTAATATATATGTTTATATATATATACTTCTTATATTTATATATATTGTTAATATATATATATGTTTAAATATATAGAGGATATATAGGGGAGAGTGGGGTTAAGTGGGACAATGGAGGGGAATGGGGCACTAGGTTTTTCTTTTTATGCATCATTCTAAATATTTCATCAATTACACACAAGATGAAGCTATGATACCCCAATCTTCAGTTCAAAAATGTTTTTGATCTGTATAAGTTTGCATTTGTATGAAGAAAAAGATTATTTCAAGAATCAAAAGTAAATTTGATTCATATACTTTTTATGTTTAATATCAATTGTGTAAATAATTTTTTTTTTTTTTTTTTTTATAAAATTAAAAAGTTTTATAATAATTAATCTTATATTTTTATTTAACAATAATATTAATTGCAATGTCAAGTGATTTTTGATAATTTTTACTTTTTTATGAGCTTTGATAGTCTTTTGTCAATTTTCATATCTCTGAAAATATGTTAAAAATAGCAAATTTGTTATTTGTATCTAACCATTGGCAGAAATTTGAAAAACATAATTATTATTCTTATAAAATATTACTGTACAACTAGGCAGAAATACACCAGTCATATTTCCACTTATTTTGAAAAAGGACTTTAAACAGAAAAAAAGGAAAGATAAGGGATATCCCACGACTTCTTCATTTTACTAAAACACATTATTTAAAGACCTCTGAATTAGATGAAAATTATATGATTCATCTTGTACCCATCAGAAATAAATTCTTTTTCAAATAATTGTAATTCAAAAAATTATTTTTAAACGCTTTTTTTTTTTTTTTTTTTTTTTTTCTTTAAGAAAAATGATTTTGAAAATATATAGCATGAAAGTGCAATAAAGAGCATTATATATTTCACGTCTGCCTCACACAGAAAAAAAGTATCTTTGATAAATAATTTAGAATAGCTGAATTATTTCTCAGAAATTTTGGATATACTGCATGAATAAAACTGATTGGAAAATATAATTGCTGCTTAAATGATTAAAGAGCTTTCACTATTTAATTTTTAATACAGTATTTAACTATTATATTATTTACACTATTTAATTTTTAATACAATATGTAAATTTTATATTATTTACAATATTTATTTTTTAATATTTACAATATTTAATATTAATATTATACAATAATCCATAAGAAAAGTACCGAATAATAAAGAAATTAAGTCAATGTTTACATTAATAATTCGTCTAATAAAATCCCAAAACACTTTTAGAAAGAGATTTAAGCAGTACAACTGATAAATGTTTTCCAGTTACTAATTCGTTTGTTAAAAATAAGATTAGTAAATTAATATAATTTAACAGGATACGTGCATAAAAGATAAAAAGGATAAATGTGCAATGTTCTTAAAAATTGGGAACAGTAAAAATATTGTAATCGGATGTATTGTAAGATATATATAACAAGAAATAACATTCATCTAATATTTTTGTGTAATATTACATTCAATATGAAAAAAAAATACTTTGTTTACTAACATTGGCAAATTTGGCGACAAATATAAACAAAACACTATCAAATTTCCAC
Organism: Maratus speculifer; assembly: GCA_964019185.1. Taxonomy (NCBI): domain Eukaryota; kingdom Metazoa; phylum Arthropoda; class Arachnida; order Araneae; family Salticidae; genus Maratus; species Maratus speculifer. The sequence goes on along the minus strand of OZ025289.1, from coordinate 272,551,917 downwards.
AAACAGTAAAATATATATTCAAAACTCATTAACACTGCAATTAATCACAAACAATTGTTAAACAAAATGTAAGATTAATAATTAAAAAAACTTTTAAATTTTATGAATGTTTACTTACTACTTAGAACATTTGTACCTTACTCTCGACTAAAATGACTCTCGACGTTTGCTATTTGTAATATCCGAACGATCCTTTTTTGTGTGTGTGCGGATGTGTGACATCATAAATTCAATTAAAATATTTCTTAATTTGAACTCCTTATCTTTTATAAAAAGCCATTTTTTGCGTCTAATTTCTTAAATGCTTTATTTCTTTTCAATACAAACGAGCGTGCATATACACTAACAGTCGCCATCTTAATTTCGACCGCCATTTTGAGGAGTGACGTAGACAATCTGCTTCTACGCTATTGGTCAGATTACGTGCAGCACAGAGCTACGCGCAACTTTTTCTACTTCGAGTGGAAAGAGTTGCACGAAATGTTTCACGTACTTAATCTCAATCACACGCCGCTTTCCGAGAAATTGTTGCAGTTAATGCTGCATGATGAGTTTAAAGTTTCACTTAGACAGTGTGTGTGATCGCGCTTTAAAAGACATAACTTAAACACAAAGCTCAACTCTGGCAGTATTTTAGGCAGATTGAATATAATAACCTAATAATATAATGAATAATATAAAATAAATAAATAAAAATGTAAATGATAATATAATAAAAAAGCATGTGAGATGCTTTCTTGTAGTGGCTAACAATAACAGGAATGCATTTCATATGTACACGATTGCTTATGGAACCTTTCAAGGATTTCAATTTGGATCGTGCTGGACAGTAGATCATTTCTGTGCTTTTTTGAAGGCATAGATCTTTCCGGTAGGAAAAGACAGCTTATCGACGAATAACTGGGAAGTGGCAGACATCTCTTTTGAGATAGATAAAATCAGTTGTACTCAGGGCCTAAGAATCCACGAAATAGATCAGAACTTGTCTATATAAGTTCTTCACAATCCTGAGTACCCTTCATCAACAAATTTAACCTTCATATGATGTTTTTATCTATTTCTGTGCGTTAGTGATAAATATTTGTGTTTGCTAAATGGTTTTCCTTCAAATTACACTCAGAATGTCGCAACAGCTATGACTTAGTAGAATTAACAATAAATATATGTTTTACATGCGGAAATTATTAAAATTTTCAAATATGCAGATTCTTGAAGATGATTTGTTTTGTTTAAAACCTTGTCTGTAACGTGTTTTTTATCATTAATATTGTGTACCAGAGATTGCAGCATAAAGGAAAGCTTTGCAAATATTTTTTAGTTTTAAAAGTAAATGCTAAATATTGTTTGAAAGTAAATGCCTGGCACTCAAACTACACTCAAAAGTTTGCTTTAAAAAGTTCTCTTATTTACTTCGCGCATAGTCTATGATGCGCCATCCTTCAATTTTCCACCTGTTCTTTCATATTATGCACGTTATTTTTATTTGGTTTGGACGTTTATCTTATTTTCGCAACCATTGAATATCTCGAGTTGTAATTTTGGTAATTTAAATGATTATTCTGCATCGTTACATATTGATTTTTTACATGTTACAATCACTATGATTTTTTTTATAATGGAGGAAAATTGTAGATATGGGGATAAAGGGGATATACTTTAATATAGTTACTATCTATCCATTAAAGAATGTAGGAAATAGGGTACCGCCTAATAGGAGTGATGCCATCTAGTCTCTATTATACGCAAACCTCAACTTCTACTTAAAAACACTTTTCATTAAAAATTGGACGTAAATTAATGCTAATTAGTGAACAAAGGCTGAGGATTAGCTAATTTGCCGAAGGGAAACATCTTTTTTTTTAAGTAATTATTTGATTTAAAAAAAATATTTATCTTTTTTTTTTTTCTTTTTTTAAATATGAAATAGAATGTTCTTTTACGTACGTGTCCCAATTTTAAAATCGCTACTTCCAACAGATAAAATTTTTTTTAACTTATATTAAAATTTTACACCGTAGTTTTATCCCCTCTTTAAAATGTAAACAGGTGTTTTTCAAAGCAGGAATAATGGACCCTTTTGTTTCCTTCTACAAAACGCTAGCCTCGTCTGACAGCTAATGAGATTTAAAAGAGAGCGTTTTGAATGTACAGTCTTGCGCTAGCCACGCATCAAAGTCCAAGTCTAGCCAGAGTGTGTTTAAAGAATAAAATACTTTTAAAACTCTGTCATTTGATGATTTTTTAATCAATATCCAAGCTAATTATTAGAAATTTAAATTTTTAAGTCTCAAGTGCATTGGAAGAGGCCTTGGACTAGCTTCACAAAAAATTTCAGCCTCCTACGTGCCGCTAGATATTGCAAGCCGTAGTAGACACACACACAAAGACAGAAAGGCAGAGTGAAACATTTTTTTATTTGTATAAATAAATCAAATTTACAGAAAATACTATTTATATAACAAAGAACTGAACAACGTTTTTCTATTTGCTGTAAAAGTGTATATGTTATTAATTACGAAATTATAGCCGATAATCAGCTTAATTAATAAATTTGACGCTGTTATATAAAAAAACCATTTTTTTATTTTTATTTTTTTAAGGTAAAACACTGCTTGATTGCTTTCTATCGAAAAAACAATAAATGCCAATTATATTTACTTACGAATGAAAGTAACTTCGGGAATGTGATGAGCAGAGATGCAGCATGAGTAGAGTTCTTTCCTTAATTGGAAATAAAATTGTCAAATTAAGAAAGATTGAATTTGACATTTTTATATATTCTAGTATATAAAAAAATTAAAATAACTTTTTTTTTCTTAAAATGTACCTAGCTGCATTAGCTTAATGTTTGCAAAATTTTAGTCTTCCATTGCGTGCAAATCTTAAACTGCATTTATATGAAAATGCCGTTAGTGATAAATAAAATTCCGTCCATTTTTTTTCATCATGAACTGCACTCATACCAGGCCTCTACTCTTCTAATCGCTGCAACATGTATGTACAAATCTATGTCTTTAAGGAAATGCATTGCATCACATACGCATAGGTGATTGCTTGGTTACATTATCACAGATTAGAGGTCTGCATGGGCCCGGTTCTGGGCCGCTATCCGTATCCGTATTCGAATAATTTTTCCAACGGGCTGGGCCGATAAACTATGCCATTGCCGATATTAGTTTATCAACATAAATACAGAAATGTGAGCTGTAAAGTATAAAGATCGGCATTGGACAGTTGCATTGTGTATAACTCAGGCTTGATATTTTTTAGCAGACTCGTGCTGGGACGAGATCAGGCTTGCATTTTTCTTAACATATAGATGAGCCGAGCAGGAACTAGACTTAATCGTTCTCAAGATGTGTAGGGCAGACAACATGATTTATGGTATATTTGGATAGGTACTTCTTGGTGGCTCTTAAGTTCACTTCGCAACCACGTGAAAGTTTGACACATTTTCTGACTAATTTTATACTTTAAAAGTTTAAAATTATCGAGCCTGACTATTGAAAGGATTTGGAATCAAAGCTATGGTAAATGAGATACTTGTATAACCTTGTTGAGGTATAAGATATTTTTATCAAAAGGTTGCAGATTTTTCTCCCTTCTCATGCTGTCGCTTCCGGAAATTCTATTCAAAATGCTAACTTTGACAATATTTTCTTAAATTATCAAAGTACCTTAAGTATAAAAAAAAAATGAATAACGCTATTCGATTATATAGTTTCTGAATTAAAACAGCTGCTAATCTTATGCGTTTCCGAAAAAAAAATTTAATTCAGAAATGTGTCAGAAAGTACCTCCTTTGGAATCGAGAATGAATTTGGATTTGGAATCTTTAACCCGTTCGCGACAGCGCGCGCATTCAGAAGTACGCATCTGAGGACGAAGCGGGAGAATTTTATTTCCTCTTCAGGGCCGAAGGTTCTTTCCTTCGAAGGTTTAAGCCTTCAGTGTTCTTTAAAAAATTATAAAAAATTCATTTTTCCATATAATCTTTTGAAATTGACATACATGAAATAGGTTGTAATTATGTATATTCATGCAAAAAATTAAAGTATTTTCTCTGATATTTTAGTATAAAATGATCTTTTAAATGGTTATAATGCATATTTTAACCACTTTTTTAGATTAAAAAATAATATAATATGATTATAAAAGACTTACTTGCCTTTATTTTAGCAACATATGAAACATTTTGTTCAAATAAAGAACAATTTTGTGAAAAAAAAAATAGCTTTGTTTCTAAATAGTTTTTAATACAATCCTTAAAGAAAATAAGTGTTTTAAAAAGCTGATTTTTTCACTTATAAAAATAATTGAATTAAGATTATAAAAAACTAGTGCATGGTACTTTTTAAGACACATATCATATTTTTTAAGTATTTTATGTATTTTATTTTTCAATTTATTATCATATTTTTTATCATACTTTTTAAGACACATATCATATATATTTCAGACACATATAAAAAATATTTTGTAAATTTTTAATGTAATTTAAAATAGTTTTGAAAATTCAAAAAATATCTTTAAATATATAATCAATGATAAAATGTCATTCAAATAAAAAGCATTGAATAATAATAATAAGTAAAATAGAATTGTATTTTAAAATATGTATTTCTAAAAAGTTATTAAATGTAAAACATGTTTTTGAAATCACAGTTATAAAACATATAGCAATGTATAATAACAATGTAATAGCAAGTGTAATGCAGTAGCAATCAAAGAAGTATCAAATAAAGATTATTTGATAATAATGAGACCTTGAATGATGACTTAAAATACATTCAGCGAAGAATATGTTGATGGTTATAATTTATTATTTATATCTTATGTACAAAAACTGTTTAAAAAAATTAAATTTATGAAATTAAATGCATTGAATATTTAATTTGAAACGATATATAAAATTGCTAAAGATAAAATTCAAAAATTAAAACTAAAGTAACAAACAAGTCTTTATAACTTTGTTTTACCGAAACTACTCTGAATGTTTAATTTCACGGTGCTGAGAATATTCTCAGCGTATCATTTCTCACAATCAGTATGCACACTTCTTTTTTCTAATCTGCGAAGCAGTGCTAAAATCAAATGAAAATATAAAATAGATAAATCTTTCCTTCTAAAAGAAAGAAAACAGTAATTCATAATGAAGGCTGCTTTTGCAACTAAAATATTTCTGATCGAGTTAAAAGAGTGAGAAAAAATGGGAATGAATCAAATGTTTGTCTTGTCAATCGTACACGTGTATATGCTTACTAATACGCTTACTTGCGTGAACCATATGCTTACTAATGATTCTTTAACCGCAAATTCTCCATCCCAAGTGAAGTAGAATTATTTCCAATAAAGAAAAATAAAGTTTTACTAGACGCGTAAAATGATTTATGAAACAAAAAGACGTGATGAAAAAATTTGCTTTTTCCCATTGTAGTATTTAATTAAAAATTAATTTCACGTGAATTTTAAAAAAATGTTTTTATCACCTTTTCTAGCTTGAAGGAGAAGTCTTCTTCCTTAATATGCATTCAAATAGAATTAGGATAAATTTTTTATATGCTAAACTGTGAAAAACAAAACGTTCCATTTGATCGGCACGTATTCTCGTCGCTCGTGATGTAAGAACAAACAGCGCCGGCACGAATACTAGACGCGCTTGATGCGAGTACAATGGGTGCCGGCACGTATACCAGTCGCTCGTCCCGAAAGGGATTAATAAAATGTGTGCCGAGAGCGAGTGAAACCTCACAGAAACTGTAAGATTGACTTCATCATTTTTTTTTCTATTGTAAGTAACATTTTTACCTATTCTAATGTTTCAAGGTTTCGGTAGCTAATGTAAATCCCGTCAATTGAGATACTCGAAGAAAATTGTTTTAAAATACGGTTTGGATATGTTTCTGCTACACTGATTTGCTTAAAAAATATAAAATAAAAATTGGATATTTCGAAACAACTTTGCGATAAATGACATTGTGATAGTTAAGTCCAAAGTTTGATATATTATTTTCGTTAATATATTTAATTTATAAAAATATAAACTTCATAAAATTATAAACTACATCTTTATTAAATTAATGCAAGAATAAAAAACTTGAAAATATTGTAAATTTGAATTTGACTCATAATTTTTTAGACTAAATAAGTTTATTTTAAACTAAAAATAAAAAAATATGCTGTAGTATTTAATTTTAAATTGTGCTGGACTTAAAAATAAATAGCAGATTCCCTTGTATAACATAATTTTTCAATCATCGATTCGATCGAATTGATTTTTTTTTAATGTTTGAAAATATAAAGTTCGTTTGGGAAAAATAAAAATATGAAACTTATATTTGTGAGAATTTCATTGAAAATATTTACATTGGCAAAATTAAGTATAATAAATACGACTAAGGTGTAATCGATCAGTGTTAGACAGTATTTTCTTGAGAACATCAGACTGGTCACTTGTTTAGCCACTATTTTATGAAATTGTTTTTATGACAGATTACTTTAAAAACCGCAATAAAAATTTAACATAAAGCTATTACTTATGACATTTACAAGATAAATCTAAATTGAAAATGTTCTCAAGAAAACAGTAGTGGTAAAAGTTTTGTTTTAGTCTCTATAAAAAGTGATTGCTCCGAGAATGTTAGAGGAACTTTTATGTACGTCGATAGAATAATCGTGACAGGAAAATCTTTTATTGGTCCGTACAGAACAACTCTAATACATACAACAATAAATTAATTTTAATTACAATCATTTCTGTGCGCAAATCCCTAAACCTCAATTAAAAAAATTTGGTGATTTGAAAACAATATGGATATATTCCATTAAACATGAGAAAACTTTTGAATTTTTACAGATTTGTTTGTAAATGACAGTTATGGAACTTCTACAATTCATTTTAGGAAAAAAAGCTATTCTGAAATATTTACGTGAATATTCATGTATTTTTACGGATGTTTTTTTTTACAGTGTTGGGATTCATCATTTTCACACCCTTATGGATTCTCTATCAAATGCGACATAAAAATACCATAATACAATTTTGGATCAGGAAGAAAATATAATTTTTTGCGTTTTTTCATGCTATTTTATCGTCACATACAAAATCGAGAGTATTACGCGAAATAAGATGCGCTGACTCCTCCAGCTGACTCCTAATTAATGACTTTTGCAAAGGATTCGTATAAAATTTGAATGTAACTTCTTTAAAAATAACAAAAATGTTATTTTTTTTATTTCTTACGTAATTTTGAACTTGCTTACTTATCATCCACAGATAAATATATGAAAGTGTGTTTCAGTCTATTTTAAATGCCCAGTATGCAACCGTTAAAACAAAGAGACCAAGCAATAAAAGCGTGCTACATTTTTTTTTTTTAATTTGTATTTCTTTCAGTTTTTAAAATACCCTAACATACCGAAAGTAAGACGTTTAGAAAAAAGGAAATTGTAATAGTTTTATAGCATGATTATAATTAGAACTTTTGTGAGACAGTTAAGAAAATTGGCAAGATGTGGGGATATGTTTGGAATTTATAAATTTCTCAGGATTTGCAATGTTTGCAAAATATATGTGGGAGGGGGGGGGGGGATGTTCGGAGGGAATGGACTTACTTTTGTACTTTATGGTATATTTTTTGCTTTTATGTGTTGTACGAAACAGCTTATAGCAAGCGTGTTATTATATTTTAATAGAAAATCTAGTTACATTTTTATTGTAGCTAAATTTATGTTGCAATTTTCTTTTTTCCAATAAAGATACTGGACTATTGATACACTTTAACTTTTTCTACATTACAGCTTATATAAATAAGATTTTGTATTATTCTACAAACTTCCAATAACCTAAATATAATATATTACGAAACATAAATCCTCTTATTTTCTCGTCACAGTGTATTTTTTTTCTTTTTTTCCTGCAAATAAAAAAGATTTATTCAGCCTTTTTTTTGTTCGTGAATTTTTATCGAGCCGAATAATTTCTTTTGTTAATTCCTTGAAGTACTATATTGCATTTTTTTTAAAAAATAACACAGCATCAATCATGTCACCTTTTTTAAAACTTTCTTAAATATAAATTCATGAAAATTCATGTACAATTTTTGCAGGTTCTTGTAAATAATTTTTTTCAAAAAAGTTTTTAATTTTTCTGCGGAACCAGCAACGAATGCTTTTAAAGAATGATATATTATTTATAAATAAGCAAAGAAATATTTTAATAAGTAAAAACCATTTAAGGTATTTTATCATAGTTATGATTAAAAAAAAGTTATCTAAGATTCTTCTACTTGTTGGAAATGAACTATAAACAACTCTTGTAAAAAATATACGCTAAGTTTAGTTTTAATCAAAATTAATGATTTCACTAACATTAATAACATTTTACATGCACTTAAAAATAAGGATATCTTAAAAGTACAACTCATTTTTTGAGATTTCCAAAACAGACTTGTACTTAAAAAAAAAAAAAAAAAAAAAAAAAAAAAAAAAAATATTTTAAACGATTATTTTAAACGATAGAATGATTTAATGAGTAATTTTCCAGATCTTTTATAATACACCTGCATTTTTCTTTTGGAAATTCTATGGAAACATCATCTGATGAAAAGATCTGCTAAATGATTCCTCTTTCTAAAAGATAATGGTTGTTTCTTTAAATATGAAATAAGTTTTAGATTTTTTTTTAACTTTTATTTTTGCATCTGGTGTTCTAATCTATGTTAGAACACTGTATTCAATTTGACTCCTTTATCTTGGAATGGTAATATTTAAGTTATCATGAATTTTCTTATGTCATTTCACAAAAAAAAAATAAAAAAAAAAAAGTTTTTGTTTTAAAACAAAAATTGCTCGTACCCCGGCTGCCAACACACTTGCTGTAAAATTTATAAACTACTGTCTTTAAGAGTGTTGTTAAATTTTTCATCTGGTAAAAGCTACTTGTTATTGACTGCTGTGTGTGTGTCGCAGAAACAATTTGATTTCTACTTCAATCGTTGCTTGAATTCACTTTCACAGCATCGGTGCTTGTATTCAATTTTACAATATCGGTGCTTGTATTAAATTTTACCACATCGGTGCTTGAAAAATGACAAAATAAAGCACAGAAAAAATATTGTTACAGCGTATATACGGTCCTTTCGATCTTATGGTTAGACAACTTCAAACTCTTTTCTCTTAGAAAAGTAGAAAATAATTTATTTACAGATCTTCAGAACAACAGAGTCTTCGAAACTCACAAATATTACTATATATTCCAAAATAACTCTTCAAATCTATCGAACAAGTACAAATATAGGTCGCAGAGACTCTTTATACAATGTTTCAACACTATATCACATTCAAAACAACGTAGATAAAACTCAATACATCAAGCAAACTTGCTTGGACAATCTCTAGTAGCTCACTCAATGCCTGACTGGTAAATAATAACAACAGCTCGCATCGGCTGTCCTATATATAGTCTCGCCGCATGCGGTGGAAATTTCTACAACCTTCTAGAAAAATCCAGAAAACCACGGAACAACATTCAATGTATCAGTAGACCTAGGGGGGGGTTACCATAGAGAAGGACGGGTTATCATCGCCAACAATCGCCAAGTTTGTCGCCAACTTGGCGATATATCGCCAAATTTGGCGACCAAAATTAGTCGTCAAAAGTGACGCCAACTTGGCGATATCTTTATTATTTCGCCAAGCTGCCATAGACATACACTGAAAAATAATAGACAAGTTTGCTTGATAACAGAGACAATGTAACAAAAACTAATATTAGTAAAGGAATGGAGTTTAATAAGATTATTTACATTATTTTACAGTACAAACACCAACTATTTACAAAATTCGTAACACTACCCCCTCCTCAAAGACTGCACGTCCCGGGCAGTGCAATCCTTGAGTTAGAGGAAAACACTTAAAATAAGTAAATAAATAAATAAATAAATAAATAAATAAATAAATAATAAGATTTACATAAATAAGAACTAATTGCTATTTACATATTTACAAAAAGTGACTTTCATGACCATGGTCTGAAATTCCAGTTTTGAATTTCTGATCACTTTGGCCAAAATAAGGGGCTAGCCGGTTTAATGTACGACCTTGGGCTTGGTGTGTGGCGATTTTCGTATGCGTACGACGACGTCATTCAGCCTGTTGACGACTGTGTAAGGACCGTCCCAGTTTGTTTGTAGTTTTGGCGACAGTCCCTTACGACGTATGGGATTCCACAACCAAACTTTGTCACCTTCGTTGAACTCATGTCTAGTTGCCTTTGTGTCGTACCGTGTCTTCATCTTTTCCGATGGCAGTCCGATTCGGTTCCTCGCTAGACGATGAATCTCTTCAATCCGTGCCTGGAGTTCATCCACGTACTCCTCAGGCGATAAAGGATCGTCAGGAGGACGGCCAAACAAAAGATCCGCAGGTAGACGAAGATCACGACCAAAGAACATTTGAGAAGGGGAGTAACCAGTGGCCTCATGAGTGGCACTCCTGTAGGCAAGCAGGAAAGGAGGCAATTTCTTGTCCCAGTCCTGTTGTTCTCTACACTGTAAAAAAAACTCCCTTACTTTACACCAAAAAGGGTGGCAACTAAGTTGCCACCCCAAGTGGTGTAATGAAATTCCACTTGTAAATTGGTGTAATGAGCCACCAACTATCAAATGGTAAACAAACACCATTTGTAGTGGCAACTTAGTTGCCACCCTTTTGGGTGTAAAGTAAGTAATATGTTTAAAATGTACGTTATAATAAATTGTCTCAATTAAAGGGAAGTTTAGCACACTCTTTGCATGAAGTTATTTTTTTTAAATTATGGCTGTATTAAATTTGAAATGTAATTTTTTAATTATTTTTTATTTTGCTACCATTTATTAAAGTACACTATATAAGTAGACGGTAAAAAAGGAAATTTTCTAATATTTACATGATTTTAACAGCAAAATAAAAAATAATTTAAAGATTACATTTTAAATTTAACACAGCCATAAATTAAAATAATTAGTTTCATGCGAAAAGGCTGCTAAACTCCCTTTTAATTGAGGTAATTTATTATAACATGCATTTTAAACATAATACTCAGTTATTAAACAATGTAATTTAGTATATTTACATACTTAAAAACATAGTTATATGGGTCACATAGTGTGTTTGGGGGTTGGGGGGAGGAGGGGGCACAATGTATCTGCAGCATCTCTAAATTTTAGTATAGTTTCATTACTGTTTGTCACAGGTGTCACAAAATTGAAAAGTGTAAAAGCACAAATAAATTCTATTAAGTTCATGTTTTTCATTTATTTTGAAACTTTAAAAGATTTAATATTACAACTAAATTCTATAAAAGAACATTACGCTTATATTTTGGCAAAGGTGATCTGGAAAACATATGTGAAAAAAATGTATCTAACAGTATTGTATGACCACTTTTGGATTTCAAGAATGAAGTAACATGCTATTTTGAAAATGTATGTTTTTTTCACACAAAAAATCCCAATATGTTTATATATATAATTTTTTTTTTTACAAAAAAAAGCGAAGAAACAAAAGACGATATTAACATAAATTTGGCGGCCCCTCAGTTTCCGCGCCCGGGGCGACCGCCCCCTTCGCCCCCCGTTTCACACAGCTGTGAATGAACATACCGCCACCCCCCCTTTCATTGAAGTTCTAAGATTTTCCATTAAATGTATTCAAATTCAAATAGGCATTAATGATGATTTTAATTATGTTGTACTAATTTAATAAATAGAAAAATAAAACCATGACAATCTCTTTAACTCTTTCAGTATCAACATATATATATGAACGAAATAAAAATAATGAAATTTTTGCTTCTAATAATCTAAAAACACATCAAAATACAAATATAAATTGAAAAAATGAATGTTTAAAACAAGATATAACACTATGTTTATTTAATTTCGTGTTAGTTCAAGTTATGCGGAATTTAAAGCAGTAAAACACTATAAAATCAAAACTAAATATTTACAGAGCTTTGACTCTGTATACGAAAGTGACAATTTTACGACTTCTTTTATTATTAATTTTTATTTTTAAAATATCGAAAACGCTAGACTGCAAAATCACATTTTGCAAGTATCATGCATTTATTTAAAATATATAACACAAATACAGGTTTTTACAGAGAATTAAGAGTGATTGTATACAAAACAGAAAGAAAATAAACGTCACTTACTTATTTGAAAAAAATCCAAAACTTTGCAACAACACTGTGTTGCAGCTGACGGCCATCATTAGAATAAACTCTAATTCATCGTAGAATAGATTATTTCTTGTTTCTTAAAGTGTCCAAACTAATTGAAATAATCAAAACTGTAAGTCGATAAAAGTTCTTAATATGAACTATGTCAGATATTTTTTAATCATTTTATTACTACGAAATATATTTGATATTCACAGAACAAAACAAAACGTTTTCAACTAAGCGCCATTTTGCATATCCAATAATTCCACCCCCCGCGCTGGATTTCATAATCACCGTCTTCCTATTGCTAGATTAAAAAAACACCTGCCGTTGTGTTGATAAATTCATTAAAGTCTTTTAGAGAGCGCATTGTAACGATTTCTACTGATTCAGAACGCCTATTTTTTTAAGAGTTGTGATATGTCATTGAAAGTGTAAAGTAACATTTATTTTGGTATTGGCGCTCAAAAAATAATACATTTACACCTTATTTCACATCTCATACAACCGAAGGAAATGTGATAAAACTCTTTATTTTTTACAGTGTAGACACCAGGAGAGAGAGGCTATTTAGGATGGTACGATTGAAACGCTCCACCATGCCGTCCGATTGAGGATGTAGAGGTGTAGTTCGAGTTTTGTCCATGCCGAGTAGTCCGCACATTTCCTTAAACACAGCCGAATCAAAGTTTCTTCCTTGATCGGAATGGATTTGAAGAGTAACTCCGTATCTGGAAACCCAGTGTTGAACCAGCATCTCTTCTATGGTTACATCCTCTTGATTAGGTATGGCGTAGGCTTCAGGCCACTTGGTGAAGTAATGCATGACAACGAGGATGTACTTGTTGCCATCAGATGTTCTAGGAAGAGGACCCAGGATATCTAAAGCAATTCGTTCGAAAGGAGCTCCTACATTATAACGCTGCAATCGTCCACGGGTGCGCCTCTTTGGACCTTTACGTGCTACACAGGTGTCACAAGTTCGACACCACTTCTCCACATCACTGCGAACATTATTCCAGTAGAAACGCTCTCGAACCTTTTGCAGGGTCTTCATTACACCAAAATGACCTCCTGTGGGACTACCATGCAGTTCTTGAAGGACCATAGAAATTTTCGACTTAGGGAGTAGTAGTTGCCATCTACATGTCTTTCCATCGTCAGACTCCCATTTTCGGTACAAGATGCCGTTCTTAAAATATAAGGAAACCCAGAGAGCCCAATAACGTTTAGTCGTAGGATGGTAATGGGCCATGTCTTGCCAGCTGGGCTTCCTGTTGGACTCCTCTTTTAGCTCTAGAATTGGCTTAATTTCAGGATCAGCAAGTTGATCTTTACGCAGGCTCTCGTCACTCCAGGGATCTTGCGATGATGTAGACCCAGTTGTAACTTGTCTTACTATAGGACCTTTGACATTAAATTTCTTCTGAACCCGGTCGCAGTATCTACAATTCTCTGAGCAGGGTCTTCTTGAGAGAGCATCTGCATTTCCATGTGATGAGCCTTTTCGATGGCGTATCTCTATATCGTACTCTTGAAGCTTTTGTATCCACCTGGCTATCTGGCCTTCAGGGTTCTTAAAATTCAATAGCCAAGTTAGAGAAGCATGATCAGTTCGGATCAGGAATTTTCGACCGTAAAGATAATGATGAAAATGGTCTATGGATTTCAGTACAGCAAGAAGCTCTTTTTTTGTTACGCAGTAGTTTCGCTCTGCCTTTGATAAGCACTTGCTGAAATAGGCGATAACACGCTCCTGGCCGTCTATTTCCTGGGACAGTACAGCGCCAATGCTTTCGTTACTTGCATCCGTATCAAATATAAACTGTTTATCGATTTGAGGATATGACAAAATTGGAGTGGATGTTAAGGCCTCCTTAAGCTTTTTGAAAGCAGCGTCACATTCCTGTGTCCACACAAATTTTTGATTGGCTTCTGTTAATTTATGAAGTGGCCTTGCAATCATCGAGAAGCCTTTGACAAATTTTCTGTAATAGGTGCATAATCCTAGAAAACTTCGAAGCTGGTAAACATCTGCTGGACAATTCCAATTTTTCACAGCCGATATCTTCTCCGGATCAGTTCTAACTCCTTCCGACGAAATGATGTGTCCAAGGTAGGCGATTTCATTACGAAACAAACTGCATTTCGAAGGGCTAAACTTCATATTAGCTTCCTTTAACTTTTGTAGCACCCGCCTGAGGTTGTTCAGATGTTCATCAAAAAATTTTCCTATGATTTTGATATCGTCTAAATAAACAAGACATGCCTCATATGACAGCCCCCGGAGAACCGTTTCCATAAGGCGTTCAAAAGTTGCAGGTGCATTACATAGACCAAAAGGCATTACCTTGAATTGCCACAATCCTTGTCCCGTTGTGAAGGCAGTCTTCTCGCGGTCGTCGGGATGGATCTCTACCTGCCAGTACCAAGTGTTGCCCGCAAGTGTGTCAAGAGTGTCGTCAATCCTTGGTAGAAAAAAACTATCCTTTTTAGTGACGTCATGCAGTCGGCGGTAGTCTACACAAAATCTTGTAGAACCATCCTTCTTTCTTACTAATACAATGAGAGACGCCCATGGACTTGTCGATGGTTCGATGACGTCATTTTCTTCCATATCCTTAATTAAATTTTGCACCTCTTCTTGCTTGGCAAAAGGCAATCGTCTAGGGTGCTGTTTAATAGGAGAGTGATCTCCAGTATCAATTCGGTGTTGTGCCATTTTGGTTCGTCCAAAGTCTTCAGATGTTTTGGAAAATAAACTTTGGAATTCCCTAATTAAACTTTCAGCAGCATCTCTCTGATTTGGATCTAAGTCTGTATTTTGTAACAAATCCTTGACTAAATTATCTGAAGATTTCTCAGAGTGACTGGAATTTTGACTTATGCACGTCACAGGAGCACGCGATGCTATCACCTCTCCTTTCTTGATAATCCTCGTCTTATCACTGATGTTAGCAATTCTGACTGGAATAGTCTTTTTCGAGAGGTCTACTACAGAAGAAGCCACCAATACTCCTGCTTGTGTACTATTGTCTTCTGGATAATCTATATGGCCAAATCGGTAATTAGTTTCATTTTTAATTACTGCTGGAACTAAAAATTCTGTTCTTGGATCTAGATTGATGTTTTCTTTGGCTATTACTATTTGTTTACATTCAATTTCGTTATTTAATCCAAAAAGACTTATTTCTTCAAATTTTGAGAGCATTTTGTTATTTTTGAAATCAAGTTTGAAGCCAAACTTCTTCAGAAAATCTAGTCCGATTAAGCAAGGATCTGTTATGTTAGCCACATATGCCGTATGGTGATATTTCGTTCCTCCAAAGTTGATGGTTAAATTTGCCTTACCATATATGCCTATCTTGTCGCCCGTCACAGTTTGCAGGGTAACGCATGGTGGAGTCCAGATGAGTTTACGTTTCAATTTCCGAGCCAAATCTTCTCTTATTATTGTGACGTTGGCTCCTGTATCGACAATCATACGGCACTGAATTCCGTTAATAAAGCCTATCACATATAATTCATTATCGCCACCACTCATTTTTGATATCTGGAGGATCTTCAGATGGGGCTTTTCATTCTCTGGCAACCTCCGCCCCGCGAGATGGCCAAAATTTAGTTTCCCTCCTGACTGTTTGAATTTATCTCACGTTCGTGGATTTTGGGGCAATTTCTTCGGAGATGTCCTGTATCACCGCATCCCCAGCACGTGAGATTCTGTCTTCTTGAACTTGTTCTTCCATATTTTAAAGCTTCAATCTCTTGAAATATTTTCCTAATTTCTTTCAAGACGTCGCTCTCAGTGTCTGAGCTTTTGTTCACCGTTGCCCCTCGGACTGAATGATGATCCTTTCGGCTGGCTAGTGTAGCTGCTTCCAACTTTAAGGCATATAGTAATGCAGCCTTTAAATCCTGCACATCTGCCATTCGTACCGCTCTCTGCACTTCTGGATCTTTTATTCCGTCTACAAAGTTCTGCACTGAGAGCATCTCCCGTACATTTGTTGGGCAGTCAATGAATGCTAAATTTGCCAGACGTTCTATTTCCGAGGCAAACTCTTGAAGGGTTTCATTCGACTTTTGATGGCGGCTCTTCATTTGTATGCTCGCATAATCTTTGAAGAATTTTTCGCCGAATCTCATTTCAAGTGCACAACTTAAAGTCTCAAAATTGAGTTGCGTCATATCGGGCAATGTTTGCAACAAGTCGGCGGCTTCTCCTCTTAAAGATGCTGCCAGTTGACAAGCTTTCACCTCGTCACTCCATTTGTTCGCTTCGGCTACAATGGTGAATTGGGTCTTGTAGACATGCCAGGAACTCTTTCCGTCGTATGTCGACAGCTTGATGTGCACGGGAGAAGCAGACAGATTCCTAAATTCTTCATAATTACCACTGGACGCTGAAAGCTTCTTTTCAAGATCTTGTACTTTTTTTTAGCTTTTCATCTACTTTAACTAATTTCTCTTCAATATTACTAACTTCATTCTGAATTTTCTCTTCTACTTTACTAATTTCATTCTCTATTTTCTCTTCTACCGAATCTATTCTTCTATCTACCGACGAGAACTTTTCTTCTAAAGTTTTCTTCATTTCTTCTTGACTTCTATTAACTTCTTTCTTCAATTCTTCAGTCAACTCTTTCATTCTTTCTTCGTTTTTATTCATTTTATCCGCCAACTATTCTTGGCCTTTATTCATTTTATCCGCCAACTTTTCTTGGCCTTTATTCATTTTATCCGCCAACTCTTCTTGGCCTTTATTTATTTTTTCTGCCAACTTTTCTTGGCCTTTATCAATTTTATTTGTCAACTGTTCCATTCTTTCTTCGTTTTTATTCATTTCATCCGCCAACTCTTCTTGGCCTTTATTCATTTTTTCCGCCAATTCTTCTTGGCCTTTCGTCAATTCTGCCTTTATTCCATTAATAGCTTCTAACAGTTCTTTCAGTTGTCCGTCCATTGTTCTTGTTTTCGCCATAAGATCCCACTTTTGACACCAAATGTTACAGCGTATATAGGGTTCTTTCGATCTTATGGTTAGACAACTTCAAACTCTTTTCTCTTAGAAAAGTAGAAAATAATTTATTTACAGATCTTCAAAACAACAGAGTCTTCGAAACTCACAAATATTACTAGATATTCCAAAATAACTCTTCCAGGGTTGCCACGCCACCTGGAGAACCTGGAAAACCGGGAAAACACAGGAAATTTTAAATCTCCTTCCAAAACAGGGAAAATCCAGGGAATTTTTAAAAAAATCCTAAAAAACCTGGAAAACACAGGGAATTGGGTAATGGCAAATTATAACATTTCTAATTAGCCTTCATACACGCATATATTTTTTCGTACTCAACATGGAATAAATGCGTTTCAGTACAGGGAAAATACAGGGAATTTTTTTTCAAGATTAGAGTGGCAACCCTGTCTTCAAATCTATCGAATAAGTACAAATATAGGTCGCAGAGACTCTTTATACAATGTCTCAACACTATATCACATTCAAAACAACGTAGATAAAACTCAATACATCAAGCAAACTTGCTTGGACAATCTCTAGTAGCTCACTTAATGCCTGACTGGTAAATAATAACAACAGCTCGCATCAGCTCTCCCATATATAGTCTCGCCGCATGCGGCGGAAATTTCTACAACCTTCTAGAAAAATCCGGAAAACCACGGAACAACATTCAATGTATCAGTAGACCAGGGGGGGGTTACCATAGAGAAGGACGGGTTATTATCGCCAACAATCGCCAAATTTGGCGACCAAAATTAGTCGTCAAAAGTGACGCCAACTTGGCGATATCTTTATTATTTCGCCAAGCTGCCATAGACATACACTTAAAAATAATAGACAAGTTTGCTTGATAACAGAGACAATGTAACAAAAACTAATATTAGTAAAGGAATGGAGCTTAATAAGATTATTTACATTATTTTACAGTACAAAGACTATTTACAAAATTCGTAACAATATCTCTATTTTGCAACAAAGGGTGCTGGCATCCCGGCTTCCAAAACTTGCTGTAAAATTTATAAACTGCTATCTTTAAGAGTGTAGTAAATTTTTACAAGTTTTGGGAACGTTGTGTTGTCTTTCAATGTTTGGTGCACGCGACACAAAAAAATCCATTTTTATTTCACTTGTTGATTTAATTTGATTTCACAGCAATAATGCATGATTAATTACACTGATAAACAAATTTTAACGAATTTTCTATTTCTCTATATACATTGGGTGTTTCTTATAGATTTTAAGCTGCTGAAAAAGAATATGTTTGTAAAAATTTTCTATCACCCTCCAATTTTGGAAAATTTCATTTATACGTTTCGGAGTATGTAATCATCGTATATCGTAAAATTATATTACATTAGTCTCTTAGATGCATTTGATTCACACAAACATTCTTTTTTCTATTTACAACGATAGAAGATGCAGCAAAAGAGTAGAAACAGATGTCCCCCTAATACATTTTATCCCCTAATACATTTAGCGACCTTGAACAGACAGCACTAGCCACCTTCAAGTATTTGGCTTTAAAGCAAATCCATGACAGTTGAAACTTATTTTTCGGAGCAAGTGTACTGCTATTTCTTTATTCTGTAAAACTTAAATTTTGTACTTAAATTTTGATAGTAATTATCCTATTTTCTTCTAACATATGTGAAAAATATCTAGAAGATGCGTTAATGAACCCGATTTATTTTGCTATGTCTGCGGGGAGCTAATTTTGAAAAAGATCGATGCGCTTTCATGCCGTTAATAAAGACTGCCTTAATCCATGTACTTTGGATTAAAGTAGGTGAACAAGATAAGAAATGGGCACCTCATTCCTGTTGTACATGACAAAACTGTGGTTGAAAGGTACAAAAAAGGGTATGCCCATTGCTATACTCATGATATGGCGCGAGCCGAAGAATCATATAACTGACTGCTACTTTTGTTTACAAAAATTAAAGGATTCATTGCAATCGGCATTTTTTCAAGAAAAGATGATTTATGATATTGTAATGATAGAAGTGGTTCAATGTCTGCTTTAAATTGTCAATATAACTCGGAACAATGGTGATTGTTCATGGATGGTTCGAAAACCAGTTTGAAGGCTGTGCTTCTTCATAATGGAAATGCCCTGCCATCTGTTACAATAGCATATTCTTAAGTAATGAAATAGTTTTATGTAAATATGAAGATACTGCTGCATGAAATTGATTACTCACATTATGATTGGAGTATATGTGCGGATTTTAAAGCAATTGCCATTTTTAGTATGCAACAAGGTTATACAAAATATTGCTGTTTTCTATGCAAGTGGGATAGCAGAGCAAAGCATGAGCATTATATCAAAAGAAGTGCCCAGACCGCAAACAATATATTGCAGATAAAAAAAAATATCCAAAACGTCCCTCTAAGCGATAAAAAGAAAGTTATTCTTCCACCTTTACACATAAAGTTGGGATTGATGAAGAATTTCGTTAAAGCTACACTGTAAAAAATTTTCAGAAACATTTCTGAAAATAACGAAGACCTGTGCTGCACGATACTAACGGAAAGGTTTCTGATTCGAACAGGAAAGTGTTTCGGTTAAAACACGGAACCTTTCTGATCCGTAATGAAAAGTTTCTGAATGTATCCGAAACCTTCCTGAATATATCTGAAAGCTTTTTGTATACATCCGAAACCTTTCTGAATAATCTTAAACCTTTCATTATGGATCGGAAAAGTTTCTGAATATATCGGAAATATTTCATTACAGGTCGGAAAAGTTTCTGAATATATCGAAAATACTTCATTACTGATCGGAAAAGTTTCTGAATATATCAGAAGCCTTTCTGAATATATCTGAAAACATAGTAAAGCTTCCATTAAGGATAGGAAAGTTTTCAGATTGTGTAGCCAATCTTTCATTGCGGAACGGAAAGGTTTCGGAATATATATGGAACATTTCATTTGGGATCGAGAATGTTCCTGAATATGTATAAAAGTTTTTATTATATATCAAAAAGGTTTCCTGTTTTAGCTAAATGTTTTTCGGTTGAAATCGACTGTCACTGTAGTGCAGATGTGCTCAAATATTTTTCGGCGATGTTTCCGAATATATTCGAAAACAACGCGGAAAAATATTTATACGCATTTTTTAATATTCTGTTTTGCTTTGATAGTGGCACAACTGAAAATTTCACGTTCATCCTTAATTTGAAGTCAGCAATAAAAATATGCATTATTGGACTTATGAAAGACTGAAACAATTGAAAATAGCATACTAACTTTATAATAAAAAATACTGTAACTGCACTGTTAACATCAGATTTAGGGAATCAGAAGAAAAAGAAATTTATATCTGAAAGAAATTTAGCTGTGGCCTGTATTTTCAAAAAGAAAAAAGGTAGTAATATTATTAATAAAAAAAAATAACTTCGAGAATTGATTCCCCCCCCCTTTTTTTCGCAAAAACACACATGAACATTATTTTTTAGAGGTTTTTCTTCATATTTTTGTGTGTGCAACATGAATGTATTTTATTACCGACATTGCTGCTAAGTCTTATGCACTGGAGGAAACAAACTACCCCCCAAAAATTCCTCTAGCAAAACTTTAAGAAATTCTTATAATTAAGATTTTTTTTTTTTTTTTTTTACAACTTAAACTTACAACTTTTTATTACTTTTTTTACAACTTAAGCATGAGATACACATGATAAATCTAAACGGCATCTGTAACTTCTTCCCACAAACACTGTCTTCTGGGTTTGCAATGCAAATTCATTATTTAGAAAATTCCATTCAGCAAAGCTTAAAAGTAGAAGTAGATTGTGTAAAAAAATCATAAGCTAACTGTACATAAAAATTAAATGAACGCAGAATCATAATCCAGTTAATTTCAATCCAATTTTTCAGGTGAGATAACACAAATTATGAGTCATTTAAATAACTTTTTTTGTGTGTGTGTGTGGGGGGGGGGTGTCAGATTGAAAAATGATAAATGTAAATATTAAAAACATTCAGAAAAAATCTACTAGGTTATGATATCTGTAATGATTGGAGATCTTTTTTCACTGCAAATTATTAGCAATATGAAATGCTTTTCAAACGCATGTTGTTAGCCACCAATCTTTGATGCGTTAATAGTACAATATGGAACTCACAATTTTTCATAGTAAGGAAATGCTGATGATTTTTCTGTTTCTCAAAAAATGTCCCTTAGTCCTAACTTTTACCTTCATGGTTTGATCAAGTCCATTAACGAATTTAAGGCTCTTTTTCCTGCAAACCAAGACACTTGCGAGCTAGTGTTTTCTCTATGAGGTTATTTCTTAATAACTCGTTTCTATTTTTCTTTCTTTTTCTGTATTGGATAGCTGAGGTTCTTTACATAGGTGCTTTTTTTTTTATTTTGGTTGCAGATATCTTTTAGAATGACACTTTTATTTTCAGAACCGGTTTTGAAAGCAAAAGCAACTTTGAGGGACCTCAGCTATCCAATGCCAAAATAATAATAAATAAATAAAATACTTAAAAATCTCTAAATGCAAAACTGTTATTAGAAAATAATCTCTTTCTAAGAGGAGCATTAGTTGAGAGCGTCTCTGCTTGCAGGAACAGAAACCTTAAGGCTTCTTAATTTTTTGTGTTAATTTCAAAATGATCCATACAAAATTATCGCAGTTATCGTGCGGACAAGAAAATGAAGTATATATATTTATATAAACGAAAGCATTGCAATATACAGGATTTCTTACATAACTCACCTAAAAACCGTTCCTTCAAAAGTTTGTCAGATTACATAACTCTGTAATACACTTCTTTATGAATATTATGACATACATTTTTGTTATGAATGCATAATAAATATTTTTGTTCTTTAGTATATATTGAAAAAAAGGAGCATTTTATTACTATTGTTCTATTTGTGCATTATCTATGCAAATATTGAAATTTAATAAACATATATGCTTACTTTCAATTTTTCTTTGAGTTGCATGCATCATTTCTTTTCTTTTAAGACTTTAAACATTAAAAAAATTGTACAATAGTTTTTGAGTCAACATTGTTACCTAACCTAGATGACTACATATTGTCTTTTATGACCAGAGTTTCCACTTCAAGTCTCCCCAAAATATTCAGGCCCATTTTGCTGTATTTAGTCACTATTTTACATCATAGATTCCCCCCCCCCTCCCAATATTTTGATTCAATTTCTTTCTTGAACAAAATGATGGAAAAAATACAGTACTGGAAAATAAAAACAAAAATCCAGGGCTTATCAAGATATTCCAGAATCCTTGCAAACCCTATTTAGTCTTTCCTTATTTGTGTTTGGTGTATGTATTGCATGTCAATTCAGACATGTATAAAATTGATGTCCTTCATAAGATGGCTCCTTGATTACTTTTTGATTTTCGTCACAATTATTTTTTATAAAGTTATTTTCACTTTCAGAACCCATCAGAAAGTGAAAGTAACTTTATAAAAAAATACTTGAGACCAAAAATTGTAAAAGTAAGCAAGGAGTGTTCTTGTGAAGGACATCAACTATACAATGCAAAGAAAATTATTTAAAAATGTCAAAATGAGAAAGATTTATTAGAAAAATGCCACCCTACAGGAATAGAATTAGCTCACAAGTGTCTATGCAGGCAGGGACAGGACCCTTAAGACTGATTATTTTAGATTATTTTGCATATCAGTGCATGAAGACTTTCACAAAATATAGCTAATGGGATTCAGATGTCATATAAAACATTAATATATTTAACTATTTTAGAAAGGCATTTTTTTTTATATAAACAGTACCTAAAATAATTATTTTACTTATTTTATTTATTTATTTTAACAAGGTATTTATGACAAATTGTTAAGAATTATACTTATTGAACATTGAATAAAAAATAATTTTTTAACTCAATAATTTGTCCAATTTTGAACTCAGTTATCCCATTATGATGTTTATGAATATAAATTATAAAAGTGATAACACTAAACATATTTAACATTCTACTTCTCTTATTGAAATAACTATTGTCAACATTACCGATATAATTTTTAACAGCAAAAATACTTTGACACACTAAGCAAATATTTCAAAATATACACATAATTTTTTTAATTAAAATACTTATTATATTAATAAAAAGATGATATCTTATATAAACAGCACATAAAAAACGCAAATTTGTAGAGAAGTGCAGATAATGAAACGACCATGCTATATTATGTCAGTAATTGTTCTTAGTAAAATATGTAATTAAAAATGCTTTAGTTTTCATGGTTTAAATGGCAATATTTGTAACATCAGTAATTCATGTAAGTTTATGCATATGACTAAGTATTAATGTTAATATTATTAAATACATACCAGTTTTATGCATGTAAAAAACCTCTGCTTTCTTTTAAATAGACGGTACACAAAGAAACACATTGTTTCTAGCTCAAAGATAACATATTATTAAAAAAAAAACAGCTATGAGCTATTGATCTCAAATTAGACTCAAATTCAAAAGTATATAAAAGCTAGATACTTATGAATCATCAACAAAAACAAAAAAAAATTATTCAAAATGATTTATTGAACTAATATTTTATTCAAAAATTAAAAATATCAGTCAGAAAGATTTTAATAAGACTTAAAACTTCGACAAAATATTACAAAAAGTAATTAATTTAGTTGGAAATGTTTCGGGGATTAATTTCAGAATGCAACTTTCATAAAACAAATATGTGGTTGTTGCTCGTTTAGGGTATTCAATATTACACACAAAATACATTCCTACTGCTATAGATACTGCCTCCAAAAATCCATTGCATTCGATAATAAGACTTTTTTCTGAAACCATATTTACTCCAATATAGTTAAAAATGTTCCCGATAACAAGAAAAGACTGAAATGTTTCACTGTTGATGTTGACTTGTGATGGAATGCACTCCAAAGACAAATTTCTTTGCCTCTTTGGTGCCAGCAATAACTTGTCGGTGTAAACCTTTCTTCTTGGAGTAGGCACTAAATCTTTATTTTTCCTGACATCCTCTCTCACTATATCATATACCTTGATGTTCCAACTTTCATGACCTTTCCCAATGTAAGATTTTAGGGAAGGATATTCATATATTAGTAAACGAACTATGATGTCCGGCTGTTTCATATTGGGGAATAATGTATATTCCTTAATTTCGTTTGAAAGATGTCTGAACAATTGACTTTTTGTCAACCACAGCAACTCATCAATCATTGTGATCAATCTGTTGAAAAATTCTCTTTTGGAATTAGAAATGTGGCAGGCCAAGGAAGTAGTTTTATGCCTGGAAAGAAAATGTATTCAGTATAATCATTTCTGAAACAGAGATACATTTTATTTTCTGCTGAGACTGATAAACTAAATTATTAAAATAAATGTACATGTATCAATATAAAAATAAAAACCCTAAATGAGTTAAAAGTGGGATACAGCCAGGATTGGAAAAAACCAAAAAAACCGTTTTTTTTGGTTTAAACCAGGTTTTTTTAAGAACATCCTTTTTTAGTACATATACATGCATATTTATTAATAAAAATAGACATTGTTGGATTATATGTCGTATAAATTCATTTTAAAATAATTTAAATTAAATAATTAGAGTGAATTATGTAGAAAATTGAAAAAAAAAATCATATTTTAATTTAAACAGTTATTAGTAAACAGTCTTATGTCCAAACAATAAACTACTCTACACAGTGAAACTTTGAAAAACTTTATAAACAACCTTTTGATTACTTATAATAAACATCTGATGTAGTTTGATGAATGTAAATATTATTTTCCATAATAGAAAAAAAAAAAAAGAGATACTTCTTGGGGGTTTTGTTTTTTGAGAGACAATTTGAAATCAACCTTTATAGTCATTAGATTTAGCAGATAACAACAGGGTTGTTATGATTTTGCCCAGCCCAAAAAACCCAGGTGGGTTTTTTGTGAAAAAACCCGAGTGGGTTTTTTCAAAATTTCAACTTTAAATTACATATATAATGTATTTATATTACATATATAATATATTGTAATATATTTCTTAATATCAGTACACCACTCAAAGTTTATAACCATCACCCCCCACCCCAAAGAAAAGAAATGTCCTATTTATACCATCACAATTTTTAAAAGAAATAATTGTTAGTTAATCTCTGTAGCACGTGTAAGTAACAAACAAATTTTTTCCCATTAAAAAAAAAATACTTTGATGTGTAATCCGTTCTATGTCATACAATAGAAACTCATAACAAAATACCATATATGCTTGGAATCCTAATTTAATTATGTAGACATGTAGAATTACTTGGCTTATTCTATTATTTAGTAATAATAAAAAATATTTTATAAATTATTACTAATAATCAATTTATCACAATTTTGATTACTGTCATTGATATATGTCATATAATTGTAATAATCAATTAGCTACTTTAAATTTAGTAATAAGAAATTTTTTTTTCAAGCATTCTCAACCACCTCCAATAAACCCCCAAAACCTGAAAAACCCTGATAAAACCCCAAAAACCCTGATAAAACCCCTGAAAAAACACAGTGGATTGGTTTTTTCCTGAAAAAACACAGGTATTTAACAACCCTGGATAACAAAGGGGGAAAAATTAGTTTGTTATTGTTAAAATACTATAACTAGCACCCAATTTTTGAATACTCTCTTATACAACTTCATATTTTGATTTTTAAAGATTATCTCCCCAAGAAAAAAAAATTTCTTTTATAATTTTATCAAAATGTTAAAGATCATCAAGTTTTGTAGCTCCATATTCAAAAGCTTGTGCATGTTATGATAGATTGCTTTAAATAATCTGTATTTTTTTAATGAAAATATTTCATACTAAATATTGAATATTTTTAATCTATTTTATCTTTGATCAATTCACATGTTCTAAGATTTTTCTTTACAGCAATGGAATATGTTCACCAATGCATAGTGATTTTCATCCTATACATAAAAAAAAAACCTAGGCCCACTATATCTAATACTTATTGCTGAAAAAAAGTGTTAAAAGAGAAAATATTTATATCCAATAATTTGTAAGTCTTAAATTATAAAGAAAAATGAGAAAATATCATTAGATTTTTTCGAAAAAAACCAATTGGTTTAAACCATGCCAACCCTGGATACAGCATTACCTTATGGGAGCTTTAAGATATTACATTTAGGTTTTAAATTGTTAAATATATCAAATTCTGTGTGATACTCTGCTATTAATATAAATGAAAAAGAAATTTCATATTCTATTTGCATAATTATATAAACAGTACAAACATTATTTTGGATGTAAAAAGAGAAAATTTACCCACTGGTGTTTTTTATTAACTTCTTTCATAAATTCAAAAGATGGATTTTTTTTTATATTAAAATTTAAGTGATCCTGTGGTGGGACTTTAAAAAGGATTTGCTTTAAAATTACATTACAACTTTTTTCTTTTGTCTTCTGAAAAATATTTAAACATTCAAAAAATTTTTTTTTACTTTCCATATACACATTCAAATGTATCACACTTTCACTGAGCTTATAGCATGTATTAAATGCATTTATTTTATTAAACTAATTTTATTTTAATAAATATCTTTTGCTTCATTCTATCCAAAAACACAAGCAATTTTTGCATACATATTTTTTTCTTTTGTACTACTTGATTATTTTTTCAACCAAAATCTATCGCCTATGATAAAATACCAAAAATGGATAATTGTAAATGTCACTTGACACTTAACAAGAACGTTACATCATCAGTGATTTTTAATTTATACTTTTATCAATATTATACTAATTTACTCGCTTTTTCATTATTAAAAATAAAAATTATGCCAATTTGTATAATTTAGTGATTAGTTTGGATATTTGCATAATTTGGTGAAATTAGTCAATGGCATAATCAAGTAGTTTTTTTTTTTTTTTTTTTTTTTTTTTTTTTGCATTACATTTCACATAATTTGGATACAATGAAGCAAAGTAGCCTTTTACAAATTTTAATGGATTAATTTATAAACTAAATTATATAAAATACAAGTTTTCCTGAAAAAAAAAAACTATATTCAATAGAAGAAAATAAATACCAGAAGACGGCACATAAAATTAAGACTAACTTAGAAACATATTAGGGCATTCCATGGAAAAAGGACAAAATGTCCTGCATGCGAAAACTTAACTTAAAAACCTTTATCTATTGACTTATAAGTTGTTAAAACATAAACTATACCTCAAAGTAAAATATTTTGCAACAAACCTTCAGCTGATCAAAAATGTTTTGTGGGAATTAAAAAAAAAAAAAATTTTGTATGTGTAGGAGTGCAATTTCATCTTTTATAAAAATTTACAATATTTTCCCTGTACTGATAGGTAAATTTTGAGACCTTTCTTGAGACTGGTTGGAGAAAATCATGGGTAAACTTAAATCTTCTACAATAATTTTAATCCTCAACCGTTTGGTGGATTTTGCAGCTTTTCTGCAAGCAACTGCCAAAAGAGCAGAGCTTTTTCTGCGATTGACCAACTACCCATTGATAAATCCCCCCCCCCCCAAGGACCAGTTGACAAAACCTTAGTAGTGAGACAAACTTTGTGGCTTTTTCCTGCGACTGGCAAAATTTATTGATATTTTTTCTGCTTTTGAGCAATGAATTTCACAGTTTTTATAGTCAATCCAATGGCAAATTTGGCTATATTTACCTGCAGCTGATTGCAAATTGTGATATTTTCTTTCTATGTATCAACTATCAAAAACTGCGCAGCATTTTTTGCCTGCGATCAACCAATGTATTATTTCATGGAGTTTTATTTACTTTTTTTTAGTTTTTCTTTGACATAGCAAAAATTTTGATAACTTGGTTAAATAGAATTTGAATTATTAGGACTGTCGGCCATTAAATGGACCGAGCAGAGTGTTGCAGCATATTTGTGGAAGACTTAAAATATTACAACAGTTCTCATAACAAATACTTTTATTAATGACTAGGATGATGACCAGCATTGCCATGGGGGCCCAGCCTGAAAAAACCCGCCCGGGCCTACTTGAAAAAATCCATTATGGGTTTTTCAAAAATTTTCATGATTTTACAATTGTATCAATATTTAATCTAAGTTATCAATGCAAAAATAAATGCGAATTTAAATATATTTCAAAAGAACCAGATTTAAAAGGAATTTCTAAGCATTAATAAAATGCCCCTCCCCCTCCTCAAAAAAAAAAAAAAAAAAAAAAAAAAAAAAAAAAAAAAAAAATTAGCTGTAAAGAAAGAAAAGAAAAAGTTTTTAATTGATCTCTTATTTGCAATTAATGAAAGAAACTATATAAATTTAGCATATTTAACTTAAAGCAGGGTTGTTATGATTTTGCCTAACTCAAAAATTCAATTGTTTTTTTTCAAAATTTCAACTTTAAATTATGTAAGGTTTAGGTTAATTTTTTTAAATATCGTTATTAATATTTTAATATTGATATGAGGATATATTTCTTAATAACAATACACCACTCATATAGTTTCTTTCTTCATCACAAGGGAGGGGGATGCTTAATTCTCCCACTGATTAAAAAGAAATATGTCACTCTTACTTAAATAAGGAAAATATGTATTCCTTGCAAGTATAATGCATTTAAACATATTGTTCACTCGCAAGAATAGTGACACATCTCAACAAAAGTAAATTTTAAATGAGAGGCAAAAGACAATTTGCATAATTATACTGTATAGCAGTTAGTTCTGCATGCAGAAATGGAAACATGCATAAAAACACAAAATCTTCAAGAATGAGGATGCAGAATGAGGTATCGAGAGTTGAATACCTCCTTACACAATCCACCTCACTTCTGTGGTCAGAAGTCACAAATGGATATATCATTAAAAAAGTAAATTTCCATATAACTTCACTTATGAAACTGTTTGTGTAGCAAGACACACATATGATGGAATAAAATGATTAGCGGAATAAAACACAGCATGAACTTTTGCGAGATTTATCACTTTTCTTGTAGTTGATCGATATGATGTTTTAACATATTTTAAATTGACTACATATTACAGGGAAGGTGGCAGTTTGTTAACATGTATCAAACTATAGTAAAAATCGTAAATAAGCCTTAAATGAATTATTATTAAATGGATTATTATTAATAATCCAAAACATGCAAAAACAGTAAATCTTAAAAATCCATCATAGTTTTTTAAGAATCTGATTGTAGTTTATCTCGTAAAATACTACAGTACACTCCCTCTAATCCGCACAGGTTGGGACCAAGGGTTTTGCGGATTATAGAATTTCGCAGATTATAGGTCATTTCTTTGTTTACATTCTAATATTTGGAATTTATCAACAAATGTTAAATATGCAGCAAATAAATAACACAGAAATGAAAGAAAATACTTTTTCATGCATAAAAAGCTATAGTCAATAGGAACACATTTAAATGATATAATAATATAAAATTAATTGAAAACATTTTTTTTATTTTTAAATCTATCAAACATCACAGTGATGGTTGTTTGCTTTATCATTTTTTATTTATGCTATGCAGTTTAATCTTGATGCCCTTAAGAGTCAGAATTTCTTGATTAGTAACATAAGTTTGTTTATTCTAAAAAAATAAGATATTTATCCTCAAGAGCTATCTATCTTTTACATAGTCAGCAAATGTGCTCAGAAGATAGCAGTCTTAATAGTTATTTATAAGATACATAAAACATTTTCTTTTAATAAATGCAGAAATGCATTAAAAATTTCTAAATTTATCAGTACAGTAAAACCTTTATTATAGTCAAAGTGTGCATCTTGGTTAAAAAAAAAGGAGAATTTAACTGTTTGTTTACATCTGAAATATAGAGCGCATTATAGGGTTGCAGATTAGAGGGAGTGGACTGTATTATGATCAATCACAGTAAAGAATTACACCTATAGTAGTACTGGAATTTTGCATTTCTGAATCACAATACAATTGATTGTAAAATACAGTAGACTCCGTCAAAGCCACACAGCTTGGGACCAGAGGTTGTGCGGATTTTAGAATTTTGCAAATTTCTGGTCATTGCCTTGTTTATATATTTTAAAACGGCAATTTAAATGTAATTAATAATGCAGTCAAAACTATAATGAATGCTTACAATATAATAAAAAATAAAATAACTAATATACTAAAATAATAAAAAATTACATAATTTTCAAAATGATTAAAGTATTAAAAGCAGTTCAAGTTAATAATTATTAAGGTATGATTACATGTCCATTATGCAGATGAAATGTACTTTTCCGAAATTAATCATTGTGCCTTCATAAAGGCACATTACTAATTCATATCAAAATAATAAAATATGGAAATTTTACGGTCAGACTTAATAACCAAAAAAAAACTTGACTAGTACATAAATATATCTGGTAAGATTGTGATTACCAGTGATATCAGCAATATCTTAAATTTTTCAGAAATAGATTAAATTTATTTTTCCTTGATGAAAAAACAGGAATTCAGTAATAACAAAAATTACAAATTGAAATATGTTTGGAATCGATATAAGACTAAAACAGTCAAATTTTGTAATTATATCTGAACTAAATATTTCATAGTTTACATTCGTAAATTATGTGGGGATTTTAGGGAGTCTACTGTAATAGAATATTTAAAAATATGCATAAAATCAGGAGAAATATGTCGAAAATCAGGAGTATAGAAAAACATGTGAAAATTAGAGTTTTCTGTTGAAATCTGGAGACTTGACTCGTCTGAAATATTTATTTTAATTAAAATATAACAAAAATAAAGCTTTAAGGATTACCTTTTTTAAATGCTCAGGTACTTCATGCCTCATTTTATGGCCAAAAAACTGAGACTTCAACTTTATTTTCTGCTACATTCAACCATGATTTCTAGAAAAAAAAAATATTTTTTTTTATTTATTTATTGTAAGCATGATTTGGCCTTCTTTAACATGGTGTGCCAAGTGCATGAACTGAATGTGAAAATGGCGATTTTCTGATAGGACAGAAACATTTTATGTTCTGGCTGCCTTTGAAAATGAAAAATCATTGCACACACACTTAAAATTAATCTGGAGGACTTTTTTTTGCATATGTGTGTGTGAATATTTGTTTCGCGACTATTTTTGACATTTGTAAAAGGGAAAGGTTTCAGTCTTTCAATTCAATAAATTTTTTCCTCTGAAAATAATTATACAACTTAAGAGATTGTTCTAGTTTTGTAGCATTTTCTTACTGATTTTTCCTTGAAATTTGCATTTTATTTTTGTGATCTTCTGGCGAAATTCACATAATCTTTTCGCTATACTCTGATAAAATTCACATATTCTTTCTGAAATATTTTAAATAAATTCACATTCAAGACTTGAATTTCAGGGCGGGATGGCGGGATTCGAGCCTGAAATTTTGAAATCCCACCCAAAAGAATATCGTATGCGGGAGGCTCCCGCTACAAAAAAATCACAAATTTTCTGATATTTTCGTGTGAATGAATGACATATTTTGCGAGTTTTTTACAGCGACAAATTGATCGAATTCACAATATTTTTCGCAATTGATCGTCAAATTTCGCATTTTTTTCTGCAATCGATTGACAAGTTTCGTGCAATTTTCTGTCGCGAGAACGGAGTAATTCCGTTTCAAATTTTCCAAAAAGTTAACACATTCGATTTCAAAAGTTATGAATAATCATTTATCAGCTCAGAAATTCGGATAGTTATCTCCGAATTTCCATACTAATAACCGATTTTTCATAGCTTTTGAACGGAGGACTAAATGTATATTTTCACAATCAATTCATCAATCATTTGCAGAAAATTTTGTTAGATTACCTCGATAGAAACGTCAATTTTCTCAAAGAATCGCGAAATAAAAACTCGCTTTTTCTTAAATGATCGCTATAAAACATAAATTTCTTTAAAAAATCGAGAAATAAACACTAATTTTGTGAAATGGTTGCGGAATAAACGCGAATTTCGTAAAATCATTGTGGAGTAAACGCGAATTTCATAAAATGATTGCGGAATAAATACGAATTTTGTAAAATGACTGGGGAATAATTGCGAATTTAATGAAAGGATCGCCATATAAACAGCGACCTGGGAAGGGGAGGGACAGTCGCCCTGGGTGCAGAAAAGTACGGGTGCCGATTTTCTACTACCAACATCATTTTTGGCCTGTAAGAAGAAAAAGAATACTAAATTGAAATTTTGCATTGAGTACAGTTTTCTCTTTGCACGCCCCTGCATATAAACCCAAATTTATCAAAATGCCACTTAAAAAACACGAATTTTATGAAAGAATCTCGAAGTTTTCATTAAAAGATCATAAAAAAACGGCAATTTTGTTGATAATCGAGGAAAAAAATGCTAAATTCTTTAAAGGATTGCGGGAAAATGCCAAATTTGTCAACGGGATCTTCAAACTTAATTCTAAGCAAAAACTTCCTTGAAATTCGCAACAAATTTTCTGAAAAGTTACAGCAGATTGTGCGAGAAATGGAAGGGGGGGGGGGGGAAAGGGAAATTACTTTTGGTTCTGTGTTTTTTCTGCGACCTTTTGACGAAATTTGTGGATTTTTCGCGATCTTTGAACGAAACTATCGGACTTAGTTTTTTTTTATGAAATTTGCAAATTTTTCACGGTTTTTTGAGGGAATTTGCGGATTTTTCACGGTTTTTTGACGAAATTTGTGGAATTTTCGTGATTCTTTGACAAAAATTGCAGAATTTTTGAGATCGTTTGGCGAAAGTTGTGGTTTTTTTTGCGATTTGTGTTTTTTTGCAGGTATTTTGATGATATTTTCGTTTGAACTGTGATCTCCATCCGAAATTTGCTTTTTTCCCCCCAAATCTTTGATGAAATTTCTGTTCTTTCACTATTGTTTGACGAAATTCACATTTTTTTCACGATCTTCAGACGAAATTTGAGTTTTTTCACGATTATCTACAGAAATTCGTGTTTTTTGTGCAAAACTCTAACGATATTTACGATTTTTCTGCGAATGATTTACGACATTGATTTTTTTGGGAGGCGATTTAACGAAATTTGCAATATGTTTTTTGTCTAAATTTCCGGATTGAGGACGATTTTTTTTTTCCGGAACCGAAAACCTTTGATTTTTGAAAAATACATAGCAGAATCGCCTTTGGATCGTTTAGTTAGTATGCTAAACCCAGGGCAAACATATTTTGGTGCCCCCCCCCCTTTCCTCAGTAAAGCATATTTACAAATATAATTTTACTAATTTTCTAATATCTTACTTCATTTAAAATTAATAATAATAAAATATGTAATACTGAACTATGTATTCTCTTTTGTAAAATATTGATTCATTAATCTTGTAAGTGGAATCGGAAATAATCTAAAAAGATTCCGGTTTATACAGGATCTTTATGCCATATCCTTAAATTCTTCTATATTTTGGCATAACCCAGACAGGACGTGTTTAACAATACCGTGTTAAACATAAACGTGAGAAATATCAAAATACAACAGGTTCACATGGTCTCCCTTCGCCTGGCGCCTAGGGCATGTGCCCCCTCTGCCCCCCCCCCATTAGTTTTGGTCTGTTAACTTGTTATCCAACACTGGTTCAAACAGCACCCCCTCCCCCTGATTCAACAATAGCTCTAAACATATATATATTAGGGATGCACCGAATAGTGATTTTGGCCGAATACCGAATATTCGGCCAACAGCTGAACCGAATACCGAATATTCGGCTAGCCGAATAGTAATTGTTGGGCCGAATACCGAATATTCGGCCAGCCAAATAGTAACTATTTGGCCGAATACCGAATATTCGGCTTTCCAAATACTTTTTATATTTCAAAGTTTAAAGGTATTAAAATGTTACTTTTTAAAACAGTTTTACATGATATTTAATAAAAGAGACTTATATTTTAATAAACGAACTTTTTATAAGAACATTCAGTATTGAAAAAAATCTGCCCTTTTTTTTTAAGAAGCATAATTATGAGACTTTTTCAATTAATAAAATCATCTTAAATATCATGATTTCTTCAACGAATTAAAACAAATATTTTGAAATCAAAAAGAAATAATGAAAAAAAAATAGTTGAAGAAAAACTATACAGTCTCATATTTGTTCTTTTTAAATAACTCAAGGCAGATTTTTTTCAATATAAAGTATAAATACTTTCAACTTAATTCTGAATAAAGGAATGCCTAAGTCATAGTTCTTTACTTATGAATGGTGGCATTTTCCATCCTTCTCATCATATCATATTTTACAGAAATCAAAGCATGTGAGTTGAAAATATAGTTATAGTATCTTCTTTATTGTTAATGCAACAAACGAAAACACAAGATTTCTTGAGTTAAATTTTACATATAGCAAATAAATAATGTAAAAACATTCTATTTTATTTAAATATGATTTTATTTCTAACTATTTTAAATATATTTATAAATTGACAGTTAAAAGCAGAAATCGTGAAAAGTTTTTTAAAATGTGTTTTAAAAGGCTTTATTAAGCATTCGATTCGGCCAAATACTTTGATATTCGGCCAAACCGAATATTCGGCAGGCTGAATATGAGCCGGCTTAACCGAGTAGTTTGATATTCGGCCTAACCGAATATTCGGTAAAATGTCCGAATACCGAATAGATACTGAATATTCGGTACATCTCTAATACATATATATATATATGGCATTATTGATAATACTTGCTAATCTTAATTGGCAAACGGCAGAGCTCCCAGCTTTCTTGTTAAATTTTTCTTTTTGTTTTTTAATTTAAATAGATAAAAATATAAAATAAGGATCATTTATGTATTATATCATTAAAATACATACAAATGTGTATGTATTATATCATTAAAATACATACAAATGTGTATATTTACATTTATATTAAAACTGCATTATTATTATAAAGATATTTGTATCTAAATTTTGTTACGTTTAATATGAAAAGCATTTATGTACTGTCTGCAACTCATAAACTTGAATGACCAATTCTACATTTAAAAAAACTATAAAAAAATAAAATATTGCTAATATTAATTTATATATACATTCAATTCTTATCAAAAATATTTTTTTAAATAAAATTGACATTTTCTAAAAAGTATAAAAACTTTCAAAATAGAAACTGCGTACATCATGTCTGCAACGTCTATAATTTGTGATTTGTTTCGAATTTAAATTCTTTTCTCAGTAACATATAAATGTATTTTGAAGAACTTATCTTTTATAGTAACAATTCAAATTATTCATTCAGCTCAGTATCTTATAAACAAATAATTCAATGAACTTTGTAAATGTCATGTACGCAATACTGTGGAATCATCCATAAATAAACTAGAAATGTATATATTTTAATGTATTTACAAGTAAGAAATTTATCCTTTTTCTTAGTAAATGTTAAAGTATTATCATCATTTTTTTTAAAATAGGTATTACTTCTATTACCTTTCAAACTGAATTTCGTGGACATCAGTGAAATATGCAATACTAAATTAATCACCTGAATTAAACTGGTAAA
The DNA here is from genome assembly GCA_964019185.1 of Maratus speculifer. Classification (NCBI taxonomy): domain Eukaryota; kingdom Metazoa; phylum Arthropoda; class Arachnida; order Araneae; family Salticidae; genus Maratus; species Maratus speculifer. Next base: position 272,516,209 of record OZ025289.1, on the reverse strand, counting down.
CAAGTTAAAAATAAATATTAATAGAATTGAATTATAACTTTAAACTCAAAAGTAAATAATAATATAACACAAACTTACTTTATTTATGTAAGTAAAATGCTTTAGAACATCGAAGTGTTGATTAGGCGGGAACATATCACTTCCGAATCTAGCGGTTGCAGAATCAATCGAATTGAGAAATAGTTGGACTGCGCATGCGTTAGCTAGGATTTCGTTCACTTCGGAAAGTAAACCGAAAATTTCCTGATTCTATCGGAAAGTGAAAACAGCTCTGACATATCAGATAATATCGGGAAGGTTCCTGCTAATTTGAATAACGTTCCAAAATTTTTTTACAGTGTATGAATAAAGAAGGTTGTGGATTTCAATATCAGCAAGAACAATTTCCATTGCTAAGCTATGCAAAAATTAAGGAGGGTAATTTTTTTGGCCCACAAATTAAGCATCTTATGAAGAACAAAAATTTTGAAGATACATTAAGTGATTTAGAAAAAGCAGCATGGATCGATTTTTAAAATGCTGTGACACATTTTTTATGAAATCATCGAAGTCCCAACTATGAAATATTATTTAAAGACATGTTAAAAAGTTACAAAGATTTAGGATGTTCAATGTCGTTGAAAATTCACTTTTTAGCATTTCATCTAAATTTTTCCCAAAAAAATATGGGAGTTGTGAGCAACGAGCATGGGGAGCGCTTCCACCAGGATATTTCTGCAATAGAAACCCGGTATCAAAGCAGGTGGACCCCTAATATGCTCGGAGATTATTGTTGGAACCTTATTCGGGAAGCTAGTGATTGTGCCTATAAAAGAGCATCCACAGATAACACATTTACCACTACATAAAAAATGAAATTTCTTATTAATATAATTTCTTTTTACGAAAATTCTTCTACATTTTTCTGAAACTTTATAAACAATGCATATTTTCAGTGTTTTAAATATTAATTTTGAGCTTTATGAGTGTTTATTTAAAAGTTTGTTATTACTAAAATACCAAATGATAAATTTCATAAGGTGTATGTGTTGAATAAATACTAAAAAATTCAGATTTTCAAGATTTTGAATTTGTTAAAAATCTGTGGATGATGGAAACTTTTTAAAAGCATATTCTTTCACAGCACCACCTAAAATATAAAAGTCACCACATATTTAGTTAGAAACAGAAGCCTTGTTTATCAGTATTATTAGTGCAAGAAAAATCACAATTTTTTTTAGCGTGTTCATGTATTTTCTTATAAGACTTACTATTAAAGTTACAAACAGAAAATGCTTATGTAATATTATAAGTAAAAGTATTTTATTTACTTATTAAAAATGAAAACAAACACACCGACCGAAAAATATTAAATAATTTATCGTAATATTCAATAATGATAGCCTTTTTAAAAATTTTATTTTAAGTTCTGCAATTATCTTCTGTTCATTATAGTGTAATATTAAACGATATTGACGAATTTGACACGTCAAATTTCAGATTGAAATTTAAATATTGGTTCTAAATTTGGATTTTGGGGGATATACTGTCAACTCTCCTTCTAAGAAATTTAAAAGCAATTATATTTTTTGCATAAACTTTCACTGTATAAAACGATGAATATAGTAAGCATGAGGCTTTACTTTTCTTATTTTATTATACTTGCATATCATCACGCCACAACTAAAATCGTATCATAATATGGCTATTGACAATCGTTGCTCTAGAAAGGCAAAACCGCATTTAATCTCGGATATATGATGCATTTTATGACAAGCATGTTGCCCTCTAGATTTAGAGGTAAATCAGTCAAAAAATCTATAAAAAACGGATGGAAATCTTCAAATTCAACCTTAAACTTCACTAAAAAAGAAAAAAATGTGATAAAGTACAAAAATTTAAGAACCCATCACAGTAACAAAATTTATCCAAGAATTCGAAAACCTACGAATATCAATTTAACATTTAACTAGTTTAACATTTAGGGGTAAAAAGAAATGACACTTTGCATTTTTAATGTTTCGTCCCATTGTGAATACCAACTCACGTTTCTGCTTGTTTGGAGGAGATATAAAACTTTAAAATGTTATAACATCAAATTATAAAATTAGACAGATTTTATTGTTATTTTTTTTAATGTGTTTTTTTCTATTTTTGTACACTTTTATAAACTTCTATTTTAGGGAAACAGTTGAAACTTTCCAAAATTGTGTGACTTACATTTTCTTTAAAAATATGTAGCTTTATAGGCCTGAGTGAATTTATATATTTTTTAAATAATGAAAAATATTTTCTTAAAGTTTTTAGAATTTTAAAAGTTTTTTAGTATGATATTTTTAATTTTATTTATCTTATGCCAAAATGAAAGTTGTAGCTTATTGTTCTCAAAAAGTACGTTTTCTGACATCTCAACAAATTTTAAGGTTGTATATTCAACATTTTTTCAGAAAAGTGTACCAAAAAATATGTAAAAAGTTTATTATTTCTTAAAGACTAATTTTTGCATGAAATATTTTTTTTATTTATATATGGACCAAAATTTATATATCCATTGGAAAAAAAAAACATTTATTTTTATTTTTATTTTTAAGTAAAATTCAAGATGTTAAATATGTCAGAAAAAACTGCTCTACTTTGCTTTTCGATATATTTCAAGTGCCCTTAAGCGTTTTAACACACCATAATAATCATTGTGCGCGCGGCAGCGCGCTACAATAATATGATTGAGCGATGGTGCACACGGATTTTTCAATTTTTCTTTTTGCAATAACTAACTAAATACTTATCCAATTTTGATGATTTTTTTTTAAATGTTCGTCTGACCAAGAAGCACAACATAGCACAATTTTTTTTTTTTTTTTTATGGCATACTGTAGGTGTACTGTAGAGTATTCTGAAAATCGGAGTGTCACAGCACTTTTCTCGAAAACTACTAAAGATAAAAACTTATTTTTTTTTTAAACAAAAGACAAACTTTTTATCCCGGGGTAGTCATCGAGAAAACGTTATTTCGCTGGGCGGTTTTTCTGAAATTGCGTATTTTCCAAACTTGGTCATAAATGGGTATATCTAACGTTCTATTGCAGATAGAATGTTGCGGTAAAGTTTATTTTAAAGATTTTGCGATGCTAATTAAGCCTGCAAAAATTCATAGCTTTACGTTAAACAGTTTTTTTACAAGATGAAATAAAAGAATGGCAGTCATCAATCTAAGGTACTTGTGATCATCGGAGAGAAAAACCAGTTACACCATTCGATTAAGCATAAAAAAATACAGAATGCTTTTTTTTCTTTTATTTTTAACTTAATTTTTTAACGAATTATGAATTTTTTTGAAATTTTTGACATGCTGATTTTTGTCATTTTTTAACACTAAAACGCCCGGATGGAGTCGATTCCACTCCAATCATGTAACTAAATTTCAATTCGAACCAGAAAAATTTTCTTGAAATAATTTAAATCTAATCCACGCAAATTTACGTTAAATAAATCAATTAAATAATTTTGAATAAAAATTCTGGTGAGAAATATTATTTTCAAACTTGAGTAAAATTTCCGGGCGTTCTAGTGTTAATGAATCATTTACTGAATAATTATGCACGGTGTCTAGCCCTGGTGGCTGTTAAATTTGATTTTTAATTTTAAATTAGGCAATTTTTTGCACCATACCAAATTTATATTTTATCTATTTTTTTCATTTATTTATATTTTGTTTTTAGCACAATGGCATCAATGGCAAAAATGCCTGGCATACCTGTCAAATATTGGGGCCCTGTACTTTAACAAAGTGTATTTACTATAAGTATATATCGTATTTATTTTAATAGAATGCGCCCTCTAATAGAGCGCGTCTTCTAATAAAGTGCGCACCTTGGTGCTGATTGAAAAAATAAATATACGGAAACGATATAGTAGATAAGTAGAAAACGATTACTTAAATGCATTATCGAGGATTCTCATCGATCAAAAGAGAGATATTCTATCAAAGCGATGGAGTGGCGATGCAGCAAAAGTTTCAAATTTTGAACAATGTACCACTCCTGTAAACTATAGCGCCAAGGATATGCACACTGTTAAAAATCTGCTGCATTTTGCTGCAACGCACTCCCCTGCTTGTATAGAAAACGGTTACTTGGCCGTGAAATGGCGCTTTCTCATTGGTTGGAATAGCGATATTATATACAAGTGGTGGAGGGCGTTGCAGCAAAATGCAGCAGATTTTTAACAGTGCACTGTTAAAAATTTGACCCATTTGTTGCAGAGTCACTCCACAGCTTTTATAGAATGTCTCTTTATGGCCAATGAGAATGCTCCATAACACAGTAAAGCAATCGTTCCTATAAAAGCGGTGGAGTACGTTTTTAATAAGTCCGTAATAAATACGGATTAAGAAAACAAAGAAGCATGGTTTTTGTATCAAACTTTATTCTTGCATAAAAAAAGTTCCTGTTTTTGGCAAAAATAATGGATATTTGAATGAAAAATCTATTCTTTGAAAGGATTTATTATTTTATTCACTTTAGTAAAAAACTGATTTTTTTTTTTTTTTTTTTTTTTTTTTTTTTTTTTTTTTTTTTTTTGAAAACCACCGTAGAATTTTGGTATAGAAAAACCTGTTTAAATTTTTTTTTAATTTGTAACACCAGAGTATTAGAGTATGTAGCATTTTTTAATTTCAATACAAATAAGATTTTGTTTTCTATATATAAAATACAAAACAAGTTGTGCAGTATCCCTATGGAATATGGAAAAATAGAAGGACTAGTGAAAAATGCTCCAAGGAGCAGTGCAAAAGCAGAATATGATTTTAATTGAGCATTAAAAAGTAATGGACAAGTGCTTCTGTTAATTACTGAGCATGAGGAAGGATAAGGGATCCCTTCTTGGCTACAACTCACTTCAATGCCAACTTTGAAAAAATCATATTTGCGCTTTTTTCGTGCAAACAAATCAGTCGCAGTTACTATAAAAATGTATAGTGTAAAGACGTAACCATTAAAGATGCAGCTTAATTAGACATAAATGTAAAGGAAGGCGATATAATGCCAGATACCTAGTTCCTGCAGGTATCACATTCATGCACTGCCACCAAGCATACCCTAAGTGTATAATTGCACAGAAAATTGATTTGTAGTATAGTGCAGAGTGAACAGTGCAGTTAACATCAGAGATGTAGTACAGGCTATACGCCGTACACCTTCTGGACTTTTTAATAGAACACCATATACCCTCTGTTTTTCAAGAAAGCTTATAGTATACACATTCTAGAATATCCCTCTGCTTAGAGCATATATCTTATGTTATTTTTATGACTACACCCCTGGTTAACATCTAAAGCACGGTGGAAAATTCTACTAAAGAACCGCAAATTTCTTTTATATGGAAAAAGCGCAAATATGATTTTTTCAAAGTTGGCATTGAAGTGAGTTGTAGCCAAGAAGGGATCCCTTATCCTTCCTCATGCTCAGTAATTAACAGAAGCACTTGTCCATTACTTTTTAATGCTCAATTAAAATCATATTCTGCTTTTGCACTGCTCCTTGGAGCATTTTTCACTAATAATTTGATATGTTTGACTAAAAGAAAAATCGCTTTGAAATTTTCCGTTGGGCTGTCCCTTAGAAGGTCTAGGTATTACTGCAGTATGTACGGGTATCGGTCATTATTATAATGAGATACATAGCTTAAGAAGAACTTTAATTTCATTATATACTGGGTGATCCAAAAGTCAGGACGAACTTTAAAAACGAGTAATTCGAAAACAAATCAAGTTATAAAGATATGGTTTGCTCCAAACAATTAAAAAAAGAAACCGAATTTTATGTGAATACGAAAAAAAAGTTCTATTGGCAACTAACAGATGGCGCTGTCGGATTTCTGAATTGCAAGCGTGACAGGCACTCCAAACAGTCACCTTTATGCAAGATGGAGCGCCACCTCATATTGCTCTGCCTGTGTAACGCCTGCTAAGCTGTATATTTAGGGGAGGATCGCATTATCTTATTTTATCGCATATCGCTACTTTAATCACGCATTGTCTCCAGGATCTCCCGATCTCACGCCCTGGGACTTTTGGCTGTGGGGATTATTGAAGTCAAAAGTGTATCACGACCAACCGGCATCACTAGCAGCATTGAAAGATGCCATCCGCCAAAATATGTCTGCCATAACGCAAGAAATGCTACTCTATGCTGTGAGCGGTTAGGTGCTTCGTCTCCCAGCTGTACTTCTGAATGATGGACAGCAGACTGAATATTTATACCAGTACTAATTAACTGTAATTAAACTGAATTGTAAGGTGTCCAAATTTTTTTCATTTGTAAATTATTTTTGGTGCCTTGAATCGCTATAAAGCCATCTGTTGGTCGCCGACAGAACTATTTTTTTTCATAGCCACACAAAACCCTGGTTCTTTTACATGCATTTGGTGCAAACCCTATCTTTGTATCTTGATTCGTTTTCGAATTATTCATTTTTAAAGGTCGTCCTGACTTTTGGATCAACCGGTATTTTTCTACGTCGTCTTCTTCTTTTCATTCGGTATGGATTTAGAACTTCTTTCATCTGTGTTGAAATAAATTCTTAGGATTTCAGTTGGCCAACATGCCGCGCTTCAGTTGCAAATATTGGTGCCTTCTTATCGTTAAGAATTATACTTTTCAACCCTTTAACACATGGATATTTTTGATAGAAAAGGTTTAGAGGTTTATAATAATTAATAGGATCCTATGTCGTTGAAAAAAATATTTTTTAATATACCTGATGTCTGGTTATGTCAAGAGGGGATACACGCAATTTTGTGGATGCAGGCTTCACTTTAAATCGCACAAAAACAGAAAAATGTTTTTATTTTTCTTTGGGTTCACCTACACAATTGTGTAAGTCAGGTCTTAAAGATGTAACATAAAGTTTAAATGCACAACTTACCAAAAACTTTATTATTTTTTTATTCTTATTGTTATAAGACCTCTTACAATTAAAACACAAAATTTTACCGCTAAATAAAACTAACAAATTATTACTCCTTATAAGTTATAAATAATTTTAGATGACTTAGAAATTTTTCTTTGCATTTTTTTCTTTTAAGGAGTGGTTATAACATAAAATGCAATTAAAATACTTATCCGAAAGTTTCGCTTTAATATTCAAGTAAAGCAATGCTTTACAAAAAATCTATGGTTCTAAAATGAAAGTTTTAATGAATTACCTTAATCAATAAATTTTTAATTAAATCGTGGGGAATTTAGTTTCCAATAATTGTCGTTGCGCGTTCTTAATTACTTATTCTAAGAAACATCTAACGTTTCATGAATTTCATGCAATATGTTGAGTCCTTATCTTCAACGTGAAAGTCTTAAAACACTTGCAAACTAAATAGAATTATCCGAATAACAAAATACTTGAAACACTTATATTTTATCGCCTTTAATTAGAAGTAAAAATATAAAGATTAGGTAAGGCGAATATTTCACATTTTACAGTTTAGGAATAGTAGATCTATATATTCATTACATTCCTTTCTATTAGAAAGGTCGTTTTCTATTTTAAAGAAACTCAAAGCATAAAATAAAGGTAATTAAGAATAGTCTTTTTTATATACGTCTGATATATTTAAATTCCACAACATAAATACTTCTTAATTTTCAGTAAAATAATTTTTAATAATCATTTTCAATTGTGAAATTAATGAATTTCGTTAGAATTGAGTTAAATAGTATCCTCTCAAAACATTAAAAAATAATATTGCGTGTCATGTTTTTTATAAACTAATACTTTACTGTTGTTTCACATTTGTAAGTACTCGAGACAGTTACCAAAAAGAATGAAATATTTTATTTCATTCTTTTTGGTAACTGTCTCGAGTGCTTACAAGAGACCATTTCCACTATAATATTAAATTAAAGAGTCAGTTTTTTATTAAAATCTTCTAAAAAGCTTGTGATTTTAAATGGTTTCAAAATTTGACGAATTAGATTTTAAAGCTTATGATTTTATAAAATTTAGAATTTTATTAAGTACATGATATTTTATGTACATTAATTATCTTTTATGTTTTATAATTTGTAAATAGTGCGCATTAATATTTACGAGAAACAAAGGAGGTTAAATAACTCCATAGTAGGTTTGATCTATCTATAATAATAAAATCCGTGCGCCTCTGTCTGTCTGTCTGTCTGCTTGAAGCCGATTACAGTTCGCAACGCGGGCGAGTTGGAAGTCGTGAAAGGTGTCTTTCGATTGGAAAATTTCCGGGGAAGTCATTTCGGGCATTTTCGAGAACGTGGGACCAAAATTAAAAAGTTATGAATTAAAAACCATTTGGGAATCGGAACGAAAAATGTCTCAATTCCCAAACGGAGCTCCGAAGCAGAACACTGCGCCACCTTGGGGTGAAGGACATGAATTTTTCCCCTTTGGCTAAAAGAAGAAACAGCCGAAAACCTCTTTTTCTACCGGCGCTAATTGCGTTTTTTTCCGCATAATTTTTTTTGACTTGCCGTAGAATATTTACCGTAGTTTTCGCTAAAATATTGAACTTAGAAATAAAGCAGGACTATCGAAACTTTTTTTTTGCGCTTTTTTTCTTAAACCATCATGCAGACAGTTTTTAAAGTAGAAAAAACTGATTACATATTCAGAATCTGCGTAAAAGTTTGCTTCTGTTGAACTAAACAATACGAGAAAATGTCTTATGGGCGCACAGCGCCAACCGTGCAAAACCAAATATATTTAATGGGACGATGGCGACCATAGCGCGTAGCGCCGGTGGGCGGTAGGCCAGTGGGCGCTGCGCCCACTGTGCGAAATCACATATTTTTAACGGGATAATGGGCGCATAACAACCATAGCTCTTTAATTTACTTTTTTTTTGTGCTTGAGGATTCGAACACCAAGACTTGATAATTAAATGAATGTTTTTGCTTATTATATACTGCTTAATATCGAGGTTCGTTCGGAAAAAGTGGCCCAGCTAGCGGGCGTAGCTCGCTAGTCTATACTAATAAAATCCGTGCACCTCTGTCTGTCTGTCTGCTTGAAGCCGATTACAGTTCGCAACGCGGCCGAGTTGGAAGTCGCGAGAGGTGTCTTTCGATTCGAAAAATTCCAGGAAAGTCATTTCGGGCATTTTCGAGACCGTGGGACCAAAATTAAAAAATCATGAATTAAAAACCCTTCGGGAAACGGAACGCAAAACGTCTCATTTCCCAAAAAGAGCTCGCCTTACACTGCGGCACCTTGCGGTGAATGACTAGAACTTTTCCCCTTTGGCTAAGAGCGCAAAAAGAAGAACCAGCCGAAAACCTCTTCTTCTCCCCGCGCTAAGTGCGCTTTGTTCCGCATCAATTTTTTTGACTGCCGTCGATTAGTTACCGTAGTTTTCGCTAAAATATTGAGCTTAGAAATAAAACAGGCCGCCGCAGAGAAAATATACCGAAACTTTTTTTGCGCGTGTTTTCTTAAACCATCATGCAGACAGTTTTTAAAGTAGAAAAAATATGATTACATATTCAGAATCTGCGTAAAAGTGTGCTTCTGATGAACCAAAAATACGAAAAGATGTCTTATGGGCGTGTAGCGCCAACCGTGCAAAGCCAAATATTTTTAACGGGACGATGACCGCACAACAACCATAGCTCTTTAATTTACTTTTTTGTACTTGAGGATTCGAACACCAAGACTGGCTTATTAAATGAATTTTTTTGCTTATTATATACTGCTTAATATCGAGGTTCGTTTGGGAAAAGTGGCCAGCTAGCGGGCGTAGCTCGCTAGTAAATATATTAAAATTCAACGTGAATTACATGAAAGTGGTGGATATGTGAAAAAATGCTGCATGTATTAGCATCAATTTCTCATTTCACGCAATCGATTTGATGCTATTTAAATTTTGTTTTTGTTTTCTTTAAATAACCTCGTTGATCAGCTGTTGAATTCCATCACTATGATTTTGTGTGTATACGACAACATCTTTAAAACTGTATTTGTATGTTCTAAATTTGCGTGTATTTATGTTTTGTTGTCTTTTTTTAATGAAAATGCTAATAAGAAAAATTTTTAGCATATGAAGGTACCTATTTCATTACATAGGGCTCATTCGATGTAAATTCAACATTTATTTTTTAAAGAATAGTAATTCACCAATTTTTATTTTGATTAAAATGTAATTAAAGATCTACTGGATTCTTAATACAGTCTCAACTTAGACCCGCTAAGCCCACTAGTTATCGGTCTGCCACGAATTTGGCCTGGAGTTTTCGAGTTCCATTTCAGGTGACATGGCTGGAGTAATTGTGAAAGGTTTCATGATTTTTTAGCACGATTTTAAACTTCCAGTTTCGTTTTTTTTTAGCCGAGATGACAAATATTAGAATTTGTATTTCATTGCATATGTTTAAGCATTACTTTTAAAGATCAACAAATGCTCCTGCTTTATTAATCATTTTTTTAAATAAATTTTATCATGATCCAAAATTCGATCGCTTGCCTCCTTATCACTTTTTTCTGCTTTCTACTTTGTATTATTGATAAAAATTGAGCAGTTGCCGCGAAATTTGAATATTCTTTAATTTTATTTGATCTTTCTTTAACTTTATATCCCAGTTCGATAAGAACAATATTAGAAATAGAGTAACAAGAAGTGAATATGCATAGCAAAATTAATTGCCTCGCAGTTACCATAATTAGTTTCCGCAACATTGATCAACGAACTACAACGTCCACACAAACATTAGCTGCTCAGACATTCGTACATTTGGATCTGATGCAACGAATTTTTTTTTAATTGGCTGAACAACATCCCAAAATAAAGAGACTTTGTATGCTTATTGAAGATTTTCTCAAACTGCCAATCTTGTCTCTGGAACTTTTTTTTTTTTATAATTGCTTTTATTATAGCTTCACAACAGTTCAGCAGTACCAATTTTTGTAAAATATTGGGTGGAATTAAATTTTCTACAGTAGAATAACACACATTTTTTTCTTCTTACTATGTGTGTTTAGAAAAGGATGAGGAAGGAGTGAATGAACAAAAAGAATAAGTCGAAGTCAAATTATGGTTTTTCGAAGTAAAATATAAAAATATTATAATTTATTATAATTATTTGAAATTCAATAAAATATTTCTTCCTTATACATACATTAATATTTATTATAAATAATATAAAAATTGTTATTTTTTAAATAAATAGGTATCATTTTAAAATATTAAATTGCAAGCTATAAAATATTATGTAAAGTGAAATTAAAATACTCTGAAGATCTGAAGCAAAATATGCAGGAAATCTGTCTTTGACAAAAGTTTTAATATACATCCGCTAAAGAAGTTGTCAGTTCTTCTATAAGTCTAGTTGATGACCTTACAATTTTCTAAACAAAATTATTTTGAGAAATTCAATAAAACCATTTTATCCTGTGATTAAATAATAAAAAAATGCTGTTTATTATGTAGGCGCAGCGATCAGATTATTGGGTGGGCTCATGCCTCACAAACCCATATAAGTTGGCGCTGAGACATGCGTTAGTCATGCATGATACCTGACTGCAATAATGTGTAAATGACAACATATCAAGGATATCTCAGATTTGCATCTTTAAGAATAGTGCCAGCGGTGATAGCGATTTTTGACTCAAGAAATACAGTGAAACCTCCAAATAAGGGACAACTTTGGGACCGGAACTTTTGTCCCTTAAATAGAGGTGTCCCTTATTCGGAGTTTTTATTTTTATTTATTTATTTTTTTAATTAATCGTCTAGAAAAAATATAAAACTAGCAAAACATTAAAGGTGAAAATTAAATGTATTTGAATTGCATAAATACATTAATCAGGCACAAAAGAAATAGAAAATTAATTAATTAAAATTTTCAATTGATTACTAAATCATTAAATGATTTGTAAAGTTACTAATTTGTATTTTTTATACAAACTGTGTCCATGCAAAAAGTATACAAACATTTAAAAGAATCTTACTTGAAGTAATCAATCAAAAGTGATTGTTTTGCAAATGTCATTTTTTTCACTGTAAACTTTTCAAGTGTCCATTTATCATACTTATAAATTTTAGTTCTTCATTATCTGCAATACTTACAAAAAAAAGTATCAATTTCAACTGTTTTGCGTATTTTAAGGCAACAAATCTCACATCTGCTCTGTTTAACAAACGGAAAAGTTGAAACATTTACAAATTAATTTTTTTTTAACGGAAAGGTATAAAATTGGAATGCCTGATTATGGAAGCCACTTGGAATCGAGCTGTGTTTTCACGTTTTGAGTAAATCACCTATTGAGTTATAAGCGTTTTGATCATGTAACAAAGATGTTTTTCACCCTTTCTTGAGTAGTTAATCTTCTTTAGCATAGAAATTCGATTCAAAACGCCCAAATTAACAATTTTTTCTAAAAAATCTATTACGTACAGAAAAAATAGTTTGATTACATTGTTTTTGAGCAACAACGCCGGCTAGTTTCAAGCACTTCTGAATAAAAATAAATTAAAACTTATGTCATAAAAGTTGTTCTTTTGGATTTGAAAACAGCCTTAAAAAACCTGTGAAGTTATTTATTTCACATGTTTCTTTTATTCTTCATTTTCAAGATCATTCTCGCAATTTTCAGATTTACTTTCAATGGGGATAAACATACTAAAGTTGAATTAGAAATATGGGTAAATAAATGCTTGTCAATTGCAAACATGCCTCTGTATCAATATGACTGTTTATCTTTTTGATAATTTCACAAAAATCTGTATTTTCATTTTCATCACAGACAACTTCATTAACTGAAATGCAAAAAGCCAAGCCTTTAATCTCATTTTCAAGTGTCCCTTAAATCGAGTGTCCCTTATTCAGAGGTAAATACATTACATGTCCTATACAAAGGGACTGGGACCGGAAGTTTTGTCCCTTAAATAGAGGTGTCCCTTATTCGGAGTGTCCCTTATTAGGAGGTTTCACTGTATATGTAAAGACGTTTCGTTCATATGCCTTAAAGGTGCACCAAGAAAAACGACGCTAGATCATTGAATCTAGATAATGCTTTAAATTTACCACGCAAAATCTAAATATTGGCGGGAGTAAAAAAACAATTAACTTGTTTCAATTTGTAACTTTCTGTGTGAATACTGTTGATGGTAATGTTATCTATAGCCTCTCAAAATGTACACATGGAGTTTCCAAATCAAGCATATATTTTTAAAATATCTAACGTGAAAAACTCTGCTGTATATTCCATTTTAATTCATTCCTACATCTCCTTTTAAATTCTTATAGAAAGTTATTTCATCTTTAAAGAAAAGAAAAAAACATTTAGTACCATAATTATGGCATTTAAAAGCACAGTCAGAAATAGATAAAAAAATTTTAATATCTGCAAACAAGGATTCTCTGTCTGCGCTACAATTACTTCCTAAAGGACAGAAATATCTTCGTGTGCAATTTACAAACAAATTTTGTGGATCAGTGAATGATTTGTAACACCCCAAATTTCGTCATTTAAAAAAGGTATTCATGCCAATTATCCTATGTATCAATAACTAGGGGTGTAGTCGTAAAACGAACAGATGATACACGCTCTAAGCAGAAGGTATACCCTAGAGTGTGTATACTATAGTTTTCTTGAAAAGTAGAAGGTATACGATACTTCTGTTTAAAAAAATCCAGAGGGTATACGGCACATACCCCGAATACCCTCCACTACATCCCTGTCTATAACCCCATTTGTAGGTACCCTCCATGCATTTGGCTAGTTTTTTCCTAAATTATGATTTACAAAATTTTCATTTAAACCCCTGAATTTTTAACATGTAAATAAATACAACATTTCAAAATTGACTGAATAATATTTTTTTTTTTTTTAATTTCACACTATTTAACTCATAACTTAAATTTGAATAGTTTCTTTTTATTACATTTGTCTTACAAAATCCATACAATAAACTGTATAAATGTCTCTCGTCTTTTATAAACATTTTAAAAACTTTAAAATTGTATCAACATAAGGAATTCATACAAAATCTAGAAAACAAAGCCAGCACTATGTGTTTCAACGAAACTTAAATTAAACCTCAAGTCAAAATATTTCGTTATACTTGGTAAGACATCAAACATGTCTGTTTGAAACTACTGATGCATATTTTAGGTTTCATATGTCTACATCAGAGAATTCTGATAAAGTAGTTATTGAAATGCTTTGTTTATAATGATGTTATTTTCGACGAAAGTGAAGTGCATTGTTAGATATTATGTACATTTTTGTTCTTACAAACTTTCTGAGAAGCATCTATAAAGCAGATCATAGCTAAATAAAAGTTTTATATCTTAATAAACGAATGTTCTTTTAAAAAAATGCATATCTGAAAAATTTATCTAAAGAAAAAATTCAGAACTAGCAGACATTTGTAAATATAGGAAGCAATAGAATACTAAGCTTATACAAAAAAAAAGTATAGGTTTGTCTTCTTTTTATAGCTTTCCTTTTTGTTTCTCATGATTTGACTATGTACATAACACATTTGATAGTACTTTATTTTAAAATAATAAAAGAAAAAAAATGTTATACTTTGTTAAATAAATTAGCAAAATTCATGTATATTATATTTTACAGGGTGTTCACTCTCAACGGTGGCCAATGGCCAATTAATGACAAACCACTATTAATACGATTTTAGCTACGTGCCATTTATTTATTTTACAGGACCACACAAAATTCTATTAGGTTAAGTAATTTAACAGAATTTTAGAAATGTATCATTTTGTAATGAATTGTGACTGATGCTTTTCATAATTTAATTTAACAAAATTTCTATTACTATTTTTTATATTTATATTTTTAGTAGAAGTTGTATATTTTTCTTTAATATATAAACATCACCATAAATTTAAAAATAATATTGTAAAAATTATTTTACTCTCAAATGTTTAATGTTAAATTTTATAGCTGACGTTTATTTTTATTTTCAGTAAATTTATGACTGACCCCTATTTTGCAGCAAAAAAAATCCTTCAACTTTAAACAGCCATTACTCGGTCAGTTTTAATCACAGAGGACTGGGACTTTTTTTGTCTTACTTGTTACAGTAGTGGTAAAAATTTACTAACTGTCATTTATAGGACGGAAGAACTGTATAAAAAATTATTTTTCGTAGTTTTTTAATATTTTTTTTTTACCTAATTCACTTAAAAATATTTCTTTACGTTTTTTAAAGCATTTTTGCAACTGGAACGATATGCCTATAATTAACGGTTTAGTAATTAGCCATTGGCCACCGTTGAGAGTGGATAACCTGTATATCTTACCTAATGTTCATAGCGCAATACATATATTTTAATTTTTTATGAATACTATATTTATTGATTAATTTTACTAATTTGCTATTTGTTCGTTCAAATGAGAGCAACATGGATTGTTGAGATAACTAAAATGTCTATGTATTGTTCAAAAATTAATATATTCGTAATTTTATTACGAATATTTTTATTTAGGCATCATCATTCTTTTGCTTTGATATTGCTCAGTTTTGAACTGTGTTTTATACGCTTGAAAATACAGTACATAAAATCTTTGAAATGATAAATAAATATTTGTATTCAAAGAAACTTTCAGAAAATAAAACATTGAATTAAAACCATTCCTGCTCCAGTTGCATCTGTCGAAGGAGTTTCAAATTTCCAAACCAATAATAATAATAATAATAATAATAATAATAATAATAATAATAATAATAATAATACATGGAATGTAATTTTTTTATTATACCAAGGGTTCAAACGGCGGTACTTTAAAAAAAACTCGTCACTGTACAAACACATTATTCCCAATTTTTAGGTTTTCGTATTTAAAAAAGAGAAACGGAACCAGTATAAGATTACTCCTTTGTTTGTCTGTCACAACCATTTAACTTCCAAACTATATGGATCGTGGAATGTTCAACTTAATCCTTTATCTACCGCATAATGAATTAATGAAAATTTTACAGTTTAAAGCATTTTATGCAAATTGTTTAAACTAAATTAAGAGATTTACATAATCATTTAATAAATATTTAAAGGATTTTAGAAGGATTGAAGGATTTAGAAGGCTTAATTAAATTTTAATTTACAGTTATTTTGTGCAATTTTTATAACCCCACTCAAATCTTTTACTTTTAATTATTTTCTTAGTATTTTGTAGAATTATAAAATGCACAAATATGATGTTCTTACAATATGAATATAAAAATGTTTCCGCATTGAAAAAACTCTATCACCCTCCTTCAGCGCCAAGAAAGCTAAAAAGATGCAAAGGCGCAAGAAATCATCCTTTTAAAACTATTTTTTCTTTGTGTGTGTAACCAATAATGCTTTTGGAACAATATAAAGTAATGTATCTGTAACTCATTCTAGACAGTATTACAAATAACAGATATATTAAAATAATTTTATAATAAGTTATTTTAATGATTCTTATAAGCACTGTTGGTAAATAAAGGGTTAAGGAAAGCCTACTGACCCACATATTTACAGATTATTAAGCATTCACGAATATAATTAAGGAGAATGTTGAGGAGCTAATTAAGTTACTTGAAAAAAAGTATATCGCCTTAAAAATATATATCTTTTCTTAGTATATCGGTTGGGGTATCTTGAGAAAGCATTCGTGACACCAAACTCAAAAATATGTTTCTTTTACTTTTAGATATATTATATTTTCCAAGATATCGTCGAAAATGTGGCATAAAAATATGCTCTTCCCTATATATTTCTAAATCTAATGAAACTATGAAAAAAAAAATTAAAGGTAGTATATGTTAATTTAAATCTTGCAAGAAAACTGTAGAGATTATCGTAAGTCACATAGCTTTTGGGAAGTGCGCATTTTTTTATTATACACACATTTTGATTTGCGAGCATTCAGTAAACCTCTTGAGGAGCACTGGAGGTATCTATAGTAGCAGATGTATAAAAGCAATGTTGATAATGATTGTCGAAAAAAAGTAATTAATTAGCACACATATTAATCCTTAAAGAAAAGGGCGTTTTGAACATAAATGACAAAGTCGGCATATCCTATGCACCATCGGATTTTAAAATGTAGATAGCGACTTCCAATGACATATTTGTGCAATGCAATGCCCAACAGCAGTATGAAAGCAATAAAAGTCAAATTGATAAAAACAGACTAATTTAATTAGAATTACTGATATAAATACTATGGGATTCGCAACTAGTTTATATTGAGTGAATCCCTCAATACGCCTTCCTTGACTTTAAATATCTAACTATTTCATTAAATATCTATCTGGAAAAAACATTGCATGAACCAAAGCGGCAGTGCTACTTTGCGCTTCCTTTCGTAACGTGCTTTAGAAAATGCCAAGTTTAAACTCTGAACAAGGGCTTTGTTTTAGCTACACTGTAAAAATAAAAGGTTTTTACTGCGCAGAATATAGTTTCATGAAATACAAATGAAGTTTAAATATTCCCTACTTTTATTGTCAGTAAGTATATCATAAACAGATTAAGGTAAGATTTCAAAAAAAGTTATGAAGAATAGCAATATTTGATCTTATTTAGGCTACATATCTCTTTGAACTTTTATGGTATATCCATTCCTACTTTTCTAGTATATAAAAATGTACCCAATCCTACACTGTAAAGTTTTTTACAAAGTCTGATTATTCTTTTAGCAACAATTTTTTTAATAATAATGTAAATAATTTATATATTTACTGATATGAGTAAACCTCTGAATATGAGTAATACTCGCAGTTGACAGTTTATTTAATAAATAATATCCGTACTCCTATAAAACATGTTTTATCCGTGAAATCTTCCTGAAAGTCTGAAAATGAGTAAGAAATTCATTCATTCCTGGCACGCATGTGCTTTGCTATTATTAAAGTCCGATTTTTAGCTCACAGGCTATCATAGCCTGAGAGCTTATGTGCCCGTCCGTTCTGTATGTACATTCGTATGTTCGTATGTTCGTGCGTAACGCGATAACTCATGATAAAATTATCGGATCCACTTGAAATTTTGTATATAGGTATATCCTGATAAGGCGCTTCCCTGATTAGTTTTTGGAGTTCATTCGATATATATAAGAGGGGGAACGGGGGGGCTCATGCCCCTCCCCTTAAGGGATATAAATGGGTTTTTCATGCAGAATTAAGTTTTTGTCCAAAATTTAGATATAGGATCATTCTGATGAGGTGATTCCATGACTGTTATTATGTGTTCATTGAATAAGTATAAACAGGGGGAACGGGGGGCTCATGCCCCCCCCCCTTAATTGATATAAACGGGATTTTCATGCAGAATTAACAGTTTTCGTTCAAAATTTAGATATAGGATCATTCGGATGAGGCGATACCGTGGCTGTTATTAGGTGTTCATTGAATAAGTATAAACAGGGGGAACGGGGGGCTCATGCCCCTCCCCTTAATGGATATAAATGGGTTTTTCATGCAGAATTAACAGTTTTTGTGCAAAATTTAGATATAGGATCATTCTGATGAGGCGATTCCGTGACTGTTATTATGTGTTCATTGAATAAGTATAAACAGGGGGAACGGGGGGCTCATCCCCCCCCACACGTAATTGATATAAACGGGATTTTCATGCAGAATTAACAGTTTTCGTTCAAAATTTAGATATAGGATCATTCGGATGAGGCGATACCGTGGTTTTTATTAGGTGTTCATTGAATAAGTATAAACGGGGGGAACGGGGGGCTCATGCCCCTCCCCTTAATTGATATAAACTGGTTTTTCATGCAAAATTAATAGTTTTTGTCCAAAATTTAGATATAGGATCATTCTAATGAGGCGATTCCATGACTGTTATTATGTGTTCATTGAATAAGTATAAACAGAGGGAACGGGGGGCTCATGCCCCTCCTTAATTGATATAAACGGGATTTTCATGCAGAATTAACAGTTTTCGTTCAAAATTTAGCTATAGGATCATTCGGATGAGGCGATACCGTGGCTGTTATTAGGTGTTCATTGAATAAGTATAAACAGGAGGAACGGGGGGCTCATGCCCCTCCCCTTAATTGATATAAACGGGATTTTCATGCAGAATTAACAGTTTTCGTTCAAAATTTAGATATAGGATCATTCTGATGAGGCGAGTCCGTGGCTGTTATTAGGTGTTCATTGAATAAGTATAAACAGGGGGAACGGGGTTCTAATGCCCTTCCCCTTAACTTGCATAAATGGATTTTTCAAACAGAACTGTCAGATTTCGTTCAAATATCTGAATAGTTTTGGAAGTTTAATGGTTAAGTATAAAAGAGGGAAATAACTCCTCTTAAATTATATAACTGCTAAATGGGTTTTTATTAAGAATTATCCGATTTGCTCTGAATTTTGGATATAGGTTTTTTAATATGATAAAGCATGTACTTGATAGTTTAGGAAGTTCAATGATTAAGTATAAAAAAGGAGAAAAGGGAGAGCTGTTTCCCCTTCTTAATTTTTTTTTCGAACGGAATTAACGAAAATACAAGGCTGTAATGTACAATTAGTATGCGTAGCCTGTGAGCTCAATGCCATCAGTTTAACTGGGCAATATTTTTTTTATTTTTTCTATTATTAAAAACTAAAATTTGTAAAAATTCTGATTTCTAATTTAAATAAAAAAAAAAGTTTTCGAATTTTAAAATAAATAACAATTAGTTTTCTCATCCATTCGAAAACACTTGCAATTAATTTCTTTTTTAAGTTGAATAAAGTTAATTAAAGTTTAATTTATGCATTTGTTTATAAAAATATATTTGCTTATATTTTAAATGAACAAATTTAAAGAACATTTTAATTAAATATTTGTTTCTAAATAGAAACAAACCGAATTTTTCAAAAACGGAAAAATCTTCTCGAAAAAAATATAATATTCATACTTTATATTGAGCAAAATCTCAAAACCAGGTCTAATTCATATTTTTATCTCTATTAATACAGACTATAACTCTAGCTACAATCTCATTAAGGACGAAAATTTCTCGAAACAAAAAGCTTTTTAAAGAATTTAATCAAGCCAACTTATCTGAAACAAACATTATGTATTTCAAAGTGCTTTACTACTGTACAACTACAGCCCAGTGTTTAGAGTACACGACTGGTAATATTAAGATAGCTGACTCGACTTGAGTGTTAAAAACTTTTACCTCATCTACATATTCTTCAAATGATGTATATTTTACTTCCTTTAATGAAAAAAAGGGAAGCGCACATTCATCAATTAACAGAAAAATCCTGATAGTACTGCTGCCAAGAAAATTTCTGTTAATATGTATACATGAATAGTAATCATTATCACAACTATTTGTTTACGATTTCCTTGTATTGAACACGTAAGCAAAAAATCTGTAAAAATTTTAAAAGTTCTTAACATCCAGAAAAATAACTGAAAAAAGAAATTGTTTACAGGATTAATTCAGATGAAGGTATTTTTTTAAAGACAAGAAAAAAAAAACGTAAAATTAAGCCTACAGGTGGCTCTGATGTACCCGAATCATAGAAGAGATACACAAATAATGAAAAAAAATGTGTCAAAATCGTGTATAACAGCTTCATTTTTCCATATGACTAACAGGTTATAACACATTGCAAGCGAGTCACAAATTCAGAAACGGTATAATGCGATAGCTATCCATGCCACTTCTCTACGGATTGTGTCTTTCAACTGCGACAGATTGGATGGACCAGATCGATGCACCCGGGATTTCAAATATCCCCATAAACAGAAGTTTGCTGGAGTTAAATATGGAGACCGAGGAGAACATTGGAACCTGCAATTCCTGCTGATGATTTTCTCTTCCCCGGAAATATGTATCAGGAAGTTTTTGACAAGAAAAGCAATGTGACTAAGTGCTCCATCTTGCCTAAGCGTCTTCCATACACGCTTCATCTTGCACATAGAGATGTAATAAGCGATTTGGAGACATTCTTTTCGTCATTTGTGCATCTTTTTTCTTATTTGACTTTTTGTCAGCGCCATATTTAGCAGTTTTTTGATTTACTTTTTTCTATCTTAAAAAAATTCCCGTGGCCTATAGATACTAACCTGAAAACAATCTTTTTAATTCGGTTATTTTTCCGGTTTTACATAAATTTTTGAAATTTCTATGGATTTTTTGTCCACACGGTAACAATAAAGGCACTAGCTAAAAAGTTATCAAGAAAAATATTGTTGCGTTAATTATAACTCTATGTATACAACTAATTCAATATATTGCTACTTTGTTTCAATAGAAAAAAGAAGAAAGAAACAGTATAAATTGGATTTTCAAACTATCACTTTATTTCATTTCACTAACTAAAGTGAAACAAAAATTTCCTACTCGCAGACTCTCTATATTTTCGCAAAGTACGAGCAAGTTTTAACTTATAAAATTCCAGAATAAGTTCGACACAGTCGCGATTTGAACTAAATATTCTGAGAGTTGCAAAAATCGAAGGCTCAATATGTACAGGGTTGTTATAATTAAAGTTCGCCTATTCAGAAGGCTCTAGAGGCGGGGCGGCTCTATGGCTCCAAACGAAACGAAATTTCACTAGTACGTAGTTGAAGAGATGCTCTCTGCGGAAATCGAAAAAAAATAATTAAAATTTTTGTCAATAGATGGCTTTGCGCCAATATTTAAGACAATGTTTTCAGATTCATTATATCAATTTCAGTCAATCCAGACGAAGCACACAAATTTAAAAATTCCGACAAACTTCGACGAACTGCGAATTGTTATAATTAAAGTTCACCTAATCAAACAGCTCTAGTGCCTGACTTATGACTACAAACAATACAGAAAAATGAATATCATTTCATGTGATGTAATCTGCATCAGCAAAAATAAAGCATGTCGCTCGGCAGCAAGGAAATAACGAAAATAACATTAAGAATGCTCAATGAATCCTCCACCATTATGAATAACGCATTCCATTCTCAGAATTGTGTTTATTACAGCATTGTGTAAATTGTCCTGTGAGATTGAGCGAATGTGAAGTCTAATACTGTCTTTCAGATCAGAGATTGTCTGACATCTGTCTTTAGATACCTAATCTTTCAAAAATCCCCACAACCAAAGATCGCATGAAATTAGATCAGGCGATCGTAGTGGCCAGGCTGTTGGAAAATAACGACTTATGATGCGGTCACGTGTAAAATGGCTCGTTTAGAAAGCTCTAGGAATGTGCTGTGGTGCACCGTCTTGCATAAACACGATATTTTGAAGGCAGCTTCGCTGTTGAAGCTCGGGAACCAGAAAATGTGACAACATATTGAGATATCTTCTTCCATTTACGAAACATGTAATGGGTCCTGTGGATGTTAGTTCCTCAAAAAAATATGCCCCTATTATAAACGTAGCAGTAAAAACGCACCACACTGTCACTTTAGCTGTATGCAATGGAACTTGTTGGACAACATTAGGATTCTCTTTCGCCCAAATTCGACAGTTGTGTGTATCCACTTGTCCGTTTAAATAAAAATGCGCTTCATCACTCCATAGAATATTCCAGGGCCAAGAATTGTCCACATTCATTCGTGCAAGAAACTGTAGTGAAAATGATAACCGACTTCGGTATCTATTAGTTGTTGCATCCTCTGAATCTTGTATGGATTGTAGCGCAAAATTTGATGCATCACTTTTCTCACAGTGGAAATCGGCATATCGACTTCATTCGCAATAGCGGGCACACTAGCATTACCAAATGATGACTGGCTTGCTAAATCAACGGCAGCAGTAGCAATAGCTTCAATGCTAGAAATGTCTACTTTTTTTCATCCTCTGCCAGGAAGAATGTCGAGTTTTCCTGTTTCCTCGAACTTTTTAACCATTTTGTGAACTTTGCGGTCCGACATTGGTCCACGTCTGATATCTTTTAATTTCCGGAATTCTCGAAGAGCTGCAGCTGCATTGATGTTATTTTGATAAAATAACTTTATAAGAAGTGCCTTTTCTTTCAAAGTTATCATTCTCCACAAAGCGCAGATTCAAATGCTTTTCAGAAACAATCAATTGTACCAGTGTCAAAGAAATCACAGACACACTTTTTCAGCAAATTTTAAATCTTCAGTTGGTTAGAAAGGTATTTCAAGTTTTCGCAGTTGCAACGTCCCTTTGACGTCGTTCGTCGAAAATATGAATAAAATGTTATCTTTTTCAAGCAATGGGTGAAATTTTGAAATTTTGTGTGTTACATCTGGATTGACCGAAATTGATATAACGAATCTCAAAAAGTTCACTTTTATACACTGTTAAATAAAATTCCCTGTATTTTGTTTTTTACAAAATTAAGAAATCTCAAATATCAGCTTAAATAGTGGTGCAGCGCCATCTATTGACCAAAATTTTAACTTTTTTTTTTTTTTTTTTTTTTTTCGCAGAGCGCATCTCTTCAACTACGTACTAGTGAAATTTTACTTCGTTTGGAGCCATAGAACCGGCTTTAGAGCCTTCTGAATAGGCGAACTTTAACTATAACAACCCTGTATATATATTTGCCTCAGCAGCTGAAAATGGAAAAACAGACCCTGCCGTAAGCCGTAACATGTCTTTTATCCTGAAAATCAATTGAAAATACCTCAAAGCGTTTTCAAAAGTGAAGACTGTTGAATCCCTTTTTCGGCGGAAGCATCTACTTGTGAGAAAAATTAAAATAAATTTAGGAAAAGATGACAAAAACTAAAAAAAATATGTTACATAATTTAAATTTTTATATAACTCATGTAGAACAGGCAAAATTCTACAATTTACTAAAATTATTCGAAATTTAAAACGTGTGAAGAATTTAAATCATTTATAAAACTATGTAGAAATATGTTTTCTTTTTTCAGTAAATTAAACTTTGTTTTTTTTTTGAAGTATTTATTGAATTTATGGTTCAGAACACTTTTTAGGAAAATTTGCTTTTGGAATAACATTAATATAAAATATGTTTCAAACTAACCGTCTCGTTAACTATAACATGAAGGGTAGTAAAAATTAAATGAAAGTTAGCCACACCAGTCTCGCTCTGAATGCCAATAAGTACCTGCGCTAGCTTTGTGCATACTGTAATTTCATTTTTTTAGAATAAAAAGAAATTTTTCTTATAATTCTTTCGGCAACAGCTGATACCAAGAAAATAAAATTTAGCAGCTCATTACCAAATAACTATATTCTAAACCACGGGAGTTACGGTATTGTTTCAAGCCAATAGGGATACGGATCGTACTCAGAATCAAACTATTTTGGAAAGCGGGGTAATTATAGTCGGAAAGTTGGAGGGGAAAGATGAAGAAAAAAGTATAATATTAAAGTGTATAATAAAAAGTAGAATATTATTAAATACAAAAAGAAAGATTTAAAATAGTGTGAAGTAACTAACAAAATTTAGTAATTTATCAACTTTCCGTTCTTCATATTTGGAACAAATACTATTTAATACGTGGGATTTTTTTCCTTTTTTTTTTTCTTAGTGTTTTTAAATTTTTCTGTTAAATTTGTGCTAAGAATATTTATATTTACATTCTTGATGTTTTATGGTGTTGGAGATATAGACATGTCTGTATTATTTATGGCAATGTATCGTTCACCCGCAAAAATCTGACACACAAAGATAAATTTCACGGGAGTGGCAAATGGAGATTTGTATTTTTCTCTTTTTACTTGAAATTATAGCATTTAGCTCCACATTTAGCAGTAAAAACATGCATAAAAACTTTTTCGAAATACTTCATTAAATTTTTATAGACTTTCCGAAGAACAGCATACCTACACAGAGTACCTAATAAGTGATGTTAACCCGAAAATCTATAACAAGACCCAACTTTCGGAATATTTATTTTTAGAACAAACAGAACACAATTACAATGCAATGCAATTATAAACAATACAATAAGATAATTTCAACATTGGCGCTTATACAATAGAGTACTAATTTATTTACATATGAATAGTTTATCAGGTAAAAATTACGTTTGTAGCTTAATACTGTAACAATTTAAATGATACCTAATAACAAACATTCTAATATAAATAAAATTAGCTGAAAATCAGAAAGATTCCTTAAAATTTTATGAATAAAAATGAATAAGTACTACATGCCACCTAAATTAATTCATAAACAAATGGAAAAAATTATCATGGAGTTCTTTTATAAGTCCTTTAACACGTTCGCTTACATGAAGATGTGATGATAGTTAATGCCGCACTGTAGAAGTGGGTTTTTTCCCAGAAGCCGATTTACTTTTTTATAACAAAGAATCAGTGAAAGATTTTCCCGTGCCAGCGCGTGACTGGCTATTGGACATCACCCCGCATCACGCACTGGCGCGTGAGTGGCCCCTTAACGTTGCGCCCTATCACGCGCTTTCACATGAACAGCAGCGAACGTGTTAAAACCTATTTGACAGAATTTCTCAAGGCGAACAAATGAACTTAATTGTCTTTATTTTTTCTTTAAGGGATTTGCTAGAATCGTCCTCGAAAATCACCGAGTGCAATTTTACATCTATCTAGAAAAACATGTTTTTCTTTTACGAAAATTATGATTGTAACACAATGCAGTAGTCGTAAAAAAGTCAGAATGGATAGGCTATAAGCAAATATGATGTACCCGGAGAGTATACGCTATAGTTTTATTTAAAAAACAAGAATATACGAACTTCATTATAAAATACAGAAGACATACAGCTAATATACTATTCGTATAACCTCCACTTCGTCCCTGATATAACCAATACTATAAAATATGTTTTTGTCTGATATTTTCCCAGATAATAAGTCTTGTTTACTTCAATATAGAGTAAAGTTTATAAAATAGCGATAAATTTGAAAAAGAAGCATCTATGAAGAAGACTTGCTCGAACATAGCTACCAACTTTTACGCTTTCTCCTTAGCACTAAAATTTAATAGCAAATTTTGTCTTATTTAATCGTCGAAATATGTCATTAAATAATGAAAAAGAATCTACTAAATTTTAGTAGCAACAAAAAGTGTAAAAAATAGCAGCTATATAAGTACAATTATATTGTGGAATTATCTCAGCTCTTTTTTAATTCATTTAATGATATGAAATATTATGAGAACAAAACAATATTTTTTATTATCCTTAAATTGCACATTCTTCAGTAATATCTTGGGTTCAATTTAACTTTTATTTTATTTATTTTTTTGCTGTTTTTTTTAGCTTAACATAATAATTTGCTGAAAAAATAACCATTAATAACCAGTCATTAACACGTGCTTTAAACAAGATTATGGTATTATTTTTCTTAATTTAAAATTTATTTTTTTCAGGTTATTAATAAGGAAAATGACACTTCTTGATTAATTATCCCCGAATTTTATTAAAAATCTAAAGTGCTTAAATACTTCATTAAGTTAGAAAATTCTTTGTCTCAACTAAAGATAAACTAAAATTTGGCATTATGAAAGATTCACATTTTTAATACTAGTTAAAAACAATAATACTTAATAGCAAATAACGCTTAAAATATTTTGTCACTTAGAAATACATTTGAAGTGCTTAAAGGTTTCTCTTGTTACAAATAATGATCCCGATTATTGTTTGAAGACCTTGAAATCTAAAGTGTTTATTATCATAACTACTTAAGAACGAATAAAGATACAGTCGAGTCTCTATATAACGAAATCCACTGTTCCAGTAAAAAATTCGTTATATAGCGAATGACATAAAAATTTCTTTTTAATGTGTAAATTTTGAACAAATATTAATTTTGAGGTGTTTAATTAAGAATTTGAAATGTTTAAACATAAATATGAACCTAAATATTTTGTATTCCTTAATTCTCTAAACAGTTTCAAAAAAGAGAACTGACATTTATTTGAAAGCGTAATAAAAATCACATAAAGAAAACTTACATTATTTCAAGGCGAAAAAAATCTGTAGTTTTTCGTTGTTTTGATTTTGTGTAAAAAATGTTCACATTTTCGTTGTTGTAAAAATGTTCGTCGTTGTAAAAATGTTCACATTTCAGCAAGGAATGAAAAATTGTATCGGGATCATTTTCTTCCATTTGAAGTCCTCTCCTTATTAGGTCAAACGAACTCATCATTTCACTCCGTGATGGCTTTATCTTTTGTTGTGCGTTTTCGTTTTCCTGCTCATTGTCACTCTCACAATCATTGTTTATAATGCTGCTTAAAATATCCGCATCAGTAAGATACTGCGCAATACAGAGACTGTCATCCACTTCCAAAAAATCAGAGAGAGTAATATTTTCTTCGTCAATCCCGCGTTCCTTAATTAATTTCCACTTCTCTTTTAAGTCCGCTAAAGTCAGGTCTTCTTCGTCTTCAGAGTCCACATTATTCTCCAGTTCAGAAAAGTCGGCCTTTTTGAAGAAATTGTAAATTGTTTTTTCAGTTACATCAAACTTCCAAGCTTTATAAAGTTCCGCAATGCATTTTATAAGATTAATGATGTCGTGGATGGAATCATTTTTTTCAGTAGCTATTATTAATTCTTTAAGAATTCTTTTCTTATAATGCACTTTTAAATTTTTTATTATTCCCAAGCCCATGGGCTGCAGTTTTGATGTGCAATTGGGTGGTAAGAAAATAACTTCAATTTTTTGCAATTTTTCTCCGCAGTTTTTTGGGTGAGCTGGACAATTATCAATAAGCAAAGCAATTTTTCGGTGTTGTTTTCTCATTTGCTGGTCAAGTGCTTTTAACCATTTGTCAAAAATTTCAGTGGTCATCCATGCCTTATTATTGAAGTCATAGTTTATTTCTAAGGACTTCACGCCTTTAAAACACCGAGGAGATTTAATTTTCCAAATAACGAGCATTTTTAACTTTTTTAACATTTTTAAACCTGTCATGTTTGCGCACAACAGAATAGTAATCCTTTGTTTGCCGTCAAAACATTTATCTTCTTTAAAGGCCAGAGTCTTGTTTGGGAGACACTTGTAAAAGAGACCTGTTTCGTCCGCATTGAAAATGTTCTCAGGAGCAATTTTTTTAGAATTTCTTCTACCTTAAGACTCTAGTTCTCACATTCATTCTGTCACCGGAACATCCGCACTTTCACCGCAGATAGTTTTCTGAGATAATCCATATGTCTCTTCTTGAATTTTTCTAACCAACCATTGCTGGCTTGGAAGTCAGAATGCCCAAGAGATGAAGCATATTCTAGAGCCTTTTCTAAAATCATTAGCCCTGAAAGTGGTAAATTCCGATCTCTTATCCCTTTAATCCACTTAAACATTGCTTCATCTAAGTCCTCGTATTGGAACATCCTCCTTTTTTTTTTTTTTTTTTCTCCGCGTCGAACTAAGATATGAATTCTGCTCGGTAATTGACTCTCTATTTTTTATGAATTTTGACAGAGTACTTGCCGGAATCCCAAACTGTTTTGCAACGTCTTTTTTTTTTTTTTTTTTTTTCAATCCCTTATCGATTTCTTTCAATATCTTCATTTTATCACTGAGAGTTATGCACTTCCTATAGACCACGGGATAAGCGTTTAAAAGATGCTTAAAAATAAGTTTCGTTTGCCAACGTTCGGGAGTACACGAATTTTTGTATTTTTAATCCCTAGATATCACTCAATGAAAAAACATGAAGTTGCCCAAAACAAACGTGCACATTACAAAAATAAAAACCACATAAAGTGGAACTATATCCCAAAACCAATTTACATCATTTTATACGAATGTTCTCACTAGATGGCGCTACTTGGAAGGATATTTTTTAATTAAAAATAAAACATACACGTAATCTGCTTGCAAAAAAATCTTGTTTATATCATATTTTATAACAATATAAAAATATTTTTATAAACAGAAATAACCAAAACATTTAAAATAATATTTTGATATCTTTTAAAGGATGGCTTTGTATCCTTCCACATATTTTCTTACACACGTAAGTTATACTCCGATCAACTTTTCCCTCTTATTATGTTACTATTATTACTACCACATTATTATTTTTCATAAGTTTTCTCTCTTATTTTTTAATTGCATGTTTTATTGTTTTTCTTTAATTACGTAGCAATATAAAAATGCAAAGTAAAGTTTTTTTAATTTTTTTATTATTTAATAAAGTTCAATTTGCTAAGAAACTGTCTTTTAACATATTATTTAACCTATCTCTTTTTTCGAATAATAAGTATTATTTATTATGTTTTCTCATTTTATATGCCTGTAAGCATAGTATCCATATGTATAGCTATAAAAAATATAAAAGACAAATTATGCCTTGCTAAATAAGATATTGTTTATTTAATAGTTTATTGCTTAGATATTTCGCTATGCATTTAAACATTTTTTCTCTGCTTACCGATTTATTTGATTTATTGCCAGATTATAAAACATATAGTGCAGAGATTTTTTTTATTTTAATAAAAAAATGACAATAATTTGCATAGTAATAAAATTTTTATTAATCAGATTGAATTAATTAAAAACAACTATGAAAATTTCGATCTTATTACATTCTGATATATGCAGTTACAAATTAAATTTGATTACTTAGGTTTTCAATTTAGCTAGAAAATTTTATGCACTAAGAAGATTAGTGTAATCGTACTTTTAGTATTATCCATATAGGGTATATGTTATTTAAAATTGAATAATTAATTATTTCATTGATGGACAATAGTCTTAAAATTTTAAAAATAAAATAAATATTATAGATGGTCACTAGTATATGAAATTCAAAGTTTTCTATTAAGTTTTTCTATTTTGCAAAAAGATAAAGAATAGATACCTTTGTTAAGTTCTCAAAACATTATATTTTCTGCTTCCTGAAGGATTTAATAAATAATGTCAACAATAACGCAGATTATGATGCATGGAAAGAAGAGTTATAGAAAAATAATAAAATTAAACTTTTATTAAATATTTTAAAGAAAGTTTAAAGGGTACTCTTTACTAGGCCATCTAATCTTACCTATATATTTTTGAAATTTTTGTACTCACCTTTTATGTATTTTTCATTTTACTCTTTCTTTCTTTCTTTCTTTTTTTTTTTTTTTTTTTTTTTTTTTTTTTTTGTAAAATATTATTACTATCTTAGGATATGTTAAAAATAATGATTTAATTCCATGACAAGTTGTTCAAAAATATAAAAATATAATAATTATGCTTAAAACTGCTTGCAAGTTTCTTTAATTACATGTTTATCAATTCTATTTTACTAAGCTACATAATATTCGGGGTTGTCTTAGTTGAAAGGACTTATTTTAAAGCTCAGTTATCAATATAAAATGTTTTTTATGTCTTTTTTTTAAATAGTTTTTAAAATTTAGTATATTTTGTAATTATATTACTCAAGAATAAATTATACTCTCAAAGCTCTCTCTCTCTTAAGTTTCTATCTAATTATTATTATTATTATTATTATTATTATTATTATTATTATTATTATTATTATTTTACTTCATGCATACTTAATGCATATTTTGACTGATGATTGTTATTTATTTTGATTTTCTTATATTGTAACTGGAGAAAAAATAATGTTATCATTACAATTAATAAAATATTTTTGTCTTTATTAAATCAAACATTGTCCTATCATATATATCAGAGCCGTCCCTAGCAAAGGTGAGGCCGGGTGCGAGAACTTTTGCGAGGCCTGTTTCTTCTAAAGCCTCATATCCAATCAGGGCTGCAACTAGAGGGGTGCCAGGGGGTGGTTGGCACAGCCCCCCATCCTAAAACATTTTGGGCCTTCTCTGGAAAGGATTTTAAAGTCATTAAAGGAATTTCTGTTACAAAAATCTAAATGAAATTCTGTTAAAAAAATCGAATTTAGTTTTGAGGCCCATGTTTTGCAGAAGTACTAAATTGTAGCATTTGTACAAAAAGTACAAATTAGTGTGTTTCACTTGCACATCCTTTTTGCATATATGAAACTAAGAGGATGCATAATTTTGAACTAACTGAACACTTGAATTTTTCATTCTGTATTCTATTTTTTAATTAGCATAAAATGAAGTTATTACAAACCATTTAATAAAAAGCACAGTGCTTAAAATGTGCTTGTGCGTGCGTTTGTCAGAGAGAGAAAGAGAGAGAAATGAGCCCCTCTCCTTACATTTTCTTGGACTCCCATGAATATGTGGAACAAAATTGGAAAATTTTATTCCAAATATTCTGTAACAATGAGGCAGAATGTTCACAAAACTAAACTATGGAAACTAAACGACTACAAGAAATATTTTTTGCTTTCGAATATTCGCGCCTAACTTTTGATTTATAAAAGTTTTACATTTTATAAATAATTAATTTTAAATATCTAAATTTAATCATAAAATAAATAACTTGCAGAAATTAAAAAAAATATGTTTAGATATTTAAAAATTTAATTGTTTTTCTTTTTTCTTTTTCTTTTATCACAGAGAAAAGGATGGCGAGGCCCTGTACGACCGCACCTTTCGCACACCCCTAAGGACGGCTCTGATATTTAAAACTATATTTTTTTTATGAACAGTTACTTTTGAAGCATCTTGGCATTTTAATAACTGATATGCTATCATGATATCAAACGAAACCCATAACCCATGTTTACAAAACAAACATGCGCAAGGATACAAAACTATTTTTTCAAATAACGAAAACCTTTTTTATGAATAGGAAAGTAGTTTCATTTATTAAAATTACTTATTATGTCGTCAAAAACTATTATAAAAGAAAGTTTATGAACGCAGATTGCATGTATATTTTATTTTTCATTAAAAATATCCTTCCATGTACCGCCATCTAGTGACAACTTTCATATAAAATGATGCAAACCGGTGTTGAAATATAGTTTCCATTTTATACAGCTATTATATTATTACAGCTAGTATATTATAAAGGCCAAACGTATCTGTGCGTAACGCATACGTCATTTTGAGAATGGCAACAGTTTCCCCTGCAATATTCGCTATTGCAAATTTTACACTTCCAAACATCGCACATTTTAAAATTTTACATCATCGTATAGAGCAGGGCTGTCCAACGCGGCGCCCGTGGGCGCCATAGCGCCCTTTGAAGGTTTTCTTGGCGCCCTTTTGAAGATTCCCTATTATTAAACTTTTTTATTCCATAATAAAGTATGTTTTATTTAAAATCATTAATATTTTATGAAAGATATTTTTAAAACCTGTGTTTGACATGCTGTTCACTTGCGTTGTACATTAAAAACTAGAAATATGCTTTGAAAATTTAATCATGATTATTTTTGCAATTTTTAGTTATTGTTTATGTAGTGTAATTATGATAGTTACATTTCTTTATTGTTGGAAATAGCTTTTTTTTTTAATATTTAAGAAGTAAGAGAAAAATAAGCGTTTTCACCTGCCCCCCCCCTCCTCCCCTTTAAAGATAGATGTCAGGAAAGCTCAGCTTTTTTTTCTTTTCCCAGTTGTCACACTGGCCCATTGGCTGTTTTATATGAAGGATAAAAGGGATTAACTTTTCTTTCTTGACTTTTGAAATTTTAGAGATTTTTCTTTTTTTCCCTATAATTTTGCTTAGCAAAAATAATAAACAGTGCAGAAAGATTTACATCAATGAAAGCACTTCCAAATTGTTCCTCTGAAACCATATGTAAGCTTTGGTCATTGATCTTGAGTGTTTTTGTACTGTTCATGAAAATAACCCATGCCTACAAAATAAATCAAACCATATTTTCACATCCTAAAAGAAACCTAGCAATATCTCTGATTTTCCTGTTTATTTATTTGTTATTATTCTTATTATAAATGCAATTAAAGTTTCTCGCTCTTTACCTTACAAACATTTTTAATATAAACTTCTCAAAAAAAAAAAAAAAAATTATAATTTGAAGTTTAATACGTGTAACTTTAGAACTATATGGGTTACAGATCATGTCAGTATACATGGCGCTACGCGCCATATACACTACATAATATCTCATGAAAAATGAGAAGAGAGAACTATATGCTTTTTTTTGTTTGTTTGTTTACCGATGTACGATTCATTTGCATTATGTTAAGACATGTGTGAATACTAATACTGTGCGATAACATTGCCACATGTTTTCAGTCACGTAAATAATGGCGCCCTTCATTCAGTGCCTAGAGTCAAGATGCGCCCCTGGTTGCAGAAAGGTTGGACAGCCCTGGTATAGAGAAAAAAAAATTTACTTTTAAATGCAATTTGTTTGAAAGCTGTATCTCAATTTTTTTTCTGAGATATTATTTTTTTTAATAGGTTTTAACACCACTTTTGTAATTGTGGCAACATAATCATTCCATTTTCTCTTAAAATTAGAAAAACAATAAAAGAAATGAAAAGAAAGAAATTAAAATGCGTATACTTTGTCAAAATATCGTCTGTTATAAAATTCGGTGATTTTGGTTTTATTTCGTTTTGTTCATCAATGCCTTTAAATTTTGATTTAAAGGGATTTTAAAATGATCAAATTGAAAAGTGCGTGTGTAAATTTTGAGAAGATGAAAATGATGACGGGTTTTAATTATGCTTGAAATTCTATGATCGTGTCAATTTCGAATAATTTTTCTTTATTCGTATTTATACCAAACATAAAAGCCTCAATTGAAATCTTCATCATAATAACTGATCTTTATTATATTTTACACTGTAAAAAAAAAAAAAAAAAAAAAAAAAAAAAATCAAGAGGTTACTAAAAATTTTATAGTAAATTTGTATTCCACAAAATTTTTTAATAACCATTACAAACTTTTTTTTTGAAAGTGAAACAAGTTTTCTTTTGTAAACTGAACAAAAGAATTTTTTGTATAACTAACTTAAAAAGTTTTAGTATGAGCCACCAAGCAACTTTTAGTAATAGCTTCAAAATTATTTTTAATAACCATTACGTGCGCCCGAAGTGCAGGAGCTTCCTTCGAGACTTCTGAAGTGGAATATTTTCGGCAAAACCGCAACAGATGGCAGCACCAAACATTCCACCCTGCTTCGACAGGATTTTCATAATCCCTTTATTAACGAGTACTTACACTACATACATTCGGGGCGTATTTGCCAGTGGCCAGTATCGAACCCGGGACCTTTTAGCCTGGAGTCCGGTACTATAACCACTATGCTATCAAGGCCACACCAAGTGAATTTTACTAATAGCTATTAAAAATATAAAACTATTAACTCCATTTGTTGCTAACTTTTTTCTAGTAATTCTTACAGATTTTCTTGTAAACGACTAAGATTACTAAAATTTTTTTAGTAAAGTTTTCTTAGTAGATCGACCTTTTTTTTTTTACAGTGTACTGATTACATATGCGATTAAAGTTTAATTTTAAAAATTTGGACTACTGAGTTTTATAGTTTTTTGTTACTTTTAGCTTACAATAATATTTGTTTGAAAGTTAGGGACCGTTCAAGTATTACGTAAGCATATTTTTCGTCATTTCGTACCCCCTCCCCCCCTTGTAAGAAAATATAAGCAAATGCTAGACCCCCCCCCCCCCTTTGCTTACGTAAGATTTTATGACAGTTTATACATCAATACTTCTTGACTTATAAAAAGTTACCAAACAATTACATTATTAATCCTACAAATTTATATAGGCATATAGGGATTATGATATCAAAATATATAAAATAATTTTAATATATTGTTGCTAATTGCATAAAACAAACCACAGAATACAAAATGGTTTAAATATATTGTTATTTATCACTTTGAACAATAAAACAAGATATACAAGAAGTCTTAACTTACTTAGGCATCATAACTAATATTTTTGCCATAAATCATACAAATGTTGGAGTTCAATTTGGTGTTCATATTTTAATCTGATGTCCAGAATCCTTGAACCCATGTTTCAATATTGTCTGTTATAAGGTTTTCACTGGAACAGTGGCCTGGAGTATTGCAGGTTTCCGGTCCTTGTTTGCTTGTTGAATTTGAACTTGCTTCGTTGTTTAATGCTTACGTAAGAATTGTCGTGACTCCCCCCTCCCCCTTGTCAGAAAAAATAAGCAGACTCTGGACTCCCCCCTCCCCCTTTAGTGCTTACGTAATACTTGAACGGTCCCTTAGCCTGATCGATATAAGATGCATTTTTTACTGTAACTAATTTTATAGATTTATTATTGATCAAATGATATCGATCCTTCTTAAGGGTGTATATCGATTCAAACTCCTTATTTTTCGATTTATTTTCAAATTCAATTTTATTCTCAAATGCATCAAATTGACAAATTGTCCTATTTAGAAAGGACACAAGGTGCCGTGATCGTCGATTCTTTGATATATGCAGAAAATATTGCAAAAAAAAAAAAAAAAAAAAAAAAAAAAAAAAAAAGCAATCAGAAACGTCATTTTGGAAGATTTTTTTCGAAGCGGGACATCCGGGAACAAAAAAAAGGGTCATACTGAGAAAAGAATTGTTTATAAACCAAATTCTAATGAATTGAGCACAAAATGAAAGCACATAGCACCTTCTACATCTCTTTAAAAATCCCCTCAGTAAGTTTCATGTTTCTACTTTTAAAAATGTGTCTAAAATTATAACCGAAAATTTCGAGTTGTTGAAGGTGGAAAAGCGTTTTTTCGAATACACCCTTAAGCATTTTCTTTCGTCGAATTTTGACGGGTTCCACCTCGTTTTTTTAATGTGCACTTTTCCTTTGGGCAACTTTGTGTATTTTTAATAAGCAATGTGTAATGTTTAAATATACAAAAATTTGTATACTCCCGAAGTTTGGTAAACGAAGCTGGACAACTTACTTACTTGCTTACGGCCCATGGTCTACTAGGAGGCATTTTCCCCAGAAAAAGTAAAAAACGCACTCAAACAAATAAAATTTCGGGAATCTTTCACACTAATGAAAGCTAGAAACAATAAACATTTGCTCTAACTTTTAGGGTTGCAAGCTTTAATTTGGATAATGAAATCGTGTTCTAAGGATGGATTCAGATTGCAATACTCTTTCCTTCAACTGAATTCTTGGAAAAAGTGGGGAAGTCTTTTGTATTGGATCCATTTGCGGTTTCTTCATAATAGAAAATAGAGGAGCGAATAAAAGGATCGGAAGGTAAGCAATCCACAATACTTGACGGAAAGATTTTCATTTTGCCGGACAACCGTCCCTTTCCTGCAAAACTCATTAAAGATCAAATACACCAAGTCGACCCATCAAACGAGCCAACACCGAAATTTAAGAAGTGGTCAAATGTGTTTGGGCCTTAAATGGCGACAGTGGTCTGTGGCGCTTTTTTTCCCGCCCGGTTTTTTTGTGAAATGCATCTAGTCACGTAGTATGCAGGTGGCTTCTAAGGAATTTTTCTGGCAGCGAATATCACTAATAATTCGACTTGTTGTCTTTGGTTGTAGAGGAATTTATTTTTCTAATTTACCAATCTGAATGATCTTCGATCTCATTTACCTAAAACTTTAATCAGTGTTGAATGTGGTAAATATTGATACTTTTATCTGGAAGAGATTTGTGTTGCTCCCGTCCCGGGAGGAGAGGTTTATTACCATTAAAAATACACTACCTCAAATCTTCCGGGAAGGATCTTATTTCTTACTTCGGGCCACTCTTCCCCTGAAATCAACACTGACTCAATTACCCTTCTGATCCTGCTCTTATATGTGTAACAATTCAATTGACACTGTTTCGAGAAAAATGCTGAAAGATATTTGGGAAGGGGGGTAGATGAATTCGTTGGATTTATAGTTCAAAAGGTGATTCAAGGTAAAGAAGGGATATAAAAAAACTCAGTACTGAACGAGAAATAAAGAATAAATGATATAAAATTGATTCCATATAATTTCAAAGTCTTTTTAAAACTGAAAAACTGAAAAATATTTTATGAAACAATTCGTTATATGGAGATACATATTTCGCTATACGGAGACTATTTTTAATGTAATTATGAGGAAAAGGGACCGTTCCTATTAAAAATTTGTTAAGTAGAGAAATTCGATGTATGGAGTTTCGTTGTAGAGAGACTCGACTGTATTTATAAAACGAAAAAAATCTTTGTCCAACTTAATTATAATTCCTTATAATTAATATAATTAATATAATGATGTTTCATTAAAATCCTTATTCTATAAACATCGATTCTTATAAGAATTCTTGATTTAATTTAGCATAAATATGTATGTAGTCCAGTCATTTTAGCACCTTTTTTTTGCAAATAGCGGAAAAAATTAGAACAAAGCTGGATTTTTGCATAGGTGCTAGTTAAGGTATGTAGTTTAACATACTAAAAGTCCCCATCGATCCGATGTGAGCTTCCGCCTCCAGGGGGCGCTAAAGAGCTTGAAAATCGGTTTTATGTGAATATCTCACGAACAATGGCATCTAGACAAAAAAGTTCAATTACAAAGATGTAGATAATTTAATTTCCTACAAAAAGTGTCATTAACATTTTTTTGTCACAGCAACCCTTCCTTGCCAAACATTAAGATAAAGTAAACATTATTGAAAAAAAAATGTGCAAGAACAATCATAACGCGGTGAAGAGGCAGAACAAATACTAAACAACTTTCGATTCCCCCCCCATTTCTCCCACATTGTCTGTATGACGTTTTCGCACGCTTGTGCAATACGTCACCTGAAAATAATAAGGTTCTATCTGTGTTTTTGAAAAAAATCGACTTATCGATATAGAAATGTTCTATTTGTATCTATTTGTATCTCTCGATTAAAATAATGTCGTAATATAATTGTAAGGTTATATATAAATTATATATACCATCATTTTGATTCAAAAATGCCTTCATAGATACAAATAGAACATTTCTATATAGAAAAGTCAATATTTTCAAAAACACAGATAGAACTGTATTATTCTCAGGTGACGAATAGTCATTGCCCAATACGCTATCTCGCTTTGCATTTGTCGAAATGTACCACGTACAAGTACTTACCAATGTTTTATTTTCATTTGGTGCTCATTTCACTAGTATGAAATCACCCTAATTTATTGAATGAAGTATTTATTCTTTGTGAGATTTCAGGAAGGGACTAATTTTATT
The DNA here is from genome assembly GCA_964019185.1 of Maratus speculifer. Classification (NCBI taxonomy): domain Eukaryota; kingdom Metazoa; phylum Arthropoda; class Arachnida; order Araneae; family Salticidae; genus Maratus; species Maratus speculifer. The sequence continues at coordinate 272,478,311 of OZ025289.1, read as the reverse complement.
TTCAACGCATGTTTTAGAAAGTTTTAAATTAGTTATGACAGTTTAAAATGACTTTTTCTTAATTGCTGAAAAATGGAGCGAAATTCAATTTGAGCGAAAAATGGAGATTGACAAAATGTCAATCTGCATGAGATGAGGACTGCGTTTGATGAGTCTGCATGAGATGAGGACTGCGTTTCGAAAGATTATGTAAAAATAGAAAAAAAAGCGACTGAAGTCCATTGTGACAGCAAGTTCGGAAAGAGATGACCATAAGTGGAAAATATTTGAAGAAATGGTTAAAACAATAATGAATTTACAGTTCATTCAAAGCGTAAGAAAAATTATTCACGAAAGGATTCTATTAAATCATACAATAAATCTATTGCAGAAAAAAAGATCAACGTCCGCACAAATTAATCATCCATTGAAGGAAAAATTGAGAAATGACAGTCCGTTGTTTGAATTTAACGGAAGATGTTTGTTATATTCTGATACATTAGACGAAGATTTTTTACAGAAGGAAAAAAAGAAAGCCCTGTATTCATCGCACATTGTTAACAATGATGCTGTTCTAAAAGATCATATATTGTTCTTCCACACTTTTTCACGTTGTAACTCAACATCAGCAATGTTTGGGAAAGGTAAAATATCGTTAGCAAAATTTTTGAAAAAGGAAGAAGATCATAACATACAAGCTGCCAGCATTTTTAAAAGTGATCAAGTATCTTAATTTGAAGGCAGGAAAAACTATTTTTCTAGCTTTATACGGTAGTAAAACAGAAATTTCTCTGAACAAGTACCGTTATGTATGTTTCAAGAAAAAATTTGCTGTTGGTAAAAAAAAAAAAAAAAAACTTTATTGTTGCTGCTAACCAAAGATGCAGCTAGATTGTACAGTTTACGTATTTATCATCAAGTACAATACTGATTGAGCAATAAACTTACTTCCTGAGAACTGGGGCTGGCAAAATGCACCTAATTTGGTTCCAATTCCTGCTACCTTACCGCCCGCACCAAAAAATATTATTGAATCTATTTTTTGCACTTTCTCCAAAGGATGCGGAAAAGCATGTGGATGCCAAAAAATTGGATTGAAATGTTCTGATATTTGCATAAATTGCTGTTGAGTTTCATTTCATAATACAAGTAAAATTGAATTTGAAGACGAGGAAAATATTGACAGTATCCTGCCCACTGCAAGGGAGGAGGGAAGAAGGGATTTCTGAATTCAGTGATGATATCGAAAGGCAAACAAAAAATACTGAAAGCAGCACAACAACGAAAGAAATAAATACAGGTAATGGCGAATCTGAATCGAGTGTAGAAATTGAAGCTGTGCAAAGAATTACTAAAGCAGTTAAACGACTGAAATTGGATTAAGCCAGTCACTATATCTAGAATATGCCTACGGGGGAAACCACAATAATAATAAAAAAATGCACTAAGTGATTTACCTCAAGGGTAGTGTGGAAATAAGCATAAATGTATATTATATATTCACTTTCCCAATTCAAAGGTGAGAATTATAGATCTGTTTACATAATTTTTGTTAAACGTAGCAGCAGATTTTTTGTATTTTTATAATTTTACTTTCAAATATGTTCACTTTTTTATATTTTTTGACAGGGAAGGGTTAATGTGACAAACAACTGTTAATAACACTTTTTATAGGAAATTAAATTATCTACAACTTTGTAATTCAACTTTTTTCTCTAAATGCCATTGCTCGTGAGATATTCACAAAAAACTGATTTTCAAGCTCTTTAGCGCCCCCTGGCGGCGAAAGCTCACATCGGATCGATGGGGACTTTTAGTATGTTTAACTACATAACCTAACTAGCACCTATGCAAAAATCCAGCTTTGTTCTAATTTTTCCCCCTATTTTTGCTAAAATGACTGGGCTATATGGTAACGTAAGGATAAATCTTGAAAAAGTTTTTAAACATTCCCAATACAAGACATTTTATAAACCTATAAAAAATGGGTTTAGAGAGTAATTTTTAAACAAAAAGAAGTAAGCTAAAATGTATTTTTGTAGAATTTTTCATCCATATAAAAACATATTTAATTATATTTTTAAAAAATTTCACAGCCTTTAAAACGCAGATATATCACATCAGTTTCGATACATAATTTTGTAAATATAGAGAGACTTTTAGAGCATTTTTATACAATATTATTTTGCAATGAAAATTTATGTTGTCTATTTGAAAAGATTTATTTCCGACGGAAGAAAGAGATAGATAGAGACAGTGTGCCGTAAAACCGGTTTTCAATATAAAACTCGTTATCGCTCAAAATCTTATGAGTAGAATGTAAAAAAAAAAAAAATGAACTGTATATTTATTTTGAAAAGTATATGTAAAATAGAACTTACAATTCTAAGATATGAAGAGATTGGGTATACTAAACAAAGTGCAGTCGTGTATATATGTATTATTGTTTTTTCACTCATATATACATTTTTATGATATAAGAGATTTACAATGGGTGTTGTACAAAGAAAATTCTAATGAGCAATAATAATTAAATATATGTAATAAAAGAATAATAATAAAAGAAAAATGTTATAAATTTGTAGAATGTTAAGGATCATTCTTCATAATAAAATATATGTATAAATTTTGAGAGTATTTGCCTTATATTGAAATAATGATAATTTTATAAAATGTTTATCATATAAACTACAGCCCTGTGTAAAATCCATACTCTGTAACTGGAAAAAATGAGTCAGAAACGTGTTCTTGAGTTTATTTCAGCAACTTGTTTTGACATAGTAATAAGTTTTCTAAATTGTCATTGCTTTGTTGCTTTGGCTATTAACAATTTTTAATCTAAATTAAGGGAACAAAATAGTGATGACGCAATGATGCAGATGAAATTCGTCACATACCAACAGCCTCAAAGGAGATGGTGTATTCAAGTAGTAGTGCAAACAGAGACTGAAAAACATTTCAATAAAAAACTGAACGAAAAAAATTTTACACGAAGAAAATTTTAGGTGTTATGGCTGACACCAACTCTATATAGTTACTAGATAGCGGTGGGTTAAATCACAATGTTGTGTGAACTATAGACTCAAGAGTGAGAATTAGATAGCCAGTGGCGCAGCAAGTGCCCAATGAGAGACAGTCACTGATATACAGTGGTTTATTTTTTCATGACGCGGTCATCAAACTATAAGAACAGTCGAGCCATGACTGGACGTTTCCACGAAAGACTATTGACTCCCTTTACAGATACAGGGGTTAAAGACTTGAAAAAACGGCTGATCATATAGTTTGGGGGGAGATGCTGGGGACACGTATCGTGCTCAGCAGTTAAATGATGTTTCCATAAAAAATGTACGCTAAGTTTTTACTTATTGAAATTCGGAATTATTATTATTGTTATTTTTATGTTTTAAAATTGTGTATTAAATATATATCTTTATTAATTTTTCTTATGGTTATATATCTATTTGTATTGGATTATATGTGAATAAGCAAATCCAAGTAGAGTTGTTTACAAGTTAAAAAGTAACAGGTGGTTGCTATCTATATTAGCCATTTCTGGGGTGCTGCTCGAATGTCGTCAGTCCGGCGGCCAAGGAACAATGTCTTAACAGTTAATGCCAAGAATGGATTCATGAGTACATTTTTAATAGACAACAAAATTAGACCTCATGCTTAATGATCACGTGTTGTTATATCATCTTGGAACCCCATAGGATGGAGTTACCCTATGTAACAGCAGCGAATAAACGGTGTTGAGGGGATGCCGTTTTAAGGTGGTCGGTGTGTTCCGATTTCTGATTGAACGAGGGGAGAGGCAGAAGCCCCTACTCCTATTGTACGTAAAAAGCATTACATAAGGATATGTACTGAAGGCATCTTTAATAAGTTCCAGTTTTCTCTCAGATGAACAGTGGCGTAGCTATGTTTTTTGGCGCCCGGGGCCAGCAAGAAATTTTGCGCCCCCACCCCAATATAGATATATAACAATTTCTCTCAATTTGGCGCCCGTAGGCCTCGGCGCCCGGGGCGGACGCCCCCCTTGCCCCCCCCCCCCTTAGCTACGCCACTGCAGATGAAGAAGTCTCCGAAAAGTCTCAGTTTATTCTCAGGTATAGAAGTATCATTACACTCTCAGTTGCGAGTAGCAGCATTCCAGGCTCAGATGTTATGAGTCGCAAAATCTGGATCGATATAGATCCAAGATATCATCTGGAAAGCTGGTAAATTTAGCGCCACCATCGTTTAGTTCGTGAGAGCTTTAATATCAATACAACCCCCAGTATAAAATTATGTTGTGTTGTGCGATCGATTTTATTAAGAGGCTGATTCTATGTATAAGAATCTTTGCCTGAATCCCTAAGGAGTAGATTATTACAGTCAAAATGAGATAAGAAAGTATTTGCATTTTATATATTTTTGTTGCAAACTTTTTTTATAACTTGTATATGTATTATTTAAGTAGGGCATTCATTGTATGCACAAATTAGTAGCTATGTGTCGTGTTTATTTTATAGATAAGAAACTCAAAAGTAATTGTAGAATTATAATAACAAACTGGATCTTTTATTTAAAGCAAACGTGCCGTATGGCAAATCTTTCAAGTTGTGAATATAATTGCAAATAAATTTGTTAATTGTTAACTTTGAGTAATTTCTTTCAACCATGAGTCTTATTTATTTATTTAATTATCATGAGATTTATTACAAGTCAGTTTCGCTTTTACTAAGGATTACCAAGGTTTATATTTTACCCTTTTATTTAGTATTTGTGTGGTCTAAAAGTTAACTTCTCTTTTAAAAGTAATCACGCCGCATTGGGGTTGTGTTGAGGAAAATGCCTCCCGCCTTATTTCGGGATAATTGGGAAGTCATTATATCTCAGGAGTTAGCCAGGACTCTTTCAACGATCACAGTTATCATGTTATGAATTATTTCATTTTATATTTAACACTGTGAATATTCCAGGTTGAGTCATTAGGTGTTATTTACCTAATTCACTCTGGAGTATTAGGGATGTTGAGTCTCCACCATTCCTTACGTGGGTTCCTTATTATTTATGTATTATTTGATTTGCCCACCATTTCTACCCATTTAATTAAAACCCACTTTCCAACCTTATATGCCTGGGTAGTAAGCTATTTGGTACCGTTTTAGGGGTCTAGATTGATCCAGCAAAACTTATAACGATAGTTACGAATTATTATAATTTTTGTTACAAAAATATTTTATAACGTGTGACTATCGCGTTTGTGTCATCTCTAATAAAAAATATTTTTATAAAAAATTGTTATTATATGTTTTTTAGCTTATTGGACGAATTATTGACTTATGAAAAAGATATTTTTAAGCATGTAAATATAAGAAATGTTGTTGTTTACCAACTAGTAATATGTTTAAAATGTATGTTATAATAAATTGACTCAATTAAAAGGAAGTTTCGCAGCTCCTCTGCGTCAAACTATTTATTTCAAATTATGGCTGTCTTAAATTTAAAATGTAATCTTTAAATTAATTTTCATTTTGCTATGAAAGTGTAAATACTATCCCTGACAAAAAGTTCGCTGAATGAATTTAGAACAACCGATCTAGCAACACTGGGGAAACAAAACGCTGCACCTGCATAGAGGCAAGTGTTGACCATCTTCCCCCAGCGTTGCTCAATTGAGCATCATTTATGTTCTGTGTAAGACGTGCTTTACTAAATGCCTGTTCAGTGTGTTGGTTCGTAACTGAGAACAGGAAAATGAACAAACAAAAGATCAGTTTAAAGTTTGGTTTTAAGCTTTGCAAGACAATGAAAGAAATTCATGAGGGGTGGTGCAAACTTAACATCCACCATACTTGCCAGATCTCAATTCTCCAGACTTCTTCCTATTTTCACGACTCAAACTCCCTTTGAAAGAGATTTGACCATATTGCTGACATCTAACGAAAAGTGACGAAGCTTTTGAACACCATCCCAAAAGAAGATTTCTTGCGAATTTCCCAGGATATGTATAGCAGATTTCAGCGGTGCATTGTTATGGAAGATGACTATTTCGAAGGATGTTATGGTAACTTTCGTTAATATTTCATCGAAATTAATTTTACAGGACTATTCACCGGACTTTATTGTCAGAGGTAGTATATAGGAAATTTCGTTGTTTATCAACTAAGTAATATGTTTAAAATGTACGTTATAAAAAATTGTTTCAAATAAAAGAAAGTTTGGCTTCCTCATTGCGTGAAACTATTTATTTTAAATTATGATTGTGTTAAATTTAATGTGTAATCGTTAATTATTTTTTATTTTGATTTTAAAAAATACACTAAATCCATGGTAGTATGACTTTACACGAAAAATGGGGACAACAAGGTTGCCATCAAAAGTGGTGCTTGTTTGCAACAGTCGGTTGCTAATGGTTTATTACATTAACTTATTGCTGGTATTTTCTTATACTACTTTCGGTGGCAACTAAGTTCCGACCATTTTTAATGTAAAATAGCACTTTATTTTTACAGTATAGAGATAATATCAATTATTTATAAAGAATAATATATGTGATATCAAACGATATCACATTATTTATATTTAATTTTATTATGTAAGATAGGGAAGGAAAAATGTCAAAGAATGTAAAAAAGGTTTCCAAGGAATTTATGATACGTACTGGTTTTGCATAATGGCAAATAAAACATAAAGGCAATAGGGATTTTTTTTTATATCAAGTTCCCATATTGTTAGACCGGGAGGAGATGTCACAGAGAATCACCTCATAAAGTTGACAGCTGAAATTCCAGAAATAGTTAAAACTCGATTCCCATATTTAAACGCAATCGGTCTGCCTAGTCATGTCTTGCTGGAAAACACAGAAAAAGCCGATTTTAGCGGTTGACTCGTAGGTTTACCACAATGTTTCCCTTCACCCAAAGGTATGAAAACATGGAGGACTGGAAGCAGAACCTGCGATTCAACCTATACGATCGGGTTTTCCAGTGTTTTTCACCAAAATCTGACTTGGCAGACCGATTGCGTTTTAGTATGCAAATTGACGTTTAACTAATTCTGGAATTTCATCCATGAAATCGATAATGTGATTGCCTGTGCTTAAGGCCTCCCGGTCTATATGATGAACATATTTTATCCACGGTCTTTAATCATTAAAACTTTCTCTTTAGTTACTCTCTCTCTTTAATTAGTCTCTTTAGTAATTATAAAACCTTCTGTTTAGCTAATAGTAGACCCACATAAAGACAAAGAAAAGCAACCACATATCGCAATTCACAATTAATTCTCATAATAAAAAGAAATACGAAAAGAGTATCAAGTTCATGCCGTCCACAGATCGATTTATAAATCTTTTGTCAATCGTTTACACATTTGGACATTACAGTACAGAAGTGTCATATTTAAATCGCAGATTGTTTGTAAAAAATTAAAATTCATAATAAGCTGTCCCAAAAATATATGGACAATGAAAAAGTATCACTTTTATTACAATAGTAATAAAAAAAATTCCATATTACACTTTCTGTATATTGTTAAAAAAAATCTGTAAAATTACTAAACTTTGTCTAGAAACTGGCATTCCTAGAACTTTTTATGTAACGGTATCAGTAAAAATTCATATAATCAATTCTGTTAGATGAACTTTTGCTGTTACTGTTACATAAATTTTTCTACGAATCCCAGTTTCCTAGAAAAAGTTTAGTAACGTTACAGATTTTTTTTACAGTATACATGCAATTCAAACATTTGAAAATATAAAATCACTACTCATTCTTTAATATTCGAATAGTTTGAAAATGAACTGCAACGTTCAATTTTCTACAGCTGATAATGTTCAAAATGTTAAAGATTCTGAGCAAATGCTGAACAAATTAAGCTTAGCAGATCTGGGTTTATAAAATTTTGTCCACGATTGCAAAAAAGCATTCAAGTCTATCAATAAAAAAAATCTCAGTGTCACTTAGAGAGATTTTACGTGTAGTTTCATCCCCAAAGGTGTCAGTTCATGAAGTTACTTAGACCTTTAGTGTTACTTATTTCAAGATCGAGTGTTCTCCGTCGTATAAAGACTGGAAATTTTCGTATACTATGTCGCACAATGGGTCGGGCAACTATGTTAAAATTGCATCGTGAAAAGGCACGCAACTTTTGCTCTGAAAAATACATGCATCTGACGGATTTACGATTAAAAAGTTTCTTCAAAGCTGAAAAAAAAATCAAATTTGACATCTGTGGATTGGTTATATTTTAGGGACTTTCTACGGTGAGAACTTTGAAAGTTCTTAATCGACAACGAGAAGAGTCTTCTTTTATAGTGTGGAATGCATACTGTTTTAACGAAAAACTGGATACTGTTTTCCTTATAATCGAAAAGGCTCCGGTGATTATCGAAATGCCCGCAAAAGTAACCTACTTCCAACTGAAAACACCTTGGAAGGGGAAAACTGGAAATTACAACAGGACGAATTGTCGATTTATACCGCCCACTCTACAAGAGCTTGATTTCCGCAGAATCAAGTGACTGTAACAGATTGGCAAGTCTATACCTGAATCTAGTTGAAAATCTTTGGAGAGTACTTGCACGAGCTATAATGTCGTCAGTTTTCGACTTTTCAGGAATTAAAGCAGCATGAAAGGCAGATTTTTCAAGCATTAATTCGAAGCATGCCTGATATAATTTTAAAGATAATTCGAAGAAATGAGAATAAAATTTCAATTTAAATACAAAATACTAAAAAGGTCCATTTATTTTTGGGAGAGCTTATTTTCATTTTGATTTTTTAACAAAACTTCTGTGAAACATTTACTGCATTTCATTGTCGTAATAAACTTATATTACAATTATAAGTACTTATTAATTTATTTTCGTGATTATTGCTTTATTTTTTTACTGTTATTACAAAAAATCGCCTGTCTCTATGCTTTTGAGACGCAGTGTATAAACACAGAAGCACACTTTTTAATTAAAATCCAAATACTCAATACTAATAACTTACCGAACGTACCGAACATTTTCTGAATTGAAATTTCTTCGTTTATTCTGAATGCAATCTATATCTATAATCCTTACAAAAGTGAAAAATGTTGGAAAAATCGTTAAAAAGTGTTCTTGAAAGAACCAGATCATATTTGATTGTATAAGCAGCAACAAAAACGATATTGATAGTTGAATTTTTATTTTTAGAATCAAAGAAAGAATATGTTACTTAATCCTATTTACTATTTACGCTTTTCCATCGATGCTCTTAATCCAGTTCCAATGTTATTTCTAAAATAAATAAATAAATAGAAATACAAAAGAAGGTACTGCAGATATTTTCTAGAATAAGCTTTAATGCATACATAAATATGCACAAAGACGAAGTTAAAAAAATTTCTTATTCAAATATTCAATTTGTTTTCCAATAATATATGTTTTATTTATTCTATAAAGATTCTTATTATGTATAGAAATAAATATGTCTTTTAAAGAAGGTATTGAAGGAAACTTAATACATTTTTAACTTTAGTACTGAACCCTTTTATCACAATTTAAGAATTTAAAAAAATTCCTATTTAGAAAGAATTTGATCATTAAAATTTGCTTGTTAAAACTTTAGTTTTGTTCATTTTTTAAAATATTTGCCGCGCAACTATTAATCAACAAATAAAATTTCTTTTTTATAATATTTTAATTCCAAATAATAAACTAAATTAATAAATTTGCATTTTATCTGTAAATGCGAGATTTTATTTTCTGTGTAAATTTTTCCAATAAACATTTTTCAACAGCCAAAACGCTATCTAGCATAAATATGAAATAGAAACATTTTAAAACTTATTCAACATTGTAAAATCGACCGTTCTTTTTGAACTGGTAAAGGAAAGCACTTTTATAAATTATAAGTTTCAATATATTAAATTATTAAATAAAATATGCGGGAGACTGGAGAGAGTTCATCATAAAGGAGGCTTGATCCACGCTTTGGTTTTCATTTTTAAGAGAATTGGAGAACTTTATCAATAGCTGGAAATAAAAGCTATAGAATTACTGAAACAATAATTGAAACAGGTGTTGAAAAATCAATTATGAAGACTTTTCAACTTAAAAAGTGCATTTTTATAAACGTTTTGTAATATTTTCCAAAACAAAATACATCATCGATAATTAAGTAAGTAGATTTTAAGTAATGCAAAAATACTGAGAATTCCTTCAAGGCATCAAAATTGCATATTTAATTAGGATAAAACATTCTTGTGCTATATTTTAAAAGAAGGTTATGTTGAGACCCACTAAAAATAATCTTTAGATTATCTGAAGAAATCTCCACTTTCTTCAGAAATTTTACAGAAATCTGAAGCAAATTCTCAGATTTAGTTTTACCTTAAAAATGTCTGAAATTTTCTAAAATAATCTAAATAATATCGGAAGAATGGGCCAAATACCTACAGACTTTCTACAGATTTCTGAGCCAATCACCTACAGATTTTCTACAGATTTGTTTTAGTGGGGAGGCTTACCCTGTCAATGTGGAGAGGTTTCGCAAGAAGGTCAAAGCCCCTAAATTAAGTGTTTTTGGAAATCTTCCAATCCTACATTCAACATTATGATGAGTAAATGGTTATATTTTTAAAATAATGTAAATTCATTATGCAAAGCTACAATATAATTGGGAAATAGAAAAGCAAAGGTTTAAAACTATTTAAATGGAGATGTGAAGAACTGCTGTAGTAGCAAAGACAAATTTAATGAAATAGAAATTTGAAAGTTAATAGAAACTTTTTTCCTTTAAATAGAAAATATAGTAAGTAAATAGTAGAAAGAAACAAAAAGACTAGAAAAGATGAAAAAAAACAACCTTAATAAATGTTAAAAATTCATTACTCAGAAGAAGAATATAACATTGATCAAAACACATTACGAAGGTATATAGGGGATTATCTATAAAAGGCTAAAATAAAGGTTACGAGGGAGTGATTGTGAGAGAGTGATGTTCATTTATTTTTTTTTGCATTTTCTGAATTGAAATTAGGCTAGTGGGCTTTAACTGTTTCTAAATACTTATATATCAGTAAAGATTCATTTTTTTTTAAATATTTACCTGTGTTCAGTGGAGGCTGATGAAAGAGTGATGGGATCCTAAACACTCTTCATCACTCTCTCATCAGCCTGTACTTTAGACAGGTAAATAAATAAAAAATATGAATTATTACTGGTACCACAAAGAAAACTATATTAATAGATTATCCATATTAATTAAAAATTGCAAGAATTAAACAGAATCTATAAAATTACAATCAATCTTATGAAAATATAAACACACAGTAGAATTGAGTATATAGTAATTCCACATGAAATCAACCAATAAAAATATATATTTTTATGTTAATGTATTAGATTGTACTGATTTTTTACCTGTTTGTTGTACTTACTTATGAGATTAAAGTTGTCAAGTTTAAAGTTTTTTCGACAATTCGTTTTAAATTTATAAACTTTTGAAATTTTGAAAATTTTACAAAATTAGTATAATTTTCTAATCTTTAATCGGTTGTAACTTCTTAAAAATTTGATCTAGAGAATTAAAATTTGCATCTTTTTTTTCAGTTTTTTATGCTGTTTCATAGTATATATAACATGACCAAATAATTTTAAAAAAATATTTTTTAGCAGAATAAAGATTACCAAACAATACAAATTTCATTAAATTTTTAAAATTTCAAAAATTAATAACTCAAAAACCAATGGTTAAAAAAAATTGCAAATTTGTACTTTTTTTATCTACTATTCTTGTACAACATCTGAGCCAAAAATTAACAAAATCTAAAGACCTGAAATTTTACTCATTGGTTGGTTTGATATGGACTGACCCTATATGCCTTTAGAATCATATTCATTCAAGCACACTACGGTGTGAAACTAGAGTAACGAACTCCCACACAGAAGGTTGGTACTTCGAATCCCTCCGAAGACATATTTTTTTTCTTCTGTCAATAAATACAAAAGGTTCTAAGCTGCTAGATAGATGGCACCACCAGCCCTCTTTTGACAAAATTTTTAATGAAATTTGTATCGTCAAAAAAGGGACGAAAGTAATGTCCTAAATTTGACGAAATATTCTCTCGGAGTCTTTCCCAGGAAGCGGTTTCGTCAAAAACGAAGAAAATTTCAGGAAATCTGAGTAACCATTTCTGAGAGTATAGCTCTCATCATTGATAATACTCATATTTGATCATACTTAATCATACTTTATAATGATCATACTTAAAACCTTTTATGTTACCCTATAAAATAACACTAACGTTCACACTGAGAACTCTTCGAATGATATTATAATGTATCTCATTAAAAAATAAAGAATTTATCTTTTGGAAAGTACGAGGAATTTATTTTTCAACTTCATAAAACTCATTAACATTTTTGCATACATGTAAAAAAAAATGATTTAATTAATAAAAAAACGCAATATACAGGGTGATTCATAAAAGATGGGCAGAACTTTAAGGGGTTATAGTACACTTAAAGACAAATAATATTAAATAGGAGACTAAGGGTCCCAGACGTATTCCCAAGGAGATAGGGGGCATTAAAGTTTAGGGTCCGAAATTTCAAATGATTATAAAAAATGGAAAAATTGGTCGATTCGTTTGCGGTTTTTGCAAAAAATTTTCTTTATGCCAGTATTTTCTTGAAATAAAATTTTAAAGTTCAATTTCAAAAAATGCCGATAGGGGGCGCTTTAGACTTTGGAGTAACAAACAACTATTTTTTAACGTTATTTTTTGTATTTCTTTAAATGATTTCGAAAGCTTAAACTTAAACTTAAATTTTGATCTAAAAATCTGAGTCCTAACGAATAGTTAAGTAGCGTAAACTGAAATTTGAAATTTGAAACCCTTCTCCCCCCAGAACAAAAATCAGTTATTCCCGATCTTTGTGTCGTAGATTAGGCTCTAACTACTGCCGCGTTTTGCTAAAATTATTCTTTATGTCAGAATTTTCTTGAAAATAAATTTTAAAGAAAATTTTCAAAAAATTCCGATAGAGGGCGCTTTAGACTTTGGAGTAACGAACAACTATTTTATACCGTTATTTTTTTGTGTCTCATTAAATGCTTTCTAAAGCTTAGACTTAAATTTTCAGCCCAAAATCTGAATCGTTAGACGTGGTTAAGTTTCTGGGGAGAGGGGTTTGAAATTTCTACTCCTGAGCACAGTTCAGTTTACCATGTCCACACATTGTGTGCTGTGATACGAGGTAAAAAGACACAAATTAGGATTATGTTACCAAAGCATATTTATTAACATGTAATTACAATAAATGTTCAAAATTGTGACCACCAGAGGTTATGCACGCAGAACAACGGCGAAGAATGGAACGGCGAACATTTGGAAAACATCAGGCTTTTCGAGCACTTCCCCTACAGCGGCGGAAAGTCTGACGACCAGTTCCTCGGGGGATTCAATGGGTGTCTCATACATAAGAGCCTTCAATTGTCCCCAAAAAAAGAAATCGAGGGGTGAAAGATCTGGCGAGCGAGCAGGCCAAGCAACAGGACGACCTCGACCAATCCATCTGTTCGGAAATGTGATGTCCAGATAGTTGCGGACGTCTCGTACGTAATGGCCTGGCGCTCCATCGTGCTGGAACCACATGACCCGCCGGATGCGTGGAGGAACAACGTTTAACAGGTCTGGCAGCACATGTTGCAGAAATGTGAGGTATGTTTTACCGTTGAGGCGTTCAGGAAGAAGGTACGGTCCGATTAGGTGGTCTCCGAGGATTCCTGCCCAAACATTGATGGAAAAGCGTCTCTGATGAGCATGTGGATACGTAGCATGTGGATTGACATCCGCCCATACATATGCATTGTGTGTGTTAAATGTACCTTCACGTGTGAAGGTGCATTCATCGGTGAAAAGCACAGTTCGTCCAAAATGTGGATTTAGCGCGTTCTGCTGCAGAAACCAGCGGGCGAATTCAATACGATTTGGATAATCCCCTGGAGACAGTTTCTGGACTCGTTGCACATGAAACGGGAGCAAATGTTCATCCTTCAGTACCCTCCAAGTCATGGACTGTGAGGTATCCACCTGCCTAGCCACTGTTCGTGTACTTGTACTTGGCTGCGCCGCTACTACATCCAGAATGGCTTCTGCAACAACTACTGATTCGTCCTTTTTTGCACGACCTGCATTCGACCGGGAAGCGAGAAATGATCCCGTCTCACACAACTGTCTGTGCAAGCGCTCGAAAGTTTTGCGGTTAGGCAACCGCCTATTGGGAAATCGCTCTCCGTACATTCGTTGTGCCTCTGCACCATTTCCATCTGCCGCTCCGTAAATTAAATGCATCTCAGCCTTTTCCTTATTCGTGAAGGGCAACATCTTTCGATTCATTACTACAGCGACTTACACTTGACTCACCGTTCAGTGGTTTTTATGCCTGAATCGTGTCGAAATTTTGCATACGTGTTCTTCTTCTTCCCCATTTTACATTTGCATACTTTCTGTCTCCTTCTTCACCCGGTGACTAGCGTCAGGAATGGAGCTTTAACGTTTGCATGAGCGACGTTTCCAACTGTGCCAGTGCCTTTATGAGTGAATTCCGACTATGCAGTCCTTGACGAAAGTTGTATTTTTGCCTCGTATCACAGCACAGAATCGTTGGGCATGGTTAAGTAGTGCAAACTGAACTATGTTCAGAAGTTGAAATTTGAACCCCCTCCCCTTGCTACTGAACCACGCTCAGCGATTCAGATTTTGAGCTGAAAATTTAAGTTTAAGCCTAAGCTTTACAAAGCATTTAATGAGACACAAAAAATAACGGTATAAAATAGTTGTTCGTTACTCCAAAGTCTAAAGCGCCCTCTATCGGAATTTTTTGAAAATTTTCTTTAAAATTTATTTTCAAGAAAATACTGACATAAAGAATAATTTCAGCAAAACGCGGCAGTAGTTAGAGCCTAATCTACGACACAAAGATCGGGAATAACTGATTTTTGTTCTGGGGGGAGAAGGGTTTCAAATTTCAAATTTCAGTTTACGCTACTTAACTACTCGTTAGGACTCAGATTTTTAGATCAAAATTTAAGTTTAAGTCTAAGCTTTCGAAATCATTTAAAGAAATTCAAAAAATAACGTTAAAAAATAGTTGTTTGTTACTCCAAAGTCTAAAGCGCCCCCTATCGGCATTTTTTGAAATTGAACTTTAAAATTTTATTTCAAGAAAATACTGGCATAAAGAAAATTTTTTGCAAAAACCGCAAACGAATCGACCAATTTTTCCATTTTTTATAATCATTTGAAATTTCGGACCCTAAACTTTAATGCCCCCTATCTCCTTGGGAATACGTCTGGGACCCTTGGTCTCCTATTTAATATTATTTGTCTTTAAGTGTACTATAACCCCTTAAAGTTCTGCCCATCTTTTATGAATCACCCTGTATTAGGAACAAAATATTTAAGGTTGAAAATTAATAAAAGAAAGATAATCAAATTATTATGAAAATACTCTGTACATTGTCAAAGTAATATTAAATATCAATAGAAATGATTTACTTATTTTAATTCCATTGTGTTGAATATTTCAGTATTCCTCAAGTTACTATATAAGCTACACAGATCTCTTTCTGAGAACTATATAATACGAAGTTAATCTAGTAATTTGCTTTGAAAGATTTATAAACTTTCTGTTATTAATTTTCTAACTCCGACAGGTGAACGTCATAGATAAGGATATTTCTAGATTTAGAATCTAAGGAATTTTAAAGTATCATAGTCCATCATTCTTCGTTTCTGATTTCATTCCAATGTATACAATGTTATTTTAAAACAATGTTATATATTTAAAATGAAAAATAAAAATAGTATAAATTTCTTTATTAATAGCTCGTAACTATGATGAAAATATGCACAAATAACGAATATAGTAAATCTTTCCTTAAGTTCTTGAGCTCGAAATTCAAAAAATGCCTTGTTTATTCTTAGAAGTATTCTAAATATGTTTAAAATTAAAATACTCTATTTAAGAGCATGTTAAAGAAAAGAATGCGTCCATTCAGCGTTGAGTTTATTTTTTATAACTTTTAGTCATTTTTCTGCTATTCTACAATGAACAACTACTCTAACAGCAAAACCATAATAATCAAATATTTTCTATAATATGGTCAATATTGTATGTATTGTCTATATAATATATTATAAATATTAGCATGAATGCTTTTTGAAAAATTTGAAACTTTACATTTTTCGACATGACACCAATATTAACAATACATATTTCGCTATTCATTGGAAATATTTATATATATTATGTAATTGCCTTTAATTTGGAAATATTGGTGATTTTGTTCGCATTCAAGTTTAGAATGTTTGTCAAGTCACATAAATTTCCAAAATTGTTCCAGTTGCTAACAAGATTTTGAAATAAGCAAGGTATTTTTTAAAAATCCGAAGGCTTCATTTGAAATTCAGGATTTTAATTCGAAATTGCGATACCATAAAATCTACAAAAAATTGAAAAGTAGTCTTGAAACATTTAAGGTTTAAAAAACACTCATCAAATTTCCAACTCCGTTCAGTGTAGTATTGTGCAAAATACAGGAAACAGACGCAATTTAAGTCACTTTTCATTTCCGGGCAACATGTAAAAAAGTTTAGATCTCTTTGGGTTTTTTAAGATCGTTTTCAACAATCGTGAGTTTTTTCTAAAGTTTCAATATGGCTGATAACTTACAAATATTTTTTTTGTTTCTTTTTTTGAAGCTCTTATTTAAGGTTGTTCAGAAAATCTGTGCTGTCTGGAAAAAAATGTCAATGTGCTCAGCCATTCTCTTTTTTTTAATTCTTCACGGATGTCATACATTGTGTTAGCTTCACAAATCGTAAAAATTATGTTTCTTATCAGAGAATTTCTCGGTACAGAAGAATAACACGAAAGTCATCGGAAAGTTTTTATGAAGTTCAAACAATTTCCATTGCCTTCCTTGCTCGATTGCCAAGTCTGGTTAAATTAACTACTTTTGTGGCAATTTTTACACCTACACTTTAGCGCACTTGTTGCACAAAATTTCTTGGTGGATGATGAAATGCAGAAATAGGTTACAGATGGGGTGGTGCAATGAGCTAATAATGAGATAAAATCACTTTCGATGAGTAATTCCACTAAATTTCTGTTTTTACCAGTCATACATTTTACAACGGTTTCTATGTAGGCGCTATATTCAGCATTAAAACATCGGTATATTTTTATGCGTTTCGTTTCGTAATGGTGATGAATATTATGTTTCTTCCTCACTGACAAGGCTTCTAAAAAGACAAGGCATTCCAATCTCTTTTGCAAATCTTATAACAAGAGGTCCTTTCCCTATGTTTCATTGAATTAAAATCCGACTTTTCATTTCTTGCTCAAAGTATAACTTATCTTCTTACTAATACTTTCATTTGGAAACACACACTTTTATTCAAATCTCAAATCGACTTTAGTACAGTCAAGCCAAGAAATCTTTTTTTTTTCAATTTGACAATATAAGCGAAATACAGCAGATTTTTTTTTACTCTCTTCTAGGACAAATGTATTTACTTCACTACTGCGGATGTTTACTGACTAAAATCCTACAGCCAGGTAAACATATTTTCTATTCTTTCCATCCTTATTTTAAAATTGTCAGTAAATTAATATGTCAAAACAAAGTTCATTTGTTTTAATTTTCGAAAGTCTTTTTCTCAGGTCGTTGGTCATGGAATTTAAATGCGAAAGAAGCACATTACCACTGGAAGACAGAAAGCTCCATTTCTTGTAAATGGATGGGATGGCTAAAAAGGGCGTGCAGGCTTAACTTTCAGTGGAATTTTGTTGTTGTTGTTTATTTATGCAGTTTTTTTTAATGAGATTAAAGGATATTAAATATATGAAGAAACATTTGTTGAGTCTTTATCGATCTTTATTTTAAACCTTTTATGTAATGTAACACATAGTAGTGACTCACATACTGCATAATGCATTTTTATTAATACAATTTTAATAGCATTTATTTATCTACTAGTGTAAACGCTCTTAATAAGAAGGTTAATAGAAATAATGGTTTTCCCTTAAAATTTGAAATAATTGCTAAATATGTTCAAGTATTGTTATTCCGTCATGAAGCTATTTGATTTTAAAATTATGTATGTCAGTAAATTTGAATACAATTTAGAAACATTTTATAGTTGAAAGTTCCTTTTTCCTATTTAGTGGAGTAAAATTTAAAATGGAATTTAAAATTTAAAATTATGAATATATAAATAAAATTTAAAATTATGCAATGTTGAAGTATTAAAGTTTGTAAAAAAAAATGGGAAAATAGATTAATGATTCATCAAATAAGTATTTCCAAAATAAATTAAACATACGAATCTGAAACAAACAAAATAAAAACTTCTATTACTTTAATAGAGTACATTTGTGCTAGCTTGTCGATGTGATATAACGCCAAATATTGTTCCATTTGACAACAATCATATTAATACTACATATTAATACTACAGGAGTTAAAATGGTCAATGCGTTAAAGATTTAAAAATTTGATCAAATGAATTTTTAAAAACTAATGACTTACTACACATTGTTTACATTTGTAAAATTGATCACATTTTTCAGAAATGTACGTTTGTTTATATCGGCAATCTATTATTGATAGCTGCTTATTCTTAACTTAGAACTTAAAACATTATAATTGTGCAGTTCTTTTTTAAAGTTTTAGAGAAAATAAAGTAGAATAGATGTGATACAACATAGGTTATTTCCATAAGTAAAACAATAGTTTTATTTACGGCATCGGAATACCGGGCGTAATCAGTGAGATGGTCCAGCAGGAAATGTGAGAGACACACAGAAAATTTTATTTAATGTAAATAGATTATCTTAAATTAATTTTGATTTGATTTGATTTTTTATTTTTATTATGTTGTAATAAATGTACCTACGAGTGACTTCTACGAGTATTAGCACGAACCGCCTAATGGACCGCAATGAATCAATTTTACTTATAATATTTGCAGAAAAATATTTCTTACCGAATACAAAATATAAACTAAGAAACATTTATAATTAGATTATTGTGAGATCTTCCCTTCAAAAACCCATTCCATTATCATTTTAAAGCCTTGAGTGGCTTAAAATATTTTGTAGTACAAAATGCATTTCCAAATATAAAGATTCAGAAAACAGCTAGTGTCTTACAACAGCATAAGACCCATCGAGAACGTTTTGTGTGTATTTAAAAAAATGCCATGTTTTACTTTAAGATACACCAATATGTATTTTTTATTATATTTTGTATCATGTAATCTGATTAAATATAAGTACTATTTAAAAAAAAAAATGTTGTACAAATAAAGATTGATGAGTAAATAAAAACACTTTGAATTCACTATATTTTTAAAGGTATTTTTTTAATAATAATATACATTTATCTCGAAAAATATGCTATAAAATAAAAAGTATGTATCAAATTTTTAAGTTAAAGGCTTATATTTAGTTTTCAGTTTTTTTTCCTTTTATTGGAAAGATAATTAAATGGCAAATACATTTCTCCTAACACTAGGTTAGTCGTCATTATTATGTATTCTTATCCTCATATTTATCTTATTGTACTTTTTTCTGGCATCAATACTTTTCCTGTAAAATATCATCTCCAAAAGAGAATTTTGAAAGTATTTAAGGTAAAATACACCTAGTTTCAAAACATTTTATTTAAAATATTTGTTTTCTTCGAAAAGGATTTTCTAGTATAGTTGAGATGAAAGTATGTAAATTTATATATGAGAAATATGATGAAACAGATTATATTATCAAACTATTTTGTAATACACTAGCCTTTAAAAGTTAAAGTACAACATGTTTTTCGAAGTTCACCAGAAACAAAATGGCAGTCAGATTAAACTTCATAGTTTATTTGAATGACAATAATAAGTTTAAAAAAACGTACGCAAAAATTACAGCTACCATTTTTATTTTATAGAAAAGAATAAGTATTTATGAATGAGAGAAAAATATGCAATTACGAAGCTTTCGTAATTTCGCGTGTAAATTTTGTTGTATTTAACTATTGTTGGCAGTTTTGTTCACAACATCCAGTAGAGTCTACAAATGTCTTGAAAAAGTCGTTTGCCCGATTCATTAAGGTGGCAAGTGGTAGGATGGATGGAAATGGGATTGTCACAGGACCATACTGCTAGACGGCTCAATGTGTCTCGCAGTGTAGTCCAATGACTCTGGGATAAGTATGAATCCGAAGATTTTGTGTCTAGAAGACATGTTCTAGTCCACCCACGTGTTACAACACCTGCAGAAGACTGGTTTCTAATTCTTTCGGCCCGGAGGAGAAGACGCACTACTGTGCCGTAACTCATTGCAGTCCACTTTGCAATATCAGGGAGAAGAATCTCCACTACTACGGTGCGAAGACGTCTTCATCATGGAGATATCTATGCAAGGCGACCAGTTGTGTGTGTCCTCCTTAAGAGACGACAGAGAAGGGCCCGCTTATGTTGGGCAAGAGAACATGTTTCCTAGATCAGACAACAGTGGGCTTCTGTACTCTTCACAGACGAGTCCAGATTTCGACTGGAGAGCGATTTAGGACGTCTTCTGATTTGGATAGAACAATGCACTCAATACCATCAATCAAACATTGTCGAAACACACAATTACAGAAACTGTGAAATTATGCTTTGGGCAGGGATCTAACTCGGAGACCACACTGATCTGCATGTGTTCCGTGGAGGAACTCTGACAGGTACGAGATATCGGGATGAAATGCTTGATTCATATGTGCACCCGTATGCGGGTGCTATTGGCAATGGTTCCAATCTAATGGATGATAATGCGAGACCATACCCAGCTGTGGTTGTTGAAGATTATCTTGAGGATCGCGGTTTGAAAAGAAGGAAATGGCCAGTTCAATCTCCAGACTTGAATCCGATAGAACATCGTTGAGACTATCTTGGAAAACAAGTTGTGGCTTTAAGTCCTCCCCCAAGGTCATTAAATGAGCTGGAACAAGGCTTACTTCATGTCCGGTCAGTGCTACCTCTTTCGGTGTCCGACAATTTAATTGAGAGCATAGAAAATCGATGCCGCCAATGCATTTAAGTCCGGGGTGGACATATTCCGTAATAGAACCAGTTATTTAATGTTTCTGTCACATTTTACGGCATAATACTGCGATGTACTGATTTCTCCAAGAATGGAATTTTCTACAATGAGTGCTTTTCTGTTGTAATTTCATTTATACGTTTAACTTAAGTAAAAATCTATGTCGCATTTCATAAATAACAATTTAGCGCACATTTCCGCCAAATTTGTTGTTTCTGTATTTATTCATTTACAAATTAGATGCAAAAAACCGCTTGTACCTTAATACACTTTTAAAAGCCAGTGTATATTCGGAATTGGAATTTGGATGTCTTCATTCACATATATATTTAATTATAAATTCTGTTCTGTATTTACAGGACATATTATTGAAAACTTATAAAAAAAAGTATTTCATTGCTTAAAAATATACTATACGTCAGAATTTTTATTTCAATTTTTTTAATGAACATGTAATATCACACTACATTAAAATATTGAAAAAAGATTGAATCTGTATTATACTTAATAGGCTGTAATTGATAGCAAAACAAAGAAAGAGGACAAATAAGCGTTTCTTATAAAATTTATTCTTTTTTTTACTGCGCACAAACATGCTGATTGCAAGAAAGCTTTAAGTAATGTTTTTGTTCTCATCTGATTCAGTAGGTCAAACTTTTACTATGGTTACATAATATTACTTTAAATAATATATACCAAACATCCCTTAAAATCACCACAGAAATATACGTAATTAAATTTTAAACTTAAGAATCATATTTTCAAAGAGCTCGAAGACAAGACAGGTCGCTCTAGTCGCAATAATTTAATTTTATATAGTTTATTTAAGGTTCTGTAACTTAAAAAACTTATTTTTAGTAACAATGTATGTATTTTCAGCATTTGTTTTTCAAAAAATTTTAATCTACTCTATTAAAATCTGTGTGCGTGTGTATGTAGGCTCAAAAACTCCGAAACCGCAGGACTACGAAATTTGGCATACGGGTTGCTGGTAGGGGGCCCATGAACGATTGGGATCAAAAACTAAAAAAATATAAAAAAATATGTATATTTTTACGAATTTTTGCATTTTTTAATCATTTGGAAAATGGTCGTTGTTCTCGGATAAGAATATCTGAAACTTATCTAATATACTTCTGTTGCCACAATGATAAAAAATATTAAAAGCTACAAATAAATTAAAAAGCAACGGTTTTAAATAGCTTTTATAACAAAAAGCTGTTATAAAATATTTTTAAATAGCAATAATTTCTCTTAAGTGCTATTTAATATTAAGCGATATTTTACTGGCTCTTCCTTTCAATCAATAAAGTATGCGAAAAATAAATGCAACCAATTTTGTATGTCACTCCAAATAAAAGAAATAAATTCTTAAAAATCAAAGAAAAAAATACTTTGATAACGATATACTTACCAGGTATAAGGGTGTTTGAAGGATTATAACGTATGATATAGAGGGTGTAGGGAGTCCAAAATTGCACAAAAAAAATATTTGGTATTGATGCATTTTTTCTGTTTAACTTTTACTTGCTTCTATCTTAACAAGCAGAAAGTATCGGCCAGTTTTCGACGGATTTACACATTTTAGGGGTCAGATATACCAAAAAACATATCTTCACTAAATGTCTGTCTATGAGTCTGTAAATGACGCAAACAATGTCTGTATGTGACTATGGGCGCTGTATCTCATTGAACTAATGCACGGAATTTGATAAAAATTTATATTCAAGTAGTTCCCGATTGGTGCTAATAAAGTTTTGGTGAAAGTCACTCAACAGGTGGCGCTGCTATGCAGCATTTTTCATGATTTACGCAATAGCTTTATTTCAAGAACTAATGCACGGATTTTTATCAAACATCAGATTCAAGTAGTCCGTGACATGCGTTGACTTTTTGTACATTTCGGTGTAAATCGCTCAACGGGTGGTGCTGATATGCAGAATTTATCACGATTTTCACAATAGCTCTATATCAAGAACTAATGCCCGAATTTTTATTAAACTTCCGATTCAGTTAGTCCATGATATGAGTTGACATTTTCTATATTTTGGTGTATATCGCTCCAAAGGTCGCACTGCCATGCTGCATTTTTCAGGATTTCCGCTGTAGTCTTAATTCAAGAATTAATTCATGGATTTTCATCAAATTTCAGATTCAATTTGATGTTGACATAAATTGTTGCAAATCAGGTTTCCGTGTAAATCACCCAACAAGATACGGCTGCTATGTTGCATTTTGCATTATTTACGTTATTTTAGCGATACTAATATCGCAAGAATTAATACACGTAATTTCATATAATTAGAATTTCGATAATGAACATAGATTGCCATTTAATTTTGCCAAGGTGATAACGAATTTTGAAATATTAACATGGGTGATATAGAAGAAGGTTTTAGGATTGCTAACCTCCGACTAGTTTATATTAAAAATATTTTTATTTTGGTAATTTTTAACGTTATGTTTCATAGCTTAATAATTTTATAGTCTGACAGATGTTTTATTGAAAACTATATTGCCTTATTTTATATAAAAAATAAATTTTATATAGTAAATTTCACCTGAATATTACATTATTTTTTTTACAACGCACTAAAGAGATATAGTCAGAATTTTTTATCTAGCTTCATTCAAACCTAACATTATTTATATTTATCTGAAGTTATTAATAATTTAAAAAGAAGTTCATATATGTGTTTTCTTTTAGAAAATTTCTATTGTCCATCTTTGTTTGTCAAAACAATTGTTAGAAAAATAGTTAAATCTAAACAAATGGATTTTTTATTAAGTATATTTTGGAAAAAATTATTCTATTTGAAATATTTGAAAACTCTGAAGCTTTTGAGTGTTTTGTTTTATTTTATAGATGAAAGAGGTGGATTTAGAATGAAAAGTTATAGTTTTTCGATCCCGTTCCCTTTAAATTTCCTTTGGGAACTTTCGAAATTTTAAGAAAGTTATTGAATTAGAGATACTGAAACACTTTTGGTATAAAACTAAAATAAAATAGAATTTTTAAATTAAATACCATGTACTTATAGCCTGGTTCACGTGGTTTAGTAAATGGGCCATATATTTATTTCTAAAATTAAATTCGTAAACGTATAACTTAATCACACACACACATATATGTATGTAACAATGTAAATTTTAATCGGTTTTATTTTCTTCTATTTCTATGTAGAAAAAGTATTGGATTCGTGAAAATTTTCGAAATGTGTTTTTTTTTTTTTCTCCATTTCTGCTAGCTGAAATTGTTGTAACTCAAGAAACGCTTCAAAAGAATGGTTAAAACTTTGAATATACCTTTTTCAATTATTACTTTCTTCCACCTTTAGCAGAAAAAAGTATTGGATTCGTAAAAAATATTGGTTTTCGGTTTTTGACGGATATACACATGTTAGAGGTCAGAAAGCCCAAAAACATGTTTTTACAAAATGTCTCTCTTTGAGTCTGTGAGTCTGTCTCTCTGTATGTGACAAAAAATATTGTAAATGCTGTATCTCAAGAAAAAATGCACGGAATTTCACAAAACTTAAAATTCTGTTAGCACCTTGATATAAACTCGATGTGATTACTTTTGGGATGACGCTCAATAAGTTGCGTTGCTAGTCTGTTTTATTCACATTTTCTACAATAGCCATTATCTCAAGAATTATTGCATGGATTTTCATAAAACGTTAGTTTTAGTTAGTATTTGATATATAATCGAGCTGATTACATTTTAGTGCTAATCGCTCAATAAGTGGAGCTGTAATGACGCATTCTTCGTAATAATCGCAATAGCTTTATCTCAAGAACTAATGCATGGTATTATACAAAACTAAATTCTGTAAGGCTTTGATATAAACTAGATCTGATTAGTTTTTCGTGTGTATCTCTCAACAGGTGGCACAGCTATGCTGCCTTATTTTCAATTCCCACAATAACCATATCTCAAAAACTAGTGCAGGGTTTTTATAAAACTTTATATTTAGTTCCAACTTAATATAAAATGGTGCTGATTACATTTTGGAGAAAATCGCTCAACAGATGGCGTTGCCATAGTGCATGGCATTCGGGATTATCGCAATAATTCTAGCCCAAAAATTAATGCACGAAATTTTCTAAAACATCAGATTCAGCTAGTCACTGATATAGTTAAGCGTTGTTTAGTTTTTGGTGTAAATCGCTCTACAGACGGTGCTGCTATGCTGCATTTTTCACGATTTCTCAATAAGCGTATCTCAAGAACTCATGCACGGATTTTCATCAATTTTCAGATTCAATTAGTAACTGATAAAAAAATTGATTCTGATTAGTTTTTGGTATTCATCACCAAACATGTGCCGCTGTTATGCAGATTTTTTTAAAGATTTTCCAATAGCTCTATCCCAAAAACTAATGCACGGATTTTTTTTTTTAATCAAAGTTCAGATTCAATTATAAGTTGGCATAAGTTTTTGCTGATTACATTTTGGTTTAAACAAACTAATCGGTGGCACTGCTATGCTACATTTTTTATGAGTTTTCAGGAATTTCATTAAGTTTTGGAATACAGAAAGTGTATTTGAGTGAAAAACTTTTGGGATTGTCACATCTGATTAGTCTTAAAAATGTGTTGATTTGGATAATTTTAGCATACAACATGAACGAATTACCTAAATAGTAATCATGATTATGCTTAGTTATATTTAATACCTAATTATAACTGTTAGAAAATGTACGCATTCGATAATCTCAAATTGATTTACCTAAAAAATAAACGATTATGCTGTAAAAACAAAACTTTCTTCTATAAAATTTTTTGAATGCATTAATTAATAATATTATTTTTACATACCAGCAATTAGGAAGCATTGCGCATCTGTTTGTATTCAACTCGAAATTATGGTGATTAGTAAATAAAAAAAGTAGTTCAACACCTTACCTTGCTGGGTATAGAATCCAATTTATTGTATGTTTTAAATAATGTTCATTCGTGATTCAAATAGGCTGAACCTGCCCTTAGAAAAAACAATAATAATTACGGTTTTGTAGAGTCTCCAAAAACAAAACAAAATTTAATCAACTACTTTTTTTTTACAAATATTTTACGCATAAAATTTAGTAAAATGTCAATCCAACATTAGATGCCGAGATGTAATTGTCTCAGAAATCCTGAAAAACATAGTATAAAGGCTTTCTGTTTTAAGAAATTTACTGGAACATATTAAGTATCAATTTATGTCAGGATCGAACAGAATTCAATTTCATAAAATTCTGTAGATTAGTACTATAAATAGATCACCTACAAAACTTGCAATATATATATATATATATATATATATATATATATATATATATATATATATATATATATATATATATATATATATGCATAAAGATGCCAGGCAGACATTTAAAAAATGTTAATGGCAATGATTAGGATATCCGAAATGTATAAATCAATAACAATAAAGCAAAATCTGGTAATTTATTATTCCATATACCAATGTATATTACACTACTGGCCATTAAAATTGCTACACTATGAAGGCGACATGCTATAGATGTAAAATGTAAATGACAGGAAGAAGATGCTGTGATATGCAAATGGTTAGATTTTCAGCCCATTCTGACAAAGCATGTGCCAGTAGCGACACCTACATTGTGTTTAAATGAGGAAATTTTTCAGCCGGTTTCTCACACAGAAATTGCATTTGAGCATTGTTGTCTGGTAAAAAATTGTTGTGATGCATCGTGGAAGAAGGAGAAATGCGTACCAGCATGTTTCTGACTTTGATAAAGGTCGAATGGGTAGCCCACTGGGATTGCGGTTAATCGTATCACAGTATTGCTGCTCGCGTTGGTCGAGGTCCAATGACAGTTCACAGAATATGGAATCCCTGCATTCAGGACGGTAATACGGAACACCATACGGGATCTCAACAGCCCCCTATCACTAGCAGTCAAGAAAACAGGCATGTTATCCGTATGGCCGCAGTGGATCGTGCGACTACATCGCGGGCCCCCAGTCAAGAAATGGGGTCATTTGCAAGACAGAAGGTCTTGCAACCGATGACGTTTCGATGCAACCGAACAGTTCGAACAGACCGAACAGTTCGATGACGTTTGCAGTAGCATGGACTCTCAGCTCGGAGACTATGGCTGCGACTACCCTTGATGCTGCGTCATAGACAGGAGCGCTTTCAATGGTGTGATCAAGGACAAACCTGGGTGCACGAATGGCGAGGAGTCTTTTTTTCAGATGAATCCAGGCTCTATTTACAACATCATGATGGTCGCATTCGTGTTTGGCGACATCGTGGTGAACGAACATTGGCAGTGTGGATTCGTCATCGTCATACTGGCCCATCACCTTGCGTGATGGTATGGGGTGCCATTGGATACACGTCTCGGGCATCTCTTGTTCACATTGACGACACTTTGAACAATGCATGTTACATTTCTGATATTTTACGATTCGTGGCTCTACCCTTTATTCCTATTATTCTGCTGAAACCTTACGTTTCAGCAGAATAATGCCCGACCACATGTTTCCGAATTTGTACAGACCTTCCATGATACGGAAAATGTTCGGCTGTTGCCCTGGACAGCACGTTTTCCAGATCTTTCACCAATAGAAAACGTCTTTTCAATGGCCGCCGAGCGACTGGCTCATAGCCATAATTAGTCACTACGGTTGATGAACTGCGGCATCGTGTTGAAGCTGTATGGGCATCTGTACTTGGACATGCCATCCAATCTCTGTTTGACTCAATGCCCAGGCGTATAAGGGCTTTTATTACTACCCGAAGTGGTGTTTCTAGCTACTGATTTCTCAGGATCTATGCACCCAAATTTCTTGAAAATTTAATCACTTGTTATTTTTATCGTAATATATTTGTCCAGTAAATATCATTTTGTTATCTGTATTTCTTTTTGGTGTAGCAATTTTAATGGCCAGTAGTGTATTATAAGAAAATAATAAATAATATAATATTAAATTATTGTATTTATTATTAACAATTACTGATAAATACTAA
This sequence comes from Maratus speculifer, assembly GCA_964019185.1. Classification (NCBI taxonomy): domain Eukaryota; kingdom Metazoa; phylum Arthropoda; class Arachnida; order Araneae; family Salticidae; genus Maratus; species Maratus speculifer. The sequence goes on along the minus strand of OZ025289.1, from coordinate 272,450,222 downwards.
TCACTGGCAATAAATTATGGGGTACCAAACTTTTTCCGTTGTTTTGTACATGTTTCCCCTCTATTGTTATATTTTATTAATATGTAATTTAAACATTTTTTTCTAATTTGGTTTGTTAGTTGATATATCACAACATTATGCGGAATAACATGCTCATTATGGGAAAAATTTCAAATACATGTTAAAAAAAACAATATATTTAAATGCTAATATCATGCCATGCATACACTATTTCAGAGAACTGTTTTTTTAACCGACTTCAAAGAGGAGGTTATGATTTCGACCTGTATGTATTTGTTGTTCACGCATAACTTTTGCAAATATGAACCGATTTTGATAATTCTTTTTTTGCTTGAAAGCGTATGAGGCCCATGTGGTCCCATTCGAGTTTCATAAAAATCTGATTATTAGAACTTATTTAAAAATAAAAATTTTAAATTTCAAATTCATTTTAAAGCAATCGACCAATTAGAAGTGTTCATTTTGCATGCTTTTACTTTACACTTACATAGACATACGAACTTTTCACTGTTAAAAGTTTGAAGTTTTTGCTGCATCGACACTCCATCGCCTTTATGGAATATCTCTATTTTGACCAATGAGAATTCACCATAATACGATGAAGTAATCATTATCTATAAAAGGGATGGATTGACGATAAAGTAAAAGTTTCAAATTTTTAACAGTGTTCAAAGTGCAAAATCCTAACTGGAGGAGGGCCAGTATCCACATAAATTTTGCGCTGTTTGCGAAACGAGATTTATTAACAAGAAAATTTATTTAAAACATTGAAAAATTTGCTAAAATTCAGGCTTCTGATTCGTTAATCTAGTTTCGCTAACAGCGCAAATTCTACCTGGATTCCGGACAAGTTCCCTTATGCAAGAAACCGGAAATATAGCATCTAGGGGATATAGTATGGAAATCAGCTACCTCAGGGCGTGTTCAGTGCAACTTACAAAAGTAACCAATGTTACCGACCGATTGTAGGGCAGTACGAAAGCAAATTGTGGCATCAATGAAAACTATTCTGTTGAATTGTAGCTGACGTCACACTTCGCTTTGATTTTCATTTCGTACTTGTCTACAATCGGTAAGTGGTCGGTAAGTAACCGGTAAGTTGTGCTGAACACGCCCTCTGTAACAGTTAAAAAAAGCGCTAAAATGTTATATTCTTTAAATGTGCAACAATGCTAATAAAATTTAAAGACAGAAGCGACATCTGCAGGACACTCTCTAAAAATCAAGAATTATTGCTAGTCTAGATAATGTAACACGAAAATGCCGCAGATGTCGCTGTGATGGACACTTTGGAATTCAGTAGCATCGTTGCACATTTAAAGGATACAAATTTTTGGCACTGCTAGCGTTGTAAAAAATTGAACCCTTTTGCTGCATCGTTACTCCATCGCTTTTATAGGAAACGATTACTTCGCTCTATTATGGAAACAAAAGAAAGAAAAACAAAGAAAAACAAAGAAATTCTATAAAAGCGATGGAGTAACGCTGCAGCAAAAGGGTCAAATTTTTTACAGTGTCGATAGCAGATTTTCACTCCATGTATTCCGGACACTCTCCTGCGAACAATGAAAAGTTCTTAAAAATGAAGGCTTATGATTGGTCAATCTTGTTTTGCTTAAAAGCGAATAGTCCTTCTGGATCTTAACCACTGTTGCAGGATGCTAGTTTTTTTTTCAAAGTACGAAATCTTAGCTGGAACAATTCTCGTATCCACGAAAGTGAAAGATCCACATCGATCCAGACATGAGAATTCGATATCGAAAGCTAAAAATTCATCTCTAAAGAGCCTTATACGTTAAAGCAAGAGTGTATGTGTATCAGGGTGCTTGTTATGCCGGATTTACAAAGTGATTAAAGTACATTGCTATGTGCTAGATTTACATTTGGACAAATATAAATGACGAAAAATTTTGATAAGCTTACCATTAAAGTTAAGCTAGTTAATTCTTTCACCCATAAAACAAACTCGTTCAGGCCACTACCGCCAAATTCTGGAATAAAAATTCTTCAATTTTCTGTACTTTGGAAAACCGCATTTATCAAAGAACATTCTTAACTTCAAATATTACTACTTTCATATAGACCTATGTTGAATCATGGTGTGATTTTGATAATATCTTTCTTTTTAGTTTTTATGACTGAAAAGGGTATTTTAATACATACGAACATTTAGAATTACTTTGCTATGCATTGAATCATAGAAGCAGCTTGACGCGCTCTGATTATGTAAGCGTACTTTAAAGTGTAAAAAATCTGACCCTTTTGCTGCATCGTCACTACCCTGCTTTTATAGAATATCTCACTTTTGATCCATGAGAATGCTCCATAATAGGCTGAAGTAATCGTTTTCTATATTAGCGGTGGAGGGACGATGCAGCAAAAGGGTCAAAGTTTTAACAGTGTACCCTGTTTAAAATATCTTGAAAAATTACCCCTGTTTTTAAAGACTATCTATTTTCTGACCAATGAAAACGCTCCATAGACGTTTTTTGATCGCTCTGATTAGTCAGAAAATAGATAGCTTTAAAAACAAAGGTAATTTTTTACAATAATTTTAACGTGTACTGATGGATTGTCAGCTTTTCATTGCTCATTTACGAAGTCTGTAGATTTCAATGTGGACCTTAAGGCACTACACTAATCTCAGAAAAAGACCCGGATGTTAGTGTAAAGACTATGGGGGCGTTCTTTTCAAATATCTCGCTCAAATTTTAATATATTTACATGATTTTTTTTGCATAGGATAGCCGAGGATGATCTAAAACCGGCCTAGTTTTTACTTCTTCGATTTTGCTTATGTATGTTTTATATAATGATAGTTTCAATTTCAGAACCGTTTAAACCGGTTTTGAAATTTAAAATATTTTTTTTTTAAATATGAAACCAAAATTGAAAAGGTGTAAACTAGGCCGGTTGTGGAATATCCTCAGCTATCCTACGCAAAAAAAATCACGTAAAAATTTTAAAATTTGACCGAGATATTTGAAAAGAACGCCCCCATAGACTTCACATTATCATCCGGGTCTTTTTGTGTGCCTAGTGTGCGGCCTTAAAGTTTGCTCGGTGCGATAAATTTTCGAAATGTTAAAGCTTAAATGGACAAGTTCCCGCATCCACTAAAGTAGAAATAGACATCGATACCAATCGACATCCTTAAGTTGTTGAAAAGATGAAAATCCTTTATCCTTTATTTTGCTCCGGAGGAAAAAATTATCTCTACATATCAATGCAAAATAAAGTGCATAGATATGTGTAACAAAATTATCTTTAGATTCAGATTTGGTTACCGGGTTAGACACCAGAGTGATTTCAGATTTTGTTCATGTAGGATTCCTCGATGTGAATATGACGACACATGGAGCACAGTATACGATTGATTGAAAAGATTCTGGACAAAAATGAGTCATCTAGGGGGTCCTTGTGGCCGAGTGGTTAAGACACCACGCTGCTAATAACTTGAGAGCTTAGGAGATTGTGGGTTCGAATCCCACTGGCTCCGTTGCACACACTCTTTATGTGTAGCTCCCGGTTGTACTTTTCTTGTGTCGTAATATTTCCTTGTGCTATCTTGTCCTTGTATGTCCACGAATTTGCAAAATATTATGGATTACGTATTTATGTCTGTGTAGAAATAAAGGATCATTCGGCGTACAATCGAATTCTACCAGGAAATCATCATCAAATTTTATAATAGAAAATGCCTAGCATTGCGATACATTGTTAAAAATTTAACTTTTGCTGCATCGTCACTCCCCCGCTTTTATAAAATATTTGTCTTTTGACCCATGAGAATGCTCCATGATAGGCTGAAATAATCGTTTTCCATTAAAGCGGTGGAGTGAGTTTCAAATTTTTAACAGTTTAGTTGGGACAAAAGCGTCCGTGAAAAAAGTATTAGGGCATCGAATGCTGTCACTCTCTATAGATGCAGCCAAGTACAGGTTATGATTTTCGGATTCCTCGTCGAATCATCACCGCTCATTTCCGATGCCTTTACTGCATTTATAGGAATTAGATTGTTGTTGTTTATTTATTGAATCATAGAGCGATTTTTGTTAAAATCTTTCTTTTTGCTTTTTCTGACTGAAGGGGGAGTACTTTTGTTCTACACTAGAAAAGCATTTTACTATTCATTGATACATGGAGTCATTTTGCTCTTTACTCATATATGGAAGCGCTTTGCCGCGCGCTTATGTGTAAGGACACTTTACTTGAGGCATTGTCACCTTTTGATAACCACTTCCGATGTCCGTACGATTAGATGTTGACTTTAAGATTTCATGAATGCGGTAGCTTTTCGTCGTGCCAGATCTGAAGAAGTTACAACATCCAGAAAACCTAAAGATTCACAACGATACTAACCGATATTGTAATTGTTTTTTGAAAAGTTGACAATCAAACAGTGACAAGTAAAGCTAATACATCAGAACTCAGCAAAGTGCGTTCATTAGTAACACGTTGCAAAGAGCCGTAATATGTCAGTACACATAATTATATATTACGGTATAAATAACTAAAAAGTAGGAAATAAATTTAACTTTTTCAAAAAAATGTATAAACGACTCCAAAAAAAAGCGCTAAAAAGAATTAAATAATTCTATAAAATTCTCTAATGACAAACCGCTATCCAATAACCGCACATTGATAATCATGTACCGGTATAAAACGGTTAAATTTAATATATAGAATTTAATATCCACCAAACATAGATTTTCCAGAGAATATTTTTTACAAGAGATTAATTTACATATTTTCGATTTAATTTTTGAATATATACATATAAAAATTTAACTTTTTCAAAAAAATGCATAACCGACTCCAAAGAAAAGCGCTAAAAAGAATTAAATAACTCTATAAAATTCTCTAATGACAAATCTTTATCCAATAACCACACATTGACTATCATGTACCGGTATAAAACGGTTAAATTTAATATATAGAATTTAATATCCACCAAACATATATTTTCCAGAGAATATTTTTTACAAAAGATTAATTTACATATTTTTGATTTAATTTTTGAATATATACATATAAAAAGTAATGAATTACTTTTTGAAGTTGGTGCCAAACAATCATAATCGTTAATGATTTCCCCATTTTATTTATGGTACTAGACATAATATATCCACAATTCTTACTATACTTAAGGTAGTTTGGCACCAACTTCAAAAAGTAATTCATTACTTTTTATATGTATATATTCAAAAATTAAATCAAAAATATGTAAATTAATCTCTTGTAAAAAATATTCTCTGGAAAATATATGTTTGGTGGATATTAAATTCTATATATTAAATTTAACCGTTTTATACCGGTACATGATAGCCAATGTGTGGTTATTGGATAACGATTTGTCATTAGAGAATTTTATAGAGTTATTTAATTCTTTTTAGCGCTTTTCTTTGGAGTCGGTTATACATTTTTTTGAAAAAGTTAAATTTATTACTGAAAAGAAAATGCTTTCACACAACTCATGATAAAAATGCTTGTACCTTTCAAATTTAAGCGAATCCATATCTATGTTTGCTCAAATGCTAAAATCTTCAAATAAGCCGTTTAAATGTTTATGTTTGTAAATATTTCTGAGGTATATTCTCAAATTCTTCGCGAATAGAAAGACTGATATTTACATAAAGTTTTCCTGTTTTATATTACATGCACGCAAATTTGTTGTTGTTGATTGTTTGTTTGTTTTATAATTTGCTTTCAAAAAATTTCTTTTGTTTAAAATGTGTAAGATGCAGAGAATTTTAAAATAAAAGGCGCGGACATTTTATTTTAGAGTTTAAAGGTAATATTGATAGATATTTTTAATATTCAGCATTTTAAAATGTTAAAAACTGAAAATTCATAAAAATATTAAATTTTATATTTAAATATGTTATATAATATAATTATAAATATAATTATGTAATGTATTTTGCAATATAATTATATAAATATAATTTATATGTATATATATATTATCAAAAAAGATCATACGTTAAGAAAGGAAAACACTGACGTTCACGGGTACTCAAAATTTTCATTTGAATTATCAAAACTCTCAAGCCGTATTATTTGTTATACGACGAAATGTTTCGTGACCCTATGGCAAAATTCAGATTTTTATAGCGATTCTTCTATGATATTCGCATATTTTGTGATGCTTTGACGAAAATTGTGTCTTTTTGTGATTCTTTGATGAAATTCGAGGACTTTTTTGAGTGCTTTGACAAAATCTTCGCTTTTTTTCTGCCGGCAATTGATAAAACTGATTTAATTAGCGATTTTTTGCCGGAACTCGATTTTCCCTGATATTTTTTTTATTTCCAAATGCCTTAAATTTTCAAAAAACTCAGAACAGAATCACCCCTGTAGTAATCTGTGAGTTTTCAATAAGTTTTTTTAAAGATATTTTTTTATGTGTTCTTGAAAAACAAATGTTTGAATTCTATTTTAATTTTTATATGCATTTATCAAACTTTATAACAAAAATTTCCGTTACTTTCAAGAACTTTGAAGACACGAATTCATTGATACAGTGCGAGCCAACAGTTTTTACATAAGCACTTTTATAGTTTCGTTCATCGGACGAAACCCTATTCGTCTCTGTCCTCTATCTGTCTGTCACAGAGTCCGTACACAAAAACTATATAAGTCATAGCGTTCAAATTTTGTGTACTTACAGCTGAATACCTCTTGTCACACAACAAGTAATAAAATTTTGTAAAAGACTATTATTTTAATTAAAATAATTTTTTTAATATCATCAGTCCATTTTTTGAAAGATTTTTCTTCTCATTGTTGCATGCAAATTTAAATAGATATAAAAATTATTTCTTTTTTGCGCTTTAAAAAGAAATGGAGTACTTCTGTTACCACAATTATAAAATTGGTATTAAAAAATAGAAAAATAAATAACATTTCAAAAATAAATCGAGGTACAGCTTTTAAGCAAATTGCATTTAAAAGTACATTTTTTCCCTATACGATGGTGTAAAAATTAAAAGTGTGAGATATTTAGAAGTTTAAAAATTTGCAGTAGCGTAAATTTCAAATTTTAAATATCATTTCTTCTAATTGTTGCACGCGAGTTCAATAAAAATTATTATGTATGTAACATAAATTAATAGATTAAAAAAATCGCGTGTAAAACGTATTTATTTGTTTTTATTTCATCATATTACATCATATCTATCTTTTATTTTGACATGCAAAGAGAATTTATTTATTTATTTATTAAATTTCTATTCATTTAAATTACTAGCCGCCTCTGGTGACCGGTTTGGTATCTCTTAAACTTATGCTAATCTTTGTAACTTTTTACTTTTATACATAACTTTATTTACTTTCGTACCTTCACTATATCTATATATTCTGATAGAGAAATCAAAAAATCTATGCGATCAAGGCAGCATTTAGGGGAAGGATTCAGTATTCTGTTCTGGTTGGAACGATTGACGAAGAAAACCGAAATAGCTGCGGAAAATCACTTTTCTTTCGTTAATTTAATGATAAAATGTTTTGAAGGAGATATTAAACAAAACTCTCTGAGCGATCTGCGATCACACTTACCCACTTGTTTTAATTATTATTTAGAGCTAACTAAATGATTAAAAAAGACGAAATAAATTATGGAAATATATAATGATGAAATAAAATAAATAAAATATTTAACATAAAATATTTAAAATTAAATTTTTTAAAAAAATGCTGCCCCAAAAATATATAAACAAACGGTGTTTTAAATACTTATATCCAAAATTTGCATATTTAAATTTCATGTGCTTGTGACGCAATAGTTTTCCGAAATAAAATCGCATCTGTCTTTCCGTTTCCAACTGATTGCAAAAATGCCTCGTAGTTTCCATAAAGTTAAATTTGAAAATCAATCGTTTAAAGGTCGGATGGAAAGTTTTGAACATATCAAAATAACCTGAGCACAATAGCTGTTGATAGTTACGAAATTCTGTCAAAAGGTCACAATCTTAAACGAAATCCTGTTCTAGACGACGAAAGAAAGAAAGAGTGAATAATAAGTAAGAAAAATTTTGACATTAATATCAACCAAGAAACCTGTATGTACGGTCAGTTTCTATAAAAGTAAACATTCCAGTACCAATAACCATAGTCCGTTGACGGCTGTTAGTAAGTGCATTTTTTTTATTTTTGCAAAATGCGTCAAGCAAAAGTTTACGAAACAGAATAAAGATACTGGTGTTTAGAGAATTTGAAATTACAGGATATAGTCTGATGTATAGTATAGTGTTCATGCCAATGAAGAAAAGAAATTCAATTTAGGTAGCACCGATGGTTAGACATATTACTGGCGCAATTTTTGCAAGGAATCACATTTATTTATTTTTTCTAGACAACAAAGAGGGAATTCAGTCATGGTGTGCGCAGCATTTTCTTATAATGGAACAACCCATATTGATTTTTTTTAAAGTTCAGTGCTCCTGTTCCATTTGGAAAGTTCCTGGGGGGGGGACAAATGGATATACCAGCAAGATCATTGCTTTATTCTCGTGTCCAACTCTAAAATTCCGTGACTTAGACAAAAAACAAGCAACTCTTATGGACTGACCAGCCTTTAGTCTTGACACGAACCTAATATAATAAGACTTAAAAGCTAAAAGGCGTCCATTTGCAACGGTACAAGATCTAAATTTGCAATTTGAACGAATTCGATTTTCTTTAATGTCACAACTCTTGTTTTGGATATGTTTGATCGAATTTTTAAAGTTATTAGAACAAACGGGAAAAATAGGTTTTTTATAAGCTTTGGTGCAGTGAAATTTTAATTTTAATTTTTCTCACTATATCTATGATTGTGTAATATTAGTTGTATTTAGTTTTATCATACCCTTGCTATTATTTATAATTATAAATTGTTTTAAAATTGTTACTCCTCTTTTTAAATTGGAGAATTTAAAAAAAATTGTGGTCTATAAAATTTTGGATTGCACTGTGTGTGAATTCCTGCTCTTTTCTGCTCCACCAGTGACCGAGAGGTTCTGACCTCTCAACCGGAAGACGGCAGATACTGGGTTCGAACCCAGTCGAGGCCGTCGGCCTAACCGTTCGGAGTTTTCGTGGTTTTTTTTCGAACCATGCGTAAATACGGGTTAGGTTCCCTTGGAAAGACCCCTTCCCTCACGAAGGGCCCTCCCTCCCCTGAGACTATATCCCTCGAGTAGATAATCGGTCGACACAAAATACACGAAATAAATCGAATATGTTCTATTCTCGAGTGCTTAAATTTAGCCTTTTTTTATTCAGATAAAAAAAACACTATTTTCGAATAATTCAGTGATGAAAAAAAATTATAAAGACTCTTGAAAATGAGATATAATTAAAAAAAAGCAAGTAACATTTATGAAATTTCATAAATATATATTATATGCTACAAGAAAGTAAAGAAGAAAATACATTCATTAACAACTATATTAATAAAAGGTTAATAGTCTTAAGGAAATTTTCTGTACAAAGAATGTTGGAATCAATTATGAAGTAGATTCATGTATTTCGCCAATAATCGATGTGAGACCCTTTTTTCGATGACTTTGTGTAATATCTTGTTCATTGAATTTATCAGACCACGCAAAGTTTACTTGCATCAATATTCTTTCAGCAGTTTTTAATAGCATTCATCAAACCTAACTTGTCGTATTTTTTTGTAAACATTTCAAGCTAAAATTCACCACAGATTTTCTATTACATTCAGATCGGGCTACGAGTTGGCCATTAAAGACATTTCACCTGATTAGATTCCAGCCAAGATTTAGTTAACGAAACATGAACTGAAGCGTTTTCCTGCTGAAATGTCCAGTTTCCTGAAATTATAAGAGGAGCAATAGGTAATAAATTATCTCCTAATACTTTCTTATACATAACTGAATTCATTTTGTTATGCAAGAAAACATCTGGAGTATTTACACAGGCAGTATATGCAGAACAAATTATTATCGAACCACTTCCAACTTGACGCTTTGAAAAAATATGGGATTCTTCTAGTTAATCATACCAAAAGAGTTTATAGCCGACAGGTCCATCGAAAATAAATTTATATTCATCGCAAAAGACATCTCTCTAATTTATATCTTAGGTGAAATGTTTTCGTACAAAGTCTAAGGAAGCATTTTTGTGGTGCTTAGAAAGATAGAGTTTTCCGTTATTTTTTTAAGTTGAACAATGGGATTGTTATTTAAAATATTTCTTACCATTCGGCTTGTACATGGTGAATGTTACTGTGCTTGAATTTGGACGGACGATATTTTTTCCCGGGCTACACTGTTAGAAATAAAGGTGACAAACTAGTTGCATTTGGCGCCCAGGGGTGAAAAGGTGTTTCCATTTGACACCCGCGGGCTTTAAAATGTGTTTGGGATGCCGCTTGATCCCTCACTGGGTGATTCATGCTAATTAGGGTGCCGCGCAATACATACCGTTGGTACTCTTTAGTCATTTGCGCATGCTCTGTGATGTTTGTACTTCCCCTTCAACTCGCCGTCACTGGTGAATCAAAACAGCAATTTCTTCGCACGAAGACTATCACCGCGCATTTGCTATTTCAATTTCGTTTAGAACTTCGGATGACTAACTTTTGGTGAGCTTTTTATATAAAGCAACCTTTGAATTTCAAGACATTTGAACATTTCAGGGAGACTTTGAAGGTAAACTCCATGGCCGAACGGTTAGAGCGTTGAGCTTGCAACAGACGTTGTGGATTGGAATCCTTTGCGGACCAAAAGTCGATTTATAATTTCTTTTTATTATTGGGCACTCTGGATTAGGGGTGCCATCTTTTCACTCTAATTAAGAGTGCCATTCTGGTTCCTCTAGGGGTGCCACCAGTGAGACAAGCCTTTCACCCCTAAGAAGAGCAATGTGTCACCTGTAGTTTTAACAGTATAGCTTCCGGATTTGTCTTGATTGTATTACAGTTAAGGATTTGGGTCTTCCTATACGCTTATTTTCCCCTATCTTTCGGGATTTTTGAGAAAACTATTTACAGCAGGCATGGACCTTTCTATTTTTCTTTCAATATTAGAGCTAGACATTCAGCTTTATTTAAAGTCAATATTTTTATTTGTTCATTAGGTCCAGGGAACATTTAAAAGTAATTTTTATTTAATGAATTAAAATTTTGAAAATTTTTGTGACGGTTAACCATATTTCTAAACAAAATCACATAATAAAACTTGTCATATTTTTTACAAATTTAAAGTTTAAAATTCATTAAAAAGTGGGTAATTTAAAATTGTTGTCCTATTATTATTAATATGTTGTTCTATGTATATATATATATATATATATATATATAAATGTATATATATATGTATGTATGTATGTAATATATGTATGTTTGTATGTATGTATGTATTATTACATGTTATTCTATTAAAATTAAAATTGTTAATGGTTAATTAAAAATATTACTTGTAGAATTTCATTTTTTTAATTTAAATAACAAAAATATATAAGCTTTAATCTTGTTTCAGCATTTTCAAAAATAATAATTTATATTAGAATTAAAAATATATAAAGTAAAATTTTAAAAATACATAATGTGATTTTCTTTAAGAAATGAATATTCTTTTTCTAACTTGCTACCTCAAAATTAAAGTAAAACAATAGAAAAATACATGTACGTAGTTTGAACCATTTATCTCTAACGGTTGTCGACTTAAAACACTTTGATCGGGAAATATTTTGAAAAAATCCATCATGAACAAAAACGTATTTTCCCATGAAATGATTTTCAGGACAAGCCATTACTTGAAATCAAGATTTTGAAAGTTAATCAAAACGGAATCTAGTTGATGGAGATCACCGAAATACTTATCCATCAAGGATATTCATATTATAAAATATGAAAATAAAACACGTGCAAACTATTTATAAAATGCATTATAATTCCAAAATAAATTTAAAGGATAATTAAATATTTTAACACATAGCACTGATCTATTACAGAATTGAGGGTGCTATTTGATAATCCCATCAAACTATTTTGACAAACTATATAAACCGCCAAAGTACTCGTAAATTATACAAATTGGCAAATATTTTTTAAGTAACAAAGAGCAAACAAATTAGTAAAAGATTAATAAAAATACAAATTAAATATCAAATTAAAAGTGAGTTATGACATATAAACACATGTAACATATTTAAAGTCAAGTGCATGTGACATTTAAAATAAGTCATTATTGGCATTTAATCTTATTGTTTGGTGATAGTTTTTTGGTCGACGTAATAATCAAGTAGTAAAAGAAACATCTTTAAACTTCAAAAATGATAAAATTATAAACTTACAGTTTACATACTCGGATGACGTGTCTCATTCCGAATTGAAATATATATTTGAATTGAAATTTGAATAAAATACAGGGTCATGAAAAATTGAAGAGTGTGAAAAATAGGATTATAAATATCTCAACAGCTAATTATCCGATCGATTTAATTCTTTATGCAAACTTAGACATTTTTATTGTAATTTACAGCCATTACTTAAAAAAATCGAAAACTTTTTACATACCTTTTATCAGAACAAATATTTCGAGAGTCCGAAAAAAATAGTTCCAGATAATTGAGGTTACTGATATTCAGTGGGCTTCTTTCTATTATTACATACTAAGTACACACGAAATTTTAAATTTCTGTCTCATTTTTTTCGGGAGATAGAGGGTTACAGACAAACAGACGGGCGGCAATTTTTTTTCTTTTTTCTTTTTTTTTAATTATTAATTTCCAGTGCCTGAAACGTGTATATCAGTCATTTCTTTTTAATTTCCAAAAAGGTTGCAAGACTCATCCTGTACTATGCATTATGAGTAAGTATAAAGACAAAAATGCATTTTTTTTTTGTATTCATCTTTCTGATCCTTCTTTAAAAGTTTTAAAAAAAATGCCTACTTTTTGGCCTTACAATAAGAAATCTCCCATTATCAATAAAAAGGATTTTTTTCTCTTAAAATCTCTTGTACATAATACGAAATCTGCAAAAAAGGTATTTTTATTTTCTTCACTTTTAAAGAGTTAAGAATTCTTAAAGAAAAAGAATAAATTTTATGTGACTGCATTACTATTCCATTGTCACTGATTGATTAATTAGGCATTCCATTTAATTTGAATTAAATAGTTTTACTTCGATTCAACTATTTAATTAATAATAATGTCAAGCTCTGAAAACACCTCTAGTGGTAGCACTATTCTAATTTATCTTTTGAAAGTGAACAAAACATTTTATTCAAATGAAATTTTCTCTCAGGATATTTCACGATTCCTTGCTATAGTTCTAGTCTTTCAAAAACCATTATCTGTTGAAAGAATGAAAAAAATAATTTTATTTAACTTAATTAACAGAGCACAAAAGAGAAAAAAAATGGAAGTATTTGTTTCAAAATATAGAAAGTATGTCTTCTATTAATATAACATTAAATTTGTGGTGTTGATAAATCAGAGCATTCATTGAAGAATGTACCTTTTATTTGCTGTTGTGCTATAAAAACAATACATTTATTTGATTTTCTATAAAATCTTTGAAATTTTTTTTTTTACTTTGAAGGTTCTAGCGCAATTTTTTTATTGTTCTGATACATATTAAGTGGCATATTATTTGATAATGAAATGTAACTATATCAACTGTGGTTTTAGAAGAATTTTTTTCGCGTACATTAAGAAATTCTATTTCGCATTTTTATGTCTCTCAGTGCAAATTTCTTAAATGGTAATTTGATTTAAATTTTGTTTTTTAAAATAGTTTTAAAAAATCAGACAAACAGTATTATACAAACCATTTTGTAATTGACAGCTTTTAATCCACCTTTGTCCTTAAATATAGGGTGTTCCAGAACTTTGTGTACAAACTTTGAGGGTTTGTAAAGAACATTGTTTGGAACCACAGTTACATAGGAAAGCATGGGCGGAAACGTCTTGTTAACCCTTTCACCAACAGTGGTTTGTATATGAAACTACAAAAATTTTATACAAAATGAACATTGACACCAGAATTTTAATATTATTTTTCCATTTATTATGTATGTGAAATGTCTGGCTTTTCTTCTTTGCAAATACATTTTTCCGAGATTTCTGAAGTCATTCATATTTTTACATATTATAGCAATGGAAGTACTTTGTCCGTGAAAAGCTCAAAGAAAGGCAAAGACGCAGTTATGACACAATGCGGAAAGCAGTGTAGAACGCTTTATTACACAGAAAAAAGTACAAGAAATGATTTAATTTTAAAATAAATTTTAAATTATGTTTCTTTAAAATCAAGTATCTTAGTAACTATTAGAAATTGCAAAAATGCGAAAAATATGAATGACATCAGAAATCGCGGAAAAATGTATTTGCAAAGAAGAAAAAAATACATTTCACATACATAATAATTGGAGAAATCATATTAAAATTCTCGTGTCAATGTTCATTTTTTATTAAAAATTTTGTAGTTTCAGAGGCACAACACTGTCTGTGAAAGTGTTAACAAGTGAGGAGGACGTTTCCGCCCATGCGTTCCTATGTAATTGTGGTTCCAAACGATGTTCTTTGCCATTCCGAAAAGTTTGTACACGAAGTTCTGGAACACCCTGTGTACAGTGCGTAGCCAAATTATTAGTTACACTCCAAAACTTTACGTTGTGAAGAACACGAAGCTTTGTTTTGTTGTTGTTTACTGGTGAACAGATAAACTATTTTTGGTTTATATGGACTGAATACTTATGTGTTTATAAATAAAAGCAAACTTTCGTTTATAAAGTAGAAATTTATTTCTAAAAACACAGGTGTTCTAAGACAAATTCCTCAATATTTCGTCGAACCTCCATTTACGGAATGTATGCCTTTAAACTTGCTATGTATGTACTTTTTGCTTTTTTTCTTTTAATTACTCATCATGATGCAATACCATAATCAGAGCTTCTATCAAATTTCTTTGATTTGTCGTGTTTTCTTCTGACACATTTCACAGAGAATAGAATTCAACATAAACAGTTGAAAACATTTAAATCCTCAAGTGCTTATGCACTACATGGCCATTGATGACCGTCCACTTGCGATTTTAGACATTTTGTTAAATATCTAGAAAAACATATGAGGAATTATCCTGAAACTCTAAGTGTATAAACATAATAGTATACGTCATATGTTTCCGTGAATATTTTTTCCCGAAACTTTATAGAGGACCGTCAACAAACTAAAAAAGAATAAATATCTTTTGGATAATCCTGTCAAAAATGCTGTAGCAAAAGCGGTCAAACTGTAGATTATGATTAAATGGCTTATTGCAATACACTGTGTTCATTTCTATGTCGATATCATGTATACTCGTAGAAAAATTGAAGTTTTTATAAAAACTGTCCCAAATTTTTCAAAGATTTTTGCTTATAATTTGCCGAGTTCTTAATATAAAATAACATTCTTTTCTGAAAATAAAACAAATAATATTGCACACAATATTCTGTAATCAGGTTTAAAAAATAATAAAAATTGTAAGAAAAATGAGTAGATCTACTAAATAATTTTTCTCTGCGCATGCATCAACGATATCAAAATTTTATTTGCATATTATATTAGCTAAATGTATGGAGCAATTTTTGTGAAAATCCCAAAATCATACCTTTCAAATTCTGAAAGTGATCGTCTATAGGATAAGGACAAAATCTGTCGTTCCCAAAATGAAGCAAAAAATTGAGGGATTTTATCCAAATGTAGTAGTACGTCCCACATTGTGTATTCTATATTGACACTAATAAATGAATATATGGATACAATCCCTCTTGTTTTTGCTTCATTTTGGGAATATCGGATTTTCAACTTATTCTATTGACGATTATTTTCAAAATTTTCAAGCTATGATTTTGAGACTTTCACAACAGTTGCTGTATTCAGTTAGCTAACATAATATGCAAATGAAATTTTGATATCGTTGACGCATGCGCAGTGAAAAATTATTTAGTAAACCTACTCATTTTTCATACAATTATTATTATTATTTTATTCTGATTACAGAGAATTATGTGCAATGTTGTTTGTCATATTTCCAAAAAAGAATATTATTTTATATTAAGAACACTGATAATTATGAGAAAAAAACTTGGAAAAATTTGGGACTGTTTTTATAAAAACCTTAATTTTTTTGACGAGTATACACGCCATCGACATAAAAAGGAACACAGTATATTAAAATAAGCCACTTAATGATAATCTACAGTTTGAGCGCTTTTGCTACATTACTTTTGACAGGGTTATCCAAAAGATATTCATTCTTTTTTAATTTGTTGACGGTTCCCTATGGAGTTTTGGGAAAAACGTTTCACGGAAATGTGTGACTTATACTATTATATTTATACACTAAGAGTTTCATGATAATTCCTCATGTATTTTTATAGGTATTTAACATATTGCCTAAGTCGCAAGTGGACGGTCATCAATGGCCATGTAGAGTATAACATCCTTAACAAACTTTTTGCGCTTACCGGTCTCTTACCGGTAGGCGACACCTGCAAAGTCTCATGTATGTTGTCAGCACCCAAAAAATTAAAAGGAGATAGATAATAAGAAAAATTGTGGAGTAATTAATAATTTGGTCACCCACTGTATATATACACTATATGACCATTAATGACCGGACACTTTCAATTTTAGACATATTGTCGAATATTTATTTATTTTTTAATTTCCAATGCACTAGGCTTACAGACATTATCTTACGCCGAACAGAAATCACGAAAAAACAGAAATATTTGGAAAAGATAACGTCAAACACTGGAACGAAGTTAAGGATAATTAACATGAGAAACCCATAAAGTTAAGATGTGTAGAGAGGCCCCCAGTAACGGGAGCGCTGAGCAATCGGAGAGATGGTCGGCAGTCATTGCCGTGCCACTGCGGCAGAGACATAGGCAGGTTTATCCACTATCTGGAATCGGAAAAGATGAGAATACAAACAATCATGCGTCGCGAAACGAAACGCAGCTACATCACTACTACTTGCACTGTAAAAAAAATTCTGTAAGGTTACTAAGAATTTTCTAGGAAACTGGGATGCCTAGTACTTTTTATGTAACCGCAACAAAAGAAAATCACATAAAATAACAAAAGTTTCTTTAGTAACTGTGACTAAATTTTGTTTAATAAACGTACTAACGATTTCTTAGGGAGGTTTCCAAAGAAACTTCTGTAAGTTTACTAAATATTTTTTTGTAACGTTACTAACGATCGTTTAGGGATTTCAGTAAAGAATATCGAGAAAATTTACTAATAATTACGTTGTGAACGTAGTAAAGATTTTGTAGGGAGTTTTCCAAAAAACTCTTTGTAAAATTACTACGGATTGTTCAGTAAATTTGCTTATGATTTTTAAAGGAATTTCTCAAATTAGTTTTTGTAAATGAACTAAATATTGTTTAGTATACTTACTAGGGATTTCTTAGGGAGTTTTCTAAACACTTCTTGGTAAATTTACTAAGGATTACGTAGTAAACGTGCAAACAAACTTTTAGGGTGTTTCCTAAAAAATATTCTGTAAATATTCTTATGATTTTTAGTACACTTACAAGGGACTTTTTTTTACATTTGCTGAAGAATATTTTGTAGATTTGTGAAGGACTTTAAGTATATTTACTAATTTTCATTTGTAATGCACACTAAGTATTTTATGTACTTTATCGAATACCCTTAAAAAAAGTTAAATATTTTGATAAAGTAGATAAAATACTTAGTGCGCATTCCTAAAAATAAGATTAAATGTATTATAAAGTCCTTCACAAATCCACAAAAAATTCTTAGCAAATATGCTGAAAAAAACCTTGTAACTGTATAAAAATCATTAGAAATGTAACTTTATTAAGATATAGTGAGAAAAATTACAAATAATAATTTAACATTGTATTTAAAATAGTTTTTGCATTATCACCAGAAAATTTTTTCTAACAATGAAAGAGCTATGATTTCTTAGTATTGTATCTAAAATATTTACACTTACCAAAAAATATTTCTAACTGTACAAAACTTTTGCAGTAGTATTACCAATGGTTTTTCAGCAGTATTCCAAAAAGATTTTTTTTTTTTTTTTTTTTTTTTTTTTTTTTGTATAGTAATACTTATATTAGTTGAAGTTGTTGTTATAGTATTCTTTCAATATGAATTTGAATTTTAACAATTTTAAATATCCACAGTGGAGTTTTCCTTATGTATCAATATATTTCTTTAAAAAATAAGTAATATTAGCTTGACATGTGTTTCAATATAATCACAGCAATTACCATAAATATTTGTATGTTACGCATGAGAATACTGACTGAAGCTTCATTATAGATAATTAAATAGGTACTAAACCATGCTTGATATTAAATGAGCATTGTAACAACAACAATAACTGAGCAGAGAAACTGAAGGAGATCTTACGGTTTTCAGTTAAGCTAAACAAGTTGGAAATTGCACGTGAAGCGTAGCAAATTAGGTGCGTTCGTACGATAACGAAGTTTTAAAAATATTACTTTCATATATTAATCTCATAAAATTGTAAATAATGAATTACAATTAAAACGCTCATCAAACAATGTTCTCCCTATACCATTATGTAATGGAATACTTTTGTGTGGCCTTGTAAATCAATAACAAATGTTCTTTGCACCACAAATTATGTATGATGTGTATTATAATATGTACTTTATTGTTGCATATAAATTTTATTAAGTTCGCATGAGTAACACGATCAAAATGCATTTGAAACATTTTTTCCCATTGACCGTAATGTAACGGAATACTTTTGATTGTCCTTGTAATTGATCTATGCATCCGATTTTCATAAAATTTGAAATAACTCAACAAAATTATGTAATAATTATGTATTTTAAATTTCAAACGTATATAATATATTTGAAACTTTTTCCCCATTGACCATAATGTAATTGAATACTTTTGATTGCCCCTGTAATTGATCTATGCACACGATTATCAAAATATTTGAAATAACTCGACAGAATTATGTAATAATTGCGTATTTTAAATTTCAAACGATTAAAATGCATTTGAAACTTTTTTCCCCATTGACCGTAATGTAACAAAATACTTTTGATTGTCCCTGTAATTGATCTATGCATCCGATTTTCATAAAATTTGAAATAACTCGACAAAATTATGTAATAATTATGTATTTTAAATTTCAAACGTATAGAATATATTTGAAACTTTTTCCTAATTGACCATAATGTAATTGAATACTTTTGATTGCCCCTGTAATTGATCTATGCACACGATTATCAAAATATTTGAAATAACTCGACAGAATTATGTAATAATTGCGTGTTTTAAATTTCAAACGATTAAAATGCATTTGAAACTTTTTTCCCCATTGACCGTAATGTAATGGAATACTTTTGATTGCCCCTGTAATTGATCTATGCATCCGAGTTTCATAAAAATTGAAATGACTCGACAAAATTATGTAATAATTATGTATTTTAAATTTCAAACGATTCGGTTGGGTAGTTTTTGCGTTGTTATATGCGGACGGACAGACGGACGGACTGAACGACCACTATAGGTGCTACGTATTATATAATTACGAACGCACCTAAAAAGGGTCAATAAAAACAGTAATGTAAAAAAAATGTATCATTAGTAAGTTTATAAAATATGCCTATGATAAAAAATATATATATATGGTTATTATTGAGACGAATTAAATTTACAATTTGTAAAGACAATTCTATTTGTATGAGTAAGCACTGTGCATCATCTAATCCAATATACGATTTGAAAACCTGCATATTATGAGAAACACCATCGGTTTATCTTATGTAAATATGTATCTGAACTAGAAATGGAAAAAAGTAGTCTTGCGATTTTTTTTAAATGGAGTTTTGTACAATTCCAAGATTATCAGAATTTCAGTCATAAGTGTATTATGATACATATATTTTAAAGACTATACAATACGCGGTTCAAAAAACTGAAAAAAAAAAAAAGTGACATTTGTAATATATATAATAAAATTAACGTCTTTACATGAATGCCATATATAAGAAAATGTGTTTTTTTAATATCTGTTATTCTTATTTCTGCTGAATATTCCGTATAGTTGTCACTGATCACTAGAAACTTTCTTCCTTTTATTTATTTTCTTGTCTCTTTCCTCTACTTTCTCTTCACAAATTTGTTGCACTGTCTACATTAAATACACCTGACATTATTTATATTTTATTTGCTTGATAGTTATGTTTCAAATTGAAATAGTTAAGAGGAAAATTTAATTAGTCATAGAACCACAATTTTCAAACTCTAAACTGGCTTAAGTTCCAGAAGAATGGATCTAACATTCATGGATTTAGTAAGACTGAACTGTTGTTGAATCAGCTCTGGAATTAGAAATTCCAATTCAAAAAGTTGCATATAAGACAGATGATATACACACCTTAACATATGTACTCAAAAATGCATATTGGATATATCAACAGTCATTATTTCACACGTTTTAATGCTTATCAGTATGTTATAATCACCAGACGTGACTAAGAAGAATTTCTAAAAACAGAAAATGTATGAAAACAAGAATTGAAACAAATAGAAAGATATAATACTTTGAAAAATATTATGAGTAGTCATTTTTATTATAAATGCAATGTACATACCTGTACAACCAATAAATATAATGTGATTAAATGACAAAATACAATGAAAATATGAAGTTTATTTCTAAATAATGATTTATTATATTCTATGCAATAAAAATAATTTACATATATATTTTTAATATGACTCATATTTTACAATTATTACGTAACTAGAGTTCATACAAATATCTATTAAATTCATGCTTCATCGATAGTATTTTTGGAAACATGTTTTCTCCAAATTTGAATAATCAAGCTTATATACCTATTAAGATACTATTGGAAAATGATTGATAAAATATTATGGTAAAATATTTGAAAACTTCAGTGCTGTAGAATATATTAGAAAGCCCAACTGAGGTATGGGGAGGGATTTTTCTTATAGATAATAGTTCTTTTTCCTCGTCTGACTTTATCAAACTTTCATCATCCGGGAAGTTCACACTGTTTTTAAATTGGACTTCAGTTTTCTTACGCATCTATAGAAGAAAGTTATATGTTAACATAAAAAGTAAAGAAACATTTAAAAAAATTATAATGAATATTATGTAATAAAAAAATCTATATTCATCTTCGTATTGAATAAATGAAATTTACGACTACTTCAAAATTATTTCTATTGAACCGTCAAAATTTGACGGTAAATATCTTAATGGTATCAAAGAAATAAAAGTTTATTTAAATGAATAAGTGTTGAAAAATAAAACAATAAGAATTATAAATAATTTGAAAAACCATGCAATTTAATTTTAAATCAATGATTAGTAATTGTCAGTGGTACATTCATTCATGTAGTCATAGGAGTTTTCATATCTGAGGTTTTTCATTTACTGACAGAACATCAATAAATCGTCAATTGCTGTCATTATTTATTAAAATCATGACAGTAAGTTATATACTATATGTAAGTTATATAATGTACGTTTTCATGTAAAATACATTAGTAAAACCATATGAAACTGAAAAGTTCCCTTTTTTAAGGATTGACATGCTTTATGAAATAAAAATACAAATATCCGTCATAAGGTAGCACCAATAACACTAAAAACATTGAGTATGCTTTATAAATGTTAAATATATAGCACTAAAACAGTTCAACTGGTGTAAAAATGATGTCCTGAAGGTATCTACAATGTTGAAGTTGTGGATTAAAAAAATCGTCAACGGTACATGGAGCAATTTTCCTGTGCCGGAATGTCTAGATAAATGACTAATACTCAGACACAATCCATCTTCATTTCCAATAAATAATGGTAGTAAATTTGCATTGTAATACAAATGCTTAAGCTTTCAATATGTATAAAAAATACAAATTGATATATCCATCTCTTTGTGAATTTGGTACTTAAAAGTTTTCATAATTGCTAAGTGCTTCATTTGAATTGTGTGTAATTCAATTCTATCTTTATGCACTAAAAAAAATACTAACAGTTTTTAAGTGAAAGTTATTTTTAAATTTAAAAAAAAATTATTAAAAACCTTTCAGATAGTATAAAATTAACTTTCCATCTTTTCTTGATGAAAACTATAGTTTTTAAAAAATCAAATTTTTATTATTTACCCCCCCCCTCCCTCAGAGTTAAAATGCGGGATAACAACCAATAATTTAATTTTTCTAAAACATTAATTTGTAATATAATGAATGTTTTTAAACTTTTATTAATTAATATTAATTATAGGAATTACAAATATTGCGATCACTTTCTTTAGTTAGATGTATACTTTGTTATATACATTAATATTTGACATAATTGTAAAATCATTAAATAACCCTGATATTTAGATGTATTACAATTAGGAATTTCTTTTATCGTTAAATTGTTTACCTCTGCTAAAAATTAATAATTATTGAAAATAATTACTAAATATCACTTCTTCACCCAGGATACGCAAACTTTATGTTTTAACGGCAAAAAAATTCAGTTTGAATGATGAAATGTTTTTTTGAGTATATGTTAAATACCGGAAGAGCTTTGTTCCCTCCCTCCTCCCCTTTTCGACAGCACTTAAAATTACCCTTTGAAATACTGTAAAACGTTTCAAACTAGTTGAATGTGGCAATACCGAAACTTTCATCTATCTATATACATGTTAATACTTTAAAATTTGCCGTCCCAATACGAAATATATATGCCCATCTTGGGATTTCTAAGGATACGAAGTGTTATGCATTATTTTTTGAGGTATGAACATCGCTAAAATCACCTAAATTTTGCAAAATTCGAGAAAACAGCGCCTCTTGTTTGGTGAGTTGGGCCGGAACCGAATATGTAACAGGACAGTATCGAACAGAATCTCAAGTTTGATGAAAATCCGATTAATAAGCATTAAGGTAGAGTTATTGCAGAAATCTGAGAAAATAGCGAAGGAACACCGCATGTTGAGCAATTTAAACAAAAAGTTAATCGGCACAAATTTACATTACGAATTAACTGAATATGAACTTTTATTATATGGAGTGCATTAGTTCTCGAGATAGAGTTTAACTTAAAATTTGTGTCTCATAACATAAAAACACACAGACAAAGTTACAGACAGACATTTTGTAAAAACATGGTTTTAGTATATCTGACTCAAAACTTAACTCCGTCGAAAACTGGAATTTACATCGAAAACTACCCATCACTAATTTAATCAGTGACTGATTGAACATAATTTCTGTATTAAACCTATATATTTAAAATATTAAACTCTGTGCATTGGTTCCTGAGATAGAGTATCTAGAAAATGCGTGTCATATACAAATAAAATCACAGATTCCCCTTTTCGAAAAAGCGGGGTCTCTGCCCCCTAAAGAGTGTAAATCTGTCTAAACGTTTTACGAATCTAATACTTTCTTCTCATAAAGATTGATAAAGTAAAAATACAAAAAATATCGTTTAAAAAATTCATTGTCCAAAGTCACTTTTTCTTTTTTATCTGCGTATTTTATTGAGGTTTCACATTACATACATATTGATTAAAAATGATGGGGGGATGAAGGAAGAGTGGAACACTGGGAGGGATGGGATATTTGCAATAATTCTTAAAATATGCTTTATTTTTAATTTAAGAAATTTCCATCAGATGAAATAATCAATGTATTATACTTATTGTTATAAATATTTGGAGTTGCAAGTAATTTTGAGTTTGTCACTTAAAAAGTCCATTTCACAATAGAAAAAGTAACTAACTATTCAGATTTTTAATGTAAATTTTCCATCTCATTTTTTGTTGCTAATTTAATTGATTTTAACACTTTATAAACTCAACAATATGTTTTTTATAAATGAACAGTTAAAATTAAGTTAACATTAGATTAAGAACAGTTAAAGTTAAGTTTTATAAATGAACAGTAAAATCTAAAAGGCAATGTTTCTTTTGGAAACATATTTCTTTTAGTGCTACTTCAAGGGAGGAATGGGACACAATGATTCAAAAAAGATTGGGACCTGTTCTATCGTTCCCAAATTGTATCTCTACTCAAATAATTATATTTAATTACATACAACATCAAAAATTTGGCCAATATGGCACATTATAAATAAAAGAAAATGCCAATTGCACACAATTGAGAGCAAAAATTAATATAAAAACGAGTCAGAAAATAAGGGGTTTGTTATTTGAATACACCTTCAATTTTTCAATCATGAGAAATGCAGTTATAAATGCCCAATTTGACAGCATTTAAAATATATATGTATATTCTATCTTTATCAAAAAATTGACCAACGTGGCACATTATGCAGTTCCTATATAAGAGAGCTTATCATTTGGATGCGTTTAAAAGCAAAAAAGAATTTTAAACGAGTCAGAATATAAGCAGTTTGGATTTGAGATTCTTTTCTTCAACTCATATTTTTGTTAATTTTATTTTTACTATAAGAATTGGCCCTAAAACTCCTCAGTATAAAAAATATAGATATTACTGAGAATATGTAAAATAAATTTAATTGGATTTGATATATTAAGAATTGACGAAGTATGGATATTTCCTCCCCCCTCTTTCAGTTATCGTTTTATTTATTCTTTTTTTCAGTATAAGTTGATTCTATTAAAACTTGTAAATATAAAAGTTTTAGATAATAAACTTCTATCCAATAAATAAATAAATAATTGCATGCGATATCTTGAGAATTGACGAAGCTGTGATTTTTCTCTTCTACCACCCCCCCCCTTTTAAATCCTTAATGGAATTTATTTGCAAAGTACATTTGAGTTCACTGATTGTGCATGATTTGAAGAAAAACTTGAAGAGATGAATAAAAAAATATTTCATGTTATATCTTGCTTTTAAAACAAAGGTTTCATCATCCTTTTCTTACAGTTAATATTCCATAAAAAGAGATAAAACGTCCTCTAAAAATAAATTATATATCTAAAACACAAATTTAACAGATATTTAATTGAGCTACGCGCTTAAATCTTTCAAATTATCAAAATATAAAAGATGAACTAAGTATAAAAATCTTGGGTTGAGGGAAGTTTTCAGGAAGTTAACTGCTGTTATAATAAAGTAATAAATACAGGTGAAAAAAATATGAAGGCATTTTAAAAATTTTTATTTTATGAGTAGAAATAGGAGACAAAAATAATCATATTTTATTAATTATTGAAGGGGGAAGGGATTATGAAATATAATCTACCTTATTAAAGTTTTACAAATACGCAAAAAATGAAAAGTAAACAAGTTAAGACTTTTTTATTGTTTATTTTTTGTTATAATAAAGTCACAAATATTTTTATTTATCATATTAATCAATTACGCCGCAGCTTGTGTGCTCATGAAGACGGATCTAGTGCTGCGATTTGCAGCTTAACCAACATATGAAGTGAAAAATGCTGAGCTGGGTATCGTCCTCGTAGCTTAAATGGTAGAGCACTTGGAGCGCTGTTCCAAGGGTTCCGGGTTCGATTCCCGGCTTGGACATTTTTCACTGAGTTGGTATTACGCTTAGTAGAAGTATGAATATTCATATATCTAAGTCACAAATAGATCAGGAAAAGGTTTTTAAAAAGCAAAGGATTTTTAAAGTTTTAAACTTTATATATTAAAGGACCAAAAATATAAGCAATTTTTTTAGAAGAGGGGAGATTTATTAGATGACTGACTTACATTATTAAAAATTTACAAATAAGTAAAATACTAATAGGCCAGTGGTTAGCTGGTAGAATTCATTATTAGAGGGAAACAGGAAATTGGTTTAATCCCATCAGTTTATGTCTACAATTAATATATTAAATTTTCTTTCTTGTACAAGACGAGCATTAGAAAATATATATAGATTTACAATAAAAATAAATAAAATAAAACCCACCTTTTTAATGACATAATAATATCTCAAAACAATTGTCAAAAACATTGTTAAAACAAATGATGTATGGCTTAAAATTCTGAGTAAAATGAGCATCTACACTTAAATTTTTTGTTGAACATTAATGTCTAAATAAATCAGAGGTCAGAGGTATAACTCAAAATTAATTAGGAAAAAATTATATTGTTTTAAACCCTTCAGTTTAGATCTAGAATGAAAGTACTGAGTCCCTTCCCCCCCTCGTTTGTGGTCAACGTTATAAAAAATAAGTACACATTTATAATCGAAAAAACACTTTTTTTATTTATCTGAGCAATATCTCAAAAGAACTGATTCTATCGAAAACATTGTCAAGACAAATGTTTTATAATTTGAAATTAAAAATAAAACGAGTATATTTTTGTCGTATTCTATTTCAAAATTTTTCCTTAATCTCTAACAGAATATTGATGCAAGAAGAGACCAAGTTATCACTCTGCCCAGCCTCCATTTGTTTTACATGTTTTAAGTTGTTGAAGCCTTCACGATGTTTATGTAACTATGCTAGGGATTTATTTTATGAATTTTGAGAATTAAAATTTTGTAGTTATCGTTAAAAGATGTGCATGAATGATAGCTGTTTTACATGTTGCAACTGATACCGCTAATCTTAAACCATAGTTTAAAGATAATTTTTTTATGTTAAGACTACATTTTTTATTATTCCGAAGACTTTACACTTTTATAAATTTAACCTGACAGAAATTATCATATAACTACTGTGAAGCAGTTTCTACCGAAAGATTAATAAGAGGCCCGATTAACTCATAGAAAAGATTTTTTGTACTAACGTTTTGTTTAAATCTCTTATAATTAAAATTCACCGATTCAAAAGTCTCTGATGATAGTACAAAAGTTTCAAATGAATGAAAACTTCGATAGTGTGTGTAGCTAAAGTGTAAAAATGGGGGGGGGGAGCAGCGGTCTGTGAAATCAGTAACATTAGTTAAAGGTTAATTTAAGATGTTCGTACTAATCGAAAATCCTTTTTTTAAAACCATTTTTGTCCTTTATGTAAAATATCGAAGTTTAGAACCATGCTACTTGTTGACTTTAAATTTCTTCTAGAGAAAAGGTTTCTGCACACTCATTTGTCCCCCCCCCCAAATTCTCGCATTTTTTTTTTTCAATTTCCTTAATTCTAATAGATATCCACTTAATATATACACAATAGATAACTATGTACACATATTTCAAATATCAAAAATAATGAACTGACAATGATTTTGATAAAAATAGTTTTTATAGGTATTTTTATGGTAATTAATAAAAGTTTTCTTTTCGATTATAAATCAATACACATTTTGTAACGCTACCCTAGTAAGAATCGGGAAAACTTAGTATATTCATTCTAGACCTACAAGGATTTAAACAATTTTCAACTTTCCTCTAATTCAGATTTCGCCTCCCCCCACCACCGGGCTCTAAAGAATTTTAAATAGTTTAAAATTCTATGCTTTTTTTATGAGGAGCGCATAGAATATATAGCATAGAGCGCAAAATGAAGGGATGAGGGAGCAAAAGGAAAAGGAAAATTTCGAGCGGTAAGAAAAATCTAATTTGGCAATTGATTGTGAAAATAAAGTAACGCATAGAGCAGATTTTATTTATTTTAAATTAAAACATTTTACAGATTTTTTTAAACTTTAAATGCTGTTAATGTGTGGGATTGACAAAATTCGGAAACGCATATTTTGAGGGTGAAATTCAGATGAAATTTTTAATGAAATGAAAGTGATGTTATCAATTGCTAATGAAATTTAGGATTGATTATTCACTATAAAGTAACAAAAAGTGTAGAAAAAAGTTTAAACACTTTAATCTTTTGTACTTTGGAGAAGGAGGCAAAAAAGCAGAAGGGAAATTTGAGAAAAATAGAAGGGAAGTTTTATTTGTTACATTAAACATTAGAAATTTCGCATTTGTAATAAATACCTACGTAAAGAATAGTTATCTGACAATAGTATATGTAATTAACAGGAAATACAGAAAGATTTACTTGCTAGATCATGCTACATTATAACAAAAAATCAAATACCCTTATCTGAGTTATCGATGCTTATAATATGTACGCATTCATTAAAAGAGGTCTAAAATCAATCTTAACAATTCTAGAAGCATTTAAAAAAAATTAAAGAGTGTTCATAAGTGTCTCCTAGGGGCGAAGTCAGGACTGAAGAGGTTAAAACAAACTTTAACACATTAAGAATAAATATTTACTTACTTTTTAACTAGAAATCCTTCTCAATAACGGATTCAAGATGGAAGACTTTTACGCCCTTGTGGCCGCGTAAACAATGATCACGTCACTACTGAAGCCCTTTCTGATTGGCTGACAGATGAAACTAAGGTATTTCATGTATTTGTGCTATGCGCTGGTAAATATAATACACTGGTTACAGATGCAATTTTAGTAAACTTGCAGATTTCTGTGGCTTTACAAAAAATAATTTTGTATGTTTGCAGATTTTTTTTTTTACAGTGTGGACAATCGAGGAGGTTAAGCATGGTATTTCTCCACGGTGGTTTCCTTTTGCATGTTCTTTTAGTAGTGACATATGTGCTGTCTTAAATATTTGATTAATAATTGAAGAGATTAATTATAAATAATTGTAAAATTAATTATAGATAATTAATTTATTATGAAGCCTGATTAACAACCTTTTGCCAACTCATCTGTATTTTCGTTACCGAGAATACCATAGTGTGAGCGGAACCATTATAAGACAATCGTCTTATTTCTTTCGCGAATCTCTCTTATTAAGCATCTACACTGCCTCACAAACATAGAGCAAGGGGCTTGAGAGCAGCTGACAACCGCTAGAATCGCAGCTTGTAAATCTGAGAAAATGACAGCCTGATTAAAAAAATGAAAACAAGCAACTAATTGATCCAGGTCTACTTTAATTGCTGCAATTTCATAACAAAAGCGGTCCCAGCCGTTCCCAACGAAAGATAATGAGCAATATGCTCACAGTGAATACCTGCTCCAGCCACACCATCCATCTTAAGCTTTGAGTCATCAGAATATATATGTAGCCATGTTTTAAGAGAAAGCTTTTGTAAATATTCTCCATCCCCGCGGAGAACAAAGCTGCAGTACAGTCATTGTATTTTCATAAGGTCCAGGTGATAGAATGTTCTACTAGCCTCCAAGGGATTTGTGGGAAATCACAAAGTTTCAATCCGGGAAGGAATTTTAAATCCATCCATCTGTTTTAAAACAGCTTGAAGAAAGCCGCTCTTAGTTTTAAGCCTGCGCAGTTCAGAATTAACCCACATATCACAGGATGTAGTTGAATAATTTTTCTGATAAAGATTCGAAACTGATTTCATATTGCATTACGGATTTCGTTTGTATACAATAGAAATGCGTTAATTGGTGTAGATTTGACACCACCGGTGATAAAACGGAGTGCATCGTTTAGTAGTCGTTCCAGTCTATCAATACCTCTCATAGACACAGTAATAAGAGAGATGTCACAATAAGTCATAACAGGTTTTATAAAGGTCTTATAGGTGGCAAGTAGAGTTGTGGTAGCACAATCTCACCTAATTCCTGCAAGACGTTTAAGCAGTATCATACGACATGTACGCTAATGGCGGCTTGTGCATGTAAAATCCATCGTGTGTGCAAAGTCCTCTAAGTTACCTGTGAATTATACCTCTGAAGGTGCCTTGCCAAGTAAAGGTCTCGTCATCTGATCAAGGTTCTAAATTACGGGACCAACTTGAGTAGCCAGCTGCAGTACAAACAACAGGATGTAACGTTAAGCAACCGACAAAACAAAGTATACTCAAACGAGAAGCAAATACTGCATGTATGATGCCGTCCGAAGCCAAGATATCAGGTTTATTGCCGCCTCGCGGCAATAAGATATTATGCGGCAGTATTAGGCGGTCACCTGCCCTGATACCAGGTATCTAACCCGTTAAACTGGGGTAACTCGGCAGGTAGAGGCCTGGTCATCGGTTAAAAAGAAATAAAACAGTATCATACGCTTTTCAACCCGTTGCTTGATATCATCAATATATAACTTCCAAGTGAATTTACGATCGGAAGTTACTCTTAAATCTTATGTACTTTCACTAATCGGAATTCCTATCTTGTTATAAGATAAAAGTAATTGTAATGGTTGGTGGCACAATGAAAATGTCTTATATGTTGTTTTCTCCGTGACAACAATCATATTCATTCGGGAATGGAGTCTGGACGTGGCGTTATTCAAGGAAATTTCAAGTTTTTCTTTTGCCATGTTCTTGGGGCGAGGTTTCTGCAAAATTTTTACTCACTTAGCACCATACATGGAGCAACTGTAGCTTAAGGAATGCTCGGACGCAAGTAACATTGATTAAAAATATACTCGTCGGATTCTTCTGCAACTTCCGGATTATATAGATTCTGTTGACCTCATAATTATCAACATCCATTTGAAAAGGACGATAGTTAGGAAGAGGACAAAAAAATCAAAGGAAAATAATTATATTTAGAATCATTTTGTACTAATGTACAGGGTGATCCTAAATATAATTATTGCACATAAATTCACAAAATAATCTGTTGTTGTAGAATATCAATATATGGATACTGTATAACATATCCATTGATTTTTGTAAGGATAGCACGCATATTCATGGAAATATAGTGATTTTTTTAGAGTTCATAAACTTCTTCCATATTTTTAGCTTATATCATGCAGGATTTTCAACCAAGTTTAATGCCAGCTGCAGAAAAATTGGCAAAATGCAGTTGAAACAGTATAGTGCAACTGGAATTGTTTTTCTTATGAAATACGAGTAATCGTATGAAATATGTTTTGTCTGCACATGCGCGAAAGATAACAACAATCTTTGTACATAATTTAATTTAAGTATTAATTTTAAGTACATAATTTAAGTATTTTCAACACTCTTTCAGAAAGCAGGAATTTTGAAAAATAAGGCTTACTCTCGATTCCGGAGAATTTTCGAAGTTATACTGTAATTTTATGTAACAGAAAACTGTAAATTATTTCTTATACATTACAATAATAGTTTTTAAATGCTTATTTAACAAATATAACTTGATTGCTTATCACTATTGTCCAAGCTTCTTACTCAATTTTTTTTTATGATATACCTTACGTAAAAAAATACTTAGTTTAACTATGTCGATACATTTTTATTATTTTAATTATTTAATCTAGAACAAATATATGATTTCCTCTAAAAACTTTCGTGACTATAAATATATGCAAGTATCTGTTAGTAAATTTATTTTCGTAGAATTATGTTACAACAAATAATGTTAATTAAATTTGGAATACTTTAAGATTTTTTTTTATTTCATTCTTTAAGCTAATGAAAAAGTATTATTTATCTTGAATGAAATACTTTTAAGCTTGTTTATTTCAGAATAATAATTTATATTCTTCATTAAAAATTAGTGGGCATTATAATGAAGTCTGAGAAAAAATGTAATTAAAATTTTCAAAAAAAAAAAAATGTGTTCATTAACAAGCAATAATTTTATGCAATAACTTTATGTCGAATAATTTTTTATATGATTCTTCAAAAATTTTCTTTCTTTTAATTTATAATATCTAGTTTTTTAAAATGTTTTTCGGAAAAAAATAATAATAAAGTTTTATACCATATCAAATTTAATAAGTATAAAACTTAAAATATTTTCTTTACAAAACTCTCTTTTATAAACATTCAATCTTAACCTTAACAAGAAAGAAAAAATCTTGCGTCAAGCATAGATTATGAAGCACTTTCCAACACATTCAGAATAATGTAACAAAAACTGCATCATTTATAAAGTTAAAATATTACGTCTCATTCTCTCATCAAATGTGTAAAGCATTTCAAAACCGCATTTCAGCTATTCCCAGCTACAATCGGAAAATTACCCATGTTTTTTAACTGCCATGTATGTGATACAGAAATTTGTATCTACTAACAACATGCATTCTAAAATTTACTTCATTTAAGCGATACATATATTTTAGAAAATTTTCGTTCAGTAATTTCTACTAATAAGAATTATGGTATGCGATTCATTTAAACAGCTCTGCATATAAAGTATACAATTTGCATATAAAGAGTAATATGCAAAAAAGTAATTCTCAGGCTAGCATTACTTATTTACAAGAAAAAAAAATCTTCCCTTACCTAAATATAAACTCTCGGGGCGACGATCTTCTTTTAGTATTTTTTTATTTCTTCATAGGCGGCACAGAACTCGTAAAATAGTACACAAACATAAAATATTAACAAATCAGTGCTTTTTTACATATTTCTAATTGAATACACCACCAAAACAAAAAATGATCTCACTGTTCTACAGCCAACTTTGAATTTCGAATATAGCTTCGAATCTTCGAATAGAACTTTTTTTAAAACTAGAACTAGTGTTGCCAGATTTTTTTAAGCGAAAAATACTACAGCTACATTTTTAATTCAACAGAGCTCAGGTGACGCGAGACAGACTATTTTTTTCTTCTTCATTTTTTTGGAGGAGGGGGGGCAAGCGAGTGTTACATCATTAAATTAAAAAGATATATACCAAAGTTTAGAATGTGCTCTCCGGCAATTATTATGTAAAGGCAGTATTGCAGCCTATTTCTTCTGTGTGTCCCAGTAAATTAATAAAAATTGCTAAGAATGTTCGGTTTTAACGTAATCATAGTGAAATTCAGTGATTAATATCAGTTTCGATACATTTGAAATAGTATAATGTCATTAGAATACTCCCCAAACAATTTTTTCCCAAATAGCATAATGTAATCGAATTCTTTTGAGTGGCCCTTGTAAATTAACCATTAATCGTACATACTTCATGTTCAATACCAAACATGCTTTGGTGACCCTAAATAAGCTTTATCAATTACATGAAAATCTGAGTCTATTTACGGGAATTAGAGTGCAGACAGATAGACAAATTGAATGCGTAAGCACTTTCAACTTCTTTGGAAAGTGCTAAAAATCACGTATAACTTCATTTAAGCGATTCATTTTGTTGCAGATTTTTTCTTTACAGTACGTTAAATTAGCATAAGCCACGATTATTAAAAATTCATTGCTTCGACTAACGATTTGCAAAATCCCCAGTTAATGAATTTATTTAAGGTATGTGCCTATCTGAGATTCAGTTTTTTTTTTTTTTTTGTTTTTTTTTTAATACGAAATTTTTATCAAACATGTGTGTTTTTAAATAAAGCGGGGATTAAAACTACGAATTAGAATAAATTTTTAATGGAATTTTACTTAACTTTCCAAATTTAGGTAATACATAGTTAAATTTTAGTAAAGAATTGCTTTTATATCCAATCTTCTACAACGAAATCTGTTATATACAACCTCTGACAAAAAAGTTCAGTGAATGAATTCAGAGCTGCCAATCTGGCAACACTAAGGAAAAAACACTGCACCTGCATGAAGGCCAGTGTTGACAATCTTCCCCCACCTTTGTTCAGTTGAGCATCGTTTATGTTCTGTGTAAGACGTGCTTTACCAAGTGCTTGTTCAATGTGTTGGTTCTTAACTGACAACAGGAAAATGAACGAACAAAAGATCAGTTTAGAGTTTGGTTTTAATCCTTTCCGGCACGGGCAAAATCTGTAGTAAATTTAGAAATTATCGGCTGACACCGGAATTCACAGACGAATTTTTTAGATAATTTGAATTCCTTAATTTAAGCTTTTATTTTAAAGGCAAAATCTTACTAAAATAATATTGGTGCCGTTTGCAAGTTTGGAATTAAAATTAAGTGTCCCAGACCGGGAACAGTGTGCCGGAAAGGGTTAAGCTTTGCAAGACACCATAAGAAATACATGAGGGGTGGTGCAAATTGTACATCCACCATACTCGCCAGATCTGAATCCTCCAGACTTCTTCCTGTTTCCACGACTCAAGCTCTCTTTGAAAGAGATTTGGCCATATTGCTGACATCCAAAGAAACATGACGAAGCTTTTGAACTCTATCCCAAAAGAAGACTTCTTGAGAATTTTCCAGAATATGTAGCAGATCTTTTCATTAATATTTCATCTACATTAATGTTACAGGACTAATCACCAAACTTTATTGTCAAAAGTTGTATGTCACCTTTTTATCAACAATATAGAGTAGCTGGAAGTAAAAAGACGCACTTCCCATAAATTTTTATTTTTAACGAACACGTTGATCTAAACTTATATAACAGTGAATAAAATGTTAGATAATACCTTAGGCACATACTACATTTAACCGGAAATTTGTCATATTATAATTCCGTGGAATTGCAATTTTTAAAAAACATATTGCTCTGCTATTTTTGCTCCATTATTTGTCATAAAAGTACGCAGTGATGGACATTACAGCGGACTTTTGTCCCATTTCCGGCAAAACGTATTAGTTATATAAAAGCATTAGTAAAATTCCCTAGTATTTATAGTATGGCTGAAAATTATAAATTAAACAATTGGAAAAATAAAAAAAAAATAAAAAAACAGCAATCTGTGAGACTGCAAATAGGAGTATCCTGTGACAGCAGTTAACTGCTGTAACAAAGATTGTTGTATAAATACTGCGAGCAATCTCAGAAACCTCTAGATTTTAGAGTGAATAACAGCGTCAACTGCTTCATAAGGTAATGTTTATGTATTGAAATTTACGTAAAAACCTGTTAAAATCCCCTATTCAGAAATCTCCAGCGATACTGCTAAATTTAAAATGAATAAAGAAAAATCCTAATATGAATATTTTAACTGAAAATTACAAGCTAATTAATGAAAACGGAATATAGCAGCGGTCTGTGATATCTGTAAGTGGAGTTGAAGTTTAAATCAAAAGTGTTTGTGGGACAAGAATATTGATTTTTAACAGTAGGTAGGTATAGATTTCCATCTTCTATGTTTAAAAAAATAACTAGAAAAAGGAAAATGTAGTTAACTAGCTTATAATAGTTAAATAGCTACAGTATTTTATACAATACTAACTTATAAAAAATAAAGATTTCCACAACGTAATTGTGGAAAGCTTTGCATTTAGCGAAAACAAAAAGCCCCGCATCTGAAACTTATGCGTGCCTTTGCCCCAAGATGGAGGCTTTTACCGCATTCTGCAGTATTTTGCCTAACCGGCTACCCAGAAGTTTTAACAAATACGATCAAAGCAAACAAGGCGCATTTAAATGCTAAAGAACAATCGTTCTCCACTGAATTTTTGGATTTGTAAAAGTTTGAGATATTGCTAGCTAAACAATAACATGAAATTTTAGAAATATTAGATTAAAATTAAAAAATTTAAACTTGATACATTTTTTTTAATGAATGTTGATTTTTTAAAGGGTGTTGAATACACAACTACTACACTTGAGCCCAAACTGCCAACTAGCGATCATGATTGTAAATATGTTTCTCCATATTACATCAACCGGTGGCATATAAGCTTTACATGGATACGGACATGGGAAAAAATCATGCTCTGTGATTGGCTAATGTTATGGAGCAATGTCATGCATCACGAGCACGTAATTCGCCGTAGTGCAGAAGAGAGAGAACAATAAACAAGCATGGCTTTATGATGTCTAACATGATAGACTTCTAATATCTCAAGATTTTTATTCATACAAATGTGAAATTTCAAAGAAAATAAAACATCAATTTTTGCAAGATTATTCATACCTGTTCATTGTAATATAACCCGATTAAATGATTAAAAATCGAATGATCTCCAGAAATCAAACGTTAATTAGATGAACATTTAAAACTTTTTATCTGAATTTTTAAAACATTGCTGCAACGATATGGAAATATTGTTTTACGAAACTAAGTTTATACAATTTAATACTATGTAAAAAAAGTAATAATAATAATAATAATAATAATAATAATAATAATAATCGAGCTGCAATGTGCTTGAAGCTGCAAAGTTCAAAGTATGTTTCAGTCTCCAAGTGAATGCTTGCTAGTTCAGTGGTTACAATATCCAATTTTTAATGAAAAAAGACATTTTAACCATAAATACAATCATTCTGTTATTTCCAAGAAATATTATGTTTTCTTCTTAGGTAAAGTAATTTTAACTGTTCTTTTTTTGTATGACTATAATATTTTGTGATTCTTTCAACCATTGTTTATTTGTGTTAAATTATACGGAATGCCCATTTTTTAGACAGTTGCATCCGCAAATCATAAACTTACGATAAAAAATGAAAATATTTTTTGTTTCATATTTTTGCATAAAATACGTCCCAGCGTGAAGTTATGGATTACTTAAACATTAGAATTATAAAAACATTTTAACATATCTAAGTAAATGTAAAAATTTAAGCTAGAAGAAATTTTGTTAATTTATTTCTACGACGAAGTCTTATACAACGTAGTCTTATCTATCATACCAATCCGAAAAACAACTTTTTAACCAGTAGCAACAAAACAAACACCTTTTCATTCCCTCTTTAAAGGGCGAAATAAAACACCCTTTAGATTCCGTTAAAAAGACGATCAGCCAATCACAGCACAGAATTCTTTCCCATGTCCATATCCATGTAAAGGTTGCTAATATGCCAACCGATCTGCATTTTTTCTCCCGTTCTGTATAACCTTCTTCTATTCTATTAGCTTACAATTTCCCTGTATTATGAAGCAAAAAAATTTCAATATCTCTTATTCTAACTTATACTAATTACTCTAACACTAGCTTATAAAACATTTTATAGACAAAACATGATTAAAAAACAGTGTAAATTTTTCAATGAAATTAATATATTCCTTTAAAATTGTCGGAAGCTTTGACATACTTTTGCATCCGAAGTTACATAACAAACTGAAAACATATGAACGAGAAAAAAATAATGTAATTTAACAAATTACAACAGCTACTTGGAAAAGGATTTTTTTTTCCAAAGTCTAAATTTTAAGGCTTATTACGCTTTTTAAAAAATTCTGGAGGGGGGGGGGGGTCATTATTTAGTGTGAATAATTTCTAATGATCATATACCTGGCTGCACAAAACATAAGTACTTTTTCATTTTAGGATGGAAAGAAAAGAAATCTTAATTTCAACGTTCTTTTCGTTGCCTAACATAATGGACATTTAGATTATTATGTGTTATATGATAAGTGTATAGAACCTTTGCCTTGTTAAACTATTAAGTTTTGTTATAGTATTCTGAATGTGTTGGAATGTTTTGGTAATCTATGGTTGATGCATGATTTTACATTCTTGTTTTAGATATGACAACAGAAAAGGAAGAAAAAACGATATCTAAGATTTGTGTACTTTTTCTCAACAAATATTCATAATTTAATATTAAACTATCAATTGGTTAAATCGTATTTAAAAAAAAAATCTATACCTTTTTAGATATATATATTTCTTTCTTTATGCTAAAAACATTTCTTTGTTACAGTTTCTCGCTAATTGGCACATTTTGGCGAGCATTATTTGGCGCATAAGAAACTCTATTTTTTTTACAATTCGTATAGTATGTATGTATCCATAAGAATATTTAGAGATCTATCACAAAATTTTAACATTTTTTAGCTCTTTACGATAAATTTGTAGTGAAATTCATGACACAATAGTAAATATCTGAGTCCATAAAAATATGACGTTAACAAAATATAATTAAATAAAATCGCAACTTATAATCTACTCTAAAAAGATTCTAATTTATCATAGCTTGAAATATCATCTTTCTTCAAGCTTTCAAAGAAAGCAAAATGGCTATCTCAGTTTATTCTAAAATAGCTTTGAGTCTACCCAATATTTTTCAAAAATTAGCTTCACTGCTACAAAACAATGTAAATTATCTCTTGTTTTCAGGAAACTTTATTTGGAAGTATACATTTGTGATTTAAATAAAGATCGCCGTATTTTTTGTGTATGCCATTTATTTTATTTTATTTATTTGTTTATTCTTTTCGAAATACATGAAATATTAGCAAGGAATTACCGGGTGGTGTGCAAGATAATATGGTTCTTTACGAATTTACGATTAATGACTCAGAAATTCCACATCTGTATACGAATAATAATAAAATATTTTGAAAATATATAAAATATTGAATAAGTTTTCAACACCTAAATTTATTTTATCGCACAAATTCAGGAATCCAGCTAGTCGGAAATAGATAAATACTTTCTTCGAAAACTAGATTATCACAAATTAAGTTATGTGTTAGGGCAAATTCGGGAATTCTGTTGTTGCCAATTCAGGAGAAGATACTCATACTTGGAATTTATAAAGATTCCATTCTTACTTTATTTTTGTTATTCTAATCTTCTAGTATATATTTCAAATTTAATACAACTTTTTTCGGAATAGATTTTTAAGTTACCAAATTTATATTTTTATAGGATTCTACGGTTTTCTAATTTATTTTTTTTTAATGTGGTCTACCAAGTGAAATATTAGGTTCTTCCTAGACAAAAATTGCCGACTTATGTTACTTTCTATTCTATGATTTTCAGAGTTTTCTGGCACTCAGAGCGGCGCTAGAATTTGTCTGATAGGTGGGCATCCCCAACAGGAGATGGCAGTCACCCACCCGGGGCACCCACCAAAAACTTGGCATAGGTGCACTGAGAAAAAAATATAGTTCCAGCATCTAGAATCTAAATTGTGGCTCTTGAAAAAATAGTTCCATGTCATCCTTATAAATTCTAGTTCCCTATGCCAGAGAGTTCTGGAGTTCCCTATTAGAATTCAAGAGCGTTTTCTTATATTCTCGTTGTCTAATCTATTTAAAAATCTCTGCAAATAGATGCGAACACAAGAGGTTTAATTTAGTAACTAGAATTCTAGTATATGAAACCATTCCCAAAAACAAGCGATAATTTTTCGTTATTGAAACGATTCAACATCGTTTTGTCACCTAGAAAACACTAGACTAGAAATGTCAGGTCATTGCGTCTATTCAACATAGTTGTTTAATCTATTCGCATAGTTTGGTCATCTGTAGTTCTAGTTTGAGTATTCAGAAAGTGACTGACTATTCATTCTAGGTGAAGGAGGTATATTTTTTTTCTCAGTGTGTTTAATTCCCGGAGGAAATTCTCCCCTACCAACCGGGAATTTAGAGTCGTGCGGGTCGGGCACCCGATCCAGACCCTGAGATTACATTTGGAATCAACCTGCAATCCAACCCAAAGCCGCTAGATAATATTTCCTTGACCCGATTCCTCCCAAATGATTTCCAGCAACCCACAATCTGACCCGAATCCAAAATACTTTTACCAGCATCAGCAGCACGAACCCGAAAGGAAAGTAAAACAAAAAATATATTAATTCAATTATGAAAAGTAATCTGTGATTATATCTCTAATGCCAATTTTATGTACTATATAGAAAAATAGACAAATCTACATTCTTTAATATCCGAATACAGTAAAACCTCTGAATAGCAGACACCACACTGGATAGATTCCTAAATAGCTCGGGTTGCTGTTAATTTTCACTTTTGGTGTTGGCTTAGCATTAACTTTCTTTATGTGGTTTGGGTTCAAGCAAGAATATTTTTAATGGGTCACATTTAAGTTTTTTGCAATTCATGTTGTTGGGATTTTAAAAACAAGTGGGTAAGTATGATCGCAGATCGCACAGAGGGTTTCGTGTAATATCTCCTTCAAAACACTTTATCATTTAATTAACAAACGAAAAACAGTTTTTCGGCGCTCTTTTAAGATTTTTTCGATAATCGCGCCAACCAGAACAGAATATATATTTTTTTTCTCTAAATGCTGCCTTGATAACGCTGATTTCTTGATTTCTCTATTAGAATCTCCAGACTCAGTTAAGTTGCGCAAGTAAATAAAATTATGAATAAAAGTAAAATATTGCAAAGCATAGCATACATTTAAGGGAGACAAAACTGTTTAAAAGAGGCGGCTAGTAATTTAAATGAATAAGAATTTAATAAATAAATAAAATATTTCATTTCGCGTGTAAAAATAGATCATAAATAGGATGAAATAAAAATAAATAAGCACATTTTTTACATAATTTATTTAATACATTAATTTATGTTGCATATATAATAATTTTATTTAAACTTGCTTGCAACAATTAGAAGAACTGAAATTTCAATTTTAAAATTTACGCTACTGCGAATTTTTAAACTTATAACTATCGCACATTTTCAATTTTTACACCATCGTATAGGAAAAAATGTACTTTTAAACGCAGCTTGTTTCAAAACTGTATCTCAATTTATTTTTGAGATATTATTTTTTTTTGTAGTTTGTAATACCAATTTTGTAATTGTGGCAACAGAAGTACTCCATCTCTTTTAAAATTAAAAGGTAAAATATCTATTTAAACTTGCGTGGCAACAATTAGAAGAGAAAAAACAACAACAAAAGGAATTGATGATTTAAAAAATAGTATTTAAATTACAATAATAGTCTTTTTCAAAATTTTATATTTGTTGTGGGACAAGAGGTATTCAGCTGTAAGTACACAAAATTTGAACTCTCTAGCATATATAGTTTTTGTGTACGGACTCTGTGACAGACAGAAGACAGAGACGAAGAGAGTTTCATCAGATGAACGAAATCCTAAAAAATGAGCAGAACTATATTTTAAATGAAAATAAATATGTACTTGAATATAAATGAATTAGTGTAAATGCCCGATTAGTAAAAACGCCCATCCTGTTTATAAAATAATAATAATTTCATTTTGATTTTCTATTATCTACATATTTCGTTTTCAACAGTTATAACAAATAATATATATATATAACGCTTTTCTAATTTTGTACTATTTTGCAGTAAAAGCTAAAGTTATCATGTAATTAAACTTAAAATTCAATACTTAGCGAATTATGGCCTAATTATGGCTAATAAACCACTTTAAAGTGTTTTTTGTTTTAAACTCTCCAGTTCAAAATTAAATAACAATAAGACTGCGCACTTTTTAATTCGTGTATAACAGTGAAAATATTAAAGCTGATATAACTCATTTTATTTTAACCTGAATCTTTAACGTGGCCTTATTTGGTACAGTCGCCTTATTATTCCATTTAAATAATATAAATTCGTAGTTAGGGGCTATGCATATAAAACGTTATCATTTTAGGGGGAGGGGGAGTCTGGCACATGATATCCTAAGATAACACTAGGGGGAGGGGGTGTTGCCTCTTGATATCGATATCATTTTTGATCCAATCAAATTTGTCTTTTTTTATTTGTAATATGGTTCAAATGGCAATATGAATTTGTATCTTGGTTAAAAATAGTATACATATATTTTAAAGTCTGTTATCTATTTTTATAAAAATACGAAGTTATTTTGAAAATCACTAAATTATTATAAAATTATATAATTCTAAAATATGGATACCCCAAAGTTTGACATTTTTATTCATCTTCATATGTGTATGCATCACGGTTCCAGAAATCATATGTTAAGTATATTTGAAATAAATTTTGTGTTTACTAATAAAAATAAAATAAAATGTTGTCCACTTGCTTTGTTGATAATAATTTCTATCTGCCCCGTTTTACACCCCTCCTCCATCCGGGTCAAGTGCAACGAGGAATTATTATTGCTGAATGC
Source organism: Maratus speculifer (assembly GCA_964019185.1). Lineage (NCBI taxonomy): Eukaryota > Metazoa > Arthropoda > Arachnida > Araneae > Salticidae > Maratus > Maratus speculifer. The sequence continues at coordinate 272,408,729 of OZ025289.1, read as the reverse complement.
ATTATGTAACAAAAAGCTAATAAGATACTTTTAAATAGTAACAATTTATTTTAAGTATTATTTGAAATAAGCTATATTTTATTGACTTTACTTCATTTGAATCAATAAAATATGCGAAAAATAAATTTAACCAATTTTGTATATTACTCGAAACAAAAAATATAAATTCTAAAAAAAAAATACACTTTGACAACGACATTATTACCTTGGAGGGGGGGGGGGGATTCAGGGAATGATAACGTATAGTATCAAACGGGGGGAGGGGATCCAAAATTACCAAAAAATCGATAACGTTATACTTGCACAGCCTCTTACTACGAGTTCAATAAATTATGAAATTATCAACCTACATTTATTCGAACAAGAAAGAAAAAAATCCAGATACTAGCATAGGTTATGAAGCATTTTCCAATTACATTCAAAATAATGTAACAAAACTGCACCGTTTACAAAATTAAAATATTATTTCTATTTCACCATATGGAAATGTATAACTCATTTCAAAACAGAATTTCAGCTGTTCCTATCTACAATAGGAAAATTATCCCAATTTTTTATCACCTCTGTATATGATATAGCGATTTGAATCGATTAACAACATGCATTCTAAAATTTAGTTCATTTAAGAGATGCATATATTTTAGTTGAAAATTCCCCTTAGGTAATTTCCTGTAATAAGGAGAAAGGTGTGCGAATACTTTTGTGCAGCCCTGCAGATGATGTATAGAATTTATACATAAAGAATAACATGCAAAAAAACTAATTAAATTTAAAAACGCATACCGAATTTTAAAAAAGTATTCTTCAGCATTTATTATGCAAAGGCAGTACTTCAACCGATTTCTTTTGTGTGTCCCTGTAAATTAATAAAGAATTCTAAAAATGCTCTGTTTTAACCTTACCATAGTGAAATTCAGGGATTTATATCAGTTTCAATACGTTTGAAATAGCGAAATATCATTAAAATACTCTCTTAACGATCTTTCCCCATATACCATAATGTAATCGAATTTTTTTTTTTAGCTTTTCTGTAAATGAACCATTAATCGTACATACTCCATATGCAATACCAAACATGCATTTTTCAACTTGTTGGAAAGTGCTAAGAAGGAGCATTTGTATAATAAAAAAATCCTTCTTTTATTAAATTTAAAAAAAAAATAATTTAATTGCAACATTCCTTGACGCTTTATGTTAAAATGCGCCATTCATTATTAATAAACGCTATTTCGTTCACATACCATAAAAGTGAAGTTACTAATTAAACTAATCATTTACTTCAATTAGTAGATGAAATATTTTCTGGAAAACTGCTTCAATAACTAAAAGATTACTTGATGGAGGAAAAAAATCTATGATTTTGTGTTACCGTGTAAATAAGAATTTTCTTGTACTAGAGTACGTTAATTCATTAACTATAACATTTTTGGATGTCAATTCTCTATTTTATATATATTTTTTTTTTCAACAAAATTATTAAAGTAATGAAATTCGAAAATTTATGTTTTGCATTGCTGGATCGTTGCAGGAAATATAATATTATAAGATTTCAATTTATCTCCGGAAGCGAAACATTTTAAACATCTTTAATTTGAAAACGTTGATGAGTCTAGTCTACTTCCTCTAAAATTCGATATCTAAAGATGGAATTTTTTTTCTTTAAGATTACAATTCTTTACTTTTGATTTTTATTTATGAGGTATTTGGGAAATTTGAGATGATTTGTAAATTTTAATGTAAAAAAATATTTTTAAGTCAAACGTTTTCAGCTAGTATTCCTTATCAACCTATAATAACTAGTCATTATTTATGAATGGTATTCTCTCATGTGAATTAATATTGACTTAATTCATCTTTAGAAACCCAATAGATACCAAAATATTTTCAAGATTAAAAGAGTCATGTATTAAAACAAAATTTCTTTTTCTGTCACTGATATTAGGATGCGTTTTAATGTAATTTTTATAGTGCATTGCAAGTTTTATGAAATCAGGACACACGTTTTTTGGATACTGTACATTTTCAAGTAAACATTTCCATGTTCAAAAAGCATGTTTTATAAGCAAACATAATGAAATAACAGCAGTGAGATTAAAATTAACATTATTTTTTTTACTCTTGCATATATAGAAAAAAGGCTACGCTTCTGAAAATGTCGACTTGAAAGGCACTTATCAGAAAAACACTTATTCCAATTTAATTCCTTGAGTACGCTCATGTATGATGCGTACATGAATGAAAGCAAGTGAAGTCGTAAGTACGTTGAATACATGGTTTGTTTCCGTGTGTCTTATTAAATGAGTATCCCAGAAGCCAGCGGGTATAAGTGACAAAATTTAAAACCAGTTGGAAATTGTATGTGAAGCGTAGCAAATAAGCTGCGTTCGTACGATAACGAAGTTTTAAAAATATTCAGATCTTGCTGTTATCGGATAGTACTTCGGATACAGTATAGTGATAGAATTTTTTTTTTGTGTTCCTGTAAATATACAGCAAGTAACTTTTATTACACCTCAATAACGTATATCATATTCATAAAATGTTAATTAGTTTAATATAATTAAAACACGCCCCAAATAATGTTTCCCCGTATAACATTATGTAATGGAATACTTTAGTGTGGCTTTGTAAATTAATAAAAAATAGTCTTTGCGCCACAGATTGTATAGAATGTATTTTTTAGTATATATTTCATATTTGCATATCAATTTCATAATGTTCGAAGGGACGTAATACCATTAAAACGCATTTGAAATTTTTTCTCTATTGACCGCAATGTAACGGAATACTTTTGATTATACTAGATTTAAATTTTCCCAGTGGGCGAAAAAAAGTCCGGGCCAGAATTCGGACCAGGGATGTACTGACTGAAGCCGCCATGCTCTGCCAACTGAGCTATCGCGGACGAATTCTGGAGGACTTTCTCACCCACCTGACCTCAACGATCATACAATCTGGTCTGATTCTATGGATCAGCTCAACAGAATAAATCGAAGATCAATACAGGAAACTGCAGAAAACGCTGCATATGAAATCATATTTTGATCTGTACGAAATCATATTTTAATCTGTATTGACCTTCGATTTATTCTGTTGAGCTGATCCATAGAATCAGACCAGATTGTATGATCGCTGAGGTCAGGTGGGTGAGAAAGTCCTCCAGAATTCGTCCGGGATAGCTCAGTTGGCAGAGCATGGCGGCTTCAGCGAGTACATCCCTGGTTCGAATCCTGGCCCGGACTTTTTTCGCCCACTGGGAAAATTTAAATCTAGTATAATTAATTATTCAAAATACTTTTGATTGTCCCTGTAATTTATCTATGCATTCGATTTTCATAAAATTTGAAACAATTCGACCAAATTATGCAATATTATATATTTTAATCGTTTTGACCCATCGTTAAATCGTTTAATCCCCATTGACCGTAATGTAACGGAATGTTTTGAATGTCGCTGTATTTGATCTATGCATCCGATTTTCATAAAATTCGAAATGGCTAGACAAAATTATGCAATAATTATGTATCTTAAATTTCAAACGATTCAGTTGGATAGTTTTTGCGATTTTATAGACAGATAGCAAACGGACTCAATGACAACGATAGGTACTACGTATTTACATATTTACGAACGCTCCTCATAAAGTTGAACTAAGTGCACAGACGACCTGAAAATATGCTTTTTTTCTTTTCAAGTAATAAAATACAAGTGATTTTCTAATTGCATGCAGCGTCCTAGAGCTATACCACATTTCCCGAATAATAAACAATATTGATTAATTATAAATTTAAAAAAATTGTACTCTACTATTTTTTTACAGTTATTAAAATAAGAGTTCAAAGAACACAATGAAACAAGCGGTATTTTATTTATTTCAGTTCAGCCAATTATTATTTATGTTCAAATTTCTCTTCAATTATCTTTAAATCCAATTTACTCCTAATCGAATTTTTGTCACTTGTATCCCTTGGCATCTGAGGTCGTCAAATATGATAAACAATCATAGACCAGGAATCTAGATAGATTTTTCGTTGTTCGTAAAATAAGATTAATCAATCAAAAAATAATTTTTTTAACTTTTCGCTGCTTTCAAAAATACAGATTTTTATAGGCTGTATAATTGTATACCTTCTGTGCATGACCCTGAACTGTCTTGACAAAGCTACATGGAAATATATTAATTTGTGAAGGTTTCTAAAGATAAAGAATGTGTTTCGATAATGCGGTTAGCTCAATATTACAGTAAAAATTTACAAGGAAAAAAATTGCAAAGTAATTTTTTCTTTTTCAGACAATAAAGTTTCCTTCCGATGGTGAAAAGAGAATTTTTTAAAGTATTTTTCATATTTTAACAGAACAAGGAAGAACTCGTCGAATTTCGACGAAAGAAAATCTTTAAGAAAAAACTGTTTCATTGATGAGTAATAAACATACAAAATTAGTTACAATAAAAAATGCGCCGCTCTCTTAAATAAATATTTATTCTGAAATTAACAAAATAGTATTTCTTTAAAACTCAGTTGTAAAAATTATTAAGATTAAATTTTAATCGCATATGTACATTTAAGCAATTAAATATAATAAAATATGCTATTATAATAAAGTTATCAATTAAGGCTTTTATGCTTGGTATTCCTAAATGAAAAACAGCGAAATTTATTGCACTTTGACTCAATCATAGAATTTTTCCCGTGAAATTTATACCCGACATCATTTTTATCATATCAAAATTTACATGTATAGCTCTCATATCCGTATTCACCTATTTTTTAAAAATTGGTATTTTAATTTTATAATTTTATATTTCAAAACTTGAAGTCTCGATTGCTATTATCTGTAAACAAATGTTAAACTAATTACATTCTTTTAAGTACAAATGAAGTTTTCAGAAATAATCTGCATGCAATAAATACGATAGACAATATTCCTGTGACGTCAAGTAAGATAAAATGGCGATTTTTATACTCTCGAACTCGAATTATTGTCAAGATCTTCTTTATTTATTATTAGGCTTGGCAAAATCAATTCATCCAGTCGAGAATCATCAAGTTCTGTAACACAAATCGCTATTTTTTGGACAAAGAATTCCGATCACATCTACCACACTGTATGTCACGATTCTTCTATAAAGACACTCTAAATTTCTAAAAGCATTGAATTTTCTCAGTGTGTCATTTCGATTACGTTATTAACGAATGTGAAGTATTTTCACCTGAGAAATATTGCAAAGCAGCTGGGGTAAAAAAGACGCAGACGCAGTATTATTAGCAGCTCTAGATCCTAAATTAAGACCATACAAGAATTTTTATTCGACATAATGAGTATCCTTTGGATTACGTCTTGAAGTAAACGATCCAATCACTAAACTATTGTAGTATCATTGCAATACTTTAAAATTTATACGACTAATTTTTATACATTTTTGTGATTATTTCATAGTGACCTTATAAAAACTTTACCATGTTGATGCATTCGTCTAAATAAATATTTTACATAAATTGATAAAAATGCAAAATATTAAAGATGGTATAAAAATATTTTTTCCATGCATTCATTGTGAATTTTGAAACATCTCTACCTGAAGATTCAGTATGGAATGTCCATGTGGATGCAAAATACATCTTAAGTAAATGTACTGAATGATTCTAAAGAAACCTGTAAAGGTGTAAGCCTGTAAACCTGTGTCTTCTAGTTACGTAGATTGTAAAATCTTCTTATCACACTAAATTAGAGAAATTTTGTATCGCTGTTTTCTTTTCTTTTTATTATAAACTAATAAAACCAGCAACTATGCTCGAGTAATTGTTGAAATATTCCAAGTGGTGTTCGTGTGCCTATTTTTATTCAGAAAAAATTAAACTGCCACGAATAATTCAAAAATTATTAATTCTGCCACAGTTTGATGAAACTTCATTATTTCACTGTATTAGGCAACAATTAATCTTTAATAAATGAGTAGATGTAATTCTAAATACTAAATTATAATTTAGGTTGCATTTTGAAATTTTTACACGAAGTTTTGATTTTTTTTTTTTTTTTTTTTTTTTTTTTAAGTAGTTTTTAGAGTCATTTTCACCTGTAGTAACAATCTTACTACATTCAAAGCTTCTAGTTTAACCGGCAACCACCTTCTTGATGGTAGTGAGACCAGCATAAGATATAGCCTATGACTGAACAGGGTCTGTCAATATCAATTTATCAACAAATCGGTTTGGTATTTCTTGAGATTCCCTAAGAATTATAATTAGAGTGCTTTTTACTCAATTCACTCTTTTAAATTCCAATGATTTCAGAAACTGCTCATAGCAAGCATTTATATTTTATGAGTGTCTATCATGACAAGTTCTAAATTTCGATCTTAAAGAACTCTAAAAATAGAAATCACAAATTAAACATCTTTAAAACGTGTTTTGTTTATTTCTCCCCTTTCAATTTCAAATTATTTCCATCTCTTCTTAAAGGACATTTATATTATATAAGAACTATCATACCGAATTTCAGATTCTAGCATTTTCAATACAGAAAATTCGCAATTCGATAATATTTTTTGCTCTTGCACTCCTCCCCTCTAAAGCAGGGACATTTATCATCATTTGGCCACCAACGCTTTTGAAATCGGTTCGGTACGTATAGAGATTACCCCTACAAAAAAGGTTCTCTTTTATAATATTAGTAGAGATTGTGAGACTATTAATGACTACACTATTAATGATTTTTTAAAAGTTATATTCGACATGATGGAAAGCCAGTGGAATATGTCTTGAGTAAAAGAGGCAATCGTTAACGTGCTAAAAAGTATATATATATATATTTTTAATTTAAAATTCATGAGGTTAATTTTTCATACGTTCCTGTAATTAATTCGTAGTTATCTTACAAGAACTTTACCTTGTTATTGCATTTGCCTGAATAAATTGTTTGTAAAAATTGATAAATGCAAAATATCAACACTGGTATAAAATATATTTTTTTACAATATTTTCATTTTTAATTTCGAAAAATATTCAATCTGAATATTAAATAAGGAATATGCCAGAATCCAGTTTCTATCCTGTATAGGTAAAATACAACTTATCTAAATGCATTTATTGTTTTTAAACAAAACCTGTCAAAAAATCTTTCTGTCACATACATTATCCTATTATTCAGAAATAAATAAAAGAAATTTTACATTACTGTTTTCTTTTTCATTTTTAGATGCGTTCGTAAATACATAACATACATAAAATACATACATAATATTTATTGTTGTTGTGTAATCCATCTGTCTATTTTTCTGCATATAACTGCTCAAAAACTATCCAACCGAATGGTTCGAAATTTAATATACAAGTGGGTAAGTGTGATCGAAGATTGCACAGAAGGTTTCGTTTAATATCTCCTTCAAAATATTTTATCATTAAATTAACAAGATTCATTAAATTAACAGAATACTGAATTCTTCCCCTAAATGCTGCTTTGATTGCATAGATTTGTTGATTTCTCCATCAGTATCTACAGATTTAGTGAAGATACGCAAGTAAATAAAATTATTTATAAAAGTAAAATGTTATAAAGCTTAGCATAAATTTAAGGGAGACCAAACCGGTCACCAGAGACAGCTAGCAATTTAAATGAACAGGAATTTAATAAATAAAAGAAAATTCACTTCGCATGTCAAAATAGAGGATAAATATGATGTTATGAGATGAAAGAAAAACATTTTCCACGTGATTTATTTAATCCATCAATTTATGTTGCATACATTATAATTTTATTTAAACTTGCGTGTAACAATTAGATAAAATGAAATTTAATTTTTGAAATTTACACTACTGCAAATTTTTAAACTTATAAATATCGCACATTTTCAATTTTTACACAATCGTTTAGGGGAAAAATGTACTTTTAAATGCAAAGTGTTTAAACGCTGTATCTCGATTTATTTTTAAGATATTAGTTTTTTATAGTTTTTAATACCAATTTTGTAATTGTGGCAACAGAAGTACTCCATTTCTTTTTAAAGCGTAAAAATAAAAATAAAAATAAAAATTATATCTTTTAAAATTTGCATGCAACAATGAGTAGAAAAAAAACTTCATAACAAGTGGGTAAGTGTGATCGCAGATCGCACAGAGGGTTTCGTTTAATATCTTTTTCAAAACGTTTTATCCTTAAATTAACAAACGAAAATAGATTTTTCGGCGCCATTTCGGATTTATTCATCAATCGCGTCAACAGAACAGAATACTGAATTCTTCCCCTAAATGCCGCTTGGATCGCATAGATTTGTTTGTTTATCCATCAATATTCCATTATCTCCATTTCTTTTTAAAATTTAAAAAATAAATACTTTTTACGTTTTTTAAACTTGCGTGCAACAATTAGCAGAAAAAAAAATTCAAAAGAATGGATTGATGATATTAAAAAATTTTTTTTAATTAAAATAGTAGTCTTTTCCACAATTTTATGATTTGTTGTATGACAGGAAGTATTCAGCTATAAGTATACAAAATTCGAACGCTCTGGCTTATACAGTTTTTGTGTACGTACACTGTTACAGACAGACAGCAAACAGAGACGAATAGAGTTTCGTCAGATGAACGAAACGAAAAAAATTTTGTGCAGTCATTTTAAATTTTATGATAATCGAGTGAAAATTTAAAAGATACTTAAAAAAAAATTCTTGGTTCTATTAAGTCCTATCATACATAATTAATTCAATGATATCCCTTGATAGGTATTGATTCTAGACTATCATGGCAATTATTATATTAAAACCGATCAAATGTAATTAATTTTTAGATATCCCATCCAGGTTGCCATGATTATCATTCTATTAAATCTTCTCGAACGCAAATAATTTAATGATATCCCATGAGAAGTAATGATTCTAAGTTCCCATGATGATTGCGTCCTATGTGAAATCGCAGGGTTGCCACGCTACCTGGAGAACCTGGAAAACTGGGAAAACATAGGAAACTTTAAATCTCTTCCCAAAACAGGGAAAATCCAGGGACATTTTTTTAAAAACCTAAAAAATCTGGAAAACACAGGGAATTTGGTAATGGCGAATTGTAATATTTCTAATTAGCCTTCATACATGCATATATTTTTTCGCACTCAACATGGAATAAATGCATTGCAGTACAGGGAAAATACAGGGAATTTTTTTTTCAAGATTAGAGTGGCAACCCTGAATCGAACAACATTATTTCCATACTATTAAATTTCATATACATATAATCATAATAAATTTGTATTCATCCGTTTATGTATGAAGGTGCAGAAATTATTCCACCAAGATCTGAATATTTATAAAACTAGTTATAGTACGAACGCATCTCATTTGACACAGTTCACGTACAATTTATGACTTGTTTCGTAAATTTATTATTCAGTTACCGAAAATGACATAAAAATGAAAATAACCAGTGCTTAACTTCTTTTTTTATTATTATTCCTATTACACTAATTTTCACTCAAATTAATTCACTTGTGTTCATAATTATTAATCCTATTCTTAATAGTTTAAATATAGTATAAAGTTTTCAAACTTATCATATATCTTGCCACTATCCAACGCAAATCGAATCAAGTGTGTTTCGAATCATTTGAGCATTAGTGTATAAGAATGGTGGTTTAAATCATTTTTCTGAGCTATTCCATATTATCATCAGTCTTATAATTTTCAGCTATTCGATTATTTCCGAATATAGTTCTAAATAGATCTAGACTCAGCTGCATTTACATAATAATTACAAATGATCCCTTTAAAGGCACATTTACAAATATTATATAGGTAAATAATCTAAACAGTGATGTTATGATATATATGTAATATTTATGATCAATCTCTTCCTAAATGCTTGAAACGTATTCACATTATTTATGCAATGCTTTGCATTTAAGATTTGAGTGTAGATATTGTAAAGTTTACTTAAAACCTGAAATCTTTAAAAGTTGATAAAAAAAAAACAAAAAAAAACATGATGTTAAAGTATATTTGACTATGTTATATATCTGGAAATTCATGAATTTTATATCAATAAATAAAATAAATAGTGTTGTTTGCAAAATATTTTTTATTTAAATAGATTTATTCAAATTCAAGGTTTGTATTATGTATCTTGAACAAATTTAAACACCGAAGAAAAAAATGTCTTTATTAAATGTATGTGTAATGTTTTAATTTGATTTATATAAAAGACGCATATCTTAAAAATTATAAAGACCAGTAGTAAATTTGTGCATTTTAGGAAAAAAGGCTTTCAAATATTCTCCTTTTCAACTATTTCATTTGAAATAAATTCGTTTAATTCTTTTTCATATTTCGTCGAAATTTGGAGCAACAATTATTCCAATTTCAAACTAGTCGTCGGGGGCCACCGTAATACTTACCCATCATGGATATGCATAATATGAAAATTAAACATGTGTAAACTATTAATAAAAAGCATTGCAAATCCGAATCAAAATATAAGCGTGTATTTAAATATTTCTAATATACCATAGTAATGCTTTATTAAGGAATTGATGATGAACCAATTTCGACAGATTATATAAAATGCCAAACTACTCAAATAGTACTGAATTGCGTAAAAGAAACATCCTTATAACTCCAAAAATAATAATCATATTAACTAACTGTTTACTGCGCCGGATTAAGCATCTCATTTCCAATTAAAATATATGTTCGAACTGAAATTTGGATGAAATACAGGTCATAAAAATCAAAAGATATGGAAAACATAATTATAAATATCTCGGCAAATAATAATTCGATCGACTTCGTTTTATATGCCAAAATTTGTGTTATTTTATTGCCTTTTACGTCTACTAGTTAAAATAAAAAAAATCCGAAATTTTTTATATACCTTTAATCAGAATGAATTTTTCGAGAGTCCGAAAAAATAGTTCCGTATAATCGATGTTACTGAAATTAAATAGATGTCGTCCCATTCTTACATACTAAGTACATACAAAATTTCAAGTCTCTATCTCAATTTGTTTGGGAGATAGAGCTTTTAAAGACACATAAACAGACACACATACAGACGGACAGACAGCAATTTTTTTTTCTAAAAATATGTTTTTCGGAATCTTTAGTATCTGAAACGTGTAAATCCGGCAAATTTTTTTTTTCGATTATCAAAACGATTGCAAGACTTACCCTATACTATGTATGATGGGTAAGTAAAAATGTTAGCAAATTTTTATCAGTAGTGGGAACTGATTGATATTTGATATATTGAGAAAGAATCAAAAACGACAGGGAATTAATCATTGCATTTTATTAAATTTGATTGCTTTCTGTAAGATTATTTGTATTACCAGTAAAATTTATTTTACAGTGTTACAAATGAAGAAAAAATATATATTTAAAGCACATGCATATGTACAGTAAAATAACTGTTTCAATACGTTCCGAAATACATTAACATTTCTATAGACATAGAGCAGGGACTGTCATCATAAATTTCTTATCATTATTGTGTGAAAAACTACAAAAGTATGCTCATGATTTATAAAATGTTGCCACTTAATTAAATGATCAGGGCAATAAGTTAAAAAAATTATGAAAAATGTAGGAAAATTGAAAAAATATATGTATAATGATAAAATAAAACAGTAACCATCATTCCTCTAATAATAAAACATCATATTTTCGGGCATGCCGGTAAATACGAAAGTTTCCTGCATGGTGGTGGGTCACGAATTTTTCTTTAATATTGGCTGATGCGAAAAAATGTAGTACTCTTCTTTTATATTGACAATTTGCAATTGAATTGTTTCAAATTTCGTATTTTTAAATAAAAATATGTATCATCAAATTTTATGAAACTAATAATTCCTTATTACTTAAGCTTAAAACATTATTTTAATTAAATGTTTGCCAAATTTATATCGGTCATTCTTTATGTAACGAGAAATTCTTCTGGAATAAATTCCCTCATATATTCTGAATTTATTGCTTGAATAAATAAGTTTTGGTGCTAGGATCTAAACCGCTTCCCACTGTATTTGCACTGAATAACGAATTGCATGTTCTAGCTCCTTTCCCAATAAATTTCAGTCTGTTTGTAAATGAAAATTAAATCATAAATATTTTAGTAATCGATGTATTTTTCTTTAACAAATAACACTATCTTTTATTCTTGGGAGAGAAATGTATAATGAATTATAAAGTGAATTTCAAGGAAAAAAAAGATAGATATATTATCCCTGTAATACGTAAAACTAACTGACAGATATAAGTATCAGAAGGCAATTATGTAATATAGTGTTGTTATTTTTAATCTATGTTTATTTTTCTTAGATTGTTTCACCATATTTTCTTAACATCCTCCATATTTCTTATAAATCAAAAAATAATTATATTCAAATCTATAATTTCGACAATTAAGAGCAGAGATGTGCTATTCTAAATTTTGTGTTATTACAGTTACACCAAAATCTAAACAGCAACAATTTATGACAAGTTCTAACTTAAATCTGCAGTTTTCTGAATATATATGCGTTAGTTTTTCAAAGAAAATCATTGCAGTAATAGTAAAAAACCTGGATAGAAGCGCCATCTCTTGAGCTATTTACTCCAAACATTCAAGGATACTAATTTATATTAGGGACTAACTGAATCTGAAATTTTATTAAAATTCATGCATTAGTTTCTGAGATAGGGCTAGTGCGATAATCTTTAATAATGTCGAATTTCACTCTAAAAAGTAATCAGTACCATATTATATCAAGGACAAACAGAATCTGGGGATTTATGAAAATCCGCCCATTAGTTCTCGCGGATTTCTATTGCAAAAATCGCAAAAAATGCAGCATAACAGTACCACCTGTTGGGCGATATACGCTAAAATCTAATCAGCTTCAGTTTATATTGAGATCTAACTAAATCTAAAGTTTTGTGAAATTCCATGAATTAATTCTTAGGATAAAGCGCCCACATTTTTTTTGTCACATATAGAGGGACAGACAGACTCACTGACAGACATTTTGTAGAAATAGGATTTTTGGATTATCTGACTTGTAACGTGTAAATCCGTCGAAAACCGGAATTCAAAAACTTTCACAAATCCAATACTTTTTTCTTGTAAAAAAAAAAAGAAAAAATGTGAGTGGAAAGAAAAAAATATGTAATGAGAAAATAAAATAGTAACCGCCATTCCTCTAACAAAAAAACATCATGTTTTGGGACATGCCGGTAAACATGAGATTTTCCTGCATGGTGATGCATCACGATTTTCTCCTGCATATCAGCTGATGCAAGAGAATATAGTACTCTTCTTTTGTTTTAACAATATTTATTTGAATTATTTCAATTTTTGTTTTATTTTTTAATAAAAATATGTAGCAGATAGTTTTATGAAACTAATAAATTATTCTTTAATTACTTAAGCTTAAAACATTATTTTAATGAAATGCTTGTCAAGTTTAAATCCATCTTTTTTTAACAACTAGAAATTCTTCTCGAATAATTTCATTCTTATATTCCGAATTTATTGCTTGAATAAATAAGTTTTGGTGATAGGATCTAAACCTCTTCCCACTGTGTTTGCACTCAATAATGAATTGTATTCGCTAGAACGCCTCTTTCCCAATAAATTTCAGTCTGTTTGTAAAAGAAAATTAAATCATAAATATTTTAGTAATCGATGTATTTCCCTTTAACAAATAACACTATCTCTGATTCTTGTGAGAGAAATGTGTAAGAATTACAAAATAAATTTCGAGAAAGATAAAAATAAATATTTATCCTTGTAATACGTAAAACTTACTGACAGATGTAAGCTTCAGAAAGCAATTATGTAATATAATTATTATTTAATCTGTGGTGAATTTTTCCTTATATTGTTTCACCATACTTTCTTAACATCCTTAATATCTCTTATAAATAAAAAAATATATTACGAATAAAATTTATACTTTCGACACTTAAAACAGACATGTTCTGTTCCAAATTTTGTTGATTCATAGAAAAACAACAGCAAAAAAAGTTTTGTCCCTTACATAACTCGAAAATAAAAGCCTAATTCCATAGTTAGGCTTTATAACATACATTCAAACATCACAGAAGTTTTTTTTTTTTTTTTTTTCAAATCATAACCATACTCTTAGAATCATTTTTTGATATAGAATTACTTACAGTAATATCCAACTTATATTTCTCGGATCTTTTATATGCATATATACGTATTATCATCATCATAATCTATCATTTTCGAACCACTGTTGGAGTAGGTCTCCTCAAGATTTTTCCAATACTTCCTATCTAGTACTTTAGTCATCCAAGTTATACCAGCCACATTTCTGATTTCGTCACTTCACCATACCTGAGGTCGTCTTCTTGGTTGTTTTACATCGCTAGGATATCACTGTGCTTCACAAATTATCTTGTCTTTTTGTAATTTGCCCAGCCCACTTCCATTTTAGCTGTTTAATTTTTTTCAATGATGTCAAAAACATTCGTCTGACTTCTTATGCAGATATCCTCATCCTGTCTCTTCTAGTTATGCCTAGCATGAAACTTTCCATACGTCTCTGTGTTGTTTGTAATCTTTGTAGCATCGGTTTTGTAAGTATCCATGTTTCTACTCAGTAGAATAGTGCAGGTGAAACACATTGATTAAACAGATTTATTTTCAAACAAAGAGGAATATTACTATTCAGAATAATATTGTTCTTCCTCAAAAACCCTCTCTCCATTTCTTATCCTTGTATTGATTTCATTCATGATATTATTATCCTATAATATTTACTGTCCAAGGTACACATAGCTTTGCACTTCTTGAATCTCATATATTTTAAACCATAAATTTTGCTTTATACACAAAAAAATTATATCATTTAAGATTACTTCACATTTTATTAATTAAAATTTCTAGTAAGAACATGTTTATTTTATTTGAAAATTATGGGCAAGAAATTATAATAATTTAAAAGACTTTTGGACACATGATATCTGGGTAGGTAGAATATTTAGTACAATTTGTAAATAGTCCTGCATTTTCATAATGAACTGCAAGTAGTTTCTCGTTTATTTGATATGCTGTGTTCTTTGTTTCACTTATCGTCTCTGTCTTTTTACTTAAAAATATTCTAAATTGCCTAGTTTTTATTCTTTTTTAAGAATTCAGATATATAGAGAAATTTATGTTCCCTATTCCTTTTCCGCTTGCGTAGATGCTGTTTATCTCCTTGTGATAAACAGGTCGCTTTTCATGAATTCGAAGACGTGGACATCAAATTACCAAACAATATACGCTGCATAGCGTATATCAAAAATTTCATTTTGCTTGAGATTTTTCCAACCATATTTATACCTTACACTAAAAAAAATTGTTTATTTTACTGCATAATACTGGCAATTATGAACAGTTTACAACTGTAAAATAAGCAGTAATATAATGCATTTTAAATAAATTAAACTGTGCATAAACTTCTAGCTAATTTTTTAATAGAAAAGCGTATTTTCTTGGACATAGCACAAACGAGCCCTAACAAAACAGGATTTATTGAAGCATTTTTAAATTTTGTTTACTTTTACTTTCCTCTATCTTAAAAGAAGAAAACATTGGATTCACAAAAAAATTCTACATCTGTGGTTTTCGATGTATTTATACATTTTACAGGGTCTGTAACACGACTTGATATAATACCTGTCTGTAAGTGGGTCTGTATGTAACAAAAACATTGAGGGCATTTTATTTCAAGAACTAATGAACGTAATTTCAGTAAACGTTAGATTCAATTAGACCTTGATGCAAACTGTTGCTGATTAGATTTTGGTGCATATCACCCAATAGGTCGCGTTGCTATGGCGCATTTTTCTGTAATTTTGCAATAGTTCTCTCTGAAGAATTAACATATGGATTTTCATCAACCTTCAGACCCAGTTACAAGTTGAGTTTGGTTGTTACTTATTGGGAGTGTATAAAACGCAGCAGGTGGCGCTGCTATGCTTCATTTTTCTCTATTTCAGCAATAGCTCTGTCTGAAGAACTAATGTACAGAATATAATGAAACTTTAAATACAGGTAGATTTTAATATAAATAAGTGTTTATTAGTTTTTTGTGTATATTGCCCAATAAATGAAAACTCTCGCTGCATTTTGTGCGATTTTCGTAAGCGCTCAAACACTAATTGACATTATTTCATCTTTCAGAGAACTCTAGATTCAGTTGAACGTTGAGTTAGTTGTTACTGATTAAATTTGGTGTAAATCACACAACAGGTAACGTTGCTATGCTAAAGTTTTCACTATTTTCTCAAAATCTACAAGTCAAAATTTAATACGCGCAGTTGAATTAAACTTAATATTCGGTTTCATTTTCACGTAGATCTTTAGTAGCCTTTGTGTGCATTAAATAACAAATGTTGATATTACATTTTTTGAATTGGAAATTTTCAGTTGAGGACATCTAAAAGGCTAAATTCCAAAATTCAATGATTTTTTTTCATTTTTCTTTTTCTTTTTTTATGCTGCGATACTTGTATCTTCTTGTTAGATGAGTCCAATTCAATTAATCTATTTATTTTTACAATCATCATGATGGCAAAGATTGTCAATTTTGACACTGTGACAGCGAGTTGTGAATTATTAAGATGTATGAGATAGAAGAAAGATTTGGGATTGGCACATTTGACTAACTACATGTTGTCATTACAAAATAGACTTGGAAGATTTATGGTCTTGACTCTATCTTTCATAAAGATTCTGCTGAAATCTCATATTCGAAAAAAATTGGACATAGCACAGACATTCTTTTACGCGTTCATAAAATGTGTTACATTTCCTTACTTTTTCTGCAATTCTCTATCATTAGTAAAGCTTAGATGTTAAATTTAAAGGATAATTAATTTTAGAAAATTAATAATTTATACAGCTCATGTTTAAATTAATCATCCAACTTTTCACTCCTACATGTAACATATGAAAACGTAATAAACGCTCTTAAAATTTATGTGTATTACTTAATTTCCAAAGTAGCTGATCAATGAAATTTTACAGTAAGAAAATCAATACCCTTACACTTAATGTGAAACTCATTTTGTCAACATTGTCGATTTTCGCAACAGAAAACTGCTTTAGCTTTATGTTTTTTAGAAATTTTCAAAATATGCTTTCAAAAGCGCGCTATAATTAAAATTTAGACACTGTTCCTTCGAGAAATTTCAAAGAATTTTTAAAAGCAAGCGTTTCCGATTCAAAATGTTTGGTTGTTATGATTTCAACACCTCTTCTTCAATAATGCAAATTATAACTACCATTTAATAAAACTTTGATATTTTAGAGTTTAAACCTTTTAAAGCGCAATTAATTAAATATATGCATTAAGTTAGGTGAAAGTTTTAGAGAATTAAATTTTTTAAATGCATATACTACATTTAAGGCGGCATAGGGTAATTGATATTGTTATGATGTGTATGTTTTCTAAAATAGAAAAACTAAAATTTGAAAAAATGCAAACAACTGAAAATAATTGAGATATTTATACATTACCCCATGCATCAACAGTAATTTTACAGTCTACTTAGATAAGAATTAATGCATAGAGCAATTGCCATTTGCTTGATTGTAAAACATGCGTTACCTGATTGACAATCTGATTTTAGCAGCAATACTTCAGTTGAATTTTCCAGTTGAGTTTAACAATGTTATCAGCTGATTCCATATTTGCGATGTCATAGGCTATAGGATGAGAAGAGTCATTCTCACGAAAAGTCATCCTTTACTATTCCGAAAGAATAAATATCAGGAAATGTAGCAAATTTTCTAATATTTTCATTCATATGTATATTTAATTTTACGAAAGCTCTTTAATACATTTTAACAAAACGCTTTTAATATTTACTCTAATCTTTTAATGAAAATACATCAATTTGAAGTTTGATAAAAATTTATACCATTAATTTAGAAAATGTTATTATCATGGAAATTGTGAAAAACACCGCGTTAGACAACAATAATATCTTTAATTTTGTCGTTTAATTGGGGTATTTGTTGTATTTAGATTTTATGCAATTAAGTTTAAATATATCTAATTCTCTCTCTCAACCGGGTACTTTTTTGACATCTTTATTTTTATTATTTTTAATGCATACCTGCAATCAGTATTGAATTCAGACACTTTTTTCCGGTCGGCCCTTGATTTCAACACTGCCTGCAATAGACAAAAACCATAGGTGCAGATTCACGGTCGCCAGTCGCATATACAAAATCGCACTAAATTTTTGGTTTGGAGACTAATCTTCTATATTTACCTTTGAGTATTTTTACATTTTTATGGAACATTGCGCTTATTTTATTTATTTTTTTTTTGCGATAATCTAAAGAAAATTGCGGTTTTTTCCCAAGACCTTTTTATTAAAATATTGGTTTTTTCGCGATTTTTTGTCGAAATTTGCATTTTTTCGCGATTTTTTGATAAAATTTGTGGGCAGGTGGACGGGGATTGCGGTCCTTAGATTAAATTCACGTTTCTTCTGCAATCTGTTGACGAAAGTCACGTTTTCCCATAATTTACTGACGAAATTCGCATTTTTTCTGCAATCTGTTGACGAAATTTGAGTTTATTTGCAATACTTTGACGAAATTTGCTTGGGTTTTTTGCGATTGTTCGAAAATATTAGCGTTTTTTTCTTACTGACGATTGAAAAAATTAATTTTTCAGCGAATATTTTTGAAATTCTTGTTATTTCTCAGATATATTTTTTATCTCTGAATTTTCGAAACCGAATGCCTTAAATTTTCGAAAAAATCGAAACAGAATTACCCCTGTAGTCTGTGAAAAGGTACTTTTTTAAAGACAACGTTCTTATGTGTTCTTGGAAAATAGATGTTTAAATTGTATTTTAGTTTTTATGCTACAAATTAACCTCACACATTCACATTATTTATATGTACTATTGCATGACAAAATGAAAATAAGAAATATTGTTTTCATAATATTCTTTATTATCATGACTGCTTACTTCATTCTTAAAGATTTTTTTAAATATCTATCTTGGCAAACCTTACTTTCTGAATGTGCATACCTTAAAATATATATTGTATTTGAATTATATCCAAATTAAAAGAATTTTGCGAATAAATAAAATGTTTGATATAATTGTATTTATTATTATTATTATTATTTTGTACATGTTTAGATTATTTTTCATTTTCAGTTCACAGATTTTTCTCCCAACTAAACGTTTTAGTTTTTTATGCATTTCTTTTCCAATGTGACAACTGGATCATTTAGGTTTTGGAGTCACAGGCTCCTTAAAAATTTTAGGAATCTGCACCTACAATGAAAACATGGTAATAATCTCTTAAAACCTCAGCTAAAAAATACGTTAAGCCAAAATTTCCTCATCTCAAGATTTGAAAGTCAGCTTCTTGTACAGAGCTAAAACCACTCGAGTGAATAAGTTGTTTTTAAGCAATTTAAATCAAGATGAGAAATTTAAGTAAGCAATTTAAATCACATTTGAAAAGTAACTTATTCACGATCCAATAAATTACAAATATTTTCTGAGAATCCAAATCCAAACTGTTGTTTTAAGAGTGGTTTACCTTTTTCCTTCACTGTTATGTGTATATTTTAGAGCTGTTAAATTTATGAGCTGACTGGGTTATTCTTGTAATATGTCTAGAACTTCTTAGCAGCAAATATTTCAGATTAGAACCAATATGTTTTGTATATGATTATTAGTTACCGATTTTAACGTTGTTTTCCAGGATTGTACGTAGAAAAAAAAACAATTTTCTTGTACTTATAAAGTTTCAGTTATTAGAACTTCCTTAAAGATATATCGGGTGAGTTATGTTAAACAGGTTTTGTATATAGGGTGTATCAGAAATTTTTCAACAAACGTAAATGAATTAGACCAGGGGCCGGCCGTCGATTTTCCTATGTATCGAGTACAAAGACCGGGCATACATCAAAATGTAGGTTTCAATGTGCACATTAAGAATATCACTAGCTGCCAGGTCCTATCCTGTTGGAACCCGATGGCAGCCGCACTTTTATGACGTCAATTTCGAGTGTTTACCTATGTATCGAGTATAAGAACCAGACATACATCAAAATGTAGGTTTCAATGTGCACATTAAGAATATCACTGGCTGCCACTTACATCAAAATGTAGGTTTCAATGTGCATATTAAGAATATTACTGGCTGCCAGGTCCTATCCTGCCGGAACCTGATGGCAGCCGCACTTTTATGACGTCAATTTCGAGTGTTTACCTATGTATCGAGTATAAGAACCAGACATACATCAAAATGTAGGTTTCAATGTGCACATTAAGAATATCACTGGCTGTCAAGTCCTATCCTGCAGGAACCCGGTGGCAGCCGCACATTTATGACGTCAATTTTGAATGTTTGCTTATGTATCGAGTACAAGGACAGGACATACATCAAAATGTAGGTTACAATGTGCACATTAAGAATATCACACTCTGCCAGGTCCAATCCTGCCGGAACCGGCTGGCAGCCTCAATTTTAAGACGTAAATTTTGAGTGTCTATCTATGCATCGAATTTAAGGTCCGGACGTACATCAAAATGCAGGTTTGAAAATGTATATTAACAATACAAGGGTTTGCTTTGTCCAATTTTACCAGAACCAGGCGGCAGCTACACTTTTATGACATCAATTTTGAATGTCAAAATTATGTATCGAATTTAAGGACCATATATAAATAAATATGAAGTTTTAAAATAGCTCATTAATAATATCATGGTCTGTCATGTCCAATCCTGCCGGAAACAAGTGGCAGACCCTTTTTTATTATGTCATTTTTGAGTGTTTACCTATGTATCGGACCTGACAGACAGTGATATTCTTAATGTGCATTTTGATACCTACATTTTGATGTATGTCCGGTCCTTGTACTCGATACATAGGTAAACACTCAAAATTGACGTCATAAAAGGGCGGCTGCCATCGGGTTCCAACAGGATAGGACCTGGCAGCTAGTGATATTCTTAATGTGCACATTGAAACCTACATTTTGATGTATGTCCGGTCCTTCTACTCGATACATAGGCAAACACTCAAAATTGACGTCATAAATGTGCGACTGCCACCGGATTCCGGCAGGATAGAACCTGGCAGCCAGTAATATTCTTAATGTGCACATTGAAACCTACATTTTGATGTATGTCCGGTCCTTGTACTCGATGCATAGGTAAACACTCAAAATTGACGTCATAAAAGTGCAGCTGCCACCGGGTTCCGGCAGGATAGGAACTGGCAGCGAGTGATATTGTTAATGTGCACATTGAAACCTACATTTTGATGTATGTGGCAGCCAGTGACATTCTTAATGTGCACATTGAAACCTACATTTTGATGTATGTCCGGTCCTTGTACTCGATACATAGCAAACACTCAAAATTGACGTCATAAATGTGCGGCTGCCACCGGATTCCGGCAGGATAGGACCTGGCAGCCAGTAATATTCTTAATGTGCACATTGAAACCTACATTTTGATGTATGTCCGGTCCTTGTACTCGATACACAGGTAAACACTCAAAATTGACGTCATAAAAGTGCGGCTGCCACCGGGTTCCGGCAGGATAGGATCTGGCAGCGAGTGATATTGTTAACGTGCACATTGAAACTTGCATTTTGATGTATGTGGCAGCCAGTGATATTCTTAATGTGCACATTGAAACCTACATTTTGATGTATGTCTGGTCCTTATACTCGATACATAGGTAAACACTCAAAATTGACGTCATAAAAGTGCGGCTGACACCAGGTTCTGGCAGGATAGGACCTGGCAGCCAGTGATATTCTTAGTGTGCATATTGAAACCTACATTTTGATCTATGTCTGGTACTTGTACTCGATACATAGGAAATTCGACGGCCGGCTCCTGGTCTAAATGAACTCATGAAGACGATCAAAAAATGCAACAGAACATGAAGTCGCAAATGATGTTTAAAGTATGAATATCGATAAAATGATTCTGTAAATAGACAAACTGAGATAAGAAAGAAACACACCAAAAAATTATTTATTGCACAGAATAGGTACAACAAAGCTCGTGATGCCAACTAAAGCAAATATTTTTCAACAATTGTTCAAAGTGTCGACTGTGGGCATTATTACACATAGTACATCTACGAAGGAAAGACTGGCGGACACGCTCGAAAAATCCGGGAGAAGTTGGAAATTTTGCATAAGTGGAATCCTGTTCACATATTTGTTTGGCTTTCTTCCACCTCTTTGTTATCTCTTTCTGACCGTATATCCACAAAGTGAATGGAAAGCCAGCTTCGTGCTACTAACCAGTTCTAAAGAAAAGCAGCGTGCGAGATTTCAATATTTTTATTAGTTTTGCGATTTTCACCCTTTAAACGTCACTTGGGACATGAAAATTTATTAAATCCATTAGAATTTTAAATCACACAATTTTAAGAACTTCATCTTTCATATAAACATCTGAATAAAATATAAATTACTTGAGAGAGGTATTACAAAAAATTAAAAACAAATAACATTGACGTGTTCAAGTCCTAATCTAATAAGAACCATAATCTTAATAAAAATAAAAATAAAAAATCGTTTCACGGTTAATACAAATGGCACGCGACAATGAGATGTAAACAAAAATTACGCAATCTATTGTATACAATACGCAATCTCTTAGCATAAAATTTTAATTAAACAGCAAAAGATAATGTTTTATATAAAAAATTCATTTAGATGCAAATATCTGGAACTGAACATTAATCTTTTTTGTTTATTTTTTATGATTAATTTTGAAAGCATTTGAAAATAATTGCTTTTAAAAGAATTGAATTTGAAGTATTCCAAACATTCAAATTAGTAAAAAGGAATTTAATTTCTTGTCTAAATTATTTTTCACGCTTTTAAGCATATTATACTTAAAGACATAAAAATTGATATTGCTGTGATTTAACGGATTTTATATAGTTATTATTGAATGTCATTATACAGGGTGCAATGAAACATGGGGTGGAATATGAAACCCGTGCAAATCCTCATGTATTATATTACAGAAAAAGCTGACTTAAATTATTACATAGGCATTACTGGAAGAAAACTTTGAATTAGAAAAGGTGAACATGAATCTGATTTTAAATTTGGTCCTACTAACACTGCTTTATCTAGATTACATTTAGATGAGGGGGATAAAAATTCTAATTAATGAACGCACACTATGTTTCGTTTCAAATTGTTGTCTAAAGTTCATTTTAAGAGAGTCCTTTGGAATTTACATGCGTAAAAAAGTTTTGTTTGCACAGATACAGTTTCTTTTATTATTCCCAAGTTATGGTTAGAGTTTATGAATAAATTCATCTTCAAAGCTTCAATAGGATGAACCAAGTTGAAAGTAATTTTAGATCATAGTCTATTTTTAATTTAATTAATTAATTTTACTTTTATTTATTTATTTTTTACAATAGATTGCGTAATTTTTGTTTACATCTCATTGTCGCGTGCCATTTGTATTAACCGTGAAACGATTTTTTATTTTTATTTTTATTAAGATTATGGTTCTTATTAGATTAGGACTTGAACACGTCAATGTTATTTGTTTTTAATTTTTTGTAATACCTCTCTCAAGTAATTTATATTTTATTCAGATGTTTATATGAAAGATGAAGTTCTTAAAATTGTGTGATTTAAAATTCTAATGGATTTAATAAATTTTCATGTCCCAAGTGACGTTTAAAGGGTGAAAATCGCAAAACTAATAAAAATATTGAAATCTCGCACGCTGCTTTTCTTTAGAACTGGTTAGTAGCACGAAGCTGGCTTTCCATTCACTTTGTGGATATACGGTCAGAAAGAGATAACAAAGAGGTGGAAGAAAGCCAAACAAATATGTGAACAGGATTCCACTTATGCAAAATTTCCAACTTCTCCCGGATTTTTCGAGCGTGTCCGCCAGTCTTTCCTTCGTAGATGTACTATGTGTAATAATGCCCACAGTCGACACTTTGAACAATTGTTGAAAAATATTTGCTTTAGTTGGCATCACGAGCTTTGTTGTACCTATTCTGTGCAATAAATAATTTTTTGGTGTGTTTCTTTCTTATCTCAGTTTGTCTATTTACAGAATCATTTTATCGATATTCATACTTTAAACATCATTTGCGACTTCATGTTCTGTTGCATTTTTTGATCGTCTTCATGAGTTCATTTAGACCAGGAGCCGGCCGTCGAATTTCCTATGTATCGAGTACAAGTACCGGACATAGATCAAAATGTAGGTTTCAATATGCACACTAAGAATATCACTGGCTGCCAGGTCCTATCCTGCCAGAACCTGGTGTCAGCCGCACTTTTATGACGTCAATTTTGAGTGTTTACCTATGTATCGAGTATAAGGACCAGACATACATCAAAATGTAGGTTTCAATGTGCACATTAAGAATATCACTGGCTGCCACATACATCAAAATGCAAGTTTCAATGTGCACGTTAACAATATCACTCGCTGCCAGATCCTATCCTGCCGGAACCCGGTGGCAGCCGCACTTTTATGACGTCAATTTTGAGTGTTTACCTGTGTATCGAGTACAAGGACCGGACATACATCAAAATGTAGGTTTCAATGTGCACATTAAGAATATTACTGGCTGCCAGGTCCTATCCTGCCGGAATCCGGTGGCAGCCGCACATTTATGACGTCAATTTTGAGTGTTTGCTATGTATCGAGTACAAGGACCGGACATACATCAAAATGTAGGTTTCAATGTGCACATTAAGAATGTCACTGGCTGCCACATACATCAAAATGTAGGTTTCAATGTGCACATTAACAATATCACTCGCTGCCAGTTCCTATCCTGCCGGAACCCGGTGGCAGCTGCACTTTTATGACGTCAATTTTGAGTGTTTACCTATGCATCGAGTACAAGGACCGGACATACATCAAAATGTAGGTTTCAATGTGCACATTAAGAATATTACTGGCTGCCAGGTTCTATCCTGCCGGAATCCGGTGGCAGTCGCACATTTATGACGTCAATTTTGAGTGTTTGCCTATGTATCGAGTAGAAGGACCGGACATACATCAAAATGTAGGTTTCAATGTGCACATTAAGAATATCACTAGCTGCCAGGTCCTATCCTGTTGGAACCCGATGGCAGCCGCCCTTTTATGACGTCAATTTTGAGTGTTTACCTATGTATCGAGTACAAGGACCGGACATACATCAAAATGTAGGTATCAAAATGCACATTAAGAATATCACTGTCTGTCAGGTCCGATACATAGGTAAACACTCAAAAATGACATAATAAAAAAGGGTCTGCCACTTGTTTCCGGCAGGATTGGACATGACAGACCATGATATTATTAATGAGCTATTTTAAAACTTCATATTTATTTATATATGGTCCTTAAATTCGATACATAATTTTGACATTCAAAATTGATGTCATAAAAGTGTAGCTGCCGCCTGGTTCTGGTAAAATTGGACAAAGCAAACCCTTGTATTGTTAATATACATTTTCAAACCTGCATTTTGATGTACGTCCGGACCTTAAATTCGATGCATAGATAGACACTCAAAATTTACGTCTTAAAATTGAGGCTGCCAGCCGGTTCCGGCAGGATTGGACCTGGCAGAGTGTGATATTCTTAATGTGCACATTGTAACCTACATTTTGATGTATGTCCGGTCCTTCTACTCGATACATAGGCAAACACTCAAAATTGACGTCATAAATGTGCGACTGCCACCGGATTCCGGCAGGATAGAACCTGGCAGCCAGTAATATTCTTAATGTGCACATTGAAACCTACATTTTGATGTATGTCCGGTCCTTGTACTCGATGCATAGGTAAACACTCAAAATTGACGTCATAAAAGTGCAGCTGCCACCGGGTTCCGGCAGGATAGGAACTGGCAGCGAGTGATATTGTTAATGTGCACATTGAAACCTACATTTTGATGTATGTGGCAGCCAGTGACATTCTTAATGTGCACATTGAAACCTACATTTTGATGTATGTCCGGTCCTTGTACTCGATACATAGCAAACACTCAAAATTGACGTCATAAATGTGCGGCTGCCACCGGATTCCGGCAGGATAGGACCTGGCAGCCAGTAATATTCTTAATGTGCACATTGAAACCTACATTTTGATGTATGTCCGGTCCTTGTACTCGATACACAGGTAAACACTCAAAATTGACGTCATAAAAGTGCGGCTGCCACCGGGTTCCGGCAGGATAGGATCTGGCAGCGAGTGATATTGTTAACGTGCACATTGAAACTTGCATTTTGATGTATGTGGCAGCCAGTGATATTCTTAATGTGCACATTGAAACCTACATTTTGATGTATGTCTGGTCCTTATACTCGATACATAGGTAAACACTCAAAATTGACGTCATAAAAGTGCGGCTGACACCAGGTTCTGGCAGGATAGGACCTGGCAGCCAGTGATATTCTTAGTGTGCATATTGAAACCTACATTTTGATCTATGTCCGGTACTTGTACTCGATACATAGGAAATTCGACGGCCGGCTCCTGGTCTAAATGAACTCATGAAGACGATCAAAAAATGCAACAGAACATGAAGTCGCAAATGATGTTTAAAGTATGAATATCGATAAAATGATTCTGTAAATAGACAAACTGAGATAAGAAAGAAACACACCAAAAAATTATTTATTGCACAGAATAGGTACAACAAAGCTCGTGATGCCAACTAAAGCAAATATTTTTCAACAATTGTTCAAAGTGTCGACTGTGGGCATTATTACACATAGTACATCTACGAAGGAAAGACTGGCGGACACGCTCGAAAAATCCGGGAGAAGTTGGAAATTTTGCATAAGTGGAATCCTGTTCACATATTTGTTTGGCTTTCTTCCACCTCTTTGTTATCTCTTTCTGACCGTATATCCACAAAGTGAATGGAAAGCCAGCTTCGTGCTACTAACCAGTTCTAAAGAAAAGCAGCGTGCGAGATTTCAATATTTTTATTAGTTTTGCGATTTTCACCCTTTAAACGTCACTTGGGACATGAAAATTTATTAAATCCATTAGAATTTTAAATCACACAATTTTAAGAACTTCATCTTTCATATAAACATCTGAATAAAATATAAATTACTTGAGAGAGGTATTACAAAAAATTAAAAACAAATAACATTGACGTGTTCAAGTCCTAATCTAATAAGAACCATAATCTTAATAAAAATAAAAATAAAAAATCGTTTCACGGTTAATACAAATGGCACGCGACAATGAGATGTAAACAAAAATTACGCAATCTATTGTAAAAAATAAATAAATAAAAGTAAAATTAATTAATTAAATTAAAAATAGACTATGATCTAAAATTACTTTCAACTTGGTTCATCCTATTGAAGCTTTGAAGATGAATTTATTCATAAACTCTAACCATAACTTGGGAATAATAAAAGAAACTGTATCTGTGCAAACAAAACTTTTTTACGCATGTAAATTCCAAAGGACTCTCTTAAAATGAACTTTAGACAACAATTTGAAACGAAACATAGTGTGCGTTCATTAATTAGAATTTTTATCCCCCTCATCTAAATGTAATCTAGATAAAGCAGTGTTAGTAGGACCAAATTTAAAATCAGATTCATGTTCACCTTTTCTAATTCAAAGTTTTCTTCCAGTAATGCCTATGTAATAATTTAAGTCAGCTTTTTCTGTAATATAATACATGAGGATTTGCACGGGTTTCATATTCCACCCCATGTTTCATTGCACCCTGTATAATGACATTCAATAATAACTATATAAAATCCGTTAAATCACAGCAATATCAATTTTTATGTCTTTAAGTATAATATGCTTAAAAGCGTGAAAAATAATTTAGACAAGAAATTAAATTCCTTTTTACTAATTTGAATGTTTGGAATACTTCAAATTCAATTCTTTTAAAAGCAATTATTTTCAAATGCTTTCAAAATTAATCATAAAAAATAAACAAAAAAGATTAATGTTCAGTTCCAGATATTTGCATCTAAATGAATTTTTTATATAAAACATTATCTTTTGCTGTTTAATTAAAATTTTATGCTAATGGGATAAAAATTAAAACTCGTGTGTTCTTGGCAGTGAAATCATTTAAAAAAATACTAAACACGGTTAATGCAAATTAAATACCATTTTTAATGTAACAAATATTTATTTATTTTCCACGCATTTATTTAGTATTTATTTTTATTTATTGTAGCTATCGGTTCTTCAATTATAGAAATACGTAAAAAAAAATGTGAAAGCTAAAGATCAACCGAAACCGATATGTAATTTCAGTGATCTTCCTATTTTTGGCCGAAAACGAAAACGAAAATACTCCAAAAATGTAAAGTAACTAATGCATACATAAATATACATAATTTTTAATTACATGTAGGTATTCATTAAATATGCATAATTATTAATTAAAAATACTTAATTATTACACTTGTGGCCCAACTTGATTCTCGTAGCCTGTAGACCCAAAACGTTTTATTTTCATGTAAAATAAAACGTAATTAATTCATTAACAACTCAGAAATATTCTACACTGCTCAAAACAATTAAAGGATATTGCAGTTTTAGGTGGATTTCGTATCTGGGAAACTTTTTAGCTGATTGATACATGGTCGACACAGATAGTAGGTTATATGAGAATAAATTACACATGTTTGGCAGAAAAAAATGCATTTTATTGCGCACTTGTGTACAAAAGGAAAAAAACACAATTTGTGCGTATGAGAAAAAAAGAATAAGAAAATGTGTTATCTTCAAAGAAAATCATTTTCCGTAGGGGGTATGGTTTCCACGGGCGGCCAGCAACGTTGAACACCTTTGAGGCATGGACTCAATGAGGCTATTAATGACGAGTTGCGGTATTCTGCCCCACTCTTCCAGAAGAGCTCTTTCCAGTTCTTGGAGAGTTTGTGGGGGTTGTTGGCAGCCAGAAACTCGCCTTCCTAGAGCGTCCCAAACGTGATCGTTTGGATTCATGTCTAGAGAACATGCTGGCCATTCCATTCGAACGATTCCTTCCTCGAAAAGGAAATCCTTCACCAGGTTTGCCGATGTGGCCTGCAGTTATTATCCATTAAATGAAGTTATCTCCGATTGCTGCAGCGTAAGGGACTACAATAGGTCTGAGAATCTCATCCCTTTATCGGCGACCAGTCAGAGCTCCATCTAGAATGATGTAGAGGTCAGTGCGCCCGTCAATGGAGTTGCCACCATACACCAACACTCCTCCACTGCCAAATCTGACACCTTCGTGTACGAACGCAGGATTATTCCTATTGCCACGGTTCCTCCAGATGAAAATACGCCTATTATCCGGATGAACAGAAAAACGGGACTCGTCAGAAAACAGAATATTGCTCCATTCATTTCTCCTCCAGTTGACATGCTCGGTTGCCCACTCCCTGCGGTCGCGACGATGCCTTGATGTTAAACTAACACATACCATCGGTCGGCGAGCATACAGACCTACAGCATGGAGCCGATTTCGGACAGTCTGAGTTGAAATCGTGGTGCCTGTAGCCGAGCGAAGGTGTTGTTGGAGAAGAGTACCGTTCATGTTTCGGTGTCTCCGAGCTGTTAACGCTAAACAACGATCTTCATTAAGCGTTTTTGACCGTCTACAACCTTGCCCTGGTCTTCGGCCTGCACATCCACTCCCCAAAAAACGGTTCCAGATCCTGGAAATGACACTTTGTGACACTCCAATGACTTGCTCTACTTCGGCTTGAGTTTGGCCCCCTTCTAACCTACCAACAATTCTCCAAGCTTCTGAATCTGTCAAATGACTTCGCTGAGACATCGTACTCATCGAAACAAAGCAATCACTGAATGCCGATCATCTTTGTCTTCATTCTCTTTTATCCAGTGATGGAGAGAAATCTGCACCTGTGCACCTTTTTTTTTTTTATTAATTCAATTCTAATTAGTTTAGGTAACGTTATTCCATCCTTTTAATCTCACTATTACCCATCAGAGCATAATAGGCTGATTTATTTTTTATTTTTGTTATCTATTAAATTATAAGTGTGATCGTTTATGATCTTCTAGGTAAATTTTTTATAGGTTAGAAGTATAAAATGTTTTTATCAATATCTTAATTATTTATTCATTAATGCGTTGTGTCTTTTACGTGAAAATTTACCCTATGAAGAAGAAAAGAAACCCTATTTGCTCCAATTTCAATTATATTCATAATAAAACAAACATACTGCCAAGTAAAATATCATAACACAATTAACATTTATATACAGGTTTTATTTACAAAGCAATGACAATATAAAATAAAGAAAAAAGAAATATTTACAAAATGATATTCCCAGTTCACTAATATTTGCATTAATTTGATCTTGATATTCATACATTATTCCGTCCATTTACAGATCCTTCATATCAATCATACATATATTAAATATATTATAACCCAAAATCATACTAATTTATGTGTTTTTTTTTATTTCGACCCTATGGCTGGCAAGAGGCAGTGCATTAATCATTTGAGACAATAATTCAGGCAAAGTGAAGAAAAAATTTTAAGATACCTTGTATTAGGAGGAAGGCGAAGGATGCATACAGAGGTTTTAGGATACTCCGACTATTTCCGACGCATGAGCACCGCTCCTTGTCGTTTCCATACCATCACTATCGGAAGGGCACACTCTTTATGTACGGGATGCTCCACCGGGATTTTTTTTTGTCATCTTCTATCCATCTCTAGAGTCGACTAGGCGGCACAACAAATTTTCTTAGGACTTCACTGGAGTGATCTCCAACAGCTTCTGATCTCTCACCAGATTTTTTTTTCCAGTCCTGATCTGCCTCATTTTAATTTTTTTTTTAATTATAATTTTCGGGTCATTTTCCCTCCTCTTTTTTTTACTGCGGCGAATCCTCTTTTTTTTTCACCCCCTTTGCCAGAAGATCATTGGCTGGAGTTCCTCTTGTATGGTCCTTCAGTTGTGTCTCATTTCACATCGTGGGAGACTTTTTGAAATTGCTTTCCCCATAAATTTGCCTGTCTCTTTTTTGTTCTTACCAGCCATAAATGTTTGTAGGATTTATAATAGATCATAAAATCATGTGTGGTCTTTTTATTGTCCTTTTTTATCTCTCTTGCTAGAGCCATTTCGCTCCATCATCCAGTTGAAAGTCAAATTTCATTCGCTGCCGCTGAAGCGACGTTTTTGACGTCGAACTCACGATTTGCATACTCCACAGTTTGAAAATCAGAAAAATTTGCATTTGTGATTCTCTTCTTTTATTTTCGGCAAAAAAATTTCGTTTATATCTTTATTTTATATAAAACTTCAAATATCCTTTAATTGTTTTGAGCAGTGTATAATCATACTAATTTCATTTATTCAAAAAATACTTTAGTTTCAGGTATAGGAAGAACTGGGGCACATTGATACACCCCCTGTTCAGCACACAGGGTCGTTACAGGAAGTTTCACAACAGCTCCAAAAGGTGATATTAGTGAAATAAACTACATACAGAAAGTTTTGGAACGATTCAATAGTTTGATGAAATGAGATAGGTGGTTAATTGTTTTTGTAGGTCAAAAGTAAATTTGAGTTGTACAATTGAAATGATATTATATAACTGTTCCAGTATTTTCAACCAAAAAGAATACCCACCCTGGCAAGTAAAGCTACTCTTTAGCAGTTCCTCATTCTTTATTGTTAGATAAATTATGAAGTGTTGGATTTGCGACTCATTTTATTCAAAATGGCTGTATGGGGCACATTGATACAGTCTTTGTCGGGGCACATTGATACAACCTAAATCCTTTTATAATTCTTTTTTTCATTACCTTTTTTTTTCTACCATATACTCCTTAATTCAACCATTTTTCGTCAAAAATTTCTACTATTAGTTTTTATTGAAGTGAAATAGCTCTAATTTCTTTATATTAGAACATTTTATAGTATTTTTGCAAACAGAAGACGTACAAACTTACACAGTATCTAGTGCTAGTAGAATTTACAAAAGAAATGGACGGCAGCCTGGCAAATCTCAAATTAATACCGATTCTCCAGAGAAAAAAGTATTATCGACATGAGAAATGTTAAGTAAAAGAAACAAGCTGCAGAACAATACAGGATAATTATATTATAAACATAATTTTTAATATAATTATCCTCCTTTATTTACTGTTTGTAAACCGATTTATAAACAGAAAACCTGGTAATTCTTTCCCCTTTCCTAAGAAAGAAGATAATTCTGGGGTTAAAGTGACAGATATGACAAAGTTACCACAGCCAACAAACAGACAAGGAACAGCCAGAATATCAGGTCATCATACATTTCATTTTGATTGCTTTAACATCGCTTACAAATAAATTGTGAGCGATTTTAATGTCTATAAATATATATAAAATGGTTTGCTAACTATTTTTCTATGAAAAATATGCATTGGTGTTATTTTGTCTCCATTTTTCCTAGACGTGTCAAAGTGTATCAATCTTCCCCGGGAATGGGGCACATTGATACAAACTACTTATTTTGATTTTTTTAAAATTACATGCAAAAATAATATATAAAACAACGATTTACATTTTTATAACACACTACACAGGTTTTGCTGACATCACATAGAAAAATAATTTGAAATTTCTGCTTTCTAGACACCCAAAAAATTTTTTGAAAAAAGCTGTATCAATGTCCCCCAGTTCCCCCTACATACTTTGATTTATATTTTACATTGACTTTTGTACAAGTTCATCTGTTGTTCTAAAACTTTTTCAAAGAGTTTTCGAAACACTTCAAAAACTTATGCGGTTTCAAACTAAAAATTTTCTATTACTATTAAATCTGTAGAACGCATGAAAAAGTTTAGTCATACGTGCATTGCTTGCTTTATAATTTACACTCACATCTTGAGTCCAGTCATGATTAATAATTATAATCAAACAAGTTCATGGCAATAAATATAAAAACGAACATTCGGCGAAACTGAGATTTTATGCCGAAAACAAAATCAAATTTTTAATGATCTTTGATGAAAAGAATATTATTTTTAATGTAACATATAAGAGAATATTATTGTGAAATAAGATACTTCAGTGAATAGAGAAAAAATGAATAGATGCATAGCTAGATAGATAGACAGATACATAGATGTAAAGTGATTGAAAGAGTAATCTGCTATAAATAAGTTGATTGTATGAGCAACTTAGGTTAGGTTACATATGTTTTTTATTGTTTAATTTGAAAACGAATAATTTATTCATAGGTTTTCGTAAAGTCTTCTTCTCACGTCACGATTTATTGTTTCTCATTTGGCAAAAATACAGTGGTTTAAAATGTTAACTTTTTAGTTTGGCAGTTACCTCTCTTCCTATTAAGCGGTAAGTACTGGAATAGAAGCCATGTACATTAATGGCGCTTGATGCATGTAAAATCCGTCGACGGCTCAAAGTCCTCCAAAATACCTGTGAATTAAACCTCTGAAGATGCCCAGTGAGGTGAAGGTCTCATCACTTCATTAAGGTTCTTAGTTACGAAACCAACTAGTATACGGAAGTGTGCATTCAGCGACAATTTAAATAAGTAAATCCACGTTAAGTAACTGGCCAACATCTAACCAAAACAAAGTTAAACAGAGCTGCCATTAAGATGGCATAGGTGTCTGTCATTCAGATCGCGCTAGGTGGTCAGGCGATTTCCCCCAGGCACTCAACCCATAAAACTATGTTATTGCCCAGTAGATAGGGGCCTGGACAGCAGTTAGAAAGGAAGTATAGAGAAGAAGTGTATTTTGTCACTGTTGGAGGGTTAAACAACCATTTGCTTAACAGAAAAATTCGTATCGTAAAATGAGGAAATGATTGACTGATACCGGAATTTACAAATGAATTTTTTAGAAGTTAAAAACGTGTGACTTTAAACTTTCATTGTAAAAGCAAAACGTTAGTGAAATATTTTTGTTTCCGTTTGTAAGTCTGGAATTAAATTTGAATTGTCCCGATGTGGGAACCACTGCACCAGAAATGGTTAAGATGTGTCTCTATAACTGTGAATTTCGTCTTGATAAATCTGTTCTTGAATAATTAAAAGATGATTAATTAAAAAAATATCTAACATTGTTGAACACGTTCGCTGCCGCTTATGCAAAAATGTGATGCTAGATAATGCCGCATTGTAGAAGTGGGTTTTTCCCAGAAGCCGATTTACTTTTCATAACAAAGAATCAGAGAAAGATTTTCCCGCGCCAGCGCGTGACTGGCTAATGGTCATCACCCACGTACCGCGCTGGCGCGTGAGTGGCCCCTTAACGTTGGCGCCATATGACGCGCTTTCGCGTGAGCGGCAGCGCATCATAAAAATACATAGTCATAGCGAACGTGTTAAAAGTGTTGATGATTTCGGTTTGTCTGTCAGTCAGCCTGCTTGACTGTTAGTGCTCTAACTTGCATACATATGTTTTGGATTGACAAGAATTTTTTCATATGAATGAGATATATGAATGTTCTATAGAATGTCCGCTATTGAATATGAAATGAATAGAAATTATAGTTCTTTTACAGAGACACCCAGAATTCCGTTACGTTATAGTACATGGAGAGAAATCATTTTTTGAGCATTTTTTTAAATTGCTTATTTACATATCTAACGACAGACATGGTATTCAAAAATAAAATATCTTTATAATGTTACATTAATGTGCGAAAGTATTTCAGAATCTTTGCCTGTTGCGTTCAATTTTATACTTGTTAACTATTTGGAAAAAATTTTTGTTGTTCTAGGTAGAGAATTGAGAAATCTAAAGTATTTCTGAATTTTTTTATTAGTTGAATTCCGTAACTAATCTAATTTTATTCCTTTCCTGATTGGTCCAAGTTTAATGTCCAAAAATGGAATACTTCTGTTCTTTATTTTATTCGTGCTTTGAATGGTCCAAGTTTAATGCCCAAAAACTGAATACTTCTGTTGCCAGAATGACAAAAAGAGTAAGAAAAACTTTAAATAATAGTAATAATTTAAAAACAAATTGTGATACAGATTTCAAACAAATTTCATTAAAAAGTGCATTTTTTTCTATACGCAACGGTGTAAAATTTTTAAATGTGCGCGGTATTAAGAAGTTGAAAAATTTTCATTTCCAAAATTTGTAAAACTGAAATTTCATTAAAAATTTGTTTGTGATGGGTCCAGTAATATTAATATTTGATCCATGTCGTTCGCAATATGAGGCGTTCAGAAGTCTGATTAACTCCATCAAATAAAAATGCACATTTTAAACAGTTAAAGTTGTCTGTCTTTAATATACTGTTTTTTATTATTATTATTATCATTGGTCCAGGAATATTAACGTTTAATGCACGGCGTACCTAATATATGACTCGTTATAATCATCCTAAAAATAATGTTTATTACTATTATGAATTTAAATATAGAATTTATTGATAAGTCTTTAAAATTTTAGTCTTTGCAATTTGTTAAATTACAATATTTTCATTATTTTTATTTTGCGAATTTTCTGAATTAAAAAAAAAAAAAAAAAAAAAAAAAAATAAGATTATATTTCTGAATTTAAAACAGTCTCATGAACTTGACCTCTTTTGATACTGCTCACACCTATGATTGAGACTTGGTGCATTTTAAAGACTCTATATTAGGAAGATTGATAATCGAAAAAAAAAATTCTGTTAAAGTCTTTTTTTTTTTTTTTTTTTTTTTTTTTTTTTTTTTTTTTTGCAGCAGCAGCAGCATAACTTTTTGAAAATGCTATTTTCAAAGTCACTTATGGAACTATTAACTTAATTAAAAAAAATAAAGCATCTGAAATTATAAATTAATTAATAATAAATGTAAAGTAATGAAAAAAGTTTAAAAATTTATCCAACGAATTTGGTTTTGAAAAATTACGAAATTATATTTACATTTTTGGCGGGGAAAAGGTTGTCGTATTTTCAAAAGTAGAGTTTTCCGGCAACCCCAGCCTAATGTCATAGTACCAAAATAAGGCAAGCGAAAAATTCGTATCGCCATATTTGACGACTTTCTTTTGGCGTAAAATAAAGAAATAACAATACAATAAGTTTTTTAAGTATAAAAAAACATGAAATATGATTTGAAGAGAAAATTTCGATCGGTTCGCTAAATTTTATGTATAAGGCTAGAAATGCACCAAATCTCGATGCCAGGTGCAAACAACATAAAAAAGTAGTTCCCTTGTAAGTAAAGCATTTAGTTTGCATTTGTACATTTAACTTATTTATAAAATAAATAAATAATATATATTCTATTGAGTTTGATTATATTATGCATTCATTAAACTGAAAAGTATCACATATTCAATTATCATAATAAACTGACAAAAGGTGAAGACAGAAGACAAAAAAAAAAAAAAAGAAAAGAAAAAGAAAAAGATAACATAAAAGTCGATACATTAAGTTTGAAATTTCTACTTTTAAGCACTATCTGTATGGACAATTTTCGAAAACCAATAATGGATTTCCTTTAGCAATATAGGGTTTCCAACTAATCTTTTAAAAAAATAGTCTTACGAAGTTTATCATTGACTTTCTAAAGCACTTAAATTCTCTAATGATTCAGTTCAAAATGACAGGTTCATTTTTACAGGAGTCTTTCAGTTCTGAATTATTTGCTTTTACATATTTGATTGGACAGATATTAAATTATGTTAAAATATCTTTGCAGGGAATGTCGAGCTTTTTTTTATTAAAGAAGTTGATAAGTGTAACTGCAGATCGCACAGAGGGTGAGGGTTTAGTTTCATATTTCTATCAAAACTATTTATCATTTATTTAATAGCTCCAAATTGTTAATTTATGATTATTAAATTCTTACATTAAATGATAGTACTGATGAAATAAATTTAATTTAAAAATAATCATAAAAGGAAGTTATTTATTTTAATCAAATTAAAAATGTTCAAATCAAATTATTAAAATAAAATCTAAAATTCCGAATTCTTTGAAAATCTAAAACAAAAAAAAATCAGCGGTGCAATAATTTTTTTTAGAAAATTTGAAGATTTTTATGTTTTGGATCCTCTTAAATATAATCCAAAATTTAAAATTTTTTGAAAATCCAAAAAAAAAAAAAAAAAATTAGCGAAGATATAAATATTAAATATTCAATTAATGTAATAAATTGACAACAGGTGAAGACATAAGACAAAAAACGGACTACTTAAAAGTTAATATATTTAATTTGAAATTTCTACTTTTAAGCACTATCTGTATTGACAATTTTTGAAAAACAATAATGGATTTCCTTTAGCAATATAGGGTTTCCAGCTAATCTTTAAAAAAATAGTCTTAAGAAGTTTATCATTGACTTTCTAAAGCACTTAAATTCTCTAATGATTCGATTTAAAATGACAAGGTTCTTTTTACGGGAGTCTTTTATTTCTGAATTTTTTGCTTTTAAATATTTTGTTGGACAGATATTAAATTATGTTAAATAATCTTTGCAGAGAATGTCTAGCTTTTTTTAATATTTAAACAAGTAGGTAAGTATAACTGCAGATCTCACAGAGGGTTTTGTTTAACATTTCTTTCAAAACAGTTTATCCTTTAATTAACAACTCGAAATTATTAATTTATTATTATTAAATTCATACATAGATAATAGTAGCGATAAATTTAATTTTAAAATAATTACAAAAAGAAGTTATTTATTTTAATCAAAATAAAAATGTTTAAATCAAATTATTTAAGGGAGTCCGGAACACATTTTAAAATAATTTTTATTTATCGCGCTAAAATTTTGATTTTTTTGTGATGGTTAACCATATCACTTCTACTCTAAATCACGTAATAAAACTTCTTAGGTTTTTTTTAAAAATTAATTAAATCTTTTTTACAAAATTAGAGAAAAATAAAGTCGTTATAAATAAAAATATTATTCGTATAATTTTATTTTTTTTTACATTTAGATAAACAGAAATATAAAATTTAAATTTTGATTCGGCATTTAAAAAAATATTTAAAGTAAAAATTTGAAAAAAAATTATGTAACTTTTATTTAAAAAATCACATTTTCAAAAGTAAATATTTTTCTTTCAAATTTGCTGAATCAAAATTAAAGTAAAAAAATCAAAAAAGACATTTTCCAAGTTTGAAGCAATTATCTTTAACGGTTCTTGAGTTATAACGATTTAAATCCGAGAATTTGTGAAAAAATCCTATCATGCAGAAAAAACGCATTTTCACAAGAAGTCATTTCATGCAATCACTGCTTGACATGTAAATTTTGAAAACAACCAAAGCGAAAAAAATAATATTTCCTCTTCTAATTAAGATAGAAAGATGTTTTAAATGTAATTATAAGAATGAAAACTTAGTGCAATAATTTTTTTAAAAAAATTGAAGATTTTTATGTTTTGGATCCTCTTAAATATAATCCAAAATTTAAAATTTTTTGAAAATCCAAAAAAAAAAAATTAGCGAAGATATAAATATTAAATATTCAATTAATGTAATAAATTGACAACAGGTGAAGACATAAGACAAAAAACGGACTACTTAAAAGTTAATATATTTAATTTGAAATTTCTACTTTTAAGCACTATCTGTATTGACAATTTTTGAAAAACAATAATGGATTTCCTTTAGCAATATAGGGTTTCCAGCTAATCTTTAAAAAAATAGTCTTAAGAAGTTTATCATTGACTTTCTAAAGCACTTAAATTCTCTAATGATTCAGTTCAAAATGACAGGTTCATTTTTACAGGAGTCTTTCAGTTCTGAATTATTTGCTTTTACATATTTGATTGGACAGATATTAAATTATGTTAAAATATCTTTGCAGGGAATGTCGAGCTTTTTTTTATTAAAGAAGTTGATAAGTGTAACTGCAGATCGCACAGAGGGTGAGGGTTTAGTTTCATATTTCTATCAAAACTATTTATCATTTATTTAATAGCTCCAAATTGTTAATTTATGATTATTAAATTCTTACATTAAATGATAGTACTGATGAAATAAATTTAATTTAAAAATAATCATAAAAGGAAGTTATTTATTTTAATCAAATTAAAAATGTTCAAATCAAATTATTAAAATAAAATCTAAAATTCCGAATTCTTTGAAAATCTAAAACAAAAAAAATCAGCGGAGATATAAATATTTTTTTTTATTTCTAAAGACAAAAAAAAAGTTTAAGTGGTATGTAAAATGCTGAATCATTAATACATCGCAATAGTTTTCAAAAAAGAACAAAAATCGATTTCCAAAAAATATTATAAATATCAGAAGAACAAAATCCTAATAATATAAACCTGGGTGCGAAATTTCTACTCGCCAGCCCGCCATTGGCGAGTAAATATTTACCGTTGGCGAGTAAGTTTCATCTTTTAAAATGTTGTGCTTCAAATCAAATTATGCACAGCGATACACGGAAGTATTTCAAAATGAAGCGATGGTATTTATTTTCCAATAGAAGTAAAACTGCTCCGTTGCCTATTTCTTCATCTTATCGTAGAATGAAATTACCCTGTCTGCATTCATCCCTTCCCCCACTTTCGTACTGCGCAAGCGCCAATACCAAATTGGATTGCTCTTCACTCCTGCGCGAAGAGAATCAGGTTTTGTCACCTAAGCCCATAAGCGTCACATAAGTATCTCCTAAGCGTCACCGAATATCCTATATTTTTCATAAATGTAAAATATTCTGGATTTAACAAACAGCTCCTTCTAACAATTGTTAATTTAAATTAAATTTGTCATAAATATTTCATTTTCTGCGCAGGTGTGGGGGCTGACGTTGTTGTCTGAATGAATATAAAATAGTGGCGAGTAAAAATTTTAGCCTGGCAAGTGCCTTTTAAGCTGAAATTCCATGCTCTGATATAAACTCTTAAATTGAAAAAAAAAATGAAATTTCTTTCAATTAAAT
The DNA here is from genome assembly GCA_964019185.1 of Maratus speculifer. Lineage (NCBI taxonomy): Eukaryota > Metazoa > Arthropoda > Arachnida > Araneae > Salticidae > Maratus > Maratus speculifer. Next base: position 272,368,870 of record OZ025289.1, on the reverse strand, counting down.
CCATTTTAATATGAAAAATCTCACTTTCCAGCACCGGGACTCGAACTATGAATCATCAGTTTGCTAGCGAGAGGCTTTACCTTCAAGCTATGATGTCTTCCTGAAAAAAAGGGGAAATTAAGGTTCATTTTTTAAATTTAAATCGCAAAAAGTGAACGGAGACACTGAAAAAATTAATTTAATTAAAATAATAGTCTTTTACAAAATTTTGTGATTTGTTATGTGACATGAAGTATTCAGCAGTAAGTACACAAAATTTGAAGTCTCTGACATATACAGTTTTTCTGTACTTTCTCTGTGACGGACAGACAGACAGAGGACAGAGACGAATAGGATTTCATCGGATGAACGAAGCCCTAAAAATGATCTTCAAAACATTTATGCTGTAAGTTTATTTCAGAAATGTCTAAGAAGATATAGCAGCGATGATAAAACTTATCAACACAAACAATATTTTCGTACGAAACCAAGATCGCAATCCACTTATTCATTTAAAAATACAGAGAGTAACAAAGTGTTAATTCAACATAAATGCTGCTTTGTGCTGATTAAAAATGTTTCATTAATGTGCTTTTCTCAAACATCGTTTAAAGATACGTGAATATCCATACTTCTACTAAGCGTAATACCAACTCAGTGAAAAATGCACAAGCCGGGGATCGAACCTGGAACTCTTGGAATAGCGCTCTAAGTGCTCTACTATTTAAGTTACGAGGACGATGCCCAGCTTAGCATTTTTCACTTCATATGTTGGTTAAGCTGCAAACTGCAGCACTAGATCAGTCTTCATGAGCACACAATTCCGCGGCGTAACACAAGAGACCCAGCATCGGTAAATCAAATACATTTTTTTTTCTTTTAACCGACCTTCAATTTCTCATTGATTGATTAATTAAAAAAAATATGTATCGATTAAAGATTTCAAAAATTTGAAACATTTAAAAATTTTGGATTTCAGAATACTTGCCGTATTTATTAACCACCAAGAAAAAAATTAATAGATTATCTAATTTAAAATACAGGAAAAAAAAATATCGAAAAAAAATAAAGGGCGTAATACTTGCATTAGTACATCAGTATCAAAATGATGTTAAATACTGATTCACAAGAAATACCAATTATCTGAAAACCGTAATTCTTTTATAAAATACAAAGTCAACAATAAAACTGCTCATCACCTGTGAAAAGCATTGACTACATGAATAGATTTTAAACAAATTTCATTAGTGAAAGAAATACAAATATCTCGCATTTGCAGCTAAAAGCGTCGATTCATAAAAAAAGAATGACTCACAAAGACATATATTTATATTTTAAAAGAAATTATACTTTGGAAAGAAATATATATATATATATATATATTTATATATATATAAACGATATAACTCAGAAGAACCACAAAAAGGATATGAACAAAACTGGTGAATGAAAGGGAGAAAAGATAAAAATGAAAAATGGGATAGAATGATTCTATAGGTTTATACTTTTTATGCTTTATTTACTTATATTTTATTGTAGAAATAAAACTAGCTTTAATTTTTATGCCTATTCGTTTTCTGATTTCTTGGGTTCATAAAGAAAAATTACAAACAAACTTAATAATAATAATAATAAAAATAAATTTAACTTTTCCATGTATATATATATATATATATATATTTATATACAGGGTGCAATAAATCTTCTATAGCCAACCTTCAATTTCTCAACCGTTGATCGTAAGTATATTCTTCTAATTATAAAAACACTTCAAATGATGTAAATATTTATGTTGTGGCTTTGTTTAAAGTAAAAAATTAATTTTATAAAAATTACAAAATCTATCTTTTTATATGGTCTCCCCCTATTCCACTAGTTATACTTAGTAAAAATTTACACATATCATACCAAATATAACGCAAAAAATTGTACTTTGTACTACAAAAATTAGTAGGAAAATTAAATTTTAAAATTTGAGATTCTTTCATACGATTTTTTTCTTTCATTGAGGAATTAATTAAAAAATGAATTAAAGTAAATTTAGGCCAAAATCAGAGTGCAATCTCCTTTTTTATGCAAAACCACTTTTAGTAGTATCTATCCTGCAACTAATCAGGGTAACCAAACAGGGTTATGTCGTCTAAAAACTGTCGCTTGACATTTAGGACAATGAAGAACGACAATGAAGAACGAAGCTGACCTTTACGCATTCTGTGGACAGATGAAGCGCATTTTTCGTTAATTGGTAACGTGAATTCAAAAAATGGTGTGCACTGAGTAGGGAATAATCCATATGATGTGCTTGCCCGTCCATTACACGAGGGAAAAATGACCGTGTGGTGTGGTATAACGAGTACGTTCATTCTCGGCCCTTACTTTTTTGAAGAGGTTATTGCCGGTAATCTGCAAACGACTACAGTAACGAGTGATTGCTATCTGGACATGTTAACTCGTTACGCGATTCCCACATTGCAGCGGCAAAATGCTACATCTGAAGTTGTGTGGATGCAAGATGGTTCTCCTCCACATGTCGAGTCTTCTGTCAAACGTGTCTTAAGTCAATAGTTTAGTGAAAGTGTTATCTCCCGTCATTTCCAGTTTTCGTGACCACAAATGTCTCCTGATCTGATACCAATGGATTTGTGGCTGTGGGGATATCTGAAATCCAAAGTGTATCAGTTTCGTCCTCAAACTGCATCTGATTTGAAAGATGCTTTAGAACTGCGATTCAAGAGATTCCTATTGCCATGGTACGTACTGTAGTGCTATCCACCATCTGCCGCATGCAAAGTCTCATCGTGTGTGAAGGAGGTCATATGGAAAATTTGTGAAACACAATAAAGTGCTTTATTTTATGCTGCTTCTCTGTCCTTATCGGTTTTCCTCACTTTTAGCCTATCTACCACAACTGATTTTCATGTTGCAGTTGCCGTTCCAACGCTATATGGAGTTTTTCACAATGGAGATCACATTCCGATACAAAAAACTGGGTATTGCCATTTGATTTTTTCGATATTTTCTCACTGTAACCGTAACTGTTTGAGCGACACTGTTGTTTTCCATATAATTCTTGAGCGCATACCTCAAAATATCTTTTCCCAAAATTTCATTCAGTTTATGTGAATGGTATGATAGTTAGGAGCCCAAATGTCTGGATAGTTTTTTATAATCACCCTGTATATATAACGAAATAATTCATGTAGTAATTGAACCAGCGATCACATGAGTGTTTCAAAATACTCGTGTCATTCGACACATTACTCATACTGTGTAGAATATATATAAATCTGTAGATTAAGAACAGGACTTTAAAATATATTTGATTTACACTGGTGTGTAAAATTTAACGACGGAGTCCCAAAATGCCAATTTTCAAGGGACTTTCAAGTGATAATTTTACGTGCATTACGTACGCAGCTAATTATAGGTGCCGCATATTTAGCTTAAATTATTCAAGAAAAAACCCGATTAAAATTATTGAATTCACATTTCCGGGAATGGCTATTGCACAGGTGATCATTTATCCAGTTTATTGTATTGTCCGGTACATGGTTTATGTAAATTCTACAAACATCTCTTATTATACCAAATGTAGCTGAACTTCAAGATGCATTAGTATTTCTTAAAATACATACCATAATTGAAAAATCTCTTCAAAAATCATTTCTAATAGACAATACTTTGGATACAATATCTGAGATCTGGATACAGGTCCGAAATCTTTTATGCGTCTGTGTAAATAAACTATAAATGTGATGCAAATCATACTTAACTGCAAGCTTACTGTAGTAAATTTCAGTATTTATCATTGTATTGATTATCTCAGTATATCAATTTCATTATGTTTGAAATAGTGCAACGCAATTAAAATAAGTGGGAATGTTTTTTTCCGTAGACTATTATATTACCGAACATTTTTCTGTGATCCTGTAAATTAATGTTAAATCGTTGCACCCCATTTTCTATTGAAATCCTGTTTTAGTGCATCTCAGAATCTGATATCAAATTTAATATTTTTGTAACAGAGTAACATTATTAATATACGCTGCAAATGATTTCTCTTCAAAGACCATCATATATTGAAATGCTTTTGAGCTCCCTGTACGCACACTATAAGTACTAAACTTAACACATTCGATAGTAACCATGTTCTTGTGCACCTTTACAATGAATTTAAATTTCATTACATTTAAAATTATGTAACGTTATCAAAATACATCGCAAATTATTTTTCTCTTAGGCCATAATGTAAAGTCTCCTTTTGAGTACTCCTGTGATTCAACTATAATTGCCACCTGGTTCATTTTCAATGCCGCACATGCTATGGCAAATCTCAATAACATCTATTATTTTCGTATGAATCCGACTATATTTACTCGAGTTAAAACATGAACAAACAGAAAGCAAACCCCAGGCATTCGACATCCGGCATACAGACAGGTCGAAGTCGTAAACACTTTTAGACCATGTTAGAAATTGTCAAAAAGGGGGTAGTCATCGTGGAAATCGATGAATTTATTTTCGTAAAGATAAAAAAACAATGTTAGGAAAAATCTACTACGAAAATGTGTTTTAGGTGATGTTTTTGTATAAGTTGTACATATATGTTTTGCATACTATAAAACTTTACAGAAATTTATTATAAAAAAATATTTTTGATAAGATAAGTGACAAGATATTTTTACTTTTTAAGAGCCAAAACAAATGTGGAATTAAAATCCATTTACAAACCTGTTTCCAGTACAGTTCGAGCACACTATTGAGATATTAACTGAGGAAAATGATAGTACACTGTAAAACATTTGTGTAACGTTATTCCATAAAACTGGTGGCAGCCTTGCTGCCTCCAATTTGGTGGAGTATTTTAACCGATATAATCGGTGTAACATTGCAATGTTACACCAGTAATGCATGTTTTTATTACACCATTATGTAAGTGAAAAAATACTCAATGAGTGTAAATCGTAGCTGCCACCAATTTTATGGAGTAACGTTACCACAAATGTTTTACAGTGTATTTTCACGCAATTATATTAAAACTTAAGGTTTTAAACCCGAAAAGTGCACATTTAAAATGATTTTTAGATTTTTATATTTTCAGAATTTAACAATTTTAAAAATTATTATTTGTATGAAATATTTTCTTTTTCTGATTAGTTAAGCTTTTTGTTTTATTTTTAAAGAATGATAAAAAGTGTTTTTCATTGATCATTACGTCATTAACGATATGAATAAATTTGCGGTATAAATTATTAACATTTTCTAGTTATTTAATAGTTAACTTTTAAAAAAAAAACTTATTTCATTTTTAAATTAAATATGAAATGCTCAGACGATAAACTTAATTTTCTTTAAATAATAACTTTTGATATCATAATTCAATCTCATTTCATTACAATATCAGAGCATATCTATTTTATTTTCCATACGTGACGTCACATTCGTCTCTTTTTAGCACTTGTTCAAAATTCATATACCTTGTGTTATTAAAAATGAATACTTGAAAACTTACGTTTTGTTTCAAATATGACATCACATTGATATTTTTAAAATTCTTAATGGAAAGTATTCCTGTGACGTCACAATTCGTAAAATGTTGAATTTTATAGATTCGAACCGAAAGAGAGAAAAAGGTTCATTTCTTTACTGATTAGTATCTGGAAAAAATGCTAAACTACATATATTCTTTTAAGTGTGAAAGAAATTTTATATAATTGTCTGCTTGATATAAGTACAAAAAACAGTATTCCTGTGATGTCACAATTGGTTAAATTGCGATTTTTAACCTCGAACCTAAAAACGGAATAGGGTCCATTTATTTGTTTCATTTTGTTTTAACACGTGAAAATCTTCAAGTAAAAATTAATTACCTAAGAGAAATTATTATTCCGGTTTTTTATTTTTTGGCAACGAAAAAAGAAAGATGATTAAATATTATGGAAAATTTTTCAATTTATTCTGTCTGAAAAATAGTGAAATATTGAATTATTAAGAAAAATATTTGAATAAAATAAATAAAAATTAGCCTATGTTCATTTCAATCCAATAATCTATCTACAGTGTCTCACAAAACTGATGGGACACTTGTGCTTTATAAAAAGAAACTGCAATAAAATAAATAAACAAACATGTGCAAAAATTTTTTGGGTGTGTTTCATATTTAAAGTTAGAAACAATTATTACATAACATACATTTTGTCAAAATATTAAAATATTGATTTAGTAAAAATACAATTGTTCAGAACGGAGCAAAAAATGGCTCACATAAGTGATGGGACACTTACGTTTCCATCAAATATTTATCCAAAAATTTTACTTTTTAAAAGGTTTTAATATTTTGTTGGATTTCCTTTTACTTTTAAAACATGATTTAATCTTTTTGGGATGGATTCGACTAATTTTTTTGTGATTTCTGGAGTGATTTTACCCCCATTCTTCTTGAAGCACCGATTTTAGTTGTTGTTTTGAAGAATTGGTGTGTTTGCGAATTCTTGATTCCAATTCTTGGCAAATATTCTCTATGGGATTTAAGTCTGGAGGTTATGGTGGTGTTTTTATTATTTCAGGACAGTTATATAGCAGCCAGAGTCTAACGTTCAGAGCAGTGTGCTTGGGGTCATTGTCCTGGTAGAATTTAAAATCGTTATGAAAGTCCAATTTTCATGCTGAAGATTCCAAATTTTGCTTTAAAATATCAATATACTTATCCAATATACTGTCAATAAAAACAAGATTACCAACTCCAGCGGACGACATACACCCCCATACCATAACTCCTTCTCCACCATGTTTTACTGTTGGTACCAAGTTCTGTTTGCGAAATTCTTCCCTGGGTTTTCTCCACACCAAGATTCTACCATCAGAACCAAATATATTAAATTTACTCTCATCAGCAAATATAACTTTATTCCAGTAATGAGAATTCTTATTTATGTTAGATAAAGCTTGTCTGAGTTTTCTGTTCTTTTCACTTACGAAGAATTTTTTCCTGGCTACTCTACCGTGATATCCAGCAGATCGAATTTCCCTTCTAATAGTTTCAGGATTAACAATTATTCCATATAATGCTTGTAAATCAGCAGCAACTTTTGAAGCACTATTTCTTGGATTTTTTTTAATATTTCGAACGATAATTCGCTTTATTCCATTGGATAGCTTTGATGGTCGGCCAGGTCTTCTTTTATCCTGAATCATATGATTCTTTTTATATCGTTTAATGATATTGAAAACTGTTGAACGACTCAAGTTAACTGTTTCAGCAGTTTTTCTAATAGATTTTCCACGTTCAATATGCAAATTAGTAACTAATTTTCGAATTTCAGGCGAAGTTTCTTTTCGTTTAGCATTCATGGCTACACAGAGCTAAAAAACACAAAAATTCCAAAACAAACTGGAGAGAAATACTGCAGACGATTTTATAAATTATTGCCAATTGCTTTTAAGTAAAAATAAAACCCCCAAAAATATTTTTATTGCTTATTTCAGACGATTTTTGTTGCATATATAATGGTGTCCCATCACTTATGTGAGCTATTTTTTGCTCCGTTCTAAACATTTGTATTTTTATTAAATTACTATTTTAATATTTTGACAAAGTGTATGTTATGTAATAATCTTTACTAAATTTAAGTATGAAACACACCCACAAAAAAATGTGTACATGTTTTTTTAATTTATTTGATTAGTTTCCTTTTGTAAAGCACAAGTGTCCCATCACTTTTGTGAGACACTGTATTTAGAAAAATTCAAAGACCATCCGTTTTGAAGCCAACTTCATTCCAATTCTTTCACATTTATAATATATATAAGGATATAAGGATATATATATATATACTAGCAGGGAAGACCGAGCTTAGCTCGGTCAAAATTAACTTTTTGTTCAACTCGATATAGTATTTTCACTGTGTCATTCACTCGATATTATTACTGTAAAACATGTTGTTTATTTAGAAAAACAATCTATAAGAAAACTATGTTTTTATGCGCATGTTTATAAATTTTACTTTATTTTAAAATTTACAACGAAAGGACATCGATCTAAATCACTTTTTTAGCTCGACTCTGATTGGTTTAACCATGCATCTCGAATCCTCGTAAGAATGTATAAAAAAATTCTTTACATTCTGAAAGACAATATTTTCTGCTAGATATAGCCAAATTTGGAGGCATTCTTTCATTTGGCTCCAAATACGTGTTTTGGTTTTCGTAATTTTTATAGTTGATTTTTTAGCCATATGTCGCCGATATTTTGTCAAATATCACCTATTGGCATTTGCCATATTTTCGTGACCCTGACCCGTATTACCCAAAATGAGCCACTAATCAAATTTGATCAAGCATGTGACATAGCTCAATCGTCTTCAGGTAATCAAAAACAGTAGAATATAAAATTGAATCAAAATCGTTTAAGCCATTTTTTAGGTAAAATTAGCTTGGCAGCATTCAGCAATGAAGCGAAATGACCCACTAATATAATTTTGTTTAACATGCGACTCAGCCCAATAGTCTTCTCGTGACAAAAAAAGTTTTGTTTCAAAATTTAGGTAAAATTGATTGAGTCGTTGTTACATATAATTAGAATGACCCTAGCTCATTAAGACCCAAAATGACCCACTAATCGAATTTTCGCGAGCATGTATCCATCCAACTGGTTTTCTCTTGCTCAAAAACGATATAATACAAAGTATAGTCAAAATGGTGAGTACCATTTTCTATATAAAATTAGCATGACCCATCATGACCAACAAATGACCCTTGTAATCGAAATCTCTCGAACGTGTGGCCTAGCTCATTAGTTTTAGCATGCCGAAAAACATTAGATACAAAATGTAGATAAAATCGATTGAGCCGTTTTTTAGATATAGTTAGTTTGACCCTGACCCCTTATGATCCAAAATGACCCATTGATCGAATTTTCTCAAAAATCTGTCATAACCCAATGATTTTCTTGTGCCCGAAAACGATAAAATACAAAATTTAGTCAAAATTGCGCGAAACGTTGTCTAGACAAAATTAGAATGACCCAAAAATGGCCCACTAATCGAAATTTCTCGAACATGTGACCTACCCCAATGATTTTCTCATGCCAAAAATATGTTGTATACAAAATTTCGTTAAAATCGACCCACACATTCTTTAGATATAGCTTGACCTTGACCCATTAAGACCCACAAATGACCCTTATAATCGAAAGCTCTCGAATATGTGACTTAGTCCATTAGTTTTCTCGTTTCTAAAAATTGTTACATACAGAATTTCGTTAAAATTGATCCTGCCGTTCTTTAATTATATATAGCTTGACCCAGACCCTTTATTATCCAAAATGACCCATTAATCGAAATTTTTCGAACATGTAACCTAGTCCAATGACTTTATCGTTCCAAAAAAATGTTGCATACAAAATTTCATTAAAATCGATCCACCTTTTCTTTAGATATAGCTTGACCATGACCCATTATGACCCATCATGACCCACAAATGACCCTCATAGTCGAAATTTCTGAAACATGTGATTTAGCCCATTAATTTTCTCATGTCAAAAAACTGTTGCATACAAAATTTCGTTATAATCCATCCTGCCTTTCTTTAAATATAAATAGCTTGACCCAGACTCTTAATGACCCAGAATGACCCATTAATCGAAATTTTTCGAACATGTAACCTAGTCCAATGTATTTATCGTGCCAAAAAAATGTTGCATACAAAATTTCATTAAAATCGATCCACCTGTTATTTAGATATAGCTTGACCATGACCCATTATGACCCATCATGACCCAAAAATGACCCTCATAGTCGAAATCTCTCAAACATGTGATTTAGCCCATTAGTTTTCTCATGTCAAAAAACTGTTGCATACAAAATTTCGTTATAATCCATCACGCCGTTCTTTAAATATAAATAGCTGGACCCAGACTCTTAATGACCCAATATGACCCATTAAAATTTTTTCTCGAACATGTAACCTAGCCCAATGTTTTTCTCGTGCCCGAAAACCATAAAATGCAATTTTTATTCAAAATTGCGTGAGAAAATCTCTAGATAAAAATAGCATGACCCACAATGACCCCAAAAATGACCCACTAACCGAATTTTCTCGAACATGTTACCTAACCCAATGGTCTTCTTGTAATCTAAAACGATACAATATAAAATTTGGTCAAAATCGTTAGAGCCGTTTTTTAGATAAAAATGGCTTGACCCATAATGACCCAAAAATGACCCACTAATCGAAATTTTTCGAACATGTGACCCAGCTCAATAGTTTTGTTGTGCCAAAAAACGATTGGATAGAAAATTTCCTTAAAATCGATCCAGCCGTTCTCTAGATATAAATAGCTTGATCTTGACCCATTATGACCCAAAATGACCCAATAATCGAATTTTCTCGAACATGTGACCTTGCCCAATGGTCTTCTCGTGCCTGAAAATGGTAAAATCCAAATTTTTGCGAAAATCGTTAGAGCCGTTTTTGAGATAAAATTTACCCACACAGACACACACACACACACAATTTTTGCTCGCATTATAGTATAAGATATATATATATATATATATATTATGTTTTTATATTTATTTGTAAATCTTATTATTTTTTTTTAATTCTAAACGATATGTTACACCAATGAATGGTAACAGTAGGTGAACAATAACCGCATTAAATTATTATTTTAGGTTACATTACAATAGTTACAATTATAAAAACTCGTTTCCAACTATAAAGCATCGCCAAAGAGACTAATAATCTCTGTCAACATTTCGTTTCATTCCATTAGAAATACTAGAGATACAGATTTCCAACAAATCGTATTAGAAAATATATTTTCCCATATTCCATAGTAAAACAACTGAAATAATATGAAGTCTAAAAATGAAAAACTTCTGGTAAACACGAAATATTTTCAAGTAAAAAACTTTGTAAAATCACCATAAAGTGAAAATAAAATAGGACGCGTTCCGAACTACAACAATAACAGCTCGTCATTAGCTAAACCGACACATGTTCCGCAAGAGCACTGAGTCGAGATAAAGTGAATGTAACTTTCACGTGACTTTCACTTGACTTGATTTTCACTTTGTCTCGACTCTGTGCCATTGCGGAACACGTGTCGGTTTAGCTAGTGACGAGCTGTTATTGTTGTAGCTCGAAACGCGTCCTACTTTATTTTCATTTTATGGTGATTTCACAAAGTTTTTTTACTTGATTTATTAATTGTCCCCAGTATTCACGGTGTTTTTCCACGAAATACTTTCATTAATTCGTTACCATTGTCAAAAAGACGTCAAAATACTCACGGATGTTTCACTTATCCATCATACTAGTATAGGGTAAGTATTGCAATTGTTTTGAAAATCAAAAAAAAAAATGACAAATTTACACGTTTCAGACACTGGAAATTCCAAAAACGTATTTTTAGAAAAAAAAGAAAATGACGCGCGTCTGTTTGTAAATGCAGTACCTCCTGAACAAAATTTTTTGTGTACTTAGTAATGGATACACATGGAATGTAATAATGGATAGAAGCCTATTAATATGAGCAACCTCGATTATCCGAAATTATTTTTTTCGGACTCAGCAAGTATTCGTTCTGATGAAAAGTACATAATTTTTTTAAGGGGTAAATGTAAAAGGCAATAAAAATAAATAAATTTTGCATAAAGAATTTAGTCAATTGGATAATTAGTTGCCAAAATATTTGTAATCACATTTTCCAGACTCTTCGATTTTTCATGACCCTGTATTTCATTAAAATTTTAATTCAAATATACATTTGAATTAGTAATGAGAAGCTTATTTCTACGCAATAAACTGTTACTTAATATTATTATCGTTTTTAGAGTTATAAGGATGTTTCGTTTATGCCATGCGGTCCCACTTAATTAACCCGTCGACCAAAAAACTATCGCCAAACTATATGATTACTTGCCAATAATGGCTTTCGTAAATGTCACATTCACTTAATATTAAACACGTTACACGTGTTTGTTTCATCAACAAGTGATTTTTAATTCGGGGTTTTAGTTGCATTGTTATTAATCTGTTGCTAATTTATTTGTTTTTTCGTTATTCAAAATGAAAATTATGCCAATTTGTATAATATTAGAGTTGGCTGCAATTCATATAATTGGTCGAAATTGGTCGCAATTTCTTAATAAAGCATTATTAAAAAATATTTAAATCATTTGAACATATTTAAAATATTGAAAATATTTAAAACATTTTGAAAGTACATGAAATGCACTACAAATTTAGGTAATAAACAAAGTATTTCTGGAGAAAAAATACAGTCTTCACATCACAAAACTTATCTCGCAAATTTTAGATCAAGCATTAATTTTAGTTGCTTGTAAAAGCAATCAGACCTACAAATGGAACAAATTAACTTTAAGCTATTTTTTGCAAATTATATGACTCAAAACCCTTCTGCGCAGACCATGCGTGTCATTTATCGGATTATTTCATAATTATGCATGATATTAGCACTTGGCGCTATTACCCCGCCTGGCGTTATTACACCAGAACACCTTATATACACGCTTCATCATCCTTCTTTTTCATGTATTCCAATAATTTTTGAGCAATTTTACAAATAAAAAAATAATATGTTATAAGTCTACATTATGCAATCTGCCGCTGATTTTATTTTAATATGAAAAAAGTATCTACTATGGCTTTTCATAACTTCCAATTCATAAGAACTTATGCTATTTATAAGAACTTATGCTATGCTACATAGCATAACAAGATGGGCTGTCGCTATGAAAGACGTCTTGCTCCTGCTATAAGCATAGACCGGGAGGGGACTGCACAGACAATCACCTCATCGATTTGGAGGCACAAATTCTTGAATTAATTAAATCTCGATTAGTATGCTAATATGCAACTAATCTGCTAAGTCTTATCTTGGAGGAAACTACCTTCAAACTGAATTTTAGTGGTTGATTCGTAGGTTTATCATTATGTTCTGCTACTCTCAAAGGTATGAAAATATAAAGGACTGGGAGCAGGAAAACATAATAATAAACCGACGAGTCGACCGCTAAAATAAGATTTCCCAGTGTTTTCCACCAAGATATGAGTTGGCAGACTAATAGCATTTTAATATACGAATCGAGTTTTAACTAATTCTGGTATTTCAGCCTTCATTTCGATAAGATGAATGTCTGTACTGCTGCATACCGTTCTAGGAGAACCTTGTCTCTGGTACACCTGATGCTGAAAGACAACGTTCTTTCGAAACAATTGATGCTTTATTTATTTTTACGTCCTTTAAGGAGCTTTCAAATTATATTATATATTACACTAGTTTTTATAGTATCTAAACAGAATATTTATAAAATATATATTTTCTAATTAAAGTTATTATTATGAAAGAATTAATCTAGATTATGTGAAAGGATTTATATCAAACAGATCGAATCTCCGTTTATTTAGAACAGCTGCTCCTGATCTCTTATAGTTTGTCTTAGATAGTTAATCTCTAAACTTTGTCTACCTTAAGTCTTTTCCAGTGTCACTCAGACGATTTCAGATTTCATCTACTTAGCTATAATCCTTCCTCCTTATCTCCCGATAAACTTTAGTGATAGTTCCACTAAGAAACTGTAATTTTAGACTGACATACTTAATTTATTTCAGCAGTGTTAAATTTACAAAATGATTAAATAAATCGATAGTGTGGGAGCTAAATACTATGCACATATTATTTCACAACGTATAATAATAACCTGTGTCTAAGTAAAAAAATGTAAAAAATGGCATGTTAGAAACTTACCATTTTACACAAATTTTGCAAATGATAAGATTAAAAAAAAAAAAAAAAAATTCTCTCTTTCGTTTTTAGTAATGAAATTGCGCATGTGTTGCACTTCTTGCCCTTATTATTACCTCAAATAATTAAAGAAAAAATACCTAAGCTTAAATTCACAGGTGACTAGAGAAATTTTACTATAATGTGTATTAAAGAGATGTTAATGTTCACCGTGGAAATAATAGGCTTCAGATTTTCTTTTTTTTTAATCGTAGAAAGAACAATGTAACTCAAAACTGAATTCACTATTGTTGATAGATTTCATTAAAAACATTTTTTACAACAATTTTTAAAATTGTTAGAGATGCTGTGAGTTGTGTCTTGGCAGCGCCGTGCGAAAAGGGAGGCGCGGAAATTTAGGGGCCTCCAAATTTATCCTATGAACATCATTTATAGCCTATCACAAGAAAAACTTGGCGAGGGGGGGGGGGGGCGCCAAATTCTGACATTGCCCCAGATGCAATTTTCTCTTCTCACGCTTCTGTGTATTGGTATCCTCCGTGCGCGAGACACTGCACGTATAGTTTAGAGCTTGTCAAAATCATCTGATACAAACAAAATAAAATTTTCAGCAAACAAACCATCTCATACTGTAATTATTTTTTTTTAAGTAGTTTGTTTTGTCATTGACCACGTAACTTTGTACGCTTCCTTCCAAAATTCACAGGGACATTTTCAGCAGATGATTAGGGCTGCAGTAATGAAACGACTAAATGAGCACTTAATATGGAATTAATACGGAATTTCGAGTTATAAAGTTCGAACGCAAGCTCTCATCTTTCCTCATCAGACAACTCGGTTCCATTCAAGAATCACTTTAGTTCGAGTATGTTTGAAGTTTTCTTTTTTTTTCTTTAGTTTTTCAGTATATAGATCCAGTTACGAGTAACGAGTCATATTCTAAAGTAACGATTTAGTACTTCTTATTAGATAAAATAACCGTTACTCAATAACCAATACATGGGGCTTGCAACAGCTCTATTAGGGAACAACATAATCTTTCAACAAAATCACGCGTATAATTCACAAAACAAAGGCAATATGTACTCGGATGCACTACGCATTTTTGCCGATCCCACCGAAGCTAGCAAGGGGAAAACATAAGGGATTCTGATTGGCTGAATAATTAAAAGAGCATTTTGTTTTCGTTCATTTTTACTTTCTTCTATCTTTACAAGAAGAAAGTATTGGATTCATAAAAATTTTCGACTTCCGACTTTCGACGGATTTATACGTTTTAGAAGGTCCTGAACACGTTTTGACTATTTTTAGAAAATGTCTGTCTGTGAGTCTGTCCGTCTGTCTGTGAGTCTGTGTGTCTGTCTGTGAGTCTGTCTGTCTGTATGTGACAAAAAATTTGCGGGCGCTCTATCTCAAGAACTAATGCTCGAAATTTAATAAAATTTTATATTCAGTTAGACCTTGATATGAATTAGTGCCTATTGGTTTTTGGTGAAAATTGGCCTGCAGGTGGCGCTGCTATACTACGTTTTTCATGATTTTCAAGATTGCTATATCTCAAGAACTAATGCACAGAATTTCACCAAACTTCAGATTCTGTGACCCCTTGATATACATAGACGCTGATTAAGTTTTGGTGTAACTTGGCCAGCAGGTGGCGCTGCTATGCCACGTTTTTCAGGATTTTCATGATAGCTATATCTCAAGAACTAATGCACAGAATTTCACCAAACTTCAGATTCCGCGATACCTTGAGACACATAGCCGCTGATACGGTTTTGGTGTAATCTGCCCTACAGGTGGTGCTACATTTTGCACGATTTTTGCGATAGCTATATCTCGAGAACTAATGCAGAGAACTTCATCAAATTTTAGATTCTGTTACACTAGAATATATAACATAATTAGACGCTGATTACATTTTGGTATTAACCTTGCAACAGGTGGTGCAGCTATGCTGCATTTTGCACCATTTTTTCGATAGCTATATCTCAACAACCAACGCACAGAATTTCATCAACTTCAGATTTTGTAACAAAATGACATATAACATAATTACACGATGATTACGTTTTGTTATAAATCCTTCAACTGATGGTGCTGCTGTGCTATATTTTACACGTTTTTTTTTAAACTAGCTATATCTCAAGAACTAATGCACAGAATTTCATCAAACTTCAGATTCTTTTACACCATAACATAATTAGACGCTTTTTTACGTTTTGGCATAAATTGTTCAAGATGTGTTGCTGTGCTATGTTTTGCAAATTTTTTGTTATAACTATATCTCAAGAACTAATGGACAAAATTTCATCAAATTTCAGATTCTGTTAGGTCTTGACATAAATAGATGCTTATTAGGTTTTAGTATAAATTACCCAACATGAGGCACTACTAAGCTCATTTTCTCAGAATCTATACTAATAAAATCCGTGCGCCTCTGTCTGCTTGAAGCCGATTACAGTTCGCAACGCGGGCGAGTTGGAAGTCGCGAGAAATGTCTTTCGATTGGAAAAATTCTGGGGAAGTCACTTCGGGCATTTTCGAGACCGTGGGACCAAAATTTAAAAAGTTATGAATTAAAAACCCCTTTCGAATCGGAACGAAAAATGTCTCAAATCCCAAACGGCGCTCAAACGGAGCTCTGAGGCAGAACACTGCGCCACCTTGCGGTGAAGAACCTGAACTTTTCCCCTTTGGCTAAAAGAAGAAGCAGTCGAAAACCTCTTTTTCTCCCTTTTTTGCGCGTTTTTTCTTAAACCATCATGCAGACAGTTTTTAAAGTAGAAAAAAAAAACTGATTACATATTCAGAATCTGCGTAAAAGTCTGCTTCTGATGAACCAAAAAATACGAGAAAATGTCTTATGGGCGCGCAGAACCAACCGTACAAAACCAAATATTTCTAATGGGACGACGGCGACCATGGAGCGTAGAGCCCACTGTGCGAAATCACATATTTTTAACGGGATAATGGGCGCATAACAACCATAGCTCTTTAATTTACTTTTTTTGTGCTTGAGGATTCGAACACCAAGACTTGCTTATTAAATGAATTTTTTTGTTTATTATATATTGCTTAATATCGAGGTTCGTTTGGAAAAACTGGCCCAGCTAGCGGGCGTAGCTCGCTAGTCTATACTAATAAAATCCGTGCGCCTCTGTCTGCTTGAAGCCGATTACAGTTCGCAACGCGGGCGAGTTGGAAGTCGCGAGAGGTGTCTTTCGATTGGAAAAATTCCGGGGAAGTCATTTCGGGCATTTTCGAGACCGTGGGACCAAAATTAAAAAAGTTATGAATTAAAAACCCCTTGGGAATCGGAACGGAAAATATCTCAATTCCCAAACGGCGCTCCGAAGCAGAACACTGCTCACCTTGCGGTGAAGAACCTGAACTTTTCCCCTTTGGCTAAAAGAAGAAACAGCCGAAAACCGCTTTTTCTACCGGCGCTAATTGCGTTTTTTTTGCGCGTTTTTTCTTAAACCATCATGCAGACAGTTTTTAAAGTAGAAAAAACTGATTACATATTCAGAATCTGCGTAAAAATCTGCTTCTGATGAACTAAAAAATACGAAAAAATGTCTTATGGGCGCATAGTACCCACCGTGCAAAACCAAATATTTTTTACGGGACTAGGGGCGTGAAGCGACCATAGTTCCGATCCACAATCTTTTTTTTTCAAGTGCACGTGGTCAAGTGCACGTAAAAATATGTGCGAGATCACATATTTTTAACGGGACCATGGCTCTTTAATTTACTTTTTTTTGTGCTTGAGGATTCGTACACCAAGACTTGCTTATTAAATGAATTTTTTTGCTTATTATATACTGCTTAATACCGAGGTTCGTTTGGAAAAAGTGGCCCAGCTAGCGGGCGTAGCTCGCTAGTATTAATTAAATTTTGCGTTTTAGGCTTTTCAGATACCAGAATCTCATTAGGCTAGGTCAAATGTTCGAGGAAAATTGATAGTGAGTAACTTTGGGGTCACCACGTTTTTTTTTTTTTTTTTTTTTTTTTTTTTCTTAATATTAAAATGTACTTATGAGATAGAAGAAAGTTTTGGGATTAACACATCCAAGTAGTTGAGTATGCATTTATGTAATCATCAGTTTCTATTTGAAAACCTTTTAAAAGGTGGAGTTTTATTAATTTCCTTCATTTTTTTAGATATTTAAAAGATAGATAAAAAGGAAGATTTTCTAGAATTTAGAATAAAAGAATTTAATGATGATTTTTCTCATTTTTTCTGTACTACTTAAAAACAAAAGTAATTAAATAATTAAATTGGAATTTTTTTTAATTATTTCAAAATGATATTCTCATATATGCCTCTAATACGTAAATCCACATTCAGAACAATTTATTTATAAACAATAATCACATTTCTTTTTTACGGCGTTAATTACGCGACGTTTACAAACCCAATTGTTCTATATTATTTTTTTTTAATTGTAATTTCTTCTTATTATTTTAACATGATATGCATATTATATACCCGAATACGACACTCACATTCAGAATAATTTATTTACAAACAAAAATTGCTCTTTAAATTATTCAACCAATAAGAAACTTGTATTTACCTCCCTATGTTATCTTCGGTGGGATCGGCAAAAATGCATGCACAGCTGGCGTCTGACTCGTATCAGAAGGCAAACTCTTCCGTGCTCTCTTCTCTTCAATTCACTTACGGTTGTGGAGTTGGTCTCTTCACTCTGATTTACTTAAGTTCCTTGAAGGGTTGGAAGGTTGTTTCCACGACACACACACTTTGACAACAAGTGCAAAATAAATATGCTACAAAATTTATTCGAGACAAAGCCGCCTATGGCGAAGCATAAGTCTCAAGCCGCCTGCCAACAAAATTTACTTTTCAAAAATAGGAATGCGAAAAGATTGCAAACATAATCGGAACTTGCAGCCCTAAATATACATAAACAAAGAATATAATTAGGATATTTCTTCTGGTGCGTTGATAGAAAGTGCATTACAGCTTAATTTGATACTTTTTAAATAAAAATTATCTAATTTACATGAGCTTCCTTTAACTTATGTGGCAACTTAAAAAATGACATTCAATAAAAAATTAAAGGCCAATTAAAAGTTCGTTTTCTGGTAATAAGGACCTTTGTCCGAGAGTCGTAAAATTAATCACAATTTTCGTCTGAGTATAGTTTTGTTTTGCTAAGAACTCCATGCCGATGGCTTGCAAACTGGGATCACTTATTTCTTGATTTTTACATTAAATATAAATTTTTATGGCATTAAACGAGAAGTTGTCTAAAAATAATGATCGCACTAATTGAAACTGCCTACGTTTAAAGCTCTTTTTTGAGAAACTTTTCAAAGAAACATTATATTCGAGTTGTTTGATTTAGTTGTAATGAAAAGTAATGATTTTCCATCTTAAAGTGATATATATATATATAGACCTATAAGTTTATAAAAATATTAAATATCTTTAAAAATTTTGAAGAAAGGTTTTAAAAACTTTTTAAATGCTACGAGAAAAACAAATAAACTTATTATAAAAAAATTAATATTAAAGTAAATTATAAGTTTTTATTTTGTGCACCTACTATAAGTTAAATTATATTTTAATAAATGAAAGTTTTAGAGACGATCGAAGAGTCAATTATAAAATTTTCAACAGTTTTACAATGTTTTTATTCAAGTAACAGGCCACAATTTTGAAAATATTTATTAAATTTAAATTATTTTAGTATATGCTTTATACAACAATATGTAGGCAAATATCACAAATTTTTATGGAAGAATCTATATATTTAAAACACCTGGCTGTTTTTTTTGGTCATCAGCCCTGAGCTTTCTACTGGCCCGATTTTGATAATTATTTTTTTTAATGAAAGCTGTTTATGTGTAGATGTGCCCATTCTAGCTAATTTTTAATTTATTTGAATTTTTACATTTTATTTTTAATTTTAAAAGCTTTTTCATGACATTTCTTCAAAACAGTGGCAACAGGTTAAGCTTTTCTCAAAATTTATTTTGTTTCATTATTTTCCACCAATCAGGAACTTGATCTCATCGGTGAATGTATAATTCGCGTTTGAAATGAAATAGACGCCCTCTCGCGGGCAAAGTCTGAAACGAAATAGAACTTATATCTTCCGCTGAAATCAGTGTTTAAAAGGCCGATAAGTAAATAAACAGTATAATAATAAATAAATAAATAAATAAACAGTCCTATAACGCATGCAACGTTGGGTTCTTTGTATTAAAATTATCTAAAATCAAAATTTTATACACAAAGTTTAGATCTATAATATAAAAAAGTACATTTGATTTAATCATTGCAAAATAACATGACAGCAACACAATGCTTGCATGATTAATGAATCAATAATTGCTTCAGCTTTTCTAAAGCAATTACTAGATTTTCCAGCATCTAGAAATTCTAAAATTGTCGATATTTGTAATTTATCTCCCATAATTAAATAAAAAAGATAAAAAACTGCACTTTAAATAGCTCTTTAAACGGGTTTCGGTTCTACAGCATGGAACAAATAGCATACGTAAACAAACGATTATCAGGTCTATACAACGCCACCTTTCGTTCATTACAAACGCGAATCGCATTTCAAACAGAAAAAAAATAATAATAATAAAAAATAAAGGTTTTCGTAAAATTTAATCATAATAAAATGATTGCATATGGTTATTCAATGCAATACAGAGATTATTTACTTAGTAATATTATTAAGCATTATGTAAGTAAAATAACAGAAGATAAATTTTAAATATAATATCTAAAGTGAAATTTTGTCGATGGAGAAAAAGTCGTCATACAGAAACCAGATATGAATATAATATACATTGTTATAGCTGTGTCAGTGATGATGTCATATTCACTGACTTTAATTCCTGCATCTAAATAAAGTGAACTTCTATTAATTTAAAGATCCGTGGTGTGCACAAATGAAAATATTTCTATAAACTGCACCATTTCTATTTAATTACAATGAATATTTTATGAAACTAAAGAATTCTTAAATAACTGCATAAATCACGCTTTTATTTAAGAAAAGATGAGTATTTCTGAAGGTGTAAATGATGTCATATTAGAAAAAAGAATAAAACCTGTGATATGCCGGTATTACTGTATTTCTATCTTACATAATATAAAAAAATTAAAATAATTTCATTGTATTAAGTTATTATTTAAAATAAAAAAAAAATCTGCATTTCAGCAACAAATACAAAAATTTTATTCTTTTTAATAACAGAAATATCGTTTTTTTTCCGTTGCCATAACAATAAAATTAATTTTTACAAGTTCATGGAGGATACAAATCAATAAATAAATTAAATTAATTGCAAGTGCTGTAAATATGTAATGGGTTGGTTAGGCAGTTTAGTAAGTCCCTGTTTCTATTATAATTAAAATGTTTCATTGATATTATAATTATTGTACAGTTATCAAGCGATATTTAAACGGAGAAAAATAAACTATGCAGATATTTTTAAATTCTTCTTCCGGGGTATAATATTAACTTCCTAAATAATTTGGCATTTAAATAATATTTAAGTATTAGAAACCGCATTAAAAAAAATTGTAGCTGAAGTTAAGTCCAGCATAATAATTTATGAGTTGTTTTCCTTATTTTTTGTTACTATCTGAAGTTTGTGTATTTTCATCATGAAAAGCTATGTTATCCCTATTTTAAGAGGTGGCAATTGTTTATTTCGCTCAGTATTTTACTGTCTATATAAGATTGATACATATCATACTTTATATTCTTTTCCGTCGAGTTTCGACGGGTGCAGCTAGTAATATTAATAGCCGATAATAATGATATTAATAGCAACCTTGCATTATCATTTTTGAAGTGAATATTTTACATAAAAATCAATATTGAGAAAAATGCGTTTAAACGTTAAATTAGTATATTTTTACTATAAATAATGGATTTCCTTCTAATCTACAAATAGTAGGAAAAAAAAATCACTTTTAGATTCATAAAATGTTGCATTTTTGAATGAAATAATGAAAACAAAATCTTTATGTTTTGCTGATTTCAATGTAGGCTGTATTAGCCTTAAGCTGTTTTCAAATCTAAGATGGTTACTTTCTGGCACATTTTTCAATTCATTTTTTTTTTCATAGACATATCAAACTGGCAGGTGCTTTTATTCAGAAATATTCTCAAATTTTGGATTTTGAAGCAAATTTACAGAATTTACAGAGCAAAGAAAAAAAAAGAAAGAAAACCAGTCTGAAATTGCACTTATACGTAGTAAATGAGGCGTGTTCGTACTATATCGAAGTTTTTAAAATATAAGGTATTTCGGATAAAATGCAGTATCCGAAATCTTTTGTGTGTCCCTGTAAACACTAAATGCTTTTTACTATACAGGAACTGGCTTGCACTAGATCTCAGCAACGAATATCAATTTCATAAAATGTGAAGTAACTTAACATAATTAAAATGCACCCCAAACAACATTCCCGCCTAGAGCATTATTCAAAAGAATACTTTTGTGTGGCCCTGTATATTAATAAAAAATATTCTTTGGACCACAAAGTGTACAGAATGTACCTTCAGTATATATTTAATAGATGCATATGCATATGAATTATATTACGTTCGAATAAGTGTAACATCATTAAGATGCACTTAAAACTATTTTTTCCCATTGATCGTAATGTAATGAAATACTTTTGATTATCCCTGTAATTGAACTATACATTCGATTTTCATAAAATTGTGAATGACTCGACAAAATTATGCAATAATTATATATTTTAAGTTTCCAAAGATTCGGTTTTGTAGTTTTTGCGCTGTTACATGCAGACAGACAGAAGGATAGACGGACAGACGAACGGACTGAACGACAACTATAGATGCTACGTATTTACATAATTAGATTAAAAGATTACTGCCCTGAGACAATAATTTCTAATAACTCAAGATTATAAAATTTACTAGAAAGTAAAATATATTATTCGATTAAAAATCACTTGTATAACCATGCCTGCAAGTGTCTTTCTTTTGCGTCTAAAAATGAGCCAGGAAATATTTGTTCCCCACTGTTGAAAGGAGAAATATTTTTTTTATCTTTTTAAAATCACCTTTAAGTGTGGGAAACCTGTATTTAAATCTATTTTTAACTTCTAGAGCAACTCTCTAATTACTTATGAAGATATGCTGGTTCTAAATAACGATCAAGGGCTTAATCATTAACATTGCTTCCTATGAATAACAACTGAATACTTTGATAGATATTGTTTCATTTAATTGAAACAAAAAAAAAAAAAAAAATAAAGTCTGAAAAATTCACTCCTTTAACCAAATGAATTATGCATGTAAATTTAATTAGAATTATGTCATTCAAAGACTTGGATTGTACTCTTTGCGTCATTTTTTTTCTTTCGTTAAGTAGTTTTAGATTAATTTCAAATCTTTTAGGAAGAAAATTATTAGCTACAGATATTTTTTACTTCTAGAAAGTAATTTTTTGTAGAATTGTCTGATGCATAATAAACGTAACTTATAGTTATGCATTGCTTTATATTTCACCACTTACAAAAGTATACGTGTCCTTTTTTTTGCGGATTTTAAATAAAATACTAAATAACGTAATGAAATTTTGGAAATTTTTAATTCTTATTTACCAAAGAAACTTAGTTCTTACATTTTCAAAAATTAGAGGATTAACCATCTCTTTCATTAATTTTTATTTAACAAGTGATTATTTAATTTGGCATAGTTAAAATTTTATACATGACTGTGTAAGAAATAAGTCGGAAATTCCATATCAAACGTAGCAAATGAGGTGAGTTTGTAGTATAGCGAAATTTTTAAAATATGCAGATATTTGTGTAATAGTATACAATACTTCGGATATAGTATAGCATCTGAAATCTTTTGTGCGTCCCTGTAAATAGTATGTACTGATTTCTATTATAGAAGAAGTAGCTTGTAGTAAATCTCAGCAACATATATCTGTTTCATAAAATGTGAAATAGTTTAATATAATTAAAACGCAACCGAAAAAACATTCATCCCTATAGTATTATGTAAAGTGATACTTTTGTGTGACCCTGTAAATTAATAACAAATATTCTTTATACCACAAATTGTACAGAATATATATTTTAGTACATACTTCATAGATGCATATCAATTTTATTACGTTCGAAAGAGTGTAGAATCATTAAAATGTTCTAGAAACTATTTTTTCCCATTAGCCACAATGTATTAGAATACTTTTGATTGTCCCTATAATTAAATTATAGATCCGATTTTCCTAAAATTTTAAATTATTCGTCAAAATTATGCAACAATATATATTTTAAATTACAAACGATTCAGTTGGATATTTTTTGCGTTGTTATATGCTGACAGACAGACGGACGGACAGAACGACGACTATAGGTGCTACGTATTTACATAATTATGAACCCACCTAAAAACAAAAAAGACTTATAACTCAAAATAAAATTTAGACATTGATTATTATTAAATTATCGATTTTAAAATTTGATTTTTTTTTCATTTAAGCTAGAATGCTCATATGAGGATTATAGTAATTGCGAAGATTACGTAAATTTTAGAGACACCTGCAAATAAATAAGTAGAATGCTATATTCATCTTTAAAAAAAGTAAAGTTAAAACTACACTATGTGCAAATTACTTAAAGATGAAAAAATATTTAAAAAGGTGTTAATTTACTTTAATCCTTAGTACTTTCAACTGTAAACGCAGCCATCGACAGAGACTATAAAAATACTAAATATTAACACTTTAGTTTTCAAATATCCTGAAAGTGTCAAAAAAAGTGAAAGTGAAAGTCAAATTTTAGATCCGCAAAACATTGAGAAAATAAAATGCTGATATTGAGGAAAGTGTTACATTACTTATATTATGTTTCTTTAAGTAAACACATCCAAATTCTTGATATGTCGTAGGATAAAATGTCATTACAATTTGTAATGACGTTCCATTCTTATAGCATACCAAGAATTAATTATGTCCGCTTAACTGCATTTAATAAACCAAGATATGTTTATAGAATGTAGAAAAATGATATGCAAGCTTACACGAAGAATTAGATACATGCATGTCTATGGAAGATAATCAATGGAAGAGTGATTTCACTATATTTAAGCGAGTTTTAGTCTTAATTAAATTATAACTGAATAGTGGCATATATGTAAAAAATTAGACAAAATACACAGCTGTACAGAAGAATTAAAATATACTACCGTCTATTGGGTGTAAATTTCTGAAAGTCAAATTTCAACTATTAGGCGTTTTAACACTACATCATACTTGAAAATGTATAAGAGTTCGGCTGTCCGTACTCTAACTTGCCTTAATATAGTTGGATTGCTTTGTATTTGATATAAGTCTGTAATTCATATATAATCATATCATGGATTTTATTGATGCATTTTTGCATAAGAATTTAACAGCTATTGCATCAAAAACTGAAATTTTATAAAAATATATATTACGAATGTATCTCATTTGTCACGTTTGACGTGCTATTTCTCAACTTGTTGTAACTGAAACTATATGACTATGCCAAACGGTTTAAGAAATAGACACTGAAACTATTGAGAGTGGATACCATGATATTCATTTTTTTAATTACAAAGGAAAATATCTCAATAAATATTAAAATCACAATGTTGGTCTGAGAATATAATTTTCTTCTGAAGTTTTATTCAAAAGTAAAATCATCTGCAACATCGACAGATGTTTTCAGCCCGAGATAAACTTTGTTTTTCAAATTGTTTTTTCTTCATCATTATATTTCACGTTGTTGTAAGACAAAAAGAATGTTTAATATTATCCAAATACATCATTGTTTACATTTATCTAAAATTGTTATAAATTGGGAAAAGCAATTCAGATTTCTAACTCTTTCTTCTAAAATACATCAACGACAGTATTTGACTGGTCCACTGCTTTCTGGAAAACTAGCTAAATCCGAGAAATGTTTTTAGGATGCTAAAAAATGTTTTATCGGAATTGATTTGTTTGAAATATTTGAAATGTTTCTAGAATTTGGGGACTTTTTTATCCTTAAAATAGGTCACAAATAAAATTCACAGGTAAAAAAGTGTTTTTTGTTTGTTTAGTTTTCCTCTTTTTTTTCCATTCAAATTTCCCAGGAGAAATTTCAAAGTTTTAGTAAGGGTATTGGTTTTAAGAATCACAAGGTCCAAGGTTACAAGGTTCATTATTTTCGAGGAAATCTACTTTTATTATTGTTATTTTTCTATTTCATCCAAACATCCCTTGAGAATTTTTTCAAAGTTTTAATTTATTTTTTACTCTATTGAATAAAAATCGAAAAGAAACGGCACATCAGATATTAGATATACTTACAAATGCTTCGATCATAAAAGAAATTATTATGTCGACACGCATTCCATTATTATTTGAAATAACTTTTTCAATAAACAGCACAGCATACAGGAATTCTCATTAATTTCGAGTAAACCTATTTTTATTACTGTTACATTCCTACTGAATTTAAATTTTCATTGAAAACTTTAGAACTTTAAAAAAATTATTAAATTTACTAAATATAAAATCAGCAAGAAAAACAATTTACGCGTCATGCATTGGTTATGAAGACTGTTCTTGACTTTTTCCAGCGCATTCAGAATGCGGTTTTTCAGTTTCCCTGCCCTCTAAAACGTAGAAAACTAGATTTCAAAAATTTTCATGAATCCAATACATTCTTCTTGTTAAGATAGAAGAAAGTTAAAAAAAAAAAAAATAAAAATAAAAAAAAAAAATAAAATAAAATAACGAGTCATGCATATAGGAGGGGGGAAGGGCGGATGAAAATTGGGTATTTGAAATAAGTAAACAGTTGCAAGGTTTCGCTGAATGAATATTTAATTAAAAATAAGTTTCTTGGTTATATAACTGCTACATAATGACATAGAATTCTGGAATAAAGGCAGTATAAAATGTACAGACACAAATTAACTGGTTAAAGTTAATAATGGATCTCAACCGATCCCTTTCACAGAGTTCTTGATCGGAAACTCGTTCCGATAAAAACACGAGCGTGCAGAAAACCCATCTGCTCTGCACCGCAGATCAAGGCCTTCTCTTCGTGCAAAATCTTCGAACTCTCACACTTTTCATATTGCACTTAGGTTGCAAATATTTTCCTGGGATGGGCTTTTGAACTTCGATCAGCTATCGAAACTATGCACATATATTGTCAGTCGAAGTCTTGTGGTTTCTGGGGCTAATTTACCTCTACATGCATTGGTTATGAAGATTATTGACTTTTACCAGAACTTTCAGAATACTGTAACAAAAGTCACATGTTATTACGATAAAAGATTACATCTAAGTAAAAAAAATGGAAAAATGAATAACACAATTTAAAATTCAATTATAGCAAGTCGTAAAAGTGTTCGAACGCCTTTTTACAGTCCTATATTATCTATAGATTTGCATATGTACTACATTACATAATATACTAAAATTTATTTCCATTAGGAAACACATAACGCAGCTAAAAATCCCCTTTCAGCAATTTCCGTCAATAAAGGAAAATGTAACAAAGATTTTTTTTTTCTTTTTTGTGCAGCCCTGTGTATGATCCCATAAATAATAAAAGCACAATGTTGCTCAAAATATAATAATACTTCTTCTGAAGATTTATTCAAAAGTAAAATTATCTACAGCATCGACAGATGATTTAATCTCTAGAAAAACTTTGTTTTTCAAATTGTTTTTTCCTTCATCATTATGTTTCATTGAGTTGCAAGACAACAAGACTGTTTGAGTTTAACATTTTCCAAATCCATCATCGTTAACATTTATCTAAATTTGTTATAAGTGGAAAAAGCAATTCACATTTATAACTTTCTCTTTATAAAATACATTAACGACATCTTTGACAGGTTTACTGCTTTCTGGAAAACTAGCTAAATCCGAGAAAAGTTTTTAAGATGCTAAAAAATGTCTTATCGGAATTGATTTGTTTGAAATATTTGAAATGTTTCTAGAATTCGAGTCTATTTTTATCGTTAAAATAGGTCACAAATAAAATTCACAGGTAAAGAAAGTGCTTTTTGTTTGGTTGGTTTTTCTCTTCTCTACTTCATTCAAATTTCCCAGGAGAACTTTCGAAGTTTTACCAAGGTTTTAAGAATCACGAGGTCCATGAATTTTCATTATTTTCGTGGAAACCTACTTTTATTATTGTTATTTTTCTATTTCATCCAAACTTCCCTTGAGAATTTTTTCAATGTTTTAATTTATTTTTTACTCTATTGAATCAAAATTGAAAAGGGACAGAGGCATGTGACATATTAGATATATTTACAAATGCTTTGATCATATATGAAATTATTACGTCAACATTCATTCCATCATTATTTGAAATAATTTTTACAATAAACAGCACAGAAATTTTCATTAATTTCGTATAAACCTATTTTTGTTGCTGTTACATTCCTACTGTATTTAAACTTTCGTTTAAAATTTAAGAACTTTAAAAATATTGTTAAATTTATTAAATGTAAATTCAACAAGAAAAAAAAATCTCGCGCCATGTATTGGTTATGAAGACTATTATTAACTTTTTGCAGTACATTTAGAATAAGGTAGCAAATCACATGTTAATACGATAAAACAGCGGTTTGCAAACTATGGGTCGCGGCGGCTGTTTTAGTGGATCACGGAAACAATTGAGGTTTGTCACATACATATTTTTTGCATTTCATCTGTTAAAAAAATTTAACAATTTCAACAGCAAGTAATATTTCAAGGGAAATTTATTAAATATACGAGCAGACTATTCAGAAACGTCCAAATGAGCTTTGAATTTCTTGATGGAGTTCAACACAACATACTCATGTGAATATGCTTTTTGTACTTGGCTGTTTTTGAAAAACAAGTATAGGAAAAACTGTGTGTTGAAAGTGAATTAAGATTGAAATGAATAGAATAAGTTTTAATCCTGATACGGATGCTTTCATTGGTAAAAACCAGCGTCAGAAAACGCCCTGATTTTAAAATTATGTTTTGATAGTGATTAAATGTATTTTTAATTAACTTTCTAGTTTGTGTGTTGTATTAATTATTATTTCACATTGAAATTACGGATTGTTGTTTTCGTTGATCGTGTATATTTCGTACCAAATTTTGTCTTTTTTGTAGTACAGGATAGACAGTAACTTTTAGATCTCTGATAGCAATTACCATTCTGATACACACCATTTATATCAAGCGGGTCGTGAAATTTTTCTTTATTTAGAGGTGGATCGCATACCAATAAAGTTTCGGATCTGCTGCGATAAATGATTATGTCTAAGCAAACAATTTGAAAAAAACGCATAACATAGTTGAAAATTCAATAATAGAAAGTCGTAAAGGTGTCTTAATTCTTTTTCACAGTCTCGTATGCAATCTATAGTTTTGTATGTATACTACATTACTTAGTATACAAAAATTTATTTCTGTTTAGAAGTACGTAACACTGTTTAGAAAGACGTAACACAGATCTCCTTCAGCCTTCCTCAGACAAAGGAAACGTTTTGTTAGATTATTTTCTGTAGCGACCACTACAGAAAATAATCATATTCTCTATAATAATATACTACTATAATAATATACTCACTGTAAAAAATATCCGTTAATATACACAAGTTTTCCCTCAAAATTACGGAATAGTTTCATTTTTTCGAAAAAAACAGAAGAATTTCCGTATTTGACATTTTGGAGTCACTAATCCCGTTAAATAACGGAAGTGTTCTGTTATTTTTGTCAATTTTCCGAAAACAGTAGAGTTTAGAGGTGCCATCTACCAGCAAAATTAAAAACCTTATACTGAGTTGATGTTTTTTAAACAATTTGCTAGACTATTTCTCTATTTCATTCTGATTTTATAATAAAAAGCTAACGTATTTTTTAAATATTAAGAAAATAATAATAATAAAAAAATATGTATTCTTTTTAAGTTTGAAATAGCTGAAAGGAAAAGTTGATTGTGATTTTAAAATAATTTTTAATGTATTTTGATCATATATATATATATATATATATATATGTGTGTGTGTGTGTGTGTGTGAATCTTGTCTACTTTTAATGGTATTATATATATATACACTGGTGTCCAAAAGTTAAGTATAATTGGTAATTAAGTAAGTAATGAAAGAAATATAAATCGAAATGTGGTGAAACTCCAGGTGTGTAAACAAAACAGTACGCGTCACATATTTTCGCGAAGAGTTTTCCCCGAAATCGAACAGGGGACCGTCAACAAATTGAAAAAGAACGAAGATCTTTTGGATAACCCTGTCAAAACTAATGTAGCAAAAGCGTTCAAACTGCACATTATGATTAACTGGCTTATTGTAATGTACTGTGTTTATTTTTATAAGGATAGCATGTATACTCGTAGAGAAATTAAGGTTTTTATAAAACTAGTCCTAAGTTTTTGGCTTATAATTTGCAGAGTTCTTAATATAAAATAATGTTCTTTTCTGAAAATATGACAAACATCATGGTACACAATAACTTGTCATCAGAATTTAAAAATAATAAAAATTGTATGAAAAATGAGCAGGTTTACTAAATAATTTTTTACTGCGCATGCGTGAACGCTATTAAAATTTCATTTGCATATTATGTTAGTTAAATGTGTAGAGCAACTTTTGTGAAAGTCTCAAAAACATAGATTAAAAATTCTGAAAATTATCGTTGATAGAATGAGATCAAAATATTTTATTCCCTAATGAAGCAAAAAGATGAGAGGCTGTATCCATATTCCATTGTTTCGTGC
The DNA here is from genome assembly GCA_964019185.1 of Maratus speculifer. Lineage (NCBI taxonomy): Eukaryota > Metazoa > Arthropoda > Arachnida > Araneae > Salticidae > Maratus > Maratus speculifer. The sequence goes on along the minus strand of OZ025289.1, from coordinate 272,338,328 downwards.
CTAGACAATATTGCACGTACAACTGTATTTGGATAAAACCCCTGATATTTTGCTTCCTTTTAGGAATAACGGATTTTGAGTTGATTCTATAGACGATAATTTTCAGAATTTTCAAGCTATGCTTTTGAAACTTTTACAGAATTTGTTCTATACATTTAGCTAACACAATATGCAAATGGAATTTTGATATCGTTGACGCATGCGCAATGAAAAATTATTTACTAAACTTACTCATTTTTCATACAATTTTTATTATTTTTAAATTCTGATGACAGAATATTGTGTACAATGATGTTTGTCATATTTTCAGAAAAGAACATTATTTTATATTAAGAACTCTGCAAATTATAAGCAAAAAAACTTAGGCGTGTTTTTATAAAAACCTTAATTTCTCTACCAGTATGAATGCTATCCTTATAAAAATAAACACAGTACATTACAATAAGCCACTCAATCATAATGTGCAGTTTGAACGCTTTTGCTACATTAGTTTTGACAGGGTTATCCAAAAGATCTTCGTTCTTTTTCAATTTGTTGACGGTCCCCTGTTCGATTTCGGGGAAAACTCTTCGCGAAAATATATGACGCGTACTATTTTGTTTACACACCTGGAGTTTCACCACATTTCGATTTATATTTCTTTCATTACTTACTTATTTACCAATTATGCTTAACTTTTGGACACCAGTGTATATATATATATATATATATATATATATATATATATATATATATATATATATATATATATATATATATATATATATATAAGTGCGTTGGATATTTTGAAAAAAGTGGAAAAAAATTCTTCTTTTAATTTTAATATATATATTTTTTAATTTATTCAAATTATGAAGTTCGCACATAAAATTAAAAATATATCGAAATATATTACCGAAATTCTTATAATTTTGGCGATTACGTAAGTTATAAAAAACCAATAAATGAAAATTATTTTATAACCCATTGTAATTATCTTTATTGAGTTTACCTTTGATCGTCATAAAAAATTTGTTAAAATGCACGTTTTTTTTCTTTTTTTTAGTATGTTAGTATTTTTTAAAATAAATAAATAAATATCAATAATATTACAACAGAATTTTAAAACTTTTCCATAAAAGAAGGAAACAAAACTCTTAATAAATTCTTTCATGCATGTAATATTTTAAAGACTAATTTTTATTCATACAAGCTAAATATTCGAAATTATGGACAGAAAATCGAAACTATGAAAAGAAATTATGGAAATTAAGAAAGGTAATTTTCGGGATTACATATGTTATAAAAAATCAATAACTGATTTTTTTTCTATACTCCATTGTAATTATCTTTATTGAGTTTACCTTCGATCGTCATAAAATAATTTGTTAAAATGCACGTTTTTTTTTTTTTCTTTTAGCATGTTAGTATTTTTTTAAATAAATAAATAAATATCAATAATATTACAATGGAATTTTAAAACTTTTCAAAAAAGAAGGAAACAAAACTCTTAATAAAATCTTCCATGCATGCAATATTTTAAAAACTAATTTTTATATATATAAAGCCAAAATTAATAAGCTAAATATTCGAAATTATGCAAAGAAAATCTGTAAAACATTTAGAATTATCCATTCAATAGAAAAATATTATCTCTACAAAAAAAAAAAAAAAAAAAAAAAACCTGCGTTTAAAATCTTATCTTTACTTTACGAAATGTATCCGAAATAACTAGATATTTGAAAGGGTCGTTTGAATAATTCTGGTGTAATGGTATTACACTGCAATCTACGACACAAGAGGCCCCAGGTTCGAACCCTACCCATGGAAGGTATGTAACATTTCCTCACTGTTGTTTAAATTAATTGTATATAATGTGTCCCTGATATTAATGTGCCTTTGAAAAGTAAAGAATAAAAATCACAAAGATGTTAGTTAGTCCTTGAAAAATTCTTTTAACTTTTCAAACAAAAATTTTTACATAAGAAAAAAATTAAAAAAAAAAAAAAAAAAAAAAAAAAAAAAAAAAAAAAAAAAAACGGAATTTTTTTGTGAAAACACGGAACTATTTCTGGAATTTACGGAAATTTTTTTACAGTGCTGTGCAGTTTTTTCATTTCTCACTGAAAAAAATTAAGTACTCAAAAATGAGTAAGTCGATGCACTCATATTGAATTGAGTATGTTTGGTTCAAAAATGAACACATTACTTTCTCAATTTTGAAACAGCATATGTTATCAAATCCAAACAAACGATAATTTTGTACCTAGCATTGGTTTATCTCATTCATGGCGGCATAAAAGATGCTTATTAATACAAATATTAAATTATGCACAGTATTTTAAAATAATTTTAAAGTATATTTGCAAAAAATCCTCTTGTCATAAGAATGTTCGATTTGGGTATTTTACTTACAATTTTACTATTACTTTTGATAAATAATCAATTAAATGTTTATTGGTCATAATTTTGCACAAGAAATAAATACCAGCGTATTTTCACTTTAATTTGCAAATTCAGGGGCAGATAATAGTGATTTATATTTGAACACAAACATGGAATCAAAAATGAATGCATGTGTTTCCCAGTTTTGAGAACTTTTGGATCGGAGCTGTTTTGAGTATGTGAAGTCCTTAAAATTGAGTACTTTTTACTCAATTTTGAGAATCCATTTTTTTTCAGTGTGGAGAAATTTGCTAAATCAAGATTAGGATTAGTTGTAAGTCGTTAAAACGAGAGATGAAAAGTACTGTAAATATTGAAAAAGGGTCAGGACCTCATCTAATAGTCGTTAAATTGCGAATAGTAGCAAAATCGGGGGTCATAAAATCGCAAGTCCACTGTATAGCTATTAAATTCAGCGATACGGAAATAATATGACTCCATCTAATGTCACATAATCATTCTGTATAATCATTACCTATCATCGAATATCATGAAATTAATTGCGTATGGTAGAATTTAATAGAAGTAAAAAAAACTTTTCTTAATGTCTTTTTCAGTTTCGCACAGATTTTTAAAAATTTTTAAATGAGTTGACAAAATTCTGAACAATTAGATATATAAAATTTCAGATCATTCCGTTGTTTAGTTTTCGTGCTGTTATAAACAGATAAATGAACCAAACGACGACAGTATGTGCAACTTATTTATATATTTACAAATGTGCCTAAAAAATTTACAACCAATTATATGTTGGTTTTAATAATTATTTGTTATTCATTTTACTTAACTGTGCACAAAAAAACTCTTTAGTTAAATTGCTTAAATTTATGTTTTTTTTTTCTTATTGTTCACTTTGATTTAATTATAAGGGAACTGCATTTGATAGTTTTTAAATCGCATTTGAATTAAACTTGTGATTTGTAAATAAATTTATTCAAAACTGAGAAAAGAAAGGTAAGATTTTTAATTTTGTGGAGGAAAATCTTGCTACATATTCCATCAAAAAAGTTTGATGTTACGGAATTGTGTTTCAGAAACACGTTCATTTTCTTCTGATATTTCAAGATGTACAAACTGTTTCCATTTTCCATTTCACATAATAAATTTTTGTTATGACAGACATTTCGTGTGAAAAGCAATGCTCCAAAAAAAAAAGAAAGTAATCTTTAACGGCATACTCAGAGAATATCGTTTAGTATTTATAGGCAAAAGTTTCAGGAATAATTAGTTTGGGACAGCAAAAAGTTTTTAAAAAATGAAAGAAACTTTGAAGTTACAATTTTAAATAATACAGTACGACTAGTATTTTAAATAGTATTTCGAAAATAATTTAATTCCTAGAAATAATAGAACTAAAACTGGGAAATATTCGCTGTTTTAAAGTACAGATGATTTATTTTTTAAATTATGTCATTAGGCATTAGTTTGTGTAGTATTAATTTAAATTTTAGAAGATTTCATTTCAAAAACAATGTTCTTTTTTTTCAGAATTTTCAGATGTTCAAATTATTTATGTTTTTCATTTCAGATCATCTTCGTCACGAAAGTCATTGCATAAAAAAGCAATGTAACTAGTGAATACTAGAAGAAACGAACCAAATCTTTAAATTCTTATTCAAAGAGGTTGATTCTGTATTTATAGAAAAACTTTCAACAATATATTTTCTAGAATTACAAAGCAAAAAAAAAAAAAAAAAAAAAAAAAAAAAAAAAAAATTAAAACATTCAATTATGAAGGAGTTCTTGGTTACGATACTTGGTTAAGTCCAGAATACATTTTAAAACAAATTATATTTACTGAGTTAAAATTGTGAAATTTTATGCGATATTTAACCATATCATTCGTAAAAAAATCAGAGGATAAAACTTCTCATTATTTATTTTTTTTTAATTTAAAAATTATCAAAGACATGGGGGGGGGGGTTAAAATCGTTACATCCAGAAATAATATTAGTAGAGGTTCAATTCAATGTATCTATGTTATAAAAGCCAAACGTATGTGTGCGTAACGCATACGTCATTTTGCGAATGGCAACACATTCCCATGCAATTCGTTTTTGTAATTTTCGGTACTGCAAATTGTGTACTTCTAAACATCGTACATTTTCAATTTTTACATCATCGTATAGAGAAAAATATGTACTTTTAAATGCAATTTGTTTCAAAGCTGTATCTCAATTTATTCTTGACATATTAATTTTTTTGTAGTTTTTAGTACGAATTTTGTAATTGTGGCAGCAGAAATACGTCATTTTCTCTTAAAATTGATAAAAATTGAAATGTGAGCATGTAAATTTTGAGAATATGGAAATTATGACGGGTTTAGATTTCACGCGAAATTGTAAGATCGTGTCAGTTTGAAATAAATTTTATTATTATTTTTTTATGCATTTATAACAAATATAAGAGCCTCAATTGATAACTCCATCTTAATAACTGATCTTTGTTATAGTTTGGTATGTATTTTTACATACGCGATTAAATTAAATTTTAATAATTAGGACAACTGAGTTTTATGGAAATAGCATTTTTTTTTTCTTAATTTTATCTTAAATAATATTTCTTTGAGAGTTACACTGACCATTGTAAGATGCATTTTTTACTGTATCTAATTTTGTAGGTTTATTATAAATCAATGGAATTGTTCCTTCTTAAACATTTACTATCGTCGAAATTCGACGAGTTCCACCTTGTTTATATAATTTCAAATGTGTCTAAAACTATTTGCAAGCAATTATATATAAATTTTAATAATTATTGCTTATTTATTTTATTTAACTGTGTGCATAAAAACTCTTTAGTTAAAATGTTTGCATTTATTTTTTTTAATTGTTCATTTTGATTTAATTATAAGTGAACTCCATTCGATAGTTTTCAAGTCGCATTTGAATTAAACTTGTGACTTGTAAATAAATTTATTCAAAACTGAGAAAAGGAAGGTGAGGTTTTTAATTTTGTGAAAAAAAAATCTTGCTACATATTCCATGAAAAAAGTCTGCAGTTACAGAGTTTTGTTTCGGAAGCACGTTCATTTTGTTCTGAAATTTCGTGATGTCCAAACTGTTTCTGTGTTTCATTTCCCATAATAATTTTTTGCTATGACAGACATTTCGTGTGAAAAGCAATGCTCCGAAAGAAAAGAAAGAAATCTTTAGAGACTTATACAGTAAAGTTCGTTTAATATTTATAGGCAAAAGTTTCAGGGATGTATTTGTTGCGGACAACAAAACTTTAAAAAAAAATAGAGAAACTTTGATGTTACAATTTTAAATAATGCCAGCGACTTGTGGTGTGTTTCAAAAATCAAAATTAATTCCTAAAATGAATGTAACTAGGAAATTTTTGCTGTTTTAAAATATAAATAATATATTTTTTCATTCTATCAGTATTTATTAGTTTATGTAGTAGTAATTTAAAATTCAGGAGATTTCATTTCAGAAAGAATGTCAAATTTTTTTCAGAATTTTCAGATGATTAAATTATTTAAATTTTTCATTTCCCATAGTCTTCGTTACGAAAGTTATTGCATAAAAAAGCAATGTAACTTGAAAATTCTAAAAGAAAAGTAACAAATCTTTAAATTCTTATTTAGAGAGTTTGATTTAATATTTATAGAAAAACTTTTAACAATCCATTTTCTAGTATCAGAAAGCAAGGAAATTTAAAGATAAATCTTATATATCCAATTACGAAATAGTTCTTGGTTATGCTTTGCAGTTTAAGTAAGGTCCAGGACACATTTTAAAATAAGTTATATTTACTGAGTTAAAATTCTGAAAATTCATGCGATGGTTACCCATATCATTTGTAAACAAAATCAGGGGTTAAAACTTCTCATTATTATTTTTATTTAAAATTTATCAAAGAAGTGAGGTGGTTTAAAATCGTTATATCTCGAAGTAATATATGTAGAATTTCAATTCAACGTATTTATATAATTACTAATGTGCCTAAAAATGTTTGCAAGCTATTATATTTAGGTTTTAATAATTATTCCTTATTTATTTCATTTAACTGTGCTCGTAAAAACTCTTTAGTAAATTGTTTGCGTTTTTTTTTATTACTGTTCACTTTGACTTAATTATAGGTGAACTGTATTTGATAGTTTTCAAATCGCGTTTGAATTAAACTTATGGAGGTTTTTAATTTTGTGGAAGAAAATCTTGCTACATATTCCATCAAAAAAGTTTGCAGTTACAGAGTCTTGTTTCAAAAACACGTTCATTTTCTTCTGATATTTCGAGATGTCCAAACTGTTTCTATGTTTCATTTCCCATAATAGCTTTTTGTTATAACAGACATTTCGTGTGAAAAGCAATGTTCGAAAAGAAAAAAAAAACAAATCTTTTGAGACTTTATTCAGAGAAATTCGTTTAATATTTATAGACCAAAGTTTCAAAGATGTATTTGTTTTGGAAAACAAAACTTTTAACAAAAAATAGAGAGAAACTTTGAAGTTACAATTTTAAATAATACCAAACGACTTGTAGTTTGAATAATATTTCAAAAATCAAAATTGATTCCCAAAAGCAATGCAACTAAAGCTAGGAAATATTCACTGTTTTAAAGTATAAATAATGTATTTTTACTTTCTTCTATCTTCAATGGAAGAAAGCATTGTAATCTGAATATTTTTTTGACTTATGGTTTTTGACGGATTTACGCGTTTCAGGAGTCAGATATTCCAAAAAACATGTTTTTACAAACTGTCTGTCTGTACATGTGTGTGTCCGTACGTCGCAATTCACTTTCGAAAAGTATATGAAGTTGTGCCAACCAAAAAAAAAAAAAAAAAAAAAAAAAGAAAGAAAGAAAAAGAAAAAAGAAAACAGTATGAACGAAATTTTTTGTAAATATTTTTGGATATAGCTAGTTGGCTCACTCTGAATTAGAAAAAAAATCCGCAGGAAAGGGGCGCTGTAATAGCGTTTTTTGTGCAATTTTCAATATTGTACCACCGGAAAGTGAATGAAGGTATGCATTGAATAAAATCAAATTTTTTGGGAAAGTGTTTGGCTATGGCTAATAGGACTTCCCTAAATTTGAAAAAAAGAAAAAATCCGCCGGAAGGGGGAGGGGGCGCTGTAATACCATTTTTCATGCCATTTCAATATTATACCACTGAAAAATGTATAAAGTTACGCTTAGAATTGAACAATTTTTTTTTTTTTTTTTTTTTTTTTTTGAGTAAGTGTCTGACTATAGTCAGCAGGTCCTGCCCGAATTAAAAAAAAATCTCCACCGGAAGCGGGCGTAACAATCGCGATGTCTCTGTCATTTTCATTATTGTATCAACAAAAAATGGATGAAGTTATGCATAGAACTGAAATAAATTCTTTGTATATGACTTTTTTGTTGTTGTTGTTTTGTACGGGAAGCCGATCATCCCTGAATTCGAAAAACATCTGCCTATTCTTCTGTTGTCCATCGGCTCGTGCAAAGTTGGGATTTCGTGTCCTTCTAATCCAGCTATTTTTAAACAGCTGATGATATTCAGAATAAAAGAAAACTATTGATTTTAACAAATATCATGATCCACATTAACTCGTTTTTACTCCGATCAATTGACTGACGCGAAATTTATCAAAATATCAGATGAAAATCAAAATTAGTATAGTATTGAACTAATAATATTAAAGTATTAACATGTGTACTAATTATTGAAAAATTGAAATGCACGCATGAGATAGACATAAGTTTTGGGATTTGTTCCTCAACTAGTTTAAATTCTGTCACTATGGTTTAGTTTGTGTAGTATCAATTTAAATTTTAGGAGATTGCATTTCAGAAACTTTTTTTTTTTTTTTTTTTTTTTTTTTTTTTAAGAATTTTCAGACGTTTAAATTATTTATATTTTTTATTTCCCATCATCTTCGTTACGAAAATCATTGCATAAAAAAAAACAATGTAACTAGTAAATTCTAAAAGAAAAGAAACAAATTTTTAAATTCTTATTTAGAAAGGTTGATTTAATATTTATAGAAAAAACTTTTAGGAATGTATTTTCTGGCATCCCAAAGCAAGAAAATTTAAACATAAATTTAGATATTTAATTATGAAGGGTTACAATTTGCAGTTTAAGGCGATTCATGACACATTTTAAAATAATTTATATTTTTTGAGTCAAAATTCTGAAATTTTATGCGATGAATAAGCATATCATTTGTAAACAAAATAACAGAATAAAACTTCACATAATTAAAAAAAAATTATCAAAAAAGTGGGATTGTTTAAAGTCGTAATATTATTTGTAGTATTTTTTTTTCATTTATGTAAGCAAAAATACATAAATTTTAATTCTAATTCGGCACGCTTCAAAATATTCATTTAAATAAAAATTAAATATATTTAAAGTTTAAAAAAAGTCATTTAAAAAAATCAAAATATTTTTCTAAAATAAATGTTTTTTTCTTTTTAAATTTGCTGAATAAAATTTAAAGTAAATGAATTGGAAAAAACGTGTTCCAAGTTTGAAGAATTTTCTTTAAATGGTTCTTGTCTTATATCTATTTAAACACAAAAAATGGTGAAAAATTTATCATGAAGAAAAGTGCATTTTCATAAGAAGTTGTTTCTATAATTACCATTGTGTGAAAACAAGATTTAAAAAAAAAAATTGAATTAAGATAGAATAAAGATAAGTAAAACATCTTTTTAAGCAGGAAAAGACAAAGAAATTTTTGATGCAATGAAAAATTTTAACAAATTTGAAGATTGTGTCTATGGATCCCCTTAAACAATATAAAATGCAATCAAAAGTTAGTACACAAATTAATTCAACTAAAATTGTAAAAATTTTCTAATTTTGTAATGAAAAAAAATGATAATGAAAAAAAATGCATATTTCAAAGAATAGAAATATTTATGTTGAGTTCATATTAAAATTAAACCAATAAGTAATGATTCACCTGGCGTTAATCTAAATAGTAAGAATTTAATTCCAGAAAACATTCATTTGCATCCAGAATTTTCAGGTTGACAAACTCTTTCTACTATGCAGTCTTAGCCCCTTCTCCAGGGTTGCTAGTGTTTTAATTCTTCAACTTTGCATTTCACGAGAAATTACCTACTATTATTTTTTTCTCTATTGACAGATTTTTCATGATTCCAAGTAAAAATTCTTTTTTGTAAATTTTCGGTGCAAATACAAATTTTTGGATTTTTTTTTTTTGGGGGGGGGGGGGGCGAAGACTAACCTAGCGACCTTGGCTATCCATTCCTCTATTATCGTATTTGATTCTTTTGTTTTATTTTATTTTGTTACTAGTATTTTCTTTTTTTATATTTTTTGTATGTGAATTCCAGTGTAAGTTTTTTTCACTTCGATATGAGAGATTTTCGCTCATGTGTTAAATGTATCTTATACTATCTATTAATAAATTCTCTAGTTGTGGGATTCGAAAGCAAATTTCTGTTGAGCAACCACTATTGATATCAAATAATATCAAAGTTATTTTTCGGGAAGAAATTTTCAAATACTGATAAAAATTGTTCCCGATGTTATATTTGTGTAAATTTTCTTAATACCAAAAGACTCGGGAACATCCCCAAATGACTCAAATGACAACTCTCTAGTTTTAACGAGAGTGGTGTCATTCAAAACATTTTGTCAGGTTGTTCAATAAATGCCTAGGAATTATTTTCCTGAATCCAATAGTTCGTGAAATATAGACACTCTTATCTCTAGTTTCGAAAGAAGATAAATAATAAAGGCAGCATGAGATTTCTTCAAAAACTATCGAAGGCAGGAATTTTGTTCACAATGAACCATGATAGTGTTTTACTAAGCAAAAATGTTGTTAACATAAGTATTTCCGTCACCAGGCACAAACGATGAAATGGTTTATTACCAAACAGTCAACACATGTATGTGTAGTAAGCATAAAGCATACTTCTTTTATTGCTCAGAATACTAGATCAACATTAGCCTTTTGGAAAACATACTAATGCATTGCATCGAAAGTAGGTGGATAGAACTGGCTGTAGGCCAAGTGAAGTATTTTTAGTATACCGTCTAAAGTAATAGTGTTAACATCGCAGCAAGCTTCGAGGAGTTTTTGAATATTCTCCTTATCTACTCAGTGCGTGTAGATTTGTGAGAAGTAAACATCCAGTGGCTGAAGGTATTTTGTTGATCCAGCTGGGAGGAACATCGGCAAATACTAATTCACTGGCTGTGTACCAGAACCTAGTTTCTCGCTCAGTAAAGTTTCATCTGTTTGGCCACTCCATCTGTCCAGGATAGCATTCTCATGATAATTCTATCATATGAAACACTATCATGAAAACCATTATCATGAATAATCATAAAACAAATTCCTGCCTTCGATAGCTGTTGAAGGATTCTCATACGTATTCCTTTCTTTAATATCTCTTTTTCCAAAACAGAAAAGTGTGTTATCTCGTGAACTATTGGATTCGGAAGAATAGTTCATGCACATTTCTTGATCCTCGTGACAAGGGCTTTCGATTAATATCAATCTTCTCAAAATCCAGAAGTGACAGTTGAAGATGTTCCCTAGTAAACTAATCAAAAATGTGAGCAACTAAAAATCTAACATGGCTAGAAACTTAAAGGGATACATGTAATTTTTTTTCCAAAATAAATTTTCGTTTTTAGTTGTGATGCCGATGATGTATTTTGTATTAATGAATATTCGTGAATAAAGTAAATTCTACTTTCTACTCGCCCTATCTTACATCATAATAAAATATCTTCATACAGATAAATATATGTTACAGAGTAATGTAATATAGTATAAATGTTGAAAAGCACTTATCTAGATGATAGCTGATTTCATTCCTCACCCAATAAAAAATATGATTTCACTTCTGTTTTAATATGTTTTAGTTATGCTTATAATTATTCTGTACATTTAATTTTCAGGCTTAAAACATTCCCTTAAAGTGTACTGTCCTAATAATGTAGACAAATTTGTTCGCTGCTTAGATAAACAACATACAACGCACATACAGAGACAAAAGGGGAGATTAAGTGCAAACATTTATTGCTGCTTCAAGTACCTTATCTGAAATTAATCATTAAGAAAATGTCTTAAAAACTATTTTTCAACTGGTGCACTATGGGGGGACTTCCAGTGTGCCTATAAAGTTTTCATTCATGTTCTATCAAAATTTTGCAAATTTACTGGAATATCTTTTATTTTTTAATGCAACATACTAATAAGATTGACTTTGTGATTAAGTTAAATATATTCTAGATGCATGTGTTAGACATTTATATCACTCTTTAAATAGTGTTTATTTCAATGTCTGTTCAATATGTGGGAAAGATATGCATATCTTTGTTCTCACAACTTCAAACAATGTTAATGCTTTATTCTGGGGAAGGAAAAGGATTGTGAAACTGTAAATGTGGTTCGAACATGGGAAAAATAGATACTGCATGAAAATATTTGTGCTTAAATTTTTAAGAATTTATTATACACAGATTTTGTGAAATATTTCTTATTTAGATTTGACACATCGCTTCTAAATGAAATGACAATGCATATAAGTATATACAGTGTGCCCCCTTTAAGATGTTACGAAACTTCGACGGGACGTAGGGTTACTCCTAGACAACTCGGAATCATATAAGAACGTCCGGTTGAAAACATCTTCCTAACCCAGTAAAATGTTGACAGTGTTGCCAATGGACTACTTTTTTAAAATTCAGATTTCTTAATCGGCACAATTTTTTTTTCTGAAATGGTAAAATTCCCCTTCTTTTCGTCTTAATTCATGTGTCACCGAACAAGGCGAATTTTATTATTTCAAAAAACTAGTACCAATCAAGAAATCTAAATTTAAAAAAGTAATTTACTGGCAAGATTGGTCATTTAAAAGACTGGATAACACAAAGCTGACCTTTGCCCCTGGCAGAGTTGCCAGTGGGCTACCTTTCTTTTTAATTCCAATTTCTTGATCCACACTACTATTTTGAAATGGGGGGAACAGTTAGTAGATTGGCGCCGATTGTACTCGATCCAGGGATCTCATTAACAGGATACGAGAATGTCAGCATCGAGCAAAAGGCCAGGCCAGTTGCTTTATAGTGTGCAAGTAAGATGTAATCGTTACAAGAGTATCTCCCCAATGAGGAAGATGTGTTGTTAACGCCTGGCGAACGATATGCACTCGTGAATGGTGCTGTCGTGGGCATGCTTGATGCAAGGGTGGCAGGCTTTGAGCTGTGCGATTTGTTTGGTGCTGCCATCTATGGGTTATGAGATGAAATAATATCTGTTATGGTTGTTGTTGAAAGTTGCATGTTTGTTCGGATCAACAGTGAGGAGATGAGTGGGTTGGCACCGGTTGGATTCGATCCAGGGATCGCATGATCAGGAGGTGAGAATGTTAGCGTCGAACAAAAAGATAAGCCAGTTACTCTATACTAGTAACTCGCTTTATACTGATTATATCATATGATATCGCTACAAGATGATAATTTTTCCATTGTTTAAATACATATTAATTAAGTTGAAAACAAATGGATTTTTGTGTAATAAATGAATTTTAATCACTTTTGGCTAATTTTAACTATTTGCTTTTTTACTAAATTTAGTTTGCACCTTTTAATGAAAATCTTAATTATTCCCATAGTTTCCCCTAAAAAGGGAGCTCGATGACAGCTGCCTCACATACCTTTGCATTAGTCTGACCCTGCTTATATCAGCTGCAGTTTTATATAGGTGAAAGAAATTCAGCATGTATGCATGAACTACAAAAAATAATAAATCAATTTTAAAAAGTTAAAGACCTATTTTAGCGATTTTAAAACCATTTTAGCAATTTTGTCCCAAGCATCGGCCATGAATTGGGTAATAGAAGATCAGAGGAATAAGACAACAATTGATGATTTTATAATTAGATATTTAGCTTCAGACATACTTTCAAAAGAAAGGGATTTTTTATATTTCATAAATCACTTTTCTGCTTTTCGTCTTCTAGCTATAAAATTTCAATCTTTATACAAATTATAAATGGATGAGATGCTCAATTAAATTTATAATATATGTACCTCAAATGCTTTTATGCCATTTTTAATAATTGTATACGTATTTCTCTATTATAAAAAGGGAAGAGCACAAACCTTGTCACTACCGTTGACAATGTTTTTTATTTTATTTTTATTTTATTTTTTTTTATTTTTTTTTTTTTTGCTAATATGAAGAGAGCTGTTGCATACAAAATTATGAAAATCAGCGGTATTATAGAAAAATGTTTGATAAACACGTTGGTGCAGACAGTTTTTAAATCCAATAATTATTTTAAGAGAAATTTAATTTTAAAGTTGGTCAAAATCGTTCCATTAAAAAAGTTTCCATTAAAAGAGCAAAAACTATAAATAGGAATTTCATCATTTTATACATTAGAAATTCCTGTTGTGCAGACTACTTTTATTTATTTATTTATTTATTTTTTTAGTTTGACTCATTTTATGAGGATTTATTTCCATTTCAAATTCAAATTTTCAGCATTCTCTCCCTCTCTCTCTCTCTCATCTCATTTTCCATGAGATACTTATGTAGTGTATATGGCGCATAGCGCCGTGTATACTAACATGATCTGTAATTTTTCAGCATTTCGAGAGATATTTTTTACGTATTATAGGATAGAAAATTATTTTAAATTGTTGCCAGTTATTAAAACAGCACAAAGAATAAATTTCCTTCAAATTAAAAATTTATTGACTCGTGAGTATTATAAATAGAAAAAAATTTCGAACTGAAATTAAATGAATACTACGTATTAGCAGGAAAATACAGAAAATTTCGGCATAAAACTGTATTTACACCTGAATTTTATAAGAGAAAGAAAATTGTAAAATAATAAATTCATTAATATGCGTTAAAAGTCGAAAATGTTAAAAATTGTAAATAATTTAAAAAAACAAAATAAGACTGTGAAATTAATGATATTCAAATGTAATATTTCCTGTTTAACGATAAAAATATTTTCGCAAGAACATTACAAAAAGAAAAAAAAATTGATGACAATTACGTCAGATTTAAAACGTTACGTTTAAGAATCACCATTACCTTACAGCATTGTTAAAAAGTACTAGGAAGTTAAGACTCTGTTGGCTAAATTCGTCTTATATTAGCATATTTTCAAATGTTTAAGTAATCTTATTTAATCAAACGGAAAAAAGTCATAAACAGGAGTCAATTTGGCCTTAAATCATCCTTCGTAAAACAGAAAAGAATGAATATCCGTTAACAAGGAAATCGCCACTGTTTTTATTATTATTATTATTTAATCTTTCCTAAATTTTTTTAAAGCAATCAAATTAATCGCCTCTAAAATCAGATAATTTTATTTAAGCACTTTTTAGATTTAGTTAGTTTAATTTAGTAAAGACCGGCTACTTTATAATAAATTGTGCGTTTATAAGTACTTTTTCTGTGACAGAGCATTTTGTTTGTATTAGCAAGTAAATTTATTAAAAGCTTATAAGTCTCTTTACTAATTTCAATGAGCTGAGAAAGTTAAAGTATGGTTTCAAATGTACCACATTAAAAAAACTTAATATACGATTTTAGAATATAAATATTCTTTACTGTTTTCTAATACTGCCCAAAGAAATATGCATAGGAACAGAAATGGGTTTTTTTTCTGAAATACAAAACTATTCTTACAGTCTAGAGATGAAATGACGGAACCTGGTACTGTTCACCAATGAAATATTTGTACTTGCAGAAAAACGTATTAAGTTTGAAAATTATATGAGTAATTTCTTTGTGTTATAAAAGGAAAATGTATGCATTCTTATTTGAAGCTGCTAGTTTCTTAGTTAGAATAAACTTGCTTTATTAAAGTTGAAAATCCAGCTGAAACACCATAAGTCTTATAATAAATCAAAGAAATAAATACAATTTTTAAAAATATGTTAGCGTTTTTAGAGTTAATATTTATAGCCATTTCAAAGATATAACATAAATTTATGTGTTATTCGTATTTTAGATGAGTTTGGATTACTGATCTTCTATTTTTATTTTTATTTTTACGTTTATCAAATATCTAATCAACCGTTTTATGAGAGGATGGCAGTGGGAAAGAACAAAAAGTCTGAAAATAACAGGAAAGTTAAATTTTTGCATAAAACTGAAAAACCGCGTTTGAAACAATATTTTGCAAAAAATTGCACGAAATTCTTCAACAAGTCCGCGATTTTCCTTTTTTCCGTTTCTGGCAAAGTTGAATCGGTTCCAAATTCTGTCCCAAAAATCGGTCAGTCCGAAAATTCGAATATAAAAATATATCGCGAATTTTAACAAATAATCGTCGTAAAAATTTAAAAAAAAAATCAACAAAGAATCTACAAAAAACGCACATTCTGTCAAAAACTTGGAAAAGTTGTGAATATCGTTAAATGGCCGCAGAAAAACACGAATTTCGTTAAAGACCTGCAAAAAAACTCGACTTTATCAAAGGATCGCAAAATGTGAATTTCATGAAAAAATCGCAAAAAACACGAATTTTCTCAAAAAAATTGGAGAAAAATGTGAATTTTTCGTTAAAAGATCGCAGAAAAATTCAAACCTCGTTAAAAAAAAAAAGCAAATTTCGGCAAATGATTGTGAAAAAATGCAAAATTTGTGAAAGGGCCACTGAAAAAACAATTTCGTGGAAGAATAGCGGAAAAAACGCGAATCGTCAAAAAGCCGAAAAAAAGATCTAATTTTGTCAAACGATCGCGGAAAAGCGCGAATTTCGTCAAAAGATTGCGGGAAAATGCGAAATTTGTCAAAAGACAGCGGAAAAGCGAAAATTTTATCAAAAAGAAAGCAGAAAAAAAGCTAATTCCGTCAAAGAAACGTGGAGAAAATGCGAATTATGTCAAAGAATCAAAGAGATTGTCAAGATGTTTACTCAGCTTAGCGAAATTTAGCGAGCGCAAGGCTGACAAAATATGTCAGAATTGAAGCATTTTTTTCATTACCTCCACCCCCCCCCCCCCCAAATAAAAAAGGCAAAAGTTGGATATTTTTAACTTTCCTTACAGATAAAAATCAAATATTTTCTCACAAATATACGAAAACTCGAAAGAAACTCATACCTGATATTAATTTTTTTGCAATTTTGATCTACATTTGAAATAGCAGATACCATAAAGTTTAAAGTCTGTTTAACAGAAGCTTTCTTTGTCTTTCTCATTTTAAATCAATTAAAATCAACTGTGGTCTTTTGTACTGAAATTTGAATTTTAACTCAATAGCAACTTATTTTAGGGCATTAGTTTTAAATGAATGAAAATGAGTATTGTTTAGACTTTCCTTATTCAAATGAAGAATTCTCCAAGTACACCAATGTTTTTTATTGTACTTTTATTAGAAATTCAAATGTCAACTAACTTGAAAAATTGAGTAGAATTTATACGGACATTTGGAAGACGTTAGAGACAGTTCCTCTTAAAATACTCAGTTTAATTATATAGGAGTTTTTTTTTTTCTTATTTTAAAGGCTAATTACAGTTGATTATCATAACAGGGTTTAGAAAATAAAATCAATTCTTTGAGTCAGGAAGATTGGACATAAAAAAAATTACTTATTTTCCAGGTTTTAATAAAATAGGACGTATTCGCAAACTGTCTATACGAAATAAGTTAGATTATTGTATTCTTTAAAACAAATAATTTGTCTATAGGAAATCAAGATTACAAATATAGTCCTTAAAAATCATGATATTTTTGAAAACCTCAAAAATATAAGATATTTTGATTATATCTCATGTTATTTTTTTTATACATATTCGGTATTATATATGTATATATATGTATATATATATATATGCTATATTTTATGTATATCAGATATTGAAAATGGGCATGCATCATTTAAAATGACTTTAAATTGAAGCAAGCTTTTAAAATCTAGTGATCACATCAAAGTTACATATGAGGAGAATCATAATTATAAATACACCTCCCTTATTTTCTAAAAACAGATTACAAGTACTTCGTATAACACTACGCTGTATCATTGGTGAATATTTTCCTCGCAGATTTTTTTTCTTTTACTCTGTTTTTTTTTTTTTTTTTTTTTTTTTTTTCGTTAATTTGCTCTAAAATTCTGTCGTCATGTATCAGAGAATGAATTTTACCAGAAGAAACACTAGAATTTCTTAGATATTCGCTCATTTTTTGGAAAACTGTGAATGAAAAAAGTATTCAAAAGTTTTATTAATTATTTGGAGAATAGTTTTTGTTCTCGGTAGAGAATAGGAAAATTTATTAACTATTTGGAAAATAGTTTTTTCGCGTAGAAAATTGGGAAATTTGAAGTAAATCTGAATATTTTTATTAATTGAGTTCCACAACTTATATTGTTTTATTCGTTTCCTGATTGGTCCAAGTTTAATGTTTAAAAAATGGAGTACTTCTGCTCTTTATTTTATTCGTTCTCTGATTGATCCATGTTTAAGGTCCAAAAATGGAATACTTCTGTTGTCACGATGACAAAAAGAGTTATAAAAACTTTTTTAAAATTTAATAATTTTAAAACAAATTGTGATAGAGATTTCAAACAAATGTCATTAAAAAGTGCATTTTGTTTCTCTACGCTATGGCGTAAAATTTTAAAATGTGCAATGTTTAGAAGTTTAAAAATTTACAGTTCCGAAAATTTTTATAACTGAAATTTTATTTAAAATTTGTTTAGTATAAGTCCAGGAATATGAATGTTTAATCCATGTCGTACGTAATAGTATGCGTGCAGAAGTCAGTCTGATGAACTTCATCCAATAAAAATGCACAATTTAAACAATTAAAGTTGTATATCTATAAGCTACTGTTTTTTTTTTTTTTTTTTTTTTTTTTTTTTTTTTTTTTTTTTAATTGTTGATCTAGGAATATTAATGTTTAATGCACGGCGTACGTAATATAGGACTTGTTATGATCATCCTATAAATGATGTTTATTATTATTAATAATTTAAATATAGAATTTATTTATAAGTCTTTAAAATTTTGGTCTTTGAAAATTTCATTTTCCAAATAGTCGTTGTAATTTGTTAAATTACAATTTTGTTATTTTATATGTTTTTGTGTTAAAGAACTAACAAGGAAGGTCTCCATACGGGCATACTCCGAAAAATCTGAAAAAATTACAGAATGTTCTTCTCATGAGGATATATACGTTTATAAAAAAAATTTCGGCGGAACCTCCGTTCCCTGTCCGTAAAAAAATAATGAAAATTTCGTTATTTGGCGATTTATCATCGGTTAGCGATGAAAGCAATTTCAAAAAACGCTTTTTTCTTTTTAATGTCAAATGCATTTTAGAGGAAAAAGTTTCATGTTCAACGTGTTTAGATAAATTAAATATATTAGTTTTTGTCAGTTTTAGTTTGTTTTAAGTATAATTTCGTTATGTTGATATTTACATGCATTTTATTCAAAATTTGAGATTTGAAATGAAATTCAAATTTAAATTAATTAAAATTGTTTCAAGTTCAAAGTCCAGTTGAGCATTGTCAATTCGATTCTGTTGCTATGGAAACATCCAGCCTTTATATTTGAATACGCTTAAATCTATGAAAATAATTTTATTGAATAAGAATTTTTTATATATGAAAATATTTTTCCAGAGTTAAATTAAATAACTACGGCAACAAATAATATATACATAGGCAATTTAATATATATATGTATAAAATATATTAAACTCTCTCATTTTTTATGATTAAATTCATCAAACACCATTTACGTGGATTCTAAAAATCCAAAAGTTTTCAATTGCATTAAAATCGTTTGCTTTTGGCGTGGAAAAGAGCTGCTCGCCAAATCGTGTGACATTTTTGTCTTTTCACGCCAAATATTCGAAAGTATTTTATTTTTTTACATGTTTCCTTCTGCATTTCCGCCGCTAAATTTCACCGATTCTTTATTACATACATCAGTAGCTTAATTAGTATTTTTTTCAAAAAAAATCTGTGTATGCCCAGTATGGAGACCTTCCTTGTAAGTCCCATTTTCAAAAAGTAAAATATATACTTTTACAGTGTGTTAAATTTCGGGACAAGAGAATACTTTTATGTTAGGGAAATCTTACAATCGACAAATAGCCAAACAATCAAATATTGCATTCAAATAAAATTTAAGCAAGGGCAAGGCGAAATCATTGCGTTTAAAAACAAGAAACAACAAGTTGAAAATAGCACGTGAAGCGTAGCAAATTATGTGCGTTCGTACGATAACGAAGTTTTAAAAATATCACTCTCATATATCAATCTCAAAAATTTGTAAATAGTTAATTACAATTAAAATGCGCACCAAACAATGTTCTCCTTATACCATTATGCAATGGAATACTTTTGTGTGACATTGTAAATCAATAACAAATGTTCTTTGCACCACAGATTCTGCAAAATGTAAATTATAATATGTACTTTATAGATGCATATCAATTTTGTTATGTTCGAATGAGTGTAACACCATTAAAATGTTTTTGAAACATTTTCCTCCATTGACCGTAATGTAACGGAATATTTTTTATTGTCCCTGTAATTGAACTATGCATCCGATTTTGATAAAATTTGAAATGACTCGACAAAATTATGTAATAATTATGTATTTCAAATTTCAAACGATTAAAATGCATTTGAAACTTTTTCCCCATTGACCGTAATGTAATGAAATACTTTTGATTGTCCCTGTAATTAATCTATACATCCGATTTTCATAAAATTTGAAATGACACGACATAATTATATAATAATTATATATTTAAAATTTCACCCGATTCTGTCGGATAGTCTTTGCGTTGTTATATGCGGATGGACGGACTGAACGATAACTACAGGTGCTACGTATTTACATAATTACGAACGCACCTAAAAGTCTTTACTCAAAATAGATTAAACACTTTCCAACACATCCAGAGTACTATAAAAAGACCTCATAGTTTTCGGATCTGGTGTATTATTAATACTACATGTCTTTTCATGAAGTATTATTTTGTCTTAACACTTATTTAATTACTTTCTACACGTAGAAAGGATAGCAAAAGGCTATACCTTTCGTTTTATGGCGTCATTTATTTTGACACTTTGTAATAACAATAATAATAAAAGTTTACTTAATCGTCTCTGCACTGTTGGCAATTCCTTTATTTTATACATATATTTCCCTCGTTAAATTAAAAATATAAGTTACTTTTCAAAACTTTTTTCATATGATGAAATGCAAAAAACACTACAAAGTTGTGATATCGGTTAAACCTTGCTATAATACGACATTTTCCTACCATCTCTAAAATTCTTCCTTAGCATATCTATACTAATAAAAGAACAAATCGCTCTGTCTCTCTGTGTGTGTGTGTCTGTGATAGCTAGCAAAATCTATGGGACGTACGAGGGTCAAAATTTTTATGAGAGTAGCCCAATATCTCTCCTGATGGACCTAAAGCTCAAGATTTTAATATTTTGATTAATTTCAGGTATATTAATTACGAAGTGGAACTCACTTTCTTCAAAAATCTTTTTTTTTAATGTTCGGGGAAAGAAATCGTTTGCACATGCGCACAAACCCTTTTGCGCACCTAAACGAAAGAAGAAACATTTATCGGCTTTTATTTCTGTTTTTAGATCATTTTGTTTAAATCCAAATCAATCGAACTACTCGGCGCAATTAAACTTAACAGACATATTTCGAAAGATTATACTTTTAGCTCTCAAATGCTATAATCAATTCGAAATAATGTTGCAGTTAACGATTTAAAAGAAATATTCAAAGAGAGTCTTTTTTTCCAAAGCCATTTTTCCCTTTTGTCAATGCTCTTCCAGGGTGTAATTTTTAAAATGTAAGCAAACAAAATAGATTATATTAAAGTTGAAACTTTCTTCTAAACGATGGTGCAATTTGTTTTGAAATATTTGGATTTTAACCCTTTCAAATACACTGGCAAAAGGAGGTCATTTTGCGACTCGAGAGGACATTTTTTCTATACTAAAATTATTTTAACGTACATGTCGACGATAGCTTGAAGAAATCACAAAATTCACTCATTTAGCGGACTGTAACACACAAAAATATTATTTATTTCACTACATAAACTCAAAACTCATAATGCGATCTCATATCGCCACTTTTCACAAAACCAAAACACAACTCTGTTCTAAACTCTTGAACCCACACGGTTCTTCTTTTTCACAGATGGCGCTCTAGTACAGAGCTTCTTATTAGGTACGGAACATTCCGCCCCATGTTGCAATGGTACATTCAACCATTAAATTATACAGTCTTTACAAATGCAAATATAAAATAAGAACAGTATATTGATGGCTGAAAAAATATATACAAGAAAAATACATAGAAAATATATGCTCAGAAAAAATATATACAAGATTACAGATTGAGAGGCAAAATACAAATTTTTGATATTGGTCTTTTATAAACTCCAGATTGAGTTTTTATTTTAACAACTCTGACCCGTTTGTCTTCACCAAAATAAACTTCTATTATACTACCCAATGCCCATTTTTGAGGCGGTAGATTTTTATCTTTAAGAAGTACTAATTCATTAACTTTTACATTATCTTTTTCTAACATCCACTTGGACCTCTGTTGCAAATTGTTGAGATACTGAATATGCCATTTCTTCCAAAATATTTGAATTATTTTTGTTAGTTTTTTCCAGTTAGATAACCGATTGTCTTTAATCTTAGTTAAATTTGGCTCAACAATGGCATTTAAGGGTCTGCCAATTAGGAAATGGGCAGGAGTTAACACATACAAATCAGTATCTGATGACAGAGGTACAAGCGGTCTGGAATTTAAAATTCCTTCTATTTGAGTAATAATCCTTAAGAATTCTTCATATGTCAACCTAGAATTGCCTAAAACTCTTTTAAAATGATATTTAAACGACTTTACACCACTTTCCCAGAGCCCACCAAAATTAGGTGCTCTTGGAGGAAGGAAATTCCAGTCAATTCCCTCAGTTGACAAATAATTTGAAAGTCTCTCATCTGGGTTTAAGACTAAGTAATGTAATTTAGAAAGCTCTTTATTAGCTCCTATAAAATTTGTCGCATTGTTCGAATATAATTTCGAACACAAATTTCTGCGAGCCATAAATCTCTTTAAACATGCCACAAAGGCTTCCGATGTTAAATCAGTTACAATTTCAAGATGAATGGCTTTTGTGACTAAGCATACAAATATGCACACATATATTTTGTGGAAAATTCCTTTCCTTTGATTTCTATACTTAATAAGGAATGGACCACAAAAATCAACCCATGAACAATTAAATGGAAAATCAGGAGTTACCCTCTCTTTTGGTAAATCACCCATTAACTGTTCAACACCTACAGGTTTAAACCTAAAACATTTAATGCAATCATGCACGACTTTTCCACATGTTGCTTTACCCTGAACTGGCCAAAACTTTTGTCTTACGTAATGTAATAGGGGAGTAGGTCCTAAATGAAAATATCTCTTGTGATATGCCTCTAAAATTAACTTAGTTAATTTATGACTCTTAGGCAGAATAATTGGGAATTTACTGTTAAAACTTAACTCAGAATTGTTTATTCTACCATTTACCCTTATCATTCTATCCCTATCTAAAAAAGGATTTAAACATTTTATCTTACTTTTATCTGGAACATTCTTTTGGTGAATCAAGCAATTAATTTCCTCTGAAAACTCGTTATTTTGAGCCTTTTTTTATAATAAATACCTCACTTTTTAATACTTCATCAGTTGTCAAAGGACCCAACCTCTTTTCAGTTGGATTCTTCAAGTTGTGAATAAACCTGAAAAGGTAACTTAGAACATGCAATAGTTTGGTATAACAGTTAGTAATATCAAATAACACTTCAATAAAGGGATTAGAAGTTACATGAAAAACCGAAAAATCACTTTGATCTAAATTTTTTAGTTCTTGTGAAAATTCGTCTCTAATGACGGACGTAGGAATTTCACGATTAGGATATTCTCGTTGAGTCAGAAACATCGGACCTTTGAACCACAGTTCATTTTTAACCAGTTTCTCAGGATCCATTCCTCTCGAAATGAGATCTGCTGGATTGTTCTCAGAAGACACATGACGCCACTGTTGAACTTTTGTCAAGTCCTGTATTGACGCAACACGGTTAGCAACAAAAGTTTTCAAAAGATCTGGTTCTTTTCGTAACCAGGAAAGTACGATCATTGAACCGCTCCATAAATAAATGTCAGTAGTCTGAAGTTGTAAGGCACTTCTCACTTTGGATATCAGTTTTGCTAAGAGAACGGCTGCAGAAAGCTCCAATCTTGGTATGGTAAGACGCTTAAGGGGTGCTATTCGGGATTTGCTGCAAAACAAATCTACTTTAAATGCTCCATCACTTGACGTTGATTTGCAATAAATAACGCATCCATAGGCAGATTCGGATGCATCAGAAAAACCATGAAGCTCGATCTGAACAGGTTTCTCAATTAGAATGCACCTCTTAACACTAACATTGTTCACCACTGGCAGGGACTGGATAAAGCTTTGCCATTCTTGTGCTTCTCTTTCAGGAAGTGGATCACTCCAATTTAGATTCAAACACCACAGGTTTTGCATGAGAATTTTAGCTTTAGTAACAACAGGCCCTAAGAGGCCAAGCGGATCGAATATGCGTGCGATTGTTGAAAGCACGTTTCTTTTCGTTGGCGAAACTATACTTTCTACTTGTATTTGAAAGGTAAAGCTGTCACTACTAGGATTCCACGTCACACCAAGCGTTTTTGTCTCTTCTCTAAAATTATAATCACTGTCAGGGTCTGTTTTTAACTCTAAGTTATTACTATGCAGCTTGTGCAAATGCATTCCTGCACTCTTGAGAGCCTCCACTAACTCTGACTGCAGCTCTTTAGCTTCGGTTAAAGTGGCTGCGCCGCTCAACACATCATCCATATAAAAATCTCTTTCTAAAACTGGGGATGCTAAGGGAAAGTTGTTCTGCTCGTCTCTCGATAGTTGAAACAAAACTCTAGTAGCTAAATATGGGGCGCTCACTGTTCCATATGTAAGAGTTTTCAGTTCATAAGTCTTAACTGGTTCATTCACCCCCTCCTTCCAAAGAATTCTCTGAAGTTTAGTTTGACTCGGATCATTTAAAATCATTCTATACATTTGTTTAATGTCAGCTACGAATGCATAAATATGTTTACGAAATCTTATCATTATTTTAAAAAGGTCTTCCTGAATAATCCCACCGTTATACTTTAAGGAATTAAGAGAGTTTCCTAAGGTTGTTTTAGAAGACGCGTTAAAAATTACACGAAGTTTTGTTGTACTTTTATCAGGGCGGTAGACTTCTAAATGCGGTATATAATAGGTTCCTACTTCTTCCCCCTTTCCGAAATCTCTGTCATGTGACCCAACCTTTCATATTCGCGTAAAAATTCTCTATACAATGTTAAATATTCAGGCTCTTTTAAAAATCGATTCCACAGCGAATTTAATTTTTTAAGGGCAATATCTCTGGATTTTCATAAGCAAAGCGGATCCTCTTTTAACGGCATTTTAACAATATATCTCCCAGTACTATCTCTTTTAACGTTTTTCTCAAAGTGTTCTTCGCAAATTATTTCTTCTTTATTTTGGGGTACTTCAATCTGAACATCTTCTATTTTCCAAAATTTCTCTATAGTTTCGTTTAAAAGAGTATTTTCCTGAATGAAACCACAATGTACCTTCCCCTGATTTGGAATGGGAACATTTCCACTTGCTACATAACCAAAAACTGTATTTTGAAAAATCAAATTGCTATTAACTGGGCAAATTTGACCTGGCCGTAACAGCTCATAAAATATCTCAGCACTTAAAAATAAATCTATGCGAACTGGTTTGTTAAAATTTTCATCCGTCAGTTTTACATATTTTAACTCTGGCACATTAATATTAAACATTTTTGATGGCATGAAATCCATAATTTTAGATACAATCAAAAAACTAACTCTTTTTCAAAATTTCTTTCTAAATTAGAAATTGTCGCAGTAACAACAGATTTAATTTTTGTGAATGTGTCACCGATACCACAAATTACCAAATTAGTTCTTTCCTTTTTTAATTTGAGGCTATTTGCATAATCTACCGTCATAAAATTATTCATTGCCTCTTGATCCAAAACCGCACGTACTCCATAGTAATTTCCCGCCTCATCTCTCAATAAGCAATTTACTGTAATTAACAAAACAGTTTTTGTTTTATTTATTACTCGCGTAGAAAGTACGGAATCATTATTTCTATTGTTTTGATTAGGTTCAAATATTGGCGAATCTGCCGAGAGATTTGATTCACTTACTCTTACGGTGGGGAAAGGCGCTTTCCCCCCATTTTCACCATTCACATTTGCATTGCGCAATATCTCATTTCTCGGAAAATGCAATAAAAAATGATGTCTCTTGGTTTTACCTTCTCGCTTACATAAGGAGCACGAAAATTTTGATTTACAATTTTTAACTAAATGTTTGCCTAAGAAATTAAAGCAACAATTGTTTTTCTTAATTACCTCTATCCTTTCAGAAACAGATAATGCCATACACAGTAAAACCCCGATAATTCGGATTTATTGGGACCGGACTCAATCCGGATTATCGAAAATCCGGATTATCCGGAGAATTAGAAAGAAATGAAATAAAATAAAACATACTTACAGAAAATCACATTTATGTTAAACTTATTGAATATTTACAGACAGAAAAAATGTTTACTTTGCTTAATTCTTCCAAAAAGATCTCAGATTTTTTTTTTAAATATTCAGAATACGACGATGAAACAAGTTAATGTTATGGAAATTAGCCAATCGCTTCTCAAACTTGAAAAAAAAATGGCCAAACCGATCCGGATTAACGGGGTTCTAGAGTATCTCCTACAATTGTGTATCGGGTGGCTTTCAAAACAAAGCATACATTTTATACTCTTACAATCAGATACAAATGCTTTAGACATATTTCTCATAGATTTTTGATTATTATTCTCAATGATTTACCGCGTGACACAAAAAATAAATCTGCTTCCTTCGCTAACGTCACAGGATCGAACCATGAATCCGATTGTTTAACACTAATATGAGCTGCTGTATCTTTATCTAATCATTGAAATAATTTGTCTCATACAATTAATTGTTTCAGCTTCTCAAAATCGGACACTTCTCTCAATTTTAAATAATAATCAAAGATAGTTATTAAACGTGATGCAAATTGCATATGTGTTTCATTCGACTGCCTAACAGTTTTTCTGAATTGCTCAAGACAACATTGGGGCAATTCTCTTTACTTTATCATAATCGCCCAATTCATTATCGCTTATGTAAGAAATTACATTTAAAGCTTTCTCCCCTAATAAATTCAAAAGAATCTCAGCTTTAAATTTATCGGGTACATTTTTTGTTATAAATGATCGTTCCAAAGAAGCAAAAAAAAAGAACCCAACCTTCTGGACGGCTCGGAATTCTAATTGCTACAGTTTTTGCACTTTTAATCAAAGAGTCCAGAGAATCAGTTTTATTTTCTAAATCGCTGTCATTAGTTTTAGAATTTATTTGCATGCAAGATAATTCTAATTCGGCCTTAGCTCTTTCCAATTTAATTTGCTCCAACTGCAATTCTAATTGTTTACTTTTTTCGAGTCCCTCAAATTCTTCTTTACGTTCCTCAATTATACCGTCTATTAAATTACTTACGAATTCAGAGTCACTTTTAAATTTCTCCGTATTTTTTACAATATTAATTAACTCTGCTTTCGTAGCTTTATCGCTTATTTTTTCTTCTAATTCCGCGGTAGCAATCAGCAAATCTGATTTACGCGCGTCTTTAAACATTTTAAGAACAAATTTACAAAACTCAAAACAATTAACACTTTAACTCAAAATAAAACAATAAAATGTAACACAAATAAAAAACTACTATGTTATGGGGTAAATGAACCAACAAAACTCATGCTCTTACTTAATTTCTTTCAAATGTTGCAGGTGTTCCTTTAAACGATCTGTTGTTTATTCCAGGTAAAAAAGATTCGAATTATTGCGAAATTATTTCTCCGGCTCGACGGAGCAGATGTCGACGATAGCTTGAAGAAATCACAAAACTCACTCATTTAGTGGACTGTAACACACAAAAATATTATTTATTTTACTACATAAACTCAAAACTCATAATGCGATCTCATATCGCCACTTTTCACAAACCAAAACACAACTCTGTTCTAAACTCTCGAACCCACACGGTTCTTCTTTTTCACAGATGGCGCTCTAATACAGCGCTTCTTATTAAGTACGGAACAGTACATATTTCAACTCAATCTTTTAAAATCTTCTCAATAGAACAAATTTACACTCCTTACAGAAAATTCGAAACGTTCGGACCGATAGAAATACTTTTTACAAAATAAAGTGTGCGAAAAATTTGATGAAATCAATAAAAACAGATCGTTTTCATTGTGGTTTTGCCTTAGGAAAGCGCAAACCTATAGGTACCTGCAAACAAAAAGCATATTCTTAAAGCTTAAAAACATTCATATAATCTATTATGTAATCGGTTTTTAAAATATAAGATTTAACCCATTCAAATACACCGGCAAAAGGAGGTCACTTCGCAACTCATAAATAGAATATTTTTTCTACGCTAAAAGAATCTAAGCGTACATATGTCAGCACAATCTTTTAAAAGCATCTCAATAGATCAAATTTACACCCTCTTAAAAAAAATTTAAAACATACGGACGAGTAGAAATATTTTTTACAAAATAAAAAGTGCAAAAATTTTGACGAAATCAATAAAAACCAGATCGTTTCATTGCGGTTTTGCCTTGGCATGGCGCAATTGTATACGTCCTGAAAACGCAATTGTATACGTCCTTTGTTAAAGCTAAAACACTTTTATAAACTATGGTGCAATTTGTTTAAATAAATGCGAGATTTAACCCGTTCAAAGACACCGCAAACACGAATCACATCCCGTCTCATGGAGAATACATTTTTCCTACGCTAAAACTAACTAAATGTCTGTATTTTAGCACAATCTTTTTAGAGGCTTTCAATAAACCAGATTTACATTACTTACGAAAATTTTGGAACTTTCGTATGGATAAAATTATTTTTTTACAAAATAATGTATGTAAAATTTTTTATGAATTCAGTAAAAACCTGAGTGTTTCGTCGCGGTTTCGTTCGCTTTCAGTAAGCATAGTTTCCAAAAAATCAAATTACATAGAGAATAAAATACCAAACAGCATGTGCTTTAAATTCAATAACTTTTCGCTATTTTTCCATTTAAAAATATAAATTTTGATAAAATGGACTTAAAGATATAAAATCATAGAAATTTGAGTTTAATTTAAGGGTAATTTAGAACACAAATAACACATTTGAAAACTAAATAACATCACGAGCCCGGGCAAAGCTGGGCAGGTCAGCTAGTATATATAATATGAATTGAATAATACACAAAATAATCACATTCGTTAGACTTTAGACAAAGAAACAATCTTTAAACTTCAGTAAATCAACTTGGACAGCTATGATTAATATTATTAAAGTAAAAATAAAGGGGCGATCAAATGAAAAGGTACAAAACGCCCTTACTACCAAACCGGTTGAAATTTGAATATGCCGCTTTGGAATAAAGTAATGAGACATCGAGAGATGCGATTGGAGTATCCAGCGTACTTGTGAACATGCGTAGGCGCTTGTGCATGAAGGGGGAGAGAAGCAGACAGCAAGTGAGTTCCGTCGAATTGACGTGGCAGTGCCAGTGAGGCCATCATAGCTTTTCTATTGCAAAATCCGATGATTAAAGAGCAGCAAGGTGTTTGATCAAAGTCTGACGCAGTGAGAAATCTGATAACACCTCGCTGATCTTTAATCATCAGATTTTGCAATGGAGAAGCTATGATGGGCTCACATGATGCCGCCAATTTTGCCGCGTCAATTGGACGGAACTCACTTGCTGTCTGCTTCTCTCCCCATTCATACACAAGCGCCTACGCATGTTCACAAGTACGCTGGACACTCCGATCGCATCTCTCGATGTCTTACTACTTTATTCTAAAACGGCATCTTCAAGTTTCAACCGGTTTGGTAGTTAGGGCGTTTCGTATCTTTTCATTTGATCGCCCCTTGTAATTTTGTTTTCAAAATGGAAAAAAAAAACTCGGACCTGAAAGGGTTAATATGATGAAAGATGTAGTGATGGACAGAATAAATGATTTTACTATTCGAAATTCAAATGAAACATTCAATCATGCGCAAAAACCCAACCTTTTTTTTTTACTTAATTTCTACCAGAAATTTCGTATCGAACTAGAATTTTTTGCTTTAGTTAGAATTAATTTAAGAACCCCATAAAAAATTAAAAAATACTTGTATCTTCAAAACTTCTGTAGATAATTGATTAAAATTTTTTCAAAAATAGGCAACAATGCTTTTGATTTTTTTTTTTTTTTTTTTTTTTTTTTTTAATAATTGATTAAAAATGTGTACAAAGTTTGGAAACAATGTTTACGCGAATGATTTATTCGAATAATAAGACCATTCATTCTGAATATCGCTATGAAGATTAAATCTAAGCAAATAATTTGATAAACGCATAACTTATTTAAAATTCTAAGTTTAGCAATTATCATCGATAATAGCAAAAAATATCAGAATTATTTTGTGCAGCCCGAATAGATATGCGTACATAGTATACTAAAATTCAATTCACTTACGATACACATATCAAAGCTCAAAATTCTCTTTCAGAATTTTCTATCAATAAACGGTAATTTCTCAGATTTCTTTTGTGCAGCTTTGTATATGATCTACATTATTTCAAAATAATTCTTTTAAAGTTTATTATTTTAAGCTATTAATTAAAAAAATAATTAACTACTTGGAAAATAGTTCTTGTCCTTGGTAGAAAAATCAGGAAATCTGAAGTATATATGAATCTTCTTATTTGATGAATTCACATTCTGACTGGTCCATTCTTAATGCCTAGAAATGGAACATTTTTTTTTTTGCCACAATGACAAAAAAAGTATTGAAAATTGCAAAAAAATTAATAACTCAAAAACAAATTGAGATACAGCTTTCAAACAAGTTGCATTTAAAAGTAATTTTTTTTTAATTATACGGCAGTATAAAAATTGAAAATGTGCGATGCTTAGAAGTTAAAAAATTTACAGTACCGAAAATTGTTAAACTGAAATTTCATTTAATATTTGTTTATGATTGGTCTAGGAATATTAACATCACTTGGCATATTAATATGACTCTGTTATTAAGTAAGCTACGTTTTGATCATGATCATCATAAAAATGAAGTTATTATTTTTTTTAAACAGAAATCATTTATAAGTCTAAAATTATAGTCTTTGAAAATATTATCTTCCAAATAGTCGTTGTAACTTGTTAAATATAATATATATATATATATATATATATATATATATATGTATGTATGTCTATATATATATATATATATATATATATATATATATATATATATATATATATATATATATATATATATATATATATATATATATGTATATATATGTATGTCTATATATATATATATATATATATATATATATATATTTGATCTGTAATAATTTAATTGTTTTAAAGTATTTTTTTCTTTTTGAGATTTACGTGTAAATATATATTCAATAATATTATTGAAATATTATGTCTTAAATATGAATGACATTTTTCTCATTGCATCAACATTGTTATTATTATTGTTGTCATTGCACGTTTGTTACAACGGCTCTATGTAGAAAATACTTCAAAGTGTTTTATTAAATTTATTTTACAAACTTTTATTTTCTACCGATCTCTGTAACAAGCATCCAAAACTTTAAATACTTCTTATATTTATTATTAAATTATTTCTTTTGTGTTTAATTAAATATGGAGTTTTTTAGGAATATTTTTCTGAAAAGTATTTTCAAAAATTCATGTTCCAGGTTTTTTTTCACACTGTATTTATATATATATACCTTTTTTTTTTTTTTTTTTTTTTTTTTTTTGTCATTTTTTTTTATTGCTTAACGCGAATGAATGATTTAATTTAACATTTTAAAAAAAAATCGAGGAGAAATTAAAGGTACTGATATGACTATTCTTATTTCGAGATATTTGTAATAAAATCTCAATTCAATAAAAAAAAAAATTATAATTATGAAAATTTAATTTTAGTCCCTTGGAGGTGTGATATATTATATCCCACCGGATTTTAATCAAGATTCGCATCAGAAATTTGTAAATAAATTATATATGTGTGTGTGTGTGTGTGTGTGTGTGTGTGTGTGAGTGTGTATACTTTTTGAGGGAAATTGTAGCAAAATTCCTCGTTTTTATTTTAAAATAAAAATTTTCGATTTTTGCGGTGTGAACTCAATATTACAAAGACACAATTGCTTACCCCTTAAAGGGTTAAAAATGCTCGATCAGATTTTAATACAGTAAAACCTCTAAATAACGGACACCTCGGGAACGTAGAAATTGTCCGCTATTCGGAGATGTTCGCTATTGGGAACACCTCAAAGATTTAAAAATCACTAAGAAATTCTTAATGTTTCATTAATTGGCTTTTATATGGCCTAAAACCTCTATTATATGATTAATTAGAAATTTAAAAAAAAAATTAAGCAGTAAAATTGAAATAAAATTGTGCACACCTTTATCCACTGTTTATTACATTCTTATGAAAAAAATGTGTTACAAAAGTTTACTTTTGCTCGTGATTACATGTAATTTGTTTTTAAATGTCACGTTATTTGGACATTATAGAATTACGAGCGCAGAGGGGGAGATAGCACATTTGGACCTCAAACGTCAAACCCCTTCGCGACGGGAGCCTTTTACGAAATTATAAATGTTTTGTCATCGGTTTTTAAATACAGAAATTTGTGCCTTATTAAATCGAGAATATGTTCCGATTAAATAAGGAAAATTTTATTGGCGGGGATAAACAAGAATTCTTAAGGCCCCTGTCCTCATTTGAGGAAACGCTCGCGAACTAATGCTATTCGTATGGGGAAGCATTTTTCTAATAACTTTTTCGCATTTTGACATTTTTGAATTTTTTTTTTTTTTTTTTTTTTTTTTTTTTTTTTTTTTTGCATTGGATAGCTGAGGTACATGCCGTCAGCACACCTTTTTTACTTTTTCGATTTTGGTTGCAGATATTTTTACAAAGTTAGTTTTGCTTTCAAAACCGGTTTCGAAACTGAAAGTGCTTTTTAAAAAATATATCTGCAACCAAAATCGAAAAAGTAAAAAAGGTGTGCTGTCAGGATGCCTCAGCTATCCAATGCAAAAAAAAAATATTCAAAAATGTCAAAATGCGAAAGAGTTATTAGAAAAATGCTTCCCCATAGGAATAGCATTAGCTCGCGAGTGTTTCCTCGAGCGTGGATAGGGCCCTTAAGTCTTTTTGTGGTACGTATACGTGTCACTCGTCCCCAAGGGGCTAAAAGAATAAATTCTCAAACTTTTTTGGAGGGACATTTCAATGCTCTGGGAGATGTCTCTCCCGGGCAACTTCCTGAATTCAACACTGAACATGGAGGGGGAGGGGATTTTCCCCAGCTCACGATCTACATTAATCTGTGGTCACAAAATTACAATGTTCTGATAAATTTAGAGGTCTTTTTACTTTTTTTCATTTTTTTTCTCCTTAAAAAGCATTTTTTCATACTTTATCGCCGAAA
Source organism: Maratus speculifer (assembly GCA_964019185.1). Classification (NCBI taxonomy): domain Eukaryota; kingdom Metazoa; phylum Arthropoda; class Arachnida; order Araneae; family Salticidae; genus Maratus; species Maratus speculifer. The sequence goes on along the minus strand of OZ025289.1, from coordinate 272,305,222 downwards.
ATAGTGTTCGCTATTCGGAGTGTCCGTTATTCAGAGGTTAAACATACAAAAATTCAGGTTTTGGGAGTGGGGATTGGAAAACTGTCCGTTAAATAGAGGTGTCCGCTATTCGGGAGTGTCCGTTATGGAGGTTTTACTGTATAACTCCTTACATATGCATATTCTTATTAAAATAGTATGAAAATTATCTTTTTGCTATTCTATAACCTTTAGGAAAAAAAAAGATTTATTATGGCCAAATTAATGTCTTATAATTTTCCTTATTTTACATTCAATTTTTTATTATTTTTATTAATTTATTTTAATATATACATCTATTATTTAGTCATCAGCTGAAAATATCAGAAACGCAATGCTATTGATTTTCATTTTAAATCATAGATGGCGACACCAAAGCTGATTTGTTTGTTTGCAATTTGAGATTATGGAACTCGGTATGTGCGGTAATATGCCATCTTTATACGGATTCACAGATTAATAGTAAAATGAAAATGCTGCTGGAATACACTCCGGACAATATTCATCACAGTGAAAAAATTAATGTTGAAGCATTCATAAGAATTGAATTGTTAAGCTCTTCATTACAAAATGCCTATCTTTTTCATTTTACTTAACTCATCTTCGCAGAGTAAAATTAACTTACTGTTTGAAATAATTAACTTACAGCAGAATTTATAAAATTAATTTATTAGAAAATACAAATCCGCCTGTTTCCAATCATGCTATAAAAAGAAAAAAATTAATTAAAATATTCTAGGCGCCAGTAAAATTAAAAAAAAAATAAATAAGTGTATTTTTTAAGGACACCGTCCTCGAAAGGGGGAAAAAATATTTCTACAAAGCAATTAAAAAATATATATATATATATATAATATGATATTTTATTATATTTTAATGTTCCAGATATCTTTACTTAGTGCACAAACTTTTTTCTGAGAAGTTCCTGAGAATAACCACGAAAATCTGGCACCATCTGGACTAAGAGCAAGCCTGATTTTTGAAAGAATATCAAAAGCCCTTCTAATACTTAGACCGAGAGGCGGCAGCACAAACTATCAGCTTATCGAGTTTATGGCTGAAATTTCAGAATTAGCAAAAACTCGATTCGCATGTTAAAACATAATCGGTCTGACAAGTCATATCTTGACAAAAACACCTGAAGAGATTTTTTTTTTTTTTTTTCCTACAAGCCTCTCGTCTTCGTTTCTCTGAGCTGCTAACCGCGTTATCGGCAGTTATATTAAACAAAGCGTCAATGATCTAGTTGTCCACTAATCCATCACTTTCAATTTCGAATTTTCACTTCAAAAAACTATAGCTACTTTTCTTTTCTTCAAAAGCTAAAAGTGTTAAAAATCTAGTCGTTGGGGGCCACCGTAATACTTACCCATCATGGATATGTATATGAAAATAAAACACGTGAAAACTATTTATACAATGCATTGCAATTCATAAACAAAATTTAAATATTGTTAATATACATAGTAATGCTATATTAAAGAACTGCTGATGTACCAATTTCGACAAATTATATAAAACGCCAAACTACACAAGTAGTACCGAACTGCGTAAAAGAAACATCCTTATAACTCCAAAAATAATAATTCTATTAACTAACAATTAACTGCGTCGGATTAAGCGTCTTATATCCAATTAAAATATACTTCTGAATTGAAATTTGAATAAAATACAGGGTCATGAAAAATCGAAGAATGTGGAAAACAAGATTACAAATATCTCGGCAACTAATAATCCGATCGACTTCGTTCTATATGCAAAATGTGTGTTATTTTATTGCCTTTTACGTCCATTCCTTAAAACAAAAAATTCGAAAATTTTTATATACCTTCCATCAGAGCGAATTTTTCGAGAGTCCGAAAAAAATAGTTCCAGATAATCGAGGTTGCTGATATTAAATAGGCTTCGTCCCATTCTTACATACTAACTACATACAAAATTTCAAGTCTCTATCTCAATTTTTTCGGGAGATAGAGCGTTTACAGACAGACAGACAGACAGGCAGACGGACGGCAAAAATTTTTTTCTAAAAATATGTTTTTCGGAATCTCCACTATCTAAAACGTGTAAATCCGTCAAAAAAATTTTTCGTTTTTCAAAACGATTGCAAGACTTACCCTATACAACGTATGATGGGTAAGTAAAAGCGAGGTGGAGGGAGTGGCTTTGATGCCAGGTTTTCGAGGTTACTTACACTATATTTTTTCCATACAACTATAAATAAGATTATAAAAATATTAATAAAACTTCCTCTTTAATCAGCATTAACGATGAAAAACAAAAACTTTTTTAAATAAGTATATATATTTTTAATTTGCATTTGTTAGATGGTTTATTTTTGTCAGCCGATTATCTATACTAGGGATATAGGCACAGGGGGAAATTTCCCTTCGTAGGGGTCTTTCTAAGGGATGCTAACCCATATTTACGCAAGGTTCGAAGAAAACCACGAAAACTCCGAACGGTTAGGCCGACGGCCGCGATTGGGTTCGAACCCAGGTCAGAACCTCTCGGCCACTGGTGGGGCCTGCATTTGTTAGAACAAGTTTCTATACATCACTCATCTCTTTAAATTGTTTAATTAAAACGTTTGAAAACAGTTAATAAAAGCATTGGGACAATTTAAATATTTCATTGAAATAGTTCGTATAATTAATTTTCTTTCTAAAGAATGACAATCACTCAAACAAAAACGAAAAATCATGCATCAGTTTTAAATTATGAAACATTTTCGAACAATAACAAAATACAGTAAACCTTCTCAAATTCTTAACCCTAAAATCAGCAAACACCTAATATCCGTAGATCATCACAGAAGTAAACAGTGAAACTTTGAGTTCAGATAATACAGGCAAAATTAGTTTTTTAGTTTATATTATTTCGTATATATTTTATGTATAATTCTTGATAATACGACTAAACTCGTGATTTTACATGATGGAAGTATAAATTTAGTTCTGAAAAAAAAAAAAAAAAAAAAAAAAAAAAAAAAAATCAAGATATTTCTGGCATAACTAATAATCACAATCTTATTACCAAACAAATTTACGTAGTATTCAAGTTTTTTTATTGTTATCAAAACTGCCTATATCTAAAATAAAACTTCCCAACTTTATAATTTTAATGTGAATGAATACGGTACCATTTTGAGGAAAGTTACATTGAATCATAGGACATTACAACATCAAGGAAAATGTTTCTCGTCTTTATCATGCATACTCATACTATACTTACACACTATAAATTAGTTACTTGACATTTATTTTTAATAATTTAATCCTTTTTAAAATATCTTCTATTTATTATTTTATTTTATTATTTTACTCATTTATTTTCATATTTTACTAAACTGTAAGTATTCATTATAATTTTGATTGCATTATTACATTCAAATTGCTGTTTAAAAAATGTAAACAAAGCAGTGACCAGAAAGCTGCAAAATTCTAAGATTTGTACAACTTCTGTCCCAAGCTGTACGGATATGAGAGAGTCTACTGTAGTAATATAAAATTTCATTTCTTTATACAATGAAATCGATCCTGTCCTTGTAGCCGAATTTTTTTATGTGCCTCTGTAAATGAACGATAAATGCAACACACTTCTTAATGTATAGAAAACATACTGTAGTGTAGCTCGGATATCTTTATTGAATTTATTATGTTTGAAGGATTATAGTCATAACATTATTCGAATACGCCGCAAGCGATTTTTTCACAGTATGTGATAATATAATGGAATCCTGCTGTGTTTCAATAAACGAACTATAAATGATGCGAAATCTATGACACTGATGAAGCAAGGTTTTGTTCACTTCAGTGATGCCTATCAATTTCATTATATTTGAGGCATTGCGACATCATGCGTCAGAAACAATTTTTCTCTATAAACCGTAATGTAACAGTGTTTTTTGTGCGCCTCTGTAATCGAAATATAAATGTGATAAATTAAATTAGTCATATAAACTTTAAATAATTATTCAATTTAAATATTTCTAGGTTAAATAGATAAATATTGCATAAAATATTTTACAATACCTGCTAGTATACACGTACGCATGTTTGCTATACAGATACGATCTGCCATGTATGGCTTCTAACCCGGTAAGTCTCCATCAACCTGAACCGCCAGTTCAGCGCTTAACTCTCAGTTAAATGCGAATCCTAATTTACCGTTAACTCAACCTGCCGAATTCGGACAAGAAACCAAAACAAAAGTTGAGTTACTCAACCTTAATATGGAAGAAAGGTTATTCGACCGCGCATGTGCAGTCGAAGCAAAGATGGCGGCTGTTTTGAATTGAACATTGGTGTATTTTTTTCCAAGAGAGCTGTTTGTAATTTATTAAGTAAACGAAATGTTAATTATAAAAGATGTTATGAAAGAATGTGTTACTTTAAATTTTTGAGGGTTTTTTCAACATTTTGCCTCTGTAAACGAAAATTATATTAATTTGTGATGAGTCTCCAGGCTTCGTAGGCTTCAGTTTGCCTAGCAATTTTGATATCAGGTAGCGCCATCTATTGAATGCCAATAGAAACAAAGTTCTGATATGAAACATTTGGTTACATAATTTAGATTTTTTTTTTTTTTTTTTTTAATAATAAAAAAGAAAAGCAGTTTTTTTTCCTACATTTCAGTTTCAGCTTTTTTATATTTGTTTAAAGCATGCAATCGTAAAAGCAAGAATTTTGTGATCGCAAAATAATAAGCCGTTGAACTATAATGCACTATACTAATTAATTTTCTTACTTGTTTTAAATAATTACTTTTGTTTAGAAGCATTTTTCAGAAAATTTATCTTGAAAATTTTCACATTTAAAAATTTACGCATCAATTACTTTAGTTAAATTAATTAAAACATTACATTTACGTTAGAAAAACATTAGAACGAATATTTGAGAAAATAGATGTATTTTCAATATTTTAATATTCGTTGAAAAATAAATAAATAAATAAACTAGCTCGTTTTTTTCTTTTATTCAAATTACTATTGCTAGCCTGGTCATAAAATCGTTTATTAAATTTAATTATTAAAGAAAAAATATAATTTTCTTTCATCAAGTAACTTTTATGAAAGAATTTTACTGTAACGCAAAATCTTGTAAAAATAAAAATCTTATAACAGTATCGGTGTTTCTAATCTTTGAATCTAATTTTGGGAACGAATAAAACCACAAAATCTCAACGGTAATTTGAAATTTATCTATATAAAAATTAAGTACAAGTATGCATTTAAAAACTTGTTTTTGCTTCGTAATTAAAAGTTGGTGATACGTGAGTACAGAACTCATGAACGGGATACGCACGTCATGTGATTCGTTTGGCCAATCAGGTATGTTTATTTCAACCTGATGTTCACTAACCCTAGGTTGACTGATCTCGGTTCTGAAGTTAACGATGAATTTCAAATATTAACCGACGGTTAGATTTGCTAACCAAAGGTTTCTCAACTGCGAGTTGAACAGCGGGTTGAAGGTTGATGAAGACTTGCCCGGTAAGTTAATTTTATAGTTACCACAGTTTATTAGTTGTTGCTAATATAATTAATTATATGCCGTATTTACTCGTGTATAACGCACACTTTTTTTCAAAATATTTGGGCAAAACTCCTAGGTGCGCGTTATACACAGAATAATATTTTACTGTTGGATGTAGACACGATATACATATGAAACAAGAAATTATTTAAAGAAGACATTTAAACTAAGAAAATGTTACTTATTTGAAGCATTACTGCATTTTTATTTCATTCCTTGCAGTTTTTTATACAATAGAGTTAGTAACATTATTTAAACGCTAATTAGAAATTTTCATTACGGTCACTCATTCCTAATTCTCGTCATTCACTTACTACCCGAAGCCAAAAAATGCATTTTCGTCTTGTTTTCTGGCCTGATGTCATGTTTGTTTCGACTTTCTTTACCGAAATTCATTTGGTTATTCTTCATTAGCATCTCAAATGTATGGTGCGTGTTATGAGATTTTAAAAAATCGCCATTTTTTCTTGTAAAGTACGGGGTACGCGGTATACACGAATAAATACGTTATTATGTAAACCTCAATAACTTATAAAAATTGCATGCCAACCCCTGTATATTAACAAGAGTCGGACTTCGGAGATATAGAGAAACAAAATTTAGGAACAATTTTCAACTTTGTTGGTAAGTGATAAAAATATTAAATAGAGAAAATAAACACTGCCGAGAACAATTTACCATGGAAGATTTTCTTGTCCCCGGTCGATTCCGCTTTAGACACAGTTTACTGTACTTAAATCTTATATAATTACAATAAAATTTCTTACTTATCGGCAAAAAAATGCACGTTTACTGTCATACCTGGGATTTTCTTGAGTTTTGAAAAACATTGATACAAGTTGAGTGAGACTTTAACCCTTTATCTACCGACGGTACTTACAAGTACCATAAAAATTACTTATTATAAAAAAATAATTGTCTGAGCGTAGCGAAGTCTTATACTCAGAGTACGTAACGATATTAAAAGTCAAAAAAATTCTTTCGTCAAGCAAATCTCAAAAAGTACTTGTCGGATTTAGATTCTGTTTGTACCAGAAGGTACCTATGAAGGTAATCTGGTGAATGCACCTACTTTTAAAAATTAATTCTAAATAGTTTAAAAGTTATATTAAAAAAAACTGATAAAAAAGCACAATTTGTTTGCATACGTCACAGAAATTTGGTGTGCGTGATTTTCACAAACTGGATATTTTTGTAGATAACCGAATCAGTACATGGAGTAAATAGTAATCATTTACGCACTCAGAAATATTGAATGCAATAAAACGTTTTAAAATTTAATCATGCAGGAAAATAAAACTATTATTTTTTTTATATTAAAAAAATGTCATAAAAACTTAATAGCATTTTTTGATAGCTAAAAGAATATTTTATATATTTCGCGTGTGAAAATTAGAAACAATTACGTTTTTAAATAAAAAGTTTCTTTTATGACATCATTTTCCCTTTATATTTATTTTTATTGCATGATTTCTTTTAACTTATATTTTGTTTGTGTGTGGAAGTCAATTCTGGTCACTAATTTTTCGGCACGGATGCCACACGCGCATCAGACTTGGCGCATTTTTTTTTCAAAGCCCATTTGGCGAAAACTGCGTTTTTAAATAACGCTTACATACACATTTTTAAATTATTTTCTATTATCAAAAATAACTTACAGTAAATAAAATAATAATAATAATTAATAACTATAAAAACAAATATTTTATATAATTAAAAAAAGGAAATGAAAGAAATTAACATTTTATGAGTAAATAAACAAATAATAAATAAATATAGCCGGGTTACCATCTCAAGTAAAATAATGCCATTTTGACGCCAATTATGTACCCTGGTGCATATGTGACATCTTTTCCCATTTTTCATCCATTTTCTGTTGGCATACAACTTTGAAATTTGGAATATGTATGCATACCTGGGAGCAATACTGGAATTAGACATTGATTTTTTTTTTATTCGATCCAAAAAGGGGCAACGGGGGTTATTTTTTAAAGACTTATACAATTTATACTGCATAAAGGAGCCACTTACCTATGTCTAATACAAGAAGAAGTAAGTGGCAGGTAAAAACAATTATAGTATACATAAATAAAATTCTTGAGATAATATACTAGAGATATAAGCACCGGGTTTGGCGAGATTTTTTATGCCAATTAGGCGAAAACATCGTTCTGATTACCAGATACATATAGCATGCTATAATAACACGTTATTTATTTATTTCAAAATAAAAAAAGGAATAAACGTAACTTTCTTCTTTATTAACAGCGATATTTGGATTTCCTATTTAAATCAAAATTCTTCTAAATGCAAAGAATTTTGTTAAAATAAATAAATGAAATGCGGACATCTATTAAAAGAGAGCAAAAAACAAGCACAAAATTTTTCCTATTGAGTTAATAAAAATCAGTAAAAACATAATTTTTATGGCGATAAAAAGGTGACTTATGTAATAACAGAGTCATATATTATGTACGTTATGGATTAAGTATTAATATTTCTCCACCATTTATAAATAATAATAATAATAAAATTAAATGCGAACAGACCAAAGTCTATATTTGACTGAAAACAACAACCATTTTCTAAATGCTTTAAAAAATGGGCAATGAAAACTGATATTTCAAAAGTATTATGAAATTAGTTAAAAACCATTTACTTTAAACTAAATGAATAAAAGATTTATATTTCTAATGAAATAAATGGGATTTGAAAAATTATTGGATATTTATCACCATAGATGTATCAATATTACAATCGGTACCTTGTATGAAAAATGGAACAATTAGCAATACTTTTTGTACCCGAAAAATGGTCGTTGCTTTTTTTAAGGTTAAAAAGTAGATTACGAAATATTCATATACAGAGATGCCAAGCCCCCGCTTATTGCATAGCAGAATTTTCTTATAGGAAAAGTTATTTTTTAAATCTGCAGAATGTTTCAATTTAATAAAACATTTTCTGTATTAAAATACCGGTATCCAAAATGTCGGAGACTTGACAGCTCTGCCTATAACATTTTAATTAATCACGGTACTTTTTTTAATCGGATTCAAATTTAGCGGAGACTACGTTTTTTGGCCAAAAGCAGCTTTTTTCCAAATGTGTAACTACGATACAATTCCTTGATGCTGAAATAAATTTTTTTGACTTATGCTATTATTGTTTCCTCTTATTTATTTATTTGAATTTTAAATAAGATGACTCAAAATCGCGTTTTTTAAATGTACGGAAAAAATCCATTTCGAGAGAGGGCGAAAAAAACAATATTTGGCGATTTATTATCTGCGCTTGGCTAAGTGTCTTACTACCTTGTATTTAATACTCTTCACAATACTTCGCTGTTATATGGACTTTGGCGCTTTTATAAAAAGTTTGACGTAATTCGGGCTTAAGAAAGTGAGTTTTTTACTGAATAATACAAATAAATGAAAAATGAATATTAAGAAATACCAAGAAAAGAAAAATGAAGCATTATATTGATCTATGTATATTTAAAAATGCATCTGCTAGCGCTAATTAGATAATTTATGTATATAATAGAAGATAAATAGCTTTTGATTCTATATTTCTATGCTATAAAGCAATAACGTTTGTGTGTTTTTCGTTATCATTGGGAGTACCTATCCTATTTAAAAAATAATGTGGGCAAAAAATGTTGGTAACCATGTTTGCTGAAAAATATACTATATTTTGCGTAGGAATAATAATCACCATCAATGCACGAGCAAAAAAAGTTCTAAAATTAAGAATTCTTTAATGTTAATATGACTAAAAATTTAATTTTTTTTTGGCAACTTTTAAGATATAATAGTCTTGTTATGAACGATTTCTAAAACATTCGACAATTTAAATTCACAAATTAAACATTTTTTTTTCTAGAAAAAGTTTTAAACCCAATTTATTGAGAAAATTGCAATTTCTAGGATACTGTTGGGGTTAGAAACTAGAACTTTGGCATCACAGTAACTTATAAGATGTAAATGCTCGTTTAGGACAAATTCTTAAAAAAGAATTCTTTAATTCTTATCGACAACCTCATGGCATCCATGGAAAACAGATGTTCAACAATATAAACTATTCAGACGGATATCACACCATATAAAGTACACTCCATTCTCTTCAAACATAATAGTTTATGTTATTTATAGTTTCTCAAATCGGTGCGGAGCTTCTGTTTATGCTCATGACATCATTTCAAAAAGTTATATTTCCAATGTAGGAAAATTTGGTGTTTTATTTTCTGTATTATTTTTAACATTTTGCATATTTCCAATTTTATATCCATGTATGGTTTGCTTTCCCTTTTATAAAAATAGTATATACAACTTTATATATAAGATTTTGTAATTCTATGATTCAATATGCTTATTTTCATCATATTTTATCACAATGAATGACCAATTAAAGGTAACATCTCATTTTCTTTACTTGTCGCAAGTTATTAAATGTGTATTCTCAGCAACATCGCTCAGACTAATCCCTCTGATGGAAGTCCTAGTAATAATACGTCAATTAGTTGTAATACTGTTTAGAATGAGTTACAGATACATTACTTTATTTTGTTCCAAAAGCATTATTGGTTACACAAAACAAAAATATTTTTAAAAGGATGATTTATTTTGCCTTTGTATATTTTCAGCTTTCTTGGCGCAGAGGGAGGGGGGTGGGAATGTTTCAATTTGGAAATATTTCTATATTTATATTGTAAGAACATCATATTTGTTCATTTTATAATTCTACAAAATACTAAGAAAACAATTTAAAATAAAAGATTTGAGTTGGGTTATAAATATTCCACAGAATCTCTGAAAATTCAAATTTAATTACTCCCTCTAAATCCTCCAGTCCTTCTAAAATCCTTCAAAAAATTATTAAATGATTATGTAAAGCTTTTAATTTAGTTTAAACAATTCACGTAAAATGCTTTAGATTGTAAAATTTTCATGAATTCACAATGCGGTAGGTAAAGGGTTAATAAGTAATTTAGCATTGTTTCAGCTTATATACTAAGTGCACATATTGCACATTGAAAAACTCAGTCGTAAAATGATTGCAGAGTTAATGCGATTAATGTTTTCCGAGATTCCTATACAGAGAGGTTGCTGAATCCATTGTAGTTTGTTTGTTCTTACTTTCCTTGTTTTTGTTCCACATTTCGCTCCAGTAGCAATCATATACAAATTTTAAGTGAAATTTTAGTTTTACAGTTTTCGGTACTGCAAATTTTTAAACTTCTAAACATCACACATTTTCAATTTTTACACCGCCGTATAGAGAAAAAAATGTACTTTTAAATGCAATTTGCTTGAAAGCAATATCTCAATTTGTTTTTAAGTTATTACTATTTTTTTGTAGTTTTTTTAATACTTTTTTTGTCATCGTGGCCACAGAAGTACACTGCTCAAAACAATTAAAGGATATTGCAGTTTTAGGTGGATTTTGTATCTGGGAAACTTTTTAGCGGATTGATACATGGTCGACAGACATAGTAGGTTATATGAGAATAAATTACACATGTTTGGCAGAAAAAAATGCATTGTATTGCGCATTTGTGTACAAAAGGAAAAAAACACAATTTGTGCATATTAGAAAAAAAGAATAAGAAAAGGTGTTTTCTTCAAAAAAAAAATCATTTTCAGTAGGGGGTATGGTTTCCACGGGCGGCCAGCAACGTTGAACACCTTTGAGGCATGGACTCAATGAGACTATTAATGACGAGTTGGGGTATTCTGCCCCACTCTTCCAGAAGAACTCTTTCCAGTTCTTGGAGAGTTTGTGGGGGTTGTTGGCGGCCAGAAACTCGTCTTCCTAGAGCGTCCCAAACGTGCTCGATTGGATTCATGTCTGGAGAACACGCTGGCCATTCCATTCGAACGATTCCTTCCTCGAAAAGGAAATCCTTCACCAGGTTTGCACGATGTGGTCTGCAATTATCGTCCATTAAAATGAAGTTATCTCCAATTGCTGCAGCGTAAGGGACTACAATAGGTCTGAGGTTCTCATCCCTATATCGGCGACCAGTCAGAGTTCCATCACGAATGATGTAGAGGTCAGTGCGCCCGTCAATGGAGATGCCACCATACACCAACACGCCTCCACTTTCAAATCTGACACTTTCGTGCACGGACGCAGGATTATTCCTACTGCCACGGTCCACTGGGCTTTGTTGCCCGTCTACGACCTTGCCCTGGACTTCGGCCTGCACACCCACTCTCCAAAAAACGGTTCCAGATCCTGGAAATGACACTTTGTGACACTCCAATGGCTTGCGCTACTTCGGCTTGAGTTTGGCCCCCTTCTAACTTACCAACAATTCTCCAAGCTTCTGAATCTGTCTAATGACTTCGCTGAGACATCGTACTCATCGAAACAAAGCAATCACTGAATGCCGATCATCCTTGTCTTCATTCTCTTTTATCCAGTTGAAAGTCAAATTTCATTCGCTGCCGCTGAAGCGACGTTTTTGACGTCGAACTCAAAATTTGCATACTCCACAGTTTGAAAACCAGAAAAATTTGCATTTGTGATTCTCTTCTTCTATTTTCGGCAAAAAAATTTCGTTTATATCTTTATTTTATATAAAACTTCAAATATCCTTTAATTGTTTTGAGCAGTGTATTTCATTTCTGGGCATAAAACATGAACCAAAAACATAAAAAATAGAAATATTTCATTTGTGCACATTAAGCATGTACCAATCAGAAAACGAATAAAATAAAATAAGTTGCTGAATTCAACCAGAAAAGATTCAGATATGCTTCAGATTTCCCAATTCTCTCCCGAAGACAGTAACTATTTTCAAATAGTTTAAAAAAACACTGAAACGCGAGCATTTATTGCACAAAATTTTTGCTTTAAAGCAAAAATGTTTGAATGCTTCCCATTGAGTTAATAAAAATCAGTAAAACATCATTCTTGAAAACGTGGCACACATAATAACAGTAATATATTAAGTACATCATCGATTAAACATTATAATTATTGGATCAATCATAAAATAAATAAAATAACACCACAAGGTTTATTATTGACCGAAAACAGCAACCATTTTTCAAATGATTAAAAATAATATTATAAAATAATACATATTCCGAGGCTTACAAAAATGAGATTTTAAAAAAAGGGAAGGGGAGGACTGCTATCTTTACTTTCTCATAAATTTCAGTAAAGTTATTTTTACAAGTTTTGGAAACTTACATTTTTAGAGATTGGTTCTTCCGAAGATAAAAGAAAAATTTCACACACGTAGGTAACGTGAGTTTACACTGAGTTTTCAAAAAAGTTTAAATATTTCTGTACATCGAAACAAAAAGGGGAAAGTGTTTAAAATTGCAGTAAATCATAAAATAAACGGAAGAAAAACTTCACAATTACTTCATTTTCTCCGGAGAGTTTAAATATCATTCAAGCTTCTAATTTGCACCCCCTTTTGTGCAATCACAATCTTCGTTAAAGACACGCAAATATAAAGATAGATGCACAAACACTAATCTTTATTATTACATTAGAAAAAAATAATGAATTGAAACATTTTCAAAGAAATAAGTATTATTTATGTTCGACATCAGTTAAAATTAATTTTGCATAAACATGATCTTGACGAAATACAGATTTTTTTACTTTCCGCCGATTTTCTTTAAGACGATGCTGTTTATTATTTCGTAATTTATCAGACATTTTCCGGTTAACAACTCGTTCATTTTTGAATGAAATCAGTTTTTCTACGAAATTTGTTTCAGTCTCATCTTTTTCAGTATTTTCGCGGGCACTTCGTTTTAATTTTAAAGGCCCTTTGTTGATGTAAAATCCCTCATGTTCAGTTTCCATGCCAAATGGAATAGTATCTTGGAACACATCAGAATCGTCAATGAAGGTATCTTCTATGTATTCATCAAAAACTGTAACAACAGCCGCGTCTACATTTTCCTTATGTGTACTTGAACTCTGCTGAGTAGCTGGATTTATAGAATCGGAATAATGTATTTCGTTATAAAATTTGTCACTAGTTTCCTGCAATTTTATTTCAAGTCGGATATTTTTAGCAGCATCAGTTGTCTGAAACAAATATCTGAAAGGATATAATTTTATTATAGTAGCACGAAATACATGCTAATAATTACAAAAAAATACAAAATTAAGTTTACATTAATTAAACAATGTTAAATCTTCAATAGGTGTTTCAATTATTAACTAGTTAAACAAGAAAGTTTTCATTCTATATCAGACTCAAAAAATGCAATGAAATACAGTACTAAAACATGCTTATCAAATAAGACTTCAGAATTTTGTTTTGTTTTCTTCTGTCCTTTTTTTTTTTAATTATTATTTTAAGAAGACAAGGGAGATCGCTGATCAGCCCTACCTGCTGGATTGATATGCCTAGCTGAATGGATTTTGATCCTCATTCCGGGGGAAAATCGCTTGAACGCCATGTGGCGGTTTTCTACGCACCAAGCACCCTGGTAAGCATGGTTGGGGTGTTCCTTGATTATAACTCTTCATTTCTGGCTTAAATTAGTTCCTTTAATTGCTAATTAGCTTTGTTGATTTGGTACTGCTCAGTACAGTAAGTTCCAACATCGTTCTAATTGAGAATAATTTGTTTTTTCTTTCAAGGGGGGGGGGTTACAGAAGTGCAGAATTCGCTTAAGGAAGAAATTTAGTGGGGGATCACAAAAATGGGTTGCATAAATAGATAAGTTGCAGTTGAGAACGAAGAAAATTTTTGATTGAAATAGAAGGCAGAATTTATCGTTCCAGAAGAAGTCAAGGCTCCCTCTTATTTCCGTACACCAAAGGATAAAAATTGGTTCCGTATGTTTATTTCTATAAAATAAAAATTACACTTTTATTTGCCAACAAATAAAAGGATATTTGTCCCATGATCTTTTGCACATTCAACGAGTTCTACATTAAGTCCTTGAGATATAGCTACCGCGAAATCGTGAAAAATATACACCATAGCAGCGCATCTTTTGAGGGATTTACACCAATTCTGAATCAGCAAATTATGTATGACAAGATCAAACAGAATATGAAGTTTGATGAAATTCTGTAATGGAATTTCGTCTTTGATGCATAGCTGTCCAGGAAATCGTGAAAAATGCACCGTTACCTGCTGGGCTCTTAACGCCAAAACCGAATCATCCCTAATTTAAGTCAAGATCTCACAGAATTTGATTTTTAATATCAAATTCTGTGCAATAGTTCATGAAATAGAGTGCTTTAAAAAATGTATCAAATATAGACTCAAGGACAGACATTTTCTAAAACCAGTCAAATTGTGTTCAGGATATTCTAAACAGTATAAATGCGGCGAAAACTGGAAGTCGAAATTTTCCACGCATCCAATGCTTTTTTCGTGTAAAGATAAAACGAAAAAAAAAGTTGGATGAGCGAATCCCAAAACTGTCTTGTATCTCATACATAGTAACCTGTTTGGAACGAGCATCATGTGTGCGTGACGTATAAGCTGCTCAGAATCCTTGATTATTTACCCGAGATGTTTTTCATTATAAATTTTGTCTTATTTAATCAGCACATTGAATAGGAAACTATTCGATTAAGCAAAATTTTCTGTTTTGAAAAAACGGTGGTAAATGTTTAAAAATTATGTAAAAAACATGCGAAAAAGTAAAAAAAGAGATAAAAACATCGCATTTTTCAAACAAATCATTGAATTTTGGTCGCCACCCTCTTATACAGTGTCTCACATAAGTGATGGGACACTTGTGCTTTACAAAAGGAAACTAATCAAATAAATTAAAAAAACATGTACACATTTTTTTGTGGGTGTGTTTCATACTTAAATTTAGTAAAGATTATTACATAACATACATTTTGTCAAAATATTAAAATATTAATTTAATAAAAATACAAATGTTTAGAACGGAGCAAAAAATAGCTCACATAAGTGATGGGACACCATTATATATGCAACAAAAATCGTCTGAAATAAGCAATAAAAATATTTTTGGGGGTTTTATTTTTACTTAAAAGCAATTGGCAATAATTTAAAAAATCGTCTGCAGTATTTCTCACCAGTTTGTTTTGGAATTTTTGTGTTTTTAGCTCTGTGTAGCCATGAATGCTAAACGAAAAGAAACTTCGCCTGAAATTCGAAAATTAGTTATTAATTTGCATATTGAACATGGAAAATCTATTAGAAAAACTGCTGAAACAGTTAACTTGAGCCGTTCAACAGTTTTCAATATCATTAAACGACATAAAAAGAATCACATGATTCAGGATAAAAGAAGACCTGGCCGACCATCAAAGCTATCCAATTGAATAAAGCGAATTATCGTTCGAAATATTAAAAACTAGTTGGATGTGTCAATCCCGAAACTTTCTTCTATCTCATAAATACATGATATATATATATATATAAAAACGTGGTGACTTTAAAGTTACTTATTATCGAATTTCCTCGAACATTTGAGCTAGCCTAATGAGATTCTGGTATCCGAAAAGCCTAAAACGCAAAATGTAATTAATATTCTGAGAAAATGAGCTTAGTAGTGCCTCTTGGTGGGTAATTTATACTGAAACCTAATAAGCATCTATTGGTGTCAAGACCTAACAGAATCTGAAATTTGATGGAATTTCGTCCATTAGTTCTTGAGATATAATTATAACAAAAAATTTGCAAAACGTAGCACAGCAACACCATATTTTGGACAATTTATGCCAAAATGTAAAAAAGCGTCTTATTATGTTATGGTGTAAAAGAATCTGAAGTTTGATGAAATTCTGTGCATTAGTTCTTGAGATATATCTAGTTTTAAAAAAACGTGTAAAATATAGCACAGCAGCACCATCAGTTGAAGGATTTATAACAAAACGTAATCATCGTGTAATTATGTTATATGTCATTTTGTAACAAAATCTGAAGTTTGATGAAATTCTGTGCGTTGGTTGTTAAGATATAGCTATCGGAAAAATCGTGCAAAATGCAACATAGCTGTACCACCTGTTGTAAGGTTAATACCAAAATGTAATCAGCGTCTAATTATGTTATATATTCTAGTGTAAAAGAAACTAAAATTTGATGAAGTTCTCTGCATTAGTTCTTGAGATATAGCTATCGCAAAAATCGTGCAAAATGTAGCATAGCAGCGCCACCTATAGGGAAGTTCACACCAAAACCTTATCAGCAACTATGTATCTCAAGGTATCGCGGAATCTGAAGTTTGGTGAAATTCTGTGCATTAGTTCTTGAGATATAGCTGTCATAAAAATCATGAAAAACGTGGCATAGCAGCGCCACCTGCTGGCCAATTTACACCAAAACTTAATCAGCGTCTATGTATATCAAGGGGTAACAGAATCTGAAGTTTGGTGTAATTCTGTTCATTAGTTCTTGAGATATAGCAATCTTGAAAATCATGAAAAACGTAGTATAGCAGCGCCACCTGCAGGCCAATTTTCACCAAAAACCAATAGGCACTAATTCATATCAAGGTCTAACTGAATATAAAATTTTATTAAATTTCGAGCATTAGTTCTTGAGATAGAGCGCCCACAAATTTTTTGTCACATACAGACAGACAGACTCACAGACAGACACACAGACTCACAGACAGACGGACAGACTCAAAGACAGACATTTTCTAAAAATAGTCAAAACGTGTTCAGGACCTTCTAAAACGTATAAATCCGTCGAAAACCGGAAGTCGAAATTTTTCATGAATCCAATACTTTCTTCTTGTAAAGATTGAAGAAAGTAAAAATCCAAGAAAAAGTGCTTCAAAAGTTGTTGCTGATTTACAAGCATTATCTTATACTATAATGCGAGCAAAAATTCTGTGTGTGTGTGTGTGTGTGGGTAAATTTTATCTCAAAAACGGCTCTAACGATTTTCGAAAAAATTTGGATTTTACCATTTTCGAGCACGAGAAGACCATTGGGCTAGGTCACATGTTCGAGAAAATTCGATTACTGGGTCATTTTGGGTCATAATGGGTCAAGATCAAGCTATTTATATCTAGAGAACGGCTGGATCGATTTTAAGGAAATTTTGTAACCAATCGTTTTTTGGCACGAGAAAACTATTGGGCTGGGTCACATGTTCGAAAAATTTCGATTATTGGGTCATTTTTGGGTCATTATGGGTCAAGCCATTTTTATCTAAAAAACGGCTCTAACGTTTTTGACCAAATTTTATATTGTATCGCTTTGGATTCCAAGAAGACCATTGGGTTAGGTAACATGTTCGAGAAAATTCGGTTAGTGGGTCATTTTTGGGGTCATTGTGGGTCATGCTATTTTTATCTAGAGATTTTCTCCCGCAATTTTGATTAAAAATTGCATTCTATGGTTTTCGGGCACGAGAAAAACATTGGGCTAGGTTACATGTTCGAGAAAAAATTTTAATGGGTCATATTGGGTCATTAAGGGTCTGGGTCAAGCTATTTATATTTAAAGAACGGCGTGATCGATTATAACGAAATTTTGTATGTAACAGTTTTTTGACATGAGAAAACTAATGGGCTAAATCACATGTTTGAGTGATTTCGACTATGAGGGTCATTTGTGGGTCATGATGGGTCATAATGGATCATATCACGCTATATCTAAAGAACAGGTGGATCGATTTTAACGAAATTTTGTATGCAACTTTTTTTTGGCACAATAAAATTATTGGACTAGGTTACATGTTCGAAAAATTTCGATTAATGGGTCATTTTGGGTCATTAAGAGTCTGGGTCAAGCTATTTATATTTAAAGAATGGCGTGATGGATTATTACGAAATTTTGTATGTAACAGTTTTTTGACATGAGAAAACTAATGGGCTAAATCACATGTTTGAGAGATTTCGACTATGAGGATCATTTGTGGGTCATGATGGGTCATAATGGGTCATGGTCAAGCTGTATCTAAAAAACAGGTGGATCGATTTTAACGAAATTTTGTATGCAACATTTTTTTGGCACGATAAAATCATTTTACTAGGTTACATGTTCGAAAAGTTTCGATTAATGGGTCATTTTGGATCATAAAGGGTCTGGGTCAAGCTATATATAACTAAAGAACGGCAGGATCAATTTTAACGAAATTCTGTATGTAACAATTTTTAGAAACGGGAAAACTAATGGACTAAGTCACATATTCGAGAGCTTTCGATTATAAGGGTCATTTGTGGGTCTTAATGGGTCAAGGTCAAGCTATATCTAAAGAATGGGTGGGTCGATTTTAACGAAATTTTGTATACAACATATTTTTGGCATGAGAAAATCATTGGGGTAGGTCACATGTTCAAGAAATTTCGATTAGTGGGCCACTTTTGGGTCATTCTAATTTTATCTAGACGACGTTTCGCGCAATTTTGACTAAATTTTGTATTTTATCGTCTTCGGGCACAAGAAAATCATTGGGTTATTACAGATTTTTGAGAAAATTCGATCAATGGGTCATTTTGGATCATAAGGGGTCAGGGTCAAACTAACTATATTTAAAAAACGGCTCAATCGATTTTATCTAAATTTTGTATCTAATAATTTTCGGCATGCTAAAACTAATGAGCTAGGCCACACGTTCGAGAGATTTCGATTATAAGGGTCATTTGTTGGTCATGATGGGTCATGCTAATTTTATATAGAAAATGGTACTCACTATTTTGACTATACTTTGTATTATATCGTTTTTGAGCAAGAGAAAACCATTTGGCTTGGACACATGCTCGCGAAAATTCGATTAGTGGGTCATTTTGGGTCTTAATGAGCTAGGGTCATTCTAACTATATATAACAACGACTCAATCAATTTTACCTAAATTTTGAAACAAAACGTTTTTTGTCACGAGAAGACTATTGGTCTGAGTCGCATGTTAAACAAAATTATATTAGTGGGTCATTTCGCTTCATTGCTGAATGCTGTCAAGCTAATTTTACCTAAAAAATGGCTTAAACAATTTTGATTCAGTTTTATATTCTACTGTTTTTGATTACCTGAAGACGATTGAGCTATGTCACATGCTTGATCAAATTTGATTAGTGGCTCATTTTGGGTAATACGGGTCAGGGTCACGAGAATATGGCAACAGCCAATAACTTGGTGATATTTGACAAAATATTGGCGACATATGGGCAAAAAATCGACTATAAAAATTACGAAAACCAAAACACGTATTTGGAGCCAAATGAAAGAATGCCTCCAAATTTGGCTATATCTAGCAAAAAATATTGTCTTTCAGAATGTAAAGAATTTTTTTATACATTCTTAAGAGGATTCGAGATGCATGGTTAAACCAATCAGAGTCGAGCTAAAAAAGTGATTTAGATCTATGTCCTTTCGTTGTAAATTTTAAAATAAAGTAAAATTTATAAACATGCGCATAAAAACATAGTTTTCTTATTGATTGATTTTTAAATAATACTATTATAAACATGTATTACAGTAATAATACAGAGTTAATGATGCAGTGAAAATACTACATCGAGTTAAACACAAAGTTAATTTTGACCGAGCTAAGCTCGGTCTCCCCTGCTAGTCTTATACTATAATGCGAGCAAAAATTGTGTGTGTGTGTGTGGGTAAATTTTATCTCAAAAACGGCTCTAACGATTTTCGCAAAAATTTGGATTTTACCATTTTTGGGCACGAGAAGACCATTGGACTAGGTCACATGTTCGAGAAAATTCGATTATTGGGTCATTTTGGGTCATAATGGGTCAAGATCAAGCTATTTATATCTAGAGAACGGCTGAATCGATTTTAAGGAAATTTTGTAACCAATCGTTTTTTGGCACGAGAAAACTATTGGGCTGGGTCACATGTTTGAAAAATTTCGATTATTGGGTCATTTTTGGGTCATTATGTGTCAAGCCATTTTTATCTAAAAAACGGCTCTAACGATTTCGACCAAATTTTACATTTTATCGTTTTGGATTACCAGAAGACCATTGGGTTAGGTAACATGTTCGAGAAAATTCGGTTAGTGGGTCATTTTTGGGGTTATTGTGGGTCATGCTATTTTTATCTAGAGATTTTCTCACGCAATTTTGACTAAAAATTGCATTCTATGGTTTTCGGGCACGAGAAAAACATTGGGCTAGGTTACATGCTCAAGAAAAAGTTTTAATGGGTCATATTGGGTCATTAAGAGTCTGGGTCAAGCTATTTATGTTTAAAGAACCGCAAAATCAATTTCATCGAAATTTTGCCTGTAATAGTTTTTTGACACGAGAAAGCTAATGGGCTCACACGATCGAGAGATTTCGATTATAAGAGTCATTTGTGGGTCATGATGGGTCATAATGGGTCATAGTCAAGCTATAGCTAAAGAACAGGTGGATCGATTTTAACGAAATTTTGTATACAACATTTTTTTGACACGAGAAAACTATTGGGCTAGGTCTCAGTTCGAGAAATTTCGATTACTGGGTCATTTTGGGTCATAAAAGGTCTGGGTCAAGCTATTTATATGCAAACTACGACAGTATCAAATTTAATGAAATTTTGTATGTAAGTTTTTTGACACGAGAAAATTAATGGGCTATCTCACATGTTTGAAAGATTTCGATTATAAGAGGTTATGGGTCATTATATTATGAGTCATGATGGGTCATAACGGGTCATGTCAAGCTATATCTAAAGAACACGTGGATCAGTTTTAACGAAATTTTGTATACAACATTTTTTGGCACGAGAAAATCATTGGGCTAGGTCACATGATCGAGAAATTTCGATTAATGGGTCATAAAGGGTCATAAAGGGTCTGGGTCAAGTTATTTATATTTAAAGAATGGCAAAATCGAGTTTAACGAAATTTTGAGTGTAACAATATTTATACACGAGAAAACTAATGGGCTAAGTCACATGTTCGAGAGATTTCGATTATAAGGGTCATTTGTGGGTCATGATGGGTCATGGTCAAGCTATATCTAAAGAATGGGTGAATCGATTTTAACGAAATTTTGTATACAGCATGTTTTTGGCACGAGAAAATCATTGGGCTATGTCACATGTTCGAGAAATTTCGATCAATGGGTCACTTTTGGGTTATTCTAATTTTATCTAGACAATGTCTCGCGCAAATTTGACTGAATTTTATATTCTATCGTTTTCGGACACAAGAAAATCATTGGGTTAGGTCAGATGTTTCAGAAAACTCAATTAATGAGTCATTTTGGGTCATAATGGGTCAAGTTCAAACTATTTATACCTAAAAATTGGCTCAATCGATTTTATCTAAATTTTGTATTTAACGTTTTTCGGCACGCAAAAATTAATGAACTAAGTCACATTTTCGAGAGATTTCGATATAAGGGTCATTTGTGGGTCATGCTAATTTTATCTAGAAAATTGTTCTCGCCATTTTCAGTATATTTTCTATTATATCGTTTTCGGACAAAAGAAAACCATTGAGATAGGACACATGCACGTAACAATTCAGTTAGTGGGTCGTTTTAGGTCTTAATGGGTTCGGGTCATTCTAATTATATATAACAACGACTCAGTCAATTTTACCTAAATTTTGCAATGGAACGTCTTTTGTCACGAGAAGACTATTGAGCTAAGTTGCATATTAAACAAAATTATATTAGTGGGTCATATCGCTTCATTGCTGAATGCTGTCATGCTAATTTTACTTAAGAAATGGCTTAAACGATTTTGATTCATTTTATACTCTACTGTTTTTGATTACCTGAAGACCATTGAGCTAAGTCACATGTTTGATCATATGTGATTAGTGGATCATTTGGGTAAAAAAGGGTCTGGATCACGAGACTATGGCAAAAGCCAATAAGTTGGCGATATTTGACAAAATACTGACGAAATTTGGCCGAAAAATCGACTATTAAGGTTACGAAACCAAAACACATATTTGGCGCCAAATGAAAGAATGTGTCCAAATTTGGTTATATCTGGCAAAAAATATTGTCTTTCAGAATGTGAAGAAATTTCTTATACATTCTTAATAGTCTTCGAAATGCATAGTTAAACTAATCAGAGTCGAGCTATAAAAGTGATTTGGATTGATGCCCTTTCATTGTAAATTTTAAAATAAAGTAAAATTTATGAACATGTGCATACAAACATAGTTGATTGTTTTTATAAATAATACTATTATTAATAACATGTTTTACAGTAATAATACTATATCGAGTTGAACACAAAGTTAATTTTGACCGAGCTGAGCTCGGTCACCCCTGCTAGTATGGAATAATTGTTAATCCTGAGACTATTAGAAGGGTAATTCGATCTGCTGGATATCACGGTAGAGTAGCCAGGAAAAAAATTTTCGTAGGTGAAAAGAATAGAAAACTCAGACTAGCTTTCGCAAAATCCAACATAAATAAGAATTCTGATTACTGGAATAAAGTTATATTTGCTGATGAGAGTAAATTTAATATATTTGGTTCTGACGGTAGAATCTTGGTGTGGAGAAAACCCAGGGAAGAATTTCGCAAACAGAACTTGGTACCAACAGTAAAATATGGTGGAGGAGGAATTATGGTATGGGGGTGTATGTCGTCCGCTGGAGTTGGTAATCTTGTTTTTGTTGACAGTATAATGGATCAGTACAAGTATATTGATATTTTAAAGCAAAATTTGAAATCTTCAGCACGAAAATTGAACCTTCATAACGATTTTAAATTCTACCAGGACAATGACCCCAAGCACACTGCTCTGAACGTTAGACTCTGGCTGCTATATAACTGTCCTGAAATAATAAAAACACCACCACAATCTCCAGACTTAAATCCCATAGAAAATATTTGGCAAGAATTGGAATCAAGAATTCGCAAACACACCATTTCTTCAAAACAACAACTAAAATCGGTGCTTCAAGAAGAATGGGGTAAAATCACTCCAGAAATCACAAAAAAATTAGTCGAATCCATCCCAAAAAGATTAAATCATGTTTTAAAAGTAAAAGGAAATCCAACAAAATATTAAAACCTTTTAAAAAGTAAAATTTTTGGATAAATATTTGATGGAAAAGTAAGTGTCCCATCACTTATGTGAGCCATTTTTTGCTCCGTTCTGAACAATTGTATTTTTACTAAATTAATATTTTAATATTTTGACAAAATGTATGTTATGTAATAATTGTTACTAACTTTAAATATGAAACACACCCAAAAAATATTTGCACATGTTTGTTTATTTATTTTATTGCAGTTTCTTTTTATAAAGCACAAGTGTCCCATCACTTTTGTGAGACACTGTAGATGGATTGTGATAGAATATGAGATTCTCAGCATAGAACCTGTCATACAAACAGTCCTTACGTATGCTCTTTTTAAAAGATTTGTGTAAAACATAGCAACTATTGTCGTGAGCACGTTCTCACAAAAAGCGGAGAAAATAAAAAGAGAAAAGTTGAAATATAAACAGGGGCATAAAAATACAGTAAAATTTATAAACTAGTCGTTGGAGGCCACCGTGATACTTACCCATCATACATATGCATAATATAAAATATGAAAATAAAACATGTGTAACTTATCATAGTAAACGCGGTAGCGTTTGGTATAATATGTTTAAGAAATAGAAAGTGCAAACGTCTTTTTGAAATTTCTGGCGAACCAGTTGACGTACGACAGTGATTTTTTTTTAAAACGATAGAACTCGACGAGACGAATAAAATAATAGCATTAAAAAAATTATTGTAGTTTACTGTAGTTTTTTATTTAACTTTTAACGAAAAAATTAAGACGAAAAGTTCAACAAGCGATAGCGAGCGATTTTATGGATGGATTAACTTCATTTTTGGCTTATTTTTATCGTCTTGATGAAACTTAGAACAGTTTTTTTTTTCTTCTTTGTATTTTTCACAGTACTTGAGAAAATCGAATTTTTGTCTTAAACCTCCAGTTGAATATTACTTTTTGCTGTTGCGATTGTAGTTTTTTTTTATTCATTGCCACTAAATTTAATATAAAAATTGTAATGTATGTATCATAATTCATTGAAATTAAACAAATCACGTGAAAAACATGGTTATTTATTTTTATTGCGAAGCTTTCAATTTCAGTTCTTTAAATAATAACGTTGTGAACGCACTGTCACTTTTTTTTTGACTCTATGATTAATTTTTCAAATAGCATGCATTTTACAAGACAATGGGATAATTTTCTCGAGTACCCTAAAATTTTGAATTTTATTAGCAGGAAAATAAATGGGAAAAACACAAACACATCGGAAAAAACTACCTAGGAGAACCAAAATTTCTATTCAGAAACTAAATGTAAGCTTTTTAAATTAGTAAATCAAAAACTTCACTTTCTGTCCATATCTTAAATACCATTCAATTGATTTTAAATAACGATGTGATGTCAAATACGCATCAGGGTACCTAACTGATATGATAGCCGGGCTATTGTTTATTAAAAAATAACTTTTTATTTACCTTTATTTAATTTTGTTAAATTTTATAAATTATTTCATTCTATAGTTATTACTTAAACTTTTCAGTACTACTTGATTATCCCGTCGACCAATTTTACCAAATTGTACAAATCATCCATTTAATCACCAAGTTATGCATATTGGCATAATTTTTATTTTAATTAATGAAAGAAGAAATAAATTAGTAAAACATCAATAAAAGTACAAATAATAGTCGAATTTAAAATCACATTATGACATAACACACATGGGTAACCTATTTAATGTAAACTGAATGCAACATTTATGATAATCCGTTATTGGCATTTAATTTTATAATCTGGCGATAATTTTTTGGTCGACGGGATAATCAATTAGTACCCGCTTTTATTCATTGTTATTTACTTTTTAAAATAATAGAAAATAGTTGATATATTTACTACTTGTTTATCCCGTCCACCAAAAAACCATCACCAAACTATAAGATTAAATGCCGATAATGGATGATTGTGAATGTCGCATCCAATGACATTAAATACGATGCACGTGTTTAAAACGCCATTAAGGGATTTTTATTTCGACTTTTTATTTGTATGTTTTATTAATATTCTACTAATTATTCGTTTTTATTTGCGTTCGTAATTATGTAAATACGTAGCACCTACAGTTATCGTTCAGGCCGTCCGTCTGTCCGTCCGTATATAACAACGCAAAAACTACCAAACCGAATCTTTTGAAATTTAAAAAATATATTTATTGCATAATTTTGTCGAGTCATTTCAAAGTTTATGAAAATCGGATGCATAGATCAATTACAGGGACAATCAAAAGTATTCTGTTACATTACGGTCAATGGGGAAAAAAGTTTCAAATAAATTTTAATCGTTTGAAATTTCAAATATATAATTTTTAGATAATTTTGTCGTGTCATTTCAATTTTTATGAAAATCGGATACATAGATCAATTACAGGGACAATCAAAAGTATTCCATTACATGACGGTTAATAGGAAAAAATAGTTTCAAGTACATTTTAATGATGTTAAACTCTTTCGAATATAATAGAATTGACATGAACCTATGAAGTATATATATATATATATATATATATATATATATATATATATATACTGAAATATACATTCTGTACAATCTGTGATGCAAAGAATACTTATTATTAAATTACAGGGCCACACAAAAGTATTCCACTACATTCCACTACGGGGAAACATTATTTGGAGCGTGTTTTAATCATATTAAACTATTTCACATTTAATGAATATGATATGTGTTGCTAAGGTGAAATAAAAGTTACTTCCAGTACATTTACAGGAACACAAAAAAGATTTCGTCCACTATACTGTTTCCGAAGTACTGTCTACTATAACAGCAAGATCTGAATATTTTTAAAACTTCGTTATCATACGAACGCACCTCATTTGCTACGCTTCACTTGCAATTTCCAACTTGTTTTGTGTGCATTATTTAAAATTAAAATTATGTCAATATTTATAATTTGGCTATGAATTTGGTAATTTGCATAGTTTGGCGAAATTTGTCAACGGAATAACTAAGTAGTACCTTAATCATAGCAAATGCGGTAGCGTTTGGTATAATGTTTAAGAAATAGAAAATGCGAACGTCTTTTTGAAATTTCTGGCGAACCAGTTGACGTACGACAGTGATTTTGTTTTCAAGAGATAGAACTCGACGAGACGAATAAAATGATAGCATTTAAAAAAATATTGTAGTTTACTGTAGTTTTTTATTTAACTTTTAACGAAAAAATGAAGACGAAAAATTCAACAAGCAATAGCTAACGTTATTATGGATGGATTAACTTCATTTTTGGTTTATTTTTATCGTCTTGATAAAACTTAGAACAGTTTTTTTTTTCATCTTTGTATGTTTGACGGTTTCTGAGAAAATCGAATTTATGTCTTAAACCCCCAGTTGAATATTGTCTTTTACTGTTGCGATTGTAGTTTTTAGCTCACAGGCTATCATAGCCTGAGAGCTTATGTGCCTGTCCGTTCTGTATGTACGTTCGTATGTTCGTGCGTAACGCGATAACTCATGATAAAAATATCGGATCCACTTGAAATTTTGTATATAGGTATATCCTGATAAGGCGCTTCCCTGATTAGTTTTTGGAGTTAATTCGATATGTATAAGAGGGGGAACGGGGGGCTCATGCCCCTCCCCTTAATGGATATAAATCGGTTTTTCATGCAGAATTAAGTTTTTGTCCAAAATTTAGATATAGGATCACTCTGATGAGGTGATTCCGTGACTGTTATTATGTGTTCATTGAATAAGTATAAACAGGGGGAACGGGGGGCTCATGCCCCCCCCCCCTTAATTTATATAAACGGGATTTTCATGCAGAATTAACAGTTTTCGTTCAAAATTTAGATATAGGATCATTCTAATGAGGCGATTCCATGACTGTTATTATGTGTTCATTGAATAAGTATAAACAGAGGGAACGGGGGGCTCATGCCCCTCCTTAATTGATATAAACGGGATTTTCATGCAGAATTAACAGTTTTCGTTCAAAATTTAGATATAGGATCATTCGGATGAGGCGATACCGTGGCTGTTATTAGGTGTTCATTGAATAAGTATAAACAGGGGGAACGGGGGGCTCATGCCCCTCCCCTTAATTGATATAAACGGGATTTTCATGCAGAATTAACAGTTTTCGTTCAAAATTTAGATGTAGGATCATTCGGATGAGGCGAGTCCGTGGCTGTTATTAGGTGTTCATTGAATAAGTATAAACAGGGGGAACGGGGGTTCTAATGCCCTTCCCCTTAACTTGCATAAATGGATTTTTCAAACAGAATTGTCAGATTTCGTTCAAATTTCTGAATAGTTTTGGAAGTTTAATGGTTAAGTATAAAAGAGGGAAATAACTCCTCTTAAATTATATAACTGCTAAATGGGTTTTTATTAAGAATTATCCGATTTGCTCTGAATTTTGGATATAGGTTTTTTAATATGATAAGGCATGTACTTGATAGTTTAGGAAGTTCAATGATTAAGTATAAAAAAGGAGAAATGGGAGAGCTGTTTCCCCTTCTTAATTTTTTTTTCGAACGGAATTAACGAAAATACAAGGCTGTAATGTACAATTAGTATGCGTAGCCTGTGAGCTCAATGCCATCAGTTTAACTGGGCAATATTTTTTTATTTTTATTCATTGCCACCAAATTTAATATAAAAATTGTCATGTATGTATCATAATTGATTCAAATTAAACAAATCACGTGAAAAACATGGTTATTTGTTTTTATTGCGAAGCCTTTAGTTTCAGTTCTTTAAATAATAAAGTTGTGAACGCACTGTTATTTTTTAGCTCACAGGCTATCATAGCCTGAGAGCTTATGTGCCCGTCCGTTCTGTATGTACGTGCGTTCGTGCGTAACGCGATAACTCGTGATAAAAATATCCGATCCACTTGAAATTTTGTATGTAGGTATATCCTGACAAGGCGCTTCCCTGATTAGTTTTTGGAGTTCTTTCGATATGTATAAGAGGGGGAACGGGAGGCTCATGCCCCCCGTTAGTTGATATAAATGGGATTTTTATGAAGAATTAAGTTTTCGTTCAAAATTTAGATTAGGATAATTCTAATGAGGCGATTCCGTGACTGTTATTAGGTGTTCATTGAATAAGTATAAATAGGGGGAACAGGGGTTCTAATACCCCCCCCCCCTTTAATTTATATAAATGGGTTTTTCAAGCAGAATTTTCAGATTTCGTTCAAATCTCTGAATAGTTTTGGAAGTTTAATGGTTAAGTATAAAAGAGGAGGATAGCTCCTTTTAAATTATATAAATGCTAAATGGGTTTTTATTAAGAATTATCTCATTTGCTCTGAATTTTGGATATACATTTTTTATATGATAAAGCATGTCTTTGATAGTATAGGAGGTTCAATCATTAAGTATAAAAAAAAAGAGGAAAGGGGGAATCTGTTTCCCCTTCTTAATTTTTTTTCGAACGGAATTAACCCTTGAAAATATAAGGCTTTAATGTACAATTAGTATTTGTAGCCTGTGAGCTCAATGCCATCAGTTTAACTGGGCAGTATTCTTTATTTTGTTCGAATCCATGGTTAATTTTTCAAATAACATGCATTATATATGACATGGGATGATTTTCTCGAGTGCCCTAACATTGAATTTTAGTAGTAGAAAAAAATGGGAAAAAAACATGTACATCGGAAAAAAGTATCTGGGAAAACCAAAATTTCTCTTCAGGAACTAAATGTAAGATTTTAATTATGATCATATAGTGTCCTAATTTACATAAGAAAAAAATATAGAGTAAAACAAAAACCTCACATTCTGTCCATATCTTAAATAGCATTCAATTGATTTTAAATGGGGATGTGATGTCAAATACGCATTAGAGTACCTAATTGGCACGAAAATTTTGTTATTTTGTCTGATATGATAACCGGGCTAATGTTTATTAAAAAAAATATATATATTTACCTTTATTTAATTTTGTTAAATTTTATAAATCATTTCATTCTGTAGTTATTAATTAAACTTTTCAATACTACATGATTATCCCGCCGACCAATTTCGCCAAATTGTACAAATCATCAATTTATTCACCATGTAATTCATATTGGCATAATTTTTACTTTAAATAACGAAAGAAGGAATTAATTAGTAAAACATCAATAAAAGTACAAATAAAAAGTTGAATTCAAAATCACATTATGGCATAACAAACATGGGTAACCTATTTAATGTAAACTGAATGTAACATTTATGATAATCCGTTATTGATATTTAATTTTATAATTTGGCGATAATTTTTTAGTCGAAGGGATAATCAGTTATCACCGGTTTTTATTCATTATTATTTTCTTTTGAAAATAATAGAAAATAGTTAATAGAAGTACTACTTGGTTATCCCGTCGACCAAAAAACTATCGCCAAACTATAATATTATATGCCAATAATGGATGATCGTGAATGTTGCATCCAATGACATTAAATACAATGCACGTGTTTAAAACGCCATTAAGGGATTTTTATTTCGACTTTTTATTTGTATTTTTTATTAAGATTCCACAAATTATTTTTTTATGTTATTTAAAATGAAAATTATATCTATATGTATAATTTCGCTATGAGTTTGGCAATTTGTATAGTTTGGCGAAATTGGTCGACGGGATAACTAAGTAGTACCTTAATATATATGTATGTAATTGAAATTTGAAAACTAAGCTTTTGCAAAATTGGCGTTAGAAGAATATCGTACAATGTCGTGCATATATGGCATCTGTGCCAAGAAAGCATCAAATGAAAAAACACATGGTGATGCAAAAAACATTTGTGATGGTGTGAAGTGAATGTAAAACATTTACGATCAGCAATTATTGGCATTTAAAAGTATTTTTGCTTGAGATATTGTCGAAAAAGCATTGCAAAGATATACTTTCCCTCTCCCTTCCATTCCCAAATGTACTAAATTTAAAATTATGGAAAAAAATCCGAGTTTACTTAAAACCGTGCATAAAAATTATAGTAATTATCCTCATTTTTCTAATAGAAATTTTCAATTTTCTGTTATTGACAAACTCTACTTTAAAATCGCCAAATTGCATTATGATCATCGCCACTGAATATATAAATAATGCCATATTTGCAAACTTACCGGTCCAAAAACGGTAGAACCTTGGTTTACGGCCGCCTCTGTTTTTGACAAGTTCGGTTTATGACCAACTTCAGTGATCAAAATTTTACTCTTTCGGCATAAGATAACTCGATTCGCGACCAAAGCTGTCGAATAGCTCAGTTGGCAACCCTCACAATTCTCTTGTTATAGGTCAAGTTTGGAGTAAAGTGCGCGTATCAGAGTGCTTTGTGACCTTCAGTACAGTAAAAAAGTTAACTTCTTGTTTTAATTTTAATCAGTTTTGCGAAAATTTTAGCCTTTATTATGACTTTTAAGAATGAAAAAGCGTTTAGTGATAGCAGTAGTAAGAAGCTTAAGCGAATTACTGATCAATTATGAAAAGAAGTAGTGACAAAACTTAAGAATGATGATAGTGTAATGAAAATAGCTAAACAATACGGTGTAGATGAACCGTCGATTACTCAGATTATAAAGA
Organism: Maratus speculifer; assembly: GCA_964019185.1. Lineage (NCBI taxonomy): Eukaryota > Metazoa > Arthropoda > Arachnida > Araneae > Salticidae > Maratus > Maratus speculifer. The sequence continues at coordinate 272,274,188 of OZ025289.1, read as the reverse complement.
ACTAGCCGGATGTGGCAACCCCAAAACTACTTCCTATCTCATGCATTTAATGCGTCAAAATTCATTATTACAGTGCCAAAATCAAATGACAATCATATGCTCACCGTGAGGATTCTAAAGACATGAAATTCCGAACATTAGTTTTTGAAATAAGACTGTTGCGGATATCGGGAAAAATACAGCATATATACGACAGTTGTTGGGAGATTTACCCAAAACACGCAATGAGCAATAATATAAATCAAAGTGTGCCTAAATCTCAAGTTTGATGAAAATTTGTGCATTAATTCCTACGATAGAAATATTGTGGTAATCGGAACAATTCAGCATAGCAGCGCCATGTGTTGGGTTATTGAAACCAAAACATAAACAAAACCAATTCATATAAAGATTAACTGAATTTGAAGTTTGATGAAAATCTGTGCGTTAATTCTCGAGATAGAACTATTGCGAAAATAATGAAAAATGCAACACGGTTAAGCCATTTGTTGAACGATTTAAATCAAAATGTAAACAGCATCAATTTATATCAGGGATTACCTGAATATAATTTTTTTAATCCCATGCATTATTTTCTTTAGATATAGCGCCCAAAAAATTTATATCACATACAGAAAGTCACATACAAGAATAGATTATGATCGTAAACTGAAGTTCCACTGTATATTACATAAAAATTTAATTACAGCTGGTGATTTCAATGTCAATTTTACAAATACTAGAAATGAATTTTCAGTATACTTTCGCCCTTGGTTTGACATAAATCTATTAAGGCTGTATTTCGAGCGACTTTCTCCATGGAAGATAATTTAACGAATAATTTTCCTGAAAATGTCCTAGAATATCATTCAATAATTGGAATAAGCTATTCCAATAGATATCAGGAAGGAGAAATAAAAATATTTTACTTAATTTTTTTTTTTTTTTTATTTAAATGGGAAAATTCGTTTTTATGTGCATTGACTATAAAATTATGTTTAGCGACCTTTGGGTGCCATGATCACAAAAATCGCGCTAATGTCGGAAATATTTGATATTTATAACATCTGATTTTTAAAACAAGTAGATAAGAATGCAACGAATCCTATACGAAAAGAATAAAAATTTCTATTCGCATTATTTTTCTATAAAATATGTATTATCTAAAATTAATTGAATCTGTCAATTTCTGTACGAACCAATTAAAATTAATTTCGTTTTTTCACGTTTTTTGTTCATTCATTAAATAGTTCAACATTGAGCGAAATAAGAAAAAGTACTGGGAATATTTAAAAGCAACTGAGGTTTTCTTATAAATGTCGGAAATATTTGATATTTATAACATCTGATTTTTAAAACAAGTAGATAAGAATGCAACGAATCCTATACGAAAAGAATAAAAATTTCTATTCGCATTATTTTTCTATAAAATATGTATTATCTAAAATTAATTGAATCTGTCAATTTCTGTACGAACCAATTAAAATTAATTTCGTTTTTTCACGTTTTTTGTTCATTGATTAAATAGTTCAACATTGAGCGAAATAAGAAAAAGTACTGGGAATATTTAAAAGCAACTGAGGTTTTCTTATATTCAATATATATTTTAAAAAAAATTTAAATGACTAGTATTAAAAAATGCTCTGACGAGCACCAAAAAAGGTTAATATGTTTTAAAGTATGAAAAAGTGTTTGACAAGAGCTTCTAATGGAGAATGAGAAAGGACAAGGGGTCCCTTCTTGGCTGCAATTCACTGTCAATGCCAAATTTGAAAAAATCATATTTGCGCTTTTTCCATATAAAAGAAATCCATCACTGTTACGATAAATATGTGTAGTGTAAAGGCATAATTAGAAAAGACACCGCGTGATTAAACATGAATGTGAAGCAAAATAGGGCCAAAAACCATAGTTCCCGCAGCCAGTGTTGAATTCAGACACTTTTCTCCGGGAGGGTCTTCTGTGGCTTCGGGGGGGGGGGGGGGGGCACAATAGAGTTCTAAGGAGATTATACTTTTTTTTTACCATTAAAAACACAAAATCTCAAATTTTATTGAGGGGGGGGGGAGCATTTGATATCTTCGGGAGGGAATGTCCCCCCGGCCCACCTCCTGCATTCAACACTGCCTGCAGCGTATCACATTCACGCAGTCCCACCATAAACTGTCGCAGTGTAAAACAGCACAGAAAACTGATTTGTAGTGCAGTTGCAGTGCAGAGTCAACAATGCAGTTAACATGTAAAGCACGATTGAAAGTTTTACTAAAAAGTAAAGATAGAAAGTATTACGCAAATTTCTTTTATATGGAAAAAGCGCAAATATGATTTTTTCAAATTTGGCATTGACAGTGAATTGCAGCCAAGAAGGGACCCCTTGTTCTTTCTCATTCTCCATTAGAAGCTTTTTTCAAACACTTTTTCATCCTTTAAAACATATTAACCTTTTTTGGTGCTCGTCAGAGCATTTTTTAATACTAGTTTATAAAATGCATTGCAATTCCAAAATAAAATTTTAACACATATTTAAATAGTCTTAATATATATAGTAATGATTTATTAATAAATTGCTGATGAGCCAATTTCGACAAACTATATAAAACGCCAAAATACTCAAGTACTACCGGATTGCGTAAAAGAAACATCATTATAACTCCAAAAATAATAATCATATTGACTAGCAATTTACTGCGTCGGATGAAGCATCTCATTTCCAATTAAAATATATCTTTGAATTCAAATTTGAATGAAATACAGGGTCATGAAAAATCAAAGAATCTGAAAAACAGGATTACACGTATCTCAGCAACTAATAATCCGATCGAATTCGTTTTTTATGCAAAATTTGTGTTATTTTATTGTTTTTTATATCCACTCCTTAAAATAAAAAATCTCGAAAATTTTTATATACGTTTCATCAGAATGAATTTTTTGAGAGTCCAAAAAAAATAGTTCCGTATAATCGAGGTTACTGATATTAAATAGGCTTCATCCCATTCTTACATACTAAGTACATACAAAATTTCAAGTCTCTATCTTAATTTGTTCGGGAGATAGAGCGGTTATAGACAGACAGACAGACACACAGACGGACGGACGGCAAATTCTTTTTCCTAAAAATATGTTTTTCGGAATCTCCAGTATCTGAAACGTGTAAATCCGTCAATTCAGGCCCGGACTGGCTCCTTTGGGGGCCCTCGGCAAGAGACTGAAAAGGGGCCCCCTTACAGGAAATTTAGCGAAAACAGAATATTATATTTCATTTTTAAATTTAGGCTTACATAGCAAAAAAAAAATATTCAGGCTATTTTGTCACATGGAAAATAGTTGAGTAAAATGTAAACTTACATTCACAATAAATACAGTCGAACCTCTATATAACGAAACTCCATACATCGAATTTCTCCATATAACGAATTTTTAGTAAGAACGGTCCCCTTTTCGCATGATTACATTAAAAACAGACTCTATATAGCGAAATATCTATCTCCATATAACGAATTTTTTCATAAATTGATCTTAATTTATTCAGTTTTAAAAAAGCTTCGAAATCATATGGAATCAATTTTTCATCACTTATTTTTGATTTATCGTTCAGTGGAGAGGTTTTTTTTTTTTTTTTTTATAAATATTACTTCTCTCCTTATTCTTTAAATCTAACAAGTTCATCCCACCTCCCACACACCTTTCAACATCCTTCTCAAAACACAGTCAATTGAATTGTTACACATATAAGAGAGGAATCAATGAAAGCACATAAGAGAGACCTTCAGATGGAGGAAAATATCAACTACAATTTTTCATTCCTTGCTAAAATTTGAGAATTTTTTTTGAGAGCGTAACAACAGTAATTTTAAAATCAAAACAACAAAAAATTACAGATTTCTTCCTCTGAAATTTATGTAAGTCTTCCTCATTTGATTTTCATTAAGCTTTCAAATAAATGTCTTTTCTCTTTTTTGAAACTGCTTAAATAAGTAAGAAATAAAATTTTAGGTTAATATATACTTTCAAACATTTCAAATTCTTAATTAAAAAGATCAAAAATAATATTTGTTCAAAATTTACACATTAAATACTATTTTTAACATCATACTCTATACGTCGAATTTCTCTATATAACGAATTTTTTACTGGAACGATGGATTTCGTTATATAGAGGCTCGACTGTATTTATATTATTTTTATAACTATACCTAAACTTATTCCTTGCTAGAAAAAAAAAATAAGAATTATTAATTTTAAGTGGTTTATTACTTAAAAATGAGCGTGATGTATACTTTTAGTTTTAGGCAGCTAAATGACTTTGTTAAAGTCATAATAATCAAAATCCTACTGTAATATCCTTCTATAGAAAAAAAAACTACTAGCCTTAAAAGGAATGACTCCTGGAATGATGCTGATGTGTAAGGTTTCCGGAAATAACGCGTCCGGGTGGACCACTCCTTCCATGAGTTGAATAGACCAATCAGGAAAGGGCTCCGTCTATGCATCTCCAAGCGATTCCAACCGGGATTGCAGAGCAATACCGAACGGAATCGTGAAGCGATTACGCGGGGGATTGGCGAGCGTAGCGAGCAGGGGGGCGGAGCCCCCTATAGTTTAAAAGGATTTCAACTGCTAATTCCAATTATGCATGTTTGGGGCGCCGCACCCCACTTTGCCCCCCCCCCAAAGGGGAACTTTTTTAACTTTTATCCACAACACTCGTGTTGCATATCTTTATAAAGGTCTGAAACTGCCTTTTCCTATTATAGATGTCTTGTGTGTCCCCCTCCGCTCTGCCCCCCAGGGGGCCACATTTTTAATTTCTTTACAACACCGGTCGTGTGACACATCATTTGAAAGGTCTGCAACTGCTTATTCATATTATGGATGTCTTGTGTGTCACCCCCCACATTCTGCTCCCCCCAGGTGTGGCACATTTTTAATTTCTTTACAACACCAGTTGTGTGACACATCATTTGAAAGGTCTGCAACTGCTTATTCATACTCTGGGGTATTGGCGAGCGCAGCAAGCAGGGGTAGCCTACAACTTGGAATCGCGAAGCGATTACGCGGGGGGTTGGCGAGCGTAGCGAGCAGGGGGGGCGGAGCCCCCCTTTTTTAAGTAAATATTAAAAGTGACATAACAGTAATTAAAACAAGTGAGTAAGTATGATCGCAGATCGCTCAGAGGGTTTCGTTTAATATGTATATTTTTCAAAAAAACTTATTTTTTAATGAATAAATCCAAATCGTTAATTTATAATTATTAAATTCTTACTTAGATGATAGCATCAATTTTTAACTGTAAATGCATAAAATTGACAGGCCTTATTATTGAAAGAATTGGGAATTGAACAGTTTTTCCATTTTTGGTAAATAAATTAAATATCAAAATGGAAGAGAATTTTGTCAAGTGACTGCAAGTTTTTCTCCTTTCCCATGCTATCGATTCTAAAAATTCAGTTTACAACGCTAACTTTGACAATATTTCTAAAAGATATAATGTCTTTATCAAAAAATGGAAAACAACATTCGATTACATAGATTCTAAATAAGAAATAAACAGTAAAATTTATGCATTTCCGAAAAACATTAATTTAGAAATGTGTCAGAAATTATATCTTCTTTGGATCTGAGAGAAGCTCTAATAAATGATAGAGAAATAGTTTCACAAATATATTTTTTATAATACACCTACAAAAATAATCATGTTTTTACCGTCCTTTTTTTCTTTAAATCTAAACTACATTAATTTTATAATGAATCTTTATTTGAATGTTGAAAAATCTAAGATTCTAAGTAATCATAAATGTTATTGTGTATTTTTGGTGTTGCAAACACCATATCGTGATTTAAAAGTATAGTTTTAAAATATAAAATATTCCATAAATGTGTATGTAGTATGCTTTAAAAGGATCTTAATTGTATGTTAAGAAAAACTGATTTTTTGTGTAAATTGAGTCGGACCGATTCGCCCTTCAACTAATTTTTGTACAGGCCTTGACCGTGAACTGTGAAAGTATAAACTAGCTGAGACAATCCCCCAGGCATAGACATTCCGGCCCGTGCAGATTTCTAACAAAAATTTCTCATAAAATTACTTTAAAAAAAATTCTAACAAAAGATTTTCAACAGAGTCCAGTCGGTCTGTTAATTAACTTTCCCGTTTTTTCTCTCTTTTTTGTTGCCTTTAACATACTTTTTGACACGATATTGTAAAAACACATCATAATTTATAACCAACGTGACACATTCGAGAAAATTATTATGGTAATCTACAGAGTCAAGCGTATAATCTCCTTCTGCTTTATCTCCTCCCTCTGTATGCAAAGCCTTGTTTTCCAATAAACAAAACTACATTAATTAAACATTGAACAAAATATTTTCTAATGCTACTGAGAAGTGGAACTTCTTAACAAAGTATTAAAACTTTTCAAACATTTTTCAACGTTTAAAAAATTTCTTATTTTTTATTTCCTTTTCATATCGTCACTTTGGTACACATGCTTCATGTTGACACAACACACAACTGCAACACTGCCCTAGTTACAACCATACTGCACAAGATTAGCAAGTGAGCATCGTAATGCACTTTGAATCTGACTGCATGAGTCCTGCACAAAGGGCTATGCATGAGTCAGCATCCCTCTTCCGTCTGTCCAGCGACATGAAACGACAAAACTCTATAAACCACCATGAAAAAACTGTCAATTGCTTAATTTCATTGCATACATGCATATAATCACGGGTAAATACTAATTTTTTATTATGTAAGTAGTAATTATAAAATGGTATATTCATCTTTTGGAGTGCACCTCCGGGGCCCCTTTCGGCTGGGGGCCCTCGGCGATCGCCGACCAGCCGACCTGGCCAGTCCGGGCCTGCGTCAATTTTTTTTTTTCGATTTTCAAAACGATTGCAAGACTTACCCCATACTACGTATGATGGATAAGTAAAAATGGAACTGTTTATAACAGAATGCTGTCGTAAACTTAAAAATATATATATGATCCCGACATAGGAGACAACTTTGGCCCCAAAGCTGGGTCTGCCACAAGGGCAGCTGTTTGAGTGAATGTTGGTGAACACGCAATGTGGTGGGCTAGAAAACGAGCTGAATGAACTAGGGGAGGGGAGGGGGGGTGTCTGGGTCATAGTCCCGGAAGCTGATCCAATTTGAGCAATTTAATACAAATTCAGAGCACTTTAGACTTCTTGCCACTTTAAGACGAAATTCGAAGTTTTCCATCGCATGATCGTCGAAATTCGCAATTTTTCTTCTCATGATTGACAAAACTATTCGTTGGAGTCCACCGTAATACTTACCCATCATGGATATGCATAACATGATATATGAAAACATAACATATGTAAACAATTTATAAAATGCATTACAATTCCAAAACAAAATGTAAACGTATATTTAAGTATTTTTAACACATCATCATGCTCTATTAATGAATATCTGATGAACCAATTTCGATAAATTGTATGAAACGCCAAACTATTCAAGTAGCACGGAATTGCATAAAAGAAACATTCTTATAACTCTAAAAATAATTATCGTATTCACTAACGGTTACTTGCATCAAATTAAGTGTCTCATTTGCAATTAAAAGATATCTTTGAATTGAAATTTGAATGAAATACAGAGTCATGAAAAATCAAAGAATGTGAAAAACCGGATTAGAAATATCTCGACAATTAATAATCCGATCGACTTCGTTTTTTATGCAAAATTTGTGTTAATTTATTGCCTTTTACGTCCACTCCTTAAAATAAAAAAATTCGAAAATTTTTATATACCTTTCATCAGAACGAAGTTTTCGAGAGTCCGAAAAAAATAGTTCCGGATAATCGAGGATACTGATATTAAATAGGCTTAGTCCCATTCTTACATACTAAGCACATACAAAATTTCAAGTCTCTATCTCAATTTGTTCGAGAGATAGAGCGGTTACAGACAGACAGACAGACAGACACACAGACTGACGGACGGCAAATTTTTTTTCTATAAATATGTTTTTCGGAATCTCCAGTGTCCGAAACGTATAAATCCGTCAAAAAAATTTTTTCCATTTTCAAAACGATTGCAAGATTTACCCTATACTACACATGATGGGTAAGTAATAAGCGATTTTTCCGCGCTTGATCGACGAAATCTGAGATTTTACCGCGATTGATTGGCAGAATTTTCGGTTTTCCGCGTTTAATAGACAAAATTCCCGATTTTTACAAAATCGATCGACGAAATTTGCGATTTTTACAAAACAGATCCACGAAATTCGCGATTTCTCTACGCACGATCGTCGAAAATCGCACTTTTTCCGTGCTTGATTGACGAAATGTGCGATTTTAACTTGATTGATCGACGAAATTTGCGATATTTGTGTTCTTTATCGACGGAACTTGCGAATTTTCCGAGCTTGCTTGAAAAAATTCAGCCTCTTTCCGCTCCCAATCAACAAATTATCCAATTTTTACGAATCCGATCGACGATATTTCCGATTTTTACAAAACTCATCGACGAAAATGGCGATTTTTACTCGCATATAATCAATAAAATTCACATTTTTCCACATCTGATTGACGAAATTTGCGATTTTCCCGCACCTTATGACAAAATTCGCAATTTTTCTTGACATGGTCGACAGACTTTGCGATTTTTCCGCGCTTGATCGACGGAATTTGCGATTTTCACGAAGGCGATCGACGAAATTTGTGATTTTTCAGTACCTTATCGACGAAATTCGCGATTGTTACAAAATGATCGACAAAATTTGCAATTTGTCGTGCTTCATTGGCGAAATTTGCGATTTTTCGGCACTTGATCGACGCAATTTGCAATTTTCACGTGCTTTATCGACAGAATTCGCGATTTTCCGAGTCTTTTTTAAAAAATTAAGGATCTTTCCAATTCCAATCACAAAATTCGAAATTTTTACGAATCTGATCGACGATATTCGCGATTTTTAAAAATCTGATCGACGAAATTCGCAATTTTTCCGAATCTGATCGATGAATTCGCGTTTTTTACAAAGCCAATCGACGAAATTTGAGTATCTTAGAAATCTGATCGAGGAAATTTTCTATTTTTACGAAGCTAATTGACTAAATTTGCGACTTTTCCGTTCAAGATCGGCGAAATTCCCGATTTTTCCACGCTGAATTGACAAAATTCACAATTCTTACGAAGTGGATCGACGAAATTTGCGATTTTTCTTCGCATGATCGACAAATTTCTCGATTTTTCCGCACCCAATCGACAAAATTTAGAATTTTTTAGAGTCTGATTGATGTATTGAGCAATTTTTTCTGCGTGTGGTCTACAAAATTCGCAATATTCCCGTCTCGGACCGACGAAATTTGCGACTTTTTGGAATCCAACCAATAAAATGTGCGCTTTTTCCACACTTAATTGACGAAATACGCAAATTTCCCGCACCCGATCAACGAAATTCACGATTTTTGTACTGAATCTGACAAAATCTGCATTTTTTACGCGACAAAATGAAACTTACTCTTTTTTCTCTTGATAAATTGAAGAAATTCACGATTGTTTCGCAGCCGATCAACGGAATTTTAAATTTTTCTGAGCGACATAGTCAAATTCACGATTTTCCGAGCCTTATCAACGAAATTTGCGATTTTTTTTTTGTTTCTGATCGACAAAGTTTGATATTTTTTGTGTTCGATCAACGAAATTCGCGTTTTTTCACGCGATAAACCAAAAAAAAAATCTGCTTTTTTTTGCAACCGATGAATTTAATTTGCAATTTTTTCGAGCATCATAAACATAACTGAAGATTTTTTCTTGCCCGATCAATGAAATGTGCTATTTTTCGCTTCCGAATGCCAAAATTCGTGAATTTTCCGTGCCCGATCGGGGACATTTGCTTTTTTTTTTCGAACCTCATGGGAAAAATTTGTGATTTTTCCATATCTGATGAGCGAAACTTGCGATTTTCCCGGCCCATATGGACAAAGTTCGCTTTTTCCACCCTTCATCAATGAATTTCGCGGTTTTTCCGTGCCGATCAATGAAATTTGCGATTCTTAAGTGGCGAAATTTTATATTTTTCTCGATAACGTGATGAACTTTATGATTTTCTCCTGCAATATATGCACAACAATTGCAATTTTTTCCAGTTGTAAATTGACGAAATTCGCGGGCTATACGTTAACCCATCGTGGGCTACAGGTTGCAGATCATTAGTTTAACACATAAATTTCAGAAAAATGGGTATGAGACAAAAATTTTAGTTTATTACACGTGAAAAGAACAGATTGCTCAATCATCTCAGGAATAAATATCAAATCAAATAAGAGTATCTTAAAAGAAATTTTTTAAAAAGTCAAAGATTACTGCAATACAAATTACATTGAAGATAGAAGTAAAAATTACAGTAAATGAAATTATTCTAGTTTTATCATATTTTCATTTTATTTCTGCTTTTTCGCTGCTATCTTTGAGCAAAATTCGAATTTTTTACTCTATTTTGCTAAAATTCGTGATTTTTGGAAATTTGCATTTTTCCTCGCAATCTTTTGCCGAAATTCACATTTTCCCTCCGCGATCTTTTGCCAAATTTTGCGTTTTTCTCACTATCCTCTGAGAATTTCCTTTTTTTCCCTGCTATCTTTAAACGAAATTAAAGTTTTTTCCGCGGTTATTTGCGTTTTCATCACTATTTTTTGACAAAATTCGCGTCTTTACCGCGATTTTTTTAGACTTTATGCCAAAATTCGCAATTTTTCGACAGAATATGCGTTTTTTCTGCGATTTTTTGAAAGAATCCGCGTTTTTCCCACTATTACTTGCGAAATTCGTATTTTTCTGCGATCTTTTGCGAAAATTCGCACTTATCTCCCGATTCTTTGACAGAATTTGCGTTTTCCCCCATTATCTTAGAACGGATTTCGCATTTTTTTCTGTGATTCTTTGACAGATTTGTGTTCTTCACACAACTTTCTGACGAAATTTTCCACGATCTTTTGACGATTTTCGTGTTTTTTCCACGATCCTTTCTCAAAGTTGATGTTTTTTCGCGACCCTTAGACAAAATTTGTGTTTTTCCGGGTTCTTTTGACGAAATCGGCAATTTTGTCTGCTATTTTTTACACTTCACGTTTATTACGCGATCTTTTGACAAAATTGCGTGTTTTCCTTGATCTTATCTCCGAATTTTCGGATTGATGACTTACTTTCTTAAATTTCGGAACAAGTCACTCCCACGAAAAACTGCAAAAATAGCGAAAAAAAAAAACCCCACGGAAAATCGCGAATTCGCAGAAAAATCTCATACCTGCTTTTTTCAGGGTCTGCCTAGATATTGCAAGGTCTGTAGAAATTTTTCAAGGTCTGCACGACAGACCCGCAGACCCAGAAGTCGGCGCCACTGGATCCCGACATAAGGAATACTTTAAAATTATACTTATGAAATGGAAACTTGTTTAAAGCGAAATATTTCACGATATATTTGAGGTTCCGTCTTATAAGTTTTATTGTACTAAATAAGCACAATAATTTTTTACAGTAAAATATGATAAAGGTGAATTGCCAGGTACTGAAAGTAATGCCGTTTTGGATAGGTTTGTGACTGAACAGTCAGCGCAGTGCAAAAAGGGGGGGAGGGGCGATCACCCCGGGCGGAGAAATTTAGAGGGCGTCGAATTTACACTATCTGCGTCATTTCTGGATTGTCACAAGAAAAAGTTAGGGAAGGGGGTGCCAAACTGAAACTTTGCCCCGGGCGCATTTTTCTCTTCGCACGCCCCTGCGAAAAGTTATGTGCCCTTTCTTGGTTAGGGAATGGGAAACATTTATGTTTTTAATACGTTTTAAGTAGGATACCGCTAGAAACAACTTCTGTTTAGCTAAACTAAATACAACAAAACGTGTAGAAACATATTCGATAGAGATCGATTCGAAATAGATAGGTTTTCGTCATAGCAGATGATTTTAAAGCATTTCTTTTAGGAGAATCATATAACATTTTCTTTATAGTGAGATTCTTTGCAATATTATGTCCTATTCAATGCAGACTAATAAAAAACATGCTACAAAAGAAAATTGAAAGAATTTGGAAATCGGGATTTTCGGTGTCCTGCGCAGCGATTGCACGGGCGGATCTTGGAGCTTATGAGAATCGGGACACCTGAGAAAAGTGAGAGCAACAACAGCCAGTAACCCATACTACAAAGTTTGACGATACTCGCATGTACAAAATTCGTTTGGACGAGTTAGACAAATAAATAAGCATGAGTGTGACACTAATGGCAAGCTCTGAAAATTTGTATTAAAAATGATCCTAGCTAATTGATTTTAAATAGTTCGTATTTCGCCATTACTTTATAAAGTCATTCTACAGTAAATGTATCAAAATGATGTGATTTGCAAAATATTAATTCATTTATATTGGAAACATGATTTCATGTTTAAAATAAAAAAATTAATAAAATTAAAAATATACATCAGGTGTAACGTCACAATCTAAGAGTAGAATTAAATTATTTATTAAAAATATGCAAATGCAACAAATCAGATTGCTATATGCTAGCTCGTAATTAGAATTTTAAAAGTTTTGGACTTAGTATTTTAAATGCAAAATTTTAACAACATAAATTACTTTAATTGTTATAAGATATAATTACACGAATAAAACTATGAAAACAGACTTCCAATTAAAAATAATGTTCCATGCATTATTTCGCTTTATTAGCTTATGTACATTTTATTACTTACTTAATTAACAATTTAAAAATTATCATTTAATCACCTACGGCTAATTAAGTAATAATTTAAAAATAATCATTTCCTTACCTACGGCTAACTCCTTCGAAATAATTCATTTTCGTATAATAATATTTCAATAATTCCGAGATATGAATATGTTTACCAAATGATGGTAAGCAGACGATTTCGAATTTGTCTGCCAAAATGTAAAATAAATAAATGAAATTATTTCTTGAAGCAATTTAAATTATATTTTAGCAATATCGATTGAATTTTGCAATCGAAAACAAAAGAAGGAGTGACAGATTAACAGAAAATTAACAGAAAATTAACATATAAAATAAAAATGCATGACGGGGGAAAAACATACATATTTTCTTCTGTGTATTAAACTGTACTTTCCCGAAATCTAACGATTTTAGATTGTAAATGTTGGAGAAACAGCAAATTGCTAATTTTTAGTCTGCTCCAACTATTGCAAAATATAACAGGATTTCTTACAGCATGTTGCTACATAGTTTTAAATTTTTAGGTGCGTTCGCAATTATGTAAATACGTAGCACCAATAGTCGTTATTGAATTCGTCCGTCCGTCCGCATACATCAGAGCAAAAACTATCCAGCCGAATTATTTGGAATTTAAAATATGATGTGCACAGTTAAATGTAATAAATAATTATTAAACCCTTTATATAATTGATTGCAAACATTTTTAGGCACATTTGTAATTATATTAATATGTTGCATATACAGTCGCCGTTTGGTCATGTCTGCTTATAACAGCACAAAAACTAACCAATGGAATAGTTTGAAACTCTCTATATATAACAGCTGCATACTTTTGTGGAGTCATTTCAAATTTTATGAAAATCGGATGAATAGTTTAGTTACAGGCACAATCAAAACTATTGCGTAACATTATTCCGGTTAAAACTATTCAGGTAGATTTTAATGGTGTTACACTCTTTCGAACATAATAATATGGATATGCATCAATAAAGTATGTACTAAAATATACGTTAAGTACAATGTATGGTGCAAAGAATATTTTTTATTAATTTACAGGACCACACAAACGTTTTCCATTACATAATGGTATAGAGGAAACACTGTTTGGGACGCGTTTTAATTATATTAAACTATTTCACATTTTATGAAATTAATATACTTTGCTGAGGACTACTACAAGTTACTTCCTGTGCAATAGAAAGCGGATAATATTTACAAAGACATACAAAAGATTTCGGAGACTCCACTATATCCGAAGTACAGTATACTATTACAGCAAGATCTCAATATTTTTAAAACTACGTTATAGCACGAACGCACCTCATTTGCTACGCTTGACGTACAATTTCCAACTTGTTTATTTTATATGTTAAATCTCTATTGGATTACTATGAAAAACGTCGCGGTTATAAAATTATTTTAAAAAGTTGTAGTGTTTTATGACTAGAATTACGATTGCACACCTCATAAATATTTGTTAGTATAACATAAAGACGTCCAGAATTAATATAGAAACAACAGTTACAGTGGCTCGCATTTATACTAGGACACTTGCATGTTTCAAAGATTCATGAAAACAAATCCTACTTAATGCTGTTAGTCCGGGAGCCGACCGTCGATTTTCCTATGTATCGAGTACAAGGACCGGACATACATCAAAATGTAGGTCTCAATGTGCACATTAAAAATATCACTGGCTACCAGGTCCTATCCTGCCGGAACCCAAGGCAGCCGCACTTTTATGACATCAATTTTGAGTGTTTACCTATGTATCGAGTACAAGGACTGGACATACATCAAAATGTTGGTATCAATGTGCACATTTAGAATATCACTGGCTGCCCCATACATCAAAATGTAGATTTCAATGTGCACATTAAGAATATCACTGGCTGCCAGGTCCTATCCTGCCGGAACCCGGTGGCAGCCGCAATTTTATGACGTCAATTTTGAGTGTCTGCCTATGTATCGATTGCAAGGACCCGACATACATCAAAATGTAGGTCTCAATGTGCACATTAAGAATATCACTGGCAGCCAGGTCCTATCCTGCCGGAACCCGGTGGCAGCCGCACTTTTATGACGTCAATTTTGAGTGTTTGCGTATGTATCGAGTACAAGGACCGGACATACATCAAAATGTAGGTCTCAATATGCACATTAAGAATATCACTGGCAGCCACATACATCAAAATGTAGGTGGATAGGACCTGGCAGCCAGTGATATTCTTAATGTGCACATTCAGACCTAGATTTTGATGTATGTTTGGTCCTTGTACTCGATACCTAGGCATACACACAAAATTGACGTCATAAAAGTTCGGCTGCCACCGGGTTCCGGCAGGATAGCACCTGGCAGCCAGTGATATTCTTAATGTGCACATTGAGACCTAGATTTTGTTGTATGTCTGGTCCTTGTACTCGATACATAGGCAGACACTCGAAATTGACGTTATAAAAGTGCGGCTGCCACCGGGTTCCGGCAGGATAGGACCTGGCAGCCAGTAATATTTTTAATGTGCACATTGAGACCTACATTTTGATGTATGTCCGATCCTTGTACTCGATACATAGGCAGGCACTCAAAATTGACGTCATAAAAGTGCGACTGCCACCGGGTTCCGGCAGGATAGGACCTGGCAGCCAGTGATATTCTTAATGTGCACATTGAAATCTACATTTTGATGTATATGGCAGCCAGTGATATTCTGAATTTGCACATTGATACCTACATTTTGATGTATGTCCAGTCCTTGTACTCGATACATAGGTAAACACTCAAAATTGACGTCATAAAAGTACGGCTGCCTTGGGTTCCGGCAGGATAGGACCTGGCAGCCAGTGATATTCTTAATGTGCACATTGAGACCTACATTTTGATGTATGTCCGGTCCGTGTACTCGATACATAGGAAAATCGACGGTCGGCTCCCGGACTATGTAGGATTAGCTTCAAATTTTTTCCGTGTATAAGAATGTCCCAAAAATCAAGCAAGGAGTATTTTTGATGGAAAATACAGGTTTATATTTAAAAATTGCTATCTTTTATTGGTTCAAAATGTACATCTACAGTAAATGGTTATGCATGAAATAGCATATCGGGTAAATAGCCTGCAAGGGCTATTGTTGGGCAGTAGCGTAGGATCTTTGTACAAATGGCCGGAGCATATTGAGGAAAGCTAGTAGCGAGGATTATTTCATTCATAATTGCCAAAATGTCAATGAAGCCTTACTGTGGGGACAGGAAATTTTTTGGTTTCCGTCTGTCTGTCCATCTGTCTGTCTGTGGACAAATTATTGTTTATATGAAAAATTAATATTTTGTACTTAATTATCTACTATATGTATTAGTTCGGTTATGACCCTTCCTATGACACTTCCGATTGATCATTTCTGCAACAAAATTGCAAATGCTTTTTTAGCTCACAGGCTATCATAGCCTGAGAGCTTATGTGCCCGTCCGTTCTGTATGTATGTTCGTATGTACGTAACGCGATAACTCATGATAAAAATATCCGATCCACTTGAAATTTTGTATGTAGGTATATCCTGACAAGGCGCTTCCCTGATTAGTTTTTGGAGTTCATTCGATATGTATAAAAGGAGGAACGGGGGGCTCATGCCCCCCGTTAGTTGATATAGATGGGATTTTCATGCAGAATTAAGTTTTCAAAATTTAGATTAGGATCATTCTGATGAGGCGATTCCGTGACTGTTATTAGGTGTTCATTAATTAAGTATAAATAGGGGGAACAGGGGTTCTAATGCCCCCCCCCGTTAGTTGATATAAATGGGATTTTCATGCAGAATTAAGTTTTCAAAATTTAGATTAGGATCATTCTGATGAGGCGATTCCGTGACTGTTATTAGGTGTTCATTGAATAAGTATAAATAGGGGGAACAGGGGTTCTAATGCCCCCCCCCCGTTAGTTGATATAAATGGGATTTTAATGCAGAATTAAGTTTTCGTTCAAAATTTAGATTAGGATCATTCTGATGAGGCGATTCCGTGACTGTTATTAGGTGTTCATTGAATAAGTATAAATAGGGGGAACAGGGGCTCTAATGCCCCCCCCCCCCGTTAGTTGATATAAATGGGATTTTCATGCAGAATTAATTTTCGTTCAAAATTTAGATTAGGATCATTCTGATGAGGCGATTCCGTGACTGTTATTAGGTGTTCATTGAATAAGTATAAATAAGGGGAACAGGGGTTCTAATGTCCCCCCCCTTAATTTATATAAATGGGTTTTTCAAGCAGAATTTTCAGGTTTGGTTCAAATCTCTGAATATTTTTGGAAGTTTAATGGTTAAGTATAAAAGAGGGGCATAACTCTTTTTAAATTATATAAATGCTAAATGGGTTTTTATTAAGAATTATCTAATTTGCTCTGAATTTTGGATATAGATTTTTTATATGATAAAGCATGTCTTTGATAGTATAGGAGGTTCAATGATTAAGTATAAAAAAAGAGAAAAGGGGAGAGCTGTTTCCCCTTCTTAATTTTTTTTTTTTCGAACGGAATTAACCCTTGAAAATATAAAGCTTTAATGTGCAATTAGTATTTGTAGCCTGTGAGCTCAATGCCTTCAGTTTAACTGGGCAGTATTCTTTATTTTATAACTATTCTATTACATCATTTTAAATGTTTCCAAGACAAGAATATCCTTTATGTAACATAAAGAAAGTCTAATCATTATGTAATATGAGTATTTAAAAATAATAATATAGTTTATTTTAAAACTAAAACATACGCTTGATAAAAAATTTACATTCATTAAAGGGATAAAAAATATACATTTTTTGTAAACAGCCTTTCGCAACAAATTAATGATATTTCCATTCTTAGTTAATTCTGTTCTAAATACACGATTTATGTTCCAAGTAATTTTATAAATTATTTGGTACTTTTCCAGTATAGAAGTCTAATCGAAATAGCAGTGTGACGTGTGGGTACACAGACTGGGTGTCATTTGTACCGGTAGGGTGGTTATGTAGATGAAATTAAGACATAATTCTAGATATAAGTTAAAAAACCACAGTTTATTTAAACTGCTAGGACTCAGGGAAAGTGGAGCTTCAGTTCGATGATTTCAATAACTAGTCACAATACCAAAAGATTAAACTCATAACTATACTCACAACCTCGGCACTAGACTCAGTCGGGGCACTTCAAACCAACTTCTCGTTCAGACTTCAGCTAGACGCTAGATAAAAACTTTTTAAGACAACCCGTGGGTGTAAACACTCTTTATTGTAAAAAATACTCAACGTAATTAAACTATCTCTTACCACCGGCACTTTTCCTGGATAGCGCCGCTGGTGATAAATTAAGTCGGTAAACGCTGCTGTTTATCTCACTCTAAAACTCCAAACTAATACACTTGAAGCTAATAATAACTCGCTACAGCGCAATCCAAATCACCTGGCTGGCTTTCGCCGCCTTCTCGCCATCACCGCGCACTTCTCCTCACTCCCGCACACTTCTCCTCACCACCGCACACTGCACACACTCCAACTCAAAGCTTTTATACGTTGCAAACTGAACACGGCATTACGAATTTGCATATTACTCCTAACCATGAACTAACTGTAGAACCGAGGGCGACACACACACTCTAGAAAGTTAAAGTAAAATAAAGGATAAAGGTCGCTTTCACGCTACACACGTTAAAACATTGACGTCACGATCTCACTAAAATGCTAGAGTGCCTTTATCACAAAGGACACTCCCTCACAGCAGAAATGGGCTCGGCAAGAAAATTTTAGCAATATATTTTGTGGCAATCAATTAGCTGTTTTATATACAGTCGAGTCTCTCTATAACGAAACTCTATCCAGCGAATTTCTCTATTTAACGAATTTTCTGTAGGAACGGTCAATATTTTTCATGATTACATTAAAAATAATCTCCATATAGCGAATATATATATATATCCATTTAACGAATTTTTTCAAAAGTGTTCTTTCATACGTTTCATATGTTCAGAAAATCTTCAAATTATTTGTAGAAAATTTTTTTTCGTTGATTTCTGGTTTATATTCTATAGCTACATTCCTCTACTTTATTCCTTATGTCTAAAAAAAAAAGCATTCAACCTTCAACCCCCCCCCCCCCCCAAAAAAAAAAAAACATCCTTTTTGCATGGTTACACTTGACTTTGTTTCAGCCAAGATGAGCTTGCGTTTTTGAAAAAGATTGAAACATTTGCTTGCTATTGGAACGATTTGCAAGAATCGCATCCTAACACACAAGCAAAAGATACCAAAGGGTCAATCCATTTCAAGTGGTCCAGCACTGGTCGCTCGACCATTTTTAAAAAATCTGAAATTTTTTGTACAACAACCCTAACATGATGGAAGTTCAAAATGATCGTTATTTTAATTTTACTATTTTTTGTTTGGGCATGGCGGCCATCTTTGTTTCATCGTGTGAAGCGATTTTCTCAAATACTACAATACACAAAATTGTAAATATTTCGTCTTTTATTTTCCCAATTGAAATGGGGTTTTTCAGCATTTTGTTCAGAATAAAATAGGCTAAATATATGATGGTAGAATAATTTTGGAAAATGAAATTTTACAAGTGAAATTTTAGCCCAAAATTTAAGATTTTTTCCAAAATCTATCCGTTTTCAAGAGGAAATTTTTCATTCAAGGAAAACTGTCACACTTACACGATTTTTTCTACAAATAGGTCAAAAGTGCGTGTACTCATACACCAAGTCCTAGATCTAGAAGTTGATTTCTCTTTGCGAAAAAAATTCCGAAATTCGTCAAAAATTTCAAAAATCGCACTTTTTAGGCTTTGATATCTCTGGTGGGGCACGAGATAAAAATCTGAAATTCTGGCCTTTGATAGTATTATGTAGTAATGTTATGTACAAAAAATTTCAAGAAGGAGAATTGACTACAAGCGGAGATATGACATGGGCAATATGTGAAAACAATACTGCCAAACTATTCTAACCTACTATGTAATTGTTGAACAAGACTGTCAACCTTACACAATTTTTTTCTACAAATAGGTCAAAAGTGCGTGTACTCATACACCAAGTCCCAGATCTGGGGTTTGATTTCTCTTTGCGAAAAAAATTCCGAAATTCGTCAAAAATTTCTAAAATCGCACTTTTTAGGCTTTGATATCTCTGGTGGAGCACGAGATAAAAATCTGAAATTCTGACCTTTGATAGTATTGTGTAGTAGTGTTATGTACAAAAAATGTCAAGAAGGCGATTTGATTATAAGCTGAGATACGGTGATTGAAAAATGTTAAGAAATGCTATTATGAGTACATTAGGAGAAATGAGATTAGTCTCATTTATTACAACATCTACACAGAAGATATCGTTTGTTGAAAACAGTTTAATAATAAATGTTTAATTTACAAAGATACTATATATGTTCAACAAAGAGCTTAACACTATTTACGAGAGATGTTATGTTCGACAAATTACTGTTGTCAGTCCATCAGGCTGTTCTTTCTCAAAATTTTATTTGAAGCCACCCAAGTCTTGTCATCCCTTGTTAACTTGAATGAAATTCTCTAGGTTTAATAATTGAAAACATGTCAACTCGATCAGTAGCAACCCATTGTCTGAAATTTACTTTTCCTGAAATGTGTATCGAGTAAAATTGTTGCAATAGCATTTCTAGTAGGTTTGTTCCTCTGGACAAATAGTGTATTGGCTTAGCATACATTCTGAATTGTTTAAATCACACAGACGCATTTGAAGAAGATATTTGTAATTAACATTTAACTCTGTACCATAAATAATTAATTTAAAATTTTGGAGGTATGAACAATTACATAGAAGGTTACAATAGTTTGGCAGTATTGTTTTCACATATTGTCCATGTCATATCTCAGTTTGTAATCAAATCTCCTTCTTGAAATTTTTTGTACATAACACTACTACACAATACTATCAAAGGCCATAATTTCAGATTTCTATCTGGTGCTCCACCAGAGATATCAAAGTCTAAAAAATACGATTTTTGAAATTTTTGACGAATTTTGGAATTTTTTTCGCAAAGAGAAATCAACTCCCAGATCTGGGACTTGGTGTATGAGTACACGCACTTTTGACCTATTTGTAGAAAAAATTGTGTAAGGTTGACAGTCTTGTGGAACAATTACATAGTACGTTACAATAATTTGACAATATCATTTTTCACATATTGTCCGTGTCATATCTCAGCTTGTAGTCAAATCTCCTTCTTGAAATTTTTTGTATATAACACTACTACACAATAATATGAAAGGCCAGAATTTCAAATTTTTATCTTGTGCCCCACCAGAGATAGCAAAGCCTAAAAAGTGCGATTTTTGAAATTTTTGACGAATTTCGGAATTTTTTTCGCAAAGAGAAATCAATTCCTAGATCTGGGACTTGGTGAATGAGTACACGCACTTTTGACCTATTTGTAGAAAAAATTGTGTAAGTGCGACAGTTTTTCTTGGATGAAAAATTTCCTCTTGAAAACGGATAGATTTTGGAATTTTTTTTTAATTTTGTGCTAAAATTTCACTTGTAAAATTTTATTTTCCAAAATTATTCTACCACCATATATTTAGCCTATTTTATTCTGAACAAAATGCTGCAAACCCCATTTCAATTGGGAAAATAAAAGACGAGATATTTACAATTTTGTGTATCCTAGTATCTGAGAAAATCGCTTCACACTATGAAACAAAGATAGCCGCCATGCACAAACAAAAAATAGTAAAATTAAAATAACAGTCATTTTGAACTTCCGTCATGTTAGGGTTGTTGTACAAAAAATTTGAGATTTTTTAAAAATGGTCGAGCGACCAAAAAAATATTTTCTGGATCACTTGAAATGGATTGACCCCAAAGCATCCTAAAAGATAAAACTATTCCATTGTCGTTTTGAAAATGTTGTTTGTTTCTTGGTTTGAATAGTAAGGTAGGAATAAGGGAGGGATAAAGGGGCAATTGCAGAAAAGGTCGTTTTATTCAGAAGGGTTTCATCTAACTAAGCTAACTCTCATTATCTTTTAGAGTTTATAGCGGCTGTTTGATGTTCGTGGCGACTCGGAGCATTTTTTGTTGTGAGAGATGATTTGAACGAAGAATTATTATTAAATGTCATCTATGCTGGTGTTATCTTCTACTGCATCTGCATAAAATCGTTTTTAGGATAAGCATGAAGCTCTCTGATAAAGTAAATAAAAAGTGAAAATAGTCAATAAGACAAAGAGAAAAAAAAAGAAGTGGCGAAAATGCTTGAGATTCTGGAAAAATTCCGTTAAACATTTCAAAAAATTAATTAAACAGCTCAAAAACAATTCTGTTTCAAAATTTGAACATTAAATGATTTTTTTTTCAACGAATTTTTTGACTGAACAGTGGATTTCGTTATATGGAGACGCGACTGTATATGAAAGTAGTTATATATATATATATTTATAGGATTTATTTAATATGAGGAAGTCTTTTATCTATTTGTATATACAAACGGAAGTACATAGTATACAAGAAACAGCAGTATTATAGAGAATATATATTAAAAGGGCTCAGAGGTTGATCAATACGGAAAAACATGTAAACAGAGCTCTCGCTTCGAGCTCATATAAAAACAGAAGTATTCAATGTAATTAAGTTAAACGTTCTGATATTTTAAAGGTATGTTTATAGTCTTATGAAATTACAAAATGAAGTAATTCAATGTAATATAATAAAAAATATAGCGAAATGTATGTAACACAATTTTCGAAAAAAAAATTATATGCTATATCACCAACACCAAAATATCTTAACGTTGAATTGACTTAAGAACCTGATTTTTGCTTTAAAATGATCAGGAAATTTTACTCTAGAGAATGAATTAAGAATATAAAAATCCCTCAAAAAAAACATTAAAAAAAACTCTTAAATTTGAAAATTTAAAAAACCCCTAAAAAATACAACTTTTTTTTTCATTAAAAATACTCAAAATATTAAACTATCTAAATTATTTTAATTCATAACCTAGATAACAATGTTATATAGATGCAAAAAAATAAAAAAATAAGCCATTCTAACAAATAGATTTTTTTTTTTTTTTTTGGTGTTAGTCGTCAAAAATCAAGTTTTGAGAAAACGCGACTTAAAGTTGAAATTATATGGATACGGCTATGAAAGTGTTGATACATAAATGCTTATAAGTCCGTTAAAAATGCAAATATTTTTATGCGGTTTTTTGCATTGAGTTAAAAATTAAATGAATAATCAAATTAGATCATAAAAAATCGATTTTTTGAAAAGTTTTCAATCCCTGAGTTATCTTAATAACATGTTTATATAAAAATGCATATGAAGACGTGAATTTATCTCACGAAATCCAAAATTGAAAGAATCGAGTTTTCACTATCAATCTGTTTATTGGTAAACCTACGCTAAATTAACGTTTTTGACCACTGTAAAACTTTGATTTACATAATAATAACCAATGGATGCAGTCAAGAGGTTTTTTGCGATTTCCCATAATTTTATGTTCTGGATAATCCGAATTTTGCAGCTCACGTCCTCATATGTAAACAAAGCTTTTGAAATTTGTTTCCATAGCTGTTTATATTACTAGGAGACAAACCTAAGGACCCTGTACTAGAAAAGTACCGATTACAGTGAAATCTCCCTGTGCGACCAGCTCCCTGAACATTTTTTCAAGGAACGAAATTTATTCCCATATGCTCAATATTAATTTTACCTCCATTTAGAGATCATTCCAGTAAAACCTCCATAAGCCATCAATTATTTTAAGAAAATGAAACAGATTCCGTTTTTTTTTTTTTTTTTTTTTTTCGGTTTGCTTGAACAATATTTTATTCGAAAAATGATGCCGGCGAGCGCATTATTCATCAAACTTCTAAACCAAGTTTAGATATTTTTTCTATTTCGATAACTTTTAAGTGTTTATACCCTTTTGTCCCTTTTTAGGCAATGGATTTAACTCTGATGACAAAGTGTGAATAACGGTCAATGAACTCTCTTGCCAAATTCAGTCAGGAAACTCTCAAAGAAATAGATAAAGTAATGAAATCGTCATCATTTGTTCTTATCCAAAATTTTTTTACATTTATTTACGGAACTTCCAATCTAAAGAAAATGTTATAAAGATAAAATTTTAAAATCAAAGCAAACGTCAATGTATTCCTTTTTTTTTAACTCTGCAGTTTTAACTTATGTAATTACCTTTTGTTTTCATACTTCATTTTTGTTATTCTTTCCTAAAGTGGAAAATAATTTTTTGTAACATTAATTGTTACCTTTTTTCAACAATCAAAACCTAAATTTTTACATGACCTCCATTAAGACCTCTCGGAGAGACTAATCTTATACTATAATGCGAGCAAAAATTGTGTGTGTGTGTGTCTGTGTGTGTAAATTTTATCTCAAAAACGGCTCTAACGATTTTCGCAAAAATTTGGATTTTACCATTTTCGGGCACGAGAAGACCATTGGGCTAGGTCACATGTTCGAGAAAATTCGATTATTGGGTCATTTTGGGTCATAATGGGTCAGGATCAAGCTATTTATATCTAGAGAACGGCTGGTTTGTTTTTAAAGAAATTTTGTATTCAATCGTTTTTTGGCACGAGAAAACTATTGGGATGGGTCACATGTTCGAAAAATTTCGATTAGTGGGTCGTTTTGGGGTCATCATGGGTCAAGCCATTTTTATCTAAAAAACGGCTCTAACGATTTTGACCAAATTTTATATTTTATCGTTTTGGATTACAAGAAAACAATGGGTTAGGTAATATGTTCGAGAAAATTCGGTTAGTGGGTCATTTTTGGGGTCATTGTGGGTCATGCTATTTTTATCTAGATATTTTCTCACGCAATTTTGACTAACAATTTCATTCTATGGTTTTCGGGCACGAGAAAAACATTGGGCTAGGTTACATGTTCGAGAAAAAATTTTAATGGGTCATATAGGGTCATTAAGGGTCTGGATCAAGCTATTTATATTTAACGAACGGCGTGATCTATTTTAATGAAATTTTGCATGTAACAGTTTTTTGACATGAGAAAACTAATGGGCTAAATCACATGTTTGAGAGATTTCGATTTTAAGAATCATTTGTGGGTTATGATGGGTCATGATGGGTCATGTCCAGCTATATCTAAACAACAGGTGAATCTATTTTAACGAAATTTTGTATACAACACTTTTTTGGCATGAAAAAATCATTAGGCTAGGTCACATGTTCGAGAAATTTCGATTAATGGGTCATTTTGGATCATAAAGAGTCTGGATCAAGCTATTTATATTTAAAGAACGGCAGGATCGATTTTAACGAAAATTTGCATGTAACAATTTTTAGACACGAGAATACTAATGGGCTAAGTCACATGTTTGAGAGATTTCGATTATAAGGGTAATTTATGAGTCATAATGGGTCATGGTCAAGTTATATCTATTCAGCATATTTTTGGCACGAGAAAATCATTGGGTTAGGTCACATGTTCGAGAAATTGCGATTAGTGGGTCACTTTTGGGTCATTTTAATTTTATCTAGACAATATCTCGCGCAATTTTGACTAAATTTTGTATTCTATTGTTTTCGGGCACAAGAAAAGCATTGGGTTTGAACAGATGTTTGAGAAAATTAGATTAGTGGGTCATTTTGGGTCATAATAGGTCAGGGTCAAACTAATTATATTTAAAAAACGGCTCAATCGATTTTATCTAAATTTTGTATTTAACGCTTTTCGGCACGCAAAAATTAATGAGCTAGGTCACATGTTCGAAAGATTTCGATTATAAGGGTCATTTATGGGTCATGATGGGTCGTGCTAATTTTATGTAGATAACGGCTCTCACCATTTTGAATGTACTTTGTATTATATCGTTTTCGGGCAAGAGAAAACATTGGAATAGGAATATGCTCGTGAAAATTCAATTAGTGAGTAATTTTGGGTCATTCTAATTATATATAACGACTCAATCAGTTTTACTTAA
Source organism: Maratus speculifer (assembly GCA_964019185.1). NCBI lineage: Eukaryota > Metazoa > Arthropoda > Arachnida > Araneae > Salticidae > Maratus > Maratus speculifer. The sequence continues at coordinate 272,248,508 of OZ025289.1, read as the reverse complement.
ATTTTGTGATGAAAAGTCTTTTGTCACGAGAAGACTATTTGGCTGAGTCGCATGCTAAACAAAATTATATTAGTGGGTCACTTCGCTTCATTGATGAATGCTGACAAGCTAATTTTACCTAAAAAATGGCTTAAACGATTTTGATCCAATTTTATACTCTATTGTTTTTCATTATCTGAAGACCATTGAGCTAAGTCACATGTTTGATCAAATTTGTTTGGTGTCATTTTGAGTAATACGAGTCAGAGTCACGAGCATATGGCAACAAACAACCAGTTGGCGATATTTAACAAAATATTGGCGACTTTTGGCCGAAAAGTCGATTATTAAGATTACAAAAGCCAAAACACGTATTTAGCGCCAAATGAAAGAATGTCTCTTAATTTGGCTGTATCTGGCAAAAAACATTGTCTTTCAGAATGTGAAGAAATTTTTTATACATTCTTAATAGGATTCGAGATGCATGGTGAAAAGCAATCAAAATCGAGCTAAAAAAATGATTTGGATCGATATCCTTTCGTTGTAAATTTTAAAATAAAGTAAAATTTATGAACATGTGCATACTAACATAGTTTCCTTATTAATTGATTTTGTAAGTAATGCCATTATAAATAACATGTTTTACAGTAATAATACAGAGTGAATGATGCAATAAAAATACTATATTGAGTTGAACAGAAAGTTAATTTTGACCGAGTTTAGCTCGGTCACCCCTGCTAGTTTTTATTGAAACGGAACGTGGTCGCTTTAAGGAACTTTTACTGTATTTTGACTTGTACTCTATTGTTCTTAATTTGATAGTTGAATATTAGTCAAATGAATGTCTGAGTAGCATGTGTAAGTTCAACATGATTCATAGTTTTCAGCATTTGTTGTGGTTGCTTCAGCTATCATTCGGGAAGAAACCAATACATTGTCATTAGAGTTTTTATTTCTGATATTTCCTGATGACAATTCTTCGTCCTTTAGGAGGATTGGAAATTTCATTTTCTTCAATTCTTTCAACAGAGTCGTTTGCTTAGCATCACGCTTTCTCTTCTTAATCATATTTTTCAAATTCGGAAACTTTTTCTTCATGCATTTCTTCTCCTGCATCATGGTAGGAAAAAGAGGAATTAACTTTAATTTTCCCGTATTGATATAAAATCCTTTCAGCTCTGTTCTAAAACCTAAAAAAGAAATGAGTAAAAATTGGAAAAAAATATTTAAAGGCAGCCTTGTTTGCTAAAAAAATAAAAATTTGTAATAGGACATTTTAAAAAAATAACTCTCTACTGTTTTAGAAGCAATGGAAAATGGTATTTTCCTTTGACTGGAGAAACAAAAAATGTATTACTCCAACTATGGGATTCATGTAAATCGAAAATTGACTTATAAAATCGAAATCTCTTATAAAATAGCCCTTTATTGTTCAAGAGCTAACCGCACAAAACCCTAAGTCACCGAGAACAAGAAAAAATCCTTTATGCTATGGAAAAGTAGTTATAGGGGAATCTAATTATCCATGTCTGCCGGAAGTGAAGTGGTGCATAAGCCAAATAATTAATACAACTAGTGGCTCAGTTGCAGGTCTGTCATTGTGTTTGCCAAAGGTATCAAGGTATAAAAATCAATCAAAGGTATAAAAACACGGAAAACTAGATGTAGGAAAACATAATGCAAAGTCTACGAGTCAACCACTAGTGGTATTCACTTTTGGCATATGTACCACTTCACTTCCGGCAGACATGAACCATTAGATTCCCCTATGACTACTCCTTCATAATAAAATGGATTTTTTCTTGTGCTCGATGACTTAGGGTTCTGTGCGGTCGGATCTTAGACTATTAGGACGATAAATAAATTATTTCGAGACTATTCCAGAAGTAGCTAAAATTTATAGCGTATAATAACAAACAATCCCAGCATAATACAACAGTAATTTCAATAAAAAAATTCTAGACGAAGACAGAAATCTTGCGACTGTGGTGCCAAATTACCTATAGGAAAATTTGAGTAACAAAATGGCAAATCGTGACACTCAGAATTTTAGGCTAAATTCTGCAAATTTAAATTAACACCGTAAACAATCCTACATAACCCAAACGTTTTAAGCCAACAGTTAAATATGATTTCCAATAATGGCTTTAAATAGATATTTTGTCATAAATCGATTTAAAAACCAGGCCTACCTTTTAAATCTATAACATTGCGTTGGTTTATTCATTTTGATAATCCATAAAAAAAATTTCCCCTAAATCTGTAACAATATTACAGATTATCCTCTCTTATAATTGTACAATAGTAATTCCGAAGCTGATAGTTTTACAAAATACTTAAAATACTTTTCTCTATCATATTAAAACCAAATTAAACATCAATATGGTTATTTTTGTAAAATATAACGGATTTAAAAAAAGTAAAGTTTGTTTATTTGTAGAGTATTATCTCTGAACCTACTGAAGCGATTTCAAAAATAATAGTGGCAAAGTGATTGTGAATGCTCTAACATTCGCTATATATATTTTTGTCGGAGCTACAAACTCGCATGGAGCAAACAGCGTTCTAAAAATGTGATTGTTGTAATACTGAAAGGGCTTGGAACTTGAAATATGATATTGTAGGTGGTTACTTATAATTGCACTCTGAGAACATATTCTATTATTTTCGAAATTTAAAAAATTAAAATGCACGAAAATCACAAAAAAAAATTCTAAATTTGGATTTTTATGGAATTTTTAAAGATAAAAACTTAAAATTTGATATAGGTGCAATTTTCAAGATGGAAACATTAGAATAAAACAAAAATAACTAATAATTGATATTTAAAAGGGCTAAATACGCGAAAAGCGTTGTAAAAACATTCGAGATTATGATTTCTATGAAATTGTTAAGGATAGAAACTTGACATTTGACATGCTTGCTACTTTTAATATGCAAATGTACGCATAAAATATTTTTAAACAAAATTCCAAATTTAAAAAAATGCAGTTGATAAAAATGCACTAAACTTACGATTTTTGTGATCTTAAAGGGACTAGAAACTTCAAATTTAGCATGACGATCCTTTTTAGGTGCGTTCGTAATTATGTAAATACGTAGCACCTATAGTGCTCGTTCAGTCCGTCCGTCTGTCTGCATAAAACAACGCAAAAACTACCCAACCGAATCGTTTGAAATTTAAAATAAATAATTATTACATAATTTTGTCGAGTCATTTCAAATTTTATGAAAATTGAATGCATAGATCAATTACAGGGGCAATCAAAAGAATTCCATTACATTACGGTCAATGAGGAAAAAAGTTTCAAATGCATTTTAATCGTTTGAAATTTAAAATACATAATTATTACATAATTTTGTCGAGTTATTTCAAATTTTTGATAATCGGGTACATAGATCAATTACAGGGGCAATCAAAAGTATTCAATTACATTATGGTCAATGGGGGAAAAGTTTCAAGTGTATTTTATACGTTTGAAATTTAAAATACATAATTATTACATAATTTTGTCGAGATATATCAAAATTTTATGAAAATCGGATGCACAGATCAATTACAAGGACAATCAAAATTATTCCGTTACATTACGGTCAATGGGGAAAAATGTTTCAAATGCATTTTAATGGTGTTACACTCATTCGAACTTAATAAAATTTATATGCAACTATATAGTACATATTATAATATACATTTTACATAATTTGTTTTGCAAAGAACATTTGTTATTGATTTACAAGGCCACACAAAAATATTTCATCACATGATGGTATAGGGAGAACATTGTTTGGTGAGCGTTTTAATTGTAATTTATTATTTACAATTTTATGAGATTGATATATGAGAGTAATATTTTTAAAACTTCGTTATCGTACGAACGCATCTCATTTGCTACGCTTCAAGTGCAATTTCCAACTTGTTTAAGATGCAAAAGCTCACTAAGAATGGTTTCTAAAAAATCGAAATTTAAAAGAATGAAATGAGCGGAAAACATTCTAAAAACGTTCTAAATTATCACCATGGTATTTATAAATGCAACATTTGTTAATTAATTAATGTCGCATCCATTTCAAATTTAGCTGCGTATTTGCCATTCTGACTACGAATCTCAAAAAGTCGTAATTAAAAATTATTTTAATTATAATGTCTTCATAAAGGAAAAATGAGTTTATTTATTAAAGTACATTCAATTAATTGTCTTGGAAACAAACTAAACACACTTCACAATATGTAGTTTATAATTAAAACTCTTCACTGCGTAAAATTCAATTTTAATTAAAATTTTAGCAAAAAATCCTTGGTTAAAAATAGTAAAAGCTACTGCAGTGAGATATTTTCTTTAATTTAGCCAGCTTTTCTGAAATAAGGTGGTCTGGTGTAATAACGCTAGGCGGGGTAATAACGCCAAGTGCCAATATTATGCATAATTATGAAATAATCTGGTAAATGATACCCATGTGCTCTGCGCAGAAGGGTTTTGCGTCATATAAATCGCAAAAAACAGCTTCAAGTTAATTTGTTTCATTTTTAGGTCTTATTTTTATTACTTTCTTCTATCTTTACAAGAAGAAAGTATTGGATTCATGAAAATTTTCGACTTCCGGTTTTCGACGGATTTATACGTTTTAGAAGGTCCTGAACATGCAGGGTTGGTATAAAAACCGGTTTTTTTGAAAAAAACCAAAAAACCGGGTTTTTTTGGTTTAAACCAGGTTTTTTTGGTTTAAACCGGGTTTTTTCAAATCATTGTTTAAATAGCATTTGCAAGAAAAATAATGCGAGTTTTAGAAAGTCATGAGGATTTTTTGTAATTAATAGTTAATGTTAAACATTCACATTAGTATTTATTTTTTTGATAATTAAATAACTAAAGCATAAAAATTTATAATTAAATTATCTTATAAGTTTAGGTTTCTATAGGGAAATATTCATTGTGTGAAAAAAAAATAAAATATTAATTTATTAGTATACTTATATAAACCTTTTAGATAATAATTTAAGAAATAATTATATGCAGGTTGATAATAAAGAACATAGTAAAGGGCAAACGAACATATTTTATTAAATTAACAGAAATAAGCTGAAATAGAAACCATTTTCTTGTGCATAATTTAGAAATTATTTACAGTATTAACATCAACAAATGATTATTAATCTCTTACAATATATATTTACTTAAAAAATATCAATATGCATTTTATTAATGCTAAAAAATACATGTGTATTGACTTACTTGATACATCAACAAATGTAATGCTTACACAAATTGAGACATAGGCTTAGAAAAATTACTTTTTTTTTTTTTTTTTTAAATTTTATTATCTCTGCAAGCATCAAGTTACATGGATATTTTTGTTTTGTAAAATTTAATGTATCCTTTTTTTCTTGTTCACATAGTTCACTTTGACTGTATTTTGGTTCAAGCATGTATACCTAAAAGGGCATGGGTGTTAGGGCTATTTTATACCTGGACTAAAAAACTATGAGACTTCTTTATTTACATTTTTTTTTCTCTTTACATTTTTCTTTTTACATTTTTTTTCTTTGAAGACCTGTCCAATTATAAACTGCATTAGTAATGGAGCTTATTACGTTAGATATTATCCAGGGCAACTGCAATAGAATTTAACAGTTTAAACATATCTTCAACATTTCTTTTAAAGTAAAAATTAGACAGATACAAGCTTTTGAATATTTTTATCAATACATTCCTATTTTCTACACAAATTTTAAGTAAAGTGGGGCAATTTTTAAGGTAAACATCTAAAGCATCTGAAAATGAATCACACCTAGTATTATAAGGAAGAGCTAATTTGACAGCATTTACATTGCATGCAATTTTTACATTTGGCTCTTAAACATGTTTTTGATGTATTTCTTATTCCCTCAAATGAAAACCAGATTATATTTTCCTTTCTTCTAGTTTTAGACATTCTTTTATTTCAATATATATAAGTAGCTTTCTTAAAATAAAATACAATACAAAGTAACTAGAAACAGAAAAAAATAATGTAAAAACTGCAAATCCAATTTAAGAAAAACCAAAGCTTACTAAAACCAATAGCTATGGAACAGAGAAAATTCATAGCCAATCATTCATTAGCATACAGAACAAGAGTAACCAATGGAAAGAATGACTTATGATTATGTCATTATTGATGCTTTGATACATGATACAATCCTTAGTAAATCATAAGGATTCATTGGCTGGCATATGCCATTTTTATATTTTAAAAAAAATAAAAGGTTTAAAAAATAATTAAAACTATCTTTTTTTATCCTCCACAGTTCACTGTAGAAAAATATTTTGCCATGTCAATTTATAGCTAGTAAGAAAAATGAGATTGATTAAAGATGTTTGTCACTTTAAAAATTTAATTTGTCTTAAGCTTTGTTTGTAGCTACACCATAACTTTGATTTTGCACATTTTAATAATGTGTAAAATAAATGAAAACATTAGGAAAAAGGGAAAAAAACCAAGTTTAAAAAAACCAGCATGGTTTTTTTAAAAAAACCACTTGGTTTAAACCATGGTTTAAACCACGGTTTAAACCAGCGTGGTTTAAACCAAACAACCCTGTGAACATGTTTTGACTATTTTTAGAAAATGTCTGTCTGTGAGTCTGTCCGTCTGTCTGTGAGTCTGTGTGTCTGTCTGTGAGTCTGTCTGTCTGTATGTGACAAAAAATTTGTGGGCGCTCTATCTCAAGAACTAATGCTCAAAATTTAATAAAATTTTATATTCTGTTAGATCTTGATATGAATTAGTGCCTATTGGTTTTTGTTGAAAATTGGCCTGCAGGTGGCGCTGCTATACTACGTTTTTCATGATTTTCAAGATTGCTATATCTGAAGAACTAATGCACAGAATTTTACCAAACTTCAGATTCTGTAACCCCTTGATATAAATAGACGCTGATTAAGTTTTGGTGTAAATTGGCCAGCAGATAGCGCTGCTATGCCACGTTCTTCATGATTTTCATGATAGCTATATCTCAAGAACTAATGCACAGAATTTCACCAAACTTCAGATTCCGCGATACCTTGAGATACATAGCCGCTGATAAGGTTTTGGTGTGAACTGCCCTATAGGTGGCGCTGCTATGCTACATTTTGCACGATTTTTGCGATAGCGATATCTCAAGAACTAATGCAGAGAACTTCATCAAATTTTAGATTCTGTTACACTAGAATATATAACATAATTAGACGCTGATTACATTTTGGTATTAATCTTGCAACAGGTGGAGCAGCTATGCTGCATTTTGCACGATTTTTCCGATAGCTATATCTCAACAACCGACGCACAGAATTTCATCAAACTTCAGATTTTCTTACAAAATGACATATAACATAATTAAACGATGATTACGTTTTGTTATAAATTCTTCAACTGATGGTGCTGTTGTGCTATATTTTACACGCTATTTTTTTTTGCTATGTGCTATATCTCAAGACTACTAGAAATGTAACTCAAGACTCAAGAAACTAGCTATATCTCAAGAACTAATGCACAGAATTTCATCAAACTTCAGATTCTTTTACACCATAACATAATTAGACGCTTTTTTACGTTTTGGCATAAATTGTCCAAGATATAGTGTTGCTGTGCTACATTTTGCAAATTTTTTGTTATAACTATATCTCAAGAACTAATGGACGAATCCATCAAATTTCAGATTCTGTTAGGTCTTGACATCAATAGATGCTTATTAGGTTTTAGTATATATTACCCAACATGAGGCACTACTAAGCTCATTTACTCAGAATATTAATTAAATTTTGCGTTTTAGGCTTTTCAGATACCAGCATCTCATTAGGCTAGGTCAAATGTTCGAGGAAATTCGATAGTGGGTAACTTTGGGGTCACCACGTTCTCTTTTATATAGTAAAATGTACTTATGAGATAGAAGAAAGTTTCGGGATTGACACATCCAACTAGTTTTTACAAGCAACTAAAATTAACGCTTGATCTAAAATTTGCGAGATACGTTTTGTGATGTGAAAATTATTTTTTTTATCCGGAAATACTTTGTTAATTACATAAATTTGTAGTACATTTCATGGACTTTCAAAATGTTGTTGAAGATTTTGTATATCTTCTCGAGATAACTTGTAATTTAAAATGTACAGCGCAATAACTATAACGGGGTAATAACGCCAATCCTTGGCATTAATACCCCGGTTGATTCCCTACCGTGGCCATTTACATCCTAAATACTGATTCAAATAAACACAGTTAAAACTGTGCAATGTTTCTAATAATTCTGTTTAAGCGGTCCTTTTTAAGCAAAAAGAAACTCATGGTCTGATATTCTTTTGCCTCATTTCCCCCCCCCCCACACACACACACACACCACACCTTTATTTTTCTTACACTTTCACAAAAATTTGAACATTTTCAATAGCTTAGAATGCAATTTGTCAAATTCTAAGTTTGTAGAGTTTGTATTTTTAGAATTGGGCAATCTACATGCAATTACTCCATTTTATTTCATAGTTTTGTTTGCATGGCGTTATTACCCATATAGGTGGGTAATAACGCCAAATAGCATTGGTAAAGAAATCACGCCATTGCATTTTATGAATACATATCTGTTAAATTATTCTTTTTATATAGACAGTCAATGAGTTGCTGTATCAAATCATACATTTGTTTGAAAAATTCAATCTAAAACTGAGCCGTGAAAATTGGTAGAACCTTAACGTGGCGTTATTACCCCAGGGTACCTTACAATAAATATTTTCGCCTGCTATTTATTATATTTTGTGAGTATATTTACAAGATTTTTTTTTATTATTATTATTAACATTATTCCAGACCAAGACAATGTTGGGCGGAGATAGTAGGTTATATTTAGAATTATTTTAACCATGCCCTGGCAAAAACAAACAAAACAAACATTGTTGTACAACTAAAATTTACCGATTTAACACTCTTTGAATTTCATGATATTTAAGTACTTTCATACACTAAAATCGCTTTTGGCATCAGGAAGAACAGATATTTTGTTGTGATATGAGTTTCTCAAAAATTGTTTATGGGATTGAAAACTTTAATCAAAATAACTGCAGGTTAAAATCTTATTTTAAAAAGTGTGCATGGCACTGGGTGCCTTGAGATTTAGAACGGGAGGCGGCAACACACATAATCACACTGAGTCCACGGATCTAGGATTAGTTAATTATCGATTCGCGTATTAAAACGCAATCTGTCTGCAGAGTTTGGTGGTAAACACCTAAAAACCCAATTTTAATGGTTGGCTCGTACAATCTTACCATTGTGTTTTCTCGCTCCTAAAAGTATGAAAACATGGAGGATTCGGAGCAGGAAAACATAACGGTAAATCTATGAGTCAACTGCTAAAATCATGTTTTTAGGTATCTGTTATACAATTGATCACCAAGCTATGACTTGACAAACCGATTGCGTTTTAATATGCGAACCAAGATTTAATTAATCCTAAATTTTCATCCGTGAACTCGATGAGGTGGTTGTTTGTGCTGCCGCCTGCTGGACTTATTGGAATTGCCTGAAAACCTTTCGACGGCTTAACTGAAACTGCACGCATGACTTTAATGCATAAGTTGTAAAATTTTGCATCATTAAATTTACCTCGGGGAAAGCTGTCCGAAAATGCCTCGCTGTTGTCCACATACGATTCTTCTGCGTAGCCATAATCTTTGCTATCATCATCGAGTGATGATGACGAATGATATGAAAAGTGGCCTTTTGCTTGAACGATATTTCCGTACCAAAACTCATTGAAGGTTTCGTTATTGGCTTCAGCGAGTTTTAAATGTAGTCTTACACTTTCAGCCTTTCCTGGTGTATCTTTCCAAAAGCTGCAAATACAACAAATGCTTTAAAGAGTGGATGAAAACAAGAAAGAAAAAATCATGTGTTAAGCATATATTATGAAGCACTTTCCAACACATTCAGAATAATGTAACTAAACTACAACCGTACGGTTTAAAAAATTAAAATATTACGTCTTATTTTTCCATATGAAAATGTATAATGCATGTAAAAGCCAAATTTCAGCTGCTCTGATCTACAATCAGAAAATTATCTGAAATTTTTTAACAGAATTGTATATGATATAGAGATTTGTATATTTTAACAGCATACATTCCAAAATATACATATATTTCTGTTCAAAATTCACCTTAAGCAATTTCCTCTAATAAGGAGAATGATACGCGAGTACTTTGGTGAGGCCCTGCATATGAGGTACAGAATTTATCTATAAGGAGTAATATGCAAAAACTAATTAAATTTAAAATCTTAACCGAATTTTAAAATACACTCTCCAGGAATTACTACGCAAAACCGATTTCTTTTGTGTGTGCCTGTAAATTAATGAAAATGCTATAAATGATCTGTTTTAACGTAATCGTAGTGAAATTCAGTGATTTATATCAGTTTCGATACATTTGGAAAAGCATAATGACATTAAAATACTCTCCAAACGATTTATGTAATCGAATTCTTTAGAGTTAATCTGAAATGCATCATTAATCGACCATACTTCATATTCAATACCAAACATGCTCTGGTGATCCTAAATAAGCTTCATCAATTGTATAAAAATAAGAGTATATTTACGGGAGTTAGAGCCTGGACAGACGAACAGACAAACCGAATGCATAATCACTTTTCAACTTTGTTGGAAAGTGCTAAATACATAGGAATAAATTAAGAACATACATGAATTTAATTCATAAAGGAATTCATAAAAAATTCATACATTAATCTGTAGTAATTTTTATATCAGTATAATGATATTGTCCAGTGACGTAATAACTAAAAAATTTTAACTTTCAAATAAGCTGAGCGTTAACGAATATTAATGATTAAAGAGAATATACATCCTGTCTCAAAAGTTTAGACAATCAATAAAATTTGCAATGTTTAACAGTTTCATTATATCTGAAATAGTGTAACATCATTAAAATTCCCTCCAAACGATTTTTTCCCAATGTCATAATTTTTATTGCAATTCCTTTCGCCAACCCTATAAAAACAAACTATAATGCCTTCTTAATCAATACTCTGCAAAAAACATATTTCTTTCCTCATGAGTGGGACATGAATTTCATTATGTTTGAAATAGTGTAACATCATTGCAGTGCATTAAAAAAGATGTTTCCCCATTGATTGCAAAGTGACGAAATACTTTTGCGTGTTTCTGTATACAAGCTATAATTGCTACTTATTCCATAGACTGCAGATAAAACTTTGTAGTTTTCATCTTAACGATGCATGGCATTTTATTATAATTGAGATAATGTAATAACATTAAAAAGATCCGAAAACCTTTTTCATATGATTATACTGTTATAAAATGCTTTTTTGTTTTCCTGTAAATTAATTTAAAATATGACAATCAATAATAAAACAATTACAAGTCAATCCGAGTCTTTACTTGAGTTAAATCACGGACAAACAGAAGGCCAGACAAACGAAATTCGTAAACAAATTTCAATTGTGTTAGAAATTAATAAAAAATAAAAATGGCACAGACCCTAAAAATCTGCTCGTCAGTTTTTCTTTCGACTTCATCCGATAAACCCTAGTCACTATAGTAATACTCATTATTTCATTTGAAACAATTGCGATCGTTTCGCAGAAATTTCATTCAAACCGCTACAATTTAAAATAAAATGAAAATATTTAAAAAATATGCGACCTCCAGGCTGTCTGCTTATAGCCCCTTCACGAACTGGTCGATCGTATCTGGCCCAGGGGCTTCCCCCCAAGCGTTTGCACAAATCTGTTACATTTAGCAAATTTACAAACTAAACTGGCAAAAATTTTAATAAAAAAACTATAAGACACTTTCTATTTCTGATAGACTTGACGAAAGTTAGTAATACAATTAGAAATATTATCATGTTTTTTACATTAAAAACTATATTACATTTTCTAATTGTGATAACTTGGGTATAAATTATAAAACTAGTTGGCAAACGGCGAGAACTATTTATGTTTGCTTTTTCCTGAGTTGGCAAATACTGAATTTTGACTTGGCAATTTTGAGGCTCTCTCTCCCAGCAATATACTGTCTTCGCGAGGGCCCTGGTCTCGCCAGTACGCAATTTGGCCAGTTAGTTGAGCCAGTTTCTGTTTCAACGCATAAAATGCCAAACCTTTAGGGAAGGAGGCAGAGAGACATTTTAATGTTATGGAGGAAATGTTCCTTCGGCTACCCTCTGATTCAACACTGATTCAACTCGTGTTTGGTTTTATGTATATTATTTAAATTGGATTTTTAAAAAATGTATGATTAAAGTCCTTCTAAGAAAGAAAAATATAAAAGGTCACATAAAACTGAAAGAAAAAATTAAATATAGTTCTTTAAAAATGAAATTACAACCAGTGGCGTAGCTAAGGGGGGGCAAGGGGGGCTTCCGCCCCGGGCGCCGAGACCTAGGGGCGCCAAATTGGGAGAAATTGTTATATATCTATATAGGGGTGGGGGCGCAAAATTTCTTGATGGCCCCGGGCGCCAAAAAACATCAAAAAACATAGCTACGCCACTGATTACAACTGAATCCTAAAATTAATACTGAGAAAAAATATTTATTTAATTTTATAAAATTGCCAAATCGGCGAAAGAAACTTACAACTGGAACTCTCTACTGTAAACTGGCAACCCCAAAGTTTGAGTCTCTCTATTTTGAATGAACCATAGTGATTCTCACTTTAAATCTGAAAAGTACATGTTGGCATTATGCCAAAGATGCTTCATTCAGTAATTCATTTGACGTGTTATATATACACATTTTTTCTGAAAAGAAATTAATCACTGATTCATATACAGATCTACTGTTGTAAAGTAATCTGGTATGAATTAAAATTAGGTGTTGTCAGAGAACGAGAACAACTTTTCCTAAAATGTAAAGGCACTGAACAATGAAATTTACAGCATTAATAAAGTTTGTAAAAATTAGTCATATGTTTATTAAAACTTAAAACGATAATTTACTTACCTTCTTCTTCCAGATTCAAACATTATGATATTTACCAATGAATAATTTCGATATCAAATAATGGCTACGCATTATAAACGTTGAAAAATATTACATGTAATAATGAGAAATACTTTAGAAAATTTCTAGGTATTTTGTTTATTGAACAACATACATCTGACTTGTGTGCTCGACATGAAGCCTGCTTATAAGCCATCGTCAATATACAGGGACGAGATAGCACACAAGGAAATATCACAACACACGAGAAGTACAACCAGGAGCTCCACACAAAGTGTGTGTGCAATAGAGCCAGTGGGATTCGAACCCACAACCTCACGATTAGCGGCGTGATGTCTTTACCACTCAGCCACGGAGGCCCTCTAGGTATTTCCCGGATTTACTACTGCAATGTAATGTTGCCACACGGTGTAAGTTGAATAAAAATGAAAACAGTTCAGCTAACTTCTCTGTCGTGCTTGAACGAGGTAATATAATTTTAAAGCCCAAATCAAATGTAATCGCCAAACCCAACTTGACTAAGAATTTCTGCTAAGTATAGTGAAAATATTAACAGTCAAGTGAATCTGACGGTGAAAGTTGATGAAATGTTTTTTCCAGTGAAACTGCCTGATCTTTTAACACGGCCAAAGTAAAGCTAGGAATCCTTTTATTCCCAGAAAAGTAAAACAGAGTGTTAAATTCGTAGAAGACATTCAGTAGCGAGCTCTTAATTTCAATTACGCATTTGAGTTTGCTTTTCTTTCCATATTTCTACACAATCCAAAATATGGACTAAAGTAGACATTTTTTTAAACAGTTGATCAATCAGAGTTATCAATAATTCATGTAAAAAATATATAAGAATAATTAATCCCTTAAACTAATTATTAATATAAAAGAAAGTTTAATAATATCAATATTTTAAATAGAGAATTCAAAATACTGAATCCTAATGAGTTAGGACAGACAAATTAATGAATAGAAGAGCTCATGGGTGGGGAATGAGGGTGGGATGCAGAAAGTTGGGTTTACTACAGTAAGATGTGTTGCATTCGAATAAAGATACGTGAGCGTCCCTGGTGAGAAATTGCATAATTACACAACTTAATTCCTCACAATCGAATTTCTCCCAAAACTTTAGCATAAACATTTACCATGGTGAAATAGATATTTCCTTCTATAGTAAAAAGAAAAAAAACTAGCCTTAAAAGGAAAGACTCCTGGAATGATGCTGATGTGTAAGATTTCCGGAAATAACGAATCCGGGGGGACCACTCCTTCCATGAGTCGAATAGACCAATCAGGAAAAGGCTCCGTCTATGCATCGCGAATCGATTTCAACCGGGATTTAAAAGCAATACCGAACGGAATCGCGAAGTTACTACACGGGAGTTTGGCGAGTGTAGCGAACAGGGGGGGCGGGGCACCCCTATAGTTTAAAAGAACTGTAAATGCTCATTCCAATTATGCATGTTTGGGGCGCCGCACCCCACTTTGCCCCCCCCCTCAAAGGGGAACTTTCAAAATTTTTATCCACAGCACTCGTGTGACACATCATTTGAAAGGTCTGCAACTGCTTATTCATATTACGGATGCCTTGTGTGTCCCCCTCCGCTCTGCCCCCCAGGGGGCACATTTTTAATTTCTTTACAACACCAGTCGTGTGACACATCATTTGAAAGGTCTGCGACTGCTTGTTCATATTATGGATGTCTTGTGTGTCACCCCCACTCTGCCCCCCCCCAGGGAGGAACACATTTTTAATTTCTTTACAACACCAGTCGTGTGACGCATTATTTGAAAGGTCTGCAACTGCTTATTCATATTATGGATGTCTTGCGTGTCACCTCAAAATCTGTCCCCCCCAGGGGGGCACATTTTTAATTTCTTTAAAACACCAGTCGTGTGACACATCACTTGAAAGGTCTCCAACTGCTTATTCATATTACGGATGTCTTGTGTGTTACCCTTCACTCTGCCCCCCAGGGGGGCATATTTTTAATTTCTTTACAACACCAGTCGTGTCACACATCATTTGAAAGGTCTGCAACTGCTTATTAATATTATGGATGTCTTGTGTGTCACCCCCCAATCTGCCCCCCGGGGGGAACATTTTTAATTTCTTTACAACACCAGTCGTGCTACACATCATTTATAAGGTCTGCAACTGCTTATTCATATTATGGATGTCTTGTGTGTCATCCCCCAGTCTGCCCCCCCTGGGAGGCACATATTTAATTTCTTTACAACACCAGTCGTGTGACACATCATTTGAAAGGTCTGCAACTGCTTATTCATACTATGGATGTCTTGTGTGTTATCCCCACTCTGTCCCCCAGGGGGGCATATTTTAAATTTCTTTACAACACCAGTCGTGTCACACATGATTTGAAAAGTCTGCAGCATTTTATTCATATTATGGATGTCTTGTGTGTCCCTCCCCACTCTGCCCCCCCCCCAGGGGAGGCACATTTTTAATTTCTTTACAACACCAGTCGTGTGACACATCATTTGAAAGATCTACAACTGCTTTTTCATATTATGGATATCTTGTCTGTCATCCCCCACTCTGCCCCCCAGGGGAGGCACATTTTTAATTTCTTTACAACACCAGTCGTGTAGCACATCATTTGAAAGGTCTGCAATAACTTATTCATATTACGGATGTCTTGTGTGTCCCCTCCCCACTCTGCCCACCCAGGGGGGCATATTTTTAATTTCTTTACAACACCAGTCGTGTCACACATGATTTGAAAAGTCTGCAACATTTTATTCATATTATGGATGTCTTGTGTGTCCCTCCTCACTCTGCCCCCCCCACGGGGAGCACATTTTTAATTTCTTTACAACACCAGTCGTGTGACGCATTATTTGAAAGGACTGCAACTGCTTATTCATATTATGGATGTCTTGTGTGTCACCCCCCCCACTCTGCCCCCCCAGGGGGAACATTTTTAATTTCTTTACAACACCAGTCGTGTTACACATCATTTGTAAGGTCTGCAACTGCTTATTCATATTATGGATGTCTTGTGTGTCATCCCCCACTCTGCCCCCCAGGGAGACACATTTTTAATTTCTTTACAACACCAGTCGTGTGACACATCATTTGAAAGGTCTGCAACTGCTTATTCATACTATGGATGTCTCGTGTGTTATCCCCCACTCTGTCCCCCAGGGGGGCATATTTTTTATTTCTTTACAACACCAGTCGTGTCACACATCATTTGAAAGGTCTGCAACTGCTTATTCATATTACGGATGCCTTGTGTGTTACCCCTCACTCTGCCCCCCAGGTGGGCATATTTTTAATTTCTTTACAACACCAGTCGTGTCACACATGATTTGAAAAGTCTGCAACATTTTATTCATATTATGATATCTTGTGTGTGCCTCCCCACTCTGCCCCCTAGGGGGGCACATTTTTAATTTATTTACAACACCAATCGTGTGACGCATTATTTGAAAGCTCTGCAACTGCTTATTCATATTATGGATGTCTTGTGTGTCATCCCCCACTCTGCCCCCCCGGGGGGAGCATTTTTAATTTCTTTACAACACCAGTCGTGTAACACATCATTTGTAAGGTCTGCAATTGCTTATTCATATTATGGATGTCTTGTGTGTCATCCCCCATTGTGCCCCCCCAGGGAGGCACATTTTAAATTTCTTTACAACACCAGTCGTGTCACACATGATTTGAAAAGTCTGCAGCATTTTATTCATATTATGGATGTCTTGTGTGTCCCTCGACACTCTGCCCCCCCCAAGGGAGGCACATTTTTAATTTCTTTACAACATTAGTCGTGTGACACATCATTTGAAAGATCTGCAACTGCTTATTCATATTATGGATGTCTTGTGTGTCACCTCCCCCCTCTGTCCCCCAGGGGGGCACATTTTTAATTTCTTTACAACACCAGTCGTGTAGCACATCATTTGAAAGGTCTGCAATTGCTTATTCATATTACGGATGTCTTGTGTGTCCCCTCCCCACTCTGCCCACCCAGGGGGGCATATTTTTAATTTCTTTACAACACCAGTCGTGTCACACATGATTTGAAAAGTCTGCAACATTTTATTCATATTATGGATATCTTGTGTGTGCCTCCCCACTCTGCCCCCCAGGGGGGGCACACTTTTAATTTATTTACAACACAAATCGTGTGACGCATTATTTGAAAGCTCTGCAACTGCTTATTCATATTATGGATGTCTTGTGTGTCACCCCCCCACTCTGCCCCCCCCCAGGGGGAACATTTTTAATTTCTTTACAACACCAGTCGTGTTACACATCATTTGTAAGGTCTGCAACTGCTTTTTCATATTATGGATGTCTTGTGTGTCATCCCCCGGCCCCCCAGTTAGACACATTTTTAATTTCTTTACAACACCAGTCGTGTGACACATCGTTTGAAAGGTCTGCAACTGCTTATTCATACTATGGATGTCTTGTGTGTTATCCCCACTCTGTCCCCCAGGGGGGCATATTTTAAATTTCTTTAAACAACCAGTCGTGTCACACATGATTTGAAAAGTCTGCAGCATTTTATTCATATTATGGATGTCTTGTGTGTCCCTCCCCACTCTGCCCCCCCCCCCCCAGGGGAGGCACATTTTTAATTTCTTTACAACACCAGTCGTGTGACACATCATTTGAAAGATCTACAACTGCTTTTTCATATTATGGATATCTTGTCTGTCATCCCCCACTCTGCCCCCCAGGGGAGGCACATTTTTAATTTCTTTACAACACCAGTCGTGTAGCACATCATTTGAAAGGTCTGCAATTGCTTATTCATATTACGGATGTCTTGTGTGTCCCCTCCCCACTCTGCCCACCCAGGGGGGCATATTTTTAATTTCTTTACAACACCAGTCGTGTCACACATGATTTGAAAAGTCTGCAACATTTTATTCATATTATGGATATCTTGTGTGTGCCTCCCCACTCTGCCCCCTAGGGGGGCACATTTTTAATTTATTTACAACACCAATCGTGTGACGCATTATTTGAAAGCTCTGCAACTGCTTATTCATATTATGGATGTCTTGTGTGTCATCCCCCACTCTGCCCCCCCCGGGGGGAGCATTTTTAATTTCTTTACAACACCAGTCGTGTAGCACATCATTTGTAAGGTCTGCAATTGCTTATTCATATTATGGATGTCTTGTGTGTCATCCCCCATTGTGCCCCCCCAGGGAGGCACATTTTAAATTTCTTTACAACACCAGTCGTGTCACACATGATTTGAAAAGTCTGCAGCATTTTATTCATATTATGGATGTCTTGTGTGTCCCTCGACACTCTGCCCCCCCCAAGGGAGGCACATTTTTAATTTCTTTACAACATTAGTCGTGTGACACATCATTTGAAAGATCTGCAACTGCTTATTCATATTATGGATGTCTTGTGTGTCACCTCCCCCCTCTGTCCCCCAGGGGGGCACATTTTTAATTTCTTTACAACACCAGTCGTGTAGCACATCATTTGAAAGGTCTGCAATTGCTTATTCATATTACGGATGTCTTGTGTGTCATCCCCCACTCTGCCCCCCAGTTAGACACATTTTTAATTTCTTTACAACACCAGTCGTGTGACACATCATTTGAAAGGTCTGCAACTGCTTATTCATACTATGGATGTCTTGTGTGTTATCCCCCACTCTGTCCCCCAGGGGGGCATTTTTTTTTCTTTACAACACCAGTCGTGTGACACATCATTTGAAAGGTCTGCAACTGCTTATTCATATTACGGATGCCTTGTGTAATACCCCTCACTCTGCCCCCCAGGGGGGCATATTTTTAATTTCTTTACAACACCAGTCGTGTCACACATGATTTGAAAAGTCTGCAACATTTTATTCATATTATGGATATCTTGTGTGTGCCTCCCCACTCTGCCCCCCAGGGGGGCACACTTTTAATTTATTTACAACACAAATCGTGTGACGCATTATTTGAAAGCTCTGCAACTGCTTATTCATATTATGGATGTCTTGTGTGTCACCCCCCCACTCTGCCCCCCCCCAGGGGGAACATTTTTAATTTCTTTACAACACCAGTCGTGTTACACATCATTTGTAAGGTCTGCAACTGCTTATTCATATTATGGATGTCTTGTGTGTCATCCCCCGGCCCCCCAGTTAGACACATTTTTAATTTCTTTACAACACCAGTCGTGTGACACATCGTTTGAAAGGTCTGCAACTGCTTATTCATACTATGGATGTCTTGTGTGTTATCCCCCACTCTGTCCCCCAGGGGGGCATTTTTTTTTCTTTACAACACCAGTCGTGTGACACATCATTTGAAAGGTCTGCAACTGCTTATTCATATTACGGATGCCTTGTGTGTTACCCCTCACTCTGCCCCCCAGGGGGGCATATTTTTAATTTCTTTACAACACCAGTCGTGTCACACATGATTTGAAAAGTCTGCAACATTTTATTCATATTATGGATATCTTGTGTGTGCCTCCCCACTCTGCCCCCCAGGGGGGGCACACTTTTAATTTATTTACAACACAAATCGTGTGACGCATTATTTGGAAGCTCTGCAACTGCTTATTCATATTATGGATGTCTTGTGTGTCACCCCCCACTCTGCCCTCCCGGGGGGAACATTTTTAATTTCTTTACAACACCAGTCAGATACACCATCATTTGTAAGGTCTGCAATTGCTTATTCATATTATGGATGTCTTGTGTGTCATCCCCCACTCTGGCCCCCCAGGGAGGCACATTTTTAATTTCTTTACAACACCAGTCGTGTTACACATCATTTGTAAGGTCTGCAACTGCTTATTCATATTATGGATGTCTTGTGTGTCATCCCCCACTCTGCACCCCAAGGAGACACATTTTTAATTTCTTTACAACACCAGTCGTGTGAGACATCATTTGAAAGGTCTGCAACTGCTTATTCATACTATGGATGTCTCGTGTGTTATCCCCCACTCTGTCCCCCAGGGGGGCATATTTTTAATTTCTTTACAACACCAGTCGTGTCACACATCATTTGAAAGGTCTGCAACTGCTTATTCATATTACGGATGCCTTGTGTGTTACCCCTCACTCTGCCCCCCAGGTGGGCATATTTTTAATTTCTTTACAACACCAGTCGTGTCACACATGATTTGAAAAGTCTGCAACATTTTATTCATATTATGGATATCTTGTGTGTGCCTCCCCACTCTGCCCCCCAGGGGGGCACATTTTTAATTTATTTACAACACCAATCGTGTGACGCATTATTTGAAAGCTCTGCAACTGCTTATTCATATTATGGATGTCTTGTGTGTCATCCCCCACTCTGCCCCCCCGGGGGGAACATTTTTAATTTCTTTACAACACCAGTCGTGTAACACATCATTTGTAAGGTCTGCAATTGCTTATTCATATTATGGATGTCTTGTGTGTCATCCCCCATTGTGCCCCCTCAGGGAGGCACATTTTAAATTTCTTTACAACACCAGTCGTGTCACACATGATTTGAAAAGTCTGCAGCATTTTATTCATATTATGGATGTCTTGTGTGTCCCTCGACACTCTGCCCCCCCCCAAGGGAGGCACATTTTTAATTTCTTTACAACATTAGTCGTGTTACACATCATTTGAAAGATCTGCAATTGCTTATTCATATTACGGATGTCTTGTGTGTCCCCTCCCCACTCTGCCCACCCAGGGGGGCATATTTTTAATTTCTTTACAACACCAGTCGTGTCACACATCATTTGAAAGGTCTGCAACTGCTTATTCATATTACGGATGCCTTGTGTGTTACCCCTCACTCTGCCCCCCAGGTGGGCATATTTTTAATTTCTTTACAACACCAGTCGTGTCACACATGATTTGAAAAGTCTGCAACATTTTATTCATATTATGGATATCTTGTGTGTGCCTCCCCACTCTGCCCCCCAGGGGGGCACATTTTTAATTTATTTACAACACCAATCGTGTGACGCATTATTTGAAAGCTCTGCAACTGCTTATTCATATTATGGATGTCTTGTGTGTCACTCCCCACTCTGCCCCCCCGGGGAGAACATTTTTAATTTCTTTACAACACCAGTCGTGTAACACCATCATTTGTAAGGTCTGCAACTGCTTATTCATATTATGGATGTCTTGTGTGTTATCCCCCACTCTGTCCCCCAGGGGGGCATATTTTTAATTTCTTTACAACATCAGTCGTGTGACACATCATTTGAAAGGTCTGCAATTGCTTATTCATATTATGGATGTCTTGTGTGTCATCCCCCACTCTGGCCCCCCAGGGAGGCACATTTTTAATTTCTTTACAACACCAGTCGTGTTACACATCATTTGTAAGGTCTGCAACTGCTTATTCATATTATGGATGTCTTGTGTGTCATCCCCCACTCTGCCCCCCAAGGAGACACATTTTTAATTTCTTTACAACACCAGTCGTGTGAGACATCATTTGAAAGGTCTGCAACTGCTTATTCATACTATGGATGTCTCGTGTGTTATCCCCCACTCTGTCCCCCAGGGGGGCATATTTTTAATTTCTTTACAACACCAGTCGTGTCACACATCATTTGAAAGGTCTGCAACTGCTTATTCATATTACGGATGCCTTGTGTGTTACCCCTCACTCTGCCCCCCAGGTGGGCATATTTTTAATTTCTTTACAACACCAGTCGTGTCACACATGATTTGAAAAGTCTGCAACATTTTATTCATATTATGGATATCTTGTGTGTGCCTCCCCACTCTGCCCCCCAGGGGGGCACATTTTTAATTTATTTACAACACCAATCGTGTGACGCATTATTTGAAAGCTCTGCAACTGCTTATTCATATTATGGATGTCTTGTGTGTCATCCCCCACTCTGCCCCCCCGGGGGGAACATTTTTAATTTCTTTACAACACCAGTCGTGTAACACATCATTTGTAAGGTCTGCAATTGCTTATTCATATTATGGATGTCTTGTGTGTCATCCCCCATTGTGCCCCCCCAGGGAGGCACATTTTAAATTTCTTTACAACACCAGTCGTGTCACACATGATTTGAAAAGTCTGCAGCATTTTATTCATATTATGGATGTCTTGTGTGTCCCTCGACACTCTGCCCCCCCCAAGGGAGGCACATTTTTAATTTCTTTACAACATTATTCGTGTGACACATCATTTGAAAGATCTGCAATTGCTTATTCATATTACGGATGTCTTGTGTGTCCCCTCCCCACTCTGCCCACCCAGGGGGGCATATTTTTAATTTCTTTACAACACCAGTCGTGTCACACATGATTTGAAAAGTCTGCAACATTTTATTCATATTATGGATGTCTTGTGTGTCCCTCCCCACTCTGCCCCCCCCCACGGGGAGCACATTTTTAATTTCTTTACAACACCAGTCGTGTGACGCATTATTTGAAAGGACTGCAACTGCTTATTCATATTATGGATGTCTTGTGTGTCACCCCCCCACTCTGCCCCCCCCAGGGGGAACATTTTTAATTTCTTTACAACACCAGTCTTGTTACACATCATTTGTAAGGTCTGCAACTGCTTATTCATATTATGGATGTCTTGTGTGTCATCCCCCACTCTGCCCCCCAGGGAGACATATTTTTAATTTCTTTACAACACCAGTCGTGTGACACATCATTTGAAAGGTCTGCAACTGCTTATTCATACTATGGATGTCTTGTGTGTTATCCCCCACTCTGTCCCCCAGGGGGGCATTTTTTTTTCTTTACAACACCAGTCGTGTGACACATCATTTGAAAGGTCTGCAACTGCTTATTCATATTACGGATGCCTTGTGTGTTACCCCTCACTCTGCCCCCCAGGGGGGCATATTTTTAATTTCTTTACAACACCAGTCGTGTCACACATGATTTGAAAAGTCTGCAACATTTTATTCATATTATGGATATCTTGTGCGTGCCTCCCCACTCTGCCCCCCAGGGGGGGCACACTTTTAATTTATTTACAACACCAATCGTTTGACGCATTATTTGAAAGCTCTGCAACTGCTTATTCATATTATGGATGTCTTGTGTGTCACTCCCCACTCTGCCCCCCCGGAGAGAACATTTTTAATTTCTTTACAACACCAGTCGTGTAACACCATCATTTGTAAGGTTTGCAATTGCTGATTCATATTATGGATGTCTTGTGTGTCATCCCCCACTCTGCCCCCCCAGGATGGCACATTTTTAATTTCTTTACAACACCAGTCGTGTTACACATCATTTGTAAGGTCTGCAACTGCTTATTCATATTATGGATGTCTTGTGTGTTATCCCCCACTCTGTCCCCCAGGGGGGCATATTTTTAATTTCTTTACAACATCAGTCGTGTGACACATCATTTGAAAGGTCTGCAACTGCTTATTCATATTACGGATGCCTTGTGTGTTACCCCTCACTCTGCCCCCCAGGGGGGCATATTTTTAATTTCTTTACAACACCAGTCGTGTCACACATGATTTGAAAAGTCTGCAACATTTTATTCATATTATGGATATCTTGTGTGTGCCTCCCCACTCTGCCCCCCAGGGGGGGCACACTTTTAATTTATTTACAACACCAATCGTGTGACGCATTATTTGAAAGCTCTGCAACTGCTTATTCATATTATGGATGTCTTGTGTGTCACCCCCCACTCTGCCCCCCCGGGGGGAACATTTTTAATTTCTTTACAACACCAGTCGTGTAACACCATCATTTGTAAGATCTGCAATTGCTTATTCATATTATGGATGTCTTGTGTGTCATCCCCCACTCTGCCCCCCCAGTTAGGCACATTTTTAATTTCTTTACAACACCAGTCGTGTGACACATCATTTGAAAGGTCTGCAATTGCTTATTCATACTATGGATGTCTCGTGTGTTATCCCCCACTCTGTCCCCCAGGGGGGCATATTTTTAATTTCTTTACAACACCAGTCGTGTCACACATGATTTGAAAAGTCTGCAACATTTTATTCATATTATGGATATCTTGTGTGTGCCTCCCCACTCTGCCCCCCAGGGGGGCACATTTTTAATTTATTTACAACACCAATCGTGTGACGCATTATTTGAAAGCTCTGCAACTGCTTATTCATATTATGGATGCCTTGTGTGTCACCCCCCACTCTGCCCCCCCGGGGGGAACATTTTTAATTTCTTTACAACACCAGTCGTGTAACACATCATTTGTAAGGTCTGTAATTGCTTATTCATATTATGGATGTCTTGTGTGTCATCCCCCACTGTGCCTCCCCAGGGAGGCACATTTTTAATTTCTTTACAACACCAGTCGTGTGACACATCATTTGAAATGTCTGCAACTGCTTATTCATACTATGGATGTCTTGTGTGTCAGGGCACATTTTTAATTTCTTTACAACACCAGTCGTGTTGCACATCATTTGAAAGTTCTGCAACTGCTTATTCATATTATGGATGTCTTGTGTGTCACCTCCCTCCTCTGCGCCCCAGGGGGGCACATTTTTAATTTCTTTACAACACCAGTCATGTGACACATCATTTGAAAGATTTGCTACTGCTTATTCATATTATGGGTGTCTTGTGTATCACCTCCCCCCTCTGCGCCCCAGGGGGGCACATTTTTAATTTCTTTACAACACCAGTCATGTGACACATCATTTGAGAGGTCTGCAACTGCTTATTCATATTATGAATGTCTTGTGTATCATCCCCACCTCTTCCCCCCAGGGGAGGCACATTTTTAATTTCTTTACAACACCAGTCGTGTGACACATCATTTGAAAGGTCTGTAACTGCTTATTCATATTATGGATGTCTTGTGTGTCACCTCCCCCCTCTGCGCCCCAGCGGGGCACATTTTTAATTTCTTTACAACACCAGTCGTGTGACACATCATTTGAAATATCTGCAACTGCTTATTCATATTATGGATGTCTTGTCTGTCATCCCCCACTCTGCCCCCAGGGGGGACACATTTTTAATTTCTTTACAACACCAGTCGTGTGACACATCATTTGAAAGCTCTGCAACTGCTTATTCATATTATGGATGCCTTGTGTGTCACCCGCACTCTGCCCCCTCGGGAGGGCACATTTTTAATTTCTTTACAACACCAGTCGTGTTACACATCATTTGAAAGATCTGCAACTGCTTATTCCTATTATGGATGTCTTGTGTGTCACCTCCCCCCTCTGTCCCCCAGGGAGACACACTTTTAATTTCTTTACAACACCAGTCGTGTAACGCATTATTTGAAAGGTCTGTAACTGCTTATTCGGGTGTTTCTCAAAATAGGGGACAATTTATGTCTTTCGGCATACAAAAAAAATTGAGAGGTTTTCTGTCATGTTTTTATATTTAGATATGTTTTTCTTAATATTATTCATTATTTGCACTCAAGAATTACTCACTTTTTAGTTAAAAACACCTTAAAATAACAGAATAAAGATTCAAAATGTCATTAGCATGGATGTCCACAGCAGCTGTGCCTTGTGTATACTAGCTTTTTTCAAGAGTTAATATCATGTTTATAAAATAAACAAATGTAATTCTTTCTTTATATTAATCAAGGAGTGGATTTATCCAATAAATTTATTTTGAAAAATAAAATTATAGTACATAAAAAAAGAATTAAAGTTTGTCCTCCATATTCGATTTTCAAAACAAGGTCATACTAAAACAGCTGGTTATTAATCAAAATTTCATATTCACATATGACAATAGTTTGAAAATATAAAGTTTCTCCATGGCAACAAGTAGCCATTTTATCCCATCTAGAAAATAGAAGCATGTATTGTATTTTAAGAATAGAAGTTGAATATTAGGGGCGTACATCAATTGTATGTCATTAGAATGGATAATAATTATCATGTTTATTTTACAGTTAAAATTTTTATTTTATTTATTTGCATAGAACGCAGGGTGCGTAGTCTGGAAGCACCTTGTAAGGACCTTTTACCAGAATTTTTATAATGTAACATTTGTTTTATTTAACGAAAAAGAAATCCTTTTTCAGATGTAACAACCAGTACTTTAAAGAATTTCTGATACTAAAAGAATTAAAATCCTCTGAGTTTCTTCATGACTACGCACCCTGGAACGTTTGTGTTTTAAAAAGCCCCAGAAAGGACTATTGCATTGTGATTATATTATGGCTCATAATCTTATTTAAATTAAAATTTGTCATTAACATGGACAGATATCAGTGTCATTAGCATTGTTTTTCTGTCCATGCTAAAGACTCCTATGTACATAAATGTAACCAGTGCTTATATTGTATCCTTTATAAAGTTTAATTTTACGTATAAATTTAGGTATTACATTTATTATACCTAAAATATGCATTAAATCTGTAGGAAAATCACTAAGACAGCTTCTTACATTGTTAGTGTCAGAATGTTGCTCATGTAACAAAGTTTACTCTTTGGTAATGTTTTTATTCTCCTTATATGTATATATGTAAAAATGGAAACCATTTGCTGAAAAGGAAGGCTAATAAATATAGAAAAAAAAATATTTAAACAGGAAGAAAATAAAAATTTCATAATATATTTATTCCATGCAATTTGTTTTGTCATTAGCATGGCTCAAAAAATACTAATTATTTTTTTAAGTTAATTTTTAAATGTTTAGCTCTGCTGACTACATGGAAAGTATACCTAATACTATATTAACAACACCTATTTTTTTCAGAAATTTTGCTAATAGTAATTTTTTTAAGATTTCATTTTTGAAATCGTCCCCTATTTTGAGAATAACCCATTCATATTATGGATGTCTTGTGTGTTACCTCCCCCCTCTGCGCCCCAGCGGGGCACATTTTTAATTTCTTTACAACACCAGTCGTGTTACACATCATTTGTAAGGTCTGAAACTGCTTATTCATATTATGGATGTCTCGTGTGTCCCCCCCCAGGGAGGCACATTTTTAATTTCTTTACAACACCAGGCGTGTGACACATCATTTGAAAGGTCTGCAACTGCTTATTCATACTATGGATGTCTTGTGTGTCATCCCCTAATCTGCCCCCCATTGGAGGCACATTTTTAATTTCTTTACAACACCAGTCATGTGACACATCATTTGAAAGATCTGATACTGCTTATTCATATTATGGGTGTCTTGTGTGTCACCTCCCCCCTCTGCGCCCCAGGGGGGCACATTTTTAATTTCTTTACAATACCAGTCGTGTGACACATCATTTGAAAGTTCTGCAACTGCTTATTCATATTATGGATATCTTGTGTGTCATCCCCCACTCTGCCTCCCAGGGGGCACATTTTTAATTTCTTTACAACACCAGTCCTGTGACACATCATTTAAAAGGTCTGCAACTGCTTATGCCTACAATGGGGTATTGGCGAGCGCAGCAAGTAGGGGTAGCCTATAACTTCGAATCACGAAGCGATTACGCGGGAGGTTATCGAGCGTAGCGAGCAGGGGATGGAGCCTTATAAAAAAACAGTGATATTTTTTTATGCCAGTAGTGACACTAGTGGCAAAATGCATAACTACGAAATTTAAATTCACTTCCTACAAACGAATTTCGCTCAGATTTTCCGAACAAACTTTTGGCATGGTGAAATTGAAATTTTGATTAAAAAAAATATCAAATGACATGTTTTTTTATGCTAGTAGTGACCCTAGTGGCAAAATGTCCAACTAAGCAAATTAAATTCATTTAATACAAACGAATTTCGCTCGAATTTTCAAAATAAGCTTTTGCCATGGTTAAATTGATACTTTCATAAAGAAATTTACGTGATGCATATTTTATGCTAGTCGTGCCTCTGTTGTGAAATTGCATAACCACGAAAATTGAACTCACATCTCACTAATTTCATTCAAAACTTCAAAATAAGCTTCTACCACGCTCAAATGTATGTTTGGATAAAATTTTTCATGTGATAGATTTTTTGTATATTAATTCGTACCCCTGGTGGGAAAATGCATAACTACACAACTTTAAATCACTTCCCACTATCGAATTTCACTCATATCACTTATATTTTCAAAATAAATTTTTACAAGGTCAAATTAATATTTTGATTTAAAAAAAAATCAAGTGACATGTTTTTTTTATACTAGCAGTGACCCTAGTGGCAAAATGCATAACTTATGAAAATTAAATTCATTTCCCAGAAACGAATTTTACTCAAATTTTCAGAATAAGTTTTTGCCATGGTCAAATCGATACTTTTATTTAAAAAATCACGTGATGCATTTTTTATGCTAGTCGCGCCTCTGGTGTGAAATTGCATAGCTACGACATTTAAATTCACATCCCACTAATTAATTTCGTTCAGACTTTCAAAAAATGCTTCTACCATGCTGAAATGTATGTTTGGCTAATTTTTTTCATAAGATAGATTTTTTTGTATATTATTCGTTCCCTTGACGGGAAAATACATAACTACACAACGTAAATTCACTTTCCACTACCAATTTTCACTCATACTTTTGAAAAATGCTTTTGCATAGTCAAATTGATATTTTGGTTTTTGAAAATTTCAAGAAACATGTCTTTTATGCTAGTAGTGACCGTTGTGGTAAAATGTATAACTATACAAATTAAATTCATTTTCCACTAATGAATTTCCCTGAAATTTTAAGAATAAGCTTTTACGAAGGTGAAATTGATATTTTGATTTTAAAAAATATCAAATGACATATTTTTTATGCTAGTAGTGACCCTAATCGAAAAATGTATAACTAAGCAAATTAAATTCATTTCTTACAAACGAATTTCGCTCAGATTTTCAGAATAAGCTTTTGCCATGTTAAAATTGATGCTTTTATAAAAAAATTTCACGTGATACATTTTTTATGCTAGTCGCGCCCCTGGTGCGGAATTGCATAACTACGAAATTTAAAAATTGACTTCCCACTAACTAATTTCATTCAAACCTTCAAAATAAGCTTCTACCATGCTCAAATGTATGTTTGGATAAAATTTTTTACATAATAGATTTTTCGTATATTATTCGTACCCATGGTGCGAAAATGCATAACTACACAACTTTAATTAACTTTCCACTATCAAATTTCACTCATATCACTCATATTTTCAGAATAAACTTTGGGCGTGGAGAAATGGATATTTTGATTTTTAAAAATATCAAATCACATTTTTTTATGCTAGTAGTCACTTTAGTGGCAAAATGTATAACTAAGCAAATTAAATTCATTTCATACAAACGAATTTCGCTCGAATTTTCAGAATAAGCTTTTGCCATGGTCAAATTGGTACTTTCATAAAAAATTTCACGTGATGCATATTTTATGCTAGTCGTGCCCCTGGTGTGAAATTGCATAACTACGAAAATTAAATTCACATCTCACTAACTAATTTCGTTCAAACCTTCAAAATAAGCTTCTGCAATACTCAAATGTATGTTTGGATAATTTTTTTCACGTGATAGATTTTTTGTATATTATTCGTGCCCCTGGTGGGAAAATGCATAACTATACATCCTTAATTCATTTCCCACTATCAAATTTCATTCATATCATTCATATTTGGAAAATACATTTTTGCATGGTCAAATTAATATTTTGATTTAAAAAAAATTCAAGTGACATGTTTTTTTATGCTATACGAATGTTTTATGCTGTACGAATTTAGCTCAAATTTTCGGAATAAGTTTTTGCAATGCTAAAATTGATATTTTGTAAGGAAAACAAATCTAATTTGACTTTTTATGCTACGATCGACCTTGGTGGAAAAACACATAATGACGACGCAATTTATGATGTCTTCCCATAAATTATTTTCGTTCAAATCTCCTGAATAATCTCTGTCAAAGTCAAATTTGTGTCCAGATAAAAAATTTCATATAATAGAACTTTTTATGCCAATTGCGACTCTAGCGGGCGAATGTATAACTTACGCAAAAATAAATTTCACTGCAATTTTCAGAATAAGCTTACTTTATGCTAAGAAAAAAATATGATGATGAAAAACACGAGTGTATAACTAATACTATATTAAACTTTATATTAGCTTCATATGTGCAGATAGGATGAGCAAGTATTGAAACTCTTATTTTAGTTACAATTTAGTATTTCTGCAAAACTGTGAAAAGACCTCAAAACTAAATTAGATTTTTGAACAGAATTTCCTTTGGATTTTCGGAAAATAAATTAATTTAGTGGCTTTGGAATCTTTTCCAGAGGATCTCAAAATGTTTTAGGGGGGGCTGAGCCGCCCATAGCTACCCTCTTAGCTGCGGCCCTGTGTATGTTAGAAGCATCCCTAGTAAATAATTGCATAATTATTCAAGTCATACTCATTTTTCATGAGCGAGCTTTACTCAAATCCTCAAAAAAACTTATGTCATGGCTAAATTTATGTTTGACTAAAAGATTTCTAGTGATAATTTTTAGATGCGTTCATAATTATATAAATACATAACATCTATAGTCGTCTTTTGGTATGCCTGTCTGTCCGTGTATAACAGCGCAAAAATTACCCAACCGAATAGTTTGAAATTTTAAATATATATTTGTTGCATAATTTTGTCATGTCATTTCAAATTTTATGAAAATTGGATATTTTGGACAGTTAAAAGTAGTCCGTTACATTATGGCCAATGGGAAAAAATTCCTTCGAAAGCATTTTTATGATGTTTCACTCACTTGAATATAATAAAACTGGTATACACTTATAAAAGGCACTAAAATATACTTTCTGTAGAATATACAGTGCAAAGAATTAAAGCATGCTTTATTTATTTCCAGTGGACTCCTTAATGTTATTTTAATACAGAATTTAACATTGAACGTGTTATTTCCTAGACATTTTCCCACATTTTGTACGCGCTGTCACAAATTTTCTTCGAAGCACCTAATTGAGTAAAAAAAATTTCCCCCAATCAAAAAAAAGCTAGAGATCAATGGACATGTTTCCTGCAGCATTTAAATATTTTTACGTGATTTAAAAGTAAAAATAAAAATGATTTTTTTTTTGTGTGTATGTGTAAGAATTAAAAACGGCATATTTTAGACGCCATATTGGAAATGAAACGGAGATTTTGAAACATTTGTTACCAAGATACGAATCATTTACAGAAAGTAATTAATATGAAGCATGATTTTTATAACAAAAAGACATTTTCAAACATTGATTAATGGATCAAGAAGATTTTTAGTTGAAGAAATTTAGAAAATAAGTAAATTAAACTTTTTTCTATCTATTGTTTCTTCAAAATAATAGAAAATATATATGTAACTAATATTTGAAAGCGAGGTTTCTGACACATTGGCATAAAAAAAATCACGCCAAATCCAGTGCGTATATGGTATTTGTGCCAGGATTTTGTACCTATACCACATTTTTAAAGTTTCTCTGCCTTATATGTTCGAAGAAAATCAAAATAAATTCAGGTAAATAAAAGTCTTCAAAAATAATAGTATTAAAGAATAATAGTAAAAAATAACAGTACATCATCCTTGGTATGTAATGAAACTAGTAAATCTGCAGAACTAAGAAGGAAAGTCACCATACGGAACACACTCAGAATTTTATGAAAAAAATACTAATTAAAGTGATAAAGGATCAGTAATAAAGGATCAGTCAAAATTAGCGGCGGAATCCCATTAAATATTGTGTAAAAAAATAAAATATTTTCGAATATTTGGCGTGAAAAGACTAAAGAGTCACTCGATTTGACGAGCAGCCCTTTTCCTCGCCAAAAGCAAACGATTATAATGAAACTCAAAACTGTTGGATATTTAGTTTGCGTGTAAATGGTATTTAATGAATTATAAACATAAACAATGAGAGACTTTAATATATTATATGCATCTATATACGTATTGTATTACACATATAAATACCGTAATTTCGGGTGTATAAGCCGCGGATCAAACAATTCTTTTTAGACCCAGAAATCTTATTTAGTGATTGAAGACAAATATTTACGGCGATCTAACTAGTTATATTTGTTTCTTAAAAAATTCTGGGTCGAAAAAGAATTGTTTGATCTGCGGCTTATACACCCGAAATTACGGTATATATTACTCGTTGAAATAGTTATTTAATTAATCGCTGGAAAAAATGTTTTCATAGCTAAAAAAAATCATATTGAGAAAAATTATCTTCATACATTTGATCATATTCAAAAATAAACGTCATATGTTTCCATAGCAACAAAATCTAATCGACAATTCTCAATTAGACTTTGAGCTTGAAACAAATTTAATTAAATTTAAATTATGAATTTCGTTTTAAATCTCAAATTTTAATGATTAAATTTGAATATAAATACATATAAATTTCGATATAACAAAATTATACCTAAAACAAAAAAAAACTTACAAAACTAAAGTTGTTTAAATTAAACTTATCAAAACAAGTTCAACCTGAAAGTTTTTTTTCCTTATGAGTGCATTTGACATAAAGTATTTTTTTGAAATTAAATTCCGTTGCCAACCGGCGATAAATCGCCAAATAACGAAATTTTCATTATTTTTTTACGGTTACTGAATGGAGGTTCCGCCGAAATTTTTTTATAAACGTATATATCCACATGAGATGAACATTCTGTAATTTTTTTCAGATTTTTCGGGGTATGTCCGTATGGGGACCTTCCTTGTAAGCCTTCAAACTCAAGTACTGGTATTTATTAAGGCTAAACCGCAGAATTAACGACTACATGACGTAAGACTTTTCGGCACTACAATAAATTAGCCAATTCTATCAACTTAAACATTCAAATCGAGTGTAAACAAATATAAACAATGTTTACAATTTTTTTTTTCGATTTGGCGATTTTTTAAAATCGCGCCTAAACTTGTAATATTACAAACAATTAATCATCACAGGCAATTAATGGTGATGGCACCCATGTGGAAAATGTGTAATCAAAATAAAAGTTTTAATTTTTCCGATCTGTATTGTAATCAGAGATTAGTGTACTGACTGTGTCTCATATGCAAATTTCCTCCTTGCGCCCCAATCGAGTTTTTTCTATGGGGGGGGGGGGGAGGATTCGCAGAACAGTTTTTTGTGCGTGCATAACATGTCCGTTTCTTGCGATACACGTACGGTTCCAACGCTCTTTAGGGTTTTCGCATGCGCTGAGTATTTTGCGATGAAAAAAAATGGGTGTTGCCATTGCAAATTTTTGAGTTTCTGTAACTATAACCGTAACCGTGAGCGCCATTTTGTTGCCGTTCACAGAATCTCGAGCTCATACCTCTGAATAGCTATATCTGAAATTTCACCTCGATCGGTTGAGCGGACTGGCCGCTAGAGCTCCATATATCGGCAAAGTTTTTTTATGACCACCCTGTATTATATACACATATACATATTGTATTACATACATATATCACTCGTTGAAGTAGTTATCTAAATAATCGCTGGAAAAAATGTTTTCATAGCTAAAAAAATCATATTGAAAAAAAAAATTATCTTCATAGATTTAAGTGTTTTCAAAAATAAACGTAATGTTTCCATTGCAACAAAATCTAATCGACAATTCTCAATTGGACTTTGAGCTTGAAACAAATTTTATTAAATTTAAACTATGAATTTCGTTTTAAATCTCAAATTTTGATGATTAAATTTGAATATAAATCTATATTATAAAAGGCAAACGTATCTGT
The DNA here is from genome assembly GCA_964019185.1 of Maratus speculifer. Lineage (NCBI taxonomy): Eukaryota > Metazoa > Arthropoda > Arachnida > Araneae > Salticidae > Maratus > Maratus speculifer. The sequence continues at coordinate 272,214,969 of OZ025289.1, read as the reverse complement.
GCGTAACGCATACGTCATTTTGTGAATGGCAACACTTTCCCATGCAATTCAGTTTTGCAATTTTCAGTATCACAAATTTTAAACTTCTAAATATCGCTCATTTTCAATTTTTACACCGTCGTATTGAGAAAAAAAAATTTACTTTTAAATGCAATTTGTTTGAAAGCTGTATTTCAATTTATTTATGAGTTATTAATTTTTTTATAGTTTTTAGTACGGATTTTGTAATTGTGGCAACAGAAATATACCATTTTCTCTTAAAGTTGATAAAAACTGAAATAAAAATATCATGTCAAAAGAAATCGTCTGACATAAAATCCGATGAACTTTGGTTTTATTGCGCTTCTATTCACCAATTAAATATTTTTTTAGTTTACTGAAAACTTAATTTACAAAGGATACAACAATTACTCTTTCCAAAAATGTATTTTAAATAATAGTCGAGTGACTTCACCGCATTTACTCATTTCGTATTAGAAAGCTAAATGAATGCAATTTTATTTATCCGCTTATAATCTAATGATATTATCCAAATTTTGAAAAAAAATTCAAATGAAGGATTTCTGGTAAAACATGGAGCTATTATAAATAAAGAAGTGAAGTTTTGTGAATCATCACATTTCCCATTTGTTTTGCCGAGTGTCTTGAATATTGTTTTGCTGCGTTTGTGTAATATTCCGCTCTAATGACGTCATGTGCAAACTTTTCTATAGATGTTGTTTAAGACTGGACCCGTAAAAATCGTATGCTTTTAGCGCATGCAAATAACGTCTTTTTATATATATAAAAAGCAAATGATTTTAAAATGATAAATTAAAATACTATGAGAACAAGTGCGCATGTAAATTTTGAGACGATGAAAATTATGATGGGTTCAGATTTCACATGGAAATTCTATGAAAATGTCAGTTCGGAATTTTTTTTTTTTTTTCAATTGCTTTATACCAAACATAAGAGCCTCAATGCACAATTTATCATAATAACTTATCTTTATTATACTAGGGGGGCCCCGCCCCCCTGCTCGCTATGCTCGCCAACCCCCCGCGTAATCGCTTCGCGATTCCAAATTATTGACTACCCCTGCTTGCTGTGCTCGCCAATATCCCATGGTATGAATAAGCAGTTGCAGGCCTTTGAAATGATGTGTCACATGACTGGTGTTGTAAAGAAATTAAAAATGTGCCCCCCTGGGGGGCAGAGGGGGAGGCGACACAAAAGACATCCATAATATGAATAAGCAGCTGCAGACCTCTCAAATGATGTCACACGACTGGTGTTGTAAAGAAATTAAAAATGTGCCCCCCTGGGGGGGCAGAGTGGAGGTGACACACAAGACATCCATAAAATGAATAAACAGTTGCAGACCTTTCAAATGATGTGCCACACAATTGGTGTTGTAAAGAAATTACAAAATGCGCCCCCTCTGAGGGCCTGAGGGGGGGGGTTACACACAAAATATCCATAATATGAATAAGCAGTTGCAGACCTCTCAAATGATGTGTCACACAATTGGTGTTGTAAAGAAATTAAAAATGTGCCCCCCTGGGGGGCAGAGTGGGGGATGACACACAACACATCTATAATATGAATAAGCAGTTGCAGACCTTTCAAATGATGTGTCACATAACTGGTGTTGTAAAGAAATTAAAAATGTGACCCCCCTGGGGAGAGCAGAGTGTGGGGGTGATACACAAGACATCCATAATATGAATAAGCAGTTGCAGACCTTTCAAATCTTGTGTAACACGACTGGTGTTGTAAAGAAATTAAAAATGTGTCCCCACTCGGGAGCAGAATGGGGGATAACACACAAGACATCCTTTAAATGAATAAGCAGTTGCAAACCTCTCAAATGATGTATCAAACGACTGATGTTGTAAAGAAATTAAAAATTTGGCGAAATATTACAGTTATCGCCAAGTTGGCGTCACTTTTGACAACTAATTTTGGTCGCCAAATTTGGCGATATATCGCCAAGTTGGCGACAAACTTGTACATATAAATTCCGATATAACAAAATTATATTTAAAACAAACTAAAACTTACAAAACTAAAGTTATTTAAATTAAACTTATCAAAAGAAATTCAACATGAAGCTTTTTTTTTCTTGAAGTGTATTCGACGTAAAGTATTTTTTTTAAATTACATTCCATTGCCAACCGGCGATAAATCGCCAAATAACGATATGTTCATTATTTTTTTACAGTTACTGAATGGAGATTCCGCCGAACTTTTTTTTATAAACGTATATATATCTACACGAGAAGACCATTCTGTAATTCTTTCAGATTTTTCGGGGTATGCCCGTATGGAGACCTTCCTTGTAAGACTTTTTGCCAAACTCAACTTGCAAATATTTGTATTGCAGCTTTTGTATTATGTTTATAACAAGTGTAAACAAATTTGACAATCTAAAAAGCAAATGTTCAAGAAAAGGCTTAGATTTATTTCGATATCATTTGAGTGGAATCTAAGATCTAGGATATTTAAGTATCATATTGTTTGAATTTCATTTTTATTTTTTAATTTTCACTGGTTTAACTTTTTTTTTTCAAAAAATTAATATTAAATGTAGAAATAATTAAATCAATTATCTTAATATCTGTCCCTTCTTGGTCTTAAATCGTGTAGGAAATAATTTTTTTTTTTTTTTTTTTTTTTTTTTTTTTTTTTTTTTAATTTGTTTAGCAAATTATGTTTTTGTTTAATATTTATTATTCATTTACAAGGCCACACGAAAGAATTCAGTGGCATAGTGGTATAGAGGAGAACATTATTTGTGGTGTATTTTAATTATGATAAACTATTTCTCATATAATCAAATTTACATGCGTTGTTGAGGTTTACATGTTATTTCTTATATAAGAGAAAGTGCATAATATTTACAGAGACACACAAAATATTTTGCATGTATTACCGCATCCCAAATACTGTAAGCTAGCGATGATTGTTGGAAATGCAATTTTAGTTGCGATATGAGTTTTTAAGTTTAACCAAATGTTTTCATATTACGTTGTGTGCATAAATGCTGTAAATCATATACAAGGCTACATAAAAGAATTCGTAAGGGTTACTGAGTCTGAACGAAAACATTTTTAAGGTGGATTTTAAACAAGTTATGAATTTTTACGCTGTACATCATTAAGTATATTAAGATATGTTTGTAGAATATAAGTAAAATGATATACAGGGCCACGCGAAGATTGGGGTACATGCACTTGGTAGTCTATGGATGGTAATTTAAAAGTGTGATTTCAGTAGATTTAAATGTGTTATAGTCTTAAATAAATTTTATTTAATTAGTGGAAAGCATTTAAGATAGGTAAAACACAGGGATGTACAAAAATATTATGTTTGTTCAGAATGTGAGTTTCTTAACTTGTTATGTAATAAACGTTGATCAAAATTAATAGCTATAAAATTTATTTAATTTAATAAAAACAATTACAATCAATTACAATCGAATTCTAATTACATTTTTACTTTATTCTACTTTTACAAGAAGAAAGTATTGGATTCGTGAAAACTTTCGACGGATTTATGCGCTTTAGAAGGGCATGAACACTACTTAACGATTTTTAGAAAAAGGCTACCTGTGGTTCTGCGATTCTGTCATTTTCTGTGTGCTCTCTCAAAAACTAATTCATGGTATTAAATAAAACTTTAGATTCAGTTAATCCTTGATATAAATTGGTGATGGTTAATTTTCTGAGTAAATCGTTAAACAGGTTGAACATTTAGCGCTGCTATGATGCATTTTCCAAGGGTTTTTTTTTCAATAGCTTTATCTTATGAACTAATGCACGAATTTTTATCAGACTTTATATTTTGTTAGTCCTTGATATAAATTTGTTCTGTGTAGTGTTTGGTAGAAATTGCCCAACTAATGGCGGCACTGCGAAGAAATTTTCATGATTTTTGTAATAGCTCTATCTGAAGAACTAATGAGTGGATTTCACCAGACTTCAAATTCAGTTAGTCTTTGATATAAGTTAGTGCTGATTAATTTTTGGTGTAAATCCCCCTACCGGTGACGTTGTTATGCTGCATTTTTCAGGATTTTTCTTGTAGCTCTATCTCATGAATTAATGCATGTATTTTCACTAAAATTCAGATTCTGTTAATTGCTGATATAAATTAGTGCTGATTGGTGTTTTGGTGTAAATTAGTTAACAAGTGACACTTCTATGTTGCATTTTTAATGATTTGTCCAAAAGCTCTATCTAAAAATTGATGAAGGAATTTTTCATCAAACTTCAGATTCAATTAGACGTTGACAAAAGTTTTTGCTTATTAAGTTTTGGAGTAAATTGCTAAGCAGATGGCTCTGGTATTCTGCATTTTTACAGGATTTACACGATTAAAACGATAGTCATATCTCAAGTTTTTACACACAAAATTTTATCAAACTTGATATTCTATTAGAACTCGGCATAAATTGGTGCTTAATAGTATTTCATGAAAATCATAGAACTGGTGGCACTGTTATGTTGCATTTTTCATAATTTTTGCGATACTTAAAATCTGTAATGGTGAGCCTTATCTGTAATTAGCGAAACTTATCTGTAATGGCATTTACCTAAATTTCAGTACAACATACGCCAGCTGAAAGACAAAAGCAATCCATTTAACATATCCTAAACATTTTCCACATACTGAAATCAGTGTCAAATTCAGACATTTCTTTTTGACAGGGAATTCTGGACAGAGGGAGGAGGGCATTAAATAGTTCTTGAGGAAATTTCCCTTCTAAAGAATAAATCTAAAATTCTTCAAATATTTTAGTTCTCCGGGGAAGAATGTTCCCTACGTAGGGATCGAATTTTTATACTTTTGCATGTAAACATTGTTTGTTGATAAACTATCTACCGGAAAATAAGATGAATTAAAAAAGAGATAAATTTCTATAGAAATATAGAATATACGCTGCACTTATATACATATTAGGACATCAAATCAGGGCGGACTTTAATTGAAAATCTCTCTCATTTAAATACCATCTAATTGCAAATAGAAAGCTTTTCATCATCCTTGCCGTACTCATGAAAAATACCCATGCCTTCCACAAACACTTAATCAGATTGTCTCATTCATTGCGGTTAAAATCTTACAATGCTCATCCGTACCATTTACACAAAATACTTTTGTTGAAACATATGCGGCATGGACAAATTGATTGCCTCTTTAATGAAAAAAAAAAAAAAAAAAAAAAAAAAGATTTCTATAACGCTCGCTAAAAGGAGTTTTGAAATGTTCTTCGGCATTTGCCAGCAATTTTATCTACTATAAAAATCTTTTGGGACGATATCAAAAACAGAAAAGTAACCAAGTAGTAAACGAAGCATCTGTAAATTCCGGTTTTTGTACGAGATTGAAACCAACAAAACAAAAGCGTGAATGAACCAAATGATGAATAAGGGGGGAAGGGATGCTCGTTAGGAGGTCGTCCTTCGAGATGCCGTTTCGGCTGGACGATCGCGTCTTCTTCACGCCTGGACGCTCTCGGGATCTTTTTCTTGGGTGAGGGTTGAAGCGGCAGAAGTGATTCTCCTCCGATTAAGAATGGACATCGGATTGTGGGTGATGCTGATGGATTTGTTCGCGCTTGCGATAGGAGGGGCATCGGTGAGTGACCTTTTTGTTTTCGATCATTTTTTGTCTATTTGCTTCTTTCATAATACGGCAATGTTTGTAAAGGTGAGTAAGTGGGACCCCCGACCGGGGACTGATTTTACAAATTTTGGGGCCCTAGGCATAAATTGCTTATAAGGAACCCCCGGTACTACTTGGTAATTCCGTCGCCAAAATTAACAGCCAAATTATACATATTGACGCAATTTTCATTTTAAATAACGAAAAAACAAATAATAAGTAGAATATTAATAAAAATACAAAAAAAAAGGTTGAAATAAAAATCCCTTAATGCCGTTTTAAACACGTCTATCGTATTTAATGACATTGAATGTGACATTGACGATCATCCATTAATGGCATTTAATCTTATAGTTTAGCGATAGTTTATAGCAATAGCACTCAAAAATTTCACCATCATATACTACTTTTCTTTGCATAAAATGAAGTTATTACAAAAGTTTAATAAGAAACATAGTACCTACAATGTGAATATGCACTACTCTTTCTGCGTCAGAGAAAGATTAAAAAAATTATGAGCCGCCCGCCCCCCCCCCTATTGTTCTCTTCTGGCTACGGCGCTGCCCTGGACCCGTGTCCCGAACTCCTTGCTGAAAGTCAGGCTCTGCGCCCGACTTAGTGATAAGCCCCGAATCGATAGAAGATGCATTATGTGCTCATATGCATTATGTGCCTTCTTTTTTAAATTTTGATCCTTTATTTCCCAAATTTTGAATACATGAAATTTTTATCTTCTAAAGTAATTTTCATAAATTTTAGAAAATTCATGTGAAGATTTACACAATCAATTAGTAAATTTTATAAAGTTATTGCAATTAAAATAAATGAATGAATTATTAATTTATAGAAATTTTCTAATAAATTTACAACTTCGGTAATTTTTTTACATATACATATATAGATATATTCATATACATATATATTTGCTATAATTTATAGAACTAGGAAATTTACAAATATAAGGAGAGTAAAAGATAAATATTGAAACATTTAAGAACAAAAACTTTCCATTCCCAATCTTCTGACATCAAGAATGCTAAACGCATGCAAATGAAAGATAATTTTACTTACCCATCATACGTAGTATAGGTAAGTCTTGCAATCGTTTTGAATATAGAAAAAAATTCACGGATTTACACGTTTCAGAAACTGAAGATTTCGAAAAACATATTTTTAGAAAAAAAAAAAAAATGCTGTCCATCCGTTTTTGTGCCTGTAAACGCTCTATCTCCCGAACAAATTGAGATAGAGACTTGAAATTTTATATGTATTTAATATGTAAGAATGGGACGAAGCTTATTTAATATCAGTAACCTTGATTATCCGGAATTATTTTTTTCGGATTCTCGAAACATTCGTTCTGATGAAAGATATATAAAAATTTTAGATTTTTTTTATTTCAAAGTGTGGACGTAGAAAGCAATAAAATAACACAAATTTTGCATAAAAAACAAAGTCAATTGGATTATTAGTTGCCGAGATATTTGTAATCCTGTTTTTCACATTCTTCTATTTTTCATAACCCTGTATTTCATTCTAATTTCAATTCAAAGATATATTTTTATTCGAAATGAGACATTAATCCGAAGCAGTAAACTGTTAGTTAATGCAACTATTATTTTTGGAGTTATAAGGATGTTTCTTTTACGCAATTCGGTACTACTTGAGTAGTTTGGCGTTTTACATAATTTGTCGAAATTTGTTCATCAGCAATTCATTAATAAAGCATTACTATGCAATTTAAAAATATTTAAATATGCGTTTAAATTTTGTTTTGGAATTGCAATGCATTTTATAAATAGTTTACACTTATTTTATTTTCATATATTATACTATGCATATCCATGATGGATAAGTATTACGGTGGCCCCCAACGATTAGTTTAAATCATTTTTTTGTTTTCTGCACAAATAAAGCCTTTTTAAACACGATAAAGTAAAGTATCTAAAACTCATTGTTAATTTTATTATTGCTTATCAATGATTTAAATAAAATTTGTAACAGTTTTTTTAATGGTTCTTTGAAATACCATCGAAGCTTAAAGGGTTAAATTTAAGATTATTTAGGTTTGGAGGCATCCTGATGAGCAGTAATAATTGAAGTATATTTTATTATTATGATTATAAATATCCTTAGTATTAACCGTAAAAAAACTAGCAAAAGCCATGCTTTGTTTGGATTCGCGAAGTATTATGCTATAAGATAAATATTTGAAAGTAATAATATATCTTTAAAATTATTTTTGCATCTTTATTAAGCAAAAATGTAATTTTATGTTTCGCATTTTAATTTTAAAATGTATTTCAACCAAATAACTAAGAATTTCCTCAGATTGTTTATTTATGATATAAAACTGGTATAAATAAAAATATTTTCGAAGTAGAATTATACAAAATATTAATTTTATTTGTTTACAATTCTTTTATTGCCACTTCACAAAAACATAATGTAATGCTTTTAAAATTCACAAATATCGTCTGCTTAAATGATTTCACAAAATAAGAATAAATCGTGTATTTGAATTCCTGACACAGAAAAATACTTTTATAATTGAATGTTAATAAGAGAATTTTCACAAATTTTAATTCATTAAAAATGTGCTATAATTTTCCTAAAAAAAAGTATTTTATACATTTTATAAGAGAAATCATGAAACTATACATAATCAAAGGAATGAGCATAGTTTGAAAATCTCAAATCAGTTTTTGAGATATTTTATCAGAATAATGAAAATATATTTTATTTATTTATTTATTTAATGATGATTCTAGCTATAATTACTGACCCCATGATTTAAGTTTTTCTTCTGAAAACGTACGTGCTTCACTTTTTATTTGAAAAAATGCGTTCGTAATGGAAAAACATGTAAAATAAATTAATTAAAATAATAATTTTTTGAAAAGTATTTCTGTAAAAAAAATAATATTCTGCAAATCTACAGATCATAATTTATATTTGTGTTTAGTTTCAAGTGAAAATACTGTATAGTTTTTTTGTAAAGTGTACGACAAAGTGTCATTTGAGTGGACTAGTAGAGGATTCGCTTCGCTCATCCTAATAATCTCAAAATAAGGGGAAATATTAAGTAGTATGATTTTTTTATCATATACATTTTTTATAGTATCGTTTTGTGGGAAAACAATTTTTTTACAGTAATACAATAAAACCTCTTAGTAGCGGCTCCCACTGGGATCATGATAAAGTAACCGTACCTCAGAGTTTGCTGTTATTCAGAGATAACGCATTTTGAAAACTCAAATTACATTACATTAAAATCAAAACTATCGACCAAAATTATTTTATTTCTACAGTTAAAAAATGCATACTAGCATTTTACATTAAAGGTTGTTGAATTCGTTATCATTTTGAATGCGAGCAAAATTTTTAATTTCACTTTTTCTGTATAATTCCCGGGGCATTCTCTTGTAAAATTGATCTAGAATTCGGAAGATTTTCCACGCGACAATGTGAAACTCATTCTATAACCAACTTATCAATCTACTCATAACCAGTTCTTCGACGTTTAAATTCATATTCACGCCTTGAGACGTCTTTTCTAAATTAAAAAAAAAAAAAAAAAAAAAAAAAAAAAAAAAAAAAAGACAGAATTTTATCAATTTGGATGCTTTAGCCATTCTTCATTTCAGCTAATTTTTGTGTACTTGCACCTTTTTTGCTATTTTGCAAAACTTTCAACTTAACACGCGGCTGATCACTCAGCGGCCGAATTCCCCTCGTTAATGTTAAATCTATGGCCGTTTGATGTATTCTTATATTCAAAGTATCTCCTCAGAGAATTAATATTTTTAATTTTTTTTTCTGTGTTCTCTTCTTACAGGATGTCGCTTTTTTCCCTAGTTGTCAAAATACTTCTAAAATTTATGCTGAATTTAATATTTTATGTTTTAATAAAATAAACTTTTTCAAAAAAAATATAACCGACTTCAATCAACGCTCTAAAAAGAGTTAAATAATTATTTAAAATACCCTAATGATGAATTGTTATCTAATAACCACACATCAGATATCATGTACCGACAAAAAAAATAGTTATAAGTTTAATACATAGAACTTAATATCCAGCAAACATGGTTTTTCGACAGAATATTTTTTACAAGAGATTAATTTACATATTTTTGATTTAATTTATGAATATATACATATAAAAAGTAATGAATTACTTTTTGAAGTTGGTGCCAAACGATCACAATCAATAATGAGTTTTACCATTTTATTTATGGTATTAGGCATAATATAATCACAATTCTTACTATACTTACAATAGTTTGGCACCAACTTCAAAAAGTAATTCATTACTTTTTATATGTATATATTCATAAATTAAATCAAAAATATGTAAATTAATCTCTTGTAAAAAATATTCTGTCGAAAAACCATGTTTGCTGGATATTAAGTTCTATGTATTAAACTTATAACCATTTTTTTTGTCGGTACATGATATCTGATGTGTGGTTATTAGATAACAATTCATCATTAGGGTATTTTAAATAATTATTTAACTCTTTTTAGAGCGTTGATTGAAGTCGGTTATATTTTTTTTGAAAAAGTTTATTTTATTTCTTACTTTTTAGTTATTTATACCGTAATACTTAGTTTAATCGGTTGGATAGTTGCGGTGTAATCGGTGAACATATATAAAAAAGAAGTACGTACGCGGTCGAATTGATGATAACCTTCTCTCGTTTTTTAAGTCAGTTAAAGAAATTATAATACGGAAAAATACTGTATGTTACACATGGATGTCAGGAATGGGGTTCGAACCCACGATCTCTTTCGAGAACCAGAGATTAAATCGGTCGCCTTAGGCCGCTCGGCTACCCTAACTGCAATCTAAACGGTGAAAACGCCATATTACTTTTCTAAAGTCTATTATTTTAGCATACTTTCACTGATAAAGTACTGAGTTGGTAAAAGATCTCTGATACTCTGTGCTAACGTTTAAAAACAAAATATTCTTAATAGCAAAATTAGTATTTAATTTGTAAAATATATGTGTAAAAAGAATAATACGGAAAAGGCTTTTGCATATATGTATGTCAGGAGTGGGGTTCGAAACCACGTTCTCTTTCGAGAACCAGAGCTTAAATTACGCGCATTAGACCGCTCGGCTATCCTGGTTGCAATCCACTCAGAGAACTTATTCAAGGTCATGTTATTTTTCGAAAGTCTATTATTTTAGCACACTTTCACTGATAAAGTACTGAGTTGGTAAAAGATCTCTGATACTCTGTGCTAACGTTTAAAAACAAAATATTCTTAATAGCATAATTAGTATTTAATTTGTAAAATATTTGTGTAAAAAGAATAATACGGAAAAGGCTTTTGCATTATATGTATGTCAGGAGCGCGGTTCGAACCTCTGCTCTCTTTCGAGAACCAGAGCTTAAATCAGGCGCCTTAGACCGCTCGGCTATCTTGACTACAATCTATTTGGTGAACTTACTCAACGTCATATTACTTTTCGCAAGTCTATTATTTTAGCACTCTTTCACTGATAAAGTATTGAGTTGGTAAAATATCTCTGATATTCTGTGCTAACGGTTAAATACAAAATATTCTTAATAGCATAATTAGTATTTAATTTGCAAAATATATGTGTAAAAATTATAATACGGAATAGGCTGTTGTACACATGTATGTCGGAAGTGGGGTTCGAACCCATGCTCTCTTTCGAGAACCAGATCTTAAATCTGGGGCCTTAGACCGCTCGGCCATCCTGACTGCACTCCATGGTAGGAAATCATTCAACAGTTTTAATTAGCGAAAAATAACTAATTTTAATAGTTTTTGCCCGTTTACTAAAAAATTACTGAACCAATTTCTATGAAATGGAAGTGGTACCAATCGGAGAGTAAGTTCTTTAATTTAACATTAAAACCAAATTAATCTGCTGGATAGTTTCGGCGTAATCGGTGAACATACATTAAAAAAATACACATGCGATGAATTGATAACCTCCTCTCCTTCTTGAAGTCGGTTAAAATATTCTTAATAGCATAATTAGTATTTAATTTTTAAAATATATATGTAAAAATTATAATACGGAATAGGTTCGGAAACTTATTCAATGTCATGTTACTTTTTGCAAGTCAATTATTTTAGCACTCTTTCACTGTAAAGTATTGAGTTGATAAAAGATCTCTGATACTCTGTGCTAACGGTTAAATACAAAATATTCTTAATAGCATAATTAGTATTTAATTTGTAAAAATTATAATACGGAAAATTATTGTACACACGTATGTCAGGAGTGGGTTTCGAACCCATTGTCACTTTCGAGAACCAGAGCTTAAATGAGGCGCTTTAAACCACTTGGCCATCCTGACTTCACTGAATTGTAAGAACTAATTCAACAGTTTTAATTACCGAAAAAACACAAATATTTATAGTTTTTGCTTAATTACTAAAAAACTACTGAACCAATTTCTATGAAATGGATGTGGTACCAATCCAAGAGTAAGCTCTTTAATTTAACACCAAAACCAAATTAATCGGCTGCATAGTTTCGGAGTAATCGGTGAACATACATAAATAAAAAAAACTTATTCAATGTCATGTTACTTTTTGCAAGTCAATTATTTTAGCACTCTTTCACTGATAAAGTATTGAGTTGATAAAAGATCTCTGATACCCTGTGCTAACGGTTAAATACAAAATATTCTTAATAGCATAATTAGTATTTAATTTGTAAAATATATATGTAAAAATTATAATACGGAAAATTATTGTACACACGTATGTCAGGAGTGGGGTTCGAACCCACTGTCACTTTCGAGAGCCAGAGCTTAAATCAGGCGCTTTAAACCGCTCGGCCATCCTGACTTCACTCAACGGTAGGAACTAATTCAACAGTTTTAATTAGCGAAAAAACACTAATTTTAATAGTTTTTGCTTAATTACTAAAAAACTACTGAACCAATTTCTATGAAATGGATGTGGTACCAATCCGAGAGTAAGCTCTTTAATTTAACACCAAAACCAAATTAATCGGCTGCATAGTTTCGGAGTAATCGGTGAACATACATAAAAAAAAATCTTATTCAATGTCATGTTACTTTTTGCAAGTCAATTATTTTAGCACTCTTTCACTGATAAAGTATTGAGTTGATAAAAGATCTCTGATACTCTGTGCTAACGGTTAAATACAAAATATTCTTAATAGCATAATTAGTATTTAATTTGTAAAATATATATGTAAAAATTATAATACGGAAAATTATTGTACACACGTATGTCAGGAGTGAGTTCGAACCCACTGTCACTTTCGAGAGCCAGAGCTTAAATCAGGCGCTTTAAACCGCTCGGCCATCCTGACTTCACTCAACGGTAGGAACTAATTCAACAGTTTTAATTAGCGAAAAAACACTAATTTTAATAGTTTTTGCTTAATTACTAAAAAACTACTGAACCAATTTCTATGAAATGGATGTGGTACCAATCCGAGAGTAAGCTCTTTAATTTAACACCAAAACCAAATTAATCGGCTGCATAGTTTCGGAGTAATCGGTGAACATACATAAAAAAAAATCTTATTCAATGTCATGTTACTTTTTGCAAGTCAATTATTTTAGCACTCTTTCACTGATAAAGTATTGAGTTGATAAAAGATCTCTGATACTCTGTGCTAACGGTTAAATACAAAATATTCTTAATAGCATAATTAGTATTTAATTTGTAAAATATATATGTAAAAATTATAATACGGAAAATTATTGTACACACGTATGTCAGGAGTGGGGTTCGAACCCACTGTCACTTTCGAGAACCAGAGCTTAAATCAGGCGCTTTAAACCGCTCGGCCATCCTGACTTCACTCAACGGTAGGAACTAATTCAACAGTTTTAATTAGCGAAAAAACACTAATTTTAATAGTTTTTGCTTAATTACTAAAAAACTACTGAACCAATTTCTATGAAATGGATGTGGTACCAATCCGAGAGTAAGCTCTTTAATTTAACACCAAAACCAAATTAATCGGCTGCATAGTTTCGGAGTAATCGGTGAACATACATAAAAAAAAATCTTATTCAATGTCATGTTACTTTTTGCAAGTCAATTATTTTAGCACTCTTTCACTGATAAAGTATTGAGTTGATAAAAGATCTCTGATACTCTGTGCTAACGGTTAAATACAAAATATTCTTAATAGCATAATTAGTATTTAATTTGTAAAATATATATGTAAAAATTATAATACGGAAAATTATTGTACACACGTATGTCAGGAGTGGGGTTCGAACCCACTGTCACTTTCGAGAGCCAGAGCTTAAATCAGGCGCTTTAAACCGCTCGGCCATCCTGACTTTACTCAACGGTAGGAACTAATTCAACAGTTTTAATTAGCGAAAAAACACTAATTTTAATAGTTTTTGCTTAATTACTAAAAAACTACTGAACCAATTTCTATGAAATGGATGTGGTACCAATCCGAGAGTAAGCTCTTTAATTTAACACGAAAACCAAATTAATCGGCTGCATAGTTTCGGAGTAATCGGTGAACATACATAAAAAAAAATCTTATTCAATGTCATGTTACTTTTTGCAAGTCAATTATTTTAGCACTCTTTCACTGATAAAGTATTGAGTTGATAAAAGATCTCTGATACTCTGTGCTAACGGTTAAATACAAAATATTCTTAATAGCATAATTAGTATTTAATTTGTAAAATATATATGTAAAAATTATAATACGGAAAATTATTGTACACACGTATGTCAGGAGTGGGGTTCGAACCCACTGTCACTTTCGAGAACCAGAGCTTAAATCAGGCGCTTTAAACCGCTCGGCCATCCTGACTTCACTCAACGGTAGGAACTAATTCAACAGTTTTAATTAGCGAAAAAACACTAATTTTAATAGTTTTTGCTTAATTACTAAAAAACTACTGAACCAATTTCTATGAAATGGATGTGGTACCAATCCGAGAGTAAGCTCTTTAATTTAACACCAAAACCAAATTAATCGGCTGCATAGTTTCGGAGTAATCGGTGAACATACATAAAAAAAAATCTTATTCAATGTCATGTTACTTTTTGCAAGTCAATTATTTTAGCACTCTTTCACTGATAAAGTATTGAGTTGATAAAAGATCTCTGATACTCTGTGCTAACGGTTAAATACAAAATATTCTTAATAGCATAATTAGTATTTAATTTGTAAAATATATATGTAAAAATTATAATACGGAAAATTATTGTACACACGTATGTCAGGAGTGGGGTTCGAACCCACTGTCACTTTCGAGAACCAGAGCTTAAATCAGGCGCTTTAAACCGCTCGGCCATCCTGACTTCACTCAACGGTAGGAACTAATTCAACAGTTTTAATTAGCGAAAAAACACTAATTTTAATAGTTTTTGCTTAATTACTAAAAAACTACTGAACCAATTTCTATGAAATGGATGTGGTACCAATCCGAGAGTAAGCTCTTTAATTTAACACCAAAACCAAATTAATCGGCTGCATAGTTTCGGAGTAATCGGTGAACATACATAAAAAAAAATCTTATTCAATGTCATGTTACTTTTTGCAAGTCAATTATTTTAGCACTCTTTCACTGATAAAGTATTGAGTTGATAAAAGATCTCTGATACTCTGTGCTAACGGTTAAATACAAAATATTCTTAATAGCATAATTAGTATTTAATTTGTAAAATATATATGTAAAAATTATAATACGGAAAATTATTGTACACACGTATGTCAGGAGTGGGGTTCGAACCCATTGTCACTTTCGAGAGCCAGAGCTTAAATCAGGCGCTTTAAACCACTTGGCCATCCTGACTTCACTCAATTGTAAGAACTAATTCAACAGTTTTAATTACCGAAAAAACACAAATTTTAATAGTTTTTGCTTAATTACTAAAAAACTGCTGAACCAATTTCTATGAAATGGATGTGGTACCAATCCGAGAGTAAGCTCTTTAATTTAACACCAAAACCAAATTAATCGGCTGCATAGTTTCGGAGTAATCGGTGTACATACATAAAAAAAAAAAATACATACGCGTCGAATTGATAACCTCCTCTCCTTTTTGAAGTCGGTTAAAAACTAGCAAAAACCAAGCTTTGTTTGGATTCGCGAAGCTTTATTTCAAAAGAAAATATTTAAAGTAACAATAACAATTTTTTGCATCTTAATTAAGCAAAAATGTTATTTTATTTCTTGGAGGATTTTAATTTTAGAAATGTAAATTCAGTGAAATTCCATAAGTTGTTTTTAACCAACAAACATATTAAAAATAATACTAATGGTAATTACTTCATAGTAATAAATACGTTTTATTTGGTTCACTTTTCAACCTTCGTATTCAAATAATACTTTACATAACGAATTTAACAATTAATTTTATTTGTTTACAATAATTTCGTTTCTACTTTACAAAAAAAAAAAAAAAAAAAAAAAAAAAAACAGAAGTATTGTTTGCCTAAATGATTTCATACAATAAAAATAAATTGAGTATTTGAATTCTTAACACTGAGAAATTTTTTTATAATTAAACGCAAATAATTGAATTATTACAAATTTTAATCCTTCTATAGTAAAAAAAAACTAGCCTTAAAAGGAATGACTCCTGGAATGATGCTGATGTGGAAGATTTCCGGAAGTAACGAATCCGGGTTGTCCACTCCTTCCATGAGTCGAATAGACCAATCAGGAAAGGGCTCCGTCTGTGCATCGCCATATGGGTTACCATAAAGAGAGGAAAGGTTACCATCGCCAACAATCGCCAAGTTTGTCGCCAACTTGGCGATATATCGCCAAATTTGGCGACCAAAATTAGTTGTCAAAAGTGACGCCAATTTGGCGATAACTGTAATATTTCGCCAAATTTTTAATTTATTTACAACATCAGTCGTTTGACAACATCAGTCATTTGACAACATCAGTCATTGTTTGACAACATCTGTCATTTATTTACAACATCAGTCATTTGAGAGGTTTGCAACTGCTTATTCATTTAAAGGATGTCTTGTGTGTTATCCCCCATTCTGCTCCCCAGGGGGGACACATTTTTAATTTCTTTACAACACCAGTCGTGTTACACAAGATTTGAAAGGTCTGCAACTGCTTATTCATATTATGGATGTCTTGTGTGTCACCCCCACACTCTGCTCTCCCCAGGGGGTCACATTTTTAATTTCTTTACAACACCAGTTGTGTGACACATCATTTGAAAGGTCTGCAACTGCTTATTCATATTATGGATGTGTTGCGTGTCATCCCCCACTCTGCCCCCCAGGGGGGCACATTTTTAATTTCTTTACAACACCAATTGTGTGACACATCATTTGAAAGGTCTGCAACTGTTTATTCATTTTATGGATGTCTTGTGTGTCACCTCCCCTCTGCCCCCCAGGGGGTCACATTTTTAATTTCTTTACAACACCAGTTGTGTGACACATCATTTGAAAGGTCTGCAACATCTTATTCATATTATGGATGTGTTGTGTGTCATCCCCCACTCTGACCCCCAGGGGGGCACATTTTTAATTTCTTTACAACACCAGTCGTGTGACACATCATTTGAAAGGTCTGCAAATGCTTCTTCATATTATGGGTGTCTTGCGTGTCACCCTCCACTCTACCCCCCAGAGGGGTGCACATTTTAAATTTCTTTACAACACCAGTCGTGTGACACATCATTTGAAAGGTCTGCAACTGCTTATTCATGTTTTGGATGTCTTGTGTTTCCCCCCCCCTACTGTGTCCACCCAGGGGGCACATTTTTAATTTCTTTACATCACCAGTCGTGTGACACATCATTTGAAAGGTCTGCAACTGCTTATTCATATTATGGATGTCTTGTGTGTCACACCCCCACGCTCTTCCCCGCCAGAGGGGGGGGGCATTTTTAATTTCTTTACAACACCAATCGTGTGACACATCATTTGAGAGGTCTGCAACTGCTTATTAATATTATGGATGTCTTGTGTGTCACCTCCCACTCTACCCCCCCAGGGGAAGACATTTTTAATTTCTTTACAACACCAGTCGTGTGACGCATCATTTGAAAGGTCTGCAACTGCTTAATCATATTATGGATGTCTTGTGTTTCACACCCCCTGCCCCCCTGGGGGGCACATTTTACTATTTCACATTTTACTGTTACACATTTTACATTAATTTCTTTACAACACCAGTCGTATGACACATCATTTGAAAGGTATGCAACTGCTTATTCATGTTTTGGATGTCTTGTGTTTCCCCTCCTACTGTGTCCCCCCAGGGGGCACATTTTTAATTTCTTTACATCACCAGTCGGATGACACATCATTTGAAAAGTCTGCAACTGCTTATTCATATTATGGATGTCTTGTGTGTCATCTCCCAGTCTGCACCCCCACGGGGGGCACATTTTTAATTTCTTTACAACACCAGTCGTATGACACATCATTTGAAAGGTCTGCAACTGCTTATTCATATTATGGATGTCTTGTGTGTCATCCCCCAGTCTGCACCCCCAGGGGGGGGCACATTTTTAATTTCTTTACAACACCAGTCGTGTGACACTTCATTTCAAAGGTCTGCAACTGCTTATTCATAATATGGATGTCTTGTGTGTCACCCCCACTCTGCCCCCCTAGGGGGGGCACATTTTTAATTTCTTTACAACACCAGTCGTGAGACACTTCATTTGAAAGGTCTGCAACTGCTTATTCATATTATGGATGTGTTGTGTGTCATCCTCCCCTCTGCCCCCCCAGGGGTGGCACATTTTTAGTTTCTTTACAACATCAGTCGTGTGACACATAATTTGTAAGGTTTGCAAATGCTTATTCATATTATGGATGTATTTTGTGTCTCCCCATTCTGTCCCCCCAGGGAGGCACATTTTAAATTTCTTTACAACATCAATTGTGTGACACATCATTTGAAAGGTCTGCAACTGCTTATTCATATTATGGAAGTCTTGTGTGTCACCACCCCACTCTGCCCCCCGGGGGGCACTTTTTAATTTCTTTGCAACACCAATTATGTGACATATCATTTTAAAGGTCTGCAACTGTTTATTCATATTATGGATGTGTTGTGAGTCACCAGCCACTCTGCCTCCCAGGGGGGGCACATTTTTGATTCTTTAGAACACCAGTCGTGTGACACATCATTTGAAAGATCTGCAACTGCTTATTCATATTATGCATGTCTTGTGTGTCACCACCCACTCTGCCCCACAGGGGAGCACATTTTTAATTTCTTTGCAACACCAATTGTGTGACACATCATTAGAAAGGTCTGCAACTGCTAATTCATATTATGGATGACTTGTGTGTCACCACCCCACTCTGCCCCCGAGGGGGGTGAACATTTTTTATTTCTTTACAAAACCAGTCATGTGACATATCATTTGAAAGGTCTGCAACTGCTTATTCATTGTATGGATGTCTTGTGTGTTCACGCTTTTCATAGGTGCACCAGATTTGCCGCAATATTTTCTAAAGCCCATTTGGCGAAAATGTCTTTGTGGTATAACGCTTGCATATACATTTTTAATTATTTTCTATTATTTTCAAAAGGAACTTACAGTAAATAAAAAAATATATAATTAATAACTTTAGAAAAATAATAACTTATATAATAAAAAAAATGAATATAAATAAACATTTTATTAGTAAAAAAACAATATTACCCAGGCTACTATTTCGGACAAAATAATGCCACTTTCACGCCAATTATGTGACATTTGTGCTCATTTTTCACCAAATTTCCTGTTGTAGATCTTTGAAATTTGGAATGCGTATGAATACCTGGGAGCAATACTGGAATTGGACATTGATTTTTTTTAATTCGACACCTAATTGGTAAAATGAGGGTTATTTTTTAAAGATTTATACAACTTTTTCTGCCCAAGAAAGACACTTACCTATTTTTGTATACAAGAAGAAGTAAATGGTATGTAAAACAATGATATTATCCGTATATAGAATGCTCAAAGCGATATAAGCACTGGGTTTGGCGAGATTTTTTTTATGTCAGTTTGGCGAAAATATCAAACAGGACATTGGTTACCATTGAATCCTGCTTATTCTTGTTCTTCCTCACAATGCATTCATTGTATATAAGTTTTTTTTCCCACTATACATTTCAGCTAATTATTAGATTATCTACTGTATTTAAAATGGATGAAACAGAGATTCATAGAAAAAGAAGATTATGCAATGAACGTCAAAAGAGATGGATGGAGAAACAAAAATTTCAAAATAAAACAATTGAACGTATTAAAATCAGTGATCATATTGAACCTTCGGAAGATCCAAAGCTTCAGGTACATGTAAATAAGAAAGAAAACAAAACAAGAAACTTATTTCATGTTTTGCCTTTAGAAATATCTGGTGTAACATCCACAGATGAAACAAATACTTTTCCACTTTTTAATGAAACCGTTTCTTCTGAGGAAATAACAAAAGAAATGAAGATTCAACAAAAAAGAATATTAAACAATGAATATAAAAAAACATGGAGGGCAAAACTAACTGACAAATCTAAAGAAACAATAATGTACAAGTAGAAGAGTTTAGAACATATCTCAGAATATTTTAGAAAGAAAAAAAAAAGCACAAGGTAAAAAAACACAGGCTCGGTATGCTGCCAAAAAAGAAAAACATATCTTTCAATCAATCTATTGAAAATCAAAGAGGGGGGGGGTTATGCTATGCTTCGACTAATGAGGAGAGGGGTTGTTAAATTTGGTGTGCGTCATTTTTCACTGGCTGTTGTTTTCGGTCGACAACCTAATTAGAGTACATGGAGTAATTATAAAAAAAAATAATAATAAAAATACGCACGCAGTAATACTGATGATCAATGAAACATTTTAAAAATTAATCAACTAGGAAAATAAATCTGTTACTTTAAAAAAAAAAAATACTTTGATTTTGAGCTTTTGTGGTAATCTCTTAATAGCATTTTTTAATCACTAAAAGATTTTTTTATACTTCGCGTGTGAAAATTAGAAACAATTACGTGTTTTAATAAAATATTGCTTTTTATGACATCATTTTCTTTTTTTATTTATTTTTAGTGCATGTTTCGTTTTAACTTACATTTTGTTTGCGTGTGGAAGTCAATTCTTGTCACTTATTTTTCGTCACGTTTGTCATAGATGCACCAGATTTGGCGCAATATTTTGTAAAGCCCATTTGGCGAAAACGTCGTTGTGGAATAACGCTTGCATATACATTTTAAATTATTTACTATTATTTTCAAAAGGAACTTACAGTAAATAAAAAAATATATAATTAATAACTATAGAAAAATAATAATTTATATAATTAAAAAAATGAATATAAATAAGCATTTTATTAGGAAAAAACAATATTAGCCGGGTTACTATTTCGGACAAAATAATCCCATTTTCACGCCAATTATGTGACATCTGTGCTCATTTTTCACCAAATTTCCTGCTGTAGAGCTTTGAAATTTGGAATACGTATGAATACCTGGGAGCAATACAGGAATTGGACATTGATTTTTTTTTTTCTTAATTCGACAACTAATTGGTACAATGGGGGTTATTTTTTAAAGATTTATACAACTTTTTCTGCGCAAGAAAGACACTTACTTATTTTTATATACAAGAAGAAGTAAATGGTATATAAAACAATGATATTATCCATAAATAAAATGCTCAAAGCGATACAAGCACTGGGTGTTGCGTCCATGGTTTGTTTATCGGCACGCACTTCTCTTTTAATATTTAAGTTGTTTTCCTTGCATGGCAATTGACTTTTTATTTTTTGTTGTTCTAAAGAGTCATCCATGAGAGAGGTGGCTATTTTTACGTCTGTAAGTAACTATAATATTTTATATAAACGAATGATCTTTTTAATAGTTTAAAATAAATAACACGCAACCCGACAATACTGGGTTTGGCGAGATTTTTTTTATGTCAGTTTGGCGAAAATATCAAACAGGACATTGGTTACCATGGAATCCCACTTATTCTTGTTCTTCCTCACAATGCATTCATTGTATATAAGCTTTTTTTCCCCACTATACATTTCAGCTAATTATTAGATTATCTATTGTATTTAAAATGGATGAAACAGAGATTCAAAGAAAAAGAAGATTATCCAGTGAACGTCAAAAGAGATGGAGAGAAAAACAAAAATTTCAAAATAAAACAGACAAAATAAATCAAACAAATACTTTTCCAGTTTTTAAAGAAGCAGTTTCTTCTGAGGAAATAACAAAAGAAAGGAAGATTCAACAAAAAAGAATATTAAACAATGAATATAAAAAAATATGGAGGGCAAAACTAACTGACAAATCTAAAGAAACAATATGTACAAATAGAAGAGTACAGAACATATCTCACAATATTTTAGAAAAAAAACAAGCTCAAGGTAGAAAAGCACAGGCTCGGTATGCTGCCAAAAAGAAAAACATATCTTTCAAGCAATCTATTGAGAATCCTTCTGGAAAATTAAGTAATATTGTAGAAGTGGAGATTTCTAATGAAAGTACAAGTAATATTTTGTGTAATGCTGGTCCCTCTAGAAATGGTGCTCTTGAAGAAATAGGGTGTACACACAATTCTGCAATGCTGCATCCATTAAACAGTTCGGTGACAAATGCTTCTAATAAAGAATATCAGGAAATTTTTAATTCTACTGAATATGCTGGAAAAGAAATACAACAAAAAAGATGGACAAGTATGAAAATTATTGCTGATTGTGAAGCTTCTGAAGAAGCAAAGGCACAACTAGCAGAAAATAGGAAAAAAGCAACAGCAAAAAGACATTCTGTTTTACCTTCTGAAACATGTGCTGTAGGTCCTTCTGGAATATTGTGCAACACTAGCTATTTAGAAAATACTGCAAAAGAATTGGAACAAAAAAGATTTAAACATTTAAAAATAAGTGCTGAAACGAAACCTTATAAAGAGGCTAAGACTCGATTAATTTCAAACAGGAAAAAAACAATAGCGGCAAACAAACTTCATGTTTTGACCTCTTCAATATGTGCTGCAGAATGCATAGTGGAATCGCAGGAGTCAATAAATGTAAAAGAAAAAGATTCACATTCTTCAAATTCAATAATATTGCTGCCATTCAAAAATGCAGGCACATCATGTAGAAATACAACAGTTTTTCCTGAAGTAGGTCCTTCTATAATATGCAACACTGAACCTTATTCGAAGTTTATTGAAAGTTCTCTTGAAGAAATAGTACAAAAAAGGCATAAAGGTTTGAAAATTTATGCAGAAAATGAACCTTCTGAAGAAGCAAAGGCTCGACTAGCTGCAAATAGGGAAAAAGCAAGAGCAGCAAATAGACTTCATATTTTGGGTACTACAACATATGCTACAAATCTTACAGAAAAAACAACCAATTTTTCACATTTTGAGGAGACAATGTCTGAAGTAGTAACACAAGAAAGAAATATAAATTTTATTGTAGCAGCTCAGTCTCAAGACAGAATAAATGTTCTAGAAGAAAAAGTTGGACACTCTGCACACAATTCTATAATATTGCAACCGTTAAACAGTTCTATCAGAAATATTTCTCATAAAGAATACAAAGCTATTTCTCATAAAGAAAAAAAAATCAGAGTCTCTAAAAAGAAATATCTTTTTGCTGCAGATATCAGTCTTTGCTCAGTATGCAATGTTGAAAAACATTCTTTAGGTGAATATAATATGGAATGTATTCACTGTGGAGCTATTCATTTTAAAGAACAGAAAGGAAGAACTGTGAATTCTTGTTGTCATGGTGGTGTTGTTAATATACCTCCTCTTTCTGAGTATCCAACGGAACTTAAAGATTTACTTACATCAAATAATCCAGACGCAAAACATTTTAGAGCAAACATTAAGGCTTACAACTCATCGTTTGCTTTTGCTACGTTTGCAGCTAATATCGAAGATGTGCAAGGAAGAGGTCCTCCCCTTATTAAAATTCAAGGTCAGGTTTATCATTATGCATCTACTTCACTTGAAAACTTTAAAGGAAATCGACCTCGAAATGGACAGATTTATATTTATGATGATGAAGAAAAGGCAGCAAATCTGCGCATGAATTCTGAATATTCAGAAATTAATCTTAAAGTTGAAAAACTTCTCAGACGTATAAATCCTTATGCAAAAAATTACAGAATGTTACGTGAATTAAATACAACTGATGGACCGGAATACGTTTTAAATTTTATAACCTACAAGTTTGATGATCAGCGAAGGTATAATAAACCAACAACTTCAGAAGTTGCTTTTATAATTGAGTCAAAAGATAATTGTATCCCATGTGTGGATCTTAAAGTTTATTCAAAACAAGAAAATGGCACTGAGACCACTATTATCAGTCAAACCTCGCAACATGCAGATCCCATGACATTTCCCATATTATTTCCTCATGGTGATCTAGGATGGACTTACAATATGTTGTCGAAAAAGGGTACAAAGATTACACCTTTACAATATTTTGGTCATCGTTTAGCATTACGGAAGAATAAATTTAATCCTTTGCTAAATGCTGGAAAACTTACACAGCAGTATATCATTAATTGTTATGTATTAGTTGAACGTCAACGTTTAGATTTCATAAGATTCAACCAGCAACAACTCAGATCGGAATGTTACCAGGGATTAGTCGATCACTTAGAAAGAAGTGTATTAAATGAGGAAAATACAGTACGACTTGGTAATGCTGTTATTCTACCTGCAACTTATATTGGTTCTCCTCGAAGTTTACAACAATTGTATCAAGATTCCATGGCAATATGCCGAAAGGTTGGAAGACCCGACTTTTTTATAACAATGACTTGTAACCCAAAATGGACAGAGATTACAAACGTTCTTAAAAATTACTTTTCTCCTGGAACAACTGTAAATGATATTCCAACTATAGTAACAGATATTTTTCAGGCTAAAGTAAAGGAATTGATTAAAGATACTGTAGAAAGACAATTGCTTGGACCCATTGTTGCATATGTGTATACAATCGAATTCCAGAAACGAGGTCTTCCACATGCCCATATCTTAGCAGCATTGAGAACTGATTGCAAGCTTCTTCAGCCACAGGATGTAGATAGATTTGTATGTGCAGAATTATCTGATGAGGACTCTTCTCTACGTTACTACCAACTGAGACACATGATGCATGGTCCTCATGTAGAAGGTGTTCTTTGTTGGGATAAACAGAAGAATGAATGCTCAAAAAAATTTCCAAAAAATTTCTGTGAAGAGACTGATATGAGTGGAGATGGCTTTCCTAAGTACAGAAGAAGAAACAATACAGATAGACTTTATGCATATCATTCCAAAGTAAATGGCAAAGTTCACTATGTTGACAACAGAATGGTTGTTCCACATAACCCATACTTATTGAAGAAGTTTGATTGTCATTTAAATGTGGAATACTGCGCTTCAGTTATGGCAGTTAAATATATTCATAAATACATTCATAAGGGACATGATCGTGCAAGAATGGAGATGAAGCTTGGAGACACTAATGAGGTTCAAAAATATATTGACAGTCGATATATAAGTCCCATGGAAGCAGCTTGGAGATTAAATTCACTGCCCTTGCATGATAGAAGTCACACTGTTATAAGACTACCAGTGCACCTTGAGAATCAACAGTACGTCACATTTAAAGAAGGATCAGAACAAATAGCTCTAAATAAAGATTGCAAAACTATGTTACTTGGATGGTTCAATTTGAATAAAGAATGCGAATCTGCAAGAAAAATACATTATTGTAACATACCTGAACATTATTCCTGGAATGCAGGAAGCAAAAAGTGGATTCCAAGAAAGAGAGCTGATAAAGTAATTGGACGGATTGTTAATGTTTCCCCAAAAGATTCAGAACGATTCTTCCTAAAGCTAATTTTAAATAGAGTTGCTGGAGCGACATGCTTTGAAGATCTTCGCAGACATGAAGGAGTAATTTATTGCACTTATAGAGAAGCAACAATTGCAATGGGATTAACAGAAACCAGTGAAGAAGCTACTGCTGTGTTACAAGAAGCTGCATCTATTTTAATGCCAAGAGAGTTCAGAAAGTTCTTTGTATACTATGTTATAGGAGATGAACCGTCTAATGCTTTGCAACTGTGGGATACTTTCAAGCATCATCTAACTGATCGAAACAGTAGTGAATCTGAAGCTTTATTTGAGATTGAAGCTCATTTTCATGCAGATAATAGGTCTTGTAAGGAATTTGGATTGCCAGAACCACATTCTTTCCTCAATCCTCCAGATCATTTTTCTTTCGATAGTCATCTAAGGAAATGCACAGACATTGAGAGTAAATTTAATGTGGATCAGAGAAAGGTTTATGACAGGATCATACATTGCATTAGTGAAAATCAAGCTCAGTGTTTCTTCATAGATGGACCAGGTGGAACTGGGAAAACTTTTCTGTATAATGGGATGTATCACAAACTTATAACATTGCAGAAGAAAGTCATATGTATTGCATGGACTGGCATTGCATCCATTTTATTACCAGGTGGGACAACTTCTCACCGATTTTTCAACTTGCCTATAGATCTTAGAGAAGATGGTATTTGCTTTCTTAAGAAGCGTGACAAGCTTAGACTAAAAGAAATTGATGTAGTTATTTGGGATGAAGCAAGTATGATTCCAAGGAAAGCATTGGAGATTATTGATCGTACATTACGTGATGTTATGAATTGTGATATACATTTTGGAGGAAAAACAATTATACTTGGTGGGGATTTCAGACAAGTTCTACCAGTTGTAAAGAAAGCTTCCCGCGCATAAATTATTTCTCAGTGTTTGAAATCATCCACCCTTTGGAAACTGTTTGAAATTCATCATCTGAAGATTAACATGCGTGTAGCAACTGAGACAGGGAATTTTTCAAAATGGCTGCTACAGATTGGTAATGGAGATGTCAATGAGCTTGAAATTGAAACATCATCTGCTCTTTTTTGTTCCAACTTGGTACAGTGGTTTTTTGAAGATGTCACAGATTTTGCTATTGATCTTCAGTCAAGAATTATATTGTCTCCTCAAAATGATGAAGTTAACAGAGTTAATGAAAAAATTTTAGATAAGATACCTGGAAAAGAAATAATTTGCTACAGCATTGACAAGGCAACTTTGACTGGAATCGACAGAACTGACACTCGAGAAGAAGAAGCAACACTCAGATATCCTGATGAATACTTGCATTCACTCACCCCTTGTGGTATGCCACCTCACAAGTTAAAATTAAAAGTCGGATGCATAGTCATGTTGATTCGAAATTTATCAGTAGCTGACGGATTATGTAATGGAACACGTTTACTTGTTCAAAATATTCATGCTAGGATTTTAACTGCAAAAATTATTACTGGTGATCAAACTGGAACTATAGTTAATATTCCAAGAATTCAACTAGATACATCAGGAGGTCATGCCCAGCTGCCATTTGTATTATATCGCAGACAGTTTCCAGTTAGACTAGCTTATGCATTGACAATTAATAAATCCCAAGGACAAACATTTGAAAGAGTTGGACTTTACATTGACCGGCCAATTTTTGCACATGGTAAGTTGTATGTGGCGCTATCACGATGTACTTCTTCAAATAATATCAAGATTTTCATTAAGGATGGTCACAAGTTGGAGAACATTGTATACAAGGAAGTATTGTAACGTAAAAATATCAAGATTGTTGAAGTTTTGCACAAGTTCAGTTCTATATGGCACTATCACAATGCATTTCTTCAAATAATATCAAGATTTTCTTTCAGAATGGTCAGAAGTTGGAGAACCCCCTTACTTTGCATCAGTTAGCTGTAAAGGTAAAAATAAAAAATTTTAAAATGCTCACATTTAGAGTGACAACTCATTTTTTATCATTACCTGGGCTAAAACGAGTCCAGTACTTTACCTCCTGGGTAGACTTGGAAATGAGTACACTTCCTTTTTTTCCCCCTATGATGCTATTTTGGTAGATTTTCCTGGTTTTTATGGATATTTATTGCTCGGTATTTTAATAAGTGTACGTTTATGAGAGGAATACCAAAATTGAGTGTATGGAAAATAAAGTATCGCGAAGTGATTCCATGGGGTATTGGCGAGCGCAACAAGCAGGGGTAGCCTACCACATTTTAATCGCGAAACGCGGGGGGTTGGCGAGCGTAGCGAGCAGGTGGGCGGAGCCCTCCTAGCAAAAACCAAGCTTTGTTTGGATTCGCGAAGCTTTATTTCAAAAGAAAATATTTAAAGTAACAATAACAATTTTTTGCATCTTAATTAAGCAAAAATGTTATTTTATTTCTTGGAGGATTTTAATTTTAGAAATGTAAATTCAGTGAAATTCCATAAGTTGTTTTTAACCAACAAACATATTAAAAATAATACTAATGGTAATTACTTCATAGTAATAAATACGTTTTATTTGGTTCACTTTTCAACCTTCGTATTCAAATAATACTTTACATAACGAATTTAACAATTAATTTTATTTGTTTACAATAATTTCGTTTCTACTTTACAAAAAAAAAAAAAAAAAAAAAGTATTGTTTGCCTAAATGATTTCATACAATAAAAATAAATTGAGTATTTGAATTCTTAACACTGAGAAATTTTTTTATAATTAAACGCAAATAATTGAATTATTACAAATTTTAATTCATTAAAAAAATGCTATAATTTTCACGAAAAAAGATATTTTAAAAATTTTATAAAAGAAATCGCGAAATTATTATATGATTAAAAGGAATGAGACCAAAATGTGCGCCATTTCCAACCAATTTTAATAAAGTATTCTATTAAAATATAATTTTTGATGGAATAATGAAAATATATTTTATTTATTTAATGGGCCTTATTCTTCCTTTCGTTCGAGTCTACAAAAACCGCCGTTTTACCTTATGTGACTCCATAGGAACATTATCAATCGTACTCATTGCTCGCAGATGATTGCAAAAAATTTTGTTTACAGTTTAAAAAATATAAATAGTTTTAAATTTATATTACTTATCCATCATACGTAGTATAGGGTAAGTCTTGCAGTCGTTTTGAAAATGGAAAATTTTTTTTGACGGATTTACACGTTTTAGATACTGGAGATTTCGAAAAACATATTTTTAGAAAAAACAAATTGTCGTCCGTCCGTCTGTGTGTGTGTGTGTCTGTCTGTCTGTCTGTAACCGCTCTATCTCCCGAACAAATTGAGATAGAGACTTGAAATTTTGTATGTACTTAGTATGTAAGAATGGGACGAAGCCTATTTAATATCAGTAACCTCAATTATCCGGAACTATTTTATTCGGACTCTCAAAAAATTCATTCTGATGAAAGGTGTATAAAAATTTTCGAAATTTTTTATTTTAAGAAATGGATGTAAAAGGCAATAAAATAACACAAATTTTGCATAAAAAACGAAGTTGATCAGATTATTAGTTGCCAAGATATGTGTAATCCTGTTTTTCACATTCTTCGATTTTTCATGACTCTGTATTTCATTCAAATTTCAATTCACAGATATATTTTAATTGGAAATGAAGCGCTTAATCCAGTGCAGTAAATTTTTAATTAATATGATTATTATTTTTTGAGCTATAAGGATGTTTCTTTTACGCAATCCGGTACAACTCGAGTAATTGGCTCATCAGCAATTCATTAATGGAGCATTATTATGTATGTTAAAATTATTTATTTATGCGTTTAAATTTCATTTTGGAATTGCCATACATAGTTAACACGCGTTTTATTTTCATATTTTATATTATGATGGGTAAGTTTTACGGTGGCCCCCAACGACTAGTTTTTTAAACTGTAATCATCTAATAATTCATAAAGAAATGACGCCTTTTCTTCCTTCTGGCACGAAGCTAAAAATCGTTATTTTAACTTATATTACGTCACAGGAATCATGATTATACTTATAATTATTAATCCCATGATTTATTTCTTCTTTTGAAAATATCCTTGTTTCATTTTACTTACCCATCATACGTAGTATAGGGTAAGTCTTGCAATCGTTTTGAAAATCGAAAAAAAAATTTTGACGGATTTACACGTTTTAGATAGTGGAGATTCCGAAAAACATATTTTTAGAAAAAAAATTTTGCCGTCCGTCTGCCTGTCTGTCTTTAAACGCTCTATCTCCCGAACAAATTGAGATAGAGACTTGAAAATTTGTATGTAGTTAGTATGTAAGAATGGGACGAACCCTATTTAATATCAGCAACCTCGATTATCCGGAACTATTTTTTTCGGACTCTCGAAAAATTCGTTCTGATGAAAGGTATATAAAAATTTTCGAATTTTTTTGTTCTAAGGAATGGACGTAAAAGGCAATAAAATAACACACATTTTGCATATAGAACGAAGTCGATCGGATTATTAGTTGCCGAGATATTTGTAATCTTGTTTTCCACATTCTTGGATTTTTCATGACCCTGTATTTCATTCAAATTTCAATTCAGAAGTATATTTTAATTGGAAATGAGACGCTTAATCCGACGCAGTTAATTGTTAGTTAATAGAATTATTATTTTTGGAGTTATAAGGATGTTTCTTTTACGCAGTTCGGTACTACTTGAGTAGTTTGGCGTTTTATATAATTTGTCGAAATTGGTACATCAGCAGTTCTTTAATATAGCATTACTATGTATATTGACAATATTTAAATTTTGTTTATGAATTGCAATGCATTGTATAAATAGTTTCACATGTTTTATTTTCATATACATATCCATGATGGGTAAGTATTACGGTGTCCCCAACGACTAGTTTTATTTGCAAAAATGCGTCCGTAATGGAAATACATGTAAAATAAATTATTTAAAATAATAATTTTTTTAAAGGATATTCTGTAAAAAAAAATATATATATTCTGCAAATCTACAGATCATAATTTATTTTTGTGTTTAATTTACAGTCAAAATATTGAATAGTTTTTTTGTAAAGTGTACGACAAAATGTAATTTGAGTGGCCTAGTAGAGGATTCTCTTCGCTTATTCTAACAAGCTGGGACAAGCTTGAAACAAGACAAGTTGGGAGTAAAACTTTGACACTTCATATAAAATTATGCATAGATTTTAGAAATATTTTGAAAACTAAGAAAATAAAAGATGCATCCTTTACGAAGATAACACTGGAAAAAGAAGTTAAAAATATTATTTTTTCGAGGAGATATTTTGAATATAAAAATGTATCAAATGCACATAGACTTAACATTACGGAGAGACATTCGGCCGCTGAGTGACCAGCTGCCTTAAAGTTAAAAATTTTCACTTTAAACTCATTCTTTTAGTCATAAACACATATTACACATAGACAAGAAATATCCTCACACGATTCACAAAGAGTATAAATGAATAATGCTTGCTCACATTTAAATTTCATCTCTCCCATATTCCTCTCGCCACAACTATTTGCGAACAGGTTTTTGCTAAACAACCTTTAGATAATAGAAGAGAAATTTTAAGGACGATGAATAAGAAAATTACCTCCGCACTCTTCGCAATCCCAGTTGTACCGTATTTCCCCGCATTATCCGGCATGCCGCAAAATTCGAGGGAGACCAGATTTTTGAATATTAATCCCTGGTATTTCCCGGCATGCCGGGAAAAGCGAGGATCTTCGAAACAGAAAGGAATGAAATTCGTTAATTGTATTCAGCAGCAGTAATTTCTGTTGAGGGGAGGGGGTGGAGCATGATACAGAGTTTGTTCCCAATTTTCTAATTATTTATTGTATTTTTTTAACATATTCAAGAGAATATAAAAGTGTTTCATGTGTCTCATACCATTTCACGGTAGGTTTTCTCCCCAGCACTCATCCGATATTTACAGTGTAGAAATAGAATATTTCATAAATTACTTCATGAACAGAAATATTCATATACACTGGTGTCCAAAAGTTAAGCATAATTTGTAATTAAGTAATTATTTTTAAGTAATGAAAGAAATATGAATCGGAATGTGCTGAAACTCCAGGTGTGTAAACAAAATAGTACGCGTCACATATTTTCGCGAAGAGTTTTCCCCGAAATCGAACAGGGGACCGTCAACAAATTGAAAAAGAACGAAGATCTTTTGGATAACCCTGTCAAAACTAATGTAGCAAAAGCGTTCAAACTGCACATTATGATTAACTGGCTTATTGTAATGTACTGTGTTAATTTTTACAAGGATAGCATGTATATTCGTAGAGAAATTAAGGTTTTTATAAAAACAGTCCTAAGTTTTTTGCTTATAATTTGCAGAGTTCTTAGTATAAAATAATGTTCTTTTTTGAAAAAATGACAAACATCATTGTACACAATACCCTGTCATCAGAATTAAAAAATAATAAAAATTGTATGACAAATGAGCAGGTTTACTAAATAATTTTTTACTGCGCATGCGTGAACGCTATTAAAATTTCATTTGCATATTATGTTAGTTAAATGTATAGAGCAACTTTTGTGAAAGTCTCAAAAACATAGCTTAAAAATTCTGAAAATTATCGTTGATAGAATAAGATCAAAATCCTTTATTCCCTAAATGAAGCAAAAAGATGAGGGGCTGTATCCATATTCCATTGTTTAGTGCCTACACAATATTGCACGTACAACTATAGGGTAACATCCCCAGTAATTGACACATTAAGAATTTGTCTTTAAACTTAGTTGAATTTTCATTACAAAGAAATAAGATATTTACTTGGAAATATTTTTAAATCAAAGAATGTATATCTGTGCATCTATTTTGCCCACTAAAAGCAAAAAAATTTGAAAAAGTATTTTTATAAAAATATATTTATAAAAAGTTGCTGAAATCATCAGTAATTGGC
Organism: Maratus speculifer; assembly: GCA_964019185.1. Taxonomy (NCBI): domain Eukaryota; kingdom Metazoa; phylum Arthropoda; class Arachnida; order Araneae; family Salticidae; genus Maratus; species Maratus speculifer. Next base: position 272,182,550 of record OZ025289.1, on the reverse strand, counting down.
ACCTAGAGCACCAATGTATGACACCTTGTGATCCAGTAATTGGCATATGTTTATATTAAAAAAAAACTTTACATTTTGCATTGGGTTTAATCGCTTTAAATTAATTTACTGTAGATGAAGATGCCGTATTTCAGGTTTTTGAGAGTAAGAAATCAGCATATTAATCTGAAATGTGAACACTTTAAAACAATACAATATACTTATATTAATACCCAGTAATTGTCATGTTGCCCCCGGTAATTGTCATATGAAGCTTTAATGGATTCCAATTACTGATACTATTCCATATTTTCAAATAAAAACAAATGATAAATAAAATTAGTTCTATAACTTTAAAAATACTTCCAAAATAAGTGGTTTAATCTCAAATTCCTTTTAATTGGAATAGGTGCCAATTACCAGGAACTAGCGAAATTGAAGCACCATTAATTGGCGTCTATCATTAATTCAGAAATCCAAATGTTTGTGTCAAAAATACTTTTATACAGTTAAATTAAACCCTTTCAATTAAACAAAACTGTTGTCAATTAAAATTTAAAATATATTATAAATCAAATAATAATGAGTTAAAAAGCATGCCTTTCTTAAGCCAGATAAGAAGCATTTGCAACAAAAATGGCTAATTTGATACAAACCATAATTGTTTCTCTTTTCTAGGCACTATTGTCATCTAGTAGCATAAATCAAAGTTATAATATTTAAAGTAAATGATCATATAACAGGTATATGGTCTTGCATTTTTAAAAGACTGGATATAAATCTTATTTTAGGACATGTTTGTAGGATGTGCCATTTACTGGTGCATGCCAATTACTGGGGATGTTACCCTATTCAGGTAAAACCCCTGATTTTTTTTGCTTCCTTTAGGAATAACGGATTTTGAGTTGATTCTATAGGCGACCATTTACAGAATTTTCAAGCTATGTTTTTGAAACTTTTACAGAAGTTGCTCTATACATTTAGCTAACACAATATGCAAATGACATTTTGATTTCGTTGACACATGCGCAATGAAAAATTATTTACTAAACATACTCATTTTTCATGCAATTTTTATTATTTTTAAATTCTGATGACAGGGTATTGTGTACAATGATGTTTGTCATATTTTCAATAAAGAACATTAATTTATAATAAGAACTCTGCAAATTATAAGCAAAAAACTTGGAAAAATTTAGGACTGTTTTTATAAAAACCTTAATTTCTCTACGAGTGTACATGCTATCCTTATAAAATTAAGCACAGTACATTACAATAAGCCAATTAATCATAATGTGCAGTTTGATCACTTTTGCTATATTAGTTTTGACAGGGTTATCCAAAAGATCTTCGTTCTTTTTCAATTTGTTGACGGTCCCCTGTTTGATTTCGGGGAAAACTCTTCGTGAAAGATATGACGCGTACTATTTTGTTTACCCACCTGGAGTTTCATCACATTTCGATTTATATTTCTTTCATTACTTAAAAATAATTACTTAATTACCAATTATGCTTAACTTTTGGACACCAGTGTACTACATATATACTAAGAAAAAAAATAATAATTATCGAAATATATAAAGAGATAAATATGCGCTTACCATGTATCAAAAAAGCTATTTATGGTATTTAGCTATTTAGCTATTTATGGTATAAGCTATTTTATTTAATTATCATATTAAATAATATGATAATTAAATTAACTTAGTAGAAACGTCATAAATGGAAATTTTGCTTGATAATAAGGTAAATAAAATCTAATAATCACTTAAATATAAATGGATTTACGGTAGAACCCCAATTATCCGAATCCCGGTTATTCGAAAATCGGCTTAACTGAAAGACCTTGAAATTCCTTAAAATCTTTTTTAAGCGTGAAAAACTTTATTGTCAACATTATTTTTGACAAATAACACCTTTCAATATTTCTATTTACTATTACTATTTTATTTGTAAGTTTTAGATAATAACAATTTCGAATCATTTTAATATATTGAAAAGTAACTCATTAGTATTATTTCATTTCAGTTTGCGATGCGTATTTTTTTTACTGGCACTTGTATCTTTTCATTCGTTACTTTTAAAACTTATCATTTGTATTTGCTTTCCGCGGCTCTGTGTTGCGCGCACATCCCTCTCCTCGCAAAAAACTCTGTCTTGGCATATTTAAAAAGCTAACTCCTGCTACGTCACTATCGGTTTTCATTTTAACCAATAAGTTATCGCCTTGCTGTTGAAGCGACTTGTAATTTTGGTTTGTCATTCAAGATGCCTTAAATACGATACTAAAACATTTTTATTACAACAACGTTCTAAATTATGATCACAGCTTTTCACCAAACAAGTTTTCACCATAAATTTACGATTATTCGAAAATTCCTATGGAATCCCGGTTAACCGAAAATGCTTTGGTGCCATGCTTTTCGGATAACCGGAGTTATATATAGTTATATATAGTCGGTATATATAGAAAGTGACAGAGAGAACGATGAATATTCGTGTTTTTGTTTTTTTTTTTTTTTTTCGCTCAAAAAGAAAAATTTTGCTCTAAAAACCAAAATAAATCAACAGCCACTCCTCCAATAGCGAAACCTCATATTTTACGGCGTGCTGGTGAATATGAGTTTTTACGGCTTGATGGAGTACCTTGATTTTTTTTTTTTTTTTTTCTTTTGGCGTGCCGGATAATGAGGGGGAATACGATAGTTAAAGCATAATGTTGAAGAAAAAATGCAATGGGGTGGTCGCTATTCGGAATTCGCCGTTCGGAAATTTAGAGTAATGTTATTTCTGTGGAAGAAATTCGGTCACATCAAAACATGACCGATATTTGAAGGTTGGCTCTGTAGGAGATTTCGCTGTAATAGAAATGTCCTATAAATTCCAAAAATTTTCATTTGTAAATAATTTAATATAATTCTTTAAAAAAATTACATCGATTATAAAATCAAAATTTTATTTACAAATTTTGATACCAATTTTGATTTAAAATAAGTGGTTCAGATTAAAACAATTCCTTTTTAGGTGCGTTCGTAATTATGTAAACACGTAGCACCTATTGTTGTCGCTCAGTCCGTCTGTCTGTCCGTCTGTCTGTCTGTCTGTCCGTCCGCATATAACAACGCAAAAACTACCCAACCGAATCGTTTGAAATTTAAAATATATAATTATCACATAATTTTATCGAGTCATTTCAAATTTTATGAAAATCGGATGCATAGATCAATTACAGGGGCAATCAAAAGTATTCCGTTACATTACGATTAATGGGGAAAAAAGTTTCAAATGCATTTTAATCGTTTGAAATTTAAAATACATAGTTATTACATAATTTTGTCGAGTTATTTCAAATTTTTTGATAATCGGGTGCATAGATCAATTACAGGGGCAATCAAAAGTATTCAATTACATTATAGTCAATGGGGAAAAAGTTTCAAATGTATTTTATACGTTTGAAATTTAAAATACATAGTTATTACATAATTTTGTCGAGTTATTTCAAATTTTATGAAAATCGGATGCATAGATCAATTACAGGGACAGTCAAAAGTATTCCGTTACATTACGGTCAATGGGGGAAAATGTTCCAAATGTATTTTAATGGTGTTGCACTCATTCGAACTTAATAAAATTTATATGCAACTATAAAGTACATATTATAATATACATTTTACATAATTTGTGATCCAAAGAACATTTGTTGTTGATTTACAAGGCCACACAAAAGTATTCCATTACATAATGGTAAAGGGAGAACATTGCTTGATGAGCGTTTTAATTGTAATTCACTATTTACAATTTTATGAGATTGAGATATAAGAGTAATATTTTTAAAACTTTGTTATCGTACGAACGCATCTCGTTTGCTACGCTTCACGTGCAATTTCCAACTTGTTTTATTTGTCAAATAAAATTTACATAATATTAAGCATTACGCTTTTTTTATCACATGCAAACCCATTCATGGAAAAATAATTATTTTACAGACTGGTAAAAACGCCCTTATTACAAAAAAATTCATTTATAAATAAATGCATAAAAAAAATTACAATAACTATAAATTCAAAATTTTATGAAAATTTTTTATACAAATTTTTATGCCAAATTAATGATTTAGATTATAACCACTTCTTTTTAAAGGTTAAATAAAATGTATACATTTAATTGTCTGAGCGTAGCGAAGTCTTTATACTCAGAGATACGTAACGATATTAAAAGTCAAAAAAATTCTTTCGTCAAGCAAATCTCAAAAAGTACTTGTCGGATTTTGATTCTGTTTGTACCAATAGGTACCTATGAAGGTAATCTGGTGAATGCACCTACTTTTAAAAATTAATTACAAATAGTTTAAAAGTTATATTAAAAAAACTGATAAAAAAGCACAATTTATTTGCATATGTCACAGAAATTTGGTGCGCGTGATTTTCACAGGCTGGATATTTTCGTAGATAACTGAATCACTACATGGAGTAAATAGTGATCATTTACGCACTCAGAAATATTGAATGCAATAAAACATTTTAAAATTTAATCATGCAGGAAAATAAAACTGTTTTTTTTTATATTAAAAAAATGCCATAAAAACTTTGATTTTGAGATTTTGTGATAATCCCTTAATAGCATTTTTTGATCGCTAAAAGAATGTTTTATATATTTCGCGTGTGAAAATTAGAAACAATTACGTTTTTAAATAAAAAGTTTCTTTTATGACATCATTTTCCCTTTATATTTATTTTTATTGCATGTTTTCTTTTAACTTATATTTTGTTTGTGTGCGGAAGTAAATTCTGGTCACTAATTTTTCGGCACGGATACCACAAGCGCATCAGATTTGGCGCAATTTTTTTCAAAGCCCATTTGGCGAAAACTCCATTTTCAAATAACGCTTACATACACATTTTTAAATTATTTTCTATTTTCAAAAAGAACTTACAGTAAATAAAATAATAATAATAATTAATAACTATAAAAAGAAATATTTTTTATAATTAAAAAAAGGAAATGAAAGTAAATAAACATTTTATGAGTAAATAATCAAATAATAAATAAATAAAGCCGGCTTACCATCTCAGGTAAAATAATGAATTTGAACTGTGAACTATTTGACTGAAAATAACAACCATTTTCTAAATGCTTTAAAAAATGGCCAATGAAAAGTGATATTTCAAAAGTATTATGAAATTAGTTAAAAAACATTTATTTTAAACTAAATTAATAAAAGATTTATATTTTTAATGAAATAAATGGGATTTGAAAAATTATCGGAAATTTATCACCATAGATGTATCAATATTACAATCAGTACTTTGTATGTAAAATGGAACAATTAGCAATACTTTTTGTACCCGAAAAATGGTCGTTGCTTTTTTTAAGGTTAAAAAGTAGATTACGAAATATTCCCATACAGAGATGCCAAGCCCCCGCTTATTGCATAGCAGAATTTTCTGATAGGAAAAGTTATTTTTTAAATCCGCAGAATGTTCCAATTTCATAAAACATTTTCTGTATTAAAATACCGGTATCCAAAATGCCGGCGACTTGGCAGCTCTGCCTATAACATTTTAATTAATCACGGTACTTTTTTAATCGGATTCAAATTTAGTGAAGTCAACGTTTTTTGGCCAAAAGCAGCTTTTTTCCACATGTGTAACAACGATACAATTCCTTGATGCTGAAATAAAATGTTTTGACTTATGCTATTATTGCTTCCTCTTATTTATTTATTTGGATTTTAAATAAGATGACTCAAAATCGTGTTTTTTAAATGTACGGGAAAAATGCATTTCGAGAGAGGGCGGAAAGAGCAATATTTGGCGATTTATTACCTGCGTTTGGCTAAGTGTCTTACTACCTTGTATTTAATACTCTTCACAATACTTCGCTGTTATATGGACTTAGGCGCTTTTATAAAAAGTTTGACGTAATTAGGGCTTAAGAAAGTGAGTTTTTTACTGAATAATACAAATAAATGAAAAATGAATACTAAGAAATACTAATAAAAGAAAAAAAGCATTATATGTATGAAGCATTATATTGATCTATGTATAATTAGAAATGCATCTGCTAGCACTAATGAGATAATTTATGTGTATATAATAGGAGATAAATAGCTTTTGATTCTGTATTTCTATGCTATAAAGCCTTAACGTTTGTGTGTTTTTCGTTATCATTGGGAGTACCTAGCCGATTAAAAAAAAAAGTGGGCAAAAAATGTTGGTAACCATCTTTGCTGCAAAATATACTATATTTTGCGTAGGAACAATAATCACCATCAATGCACGATCAAAAAAAGTTCTAAAATTGCGAATTCTTTGATGTCGAAATCACTAAAAATTTAAAATCTTTTTTCTTTTTTTTTTGGTGGCAACTTTTAGGATATAATATTCTTGTTATGAACGATTTCTAAAACATTCGACAATTTAATTTCACAAATTAAATATTTTTTTTCTAGAAAAAGTTTTAAACCCAATTTATTGAGAATATTGCAATTTCTAGGATACTGTTGGGGTCAGAAACTATAACTTTGGCATCACAGTAACTTATAAGATGTAAGTGCTCGTTTAGGACAAATTTTAAAAAAAAGGATTCCTTAACTCTTATCGACAACCTCATTGCATCCGTGGAAAACAGATATTCAACATTATAAACTATTCAGACGGATTTCACACCATATAAAATACACTCCATTCTCTTCAAACATAATAGTTTATGTTATTTATAGTTTCTCAAATCGGTGCGAAGCTTCTGTTTATGCTCATGACATCATTTGAAAGAGTTATATTTCCAATATAGGAAAATTGTGTGTTTTATTTTCTGTATTACTTTTAATATTTTGCATATTTCCAATTTTATATCCATGCAGGGTTTGCTTTTCTTTTATAAAAATTGTATATGTAACTTTATATGTAAGATTTTGTAATTCTATGATTCAATATGCTTATTTTCATCATATTTTATCACAATGAATGACCAATTAAAGATAACATCTCATTTTCTTTACTTATCGCAAGTTATTAAATGTGTATTCTCAGCAATATCGCTCAGACTAATCCCTCTGAGGGAAGTCCTAGTTATAACATGATGGGTAAGGTCTCGATAAAAAAGTAGGATCTGAGCATAAGTGGAATCTGCATTAGCAGAATCCAAAAGCTAGTTAGATTACATATTATGTTATCATAATTTTCTTTTAGTTTTTACGTTAATTTAAAGGTTAATTACATTTGGATTTTGGAGATACCCTACTTCAGTATTAATTACTGAAGCTTATTTTATTATTATACTACAAAACTTGCCCGGCGGCAAATAAACAAACACTCAACGTCCCAGCGCGCTGCACGCCAACCCCTCTAGCCAAGCGCTTTGGCGAAAAAATGAAGTTCGACGTGCAACGTGCATGCTACATTCTATTCTAGTACCATAGTTTGAAGTTTACATGTGCAAATATTTATATAAAATTAACTTTAATATTTTGCATGCAAAATATTCAAGTTAAAGAATTTTTATTTTTCAAAGAAAATGCTTTTGAACTTGCAAATTAATTTAAGTCTACACAAGGTGTTATTGATTATACTAAGTCAAATACTGATGCTGTTACAATAACATTATACTGTTACAAAATAAAGGCTAATGCTGAAAATGTTAAACTGCATATTTCTAGTGTTATGAAGGTATAATAGTTGAAACAATAGTTGACTTAGTTCATCAAGATATTTCAACATAGTTCAAAAGTATTTACGAATTTGATTTGTCCAACATGTTTTTAGGTTTACGATGAAATACTCATTAATGAAAATAAACATTTTTTTTAGTATTTACGGTTCGCTTACGCGGATACTAAAAGGAATTCCGATTTATGCGATCTATGGTGGAAAAATTGTTTGCGGTGTGTTTTATTTTTAATGATATTACATTATTTTAAGCATATTGAAATTTATACACATATCAGGGGTACTGTAAGGCGCTAACAGTAGAATAGGGTGAGCATAGAATCCATCTTTCATTTATAAAGACACACAAAAGAATTTGACAACAGTACTCCTCGAATAATAATTGCTGGAAGTGCGATTTCATTTGTGCTGCGCGTTTTTATTTATTTATTATTTATTTTTTCCTATTACTTACAAGGAAGATCTTCATACGGGCATACTCCAAAAAATCTGAAAAAAATTACAGAATGTTCTTCTCATGAGGATATATATGTTTATGAAAAAAATTTCGGCGGAACCGCCGTACCCTGTCTGTAAAAGGAGAATGAAATTTTCGTTATTTGGCGATTTATCATCGGTTGGCGATGAAAAGCAATTTCAAAAAATGTTTTTTTTTATGTCAAATGCATTTTAAAAGTAAAAAGTTTAATGTTCAACGTGTTTAGATAAATTAAATATCTTTTGTTCTGTCAGCTTTAGTTTGTTTTAAGCATAACTTCGTTTTATTGATATTTATATGCATTTATAATCAAATTTAACCATCAAAATTTGAGATTTAAAACGAAATTCAAATTTAAATTCATTAAAATTGTTTCAAGTTCAAAGTCCAGTTGAACATTGTCAATTCGAATTTTTTTTGCTATGGAAACATCTGGCTGTTTTGAATACGCTTAAACGTATGAAAACAATTTTACTGAATAAGAATTTTTTATATATAAAATATTTTTTCCAGAGGTAAATTAAATAACTACAGCAACAAATAATACATATATATATATATATATATATATATATATATATATAATATATTAAACTCGCTCATTGTTTATGTTTAAATTATTCATTTATGTTTAAATTCATTTACACGGATTATAAAGATCCAAAAGTTTTCAGTTGCATTAAAATCGCTTGCTTTTGGCGGAGAAATGTGCTGCTCGCCAAATTGTGTGACACTTGCGTCTTTTCAGGCCAAATATTCGAAAATATTTTATTTTTTTACATGTTTTCTACTTCAATTCCGCCGCTAATTCTCACTGATCCTTAATTACATACATAAGTAGTTTAGTTAGTATTTTTTTCAAAAAAAAAAAAATTTGAATATGCCCAGTATGGAGACCTTCCTTGTTAGAGTGTAGAAATTCTATATATTATATACATACAGGGCTGTACAAAAAATCACAAGTACAATTTCGTTTATTGGTGGCAATTTTAAAGGAAATTTTTAATTTTATTAACTAAACTACGTTTAATTAAATTAACTTTTCGCATAACTATATAGCAAGTATACACATTATATACAGGAAGTTCAGAAAAAAAAAAAACTGATATTTTTTAAATGATTGATGATAGTTGCAGAAATTGGGTTTTCAAATTATTTATTTAGATATCATGTTTCAGCTTAATAAATTGCAAAATTTTGTTACAGTATTCTGAAAGTGTTGAAAAATGTTTCATAAGTCTATACTGGACGCATGGTTTTTCGTTCCTTTCTTTTCTTTTCTTTTTAATTTTCAGAAAATAATCGATTTTTTTTATACAGTTTGTTAAGTATTGATAGTATAAAGTACATTCTAAAGGAGTAACCCAGAATTGCAAGAATACCACAAATTCAATAAGGAACACGGTTAGAGTTTTACGTTTTCAAATTTCTCATAATTAAGTATTTTTAATTTTTCGAAAATAAATTCGTGCTTCCTGACTGGTTTACTCAAGATTATCAGCATAACAGCATCATAGCGTATAAGGAGGATTCTGAAAGAAAACGAATAAAGGCTAAATTTTTATTTCTTAGTTATTTATGAACCAAATACTTTGAGGGGAGGTGATTGTGTCCATTATTGGATATTTTTAACCTGTTAATCAGCAACAAAGCACTTTTTATAACATACTCTAAACCAGTAACTAATTTAATTATAAATTATATTATTATTAGAAAGGTCAACTTACGGAGCATTCATGATGCATGTATAATTTTTCAAAAGGTGAGATAAGCTTTTTTTAATTCGCACTCGTATTCTTACAAATATTCCATAAACAAGTCAAATGGACGAAATATGAAAAATCGAAGCAACTTCGGACTAGCATGCTCTTCGAAGTTTTTTCCCCCCCAAAGCGCTTGACTACGGAGGTTGGCGTGCATCGCGCTGGGACGTTGAGTGTTTGTTTATTTGCTGCCCGCGGCGTTGCCTAGGGCGGGTCATTTAAAAAAATATATACAAACTAGTCGTTGGGGGCCACAGTAATACTTACCCATCATGGATATGCATAATAAAAAATATGTAAATAAAATATGTGTGCACTGTTTATAAAATGCATTGCAATTCCAAAACAAAATTTAAACGTATCTTCTATAATAATAAAGAGACAAGTTTGTGTGTGTGTCAGCGCTGTTCTGAAATTGTTCCCTTAATGACCCAATATGACCCATTAAAATTTTTTCTCGAATGTGTAACCTAGCCCAATGTTTTTCTCGTGCCCGAAAACCATAGAATGCAATTTTTTAGTCAAAATTGCGGGAGAAAATCTCTAGATAAAAATAGCACGACCCACAACGACCCCAAAAATGACCCACTAACCGAATTTTCTCGAACATGTTACCTAACCCAATGGTCTTCTTGTAATCCAAAACGATAAAATATAAAATTTGGTCAAAATCGTTAGAGCCGTTTTTTAGATAAAAATGGCTTGACCCATAATGACCCAAAAATGACCCACTAATCGAAATTTTTCGAACATGTGACGCAGCTCAATAGTTTTCTCGTACCAAAAAACGATTGGGTACAAAATTTCCTTAAAATCGATCCAGCCGTTCTATAGCTATAAATAGCTATATCCTGACCCATTATGACCCAAAATGACCCAGTAATCGAATTTTCCCGAACATGGGACCTAGCCCAATGGTCTTCTCGTGCCCGAAAATGGTAAAATCCAAATTTTTGCGAAAATCGTTAGAGCCGTTTTTGCGATAAAATTTACCCACACACACACACAATTTTTGCTCGCATCCTTATATACTAGCAGGGGAGACCGAGCTTAGCTCGGTCAAAATTAACTTTGTGTTCAACTCTAGTGTCTAGTATTTTCACTGTATCATTAACTCTGCATTATTACTGTAAAACATGTTTATAATAGTATTATTTAGAAAAACAATCAATAAGAAAACTATGTTTTTATGCGCATGTTTATAAATTTTACTTTATTTTAAAATTTACAACGAAAGGACATCGATCTAAATCACTTTTTTAGCTCGAATCTGATTGGTTTAACCATGCATCTCGAATCCTCTTAAGAATGTATAAAAAATTCTTTACATTCTGAAAGACAATATTTTTTGCTAGATATAGCCAAATTTGGAGGCATTCTTTCATTTGGCTCCAAATACGTGTTTTGGTTTTCGTAATTTTTATAGTCTATTTTTTGGCCATATTTCGCCAATATTTTGTCAAATATCACCAAGTTATTGGCTGTTGCCATATTCTCGTGACCCTGACCCGTATTACCCAAAATGAGCCACTAATCAAATTTGATCAAGCATGTGACATAGCTCAATCGTCTTCAGGTAATCAAAAACAGTAGAATATATAATTGAATCAAAATCGTTTAAGCTATTTTTTAGGTAAAATTAGCTTGGCAGCATTCAGCAATGAAGCGAATTAACCCACTAATATAATTTTGTTTAACATGCGACTCAGCCCAACAGTCTTCTCGTGACAAAAAACGTTCAGTTTCAAAATTTAGGTAAAATTGATTGAGTCATTGTTATATATAATTAGAATGACCCTAGCTCATTAAGACCCAAAATGACCCACTGTAACGAACTGTCGAATATTGCGAGTACATTTAATGCACTCATTAGGTCGCTGGTTCAATTAATACTACTAATTACTTAAAAATTCTTTATATACAAACTATTTACACATTATTTACATTTCGAATAAAGAATATAGATCCAGCAAAACACACGATAGGTCCGCTAAGATCACCGAAAAAACAAAACAATAACAAACGATATTCCAAAGTTGCCAAAACGGCAAAACTAAAGTACAGTAGAATGCGCCAAGGAGACGCACGGCATCCGAGGTTATGGTGAAGCCGTTACAAAAGAATGCGCCATGGAGACGCGATATACAAGACTGTGGTGAAGCCGTAACATACCGGCCCCCGTTGATATGTGCCAACATTCAACAATAATACTAAATGTAACAACAAACAATTGCAAATAATAGAAATTTCAATTCTACAATCAATAATACAGTATTTCGATAAAATACAATGTACTTCTTCAATATTATTAGTTAATATATTACTTAATATAAGTTTACCAAATGCAAATAGATAAGTTATAATACAACAATAATTACACTTGAATAGTATGCAAGATAGTTATCAAATTAACACTCAATATATGTAGCAATCTGATAAATTCAACAAGTTAATAATAGTTAATCAAGAATATATACAGACGAAGACACGTAAATTTTATTATATATCCCCTTTCTCTGATTTTTATACTTAATCATAAAGGGTCCACAAAAGTCAACAGAACATTTTTGAAATGGGGGGCTAGGATTTACTCGATCAGCTGGCAAATTTCCCATAATTTGATTTGCCCCTATTGGTTTGTTTTTAAAGCACGTTACACATTTATGAACCATTTTACGAGCCAAGGATCGCCCATTTATTACCCAATATTTTTGCCGGACATGATGTAACAATGATTGTGGCCCTAAATGGAAAAATTTGGAATGAAAATATTCAAAAATCATTTCACTTATTTTATGATCATGTGGTAACACTATAAGTGTTTCCTCTCATAGGTCAGACTGGAATTGTCTAAACGACCTCCAACTCTAATTAAATTATTGGAATCTATATAAGGATTTAGAAATTTGAGTTTACTGTTACCTGAAAGGCTCCTCTGGTTTTTCATATGCTTAAGCTCTTCAGAGAAGTCTGAATACTGTACCTGTTTAATCAGAAAAATTTCTCCTAATCTCAATTCACTTGCAGATAAGGCACCACTTTTTTTCTCCTTACCCTTTCGACAATTGTTTAGAAATCTAAAAATATAACTAGTAATACGAATTAATTTCAAAAAATTATTAGTTAAGGAGAATAAACAATTATAAAAACCATTTTCAGTTCTAAGTGAAAAGTTACTGTTATTTGCAGTTCTAAATTCGGACTCATAGTCAGTGTTGTTTTCCAGTTTTACTGGATAATCTTCTGCATACTGAATTCTGTCCCGAAGAAAATTTGGTCCACTAAACCAAAATTTGCAGTTAGTCAGTTCTTTAGCATCTGGACCTCGAGATAGGACGTCAGCAGGATTATTTTCCGATGATACGTGTTGCCACTGATAAGAGTCCGTGAGGTCTTGTATAGCAGCCACTCTATTACTCACAAATGTTTTCAATTGGTGGGGAGATTTTCTAATCCATGCAAGTGATATTGTGGAGTCACTCCAGAGAAGAACAGTTTCTATTGGAATGTCAAGTGACGGTACAACTTTATGCATTAATTTTGCTAAGAGAAGACATGAGCACAGTTCAAGACGAGGGATTGTCACTGTTTTTATGGGGGATACTCTAGACTTGCTACAGAGTAAATGTGCATCAGGAGAACCTTCAGTTGGTATATACTGGATGTATATGGCGGCTCCATATGCCAAAGAAGAGGCATCTGCGAAGCCATGTACGATTATGCGCTCTTCACGAAAAACAAATCTAGGAATTTTTAAATTTTCTAATTCTGAAAGAGTGGAAACAAAATCACTCCATTCTTTCGCTATGGAATCTGGTAATGGCTCATTCCAATCTATCTTAGCTAGCCAGGTTTTTTGCATGAAGATCTTAGCCCTTGTTACTACAGGGCCAATTAATCCGAGTGGATCGAAGATTTTTGAAATCAAAGAGAGAACATCTCGTTTGCTATAAAATTCCTTATTGTTATGAATCTTTAATTTATACAGAAAACAGTCACTTAAAGGTTCCCAGAGAACACCCGAAGTTTTTACTGAACTACAATCTGTTTGATCATCGAAATTATATTCGGTGGCAGCCATAGTATTAGGTTCAAGTAATTCTCGGTTGTTTGCACACCATTTGTGCAATTTCATATTTCCACGCTTCAAAAGTTCAATCAATTGGGACTTTAAAATTTTCGCCTTTTCGAGAGTCGATTCCCCCGAAAGAAGGTCGTCTACATAAAAATCTTTTAAAACGACTGACGATGCTAGAGGTAAGTTTGGTTGCTCATCAAGAGCTAATTGTTTAAGAGCACGAGTTGCTAAATAAGGAGCATTAGATGTCCCATAAGTAACTGTATTAAGTTTGTAAGTTTTTACAGGCGCGTTAATATTGTCCTTCCACAAGATTCTAAGGAAGTCTCGTTGGGATGGGTCAATTAATACCATTCTATACATTTTTTCTACATCCGCTGTGAATGCATATCGATGTTTTCGGAAACGTATCATAATTAAGAATAATTCTTGTTGAGGAATTTTTCCTTTTAAAAGAATGTCATTCAATGACAAACCAGATGTCGTGGGCGTTGAAGCGTTAAAAACGACTCGCAAGCGTGTTGTACTTTTTTCTGGCCTGTAGACCCCATGATGTGGTATATAATAAAGGTTCTTTACGGGTTTTGATTCTTCTACTAATTCCATATGATTTAAGTTTTTGTATTCTTCCATAAATTCCGAATAGAGAGGTTGTAAATTCGAATCCCTATCTAATCGGTGCCAAACTTGATCGAGCTTTTTTTCGGCTAGTTTTTTGGATTCTCCTAAAAGTGTAGCATCCTCCATAGGCATGCTAACAACATACTGACCATTAGAAGTTCGATAATGAGTCATTTCAAAATGATTTTCGCAAAATTTCTCTTCATTACTAAGTAAAGAACTAGAATCATTAATATTTTCGATTTCCCAAAATTTTCTTAAGGATTCGTCTATTTTTTCATTGGTTAATAAACCACAATATTGGGAATCATCTGAGGAATTATTCACGACACCGCTAGCAACATATCCGAACACTGTTTCTTGAAATAATAAATTTTGAGATGAGCTGCGAATTTTACCAGATTTTAATAAATCGAAGAAACATTGCGCGCCGAGCAACAGGTCAATCCTCCCAGGGATATAAAATTCAGCATCTGCTAACTGGATATTTGTAGGAATATCAGCAATTTCTATACGAATAGGTGTAAGTGGGGTTATTTCTGTAATTTTTGGCACTACAAGAAATTCCAGTTCCCTTGTGAAATCTCTATTTTTATTTGAAATCACAGTTTTAATTTTATAATTTAATGTTGTGGTTGTGTTATTCAAACCCGATATTGGAGCAAAAACCTTTGATTTCTTTAAGCCCAATTTCTTTGCAAATTCAAGCGACACACAATTTATTTGGCTACAAGAATCTAAGAGAGTTCTTGCCTGGATGAAATTTCCTTTATTTGTTTTTATGTCAATAACTGCAGTTGACAAGATAACAGTTTTATTTGAAGCGAATAAGCAATTAGAAAGATTTTGTGAGACTGAAGGCGTCGGACTTGATTCTGGGCGACGTACTGTCTGATCAACACCTGGTTTTTGGAAATGAGTTTCATTACTGGAGCCTATTCCTTTATCTTTATATATAAAAATCTTCTGTGCGTGTGTATGTAATTGAACTCCTCCTAAACGACTGGACCGATTTTGATGGAATTTTGTGTGTGCGTTCCAGTAGATTCGAGAATGGTTTAGATTCATATTTCGTCGAAATCGATTCAGTACTTTTTTAGTAACTAGGCAAAAACTAATAGTTATTATTTTTCGCTAATTAAAAGTGTTGAATAAGTTCGATGAATAGAGTACGGACGGATTGCCCGAGCGGTCTAAGGCGCCAGATATAAGCTCTGCTTCTCGAAGAAAGAGATCGCGTGTTCGAACCCCGCCTCCTGTCAACGTGTATGCTTTACAGTAATATAGCCTGTATTATATTTTTGATTTACTGACTTCAGAAAATCGTTAACTTTTAACAAAAAAGAGAAAAATAAACTTTTCTATCAAAAACTGAACCGACTTCAAAAAATACTGAAGAGTGAAAAAAATTTTCCTTACATAATTGTAAAAAGAAATTAAATTAAGAGCGTAGTGTTTATCGTGCGTATTACTATATTTAAGAACATTTATTTGATTTTCTGATGTCGGTGCCAGGAAGGACAATGTCTGTCGGGTCCGCTAGTCTCTATGTAATAAAGTGTTGTGAGGGGATTTGCAATGTTTACATAAATGTTTCGAAACACAGTTAGCTGCTAAATGTGATTTGTTAAAGCATATGAGACAAAGTTTATTTTTTTTAACGATAGAAAATCTTTCACCAAAATTCATATTTAAGAATTTGTTACATTTATATAGGGGATGAAATGAATCACAAATAATACACTGTTTTTCAGAACTTGTATTTACTAAAAGAGATTTTGATTTTATTTCACTAGAAATTTTTGATCTAGCTAAATTACTTCTATTTATGCTTTCGAGAGATTGGCTTCTTTTTTCTAAAAAGTCCATTAAACTGTCAAAACTAGGAACTTCAGATGTGTTTATTGACAATTCAAATTGTTTTCTCGTTTCCTTATCTACTTTTTCTAAAATTATAGTTGTAAACAAAGTGTCAGAGAGGTTATTTCTCTCAAATCCTAAATTATTTAGAGCCCTGATATTTTTGTTTATAACATCTAATAAACGCCTTAATTCTTTAGATGGTTCATGTGTAATTTTTTCAAAATCTAGCACAGCCTTTAAATGTATATTGACAACTATTCGTTTATTTTCAAATCTATTTTCTAACGCTTTGAATAACGAATCAAATGTATCATCTGGAGTTTCTAATAATTTAGCATCATTTCTTAGTGCGGAATGCAAATAATGTAATTTTTGAACATCAGTCAATTCTTCATTATTCGTAACAATATTATTAAACTCTATTTTAAACATATTCCAATCTTCATATTTACCACTAAATAGCGGAAGAGGTATGTCAGGAAGTTTAATTTTACAGTTACTTATCCTTAATTCCGAGTTTTTAGTTTCTAATTTATTAGAATATAATAATTGATTGAAACTTACCTCTAGCTGTTCTACTCGTTCTTCCATTTCGACGAATGAAGCTTCAATTTCTGTCAAATCATGATCTTCTGGTGCTGTTATATAGTAATCACGACGAAGTACATCGATATTTGTAGACAGTTTTTGAAGATTCTTGATTTTTGTTTCAATTTGAATTCTAGACAGTTCATCAGTTTTTTCTTTTACAGAATTTTCTAATCTTGTTAACTGGGCTTTTAAAGAGCCTCTACTTCTATTCAAGCTAATTAACGAAGCCATTTTAATTCAAATAGAACAAGGAGAAGAAGTTCGAATTAAAAACGAAAGTCCTACCGGCGAGCGGACCAATAATGTAACGAACTGTCGAATATTGCGAGTACATTTAATGCACTCATTAGGTCGCTGGTTCAATTAATACTACTAATTACTTAAAAATTCTTTATATACAAACTATTTACACATTATTTACATTTCGAATAAAGAATATAGATCCAGCAAAACACACGATAGGTCCGCTAAGATCACCGAAAAAACAAAACAATAACAAACGATATTCCAAAGTTGCCAAAACGGCAAAACTAAAGTACAGTAGAATGCGCCAAGGAGACGCACGGCATCCGAGGTTATGGTGAAGCCGTTACAAAAGAATGCGCCATGGAGACGCGATATACAAGACTGTGGTGAAGCCGTAACACCCACTAATCGAATTTTCGTGAGCATGTGTCCAAGCCAAATGGTTTTCTCTTGCTCAAAAACGATATAATACAAAGTATAGTCAAAATGGTGAGTACCATTTTCTATATAAAATTAGCATGACCCATCATGACCAACAAATGACCCTTATAATCGAAATCTCTCGAACGTGTGGCCTAGCTCATTAGTTTTAGCATGCCGAAAAACATTAGATACAAAATTTAGATAAAATCGATTGAGCCGTTTTTTAGATATAGTTAGTTTGACCCTGACTCCTTATGATCCAAAATGACCCATTGATCGAATTTTCTCAAAAATCTGTCATAACTCAATGATTTTCTTGTGCCCGAAAACGATAAAATACAAAATTTAGTCAAAATTGCGCGAAACATTGTCTAGATAAAATTAGAATGACCCAAAAGTGGCCCACTAATCGAAATTTCTTGAACATGTGACCTACCCTAATGATTTTCTCATGCCAAAAATATGTTGTATACAAAATTTCGTTAAAATCGACCCACCCATTCTTTAGATATAGCTTGACCTTGACCCATTAAGACCCACAAATGACCCTTATAATCGAAAGCTCTCGAATATGTGACTTAGTCCATTAGTTTTCTCGTTTCTAAAAATTGTTACATACAGAATTTCGTTAAAATTGATCCTGCCGTTCTTTAATTATATATAGCTTGACCCAGAACTTTTATGATCCAAAATGACCCATTAATCGAAATTTTTCGAACATGTAACCTAGTCCAATGATTTTATCGTGCCAAAAAAATGTTGCATACAAAATTTCATTAAAATCGATCCACCTGTTCTTTAGATATAGCTTGACCATGACCCATTATGACCCATCATGACCCACAAATGACCCTCATAGTCGAAATCTCTCAAACATCTGATTTAGCCCATTAGTTTTCTCATGTCAAAAAACTGTTACATACAAAATTTCGTTATAATCGATCACGCCGTTCTTTAAATAGTTTGACCCAGACCCTTAATGACCCAATATGACCCATTAAAATTTTTTCTCGAACATGTAACCTAGGCCAATGTTTTTCTCGTGCCCGAAAACCATAGAATGCAATTTTTAGTCAAAATTGCGTGAGGAAATCTCTAGATAAAAATAGCATGACCCACAATGACCCCAAAAATGACCCACTAACCGAATTTTCTCGAACATGTTACCTAACCCAATGGTCTTCTTGTAATCCAAAACGATAAAATATAAAATTTGGTCGAAATCGTTAGAGCCGTTTTTTAGATAAAAATAGCTTGACCCATAATGACCCAAAAATGACCCACTAATCGAAATTTTTTGAACATGTGACCCAGTCCAATAGTTTTCTCGTACCAAAAAACAATTGGGTACAAAATTTCCTTAAAATCGATCCAGCCGTTCTATAGATATAAATAGCTTTATCCTGACCCATTATGACCCAAAATGACCCAGCAATCGAATTTTCCCGAACATGGGACCTAGCCCAATGGTCTTCTCGTGCCCGAAAATGGTAAAATCCAAATTTTTGCGAAAATCGTTAGAGCCATTTTTGAGATAAAATTTACCCACACACACACACACACACACACAATTTTTGCTCGCATTATAGTATAAGATATTATATATATTATAAATGTGAAAGTGTGTCCGAAAATTGGAATGAACTTGGCTTCAAAACGGATGGATTAATGTCTTTGAATTTTTGTATATAGATAGATTATTGGCTTGAAATGAACATAGGCTAATTTTTATTTATTTTATTCAAATATTTTTCTTAATAATTCAACATTTCACTATTTTTCATACAGAATAAATTGAAATTTTTTCCATAATATTTAATCATTTTCTTTTTTCGTTGCCAAAAAATAAAAAAAACCAGAATAATTATTTCTCTTCTGTAATTAATTTTCAACTGAAAGATTTTCACGTGATAAAATAAAATAAAATGAAATAAATAAATGAACCCTATTCTGTTTTTCGATTCGAGGTTAAAAACCGCGATTTTACCAATTGTGACGTCAGAGGAATACTGTTTTTCTTCTTATATCATGCAGACGATTATATAAAATTTCTTTTACACTTAGAAGACTTAACAAGAATATAGCTTCATACTTTACAAGAATATTAATATTTTAGAAGTTTTTCCAGATATTAATCCATAATAAAAATGAACCCTTTTCTTTCTTTCGGTTCGAGGCTATAAAATTCAACTTTTTACCAATTGTGACGTCACAGGAATACTTTCCATTAAGAATTTTAAAAATATCAATGTAACGTCATATCTGAAACCATGTATAAGTTTTCAAATTTTCAAAAATTCTTTTTTTTTTCATTTTACGGAAAAACTACCCCCTTTTTGACACTTTCTAACATGGTCTAAACGTGTTTACGACTTAAACCTGTCTGTATACCGGATGCCGAGTGCCTTAGGTCTGCCGTCTGTTTGTCCGTGTTTCAACTTGAGTAAATATAGTAGGATTCATACGAAAATAACATATGTTATTAAGATTTGCAATATCATGTGCGGCATGCAAAATGAACCAGGTAACAATTATAGCAATAATCACAGGAGCACTCAAAAAGAGATTTACATTATTTTAAATTATGGTCTATGGCGAAAAAATCATTTGTGGTGTATTTTGCTAATGTTACATAATTTTAAATGTAAAAAAAATTACATGCATTTTTAAGGTTCACAAGAACATGGTTACTATCGAATATGTTAAGTATAGACTTATAGTGTGAGTGCAGGGAGCTCAAAAGTATTTCAATATATCATAGTCTGAAGAAAAACCATTTGCAGCGTATTTTAATAATGTTATTTTATTAAGGTTATTTTAATAATATTGAAATTGATATCAGTTTCTGAAGTGCACTAAAACAGGATTTCTGTAGAAAATAGGGTGAAAAGGTTTAATATTCATTTACAAGATCACAGAAAAATGTTCGGTAATATAATAGTCTACGGGGAAAAATATTCCCAGCGTATTTTAATTGCGTTACACTATTTCAAACATGATGAAATTAATATACTGAGATAATCAATACAGTGATAAATACTGAAAATTACTACAATATACTTGCAGTTAAGTATGATTTGCATCACATTTGTTGTTCATTTACAGAGACGCATAAAAGATTTTGGACCTGTGTCCAGATCTCAGATATTGTATCCAAAGTATGGTCCATTAGAAAAGATTGCTGAAGAGCTTTTTCAATTATCGTATGTATTTTAAGAAAAACTAATGCATCCTGAAGCTACATTTGGTATAATAAGAGATGTTTGTAGAATTTAAATAATCATATATCGGACTATACAATAAACTGGATATATGGTCACCTGTACAATAGCGATTCCTGGAAATATGAATTCAATAATTTGAATCGGGTTTTTTGCTTGAATAATTTAAGCTATAAATGCGGTCGTATAAATATTTGCACGTAAAATACAGGACTGTACAAAAGAATTCAAGTACGTTACTGTCTATTATTAGACATTGCTAAAGGTGAATTTTAACCTTCGTTATACTTTTTCTAACAAAGCAAAATTTTAACATTGTATTTAGAATATTTACAAACACATAGATCATATATACAGCTGCAGAAAAAATGGGCCGGTGAAGTTATGCATTATGGAAATGTTGGATATTTTTTTATTACCTAGGTTTAACACATGATTTTTCTTTCTTTGATATGGAATTCTGAAAAGCACTACGACATGATTTCTGTACAATTGGGGTGCTTTACCGTTGTTCAACAGTATAAATGGTTGCAATTTCATTTTCGCGATTGTTCATATTATCTAACACATTTTCCATTTATTTGACTGAGTTCTTTAAGTCCCCTATAAAAAATAAAAAAACTATTGCATAGCCTGATATAAGATATGTGTTATATAATTTTTAAATTATTGTTAATGAAATATTTTGTTTAATTAAAGCGTTTATCTTTTTTTTAATGCTACGTGAACGACGTCACGGGTAACAGCTAGTTATAGTATAAGATACGTAACGTTGTTGAAAGTGAAAATCCTTCAAAATTAAGCATTCAATAGAAATTTACCTTGCGAAAAATTCTACAATATCAAAAAATCTCATATGCTAACATGTGTAAAAACGAAGAAATTAGAATAAAAAGTTTTACAGTTAAAAATTCATAGTATCAACGGGAGCAGGTTTCAAATGTTTTTCCAGAAAATAGGATTTTGAAGAAGTAACTTTCTTCAAGCTCTCTTCAAATATATTATTCTAAAATAGCTATCAAAGATTATTTGATGTTAATTACAAAGATTGGAAACATGCACATTTGAAACAATTTTAAAAAACAACAGTAGCTACTGGAAACTGTAAAAACATCTTTAGAAGAGCTTTTAGTTAAATTTAAAAATATTTTGTAAAAGTTTGCTTCGAAAATATTTTATTATGCCAGTCTTACATCATAAATAAAAAATTAAAATGCGCCAAAATATAAAATAACTTTTTTTTCTTTAAACAAAGATGCAAAAATAATATTAAAATTATTGTTACTTTCAAATATCTGTTTCATAAACTAATGCTTCGCGAATCCAAACAAAGCATGGATTTTGCTAGTTTATTAAATTCTCATTTATTTAAGCTAAAAGCCGCCACTGGCAAAAAGTTTAGTCTCTCTTAAATTTATGCTAGCCATTGTAATATGATACTTTTATTCATAATTTTATTTACTTGCTTATCTGAAGGTCCATATGATGAAATCAACAAATTTAGGCGATCAGGGCAAGATTTTGCGGAAAAGTTCATTATCCTGTTCTAGTTGGTGTATTTGGCTAATAAATCAAAAATGGCGCCGAAAGACCGAATAGCAAATGTTTTTAACCGCTAAAGTGACGTAACCGTGTTTTTCCATCACGTAATATTTTATTTCAAAGACTGATTTAACACAAGATTGACATTAATATTGTTTTTTTTTAATTGTACAAGACAAAAAGATATGTAAAGTTATTAAGTACAAACGTTCATACCAATACTTTTCATAGTTATTATTTTATGAATAATTAGACATGAATGAAAAAATCTACAGGACATTTAAAAGATAAGCGCAAAAATATGGTTTTACATTTTTAGAAACATTTATTTGAGCCTTTGAGATGTAAGGTAAGGGCATACCGGTAAGAAATCCGGTTTGGCGCAACACAAGAGCGGTGAGTCGGGCGCTGCATAATGATTCGGACGTTAGAGTGTCAGCTTTTTTTAACCATTTGAAAAATGGTTGTTGTTTTCGGGAGAATGGACCCGATGATGTTACCACTTTTGAATGATGTTACCACTTTTGAATGATGTGGTCACTTTTGAATTTAAATTAATTTCTTTACTTTTAGAAGAGTTTTTATTTGAATTTAAATTAAATTCTTTACTTTTAGAAGAATTTTTATTTGAATAGTAAATTAAAATGGTTAAAATCATTGTAATAAAGGAGAAAACTAACAAATTTAAAAATGGGTAGACGGAAATTAACAGATACGGAAAAAGCCGAAGCCAAAGAAATGAATGAACGTGAATATCGCATTCAATGATATTAAACACAATACGCGTACTTAAACAATCATAAAGTGATTTTTATTTCTTCTTTTGCTATTTAAAATAAAAATTTAGTCAACATGTATAAGTTGCTTATTAGTTTGGCGATTCGTATCATTTGGCGAAATTGGTCGACGGGATAACTGAGTAATACTGTATTTGGTTTGGCGCAAAAACGTCTTTCAATGCAGAAAATGATAAAATCAAAAGATTATTGAGCCGCTGAAAACCAATTACGTGTTGAAAGGCGATCACGAAAAAGGAAGCAATTTAATGCCGAACCGATTAATTGTAAAACATCATGTCGCCAGGGCGACCAATCCACTAGCCATGGCGTTTTACTATCGGTCGGTTCTAACCAGGAAAATTTGAGTGCCAATAGTGATTCTAACAAGCCGGAAAATGTTATAGCTATTACTCTTGATTTTCCACCACCTAAAAAGAAAACTAAAAAGCAATCGGCTTGGGAAAAACTGGGAAAAAACTTTTTTGATTCGATGTCTGATGGACCCATTCACAGATGCATGTGCTGCGATCGATTTTGGTTTAAAACCTCCATCACCAAAATTCTGCTCTGTAAAATCAAACAATATATGCCAAAGTCTTACAAGTATAACAGTATATGCCAAAGCTGTATTTTAATAATGATTACTTTTGCACCAACAATGTTAAATAGTTTGAAATGTTTCTTTCGTCGCCAACTTTTATGCTTGGCGACAATAGAGTGATATAACTTAAACGAACCGTACCTTCAAATTGCAGCATGTATAAAGTCATTTATAGCAGTGGCACGGATAATACACAATAAAACAACTGGTATTTAGCTTAAAATGATAGATGAATGTATCGAGTGAAACATTTTTCAAATGGTTGGGGTAATTTCTTAAATTACAATTTTTTTTTTTTTTTTTTTCTGAAGGTACGTTAAATTATTCTAGGTCAATTAAATTATTACTTATTTTATGAATGTCTGATTAATACACATCTGTTTATGAAAGCTTGGTGCTATTTTGGCTTCAAAAAGGGAGGCTATGATGCCAAAATATATAAATAGCTCTGAAAACAAACCTGATGAACTTTAATTTTTGTTTTCGTGCGAACTTTTTCTGTTTCTATATTAAAATGCGGCACAAATGTCATATACGAATCACATTGGCGTTAATTTTTTTCTACAGCCAATTTGGCGAAAATCTCGTTTTGGAATACCAGTTACATACCGGGTGCCCAAAAAATGACTGATGGATTTTAAAATTCAATAACTTGCAAACGGTGACAGCTATTTAAAAAAATTTTGCAGGAGGGTTATGTATAATGTCAGGAGATGTGATTGAAGGCCATGTGATCAGTGTTGAGTGACGTCAGTTTCGGCGTCGACCTGGGCTTCAATTGCTGTCAGCGCCATCTATTGTTTGAAATTCGAACTAAAATCAAAAGTTACGGTAAAAAAAAAAAATAAATTAAGGATGAAATATGGTCTGTGCAAATATCCTACACATATTCCCACTACCTGCAGCACTGTATGGCAGGTGTGCGTTAAACTCGGAACAATTTTTAGTATTTAAAAGCGAAAAAATTGTAATTTAAGAAATTACCCCAACCATTTGAAAAATGTTTCACTCGATACATTCATCTATCATTTTAAGCTAAATACCAGTTGTTTTATTGTGTATTATCCGTGCCACTGCTATAAATGACTTTATACATGCTGCAATTTGAAGGTACGGTTCGTTTAAGTTATATCACTCTATTGTCGCCAAGCATAAAAGTTGGCGACGAAAGAAACATTTCAAACTATTTAACATTGTTGGTGCAAAAGTAATCATTATTAAAATACAGCTTTGGCATATACTGTTATACTTGTAAGACTTTGGCATATATTGTTTGATTTTACAGAGCAGAATTTTGGTGATGGAGGTTTTAAACCAAAATCGATCGCAGCACATGCATCTGTGAATGGGTCCATCAGACATCGAATCAAAAAAGTTTTTTCCCAGTTTTTCCCAAGCCGATTGCTTTTTAGTTTTCTTTTTAGGTGGTGGAAAATCAAGAGTAATAGCTATAACATTTTCCGGCTTGTTAGAATCACTATTGGCACTCAAATTTTCCTGGTTAGAACCGACCGATAGTAAAACGCCATGGCTAGTGGATTGGTCGCCCTGGCGACATGATGTTTTACAATTAATCGGTTCGGCATTAAATTGCTTCCTTTTTCGTGATCGCCTTTCAACACGTAATTGGTTTTCAGCGGCTCAATAATCTTTTGATTTTATCATTTTCTGCATTGAAAGACGTTTTTGCGCCAAACCAAATACAGTATTACTCAGTTATCCCGTCGACCAATTTCGCCAAATGATACGAATCGCCAAACTAATAAGCAACTTATACATGTTGACTAAATTTTTATTTTAAATAGCAAAAGAAGAAATAAAAATCACTTTATGATTGTTTAAGTACGCGTATTGTGTTTAATATCATTGAATGCGATATTCACGTTCATTCATTTCTTTGGCTTCGGCTTTTTCCGTATCTGTTAATTTCCGTCTACCCATTTTTAAATTTGTTAGTTTTCTCCTTTATTACAATGATTTTAACCATTTTAATTTACTATTCAAATAAAAATTCTTCTAAAAGTAAAGAATTTAATTTAAATTCAAATAAAAATTCTTCTAAAAATAAAGAATTTAATTTAAATTCAAAAGTGGTAACATCATTCAAAAGTGGTAACATCATTCAAAAGTGGTAACATCATTCAAAAGTGGTAACATCATCGGGTCCATTCTCCCGAAAACAACAACCATTTTTCAAATGGTTAAAAAAAAAACTCCTGACATTGTACATAACCTTCCTGCAAAAAATTTTTAAATAGCTGTCACCGTTTGCAAGTTATTGAATTTTAAAATCCATCAGTCATTTTTGGGACACCCGGTATATATATTTTGAAAGGTAATAACAATAAATAAAAAAAGGTTTGTTTAATAGAAACACATTATATATTATATATTACAAAACAATTTATATATTTAAAAAAAGAAAAAAATATTTATTAAAGCGTAAAGAACAAAATCCGGGTTGACATATCAAGCAAAATAACGACACTCTGGATTCAGTTGAATACTCCGATGCGCATATGACATTGGCGTCAGAAAAAAAATTCGCCAACATGGTGCCTATATGACATCTGTGCCAAAAATGCATACCTATTTTATTTACATTACGTACGGTGCTACTTGATTATCAGGTCGGCCAATTTCACCCATTTATAGAAATCTCCAAACTACTCGCCAAATTACTCAAATGGAAAAATGTTGCCATTAAAAAATTTTAAGTTTAGAAAATTAATGAATTTAGGTTAAAAAAAATAAAAGTCATTAACGAAAAGGATTACTTTAATGATGATGTTTAGTTATGATGTCGAGACGTACCAAATATAAAATTTGATTTATTCAGGTGATTTCGAACAAAAGAATACTAATAAAAGTTTTCATATTTCAATGCAGAATTTATCAAATCAAACCATAAAGAGATATTTGTAAGATATCACATATGTGAATAACATTGAAGTATTTTAAATGTAACATTAGAATTTATTAAAGAGCATGAAAAATATGGTACTTACGTATTAACGCCACCGCAGCAGAAGTTGCGCTAATGTGCCAATAAAGAGCAATCTTGTTCGCACGCGCACAAAAAATGGCATCAAAAATAGGCTAAAAAATACTAAAGTACTAAAAATGACGTCAAAATGAGCAAAAAAAGAAAAAAAAACACTAAAAAGGCACGAATAACAAGATCACTCTTTATTGGCGCATTAGCACAACTTCTACTGCGGTGGCATTAATACGAAGGTACCAGAAATATCAATGTTAGCGGAAATTTGTAAGGAGTTAAATGCTTTTTATTTAACCAAATAATGTCGGCGGATACAACCATAAAGTAACTTTAATAAATTATATATTATATTTTTCTCAATTAATATCAAGAGCTATTATTGCCTATTGGCATAAAATTTATATTAAATAACAAAAGAACAAATAAATTAGTCAAACATCAATAAAAATATAAATAAATCATCGAATTTAAAATCATTTGATCACTTAACAAACAAGTGTAGCGCGTTTAATGTCAAGGAAGTGTAACATTTATGTTCATCCATTATTGGCATATAATCTTACAGTTTGTCTATCGTTCTTTGGTCGACGGGATAAATTAAGTAGTTATATATTTACTTATAGTATTTTTAATAAAATGAAAGAAAAACGTGCAAGTTAAAAGTATCTGATATATGTATTTTTAATTTATGTGTTTTTTAATGAAAGTCATGTATTTTAAATAAAGCTAGTGACAGCTTTATATTTAAAATGAAATTATGGCGAAGGAAACCTATTTGGTGATTGTTTCGAGTAGCTAAAATAAAAGTAGGAAAATAGCCGTCGGGCACATAAAAAATAAAACAATCAGATCGGAGCTGTTGATGACAGTCACAAGACTTATGCTGGTATTTATATAGGTACTATAGCAAAATTTGCAACATCTCTGGTGTTAAACTAGGACTCTCGAGGTATAGGGCATTTGGCTGCTCAGCAGCGGGTAGAGAGTTCAAATCCCGTCGGATGTAAGTTCGTTTTGTTTAGAAATGCTTTTGTGTTAAATTATTATTCCTTCAGGAATATTCTTATGTTAATTGTTATTCAATTTCTAGAATTTTTCTAGTTGTGAATGTTTCATTTGAGAAATTACCTTGAATGTATTTAATCGGTATGGCTTTTAATTCTTTTAATAAAGTTCTGTACTTTTTTCCTTCAAATCCATGGTTTATTTTTCATATAATGCATTTTATATAGCAATGCAATGACTTTTATAATTATTCTGATACATCAAAATTTTATGCTGTTGTTATCATTTAATAAATTTTGACAGCAGAAATTATTTTTCTTTTTAAGATATTAGAAAATCTTCAGTTTTTATCAAAAAATTAAATGACTAGTATTAAAAAATGCTCTGACGAGCACCAAAAAAGGTTAATATGTTTTTAAGTATGAAAAAGGGTTTGACAAGTGCTTCTGTTAATTACTGAGCATGAGGAAGGACAAGGGATTCCTTCTTGGCTACAACTCACTTCAATGCCAACTTTGAAAAAATCATATTTGCGCTTTTTCCATATAAAAGAAATTTGCGGTTCTTTAGTAGAACTTCCCACCGAGCTTTAGATGTTAACCAGGGGTGTAGTCGTAAAAATAACATAGGATATATGCTCTAAGCAGAGGGATACCCTAGAATGTGTATACTATAAGCTTTCTTGAGAAACAGAGGGTATATGGTGTTCTATTAAAAAGTCCAGAAGGTATACGGCGTACAACCTGCACTACATCCCTGATGTTAACTGCACAGTTCACTCTGCACTATACTACAAATCAATTTTCTGTACAATTATACACTTAGGACATGCTTGGTGGCAGTGCATGAATGTGATACCTGCAGGAACTAGGTTTTTGGCACTATGTCATCTTCCCTTACATTTATGTCTAATTAAGCTGTATCTTTACTGGTTATGTCTTTACACTATACATTTTTATAGTAACTGCGACTGATTTGTTTTCACGGAAAAAGCGCAAATATGATTTTTTCAAAGTTACACTGTTAAAAATAAAGGTGACAAACCGGTGCCATTTGGGACCCGGAGGTGAAAA
Source organism: Maratus speculifer (assembly GCA_964019185.1). NCBI lineage: Eukaryota > Metazoa > Arthropoda > Arachnida > Araneae > Salticidae > Maratus > Maratus speculifer. Next base: position 272,153,619 of record OZ025289.1, on the reverse strand, counting down.
GGCGGTGCCATTTGGAACCCTAGGGTGTCATAGGAGCTTGAATATGCGGTTGGGGTGACGACAGATCTGTTACTGGACGATGGGAGCTAAATAAGGTGCCATGCACTTCGTAACCACCTCATCGGGTGACTGGCAACTTGCGCATGCGCTATGACGCGTGTCTTTCTGCTTTCGGTGTCGGCAAGAAAAGTTTACGGGTGTGAGCAAATCAAAACATGTGTGTAAATTGGCGATATTAATTGAGGACTAACCACTGAGCTACAATGAAACAACGAGGACTTAACGATCCGATTTGAGCGACCAGTGAACAGGGCAAAGTCTGATTAAAGGTAAGATTTAACTTTATTTTATTTTGTTTTATTGTTACGTTAATTTATCGTACATCCCTATAAGTAATGTCATAAAAAAGCAGTAAATTAGATTTTTTTGTTAGTATGATTGATTGTTAAGTTTATTATGTGAAGCTACAAGCTACACTCTCACCAAAATACCCGCTTGCTAATGTTAAACCTATGAGGTAGTTATTTTACAGTTTCTCGTTTACATGTCAGTATGTTTAAATGATTTATCGAGGCCTTAGCTACCGAGGAGCAATTGGAGCAAACTGCTCTAGGCACGGGAATCCTAAGGGCGCACAGTTAGAAAGAGTGAAATGAAAGATTGTAAAAATATTTACATATTTTTTCATTCCAAATCAGTTATTATAGACGAATCTTGTTGCAATCGGAATATTCTATGACCATTTTACCTTGTGTTTAAAATCAACTGTTTAGATTTAACCCTTAACTGCTGTTAGTGGTCTCAGACACCGTGAGTTTTTCAAATTTCACAGTTTAACTTGTAATTTTTAGTTTAACTATAGATACTGGTCAATTTTTTTTAGTTTGGAGTCTTATTACTACCTCTAAATACTTTTGAATAGTTGAATTTGATTTATAATATTCTTGTACATAAAGTTTAATACATAAATAGTATTCTGAGAATTAATGTAACATTTTATTCATCTTCAGATTAAATGGTCTGACAGACAGCTCACAGTAGTTATGTAACAATTTTTGTCAGAGCAGTTAAGGTTAAAATATGTTTTTCCGTCTATATACAGTTAAAAGCAATTAATTTTATTCGCGAAGTTTTAATTTTAACCTTTACACGGGATCTCGGACAGCATCTGGCCGGCTTTGCATATATTGTCGGATAGATGCTATCCGAACCCCTCCAGTAAAGGCTAATTCACACCATATTGCAGCCTCGCGTAACTTCTCTAATATTGTTTCAGTATACCTGATTTGTCTTTATTTGAGAGGGGGGGGGGTAACTTTTTCATTTAAGACAATTGAATAGTTGCAAATCTTAAAGTAATCAAAACTTATTTACAGGGTTTTCATTATTAATATTTTCCTTATTAACCACCATTATTTCCAAAATAATCTTCATAATAAGATTAGATCGGGAGGCGGTAGCACAGACAATCATTTAATCTCATTTAAGGACAAAAATCACGGATAAAACCTCGATTTGCATATTAAAACGTTATTAGTCAGCCAAGTCATACCTTGGTGGGAAATGCCTAAAAACCCGAATTTAGCGGTATCTTGGGTTTACCATTACGTTTTCTTACTCCTAATTCTTCATATTTTCATTCTTTTAATTTCATTATCTTTCAAAAGGTGAGAAAATGTTAGAGTATTGAATTGAATAAACCTTATGATCTGATTATCGGCTATGCAGATTTACACCCATTTTTTTTCGAAAGTATTCTTTCGCATTAAACCTTATTTAGTAGCAGAATTTTATGGTTAAATAAAATAAAATATTTTTTTTCAATAATAGTAATTTAAGTTTGATTAGACCGTAACCAGTCCCGCCCCCCCCCCTTTCTCAATCATCAACATCATCCGATATGACAAATTTGTAGTCATGAACATTCAAATTATAAAAGGAAAACAATCTGTATTTACTCCACTGAACTTTCAGAATAGTTTACAGAATTAGTGTGTGTTCAAAAAATATAACAATGAATAAAAACTTATATCGTAATTTTACATAAATGTGAAAATTTTCCGCAGATGATGAAGATCTCGTGTTTTAAAGGCGATTTTTGCACTGTCATTTATAAATCTTAAACATTTTTCTAATGACATAATTTTTAACAATCTTTCATTCCACCCGTTCTGAAACAAGACCAATAAACAGGATTGGCTTTTTACCGGTAAAAACCTGGGGAGAAGGTGGTAAAAACCTAAGGATATACAATAAACTGTTACCCTTAAACTGTATTTTAATACTATTGATAAAAATTCTATTTTCATGTAATTGGTGTATTAATATATAATATCTATATAGGGGAGAGTGGGGTGGTGTGGGACTTTTTTTTTACAAAAGTAAGAATTTTATATATATATATATATATATATATATATACAAAAAGAAAAAAATCAATTTATAGCATGCAAGGTAAAACACTTTTTAATCCTCCTGAACAATATAGAAACATAACGTGAAAATACTATTTTATTTTAAAAAGAAAGTAAGTTTCAAAATATGTCTCATACCTCCTCATTAAGAGTTATGGGACAGCAATAATAAAAAAAAAAGCTATAAGGCACAAAATAACCTATAGTGTCGGTAAAATAAACAATCAAACAAAGGTTGTAAGTTGATAATGTATATGCCACAATATAAGCTTCCAGTATCTTCATGACTGGAATGAAAATTCAGGATTCTCTGTCATAGGTGTCATTAAGGCCCCACACTAGGCTCAGAATGTAAAGATGATAATGTAAAAGTTTGTAGGAGCGTTCTTTTGAAATACCTAACTCAAATTTTAATATTTTTACATGATTCTTTTGAACAAGATAGCTGAGGATGATCCATAACCGGCCTAGTTTTTATTTTTTCGATTTTGCTTTTATATTTTTTGTATAACGATAGTTTCAATTTCAGAACCGGTTTAAACCAATTTCTTAAGTTAAAGTAATTTTTTTAAAAAAATCTGAAACCAAAACTGAAAAAATAAAAACAACGCCGGTTGCGGATTGCCCTCAGCAATCTTGTGCAAAACAATCACGTAAAAATATTAAAATTTCAGCGAAATATTTGAAAAGAACGCCCCATAGACTTTGCATTATCATCCGGGTCTTTTTCTGTGCCTAGCGTTGCGCCTTAAATAATCATCAATTTATTTACATTTTGAAGTATGAATGCATATATTATCAATGTTATAATTAATATATTATCCTCTAAAAAATTTGCATATTAGCAATTCGCATTATTATTAATTAAAAAAAGGAACTGGGCGCGTCCCATTCATCCCTTTTCTGGCATGTCCCATTCCTCGCCACTTCCTTGTTTGTGTTAAACTTCTTGTTCAAACAAAAATGCTGCTTTAGGCTAAGTTTAAATTATGAATAATATACAATATAATGTTCCATAAATAGGGAAACAATTACATTTATACATAAACAAGCCTTTAATATATTGAGAGCAAATAAATCAAATTTAAATTGGATTTTTGAAATATTTTTTTCTTTCATACATTTGCAAGTCTATGCATATCAATTTTTTTTGTAAACTGAAGAATGGATTATCATTGCTTCATCTTGTATGCGATCGATGAAATGTTTAGAATAATGCACAAAGAGAAAAACCTACAGTCCCATTCCACCCGACTTTCCCCCATATAGCAAAAGGGGAAATAAAGAATTAGCCAGTTCCCTAAAGCTCCTGATATACACTATATGGCCAGAGATGACCGTCCACTTGCGATTTTAGACATTTCGTTAAATATCTAGAAAAATGTATGAGGAATTATCCTGAAAATCTTAGTGTATAAATATAATACTCTACCTGGCCATTGATTATCGTCCACTTGCGATTTTAGACATTTTGCAAAATATCTAGAAAAATACATGAGGAACCCTGAAACTCTCAGTGTATAAACAATATAGTACAGGTCATCTATTTCCGTGAAGATTTTTTCCAGAAACTTTATAGGGGACCGCCAACAAATTAAAAAATGTATGAATATCTTTTGGATAACCCTGTCAAAACTAATGCATCAAAAGCGCTCAAACTGTAGATTGTGATTAAGTGGCCTATTGTTATAAACTGTATTCATTTTTATGTCGATAGCATGTATACTCGTAAAGAAATGAAGGTTTTTATAAAAATACTCCCAATTTTTTCCGAGATTTTTGCTTATAATTTGCAGAGTTCTTAATATAAAATAATAATATTTTCTGAAAATGAGACAAACAACATTGCACATAATACCCTGTAATCAGAATTAAAAAATAATAAAAACTGTATGAAAAATGAGTAGGTTTACTAAATAATTTTTCACTGCGAATGCGTGAACGATATCAAAACTTCATTTGCATATTATGTTAGCTAAATGTATAGAGCAACTTTTGTGATAGTTGCAAAATCATAGCTTGAAAATTCTGAAAATAATCGTCAATAGAATCACTTAAAAATCCGTTATTTCCAAAATGAAGCAAAAAATAAGGGTTGTATCCATATATTCATTGATTAGTGTCAATATAGAATACACAATACGGAACTTACTAGTACATTTGGATACAATCCCTCATTTTTTTTGCTTCAGTTTGGGAACAATGGATTTTCAACTTATTATATTGACGATTATTTTTAGAATTCTCAAGCTATGATTTTGCGACTTTCACAAAAGTTGCTCTATAAATTTAGCTAACATTGCAAATGAAATTTTAATATCGTTGACGCATGCGCAGTGAAAAATTATTTGGTAAACCTACTCATCTTTCATACAATTTTTATTATTTTTTAATTTTGATTACAGGGTATTATGTGCAATGTTGTTTGTCAGATTTTCAGAAAATATCATTATTTTATATTAAGAACTCTGCAAATTATAAGCAAAAATCTTGGGAAAATTTGGGAGTATTTTTATAAAAACCTTAATTTCTCTACGAGAATACATGCTATCAACATAAAAATGAACACAGTTTATAACAATAAGCCACTTATTCACAATTTACGGTTTGAGCGCTTCTGCTGCATTAGTTTTGACAGGGTTATCCAAACGATATTCATTATTTTTTAATTTGTTGACGGTCTCCTATAAGGTTTCTGGAAAAAATCTTCACGGAAATATATGACCTGTACTATTATGTGTATACACTGAGAGTTTCAGGATAATTCCTCATGTATTTTTCTAGGTATTTAACAAAATGTCTAAAATCTCAAGTGGACGATAATCAATGGCTAGGTAGTGTAGTACAAGTCATATATTTCCCTGAAGATTTTATTCCGAAACTCCAATAGGGGACCGTCAACAAATTAAAAAAGAATGAATACCTTTTGGATATCTTTTGGATAACCCTGTCAAAACTAATATAGCATTTTTATGTCGATAGCATGTGTACTCGTAGAAAAATTAAGGTTTTCTACGAATCCGAAAAACAGTCTCAAATTTACCCAAGATTTTTGCTTATAATTTGAAGAGTTCTTAATATAAAGTAAAATTCTATTCAGAAAATGTGACAAACAACATTGCACACAATATCCTGTAATCAGAATTAAAAAATAATAAAAATTGTTCGAATATTGAGTAGGTTTACTAAATAATTTTTCACTGCGCATGCGACAAAGATATCAAAATTTCATTTGCATATTATGTTAGCCAAATGTATAGAGCAACTTTTGTGAAAGTCGCAAAATCACATCTTGAACATTTTAAAAATAATCGTCAATAGAATACGTTGAAAATTCGTTATTCCCAAAATGAAGGAAAAACACGAGGGGTTGTATCCATATATTCATTGATTAGTGTCAATATAGGATACATAATAGGAGCGTACTAATAAATTTGAATAAAATTCCTCATTTTTTTTATTATTATTACTGGTATGGAATATTTGTACATGTTAGGGAAATTCGTTGCTAATCTGGAATAGACACTTTGTTGCAAGATATGTTTTGTAAATATGGTTAATAATGTAAAACATTTGTAACTCTTAATGATAATACAGGAAAAGAATATCTGAATGACAAGTATGAGTTGGTCATGTAATTTTCTCGTGCTGTCCGAAAATAGGCAATAAAGAGGAAAGTGCCCAGTTAAACTGATGGCATTGAGCTCGCAGGCTATACATACAACTGTATATTATACTCTTATTTCAAAGAATAATGCCCTTCCAAAAATAAAATAAATCAACTGTAAGTTATTGGACAGTGGATTAACTGCCATCCCTCTTTATACTTAACCATTGAGCCCCTAAAACTAATCAGGGAAGTGCCTTATCAGAGTGAACCTATTAACAAAATTTGAAGAAAATGTGATAATTCTGCATATTTATATAAATTAAGGAGGGTAGCACTCTCTTCTCCCCCCCCCCTTCATATTTAACCAATGAACCTCCAATGCTAATCAGTGAAGAACCTTATCAGAATGAAACTACATATAAAATTTGAAGCAAATCGGATATTTATATAAAGAGTTATCACGTTACATATAGAACCTGTGGGCACATTAGCTGTCAGGCTTTGATAGCCTTGTGAGCTATAATTTAAATTTTATTTAAATTTTATTCTTTCTTTTTTTGTTTATCTACCATTTTTGCTGTACTTTGATGATACATTTTAATTGGACTGTCTTCTTGTGTGTTTTCCTTAATGTGTTATTATTATTATTTCAGATAGTGAACTTGCATTTATAGTACTTACATTACCATCCTTGATACAAGAAAAGTTTCCGACTCTTTATCATGAAGAAGGTGCAGAAATTTCTGTGTTTTAACCTGTTACTGTGCTCCGGAACTCAAGCAACTTGTTAAATTACTCATGCTATGTATTAATTTTATATAAACAGTTAATTACAAAAACTGATAATTTTATAAGCTTAGTTACTTTGTGGTATGCATTATTTTGGTTGTTTAACGTTAACTATAGCAAAAGCCAATTTAAGTTTTTATCATTTTTATTAGATACTTATGTCTCCAAAATTTTCTTAGTGGCATCAGTTCCACATAGTGTTACGTCTTTGTTTAATAATATTTAATACATTCTTGGTGTTTACAATAAAAAGATTATTTGAACTAAAAGGTTGTTTTTTTTAATTCAGTGTTTTATTCCTTTCATTATAATTACTCTTTGGATTAAAATTTCAGATGCAATAAGTCAAAATACAAAAACAATTTGGCAGAAAGTGTTTTGATGTGGATACAGCACTAGAAATCAGCAGTCGTTAGTCGCCAAATGAAACTAAATTATAGAAAAATTATTCCTAGTCGTCAAATCTTGATAGCTAGCTTTCTTTAATTTTTTTTGGCAAATACTTTCATTTGTATTTTAGCATACATCCCCCCCTCAGCACCATGACATCAGCACGTGTCTTAAAAATTTTGAACCTGTCAATAACCTCTAAGTTAACTTCGCTTTCACCAATGACTAATAAAACTGGTCCTTGCATATTACACCCCTGTAAACAAGATTTTCTTTTATTATGAGATATTTCTGCATCCTTATATGTTCCTAAAATAAGAAACTGTATTAAAATTGTTTTAAAATTTTTGTATTCCCTTTCTCAAACAAAAAAAAATATGTGTGATTTGGAAATGTTTTAAATGCCACACCATAATTGGCAACCAAAGATTCATTTATTTGCTAACTTTTTATTTTCTGATGCACTGTTACTCTCAGATTTTTTAAAAATTAGCTTATCCCTAATTATATCTATAGCTCATATTTTCTCTCTGTGGACATATTTGCTTGATTATCTGTTTTGTATGCATATTAGCTTTATAAAAAGAATAAATTTTTCCAGAATCCAAATATTGTAGTTTAATCAGTTTTCATACTTATGGAAAGTCAGTTTTTATTTTGTTTAGTAAGAAAAAGGTGTTTAATATATAAAGTTTCCTCCCCACTTCCCCTCAATACATTAAAATTAAATATGCAATGCAATATTATTACTATTAACATGGCTGTGAAAAGAAATAAGAAAATATGAAATGCAGTTGGCACATCGAAAAAAAATTGTAGGCATTATTTTGACACCTTACATACAGTTCTTAATTTCTAATCCTGTGTGGATATATGCTATAAAATATGGATTTGCATAAGTTCACTATAAAGGTAAGTACTACATATATTGTAAAAATGATTTTTTTTTTACTCAATTTCATCTGTGATTTTACCACAACCATAAAATGAACTTATTTTCTATAACTCATTTCACAGCTTGATGGCTAACTTTCTGGAAGAATTTTAAAGAATATGAAGTATTCTTACTAATTTAAAAGTTACACAACATTTATTACATATTCTTTTCTAATTTGTGTTTTACATCTTTTTAATTAGATACAGCAGGGTAGCTGAAAAAATATGTGTGCGTTGTTTGACATTGATATTTCACAACTAAAATCTGAGAAATGCCTATTTTAAAATTTTGTAGCATTTCTTCTATTATATGAAAATCTTAATCCTCCGAAAAGTTCACAACAGTTAACATGATCAGCAACTAATATGTTCAACGAAGTGTTCGCCTCATGGAAGCAAAATAATTTTAATGGAACTTCCAGCAGCATTGGGGCCTTCACATGGAGCAAAAACAACATTGACCTTCAACACCCATCTGCGTGGATATTTAATAACAGGTGTATTGCCTTCGAACAATCAGATCTTAACTCACTTGACTTCTGTAGAAAAGCTAGAAATAGAAAATCCCCAGTTTGCATTGTATGTGATGCGAAATTATCAAGGCATAGAATGATTTAAATCAGAATTATCTACAGCGGACTGTCAATTCTGTGATCTTTCATTTTCAAACTTGTGTAAAAAATAAATATCAAGCCAGTGAACAATTTGTTAAAATATTGTTATTTCTTTTATTTTTTTATTATTAAATTATGGCATATATTTTACAGGATATAGCATTTTTCTGTGTCCCCATACTTTTCAGTTGCCCTGTATATAAAATAATGAAAATACATGTCAAACAATATACTATGTGTCAAAAAAGATGGTTACGAATTACTTCTGAAACTATAAGAAAATTATAAAAATATTCATATGAAGATAGATAATTCAATTTGTACTTTCTCTTATTTTGGAGTCAAAAAACATAAAATTTTTATAATGTTCCTGCATCTAAAAATGCCCAGTCACAAAAATAGTTACTGGCCCTTTCTTAAACATACCCAAAAAGTTTGATCCAAACATATGAGTTAGAGACAGTCAAAATCATTATTTATTTCATTTTACAAAAACTTCAAAACATAAAATTGAAAATCAGGCTTCAAATTGCATGACAAAGTCACAATATTTGACTCTAACTCAGTGATTTTTAGAGGCAGAAAAGAGGTGTAGAGGTCCTGTAAATTTTTCGATTTATTCTAACAAAACCTTTTGGGTATGACTAACAATGCAATAGTGATGACTTATGATTGGTGATTTTGAAATGCAAAGACTGTATAAAATATTAAAATTTTGAATTTTTCTTAAAATACTCTCCATGTAAATGAAAGTACAATTTGAATTCTCTGCCTTTCTATGATTATTTTTGTAGTTCATATTATCCCTCTCTGAGTTACAAAAATATGCTACAATTTTTCTTTGGACACCTGATAATGAGTTTAAAAATATAATATTCCATAAATCTAAAAGAAAAAAAAGGCTCAAAATATAGACTGATCATGATAATTTTCTCTGCAGAATTCAATTTAAAAATGGGTAAACACTTTGTATTTCATGATTCAAACCAATACAATTTCTTGACAAGCAGGGGGGAGGGGGGTTGCAACTGTGGGCCATAGATTGTGAGTGCTATTTCTTGTAGGATGCCACAGGGCACACTGGATTATGTGTTTCATCCGTTCACCCTCTGGGGCACCCTGGATAAGTGGTATCATTATTCTCCCCTGAGATGCCATTCTTTCACCCCTTAAGGTACCCTGGATGAGGGGTGCCATTACCCTCCCCTCAGATGCGATCCTTTCACCCTCTGGGGCACCCTGGATAAGAGGTGCCATTACTCTCCCCTGAGGCGCCATATTTTCACCCCCTGGGGCACCCTGGTTAAGGGGTGCCATTACTCTCCCCTGAGATGCCATCCTTTCACCTCCTGGGGCACCCAGGATAAGGGGTGAGATTATTCTCCCCTGTGGTGCCATCGTTTCACCTTCTCGAACACTGTGGATAAGGGGTGCCATTATTCTTCCCTGAGGTGCCATCCTTTCACCCCCTGAAACACCCTGGATTAGGGGTGCCATCCTTTCACCCTAGTTAAGGGTGCCATTTTAGCTCCTCTAGGGGTGTCACCAGTGAGACAAGCCTTTCACCCCTAAAAGGTGCAATGTGTCACCATTAGTTTTAACAGTGTAGCATTGAAGTGAGTTGTAGCCAAGAAGGAATCCCTTGTCCTTCCTCATGCTCAGTAATTAACAGAAGCACTTGTCAAACCCTTTTTCATACTTAAAAACATATTAACCTTTTTTGGTGCTCGTCAGAGCATTTTTTAATGCTAGTAAACATTTATTTTGCTTTATTACTTTCCACCAATCAGGAGCTTGATCTCATCGGTGAATGTGTAACAGCATTTGAAAGAAAAAAGATAATGATTTTCGCAAAATTTAATCCTTATAAAATGATTGCACATAATTATTCACTGATCGCAGTAGAGTACACAGATTATTCACTGAGTAATATTATTAATAGTTCAAGATCCGACCGCACAAAACCCTAAGTCATCGAGCACAAGAAAAATTCCTTTATTTTATGGAAGAGTAGTAATAGGGAAATTTAATCATTCATGTCTGCCGGAAGCGAAGTGGTGCATAAGCCAAAAATTAATACCATTGGTGGTTGGCTCATAGACTTAGCATTATGTTTTCCTGCACCCAATTTTCTATATTTTCATACTTTTAATTGTACGGCAAGCACAATGTTAAACATACGAGTGAACCACTTGTGATATCAATTTTTGGCTTATGCACCACTTCGCTTCCGGTAGACATGGATGATTAGATTCCCCTATTATTACTCTTCCATAAAATAAAGGAATCTTTCTTGTGCCTGATGACTTAGGATTTTGTGCGGTGGGCTCTTGCACTATAAGTATTATGTAAATAAAATAACAGAAAATAAACTTTAATAAAATATAATATCTAAAGCGAAATTTTGTCGTTGAAGAAAATGTCGTCATTCAGAAACCAGATAAGTTCGTTTCATGAATATATTATACATTGTTATAGCTGTGTCAGTGATCATGTGATATTCACTGACTTTTATTCCTGCATCTAAATATAAACTGAACTTCTATTTATTCCGTGGTGTGCACAAATGAAAATATTTCTATAAACTGCGCCATTTCTATTTAATTATAATAAATATTTCATGAAACTAAAGAATTTTTAAATAAATGCATAAATTACGCTTTTATTTCGAAAAAGATGAGTGTTTTTGAAGGTGTAAATGATGTCATATTAGAGAAAAACAAGTTGGAAATTGCACGTGAAGCGTAGCAAATGAGGTGCGTTCGTAGTATAAGTTTTAAAATATTCAGATCTTGCTGGTATAGTAGAGCGTACTTTGGATACAGTATAGTGGTCGAAATCTTTGTGTTCCTGTAAGTATGCAGGGGTAATTATTATTATACTTACTTAACGTATATCTTATTCATAAAATGTGAAGTAGTTTAATATAATTAAAACACGCCCCAAACAATGTTCCCCGTATAATATTAATTAGTGGAATACATTTGTGTGGCCCTGTAATTTAATAATAAATATTCTTTGCATTCCAGATTGTACAGAATGTATATTTTAGTACATACTTCATAGATTCATGTCAATTATATTATGTTCAAATGAGTGTAACACCATTAAAATGCATTTGAAGCATTTTTTCGCATTGATCGTAATGTAACGGAATACTTTTGATTGCCCCTGTAATTGATCTATGCATCCGATTTTCATAACATTTGAAATGACTCGACAAAATTATGTAATAATTATACGTTTTAAATTTCAAACGATTAAAATGCATTTGAAACTTTTTTTCCCATTGATCGTAATGTAACTGAATACTTTTGATTATCCCTGTAACTGATCTATGCATCCGATTTTCATAACATTTCAAATGACTCGACAAAATTATGTAATAATTATACGTTTGAAATTTCAAACGATTAAAATGCATTTGAAACTTTTTTCCCATTGATCGTAATGTAACGGAATACTTTTGATTGTCCCTGTAATAGATCTATGCATCCGATTTTCAAAACATTTGAAATGACTTGACAAAATTATGTAATAAATATAAGTTTTAAATTTCAAACGATTAAAATCTATTTGAAACTTTTTCCCCATTGACCGTAATGTAACGGAATCCTTTTGATTGTGTCTGTAATTGATCTATCCATCCGATTTTCGTAAAATTTGAAATGACTCGACAAAATTATATAATAATTATATATTTTAAATTTCAAACGATTCGGTTGGATAGTTTTTGCGTTGTTATATGCGGACAGATAGACAGACAGACGGACGGACTGAGCGACAACAATAGGTGCTACGTATTTACATAATTATGAACGCACCTAAAAAAGAATAAAACCTGTCATATGCCGGTATTACGATATTTCTATTTTTACATAATATCAAAAATTAATTTAAATTATTTCGTTGTATTAAGTTATTATTTAAAATTAAAAAAAAAAGTGTTTTCCACATATCAGAAACAAACACAAAAATTTCATTCTTTTTAATAACAAAAATATCTTTTTAGGTGCGTTCGTAATTATGTAAATGCGTAGCACCTATTGTTGTCGCTCAGTCCGTCCGTCTGTCCGTCTGTCTGTCTGTCCGTCCGCATATGACAACGCAAAAACTACCCAACCGAATCGTGTGAAATTTAAAATACATAATTATTACATAATTTTGTCGAGTCATTTCAAATTTTATGAAAATCGGATGGATAGATCAATTACAAGGACAATCAAAAGGATTCCGTTACATCACGGTCAATGGCGAAAAAAGTTTCAAACGCATTTTAATCGTTTGAAATTTAAAACGTATAATTATTGCGTAATTTTATCCAGTCATTTCAAATGTTGTGAAAGTCGGATGCATAGATCATTTACAGGGACAATCAAAAGTATTCCGTTACATTACGGTCAATGGGGAAAAAAGTTTCAAATGCATTTTAATCGTTTGAAATTTAAAACGTATATTGCATAATTTTGTCGAGTCATTTCAAATGTTATGAAAATCGGATGGATAGATCAATTATAGGGACAATCAAAAGTATTCTGTGACATTACGATCAATGGGGAAAAAAGTTCCAAATGCATTTTAATGGTGTTACACTCATTTGAACATAACAGAATTGACATGAATCTATGAAATATGTACTAAAAATACATTTTGTACAATCTGTGATGCAAAGAATATTTATTATTAAATTACAGGACCACACAAATGTATTCCACTAAACAATGTTATACGGGGAAACTTTGTTTGAGGGATGTTTTAATTATATTAAACTACTTCACATTTTATGAATAAGATATACGTTAATGAAGTAGAATAAAAATTACTCCCTGCATATTTATAGGAACACAAAGATTTCGACCACTATACTGTATCCAAAATACGCTCTACTATATCAGCAAGATCTGAATATTTTAAAACTTCGTTATCGTACGAACGCACCTCATTTGCTACGCTTCACGTGCAAGTTCCAACTTGTTTCTTTTTGTTTCCATGTTACCATAACAATAAAATTAATTTTGACAAGTTCATTGAGGCTCCAAACCAATAAATAACATAAATTTATTGCAAGTGCTGTAAATGTGTAGTGGGCTGGTTACGCAGTTTAGTAGCTCCCTGTTTCTATTATAATTAAAATGTTTTATTGATATTATAATTACGAGGTGGAACTCGTCGAAATTCGACGAAAGAAATCTTTAAGAAAGAATTGTTTTATTGATTTATAATAAATCTGCAAAATTAGTTACAGTAAAAAATGCATCTGGTCAGTCTAACTCTAAAACAAATATTATTTACAGCTAAAATTAACAAAATACTATAAAACTCAATTATCCAAATTGTTAAACGAAATAAAACCAAAATTCACTGGATTTTATTACAAACGATATTTTTGAAATAATATACGCATTTTAATGACTATTTTTTTTTTTCAGTTTTAAGAGAAAATAGAGTGATTCTGTTGCCACAATTGTAAAATTAGTATTAAAAACTATAAAAAAAATAATATCTCAAAAATAAATTAAGATACAGCTTTCAAACAAATCGCATTTGAAAGCGCATATTTTTCTCTATTTGACAGTGTAAAAATTTTAAATGTGCGATATTTAGCAGTGTAAAATTAAAGTTTCCAAAAATTTCAAAACCGAAATTTCAGCGGAAAAGTGTTGCCATTTGCAAAATGACGTATGTGTTACTGCAGATACATTTGGCCTTTATAATATAAATATAGATAGACTGTACAGTTACCAAGCGATATTTAAACGGAGAAAAAATAAACTATGCAGACATTTTTGTATTCGTCTTCTAAGGTATTATATTAAATTCCTAAATAATTTGGCATTTAAATAATGTTCAAGGTTTAGAAACCGCATTAAAAAAGATTTGTAGCTGAAGTTAAGTCCAACATAATAATTTATGAGTTGTTTTTCTTATTTTTTGTTATATTCTGAAGTTTGTGTATCTTCATTATGAAAAGTTATGTTATCCCTATTTTAAGAGGTGGCAATTGTTTATTTCGCTCAGTATCTTATTGTGTATATAAGACTGATGTGTATCATATTTAATATATATTCTTTTCCATCGAATTTTGACGGGTGCAGCTAGTATTATTAATAAAATATTACATTCGGAAAAATATAACGTCATACTTTAAATAACATAGCATTCGTTAAAAATGCAAGGGGTATAGATATGTGTAACTAATAAAAATCGGTAAATAATGAAGTCACATTTAAAATAAAAGAAAAATATTTTTTTACTAATACTGATTAACAAGATTGAATGTGATTTACATACAAATGAAAGTTTCCATTCAAAATTAACGTTATGATTTTCAGCTTTTTATTTTAAAAAAAAGGGAAATAAAACGGATTAATATAGATTTTTTCACTATTTTCTCGCTAAAATAATAATAATAAATAATTTGAATTCGCAGCAATGGCACAAAAACATGATTAAAGTAAATTTCCTAAAACTAAAATTAAGTTTTCACACATTGGAGCTTCATGTGTGAATTTATTTCACAGAAGTAAATATCGTCGCAACATTGACCGTTAAAATATTGAAACTTTTGCTGCATCGCCACTCCATCGCTTTTATAGAAAACGATTACTTCACTGTATTATGGAGCATTCTCATTGGTCAAAATAGAGATACAGCAAAAGAGAATGACGATACAGCAAAAGTTTCAAATTTTTAACAGTGTATTGACATTTACAACCAAGGATGTAATTTAAACTTCCGTACATTTAAGTAGACAATTATTGCTACTAATTTATACGAATTGAATTTTTAAAAGTAATATACTATTTTAATTAATTAATTTTAAAAGATGGCAGTTCAAACAGGTCGCAAAAGCGTTTTTACTAAAAAGTTTTATCGTGTAAAAATGATGTAATATTTTTTCATCTAAAGCAATCATTTTAATTAGAAGACAAAAATATATATTTTAATTTCGTCAAAGTGATGCCAGTTTCATCTCAGTAGCTTAGAAATTAGAAACGAAATCTAAAAACAACAATATACATTTCAGAAGTTATGTTTTGCATTTTTTTTAATAATATTCTTTGTCATAAAAACATAAACCAATATCTACGAACGGAATAAATAAAAAATAGAGTAAATATAAATAATAAAATAGAATAACAAAAATGTAAATTTATTCTTCATTTAATCATAGAAAAGAAGTATGAAATTGCATGCTCTCGACAGAAATTTTAAATGATCCTATATATACAAACAGAAATGAACAAGTTGTTACCATCAAAAGTCTTTCTGCTATAAAATATGATAAAAGGTTAATCACGCCTGCTTTTAATAACCGAAATATTTTTCTTAATTGATGGATTTGTACTTTTTTAAATGTTATGTGAACGAAGCCACTGGTAACATCTAGTATTTTAATATTTTTAATATACATAGTAATGCTCTATTAATGAATTGATGGTGAACCAGTTTCGACAAATAATATAAAACGCCAAACTACTCAAGTAATACCGAATTGCGCAAAAAAAAATCCTTATAACTCAAGAAATAATCATCATATTAATTAACAATTTACTGCGTCGGATTAAGAGTCTCATTTCTAATTAAAACATATCTTTGAATTGAAATTTGAATTAAATGCAGGGTTATGAAAAATCGAATAATGTGGGAAACATGATTGAAAATATCTCGGCAACTAATAATCCGATTAACTTCGTTCTCTATGGAAAATTTGTATTATTTTATTGTATTTTACATTTACTCCTTAAAATAAAAATAAAAAATAGAAAATTTTTATACACCTTTCATCAGAAAAAAGTATTCGAGAATCCGAAAAAAATAGTTCCGGACAATCGAGGTTACTGATATTAAATAGGCTTCACCCCACTCTTACATACTAAGTACATGCAAAATTTCAAGTCTCTATCTCAATTTGTTCGGAAAATAGAGTGTTTACAGGCACACAGACACACTCACACACACACAGACAGTCGGACAGGCACTCAGACGGGCGGACGGCGATTTTTTTTTCTAAAATTATGTTTTTCGTAATCTCCAGTGTCTTAAACGTGTAAATCCGTCAAAAAATGTTTTCGATTTTCAAAACGATTGCAAGACTTACCCTATACTACGTATGATGGGTAGGTAAAAATGAAATAAAATTCTAAGAACAGGTCACTAGTGTCCCAGTAAACGAGAAAGGGTGTTGGTCCGAGAAGAGGGATCCAAAACTCAACTTTAAAATTTTGCATTGAAAATGCGAAAAAATTAGGAGATGAAAAATTCATGCTTCACAAAAAATTCAAGGCGCCTCGGATTGGGCCCTATGTTATTCTAGGGTTCTCCAAGTTTCAGAAAAATTAAATTAACTAAATGGTAAAAGAGAACCAAAAATAAAGATCGGATTAAGAGGAAAGATTTTATTAACAATTTAAGGTGCAAAAATTTCAGGAGGCCAGGTTTCCACAAGATGCAAGATCATAACTGGCATGTAATTAGGTATAAATATATATTTTTAGTAGTTTTTTAAATAATCGTCGAATGCTGAAATAATGTTAAAGAAAATTGCATGCAATTCGAATCATTTTTATAAAAACTGCACCAAGGGTCGCAAGAAGGTGACTATTATTTAAAACTGGTGGCTGAAGTTTAAAAAAAATTTCTTGTCGTTCATGTAATTGTTTTATGACTTAATAAATTATTGAAAAAAAGGATAGTTAATCGTACCATTTTTCAAGGAGCTATAACAAGGGACCCTAAAGGAGCCAACTGACAGTTAAAAGCAGGGTCCTAACGTGGAAACATGTTAAAACATTTTGTTAAAAGAAAATTTTAATAATATTATGTTAAAATAAGACTCTTTAGATCTAAAATTAGTCAGAATTAAGCGTAGGATATGAATTATTCGTTAGAATAATATTTTAAAGAAGTGCATAAAAAATGAGTAAATGCTTTAAAAAAGCTTCTTGGTTTCTAATTAATGTATCGGAATGTTTGTCCTGGAAGAAGAGTCCAAAACTCAAGTTTAAAATTATGTACTGAGAAAGGTAATAAAATGAGAGAGTGACTTATTCATGGGGAATTAAAATTCAATGGCCCTGAACTGGGTCTTACGGGATTATAAGGGGCCCATTATACTGGAATGTAGCAACGTGAAAATAACAAAATGAAAAAAAAAGTTCCAAAATTGAAGATTGTATTAACAGGGGGCAAATACATGTAAACTTATAATGTAAAAACTTGATGAGACCCTGTATCGGGCCCCAAGGGTAATGGGAGGATGCTAAAACTATGATAAATAAAATTTAAAATACTTCGAGTTATTTTTAATGAAACAGCACTAAGGACCCCAAGAAGGTAATTAATATTTAAAAACGGTGTTATCTAAAGTCTATTTTTTTTTTAAATTGTTTATGTAATAGCTAGAGACCCAAGTAGTTGTTAGAAAAAAAAAGCTAGTGAATCGTACCATTTTGAAGGAAGCTATAATGGGGGGTCCAAAAGACAGCTAAAACAGAGCCCTAATATGAAAACATGTTAAATTCCTTTGTACTTAGCGTTTTAGATCTAAAATTAGTTAAAATTAAGAATAGGATATAAATTTTTCCTAAGAATTATATTTTAAATAAATGGACAAAATATTGCATAAATGCTTAATAATCGGCCTTAACATCCCAATAAAAATATGACGGTGTTAGGCCAAAAAGAAGAGTCAAAGACTCAACTTTAAAATTTTGCACTAAGAAGGTGAGAAAGTTAGGAGATGAAAAATATTTGGCTCACAAAACATTCAAAAGTTCCTGGGGAGTGGCCCTATTATACTTTAGGGGGCCCCAGTGTCTTACATGTAACGTAAAAACGTGAAAAAAATTAAATGGAAAAAGGATCCCATAAATGAAGATCGTATTAAAAGGAAGCATTTTTTTAACAATTTATAACCACAAAAACTTCAAGGGGCCCTGAAACGGGGTGCAAGGGTCCAAAATCATAATTAGAAAGAAGAAAGGCAAGAATAACTAAATGGAGGACCCTCAAAACAAAGAAAATTGAATAAAACGCGAGCAAATTTTTAACAGTTTAATGCGTAAACACTTAAAAGTGCTTAAAAAATTGAAAAAATGAGCCTCAGGTGCATCAGGACCTATCTTGGACTATCTACATGTGGTACATTTCGCCATCCATTGCACATACTCAGAGCAGTTTGTTCTTTTATTAGTCTAGATTATTAACATCCTTAGTAGTAACAGTGAGAAATTAATCCTAGAATTAGAGAAAGTACTAAGTATTATGTATTTTTGTTGTGGTTGTTGTTGTTTTTTTAACTACATACAAACGAACCCTATCGTGGTAAAACACTTACTTTACAGTAACGGAGAAAACGCCCAAGAAATTACAAAAAATTTTATTTGTAAATAATTTAGTACTAAGTAAAAAATTACACTGATCAAAAAACAAAGTATATTAGAAAAATTTAGTACGAATTTTGATTAAAAATTAAAGGTTTATATATAAATACTTCATTTTAAAGGATTAAATAAAATTTGCATATTTAATGACAGCATATTTATAGATCTCGAGGAATAGGTTATGAGCATCAACAAATTCGGTTTTAAAAGTGTAAAAGATTGGTAAGATAACTATAAAAGGTAATGCACATAGCTAAAAATTTAAAAAGAAAAGGGAATATTGTTTAATTTGTAATTGGTCACAAAAATTGATCTGGACTAAATGCATTAAAGCGCTTTGTATCTGAATTTCATTCCTCTTTCTTATTTGAATTTTTCGGCAAACCATTTCGCTCTGCAACTGGACAAACATTTTGACAAAATATTAAACAAATTTTATGTATCTGAAAAAAAAAATCCCCACCTTAAAATAAATAAATAAATAATATATATATATATATCTTCCCCCACCAGCAATGTTAGTGTTTATTCCATGGCGCACATAATATATGATTTCTTATGACGTAAGCCACATTTTACCATCAAACCCATAGCATTTTGTTTTGGGCACTGGATGTCCGCATTTTAATTTTTTTACAAAATTCTTTACATTTAGAAGAATTTTTATTTGAATAAGAAATCTAAAAGTCATTATTAATAAAGAAAAAAGTAAAAAAGTAAAAAAAATTACAAAATGGGCTGGCGCAAATTATCAGATATTGAAAAAGGCTCCAAGGCCAATCCAAAGGCCTTGTAAATGAATAATAATATTTTTCCACCACATATTTTACAGTATGCATATTTTAGTGCATTTAGTAAATGCATATAAATTTCAATATGTTTGACAGGATATAACATCTTTAAAATTCATTTGAAACGATTTTTTCCCATATGCCGTAATGTAACGGTAAATTTTTCAGTGTCCCTGTAAATAAACTATTAATGCTAGAAATTTCATTTAAAATAGGGTTCGTGCTAGAGTAAACTTGAATAACATTCAAAAATTCCAAGGTAATCCAAGTATATTCACGGGTGTTTGGCCAGACAAACTGAAATCATAAAATTTTTCAACTTTGTTGGGAAGTGTTAAAAACGAGATCTGATTATCGAGAACACCAATTACCAAATATATGATGATCACGAAAAGGGAAACAATCTAAGTTGGATCGATTAACTGTAGAAAACCATTTTTCTTAAATACTCAATTTTATTATAAGTCTTAAATTTTAATATTTGAAAAAACTTTTTTCAAAATTGCTGTTGTCATTTGTTAAATTACACTACTTTTTTTCATGTTCATATGTCTTCAGTTGCATGAAAGATCGTCTTTTAAAGAAAACCAAGTTAGAAAAATCATGCGTTAAGCATAGGTTATGAAACACTTTCCAACATTTCCTGAAAACTTTAACAAAACTAGGGGAATAAGGTTACTGTCTATAGCCAAATAGTATGTATTCCAATATTTTTGAACAGCCCTGTATTTGATCTCTCGGTTGATATACAAAATAATTCTAAATTAATTTTACATAAAAAAAAAAAAAAAAAAAAAAAAGAAGAAGAAGAAGAAGAAGAAGAAGAAAAAGAAAAAGAAAAAGAAGAAGGGTGATAATACACACCAAGACAAACAATATTAAATAGGAAACCAATGGTCCTAAACGTTTTCCGAAGGAGATAGCCGCCATTAAAGTTTAGGGTCCAAAAACTCACTTAAACAAATAAAAAACAGAAAAATTGGCCGATTGATTTGCGGTTTTCGCTGAAACTATTCTTTATGTCAGTATTTTCTTGAAAATAAATTATAAAGATAAATTTTTAAAAAATGCCGATAGACTTCGCTTTAGATTTTGGAGTAACGAACAACTATTTTTTGACGTTATTTTTTGCATCTCATTAAATGTTTCCGGGAGCTTAGACTTAGACTTAAATTTTGAGGTGAAAATCTGAATAGTTGGGAGTGGTTAAGTAGCGCAAACTGAAATGCGAAATTCCCCAGAAAATTTATAATCTTAAATTTGATAAAAATGAGATTTTTGAAATGCTTCTTTTGAATTAACTAACTTGTCCATAAAAAGAAAGTTTAATCTCCAAAGACTTTCCACCAATTCGTAACAAGTTTCTAAAATGGATCATAAAATGAATTAAAGTTGCAAATTTAATGCTAAATATGAGTGTACTGATAAGTCATTTTTTGAAGATAAAAATACAAACCGCCCAGTACCTTTGTTTACCATTCAGGTGAGTTCAAATTAGACCAGGCCATTTTCGATTCTATTTTGTAAATACCTTTCAATTTTCTTCTGAAACCATAAAATATGAAATTCGCGTTCAAAAGGCTAACGTCGTCTCAGCGTGAGTGTAGAACAATAAGGAAAATACAAAATAAAGGAAAATTTCATGGAAAGTTTCACTGGATTGACCTTTAACTTTGATCAATAACGCATTTGCTTTCGCTATGAACTGTCGAATTTCACCCTGTTTGTGAGATATGTCTTAAATTGCTTCCGCTACTGCGAAATGAGTGGATGAAATATCTGTTTTATTCACGTTTATTTCTGAATTTATTTCTTTTATATGTCGATTTGATGTGTTTTTTAGTGATTTGGTCTTCTTTTGTTTACAGAGCACTACAAGTACGACCTCAAGGTCTACGGAAATCGTACCAGCAGGTAAGTTTATTCTATTTTTATTAGTTTTCAGCTCGCTGCTGTTAGGCTAATATAATGTGCGAATGAAAATCTGTGGCTTTAAATTACGAATTCAGATAAAGGGCAAACGGTGTATGAAAAATTTCGTACGTGATAAAATTCCCAATTTTATAGCTGCGTTATTTCAATTTTGCTTTTATATAAGATAATAAAGTTTTACAGACTGCCAACTCCTGTTTCGCCCGGAAATTTGAAGGGGTTATTGATGATATGATATATAATACCAGTATAGCATGTGTGACATTTTTATTTCCTCTAGCCTTTTGTTCTAGCGTACTATAGAGCCGTTCTGATTGGCTCGTCTCGTTCAGATTTCCCGACAATACGGATTTTTAAACTTGTCTTGGAATTTTTTTTTTTTTTTTTTTTTTTTTTTTTTTGTCTTGGAAACAGTGATAAGTGGTGCCATTTTGTTCTAGGTGGTTTCGAGATGCTGTAATACACTACATGGCCACTGATGACCGCCCACTTGCGATTTTAGACATTTTGTTTAATATATAGAAAAATACATGAGGAATTATCCCGAAACTCTTAGTGTATAAATATAATAGTACAAGTCATACATTTCCTTGAAGATTTTTTTCCGAAACTACATAGGGGGCCGTCAACAAATTAAAAAAGAATGAATATTTTTTGTATAACCATGTCAAAACTAATATAGCAAAAGCGCTCAAACTGTAGATTATGATTAAGTGGCTTATTGTAATAAAGTGTGTTCATTTTTATGCGAATAGCATGTATACTCGAAGAAAAATTAAGGTTGTTATAAAAATGGTCCCAAATTTTGCCAAGGTTTTTGCTTATAATTTGCTGAGATCTTAATATAAAATAATATTATTTTCTGAAAATATGACAAACAATATTGCACATAATACCCTGTAATCAGAATTAAAAAATAATAAAAATTGTATGCAAAATGAGTAGGTTTACTAAATATTTTTTCACTGCGCGTGCGTTAACGATAGCAAAATTTTATTTGCACATTATGTTAGCAAAATGTACATAGCAAATTTTGTGAAAGTCGCAAAATCATAGCTTGAAAAGTCTGCAAATAATCGTCAATAGAATAAATTGAAAATCGTTATTGCCAAAATAAAGCAAAACCAAGAGGGGTTGTATCCATATATTCATTAATTAATGTCAATGTAGAATACACAATATGGAACGTACTACTACATTTGGATAAAATCCCTCTTTTTTTTCTTCATTTTGGGAACAACGGATTTTGTGCTTATTCTATAGACGATTACTTTCAGAATTTAAAAGCTATGATTTTGAAACTTTCGCAAAAGTTGTTCTATACATTTAGCTAAAACAATATGCAGATAGCATTGACGCATGAGTAGCAAAAAATTATTTAGTAAACCTATTCATTAATCATGCAATTTTTATTATTTTTTAATTCTGATTACAGGATATTGTGTGGAATATTTTTTGTCATATTTGGAGAAAAGAATATTACTTTATATTAAGAATTCTGCAAATTATAAGCAAAAAACGTGGCAAAATTTGGGACCATTTTAATAAAAACTTTAATTTTTCTACGACTATACATGCTATTTACATAAAAATGAACACGGTTTATTACAATAAGCCACTTAATCATAATCTACAGTTTGAGCGCTTTTGCTGCATTAGTTTTGACAGGGTTATCCAAAAGATATTCATTCTTTTTTAATTTGTTGACGGTCACCTATGGAGTTTCGGGAAAAAATCTTCATGGAAATGTATGACTTGTACTATTATATTTATACACTAAGAGTTTCGGGATAATTCCTCATTTATTTTTCTAGATATTTAACAAAATGTCTAAAATCGCAAGTGGACGGTTATCAATGGCCATGTAATGTAGTTAGATAGTTAAATAGTGAGTAAAAGTTATATAGTATGCTATTCTTTTCCATTTCTATAGACTCCTAGTTGGGATTTTAGCTGAAGAAAGTATTTAATTTAAAAATTCGTCTTAGTTATTGCGGTTTAAAGGAATTTCATTTATTTTAGGATCTTTTTATGAGATATATATCCATATTCTATAAAAAAAAAGTTGTTTGTTGCATTGCAATTATTAATTAATTGCAAAAAAATTGCAATTAATTAATAACAATAATAAAACCTTTAAAGATTGTAATGCGATGGTTTCGCACGGATTTTTTGTGCAATAATAGCCTTATTTGTTTTTTATTAATTTATTTAAATATTACACTTTTTTAATACTAAATGTACTGAATATTTCTTTTTATTTATTAAACAAATTATTACAAATTTATTTTTAGCGGATTTGATACAGGATTTTAAAAATGAACATTATTTGTAATTAAGGGTAATAAATATGTGTGAATATATTTATATTACTATTAATTATTAATATGTTTATAATAATTATTATTAGTTATAAACTTTGGATATTTTTTATTTATGTTACACTTTTATGTTATATGATAAGTTTATTTTAAATGAATAATGTTAACTACTTGTAATATTTATCAAATTTCTTTTTACTTAATACTATTCGTAATTATTATTAATTATATTTATTCTTTTTTACATTTCAAACAATTATATATTTAAGATTTCACATGTTTGGTAATTTTTAAAAATAAATTTCCTAAAAAATCCATCCTTCCACCTCCCCTCTAAAAAACCTCAAAATTTATTTTAAGATTTTGTTTGGATTTAATTTTTAAGTTTTTTAAACTTAGTTACTGTTGAGGATATAAAATAATTATAACATTTGAAACATATATAAAGTCTAAAACAGCTAATATTGCACATTCATAAACCAAAAGAAAATGTGTGGGGACGGGGGAGGCAAATAATATGTGGAAAATTTCGAAAAACCCTGTGCCGCTTAGCTAGACGCGCTGGCGCCTGGGTCACGTGATTCACTAGAGAACTGATATTAAAAACATTTTTTTTGTTTCTGTTAGTTTAGTTGGTTTTATGTTTTGTGCTTGGATGCAGTAGAAAACTGCGTATTTTCGTGGCCTTCCAAAAGTGGAAGGAAATAAAATATTGTTTCGGTATTAACATGAAAAAGTTGCTAGAATATTCCTTGTAATTTAGAATCCTGATTTCTAATCAAGCAACTAAATGTATTCACCTATGATATTACTATGTAAATATTGTATATACTGTATATTTCGATTTAAATATAATCTACAAAAGTTTGCATGAAGAATATTATTTCGAAATGGTATACACAAAGCTTCGGAATACATGAAATTAAATACTGAATAGCAGGCTCGGACTGGCCCGCCGGCCTACCGGCCCGTGGGCCGGTGCGCCCTCGGTCAAGTAAATCTGCGCCCTCATCTACGTGAAGTTAATAGTTTAAAAAAGACAAAAAAAAAATTAAATAAATAAAATAAAGCAAAAAAATAAAAATATGACAAATGCTAGAATAACTACAACATGGTTAAAAATATTCTTCATATATCTTTTTAAAAAACAAAAATTTTTTAAGCGATAAAAATAATTTATACCCTTTGTAAAGTAAAATAATTGTATTGTTTATTCTTGACTGTTTCTTTGTTCAGGGCAACATCCAATCCAAATCTTTTAAAATCTAAAGTACATTTTATATGTTACCAATAGCTGCAACGAATGCGCGTAAAAACATGCAGACTGTCTGGCACCAAAGATCGTCGCTTTTGCTTCGATTTCTTTTATTATTATTATTAGTTAGTTTGCAGTAAAATCATTCATTCCAAAGCCGTAAACTTTGTGTGTCCATAAAATTAAATGTTTTGATTTTAATTTATAAACATACGTGTTTTTATTAAAAGTATTTTTGTTATTAAATATATATCTAAACACTTTTAGAAAGAATATTCCCGTCAAAAAAAAGGTAATTCAAACTTTATTTTGTTAAAAATTTTATTTTAATGTGAAAACAGAACTGTTTTAATATTGTATATTAAATGTAACAATCAAAACTTTGTTTCTGTCACGAATTTGTATAAATGGTCATGGGCGTGCGATGAGAAAAATTCACCCGGGTCAATTTGGCGCCCTCCCCTCCAACTTTTTCTTATGGGCAGGTCAAAAATGACGTTAGTATAAATTTGGCGCCCTACTAAATTACCGCGCGGGGGGCGACCACCCTTTCGCCCCCCTTCCATTTCGCACTGCGCTGTATATGGTAAAGGAGGGCTGCTCAACACCGCACCGCACCCAAAGTGCTATGGCGACCTTTGAAAGTTCTCTTTATATCCCTTCCATGTTCTATTCTATCCTGTTTATAAATTTGTAGGTGTTTTTTTTTTTTTTTTTGGGGGGGGGGGGTAAATCGCTATTTTTTTACTCTGCATAAGACGGAAATAAATCTAACATAAAAATGATTTTCAAGTTCCCCGTTATGATTTTTATTATACAATAAACTCTGTATACGGCCGAATACTGTCTATACAGCGGAATGTTTGATTCTTTCCGAATAGTTTTTACGCATAAAAATCTATTCCAAAGGTTTTTAAGTTATATTGCTCGTTACTTCGGAATTCGATATATAATTTACTTTGCTTTTCCGACGATTTTTTTTACATAATTTACATGCTTTCCCCTTCTAATCAGAAATTTATTCTTTCATTTGATCGAACTAAATTCATAGATTTTCGAATCGATCCTAATTTATAAAATTATTAAGCTATTTAATTTAATCTGTTATCACCATTATTTTTTGTAAAAATCGCAGTTTCCAATGTTTTATTATTTGTCAGTAGATCGTACGAGGCTTTTGCATTGCAATCTAGGAGATATTATTTACTGTTACTTTAATTATTTTCATTTTTCAATTAAACAATGTATTAAAGCGAAATATAAGTATATGTATTTGTATATGTATATGTATGTGAAAAACCTTTCATATGATATCTGATTTATCGTTGCGCGTTTTGTATGAGTAAAGAAAAAGGGATCTTAATATCAGAAGTAATATGATTCAATTATATATCCATTTAGAAAATTTTTGCTTTGTATAGCACTGTCACTTCAATATTTTTTTAAAATGGGTATTTCAGCCGTTATTCCGTTTTAAGGCTGCACGTGACGAAAAGTTAAAATTTGAGCGATTTTCCTTAATCTGATAAAGATATTTTGTTGAGGATCTAAGTCGATACATCTATATTTAACCCTTTCGGGGCGGGTGACACATGTGTGCATCGTTAAAAGATAACTGTGAAATATGTTTTTGGCACCATTAGTAAATAAACATAATATTTGACTTTTCTAACTGGAGCTTTAATTGATATTTAATCAGTAAAGAGGAAACTGTTTTAAAAAAGCGGTGCCAACCAAATAAAATTTATGTCAGAGATGCCGTCTCGAAAGGGGGAAAAATCATTAGCATAGTTACATAAATTCAATTTCAATATTTAATAACTTATATAATTTCAGCACGAGTGTAATGGACATTAATTGAAAATTATATCACAATTTTAGAAAAAAAAAAAAGTAGCTTTATGAATAAAAGAGAGAGACACTATGTTCTTTAGGATATGAAGTCATTTCCACAAGTGGAAGCGTTTTAACTTTGAAAAATTAGGATTATGGTTTTTTTTATTTTCATATTACTGTTCATATCAATATTTTTTAATTAGTGTCCCATGAGAGATTGTCAAATGTGCCGCAATGTTTTTTGACAAATAATTAAATTTTTTGACAAATAATTAAAATTGCCTGATGTCGTATCGACGATAAGATATTTTCTATTTATTATGTGCTTAACAGTTAAAAGCTACTTTCCTTCGCTTTCAGTTGGCAAATAAAAACGGTTAACGAACCCACTTGTAATTTGCATGGCATCAAATTTGAAAAGAACAGCTCACTGATTTGAGAAAGAATAAGATTTACCTTTCAATAATCTTCGAGAAAAAAATTGAATGGGTACCTGCCCTCTCCCCCTTCCCAAAAATGCATACTTACTGCGAAATTAGTTTAAAATAATGAAAATTCTTCTGTCTCTTGCATGTTCATGAATCTGTGAATTTAATTTTTTTAGCGTTGATAGAAATCAAGTCCAAAAAGGAGAAAGATTTTTAAAAATTGACGATGAAATGCGGACTTGTCTGGCGACTTTAGAATCATGTTTTGATTTAACTTGTATAAGAAAATACAGCGAGCCAGCCCTCTAGCTAATTAAATTTTGCAAATGTATATGTGATTTATTGTATCATACAACTTTCCGTTTTTTTACATTCACGTGTGCCGCAACCAAAAAAAGGTTGAGAAATACTGATTTATAAGAACACAGAGTCAATAATATTAATGTTCCTTACATAAGTTAAAAACTACAACGTTATAACGCACAAATTTCCTAAAACACAAACCCGTTCCCCTCACCTCAGTGCAAGGGGGGGGGGGAAATGATAAAATAGGTTCAAAAACCCCGCTCGGTTATTGCCCCAAGTATTAGCTGTTGAATGATTGAAACTTCAGTCATTCGATTCAAATCAATCAAGTTTGGTATACAGCAGAGTGTTCCAAATTAGAAAGTTCACCTAGCATTAGCCACCTATGTAGCCTAAAATTTTTTATTTTTATTTTATGGCAGATCCTTAATAACATTAAAACAATCAAAACATCTTAGTTAATATATACATTATATCTAAGAAATTCTGATTGTTTTAATGTTATTAAGGATCTGCTCTGTTTTGAACCATTTTTGATTAACTACTTTAGGAATACTAATGTACCATGTTACGAACAGTACTCTACGCAGAGATCTTACAACCCAGTTTGGGTCTTTTTTTTTTTTTTTTTTTTCAGTGAAGGAATGCTATTTTTTCCCCCGAGAGTCGTGCTGGTTTATTCAGCAAGCCGAACTATCGGATGAAGGATTAAAAGATCTTTACTGTACTACTGAGTATTTTCCCAGTTTTTGTAAACAAAATAGACACCGGTCCCAATTAATTCAGATTAGCGAAGCTCTATTATACAGGATGTTTAATGATTCATAAAATAATAAAGATGGATTAAAATTAATAACATAAATGATTAGATGGACTCAAAAATTTTCATTACCCTTATCAATGAACTTCCACAAGTCGATATTCAATTTCACGCCAGGTAGCTGTAAGCATGTCGGCATTCACAGAGGCTATTGCGGTTGTAATTCTGGCTTTTAAGTCATCAATGTTCGACACTCTCCTCCTGTAAACATTGTCCTTTACAAATCCTCAAAGGAAAAAGTCCAGCGGCGTTATATCAGGTTATCTGATTGATGACTTAAAAGCGAGAATTAAACCGCAATAGCCTCTGTGGATGCCGACATGCTTGCCGCTACCTGGCGTGAACTTGACTATCGACTTGATATTCTCCGTGCGACGAAGGGGGCACACGTGGAAATTCATTGACAAGGGTCATGAAACTTTTTGAGTCTATCTAATTTTTTATTTTATTAATTTTAATCTATCTTTATTATTTTATGAGTTATTAAACACCAAAATGGGTCCGGGACTTTATAAACACCCTGTATATTCTTACAGTCTGTTTGTTATTAATGAATAGTATTGACTTCCTATAAGATTATAAAATAATGAGTTTCGTTAAAAAAGTTGCGCCCTCCAAAAATTTAAGGTCTGCGCCCTTTACAATGACCCAGTCCGACCCTGCTGAATAATAAATTAAGAGCTTGTTTCATTTATGCTCTCCCACTTCTTGTTTTGACATTTCGTGGAATACATAAAGATAATCATTATAATAAGAAATTTAATTTTTCAAGACATTAAACATTGATAAAACAAAACAAGATACTCTTTATCATGTTCCAAAAGAACTAATATAAAGAAAAGCAACAGTAAACTACAAAAAAAATCAGGTATTTCCAAATCTTTCCTTTTTATTTTATATAATAATATAAATAATATAATAATAATATTTAAAAAAAAAAAAATTGTAATTTAAGAAATTACCCCAACCATTTGAAAAATGTTTCACTCGATACATTCATCTATCATTTTAAGCTAAATACCAGTTGTTTTATTGTGTATTATCCGTGCCACTGCTATAAATGACTTTATACATGCTGCAATTTGAAGGTACGGTTCGTTTAAGTTATATCACTCTATTGTCGCCAAGCATAAAAGTTGGCGACGAAAGAAACATTTCAAACTATTTAACATTGTTGGTGCAAAAGTAATCATTATTAAAATACAGCTTTGGCATATACTGTTATACTTGTAAGACTTTGGCATATATTGTTTGATTTTACAGAGCAGAATTTTGGTGATGGAGGTTTTAAACCAAAATCGATCGCAGCACATGCATCTGTGAATGGGTCCATCAGACATCGAATCAAAAAAGTTTTTTCCCAGTTTTTCCCAAGCCGATTGCTTTTTAGTTTTCTTTTTAGGTGGTGGAAAATCAAGAGTAATAGCTATAACATTTTCCGGCTTGTTAGAATCACTATTGGCACTCAAATTTTCCTGGTTAGAACCGACCGATAGTAAAACGCCATGGCTAGTGGATTGGTCGCCCTGGCGACATGATGTTTTACAATTAATCGGTTCGGCATTAAATTGCTTCCTTTTTCGTGATCGCCTTTCAACACGTAATTGGTTTTCAGCGGCTCAATAATCTTTTGATTTTATCATTTTCTGCATTGAAAGACGTTTTTGCGCCAAACCAAATACAGTATTACTCAGTTATCCCGTCGACCAATTTCGCCAAATGATACGAATCGCCAAACTAATAAGCAACTTATACATGTTGACTGTGTTTAATATCATTGAATGCGATATTCACGTTCATTCATTTCTTTGGCTTCGGCTTTTTCCGTATCTGTTAATTTCCGTCTACCCATTTTTAAATTTGTTAGTTTTCTCCTTTATTACAATGATTTTAACCATTTTAATTTACTATTCAAATAAAAATTCTTCTAAAAGTAAAGAATTTAATTTAAATTCAAATAAAAACTCTTCTAAAAGTAAAGAAATTAATTTAAATTCAAAAGTGACCACATCATCTAAACATGGTAACATCATCTAAAAGTGGTAACATCATCGGGTCCATTCTCCCGAAAACAACAACCATTTTTCAAATGGTTAATAACATAATAATAATATTTTACATATTTTTTAATAATATAATAATAATAGTTTATAGATTTTTTAATAATATTATAGTAATATTTTATTTAATACACCTAACTTCCTGAATTGGGAGTGAGAATTGTGGCTTTAAAAAGGTCATAAAAACTGTATGGTAAATTATTACTAAGCGTTTGATCTTTTCTTTGCGTTTTATTTATTTATTTATTTTTTTAAGGGATGCATCCAATACAAAATATTTTTACACACAGAATAAACTATATATTTTTTTATTTTTTAAGAATTACATTTATTCAAAGTTTTTAACTTTTTCCAGAGAAAAAAAATTACTGTTCAGTTACATTTTATAATTATCTAAAAATGGAAAAAAAAAAACCCCTCAAATTTAATACTGTTGTGAAATTTATTTATTTGTATTAGAGATCTGATATTATATTCTAAAATGAAAATTTTCAACTAAGGTGACGTTAAGGTAATGAAGGAAAAAAAAATAATAATGAAAAGCATCTTTTTTAGCAATGAATATAGAATTTTGAAATATATATGCATCATGAAGATATACAGAAGTATTAAGTTATAAATTCAGGAAATAATTAAGAGGAAATCCCCTCCCCTCTTCCTCTAAAATAGGTTTCTGATTTTACATATTTTTTCTGATTTAATTAAAATTTTAATTGTCATTGAAATACGTGTTATATTTGGCTGGTATTGAAATAATATTTAACATTTCTATCACAAACGCAAAACAAACACATCAGTACAATTTTACGATAGATCAATATTAAAATAACAATTGTACTTATTGCGTAAAACCTCAAAATTATATTTAATACTAGGGGGGCCCCGCCCCCCTGCTCGCTATGCTCGCCAACCCCCCGCGTAATCGCTTCGCGATTCCAAATTATTGGCTGCTTGCTGCGCTCGCCAATTCCCCATTGTATGAATAAGCAGTTGCAGACCTTTCAAATAATGTGTCACACGACTGGTGTTGTAAAGAAATTAAAAATGTGCCCCCCCTGGGGGGCAGAGTGGGAGGCGACACAAAAGACATTCATAATATGAATAAGCAGCTGCAGACCTCTCAAATGATATGTCACACGACTGGTGTTGTAAAGAAATTAAAAATGTGCCCTCCTGGGGGGCAGAGTGGGGGTGACACACAAGACATCCATAAAATGAATAAACATTTGCAGACCTTTCAAAGGATGTGTCACACAATTGGTGTTGTAAAGAAATTACAAAATGCGCCCCCTCTGAGGGCAGAGGGGGGGTTACACACAAGATATCCATAATATGAATAAGCAGTTGCAGACCTCTCAAATGATGAGTCACACAATTGGTGTTGTAAAGAAATTAAAAATGTGCCCCCCTGGGGGGCAGAGTGGGGGATGACACACAACACATCCATAATATGAATAAGCAGTTGCAGACCTTTCAAATGATGTGTCACACAACTTGTGTTGTAAAGAAATTAAAAATGTGACCCCCCCTGGGGAGAGAAGAGTGTGGGGGTGACACACAAGACATCCATAATATGAATAAGCAGTTGCAGAACTTTCAAATCTTGTGTAACACGACTGGTGTTGCAAAGAAATAAAAAATGTGTCCCCCCTGGGGAGCAGAATGGGGGATAACACACAAGACATCCATTATATGAATAAGCAGTTGCAAACCTCTCAAATGGTGTATTAAACGACTGGTGTTGTAAAGAAATTAAAACTTTGGCGAAATATTACAGTTATCGCCAAGTTGGCGTCACTTTTGACAACTAATTTTGGTCGCCAAATTTGGCGATATATCGCCAAGTTGGCGACAAACTTGGCGATTGTTGGCGATGGTAACCTTTCCTCTCTTTATGGTAACCCATACTCCGATGCATAGACGGAGCACTTTCCTGATTGGTCTATTCGACTCATGGAAGGAGTGGACAAACCGGATTCGTTAGTTCCGGAAATCTTCCACATCAGCATCATTCCAGGAGTCATTCCTTTTAAGGCTAGTTTTTTTTTACTATAGAAGGATTTAATATTCAACAATGATATCCATTATTTAAATATTTTTCCTTGTTTATAACAACATATACAGTACACATTCAAACACATGCAAATAATTTTAGTATCATTTAGTGCTAATAGTACATATGTCATATTTAAACCATATGGGAATTTCATTCAACATTTACAGTAATAATACATTATTATGAATATAGTTTTGATATCTTTTGCATTAAATATGGCATTCGCAAATTTAGCTCTAAGTTGTAATTCATGTGCACGTATTTAAAGTTTATGCAGTTAGTGTCATATCATAGTTATGTTAATAATTTAGAAGTGATTAATATTTATATAAATCGAGTGATAAGCACCCATTAATTTCATGTCTATTTTGGTTTTGAGCTGTAAACGCTATTTTATATATGTTTAATGCTCTTTTAAATGGTTCAGCATTTTGTTCTACTTTTTGTCTTATTTAAAAATCTACCAAATTCTGATAACTGATTTTTGCACATTATAACACAAAATAATTAAACACTCGTGTATTTAGCCGTTTATCATCAGCATACGACCAATTTCAGATGATCACAACTAGTACACATTTGAACATCAATCAAAAAAAAAAAAAAAAGAAGAAGAAGAAGAAAGAAAGAAAGAAAGAAAGAAAGAAAGAAAAAATCGCGATACATTCTTTTAACATCTGCAATGTAAATAACCGCCGTTTTTTTTTTTTTTTTTTTTTTTTTTTTGTAATTATTGCTGGGAAAGAGGAAACATTTTAGGGACGCAACAAAGCAGTTGTGCATCCTAAATTAATATATACATACAATTTTCGAAATGTCACAATAAGAAATTTTTTTAAAAAAACCTACATATAGTATTTAGGATGGAACTATCATATAGAAAAAAGGAACATAATTAACCATGATTTTATTTATATAAATTTTGTGAAATAGTAGATATCATAGTATAATATATAATATGAATATATTCATGAAAAATACCATCAATTACATCACATTTAATGTGCTGCGAATTCTGCAGCAGTCTTTTCTTCTGGTTTCCACTAAAAAGTCAAAATAGAGAAGATTGAAAAACTTAAAACGCCATTGTTTGCATTTGATAAGGTTATTAAAAATGTGGTTATTTTCGAATGTATGGCTGGTTATGAAATGTGTAATATCATCGTAAAACTTCACTTTTGCAACTAATAGTCTAATTGTCTTGATATTTACCTGATATTTTGTTCCTAATTCCTGAATAGAATTAGAACTCTATATTTGGAACAATTTTGAAGCGCATCTATTGATAGACTAGTTGCGAGAAATCGTCTGCCTGACGTTTGTTCTTTTTTCCCGTTACTGTGTCGCAGGTTTTTTCGGCTATTGAAGTGTGTTTCTTCTTTGATATGTTCTCTTCGATGTATTTTGACTTCGTGAATATTTAGTTCTTGTAGAATTTGTATTCGTGAAGTACTTTCGTATGATGTCGGCTATGGATTTTGAATGCTCTACTGACAATCCCTGGTTTCCGGAGGATTTCCAGCTTCTCAACGAATGGATTGCCCAGTATTATAATCATCTTGTGACTCTTGAGAATGGACAATCGCTTTTATTAACTTTGAAAAACTGTGCTATTTTTCTTACCGGAGCTTCTGACTGTGCAAAGAAGCAATTTTACCAAAGTTTTGAAGGTACGTGGAACTTTTTCTTGTCATATGCCAATTCTAATGATGATTCTATTTTAAATATTATTTGTCCTATCTTGCATAATACCTTAAATTTAATTCGTAATTATGATGCCGGGTTCCCAAAACTTAAAAATAATGCTTCTGGCTCTAAAAGAGCTAATGATACTGATGAGGAGTTTAAAATACCTCTTAAAACGGCTAAAGTTGTTAAATTAAATAATGTTACTCCCATTACTACTTCCAATTCTTTCGAATCTCTCAGTAATAATAATGATGTGAGTGTTGCTGACCGTATTACTGATCCAAATGACAGCAACAGCCGAAACTCCACGGAAACTCAACCTATTATTAAAGATCCCAGACCTGAACCTTTTTATGTTAAAGTTACTGCTAATTGGAGAGAATTAGCTAATAAAATTGACGAAATTGCCGAATGTAAAGTGTTTAAAAAAACCCAGGATAACTTCATTAAATTTTTTCCAAATTCTATTGATGTTTATAGGAAGATACAAAGCTATCTTGTTGATAATAAAATTGAGTTTTTCGGAATGAAACTTAAAACTGAACGCCCCAGGAAGATTTTGATTAAGGGTATTCCCCATGACACCCCTATTTCTGACATTAAAGCAGAATTAAATGAATTAGGTTTTAACATACATCGTATATCCTTATTACGTAGCTTTAAAACTAAACTCCCAATGCCCATTTTCTTGGTCGATGTTTTTCATGATGAGTTTTTTAAGCATATTTTTGAAATAAGAAGCCTTCTTGGCTTTTATATTAAAGTTGAAACTTACAAATTTAATGGCACAAAACAATGTTATAATTGTCAACTTTTCAATTATTCTAGCGAATTTTGTACTCTGAAACCAGTTTGTCTTAAATGCTCTGGTGACCACAATGTCAAGGTATGCCAGATTACTGAACGCAGTCAAATTAAGTGTGCTAATTGTTCTGGGAATCATACTGCTAATTGGGGAGGTTGCCCTAAAAATCCAAAAAATCTTAAAGCCGGGAGAGTAACTACCATCAGAAACTCAAACCAAACTTTTACTTCTAAATCTTATCAACATAACTTCTCTTTTGCGGCTACCTTAAATGGAAAAAATTCTGCTACCATTAATGAAAATGTAAATAATCCTACTTCTGTTTTACCTATTCCTTCTACCAACAGTAATTCTACTAAAACTAAAGTTCCCATAAATGGTAGTAAGCAAACTGCTTCTGCTCCTTTGGTGCTACCATCAGAAAATCTTTTAAATACTTTTGACCAAAATAATTTATTAAATTTTGTTATATCTAATACTAAAGACTTTGATTTAATTCTTGAAAAATTAACTAGACTCTGCAATATCTTAGAAAAATTTCAAAAACTATGTACTGATAAAAAAATTACTGATTTTCTTAGTGTTCTTTGTGCTGATGGCTCTCTGAGCCCTACTAGCTCCGCTCCTAAAACCAAATAATGGGTCTTTTCAAAATTCTTTTCTGGAATGCCAATGGCCTCAGACCTAAGATTGCTGAGCTCAGGGATTTCATTATTGATAACCCTGTTGATCTCATTCTTGTACAGGAGGTTCGTAGCACTAGATTCAGGGACCTCAATATTCAAAATTTTAAATCTTATTTTACTCCTCGTTATGAGAATTCCAGTGTTTCGCCTTATGGCGGGACGGCTATATTCGTGAGTAGAAGGGTCACCCATGCTCATATACCTTCCCTCTCTCTTGACCTCCTTGAAAACACTAATGTTAAAATTTATTTAGACCATCGAAATTCTTTTCTCATTTCCTCCATCTATCTCCGGGTTTCGAATCATTCGGCTCTTCCCCATGACCTTAATAAACTTTTCAGGCTAGATAACAATGTAATTCTTGCAGGTGACTTCAATTCTCATCATCCCAGTTGGTGTCCCAATAGCAATATGGACCATTTAGGGGAAACCCTACATAATTACTGTATCAACAATGGTATTGAAATTGCAGCCCCCTCTTCCCCCACCCGTTATGGCCCTAGGGGAAATGGTACGACTATTGATCTGGCTCTGCTCAATAACATTTCCTTTCCCTACACCATTACCCCTATTTCGGCTCTCGCATCGGATCACCTCCCTATCCAAATTAACATTGATTGTAATCCCGTTCTCCCTTCCCTTCTTACCCCCTTTGTTTATGATTGGCATTACTATATCAATAAAATCAATGATGCCCCCCCTCCTTTCGACGAACTCAATTCTGTCGAGGATATAAATTTGGCTGTCACTAACCTTACTAAATTAATTCAAAATTCTCTGGAGGCATCCAAATGTCACCAGGCACAACAAAATTATCAATCTCTCCCTAGAGATATTAAAATCAAAATTAGGCAGCGTAATAGCCTCCGACGCACTTGGCAAGCCAACAGGGACCCCAGCGTCCGTGCAGATATGAACCACCTTAATGCTATTATTAAAAGAGATATCAAAAATTTTAAATCCAATAAATGGACTGACTTTATTACCTCCCTGACTCCGACGGATAATTCTATTTGGAATTATTTGAAAAGAGTTAGAAAACCCTTTACCCCTATCCCCCCACTCCATACGGATGCTGGACACAAATGCCTCGACAGTGAAAAAGTGGAGGTGCTTGCTGATCAGTATGAAGGTCAATTTCAACCGCATAGTGATGTCTTTAATGCAGACACTATAGATCGGGTTGACCATGTTATTGGCAGATTTTTGGCCCGTGAGCCTGTCAGATCAATTGAACCGACCAACCCTGAAGAAGTCATAGCGGTGATTAAAAATCTACCCAACAAAAAGGCCCCTGGGCATGATGGGATTACTAATGCGGCCATCAAAAATCTCCCTCTTCAGTATGCTGGTTATCTAGCCACTCTGATCAATGCTTGCTTTAATTTTCATTATTTCCCAGATGAATGGAAAAAGGCTGTTATTGTTCCGATTAAGAAACCTGGAGAAGACCCTTCTATGGCTAGGAGTTACAGACCCATTAGCTTGCTTCCTGTCCTTGGTAAACTTACTGAGCATATTTTTCTTACTCGCCTTCAAAATTTTTTACCTGACATACCTGAACAATTTGGCTTCAGGCCCAAACACTCCACTGCACACCAACTGCTTAGGGTGGTTGAATTCATTCATGATGGATTTGACAATTCTGAGTATGTTGGCTCTCTTTTTATTGATGTCGCGAAGGCTTTTGACACAGTTTGGCTATCTGGCCTCATTTACAAGCTCTTAAAGTTAAAAGTTCCCACTGCGCATGTGCGCTTTACCCTTAAATACCTTCGTGGCAGAACATTCTGCGTTCGCTATGCCAACATCCTTTCCACTCCTCGTCCAATTAATGCGGGCGTGCCACAAGGCTCCAAATTGGGCCCCTGGCTTTACAAAGCTTATATCTATGACATTCCCACTTCTCCACACACGTTGTTGGCTATTTATGCGGACGATACAACTGTGATGGCTCGTGATAAAAATCTTTTTATTATGCACGAGTATCTACAACAACACATACGTAAACTTGAATGCTTCTTCACCAAATGGCGAATTAAAATTAACTCTAATAAATCGCAAGCTGTTATTTTTACTCGTAACCGCTCCACTCCTCCTCCTCTCTTTCTTGATGGCGCCTTCATTACCTTCGGACGGGAGGTAAAATATCTGGGCATATTCCTGGACAGCACTCTCACTTGGCGCAAGCAAATCGACTATACCGTCCAGAAATTCTACAAAGCAAAAAAAGACCTCGCCCATCTCCTGTACAGTCATGAGATGAGTATGAGCAATAAGTTACTGTTATACAAAACAGTACTTCGTCCCATTCTTCTTTATTGCGCTCAGATCTGGGGTTCAGCGGCTAAAACCAATCTGCAAAAAATTCAAGTGGTTCAAAACAAGACTCTCCGTGGTATTGTTCACTCTCCTTGGTATCGCAGAAATACTGTTATCCATTCAGACCTTAATATTCCTCCTATTCGTTCTGTTATCAAAAATCAAGCCATAAAGTTTTTTGACAACATTCCTTCTATCCCAAATCCTGCTTTGCATAACATTTCTAATTATGATGCAAATGCTCGTTGGAGACGACCACGAGCAACGCTACGTCTCCCTGAAAACATCGACCCAGGATAATTTTTCCTAGTTTTTATCTCATTGATAGGGTTTTCCTTCCTGAACGTTCACCATCTCCTAGTCTTTATTTTGTAAATACTTTTGTAAATATTTGTAAATATTTTTATTTCTCTTATACTCTTATCTATTTTATTTTATTTATTTATTTATTTTTTGTATGGTGCCCTTAAAGTGCCTTTGTTTTTTGGGACCCGGCTTCTCCCCCCCCCCCCTCCTTGTTTCTGACGTTATGTTTGTCAGACTTTGGCTATGACTTGAATTGTTCCATGCATCATTTCTCTACTAGAGGTAAGGAGTTGATCTCTCCAGGCACTCTGACAATTATCTCGTCCAAGTCCAAGAAGTCAAAATAGAAGAGAAGCGAAGAACTGTAGGTGGAACTTGCGCTCCACGAAATTTGCGACGGTCACGACGGTTTTAATTTAATAAAATCTTCCATAATTTACAATATTTTAAACGTTTATTTTTTACGTTCACGGTTACTTTTGAGATCGTTAAATATATGTATTTTCTGATAAGTGCATCAACTTTGCCTCTAAATACAGTTAACACTAACCTTTTCTGGCGAAAAAAATCTTTTTTTTTTTTTATGTAGACAAAAAGTTATTATTTTATACAGAGAAAACAGCTGCTCCATTTGACTCATGATTACTTATCCGGACCAGTATGAACTGGAATTAATAAGCTAAAAAATCTTACAGTGAACTAATCAATCTAACTTCTTTGAAAAAGTAAAATTTAGGTAATTTAATTTTTTATTTATTTATTTTTTTAAGCGGGGCATAAATTGTATACTTTAATCAGCTGAAAGCATCATAACAATCCAATATCAAACTTAAATCCCAAGAGCTTGCAAAAAATGCTATAATTTCGATTTAAGTTTTTAAGGAGAATTTATTAGCTCCTTCCAGTAAAGGTCGAGTTTACATTTCTTATTTTGTCGTTTACTTATGCGAAAATGTGTACGACAATGACATGTACTAGATGAAATAATAATAGTAATTATTGCTGTTAGTATGATTAACCTCCTCAGTCCTGATGTTGTCTGGAGGCGACATTAAAAAACACCCTTTAAA
Source organism: Maratus speculifer (assembly GCA_964019185.1). Lineage (NCBI taxonomy): Eukaryota > Metazoa > Arthropoda > Arachnida > Araneae > Salticidae > Maratus > Maratus speculifer. The sequence goes on along the minus strand of OZ025289.1, from coordinate 272,113,798 downwards.
TTAATTTAAATACTTCTAGAATTGTCAAAAATACATCTAGAAGTTTTTAATAAATATTTGCATATTAGAAGCTATTAATATATAGACCGATGCATTTTTAGAGATTTTTTATAATAATTTTAAACTAGTATTTATAGTCCTGCGTAATATTTGCCTCAGGACTAAAAAGGTTAACGTAATACTAAGATAAAAATTAATCAGTGTTATTTACTTTTATGGTTGTTTTAATACATTTGATTTCGTATAGTATCTACGCTTGTGCCCTGAGATTTCTACGGTTTGATCGAAGCAAAACAGATTCAAGTTTTTAAAAAAATATAATAATAAATAATAAATAGGTATATTTTCATTAATAATACTTTCATTTCTAAAATGGATTTTAATTTTTTTTTAACTTTTGTAACTAAACATATTCATCAGTGAGTTTCTTTTTTTTTTCATGATGTAATTTAAACAGACTACATTGGTTTATTTTTCAAGTCAAACATTAAATCGCAAAATAACGACATCTTGCGAAATTACATTTAATTTTTGAAAAAAGTTATCTTTTGTATATGATATTATTTTAGAATGCTGTTACTTGCAAGTTGTATATTTTTGTATGCACATTATCAAGAATTTCTTAACCATTTATTCGTAAAATTCTATATAATTTAGAAATATATATTTCTATTAATTTATAAAATTATGGAAAAAATAAAGAAAATTTCCAAAAATTAGAAATTTTTATGTGCAAAATTTTACATCTCTCTTAACCGCTAAATGTATTTCAGTATTCGATTTAATTTATTTTATTACAATGAATCATAAGCAGGTAGGGTCAGCAGGGGTAATTATGACCACTTTATACATTTTCAGCATTGTTATTATTATTATATTTTTTCTATTTGGAAAACATGGTGTTTATAGTACATATAAAGTAACATTGATCCTTTAAGAACACCTCTTAAAATTTTTAATTCTTGTAGCCCCCCTTTTTATTAAGTTAAAAGAATGGTTATAATTATCCCCATCAAAAACTCACAATCACAAAAGTTTGAGGTAATAAAGACCCGTAGCGGGGAAATTCTGAACGCTATATTTCTTTTTTATACTTGACTACATACCTTTGTTGGGGGTAATTAAGATCATTAGAACTCCAAATTGATAAATCCGTTTATCAAAAATTTGTGGTAGGCTTTGTTTCAAATTGATATTTGGATATCAAAAATGCTTCAGACTAGTGATAAAGAACATATAAAATGAAAAATACATTATGAGGTCAATATATAAGCAAGAAACAAAATTTTACCATGCACAGTTATATGCAATATGATGATGGTTACAATTACTTTTTGATCATAACTACCCAGTGGCGTAGCTAAAATGGGTGACACCCGGGGCGGATGTCAATGGTGTCATCCCCCCCTATCGATCCGTCATATTATTTTCAATCATAATTATACGTTTTTATAACAAATGACTATTCCATTCCTTATTTACCTTTTGTCCTACTGCATAAAAAAATAAATAAATAAATAAATAAAAAATAAAAAAAAAAATAAAAAAAAACAGGAGCGACTTTTTACTCAACCCTTAGTCTGCATATGTCAATGTGGTGTCTATATGTAGAAGAAAATTCTTTCTTTTAAAATTTGCTTTTTCTACCCACTTATTCGATAAGTAGGTTTTTGTTCCCTGGTGCATGTCTTATTTAGATACACCATTCTGTATAAAATTTCACATTCTGAAAAAAAAAAAAAAAAAAAAGAAGAAGAAGAAGAAGAAGAAGAAAGAAAACTAACTTTGTTACAACGTGCGATAAAAATTACATTTTATTTCAGAATTACTTTGCAAAATCTTATAAGATTATTATTTTTTTTTTTTTCAAATAAAGATTGGGTATCTCCCCTTAGAAGGGGACACCTGGGGTGGACCTCCCCTCCGCCTCCCGCTAGCTATGCCACTGTAACTACCTCACCTGAACTTGCTGCTTGATAATGAATTTCACAAGTATAGTAAAACAAGATGCTTTATATGAATAATACCTTCATTTTTAAAATAGATTTTAATTGTATTTATCTTTTATTATTGACCATATTCATCGGAGTGTTCCTTTTTTTTCTGATGCAACTTAGGAAGGCCACATTGATCCATTTTCCAGGTCAAATATCGAGGTCAAATTTTTCTTTCCAATTCTGAAAGAAAAAGAGAGGCTTCTTCACCAAATTCTCTTGTGAAACCACCCCACAATTAACCGAGTGGTCACTAATAGGAGATGACCCATATTCCAGTGGAAAGTATTCATCGAGACGTGAAATGACTAAGTTGCCTACTAGTCTTTCATTCGGTTTCTTCGCGATGTCGGCAAATAGCTGTGGTCAATTTCTGTGTAAGAACGTAGATAATGAGAATAGGCTTGTCGTATTCTTTTCCAAGAATTAAAGTTACGTGTTACAAACGTTTTGATTTGATTTACAAGATGTACTTAGTTTTCAACAGAAGGAAAGGATATATGCTTGGAATATATGAACAGTCAATTACAACGTTATAAAAGTGTTGCGGGAAGTTATAGGTTTTTCACAAGCTTGCAGTAATTATTATTAACAAAGGCAATTGAGTAATTCCCAGATTATAGTGAAGCACAGTTCCGTTTTTCCCAATCATTTTCATTCGTCGTTCACTAAAATTATGAAGATAAAAAGGTGTATATAACAGGATTATTTAGCATTTTAAATTGATTTATCATCAGAAAAAAAAAAAAATGCTACATCATAGTTTAAAAAAAAAGAAAAATAATTTGTTATAATTGTAATTAAATTCATTTATGCATGTTATAAACTAGAAATATTATTCTAATTAAAAATATTATTCTGTTGTTATAAATTTTATATAGTCATATTAAATGTAAATGAAATTCTTTTTTGTATACTTTTCCTTATTGTATATTAATATTTAAAGAAATTAGCTAATCAAACGCTATCGTTAAAATCTTTTTTTTTTTTTTACATTTTAAAATTTCAAAATTTTACACAGATTTAATTTATTTTTTAGATCACCCACTAACAATTCCAAAAAGTATTGTTAATTAATTGTATATTTTCGTATTAGTCACATACAATTGGTTTATAGCCATAGAAATAGCCACGCTTAAAACAGCCTTTTTGATTCCGAGAATTTCAGTTGTTTAAGCGTATTGTTGCATTATATGTCTGCTAATTTTTTCTTTTACTTCTGTTTTATATTATTTAATATATTTATTTATCGTAATCATATTTTCCCGCGATAGAAACAGATTTTTTAAAACTTTGATGCCTAAAAATTATTTTAAAAACAATAAAAAATTAGTAACTTGAGATACAGTTCACAAAACTTAAATTTTCAAAGATTTAATGTTATATTTAGATTACACACTAACAATTGCATAAAGTATATTTTGTATGAAAAAATTATAAATTATCAATTCAAAAAAAAAAAAAAAGCGAAATATGTTAAAAACAATACTTTCGTATGAGCCATCTGCCAGTGGTTAATAGCCATAGAAATCGACACGCTTATAACAGCCTTTTTGATTCTATGATAATTTCAGTGGTTTAAGCGTGGAGTTGTATTAAAAGTATACTAAAATTTTCTTTTATTTCTTTTATATTATTTAATTCAGTAATATGTCGTAATCGGACTTCGCACGATGAAAACAGGTGTTTAAAAAAAAAAACTGATGCCTAAAAATTATTTTAAAACAATAAATTAGTAACTTGAGGTACTGTTTACAAATATAATTAAATTTGGAGAAAACATTTTTTTTTTTTTTTTTTTTTTTTTTTTTTTTTTTTTATCGACAATGTAAAAACTTCAACTATTCAGTGTTTAGAAGTTTAAAAGAAATTGCAATAAAAATGAAATTTATTGGCCAGATGTTGGTAATTGTAACGTCCGCATTACTCGGTGAATTATCAAAACGTGGGATTATTAAACGTTAACTATTAGTGATTTTTTAAATTTTCAAATTTAAGGCCAATTTTTTTTTTAAATACAGTATATAAGTCTATAAACTTATGTACAAACATTAAAAGACTGCAATTATTCTGGAAAATTAATTATTAAAGCATTTAATTAATTAATCTACACTGAAAGTTGAGCGTGCTTCTAAGTAAAATTATATTATTACAGGACACATAATTATTTATGATAAAACATTATAATACATATCTTATTATACGTTTCAGGACTTCATCTCTAAAAATAAATATACGGAAAAGAAAAACGACGTTTGGATCGTTACGCAATTTGGAAATTCCAATTTCTTATTTAAGAAAAGTGCATTTATTGAAAAAAAAATTACGAAAATACATATAGATACTTTCAAATTAAACAAAAGTAATTTTAAAGCTAGATAAAAGAGATTAAAGTACTTACTTAACGTGTTTTGCGTGAAAATAACAGCTTTTTTTCGATCGTTACTTTTGGATATAAGAAAATACAGAAAAAGTCTTTCTAGAAAAGTCCTTCTAACTTCAAAAAGCAATAAATTGGTAGTGCCATTTGTTAACAAAATTATAAAACAATCACCCATTTCCTTTATGTATTCGCTGTTTATCATTAGAATCTCCTGGAAACAAGTTAAAACTTTTTTTCTTTGTACATTGGAACAATTAACGTTATAAATGTCCAAAATTGGCCACTTTAGTCAAAAAAATTAAAATTTTAAGATATTTATACAAAACTTTTTATATAAATTATATCAATTTTTGTCTCTGAACCGAATTAAGAATTCGGTGAAAATAAAGATTTAAGCCAATGATGATTAAATTTATTTATTCAAAAGCTTAAAGTTATGATGTGTGTACAGTGCCCACCTTTTGAGAACGTCCCACTCACAAACCTGTTTTTTAATACCTTCCAACAAAGTTGACTTCGTTTGTCCGTCTGTCCATGCTCTAACTCCAGTACATATACTCTAATTTTCATGCAATTCATGAAGGTTATTTAGAGTCCCCAAAGCATGTCTGGTATTGTATATACAATATGTAAGGATTAACAGATCGTTTACTAGGGCATCCATAAAAATTCTATTACATTTAGGTATCTGGGTAAAAATCGTTTGAAGAGTATTTTAATGAGATTATGCCATTTCAAAGATATTGAAATTGAAATAAATCATTGAATTTCATTATTATTATGTTTAACAGGGCATTCATAGTTTTTTTTAATTCATTTACAGGGGAATTCAAAAAGGATTCTATTACATTATGGTATATGAGGAAATATCGTTTGAAGAGTATTTTAATGAGATTACGCTATTTCAAATACATTGATGTTGATATAAATCACTGATATTCACTACGATTGCATTATAACAGGTCATTTATACCATTTTTTATTCATTTACAGGGACAAACAAAAGAAATCGATTACAGTACTGCCTTTGTGTAATAATTGTTGGAATGTGCGTTTTAAAATTCGGTACGCGCTTTGAAATTTAACTATTTCTTGCATGTTATTAATTATATATAAATTATATACCTCATACATAGGGCTGCACTAAAATATTTGCATACTATTCTTTTTATTAGAGAAAATTGCTGAACGCGAGTTTTCGACTGAGGTATACGTATATCTTAAGGGAACTAAATTTTGTCATGCATGTAGCTAATAGATACAAGTTTAAAAATTATATACAGGGTGAAGCGAAAATTCGAATAATTTTCCAATTGTTGATGAGAACAATTGAAATTAGGTTTTCAAATGTGTTATATCTTTCCATTCGGTTGAATTAGACAAAATACTTTAATGTTTTAAACGGTGCCAGATTTGTTGCATTATTCTAAACCTGTTCGAAAGTGTTTCACAATTTATACTTGACAAATAATTTCTTCTTTCTTGTTGCTTTATAATATAGATATCTGAGAATTGTGTCAATTACTGTGCTTTCTTTGTAAGATGTTTGCTTTGCAAAATTCTCCAATAGGCACATTCTTAAATCCTTTTGCAAGGATAATTTGTATTGCCTATTGCATTGTAGTATTTTCCATCAGGAGACTACTGTGTGTACGCGTATGTAAGTCGACTTTCCCTCTCTCCCTCCTACCAATTCGTAAACAAAATTTTGGAAAAAAAATTCGTGCATGAGTCGAATCATATTTCTGGTAATATGTTGATAAGCATCTATGAAGTATATATTAAAATATACATTCTGTACAATGTGTGGTGCAAAGAATATTTGTTATTCTTATTTTATATTGTATTAAATTATATATTAAATTATAATTATATTATATTATTTTATATTATACTATTATTTTTGTTTACAGGATCACACAATTGTATTCCATTACATAATGGTATAGGGGAAAACATGATTTGGGGCGTGTTTTAATTATATTGAGCTATTTCACATTTTATGAAATTAATGATATTGATATACATTGCTCAGGTTTACTGCAAGTTACTTCCTACATAATAATAAGCAGATTGTATTTACAGGGGCACACAAAAGATATCGGCTACTATACTGTATCTGAAATACTTCAAATTATTATCACTGTAAAAAAATTTGTCCTTGTTTGAACCAAAATTTGGTGCTCAGTAGCTGTAACTATAAAATGGTGAAATCTCGTACCAACAACTTTTAGCTTACTATTTCCATCGCATTCCAACTATTGGAACTATGCTTCAACAGGCGCTCCAAATGTTGATTCAAGATTTCACCATCTTATGGTGGCAGATATTTACCAAAATTTGGTTCAAATTAGGACAAGATTTTTAACAGTGTACACCAAGATCTGTCTACTTTAAAATTTCGTTATAGAACGGACGCACCTCATTTACTGTGCTTGACAAGCGATTTCCGACTTTTTTAATTTCAAAGGTCAATAATTTAAAAACCTTTTTATTGTGTTAACATCATATTTTGAAGATAACTATTTGTACTTGCCGTTAAGAAATCTTTCAATTTTCAAATGAATCCATTGAAAATTGAAAGATTTAATTTTAAATGTCCCCTGTCCCCCTAAAAATTTTCAAGTGTAGTATACGTTTTCAGTTTTTTTTTTTTTTTTAAATATTACTTGATGTATTTAAATTGTGTAAATCATATAGAGGATTGCATAAAATTTCCCAACAACATACGTTCACTGCTGAGTGCAAATTTTCAAAGCTATACGTTTAACTGAACTACCTTTCAGCGTACTACTATGTAATATCCATATACATATATATCTATGGATCATATATAGGACTGCACAAAAAAAAAAATCGTATATTTTAACGCCTATTCGTGGTAATAACAGACGTAATGCTTTCAAATGCTTTCGTGAGTTATTCATTTCCCAAACTCTTTATCGTACATCCCAAATTCTTTATCGTATTTCCTCTCAGAAAACTGTGAATTTTTATTCAGGTATTCCGAATGTGTTAGAAAATGTTTCATAATCTATGCAGTATGCATGATTATTAATTTTTGTTACTGAATTATTTAAATCAAGAAATATTTTGCATCACAATACAACATAGCAAGAAACTACAAAGGTACTCGGAAAGATTTAGAAGAAAACTTTGTTATTAATATGAGGAACTATAATATCTAGATAATTGTGAAAGAAACTTAACTAATACTGTACAAAAGTCCTATCATAAACAGCTCTATATCCTTGAACAGTTATATGTCCCGTAATTATATGAATAACTGCATAAATTGTCCATGTGATATTTTATAAAATTACTATGTGCATCATATCATCAAAATAATGCTGTTTAGAGCTTTCCGTCTCGCAAGGATTGTTTCAAGGCTTTCGTAAACATAAGGAAAGAAATTTATTTCTACCACTAGCCTAGTTTTTATCAATAATTAAGTATTTTTTTCCTTGTATTTTTAAACATTTGGTTAATTCAGCATGATAGGAGTTTTTTTATATACTTGTGAAATCATACGTTTATATTTACAAAATTTGGGTCTGAATAAAATTACAGATGATAAAATTATCTACAAATAGAAAAATGAATATAAAATAAAATAATTTTTTCTAAAATAATTTTCCTTTCCTTTTTATTTTTATTTATTTATTTATTTATTTATTTTTGTGTGAAAAGGCGGATAGAGGCATGAGTTTTTTCTTTTTCTTTTATTTTATTTCTTTTTTTATACCTTTTTTGTATTTTTATTGAAATTCATAATTATTCTTCCATTAAAATAAGATTAATAAAAAAAATTAAATACGCATGAATTATTTTGAATTTTTATTTACAGTATTTTATCGGCGTACAACAGATTTTTTTTTCCATTTTTAGGAGCGTTCCTAATCATATAAATACGTAGCATCAAGGATGTAGTGGAGGGTATACGGGGGTATACCCTCCACTACCTTCTAGATTTTTTAAAGGAACACCGCATCCGTATACTCTCTGTTTCTCAAGAAAGCTATAGTATACACACTATAGGGTATGCCTTCTTTATTTAGCATATACCCTCTGCTTCAAGCGTATATCTTCTGTTATTTTTACGACTACACCCCTGAGTAGTTTTTCAGTTGAAAACTGAAAAGAAAACTTTACCAATAATATTCAATTCAATATGTTAATAAAGTCAATGGCTGCGGTTTATAAAAAAAAAGGTACTGGTAAAGCACCGCGGTAGCCTTTCTTTTTCGTTAGCCTCGGAGTTTCCCAATGCAACGTCAAATTAATATTGTCCATAAGTAAATTGCTTTAAATGCATAGTTTTAATGTATGGCATAATTTTCGCCTCTGTTTTTCTTTTGTTTGTTTGTTTGGGTGTATTAATTTAATTATTTTAAATATTTTTTTTCTTTTTGAGATTTACGTATAAATCTATAATGTTATTTAATTATTTATTCATTTTAAATTTAAATGGTATTTCTATCATTGCGTCAACATTTTTTTTTTTTTTTTTTTTTTTTTTTTTTTTGATACGGACGCAAAAGTTACATAAATCACGTTACGAATTACGAAATACTTTAGTACGAATCATTCAAAATATTTCAAATATACAAGTAAATTAAAATAAATACTTAGAAAACTTTATTTTTCCATCTAAACCATTTCGGCTTTAAAGGCATTTGTAAATTAAAAAAACTACGGTTGGCTTTTTTTTTTTTTTTTTTTTTTTTTTTTTTTTTTTTTTTTTTTAAGACAATAGAATTCTTGTCAACAATTAAAATGATGGACGACTTTTGGTTTGCGAAAATAAAATTATTCTTGGAAATCGAACATGTGAAAATATTATTTTATTGATTCAGATATTTTTGAGAAACATAATTTAATCACAATATTGTTTTCATTATTGTTTAAAATAAAAGATAATTTTAATTACAGTTTAAAAATGACACAAAAAACAGAAAATAAAGAATCACTATAGTATCTATTTTTTTTCGCTTTTTTTCCCACAAAACTGGAGTACATTTTTTGCCATCATTAGAGAATATCATTAAAATTGGAAAAAAAAATTAATATATCTAAAACTAATTGAAATTTTAAATTTCTTGCACCATTTTTTAAATCCGCTAATCAATATGGATTAATTGATATTAATTTTATAGCCGAATTTCACAGCTATTTCCCCGTACTGTAGGACAAACAGCCGTGAAACTAAATCAGTCGTTTAATTAGTCGTTCCATAAAATCGTTTCATAAATTCGTTACATTAAAATTTTATTTATATAGGGTAGAAGGTGAGTGAGCCTTATCCAAAATTTAAACTAGTAGGATCTACCAATCCCAAAACTTTCTTCTATCTCATATGTACATTTTAATATTTAAAAAAAACAGTTACTCGTGTTAATGCTTTAATAATTTTAATTCAATGCTATATAAACTTTGATTTTTATCTTAAGTTCCTGCTTCAGTCAATTAATTGGAGTAAAAACAAGTTTCTGTCTCTTCACAAGCCGATGGACAATAGAATGATATCAGATTTTTTTTTAAATTTAGGGAGAACTTACTTGCCATACCAAAAAATAATCATACACAAAACTTTTAGTTCAGTTCTAGGCATAACTTTATACATTTTTAGGTGGTACAATATTAAAAGGGGCACAAAAATTGCTATCTCAGCGCCCCCTTCCGACGGATTTTTTTCAAATTCAGAGAGAACTATCTAGCCATAGCCAAACACTTACACGAAATAGTTGGTTCAATTCTATGCTTAACTTAATACACTTTTAGGTGGTACAATATTCAAAATGGCACAAAAACTGCTGTTGCAGCGCCCCGTTCCGGCAGCTTTTGTCAAATTCAAGGAGGACCAACTAACCATAGCCAAACACTTACACAAAAAATTTGGTTCAATTCGATGCATAACTTCATACAATTTTGGCCGGTGCAATATTGAAAATGGCACAAAAATCGCGATTGCAGCGCCCCCTTCAGGCGGAATATTTCAAAATTGAAAGAGGACATACTTGCCACAGCCAAAAACATTCACAAAAAATTGATTCAATTCTATGCATATTTTCATCCACTTTTTGATAGTAGAATGGCGACATACGGACACACGGACAGACAGGCATTTTGTAAAAACATGTTTTTTAGAATCTCTGAATCGTAAAACGTGTAAATCCGTCGAAAATTTTTTAGATTGCAGCACTTTATTCTATCGAAGATAGAAGAAAGTAAAAATCGAGTTTTCCCTATCCGTCTATGTTTGATGAACTCGCATCGAAAAAAACACTACAAAATGCCACAAAACTACCAAAAAAAAAAAAAAAAAAAAAAAAAAAAAATTGTTGTATATTTTGAACATTGTAAAATCTAATGGACGCAGTTCAGGTTTTCTACAATTTCATCAATTTTAATTTCGCGGATAATTCGAGTTTAGAAATTCACATCCTCGTCCTCATATATAAATACGCATTTATTTTCTTTTGCTAACCATCTTGTATTAAAAAGGTAATTACATACAAGCAAACTGAGATAGAACAACTTTTATTTTTAGACATTGGATTTGCTTTGTTTTTATTATGTATATAATAAACAATTAAAAAAAAACTCCTTCATATCCTTTTATGCTTGCAATTTCATTTCTACTTGGGTAGCTGTCCATTTTAACATAAAAAGAAGAAGTATTTCTTCGAGAATCAAATGTTTTCAATGATATGAATTTAGTGCTCATAAACTTAGTTTTTTTTCCAATAGTATAATATATCTCTTAAAATAAATCTTTTATTTTCAGTCTTCCTGTAACTCTTTATAAATGTATATCATTGAAAATTACTAATGCAAACATGATGCTTCTGGATAAATGCATATAACTCATCATTTTTATCGACATTGTTTCATCGCTATTCATTGCCGGTTTTTTTTATATTATTATTCATGAGATGCATGGCTGAAAAAGATCATTCAATATTAAAGTCCTTCTTATCTGATTGACAGCAAAGTTTTGTTATAAAAGATACTGCTCATCAATATTCTGGAAAGATACAAGTTGGATTGTCAAAGATTTAAAAAAAAGAAGTTCATAAAAGAATTCTCTAAAATATTTTTAGAGTGTTTGTCATGAATTTTATGTTTAAAAATAATTAAATTATATACAATTATAATTATCAAACCTATAAATGTGAAAGATTCTCAGAAGGAAACAAACTAAATGAATAGATAATATTACTTAATAACGTAAAAATAACTTATTGAAATAAATATTCTTAGTCTTTCTGTAACATTTTATAAATACAAAATTGAAAATTTGTATTAAAACATACTTCTGTTGCAAAAATGTATCCTATCAGTCATTTTTTTCCACATTGTTTCGTCACTTTTTTTTCCTTTGTGTAACGTATCACTAAAAAAGATCATTCAGTATTATTCAGTATTTATCTGATTGAATGTAAACCTTTGTTATAAAACAGAGTGGCAATTAAAAGTCTCGATGCGGAATGTCTTGCTTTTAACCCCTTAAGGACGAGCGACACGTATACTTGACGCAAAAAGGTTAAGAATCCTTGTTTATCGCCACAAGTAAAATTTTACAGCAATTTTTGTCTCATTTAATCGGAATATTTTCTCGATTCAATAAGGCATAAATTTCTGTTTTTAAAAATAGATAACAAAACATTAAAATTTTCGTAAAAGGCTTCCGTCGCGAAGGAGTTGATATTTTTTATACATTAATTCATAACATAATCTCGTGTTTTAACTCCTTGAGCACATTAGGATTCGAACCCATGAAGCTGGATTCATTTCGTTTTTACAATTTAATACTAATGTTTTAACATAATAATTTTCATCGCATTTCATCCAGAATTTCTATTATTAAGTAATTCAAATACTTCTAAAATACAGAAATACTGATGATTAAATTAAAAATCCTTACAAAACCTGCATTATTTTTAACCATGTACGTTACCGTTCTCAGTGGCTAATATGAAATATTGTGTTTAGAAATATATAAAGACTTTTATTAATTTATTTCAAAATTAGAAAACTGGGTTCCTTGAAATATCCAAATTTCTCGTTCAAAATCTCAAACAGATTTGATTCCGGTATTTACACAATAAATAATACAAGCATCTGCCACATTAGTATTCGTGTGCTCATTCCGTTACTCTCTTAAAACCTCAGACAAAAATTAACTCAAGTTGAGCCGAAATTAACTCTTCTCACGATTTGAAAGTCAGCTTCTCGTAAAGAGGTGAAACAACTCGAGTGGACGAGTTGTTTTTAATCAGTTTAAATCAAGATCAAGATGAGTAATTTAAATAAGCCATTTGAATCACGATGAGTAAAAAGTTTAAAAAACAACTCATACTCGATTCAATAAATTACACCTCTTTTCTGAGAAGCCAAATCCACTCTTTTGTTTTAAAAGCGCAAGAGTCCATGCAATCATCCTTTCTAAAGATAGAAAATTGTGCAACGAGAATACGCAAGAAAATATTTGATATTACGGAATCTTGTGGTATACAAAAATGCAGGTAATCTGTGGTAACGCCGTGGATTCAATATTTTACAGGAGCCATTCATCTGCCTCTTGAATCTTTAATTGTAACAGAAAAGTATAGTGGATTTTAAGAATATTTCTTTAAATAAACACAGAAATTTATATAATAAAAAGTGCCTTCTTTCAAAATGTACTCTTTCTTTGGAGCTGCCTTTACTCTAATTTCAAAGACTCTGTGTCCCGTAGTTGAGTTAGAATGATAAAATAAGTCATACAGATTACAGATATTACAAACGTGATCAAAAGTATTTAGTACACTGATGTTTTTAATATATCTTTAAAAGTAAGAATAAGATACAAATGTTTAACACGTTTAAGACCTAAAAATGTTTGGTATAAATTAAAAGTGTTGGTGATTAACCCTAATTAATAAGATAATTTCATTCACCCGTAAGGAAAGCGACACATCTCGCAAAAAGTCATTTTGCGTTTTATCCCACTAATAAGTCTTTCATACACAAAATGTTTCATGAGTGTAATTATGGGAAAACCACTTTATTACGCTACATGTCCGTTTTTGACCACAGAAGATGGGTAGATTGTGTGGAGAAGTAAAATCATCCAGCCCCCCAAACCTCATCCTAAGTCTTCGTTCTTAAGGATTTTACTCTTTTATGCACGTTCTTTTTTTTTTTCTTGCACGCAGAACTGAGGACTATAATTTCATGTTACGCTAAAATCACGCAAATTTCCTTCAGCCTCTCCTGTGAAATTTACATTTGTGGGAGATGTGTCACTTTTCTTGCGAGTGAACAATATTTGATTGCAAAACAGAAAACAAAATTTCCACTATCAGGCTACGTCAAGAGAGTATCTGCATAATTGTAAGATGCAATCTCGGTTTTAAGTCATACAAAAAGAAGAAATTATTTTTCTTTATTCCCTAAGATCACCTATACAATTATGCAGGTCAAGTCTTAAAGGGTTATGTGATGCAATTTTTAATTATTATTATTATTATTATTTTGAAAAAATAATATCAAAAGAACAATTAACCATTTTAATTAACATTTAACTAAAGAATACTATTTGCTTTAAGAAAGAGTTTTTTCTGATAAATTCTACTAAATTATTTTATTTTTCAGAAAATTCGTTGCTTTAGCTATAGTTCGAAATCATGCTTCCGACCACATTATACAGGGAGTTTTCGAATTGGGTTTGAAGCTATCAAAATGTAGATGATTATTAAGACACATTAACTAATTACATAGCATCAGAAAAATATATAGGGGAAAGTCAGATAAAACCGGGACCCTAATGATTTTCCTTTTATTATAGTGCACTATGTAAACAAAACGGTCAAAATTTGTATTAAAACGATAAATTGATTCCTTACGAAGAAGAAAAGCATTCATTCAGTCACGAATAATAGCAATTGAGATCATAACAACACTTTTTTTAAAGTGTGCAACGTCCCGGTTTTGTCCGACCTAGTCGGACAAAACCGGGAACTTGAAAGAGATAATTAAAAGCACATTGTAACTTTGCAATAATACCATTTATTAAAGAAAAAAATGCAGAAATCGTCATATTATACTTTATAGAATGTGAATCTATATTAAATATATGTTCTGTTTTAAGAGTTAAAAATGTTAGGCACAAAAGTCACAAATGAAAATTCGATCTTGTTCATCTGCATTGCAACACGCTTCATGTGACCACTCTTTGCAGTGAATCATGGTATTCAACTCTCCTTAGGTTTAGCTTGTTCATGTAAGCCATTGCAAAGGATGCATGTTTCACTTTCATCCTTCTCCTTGTTTGATGTCAATTTTTTAGCCACTTTTTAGGTGCGTTCGTAATTATGTAAATACGTAGCACCTATTGTTGTCGCTCAGTCCGTCCGTCTGTCTGTCCGTCTGTCTGTCTGTCCGTCTGTCTGTCTGTCCGTCCGTCTGTCCGCATATAACAACGCAAAAACTACCCAACCGAATCGTTTGAAATTTAAAATACTTAATTATAACATAATTTTGTCGAGTCATTTCAAATTTTATGAAAATCGGATGGATAGATCAATTACAGGGACATTCAAAAGGATTTCGTTACATTACGGTCAATAGGAAAAAAAGTTTTAAATGCATTTTAATCGTTTGAAATTTAAAACATATAATTATTGCGCAATTTTGTCGAGTCATTTCAAATGTTATGAAAATCGGATGCATAGGTCAATTACAGGGACAATCAAAAGGCTTCCGTTACATTACGGTCAATGGGGAAAAAGTTTCAAATGCATTTTAATGATGTTACACTCATTCGAACATAAAAGAATTGGCATGAATCTATGAAATATATAATAAAATATGCATCTGTGATGCAAATAATTTTTATTATTAAATTACAGGGCTACACAAAAGTATTCCACTATATAATGCTATACGGGGAAACATGGTTTGGTACGTGTTTTAATTATATTCAATTATTTCACATTTTATGAATAAGATATACATTGCTGAGGTGTAATAAAAATTATTTCCTGCATATTTACAGAAACGTAAAGATTTCGACTACTATACTGTATCCGGAGTACGCTCTACTATATCAGCAAGATCTGAATATTTTTAAAACTTCGTTATCGTACGAACGCACCTCATTTGCTACGTTCACGTGCAATTTCCAACTTGTTTTTTTTCAATTCAGTTTTTTTACAATTTTTCTGTCATCTTGAAAAGTTTTTCTTCTTGTCTTTCTATTTCATCCTTTATTTTTCTTCTCGTTCGAGTTCTAATTTGTAGGGTATTTAAGTAAGAATATCTGTTTTCCCTCGCCACTTGTCGTAAATCCTGATGGCCTAGGTTCCGTTTGTACTAGAATAGGCTTTATATCCTGTGGTGAGACGGCAAAAGGACGCCTGATATCTTTGCCCAGGCCTTGAGAAGACATAGATGGTTGCGCAGCAACCAGAAAGTCCACGTCTTCGTCTTCTACAGGAACTGGAGCCTTCGAAGTCGACGTTGGCTGCTTTCGTATAGACCCATTCTGTTTCTCAGACTGACACTAATAGTTTTCTACTGGCAGGTCTATATCAGGATCTTGTTTTTGGTCAAACAATACTTGAGATTCAGCCAAAGGATTATTTTCCGTTTCCATGGGCCTCTCAGTTGATGAAAATCGATGATTTCTATATTTATTTTCAACTTAATTTGGAATATAAAAGACTAAAAACAGTTTTCCATATAACAACTTAATTTAAATAATAATTTTTGTATTTTAAACAAGTTAATTCTATTTCAATCACGTAAATAAATGAGGTGTCCGAAACCGGGAACTTCCCTGTTATGTCCGACCACCTGAATTCTGGTTTTGTCCGACCACGCCATTTTAATGAAATGTGACTCTAGCATTTTTCAGGCAACTCATAGACACTAATACAAAACGTTAAAATAACAAGTAATTAATAGGCTATCATACTTTATACTCAACTAAATTAAATCTTTAGGTATTTAGAATTGGCAACGTGACATTGAAGACATCGAAATTTTAACTTTTTCACGCGAAACTTTAAAAAAAAATCATCACTGCGAAATGAGTTGATTTAGACAACTTCTGCTTACTGGGAGCTGGCATGCCGCTTGCCTATAAGTTATTTTAGAAGTTTCGGCTAGAAACCACCACAAATAAAGCCATAAAGCCTGATTCCCTGTTTTATACAACTTTCCCCTACAGCACTCAACTACACAAATTTGAAAGGAGCCCACGTCTTCTTTTTTACACATCCGCTATCGAAACTTTTATAATTTTCCCAACGCCATCATCACCAACTAAATTTTAGTCTGAAAAAACCAAAAAGTCTAGACTAATTGATGAGGTTTTAGACTTTTTGGATGTCGATTCTTAGAACTTCATCCATGAGAATTCGTCAGTAACCTTAATCACATTGAAGTTTACGTACGCAAACAAACCTAAAATGCAAAATAACAAAATAATTAAACATACATTATACATAAATATACATCCATTATAATATTCTTAATCAAAAGTAACTGAAATGAGACAATTTTATAATAAAAAAAAATAATACTTACAACACACACAAAAAAAGTTAAATATTGAAACTATGATACACAATTTATATACATACTTAATAAATCTATAGAACAAAACTTACGCAAAAACATAAAATTTACGATTGTTTAAAAAATTAATCTTGACGTTAAGTCAGTATTAAACTATTTTGAGCTCTTTCAATAGGATATTATTAGATTGCATCTTTGTAAGGCTGTATTTTTAAATTTGTACAAAAGTACAATTTATTGTTATTGTTTTGTTTATGTTGCTATGTTGCTTAAATCAATAACTTATAAATAACTTTATGAATCAGTACTGCACATGCTTAATAAAAATAAACACAACTACGACAGTCTTTCATTTGCACTGACTTACAACCGTTAAGTTAAATATAATATACGTACTAACAAACCCCGCGGCTTTATTCGCGTAATAGTTGAAATATGCTAAGTTATATTTACGTATCTAGTTTATTTAGAAGCGATATTACTTTTAGTAATAATTCAGAAATTACTATTTAGGACACAGTTTGAAAAAAATTCATTATTACACAGCATTAGGCAGAAATGAGACTTAAATTAATAAAACGAATTAAAACTAATTCTAAATAAATGATAATTTAAATAATATTTTGAAATTTTTACGCTCAATTTCAAACAACGTTTATTTCAACATTCATTTGAAGTTTTGAATTTTTAAAAACAATCTTCTTAGTACGCATTTACATCTCAAAGTTTACCATCGTTCTCACAGAAATATTCAACTTAAGTTTCTAGAAAATTCATTTCTAAAAATCAATAAATACAATGTGCATATTTTATTTTTTTAGCATATTACTTCCTTTAAAGGCCATTGTACTATTAATAGTACACATATTCAAAGGTTTATAAATTATAACTTTTCAATGGTTTTGATTACAAAAATTACATCAAACAGTAGCTACAATAGCTTATTTTACGAAAGTAATTTCAAATAATAATTATAATTATTATTTGAAATATTGATTATATATAATATCAATAATGAAAGCAAATTAAAAACAATCTCCTACTTGACGTCCATTCAGAGTTTCATACATCTTGAATGAGCATTCCTGGACTATTAGGGCTATGTTTTAGTGAAAAAATTAAATACACGCTTTCAAGAGAAGTAATTTAAAATAGAATATAAGGCTCTTTGAAAAATAATTACTAAATACTGGGGAAATATGTTAGTTGAAAGATGATGTACTATTAGAAGTACACCAGACCCGAAAGGGTTATAATTTTGCAACAATAATTTTGAAATCGGTTTTGTAATTTCCTAGTATTCTGTCGAATCATAGTAATTTAAAAAAATTTTAAAGGCTTTATAAACGTTTGTTGCTCCTGCCAACTACAAGTGATAGTGGCATCGACATAAAATATAGTCTGTGCAGAATTAGAGCCTAATCATCACTGATTCGCAATTATTACTTTTATAATTGGTTTATTATTTCTGGCGATTGCATAGAAATCGTAAATTAGGACATTTTTAAAATGATTTTCGCTCCTTCCCTTCGCTTCATTCCTTTTAAAATAAAAAAAATTACTTTCAACTGTTCTTTGAATTAGTTTATATTTTTTATAAATACCTAACATGCCATAGTTAATGTATTTAGTCTCTTTAGTATCACAGAAATCGTAATTTTGAATGTTTTTTCTTTTCGGTCCTGCGACTTTCTGGTGATAGTGGCACCAGCATAAATATAGTTTATGTTTGATTAGGTTTTATCATCACCAATTTACAATCATTATTTTTTAAATCAGTTTTGTATTTGATAAGATTGCTTTAAAATTGTAATTTAGAATGTTTTTAAAACACTTTTCGCTCACTTCATTCTTTTAATTTCGGAATTTTCTTTTAATGGTTCTCTTAGAAAGCATTTGAATATTTTAAGTAATTGCCATGTCAAATTAAAAAAATTATATACCCCCCCCCCAATCCTCCTAAATTGTAAAAAAAAAAAAAAAAAAAAATGCAAATTAGAACATGTTTTGCTCTTGCAATCCCCAGATGGTAGGAACAGCAATATAAGATAAATCGTATGTTGGAGCAGGGACTGTAACTATCAATTTGCAACCATTATTTTTGAAATCGGTTTGATATAGTCTAAAATTAAGATTGTCTAAAAAACGCAATTTAGAACATTTTTAGAAAGCTTTTCGTGCATTTTTACCCCTTTTAAATTCCAGTTTTTCTCGAAACTGTTCTTCGAGTACATTTACGTCTTATAAGTAAACTAGTATATAACCTCAGTCAAAAATGGCGGAATTTTGACCTGCATTTTATTTTCTTAAGACTTCATACAAACAAACAGAATGAAGATTTTATTAATAAAGAGTTTGTATTGTAGAAAAGCATATTTTAAAAATAACAATACAAATGTTTTTTTTTTTTTACTTGATATTAAATTTCTGAAATAGTTCAACAATTGGGCAAAACATACAGCAGTATTTATCACAACAATGAAAATAATTAGCAAAGTAAAACACATTTTCTGAAAATTTCACTAAACATTAAAATTTATTTATTTTTTAATTTTAAAATGCATTATTTTATAAAAAGCAATGGTTCCGCAGCGATTTTAGTCATATATATAGGAAGGATATGAAATAGATTCCTATATAATCGATTAATAAAGCTTTATACTTTATTTTTAAATGTGGATTTGGCGCCTTCTATTAGCAGTTAAAATAAACAAACAATAACATTAAAAAAAAAAAGTTTTGGAAACAACATATAAAAAAAAACTTTTTGGAAAATGTTTTTTGCATCCAAGATGCATTGATTTAGATCAAAATCAATTTTTAAAAACTTTAACTATGTGACTTTGAAAATTCATTCCTTATTAATGAAAACCAAAATCGTTATTAATATTTCCTACGTAAAATTTTAATTTTATTACGCCAATTTTTAAAATCTTAGCTTATATTCACTTGAAATGTTCTTACATTGTAAACGAAATTTACATTTCTTATGAAATGTCATTAAAATGTAAGTAACATACAGTCATGTATAACTTATACTAATTACAACAAAGCAGATTTTTTTTTCAGCGTAGTAATTTTTGAATGTAATAACTTTGAAAAATAAAAAAAATTATACTTTAGTAATAGAATGTGGAAAAATAATTTTCAATCTCATTAATGCATTCATGATATTACCTCATATATCCATTACACCTTGAGGAATAAAATATTTTCGGTACTTCTAGGTTAACCCGTCGACCAAATAATTATCGCCAAACTATAAGATTAAATGCCAATAATGGATGATCGTGAATGTCGCATTCAATGACATTAAATGCGATTCACGTGTTTAAAATGTCATTAAGTGATTTTTATTTCGACTTTTTATTAATATTTTTATTAATATTTTTATTAATATTCTATTAAGTATTTGTTTTTTCCGTTATTTAAAATAAAATTATGTCAACATGTATAATTTGGCTATTAGTTTGGCGATTTGTATAATTTGGCGAAATTGGTCGACGGGATAACCTAGAAATACCATATTTTCTTTATAGTAGAAAACAAAATTTGAAAAATTAAGTTTATAAATGTTGACATCTTAAAGAAAAAAAAATAAAAAAATAATAATAATACGAAGTTTAAATTATATCTAAGAAATCATACTATAATTATTCTATTTATTTATACTTTGGTATTTTAAAATTATGTAGCGGAAACGTTAAAGAGAAATCTTTTACACATTATTACATCTTGCAATTTTTATTTATTACTATAAGTATTATTATTTTACCATAAATCCAATGGAAAAAATTATTCATTTGCATTGATGCTGATAGATGGCAGCACAATAAAAGCTGAAGTGAGTCCACAGTGCATAAATCAATAGAAAAACCAGTGACTTGAAAAACCATTGATTTTTTTAAATGTTGTAAACTTATTGCCTATAATAAATGTAAACGAAAGTGAAAAATATAATTTAAAATGTATTTAAATGTTTTAATATGATTTTACAAATACTTTAAAATCAGAATTAGATATTTTTATTGTTGTTATTATTTTAATGAATCACTAAGAGTCATTCATTTCTTTTTTGTGAAACTGTCGATCGTTTGTTTATAATAGCGTACTTTTAAATTGGAACTTCATGTATTGTAATTGGATATGATATACATGTTTTATAGGGAAATTTGCTCAACAAACATTATTTCAAACAGAAGAAATTATCATTTAGCTGTCGTATGTTATCATATGTTTTCCATTAGGCCTAACATGGCGTTTAGCAACTGTGGATTTGTAAAGCAGAATGGTATGAACTGGAAGCGTTCTACACACTTTTCTCCAAACGCATTTTATTATAAGTAGATGACATGCCAAATTTTAAGTTGCTAGCTCCTGCAGTATCACAAAAATCGCAATTTAGAGCATTTTTTCTCCTGCAATCCCCAGATGGTAGTGATACCGAAATGAAATAGAGCCTATGTTGGATCAAGGGCTGTCCCCCTCAATTTCCAACCATTACTTTTGAAATTGATTTCGTAATTCATGAGATTGCGTAAAAATTGCAATTAAGAATGCTCGTAAAACGCGTTCCGCCGATTTTCACCCGTTTTTAATTTTAATTTTTTAAATAAATGTTATGAGAGATATAAGTAACTACTATTTCTAATTTCAAGTTGTTGGCACCTGCCTGGCAGTATCACAAAAATCGCAATTTAGAACGTTTTTTGCTGTTGCATTCCCAAATGGTAGTGACACCGACATGATATAGAGGCTTTGTGAGCAGAAGCATAAATTTTCAACCATTACTTTTGAAATCAGTTTGACAGTTCTTGAGATTGCTGACAAATCGGCATATAGAATGTATTTAGAACGCTTATTATGTACTTTTCCCCTTTTAAGTTTCGATTTTTTTAAGCCATGATATTAGAGATCATTTATATCTAAAAGATGTAAAACATGCAATATTCGTGAATTTAGGCACGTCAATAACGCAAAAATCTTATTTTTAGAACATCTTTTGCTTTTACACCCTCTTTGGGGAAGTGCAAACCGACATAAAATATAGCCTATCTAGGAGTAAGAGCTTTCACCCTCATTTTTACACTATTATATTTGAAATCGGTTCGGTACTTCCTGAGACTATCTAGAAATTGCAATTTAGAACGTTTTTTAAAACGTTTTTCCTGCATTTTCATCTTTTTTTAATTTTAATATTTTTAGGGCATGTTCTGAAAGATCATTTATAATTTATAAATAACTTCTATTTCAAAGTTCATGATTATAGAAACTTCCGTAACACAAAAACCACAATTTAGAACTTTTTTGCTCTTGCAACTCCCAAGTGGTAGTGGCACAAACATAAAATAGAGCCTATGTTAGAGCAACAGATGTCACCATAAATGTATAGCCATTACTTTTCAAATAGGTTTGAATTTCTTAAAATTGCGCAGAAATCGCTATTTAGAACATGTTTTAGAACACTTTTCGCCTTTATCACTTCTTCTAAATTTCGATTTTTAAAAAATGTTCCAGGAAATTATTTATATCTAATAAGAAAGTATCATGCTAAATTTCATATTTCTAGACCTTTCCGTAACACAAAAATCACATTTTAGAGCATCTTTTGCTTATATACCCCTTCGGGGTAGTGCCACAGACATAAATTACAGCCTATTTTATAGCAAGGGCATCACCATCATTTTGACACTATTATCGGTTTGGTATTTCCTGAGATGAAGTAGAAATCCCTTTTTAGAACGCTTTTTGGCGCACTTTCATTGTTTTTAAATTTTTAATTTTTTAAGTAATGTTCTTAGTGACAATTTATATTTTATAAGTAACTTGCATTACAAATATATTATTTCTAGACTCTTTAATAACTCAAAAGTCGCATTTTTAGAAAAATTTTTGCTCCAGCAACCCAACAGCAAAAACAGCAAATCAGTTGACTTCTGGCGAGATTTTAATTGAGATGAGATACGTGTTAATTTCCTAATGAATTGTCAATGAGCAATATTTTATTACCATTAAGATAAGCGGAAAATATATACTACAGAAAACCACAAATTTGTATTTTACAGAGGGTTGCCAAATCATGGTAATTAGGCGCAGACGCGACAATTTAATACATGTGAGATTTAAAAAAAGATATTGCTGGGAAAATCTATGATAAGAATTTATACATTGAGAAAAGTATGTAGCAGCTGCAAAAAATAGACGACGAATATAGAAAGAAGGTATGAAACAAATCCCGCCTAGTGTACAAATAAAGCATGCTAATGTAATGCTACCGGTATACTGTTATTATCGAAATAAAAATAGCATGCTTCTTTTAATCTAATGAGAAATAGAAATAATCTTAATAATCTTATGGGAATTAAAGAGAGAAAAGAGCATACTTTATAAAGGAAGTTAGCAATGGAAAATAAATTTAAATAAGGTTTTAAGACAGTGCTTTAACATTTAAGAATTTAGTAAGTAACATTAGTTTGAGGGAGGGGGGATACAATAAAAATAATATGCGAAGGAAATATTCTTCACAGCCCATACATATACTGTAACTGGTGAAATAATCAAATAAAAAATTCTAATTATTTTTTTTCTACACTAACTTTAAGAAAGTTTTCTTTGAAAATTGACTGTGATTTGTGACATTATAAACAAAAATAAATTCCCTGAAAGGCATTAATATATTTCATATTAATATAAAGCATAACTTGGAAAATATATTTACACTTAATATTAAGAAGTCAAATTGTACTTCTTAATATTAAGTGTAAATATATTTTCTGAGTTGGATTTATTGTTATTTTTTTCTAGAGGATTAATTATTATTGGTGACATAATAATCAATACCCTAGAAAAATATCCCCGTAAACTTAAAACACTTTTAAAAAGAAAATATATTTTTGCTATAGCAAAAATTTCAAAATTTAATGCCTAAAAAAATAATTAAAATGTGTCAAACTAATGTCTTAAAATATCAGGCATCTTCGTACTAACAGTAACTTTCTGATTGAAAAATCAGATTTTAGCAATTATATTAAGTAAGGAATAGTCCGGTGATGAAAAATTGGCGCAACATGTCCTTAATGGGACTTTGTGCCATAAAACTCCACTCAACCAACCGGTGATGTAATTTCCCCATAGGTTAACATGGGGATTCGCAATTTGTGATAGCAAAACCTACTTTTCACTAGAGCGTCTCCTTGAGGCTACTCGTCAGTCAGTCTGAAAATTACTGATGCCAAATTTATGAGTTTGGAATTTTTCAAACTCTCCTCGGGAAAAAAATCCTCAGTTTTCTATATGATTTTCTTGAAAGATGATTTTCTTTTTTTCTTGTGACAAAATATATTTAAAATTAGTTGTTAGTTTTTATTTAAAGTGTTAAAATCTTACTCGGAACTTCCCTGCTTCCTTTAGATTTTCAAATTTAAAAAAAAATATATATATACAGTTTAATGACATTTAAACAAATATAAAAGAAAGAAACTTTCTTCAAGAAGAACATACAGAAAATAGAATGGCAAAATTTTATGTTTCCGAGGAGAAATTTCAAAAATATGAATGCATTCTTAGCCCGTTGGTTTAACATTAAGAAGGGGAATTTTCATCTTGACTGATAACAATATAAACTTCGGAGCATTAAGAAGTTATCGCAAAGGAAAAGAAAAATCAAATAACTTTCTGTTGTGAAATGAAAATTCCGGGCACTAACCTTTAAAATATTTTCTCTTAAAACTTCCGGCAACCTTTGACATTATAAACAAAACAAATTCCTTCCCTAATTAACGCTTTTTCTATAATTTTCAAGCGGAAAGGGAAAATCTTTAAAGATGCGAAAATTGAGAAGGGGGGGTCTTACGTTGAAACTTCGCGCACGAACAACAGTTAAAAGAATTATTGAACTGTGACATCGTTATGTAAGCTATTCTTTGTGTTCAGCATGCGTATAAAATGGAGTTTTCTATTTCATTTACTTTCTTCTGTTACGCGAGCCTAAGAAATTACAAGATTACAACAGTGTGATCAATTTAGCGCGCTTACGCATGTTAGCAACATTATTTATGACAAGCTTAAAAAAAAAGAAGAAACTGAACTTAATGAGATAAGACCATCTAATATGTTTTTTGTCAAGATAGATAAAAGCCTTTTAATTGTACAGGTAAAAAGAAATCAATTAATTTATATAGCACTAAAAAAAATTAAGAATTTATGAATCGATACTATAGTAAAATTATTTCTAAACTTTAAATAAATTACTCTAAATTAAAATAGTTTTCTTTGAAAAAAAAATTCAACGAAAAATTTGAAAAAGTTGGATTGGCGATTTTTGGTAAATTTTGTCTCATTTAAATTTCACACCAACAAATACGTTTAGTATCAAATGGCACTCATCAATTCTAAAACGGAAAAAAAATTGTTATTCTTTAAACATGACGCTTTAGCCAAAAGTATTGAACACCCTAATAAATGAAATCTTTAAATGTAGAAATTGTATAGAAATGTTTAACTGCTTATACTAATAAATTTATTTTTTAGTGTGCAACTGTACAAAATAACAACAACAACAAAAAAAAAAAAACGAAGAATTCAAATTTTAATTGACCTTTTCCATTAAACCCTTTGACTTAAAAAACGAGTTACTAAAAACATAGAAATTATTTTGTTTATCTGGAAATTCCATTTTTGCGTTATAGAAGTTTATAGATAATCTTGAAAACTAAAATTGCTTTTGCAGAAAAAGAGAAAATATAAAAAATTTAAATTTCAGTCAAAATGTAGTTTAAAACAAGTGAAAATAAATAATTAAAATAGTTTAAAACATCATATCTTTTGAAGCTGTATAATAAGAAACAAGTAGAAACTGAAAAATACTTCAATGTAACTAATTAAGATGTATTTCTAAGGATTCTATTACCAGAAGTTTGTTATCGCTATAGCTATTTTTACAAATTGCTTGCCCGACAATTGCTTTTAAACAAATTAATTGTGCGACACGTTCTGGAAACTATTGTCCACTTCTGACCCGGCACGAATATGTAGAATAAAAATGTAAGTCTCATGCCGGCATGGCCCAAGTATACTGAAAATAATTAAGCCCAAGCTCAGGCAGTATTATATAGCTGCCCGAAGTTGATCTTCTACTCTGAACATGTCATATTTCTGGATTCATGCATATTGATAAGCTAACATCAACTCGTACAGCACATTTGTACTTATTCTCGCCCAAGTCAAATCCACTGAAAATTGATCTTAATTTATCAGATTTGCTTAATACTTTTTATACCTAGCCAAACGGTCCACTTTTTTTTTTTTTTTATCTGTCCGGCTGGACCGTTTATTAATATATTTTTTAAATATCTCCCGACCTGTTTGAAAATGGGATTTTGATTTGCCAGCCGAGCCCCTGCAGACCTCTATTTCCAGTTTAAAAGAATAAAGAAAATATTTTATGTTGAAAAAGTAAATATAAATATATGTTTTTAAATTTTTATGTGTTTTTCTACATCTATAAATATAAATTATCATACAAATTTAAATAACATTTTTTATATATTTTTAATTATTATTATTGTTGTTGTTAATGCAGATTAATTTCTTTATGTTTTTTTTTCACAAGAATTATTCTATTTTTTATTATTATTTATTATTTTGTATGACAGAAAAACAAAATTTATAGGAAATCCGCTTAATCCTTAATTTCTGCTCGATGTAAATTTCATCGGATTTAGTTACAAAATACAGAACATGTAAGCTAGAGTGTTGCGAAAATACCTACAATGAATCATAAAACAAAAATAATATTATATCTTTCTGCAACTACATATTATATAATAATCTACTGATCATCAACGTATTTTCTTACCAATATCTACCTAAATACATATTCAAATCGATATGTGAGCATAGATCTTTGTACTATCTTGAAAATGAACTTTGAGAAGTTTTATTTTTATTCTGACAGATCTCACTTATTTCCAACAGGTTAGTAACATTTTAAAAACACAGCTAAATCTTTTTTTTTTTTTTTTTTTTTTTTTTTTTTGAGAGAGAAAAAATAATTGCGGAATAAATAACTACTGCATTAGGATGTTTCATACAATTCTGAGTAATAACTTACAGAGCTCCATACAAACGTAAATTGCGTTACTTTTGAAAATATAACTACTTTTTCACCTAAATTTCTTTTGATATTACAAAGAACAACTTTTTGAAACATTTTTTGAAACTGGAACTATACCTCTAAATCTAGTGAACAAGTAATTATTAGCACTTGGAGAACACCAATATGTGACCCTGTTACAGATTTGCCACGAACCCAGATTTTGACTCGAGAATGTACCCGGTTGGGCGAAATGGAGGCAAATTTTACAACGGACCAGGCCGGCAAAAAAAAGGCTTTTTTTTTTCTTTTTTTACGAGCTCGGACAGGCAGATGAAAAGATAAACTGTCGGGCTGGTCGACAAAAAATTAAACAATTCAAACGGCCCGATAAATAATTAAGCTGGCTGACCTTCTGTATATAAAAAGTTAAGGGACACAGACAAAATATGAGCCATTTTCAATGAATATGATTTTCTCTTTTATAAATATAAATGTGCTCCACGAGCCAATGCTAGTTTGACAACATCAACACGAAAATATCCAACGTAGATATCGACATCGGGCAGTTATATCTTGCCTGACCCTCTGACCATGAGCTTAATTTTCTTTAAGACTCGGGCTGGGTAGGCATCAGGCTTGCAATTTTTTTTTCTACGGAATTCAGCCGGGATACAAGCCGACATAAATGTTCCTAGGGCATGTCAGGCAGGCAATATATTTTGTACAAAGAGGAATAGCGATAAACGAAATCGCTGTAACTATACCTTAACAAGAACTGATAGAGAAATTTGCAAAAGTCTACTTTTTATCATACAGTTTCAAAAGCTATGTTGTTTTTAACACTTTTTTTCTTTTTTCTAAACTACATTATTTTTTTCTAATGAATCTTTAATTAAATATTGAAAAGTCAAAGCGTGTAAATAGTGATTAATTTTGCTATTTTGTATTTAAACTTGCAAATACATAGTTATCTAAAATAAACCCTAAAATTTTCCCATAAATATGTATGCCGTATTCTTTTAAAAATCTTAAATTTAAGTTAAAAATCAGGTCTTTTTTTAGAAATTGAGATGGACCGGAACGGTCCAGGTCAGTCCAAGGTAATTTCCGTTCGGGCTGGACCAGGTCCTGAAATATCGGTCCATGAAGACTTCTACATTCTGTACATTCTATTAGAATTACTCGAATGAATTACGCTAATCACTTTTAGGTAGATTTCGTAAGAAATACTACCTATTGCAATCGCACCAGTTTATATATCTATCTATCTATCTATCTATCTATCTATCTATCTATCTATCTATCTATCTATCTATATATATATATATATATATATATATATATATATATATATATCACTTTTTTATGGACACGATAACTTCTATAATTCTTCACCAATCTTCACCAAACTGGTACATAAAATCAATGGGGATAAAATCTTGGCTGAGTTCGTTAATGGGCAAAATCGAACCAAGGGGGGCGGAATAGGGGGCGTTTTTGTGAAAACCGAAAAAACGCCATAACTTCTTAATTAAAGTAGATATCGAATCGGTTTAAAGTTAATATTACTTCTTAAAAATGGGCCAAAAGTATATGCATGACAGATTTTTGATAAATTTAGAAGTGGGCTCAAGGGGCGAAAAAAACAGGGATTTTGAGAGAAATAAATTCATAACTTCGTCAATTTTCAAGATATCAAGTCCAATTAAATTTTTTGTAAATGTTCTTAAAATTATCTAAAACTTTTGTATTTACAAGTTTTTGATAGGACCAACTTTTATCGATAAAAAAAATTAAAAACGAAAAGAAAAAGGGCGCTGAAAAAAGAGAAAAATCCATAACTCCGCCAATTTTTAAGATATCAAATCTGATTAAATTTATTTTACATCTTCTCAAAAATATCTACAACTTTTATATTGACAAGTTTTTCATAGGACCAATTCGTATAGCAAAAAGAAATTAAACAAAAATAGAAGTTAGAGAAAAAAACCTCAAATCCAAACTGCTTATATTCTGACTCATTTTTTAAATTCATTTTTAATTTTAAACGCATCCAAATGGTAGATCCTCTAATTTAGAAACTGTATAAAGTGACGCATTGGTCAATTTTCTGATAAAGACAGAATATATTTCAAAAAAGGCTACCAAAAAGGGTATTTTGAACAGAATTTCCGAAAGTCATCGGGACTGAAAATTGAAGGTAGTATTCAAATAAGAAATTGCCTTTTTTTCTGACTCGTTTTTAATTCCATTTTTGTTCTCAAACGCATCCAATTTATAGATATTCTTATTTAGGAACTTTATAATGTGATGCATTGGTCAGTTTTTTGATAAAGACGGAATATATTTCAAAAAACGCTACCAAAAAGGGTATTTTGAACAGAATTTTCAGAAGTCATCATGACTGAAAATAGGAAGTGTTCAAATAAGAAATTACGTTTTTTTCTGACTCGTTTTTAAATCCATTTTTGCTCTCAAATGCATCCAATTTACAAATCCTCTTATTTAGGAACTATATAATGTGATGCATTGATCGGTTTTTTGATAAAGACAGAATATATTTTGAAAAAGGCTACCAAAAATGGGTATTTTGAACAGAATTTCCCGAAGTCTTCGAGATTTGAAAATTTAAGGAAGTTTTCACATAGCAAATTGCGTTTTTTATGACTCGTTTTAAAATCCATTTTCGCTCTCAAATGCATCCAATTTACAGATCCTCTTATTTAGGAACTATATACTGTGACGCATTGGTCAGTTTTTTGATAAAGATAAAATATATTTTTAAAAATGCTGTCAAAGTGAGTATTTCGCACAAAATTTTCCTAAGCAATCATTATTAAAAAATTAAGGATGTATTCAAACAACAAATCGGTTATTTTATGATTCATTTTTAAATTCGATTTTTTTCTCAAATGCATTCAACTACCAGTTTTTTGCTATTTAGGAACTGTATAATGTACTGTTTTGGTCGATTTTTTAATAAATTCAGAATCTATTTCAAAATATGTTGTCAAAATGGGCATTTGAGCTGAATTTTTCTTAAGATGATTCTGATAAAACCAGTTTTTGCAGAAAAATGAAATTAAAAATTTTTCATAAACGGCCAAATGAAGTTATTAAACTGGGTTTATCTCTAATCATATATATATTTTTGTTGTTGAAATGAGCACTCTTCGAAATCTACCTCCGCCTATAGGCCCAGCCGACAGGGATATTTTTTTTTTTTCTCTTTCTTTCCCTGATTTCAACATGCGTGATTTCCTCTTTCTCCTTTTTGGAGCTGGAACTAAATGTCCATTGTTGACACAGCATTTGACTTTTGTTTTTCCCATCTCTAAACTGTGGGTGTTTGTTTACGAAACCATCGCATGATTTAATGCCGTTATGTTCTTCGAATCTTCATGCGATATTGCAATTTTTTTAAAAACAAGAATGCCTAAACATTTATGCAACATCAATAACTTTGACTATGTTAAGAGTTATTTTCCATTTTTATTTTTTTAAATACTTCCTTTTAGAAATTTTGCGAGTTTTAGGATGAAATTTCTTTTGTTAAGAATGAGCCATGCGAAAGAAGAAAAAAAAAGATAAGCAAAGAAAACTTAATAAACATACTATTATATTTTTTATCGTTTAATGTTTACCCTTTTTTATTTACATTTGATATCTTAAGATCAAAATTTTCAGCATCGCTAAATAACTTGTAAAATAATGACAAATAACCATATTGTCCACAACTTTATTCGGAAGAAATGTAGAAATGCTTTTTTATCTAAACACAATCATAATTTTGAATAATGCTAGTTTTTTGGTATCACGTGTGTTATAGTAAATAAATACTTCGTCTTTCGCTGGCAGACCAAAATTTCAGCATGGATAAAGAAAAAATCAAAGCTTTTATTGTTTGGGGGTCCTTAAACTTCACAATAGTAGCAGTAATAATAAAAACAATGTTAGCAGCACTTTCTTTTTATTATTTATCCACAAGACATTCATAATTTTAAAATTATTTCTATTATTAAGGATATATTGTATCGCAGAATTAATTGCAGAAAAATTAAGTTATGGTAATGAAAAAATTTACGGTTATAATGCAAAATATTAATCAAATCTATGCAAAAATTATGGACCAGAAGGCGGCAGCACATACAATCACCTCATCGAATTCATGCATGAAAATCTAGGATTACTTAAATCTAATTAGTTAAATGACATAGCATTTTCAATTGAATGTTTATAAAGTTCAAAAATCGATTTAATACAAGCCTTTGAATTTCAGGCAAACAATTTAGGAAAAATATTATAATAACGAAAATCGGTTGCTCCATCTGGCGTCAATTTCCAAAATAAGAGTTTAAACTGGTGCTAAAAAGCGGTTACTACTATTTATTTCATATTTGTTTGTAATGCTGTATCTTTAATTATGTAATTTAGACAAATATTTTAATACTTTAAATGCTTTTATAACATTCTACAATTTATATCGAATACAGTTATAAGAATACGAATTTTCTGTAATTTATAATAGAAATTGAACAAACTATCCCTCAAAAATTATCTATTTTTAGGTAGATTTCGTAAGAAATACTACCTATTGCAATTGCAATCGCACCAGTTTATATATATATCTATCTATATATATATATATCTCACTTTTTTATGGACACGATAACTTCTATAATTCCTCACCAATCTCCACCAAACTTGTACATAAGATGAATGGGGATAAAATCTTGGCTGAGTTCGTTAATGGGCAAAATCGGACCAAGGGGGTCGGAATAGGGGGCGTTTTTGTGAAAACCGAAAAAACGCCATAACTTCTTAATTAAAGTAGATATCGAATCAGTTTAAAGTTTATATTACTTCTTAAAAATGGGCCAAAAGTATATACATGACAGATTTTTGATAAATTTAGAAGTGGGCTCAAGGGGCGAAAAAAACAGGGATTTTGAGAGAAAAAAATTCATAACTTCGTCAATTTTCAAGATATGAAGTCCAACTAAATTTTTTATAAATGTTCTTAAAATTATCTAAAACTTTTGTATTTACAAGTTTTTGATAGGACCAACTTTTACCGATGAAAAAAAATAAAAACGAAAAGAAAAAGGGCGCTGAAAAAAGAGAAAAATCCATAACTCCGTCGATTTTTAAGATATCAAATCTGATTAAATTTATTTTACATCTTCTCAAAAATATCTACAACTTTTATATTGACAAGTTTTTCATAGGACCAATTCGTATAGCAAAAAAAATTAAACAAAATAGGAGTTGGAGAAAAAAAACCTCAAATCCAAACGGCTTATATTCTGACTCATTTTTAAATTCATTTTTGATTTCAAACGCATCCAAATGGTAGATCCTCTTATTTAGAAACTGTATAAAGTGACGCATTGGTCAATTTTCTGATAAAGACAGAATATATTTCAAAAAAGGCTACCAAAAAGGGTATTTTGAACAGAATTTCCGAAAGTCATCGGGACTGAAAATTAAAGGAAGTATTCAAATAAGAAATTGCGTTTTTTCTGACTCGTTTTTAAATCCATTTTTGTTCTCAAACGCATCCAATTTACAGATCCTCTTATTTAGGAACTATATAATGTGATGCACTGGTCAGTTTTTTGATAAAGACGGAATGTATTTCAAAAAAGGCTACCAAAAAGGGTATTTTGAACAGAATTTTCAGAAATCATCTTGACTGAAAATTTAAGGAAGTGTTCAAATAAGAAATTGCGTTTTTTTCTGACTCGTTTTTAAATCCATCTTTGCTCTCAAATGCATCCAATTTACAGATCCTCTTATTTAGGAACTATATAATGTGATGCATTGGTCAGTTTTTTGATAAAGACAGAATATATTTCAAAAAAGGCTAACAAAAGGGTATTTTAACAGAATTTTCTGAAATCATCGTGACCGAAAATTTAAAGAAGTGTTTAAATAAGAAATTGCGTTTTTTTTTTTCTGACTCGTTTTTAAATCCATTTTTGCTCTCAAATGCATCCAATTTACAGATCCTCTTATTTAGGAACTATATAATATGATACATTGATCGGTTTTTTGATAAAGACAGAATATATTTTGAAAAAGGCTACCAAAAAGGGTATTTTGAACAGAATTTCCCGAAGTCTTCGTTATTTGAAAATTTAAGGAAGTTTTCACATAGCAAATTGCGTTTTTTATGACTCGTTTTAAAATCCATTTTCGCTCTCAAATGCATCCAATTTACAGATCCTCTTATTTAGGAACTATATACTGTGACGCATTGGCCAGTTTTTTTGATAAAGATAGAATATATTTTTAAAAATGCTGTCAAAGTGAGTATTTCGCACAAAATTTTCCGAAGCAATCATGATTAAAGAATTAAGGATGTATTCAAACAACAAATCGGGTATTTTATGACTTATTTTTAAATTCAAATTCAATTTTAAATTTTAAATTCAATTTCATTTTTTTCTCAAATGCTTTCAACTGACAGTTTTTTGTTATTTAGGAACTGTATAATGTACTGTTTTGGTCGATTTTTTTAATAAATTTAGAATCTATTTCAAAATATGTTGTCAAAATGGGCATTTGAGCTGAATTTTTCTTAAGATGATTCTGATAAAACCAGTTTTTGCAGAAAAATGAAATTAAAACTTTTCCATAAACGGCCAAATGAAGTTATTAAACTGGGTTTATCTCTAATCATATATATATATATATATATATATATATTGTTGAAATGAGCACTCTTCGAAATCTACCTCCTCCTATAGGCCCAGCCGACAGGGATTTTTTTAAAGGCTAATCATTCAGAATTCACCTGATTATAGAACTTATCGGCTAATGGTGTAACGACCGGGGGGCGACAAAACAGACAATCACCTTATCAAGTTTACGGTTGAAAATCTAGCATTAGTTAAATCTTGATTCGGATATTAAAACGCAATCGATCTGCCAGGTCATATCTTGATGGGAAAAAAAACTTAAAAACCCGATTTTAACGATTGACTCGTAAATTTACCATTGTGCTTTCATGCACACAAAAGTATGAAAACGTGGGGGGGTTGGGTACAGAAAACAAAATGGTTAAGTTATGAGTCAGCCGCTAAAGTAGGTTTTTAGGTGTTTTCCACAAAGATACGACTTGGCAGGCCGATTACGTTTTAATATGCGAATCGAGATTTAACTAATCCTAGACTTTCATCCGTGAACTCGATGAGATGATTGTCTGTGCTGCCGCCTTCAGATCTTATATTTTTAAAAATATTTTACATATTTTCTTCTTGTTAAAATTTCCTTGAAACTGATTATAACCCTGTTAATTTTTTAATGATTTTTAAAAATAGTAATTATTATTATTAACACGTTGAGTTCTACGATGACTGATGTCGAACATTACTGACACCGCGTCACTCCCCGCTGACCGATAGTGTAAAATATTATATAAAACTAAAAAATATATGTTGTTGTAACTATTAAGACAATATAATTGTGTAATAAACAAAGGTTAATTAAATTTTTAATAAATTTTCAGTAATCACTTAAAACAATATATGTTTTATATTATATTTTAGACGTCTGTTATCGGTGACTGACACTGCCTAAATGGAAAGTTCAGTATCGGTCATCGGTGACTAACGTGGCACTCACCGTGTTAATGTTGTTTTAAGGCATTTAATTTATGGTATTATTAATGATAGTTCAATTTTATTGATGTGTATTTGAAGATATATTTTTAGGAATACTTGAATATGTCTACTGTTTTATTTACTTAGAGCCTCTTTGAGTCAAAATTCGCTTTTGTGTAATAAATAAGAAATATTGGGAATAAATAGCAACTTTAGATACTTTAAAATGATGAAATGTTTAGATCCCCGTTTCATTACTTAATTAGAAGGTACTTCAAAAAACAGTATTGGGAATTACTTTTTTGAGTGGTACGATTCACTATAATAAACAATTTGTGCTTAGGAAATTAGCGTAGCAATTTAATTTATTCAGTCAAAAATACTTATGACTTTTGTTTCAACCCGGATTTTTGTTCATAATTTGAACAATAATACTTTAACGACATTTTCGATAGACTCGGTAATTTTCGGTGCAACTGTTTAACTTGATGTGTGTTAAAACGATATAATGAATATTTTTCAATTATAAACAAAACTCCGGGTTCGGTATGAACTTAGATACTATATATTTTTCCATGAAAAAATGAATTACGAGCCCGAGATTCCTATAGTAAGTTATTGTGCATTCTGAAAACACTTAAAGTTGGTGTCATTTTTGGTGAAATAATCCATCTATTTTTAGCATTAAAAAAAGACTCTTTTACTTTAAAAAAAAAATATTAATAATAATATTGAAATAACCCTTACAAATGTGGGGCATTCTGATCCGACGCGGGAACAGGACATTTTAAAGGAAACTATTTTATCGGACATTGACTTATAGAAGTCCCAGGTAGAATTTGTATTTAATCTCGAATTTCGAATGAGCATATTCATACAAGGGATACATAAGCGGGGTTGCCACAGGCGACTGTTTTTCTATTCAATTCGCACCACTATTTTTTTATTTTTATTTTTTTAGTGAATGTTCTAGAAAATGATATTAATCTTATGTCAAAGATTATTGTTTTAGGAAAGTGGTGGAAGAAAATATGTAAAAAAAAAAATGTAATTTTAAAAATTATAACGACTATTTAGAAAGTGATATTTTTAAAGACTAAAATTTTAAAATTCGGTACAAATTAATTTTTCCAAACTCACACAGTTTTTTGAATGACCCAATAATTTACATATCATCATGGATAGTGGTAAAATAGTACAAAAATGCAAATGGTGCGTAACATCAAGTAACATGCGTCACATATTCACGTAAAATGAGTCAAATAGACTTATAAATAAATTCTATATTTAAATCAATAATAATAATAATAATAAACATCATTTTTAGGATGATGTAATGCACTTTTAAGTACATTTATTTCACCACCAATATATATATCATATTATTCAAGAGAATTGTATTAATCAAGAAACTAACTGTATTATTAAAACTTTACTAACAAATTACTTGTAGAAACAGTGAATTACCATAGTAAAAATTTTTAAATTGGTGGAACTAATATAGAAAAAGATGAATTGTGGTGCTGACTGCAAGAAAAAGGCATTATCCATTTATCCAACAAATCAAAATGTTTGAAAATTTAAAATTTTTTGCTGTGTTTAAAGACTGAGACTAAAAATTTTCCACAATGCAACGCAGCATAACAGAAATCCCTTTCTAAGAAAAATATCTCAATGCATATAAAAGTGATAATATTCGATTTAACATTTAAAAATTACCATCAAAATTTCTAAAAATTGCACACAAAAATCCCTTACATCTTTCCCGCGAAGGATAATCGAAATCTCATTCTGGGTAAAATGCTTCAATACTTAGACATAAATACAGCAACAGCAGACGTGATATTTAAAAATGTTTACCTAAGTTCTCAAAAGTTGTATATGCACTTTTCTCCTGACTGAATATAGAAATATCCCTTGAGAAAATGAATAGCTCAACATTGCACATCAAAATAACACCTGGAGGTAGCATATAAGGATTATTATAAGTTTTTTAAAGTTTTGTAAGAGATTTTTTGAATGAATGTATGCGCTTGAAAATCAATACTAATTTTAATAATTGCATAATCATTCCTTATAACAATTGTTGACGTAACTTTTAAAATTTTTTCACCGAAGTTTTCAAAAATTGTTTGTAAATAAGTTTAGATATTCCCTTCGGGATAAAAGATATTCAACATTACATATCAAAATAACACCTGGAGGCAGCATATCAGTTATTATAATGCAGTTATTAATTTTTGAAGTTGTATAAAAGAATTCTTAAATATATGTATGAGCTTAAATTCAAACATTAATTTTAAAAATAGTAAAAACCTCCCACTTGGTTCTTTTTGAATACGGCTTTTTTTGAAGGAAAGTCTTCTTTGAATATTTTCTTTTTAAGTTAGTATTTCTAATTAGATTATTTTTATAATTTTTGAAGAAATTTGCTCTCAAAGTAATTTTAAAAGTAAATGTTGTAAAAATTTAGAACAAAAAATTTCTTCAAAAATACTGCTATTCAAAAAACAAAACATTTAGTACACGTGTAAATTCTCAAAACTTTTAAGGAACCAATGGCTCCTAAATCCAAATAATGCAGTCACCCCCAGGGTTTAATTTCTAACATAAATTAAGAAACAAAGCGAAACAATTTAGAAATAATGCGAATTTCGTCAAAAGATCGCAAAAATAGACATTTTTTTCACTGACAAGAAAGGTCTCCTTACGGTCATACTCAGAAAATTCTGAAAAAATTACAGAAGGTTCTTCTCATGTGGATATATATGTTTATAAAAAAATTTGGCAGAACCTCGATAGACATTCGTAAAAAAATAATGAACATTTCGTTTATTTGGCGATTTATCACCTGTTGGCGACGAAATAAAATTTCAAAAAATACTTTTTTTGTCTAATACTTTTTATGGTAAAAATGTTTCTTGCTGAACTATTTTTAAAAATATTTAGTTAAATAACTCTGTTTTTTTTTTTTTTTCGGTTTTAGTTTGTTATAACAACACTTTTGTCATGTATATATTTTTAATGAAAATTAGCCACGAAATTTTATGAATTAAAACGAAAATTAAATTAATTAATTTCAATCTCAAAATTAAGTCCAATTGAGACTGTCTATTCAATTTCGTTGCTATTGAATGGTTTGGTTTGGTTTGGTTTATTTTATGTCGGCCGATTATCTACTCGTGGGATATAGGCCCGAATTGGGGAGGGATGTCCTCCGTGGGGGCTTTTCTAAGGGAACCTAACCCGTATTTACGCAAGGAAATCCAAGGTTCGAAGAAAACCACGGAAAACTCCGAACAGTTAGGCCGACGGCCGCGATTGGGTTTGCACCCAGCACCTGCCGTCTACCAGTTGAGAGGTCAGAACCTCTCGGCCACTGGTGGGGCTTCGTTGCTATTGAAACAAAAACTTATCCGATATTGAAATTTATTACTGCAGCATTCTTCATCTAGTCTTTATTTTGGAATACGCTTAACTATATGAGAATATATTTTTAATATGAAATTATTTTTTATATATAATTATTTGTACAATATTATAATTAAATAACTGTTGCAACAAGCAATATACATATGCAATACAATATAATATATGCGTTAAACTCTCTCATTGTTTAAGTTTAAATTCATTAAATGCCATTTATACGCATTCGAAAAATCTATTAACAAGCAGTTTTCAGTTACATGAAAATCGTTTCCTTTTGACGAAAAATGCTGCTTGCCAAATCGCTTGACGCTTTCGTCTTTTTATGCCAAATATTCGAAAGTATTTTATTTTTTATAAAGTTTCTACTATTATTCCGCGCGGAAATTTGACTGATCCTTTATTACATACACAAGTAATTTAACTAGTATTTTTTTCAAAATTATCTGAGTATGCCCAGTATGGAGACCTTCCTAGTGAGTAATCTTCTTTTTAGATTATTGTTATAAATTTTGTAGAAACCTGCTCTGAAAGTTATTTTTAATGTAAATATTGTAAAAATTTTTAAAGAAAAAATTTCTACAAAAATACCGGTATTCAAAGGACAAATCTGTTGTACCCCAATTAATAAGGTTGTCCATAAAAGAATGTTCCGGTATATTATAACAGTTTAATTTGGACTGTTTACAACAAGTCATACATCAAAATAAAGGTTAAATAACCTTGTTTTTCTTACAAATGTTCAATATCTGTACATTTAGTATAGGAGAGGATTTCCAAAATTTTTAAGGATCCAGTGGTCCTAAACCCAAATACTACTACAGCTACCAAAGTTTAATCTCTAACATGAATTACGAAACACGTGAAACTACTTAGAAATAGCGCGGATTTCGTCAAAAGATCGCAAAAACCCCACGATTGTCGCCAAAGAATCTCTAAAAAGCGCGACTTTCGTTAAAAAATCATTGGAAAACGCGATTTTCGTCAAAGGATTGCGGAAAAGAAGAGCTTATGGCTAAAGGATTAAAAAAAACTCGCGATTCTCGTCAGAGAATTGCAAATAAAAGCGATTATCGTGAATTGATTCCAAGAAAAAA
Source organism: Maratus speculifer (assembly GCA_964019185.1). Classification (NCBI taxonomy): domain Eukaryota; kingdom Metazoa; phylum Arthropoda; class Arachnida; order Araneae; family Salticidae; genus Maratus; species Maratus speculifer. Next base: position 272,074,628 of record OZ025289.1, on the reverse strand, counting down.
TGCGAAATTCGTCCAAAGGATGGTAACTTTGTATAGGTACAAATTCCCAAAAATTTTAAGGAGCCAGTGGCTCCTATATCCAAACATTCCAGTCGCCACCAGAGCTTAATTTCTAACAGAAATTAAAAACAACGCGAATTTCGTTAACAGATCGCAGAAGAAAAGCTAATTTTATCAAAGTATCGCAAAAAACGCCGCGACTTTCATCAAAGAATCGCTGAAAAATGCAACTTTGGTTAAATGATCGCAGAAAAAGACGCGATTTTGGTTAGTGGGTTGCTAAGAAACACTCATTTTCGTCAGAGGATCGCGAAAAACGTGTGACTCTCGTCAGGGGATTAAAAAAAAGAAAAGAAAGAAAAATGCAAAATTCGCCAAAGGATGGCGACATAGATGCCGAAAATTAGTGGCCAAGTCAAAAAATTCAGTTGCCATGTCAAAACTGGTGACCGAGAATCTGCACCTATAACATTTAGCTATACGGCACACATCCAGAATAAATTCCAATTCTATCCAAACTTCCATTAACAAATCCTGAATAATGAAATCAATAGCCTCTTCAATTCTGTGTCTCAACTCTGGCAAATCATTAGGTAGCGGTAAAAAATAGTAACAATCTTTTATAAAACTCCAAAGGAATAATTGCTATGGCTCTAATGGCTTTTAAATCATCAGCCCAGTAATAGCGCATTAATAAAGCTTTACACTAAAGAGTCGTCCTTTTGCATATGTGATACTACAAGGGAGCAAATAACAAAGCAGCACTCTTGCTTGTTCTTATTTAAAATTATCTGAATTACTCTTTATTTATGTTCTTGAACCAACATTTTAACACTATAACAGTTGTTACTCTTAAAATTTAAAACTTGAACATTTTTTATGGAGACCCTGTATAATCTTTATTTAGGTAGATTTCGTAAGAAAAACTACCTATTGCAATCGTACCAGTTTATCTATCTATCTATCTATCTATCTATCTATATATCTCACTTTTTTATGGACACGATAACTTCTATAATTCTTCACCAATCTCCACCAAACTGGTACATAAAATCAAAGGGGATAAAATCTTGTCTAAGTTCGTTAATGGGCAAAATCGGACCAAGGGGGTCGGAATAGGGGGCAATTTTGGGAAAACCGAAAAAACGCCATAACTTCTTAATTAAAGTAGATATCGAATCGGTTTAAAGTTTATATTACTTCTTAAAAATAAGTCAAAAGTATATGCATGACAGATTTCTGATAAATTTAGAAGTGGGCTCAAGGGGCGAAAAAAACAGGGATTTTGAGAGAAAAAATTCATAACTTCGTCAATTTTCAAGATATCAAGTCCAACTAAATTTTTTGTAAATGTTCTTAAAATTATCTAAAACTTTTGTATTTACAAGTTTTTGATAGGACCAACTTTTACCGACGAAAAAAATTAAAAACGAAAAGAAAAAGGGCGCTGAAAAAAGAGAAAAATCCATAACTCCGCCAATTTTTAAGATATCAAATCTGATTAAATTTATTTTACATCTTCTCAAAAATATCTACAACTTTTATATTGACAAGTTTTTCATAGGACCAATTCGTATAGCAAAAAGAAATTAAACAAAAATAGGAGTTGGAGAAAAAAAACCTCAAATCCAAACTGCTTATATTCTGACTCATTTTTTAATTCATTTTTAATTTTAAACGCATCCAAGTGGTAGATCCTCTGATTTAAAAACTGTATAAAGTGACGCATTGGTCAATTTTCTGATAAAGACAGAATATATTTCAGAAAAGGCTACAAAAAAGGGTATTTTGAACAGAATTTCCGAAAGTCATCGGGACTGAAAATTGAAGGTAGTATTCAAATAAGAAATTGCGTTTTTTTCTGACTCGTTTTTAAATCCATTTTTGTTCTCAAACGCATCCAATTTACAGATCCTCTTATTTAGGAACGATATAATGTGATGCATTGGTCAGTTTTTTGATAAAGACAGAATATATTTCAAAAAAGGCTAACAAAAAGGGTATTTTAACAGAATTTTCTGAAATCATCGTGACCGAAAATTTAAAGAAGTGTTTAAATAAGAAATTACGTTTTTTTTTTTCTGACTCGTTTTTAAATCCATTTTTGCTCTCAAATGCATCCAATTTACAGATCCTCTTATTTAGGGACTATATAATATGATGCATTGATCGGTTTTTTGATAAAGACAGAATATATTTTGAAAAAGGCTACCAAAAAGGGTATTTTGAACAGAATTTCCCGAAGTCTTCGTGATTTGAAAATTTAAGGAAGTTTTCACATAGCAAATTGCGTTTTTTATGACTCGTTTTAAAATCCATTTTCGCTCTCAAACGCATCCAATTTACAGATCCTCTTATTTAGGAACTATATACTGTGACGCATTGGCCAGTTTTTTGATAAAGATAGAATATATTTTTAAAAATGCTGTCAAAGTGAGTATTTCGCACAAAATTTTCCGAAGCAATTATGATTAATGAATTAAGGATGTATTCAAACAACAAACCGGTTATTTTATGACTCATTTTTAAATTCAATTTTTTTCTCAAATGCATTCAACTACCAGTTTTTTGTTATTTAGGAACTGTATAATGTACTGTTTTGGTCGATTTTTTAATAAATTCAGAATCTATTTCAAAATATGTTGTCAAAATGGGCATTTGAGCTGAATTTTTCTTAAGATGATTCTGATAAAACCAGTTTTTGCAGAAAAATGTAATTAAAAATTTTTCATAAACGGCCAAATGAAGTTATTAAACTGGGTTTATCTCTAATCACATATATATATATATATATATATATATATATATATATATATATATATTTTTTTTTTTTTTTTTTTTTTTAAATGAGCACTCTTCGAAATCTACCTCCGCCTATAGGCCTAGCCGACAGGGATTTTTTTTTTTTATATAAGAGTCCAAAAACAGTTGTCGAGGAACGCTATGTACTGACAAGGAATGTGGAACTCTGCTTACTGGGCATACTCAGAATATGTTGAAAAATTTTTATTTGTACTACTTACGTTTGTAATAAAGGATAAGTTAAATTTACTGGCGAAATTTTAGTTGAAAATCTGTAAAAAAAAACTAACATATTTTCGAATGTTTGGCGCGAAAATATGAAAACGACAACAGATTTGACGAGCAAGATTTTTCCTCATTAAAAGCAAACTATTCTAATACATATGAAAATGGCTTGTTAATTGTCGCTTAGAATACTTCATTATTCCCACTAGTTGATTTTTATAAAGTTTACCTTGTTTGTTCAGAGCATTTTCATGATTAAATTACAATTTTTTTTCTTTTTACGAAAACTGGTGATAAAAATTAAAAATTAAGCAAATGACTCTCGTTGCTAAGAGGTTAAAGAATATTCGACATAAAAAGCGTGTTTTTTAAAATTTTGTTTCATCGCCAATCGGTGATAAATCGCCAAATGAACGAAAATTTAATACTTTTTTATGATGCTCTATCGAGGTTCCGCCAAAATTTCTTTCATAAATATATATATCCGATGAGAAGAACATTCTGTAATTTTTATCAGATTTTCCTGAGTATACCTGTATGGAGATCTTCCTTGTGAGTGTAAGAAGTTTTGATTAGATCAACTATTGTCATATTTTTACACCATCTATTATCTTATGTGTTTCAGTATCATACTGCGGTGGGATCTTTATCGAAACAGAATTCACCCTACGAAGCCCTGAATATCCCAAAATATAATAAAGTGATAAAAATTAAAAATTAAGCAAATGACTCTCGTTGCTAAGAGGTTAAAGAGTATTCGACATAAAAAGCGTATTTTTTTTTAATTCTTTTTCATCGCCAATCGGTGATAAATCGCCAAATGAACGAAAATTTAATATTTTTTTATGATGCTCTATCGAGGTTCCGCCAAAATTTCTTTTATAAATGTATATATCCAATGAGAAGAACATTCTGTAATTTTTTTCAGATTTTCCTGAGTATACCTGTATGGAGATCTTCCTTGTGAGTGTAAGAAGTTTTGATTAGATCAACTATTGTCATATTTTTACACCATCTGTTATCTTATGTGTTTCAGTATCATACTGCGGTGGGATCTTTACCGAAACAGAATTCACCCTACGAAGCCCTGAATATCCCAATAATTATCCTCATGAAAGATCGTGCGAATGGAGAGTGGTCAGGCAGTCATCTACCGTATGTGGACTGGAACTTTCCTTTAAGAAATTCGATCTCGAACCAAGTGACAACTGTAGCTATGATTATCTGCAAGTGGATGACACCCATCTTTGTGGCAAAATCGCTGATAAGGCAGTGCGTGAGTATAATATATTGCATTACATAGTATGTAGTTGTTACAATAATCCTCCAGTGGCTTTTAACCATCAATCATTTTTGTTTACTTTAATTTCAAAGTTTCCTTTTTAAGTGCGTTCGTAATTATGTAAATACGTAGCACCTATTGTAGTCGCTCCGTCCGTCCGTCTGTCTGTCCGTCTGTCTGTCCGTCCGCATATAACAACGCAAAAACTACCCAACCGAATCGTTTGAAATTTAAAATACATAATTATTACATAATTTTGTCGAGTCATTTCAAATTTTATGAAAATCGGACGGATAGATCAATTACAGGGACAATCAAAAAGATTCCGTTACATTACGGTCAATGGGGAAAAAAGTTTCAAATGCATTTTAATCGTTTGAAATTTAAAACGAATATTTATTACATAATTTTGTCGAGTCATTTCAAATGTTATGAAAATCGGATGGATAGATCAATCACAGGGACAATCAAAAGTATTCCGTTACATTACGATCAATGGGGGAAAAAGTTCCAAATGCATTTTAATGGTATTACACTCATTTGAACATAACAGAATTGACACGAATCTATGAAATATGTACTAAAAATACATTTTGTACAATCTGTGATGCAAAAAATATTTATTATTAAATTACAGGGCCACGCAAATGTATTCCACTAAATAATGTTATACGGGGAAACATTGTTTGGGGCGTGTTTTAGTTACATCAAACTACTTCATATTTTATGAATAAGATATACGTTAATGAAGTATAATAAAAATTACTCCCTGCATATTTACAGGAACACAAAGATTTCGACCACTATACTGTATCCAAAGTACGCTCTACAATATTAGCAAGATCTGAATATTTTAAAACTTCGTTATCGTACGAACGCACCTCATTTGCTACGCTTCACGTGCAATTTCCAACTTATTAATTATTTGAATGGGCGTCTAGTTTCAATTGGTACAAAATGCAGCGTAGTAGCGCTACCTGCTGGGCGATTTACACTAAAACCTAATCAGCATCAATTTACAGGTGGTTATCAAAATAATGGAAACACTTGTGAATGAAAGAGACATTTAAGAATTCCCTTCGTAAGCATTAAAATATAATCTTAGGTACCATATTTTTTTATATAAAAAGTACATGTATTACGTAGTATGCGAGAGCCCTAGAAAAGTTGTCTACGTTTTGATTTTTTTTTTTTTTTTTTTTTTTTTTTTTTTTTTGTCAGAAGCGTAAAATGTCAGACCTCACAGATTTTCAAAGAGGCCAAATTGTAGGAGCCCGACTAGCTGGAGCAACGGTGACCGAAAATCCCAGCTTATAGGCGTTTCTAGAGGTACGGTGTCTAAAGTCATGGCAGCATACACACAGCGCGGAAAGACGAGCTCAGCAAAGCAAAATAGTGGACGGCAGGAGAAGCTGAGTGAAAGAGACCGACGGGTATTGAAGCGGATTGTAATGTCTAAAAAGAAAACAACTGCAGCCAAAGTGACCGCAGAGCTCAATCAGCATCTGGATTCTCCAGTGCCAACAATTACAGTTCGGAGATACCTTCATAAAGAGAACATTTACGGCAGAACAGCAAATTCCAAGCCACTTGTCACAGATGCTAATGCCAAACGTCGTGTAGAGTGGTGCCACAACCACAAAACCTGGTCGATTGATAAGTGTAAGATTGTTATATGGTCAGACGAATCATCTTTCACATTTTCCCCCACAACAGGACGGGTATATGTCTGGAGAACACCTGCACAAGCGTATGATCCCGATTGCCTCTGCCCAACTGTCAAGCTTGGAGGTAGATCTGTCATGATATGGGCAGCCGTGTCATGGTTTTCTGCTGGTCCAATCGTAACACTGAAAGGAAGGGTCACTGGGGAGAAGTATAGAGAAGTTTTAGCTGACCAGGTTCAAATTTTCTTTCCTGCAGGAGATGGAATTTTCCAGGATGATAATGCCCCTATTCATCCAGCCAGAGTTGTCCAATCATGGTTTGATGAACATGAGGATGAGGTGGAACATCTACCTTGGCCCGCACAGTCCCCAGACCTCAACATAATCGAACCGTTGTGGTCTATTTTAGAGCTTTCAATCCGGAATCGATATCCTCCACCGGCATCTCTCACGGAACTTTCACAATATCTCCATGAAGAATGGTACAATATTCCTCTAAATACTAATCAGAATTTGTATGATTCGATTCCCAGTCGAATCCAAGCTGTATTATATGCCAAAGGTGGTCCTACGCTATATTAATAAAGAATTCCTTCAAAATCTAGGGTGTTTCCATTATTTTGATAACCACCTGTATATCAGGTAGTATCTGAATACAAATTTGAATTCTGAAACTGTTAGTAAAAAAAATATATATTCTTTTCATAAGAATGTTTTTGCTTTTGGTGATCTTAAATATCTTCATATTTTTTTATGCTGTCCCAATTGCTGGAATACTACAGACATTATTATTACGAGGTGGTACCCGTCGAAATTCGACGAAAGAAAATATTTTAAAAGGAACTGTTTCATTGATTTATAACAACGTACAAAATCAGGTACAGTAAAAAATGTATCTTATATTGGTCAGTTTAACTCTAAAAGAAATATTATTTTAAGCTAAAATTAACAAAATGAAATTTCTATAAAAGTCAGTTGTCCAAATTATTAAAATTGAACTTTAATCGCATATGTAATAAGTAAAACGTGATAAAGATAAGTTATTATGATGAAGTTATCGGTTAAAGCTCTTATGCTTGGTAAAAATTTAAAAAAAAAAAAATCGAATTTGTACTATCATAAAATTTTACGTGAAATCTAAACCCGTCATCATTTTCAACTTCTCAAAATTTACATACGAAATTTTAATTTCATTTTTTTTTTAATTTTACGAGAAAGCGGCGCATTTTTGTTGCCACAATTACAAAATTCGCACAAAAACTATAAAAAAATTAATATCTCAAAAGTAAATTAAGATACAGCTTTCAAACAAATTGCATTTAAAAGTACATTTTTTTCTCTATACGCCGATGTAAAAATTAAGAATGTTCGGTGTTTATATGCATAAAAATTGCTGTAGCAAAAATTGCAAAACCGAATCGCATGGGAAAGTGTTGCCATTCGCAAAATGATGTATGCGTTACGCACAGATACCTTTGGCCTTTATAATATAGATTAGCAATTAGGGTTTATTTGTATTTTCTAAACAAATATATGTAATGAGTATAAAATCCCCGTTAAAAATGACGGAATGTAAACTATAAATCTTCAAAAGAATAGTGTTTAGATCATAAACATCAGAACATTAATATTTAGATCATGAAGGTAGAATATAGAGGGGAGTAAATGATGATAGGCTTTCCATCACAGAACTTTTACTCAAAAATAATAATCAATTCGTGGTGCTACTGCTCCCAAATTAAGTATCACAGAATCATTTGAATTTAGTTTCAATTATAGATGGCAGCATCAAATGTCACTGAGTATTTTAGTATTTCTTTTTTCAGGTCACAAAAACCTTATATGAACAATAAATATGAAACGAAATAAGAAAAACTGCTGGTTGACAAAAATAAGCCTAATTTATTTTATTTTATTTATTTATTTATATATTTTTATTTAAGTTCACGACAAAATACAAAATCTATAAACTTTTATAAAAATATCTAGATTTTCTGGCAACATTAAACCATGAAAATTTTACATTAAAAATATTTTTCTGACTTAAAGGGGAAAAAAACACGATGTGTCCTTTTGTGATTTTTGCATTTTATTAATTAAAAATTTGATTTTTGATTTTTGTTGACTACAACAAAAATGTTATGCAAATTACAATTTAAAATTGCCTTCTAAATTGTATTACACCGAGGAACAGGAATAGTTAAAAATTTCATTTATAACTAATATACATATATATCATAGGAAGAATAGCGTTTAATTCTGCAAAGCTTGTTAAAAAGTGTTTTGTATTTTGTACTTGTTATGAAGCACGTTGCTGAGTAGGATATTTTATACATATTATTCTTTATCCGAAATTAATTTTATAACTTACAATTTATTTACTACTCAGAAATCAATTTTGAATTATCCTTTAATGCTCTAAACAGCAAAATATTTAATGATTTTAATCGGCATCGTTTCTCAAAGTAAATTTCAATTATTAATTTCATTACTATGACTAATTTATTTTTTTTCGCTAAGAACTTACAGTGTTAAAATTAAATATTTTATATGCATTAATACACTTAAAATATATTATACCACGGTATTACACACTCCTTATATCTTAATGGAATAAAATTGAAAAGAATTATTTATTTTATTTGCAATGCCTCCAAAGCTCATAAAATGCATTAGAAGAATAATTTTAACATAAAGTTACTTTGTTTATGTTAACCGCCGATGGATGGCTCTAAAACAATATCAAGCAACGACGCAAATTAACGAACAGAAACTTTTAAATTTTAATAGCTGGTTATCCATTATTTTTAATTTAGAACTTAAAATATTACAATTGGACAGTTTTTAAAGATTTTAGAGATAGTGAAGAGGAATAGATGTGAAACAAACCCAATTATTTCTATACGTTCTTAATCGGAATACTTATGCCTAACTTGGCCACAACAAATTTGTTTTTCTGGAGGATGGGAAGATCAGGAATTGTCACCTTAGAGTATTATATAAATAGATTTCTGCAGTTTTGACTAACGGAACTATAAGCTCCAAAAAGTAGAAATTTTCTTTTAAACGTCATGTTTCTCATTCTTAATTTATAAGTCTTAACAATTATGATTTATTTGGATTCTCTAAAGAAATATATATATAATTCGTGTATTTATGATTAGCGAAACTATAAGCGACAGAAAATTAAAAAGAAGCTTTAATGACATTACACTTCTCATTCTAAACTTAATTTCATATTTTGTATATTTTTAATATATTATTACAAATTATGATCGGTGCAGGTTGCTTTTATTGAAATATAGATGTGAAGTTTAAGAATATCAGCATAAAGCTGCAAATTCTAATATTTATAATTTTTTGTAATAAATATTTTTATGATTTATTGTGAATAGCTTTCTGTAATTTTTACATTTCCAAATTCGGTATATACGTATTTTGATTCATAACGTGTTTACATGTATTTTATTAATGCATTCCATCAAAGAATAAACAAATGATGCTTTCCATCAAAGTTTATAAAATCAACATAAATTTATTCTAGAACAATTTTGCTGTAAGAAATTTTCATTTATTTTTCAGGAGTGTTTATGTTTGCACAAAATGAAACTATTTTGAAATTTGTCAGCGACAAGGAGAATTCAAGGACTGGATTTGACATTCGCATTAGACAGATCAAAATTTGCAGTCCAGAAGCTAAAGGTAATCTAATAGAAAATTGGAAATTTTTTTTAATTTTAGATATAAACCTGATTATTTACAAGCAACTTCAAAAGACCAAAAAATGTTTCTGATTTTATACTACAACTGTATTTGTGTACATACGTGAATGTAAGCTCACAAAATAATTTGTATTAGCAGGGTTGGCAAGTATATGCCGCTTGGTGTATTTTTTTTACTAATACTAGGGGGGCCCCGCCCCCCTGCTCGCTATGCTCGCCAACCCCCCGCGTAGTCGCTTTGCGATTCCAAATTATAGGCTACCCCTGCTTGCTGCGCTCGCCAATGCCCCATGGTGTGAATAAGCAGTTGCAGACCTTTCAAATGATGTGTCACACGACTGGTGTTGTAAAGAAATTAAAAATGTGCCCCCCCCCTGGGGGGGCAGAGTGGGAGGCGACACAAAAGACATCCATAATATGAATAAGCAGCTGCAGACCTCTCAAATGATATGTCACACGACTGGTGTTGTAAAGAAATTAAAAATGTGCCCCCCTGGGGGGGGGCAGAGTGGGGGTGACACAAAAGACATCCATAAAATGAATAAACAATTGCAGACCTTTCAAATGATGTGTCACACAACTGGTGTTGTAAAGAAATTACAAAATGCGCCCCCTCTGAGGGCAGGGGGGGGGGGTTACACACAAGATATCCATAATATTAATAAGCAGTTACAGACCTCTCAAATTATGTGTCACACGACTGGTGTTGTAAAGAAATTAAAAATGTGACCCCCTGGGGGGCAGAGTGGGGGATGACACACAACACATCCATAATATGAATAAGCAGTTCCAGACCTTTCAAATGATGTGTCACACAACTGGTGTTGTAAAGAAATTAAAAATGTGACCCCCCCCTGGGGAGAGCAGAGTGTGGGGGTGACACACAAGACATACATAATATGAATAAGCAGTTGCAGACCTTTCAAATCTTGTGTAACACGATTGGTGTTGTAAAGAAAATAAAAATGTGTCCCCCCTGGGGAGCAGAATGGGGGATAACACACAAGACATCCATTATATGAACTAGTACACCGAACCCGGGGTTTCCGGGTCACAAAGTAAAGGTGAAAAACTTTTTTAAAATTTAAAATTGGAAAGTTTAATAAATTTTTTTCTGCATAATAATCTTTTTAAACTGCCAACTAATTCCAAATAGCAATTTTATATGAAACATATTTATGTAATCATATACAGCTTTAAAAATTATCGGTACTTCCGTATTAGCAGGGCCGTAGCTAAGCGGGTGTTATGGGCGGCTCAGCCCTCCCCTAAAATATTTTGAGTCCCCCCCCCCCTCCCTCTGGAAGAGATTCCAACGTCACTCAATGAATTTCTGTTCCGAAAATTCAAATGAAATATTGTTTAAAAATCTAATTTAGTTTTGAAACCTTCTCATAGTTTTGCAGAGTTACTAAATTGTATCTAAAATAAGTGTTTCAACACTCCCTCATCCTATTTGTACATTTGAAACTAATATGATGGGCTATTTTGCACCAGTTATACACTCAAAACTTTCATCATCGTATACTTTTCTAGGCATAAAATGAAGTTATTTTAACAGTTTAATAAGAAACAGAGTACCTACAATGTGAATATGCACTAATTTATCTTTCTGCGTCAGAGAGAGAGAGAGAGAAAAAAAAAACTGAGTCCCCCAACATTCTCTTGAGCCCTCCCTATTGTTCACTACGGCCCTGCGTATTAGACGCAAGATAGCAGTTATTAGCCAAAGATTTCGCCAAAGAATAAAATTGCATTCTCAGTTTTTAAAAACAACTAAGAAAATATGACACCCAGATATTCTTTAAAATACATTTTTGTAAAGGTTAATTGATGTATCTTTTGTAAAGTAAGTTTACAACGAACTAAAAGTCACTAAATTGATAGATAAAAACGAAATAAAACCAACAACATTCACCGAGTTTTATGGCCGACGATATATTGACATAACAGGTTTTTAATTACTATTTTTTTCAGTTGCTATGAAAACATGACAACTAAAATGTAAAGTGATCTGTTATTTTCCATGGAGAAAAGAGATAGATGGAGGTGCAGTATACGATTAAAACGGCTTGATGGGAGTTATTCTTCCAATTTAAGTTTCTCATTCGGCCCAAACAAAACAATCATATGTAACAGAGACCGAATTTTTTAACATCTTTTTTTCTCTAAATGAAAAAGATCTGAATATATTTTAGCATTATAAAATAGCATTTCATTGTATTATGCATTAAAATTGCATCGCTAAAAGTTTTTCTTTTTTGTGAAAGCACGCCGTTGTGTTTGATGCAATGCAGCTAATTTTAGGGTTACATTTTTGGCGTCACCTCCAGCCACTAAACTGCATCTCTATTTTTTTTTTCTTTTTTACTCTATGGCTATTTTTCCTGGGGGACGGTCGTTGCAGCAACTGAGATCCAGATCGATTATTTTTTACTTAATCGATGTCATTTTCTAAAACAAATTCAAAGTTTTTACCCGCGTGAAAAACGAGAAAAAAAATAAGCAACGCGCTATGGAATTTTTTATTGTAATTTCTTTCGGGATAATTATGAAATATTTTAGTATCATGTTGTTTTTGTATATATTCTAGATATTTATATAGTTTTTTTTTTTACATATGATTTTTTAAGATCCAGAACTTTTCCTTTTAAAAAGAAAATCTATTACTCACAATTTACTTCAAAAATTCCTGTATTGTTTATTTTTAACTGAACAATATTACCTAATTTTCTATATTTAGATGCCAAGTTTATTAAAAGCAAAGCTTATTTGGCGCGACTGAGTTTTAACCCCCTTCTTGGCGCGTTTTCAAAAAATAGCCATATTGGCGCGTTTTTGCGTTTTATCCCCCGGATGTGATTACCAGGAGATATCACGCAAAAGTGCACAATTTAAAAAGGCGATAATGAAAATACAACAGAAATACACATTTTAAAAGATACAAAATGCTATTATTTAATGACTGAAAATACAAAAGAAATACACATTTTAAAATATTGAAAATCCAAAAATTGTAAATACGGCATATTAAAAAAAATGCCCATGCAATCTCCATGAAAATCCCCAAGCTGCCGATATTTTCCCTTTTTAAACTGAAAATATGGTTTCTTGCTTTCCCTTTTTCATACGGAAAATATGGTTTTTTGCCGTTTCTTGACGATACTACAAAACAAAGAAACAGACAGAGAGACAAACAGACAAACAAGCAGACAGAAAACAAACAAACAAACCGACAAAAAGCCAAAGAAATAAACAAACAAACAAACAGACAAATAAAAAAACAAACTGACAAACTAAAAGACAAACAAACAAACAGACATAAAACAAACAAACCGATAAACAGACAAAAAAATAAACCGACAAAAAACAAACAGATGTAAAAACAAACAAAGAAACAAACCGACAAACGAACAAACAGAGAAACAAACAAACAAACAAACAAAAACAAACAAACAAACAGAAGAACAAACAAACTGACAAATAGACAGACAAACATACAGACAAACAAACAAACAAACAAACAGACAGAAGAACAAACCGATAGACTGACAAACAAACAGAAAGAGAGACAGACAAACATCACTGGATCCCTGAAACTCGCTGTGCAGGAAACACTAAAATGCATGAAACTCGCCAACGCCGCAATCACAAACTTGTGTATGAGCGCTGCGCGCCCATTTAAACCAAAAAAAACATCACTGGATCCACGAAACGCGCCAACGCCGCAATCACAAACTTGTGTATGAGCACTGCGCGCCCATTTAAACCAAAAAACACATCACTGGATCCACGAAACTCGCTGTGCAGGAATCACTAAAATGTACGAAACTCGCCAACGCCGCAATCACAAACTTGTGTATGAGCGCTGCGCGCCCATTTAAACCAAAAAAACATCACTGGATCCACGAAACTCGCTGTGCAGGAAACACTAAAATGCACGAAACTCGCCAACGCCGCAATCACAAACTTGTGTATGAGCGCTGCGCGCCTATTTAAACCAAAAAAAACATCACTGGATCCACGAAACTCGCTGTGCAGGAATCACTAAAATGTACGAAACTCGACAACGCCGCAATCACAAACTTGTGTATGAGCGCTGCGCGCCCATTTAAACAACAAAAAAAATCACTGGATCCACGAAACTCGCTGTGCAGGAATAACTAAAATGTACGAAACTCATCAACACCGGAATCACTAACGCGTGTATGAGTGCTGCGCCCCCATTTAAACAAGCAAGCAAAAAAAAAAAAAAAAAAAAAAAAAAACACTGGATTCTCGAAACTCGCGGTGCAGGAATCACTAAAATGTACAAAACTCGCCAAACCCGCGTTAACTAATGACATTAAAACCGAAAAATTAATCTCTATATGCACGAAAATCGCATGGAAGAAATTTCTAAAATAAGCAATTCAGAATTGTTGTTGTTATCGCAGATATCAAACTATTAAATCACATTATCGCAGCATGGGGATTTTCTTGGGTGCATTTGTAATATGAGCCAAAGTTTGGTGCGGGGTTGCTAGGAGAAGCGACACCTGAAAGTAATAGAAAGCGAGGCTTGGCGCAGTCATCGCGCGTCAGAAAAAACGCCGCCAGAAGTGGGTTAAAACTCAGATCACCCGCTTATTTTTGTAATTTTATTATTTCTTGATTTTTTTTTTAAACCACTTAACCTGTAACAGGTATGGGGAAACAATGCTTTTATCCCCAACTTATCTCGGGGCAAACAGTAAAGTGGTTAAATGCTCATAAAATCACTTTAGTTTTAAAAGTAACACTATACTGGTTCGTTTATTTCTTAGTTCAAGATTGCCAATCATTTACAAAAATGGCATTTTGGCGCACTTTAAAAAAAAATGCCAATTCATATTAAACAAATTAGTAAATGTTATTATTAAAAATTTGTTATTATATTAATAACAAAACTATCACCAAACTATAAGATTAAATACCAAAAATGGATGATCGTAAATGTCGCATGAGTTATACCAAATAATAATAATGTCGTTAATATAATGTCGTTATACCAAATGAGTACTACTTGATTATCCCGTCGACCAATTTCGCCAAATTATAGAAAACTCTAAACTATTTAACGTCAAATGCGACATTTACGATCATCCATTTTTGGCATTTAATCTTATAGTTTGACGATAGTTTTGTTATTAATATAATAACAAATTTTTAATAATAACATTTACTAATTTGTTTGATATTATTTATCTGTTGGTACTACCTGGTTTTCCCGTCGACCAAAAAGCTATCGCCAAACTATAGGATTAAATGCTAATAATGGATGATCCTGAATGTCACATTCAATGACATTAAATACGATACGCGTGTTTAAAACGTAATTAGCTGATTTTTATTTAGACTTTTTGTTTGTTTTTTTAATAATATTCTACTAATTATTTGTTGTTTCGTTATTTAAACCAAAAATTATGTCAGTAGGTATAATTTGGCTATTAGTTTGGCGATTTGTATAATTTTGTGAAATTGGTCGACGGGATAACCAAGTAGTACTAAAAACAATTTATATAATTTTAAAAAATAAAATAATAATAATAATAATAAATATTAAAACATAAACAATTATAGCTGGGTTACCATATCAGGAAAAATAACGTCATTTTGTCGCCAGTGAAATACCTCGGTGCAGGAGCATGCGAAGAGAAAACTGCACCCGGGGCAAAGTTTCGATTTGGCACCCCTTCCCCCAACATTTTCTTGTAACTGGCTAAAAATCACGTTGAAAATATAAATTTGGTGCCCCCTAAATTTCAGCGCTCGGGACAACGACCCCCTTCGTCTTCTCCCCCGCCCTTCTTTCGCACGGCTTTGTCTCGTTGCATGCATGACATCTGCGCCAAAACAAAAATGTGGAAAAAACAATAATTGTTATTTATACGGCTTTTTACCTATTAAAGTAAATTGAAAAAAAAAAATTTTAAATGTTGCAATTAAATTATTTTACAATATGTGCGTATGTGGAAAATATTTACACTAAAATTTGAATATAAAAAGATAGAGAGAGGGAGATCATACGTATTGCGAACATCGCTCCGGCTTATGCCTTTTTGGCTTAAAATCGTATTGTTTGGCGACAAAAGTAAATTCAAACACTTAATTAAACAAAGGATATATAATTAACAGTTAGAGCCTTTTTTAAAATTGATTCTGTGATTTTCTTATTTAAGATACATAATGGAAGAATTAAAAAATTTAAAAGAGTTATTTACGTTTTATCTAAGAAATTTTTTAGATGTTTTTTCCTGTTAACCAGGCTCGAAAGAGATAAATAGCCAAATATTATATCAATCAAAATTTTCTTTTACATTGAATTTATTTTTAACCATTTTATTTTTATATATTTATTTATTTATTTATTTTTGTTTGAATTAAATATTTGGCTTGCATATGTATATATGCTATTACATAGGTATATACATGTGCATATGTAAAATCGTGCCCCGATTTGGCGATTTTCGAAAATCACACTTTGGCGAAGGAAGTTTTGCAATCGGACCGGTTATATGTGTCAAATGTTAAAAAAATATGCGATATTTATATAAATATTATATATATATTTTAGATATATTTCTATATATATGTGTAATTATATATAGCGATATACATATATAAATATATAATATATACTCCTGTAAATAAGTACTATATACTTACATACATATTTTATATTTTTATATATTTTTATGTGTTAAATTTAAACAAAAGCTACAAATTTTTCCGAAAAATATATGCTAAATTACAAAAAATACAAAAAAATAAATACCTAAAATTAATTCTAGTAGGAAAAAAGCAACGCCAAATTCAATCGCATCGATTCATTTAATGAAAAAAAAAAAAAACAGGATATGGAATTTTTTTTTCAAAAAATCCACCGGGTGGTTTTTAAAATCATTCTGGCCAAAGTTTTGAGACTTACTGCTTTGTAATATGTGTATATAAATATGATAAGACAATGTATCAAACCACAGTGTGTAACTATATTCCGTTTTTTAATATAATTCTGCATTTACAAAATACTTTGAATGCACTGCCCACATATACAATTTAGAAAATGTTTCATTTTCATACTCTTTAATATTTAGAAATCCACAAAGAAAACATTCATTATTGTATAGTATACAATGTAGGGGGACGGTCGTTGCAGCAACTGAGATCCAGATAATTATTATCGATATTTTTTTACTAAATCGATGCCATTTTCTCAAACAAATTCAAAGTTTTTACCCGCGTGAAAAACGAGATAAAAAATAAACAACGCGCTGTGGAATTTTTTATTGTAATTTTTTCGGGAAAATTATGAAATTTTTCACTATCATGTTGTTTTTGTACATATTCTAGATATTTATATAGATATTTTTTTTTTTTTTTTTTTTTTTTTTTTCACATATGATTTTTTAAAATCCAGAACTTTTCCTTTTAAAAAGAAAATCTATTACTCATAATTTACTTCAAAAATTCCTGTATTGTTTATTTTTAACTGAACAATATTACCTAATTTTCTATATTTAGATGCTAAGTTTATTAAAATCAAAGCTTATTTTTGTAATTTTTATTATTTCTTGAATTTTCTTTTTTTTCTTTTTTTTTTTTAATGCTCATAAAGTCACTTTAGTTTTAAAAGTAACACTATACTGGTTCGTTTATTTCGTAGTTCAAGATTGCCAATCATTTACAAAAATGGCATTTTGGCGCGCTTTGAAAGAAAAATGCCAATTCAATTTTAATCTGCAGACAGATAACACACAAAATCCGTAAAATCAAAAATAGTTTTTTTTTTTTTTTTTTTTTTTTAACAATTGTAAGAATATTTATCAGAATTATTCAAATTCTCAAAAATATGAATTCAAAAAGAAAAATGGTTAGGTATTTACTTATTATCCGGACTATGAGATAGATCGCCAAAAATAATTTTTAATTGCCAATTTTATTTAAAAAATAATTTAACATTATTTAATATAGAAAATTATTAAAAAGATAAATAATATCAAATAAATTAGTAAATATTATTAAAAATTTATTATTATATTAATGACAAAACTATCGCCAAACTATAAGATTAAATGCCAAAAATGGGAGATCGTAAATGTCGCATGAGTTATAACAAATAATAATAATGCCGTTAATATAATGTCGTTATACCAAATGAGTACTACTTGATTATCCCGTCGACCAATTTCGCCAAATTATAGAAAACTCTAAACTACTTAACGTCAAATGCGACATTTACGATCATCCATTTTTGGCATTTAATCTTATAGTTTGGCGATAGTTTTGTTATTAATATAATAATAAATTTTTAATAATAACATTCACTAATTTATTTGATATTATTTATCTGCTGGTACTACTTGGTTTTCCCGTCGACCAAAAAGCCATCGCCAAATTATAGGATTAAATGCTAATAATGGATGATCGTGAATGTCACATTCAATGACAATAAATACGATACGCGTGTTTAAAACGTAATTACGTGATTTTTATTTCGACTTTTTGTTTGTATTATTAATAATATTCTACTAATTATTTGTTGTTTCGTTATTTAAACCAAAAATTATGTCAATAGGTATAATTTGGTTATTAGTTTGGCGATTTGTATAATTTTGCGAAATTGGTCGAATGGCTAGAAACAATTTATCTAATTTTAAAAAAGAAAATAATTAAAAAAAAGCAATTTATTAAAACATAAACAATTATAGCTGGGTTACCATATCAGGCAAAATAACGTCATTTTGGCGCCAGTAAGATATTTCGGTGCAAGAGCGTGCGAAGAAAAAACTGCACCCGGGGCAAAATTTCGATTTGGCGCCCCCCCCCCCAACATTTTCTTGTAACTGGCTAAAAATGACGTTGGTAATATAAATTTGGCGCCCCCTAAATTTCAGCTCTCGGAACAACGACCCCCTTCATCTACTCCCCCCTCCTTCTTTCGCACGGTTTTGTCTCGTTGCATGCATGGCATCTGTGCCAAAACAAAAATGTGGAAAAAACAATAATTATTATTTATACGGCTTTTTCCCTACTAAAGTAAATTGAAAAAAACTTTAAAATGTTGCAATTAAATTATTTTACAATATGTGCGTATGTGGAAGATATTTACACTAAAATTTAAATATAAAAAGATAGAGAGAGGAAGATCATACGGATTGCGAACATCGCTCCGGCTTATGCCTTTTTAGCTTAAAATCGTATTGTTTGGCGACAAAAGTAAATTCAAACACTTAATTAAACAAAGGATATATAATTAACAGTTAGAGCCTTTTTAAAATTGATTCTGTGATTTTCTTATTTAAGATACATAATGGAAGAATAAAAAAAAAAAGAGAAGTTTTATCTAATGAAATTTTTTAGATGTTTTTTTCCTGTTAACCAGACACGAAAGAGATAAATAACCAAATATATCAATCAACATTTTCTTTTACATTGAATTTATTTTTAACCATTTTATTTTTATTTATTTATTTATTTATTTATTTGATTTAAATATTTGGCTTGCATATGTATTGTTACGAATTTTGTAAATAGTTAATGTTTGTATTGCAAAATAATGTAAATAATCTTATTAAGCTCCATTTCTTTACTAATGTTAGTTTTTGTTACATTGTGTCTGTTATCAAGCAAACTTGTCTATTATTTTCAGTGAATGTCTATGGCAACTTTGCGAAATATTAGAGATATCGCCAAGTTGGCGTCACTTTTGGCGACTAATTTTGGTCGCCAAATTTGGCGATATATCGCCAAGTTGGCGACAAACTTGGCGATTGTTGGCGATGGAAACCCTTCCCTATTTATGGTAACCCCCCTTTAGGTCTACTGATACATTGAATGTTGTTCCGTGGTTTTTTTCAGTTTTTTTCTAGAAGGTGGTAGAAATTTCCACCGCATGCGGCGAGACTATATATAGGAGAGCCGGATGCGAGCTGTTGTTGTTATTATTTACCAGTCAGTCATTGAGTGAACAAGGCGTTTGTTAAGCGAGTTTGCTTGACTTTCATTTATGTTGTTTTGAATGTTATTAAGTGTTGAGACGTTGTATAAAGAGTCTCTGGGATCTAAAGCTGTACTTATACGATAGATTTGAGCAGTTATTTTTGAATATCTAGAAATATTTGTGAGTTTCGAAGACTGTTGTTCTGAAGTTCTGTAAATAAATTATTTTCTACTTTTCTATAAGCAAGAGTTTGAAGTTGTCTAACCATAAGATCAAAAGAACCCTATATACGCTGTAACAGTATATATGCTATTACATAGGTATATACATGTGCAATTGTAAAATCGTGCCAATTTGGCGATTTTCGAAAATCACGCTTTGGCGAAGGGAGTTTTGCAATAGCATCGGTTATATGTGTCAAATGTTAAAAAAATATACGATGTTTATATAAATATTTTATGTATATACATTTTAGATATATTTCTATATATATATATGTGTAATTATATATAGCGATATACATACATAAATATATAATATATACACCTGTAAATAAATACTACATACTTACATATATTTTTTATATATTTATATATTTCTATGTATCAAATTTAAACAAAAGCTACAAATTTTTCCGAAAAAAATATGCTAACTGCAAAAAAATACAAAAAAATAAATAGCTAAAATTAATTCCAGTAGTAAAAAAGCAACGCCAAAAGCAATCGCATCGATTCATTTAATGAAAAAAAAAAAAAACGGGATATGGAACTTTTTTTTTCAAAAAAATCCACCGAGTAGTTTTTTAAATCATTCTAGCCGAAGCTTTGAGACTTTCTGCTTTATAATATGTATACATGAATATGATAAAACAATGCATCAAACCACAGTGTGTAACTATTTTCCTTTTTTTTAATATAATTCTGCATTTACAAAATCCTTTGAATGCACTGCCCACGCATACAATTTAGAAAATGTTTCATTTTCATACTCTTTAATCTTTAGAAATCCACAAAGAAAACATTCATTATTGTATACCGTACTCACAAAAAATAAAATCGCAAAAATTCCACAGTGCGTTTATTTTTTATCTCGTTTTTCACGCGGGTAAAAACTTTGAATTTGTTTGAGAAAATGGCATCGATTAAGTAAAAAAATATCGATAATAATTATCTGAATTTCAGTTGCTGCAACGACCGCCCCCCTACAATGTATACTGTACTCACAAAAAATAAAATCGCAAAAATTCCATAGCGCGTTGCTTATTTTTTTTTCTCGTTTTTCACGCGGGTAAAAACTTTGAATTTGTTTTAGAAAATGACATCGATTAAGTAAAAAAGAATCGATCTGGATCTCAGTTGCTGCAACGACCGTCCCCCATTTTTCCTCTCTTTCCCACATATATGCGATACTCAAGTTGCCACTATTAGAGAAATTGAACCAAAAACTACAAAAAAATTTAATATCTCAAAAACAAATTGAGATACAGTTTTCTAACAAACGGCATTTAAAAGTGCATTTTTTTCTCTAAACGATGGTATAAAGATTGAAAACGTGCAATGTCTAGAAGTTTAAAAATTTACAATAGCGAAAATTGCAAAACCGAAATTTCATCGGAAAGTGTTGCCATTCAAAACATGACGTATGCGTTACGCAGAGATACGTTTGGCCTTTATTATATAGATAAGCAGTTGCAAACCTCTCAAATGATGTATCAAACGACTGGTGTTGTAAAGAAATAAAAAATTTGGCGAAAAATTACTGTTATCGCCAAGTTGGCGTCACTTTTGACAACTAATTTTGGTCGCCAAATTTGGCGATATATCGCCAAGTTGGCGACAAACTTGGCGATTGTTGGCGATGGTAACCTTTCCTCTCTTTATGGTAACCCATACGGCGATGCATAGACGGAGCCCTTTCCTGATTGGTCTATTCGACTCATGGAAGGAGTGGACAACCCGGATTCGTTAGTTCCGGAAATCTTCCACATCAGCATCATTCCAGGAGTCATTCCTTTTAAGGCTAGTTTTTTTTTTTACTATAGAAGGATTTATCATTGTTTTTACTGTCTGTGGGAAAAGACGCTTTAGAAGTTTGAAATTCAAAATTTGATAATAGACATAGTTAATACAAAACACAATAAAATAACAAACTTCCTTAATACGCAACAAAAGTTCCGAATATGCAATGATGCAAGATTCTACAGCACATGCTAATAAGAAATCAGATACGCATTAGCCTTACTTTTAATAAAATCTAAAAAATGACTATGAATTCCGTTTGTGTGATCATCTGGACATGCTCTAACTAACGTAAAGTTATATTAGATTGCCAAGGGCATGCTATAGGTTATTGGAATTTATCGTTACATTTTTTATATTGAAAATGAATAGTGCGGGATTTATAGTTCGTTTATAGGTCCAACCAAAAGAATAACGTTACATTGATACCTACGGGGGAGGAGGGGAGAGGAATAATTTAGTGATGTTACTCTATTTCAACAATATTGATGTATAGTACTTCAATATACTAATTACAGAATAGTCTGCGCATAAGCATTTAGCATTCATTTACACTGACACAAGAAAGAATTCGCTTGCAGGACTGTCTAAGAAAAATAATTGTTGAGAATATGTTTTCAATTGTGTTAATTTTTAAATTTAACAAATATTTGCATAATTTTTGCCATGTATGAATTTTAAAGATCATATGCAGGACTGCACAAAAGAACTCCGGTACTTCTTTTTTATTAGGGGAAATTGCTGAAGGAAAAATTCCAACTGTGTTATGCGTTACCTAACTGAGCTAAATGTTTGCATACTATGTAGCATATATAGAATTCTATATAACATATACAGGGCTACACAAAATATACGGATATTTTTCAGTGTAAAGCTGGTAATTGCTGAAATAGTTTTTTTTTTTTTTTTTTATGTGTATGCTTCTTCCACCTAACCATAATTTTCCACTTTCGTATTAGACAGTGTAATTTTTTTACATCATTCATTCTGAATTTTTTTGTAACGTGTTTCGTAATCTATTCTTGGCACATGCTTTCTGCTTTATTATTATTTTTTCAAGTAAATAATTTTGAGATCTTATTTTATTTTACAGGTTCGGGTTGTAACCAAGCGTTTGATAAAAAGGATTTCTTTATACGCAGTCCCAACTATCCAACCAACTACAGCGACAATGCAGAATGTAACTATCGCATCATTCGACATAGCAAAAGAGTCTGTGCCCTTAAAGTCACTTTCGCCTCTTTCCATTTGGAAGAAAGTGTCAACTGCAAAAGTGATTATTTTGATATCGAAGGCAAGAAATTCTGTGGAAAGTTGGAAGACGCAACAACTGGTGAGTAAAAAATTGCTTGCATATTTTAACTTTTTTTTTAAAATATCAAACAATAAGTTTCTTTAGACAGCTATGAGCAGTCTTCTTATTTCAGACAAGTAACGTACCGTGAGCATAAAGAAATAGAAATTATTTTTCACCATAATCATCGAGGAAATTGATATATTTCTAATAATACTGAAGAATTTTTTTTTTAACCTCGTCAGTCCTGATGTTGCCTAGAGGCGACAAAAAAGCATCGTTTAAATAAATTTCAATGTTTCTAGAGTTTTGAGACAAATTTAGAATAATGTTTTCTTCAATCACATCTAGACTCTTTTAATAGATGTGTGCATGTCAGAAGCATCGATGTATATACTGATGCATCTTTGAAGATGTTTTATAATAATTTTAAACTGGTTTTTGTAACGCCACGTAAAATTTGTCTTAGGACTCAGGAGGTTAAATTGCGTCTGCTACATTATGAATGATTTGTTCACTGTTATCTTCACTTCTTCAACGGTGCCAAGGGGACTTCCTCTCAGAGTATTGTTCAGCGCCGAAGAGTGATGGAAGTCCCTTAGAAGCAGATCGGAGCTTTTAGGCTTCTGTCCCTGCTAACGAATAAATTTGCAAGCTGATGTTATTCCTATGAAGAGGTTATTTTCTAATAGCTCGTTTGTATTTTGGCATTTTTAATTTTTAATTTTTTTCCATTGGATAGTTAAGGTCCTTCTTGACCGCAAAATTCGGCCGCTGAAACCAGCCACCTTAAATCTTTCGACATCGGCGTCTCTTACACAAATTTTATTTGGTCGGCAGTACTTTTTCAAAAGAAGTTACTTTCAGTTACATAATATGAAAAATACTCTAGTTAAATAAGGCATATTTAATTTTCCTTTATTACTGGTGCCAAAAACAAATTTTGCAAAGAAAGATGATTTCCAGCCAGAATGCACGTACAAGTGGTAAACAGTTAATAATTTTTTTATCATTGCCTTGTAAGTTCGAATAAAGATGATTCGACCTGTCTTCAACTTAGATTGATTGGCTCGATATATTTTCCTTCTACTGTTTTATTATTTTTTTTTTATTGAGAAATTTGAAAATTAAACCTAATAATATAATAAATAATTAATAATTATGGCTCATCAGTGCATACAATAAATATTAAAAACTTTAATGAAAATCACATACTACTTAAAATAACAAAGTAGAATTATTTTCCAACAGTTTCGGACAATAAGACTTCTCCATCATCAGGGAAACACTAAGAAAAAACTAACATGACACAATATCTACACTACACAATCTTAAAAGTAAGTATTGATTTTTTCTAGAGGGTGTTTCCTAAAGTTAGTTTTTGAACATGATGGTAGTGTCATTTGCAGTGCAAAATTCCTGTTTAAGTGTTTATTTGAACGCAATTACAGTTCTAAGTGAATCTATCCAAGCACTTGGCATAATGTAGGATACATTATCATTACAGACTTGGTTATTTCTTGTTATTATTTCTTGTGATTTACAACTTTTGGCTTTCTGAGAATTCTCTTATCGAGCAATAATTCTTGAGCTTCCAAAATCAATTGATTTTATTTCATTGTTCGAACAGTGTCTTGATAGGGCTGTGTTTAGTTTATGGAGCGTGATCGGGTATTGTTAAATAATAAAAGCATTAAAAACACACAAACAACGTTTAATATGACATTCACGTGACTAACATAAAGAATATTAAAAATGTAAACATTAAACCGTTTGTTGCTATGCAGTTGTTGTTGCCATGTGGCTGGTATAAATTCTCTACTTTCAAAAATAACGTTTCCTTCATCAATGGAGCGATGATTTAAAATAAACACGCGCGCGAGAATAAATGTATTTCTTCATTAGAGAAACTAGTACACCGAACCCGGGGTTCCCGGGTCACAGAGTAAAGGTGAAAAACTTTTTTAAAAATTAAAATTGAAAAGTCTAATAAATTTTTCGTACGTAATATGCTTTTTAAACTGCCAACTAATTCCAAACAGCAGTTTTATATGAAAAATATTAATTATGTTATCATATAAAGCTTTGAAAATTATCTGTACTTCCGTATTAGACGCAAGATAGAATTTATTAGCCAAAGATCTTGCCAAAGAATAAAATTGCATTATTTCAGTTTATAAAATCAACTAAGAAAATATGATACACAGATATTCTTTAAAATACATTTTTGTAAAGATTAATTGATGTATTTTTTGTAAATTAAGTTTGCAACGAACTAAAAGTTATTAAATTGATAGGAAAAAACGAAATAAAACCAACAACATTCACTGGGTTTTATAGCCGACGATATTTTAACATAACACGTTTTTAATTACTATTTTTTTCGGTTGCTATGAAAAAATGGCAACTAAAATATACAATTATCTGTTATTTTTCACGTAGAAAAGAGACAAATGGAGGTGAAGTATGCAATTAAAACGGTTTCATGGGCGTTGTTCTTCCAATTTAAGTCTCTTATTCGGGCCAAACAAAACAATCTCTAAGAACAGAGACCGAATCCTTTAACATCATTTTTTCTCTAAATGAAAAAAAAAAAAATTATATTTTAGCATTCTAAAATAGCATTTCATTGTATTATGAATTAAAACTGTATCGCTAAAAGTTTTCCTTTTTTGCGAAAGCACGTGGTTGTGTTTGATGCAATGCAGCGAATTTTAGAGATGATTTTTTAGCGTCACCTGCAGCCACCAAACTGCATCTCTATTCATCTTCCTTTTTTTTTTTTTTTTTTTTACTCTATGGATATTTTTCCTTTTTTCCCCACACAAATGCGATACTTAAGTTGCCACCATTAGAGAAAATGAACTAAAAACTATAAAAAAATTAATATCTCAAAAACAAATTGAGATACAGTTTTCTAGCATACTGCATTTAAACGTGCATATTTTTCTGCATACGATTGTATAAATGTCGAAAACGTGCTATGTGTAGAAGTTTAAAATTTTACAATAGCGAAAATTGCAAAATTAAAATTTCATCGAAAAGTGTTGCCATTCAAAACATGACGTATGCGTTACGCACAGATACGTTTGGCCTTTATTATATAGATGCTACAAGTTTGTTAAATTTAATGTATCTTTTATGTTCTTTGTGTATTTTGCTGGATTTGCGTCCAGTCATTCTTATGAAGTATTTTCCTGTGCTATTTAACTGAAAAGGTATTTCATATATATCAGCATAATTAGCGTGGTCTATGGATTCAGTTTTTTACTTCTTAGTCGCACAAGATTAGGTGGGGTCAATGCTATGAGTTGGATAGTATATTTCTTGAAGGACTGTTTTAACTTTTCAAAGATAATTGGAATGTACGAGATTTTTCTGTAGGTTAGTCTACTGGTCGTTTCTAGATCAAGATTTGATTTATTGAGTCTATCAATAATCTTATATATTGTTTTTGGCTGGACACAGTGATTGCTTGCAATTTTAATTATATAGTTGTTTGCAACTTTTATATACTGCTCTGAACAAACTTTGAATGCTCTATGGATATAATATTTATTGCACTGAGTTTATAAGCCCATGGGGCTACTGCATCATTAGATATAATGTGGTCAAGCTTTACTTTCTTTCTATATACTTTTATATTAATTAATTCTTAATTCCAATTAATTAAGATAACAATATACTATTATCTTTTCAATTATTTTTAAAGCAAAAACTTCTATTTTTTAGAAACTTTTCCCTTCCAAGGCAATGAAAAATTGCTTACTTTCAAGACTGACTCTAGTGTCTCAGGTCCAGGTTTCTTTGCCCATATCCAGCAAGAAGAGTGCGATCCGAGATCTCTCCAGAGTCCAGATGAATGTTCTCAAGATATAAGGTACTGCTGACATATTAGTTTGTCTAAATAGAAAAAAAAGTATTTCTTAATAAGTCTAATTATATAGATAAGTAGAAAAGGTTTTTATAAAAGTGTATTTATCATTGTAGGCTAAAAGGTAAAAATCAATCTAGTCCTCTACATCAGGCTTTCTGGTTTTAATGGCAAAAAAGTTGTTGGTTTAATATGTCGACAAGCATTGTTGAAAAAAATTATAGAAAATTCCTTCTATAGAAGAATCCAAGAATTGATAAACGAACAATTTAACGCTTGATTACTATACTTTTATATGTGCCATACAGTGACTATATTTTCTAGCTGAAAAAGCGTCTTTTGCAATTTAATATCACCTTTTTTTTAGAATTTGCAATTAAAGGAAAAGGAATTTACATTATACGTTACGTAGTTAGTATTCTTATAGATATTAGTAGTACGTTGTCATAACACTATCTAGATACATTGACACATTAGTTCATTTTTTCTTGCAGTTACCGGGTTACTTACTGCCTAATAGTCTATTTACGTTATCAGAGTATAAAATTATTAAGTAAGAATTTCTTTTAAAATGATTTGACAATTGTGTTTTTTTTTCCTACTGCAGAACAGAAGAATTCGAATTGCGAAGTCCAGGTTTCCCTAATCAACCCTATGCAAATGATTTGCGATGCAGGTATCGAATTACCCGAACTTCCCCATCCATATGCGACTTAATCATTACAATGTTGGAGTTTAAGCTTCAAGAAGGAGAAGTGTGTGAGAACGATTACTTGCAAATAGCAGAAGAACGACTTTGTGGAACAATTGCTCCAGGAATGACAAGTAGGTGCTATATAATTAAAATATTTATGTTGTAATAGAAGAGGTGTTTTAAAAATTGGTTACTATCAAAAAACAACGTAACTTTTTTTTAGAATTATTATGCAATGTAAAGTGCTTCGGAAGAATGGGACATCTTTCATTATGATAATGCTTGATTTATAATTATGCAGTTGATATATTTTGTACTTAACCACAAAAAAAAAAAAAGTTCAATTTTGCTGATCGGTTATTCCATAAAAAAAGAAACAAAATGTCCTACGTGTGACACTTGCATAAATACTTTTATCTATTAACTTATAAATTTATAGAATATAAACTATGTATCAAAAAATAACAAAAAAACTAGAATTTCATGATAACATAGTTGTTTTACTTTGAGGATTTAATAACATTGTTAAAACAGCAGTAATATGTAGAAAAGCTGTCACATTAAATGTCTTTAATGCGTTGTCATGTGTTCTTACGGGATGCATTTATTGAATGTTAGCTATATACAATTAATACGATTATTCTTTATATGTTTTATAATTTTCATTTTTAATAATACTATTGTACTTTTCTATGCAGAACATCATTTTAGTATATGAACACAAATTAGCCAATGTTGATTTTTTTTAAAATCACATATAATGCATAAATTAGCACGATACAATTGTGCAAATTTACAATTAATCAGTAACATATGTGAAAAAATTGCATCTGTACACTGTGTAGTTTGTTTAGTAATGTAATTTGTATAAACATTTTTATTATCGTTATCCATTGTTATTTCCTTTACAAAATTCTCAATAGAAAAAGTAGAGATCTTATGAGAACATTAATTTTACGATATTTTGATAAAAAAGACGTAATATATATGTATTATATAAGAGTTAATATAAATCTTTATTGTCTAATTTAAAAGCGTTTGAAACAAAATTATAATAATAATAAAGATTTGAGTAAGAAGCAGCCTTCTTTCTCTTAATTTTTATAGGGACGTATTCCTTTGGCAACTCAGATACCCTACTACTAAATTTCGATACGGACAGCTCTGTAACTGATAAAGGCTTTCATATATCAGGCATTCAAACAGAATGTAATGACACTTCAAGCAGGAATTCAACAGATCGTAAAGCACAGTCTTCCTGGGACTGCGACAGAACCATACGAGAACAAGAAGATCAAATACGCAGTCCAGGATTCCCAGAGGCCTATCCCTCTGATGCGGATTGTAGGTGGATGATCATTCGAGCCAATCCTAAGTTTTGCGAGCTGGAAATCACCATACACAGTTTACATATACAAGTGGGAGAAAGCTGCCAATTTGACTATCTAGAAGTAGATGGGCACAGATTTTGTGGAAGCACTACTGCTGGAAACAAACGTATGTAATTTTTATTTCTCTCTGAGTATAATATTTTTACATTTTCAATAAGTTAATAGGTTATTTGAAGCAGAAAGTAAACTGTTTCATAAAAAATAATTCAGTAACATATTTAGTTAAATTCTTAGCTTATACGTTGTACTATTTTAGGATTATCTTTTTTAGTAAAAGTAATTTTCCAGAGTGAAGAGACCTTTTAATAAATTTTCTGGTTGAAAGCAAATTTAATCATTTAAAAAAAGCGGGAGGTTGGCAAGTATGCTTATGTTATCAAAATTCTATTTTATCAATATATTCATAATATCTAAAATAAAAGTAATATTTTAAACAATGTAAGATATAAATGTAAATAACATTCAGCTGGTCTTCTAGTTTTTAATTGCACTATTACTATTCTGTACACTTATATAATTATAGTGCAAAATTGCCTTAATAACCATTCCTTTATGCATACCTTTTAGAGACGAGAATTATCGATTACTAATTAATTGTTAGCTGTATTTCTCGTTAAAGTAAAATTAGTATAAAATCCCTTTTTAAATCAATATTAAGACAGAAGATTTTAAAGAATGTCTACCTTTATTAAGTTTTTATAGGCTTACGTGTTTTCTCCTTAGAATGCATTTATTATCAAAAAGATATCAATTTCAATTATCTAAAATCCTGTCAAGTGATCTTTCCTAAGTAGCGATACTGCTAATTTTTTTAATAGATCCCCCTCTACACCCTTCTCTAAAAAAAAAAAAAAATAATAATAAAAAATAAAAAGAAATAAAATTTTAGTAGATGTTCATTCTTGTACAAAACATTTCCAATCTTTCAGGTTAAAAGGCTTTGCTTTAAAAAATTTATTCTTTTTTCGAGAACAAATTTCGAAAAAATCGTTTTTTAGAAAAAAAATTTCTTAAATATATTTTATATTGTTTAATACTTGTTAAGATATAAGTTATTATTATTATTATTATTATTATATATACATACATATATTTTACTTATTATAATTAAATTTTCTGTTTTAAATTACGACTGTTATGAATCTAATATATTCTAATGATTGTAAATCGTAGTTGCAAAACGGAACTGAATTGTTTATACTGCCAAATATTTGCAATATTAGCATAAAATATTTCCGCAGCCTTAACGTATTTTTATTTGGTAAATATTGGTGCAATACTCTCAAAATCTATTTCGTATTTCATTATAATTTTCTATAATAGTAGAATTTCGTCACAAATTCAATTAGAAAATATTGCGAATTTCCAATACAAACTGAGAGTGAAATAAATCGATTACTTTGACGCACAAGTGTTTCGCCAGCACCGTGCGAAACGGGGCGAAGGAGGCGGTCGCCCCGGGCGCAAAAATTTAGGGGACGCCAAATTTATTCTACAAACGTCATTTTTAGCCGTTCGCAAGAAAAAATTTAGGGGGGGGGCTCCAAATTGGGACTTTGCAGTTTTCTCTTCGCACGCCCCTGGTAGGAGCATTCCGTAACACACCTTTGCTCCAGATTATAAGCAAGGGATTGTCAGGTGATACACTAAAGAGGGACTTGACCTGGTAGAAAGCATTCATCTCTTCCTCAAATTAAATGTTCTTGTGACCACTTTCTGCAAACGTTACAGTGACCGGCTATTAATTAAATGCAATCCATTCCTCTACGAACTTATAATCCAACATGATAGTGTGGGTTTCGAAAATTTGAGTAAAGAACTTCTAGAGCCAGTAGCCTTGTTAAGTTGCTTTAGTTATTGACATTAAGGCATATCACACACTGAGCAGACAAGGCGACAAAACAGGAGATAAATTCTAGTGTTCAAATCAGTTGTCTCTTGACTGAAAGAACTTAAGTGACTTGAATGAAATGTCTCTTGATTCACACTTTTTTTGTCGTTGTTGTTGCTTGTTTGCTCATTGTGTGATCTGTCTAATACTGGGTCCCTCCTCCTCCTTGATTGTTAGTTACATATAGACTTTATCTTATTTTGCTGTCTCCGACTTGCTCACGATCTTCTGCGATGTCTAAAAATGAAATTTTTTGGGAATTCCAAAAGTTTCCATTGCAACAGATTGCATTTAATCAGGTTCTAAACAATCGATTGTTCCTTAAGGTACTGATACGTTTAAATTATGTTGCTAGTATATGGTATTCCCTGTTACAAAGAATTAAGTGCGTGTAACTTTTTTCTAAATCCACTATTACTTAAGGGATGTTGCAGTTCGTTTTAAAGACTTTCTCTAAAAAACATAGTTTTTTACATTAAAAACGAAATTTGCACGTTCCCAAATTTGTAAATGCGATAATTTTTTTAACATATTTTATTTCAAGTTTACTTTAAAAAGTAGACAATTATATGGTTATTTCCCACGGGAGACTCATAATATTCCCTAACTTTTTTTTTCAGTTTCCAGTGCAAAACCAATAGTTAATAAAATATTGATATTTCATTGGAAAATCCTCCGATAAATTCTGTATTGGGACAGCGTTAAGCTGTAGTATAATCTGTATTGATTTATCACTAGGAAATGTTGTAATTTTCCAAATAAAAAACTGGCTTATTTCAATCGATATTTCTATTTTTATTAGGTATTTTTTCATTTAAATCAGAACAAATAGTCGTTCATTTCCACTCTGATAGTTCTGTCAATGATCGAGGATTCGAAGTGACGTTGAGACAAAGAGAATGTCCTTCTTCCACAACCACTACCGCACCATCTTCATCCTGCGACCAAGTGTTTGACAGTAAACAGTTCATACTAGTCAGTCCTAATCATCCAAGAGATTATGACAACGAATTAAACTGCAAGTATGGGCTCTTGATACTCATTAATTATAATAGTTTTTTTTCTTTTTTAAGAATTTCTATGTATAAGTTTCATTTGTTAGATATTAATTTCTGAATTGATATTGCCTTTCATAGTTAATATTAGCTATTACCATACTTATTCGCGTAATTTTCACGCTTTTTAATTTCCTTATAGTCTGCAAGTCCGTCCATTGTGTTATTTTTAGATGGAAATATTATGATAATTTATAATAAAAGCAATTTTATTTGTATCTTAGATAAAGGTCAGTGGCTTGAAATCTACATTGAAAAAAAAATTCCATAACTCTTTTAAAATCTATCTGAATTAGTTTTAAACTCTATTTCATAAAGACTTCTTAATTTTAATATATGAATCTTCGACCTGCGGCTTGGGCTTCAAGCATCGTTATTTTACAATAAAACTATTTGCCATGTATAATGACAGTATCTTTGCAATTAAATACGGCAAATACTAGCATTCCGAATTTATGGATAATAGTTTTTCAGATGAAGACTCCATTTTTAGGACATAACAAAAAATGTTACTGTTAAATGAAGTTCCATAAATTTCAATTTCAATCTTGCTACAGCAGGAAATTGCATTTAATTTTGCAAGCTTAAAAACCTATCCTACATGTCTCCTAAACGTTACGAAACATAGTGAATGCTGAAATCTCTCGGTAATATTCCTGAAGTCTTTATCTAAATATTGTTTAAAACGCCGTAGAAAAAAAAAATAGCGTTTTTAGCAAGTTAGTTTGCAGACAATCTTTTCTCATTCATGCTAAATATTAGCAAAATTCCAAATATAAAACATCATTACAATCTTAAATAGGAAAATAAAACTGCGGAATGCGACAAAAAAATGCCAGTTATTTACTTCGTTGTTTGTTTATTAAGAAAATTGATTTTTATACAGTTTTTGTTAAATAAGGACTTCGGAAGACTAAAAAAAAATTATATTTCAATAAACGAATGGTTAATATACGAAAACATATATAGCTCATCTTTGAACAACATAAAAAAGCTTTTTGAATAATTTTAAAATTAAATTTTTGAGTTATTCAAGAATGATAAAAAAAAAATTTAAATCAGTTGAATAATAATATTATATTTTTATAAATCTTTAAATAAGCCTTATATTTTGGCAGAAAAATTGCATAAAACTGTTAATTTTTTACAATGAAATAAAGCAATTTAAGTTTGGGGATTTGTTGTTTTTATTTGCTGTTGTCTGCAATCCTCTTACTATTGTTTTGAGTACAGGATTCATATAGATTAAAAATTGAATGTAACAATTCTTAGGAGAATACAAAGCTCATTTCGAGAAAACTCTAGCAACAACAAAAATTGACAAGAACAAATAAATGCTTTTACGTAAGACTAAACAATAAAAATTCAGCAAACAAATTTTACAAACCAAAGTCTTGGAATCTATGCGAAAAATAGTTTCAACAGAAACCTGATCAAATGAAGAAGACTGAGCTGAACTACTATCACTTTCCCTGCCGTGGCTGAAACTTATACAGGGTTATACACCTCAAGAAATTTGAATAGCATAATTTTCGGAAAGTTATATTTTCCTCGTTTAATGAAGAAATTCTCTTTCTTCATTAATATTTATTGTGGCAACCATTAAAACCATAAAAACAGTCCTTGCATAGATAGATCTGGATTATCCAATTAAAATTAAATTTAATTGTCCAGTTGTTTTGATTGTGCATAATATCTACATAATGCTGATAAAGGTCAGAATCTTGAAATGCCTTTTGTGTATTTCGTTATCTGCAGACAGAAAATTTGGCGATCAAAACCTGTCCAACAACTCTTAATTGGTTACGAAAATTAATTATAAAATATTTCAATATTAGCAATTTTAAAGCTAAATGTGAGAGTCTCTTTAAGCATTTTGTGAAAATCATGTATAACACTTTTATTAAACATTGAGTTAAGTTTGGAAGGCAAAATCTTGTTTTATAAATAAGGATTTATAGCCTTATTGCATTTATAAAACTATTTTAAAAACAGATTTGTGACAAAAGATTCAATTTTATAATAAGTTAAAAAATGTGAAATGAATAATTGTCAAAACCCTATTACGTTCCCTTCAGATGAATAAAGGTCATTTTTTCAAATAATGTGAACAAGAAAAATTTAAGGAACCATTGTTGTAGATATATTATTCTTCCGACCAAATGCATATGAAATTTTTTATATTTCTATCTTCCCAGTTCCATTTAATTAAACGTTTGTGTTATTTTTGTCACTAATATTTTACAGAATTAATTACAGAATTCTTTTTTAGATATCTTATACGTCGGAGCCACGAAGATGTGTGTCGTTTGGAAATGAATTTTCTTCGGTTTGATGTGGAATCAAGCAGCAATTGCGAGTATGATTACCTCGCAATTAATGGAGAAAAGATATGCGGACTCATAGAAAATACAACAAGTGAGTAATTAAAAAGAAATCATGACAATTTTTTTTCTTAATTTGACTATTCGTAGATTTATTTATAAACTTTAATGACTAAATGATCCATGAAATGAAATCGCAATTTTATTGTAAAAGAATATTGCCAAAATTTATTTTAAAGTCGCTATCATGAGTTGGTTTGGTTTGGTTTATTTTGTATCGGCCGATTATCTACTCTAGGCATATAGGCCCTGTGGGGGAGTGCCCTTCGTGAGGATTTTTCTAAGGAAGCCTAACCAGGGTTACCGGCTTTTAGCCGGGCCAAAAAAAAGCCGGCTGGCTTTTTTGGGTTTTATCCACTTAAAAAAATTCCGGCTAAAATTGAAAAAAGCCGGCTTTTATTTATAAAGTGTTAATTTGTATCAAATCCATATTAAATTTGGATTGATTTATTTTTAATACATTTTTAATTTTTTACTACTTAAAAAGTTATAAATTTCTATTTAATTTTTCAGATAAAAAAGTCTTTATAACCGCTAGAAGTCAATTGTGAAGGCATTATGTCTAAAAAATATAAATCTTGGAAAAAAGAAAATATACTCAAAAAATGTGTTTTAAACTTTTATATTTCATAGTTCTACTTATTACACATTCTTAAGAATTATATTTAATTGAAATATGACAAAATGTAACACATCAAAGCATTCATGGAAACATTATTTCAGGTCAATATGTAAAGATTAAGTCATAAAATGAACAATGTTGAAAGAAAAATTAGGAAGAATTCAGTATTTGAGGAGAGTTTAATGCATAATTATATAAAATTAAACAACAAGAAAAAAATGTTCTAATAAAATTTGTTGAGTTAAAATTTTGAATAGCTCTTTGTTATTTAAAAGTGCATATATGCTCACTTGCATAAATGAATATATTCATGCATATGCTAATTGAGAATACTGAAAATAAATTGTGAAATGTAATATATTATGAAATATGCATAATTCAAAATACTATTTTCAATAGTGAGAAATGGTGGGTTTTTTTTAAATGCATGATTTTAAATATCTATAGGGAATAAACATGACATTTTAATAACTATTAAAATTAGTTAAGTTATTAAACATTAACTAAGTTACCATAGTCCTCTTTAATTTTATAAAACAGTAAAAATGGGAAAAACAAGGGTAGGATTAAAGGTCAATGTAAATCAGAAAGAGCACTTGGTATGGCCATTTTATAATTTAGCTGACATATTTACAATTCTGACTATAAACCACTAGCAACTCCATCAATGTGTTATTCTAGTACTGTGTGTTATTGTAGTCTTCATTAATGAAAAATTGGGTTATAACCCGATTTCTCATAATGTATCAATTAAAATCCCAATTTTTCATTCTAATAAATAAATTTATTTAACTCAAAGTAAATTAAGCATCATTAAAATTAGTTAAAAAATACTTTAAAATGTGTAGCTTATAATTAAAATGCTTCACTGTATAAAAGCCAATTATGGCCAAAAAGGGCCAATTTTGGCCAAAAAAAGCCGACTAAAACCAATAAAAGCCAACCGGCCTGGCTTTTTTTAATTTTAGCCGGCTTTTTTGCAACCCTGAACCTAACCCGTATTTACGCAACTATTATGAGTTGTGAAAGCGAAATTGTTTGATGATGGAAAATAAATAATTTTTCATTCTCTCTGAAAATATTTTATTTTAATCTAAAATATATATGCGAAACTTTCTTAAAACTTTTCTTAGAACACGATGACTGCATGCAATGAGCTTTGTTACGGTATAAGGGAACTCTTTTATTTGGTGTGATTAAATTGATTATTATTCATTAATTAATAAGTATGATATTAAAACGTATTTATGAATTTTAAATTTGTTAATTCTATTTTACAATTCTTTCTTTTACTCAATGAAGAAATAATAAAAGAAAATTCCATAGAAAACGCTTGAAAAAAGTATTTCTTTTACAACACGATTTTTTATTTCGTAACAGCTGTTACGAAATAAAAAATCATGTTATAAGTCATGTAATATATCATGGAACATCAAATAAGAATTTAACAAATAAAATAAACTGCCTTAAAAATTCTGTTAATAAAATCTATTTCCTTATAAATTTCGTTTTTATTATTATTATTATTTCGTTAAAAAAAATTTATTGTCTTTAATTCTATCTTCTTAATTTGCCTTTAAAATACACATAATGTAGCTATAGTCTTGGGCTTCAATTTTGTCAACTTCAATGAATTCATTCTTAGCTCATGAGTGTTAAATGTTATAAAAACTAATTAAGGCTTCATGTGACGATTGTGGATCGGAAATATGCACTTATAATCTTAAATCAAACACACCTACGAATTTCAACAAGATTTGATAGACAGCGAGAAATATAATGTTAACGTAACTCGGCAGCTTAAGCTAATATTTTTTAACTCTTAGATAAGTAGTGTCAAATTAAAATAGTTTTCTATTGAAACAATATTTTTATTCTTTCAGTAATAACAAAATAATTTTTTCATAAAAGTGAAAAATTGGAGTTATTTTATAACAAAACTGTTAGTTCTAAAAATGTAATTAATGAGCCCATCAAAGATGGCCACCTCTAAGTTGTATTTTTTAAATTATAAAATCTAAATAACTGAAAATTAATATTTGAAGAGCCATTTAAAACATTATTAAAACATTAAAATTCTATTTCTTTATCACTCTGGCAAATTATATCTCACGTAATAAATAATGGCATAAAATTTCTTTTCTTAAAAGTAGATGGCAGCACTACAATAACTTCATTGCGACGACTGCCGGAAATTCGTGCCACATTTTATTCAACCTAAGTTCACGGAATCTATTAAAATATTAAATAATCATAAACAGATTCTCCTGTGTTTAATACAGGGAAATACAAATAATGTACATTTCTGTCACAGTAATAAAAATAAAATTGAAATTTTTATTGATGTATGATTTGAAAGAACTCTATCACGATGTATTGATTTATTTATTGATTTACGATTTAGAAGAAATATATTGTGGAACATGATTTACAAAATATGAAATCAAAGGCTAAATAATTATTTCATTAACAGCTTTTAATTCAAAATATCAACTTATGGAAATATTTGTTTATCAGGTTGAAATTCATCAACTACGACGAATGAAATAAAAATGTTAAATAAAATTTTCCTTCATTATAATTTTTCACAAACGCCATCATAAGTATCAAAATCTAAAAGGAAAATGTTGAATAAGGATGATGCTGATTTTATCATTTTTATCGTTGCAGGATGTGACAAATGTAGGGACATGCGAACAGTGATGAATTCAGTGGCAACCCCCCCCCCCCCTCTTGAGCAATAAAATAAGAATAAGCCCGAAGATATGACATTTTGTGTTTTCAATTTTAAAAATATGCAATTTCCCCTCCGCCCCCCTGGAACTTTATAACGCCCATTTGGAGCCACAGAAATACCTCCTGGAGAAAAGTGACTAATAACAACACTGCATGCGGGACAGTTGTCCCGGGCCCTTTTTAAAGGGACCTTATGCGAATAATCAGAATTTACATTAAAAGCTGCTAAATGATTAAATTTCGCCAAAAGTGATCAAAATACATTTTCAAATATTAAAAAAAGAAGTGGTGTTCCCCCTTCCCCTCACTACTTTCCTCTAGCCATACAAAAGAAAACGAACTGTATATTTATAAAACTAATGATTAATTTTTTATCATAAGAACTTGTTACTTGTATTGTTTTTGAAAAAAATTCTTTATTTACGTTTTTCTTATAATGAGGCAAGGTAAAAACATTGATTATCAGCAATTGGGTGCGTTTTGTTTTCGATATCTTATAACATACGTAGATAAGCAAAATAAAAGTTTGCAAACAAATACTCCTGTCAACCAATCCATCGTTTGTTTTTGTTTTCTACTGTAATCCTATTCGTATTTTATTTAATTTTTTTTTCTTGAAGTTGTGACGTTCTTTTTTGTGACACCGTGTATAAAGATGTGAATAGTATCTGATGTGGAATTTATGCATACGTACAATACGTATGAATTTCAGTACTAGCCACATTCAAATTATTCGCGAACAATTTCTATGGATAGATAGAAAAGGCAAAATGATGCTTGCCGAGGGGTTCTATATCAGGGCTGTCCAGTGGGTCGGCCTTTGAAGGTTTTCTTTGCGCAATTTTTTGCAGGTTTTCAGACTTTTTAGAAGTGAAATTCTGTCATAAAGAATGCTTTCTTTAAAATTATTACTATTTGCATCAAAGATATTTTCAAAATCTGTGACAATTATTAAAAGAACAGAAACATACTTTAAAATTTAAATATGAATATTTTCACGATTTGTAGTCATTGATAAAATTGTAGTCTTATAAAATTTAATTATGTTGATTAAATTTTGTAATAATTCGAGATAGCTCTTTTTAATACTTAAAAAGTAACAAAAAAAAGTAAAATTGATTGCAGAATAATTGTGTTAAAACTAATCATGCCTCTATTATGGTGGAATTATTAGGCATTTGACATAGTATGTGAAACAGTCTAACTTGGAATTTTCAAAAAACTTCTTGAAACTTTATCGGAACGAACTCTGATTCTACAGCTGTATTGCAACAATAGTATTTAATCAAGTAAGAAAAACCATGCGTTAGGCATAGATTATAAAGCACTTTCCAACGCTTCGTGAAATCTTTAACAAAACTTCGTTATTTAGGTAAATAATAATATAAAGCCAAATATAGCCAAATATGTATTCCAGTACTATTGAACAGCCTTATATTTGATCTGTCAGCTAATATACATACCATATAATGGGAAAATTTAGTTTAGCAAAAAATGCCTAGTAGCTTGAAAATTCTCTTTCAGCAATTTATACTAATAGATGGAAACATACTTGAATACTTTGGTCAGCCTTGTAGTTTGACTGGTACCTTTATTACACATCCGTGTTAAGATAAAATTTATTTTAAACTAAATCACTCTTAAAACAACTGAAATCACTTTCTTATAAATTATCATTCATAGGTTCCATGTACTCAATTCTTTGCGTGGCCCTGTATGTCATTTTATCTATATTCTGCAAACATTTCTTAGTAAATTTAATGCAGTTTAGCGTAAAAATGCACAATTTATTTAAAAATCATCTTTTAGTAATTTATGCTCATATTCAGTAACGTTGGCGAGCTCTTTTGGGTAGCCCTGTATATTAACTATAGCATTTATACACAGTATATAATATGCATAAATTTAGTGAACCTTATACGTGCATATCATAATTAAAATGTATTTCATCCATCGATCAGCTATCATCGGATAAATATACAGTACTTCGGAAAGAATGTACTATTTGAAATTTTTGTGTGTCCCGGTAAATACTATGTACTTTATATTAGGGAAGGCAGTATCGTATAATTTATACTAAGCCTCATTGACATACATCAATTTTATTATACATGAAACTTTTTAATATATTTAAAATATGTCACACACAATTCCCCCTTTTACCATTATCTAATGGAATTCTTTTGTGTGGCCCTGTAAATGAATAATAGCTACATTTTCACCTTATATTTTATAGAATGCATATTTTAATGTACCTCGTAAAAGCATATAAATTGTAATATGTTTGAGAGGGTAACATCTTTAAAATTCCTTTGAAACGATTTTTCTCCATAGGCCGTAATGTAATGGGAAACTTTTGATTCTCCCTGTAGATAAACTAATCATGGTAGAAACTGAATTTTCAATAGGATTCGTGCTAGGGTAAACGTCAATAACGTCCTAAAATTCCATGATAATCCGAGTATATTTAAGAGAGTTAGAGCGCGGTCAGGCGGTCAGACGGTCATACGGCCAGACAAACCGAATGCATAAGCACTTTTCAACTTTGTTGGGAAATGCTAATAAAAAATAATTTTTACCAAGCTTAAACAAACTGTATAATCTGTATAATCTGTATCTGTATAACACAATTTCTTTTCTGTCTACAAATAATTTTTTTATAGTGCTTAGTAGTGTTTTCTTTTTTTAATTTGAAGTTTGTTCGGGTTATTTTTTGTCACCTTGTTTAAAGTACAATTGCAATAAACATTATTTAACCCTTTCCGGCACAAGAAAATTCTATTAGTAAAATGAGAAATTGTCGATTGACACCGAAATTTATAAAGGATTTGTCTAGATATTATGAATTCCTTAATTTAAGCTTTCATTGTAAAAGCAAAATTATATTAAAAATATTACTGGTGCCGTTTGCAAGTTTGGAATTAAAATTAGGTGTTGCCGGCCCGGCAACACTGCGCAAGAAAGGGTTAATGAAGAATATTTAATTGTTGTGGCATTATTAAATTTTTTTTCTAAATGCAGTTGTTTAAAAAATTTTTCGCAACAGTCAGAAAATAAAAGATAAATAAACGTAACCATATGCATATCAATAAATATTTTCAGATTCAGCACTAAAACATTATAGCACACTGTAAAAAATATGATTATTTTGCTGCATCGTCACTCCACCGCTTTCATAGAAAACGACTATATCAGGCTATCATGGAGCATTCTCATTGGCCAAAAGAGCGATATTCTATAAAAGCGGGGGAGTGACGATGCAGCAAAATAGTCATATTTTTTACAGTGCACTTCAAATAATTAATATTGCATTAAAAAAATTCTTCGATTATTATTACTTCGATTATATCGTTGAACGACATTGTTTTTTTTTTCCCCGGTATGTTTTATTTACGGCTGCTATCCCTCTGCAAGGGATATAGACCCTAGAGTGACTGCTATTCTTGGAGGTCTTTTGAACAGACCCTAACCCGTATTTACGCAAAGTTTCCCAAAGTCCGAAGAAAACCACGGAAAATTACAAACGGTTAGGCCGATGGGCGCGTTTAATAAATTTCCAGGATAACAATCTATTTTTTCAAAATTACGAAAACTCAAAATTTTCCTCATTCATTTCGATATTTCTGGATTGACTTTTAAAATATTACATAAATTTTGAAGATCATACTTATGTGAAAATACTGATTATTCTGCGTGTTGTTGTTTTTTATCTTTAAAATATTATAGATTTATATTCTTTTGAAACCATCTAAAAATGAAATTTAGTCTAGGGATAATATAATGAATTTCTCCTTGAATAATTTATTAATTATTTATTTATTAAAATTAGTATTATTTTCTTTTTTAAATACTTATCGTCGTCAAAAATCTATTTATATTGGTACCCTTATCACTACTATTGCTCAGAAAAAAAAAAAAGAATAAAGAAAATGTGAAGAGACGTTCATTTATTTTCAGACCCCGATAAGATAGAGCTAAAATAGCCCGCAAAATTAAGAGGTATATTTTGTTCTAATTATTCTTAAAATAGGCGTGTGGAAATTTCCGATAAAAAATAAACAGGGTGGTGTTTCTTTCTTATTTCGTCATGGATATAACATTTCATATCCTTAACTAATTGAAGGCTTTCATTATAAAGTAAATTCCTAGGACGGGCAAAGTACAGATAAATGTCTTCTAACTAGCGGCTCGCGGTTTTCTTTTCAACTACAAACCTATTCTATAATACACTTTTTCTTTGATAAATTAAAAGTGTTTAATTGCAAAGAAAATAATTCTTATAAATAAATGACGTCAAAACCCGATGAAGATAAAGTGTGGCATAGATCCTGATGCTATTTGGTGTTTCCGCTTACAAACTCATACTAAAAATTTGCCTCATTACAAATAGACTCATGTAGGAAGGAAAACGTCGCAATAGAAATCTATATATGGTACATTTATTCTAATACTTAGTCTGATTTGGAGCAGAGTTCCTTCGAAACACCGAAAAGAAATTCCAATTATTGAATATACTAGCAGGCTATGCCCGCTGCGTTGGTCAATATTTCAAAATCAACCGTGGATAAAACGAACTGGTGAATTTAAATTTGCATTTTAAATAATTTGGACCTTCAGCAGCACCTTGCTCATTGCTGAAAACGATTTAGACACCATTGTGATATTAAATTATCTTAAACGTTGGACAAAAACCAGCTATTAGAAGTAACTATTTTAGTTTATTACTAACACTGCACATTTGGAAGCGAAATGAGACCATTATGGCAACAGGATTTAAATGTTCCCTTATTAAATATCCTTATTCCCTTGAAATATTAATTATTACAGTCGTTGCCACGGAACAACTTCTGAAAAATTTCTTCACAATTTTTCATTATGTGAAGCAAGGAACCCAAAGCTACTCCCACCTAAAAAGTTTATATATATATTAAATTTTGTCCGCGCGATAAAAGGCGCAA
Source organism: Maratus speculifer (assembly GCA_964019185.1). Classification (NCBI taxonomy): domain Eukaryota; kingdom Metazoa; phylum Arthropoda; class Arachnida; order Araneae; family Salticidae; genus Maratus; species Maratus speculifer. The sequence continues at coordinate 272,032,052 of OZ025289.1, read as the reverse complement.
TTATGCAAGAATCATCTTCAAACTCGTGAAGTACATTGAGATGGTTAATATCTCAGTGGGAATTTCAAATGAGCAAAATCGGCCCAAGGGGGTGGTAATTGGGAAGGGTCCAAAAATTTGAATACCACCTTAACATGGGCTTTGACAAAAACAGCTCTTACAAAACAATGGCAGGAAAAAAATAAACATTTTTCGTTACAAAAAGCTGCCAACGATAAAAAAAAAACACACATTAAAATTCTCACTACAGCAATTACTTTATTATTGCAAAGTTTCCTCCTGAAAAATGAAAACAAAATTATTTACTCTTTCGTATTTAAGTATTTTCTCTTTGTTATTTAAGATAAAATTATGTAAATTTGTATAATTTGGCGAACGATTTGGCCAAATTGGTTGACGTGATAATCAAGTAGTAGCCAATTTACACTTTTCATATTTCACAAAAGATTCCTACACAGACATCACATACGCAATAGGTTTAGTACGATTTTCTTGCAACTACAATGTGGCAAAATCTTCGTTTTAGAATACCAAAGAAATTTATATATATTTTATTATTTTCTAACATTTTAAACAGCAATTAACAATAAATAAAAAAGTAATTGTAGAACAAAACAACAAATATCATTTCAAAAAGAAAATGAAAGTAAATAAACAACTTATCATCAGATAAACAACTATAGCTGGGTTACCATATAAGGCAAATAATGCCATTTTGGCGCCAGTGAGATACCTCGATGAGTATATGACTAAATCTGTGACAAAATTTCCACATTTGGAAAAAAAAACTTTAATCGGTATTTATACTGCATTTTCCCTACTTATGTATAGTGAAAAACTTTGACACAGATATCATGTATGCACCACATTGGCGCAATTTCTTTCTGGCGCCAATTTGGAGAAAACATTGTTTTTAATAGTCAATTTCATAAATATTTTTTAATTATTTTCTATTATTTGAAAAAAAAATAAGTTTAATTAATAGCTATAGAACATAATGATTTATATTATTTTAAAAAACAAAATGAAAGTTAATAAATAGTTTATTAATAAACAACCATAGTCGGTTTACCATGTGAGGCATAAAATCGCCATTTTGTTGCAATCGTGCAAATGTGGTGCGTATATGACATCTGCGCCAAAACTTTAAAAAGTTGCAATTAAATTATTTTACAGTTTGGATGAGGAAAACATTTATGCTAAAATTTAAACATTATACGCATTTTTTTTTTTTTTTTTTTTTTTTTTTTTTTTTTTTTTTGCTATATCTGCTATTTATATATTTACAATTAAACATAAAAAAATATCCTAAAAATGCTCTCCCACATTTAAAAGAGAGTGAGAGAATTTAGTAATTACGAACATCGCTCCGGCTTATGCCTTCTTGGTATAAAATCGCATTGTTTGATGATAAAAGTAAATTCAAACACCCAAATAAACAAATAACATACAATTAACAGATAAAACCACTTTTAAAAGTAATTCTGCTATTTTGTCCTGTAAGACACATAATAGTAGAATTAGATTTTAAAAATATTTTCTCAGAGAGAATATGTCTCAGAGAGAAATTGCTATTCAATTGGGTATTTCACGCCGTTCTGTTTGCTATTATGTTGATAAACACAAGAAAAATGAAGTTAGTTCAATCCAATCTAAACGGGGTCACCCTTCTAAAAAACCTCTATCGATTTCTTTCCCTAATCGGAGGAGAAACTGAATTCTGCAACGGCAGAATCTACATTTAATTTGTTTATATATATATATATATTTTAGCCTGCGCGAAAGAGAATAGCGAAATATTGATTGAAGAAATATTGAAGAGGAAATAATTAATTAAAAAAGACTTGTAAATTTTATTGAGCGGGGATTTTTTATTTCAAAATGTTGAATTTATCTATAGTAATAACGCATAATTGCATAAATTTCCTTTTAATTGCAAAATTTTTCCTTCAGTACTACTTGGTTAGACCGTCGACCAATTTCGCCAAATTATACAAATCGCCAAACTATTAGCCAGATTATCTTGATCAGCATAAATTTTCATTTAAATAACGAAAAACAAATTAGCAGAGCATATATAAAAGTAGAAATAAAATGTCGAATTAAAAATCAATTGATGACATAATTAAAATTTACATTATGCTTAATGTCAAGTGAATGTGACATTTATGATCATCCATTATTGACATTTAATCTTGGAATTTGGTGGTAGATTTTTAATCGACGGGATAATCTTTCCTTCTTCAGTTTCTAAATTTTAAAACTGTAATTTTTCCTGTAAGTGAAATTGACGAAATGGCGCAAGAAAAATTAAATTAACAATAAAAACATTTGCAAAAAGAAATAAAAGAGTTATACTCTTATCTATATAATTTACTATTAAATATTAAAATATACTCTAAAAAATTATCTTCACTTAAAAAAAAACAACAACATTATAACGACCATTAAGAACCTATGCCAGGCATCAAGTCAGTAATGCATTTTCGGCTTAAAAACACATTCTTTGGCGACAAAAGCAAGATGAAAATCGTATAGAAACGAATTTGTAACTCGTAACTTACAGTGTCTTTTACATTCAGATCTGCTTTTTTCTGCTGTAAGTTATATTATACGGAAATTCAATAAAAAAGAGAAAGAAAATAATAAAAAGGAAAATAACTATCATTCAAAATTCATTTAATCAATTTTTGAAATTCATGTTTTTATTCTAACGCCATGGATAAGTAGCCAAAAGTTGAACTAATTGTTATATTTCGCGTTAATTTATTTTTTAAGCATTACAAATATTTTTTTCATTTTCAAGATAAATATATTTTTATAATATTACGCCTCATTTTAGCGGTCTTTATTATTAATACTAATATTATCAGTAGATATTTTCTGCTGTTATTTCCAGAATATTTGTAATATTTCTAATAGATACAGACATTTTATTTCTTTTGGCAATTATAATTTTCGCCATAAACAGCTACTGGCAACCCTTTCGTCAAAAATAGCCGAAAAATACGAACTTTACTACGAAAAATCAGAGTTATCCCTGTAAATTTGAATCACAAACCTTCGGAAAAATATTTCCTATCGATTGATACAATCGGCAAAAAAATCCATCGGATAGTTTTTGAAAACACTCGTGTGGAAGTTTCAGAACTTCTGCTTTATAATATATATGATGTTGTTTTTGTATAGTCGACAATCTAACATATCTACATGGTATACCACCAGAAATTTATGAAGTTATAAAAAACTAAAATTTAAAAAACACCTGAATCTTTAAAATTTTGCAATTTTAAAACCTTATGGACATAAATTTGTGATAAGGTATGAACTGTGTTATTAAAAGGAGCTTGAAATTTTACTATCCAGACTTCCGAACTTTAAGAAACGTGTATTAAATATGCCCTGAATGATGTTTTCTTTATATTATTATTTTGTAAATATCATACTTCTCATTCATAAGAACTTCCAAGTTGTGATTAGAGAAGGGTGGCCCGCCATACAAATTATATGATCATTTGAAGACCGCTGTTTTCTTTGTTATCTTCCTTTTATGACAATTCTATACTCGTTACTATTTGAATTCTATGAATTATCTTTATTTTAAACATTCAATTGAATACATATTTTCAAAAATGTACATAGTACTGTCTTATTAAGTAGCGTGTTTAACTTAAGGCTTCAGAAGAAAAACATTATGTGGTAAGTTACGCAGTGGCGTAGCTATGTTTTTTGGCGCCCGGGGCCAGCAAGAAATTTTGCGCCCCCACCCCAATATAGATATATAACAATTTCTCTCAAATTGGCACCCCTAGGCCTCAGCGCCCGGGGCGGACGCCCCCCTTGCCCCCCCCTTAGCTACGCCACTGAAGTTACGTATATTCGTTCTGCGTGCGATGTTTGAAAAAATTCTCATAATGGCTTCAAAATGCATGTTTCATTTATAACCCTTTTATAAACTCACTTCTCATGAAGAAACTCTCACATGAAGCAGAATATATCCAATGCAGGAAACGCTATTTGTTGATTGCAATGTATTTTTACGTCTAAGTCTACGATATGTCAGCAGACTTGAGACAAATCTATGAATCAACATCTATCTTCGAGGCTGATATTACAACGACACTCAGTTTTAATGATCACTAATGGGATGCACATTCTCGACTAATGGAAACCTCTGATCTTTTGCCGCAGGCCACCAGAATTCTAGATTGCAATTACAATAAGAAATGACGCTGGCGAAAACCCAGCGACCTTATCCTAAGGCAGCTTGATCACCTACCCAGGGCACCCACCAAATTTGGCATAGGTGTTTTATCCCTGATGGGTCCTAAGGAGGTTTGTTGGTGAAGTCATTGTTTAGGCACCTGACTAGTCGAAAAGAGATCTGCCCTTGTTCTGGAAGGAGAGATACGAGAGGATGCTCGCGGACTGAAGGAGCAAGTTAGTTCAGTTTGGAGTCTTGGAGAATTAAGTAAAGGCTTGATCTCTCAAAAAAGATGCCCTTTTCACCGATATATCTCCCCATGGGAGAACTCAGAGACTCAGTGAATCATAACGGGTTAAAGAAGAAACATTCTTCGAGATAGTGCCTACATACCATCTAACGGACTAATCATTTATTAATTAACGAACTTTTCTAGAGTGCATCTTACCTATTATGTTTTAAAGAGTTACATCCTAACCAAGTATTTAACACTTATTGTTTATTTAATAAACACGTTTACTGAATCATTTGTGCCTCGAACTCGGACGTTTCTATACGCGCTATCTATCCTACGTGAACTTCGAAACCTTACACCCTAATCAAAGTGATTTATCTGTTATGATTCATAAAAACATCCGTGTATTCCAAATCCTTCCATTTATTTTATGCATAATTATCTCCAAAATCCTTGTCTATCTATTCTTGACAGCAAAAGTGAAACCTATAGAACGAGTTCGACACCTGGTGGTAAAAATCCAATTTTTTTCTTTTTAAAATCATGTTCTTTTATTTCCATATTTACATCTAGTTTGGTTAAATTTGATTCAAAGCTTTTATCCAACCGTTTTTATCAAAGCAAAACTAAAACTGATTAAAAGAAAATGTTATTTCTATTTTATGAAGTGTAACTGAGTTATATCTTTCAAAAGACTAAGTTTAATCGCCTTAAAAATGAAAAATTCGTACAACATAAAGTCTACTAAGACTACAGCATAAAGACCATTCCGATGTGTAAATAAAGATGAAAGATAATGTACTTGTCGTATTAAATAAATAATGTAATTGTGATTTTAGAATAATATTAAAAATTTTAACAATTCTTCATTTTCAGGAACTTATCTGTTTCAAGATTACGAAAAGCAACTTGTTTTCAAAACAGATTCTGGTACATCTCGACCAGGTTTCATGATTCGAGTAAATCAGGTGGATTGTGCATCACCCACTACAGAACCACCTGTGCCGCCTTCTAAACCATGTGACAGAACTTTTATAACATCTGCTTTTGAAATTCAAAGCGATAACCATCCTGAGAATTATGATTCTCATCTCAGATGCAGTTATACCGTATCTAGAGCACATGCAGGCGTTTGTGCGTTAGAGTTGACTTTTATAAGCTTTGATGTTGAAGCAAGCGACGGATGCCAGTATGATTATCTAAAATTACAAGACGAAAAGCTGTGTGGTATATATCCGGCAAATCTCAAAAGTAAGTTTAACTGAAGCCCATTACAAAAATTGAAAACAGTTATCTATCCTATAGTGCGCATATATACACAGAGTGCAAAGAGCACGAGACCATTATTTGCTCATTGAAATATATAGAAACAAGGGAAAGATAGCAAAATTGAGATTGTCAATGTAAACTTTTCACATTACAGGTAAGAAATGTTCCAACCTGAATCCGATAAAAGCATTTTATCAACCTGAAACTCAAACCGAATTACCGACACACTTCAACTCGAATCTGAAATATTTAAACCCAAACCCAAAGTGAAAGAAAATTAATTTTTATTTTAATGCAATACTAGAAAAATAATTTACAATTATAGTTGCAATATCAATTTTATCTTTTTTTTTCTTGTATAAAATTGGACACACATGTTATGCACTCTTATATTCAGTGTAAAAAGTAACCGGAATTGTTAAATAATCACAAAAAACTTATTTTTTATCAAAATTTATTTTGATCATTTATTTTTTTTATCAAAATTTATCTTAGGCGCCCTTAAAATAGGTCCTATTGAGTTAAATACAAGTTATGCCAACGGCCCAATCCATATATTTTTCATAGGCAGATTGGGATACATAAAAAAATATGTATGGCCTTTAGTTCCTTCAACAAATTTTCTTTTATGTCCTCAATTGACCCAAAAAATGAGGCTCAAAGTAGTATTTTTAGCTTCGATAACAGAAAAAAGTCACACGAGACTATATCATACGAATATGGTCCTATAACAGTCGTTAAGGTTTTGGCCAAAACCTCTTGCAGGCCAATATTAAAAAATTGTGTTCTTTCGAAATCAGCTGTGTGGCGATGCATTTCATGCTTAAATTATTTGTCATAATGTTGTGAACGAACTTAAAATGTATGTGAGACATCTTTAGCCAACTCTCTATGTCTCATACGACGATTTTCCAGCAACACTTTCTTGAATTTATTCGTTTTAGAATCACCGTAGACACTAAAGTTTGACGAGATCGAGACAAATCAACTACCGTATCTCGATCCCCTTTGAATCCTTTGTACTATTAATAGGACTAATTTTAACACGCACGATTCATTGCAGGTATTCTGTAACATTTTCAATGATTTGGCACAGAAAGATTTCTTTGAATCACAAAATTTAAAGCTAATTCTTTATTCAACTAATTTTTCAATTGTAAAAATCACAGAGCATTCTAAACTATCTCTTAAAAATATTTGCTATCGACACACTAAGTCACAGATGGTGCTCAAACTCACCGTTGTGATTTAAAATACTGGTCCCAAATTACAGGGAAGAAAATTATCATGTTATCTTTTAAGTGCGTTTTTTAAATAATAAATTCCGGGTATTTTTTACACTGAATGCACATCACTCTGTTGGCTCATTTCCATTTGAGCGAACATACGTTGAGTCTCTACTGTCGGATTCCTAGCCATTGCTGTTAGCACATGTATTGATCATCTGTTGCCGTCTTTGATCTTCAAAATCTGCTTGCATCGGCGATAGAATATGTTCCTTTAAATTTCATAATGAGTTTGGCTACGGTGACATCTATTATCTGCTTTCTATGCGTTGCATTGAAAGTACGTGTTACATTAAAGGTGGTACTACTCCCAGTGAACAGAATAATGTCAATCCGTTCTTTCTTCGTTACTGATATATCTTTTCAATCGATTCACCTTCTTGAAGACGAAAAAGAAATTAGTAACCTCTTAAGCAATAGAATGGAGGCTTATGACTTACCTTGTTTATTTTTTTCCTTTGAAAAATGGATCAACCCGAAACCGACGCGAAAGTATCAAAACCCAACTCGAAACCGAGCCGGACTCGAAACATTTAATTCAACTCAATCTGCAATGAAAACAAAAAAGCGTCACTCGAATTGTTAGTCGTGTCGGTTTCATGTAAAATCAAGTAACCCAGCCATATTCAGAGACAAGCTTCAATCAAACATTTTTTAACCTTAAACCGACTCGGACCCGAAATACTCTAACCCAAATTCGACCCGAAACCAAAAGTAAAAATTTATTCCATAACTTATACAATTTTGGAAAAATATCCGACAATTGTGTCTCTAATATCAATTTTATCTTTTTAAACTTCTTTTTGAAAAATCGAATGAATCCAAATGTGGAGCAAAAAACAAAACTAAGATGAAAATAGTCCGAATTCGAAACATTTAAAGTTAACTCCACCTGATGCAAGACTCTAAAAAGAACGCCTGTTTCTTCTATAGAGTTTCAAAACACGTTTTATCCAAAATTAAATAAATCGAGTTTTTTATATCAATCTATGCTATTGTTGAACCTGCATCGAAATGCGAAAAGGCAAGTTTTTTCATTTATTTCTGGCATTATAAAATCTTCGTTTGCAATGAAAACCAATCGATGCAGTCAGAGGTATTTCACGATTTTTAAAAATTTAATTTTTTGAATAAGGCCAGCTTTGAAACTCATTTCCACATAGATGTTTTTGGTTATTGATAAGAAAAAAAAATAAGTTTATCAGTTAGTTTTTCAGGTTTTATATTTTATATTAAGATTCTCCATTAATTTTTCTGAAAATGAGTAAGCTGTTTAATTATATTTAACATATTTAAGGATTTTTTTTTTTTTACTATAAAAGGAATTTTCATGTTTATTCCCCCTTAGGATTGATTCCATTTGAAGGACCCGAAATAGTGATAGAATTTCATTCTGATGGTGCCACTTCTCGACCAGGATTTCATATTAGGGGCCAACAAATGGATTGTGCTCCTGCTATTGGAAAAGCAACACCCCCAGATGTGGATGGTGAGAAGAATTTATGTTATTTTCCCTTGATCAAATTATGAATTGTTTCAAATTATGCATTACTTTTAAATCTGAGAAAATAAATATTGTATTTTCATTTTTTCGGAAGTTTATAGGTTAAAAGAAATGCTGCTCTAATAATGATATCGTTTGCTATCACATATTTTTGTTTCAATGAGTAGTTATTGCTATTTTATAAAGTTTTGAGTTAATATTAATTTTGTAAACGAATCCTCTTTTTTCTATCAAATGAATATTACTAAATGCTAAATGCAACTTTTACATATTTCTTTAAATGTTTACAGAATTTGTCACATTGTGTTACATCATTACACATTTAAAGAAAAGAAAATGATGTAACACACGCTTAATTTAGTCAAGATTCATTTCACGTATTGCATGTGCATGCGCAATTTTATCTCACATGTTTAATTTTACTAATTATCTTTTTAGAAGCTAGACGTAGCTTTCTATATCTCAGCGTTTGAATATAAATACCAGATGCATTTTAATTCTTCTGTCGCCAGTAAATCTCTTTGATCGAGGCCGCAAGTGATTTGCGGTCTATAAATTCTTTCTCTTCTTCACATCTTAACGGTTGGCGTTGGTTAATTATATCCCAATAAATTTTCCTCTATATTAAATTTTTTAGTGTGTTTTAATGCAATGGTCGCCCGTTGGAAAAACTCTATGCCTTCTTAGTCAAAATTTCTATTTATACTGAGAGTCGATTCCATAACAACAATCTTCTCGTTTCTGGTGTTACTGTGTTTATCAATGTACTCTAACCAACAAAAACTCATACTTATAAAATTTACATTATTTTTTAAAAAATATATCTGCACTGACCGAAGTTTAAAAACTTTATAATATAAATAGGAAGTAATTACTTTTTTAACCTTTAAGAATAAAGTATTTTAAATAATATTTTTAATATTTTGACAGGTATAAATTGTTCATTTAAAGCACATGATACTCTAACGTCCAGTTTAAGACAATGATGTTGTAATTTTTTTGTGAAATACTAATTTATAAAGTAGCATAATTTAACTTATAAATTTATAACCCTTTATATAAAACTATTTTTCATAGTTTATGCACACTAGAATAGTTACATATAAAAAAAAAATACATAATTTGTTTAAATTTATATTATTTCGTTAAGGCATAATTTCAATTTAGGCATTATGGTTATTTAGAATGTTAAATATTGATGCATTTACATTTCTCTTAAATAACTCTAACAAAGGTAAAATCGCCTGAACAATATAATAGAAGGTGTAATCAAAATTGCACGGATAGTTTATTTCAAACACTTTGTATAGAAGCTAATATAAATTTGTACGAAACACAATGTGTGAATCTCAACTATACATACATATTTTTACAAAAGCTTTTCCACTGTTAAGAATTCCAGAAGTTCATTTTTTCGTTGTATCCAGTATCATTTCTAAAATGGGAGAGGGGGCAGGGTTTTTTCCATAAAGAGTAAAATAAATTAACATTTTTTTTTCCTATTTAAAATCATACATATCAACTGCTTTTAAGAAAATCACATTGTATTACAATTTGAATAAATTAGTTCAAATTTGCCACTACATCATCGTAAGGTACCGTAAAATGGGGTGAATCGGAACAATTTTCAACTTTAACGTAAAAAAAAAAAAAAAAAAAAGCAAAAACTGATTTTTTAATTTTTTTCTACTAGAAACTTCGGTTTTGTTTTGTTCTATACTTTGTAAGCAAAAATGAAACATTTTTACTGTTTATATATATATTATTTATTTTTTTAATGGTGTTCCGATTCACCCCGCAGATAGGAGTGAATCAGAATAAATGTTATAATTTTTATTTATTCCAATTCAAACTTTAATAGGGTTAATAAAAACAGGTAGTAATGATAAGGGAGGAAAGGAACACGTAGTTACTGTGAAACCAAGCCATTATTTTATATAAAAGTAAAGATATGACTTTTTAAAAATTAGGAAACAACTTTGAAATCAAGCAAAAATTAAAATTTATTTTAAGAAATTATATTTGAATTGCAGAATTAGAATTTAGTACAAATTCAGCCCTGTTTTGTTTTAGCCTTTACTAGTAGTCATTAGGTAAGTGAATCCATTGAGTAGCTCCAATCGCTGCATGTATTAATACGATCTAATAATATGCCCTCATCCCCAGCCCTAAGTACTGTTTGCATCCCTCTCTTTTTTAATTGGTTTTTGATTTTGAGATGTTTGAGATTTTTAATGTTGTGGATGTCAGAGAATAATTCTGTGCAGTTTTTCTAACTAATTTTCTATTTTTAAATTCTTTTATTGTGTGTTTCATGTCTGTTGGATTAGGCGTTGATTTTTTTTTTTTTTGTTTAACCCAGTAATTTCTTGCCACCTTTAAACTCTTCAAGTAATTAGAATTAACAAAATATTATCACAATACATATTCATACATATGTTTTCATATATTACATGAAAGCATTACTATATAGAAAAATAAACCATGAGAAAAAACGTTCTGATTCACCCCGTAAATCTTAAACCTCTGATGTTATAAGCCATTTTTCATTTTTTCATTATGTAGTTTAGAAATAAGTAGAATTTAATACTGCATATCGTTTACAGGTCTATCATTAATTAAAAATACCCTCTCTTAGGTTTAGAATACAAAAAATACTGCAGTTACATACACAGTTTTGAAGACGTTGAAAAAATGAGGTTTTTGAGGATCCTCTTGAAGTTTTTTTAAATACCCAGTAGTGGTACCAACATATCAAAAGTGAATTTCCCAACTCTCAATGTTATTACTTTTTTTAGAAAAAAATTTGCAACTAAAAATATCATCGCATATATTTATAATGAATTTATTTGTACGAATGGGAAGTTTCGTTCCTATTCACCCCGCTGTTCCTATTCACCCTATTTTACGGTACGCTTTTACCAAATATTCAATAAAGTATGAAACCGTATGTATATGAGCATGCTCTTTGGGTCTGAGAAAAAAACCCAGTATATGTGTACTACTGAATTCGTGTACTGCTGCAAAGCTCAAGCGCACAATTTTTGAAATGTTGATTTGAGGAAAATAATCTTTAATTCAAAAGCTAAGTGGCACTATTAATTAACTTTAAATCTTACTTCTGTACTAATATTTTTAATAACCCTTTCGGGTCTGATGTACTATTAATAATACATGTCTTTTCATTTAGTATTATGCTGTCTTAACAATTACTTTTGTTAATTATCAATATGTAGAAACGGTAGTATGTATCCATGCATTTCTTATTATGACTCCATTTATACTTCGGCACTTAGTAATAATAATAATAATAAAAGTTTGCTTAATTCCCTTTGCGAAGTTGGTGATTCCTTTCTTTTAAACACATATATCACCCTTAAATTTTAAAATGTAGTTTGTTTTCTAAGGGTATGATGTGGGATAAAAAGTAAAAAATATTAGAAAGATGTAATACTTGCCAAACCCTGTTGTGATACAATATTCTCCAAACATGTCCGAAAAAATCTTCCCTAGTTTCTTGTCTTATGAATATGAATGGAATAATATCTAAAATAATTATATTCCTCATATTTCAGACAATGACATATTTGTTAAATTTCAGTAAATCTTTTTGGATGGCTACTAGATAATCCAGATCGGTTTTTTCATTTTTTTTCTTCAAGTTTGAGAAGCGATTGGTAATTTCCAAAACATTAACATGCTGCATCGTCGTATTCTGAATAAGAAAAAAACTTTTTCGCCAATCGCTTCTCAAACTTAAAAAACCGATCCGGATTATCGGAGTTCTATTACCATTATTAACATAAAAGTTTTTTCTTCTCAACATTGAAAAAATAGCAGATCTGAACAGGTTAAATTCTTTATTATATTTCTTCTCTGCAATTCGGATATCATTATGAATTACTTTAATAAGCGATAGCTAGCTTAAGTATTCCAGTGGTGGAAAATTGGCGCACAGGTAGAGTCTATTGACTCCACAAAATTTGTATAGTTTTCTTCAGTTTGATAAAAATTCTAAAATTCTGTTATTAAATAAGTTAAAAAATACTACTTAATTTTAGTGGTGTCAATAGGCTTCATTTTCACCACTGGTATTTATAAAACGTGAAAACGAGAAAATGGATTTTTGAAGGTTTAAATTAAGGTTATTAGTAAATTTTGATGAAAACCGATATTCCCGCAATACTTTAAATTAATACGCTCATTAAAAGAAGATGTACGTTTTAGGTGCGTTCGTAATTATGTAAATACGTAGCATCTATTGTTGTCGCTCAGTCCGTCCGTCTGTCCGTCTGTCTGTCTGTCCGTCCGCATATAACACCGCTAAAACTACCCAACCGAATCGTTTGAAATTTAAAATACATAATTATAACATAATTTTATCGAGTCATTTCAAATTTTATGAAAATCGGATGGATAGATCAATTACAGGGAGAATCAAAAGGATTCCGTTACATTACGGTCAATGGAAAAAAAAGTTTCAAATGTATTTTAATCGTTTGAAATTTAAAACATATAATTATTGCGTAATTTTGTCGAGTCATTTCAAATGTTATGAAAATAGGATGCATAGATCAATTACAGGGACAATCAAAAGGATTCCGTTACATTACGGTCAATTGGGAAAAAAATTTCAAATGCATTTTAATCGTTTGAAATTTAAAATATATAATTATTACATAATTTTATCGAGTTATTTCAAATGTTATGAAAGTCGGATGCATAGATCATTTACAGGGACAATCAAAAATATTCCATTACATTACGGTCAATGGGAAAAAAGTTTCAAATGCATTTTTATGATGTTACACTCATTCGAGCATAATAGAATTGGCATGAATTTATGAAGTATATACTAAAATATGCATTCTGTACAATCTGTGATGCAAAGAATTTTTATTATTAAATTACAGGGTCACACAAAAGTATTCCACTACATAATGCTATAAGGGGAAACATTGTTTGGGGGGGGTGTTTTAATTATACTCAACTATTTCACATTTTATGAATAAGATATACGTTTCTGAGGTGTAATAAAAATTACTTTCTGTATATTTACAGGAACACAAAAAAAGTTTTCGACTACTATACTGTATCCGAAGTACGCTCTACTATATCAGCAAGATTTTAATATTTTTAAAACTTCGTTATCGTACGAACGCACCTCATTTGCTACGTTCACGTGCAATTTCCAACTTGTTTCTAATTATGTTAAGAAGACCAAAAAGGTCTGAAATGTCAAAAATTGACTGATCATGGATTAAGAGTCTTGTAATTAATTTAAATTTTATACCTTTATTTATTTATTTATATTTATACAATTAGCAGATATTTGTTAAATTGTAAAAAATAGTAACCAAAGTTTTGTTAATGTAGGACAAAATTAATCTTTGAAATATTGGTTTTCTCACTATTTTCTAGTCCAACTAACATATATTTTTCAGCCGTCATTTATTCTTTATGCTGCGTATTACGTTACTTATCAATTATACATGGAAAATAAACAGTTATAGTTAAAAATCTCATATTTTTTATGGATTTTGACCTTTTACTTACCCATCATACGTAGTATAGGGTAAGACTTGCAATCGTTTTGAAAATCGAAAAAAATTTTTTTTGACGGATTTACACGTTTTAGATAGTGGAGATTCCGAAAAACATATTTTTAGAAAAAAAAATTTGCCGTCCGTCTGTCTGTCTGTCTGTCTGTCTGTCTGTCTGTCTGTCTGTCTGTCTGTCTGTCTGTAAACGCTCTATCTCCCGAACAAATGGAGATAGAGACTTGAAATTTTGTATGTAGTTAGTATGTAAGAATGGGACGAACCCTATTTAATATCAGCAACCTCGATTATCCGGAACTATTTTTTTCGGACTCTCGAAAAATTCGTTCTGATGAAAGGTATATAAAAATTTTCGAATTTTTTTGTTCTAAGAAATGGACGTAAAAGGCAATAAAATAACACATATTTTGCATATAGAACGAAGTCAATCGGATTATTAGTTGCCGAGATATTTGTAATCCTGTTTTCCACATTCTTCGATTTTTCATGACCCTGCATTTCATTAAAATTTCAATTCAGAGGTACATTTTAATTGGAAATGAGACGCTTAATCCGATGCAGTTAATTTTTAGTTAATAGAGTTATTATTTTTGGAGTTATAAGGATGTTTCTTTTACGCAGTTCGGTACTACTTGAGTAGTTTGACGTTTTATATAATTTGTCGATATCGGTAATCAGCAGTTCTTTAATAGAGCATTACTATGTATATTAACAATATTTAAATTTTGTTTATGAATTGCAATGCATTGTATAAATAATTTTCACATGTTTTATTTTCATATACATATCCATGATGGGTAAGTATTACGGTGGCCCCCAACGACTAGTTTTATTAGTTTTGATATAAATGTTTTTTTGTTTTCAATTATAATAGAAATAAAACATTATTTAGGCAATGTATAGAAATTTAAGTAAGGCAAAGATTGTTGTATTTAAATAGTGTTATTCAAAAGCAATGATCATATAAATGCTTGTTATTTTGTGATAAAATATTAAATACATAATATTAAAATATTTTATTGATATTTATAGTGTTACGGTTACGTATTTATGACTACTGATCGTAACCCATATGATTGTACTCGACCAACACATACACGCGTAACGAATCTATAACAAATACTAGATCATTTAAAAAAAAATCTTAATTCCTGTTTTTCTTTCTATTAAAACTTTTTGAATCACTTGGGAAAAATTAATTGTACATTTTCTTTTTCAAAATTGAGTGAGATAAGCAAAATTTTGTTAATTAAGTTTTTAAATTCAGATAAAGACAATTGTTCTATCATGCCCTTCTCACCTCCCTTGCGGACGTCTATAAATGTGTATAATGGTTAGTTTACATTCCATCTTCATTTTACTTTTTGCATTTTCCTATTCTCTTATTACTAAACCATATGAGAAATCTATTAATTTTATAATTTTATCTTTTTGTGCATTAGGTGATTGTGATTTAACATTCAACAACATCAGTGGAACCTTCAAAAGTCCGAACTTTCCAGAACAATATCCAGGATCTCGTCGTTGCTTGTATCGATTTATGGCTGCTCCAGATCGTTGCAGGATTGCTTTCCAATTTTTAGAATTCAGCCTCCACGCAGAAAATGCTTTGTGTGAAACTGACTTCCTAAAAATCAATGGCATCAAATATTGCGGACCACAATTGGTCGGACAAAAGAGTGAGTAAAGGTTGATTGTGTGTTGTTCAGTTATTTAAATATTAAGTGGTACTTACGTATTAATGCCACCGCAGCAAAAGTTGCGCTAATAAAGAGCAATCTTGTTGTTCGCCCTAGAGGTCTGCACGGGCCCGGGCCTGGCCCGTGGCCCGTACCCGGCCCGGCCCGCGGGCCGGGCCGGGCCGGCGGAATCGTTCCGAATTTTCTAACGGGCCGGGCCGGGCCGGCAGATTTAGAATAGTTTTTTCAACGGGCCGGGCCGGGCCGACAAACAACATAAACGGGCCGGGCCGGGCCGGCAAAAAAATTGAACGGGCCAGACGGGCCGGGCCGGGCCGATAAAAAAAATTTTCGGGCCTGCCGGCCCGTTCTGAAGATTTAAGCAGAAACGATAAAATATGAGCTATTTTCAACGAAAATGGTTTTAACGAGAATAAGTATAAATGTAGCCATACTAGTTGGACAGCATCAATATAAAAATGCACAGTGTACCGACATCGGAGAATTACATTATGTGTAACCCATTTTAATATATTTTTAGCTGACTCATGTCGGTCCGAGATCACGCTTGCATTATTTTTCTACATATAGACTGGCCGGACCGGTACTAGACTTAATTATTGGCAGAAAACATGATTTGTAAAATTATTAACAGCGATAAAGAACTTATGTTAGCTTAGTCTTCGGATATATGCTTCTTGATGATTTTTAAATTAATTTCGCAATAATGCGAAAGTTTGACACATTTTCTGATTAATTTTAAATTGTAAAAGTATAAAAGTGATAAGCCTAACTATTAAAGGGATTTGGAATCGAATAGCGTTTTTCATTTTTGGTAAATAAAATACTTGTCTAACCTTGTTGAGATATAATAGTTTCTCAAATGATTGCAGGTTTTTCTCCCTTCCCTTGCTATTGCTTCCGGAAATTCTATTCAAAACGCTAATAATGGCAGTTATTTTATTTGTTTGCAATATTCTTAAATTGCTTGTATCAAAAAATGGATAACGCCATTCGATTATATAGTTTCTGAATAAAGATATCTGCTAATCTTATGCGTTTCTGAGAAAAAAAAATGAATTTAGAAATGTATCAGAAAGGAGCTTCTTTGAATTTAAGAATGGATTTGAAATCTATAATAAAATGATATAGAAATAGATTTATAAATCTTCTTTTATTAAACAACTTCAAAATTAACGATGTTTTTAGCTTTCTTTCTTTTTTCTTTTATTCTAAGCCATATTAATTTTTTAATGAATCTTTATTCGAAAGTTGAAAGCCTAAGAATCTAAGTAATCATTAATGTTGTTAATGTGTATTTGCTGTAAAATATACTGTAAAAATCATTCCATAGATATTTATGCAGTATTATTTAAAGGAATCTTAGTTATATGATAAAAATCTGATTTTTTTAGAAATCGTTGAAAATGTGACGGGCCAAAACGGGCCGGGCCGGGCCGGGCCTGTTTTCGCTGATTTTTGTACGGGCCGGGCCGGGCCTAAACTATAAAAATTTAAACGGGCCGGGCCGGGCCCGGGCCGAACTTTTGTGTTTTACAACGGGCCGGGCCGGGCCGGGCCGAAATAACTTTTCTACGGGCCGGGCCGGGCCTGGAAATTCCGGCCCGTGCAGACCTCTAGTTCGCCCGCGCACGCAGTTATCTTTTGGATTCCTTGTTGCCTTGTTGTTTGCTGATTTTTGACGCCATTTTTTTGTGCTACGAAAATGTGTATATGGGATTTGACAAAAAATAGACTATTTTTAATCTATGTTAAATTTTATATCGGCCCATTTTCCACCGAAATCCGATTGACTACTTTGTTTTTCTATAAAGTGTTTTCAATTTTGAAAGTGTTTTGATTTTAAATAAAGTGTTTTATTTTATGATTTGTCGCAAAAATTTTAAGAGTAGATTGGCGGTACTTAAAAACCGCCAAATCTGTTGCTGGGGTGGCTTTAATACGTAAATACCGGTTATGTCTTTGCACCAAAAAAGATTTATAAGCTTTGTAAAAGAGCCATAAAAATGATACAAAAAATACAATATATCAAAAATGCAATATTTCATCCATTATGAGCTTATTTTGTATGTCCAACAATCTTCTTCTCTACTTTTCCTTTCAATGAAATCGTTCTCTTACTTCTCGGCTTGTCCGATCTTTTTTCCTATTGCTTTGCAATATGTATTTACCTTCGAACCAATGAACTGTGAAGATTAACCTTCAATAGGTCCATATTTCGAACCACGTACGGCTTTACACTTAATGAGGGATCAAATTTACACAATGGTCTCAAATGGACATGTTTTGTTTATTTTATTATTTCCATAGTACTGTTATACAAATTTTTTTATAGTTAAATTATCTTATGTAGTCCTTTTAGTAAAAATATTTTATTTTTTTTAACAGAATGTCGTGTTTTAGTTCATTCCAATAAATATTTTATTTTTCAAACACAATTTTGAGTTTTTTTCACCCAAATAATGACTATTTACCAATTCAGATTGCTATTGAAATAAATCTCACCAATATGAATCATTCTATTCTGAAGCCTGGTTAAAAATCGGATCTGAAACAGGTTAAAAACCGATCACTTACTGTGACGTCAAGTCACCGATGACATTGGTCAATTCGTTGCAGCCCGCAGGACGCGCTCAAAGTATCAAATATCTCATTAAATTAAATAAAGCGCAGTTTTGGCTGCAAGACCTTATTTTATTAAATGTAATCAATTACCTTTATCTATGTTTTTTTGCGAGAAATAACTTAGAAATCGCCACCAAGCGATTTAGTACACTTGTCCACAGCGAGATAAATTAGAGACATGTTATTGGGAAACATCCGTTATGATTTTATGTGTTTTAAATATTCTTCTAAATCTGCTTATTAAATTGCAGATTTTAGTGTGGATTCAACGCCAATTTAACATGAACGGAATTACTGTGCAAGGTTAAAGTTTTCTTTATATGAGAACAAAAATTCTGGGCACTTTTTATTCAAAAATTCTTCAAAGGTATGCGTTTTACATGTCTAACCTTTAAGATTCCACATTAGGCACAGAAAAAGACCCGGATGATAATGTAAAGTATATGTG
Organism: Maratus speculifer; assembly: GCA_964019185.1. NCBI lineage: Eukaryota > Metazoa > Arthropoda > Arachnida > Araneae > Salticidae > Maratus > Maratus speculifer. Next base: position 272,013,220 of record OZ025289.1, on the reverse strand, counting down.
GGCGTTTTTTTTTTCAAATATCTCGCTCAAATTTTAATATTTTTACAGGATTTTTTTTTTTTTTTTGCATAGGAAAGCTGAGAACGATCTACATCCGTCCTAGTTCTTACTTTTTCAATTTTGGTTTCAAATTAAAAAAAAAGTACTTTAAATTGCAAAACCGGTTTAAACTGGTTCTGAAATTGAAACTATCATAATACAAAAAATATGTAAGCAAATTCGAAAAAGTAAAAACTAGGCCGGTTGAAGATCATTCCTCAGCTATACTATGCAAAAATTTCATGTAAAAACATTAAAATTTGAGCTAGATGTTTGAAAAGAACGCCCCCATAGGCTTTATATTATCATCCAGATCTTTTTTTGTGGTTAGTGTGGGGCCTTAACACAATTCTCTCCTTCCAGTTTATTAACTTACAATACCATTTTATGCAGTTAAATCTGGTTAACATGAACACACTTAACGTGAATTACTTTTAACATGAATTGTTTTCACAGTTCCCTAGAAAGACGAATACAAAGATTTGAAATTGATAACATCAATTACTGTTAACATGAACGAAATTTTGATTCTCCTTGATGTTCATGTTAACGAGGTTTGACTGTTAATTATTTCTTGTGGAGTCCATCATGTTGTCTTGTAGAACTCTAGAATTTATCCCGCATTCAGAAATATTGACGTAGGTGCTTGTAGAGAAAAATTTGTCTACTTTTAGTTTTTGGTGAAGATGTAGAGATAGCTCCATATTTATTCAACTCTGGTTGGAATTGTAACGAAAATTTTGCAAGTTTCTAACTATATAACTTTTAATACCACATTTGAATAATATTTTACAATTTATTTTAGATTTTATCATTCCTTTTTTTTATATTTTTTTAGGAACAGTGACATTTTATGGTTATCCCAGAGAAGTAAATGTTTCTTTCGAAAGTGATGATTCCATATCAGACAAAGGATTCTATGCTGTCTACAGACAATTACCGTGTTCTCCTGCCATTGGTAATTGCTCCTTAATATAATAATCATCTTCAAAAATTTAACATTTTGGCTGCCACGGCAGTTTTCAGAAATTTGGCCAAAAATGACAATTTCATTTTATTACATTATCTTATTAAAAACTCTAATTCTAGTCCACAGGTATCATCAAAAATCATAAAAGATTTTTTAAAAGGGTTTACGAATTACCTCGTAGTTGGTGATTATATTTTTTGAACGTTTCTTAATAAATTTTCTGTTTATGCAAGAAAGCAATGATTTTTTGTTCTTTTCCCAGAAGCCATCTATCGATATCAACACTGATATATTACGAGTTTAGTCGTAGCTGGACAAAAATGGCAAGTAAACACAGCACGAAATAACTCGTAGTTGGCGTCCTAGAAAAGAACGCAATCTACGAGTTATCTCGTAGTTGGCAGTAAACGTGTTAATGTTAAAAAAATAATTTCTGTTTTGACATTTTAAAAGTTCTGTTTAATCTTCCAGTAAGCGCGCAGATGCAGATGTTTTTAATAAATGTAAATTTTCAGAAATTTACTTTCAGAAATGACCCCAAAATTAAAACTCAATTTTTATTGTTGACAGGTATAATAGTTCTTCTAACATGACTCTCTGTTATGCATCATTTTTGCATTTTTATTATGCAACCTCTGTCTGCAGAAAAATACGTTACTCTTTCTCGTGCAAAAAATTTTAGCGCGTCTGCTGAAAACAATTTACACATTATCATGTACACTCATGTCCAAAATTAAGATCACAAACATAAAACCTGTGAAGACTAATGAGCTATTGAATGTGTTGCCCCGAAATTTGGCGCAGATGTATATTACAATGGGAGAAAGGATATAGCAACATAACAATTTGGAAAACATTTTAATTGTGAATTAAGAAACAGATATATCAAGAAGTGTAAAATCATGAATTAGCGATAAAGCATTTAACTCGGAAAAAGTCTGTTTAATATGGAATGTGATCACCGTGCACTGCTATACAAACCTTACAACGAGATCTAATACTGTTTATGAGGGTGTCAATAAATGTTCGTGGCAATAACGCTCATTCTTCCAAAAGCGCGACTTTTAATACTTAGCGGTTCCTAGGAGACGGTTTACGCTGTGCAGCGGGTCTTCCTAGATAATCCCAAACATGTTTAATAGGATTGAGGACCGAAGACCTCGTGAGCCAATTCATATAGCGAATATTCCCTTCATTTAAGAATATCATCAACAATGTGAACTCTGTGGGGTTTCGCAATATCGTTCATAAATATGAAGCCGGGATTACAGCACCCTTGAACGACCTCACATAGGCTTCAAGGACCTCATTTCCTATAGCAATGTGTATTGACAGTGCCAGCATCGAAACGTGCAGTGGTGTACAACTGCTGAACATTATATCACCCTAGACAAGGATTTCTTTGCCACCAAAACCGGCGATTTCTTTTACATAGGAGGGATGAAAGAGAGCTAGCTCCTCATTCTATGCAGATGAAAATTCAACGAGAATCACACTCTGCGTAATGAATATCGACTCATCATTGAAAAGAACTCGCCAACATTCTTGTTGTGTCCAAGATTCATATCTTCGGCTTCACAACAACCGAGCTCTTCTGTTCGGTGCAGTGAAAGGGAGACATATGACTGGATGCTGAGCTGTAGAGACGAGGTTTCTGAAGCCTATGTGAGGTTGTCGTCACGGATTTCATGTTTATGGATGATAATGTGAAGCCATACAGAGCTCATATTGTTGATGATTTTTCCGAAATGAGGATATCCGCTATATGAATTAGCCTTCTAAGTCTGAGGACCTGAATCCTATTGAACATATTTGGGATGGGCTAGGAAGAGCCATTGCACAGCGTAACCCCTCTCCCAGGACCCGCTATGAGTTAAAAACTGCGCTTTTAGAAGAATGGACCACAAACATTTGTTCTCAATATCATAAATAGTATGACATTTTGAGGCTTGTATAGCAGTGCACGGTTGGTAACACTCCATATTAGGCAGATTTTCCCCGAGATAAATCTTTATCTCCTGATTCATGATTTAACTTTTTTTATATACCATGTGTCTTAATTCACAATTGAAATCTTTTTTATATTATTATGTTGTTATATTCTTTCTCACAATGTAATCTACCTCTGTGCCAAATTTCGTGGCAACACAGTGATTAGTTTATCAGTTTTCATAAATTTTATGTTTGAGGCCTTAATTTTGGACATGACTGTACATGCATAATTCTTACATATTCATGTATGTACCGCGTATTGCTTTCTAAAACAAGAAACTTAAAAAATGCTTAAAAATTCTGATGCGACAAATACCTCTGAAGCCCACAGATGTGTGTTTTATATATAATGCGCACTGTGTAACAAGTGGGTAAGTGTAATCGCAGATCGCACAGAGGGTTTCATTTAACATTTCTTTCAAAATAACTTATTCTTTAATTAATAAATTAAATTGTTAATTTATAATTATTAAATTCTTACATAAATGGTAGCAAAAATAAATTTAATTTAAAAATAATTATTAAAGGAAGTTATTCTCTTTTATCAAATCAAAAATGTTCAAGTCAAATGATATATCTATATAATAAAGGGCAAATATATCTGCGCGTAACGCATACGCCATTTTGCGAACAGCAACACTTTAAAATTTGAAATGAAATTTCGGTTTTGCATTTTTTGCTACAACAATTTTTTTAATTTCTAAACGTTGCACATTTTCCATTTTTGCATCGTCGTATTGTGAAAAAAAGCACTTTTTCAGTTGTATTAAAATCATTTGCTTTTGGCGGAAAAAAATGATGTTCGCCAAATCACGTGACGCTTTCGCCTTTTCACGCCAAATATTAGAAAGTATTTTATTTTTTTACAAACTTTCTAATGTATTTCCGCCGCTAAATTTGACTGATCCTTTATTACATATATAAATAGTTTAATTAGTATTTTTTTTTCAAAATACTCTGAGTATGCCCAGTATGAAGTGGAGACCTTCCTTGTTGGTAAAACTATCATTATCAAAGTTCAACAAGTTCTTGAATTTTGAATTTATTTGTTTTATTTGGAGTGGTATACAAAACGGATTATATTTGTTTTTGCATACTTTATTGATTTTAATAAAGATGAATCAATAAAATATCATTTGATATCAAATAAATTTCAGTAAATTTTCATTTTATATAAAAAAATCTTTAAAAAAATGGTTACTATTTAAAAATATTTTATAATGGTTTTTTGTTACATAATGCATTTAACAGTAACAAAGTCTTGTTGCATTTACCTCGAATGTGGGAGAGATTCATCAGCAAAACAAATACAAAACATTTCTTCACATTCTCCTTTATTTATTACTAAACATAACTTCATTTAAAATGTACTTAGCACATGGCTTCTCAAACCGTGATTATATATGCATACCCATATGAAGAACAATAGGAATAGCAAACTTTAGGGTATTCCTAATTTTAGAATTCAATAATTTCATAATAATTTATTGATTTTAATAACTTTTTATTTTTATAAAATAGATAACCGACTAAAAAAGAAAAGATACTATTTTGAACCAAAGACTATACAAGACAAATAAATACCCCCTTAAAATACAGATATTTTACGATATCATGTGCCACATCCCCTTCCCTTTAGCATGATAACGTTATATATAAACAGCAGGGATTTAGTTGTCGGTATACGATGATATATGCAGTATACACTTTGAATTTTTTTAAGAAACATCGTCTACTATCAATTTTCTATGAAAAGCTATAGTATATGCTCTGTATTGTATATGTACTCCCCTCCGCCTTGAACGTATACCTTCACGCCTAGAGTGTACAATCTTTGCCCCACCTTTTTTTTTTTTCTTTTACGACTACACCATTGATACATAGTCCCTTAAAAACATTTGTCTTTCTTTTACTGCGCACACATTTGCCCGTGCACACGCGCGCAAAGGGAAATTCACCTACATAACACACATTTAAACAGATAATTTTCTTCTCGGGTATGTCGCTGGATGTTCATCACTTTTCTTTTAATTTTTATTCCGTTTTTCCTTTCAGGCCGGTCTCCAGCCCGTCGTAAAGATCTCAGATCTTGCAATCGCCTGTACGCATCTTTAACTTTCAGTATACTAAGCCCCGATCATCCTGAAAACTATCCTTCCGATGTTGAATGTAAGTATACGATACGTCGCCTGGGTCCTAGAATCTGCAGACTGAAGCTGTCGTTCAGAGCTTTTGATGTAGAATCGAGCGAAGGTTGTGAATACGATTTTTTCGAAATCGATGGTCAGAGATTATGTGGAACATTGCCTCAAAGTCATACACGTGAGTGTAAAAATATGTGTTCGTTTAGTTTTCATCCACTTTTTTTGACTGCATTTGTATGTACCTTTAAATAATAACAATATTAATAATTCTCTATGTAACATAATATTCAGGAAAAATGATTCATTTCCATCCAATATAGTTAATCACAAGAAACGCCGTAAAAAATGTATGAAACGTTACTCCAAAAAATTGGTGGCAGTTGCTGATTCTAATTTTATGGAGTAAACTTTTTTACCTACATTATGGTATAATTTAAGCATGTATTACTGATGTAACATTGCAATGTTACACCATTTATATCGGTTAAAGTACTCCATAAAATTGGAGGTAGGAAGGCTGTCACCAATTTTATGGTGTAACGTTACACAAATGTTTTACAGTGAAGGAAATATAAATTGAAAAATAATCAATTAAATAAAATCATATGTCGCATCTTCTTCTTCTTCTTCTTTTTTATTATTTTTTTATTTATTTTTTATTTTTTATTTTTTGCTTTTTTGGGCAAGATTTCACAAAAATGTGAATGCACTGAACTTTTAATAAATGACTCAAATTTTATTTATAAATTGGCTGTAATAGCTAATACAATTTTGTATGTTTAAAAGCAATATTTAGGGGAAGAGGATCAAGATTCAATAAAAAAAATTTCGCAGTGACTGATAAAAGTAAAAGCTAAATAATTATATTTTGTTTGCACAATATAATGATTATTTTATGTTTTGTTGCAGGAATGGTGGATTTCAAAGATTATCAAATGATTTTCACGTTCCGTTCTGATTCGGCAAATACCCGGCCAGGTTTTGTCATCAAAGTTGAGCAAGAAGAATGCCCAGACAATAAAAAACCTCAAAGGCCACATCCAGCGATAACTCAAAGCCCTCAACTTCCACCCCCTCAGATGCCTTCTATTCAACCACTTCCAAAGACTCATTTGCACTCTCATTACAAACCACATTTAGAACCACATTTCGAGATTCCAGTTGCGGAGCCACCAGTAGAGGAGCCGTTCCTTTATGCCCCACATCATCCTCTGGATTATGAACATCTTGTGGATTACCCTATTTATGAAGGGACGGCGCTTCAGAGGAACTTGCAAGTGAGTTAGTTGAAGGGTTAAATAAATTTTATAACATAGAAAGTAAAATTAGATGCATTTAATTTTTATAAATACTAGGAGATCCAATGGGGACCCTGGGTAATAGGGGTAAAACCATTTTTTTCTAACTTCAGTAAATTTTTTACATTTATTTTTTAAACTACCCCTTAACAATACGAAAAAGATATATATATCTAAAAAGTCACAAATGAATTCAAATAAAATGTTGAAAAATATTAAAAATGATAATCTAGTATTAGTAGTATTTTAAAAAATTAAATTTTAGAATACATTAAAGATTTCGCTACATAGTATAGCCATTTTGGTTCTGACAATTTCAGTGGATTAAACAAATAGTTCAATTGCATTGTTATTAATTTTAATATTACAAAAAATCTTTATTAATCTTTGAATCATTTAGGTTCTTAAAAATTCTATTAAAAATGACCTATATAAAATGAATCAAGATTAAAGGAATTTACAAAATAACAAAAAGTTTATTTTATACTTGGAGAAATATAAATGATAAATTAATTGTTGAAGAAATCGGTACGAAATTTACATGATATTTATGTTCTATAATCTAGCTTCAAGCTCTATTCTTAGACTATCAGGTTCATTCACACTGACTCACTTTATGAACAAATGACTGATTTTCTATTTTACTATGATAATTATTACTTTGTTTCACGTAAGTACCGCAAATGATTGTGTATTTAAATATGCATTCATTTTTGCTATCTTTGATGTATTTAATGTACGAAATTTAAGCATTTCTTTAATTTGACTAGATTTAAGTTTACTATGGAAAAATCTGTCCAAATTAATTAAGATTTACTATATGTTCTTTATTTCATAAACTTTTATAATTACTTATAATTATTGAATAATTACAAAATAAGTGAGTCAAAATTGATTAGTTATCTTTTTCAGGTCCACAATCAAAATTGTGATCGAACTTTTCAGCGGCCAGAATTCGAGATACGCAGTGTGAATTTTCCTCTGCCGTACCCAAATGGTCTTAATTGCAGGTACCTGATAAAACGTGCATCTGATGATATCTGCTGGGTGAAGTTGGTCTTCATAAGATTTGATTTGGAACCTAGCGATGACTGCCACTTCGATTATCTCAGCATCAATGGCAAGCGTATCTGCGGCACTCTACCTGAAGATGAGATACGTAAGTTACTGTATTAAACAAAAAGTGAAATAATTTTAATGTAAACGCGTTAGCAATATTTTTTATACTGGGTAATTTTTCTTTTTCCCTTGAAAACTTTGTGTTATCTAGAGTTGAAGGAAATGCGTAAATATTCGTTGAAATTAATCCTTTTTATACTTATTCTGTTTTTCTATAGTCTTTATTGTTCTTTACTGTTTGTCATTAATGTTGCATCTACTACGCGATCAGATATTAAAGTAGTACTTAACAAATTGTTACGAGCTTCCTATTCTTCTCAGATGAGTAACATCTTGGCGACTTTATTTAATCTATGAGAATACTATTCAAATTTTGATTTTGGGAAATGCGCATCGGACCTTTTAGGCCCAGAACATAACTAATTATTTACATATACATCGAAATTTGGATTTTTCTCAAAATATTGTGAGCTGTTAATCCACACTATAATTTAGAACCCTTTTGTTGCACTAAATTATACCATATCTATTAAGATAATATAATTAGTAATTTCACAAATATCTTTCATTCATTTCTTCTAATAATTCGATTGGTCATAACTATTCTGATATGCATCAAAACTTTTTTAATCTTCTTTTTCAAATGTTTGCGTATCAATTCGCACCTCAGCAAATAAGATGATAACATCACTTTATTAATCACCATCTTATTTTTCATTTTATAACATCAGATAAGATAACATCATTTTATCGTTTCCTTCAAATAACGAACCATTTCCAAATTTTATATTCTGCTTTAATCCTTTCGGGTCCGATTTTGTTTTTTCAATTTTTAGAAAACGTTACTTTTATGTTAATAACATTAACACTAGCTATCCAAACAGATTATTTAGAGTTTACGAACATTGTCTGAAACATTATGAAAGTAGTTGTTTTGTACTATTCAATTTATATAACAATAGGCTAAGGAAGAGTTTTCTGAGATGTTTAGGAAATATTATATTACAACAACATTTAACTGATATTACAACTTTTTAATATTTTTTGTGCTTTATTACACACGATATTTTCAGGAAAGTGATCTTTATTTTAAATATTAAGAGTGAAATACATGTTTAGAAGAAGAAAAAAAATCGCAAACGGTCCAAAGAGAATTAAGCAAATATTTATTATTATTACTATTATTAAACGCCTAAACGTTAATGAATAACATAGGAAATGCATTGAAACATACTAAAATTACTGCATGTAGTTAATAACAAAAGTATTTGCTAAAACAAAATAATACTCAATTAAATGACATGTACTATTAATAGTACACCAGACACGAAAGGGTTAAATAACAACAAGAGCTCGCGCAACCAGAAACGTTAATTTTATCTAATAATAATAAGAATAAAAATCAGAAATGCTTATGGATATTTTTTGTAGCAAAATTTCAAAATTTTGTGATAAAATAATAAAAAGGTTTTAAATTATTCGATTTTTAAATTTTTAAAACTACAAAAAATTGTCATATTTTAAAATGTTCCATGTGCATTTCTTTTGCAGAAAAAAATTCAATACCTATTTGTGAGATTTTTTTATAGTTGGCATGAATTTTAAAAGTTCACGCTGAATATATAATTAAAAAATAAAATATTTTGTTAATTATGCTTCCTTTTTTTCAAAAAAAGCAATATATTTTCCTACTATAGCTATACATCCTATTCAAATAAATTTCAACATTAAAATATTTCTAAATTAAAATTTTTATGTTAACATTTATTTATTATTGTACAGAAAATATAAAACATAAATTTTAAAATAATCTGGTAATTAGGAATGCGCATAGAACGTTTCAAAGATTAGAAATACATAAAATTTTGAAAAAACAGCATTTTAAATAAAACAAATTGCGTAAATATGTACTGCTTTTACAGATGTAAAAGCTTATATCTCAACGAAGATGCTTCAGAATTGAAAAATGCTTTTTGCATCAGATAGATTTGAACATCTAGTTTCATAATTCTCGAAAAGAAAAAAAATATATTTCTTTGTTAAATTTTGTGATTTTAGATGTGCACTGTCGCCTTAAGTGGTTGCGTATTAGTTTACACTTCAACTAATAAGATATTTCATAATATAACTTTATAGTTCCTTTTAAATAAAGATTTCCAATTCAATGTTCTATTTTAAATAATAACAAGAGATCGCACAACCAAAGCTGTTAATTTTCTCTAATAATAACAGGAATTAAAACGTTGGCTATTTTTTATAGCATGAAGATATCCTTTAATGAAGTTACTGAGGAACTGAAATGTTTTAAAAGGATGGATTACTGCACGTACTTTTGATATCCCCAAGTTAAATTGGCTCTGAAAGGCCTTTCCTTTTAAAGGAATATTCAATATTCCCTATAAAAAATGATGCTCGAAATACTTATACTTATTTTTAAAAACTAGCATAAAACAATTAATTTTCATTATTTTTATGGGCAGTAATTGATATAAGTGCATTTTAATTGGGCTTTGCATCAAAAATAAATTTGAGTATGCTTATGGGATATGAATAAAATCTATTATCCAAATATATTAAGATCTGCGAGTAGTTATTGCTTGAAATGTTTTTCAGTGAAGCTATACGTTTTGCAACTGAGCTTTTAAATTTTTTTCTGTAGAAAATACAATAAACTGCTTTTGCGCATTCAGAACTAATTGCTGCTATGATAAAACGTTAGGATCAGATGGGAATAGATTTAATACATGCAATGTAAAAGTTTCTCTTGGCAACAAACGCATGTATTGTTACAACACTTGCAGATTTTCGGAAATAAAATTTGACGCCAAATTATTTCAGAAAAATTTTATGAATCACCTCACAGCAATCCGCAAGAGTCAAAATAGCAAAATTGGTCCGGATTATTTGTGATTTTCTGATTAAAAAAATGTATAAATGAACTTCATCCACTGTACGTGACTGTGTAATATGTCATGCCATTGCCTACATTATTGTTTTTGCATTTTTACAGAGTTAATAATCGCCAATAAACTTTGAAAAAAAAAAGTTTCATAATGCATATACATGTGCATAATTTTTTTTTTCTTTTTTTGGAATTTGTTTACAAGTATTACCCGCATATTATAATTATTAATATTGCATACTCTGAAGTTATTATAATGCCTTAATCAGTCAGACAGAAATATTTATTTATCTAATTTGGTCTAAATTTGTCTGTGTGTTTATTTCTAGGAGCTTACCTCTTCAACTCCGATGAAATTTCAATGTACTTTCGATCAGATGGTGCGAATGCCCACCGCGGATTTTTAATTAGAGGTGAACAACTGAAATGCAAGCCAAAAGGACAATATCCTCCAAAAAGTAAGTCAAATATATAAGAATCTGAATATTAAAAACATTTATTGATACTTTTCCTTTCACCGGGTACAGATGTTGTCAACCGCTTTTTTGTTTCTTTGTAATGATTCACTACGTCATGTGTAAGCATTTTTACTTCAGATCTGAAAAAAAAATATTTATAATGGTGGTAATATAGTTAGTAAATTGTTTTAAAATTGAATTGGTGTAAAACATGTTAAAAAAATAAAAATAAATCAAAAAAAGTAAAATAAATAAAATAAATAAATAAATGAGCACAAAAAATTTGAGGCATAAAAAATGAGTGAAATAACTTTCTTAAAACAGTAAATAAAACAAAATGACCAGCAAAGTGAATGCAATGTAATGAACTTTTTTCTATTTATAAAAAAAAGATATATTGAAATCATTATTATTTCTTTGACGATATACCTTTTGATATGTTTAAGTTTAAATATCTTAAAGTATATATAGACATATTTAGAAACGCTTAAAACTCCAATCATCTGGATTTCTAAATATTTGTATTGGTACTAAAAAAAGAAAAAATGCATTTCAAAAAGAAAGGGAAAATATAAGTGCAAGCTCAATGAATTTGTTCGTCAAAGTAAAGTTTCCTTGAAATTCTATTTTAAATTAATCTGAATTTTTTGTTTAGTTGAAATTTTAATTATATTGTAAGAAAAACGAAGTTTGCTGAATTTCTCTTTCCATTGCTAACTTTGTTGTAGTAAAAATGAGCCAATATTAACATGAGCCAATTCTACTAGTCTTATATTATTAGACAAAAGCGATATTAGAGAAGTTTTTATTTCGTAACAGAAAATTCATTTAATTATTGATCCAACTATCCGAATGGCGTAGAAAGAATTTTAATGTAGATAATTCGAGTTTCGCCGGATTTTGTTCTAATGATAGGCAGAAATTGTGTCGCCACAAATTAGCATTATAACAAACAGACATTCCATATTAAAATGCATTTAATTTCCATAAGAATTGCATTAAAACTGCGAAAGTTATCTATTTCTAAGTTTTCATTATAATTACGCGTATTGGAATACTGATAAAATAAACAAATATTTAATAACATCTGGCTTATAAGACATCTGCATAAATCATGAAGAGGCAGTACTTCCAGTGTGTATGATGACGACTGAAAATAATATTTCGGCGATTTATCCTTTGCATCTCCGTAACAAATACCCATTTATCCGTTATTATAAGTTGTCATTTCTTATTTTTGATCAATAACTGATTCCAAAATAGGTAGTTTTAAACTTGCAGTTCCAGCTGCAAAAAACAAAAAAAAAAAAAAAAAAAAAAAAAAAAAAAAAATGTTTCAAATGTTTTTTATTATATGAAAACAAATTGATGAGAAAATAGTTATTTTTATTAAAAGTCACAAAATTAAAACTTTTATTCTTTCCAAGAGTTCTGTAAATTATATTATGTAGATATTTCTCCATGATTCCGCAAATGAAACATTAAAATTCCACTTTTCTATCAAAAATGAAACGTACCCTATGATTTGGATTTCATGAATTTTCGACAGTTTCTAATGCTAAAACACATTTGTAGTGACAGAAAATGCAGAAAATTTATAAAACTCATCATACTTGGTGTATATAAATGGATATTTCAAATTTACAGGGCTTATAAAAGAAATAAAAAAATAAAATAGAAAGTAAAATTCTTGTTGTTTATCGGAAATAAAAAAAAAATAGTTGAAAATTTAAATGCAACACAATTATAATTGTTCAGTATGAATCCTTCCAGAAACGCAAACGGTATCAAGGCGATAACTTCTCATATAGGGGGAACGGGGGCACATTGATACAGCTTTTTTCTAAGAATTTTTTTTGGTGTTCAGAAAGCAGAAATTTTAACTTATTTTTCCATATGGTGTCAGCAAAACTTGTGTAGTGTGTTATAAAAATGTACAATCTATGTTTTATATATTATTTTTGCATGTAATTTTTAAAAAATCAAAAAAAGTCATTTGTATCAATGTGCCCCTTCCCCGGGGCAGATTGATACGTCGATTGATACGACAGATTGATATATTTTGATACGTCTGGGAAAATGGAGACAAAATAACACCAATGCACATTTTTCATATAAAAATATTTAGCAAACCATCTTATATTTATTTATAGAAATTCAAATCGCCCACGATTAATTTGTAAGCAATACTAACGCAATCAAAACGAAATGTATAATGACCTGATGTTCAGGCTGTTTTTTGTCTGATTGTTGGCTGTGGTAACTTTGTCATATCTGGCACTGAAACCCCAGCATTATCTTCTTTCTTAGGAAAGGTGAAAAAAAATACCAGATTTTCTGTTTATAAATCGGTTTATAAACAAAAACTAAAGGATAATTATATTAAAAATTCTGTTTATAATATAATTATCCTGTGTTGTTCTGCAGCTTGTTTCTCTTACTTAACATTTCTCATGTCGAAAATACTTTTTTCTCTGGAGAATCGATATGAATTTGAGATTTCCCAGGCTGCTGTCCTTTTCTTTTGTTAATTCTACTAGCACTAGATGTTGGGTGAGTTCGTACATCTTCTGTTTGCAAAAATACTATAAAATGTTATACTATAATATAAAGCAATTAGAGCTATTTCACTTCAATAAAAACTAATATTAGAAAATTTTGGCAAAAAATGGTTGGATTAAGGAGTATCCTTCTATAGTAAAAAAAAACTAGCCTTAAAAGGAATGACTCCCGGAATGATGCTGATGTGGAAGATTTCCGGAACTAACGAATCCGGGTTGTCCACTCCTTCTATGAGTCGAATAGACCAATCAGGAAAGGGCTCCGTCTATGCATCGCCATATGGGTTACCACAAAGAGAGGAAAGGTTACCATCGCCAACAATCGCCAAGTTTGTCGCCAACTTGGCGATATATCGCCAAATTTGGCGACCAAAATTAGTTGTCAAAAGTGACGCCAACTTGGCGATAACTGTAATATTTCGCCAAATTTTTAATTTCTTTACAACACCAGTCGTTTGATACATCATTTGAGAGGTTTGCAACTGCTTATTCATATAATGGATGTATTGTGTGTTATCCCCCATTCTGCTCCCCAGGGGGGACACATTTTTATTTTCTTTACAACACCAGTTGAGTGACACATCATTTGAAAGGTCTGCAACTGCTTATTCATATTATGGATGTGTTGTGTGTCATCCCCCACTCTGCCCCCCAGGGGGGCACATTTTTAATTTCTTTACAACACCAGTCGTGTGACATCATTTGAGAGGTCTGCAGCTGCTTATTCATATTACGGATGTTTTTTGTGTCGCCTCCCACTCTGCCCCCCAGGGGGGCACATTTTTAATTTCTTTACAACACCAGTCCTGTGACACATCATTTGAAAGGTCTGCAACTGCTTATTCATACCATGGGTTATTGGCGAGCGCAGCAAGCAGGGGTAGACAATAATTTGGAATCGCGAAGCGATTACGCGGGGGGTTGGCGAGCATAGCGAGCAGGGGGGCGGGTCCCCCCTAGTATGGTAAAAAAAAATAATAAAAGGTAGTGAAAAAAGGAGCTAGAAAAGGATTTAGGTTGTATCAATGTGCCCCGACATCGACTGTATGAATATGCCCCATACAGCCATTTTGAATAAAATGAGTCTCAAATCCAACACTTCAGAATTTATCTAACAAAAAGGAATGAGGAGCTGATAAAGAGTAGCTTTACTTGCCAGGGAGAATATTATTTTCGGTTAAAAATACTGGGACAGTTGTATAATACCATTTCAGTTGTAGAACTCAAATTTACTTTTGACCTACAAAAACAATTACCCGTTCCATTACATCAAACTACTGAATCATTCCAAGACTTTCTGTATGTAGCTTAGTGCACTAGTATCACTTTTTGAAACTGTTGTGAAACTTTCTGTAATGACCCTGTGTGCAGTACAGGGTGTGTATCAATGTGTCCCAGTTCCCCCTATTTTTTTCAGCATACCCGGTGTGACTTTTTAAATGACTGGGGTGCAGCTTTAAATGTTGCATGTCCTAAATTTTTAATCTTCATTTGGTAGCCATCGAACAAACACCTGAGCTTTCTTAAGGATCTATTAAAAAATAATGATAATAAATAAGATGAGTTATTGTACCGCTTCGATATTGTTCGTATTTCTATAGTGGCTTACATTGAACTCTTATAACTGTGTTGAATTTAAACTTTCAATTGTTATTTTTGATTTCCAATGAAGAACCAGATTCCATTTTTGTACTGTTTGATTGTTTTCTTTTAAATCCCTGCAAATTTGGGAGATTCATACTACACGCATATATATCGTACACCTGTATATTGTAACTGTAAATTAAATAATATGTTTAATGCATGAAAACGAAAATTTTACTTATTAGGGCATGCAGAAAGTTTTATTAAATACAACTTACAAAAGCCAGGGAACTATAAAAAAGTTTCAATTTCATAACTTTATTTTTATTTAATTCATTTTTATTTTTATTTATTTATTTATTTGCGTAAATGGATTTTAATGCTATAAAAAACATTTGAAACATGTTTGGAATTGAAGCTATACGTATAAAACTAAAAGTTTGGCAAATATCTTGTGGTCAAATATAAAAATGAACAACTTGTGTTGCACCGAAATTATAAACAAGTATTCTTCCCTTAAATCAGATAAAACTTCATCATTGGGATGCGATCGCTCCTTCGACCGTGACGTATTCGTTGTCCAGAGTCCTGGTTTTCCAGATCCATACCCACCTTCGACAGACTGTGTTTTCAGCATCCGCAAAGCCAACAGGTATGTCTGTGGTCTGCGAATGACAATGCTGTCCTTCGACTTGGAGAATCAGGCAGACTGCAACAAAGATTATCTCGACGTGGAAGGAGAAAGATTATGTGGACCGATTCCTTCCAGAACAATACGTGAGTAGTTTAAACTTTTTTTTCATCAAATAAATTCGGCTGTTTTTATCTAAATCTTACGTCAAAATATTGGTAGCTTCATATTCAGAGCTCTTCAGGTCATTCAAAGAAGAACAAGTTTCAGTACGACCATCTGTCACATTATCGTATTGAAAGTTTTTCACAATCACAAATTCAACCGCAACGCAATAACTTATATTAAACAATTAAAGTGTAATGACCATGAGATAATTAATTCAGATTAACACCGTTAGTCTAGTTATAATTGAAAAAATAGTGATGGAGACATTTTCCTCAACTCAATCACAAATTCAGTCGTAATAAACGTCCTATTAACTCAAAAGGTAATTGTACAATATTGGAGGAAAATTCAAATTACCACAGTGATGATTTTAACTATTATGAGGTTCTATGAATTTCAAAATTCTCTTGAGTGCCGCAAGAATTAAATATTAACGATACGGCAAACCTTTAGTGAGATGGATCTCAGAGAACCTGTCAAGAAATAACTTCCATCTCAATGCGGCCAAGGTAAATGAAAGAAAAAAAACTCGATTATGTTTTTTCGTTTATAATTGCTTCTTTTTTCTCTTTTACTTACTTAATGTTTACTATTGAATTAAGCATTCAAACTTTGGCTAAATTTTGGCTATTGCCTTTATTTTGTAACATATTTTATGCTTCTAAATTTCTCATCGTAGTCTGTTTTTGGAATTTCTTTTCATACTTCTTTTTTTAATCAAGTGCATTTAATAATATTGGATGCATATTTTCTATTGTATTCTTATTACTGGCTAATTTACATTATTTTTGTTCCTTACTTTATATCTTATTATCTAATAGTTATGGTAAATGCAAAAAAGTTTTATTATATTAAACTTTCTGAATGAGTTGCTGCAAATGCGGATTTATTTATGGAAAATATTTATTTTGTTTCATTTCTGAAATCATTATGCGATTGATAGTTTTTAAACATCTATAAAAAAGTTCTTTTTTTTAAATACATTTCAGATTAAATAAGTTCAAAATACACAAATTCACTGCTGCAATATACACATTTGCTTGTTATATATATACAGGATGTCCCAAAACGTCGTTTACAAACTTAACATACTGGTCTGTCATATCATGATGAACAATATTAAATAGGAAACTAAGGGTCCCAAACGTCTTCCAAAGGAGATATGCGCCATTAAAGTTTAGGGTCCAAAAATTCAAATGATTATAAAAAACAGAAAAATTGGTCGATTCGTTTGCGGTTTTCACTAAAACTATTCTTTATGTCGATATTTTCTTTAAAATAAATTATAAAGATAAATTTCAAAAAATGTCGATAGAGGGCGCTTTAGACTTTGGAGTAACGATAAACTAGTTTTTACCATTATTTTTTGCATCTCATTAAATTTTTTTAGAAGCTTAGACATAAACTTAAATTTTGAGCTCAAAATCTAAATCGTTGGAAGTGGTTAAGTAGCTCAAACTGAATTGTGGGGGGAGATTCAAATTTCAAATGATTATAAAAAGCGGAAAAATTGGTCAATTGATTTGCGATTTTCACTAAAATTATTCTTTTTGTCAGTATTAGCTTGAAAATAATTTATAAAGATAAAATTCAAAAAATGCCGATAGAGGACGTTTTAGACTTTGGAGTAACGTACAACTATTTTTTTTTTTCGTTATTTCTTGCATCTCATAAAATTTTTTTAGAAGCTTAGACATAAACATAAATTTTGAGATAAAAATCTGAATCGTTGGGAGTGGTTAAGTAGCGCAAACTGAACTGTGTTCAATGGGGGTGGGGAGGTTTAAATTTCAAATGATTATAAAAAACGGAAAAATTGGTCGGTTTTTGCTAAAACTATTCTTTATATCAATATTTTCTTGAAAATAAATTTTACAGATATCTTTCAAAAAATTCCGCCAGAAGGCGCCTTAAACTTTATAGTAACGAACAACTATTTTTAACCGTTATTTTTTGTATCTAATAAAATGCTTGTAAAAGTTCAAACTTAATTTTTTTTTTGCTCAAAATCTGCATCGTTGTGAGTAATTAAGCGGCCAAAAATTGAACTGCGTTCGAGGGGTGGGGAAGGTAACATTTCAATTCCTGAACACAGTTCAGTTTGCGCTTCTTAACCCCTCCTATCGATTTAGATTTTGAGCACAAAATTTAAGTCTAAACTTTTGCAAGCATTTAATTAGATTTAAAAAAACGGTTAAAATTGGTTGTTAGTTATTCTAAAGTTTAAAGCGCCCTCAAACGGATTATTTAAAATTTATCTTAAAAATTTTTTTTCAAGAAAATATTGACATAAAGAATAATTTTAGCGAAAATCGACCAATTTTTCCGTTTTTTATAATCATTTGAAATTTGAGCCTCCCCGCCCCCATTGAACACGGTTCAGTTTGCGCTACTTTACCGCTCCCAACGATTCAGATTTTCATCTCAAAATTTATGTCTAAGCTTCTAGAAAAAATTTATGAGATGTAAAAAATAACGGAAAAAAATAGTTGTACGTTACTCCAAAGTCTAAAGCGCCTTCTATCGGCATTTTTTGAATTTGATCTTTATAAATTATTTTCAAGATAATACTGACATAAAGAATAATTTTAGTGAAAATCGCAAATCAATTGACCAATTTTTCCGTTTTTTATAATTATTTGAAATTTGAATCTCCCCCCGCAATTCAGTTTGCGCTATAACCACTTCCAACAATTTAGATTTTGAGCTCAAAATTTAAGTTTATGTCTAAGCTTCTAAAAAAATTTAATGAGATGCAAAAAATAATGGTAAAAACTAGTTTATCATTTCTCCAAAGTCTAAAGCGCCTTCTATCGACATTTTTTTAAATTTATCTTTATAATTTATTTTCAAGAAAATACTGACATAAAGAATAGTTTTAGTGAAAACCGCAAACAAATCGACCAATTTTTCTGTTTTTTATAATCATTTGAATTTTTGGACCCCAAACTTTAATGGCGCATATCTTCTTTGGAAGACGTTTGGCACCCATAGTTTCCTATTTAATATTGTTCATCATGATATGACAGACCAGCATGTTAAATTTGTAAACGACCTTTTGGGACACCCTGTATATATATATTTATATGTGAATCCTATTATCATCAACTGCTTAAATCTAATATATCTTCTAATAACACATTCCAAAAAAACTAATGATAACATAATTGTAAACAATCGTAAAATTAAAGGCTTTTATAAATTATTAGACATTAACTCTACTAACTTTAATTATCCTTATCTAGTCCTTGTACCCAAATTTCAAAAGAATCCTGTTAAATTTAGAACAGTGAAAATTGGTTGCAATACTTATAACAATGCTGCTAACAAACTTCTATTAACAATTCTTAATCAAATCTATATTATAAAGGCCAAATGTATCTGTGCGTAACGCATACGTCATTTTGCGAATGGCAACACTTTTCTTGAAATTTCCGTTTTGCAATTTTCGGTACTATAAATTTTATACTATTAAACATCGCTCGTTGTATAGAGGAAAATATGTACTTTTAAATGCAATTTGTTTGAAAGCCATATCTCAATTTATTCTTGACATATTAATTTTTTTTAACTTTTTAATACGAATTTTGCAATTGTGGCAACAGAAATACGCCATTTTCTCTTACAATTGATAAAAATTGAAATATACGCATGTAAATTTTGAGAAGATGAAAATTATGACGGGTTTAGACTTAACGTGAAATTCTGAGATCGTGTCAATTTGATTTTTTTTATATATATATAAGCATTTATACCAAATATAAGAGTCTCAACTGATAACTTTATCTCAATAACTGATAAAACCAAAATAAAAAATAACCAAAAATATGGTATAGATATGTAGATGATATTTTTATCATTTGGGATTCAACTATGGAACAGTTACAGGTGTTCTTGTATGAAATCAATGCAATCGATAAAAACATACAATTTACATTAGAAATAGAACAAAATGGAAAACTACCCTTTCTTGATACTGAGCTCATAAAAAATAATTTGCTTATTGAAACAAAAGTCTATAGAAAAGAAATTCAATCAAACAATACCATTTCATTCAATAGCTCTTCTCCCAGTAATTATAAAGCTGCAGCATACAGATTCTACATAAACCAAGCTTTCAATATCTGCAGTAAGAAATATATTAATCAGGAATTAGACACAATCACAAATATAGCAAATGATAACGGTTTCCCACTCAAGTTTATAAATAAACTTATTTACCAAGCTCAATACGGCAGCTGTAATAGTAAATTTAATTATAACGAAACAAAGTTGCACAAATTTCAATATTTTCCTGGTCTCTTTGAATGTCTAAAGTTTAAATTAAAGAAACACAATCTACATTTAATTGCTTCCCCCCCTAATAAATTAAGCACAAGACTTCACAATAGCATCGATCACAATAGCATGGAAGATTCAGCAGGTGTAGAGTTAATCCCAGCCACAATAATGGAGAACAAAATAAAAGCAGATTACATTGGAATGACAACCAAGAAATTTAAGAAGCGTTTGTCAGAACACATTGCAGATATCAGGCTTAATCGATGCAATACCGCTCTCTCTAAACTGTACCAGGAACAAGAAGTTATAATAGATTTCAAAAAAGTTAAATTACTTAAGAAAATATCAAATTACCAGAAGATTAAAATCATGGAATCAATTGAAATTTTATGTCGAGCTAACAATACTTGTAACTATACTTTGTCGTACGATATTCCAAGAATATGGATACAATCTGCTCAAAATAACTTGAAACCCCCTTTCTTTCGAATTTGGAACATTCCGACTTCTCCCT
The DNA here is from genome assembly GCA_964019185.1 of Maratus speculifer. Taxonomy (NCBI): domain Eukaryota; kingdom Metazoa; phylum Arthropoda; class Arachnida; order Araneae; family Salticidae; genus Maratus; species Maratus speculifer. Next base: position 271,992,559 of record OZ025289.1, on the reverse strand, counting down.
CTTTTTTTACGTTGTCTTTGGATCAGTCCACTTCGTATAAAAGAACTCAGCCTTCAAATTTTACTCTTTTGTTGTTTTAACCCTGATGATGAGCATGACATGCTCGAAAGTACTAGGTTTTGTTAATAAAAAACACCTTTAAGTAATCTGAGTATTTTATTTTGGTTTTATGTATAAATAAGGTTAATTAAAGGATTCGACATATGTGATATGTTATATCATTTTAATCAATAACTGATCTTTATTATATTTTGCTTTATTATTATATTTTTACATATGCGATTAAAGATTAATTTTAATAATTTGGATAACTGAGTTTTTATAGAAATGGTATTTTTTTCTTAGTTTTGGCTTTAAATAATATTAGTTTCAGAGCTAGACTGACTATTGTAAGATGTATTTTTTACTGTAGCTAATTTTGTAGGTTTATTATAAGTCAATGAAACAGTTCCTTCTTAAACATTTACTTTCGTCGAAAATCGATGGGTTTCACCTTGTATATATAATTACTAAAACCAGTGATAATACACATTGTATAAAGAATAGTTATGAACTGGTCAATATTATGAAAAATCTTAAAAGTATAAAAAATATAACTACTTATAACTTCAAAGATCTTTTTAATAATATCGATTTATTAGATTTACATAATATCATAAATGAATTTTTTTTAAATATCAACATGATTTGGATCTTTCAACGAACATTGATACTGATTATTTTCTTACTTTAACTAATTTCATAATCTATAATAATTTCATCATGCAAGATAACATTATATATATTCAAAAAGTTGGTATACCACAAGGTGGTAGTACATCTAGTATATTATCAGACTTACACTTATATCATTATGAACGTAAATATTTTAATAATAAAATACATCTATATCGATATATAGATGATATAATTTTAATTGATACTGATAATACCAGTATATCTCAATTCCCTGTTGATTATCCATCCAATCTAGAAATTACAAAAAACCTGCTTTCTAATAATACCATTAACTTTTTAGATTTTAAAATTATATTAAAAGAAAACAAATTAATAACTGATATTTATGACAAAAGGAAAGAATTTAATTTTAAATTTAATACATTTACTAATTTTAAATCCTGTCTTCATAATTCTGTATATCGTAATATAATCCTTAATCATTTATATAGAATAAAATGTTTATGTTCTTCTCATTTAATTAATACTAATGTTAAAAAGCTTGTTTATGATGCTATAAATAAAGGTTTTTCTAAAAAATTCATATATTCTTTAATATAAAGTTAGTTATTACATGATCTTATAATTAATTAACACTTTGCGTAAAAAAAGTACAAAAAATTATTAAAATATGAAAATAATAATAAAAAATAAAAAATGTAAAAAATATATATATAATGTATATAATAGGTTGATTGGGTGGGTAGATGTTAGATTACGGAGGAGGCGGTGTTGTCTGAAAAAAACGCAAAGGTTAATTTATTTAAAAAAAAAAAAAAAAGAGAGAGAGAGAGAGAGTGGAAAATTCATATGTTAATTTGGTACAAAATTTCTATGGAGTTTAATTGACACCAATGTTTGAATAATTGTTTAGTTATATCTATTGTACTATAATAGTTTTAATCATTTACATTATTAATTTGCACTTCACTTTCAATAAATGTGAGTACTATATCACTACTCAATGTATATGGTACATTTATTAATAAGCTATTTTTTAATCTTTTATCATCGTAAATTAAGATATTGAGTTTAGCCCAGCATAGTCAAAATAAATGTTATTGATTTAAATAATAATAGGGTAAACTATGTCAGTATGGTTTAATTTTTCTGTAATTACAATATGCTACTTATAATTAATTTATAAATTTAATACTATGATGAGTACGATTATTACTTTTATTTTTTCTCCTTTTTATGTCCAATTCAGCAATTTGTTGTTCTTAGTTATTGATGTTATTTCTCGTCACATTTTCTTTGTTTTTGCGATCTTGAAGTATACACGTGGATATAATTTTTGTTTTTATTTTCTCCATATCCACTGTGGATTACTTGATATTTCTTTCATGAATTTTGGTTTTATGTGTGTTGGTAGTCCCAAATTCGTATTATTTTGCTTTTTCATGGCAAATACGAAGATGAAACCACACACTTCATTTGTAGTTCCAAAGTATTTGGGACCTGAAGATTCTGCTTTGATTCTACAAACTCCATTTGTATTCATATTATTTTTTATTTTTTTCTTCCATGTTCAATGTGCTATAATTTATTAAATTCAATGGTTTTCTTTTATTGTAATATTAATGGTTTTATATATGTATGTGTATATATTTATCTATATATGTGTGTGTGTGTGTATATACATATATATATATATATATATATACATCCTCATGTTCAATATGGTTTTTTTCTATTAAATTCAAAAGTTTAATATTGTTTACTATTAATGGTTTTATATATATATATATATATATATATATATATATTGTACAACTGCTGTTTTTTTCCTTATTTTTTTTTAATTTACTATTGAATAAAACAATTGAAATTTAATTTCGTAATTATGGCCCTATCAGTTGCCTTACATCGCTAGACATTTTATGCTTTTGAGTTTTTTCTTGTACTCCAGTCTTTTAATTTTATTCTACTGTTTTACTTTAATCAGTGCTCTTTAATTAAAAAAAAATTTTGAATGTATATTTTCCATCGTGTTCTTATTATTAGTTAATTCATATTGTGCTGATTATCTTGCAGTTTAACTGCAAAAAGTCTTATATATGTTTTTTATTATAGAAAACATTTACTAACTATTTGGAAAAATAGTTGTCTTGCTTGGTAGAGAATTGGGAAATCTGAACTGTATCTGAATCTTTTCATTGGTGGAATTCCGCAACTTATTTTATTTTATTGGTTTCCTGGATTTAAAAACAAATTGTGATAGTGATTTCAAACAAATTTCATTAAAAAGTGCATTTTTTCTTCTACGCAACGGTGTAAAAAGTAAAAATATGTGATGTTTAGAAATTTAAAAATTTTCAATTCCAAAAATTGTAAAACAGAAATTTCATTTGAAATTTCATTTGAAATTTGTTTACGATAGGTCCAGGAATATGAAAATTAATCCATGTTGTACGTAATAGGAGCTGTTCAGAAGTCAGTCTGATTAACGCCATCAAATAAAAGTGCACATTTTAAACAGTTAAAGTTGTATCTCTATAAGATACTGTTTTTTTTTTTAATCATTAGTCTAGGAATATTATTGTTTAATGCACGGTGTACGTAATAAATGATTCGTTATGATCATCATAAAAATGATGTTTATTATTATTATTAATTTAAATATAGAATTTATTTATAAGTTTTTAAAACTTTAGTCTTTGAAAATATCATTTTTCAAATAGTCATTGTAATTACTTAAATTATAATTTTGTTATTAATTATTATTATTATCCATCTATGTTTTGTACAATTCACCTACTTTCGTGCAATTGTATAACCATTTATTTTAGGTAATGTGCCATTCAAAGACGAAATTTTGACTATGAAATTTCATTCTGACATAAAAAATGAAAGACCTGGCTTCTCTTTGTTATTACAACAGATAGAAGATTGCGAAGAAATTAAAAGATCAGGTAATTAAAATCATATTAAAGGAAGTGCATTCAAAATAGCAACTGGGAATTCTATTCTCATCGTACATACAATTAAACTTGACAAGAGTTTTTTTTATAAGTTACACACACACAGTTACAATAGAAAATATATCTTTAACTGTATCTAAATAAATTTGTCAAATGTAAAGTATTAAATGTGGGTACTTTGATCTTTTTGAGTTATGAGCCTTTTCTATTTTATTTTTAAAATTATTGTCAATGTTTTTTAAATAACAAAAGGTTTAAAAAGTTTTTTTTTTTTAACTATCTAAATAAATAAGTAAAATAAAAAGTATTAAATGTGGATTCTTTGAGCTATTAAACAAGCAGTCTTTTTTGTCTTTTTTTTTCATAATTATTGTCATTTTTTTCAAATAACAAAAGTTCAAAATGTTTCAAAATATGTAGTAGTTTACGTAAAGTTTAACAAACTTTCCATTTTTTTTTTTTTTTTTTTTTTTTTTTTTTTTACAGATGTTATGTTGTTATAAAGTACTTCAGATTTAGTTAGTCCCTGATACAAATTAGTATTCTTTATTTTTTGGAGTAACTCATTCAATAGATGGCGCTTTAATCCAGTTTTTTTTTTTTTTTTTTTTTTTTTACGATTTCTCCTATTATTCTATCTCACATGCTAATGCACAGATTGTCATCAAACTTCAGATGCAGTTAGAACTTTATATAAATTGTTGCTGATTAAATTTTGGAATAAATAACCTAAGCGGTGACGGTGCTATGCGTCATTTTTTTCTGGAAATATTAACATATATGAGATAGAAGAAAGTTTTGGGATTGCCATATCTTATTGTGTTTCAATTTAACATGTTTAAAATTCCAAAATTTCAATATGTATTTCTGATTTTAGTTTTTTTATGCGGGTTTTTACAGATGCTTTATATGAAATTAAGGGTCGGATTTCCCAAAATTTAAAATTTGTATTTAAAAAATGGTAATAATGTTAGTTTAATGTTGATTTTTACCGTATTTTTACATATATCATGACATTTTATGTATATATCATTAGACACAATTATCGAATCTTAAATAAATCTTAATTTAATCAATCAGTTTATCAAATGTCTTCGATAAATATTTCATAAATATTTAAATTTTTTGGGGTCAGAGGTAAAAATAAAATTTATATCCCTTTATGGTGACGATTTATGGTGTGTCTAATATAATGTAGATAGCTGATTGATAAATAAATTAATACAAATTTTGTAATTTCAAGAATTTTAACAACGATGATGATGGTTGATTTTACAAAAGCCGGGTATGCAAAATTTTATGTATATTTACATCCTTTTGCGGTTTTGTCAATTTGATTTCTACTAAAAGCTTTGTAATTTTTAAATCAACAATCTTATCGCACTAACCATCATCTGGTGATAAACAAAATAAGACATGAGACAGATTTATAAAACTGCGTGTTGATAGATTTTTAAACAAAAAATGTTTTAAGGTAAATTATTAGAAATTCAACAAAATAAAAATTCAAATCTTGCCTCTTTTTTTAATACAAGGGTGAACGCACTCTGTTTACAGATCTTTCTCAGAGGTCTTTTTTTTTAAATAATTATCTTGAATAGATATTTATATTTATTTCCTAGAAAGATAATACGTTGCTATCAATCTTGAGGTTATAAATATATCATACCATGTGCAGTAGAGTTATTAAATATCTTCATATCATTTAATTTTAGTAAAAAATAATTATATTGAGTAAAAGCTCAATAAACTTTGCCAAAATACTGAATTATATTGTTCTAGGAAATTCTAATTTATAATGGAAATTGTTTTAATGATTTTTTAAAGTATTATAAATATATAGACAGCAAAAAAAAAAAAAAAAAAAACAGCAAATGAATATTTTATTAGTTAAGGAAATTTGAAAGAGGAAGTATTGGTTGATCTTTCAAAATTATTTTTCTTGAAATTTTATGTTATTTTGCTTTGCAGTTATGCCAGTTTGTTTTTTGTGCATGAATATTTAACGCATTTGACATTAAATTTCGACACGTTGAAAATTTTTTGAATGAAACAAAATGAATGAAATGATTTCAAATGAAACAAAAAATTGAGGGGTTGTATCCACATTCCATTGATTAGTGTCTACACAACACTGCAAGTACTGTATATTTGAATATACAGCTCCTCATCTTTTTGCTTCATTTTCGGAATAACGGATTTTGATCTCATTCTATCAACAATAATTTTCAGAATTTTCAAGATATGATTTTGAAACTTTAACAAACGTTTCTCTATACATTTAGCTAACACAAAATGCAAATGATTTTTTTTATAGTGTTTACGCATACGCAGTGAAAATTTATATAGTAAATCTGCTCATTTTTCATACAATTATTAATATTTTTAAATTTTGATTTCAGGTTATTATGTACAATGTCTTCTCTCGTATTTTATGAAAAGAACATTGTTTTTTATTAAGAACTCTGCAAATTATAAGCAAAAAAACTTGACAAAATTTGGGACCGTTTTTATAAAAACCTTAATTTTTCTACGAGTATACATGCTATCCGCATAAAAATGAACACAGTTTATTATCATAAGCCACTTAATCATAATCTGCAGTTTGAGTGCTTTTGCTACATTAGTTTTGACAGGGTTATTCAAAAGATATTCTTTCTTTTTCAATTTGTTGACGGTCCTCTATTGGATTTTGGAAAAAAATCTTCTTCAAAATATATGACCTATATTATTTTGTTTATACATCTGGAGATTCAGAGTCATTCCTCATGTATATTTCTTGATATTTGACAAAACGTCTGAAATCGCATATGTCAAGATTTTTTTTTGCTGTGACTGTATATATATATACAGGGTGGTCATAAAAAAAACTTTGCCGATATATAGAGCTCTAGCGGCCAGTCCGTTCAACCGATCGAGGTGAAATTTCATATATAGCTATTCAGAGGTAGGAGCTCGAGATTCTATAAACGGCAAAAAAATGAATCTCACGGTTACGGCTATAGTTACAGAAACTCGAAATTTTCCAATGGCAACACCCATTTTTTTCATCGCAAAATGCTCAGCGTATGCGAAAACCCTAAAGAGCGTTGGAACGGTATGATTATTGCAATAAACGGACTCGTTATGCTCGCACAAAATCAGCTCTACGAACGGCCCCACAAAAAAACACGACCAAGGCACACGAAGAAAATTTGAATATGACAAAGACAAAATACCAATCACGGAACATCGTTTGCCAGATAGTCAGCGTAGAAAACGGATAAAAATTAGGGTGGGAATGTTAGCTCTTCAGTCGGAGCTCGCAGATGCCAACAAAATGACTTCGTTCGTGGTAAGTTGGTAAAAGTATTATCAAAATGAGATGAATGCTGCGATAACCTGGCGCATATACCGTCAAAACCATCGCCCAATACGTGGCCTATGCATTTCACAAGCTCTTCGTGATTTACTAATGATATTCGAAGAAATTGGCTGCACCTGTGATAGTCTGCGATCCAGACGACCAACTGTTCCTGAGGATGCTGTTATAAAAGTGCATCACATAGTGACCAGAGGACGCATGCAAATTACAACTAGTCGTTGGGGGCCACCGTAATACTTACCCATCATGGATACGTATATGAAAAAAAAACATGTGAAACTATTTATACAATGCATTGGAATTCATAAACAAAATTTAAATATTGTTAATATACATAGTAACGCTATATTAAAGAACTGCTGATGTACCAATTTCGACAAATTATATAAAACGCCAAACTACTCAAGTAGTACCGAACTGCGTAAAAGAAACATCCTTATAACTCCAAAAATAATAATTCTATTAACTAACAATTAATTGCGTCGGATGAAGCGTCTCATTTCCAATTGAAATATACTTCTGAATTGAAATTTGAATGATATATAGGGTCATGAAAAATCGAAGAACGTGGAAAAGAGGATTACAAATATCTCGGCAACTAATAATCCGATCGACTTCGTTCTATATGTAAAATGTGTGTTATTTTATTGCCTTTTACGTCCATTCCTTAGAACAAAAAAATTCGAAAATTTTTATATACCTTTCATCAGAACGAATTTTTCGAGGGTCCGAAAAAAATAGTTCCGGATAATCGAGGTTGCTGATATTAAATAGGGTTCGTCCCATTCTTACATACTAACTACATACAAATTTTCAAGTCTCTATCTCAATTTGTTCGGGAGATAGAGCGTTTACAGACAGACAGACAGACAGACAGACAGACGGACGGCAAAAATTTTTTTCTAAAAATATGTTTTTCGGAATCTCCACTATCTAAAACGTGTAAATCCGTCAAAAAAAATTTCGATTTTCAAAACGATTGCAAGACTTACCCTATACTACGTATGATGGGTAAGTAAAAGGTGCATCTCGTGTATTTGATATACCAAATGGTATATCATATGTGGTTTGATATATCAATGGTCTTAAAGTTACTGCGCTCTGTAATCCGCATGTTTCTTTACCGGTACAGCGCGCCCAGATGTTGGAAGTGGGAGACCATCAGCAACATATAGGCTTTGTTAATGAATTTCTTATCCAATATGATGGAGATAACGATCGACCTCTTATGAACAGATGAGGCACATTTCACCTTAACTTGTAACGTCAATGGCTTCCGTGATCCCCCGACCTCACTCCCATGGATTTCAGGTTCTGGGGCTATCTAAAATCTACAGTGTGCATGTGCAATCTACAAACTTTGCCGGATTTGAAAGATTCTATCAAACGTGAGATCGCAAAGATCCCTCATGCGATGTAACGTCCGGCTGTATTGTCCACAATCGTCACCATCCAATGTGTAATTGCCTGTGATGACACCCATGTGGAAAATGTATAATTAAAATAAAAATTTTCTCCGATCTGTGTTGTAATCAGAGATTATTGTACTCACTCTGTGTCATATGCAAATTTACTCCTTGCGCCCCAATCGTGTTTTTATGGGGGGGGGGGGGGGGGGGAATTCGTAAAACAGTTTTTTGTGCGTGCATAACGTGTCCGTTTCTTGCTATACACGTACGGTTCCAAAGCTCTTTAGGGTTTTCGCATGTGCTGAGAATTTTGCGATGAAAAAAATGGGTGTTGCCATTGGAAAAATTCTAGTTTCTGTAACTATTATCGTAACCGTGAGCGCCATTTTGTTGCCGTTCAGAGAATCTCGAGCTCATACCTCTGAATAGCTATATCTGAAATTTCACCTTCATCGGTTGAACGGACTGGCCGCTAGAGCTCCTGATACTGGCAAAGTTTTATTATGACCACCCTGTATTTTCTTTACTTAAGTTCAATTAATGTTACTGCTACTTCTACTTTAAACTACCTCAATAACTTTTTGGCTCTCCCATTACAAACGAAGTGGCTTACTTGTGTGATGGAACATCAATCAATTATAAAAAATATTCTCTTAATATAGCCGCAGGAAATGCAAACCGAAAGTACTGAGAAGTTTTCTATAAAATATATTTTTTTAATTGGTAACATGTATTTTATTATATTCGTCGCTTTTTGAATAAAAGGGTTGCACTTTTTTAAATTAATATTGTATGCTACGTGAAATTAAATCATTCACACATCTTAAGCTGGATTTTATTTTAAAGAGTACATGTTTAAATACTTATTATTCTTTATTATTTTCTCTGCAATGTAGAATCTTCTGCTAGTATGTGCGCTCAGGAGTTTTCTGCCGAAGTCTTTTTGCTACAAAGTCCTGGTTTTCCAGAAGATTACCCATCAGAATCTACTTGTGAGTTTCATATCCGGCGTAAGTCGTCAAGGCATTGTCGAATAGAAATGAAGGTTATAAGTTTTGATCTGGAAGAAGGATCAGACGGAAAATGCGAAGCTGATTACCTGGAATTTCCAAGTGGTTTTAAGCTCTGTGGTACAAAACCAAAGGATCATACCGGTAAAAGGAATTTTAAAATGTACATTTTCAAACTAAATGTTATACTAATGTTTTCGAAGCGAGGTATTTATAGATGGTTAAATTTTCAAAATTATTCATTGAGAATTATAGAATATTTGTCTTGTAGGACAATTTCAGAACAAACGGGCAAAATCTCCATACGTAAGGCTTACATAAATTCATATATCTCTTAACTTATAAGATTTCAAAGTATAAAGTATGTATTAAAATTAACATATAACCAAAATTTTATATTCGCATGGCTTCTTTTTAATTTGAGGATGTAAGAGCATTCTTAAAACTGCAGTAATGTGTAGAAAAATTGTTCTACACGTGATATGGAATGTCTCCTTAGTAGTTTTAAAAATCCCTACATTTTAACTACGCATTTCTCAATACCTTAGTAAGCTGTACGTTTTAAATAATAAATAAATAATAAAAATAATATATGACAAAAAGCTGCACATTTCAAATCTTAGACTTAAGTAATCTTCCCGTTTTAGGGCCATTGCATGAAAAACAGACAAATTGCCCTACTCGGGACTCTTACATAATTACCTTTATCTATCTATCTATCTATCTACCTATCTATATTATAAAGGCTAAACGTATGTGTGCGTAACGCATACGTCATTTTGTGTATGGCAACACTTTCCCATGCAATTTCCGTTTTGCAATTTTTGTTACTGCAAATTTTACACTTCTAAGAATCTCACATTTTAAATATTTACACCTTCGTATAAAGAAAAAAATATACTTTTAAATGCAATTTGTTTGAAAGCTTATCTCAATTTGTTTTGGAGATATTAATTTTTTTTATAATTTTTAGTACCAATTTTGTAATTGTGGCAACAAATCGCTCCATTTTCTCTTAAAATTAAAATAAATTAAAATGTGTATACGTTTCCAAAAATATCGTCCGTTATAAAATCAGATGAACTTCGACTTCATTTCGTTTTTATTCATCAATTAAATGTTTTTAAATGTAGATAGCAATCAAATGCTTTTTAGATAGCTTTTATTGTTGCAGAATTAAGAGAATAATGAGGTTTACTTATCTTCATTCATACCATTTTCTGATAAAATTGAAAAAAAAGATTCTAAATTTCTATGTTTTATTTTGTTGTATAAGGTTTAGTTTTGAAAAATCCCATTAATGACATACTGCGCCAAAATATTTTGGATAGAAAATTACTTACTGCTTTTGAAAACTCGCAAGTTTCCTTATAAAGTTTCCATATTTTTTTTTCTTTTGCATGTGTACTGTTATTAATTTTCAAATATTAGGCGAAATGCTTAAGTAAGTGAAAATGGCGTAATATTTTACTGCTTACATATGCGATTAAAGTTTAATTTTAACTTGGACAAATGAATTTTATAGTATTTTGTTAATATTAGCTTAAAATAAAATTTGTTTGAGAGTTAGACTGATATTAGTCTAGCATTTTTTTACTGCAACTAATTTTGTAGATTTATTATGAATCAATGAAAGAATTCCTCCTTAAACATTTTCTTTCGTCGAATTTCGACGGGTTCCACCTCGTGTATATAAAAGTCATTCTCTGTATCTATGGTCTTTATACAAATCTTTAATTATTGACCTATTTGCATGAAACTTGCTGTTCATACGTTTTAAAACATGGAAATGGTCACTTTCAACTTTAAAAAATCATCAGACTACTATTTACCCGTTTTTTCTACAATCTTCCATATTTTAACATTATAGAAGTATCTAATTTTTTAAATTTTAATTTCAATCATTTCTTTCATGTTGTCAAACCCTAAAAAATGATACAATAATTAAAAAACAAACGATAACACATATATTTTGTATCTATTTCCTAATAAAAGTTCAGATGTCTCGCGATATTGCTGTATTTTTGAAATTAACTTTATTCTAAAGAGGAAATGAACATTTTTCGTATGGATATATATATGGAAAATTTTTAACAAAAAGTGCATTAAAATGACATTGTATTTTCAATGGAATGTTTATAAGGTTAAAAAATCTATTTTAATACAGACGTTTGAATTTCAGAAAAGGAATTTAGGAAAAAGATTATAATAAGGAACATAGTTTGCTAGGTATCTCGAAATATGAATTTAGATTGGTGCTAAAAAGCTATTACTGCTTTTTATTTCCTATTTGTTTCTAATGTTGTATCTTTAGTTATGTGATTTAGAAAAATGTTTTAATACTTGAAATGTTCTTATAACATTCTACAATTTATGTCGAATAAGGTTACACAAAATTTTCTATATGAATTTTGACACGAATTTTCTACAATTTATAATAAAAATAGAAACTTAGCTATTATTTTTTTAGAGTGAGCGTTCTTCTTTTAAGCAAAGTTTTATGACTAAAATCATGGTTTGTGTTTTTTAAATTGATGTCATTTTTATGTCAATTGCACTGATTTTGGTTTTTATGAATGGAAATATGAGTTTCTGTTTAAAAATTATCGGTAATAAATCTTGGGGTACCTAATAAAGATGCTTAATATACTGCCCATTAGCAGAACATAAATAAAAAGCGTCTTCAATTATAATCACGAATACACTTTCAACCGTTAGAATATTTTTTATATTTCTCAGTAACTATGTTAAAAAGGTATTTTTAGTATTTTCGTTTTAGCGATCAGGTTATCGTAAATATTATCACTATATAGCACTTATTTATCCGAGTAGCACTTAATCCACAATGCTTAACTGTTTCACCGAACAAATATTGAATTAATGGAAATATATCAATGAATTTAATCTTCCATTTTAAAATAACATGTATCATTATCTCAAATTTCCTTCCGTACGGCTGAAAACAAAACGACTGTCGTTGCGCTATTATATTTTCTAAGGTGTAAAAAAAAATCTGCTGTTAAGGGCCAAATTTCTTAGTTCATCGTTTAAAGTAAGATTTGGTTTAAGAATGATAGACAGATATGCAATGTACTAAAACTATCCCTCAAAAATAAGCCGATGTTTTAAAAAGACTAACCTTTCAGGACTAGTTTCATCTGATTATAGAACCTTTCAGCTAATGCTATAACATCTCATGTAGAACAAAATGTTATATAGTAAAATGAAAAAAATGTATATAGTAAAATGTAAAAAATGCAAATGATGCAAATAACAGTACGAATTCCAGCAAAATTTGTCCTGTAAAAGTTTACAAAAAGACTAATTTTTCATTATCGGGTTCTCCTGTTTATTGGATTTCTTCCGTAATTTTATAACAAAATGATATAAAAATATATGCAATATTCTGAAATCATTCGCGTAAAATAATCTAACAAACAATGCAAGTTCCAGTGAAATTTTTTCTCAGTATTTTTAAAAAGACTAATCTCTGATAATTAAGTTCACATGATTATAGGAATTTCCCCCATAACTCTGGGAATAATTAGCGTGAAACAATGTTACACACGGAAACCGTCCCTGAAAACTAATATTGTAAGTTGAATTGAAATTCCATGAAATTATTATTTGCATTTTTTATACATAATAGATTATTTTACTTAGTCCGATTTGATATTTGTTGATTCAGTGTTTTATTTTATTTTAGGCGTTTTAACGTCGCTTGCCAATTCAGTTATGGAATATTACACAAAAACTAACAAATACGGAAATTTGCTAATTTGGTCATGGAATATTACACAAAGACAAACAAATCTCAGGTTTGCCAATTTGATTATGGAATATTACACGAAAACAAACCAATACTAAATTATTTGCAATGTTTTTGAGCAATTAAGTTAACCTTTTGTAAATGAGCTGCACGCATATTTAAAAGAAAAATTGAACTTGATAATTACTTTAAAATACGCTTCGCACACACACACACACACACAAAAAAAAAAAAAAAAAAAAAAAAATCAGTAAATTGAGATAAATTTTTCAAACAAATTACTAAAAATACATTTGTTTTCTATTCGACATTGAAATAATCGAATGTGCTATGTTTAGAGATCAAATTGTAGTAAAAGCTAAATTTGTGGTTTAGTGAAGTTATTGTCACGAACAATACGATGTTAGAGTTACTCATAAGTAAGTCATGTTAATACTGAGTTAAGAGATACTTGCTATATCTTTCATTATTGGATTGCAAGCACATTTAAGAATATTCATGATTGAAAATTACTTTAAAATCCGTTAAAATTCAAAAATTGAGACACAATTTGCAAAAAAATTTTATTTTAAAGAAATCTTTTCGTTCAATATTGTGAAAAAACGAAATTGTATAATATTTAGAAGTTAAGAAGAATTTCAATATCGGCAAAATCTATGCATTAAGTAGTTACCATCATCAGTATATGTCAGCGTTATTCAGGGCCTAGCTAGACGTGAACAATAGGGAGGACTCAAGAGAATTTAGGGGGGGCCCATATATATATTTTTTTTTTAATCGCTCTCTGCTGCAGAAGGATAAATTTGTACATATTCACATTGTAGGTACTATGTTTCTTATTAGACTGTTATAATAACTTCATTTTATGCCAAGAAAAATATATGATGATGAAATTTTTGAGTGTATAACTGATATAAAATTAAACATCATGTTAGCTTCATATGTACAAATAAGATGAGGGAGTGTTGAAACACTTATTTTAGTCACAGTTTAGTAATTCTGTAAAACTGTGAAAGGATCTCAAAACTAAATTATATTTTTGAGCAGAAATTCATTGAGTGACCTTGGAATGTTTTCCAGGGGGGGGGGGGGTATTTTAGGAGGGGCTGAGCCACCGATAGAGCCCCTTAGCTACGGCCCTGGCGTAATTCATGGCGTAATTCATATATTTTCCTGTAACTACTCACCAAAGAGAAAAGGAATTTTGATATTAAAGATCAAGGATTTTATTAAGGTTATGAGACAATAACTTTGTTTTCTGATTGCCTTTTTAATGATTTGTGGATGGGAATCCACAAATCTCAGTTATTCTGAATGCTGTATTATTTCATTTTATTTTACACGGAAGGCCCCTTATAATTATTACGGGCGAAACCCGGTAGTTCTGCTAGTAGATTTATAATATTCCTAAACCAAGTAAGACATACATGCATTATATTTGGATTATCCACTGTTATCGTAATAACATCAGATGAAACCGAATGTGATTACATTATAATATGTTATAGAATTTATTTTCATATTTACGAATAAAACTCCTTTAGGCATTATGATATCGATAAATGATACCTGACATAAACAGTAATTGCAGAAACCGGTCTGAATGTGAGCAGCTGCTCTGATTTACATTCACAGGTCAAATCTTATTTTTAACGACTTTCAGAAAGTTGGGTTACATGGTTTTATAACAGATTTCAGAATGATTATTTATGCACGAGGATCGAAAACATACACCATTTGTGAAAATATTGCTTTATTTTAATCCTTTAAGAGTCAGAGACTTTTTTGGTCATGACATCGTTATGATTATAGTAGCCGTTTTATACCCTACACCAGGGCTGTCCTACGCGGCGCCTTTTAAGTGTCTTTTGGGTTCCCTTATGAAGATTTTCTGTTACTAATATCTTTTTTAAACAAAATTCCATTTAAAAGGATGCTTTATTTTAAATCCGTGATATTTGCTTGAGAGATGTATGAGTATATTTCAGACTCCGTATGTGTTTATTTTAGACTCTGTATGTGTTTATTTCACATTCTGTATATATTTCATACATCAAAAATGAAAACACACTTTAAAAATTTAACTATGTATTATTGTGTTTCTTCTCTAAGTTACAGTTATGAGTTTGAGAAGCATGTTAAACAATTCATGATGATGAAATTGGTAAAAGTTGACAATAATTTTTTTTAATATATTAAGATGTGAATCGTAGAAAAAAAGCGAACCCCTATCCTCCTCCATAGCATCGTATATGAAAATTCCGATGTTTTGTTGTTATTGATGTTATTACACTGGCCTATTGCTGTTTTATAATACGAGTAAAGAGATGCCATTTTCTTTACAAGACTATTAAAGTGTTAGGTATTTTATTCGTTTGTTTTAAAAAAGAAATCAATAAAATCGTGCAAAATGACTTCCATCAATTAAAAGCATTTCAGGCTGTTTCTTTGGAACTATTTATTGGATTCGTGACTAATGCACTTGTCTTTGTTTTTTGTACTTTTTAATAACGGCATATTTGCGCCTCCAAAATATACGAAGAGTATTTATTCATCCTAAAAAAACGAACAATACCTTTGATTACCATTTTATTTCAATTAAAAGTCACACTAAAATTTCTGGATTTTTCTACTACAAAAATGCTTGATATAGCATCTCAAAAAAAAAAATGTACAATTCGAAATTTACGGCGATTTATAGTTATTTTATTTTTTCATTTTTACAAAGAGCTCTATATAAACATAAGGGGGCTGATGATTTCTACTGCGCTATTTGCATGTGTGTATTGCTGTTTATACTCTAAGATAATTTTGTTGCATGCTTTGAGCCCTGTTAATGATGGCTTCCTTTATTTTTTGGAAGAGCTGAAATTCGCCCCTCCTTAGTGGAAGGATGGGCAGGCCTACCTTACGCTGTATGTATCCGAATATTAATAATAAAATTTTTATCATGATGATAATGTTTTTTTAACTGTAGATTCGAAATTAATAATAGGGGATCTTAAAATACATTTTTAAAATGTGTAATTGACAGAGATTTATGCTTTTAAGTATCTAAGATTGGTGAAGGATTTTTAATTTAACAGTATATTCTGTACAAACAGCCCATTCAGAAGCACCAATAAAATTGACGAATCAAGCATATTTTTAATATTTTCTTTGCATTGATCAAAGAAGATATGTTGCTGAATGAAAGTAATTATAAACATATACATATAAGAAATAAACATTATTGTCAGATTTCATTTACTCACCTGTTATCTCACAACACACATAAGTGAAAAAAAAATTTATTTTGTCAAAAAACCTAGTGTAGATGTATCAATAAAATTTTTACTAAATATGATAAGAATGACATAGAGAAGACGAAGTGCCGAATAAAAATGATTACATAAAAAAAAAAAAAGAAAGAAAGAAAAAAAGAAAATAAGCAGCAGAAGAAATTTCTTTATTCACATATTTGGTTGCTCACATTGTTTTATATTTAAGATTAATAAAACTTTTTATTTATGTTATAGATAAAATGTACACCCCCCCCCCCCCCAAAAAAAAAACCCTGTAGATGAAGCAGATTGCTCTCTCTCTTTCTTTTTCCACAGCGTTAATTACTAGTTAGAATTATACTGTTGAATAAAAATATCTGTTATAAAATATATTTAATATAATTAATTAATGGTCTTACCATTAAAAATTTTTACGGAACAGATTAATGACTGAGATTAATGGATACTTTACTTCTTTGAAGGTATATTATACACCACTTTTTTTCATCCATATTAGCAAAACTGCGAATGAGATAGAATGCTCAGGAATGATTAAAAATTTGTCTTAAATGTACAGAGTGGTTATAATTAAAGTTCTAATTTGAAAGGGTCATAAAAAGAAAACTATCGGACCAAATATTATCAAACTTGATAATAGTTTAAAAGAGGTCATGAAAATGTATTTCCAGTGAAAAACAAATTTCAAATACTCGACACCAGAGGGGGAAAATGGCGCTGTATGCAATATTGTTAAACAATATAAGACATGAAGACACCGATTTAAAATGTGTTTAATCGTTTTTGAAATGTGTTACAAAGCATGCTCAATGTAGTGTCCAGCATAGTAATTTGCGATCTTAAAATTTGTAGTTTGAAGTTTTAAGAACACGAACGGATTTTATTACACGTATGACACAATCGACTTTTGCCGCAATTAACGCTTTTAAATGGAATTTTGTTATGTCAGTGTTTCTTATGGGTACAACAAATGTTAAAGCCATGTAACAAAAGGTTTAAGTTAAATTACGATCCTTATTTCGTTTAATAATACAAAGTAGAACCCGTTGAATTTCGACGAAAGAAAATATTTAAGAAGGAACTGTTTCATTGATTTATAATAAATCTACAAAATTAGTTACAATAAAAATGTATTTTGTAATTGGTTTGTCTAACCCTTAAGCAAATGATATTTAACCTAAAATTAACAAAATACTGTTTATATAAAACTCAGTTGTAGAAATAGTTAAAACTAAACATTAATCGGAACTGTAAGCAATAAAAAAAAAAATAATAAAAATTTGTTATTAGCATAAAGTTATCAATTGAGGTTCTTATTCTGGTATTCCAAATGAATTCCCTTTTCTTTTAATAGATATGGACTATTTCTGTTGCCAAAATTAGAAAAACTATAAAATTAAAAACTACATAATAATTAATATTTCAAAAATAAATTGAAGAGAAAAAGTGCATTTAAAAGTACATTTTTTTCTCTACAAGACGGTGTAAAAATTGAAAATGTGCGATGTTTAGAAGTTTAAAAATTTTCAGTAGCTAAAATTGCAAAACCGAAATTGCATTTCAAATTTCTTTATAATTAGTCCAGGAATATTAATGTTTAATCCATGGCGTACATAATATATGACTTTGCTTATTACGTAAACAACATTTTCATTCCCTCCCCCCCCCCCGTGTTGCCATTAGCAAAATGACGTATGCGTTATGCACAGATACGTTTGGCCTTTATAATATAGACTGAATACAGCGCCATCCAGATGGTGAGTATTTGAACTTCTTTTTTTTTCTTTTGGGAAATAAATTCCCATGATCTCCTTTAAACTATTACCGAGTTTTACAACATTTTGTCTACTAGTTTTCCTTTTATGACCTTTTGAAAGTGGAACTTTAATTATACCGACCCTGTATATTTCCTTAGCATAACTGTTATCTTATATATTTTTTATACTTATCTTCATTCAGAATCTTCTTCTGTGCATAAAGCTGGATAAACATTTAAAGCTTCTTAATTTGCTAGCTAGATTAATATATTTTTATTAATAATATAAATATAATTATTCTTATAAATAATATTTTTCTAACTATTAATTTTTACTTGTTTTTTATTATTATTTTGATTTAATCATCCATATTTCTATGTAATGTCAAGAAATCATTAAAAATCTGCCTCATATGCAGATTTAATAATAAAAACACCTTTGTAAAAAAAAAAAAAAAAAAAATAATAATAATAATAATAATAATTATAATTTATTTCTGTAAGTAATCTGGGAAAACGATGAAAATCTGCTTCGCACCTAAGTACCTCCTTAACCCCTTTAGGGGCAATCAACAGTGTCTCTGTAATATTATATTCTCAGCGAAATAATCAAAAATTTTATTTTAAAATAAGGAAAGGCAAATTTTGATAATTTTGTCCCCAAAGTTAAAAGTATAAAATTTTGTTAAAAGATTGTAGTGCGAATCTTGTTTCAACTATATGGTATGAAATATATTCCACTGCCCCTCAAGGGGTTAAATAAAATATTAACTAATCTTAAGCACTTAGGCTAGTAAATAAAGTCTTTCAATAAGACATTTCTCATGTATATATTTTTTAGAATCATTTTAATTTCCTGCTGTTATTTGTTATGCCAAAATTACGCATAAATATTCTCTATCTTGGACTTATTGCAATTTGCGTGATTAAAAACAGGCCGTTTGGGTGAATTGTTGGCCATTTTCTATTAAGCCTAAAACTGCATATCCTCATTACAAAGAGTCTGAAAACTATCAATCTGATTGGAAAACAGTGAGTCATTTTCCAATTAGTCTACATCTGCATAGGAACTTTGTAATAAGCCTGAAAAATGTCATGTTTATTTGAAAATTGCAGATAATTTTATAATTATCCCCACTCTTTGCAAATAACACATGCTGTTTTCAAAGAATCAGATTTCTCAATTAGGCAATGACGTACATAAATGGCTTTTATGTTATTGAAAAAATTGCGCAGTGAAAAATTTCCCACTCAAAATTATTTTTACATTTACTGATAAGACTAATGTATTTACTTTATGTTAAAGGAAGTGAGATATTTATGAAGCAATATTATTTTTTAATTAAATATTATTGTGAATAATGTATAACAATAACAACTCTATATCTACTTATTCAATTGGTCAGATTAAAAGATGAAATCTTTTCTAAAATTAATATTTATTATTAGATAACTTTTCAAATATGTATTTACACATAAAAGATAAAATTATTCAATCGAAAATTTTCTTAGTTAAAATTTGAGACGTAAAAAGTTACGTGGATACTTTTTTGTGGTCTCATGTAAATGTTATTATTCTTCAAAAATAATACATGAGTAAATATCTATAGTGTTGATTTTAGACACTTTTCTCCGGGAGGAATTTCTATGGCCCCCGGGGGGGGGGGGAGAGGAGATTGCACTCATTGACCATTAGGAACACAAAATCTCAAATCTTCCGTGGGTACATCTCATTGCTCTTGGGGGGTATCCCAGGCCACCTCCTAAATTCCATACTAAATATCTATTAGTCTGCAGAGTCCACAAAACTTTTTTTTTTGGGGGGGAAGCTGTCTCAGAATGAGGGGATTTGTTTGACATTGCAGCAAAATAAATTACTTTTTTTTTCTCGAAACTCAGGGCCCAACTTATGCAGAGACATACGGTGTAATTGCCCCCAAACCCCCATCTATAGCCCCCCCCCCATGAGAGTATTTAGAATTTTCACTGAAAAGTGCCAAATGATTAAAATTAGTCAAAATTGATCAAAATTCACATATTTTTAAACAATTAAGGAGGTAAGAATAAGAATATGGTCCTCCTTTCGCTCTTAGCTTCCATTACCATATTTTAAAAACAAACAACATTAGAAAATTAATAATTAAAGTTTTATTATAAAAACTAAGTATTCTATAGTTTTCAAAAGGAATTCTTTATCAACGTTTACCTCGTAGCGGGGCAAGTTAAAACCATTAATTAGGACCAATTTGGGGCATTTTTTTCTTTTTTAGTCATCTTATATGTACGTAGATAAGCAAAGAAAAAGTTTTAAAAGAGATACTTCTGTCTAGTATTCTGTAGATTAATCTATCATTTTTTTCCTACAATTACCTTGCTAGTATTTTTTCTTAAAGTTGTGACTATCTTTTTGTGATACCCTGTTTACAGATGTGAATTGCACCGATTAAAAATTTATACATACATGCAATACGTATGAAGTTTAGTACTAGCCATTTCCACATTAATCACAAAAAAAGTCTACTGATAGACAGAACGCCCCCCCCCCAGAATGATGCTTGCCCCCACCCCATAGCCTTAGTCGAGCCCTGTAGAAACTATTGAAACATATCTGAAATTGTACGTCCAATGAGGTGACGTCGTTACGTGACAAATGAGGTATGTTCGTTCTACAACTAGCAAACACTAGTTTTTATAAATAAATTTTCTGAAAAATCAAATTTGCCGTAAAATTTGCAACGGCAAGAGTTAAAATGAATTTTATGCATCGCTTACTTGTTTGTTAAGACTACTCGTTACTTAGCTTCCAAATTCTCCTCCTCCCCTTAATGTTAAGTCTATAGGCGTTTGATGCATTCTTATATTTAAAATATTTCCTCAGAATATTAATCTTTTTTATTTCTATTTTCTGTATGCTCTTGTTAAAAAATATCTTTTTTTTTTCTTTTTTTCAAAATATTCTAAAAATCTATCCTTAATTTTATATCTTATATGTTTAACGCGGACAAACGGGCGTAAATTTTAACACTTCATATAACATTAAGCATAAATTTTAGAAATATTTTGAGAAATAACAAAAAAAGAGATAGCTTTTAAGAAGAGTAATCAGAAAAAAGAAGATGCTTTAAATGGAAGAATGCATCAAACGCCCATTGGCTTTCTATTGTCGAGAGGAATTTGGAAACTGGGTGACGAGTAGCCTTAAGAGGGTTTTTTTACAAAGCATAACTTTTCTCGTGTGTTCTCTAGAAAGCATAGTGTTTATAGATGACACGATAGCTCTCACTTTCAAGTCAGATGCTTCTACTCAGAGACCAGGATTTTCCATGCAAGTTCGACAGATGACAGATTGTGCCCAGGGAACTACAAGTAAGCGTGGCTTTTTATATATCCTTTCCATATTAATAGGTATCGCATAGGCATTTGATGGCTAAAAATGTGGATATGTAAAAAGGCGTGAAGAGATAGATATCAAAAACCAGATATAGAAAGACTTGTCTACTTAGAGGCATTACCCTTTATTTTTAAATGATATTTGAGATCTGTGTGCGTCGATGCACTGCCCTTCATTTAAATGATACTTGAATGCTTGAATGTAACTTTTAATATTCATATGGGTTAGTGACAACATCAGTTAGCTTGATTGTAGACATTTTGAATTTCAAAAGACATTAAAAACACAATTTCCGAGACTTTAAAGATAAGAAAGTGTTTTTTTTTTTTTTTTAATTACAACATTTAGTTTTAACTGTTTTCTGAAGTTTTAAATTTGATGTTAAATATATCACCTGCTCATGTGAACTTTTCCTCGTAAAATTTTTAATGAAGCCCATTTTTATGTGAAATCCCTCAGTATTGTAACTAGACTGTTTCAATATAATTGGGTTAGAAACTTGTGACACATTATTCATATTTAGACGTTTTGCCTTAGTTACATCTAGTACGACTGTAATTTTAAAAATTTATTCTTAAAGCTTAAACACTGTGACAATAATAATAAAAATAAACATATTTTCCGTCATTTCAAATCTTTCTGGTATTCTTAAGAAGCTGTCTCATAGACATTTGATTTTTTTTTTTTCCCTTAAATTTTATCTTTTTTTATTTCAGTTACTCCAATCGAAGACAACTGCGGAGGCGTGTTCGATACAGAAGAATTCTCACTAAAAAGCCCCGAATTCCCTCATGATTATCCTCACGGAGTACACTGTGAATACGTGGTGAAAAAGCATTCGGAATCAGTGTGTACCTTAGAGTTGAAGTTTGCCCACTTTGACGTAGAGAAGGGTCCCAATTGTGCTTATGATTACTTGGATATCGGACACAAAACAATTTGTGGACATTTGCCATCTGGTTTTACTCGTGAGTATCACCTATTAAAATTAACAAACCACACAAAATCTTTGTTTTCGTAAATATTTACAGAAATTTAAAAACTCAAACAAGAATTAGTACCATCTTTGATTCTTTTTCTTCTTTAATGTATCCATCTCTTAAACAATTTATTTATGATGTCACAGATTCATAGCAATATTTACTTTTCCGGATAGTTTTTCTTTCTTTCGAATATCAGTATTTATGTAAAAATATTTTGCTATATGTAATCTACATATTGCGAATCCTACGATTTTATATAGTAAAATTCTCTTTATTAAAATACTGATAGTCAAAAGGGAAAATAAATGTGACAAAGTAAGCATCCGTAACAAACCTGTTGTAACATGGAGCTTTAATATACAAGAAAAAACCTGCAATAGAAGAAGTGATTTTATAACATTCATACTGAGAAAGGAAATTGATTCATTAGAATTGCACTTAGAATACAAGTATAATTGTAACCCAATTGACGGTATAGTATTTTTAATAAACTCAGAATTCAAGATAGTTTTTTTTTTTTCTTTTTTTGTGCGGCGGAGGGGGGGGGGGGTTCGCGTGTGTGCATAGTGTTTTTAAATCAATATAAAACTCTGTAAACAGTATAATTTTCAAAGTTTGCAAAATACAGTTTTGTCTTTATTTGTTCTACTGCAATTGTCCTGAGGGAAAATCTTGTCTCATTATAACACTTTTTAAATCCTGGGAGAATAATTAGAAACAGAGGATTGTGTACATAATTGGTGTGCAACAATTAAAGTTTATAAACAAAATACGATTTTTCTGTGGTAAAAGCGTTTGATTATTGTTGGAAACTGACTGAGAATTAAAAAAATTAAACCTTCGATTCGCCTTTACATAAACTAGGAAATTCACATGATGTATACTATTCATTCTCATAGTGAAACCTAAAGTGAAGATTTTTACTTTTTTTAAACTTTAAGATAATGAAAATATCAGAGTTTTCCATATTGTTGAGTGATGAAATAATCTAAAAACGTTTTAAATTTTAATAAGCTGTAAAGACAGCTGTGAATAAAACATATCATAAGAAACTTTAGAAAGCATGTCAAAGTTTAATCGTATAGGTGTGATTCTGAAGGATATTTTAAATAACTGTATTATAAAAGCACTTAAATAACCAAGTGCCTCAAATGACCGATTATTTGTTCTTTATAAAAATAAAAGACTTCATGCATGTGCAGTTTAATGTGATATAGGTTTTATTTCAGTACAGATATCATAATCTCAACAGGTTGCTTCTTATCTGACCATACGTACTTTAAAGATTGTTAAATCCTTTCCTTTCTGTATAAATATGTCTTTCAGACATTCAAAATATGACGTCATTCAGTCTTTTTAGGACTGTGAATGGAACGTTCAAGTTTGAACCCATCATTATCCTATGAACCAATCATTATTTACCTTCGATAAAACATAAAGCTCCTTTACAAAATATGTTTAATGCCCCGTTTTTAAGGAAAAGAGGTACGTATAGTACAAGCGGTAATAATTTTAAAGATGTTGTTTAGAATTGGCATAAAAAATTGTTAACAACTTGAAAAAAATCTAAGAATTCTAACTTATATAGGTAATAAAATTAACATTCGTTTCTTCAGTAACAACCAATTAAAAAAATTTTAAGCAAACTGATTCAATAATCAGGATATCTTATATAAATTCACATATTGGCTAAATACGAAAGTAAGTTCCGTCTTTGGTTAAAATTATGTACTTATTTAAGTTATTATTTAATGTTATGTAAGTTATTTAAGTTATATCCTTATTCCATGTGGACGTCTACTGACAATGGATTGATCAACCTTCAAGGTTTTTTTCCAATACTTGTTGCATTTGTGTGCTGTCTTACTCCAATAATGCTTGTGATTTCTACCTTTATGCTCTGCGTTTCCAACATGAAGTAAACCTTTATTTAAATTGCCTGAATCACTTTCTACACATACTATTAGAAAAAGCATGTTCAATGTAAACTTCTTCAAATAAACGATAATTTTCAGCAGGACTTTTTTTTATTATAAAAGAATAATAAAATTTTCAGTAAACGATGATTAGTTAGCACAAAACTATCCATTTTAAATCGAATAAGAACTTACGTTATTTACACTTAAATCAAATGTCATACTTTACATTTTGAATGTTGTGAAGAGATTTTTTAAAAACATGTATTACGCGATTCACATATTATATATAAGAACATTTACATCATCTATTAGAAAACGCATATATCCATACATCCACTCTGTTCAATTAGATTTACAATATTTTAATATAATAAACTTTATATAATAGCTACATAAAGAGATATTATAGATGTAATACGAGGTTTACCTATTTAAGAACTAAGCAAAGTATTTTAATTTGAAAATTTCCAGGTGAAATTCCCTTTGATGATCCTGAAATGGTCTTTACTTTTCGCTCTGATAAAGGAACATCCAAATCCGGTTTCGCCATCAAAGTTCGTCAACGCAGTGAATGTGGAACAACATGGAAACCAGGTAAGCTATATAATATTAATTATATAATGCTATTTTTATGTGATTATATATTTATAAAAGTGCCTTATTAATATTATTACAACATTTAAACTATACCATTGTTTTTTTTTTTGTTTTTTTTTTTTAAAGGAATATTCTTGATAAATATTACTGTGCAGTAAAAATCAGTAATGTGAAAGTTAATAGTTATAGTCATTATAACAATAATTTATTTATGTAATACGCAAATCAGGTGATAATACTGGTTCTTATTCACCCACGAAGAAAGCAAACTAATCGCATCCATGTTAAACGTAAGTATTTTACATTTTTTCTCATTTTACATGGAATGACCCTTTAGCTAAATTATCCGAACAGGTCTGGATTTATTACGTTGAATTCACAAAAAAAAATTTTCCACAGAAAAAATAGAAATAGGATAACTGGAGAAAATGAATAAGTTAATAAAAAGATGTTGACTGTGATGTTATAGATCTAGGTATCCTCTGAATTCTTCATAGAGTATGAATTGTTGCAAACAGATTCAAGAGATGCGATGTTACAGATTCAGATTCAACAAGCAAATTCAAAGATTGCGATAATATAGTTTTAGCGATCCTCTGCATTCTTCATAGAGTACGAGTTGTTACAAGTAGATTCCTTGCGTGCTTAGAGACCGTTTTTTTCTCAATGCGAATAGTGTTGTATATTATTCTGGTATTGTGAATTTTATGAAACAAATTAAGATCAAGAGATGGTAATTAACTAATATTCGTGGAATAAAGCAAACCCTTTTATCTTAATTTATCTGCATTTACAGAGAATTTCATAATCTTTGAGAGATACGTGATTCGTACTTCTTTTGAGATTTTTTTTTTAATGCTATTTTTAAATAGCATAAATTTAAAGAAGAAAATGGATTTTTGTAAAATTTGATGATTTTTATCTGATGCATTGAATTGTAACCATTGTAATCAACATTAAAAAGTTTGCCAACAGTCAAAATCCCAGTCTCTAAAGAAAATACCGATGATTTTTAATTTTGTACAAAGGTACGCAATTTTACGGTAGTCTTGATTTCGAATTTATTCTCTCTTTTTTTCCCCCTCAGCGACTCCACCTGCTCGCATGTGTGACCATTGCTTGAAAGAAAACCGAGGACATGTGATCAGTCCTGATTATCCCGCTGATTATCCTCCAGGATTGCACTGTACATTCAGGCTTCAGAGGGCTAAAAGTTTCTGTGGGCTCGAGATATTTTTCCACGATTTTTCAATAAAAGAAAGTGACGGTTGCTCTGCTGATGCGCTTATAATTAACGGAGAAAGACTTTGTGGTGACAAATTAAAGGGAAAATTAAGTAAGTAACGATTTGCTATCAAGAGGTAATTTATTTAAACCATTTCCATATGTTGCTAAATCGGATCAATTGAAAATCATGGTCGTTTAAAAAATTAAAACACACGATTTTTATATCCATATATAAAGTTAAAAATAGCATTATCGTTTTTCTTTCTCTTTCATTTCAGAACTCTGCTAATAATTTAAAAGAATCGGAAAATAAAACATTTTGAGATTTGAAGGTTAGAACTTTGAGAATACAATCATTGGTTATTTCATTTATTATTAAAAATAAAAGAAAAAAATTATTTCATTTGTTATTGTCGATCACAAATCTTTTAAATACATAAGTAGGAAGAAAATTTGTTTAATCTTAAATTCTCTTTTCATTAGAAAAATATTTGTAGTTACGGTTATGTAACATTAAATAAATGCATGCAATTAAATTATCACCAGCCAATCACATTTAAATGATCTAATTATCAATCACTTTTTTTGAATTGATATGCCTCTGGTTCACTGCAATAAGTTATCATAAAATGATAAAGAACGCATGTTAGATATTTGTGACAATCGGCTTCTTTAGGTAAACTGAATGTATCATATAAACGACACTGATATGAAACACATTAGAGTTCATGAGGTCTTTCTAGCACAGTAGTATGATCCTTCGATATCATTCAAAGAACAAATTTAAAAGTATGTAAAAACACACTTTTTTATTTCACTATACATATGAATGTCTTGCTTGAACAGTAAAAGGGGAAGGAACATGTATATATCATTGAAACATTTTACCCCCCCCCCCCCTCCGCCTATCTAACGGATCCTATGAATCCGATAGGTACTTTCAAAATTATTTCTCATGAAAAAAAAAGACTGAAAATTCCGTAAATATGTGATATTTTTAATTGTGTGACTGTTGTAAGTAAGTGATTTTTGTTGTAAATATGTAAAAAAAAAAAAAAAAAAAAAAAAAAAAAAAAAAAAAAAAAAAATTAAAAAATTAAAAAATTTTCAGTCTTTTCTTTCCATGAGAAAAATATACTGGACCCATTCGGTAGCCAGAGGATTAATTAAGAAAGATTTGCGAAAATTGAGTCTCTTAAACCAAAGTCTGATGTGATAAATGTTGGATGTAAATAATTTTTGTAACAAATTTTTACAGATCTTGAGTGCTTTTATACTAAAATCGACTTTGGAAAACGCCTACTTACAGGGTGTCTAGCAAATAACACCCAGATTTCAAAATTAAATTTCTCAAAAACAAAGATCGATAGTAATATGTGGTAAACGGTTTTTTCATTAGGTAAGCTGTAAAAATCTTATACAGAAATTTCAAACAGTGAATATTTTGAAAATGTTGCGTTCTGATTGCATAGAATGCTTTGATTTGACATTTTTCTTGTTTTAGATTGCCTGCAGAGAAATAATTTTTCAGCTTACAGTGCAATATTTTAAAGATTTTTCGAAGTAAATTTTTAGAATTTCGAAATTTCAAAAATTTAATTTAAAAAAAACTATGAAATATGGCACTTTAAGCCGAAAAACACTTTCTCTGGCAGCAATCTAAAACAAAAAAAATGTCAAATCAAAGCATTCTTTGCAATCAGAACACAATCTTTTCAAAATATTTACCGTTCGAAACTTTTGTATAAGATTTTAAGGCTTACCTGATAAACAAACCGTTTACTGCATAATTCAATTGATCTTTGTTTTTGAGAAGTTTAATTTTGAAATCAGGGTGTTATTTGCTGGACACCCTGTATATACTTCTATAAGTAATACTAAGAAGTATAGAAAATTAGAAGTATAATACTTCTATAGCTTCTATATATTCTTCTAATTAGAAGTATAATACTTCTATAAGTACAGACATTTAAAAGTCTCCATCAAATAGCATTCATATTTTGAAATTTAAATGAAGTTTGTAGCATTAAAAACTATGAACTAAAAATGTTTTAAATAAACGTCAGTATAATAAAACCATTCACATAACTCCGAAACCAGAATCTCTACCAAATCTCGATCACAGATGCATTTTATTGTGATTTATTTATTATCATTAAGAGTTTAAACTGTATGATTTAACTGAAAAGTATTTAATTTGTGCATCCATTCTCATACTTCTATTTGGAAAAATATCACGTATTTCGGTCAAGAAGAAATCGAAACTTTGCATCTGACCTTTTAAATAGATTTTTTAGAAAAAAAATAGTAGTTAATGTGTGCATTTTTAACTCTTTTAAATTTTTTTCTTTTTCACTCTTTTTATCTATCTCATTGAAAGATAATTGTTACAAAGATTTTTTTACGAAAAATATCGTAAGTTATTCTTTAAATATAAATTTCACTTTTTCGAAACAAGAAGTTTTTTATATATATGTATAAATGTGATGGTGATTATCTGTTAAAATTCTGATAACAGATAATGCAATCAAATTAAGTTTTTTTTTTTTTTTTTTTTTTTTTTTTTTTTTTCAGGATTTAATTCCAAAAGTTTTGAAACTTTGTAATATTTTTCCGGAGGGTCTACCAATAAAGATACAAAAATTCATGAATGATAGCAGTGTGCTAGGGAGGGGGGGGGGGGATATCCTTTTTGTTGTTGATAATATTTTGTAATCTATAAATCGTACGGAAAAAATGCTGCTACGAAAGATAATGACAAAGGAATTTTCTACATAAAAGCATACTAAAAATTCTACTTTTTTTTCAGGAGATAGCTCATGATTAAAGATATACATACAGAAAGATAGTCACGAGGTAGTTCACATTAGTTCATGAGATAATCGCATTAAAAATTAAGAAATTTGCCAAAAATCACACCATCTCCAGAGAGCGGGTCAACGATATTTACATTATACTTACTTAACTTAAGGCTGTGCTTAAATCTAAAAATGCAACTTTATGACATAAGTTTTAATTTTTTTTTTTTTTTTTTTTTTTTTCTTTTGGAAATGCATGAAACTAACAGGTGTTGTTTATCGGAAACTATCTAATCGCGCTCATTTTCCCGTTTTTTTGCAAACGAATAGATTTTTCAGGAAATACTGACAAATTTGGCATTTTGAACCGAATTTTCCGACAAAATCAGAAAAACTCAATGGGGGGGGGAGAGAAACGCTATGTCAGGTGATCAAAACGCTTATAACTGAGAAGGTAATTTTTTGATCAAAATACAGAAAAAACAGTTCGATTCCAAATCCCTTCCATAGTCAATTCTTTCAATTTTAGATCCTTCCGTTGAACAATGAGTTTGTATATGCGTTAAAACGTTATGCGCTTGATGAGCGGAACAGTTAAGAACAGCCTTAAACGAGCGTTACTAAATGTTGTGGTCAGGTGAATGAAGGCTTGAAAAACAACTTCAAAAATGACATTTTTATTAACTATAAACTACGTTATATAGATAATATGTTCTGTAATCTTGTTTGCCGTCATTTTAAAGAAGCGTAACTTATCTCTAATTTAATTTCCTTATGTAACATTTTTTTAGGGATATATTCTTTTCACTTAGCATATAGACATGTTGAGTCTTCAAACCTTCGTAACCTCCGCGGAACGCAAGTGTGTTCAAAAGAGTTATTTTACGATTCGACGCGACGAGCGACAAGTTTTGATCAGTATACGACCATTGAATGAAGACTAATGCAATCTATGAAGTGTTCTGGGGGTCTCACACGTGGACAAGGAATAAGAAACAGCATTTTGATTAAGTGGGTTCTTGGCACCACAGCTATCTTTCACATTTGTACCCTTCTGGAAGAATTTTGTGGATTGGTTCTTCCTTCTGGTGAACAACATGAGTATTTTCGTGAAACTGGGTTAAATATAGGTAGTGCAGATAGCCTAGATTTTTAACTTAGTTTGAATATTACCAGCCTTTTCCTCCGATGGATAAAAAATTACCAATATCTGCCAGGATTGTTGAAGATGAAACTGCCAGCTTCTTCAAAGCTTTGGAAATCTCTAATCCCAGAGATTAGTCCCTATAAACAAACAAACAAACAAAAACATTCTTACTTTTGTATTATTACTTCTATATAATTTTAGTATAGATGGAAATTTAAGTCATTTTCTTTTCAAAAGTTTGTCTCGAGAAATTTTTTTTAGGATAATTTAATCAGAAATTATTAAAGCTTAATGAGTTTTCCATACTTTTACTTTATGAGCATTCTATGCAATTCTAAGTACAGAGTATGAATAAAAGATTGTCCCAACTTCAATAGTATATTATAACCGTTTAAATTAAGCTATTTAGAACAAACCATATATCAAAATGAATTCAAACAAACCTAGTTTTTCATACAAATGTTCAATATGTGTAACTTTAGTTATACGGCTTACATCCAACTAAATTCCAGTTCTTCCCACACTTTGGTTAACAAGTTCAGAATACTAATGGAAGTAACAGCCTTTCGAATTCTGTGTGTCAAGAGTAATAAATCATTAGGTAGCGGAGGAATACAGACAACATCTTTTATAAAGCTGCAAAGGAAAAATTCGCAGGGCACTTAATGGCTTTTAAATTTTCAGTCCAACAATAACGTTTTATATCCAGCAGTCGCCATTTTGTTTATGTGGCACTGAAAATGTGTAAATAGCTAATCAGTACTCGCGCATGTATTTATCTAAAACTGGTAGAGTTACTCCTTATTTGTGACTTCCAACCAACACTCTCCAATGCTTACAGTTGAAACTATTGTAATTTATAACTGGAACATTCTTTTATCAATACCTTGTATAATAAATTTTTCAGCATAGTACTGATCAAAAATAAATTTTCTTAAATGATTCTAATATTTATTAACTTTACCAGAGAAGCAGTATATGGTACAAGAAAAAAAGTCCTTCCGGCAATGCCGGGAGGAAGAGGTAGCTTTCATATACTTATTTATTTATTTATTTATTTATTTATTTTAAAGTAAGTTACATTGTTCAAAAATACTAAGCTCAAATTAGTGGAAATAATCTTATAAAATTATTGATTTTATAAGATTGAATACTAGTTTTTGTCAAGACTAAATATTAATAGGAATTTTAAAAATTAGTCATCTTTTATTCAACCTGGTTTTATTTTAAGCGATTTAGAGAGTCACCAAATTCTACGATATCATAAAGTGTATGCCATTTTAAAGCAACATGATGGATCGTTGAGATCAGACCGTTTCAAAATGTCAGCCATAAGCAAAATTCAAAGTGCTATAACTCAATCATTTTTTAAGATATAGACAAAATAAAAAGTGTTCTGGAATCGTTGTTTTAAGTTTTAACACGTAAAAGAAAAATATATTCCAACTTTTAATTTTTTCGCATTTAATTTTAAACTTTAAATTTTAAAAAAAATTTAAAATGGCCACCATTTTGAAAGAAAACGGTGGATGATGCTGGCCAACGAACTCGGTCGAGACATTTGTATGTACTATGTACATACCAAGTTTCATTGAAATCGGTTCATAAATACGCCTGTTATTACGTGACAAATATCAGATCGTTTCAAAATGTCAGCCATAAGAAAAATTCAAAGTGCTATAACTCAATCATTTTGTAAGATATAGACAAAATAAAACGTGTTCTGGAATCGTTGTTTTAAGTTCTAGCACGTAAAAGAAAAATATTTTTCAAATTTTGATTTTTTCGCATTTAATTTTAAATTTTAATATTTTTAAAAAATTTAAAATGGCCACCATTTTGAAACAAACTGGCGGATGATGCTGGCCAACGAACTCGGTCGAGACATTTGTATGTACTATGTACATACCAAGTTTCATTGAAATCGGTTCATAAATACGCGTGTTATTACGTGACAAATATCAGATCGTTTCAAAATGTCAGCCATAAGAAAAATTCAAAGTGCTATAACTCAATCATTTTTTAAGATATTGACAAAATAAAAAGTGTTCTGGAATCTTTGTTTTAAGTTCTAACACGTAAAAGAAAAATATTTTTCAAATTTTAATTTTAAATTTTAAATTTTTTTAAAAATTTAAAATGGCCACCATTTTGAAACAAAATGGCGGATGATGCTGGCCAACGAACTCGGTCGAGACATTTGTATGTACTATGTACATACTAAGTTTCATTCAAATCGGTTCATAAATACGTTAGTTATCGCATGACAAAAATCAGATATATATATATATATATATATATATATATATATATATATATATATATGGTTATATATATATATATATATATATGTCAACATTTGAACGGAGGGTGGTTTGGGGGTCTGGGGGTCATGATCGGTGAAAATATACCAAAATTTTCCGGAAGTGTTTTCCTCCGGACGGCTGCAATAGGTAGCTTTTTACTTTTTGTAATGAAAGCTACCTAAAAGTATAAAGGCTATAAAAATATAAAAAAAACACAATTTATTTTGAAAAACTAAAGTCTTTTTTCATCAGACTCAAAAAGACGTGCAACCACTTTGAAAGCAGAAGCAGTACACATTTCTGAAGAACAAAGTCTTTATTAATACGACATAAAAAAAACAGCACATGTTTATTAAAAAATTAAAAGTTACTTTAAAATCAAGAACAGTCTTGGTCCTGCTTTTAAAGTTATAATATAGTCTTTCTCACTTGATAAAGAAATATCTCACTCTCGAAATGCTTTGAGCTTTCTTTTTATTTTTTAATATGTGTTTAAAAAAATTTTATCTCTTTGTATCGTGTTTTACACTTATATTTATAATTTTGCTAAGCACAATGTGTGATGTACAGGGTAAGTCAAAATGATTACCACGATTACAAATGACAATAGCTTCGGGGTGATAAATGATAGGGTGGAATGCTGCAACCGCAAAATTGAAGTTTTGTTAACATGTTTCATAACTGTCCTATTAGACAATGATAAAAAGTTAATTAAATCCAATTGATTTATTAATCATCAGATTTTAAAATATTCACCTTTTATATAAACATTTTAATAACAATTTTAATTTTTCTTAAGAAAGGTGTCATAGTAAAAATAAAATACATTGACATGTTTCGGAACCGTCATAAGTTCCATAGTCATAATATAAATAAAACAAAATTTCAAAATATTTCTCGGACAATACAAATGATGATCTTGCTGGAGTTTATGAAATACCTTACATTACGGAAAATGGTGACTTAAATTTTTACATAGGCATGACTGGGAGAAAGTTTGGAATTAGAAAAGGGGAGCACGAATCTGATATTAAATTTGGACGTACTAACACTGCATTATCAAGAACATATTTAAATGAGGAGATAAAAATATTGTTTAATCAAAGTAAATTATGTTTCATATCTAATTGTAATCGTAAATCTATTATAAGAGAGTCCATTGAAATTTATACGCGTAATAATCTGGTTTGCAATGATACCGTTTCTTTTATTATTCCTAAGTTATGGTTAGAATTAATGAATAAATTCCTCGCGAGGGTTTGAATGGGATGAACCAAGTTGGAATTTCCTTTGATCATGGTCTATTTATTATTTTAATTTAATTTTTTACAATAGAGCGCGTGTTTTTTGGTGTTTTTATATCTCTTTGTCGCGTGTCATTTGTATTGACCGTGAAATTGTTTGAAATTTTATTTTTAGTTAAGTTTAGATCATGGTCTATATTTTAATTTAATTTTTTGCAATAGAGCGCGTGTTTTTTGTTATTTATATCTCATTGTCGCGTGTCTTTTGTATTGTCCGAGAAATATTTTGAAATTTTGTTTTATTTATATTATGACTATGGAACTTATGACGGTTCCGAAACATGTCAATGTATTTTATTTTTACTATGACACCTTTCTTAAGAAAAATTAAAATTGTTATTAAAATGTCCTATTAGACTCTTTTCAGTCTCATAAAAATATCATAAGTTTTTGCATTTCCTGATTATATTGTGAAAGCATTATTAATGTTTAATTGTGATCTAAAAATCCTTTTTTGGGACAATTGGCGTTTTTTATCTACAGCAATGAACAAACTGAAGATGCACATGAACATCAGAACATGTACGTATGGTGTTTTCAAAAACTCAGTCACAGGCCTGAGCAGTGTTGAATTCAGGAGGTTCCAGGGGAGGGGGGAAGGAATATTCCTCCCCCCGTGCAAAATGTGTAAAAATAAAATGGGTAAAATGTCCCCTCAACAAAAGGTTTGAGATTTTGTATTTTCAGTGGTCAAAAAGTGTATCCCCCTCCCAATTGAAGGCACAAAAACCTCACCTAAAGAAAAGTGTATGAATTCAAAACTGGGACTAAGAGCTTCTTTTTTTATGAATACTATTAATCTGCATTTTATTTGATTGCAGAATTTCTAGCATTAAATAACGCGAATATTACTATCCAACAATAATGGTAGTTTTGTCGATTTTTTCGATACCTGATGTTTGTAAAATCATGTTTTGCAATATCTGATACGTAATATATTGTCCCATTAATAATTTGTATGTGAGGAAAATGTGTCACAAGTTATGATATATCCAAATAAAATTCTCGTTATCCTCCTGACTTGTGTTTAAACTGTTTTTAGATCATTGTCTACGACGATGTTGTTGTCATTTTTAATCGGATCAATCAGTTTGCTTAGCCTGTATTTTAAAAAAATATATAATTCTATTATAATATATATAAATTCTATGTACTTAAAAAACATGTAAATTCATATCTATTTTTTAATATATTACAGAAAAAATCGATTTTCCTATTGGTGAACCAAATGAGGTCATATTAGAATTCGAAAGTGATGAAGAAGGCTCATCCCAGGGATTCCACGCAGAATATCGTCAAATTCCATGCAGGGGTTACCCTTGGAAACAAGGACAGACTGGCTGGGTACCTTCTAATGTATCTGATTGGACAACTAACGGATAAAGTACTGGAATCAAATTATTATTACAATTCATCTCATTATCACCATCATCATCATTCATGGATGAGAACTGATGTTTATGTAATTACAAATGAGAATTTTTCCCTGAGTTTATAAGATAAAAAAGCCATGTATATACTGAAAAAAAGTTATGTTAATTTAGATTTAGATAATTTGATTTCATTATTACAATATTATTTATACTTTGTACACAAAAACATAAAAAAAATCAGTCTTTCGCTAGCATTCTTCAAACAAAAATAAAATTTAAATATTATGACGAAGTATATTGTTATTTCAGTATAATGTTTGCTTTGGTAATTAATTCACAAGTACAATTTAGACCCAAAAAAATCAATTTTAAATAATTGCAAAAAAAAGCAATTTTTTCTAAGAAGAGCTAATACATCTTACTCGTGATATCTTAAATAATATTGCTTAGTGGCTTAATATAAAGAGCTTAATAATCTTTAAATGTATCTTCATAATTTTGCCAATATTGATGAAATATTGATATACTGCCTCAAGATTAATTTATTTTCTGTGTATGTTTTCTTTGGTAGATAAATCATAAATTATTAGACATTCTAATCATTTTAGACATGCAAAATTTATTATTATTTAGACATTCAAAAACAACCAAACTTTTATCAAAAATGAAAAATTAAATGACATATGCATAATGTCATATGTAATCATATGACATATATGCATTCATATATGTTCTTACCATCTAAATTAGTACTGTTAATAAAGTTTCGAAATTTGAACTGCTGACATCTTTCAGTATATTTTTTGAATTAGTACAAAAAAATAAGCAAATAAATAAATAAAAATAGAAATGTTTCTTTAGCAAGACAGAAAGATTACGAAAATATAACATAACCTTTTCCAAGCTACCCATGATTCCGCAAAACATTCCTTTATCTTAAGAAACCAAAATGTTTCTAAAATTCACATAAATATTTCTGAAACAAAAGTTTCTTTTGCTGCCTGTAATTTTCTGAAATGTTCCGACGTAGATTCTACAGTTAATTAATCAGTTTTCTCACTCTGTTACCCAAATGAAATATAGGTTTTTAGAATTCTGTGAATCCTAAAATTAACATTTTCAGCTACTTAATAGAATTTACACATACGATAGGCACAAAATAATGTTCATTTTATGTTGTTAATTAAACATGTATGTCTATTTTATAAATTTATAAAGAAAGGCCCTACGTTTTATTTACTAAAACAATTTATGTGAAACAATCGCTTTAAAAAAAAGTTACGGAGCATTAAAAAGTTAGTTTGAAATATCGTTATTATCTTTTAATTATCTCTCTCTCTCTGAAATTATTACTTGATTTAAAAATAATTTAGGAATGAGCATTAAATGTAGATTATTGCATTTACAATAGTGTATTTTCTTATCGATTTATATTTTAATAAAGGTGCTACATTTTATTAAGTGAAATTTCACTTAAAAATTTAAAATGTTCATATTCTTTTTATTAAAAAAATTTTTGTTTAAATAGATTAAAGTATTTATAAGCATGAAATTTGTCTACAGATTATTTTAATATTGTATTTTTTGTTTATATTTATTTATTGTTTTTTACTTGGAAATAAAATTTTTGTAAAAAAACAAACTGTGCCTCATATATAATACACAAACTTACATTACACATTGTTATCACATTGAAATCCACGTTATTTAACATTAGTCCATGCGTAAATTAAAAGCTGATGAGTTTCTCAATAAAACCTAATTTCTACGGAATTAAAAATAACAAGAATATAACTAACTCACAGGTTAAATCTTAGAATTTTTTTATCGTAAGAATCAACTTTTGAAGAGTTCAGATTTATCAATTCATGATTTTCAATTTTACAGGCATTATAAAGTATGACCGTACCAAAGGGAAAAAAATACCCGCCTTTACTTGCAAATTAGTTACAATAATACAACAACTATGCTGTGAGAATTAAAATACAAAATTGAAGAAAAATATTTTTTACTAGTAACTTCAATTAAGAAATTTGGTAAATTTCTACCTCATAGAAACAGAGATACACCTATAACCGGATTATTGCATATTATTACAACGAAGTCAAAGTGAGTCACAAGTACAAGTGAACAAAGTCAAAATTTAATTAACATAATTTTAAAATGGTTCTACGTTTTGGTTACTATTATAAAATTTAGTTTAATTTTCGTCCTAAAATACCCAAGTATATCTATCAAGAAAATATTGGGGAAAATACTGCAAGGCAGAACCCCTTGTTGAATGAACAAAGTCAAAATTGAATCAATAAAAATTTTAATAAATACTATCTTGCATCTTAAGCTCTGTGAAATTCTATCCCATAGATACCGTGATATAGCTGTCATTGTAAAGCACAGCGCATCAGCACCACCAATTAAGTAATGCACACAATATGGCCAATGGTGACCGGTCATTTACGATTTTAGACGCTTTGTTAAATATCTAGAAAAATACAGAGGAATTATCCTGAAACTCCAGGTGTGTAAACAAAATGGTACAGGTCATATATTTACGCAAAGATTTTTTCCCGCAAATTCATAGAGAAACGTCTACAAATTGGAAAAACAAAATCGAATATCTTTTGGATAACCCTGTTAAAACTAATGTTGCAAAAACGTTCAAACTGTAGATTACGGTTAAATAGCTTATTATAATAAAATTTGTTCATTTTTATGAGGATAGCATGTATACTTGTAGAAAAATTAAGGTATTCATAAAAACAGTCCCAATTTTTTTTTCAAAATTTTTGCTTATAATTTGCAGAGTTCTTAATATACAAAAAGCGTTCTTTTCAAAAAATGTGACAAACAAAATTTTACACCCTGCAATTAGAATTAAAAAACAATAAAAACTGTATGAAAAATGAATAGCTTTACTAAATAATTTTTCACTGCGCGTGCGTGAATGCTATCAAAATATAATGTACATATTGTGTTAGCTAAATGTATAGAGCAACTTTTGAGAAAGTCTCAAAAACATAGTTTTAAAATTCTGAAAATTGGCATTAATAGATTATTTTCAAAATCTGTTGTTCTCAAAAGGAAGCAGAAAGATGAGGGATTATCTCCAATTATAGTACGTGTAATATTTTGTATGCTATAATGACACTAATCAATGGATATATATTTTAATATGCATGATTGAAAACTTTCTACGCAATATTTAAATTGCAGAATTTGCAATTATTCTATTATTTTGTGCCACATAATGTAAGGAAAGTGCAGTAATCCCTTAAGGGGGCTGATCACTCAGAATCCGGATTCCCCTCCGTAATTTTAAGTCTATGGGATATGATACATTTTAGGTAGATTTCGTATGAAATACTACCTATTGCATTCGCACTAGTTTATATAATATATATATATACAACCCTTGGCAAAAAATTTTCGATCAATGTTATCAAGTTTATGATTTTTGTATTTCGAAGTATATATTTTGTGAATCATGAGCATAGGAGCGTTTTAACATATGTCAAATAAAAGAACACGTATTAAATTATAAATGAAAATTGAATTCAGTATAACAATCATATAATTTATAATTATACTGCACGAGAAAAAGTTTTTTTGTGAGAAAAAAATATCCGATCAAGACGGAAGTTGGAAAATAGTTATTGATCACTGACGAAACAGGTTTGAACTTTGCATATTGAAGACAGATAGGAGTGCCTGAGCATGCGTACAATATCTGAGTCCTATTTAAAAGAAGAAATCTTCCAGCTGCGAGATCAAAAGCACACTCTCAAAAAACTTTCCGTCTTTTCACAGAAAAAGTACTGGCAGCACTGCTGCCAGAAATTGTCTGTATATTGACGACTATCTGTTTATTTTTTTCTCCGTCAAAAGAGGAAAAATATCCGTCTTTTGAAAAAAGTCTTGAAAAGATAAATACGCCGGCGGTGAGGGTCGAACATACGACCCCAGCATTACAAGGCCAACGCTCATCCGCAGCGCCACGATTTCTCAGGAGAAAAGTGCTTAGAAGTAGAACCCTTCATTTCTTATGAGTGTGATTTGGTTTATTTCGTTAAAGAGCTTTTAATTTTGAAGTTAATTTCGGGAAGATTTCATCTTTAATGAAAGTGTGGCTGGGGTTTTTATACGTTTATATTAAAATAGTATAAAAATGTGAATTTTAATTATATTTGCGTAGATTGCTAGAAGAAAAATATGGATGTTCTACGACAAGATTTTTTTGAATAATATCAATTTTTTTTTTCTTTTTGCATTTTATTTTTTAATTAAGATATCTTTTAAATGTGTTCACTTAAAGTACATTTTAAATGGGAATATTTATTATACAAATAACTTAATAAATTCAACTTTATTCAACTTATCCAACTTTGAATATGACTAACAAATTGCGAGAATTTTTGAATGAATGAAGAAAGTAATTGTTATTTATTTTTAAATACGAAAACATTTGTGTCTTTTTAAACTAAATTAGACATTTTAATCTATAGAATAGTTTGCTTTTCATTTTAAAAATAAATTCAAATTTATTACTAACAGACTCAATGCGCATGCGTGCAAGAAATAAACAGAATCTCTTCCTCATTTTTCGACGCTCGGAATGAATTCACAGATCAAATACGTTTTCTGGGAATACGGTAATTATTTGTGAAAAAATAACGATAACTTAGTGTATATTGACGAATTTTTCTGACAGTGCAGCTCTGAAATGCTGGACAATGGCTCGTGTGAATAAACTGTCTCGCGATTTAAAAATCCGCATAATTAAATTGTTGCAGGCGTTAAATTCACAAAAGAAAGTAGTTGTTTTATTAAACTGTGCTCAAAGTATTGTATGCGGTATTCGGGAAAAATACAGTTGACTAACAGCGTGGAAAATTTACCTCGATGTGGACGTCCACAAATGAAAACGCGTAAGGAGGACGGGAAATTTAAGGAAATAACGACAAGAAAGTAGCGAGAAACTTCAAAACAACTCAATGCCGAATGGTCTAAGTATAACGTAAAGGTCTGTGACCACACTGTATATAATCGTCTAAATGCAGCAGAATTTAAATTCTGTAAAGCTAAAACGAAATCTTACTTGAAAAAGAAGCATAAAAAAGAACACTTGCAAAGGTGTAAAAAACATGTGCATTGACCACTTGATAATGGAATAAAGTTATTTTTAGCGGTGAATCTCGCATATCTCTCGAAACAGGTGATGACTGTGGAATATTTGTTTGAAGGAGAGTTGGTGAGAAGTTCAATGATAAATGTGCCAATATGAGGACTAATTTTTCACTTCATTTACAGTTTGGATATGTATGACATTACAAGGCGTCGGTAAGTTGTGCATTGTGTTACGTACAGTAAACTGTGAAGTTTACATCGACATTTCAGACAATTTTCTGATTCCTAACATCAATCAATGGTCGGAGATCAAAATAACTTCTTATTTCAAGATGATAAAGTCAAGCTCTACAACGCACCAAATAAGTGAATAAATTTCTACAAAATGTTACAATATACCATTTCAAACCTTGACTTGGCCGCCCAATAGCCCGGATCTTAATCCCATCGAAAATATGTGGAATATATTAAAAAGAAAAGTCGATTTTCGACTAATTACAGATGCCACAGAACTACGTAAAGCTATAAGGGAATGCTGGTGTAAAGTTGATCCCAATGCGTGCAAAAATCTTATTGAGTCCATTCTACTAAGAATTTCGACTGTCATCCGAAATAAGAGCGGATTTACGAAATATTGATTACAGTGATCGGTTATTTTTTTCCAAATAAAAGCATGATCGGATAATTTTTTTCTTTGGTGTTTAAATTTCAATCACAAATTTTCTGTTTATAAATTGATCTATAATGATTTCTCTTTACTGCATGTTGTTGTTCATTACATATAATACACATGTATTATCGCTGATAATCGTTTCATTTTTATGCAGTGAGAATAAATAATCTTTTCTTATAAAAGATGGGAGTGTTGATGTAATGATCGGAATCTTTATGCCAATGGTTGTATAAATATATATATATATATATATATATATATAACTTTTTTATGGATAACTTAACGATAACTTCTATATACGATAACTTTATACGATAACTTCTATAATTCTTCACCAATCTCCACCAAACTGGTACATAAAATCAAATTTGGATAAAATCTCGGCTAAGTTCGTTAATGGGTAAAACCGGACCAAGGGGGTCGAAATAGGGGGCGTTTTTGTGAAAACAGAAAAAAACCCATAATTTCTTAATGAAAATAGATATCGAATCAGTTTAAAGTGTATATTACTTCTAAAAAATGGGCCAAAAGTTTATGCATGACAGATTTTTGATAAAGTTAAAAATGGGCTCAAGGGGCGAAAAAAATAGGGTTTTTGGGAGAAAAAAAAATCATAACTTTGTCAATTCTCCAGATATCAAATCCGTCTAAATTTTTTTATAAATATTCTCAAAATTATCTAAAACTTTTGTATTTGCAAGTTTTTGATAGGACTAACTCTTACCGGTAAAAAAAATTAAAAACGAAAATAAAAAGGGGGTTGGAAAAAGAAAAAAATCCATAACTTTGTCAATTCTTAAACTATCAAATCCAATTAAATTTATTTTACATCTTCTCAATAATATCTACAACTTTTATATTGACAAGTTTTTCATAGGACCAATTCGTATAGCAAAAATAAATTAAACAAAAATTGGAGTTGGAGAAAAAAACTCTAATCCAAACTGCTTACATTCTGAATCGTTTTTTAAATTTATTTTATACATTAAACGCATCCAAATGGCAGATCCTTTTATTTAGGAACTATATCATGTGAAACATTGGCCAGTTTTTTGATAAAGACAGAATATATTTCAAAAAAGGCTGCCAAAAAGGGTATTTTGAACAGAATTTCCCGAAGTGACCGTGATAGGAAATTTGAGGAATTATTCAAATAACAAATTGCGTTTTTTCTGACTCATTTTTAAATCTATTTTTACTCTCAAACGCATCCAATTTACAAGTCCTCTTATTTTGGAACTGTATAATGTGACGCATTGGTCAATTTTTTGATAAAGACAGAATATATTTCAAAAAAGGCTGCCAAAAAGGGTATTTTGAACAGAATTTCGAGAAGTTATCGTGATTGAAAATTTGAGGAAGCATTGAAATAACAAACTGCGTTTTTTCTGACTCATTTTTAAATTCAGTTTTGCTCTCAAACGCATCCAATTGACAGGTTCTCTTATATAGGAGCTGGTTAATGTCCCGTATTGGTCAGTTTTTTGATAAAGCCTGAATATACTTTTTTAAATGCTATCAAAGAGGGCACTTCGCGCAAGTTTCCCGAAGCTATCACGATTAAGAATTGAGGTGGTATTCAAAATTGGTTATTTTATAACTCATTTTTAAATTCAATTTTGC
The DNA here is from genome assembly GCA_964019185.1 of Maratus speculifer. Taxonomy (NCBI): domain Eukaryota; kingdom Metazoa; phylum Arthropoda; class Arachnida; order Araneae; family Salticidae; genus Maratus; species Maratus speculifer. The sequence continues at coordinate 271,949,864 of OZ025289.1, read as the reverse complement.
TCTCAAACGCATTCAATTGACAGTCTCTTGTTATTTAGGAGCTATATAAAGTGCCGTATTAGTCGATTTTTTTTTTTTTAGTAAAGTCGAAATTATTTCAAAATATGTTGTCAAAATGGGCATATGATCCGAATTTAGCTTAAGATGATTCTGATAAAACCAGTTCTTACAGAAAAATGAAATTAAAATTTTTTCAAAAGAGGACAAATAAAGTTGTTAAACTGGGTTTATCTGTAATCAAAATTATTTTTTGTTGTTGAAATGAGCAATCTCCGAAATCTACCTCCGCCTATAGGCCAAGCCTAAGGGATTTTTTATATTCAAAATATCTCCATGTGAAATTAACATTTTTAAATTATTTTTTTTTAGTATTCTCTTTTTAAAGGATGCATCTTTTTTCTTAGTTCTATAAAACGTATGCATAATTTTATATGGAGTGTTCAAATTTTACTCCCAATTCGTCAGCTTTTAATATTTAAGAGCCATTTTTAATAAATCCAGACGAAAAAATAATCTTTTGATAGTTGTGTTCTTTAATTGCCTTGATATTTTTTTATGTTGAAGTAAATGATATTTAATGAATAATCTGCAATTTTGAAGTCCTGAAAAAATGTTCTCTTCCCTATAGAAAATGTCAAGGTTCAAGGTTGTGAATGCCATTTTCATGAAACATGAAATTCCAGTATATTTGGAGGGCTATATTTCCGGCAAGCAACAATATTCCAAAATTCTTTTAGCATAAATTGTTAGTATAACACAACCTGCTTATTAAAATTTATTTGTTTCCATGGGGCATTGTTACTTTACATTGTTATGTTGCCACAAAGTATAGTCAAAATGACGTTCTTGTCCATTTTCTGCACTTAATATCTTATTTAAACAATAGCACCTCAAACTTTTTTACAGAATATGAAAGTACACTACTAGGACAAGCTAAATAATATAGTACTGAACGAGATATTGTTCCTGTTAGTGGATATAACATGTTAAATATTCAAAATTTTCAAAATCTGCAACATTTGAAGTAGTTTTATTTCAAAAAAGCGTAGCCGTTTAATGAAAAAAATATATCACGCTGTAGTTGAAGAAATGTACAAAAACATGGAAAAGAAAAAAAGTGGGGCCTCGTGATATTTTTTGGCAAAAAAAGGAAAAATGTTACTAAAAAAGCAATGTCCATGATCATATTTTCCCAATAAGAGAAAATGAAACATCCCCATTTCTCTTTCGGAAGTGGCAACACAAAAGGGATATTTTATTTCCGCAAATGGAAAAATATAGAAACAGGAAAAAGTTACAAGAAAAGTAATGACCATGATAATATTTTCCCCTAAGAGAAAATGAAACATCCTATTTCTCTTTCGGAAGTGGCAACAAAAAAGAGACATTTTAATTCTGCATAGGGAAAAAACATTGAAACAGGAAAGGGAAATAGGATTTTTCATTTTCTGATAGGGAAGAAATGCGACAATCGACATTGTTTATTTAAAAAATTGTCATTTTTTTAAAATAAAAATATCACGAAACCCCACTTCTTCTTTTCCATGTTTTTGTACATTTGTTCAACTATTGTGTGATATATTTGTTTTCATTCAACTGTCGTGCTTTTTTGAAATAACACTACTTTAAATGTTGCAGATTTTGAAAATTTTGAATATTTAACAGGCTATATTTACTAACAGGAACAATATATTCGCGCAGTACTATATTATTTAGCTTGTTCTTGTAGTGCTTTTTCATATTCTATAAGAAAATGTTTGGGGTACTATTGCTTAAATAAGATATTAAGTGCGAAGAATGGACAAAAACGTCATTTTGACTATATTTTGCGGCAACATAACAATGTAAATTAACAATGCCCCAAAGAAACAAATAAATTTTAATAAGCACGTAGTGTTATACTAACAGTTTATGCCAAAAGAATTTTGGGATGTTGTTGTTTGCCAGAGATATAGCCCTCCAAACATACTAGAATTTCATTTTTCATGAAAATGGCATTCACAACCATGAAATTTGACATTTTCTACAGGGAAGAGCAATTTTTTTCAGGGCTTCAAAATTGCATATTATTCAATCAATATGACCTGCTTCAACATATAAAAAAAATCAAGCAAATCAAAAAATACAACTATCAAACTTTGTCTGATTTTCAAAATAATGGCTCTTAACCCTTTGCAGCGCGGTGGTTTCATAGATATACCACTTAATTTTAATTCCCAAACGCCACATTGGCACCGGAATTTTGTTTTAAAAAATTACGGTTTTTTAAATGCGTGAAATATAGCGTTTTCTTATTTACAAATAAAGTTGTTTTAAAATTCCGGTGTCAGTCATTAATTTCAAAACTTAAACAATGAATTTGCCCTGCGCCGCAAAGGGTTAAAATATTAAATTAAGCATAGATTTAAAAAATATTTTGAGAACTAAGAAAAAAAGAAACAACCCTTAAGAGAAAAAAGAAATTAAAATATTAATTTCCAGTGGCGATATTTTAAATATACGAATGCATCAATCGTCCATAGACTTAACATTACGGATGTGAATCCGAATATGTGTGACCAACCCTCTTAACATTCGGAAGTTAGGTTTCCCAAAATCACTGCAAAAGTCAAAATCACGACTGCGAAACTGCTACAAATTACTATCTTTATATTCTTTCGCACCACTATTTTTAAAAAATAAATTTTTTATTACACTTTTCTTTCAAATGTTGTCAACGTGCATGTTAAAATTGTTCTTTTTAAAAAGCGGTACGAAGTATTCGCGAATATTAAAATATTCTATATTTTTTATTTCACGAATAATCAAAACTTGCGAATGTTAAGGGATTACTAAGATTGGGTTCTTTTTTCTTAACAGGGGGGGGGGGGGATATTATTGTATCCGGCTGAAAATTTGGATGAGAAAAGTCCAAAACACTTCTAAAAGTATCTGAGGCTCAGATTTTTCATTTGTTCTTATTTAGTCGCGATATTAATTAAAAAACACTATGAATTTTCATCAAAAATACTTTTATTTTCTCGGAATAGCGCGTTCATGTCGTCCCTTAGCTCACTTGAGTGGAAAATTCAAAAGTAAAAAATGCTTGCTTTTTTTTTTTTTTTTTTTCTGGGCGTCTGACGAAGTTACTACTGGCCAAATTGTTCAAAGTACTGTAAAAAAGAGCTGTACTTTTTTTAAATCTTTCTAAGAGAACAATTCATTTAAAGATATTCATGTAATTCTTCCAAAACATTTTTTTTTTTTTTTTTTTTTTTTTTTTGCGAAACATTGTTCTTCATATTCCTTCCCTCATTTTTTTCCAGACCGCATCATAAACTATTCTAATACGCAAAAACTAAAAATACCAAGTTATATCTACGTACGTTTTAAATTTCTAATTATGTAATCAGTTTCAAACTATAAGAACTAGCAAAAGCCATGCTTTGTTTGGATTCGCGAAGCATTATTTTATAAAACAGATATTTGAAAGTAACAATATTTTTTTTATTATTATTTTTGCATCTTTATTAAACAAAAACGTTATTTTATGTTTTGGCGCATTTTAATTTTTTATTTATGATGTAAAACTGGCATAATAAGATATTTTCGAAGCAAACTTTTACAAATTTTTTTTAAATTTTCAACTAAAAGCTCTTTTAAAGATGTTTTTACAATTTCAAGTAGCCACTGGTGTTTTTTAATTGAAATATGCATGAATATGCATGTTTCCAATCTTTGTAATCAACATCCGATAATCTTTGATAGCTATTTTAGAATAATATATTTGAAGAAAGCTTGAAGAAAGTTACTTCTTCAAAATCTTGTTTTCTGGAAAAAACATTTGAAATCTGCTTTCGTTGATACTATGAATTCTTAACTCTAAAACATTTTATTTTAATTTCTTCGTTTTTATACATGTTAGCGTATGAGAATAGCTGTAATTCTCTCCGCGTGGGAGAACTTTTTACTTTCTGCGAATGGCAACTCAATTAATGGAATTACCTTTTAACGAAGCGCTCTCTCATTCTCGCAGTGACGTTTTCACGAATAATTATTGTTGTGTTTGCGAACTTATTAAAGTCTTATTTTTCTATAAAATCCTTCTGATTAATGAGTCGATATTATTTAGCCACAATACGACCTTCGCAAAAATATTTATAAAGAGCTTGAACCAACAACTTCACGCAGATCGTTTAATTTTTCATTTATATAACAAATTTAAGAATTAATTTTATTTGTTTACAGTTATTTTGTTGCCAGTTTACAAAAAAAAAATCATAATACAATTCTTTTAAAATGTTTAAGTGTCATCCGTGCAAACGATTTTGCTGAATAATGAAAACATATTATATTTATTAAATTAATCATGATTCTATCTATAATCACTTACTCCATGATTTAAACTTTTTTTTCTGAAAATATACGCATTTCATTTTTTATTTATTTGCTAAAATGCGTCCGTATTGGAAATGCATGTAAAATAAATTAATTAAAATAATAATTTTTTTAACGTTTTACTGTAAAAAAAATTACATTCTGCAAATCTACAGATCATAATTTATTTTTGTGTTTAATTTGAAGTTAAAATATTGAATAGTTTTTTTGTAAAGCGTACGACAAATTGTAATTTGAGTGGACTAGTAGAGGATTCGCTTCGCTCATCCTAATAATAACGCGTTCATTTTTTTAATACTCTTTCGACGTTTCGAAATTTTTCTGCAAAATTCAAAAATCTGCATCCGCTCCAGAAATGAAACTACGAAATAATGGAAAATACTAGACTATCTATATGTTCATTTTTCTTTCCAACGGTGGTATTCGCTTAAAAATATATAAATTCAGCTCATTCAAAAAATTCTTTGCCGAAAGTCACATTCGCGACATCAGATTTATTTGTTCCTATTACCTATAGCACATGTGTGCCATAAGGCACATTTTGCAAAAGAAGAGAAAAAAAACGAACTTTTTTTTTTTCAAATTATTCTGAAATTTTAACACCTTGGAGACGAGCAACACGTATACGTGCCGCAAAAAGCCTAAATCCTTGTTTGTCTCTACCAGTAAAATTTTACTGTAAAATTTGCCTTGCTTAATCGGAGCATTTTCTGGTTTATTAAGGCACAAATTTCTATTTTTAAAAACCGGTGATAAAACATTAAACATTTCATAAAAGAGTCCCGTCGCGAAGGGGTTAACCCTTTGCAGCGCGGTGGTTTCATAGATATACCACTTAATTTTAATTCCCAAACGCCACATTGGCACCGGAATTTTGTTTTAAAAAATTACGGTTTTTTAAATGCGTGAAATATAGCGTTTTCTTATTTACAAATAAAGTTGTTTTAAAATTCCGGTGTCAGTCATTAATTTCAAAACTTAAACAATGAATTTGCCCTGCACCGCAAAGGGTTAATACAATATGCTAACATTTTAGATAAGTAATATAAATTTGATTCTGAAATTGTGGTAGTCACGGATAAAATCACCAGCTTGAACTTAAAAAGAATTCTTATAAAATTTCACTGTAAAAAAAAAAAGTTTTTTTTTTTTTTTTTTTTTTTTTTTTTTTTACATTTTATTTGACAACAATTTTGACCAAAAGTTTTCTTTTTTCAGGTCAGCTAATATATAATAAAATTGGATTTGTTTTCTTCTTTTTTACCCCCTTTAGGTCAAAACATACATTGCAAATGTAAAATATTGGAAGCATCAAAAAGTGTTTTTATTATTATAATTTTTATTTGAACTGCTATTAAAAATAAATTGAAATATTATTATATTATTATATATTTAATAATTATTTATTGAATTACCATTTATTTGAATTATTACTAAATTATTATTATTATTAAATGTTATTTTCTCCTGCAAGATCGAAAAATGTCTAGAAATAAAATATTTTTTTTTATTATCCTTTACAATTATTTACCAGATTATGCAGAACCGACTTTAGTGTAATTATTATGACCTCTACAGTTGTCGGAATAGTTTCCCCATATGCATATTTTTTAGTTAATTGCCCGTAATTTCCCTTGATTGTTTCTAAGGAAAATGAGAAGGAATGTAGAGAGACTTACGAAAGACACCGTGTACTGTCTGAGAATTCACAGATGAAAAGAAAAAGTAATAGAAACACATAACGATAAACGTGTGCCAGAATACATGCGGGTTGGAGAAACAATCTCTGACGCATTTCGCTAATGCAAAACCTGTTGTATGATGAGTAAATTTAGAGTAAAGGAAAAAAGTATTTATATGAAGGATTACAAAGCCAAATTTCGTGTCTCTTGATAGTTGCAATATGAAAAATCAAAATGTTTTTTAAAGATACATATGAAAAAAATCAGAAATTTTTGATAAAGTTTCGAAATTTATACTTGGGTTTTTAATATTTTTGTAGGCCTTCCCCTATATTTAAAATAAATTAAAAAAAAATACTTTTAAAAATTAATTGCTCATAGCACAAATGTGCCATTAGGCTCATTTTGACAAAAAAAAAAAAAAAAAAAAAAAAAAAAAATTAAAAAAACGAACTTATTTTTTTTTAATTAGTCTGAAATTTTAATAAATATACTAACATTTTAGATAATGTTTATAAATTTCATTCTGAAATTCTGCAATTTATAAATAAAATAATCAATTTGAACATTTAAAAAAAATTCACAGAATTTCGATTACAAAGAAAAGTTTTTTTTCACAGATTTTTTAACAATACTTGTGAACATTTTTTTTTTCAGGTCAGCTAGTGCATAGTAAAATCGGGTTTATTTGTTTTTTCTTTTTTCACCCTTCAGGTTGAAACATCACATACCATGCGAATGCAAAATATTGGATGCATCAAAAAAAGTTTTTATTATTATTGTTGTTATTTGAACATTAAATTAAATTCATATTATTAAATTGAATTCATATTAATAAATTAAGTTGAAATATTATTAAATTAAATTGAATTATTATTAAATTATTATTTTTAATTGTTTTTTTCTTTCTTTTTTTTTTTTTTTTTTTGTCTTGCAAGATCGAAAAATGTCTAGAATTTTTTTTTTTTTTATCACTCTTCGCAATTTTTTACCTCATTATGCAAAACTAACTTTAGTGTAATTATTATGACCTCCACCCTTCTCGGAATAGTTTCAGATGCCTATTTTTTAGTTAATTGCCCGTAATTTCTCTTGATTGTTTCTAAGAAAAATGAGAAGGAATGTAGACAAACTAATGAAAGACATTATGTACTGTCTCATAATTCTGAGATGAAAAGAAAAGTAATAGAAACGACAAATCAAAATGTTTTAAGGACGCCTATGAAAATAAAAAATCAGAAATTTTTAATTAAGGTTTAATAGGCTTCGAATTTTATACTCGGTTTTTAATATTGTTATATGCCTTCCCCTGTATTTAAAATAAATTTAAAAAAAATACTTTTAAAAATTAATTGCTCATAGCACAAATGTGCCATTCGGCACATTTTGCAAAAACAACGAACATCATTTTTTAAATTATTATATTATATTATAATTATTATAATATATTAACATTTTAGATAATGAGTATAAATTTTATTCCGAAATTGTGAAATTTAGAGATAAATTAATCAGTTTGAACGTTTAAAAAAACTCATAGAATTTCGATAAGAAAAAAAAAAAAAAAAAAAAAGATTTTCCCCCGCAGCTTTTTTTACAACATTCATAACCCTTTTTTTTTTTCGGATTAGCTAGTGCATAGTAAAATCGGGTTTATTTGTTTTCTTCTTTTAAACCATTCAGGTCGAAACATCACATACCATGCAAATGTAAAATATTGGAGCATCAAAAAAAAATGTTTTTATTATTATTATCGTTATTTGAACATTAATTTAAATTGAATCACTATTAAATTAAATTCAAATATTATTACATTAAATTGAAATATTATTAAATTAGATTGAATTATTAGTAAATTATTATCAATTTAATTATTACTAAATTGTTATCATTATTATTAAATGTTATTTTTTCTAATACCATATAAAAATGTCTAGAAGTAAAATATTTTTTATCATGTTTTACAATTATTTACCAGATTATGCAAAACTGACTTTAGAGTAATTATTATGACGTCTACCTTTCTGGGAATAATTTCATATTTTATTTTATTTTATTTTATTTTATTGTTAATTGCCCTTGATTTCCCTTGATTGTTTCTAAAGAAAATGAGAAGGAATGTAGACAGACTTACGAAAGACACCGTGTACTGTCTGAGAATTCACAGATGAAAAGAAAAAATAATAGAAACAGATAATGAAAGACTTGTGCCAGAACAGATGTGTGTTGAAGAAACAATCTGTGACGCATTTCGCTAATGCAAAACCTGTTGTATAATGAGTAAATTTAGAGTATATCAAATAAAATCTTTATATGAAGGATTACAAAGCCAAATTTCGTATTTCTTGATAGTTGCAATATGAAAAATCAAAATGTTTTTAAGGATACATATGAAAAAAATCAGAAATTTTTAATAAAGGTTCGAAATTTATACGTGGGTTTCTAATACTGTTGTATGCCTTCCCCTATATTTAAAATAAATTTTAAAAAATACTTTTAAAAATTAATTGCTCATAGCACAAATGTGCCATTAGGCACATTTTGAAAAAAAAAAAAAAAAAAAAAAAAAAACTTAATATTTTAAAATTATTTTCAAATTTTAATACAATATATTAATATTTTAGATAATGAGTATAAATTTGATTCTGAAATTGTGGAATTTAGAGATAAATTAATCAGTTTGAACATTTAAAAAAACTCATAGAATTACGGTAAGAAAAAAAAAGTCCCCCCCCCCCCATAGCTTTTTTTTTACAACATTTAAAACTTTTTTTGGGGGGGGGGGGGTTAGCTAGCGTATAGTAAAATTGGGTTTATTTGTTTTCGTATTTTAAACCCTTCAGGTCGAAATATCACATACCATGTAAATGTGAAATATTGAATGTATCAAAAAACGTTTTTATTATTATTATTGTTATTTGAACTATTATTAAATTAAATCGGGTCATTATTAAATTAATTTGAATAATTATTAAATGAAATTGGATTATTATTAAATTAAATAAATTATTATTAATTCGAATTATTAGTAAATCATTACTATTGTTAAATGTTATTTTGTCTTGCAAGATCTAAAAAATATCTAGAAATAAAATATTTGTTATCATGCTTCACAATTTTTTACCAGCAAAACTGACCTTAGTGTAATTATTATGAGCTCTACCCTTCTCGGAATAGTTTCAGATTTTTTAGTTAATTGCCGTATTGTCTAAGAATTCTGAGATAAAAAAAAAAGTAATAGAAACAGACAATGAAAGACGCGTGCCAGAACAGATGAGAGTTGAAGTGACAATCTCTAGAGCATTTCGCTGATGCAAAACCTGTTATATAATAAGCAAATTTAGAGTAAAGGAAAAAAAATCTTTATGTGAAGGATTACAGAGCCAAATTTTGTGTCTCTTGATAATTGTAATATGACAAATCAAAATGTTTTTAAAGAAGTACATGAAAAAAAAATCAGAAATTTTTAATAGGTTTCGAAATTTATACTTTTTTAATGTTGTTATATGCCTTCTCCCATATTTAAAATAAATTTTAAAAATACTTTTTAATAATACCCAACAACAGAAATACAGAGGATAAAAATATAGAATTAATTTTGAAATTATACTTTTCAATGTTACTTAAAATTTAATATACGAGTACTTTTATTTGTAGGTATTCGTATACTTAGAAAAATTATTTCTAAATCATGTGTACACTCTAAAACATAAATGTGTAAATTAGTCACTTTTACATAAGTTTATGAGTAAACTTATAAAATTACATTTTTGTCATGAAATTTACACTCTTGTCGTTTAAACATTTACCTGTATTTATGTGTGTTTATTGGTTTAATGCAGCCATACTCAACCTGCGGCCCGGCGACATTTTATGTGCTGCTCTAGGCACATAATCATTAATCCATATTTAAACAATTAATTGGGATGCGCATAAAACAGTGTTAACTAAAATTGTGTTAAAAGCCGTTTCCTTAGTCAAAAGTTCTTTTTGCGTGTCTTACAGTTTTTTGATTTATCGGTGTTCTATTAGTCCTACATTGATGTACACATTTCTTAATCTGCAACATTAATAAAACACCATTCCAAATCAAATTTGAACAATACATTTCTATTTTTTTTTCTTATCATTAAACAAAATTTAGATTGATTAGAAAAAATTTCCTTGGAAAGGCTGCATTGTTACATGCTTCATATCTATTACTAGCAGGGGTGACCGAGCTCAGCTCGGTCAAAATTAACTTTGTGTTCAACTCGATATAGTATTATTACTGTAAAACATATTATTAATAATAGTATTATTTACAAAAACAATCAATAAGAAAACTATGTTTGTATGCACATGTTCATAAATTTTACTTTATTTTAAAATTTACAACGAAAGGACATCAATCCAAATCACTTTTTTAGTTCGAATCTGATTAGTTTAACTATGCATCTCGAAGACTATTAAGAATGTATAAGAAACTTCTTCACATTCTGAAAGACAATATTTTTTGCCAGATATAACCAAATTTGGACACATTCTTTCATTTGGCGCCAAATATGTGTTTTAGTTTCGTAACCTTAATAGGCAGTTTTTCGGCCAAATTTCGCCAGTATTTTGTCAAATATCGCCAACTTATTGGGTTTTGCCATAGTCTCGTGATCCTGACCCTTATTACCCAAATGATCCACTAATCACATGTGATCAAACATGTGACTTAGCTCAATGATCTTCAGGTAATCAAAAACAGTAGAGTATAAAATTAATCAAAACCGTTTAAGCCATTTCTTAAGTAAAATTAACTTGACAGCATTCAGCAATGAAGCGATATGACCTACTAATATAATTTTGTTTAATATGCGACTCAGCTCAATAGTCTTCTCGTGACAAAAGACGTTCCGTTGCAAAATTTAGGTAAAATTGACTGGGTCGTTGTTATGTATAATTAGAATGACCCGAACCCATTAAGACCTAAAACGACCCACTAATTGAATTGTTACGTGCATGTGTCCTATCTCAATGATTTTCTTTTGCCCGAAAACGATATAATAGAAAACATACTCAAAATGGTGAGAACAATTTTCTAGATAAAATTAGCATGACCCACAAATGGCCCTTATATCGAAATCTCTCGAAAATGTGACTTAGTTCATTAATTTTTGAGTGCCGAAAAAAGTTAAATATAAAATTTAGATAAAATCGATTAAGCCAATTTTTAGGTATAAATAGTTTGACCTTGACCCATTATGACCCAAAATGACTCATTAATCGAGTTTTATCAAACATCTGACCTAACCCAATGATTTTCTTGTGTCCGAAAACGATAGAATATAAAATTTAGTCAAATTTGCGCGAGACATTGTCTAGATAAAATTAGAATAACCCAAAAGTGACCCACTGATCGAAATTTCTCGAACATGTGACATAGCCCAATGATTTTCTCGTGCCAAAAATATGCTGTATACAAAATTTCGTTAAAATCGATTCACCCGTTCTTTAGATATAGCTTGACCATGACCCATCATGACCCACAAATGACCCTTATAATTGAAATCTCTCGAACATGTGACTTAGCCCATTAGTTTTCTCGTGTATAAATACTGTTACACTCAAAATTTCGTTAAACTCGATCCTGCCGTTCTTTAAATATAAATAACTTGACCCAGACCCTTTATGACCCTTTATGAACATTAATTGAACTTACTCGATCATGTGACCTAGCCCAATGATTTTCTCGTGCCAAAAATGTTGTATACAAAATTTCGTTAAAACTGATCCACATGTTCTTTAGACATAGCTTGACATAAGCCGTTATGACCCATAAATGACTCTTATAATCGAAATCTCTCAAAAATATGAGATAGCCCATTAATTTTCTCGTGTCAAAAAACTTACATACAAAATTTCATTAAATTTGATGCTGTCGTACTTTATATATAAATGGCTTGACCCAGACCTTTTATGACCCAAAATGACCCAGTAATCAAAATTTCTCGAATTGAGACCTAGACCAATAGTTTTCTCGGGCCGAAAGAATGTTGTATACAAAATTTCGTTAAAATCGATCCACCTGTTCTTTAGCTATAGCTTGACCATGACCCATTATGACCCATCATGACCCACAAATGACTCTTATAATCGAAATCTCTCGATCGTGTGACTTAGCCCAATAGCTTTCTCGTGTCAAAAAACTATTACAGGCAAAATTTCGATGAAATTGATTCTGCGGTTCTTTAAATATAAATAGCTTGACCCAGACCCTTAATGACCCAATATGACCCATTAAATTTTTTTCGAACATGTAACCTAGCCCAATGTTTTTCTCGTGCCCGAAAACCATAGAATGCAATTTTTAGTCAAAATTGCCTGAGAAAATCTCTAGATAAAATTAGCATGACCCACAATGACCCCAAAAATGACCCACTAACCGAATTTTCTCGAACATGTCACCTAACCCAATGGTCTTCTTGTAATCCAAAACGATAAAATATAAAATTTGGTCAAAATCGTTAGAGCCGTTTTTTAGATAAAAATGGCTTGACCCATAATGACCCAAAAATGACCCACTAATCGAAATTTTTCGAACATGTGACCCAGCCCAATAGTTTTCTCGTGCCAAAAAACGATTGGATGCAAAATTTCCTTAAAATCGATCCAGCCGTTCTTTAGATATAAATAGCTTGATCTTGACCCATTATGACCCAAAATGACCCAATAATCGAATTTTCTCGAACATGTGACCCAGCCCAATGGTCTTCTCGTGCCCGAAAATGGTAAAATCCAAATTTTTGCGAAAATCGTTAGAGCCGTTTTTGAGATAAAATTTACCCACACACACACACACACAATTTTTGCTCGCATTATAGTATAAGATATAGTAATGCTACATTTTGGGGTTAAATTTTTGTCTCTAAATAAATTGGCATCTAAAACATTTTACAGTAAAATTTATTATTTGTAAAGAGTGGTGTTTTTATGGTTTTTTCCGCGAGAAATTCTCTATCCTAGTGGTAATATTAACTCTGTTATATTGGATTGTTAAATTACTTATGTTAAATTTATTAAATCTTTTTTATAAATGTGCGTGGCCCGCCTAAAGTCGGAAACTTCTGTTTGCGGCCCACCTAAAGTCTAAAACTTAGATTTTTGGCCCGCGAGAAAAAAGATTGAGTTTCGCTGATTTAATGGAAATGTGTAATTTGCTATGCCTTCAAAAACTCAAACAAGTGTGAAAATGTAGTAAATTGTACTGATTTACCCGAAATGGTGCTTTAATGTAAATTTACAAATTTTGCATGTTATACATATATACATGTATTTTACATATTTCACCTAATTATGTGTAAGAATCTTAACAGGTATATGCGTAGGAATAGAATATTACGTAAGATTATGTATAAGAATATTATACAGAAATATATGCTCGAACAGAATATTACACAGAAATATGTATACTTATGTGTACTCAATAAATACCATCTATACTTGAAAACTTGGCTTGTGCAATAGAAGCTAAATGGGCAAGGTAGTGTTTTGGAAAGTTGCAGTTGTTAGCTCATATCCCATTTCGCGTTGCTTTTTTACCTGAGATTGGATTAAATAAAAAAAATTCGTCTCTTGACATATATCTGTGTTTGAAATGTTATAACTAAAAGTGACACACACACGCACAAAAAAGACAAAATTCAGAAATAGTACTGGCGTCACGAAATGGAAATTCGGAGAAACTGTTACAGAAGAATAAAAAGGTTCAACAATTTCTATTCAAAAATAAACAAACAAAATTTCTGCTAGATTTAAGTATGAACTTAACGTTGCAATTTGTTTGAATAGTTCAGATAAAATTTTCAGTTAAAAGTTTGGAGTGCTTGTTGTCACATTGTTCTCAGCTGTTTGTTGAAAGCGAAGTCATTTTATGATTTTTGTTTTTAGAATGTGTAAACATTTAATTCTTGATTAGTTGGAGACAATTAGAATAAGTTAAAAAAATCCCTTTCCATCTTGTTTATTTAAAATAATAGTTATATATGAATTATTGTTAATCACAGCTTAAGCATGATATTTTAAAGATTAAATTTGCAATTAGACTGATTTCTTCGATTGATCAACAACTGGGAAAATGGCAATTAAAAAAACCATTTGCTTATAATTTTGTTGTTAATTAAATTCAGCAGATATCATTTTTGCCCACGATAGGACATTTATTAAGGTAATCATGTTAGTTTACTTCTAAAATTTAAAAGGGGGGGGGGAATATAATAAAAACAATGTAGCACTGATCTTATTTGATCAAATACTGGCTCGGTCATCCTACATAGTAGTAGTAGTAATGAATTTCCAATCTCCCTCTATATATTACACTCCCATAATCTGAACATTTTTGGCCAGTCCCATGAAGGTTCAGAATAGAGACAGTTATTATGTTACTATTTATTATTGTCTATTATAGAAACAAGAATATACTCTTGCATAAGTCGACACCTAACTTTCGAATGCAAATTCTGTAAAAAATAAAAAACCCATGTGTAAGTCAACCCCTTAAATTTTTGCTTTAATTTTTCACAAAGTTTAACTAAACATGTCATTTGCCAATGCAAAAAAGTAGTATGTAAACAAAAACAAATCACTAAAATATTTTTGATGATAAGTTATTATTATTTGTACATTTTATATTCTATTTTATTATACTTTGACATAAAAACCAGAATTTTGCAGTATTCGAAATTCTCTCTTTTTTTTTTTTTTTTTTTTTTTTTTTCAATTCACTCATGTATAAGCCAACCCCTTCCCCCTCCCCATTTTCTCGCGAAAAATTTTCAGAAATTTCTCTATTTATACACGAGTATATATTGTATATTTTAATGGGACTCAATTAATGACTTTTTTTTCATTTGTAAAATCATAAGTTTTTGTTGTTGTTGTTGTTGTTGTTTTGTTTTGTTTTTTGTTTGAAGTGCGTACATGGGAAAAATAAAAGAAAAAAATATGCAATACAGAAGTTGCTACAGATTCAGTGCGATTTCTTTTTAATTCCATTGCCAAAGGAATGCTTATAAAAACATAAGACGAAATACCAAATACATTTATAATGTAAAAAGCAAATATAACTGCGCACACATTTCCTGATTGTAGTTTTCAACTCTCAGAAATATCGTAGCAACTTTTATACACGAATTAATAAATCGTTTTGTTGACAACGTTTGAAAGCAGACTTTTTATGAAGAGAAAAAAAACGCCTGCAGTATTTTTGTGTTCAAAAATGGTCATCATATCATGTTTCCTTGTTTGTTCATTCGTTTGTTTGTTTGAAATTGTATTTATTATCATTTATATTCACAGTAAAAATACTCGAGTTGACACGAAATTTGAGCCTAATTTTGAGATGGTGCCTTAATTTTAGAAATACATACTGTATCATGGATAAATCTTCTATAGAACATTAACAAATCCAAATATATATTTCAGTAATATACCAATATATATAGCACTTTATTTCGAAACCAATCTAGCATAATGGTATACAAATCGAGATTTCCTAATGGCTTCAGGATCAGGGCCGGTCGCAGGACTCATCTCTCTCTCTATGACGCAGAAAAATAAATTAGTGCATATTCACACTGTAGGTATTATGTGTCTTATTAAACTGTTGTAATAACTTCGTTTTACTCTGAGAAAAGAATATGATGATGAAAAATTCGAGTGTATAACTAGTGCAATATTAAACATCATGTTAGCTTC
This sequence comes from Maratus speculifer, assembly GCA_964019185.1. NCBI lineage: Eukaryota > Metazoa > Arthropoda > Arachnida > Araneae > Salticidae > Maratus > Maratus speculifer. The sequence goes on along the minus strand of OZ025289.1, from coordinate 271,934,082 downwards.
ATATATGCATATAGGATGAGCGAGTGTTGAAACATATATTTTAGTTGCAATTTAGTATGTCTACAAAACTGTGAAAGGGCCTCAAAATTAAATTAGGTTTTGGAACAAATTTCATTTGGGTTTTCAGAGCATAAGTTTAATTAGTACCTTGGAATCTTTTTCAAGAGAGGCTGAAAATGTTTTAGGTAAGGGGTGAGACCCCTAGCACCTCTTAGCTATGTCCCTGGGCCGTTGCAACCATCGGCCAAACGGGAAGACTATCCAGAGTTCGCGTGTGTTAAAGTTCTGTATGGCCCCATATCTTTCCGCACAATTTAAAATCAATTGCCTCTTTGCAAAATTTTAATATTAATTTTGCTCTTATTTTGATCATTTAAGTTTTTTTTTATATATATAAAGTTAGTGCGAACTAAAATTTATGGTTATACAGGAACGTATATAAAATATAATTTGCTATCTTAAAAGAAAAATATGTGCATAATTTTTTAGTTTTTAATATTTAAAAAAAACTCGTAATGATAAGTCAATTTCTGAAATACCCAACATAAGTTTTATTTATTTTTTTTTTTTTAATTTGAATTCCCTCATCTATTACACAAAACAAACACTATTATTAACTTTTTTATCTCTATATTTTACAATAATTTGTTTTCTGATTTTAGATAAATGTTATAGATTCTTAACACATTCGCTGCCGGTCATGCGCTAGTGCGTGAAATTATTATTCATTTAACACAGAGGGCGGAGTTATTGGCAGCGAACGTTTTAAAATTGCAAATTTAAATGTGAAGAAATACATCAGTAGATTCTTACATTTGACATTTGATTATGAAAAAAATTGGTTCCAACTGTAAACTTACGTAAACATAAACTGGTTGTACCCTTATCATTTTTATTAAATAGGAATAACCGACGATAATAAACAGAATTATGCACCTTAAATGCGAAATAAGTTACATGGGGGTTTTCATACATATCAGTTGAAAAAAAAAACTAATGTGTAAAAATTATGTTCTTTTAAAATATTACTATAAATGTTAACGAGGATTGTTTAAATTAAAATTTATGTAAGCGAATTTCATAAGTCGAGATCTTCAATATTATAGTCACGGACATGCGATCCCGCCAAGTACTTTGTCCAATACCCTGCACGCTCATGCACAGACCCAGAATGCCAGAATGGCCTATTGATGTAGTTATCACAGATAAATTCCCTGTGATATCGAAACTCCTCTAGCAACACAGCCAGCTAATGGGATGTCAGAATCGTCATGAATAATCCTAAAGTTACAATATGGCAAAAAATTTTATCTTTATTTTGTTACATTATGACACTGGAAATGACTTAATTCATGATTCCACTGTGTATCATGAATGACCGATTTTTTTTATTTTTTTTTATTCATTTTTACCTTTTCACAAGATTATCGATTTTTACTGTGACGTGTCTCATTTTCCACGCCCTGTTATTATATATCCTTCCGTTCATATTAAATTAAAAATATGTGATATAATTATCTGACTCAGAAGTTCACAAACAATTTACGCGACCCAGTGATGTTTGCATAAATCGCGGAATAATCGATTGCTTTTAAAAAATACATTTGTTGTTAGTTTTTCTGCTGCAAAATTGTAACAAACACGATATGCTACATTTATAAGCGGAAAAAAAATCTTAAAGGTTTGTAGATAAACATTTTCGTGAAAAGATATTGTTTCGGTATAGATATACATTGTGTGGAGAGAGGCTTCGGACTAGAATTATCATGCTGCAAAAATGGTATAGACTCTGCCATTGCAATAACACAATGTCATTAATCTAATTAACTTGTAAAATGTTTTTAAACTACCCTATTAAAAACATATATTTCCATGCTTGCGTAATAAAAAGGTTATGCTTCATAATTATAAAGCATTAATATTAATGTCTTGACATTTGGAATATCTATTACTGTTTCAGTGTATGTATTTATTTATGTTTGTGACGTTTGTACACTGTTTCTGTTTATTAAAAGCAAATTTTAATGAAAATTAGTCTTTTTCTTATGATATACAAAAACCTCTCTATACTCACACATTAGATAGCTCGCAAAATATTTTCAGGATTTAAGGTTGGTCGCAAAACTTTTTCAAAATTTAAGATGGCTCGCATAAAAAGCAGCATTATAAATTTTGATAGATTTTTCCATAGATTCATAATATAGTAATATTCTTTTGTGAGCCGTTGAAAATAAACAGTAAATGCTACACACTTTATTTTATACAGCGAAGATTTTACAGTAATCCTTAATTCTATCTATCTATATATTTAAAAGACCTGGCCGGATTTTTTTTTTTTTTTTTTTTTTTTTTTTTTTTTTTTTTTTTTTTTAAGACGTCAGCCCTGGGCTTTCTTTTGAAATGATTTTAATAATAATAATTATTTTTTTTTTAATGAATGTTCATTTGTAGTTGTGGATTCTAGCTATTTTTTAATTTATTTCCATTTTTATATTTATTAATTTTAAAAGCTTTTTACGATATTTCTTTTAAATATCAGCTTTTCTCTCTATAATAAAAAAAATCATTTTGCTTTATCACTCTTTATCAATCAGAAGCTTGATTTCATCAATGAAATTCGTCATTGCATTTAAAAGAAAAAATTTGCGGTAACAAGTATTATTTTCTGAGAAATAATATTAAGTATTCTGTGTAAGTAAAACAACGGAAAATAATCTATGATAAAAAAAAAAAAATATCTAAAGCGTAATTAGGAATCTTTCCAGTGAGGAAAATGATGTCATTCAGAAACCAGATAAATGGGAATTCCCATATCATTACAGGTGCTTTTTTATATTACTATTAACAGTAACCTTTAAAAAACTTTTGATCAGAAAATGACGTCACTATATAAATTAATGCATTTTTACTCATAACACTTCTACATTTCAATATAGGTTTTCATTTCATGGACATCGATATAGAGGTTTTACTTTCAAATGGCTTCAGTTGATGAAAATGGTGTCGTTGTGAAAATGAAATGAGTTTTTCTTTGATAAAACTGTTTTCCTGCGAGTGCATCTAAAAGACAATTTCTGGATTTCGCCGGCTCTCAGATCAACTTTAAATCAAGAGCGCAAATGTTTGCATACGCATGCAAAATTGTAACTGGCAAACTTGACATCAAGTTTGAAAATATATTTATTGAATATTGACTTAATATTTTAATTATTTTCGAAATTGTTTTTTTAATCAGTCGATCGGGTCTTTTAGACATTTTCATTCGTCGAATTCGACGGGTTTCGACTCGTAACATGTAAAAATTACAGCTTGGACAAACAGCAAAGAGATTGAAGCCATAAACAATTTTCATTTTAATTAAAAAGTGTTGAATATTTGTGCATAATTAGTTAAATGGCATCGATTAAAAGATAATGTAACTATTCAGCCAAAACCTTCCACAGTCGATGTCGATTTCTAACTAATAACAAGTGGGTATGTGTGATCGCAGATTGCACAGAGGCTTTCGTTTAATAATTCTTTCAAAACAACTGATTCTTTAATTAATAAAACCAAATATTTAATTTATAATTATTAAATTCTTACACGGATAGCAGCACAAATAAGTTTTATTTTAAGACAGTTATAAAATGAAGTTATTTATTTTAATCAAATTAAAAGTGTTCAAATCAAATTATTTAAATGAAATCCAAACTTCCAAATTTTTAGAAAATTCTAAATGAAAAAAAAAAATTAGCAAAGACAAATAAATTTGAAATTTCTAAAAATGAAAAAAAAATGTTTCAACGAAAATTAAAATTCCGAATCACTAATAAATCGCAATAGTTTATAAAATAGGAAGAAAACTGAATTCCAAAAAATATTATGAATATCAATGATTAAAAATAATCTAGTAAAATAACCATTAAATTGACAAAAAAACACGAAATTTCCTTTAATAAAATCCCACTTTGTTAGGAATTTCAAGCTTCAGCACCTGGGATCAATCTCGGAACCTTCTGTTTACTAGCGAAACGATTTGCCTTCAAGCTATGTCTACATGAAAACCCTTAATGTTCTCTTTTAAAATTTAAATTGAGAAAATAAACGAATGACATTGATAAAATTGGTCAATTAAAATAGTAGATGTTTTAAGAATTTTATTATTTGTCGAGTCACATGAGGTATTCAAGCTGTAAGTATACAAAATTTGAAGTATCTGACTTGTATAGTTTTTATGTATGGGCTCTGTGATAGGCGGACAGACATATGACAGAGACAAATAAGGGTTTCGTCAAAAGAACGAAACCCTAAAAGTATTATTTTCATGCATAAGACAAGGTACTTTAATTTTTAAAAAAGGGGGAAAAAATCAAAATTTTGAACCGGCCAAAATGATAATATTAGGGGATACTCATTTATTTTGCTCACCATAAGGTTATATCATTTTTAAAATGTTCCCTTATACCATTTCCATTAATAAATCATAATAGTGCAGGAAAAAAATTTCTCTAACACATTTATTCAAATACCAACTATATATACTATATTGCATTATGCAGGAAATGTAAATGTGGGATTTCCAACCTGTTTTATCAAAACTGTAGAAATTATTTCTTAATATTTTACGACACAGTTGCCTGGACAACAATTGTAAACAAGAAATTCTATAATTTGAATCACGCAAGACCATTTCATGTTTACTTTTACTGATTTTTCTCTCTCTTTTGAGAATGAAACAATTCTTTGCAATTCTGGTTATTCAAATTAAGCTATTTACTAAAGATGAAAAGAAACAAATTAGAATTTACCTATTCTTTTTTATTCTGGTTTTTAATGTTTTCCAAGAAATTTAAAAAGTGTTTATGAATTCGATTTGTGTGTCCGTCTGTTTTGTGTAAATATAATCGGATTGTCAGGTTGTTTATATATGTTATTGAGTTTTACCATAGCATACTCAGTAAATGAATTATGTAGCATTTGTAGTTCGTTTTCGGGTTCATTCAAAAATAATCTAGTTACACTATATTCTACGGGGAAAAAACCATTTGCGGTGTATTTTATGATGTCACAAAATTGTGACATGATGTTAAATTATCGCATCCTAGTGAAATTGATACATTGCGGAGATATACTAATATACATATAATATCCCATATATATATAATATCATCGACATAATCATTTATTATTCCTTTACAGGGACATGCAGGATTTCGGAGCCGGTACCATCTATCAACAATAATTGCTAGAAGTGCGTTTTCAACTATAGTCTGCATTTTTAAATTTGATTATTTAATTTGAAAATTACTTGATGTATAAGTTCTACAGATCATATGCAAAACTACACAAAAACATTTGAGTACATTAGTGCTCATTAACAGAAGTTTTTGAAGGGGAATTTTTAATAGTTATTGTTTTTGGACTTAACTGACTGTATTCGAAATGAAACAAGTATATTACCAAAATGGACAAGTAACAAAATAACAAGAATCGTTTCTTGTTATTGAGTTTTTTAAAATCGGCAAAAATTCCATTTAACGAATGCTTTCTTTAAAATCAACAATATTTGATTTTTTTTTAATTATAACCGAGTAAAAATTTCTGACTCCCGATCGTACAGATAGTTTTGAGATGTGAGGTATAGTAAATAAATATATTTCTTAACTTATAAAAATATACTATAAATACAAACGAAAATGTATAATAATCTCCTTTGAATAACGCAAGATTCTGTTCCTTTACTGTTAGAAATATTTCAAAGAAATGTTTATTTGAAATTTAAAGAAGAATTTATAAAAATAAATTTTTACTAGGACTTCCCTCAGAGGGATTCGTCTGAGCGATATTGCTGAGAATACACATTTAATAAGTAAAGAAATGAGATGTTACCTTTAATTGGTCATTCATTGCGATAAAATATAATGATGAAAATAAGTATATGAATCGTAGAACTACAAAATCTTGTTGCATATACTATTTTTATAAAAGAAAAGCAAACCATGCATGGATATAAAATTGGAAATATGCAAAATGTTAAAAGTAATACAGAAAATAAAACACCAAATTTTCCTATATTGGAAATATAGCTCTTTGAAATGATGTCATGAGCATAAACAGAAGCTTCGCACCGATTTGAGAAACTATAAATAACATAAACTATTATATTTGAAGAGAAATGGAGTGTATTTTATATGGTGTGAAATCCGTTCGAATAGTTTATAATGTTGAATATCTGTTTTCCACGGATGCAATGAGGTTGTCGATAAGAGTTAAGGAATCCTTTTTTAAAAATTTGTCCTAAACGAGCACTTACATCTTATAAGTTACTGTGATGCCAAAGTTATAGTTTCTGACCCCAACAGTATCCTAGAAATTGCAATATTCTCAATAAATTGGGTTTAAAACTTTTTCTAGAAAAAAAGGGTTTAATATTTGAAATTAAATTGTCGAATGTTTTAGAAATCATTCATAACGAGAATATTATATCTTAAAAAATGCCACCAAAAAAAAAAAAAAAGATTTTAAATTTTTAGTCATATCAACATCAAAGAATTCTCAATTTTAGAACTTTTTTTGCTCGTGCATTGATGGTGATTATTGTTCCTACGCAAAATATAGTATATTTTGCAGCAAAGATGGTTACCAACATTTTTTGCCAACATTATTTTTTAAATTGGCTAGATACTCACAATGCTAACGAAAAACACACAAACGTTAATGCTTTATAGCATAGAAATACAGAATCAAAAGCTATTTATCTCCTATTATATACACGACATAAATTATCTAATTAGTGCTAGCAGATGAATTTTTAAATATACATAGATCAATATAATGCTTCATTTTCCTTTTATTAGTATTTCTTAGTATTCATTTTTCATTTATTTGTATTATTCAGTAAAAAACTTACTTTCTTAAGCCCGAATTACGTCAAACTTTTTATAAAAGCGTCTAAGTCCATATAACAGCGAAGTATTGTGAAGAGTATTAAATACAAGGTAGTAAGACACTTAGCCAAACGCAGTTAATAAATCGCCAAATATTGCCCTTTTCGCCCTCTCTCGAAATGCTTTTTTTTTTTTTTCGTATATTTAAAAAACACGATTTTGAGTCAGCTTATTTAAAATTCAAATAAATAAATGATAGGAAGCAATAATAGTATAAGTCAAAACATTCATAAGTCAACATCAAGGAATTGTATCGTAGTTACACATGTGGAAAAAAGCTGCTTTCGGCCGAAAAACATTGTCTTCACTAAATTTGAATCCGATTAAAAAAAGTACCGTGATTAATTAAAATGTTATAGGCAGAGCTGCCAAGTCTCCGGCATTTTGGGTACCGGTATTTTAATACAGAAAATGTTTTATTAAATTGGAAGATTCTGCGGATTAAAAAAATAACTTTTAGTATAAGAAAATTCTGCTATGCAATAAGCAAGGGTTTGGCATCTTTATATAGGAATATTTCGTAATCTACTTTTTAACCTTATAAAAAGCAACGACCATTTTTTGGGTACAAAAAGCATTGCTAATTGTTCCATTTTGCATACAAGGTACTGATTGTAATATTGATACATCTATTTATTTATTTATTTTAATAAAATTATTTGTATTTAGAATGTTTATTTAAATAGGAAATCCAGATGTCGCTGTTAATAAGGAAGAAAGTTACGAAAAAGGGTACAAAACGAGAAGACACATACTATCAAATATGGAAAAACGACGAATCCCAAAAAGACGTCGTATGAAATATCATCTTTTAAAGCAAAAAAACGACTAGCCCTTCAATGACAAACTCCCTCTCTATGAGGAAGGATCATTCCATTTTTTAGCAGGTAGGGAAAGGTAGGAGGGAGTGATAGCGGCCGCTGCACGCGGTACGAAGAGAATGAATGTAGTACGATTTGTTTCGATTTGGCTCCATTTGATAATTTGATTAAGCCTGCGCTATGTCTAATGATTTTACAACCAAAAGGCCTTTTTCAAGGCCAACTTCGACTAATTTTGATGACGACTCGGAACAGAATTTGGCTAATGATTATAGGAATAAAATATTGACCTGAGAAAAAGATGTTGACGATTTGGAACGGACTTTGGCTAAAGATTGCATGAATACGGATAATGTATTGACGCCGGTGGATAATATTGACCAGGACTCGTCACATTTGGTTTAATTTTTCTTTTGATTTTTTTTTATAAATTAGTATTTTATGATTATTACTTAGAATGTATCTGCTTACAAAAAAAAAAAAAAAAAAAAAAAAAAAAATCAAAACAATTTAAAAGCTTGTAAATAAAGTTGGACGATTATTAATTTATCTACTTTTTTTGAGAGGGAAGGGGAGGCACAAATGACACAATTTTAAGATATAAAGAATTATGAAATCTAATACAATAAAATTTCAGTAATATGGCTTAATATGGCTATAGTAGTAATATGGCTATATATAGTATATGGTATAGTATATAGTATAGTATATAATATAGTATAGTAATATGGTTATAACTTACTTTTATTTTTCGCCAATTTTAAGATTGTTTAAAGATAAAGAATTATGAAAACGAATAAGAAAAAAAATTAATAATAATTTGCGTTACGTTACCTTTACGATACGTTATTTTTATTTTTCGCAAAAAAAAAAAAAAAAAAAAAAAAAAGCAATTTTGCTCTAATTTAATTTTTTTAATTTTAATAAGCAGAAGGAGCACTGCACTTAAACTAGATAAAATTATTGAGATTTCAATTTTAAAAATCCGATTTCAATTAAAAAAAATTATTTTATTTTAATAACCAAATAATTAATTAAACATAAAACAAAAATGATATCTTCAGTGTTCCACTAATGTATTTTAATTTCAAGTTGATAGATGAAGCCACTATTTCAATTAACTGCTCTACCTTTCTGTACCCATCACTCCCTCCTACCTTTCCCCACCTGCTAAAAAATGGAATGATCCTTCCTCATAGAGAGGGAGTTTGTCATTGAAGGGCTAGTAAAAAACGAGGTCTGATAATCGAGCCTACTGATTACAAAATGTGCATTACATTAAAAAAAAATGCTGCAAATATTAATTTTTTTTTGTGCAGTTTTGGCTTCGAAAGGTGCGCTATGTTGCAAAAAGATATAAGCGGCTATGAAAACACACTTGGTAAACGTTCATGCTCAGTTTTACAAATAAATATGGCACATATATGCCCTATACACACCAAGATACCTAACTGGCGCCAAATTGGCGTTCAGTTGCCTAACATGGTTATCATATAAATGTTATAATAAATTGTTTGTTCTAAAAATATTATCATTTATTGGTTGTTTTTTCTTTTTTTTTAATAACAGAAAATGTTTCGTGTATTCATTTTTTTATTTTGAAACAAATAAATAACTTGTTATTATAGCATGCTATATGTATCTGGTAATCAAAACGATGTTTTCGCCTAGTTGGCATAAAAAATCTCGCCAAACCCGGTGCTTATATCTCTAGTATATTATCTCAAGTATTTTATTTATGTATACTATAATTGTTTTTACATACCACTTACTTCTTCTGGTATATAGAAATAGGTAAGTGGCTCCTTTATGCAGTATAAATTGTATAAAACTTTAAAAAATAGCCCCGTTGCCCCTTTTTGGATCAAATTTTAAAAAAATCAATGTCTAATTCCAGTATTGCTCCCAGGTATGCATACATACTCCATATTTCAAAGTTGTATGCCAACAGGAAACGGATGAAAAATGGGGAAAAATGTCACATATGCACCAGGGTACATAATTGGCGTCAAAATGGCATTATTTTACCTGAGATGGTAACCCGGCTTTATTTATTTATTATTTGTTTATTTACTCATAAAATGTTTATTTACTTTCACTTCCTTCTTTTAATTATATAAAATATTTCTTTTTATAGTTATTGATTATTGTTATTATTTTATTTACTGTAAGTTCTTTTTGAAAATAGAAAATAATTTAAAAATGTGTATGTAAGCGTTATTTGAAAAGGGAGTTTTCGCCAAATGGGCTTTGAAAAAAATTGCGCCAAATCTGATGCGCTTGTGGTATCCGTGCCGAAAAATTAGTGACCAGAATTGACTTCCATACACAAACAAAATATAAGTTAAAAGAAAACATGCAATGAAAATAAATATAAAGGGAAAATGATGTCATAAAAGAAACTTTTTATTTAAAAACGTAATTGTTTCTAATTTTCACACGCGAAATATGTAAAACATTCTTTTAGCGATCAAAAAGTGCTGTTAAGAGATTATCACAAAATCTCAAAATCAAAGTTTTTATGACATTTTTTAATATAAAAAAATAACAGTTTTATTTTCCTGCATGATTAAATTTTAAAATGTTTTATTGCATTCAATATTTCTGAGTGCGAAAATGATTACTATTTACTCCATGTACTGATTCGGTTACCTACGAAAATGTCCAGCCGGTGAAAATCACGCTCACCAAATTTCTGTGACGTATGTACATAAATTGTGCTTTTTTATCAGTTTTTTAAATATAACTTTTAAACTATTTGGAATTAATTTTTAAAAATAGGTGCATTCACCAGATTACCTTCATAGGTACCTATTGGTACAAACAGAATCAAAATCCGACAAGTACTTTTTGAGATTTGCTTGACGAAAGAATTTTCTTGAATTTTAATATCGTTACGTATCTCTGAGTATAAAGACTTCGCTTCGCTCAGACAATTAGTTGCCCATAGTTTTTATAAACATTTCCCAATAGCTTCTACCGTGCATCAATCAATTCTCTGATTCTCTCTATAGGGGCTATGCATAACGTTATCAACTTTTTTGGTAATTTTGTACCCCTTTTCTCTCTTCCGATATCATACATTATCATCTCTCGGCACCCTCTTCCCCCGCGGTAATAATATCGTTATTAATGTCTTCTTTTTATAAGAATTTTTTTTTTTGTTTGAATGACATACAAAACTATATTTATAATTAATTTATAAGTATAAACTATAATTATAAATTTCTAACCTTTTTCTTTAATACCATAATCCTCCGTTACATCCGGTCATCATCATGAAGACATGATAATATTATCATATATTTGAATGTGCCATAAATTAAACATCATAACATGAGTCATATAACAATAGATTTACGGAACCCGTCGTATTTGACAGGTTTCCAATTTCACGCCTCAAATTATCCGGAAATATAACTTATTCTTACAAGAATATGAACTTGAAAGCCTTACGATGCACACATATATATCTAGCCCAGGACCGTAGGTAAGGGGGTAACAGGGAGGTTCAGCCCCCATAAAACATTTTGAGCCTCCTCTAGAAAAGTTTTTATGGTCACTAAATGAATTTCTGTTTCGAAAATTCAAATGAAGTCCCGTTTAAAAATCTAATTTAGTTTTGAGGCTTTTTCAAATTTTGCAGAAATGCTAAATTGTAACTAAAATAAGTGCTTCAGCACTCGCACATCCTATTTGCACATATGAAACTAACATAATGCTTAATTTTGAGGCTAGTTGTACAATCGAATTTTTCATTCTTCATCATATTCTTTTCTTAGCATAAAATGAAGATATTACAAACATCTTAATAACAAACAAAGTGTACCTGCAATCTTTATATATGTAATATTTACATGACAGGAGAATAGGAATGGCAAATGTTCAAGTATTTCATATCACCGAATTATATAATTTTATAATAATTTAACGATTTTAATAATAACTTTGTATTTTCAAAAAAATAGATAACAGACTAAAAATAAATTAACATACTATTTTAAATCAAAGACCATGCTAAAAATAAAAAAAATAAAATTTTGGGTTTGATCAAAAATGATTATCGATATCAAAAAACAAGCCTCCCTCCCCCTAGATATCATGTTTACCCCCCACCTCTCCCCCTAAAATGATAACATTATATTTGCACAGCCCCTTACCCAGAAACCGGTTTTTATGGATACTATGAGATCTCAAGTAAATATTTTCATGCTTAGCAAACATTTTTTACTAAAAACATGCAGAATTAACATTAATATTAACATTTTTCTGATACAATTGCGTGCACAATTTTGGTTGTGCAGCTAAAAAGTTTAGTTGAGTTTTGGTAACATCAAAAAAAAAAAAAAAAAAAAAAAAAAAAAAAAAAAAAAAAAAAAAAAAAACAATTTCTCGGATAGATAAAACTGATTAATGCATTGTAAAAGTTACTCAAAAGCGTTTCTGACAATTGTGGGCACCTAACAAAAATTTATTTTTTATAAATTCTTCTTTAAATTTCGAAAATAAATTGTTTTCTTAGGTTTCTTAAGATAAAAAAATGAAGGGGGTGGGGGATATATTTATTTATTTCTGTCTGATGCAGAAAGATAAATTAGTACATATTCTCATTGCAGGTACTATGTTTGTTATTAAGATGTTTGTAATATCTTCATTTTATGCTAAGAAAAGAATATGATGAAGAATGAAAAATTCGATTGTACAACTAGCGCAAAATTAAGCATTATGTTAGCTTCATATGTATAAATATAATGCGCGAGTGTTGAAACACTCATTTTAGCTACAATTTAGCATTTCTGCAAAATTTGAAAAAGCCTCAAAACTAAATTAGATTTTTAAACGGGACTTCATTTGAATTTTCGAAACAGAAATTCATTTAGTGACCATGGAAACTTTTCTAGAGGAGGAAAATGTTTTATGGAGGCTGAACCCCCCTGTTACCCCCTTGCCTACGATCCTGGGCTAGATATATATGTGTGCATCGTAAGGCTTTCAAGTTCATATTATTGCAAAAATAAGTTATATTTCCGGATAATTTGAGGCTTGAAATTGGACACCCGTCAAATAAGACGGGTTCCGTAAATCTATTGTTATATGACTCATGTTACGATGTTTAATTTATAGCACATTCAAATATATGATATCATGTCTTCATGATGATGACCGGATGTAACGGAGGATTATGGTATTAAAGAAAAAGGTTAGAAATTTATAATTATTGACTACCCATACATATGTATCCGGGTGCAAAATGATAGGAACGATCATGTAATTGTCTAAATAAAAAAATATAATTATATTAATCTTTATATAAACCACACAGATTTATTGCATCATACTAAATACTCAAAGTAAAGAAAGAGAAAACTTCTAAATCGATTGTTATATACAGTCCCTGGCCAAATTATTAGACGCACTCCTTTTTCCTTGTGTCGAATCTTACTATATTACGAATATTAATAACTTACTATATACGAATATTACTATATCCATAGAAATATTACTGTGTGAATAACTGCAGCTAATTATGTACATCATTTGTAGGATTATAATAAATAAAAAACATGCCTATGATTTTAAAACTCTTTCTTTTTACAAATTAAATAATAAATGGCTGAAATTGATAAATTTATAACTTGAGGCTAAAAAAAAAATGTCGATTTTTTGGAGCCTGTTTTGCGGCTATCAGTGCTTCTATTCTTCGCGGCATGCTGTTAATACAAAATTGAAGAGTTTCTTGTATGCCTGGGTGACGATTCCAGATATGGATAAGATTTTCTATGAGCTGGGTTTTGTTTGTTGTGACTTCTTAGTCAATTCTCCAGACCAATATAAAGAGCTTTTCAAAATCGGTTTATTCTAAAGCTAAAATAATGGTTTCCAAATGAAGAACCATTTGTATTTTTGCAAGGTAAAGCTTTTTGTTACATAGCACGATCCGTCAAGGTCTACTTTCAATTAAAAAATATCCCTGTGTTGAACTGCTCCCGGTAATTCATCAGACATGAATACCATTGAAAATATTTGGGAGCTAATGAAGAAAAAACTGGACAAAGAGCTCATAACGAGCAAAACACAGCTCATAGAAAAATTTATCCTTGTCTGGAAATATCACTCACACATGTAAAATAACATTTCAGTTCTGTACTAACAGCATGCCATGAAGAAAGAGGCACTGATTGCCGCCAAAGTAGACTCCAAAAAATATTGACATTTTTTTTTTTAATTTCATGTTTTAAGTTTTACAATTTTAGCAATTGTTAATTTAATTTACAAAAATAAATAATTTTAAAGTCATTGGTATGCTTTTAATTTATTATAATTCTACAGATGATGTATATAATCAACTGTAACAATTGGCATAGTAATATCTCTATGAAACTTGTAATATGATTCGACACAAGAAAATATGAGTGCGTCTAATAATTTGGCCAGGGACTGTATATAATATAATAAATTGCATTTTTATTTCATATGCACTGGGAGCAAAATGATAAGAACGAAACAGATTTTTCCTAAATTATAAAAATATTACATACCAATTAGACTTCCTTTGTGTTTAATAATTTCAATGCATAGAGTTTAGATAATTTTGAATTTATTGTGGCAACAAAATACATCATATTACTAAATTTTTTAATTCTGCTCTTAAGTTATACGGCTCAAATTGACGATCTTTCATTATATATTGGGCCCTATAATACCCCAAACATTGTTCATGAGACTTAGGTTTGAACCATTGGCTGGCCAATCAAGTTTGGGAGTTTTGTTTATTTTCTAACCACTTTTTGTGCATTTTTCTGGGTGAATTTAAGCATTATCTTGTTGAAAATATCATAAAAGTTGGTAATTTTTTCACTCAGGTTCAGCAAATGGTATTCTAACATGCATACAAAAGTATGTCTATTTTGTTTCTTCATCTAGAAAAGCAATTATAAGCTTACCTACCGAGGAAAAGGTAGCCTAAACCATTAAAGAGCCTCCACTTAATTGACACGTGAAAAATACTTTCCTTTTCATTTTGAATGCCGTGCAAATATAGATAAATACCAACTGTACTATCGAAATTGAATTTCTTTTTAGCACTGAAGATAATTTCAGAACAATTAGTTTGCTGTTTCAGGGGTTTCTCTGCAAACAGAGTAGACTTTTTGCGGTCAAATATTAAACGCGAATATTGACATGGTTTTACATTTTTTAAGAACTTCCGACATTTTTATTGTTCTTCGTATGGTAGATATTGATATTGACGTTTTTATCCGGTTTCCAAAACCTTTTGTTGTCATTATTTTACTTGGAATCGTGCGAATAATTAAACTTTCAGATCGTTTCAAAAACATTTCCGGCCTCCCTGTAGATTTTGTAGTAATATAAATAGTTAAATGTGTAAGAAATTAAAAATGACAGACTTTGAAAGCTTAATTTCATCAGCAATTCTTTAAAATTACTTTCCGATGTTGTTATAAGCTTGAATTTGCCCTTTTTCAAAGTTACAAAGCATTTTGATTGACCTTGTAGACCACATATTTTGCGAACTAAACCAATGTGTTCAGAATCTCTTTTAAATGTGTTTTTAAATGACGTATGAAAATATCAGCCAATCACGTTTAGCGGTTTTAGAAATATCGACTGCTTTCTTATCATTTTGCTCCTGCGTAAATTTAGCAAAATACATATTTTGAAAAGATTTTAAAATGTACATATAATTTTTGTAAAAGATTGTTTTAATATTAATTGTAGTACCATGTATTTGATTTTAACGCAAAGATTTACACATTTGCATAGCAAATACGACCTATTTTTTTTGTTTTTGTATCGTTCCTATCATTTTGCACTCCGCTATATATGCAAATGCAAATTAAAATCCATTTGATTTTTCTGTGCAACCTTGTAAACGTCCTGTCAGTAAGAGTTCAAGTTCAATCGGTTAGACAGCATGGTACGATGTGCGGACTCACTTCCGATTTCCTGCATTGTACAACTGATGTGTTCATCACGTCATTTCCATCTCCACTCAGCCGTTATTCAACCTGAGAAAACTTTTCATTCTGCAAATGATTTAAATTAGGATGTTCCATTCACTCTTTATTCGTATTAATTATTAATTAATCGAAGTTGGTATATGCGTCAAATTTCATATGCGGGAAATAGGGAAACAATTATTATCCCCCCCCCCCCTCCCCGCGATAATTTGCGAATTAAGGAAATTTAAATTTTCCACAAGTAACTGTTCAATGATTTTTTTTAAGAACTCGGTACATGTTCTTAATTCAGCATTTGTCTCCAAATTTTAGCTTATGTGATGTGTATTAAAATCTGTAGATAATGTACAGTACTGTACAAAAACTAAAATTTAGCATATTGTGTAGTTCATCTTTGGATCACACATAGTGCTAAACAAAAAAATTCGAGTATTTTTCCGATTTCTGACTCAGAACATAGATAGACAGACTGAGAAAACCAGACAGAACAAAGTCATAAACTGTTTCCGCCTTTGTTGGCCAGTGTTACAAGAAAAAGAAATAAACACCCCAATACTAGGCGAAAACCGGTGGCAGTCAGCACAAAAACCGAAAAAAAATGAGAAATGAAGCTGATTCTTGTTCAGTTGGATTTCAACACCGGAAAAAAGGAAAGATATTGTTTTAACCTTAAAAATCCCTTCAAGCAATGTTATCTTAACCTTCCGTCTACCAGACGGGTCCATTGGACCCGACAGCAATATTTCTGGTGTCAATGGTAAAATGAGAAATTGTCGATTGACACCGGAATTTATAAAGGACTTGTCTAAATATTACGAATTCCTTAATTTAAGCTTTCATTGTAAAAGCAAAATTATATTAAAATATTACTGGTGCCGTTTGCAAGTTTGGAATTAAAATTAGGTGTTGCCGTAGATAAATGGGTGTTTTGTCTGGTAGACGGAAGGTTAAGCTCACGTACCGGGATGTAGTGGGTGGCGGGTGTACGCGGGTATATACCGTATACCTTCTGGATTTTTTAAGGAGCACCTTATACCCTCTGTTTCTCGAGATAGCTATAGTATATACACTCTAGGGCAGGGTCGGCGAACATATGGCACGCCGTTAATGAGGATATAAATCAAGATATAGTGGAATTTAATTCCAAAGCTATTTTGAGAAATTCGCAGTTGCCATAAAAGAAAAAAATCCATATATGACTGTATAATTCACAAGTGGATTTTCACAAGTGGATAATGTTAAAACTTGAACATAAACTTGTCCAATAAAACCTGTTTACCTTGCATTCCTTTAAATGAACTTAAGTATAAACCTCAAATTACTTTTCACCCAAAATGAAACCGCAGAAATTGTATTTAATCTCATTAAATTAATTTTTATTTCTATTTTCTAAAGTATATTTATATCTAAATATTACAGGATAATGCTACAATGCATGTTGCCCATATTTTTAAAATTACAATAAATAATTTTCCAGTAATTTCTTGATTTTTTTATTGCATTAAATTCATTTTCATGGTTGCCACAGGCGACTATTTTTTTTTTTTTTAAATTTGACATCTCTTTTTAAAAACAGAAACATCCTTAACACATTTTTGACCACATTTGCAAGAGAAATATATTTCAAAATTTATATTAGAAGACTACTGGTGGGAACAGAATATAAATATCGTCTTTCATGCACCCCTATATTTTGTAGATGTCACGTCATGGCCACGAATGGCACTTTTTGAAAAAAGTTGGCACGCGGATGAAAAAAGGTTCGCCAACCCTGCTCTAGGGTGTACCCTCTGCCTTGAGCATATACCCTCTGCCTTGAGCATATACCCTCTGCCTTGAGCATATACCCTCTGCTTAGAGCATATAACTTCTGGGTATTTTTACGACTGCATCATTGCTTACGTGCTATCTTTAGTATCATCTGCTATTCATGAATAAGCGCTGGTCTACGACATCAGCAATTGCATATCAATCTGCTTTTTTTTTATGTAACTAAACATATTTCAAACCCTAAAAATGTTAAGCTATGGTTAATTTCTTTTATTTAATGAATGAGAAGTGTTTTGCCCTTCATACTCTACCAAGAGCAGGTTCTTCTGCCCTTCTTAAGTGCATATCAATTTTATTATGTTTCAAATAATGTAACATCATTAATATATATTGTAAACGATTTTTCCTCCATAGACTATAATGTAAGGGAATTTTTTAAGGCCTTTTTTTTTTGTAAAGGAACAACAAATGCTACATTATGGTAAATCTCAGTAACTTACAACAATAATGTGGAAATCGGAAAACATCTTGAAGTGTTAAAACATATACAGACGGGCGGACTTTTCAAGTATGATAGCATTGAAAATATGAATAAAAAAGAAAAAGAGAATTTTGGATGTTGCATTACAGAAAAAATTTCTTAACCAATCTAATGAATTTTAATGTTTACAGAAAACTAGATAAAATTCAGAGTAACTTTCATCACGTCTTTGAAGTTCTTTGAAAAGAATTTAAATTAAATATTTGTTTTCCAAAATAACTTCTTGTCAGATGATAATTTTTATGAAAAGTTTTATGTAATTCACAGATAGGCTTAGAATGTAATGGATCGTTTCTTTTTATTATTATTATCAAGTACCCATCTTCAAAAGTTGAAAACACTTGTAACATAACATTAATCTTATCTGATGTTTTTACGTTCGAGATTTTAACAGCTGTTTGACCAGACAATGAGTTAGGCAGCGTAAACTATTATTGAGATTGTACAATCAGTATGTTATGAGCACTCAGAAGGGGTTATCACAAAGTTCACTGAAAGTATGAGAGTTGACAATATCGATCTCAATAATCAGTTTTTGATATTAGCGTGCTATGTTATCTCTGATATATGGAAACGTGAGGAAGGATAGTTCAAATTCTGATAGCTTAGTGTCCTTCAAAGATATCGCTTTTGATCACGTTCGGGAGAAGAAAGAATGTAGCAGAATAATAGAAAAGGTTATTGCGTTTTATTGCTCCGATTTTTCGAATTCAGCTGCGGCTCAGACATGCATACTTAAGATTTAGAGATTCAAAAGATTTCGAAAATCGCTTGGCGATAGTAATATTGGTGTTACATAATCTCATAAGAAAATTATTAAAAACAATTATATATATGTATATTCATTAAGAGGTGTTTAATTATACGGCATTCAATAAATGTTATCTTCATAAACAACTGCTTAAAATACTCTTTATACAAAATCACATAAAATATGTGAAGCATTTTCAATCTTTAAATAATTTAGAATAAATAAGATAATTCATGTTTTTGATTGTGAAATATCTCTAAGTAGTATATCATGCTAGAATTTTTTTTTCCCTGTGAACAGCAGAAAGGTAAAAATGTACAAAGAAATATTTTTTTTCTTTCATTTCTCTTTCGATTTCATATAAGCATTTTAATTATTGTAATATTGTAAATTTAAAATCATCGACCTCTCTCACACACACCACAAAAAAAGGGGAAAACACTTTAGATTTTTGAGAGCAACAATAAAATCAACTATAGATCATAATCAAAAATAGAGTATGATTTAATCTAGTATCCGGGGAAAGAAATCCAATTTAAAATGCTATAAATTAGCTATAAAAGATATGACTATTCTGGGTAAGTAATGAGTTAAATACAATATTTTGACTATTCCTGTTAACACACAACGTAGCCTCTTCAGGTTTGTAAAATTTCTGATTATCTGAAATTTTTAAAGTGGATATTATAAAACAAACCGAGAAAGTAGGAATTATAAGTAATGAAGAAAGGAACAGGATAGTCAGGCTCAGCCCAGACCACACTTTTTTCTCAAGGCTCGGGCCGGGTCAGACCTAGTGACTATACTTTACGTGCTGGACCTAACTTTTTTTTCTTTTTTGTACAAATCTGGATTGATTTCATTCCAAGTCTTCACAGCTCAAAATTTTCAGTTCTAATTTTGACCCAGGTCATGTGAAAATCATTGTCTCGGCGTGGCTTGATCCATTTAAAGATCAGTATAATTAAGTATGGCTCAAAAATTTTTGCAAAAAAACATACATTTTTTAATTTGCATTATTCTATAATTAAACATTAAAATTTATTTTTTAAAGAATAAGAGATTTCTACACCTATTAAAATATAGATAAAATAAAATATAGTAAAACGAGTGTGAAAAAAAACACTGCCAATAACAGAATTTTGTTTTAAACTGAAAAATGTGTTAATCCTATAAAATTAATATACTGATACATTAAAAAAGAATATAAAATACATGTACACTTGCTAAGAAGAGAACTTGTCTATAACATTTTTTTTTCTATGCAAAACCTCTTAGAAGATTTTACTGTATAGCATTTTACATATTTTTAAAACTTCAATACATGCAATATGAATCAACAATATTAATGGTAACTGAAACTTTTACATACAAGAAATAGAGATTCATTAACAAAATAAATATTACAGCCTGCGGCATTTCTATAAAAATTAAGGTTATAAACATGAAAAAAGGGTTAAGATAAATATTTTTGGTCAAAATTCCTTATACAAGACAAATTTTAAAACCAAATCGACATAAAAATCACGTTTTGTAGAAATTCACTCGGGCCTTGGTCTTGCTAAGATTTTAACATTTTTCCTGACCGGGTCGGTCTCGAGCTAAACTTTTGGTTGTTGTATCAGGTTGGCCGGGCTCCAGCAAACTTTTAACTTTTTGCCGGTCCGGGCCAGACCAACATTTTTTTTTTTTTGTACGGGCCGGGTCAGACCAATAATTTTTTGTACGGGCCGAGCCGGACTAGAGCTGTATTTACAATGTTTGTATCAGGCCGGGTGAATTCCTTCCAGGTGAATCGGGCCGGGGCCGGACCTGGAAATTTCAGCTGTGCAAACTTCTAGAAAGTGATGAGGTTGAGTAGTATTAATCGACTATAAGGGAATATTTTCTGTTTGTGACTATAATGCACTATCATATTACCGAAAATATAATTCACTTTTTTATCTTCAAATACTTTGTATAAAAGAAAGAAAGAAACGAAAAAGAAAATATTTTTCTTATTCAGAACAAATAACATGATACTGAAGGGAATGAAGCAACGAGGCAGTAGCTGTTGTCTTATGTATCACGTTGATTGATGTACTTCAAATGTCCTGAAACTGATATTTGGTTACATAGGACAGACCACGATATTACAGCTAAATTATACAGTGTGTGGCCAAATTATTAGTTACACTACAATTTTTCTTATTGACAATTTTGATTTGATGTTGTTTGTGCTGACAACGCTGACAGATGACAATTGACAGATATTGTTATACCGGTACGGGATTTTTAGCGCATAACGTGCTTCAGGGATGTTATGTGAACACTTGGTGTTTTAAGTGTTTTCATTTTTTTTATGATGATTTCGATTCTCAGCGAAATGTGTCAGAAGAAAACACGACAAACAAAAGAAATTTGTTAGAATCCCTGATTGTGGTCTAGCTACATCATAATAAGTAATCCAAAGAAAAGCATAATAAAATGTATACATAACTGGTCAAGAAGAGTACAATTCGTAAAGGAATGTTCAATGAAATATTGGGAATTTTGCCTTGGAAAATCCATGTTTATTTCTTTTCGCAATAAATTTCTACTGTATGAGCGAAAGTTTGCTCTTATTTATAAATCCATAAGTATTCAATTCATGCATACTGAAAATAGTTTAACAATTCAAAAGAAAAACAACAAGAAAACAAAACTTTATGTTCTTCGCAATGTAATGTTTTAGGTGTGTTAATAATTTGACCATCCACTGTATGTACTACGTCGTGGTCACGAGATTTTTTTAACCTAAAAAAAATGACAATGAATTTAAAATATATGTATATATAAACCGCTATTTACTACCGAAATTTAACTGTTGGTAAAATAATATTTAATTAAAATAATTTTTTCTGGTATTAAATTATTGAGTTTAATTAATTTTTGGTTTCGGATTCAGTTCCATAATTTTGACCACAGGAAAATAAATATTACTTCTTTCCTTTTCTTTCTTTCTTTATGAAAAACTTTCTAATCGTGAAATAATTTCTGTTTCGTCCTGAATTCTTAAATTCCTATTTCGACCTCCCGTTCTTGGAAAAAGAAAGCGGACATGGGTATCACGATTAAATTCTTACAGAAGATATTTTCCATAAAAGTGATTCAAAAATTTATTTCATAACAAAATGTATAATTAACGAGAATGAATCGGATTTACAGTAAATATCTGAGTCGCAATCTTTAAAGCATCACTGAAAATTAATCATGTAATATGTTTCAATAAAACATATTTTTATGGTGCAATAGAATAAACCAAAAAGAGAACGCAGATTATTCTGCGTCTTTATTATACTCTAAATCTGTTTACCTCATTACAGAAGTCCGCTAAACAAATCTCGTGTTTTGAAGGCCATTTTTTTATGTTACATTTTTTTAAAACAGAAATACAAAACGTAACTTTCTTATTTATGCAGGGACAAACATCATTTGAATTTAAGTTTGTATACAAATTGGATAGTTATCAAAATCATCTAAAGAGTGACCAATAAAAAACAGTGTTTATCATCTTACAATTTAAACATGAATAAAATTGTAAATTTAAATTAATATGCATTTAAATTCATTTAAAGCTTAAAACAAGGATCAGTTGCTAATAGAATGTTTGAATTAAAAATTAACATCGCCTATTTTAACTAAGACATAAACATGATTTAAACGTCATTTTAAGCAGAAAAATAGGGACATTGTTAATGAAATGTATTTTTTTTCCACGTTCAGTGTAGTAATTTTGTATTAAATTCAATGGTTCATATATTGTTTTACAATCAATAGTATTATATGTATATATATATATGCTTTTATAAATAAATCCAATGTAACACAGATACTAATAAAATTTAAAATTCAGTGAAAACAATATATAAACTGTTTGTATGTATAATGAACATGAAAAAATGGTTTCCTATTTAAAAAATAATCATATCAGTTAAGTATAAAGTTCTATGGAATGAAGATTAACTTATGTATGAAAGGCAGATGGATTAAAAAACAATAGATAAACTTATATAGTAAACCACTCATTATATTTTTAAAAATTTAAAGGGGTTTTTTTTTCGAAAAGGGAAAGTTTGTTAAGTTTTTTTAAACGTTTTAGTTTTTAACCCTCTCATGCATAAATTATTTTTCATTATTTTCCATTATTCACAAAAAATCTTTTTTATGATAAATGAAAGACCCATTCTAAATAATTTTATTATTGTGCTGTATGCAAGCTATTATCTTTTCACAAATCAGATCTCCATTAATGAATGCTTTAATTTATTTTGCTTAATAATGCAATAATTATCTGTCCTCATATGAGGCCCGTATGCATGAGAGGGTTAAACTCTCCAAAAGATTTGCACTTTTCAACGAAAAACCCCATTTACTCCAAAGGTATTCAAGCAATTGCGACAAAAAAAAAAAAAAAAAAATGGTGGAGTATAAATGTAAGATCATACGATGCAGAGAGTTTTTAAAAAATAAACTAGTTTGAAGAAAAAAAAAAAAAAAAAAAAAAAAAAAAAACAGAAAATTTCTAAAAAATTACCACTTTTGTAAAATAAAATTTAGTCGCAAAAAAATTCTTTGCCATAAGTCTTGAGCATAATCCAGTGAATATAGATTCCAAATTTTATCAAAATCAGTCTAGTAGTTTTTGAATAAACGGGTCTTAAGGCTGCTTGCTCTAAAATCAAAAAGTACAACTTTATGACATGTTTTAATTTATTTTTGTTTGGAAATGCATGAAACTAGCATATGTTGTTTTTCAAAAACTATCTAATCAAACTCATTTTCCCTTTTTTTGTTTGTTTATTTGTTTGTTTTTCAAACACAATAGATTTTTTAGAAAATAGTGTCAAAATGGGCCTTTTGAAACGCCCCTTTTCGTACAAAAGAAGAATAACTGCTCAAATAAAGCTGAAAAGGCGTTTGTCAATTTATTGATCACAAAATGGAAAATACAGTTCAATTCCAAATCGCTTCGATAATTTCCGATTCGATAGGCTTTCCAATTTTATGTCTTTCCATTAAAAAATGAATTTGTAAATATGTCAAAATGTATTGCGCTTGAGGAGCAGAGCAATTGAGAACAACAACCTTACACTTCGCATATTCCCCATGCATTTTTGGTGCGTTCGTAAATATGTAAATACGTAGCACCTATAGTTGTCGTTCAATCCGTCCGTCCGCATTTAACAACGCAAAAACTACCAACGAATCGTTTGAAATTTAAAATATATAATTATCACATAATTTTGTCGAGTCACTTCAAATTTTATGAAAATCGGATGCATAGATCAATTACAGGGACAATCAAAAATATTCCGTTACATTACGATCAGTGAGGAAAAAAGTTTCAAATGCATTTTAATCGTTTGAAATTTAAAATATATAATTATTACATAATTTTGTCGAGTCATTTCAAATTTTATGAAAATTTGATCATAGCTCAATTACACGCACAATCAAAAGTATTGCGTTACATTGCGGTCAACGGGGGAAAATGTTTCAAATACATTTAAATGGTGTTACACTCATTCGAATATAGCAGAATACATGAACCTATTAAGTATATATATATATATTAAAATACACATTCTGTACAATCTGTGATTCAAAGAATATTTATTATTAAATTACAGGGGCACACAAAAGTATTCCACTACATAATGCTATACGGGAAAACATTGTTTGGGTCGTGTGTTAATTATATTAAACTATTTCACATTTTATGAATATGGTATACATTGATGAGGTGTAATAAAAATTTCTTCTGAAGTACTGTCTATTATAACAGCAAGATCTGAATATTTTTTAAACTTCGTTATCATATGAACGCACCTCATTTGCTGCTCTTCACTTACAATTTACAGCTTGTTAAACATTGATGCACCACTTATAAAAATAGTGAAAGAGAAATAAATGGCTTTCGGTTGATATTTCCGAAAACAACAGAACTTCCGATTATGTTATAAGAGCTATTTTAAGACTATCATATCGCAGGAAAAGAAGTTTTTCTTTCAGGCAAATATCCCGAATCAAAACGAGTTAGTCTATTTTTACGATATTCAGGTAAGAGTAGTTTTAATTGTAACACAAATGATACGACTTTTCATTCCGTCATAAAAAGAGGTGACTGACAGAGAGCATTAAGATGGCAAAAAGCCAGTATAAGAACGAATTTTTATCTGCCAAAGCATTGTAATTGAAAAAAAAAAAAGTCCTTTCTAAAGGTCGTTAAAGTTTTTAAAAAAATCTTTAAAGTGAAACACAAAATTTAATTTATCGATTACGTGCGAATCATAAATTGTATGTTTATAAAGATGTCCTGAAAAGAATTAAAATGCGTTTGTAATCATACAGAGATTACATTAGGATAAAAAGAAACACTGGAAAACAGGAATTCTGCTTTTTCAGAATTTAGTGTAGGTCCCGATTGAAAAAAAAAGTGCATAAATATGGATAGTACAAAACATAAGGTACCCTGGGGTAATAACGCCAGACGGGGTAATAACGCCAAGTGCTTATATTTTGCATAATTATGAAATAGTCTGGTAAATGACACCCATGTGCTCTGCGCAGAAGGGTTTTGAGTCACATAAATCGCAAAAAACAGCTTCAAGTTAATTTGTTTCATTTTTAGGTCTTATTGTTTTTACAAACAACTAAAATTAACGCTTGATCTAAAATTTGCGAGATACGTTTTGTGATGTGAAGACTATCTTTTTATCCGGAAATACTTTGTTAATTACATAAATTTGTAGTGCATTTCATGTACTTTTAAAATGTTGTTGAAGATTTTGGATATCTTCTCGAGATAATTTGTAATTTAAAATATACAGCGCAATAACTATAACGGGGTAATAACGCCAATCCTTGACATTAAAACCCCGGTTTATTCCCTACAGTGGCCGAGCTATATCTTAAATACTGATTCAAATAAACACAGTTAAAACTGTGCAATGTTTCTCATATTTCTATTTAAGCGGTCCTTTTTAAGCAAAAAGAAGCTCACGGTCTGATATTCTTTTGCCTCATCCCCCCTCCCTCACCACACCTTTATTTTTCTTACACTTTCACGAAAATTGAACATTTTCAATAGCTTAGAATGCAATTTGTCAATTTCTAAGTTTGTAGAGTTTGTATTTTTAGAATTGGGCTACCTACATGCAATTATTCCATCTTATTTCATAGTTTTGTTTGCATGGCGTTATTACCCATATAGGTGGGTAATAACGCCAAATAGCATTGGTCAAGAAAAAACGCCATTACATTTTATGAATACATATCTTTTAAATTATTTTATTTTATATAGATAGTCAATGAATTGCTGTATCAGATCCTATATTTGTTTGAAAAATACAATCTAAAACTAAGCCGTGAAAATTGGTAGAACCTTAACGTGGCGTTATTACCCCAGGGTACCTTATTTAATTTTAAGGCTTAGAATTCATGCTTTTTTAACATATAAAATGACATCATTTGATCCACTCTTTAAACAACATCTACAGAAAAGTACGCATATGACGTCACTATCACAGAATAATAAATCCAGCAAAAATAGATAATGATAAAAAACTAGAATAAAATAAAAAAAAAGATCATACGCCATTATTTGTTTGGAACATTAATTCAGTAGAACCTCGCTAATTCGGACCCCGCTAATCCGGATCGGTTTAGTCTTTTTTTTTTTTTTTTTTTTCGAGTTTGAGAAGCGAATTGGCTAATTTCCATAGCAATAACTTGTTTCATCATTGTATTCTGAATAAAAGAAACTTTTTCTGAAGTCTTTTTGGAAGAATACCCAATTTGGAAGAATGCTTTCTTATTTAAAGTCTTATTTAAACTACACACAACGAACTAATTATGCTCAAGCGGATGCGTGACCGTACAACTGGCAAAGGGTATAGAAAACTGGCACAGCAAAAAATTATAATTTTTTTTTATTACAAAGTAAACATTTTTATTATCTGTAAATAATCAATAAGTTAAACATAAACGTGATTTTCTGTAAATATGTTTTATTTTATTTCATTTTTTTCTAATTCTCCGGATAATCCGGATTTTCGATAATCCTAATTGGGTCTGGTCCCAATTAATCCGAATTATCGGGGTTCTACTGTACTTAAAATTAAAATACAATTTAAAGTAGTTTTTATTAGAAACCATTCATTTATAATTTTTCAAAATAGCACGAATTTTATTTATATATATATTTTTTTTCAGTATTTATGGGGAAATGACAGCTAGATGATACAATAATCTACTATTTCCCAAATATTTTTATTTTCACTTTATTTTCTACAAAAATAAAGTACAGTTGCAATTTCAAAGAAAAAAAAATTAACGTCTCAAAAACAAATTGAGATGCAAATTTAAAAGTACTCTCAATTTTCATTTTTAAAAGTGCTTTTTTCCCCTATACGACGCTATAAAGAATTAAAATGTGCGATGCTTAGAATTAACGAAACGTTATTTTTGAGAGATGACATTTAAAATGGTGGAAAGAAACAGCATACCAGCAGCTAATAACAAGTCGGAAATTGTACGTCAAACGAGCCAAATGAGATGCGTTCGTACAATAACTAATCGTATAAGTATTCAGATCTTGGTGCAATGCCTGTTGCATTCTTATACAAAAATGCATTAAAATAAAATTTATTACTATCATATGTAATGAAATGAGTAATATGGAAACTATAGTCGTTGGGGACCACCGTAATACTTACCCATCATAGATATGTATAAGAAAATGACACACGGGAAACTATTTATACAATGCATCGCAATTCATAAACAAAATTTAAATATTGTTAATATACATAGTAATGCTGTATTAAAGAACTGCTGATGTACCAATTTCGACAAATTATATAAAACGCCAAACTATTCAAATAGTACCGAACTGCGTAAAAGAAACATCCTTATAACTCCAAAAATAATAATTCTATTAACTAACAATTAACTGCGTCGGATTAAGCGTTTCATTTCCAATTAAAATATACTTCTGAATTGAAATTTGAATGAAATACAGGGTC
The DNA here is from genome assembly GCA_964019185.1 of Maratus speculifer. Classification (NCBI taxonomy): domain Eukaryota; kingdom Metazoa; phylum Arthropoda; class Arachnida; order Araneae; family Salticidae; genus Maratus; species Maratus speculifer. Next base: position 271,906,241 of record OZ025289.1, on the reverse strand, counting down.
GTGAAAAATCGAAGAATGTGGAAAACAAGATTACAAATATCTCGGCAACTAATAATCCGATCGACTTCGTTTTATATGCAAAATGTGTGTTATTTTATTGTCTTTTACGTTCATTCCTTAGAACAAAAAAAAATCAAAAATTTTTATATACCTTTCATCAGAACGAATTTTTCGAGAGTCCGAAAAAAATAGTTCCGGATAATCGAGGTTGCTGATATTAAATAGGATTCGTCCCATTCTTACATACTAACTACATACAAAATTTCAAGTCTCTATCTCAATTTGTTCGGGAGATAGAGCGTTTACAGACAGACAAACAGACAGACAGACAGACGGACGGCAAAATTTTTTTTTCTAAAAATATGTTTTTCGGAATCTCCACTATCTAAAACGTGTAAATCCGTCAAAAAAATTTCGATTTTCTAAACGATTGCAAGACTTACCCTATACTACGTATGATGGGTAAGTAATAATAAGGCTCCTTCTTAAATAGAACGCAATCGCCATGGTAACCTAGAACCACTACCTTACTATCATGGAATTATCTCTGATTATTGATTAACTATCATTGATTTAACTAAGTATGATTAGGATTCTATAGAACAATCACTATGGCAATCTGGAATCATTACCTATAATTGGATATCATTGAATTAATTATGTATGATAGGATTTAATAGATTGAAGAAAACTTTCATTAATGTCATTTAAGTTTTGATCACATTTTCATAAGATTTGAAGAGACTTGAAAAAATTCTACAATGATTTGATGACATTAAATTTCAAACGATTCGGTTGAATAGTTTTAGAGTAGTTTTAGTTTTAAATTTAAAATATTTAATTATCAGGTATGAAAACATTAATTTTAGATTTTTTAAATTAAAAATAAAAGAAATAAATTTAATATTTTAAGTAAGTAAATCCGGAAATAATTACTAATAATAAGGGGTATTAAATAATACTTAAATAATAAGGGGTAGTGTCACTGATTTAAAATCCTATGCTGAAAAAGGAATTGCCACCAGGAATTTGCCAACGTTAATTTTGAAATCAGTTTGGTATTTCTTCATATTCCAAAGAAATGTAATTTAGAAAGTTTTTAAAGGCCTTTTTTAGAACCTTTGTTATTGCTGCCTACCTTGGGTGGTAGTGGCACCGGTATAGAATATAGACTATGTAGTATCAGAGAATGTCACGATCATCCATCCGAGGCACCAACCAAAATATGGCATAGGTGTATTCCCCTCTGAGGAAAACAACCCCCGTCGTAGAGGTCTGCACGGGCCAGAATTTCGAGGCCCGGGCCCGGCCCGGCCCGTACAGAAATCAGTGAAACCAAGCCCGACCCGTTACAATTTCTACAACTTCTAAAATATTCAGATTTTTATCATATAATTAAGATTTCTTAAAAGAATACTGCATACATATCTATGGAATGATTTTACAGTATATTTTACTGGAAATACACATTAACAGCATTAATGATTACTTAGATATTTAGGCTTTCAACATTCGAATAAAGATTCATTAAAAAAATTAATATGGCTTAGAATGAAAGAAAAAAAAAGAAAGTTAAAAACATCGTAACTTTTGAAGCTGTTTAATAAAAGAATATTTATAAAAATATTTCTATATCATTTTACTAAAGATTTTAAATCCAAATTCATTCTTAAATTCAAAGAAGCTCCTTTCTGATATATTTTTAAATTCATTTTTTTCTCAGAAACGCATAAGTTTAGCAGGTATCTTTATTCAGAAACTATATAATCGAATGGGGTTATCCATTTTTTGATAAAGGCGATTTAAGAATACTGTAAGCAAATAAAATACTGTCATAGTTAGTGTTTTGAATAGAAATTCCAGAAGTGATAACCTGGGAAGGGAGAAAAACCTGCAATCATTTGAGAAACTATTATATACAGGGTATATCTAAACTACTGGGTAAAACTTTAAGGGGTGATAGTACACATCAAGACAAATAATATTAAACGGGAAACTAAGGATCCCAAACGTCTTCCGAAGGAGATAGGCGCCATCAAAGTTTAGGATCCAAAATTTGAAATGATTATAAAAAACAGAAAAATTGATCGATTCGTTTGTGGTTTTCACGAAAAATATTTTTTATGTCAATATTGTCTTGAAAATAAATTATAAAGATAAATTTCAAAAAATGTCGATAGAGGGCGCTTTAGATTTTGTAGTAACGAATAACTATTTTTTACCGTTATTTTTTGCATCTGATTATTATTTTTTTTTTTTTTTAAGTTTAGATATAAACTTAAATTTTGAGCTCAAAATCTGTGGTTAAGTAGCGCAAACTGAACTGTGTTCAATGGGAGTGGGTAGGTTTAAATTTGAAATGATTATAAAAAGCAGAATAATTGCTCAATTGATTTGCGGTTTTCACTAAAACTATTCTTTATGTCAGTATTGTCTTGAAAATAAATTGTAAACATAAATTTCAAAAAATGTCGATAGAGGGGGCTTTAGACTTTGAAGTAACGTACAACTATTCTTTACCGTTATTTTTTGCATCTCATTAAATTTTTTTACTAGCTTAGACATAAACTTAAATTTTGTGCTGAAAATCTGAATCGTTCAGAGTGGATAAGTAGCGCTAACTGAAGTGTGTTCAATGGGGGGGGGGGGGGGGGGAGGTTCAAATTTCAAATGATAATACAAAATGGAAAAGTTGATCCATTCGTTTGCGGTTTTCTCTAAAACCATTCTGTATCTCAGTATTTCCTTGAAAAAAAATGTAAAGATAATTTTCAAAAAATTACGATAGAGGGCGCCTTAAACTTTAGAGTAACCAACAACAATTTTTAACTGTTATTTTTTGTATCTAATTAAATGCTTGCAAAAGCTTAGACTTAAATTTTCAGCTCAAATTCTGAATCGTTGGGAGGGGTTAAGAAGCGCAAACTGAAATGTGTTCAGGAGTTGAAATGTTACCCTGCCTACCCTATGAACACAGTTCAATTTTTCGCTACTTAATTACTCACAACGATTCAGATTTTGAGCCCAAAATTTAGTCTAAGCTTTTAAAACATTTATTAGGTAAAAAAATAGGGGTTAAAAATAGTTGTTGATTACTCTAAAGTTTAAGGCGCCCTCTAACGGAAATTTTTGAAATTTATCTTTAAAATTTATTTTCAAGGAAATACTGACATAAAGAATGGCTTTAGAGAAAACCGTAAACGAATCGACCAATTTTTCCGTTTTTACAATCATTTGAAATGTGAACTTCCCCACCCCCATTGAACACAGTTCAGTTTGCGCCACTTAACCACTCTCAACGATTCAGATTTGCAGCTCAAAATTTAAGTTTATGTCTAAGCTAGTAAAAAAAATTAATGAGATGCAAAAAATAACGGCAAAAAATAGTTGTACGTTACTCCAAAGTCTACAGCGCCCTCTATCGACATTTTTTTAAATTTATCTGTATAATTTATTTTCAAGACAATACTGACATAAAAAATAATTTTAGTGAAAACCGCAAATCAATTGACCAATTTTTCTGTTTTTTATAATCATTTGAAATTTGAACCTACCCACTCCCATTGAACACAGTTCCGTTTGCGCTATTTAACCACAGAATTTGAGCTCAAAATTTAAGTTTATGTCTAAACTTCTAAAAAAGTTTAATGAGATGCAAAAAATAACGGTAAAAAATAGTTGTTCGTTACCTCAAAGTTTAAAGCGCGCTCTATCGGTATTTTTTGAAATTTATCTTTATAATTTATTTTCATGACAATACTGACATAAAGAATAGTTTTCGTAAAAACCGCAGACGAATCGACCAATTTTTCCATTTTTTATAATCATTTCAAATTTTGGACCCTAAAATTTGATGGCGCCTATCTCCTTCGGAAGATGTTTGGGACCCTTAGTTTCCCGTTTAATATTATTTGTCTTGATGTGTACTATCACCCCTTAAAGTTTTGCCCAGTAGTTTAAATACACCCTGTAAACAAGGTTACACAAGTATTTTATTTACCAAAAGTGAAAAACTCTATTTGATTCCAAATCCCTTCAATAGAAATAGTCAGGCTTATCACTTTTATACTTTTACAATTTAAAATAAATCAGAAAATATGTCGAACTTTCGCGTTATTGAGAAATTAATTTAAAAACCATCAAGAAGTATATATCCAAAGATTAAGCTAACATAAGTTCTTTATCGCTGTTAATATTTTTACAAATCATGTTGTCCGCCCTACAGATCTTGAGAACAATTAAGTCTAGTTCCGGTCCGTCTAGTCTACATGTAGAAAAATAATGCAAGGTTGATCTCGGCCCGACACTAGTCAGCTAAAAAAATATTAAAACGGGTTACACACAATGTAACTGTCCGATGCCGATTTCTACACTGTATATTTTTATATTAATGCTGTCAAACTAGCATGGCTTGTGACGCACATTTATACTTATTCTCGTTAAAACCATTTCGTTGAAAATAGCTCAGATTTTATTGTATCTGCTTAAATCTTGCGAACCGGCAGTCCCGAAATTTTTTTTATCGGCTCGGCCCGGCCCGTCCAATTTTTTTGCCGGCCCGCCCCGTTTATGTTGTTTGTCGGCCCGGCCCAGCCCGGTCCGTTAGAAAATTCGAAACGATTCCGCCGGTTACGGGCCACGAGCCAAGCCCGGGCCCGTGCGTCCTCTATACTGTCAGCACCAGACAAATCAAAACTAACACAATAGGTTCGAAAGCTACAGGCCCTAAAAATACAAAAAAAAAAAAAAAAAAGACGTGTTTTAGCACGAAATAGTTATATGCAACTTATAAAATCTAATAAACAATCTTTTTTTTTCCTACTTTTTTTTCTTTCACTCATTTCCCTTTTCAAGGCATTTTACATGCACAAAAGTCTATTAATTTGATGATCGTATATAGAGAGAGTAAATTGTAAATTCAGATAAGTTACAAAATACAATAATCTGGCAACTAAGTTATATGAAAAAACAATGATACGTACAGAGCGAAAACAACATGATATTACATATGCGAGCGAAAAGTACTATGAATGTATATATATATATATATATATATATAACTTTAAAACTAATTAAAGTGACTACAATTAAAGCTGAAAATGTACAATCAAAGCAGAAAACTGTACAATTAACTAAAATAATGTCTGAAAAAGTTAAATAAATGTCCAAGTTTGTCAGGCTCTGTAGAAAGTATAGTTCGAGGTAGTTTTATCCCATGCTATATATTTAAATAACATCAGAACAAAAAAAGAAATAGTCCATGAAAATTCGCTAAAAATCAAAAATTGCCGCATGAATTCCGAATAAACCTTATTGAAAAGAGAGAAAAAATTACTATATTGAACGAAAAGAATGAAACCGTATTCCTTTCACTAATATGGAAAAATCGCCTAGAAACATAAAAAGAATGCTAAAAGTCTCCTAAAAATTTAAATTAAAAAATTCTAATCAAAAAATCGAAAATCGGGCTTCGAGGTGCAAAACTACATGTATAGAGGTACCTTCCGTCCAAATTTTGAAACTCTACATGCAGCGGTCTCTTCAGAACAGCGCTGACACACACACAAACTCGTCTCTTTATTATTATAGATTACTGTGAATATCCTAATTAATAACTTTATTGCTGATTCATTAATTTATGTTTTTTGCTTTTTTTACATGCAATTCAAGAATAGATAAAGTCGTAATGGATACAAAAAACTATAATATACACAAAAATGACAAAAAATCGATGCTAAACGCGCAAAAAATATAAAAATCGCTAAAAATCACATCGAAATCGCATTGAAAATCGCATTAAAAAATCACTGAAATTTAAAAATCATAGCAGTCAAAATTTAGTTCATTAGGCTGAAAGTTTGAATCAATTTTCTTTTTATCATCGTCAAAAAATAGCCGCAAAATGCGAAAAAACGCTAAAAATCGCATTAAAAAAATTCGCTAAAAATCAAAAATCGCCGCACGAATTCCGAATAAACTTTATTGAAAAGAGAAAAAAAAATATTATATTGAGTGAAAAAAATTACAAGTTATTTCTTTCACTAACATGAAAAAATCGCCTCGAAACATAAAAAGAACGCTAAAAATCGCCTAAAAAATTAAATAAAAAAATTCTAAACAAAAAACCAAAAATCGGGCTTCGAGGTGCAAGACTACGTGTATAGAGGTAACTTCCCTCCAAATTTTGAAACTCTACATGCAGCGGTCTCTTCAGAACAGCGCTGAGACACACAAAAACTTGTCTATTTATTATTTAGTCGTTGAGTCAGATGCCAAAATTTAGGCTTTTGGTTTCATCTCATGGGACTTGACGATATATACATTTCTGGATTCACAAGAGTCCAAGGAGTTCATTTTCCGATGATACTATGAAATTCGTGGTAGTTTATAGACGCCATATTGAAAAAAAGAGCGCCATCTATCGCAGATCAATAACAAATGAGATTTTATTTTTGGTATCATTACATAATTAAATTTTAATGAAAAAATGGAAATAAAAAATTTTGTTGAACATACAACGTTACACAAATTATTTATTTGTTAAGATTTTACTTTAATATGATTATTAATATTTTCATTTGGATAGACAGTTCAAAAGACATTTGCACGACAGAAAACTGAAATCTTGTTTTGCCATTTTAAGGCATGCTATTTTCATGTGTATAAGACACAGCAATTCAAGAACAAAATAGTAATGGAAAATATATTGTACTTAATCTGTTAAGAATTAACCCCTTCGGTACCATGGGTGCATATATGCACCTTCAAAACGTTCTTCCATTGCTTGTTTATGATACCACTAAAAAGAAAATTTAAATTTTCCTGATTTAATAAAAATATTCACTTGCTAAACTATTTTTAATTGTATGTAAAAAAAGGTGTGTCAATCAAATAATATGCATGTAAAAGATGCTGGTCTGGAATGGGTTAATAAATAAGAGAAATCTTAGTCTTCTGCATTGCTATCATCATAGGTTGACATTCGTATGTTCAATTAATTTCCATCGTCCCAGTACAGTTCTGTATTCGGCATATGCTTGTACATCTACGTTTATTAAAAAGACATGGACGTGATAATGTAACACATGTTCCAAAGCAGTTTCAGGAACAAGAAAAGTGCCATTCTAGATAGCATTTTCCTTCGCTACCTGTTCCAAAAAACCAACAATATTAATCTGCGAATAGAAGATCAGGATCAGCCTGTAAGTACTCCTTACAAACAAGACCGTGGCAATTAGTTAGCATTATCAATAGGTATAGTGGATTACTACATGACAAAAGGCAATGCTACTCCATAGACTCGTTTTTTTTTTTTTTCACAAAAATGTATATAGAATATAGCGCAATTCTTTGATGTTTGAATATCTGTGCTTTCCAAAATAGAGATGGCAAACTTACGGCTTAGCATGTTTCTTTGTTTCCTGTAATATATCAATTTCATTATCAAGCACCTTATGTCAGGCACGTAATCAGGGAGGGGGCTAAGGGGGCTGAAGCCCCTCCCGAAAGTTTGAAAATACAAAATTATCTGTATGATAAAAAAAAAATAAGTTTTGTTTGTTTTTATTTTCCATTACATTAAAATCAATTGAATTTTTAGCTGTAAAAATATCCATTTATCCAATTACAGTTATGGCTATCCTTTATTTTTTCGGTTTTTTGAATATATTGTTTTTTAATAGGTATGTACCACTAAAAATATAAATTCTTTTTAAAAAGTAATTTTTACTGTCTTTATGCGCAGTAAAATGCGATCAAGTGTAATTTCTTATCATTAATTTGACTAAGAAAAATTAAGTGTAATACGCATACGGCATAAGAAAGGTCAAGAAAAATGAGGAAGATTATTTTCTACATGTTTCAGTATTTGGAAAAAGGCTAAATATTTTTCTTAAAACATATACAATTAGATTATCACAAAATGTATCAGGGTAGCGAGTGGTTAGATAAAAACATAGTTAATATAAATGATAAATACCAGTATTTTGTTAAAGATAAATTCAGTTTATATAATCTCTTTATATTATTTGAAGTATTTTCTGAAAGAAGTTACTGGTAGTTTTCTCTTTTCTTGACTTTGTTTTTCCCGGTTTTCCCTGACCACTCATCACCCTGCATATGTTATTTTAACAAACAAACTTTAGATTTCTTCAGAAAAATAAAAATAGAATTCTTTCATTGCTGAGTTTTGAAAGAGCTCCAATAAAAGAAGAAATTAGAGCAGCTCTTGAACTAATACTTGAAACAATCTTATTTTGTGCAGAACAAAATAGCCACTGACCACGATGATGATCGTCTAACTTCAGAGAAATTGGTATAAAAAAGACTGTTAGCTAAGAGTTCTTTTAAGTTTTGAGCAAAGCCTGGAGCGAATGAATTGAAATGAGATATTATGAATATCCTTAGAAATGCTATTTACTTCACCCCATAAACTTAAGATGAAATCATTCAAATATTCTGGGATACAGTTACCGAAGTATTAATTAACAAAATAAATATTGCGATCTGTTTTATCTTAATTGCTGATGAAACTATGGATATTTGAATCGCAGAACAGCTTTTCATTTATGTTAGATATGTGAACTATTAAAAAATTCACTAAACCCAATAATTCGGAATTTTCTTTTGCGTTTTATTCCAATAAATGTCTTCTGTTCCGAAAATTCAAAAAAAGTAATAAGGTACCCTGGGGTAATAACGCCACGTTAAGGTTCTACCAATTTTCACGGCTTAGTTTTAGATTGTATTTTTCAAACAAATATAGGATCTGATACAGCAATTCATTGACTATCTATATAAAATAAAATAATTTAAAAGATATGTATTCATAAAATGTAATGGCGTTTTTTCTTGACCAATGCTATTTGGCGTTATTACCCACCTATATGGGTAATAACGCCATGCAAACAAAACTATGAAATAAGATGGAATAATTGCATGTAGGTAGCCCAATTCTAAAAATACAAACTCTACAAACTTAGAAATTGACAAATTGCATTCTAAGCTATTGAAAATGTTCAATTTTCGTGAAAGTGTAAGAAAAATAAAGGTGTGGTGAGGGAGGGGGGATGAGGCAAAAGAATATCAGACCGTGAGCTTCTTTTTGCTTAAAAAGGACCGCTTAAATAGAAATATGAGAAACATTGCACAGTTTTAACTGTGTTTATTTGAATCAGTATTTAAGATATAGCTCGGCCACTGTAGGGAATAAACCGGGGTTTTAATGTCAAGGATTGGCGTTATTACCCCGTTATAGTTATTGCGCTGTATATTTTAAATTACAAATTATCTCGAGAAGATATCCAAAATCTTCAACAACATTTTAAAAGTACATGAAATGCACTACAAATTTATGTAATTAACAAAGTATTTCCGGATAAAAAGATAGTCTTCACATCACAAAACGTATCTCGCAAATTTTAGATCAAGCGTTAATTTTAGTTGTTTGTAAAAACAATAAGACCTAAAAATGAAACAAATTAACTTGAAGCTGTTTTTTGCGATTTATGTGACTCAAAACCCTTCTGCGCAGAGCACATGGGTGTCATTTACCAGACTATTTCATAATTATGCAAAATATAAGCACTTGGCGTTATTACCCCGTCTGGCGTTATTACCCCAGGGTACCTTATAATAACATTGTGATGAACTATGACTTGGCATATATAAATGCGTAGGCGTATGACAAAGTAGCAAATAATTTTGGTCATGTCAGCATTGTTTATTCTAGAATTCTTCAGAGTATCTAAAAATTAGATACCTTCTCTGTGAAAGCCATTGGTTAAATCTTGCCTTGTCCAATAGCATGCTGATTCCCGTCATTCGAAAGTATCATGGACTTGTTAAAGCAGCGACAAAAGTTTTTAAAAATCACTTGAAGGCAAATTTAGCGCTTCAAGAAGCAATTGCATCATATATCCTAGATGAATAAAAGAAAATGACTTCTCCGCATTTGTGATAGAAATTTAATTGAGAGGCATGAAAGTATATTGACTTTTGTTGAGCTACATAAGTACATTTGTATTAGCTCAGAAAATATTTCGAAAAATACTTGCAAGATTTCTTCAACAACTGAAGCTTTTTGGGCAGTCAGGGATAAGAATAATTTTTGCATAAGTTTGTCAGAAGGTTTTCTGTCTGAGAGTCATAGTGAGTTCTTCAAAAAAAAAAAAAAAAAAAAAAATTCGTGATATAATATTGGCTGTAACCCATGCTAAAGATGTCTGATTGCTTTACATAAATATGCAGAAAAATGAAGTAGAAATCTTTTATGAGATTTTATTGTGCGTCAAAACTTCGGAAAGGCATGTTCCAAACTGAAATAAAGATCCCAAGCAGGGTTGGAAAAAAACCAGGTTTTTTTTTTTTGAAAAAAACCAAATAAACCGGGTTTTTTAGTTTAAACCAGGTTTTTTTGGTTTAAACCGGGTTTTTTTTAAAAACATCCTTTCTTATTATATATACATGCATATTTATTGATAAAAACAAATATTATTGGTTTATAAGCAGTGTAACTTCATTTTAAAATAATTTAAATTAAGTAATTACTGTCCATTTATATATAAAATTGAAAAAAAAATCATATTTTAATTTAAACAGTTTTAGCAAACAGTTTTATGCTCAAAGAATTAACTGTTCTACATAGTGAACCATTGATGTCATGAAAATCTTTATAAACAATCTTTTGATTACTAATAATAAACATTTGGATGTTGTTAATAAATTTCAAACGTTTTTCAAGGATTTTTCATTCAAGAATTTTTTTTTTCAGGGACAATTTAAAGTTAACATTTTTAGTCGTTAGATTCAGCACATAGCAGAGGGAAAATTTTTTTTTTAAATGCTATACCTAGCAACCAGTCTATGAATACTTTCTTATTTGGCTTCATATTTCGCTTCTAATTCTTCAAGATAATCTCCCCAATAAAGAAAAAGTTCTTTTACAGCTTGTGCAAAATCTTAAAAGATCATTGTGTCATGTTATTAATCGCATTAAATAATCTGCATTATTAAAAAAAATTAAATATTTTATACTAAATATTGAATTTATTTTATCTTTGATCAGTTCGCATGTCTGAAGTTTTTCTTTAGAGCAATAGATAAGTTCACTAATGTGTAATGATTTTAGTCCTATGCATAAAAAAATGACCTAAACCCTATCTAATGCTTATTGCTGAAATAAAGTGCTAAAAGTAGAAATCATTTATGTTTAATAATCTGAATACATAAATTATTAAAGAAAAAAAGGAAATGTCATTAGATTTCTTCAAAAAAACTAATTGCTTTTTGAAAAAAAACCAATTGATTTAATCCTATGCATAAAAAAAGACCTAACTTCACTATATCTAATGCTTATTACTGAAATAAAATGTTAAAAGTAGAAATCATTTATATCCAAAAATTTGAAACACATAAATTATTAAAAAAAAATAGAGGAAATGTCATTACATTTCTTCTAAAAAAACCAATTGGTTTTTTTGAGAAAAAAACCAATTGGTTTAAACCGTGGTTTAAACCATGGTTAAAACCAATTGGTTTAAACCGTGCCAACCCTGATCCCAAGACTAACATTTAGATAGACAACAGGTACAAACCCTCAAATTACACCCACTGACAAATATTACAATATCACGGTCTTATTTCCTCATGTAGAAAGTCTTATTCAAAATTTAAATTATCGATTCATTTCGAATGAAGACATTCTAAGAGCTTCCCAGTTACATCTTCCAGGTCCTCTTCCAGGTTTCACTGGAAAAAGCAAGCAAATTAGAGAATCCGATGCAATATTTTCAGGACAAAGTGTCAATGTAGCAAATGAAAGCTAAATATGAATTAGGGTGCAAACAAATTGCTAATGTTGACACCAACATTATGGTAAGTTATCCAACAGTGATAGAAAGGCCATTTAAAAATTAATACAAAAAGCGTGGAGTGCTTCGTTAAGTATTTTATACTAAATGAAGTTTCAGAAAAAGCTATTAATGAAATATCATTAATAACTTATATTGAGCACCCCACGCTTTTTGTATTAATTTTTACATGGCCTTTCTATCACTATTGGATAACTTCTCAATAATTAAAAATTACTCTAACCTTTTTAATTCGACCTGTTATAAAATCATGTTTTTTGGTTTTTTAAACTGTTATTTATTTTCTAAATTATAGTGTTGGATTTTCTAAATCAATTTTACTTTGAATTTCAATGTTCAGTTAAACTAAACTAATAATAATAATAATTGGACTATTAAAAAAACATTATTGAATTTAAATGTTCTAGTCATTTAAGGACTCAAAATTATAGTACATCACACGTGGCAACGGACAGTTATCAGGCTGTTTTGTGAATTATCTCATAACTTGACCATTTCATCTACTGCATCCCCGTTACATGGATCTCTCTCCCTGTTAACTTTGAGCAATCAATTTCTTCGATTTAGAAACCCTCCAGAGACCTTTCACGATTGAATACTACATAAGCTTGTCTAGCAGCAAACAGCTAAGAACCCAAATGAATATCTGCTTGATCAACTGTATAGCCTCACATTCTATTTACGGTCGATGCCTAACTCAGGATCAATGGCAACATTCTTTCAGCAGTATCATAGCTGTATTTTTCTGAAAATTGTATTGATATTGGTTTTATTACATGTATGCCATATGAATTGAAATCCATACGGACTGACAATATGTCTTGATTTCGCCGAAAATGTGTCCAGATGATCTCCGTGATAAAACCCATATTGCCATATACTAAACCTTTTGTCACATCAATATCGATCTTAACATCACTTTTGCTCCCACGAAAATTTTCAATTCCTCGCATAATAGTACTTTTGCGGTTTTCATATGTGTTACAGTGATTGCCATGTATCTAGGATGTCAGGTGACTGTTAATTTTCCAAATTACTTTTGATCCGTTTATCCGGCGTTTTTTATTTTGATCTTTTTAAGCGGCGACTTTTTAAATTGTCGAATTGTCATCGGTTTTTAATAAGTATATAAAGTTTCAATTTAATCTGATGACTTAAAGTGGTTGAAAATAACATTAAAAGATTCCATTACATACATACAGGTGAAGCTAATAAAAGCGTGTTAATAAATCTAAATAAATATAAAATCAGTGTTGTAGTTGGGTTGGAACGCGTAGGATCGCCATTTCCAGAAATATTCAATTTGTTACTGTTTAAAAAAAAAAAATAAAAATAAAAAAAAAAAAAAAAAAAAAAGGTTCAAACGCAAACTGTTTTTTAAAATTTGAAGCTAAAAAAATTTAGTCTGGAAATGAGCCTGAAAAGCTAAATCCTTTTCTCCAGACTGTGAAAACTATATCTATTCCAACCACTCATTGCGAAAAAGCATTCATTTCTATAGATAACATGATGACCGATGTAAAAAATTCTCTCCTTATAGAAAGACCCAGTTTAATTATATTCATAAGCCTTGTAGAACTTCTCTTAATAGAATTTTGTCCTGAACTATATCGGGAAAATTTTATTGCTGCACGGAAGAAAATTAGCAGATGAGACTGCTTGTAAATAGAGCGCACAGAAAACACCTTTCTTTCATTATCAATTTTTATAAGTTGTGCCAGTAAATAATATAAGGATTTATTTCTTTTATTTCTATTGGAGTTTGATTTATAACGGTAAATGTTACTATGAGATTGATTAAAAGCGATATTTAAATAAACGCTACAAAAATACATTCCTATAAAAGCTAAAATATAATGATTATAACTGTTACTTAAAAAAATGTCGGGTTTCAGCTAAATGATTTAAATTGTCTTTTGAATTAGCCAAATCCGGTAAAGTACCCACAAATATTTTATAATAAATTTTAATATTGGGGGGGGGGGGGTGTACTTTTAGACCATTGAAAATACAAATTCTCAAAGCTTCTGGTTGGGGACATCTCATTGCTCCGGTACCTCAGCTGAATTCAACACTGTCTAAATTGGTAATGTGAGTTTTTTCCAGCCCTCTTTTCCCATCTATACCGTATCTTGTAATTTGATGACAGGCCCTGACCAGTGGTGTAGTCGTAAAAAAATCAAAGGGTATACGCTTTCCGCAGAGGGCATACGCTCAAAACAGAGGGTATATCCTAGAGTGTATTGTACTATAGCTTTTTTTTAGGAACAGAGAATATATTGTGTCCCTTAAAAAATCCTGAAGGTACACCGCGTATACCCCCGTATATCCTCCACTACACCCCTGGAGTGCCCTGACTATCTTACGAGCACCCCGGACTCGCACTCTGGGCACGAAATTTCTGAGAGGCACAGAATTTTTCCTTTCATCCACATTTCCATTAAAAAAAATCATAATTGTGAAAAACTTATTATATTAGAGATATTAATACGATGAAAATGACAAAAATATATTTCAACATATTATTAAAAGCATATTATTTCAATAAATAAACGACAAAAATATTCTATTTCCATTCTATGAACCGTTTTTCAATTTTCTGGAATACTTTATGAGTTTGCACTTTTCGATTAAGTTTGTAATATGTGATAAAAAAAATTAATGTCAGTAAATTAAGATTAAGCAATCTAAAGGGGCACGAAAAATTAAATGTGCACTCTCCCCTGCCCTGAACACAGAAGCTTGCTAGTCGGGCCCTGCTGATTGATCAGACCTATCGGTGACAAAATAGCATTTCTTCTCAGGAATCGTGTTTGACGAAAAGAAGAAAAACAAGACAGAAGAATGTTTCGATGTCAATTTCAAAAGTGATTCGTATGTGTTTGTAACTTTCTTATCCAAATTGGCATAATAAAATAGCCTTCTATTGGGATAAATTTTAGATAAAATGTATATGATGATTATTAAAATAAAAGATCAAACAATGCAAATTAATATTTTTAACTAATTGATTGAATAAAAAAATATTGTAGAAAATTAATTTACTCATTTTGATCATTGACCACTTCTAATCACTTTTGTCATCTCCGCCAACGCTTTTCTCGCCAATAAAATGATACTCTGACACCGAACGCTCTCACCAATCAGAGTACAAGATATACTCAGTTGGGAAAAAAGTACGCTATGTGTATCGTAAAATCTTGCGTGAGTCAATCCATTTGACTTTTGTGGATCGATTCGTTTCAGGAGATCTGTTGTGTCATCAGCTCATCTTGTTGAGGATTTCAGTTCCATCAGCATCATTATCATTCCAAATAAACTAATGTGTTTGGCTGCTGCGAAGATGACATAAATAAGTTCGAGTCTTTGTTTATTTATTTAATTTCCTTACATCTCACATCCAAATTTATTAATTCTGTGAAAATGCGTACGTTAGACGGTGTTTATCACGAAATTTTTGTTCAAGTTCGAGCAGAACCACCAGCCGGTGAATATGTTTTTATTTCAGGAAATTCTCCTGAATTGGGAGAATGGAAAGTCTCAAAAGCTGTAATGTTATCTAAAGTCTCCAGTGATGGGTAATATTTCTATTTTGATTTGATTAATTCTATTTTAATTTATTCTGGTAAACTTTGGTACAAGTATATATAATTGAATGTCGTTCATAGATCATATTCCTATTCCTATTTATTTTAAAAATAATCTTATCATTATTTTCATAAAAAAGAAAAGAAAAAAAAAACATAGTTTGGTTTAGTAGTAGTATTAAGGTAGATGTGCCAGTAATGGGCACCTCACAATGTTTTTGCTTTATTGAAAAATAACCAATATATATATTTTTTTCATAACTTTCCCTTGCATATTTTATAATTTTGAATTATTGTTGACACTTTTAATCAAACCAATCAGGAAGCAGAAAATAATGTTTCGAAGTTTTACTATTTTTCAGTGAAAATCTTTGTGAACATGCTAAGAGCTGGCTTCATTTATATTTTGTTTTTTATAGTGTAAAATAATCTCACACATTCACACTGTATTTTTTGTATGTACCTTTGTGATCACAAAATCAAAATAAAAAAAAAATGTTTCTCAATTGTCCCCACTATCATGAATGCTTAGCTTAAAATACATTATTTTTTTAGTATATTTTGTACAGCTTTATGATCTTCTGACTGTACATAGTTTGATTGATTTAAATAATCAAATTTCAAGAATTGTATGATTTAATTAAATTTACAAATTTGAGATAATTAGCCTGTGTTTTGATGTACTATATTAAAAACAGGGCTGAAAAAAAAAAAAAAAAAAAGCCGGCCTTTTTTTAAAAAAAAGACTAGATCGGCCAGCTTTTACTGGCTTTTTTTTTTTTTTTTTTTTTTTTTCAGTGTACATTATCTTACTATTTATTTTTACAACTTTATATGCTAATTTATTTATAGCCATATAAGCAGCTGACATCACTTACAACTTTGGGTTAAATTATAGTGCTGTGGCAAAAAACACCTGGTCTGTTTTTAATGACTCCTACTGTAGTACGCATGAGTTTTGGGCAATTTCATTGGCCTCCATTTAACAGGTCTGTGATATTGGCCTGTGTGACCATGACAGTTTTTACAATGATCCCTTTTCCTACTACAAAAAGGTAATGTTAGATTGGTTGATGGAAGTGTTTGTTTGTAAACATGCCCTTTTCTTATATACTTACTGAATATATTGTTCTTGTTTCTCCACAAATCTATCCATAGGCTAAAAGAAGAGGAATAAATTTAGACAATAAACACACTTTACCATCGAGCCATTCCAGGGTAACGGAATGACAGTTTAAGTAACTAGCAAAAGCCATGCTTTGTTTGGATTCGCGAAGCATTTTTTAATAAAACAGATATTTGAAAGTAACAATATTTTTTTTTATTATTTTTGCATCTTTATTAAACAAAAACGTTATTTTATGTTTTGGCGCATTTTAATTTTTTATTTATGATGTAAGACTGGCGTAATAAGATATTTTCGAAGCAAACTTTTACAAAATATTTTTAAATTTTCAACTAAAAGCTCTTTTAAAGATGTTTTTACAATTTCCAGTAGCCACTGGTGTTTTTTAATTGTTTGAAATATGCATGTTTCCAATCTTTGTAATCAACATCCGATAATCTTTAATAGCTATTTTAGAATAATATATTTGAAGAAAGTTAATTATTCAAAATCCTATTTTCTGGAAAAACATTTGAAATCTGCTTTCGTTGATACTATGAATTTTTAACTGTAAAACATTTTATTTTAATTTCTTCGTTTTTATTCATGTTAGCGTATGAGAAGTTTTGATATTTATGAGAAGTTTTGATATTGTAGAATTTTTCGTAAGGAAAATTTCTATTGAATGCTTAATTTTGAAAGATTTTCACTCTTGACAACGTTACGTACGTTTTTAAGCCAACTGGTGTCTATATATCCTCAATATCTACGACTGCTTCATCTAATGTTAAACCTTGAGATTTATGAATTGTAACAGCAAAAGCTAACTACAGAAGAAATTCTTTCCTTGAGCAATTTATGCTTCCATTTTTCCAGAATTTAATTATTGGGGGAATCAGTACGCACCAATTCTTATAAGTTAAATTACTGCAGTATTCAAATTTATCCATGATTACAGGGTTGGAAAAAAATCATGATTTTTTTTAAAAAATCAAAAAAATCGGATTTATTTGATTTAAATCAGATTTTTTTGATTTAAATCAGATTTATTTGATTTTTTTAGAATCCTATATTTAATTACTGTGTTTTTATGTTTTTACAATACGTGAAGCAGTTTTTTATAATAAATAACTAAAAAGGAATAAATAATATTTATAATTTATAAAAATAATATAAGAAATAATTAAATAGTTAAGAAAATATTATATTCTAGTTACTGATTGGTACTAAGAATTAAACATCTAGACTTTAATCTAAAGCCATTCTATTATTTTGTAATTGGATTGTGCATACTAAATAACAAATAAGAAATAAATATAAATATGTTGTAAATGAATAGAAATTGGCAAAATTTAAAAAACAAATTAAAAACAGTAGACTCCCTCAAATCCGCTGCCCTAATATGCACAACTCTCTAAAAGCCGCGCATAATTTACAGATGTAAACAATGAAGCTCTCAGGTCAGGTATAGGGACAAAATTTGACTTTTTTATTTTTATATCTCAATTCTATATATATTTTAATCTGTAACTTTCATTAATATTACTAAATTCATGCTTTTTCATGAAGGAAGAATAAATTTATTTCTGAAAAAAATTCAAGGTATTGCTAATATCAGTGGTGATCACAATCTTTTTGCAAAATGCATTTATACATTCATCAAGCTTTTTTTTATTGTTGAGTTTGGTTAAACCTGAAATAAAACTTCTATATTTTATGATATTGATGTGAATTAGTAGTGCACCTTTATGGGGCAAGTTCCACTGAATAATTTAGGAAAAAATGCATCTCATCTTTATAATAAATATTTAGTTATACATTATTGATTATTTACTTCATCTTTGTTGCTTTCAATATTTTAATCATTTTTAATTATCTAAATTTTTATTATTATAGTTTATTAACTTACATAATTGTTTTAATGTTTTACTATATTATAAGCATTCATTAACTTCAGTTGCATTATTAATTACAATCAAATTACTGTTTAAAAATGTAAACAAACCAATGACCAGAAATCCACAAAATTCTAAAATCCACACAACCTCTGGTCCCAAGCTGTGCGGATTTGAGGAAGTCTACTGTATTCATTTAATGCAAGCTATTTATTAAGGGAATAAAAATCACAATTAATTCTATATTTCTTAAGCAAATAGGAAAAAATCAGGGATTTAATTGTTTGGACAAAAACACTAATTTAGAAGCTTTGTCTACTCTTAATTTATTATGAAGGCTTGAATGAACTACTCCAAAAGAAGAAAATTGTCTTTTTACTCCAGTAGATGAAGCCACGGTTGTTGTTATTTGGTAAATAAATTCAATTTCAATTTCGCAGATTCTCTCTTTACCTCCCATTACATAAAAGGATTTCCGTCAATCATAATCTGTCATAATATCAGAAACCTTTTTCTCAAGCAATGGTAATTTTTAGAATGGGCCGTTTTTTGCTTGAGAATGTGCTACAGTGGTGAGAAGATTTAGACAATCTTCTTTAATGAATGCCAAATCTTTATTATTTTTCCTTACATTAAGTTTCATTTCATTTTGATTTAAAAGAAAGAAACTTAATAAAACTCCAGCAAAATGACAGCCATTAATAGTTTGTTCATATCTTGCTTTAAATTTTGTAATTCTATCATTACCTAACACATTTTCTAACTTTTTACCTAAAATTTTACTTTGATATGTGCATTCATGTGCAATTGCAAAAAATTGATTTAAATCAAATGATTTTTTTTTTAAAAAATCAGTTGATTTAAATCTTGATTTAAATCGGTTGATTTAAATCATGCCAACCCTGCATGATTATTCGCGATATCTGGTCTGGTGGCTTGTGCTTTTCTTTAATACGTGCAACAAAGTCTAAAGTCCCGTTCACTAAACCTTTTTCGGTCCACAAATAAGAAAGTAACATTACTTTAGATCCAAATGATAAAGTAAGAAATGGTTAAAGTCTATTTGTCATTTCTGAATCGGCCAACTTTTCTTTAGTACATTTATAAAGAGCTTGAATCGAGCCAGCAACTTCACACAGTTCTTTTAATTTTTCATTTACTATATAACAAATTTAACAATCAATTTTATTTGTTTACAATTATTTTGTTGCCAGTTTACCAAAAAAAAAAAAAAAAAAAAAAAAAAAAATCATAATACACTTTTTTTAAAATGTTTAAGTGTCATCTCTGCAAACGATTTTGCGGCATAATGAAAACATGTTTTATTTAATAAATTAATCATGATTCTATCTATAATCACTTACTCCATGATTTATACTTTTTTTTCTGAAAATATACGCGTTTCATTTTTTATTTATTTGCTAAAATGCGTCCGTATTGGAAATGCATGTAAAATAAATTAATTAAAATAATAATTTTTTTAACGTTTTACTGTAAAAAAATTATATTGTGCAAATCTACAGATCATAATTTATTTTTGTGTTTAATTTGAAGTTAAAATATTGAATAGTTTTTTGTAAAGTGTACGACAAATTGTAATTTGAGTGGACTAGTAGAGGATTCGCTTCGCTCATCCTAATAAATAGATGTTGTTTTAACGCTAGAATAAAAAAATTATAAAACTAGAACTTTTGTTTTACCTGAACTTTAAACTCCACTATTAACTTTTATTAAATATAGTTATTAATTAAGATTTAAATGATTAAGAATTAAAATAACTAACTTTATGTATGGTAACGGAAGGATGTGTTTTCTACCTTAGTATTTCTCCATGTGCTTATATTGTAAAATTCGGCTAAAGGGTAAATAATAAAGCTTGTATGAAAATGGCAGAACCAACAGGTTACTAATTATGAAATATTCTGAGATTTTCAAACTTCTAATTCAATAAATAGATTTAGAGGAATGCAAAAAGAAAATCTTACTCTGGTAACGGAATGACGGTAACGGAATGACAAAAAGTTCCATATAATTTATAACTTTTCTTTTAATTTTAAAATTATTCAAATTAATATATAAATCATTGCAAACTGATTACACATTATTCAGCAGTTATACAAATGTCAAATACAAATCTGTTTTGTATACGAGTGAATGACCCATCAGTTACAATCAATGGCACTTTCAACTTCTGAATTATTTGGTTCTTATCTACCCAACATTTATCTTCTTTTTCTGGAAATGAGTAACATAGGCCTATATTGTCCTGTTTTCTCATACATGATACTTCATAGGTGTCATCTTCTGTAGAAACTATCTCTGCAACATAACGGCGAATAGATTTTTTCCCCAGCCACTGAATCAATACATAGTTTCCAACACTGTAAACATATGTGTCAGTCTGCAAGTCACTATTTGATTCTAATGCATTCTTATTAGCTTGCTTTTCAGTGATGTGAGCTTTACCTTCTCTGAAGTTGAAAGATTTTTTTTCTTCAGAAAATGAGTATTTCCCATATTCAATTACATACTTATCGATAGGTTTCACATAATGTATACTATGTGTATCTGGAAGAGGAAAAATTCCTTCCCACCTTTCTGTGAGCTCTTCAACATATTCATTTATTGTACAGGATGAAACAAACTTTATTTTAAGATGTGGGCACTGTTTTGCAGCAGTTTCAGCGAATTCTTCAGCATTTGTCATAAATTTCCCTGCTAATATTTGACGCCACACTGAACGTTTTACGGAGCTTCCAATACCATCTACAACCCTTTTACCATGGCTTGTGGCGAAAAAATTCCAAGTAACAAAAATTTTATGTTTTTGAAACATGAAAGTCAAATTTGTAAACAAATAGCGCTGTTTAAATTGGCTTGATGCACCACCACTAAAAAATCCTATTTCTTCAATTTGTGGATGGGCAGTGATGAAATCAGAAATTAGTTCTACTAAAAAAACATATACAGAAACTTTTTCATGATTAGTATCATCACTTACAAAAACATAGCCTTGTTCTCTTCCATTTCCATGCCATATATATGCAGTAAAAAGTGTCACTTGTGTGTTGCACCCAGTGCACTTTGGATTTCATTTTGCATTTTTATGGTGAAATTTTCAGCAAAATCTACTTGTATTACTGCTTTTTTCTCAGAAACATTAGCTTTTTGAGCTTCAAAGAATTTTTGCTGCTGTCGTTTAATAAATGTGTGCTTTAACCCTCTAAGCGTTTGTCCCGTAATATTCCGTACACTAAGCTCCAGGTTTCACTGCAATATAAGCAATGTTTAAGATATTATAATTCTATAAATTTAATGAATTTTCAAAGTATTGAAGAATGATTAAGACTCTCAAGGATTACATCTATATTAACTAAATAAGATTTTTTATGTAATATTCAAAGAATCATATTTTATTTGCATTTAAAATAAAATGCAGAGAAAACAACATTACAATTTTACCCATTTGCAAGGCGCTTGGAGGGTTAAAAAGTAGCATATTTTGCTCTTAAGTGTATTTAGACATTGAATTAAAGAGCCTGTGAATGAAACTTTTGTGTATTTATTATTAATTTTCAGTGGCGTAGGAACTTTGTACAAACAGGGGGAGCCGAGGCCAGTGGTGTAGTCTTAAAAAAAACCAGAGAGTATACTCATTAAGCACAAGATATTCTCTCAAGATACAGGGTATATCTTAGAGCGTACATACTGTAGCCTTCATGTGACTCAGAGGGTATATGATGTTCTTTAAAAATTCCTGAAGATATACGGCGTATACCCCGTATACCCTCCACTACACCCCTAGATAGGGCATATGGACGCTATTCTCCCTTTTGCTTCACGGCTATAAAAGCCTCCATTTCACCCTGTGGCGTATTTAGACTTATCATTTCGGAGGGGACTGAGATTTAGTAAAAATTTCAAAGAGGGAATCTGAAGAAATGGTAAAAATTCCTCTTTAAACAAACTTCTTATCAAAGCAAGTAACACGTATCATAACAGGTAACGCATTATACAATCAAACTGCTAAGATGGGATAGAATGCGCCTGAGAAATTTTCGATTTAGGTAGATTTCATCTTAACAAGTATAAATGGTTATACACATTTTTTAAAATGGGATACTGAAAATTACTCAAATGTATCTCAATAAATAGTAAATAAAACAAAAGTAAACAGCAAATTTAAAATTATTTAAGACTGTTCTCACTCTACGGCCCCCCTCCCGTTTACACACACACACACCTCCTTCAACACATTCCAGGACTCATTTTGGAGTATACCTTCACGATATTTTGTAGTGCCTGAATAGCGTTTAAATAGATTTCGTATGAAATACTACCTATTGCGGCCGCTCCTATATTGGAATTTATGAAAATGCTTTGCAGATCTATACCAATCATGTCCCCTAGATCCCAAAACTACCATCAGTAAAAAAAGTTTATACATCTATCTATCTATCTATCGGTGTATATCACTTTTTTTATGGACTCGACAACTTCTATAATTCTGCTCAAACATCTTCCTAACTGATACATACATTCAAAGGGCATAAAATCTCAGTAAAGATCGTTAATGGGCAACATCGGACCAAGGGGGCAGAAATAGGGAGGGGTTTTGTGAAAACAGAAAAAAACCCATAACTTCTTAGTTATAATAGATATCAAATCAGTTTAAAGTTTATATTACTTCTAAAAAATGGGCCAAAAGTTCATGCATGACAGATTTTTGATAAAATTAAAATTGGGCTCGAAGGGAGAATAAATAGGATTTTTGAGAGAGAAAATTAATAACTTCGTCAAATTTCAAGATATCAAATCCATTTAAATTTATGATAAATTTTCTTAATACTATCTAAAACTACATTGTACAAAAAGAGGGGTGGAAGAAGAAAAAAATCCATAACTTCGTCAATTCTTAAGATATCAAATCCAATTAAATGTACTATACATCTTCTCAATAATATCTACAACTTTTATATTGATAAGTTTTTGATAAGACCAATTTCTATAGAAAAAATAAATTAAGCAAAAATAAAAGTTGAAGGAAAAATCTTAAATCCAAACTGCTTATATTCTGACTCATTTTTAAATTCATTTTGCTCTCAAAACCATCCAACTATCAGGTTCTCTTATAGGAACTATATAGCATGACGTATTGGTCAGTTTTTTAATAAAGGCAGAATATATTTTTAAAAATGCTGTCAAATTGGACATTTTCGACAGAATTTCCCGAAGCGATCGTGATTGAAGAATTGAGGATGTATTGAAATAACAAATTGCTTATTTTACGACTCATTTCTAAATTCATTTTTACTCTCAAACGCATTCAAATGACAGTTTCGGCTGTATAGGAACCATATAATATGCCGTATTGGTCGATTTTTTCATAAAATCGAATATATTTTTAAAAATGCTGTCAAATTGGACATTTTCGACAGAATTTCCCGAAGCGATCGTGATTGAAGAATTGAGGATGTATTGAAATAACAAATTGCTTATTTTACGACTCATTTCTAAATTCATTTTTACTCTCAAACGCATTCAAATGACAGTTTCGGCTGTATAGGAATCATATAATATGCCGTATTGGTCGATTTTTTCATAAAATCGAATATATTTTTAAAAATGCTGTCAAATTGGACATTTTCGACAGAATTTCCCGAAGCGATCGTGATTGAAGAATTGAGGATGTATTGAAATAACAAATTGCTTATTTTACGACTCATTTCTAAATTCATTTTTACTCTCAAACGCATTCAAATGACAGTTTCGGCTGTATAGGAACCATATAATATGCCGTATTGGTCGATTTTTTCATAAAATCGAATATATTT
This sequence comes from Maratus speculifer, assembly GCA_964019185.1. Lineage (NCBI taxonomy): Eukaryota > Metazoa > Arthropoda > Arachnida > Araneae > Salticidae > Maratus > Maratus speculifer. The sequence goes on along the minus strand of OZ025289.1, from coordinate 271,881,950 downwards.
TTAAAAATGCTGTCAAATTGGACATTTTCGACAGAATTTCCCGAAGCGATCGTGATTGAAGAATTGAGGATGTATTGAAATAACAAATTGCTTATTTTACGACTCATTTCTAAATTCATTTTTACTCTCAAACGCATTCAAATGACAGTTTCGGCTGTATAGGAACCATATAATATGCCGTATTGGTCGATTTTTTCATAAAATCGAATATATTTTTAAAAATGCTGTCAAATTGGACATTTTCGACAGAATTTCCCGAAGCGATCGTGATTGAAGAATTGAGGATGTATTGAAATAACAAATTGCTTATTTTACGACTCATTTCTAAATTCATTTTTACTCTCAAACGCATTCAAATGACAGTTTCGGCTGTATAGGAACCATATAATATGCCGTATTGGTCGATTTTTTCATAAAATCGAATATATTTTTAAAAATGCTGTCAAATTGGACATTTTCGACAGAATTTCCCGAAGCGATCGTGATTGAAGAATTGAGGATGTATTGAAATAACAAATTGCTTATTTTACGACTCATTTCTAAATTCATTTTTACTCTCAAACGCATTCAAATGACAGTTTCGGCTGTATAGGAACCATATAATATGCCGTATTGGTCGATTTTTTCATAAAATCGAATATATTTTTTAAAATGCTGCCAAAGTAGGTATTTTAGCCTTACTTCGCTTAAGATGATTCAGATAAAACCAGTACTTGCAGAAAAATGAAATGTACAAGTCTTCAAAAGCGGCCAAATAAAGTTGTTTAACTGGGTTTATCTGTAATGATATTTTATTTTTTGTTGTTGAAAGGAGCACTTAACCTCGAAATCTACCTCCGCCTACAGGCCAAACCGACAGGGATGTTTATTTTCTCATAAATGAGATACATTTGGATTCCCCAATGATGACTTTTTCCGAGGCATACCAATCAGCTGACTGACAAATTTAATAGATTTTCTAAATTCTTTTTTATGATAAATTGTGGTTGACTTAAAGCTTTTTCTATATCCGAGATTCAGAATCATTCAATTAGATTTATAATTCACTTTTAATGTAATGGAGGTGTATTCTAATCAAAACGTTATACAGCCATAGAATCATCTTTTTGTCAATATTTTGTAACACTATGGAAATAATATAACCATAATGGTGCTACAACAAGCTTATAACGTACAACATCAACAACGATGTAAAACAACTTTATAATGTATTAAGTTTTGGATAAAAAAAAAAAAAAAATAATAATAAAAGGTTCAAGGCTGCATATTTTATACCGAGAAGATGTCTCGTACATAAATAGTTTCGCATTTGCTTCCAGTTAATAATCCATAAAAAAATAGACCCTATTGTCTCTTTCGGTTCGAGGCTATAAAAATCAAAATTTTACCAATTGTGATATCTCAGGAATACAGTCCAAGATGGGAACGGGTATCATTTCGTTTATAATTTCATTCATTTCGGAGGATTATTTCATACTGCTGCACTTTTCACTAACAATAGTATAAAATAAAGCATATCAAAATATCACTAACTCTTTAATCCAATTAAGATACTTTTTATTAGATATACTTGATGCACAAAAACTTAATTTATAAATGTGATTCCGAATAAAATATTCAAATTTAAGGCTTCCCCCACTCCCATTTACCAAAAGTTAAAGTTCTTTTGGTTATTTTGCTTGCAAATTCTTTACAATTATCTTCTATAAATAAATTTTAAAGGCCTCCTCATTATAAATATGCAGTAGCATCAAATGAAATTTCTGTTGACCGATTGTACTTCAGAGATTTGTTTGAAGCCGCTGATGAGCACTGAAAGATCTCTCAGTTGTTGCTACTGATCAGGGTCTAATTAAAGCAGGGGCATACGGGGCAATTGACTTGGGACCCCCAGCTTGAGGGGGCCCCCCAACGGCAGATATAAGTTTTTGTTAAAGCAGTGTCAAATAATAAAAAAGGACCAAAAGAGACGATTTTTTTTTTAAGTTTTAGAGAGCTTCCTTCCCTTAGCTCTTCTGTTTCCGTACCCCATGCCATCTTACAGCCTCACATTTAGCCTTACATTCCTGTAACCGAAAAATAAAATTTAATTATACAGTTTCTTAAAGTTATCTTTCTTCTGATATTTTGTATGTAGATGAGAATAGTTCTTGGTACGAAATTTATGTAAACATGCAATAGGTATGAATTTCAGTTTTAATCACTTTAGTATAATTTACAAATTATTTTAAGATAGAAGGGGGACCCCCTAAAGATGTTTTCCCCACAAGTTGGGAGGGGGCAACTTGTGTGGTAACTCCAACCCCCGACTCACACAGTGGGCGGCCTCCACTGTCTAAGTCGGGTCCTGCTACTGATGTTGGAATCGGCAAAATAAATTCTGCCAAAAGGTAAACTTCAGAAAATAATTAATTCACTGATGCCTCTGATGACATCATTTTAATTCCGATCACAATGCATTTCTCTCAGTTCCGTCCAGATTAGTATTAGAAAAAGTAGACATTTTTTTAATTCAACAATATATCGTTAATAGATATAGATGGTGCGAGAATTTTTCCCGGGGGAGCTGAGCCCATCTGAAATATTCCAGGGGGAGCCGCAGCTCCCCCAGCTCCCCCGGTTCCTACGCCTATGTTAATTTTCTGCCATTGATTCCACTTGATAGTCTCCTTGGATTTGTTCTCCAGAACTCCATTAATATATTTCTCTTGAAAATAATTTTGACAAATTTTACATTCAGAAAACATACACGTTTCTGACTCTTGATCACAAACAATAGTAGCTATGAAATCTCTAAATGGTTGAGGAAAATCGCTGATCACAGCAGTTAATGCTTCAATCAAAAGTCTGACATTTTCATGGTATAAGCATACACATACATTATGTGGAATATCTTTTTGAAGAAAAATAAATGGTGATCTTAATTCACAGAACTTTGAAAGTGAAATTTTTATCTTTGGTTCTTCTTGTAAAAAGAGAGCATAAGCTTCTCGTAATGTCATGAGTAAGAAATGTTTCTGTACTTTTTCCTTGGTGCCATTCTTACGCAGTGTAATACAATCTTTTTTTCCCGGGGCTTGCCATGATATATCATTTTTTTTTTATAAAAATTTGACACACATTTTTCTATTTCTTGACTAACTTTTCTGTTTGTAGCTGCTTTTGCTTGTTCTAAACATTTGACTTGAGGGATATATTTGCTTGCAATTTCTTTAACAACTTTGAGGCATTTTCTTGGGCTTGAAGGCAAGGCTCGGGAAACTCTACAAACAGCTTTGGACAAAGTTTTTGGTGATTTGTATGGACTTATCTCAGTGGATGTAGATGTTTGTAATATCCTCCTTCGACAATTTTGTTTATTAATTTTCTCTTTTAATCTCATTTTTTTCAACTGTACAGCAGTGAGGGATTGGCGTTTTTCAACTTTACGTTTGCGGTCTTTTTCTTTTAGTTTTTCATATAAACCTTTAGCTTTCAACCGTTCTCTGTAAAGTCGTTGCTTTTCTGCTGCAGTTAAAACCATTTTTGACTTTTAAGAAGGACCATAAAAAATTCAAAACCTTAGGAACTTTAAAATTCTTGAGAAATGAAATTAAAACATAAATTTTAAGACTAATTCAAATAAATTTCCAATAAAATTAACATTTACTACATTTGCTAGTTAATTCTAAATCATGTCAACAAAACCCAAATCATGTGCTTTACATAATACAATACAAGCAATAGTTACAGTTAAATCAGTTACAGTTATTAAACAGAATGTTAGGTTATGATTAGAGTTATAATGAAAAGTAAATAAAAATAATAATTAAATGATAAATGATAACTAATTTTAATTAATTTTTTTTTTCAAAATCAAAACATATTGATTTTTTCTTGTATATGAAATCATAAGCTTCTAAGATAAGTCCAAAATGAAAATAATTTTAACATAAAATTAACAATTTTAAATAAAATTAATAATTTTATATAAATTTAAGAATTTTATATAAAATTGGCAATTTTATTACAATTGCAAGTTAATTCTAAACCATGTGAGCAAAACCCAAACTATGTTCTTTTGCAAAACACAAATAATGGTTAAACCAGTTAGGGTTATTAAACAGGGTGTTTATGATTACTGTTATAATGGATAAGTAAAATATAATAATAATTGAATTATGATGATATTGATTGGAATAAAAGAAAATAATTCTACATCCAAACTTGTCCAACATAAAGTTAATTTTTCTTTCCTTTTTGTTGTAAAATGTGTATGAAAACATAAGAATTGACATTTTATTTATTTAAACTAGATATACCTTCACTTGGCATTAATGCTCTTTAATTTTAATAACTATTATTTTGACTATCATTGCATATTGTACCTTGTCATTCCGTTACCATATTTTGTCATTCCGTTACCATTATTTTTTTCATTCCGTTACCATGTTTTAAGGATGATATTATTTAATTTGGATGTTGTGGTGTTTTTACTTCAATTTACACTCAAAACTGTCTTTGAAGGCAAAATATTTAGTGTCTAATGCTAACAGCTAATTAGCAAGGATACTTTTTATTCGATTTTGGTAATGGAATGACAACTGAAACATAGTTAAATAAAATCGTTAGATTTTAAAAATATCACCCACACTAAAAATGTTCTATAGAATGTAAGAAAACAGTCCAAAGGTTGCAATTAATATACCTATAAAACATGTAGGTGGTAAAAAGTTCATCAGATTGTTTGAGCAAATATAGGTGTATTAGACACTTTCAATCATTAATGACAACAACATAATTTATTGGCATATAGTTTTAGTTTTAGAGATAGTATCACTTAATACTGTCTGTAGCTGAATAGTTGAATGTTTTCTGATTAAAATGACATATAACACTAATCTTTTTATTAAGTTTGAAATTTCATGACCCATGTCTCCTTTTTCATGGAATGGCCCCATTCCTGAATTTCTATTCGTATGAAGAGTTTAGACTAATAGGTTACTAGATTGGCAAGATTACAGGAATTCATTTACTCTTAAAGGAGTATGGAGATGGTAGGAGAAATTGAGAAAAGTTTTTCAACATATGGTTTTGTTTGGAGAAATATCAGATACCAGCTCAAGTACTGAAAAGGCAGAATTTTTTTTAAAAGTGTACTGTTATTTAAAAACGGAGCCAAATAATTGATAACTTATTCCATAAACCAGCAGTGTATTACTTTTTCAAGTAAATACTTTATTTAGTTAAAATGATTTGGTCTTTTTAAAAAGTTTTTATTGCACAAATTTTCTAATAAATATTCTTACTGTCTACCACCACAAGTCCGTTTCTAGTATTAATTCATTTATATTTTAACTGTCAATTTATTTAGTAGACTATTCTACTTATCTTCACTACAGTTATTAAAAAGTTGCTAATTAATAATATATATTTTGTTTTAAGAATGGTTCTTGTAAAGTAAAAAACAAAATTGTTTGAGAAAAGGTGGGCTTTTTTTAATATAAGCTAGCCTTTTTAAAGTGGTTTAAACAAGAAAAAGTCGGCCAGTTTAAACCGGCTTGGCTAAAACCTGGTGCTTTGATTAAAAGACATTTTTTTTCCCCTTTGAATTCAAACCTTTTAGTTTTTTTCTCATATAAATGGAATTGTTTTTGTGCTTATTTCACAATGTAACCACTGGATTTCTTTGGGCTTAAAAGCAATTTTAGAAAGTCGATATTTTGACCAATTTCAAGACAGTGACTCCTTAACGAGACTTAAAGGAATAACAGGTTTTATACAAATTTTGTCCATTGAGTCGCAAAAAACATCAACTTTCGTCAAAAAATAGCGATAAAACGGCAGATTTCGTCAAAAATTTGTGAAAAAACGACAAATTTTGTCCAAAAATCGAAATGAAACGAAAAATGCTGTGGAAAATTCCGTTTTTTTTTTTTGGCGATATTTTCACGAGATTTGTCGTTTTTTTTTTTTCGCGATTTTTTAGCAAAATATGCCGTTTTTTGCAATCTTTTAGCAAAAACTGTTGTTTATGCGATCTTTTAATAAAATTTGCCGATTTTTCGCAATTTTTAACAAAATTTACCTTTTTTTTCTTTTTTTCAATATTTTGATGAAATTTCTGTTTTTTCTTGACTTTTTGAACTGCTAGATTCTAGATTCAACTCAATAAAAGTGCCTTTAAAAATTAAAAAGTGCCCTGAAAAATGTAAAAAGTGCCCTTTTCAGAACAGTAGCACCCTGCCCTTTTTTAAACCTGGAGGGAAACTCTGGCAGGGCTTGAATTTCAGGGTGGGATGGCGGGATTCGCGCCCTACATTTTGAAATCCCGCCCAAAAAAATAAAGTGGGCGGGAGGCTCCCGCCCAAAAAATTTTGCATTTTGAAACTACGATCAACTCCCATGACCGTTTTGCGAATTTTATGATATTTTCGTGCAACTAATTAACACATTTTGGCGAGTTTTTTACCGTGAAAGATCGTTAAAATGCACGATTTTTTCCGCGACCGATCTACAAATTCCCTAAATTTTTTCCTGCGATCGATTGACATGTTTCGTACTATTTTCTGCAGCAAAAAAGAAGTGATTCTATTTCGAATTCAGGGGTGATTCTCGTCCGAAATTTCCGATAATTTGAAATTCGGTTATCAGTTCCGCATAGTTGCCAACTTGTACGGTTTTGCGCGCAGAAAAAACAATCGCAGAGAAATGCAAATTTCATGAAAGGATCGCCGAAAAAACGCACATTTCGTCAATATTTCGTGGAAAAATGACGATTTCGTCAATATTTTTGGCAACGAACTTTATCAAAAGTTCGCTGAAAAATGCTAATCTCTTGTGCGGATCGCGGGAAAAACGGCAATTTCACCAAATATCGCAAATAAAACGCTGATTTCGTCTGAAAACCGCAGGAAAACATCGATTTTGTCTAAAGATTGCTTATATAACGCCTATTTTCTTAAAAGATCGCGGAAAAAAACGCAGCTTTCGATAAAAGATCGCTTAAAAATGTTTTGTCAAAAGATCATTGAAAAAAACGCCGATTTCATCAAAAGATCACGGAAAAAATGCCAATTTCGTCAAAAGATCGTGGAGATAGAACGTCGTTTACGAGAAAACATTGCATAAAAAAGCAAATTTTCTCAAAAAAATGGCGATTTCATGAAAAAAAGCACGGGAAAACTCTGATTTCTTAAAAAGATTGCGGAAAAACCGCCGATTTCAACAAAATATTGCAATAAATTGCCGATTTTACTAAAATATCGCTGATTTCGTCTGAAGATCGCAGATAACCTCGCCCCTCCTTGTAAAGAATAGGCTGTATAAAATGTTGACCTCTTTTTTTTAAAAACACATTTTACATAATTATTCTTGGTTGTTAAAAATTGTTTCAGTAGTATTTTGTTATGTCTGTATTCTTATAATTCTTTAAATGACACATAAAATAATAGTGCTTTTTAAAGATTTTTTTCTCCCTCCAAAACAGCTAAACTCCCCTCCATTTATAAATGTTGGGAGGGAGACTCCCCTCCTTGGAAAAATCGAATTTCAAGCCCTGTCTGGCATTTAAATATTATTGAAATTGGCAAATTTCATTTTTCATTAGTTAAAAAATTATTGATTTTTTAAAAAAATTTCACACTTTAGACATCCTGTGTACATAAATTGATATTTATACTTGTTTACAGAACAATGGGTTAGTAATTATATTATAAAAAAATAAAACTTGAAAAAAATTTCACTAAATAATCAGTTATTGGTGCATTTGCCCTGCTCTGTATTCCATTTACACACTGTTGCAGAAAGTTTGAAATGGAAAAAAGGTTCTGTAAATTTTCTTTTCTCTTTTGCAGATTCTTTTTTATTGAACATTTGTTTTATGTTTTATATGATTCTTAGCCCTTTACAAAAACTTAAGACTATTATTAATAAATATTTATAAAATGCATAAAAACGCTACAGATAAATGATTGCTTGATTATTTAATGCTTCAGTTGTAAAAATATTTTACCCGCAGATTACTTTTTCCCCCTGAAATATTTGTCACACACTTGAAGAATTTTCTGCAACTCGGCTATTACCTAATCATTGGATGCTAATAATTTATTCAGAGTTTCTTCCAGACAGGATCAGGAAGATTCTAATCCCTGTCTGCCTTTGGAATCTCTGATCCCCTAAAACGTGTAAATCCCAGAAGTCGAAAAAATTTCGATTATTATACTTTCTTCTATTGAAGATAGAAGAAAGTAAAAATAGTGTCCTCACTGGTTACTGTCATTTGTATTCGTTTAAAAATGTGAGTTAATAAAAACTTTAAATTTTCATGTTTTCAAATAAGTACTCCAAATTTTAAATTTCAGAAATCAAAAGAATCCTTTAAAACAAAAACAAAGTACCCTCTTAAAGATCTAAAAAAGTCTATTTATAAATCTGAAATGCTTTTTCAACAGCAATAGCGCCCTGCCCTTTTCTTTTAAACTAAGAGGGGAGGTGCTTGTTTATTATTAATGTAATTAATTATTTTAATTAAAATTATTTTATAAAATATATGTTATTGTTTCAATTAAATTATTTACTATCTTTTGTGTGTTTAACACAGGAATGTCTGGGGCTGTCCCATAAAAGTTCCAGTTGAAAAAAGTATACAGTACAGGTACCTCACATGTGTTGTGGTTGATAAAGATGGAAAACAGGAAAATATAGTAAGACATTGGGAAAGTCATCTTAGACCTCGCATACTTCATCCTATAGATTATGTTAATGGGAAATATGATATACTAGATGTCTTTGGTTACCAAGGTAATTTTCTTTCGTTTTTGTCTTACAATTTAAAACTATTACAATTTTTGGTACTACTAGGTTATCCCGTCAACCAAAGAATTATCACCAAACTATAAGATTAAATGTCATTAATAAATGATCAGGAATGTCACATTCAATGACATTAAATACGATTCACGTGTTTAAAATGTCATTAAGTGATTTTTATTTCGACTTTTTATTAATATTTTTATTAATATTCTACTATTTATTTGTTTTTTCGTTATTTAAAATAAAAATTATGTCAATATGTATAATTTGGCTAATAGTTTGGCAATTTGTATAATTTGGCAAAATTGGCCGACAGGATAACAGAGTAGTACCCAATTTTTTAATCATGAGTATGCAATTTTTAAAAAATCTACAGCTCTTAATTTCATAAAGTAGTATAAACTCTAATAATATAGTACACTGTTATATACATATATCAGGGGTGATTGTGTTCAGGTTATATATCTGAATTCAGGTATTTTTGTAACTTACAGTACCAAATTTCTGGTTTTTCTGATAGTTTAGTTCATAAAATAAAATTAAAATATCAATTTCATGATTCCTAAACATAATTAAAATTTATATATATTATCTAATTTGACCTTCCTATAATAAATTGTTCTCTTTTCCTCCTTGTTCCCGTCATAAACATTTCCTAGCTAAAATTTGATGTATTTTTTCATGAACCCACAGTCACCCCTTATATGTATTTGTACGTAAATTTAGGAACTATACAGATTTTAATTAAAAAAAGAAAAATCTTGAAATGTGGTTAAGTTTAGTTAATTCCAAAATAATTGTTGCCATAGAACTGTATGTAAATTCTAAAGGTGTGGGAGGTGAGATTAAACAGTCTCATGACAAACAGAAACTTCTTAAATTTTTGTTTTATATGCGGTATATTATGATTAACTGGGATACATCTGTTTTAGTGTGATTTGTTCTGTTAAATCATCTGTCTCAATTACAAATAAATTTAATGTTTTTTACATTTTTTTTTTTAAACATTTTGTCTCAAACAACCAGAATCTTTTGCAATATACTAAGATGTTATAAACATATTTATTATCAGGACTACAAATTAATTAATCTTAAATTCAATTAATATTTAAAAAAAAAAATGGTTCTACGTAAATGTCATGTCTTCAGAGATTTTGTTTTTTTTATTTCATGGCATCTACACCTGCGCGCTGTAACTCTAACTCAATGTAAATATTAAGCAAAAGTTTTGTTTTTGTATTTTGGCAATTTCGGTTTTTTTAGTTAAAATTTTTTGAGAGTTCTTGTTTGTGTGGAATAAATGTGTCTTTGATTTTTTTTTAAACGTCTGGATGTTTTTCGTTTGCAAACTCCAGAATTATTGTAATGTTATGATTTTTTAAATCTGTCTTAAGCCTTATTCAATTACTGCTGTTCCAGATATGCTGCTAGCATAATAGAGTTATCGTTGCATAAAGGATAACATAATAGTAAAGGACTGCTATGCTTTTTCAAATATATTACATACACCAAGGTTAAAATATTCATAGTATGAAACCTTGTTTCTTTTATGTTGCTGTGATGATTAAAAGAAGATTAAAACTCATTGCAATAAAAGTAGGGGTAGGAAGTTTCAAATGACGTCATTTATGTCATTTCCTTTAATCTTCATAGCTCCATGGTTTCTTTGAAAAAAATTTTAAACAAATCATAAATGTGAATGATTCATTATTATAGTATTTTGTTTACACTATGTTTCTTTCCAACTTGATTTTTGGAATGATTACTTAACTGCACAAATCACTGAAATTTTGTTAGTTTTGAATCTTTTTAAAAAAAATATGCTTCATAGAAGAGATTTCAGGTGACAGATAAGTTTTCTTATACAAAATACATACCTCAAATTGAAATTAAGCCTAATATGGTTGCATCTTATTGGAGGGTGGTACGATTGACAGGTTCACTGTGGATTTGTTATACTCTATATCATTATATAGATAGATCTCGTATTTCAAAAATGAGACACTAGTTTATCAATCCTATTCTAATTTTAAGTGTGTGATATATTGATTTCAGATAATTTTCTTCATCTAGCTCTAACAGACATATACTCTAAACAAATATTAAAGATTGGTTTATTATTTTCCACATTTTTTTATTTTACTTTGTTATTTTTTAAATTGTTAATAGAAATTATACTTAATGTGGATATATACCAGTGAAAATGTATTCTTTGGTTCCTATACTTATTTATGTGTAAAACATTGAATCTATAAAACTTTCCTTTAAAAAATGATTTATTCAACTAGTTTAGGGTAATATTGTAATATATTACCAACATCAATTTTGACAAAAAGATATATTGGGATATTATTATTATTTTTGTTCGCCATATAGCTTTTTTATGTTGACAAAAATATTTAAAAAAATACGTAAACTCTGCATTTATACAATTATTTTGAAATTTTCAACATCAAATAATTGGACTTGTATTTTTTTCGTATTTATTTCACATTCATTTTTCATGTATATTCATAATGAATTTGTATCCATCTTAAACTGTGAAGTAGACTAGAAGTCAAGTGACATATTATTTTTGTATTCATTTTCATTTCATAAATATATATTTTTTTCATAGATGATATTGAAAGTGTTTCATCTGGCTGGTTAACATCTGAAACTATAGTTCAATTGAAAATGTTTAATAATCCAGTTACTATATGGAAGCGAAAGCATAGAGGAAAGCGTATTTCTGTACATGTGTCCACTATTGACATTTCACGAAAAGAATCAGATGTGAGTAAATTCCTAAAAATGTTAAATAAAACTAAAATACTCATAATTTCTTTTATTATTTTTTTTATATTATTTAAAATTAAAATCTATTATACTGTACTTTATATATTTATATATATATATATATAAAGATTTTTTTTAAAAGTTCTTTTTTTTATTATTAGTTTTGTGAGGGGAAGGGAAGGGGACTTTCCTTTCTTTTTCAGCTTTTAAAATTTCTTTCTTGAAAGTAGAAATGTAACGAATATTTATTTATCCAAATACTGAATAAATTTATCAATAATCAGTTACTTAATAATTGATTGTTAAAACTCATTGTTTGTTCAGAAAGAATTTTTTTTTTTTTTTCCTGAAGTTTGTAACAAAACCTTTTATACGTGGAATTAAAGTTACAAGTATTCATCATAATATGCATATTCAATTCCGTTATTCCGTCCAACCAATTGTTTCCCCATTTGTAACCCGACCGACAGGGATTTGGATGTAACTTTGTGTGCACACTAATTCTATCATGAAATGATTCCATCAAAAATTTCTCCTTCCCAGACCTCATAGTTTGTGAGATATGGGGGGGTCCAATTCTTGGGTTTTTCTCAAATCGCACATTTCTTAGTCTGTATTTTGAGATTGCAGTTCCATCTTCAAAAAATTGTTTCTCTGGATCTAAAATATTAATCATCCTAAAAATATCACTGTAAAAAAATAAAAAAAATGCAGATTTTAATAAAAAATATTTAAAAAATTTACTTGTATTATGGATAAAAAAAGTCAGCCAAAGTTGAGAGTTATGGTTTTTTTTCCAAATTTTTTTGATTTCACGAAAAAAACTGTACACAAAAAGGCAAATTAAATTTCTAATTTCTTTTTGTTTTAAATAAAAGTTTACACTTTGGGCTCTCTATTTATGAAATAAAAATGATGTCTTTCGCATGGCTTATGCAAAAATTTTTGATACTTTCCAATTAGCCGGATGCGTGTTTTATTTTTACATATGTATAGATCTATATAAATACAGATGTATTATATATATGTACATATACAGTATATTGATATATATATATGTATAACACAGGTGCCCAACTAACCAAAAAGTACCAAATTTTGCCTTGTTTTGAAAATCTACACCAATTAAGGGGGGGGGGGGAAATCTGACTAAGTTTAGCTGTGGTACTTAAATAATTACTGGAGTGTCTATGAGTTATCGAATTTTCTGTTATTTGATACAAAAACAAATTGAAAATTACATTTGCTTTTTTGTGTGGAGACTTTTTCATAAAGTCACAAAGTTTCAGATAAATAATCATAACTTTCAACTTTGGTTTACTTTTTCGGCCGTATATAAATCTCTATTAACTGTCCTAATTGCTTTTTTCACTTGCTTTTTATGCCGCTTAAATGGATCTCCACATTTATATTGATAAAATTCATATTGCATAACGAGCCAAATTCTGTGATGCTCATATATATTAATCAAACGGTTTTCACTTAATTTTTGTTTTAAAAATGCAATAGTCCTAAATAATAAAAGTTCTTTTTCTGAACCACAGAGATTATCAATGTAGTATATATTTCTGTTATTTGCATGGCTAGTTTTGTGACATTCTAAACCAGTTAATATTACAATACTGCAAGCCTGAAGACTAGTAGAAGGTCAATATCAGTCTCCATATTAAAACAATAAAGCAAAAAATATTTATACATATCTCAAACTATAAAATATGTAAAAATCAGAATATATTTTTAGTAGCACAGTAAAAGTTAGATCATTCTTCTATGATGAGAAACTACAGAATGACAATAATTTGATTAAATTGATTTCAAAATATCTGCTTTCACTAGCGAACATTACCCTGCCTATATCAGAAGGTGTTTATACAAGGCAGCTGCAATTAAATCTTTCAGACTATAGAAACAAATTTAAGTTCTGTTAAACATTTGTGTATTTAAACTTGCCAATATAAATATTTAAACTGATTAAAAATATCCAAGGAAAGGAAATACAAGGTTTTGAACATTTTTTAAACACAAATAATTAATATATAAGCATTCAAAAGAAAGAATGGAAATGGGAGGAGAAAAAAAATATTTATTTTATACTGTAAAAAAAAAAATCTGTTTTGAGTTTAATTCAGGGTTGGCACGGTTTAAACCAATTGGTTTTAACCATGGTTTAAACCACGGTTAAAACCAAATGGTTTTTTTCTCAAAAAAAACCAATTGGTTTTTTTTAGAAGAAATCTAATGGCGTTTTTTTTTTTTTTTTTTTTTTTTTTATAATTTACCTGTTTCAGATTATTGGACATAAATAATTTCTACTTTTAACACTTTATTTCAGTAATAAGTATTATATATAGTGGGTTTAGGTCTTTTTTATGCATAGGATTACACCAATTGTTTTTTTCTATTTAAAAAAAAAGCAATTTGTTTTTTAGAAGAAATCTAATGACATTTTCTTTTTTTCTTTATAATTTACGAGTTTCAGATTATTAGATATAAATAATTTCTATCTTTTTTTGAAGAAATCTAATGACATTTTCATTCTTTCTTTATAATTTATCCAGATTATTGGATATAAATAATTTCTACTTTTAACATTTTATTTCAGAAATAAGCATTAGGTATATTGGGTTTACGTCATTTTTTTATGCATAGAATTCAAATCAGCACACATTGGTGAACATATTTATTGCTCTAAAGAAAAAACTTTAAACATGTGAATTGATCAAAGATAAGATAGATTCAATATTTAGTATAAAATATTTTAATTTTTTTAATAATGCAGAATATTTAATGCAATTAATAATGTAACACAATGACCTTTTAAGATTTCACACAAGCTGTAAAAGAAATTTTTCTTTTGGGAGATTATCTTGAAGAATTAAAAGCAAAGACTGGTTGCTAGTTATAGCATTTTAATAATAATTTTTTCCCCTCTGCTATCTGCTGAATCTAACGACTAAAAATGTTAACTTCAAATTGTCACTCAGAAAGAAAAAATCCTAAATAGTATTTGTAATTTATTATTTGAATAATTGTGGAAAAGAATATTTATCAAACTACATCCAAACATTTATTATTAGTAATCAAAAGATTGTTTATAAAGATTTACAGGGCATCAATGGTTCACTGTGTAGAACAGTTAAAACTTTCAACATAAGAGTGTTTGCCAAAACTGTTTAAATTGAAAAATGAATTTTTTCAATTTTCAGCATAAATTCCCTATAATTATTAAATTTAAATTATTTTAAATGAAATTATATTGCTTATAAACCAATAATATCTGTTTTTATCAGTAATTATGCATGTATATGTCATAAGAAAATATGTTTTTAAAAAAACCCGGTTTAAACCAAAAAAAACCAGATTTTTTGGTTTTTTTCGAAAAAAACCTGGTTTTTTTTCCAACCCTGGTTTAATTATTGAAAATAAAAATAAGAGATTCTTTAGATTAGCAAAAAATGCCCATTATTAAATAACGAAATGAAATATATGGACCATTCCCTAAATTTAATGGGGAAACATATGACAGTCAGATATACAGTCAGTTTTTTTTAATCAGAAAAAAAACAAAGCCTAAACTTTACTTTGAAAAAAAAAAAAAAAAAAAAAAAAGTATCAAATAACATTAAATTCAATTAAAATAGCAAATAAAGCCTTTGTGCACAAATGTTTAAAATTAGAAAACCAACGAATATAAATGCACAAATAAAGTATGAGAAGGTAGCAAATAGCTATTTCGAATCTACTATCGAGATTCTTCATCAGTGCAAAACTCAGCGAGTTAAAAATAGCAAAACTGAGCAAAGAGACAGAGAGACGCAGGCTTATATACCCGCTATGGGAACAATCCCGCCTAAAGAAAAGCAACCAATGAGAAGAAAGCAGCCAAAACCAACTGAGTGGACAAGTAGCAACATCTATCGGAGAACAAGCAAAACAAAAACTAAAAAGCGAGTAAAAAAAAAAAAAAAAAGTATTAAATTAAAGATTTCCAAATACTTGGAAAATAAGGAGTACTAGATAGGTCATTGACTAAGGAGTGAGAATTTTTTATGATGTGGTAAGCTTCCCAAAAATCAAGATCAAGAATAGAAGGACATTTATGGATGATGGTGGCTGAAGAAAAGTTAAACTTATGTTGAGAAGACCAACAATGTTGAACAATAGAGGAACGTTTAAGCTCCTGATTTTTGACATACCTTTTATGTTCCATTAAACGAAATCTGAGAGCACGTTTAGTCTGACCAATATAAGAAAGACCACATTGGCAAGAAATTTGGTAAATACCCCAGTTATCTAAGTGATCAATGGGGTGCTTAAGATTTGAAAAAGCAATTTTATTAACAGGAGAAAAAATAACATTGAAATCGAACCTTTTTAAAATTTTAGCGACTTGCTGACTGATTTTGGGGAAAAAAAGCAAAACAACCAAAGCATTGGAGTTAAAATTACCTACTGTTAACAAAAATGCTGTTCTCAATCTTTCTAGTGTCGCTTTAAGTAATAATCAGCTAAATGCTCTAAAATTAAACAACAATTTCTCTGTCTCTGCCCCTCCTTCGTTACCCCGTCTGATTGCTCCTATTGAAAGAGCCTTTAAGCATAGCGCTATTTCTCCTTCTCAAAAAGAGTCTGTTAGGCATCTCATTGCCAATACTGTTGATTTCAATTCGAATGTTTATAAGCCAAATCTTAATAGTTCAGTTAAACATTGTCTAAAAAGTTTGTCTTCTGATCCGAATTTGATCATAACTAAGGCTGACAAAGGTGGTCAGATTGTCGTTCTTGACAAGTCTTCATATTTAGAAAAATCCCATAAATTAATTAATGATGGTCCCTATGTGGATATCCACACAGACCCTTCCTCTAATGAAATTGCTACTATCAAATCTGCCATTAAGTCTTCACACATTGTTCCTGCTAAATTAAAGAGGTCTCTTATTCCTTCAATTGCTCATTGTGCCAGGTTTTATGCTTTACCTAAGGTCCATAAACCTGACATTCCTTTTAGACCCATTGTTTCCAGTATCGGTACGGCTTCTTATAAACTTGCCAAATATCTTGTTTCCATATTTTCTCCTCTCTCAAGCAGTAATTCTTTCACTGTTAAGAATTCTTTTGAATTTACTAAGAAACTTCACAGTTTTAAGCCACAAGGCCACATGATGGTTTCTTTTATTATTTACTAATGTTCTTGTCGAAGGTGCTTTAGATTGCCTCAAGAAAAGGCTCTGTGAATTTCATTTTTCCTTTTTCGAAATTGAGGAGCTCATTCATCTAACTCGTGCTTGCTTATCTCAAAATACTTTTGTTTTTAACGGGAATTTCTTTCGTATGATTGATGGTTTGGCTATGGGTAATCCTCTTAGTCCGACTTTATTCGATTTGTACATGCATTACTTTGAAATAAAATTATTTGAAGTCTTAAAATTTCCGTTCTATGTTCGTTATGTTGATCATATCTATGCTTTAGTTGAAGTGAATTCTGATATAAATCATATTCTCTCTGTCATGAATTCTATTGATTCTTGCATTCAATTTACTTTTGAAACTGAATCGGACAATTGCCATCCCTTTCTGGATGTTCTTGTTATTCACAATGAAGATAATTTTCAGACTGCTGTCTTTCGCAAACCTTTTGCTGTCAGTCTTCCACCTCACAGATGTTCTTCTCATCCTCCTAACCAGAAAGTTGCGGCTTTCAAAACTTTTGTTTTCCGGGCTTCCAATATTTGTTCAACTCCTCAGTTACTCAGTGAAGAGCTTAATTACCCAAAAGCTATTGCTGTTGATCGTGGTTATTCCCCTAATATTATAGATTCTATTCATAGAAAATTGACAAAATCCACACAATCTGAAAGAAAGAACTTTAATTTTAACTCCAATGCTTTGGTTGTTTTGCCTTTTTTCCCCAAAATCAGTCAGCAAGTTGCTAAAATTTTAAAAAGGTTCGATTTCAATGTTATTTTTTCTCCTGTTAATAAAATTGCTTTTTCAAATCTTAAGCACCCCATTGATCACTTAGATAACTGGGGTATTTACCAAATTTCTTGCCAATGTGGTCTTTCTTATATTGGTCAGACTAAACGTGCTCTCAGATTTCGTTTAATGGAACATAAAAGGTATGTCAAAAATCATGAGCTTAAACGTTCCTCTATTGCTCAACATTGTTGGTCTTCTCAACATAAGTTTAACTTTTCTTCAGCCACCATCATCCATAAATGTCCTTCTATTCTTGATCTTGATTTTTGGGAAGCTTACCACATCATAAAAAATTCTCACTCCTTAGTCAATGACCTATCTAGTACTCCTTATTTTCCAAGTATTTGGAAATCTTTAATTTAATACTTTTTTTTTTTTTTTTACTCGCTTTTTAGTTTTTGTTTTGCTTGTTCTCCGATAGTTGTCGCTACTTGGCTGCTTTGTTCTCATTGGTTGCTTTTCTTTAGGCGGGATTGTTCCCATAGCGGGTATATAAGCCTGCGTCTCTCTGTCTCTTTGCTCAGTTTTGCTATTTTTAGCTCGCTGAGTTTTGCACTGATGAAGAATCTCGATAGTAGATTCGAAATAGCTATTTGCTACCTTCTCATACTTTATTTGTGCATTTATATTCGTTGGTTTTCTAATTTTAAACATTAAATTCAATAACTCATAGAAATTCCAGTCATTATTTAAGTACCACAGCTAAACTTAGTCAGATTTTTTTCCTCTTAATTGGTGCAGATTCTCATTACAAGGCAAAATTTGGTACTTTTTGGTTAGACGGGCCCAGTGTTATACATATATATATATCAATATACTGTATATATACCTACATATGTACATGTATAATGCATCAGTATTTATACAGATCTATACATATGTACATATATAAAAATAAAACACGCATCCGGCTAATTGGAAAGTACCCAAAATTTTTGCATAAGCCATGTGAAAGACATCATTTTTATTTCATACATAGAAAGCCTAAAGTGTAAACTTTTATTTAAAATAAAAATAAATTGGAAATTTCATTTGCCTTTTTGTGTGCGTATGTAATATGTAAAAATAAAATATGCATCCGGCTAATTGGAAAGTACTAAAAATTTTTGCTTAAGCCATGCAAAAGACATCATTTTTATTTCATAGATAGAAAGCCGAAAGTGTAAACTTTTATTTAAAACAAAAAGAAATTGGGAATTTAATTTGCCTTTTTTGTGTACAGCCTTTTTGGTGAAGTCACAAAAATTTGGGAAAATAACCATAACTCTCAACTTTGACTAATTTTTTTTATCCTAAATATTGCAATTAAATTTTTTTTAATTAAAATCTGCATCTTTTTATATTCTTACAGTGATATTTTTAAGATGATTCATGTTTTAGATCGAGAGAAACAATTTTTTGAAGATGGAACTGCAATCTCAAAATACAGACTCAGAAATGTGCAATTTGAGAAAACACCAAGAATTGCAACCCCCCCCCCCCCATATCTTACAAACTATGAGGTCTAGGAAGGAAAATTTTCTGATGGAATCATTTCATGATAGAATTAGTGTGTACACAAAGTTTCATCAAAATCCCTGTGAGTCGGGTTACAAAGTCTGGTTGAATTGACATGGAATGACCCTTATGTAGATTTGTGTATTTCTGAATTCCTTGTTGATTTTCATATTCCTTAGTGTTTCCATTATATCATTTAAATAAAATCAATATAATGTGGATGTTAATTCATTCTGATGTTATAAAGTTTAAGTAAAATCATGTGCAATTTTTTTTAATGTTGTACCACTATAAATTGCAACATTGCAATAATTTCCATTTATGTTTACCCAAATAACAGGATGTCCTAATTTAAACCATAAATTACATTTATCAGAAAATAAGAAAAAAAATGTCACATGCTGACAGATTTTATTTAAACTTTTAATTGCAAGATATATTAATGAATTAATAGTACTAATTATAAATTTGAGGTTGTGATAGCAATTGATTCATTAAAATATTTAGGTATAAAATGATTGAACAATTTTTAATTTTATTTTTGTTGCTATTACGATAATTTTTTTTCTTTTCATTAATAAAATTTTAACCTCAAATAATACAGTTGAAACAGTCTAAATTCAAATTAATTATTAATTTGTTTTGTTGAAGCTTTTTTGTATATCATATATATGTGTATATAAATCTGATTATGTACTTATTTTATTTATTATTTTTTAAGGTGTTAAGTATTGAGGATGATAGTACTTCTCCTGAAGGAATACAAAGTAGTTGGCCCATTGTTGAAGTTGCTGTGAGTGAATCATTGGTTTCAATTTTGATTTTACATTGGGATAATCTAATAAAAGTTATAATTAATATAATTATTTATATAGTGAATACATCTTGTGCAAAAATTTCTCACTTCCTTTTCTTCAAAATTGGTATTAATTTTGAGGAGGAAAAAAAACTACATTTTAATGTATTTTTTCCTTACACATTTCTTTTTATTATTTTTATTTGTTAATTTATTTTTTGTTACACAAATTAGTGGTGTATGAAAAATATGCAAGGTTTATTATTAATTTAATTTTTTTCCCCAAGAATTATTAAAATTAATTTTCTTAAATAACAACATGAAGAAACAGAAGAAGAGATGGCAATATTTAAGACAAATTTTGGTACTACTCTGTTATCCAGTCAAACAATTTTGCCAAACTAATAGCTAAATTATACATATTGACGTAATTTTTATTTTAAATAATAAAAAAACAAATTAGTAGAATATTAATAAAAATACAAATAAAAATCACTTAATGGCATTTTAAACAGGTGTATCATATTTAATGTCATTGAATTGACATTCACGATCATCCATTATTGGCATTTAATCTTATAATTTGGCGATATTATTTTGGTCGACGGGATAACAGAGTAGTACCCAAATTTTAATGTTTTTTTTATAAAGATAGTAAGCATTATATATATATATGTGTGTGTGTGTTCATATCTTGTCTTTTTTTTCTTTTTTCTTAGCTTGGGGAAAGGAAGGAATTTATTAATTTTATCTTAAATGTTGTTGCTCAATTGATTAAAAAAAAAAAGTAGCTAAGATATAATATTTAACACGTTGATTACCATACTACACAAATATATGTTCTATCAATATTTCATTTGTTGCTATTAAACAGAAATATTGGTAATTTTTAACCATGTGTTTAAAAAAAGCCTCCTTCCTTCCTCCCCCAACATGTTTAGTTATTTCAATGTGTACAGAATTTACCAACATTGCCACAATTTGAGAATTGTGAACCAACTCAAAATTCATAAACATTGAAAACTGCTTTTGAAACCTAAGCAGCAACTAAGGCGAGCCCTCCCAAACAATGGATTTGTAAAAAATGTTATTCTAGCTATACTGGATCTGACTTCTGACTTACACATAAATCTTTTTTGTTGTTTATTTTTTGTAATGTAAAAAAAGAAATGAAAAGTCAGACCTCCAAAAGGAACTAGTGTCTTCTGATTTAATTATTAATGCAACGACAGTTCTCAAGCCAATGAGAAACCATAAACAGCATGGCCAAAGGGCATCTAAAAAAAGTATGAAAGCATCCATATATCTGTAAATTTAATCAATATATGATATTCACCTAAAATAAAGGTATGCTAGAACTGAAATTATTCTTAGTTTAATAAGTAAATTTTAGTTATCTGTTTCTAATTTATTTATTTATTTATTTATTTGGCCTATTATTTATTAGAATGAAAATGTTTTTTACTGGGAATAATATTGTCTTTAATATGTAAATAATTATTTACACATTATAGTCTCATACTTTTTGAAAATTTACTTTTAAATTTTATATGAAAATTTTTTTTATTTATTTTTTTTAGATAAATATAATTTTAATTATGTAACCTTATTATTACTAATTAGTAAATGTTTCTTTTAGCAAATGAATGAAGCAAATTGGCAGTTTAGTCCCCAAAGCCAGTTTGGTGTCATCTATGATCCTTCAGACTATGTAATATTTCAAGCTCAGATGTTGAATCCAGACACTATAGTAAGTCTAAAATTTTATGTATTTATATGTGGTAAGCGATCATTTCTTGTAGTGCTGTTTTTTTTTCTTTTGTGTTTTGTAAAGCTGCTTTTGAGGAATTATTTTTTTAAACCCTTTTATTCATTTTAAGTAATGTTTTAAAAAGCTTATGTGAAAAAGACATTTCTCAACGAAAGCTCATAAGCAGCACTGTAAAGTTTCGTTTCTACTGAGCAGCAGGTTGCTGATTAAAAGATTTCTTTTTAATATTATTGGAATTTATTTGTCATTTTTAGGCATTGTTGTACAAGGGGTGAGCTGGGACTAAGTGTTCCTGCTGCACCCATGAGGAAAAACGAAGAAAATTCGTACCATGCATCATAAGCTCTACACACCAACTACTAACCTGTCTTCTTCCTTCAGCCAAGCAGATCACCAGTTACTTTAATTTTATCGGTTACCAAAGGATATCAGAGTTCAGTTTCCAAGATCCTTTTAGTGATTTCATGTTTCCAGCATTTCAAGAGAAGACTTAGATGGTAATGTCTGGCTGATGCTAGACTTTAGTGTGTCTTTGTCAACAGTTTTACTCATGTCTTTAACAAAATGAGAAATGTAGCTAAGTTGGGCTGAAAGATTTTTTTTTTTTTCTTTTATATCCTTGTCAAATTATATTTATTTGAAAATCATTATCATTAAATAAGTAGAAAAATTATAAATATTCTATAAAATATTGGATTTATCTGTAATATAAGCATTTTAACATTTTATGTTTCTTTAATTTTTTTTTTTTTTTTTTTTTTGTCTTTATCTTTACTATTGTTATAGATCAATGTAATTTTGTTTACCTTTACTAAAAACTGAGACTTTTTTATTTCACTTTTAGACTAGTCTTTTGATTTGTTGTGAAATCATTGCTGTTTAAAAATATATGTTCTATCAGTTATCCTTTCTATTTAAAAAAAATCTCAGACTCTAATGGTTTATTTATTGGTAATACTTGCATGATTTGTTTTCTTGTAATTTATTTAAAACTTTCTCTTAATTCTCTTCTAAGTTCAGAAGGAAGACTTTAATAATTATAGTATTTTTTTTATAACTTTTTACTGTTTTAAAATCTCGCTCTTTAAAATTTAAATCCATTTTATTT
This sequence comes from Maratus speculifer, assembly GCA_964019185.1. Lineage (NCBI taxonomy): Eukaryota > Metazoa > Arthropoda > Arachnida > Araneae > Salticidae > Maratus > Maratus speculifer. The sequence goes on along the minus strand of OZ025289.1, from coordinate 271,859,228 downwards.
TCCTCAGATAAATTCAATAGTAAAATAGTCTCCTCTTTTTTTTTTTTTTCTTTCAAAAATAAAATTTATTTCTGTTGATAGTTTTTAATTTTAAGGTTTCACTATGTGTTCTGTTTTGATTAAGTGCAAGACATTCTTTGAAATCATTTATTTCATTGGCTGCTTGTATGATGAAATTTTTGAAGAAAACTTTAATCATTTTGTTTATTCAAATTTTCTATTTTCCTATAACATCTATACCTCACCAGTGATTGAGATATTCTGAAAGCTTATGTGGAAAATGTTAAATTTGAGCCTGTTGCACTTGGTCTAACTGTTTGGTGTTTTTCAGAGTCTTCTTTAAATATAGATTAGAATCCCCCCCCCCTTGCCTTCCTTTTCCCCAAATGGTAATTCATCAGGGTTTTTCTAAAATAATAATAAATTTAGTAGACAAAATCATGCTTAAATTTTTCGCAAATACTGTTGTCAAGATAACAATATATTCATTAGAGTGCATGGAGGGAGGATATACTTTTTTTTTCAATATAATGATTAAAGAATTTGCTGCTATGTGATGGGAAGAAGAGATTTATTTTCACAGTCAACTATGTGAAATCTGCCAATGGATAATCTGCAATTGTCTATTATCCGCATTACATGTTGGAATGTAAACAATGAAAATTGTCATTCACATTAACTGATTTCCCCCTACGTCATGCAAGCAATATGTTTTTGCCAGTCATGATTTGACCGTTTGTGGTATGGTCAAATCATGATTTATTATTTTGACCAGTAATTTTTTTTTTTTTTTTTTTTTTTTTTTTTTTTTTTTTGTAAATTTTTTACTATATAATCATAACATTTTTTCTATTAATTTAGGCAAAAAATTTTTTGAAAAATCTGTGATAAAAGGTTAAAAATTCTGTAAAAGACGCTCATTGTGAATAAGTTAAAGCAGGAATAAACAAATTTATATTTGTGTTTATAACCTTTATTTTTGATCTGTAATTATTATTATTTTCACATTTTGTTTGAAAATGACATGAAAATGTGATTTTTGAAATTAAAAAAATAGGCATCATTTGAAAAGTTTTTCAAGAATATTGATCCATTAAGTTGTTAAATGCATAAAGTTAAATTTATTATATATATATTTTTTCAGTTATCAATTTTCCAATGAATAAATATTTAAATTTCCTTGAGTAACAAGATTTTAACTGGAAGCAAGAAGTAATGGGAGTTCAGACTACAGAAAATAAATAAATAAATAAAATATTGACAGCAAACCAAAATTGAAAATAGCTCTTGTGGTGTGCAATGTTTAAAATAATGAATAATTAGTATAATTTGTATTGTATGTAATTTAAGTTTTCTTTAATCTTTGTTATTACATATGTCATACTAAAGTAGCATTATTCTTTTCTTTTCTTTTTCATTGTAATTGTAATTTTTGTGCAGTTTTTCCTGATTTATAGTGAGACTTTATCAAATAAAATATAAACAAAGTAATGATCATTAAAAAAAAAATTTCCTGTAAAATCCCTAGTTTCTAAGCATGTGGATTTCACAAAGTTGACTGTATATGTTGAGAAAGATTTGAAAACCTAAGCTTTCACATTTACATGAATTAGATTTCTCCTAAATACATAATTTGTGTAATATGCCACCACATCACCCCCATCAACCTGTTTTCCCTCTGCAGATGATTAGCCATAACAAACACCAACTACAGAACATTTACTGTTTTTGTTAGACAACTTTAATGTATTTGTCTTTTAAATGGATGCATCCTGTGTTTCTTATCTGAAATTTTTTGTAGTCTTGTTTCATGTACATACTTACACATGCATGATTTTTATCATTAGCAAACTTTTAATTCACCATTTTAAAGTATATCTTTGAAATTCGACAATTTTTAAGTGAAAATCTGAAATTTAAACTTAAGAATTCTGTAATAAAAGATAATGTGCTATTCTTCAATAATTTTAATCTGTTAAATAAATGGCTAGAGAAAATTATTGATTAATGTAGTGAAAATGGTTTCAATATAATGAAGGATAATTACTATTTGTTATATAGGCATTGAAACATTTCTCCTTTCATTTTTCTTATTTACCTTATTATATGCTCAAATAATCTCTTTCAATTAATATGGGTTCCTATTTTGGGACATGTTTAAAATAATAAAATGTTTTACGTTTGTAATTTTTGAGGCTTTCAGCTCTACTAAATATTTTCAGCTAAATTTCTCATTAAAAAAAAAAAAAAAAAATTATACAAGAAATACCAAAATAGAGGGGTCTCTGTTGGTTTTCACTTATAGATGGCAATTTTAATACAGGAAAACATCTCTTTTCTTTGATTTGTTTATTAATTATTGATTTTATTCCTTTCTTTCTATGCTTTTTTTTTTTAAATTGTGTGTTTATATTAATTTAAGCTAGTTTATTTAGAATTTAAGCTAAGTTAATTTAGTGTGTTTATATTATTATTTTTTTTTTTATTTCAGGCTTACATGGTAGATTTCTATGTTCATGAATCTGAAATTCCAGATCATATAGGCTTCTGTTACATTTTGCCTAGTAATTTAAGAGACACGTCTGGAACGTGTAATATGCCCATTGCTGGCAAAAGGCAACAGCCTATTGGGCAATTATCTGGTATGCTTTAGATATTTTAATAAATGAAGGTTTTATTTTTTTTCCCTTTTTTCTCCTTGCATTTTTTATTATTAATCTCAAAATAAACTTTTAAGCTACAATGCAAATTTTACTTATATACATAGATATAAGAAAATTTTCATTTTGTTTGTTTCTTTTCTTTCTTTCTTTTTAACTTAGTAGCTTAAATTTTTTTCCCCTGCTCAAATAATCACAAAAATACTTTTAAATGAGATAATTATGTTTGTATGTCATACAACAATTACCATAAAATGGGGTGAATAGAAACAGCGGGTTGAATAGGAACGAAACTTCCCGATCATACAAATAAATTCATTATAAATATATGTGATGATATTTTTAGTTGTCAATTTTTTTATAAGATTTTAATTCCATTAAGAGTTGGGAAATTCAGTTGCGACATGTTGGCACCACTACTGGGGAATATAAAAGAACGTCAAGAGGATCCTCAAAAACCTCATTTTTTCAACGTCTTCAAAACTTTGTTTGTAACTACAGTATTTTTCGTATTATAAAACTAAGAAAGGGGATTTTTAATTAATGATAGACCTGTAAATGATATGCTGTATTAAATTCTACTTATTTCTAAACTACATAATGAAAAAATGAAAAATGGCTTGTAACTTCAGATTTTTAAGATTTACGGGGTGAATCGGAACACGTTTTCTCTCATGATTTATTTTTCTATGCAGTAATAGTTTCATGTAATATATGAAAACATATGTATAAATATGTTTTGTAACAATATTTTGTTTGTTCTAATTACTTGAAGAGTTTAAATGTGTCAAGAAATTACTTGGTTAAACAAAAAAAGTCAACCCTAATCCAACAGACATGGAACACACAATAAAAGAATTTAAAAATAGCAAATTAGTTAGAAAAAATGCACAGAATTATTTTTTGACATCTACAACATTACAAAAACATCTGAAATTGAAAAACCAGTTGAAAAAGAGAAGGGTGCAAACAGTGCTAAGAGTTGTGAATGAGGGCGTATTAGCAGATCGTATTAATACATGCAGTGATTGGGGCTACTCAATAGATTCACTTTCCCAATGACTACTAGTGAAGGATAACACAGAACAGGGCTGAATTTGTATAAAATTCTACTTCTGAAATTCGAATATAATTTCTTAAAATAAATTTTAATTTTTTCTTGATTTCAAAGTTGTTTTCTAATTTTTAAAAAGGCATATCTTTACTTGTATATAAAAAAACGCTTGTTTTCACAATAACTACGTGTTCCAGAAAAAATGTGGCTTAGTAGGGCCACTTGTTGATTAATCTATGTTCATTTAATTCAATATCCAACAGAATATGAAATTAGATCAAATTCTGTGTATTAGTTCTTGAGATATAGCTATTGTGGAAATTAAAAAAATTGTGGTATAGTGAAATCTGTTAAGCAGTTTGCACCAAAATTTAATCAGTGTCTATTTATCTCAAGGTCTAACAGAATATTGAGTTTGATGAAATTTTATACATTAGTTTTTGAGATACAGCTATTACAGTAATTGGGGGGAAATGTGGCATGGCAGTGCCACCTGTTTGGCGATTTCCAAAACATAATCTGCATCTATGTATGTCAAGTTTTAGCAGAATATGAAGTTTGATGAAATTCAATGCATTAGTTCTTGAGATATGGCTATTGTGGGAATCGAAAAAATTGTGGCATAGTGAAATCTGTTGGGCAGTTTGCACCAAAATTTAATCAGTGTCTATTTATCTCAAGGTCTAACAGAATATTGAGTTTGATGAAATTTTATACATTAGTTTTTGCGATACAGCTATTACAGTAATTGGGAGAAAATGTGGCATGGCAGTGCCACCTGTTTGGCGATTCCCAAAACATAATCTGCATCTATGTATCAGGTTTTAGCAGAACATGAAGTTTGATGAAATTCAATGCATTAGTTCTTGAGATATAATTATTGGGGAGATCGGAAAAAATGTACCACCGTAGTGCCACCTGTACATCAAAGCATAATCACCATCTATGTGTATCAAAATTTAGTAGAATAAAGTTTGGCGAAATTCTGAGCATTAGTTCTTGAGCTACAGCTATAAAAAATGGGGAAAATGTGGCACAGCATTGTTAACCTGTTCAGCCACCAAAAATTAGGCACACCAAATTTACACCAAAAATTAGGTAGCAACAGTTTATATAGGGATATAATCTAAAGTTTTATTAGATTTCATGCATTAATTCTTGAGATATAGCACCCACAAAACTTATGTCACAGACAGACATTTTCTGAGAATAGTCAAATTTTATTCAGGCCCTTCTAAAGCATATAAATTTGTCAAAAACTGAAATTCAAATTTTTCACGAATCAAACATTTTGTTTCTTTTAAAAAAGGAAAAAAGAAAAAAAAAATGATGAAAAGGAAAGGCGAGGAACAACTTTTTATCATTTGTTTCAAAAAGAGCCGTGCTGTATCTGCAGAAAAAGGATCACAGACCAATCCTTGCTTGAGTTAAATATCGGCCAGACCTATTGCCTTTTAAATAGAGATCTGCAGGCCTTTGAGTTCAATCTTGCCCTATATTCGATGTGCCAAAATGAAGGCAAACTTTCAAACAGCCTGGGCTTGTTAGGCCGATTAGAAAATTAAACTACCCAATGTATGAATGTAAATGAAGCTGATAAAATATGAATAATTTATAATGGGTTTGATATAACAAGAATAAGTAGGTATAAATGTTCTGCTCAAGCAGATTGCTAGTTTGAAAACATCAGTACAAAAATGTACTATGAGGTCAGCATTGGACAGTTACATCATGTCTTATCCTAAATTTAATTTTTTCAGCTGACACGGGCCAGACCGAGATCAGGCTTATATATTTATATTTTCTATATATATATTTCAATATAATCAAACCAGATCAGAACTAGACTTGATTGTTCCCATGATGTGTGGATCTGGCAATATGTTTTGCAAAAATAATAATAGCAATAATGAACTTCTGTCAACATATGAAATGTACCTTAAGGTGATTCTCAAACTCCCTGCTCAAGAACACAAAAATTTTTGATACATTTTCTGATTCAATTTTAACTGTAAAAGGATAAAATAGAAGACTTAACTTTTGAAATCAGTGTTTTCCATTTTTGATAAATTACTTATGTTGTAAGCAATTTTTGTTATATGTAACGACAGCATTTTGTCTTTTCCATGTTGTCGTGTCAAGTTTGGAAAATTGATTCAAAACTTCAATTTTGTGTTTTTTTCTGTTTTTATTTTTTTTTTTAATGGAAAATTCTATTTAATTTCATTGTTTCTGGATAAGAACATCCGATAAATTTTGTATTTTTGAATGAAAGTTAATTCAGAAATAAGTCAAGGTAGCTGTTTTGTATTTGAGAGCAAGCAGCCTTGTAGCTTTGATAAATTATGAAGAAATATTTTTTTAATCTAATTTTAGTTATGCAGCTTGTTGAAAAGTCTAGGAGTCTAATCATTAACGTTGTTAAATTGTACATATTTTATCAAAATAGCATATAATCTAAAATTTACTATACAATTTTCCCTTAAATAAGCATGTAGTATTTTTTAGAAGAATCTTAACTGCATTTGTTAAAAAAATTGCATTGGATTGGACCTGATTTAATTGATTTTGTGCAGGGCCAGGTCGGCTTTTTTCACTGATTTAGTGTGAGCAAGCCAAGCTTTGTGCTGCACTTTTAATTTTACATCTGGCCCCTATGGATCAAATAGTTTCATTGCTGCAATTTATGCATAGCCACTTCAAGGTCAAGGCCACACTCTAAATTGAGAAAATATAAGTGGGTCTGACATGTACTAAATTGTGCTAAACCTAAATTTTTTTTATCTATGCAGACTTCTTACTTTCAAAGCTTAGTTCATTTTGTTTCATCTTTGCTCCTATTCTGTTTGTAAAATATAAGTCAAGCTATTATTTAATTTTACTCTCTTTTATCTTACAAAAAGAAAGTATTGAATTTGTGAAACTTCAAACTCTGGTTTTTGATGGATTTGCACATTTTAGGGGGCAGATATTTCAAAAAAACATGTTTTTACAAAATATCTGTGTGTGGTTTTGTGAGTCTGTTTCTCTGTATGTGATATAAATTTTGTGGGCTCTCTGTTTCAAGAGCTAATTCACTTAATTTAATAAAAATTTCTATTCAAGTAGTTCCTGATATAAATTGATGCTGATTAATTTTTGGTGTAAATTGCTTAACAGGTGGCGCTGCAATGTTGCATTTTTAAACATTTATGCTACATCTCTATCTCAATAACTAATGCACAGATTTCCACCAAACTTCAGATTCAGTTAGTCCTTGAAATGAATTGATATTTATTATTTTAGTGTAAATTGCTCAACAGGTGGTGCTGTTATGCTATAATTTTTACGATTTCTGCAATGAACTTCATAATTTTTTCATTTTTAATTACCACTAACACATGATGATATCATCTTTGTTATCATGATGAGATGATTATGTCACAAGCTTACATACTTAAAAAATATCTCCCGAAATCAAAAAATGGTAACATTTGCTTTAAAATAAATTGTGCAATGTTAGTGTGATAAACATTGCAGAAACATTTAATGTAAAATATGTGATTAAAATACTTTGAACAAATCTGTGTTCTGGTTCAGTTGCTAATAATTGCTTGTGAATGTCAAAAAATTATGTCATTGAGAAAGATGGCAAAATTTAATTTGCTTTATCAGACAAGGTTTTTAAATTTATCTGAGAAATGACATAAAAAATCTGACTTTTTATTTGAAATATCTTTAACATTGAATAAACTATGATTTTTACTCAAATTTATTTAAAACTATTCAACTTTCAACTTATGTTCAATTTGTAATTTATTCATTTTTTTATTTTCTGGTTTGAATAATTTTCATTTGTTACCAATCAAATGACAAGTATTCATTGTTATATGTATATTCAATGTTAACATGCTATGAAATGTCAAATCACTGCAGACTTTGTTTTACTAAATTAAAACTGGACGGTTTTCTGTTAATACTAAGCACATTCAGTATGCATTTAAAGTCGTCCTAAGTCTTTTTATTGAATTGTCAAAAATATTGTTTAAACATTACTTATTTCAACAAACAATAAAATAGTATGATAGTTTTTTCTCTCTTTTTTTGGCAGCATACATCATGTTGTTTTTCTTATTGATTAAAAAAAAAAAAAAAAAAAAAAAATATCAGGTGGTTTATCTATTTAGTCAGTAATTTCCTTTGAAATTATACATTTGAGCATGAAACGTGCAGTTATTGGTTAACATTTTACAGCAAATTACACTATGAGTCAAGAAATTCAAATTACAAATTTTCATTTCAAATTAAATTTTTTGCTTTCTTATATAAAATGCACATTTTATTTCTTGTTCATCACATTTCGTGAGCAGAAAATGAAAAAATAGAGCCATAGTATAAATTAATGCTTGCCCCAGAAATTTTTACACAAAATAAAATTTAGTTTATTAAAAGAGTCTGTTTTTTATGTAGTTATTAATTTATAAATATTTTTGTAACAAAATAATCTGTTCACATTTTTGGTGAAATTCTCTACTTGAAATGCTTGCCATTCATTCAAATTTTCTTTATTTTACTAAAAGGCAGCAGAGCCGTTGGGGCCCACAAAACACAGTTTGGTAACCTCTGTTTATTGTGATACAATCTTTAAACAATATTTTTATATGAGATATGTGTATGACTGTTTGTATTCTTATCTAATTTCTATAATTTCAGTTGATTATTTAATTATCCGTCCTATGAAAGATTTTGTGTGTGATCTTAGTGTGACATATGCCAAACACTGGAGAACATTTCAGAAAAAAGGACTCGATGTTGGGCATAGAGGTGCTGGAAATGCTAGAAGAAATGACAAGTAAGAATATTATTCTTTTTCCAATTTAATTGAAAAAGAAAATTGTACATTCTCAATTTGGGATATTTTTAGGTTTTATTTCTGTTTTAAATTATGGTATTTTTTCTGAATATTTTTTTATGTCCAAGAACTGACAAATTCTCTGTATCAGTTTGCTTGGGCTAATAGCTATTTTCAAATAAGGCTAAAAAAGGTAGTTAATATATGTTTTTGAAAATACCTGTAGATGAAGGATAAATTCCCATATTGAATGTCTCCTTGCTGTAACTTTCTGTATCAGTATTTATCCATGAAAGAGATTTTCACATCATGAATAAACTCTATTCCAATGTAAAACAGAAAAATATAAATACTTTAATGTTCATCAATTTAAATGAAACACCTTTAAAGTGTTTCAACTCTACAAATCTTGATATTTTAAAGCTTAAACCTTATATTAAATCTTTAGGCTGTTTCCAAAACCAGTGATCTATATAATATACATTTGTGTTTTAGGTACTTAGTTTTTGGAAGAGTAAATTCAATTTCAAACTTTATTTTCTCTAGATTGGCCTAAAACAGATCTTTCAATATTTTTATGAGGTTACATATTTTCTGTCTTTTAAATTACCTTTAAGACTTCCTCCTCTTCTAGAATTTTCTTTCAATGTGAATTGGTCTGTTTGTTATCTTTGAAGGAGAAAACAAGTGTTGAGAGAATATAGTGCTATTCAATGAATTACTAGTTCCATAAGTACATTTTCAGATGTTTCTATTGCTGTCAATACAAAAGTTATGCCGAAAGCATGATTGTTAGATTAATAGCAACAAATTTTTTGGAAAGCATGATTAACCATTCTCTAACTTCTTAATAAGTGCTCTAAGCTACTACTGGATAAACAATAAGGTAGCAGACCTAGTAAAATGATATTTTTGCCTTGAATGTAAAATTTGTTTGAGTCAAATGGTCACCCGAAGGTTTACTTTAAAAATCAGATGCACATGATGCATGAGTGTTTGCGATTTGAATATCTGTCTGCTTTCAGAGGAAAATTGTTTAAAGATTGGAATCCATGCATGCTGAAAGAGATACCTCTTTATTATAGGGGTATTTTCATGAGAGAGAAAACAATAAGATTAAATTTGGCTATAAAAGTAAAATTTCTAAAGTATTTTCTTCCAATCTTTATTTGCATTTAATAGCAACAGATATTATATATCTTTAAGAAATAACTGTTTATATATCAAATATACAAGCAGTTTCTTCAATATTTACACTATTTAATACATGCATTTCAGAACAGTTTATTTAATGCACACATTAATAAGCCATATAATAATGCAATATAAAATTTATAATGTGTGTTGATATAAATTAAGAATAAGATGGAAATTTTTTAATTGGGTGTTGTTTTATTTTCCTGACTATTTTACCTGAATATTTGGTGTGAAATTGTGTTTTTGGAAGATTAAGTTACACCAAATCTTCTATTGCTAAGAAATAACTACAAAGATTTTTACACAAAGCATCCAACATACACTAAATTGAAATTCAGCAGTTGTATAGCATTTGTCAAATAGTTTACAAGTGTATCAATATGAGTTGATGCAAAGTAATTATGTCTTTTATGTCAGGTTATGTCAAGTTAAAATTAATACAAGAAATAGAAGAATTATAGAATGTAAATATGGTATATTAGAATCATGTATGAGATTTGCTTATGTGAAATGAACACTACTAAAATGTTCTAAATAGATGTTAGCATTTCAGTATAGGAAAACAAAATCCTCAGAAAGAAGGGAAAATGTTGCAATATATTAAAGAGAAAAGACAGTTTGTTTATGTAAAATCAGCAGAAATATAATTTACAGAAAGTTTTATTTAAAAAAGTTGGCTGGAAAAAAAGGCAAATTTAAAAGCTAATCAAGGATAGATCTAGTTTTTGAAAAGAATGACTTCTCAATTAAAAAGTACAGTCTTCTAGTATCTTCAAGAAGTATGTGAAAAAAAAAAAAAAAAAAAAATGTTCCTTTTTAGTAATATATAATAAGGCTTAGTAAAAAGTGCATATTTCATGGGACAACTGATAATATCAATCAAATATCAGTCATTCCATTATTTTGATATATTATATTTAGGCATACAAGTTAAAAAACAAAGGTTTATGTTAATGTTAACCATTCTGATTAACAGTAAGAAATATGGAATCATAGGATAGCCATTGTTTATTTTAATGGATAGCCATTGTTTATTTTATTGGATAGCCATTGTTTATTTTATTGGATAGCCATTGTTTATTTTAATATACAAAACCATGAAACTTTTGTAAATATTGTACAATGTCAATTGTAACTATTAGATTTTAATAGAATAAGATTAGATTGGAAATTTCACTACATATAATTTAACAGTATCTTGATCTATAGGTCCTTATTCAATTCATGACTACTATGCATAATAGAATGATAATCATACAATAACAATTTAAGTTGCATTTATAATTTGTTAAATTATAATCTGAATAGTTGAAACATTTTTAGTATACAAATTGGATTGTGGTGAAACCAGGTTTCTCACTGGTTTTTGAACAACATTAGTGATTTGGCGAATAAAAAATAAAAACAGTTGCCAAATGAAAAGAAATGTTAGCAAAATAGATTTGAAGTGAAGCATTGAAAAATGTATCTGTAACCCCTTATTGTATCTCTGTTTTCCAAATGTCAAAGAGAACCTAATTTTTTGTAATAAATTATAAAATAAATTTCCTCTATCTGCTACAGAAACTATTAAAAATGAGTACATTTTAAGCGTCTCCTAGTTCTAAATGTATTAGTATTTCATATATTTTTTAAGCAGTAATTAAATAAAAATAATAAAAACATCTATTATTGATTTGCTGTTGTGAAAACACATGCTAAAAATGGCTATGAAATTATGGCTCAATAGAAAAAACTTGATTGTCAAAGATTACTTTCCATACAACTGATAAATGTTAGTGTAAATGGTTAATTTCAGCACCGCATTACAGCAAAACTTTTTTCTGTTTGGCACTCGATGCAATTAATTTTGTTTGTGTTTTTACCGGTACGACACCAGTAAACAGATGATGATTGACTAACAATAAGTAAATGTATATTGAATAATCACTTCTGACTTTGACTGTTGCTAAATAGAACAATGTAAATGGTACAATGCAAATGGAAATGTAAAGAGACATCCAGTTGTTCAGCAACATAGATAAGAATCTCCATTGTATAGGTACACATACACACACAAAATAAGGGGCAGAAATTGAGGCCTCGAAAATTGGCGAGCCTGATTGTTCGTTTACTCACCAAATGGCAGATTTTGTCTCAATTTGGCACAATGGCGAGCGACAATGAGAACCCTGGGTAAAACTATGTATCCACAGGGTAAATAGATATCTAAAATGAATATTAAAAAGCAAGATAATACAAATGAATCTATAAATAATAGCAGCAATTTTTTATGGAAAATAAATCATTATTAAATATAGTGTTCACTCTAGAAATAAAAAGGGCATGGTGCTATTTGCTAAAAAGGGCACTACTGAAGCAGAAAAGGGCACTTTTGAAAGAAAAAAATTATTATTGCTTTTAGAAGGGAAAAAAAGAAAGTGGGAAAATACATAATTTTTAAGTAAGATAAATCAAATAATATTAATTTTGAATGATTTTACGATATAAAAATTAAAAATACAATTAAATTAAACCATGATGGAATAGTTTGATGTTCTTTTTCTTAAAGAAGTGAAAAAATTCTATCATTTTTGGGGAGACAAATTTAGAAATACTACGGAATAAGATAAATATTTATTAAAAATCTCTGGGGTAAAACCAATGGTGCATTTTGCTACTTTTAAAAAGGGCAGGGTGCATTTTGCAAATTTAAAAAAGGGCAGGGTGCTGCACCCTTCAAAAATGGGCTATAATGAACACTAATTAAATATACTACATATAATATTTTTAGCAACTTTTGTTTGTCAATTTTAAATGTGTTCTTGTATAAGCATGTTGAAAATCATCAAACATTAAATTTAAAAAAGTGATAAAACAAACATATCAACCAAAAACTACATAAATGCCAGTATCAAGATTCCTGTATATATCTTCTTGCTTTGAGTTAAGTGTTTCAGCTAGTATCTATTAGAGCTTCTGAAATCAATTCAGTTCAAAACAGCTATCCAGTTTCTCTCTGAGTTTAGAATCTAACTCCTACTGTTTTATACATTTAAAATGCCCTAAACATTATGTACATTATATTGTGATCCCTTAATAGCAATCTTAACATAATTAACTATGCAGAGACATTATTTTATGCTTGAACTGCTAGTTAATAAGGAAGTGATAGCTTTTATATTTGCAGTTTTAAAGCTGTTTATTTTGCATTTTATAGTTTATATTTTATTAGTTTTATTATTATATCTTATTATTATATCTTATTAGTTTTCCTTTTATTTAGAGTTGAAAATGTTTTAGAAAATACAGTTGCTTCATTTAATTATGCAGCTAAACATGTAAGTATTAGAATTATCTTGTATTATTTCTTCAGAAAAAAAAAATAATAATAATAAGTAAATAAAATTAATTTTATTCGTTCTAGGGAGCTGACATGGTAGAATTAGATGTACAGTTGTCAAAAGACCTTGTTCCAGTTATTTATCATGACTATTATATTTATATCTCAATGAAAAAGGTTAATAAAACATTACTTATTTTCTGTTATTACTTATTTTCAATTGTCTATTATCTTATTTTTGTTTATTGAATTATTGCTCTGTAACATATTTTTAGTTTGATGTATTTTTGTGTCTAACGAATATGCTTGATTTTGAATTACAGAGAAGAACACATCTTGATCATGAGTTGCTGAAGCTTGCCGTAAAGGATCTAACAGCTAACCAATTAAGGATGCTCAAAGTAAGAAAGGAAAATTGTATATTATCATATCTAAAATCCTAAATAATTTATTATTTTTTTTTTATTCTTCAGTGATTTATTTATGCAGAATATTTGACTTCTGAATAAGCATTCCATTTTCAAATTCATAAATTGTAATTATTCATTCTTTAACTTTTAAAATATTACTAACTAAATTAGTAAAAATGAAATCGGTCAAATGACTGAAAATCTATCTATACTAATAAAAGAACAAAACGCTCTGTCTGTGTGTGTATCTGTGTGTGTGTCTGTGTGTGTGTCTGCGATGGCTAGCAAAATCTATAGCACGTACGAAGCTCAAAATTTTTTTGAGAGTAGCCCAATGTCTCTCCTGATGCACCTGAAGCTCAGAATTTCAAAATTCTATTTATTAACTGAGTAATTAATTAAATTCCAAAGCTCACTCTCATAAAAAATCGCCTTTTTTCGCTTTTTTTTCATTTCATTTTCTTATGGTTGATTGGTTGCATAAAATTTTCGCAGAAATAATTAAAAAAGCTGGGACAGACCTTTAAAATTCATAGACTGGCAAACTGTCAGTTTAAATGAGGATTTTTTTTTTTTAATCACAGCTGCTGTACACCATGGAGAAAAAGATAGGTGGAGGCAAAGTAAACCGAAAAAAGGTTTGCAACACGGAGTAAGAAGTGCCTTAATCCGTGGTTTGCAATATTAAACCATTTATCGCTGAAATTTTAATGTCTCAAATAAAAGCACTAGGAAGGAATTTTGTATTAATAAAACGAATTGAAAGAAACGAATTACAGCTGAAGCATATTTTATGAAGAAATAGTAATTTTTTAAATGTTTTTTTTTTTCTATTATATTATTTAGGTTAAAGTTAGGTTAAAGTTAAATTGCATTTATGTTATGATTAGAATAAGGATATGTTACAATAAAGTGAATACATTTAGGCTAGGTTACATTTCTGTTATATTTAATTTACGGTAGGGCACTGTTAAGTCGCTGTTAGGTTACAGACAGGTTCTGGTTACGGTATAAAAGTTTAAGGTTAGGAATTTATACACAGAGTGAACCTATACGCAAGATTTGATTAAAAATAACACTTACTTTTGTTAAATAGCTCTGAAATTATAACACTATATACCAACCTTTTAGCTACCATCGTGTATCGATTTCATTCATGGTATAGTCGGGTTTAAGAGTGATATAATTAGTTTGAAATTCAAAATATTTCACTTGGGATTTGTATGTGAAAATAATAATTAGTTACGTGAATGAACAGTGATTTTTATGGGTAACTATCAACTTATTTACACGAAAATCATGCAATCGTTGGATACATATTCCCTCCCGCGTTTTTCATTGCGCATTTTGAGTATTTTTAGAGCTTAATATTAGTTGTTTTTAAAACTGATTTTTCACACAGTCAGTGGCTATGTATTTCAGACAATGCATTTCTGCATGTAACGAGTTAATGATAAAATCATACAAATTTCAAGTTCGCTTAATATTGTTAATATGGACCCGGGCAATGCCGGGCGGATCAGCTAGTCTTACATAAAAATTAGAGGAAAAAATTAAGTACCTTGTAATACTGAAGAATTATGCAACAACATTTTTGCTTAATTTCGTTGCTTGGCTGGAGAAAAAATAAACTTGATGTTTTATACAATCATTTATTGGTAAAATTAAACCTGAAAGTTCTGTTTTTAATTTGCTTTTTCACAAAATATTTCTATTGTAATCATGTTTAAGTTCAAAATGTTTTTAACTTGATAATGATTTAATATAAAAATTTTATAACAAATTTAAATATGCATTGCTTAAAAAAATATTTCCTTTAGTGGACATATTTTTTCATGAAAATTCAAATTAATATTTCTCCGTAACATATTTGTGATTTAATAAATAAATCATATTTATACACATTTATGTGCATTTATATGTGCTGTCAATTTTGAACTACAAAGATGATTAAAATTTATGATATTGTTTGGTTTGCCAGATGTAAATGCACAAAATAAAGCTGCAGTGTACAAATGTGAATGTAACCAAATAGATGACATTCAGAAAATAAGTTACATTTATTTAGAAAAGGCATTTCAAGCTGTGATATTGGAATCTAAAAGTAAGCATTGAAGAACTGGTTATGATAACATGAAATAGTTTTTGAAATGACTCTCAAACTGTCAAGAGAAAATTTTCAAAATTTATGCGCCAATGTTGCAGGAAAATACACCCGAAATTGCGGCAAAATTTCACTGTTAAAAATCTGTAGCTTTCCTGCACAGTCAATCCGCCAGTTTTATAGAAAACAATCTCTTGAGTATATTATGGAGCATTCTCATTTGTCAGAATAAGGATATTCTATAAAGTGGTGCACTGACTGTGTAGCAAAAGCTAAAGATTTTTAACAGCGTAGAAAATTAAAATATTGTGCTCACTAAAAATGGTAATGAATTCTACAGCAAATCTGTGGAAATGATTATACATTTAGAGAAAGAGATATGCTTAAAAATAATTAATTAAAAACTGCGAATAAGCGAATTTTTTTAGTGCAAAATAATAATTTACATTTCTTAACTGCAAAAATAAAGTAATTTTGCCAGTTATTTTGATTTTAATGTAATGTAATTTTGAGATTTTAAAATGTAAAACCTCTGATTAACTGCAATCTCGGAAGTATGGTCACTTTATCCCAGCAGTGGCTGTTATTCAGCGGTTTTACTGTGTGTGTGTGTATATATATATATATGCATTATACAGGGTGTCCACTCTCAACGGTGGCCAATGGTTAATTTCTAAACCGATAGTTATAGACATATAATTCCAATTGCAATAAATTTGCAAATTGGACCTCAATCAAATATTTGGAAGTGAGTTAAAATTTGAATACAAATTTTGAACTAGGAAAACATACAAAGGAAAGTCATAAGTAAAATAAAAGCTTATCAAAATAAAACACCTTTTTAAAATAAAATCATGAAAAGAAACAGCTTCATTTCCTTACAAAATAAAATTGAGGATGTTAATTTCAAAACTCACTTTATCGCTTTTGTTTTCTCTATCAGTCTATATCAATCTGCACTAATGTAACACTATAATCTCCAAATTTATAATGTAAACTAATGTATGCTTTTAAAGGTTTTTCATGATTTCCTAAAATTTGATTTTCTGGATAAAAAGAATTTTGAAACTCAGTTCTTTAATTATTTTAACTGATCTAGAAGTTAATTAATTAAAATTAATGCTACTGTAAAATTTATTTGGTGGCTGCAACTTCAGTTAAATAGCTTTAAAAATGCTTCTTTGCCCCATTTAAAGCATTTTTGTAATTGGAATATCTGTGTCATATGATTTAGGAATTAGCCATTAGACAGCGTTTGAAATGGACCACCTTTATAATACTTTAAGCTCTTAGCGAATGTTCTTTTAAAACTTAGTGCAACTCATCCATTTTCAGTTACAGGAAAGTGGTTTAACTCATGAAATTCAAAGTTTCATAACATGGTCAATTGTAGTGTTAGATGAATGAAAACTTTTTTGTGTTGCTTGTTAGAGGGATGGAAAATTTTTACTAAATATCACTTATAGGACCAGGGGACCGTATAAAAATTTTATTTTTGTAATTTTTTTAGTAAAAATTTTTTTTACTTAAATCACTTAAAAAATAATTCTTTATCTTTTATAAAGCATTTTTGCAATTGCAACCATATGTCTATAACTAACGGTTTAGAAATTAGCCATTGGCCGCCGTTGAGAGTGGACATTCTATATATTATATAGCTAGCTTCTATATATGTAAATGTATAACACTAGAACCTGCCTAACCAAAAAGTACTAGATTTGTTTTAAAATATATATTTGTAATTTAATTTAAAAAAAAGGAAATATTCATTACTATAACAGAAATAGGTACAATGTGGACTACAGGCATTTGTAGATTTCAGGGCCATTGATTACTTGTAGTTTGTTATATTTTTAAAAAATCTGTGGAAGCATGACGTTTTGATAACATCTATTTTGTAATAAGTTATAATGTAAACTGTCTATAATCTATAGCTATTATATTTAAAACTCTTTGTATAGTGTCCAATTTCAATATAAATATGCTTAAAGTGATATTTAATTATGTATATTAACTTTTTTCCCTTTTTTTTTTTTTTTTTTTTTTTTTTTTCATTTTTAGCTCAGTCCAGTACATGCAGGAGGTAAGGAAATTTTACATTTTAAACAACAACAATCAAATTTATATACAGTTAACATTAATTTATATGATATAGTATAATTTTCAAAGAAACAGTGCAATTCAAGTGTTGAATTATCTTACATTTTATTGCATTTATTAGTAATTATTTATTACGTTAAAGCTTTTATAGATTCTATTATATGGGATATGTATATTTACATATTTAGTCTATCTGATAATTTTAAAACCTGGCCAACATTGGTATAATCATTGGGGGAAAAAAAAAAAAAAAAAAAAAAATACGACGGAAGGTATATGTTGTGGTAATTGTTGAATTTCAGAATTTACCTGGGGATAGGTGATTATTGAGGAATCATAGAATTAAATTAGATGTCATTAGTCATACTTTGCACCTTTAAACTTCATTTTTTATGATTGAAATGTTGGATCTAGCTTTTATTTTTAATATGTTTGTTTGAATTTTTTTTTTTTTAAAGTTTAACTGATGATAGCATTTTAATAATAAAAAAATGGTAAACTCTTTTTAAAATTATAAATGAATAAATTTTTGTCATTAAAAATGATATAATTGAAGGTTAGACTCTGCACATGTAAAATTCTCAAAAGTAATATTTTACCACATTTGGCAAACTCATGAAATCAAGAAAATAAATTACTGAAGGGCATGTTTGTGTTTTATATACAGGGTTCATACTCATCAGGGGGTTATGGGATTCTTGGAGAAATCAGGGGGTTATGGGATTCCTGGAGAAATCAGGGGGTAGATTTTTGGTTCTAAAACTCAGGGGAATCTCAGGAAATTGTACAAAAATTATTTCAAACCTGGAAAAACCTGAAGATGGGGGTGTCATGATATTGGTTTAAAACATGCTGTTAATTGTTGATATGGAAAAATTGTTTATCAAGGAAAATACATCTGGGGATTCTCAGGAGATTTTTTTTCTTCGAAAATGAGTGGGAACCCTGTAATATAGATGATTGTTTTAAATCTCTAATAAAATTTATTGATTACTATCAGGGTTTTTGTATTTGATAAGAAAAATTTTTGTTGCTCATTGATTTAAAATTTAGCTTTTGTAACATCCAAACATTTTAGCAATGTCAAGAAAGAATTTGGCCAAAAATTTATATATATATATTTTAATTGTCATATTAATTGGAATTTAAAATTCAATAATTTTTTCAATTTTACATATCTTAATGCTTTTACATTTGAAATACTAAATAAGGGAAAATTGTTTTTTTTTTACATCAATTGTAAATATTTGTTTGGCAGGAAGGATAAAAGTACACATTCTGCTAAACACAACATAAATTTCTCTAAAAAAGTCTTTTGTATTTTTCAGACGAGAACATTTCTATCTGCTTTTAAAAATTTATAGGCCTAAACTGAATAAATATTAAACATTTTAACCACTTCCCTGATTAGTGATTATCCAAAGATATCTCGTTTTCCTATACATTTATTATCCTGAGAAAACTCTGGTGTGGTATAATTTGTCACTATGATTTATTTTATCATATTTTTAATTGATCTGTAGCAAAATATATATATATATATATATTATATAATATTTGATTGGCAGTTTTTCAAGTTTTGTGATATAAAATGCAATCATGTGATAGCAAAAAATGTAATTTTATTTTTTCAATTTTTTTCAAAAAAAAAAAAAAAAAAAAAAAAGAAGAAGAAGAATAATAAAGGGAAGGAGTTAAATGGTTAAGTTACAAGGTGCTAAAAAAAATTTATAATTTTAGATTTTTATAAAATGTAGTGAAATGGTTTTGTTAAAACTTAAAGAATGGAGTCGAAAACGTACACTTTTAATTTTTATGTCATAGTAAAGAGTCTGAAACTTAATTTACTCATTTTTAGATACCCTTAAGTAAAATGGTTCTTATTCATTATGAAAATGCACAATTTCTTTTAAAAAACTCAGTGTTTCAAATGTTTCTGGAACAATTTATGCTATTTCCTTCTTTAATTTTATTTTTTGGTTTATCCGTATAAAAATTACTAAGTTTACGATTGTGATAAGAGACTTCAATTTTAGTCTAGGCTGAAAATAAAAGTGAAAAGTGCATCTCCTTTAAACAATTACTCAAATATGTTACTATAATTATTTATATGATAAAATTGGTATTATACTGTAATAGTTTTCCCTTTCATCAGTACAAGTATTGGTAATTTCTATATTTGATTAATGAATAGTAAAAAAAAATAACTTTCGTAATCAAGAAAAGAAAAAAAGGGGGATTACTGCTAATAAAATGCTTAATGCACTTATGTTCTGTTCTTTATAATATATTTGTTTTATTTGTATTAGGATTATTTTAAAATTCAAATCTGCTACTTTCCAACACAGAACAAAGCCATTTTTGCCTAGAAATGCAATACTTTTGTAATATTTTCATTCATGTTTCAATAAATTTAACAATGTTTTCTTTTTTTTATGTAAAAGAAAATTTTTTTCAAAACAAATGAACCAATTTCTTGACATTGAAATAATTAGTTATTAACAACCAACAATAATAAAAACAATCACATTCATAAAAATGTTTTAAAAAGTTAATCGTTCATATCTGAATGTAAAAACTTAAAAATTTCTAGCATGTCAATATGAAAAGTAATTTTTGTCAGAAAAATTATTTAGAAGCACTAAAAATTAAAAATTTAAAAACTACCATGTTGCACTGCATCTTTTTCTGAATAATATTGAATTGATTTTGTGTTATTTTTAATTTTAATGGATAACTAATTACATTTTCTTTGATTCTTAGAAGGAAATCATGACTTCCATGAAGATGATTCTGAAGATAATCAACCATTTCCAACACTAAAACATGTTTTAGAAGCTGTAGATCCAAGAGTTGGTTTTAATGTAGAAATTAAGTGTCCCATGCAGTATCATGTAAGAAATTATACTTTAATTTATTGGTTTTGTTAATTTTCAGAAAACTTTTGTTAAAAATATTGAAATATAATTATCTTCAGTCAAACCTCGTTAAGATGAAATCGAAGTGTAGCAAATGATTTTTTCTGCTAACTGTTAAAACAGCAAAAAGCCTTTAGGATGACTTTAAAAATAAATCACTACAACAAAGATATCAAAAATTGTAAATAATACTCTACAGAGAAATATTTTACTGTCATTTTATGTTAACCTGTATTTTTGTGAAGAAAATAATTTTTAACATTACCATGTAAGCACAAAACCCATACTCACACAGATACACAAGGATGATATTAGTACTATATGTACTGTAATATTCTCATTAAAAAAAAAAAAAAAATCTTTTGACTTTTCTTTCAAATTTGCATTCCACATTTGTTATAAAGGTATCTACCTTTTCTAAATTGTCCAAAGCACAGTCGGCATTTTCTTGTTGAAACATAAATCACTGAACAGTTTTTAAAGCCTCTGTCACTACATTGAAGAACACTGAAGGGATTTTGACTTCTGCATCAGCCTTCATTTTATTCAGCTATTCTTCATTTTCTTTTTTAGTTAAATTAGCCAGAATATCTTCATCTGTCATTGGTTTCAATGTCATTTTGAATTCAATCCTCAAACAACAGGGGAGAAATTATTTCTCTTTCTTCAGCTTCTTCTATCACATCAACCATTTTTGCTTCATCTGTTTGTGCAACATCTTTTGAAAAGCCACAATGGCTAAAACTGTTTTTTATACCATTGGGAGTAACAGAGTTTCATGCACTGCTTAGGAAACACTTAGCTTTTAAGAAATTGATAGAAAATGGTGTCTGTTTGTCAAAGCACACAATAAGTTTTTCAATTACTTCTTTCTTGTATGTCTTTCTTTAAATGATTGCTAAGTTTTGAGTTTATTTCTAATAACCATTTTACAAAAAATTTCTCAATTTATCCAAGCATTTTTAATGAATGTGTACTCAGAGATGGGCAGTATCGAAAATACATGTATTTGAAATACATTTTCAAAATACATTTGTATTTGGTATTTTGTATTTTAACCTAACTAAACGAAAGTATTTTGGTAATGTATTTTGAAATGATTTTTCAAATATTTTGTATTTTGAAAATACATTTCATACTCAAAATACATTTTTGTAGGTTTCCAGCTGCTCCATTAAAATGACAGATGTAAGATTCTTAAAAGCATAATACGAGCCTGTCTGTTTTGTTTTGTTTTAGGGTTCGTTTTTGAAAGTTAATGCAAACATGGTTAACCAACTACTGATACGATAAGGGATAGAATGAATGCTTCCGTTTTAATTAGGTATTTTTGCTGAACTGTTGAAATTCTAAAGTTCTAGGTTTTATAATTATAACGTTGTTATGAGAACGACAGAATCTACTGTGTGATAAACAGGAAGAAGTATTTAGATTTTTGATGTGTCTAATGATTTTTTAAATGTAATAGTAGAAGGAAATGTAGTTTAATGTTTGTCTTGAGAAAGAGTGGCTGTTTTTTCCAGTTTCAAATGATAATGTATCAAAGGAACTTACTCAATTGCGACAGAACATGTTGTGCTATGCTATACAAGAATTTTTTTAAAAAATAATTTATGTTGATAATAACGGCAGTTGTAGTATGACAAAGTAGCATGACAAATGTGTAAAACAAGATCTATCATTAAAAGTGGAAATTTTGTAGCAAAAACCACCTTTAAAACACATTTAATGGTAAGATTTTTAATTTTATACCGTTATTACATTGATCAAAACACTATTTTTCTAGTGCTTTTGTACCTATTTTATCAAATTTTGAGTAAATTTTAAGTCACCCGTGATAGTCATTTGTGGGCGAATTTATATGTAAGTAGTTTTATTTATTGATATACAGTTCAGATTCCCATTAGTTGTATTTACGATTGAGTATATCAAGCATTGGATTTTTGATTATAGACCTGTCCTTACTGGAGATACATCTTTATCTAGCGTGACTTCGCAATTAAATTTTTTTGACTCATTTTATGTTTCATTTTATACTGTTTAAAATACAATAGCACAATGAAAATATAAACTGGTGTCGGACAAAACGAAAATTGCTGTACCAAACAGAAGTTTGATTCTTTTTTGAGTTTCCATTGTAAACGAAAGTTTCACAGATGAAAGTTTTAATATCGATGAGAATATTAATTTGGTTAATTACAAAATTATCCCCCCTTTAGAAGAATATTAATGATTTTCAATATACTGGCATATGCATATATTTGTTTAGACTAAAATTTACAAAAGATTAATGAAACATTATTTTGTATGTTGTACAGATTTATAAGCATAAAAATTTATACATTATTAACTGTGTAGTTATTTATGTATCCTGAACATCCTGATATTACTTATGTATCAACCGAGATCAATGTTCATTGTACAGAGATTTTCAAAATATTTAACATTTAACTTGCAGATTAATCAAAAACAAATAGCAATAAATAATTCTTTCAGAAAAAGCTGTGTATTCATGTTTAAATTAAAAATAACAACTTTTAATTTGCAATCATTATTACAAATATAGCATGCTTATGTTTAAATACATCTTTACAATGTAAATGATGGAAACTTACGTTATGAATATTTAAAGTATTTTTAACAGCGCCGTGAGAAATGAGGGTTTCTTCGCACGCCCCTGATTTTTAATGCAATGACTCATTCAAGATTGAAGGGTTTTTTTAAAACAAACCATGACGAAGAATGATGCATTGATAGAAGACATTTATTAAATACTAAAAACATGAGTTTAAAAAATTAACTTAAACTTATTTGGTATCATGATGCCCCGAATGCTGTATTTCTACACATTATAATATTCCCAGGATTTAAACGAAAATATTTAACGTGTTTATTTAATATTCCTTTTTAAATTATCTCTTATTTATTATTCATGAGAAGCATACTTGCACAACAGTATTCAAGGCATTAACGAATTATATTTTTAACATACCGAATTACGTATTTATTATTATATATTTAACTAACTTCCAATGAAGGACACTATACAATTTTTTTTACATATACGTGTTTATGTAACATTAACTATTGAACTGACGACGCTTCGATTTTTAATCACTCACTCTTTTAACTTTTCTGTATCCTTACAAGAAAAATGTATTGGATTTGTGTAAAAATTTGACTTCAGGTTTTCGACGTATTTATATTTTTGATGGTCCTTAACACTGACTGTTTTTAGGAAATGTCTATTTGTGAGTTTATCAGTGTATGATGCAAATTTTGTGGGCGCTCTATCTTACGAATTAATGCACAGAATTTAATAAAACTTTAGATTCAGTTAGACATTTAAGTAAGTTATTTTATATAGTAGGTAATGGTGAAAATCTTTCAAAAGGTGGCTCTGCTATGCTGTGTCTTTCACGATTTCGGCAAAAACTGTAGCTCAAGAACTAATGCACGGATTTTCATCAAAATTTCAGATTCAGTTTAGGCGTTGATATAAGTTGTTGCCGATTATGTTTTAGTGTGTATTGCGCTGCAGATGGGTGACGCTGCTATGCTACATTTTTCACGATTTCTGCACTACTCTATCTCAAGTAGTAATGCATGGATTTTCAACGAATTTCTGATTTAGTTGGACGTAAATATAAATCTTCGCTAACGTAGTGCAAATTGTACAACAGGTGGCTCTGCTATGCTGCATTTTTCAGGATTTTAACAAGAACTAATGCACTAAATGTCATCAAACTTCATATTCTGTTATGTATTATTATTATTAACTATTACTACCAATCGCCGAAATTCCATTACGGCCTTAAAAACCTGCTTTGTCGATTCTTAATTATAAATTCTCCAAAAAAAAATTAAGTAACTCTCAATTTGAGAATTTTTTTTCTTTTGAAGGCTAATCGTAATTTCCAAACATAATTTATTTTGACTTGTAGATTGTATTGATAACACACTTTACTCCAATGCTTAAAATGAAGCTGAATTATACCCAAGAAAAATTTTACAATTTTTGTATGCATTTTAACATTTTATCTGTAAGTATTCTTCGTTTATTTTATAAAGCGTATTCTGAAATAGATTGATTTTTTTTTTTTTACATATCTTTTCTTTTGCTTCTTTACTTTCATAATTTATAATTTCAAACAATTTAATAAGTGTTATAAAAACACCTAACAGTTGCTTTGTGCAAACACTAATAAGAGTTCTACATAGTCCGAAATTATTATGTTCGATCCAAACTGAACAAAGACCTTTATCAGGCCCATTCCGACACAAAACAAAAATTATTGGCCCGGCCCGCAGTATAAAGTTTCAATCTGTAGAAAAAAAATATTACACAGTCCGATACAAAAAATAAAATCTCAGAATTAGCCCTGCTCGATATAAAAGCTAAAATTTCGGTCAGGCATTGTTCGTGCAAAACCTTGATTAGTCCGGTCTGACTAGATTTACAGAAAACATAAATTTCTGTGTCGATGTGTTAAAAATCATTTTATACAAGGAATTCTGATCAAAACTACTTATTTACTTTTTTTTCTTTTTTTTTTCTCATGCTTATAGACTTTTTTTTTTCTTTTTTTTTTTTTTTTTTTTTAAGAAAGCACTTTGAAATGCCATATTTAATTTTGAAATTAATCTTTATTTTTATGAAAATGTTTTTGTTATAATTGAGGCTGTTCTTAAATGTAAAAGGGCAACTTTATGACAGATGTTTTAATTTATTTTTGTTTGGAAATGCTTGAAACAAGCAGGCGTTGTTGTTCAAAATTATCTAATCCACTCATTTTCCCATTTTTTGCTAACACAATAGATTTTTCAAAAAATAGTGTCAAAGTGGGCGTTTTGAACCGAATTTCCTCGCGAAAGAAAAATTACCACTCAAACTGGGGTGAAAATCGTGCTTGTCACGTAATAGAAATCACTTATAGATCAATAGATAATTTATTGATCAAAAATTCAATTCGATTTCAGATCGCTTCTATAGTCAGGCCTTCTAATTTTATATCTTTCCGTTAAAAAATGAATTTGTAAATATGTCAAAGCCTTTTGCACTTGTTGAGCAGAGCAGATGAGAGCAGTCTTAATGTCATTTTATGCCTTGGAAATTTAAAAGTCTGAAAAAATGCTATACATTAAAATCTTCTAAGCCAGGATTCGAACAGGATAGGAGAAAAAAAATACACTATAGACAGGTTTATTTCTTAGCAGGAACATAGTTTGTTTTAAATGCATCATATTACTTACCCATCATACGTAGTATAGGGTAAGTCTTGCAATCGTTTTGAAAATCGAAAATTTTTTTGGCGGATTTACACGTTTTAGAAAGTGGAAATTCCGAAAAACATATTTTTAGGAAAAAAAAAAAAAAATTGCCGTCCGTCTGTCTGTCTGTCTGTCTGTAAACGCTCTATCTCTCGAACAAATTGAGATAGAGACTTGAAATTTTGTATGTAGTTAGTATGTAAGAATGGGACGAAGCCTATTTAATATCAGCAACCTCGATTATCCGGAACTATTTTTTTCGGACTCTCGAAAAATTCGTTCTGATGAAAGGTACATAAAAATTTTCGAAATTTTTTGTTCTAAGGAATGGACGTAAAAGGCAATAAAATGACACACATCTTGCATTTAAAACGAAGTTGATCGGATTATTAGTTGCCGAGATATTTGTAATCCTGTTTTCCACATTCTTCGATTTTTCATGACCCTGTATTTCATTCAAATTTCAATTCAGAGGTATATTTTAATTGGAAATGAGACGCTTAATCCGACACATTTAATTGTTAGTTAATATAATTATTATTTTTGGAGTTATAAGGATGTTTCTTTTACGCAGTTTGGTACTAGTAGTTTAGCGTTTTATATAATTTATCAAAATTGGTAATCAGCAGTTCTTTAATATAGCATTACTATGTATATTAACAATATTTAAATTTTGTTTATGAATTGCAATGCATTGTGTAAATAGTTTTCACATGTTTTATTTTCATATACATATCCATGATGGGTAAGTATTACGGTGGCCTCCAACGACTAGTTTTTTTTTTTCTTGTTGTTAAATTTATTTTGCATGAATCAATACATTTCCTGTTTAAGACAGGATTTATAGACATATTCATTTTCAGTGTTCATTTTGCTGCGCTTTTTTTTTATTATTATTATCCGGAAATAAACTTACTAGTTATAAAAAAAATAATGGTAAAATTATAACAATTTAAAAATACCTATATTTTTTGAAAAAAAATTGTTGGATCGGGCCAGATTTTACTTAATTTTCTCATAGGCCGGCCGAGACAGTACAATGAATTCCACACGAGCTGGAATGGGACCTACACTAGTGCAACTGGTGCTCTAGGAAGAATGAAGTTCAATCCTGGTCCGGTCTGGAAAGGATAATTAGCCAGGCCCGGCCCGAATCTGCAGAAAAAAAAAATAAAGCCCGGGACTCGAAAGAGTGGTGACGAGGCCCATCTAAATCTATCCTATCCTTCAAAAAAAAAAAAAAAAAAAAAAATCTGATATTTGGCCCAGACAGGGCCGGAACGGCTGAAGAACAGGTCCGGTCAGGCCCGACCCGAGTGTCATGGATTAAAATTGGCCAGCAAACTGTACTGGACACGGCTCGTTCAAACCTCTTATCTTATACACA
The DNA here is from genome assembly GCA_964019185.1 of Maratus speculifer. NCBI lineage: Eukaryota > Metazoa > Arthropoda > Arachnida > Araneae > Salticidae > Maratus > Maratus speculifer. The sequence goes on along the minus strand of OZ025289.1, from coordinate 271,831,974 downwards.
TTTTTTTTTCAATTTTTCAAATGTATTTTGTATTTTAAATGTATTTTGAAAATACATGTATTTTGTATTTGGAACTTTTTCAATTCTAAAAGTATTTTGTATTTTAGGCTCTAAAACTAATGTATTTTGTATTTTGTATCGCAAATGAATTTTCGATGTATTTTGCCCAACTCTGTGTGTACTGAATAGGTAATCTTTACACATTTAAAGCAACATGGTTTGTGAATTTTCTGATAACATAGATAGGTAATTTTTGTGCACCATCTATATTGTAGGCTACCAGTAATAAATCTTTTTCTTTATTACATTTTCCACCGGAACATTTTTCTGCTTTAAAAACTAATGTAGATGAAAAGTGTGCTTTATAAAAAAGTGCAGTTCCATCTGCATTGGATAAATCGTGGAGTGCATAATCTCTTTTAATAGCCGGCCATTATTTAGAGCAGTGTTTTAACCTTTACTAGTATAATACATTATCCACCATAAAGCAAAAAAAAAGTTTTCCAACCCACCTAATATAAAGGTGTTTATCAATATGGAATTTGTCATATGACTTCTATAAGCTAACCTATTCTCAGAAAAGGCAAAGTTTCATACTATTAACAAAGAGAAAAATGTATAATCCCAATATATGCAAGTTGAATAACAATTAAAAAAACACAGAAACTACAAAGATAATAAAAAATACATTTAATTAATAACATAAAAAACTAAACATAATTTTATAATCGGTGATTTTTTTTCGACACTGGTGCTTGGTTGGCATCTACAGGGTGAGTCATAAATATCAAAACAATAGGCTATCTCCTCAAATATTGCCCCTAGACCCATACTTCCAATTGCAAAAATTCATAAGAAAAGGTGAAATTTCTGATAAGAAAAGTTGCAACTCCATGGGGGGTCTATTTGAAAAAATACGAAAATTAATTAATTAATTAATTAATTAATTAATTAAATCCCAGTTAGGAAGTTATTCCTTATCCATTCCTAAATTGAACAAAACAAATTTCATCTCGGTATTTAAAAATCCCACAGAGATATTAAATCCCAAAATCCTCAAAAATTCCTGACTTACACCACTTTTCCCGGCATCTAAACTGTGGTTTCTTGACTCAATTTCAACGCTTGTTAGGGAACATTCACAAATTGCAATTTAATAAAAATCGCTTTAAGATAGCACTTTTTCTTTGGACATAAAATAGCAGCGTATAGTTTTAATGCTAAATTGGTATACCAGACGTCTGCCCGAGTCAAAATATCTAGGTCAGGTCCCAAACTGACCCATAGGGGGGAAAGTTCGGCGTAGCCTGGAAAAATGTCAACATCATAACTCGGACCGGTCTGGAAAATAGTTCAAATCATAGCTCGGTTCAGTCGCAAATTTCTACATAGTTTTTTAATTCGGCGTGGGAAAAAATGTTTCATATGGAGGAGTTCTGACCAAAAAATTCTTAATAGCTTTTCGTTTTTTATATTTATACTTTTTATTATTAAAGAAGCGCCAAAGTAATATATTTATTTTATCAATGAATCTCTATTTATATGTAAATGTTTCACTTATATTTTAATATCGTTAATTCATATCTCATGCATTGGAGACTCTGAAAAATGTTATACACTAAAACTTTTTAAGACGGAATCACATAGGAAAGAAAAAATATGTTATAGACAGATGTTCTCCCTAGAAGATGTAATTGGAGTTTATTTTCTTTTTAGGTACTATTGCATTTATTTTGCATGGATCAACATATTTTCCGTTTAAGACAGAATTCCATCATAGGCAGATTTTTTTTCACTGGTTTTATTGTATTTAATTTTTTTAGCCTTTGAATAATCTAATTTAAAAAAATAAATTTTAAAGGTTTTTTTTTTTTTTTTTTTTTTTTTTTTGTAAAATAAAGATTTTAAAACCTATATGTTTTTCGTAAAAAATTCGATTGAGCCGAATTTTATTTATTTTATGCACGTATTAAGTCAGTCAGAGACAGTGATTTTAATACGGGTTTTGTCGAGATCGGGTTTGGAAATTTCATCCAAAGTGCACCTAAGTTGAAGGAAATAGTCCCCTCCTTTATGAAAATTACGCTAGGCCCAGCCTGGCGGGTCTTCAGAAAAAAGTAACATCTCAGTCCTGGCGCTACCTGGGCCCAGAATACAGATTTTTTAACATCCTCTGAAGGACGATAAAAAGCCTGAAGTTGTCAGAGGTAAATTTAAAAAGAAAAAAAAAGACTTAATCTGCATCTTAGAAAAAGCATTTTTTTTAAATAACTGACAGACATTTAAACAATACACTTCGTTTTTCTGCATAATGAATTTTTTATCATCTATTTCTTGTCTTTAAATTATTAAATGTTAAGAATTTTTAAAAGAAAAAAGAACTTGAAACACGTCATTTTGGATATTTTTAACATTAGTTTTGTTTTGGCAAATTTGAAAAAATTTTTACTTTTGAAAAAATGTTTGCTTTTGAAAATATGATTTTTTTAAAAGTTATATTATTTTTTCAATAAACATTTTTAATAGTTTTAAAATTAATATAAAAAAGACTTGGAACGAAACTAATATCAGATTTTCATCTTTAATTAAATGGAAAGAAATTGAAATCAGATAAATAATGTTACGAGTTATAACAATATTTGATTGTCCCGTTTAAACCAGTACTAACCACATGAAACTTTTATAAATTGTATGAGAAATTTTAGAATGTGATTTTCTTAGCAAATTATAAGGCTAACCATCACCAAAAAATCAAAATTTTAACTTAAGAAATAAATTTTTTACCCGTTTTCTAGAACTGTTAAAGTAACATTGTTTTTTTTAATTGCGTGCATTTCAATTTGTGTCTAATCCCTTAAAACCTGATGAATTTTTTAAATGGCTATAACTTTGTGAATTTTGGAGATATGAAGATGCAACTTTTTGTGTCTTATTCAGGACTGAATAAGGAAAGTTTTCCTAACTGGAATTTTTGTCTTACGGGGGCCGTATAAAAATTTTATTTTCGTAACTTTTCAACTAGACCCCCCATGGAGTCGCAATTTATCTTATCAAAAATTTCACATTTTTTTATGAATTTTTGCAATTGGAAGTATGGGTCTAAGGGCAATATTTAAGGAGATAGCCTATTGTTCGATATTTTTGACTCACCCTGTATATCAAGGTTAAAACTGGTTAATTTTAACCTTAACACAGGAGGATTCGCACCAGGCCTGATAGGCCTAAAATGGATATGGTTTTTACAATTATCACCTCTATTTTTTTTTTTTTTTTTTTTTTTTTTTTTTTTTAAGTAATTTTTAATTTACTGCAACTCAGTATTTGTAACATTTGTCTCTGACTAAATAAAGTGACAATTACTATTTGTATTTAATGGTGACTAAGTAAAAACTATCTATATTCTGGGTATGTAATCGTTCAGCCTGTTTAAGTCACTTTCTACATGTAGTTTGTTTTTTAACTTGTTTTTCAAAATCAACTAAATAGAAAAAATGCATTCAGATAAGTATATTGTGTTGGACCCTATCAAGGACCCCAAAGATGATTTAAATATTTTTTGATATTCTGCTTGTATATTTATACAGAAGGAAATTAAGGATTTTCTCTTGAAATTATTTTCAAGGATTGCTGTTAAAATTGTTATATTTTTTAAACAAGTGAAATAAGGTGTATTTTAGTGACAAACCTTGATTGTTCCATGACCCACCAACACACCTGCTGCGACCCATAGGTTGGGGCCTCTGCTTTAGAGAAAAATAAATGTAGATTAATGGCTGAATCTTCACCACATATTCTTTTGGAGACAATACCATGGCATTTTTTAACCTTGACAGCCATCTATTTGAGCTTGATCATGTAAAATCATTTACAATAAGAGCTTCTGCAAAAAACATTGCTTTTTCATGTAAAACAACACCAGTTAAAACAATATTCTGGTTTCTAGTTTCTTTTATCCTTCTTAATAAAGTAATTACATTTCTTCATTTTTAGCATTTCACATTCCTTTTCTTGCAAATTCGAACTGATTAGTAGCAAGAGTCATTTCAATTTGTTCTCAATTGTCAATACCTGTTGAAAAAGTAGTACAATCTAATTTTTCTGTTTATAAATCTCATCTTTAACATAACATAAAATTTTCTGCTTAGTTTTCAAATTAAGAGCTTTTTTTTCACCCATGCATTTTCACAACTAAGGGACCAATACAACTAGAATTCAATCAATAAAATATTTCTAACAAAGAACTTTATTCACATTAATTGATCAACCATACGCTAACAATGAATAAATGAAATCCGGTTTTAACATTTGGCTTTTTTGTACGTTTGTTTGCTCCAAGAGGATTAATCTCCAGATTTAACGGGCTGATTTTTAATGTTTGGTGGCATCGACATTACTCCAATATATATATATATGTATGTATATTATGGTAACACTACTGTCTCTGCACGATCAATAAACATTCTAAAATTGCGATTACCATGATATATTATAGTTAGGTTTAAGGCTTTGTTTAAACGCTTGGGCACAGATGTCATATACGCACCACATTGGTGCGATTGCAACAAAATGAAGGTTTTATGCCTCACACGATAACCTGGCTATTGTTGTTTATTTTTTAATAAACTGTTTATTTACATTTATTATTATTTTTTTTAAATGATATAAATTATTTTTTCTATATTTATTAAATAATTTTTTTTATTTATTATTATTCTTGTTTTAAAATTATAGAAAATATTTTAAAATATATAGAAGTAATTAGTATTTGAAAACAAAATTTTCGCCAAATTTGCATCGGAAAAAAATCGTGCCAATGGGGTGCGTATATAACGTCTGTGAAGATGCTTGTTTTGTCATCCTTTAATATTATTTTTCAAGAAAATCTATTTTTTTTTCCCCTTCTGATGTTCATTCAAAACCCTGCTTGACCACACACACACACACACACACAAAAAAAAAAAAAAAAAAAAAAAAAAAGCTGTTGATATTTATAACAGTAGAATGACAGTCTATTCGTATCTTAAGATGTAAATGTTTTATATAGTTATTGATTCTAAAAAAATAATTTTTAAGGGTGAATAAAAGTTATTAAATATTGTTAAGGTTAGAAATATAAAATGTGACATGGCTGTATGTACACCATTAAAAATATTGTGAAAATTTTGAAAGATTTTAAAACAAACCGCATCGACATCAGACAAAAAATATTTCTATTGATATAAGAAACATAAATGTAAACAGTGACTTTTCCCTTTAAACCCCTCGATATTTAAACTTGATTATCTAAATTACTTCTTTTTCGTACATTCTTACAAGATTAAAATAAATAAAAATAACTTATGACTGCAGATTTATAATATTTTAACTGAATGTTTTTTTAAATTCTACAATTCTCAACACTATATGGACATTAATGATCGGACACTTTCAATTTTAGACATTTTGTCAAATAAAAATTTAAAATATATACTTGTTGGATTCTTCTAGAGCTTCAGAGTTATAAAGACTATATTAAACTTCATGTTTATCAATGTCTATTTGATAAGGTGGACAATTAGGCGAGCCGACAAAAAATGAAAGGAAAATAATAAATATTATGTTTGCTTACTGTTTACAAAGACCACACGAAAAGTCATTTTAATTAGACTGAGTAGAACTATTTAAATTATATATAATTTGTTTTTTTAAAAAAGAAATGATATCCACTAAAAAAAACTTTTCAAAGATAAAAAAAAAGCCAAGTGTAATAAAAAAAGATTAAAGTTGTGGCTAAAAAATGGTGTGATATCAAATTTCTAAGCTTATATTATGGTTCTTATTTAACATTTACCATTAAAAAAAAAGTAACATTTGCAAGTCGAGTTCTTTCGTATGTATTAATAGAAATCCTTTTCTCCTATACTAAATACTTCATAACGTGTTTCTGAAAATTCAAATGTTTTAAAATTATGCATGATGGGCTTGGCGGCCAACTTTCCATATTTTACTCAAAATTCTACCTACGCAAAACCCATAGTCAAAACTGAAATTCAAAATTGTTATTTTAAGCTTTAAATTCACAGACTTATATTCGCAGAATTTTATCTCATAAAATAATAGTGATTTATCTAAAGGATTTATCTTGTAATTTATTTCATTGAATAATTAGTCATTTAAAAGCAATAAAAATAAATTTCTTTTCTTAAACTATTGGTCTTTTTCAATTTGTCTGCTTACAGTTGAAAATCAACGTTCGACATTTTAGTAAAGAAAGCATTTTATGCTTCTCCTTTATGGAATTTTGTGTTAGAAATTTGTGTGTTAAGATAATGGTGAAGTAAATTTGCGATTTCTCTTATGATTACTTATTTAGAGTAATTAATCATTTAAAAGCAGCAGCAATCAACTTCCTTCATAAAAAAACTTTTTAAGTTTATTTGTTTGTAGTTAAGATCAGAATTTCTAAATTGTTGTTAATGCAGACCTATTACGTGTTCCTTCACAAACTTGGGTGCTGAGACATTTGTGTAAAATATGGAAAGATGGCCATCAAGCTCATCGTGCATAATTTTAAAACATTTGAATTTTCAGAAACACGTTATGAAGTATTTAGTATAGGAGAAAAGGATTTTTATTAACATATACGAAAGAACTCGACTTACAAATGTTACTTTTTTTTAACGGTAAATGTTAAATAAAAAACATAATATAAGCTTGGAAATTTGATATCACACCATTTTTTAGTCACAACTTTAATCTTTTTTTTTTTTTTTTTTTTTTTTTTACGCTTGGCTTTTTTTTTACCTTTGAAAAGTTGTTTTTTAGTGGATTTTAATTACCTTGCATTTTCAATTCATAATAACATCTGATATCAGCAGTTGATATATCTGACAGTTTTGCTAATATAAAATTCTCCAATCATTCAAAAAATTCAGTAATAGATTTTTAAGAAAAATATAGATCTATAGCCAATTTTTCAATGTTATTAAAGACAGAACTAATGTTGTAAGATATTATTTATATATCTTTTATTTTAATGTTCTTTCATCTACATGTATAATGGATGTACTAAAGAAGTATTGTATATTGCTGCTATGAAATATTTGATTATTTGAGTTTTGTTTCTTTTAGGATGGGACATGGGAATTGGATCAAAGATTTGAAATGAACAGCTACTTAGATATTATTCTAAAAGATATTCTTGAAAATGCTGGAAATAGATACATTGTGTTGTCTTGTTTTCATCCAGATATATGTACAATGTAAGCACTATGTTTTTAAAAGTATATTTTTATTAATTTTTTACTGAATTAGGACTAATGTTATTAAATCAGTAATGTAGAAATATATTGTTGATTTTATGTAAGATATGATATATAAGGTATGTTTATATAAGATATTATTTATGTTTTAGGGTTCGTATGAAACAAAACAAGTACCCTCTGTTGTTTTTAACCCAAGGACAAACTGACAAATATCCACCTTATCTTGATACTAGGACGTCTTCCATACCAATGGCTACTTATTTTGCACTAAATATGGGTATTTTGGTAAGTGATATGCTTTCTTAGAATTATTGTAAAATATTTTCAAAAAAGCATAATCAAGGGGGGTAGGGGTGGTCAATAAGTTCTATGCATAAGGCCAATCAACTCAAATTCCCTTCATTAATGTTAAATCTGTTGGGGTGGAGTGCATTATTTTAAAAATATTGCCTCAAGAAATTAATATATATATATATATATATATATATATATATATATATATATATTCTGTGTACTTTTCTTAAAAGGTGTCTAGTTTTCTTAGTTCTTGAAATATATATATAAAGAATAACATTAAAATCATATGAGCCATGAGTACAATTTTAACTTTTCCAGTCCAATTAAACATATAGTTTAGAGTTTAGGAATATTTTGACAGCTTGGAGAAAAGCCTTAAGAATTTTCCCTAGGCCATCCACTACATTTATCTGTAGTCACAAATTTGTGATACATTGCTGTGATAAATTTTGATACTGTTACATTTTTTTTTTTTCTATTTTATTCCCCATTAAAAAATCATTTTTTAACTTTTACCGTCAAAATTACTGTCTGCTATTCAGATATCAAATATATGAAAATTTAGACTATGAAGGTGGGGATTAGAAAAATGCTCATAGAAATGTCCGTTATGGAGGTTTTACTGTGGTTACATAAGTCCTAATGTTTACCACTTTAATAGATTATAGAACTGGTTTGGTGATCTTTAGTTTTGTCTGATAGATTATAATTTGCATTCTTTTTATGCAAAAATAAAATTTGTTAGAACTCACATGTCTTGTCCTTAGATTATATCTAATGTGTTATAATAGTCTACAACTAGTCCTAGTATAATGCCCAGAAGCAGGCACATACATTTTATGAGATGTTACAAAAATTTCTTTATTTGCTTCCCAAACTTTCTTAGTCATAGGAAGTATTTCTGTTATCAAAAATATTGAACATACAGTATCTTATAAGTTTTATATACAAACTGTAAATAAAAAGTACACTGACTGAAAATGAAGGAACTAATTGAATGTATATATATTGATATAAATATTTTACACTTAGTTACATAATAGTTACATATATTGAAAGAAGCAAAAATAAAATTTACTGAGATCTTTAAAAATATTTTGTCATCTTGATTTAAAAAACTGCTCAAAATTTTCAGCTTGATGCTTTTAGTCAAAAATAAGTGAAGCACTGAGTTTTCTATTCTTGTAGCTGATATAAAATTACTAATCACTTTAAAGAAATTTATTTTCAAGGCAAGTTCCTGTCATATTCAAAACAGTGCTAGATAGCCAGTTTCTCTTGGTGCAAAGTTGATGTCAAATGATTCTTGATTAACAGTAATTTACTAAACTCTGTCTCACCTGAAACAATAATCATTAATAAGGTAATGAAAATCTTAAGTGCATTGCAAAGTTCAGGAAACACAGATTGCAACTGCAGTTTATAAATTTCATTGAGAAAAAGAAAAAATAAAAGCCAGGAATGTAGTCAGGTGTATATGCTGTATACCTTCTGGATTTTTTAAAGGAACATTGTATACCCTCTGTTTCTCAAGTAAGCTATAGTTTACACACTCTATGGTATACTCTCTCCTTGAGCATATACCCTCTGCTCAGAGTATATATCCTCTGTTATTTTTACAACTACATCCCTGATAAAAGCTTTTAATTTTTTGTTGATGTATCAGGTTTGGGAAAGTAGCTACATGCATTGACTTATATACTTAAAATTCTTTGGCAAAATATCACTTCGATCAGCAGGATTGGTCTAATTAATTTCTTTATTGAATTGCCATTATTTGACATTATTGTTAATCGGGAAAAAGAAAGGAATAATAAGGCATTAAACAGTGTTGTTGCTCTTTTATCATTTGTATTGCATGTGTTGTGAATAGTGAAGTACTAAAAATTCTAATTTTTTTTACTTACTTATTTAATTTATTTATTTAAATTCTGTCTTTTTGAAGTCTTATTTTTGTGTTGTGCTGATAGTATATTGATATTGTCATAAAATTTTGGATTAATTATATTTTAAAACCAATGACAAATGGTGAAATTGTTTTTATTCATGTCTATATATTGCCAATTTTTAATTTATAGAGAGTTCATATCAGGGTTGTTTGGTTTAAACCATGGTTTAAACCAAGTTGTTTTTTTTTTTTTTTTTTTTTTTTTTTTTTTTTTTTTTTTTTTTTTAAACATGCTGTTTTTTTTTAATCTTTTTTTTTTTATTATTCTTTTACTCAAATGTTTTATTTTACACATTATTGAAAAATGCAAAATCCAAATTATGAAGAAGCCAGAAGCAAAGCTGTAGAAAAATGATGAATTAATAAATTTCTAAAATGACAAACATTTTTAATCAACTCAACTTTTCTTGTAAGCTATAAATCTACATGGCAGAATAACTAATTTTTCTAAAATTAGCTAATTGGAAAAAAACTAATCAGTTTTTTTTTTTTTTTTTTAAGACCTATATTTGTATATATATAGTCATTAATTGTAAAACACATATATATATAGCCAAAAAGGCAGACTTTAGTTGAAAATGCACTTTTACATATTTACTAAGGATTTCATCATTCCAGAAAGCTTCAAATATGACATTCTTAAGTGATTTTCTCCATTAATTTCATTTTGTTATGTATGCTATTGAGTAATTGGCAATGAGCTTTTTTTTTTTTTTTTTTTTTTTTTTTTTTTTGCTCTGTGGTTATTGATTTTAATAAGCCTTTGTTTTTCTTGCATTCCTACATTGAGATTGGGTTTTTTGCATTGTGATTTTATTCTGTTACCAGCTAGGTTGGCACAGTTCAAACCAATAGATTTTTTAGAACGAATCTAATGTAATATTTTCTCATTTTTGTAATTTAAGTGTTTCAAATTATTGGATGAAAGTAATTTCTATTTTTAAGTCTTATCTCAATAGTCACCATAAGACATAGTGAGTCCAGTCAAGGTCATGTTAGTATGCATGTAGAATGCAAATTTAATGCATTGATGAACATATCTGAAGCTCTAAAGAAAACACTTAAATTATGTAAATTTAGCAAAGATAAAATAGATGAAAAATATGCAATATTTAGATTTAAAAAATGTTTTCCTTTGAGAAACGCAGATGTACAGATAATGACAATGACAAAAAATGATCTTTAAAATTTCAGTCGAGCTCTAAAAGAAAATTTTTTTGATTCGAGGATCAAAAAAATTTTTAATTGGAATCAATTGGATGATCAATTGGAATTTTATTCTTTTAAGAACAAAAAAGAAACTCAAGATATGAAGTTGAATAAGAAGACATTGAAAAATTAGGTGCTAGTAAACCTGTTTACATTTAACTAAAATATGTAAAAGATATATTTAAATCTTCTATTGTATAACCAAACCCATTACTAAGATCAACCGAGAAAATTGGCAGAAAGGGGGGGGGGGGGAGACAAGGTTTGCTTGAGACATAATAGAAAAAAAGTCTCATAAAAAATGCTTAAAAGATGTAATTTTTAGTTTAGACATTTAAAAATAAAAATACTAAGTGTTATAATAAAGCATGTAATCCGATGGTTGTTCAAATGCTTTAGTGGATGACAGTATTTATAAAACTACTTGATATTTTAAGATCAATGTTTTTCAATAGTCTAAAAATCTGTTAAATCGGTATTTTTGTTTATTTTATTGTCTTTTTTTTTTTTTCTTTTAACTCGGTAGTTTCAGAGAAGTGTCAAATAGCAATACACAATATTTGAAATGTGTAAAGACTCTACTGCTAAATGCAAATCATTCCAAAAACTCTTTATAAAAAGCTTTATTTTTCAATAAAAGATAATTCATGTAGTCTTCTAACAAAAAAATCAGACATAACAAATATTTCAAATTAATTATTTTGAATAACCATTTGAAAATAAAAAATATGAAGTTTTATATATGAATCTCTATCATATATTTATTTATAGTGCTGGTAATCAAAAAAATGTTCATTAAGATTTTCAAGGTATCAATGTTTCATTATGTAAAACATTCTATTTATGAAATATAAGACATAGCTTTTTCTAAAAATGTTTAAATTTTTTACATAATTGATTGTATATTAAATAATTATATTGATTTGAATTACTTTTAAATCAAATTATTACTTATACATTCAAAAATATTTATTTTGTTGATAAATATGCATATATATGTAACAGGAAAACATATTAAAAAAAAAAAAACCCAGTTTAAACCAAAAAAAACCATGGTTTTGGGTTTTTTTTTTAAAAACCCATTTTTTTACCAACCCTGGTTCATAGTATGAATATCTCCTTTTTTAATTTGTATCATTTATTTATTTTAAGGGTATCAATGTTCATGCAGAAGATCTCATAAAAGATCCATCTCATATACCTTTTGTTAAAGATAGAAATATGGTTTTGTTTTGTTGGGGTGAAGATATTAATCATAGTACTGTGATTCGATCACTTAAAGAACAGGGTGTTGATGGTGTAATTTATGACAAGTAAGTTTTTTCTTTTATAAGTTTTATGTAATTATTTATTAAATTTAAGTGTCTTAATTTTTCTTTTATAAAATATACAAAATTATTTATAATCTTTTTATAGAAAGATATGTGTAGATAATTCATACTATGTTGCACATATCTTGATAATTTACATTAAAAAAATCCATAATACAGTTTGTTTTTAATTTACATTAACAGGTAATATCTATATTTTCTGCTACATATTTCAATTAATATCTTTTTTTTTTCTTTCTCTCATTTACTCCTTAAAGGAATTGGCTTTGAATTCAAAAGAATGGTTTGGTTTGATACTGTAATGTATTTTTATTTGATGTGCTACAAAATCTTTTTGCATATAAAATTTGCATGCAGAATTATTTTTTTGTTTTTGTTTGTTTACACTTAATTGAAGAAATATTATTTTTCAGTTTTTAAAAATGGTTTTGATTTTTTACCTAGAAAATCTATAATAAAGTACTTTTTTCAGTTTCTTGTCACTGTATACTCCACCAGATAACAGCAATTTGGAAGATGGTGTGATTAATCCAGATAAATGAGTTATTAATATCTTCAGACTACATTTAGCAGCCTAACAGGTCAAATTAACAATATTTGGCTGATGGCTTGATTGTGCATGCCTTAGCACTAACTTTCTCTTTAAAATACTTCATAGCATGCGATGCTCTAAAATTATTTTCATTATAATCAATCTATTAAAGTTCAGGATTTGTAACAAAAGATATCTGAATAAGTGGTAATAAGGCCACTACTTTTAATGGCTAGTATATTTGCCATGCTTATCTATGATTTGGAATATACAATGTGGGTTACCATTTACCAATCTCTAGAAGACAGTAACATCAATATTATCTCAAGCCTCGGTGATCGTGACCTTCAGTTCTGTCACAGACTTAAACTCTGCCATTAGCATATACAGCTCTACTGAGGATACCCCATATATTTTCTTGGAGGTTGATATGAAGATAAAGGGCAAGCCGTCAATTATTCAAAATCCATTCCTAGGAGGACTTTTCAAAGGTTATGGGAGCATAACCTGCTGAAAAACCCAACTTAAGCCACAAATTCTCTCTCATCAATCTAGTTAATTGGAGAATCCGATTAACAGCCATCCGGATAATCAATACTCTACTGTACTGAAAATTATTTTTGATGCAATTGATGGGGAATCTCGTAAAATATACTAAATATAAATTATCAGTTTTCAATAAAAAAACTATTTACACCTGTGTTCTGTATATTGGGCAACATATTGAGTATCTTTAACCTAAGTAGTCAAAGTTAGAATGCCTTGTATTAATAATACAAAAGAAAAATTTCTTTTTAGCTTACTATTTTTATGCATAAATTATCTTCATTAGTTGCTTGTATTATGTTCAATATGCCTAAAATGATTATTTATGTATTAGAAGGCTGTTAATTTTGCTTCTAATGCTATTTTACTATTATAACAATTTGTCGCATTTTACTCATTATGCATTGCTTAAATTCGAACTGTTAGAAAAAACTGCAAAATATGAGCTTGAAAAATATTATGCAGCTTTTCTTCACTTTATATGTTTTTTTAAAACTCAAGTCCTTAATATTTTATCAATACAATAATATTTTACTGGTCTTTGGTTCTTAATTCTTTCGTATTAGTTTAAAATTTTTTAAGTATGATTCTTGATTATGATTAACATTATTGTTAGATTATAATCTGCAAAATATTTTATTGAATAAGCAAAGTTTTTTCACATATAAACTTAAATGTGTGTAATATTAATGTATAAAGCAGGGTATGTGTAATTTATATGATTAACATTACATTATTTTTAGGGTTTTGTTCATTTGACGAAACTCTATTTGTCTCTGTCCTTGGTCTGTCAGAGTCCATACACAAAAACTATATAAGTCAGAGAGTTCAAATTTTGTGTACTTACAGCTGAATGCCTTTTGTCACACAACAAATCTTATAATTTTGGGGAATAATTCAATATTCTATTCTGGGTAGTGCAAAAGGCGAAGAAATCCCAAAATAGTGCCAAAAAAAGTTTTTTGTTTGTTAATTTAACGATAGTTTTTGAAGGACGTATTTAACAAAACCCTCTATGTGATCTGCGATCACACTTACCCTCTTGTTAGAGGACTGCACAGGCCTGGCCCGTACCCAGCCTAGCAAAAAAAATTTTAAAATTTAACGGGCCTACTAGCCTGTTATAAAGAGTTACACAGAAATGATAAAATATTATGAGTTATTTTCAATGAATATGGCCTTAACGAAAATAACATGTAGAAATGCGCATCAAGAGCTGATACTTAGTTTGACAACATCAATGCAGGAATGTAACTTCTACAATGTAGAGATCGGCATTAGATAGTTACATTGTGTGTAACCCAGGCTTAATATTTTTTTAACAGACTCGTACTGGGCCGAGATCAGGCTTGCATTGTTTTTCTACATCTCCACAAGCCGAGCTGGAACTAGACTTAATTGTTGCCAAGAAGTTTAGGGCAGACAACATGATTTATAAAATTGTTAATAGCCAGAAAGAACTTATGTTAACATAATCTTTGGATATATACTTTTTGGCGATTCTTAAATTCACTTCTTAACAACGTGAAAGTTTGATTAATTTTTAACTGTAAAAGTATAAAATTGACAAGCCTGACTATTGAAGGGATTTAGAATCGAACAGCGTTTTTAATTTTGGTAAATAAAATATGTGTATAACCTTGTTGAGATATAAGATATTCTTGTCAAATGGTTGCAGATTTTTTTTCCCTTCCCATACTGTCGCTTCCAGAAATTCTATTCATAACGCTAACTTTGACAGTATTTTCTTAAATTGCTTGTATTAAAAAATGTATAAATCCATTCGATTACATAGTTTCTGAAAAAAAAAAACACCTACTAATCTAATGCATTTTTGGAAAAAAAAATGAATTCAGAAATGTATCAGAAAGTAGTTCCTTTCAATTTGAGAATGAATTTGGATTTCAAATCTTTAATAAAATGATATAGAAATATTTCCATAAATCTATTTTTATTATACAGCTTCAAAAGTTACGTTGTTTTTAACTTTCTTGTTTTTCTTTTATTTTAAACCATATTAATTTTTTAATGTATCTTTATTTAAATGTTGAAAAACTAAGAATCTAAGTAATCATCAATGTTGCTAATGTGTATTTCCTGAATCATCCCATAGACATTTATGCAGTATTCTTTAAAAGAATCTTAATTATATGATAAAAATTTGAATTTTTTAGAAATAGTAGATATTGTGCCAAGCCGGGCCTAGAAATGTAAAAATACGAATGGGCCGGGCCTAGAAATGTAAAAATACGAATGGGCCGGGCCTGGAAATTCCAGTCCATGCAGACCTCTACCTCTTGTTAAATATTTTCTTTTAATTAATCTTTTAAAAGTCTGAATAGTATAATAATATTTTATATTAATTACCAAAATGATGGAACCCAACTTTTAATTACAATAATAATAATTTTTCTCATAATTCCATAAGAATAAACTAATATTTATGCTTTTATTTAGTTATTTAGCACTTATTCCTGCCCCTCTCCACTGCAAACATTTTTTTTCTTTCTTTTTAATCTAAGTACTAATGTTTTTAATTAATTTTTTTTCTCTTTCTCTACAGTTTGACATATCAGCGATTCATTATAACCTGCCAATAAATAACTTCCCCCAAATCCCTTTTCTATTTTTTGTACTTTATTTTAAGTAAATGTTACTATTGGATTTTAAAAAGTTAAATAAAATGCATGCCACTTTTATTTGCATTATGTTTTACTTTTTTGGCTGCAATTTAAAATTTATTTTTTTTGCTTTTGGCATGAATAAAAATTTCCTGCGGTATTTATTAATATCTCTTAATATGCTTAGAATAAATATGTACTGGTTGTCTCAAAAAGATTGAAAATAATATTTTATCTATTGGAGATGTAAATGGAAAAAATATTTAAAATAAGGTCAGAATTTAGGTTGTGTTTATAAAATAGTTAATTTTCAAACAGTAACACTCTTAATTTTTCTGTGGTCACTGTATCCTATAGGTTATAAATAGAATGATGCCACTTTTATTTGCATTATGTTTTACTTTTTTGGCTGCAATTTAAAATTTATTTTTTTGCTTTTGGCATGAATAAAAATTTCCTGCGGTATTTATTAATATCTCTTAATATGCTTAGAATAAATATGTACTGGTTGTCTCAAAAAGATTGAAAATAATATTTTATCTATTGGAGATGTAAATGGAAAAAATATTTAAAATAAGGTCAGAATTTAGGTTGTGTTTATAAAATAGTTAATTTTCAAACAGTAACACTCTTTTAATTTTTCTGTGGTCACTGTATCCTATAGGTTATAAATAGAAATTTTATTACATACTATGGTAGGTAAAACAGCAAAACTTCCATTCTATTTACAAAATTTGCTGAGTTATAATACTTCATTTAATAATAATATTATTTTCTTTCTGGCACTTAAAAAATTGTCTTCATTTTAGTTCTAAAAAGCTCCAAGATTTTATTATTTAAAGAGTTTAGGTCACAAATCAATGGAAACTTTTTAAACAGGTGATTTTGGAAAAAGAAGTAAAATTTGTTGGTTTATCATTAGCATTTTCAAATTCTCACTTTTTTTTACCCAATGAAAGTTTAAAAATGAAAGCATAAACTACATTTTTTGTCGATGCTGATTTGATAAAAGAATCTATAATAAAATAACTATTTGAAATTAGGTGGTTGCAATTTTTCATATATATAGTCAATTCCTATTTGATAAATTGCATTCATATTTAGATAGACAATTATCAGTCAAACAATAACTTTCATCTCTCTGTCAAAATTTGCTAATAAATAATATAAATGTTCTTTTTTTCAAAAACTTTTTTTTTCCTTTTACATATTTCCAAATATTTATTGTGCTTTGCACTCAAAAGAAAAGATTTGCTCAAATGTACATTTTGCCTTATTCTTGGCAAAAAACTTTTAAAGATGTAGTTGTGCTCTTTAACAATTGTAGTAGTCAACACAGAAATATTTAAAATATTTTATACCTTTTAAAATTAGGTTATAAACCTAAAATATTTGAAAACTCCTAGGGTAATTGTTGAGTATTTAATTTGTTATATTCTGTTATATACAGTAGACTCCCTCAAATCCGCAAACCAGAAATCTGCAACTCTCTAAAATCCGCAAATATTTTATGGATATAAACAATGAAACTTTCAGTTCAGACACTGGGACAAAATTTGATTTTTTTTAGTTTTGCATCTATTCCATATATTTTTTATTTTGTAATTTTCTTAATAATACCCTATTCATGTTTTTTTCATGAAGGAAGAATAAATTTTTTTAGAAAAAACTCAAGATATTGCTGGTATCATTGGTAACCACTATCTTCTTACCAAATATATTTATGCATTAATCAAGTTTTTTGGTTATTAAGCCTGGCTAAACTTGAAAAAAAAATCCTTATTTTATGATTTTGATGTGAATTATTAATCTACTTTTATGAGGCAAGTTTTGTTGAATAATTTTGGAAAAATACATCTAATCTTTATAATGAATATTTAATCATACACTATTGATTATTATTGATTATTATCATTTAAAAAACTATCTAAATTTTTATTATTTTAGTTTATTACTTATTTTAAAAATTTTATTATATTGGAAGCATTCACTATAGTTTCAATTGCACTATTAATTGCACTCAAATTACTGTTTAAAAAATGTAAACAAAGCAATGACCAGAAATCCGAAAATTCTAAAATCCGCACAACCTCTGTTCCCAACCTGTGCGGATTTGAGGGAGTCTACTATAATTTGTTTTTAATTTAGAAAGATTTATGTGTTATCAGTATATTAATTACCAATATATTTAAAAAATAAAAAATGTAGAAAGACTAGATTCACACAAAATTAAAAAGTTTACCTAAAGTGTTATTTAATCCAGATTTGTAATGATATGTTAAAAACTTTGTTAACTAAAAATGCTTGTTTGGACTTAAATCACATGAAGTTCTCTATTATAAGCATCCATAGATCTCTGAGCTTAATTCTCACTTTGGGAATTATAAATCCAAATTTTTAAAGTTTTTTCTATTTTTATACCTGTAGGGTTGATGAATTTACAACAAGCCAAGAAAATATCTTTCTTGTTGAAGCAAAGGCTCGGATGGGACTTCTTGAAATTGCAGGCTGTATTTCAGAATCTCTTAATACATGGTCCTCTACTTCAACAAACTAACTTGTTTGCACTATCTCAAAACTTATGTAAACAAGATGTTATATACAAAGAAGTTTTATAGATTATATTCATTAATTTTTAGTTGGGTTTTCTTTCACCTGCCTTCATTGCACAATTTTGTAAATTATGTTTTTAGTTCTTTGTATAAATTGCATTTATGTTAAGTTATATTTTAATAAAAATTAACTAGTTCAATGTTTTGTGTTATTCTTCACAGATATCTTAATAATGCTCAATACTTGATCCAATTTTAGTATAAATGATATATTATCTTAGTAATTTCATTAAAATGGCATGATGCAAAAAAGAAGGTTTGTAAAATCCAATAAGATTTAAAATTGTTTTTAAACAATGTTTTCATCCATCACAAACCCTTTAAGTTCTTAAATTTTATAATAGGTGAAAAAGGCATGCTGATTTAAATTCTGAACTTAATCGAATGACTTTTACAGAGAACAAAAGTTTTTGCATATTAAAGCAAGACTGATTTAAACTTATACCATACAAATCATATCCTTAACACATTCGTTGCCGATCACGTGCCAGCGTGTGATATGGCACCAACATTAAGAGGCCACTCACGTGCCAGTGCGTGATGTGAGGTGATGTCTCAATAGCCAGTCACATGCTGCCGTGGGAAAATCTTGTACTGATTCTTTGTTATAAAAAGTAAATCGGCTTCTGAGAAAAACCCGCTTCTACAGTGCAGCATTAACTATCATCATATCTTCACGTAAGCGACACCGAACGTGTTAAAACTAAATGCATGTTTAATGCCCATCTGTCCAATGTCTTTAATTTAATTATTTTAGCTTTTTAATATGACACACTCCTTGCTTAGATCTACAAACTACCATTGCAGAGTGTTCAGGATAAAGGAATCTTTGACGAGCATATAGCTATCTTTTCAGTAAAGTAGCGACAGCTATTTACTACTTAATTTCAAATCAGTACTTTTCAGAAAAGGCAACTAAGATCTCCAGGGCTCGTACAGATTCCTTAGAAACTACTTAGAAATGAAAATGTTCCCAAGTAATACTTAGAACTACTTAGATAATCAAAATGCTCCTTAGAAACTCCTTAAATTGTATTGCGGTTTTGCACACGAGTGATATTTTGTCCCAGGAGAAAAAAAAAAAAAAATCTGTGTATATGACCATTGGTCATTGCACAGGAAAGTTGATTCTGTATTTTTTAGGATGAGCGAAGTGAATCCTCTACTAGGCCACTCAAATTACATTTTGTCGTACGCTTTACAAAAAAACTATTCAATATTTTAACTTCAAATTAAACACAAAAATAAATTATGATCTGTAGATTTGCACAATATAATTTTTTTACAGTAAAACCTTAAAAAAACCATTATTTTAATTAATTTATTTTACATGCATTTCCAATACGGACGCATTTTAGCAAATAAATAAAAAATGAAATGCGCATATTTTCAGAAAAAAAATATAAATCATGGAGTAAGTAGTTGTAGATAGAATCATGATTAATTTAATAAATAAAATGTTTTCATTATTCAACAAAATCGTTTGCACAGATGACACTTAAACATTTTAAAAAATTGTATTATGGATTTTTTTTTTTTGTAAAGTGACAACAAAAGAATTGTAAACAAATAAAATTAATTGTTAATTTTGTTATATAAATGAAAAATTAAAAGAATTGAAGTGTGAAGTTGTTACCTCGATTCAAGTTCTTTGTAAATGTACTAAAGCAAAGTTGGCCGATTCAGAAACGACAAATTGACTTTAACCATTTCTTACATTATCATTTGGATCTAAAATAATGCTATGTTCTTATTTGTGGACCGAAAAAGGTTTAGTGAACGGGACTTTAGACTTTGTTGCACGTAATAAAGAAAATCACAAGCCACCAGACCAGATATCTCGAATAATCATGGATAAATTTGAATACTACAATAATTTAACTTATAAGAATTGGTGCGTACCGATTCCCCCCAATAATTAAATTCTGGAAAAATGGAAGCATAAATTGCTCAAGGAAAGAATTTCCTCTGCAGTTAGCTTTTGCTGTTACAATTCATAAATCCCAAGGTTTAACATTAGATGAAGCAGTTGTAGATATTGAGAATATATAGACACAAGTTGGCTTAAAAACGTACGTAACGTTGTCGAGAGTGAAAATCCTTCAAAATTAAGCATTCAATAGAAATTTTCCTTACGAGAAATTCTACGATATCAAAAATTCTGATACGTTAACATGTATAAAAACGAAGAAATAAAAAAAAAAAAATTACAGTTTAAAATTCATAGTATCAACGAGAGCAAATTTCAAATGTTTTTCCAGAAAGTAGGATTTTGACGAAGTAACTTTCTTCAAGCTCTCTTCAAATATATTATTCTAAAATAGCTATCAAAGATTATTTAATGTTAATTACAAAGATTGGAAACATGCATATTTCAAACAACTTTAAAAAACACCAGTGGTTACTGGAAATTGTAGAAACATCTTTAAAAGAGCTTTTAGTTGAAAATTTAAAAATATTTTGTAAATGTTTGCTTCGAAAATATTTTATCAGTCTTGCATCATAAATAAAAAATTAAAATGCGCCAAAACATAAAATAACGTTTTTGTTTAATAAAGATGCAAAAATAATATAAAAAAAATATTTTTACTTTCAAATATCTGTTTTATAAAATAATGCTTCGCGAATCCAAACAAAGCATGGCTTTTGCTAGTTTATTTAAACTTACAAAATCACCAAGGTTGTGAATTCTGTGCAATTTCAGCACCAATAATTAGATTCTAATAGAGAAAAATTTGTTTGAAATGTTCTTCTCTCCAAATGACCCATTAAAAATTCGAGTGTGCAAATGCATGCTACGTAAATAACAAGAAAAATGGCAAGTCCTTAAAATTTTTTGGACTCCTTGGATTTTTTCTTCCCAACTCTGTATGAACCCTGAATCTCTTAGACCCTTTTCAACACCATCTTATGATAGTAAGCAGCAGATACAATCATGAAAAAATTAAAAGCTAAATTCAGTTAGTTTAATGCTTCAACATGCATGTAGAGATTTCATATGTCTTCTGCAACTTCAAATTTGTTCATTCACGTAGACCATCTTGGAACCATTGTTAATTATGTTATAAACATCTGCTAGTTCACAGAAAAGATGGCTCTGCATCCTTGAGTGTCTTTTGCACCCTATTTGATACTTGACCATCACAGAAAATGTCTCTGGAAAAATTTCATAAGTTTAATGTAGTGGGTGGGATCTAGCTAACATGCTTTTAATACAGTGCTCAGCAAAAGTTTAGACAATGATCGATTACGCTTCTACTTTCAGAAGTATGTACCGAATGTTTGTAATTCCATCTGTCATACATTACTTGTAACTTATCCTTTATTCACAAACAATAAATTCTGAATTTTACCTTTTACATAAAATATAATGACAAAAAAATTAAATTAACATTGTGGCAAAAGTATCGACAATTTGTATATTTACAGAAAAATAACTACAAATTAAAATCGAGTTGCACCCACATTGCAGTTAATGCAAGAATGTGACTTTTCATCGAAGAAACTAAATGTTGCGTCCACTTGGGGGTCTATTTTGTACCAAACATGTTCAACATCAACTCGAAGTTCATTAAAAGAAAACTATAGCAAAAATTTGCATAAACATTACGGCATATGATGTTACAAAGGTTTTCGACTTGGTCTGGATCAGAACTACACGCCGGCCAGTTGAGATCAATAGTATTTTCAGTTTTTATAAGTTTTTATTTTGTATATAACATGAATAGACGCATTATCTTGCTAAAATCCATACTTTAGATCAGCTAAAAGTTCCCCAAATGACTAGAAATTAATCTCCAAAGTATATATGTAGTCTTGTGTTGCTTGGCAACCAATGAATGACTCCACAGATATTCGAGCATTAAAGCAAAGTGAAGCCCAAATCAATAAAAAGTCACCTTGTTGTTGACTTAAGAAAGTCCCAGGCTCTTTACGCAAGTCGTGCCAATAGTATGCCCACTCGTTTGGGCCATTCAAATTCCACTTTTTTTTGTTACTGAATTCATAGCATAACATTTGGGTCCATATGAGGTATGTTTGCAAGTTCATTGCATTCTTTCCAATTTGTAGCAAGATTTTAAAGCTGATTGTTTTATCATTTTCATGTAAATTGATTTACCTGTTTTTTTTAATTCATCTACGAATCCTGTCGTTTGACACAGAAAGTCCTGACTTATTTTTAATGTGATTAGCAATCATTATTTGTTAAAATTTCAGTTTATGGATCCTTTTGTCATCTCATTTTCTCGTCACACAAGGTCTTCCAGATTTATGTTTTGTTTTGAAGGAGTCATCCTTAGATTATACTTCATAGACAGAACACTTTGGACAATTCAACGCTGCCGAAATTTCTGCAACAGTCTTCCCTTTCCATTTCAGCTTTCCTACTTCAATTACCTCATCTAACTGAATATTTTTAGCTCATGGCATCTTCACTAACTAATGCTATATCGAGGCATAATTAAATACTTCAGACATGTGACACCATAACTTGGAAATTTGCTTTTTTCCATGAACAGTTGGCTAAAAATCAGAAAAGTGTCTAAACTTTTGCAATATGCAAATTTTACTTTTTTCAGTTAAATTGAATATTTTCTTATATTATAACCATTAATTTTATTCTACATTGCTTAAAATATATTTGAAAATAATTATAGCCATTTGTAAAACTCACGTGTTCGTATTTTTTATTTAAATGTTAAAGAACACCAGTGTCTAAACTTTTGCTGAGCATTGTATTGTGAAGGTCACTACAGCTTCAAGATCATTATAGCTCTGTGAAGCATCCAGAGGTCCTTTTCTATTTAAAACACTAACCCAAACAGTAAGTGGTAGACCCAATCATAGAAGTTGTTAATGAAAAAATTTCAAAGCTAAATTACACAAGTTTAATGCATTAACTAGTGATTAGAATAGAGCCAGAAAGTTTAATACATCAAACAACTTCTGTAATTTTGAGATCATTATAGCTATTACTCCTATGTATGGTATACTATATGGTAGGGTAGAAGAATATTAAATAAAGAATGTTCGAAATGGTTTATCAACATGTAATAAAGAATGCTCAAAATGGTCTATCATTATTACAATTGACTCTGTGGGTACTGTTTAATGGTTGTGTGCACAAACATAGCATTCACGAAGGTGTCAACATTTCTGTCTACAGAATACAGAGTTTAACATCATCACTTTTTAATTGTGCATTCATGAAAGATTTCATAATTTGATAGTCTGCTATTTTTGAGCAATTTATAAAAAAAATCTAGTCAGATATCATGAAAATTCAGAAATATAAAGGCAATATAGTGAGTTACTTTTTAAAGGTAGCTTTATTATCAGGGATTTTTTGCAACTTGTCAACCACTCACTGTAGTATTTTTTGAGTTTTCCAAATATTTGATTAGGATCATTATGTGAATTGAACTAAATACATGATTACCAAATTATGAAATAAAAATTTTGAAATGTTTCTTGCATGCACAGTTAAAAACAAAGTTTTTTTATTTTTTAATATTCACCTATAAATATATATTTTAATTCAAATTATAGTATTTGAAAACACTAAGTAAATTAATTTAAATTTGACCATTAAGATTGTTAGTCAATCAATTTCCAAATTTCTCTCCCTAATGTTGGCATAGAATGCAATTGTATACTTAAAATATCTCCTAGAAAATTGATATTTCACTTTTTTAGTTCTCAAAATATTTTAAAAACATAGTACTAATTGGTACTAAGATTTTAACACTTCACATAAAATTAAGTACACATTTTAGCAATATTTTGATAACTAAGAAAATAAAAGACATCCTTTAAGAGTACACAAAAAAATAAGTTGAATTGCTGAGGAGATATTTTAAACATGAATGTATCACATGCCAACAGATATTAGAATTAATGAGGGGAATTTGGAAATTGAGTCACTAGCAGCCTTAAATACATATAAAAGCTTCATTATATTAATTTTCTTTCTTTTTAAAATTCATGAGTAAGTACATTTTTCAGTTGAAAAATGTTTATAAATATTATTATTTAGGCTTTTTTAAATCTGACAACAGTAGGCAAAAAATAAAATTTCCAACTACGAATTAAAACAGTCAAATTTTAAATAAAACATTGGGCAAGAAACTTAAAAATTAGACAAATTCAATGAATGGATGCTGCACACCTCATTCTAATTAAATAATGCTTGTAAAAAGTGGTTAAATTCCTATATAAATAAAACATTTTTAAATCAACTAATCTGAGCACTTGAAATAATTCTGAGATTTAAAAATTGTCTGTTTCAGTCTGTTGTCATGTTTCTATAAAACTACCAGTTTTCCTTTTTTATATGCAATAATTCTGTTTATTATGAGGTGAAAAATTGAAGCAGTCGCAAAAAACTCATTTTTTATTTAATTTGTTTGTTAGGAACTCTATAATGTCCTTTTTTGGAGCCACAAAAATGTCTGAATTCAATATTGTTAGGGAGTCAGTCCATGAACTTTTTTCTTGATATCTAGTATTATTTCATGATACATACTAAAATTTGTGTCATTTTCTTCTTTCAACTGAAAAGTGTGCTGTATTATTTGCCTTTAATTCCATTTTCATTACGTTATGTTTTTTTGGAGAAGCCCTTAATATGTCATTGAATCTCGGAGATGTTTTGTTTTCTGCTTTGTAGTTTGACTGCATCTCTTCCAGTTTTCCTTGATGCTCATGCCAAATGTTCTTATTTTTGAGAAAAGCAAGAATCATTCTTCAACCCAGAAAACTGTTCCAGCCATTTTCCTGCACTCAATTGGTGCACTTTACAGTACAATGAAATGTCAGCATTCTCAGCTTCTCAATTGTCCAGGAATGCAATAAATACTCGGTGTCTGTGGGCTTCTTATCGCTTCTTCTTACTAAATTCATAGTATATATAACAGTTTTCATTATCTCACTGAGCATTATCACTTATAGTTTTTCCACAGGCTCCTGGTGGATAATGCAGTGGAAAAACTAACAATTCGTCTCTTTATATAATCCTGCTAATCCAGTTTTATGATCAACCATTGCTTTAGCTCTGTTTGTTCTAATGTTAGTATACTTCACAAAACTTCCATATTTAAAAATGACATCGTTTAGTGTGCCGAATATGTCAATACTTTATGGCTGGTTTCTATTGATTTCAATTACAACAGCTCTTCATGAATTTCAAATTCTTCGTTTATTGTTCTGGCTGATATGGCTCACTATGTCCTTGTGAGAACGTGAAACATCACCACCCATAACTTTAATTCTCCTACTTATTGTCTGCTGAGACATGGAAACTTTCAAAATTTTTAATCATAGTCATTTTAGTTATATTATCTCCAACTGAAGATGCCATCTTTACAGTATTTCTCTTAATAAGCTCAAAATCCCTAAAAGACTTTTTCCTTTTATATAGCTCTAAACATACTTCACATGATGCCTTTACACCAACAATGTTAAATGGTTGGAAGATAA
The DNA here is from genome assembly GCA_964019185.1 of Maratus speculifer. Lineage (NCBI taxonomy): Eukaryota > Metazoa > Arthropoda > Arachnida > Araneae > Salticidae > Maratus > Maratus speculifer. The sequence goes on along the minus strand of OZ025289.1, from coordinate 271,806,155 downwards.
ATATCTGTCTAGTCAGTTTCTGCTTCAAAACATTAAACATATAATTTTTGGCACTTCCTTGGTATTGAATGTATTTTGTTTTATGCAAACTGGTTTAGTGTATACTCAAGTTACACTCCTTCAAAACATTTAAGGCTTGAAAACAGATAACACACTATTGATTTTTCATTATGTTCAAGAAAAAAAAGTAATTTTCCTGCCATTTTGACTGAAATTGTTTCTCATCTTCAACACACTGTTATTTATAAGTTCTACTATTCAAGGTAACAATGAGACAACAATATCTTGTCATACTATATCTCATGTATAATTTCTCTTATTAAAAACAACCACTTTGAACTTTCCTGTGCTCTGGAAAACCTCCCCGAAAATCCTCTGCAGCACGTGAATGATTGTCAAAGGCTTCGTTAGAGAGAGGGGGGGGGTGTCTATCCCTACAATAATTGTGAACTTGAGGAAATCGGGCTTAGAGTTGGGAAGTTGTAGATTTTTGAAAGACTTTTTCAGTTTTAAAAAATAATAGTAAAATAAATATGATTCTATTATTCTTTTGGTGGCTTCATTTTCTGAGTATTGTAACAAATAAATCATTAAAAGAAAGCAGCAAGATTCAACTTATCATTGTGTTTCTCTATTATATTACAAATCATTGATTTACCAGACCTTAATTTCTCTACTCCTGTTTATCAAACACCGGCTCTAATCCATATTGTACCATCATAATATGAATCTCAGGAGAGCTTTATGAGCAAACACAAGATTTATTTTCAGTAACACTCAACAAATAACATTAAATTTACAATTGTAATTTATGCAGGTTTTTGAAGAACTTAAGTTCACAAGTCTTTGTCTGTAGAGCTCCATTCTAAGTGTGTGTTTCCTTAGGTTAAGTACAAAAAGTATTCTAATATAATTTATTTTAAAGTAAGATCTCCACCAGAGTTTTCCTAGTTGTTGCAACTTTGCAGATTTGACAAAACATATGCTTTTGAATAGAAGCAAGCACATTCAAAGTAAAAATCTCAGAAAGGGCTCCATAAGAAATTGTATGTATTCAAAAGCTAATTAGTTTATTGTTTGCTGCAACCTGGGGGAATTGAGAGTGCTCAAAAATTTAAATATTCAAGCTGTCTGAAATATTCTCTGACGTTTTTTTCTTCTTTTTATGGGTTTAGATTTTAAATTATGCTAAAAACACAGCAAAATGATGGTTTAAGGGGCCATCTACAATAGCAGTGACTAGATATTTTGAAATTTCTTATGCTATCCTGTAATCTAGCAGTCTTCAATGACTGGTTAAATAGGGCCTAATATGCCTTGATCAAGAACGGGACTCTCTTGGTCAGCAATTGAGTATTAAACTTCAGTTTGGATACAACCCCAAAAATATGCTTGTTTTAAAATAAATCATTTCTGGAAAACTTATTGTACGAATTCCATAAAAAAATATTATTTACAGTTAAATGACAGCATAAATGAACTCTACATTCTTCAATGAATGTAGAGTTCATTTATGCTGTCAGAATTGGGTACTGCTATTGAACAAAACAAAAAATTAGAGTTTGTTTTAATATGTAGATGGGCCCCCTAAGCAAATTTTATATACATCATTTAAAAGTAGACTTTATTTCCAATCGTTTGGTACTAGTAACTTTCTTCAATGATAATTTTTTGCAGTGTTAGAAAGGGGTGTTTGCTTTTTTTTCCCCCCGAAGACTGCATTTTTTTTTGGCACATTTCAATTATAAAGATATTTTTTTAAAAGCAAGGAATACATAAATATATATATATACATTTTTCCCCCTGATTGATATATTTATAAACACAAACAATACTCGTCCTCACAGCAAATAAAACATAACATTTTATTATGAAATGTATTTAAGTAATAAATACTTAATAACTTTAATTCTTTTTATAATAGGCAGTGATACATCTGAGCTTGACATATAACTGAGTTGCAAGATTAAATAGCCAATAATGTATTAGCAATACTTGGTAGCGTATAACTATGCTACATTACATACAGAGTACTTTGGTCATGTATAAGTAAACTGTACACTTAGAAGTGTAGGTGGCTGCTTAATGAACAGAATTTAATAGTAATTTATATTCAGTTAGTTTATGATTAGAGATGGGAAATATGGTTATTTTTGGTTAACAAACAGGTTACATCATTCCACAATAGCATTGGTAACTGGTTCCCACATCTTGTTATTTTTGTGACAGGATACAATAAACAATTGCTAAATATGCTCCCAAACAACGTTTTAATATAATGTTCAACTAATTTTATAAATTTTTTTATGCAATGTGTTAATTATTTTTAAGGTCATGTAATAACTAATTATATATAAAAGAATATATGATTTTTTTGGGGGGAAAATCATTATTTAATGCATCTTAAATTAGTTTTTTAATATTTGCATTAATAAGATTAGAAGAACATAAACATTTTTTAAGCTATTGCATAGCATTTATCGCAGGCTTTGAGTGCAGCGACTGAATCTAGAAATTCCATAATGAGAAAAAACCTAACACTCCGGCTAACATCGTTTCAGTTCGGCAGACACCTCATTTATTCAATAAAAGAAAATGAATTGAACTTAATAAGCTTTGGAGCGAGGAATTATGGGTAAAATGTCATGGTTACAATGAGTTGCCAACTTCTAAATACTTAACAGTAAACGTATGGCTGCGGGTATAGCGATTATATTGCTGGAACCTACCTATTATTGAAATAAAAACATGAAATAATATTAGTAAAATATTCAAAATATCTTTAAATCAATTTTTTAGGGGTTAATAATGTTTTAAATGGCTCGGAATTTTCTGGTCCAGTTGCACACAGCTGGATCCGAACGGATTTTTTCTGTTCTTTAAAATGGCTATTTCCATTTTTTGATATCTCCAGGGGGAGCAAGGATATGGGGGCATCCTGGGGCAACCCTACTAAAATCACCAATTACTTCAAAACTCAAATAATAAACGACTTTTAAAGCCTAATTTATTAAAATAGTTTAACTTTCAAACATTTTTTTGAATTTCGGTTGCCACCGTTTTAAAACAAAAATTATAACTTTTTCGACTTCTTTAATAACTACTTAAATACCATAGTGTAAGATATCGTTAATCTTGTCTCTCTAACTAGAATTTGTCCCAATTCATAAAAACAAGTTTACAGCGCCCCCAAGCGATTTTTGGCAAAACTAAGTTTTTTGCCATTCTTAAATCTTAATAAAAGACCTAACTTATTAAAAATCTGTAAAACCAAACAGTGCAATCTATTAAATTTCTGATAGGTATTTTTTCTCCTGTCTTCAAACACCTCAACTTTTTTTTTCCCCAGTACATCCTCACTGAAGTCATCTTCAACTGTCAAGTGCAGCAAGGACTACAGACATCAAAAGGTGAGCTCTCAACTTTTTATTTAAGAATAATATTTTTTAAATATGGGAAGATGATAGGGCTCCAGCAAATAAAAAATTTGTTTTCTTATCAGTCATCATGCTCAAAAAAGTGTAACTTGAATTAATATCAAAGAAAAAGAAAAAACTTGAATTAATATCAAAGACAAAAAAAAAAAAAAAAAAAAAAAAAAAAAAACTGCATAAATAAAAAATAATTAAACAATTATAATTGCATAAGTTGATAAAAAATGCTATGCAATAGCTTTACCGTGGCAGTCCCTGAGTGTCACACGTATATATATATATATATATATATTTTTTTTTTGTTGTTGTTGTTTATATCATGCAGGGTTTTTGACCAAATTTAACACAAATTTCAGAAAAATTAGCAAAATCTATTAGAAAAAATATAGCACAATTAGAATATAGATATATAATATATTTTATGAAATATGAGTAGTTCTATGAAATAATTTTTATCTGCGCATGTGTGAACAATAGAAACAATTTTTTTACATCATTTAATAATCAATTCTATGGTGTAACTCATAAAAAAAATCCGATCAAATATCGTGAAAATTCAAAAAGATATCATTATTATAATAGGCTGTTTTTATCTTGCTCTCAAAAAATAACTGAATGATAAGGCATTCTCCACAAATTAAATTTTTCTATTAACTGACTTTTAGAAAAAATTTAGTATCTAATGAATGCACTATTTAATGCAATATTGCTGCTAATAAGTATCTTGACACCTGTGATGGAAAAGAAAAAGAGCTTTTATTCACATTCAGGGCCAAAACTAAGAGCAGGAAGAAGAAGGGCATGTGCCCTGTGCACCAGGGCGAAAGAGTGTCATCATCCTTTTTTTTTTTTCTATATAAATGATTCAAGATTATATTACGATATACAGAATTAGGAAGACAGGATTTAAAATTAATAAATGTATTAACTTTAAAATTAAATTTGTTCCATTTGTCATATATATCAGTTTTTAATTTGTTTTCTTTTAATATAATTTTAAGATCTAAAAAGTTAATCATATCATTAAAAAGCAGGTTTTTTGTAATTTTTAAATTAGCTGGATAATCTACTGAAAATAGAGATATATTGGTATTTTCAGTGGCAATTAAAATTAGAACAGCAATATATCAATATAAATGTATTTTATTACTACTATATTTACATCCATAATAATAAAAATATAAGTCTGATAATATACTAGATGTACCATCACCTTGTGGTATACCAACTTTTGTAGATAAATTATCTTATCTCTCAATATAAAATTATTATAGATAATAAAATTTGCTTAAATATGAAAATAATCAATATTGATATTCATTGATAAATTCAAATCATTTTTTTTTTTAAATAAAGCATTTATTATATTACGTAGATCTAATAAATCTATGTTATTAAAATTATCTTTGAAATCATATGTTATTATATTGTTTACACATTTAAGATTATTCATAATATTGACCAGTTCATAGCTATTTTTTATACAATGTGTATTGTCAATGTTTTTTGTTATTGCATGTATCCGATTAAGAATTTTTTTTATAGAAGTTTATTAGCTGTATTATTATAAGTATTGCAATATATATATATATATATATATATGTGTGTGTGTGACTATATATATAAAAGTAATGTTGTTAAAGAAATTATCTCTAAAAATTTTATTATTTTAATGCTAACCTGGAAATAGCAGGGAACTTTAAAATCAGATATTTGTGACCATATTACAAATAAGAAAGAAAACAGCTTTGGGATTGGCACATCCAAGTGTTCTTTTTTTTTTTTTTTTTTAAACCTATTAAGATAAAACATTTATAAATTCATTATGTTTTAAAAAATATTCAAATTGAAAGGAAGTGTAAAGTATGTTGTTAACAAATCACACATACATACAAAAAGTAAACTAGAATTTTATGAGATGGAAGAGATTAATAGAAAATGATAATTATGAGTTGTCAGGCCCCAAATTTTTGTTAATTATTGCAAGTAAACCATCATAAATCAACTTTCTTAAAAACTTAACCGTCTGCCCTGAAATAACTTGGGATTAAAAGCACTGTTTCCCCATACCCATCACCGGTGAAGTGGTTAAAGGAGTTTACAAAAGTTATAACTGTCAACTATAAAATAATTGAAAATTTCTCCAGAAAATTAGCAAAATTTTAATAAAGTACATCAATGTTATTATAAATTCATTTATTTTCAGTAAAAGATTCTGTACACAAATTAAAAAAAATATATGAATGAGTAAATTATTAGTTCTATCACAATAACTTTGACAATGAAAAGAGTTTGTGATACTATGGGGAAAGAAAGTTACTATGACACAGATGGTGCAAGAAATTCATTAATAATAGATCCTACTAAAAGCTAGTAAACATTGTCACCTTATTTAATAAATAAATTTAAGCAAATTTGCATTACACATTTGCCAACTTAATGTGAGAGAACTGTAGTGTTGATAAGAAATGTTCCAAAGTTCTAGACTAAAAAGGATACCTTTTTTGATGTTACTAGCAGAATGTCACTGCCCCAAAATAAAGCAAACAAAAAATTTGTAGTGCCATATTTGGTGACTTAACTCACATTTGGCATGAAATAAACAAATAAAAATCCAATAATAAAAAAATAGAATACAAAAAAATACATAAAATATGATTTGAACAAAGAATTTGTATCTGTTCTCTAACTTTTATGTACAGGGCTACAAAATGCAGGTCTCCATGCTAGATGCAAGCAACATCAAAAATGGTTTCCTTGTAAGTGAAATTGATAGTCCAAATGTGCCAAAATGTATTTTTTATAAAACAAACATAGTACAAATATTAACAACTGAGTTCAAGTATTTGTTAAATTAATAAACTAAACATTGCTGCTGCAATACTGGATCTTAATCTGTTAATTAAATAAATGTATTTTAAACTCCCATGAACAATTATTTTATCTGCAATTATAGGGCAAAATTGAGAAATTTCATTAGTGGCCACTTGACGGTAGGACTAGTTTTTTAAGTGGCCACTTTCTTTAAACTAGTGGCCACTTTTTTGTTTAAAAATACTAAATAGTAAAAATTTTATAAGTATTAATTTAAAACTGAATATCCCAAATAAATATGTTATATAAATACATTGGAACAAAAAAAGTAGAACCCTTGATGAAATGCTAGAAAATTTTATTCTCTCCATAAGAAAAAGTGGCCTGGAGGTGGCCGCTGGTAGACAATTTTTCACTGGCCACTTTTTCTCATTTACTGGCCCTGTGGCCGAGGGTTAGTGCTAATTTTGCTCTTTTTCTGCAATGTTCTATATAATCCAACCAAAATGCATAGTTCATCCAGTTCTGCCAAACTGCACAATCATCAGTTTCTTAAAAAGGAAATTGTTCAATATAATTCCATTTCACTTTAGGTGTACTTTTATTTACTCTGAAAATACAAAATAAATAAATAAAATAACAGGAAATATCATGGTGAAATATTCCTAATTTTGTAAAAATAAAATATTTTGATATATTAAAGTGTTAATACAAAATACATAAGAATTAAAAATTATAACTGATTAATTGGCTTTTAATTTTAAACTAAAATTTAAAAGAAGTGACATTTTTTGAATAATTTAATAATAAAAGACAAAACAATAATAATAATAAACATAAAAGAAAAAAATCAGTAAAATAATTTTGAAGAATAGGAAAGATTTTATCAGGGAGCTGTCAGTTTGTGCATGTTGCCATGGGGGGTTTTTAAAGAAGGAATAACAATAAAAAGTATAATAAAAGTAATAATAGAATTACATTACTAGAAATATTCACATTGTTGTTATTATTATCATTATTATTATTATTTGACAGTAGATATGGTAATTTTTAAGACTATTACAATATCTTAATAAATAAATGAACAAAATATAATGCAAATAGAATAATTTTTGGATGATCTTTTAAACTGGATAAAAAAAAAATATACAATGTTCAGAAGCAATATATAATAATAAACTTAAATAAATGCTAGTTGAATTTTAAAACATTTTTTAAATTTAAGAAGAACAAACATAAAACAACAAAACATTTCCATTTATCTTCCTTTTACCTTTTTTCAATGTCTGTTTTTTTTTACAAAGACTACTTTAAAATCTTTTACTAACTTTTTTTAACAGATATTTTGACAAATTTAATTTTTTGATTACATTTTTAATTTTTTCATTTACTTCATTTGATCAAACGAAATTAGAACTTAAATTTTAATAGAAAGATGACACAATGCCTTACATATATTCTAAGGGAAGATGAGAAAGAAAAATGAAAGGAGAAAAATCAGAAAACTGTCTTTTTTAATTTATTAAAATAAATCAGGTTTTGAAATTAAAATTCACAGGTCATACATTATTAGACAAAATAAAATTCGATTTTATCTACATATACTATCGCATAAGGCTTGGGTGCTGTTCAATTCATTTACAACAAAAAAGAAAACTGTCTACAAGAGCACTGAGATTAAAAAAGTGCAAAGTTATGTATACCTTGGACAGGAAATATCATCAGAAAATATTAAATAGGATCATAAATGAAATCAATAGAAGAATAAGAAATGGGTGGAGTGTTTTTTGGAAGAACAATATTATTCTGAAGAGTAATATACCTCTTTGTTTGAAAAGAAAGGTGTTTAATCAATGTGTTTTGCCTACACTAACTTATGGAGCAAAAACATGGATACTAACAAAACAGATGGTACAAAGACTACAAACAACACATAGAAGTGTAGAAAGATGCATGCTAGGCATAACTAGAAGAGACAGAAAGATGATAACCTGGATAAGAAGTCAGAAAAGTTTCTGACATTATTGAAAGAATTAAATAGCTAAAATAGAAATGGACTGGGCACATTGCAAGAAGACAAGTGACAATAGGTGGAGCACAAACATTTTACAGTGGTATCCCAGAGATGTAAAATGACCAAGAAGACAACACCAAGTAAGGTGGCGTGACGAAATCAGAAAAGTGGCCAGTGTAAACTGTATGATGAAAACATTAGACAAGAAACAATGGAAAAACATGGGGGAGAACTACATCTAGCAGTGGATCAAAAATGACAGATTATGATAATGAGATGATGATTCTTGAATTAAAATTACAAAATATTTTTGTTTTTCTGAAAATTATTTTTTTAGTAATGCAGTAAAAAATGCATTAAAAAGAAAATGATAAAATCCTAATTTGGCCATTATTTACCAAACTAAAAAATATCTACTACATCACCACTGATTTCTCAAACCTGACTTCTTAAAATAATATCTAATTACAAGCAGCATTCACTATTCTCTGCAAATGTTAAGCCAATAGAGCAGCTTTTACAAATGTCCAATTTGTAAAATATTTTTAAAATGATTCTTTTTTTCATAGAATATATGATGTTGATGTTTAATGCTGTACTTTTGTATTACATACCTATGTTACAGTTTTCTATTGAAAGCACTTTCAATTTTGTAAAAAAAAATAATTAATGGTTTCTAAAATTGAAAGTGCCCTCAGAATGAAGCTGTAACAAAAACTGAAAATATACACACACAACTGCTCAACTTCATATTCTATGCAAAAAAGAATCATTTAAAAATATAGAAATTCAAATGCATCTACTGCAAAGTCCCATTGGTTTAACATTAGCTCACGAATAATGGATGACTGAAGTAGGCTCTTAACTTTCTGAAGTCTTCTTGTGTAATGACACAGCCATGACTAATATTAATTCCTCCCCAAATGACAGCCCTTTGTGAATTTTCTACACGCTTATCATGCCTGTTGCAAATTTAACCAGCATAAACAAGTGCCAGTATGAATTAATTCTTCATGCATTTCTCTTCTACCCTTTGTTGTATGTTAATTTTGACCTGATGGGCATAGAAACTAAGTTCTTTAATTCTACACCATATGTTGCAAGAGAGCATAGCTTGCTATAAGATAATAACTCAACTTTAATTTATCAAAATTTTAAGACAAAATTTCTAATTTTGTGTTATTTTCTTAATCAGCAATTTAAAAAGAAGACATAAATTCCTATTTTTTATTATCTAATTAGCTAAATTCATGGACACTTATTAAGTACAATGAAGATTATTTTGTTATTAAATATATGAATGAAATAAACATCTATCATTTTTTTCTCTATAAGTAACATTAATAATAAAAAGGTTATTACTCTAAAATGCAGCCAATGAATTTTTTAATATGATCAAAATAAAAATATGTAACTGTATTGTAAAAATCAAATATTAGCACTAAAAAAACATTAAGTTACTTACATTGAAGTAGAATTTACAGCTATTGGAGGCAATTCCATTACATTTTTAGTAAGTTCTATACTTCGTATGCTTCCAAAAAAATCTGTTAGTAAAACATTATCTGGGTTGACAGGAAATAAATCTTTTCTGGAGGTTACAGTAGAAATGCAGACTCGCTTCGGACAAACTTGAAGCTATAAAAAATTATCATTTTAAATGTATCAAAAGCCTTTTTTTTTAAGACAAAATGAAAACCATAAATTTTATACTTACAAATTGACCCATAGTTTTAGTGCTCCCCTTATCAACTTTTTCTAAAAATTCTAGTGCATAATATGTATATCTGTCAATCACATAAACTCCTATAGTGGGATCTCCATGATGCTGTTAAAATGAGAAATTATGTATTAAGGTAAATTAATTTAAAAATTTTATACTATAAAAAAGTTTCCCAATGATTGGAGAGCCACAGAATGAGCTATTTTTCCCTTTAAATAAAGATGTTTTCATTAGGAAGTATGAATAAAAATGAGTAATATTGTAATACATATATAAATAATATAATTTAGCTATTTTGTCATACAAAAAAATATTTCTAAGCAATATTCAGTTGGCATTGAAAAGTTTTTAAGAATCTATATCAAATGCTTGATTTTTAATTCTTTTTTTCTTCTCTGTCAAGCCAGATCGTTTAGAACTGATTAAAATGTTTTTTCAACTGTTTGAACATGTGCATTAATCCTTCATCAATATTACAGATAGGTTTTTTGAAAATAATACTGGAATCAAGTTATTAAAACATTTCATAATGGGATTATACTTAAATCTCTTAACAAAATAATAAGAACTTATTATATTTGAACTATTCTCAAAACCAGAAAATCATTTAAGCTGCATGACTACAAACAAAAAATAAATAAATAAATAAAAACAGTAAAAATTGAATAAATTACAATGTAGTTTTCAAACAAATTACTTTTGAATGTACAATTCTATTTCCATTGAGTGGCACAAAAATGTAAATGTAAAATATTGAAAAATTGTAGTAAAAATCAAATTTAATTGACAGTAGCATCGACAGTAGGGTAGTGTGCATGATGATGACATCATCAAAATGATGTCATCATCATGCACAGCTACTTTTGTCCTTTATCATACAGACCAGTTATCATCACTTTTAAATTAAAAATCTAATCACAAATATTTTTTACATTTATATTTATAAAGCAATATTAATGAAAAAGAAAGGGGACTTGGTTCATTAAAATTTTACCATTTACTGATAATGTATCAAACTCAAGATTTAACCACTCCAAGAACTAATATATATTTGGTAACTAACAATATAAAGACAAAATATACGACCACTTGCAATGCAAATATACTGTAAGTATTAATAAGTACCTTGGTATTTTTAAATGTATATGCATAAAACAATTGAAACATCTAATTAAATTTGAGGTATGCATAACCCAGGGGGTAAGTGAAAATAATATTGGTAATGGCAAAAATCCCAACAAGTTGGAAATTGCATGCTACATGTAGCAAATGATATGTGTCCATACTATAAGTAAGTTTTAAAAATATTCAGATCTTAGAGTAATAGCATACAGTACTTTGGATACAATAGAGTATCCAAAATATTTTGTGTATCCTTGTAAATACCATCTGCTTTCTGTTATACAGGAAGTAACTTATAGTAATCCTAATAAAAGTATATCAATTTCATAAAATGTGAAATTGTTTAATATCATTAAAACATGCTCCAAACAATGTTTCCTTTCATATCAATATGTAATGGAATATTTTTGTTTCTTTGCACACCAAACTGTACAGAATGTATGTTTTAGTATATACTTCATAGATGTATATCAATTTTATTATGTTTGAAAGAGTGTAACACTATTAAAATGCATTTGAAACTATTTTTTTTTTTTTCATTGGCTGAAATGAAACAGAATACTTTTGATTGTCCTTATAATTATACTATGCATCCGATTTTCATAAAATTCGAAATAACATGACAGAATTATACAACAATTATACATTTTAAATTTAAAATGATTCGGTTGAGTAGTTTTTACTCTGTTATATGAATGGATTGTACAACAACTATAGGTGCTACATATTTATAGAATTGTGAACGCACTTAAAAATGGTTAGCAAAGTCACAAAAATATTAGAAATAGTATTGTAATTTGTATCAAATTATTACAGTGAACTTCTGTTAAGATGGATTTCTCATTATTACATACAAAAACAAAATCTCTGGTTATGGTCTACAGAAAATGCATGTAATAGACATCATTTAATATGTACTGTTTAAGAGTTCATTTGTTAAGACAGATAAATATCCATCAGGCCAATAAAATTCCAAAATATTTTTGATTATATTTTTAAGATGAAGAGAGTATAAATTTTGGCTTTGGCGTCATGGAGTAGCTATGAGGTCACCACTCACTCTCCAGTATGCTTCAATATAAACATGTTTCAAATATAGTTTTTTCTTTCTTTTTTTTTTTTAAATTGTTCTCTTACGTACTTTTTGTTGCTGTTACTGTTTTAGTAAAATAGCCTAAAATGGTTTGAAAAAAAATTTTTTTAAACCATATTGCAGTGTATATTTACATAATAAGTATCTTTTACTGGGATGTGAAACCTCAGATTTATGAACTCCTGTTATATTGGACTCTCGTTAGTATGGACAAAAATGTTTGCCCTTGACTATCTGTCTTAACGAGAGTTCACCATATGTGATCGTGATAAAAAAAATTTCTGAAGAAAAAAATAATGTTTGGATTATCTAGTTGAGTGGAGAGGGAAGGGAGAAATATGTTTATAAGTGTTATGTCATGTTATATTTAATTCAGAATGTTATTTAATTCTGAAGTTGATGTATTTATTTGAACTTATTTAACATGACATACTTAGTATTTTTACCATCCCCAAGTCTAACCTATTCTGTTTTGGGAAAAGTACGATCAGCGCCATTGCTTCAAACATCGTTTTTCAAGTAAATAAGTGATCTTGTCAAGCTACATCTGCTGTGATTTTAGACCACTGTTATTCGCCAGACACGGTTTTGCTGATGACTGCAGCAGCTGATGTATGACGCCATAGTTTGTGAGCCAATGGCGCTTCACGTACATAGTTTTTGCATATATTTTCAGATATGTATTTCACTTTTGTTAATGGCAACTTGGATATGTAGATTTTTCAAAACAGACTGGTATATAATGAGGAAGCACAGATTTGTTCTTTGCTATGCTTGTTTAATAGAATCATCGATTGCTTGAAAGCAGCAGATTGTTGGTTTTGCAATATCATGAAGACATTGTAGCTTAGGCTACGGCAAAAGTATGATGCAGCTCACATCTTAAGTTTTGAACTGCATCTTATGTTTTAATTTTTATGTTGTTCGGCATAGTTTGCTGAATTTTCATCTGTAAATAATGATTCATCATTTAACTGTTTTTCTTGTTAAACCCACGTCTTATTTCTGAAGTCTTCCAAAATTACATTTCTTTTATAATGAGACTCACAGCCTTCGCCCACTACACCGGTCAGTTTTTCTAAAGAAACTTTGAATCAAACGAAATTTTTATATCATATTAACTTTTAGTTTTATATCATATTTTAGACTGTCTGTCATCAGTGAAAAGTCAGTCAGCTAAACGGAAAGTTCAATGTTAGTCACCGATGAATGACATAGTACTTAATGTGTTAATAGTTTTAATCACATAAAAATTCAATCAGCAGAACCTTTAAAATAATGCCAATCTTTTGTAATTGGGTTCATCTCATTTAAAACAGCTCCATAAGTATTTAACTAAACAATATAGAAAGCAATATTTCATTCTAACATAATTTCTGAAAAATTATCCAACTAACAATGTAATTTCCATTAAAATCTATCTAGAAGTCTATCTAAAATCTGAAATCCCTCTGAAATCCATCTAAATATATCTAGAAAATGTGAAATATCAAACGAACTACACGATTTAAAAGAATTTGCTTAGTACCATTCAATTCAGAAAGTATAATTAAAGATATTTAGTTTTGTTTGATATAACTTTTACGTGATAAATAAAATAGTAAGTCATGGAAATTATAGCCCGAAAGTAGAGTGTTTTGGCTTTTTTCTGCATTTTTGACGTTTTTTGCGTCTTTGAATTAATTTTTTACTAAGAGGTGCTTGATGGACCCAATTAATTTTGACATGCACTGATTCTACTCTTTATAAGCTTTTATATGAGCATTATTTTATTTGGGTTCAGTGTGCGCTTCTACCTGTAAAAGAAAAAAATGTATCATGCGATAGAATCAAATGCACTACTATCGGAGCGCGTTCAGACTTCTTTCGCCGTACTTAAAAAGTATTAACATTGTTCAGACGTCAAAGTTGTTTTCTAAAATTGTTTTCGTAAATATTTATTAAAGAAATTACTAATAAATAATGCTTGGATACCAATGTCATAATTGTAAAGTCTCACAGAAAACTTTTCGTATCTGTTCTAACAGAAAAGTTATATTGATACTTAGATGTTCGGAAAATTGAGATTTACAGAGAGGTTCTAAATACAAATAATATGTATTTCATGCTCTCCATGCTCTAAATACTTCTATTTCTTCTTTTGATGTAACAATAAGATATTATGCATCAATGATTATTGTCAATGAGACCACAAATAAGAAACCTATTATGCATTTATCAATATCTCATTTTCACAATTCTAACACTTGTTGTATAGTATGTAAAGATAAGAATTGCCTCGTTACTGTAGCAAAAGCTATTGAAACTCAAGCCTTTATAGAAACTTACATCTATATTTTGTTGCGAAAACGATGCTGTAAAACTCATAATACTTGATCAGTAAATTGACTCTTCAAGATTTAAGTCCTGTAAATGAGAATACATCGATGTATGAAATACGATGCATGAAAAAAATTAAACCAATATCAGAAATGTAGCAAAGAAGGCCTCGATTTTGATACACCAGGACACTTTTCCGAAATCTATTATTATATTCTCATGGGTATATTTATGTCTGATTTTAACGATATCTTTAAACTTGTAAAGTCCAAAATATGTTCCTCAATAAAGAGGTCATCTCGTACTTTCTTTGCAATGTTACTTGTAAAACTTAGAACTGGCCTCTATCATTGTGTTCTGTCAACATAATTTAATATAAGAAAAATATTAATATATTCTGTAAAATATGAAAACCAGTCTTTGATTGAGAACGTTGTTCAAAAACACTGTAGAATGAAACACATCACCAGAACACAAGTTATTGAAAAATATACGAGGCCTTCAGCAGGAAGATTGTTTATTCCAGATGACAACAATGATACTGTGATGACTGCTTTCGATAGCCCGTACGTTTATATCCAGAAGAGTGTGAACTATTTCTTTCAGAGACATTCCTTCTGGCTATACAAAGGAAGACGTTTTGTTAAGCATATGGTATTCGTCATTACTTCAAACTACATTTTGGATGTCTTCGTTCCTTACTTCGCAAAAACAAATAACAATTACGCTAACATACTTACAAACAAATAAAAAAAATATTTATATAATATCAGAGAGTGGCTGAAGCCAAATGATATTGAGAGTATTGATAGATTTTACTGGGATTGTTTGGAACTTCTGCACAAAATTGATATTGAACATAAATGCCAAGATTCTTAATTAAGCAGCAAAGGGTTTTCAACAGATGATGCTAAGGGACACCTCTTGCAACCCAAATTTGATTTTTCAGCACACAATTTCTAAAAACTATAATATTTGGTTAGAAACACAGCAAAACATTATAACATAATAGTACTGTCAGTGTAAAGTACGTGAAAGTGTCATAGAGTGGTGGGTGCATGTTGTTTTCATATTATGGTTTCTGGCTTACAATACTATTGTAATCGCTCAATCAAAATTTAAAAAAAAACCAAATATTGAATATGTTCATACACTGTACAAGACGCAGCCGCTGGATGGTCTATTAATGATTCTGGTGAAGCAATTCATAACAAAAATAATCTAAAACACATTGTCCAAAAAGTCTGAAACTGTATGATTATTATTATTATTTATTATTTCCGATTTTTATGTATTGAAATAATAATCTTAGTAAGCTCCATTTATCTTAATTTTACACTTATTGTTGTATTTACTATTGATTATACGGATTAAAACTAATGACAATTGTGTTTATGCACATTAAAACACATAATATTTACTTAAATATATATATTATTTTCTCATCAATTATTAAACTTTCATCCAAGATATTATTTTTTTCTTACTTGTTATGAGGTATACTAATGAAAAAAATGTATGTCATGTCTAGGAGCTGATGGGCGATATTGACCCACCTCCTTTAAAAGAATAAAAAAAAAATAGCTGATAAAATAAACAAAACAAATTATTTAAAATAATTTATAATGATTTAAATTATGATGATATAATATTTTACAATTATTATATATGCATATTACTTACGGATAAAGAATCTTCTCCTATTTTGCTGCTAGCAACAGCGAGTATGTTTGGAGAATAAAAACGCAAGAACATAGATTCTGCTTGACAAGTGTCGATCATAAAGAAAATGTTTCGATACCTAGTTTAAGGAAATTGATATCAATGAAGAGTACATATAAAGTATGAATCAAATGTAGCATAAATATATTTTTAAGCACCTTATTCATTATCATTATGCACTATGAAAATTTCAAAATGAATTTCTAAAATATTAAAATTTGAGTCATTAATATCAATAAATTAAACTAATAAAAATGTGCTAAAAATAGGTGTAATAGAAAAAAACTAAAGTTATGCTGGTGCTTCTCAAAATAAAATAAGAATAGCATTTGTGCAATATCAAACACTTCATTTGAAATTTTAAAACAAAAATGCTTCAAAAAGTAGTATATTTTATTTTAACTTACAAAAAATAAATAAATAAATAAATAAAATTTAATATTTCTAAACATCGAACATGCCTTCATTCTGTCTATCAGTCTAAAGTCATTTGAAGTAAAAAGGAAAAAGAAAGTCATGAATTCTATAAAACCTTTTTAGCATTGCCATCTTTCAGCTGATATGAGCATCATACACACAGAAGCAGATTATGCATTAGGCTGAGTAAGCTGAGGCCAATTTATTTCTATTTTGGATTACTTTAATTACCTCGGCTGCGTTTTAATACACATGTGCATAACCTTTCTTGGAACGACTTGATTATCTCGTTGACCAAAAAACTAATTGTAAGATAAAATGCTAAAAATGGATGATCGTAAGTATAATTTTCACTTGATATTAAATAAGATAAATGTGTTTGGATGATTTATCAAATGATTTTTAATTCAAATTTTTATTTATATTTTTATTAGTGTTTTACCAATTTAACTGTTTTTTCATTATTTAAAATAAAAATTATGTCAATTTGTGTAATTTGGCGAAAGTGGATGATGGGTTAATTGATTAATATCTATTTCACACTTCTGACTTCCAAACTATGAATTTTGCACAGAATATTGCAAACAGACAGACAATTTTTCATTTTTATATGTTAGATACTGACATGGATATTTTAGCATTTGGCAGTCATCTGGTAATGAAAAAGTCATAATAAATTATTTCAGAACTTAGAAATTATACATATAAAAATGTTTTGTTCAAAAAACCATGAATGTCTTCATTCAGTAAATGAAATGTTTATTGTTATGTTAGACATATGTATTATGTATGCCACGCTGTTGATTATACTTTGTTAATTGAAAAATATTTATTCCATTCTCATTTTTCATATGGAAATTGTGCAATAATAGAAAAGTAAGTGTTGTGGAAAGAATTTTATTGCATTTTTAATTCTTGGCAACTGCTATAATATAAAATGTTTAAATTTGATAGGAAATTGCTGCAATTTTTTTTAATTAATTAAAAATTAACTATAAATTATTTTGATTCTGGATTGTTTTAGTTACCTCTGCCATATTTTAATACACATATACATAACATTTCACAATCCTGGTTTCCAAGCTATGGATTTATATAAAATTATAGGCAAATGTCTAGATAAATTTACATTTTTATATATCAGATTAATACTGACACATTAAAATTGTTAAAATACAGTACATTCCTCAAATCTAAGCATCTATACAAATGTAAACAATGAAACTCATTTCAGATGTAAGGCAAAATAACAGATTTTTTTAGTTTTGTTTTACCCCATGGGCATTTTAATATATAATTCTTAATAATATGACTGAATTCATGATTTTCTACAAAAGAAGTATGTTATTAAAATATATATATATACCAAATATATTTATGTATTAATCAAGCTATTTCTGTAATTATTATGATGTGAATAATTGAAGTTACTTTTGATAAAAGAAGTTTCATTGATTAATCTAAGGAAAATGTATCTCATATTTTTTATGCTTGTTCAAACATAAATTATTAATTATTTACTTGACTTTTAATATTTTAATAAGTTTTTAAATATCTTACTTTTCATCTTTTAAGTTTATTATTTTACTGGAGTATTTTAATATTTTACTATATTACAATCATTCATTATAATTCTGATTGCATTCAAATTACTTTTTAAAAAAATGTAAATAAAGCAATGACCAGAAATCTGCTAAATTCTAGAATATGTATAACTTCTGGTCCCAAGCTGTGCAGATCTAAGAGAGCCTACTTTAGATATTTAATATATTATTAATATTTTTACAACTTTTATAATTTTAATTTATGAAGAAAAAAATAATGTAAGCTTAGTATCAAATTTAAAAAAATAATAATTAGAATATTTTAGTACCTTCGCTTTTGCCACATTTGTTCAAATGCATCTGCTAATTCAACATTAGTTATTTCTTCTGAATCTTGAAATTTTAAGAAACCCTCACCACCATGACCTATTCAGAAATAAAGAAAACAATAATAATAAATGCAATTCATTAATCATGCGACAAAAGCAATCAAGTATATTTTCAGGAATATATATATATATATATATATATATATTAATGTAATTTTACATCGAAATAGAATGATTAATTTGCTAAGGAAATATTACAAATCAGTTTTCATACATGCATTAAATTTGGCTGTCTTCAAGTTTTAATAGAATTGAACAACTACTTCATTTCTACAATCTAACTAAAGAGCTAATAACAATGTCCATACATAAGTAAGTAAAAGTTTAAATAAAGATTTGTTTAGGGTACATATTAATATATATACATATAACTAAGGAGCTCTGCCTATAAAAAAAAAATTAACTGCAGGCTCTAAAAACATGCTAATTTGCTCCATTTAAAAAAGATTATCTGATTATGGAAGATTGTAAATATTATTACGACCAGCAGTGATCTTTTATAATTGGGTTTTGTCATTTACTTCCGTTTGGATTGAGAGGTAATTTGGCCCACCAATTGTCTTGACAGCTAATGGCTGTTTCTTGCAATTGATTAAACAAGATGAATTATATATATTTGAAAATGAGCTTGTATAAAATAGTTATGTAAAAAAATGTTGTCTGTCTGTATCATCATAATATACAGAAGAGAAATTTTCTTTTAGAAATTACAAGAATATGGGTTTTAAATTTTCTCCATTAAATGCTTTTCACAACTTCTTCTAGATGATGAATAATTGAGGAAAAAGAGTAAGTACAACTAATTATTTTTATCTGTGGCTTATCTTTATAATATCATGTATAATAAAGAGGTATAATCATCTTTATATGTATAAAGTGATAAATCTGTACTTTCATCCCTCATTACAAATTGTTTGGTGTATTAGCAACAAGAATAGTATTTGTATAATGTTGGCAAATGACATAAAAAAATTTACCTATTACTTTAGTAGAAAGTGAACAAAACAAAATAGTCACTTTCAGTCAAT
The DNA here is from genome assembly GCA_964019185.1 of Maratus speculifer. NCBI lineage: Eukaryota > Metazoa > Arthropoda > Arachnida > Araneae > Salticidae > Maratus > Maratus speculifer. The sequence goes on along the minus strand of OZ025289.1, from coordinate 271,786,536 downwards.
TCTGAAATTCATACGCAAGTTTCATAACATAATTTTTCATAATACATAGACAATTTTTTTAAGAACCTCACAATCTCCAAATAAAAAGAGGAAGAGTGTTTAAATTTTTTTCTGTTTAGAAATATATACAGTGTGTGTCAAATGTTTAAGCAAAACAGAAAATTTCGAAATAAAATTTTATTAATGAGTGAAAGTTACTTTCCTTTTCACATAACCTACAAATTGTAGTTTTAAAAAGACAGTTAACAGATTTATGCTATAAACTGTATCAAAACAACAAAAATGAGTGCGACAAAAGTTTAAGCACAGTAGTTTTGTAGTCTTTAGCAAAACAAGAATTTAAAAAACATAATGCAGTAGACGCCCTCAAATCCACAAACCTAAAATCCGCAACTCTCTAAAATCCGCACATAATTTACGGATGTAAACAATGAAGCATTCAGTTCAGATATAAGGACAAAATTTTACTTTTTTTGTTTTACATTGATTCCAAATATATTTTAATTTGTAATTTTTGTTACTATTACTGTCTTAATGTTTTCTCTTGAAGGAAAAATAAATTTATTTCTGAAAAAATTCAAGATATTCCTGTTATCAATGATAATCATAATCTTACCAAATATATATGTCTTAATCAAGCTTTTTTTTTTTTTTGTCACTAAGTGTGGCTAAACCTGGAATAAAACCTCCTTACTTTATTATTTTGATCTGAATTAGTATTGTACATTATTTATGAGGCAAGTTTCATTGAATAATTTATTCAAAATATATTTCATCTTTATAATGAACACTTAATCATACATTATAAATTAGACCTTTGTTTTTAATATTTTAATCATTTTAAAAATGATCTAATTTTTTATTATTTTAGTTTATTACTTACTTTAATATTTTATTATATTGTAAGCATACATTATAATTTCAATTGGATTATTAATTGCATTCAAATTACTGTTTAAAAAATGTAAACAAAGCAATGACCAGAAATCCGCAAAATTCTAAAATCCGCAAAATCTCTGGTCCCAAGCTGTGTGGATTTGAGGGAGCCTACTGTGTTTGATTATTGCTCCTCTCTGCTGAATTACTTTAAATATACGGTCTTCCATCGATAAAATGAGGTTCTATATTGTTTCTGGTTCAATATTAAACCAAATGTTCTCAATGGCATCTTTCAATGCTTTAGCTGAAGAATACCATTTTCCCTTTGAATAAATGCATGAGTGAGAATACCCCACATATTTTCTGTAGGATTTTAATCAGGACTAATTTAACGGCCATTTCAAAAGAGACACTTTTTTTAACTTAAGCCACAATGAAGTTGAGTTTGAGGTATGGATCGAAGCATTATCATGTTGAAATAATCATTTTTCTCCCCCCAAAACCTCAGCAACAGGAAGCAAATGATTGGCAAGTGTCTCTTGATAGTTTTCAAGAGTTTTCAGGACCACTGATGAAAGCTATAGATGTCTGACCATTGAAAGAAATAGTCCCCCATATCATTACAGAGCCACCATTATGTTGTCGGCTAAATACACACCTAGATTCTTTGCGAATATCATGCCAATAGCACTTAAACCCATCAGGGCCATTGAGGTTCCATTTTTTTCATCACTGACATTCAGCCACTTTTCACCAAATGACACATGCTCTTTGGCACATTGTAATCTAGCTTCTTTAAGGTTTCGCTTGAGACACGGTAATCAAGCCATTTTACGATATTTGATGTATTTGAATTCCAAAACTCTTCTATGAACAGTTTTTTTCGATATTTGTTCTACAACTGCATGTTTTATTTGTGAAAGGGAATAATTACCAGTTGAAACCAAATTTCTGATGTGGCTATCTTTGTGCAAACTAGTCATTTGCAGTCTTCCTGAACGAAATCTTTTTAATGCACTTACAATTTCAGAAACAGACTTACATTTTGCTCTCATAATGCAGATTTTTATCACCTCCTCCTCTGAAAAATTTTTCGATTTAGGCATTTTGTACTAACTCAAAAACAACAAATGACTGCTTCTTATACACCCAGAAATTGTTTGTGTGTGCAATCGCTTACGTCAGACTGCAAAATTTGCATAAAAATGATTTTGTGCTTAAACTTTTGACACAGTTATTTTTGTTCTATTCTTAAACTCAGTGGTTTGAAATAAAATTTAAAAGTTAATTTCAATGAGTATGGTGTTAAAATAGATATTATTAACATATACAAGACAGATATTGAAATAAAGTGAATATTTAAAGTTTTATTTTAAAATTGTTATTGTGCTTAAACTCTTGACATGCACTGTATAAAGTTTTTTGTCATGTAATATTTGGTTTATTTTCTAACCAAGATTTAGCAATGCTTTATATTTACCTATGCTAAAAATATTATATAACAAATGTCCTATAATTGAATGGCTAATTTTAAAATTCAATAATTGTTAAATGTGGACAGCTGGTAAAAAAAATTCTACAGGCAGGTGATGTAATGTGAGATGTCAGGAGATTTTTTTACTCAGACTCCCAATTTTAGTCCTAAATACTAGCGATAGGTAACACTGGGAGCAACAGACTCTCAACTGAGGCCAAAACCGAAGTCACTTAGCATTGATGTGAATGACACAGGTTAAACATATGGAGTGGATCTCATCTGCGAATACAATCCCATTCTTAAGGTCAAAATTCGGAACTAAATCATATTTTTAACCTCCTTCATTCACATCCATGTTGGGTGATTTTGGTTTTGCATTTGATTTTGAGCACACATTATTTGCAATGCCATACTATATTGCTGCTATTTGGAATTGAAACCAGGATCTGCACTAAAAAACTCATGACATCTTATTCACTTGCAAGAATTTTGTCAAAAGCTGTTCCTATTCCCCAGTTATTTAATTTTAAAATCAATCAGTCAATCATAAAAATCAATCAGTCCAACATTAATAAACATAGCCTTTTAAAATGAGATTATATTTCAAGTAAATAGGAAATTTTTATTTGTTTCTCAAAGAGTTATATGAATCTTTTAAAATGTAAATGCAGTCAATTCTGTGAAATCTGCACACTTAGGGACTGGGGATTTTGCAGATAATACATTTTGGCTGATTATAGTTCACCACTTTGTTTACAGTTTATTTTTTAAAGTCTGATTATAAAATAGGAACAACTAACACAGAAATTATACTTGAAAAGAAAAACACAACAAACTGGCATAATATATTTAACAACTAAGATTAAAGAAAATTTAAATACACATTCTACTGATTACCGTATTTACTTATGTATACTGCGCATGCATGTATAATGAACATCCAGTATTTTAGAATGAAAAATGGAAATTTGTGGAATCTGATATGCAAAGGAATGAATGATCAAATGAATTTCAGTAAATAAAATCGAAACATATGTTACATCAGGCTAGAAAAGAAGTCAAAAATCTTAACTTAAATTTTTTAACTTTATGTAGGGAGTGAGTATCATAATATGGTGACGTCACTTACAAACAAAATACTTGAAAAAATCTGTAATTCTATAAATGTAAAGTTGCAGAAATCTGTATTCTTGCTAAAATTTTATCTGTACACTGTACAAAAAAGAAAAAGAAAAAAGAGAGAGAGACGTGAGAGTGAGATAAATCTACAAAACAAATTTTTGTTAATCTACAGAAATCTGTAGCTTTTTAAACGAATCTGGTAAAATTATACTATACTAATCTTACTAAAATTTTATCTGCTACTTGGGTCACAGTTAGATAAAAAGTTTTAGGTTTCCTAGTTTCCTAGAAAAGTTTCTTAAGAATTTTTTAACCTCACAGATTTTTTTTATTTACAGAGCAAATCTGTATCTATTACATGAATTTTCACTGTTACCATTACATAAAAAGCAGTAGCGGTAACGAAGATTGCTAAGCAGTGTTTAAATCTCAGAGTAAACATAGTAAATAGAGGGAGAATTCCCTCAGTGTTTCTTCAGCCAAGATAAGAATCACGTGACTCCAGGCAAGACCGTTTCCGGTCATCGTAGTAATAGCATTGATTTCTATGGAGGACATTCGACAATTTTTTTGTTTGCGACTAAAAAATATCATGGTATCAAGTTGTTGTGCCTATGGATGCACAGAGAGACAAAGCAAAACAAGTTCTGTTACTTTCCATCGGTATGTATTTATTTTTTATTACTTTTTTTAATATTTAAAGGACTTTAAAAATGTATCATTCCAACTATTATACCGTTTACTCTTGTTATCATGATAAAAATAGAAAACATTTTACGTTTAATAACTTAAATGTATGTAATAATGCTATTTACTATCATCCAGTGTCATCAATTTAAATATTAAAAGTGTAAATTTGATTAATTTGAACCGTAATAAGAACATTTCTTATTACGGTGCTTGGCGATACATTTTTATCGCCAAAAGAAACTTGTTTTCATTGCTTTAAAACGTAAACACTTGTGTTTTTTATTTTTATTTTTATTTTAAATAAATTTTTGCTTTAAATGAATCGCATCTTTACTCTCTTGTTAGTTATTTCGCGTGAGTTCATATATCTTTAAATTTTAAAATTTGAAATTAATGCAGTTGTTTGAAATAAATACAAATTTCTAATATCATTTTATAATTTTTAATTGAAGTTTCTGAGAAAAAATGCACGAATTTGTTTTATATTTTGTCATGTTTTAAGAATTCTTTTTAATTAAAATTAAATTTGTGAAATATTTTAAAAATTATAATATTAAAATTATTAATAAAAAATGATGGTTGGAACGGTATATTGAATTTATTCTTTTTATGTAACAAACATTTAATGAAACAATGGTTATTTATTTATTTATTAATTAAGTCCTTTTTTTTCGACTTGTACTTGTCTTATATTCTTTGTGGCTCTTTCTCACTTATTAAATTCAGTTGAGGGATTTTAAAAAAGTATACTAAATTTAATTTTTTTAAGTAATTTCTTTGCTTACTTGTTTATATATGTATACTTTTGCATGCATTAACATTTAAATTTGCCAACATATTATACATTTTTATTATCATTATATACTTTTAAAAAAGTATCATTTATAAAATACTATTTTAATTCATTTTATGTATAGCTTTCCAAAGCATGAAGACAGAAGGAAAATCTGGGAAATGAAATTACGAAGAGAAAATTTCAAAACTACAAATTCTTCAGTGGTGTGCTCGAAACATTTTACTCCCGATTGCTTTGACAGAGAAAAATTTGGTGGTATATAGTTGAAAAAAAAAAAAAAAAAAAAAAAAAAAAACTGCGGTACCAACATTATTTGATTTTCCCAAACATCTGATTGAAAGAAAGGTTTTACGCAAGCCCTTAATTAAGAAAACACCTTTACTGGCCTCAAAATAAAAACTGTTCCATCACGTCAATCTTAAATGAGATTCAATTGCCTTGAAAATTGAAATTATCTTTAATAATTTTGTTACAATTAAATAACCTTTAAATATTTTTATTATCATTAAATAAGGCGGTGATTATTATTTAAAAAAAAATAGTAGTACATCCCGTAGGTAACAATGTGGCACTCCTCATTTAAAATTTATTTTATTGAATAGGCACATTTTATTTTAATAGAATAAAAATTTTGTAATAATTATTATGCAAATATGTTTTTAACATTAAAAAATTCTTATTAGTAGTCCCTGGGAATTCAGATTATGGATTTAGTGTATCGTGAGGTTCTGAAGATTGGCAACTGCTGATATAAATGAATTAAACATGGCTGAATAAATTTTGTTTTTTAATTCTATCGTTTCTAAAAGTGAAATTTTGCTTTTTGGACTTTTTCGAACTAATTTGTGTGCATTTATGCAATTTGTTTTATAAAATAATTTCAGTATATGTTAAAATAGTGCATTAAATTATTTGTAAATTTCCATCCTGAAGAAAAGTTGCATATAATATTATCTGTGTAAGTTATGATCATTAATGAATTATTCAATTAAACTTTTTGCGTTGAAAAGCATACAATTAATTGTATGTGTTGTTATAGATGTGTTTGTTTAGAAGAAAAACAATAAACATTTTGTGAATTTAGAAAATTTAAAGTTGATGTTTATTTTTAATTAAAATGCCCTTTATTTAATATCAGCATTTAAAAATAAAATAATTATCAAATTGTTTAATTTTTTGTTTTTAATTTACAATAAAAGTTTGGCTTGTTTGTTAATTTGATGTAATAATAAGCAAATAATTCATCACTTAAACTTTCTTTCTCTCGAAATTTCATCTTTCTTCCTCCCCCTCCTCAGCCTCTGATCTTCCAGCACACAAAGTTAAACTTCTTAACCAATTTCTTTATTTTTTTCCCGCCTATTTGTACTTTGTATTAACAATAAAAAATCAATTATGGCATTAAATTAAATATAAACAAATCCATGTAAAAGATTGAAAACTGAACAAAAATATATACATTTGAATGATAAAAAAAATTAAGCATGAAATAAATAAACATTAGCATAAAAATCCAACGTACATTCGGATTTCTTTTACTACTGATTTGTATTTCTGTCAACTCTCAAGTGTCTGAATGACAGCATAAAAATACTGCACTCCTGCCAAGAGCTACGATAAAGAGACAAATCTAGCATTACTTCTGGCAACCATTCATCGCCAAATGCCTGGAGTCACGTGAGTCATCCTGGCAGCATTTCTTACTGCAGGAAGCAATGGGAATTCTCCCTCTATTTACTATGTTTACTCTGAGGTTTAAATAATGTTACTACCGCTTTTGTATAAAAAAAAATGCAAAGAGTGAAATAAAGATGCAAGTGAATACTTCTATTCTGCAAGATTCCAGTTTTAATATCTTCTATGAATAAAGTTTTTGATTCATAGGTATATTGTGTAATTATATACAGGGTGAGTCATAAATATCAAAACAATAGGCTATCTCCTTAAATATTGCCCCTAGACCCATACTTCCAATTGCAAAGTTTCATAAAAAAGGGTGAATTTTTTGATAAGACAAGTTGCAATTCCATGGGGGGTCTATTTTAAAAAATACGAAAATTAAATTTTTATATGGCCCCCAGAGGATAAAACATCCAATTAGAAAAATTTTTCTTATTCATTCCTGAACTGAAAAAAAAAATTTCATCTTGATATCTTCAAAACTCAGAGAATTATGACAATTTTAATAAATCGTGAGGTTTCAAGGGATCAGACACAAATTGAAATGCATGTAATTGAAGAAACAATGTTGCTGTAATGGGTCCAGGAAACATTTATTTTATTTATTTATTTATAAAGTTGGAATTTTGAATGTTTTGTGATGGTTAACCATATAATTTGTAAGCATTGTCACATCATAAGACTTCTTAATATTTTTTTTCAAAAAAAAAAATTGAGTAAATTAAAATTGTTATAACTCAAAATATTATTTGTCGCGTTGAATTTTTTTTCTTTTGATTAAACGAAAATGTCTAATTTTCAATTTTAATTCAGCATTTTAAATAATATTTATTTAAAAAAAATAAAAGTATTTAAAATAGCAATATTAAAAAAAGTAATTTTTGTAAACAAATAATATTTTTAAAAGTAAATTTCCTGAGCTGAAAAGTTACCGTAACCGACGGTTATTGACATATGTCAGTTTAAAAATGAGAAATACTGAAATGAAAACATTTGATGCAGTAAAGTGCATTTAGTTTTAAGATGGGCAAAGATGGACTCCTAACGTTTAAATGCTGTATAGTTTCGATTTCAGATTTTGCTTAAGTTTTGCCATTTTCACCTTCTTTAATTACTGTTTAAATGCGTCAGTTGATTTAAACTTTATTTTTTTATCACGTCGATTTCAAATTTTTTGAAATTGCTGTGACTCACAGACAAACATTTCATAAAAACATGTTTTTCGGTATCTCTGAACCCTAAAACGTGTGAATTCATCGAAAACCGGAATTCAAAAATTTCATGAATCCAATACTTTCTTCTTGTAAAGATAGAAGAAAGCAAAAATAGGTTTAAAACCTTCATAAATTTTGAAACTGAATACAGTAAAACCTCTAAATAACGGACACCTCAGGAATGCAGAAATTGTCTGCTATTGGGAAAATCAAAGATATTCAAAAAATGCTAAGAAACGTTTAACATTTCATTAATTGACTTTTATGTGTCCTAAAACCTCTTTTATGTGATTAATCAGAAATTAAAATTATTTTTTAAGCAATGGGGCTAAATAAAACTGTACACACCTTTACCCACTGTTCATTACATGCTTGTGAAAAAACCATGTTACAAAAGTTAACATTTGCTTGCGATTACATGTAATTTGTTTTTCAAAGTAACATTATTTGACATTATAGAGTTCCGGTCGGGAAGGGGGATTGCACTTTTTGCTGTTAAAAGCATAAAATCTCAATTTTCCGAGGGGATATTTCAATGCTCTGGAAGATGTCCCTCCTGGGCAACCCCTTCAATTCAACTCTGAACGTGGGGGGGGGGGGGGATTTTCCCCAGCTCATTTATCACACAATTCCCTAATAAATTTAGAGGCCTTTTCACTTTTTTTTCATTTTTTTTCTCCTTAAAAAATACTTTTTCATCCTTTTTCGCCTTAGTGTCCACTATTCGGAATGTTCGTTATTCAGAGGTTAAACATACACAAATTTAGGTTTTGAGATTAGGGATTGGAAAATAGTCCGTTAAACAGAGGTGTCTGCTATTCGGGAGTGTCCGTTATAACGGTTTAACTGTAATATAAAGTAGATTTTTGAAAATATTTCTATGTAATTTATTAAAATATATTTCCATTGATTCCGATAATAGAAGAGTCATTTTCGCTATTACTATATTTACTAAACTTATTGCCTGAGCCAATAAGTTTTCAAGACACTTTTAATGAGAGTTTAATTAATATCACTTAATTTGATAACACTTTTAATAAGTGTTTAATAAGATGGTCCGTTCAATGAGTCGTGCCAGTTACGAAGTTGGCGGCAAGGTCGAAATATTGCAAGCATCTAGCATATTTCATCGAAGTTTAAAGCAAAAACCTATACGCTTTTATTTTATATCTAAAAGTTTAAGTGTTGTCTTGGATCGACATTTTACAATACGTAAATTTATGGTCGATCCCTTAATTGTACTTCAAATGAACTGATTTTGCTGCACTCAGAGGCATGCTTAAGTGGTGTAAGTCAGGAATTTTGGAAAATTTTGGATATTAATATCTTTCGGGGATTTGCAGATATCGAGATGAAATTTTTTTTGTTCAATTCAGGAAGGAATAAAGAATTTTTTTCTAATTGGAAGTTTTATCCTCTGGGGGCCGTATAAAAATTTAATTTTCGTATTTTTTAAAACAGATCCCCCATGGAGTTGCAACTTATCTTATCAAAAAGTTCATCTTTTTTTATGAATTTTTGCAATTGGAAGTATGGGTCTAGGGGCAATATTTAAGGAGATAGCCTATTGTTTCGATATTTATGACTCACCCTGTATAAAGGAGTAAAAAAAATATTCCGTGTATAGCATGCACTCAGGGTTTTTGCCCTAAATTTTGGAAGAAAAAGTGTGTGTTATACAAGAGTAAATACAGTATTCATTATTTTTAACATTGACACAACATAATGGTGGTTTCAGTTTTGGTTTGTTGTTAATTTTTTTTTTCTCTTTTGTAGTCTATGAGCACTCATTATTTCTTGGTCCAAGATAAAATTTTGTTACTCAAGGAAATTTAAGTATTTATATCCAGTTTATACTTAAATATTTATTCACTGAAAAATTGATAACTGAAGAAAAATATGTGCTGAATTTAACTGTATATCTTTAACTATTAATGATAATTTTCATTGTTTACATTCTAACTTGTAGTGTGGATTATACACCAGCCAATTTCACAGAGTTAACTGCAAAGTTAAATATAATATTTATCACACTTAAGTAGTACATAATGTAACTGTCACACAAATAATGTAAGAATATTTTTTTCATGTATAATTGCTAATTAGTTTATTTACTTTTTTTTTTTTTTTTTAACATCAAAACACAGAAAAAGAGAAAATTTATTTAAAAGAATAATTCATTTCGATGGGTACTTATTTAATTTCATTTCTTAGGCAAAATTTATGACTTAAAGAATGTTTATATGCCCAGAAAATAAACAAAAGAAGAGAAGAATTACAGTTGATGTTTAGGCGTAAGCATTAAATAAAGAAATAAATTTATTGATAGTAATGAATTTGACCTTGACAGGTTAATTACTGTCAAATAAAAATTCTTGATATTTCAAATTTCTTGATATTAATGGATTTGACCTTGAGAAAACCAATTACTGTCAAAATAAAAGTCTTGATTAATATTTATGACTAAAATAATGATTTAAAAATACTTAATATTGATTTATTATTAAATTATTGTTTATTTCTTGACAAGTTGACAGCTTAATTTAATTTAAATTCATTTAAAGAGATTTATTGGTCTTATAATTATTTTATGTCAAAATTAATGTTTTATTTATTGATAAGCTGTCAACTTGAGTAGTTTTTAAATCATTATTAGAGATTTATTGAGTTTTAATTATTTTATGTCAAGTTAATGATATATTTTTAAATTTATGATCATGTAATTTTATCTTTATGCTTTTTCTTATTAAATTTTTTCAAAAAAGGGGGCCACTCTTGAATCTGCAACCAAGCAGATAATACTTATTTTTTCTTGACTCTGCAATCAGGCAGAGAACTTGTTTTGAAAGCATGAAAATTTTGAATGTCTTCTATCGTAATTTTATGACTGTTCTCTAAGGAATATGTTTGTTGGCTCTGTATATCAGAGAATAGTCTAACAATGGATCTATTTTAAATATTCAAGTTATAGTTTATTTAATAAACATTTAGTCCTTATAGCTCTCCCATCTTATTTTAATGAACACATATACTGATACATCCACTTTTCTTTTGGTGCGCCTCAACCCGGCAGTGTTAAATAGTGAATAGTGTTAAATTGTGTGACTATTGTGCATGAACATAATTTTCTCCTTATAATTGGATTACTCCGAATGAACACTTGACTTGGATTACCTGAAATAAACAGGTAAGAAGCTTTATTATTATCAATTAGAAATTAAGAATTATTTGTTATGGAAAATTTAGAAAAACTTAAAGCAAAGAGTTCTGTTGAACGAACAAGTTTTACTAAGTTAATAACAAAATTAGAAACGATATTAGCAGATAATATTGATAATACAAAAACTGATGAATTATTAGAGCTTCACGAAACATTGTCTTTAAAAGAATCTACATTTCAAAAATTAAATCATGAAACTGAAGCTCAAATATCAGACTTAAAAGAATATGAAAAGGATATTGCTAGCAGTGAAAAGTATAATGATCAGTTGATAAGCGCTAAATTTAAAATTAAAAATAGATTAAGTAAATGCAATAAAGGCAATACTTCTACTATGATATCAGGTAGTTCTGTGAATGCATTGAACAGTTCTGTCAGTGGAACAGAAGCAAGTTCTTATTCGGCCATGAAATTACCCAAATTAAATGTTCCAAAATTTTCTGGTGAAATCGAAGAATGGGTAGAATTTTTTAATTGTTTTGAAACATCGATACACCAGAATAAATCACTGTCAAAGATAGAGAAATTTGCATATTTAAAATCTTTGTTATGTAATCGTGCATACAATGTGGTAGAAGGATTTCCATTGACAGAACAAAATTATGATACCTGTATTGATTTATTAAAGGACCAATTTGGTAAAGTTGATGTAATTATAAATAAACATATGTCTAATTTGTTAAACATGGAACCCGTGAAAAATTGCTCAAATTTAAATGCATTAAGAAGATTGCATTTAACTCTGCTCAAGGTAACTCGAAATCAAAATTAGTTCGTTTATTGCTTGATTCTGCAAGCAAGAAAAGCTTCATAACAAAAACATTAGCTCGTGAATTAAATTTGCCTGTTTTACGAAAAGAACATTTAACTGTATTTGCCTTTGGTATTGATCAAGGTCGGGAAGAAGAATATGATGTTTTCAAAATTAAATTAAGAAGTAAATTGAATTATCGCCGTTTCATAAATGTTGAGGTATTAGTTACAGATTTAATAAGCGCAACAACTTTGAAGGTTCCAAATTCTGATCCTTTAATTACGAAATATGTTGAGAGTAAGGGATGGAAATTAGCAGATCCTACCCCCCCAGGAATCAGCAGTGCAAATCCTTCTTGGAGCTGATTATTTTTGGAATGTGCAGAAAGGCATCGTAGAAGAAATTAATGAGCATTTATATGTAGCTAATACACTTTTTGGTTACACAATAGTGAGAAAAATTAACTCTGAAAGCAACAAAACAATTAATGCTCATCATGTATCGGTGAATGAAAGGGAAAATTTTGATTTGCAAAGGTTTTGGGATCTAGAATCATTGGGTATTTCTGATAGTAAAAGTGAACTATTTTCACAAAAGGATTTAGATGCAATGGATTTATTTAAAGATAATTTAAATTTTGTTAATGGAAGATATGAAACGAAACTTTTGTGGAAGGTAAACAAAAATGAATTGGAATCCAATTTTGATGTAGCTAAACAGAGACTTTGGAGATTAAAATCAAAATTATGCAAAAATGAATGGTTATTAAATGAATATAAGAAAATATTAAATGAGCAGTCTGATTTGGGGATAATTGAAGAATGTAAATTTGATAAAAATGAAGTGAACACATATTATATGCCTCACAGACCAGTAATAAGGGAAGACAAACTGACAACGAAAGTAAGAATAGTATATGACGTGTCATCTAAAGATAAAGGAGCAAAATCCTTAAATGATTGCTTATTTTCTGGTCCCAATTTAAATCCCAATATTTTGGATATTATTTTAAGATTCCGTCTTCACAAGATTGCCTTCTCAGCAGACATAGAGAAGGCATTTTTACAAATTCAGATAGAAGATGAAGATAGAAATTTTTTGAGGTTCTTGTGGTTTGATAATATCACTAGTAATAATCCCATCTTGAAGGTCTTCCGCATGACTCGTGTAACTTTTGGTGTAACAACCTCACCATTTCTCCTTTCTGCAACTATCAAACATCACATTGAGGGATATAAAGATCATTTTGAGAAAATAGTTAATATGTTAAATACTTCATTGTATGTTGATGACTTGTTCCATGGCGCAGATTCAGTAAATGAAGCTTTTGTTTTATCGAAAGGTGCAGAGAAGATATTGAGTGAGGCCAATATGAAATTAAGAAAATTCAAAACCAATTCAATGGAATTGAAAAATTTATGGAAAAAACATGGGATAAATTTTGAGGAAGACACCCTTGAACAAAATCTTTCAAAGATATTGGGAATCAAATGGATGACAGAAAGTGACACATTAAAATTAGATTTACAACCACTTTTGGTAGAATTTGATAGTCAAATTATCACTAAGCGTCTTGTTTTACAAACCATGGCGAAAATTTATGACCCTCTTGGACTCATTTCTCCCTTTGTAATAAGAATGAAGTTTTTGATGCAAGAAATCTGGGAACATGGAATGGACTGGGATTCTATGTTGCCAGATCCTTTAAGTGAAAATTTCAGAAAATGGTTTCATGAGGTTAAGGAGTTAGTAAATTTTGAAACGCATAGAAAATATTTTGTAAATAATGTAAAGCGAAATCCTGAAACTGCTCAGCTTTTTATTTTTTCTGATGCTAGTATAAAGGGATATGGGTCAGTAGCCTATATTCGTGATCCCCTTTCTTGTGAAACTTCATTTGTTATTGCAAAATCTAGAGTGGCACCTCTAAAAAAAGTTACGTTACCTCGCCTTGAGCTTCTTGGAGCCCTTACAGCTGCAAGATTAGCAAATTATTTAAGGGGGATACTTGAAATTGATAATGAAAATATATTTTGTCTTTGCGACTCACAAATTGTTTTGCACTGGATAAAAGGCAGTGCCAGTAAATGGAAACCCTTTGTCGCAAATCGCGTACGTGAAATTCAAGAACTTGTTGCTCCTGTGCAATGGAAATTTTGTAAGGGAAAAGAAAACCCTGCAGATGTTCTCTCTCGTGGTTGTTCTGCATCTGAATTGATTAATAACTCTGTGTGGTTAAATGTTCCCTGCTGGTTGAAGGAAAATTCTTTACCAATATTTACGCATGAAATTCCAATAAATCTGTCTGATGAAGAGGTCCTGCAGGAAAAACGTAAAATGCTTGTTTGCTCCGTATCCCAAAATATTCCTGAATTCGAACTTTTGTATAAATTTTCATCCTGGACCAAATTGAGACGAATTATGGCTTGGTGTCTCAGATTTATTAAAAACAGTAGATGTCCATCTGAAAAAATCAGTGGTTTCTTAACTGTTCAAGAACTTGAAGGGGCAACAAACGCTATTTTGAAATTGATTCAACGCCATGAATTCGGAGAAGAACTGAAAACGCTAAATTCAAAAAAGAACCTAAATTCTAAAAGTAAATTACTTCCTTTACACCCTTTTCTTGACGAAAATGGTATTCTTCGTGTAGGAGGTAGGTTAAAAAATGCAAACCTCTCTGAATACCAAAAACACCAAATTATCATACCTAAAAGACATCATGTTACAGATTTAATCATAAAATACTTTCATGAGAAACATCTTCATAGTGGCACTCTGTTAACAATTTTGGCCATTCGACAAAAATTTTGGATAGTTAATGCTAAAGAAGCTGTAAAAAGAGAAATAAGGAAATGTATTAAATGCTTCCGAAATATGCCACACCTTTCATCTCAAATAATGGGAAATCTTCCATCATCACGTGTAACACAAGCTCGAGTTTTTTCGAGAGTAGGAGTGGATTTAGCTGGCCCTTTTTTGATCAAACCTCGTAAGGGGCGTGGTGTGAAACCCTTTAAGCATTATATTTGCCTTTACATTTGTTTTGCAACAAAGGCTATCCATCTTGAAATTGTCACAGATCTTACCACTGAAACATTTTTAGCCTCGCTGAAAAGGTTTGTAGCTCGACATGGAAAGCCTCAAGAAATATATTCAGACAAAGGTACAAACTTTGTAGGAGCTGACCGAGAAATGAAGAAAATGATGGCTCGAATTGTTTCTGATGAAAATTTTCACGAATATCTGACTGACGAAATGATAATATGGAAATTTAATCCACCTTCTGCCCCTCACTTTGGAGGCCTTTGGGAAGCGGGAATAAAACAAATGAAAAATCATTTAAAAAGAACGATTGGTGAACAAATTTTAACTTATGAAGAGTTCTTAACATTGATTGCACAGATTGAATCCTGTTTAAATTCGAGACCGCTCGTGGCTGAATCTTCTGACCCCAATGACTTTACTGCTTTGACACCAGGACACTTCATTATAGGAGCACCAATGACATCCTTGCCTGAACCTGACATCTCCTCTACATATGTTACTCCCTTGGAACATTGGAAATTGCTGCAAAAGATTTTCCAGAGCTTTTGGAAAAGATGGTCTTCAGACTACCTCTCACAATTGCAACAACGAACAAAGTGGTTGAAGAGTAACCCGAACTTAAAAATCAATGACTTAGTGCTGATAAAGGAAGAAAACCAGCCCCCATTAAGGTGGAAATTGGGCCGAATAATTGAACTTTTTCCTGGTGAAGATAGTCATGTTCGGGTTGTTAAACTGAAAACTTTGCACGGGGAACTGAAACGCCCCATACAAAAACTCTCTCCTTTACCAATAGAAAATGACTGTGTTTGATTTATTATTTTCTTTTGTATGTTTAATTTTTGTGATTTATTGAATTATAACATATATTAATTTTTCTTTCTCTATTTTTAGTTATACCAATTTTAACTCCTGAGGACAGTTAGAATTGTTAGAATTCATATTGAAGTTGTTTTATTTTATTTAAATACTAAAAAAAAAAAAAAAAAAAAAAAAAAAAACTTTACATGTAAAATGTTTTCATTTTATTGTTTTAATATTTGATTAAGAAAACTGGTAAGATTAATATTAAATTTGATGAACTCCGTTCTTGGAGGCGGAGGATGTTTAGGCGTAAGCCTTAAATAAAGAAATAAATTTATTGATAGTAATGGATTTGACCTTGACAGGTTAATTACTGCCAAATAAAAATTCTTGATATTTCAAATTTCTTGATATTAATGGATTTGACCTTGAGAAAACCAATTACTGTCAAAATAAAAGTCTTGATTAATATTTATGACTAAAATAATGATTTAAAAATACTTAATATTGATTTATTATTAAATTATTGTTTATTTCTTGACAAGTTGACAGCTTAATTTAATTTAAATTCATTTAAAGAGATTTATTGGTCTTATAATTATTTTATGTCAAAATTAATGTTTTATTTATTGATAAGCTGTCAACTTGAGTAGTTTTTAAATCATTATTAGAGATTTATTGAGTTTTAATTATTTTATGTCAAGTTAATGATATATTTTTAAATTTATGATCATGTAATTTTATCTTTATGCTTTTTCTTATTATATTTCCCCAAAAAAGGGGGCCACTCTTGAATCTGCAACCAAGCAGATAATACTTATTTTTTCTTGACTCTGCAATCAGGCAGAGAACTTGTTTTGAAAGCATGAAAATTTTGAATGTCTTCTATCGTAATCTTATGACTGTTCTCTAAGGAATATGTTTGTTGGCTCTGTATATCAGAGAATAGTCTAACAATGGATCTATTTTAAATATTCAAGTTATAGTTTATTTAATAAACATTTAGTCCTTATAGCTCTCCCATCTTATTTTAATGAATACATATACTGATATATCCAGTTATGTTTAGATCATTTAATTCTCTTGGACAATTTATCATCATATACATATATGGTGCTATCAGAAGTCTCTTCTGTTCTTGGTCATAATTCCATACAAATATTATTCCATCTGGAAAACAGTTTGGGTATAAAACCTATTTTAAGAAAAATTTCACGAAGAATTCATTTCTAAGTTAAAAAAAAAAAGTGTGAAGAGTTTATTTCTAAGTAAAAAAAATGTGATGGACCTGCTTCAAAATTTTTGTGAAGGATTTATTGATAGATAAATAATAAATGTCTGTTATTGATTTTTTTTAATTAGGTTATTACTATACAAATTTTAATTAAATAGGACTAAATTACCTGTCATATAGATTAAAATATTACTATGTTCATCTGAAAGTAAGCGCTTTGACCTTGGTGTACTAGGTGGCAATCTTCCAGTTAATAAACGAATAAAATTTTCAACTGTAACCTGGAATTAAGATTAATCCAATGAGAAATCAGTAACTATTTATAGAAATAATAAACAAACAAATAAGTGGATTTTTCTGGTGGGAGGAGGACTTTTGTCTGAGGCACAGAACACATACTATTAAAATATGTATAATATTAAGGTCAATGTACAAAACACATTTAGAATGATTTATAAGTTATGCATTACTAAAATATTTTTGCAATTAAATTTCTGCTACAAAAGCATTTGATATGCTGAGAAAAGCTTTTAAAGATAATTGTTATAAAAAAAAAAATTAGTGCTTGATCGGTATAAAAAAATTTAAAGATGGTAGAGAACTCGTCATAGATGATCTGCAATCTGAAGGACCATCCACTTGTATTAATGATCAAAAGAAGTCAGAAGAATTGGTACTAAGAGATCACTGTTTGACAATAAAAAAAGAGATATTCTTGAACAAGTTTCAATATCATTTGGTTCCTGTCAAGCAACTTTAAAAGACTACTTTCTGCTATGATGTGCATTTCTAAAGTTGTTCCAGGAACAAGGAATTTATTTCAAAAACAACAATGTGCTAAATAGCACAAGATATATTTTCTCAAGACTATTCCTTTCTAAAACATATTATTTTCAGGGATGAAATTTAGGTATACACTTTTTATATAGAAACAACTCAACAATCAAATGAAGTGCACCAAAAGTTAATCAAGACCAAAAAGACCACATCATAGTTGGTCAAAAATCAAGGTGATGTTGATTGTCAAGGTTATGAATTATTAAATTCCTACTAAGCAGCCAGGCAGTCAATAAAAATTATTATCTGAGTGTTTTGCAACATTTGCATGACGTAATTAATTAAAAACAGTCTAAAATATGATGAGAAAATGCATGTGTTTTGTACCACGATAATGCACCTTCTCACAGTGCAATTTTTATTTATGGTTGGTTGTATAGATTTTTATGGCGCAAGGTCCCTTTAGGGACATGCTGCGCCAAAAACAAGGTTAAGTGGCAAACAAAAATAAAAGTAAGGTAAACTTTAAAAGATGAAAAATGTAAAAGTCACTTTAAAAGACTATCATACATGAGTAAAAAGATAAAAGCAAAATGATGATATGAAATTGCAATACAATCACAAAAAGTCAATAAGATAGGATAAAACAAAATAAAAAGCATAAAAAAAATAGATAACATCACGCGAACAGCAAAGTAGTGACACATGACAAGTTTTAGTTATGAGTTTTAGGTAGATTTCATATGAAACATAACCTATTGCAGTCACTCCTATATGGAATTTCTGAAAATTTTTTTTGCAGATCTACACTAATCATGATCTTTAGACCTCAAAACTACCATCAGCACAAAATTATATATATATATAGATATAGATAGAATGATAGATCTCTCTATATATATCACAATTTTATGGACATGACAACTTCTATAATTCTGCTCAGATCGCTTTAAACTTGTGGGGCATAAAATCTTGGTCAAGTTCATTAATGGGCAAAATCAGACTAGGAGGGTAGAAATAGAGAGGAGTTTTGTGAAAACAGAAAAATCCCCATAACTTATTAATCAAAATAGATATTGAATCAGTTTACAATTTACATTACTTCTAAAAAATGGGCAAAAGTTTATGCATGACAGATTTTTGATACATTTAAAAATGGGCTCAAGAGAGGGAAAAAAATAGGGTACCTACATTTTCAGATTTGGTGGGGCATAGAGAAAAAGAAAAGTTGGGAATCGCTGTTTTAAAATATTATGTCATGCAAATACAGAATTTTGTAATAATAACAATGTGACTTACTTCATACCCTCTATAATCAACTTCTACATCATCTCCATACACATTTATGTGATGATGAGCATTATTAAAGACTGTGGCAGCACGAGGATTCCGTGGATTACAAGCCATGTCATCAGCTAACATCAAAATAGTTCGGCTACATACAAAAGAATAAAATGTTAATGAAACATTACATAATTGAAAAGAAAGAAAGCTGCAATGAAGTAATAAGTAAAAGAGAGAATATTGTTAAACAATGCACTTTAGATATCCCATAATGAATCTTAAATTCATTATATAAAATAAATTAATTAAGAAGCTTTATAGATTATATTTTTTAAAAATTCTAACATTTTAAATTAAAAAACTTAGATAATTTAAAATATCAAAAGTAATTTTTTATGTAAAAATAAAAATATTACTTTCACTAGCTTGGTATCTTTTAGAAGTGAAGTAAGATAAAAAAATTTCTATAATCACGATAACACATTTATAACTATATCCTTTAATTTAATTATATAAAAAAAAAAAAAAAAGATAAAGCTAAAATACAAATCCAATCACATTTTGATGTAACACATCTTTTAAGCAATTCAATTTAACTTCATTTGTTTTTTCATTTACAGACTTCAGTACAGCATCAAAGTGTGATATATACAGTTGAACTTCGAAAATCCAGAAATGTCTGGACTGCAGCGATTCCGGATTTTAGAGGCCTGTTAAAAAATATTTTAAACTAAGAATATAATAACATACAAAAGACAATTCCCCTACCCCCCAGTATAAATAAACTACGATTAAACTGACGAATTAAAGAATAAAATGGGAGTAATTGACTATAAAAAAACTTTTGCTGAAATTAAATATGCATATTATAACAAAATAAATTAAATTATGGTACACAAAAGATAATACCTAAAATTATTTATTAATTAAAAAAATCACAAGTAAAAATAATGAAACTGACAAATTATTTTATGTAGATTTTTTAAAACATTTCAGTTATAGATAACTGTTTTACTGATTGCTGCTTGTGGTAGACTAGTTTCTCTTTTGTTTGATACTAGGTTTCATATTTTCATACTAGCTGAGCCACCCGGTAGTGCTCGGGCCTGTAATTATATTTTTAAATAAACCTGAAATTTGTATTGCAAAATCTCATAAAAAGATCCAATCTCGAACCGAATCCCCACTATCTATGGTACCGTTTAGCAGAAGGGCTGAGCACACACAGCAAAGGAAAAAAAAAAAGGGGGGGAGGTGTCTGGAATCTTCAGACATGCTACAGGCTCAGCAAGAAAAAAGCTGAACTTTCACAGCTCCATGGACCTTTGATGAAATTTGTATTTTCTTGCAGTGTTTTACGAAATTTGTATTTTTCTGCAATTTTTTAATGATATTAGCATATTTTCTCAATCATTTGACGAAAATCGTACTTTTCCACAGTCTTTTCGATGAAATTTGCATTTATCCATGATCTTTTAGTGAAATTCGGAATTTTTCTCACCTTTTTTCGACAAAATTTGCATATTTTTCGCGATATTTCATCAAAATTTGCCTATTTTTCACGATCTTTTGTCAAAATTTGCGTATTTTCTGCGATCTTTTGCCAGAATTTGCGTATTTTCCGCGATCTTTCATTAAAATTTACATATTTTCCGCGATATTACGTCAAAATTTACATACTTTCTGCTATTTTTCGGCAAAATTCACGTATTTTCTCGATCTTTCATCAGAATTTGCATATTTTTTTCCGATTATTCGATAAAATTTGCATTTTTTTCGCAATTTTTCTACAAAAGAGATTTATTTTCTGCGTTCTTTCTACAAAATAGATATATTTTCTGCGATATTTCTACAAAATAGATATATTTTCTGATATCTTTCGACAAAAATTTGCATATTTTCCTCATTCTTTCATCAAAGTTCTTGTATTTCTCCGATATTTCAATAAGATTCGCCTCTTTTCTGCGATTTTTTGACAAAATGCGCATATTTTCCATGAACTTTTGATAAATTCGAGCATTTTTCATGTTTTTGACAAAATTTGAGTATTTTTTTGCAACCTGTTCACGAAAATCGCGTTATCTCCCACGATCCTCAGAAGAAAATAGTATTTTTTCCGCAACTGTTTTTTTTTTTTTTTTTTTTGAGATATATTTTGGAGCAATCTGCACTTTTCCTGCAATGCTTTGAAGAAATTTGCTTAATTTGGTGTGGTTTGTACTCGTTTTTTGTTGTATTTCTTCTGCCCCCCCCCCCCTCCCCGACAAAAATGTTAACAAATTTTAATGCATATTTGCATCGATCAGGGATAATAAAATTCATCGCCGAAAAAGCAGAATTCCGTGTTTCTGCGGAAAAGTAGCATGTCTGAATCTTTTAGTTTCACATTCCACCACCAGGAAGCAAATTCTTTTCTTAACAAAACTGTTTCTGGATAAAAGACAGATATTTGATGAAATTATTATTCGAAAATAGGGGTAAGTATACTTTTAAAATTTATTGATATCTTGCAATATTTTGATATATGAGCAATAAAAGTCAAAGCAATAGTGCAGATAATTGCCACTCACAGTATGATATTGATGTCAAAGTTTAAATTAGCAAACATTTTTATATATATATATTTTTTTTATTATTATTTACGCATTAATCATTTAAGGTAAACAAAATATTTTGCCAAAGAATGGGATTTGCAGTAGCAAGGTGTAAAGATAAAATTAGCATGAACAATGTTGGCAAAAATGTGATTTAATGTGAATGGAAGCAAATTTTTAAAATTAAGTGTAAATTATCTAAACATGGAATAAAATGTTTCAATTCCAGCAAATATGTTTGCTGGAATAGTGCATACACACAAGAAATCCAAGTTTCAACAATGAAATTAAATTTGTATTATCTGACACCCCTTTAAAATATGTCGATTGGCTGCAAACACAAGTACAGAATTTTCTCCTTTAATATATAAACACTTATATCTGAAACCTTTAACTTGTCAGCACATGCATTTATGCCTACATTCGTATATTGGGTTCACAATGTAATTAGGGTAGATTTTATTCCAGAACGTATGCTGAAAGGCAGGTTAAAATTGGTTTGTTGAGTCTAAATCTGGATTACATAAAATTAAGCAACACTTTAGGAGTATTTTTTGATATTATACTGAGCCATAATTAGAGATAAGTCACACTTTTCGATGAGAGATTATTTTTTATGTGAGTTAGAGTTTTTATAGCTACAAAAAAGTAAACAAGTACTCAATTTTCTTTAGCATTTTAACTAAAATGTCTAAAAAATGTTTTAGCTTTAATCAATTACTTTTAGCTTTTTTCAGAAGGGAGAAGGAGGGGAGATCTATGACAATTCTTACTTTTGAATTTTTCTTGACAACTTACATCTAAAATTACAAATTAAGGTTAATTTTAATTTGACATATTATGGATTTTAATATGGTACAAATGTTCAGGACTAAGTGCTGTTATTGTGTTTTATTTATTTGGCTTTGCTAAAGGAATTGAAATTTTTATGTGATAGGTATCAAATTTAAAATCACAACAAGATCTCCAAACTTTCTACATTACATCAACAGAACAATGAACTTTTTATGAAGGATAATCAACATGTTTTATAATTGCATAAAATATATGTATATATATTTTTAAATTATTAAAAATATTTTTACCTATCTGGTATACCAAGTCGCTTTACGCTTCTGTAAATGGATAAAACATTTGCTACATGTCTGTAATTAAACCAAAATCTAGACGTACATACTAAGACAGCCCAATTGTTTGTATGACCAGTATTGAAAAAATTAGAAAAGTCATCAGATTGTGCCTATAAAATATACATATTTTTTCTTAAGATGACAACTCATAAAAGAATTATTTTATGATACAAATATATATACAATACAGTAGACTTGCTCAAATCCACACAGCTTTGGGCCAGGAGTTTGTGAGGATTTTAGAATTTTGCAGATTTCTGGTCATTACTCTGTTTACATTTTTTTAACGGCAATTTGGATGTAATAATGCAATCGAAATTATAATAAATGTTTACTATATAATAAAATATTAAAATAATTTAAGTAAAATAATAAAAATTAAGATAGTTTTAAAAAGGATTAAATTATTAAAAGTGAAGCTCAATTAAATAATAATACAAGATTAAATATGAATAATACAGATGAGATACATTTTTCACAAATTATTCAATGAAACTTGCCTTATAAAGGTAACCTACTAATGCACACCATAAATCATAATATAAAGAACTCTTATTTTAGACTCAGTCAGACTTAATAGCAAAAAAAACTTGATTAATACATAAATATATTTGGTAAAAAGATTGCAATTACCACTGAAAATAATTACACATTGAATTTTTTTCAGAAATAAAGTTATACATTCTTTCATGAAAAAAAGCATGAGTTTAGTCATATTAATGAGAACTGCATAGTTTAAATATATACAGAGTGGTACAAAAATAAAAAGTACATAATTCTGTCCCTACATTTGATTTGAAAGTTTCCTTATTTTTATATCTGCAATAATGTGCAGATTTGAGGAAGTCTACCGTATTACATTTTAACAAAAATTACAATTAAAATTGTTATTTATGTATTTAAACATTAGCAGACAGTAAGTTGTGGATAAACAACATAAATTGTTATTTTGTTCATTTTTGTTGACTTATCAAAAAAAAAAAAAAAAAAAAAAAAAAAACTAATTTATAAATGATATGATAATCATAAGATTTATGAATCTTTTGAACGTCAATTTGCCTGTTAAGGTCGATTTTTACTTTGTTATTAGAATTATTTTAATGTATATTTACTATATAATAGGCTTCACAATAAAAGTCTTTTAATTGTATTAAAATGGTACTACTTGCTTATCCTGTCGACTAATTTTGCCAAATTTTACAAATTGATAAACTATTCCCCCAAATTAAACAAATTGACACAATTTTTATTTTAAATAACAAAAGAGCAAATAAATTAATAAGAATACAAATAAAACTTCCTATAAAAAATCACTTGATGCCATAACAAACATGTCATACGAGTTTATTGTTACATGAAAGTCACAGTTTTGATCATCATTATTGCCATTTAATCTTTTAGTTTGGCAGTAGCTTTCTGGCCAACAAGATAACCAAGTAGTACCATTAAAACTTTTAATCTTCCCCTTTCTTCTAATTAAAGCTTGGAAAAAAAAAATCTGTCTTTTTTTTTTCCTCTAAAAAATCAATCTATTAATAATATCATTAAAAGATAATACTGCAGATGTACATTTTCAAAACAATGCAACTACAGTTTTAATAATGAATAAAATCTAAATTGAAACTTAACTATTTTGCATCTCATTCATTTTAACTTTGTAAGTATTTTGTCTAACCTATGTATTCCAAACAATGAATAAATGTACAAGAAACTAAAATAATCTTAAATACAGAATACTGTAATTTGAAATTCAGTTAAACATGATACATCAGATTAAGGTAATTTTTCATGTACTTGTTGGTAAAAATTATTTGATCATTTAAAAAAGGCAATATCAAAGGAACAATATATAAAAAAATAATATAGTAACACAATATAAGGAAATGAAAACAAATTAAAATTTCAAATGTAACATTGCAGTATATTTAGGATTTTTGCAATTCAATGCAAAAAAGTAGGAGTAAAAAGCATTTTAAGGTGCCACAAGCAAACCACATCAAGTTTGTTAGAAGAAAAATTTAAGTACGAGCATTAAGAACTTTACAAAATTACGATAATTAATATAGAACAAAGATTAATATAATATTCGTTCTTTTGAATTAAACTCAGTTGTAGATTTTTAAAATAAATTAACTATCATATAAAATAGAAAACTTCCGGGTAACAAAGACAATTTTTGACAGAAAACAGAAAAATTAACTTTCTAAAAGTTTTTAGACAGTAATAATAATAATAATAAATGAATATAACATAAGAGTCAAAATAAAGGAAATCATTGCCTTACCGAAACATTTAAAATATTGAATGCGGTCAGAAAGTGAAAAATATAAGGTAAAATAAAGAGTGCTTTACTAGTTAAATGTACCATATTTAAAGGTTAACTGATGGGTTAGATTTCTTTTATTAATGAGTAACAAAGTTATTGACTACATATGTTTACAAACAACCGGAAGTTTTCATGGAAGTCGCCATGTTTTAAAGTTGAGTTGAAACAACATCAAATGCTCAGGCCACATGCGCGCTCCGGAGACAAGAAAATGGAGTGGAATAACAAAACTTTCAGTGCGTTCAGGTTCTGATATTCTGGATCCAGATAGATCTTTTGCTGTTAGTAAAACGAGGTTGAGTAATCAGAATGCAAGTTTCTGATTGGTTACTCGCAGAGCCCGATCAAGCTGAAGTTGGGCCCAGGGCCTGTTAAAAAATTGGGCCCCCCTACCTATTCATTTTCACAAAAGGTTTATTTGGCGAGTTGACCAAGGTGTTTGGGTGAAAAGTACATAAGTTAAAAGTTTCTAAAAATTTTACTGAGTAACTTAGAATATTTAAATTTTACATTTAATATTTTCTAAAACAATATTATTTGAAAAGTATTTGATTAAGGGGGAAAAAATCAGCCATATAATTTGTGGGCCCCTGAAATTAGTGGGCCAAGGCCCAGGAGGCCCGTGCATTAATCAGGCCCTGGTTACTCGTAGATAAGGAATGGGCTCTATTCTCCGTTTGAGTTCGAGGCTGTATTTCGGCAATATTTCCCCAAAACACGTGACCTCACGTCACCAAAATATGCTCCGTTACTACTCTATGGCATACAACAACGAGTGGGGAAACGCGGCGTTGTATAATTAATAACTATGATATGGGGGAATGTTTCCCCAAACCACGTGACTTTGACGTCACAAGAATAGGGTCCATTGAATAGATAACGAACTTCTTTGTTCCATCAACTCATTCTTGAAGCATATGCTTCAAGGATATAAATATAAATATTTATATCCTGGATATTATTTATATCTCGGATATAAATATTTATATCCGAGGTTCCATCGTCAAAAGGGTGTCTTTTTCTGTAATGATCCCTTTCTTGGCAATTTTTTATTTTCATTCTCGTAATAATAAAAGAAACGTAACGAAATAGGTTCTAGTGGCTGGTGGGAGAAGCAGGTTTGGCGCGCATTCATCCCACCACCACGTGATAATGAGGAGGGTGATGATGATGAATGCTTCAAGAAAAAGTTACTATTTCTGAGTCCAGTTGTATGAGAAGTTTATGGTTACTCTATTCTTCTTAACAGTGAAAAATCAGTCTAGATCCCGGCTTTTGAGTTCATTTGATTAGCATACTTTATTATGTATTTTGGTCTGTTATCCACATGCTACTTAAAAATGCAATAATAAAAAAAGGAAATATATATACATAAACCTTCTCTGAAAACTTGTCTAACTAGCGCTGCAAATTCCATTGAAATCCATCCAGCATAGTAGATTACCAATAAATTTCGAAATATATTGATGTCACAATCTTGGTTTATTAATAACACTCTATTTATCACGAGAAATATAAAGCAACTGGTAACTCATTTTTAAAAAATTAAAAAGGAAATTGTTAAAAAGTTAAAAAATTTTAGATCGCTAATTGAACGGTTAATTTGTTAAACTGTATCAACCAACCTACTAAACAAAGTCTAACCAATATAACAAAATATAAACACTAAAAGCACAATGAACCCTATTCTTGAGACGTCAAAATTTACGTGTTTTAGAGAAACATTTCGGAAATCACCAACAGCCGCCATTACATTGAGCCAGTGTTAAAGTTGTATGTTATCCTTTTAATTTCACTTTTTTACTATGCCTTCTTATTGCTCTGCGTATCAGCGTATGGATGTCAAAATAATGGTTACATGAAATAATTTTCATTCTTTTCCCAGAAATGGTTGGTTCAAGTAAAAAGAGAAAACTTCATACCAAAAACACATTCAAAGTTATGTTCACAGCATTTTCCAAAACGAGATTTTCGCCAAATTGGCCTTAGAAAAAAATCAACGCCAATGTGATTCGTATATGACATTTGTGCCGCATTTTAATATAAAAACAGAATTGATTCGTATGAAAACAAAAATAAAAATTCATCAGGTTTGTTTTCAGAGCTATTTATATATTTTGGCATCAGATCCTCCGTTTTTGAAGCCAGAATAGCAACAAGCTTTGGCAAACCATTAATTAGCAATAATTTAATTGACCTAGAATCCTTCAACGTACCTTCAAAAAAAGCTGACACATTCTCACGTCCGAATCATCATGGAGCGCACAACTCACAGTTCTTGTTTTACGCCAAACCGGATTTATTACCGGTACGTCCTTACCTTACGTCTCAAAGGCTCAAATAAATGTTTATAAAATTTAAAACCGTATTTTTACTCTTATCTTTTAAGTTTCTTGTTGTTTTTTCCATTCTTGCCTAATTATTCATAAAATAATAACTGTGAAAAGTATCGGCATGAACGTTTGCACTTGATAACTTATACATATCTTCTTGTTTTGTACAATGGAAAAAATTAACATTAATGTCAATCTTGTGTTAAATCAGTCTTTGAAATAAACTATTACGTGACGGAAAAACTCGGTTACGCCACTTAAACTTTTTTAAAAAATTGCTATATGGTCTTTCGGCGCTATTTTGAATTTATTCGCCAAACACACCAACCAGAACAAAGTAACGAACTCTCCTGCTAAATCTTACCCTGATCGCTTAAAATTGTTGATTTCATTATATGGACCTTCAGAAAAGCAAATAAATAAAATTATGAATAAAAGTATCATATAACAATGGCTAGCATAAATTTAAGAGAGACCAACTTTTTTTTTTAGAGGCGGCTTGTAACGTAAAACAACAGAAATTTAATAAATGAAAAAAAAAATATTTTACTTCGCGCGTCAAAATAGATGATAAATATGATATATCAAAATAAAAAAACAAATAAGCATGTTTTCACGTGATTTATCTAATCTATATGTTACATATACAGCAAATTTTATATTCATTTAAACTTACGTGCAACAATTACAGGAAGAAACCACATTAAGAAAAAGACAATGTTTAGCTGGAGATTTAAGACAAAAATTCGATTTTCTCAGCAACCGTTAAACATACAAAGAAGAAAAAAAAGCTGTTTTAAGTTTTACCATAAGGATTAAAATAAACCAAAAACGAAGTTAATCCATCCACGGGAACGTTAACAAGACTTTGTTGAAATTTTCGCCTTCATTTTTTCGTTTAAAGTTAAATAAAAAACTACAGTAAGCTGCAGTAATTTTTTTAATGCTATCATTTTATTCGTCTCGTCGAGTTCTATCTTTTAAAAAAAATTTCACTGTCGTATCTCAACTGGTTCGCCAGAAATTTTAGAAAATCATTCGCACTTTCTATTTCTTAAACATATTATACCAAACGCTACCGCGTTTGCTATGATATAAAGGCCAAACGTATCTATGCGTAACGCATACGTCATTTTGCGAATGGCAACACTTTCTGATGAAATTTCGCTTTTTCAGTTTTCGCTACTGTAAATTTTTAAACTTTATAGACATCGCACATTTTTAATCATGACACCGTTGTATAGAGAAAAAAAAATGTACTTTTAAATGCAATTTGTTTGAACAATATATCTATATTTGTTTTTGAGATATTAATTTTTTTGTAGTTTTTAATTCAGTTTTTCTGGAGGTGGCAACCTTAGTACTACATTTCTATACGAAGTAAAGAGAAAATAACCATAAAGTAAAATCAAAGTTTAGACAGGACTTATAGTAGCTGTTAGTGATGCAAAAAATATACATCTGAAATCCTTTACAAAAAGCCCAATTGTAATTGTGTGCTTTCCAAAAAAGAAGAAAACTTTTACTACTACGGTTTTTAGTTTATAATTTACGGTTATTTACAGTTACAGTTTATAATAAAATGCAATGTTACTTTAGAATGCTTTAATATAAACATATCGTTTTCATTCAGTGAAAAAAAATGCACAGTTGATATTAAAGAATTTGATATCTGTTCCATGTGATTTTTTTTGTTTGGGCCGAATAACTGCATTTAAATTTAGTGATAACGCGCATCATATTGCCAACTGTTTTTACGTTATACTGCACTTTCATTTATCTCTTTCCTCTATAGGAAATAGCAGGTTACCATTCGCGTTTGAAATGAAATAGACGCCCTCTTGCGGACAAAGTCTGAAACGAAATAGAACTGATACCGTGAGCATCTTCCGCTGAAATCAGTGTTTTAAAGGCCGATAAATAAATAATCAATTCTATAATAAATAAATAAATAAACAGTTCTATAACGCATGCAACGTTGGGTTCTTTGTATTAAAATTATCTAAAATCAAAATTTTATACACAAAATTTAGATCTATAATATAAAAAAGTACATTTGACTTACATATGGCAAAATAACATGACAGCAACACAATGCTTGCATGATTCGCTTGCTCCAGCTTTGCAAGAGCAAGAAAATTTTTTTATTTTCAAATTTTTGTTTTCCTTTACTAGCAAACCTGAAATAATATGAGGATTTCCTTTTGTTTGGCTTGTTTGTAAACACGAGCCTACGATATCTATTTCTTCTTCTTTGTATTCTTTAATGCCGCACATTACTAATCACTTTGAATCAATAATTGCTTCAGCTTCTCTAAAGCAATTACTAGATTTTCCAGCATCTAGAAATTCTAAAATTGTCGATATTTGTATTTTATCTCCCATAATTAAATAAAAAAGAAAAAAAAAACTGCACTTTAAATAGTTCTTTAACCCCCTGACTGCCCAGCCAAATGGTAATATTGTAATGTTGTTTTCTCTGTAATTTATAAAAAATATAAAAAAAAGATGTTTTTTTCCAACCTGATGCAAAATACGTTATTAGTATCGGTGTATAGTCTTTGATAGCATCAATCCTAACTTAAGTTTTCAGAACTGGGTTTTATTTGTGGAATTATACTAATTTAAATATTGCTTATGTTGCAGTGAAAACTGCAGCTTAGTGTGTGAAAAAATCAGCCGGCGGCAGTCAGGAGGTTAAACGGGTTTCGCTATGCTACAGCATGGAACAAACAGCAAGCACCACGTAAACAAACGATTATCAGGTCTATGCAACGCCACCTTTCGGTCATTACAAACGCGAATACATTTTTGTTCCAATTTTCTCATTTCAACATAAAAAAAAAATTAATTAAAATATCTATATTTCAAGAGTATCGTCTGCTATAAAATCCGGCGTGTTTTGGTTTTATTTCGTTTTTATACATCAATTAAATGATTTTTAGTTTATTGCAAACATACTTTACAAAAAAAAAATTCTTTTTACAAAAATGTATTTTAATGAATATTTTTTTGGATTACTAGGGGGGCCCCGCCCCCCTGCTCGCTATGCTCGCCAACCCCCCGCTTAATCGCTTCGCGATTCCAAATTATTGGCTACCCCTGCTTGCTGCGCTCGCCAATGCCCCATGGTGTGAATAAGCAGTTGCATACCTTTCAAATGATGTGTCACACGACTGGTGTTGTAAAGAAAATAAAAATGTGCCCAGTGGGGGGCAGAGTGGGAGGCGACACAAAAGACATCCATAATATGAATAAGCAGCTGCAGACCTCTCAAATGATATGTCACACGACTGGTGTTGTAAAGAAATTAAAAATGTGCCTCCCCTGGGGGGGCAGAGTGGGTGTGACACACAAGACATCCATAAAATGAATAAACAGTTGCAGACCTTTCAAATGATGTGTCACACAATTGGTGTTGTAAAGAAATTACAAAATGCTCCCCCTCTGAGGGCATAGGGGAGAGTTACACACAAGATATCCATAATATTAATAAGCAGTTGCAGACCTCTCAAATGATGTGCCACACAATTGGTGTTGTAAAGAAATTAAAAATGTGCCCCCCTGGGGGGCAGAGTGGGGGATGACACACAACACATCCATAATATGAATAAGCAGTTGCAGACCTTTCAAATGATGTGTCACACAACTGGTGTTGTAAAGAAATTAAAAATGTGACCCCCCTGGGGAGAGCAGAGTGTGGGGGTGACACACAAGACATCCATAATATGAATAAGCAGTTGCAGACCTTTCAAATCTTGTGTAACACGATTGGTGTTGTGAAGAAAATAAAAATGTGTCCCCCCTGGGGAGCAGAATGGGGGATAACACACAAGACATCCATTATATGAATAAGCAGTTGCAAACCTCTCAAATGATGTATCAAACGACTGGTGTTGTAAAGAAATTAAAAATTTGGCGAAAAATTACAGTTATCGCCAAGTTGGCGTCACTTTTGACAACTAATTTTGGTCGCCAACTTGGCGATATATGGTAACCTTTCCTCTCTTTATGGTAACCCATACGGCGATGCATAGACGGAGCCCTTTCCTGATTGGTCTATTCGAGTCATGGAAGGAGTGGACAACCCAGATTCGTTAGTTCCGGAAATCTTCCACATCAGCATCATTCCAGGAGTCATTCCTTTTAAGGCTAGTTTTTTTTTACTATAGAAGGATTTGCTCAGAATTTGTTTAATTCACATCAAAAATCTGAAGGAATACAGTTTCAATAATTTTTGTAAAATAACATTTTTTGAATTTTGGAAAAAAAATAATAATGACATCTGATAACACATGGAACTATTGAAAGAAAAAAAAATGAAGGCATATGAATTATTTTACTATCGATATGTCTTGCTGAGTTTTTTTAAATGATGAAATCGCTTTTCTGTTGGATTTCTGACGTCAGATGCATATTTTTCTATATATGTCGTATAAGACTTGGCTGTAAAAATCGAATGCTTTAGCGGATGCAAATGACGTCATTATATGTTTATATAAACGTGTGTTTAAAGTCTTAAAACTAAAATATATTTTGTAGAAG
Source organism: Maratus speculifer (assembly GCA_964019185.1). Lineage (NCBI taxonomy): Eukaryota > Metazoa > Arthropoda > Arachnida > Araneae > Salticidae > Maratus > Maratus speculifer. The sequence goes on along the minus strand of OZ025289.1, from coordinate 271,754,629 downwards.
TACAGTGTCTCACAAAAGTGATTAGACACTTGTGCTTTATAAAAAGAAACTGCAATAAAATAAATAAACAAACATGTGCAAAATTTTTTTGGGTGTGTTTCATATTTAAAGTTAGTAACAATTATTACATAACATACATTTTGTCAAAATATTAAAATATTAATTTAGCAAAAATACAATTGTTCAGAACGGAGCAAAAAATGGCTCACATAAGTGATGGGACACTTACTTTTCCATCAAATATTTATCCAAAAATTTTACTTTTTAAAAGGTTTTAATATTTTGTTGGATTTCCTTTTACTTTTAAAACATGATTTAATCTTTTTGGGATGGATTCGACTAATTTTTTTGTGATTTCTGGAGTGATTTTACCCCATTCTTTTTGAAGCACCGATTTTAGTTGTTGTTTTGAAGAAATGGTGTGTTTGCGAATTCTTGATTCCAATTCTTGCCAAATATTCTCTATGGGATTTAAGTCTGGAGATTGTGGTGGTGTTTTTATTATTTCAGGACAGTTATATAGCAGCCAGAGTCTAACGTTCAGAGCAGTATGCTTGGGGTCATTGTCCTGGTAGAATTTAAAATCGTTATGAAAGTTCAATTTTCGTGCTGAAAATTTCAAATTTTGCTTTAAAATATCAATATACTTGTACTGATCCATTATACTGTCAATAAAAACAAGATTACCAACTCCAGCAAACGACATACACCCCCATACCATAACTCCTCCTCCACCATGTTTTACTGTTGGTACCAAGTTCTGTTTGCGAAATTGTTCCCTGGGTTTTCTCCACACCAAGATTCTACCGTCAGAACCAAACATATTAAATTTACTCTCATCAGCAAATATAACTTTATTCCAGTAATCAGAATTCTTATTTATGTTGGATTTTGCGAAAGCTAGTCTGAGTTTTCTATTCTTTTCACTTACGAAGAATTTTTTCCTGGCTACTCTACCGTGATATCCAGCAGATCGAATTACCCTTCTAATAGTCTCAGGATTTACAATTATTCCATATAATGCTTGTAAATCAGCAGCAACTTTTGAAGCACTATTTCTTGTATTTTTTTAAATATTTCGAACGATAATTCGCTTTATTCCATTGGATAGCTTTGATGGTCGGCCAGGTCTTCTTTTATCCTGAATCATATGATTCTTTTTATATCGTTTAATGCTATTGAAAACTGTTGAACGACTCAAGTTAACTGTTTTAGCAGTTTTTCTAATAGATTTTCCACGTTCAATATGCAAATTAATAACTAATTTTCGAATTTCAGGCGAAGTTTCTTTTCGTTTAGCATTCATGGCTACACAGAGCTAAAAAACACAAAAATTCCAACACAAACTGGAGAGAAATACTGCAGACGATTTTATAAATTATTGCCAATTGCTTTTAAGTAAAAATAAAACCCCCAAAAATATTTTTATTGCTTATTTCAGACGATTTTTGTTGCATATATCATTGTGTCCCATCACTTATGTGAGCTATTTTTTGCTCCGTTCTAAACATTTGTATTTTTATTAAATTAATATTTTAATATTTTGACAACATGTATGTTATGTAATAATCTTTACTAAATTTAAGTATGAAACACACCCACAAAAAATGTGTACATGTTTTTTTAATTTATTTGATTAGTTTCCTTTTGTAAAGCACAAGTGTCCCATCACTTATGTGAGACACTGTATATGGTACTACTTCCTGAAAAATGCAGCATATCAGCACAACCGGTTAGGTGATTAGCACCAAAATCTAATCAGCAACAACCTATCTCAATTTCTAACTAAATCTGCAGTTTGAAAAAAAATCCGTGCATTAGTTTCTGAAATAGAGCTAACGCGGAAGTCTTAGAAAAATTCTGCACAACAACGCCATTTGTTGAGAGATGTACACCAAAAACTAATCAGGATTAATTTCTATCAGGTACAAACTGAATCTGAAGTTTGATGAAAATCCATGCTTTAGTTCTTAAAATACAGCTATTGAAGAATCATGAAAAATATTGAATAGCAGCGCCACCTGTTGGGCGATTTGCACCAAATATTAAATAGCATTAATCTATATCAGGGACTAACGGAATCAGAAGTTTGATGAAGATTCGTGAATTAGTTCTTGAGATAGAGCTTTTGAAATAATCATGCAATCATGAGAATAATCGAGCATAGCAGCATCATCTTTGCACGATTCGCACTAAAAGCAATCAGCATCAAACTATATCTATGACTAACTACATCTAAAGCTTTATGAAAATCCGATCACTAGTTCTTGGGATAGAGCTATTGTAAAAATTGCAATTAATGCAGCATAGCAGCGCCACCTGTTGAGAGATATACATCAAAAAGTAATCAGCTCTGGTTTATATCAAGGTCTAACAAAATCTAAAGTTTTGTGAAATTGGATGTATTAGTTCTTGAGATAGAGAGCTCACAAAATTATTATCAAATTGCAGACTACAGAGATTGCTTTAATATTGCTTACAAATAAAGTGTGGGTGATTTGAATTTTTAAAAATAATATAAAATGGTTTGCTAACTATTTTTTTTAAATGAAAAATATGCATTGGTGTTATTTTATCTCCATTTTCCCCAGACGTTTTAAAGTGTATCAATCCGCCCCGGGGATGGGGCACATTGATACAAATTACTTTTTTTGATTTTTTTAAAATTACATAAAAAAATATATAAAACAACGATTGTACATTTTTATAACACACTACACAGGTTTTGCTGACATCACATAGAAAAATAACTTGACATTTCTGTTTTCTAGACACCAAAAATTTTTTTAGAAAAAGCTGTATCAATGTACCCCACTTCCCCATATACATAAAATAATTCATTAAAAATGAATAAAAAACATTTTTTAATGTATAATTTAGTGTCACCGACAATTAAAATTAGTAATATTTCTAACCTTTAACAAATTTAAGGAAGTGATCCTTTCAATTTCCTTAATATACTTATTATATTTATGATAAAAGTAATTTACAAGTATTTTTTCTAATTTTTTTTTGTTCAAATTTACTTTTCTTATTTCTCATAAAATGAAAAGAAAGAAAATAAAACACTTCTTACTTCACGAAAATTCTCAATACAGTTATTGCATACGCATGCATTTTGACCATGACTAAAAATATTTTCAGTTCAATAGCTAATTTCTTGTTACTTCACAAAATGTGTAGACTTAGTAAAACATTTTTCCGAATTCTTTTCTTGAATGTTTGCTTGCAAAGTATAAACTTTTATTCACGTTGTAAAAACTTTCCCTCAATAATAATCTTACGCCAGGATGCCTACTTATATTTTCTTCTGAATGTCTCAGAATAATCTTTTATGATCTTCTTATAGTAAAAAATAATCATAATGATATGAGTAGTTTTGGCTTGGGAAATGATAAATATATTCAAAGTTTTTATGCAGTCGAAATTTTTATCTCTGTTGTATAGTTTAAAAATCACACATTGTTAACATTGTTTATACAGTTAATATTCAAAATATTAGAATAATTACTTTCTTTCTACAAATTTAAAATATCGTTAGGTAATTTAATGTATTTTAATGCAAAGATGAAAACTATATTTTTATAAAAAACTTATTGTTGATTAAACTTATTTATTACCTTAAAATCAATATCATTTTTGAAAAGATTAATTGAAGAAAAAAAATATTTTGAAAAGTCAAAAGATTAGAATATTTATTCAAGTGGTTCAAAATATTAGAATATTTCACATTAATTCTCCTTTTATTATTACCAATTCTTAACTGGTGGCATCATTGATTAAATTCAGACTATTTTATTTAAAATCAGTATTCTTTTTACAGTTTTTTTATCTTTTCGTCTTAAAAAGGGTCGTGTGAGTGATATTCATCATTACTGTATGAGTATTATTTAGTAATTCACAATCAAGCGTTGGTAAAATACTAATACAATATTAAAAAAATGAAAAATTTCAAAATAATTGCCGAAATGGCGGTCTAAAACCAAAAATATCTGCTAGAGATGACAGGAAACTGAATCATATAGTTAAGAAAAACCGTTTAAAAAATGTGCGACTTTTGCACCGAAAATGAAACGAAGAAGAAGATGAAGTATCTACATCGACAACATTAAAACATTTCCATAAATTTAAGTTTGAATCTCATGTACCGAAAACAAAACCTCTTATGATTCATAGGCGTAGGGGTGCCCAAATTTTTCAATCTGAACATGTTGGGTAGAAACAATATCTTATGTAGCAAAACCTAATAAACCGGAACCTTATAAAACCTATCGAATTTCCCTTTTAGACAGGTTTTTATTTGCGGAAGGTATATTTGTGTGGTACTTCTTTTAAAAAGGACCCAAATGCAATTTTTCATTGCGTGAAAAAGCATGAGAAGTTTCTCAAAACTAAATCTAATGGATAAGAAAAAGATATGTAAACATAGATAAAACATGAGAGATATAAAATAGAGATGAGTTCGGGCTCGTTTTTCAAGGCTCGGGCCCGCTCGAGTTCGACGATTTTAAATGCGAGCCCTCCCGAGCCCGAAACCAAAATTATACGAAACAAAATTGCAGGGTATTTTAAAAATGTTTCAAAAGTGATATCTCATTTTTTAAAACTTCTTACATAGATATAATTTTTAAATGAAAATTTAAATCCAATCTTATCAAAATCCGTAGAAAATAAAAATATACTTCATATACTGTTAAGGATCTCACATTTTTTCCTCCTTTCGAAACCTTTCCGGCACACTGTGCCCCGTCTGGGATACCTAATTTTTATTCCAAACATGCAAACGGCACCAATAATATTTTAGAAAATACTATTTGCTTTTACAATAAATGCTTAAATTAAGGTTTTCAAAATATCTAAAAAATTCGTTTGTGAATTTCGGTGTCAATCGATAATTTTTCATTAACAGATTTTGCCCGTTCCGTAAAGGGTTAACAAACAAATTTGATGGACACGTTTGTATTTAATGAATAAGTGCATGAAATTTGCAGAAATTATTATTTGTATGCTGGCGAATCAAACAATGTTCTTCAATTTTCTGTAAAAAGTGTACATCTTTAATTATAATCGATTCCTTTCTCATAACAATCTTCTGTGATTGACAGGTACCTGAAAGTCAACGTAAATTTAAAAAATCGACATTGTTTTTTTAAAGGTCCGATGCTTTTATAGAAAAAGAGAAAACACTGATCAATTACTTTCTATCGAAATAACATGGTAATCATGTTTACTTACTGAGGAAAGTGACTTTGAAAAAGAACAGCGTCCCCAGCATGATGACAAATAAATATAACAATCACTAAAGTAATTTTCATATGAAAAACAACTGTAATTCGTGCACAAACGAAGATTAAATAATTTGCAAACCTCCAGATAGTTTTCGTATACCTAAAAACAGAAGAAAATATTATCTTGACGTTGTATAACTAAATAATAAATAAATAAACGATACTATTAAAAATTGTATTCTGTCAACGAAATGCCAACAAAAAACAAAATCATTATTGTGTTTGTTTTGATTGGCGCCATATAAATAGATCGTCGCTGGATATTCCGTAGACATAAATCTGTAATCATCACAAATTTTCATTTGAAACAACTATGAAATAATAAAATAATTAATAAAGCATTCAGTTATCCTGTCATTTTGATAATAAAAAAAAAAAAATTAAAATGAGTTGAAAAGGAATAAGTAGGCAACTTTAAGTGGAAAAAGTTCTTTCAATCTTTTTTACACATGAATAAATAAATGTTTCCGGCTTCAGATAAATGAGAACGGGCCCGTCCGAACCCGAGGACTAGAATAAGACTAGAGCCCGACTAAGAGCTCAGGCTCGGGATGAGCCCGTCTCATTTCTAATTTAAAACAAAGATATCCGTAAACATAAATCTATAATTATCACGAATTTTCATTTCAAACAGCAATGAAATACTAAAATAAACAAACACGACTTTAGTTCCCCCGTCATTTTGATCAAAGTAGCATTAAAATAACTTGTAGTACGCAATTTAAAGTGGAAAAGAGTATTTTCAATATTTTTTACACATGAATAAATAAAATTTTCCGGTTTAAAAAAAATGAGCCTGTACGAATGTCAAAATTTGGTCACAAAAAACGAAATTTAACGATCGAACCAACCAACCTCCATTTTAATTTGAATTTTGTGTAGCGTTATTTCTCATTTTCAAAAGAAGCAGATTTGTAAACTCCCCCACCCCCACCCTTCTCCAGGCTAATCACATGGTGGAATTATCGTTTCACATCTGTATTTCCTTTCAGTTTTTTTTTTTGCTCCTATCTAGACCTTTAAATTACAAAAGAAACGATATAAATAGTTTCAATCCTTTTCGAAAATTGACACTATTTTTTTATGGAATTGCAAAAACATTCATGAAAAAGAACGCATGAAAAAGAACGGCGTTAAAAAAAACTTCCATAAACAAAAGACATCAACTTGGGATTGTAAAACCAACTTTTTGACTGACAGTGATTAATACAGATTCTAGTAAATATTCTAGTTTAAAAAAGATAAATAAAATAATTTTCTAAAAAAAAAAAAAAAAAGAATTTAGGTCTTTTTTTTTTAAATCACATTTCGAAACATAGACTGTTAGTTTTGATTAACTAATTGAACTAACTTTGCATTCATTTTTCTTTTTTCTTTTATAAATTTTGATTTTTTTAAATAATCAATCTTGGATCTGCGCGAGCGGGGGGGGGGGGTGCCCGGGCAACCCCCCCCCCCCTGGCTACGCGCATGTGATTGCAAAACAAAAGCATATAAGATTAAATCGGTGTAAATCAAGATGTTTATTAGCTGAAGAAAATCTGAAAAATATATTAGTGATGGAAGTATGTTTTGTGTTTCATATGATAATCGAGGTATTCGAGTTTGGAGAATGAAGCAAGAAGCATTTGATAAAGCATGCCTTAAACGTTCCGTAAAATTTGCTGCTAGTGTCATGGTTTTGGGTTGCATGAGTGCAGAATGACCTAAAAAGTTGTACATCATATATAAAAAGGTTAACTCTCGATTATATCAAGAAATTTTGGAATATTACATGATTCCATCATCAGAAGATTTATTTGAAGATGATTTCATCTTTCAACAAGATTTAGCGGTACCGCATACCTCAGTGTCAACTAAGAATTGGTTCTGTCAACGCAACATGACGGTTCTGTCGAGCCACCAAACTCATCAGACCTTATTCCCCTCGAAAACTTATAGTGTATAATGAAGAAAAATTAAAAAAAAAAAAAAAAAAAAAAATCCTCCCTCAAGTAAAACTGAGTTAGTGACACGTATTAAGTCTATTTTGGGGAAGCAGGACGTTTCGGTCCCGCCATTTCGGTCCTGCCATTTAGGACCCGCCGTTTCGGTCCCGAGACACTTCCGTCCCGAGCCATTTCGGTCCCAAGACCTTTCGTTCCCGAGACATTTCGGTCCCTAGCCGTTTAGGTCCCAAGACATTTCGGTTGCAGAGTTTCTACACATTGCAGAGTTTTTAAAATGAAGGCCATAAAATTTTAGCACAATGTGATTATAAGCGCCCGAAAACAGCGCACACATACAAACTTTTATCCAAAATATTATAATTCACACAAATTTTGTATGGTAATCCTAATCATAATTGGTAATCCTAATGGTAATTGGTAATCCTAATTCTCAAAACAGTAATTTTAATATAAAAGTCAAATTAATATTTTATTAAATATATTTATTAATTAATAACATTATTAATTTACATAATGAATTTTACTTTAAAATAAACTCAAGACATAATCCATTTTATAGTCAATACATCATTATATTTTGTAGTAGTTCTAAACTGAAATTTTTCTTTTACTTGTTTATTTATTGCATATTTAAAAATACAGAAATTTAAAACAATTAGTATAGTTAAAAATGAAACTAAAAAATTATTTTTTTTTCTGGGAAAGTAGGAGCGAAAAGATAATACAAATAAAAGAGCAAATAAATAAATAAAAGCTTAGTTTTGTCACTTAAAAATTGAAAATAAAATTATTTAAAATATTATTATATTACATTTTAATATATTAAATAAATTATAATATATGTTATATATTATATTTTTTATAATGAATTATATATTATATTTTATGTATAATATTTATACTATTATATTTTAAAATATTATTATATTAATTTTGTGTAAATAAAAAAAAAAAATAATCATCTTATTATAATGAAATAGGCCCACTTTCAATAAAATTAACTCACAAAAATTATCTTCATGGCATGAGAAGACTTAAAAAATACAATCAATAAATACCATTATTAAAAAAAAAAAAAAAAAAAAAAAAAAAAAAAAAGTGGCGGAGACAAATTTTTAAAAGAAATTTTTTTTTTATAGCATGCCAAGTTATGAAATCACTATTGCTTTCGCAATGTTAATAATGGAAAGTAACTTATGAAAACAAAATTCATAAAATGCAAAATGCTTTGTATTATAAAAATAATAATAAAAATAAAAAAAAATATTCTTCAATAAATATATCTCATTTCTGAATCATCAAAGTAGAGGGTGTAGATCATAGGTTCCCAACCTTTTTTGGACGAACGTCTCCCTTAGAAGAAAATTTTTTTCCAACGCCCCTCCCCCCCCTCTTCTATTATAGTTAATTATATCCATTAAAATATTGTTGTATATTATCTATATCTATTTTTTGGCCTATTTAGTAAGAAACCCACAGACAAAAATATAATTAAGACGACTATCAAATGTAATAAAAAGTTGATCAGTAAAAATTAAAAAATTCAACACAAAATAAAGTTAAATAAACTTGCTAAAAAGGTGCATTTAATACATTAAAGGTATCATATATCTGAAATATGTTATTATATAGAAAAACACAGTTTTAAAAGCTTATAACTTCAAATATTTTACGCCGAGCGCTTTCACTCAGAAGTTTATCATCCTCAGGGCAGCTTTGTTTATGTACTGAACTTTTTTCGTACTCTAACGCAAATAGAATGTAAACAAAACTGCCCTAGGATAATCAACTTTTGATCGAAATTATTCGTGTATAATGTTTGAAGTTTTAAGTTTTTAAAACTGTTATTTTAGATGCAAGATCTTTTGGATTTGCGACATCTTCAACGTATTAAATGTTTCACAAATAATAATGTGAATAAACAGAAAATCAATAAGAAAATTTTAAAAATAATGATATAAACATAAAAACAGTAAGAAATAAAAACATATTAATAAGATGATTGGGGCTGATGGAATTTTAACAAGTTCTTAATTCCGGGTTTCAATTTTGTAAACAGCAGTTGTAAATCACCACGTTCAGTGACGCACAGTCTATTTCTTTTCTTAGCCAATAAATTAGATACTGCACTGAACCCACGCTCAGCAAATAAAATGACGGAAAAACAATTAATTTTTTTATACTTTTGCCCACAATTCAAGGCAAAGAGCTGGTATAGACTTCTAAAGCCAGAACTCTTAGTTTCCACTTCTACATTTTACTCTTATTTCTTCATTATTTGTGAATTCTAAGAGTTTCTTCCTGTAAAACTGATGATTCTTCTATATCTGCATTTGCGAAAGGATCTTAAACCCAATTCGGTTTGTACAGTACATGTTTAAACTGTTTTTGAATCGCCCAATAAAATCAGTATGAAGAGCGTCCAAATGTTGGCAGTAAGTTAGTAAATCTTCGTACTTTGAAGAGACTGCTGCTAATGTAGAAAAATTGCTGTATTCATCTCAATGTGGATTTCACTTAAACATAATAAGCTTTTTCACAAAAGCAGCTGTGACTTTTTTGTTTTAATAAAATTTAATTCATCACCTGGCAATTGTAAATTGATTTCATGGAATATTCTAAACAGGTCTGTCGAATAAGCAATATCATTTTTGGATGTTACCGGGTTTTCGCACAGTTTTGCATCGCTGCTTTCAAGGAAGCCCAGTCAAATAGAATGAAAAAACGATTCAGACAAATACCTTTCAAGAGCTAACGAACTTCTGTGTGCAAGAGCAAGCGATTGTAATATTCGCCATTTTCACAACAAAACTTGGCAAATAATCTGTCATGAAAATTGCCTCTAATCTTATTCACTACTGTATTAACGTAATAATACGACGTATGCAGACGTTCATTCAGGTTTTTGGCAACAAAATGATTGCGATGAGTAAACAATGTACAGCGAGAACATTTGCTACTGCTTCTTTTTAATTGGATTCGAATGGAAAGCTCTCCTTCGCTGCAAGCTGTGACAAATGAAAGCAGGTCCCAGCTCTAGGATCGTTTCCATAGATTTTCATTTAAAACTATGTAAGCTATAACTAGCTATTAAGACCAAACTTAATTAAAACTACATATCCTTTTAAACTATATTTAAAACTATATATATACTCTTTATCATGCGTTCCTGCAACGCTGGGACGACGGCTCAACTAGTTTCACTACATTAATTTCTAAAATAAGTCATGACCGCCCCCCTTGAATGTCTTAACGCCCCCATTTTCCTCTAAACCCGTCACCGCCCCCCTGGAAGGCTCCAGCGCCCACTGGGGGGCGGTACCGCCCCCGTTGGGAACCTATGGTGTAGATGGATGATTTGAGGAAATATGTATATATTATAACTTATAACTGTCTAAATAAATTATTAAAGACATTTAAAGGTAAACTTATTGGAGGAAAGAAAAGTTAAGCACAGTATTTTTTTTTTTAATTAATGCTAATTTAAAAGTTCTAAAAAAATGTACGTAAACAGCCAAAAAAAGTATTTATGGCAGTTTATATAAAATACTTTTTACTTCATAGAAGTTTATATAAAATACTGATACTTATAATTGATAATGAAATTTAAAATATTTATTCTGATTAATATAATACTACTAAAAGCAAAAGACAATATCCCCTAAATTTATATCACATTGTTTAATCAAACAAAATTTTCAGTTCACTGAGATTTCATTATCACGAGTCATAAAAATTTAAATTTATCGGACTTTTATATTCAACTTTTTATAAAATTTTGGGGAGGGAGTGGGAGAACTAAAAACTTAAACAAAGGCCCGAATAATGTTGAACTTATACCATTTGGCAGGCCCACAACAATTAAAATCCGACTTATAAGGTAGCGAGCAAAGAAATATTAAGGGCCCGAAATAATCAAGGACTGAAATGGCAAGAGACAAAGCTGTTGAGGACCGATATGGCCACGGACCGAATTGTCTCGGGAACGAAATGTCTTGGGACCGAATTGTCTCAGGACCGAAATGTCTCGGGACCGAAATATCTCGGGACCGAAATGGACAGAGACCGAAATGTCTCGGGACCGAAACGGCGCGACCGAAATGGCGGGACCGAAATGTCGTGTACCCATTTTTAGCATTTGATCAAACCCGGAAGTGCCCCCAAAATCGATATTTTTAGTAACAGACCCCTAAAAGTTACCCCCCTCTATGCCGGAATTTCGAGACAAAAATGATGCCATCTAACGTGAAATTATCTGTAGAGATTTGATCAATCATTTTTAGCATTTGATCAAACACCGAAGTGCCCCCCAAAATCGATATTTTTTGTATCAGACCCCTAAAAGTTAATCCCCTCTCCATGACGGAATTTCAAGACAAAAATGGTGCAATCTAACGTGAAATCATCTGTAGCGATTTGATCAACCATTTTTAGCGTTTGATCAAACCCGGAAGTGCCCCCAAAATCGATATTTTTAGTAACAGACCCCTAAAAGTTACCTTCCCCCCTCCATGCCGGAATTTCGAGACAAAAATGATGCCATCTAACGTGAAATTATTTGTAGAGATTTGATCAATCATTTTTAGCATTTGATCAAACCGGAAGTGCCCCTAAAATCGGTATTTTTAGTATCAGACGCCTAAAAGTCAACCCCCTTCCATGACGAAATTTCAAGACAAAAATGGTGCCATCTAACGTGAAATCATCTGTAGAGATTTGATCAACCATTTTTAACGTTTGATCAAACCCGGAATTGCCCCCAAAATCAAAATTTTTAGTAATAAACCCCTGAAATTTAGCCGTCCTCCCACCTCCATGACGGAATTTCGAGACAAAAATGGTGCCATCTAAGGTGAAATCATCTGTAGAGATTTGATCAACCATTTTTAGCATTTGATGAAACCCAGAAATACCCCCGAATCGGTAATTGTAGTATCAGACCCCTAAAAGTGACGCCCCCCCTCCATGATGGAATTTCGAGACAAAAATTGTGCCATCTAATGTGAAATCATCTGTAGAGATTTGATCAACCCCTTTCAGCGTTTGATCAAACCCGAAAGTGGCCCTAAAATCGATATTTTTTGGCGCAGACCCTTAAATGTTAGCCTTCCTACTTGATGAAATTTCCATTGAAAAGAAAAAAAGTTGTCATCTAACGGGAAATTGTCTGTAGAGATTTAATCAATTATTTTTAGTGATTGAACAAACCCAGAAGTGCCGTAGAATCCATATTTTTAATACCAGACCACTAAAAGTTGACGAAACGGGACAATGGGACAAGTTTTCGAAATGACAATTCATATTTAATTCTTGGAACTGTGGGTAAATAATGACAAACATAGTGTGACATTTACATTAAAAGGGTTTAATGTAAATCACAAAGTTTATTTTATATTAAACTGTTTGGAAAATCCAAATCAAATGAAAAATATGTTTGTGTCCGACTAGTGCTGCCAATTAATTTTGGTGAATGCAATTTGCAATTATGTTTTGTTCATAAATCACGGAATAGTCAATTTCTTGCGCAGATGATTTTTCTTTTCATTTTTCAACACAAGTAGTGTATTACTATGTAAAAATAAAAGATTGCAGTTTGAGTTTAATAATTATTATGTATTTCATGTAGTATATTTCAAAACGGTAATTTGTGCAGTAATTTGTATTTCTTAAAATGTGGTTGATTTTTCATTTAACATCAGATGCATGCAATTTTGGATGTTTTAAATAGAAATGTCCGGTAAATAATTGAATACTTATCATAGGATGAACCCAGTACCATTTGTGTATGTACATATTTTTTTCTAATTTCTTAAATAACTGATACAAAATTACAGAATATTTTATTTCCCGCAAAAGATCTACAGTGTCTCTCAAAAGTGATGGGACACTTGTGCTTTATAAAAAGAAACTGCAATAAAATAAATAAACAAACATGTGCAAAAATTTTTTGGGTGTGTTTCATATTTAAAGTTAGTAACAATTATTACATAACATACATTTTGTCAAAATATTAAAATAGTAATTTAGTAAAAAGAATTGTTCAGAACGGAGCAAAAAATGGCTCACATAAGTGATGGGACACTTACTTCTCCATCAAATATTTATCCAAAATTTTTACTTTTTAAAAGGTTTTAATATTTTGTTGGATTTCCTTTTACTTTTAAAACATGATTTAATCTTTTTGGGATGGATTCGACTAATTTTTTTGTGATTTCTGGAGTGATTTTAACCCATTCTTCTTGAAGCACCGATTTTAGTTGTTGTTTTGAAAAAATGGTGTGTTTGCGAATTCTTGATTCCAATTCTTGCCAAATATTCTCTATGGGATTTAAGTCTGGAGATTGTGGTGGTGTTTTTATTATTTCAGGACAGTTATATAGCAGCCAGAGTCTAACGTTCAGAGCAGTGTGCTTGGGGTCATTGTCCTGGTAGAATTTAAAATCGTTATGAAGGTTAAATTTTCGTGCTGAAGATTTCAAATTTTGCTTTAAAATATCAATATACTTGTACTGATCCATTATACTGTCAATAAAAACAAGATTACCAACTCCAGCGGATGACATACACCCCCATACCATAACTCCTCCTCCACCATGTTTTACTGTTGGTACCAAGTTCTGTTTGCGAAATTCTTCCCTGGGTTTTCTCCACACCAAGATTCTACCGTCAGAACCAAATATATTAAATTTACTCTCATCAGCAAATATAACTTTATTCCAGTAATCAGAATTCTTATTTATGTTGGATTTTGCGAAAGCTAGTCTGAGTTTTCCATTCTTTTCACTTACGAAGAATTTTTCCTGGCTACTCTAATGTGATATCCAGCAGATCGAATTACCCTTCTAATAGTCTCAGGATTAACAATTATTCCATATTGTTACGAATTTTGTAAATAGTTAGTGTTTGTACTGTAAAATAATGTAAATAATCTTATTAAGCTCCATTCCTTTACTAATATTAATTTTTGTTACATTGTATCTGTTATCAAGCAAACTTGTCTATTATTTTCAGTGAATGTCTATGGCAGCTTGGCGAAATAATAAAGATATCGCCAAGTTGGCGTCACTTTTGACGACTAATTTTGGTCGCCAAATTTGGCGATATATCGCCAAGTTGGCGACAAACTTGGCGATTGTTGGCGATGGTAACCCTTTCCTCTCTATGGTAACCCCCTTAGAGATACTGATACATTGTTTGTTGTTCCGTGGATTTTTCGAGAAGGTTCTAGAAATTTCCAGCACATGCTGCGAACCTATATAAGGAGAGCAATACGAGCTGTTGTGGTTATTATTTTACCAGTCAGTCATTGAGTGAGCTACGATTAAGCAAGTTTGCTTGAGTTTTATTTACGTTGTTTTGAATGTGATTTAGTGTTGAGACATTGTATAAAAAGTCTCTGGAACTTATATCTGCACTTGTACGATAGATTTGAACAATTATTTTTGAATATCTAGTAATATTTGTGAGTTTCGAAGACTCTGTTGTTCTGAAGATCTGCAAATAAATTATTTTCTACTTTTCTAAAAGACAAGAGTTTGAAGTTGTCTAACCATAAGATCAAAAGAATTGTATATACGCTGGAACAATATAATGCTTGTAAATCAGCAGCAACTTTTGAAGAACTATTTCTTGAATTTTTTTTTAATATTTCGAACGATAATTCGCTTTATTCCATTGGATAGCTTTGATGGTCGGCCAGGTCTTCTTTTATCCTGAATCATATGATTCTTTTTATATCGTTTAATGATATTGAAAACTGTTGAACGACTCAAGTTAACTGTTTCAGCAGTTTTTCTAATAGATTTTCCACGTTCAATATGCAAATTAATAACTAATTTTCAAATTTCAAGCGAAGTTTCTTTTCGTTTAGCATTCATGGCTACACAGAGCTAAAAAACACAAAAATTCCAACACAAACTGGAGAGAAATACTGCAGACGATTTTATAAATTATTGCCAATTGCTTTTAAGTGAAAATAAAACCCCCAAAAATATTTTTATTGCTTATTTCAGACGATTTTTGTTGCATATATAATGGTGTCCCATCACTTATGTGAGCTATTTTTTGCTCCGTTCTAAACATTTGTATTTTTATTAAATTAATATTTTAATATTTTGACAAAATGTATGTTATGTAATAATCTTTACTAAATTTAAGTATGAAACACACCCACAAAAAATGTGTACATGTTTTTTTAATTTATTTGATTAGTTTCCTTTTGTAAAGCACAAGTGTCCCATCACTTATGTGAGACACTGTATCTTATTTAAATGAAAAACATCAAATTGAAAGTTTTCTAATATGGCTAGATTTAATATCGTCTGCTTATTTTGACGGAAGCGTGAAGTTCCCGTGAATGTAGCTGAGCCGATGATTATTTTTACATTGGAAAACCAAAGCATCAAAAAATTGGCTGTCTGGGAAAAATAAATCTACATTATAAAGGCCAAATGTATCTGTGCTTAACGTATACGTCATCTTACGCATGGCAACACTTTCAAATTTTAAATGAATTTCGGTATTGTAATTTTTGCTACTAAAAGTTTTTAAACTTCTTAATGTCGCACATTTTAAATTTTTACACCATTGTGTAAGAAAAAAAATGTACTTTTAAATGAAATTTGTTTGAAAGCTGTATCTTAATTTGTTTTTGAAAAAATAATTTTTTGTAGCTTTTAATACCTCTTTTCTAATCGTGGCAACAGGAGTACTCCATTTCTATTTAAAGCAAAGGAGAAAAGGGAAAAAATTGAGTGCTGTATCTTTATGTTGCCATTTTCTCATTGAAAAGAAAAAAATAAAAATTTAAATATTTTCTGTTATAAAACCCAGGGAATTTTGACTTCATTACAAAATTTGATTTACACGTAAAAGAATATCAACAGTTTAATATTTATTTCAGCTAATAGCATTGAGACTTCAAGTTTTGAATCAAAATTATCAAATCAAAATGCCAATATTTTTTTAAACGTGAATACAGATGTGAAATGTACATTTGTAAAACATTTGTAAATTTTGATATGGTGAAAATGATGCCTGGTTTGGATTTCATGGGAAAAAAATTCTATGATTGAGTCAAAGTTGAATACATTTTGCTTTTTATCATTTTTGAACCTTAATTGATAACTTTATCATAATAATATATCTTTATTATTTTTACTGCTTACATATACGATTAAAGTTTAATTTTAACAATTTCAACAACTTCGTTTTATAGAAATAGTATTTTCTTTTAATTTGACGATAAATATTGTTTGTTTAAGAGTTAGACGTACCAATATAAAATGCATTTTTTACTATAACTAGTTTTGTAGGTTTATTATAAGTTAATGAAACAGTTCCTTCTTAAACATTTTTTTTCGTCAAAATTTGACGGGTTCTACCTTGTAATAGTAATATCCGAATTAGCATAAACAAATTCGCAGGTGTGGGTTCGAAACTGAAATGCAATTTAAGAGTAGACGCAGATGCGATTTCCGGCAGAATCTAGCGTCTTAAAAGCCTACATATTTATTTTGGACCACAAAAAAAAGTAAAATATTATGTTAATGATTGGGTACCTACGATGCGATGCGGTGTTCTTTATTTCTGTATTTGAAATTATTTCAGATGATCTCGTAATGGCAGCTATGGATTTGAAGTTGTGTTAATAAAAGACAAATATTTATGTTATTTTTCCTTACCGTAAAAATCATGACAACAACATAGGCAGGATGTCATTTGAAAAGGAGGGGAGGGGGAGAGCGTTTTAAGGAATAATCAGGCCAAATCAGAGATTTAAAGAAAAAAAGTTTTTTAGCTGGCGGATATTCCTTACCCAGATAAATTACCCTATGGTTAGGGGCTGTTCATCTTATATCTATAATAATAAAGAGACAAGTTTGTGTGTGTGTCAGCGCTGTTCTGAAGAGATCGCTTTTTTTTCGGTATACCTGGACTATAAAAATCAAATGCAGAATAGCATGTACTTAAATATCATTTTCGCGATTTTTACATTCAAAACTATAAATTCATACAAAACAGAGTTAAAGATATAAAGAAAGTCGTACAAGATTGAAGTTCATTTAAAGGCAGTCATCCGGGGCAAGGCCAGATGGTGCTCTATATATATATATATATATATATATATATATACAGTGGAACTTGGATAATTCGAAGTTCAAGGGACCAAAAGAAATGTTCGAAATATTCAAAAATTCGAATTAAATATATTCGCTCAAAAAGAAGAGATAAATAAAGAAAGATTAGCTCCACAATGAAATATTTAACGCATAAACTTTATCTAAGGATAGTTCTATAATTTTTTTTCATTAAATCAAACATTTTTTACTACCTTAATTATTCATCATTTTAAAGAAAAAAATCCGATATTTCTGATTGCTTTCCCGAATACAATCTTTGAGTCATAGCATATGATTCCAACTTATTAATTGACACAAAAATAGAATCCTTTATATTGAACTGATCTTCAAAAAAGCGTCGGAGTTCATGTATATGCACCATAGTACTAGGTACTTTCTAAAGTACTAGGTATGGTCTTCTCTTGTATTTCCTTGTTCTGTTCATCTTCAGATAGTCCGTCCTCAGATTAAAAAAGTCTAAAGGATTAGTATTTACAGCAAAATTTGAAAGACAATCCTACGAAAAATTCGAATTATCCAAACTAAAATTCGAAATATCCACATTTTTTTACATCATTTTAATACAGAATTCTAGGGACCAGGCAAAAAATTCGAATTATCCAGAATTTCGAATTAAACAAGTTCGAATTATCCAAGTTCCACTGTATATCGGTAATTTCATGTTAATTTTTTTTCTCGAATATCATGGAGGTCTTGTGCTAAAAATATTGATTTTGAGGGCACTTCTAGGTTTAATCAAATGCTAAATATTCTTGATAGAATCTCTACAGGTGATTTCATTTTAGATGGCACCGTTTTTGTCTAGAAATTCTGTCATGGAGGCTAATTTTTAGGGGTTCGCGCGTGAAAATATCGATTTTGGGGGGACTTCCGTGTTTGATCAAACGCTAAAAATGGTTGGTCAAATCCCTACAGAAGATTTCACATTAGATGGCACGATATTTGTTTTCATATTCCGTCATGGGTGGGGAGGGCCTAACTTTTAAGGATCCGTGCGTATAAATATAGATTTTAGGGGAACTTCCGGGTTTGATCAAGTGCTAAAAATGATTGATGAAATGTCTACAGATGATTTCACGTTAGATATTACCATTTTTGTCTCAAAATTCCGTCATGGAGGGGAGGCAACTTTTAGGTGTCTGATGCTAAATTTGTCAATTTTGGGGACAATTCCAAGTTTGATCAAATGCTAAAAATGGTTGATCAAATCTCTACAGATGATTTCACGTTAGATGGCACAATTTTTGTCTCGAAATTCCGTCATGGAGGGGGGGGGGCTAACTTTTAGGGATCTGATACTAAAAATATCTATTTTGGGGGCACTTCCGGGTTTGATCAAATGCTAAAAATGGTTGATCACATCTCTAGAGATAATTTCACATTAGATGACACCATTTTTGTCTCGAAATCCCGTCATGCGGCGGGGGTGGGGGTAACTTTTAGGGGTCTGGTGTTAAAAATAATGATTTTGGGGGCACTTCCGGATTCGATCAAACGCTAAAAATGGTTGATCAAATCTCTACAGGTGATTTTACGTTAGATGGTACAATTTTTGTCTTGAAATACCATTATGGAGGAGGGGGGTAACTTTTAGGGGTCTGGTATTAAAAATAACAATTTTGGGGGCACTTCCGTGTTTGATCAAACTCTAAAAATGGTTGATCAAATCTCTACAGATGATTTCACGATAGATGGCACAATTTGTGTCTCGAAATTCCGATATGGAGGTGGGGGGGTGGGGCTAAATTTTAGGGGTCTATTACTAAAAATATCGATTTTGGGGGCATTTCCGGGTTCTTCAAATGCTAAAAATGGTTCATCAAATCTCTAGAGATAATTCCACGTTAGATGACACCATTTTTGTCTCGAAAATCCGTCATGGGGGTGGGGGGTGGGGCTAAATTTTAGGGGTCTATTACTA
Organism: Maratus speculifer; assembly: GCA_964019185.1. Taxonomy (NCBI): domain Eukaryota; kingdom Metazoa; phylum Arthropoda; class Arachnida; order Araneae; family Salticidae; genus Maratus; species Maratus speculifer. Next base: position 271,735,329 of record OZ025289.1, on the reverse strand, counting down.
AAAATATCGATTGTGGGGGCATTTTCGGGTTTGATCAAATGCTAAAAATGGTTGATCAAATGAAATAAAGTTTATCAAACGATGAAAATTGTTCATCAAATCTGATCAAACGATGATCAAACGAAATACACATGTCACTTTCTCAATTTCCGTCAAGGGGGGGGGGCTAACTTTTAGGCGGAATATCACATTTTTGCGTAAAGTAAAATATTCTAATATTTTGAACCAATCTAAATTTTATTCTAATATTTTGATGTGTTTGAGAAAGCTGTATAAGTAATTTACTTTATCGTATTTTATATTTTGTAAATATCAAAATTTTATCTAAGTGTTCCAGATTTAATTTATAAGAAATTTAATTGTATTTACTTAGTATAAAAAATACTTTTTTTTTCAATTATTCTAACGAGGTGGAACCTGTCAAAATTCGACGAAAGAAAATGTTTAAGAAGGAACTGCTTTACTGATTTATAATAAATCTACAAAATTACTTACAGTAAAAAAATGCATCTTATATTGATCAGACTACCTTTCAAACAAATATTATGAAAAATACATTTTATATTGATCAGTCTAACTCTAAAACAAATATTAAGTTAAAATTAACAAAATACTATGAGACTCAGTTGTCCGAATTTTTAAAATTAAACTTTAATCGATCAGTAAAATGTAATAAAGATCATCTCTTATGATGAACTAGCGGCCTTCGCCCGCTACGCTGGTCGGTTTATCTAAAGAAATCTTGAAGAAGTAGTTAGATAAGGTTCAGACATACATTAAAAAAAAAAAAAAAAAGCAAGTCGATCATTCAAAAAACGTTGGGAATTATCAAATATTTACTGTAATTTTTTAAGAAAAACAAAGTTTCGAAAAAAAAAATTAAATCGAAAAAAAAATTACACTGACATATTAATGCAAGGAAATTTTCCCAGAGAGAAAATTCGCCTTGAATACAATATTTCAAATTCTTTTAATTGCTTATAGGCGTTAATGCCAACATAGTGAAAAAAAATTCCATGCTGGGAATCGAACCCGGGCCATCAGCATGGCGCACTGACGTTCTACCGACTAAACCACATGGAACGACAGCCAGCTTGAAACTTTCTCATACTTAAGTAGACTGGCGAAAACATAACGATAGCGCGTTTTAAAATCGCACAGTGACATCTATTGGATTTTATATGTACTAAAAAACGTTATGTACTAAAAAACGTGAGCAGCGCACCTAATAGTTTCTTTTGTTTCTTTTTGTTACTTTTTTGTCTGTTGTCCGATTTTGATGAAACAAAGCCTATACACTGCCCGGGAGTGTGCATTCTTCATTAGTGAAAACCGCATAAAAATCCATTCAGTAGTTACGAAGATAACCTCGAACAAACAGACAGACAGACAGACAGACAGACAGACAAAAAATTCAAAAAAATTTTTTTTGTGTTTCATTGGTTTTCTTTTATTGCCCTGACTCCATTTTTGTCAATTATCTTCAATGTACAGACACACCGGGTCCTACTGTTTTATTATATGTATAGATTTATCAATTGAGACTCTTTGTTTGGTATAAATGCGAATGAAAAGAACATAATTTATTCCAAATTGAGACGATCATAGAATTTCACGCGAAATTAAAGCCCGTCAAAATTTTCATTATCTCAAAATTTAAACACTCACTTCTCATATCCGTATTCACTTAGTTTTTAAAAAAAATGGTATTATAATTTGATCATTTTAAAACACTTTAACTCAAAACTTGAATTATTTAACTGATGAATAAAAACGAAATAAAACCGAAATCACGGAATTTTATAACAGAAGATATTTTTTACAAAATATACGCATTTTAATTTCTATTTTTTTTTTTTAATTACTTACCCATCATACGTAGTATAGGGTAAGTCTTGCAATCGTTTTGAAAATCGAAAATTTTTTTTTGACGGATTTACACGTTTCAGATACTGGAGATTCCAAAAAACATATTTTTAGAAAAAAATTTTTGCCGTCCGTCCGTCTGTGTGTGTGTCTGTCTGTCTGTCTGTAACCGCTCTATCTCCCGAACAAATTGAGATAGAGACTTGAAATTTTGTATGTACTTAGTATGTAAGAATGGGACGAAGTCTATTTAATATCAGTAACCTCGATTATCCGGAACTATTTTTTTCGGACTTTCGAAAAATTCGTTCTGATGAAAGGTATATAAAAATTTTCGAATTTTTTTATTTTAAGGAGTGGACATAAAAGGCAATAAAATAACACAAATTTTGTATAAAGAACGAAGTCGATTGGATTATTAGTTGCCGAGATATCTGTAATCCTGTTTTTCACATTCTTCGATTTTTCATGACCCTGTATTTCATTCAAATTTCAATACAAAGATATATTTTAATTGGAAATGAGACGCTTAATTTGACGCAGTAAATTTTTAGTTAATATGATTATTATTTTTGGAGTTATAAGGATGTTTCTTTTACGCAATCTGGTACTTACTTGATTCTTTTGGCGTTTTGTATAATTTGTCGAAATGGGTTCATCAGCAATACATTATAGAGCATATATATAGAGCTATGTATATTAAAAGTATTAAAATGCATGTTTAAGTTTTGTTTTGGAATTGCAATGCATTTTATAAATAGTTTACACATGTTTTATTTTCATATTTTATATTATGCATATCTACGATGGGTGTTACGATGGCCCCCAACGACTAGTTTTAAGAGAAAATGGAGTGATTTTGCTGCCACGATTACAAATTTGGGTCTAAAAACTGTAAAAAAATTCATATATCAAAAACAAATTGAGATACAGCTTAGAAACAAATTGCATTTAAAAGTAAATTTTTTTCTTTATACGACGGTATAAAAAATCGGAAGTATGCGATGTTTTGAAGTATAAAATTTGCAGTAGCGAAAAATGCAAAATTGAAATTGCATGGGAAAGCGTTGCCATTCGCAAAATCACGTATGCGTTAAGCACAGATACGTTTATCCTTTATAATATAGATAGATAGATAGATATTTTGAATATGAGCTGTATTATTTACTACCTTGGAAAAACAGGTTAAGCGTGAACCAATATAATATCCTGTTTCGCGCTTCAAACATAAGATATCTTAGATCGCCGTGTTTGAAGTGATACTCTCCCGGAATTTGATGCCTGTTCACATTGGAAAACTTACCTTAAGATACACTACATGCACAAAGATGATCGTCCACTTGCGATTTTAGACATTTTGTTAAATATCTAAAAAAATACATTAGGGATTATCCTGAAACTTTATGTGTGTAAACATAATAGTACAGGTCATACATTTCCGTGAAGCTCTTTTCCCGAAACTCCATAGGAGACCGTCAACAAATTGAAAAAGAACGAATATCTTTTGGATAACCCTGTCAAAACTAATGTTGCAAAAATGTTCAAACTGTAGATTATGATTAAGTGGCTTATTGTAATAAACTGTGTTCACTTTTACGCGGATAGCATGTATACTCGTAGAGAAATTAAGGTTTTTATAAAAACAGTCCCAATTTTTTCCCAAGTTTTTTGTATATAATTTTCAGAGTTCTTATTATAAAATAATGTTCCTGTCTGAAAATATGACAAACAACATTGTACACAATACCCTGTAATCAAAATTAAAACATAATAAAAATTATATGAAAAATGAGCAGGTATACTAAATAATTTTTCATTGCGCATGCGTGAAGGCTATCAAAATTTCATTTACATAATACGTTAGCTAAATGTATAGAGAAACTTTTGTGAAAGTCTCAAAACATAGCTTGAAAATTCTGAAAGTGTTTGTCAATAGAATAAACTTAAAATCAGTTACTCTCAAAATGAGACAGAAATATGAGGGGTCGTGCCCAAATATAGTAGTACGTGCCATATTGTGTATTATATATTGACAATAATCAATGGATAAATGGATACAACTCTTCATCTTTTTGCTTCCTTTTTGAAATAACGGATTTTAAGCTTATTCTATTGACGAATACTTTCACAATTTTCAAGCTAAGTTTTTGTGACTTTTACAGAAGTTGCTCTATACAGTTAGCTAACATAATATGCAAATGAACTTTTGATAGCCTTCACGCTTGCGCAATAAAAAATTATTTAGTAAACCTGCTCATTTTTCATACAATTTTTATTATTTTTTAATTCTGATTACAGGGTATTGTGTACAATGTTGTTAGTCATATTTTCAGAAAGGAACACTATTTTATATTAAGAACTCTGAAAATTATAAGCAAAAAACATGGAAAAACATTGGGACTGTTTTTATAAAAACCTTAATTTTTCTACGAGTATACATGCTATACGCGCAAAACTGAACACAGTTTATTACAATAAGCCACTTAATCATAATCTACAGTTTGAACTTTTTTGCTACATTAGTTTTGACAGGGTTATCCAAAAGATATTCGTTCTTTTTCAATTTGTTGACGGTCCCCTGTGGAATTTCGGGAAAAAAGCTTCACGGAAATGTATGACCTGTACTATTATGTTTACAAACTTAAAGTTTCAGGATAATCCTTCAATTATTTTTTGAGATATTTACCAAAATGTCTAAAATCGCAAGTGGACGGTCATCTTTGGCCATATAGTGTATCTCAGCGAATGTCATTGTATCAATGATCAGAACAAATGCTACCTATGCGTGCGCTTAAAATAAAGACGGCCGCAACAGCCAATTAGTAAAAGCGAAGCTTTATAGCCAAGGAGTATGAGTGGTGCTTCCTGTATCTAGCCAGAGAAAGTTGAAACTCTCTGAGAGAGTTCCAGTACTGAGATATCTTAACTAGCCACAGTGTGAACAAGGTATAATGGATGTACATATCTCCTGTTTTATAGTATCATATTGTCATTCTTTTAGATCGGGAGGAGGCTGCAGAGAACATCACTTCACCACTCACATTCTTGGATTAGGCTGAACTCGATTAGTATTTTAAAATTTAGCTTGTCTACCAAGTCATATCTTGGTTAAATTCTTTTCTGAACCTATTTTAGTGGTTGATTGGTAGATTTAGCATTATGTTTTCCTGCACCCAAAGATACGATAGCATGGAGAACTGGGAGCAAGAAAACTTAATGGTAAACCTACCATTCAATCTCTAAAATCGGGTTTAGAGGTGTTTTCCACCGAAATATGATTTGACAGACCAGTTGCATTTAAATATGCTAATCAAGTTTTAAGTAATCCGGGAATTTCAGCCTTTAACTTGATGAGGTAATTGTTTGTGCAACCGCAACTGTCTATTTGTATCTAATAATTTTATTAACGATTTTAAAGAATAATTAAATAAATACTGAAACACTATGTAATTTTCTTTTTTATTTAATTCTATTAATTTTTCGTTTGTAAATTTTCAGTTTAAAGATGGAATTCTAAAGTGTCTCAGAAAGTGTTTTTGTTTAAAAAATTTTTTTCATAATATAATCAGAGTTTTATATAAGAATATATTAATAGCCGCCTCTAGCGATCAGTTTGGTATCCTTTAAATATATGATAAGCATTGGAGCATGTTAAGTTTATTCATAATTTTACTTATTTGCTTTCTTTCACCAAATCAGTATATCCTGATATAGAAATCAAGTATCTATGCGATCATGGAAGCATTTTGCATACTATGCATTTTAATTTTCTTGTAAAAAATTGCATAGCTAACTGAAAAGATATGAAAACTTCTGTACACACGTTATATACGCACAGGAGAACCTAATTGGCGCCAATATAGAGTTATTTTGCCTGACATTTGCCTGTTGTTGTTTATTTTTTAATAATTTGTTAGCTTAATTATTGCTATTTATTTATATTTTTCTTTTAGAATTGCATACTTTTTTGTACTTTAGTTATTAATGAAACTTTTTTTATTAATTGTTATTTCCTTTTTAAAATAATAGAAATTAATTTTAAAATATATGTGTAACTGGTATTTAAAAAAGATATTTTCATAAAATGGACGCTAAAAAATGATTTTATCAAGCCCGGTGCATATATTACATCTGTGCCAAAACTTTTTGTTTTTATTTGTATTTATATTTGTAAGCATTTTATTTATACATACATACATATATATATATATGTATATATTAATTAAATGAAATGTATACACATGTAAAAAAAATGCTTACATATATGAAATAAAAAATAAGCTGCTAGAAAATATCTTGCTAATTTTTTTTCTCGCCTAGTACCTATATTGAGAAAATACTTTTATTTATTTACTAGCAGCCTCCGCCCGCTACGCTGGTCAGTATTTCTAAAATCTTCAATCAAACGAAATATATTTAAATAAACAATCTTAATATCGAATCAAATACCCACAATTTTTGTCTGATTTATGTAATCTTACATTGGTCAGTTCAAAGTTCATTTTGATGACAAAATACCTCTAAAATGACTAAATAACTGACAAATTACAAAAGTACTAAAGTAATCAAGATTTTTTTTAGTAGTTTTTTTTTTTTTTGTATCTTGAATTCCACTTGAATTGCTTCTACCTGAATTTGCTTCTGAGGTATGATGAAACATGTTATTATTTTAGACCATCCGATGAACTTCCTAAAGGAAAGATTTATATATATATATATACCGGGTGTCCAGTAAATAACTGACCCATTTTGAACTTAAATAACAAATAAACGGTTTGAGATAATAATGCGCGGTTTGCGGTATTGTTATTAGAAAATCAATAAATTTTTAAACATGTACTTTGTTAATATAGTTTAAATTTCGGAAAAAAATATCGCGCTGGCGGTAACAGGCTGTTTGAATACAGACATGACTCTAATTTCCATAAATGTGAGATTTTCGGCTGAACCTGAATCTATATGTTGTCGAATCTGAATCTATATGTTGAATCGACTCTCGAATCAGCTTCAAAAATAGGGTACGTTGGTTGGAAAGTGATTTAAAATAATATTTGTGATTGAACCATCTGTATTATATTTCCCCTCCTCAGTCTTGAGACTGAGATATTATTTTAAATATTATTATATTACATTAACAAAGTGCATATTTTAAAATTTATTTACATTCTAATAACAATACAGCAAGCCGCGGATTTTTATCTCAAACAGTTTTTTTGTTATTTACATTCAAAATGGGTCAGTCATTTACTGGACACCCGGTATATATACATATATATATATATATATATATATATATATACAGGGTGATTCAGCTCGTCGGTGACAAACTTTAAGGATCGATAGAGCACACCTAGACGAACATTTTTGAATAGGGAATGTAGGGTCCCTGACGCGATGGTAAGGCGCTAGGCGCTTTCGAAAATTTGGGTGCCGAAATTCGAAACGTCATAAAAACTAGGGAAATGGTTAGATTTTCTTGCTTGTTGCGTCGAAATGATTCTGTTTGTTTAGACTTTCTTCAGTACCAATTTGATAAGCGTATCTCTTAAAACATGGATAGGGGGCGCTGCAGACTTTGGAGAGCTAGACAACAACTTTAAGCCCGTTATTTTGATAATTTAACACATGCTCGCCAAAGTTTATACTCTAACTTAAAGTTTGAACCCAAAAGTAGAGCCCTGCAAAAAGCGTAAGAGCCGGAATAAAATGTCAAAGTACAGGGTGGTCGAAACTCGAAGGCTCCTAAGAGATAAACAAACAGATTTCTTGACTTATGGCATGCATTTTCATGATTCTGTTTGCTGGGGCTCTCTGAAACTCAGTTGAACGGTACAAAAAGAAACATCGATAGGGGGCGCTTTGGGCAAAAAACATAATTCGTTGACATTTCGGACGCTAACTGGAAACGGGGCGCTACGATCAGTTAGTAATAATGAAAACACATTTTCTACCTCTGCTCAACACTTCTGAATAAATTTAGACCAAAAACATCAATGATACTGGAAATTTATTTACAAAAAATAACACTACAGAAGATGCTCGAAATTTCGACCTTGGGCCATGATGCAGGCTTCGCACCTCCGTCACATTGAGGAGTGTGTGTTTCCAACAATGCCAGGAGTATCTCTGATCTGCCCTGCAGCTGCCACAATGCGCGCCACAAGTTCTTCAGCACTGCTGACAGGTGTATGGTATACCTCGGCCTTCAGGTAACCCCAAAGGAAGAAATCCAAGCAGGTGAGGTCTGGTGATCGGGCAGGCCAGTGAACTGGACCCCCACGCCCGATCCACCGCTGGCCATACCTTGAGTTTAGATGGAGACGCACGTCGTTCGTGTAATGGGCCGGAGCTCCATCGTGCTGGAACCACATCTGGCGACGCGAACCTTCGGGTACGTGCGCCTCCTCCAGAAGCTGCGGCAGCACTTGATCCAGGAAAATCAGGTAATTTCCACCTGTCAGCCGTTCAGGTAACAAATAAGGGCCAATGAGGCAATCCCCCAGAATGCCGGCCCACACACTAACTGAGAAACGCTCCTGGGCTGCTCGGCTTCTGGTTTCATGTGGATTTTCATCACACCACACATGACTGTTGTGGGCGTTCCACATTCCCTCCCGGCTGAAGGTGGACTCGTCCGTAAACAAAATGCTGTTTACAAAACGGGGATCCCTGGATCTCATCGCCAAGTACCATCTTGAGAATTCCACTCGAGGGCCAAAATCCTGCTCTCTGAGCAACTGCACCCGCTGGATGTGGTAGGGGTGCAGATTCCGGGAACGTAAGATGCGCCACGCAGTTGCTTGCGAAATGCCAACATGTCTGGCGATATCTCTCGTGCTAAGACCGTCGGCGATATCTCTCGTCCTCAACCAGGTTAAGCACAGCCTCTTCGTTGTCGGGGGTGCTCACTGATCGCTCCCGTTCAGGCATGCCTCTGTCGAAAGATCCCGTTGTGGACAACCTCTGGTGTACTCGAGCGAAGAAGGCATGGCAGGGGATTTGCCTGTTGGGGTAACGCTCGGCGTACAACCGCTGAGCGGCTCGTCCATTACAACCAGCAGCGCCATACGCCAAATGCATGTCAGCCAATTCAGAGTTTGTGTACCGTTCCATCCTACTACCGATCTGCAGACAAGTAACCCGAAGCTTAAGTAGGTACCGCACGTTCAAAAGACGTGTCTGCGCATACAACTACGTCATCTCGCGTTGTCGTCTACGCATTACGTATCTTTTGCATATCGATATGGTACGATATCTTTTGCATAAATCAGCAAAAAGCACCTTATGTAAATTTTATTGCGCGCATTGTGCATGATTGAAACCAGCTATGTTTGTTAAAAAAAACAAACAAACTGCAGTTTTAATAGCTTCTTATGATAAGTAAATTACTCTCTTGTTTTGTTTCTAACTGATCGTAGCGCCCCGTTTCCAGTTAGCGTCCGAAATGTCAACGAATTATGTTTTTTGCCCAAAGCGCCCCCTATCGATGTTTCTTTTGTACCGTTCAACTGAGTTTCAGAGAGCCCCAGCAAACAGAATCATGAAAATGCATGCCATAAGTCAAGAAATCTGTTTGTTTATCTCTTAGGAGCCTTCGAGTTTCGACCACCCTGTACTTTGACATTTTATTCCGGCTCTTACGCTTTTTGCAGGGCTCTACTTTTGGGTTCAAACTTTAAGTTAGAGTATAAACTTTGGCGAGCATGTGTTAAATTATCAAAATAACGGGCTTAAAGTTGTTGTCTAGCTCTCCAAAGTCTGCAGCGCCCCCTATCCATGTTTTAAGAGATACGCTTATCAAATTGGTACTGAAGAAAGTCTAAACAAACAGAATCATTTCGACGCAACAAGCAAGAAAATCTAACCATTTCCCTAGTTTTTATGACGTTTCGAATTTCGGCACCCAAATTTTCGAAAGCGCCTAGCGCCTTACCATCGCGTCAGGGACCCTACATTCCCTATTCAAAAATGTTCGTCTAGGTGTGCTCTATCGATCCTTAAAGTTTGTCACCGACGAGATGAATCACCCTGTATAATACCAATTAACTTTATCTTGAAATTCTCTAATAAAATCTTCTGATATTTTTTCATTCTGTGATATACAATCCCAGTCAAGTTTATCTTTAAATTTTCTTATAAATTCAATGGGTAATTTCATAACTTTTTCACTTAAATGAAAATTTATTTTATTGATATATAATGAAATAAATGTGTAAAATTCTTTACATTGCGATAATTCGACAAATAAATCTTTATATTTATGAATTATAATATCGTCTAATCTTTGAGCCAACACCATTTTATATCGAAGCAATTTTATAAACACTTTTATTTTTCGTCTTTATTCAAACGTACTCTCAATTCATTAATAAATCGTATTAAAATATTTTTTAATTCGAAAATTTCATCCATTAATCTTTCCCTGTTCGGTAGTTCTTCTTCGTAAAAATGGCCAATTTTTTTATTTAATTCACCCAGTTGAACGGAAAGTATTTTTTTCCACTTATCGTTATAAAAATTATCTGGTAATTGATCAAACTTATATTCAATGAGATTACAAAAATCTAGTTTATGCATATACTTTTCTAAAAATCTTTCACCAAATGTTTGAAAACGGGTTATTAATAGCCAATTAAGTCCTTCTTCCAATGTGCACATAGTATTTTCTGCAAGCTGTTGAAATTGAGATACTTTATGTAAATCTAATTTTTCATGATAGGTTTGAATAAATTCGTCACTTAAGGTTTGATATTGAAATATAACAACCCAATTTATATAATTCGAATGTTTTAATATAAATTCCTCAGACAGCTTCTGATTTTTACAAACTAAATTCCAGTCTAATTCTTCTTTATATTTTTCTATAAATTTTTCCGAAAGTTTTTGAAAAATGCATATAACATTCCATTCGATATAATCTATGAGTTCTTCCATAAAACATTCGGATAATACTGAATATCTACAAACTAATTTCCAATTGAGTTTATCCTTCAAATTTCGAAGGACATCTTCGGATAAATTTTTCGTCTTAGAAAATTCGTCCCAGTTGATATCCATTTAATAATGAAATATTTTTAAAAAGGAATTTTTTCAATATGCATCCAAGGTTTTAAGGTAACTGGAGAATTACTTTTGGATTTTATCAAAAATGTAATCATGTCACCACTTTTTCCATAATCAAAACGAGTTACGGAATAATCATCAAACATTTCTCCGCTTAAAATTATTTTATCTTCGATTTTTAGTTCTATCTCTGTAGTCCTATTTTTGCCGATTAAACTATTATATATTAAATATATAGTAATTTTCATATGCATATCTGTAGATAATCGCATTTCTTGATCCAGTAATTTAGAACTCATCATATCGAAATTTTTTTTGGTAAATTCTTTTCCTGTAAAAGTCTCAAAATCCTTCACTGTAACCCAGATATCTTTATTGTCTACATATATTTTATTGACTACATCTGTTTCGTTTTCGGGTACCGAAATATTCATAATTATTTTATTTTTTGCATCAAATTTATCATTCTTTAATATTAATGCATTTTTTTCTAAATATCGTTTATTCACAACATTTTTATCATCTTTCGGATCTGCGACATTTCCTATTCTTTTTCCTTTGGCGTCGTAAACTTTTCCTTCGATTAGATGTAAAGTGTTTTCATCCAATTCTTTAATTCTCTTACCCGTTTCTTCGGTGAAGGTTAAAAAATTACTATCGTAATTAATATTATTTTTCTCTATAAAATCTTTTAGTTCAAAATGATTGTTTTCTATTTTATTCAAAACAAAACTTTTAGTGGTTAAGTCTAAATCATCAATTGGATCTGAAGCATTTTTTAATATCTTATTATCCATATCGAAATTTCCATCCGGCGTTAATTTAAAACCGATACCTGGAGGTCCCACAGCGCCTTTTCGTACAGGATTATCATACGGTGGATAATAAACAGCCATTTATAAAGACTAAAAAATGTTATTCTCCTAACGTTTTAATCATAGTAATTTCTTTTTTATTCATATTTAAAATACATTTCTTCCTTACTTCTAAAATATAGTAAAATACATATTCTTTGGTTGTTTCATTTTCTAATTTCCAATTGAATTCTATTCTCAAATTTTCAAGAGTGGTATAGTTTACATGATTTGACAAATCAAAATGAATTATGGGATATAATTTACCAAAATCTGAGTAGTTTACCATACAACCGGTTTCTGTGTTTAGATTATTGAGACCTGATTCCAGAAAAGATTTATATAATCTATTATATTCTTTTTTACCAAAATCCATAGTATATCGCTCTGCGGGTAACGGCGATCTGTTAATCATCAACCAACATTCGATCATATCCAAATTATCAAATATCATATTATTTTTTTTAGGATTTTCATTTCTGTCGAAATATTGTGGTATGACGAATAATCTTAAAACTTCATCGGATGTAGCCGATATAGAATCGGAACCGCTTTTATATTTATTAATAGGACTAGATCTGTTAATTTCATACTGATTCCAGTTTATTTCTATATCCGTATTTGATAATTTTAATTCATTATAGAGAATCTCCGCTCCATTTTTAAAATCGACGTATCTCACCCAGAGCGCTATGTCTTCAATTTCTACTTTATAATCTGGATTGGCATCGTCTGTGTAAATCATATTTCTGCTATCGTCTCTTTGGAATTCCAGTCTTATTATGAAACCTGAAATGGCTTTTTTATATTCTGCGACGAAATCAAAAATTTCCTTTAAAGGCGTCCATGTTGTAACTGAATTACTATTTTTCGACAATTCCCATCTTTTTTTAAATCCTTTATTGTAATTTTCATTTTTTACAATTTTTAATTTATTGACGACATCTGTTACAGAGGTGGTAGCCGTTATCGTACCATCGCTTTGAAGTAAACTTTTATTTCTATCAGCACTATCACTGGTATCTGGATAAAAACCTATATTGTGGCTTCTGATGTTGAATAATCTCTGGTATAATCCTCCAGTCTCTTAACCTGCAGAATGTAGGAGTGATAGTCTCCAACTGATTCAATTATTTGTTTACCTATCTGAAGTTTTACGCCTTTCATAGAACATACAGCTGCGACATTATCGTCGTTTATAGATGCACCGCTGGATTTTACAATTTTCCACTTTGTCTCCAGATAACTCTCCGATAATGAAATAGGATCATTGGTATCAGTAATTTCGAAATGAAACGTCGTATTTTCTTTTTTGTCATTATGGCTTGTACTAGGCAATCTTATTTTTTTTTAATTCGCTACTTTTTATATCGTTATTATAATAATAATGAGTATCTCTCAGATCATAAATTTTTTCCATTTATTTAGGAAGAATTTTCAGACCTGTTCCTTTCATCTTTTTTGAAAATATTTCTTTCAATATGTCAGCATCAGTCAATTTGTCAACAACTGCTTTTTCATTCAAATCTACTTTTTTAGCTTTAAAAAATCCTTTTCCTTGAATTCTTTTACTTTTCCTATATAATCTGTGTTGATTCATTTATTTATTGAGAAAATTTAGTTAATATCAATTGATATATTTTTTCAACATAGTCTTCTTTTTCCTCTACGACTCTAAAATTATACTCAATTAAACCTTTATTTAAATCAATTAATTCACCATTTTGATTCGTAACTCTCATCCTTATTCTACGAATTGAATCCCTATTGTTGACAGGATAATATATTAAATTATTGAATTCTTTCGAAATGATAACACCCGGTACATCCCTCGGTGTAAAAGAATAAATAACTTCTGAATTATTCTGGTTGATTAAAGATCCATTCACTACATCACAATGAATATATATAATGTCGTTTCCGTTTGTTATATCCGCTATATTTTCACCTTCTATTACAGTCTCTTCATCAGGACTTTTGTAAACTTTTTTTCAAAGCCTATTAGTTTATGAAAATCGCTTTTTGTTAAGTCGATATTCCAACCTTTAGTTAATTTAATAAGCATTCTTAGTCTAGATTGTATTCTACCAAATTTTACCGGAGGATCGTCTGAACCAAACGCTTTCATCACATCTATATTTAAATCTTCAACATTTTTATTACCATAAGGAATAGTGATAGATTTAACATTATTCTCATCTGTGTATACGTCAAATGTATTAGTTTTATCTGTTATGTTAAACCATGAAACTGTCATAGTAAAAGATTGCAATGCTAATTTTTTTAATTTAAGAGGTTTTGGAAATTCAACAGTGAAATCTTCTGATTTTTCATAACTTTTTGGTTTCAATTTGATCATTTATTAGACAGAAAAAATCTTTAAAGATGAAAAACAAGCTTTTCGTTATAATCGCTAGGCTGTTGAGTAAATGAATTAAGTGCACATTCTGGACATTTGCCTTTATTTCTTTCCTTTATATATTTCATACAAAATAATCCACAGTTTACAGAAGTAGGTTTTTGTAAAAAACTATCATTGTGAGCTATATTGACTTTTTTATTGGAAAGTTTAAGAAATTTCATAATATTTTCAGGAATATATTTTTCTTTGAGTTTAATATTTTTATATATATATTCACCGAAAGGATCGAAATATTCTACATAATTATATTTCGGGTCATTATAGTAACAAACCCAGTGTGTTCCTGGGCCGGTCGAGATATCTAAATTAATAATCCCACTTTCAAACTTTCTAATCTTTTTAGGAAGTAAATCGGAAGTGAAAACAACCCTAAATCCTTTTTCATCTTTCATATTTTCTTTAATCGTTTTATCCGATATACCCCATTTTGTTATCGGATTTTTTTTTTTAGACAGGGAAGCTGACGCTTTTAGACCAGATCCTTTGTTTTCCCAAGGCTGATAAACTCCAGATCCCGAAATTTTATCCAGGATTTTTTTAGTTCCCCAACCTGCTGCCCCACTCGCGGCACCGAGTCCTAGTGATGTTAAAATAGGAATTAAAAAGGGTAAAAATCCACCGTTTTTATCTAATTGAGTTTTGCTTATATTTATTCTTTTACCTTTACTAATCTGATTAATCTGTGTTTTAGTTAAATACATTTCATAATTAGGAGGTTTAGAATTGTCTATCTGCAGTGTCAGTTCTTCTTTTTTTCTAAGAGCAGATTTCAATTTACTAATCTGCCCGTCACTCAAATGAATCTTCTTTTTTACATAACTCATTTATTAGGCAGCAAAAAGCTGACGCTTTCAAAGAAGAAATTGGTTGTATAATCGTTCTTTATCTCCATTAGTTATTTTTTTAGCTTTAATGAGTTTGTCTATTAGCAGTTTGATTTCATTTTTTAATTTTTTCGACTTGCTACCTTGACATATTTTATCCAGCAATTCAGATAATAAACCTAATCCTTTACCGACTTTCATTACTTCGCTACCTCGAATTGTAGTTAATCTAGCCATATATTTTTGTAGCTCCCCTTCGTTATATTCAACTGCTTTATATTCAATCTTTTTCTGAATTAATTCCTCCTCCGAAAGATTTTTAGCCCTCGTAATTGTACTTTGTAAGTTGCCTTTTTTCCTCGATAATTCTTCTTTTAGAAGCTTTGCCTTTGTATACATTTCATCTAATTTTTCTTGATTGTCTAGGAGTTTCGAAGGTCTGTATAATTGTACAGATTTTAAATAATCTGTATCTAAATATTGATCAACATTATAAATAAGCGGCGGTTCTTTATATAATTCTTTGACATCTTCGATCGCTTCAGGAATAATTCTAGATGATTCTGCAATAGGCTGTAAAGATATATTTAATTCGTCCAATTTATCATTGATAGCTTTAATATTTTCTTTTCTACTTTTATCCTGTTCTTCTAATTTTTTAGTGACAGGTTTATGAAATTCAATTAAACTTTTGTCTATACCTAGCTTTCTATCACGCTGTTCTTCATTATTTTTTTCATTTACTTCTGATTACACTTCTGAATAAATTTAGACCAAAAACATCAATGATACTGGAAATTTATTTACAAAAAATAACACTACAGAAGATGCTCGAAATTTCGACCTTGGGCCATGATGCAGGCTTCGCACCTCCGTCGCATTGAGGAGTGTGTGTTTCCAACAATGCCAGGAGTATCTCTGATCTGCCCTGCAGCTGCCACAATGCGCGCCACAAGTTCTTCAGCACTGCTGACAGGTGTATGGTATACCTCGGCCTTCAGGTAACCCCAAAGGAAGAAATCCAAGCAGGTGAGGTCTGGTGATCGGGCAGGCCAGTGAACTGGACCCCCACGCCCGATCCACCGCTGGCCATACCTTGAGTTTAGATGGAGACGCACGTCGTTCGTGTAATGGGCCGGAGCTCCATCGTGCTGGAACCACATCTGGCGACGCGAACCTTCGGGTACGTGCGCCTCCTCCAGAAGCTGCGGCAGCACTTGATCCAGGAAAATCAGGTAATTTCCACCTGTCAGCCGTTCAGGTAACAAATAAGGGCCAATGAGGCAATCCCCCAGAATGCCGGCCCACACACTAACTGAGAAACGCTCCTGGGCTGCTCGGCTTCTGGTTTCATGTGGATTTTCATCACACCACACATGACTGTTGTGGGCGTTCCACATTCCCTCCCGGCTGAAGGTGGACTCGTCCGTAAACAAAATGCTGTTTACAAAACGGGGATCCCTGGATCTCATCGCCAAGTACCATCTTGAGAATTCCACTCGAGGGCCAAAATCCTGCTCTCTGAGCAACTGCACCCGCTGGATGTGGTAGGGGTGCAGATTCCGGGAACGTAAGATGCGCCACGCAGTTGCTTGCGAAATGCCAACATGTCTGGCGATATCTCTCGTGCTAAGACCGTCGGCGATATCTCTCGTCCTCAACCAGGTTAAGCACAGCCTCTTCGTTGTCGGGGGTGCTCACTGATCGCTCCCGTTCAGGCATGCCTCTGTCGAAAGATCCCGTTGTGGACAACCTCTGGTGTACTCGAGCGAAGAAGGCATGGCAGGGGATTTGCCTGTTGGGGTAACGCTCGGCGTACAACCGCTGAGCGGCTCGTCCATTACAACCAGCAGCGCCATACGCCAAATGCATGTCAGCCAATTCAGAGTTTGTGTACCGTTCCATCCTACTACCGATCTGCAGACAAGTAACCCGAAGCTTAAGTAGGTACCGCACGTTCAAAAGACGTGTCTGCGCATACAACTACGTCATCTCGCGTTGTCGTCTACGCATTACGTATCTTTTGCATATCGATATGGTACGATATCTTCTGCATAAATCAGCAAAAAGCACCTTATGTAAATTTTATTGCGCGCATTGTGCATGATTGAAACCAGCTATGTTTGTTAAAAAAAACAAACAAACTGCAGTTTTAATAGCTTCTTATGATAAGTAAATTACTCTCTTGTTTTGTTTCTAACTGATCGTAGCGCCCCGTTTCCAGTTAGCGTCCGAAATGTCAACGAATTATGTTTTTTGCCCAAAGCGCCCCCTATCGATGTTTCTTTTTGTACCGTTCAACTGAGTTTCAGAGAGCCCCAGCAAACAGAATCATGAAAATGCATGCCATAAGTCAAGAAATCTGTTTGTTTATCTCTTAGGAGCCTTCGAGTTTCGACCACCCTGTACTTTGACATTTTATTCCGGCTCTTACGCTTTTTGCAGGGCTCTACTTTTGGGTTCAAACTTTAAGTTAGAGTATAAACTTTGGCGAGCATGTGTTAAATTATCAAAATAACGGGCTTAAAGTTGTTGTCTAGCTCTCCAAAGTCTGCAGCGCCCCCTATCCATGTTTTAAGAGATACGCTTATCAAATTGGTACTGAAGAAAGTCTAAACAAACAGAATCATTTCGACGCAACAAGCAAGAAAATCTAACCATTTCCCTAGTTTTTATGACGTTTCGAATTTCGGCACCCAAATTTTCGAAAGCGCCTAGCGCCTTACCATCGCGTCAGGGACCCTACATTCCCTATTCAAAAATGTTCGTCTAGGTGTGCTCTATCGATCCTTAAAGTTTGTCACCGACGAGCTGAATCACCCTGTATATATATCTGCCTTCTATTTCACTTCAAACTTCAACTGTTTTCAATAAGATGATTGTAAAAATACTGGTTTCATTGGTTTATTGTATGGTAATATATGAATTACTCTGGTTATATAATGTCCATTTATCCACATATTTCTTAGTAATTTGGTAATCTGCCTTCTATTTCTCTTCAAACTTCAACTGTTTTTAATAATATGAATGTAAAAATACTGGTTTCATTGGTTCTTTTATTGGTATTGTCTGAATAACTTTGGATGTATTTATAAAAGTATATATATATATATATATATATATATATATATATAAGGATTCAAAATTTCAGGTTTTTGCGCCGAAGACATCGACAAATTAGGAAAATTCGAAGTATCTCACCAAGTACTGGATTTAAAAGAATTTGCTCAATACCATTCAATTAAGCATGAAAAAATGTACTAAAATATGCACAAAAAAAACAACCAAATAATTAGTAAAATATTAATAAAAAGTCGAAATAAAAATCGTTTAATGATATTTTAAACACGTGAATCGTATTTAATGTCATTGAATGCGACATTCACGATCATCCATTATTAGCATCTAATCTGATAGTTTGGCGATAATTTTTTGGTCGACGGGATAATCTAGTAGTACCGTTTTTAGGTGCGTTCGTAATTATGTAAATACGTAGCACCTATTGTTGTCGCTCAGTCCGTCCGTCTGTCTGTCCGTCTGTCTGTCTGTCTGTCTGTCCGCATATAACAACGCAAAAACTACCCAACCGAATCGTTTGAAATTTAAAATACATAATTATTACATAATTTTGTCGAGTCATTTCAAATTTTATGAAAATCGGATGCATAGATCAATTACAGGGGCAATCAAAAGTATTCCATTACATTACGGTCAATGGGGAAAAAAGTTTCAAATGCATTTTAATCGTTTGAAATTTAAAATACATAATTATTACATAATTTTGTCGAGTTATTTCAAATTTTTTGATAATCGGGTGCATAGATCAATTACAGGGGCAATCAAAAGTATTCAATTACATTATGGTCAATGGGGAAAAAGTTTCAAATGCATTTTAATCGTTTGAAATTTAAAATACATAATTATTATATAATTTTGTCGAGTTATTTCAAATTTTTTGAAAATCGGATGCATAGATCAATTACAGGGACGATCAAAAGTATTCCGTTACATTACGGTCAATGGGGAAAAATGTTTCAAATGCACTTTAATGGTGTTACACTCATTCGAAATTAATAAAATTTATATGCAACTATAAAGTACATATTACAATATACATTTTAGGTAATTTGTGATGCACAGAACATTTGTTATTGATTTACAAAGCCACACAAAAATATTCCATTACAAAATGGTATAGGGAGAACATTGTTTGATGAGTGTTTTAATTGTAATTCACTATTTGCAATTTTATGAGATTGATATATGAGAGTAATATTTTTAAAACTTCGTTATCGTACGAACGCACCTCATTTGCTACGCTTCACGTGCAATTTCCAACTTGTTTTTATTAGAATGAATGATAAATTAATTGCAAATATTTTTTCATGATAATGATTTTTCTTTCACATTCAAAATATTTCTTTTTTAGGTACTTCTAGGTTATCCCGTCGACCAGAAATTATCGCCAAACTATAAGATTAAATGCCAATAATGGATGATCGTGAATGTCACATTCAATGACATTAAATGCGATTCACATGTTTAAAATGTCATTAAGTGATTTTTATTTCGACTTTTTATTAATATTTTTATTAATATTCTACTAATTATTTGTTTTTTCGTTATTTAAAATAAAAATTATGTCAACATGTATAATTTGGCTATTAGTTTGGCGATTTGTATAATTTGGCGAAATTGGTCGACGGGATAACCTAGAAGTACCCCTTTTTAGTGATGGTAAAATAATTGCAGATGAAAAAGATATAATAGTAAGGCTAAAACACGATTTAATGACTGCTTGGCATATGACTTGGCAGAGACTCGATAAGTACGCTAATTCTATCAACCTAAATATCCATATAGAGTCTAAACAAACAATTGGTACCATTTGATTTCCGTCGATCAATTTCGCCAAATTATACAAATGGATATAATTTTTATTTTAAATAACCAAAGAATTAATAAATTACTAAAATATTAATAGGAAAAGAGATAAAATATCGAATTAAATTAGTTGACGACGTAACAATTTGCAAAACATATTTAATGTCAAAAGAATGTGACATTTACGATCATCCATTATTGATATTTAACCTTATACTTTGGCGACAGTTTTTTGGTTGATGGAAGATCAAGTATTGCCAAATAATGTAATATTGCCAAAAAATGCAAACATATTATATAAACAATAATATTGCCAATAGTATTTAGATGCAGATATCATCTACGGATCACGTTGGCACGATTACAACAAAATTGCGATTTTATGCCTCACGTGGTAATCCAGTAATAGTCGTTTATTTTTCAGTAAACTATTTCATTATTTTTCTTTTCTATTTTAAAATCATACAAATTGTTTTGTTCCATAATTACTAATTGAATTAATTTATTATTAATATTATACCAGATTACATTTTCTTGGCAACGGGAAAGAAAAATGGTTATTTTTTATCGGAAAAATTTTAATTGATTCTGTATGAAAAATAATGAAATTTTGAATTATTAAGAAAAATATTTTATTAAATCAATTAAAAATTAGCCTATGTTCACCGGAAAAAGTGTAGCTTTCCAACGGTGAAAGAATTTTTCCAATCTGTCAAGTAGTTTCGGAGCCTATTCAATTAAAACAAACAAACAAACAAACAAACAATCAAATCTTTCCTCTTTATAATATTAGTAAAATAAAAATTATGTCAACATGTATAATTTGGCTATTAGTTTGGCGATTTGTATAATTTGGCGAAATTGGTCGACGGGATAACCTAGAAGTACCCCTTTTTAGTGATGGTAAAATAATTGCAGATGAAAAAGATATAATAGTAAGGCTAAAACACGATTTAATGACTGCTTGGCATATGACTTGGCAGAGACTCGATAAGTACGCTAGTTCTATCAACCTAAATATCCATATAGAGTCTAAACAAACAATTGGTACCATTTGATTTCCGTCGATCAATTTCGCCAAATTATACAAATGGATATAATTTTTATTTTAAATAACCAAAGATAAATTACTAAAATATTAATAGGAAAAGAGATAAAATATCGAATTAAAATTAGTTGACGACGTAACAATTTGCAAAACATATATAATGTCAAAAGAATGTGACATTTACGATCATCCATTATTGATATTTAACCTTATACTTTGGCGACAGTTTTTTGGTTGATGGAAGATCAAGTATTGCCAAATAATGTAATATTGCCAAAAAATGTAAACATATTATATAAACAATAATATTGCCAATAATATTTAGATGCAGATATCATCTACGGATCACGTTGGCACGATTACAATAAAATTGCGATTTTATGCCTCACGTGGTAATCCAGTAATAGTCGTTTATTTTTCAGTAAACTATTTCATTATTTTTCTTTTCTATTTTAAAATCATACAAATTGTTTTGTTCCATAATTACTAATTGAATTAATTTATTATTAATATTATACCAGATTACATTTTCTTGGCAACGGGAAAGAAAAATGGTTATTTTTTATCGGAAAAATTTTAATTGATTCTGTATGAAAAATAATGAAATTTTGAATTATTAAGAAAAATATTTTATTAAATCAATTAAAAATTAGCCTATGTTCACCGGAAAAAGTGTAGCTTTCCAACGGTGAAAGAATTTTTCCAATCCGTCAAGTAGTTTCGGAGCCTATTCAATTCAAACAAACAAACAAACAAACAAACAATCAAATCTTTCCTCTTTATAATATTAGTATAGATTTATCGTATTTTAAATGAGATGACTGAAAAAGGTGTATTTTTAAATGTATTTTAAAAATGTATTTTAAAAATGTAGTTAAAATTAATTGGATGTTTTATTTTTTAATTAAATGGAATGAAAGTCGTAAAATATTATTTTGGCTATTTATCACCTACGCCTGGCTAGCATAACAATAGAAAAATGGCAGCCTTGGCACGTAAAAAATAAAGCTATCAACCCGGAATTGTTGATGACAGTCATATGACTTAGTCTTTTATTATATAAATTAGACGAAAAAAAAAGATAAATAAAATTTTGAACTAATTTTGTTTATAAATTTACGCCTATTTTTTTTAAAAATATGTATGAAATAAAAAGTAAAAAAGTAATTTTTGTCCCGTTAAACTTCGCGAGAACTTTAAATACAGAGGCATGACTACGGACTTATATAATATTTAAAAATATTTTCTGTACAATAAGCAATTTCTTGTTGCTCCACAAAGTGTTTTGTTCAAGGTTTTTTAAAACTTCCCAGAACTCTTTTCTTGAATGTCTGCCGCGTTTGCTTACAAACTATTATTTTTTTGCTTTTATTTTTCCTTTATGATGAAATATTTTTCCTCGATGTAATTTCACGACAGGGTTCCTATACATCTTTTCTTCTTCATGTCTCATAACCATCTTTTATGAACTCATAATAAAAAACATGATAATGGAATAAGCATTTTTGGCTTTTTTAACGATATATATATATGTACTTAAAGCTTTTGTGCAGCAATTTTCAACATTTCATCACTGTTTCTATAGTTTGACCATCATGTTAACTTAGTTTATATTGCATATGACCTTCGAAATATAGGTTAAGAATTGGACAATAGTAAAGATGTTTATACCTGCTCTTCTTATGTTGTCACCTGTTGCATCTATTGAAATACAGAGTAATTACAAAATGACTTTTCCACTTTGGAGGTATCCGTTGCTAAAACTAATGAACAACTTATATTTTGTATTTAGATTTTTTTGAAAGAATGGAGAGATGGACTCTTAAAAGAAATTAGTTCGATACTTTTTTTCGTAAAGTTATGTAATCGATAGGAAGTATTTTGGAATTGTTAAAGTAAATAAAAAATATACATATATCTTTATTAATTGGTAGTTAAAGGTGGTATGGAAATTTTTTTTTATGCGTACATGGCAGCATCAATTTACTAAAAAATATGAGAACGCTTAGGCGAATATTTCATTTGGAAGACATAGGATTAGTGTTACCAATTCCAGCGCTGCAAATAGTGGGTAGAAGTGAAGAAAAAAAAATCATTGATCACTGCTTCTAAATCGAGACATAAAATGTAAAACTGTTTTCTTTAACACGTTCGCTACCGCTCACGCAAAGCGCGTGATATGGCGCATACGTTAAGGGGCCACTCACGCGCCAGCGCGTGATGTGGGGTGATGTCCAATAGCCAGTCACGCGCTGGCGCGGGAAAATCTTTCACTGATTCTTTGTTATAAAAAGTAAATCAACTTTTGGGAAAAAACAACTTCTACAGTGCGGCATCAATTATCATTACATCTTCATGCAAGAGGCAGGGAACGTGTTAATTATTCCATACATTTATGTAAATTAAACAATCCAAAAGAGACACAATGCTGTGCGAAGAGAAAATTACTCCCGGGACGAAATTTTAATTTGGCGCGGCGCACAGTGGGGCAAAAATCCTTCAAATCTGGCAAAAAATCGAAAAAATGAAATTCTACATTGAACCATCGGCATCCGTCACTTTAATAGAGTGGATGTCAGTGCACATCTGCTCAGTATTAAAAGTTGCACAAAGTTATCTTGGTCGTCATTAAAAAAAGAAGTTAAATCGCAAATCGCACTTTGATAATATATGAAAAAAAAATAAATAATTTTGTTTCAATATTCCTTTGCTAATTTTGCTGTAATAATTCCAAAAGAAATGTTTTTCACTATTGCACCATTAATTACAGGTATGTAACAAAAATTCATTAACTTTCAATATGTTTTTAATACGATTTTTATAGGTATAGGGGCGCTTAGAACATATAGTGCTGAAATTTATTTAAAAAAAAATAGCAGTGTCTACAAACATTGAAGGTTTTAGTTATGAGTTAAAGCGAGTTCAGTGTTAACTATAATTTTTTCTACTAGGTTTGAGTTTTAGGAAGAAAAATATTTGAAAAAAATCTTGCTTCTTTTTGCTCCTTTTTTAATTGTATGATCATTTTTATAGTTAATCGTCCTCAAATCTTTGTTAGTGTACGGATGTGTGCCAAACATGATTATATATATATTTATTAAAGATGAATTTAAATGCATTTTTTATTACAAAATAATATATTTAAATGAAACTCACTATCGTGAAACGTTTTAAAGAAAAAACTTTTGAAAAGTAATATGATTTTTCCACATCTTATGATTGTTCCACAGATTTAGAAACATATCATAACTATTGTTAACTAAAATTATGATTTGTGTTTTACTTACTGACATTTTAATTAGAAAATGTTTTTTCTATTTCTCATTCATGGACGCTAGAAAAATAAAATACAGTGAAGAGAAAGATTTTGGAATTGCAATCTAAACTTGAAATCTTATTTAAAAAAAAATCTTTTTTAATGAAGTTTGATTAATAAACGGAAATTTTTCGTCTTTATCAGACCTCCGGGAGGAACTAACGGCAAACTATGCTTTCTCAGGTATACGGAAATTATTTGTTTAAAAATGACGAATAATTTAGTACATAATGATGAAATTTTCGGACAATGTAAGCCGAGTTCCAAAGAACAGAAAATTATTTATTTGCTCGTATAGCGAAGGGAAAGAGTTGGGACTGTAAACCTCTCTAGCAAAAAAAAAAAAAAAAAAAAAAAAAAAAGAAAAAAAAAAAAAGAAAAAAAAAGTTACTTTTTTTAATGGGGTTTAATTGTTTAAAATAATTTTTGAAGAATAAATATAGCAATCTTTTCAGAATCAGAACAGAATAAGAAAATTTAACTAAATTTCAAAATTCAGAGGGGTGCCGGTTCTCTAACACCCTTTATGCTGGAGACTATGCTGCAAATTTCTCTCTTTTTTCAATTTCCTAAAAGAAATTACCCAGAAAAAACAATTTAAAGTCATTTTATAATTTTGTTTCGTAGCTGACAGTTTAAAGAGGAAAAAGTCGTAGAAAACTTGAAGTAAAAGAATTGAAGGATACTTTAAACAGTCAATAAAAGTGTTTTATTTATCCCATTGGTATTCCAAACTGCTCTCCAATTAAAGAAGTGACGCATTTGTAGGTTTCTTGTTCTAGATTTCGAAAGATACATCCTGTTTACGAAGTATTTTCCGTATTTTATTGATCGAATAAGTTTAGTCTGAAGCACTAAATGTGAGAAATAAGTTCTTTTAATTCAGAAACTGTTTTTAAAACAATAAAATGTGGATATCATAACAGTTTTTGCCTGTTTTATATTATAAAAAATGTATAGCAAAAGAGAATGAAGATCATTTTTATAGAAATAAATAGATACACACACTATTGATCAAAAATTTTGATATAACATGAAAAATACAAGGTTAAGCATAAATGTTTCATCGGGTATTGAAACACTGTGTATTGAGAGGTAACGACTTACAAATACGGGTGATACATGATAATATATATACACTCACCAAGTTAAAAGTCTGCCTTGTGGCTTGCATGAAAGAATTCACAGCTACTGCTGTAACAAACACTGTTAGAAACGTTTTATTGAACATATGGGCGGAATTGGAATACCGTTGGGTTGTGGGCCGGGTGAGTAAAGGCGTACACATTGAACATTTGTAGTACGTATCAGAAACTTGATGATTGTATTATCATTCCATACTACATGTTTTTTTACGTCGTCTTTTCTACGTATATCTAAACAGTCTTTGAAAACCTGATGAATCGTTTTGGATAACCCCGTGTATAGATAAAATAAGTTTAGCTTAAAATACTACTTAAGTAGTTAGTTAATATAATTATAAGTTTAGCAGTTATTAAGCGGACATCAGTTCCGTTCCCCTTGCTAATGTTAAACCTACAGGTGTAAAATGCATTCATGTATTTTAAATATCTTTTGAAGAAATTAATATTTAAATTTTTTTTTCTGTATATTCTTATCTCTGGATCTCTTTTTTTTAGTTATCAAAATATTTCTAAAATATATAGGGATGAGAGGAGCGCATGTGAAAATCGCTTACATTTTTTACCGTTTCCCAAAGAATTTGTAGCTATTGAAAAAAAAATTGTTTTATATGAATATTCACGCTTTGTTTGTTCTTTTATGAAACGTTTGAGTGGATTTATCAAGAATATCTAACTTATATTATCATTCTAAAAATTGTCGAAATTGTCGCCCCGGTGGAACTGTAGCTGTGAACATAGCTTTGGCACAGGTAAATACTTGCATTAATAGGACAAAAATAATTTTTGTGAACAAAAACTGTAATAAAAACTAACTGGATGTCTTATTTCTAGTTGTGTGAATAAATAAATAAATATTTCAAAAAAGATACAAGAAATTACTCATAAAATTATACACTAATATACCTGCTCCTTTTGAATCAAGGATAGCAAAACTGTAGTACTTTTAAATGAGTTATTGAATAATTCTATTATTGTGTTTTACTTTTTATCTAAATGTTATGCAATGTATATCACAAAATTATGCATCATGGTTTCAACAATTGGTTATTATCACAGTACTAGAGTTATCACATTTTTGGCCAACTAAATCTTACTTTCATAAAATAAAATCTTTATTTTAATATGGGCTAAGAAAGTATAAATTCGTTCAAATCTGGAAATCACTAAAGAATCACAAATAAGCATATTGGTTTTTACAGAAGGTCACTATCGTATTTATTCGTGTATAAGGCGCACTTTTTCTCCCAAAATTTAGGGCAAAAACCCTGGGTGCGCGTTATACACAGAATATTTTTTTACTGCTTTATGTAATCACACGATATTACCTATGAATCAAGAAATGTATTCATAGAAGAAATTAAAACTGGAATCTTAATAGGAGTATTCCTCATCTTTATTTCACTTCTTGCACTTTTTTATACAAAAACGGTAGTGACATTTTTTAAACACTACTTAGCAATCCTCATTGCCGCTACTGCTTTTTATTTAACCTTAACAGCAAAAATTCATCTAATAGATACATATTTGTACTATAAATAAAATAATCTGTAAGGTTAAAAAATTCTTAAGGATTTTTTTTAGAAAACTGGGAAACCTAGAATTTTTTATCTAACTGCGGCCCAAGTAACAGATAAAATTTTAGTAAGGTTAATATAATTTTACTAGATTCATTTGCAAAGCTACAGATTCCTATAGATTTATAAAGACTAGTTTTGTAGATTCATCTCTCTCTCTTTTTTTATCTTTTATTTTTGTACAGTGTACAATAAAACTTTAGCAAAAATATAGATTTCTGCAACTTTACATTAGAAGAATTACAGATTTTTTAAAATTTATTTTTTAATACTTTTTATTTATTTATTTACAATGTAGACGTTCTCAGGTATTTCTTTCGCAAGTGACGTCACCATATCATGACACTCACTTCCCATACGAAGTCAAAAAAAAAAAAAAAAAAAAAGAATTTCGACTTCTTTTACAACTTGAAGTAATATTTGTTTCAATTTTCTTTACTGAAATTTATTTGATGATTTATGGTTCGCGTTATATACGAGATACAAAAAATCGCCATTTTTCATTCTGAAATACTGGGTGCACGTTATACACGAGTAAATACGGTATTTGTAATTGTTATCTAATTTATACTAAATTAAAACTGTGCAGAAATCCTAAAAACATTGAATCTATAACTCATTATTTCACAAGAGTAATTACATTTTAAACTTAAATGCATTCCAGACTTAAAAAATATATTTATGAACTGTTCACACCTGCCCCCATGTGTTCTGTTTACAAGTGCATCATCTACCAACATACACCTAACTTTAAAAAAAGGATATTTTTTATTGAATTAAGGAAACAAAATTTTTTGTAGACTTACCTAATTAATGCCACTATAAAATGTAATGTTGATATTCTACTTTAAAAAACTGTCTTGAATGAAATTTTATTTTGATAACTTTGCAATTTTTTCTTTACATCTTCTAAAACAAATAAATTACAATAACCAGAAATCAAAATGGCTGATTTTCTGAAAATTGTTCTGATTCAGTCAAAAAATTGTACTAATACTGCCAATTAATGGTATTATTATTTTTTTTAAACTTCAGATTAACTATCTGAAATATGTACTGTTTACATGTGCTCCCCTCTTGCCTACTTAAGAAAGTGTTGAAGTGTAAAATCTTACCACACTTCGTTAGCTTTTAACACATAAAATATCATATTAAGCATAGATTTAATATTTTGAAAAATGAAATAAGAAGAAGAAATGAAAGAAATTAAAAAAAAAGAGTATACAGAATGAAAGAAGTTTGACATACTATTATCCGGTTGAGATATTTTAAACATATGAATGGATTTCTAGATTCATCTGTTTAATTTCTCGGTCTCACCAGCAAGAGAGACCGAACTACATTAAAATCCCGTTAAATCTAAAATTAAAACACATATGCACAAAACAATTTTGCAGAGTGTTTAAAAAATGACCGGTATATTTGAAAAATCAATAAAAATTAAACGGGCAGCGACAGAAATACACTGTTTGTTGCAATATGTTTGGGACAACAGTAAATTTTCAGGCAAACTTTCGAAATTAGTTACAATTTTCGACAACAGATGGCGCTGCAGGTGATTTGAAAGATATAGAAGCATTTTCTTCTATATCTTTCAAAATCTGTGAGTTCGCCATTCTGTAAGCCGTCTTTCTGCCTGTAAGCGTGTGCTGTTTACAGATTGCAAGTTTGCTGTGAAAAATGTTTTATTCCTTAGAACAGAGGGTTTTTGACTTGAAAGACGAGGTGTACCGCCACAATCTAGAAACAATTGAAAAACTGAAGCAGTACATCTCTTCTGCATGTGAAGCCTCCCGCCTGACACGTTTACAAAGGTTTCTGATAATTTCATTCAGAAACTACGCAATATTATTGCTGTGCATGGTGGATATGTGGAAAATATCGTACTTTAGATTTTTCTAGACTGCAGCGTCATATGTTGTTGAAAATTGTGACTAATTTCGAAAGCTTGTCTGCCTGAAAACTTACTGTTGTCCCAAGCATATTGCAACAAGCGGTGTATTTCTATCGTTGCCCGTTTAGTTTTTATTGATTTTTAAAATATACCGGTCATTTTTGAAACAGCCTGTATGTTACTTTGAAAAGATTCTGTATACAGTCCAGATTAAGTGCTTTCAATAAGTTTTGGCTATAAAAGAGCTTCTTATAGCTTTTAGGAACAACAAGTATTTGTTAATTTCTTTTCCTTATCTTTTAAATAAAAAATTAAGTTTCGAAACTGCTTTACATTCGGGACCAAAACTGCTCCATATACTTATATGAGTACTCAATCATACTATAAGATGTTTTGTGTTATCTGTTATATATTGTATAAAGCGAAATTAAATAGGAGCTCAAGCATTTTATAGGACTTGGACACATTTAAAGAAAAACCCAACACTTCTGTTTAAAAAAGCAAAATACGTTATATTTCGAAAATACTCGTTCGGAACAATTTTCACAAAATCAAAGAAAGGAAGTTATTCAAATGATCTGAAATCAAAGAGAAAGAAAAGGAATATGAAAAATCGGAATTCTCGTTAATTCGAATTAAACGAAGTCAAGAGAAAATGAGTTCGAATTAAGGAAAAATTTTAACGTTATTCTGCCATTGAAAATTTCGGGATTTCATGTTTTGTTCGAATTAAGCGAAGATTCAAATTATCCGATTTCGAATTAACGAGAGTCGACTGTATGCTGAAAGTGTGAAAAATGGATTTGATCTATTTCAGTTTTGAATGCTTTAATTATCTCTAACATACTCTAAGAATAAGAGCAACCCGATTTATTGTTAAAACACTTAAAACCCTTCTTCTGAAAATACCGCCTTCCCTAATATCAAAATGAGCTTTTATTTTTGATACTGAATAAATGATGCAATTAATTAACTATGGTATGTTACTGTAGTCTATTTTAAGCTCTAAAGAGTTGATTATGATTCAAAGTTTTCGTTCGAAAATGCACGAAAAGTGAGTTATAAAGCCCATATCAACGTCATTTGTGGATCGTTTGTCATTTTTGCAAATCATATTCTATTTTCCAACTTTGTATCGCGCCTCCTGTTTAGTCAATTTACAAACATGAATAGTGCATACCTTAGAGAACTTTACCTTTTACAAAAATTTGAATGTATATTTCTGTAAAATGCATTGGAAATGACTTACTGAAGACAAATAAAAAGTGTAAAAAATTTTGGTTTTTTTCGATATGATAAATAACGCACAAGGTTTAGAAGATCGATAAATTAATTTTTCATCAAAGGGTATACTTATACACAATATCCGAGAATCAGAATTACTCTAATTTTTGCAAGGTAAAGTACTACTTCTACTGGATTAACAACCAATGAAAAGTAGAAGACATATTTTTTACTCAGTCTATCAAATTATAATCAAAGGTCAGTTCTAGGCATTGATTCTAATATCAAAGGCTCTTTACACACAAGCACAGCGAAATAAAGTCCACCAGACAAAAAAATAGTCCATCTATAATAATAAAGAGAGAAGGATGTTTGTCTGTGAGCGCTGTTCTGAAGAGATTGCTGCACGTAGAATTACAAAATTTGGAGAGAAGGTACTTTAAGGTAGATTTCGTATGAAATACTACCTATTGCAATCGCACCAGTTTATAGGGTCGATGTGCCAGTAATGGACCACCTTCCATTAATGGGCCACCTCGCACTTTTTTGTTTATAAAAAAATAATAAATAATAGTTTAGCTTTTATTATTTTTTTCTAAACTCCACCTTGCATGCTTTATAAGCTGGATTAATTTTTTACACTTTTCGTCAAAAAAATTAGGAGGCAGAAAATAAAGTTTCACAGTTTTTCTGTTTTTCACTGAAAATCTTAATGAACATGCTAAGAGCAGACTTTACTTACTTAGTTTATAACTTTTTTATTTTTCCGTAAAAATTGAATGTTTTTGTTTGGTTAGCAATATAAAACAATGAATTTAATGTACCAATGCCCATTAACAAAATTTTATTTATTTTTATGATTTTAGGAGGGGTGGTCCATTACTGGATTGCTCATTTCGCAATTTTCCAGTAATGGACCACCCAAGTGACCAGTACAAAAAGTGTTATTTCAGTAGAGATAAAATATTTTGATTTAACTGAAAAGCTAAATAATCAAATTTAATACTTAAATTTTACCTATTAGAATTTAATAAAGGCAATTTCTTTATAAATAGTTGTTTTTAAAAAGTCATTCAAAATTGGTATAAAACACAAGTAGAATATTTGACAAAATCTAGATGTGCCGTTACAAAAGAAGTTGGTTCAGAAATGTAAAATCATATTTGGAAGAAGATATTATTAATATTTTCTTCCGAATTCTAAAGCATACAGAGAGAATTTTCAATAAGGTTAAAACAAGGTTTCTTTTGTGCTCTTAAAACAACGAAAATTTTGGGACCAAAATCAGTTAAAGATGTGTATTATGTAGTACCAAATAACGAAAAAGAACAAATCACAGTTATGGGATGTTTTTCAGCAAATAATGAGATTGTTCCATTGGTGATAATATATCCATATAAGCATCTCTGAAGGGAAATTGTGGAATCAATCTGTACCAAATTGGTGGGCTATATGATTATCTGAAAATGGTTGGATAGTGCAAGAACATTTATCATTTTAAATGCATTCTAAAATTCCATATTGAGCAGTTTGGACTATCGGAAAGGGAAGATAAAATTGAAGATCTGTTATTCATATTTCACAGTTGAAAAGCACATCACTTAGATAATGATATGAATGAACATTGGAGACACTTTTTTTGTACCTTATTTTATCTAAACTTGATTTCAGTAAAACATTGTCTTTATCTTGTAAATCCTTTAAATTTAAATATTTTGTTGTATATCTTTACAATATAAATCCTTTAATGTTAGTTAATAATAAACAGTTAATAATATTATTAATATTTTGTTTTATATCACATTATAAATCCTTGATTATAATAAATTCATAACTTAAATTTAAATATTTTGTTTTATGTTTTTTCATTATAAATCCTTTAATGTAATGAATTTCTAACTTAAGTTTTAATATTTTTTTTTATTATTATGCTTTCATTAAGTTCTGGAGCAAAACACAATTTAAACCAGTTGGAAATCGTACGTGAAGCGTAACAAATGAGGTTCGTTCGTACGACAACGAAGTTTTAAAAATGTACAGATCTTCCTGATATAGTAGACAATACTTCGAATACAGTACAGTGGTTGAACTCTTTGTGTTGCTATAAAAACGTAGGAAGTAATTTTCATTACACCTCAGCAACGTATATCATATTCATAAAATGTGGCACAGTTTAATATAATTAAAACATGTCCCAAACAATGTTTCCCCATATAGCATTATGTAGTGGAATACTTTTGTGTGGCCCTGTAATTTAATAATAAATATTCTTTGCATCTCAGATTGTACAGAATTTATATTTTAGTATATGTATACGTCATAGGTTCATGTCAATTTTATTATGTTCGAATGAGTGTAACACCATTAAAATGCATTTGCAACTTTTTTCCCCTTTGACTGTAATGTAACGGAATACTTTTGATAGTCCCTGTAATTGATCTATGCATCTGATTATCATAAGATCTGAAATGACTCGACAAAATTATGTAATATTTATATGTTTTAAATTTCAAACGATTAAAATGCATTTCAAACTTTTTTCCCCATTGACCGTAATGTAACGGAATACTTTTGATTTTCCCTGTAATTGATCTATTCATCCGATTTTCATGAAGTTTGAAATGAAAAAATTATGTAATAATTATGTATTTTAAATTTTAACCGATTCGGTTGGATAGTTTTTGCGTTGTTATATGCGGACAGACAGATAGACGGACAGACAAACGGACAGATCGACGGACAGACAAACAGAGAGATCGACGGACAGACAAACAGAGAGATCGACGGACAGACAAACAGACAGACGGACGGACTGAACGACAACTATAGGTGCTACGCATTTTCATAATTACGAACGCACCTAAAAGCAATTATCTGTTGTTTTTTGTAGGGTGGCCCATTACTGGAACATAGGCGGTCCATTACTGGGCTTTTGGGTGTTTAGACATATTTCTACTAGTATTAAAAAATGCTCTGACGAGCACCAAAAAAGGGTAATATGTTTTAAAGTATGAAAAAGTGCTTGACAAGAGCTTCTAATTGAGAATGAGAAAGGACAAGGGGTCCCTTCTTGGCTGCAATTCACTGTCAATGCCAAATTTGAAAAAATCATATTTGCGCTTTTTCCATATAAAAGAAATTTGCGTAAAACTTTCTATCTTTACTTTTTAGTAAAATTTTCAATCGTGCTTTACATGTTAACTGCATTGTTGACTCTGCACTGCAACTGCACTACAAATCAGATTTCTGTGCTGTTTTAAACTGCGACAGTTTGTGATGGGACTGCGTGAATGTGATACGCTGCAGGCAGTGTTGAATGCAGGAGGTGGGCCGGGGGGGGGGGCATTCCTTCCCGAAGGTATCAAATGCTCCCCCCCCCAATAAAATTTAGATTTTGTGTTTTTAATGGTAAAAAAGTATAATTTCCTTAGAACTCTATTGTGTCTCCTCTCCCGAAACCACAGAAGACCCTCCCGGAGAAAAGTGTCTGAATTCATCACTGGCTGCTGGAACAATGGTTTTTGGCCCTATCTTGCTTTACATTCATGTTTAATCACGTGGTGTCTTTTCTAATTATGCCTTTACACTACACAATTTTATCGTAACAGTGACTGATTTCTTTTATATGGAAAAAGCGCTAATATGATTTTTTCAAATTTGGCATTGACAGTGAATTGCAGCCAAGAAGGGACCCCTTGTCCTTTCTCATTCTCAATTAGAAGCTCTTGTCAAACACTTTTTCATACTTTAAAACATATTAACCTTTTTTGGTGCTCGTCAGAGCATTTTTTAATACTAGTCATTTAAATTTTTTGATAATTATAGACTGCTTTTAAATATTCCCAGTACTTTTTCTTATTTCGCTCAATATTGAACTATTTAATCAATGGACAAAAAAGGTGAAAAAACGAAATTAATTTTAATTTGTTCGTACAGAAATTGACAGATTCAATTAATTTTAGATAATACATATTTTGTAGAAAAACATTTTCAGGACATTATTCAGGACACTATTTGGACATTTCCAGGAAAATTATTGGTTAAATTATTTTCTTTGGAGAAAGTCGCTCGAAATACAGCCTTAATAGATTTGCGCCAAACCAAGGATGAAAATATACTGAAAATTCATTTTTAGTATTATTTGTAAAATTGACATTGAAATCACCAGCTGTAATTAAATTTTTACATAATATACAGTGGAACCTCAGTTCACGATCATAATCCATTCTTGTACATGACTTTCTGTATGTGATATAAATTTTTTGGGCGCTCTATCCAAGAACTAATGCATGGGATTAAAAAAAAATTATATTCAGGTAATCTCTGATATAAATTGATGCTGTTTGCTGTTTACATTTTGATTTAAATCGTTCAACAGATGGCTTAACCGTGTTGCATTTTTCATTATTTTCGCAATAGTTCTATCTCGAGAATTAACGCACGGATTTTCACCAAACTTCAAATTCAGTTAATCTTTATATGAATTGGCTTTGTTTACGTTTTGGTTTCAATAACCAAACACATGGCGCTACTATGCTGAATTGTTCCGATTACCACAATATCTCTGTCGCAGGAATTAATGCACAAATTTTCATCAAACTTGAGATTTAGGCACACTTTGATTTATATTATTGCTGATTGCGTGTTTTGGGTATATCTTCTAACAAGTGTCGCATATATGCTGTATTTTTCCCGATATCCGTAACAGTCCTATTCCAAATTTCAAAAACTAATGTTTGGAATTTCATGCCTTTAGAATCCTCACGGTGAGCATATGATTGTCATTTGATTTTGGCACTGTAATAATGAATTTTGACTCATTTAATGCATGAGATAGAAAATAGTTTTGGGGTTGCCACATCCGACTAGTTCTTTATAATCGGAGTAATCGACGGTTCATCTACACCGTATTCTTTAGCTATTTTGATTACACTATCATCGTTCTTAAGTTTTGTCACTACTTCTTTTCATAATTGATCAGTAATTCGCTTAAGCTTCTTACTACTGCTATCACTAAACGCTTTTTCCTTCTTAGAAGTCATAATAAAGGCTAAACATTTCGCAAAACTGATTAAAATTAAAACAATAAGTTAATTTTTTTTCTGTACTGAAGGTCACAAAGCACTCTGATACGCGCATTTTACTCCAAACTTGACTTATAACAAGAGTTATGTGAGGGTTGCCAACTAAACTATTCGACAGCTTTGGTCGCGAATCGAGTTATCCTACCCCGAAAGAGTAAAATTTTGAACACTGAAGTTGGTCATAAACCGAACTTGTCAAAAACAGAGGCGGCCGTAAACCAAGGTTCCACTGTTTTTTGACCGATAAATTTGCAAATATGGCATTATTTATATATATTCAGTGGCGATGATCATTATGCAACTTGGCGATTTAGCCGATTAAATTTTAATTTTAAAATAGCGTTTGTTAAAATCGGAAAATTGAGAATTTCTATTAGAAAAATTTGGATAATTACTATAATTTAATTTGTATGCACAGTTTTAAGTAAACTCTGATTTTTTTTCCATAATTTTTAATTTAGTACATTTGGAAATGGAAGGGAGAGAGAAAGTATATCTTTGCAATGCTTTTTCGACAATATCTCAAGCAAAATACTTTTAAATGCCAATAATTGCTGATCGTAAATGTTACATTCACTTCACACCATCACAAAAGTTTTTTGCATCACCATGTGTTTTTTCATCTGATGCTTTCTTGGCACAGATGCCATATATGCACGACATTGTGCGATATTCTTCTAACGCCAATTTCGCAAAAGCTTAGTTTTCAAACTTCAATTACATGCATATATATTAAGGTACTACTTAGTTAGCCCGTCGACCAATTTCGCCAAACTATACAAATTGCGAAACTCATAGCGAAATTATACATATAGACATTATTTTCATTTTAAATAACACAAAAAAATAATTTGTAGAATCTTAATAAAAAATACAAATAAAAAGTCGAAATAAAAATCCCTTAATGGCGTTTTAAACACGTGCGTCGTATTTAATGTCATTGGATGTGACATTCACGATCATCCATTATTGGCATATAATAATATAGTTTGGCGATGGTTTTTTTTGGTCGACGGGATAACCAAGTAGTACCTCTATTAGCTATTTTCTATTATTATCAAAAGAAAATAATAATGACTAAAAACCGGTGATAATTGTTTACCTTTCGACCAAAAGATTTTCGCCAAATTATAAAATTAAATGCCAATAACGGATTATCATAAATGTTACATTTAGTTTACATTAAATAGGTTACTCAAGTTTGTTATGCCATAATGTGATTTTGAATTCAACTTTTTATTTGTACTTTTATTGATGTTTTACTAATTTATTTCTTCTTTCGTTACTTAAAATAAAACTTATGCCAGTATGAATTACATGGTAATTAAATTGATGATTTGTACAATTTGGCGAAATTGGTTGACAGGATAATCAAGTAGTATTGAAATGGTTAATTAATAACAACAGAATGGAATGATTTATAAAATTTAACAAAATTAAATAAAGGTAAATAAATATGTATTTTTAATAAACATTAGCCCGGTTATCATATCAGACAAAATAACAAAATTTTCGTGCCAATTAGGTACTCTAATGCGTATTTGACATCACATCCCCATTTAAAATCAATTGAATGCTATTTAAGATATGGACAGAATGTGAAGTTTTTGTTTTACTCTATATCTTTTCCTTATGTAAATTAGGACGTTATATAATCATAATTAAAAAACCTTACATTTAGTTCCTGAAAAGAAATTTTGGTTTTCCCAGATACTTTTTTTCCGATGTACTTGTTTTTTCCCATTTTTTTTCTACTACTAAAATCCAAAATGTTAGGACACTCGAGAAAATCACCCCATGGTCATATAAAATGCATGTTATTTGAAAAATTAACCATGAATTAAAAAAAAAAAAAAAAAAAAAAAAAAAAAGAATTAAAAAAAAACAAAAAAAAAAAAAACACTGCGTTTATAATTTTATTATAGCATAGCACGGTAGTGCTATGCTATATTTATTTCCAATGCGACTCCGTAATGTTATTTTAATAGGGAATTTAACATTGAACGAGTTATTTACTAGACATTTTCCCACCTTTTGTACGCGCTGCCACAGATTTTCTTCGAAGCACCTAATTGAGTAAAAAAAATTCCTCCAATCAAAAAAAAAAAAAAAAAAAAAAAAAAAAAAAAGAAAATGAAAATCTTAGTGATCAATGGACATATTTCCTGTAGCATTTAATAATTTTTACGTGATTTAAAAAGAAATTTTTTTTTGTAAGAATTAAAAACGGCATATTTAAGACTTCATATTGGAAGTGAAACGGAGATTTTTAAACATTTGGTACCAGGAAAAAGAATTATTTTCAGAAAATAATAAATATGAAGCATGATTTTTGTAATAAAGAGATATTTTCTAATATTAATTGATGGATCAAGGCGATTTTTAATTGAAGAAATATAGAAAATTAGTAAATTAAGCTTTTTTCTATTTATTGTTTTTTCAAAATAATAGAAAATAACTTAAAAATATATATGTAAATAATGGTATTTGAAAGTGGGGTTTCTGACACCTTGGCATCTGAAAAAAAATCGCGCCAAAGCCAGTATATGATATTTGTGCTGGAATTTTGTACCTATACCACAATTTTTATAATGTCTTCGCCTTATACGTTCGAAGAAAATCAAAATAAATTAAGGTAAATAAAAGTCTCCAAAAATAATAGTATTAAAAAATAATAGTAAAAAATAATAGTATATCATCCTTGGTACGTAATGAAATTAGTAAATCTGCAGAACTAGGCCTTCAAACTCAATTCCTGGCAATTTTTTTAAGGCTAAACCGCAGAATTAACGACTAATTGGCGCAAGACTTTTCGGCACTGCAATAAATTAGCCAATTCTATCAACCTAATCATTCAAATATTTTTTTTAATTTCCAATTTGGCGATTTTTTAAAATCGCTCCTCAACTTGTAACATTACAAATAATTAATCATTGAATAAAATTTAATTTTGAATTAATTTGTATTAAATTTATTATTCCTATGATTGTCAAAATGATAAGAAACTTACACGATTTAATTTTTAAAACATCACAAAAAGTTTCTGTTGAAAAGTAACTGTTTTTTTTATATTTCAAGTTAATATTTTTATAAAACTCTTTTGATGCATTATTTGTATGAAATTATAAAATGTAAACTCATTTGAAATATTCATAACGCTCTGTCCTTTGGCACAGATGTCTAATACTTATCACGTTGGCGCAATTTTTGCGAAAATTGATGGTGAAAATTTCGTTTTCAATAGAACAAAACAATTTATATCATTTTAAGGTACTTCTAGGTTATCCCGTCGACCAATTTCGCCAAATTATACAAATCACCAAACTATAATAGTCAAATTATATATGTTGACATAATTTTTATTTTAAATAACGAAAAAATAAATAATTAGTAAAATATTAATAAAAATATTAATAAAAAGTCGAAATAAAAATCACTTAATGACATTTTAAACACGTGAATCGCATTAATGTCATTGAATGTGACATTCACGATCATCCATTATTGGCATTTAATCTTATAGTTTGGCGATAATTTTTTGGTCGACGGGATAACCTAGAAGTACCCATTTTAAAAAAGAAAGTACAAGAAAATAATTTATTAATAAGTATACAATGATAGCCGGGTTAGCATGTGAGACACATAATCGCCATTTTGTTCCAATCATGCCAACGTGTTGCATGCACAGTGTATGCCGCTGAATGCCCCTTAGGCATTCTCTTGAGCTCACCCAGCCCTCCACCTCCATAGTTCACTTCTAGCTATGGCCCTGGGTGAATTACATCAGTAATTGTGACACGATACCGCATAAAGAAGTCCTGAAGATGATACCCTCAGTTAATTTTGAAATGAGTTCACCTGAATGCAATAGTTATTAAAAAACTTGAGATATTAAACAAAAACATAATTTGCAGAACAAATTAAAAAAACCAAGATTTATTTCCTACACTCTTTAAGCCCGAGAAGGGACAGATATTAAGATAATTGATTTATTCATTTCGACATTTAATATTAAATTTTGGTAACAAATAAGTTAAACCAAGTGAACATGAAAAAATAAAAATGCAATTCAAACAATATGATACTTAACCACCCTAAATCTTAGATTCCGTTCAAATGAAATCGAAATAAATCTAAGACTTTTTTTCCAAACTCAACTTGTAAATTTGTATTGCAGATTTTGTATTATGTTTACGGTAAGTGTAAACAAAATGAATAGGCAATCAAAAAAGCAAATGTTCAGAAAAAGTCGGAGTTTTATTCCGATTTCATTTGAACGGGATCTAAGATTTAGGGTGGTTAAGTATCATATAGTTTGAATTGCATTTTTATTTTTTCATGTTCACTTGGTTTAACTTATTTGTTACCAAAATTTAATATTAAATGTCGAAATGAATAAATCAATTATCTTAATATCTGTCCCTTCTCGGGCTTAAAGAGTGTAGGAAATAAATCTTGGTTTTTTTAATTTGTTCTGCAAATTATGTTTTTGTTTAATTATTTAAAGAACTGAAACTAAAAGCTTCGCAATAAAAACAAATAACCATGTTTTTCATGTGATTTGTTTAATTTGAATGAATTATTATACATACATGACACTTTTTACATTAAATTTGGTGGCAATGAATAAAAAAAAACTACAATCGCACAAGCAAAAGACAATATTCAACTGGAGGTTTAAGACATAAATTCGATTTTCTCAGAAACCATCAAACATACAAAGATGAAAAAAAAAAAACTGTTCTAAGTTTTATCAAGACGATAAAAATAAACCAAAAACGAAGTTAATCCATCCATAATAACGTTAACTATTGCTTGTTGAATTTTTCGTCTTCATTTTTTCGTTAAAAGTTAAATAAAAAACTACAGTAAACTGCGATATTTTTTTAATGCTATCATTTTATTCGTCTCGTCGAGTTCTATCTTTTGAAAACAAAATCACTATCGTACGTCAACTGGTTCGCCAGAAATTTCAAAAAGACTTTCGCATTTTCTATTTCTTAAACATATTATACCAAACGCTACCGCGTTTGCTATGATATATATACACTTCATAGGTTCATGTCAATTCTATTATATTCGAAAGAGTTTAACAGCATTAAAATGTACTTGAAACTATTTTTTCCTATTAACCGTCATGTAATGGAATACTTTTGATTGTCCCTGTAATTGATCTATGTATCCGATTTTCATAAAATTTGAAATGACACGACAAAATTATCTAAAAATTATATATTTGAAATTTCAAACGATTAAAATTTATTTGAAACTTTTTTTCCCCATTGACCGTAATTTAACAGAATACTTTTGATTGTCCCTGTAATTGATCTATGCATCCGATTTTCATAAACTTTGAAATGACTCGACAAAATTATGCAATAAATATATTTTTTAAATTTCAAAAGATTCGGTTTGATAGTTTTTGCGTTGTTATATGCGGATAGACGGACAGACAGACAGGCAGACGGACGGCCTGAACGACAACTGTAGATGCTACGTATTTACATAATTACGGACGCAAATAAAAACGAATAATTAGTAGAATATTAATAAAACATACAAATAAAAAGTCGAAATAAAAATCCCTTAATGGCGTTTTAAACACGTGCATCGTATTTAATGTCATTGGATGCGATATCCACAATCGTCCATTATCGGCATTTAATCTTATAGTTAGGCGATGGTTTTTTGGTGGACGGGATAACCAAGTAGTACATATATCAACTATTTTCTATTATTTTAAAAAGTAAATAATAATGAATAAAAGCGGGTACTAATTGATTATCCTGTCGACCAAAAAATTATCGCCAGATTATAAAATTAAATGCCAATAACGGATTATCATAAATGTTGCATTCAGTTTACATTAAATAGGTTACCCATGTGTGTTATGTCATAATGTGATTTTGAATTTGACTTTTTATTTGTACTTTTACTAATTTATTTCTTCTTTCGTTAATTAAAATAAAAATTATGCCAATATGCATAACTTGGTGATTAAATGGATGATTTGTACAATTTGGTGAAATTGGTCGACGGGATAATCAAGTGGTACTGAAAAGTTTAAGTAATAACTATAGAATGAAATGATTTATAAAATTTAACAATATTAAATAAAGGTAAATAAAAAGTTATTTTTTAATAAACAACAATAGCCCGGCTATCATATCAGTTAGGTACCCTGATGCGTATTTGACATCACATCGTTATTTAAAATCAATTGAATGGTATTTAAGATATGGACAGAATGTAAAGTTTTTGATTTACTAATTTAAAAAGCTTACATTTAGTTCCTGAATAGAAATTTTGGTTCTCCTAGGTAGTTTTTTCCGATGTTTCTGTTTTTCCCATTTTTTTTCCTGCTAATAAAATTCAAAATGTTAGGGTACTC
Organism: Maratus speculifer; assembly: GCA_964019185.1. Taxonomy (NCBI): domain Eukaryota; kingdom Metazoa; phylum Arthropoda; class Arachnida; order Araneae; family Salticidae; genus Maratus; species Maratus speculifer. The sequence continues at coordinate 271,693,740 of OZ025289.1, read as the reverse complement.
GAGAAAATCACTCCATTGTCATGTAAAATGCATGCTATTTGAAAAAATAATCATGGAGTAAAAAAAAAAATGACAGTGCGTTTACAACTTTATTATTTAAAGAACTGAAATTGAAAGCTTCGCAATAAAAACAAATAATTATGTTTTTCACGTGATTTGTTTAATTTCAATGAATTATGATACATACATTACACTTTTTATATTAAATTTAGTGGCAATGAATAAAAAAAACTACAATCGCAACAGCAAAAAGTAATATTCAACTGGAGATTTCAGACAAAAATTCGATTTTCTCAGGTACCGTCAAAAAAACAAAGATGAAAAAAAAAAACTGTTCTAAGTTTTATCAAGACGATAAAAATAAGCCAAAAACGAAGTTAATCCATCCATAAGATCGCTAGCTACCGCTTGTTGAACTTTTCGTCTTACTTTTTTCGTTAAAAGTTAAATAAAAAACTACAGTAAACTGCAATAATTTTTTTAATGCTATCATTTTATTCGTCTCGTCGCGTTCTATTGTTTAAAAAAAATCACTGTCGTACGTCAACTGGTTCGCCAGAAATTTCAAAAAGACGTTCGCACTTTCTATTTCTTAAACATATTATACCAAACGCTACCGCGTTTGCTATGATTATTTAAAATTAAATTTTTATTTCTATTGGGAAATGTAACTATGGGATTAGTTAAATATTGTTGAAAGATTAATATAATATGAAAAAAAAATGTATACAATAATTATAATTATTAATATAAAATTATTTTTTGTCTGAGCGAAGCGAAGTCTTTATACTCAGAGATACGTAACGATATTAAAAGTCAAAAAAATTCTTTCGTCAAGCAAATCTCAAAAAGTACTTGTCGGATTTTGATTCTGTTTGTACCAATAGGTACCTATGAAGGTACTCTGGTGAATGCACTACATACGAAAAATTAGTTCCAAATAGTTTAAAAGTTATATTAAAAAACTTATAAAAAAGCACAATTTATTTGCATACGTCACAGAAATTTGGTGTGCGTGATTTTCACTAGCTGGATATTTTCGTAGATAACCGAATCAGTACATGGAGTAAATAGTAATCATTAACGCTGACAAAAATATTGAATGCAATAAAACATTTTAAAATTTAATCATGCAGGAAAATAAAACTGTTATTTTTTATATTAAAAAAATGTCATAAAATCTTTGATTTTGAGATTTTGTGATAATCTCTTAATAGCTTTTTTTGATCGCTAAAAGAATGTTTTATACATTTCGCGTGTGAAAATTAGAAACAATTACGTTTTTAAATAAAAAGTTTCTTTTATGACATCATTTTCCATTTATATTTATTTTTATTGCATGTTTTCTTTTAACTTATATTTTGTTTGTGTGTAGAAGTCAATTCTGGTCACTAATTTTTCGGCACGAATACCACAAGCGCATCAGATTTGGCGCATTTTTTTTCAAAGCCCATTTGGCGAAAACTCCGTTTTCAAATAACGCTTACATACACATTTTTAAATAATTTTCTATTTTCAAAAAGAACTTACAGTAAATAAAATAATAATAATTAATAACTATAAAAAGAAATATTTTATATAATTAAAAAAAAAAGGAAATGAAAGTAAATAAACAAATAATAAATAAATAAAGCCGGGTTACCATCTGAGGTAAAATAGTGCCATTTTGACGCCAATTATGTACCCTGGTGCATATGTGACATCTTTTCCCATTTTTCATCCATTTCCTGTTGGCATACAACTTTGAAATTTGGAATATGTATGCATACCTGGGAGCAATACTGGAATTAGACATTTTTTTTTTAATTCGATCCAAAAAGGGGCAACGGGGGCTATTTGTTAAAGATTTATACTGCATAAAGGAGCCACTTACCTATTTTTATATACAAAAAGAAGTAAGTGGTATGTAAAAACAATTATAGCATACATAAATAAAATACTTGAGATAATATACTAGAGATATAAGCACCGGGTTTGGCGAGATATTTTATGCCAATTAGGCGAAAACATCGTTTTGATTACCAGATACATATAGCATGCTATAATAACACGTTATTTATTTATTTCAAAATGAAAAAAAGGAATAAACGAAACATTTTCTGTTATTAAAAAAAAAGAAATATCAATCAATAAATGATAATATTTTTAGAACAAAAAATTTATTATAACATTTATATGATAACCAGCATGTTAGGCAACTAAACGCCATTTTGGCACCAATTAGGTACCTCGGTGTGTATAGGGCATATATATGCCATATTTATTTGTAAAACTGAGCATGAACGTTTACCAAGTGTGTTTTCATAGTCGCTTATATCTTTTTGCAACATAGCGCACCTTCCGAAGCCAAAACTGCACAAAAGAAAAAAAAATCAATATTTGCAGTATTTTTTTTTTTTTTTTTTTTTTTTTTATGTAATGCACATTTTGTAATCAGTAGGCTCGATAATCAGACCTCGTTTTTTTTGCTTTCAAAGATGATATTTCATACGACGTCTTTTTTGGATTCGTCGTTTTTCCATATTTCATAGTATGCGTCTACTCGTTTAGTAAATTTTTTTGTAACTTTCTTCTTTATTAACAGCGACATTTGGATTTCCTATTTAAATAAAAATTCTTCTCAATACAAAAAATTTTGTTAAAATAAATAAATAAATGAAATGCGGACATCTATTGCTCAAAGCACAAAATTTTCCTTATTGAGTTAATAAAAATCAGTAAAAACATAATTTTTATGATAATAAAAAGGTGACTTATGTAATAACAGAGTCATATATTATGTATGTTATGGATTAAGTATGAATATTTCTCCACCATTTATAAATAATAATAATAATAAAATAAAATGCGGACAGACCAAAGTCTATATTTGACTGAAAACAACAACCATTTTCTAAATGCTTTAAAAAGATGGCAAATGAAAAGTGATATTTCAAAAGTATTATGAAATTAGTTAAAAACCATTTATTTTAAACTAAATGAATAAAAGATTTATATTTTTAATGAAATAAATGGGATTTGAAAAATTATTGGAAATTTATCACCATAGATGTATCAATATTACAATCAGTACTTTGTATGCAAAATAGAACAATTAGCAATACTTTTTGAACCCGAAAAATGGTCGTTGCTTTTTTTAAGGTTAAAAAGGAGGTTACGAAATATTCCTATACAGAGATCCCAAGCCCCCGCTTATTGCACAGCAGAATTTTCTTATAGGAAAAGTTATTTTTGAAATCCGCAGAATGTTCCTATTTAATAAAAGATTTTCTGTATTAAAATACCGGTATCCAAAATGCCGGAGACTTGGCAGCTCTGCCTATAACATTTTAATTAATCACGGTATTTTTTTTAATCGGATTCAAATTTAGTGAAGACAACGTTTTTTGGCCAAAAGCAGCTTTTTTCCACATGTGTAACTACGATACAATTCCTTGATGCTGAAATAAAATGTTTTGACTTATGCTATTATTGCTTCCTCTTATTTATTTATTTGAATTTTAAATAAGATGACTCAAAATCGTGTTTTTTAAATGTACGGAAAAAATGCATTTCGAGAGAGGGCGAAAAGAACAATATTTGGCGATTTATTACCTGCGTTGGGCTAAGTTTCTTACTACCTTGTATTTAATACTCTTCACAATACTTCGCTGTTATATGGACTTAGGCGCTTTTATAAAAAGTTTGACGTAGTTCGGGCTTAAGAAAGTGAGTATTTTACTGAATAATACAAATAAATGAAAAATGAATACTAAGAAATACTAATAAAAGAAAAATGAAGCGTTATATTGATCTATGTATTTTTAAAAATGCATCCGCTAGCACTAATTAGATAATTTATGTGTATATAATAGGAGATAAATAGCTTTTGATTCTGTATTTCTATGCTTTAAAGCATTAACGTTTGTGTGTTTTTCGTTATCATTGGGAGTACCTAGACGATTAAAAAAATAATGTGGGCAAAAAATGTTGGTAACTATCTTTGCTGCAAAATATACTATATTTTGCGTAGGAACAATAATTACCATCAATGCACGAGCAAAAAAAGTTCTAAAATTGAGAATTCTTTGATGTCAATATGACTAAAAATTTTAAATCTCTCTTTTTTTTTTTTTTTTTTTTTTTTTTTTTTTTTTTTTGGTGGCAACTTTTAGGATATAATATTCTCGTTATGAACGATTTCTAAAATATTCGACAAATTAATTTCACAAATTAAACATTTTTTTTTTCTAGAAAATTTTTTAAACCCAATTTATTGAGAATATTGCAATTTCTAGGATACTGTTGGTGTCAGAAACTATAACTTTGGCACCACAGTAACTTATAAGATGTAAGTGCTCGTTTAGGACAAATTTTTAAAAAAGGATTCCTTAACTCTTATCGACAACCTCATTGCATCCGTGGAAAACAGATATTCAACATTATAAACTATTCGGACGGATTTCACACCCTATAAAATACACTCCATTCTCTTCAAACATAATAGTTTATGTTATTTATAGTTTCTCAAATCGGTGCGAAGCTTCTGTTTATGCTCATGACATCATTTCAAAGAGTTATATTTCCAATATAGGAAAATTTGGTGTTTTATTTTCTGTATTACTTTTAACATTTTGTATATTTCCAATTTTTTATCCATGCATGGTTTGCTTTTCTTTTATAAAAATAGTGTATGCAACTTTATATATAAGATTTTGTAATTCTATGATTCAATATGCTTATTTTCATCATATTTTATCACAATGAATGAGCAATTAAAGGTAACATCACATTTTCTTTACTTATCGCAAGTTATTAAATGTTTATTCTCAGCAATATCGCTCAGACTAATCCCTCTGAGGGAAGTCCTAGTTAGAGAAATTCCTTAAGGGGGTCCATTACTGGCACATCTACCCTATATCTATCTATCTATCTATCTATCTATCTCACATTTTTATGGACACGATAACTTCTATAATTCTTCACCAATCTCCACCAAACTGGTACATAAAACCAAAAGGGTTTAAATCACGGCTAAGTTCGTTAATGGGCAAAATCGAACCAAGGGGGTCGGAATAGGGGGCGTTTTTGTGAAAACCGAAAAAACGCCATAACTTCTTAATTAAAGTAGATATCGAATCGGTTTAAAGTTTATATTACTTCTTAAAAATGGGCCAAAAGTTTATGCATGACAGATTTTTGATAAATTTAGAAGTGGGCTCAAGAGGCGAAAAAAACAGGGATTTTGAGAGAAAAAAATTTATAACTTCGTCAATTTTCAAGATATCAAGTCCAACTAAATTTTTTGTAAATGTTCTTAAAATTATCTAAAACTTTTGTATTTACAAGTTTTTGATAGGACCAACATTTATCGATGAAAAAAATTAAAAACGAAAAGAAAAAGGGCGGTGAAAAAAGAGAAAAATCCATAACTCCGTCAATTTTTAAGATATCAAATTTGATTAAATTTATTTTACATCTTCTCAAAAATATCTACAACTTTTATATTGACAAGTTTTTCATAGGACCAATTCGTATAGCAAAAAGAAATTAAACAAAAATAGGAGTTGGAGAAAAAAACCTCAAATCCAAACTGCTTATATTCTGACTCATTTTTAAATTCATTTTTGATTTTAAACGCATCCAAATGGTAGATCCTCTTATTTAGAAACTGTATAAAGTGACGCACATTGGTCAATTTTCTGATAAAGATAGAATATATTTCAAAAAAGGCTACCAAAAAGGGTATTTTGAACAGAATTTCCCAAAGTCATCAGGACTGAAAATTTAAGGAAGTATTCAAATAAGAAATTGCGTTTTTTTCTGACTCGTTTTTAAATCCATTTTTGTTCTCAAACGCATCCAATTTACAGATCCTCTTATTTAGGAACTATATAATGTGATGCATTGGTCAGTTTTTTGATAAAGACGGAATATATTTCAAAAAAGGCTACCAAAAAGGGTATTTTGAACAGAATTTTCCGAAATCATCGTGACTGAAAATTTAAGGAAGTGTTCAAATAAGAAATTGCGTTTGTTTCTGACTCGTTTTTAAATCCATTTTTGCTCTCAAACGCATCCATTTTACAGATCCTCTTATTTAGGAACTATATAATGTGATGCATTGATCGATTTTTTGATAAAGACAGAATATATTTTGAAAAAGGCTACCAAAAAGGGTATTTTGAACAGAATTTCCCGAAGTCTTTGTGATTTGAAAATTTAAGGAAGTTTTCACATAGCAAATTGCGTTTTTTATGACTCGTTTTAAAATCCATTTTCGCTCTCAAACGCATCCAATTTACAGATCCTCTTATTTAGGAACAATATACTGTGACTCATTGGCCAGTTTTTTGATAAAGATAGAATATATTTTTAAAAATGCTGTCAAAGTGAGTATTTCGCTCAAAATTTTCCGAAGCAATCATGATTAAAGAATTAAGGATGCATTCAAACAACAAATCGGTTATTTTATGATTCATTTTAAAATTCAATTTTTTTCTCAAATGCATTCAACTGACAGTTTTTTGTTATTTAGGAACTGTATAATGTACTGTTTTGGTCGATTTTTTAATAAATCTAGAATTTATTTCAAAATATGTTGTCAAAATGGGCATTTGAGCTGAATTTTTCTTAAGATGATTCTGATAAAACCAGTTTTTGGAGAAAAATGAAATTAAAAATTTTTCATAAACGGCCAAATGAAGTTATTAAACTGGGTTTAACTCTAATCATATATATATATATATATACAGGGTGATTCATAAAAGATGGGCAGAACTTTAAGGGGTTATAGTACACATAAAGACAAATAATATTAAATAGGAGACTAAGGGTCCCAGACGTATTCCCAAGGAGATAGGGGGCATTAAAGTTTAGGGTTCGAAATTTCAAATGATTATAAAAAATGGAAAAATTGGTCGATTCGTTTGCGGTTTTTGCAAAAAATTTTCTTTATGCCAGTATTTTCTTGAAATAAAATTTTAAAGTTCAATTTCAAAAAATGCCGATAGGGGGCGCTTTAGACTTTGGAGTAACAAACAACTATTTTTTAACGTTATTTTTTGTATTTCTTTAAATGATTTCGAAAGCTTAGACTTAAACTTAAATTTTGATCTAAAAATCTGAGTCCTAACGAGTAGTTAAGTAGCGTAAACTGAAATTTGAAATTTGAAACCCTTCTCCCCCCAGAACAAAAATCAGTTATTCCCGATCTTTGTGTCGTAGATTAGGCTCTAACTACTGCCGCGTTTTGCTAAAATTATTCATTATGTCAGTATTTTCTTGAAAATAAATTTTAAAGAAAAGTTTCAAAAATTCCGATAGAGGGCGCTTTAGACTTTTGAGTAACGAACAACTATTTTATACCGTTATTTTTTGTGTCTCATTAAATGCTTTCTAAAGCTTAGACTTAAACTTAAATTTTCAGCTCAAAATCTGAATCGCTGAGCGTGGTTCAGTAGCGAGGGGAGGGGGTTCAAATTTCAACTTCTGAACATAGTTCAGTTTGCACTACTTAACCATGCCCAACGATTCTGTGCTGTGATACGAGGCAAAAATACAACTTTCGTCAAGGACTGCATAGTCGGAATTCACTCATAAAGGCACTGGCACAGTTGGAAACGTCGCTCATGCAAACGTTAAAGCTCCATTCCTGACGCTAGTCACCGGGTGAAGAAGGAGACAGAAAGTATGCAAATGTCAAATGGGGAAGAAGAAGAACACGTATGCAAAATTTCGACACGATTCAGGCATAAAAACCACTGAACGGTGAGTCAAGTGTAAGTCGCTGTCGTAATGAATCGGAAGATGGTGCCCTTCACGAATAAGGAAAAGGCTGAGATGCATTTAATTTACGGAGCGGCAGATGGAAATGGTGCAGAGGCACAACGAATGTACGGAGAGCGATTTCCCAACAGGCGGTTGCCTAACCGCAAAACTTTCGAGCGCTTGCACAGACAGTTGTGTGAGACGGGATCATTTCTCGCTTCCCGGTCGAATGCAGGTCGTGCAAAAAAGGACGAATCAGTAGTTGTTGCAGAAGCCATTCTGGATGTAGTAGCGGCGCAGCCAAGTACAAGTACACGAACAGTGGTTAGGCAGGTGGATACCTCACAGTCCATGACTTGGAGGGTACTGAAGGATGAACATTTGCTCCCGTTTCATGTGCAACGAGTCCAGAAACTGTCTCCAGGGGATTATCCAAATCGTATTGAATTCGCCCGCTGGTTTCTGCAGCAGAACGCGCTAAATCCACATTTTGGACGAACTGTGCTTTTCACCGATGAATGTACCTTCACACGTGAAGGTACATTTAACACACACAATGCACATGTATGGGCGGATGTCAATCCACATGCTACGTATCCACATGCTCATCAGAGACGCTTTTCCATCAATGTTTGGGCAGGAATCCTCGGAGACCACCTAATCGGACCGTACCTTCTTCCGTAAATTTCTCACATTTCTGCAACATGTGCTGCCAGACCTGTTAAACGTTGTTCCTCCACGCATCCGGCGGGTCATGTGGCTCCAGCACGATGGAGCGCCAGCCCATTACGTACGAGACGTCCGCAACTATCTGGACATCACATTTCCGAACAGATGGATTGGTCGAGGTGGTCCTGTTGCTTGGCCTGCTCGCTCGCCAGATCTTTCACCCCTCGATTTCGTTTTTTGGGGACAATTGAAGGCTCTTATGTATGAGACACCCATTGAATCCCCCGAGGAACTGGTCGCCAGACTTTCCGCCGCTGTAGGGGAAGTGCTCGAAAAGCCTGATGTTTTCGCGAATGTTCGCCGTTCCATTCTTCGCCGTTGTTCTGCGTGCATAACCTCTGGTGGTCACAATTTTGAACATTTATTGTAATTACATGTTAATAAATATGCTTTGGTAACATAATCCTAATTTGTGTCTTTTTACCTCGTATCACAGCACACAATGTGTGGACATGGTAAACTGAAATGTGCTCAGGAGTAGAAATTTCAAACCCCTCTCCCCAGAAACTTAACCACGTCTAACGATTCAGATTTTGGGCTGAAAATTTAAGTCTAAGCTTTAGAAAGCATTTAATGAGACACAAAAAATAACGGTATAAAATAGTTGTTCGTTACTCCAAAGTCTAAAGCGCCCTCTATCGGAATTTTTTGAAAATTTTCTTTAAAATTTATTTTCAAGAAAATACTGACATAAAGAATAATTTTAGCAAAACGCGGCAGTAGTTAGAGCCTAATCTACGACACAAAGATCGGGAATAACTGATTTTTGATCTGGGGGGAGAAGGGTTTCAAATTTCAAATTTCAGTTTACGCTACTTAACTACTCGTTAGGACTCAGATTTTTAGATCAAAATTTAAGTTTAAGTCTAAGCTTTCGAAATCATTTAAAGAAATACAAAAAATAACGTTAAAAAATAGTTGTTTGTTACTCCAAAGTCTAAAGCGCCCCCTATCGGCATTTTTTGAAATTGAACTTTAAAATTTTATTTCAAGAAAATACTGGCATAAAGAAAATTTTTTGCAAAAACCGCAAACGAATCGACCAATTTTTCCATTTTTTATAATGATTTGAAATTTCGGACCCTAAACTTTAATGCCCCCTATCTCCTTGGGAATACGTCTGGGACCCTTAGTCTCCTATTTAATATTATTTGTCTTTAAGTGTACTATAACCCCTTAAAGTTCTGCCCATCTTTTATGAATCACCCTGTATATATATGTGACATTTTAAAGTTAGGAGCCAAAAACATCATCGCCAGGGTCCCCGTTCTTTGCACAGAAGTCATGGCCAGCGAGGGAAAAATAAAAAATAAATAAATGTAGCAGATCCAAAAAATCACTCATTGGTAGCTGTAAGTTTATTTATTCAACTGTAGTCATTATAGAGGGAAAAGCTCCTTTTTGCAAACGATCTTTTACCGAAATGTCCAAAAAATATTCCATCATTTACTTCAACCAGCCATACTCATCGACGAAAGAACTCCAGAATCTCTCCCCTTCTCATCTCGAGACTTCCACCTTTTAAAACTAAAAAGAAAATTCTAGAACTTTCTGAAATCTCAAACCATCATCCTTTTATGTAAACAGAATTCTTGTCCAGATACGAGACTAGACACAGACGATAAATTTATTTAAAAAAAAATATTATTTAACCAATTTATAATCGACTCATAATTTCTTAGGCAGACGATTTTTATAAATGATTAATTTTAAGAGAAAAAGAAAAGAAATGAATTTATTAATGCACACATCAAAGGTTGACAGCGGAAAAATAAATAAATAGATAAAATAAAATAATGATATTTTTTGAAAGGTATGGTTTTGGAATAAATTTAATAAGATTTTCTTAAAAAGGGTTGATAAAAACATAGAAGAAATCAGTTTTATTTGGAATATTAAGAAATAAAGTTTTAATTAAGAATATTTTTAATTTAGAGCCATCTTTTTAAATTTACGCATACTGGAATAATGTTTTTTAAGGCAAATTAAGAATTTATATCGTCTGCATACAGATTAACAGATTAGATCTAGAAACAAGATTTTAATTTAATAATTTGAAGTAAGTACGGAACATTATTATAAGAAAATTAAGGTAGTATAAAGGTTAGTTTTGGCGAAAAAATTTTAAATTTGTAATATATATATTTTTTCTTCTTGTTGAAATGAGCACTCTTCGAAATCCACCTCCGCCTATAGGCCCAGCCGACAGGGATTTTTACATGTAGTTTTGCACCTCGAAGCCCGATTTTTGATTTTTTGTTTAGATTTTTTTAATAATTTCTTAGGCGATTTTTAGCGTTATTTTTGCGGTTTTATCCCATTAGTGAAAGGAATACGGTTTCATTCTTTTAACCCAAAATAGCAATTTTTTTTCTCTTTTCAACAAAGTTTATTCGGAACTTGTACAGCGATTTTTGAATTTTTAACGAATTTTTAATGCGATTTTTAGTGTTTTTTCTCATTTTGCGGCTATTTTTTTAGATTGATAAAAAGAAAATCGTTTTAAACTTTTAGCCTAATGCCCTAAATTTTGTGTTTGTTACGATTTTTAGATTTTAACGATTTTTAATGCGATTTTCAATGTGATTTTTAACTTTTTTTAAAGATTTTTGCGTTTAGCATCTATTTTTTTCATAGTTGTTCTATCAAAAACTTGAGCTGTTGAGAATGCAATAAGTAGTATTTTTTTGTGAAATCTACCTAAAATGTCAAAAATTTAGGTACCACTATTTTCGAATAGCAATTTCATAAACTATCTTAAATTCTTGCTTAAGACCGCTACCCCCTCGAGTTATATATTACCTGATAGGTTATTTAACAGAGTATGCTTTTGATAAAGTTTTTGAAGAATAGAATGCTCTACCTGGTGGTGGAAAATGGAACTAATAGAACGCTATTTTTTTTAAATCTATAATAATAAAGAGACAAGTTTGTGTGTGTGTCAGCGCTGTTCTGAAGAGTGTGCTGTACGTAGAGTTACAAAATGTGGAGGGAAGCTACTTTTATACATGTAGTTTGCACCTCGAAGCCCGATTTTCAATCTTTTGATTAGATTTTTTTTGATAATTTTTTTAGGCATTTTTTAGCGTTACTTTTGCGGTTTTATCCCATTAGTGAAAGGAATACGGTTTCATTCTTTTAACCCAAAATAGCAATTTTTTTTTCTCTTTTCAACAAAGTTTATTCGGAACTTGTACAGCGATTTTTGAATTTTTAACGAATTTTTAATGCGATTTTCAGTGTTTTTTGTCATTTTGCAGTTTTTTTTTTGAGATTGATAAAAAGAAAACAGTTTCACACTTTTAGCCCTAAATTTTGTGTTTGTTACGAATTTTAGATTTCAACGATTTTTAATGCGATTTTCAATGTGATTTTTAACGCTTTTTCAAGATTTTTTGCGTTTAGCATCTATTTTTTCATAGTTGTTCTATCAAAATCTTGAGCTGTTGCGAATGCAATAAGTATTATTTTTTTTTTTTTTTTTTTGCGAAATTTACCTAAAAAGTCAAAAATTTAGTTACCACTATTTTCGAATAGCAATTTCATAAAATATCTTAAATTTTTGCTTAAGACCGCTACCCCCTCGAGTAATATATCACCTGATAGGCTGTTTAACAGAGTATCGTTTTGAGAAAGTTTTTGTAGAATAGAGTGCGCTAGCTGGTGGTGAAAAATGGAATTAACAGAACGCGATTTTGTTAAAATTCGGAAATATAACAATGTGATTTATTTTAAATTTTAAAATGGTTTATAATACATGATAAAATATGTAAACAAAGAATGGTGTGACACATTTCAGGGTGCGTGAAAGGAGGGACGCGAACGGAATTTGGAAATGTAATAAGGAGATCTGTTTTACACTTTAAGGTAGTTTATAACGCATGTTAAAAATTTTAAAGTACTGGCGATGCTCTGGAGAGACCGCTGCACGAAGTTATGTATGAAATTTTTCACCTTGAATGCCGATTTTCAGTTTTTTTTAATTTAATTCATATGCGAATTTTAGTGGGTTTTGAGGCGATTTTTCCACATTAGCGAAAAGGAAAGCGGTTTCATTCTTTCGACCTAAATTAGTGAATTTTGTTCTCTTTTCAATATAATTTATTTGGATTTCGTGCAACGATGTTTGGATTTTTAGTGAATTATTTAATGCAAATTTTGCCGCTATTATTCGACATTAGTAAAAGGAATTTTGCTTAAAACTTTCAGGCTGATGTATTAAATTTTAGCTGTTAAGATTTAAGAATTTCAGCTAATTTTAATGCAATTTTTCGAGATTTTTTGCGTTTGATGTCGGATTTTTGTCATTCATCAGATATTTCCAATTACAACGTTTTACCCTATTAGAGTAAATTTTGACCCCTGTGATTTTTTAATATTAGTGATTTTTAATGCACTTTTCAATGCAATTTTTAGAAACTTTTCGAGTTTTATGGTGATTTTTTGATATTCGGAAGTAAAAATTGATTTCAAACTTTTAATCTAATATAATTTTAGAGATTTTTAACGCGATTTTTCATGAATTGTTGTGTTCCGTGTCGATTTTTTATTATCTATAAAGGATTATCCTGTCGACCAATTTCGCCAAATTATATAAATCGTGAAACAAGCCAAATTATGCAAATAGATGCAATTTTTATGTTAAATAATGAAAGAGGAGATAATTTAGAAAAACATTAATACAAATACATATAAAAATAAGAAGTAAAAACCACTTGATGACGTAACAAACATATGTAACATGTTTAATGTCAAGTGAATATGGAATTTACGATCCGCCATTATTGTAGTTTAATCTTATGGTTTGACCCAGATAGTTTCTTGGTCAACTGGATAATCAAATAGTTCAGATTTCCGATTAGAATGTTTTATCCGTTTGATGAAATTCTGATTACTGCAACTTAAAAAATAACTAGCGATATTTAGTGCATTTTTCAATGCGATTTAGTACTATTTTTTCGATCAGTGGTGTTTTAACAATTAAAAAATTATTTTGGTTTCAAACTTTTAGCCTATTATAGTAAATTTCACCATTTATCTTTTTTAATTTTGTCGATTTTCAATGTGATTTTTGATATATTTTGTGTTCTGCGTCGATTTTTTTATAATTCATGTAAAAAGGAATGGTTGCTACGTTTTACACGACTAGAATATTTTTTTTATTCACGGGATGTATTTACATTTAGCGATTTTTAATGAATTTTTCAATGGTTTAGTATTGGTTTTTTGAATCTCACGGCTATTTTTTGAAATTTCGAAAAGGAAATTAATTTCAAACATTTACACTTCATTTACGAATTTTGAAATTTAGCGATTTTTTAATGCAATTTTTAGCAATGTTTTCATTATTTCTCACGCTTTGCGCCGATTTTTTCATTCGTATTTAAGAAATAATTCAGATTACACTATTTTACTCTATTAATGTAAATGTTGTCCCCCGCTATTTTTAAGTTTGAAACGATTTGTAATGAATTTTCGAATACAATTTTTAGATGTTTTCGAGTCCACGGCGATTTTTTCACAATTGGAAAAGAAATTTTTAAATAATTTGTAATGTAGTAAATTTTGACATCAATGATTCAGATTTTTTGTGTATTTTCATAAAATGTTTAGCAAGTTTTGTGTCGATATTTTTATTTAATGAAAGAGTTCAGATTTCAATGTTTTGTCCCATTATGGTAAATTATGTCCGCAGGAATTTAATATAAATGTTTATCTTACTATGGCAAATTTTGTTCAGATTTTTGAATTTCACTGATTTTTAATCTGTTTTATAGTGATTTTTCAAGTTCTGTGACAATTGTTGACATCGGTAAAAGAATTTCGGTTTCTAACTTTTAGCATAAATAGTACAATTTGTTCTCCACGCTTTTATGAATTTTGCCAATTTCTAATGCGATATTCAATGTAATTTTTAGTTAGTTTGGGGGGAATTTAGGTGTTCCGTGTTGACTTTTCCTTATTCATGAACGATTTCCGATTACAATATTTTCGACTGAATATTAAATTTTTACAGCCATGACTTTTAAATATTCAGCAATTTTTAATATAATTTTCGATACGATTTTTAGCTATTTTTTTAAGTTCCTTGGCGATTTTCTGCCATTCAGAAACCAATTTTGATATCAAACATTTTGTTTAATGTAGTTATGTTTCGAATGCAATGTTTTATCTCTTAATATGATTTTGGCGTTCCATGCCTACATTTTGTAATTTATGAATGATTTCGATCATACCCTTCCCCCCCCCCCCCCCGGCCTTGCCTTAATATTATTTTTTTAAGCATTGACTTCTAAATATTTAGCTATTTTTAATGCAATTTTCAATGTAATTTTTAGCCATTCTTCAAGTTCCGTGGCAATTTTTTTACATCCGGAAATCGATTTCGATTTCAAACTTTTTGGCTAATATGGTTAATTTCTTGATTACAATATTTTATATTATAACAGTGAATTTTTACCTTAGGGATTTTTTAATGTTTTACGACTTTCATTACAATTTTCAATGCAATTTTTGGGCTTTCTCAGTCTTTTTTAACATTTTTCAAAGGAATTCGATTTTAAATTTTTAGACTAATAAGAGTTTGGTTTCAAACTTTTATACTTTACGGTAATTGTTTTGCTCTCTTATTTTGATCTACAGCAATTTTTAATGCAGTATGCTTTTTTTTGAGTTCACGGCGATTTTTTTCAGATACGGAAAAGGAATTCGGTTTTTAATTTCTTCGCTAATATGATAAATTTCTCCTGTGCGATTAAAGATTTTTATTGCGATTTTTTAGCAGTTTTTTCGTATTTCAATGCTTTTTACATTATCAAATTAATTAGATTCAAAACATTTATTCAAGTACAGTAAATTTTGAGTTTCGTGATTTTTGAAAATTTTGCCATTTTTAAAGCGATGTTTACGTTTCTTCGCGACCCGCTTCGATTTTTTAGAGGTTCAATTTTTGGCCGAATTTATTAAATTCTGATCTCTTTTCTTCAAAGTTTATTCGAATTTTGAAACACAATTTTTGAATTTTGTTTTATATTTTTATGAGATTTTTAATGTTTTTTGCGATTTGTAAGATTTTTCCACATTAGTAAAAATAATCCAACTTCAATTTTCTAGCCCATCTCTTTTCAACGAAGTTTAGACGAAATTTTGCAGCATTTTTTAAATTTTTTGAGGTTTTTATTGCGATTTAAAAGTTTTTTCGCAATTCTTGCTATTTTTTGATGAATCGGGGCAGAACAGCTAGTAAGTTAATAAAGTGCTGTCAAAGAACGTAACCTCAAAGGTGCTAAGTCACTATCTTTTATTTGATATGATGCTAGAAATAAACAAATATAGACAAAATTGGAGGGAAAACGCCTTTCTTCTTTGCCATAAAAGTTGGTTATAAACTTAAAATTTTTTTATGAAGATAATAATATTACTAAAAGATTATCCACTCTAGATAAGTCTTAGAATGTTATAACTGGGCGGGATTCCTTGGAGTGTTGGAAGTCAATTCATCCTCTATTTATTTGGTTACTAACATGATCTAGCCGTAACATATTATCTGTACTAGATAAAGCAATTCCCAAAAGATTTGTTTGTAGGTTTTTTAGAAAACTTGATTATTTTGAAACTTTCATTTGTTAATTATCGTGTTTTATACCCATGTTCTTCATTTCTTAACGTTGTTAAGTTCTATTTACACCACTGTGGATCATTTACTAATATATGAACGATGTTATTTTAATTGCTTTTTCTTAGCTATACTGTATCATATACCCCCCATAGAGTATACGATACAGACACAGAGTGTACTCTAGAGAGTTTACTCTATGGTTTTATTTCAGAAACAGAATAAACAAATCTTCTCAAAAACAAGAAATTATACACGCCGTATACCCCAATGCCTTCCATTACATCTCTGGACTCAAATAGTTAACTTTATAAATTGTTGTTTTGTTGCTTGTTAGTTACTTTATTTTGAACATTTTACGCAGGAGAATTTCTCGAGTCTATTTCAATTTTTATTTTAATTTTTAAAAAATTGTACCTATTGCGGAAATGAGCTCTAGAAAGACCGCTGAGAGCTTAGTGCAAAAGATTGACGAAAACTGGTACACTTACCAGGACCCGGCCGTAAGTGTTCTGACATTATGTCAAGGGAGGATCTATCGAATTTTCAACGGAGAGGCGGTATTTCAGACTTGGGATTTTCACGTAAATATACATTTACAATCGTTCCAATTAAACATCAAATTATGTAATCCAGAATAAAGAACATGTGACGAATTTCTCAGTTTGGCGACTGGTAAAAAAATACGATATAAGATGAAGCATACTTTCACACTGGACAGAACAAACAAATCAAACAAGCTTTTTTATCTTTTCTAACATAGTTGTTTGAGATCGTTCTTTAGTAACATTAAAGGCAGGGGCATGCGAAGAGAAAACTGCGTCTTGAGCAAAGTCATTTTGGGGCCCTCACCCAACTTTTTCTTGTAACAGGGCAAAAATTGACATTGGTACTATAAATTTGGCGCCCCCTACATTTTCGCGTCCGGGGCGTAAGCCCCCTTTGCTCCCTCTTTTTGCACGGCGCTGACTAAAGGATGTTTCTAAAAAGAAAAACTCCATTACTTATTTAAATTTATTTAACGACTTTTTTCTCCATTCTTAGGTGAGAAATATCGTAAAGATTTATGCTATCTTCTCTACCTGTTTTATCAGGACAATGCAACTCCTGTGTTAAGAATTATCGAGCATGTATTGTAAAAAGATTTATTGGATATAATTTTTTTTTTATTTTTAAGGTGTTTCAATAAAGAATATATTAAAATTTATTTTTAAAAAACTCAATTTCTTTCCAATGATTTAGAATTTTTTATACAATGAAACACACGAAAAACGGATGTATTCAGTTTTAAGCACTTGAGAGGTTAAGAAGCATTAAAACTAGCCAAGATATATCGACCTGGATATTTTTTGTCATTCCTTGTATGTATGGCCTCACCAGTGGCCGCGAGGTTCTGGCCTCCAAACTGGTAGACGTTAGGTGCTTTGTTCGAACCCAATCGCGACCGTCGGCCTAACCGTTCGAAGTTTTCCGTGGCGAACCTTGCGTAAATACGGGTTAGGTTCCCTTAGAAAGACCCCCACGGAGGGCAACCCACCCCATAGGGCCTATATCCCATAGCGTAGATAATCGGCCGACATAAATACACACAAATACACACCTTGTATGTATGGGGGAGGCAACCGCCCCGTCGCGCCTCCACTGGCTTCGCCATAGCAGTATGTATAGGGAAATGAAAAATGCTCGATTTTGCGGCATTTAAATAGTTATATCTACGAATTTAATTCTTTTATGTATAAAAGATCATCATCAATGTGTCAATTGTTGTGATGGAAAAACAAAAAAAGTCAAGATCACACTCGAGTAATGCAATACGTACTTTCGTAGAATTATCATAAATCGATGATTTTCCATAAAATAAATTTTTGAATCCATTACATTTTGATACGACAGAGGGGAAATTCTGTAGGGTTTGATTTCCTTTTTAACATGTCTCATATTTCAAAATAGTATAAGAATATATATTTTACAATGTTTCATGAAAATGTTACTGTTCCTATTTATATATTTTGTATTATGTATGGATATTTTCCTTCATCTATTGTTCTAATTTGCATCTGCATTCCATTCATATTTTTATGTCGTTTATTATATTTTCCTTCGAAATATCGTGTACATATTATGTTCCTTGTAGAAAGTATACATCCAGAATATAATCGCTTTTGTTTCGGTATAAAACTTTGTCTCGGCAAAATATTGTATTTTTCGATAGATTTTAAAATCTATACATATAATAAAACAGTAGGACCCGGTGTGTCTGTACATTGAAGATAATTGACAAAAATGGAGTCAGGGCGATAAAAGAAAACCAATGAAACACAAAAAAATTTTTTTTGAATTTTTTGTCTGTCTGTCTGTCTGTCTGTTTGTTCGAGGTTATCTTCGTAACTACTGAATGGATTTTTATGCGGTTTTCACTAATGAAGAATGCACACTCCCGGGCAGTGTATAGGCTTTGTTTCATCAAAATCGGACAACAGACAAAAAAGTAACTATTAGGTGCGCTGCTCACGTTTTTTAGTACATAACGTTTTTTAGTACATATAAAATCCAATAGATGTCACTGTGCGATTTTAAAACGCGCTATCGTTATGTTTTCGCCAGTCTACTTAAGTATGAGAAAGTTTCAAGCTGGCTGTCGTTCCATGTGGTTTAGTCGGTAGATCGTCAGTGCGCCATACTGATGGCCCGGGTTCGATTCCCAGCATGGAATTTTTTTCACTATGTTGGCATTAACGCCTATAAGCAATTAAAAGAATTTGAAATATTGTATTCAAGGCGAATTTTCTCTCTGGGAAAATTTCCTTGCATTAATATGTCAGTGTAATTTTTTTTTCGATTTAATTTTTTTTTTCGAAACTTTGTTTTTCTTAAAAAATTACAGTAAATATTTGATATTTTCCAACGTTTTTTGAATGATCGACTTGCTTTTTTTTTTTTTTAATGTATGTCTGAACCTTATCTAACTACTTCTTCAAGATTTCTTTAGATAAACCGACCAGCGTAGCGGGCGAAGGCCGCTAGTATATTATAAAGCAGAAGTTCTGAAACTTCCAAACGGGTGTTTTCAAAAACTACCCGATGGATCTTTTTGCAGATTATATCATTCGATAGGAAATATTTTTGCGGAGGTTTATGATACAAATATACAGGGATAACTCTGACTTTTCGTACTAAATTTCGTATTTTTCGGTTATTTTTGATGAAAGGGTTGCCAGTAGTTATTTTTTGGCGAAAATTATTATTACTAAACAAATTAAAAATGATATATCTGTTAGAAATATTACAAACATCTTGCAAATAAAAGCAGAAAATAACTATTGATAATAATACTACTACTACTACTACTACTAATAATAATAATAATGAAGAAAAACCATTTAATGAGGCATGATATTATAAAAAAAAAATATTTATCTTAAAAATTAAAGAAATATTTGTAACGCTTAAAAAATAACTTAACGTGAAATATTACATTTGATGCAACATTTGGCGACTTATCCTTGCGTTAGAATTAAAAAAAAAAAAACTTGAAAATTTGATTAAATGAATTTTGAACGATATTTATTTTCCTTTCTATTATTTTCTTTCTCTTTTTTATCAAATTTCGATAGTATATAACTTACTCCAGAAAAAGGCAGATCTAATTATAAAAGTAATTGTGAGTTATATATTTGTTTCTTTGAGATTTTTTTTTACTTTTGTCGGCAAAGAATTAAGCCAAAAATGCATATGTCTAACATTAGGTGGCAATAATGTTGTTTTTTCCTAAAGAAGATAATTTTTGGAGTATATTTTAGTATTCAATTGTAAATTCAATAAACATAAGTTAATATTTTAAAAATTGTAATCAAATATTTAAATTTTAGCTTTAGTGTGAAATTCTGCCACACACATATATATTGTAAAATAATGTCATTCTTTTACAAAAGTTTTCCACCACAATTTTGAGAATTGCAATCAACAAACATACTTTTTTGCGCCATTTTGTCAAATTCTCTTCCAGGGAAAATTAGTTTTAAAATTTACAAACTAAACAAGGAAATGTATGCAATTTAAATGAAATTTTTGCAATTTCGTGTTATTACTATCGATAAATTCAACATCTTGAAATAAAAATTGCCTGCTGAAAAAAAATGGCACAGATGTCATATATGCACCACATTGGCGCGATTGCAACAAAACGTCGATTTTATGTTTATATGGTAGCTCGGCTAATGTATATTTATTAATAAA
The DNA here is from genome assembly GCA_964019185.1 of Maratus speculifer. NCBI lineage: Eukaryota > Metazoa > Arthropoda > Arachnida > Araneae > Salticidae > Maratus > Maratus speculifer. The sequence goes on along the minus strand of OZ025289.1, from coordinate 271,673,411 downwards.
CTATTTACTCTTATTTATTTTTTTAAATGATGTAAATTGTTTTATTTTATAATTATTAACAAAACATTATTTATTTATTTTTATTTCCTTTTTAAAATAATAGAAAACAATTAAAATATATATATGTAACTAATATTTTAAAATGAAGTTTTCGCCAAATTGACGTAAAAAAGGGAAAAAATGCACAAATGTGGTGCACATAAGGCATTTGTGCCAAAATATTTTGCAAGTTTGTTTTAATTAGCCATTTCTTCTTCAATTTTCTTCATATTTTTCCTGTGTTAGATAATATTCAAAATGATATTGGACTAATCTTCAATAATTGAGCACCGCCAAATAGCATATTTACTATATTATTGAAAGTTTTATTGGCACAGATATTATATATCACCGAGGTAACTAATCGACTTTAAATTGACATTATTTTGTCTGAGATATATTAACCCAACTATTAATATTTATTTATAAATAAAATGCTTATTTACTTTATAAATTGTATAAATTGTTTTGTTACATACTTATTAATTAAACTTTTTTCATAAATTTTTATTACTATTTAAATACTAGAAAATAATTTAAATATATACATGCAACTGGTATTCGAAAACAATGTTTCCGCCAAATTGGCATAAAAAATTATCGCGCCAAACTCGGCGCATATGACATCTTTGCCTTTTTGTTTATGTATTAAGGAGATTTCTAGATCATCAACGAGATCATAGAAAATTTGTCAGATTATTTTATTTGAGATTATTAAATTTATGGTTTTTCATTATGAAACAAACGAGAGAAAGAAAATTTACTATTGATGCAACTACAGCATTAACGACTGCTTGGCGTTATTTTTTTTTAAAAATCGAAAAAGCGATTTTTTAATTATTTGCTTACTGTTTTTGTTTACATTATTATAAAAAATTTTCCATTTTTATATACGCATCACCTTGGCGCGTTTTTTTTAAATCTGACATCAATTTGGCAAACACTGCGTTTTCAAATACCAGTTACATGTTATATTATTTTTAATTATTTTCTATTATTTTAAAAAGGAAACAATAATAAATAAGTGAAGTTTAATTAATAATTATAGAACAAAACAATAAAGAAAGAAAAAAATAAAGAAAAGTAAAGAAACAATGTTTATTAGTAAATAAACAACAACAACCAGATTACCACGCAATCCATAAAATCACAATTTTGTTGCAATCGCACCAACGTGATCCATACATGACACCTGACCAAAATATTATTGGCTATATTATTATTTATATTTTTTTATATTATTTGGTACTACTTGATTATCTCTTCGACCAAAAAACTGCCGCCAAAATAAAAGATTAAATGTCAATAATGGATGATCATAAATGTCACATTCATTTGAAATTAAACATGTTACATGCGTTTGTTACGTCATTAACTACTTTTTAATTCGACGTTTTATTTGTATTTCTATTAATATTTTCGTAATTTATTGATTCTTTGGTTATTTAAAATAAAAGTTATATTCGTTTGTATAATATGGTAAATCGTTTTGCAATATGTATAATTTGGCGAAATTGATCTATGGAATAATAAAGTAGTACCTATTATTTATTAAAATTCTATCTGGATATTTAAGTTGACAGAACTGGCGTACTTTTCAAGTCTCCGTAGAGGCATTCGCCAAGTTGTCGTTAATTCTGTGTTTTAGCCTTATTATGTACTTTTCATCTGTAGTTATTTTACTATCCCTAAAAAAGCAATATTTGCAATGTGCAGGAAAAATATTCGGAATATCAATGATATAGAATTAAAAAAAAATATTTGCAATTAATTTATCAATCATTTAGGTTAAAAAAATACTTAAAATTGGCTAAGAAAAAAATATTCATTAAATACCGACAGTAAAAAATTTTGTTTATCATCTTTATCTTGCAGTTTTAATTAATATTAAGCCCTATCAACAGAATTTCATCAAAAATTAACTATTAAATACTACTTCATTACCCCGTTGAACAAAAAAAAAAAAAAAAAAAAAAAAAAAAAGAAAGAAACAACCATTTTTCAAATGGTTAAAAAAAACTATCGCCAAGATATAAGATTAAATGCCAATAACAGATTATTGTAAACTTCAATTTCATTTGACAATAAACACGAAATAAGTCTGGTACATTTGTAACAAATCGTTATAAGCAATACTAATGTTTGACGCCAAAAATCATAATGGGATTGATTACAAGTTGAAGGTTTATTTTTCTACAAAATTTAGCATCAAGATTATTCCCGATTTAACAGATACATGCTTGCAACTGCAGGGCTGCCACAGGCGACTATTTTTTTAACTCTAACTGGCACCACTTTCTTTAAACAGAAATCCTTAACATACACTTTGACAACACTTGCAAGAAAAATTTATTTTGAAATTTATATTAGAAAAATAGTGGTGCGAACGGAAAAAAAATAGTCGCCTGTGGCAGCCCTGCAACTGGTTTAAAAAAATGAAGAGATAGTGAAACTGATGTAATTTTAATTTTACCCAAATAATTCAACTTTAAAACACACATCTTATGCTTCATTGTTCTAATAAATATATAAGTTAGATTCGGGAGTTTAAGAACTAACAAATGATAATGTGCTATTTGAAAATTAATAGAGTTTGATAATCATTGCAATGCTTTCTGACAAAATAATGTAATGAGTAGAGAACATTTTGATTCCTGGTGTCACAACGGTCTCATTTTCATATCAAACTCTACTATAAATGATCAAATAAGAGAGATGGTACTTAATAACCCAAATTTTGTCCAAGGCATACAATAGTGCAATATCGCAATGACATTGGCACTGGCATCGTTTTCAGCATTGCGGAAGGACATTCCAGGTGATGGCCTACTCTGCTTTAAAAAAGAAAATTCAAATGACCATTTTGTTTGAGTCAAGATTTGTTTGGAAAAATGGACCAGCGCAGCGGGCATAGCCTGCTAGTCAGAAATAAATTGCTCATGAAATCTTTTAGACCGGAAGGGGTAGCACAGGCAATCATTTCATCAGTTCACGGCTAAAATTCCAGGAATAATTAAAACTTGATTCGTATATTAAAGACGCAATCGGTCTTCCAAGTCAAATCTTGGTAGTAAACACCTGAAAATCCAATTTTAACGATTGGCTCATACGTTTACTATTGTGTTTTCCTGCTCCTAATCATTCATGTTTTCACATCTTTGAGTCCAGGAAAAGCAAATGGTAAACCTATTAATAAACCGCTAAAATCGGATTTTCAGATGTTTTCCACCAAGATAAGACTTGGCAGACTGATAGCGTTTTAATATGCGAATCGAGTTTTAACTAAACCTAGAAATTCAGCCGTGAACTTGATGAGGTGATTCTCTATTCTGTCATCTCTCGGTCTATTTATGATATTAATTTAGTAATAGTTTCACCATAAATTTTCATTTTATAATCATTTTAAAATAAGAAAATTCCCTTTATGTTTTGCTCATTATGATTAATGTATCTAATGTATAAATGTATTAATAACATGCTTAAAAGTGAACTAAGTGATAATAATTAAGTTTTCTTAGCTAAAATGCTTCATCTATGGATGGTGCTATTAAGTACGAAGGCGTAGTTATGAATGTAACAAAGACAGTTGTGTATTATGTAGGTATCAACATCTTCATTAATTCCCCAAAGAAACCAAAAGATGGTCAGTTCTATTGGATAGTTTTCAAGAATTATAGAATAAAAAGAAAGCAGATGCCGGAAAGTTTATTGAGAACGCGAGAGGAGAATTAAGAGGAACACGAAGTTAAACAGCTAGGACCAGCACTGATGATCCATGGGCGACAGTTTGAGACTATTGTTCTAAAAAGAATTATTCTAGCTAGTTTTAGTCGTATAAACCAAAGAGTAAAAAAAAAAGATTGCCATATCTAAAAGGTAGTGATCTTATTGGAAGTCCTTCTTTTTAAAAAATTCGATGCGTCTTATCCTTTTTGGAAGCGGAAAAGAATGAAAAATCATGCATATAGCATAGATTACGAAACAGTTTCCAACACAGTCGGTATATTATAACCAAATTTCAGAGTTTACTAAATAAACAATTTGGAAAACGGATAACATATTCAAAAATCCAATTTTTCCTATCGATAGTTATAAAAAAGCATATGATATATAGATTTATATGTACACTACATAGTTTGATAAAATTTAGTTCAGTTATAAAATGTATATCACAATTGAAAAGTCCCCTTCAACTATTTGCGTCTATAAACGGAAATGCACTTGAGATTCTTTGAACAGCCCTGTATGGGATGTATAAATTTATATGCATAAAGTATTATGCAAAATGCTAATTACGCTTACAGACGCGCAACTGAAAATTCACCACTAGTAATTATTGTTCATAGATAGTACTACAACGAATGTTTTGTTCGTCCCTGTAAATGAATGATGCATTACATGTAACTTTGAACTTTTTCATTCAACTATGCTAGAAAGAGTAAAAATACGCTTTGCCATTTTTTTCACAATTAAGTTTTCACCCTGTAATTTTTTCAATGTAGGGAAAAGTAGGGTAACGCCATTCACTTAAGAGCAAACAGCATTTCTTTCTTAAACACATACTAATGTCAAGATTAAAGAAAATAAATTTCACAGAGCAGGAACAATTATTTATACCACTAACCAATGTTTCTCACTCTTTGAAAATTACAATTTCAAAATATCGATCCCTATTTTGCTACCACTAGTTCATTAATATAATCTTCATAGTATGTTCATAATACAAATATCGTCGAGACTTACGTCGAATTTTTTATTTAAATTATTGCCAGTCAAAGATTGCGTCTGAAGAAGCAGTTGCGACAAGCGTTGTTGAGACACACCCGACAGGGTAGTGAAATTGCTAATGCTTTTTTATAAAAATGATGCCAGTTAGAAAAATGCTATTAGTTTTACCCTGACCAATTATGACCAAAAATGACCCACTAATCGAATTTTTTCGAACACGTGACCTAGCCCAATGATTTTCTCTTGCCCGTAAACGATAGAATACAAAATTTAGTCAAATTCGTGCGAGCCATTTTGAAGATAAAATTAGCATGACCCGCAATGGCCCAAAAATGACCCACTAATCGAATTTTCTCTAACATGTGACTAAACCCAATGGTCTCATAATACAAAACGGTAAAATACAAAATTTAGTCAAAATCGTTAGAGCCGTTTTTTAGATAAAATTAGTTTGACCCACAGTGACCCACTAATCAAAATTTTTCGAACAAGTGACCTAGCCCAATAGTTTTCTCGTGCCAAAAAACCGGTTGGATACAAAATTTTGTTAAAATCAATTCAGCAGTTCTTTGGACATGAACAGCTTGAACCTGACCCATTATGACCCACTATCAAATTTTCTCGAACATGTGACCAAGCCCACTGTCTTCTCGCGCCCGAAAATTGTAAAATACAAAATTTGTCAAAATCGTTAGAGTCGTTTTTAAGATAAAATTTACACACACACATACACGCACTATTTTTGCTCGTATTATAGTATAAGATGTGATCAGTATTACAAGCTAAACTTGATTTTAAGACTTTTGTATCTGCGAATATATTTCTATCTACCACTGTTTAAGTGATAATCGCCATAACCTTTATTTTGAATTACTAAACGGGGATGACTTCGTTAAGCTCGGTCAAAATTAACTTTATCTTCAACTCGATATAATATTCTAACTGAATCATTTACTCTGTATTATTGCTATACAGAATATTATTTATAATAGCATTATTTACAAAGACAACGAATATGAAAATTATGAGCGTACATACATGTTTATCAATGTTACATTATTTACACATTTACAAAAGAAGGACATCAATCATAATCACATTTTTAGCTTGACTCTGATTGTTTTAACGAAGATCTCAATTCTTATTAAGAATGTCTAAAAAAATCTATATATTCTGAAAGCTAATTTTTCTCCCAAATGTACGCAAAATTTGGCGATATTCTTTTATTTGGCGTTAAATATGTGTTTTGGCATTCATAATCTTGAAATTGAATTTTTCTGCCAAATGTCGCCAAATTTTGTTAAATGTCACCAACTTGGTGGTCTGTTCCAACTTTTCGGCTTCGTGACTTTGACCGGTAGTTACGCAAAACGACCTGCTAATCAAATGTGTTCAAACATATAAGTTAGCTGAATGCCTACTGGTAATCAAAAATGGTAGGATATAAAATTTAGTCAAAATCATTTCAGCCGTATTTTTTAGATAAAATTAGCTTTATCTGCATTGACTCCCAAGGTGACCCATTAATATATTTTTCTCGAATATGGGACTCAGCCGAATGGTCTTTTGAAGGCTGAAAACGGTAAAATAACAATTTCAGTTAAAGATCGTTAAAGCTGTATTTTATATAAAATAGGCTTGATCCGTATTGACCCAAAATTGACCCACTTATCGAAATTTCTGGAACATTTGATCTAGCCAAATATTTTTTGTGACCGAAAACGACATAATACAAAACTTAGTCAATATCGTTAGAGCCATTTTTAGATACAATTTTCTTGACAAGCACCTATAGTGAATGACCCAAAGAGACCCACTAATTGAATTTTTTCCAACATGCGACCAAACTTTAAAGTCTTTTCAAGTTCGAAAATGGTATAATATAAAATTTTCTCAGTATCGTTTGAGACATAGTGACCAAAAGTGACCTTATAATCGAAATTCCTCGAACATTTAACCTAGCCCAATAATCTTCACGCTCCCTATAACGGTATAATGCATAATTTTTTCAGAATCGTTTGACGAATTTTTTAGAAACAATTAACTTGATTCTGAACTATTTTGCCCCAAAATGACTCGCTAATCGAATATTCTTGAACATGCAACTTAATCCATTAGCCTTCTTGAGTCCGAAAACGAAAAAATACAAAATTTAGTAAAAATAAATAAAAATAAATAAAAAATAAAATAGAGCTCTTTTTAGATAAATTTAGTTTGACTTTCAAAGACCCTGAAATGACCCATTAATTAAAATTTTTCGAACATAAGATCTAGCCCAATGACCATTTTGAGCCCCAAAATGGTATAATAGAGCCGTTTTAGATATATTTAGCTTGAGACAGATCCATAGTGACACAAAATGAGACACTAATCGAATTGTGCCGAACATGCAACATAATCCAATGATCTTCTCGATCGTGAAATGATGGAATGCAAAATGTATTCAAAATCTGTTGAATCGTTTATTAGAAATTTAGCTTAACTCGTATAGATCCAAAAATGACCTTCTAGCGAAAATTTCCCGAACATGTGACCTAGCAAAATGATCTTCTCGTTCCACGGAAAAGGTAAATCAAGAAATTTTGTCAAAATCATTTAAGCCGTTTTATAGATAGAATTAGCTTGAACTGGACCCATCGTAATTCAATATCACTCCCCTAATCAAATGTTCGTGAGCATACGATCGAGCTCTAAAATATTATTGCGCTCGAAAATGATAGAATACAAAATTTAATCTAAATCGTTAGAGCCATTTTATAGATAAAATTAGCGTAACCCACACTAACATAAAAATGAGCCTTTAAACAAATTTTCTCGAACATGTAATCTTGCTCAACGGTCATCACATGCCCAAAAATGGTATAATAGAAATTTTTGTAAAAATCGTTAGACCCGTTTTTGACATAAAATTTAAATGCTCACACATTTTTGCCTGTATTATAGTAATGATCCACGAGAATGACCCACTAATCAATAAATCTTGAGTATGCGATCTAGCTTAATAGTACTATTGTGCACGAAAACGAATAATACAAAATTTAGTAAAACTGCAATTTTCTAGAAAAAACAACGTGACCCACAGTGACCATAAGAATGACCCACTAATCTAATTTTCTCGAACATGCGACTCAGCCCAATGTTGCTGTCGTAAGCCAAAATGATAGAATATAAAACTTAGTCAAAATCGTTAGAGCCGTCTTTAGATATAATTAGCTTGACCCTGACCAATTATGATACTAAAAAATCCACTAATCGAAATTTCTCGAACATGTGACCTAGCCCTATGATTTTCTCATGTCCGAAAAAGATGTAACACAAAATTTACTCGAAATCGTGTGAGCCATTTTCAGGATAAAATTAGTGTGACCCACTGCGACACAAAAATCGACCCACTAATCAAATTTTCTTTAACATGCGATTCAGTCCAACGGTCTTCTTATGCCACAAAATGTTTTGATACAAAATTTAGTTAAAGTCTTTTAAGTCTTTGTTTCGATACAATTAACTCTACTATGATCGGTAATGACTCAAAATGACTTATAAACATTCTCGAACATGTACCCACCCAAATGATTTTCTCGGGCCGGAAAACGATATAATACAAAATTTAATCAAAATCGTGCGATCCATTTTCTAAATAAAATAAGAATGATCCACCATGGCTAATGATGATAATCATAGACAGTGATGATCAGTGATGATCAGTGATGATAATCACTGTTGATGATAATCAACATCTTTTACGAAGGATTCATTTTAGATTTAATAATCATCACTTCAATAGTGCTTGTGACTAAGTAGGTTACCTTAGAGATAAAGAATGTTCAGAAAAGCAAAATGACTGATAATGATTGTCAATCATATCACTTTGGTAGAATTTCTGACGAAGCAGAGCAGAAACATTGAGGACAATGTTTTGAGCTACGCAGCGATGACGTATCGATATTCAATTTGTCAAAGCTAATCACCTGAAAATCAATAGATATTCCTTTCTGAAAAGTCATCTCAAAAGACGAGCGAAATATAATACGATTAATTTCTGATATTGGCAGCGATAAATGACATTTAAATGCAATATATGCAAAGCTTTTAAAAATATTTATTTAAATAATTTTTGTTGCTTTCCACAAGGTTAATCTTAATTTTATGTGGATCATTTTTTAATATTACTGGCAGGTTCAGTGAAATTTGAAATAGGATAATGGTGTATGTATATTATATATTTTATTTATTGAAAACTTGAAAAATGTTGAATTAGGCTTAAGAGTATTAGGCGTTAAAAATTAATGTTGGTTAAGGATCGTCGTTTTTAGGTGCGTTCGTCATTATGTAAATACGTAGCACATATTGTTGTCGCTCAGTCCGTCCGTCTGTGTGTCCGTCTGTCTGTCCGCCTGTCCGCATATAACAACGCAAAAGTTACCCAACCGAATCGTTTGAAATTTAAAATACATAATTATAACATAATTTTGTCGAGTCATTTCAAACTTTATGAAAATCGGATGGATAGATCAATTACAGGGACAATCAAAAGGATTCCGTTACATTACGGTCAATAGGGAAAAAGTTTCAAATGCATTTTAATCGTTTGAAATTTAAAATATATAATTATTACGTAATTTTGTCGAGTCACTTCAAATGTTATGAAAGTCGGATGCATAGATCATTTACAGAGACAATCAAAAGCATTCCATTCCATTACGGTCAATGGGGAAAAAGTTTCAAATGCATTTTAATGATGTTACACTCATTCGAACATAATAGAATTGGCATAAATCTATGAAATATATACTAAAATATGCATTCTGTACATTCTGTGATGCAAAGATTTTTTTATTATTAAATTACAGGGCCACACAAAAGTATTCCACTACATAATGCTATACGGGGAAACATTGTTTGGGACGTGTTTTAATTATATTCAACTATTTCACATTTTATGAATAAGATATACGTTGCTGAGGTGTAATAAAAATTACTTTCTGCATATTTACAGAAACGTAAAGATTTCGACTACTATACTGTATCCGGAGTACGCTATACTATATCAGCAAGATCTGAATATTTTTAAAACTTCGTTATCGTACGAACGCACCTCATTTGCTACGTTCACGTGCAATTTCCAACTTGTTTAATTCGTCTACTGCATATACAAAAAATTGTAATGCATTGTTATTTGCTTAATGCATAATGTAATTAAAATTCTGCCGATTTAAAATTATTCTCTCCCTAAAGTTGCCAATGAACGAATTACATACTAGATGAAATGGGGGTCATATGTTTTTATGATTTGTACAGTTGATACAATTTTGAAGAAAAATTTGGTTGTTTCGAGAATGGTTCACCAATTATTGTTCCGAGGGGAAATAAAATATTTGTATTGCGATAGGTTGATGTGGAACATTGAAGCTTAATGTCTTAAATGCGTGTAGGTTCAGTTTTAGAACCATAGCTGCTATTTTAACACATATATTCCGTTTTAGCTGTAAGAGGGAGACCTAGTTTTAAAGGGTTTTAAAAGGGCTGTGATTGGGGGGGGGGGGGGGTGAAAGGCTGGTTAGGAGCTATGGGGCTAGATCTGTGACGCGACAGTGGATGAGACTTGGCTTCGTTACTATGATCCCGAGTTTAAACGACAGTAGCCACGTCTCATCAACGGTCACAAATCTAGCCCCATAAGCTCCTAACCAGTATTTTCAATCTCCAACTTTCCACCTCTCCCTCCAAATATGTGTTAATACAGCAGCCACGATTCTGAAATTGAGTATATAAGCATATAACACATTAGGCTTGAGCATTCCACATCAACCATCGCAGTACAAATATTTTATATGGGGGATTCTACGATAAGAGGTAATTTGTACGGCAATCCGTTTAAAACAGATTTTTTATTCTATATGTTGCTATTTTTTGCTATGAATCGCATCATCTTAATATACTTTATTAAATAACATCACGATTGAATGCCTAATTAAAACACATTTTTCTGAAATTTCTTACAAAATCTAAAAAAGTCTCTCCCTTGGCATGTCCCCTTGCCGGTTTCAATTTAACTTTCAAACAATACATATATTTTTTCCGTCAGATGCTTAGCTAAAGTATGTTTAATTGAAATTTAAGTAATTATATTTACGTATTATAAAATAAAAAATAAAATAATTTCGATAATTTCAAATAATTTTTAAAATTTTGTCCCGCTTTTTTTGTGTATCTACCCTGTGAAATTTCATTTCGCTGAAACAAATATAAATTCAAGGATAGCTATATCGGAAGTAGCGCTTGAGGACATCTATTGGCTTGAAATTAACAATACTAAACGCGCAAGCCATTTAAGCGTCGCCATTTTTAGTTTTTGCCACGCGACCGTGCGGTGTAGTGGTTTCGCACGGTGATCGTGTATCTCCCCTGGTAAGTCATAAAACTTATAATATTCATTTAATTCAATTGAATTTATTGCCCTAATTATATAATACGGTAATAATTAAAGTGAAATACATAATTAACCCAAAAACTAAATCAGGCAGTTAAAAAATTTGAATTTACATGAAAATGTCTCTCCCCTGCCGTATTTCCCCTGGCAAGAAACTGCCAGGGGAGCGAGTCACTGACCAGAGAAAGTTATAAAATATGTATAAAGTGACTTGACCTTATATGAAAAAGTAAATAAACGGGACAAAAATCATAATTTAAAGGTTTTTGATCAAACTCAAACTTTTCTTTTTGGCCGAATTCTCTGTGTTTTTGATCCTCTTATCGTAGAATCACCCATATACACTCGGGACAGCAATTGTTGAACCACCCTCGTAAGAGTATCATATGTGAATGTATTTGGAGCTGACATTTCTTCCCGTTACAATCAGATTTTGAAGATTTTATTCTACAGATAAACAAAATATACATGTACATGCACTAAGAGACATAAACATATATTAAAAAGAAAACGTCACTTTCATATACAAGGTATTCTAAAAGAAGCTGATGGTTTTAGTCTACATTAATAAGTAAACGGTTAAACTATTGAAGTAATTCATTTAGGATCGTAATGTGTGGTCAAAAATTTCTTTATTAAATTTTCTTTATTTAGTTTCATGTTTGATCGATAAAGTTGCACTCTCTCAAAATGCAACAAAATCAAAATGACCTGGCAGTTACAAAACGCAAATCGTTTTTCGATGTTTTGATAGCGAAACAGAATGAAACGTAAGAGTTGACTGAACTTTGATGAAACACTTCAAAATAATGAAGTTACATTCAGGTGCAAATATTCTCAGCCTTACTCAATTCTCAAATTCCAACTGAAGAGACATTCCTACGCCAATGATTTTATGAGATATAAAAGGACCTTCAGTTTTAAAGATTTTGGAAATTATAAAAAAATTCAAAACAAAATTAATTATTAAAAAATAAGTGAATAAAATAAGCTCATAATATTGCTCACAAGATGAAAAAAAATTACTGCAATTTAAAACTACAATAATAAGTTTTTTCAGCAGTTATTCACTTTTGTTTTAACTGTTTTATCCTATTTTTCCATGCATTTCCTACTAAAATTGGGAGTAGATAATATGTAGAATTAAGAAATATAGTTCTTATGCTGTTTGACTTATAGAACAACTCTACATACTTGGCAAACCTTGGAAAAATACGTGCAATTTTTACATAGGTCGTGAAAAATATCGTTTAGGCCTCTTGTGAGACGTCGCACGAATCTGCAAGTAAATAAACAAAATATTTATAAAAAAGTAACAAAAAATATATATACAATTGTCTAAGTAAACTTGTTACAATAATAAATATATATATGTATATACACTATATTGCCATTGATTATGGGACACTTGCGATTTTAGACATTTTACTAAATATCTAGAAAAATACATGTGGAATCATCTCGAAACTCTTAGTGTATAAATATAATAGTATACGTCATACATCTCCGTGAAGATTTTTTACCGAAACTCCATAGGGAACCGTCAACAAATTAAAAAAGAAAGAATATCGTTTGAATAACCCTGTCAAAACTAATGTAGCAAAAGCGCTCAAACTCTAGATTATGATTGAATGCCTTATTGTAATACACTGTGTTCATTTTTATGCAAATAGCATGCATACTCGCAGAGTAATTAAGGTTTTTATAAAAATGGCCCCAAATTTTTCTAAGTTTTTCCCTTATAATTTTCAGAGTTCTTAATATAAAATAATATTTTTTTCAGAAAATATGACAAACAGCATTGCACACAGTACTCTGTAATCAGAATTAAAAAATAATGAAAATTGAATGAAAAATGAGTAGGTTTACTAAATAAATTTTTACTGCGCATGCGTCAAAGATATCAAAATTTCATTTGCATATTATGTTAGCTAAATGTATAGAGCAACTTTTGTAACAGTTTCAAAATTATAGCTTGAAAATTCTGAAAGTAATCGTCTATAGAAAAAGGGCAAAATCCGTTCTTTCCAAAATGAAGCAAAAAAATGAGGGATTTTATCCAAAGGTAGTCGTAACATCCCGTATTGTGTATTCTATATTGACACTAATCAATGAATATATGGATACAACCCCTCTTGTTTTTGCTTCATTTTGAGAATAACGGATTTTCAACTTATTCAATTGACGATTATTTTCAGAATTTTCAAGTTATGATTTTGTGACTTTCACAAAAGTTGCTGTATACATTTAGCTAACATAATATGCAAATGAAATTTTGATATCGTTGACGCATGCGCAGTAAAAAATTATTTGGTAAACCAGCTCATTTTGTATACAATTTTCATTATTTTTTAATTCTGATTTCAGGGTACTGTGTGCAATGTTGTTTGTCATATTTTCTGAAAAAAATATTATTTTATATTAAGAACTTTGAAAATTATAAGGAAAAAACGGGGAAAAATTTGGGGCCATTTTTATAAAAACCTTAATTACTCTGCGAGTATGCATGCTATTTGCATAAAAATGAACACAGTGTATTACAATAAGGCATTCAATCATAATCTAGAGTTTGAGCGCTTTTGCTACATTAGTTTTGACAGGATTATTCAAAAGATATTCATTCTTTTTTAATTTGTTGGCGGTCCCCTATGGAGTTTCGGTAAAAAATCTTCACGGAGATGTATGACGTATACTATTATATTTATACACTAAGAGTTTCGAGATGATTCCTCATGTATTTTTCTAGATATTTAGTAAAATGTCTAAAATCACAAGTGTCCCATAATCAATGGCAATATAGTGTATATATAAGGGAGAGGGGAACGCATGTGAACAATACATATTGTACTCAATTAATCTGGAATAAAAACAACAACAACAACAACAAAAAAAAAACAATAGATTTCAATACTAGCACAATCTTTTGACTGAATTGTCAGAACAATCAGCTTTTTTTATTTCTGGTTGTCGTAATTTGTTTCTTTTAGAAGGTGTTACGTGAAAAATCTTCCAAAGTTATTTAAATAAAAATTCATTTAAGACATTTAAAAAAATAGAATATCAGTATTGCACTTTATAGTGTCATTAATTAAGTCAACAACAAGATTTGTTTCCTTATTTCAATTAAAAATAACCTTTTTTTTTTCATAAATAGGCTTAAGTTGGTAAATGGGGCACTTGTGAATGAAACATATGAGGGCAGATGTGAACAATTAACAAGTTTATTTTTTAAAGTCTGTGATTGCATTTTTTTAAAGTTTAAAATTTAACTATCCTTGTCAAACACTGAGCTATAAATTCAATGCTTTTAGGATTTTTTTCATAGTTTTAATTTACTAGAAATTAGAAAACCAATAAAAATGATAGCTCTCTGTAAAATCCAAAAATGTTTATTTCTTATCTTTTAATGTTTTCTATTTTTAATTATATTTCTTTTCTCCTAGCCCTTATTAAGGTATTTGTAAGATATTTTATTTTATGGAATTAAAATTTAGTACGATAAAAAAGTTATAAGATTTACAGCGATAATCACCAATTTTTTATATCACAATTTTACGAATTTTTAAAATCATGATGCATAAGTTTGTGATACACATTTCACGACATTTAGAAAAAAGGTAAAAACACAAAAACAGAATTACTCAATAATTTGTATAAAAGTAACACAATTTTGCTGTGCTTGACTCAAAAAGGAATAAGTATATTAATTATAACTTTACGAATAATTTATTATATTTATGCTGAAACTTTTATTGATTTATTCATACAAACTAGTAGAAAGAGAGCATCTAATTAGTTTTTATCGCAGTGTTTTTTCACAAAAAATATTTTTGTCTTATTTATGCATGTAATCACGTGTACCTCAGGCATGTTCAAAAATTCACATGTGCCCTCCATCGAGGCACATGTGAGAAAATTTAGATAATTTTTAGAATGATGATATAAATTGGAAATTCTTGATAAATGCATTCAAGAGTTTTACCAAAAAGAAGAAAGTGCAAACATTCATATAAAATAATTTTTGTTTCAATAGTTATAGATTAGTAGTTACTTTTCAATAGTAATAATTTTTGTTTCAATTTTGAGAAAAATGTAAAAATTGTTCACATGTACCCCCTTCTCCCCTATATTAGATTCAGGGATAAAATATCTTAGCGAATTTAATAAACAGGTTAGACACAGACTGAATTAAAACTATATTAACATTTAACATTAGAACAATTGAATCTATTTAATTAATTTATACAGGGTGTTTCGCTACCAGACCGACAAACTTTGAGGGGTGATAATAGACATGAAGACAAACATTATTAAATAGGAAACCATAGGGCGCAAACGTCTTCCGTAGGAGCTAGGGGCCATTAAAGTTTAAGGTGCAAAAATTCAAATGATTATAAAAAACAGAAAAAAGGAGGAATTCGTTTGCGGTTTTCGCTAAAATCATTCTTTATATCACGATTTGTTTGTAAAAATTTTTTAAAGGTTACGTTAAAAAATTGTCAATAGAGGGCGCTTTAGACTTTAGAGTAACAAACAACTACTTTTTATCCTTGTTTTGTGCACGGGGTTGAAATTATTCTAAAGGTTAGACTTTAACTTAAATTTTAATCCCAAAATCGGAAACATTGTTATCGGGTAACTAGCGAAAATTGAACTGTGAACAGAGGAGGGGATTTTGAACGCTCATAAACATTTGACAAACTAATCGATTTCGTTGCGATTTGCGTGTAGGTCATTCCCTTGGTAATTATTTTATTCAAAATGACGTACAGCATTGGTGTCCCTATTTTTTGATAGAGGGCGCTTCCAACACATCTCCGAAATTTCAATGGCATTACTACTGGGTGTTTTGCTACCAGACCAACTTAATTCCAGGAAGTGTTAGGGATGCAAAGACGACTCGGAATCATATTATGATGTAACGTCGAATATGCATTTTTTACGAGTTAGGGTTAAAAGAAGCAGAGAAAAAAGCAACTTGATATTTCTACTACATGTTCTGTCGGAACTTCTGGTAAAAGCACATGTTCCTCTTTCGTTGCGCCACTCTATAGCACGATGGGGCTCCTCCACATCTTACCAATGATGTTCGCAGACACCTCAACGTAACATATGCACAGCGGTGGATAGGTAGTGGTGGCCCGGTTCGTTGGCCTGCCAGATCGATGCATCTACTTCATTATATCAATTACTTTTTGTTGCCTACCTTTATTTTATTACTGTATAATTGTTCTGTATTTTTTAAAATAAACATTGCTGGATTGGGCTAGTTGAGCTCAAACTAATTAGTAGTCCCCATCCACCTGGCTCAATCTAAATCTGAATCAGTATGGACTTCTTCTGCTGGGGTCAAATGAAATGTTGAATGTATGAGACTCCCATACCGTCAGTGGAAGACCTCTCAGCTCGAATTTCTGTAGATGCCAGAAAGCTATCCGAGATGCCAGGAATCTTTCAAAGCGTGAGGAATTGCATGCGACGCTGCTGTCAAGCATACCCGACTACTTCTGGTCATAATTTCTTACACCTTTTGTAGTAAAACCTTTAACTAAATTGCTTTCTGCCACATTAACGTGTTCCTGTTTCACTAACTGTTTCTGTTGTTATTTCTCTGTTTCTTTTTACCACAGCTCGCTAAAAAGGCATTTTCAACTTTACATTCCTATGTGATTCCGAGACGCTTTGCATCCCTAACACTTCCTGGAAGTATGTTGGTCTGGTAGTAAAACCGCCAGGAGTAATGCCATTGAAATGTCGGAGATGTGTCGGAAGCGCCCTCTATCAAAAATGGAGACACAAGAGCCTAAGTCATTTTAATTAAAATAATTACAAAGGGAATGGCCTACACGCAAACCGCAACAAAATCGATCAGTTTGTATAATGTTTATGAGTTTTTAAACCCCCCCTCTTTTTTCACAGTTCAATTTTCGCTAGTTACTCGATCCCAATGTTTCTGATTTTAGGATTAAAATTTAAGTTAAATTCTAAACTTTAAAATAATTTCGACCCCATGCACAAAATAACGGCAAAAAGTAGTTGTTCGTTACTATAAAGTCCAAAGCTCCCTCTGTCGACAATTTTTGAACGTAACCTTTATAATTTTTTTTTTTAAATTGTGATATAAAGAATGATTTTAGTGAAAACTGTAAACGAATCGAACATTTTTTTCCGTTTTTTATGATCGTTTGAATTTTTGGACCTTAAACTTTAATCTCCCCTAGCTCCTACAGAAGACGTTTGCGCCCCATGGTTTCTCATTTAATAATGTTTGTCTTCATATGTACTATAACCCCTCAAAGTTTGTCGGTCTGGTAGCGAAACACCCTGTATATATTTTGTAAATTTTTAACGCTTATGCATAAAAATGATGATACCAAAAAGCAATAACCCATAAAGCTCGTTTACACCGTGATATGAATCTTAGATCAATCCTAGTTTATTAAAATTATGCACATAATAACCCATAAAAATGCAACCATGTAGTTCGTCCTATTCAGTTTATTCATTTCGTTTCATTAATGAACTCTAGCTTCCGTTAGTGACGTCAGCTTCATTACCAACCACCGATTTGATCTCCGTAGGGATACTCACCTCTGAATGGACGGAACCTATTAACTATACGTTCATAATCTTTCCACGAATCTGCGACGAGAAGCGTGGATCAAAGTTTCCAGTTTTATAGCCATCATAATGTCTTTTTGAATTTTTGATGCTCAACGATTTTCTATTTTTAACAAATATTGCAAAAAAACAAACAAACCTCTATTTATATTATTATAAGAAAATGCTATCAGGGACGAAGCAATGGAAGAATTATGAGCAGGGCTTAAGAGTAATTTACAAATAAATCGAACAATTAGTAGTAGTAATATTTAATGACATATTTATGAAAATATTTAATCGTTCAAACTAATTATAAATATTATTTCTATTGTTTTAGATATAAAATTATAAAATTCAAAATTATGAATTTTATCGAGTTTCGTTAATCAAATCAAAATGGCAACGGGAGTTTAGAAGGGTAGATCCTAATTCGAAAAAATAAAGATACAATTTGAATAATCACAAAGAAAAAATGTTTTAGAGTATCAATCAACACACGTTATAATATTTATTGTTGCAATTTATAAAAATGGAAAGCCCTGAAACTATTAGAAATTTTACTTCAATTAATGATAAAATGCAAAAAATTGAAGTCATTTTTTGCTAATAATGAATAATAATTATTAATGATGGTAATTTCTGGAAATGTGTTTCAGTAATTTTAAGAGTGTTTTGGTTTGAATTAAATTTAGTTAAATCTTAGCGTGTAATAAATATACTACGCCAGCAAAAGGAAATCTTGACATTTGCGATTTCAGACGTTTTGTTAAATATCTAGAAATATACATGAGGAATGACTCTGAAACTCCAGATGTATAAACATAATAGTAAAGGTAATATATTTTCGAGAAGATTTTTTTCCAAAATCCAATAGGGGACCGTCAAATATTTGAAAAAGAACAAATATCTTTTCAATAACCTTGTCAAAACTAATGTAGCAAAAGCGTTCAAACTGCAGATAATGATTAAGTGACTTATGTTAGTTAATTGTGTTCATTTTTATGTTCATAGCATGTATACTCATAGAGAAATTAAGTTTTTTTTTATTAAAACGGTCTCAAATTTTGCCAGGTTTTTTGTTTATAATTTGCAGATTTCTTAATAAAAAACAATGTTCTTTTCAGAAAATATGGGAAAGGACATTGTACATAATACTCTGTAATCAAAATTAAAAAATATTAATAATTGTATGAAAAATGAGCAGGTTTACTAAATAAATTTTCACTGCGCATGTGCCAACACTATAAAAAAATTCATTTGCATTTTCTGTTAGCTAAATATATAGAGCAACTTTTGTCAAAGTTTCAAAATCATACCCTGAAAATTCTGAAAATTATCGTCGATAGAATAAGATCAAAATCTGTTACCCCCAAAATGAAGCAAAAAGATGAGGAGCTGTATCCAAATATTGTAGTACGTCAGTTTTGTGTAGACACTAATCAATGGAATATGGATACAGACCCTCATTTTTTTTGTTTCATTTTGGGAATATCGGATTTTGATCTTATTCTTTCGACGATAATTTTCAGAATTTTCAAGCTATGATTTTGAAACTTTAACAAAAGTTGCTCTATACATATAGCTAACAGAAAATGCAAATGAATTTTTTATAGTGTTGGCGCATGCGCAGTGAAAATTTATTTAGTAAACCTGCTTATTTTTCATACAATTATTAATATTTTTTCTTTCTGATTACAGGGTATTATGCACAATGTCTTTTTTCATATTTTCTGAAAAGAACATTGTTTTTTATTGAGAATTTTGCAAATTATAAGCAAAAAACTTGACAAAATTTAGGACCGTTTTTATAAAATCCTTAATTTCTCTTCGAATATACATACTATCCGCATAAAAATGAACACAGTTTACCATAAGCTATTTAATAATAATCTGCAGTTTAAACACTTTCGCTGGATTAGTTTTCACAGGATTATTGAAAAGATATCCGTTCTTTTTCAATTTGTTGACGGTCCCCTATTGGATTTTGGAAGAAAATCTTTTCGAAAATATATGACCTTTTTGTTTATACATCTGGAGTTTCAGAGTAATTTCTCATGTATATTTCTAGATATTTAACAAAACGTCTAAAATCGCAAATGTCAATTTTTTTTTTTTTTTTTTTTTTTTTTTTTTTGGCTGTGACTGTTGGTATAATATTCAGGGTACGACAAAAGTGTTCAAGTATGTTTGAATCTATTCCATGTATGCATTGCTGAAACAAAAATTTCCACCTGTTAGGTGTTTTCTTGCTAAACTAAATTTCTCAATAATCTATATATATAAAATAAGAGATGTCTGTCGGCTTGACCGCGGATAATGCCGATATTATAACACCAAGATCTCTGAAATTTTTGTTATGTGGGCATGCTAACACAGGAAAGTGCACTTCGCAGCCGGATTTTAAATTTCAATTTAGATTAAAAAAGAAAAAACTTACTGGGTAAGAGGATATTTGAAACTTTTCACCAATCCACGACAACGAACCAGCCAGCTAGATTCTATTTGCAGCTCATTCAGATGTTCACTCAGATAAAATTTAAAATATTCTAAAATTTAAAATATCATTCTTCAGACACAATTTATTTTTATTTTTATTTTAGTATGAATGGTGATTTTAAATATTCGCAATTTATTTGAAAACCTCTATGGTCCCGGGCAACGCCGAGCGGATCAGCTAGTATAGTATAAATGGGAACGTCCACTGTTACTCTTGTGACCATTTGAGCAAATTTTCGTAATCAATATCAATTAATTTATTAAAAAGTATGATTAAAATAAAAATTGATATAACCAGTATAATACCATTGTGGTCTACTATCATAATATATATCTCATTTATTACAATCTGTATTTTGTTTGTCTATGTAATAAATTAAACTTTTGTTACTCTTGTGATCAAAATGTCATAAGAGTACCAAATCTTCAATTTAATATAAAAAAAATGCTTTTTGCTACAAATTAGATGTATGTTATTTGAGTGGAACATAACGATATTTAACTGGTTATATCAATTTTTATCTTAATTATATTTTAATAAAATAGTTCGGATTATTTATGAAAATTTGCTCAAATTGACACAAAATTTCTTAATAGACGTTCTGATACATCAACACACAGATAAAATACACGGCTGTTCAAATGTATTGCGATACATATTTGGATACGGACAGTAACACCTTATTTCGCTAAATGAAAAAGTTTTGTTAAAGATTTCAGGAAGTGTTGGAAAGTGTTTTATAATCTATGCTTAACGCGTGACTTTTTTAAACTTGTTTAGTTTAATAGTGGATTTCTATAAACATAAATGTCTTTTAGAAATTGATTGAAAAATAATAATCATAATCATAGTTATTGTATATTTTGAATAAGCATTGCTATACTCTTCAGTTCGATTTAATAAAGTAATTTAGAGAGGTAACAAAAATTAAGTTTCTCAAAGAAATTTATTAAAAACATACAATTAAAAAAAGGAATATGCATTGCACCATTTGAATAAATAAAAATGCAATATCATAAAATTATTTTTTCTTGATTAACATCATCATTAGTATTACTTTTATGAATTTATTTATTAAGATATTACTCAAAACTCTGGCCGCTTAAATTATCAACGTAATAATATTCAGAAAAGAATTTAAAAAATGCATTTTTTGATATGGTTTTTAAAAATATGTATTTTTTTATTTTTTAATACTTTCCGAAATAGTTAAAAAGTATTTATGAATTTGATTCGTTTGTCTGTTGTCCTTGCTGATAGAGACAGATTATCATGAAATTCATAAATATTATTGGTGTTTACAGTAGTTTGTTCGATATTTAAAATACAGTAAATAGCAATAACGGTTCATTTACAGGGGCACTCAAAATAATTCTATTACATTTAGACCTATGGGGAAAAATTGTTTGTGGTGTATTTTAATGGCATTATTCTATTTTAAATGCATAGAAATTTGTATATATCACAGAAGTTTACTACAAAACTATACCGACACTGTGGTATCTGGCGTGCATAAAATTTATCCTTCATTTACAGGAATATACTATAAAAGTACAAGTAGTACAATACACTAGACAAGTATTTGGCTACAGCACTGCCTAATGAAGAATATTACAGGAAATTAGTTTCCAATTATAATATGCGTTTTAAAATTTAATTATGTTTTTCCATATTATTTGGGATATATAAATTTTATAGATCACGTACAAGGCTACACAAACATCTTAAATGTATTTCCGTTACTGATAGAAATTGTTGAATGAGAAATTTCAACTATACTATGTGTTTAATTGTACTAACTTTTAGTATACTACGCAATACAATTACGAATCTATAGATCTTATATATGGCTGCACAGAAAAAACTCGTATATTTTATATATTATTCATGGTAATTGCAGAAATTGTATTATGAAATATATTATGAGTTTTCTAAATTGTTTATTTAGATATCTTTCATCTTAATAAATTCTAAAGTTTTGTTACAATTTATTCTGACTACCTTAGAAAGTATTTCCTAATGTATGATGGACGTATCCTTTATCTCATAACCTTGTATACATTTTGAATTTTTTTTTTATTTTTAAAGAATTTCTTGCCTAGAGCTTTCTTTGGTTTGTAATCGTTAGCCAAGCGACCATCAAACGAATTAATGTTTGATCATTATATTTTGAGATTTCCATTTGTTAATTAAAATATTTTGTTTTCCAATGGCGACCTGGCAATTGAGTTTGGAGCTCAGCCTGCATTAATATTTACTAAATAAAATATAGCAGCAATTTTATACAATACTCATTCGAATATATCGATCTTTTCTTTCAGATTTCCATAAGCTTACCCTGTGTTTTAGGTAAGTGCGTATGCTCATTATTAAGAACACATTCTTAATTATTAAATTTATTATGAAAAATGTATTATCGTGAGGAAGTACGGTGTAGGAGACAAGTACGCTGCATTTATTTGTATTAATTTTTATCAAAACTATATGTTCTTGGTTACAATATTCTTTCGCAGATAATAAGCATTTTGGGTTTCTTCTGATAAAATGATATAACGAAGAGTTATCGTAAAGTGGAGCGGTCTACATATGTTTGAATTTATAGGTTTGATTTCTATCTATTGAGTGTTTTCACAAATATGGATGCCGTTTGAGGATTATTTATCAAACAGTGATACGCAAATTACTTTTGAATAGTCAATATAATTGTAAATGGTTCGTAATTTAGATACATTGGTTTAATATGTTGAGTTTTTATTATGGTGTTTCCCATCAATTCTAATTTTCTTTAAGCACGACGTGTGCAAGGCGACGCGACGTAACGAACAATTATTTGCTGTTGCTTCAGGACAACTACCGGGAATTTTAACATTGTTTATTATTATTATTATTTGCGTGTCATAGAAGTATAGAAGCTGTTCGACATTCTATGGAAAAAGGTCAAATGATGTGTATACACATCATTAACAGTAGGTAACGCAGTAACACATAGTATGATTCAAAAGTTCGGGGAACAGTTGTAAAAAACATTACTCTGAATGGTTCACAGTATCGAAGCATATCCATTTTTTTAACCGACTTCAAGGAGTAGGTTATGATTTCGACCTGTATGTATTTCTTGTTCACTCATTACTTCTCAAAATATGAACCAATTTTGATAATTCTTTTTTTGTTCGAAAGTATAAAATATCCATGTGGTACCATTTTAATTTCATTAAGTTCTGATGATTAGAACTTTTATAAAATAAAAACTTTAAAAATTTAAATTCTGTTTGAAGCTATTGTCCAATTAAAAGCGTTCATTCATTTCAATGTAATATATTCAAACATAAAAAAATACAATTTCGTTTCACGTTACATCATATACAAAACATGTCACGAGAATTAAAGATGAGAGGATTAAAATAAAATAAAGAAACATGGATAATAGACTTAACAATAACCAAAAAAAATAATAATAATAATAATAAAAAATGTGATGCTACCAGAAGAAACTACTACTCTTACACAGGTAGGAAATCTTTTTTCTCCAAAGTGTGAAATCTAGATTGAACAAAGGTCTGGGTCTAGATAGATTTTGCGAAGTTAGCGAAAGCAGATTGACGCTAGTTTGTTCTAGCAGTTTCGCGTTAAAGCATATGAATGCATAGTTTTAAAAATGCTTATGATTTGATAAAAAAATAATGTTTTATCGCAAATTATCTTTCATTGTTGCAACCATTTTCAAATCATCAGCATATTAAAACTATGCATTCATATGAGTTAGTGCCAAGTTGTCGCCAGGCTTGATTCTTTTCGTGAAGTCGGTTAGTATTTTTTTTTTAAAAGCATATTTTATCAAAGTAGGACCTTGAGTGACGATACATTTCTGCAACAGCTCCTATAATTTCTGGAAACACTGCTGGAAATCCTTTTTTGCAACCATTCATAAGAGCTCCTGCGATGTTGTTTTTACCTCATTTGATGACTAAAAATCCCTGTAAATGTTCCCAGTTAATGTTTTTCATTGTTGGTAACAGGTAAAAGTCACATGGGGCTATTTCCAGTCGATAAAGGGTGGAATATGAAAGTACATTAGTGCGAGTTTAAACAGTTGGTATCGATGTAATGGCGCGTTGTAGAGCAGAAGGTACCAATGTGTAGCCTCAGCGAAGTTACGCTTATCCAATACACTTATTTTTTTTGATGGATTCTCGTCTCTCTTTAAAACGTCAATGCTATTCATAAACCTTGAGTTTTACCATGGTAGATTCACCATACACCTATCTTAGCATTTTCAAAGTCTTCATTGGCGTTTTACCTAAACACTGTCAGAATTTAATGCTGCAACAATGCTCAAGAAAAGTCATCTTTCTTACATTGGAGGGCAAAGAAAACTAACTTTTGAAGATATCAGCTGCGCGTGCAGTTTGGTTACATGACACGGGCTAAACCAACATGAGTAAGTAGGGAAAGGTTGGGAGAGTACATTTCAAACGGTTTTACTTTAGCCACTTGCTTTCGTTGTCAAGGATGGTCGCATTCCCCGAATTGTTGAATCGTACTACGTATATGTACCAATTACCGATTGTAAAAGTATTACATAAATTCAGCACTCCCCCCCCCCTTAAAAGGGAAAATAATTAATTACCAATTGAAAAAATAAATTTAATTACTGTTAAAATTCGAGCATTATTGAATCAAGTATCCAAGCATATTATTACTTTACAATAATAAAATTCGTTGATAATGGCGAGTTTTGCCTATAACTCAGGGGATTCAGCTCCTTAAATACAATCTAAATAGTCTCATGCTAAATTTGTATTCTCATATAAAGTACTTTTTTTTCTCAAAAAAAGCCTATTCAATGATTTAATTGATACATCGGAAAACTAAAAAACTTTATAAGAGAAGTAATATCTATTTACATACACAAGGTTATTTAAAAAGACAATATTGAGTTACATTAAATGATACCATTATAACAGCTGCAATATTTTTACACAGTACTTTAACTTAATTTGCCTTTTTTTGTAAAAAGGCAATTTTCCAAAGTAGAAACTCTTTATAATAAAAAAAAAATAATAATAACAGAAGAAGAAGGAAAAAAAATAGACAATCACAAAAATTCAAGATAATGGTTTTATCAAAATATACGAAAGCTAAAATGTGAAATATAGTTCTTAGTTTTACTTCCTCGTAGCCGAATAGATTATTCATATGCAATTTTAGTAAGATGCTATTTTTCTATGCTATCTGAGTTAACTACCAATACCTAAATTTCTTTTGAACAATGTTAAATTGCTTTAATCCAGCAACACAAATGACTTTTTGATGAGGTATTCGCAGCAATCACTGGTCATTGCCATAAAATATACGCGATGCATCATTTATTTTAAGTTGTTAAATTTAATCAGATCTTCTGATTGAGATTGCATTAACTCAACACTATTTTCGCTGTTGGTCTCTAAATTTAGTTTATATATTATATTTAAATTTTCTGTTGCGACAGCTTTAGTAGTTTCTTTAAAGTTGAGAAAATTCTTTTTAATTTGTGGACATATTTTTTCAACACTAGGGACCTGTGCTCCCTACTATCTGGCAGCCAAACACCATATAGATCAAGCAGGTTATAAATACAAGCTAATTTTCTCTTTTTAAAAAGATTAACTGATTACGGTAAATTAAATAGTATTATCACGTCCAGTGACATCTTTCTGTAATCGGGTTGCAATTCATTTTTCTTTGACTGGAGGACTTTTTTGGTGCCAAAGGCCGCATCCACCATTGTCGCGACAGATTTTGCCTGTTTATGCGATTTATTAATAGGATCAATTACATTTTTGAAAATATGGCTGGATATAAAAAATACCTCTGAATCTCGGACTTTTATAATGTTTAGAAGAACAGTTTTGTTTTATATGCTGTTAAAATTTTTATGTGACTTATTAAATATATTGTTTTAAATATGAAGTAATTTTCACCATTAAATGCTTTTCACATACAATATTTTAATAATTAAATCATTATAATATAACTAATTATTATTATAAACTAAATAGTTAAAATAATTGTTGTTTTAAAGCTTTCCATTGTTCAGTATTTACGTGTAAATATATATTTCAATCAAAAGTACAATGTATAGAAACGTTTGATTCGGAAATGGTATGATTTTAAATGTGATGGGTTAAATGTGCCATTTTAAATAGTCACTTTAAATATAATGTAATTGCTAAAATATTTTAACGTTTTCCCTCTTTATTTTATTTTATTATTATTATTTTTTTTTTCAAATTCAAGTGTAAAAATTTTCCATTTGAAAAGTGTTTTTAAAGTCTATTATTTGGGCTTTTTATGATCTAGCAACATCAGATAAAGGAAAAAAAGTTATTTGAAATTATGGGTTAAATATCTGTTCAAATAATAAAATTTTGAACTAAACCTTTGAATGAAAAAAACAGACAGATTGGATAATGCAAATCAAAATTCAATCATATTTATTAATGTAAAAGACTGTTAAATTGCTAAGACATTATTTGCTCTTCAATAAAACTTTTTAAGCTGAATTATTTTTATAGATTTGAATGTTAAATAGCGCCTAAAACAATTCTTTGATTTAAAAACTGTATTTTTCAATGTATATTTATCCTACATTTCTCTATTAAACCACCAGTTTTAAATGCTATACATAGTTTCATGTGCCATAGTTTTTTATGAGCTGTGGAAATATATGTAGCGTCTAGACCCCGCCCCAAACAACGGCTCTTATCACAAATGCACCCAAAAAATTCCCCCATGCTGCCGATAATGGGGTTTAATAGTTTGATATCTGCTTTAATAACAACAATTTTGAATTGCTCATTTTAGAAATTTCTTCCACGCGACTTCCGTGCATCCAAAGATTAATTTTTCGGTTTTAATGTCGTTAGTTAACGCGGGTTTGGCGAGCTTTGAACATTTTAGTGATTCCTGCTCAGCGAGTTTCAAAGATCCAGTCTTTTTTTTTTTTTTTTTTTTTTTTTTTTTTTTTTTTTTTTTTAATGGGAGCGCAGCAGTCATACACGCGTTAGTGATTCCGGTGTTAATGAGTTTCGTACATTTCAGTGATTCCTGTACAGCGAGTTTCATGGATCCAGTGATGTTTTTTCTTTTGGTTTAAATGGGCGCGCAGCGCTCATACACGCGGTAGTGATTGCGGCGTTGGCGAGTTTCGTACATTTTAGTGATTCCTGCACAGCGAGTTTCGTGGATCCAGTGGTTTTTTTTTTTCGTTTTAATGGGCACACAGCGCTCATACACGAGTTTATGATTGCGGCGTTGGCGAGTTTCGTGCATTTTAGTGTTTCCTGCAAAGCGAGTTTCGGGGATCCAGTGATGTTTGTATGTCTGACTTTCTGTTTGTTTGTCTGTCGGTTTGTTTTTCTGTCTGTTTGTTTGTTGATTTGTTTGTTTATTTGTCTGTCTGTTTGTTGGTTTGTTTGTTTGTCTGTCTGTTTGTCAGTTTGTTTGTTCGTCTGTCTGTTTGTTTTTGTCTATCTGTCTGATTGTTTGTTTGTTTGTTTGTTTGTCTGATTGTTCATTTGTCTGTTTGTTTGTTTGTCTGTTTGTTTGTTTGTCTGTTTGTTTGTTTTTACGACTGTTTGTTTTTTGTCGGTTTATTTGTTTGTCTGTCTGTTTGTTTCTTTGTTTTTTTGTTTGTTTGTCGGTTTGTTTGTTTTACGTCTGTTTGTTTGCCTGTTTCTCTTTTAGTTTGTTTGTCTGTTTGTTTATTTATTTGTCTGTCTGTTTGTTTGTTTATTTCTTTGGCTTTTTGTCGGTTTGTTTGTTTTCTGTCTGTCTGTTTGTCTGTTTGTATGTTTGTCTCTCTGTCTGTCTGTTTGTTTATTTGTAGTATCGTCAAGAAACGGCAAAAAACCATATTTTCCGTATGAAAATGCTAAACTATCGGCAGCATGGGGAATTTCTTGGGTGCATTTGTGTGTGTTTGGGGCGGGGTCTGGACGTTGGTGAAATATAAAGGTCTCAGTAGTTTCAATAATGGCAACAGCGGCAGCAGTATAGTTATTCTTTTTTAAAATAAAGCTTATTATTAATTGGCATAATTTCAGATAATAAGTCCTCAATAACAATTATTGCATTTTGCAAAATATGATATTCTATAATGATCAATGCCTAAGGAGGAATTTTTATTTAGAAACATACGCCTTTTTGAGATATATAACGATAAAAGTCGCAAAATGTTCACAAAAATGTACATTGTACATATAGTAAATACAATTTAAAACTAGTTGGATGTGTCAATCCCAAAACTTTCTTCTATCTCATAAGTACATTTTAATATTTAAAAAAAAAACGTGGTGACCCCAAAGTTACCCACTATCGAATTTCCTGAAATTTCCGAATTTCCTCGAACATTTGACCTAGCCTAATGAGATTCTGGTATCCGAAAAACCTAAAACGCAAACTTTAATTAATATTCTGAGAAAATGATCTTAGTAGTGCCTCATGCTGGGTAATTTATACTAAAACCTAATAAGCATCTATTTACGTCAAGACCTAAAAGAATCTGAAATTTGATGGAATTTCGTCCATTAGTTCTTGAGATATAGTTATAACAAAAAAATTTGCAAAACGTAGCACAGCAACACCATATCTTGGACAATTTATGCCAAAACGTAGAAAAGCGTCTAATTATGTTATGGCGTAAAAGAATCTGAAGTTTGATGAAATTCTGTGCATTAGTTCTTGAGATATAGCTAGTTTAAAAAAAAATGTAAAATATAGCACAGCAGCACCATTAGTTGAAGGATTTATAACAAAACGTAATCATCGTGTAATTATGTTATATGTCATTTTGTAACAAAATCTGAAGTTTGATGAAATTCTGTGCGTTGGTTGTTGAGATATAGCTATCGGAAAAATCGTGCAAAATGCAGCATAGCTGCACCACCTGTTGCAAGGTTAATACCAAAAAGTAATCAGCGTCTAATTATGTTATATATTCTAGTGTAACATAATCTAAAATTTGATGAGGTTCTCTGCATTAATTCTTGAGATATAGCTATCGCAAAAATCGTGCAAAATGTAGCATAGCAGCGCCACCTATAAGGCAGTTCACACCAAAACCTTATCAGCAACTATGTATCTCAAGGTATCGCGGAATCTGAAGTTTGGTGAAATTCTGTGCATTAGTTCTTGAGATATAGCTATCATGAAAATCATGAAAAACGTGGCATAGCAGCGCTACCTGCTGGCCAATTTACACCAAAACTTAATCAGCGTCTATGTATATCAAGGAGTCACAGAATCTGAAGTTTGGTGAAATACTGTGCATTAGTTCTTGAGATATAGCAATCCTGAAAATCATGAAAAACGTAGTATAGCAGCGCCACCTGCAGGCCAATTTTCACCAAAAACCAATAGGCACTAATTCATATCAAGGTCTAACTGAATATAAAATTTTATTAAATTTCGATCATTAGTTCTTGAGATAGAGCGCCCACAAATTTTTTGTCACATACAGACAGATAGACAGACAGACAGACGGACAGACTCACAGACAGACATTTTCTAAAAATAGTCAAAACGTGTTCAGGACCTTCTAAAACGTATAAATCCGTCGAAAACCGGAAGTCGAAAATTTTCATGAATCCAATACTTTCTTCTTGTAAAGATAGAAGAAAGTAAAAATGTACGAAAAAGAATCTTTTTTATTTTATATATTTCAAATAACATAATATCCCTATTATGTTGATATAACATTTTGTCTTATTCGAATCGCTTACATTTAATTCCTTGTTCTTTTAACATAAGAAAAAGTAAAGTTAATGCTAATAGACTATAAAGCTGAAAAAGAAGTTGTGTTTCAAAATAGTTTTCAAAAGATTAAAAATAAAATGCCTTATAAATGATTTAAAAATTACTTAAAGATTTTAAAATGGTTCATAATAGAATAGATATGCTTTAATTTGAATTTTAGAGTGAAACTGTGGTGCTTCATTTATTAGGTCGTTCGGAAAGTCGTGTCCGTTAGGTAAAATCATTTCGTACCGGAGAATTTTGCGTATTAATTACTATAAATTAGCCATCGGAAACAATAGCTAATAATTAAATGATAGAATTTTTCGGTGCGAATAAATTTTCCCAAACGGACACTGCTTTCCTAACGACCCAATACACAGATAATACATTGTAACACATATCCTAGAAATTATTGAACTCTTTATTGAAATTTTCTTGAACTGATTTTATTATTATTACTAGCGGCCTTCGTCCGCTACACTAGTCGGTTTATCTAAAGAAAACTTGGAAAACACGAAATATCGTTTCTATTATATTTGAAAGAGTGTACCATCATTAAAATGTACTTGAAACTATTTTTTCCTATTGACCGTAATGTGATGGAACACTTTTGATTGTTCCTGTTATTAAACTAAACATCCGATTTTCATAAATATTTAATTGACTTGACAAAATTATGCAATAGTTATATATTTTAAATGTCAAACGATTTAGTTGGGTAGTTTTTGCTCTATTATATGTGTACAGACAGACGGGCGGACGGACAGACTGAACGATGACTATAACTTGGTGTAATCCTGTGCAACGTATATCAATTTCATAAAATATTAAATAGTTTAATACTATTAAAACTTGTACTAAACAATGTCTCAATGTATAATTATGCAATGGAATACTTTTATGTGGCCCTGTAAATCAATAAGCAATATTATTTGCACCACAGATTGTACAGAATATATATTGTAGTATATACTTCATAGATGCATATCAACTTTATTATGTTCAAAAGAGTGTAAGACCATTAAAATGCACTTGAAACTTTTTTCCCCATTGACCGTAATGTAACGGAAAACATTTGATTGCCTCTGTAATTGAACTATGCATCCGATTTTCATAAAATTTGAAATGACTCGACAAAATTATCTAATAATTATATATTTTAAGTTTCGAACGATTCGGTTGGGTAGTTTTTGAGTTGTTATATACGGACAGACGGACGGACGAACGGGCAGACAGACGGAAGGACGGACAGAGATACAAATGGGCAACTCGGGATCCCGAGATTTTCCCCTTCAATTCAAAACAAACGCGACATTCCTCCGTTTCTGGGATCGGAGGAGATAGCGTTACATACATACATACATATACGGTCGGATTTTAATAGAGTAGATTATTATATTGACTTAATGATATCTATTCATAACTTTTCAGAGACTATTATATACTTATGTAATATTTTGGAAATTACGAAAGCTAATGTTAGATTATAAAGATGAAGAAGAATTTTGAGTTTTCGAAGAGTTTTTAAAAATTTAAAAATAAGAAAGGGAGTTTTATGTATGATTTAATAAACTTTTAAAGATTTTAAAACTGTTCGTAAAAAAATGAATATAAAATTTAGCTCGAATTTTAATGTGAAACAGTAATGCTTCATAGTTATATAGAAAATACCTTGTTACAAATATTTTAGGAACTATTGAATTCTTTCTTCGCTGTAGTTGTTTTAAATAGATTTATCATTATTATTATTATATTGACTTAATGAAATGTATTCAGAATTTTTCATGTTATATAAATACGTGATGCTTTAGAAATTATAAATGACTAGATTCAGTTAGGTGGGGAGGCCTACCATATGGCATGAGCTCAACAAGCCCCACCTATTATAAATGACTACAAGGATGAAGAGTTTTGCGTTTAAGAATCGCTTTTAAAAACTGAAAAAAAAGGGACCTTTATAAATGATTTAATCTATGCCATTAATAAACGCTTAAAGATTCTAAAACGGTTCATAATAGAATGAATGCCTTTTAACTCTAATTTAAATGTGAAACTGTAGTCAATACTAATATTATAAAGAGAAAAGATTTGATTGTTTGTTTGAATTGAATAGGCCCCGAAACTACTTGACGGATTTGAAAAATTCTTTCACCGTTGGAAAGCTACACTATTTCCGGTGAACATAGGCTATAGTCGCCGCTTAAAAGGATCAAAGTAAAACGCCGGATAAACGGATCAAAAGCAATTTGAGAAATGAAAAGTTATCTGACATCCTAGACACATGACAATCACTGAAACTCATATGAAAATCGTAACTATGCAATCCCCCCCCACCCCCCCCCAAAAAAAAATATCCGATTTGATATAAAAAGCGTGTGTTTTAATTTTTAAAACTATTGAACAATTATAATAAAAGGAAAATAAATGCTGAAACGGAAATTAATTTAAAAAAAAAATCACAAAACGATTGTTTTGGAGTTTTCAAAAAAGTTAATTTTAGAAAGTAGTGAGCATCAAATATGGGGCGAGGGAGATTCTTTTTTAGGGGGAGCGGTCAAATATATAAAATTGTAACGTCTTCTACCCTTTTAAATGCGGACTTTTCACTAAGCCCAGGGATAAATATTACTTATTTAATATAAACTTTCAGATAGATTATATCACTAATATAGATTTTATAGAGTAGGGGACGTCCAATTATGGGTAGAGGAGGCAATAATTATTTTTGGAAGAACGTGATCAAATATTTAAAACCGTTCCGATTTAGATGTGGATTTTTCAGAGCCCAGAGACAAATACTTATTTAATATAAAATTTTAAAAGTACTTACCCCTATTTTCGAATAATAATTTCATTAAATATTTTTCTTAAATCCAGAAACGGTTTTGTTGAACTCGCTCCCTGATGGTGAAATTTGAAACTAAAAAATTCCAGACACCCCCCCCCCACCCTTTTTCTTCTTGCCGCGCTTACACAGCACTTCTGCTAAACGGTACCGTAGGCAGCGGGGATTCGGTACGAGATTAGGTCTTTTTATGACATTTTGCAATACAAAATTCAGGTTAGTTTTAGAATATAATTCCTGCCAGGGCAATGCCGGGCGGCTCAGCTAGTGTTTAATAATTACATAGACAGTATCCTGAAACAAATATTTTAGAAATTATTCCATTCGTAACTGAAATTTTATTGTGTTGATTTTCATTCTTTTTACTATATTGGCTTAATGAAATCTATTCAGAATTTTTTAAGCAATCTTACATAAATATGTAATATCTTATACTATAATGCGAGCAAAAATTGTGTGTGACTGTGCGTGTGTAAATTTTATCTCAAAAACGACTCCAACGATTTTCGCAAAAATTTGAATTTTACCATTTTCGGGCACGAGAAGACCATTGGACTAGGTCACATGTTCGAGAAAATTTGATTATTGGGTCATTTTGGGTCATAATTGGTCAGGATCAAGCTATTTATATTTAAAGAACGGCTGGATCGACTTTAAGGAAATTTTGTACCCAATAATTTTTTGGCACGAGAAAACTATTGGGCTGGGTCACTTGTTCGAAAAATTTCGATTAGTGGGTCATTTTTGGGTCATTATGGGTCAAGCCATTTTTATCTAAAAAACGGCTCTAACGATTTTGACCAAATTTTATATTGTATCGTTTTGGATTACAAGAAGACCATTGGGTTAGGTAACATGTTCGAGAAAATTTGTTTAGTGGGTCATTTTTGGGTCATTGTGTGTCATGCTATTTTTATCTACAGTTTTCTCAAGCAATTTTGACTAAAAATTGCATTCTATGGTTTTCGGGCACGAGAAAATCATTAGGCTAGGTTACAAGTTCGAGAAAAAAATTTAATGGGTCATATTGGGTCATTAAGAGTCTGGGTCAAGCTATTTACATTTAAAGAACGGCGTGATCGATTATAACGAAATTTTGTAAGTAACAATTTTTTGACACAAGAAAACTAACGGGCTCAATCCCATGTTTGAGAGATTCCGACTATAAGGGTCATTTGTGGGTCATGATGGGTTATGATGGATCATGCCAAGCTATATCTAAAGAACAAGTGGAACAAGTTAACGAAATTTTATAGATAACATTTTTTTGGCACGAGAAAATCATTGAGCTAGGTTACACGTTCGAGAAATTTCGATTAATGGGTCATAAAGGGTCTGGGTCAAGTTATTTATATTTAAAGAATGGCTGGATCAATTTTAACGAAATTTTGTATATAACATTTTTTAGACACGAGAAAACTAACGGGCTAACATGGGCTAGGTTACATGTTCGAGAAAAAATTTTAATGGGTCATATTATGTCATTAAGGTTCTGGGTCAAGCTATTTACATTTAAAGAACGGTGTGATCGATTTTAACAAAATTTTGTATGTAACAGTTTTTGACACGAGAAAACCAATGGGCAAGGTCACATGTTCAAGAGATTTCGATTATAAGTTACATTTGTGGGTCATGATGGGTCGGGTCATAATATATCATAATAAAGCTGTATCTAAAGAACGGGTGGATCGATTTTAACGAAATTTTGTATACAACATTTTTTGGCACGAGGAAACTATTGGCTAGGTCACATGTTCGAGAAATTTCGATTGGTCATTTTTGGTCATAAAGGGTCTGGGTCTAGCTATTTATATTTAAAGAACAGCAGGATCGATTTTAACGAAATTTTGTATGTAAAAGTTTTTAGACACGAGAAAACTAATGAAATAAGTCACATATTCGAGAAATTTCGATTATAAGGATAATTTGTGGGTCATGATAGGTCATAATGGGTCATGATCAAGCTATATTTAAAGAACAGGTGGATCAATTTTAAGGAAATTATATATATTACATATTTTCTGCACAAGAAAACTGTTGGGCTCGGTCGCATGTTCGAGAAATTTCGGTTAGTGGGTCACTTTTTGGGTCATTTTGCGTTAAACCATTTTTATATAAAAAATGGCTCTAATGACATTGACCAAGGTTTGTTCTCTATCGTTTTGGATTTCAAGAAAATTATTGTGTAAAGTCATGTGTTAGACAGAATTGAATTAGTGGGTCATTGTGGATCATGCTAATTTTATCTAGACAATGTCTCGCACAATTTTGACTAAATTTTGAATTTTATCGTTTTCGGGCACGAGAAAATCATTGGGTTGGGTCAGATGTTCGAGAAAATTTAATTAATGGGTAATTTTTTATTATAATGGGTTAAGGTCAAGCTAATTACATCTAAAAAACGGCTTAATCGATTTTATCTAAATTTTGTATCCAACCGTTTTTCGGCGCGCAAAAATGATTGGGCTAGGTCACATGTTCGAAAGATTTCGATTATAAGGGTCATTCGTGGGTCATGATGGGTCGACCTAATTTCATCTAGAAAATGGCTCTCACCATTTTGACTATACTTTGTACTATATCGTTTTCCGGCAAGATAAAAACCATTGGGTTAGAACACATGCTCGCGTGAATTCGATTAGTGGGTCATAATGGGTCAGGGTCATTCTAACTATATGTAACAACGACACAATCAATTTTATCTAAATTTTGTAAAGGAACTTTTTTTTGCCACGAGAAGTCTAGGGGGCTGAGTCGCATATTAAAAAAATTATATTAGTGGATCATTTCGGCTTCATTGAGGAATACTGCCAAGCTAATTTTGCCTAAGAAATGGCTTAAACGATTTTGATTCAATTTTATATTCTATTGTTTTTTATTACCTGAAGACAATTGAGCTAAGTTACGTTTGATCAAATTTGATTAGTGGGTCATTTTGGGCAATACAGAACAGGGTCACGAGAATATGGCAACAGCCAATAAGTTGGCGACTTTTGACAAAATATTGGCGGCATTTGGTTGAAAAATCGACTATTAAGATTACAAAAGCTAAAACACGTATTTGTCGCCAAATTAAAAAATGTCTCCAAATTTGGCTATATTTGGCAAAGAAATGTTGACTTTCAGAATGTGAAGAAAAAAAAGGTAGACATAACTGCACAAGAAATTGAATGAAATCAGGAAGGAAGAAATGCTATTGCCTCTAAAAAAAATTCTTTAGGAGAAAAATGACTGTGTAAATGATAATTTCTTCTAGATGTTTCACCCATATTTAACTTTAGCTGTAAAATAAACACAATTTGTTTACAAAAAATAAAGTTTTTTTTTGTGTATGTGTGTGTGATTGGTGTAGAAATATTAATCTTTAATCCATAGTGTACGTAATATATGACTCTGTCATTACATAAGCTACATTCTGATCAACATAAAAATGTTATTATTATCATTTTTTTCTACATATAGAATTTATTTATAAGTCTAAAGTTTTAGTCTTTCGAAAAATCCTATTCCAAATAGTCGTTGTAATTTGTTAAAATACATTTTTATTTTATGTTATTTCACATTTTTTTTTCTGTGAAAAAATAGAGTATCAAATATAAAATAATTGGACTATTACACATATTCTTGACATGCAATTCAAAAGAATTTTTATTCTTTCAGCTAAAAGAAAGTTTAAAATGCAGATTTAAACTCTTATTTGATCTTTGTTCAAGTTCAAAGTCCATAATCTTCCTATAAAGCTTTTTGAAGTTTTCCTAAACTGATTCTTTTATTCTTCTTTTTATCTTGACTTAATGGAAATTTTTAGAATTTTTCAGAAGATGTTACAGAAACATATAATATTTTTTAAATTTAGAAAAGTAATATTAGTGTTCAATTTTTCTAATAAAATCAGATTGCAAGTTTTTACAAAAGTTTTGTAAAGCACTAATATATATTTAAATATAGTTTTCAAATGATATAAGTAGCTAAAAAGTTAATTAAATCCAATTGATTTTTTAAATCATCAGATTTTAAAATATTCACCTTTTATATAAACATTTTAATAACAATTTTAATTTTTCTTAAGAATTCTTGTCATTTGTATTGTCAGAGAAATATTTTGAAATTTTGTTTTATTTTTATTATGACTATGGAACTTATTTGACGGTTCCGAAACATGTCAATGTATTTTTTTACTATAATACCTTTCTTAAGAAAAATTTAAATTGTTATTAAAATGTTGATATAAGTAGCTTCAAGATAATGATAAACTTGTTTATCCGCCATTTAACAATTTCATGTTTTAAAGAAGTTACACCTCCCCCCCCCCTCATCAAAAAATTGGTAGATTTTTTACACTATTATGATTGCTATGTACATATAATTTTTATTTCTTAAGTATTTTTGTTTTAAATATCTTTACATCTTTTTTCTTTCGCATATACCCACGTTACAAAATGCTTCATAATCAGGAAAAAAAACAAGTCAGAAATTACACGTCAATTGTAGCAAATAAGGGTGCGTTCGTACTATAACTAAGTTTTAGGAATATTCAAATCTTGGTGTAATAATATATAGTACTTCGGATACAGTATAATAGTCGAAATCTTTTGTGTGTTCTATTAAATACTATCTGCTTTCTATTATACAGGATGTAATTTCAAGTAAATCTCAGCAATGTATATCAATTTCATAAAATATGAAATAGTTTAATACAGTTAAAAGACACCCCAAACAGTGTTTCTAATACCATTATGTAATGGAATACTTTTGTATGGTACTGTAAATTATAACAAATATTCTTTGCACCACAGATTGTTCAAAATGTATATTATAGTTATGTATGTTATTACTTAATATATGCACACCAATTTTATTATATTTGAAAAAGTGTAACATCATTAAACTTCACTTGAAACTATTTTTTTCTATTCTCCCTTCCCTTCTATTCTATTTTTTTCTATTTATTTCTATATAGCGGAATACTTTTTATTGTCCCTGTAATTAAACAATTCATCCGATTTTCATATAAGTTGAAATGACTCGACAAAATTATGCAACAATTATGTATTTTAAATTTCGAACGACTCGATGGCTAGTTTTTGCTCTGTTATATGTGAAAGGATGGACGGACTGAACGACGCGACGACTATAGATGGTTATGTATTTACATAATCACGAACGCTGCTAAAAAGAAAAAAAAATAAGGGAGGAAAGCCCTCTATATATTTTAATCTCCAAAATGTGAGAGAAAAAAAATCAAAAATAGCCATTCGACTGAAAATTATGTCCTTAGGTTTATGTTAAAAAATGCTTAGAGGGTCTACATTATACTCGAATTTACCAAACCCTAAAAAGTTTAACACGAAAACCTGATTCTGACATCATATTCAAATTTTTCACTGCATTACCCCTTTGTGTACTAAACGTGATGTCATTTGAACAAATAGTTTAGTAATTAGAAAGATTTAATGTTTGAACTTATTCTAATGTTAAATTCATTTGTCATAGATTTAAAACAGATTACAATAAGGGTAGATTTTCAAGCATAACTCAAAACGTACTTGGCAGATTGAGCTGTAATAATGAATTCGAATATTTAAAACACTTAAAAAAAGATTTCTTTTAAAAAATTCATTGGTTAAATTCAATATTCTTTTCCAAATTATATTAGTTTCAAAAATATGTATATTTTTTTGAAATTCGATCAAATAGTTTAGGAATTATGAAGGTTTCAAATTTAGAACTACTAACCAACATATTAATCATTGCAAAACAGATTGAAATTTGAGTAATTTTCAAAGACTAACTCAAAAAGTACTTGACTGAATAAATTGTAATTTAGATTTGCATATTTGAAATATTTTGAAACGGATATCAGCTAAAATGATTAGGTTACAATTCATAATTGTTCGAAAAAAAATATATATCGAATTTTACTCTTGTTGTATGTTTAATAGTGTTGATTTTCCTTTTGAAAATAAATTGAGTTTTAATATTCAACATTTCGCTTTTCTTCTGATATCTTTATCATAGTCCGGGAGCCGACCGTCGATTTACCTATGTAGCGAGTAAAAGGACCGGACATACATCAAAATGTAGGTCTCAATATGCACATTAAGAATATCACTGTCTGCCAGGTCCTATCCTGCCGGAACGCAAGGCAACCGCACTTTTATGACGTCAATTTTGAGTGTTTACCTATGTATCGAGTACAAGGACCAGACATACATCAAAACGTAAGTCTCAATGTGCACATTAAGAATATAACTGGCTGCCACATACATCAAAATGTAGGTTTCAATGTGCACATTAAGAATATTACTAGCTGCCAGGTCCTATCCTGCCGAAACCCGGTGGCAGCCGCACTTTTATGACGTCAATTTTGAGTGTTTACCTATGTATCGAGTACAAGGACCAGACATACATCAAAATGTAGGTTTCAATGTGCACATTAAGAATATCACTGGCTGCCACAAACATCAAAATGTAGGTCTCAATGTGCACATTAAGAATATCACTGGCTGCCAGGTCCTATCCTGCCGGAACCCGGTGGCAGCCGCATTTTTATGACGTCAATTTTGAGTGTTTGCCTATGTATCGAGTACAAGGACCCAACATACATGAAAATGTAGGTCTCAATGTGCACATTAAGAATATAACTGGCTGCCAGGTCCTATCCTGCCGGAACCCGGTGGCAGCCACACTTTTATGACGTCAATTTTGAGTGTCTGCCTATGTATCGAGTACAAGGACCGGACATACATCAAGATGTAGGCAAACACTCAAAATTGACGTCATAAATGTGCGGCTGCCACCGGGTTCCGGCAGGATAGGACCTGGCAGCCAGTGATATTCTTAATGTGCACATTGAGACCTACATTTTAATGTATGTCTTGGCCTTGTACTCGATACATAGGTAAACACTCAAAATTGACGTCATAAATGTGCGGCTGCCACCGGGTTCCGGCAGGATAGGACCTGGCAGCCAGTTATATTCTTAATGTGCAAATTGAGACCTACATTTTGATGTATGTCTTGGCCTTGTACTCGATACATAGGCCGACACTCAAAATTGACGTCATAAAAGTGTGGCTGCCTTGCGTTCCGGCAGGATAGGACCTGCTAGACAGTGATATTCTTAATGTGCACATTGAGACCTACATTTTGATGTATGTCCGGTCCTTTTACTCGATACATAGGCAAATCGACGGTCGGCTTCCGGACTATCAGGAAAACGCTGTCATATTGCTTAAAAAAAACAGAGCAAAATTGCTTGGAATTTTAAAAGTTCGTTATATAACGAACTTTTAATATTCAAAGCGGTTTTGCTCTGTTTTTAGAAGCAATATGGCAGTGTTTTCCGGATGAAGATATCAGAAAATCTAAACATAGACTACCTTAGTCTTAAAAATTAATGTTTGTATAACTTTAAGACTCTACAAGGGTATGTGCACCCCGTTTAGTAAACTTATGATTTTTATTTTCACACTTATGTTTAGTTATTTGAATCAGGATTTTGTTTATGAAGTTTGAGATTTCTTACAAATATTACTTATCCATCATGCGTAATAAATGCGTCATGCAGTCATTTTGAATATCGAAAAAATTTTTTTTTGACGGATTTACGTGTTTCAAACACTGGAGATTTCGACAACATATTTTTAGAAAAAAAAATTGCCGTCGGTCGGTGTGTGTGTCTGTCTGTAAACGCTTTAGCTCTCAAACAAATTGAGATAGAGACTTGACATTAAGTGTGTACTTACAAGGAAGGTCTCCATTGGGGGCATACTCGGAATTTTTTGAAAAAAATACGAATTAAACTACTCATGTAGGTAGTAAAGGATCAGTGAAATTTAGCGGCGGAATTACATTATTAGATAAGTAAAAAAATAAAATAGTTTGGAATAATTGGCGTGAAAAACTGAAAGCGATGCGGGATTTGGCGAGCAGTGCATTTCCTCGCCAAAAGCAGACGATTTTAACGAATCTGAAAATTGATTTTAATTGACTTCACTGTTAAAAATCTGCAGCATTTACTGCAACGTCACTCCGCTATTTTTATAGAATATCTCTCTAATGACCAATGAGAATGCTCCATAGCACGGCGAATTGACCGTGTCATACACTGTTAAAAATCTGCTGCATTTTGTTGCAACGCACTCCACCGCTTGTATATAATATCTCTATTCGAACCAATAAGAAAGCTCCATTTCACGGCCAAGTAACCGTTTTCTATACAAGCAAGGGAGTGCGTTGCAACAAAATGCAGCAGATTTTAACAGTGTATTTTTCAATTTGGAACAATTTTAATCAATTTAAATTGTGTTTTAAATGATAAAAAATATTAATTTCATTTTGTTATAAGTACATATAAACGTATATGACAATATTACACTTAAAGTAAAGTAAAAATGAAAACTAAAATTACTTAAACTAAACTTATTTAAATAAATTGAACATAGAAAGTTTTTTCTTTAAAAAGTATTCGAAGCGTAAAAGCGTATTTTTCAAAATTTCGTTTTTTCGCCACCCGGAGATAAATCGCCAAATAAACGAAATTTTTATTATTTTTTTACGGACGTTATAAGGAGATTCCGTCGAAATTTTTTTTATAAACATATATAACTATATGAGAAGAAAATTCTGTATTTTTTTCAGATTTTTCTGAGTATGCCCGTATGGAGACCTTCCTTGTATGTAATAATGAGAAGAAGCTTATTTAATATCAGTAAGCTCGATTATCCGTAACTAATTTTTTTGGACTTTCGAAATATTCGTTCTGATGAAAGGTATATAAAAAAATATTGAAATTTCTTATTTTAAAGAGACGATGTAAAAAAAAACCCAATAAAGTAAAACAAATTTTGCATAAAGAGCAAAGTTGATCGGATAATTAGTTGCCGAGATATTTGTAATGCTATTTTGTACACTCTTCGATTTTTCATGACCCTGTATTTCACTCAAATTTGAATTCAAATATATGTTTTAATTGATTATTTGACGCTTAATCTGATGCAGTAATGTATTAGTTAATGTGATTATTACTTTTGGAGTTATAATGATGTTTTTTTTTACGCAATTCGGTACTACTTGAGTAGTCTAGCGTTTTATATAATTTGTCGAAATTGGTTCATCAGCAATCCATTAATACAGCATTTCTATGTGTTAAAAATATTTAAATATACGTTTAAATTTTATTTTGGAATTACGATGCATTTTATAAATAGTTTATACAAGTGTGGTGTTGATCACCAGCCCCGGGCAGAACTTACACTCTCAGAAATAAAACTCTCAATTTTAACGATACAGGAATCCTTGGGCTATATTTCGTCGTTTTTGACGATAATTTTGTATCAAAATCACATGACTTTTAACGAAACATAAACCCTCAAATATTTGACGAAACTGTTGTGTCAATCATGGCCAGATTCAATGCACTTTAAAGAAACAGTTGTGGTAAGTTGTTTGTCAAAGAACGCACTATTTATTTCCGTAATTCTTGCGATTTTAGCAAGTAGATATTTGGTTGTTTATGTCAGTCTTGTAATAATTTATTTTAAAACAGTACTTCTTAGCGCTTTTCAAAAAATACTGAAATATGGAAAGTTATTGTTTCTGAAATAGTTATTTTTTAGCTGTTATCATTTTTAGAAATGTTTATTTATTTATTGTTGCTGTTGATATTCGGTATGGTTTAATTCGGAAAGAACTAACTTGTTGTGTTATGCAAAATCGTTCTAAAAGAAAATTTGGTCACTTACATTTCAAAATTCTAGTATCTCTTCTATCCATCCAAGAAATAAATCAAATGAAAACGTACATAACTCATCCCTCTCCCTTTTATAAAGAGTAGTGTTAAAATCTTAGCTTTATCTTATAAATTATCTTATAGCATATAAAAAACTTCCCAATATGCACATCAAAATTCGTTATTTCAGAGCAATAAATTAACCAGGCCATATTTTGACCGTTCATTGAGGAAAGAAAATTTCTCTAATAAATTATATTAATTAAGACATATTATAATTATTCGTTAACCAGAAGAAAACCATAACAATAAATTAGCCTTATTTATTAAAACTTAAAAGATATATAACAACATGGATAAAATTACAAACTACTTTAAAAAATATAAACACGCAGTCAAATCGATTATATCTCTTTCGAAACAAAATTTTTCAAGGTCCTTACGGCGTAATGGATAAGACAGCGCGCTGTCATACCGAAGGTTGTTAGTTCGAATCCCCTCGATGACGCTTTTTTTTCCCCACTGTCAAAAATTACGGGTGCTTCTAAATTTTTCGATAGATGGCATCACCAGCGCTGTTTTGACGAAACTTTTTAAGAAATTACTATCGTCAAATAAGCAAAGAAACTCATTTCGTCTTTCTGACGAAATATTCGCTCGGAGCATTTCCCAGGAAACGGTTTCGTCAAAAACGAAGAAAATTTCCTGAAATCTGAGTATCCATTTCTGAGAGTGTACCTTAAGAAAACTTCGCACACAAAAAAACTCCGAAAGAGATACACAGTTACTTTAACAACATGTATCTTTATTTTTGAGAGAGTAATACGAGGGCCCACACAGGGGCGCACTTTTTAGAGCTCACAAAAAGTACATCTTTACCAGAACGTGGTCAGCAGTAGA
Organism: Maratus speculifer; assembly: GCA_964019185.1. Taxonomy (NCBI): domain Eukaryota; kingdom Metazoa; phylum Arthropoda; class Arachnida; order Araneae; family Salticidae; genus Maratus; species Maratus speculifer. Next base: position 271,629,859 of record OZ025289.1, on the reverse strand, counting down.
ATGACAAAATTCAGTCATAGGCTTGGACACCAAATACAGGATCAGAAAGTCCCATACAAAGAATTTTTGGCGAGAGATATGGTAGACGAAGCTTTCAGACTGAGAATAATCTCTTGCGGTTTTGGAAACCTATCCATTAGGGTTGCTAAAATTCTTACAGCCTGGGAACAGCAATAATATACCCGATTACATATTTTTGACAAAGAGATACGATAACCAGATGTCTGTGATAACAGATTAAAAAAGAGAAGTCAGCAGAAACAAACAGAAACAGTAAAAGAATTATTTCTAATGTTAGCCGTTAATAGGGTGAGAAGTGGGTGTGGAACAGCTGCAAAATTCCTGACTAAGTCCACAGAATTTTCTTTATCTTAACAATAAATGCGGTTTCCGGCAAACGACAGATGTTTTTGAGGAACGCAACAGCGATTCGTGAGAAAAGAAATTGTTTTTGAAATCTACAGAGAGCCGCAAAAGTTAATAAGTTTAACTTCTATTAGAGAGTAGGAAAGAAAAGAATTAAACTATTAAATGTCTAATTCACTTTACTTAATGAGTTCATTGCTAAGATAAAGAAAATTCTGTGGACTTAGTCAGGAATTTTGCAGCTGTTCCACACTCACTTCTCACCCTATTAATGGCTAACGTTAGAAATAGATCTTTTTACTGTTTCTGTTTGATTCTGCTGACTTCCCCTTTTTAATCTGTTATCACACACATCTGGTAATCGTTTCTCTTTGTCAGAAATGTGCAATCGGGTAGATTATCGCTGTTCCCAGGCTGTAAGAATTTTAGCAACCCTAATGGATAGGTTTCCAAAACCGCAAGAGATTATTCTCAGTCTGAATGCTTCGTCTACCATATCTCTCGCCAAAATTCTTTGTATTGGACTTTCTGATCCTGTATTTGGCGTCCAAGCCTATGACTGAATTTTGTCATTCTACTGCTGACCACGTTCTGGTAAAGATGTACTTTTTGTGAGCTCTAAAAAGTGCGCCCCTGTGTGGGCCCTGGTATTACTCTCTCAAAAATAAAGATACATGTTGTTAAAGTAACTGTGTATCTCTTTCGGAGTTTTTTTGTGTGCGAAGTTTTCTTAAGGTAAGTTCTGCCCAGGGCTGGTGATCAGCACCACACACGTTTTATTTTCATATTTTATATTATGTATATCAATGATGGGTAAGTATTACGATAGCCCGCCAACGACTAGTTTTTTCTTAAGTTTGAGATTTCTTACGGATATTACTTATCCATCATACGTAGTAAAGGGTAAGTCTTGCAATCATTTTGAAAATCGAAATATCTTTTGACGGATTTACACGTTTCAGAAATTGGACATATGGAAAAAAATATTTTTAGGAAAAAATTGCCGCCCGTCTGTCTGTGTGTTTACCTGTTTGTAAACGCTTATTATATTTTTCATACATCATATTTTTCACATTTTATATTATGTATATCCATGATGGTTAAGTATTAAATGCTCCTCTTTCTTCTAACGACTAGTTTTAATTGTAGGTGTTCAATACAATTGCCTCTGTTAGCAGTTCCACGTGCAAGCGTATTTAATAATAGAAGTAGATGCGCAGATATAATTTCTACATCTGTCCGATTTGTTTATCGTATAATACAGCATTGTTTCATTTAGCTATGTTACAGATATCCATTTCTCTGTTACGCTATTTTCATTACAGCATTTTCTATTGTGCTTTCTACTATACTGATGTATGTTATTCAAATATATACATTTATATTATACTATTTACACTATTATGACAATTAGTTTCAATTTTCGGACTTTTATTCGAAAAGCATTTATCATAAATTTTCTTAACTGAAAGAAATATTTCCCATTTTGAAACGGATTTAAAGCATGAATACGATAGTCAGAATAACCTCAAAGCAGTTTCTAGTTAAACAAGTAAATTTAAAAGGAATATTGAAGCATATAATCATCCAAAACCCGTATTTCATATAGCAAATCCAATTAAATGGAAGGAGAACCTTATCTCATGTTCCAGATTTCTCCCTAAGGATTTAGTTACTATTGAGGAACTTGTTTGCGATATTTAGACCATTTTCTCATAAATATTTCTGAATTATCGGTAGCTGTTGTAAAATTTAAGGAGCTTATTTTATTTCGAGAGCTTGTTATTTGAAAATTATGCATTCATACAACAACATTTATATCTATTTATGTCTTTATTATAAATATACATGGTGATTTAATGATGAAATCAATTCGAGCTATGTTAGAAAAGCTCAATTTTCTAGTGATCTTTTACAATCACGAGAAATGTATAATAAATCTTGCAATGTATCAAATAGGAAGAGCGTCGTCATTGACAATGATAAAAACCATAAAACTTCTATCTTTAGTTTTTTTTAACCCTCTAATTTCCGTGGAAGAATAATTCTGAAAATTCCTTAATACACCAGAAAATTACGAAAATAATTTTTATCTTTTTTTTTAATGATTACTTTTTTTTTTGAATGATTGATTTGCCTCATTTAAATGAATAATAAGTTGCTATTAAATAAAGCAAATATATATGTTAAAGATTAAAGATGATTTGATTAAAGACCAAGCTACAAATAGAAAGAGAAAATCAAAACACAACCCATTTGAGATATATTGCTATATCATGAGACTTTCCCTCCTAAAATTAAAACGTAACGTTATATATGCATAGTCCCTTACGTGAATTTCTCATGAAAAATAAATTTGTAACAAAGGATTAAAGAGACAGATGTTGCTCTTTCGGTTTGGGTAAATCCGTTTCAAGTGGTCCAGAAAATATAAAAAATATAAAATATAATATATAAAATATATAAAACATAAAAATGGTCGCTGGACCATTTTTAAAAAAATCTGAAATTTTTTGTACAACAACCCTAACATGACGGAAGTTCAAAATGACCGTTATTTTAATTTTACTATTTTTTGTTTGTGCATGACGGCCATCTTTGTTTCATCGTGTTCAGCGATTTTCTCAGATACTAGGATACACAAAATTGTAAATATCTCGTCTTTTATTTTCCCAATTGAAATGGGGTTTGCAGCATTTTGTTCAGAATAAAATAGGCTAAATGTACGGTTGTAGAATAATTTTGAAAAATAACTTTTTACAGGAGAAATTTTAGCACAAAATTTAAGATTTTTTTCCTAAATCTATTCGTTTGCAAGAGGAAAATTTTTATGTAAGGAAAACTGTCAACCTTTCACAATTTTTTTTACAAATAGGTCAACAGTGCGTATACTCACACACCAAGTCCCAAATCTGAGAGTTGATTTCTCTTTGCGAAAAAAAATTCCGACATTCGTCAAAAATTTCAAAAATCGCACTTTTTAGGCTTTCATATCTCTGGTGGGTCACGAGATAAAAATATGAAATTCTGGCCTTTGATAGTATTGTCTAGTAGTATTATATACAAAATATTTCAAGATTGAGATTTGACTACAAGCTGAGATATGACATGGACAATATGTGAAAACAATACTGCCAAACTATTGTAACCTACTATGTAATTGTTCAACAAGACTGTCAACCTTACACAATTTTTTCTACAAATAGATCAAAAGTGCGTGTACTCATACACCAAGTCCCAGATCTGGGAGCTGATTTCTCTTTGCGAAACAAATTCCGAAATTCGTCGAAAATTTCAAAAATCTCACTTTTTTGGCTTTGATATCGCTGGTGGAACACGAGATAAAAATCTGAAATTCTGCTCTTTGATAGTATTGTATAGTAGTGTTATGTACAAAAAATTTCAAGAAGAAGATTTGACTACAAGCTGAGATATGACATGGACAATATGTGAACACAATACTGCCAAACTATTGTAACCTACTATGTAATTGTTCAACAAGACTGTCAACCTTACACCTTTTTTTTTTACAAATAGGTCAAAAGTGCGTGTACTCGTACACCAAGTCCCAGATCTGGGAGCTGATTTCTCTTTTCGAAAAAAATTCCGAAATTCGCCGAAAATTTCAAAAATTGCACTTTTAGGCTTTAATATCTCTGGTGGAGCATGAGATAAAAATCTGAAATTCTGGCCTTTGATAGTATTGTGTAGTAGTGTTATGCACAAAAAATTTTAAGGAGATTTGACTATAAGCTGAGATACAGTGATTAAAAAATGTTAAGAAATGCTATTACGAGTATATTAGGAGAAATGAGATTAGTCTCTTTTATTACAATATTTACACAGAAAATATCGTTTGTTGAAAATAGTTAAATAATAAACATTTAGTTTACAGAGATACTATATATGCTCAACAAAGAGCTTAACACTATTTACTTGAGATGTTATGAGTTCGACCACTTACTGTTGTCAGTCCATTAGGCTGTTCTTTCTCAAAATTTTATTTGAAGCCACCCAAGTCTTGTCATCCCTTGTTAACTTGAATGAAATCCTCTAGGTTTAATAATTGAAACCATGTCAACTCGATCAGTTGCAACCCATTGTCTGTAATTTACTTTTCCTGAAATGTGTTCCGAGTAAAATTGTTGCAATAGCATTTCTCGTAGGTTTGTTCATCTGGACAAATAGTGCATTGGCTTAGCATACATTCTGAATTGTTTAAATCACACAGAAGAATTTGAAGAAGATATTTGTAATTAACATTTAACTTTGTACCATAAATAATTAATTTAAAATTTTGGAGATATGAACAATTACATAGTAGGTTACAATAGTTTGGCAGTATTGTGTTCACATATTGTCCATGTCATATCTCAGCTTGTAATCAAATCTCCTTGAAATTTTTTATACATAACACTACTACACAATATTATCAAAGACCAGAATTTCAGATTTTTATCTCGTGCTCCACCAGAGATATCAAAGCCTAAAAAGTGTGATTTTTGAAATTTTCGACGAATTTCGGAATTTTTTTCGCAAAGAGAAATCAGCTCCCAGATCTGGGACTTGGTGAATGAGTACACGCACTTTTGACCTATTTGTAGAAAAAATTGTGTAAGGTTGACAGTCTTGTTGAACAATTACACAGTAGGTTACAAAAGTTTGGCAGTATTGTTTTCACATATTGTCCATGTCATATCTCAGCTTGTAGTCAAATCTCCTTCTTGAAATTTTTGTACATAACACTACTAGATAATGATACTATCAATGGCCAGAATTTCAGATTTTTATCTCGGGCTCCACCAGAGATATCAAAGCCTAAAAAGTGCGGTTTTTGAAATTTTTGACGAATTTCGGAATTTTTTTCGCAAAGAGAAATCAACTCCCAAATCTGGGACTTAGTGTATGAGTACACGCACGTTTGACCTATTTGTAGAAGAAATTGTGTAAGGTTGACAGTTTCCCTTGCATGAAAAATTTCCTCTTGCAAACGGATAGATTTTGGAAAAAATCTTAAAATTTGTGCTAAAATTTCACATGTAAAAATTTATTTTTCAAGATTTTTCTATCACTTTATATTTAGCCTATTTTATTCTGAACAAAATGCTGCAAACCCCATTTCAATTGGGAAAATAAAAGACGAGATATTTATAATTTTGTGTACCCTAGTAACTGAGAAAATTGCTGTGCACGATGAAACGAAGATGGCCGCCATGCACAAACAAAAAATAGTAAAATTAAAATAACGGTCACCTTCCATCATGTTAGGAGTGTTGTACAAAAAATTTCAGATTTTTTAAAAATAGTCGAGCGACCAGTGCTGGACCACCTGAAATGGATTGACTCGTTTTGAAAAACGACTAGCTTTCATTAAAATACCGTGCATATTTTTGCTTAAACTTATGTCATAAGAGGATAAGAAAATGTCCATTATTTAAAGAAATATTAATACGAAAAATAATTTCAAAGAAGGGATAAGAAATAACAGGTAATAAACTTAATTTAAGTTTATTTTAAACAGTTTATAGTATATCCAAGGGATCGCGAAACAGAGTCATCCTTGAATACACTGACAAGGAAGGTCTCCATGCGGGCATACTCAGAAAACTCTGAAAAAATTACTTAATGTTCTTCTCATGTGGATATATATGTTTGTAAAAATTTTTTTGGTGGAACCCCGATAGAACGTTCATAAAAAATAATGAACATTTCTTTTATTTGGCGATTTATCATCGGTCGGCCACAGAATAAAATTTCGAAAAATACTTTTTTTTTATGTCTAATTCTTTTTAAGGTAAAAATGTTTCATCTTGAATCTGTTTAAAGAAGTTTTGTTTATACAACGTTAGTTTCTTCAACTTTAGTTTACTTTAACCTTATTTTCGTCATAATGTATTTAGAATGAAAATTAACAGTGAAATTTTATGAATTAAAACAAAATTTTAATTAATTAAAATTGTTTCACTCTCAAAATTAACTCCAATTTAATTGAGCTCTGCCGATTCAATTTTGTTGCTATGGAAACTAAAACTTCTCTGATATTGAAATGTATTACTGCGGCATTCTTCATCTGGCCTTTATTTTGTCATACGCTTAAATAAATGAAAAAATACTTTTCAATATGAAAATATTTTTTATATAAGAAATTATTTTTAAAGTGATAAAAGTAAATAATTGCAGCAAAAGCAACAGAAATATGCAATATAAAAAACATTTATATGTAAACTCTCTCGTTATGTTCATTAAATACTATTTACACGTATTCTAAAATTTAATTGACAAGAAATTTCCAGGTGCATTAAAATCGTTTGCTTTTGGTGCGGGAAAATGCTGCTCGCCAAATCGCGTGATGCTTTCGTCTTTTCGCGCCAAATACTCGAAAGTATTTTATTTTCTTACTGTGTTTCTTCTATAATTCCGCCGCTAAATTTGACTAATCCTTTATTACATACATGAGTAGTTTAATCAGTATTTTTTTCAAAAAATTCTGAGTATGCCCAATATGGAGACCTTCCTTGTGAGGCAAATGTAAAGCTGATGTATAAGCAACTAGAGACAACCGGTAGACTTAATAGTGAATAGAGAATTTTTCTTTAATTAAAAGATCCTTAAATTTTATTCTCGAATAGTTTTAATTTAATAACTTGTTTAAACTCTTGCCCACTCATTATGTATAACCAAATTTTCAAAGGGAATTAAATATAAATAATTATTATTTTATAAGTGTTTAATTAATTTAATAAAGTTATGATGTTCTATAAAATTATTTTTCCTTGATTAGTTTTATATTTTCTCAAAGAATTTCGTTACTCTGAAATGAAATGTCAAAGTGCAATTCGAGTCTCAGGTACATGATTTCTTTTCATTACATAGATGCAATCATTTTACATGTTTATCGTATCACTTATAAGATCATAGTAGAAGAAATTATTGTAAAATATTATAAAACGTATACAGTGTGTGATAAAACGCATAAAATGTATACTGTGTGAGCTTAAATTCAGAAAGGTGATAGTAGGATAAAAAGGATGAAAAATTGCCATAGAACATAGGGTCGCAAATACCTTATTGAGTCACAAATTAGAGGTGTTTCATTTTAACTAAACTTGTTTTCCAAGAGAAGACGCACTAAAACCTAAGGTATCGAGCACAAAAGAATAAACCTTTATTTTATGAAAGAGTAATAAAGGAGTTAATTTAATGATCCCTGTCTACCAAAAGCGAAATGATCCATAAGCCAAAAGTTAATACCACTAGCGGTTTACTCCCAGATTTGTCATTTTTATTGTCCTACAATTAAAGGTATGAAATGATTGTAGGACAAACGCAATGTTAAATCACAAGTAAACCACTAGCGGTATTAATTTTTGGCTCTTGCACCACGTCATTACCGGCAAACATGGATTCCCCTAGATACACTTCCATAAAATAAAGATTTTTTCTTTGCTCATTATCTTAGGTTTTTGTTCTGTCAGCTCTTGGGTTATTGACAGTAATAATTTAGAGAAAAATAAAAACATTGCAACGAAAATGCAACAACGTTACAATATCGATATGTACTTCGTTTTTATATGAATGTTACAACATTACGAAATGTTTTGGAAAAACAGGATGCGTAAGCAATCGATGGTATTGTATGAACTGGTCATCGCAGTCCAAAATGTGAAGCATCAAGAGCTTATTACTACCACGTATAATAGAAACTTCTATCATTTTCTTTTTACATTATCACATTGTAACAAGTGTGAGAATGTCTGTTAGATGTTTTATTATAATAGGTTTTTGTTTTCTGAAAGTAATTGACACATTAATTCAAATTAAGTTAGGGTAGAACACCATGAATTTGTGACAGCACGCTTCATGGCAATTTTTAATCCTTTTGATGCTTACTATTATTCCGCTTATTTTGTGTAAAAACAATTTAAATTCACTCTGTATAACAGAAACTTGCTTTCACCGTGAAACTTATAATACATTTTGTATTTGCTGATACAGAAAGTTGTATAAAATGGTGTATTTCTCTGTGTTTGTAATTTTATTTAAATCGAATAATATGCATGATTTAATACGCACATGAATTCTTCTGTGCTTAGCATTCTTTAAAAATTTATTTTCAAAGGAAATGTTCTTTAAAATGGCATAACGTATTTTCCATTCATATGTTCATGCATATTCATAAGGAGTTTATGATGGCTACACTGATGGAAATACCAATTTTCGTTTCATTTTAAACATTCGAAGGCTACGATGGAATGGAGAATTTTTAATAATGGACACAGCTATTCAACATGTACCCTGCGGAGATTAAATTAATAGTCAGTGATGCAACAGTGTCATTAATGGCAGCTAGACATCATTTGTGAAATGACGTAACATGAATAATCCCTAAGAAGTTAAGTGAAAGCATGTTTTCATAGACTTCGGTATTCATAAATCTGATAAATCAGCATTATAATATGGTTTACATAATGACATAAAAGGTTTTAATAGGTTAAATGCATATGCTTCCTGATAATCAGATTGTAAGATCTAAGCTTCTGCATTCAATGGAATATAATGCATGATGTTGTTTAAAATTAAATATCTGGCATAGCAACCACATATGTTACATTGTAATTGCGGGAGATTTCCTGTTTCTTTTCTTTTTTTCAAGGGGAGGGGGGATAAATATAACTTAAACCTATGCATTTTAGGAAAGATTTATAACATTATTTTTTCTAATTTATTATTATGAGCAAGAAATTATGTTTATCATGTTAATGAGCTGATAATTACGAAAATTGCAGTTTGAAATTTATGTGACTTTGATGCAGTTACAGCATGTTGTAAGAAAATGATGACCAGTAATAATAAAATAAAACAAAAGTAATAGGATAAATAAAATTCTATTGGTCGAGAGGGTTTTTTATAAAATTTGGAGAGCTTGACATTATTGCAAATGCAAAATATTTGTTTATTTGTCTTACTCATCTAAGCAAAATAATTTAGGCGAGCATAGTCAATTACTGTAATGTGTGTTGCTATGCTTTGAACAAAAACTTTAAATCTGAGACTATGCATTTAAAAGACTATACATATACCCTATACATTTATAGAACATTTACATATGTTCAGACTAACTGCTCAAAACTCCATATTCGACCACAGTCCATTTATATACGAATTAAACAAATTCGGAAAATCTTATTTCATACGGATCACTAATGTTAAAATCTTTCAGCTTTTTTATAATAATGTTAGGCAATGTGGATGGCAATCATGTTATCTATATATTTAAAAGACCAAGCTGTTTTTTTCAATCATCAGCCAAGACCTTTCTACTGAACCGATTTTGATAACTATTTTCTTAAATGAAAACTTTTCATTTATAGATGCGCCATTATTAGCTAAGTTTTATTTATTATTTCCATTTTTATATTTTATTTTAAAATTTAAAAGCTTTTTATGATGTTTATTCAAAATGGTAGCAATCAGGTTAAGTTTTTCTCTCTAAAATAAAAATCTGTTTTGCTTTATCACACTTTATCAATCAGAAGCGTAATTTCATCAGTCATTGTGTTTAAAATAAAAAATAAATAATATTTTTCATAAAATTTAACCAGAATAAAATGATTGTGAGTAATTATGTATTAATCATGGGAGAAAAAATATTTATTGAGAAATAATGTTAAGCAATCTATGTAAATAAAGTAACAGAAAATAATCAGTGATAAGCGTAATGTTTAAAGCGAAATTTTCCGATGGGGAAAACCACGTCATTCAAAAAACAGATAAATTTGCTCCATGAATTTAATATATGTATTATAGTTGTGTCAGTAACGACATCATATTCACTAACCTTTATTCTTGTATTCAAATAAACCGAATTTTTGTTACTTATTTAAAGATCCATGGTATGCACAAATGCAAATATTTCTAATATCCCGTCATTTCCATTTAATTATAATTTACATATTTAAAAGAAAAGTCTGTTTTCTTAGTCATCTATAGCCCAGTATTGATTTCAGGGGGTTGTCCGGAGGACTCCCTCCCCGGAAAAGTTGAGATTTTGTGTTTTAAATGATCAAAATGTGCAATTTCTCCCTCGGAATAATATGATGTCCCCTCGGAGTCACAAATGTCCCTCCCGCAGAAAAGTGTCTGAATTAAACACTGATCTAGCCTGAGCTTTCTAGTAATCGATCTTGTAGCCTGAAAATATTTTATTCGTAGATGTGCTCGCACTCGCTATTTTTTAAAATAATCCTACTTTTATAACTTTAATTTAATTTTAAAAGTCTTTTATGAAATATCTTTATATTAGTAACAATCGGGTCAGTTGCACTGTTAAACAGAGAAGGGAAACAACGGAGATTATCCATGGAAAAAAAATGATAGATAGAGATGATGTATGCCGTAAATATTGTTTGCAATATGAAAGCGGTTATCGCTTGAATTTAAATCCCCTTATTCAGTCCAAACAACACAAACACATGGGACAGGGATCAGATACCGCATTTTATGACAGTACATATTCTCATTTTTAATCAAAATTTTAATCATACATATGGTGTACACCAGGATAAAAAATAAAAATTTGCAACGGTAATAGCAAAAGCAAGGAAATAGAGATTTGAATTGACAGGCATCCCAAAGCATATGTATGTAAACTGCTCAAAACAATTAAAGGATATTGCAGTTTTATGTGGATTTTGTATCTGAGAAACTTTTTAGCTGATTGATACATGGTCGACAGACATAGTAGGTTATATGAGAATAAATTACACATGTTTGGCAGAAAAAAATGCATTTTATTGTGCATTTGTGTACAAAAGGAAAAAAAACACAATTTGTGCATATGAGAAAAAAAGAATAAGAAAAGGTGTTTTCTTCAAAGAAAATCATTTTCAGTAGGAGGTATGGTTTCCACGGGCGGCCAACAACGTTGAACACCTTTGAGGCATGGACTCAATGAGGCTATTAATGACGAGTTGGGGTATTCTGCCCCACTCTTCCAGAAGAGCTCTTTCCAGTTCTTGGAGAGTTTGTGGGGGTTGTTGGTAGCCAGAAACTCGTGTCTGGAGAACACGCTGGCCATTCCATTCGAACGATTCCTTCCTCAAAAAGGAAATCCTCCACTAGGTTTGCACGATGTGGCCTGCAGTTATCGTCCATTAAAATGAAATTATCTCCGATTGCTGAAGCGTAAGAGACTACAATAGCTCTGAGGATCTCATCCCTATATCGGCGACCAGTCAGAACTCCATCTCGAATGATGTAGAGCTCAGTGCGCCCGTCAATGGAGATGCCACCATACACCAACCCTCTTCCCCCACCAAATCTGACACTTTCGTGCACGAACGCAGGATTATTCCTACTGCCACCGTCCCTCCAGATGAAAATACGACTATTATCTGGAAGCACAGAAAAACGGGACTCGTCAGAAAACAGAATATTGCTCCATTCATTACTCCTCCAGTTGACATGCTCGGTTGCCCACTCCCTGCGGTCGGGACGATGCCTTGATGTTAATCTAACACATACCATCGGTTGGCGAGCATACAGACCTACAGCATGGAGCCGGTTTCGGACAGTCTGAGTTGAAATCGTGGTGCCTGTAGCCGAGCGAATGTGTTGTTGGAGAAGAGTAGTGTTCATGTTTCGGTGTCTAAGAGCTGTTAACGCTAAATACCGATCTTCATTGGGCGTTGTTGCCCGTCTACGACCTTGCCCTGGTCTTCGGCCTGCACATCCACTCTCCAAAAACGGTTTCAGATCCTGGAAATGACACTTTGTGACACTCCAATGGCTTGCGCTACTTCGGCTTGAGTTTGGCCCCCTTCTAACCTACCAACAATTCTCCAAGCTTCTGAATCTGTCAAATGACTTCGCTGAGGCATCGTACTCATCGAAACAAAGCAATCACTGAATGCCGATCATCTTTGTCTTCATTCTCTTTTATCCAGTTGAAAGTCAAATTTCATTCGCTGCCGCTGAAGCGACGTTTTTGATGTCGAACTCAAAATTTGCATACTCCACAATTTGAAAACCAGAAAAATTTGCATTTGTGATTCTCTTCTTCTATCTTCGGCAAAAAAAATTTCGTTTATATCTTTATTTTATATAAAACTTCAAATATTCTTTAATTGTTTTGAGCTGTGTATTTGGGCCGAATGAAACGGAATTTAGGGTGACATTTTTTGCTGTCATTCTCCGACATTATACTTCATCTCCTATTACTCCTTTTAATAAAACTAAATATTTTACTGCGAGTGCGTCTAAAAATAAATTTCTGGATTTCGCCAGTGCTCAAATTTGAACTTCGTCTAAAAAAGCGCAAAAGTTTATATGCAAAACTGTAACTGTCAAACTTGGTATCAAGTTCGTTAATGTAATTAATAAATAGTGATTCTCTTTTGTAATTATTTTTATAAATTCCGCCAATCGATTCTTTTAAACATTTTGATTCGTCGAATTTGACTCGTTATCATTTTTAAATTACATTTAAAAAAAGCATAGTTTGTGGCAGTGTTAGTATCGGATGTTTTCTTCTCTCTCTCTATGTTCTTTTTTTTTGTACAATAGTTAAATAGTGTTTCCATATTTCAAAAGGTTACGATTAAATATAAACAGATTTTTAAATTTTTGCCATCCAGTTTAGTTATAAATTAATATTTAAGCTTTTCTAAAACGCACGCAAGTTTTATGATTAAGTATCATCGAAAACAAGATGCATTGGATGACTATTAAAATTATTTACTGTATAAAAAAAAAATTCCATCAAATATGTAAAATCTCTTGAATCATGTTTTAACATTAAATCCCAAGAATATAGAAGCTCAGTCGGTAAATCAAAATTCTTTTAATATAGAAATTTATCGTTGTTACTTATTTGAAGGAAACTTCATTTTTCCATTGAGTCAGCAAAAAATATCAAGTTTAAACGGATTTTAGAATAAATGTCACTTGTATCGTACATTTTAAGAGCACTTTATAAAAGAATACAAGGTAAAATTACTTATAGAAAGCGCTTTTTCTGCTACATTTATGCATTTAAATAAATTTGAAAGATCTTTCATTTAGCAAAAATGCCATGTTTATGTCTTTTCACAGCGAAATGTTTATTCCACTTCTTTGTGAATGTAGGTTTATCGTTTCGACATTTCGAAGCTAATTTAAGGGGTGTCAGGAGTTTTAAATTTAACGCACTTCATGAAAATGTGCTTCCGCTTCGAATTCGCATAACTTCATAAATATTCAAAGTATTTACTTAATTTTTTGTGGTATATTTGGGATAGGGTTTAGGTCTAATAATATCATAAAATAAAGACTCACAACAGACTAAAAAAAATATAGAAAGAACATTTAAGTAATGAAATTTTCATGTATTTTTCAAAACAATCCGTAAGATTAAGAAAAATCTATTTGAAGTATCATCTGGAAATTTCTCACATATGTTTATATTAACATTCCCTATAAAATGAATTAATTTTGTAAAGATAATTTAAAATTTAATTAATTTTTTAATGATTAATTAATTGTAATTTTAACGATTTTTCAAATTTTCAAATTCATATGCCATTTTAAATTAGTTAATTTCAAGCAATGTTTATATCCTTAATTCATTCTATAAAATAGAGTTTAGAGATCATTTTAGTCTATGAATGAAGTTTATAGGTCTACTCAAAGTTTAGTTATCTTACGGATAGTGATAGCCTTTTTGAAAAAATACATGAAAATTTCATTACTTAAATGTTCTTGCTATATTTTTTTTAGTCTGTTGTGAGTCTTTATTTTATGATATTATTAGACCTAAACCCTATCCCAAATATACCACAAAAAATTAAGTAAATACTTTGAATATTTATGAAGTTATGCGAATTCGAAGCGGAAGCACATTTTCATGAAGTGCGTTAAATTTAAAACTCCTGACACCCCTTAATCTTTTAAATTTCTGACAAAGCTTTTAACTTTAATTTGGAAATTGAGGAAATTAAATGTTCTTTACCTAGATTTCGGAATCTTATAAATTATACTTCATATCTACTGAATTTGAAAGTTTACGTTCTTTTTAGTATGCAATAGTAACATGCAAAAATTTATAATTAATAAACAAAATACTCACAATATTGCCGGCTGCGTACGGTTTTACCACAGTTTTTGAACAGAATTTTTCGCCCAATTTAATCTTAGAAAAATGTTACAAATTCTGTGACTTAGCGGAGACCAGGGGAATGGCGCGAACCGGGGTTATGCTGCAATCCCACCTAGTTTAATAACCAATGTCAGCTAATATTATAAGTACGAATGCACTATAAAGGCTTACTATAGAAACAGTCCATTGAGTGAGAGTGGTTTTGCTGCACATGCACATCGTTGTTGGTTCTAGTGAAAAATTTAGTTTTCATTTGGTTGCTTCTTATTTTTGAGCTCCAAATGAGTAGAAGTAAGCGTCTTTTATTGTAATATTAGGAATTTAAGATAGTACTACACGTAATCTACATGCATTTGATGACATTTTGATACAATGGGTTGAAAAAGTTCGTTCTTCTTTCGGCTTTGCTTGGAGATTTCCGCCGTAATATCTTCTCTAGTCTAGTTGGAAAATGCAAAAAGGAAAAGCCATTCTACAAGAATAACGTGATGCCCGACGAAGAACGATTTAGAAAAATCAGCCCCTAAAAGGAAAAAAACAAATAAATTAATTAAACAAGCAGAGCTTAAATCTGCATCCAAACTTTTAGGCATGAAACCCTCAAAAAGACCAAAAACAGTTGTGAAAAAATATTTTCAATAGGTTGTGTGTTTCCTGTTATCTATTTGATGTATTTACTAGCTTATTAATGAGTGGCGTCATTACTCCGGTATTGTGGCGGAATTACCCCAGTACGATGGGTAATCTCGCCACTATGCAGAGGTTGAAAAAAATATTTTTTATGCGTGCCTATAATACAGCTATAATATACAGTTCTTGGAAAAAGTTAAAACTTCAACCCGAACTGGGCCAGGCAGCTAATATCCAATTCCTCAAGCACACAACGCTTGGCGAAAGTCAAAGTGTACCAAATGGTTTGGCGGAAAAAGAGCTATTCCATGCACCATTCATCCACCGTACTAAGAATTCTTGATAACATCTTATAGTGTCGCCATTTACTGAAAAAATGTATTATACAAATAATTTATTGGAAAAAAAATTCAAAATAAATTTAATTGAATTTTCTTTTTATGTACCACCAAATATTAACCAATTATACGCGAGAATTGTTTTGAATTGTTGTGTTAACTTAATTCGTAAATTTTAATTTATATTTCTTTTTATTTCTTATAGTATTCCAGTTTATAATGAATAATATAATAATGAAAAATAAAAAAAGGAAAACGAAAGAGAGCTGTTACTGTATTCGGTTAAATTATAAGAAGATAGCTAAAAATTAATTTTATTTTGATTAATTTATTTTCTTGATAAGTGTCAATTCAAAATTTTACTAAGAAAATATTGAGATCTGCTATATCAAATTTCAAATTTTTATTTATTTATTTATTTTACCAATGTGACATAAATTACCAAGCATAGTAACATACTATGATTAATAAATTAAAGCTTCTTAATGTTGAAAATATAAATTAAATCATGACATATTAAATTGAGCCAAAAAAAGTAAAAATAATAAAAATAAAAAAAGGAGTAGAAGAAAGAGATGCCACTGATACTTTACAGTAGCTTCCAAATGCTTCAAATACAACAAAAATGTAAATAAAACTTCTGAAGCAACAATAATGCACGAGAAAATGCCTAGATACTAGTCAAACCATTTGGCATTTTTTGACTTTCGCCAAGCGTTGTGTGCTTCAGGGATTGGATATTAGCGTCCCGGCAGCTACATAACAATTCAGAAAGACTAGAGACCCTTGGCGCGATAAAACGCAAAGAGCCAAGAGGGCTAAAACTTCACTTCTTTCTACCCTTTTTCCAGTAACCCATTTGTTTACAGGGGGAAGTGGAGTTTCAATTCATGTGCGTGGAAGAGGGATGAAAAAAGAAACACGATTAACTTTCGGAGGGTGGGAGGGATGGATGTACCAAAACAATTGAATTCTGCGTCTAACATATGATTACTATCTTAATTAGAAATCACAACTCTTGTGAAAAATGTTATTAAAATGTTATTTTCAAGGTTTATGAAAATCTTTTGCATTAGCGCTTCCCAAATTTTAACCTTTTTTTTTTTTTTTTTCTGCTACCCTTTTATTTGGGTTTTCATTTCGAAATAACCCCATTTCTCATAAATACCCCCCCCCCATTTTCCAATAAACTAGATAGCGTAAAAATGCTTTTGTTTATAAGCAATCTCCTTATTTCAATCATGCAATAAATTGATACAAATTACATTGTCATTTCTATTATTTTAGTGACTTTACTAACCCTTTTTTTGATTTCCGTCATTAATACTATTTTAGTATACCCCAGCTTGGGATCCGCTGGTCTGCACTAAGAGCTGTCAGTTATTGTTTGTTACAGTATCTGTTTGTTATTGTTTTTTAAGTGCATGTTCTGTTTACAAAACTTGTTTATATCGTACATTATAGCTAATATATGTTGCATTAAAAAAAATGATGGTTATTTAACAAAATGTATTCTGATTTATCCCATTAGTGCCTAGCGTCCCATTTTTGGGACGGTTATAAAAATGGCAAGTAAACGCTTTTCACACCCGTAAAAAGGAAGATGAATACTTTTTTTCGCGAAACAAATTCCTGGATAAGTTAAGGTAAAAGTTGCTCATATTTAAAAAAAATAGTGGGAAATGCAAAATCTAAATTTTAACGAAGATAATAATTCAGGGCTTAATAAGTTGAAAAGAAAAATACAGTCGAACCTCTATATAACGAAACTCCATACATCGAATTTCTCCATATAACGATTTTTTAGTAAGAACGGTCCCCTTTTCGCATGATTACATTAAAAACAGACTCTATATAACGAAATATCTATCTCCATATAACGAATTTTTTCATAAATTGATCTTAATTTATTCAGTTTTAAAAAAGCTTCGAAATCATATGGAATCAATTTTCCATCACTTATTTTTGATTTATCGTTCAGTGGAGAATTTTTTTTTTTTATAAATATTACTTCTCTCCTTATTCTTTAAATCTAACAAGTTCATCCCACCTCCCACACACCTTTCAACATCCTTCTCAAAACACAGTCAATTGAATTGTTACACATATAAGAGAGGAATCAATGAGAGCACATAAGAGAGACCTTCAAATGGAGGAAAATATCAACTACAATTTTTCATTCCTTGCTAAAATTTGAGAATTTTTTTTGAGAGCGTAACAATTGTAATTTTAAAATCAAAACAACAAAAAATTACAGATTTCTTCCTCTGAAATTTATGTAAGTCTTCCTCATTTGATTTTCATTAAGCTTTAAAATAAATGTATTTTCTCTTTTTTGAAACTGCTTAAATAGGTAAGAAATAAAATGTTAGGTTAATATATACTTTTAAACATTTCAAATTCTTAATTAAAAAGATCAAAAATAATATTTGTTCAAAATTTACACATTAAATACTATTTTTAACATCATACTCTATACATCGAATTTCTCTATATAACGAATTTTTTACTGGAACGATAGATTTCGTTATATAGAGACTCGACTGTATATTTATTCGTTTATTAAGTAAAATGAAAATGAAAAAAATAGCCGCAATATGTATGTTAAAAGGGCGATTTTTCAAAGTTATTTTTTAAAAGAAATAATAACATTTAGAAAGCATCCAAAAGTAAAATTAAACATTTTTTTACATGTTGTCACTATTATTCTTAACTTCATTTATCAACTAGATGACACATAACACAAGCAACATTTAAATTATTGTTAAAAGTGTCAACTGTTAAATATTCAAAGCTCTTTTTTTTAAATTTGTAATCAGTGAGACATTTGTTTTTATTTGCTTTTATTTATTGAGTCATACGTGAAACGAGTTTAAAAAAGAGTGTATGGTGGTTAACCATTTGATTTATTGTATTTTAAAAAATCATATTTTAATAAAATGAGTTCTGTTATCATAAAAATTAAATACAGTGAAACCTCCCTGAACGACCATTTTTTTCATGGAACAAAATCATTCAGTCATCATCCCAGTTGAACTCCCTCCATGAGCGACTCATTTCTTTGAAAAAACTAAAAAAAATTCCTTTTTTTTTTTTTTTTTTTCCTTTTTCTTTTGCCGCTTGAAGAAGGTTTCATTAGAAAAAGAATTACGTAGAGCACATTATTCACCAAACTTCTAAACTAAGTTTAATTTTTTATTATTATTCAGGTGACTTTTATGTGTATAACCCTTACCTGCTATGACAAAAATTGTCGCATAACTACTGTGAGCAGTCTGCCAGACCACTTAATCGAAAGATGAATAAAATGTTAAATTAACTCTCAGAATACTACTTTTGTATTAAACTTGATATACAGGACTATTATAAATAAAATTAAGCTGTTCAAAAGTTTCTAGAGATAGTAAAAGGGCTCCAAACGAAACAAAATTCGACCAATGTCTATAGTTAAACTTTTAATTAAACTCTGAAACTTAAAAAACTAAGCGGTCTTTGAGAGCAGTTGAGGGTTAAATCTCTTATTGTCTTTATAGGCAATGTATTTAACTCTGATGGCTTTTTCCTTTTTTTTGTGAATAATATGAGTGCAAAAATGTTTTTTAGCTATAAAAAGTTATATTATCCCTACTCTATCAGATTATCTCAAATGTTGATTTTTAATTTTGTAGCGATTAACTTACAATTACTTACAATAACTTTCATTATTAACTTACAATTATATTAATCATTATTGTTTAAATTATTTCACTATAAAATTTATTTTCTCAAAAGGAAACACTTATTCATAGGTCTTAATATAATTATAAAATTGCTAATTTACAATTTTTAGAAATTTAATAATTACACAATACAGAATTTAGCTATGTATTTTAATTTAGAATAAATCTTAAATCTTATAAACAAAAAATATTACACATAAAAAATTGTTTATATGATGTTATTCAAATACAGAATAAACTATTTTTTTACTTTTCTAGTTTGACTTTTAATAGCATTTTTAAACAGTCAACGTTTATTTGAATAGTCATTTTATTATTAATATTTTGTATCTGCTTTATCACCCAAACCAATTTCAGAACTTCTTTATAAAATTCAATATTTACATTTCTGTTAGAAGAGTTTTACGATTTTACAAAAACTAAGAAACTATAAACAAAACAGTAAAAAACAAATTAGGCAATTACAGCAAATTATGTTGCAGTGTAGTACAAAAATAACAATGCGTAATAAAATCATTTAAAGTTGTAAAAATTTGAAAAATCTAAATAAATGAAATAATTTATTTGCATTATAAAAATCAGAATCATAAGTTATTTTTTAAAATAACAAAATTTATCGTTTGTTTTGGGAACAGAGGAGTAATTTCTATTTCAAAAGCATTTAACTATAGATTTACACAGTACCATGTTTACACGATACAAAGAGCTGCAATTCATTTCTCCTCCCCTAAAACTGGTTTTTCTCTACCAACGAAAGAGCCAAAAGCTGCCAACTCCAAGCCGCCAAAGGGCCTCTAGTCTTTCTGGATTGTAATGTTGCGTCCCGGCACTAGTGAATTTCTACATAACATTGATTTTTATGTTGATTTGGCTAAGAATTTGTCTCGTACGAGGAGTTCTAACTAAAAATTTTTAGTTTTCCAATCTTCATTTTTATAGAAGTGCTGTAAGCTGCGATATTTATTTTTTAATGAATCTATATTTCTTATACGTAAATGTTTCATTTATCATTATTAATAGTGTTAACCCATATTCCATGTATTGGAGAATTAAAAATCTAAGAAATGCTATACAGTAAAAATTTCTAAAACGGAATCGCATCGGAAAGAAAAAAATGCTTCACAGACAAGTTCCTTTCTTAGCAAGGGTAAATTTGTTATATATTATTTTCTCACGTATTATTAAATTTATTTTGCATGGATCAACACATTTAATTTTAAAACAGGATACCGCCATAGGCAGGTTCCTTTTCACACATTTTACTGTATTTTAACTAGGACTTCCCTAAGATGGATTAGTCTGAGCGATATTGCTGAGAATACACATTTAATAACTTGCGATAAGTAAAGAAAATGAGATGTTACCTTTAATTTGTTATTCATTGTGATAAAATATGATGAAAATAAGCATATTGAATCATAGAATTACAAAATCTTATATATAAAGTTGCATATACTATTTTTTTAAAAGAAAAGCAAACCATGCATGGATATGAAATTGGAAATATGCAAAATGTTAAAAGTAATACAGAAAAAAAACACCGAATTTTCCTATATTGGAAACATAACTCTTTGAAATGATGTCATGAGCATAAACAGAAGCTCCGCACCGATTTGAGAAACTATAAATAACATAAACTATTATGTTTGAAGTAGAGGTCTGCACGGGACCGGGCCTGGCCCGTGGCCCGTACCCGGGCCGGCGGAATCGTTTTTAAAATTTTCTAACGGGCCGGGCCGGCAGAATCAGAATAGTTTTCTCAACGGGCCGGGCCGACAAACAAAATAAACGGGCCGGGCCGGGCCGGCAAAAAAATTGAACGGGCCATACGGACCGGGCCGATAGAAAAGTTTTCGGGCCTGCCGGCCCGTTCTGAAGCTTTAAGCAGAAACGATAAAATATGATCTATTTTCAACGCAAATGGTTTTAACGAGAATAAATATAAATGTGCGTCACGAGCCATACTAGTTTGACAACATCAATATAAAAATGTAACTTATACAGTGTGAGATCGGCATCGGACAGTTAAATTGTGTATATAATTGTGTTCGTTATAGTACGAACGCACCTCATTTGCTACATTTGACGTGCAATTTCCAACTGGTTTTTTATAATCTTGGCTGAATCAAAATTGAAATTATTTCTCCCCCCCCCCCCCCCAGCAATGATATGTAATAGAGGATTTTCGTAATTAGGTCTCTCCCCTCAGCAATGAGAAGTAATAGAGGATTTTTGTAAATATGTTTTAAGGAATTAATTATTAATCTTCCGTCGTTCGCGCCGTTGTAAAAAGTACAACATTCACTTTCTTTTTTCTTAAAAAAGATTCAAACAATAGTGAGTGTTAATAACCATTTTTATTCGCTAATTGGATCTCTTTACCCAGTTCCTGAAAGTTATTTGTATCTCAGATTGTATCTCATTGTTGTACTCAGATTGCGCAGTTAGCTGCAACTGTCATTTTAATCTGCTAACGGTGCATGAAATGCGCTTGGTTTATCTGTAAACAGCCTTTAAAAAATCAAATCTTATGCTTGACATGGGAAGGGACTAATATAGATGAATTATAAGACTAATTCTGTAATTCCGAAATTACTTAATTATTGATTAGTAATTCATTTTTAATATTTATTCTTTGTGATTGTAATAGCAAGTAGTTTTTTATACATCTAAACTTCTGCTTTAATATGTTATAACAAAATAAGTGTATTGCGGAATACTTTCAGAAATTGTGATCAGAGATAACTTATATGATATTTGCAAGTTAAATTATTTGTAAAATTAAAATATCGCAGCAATAATTGATTTTTTTTTTCACCTGTTGTAGAATTTACAATGCGCGCCCGCTCATGTGATGAAAATTTGCGCGCGCGGCGAAAGGTTAATATATTTGGGTTTTAATCACGCTAAACCATTATTCCAAGCTAAATTTAAATGCGATTTTTTATAACGAGGCATATTTTATAGTTTAAAATGTGCATGAGTTTATTACTAATATTTATAGTCTTTATACGATAAACGTATTATTTTAGGCAGACTTCAAAAGTTATATTTTTTTAAACATTTAAAATAGTGTTTGAACTTTCCTCTTTTGCACTTTCCTAAAACTTTCCTGAAATCATATTTGTAAGGAAACCTTAGCACATCAAGTTAATAATTTTAAACTAATTTGTTATGTTTAGTAATTTTACCTCAAACAATTATTTTGAAACTCTTTTGAATACTTTATTTTCTCTATTAAAATGAAAGAAGCATTTCGTTTAAAGCATATTAACAGTTATATAAAAACCAGCAATAATTGCAACTTTTTTTCAGGAAAAATGCATTACGACAAAGAAACTTAAAAAAATTCCAATAAAAGGCTTTTCTTGGAAAATATTAGTTCTCCGAAACTTTTATAGTAATCATGAGTCTTTAAATTACTTTTGGAATTTCAAAAGAAAAATTATTAGTGATGTACAACATTATGTTAAATGCTATTAGAAATACTTTATTCTTATGTTTTTCCATATTTCCAAAGTTATTCATGTAATCATCGGTAATAAGATCGTTCTTTAAATCGTTTTGACGTTTTCAGAATAATACAACAAAATCTTTCTCAGAGGTACCCCTTTTCTCCTCTATTTGTCTTTTTTGTATACAAATTTATTAACTGTGTCATAAACAGTCTTTACCGTCATTAATTCAGCTTCTGACTATAAGCCAAAATCCTTCTATAGTAAAAAAAAAAACTAGCCTTAAAAGGAATGACTCCTGGAATGATGCTGATGTGGAAGATTTCCGGAACTAACGAATCCGGGTTGTCCACTCCTTCCATGAGTCGAATAGACCAATCAGGAAAGGGCTCTGTCTATGCATCGCCGTATGGGTTACCATAAAGAGAGAAAAGGTTACCATCGCCAACAATCGCCAAATTTGGCGACCAAAATTAGTTGTCAAAGGTGACGCCAACTTGGCGAAAATTGTAATATTTCGCCAAATTTTTAATTTCTTTACAACACCAGTCGTTTGATACATTATTTGAGAGGTTTGCAACTGCTTATTCATATCAAGGCCCCCTTATCATAATATCAAGGCCTCGCATTCAGGAGAAAATCCATTGTTGAAATTGTCCCTATAATTGCCAACTTATTATATGACTTTGTCTCGTATGTAATGCCACCTGGTGCATACTACTGCTAATAATCCCATAGAAAATAATGGAAAACATTTCAGTTTCTAACATTAGATGGCGCTACCAACGTGAAAATCATGTAGTTCAGCGCCCCCTGTACTGCAGTCAAAGGAAACTTGGCGAATGACAAGCCTTGATATTATGATAAGTTAGCCTTGATTCATATAATGGATGTCTTGTGTGTTATCCCCCATTCTGCTTCCCAGGGGGGACATATTTTTAATTTCTTTACAACACCAGTCGTGTTACACAAGATTTGAAAGGTCTGCAACTGCTTATTCATATTATGGATGTCTTGTGTGTCACCCCCACACTCTGTTCTCCCCAGGGGGGCGTGACATTTTTAATTTTTTTACAACACCAGTTGTGTGACACATCATTTGAAAGGTCTGCAACTGCTTATTCATATTATGGATGTGTTGTGTGTCATCTCCCACTCTGCCCCCCCGCGGGGGGCACATTTTTAATTTTTTTACAACACCAATTGTGTGACACATCATTTGAGAGGTCTGCAACTGCTTATTCATATTATGGATATCTTGTGTGTAACCCCCCCTCTGCCCTCAGAGGGGCGCATTTTGTAATTTCTTTACAACACCAATTTGTGATACATGAATTGAAAGGTCTGCAACTGTTTATTCATTTTATGGATGTCTTGTGTGTCACCCCCACTCTGCCCCTTAGGGGGGCACATTTTTAATTTCTTTACAACACCAGTCGTGTGACATATCATTTGAGAGGTCTTCAGCTGCTTATTCATATTATGGATGTCTTTTGTGTCGCCTCCCACTCTGCCCCCTAGGGGGGCACATTTTTAATTTCTTTACAACACCAGTCGTGTGACACATCATTTGAAAGGTCTGCAACTGCTTATTCATACCATGGGGTAATGACGAGCGCAGCAAACAGGGGTAACCAATAATTTGGAATCGCGAAGCGATTACGCGGGGGGTTGGCGAGCATAGCGAGCAGGGGGGCGGCCCCCCCCTAGTAGTTTAAAAAAAATAACACAAATCTAGCCAGACGATAATTATTCGATTCGGTATTCATTTTTATCTAAAGTTAGCTGCTATTGTTTCTGAGCTGTTATATTTTTTAGATTAAAATTTATTGTAGAATTTTATAAGTTTATTCTTCTTTTTTGTATTCGAAATACAACAAATTGTATTTCTGTGCTCAGGCTTTATACGATTAGTCTGAGAAATTTTTTAAATTGATTGGATTTTTAAATAATTGTTTAAAAAACTACTAAAAATTTATTTTAAGATATAAGAATTCATTAAGAATATACTCACTCATTAATTAAACAAGAATACATCATTAATTAACAACAAGTCGGAAGTTTTACGTAATGCGTGGAAAATGAGGGGCATTTGTATTATAACTAATTTTATTAATACACTATATGGCCAAAAGTGACCGGCCACTTGCGATTTTAAACGTTTTGTTAAATATCTAGAAAAATACACGAGGAATAATTTTGTTGAGTCATTTCAAATTTCATAAAAATCGGATATATAGTTTAATTACAGGTCAATCAAAAGTATTGCATTACACTACGGCCAATGCGAAAAAATATTTTCAAGTGCATTTTAATGATGTTACACCCTTTCGAACATAATGAAATTGCTATGTATCTGTGAAATATACTAAAATAGACATTCTGTACAATATGTGATGAAAAGACTATTAGTTATTAATTTACATGGCCACACAAAAGTATTTTATTACATAAGAGTATAGGGAGAAATATTGTTTGAAGCACATTTTAAATATATTAAACTATTTAACATTTTATGAAATTGATATATGTTGCTAAAGTTTATTCCAAGTTACTTCTTGTATACTAGAAAGAAGATAGCATTTACAAGGGTGGTTAAAAGATTTCGGATACGATACTGAAGTGCTGTATACTATTACTCCAAGATCTGAATATTTAAAAACTTCATTATAGTACGAACGCACCTTATTTGCTGTGTTTCACGTGCAATTTCCGACTTATTAGTAAAAGTCATCGAAGTCTTTTACTTGAAGCATTTTACTACTAATGTTATAAATTATTGATAAACAAGTCTGATACACTGTAAAAAAAAAGGGTCGATCTACTAAAAAAACTTTAGTGATCCTTGTAATTACTAAAAAATTTTTAGTAATCTTAATCGGCTACTAGAAAATTTGTAAGAATTACTAGAAAAAAGTTAGCAATAGATAGAGTTAATAGTTTTACACTTTTAATAGCTATTACTAAAACTCACTTGGTGTGGCCTTGATAGTATAGTGGTTATAGTAACGGATTCCAGGCTAAGAGGTCCCGGGTTCAATACCGGGCGCGGTCAAATACGTCCCGAATGTATGTAGCGTGAGTACTCGTTAATAAAGAGATTATGAAAATCCTGTCAGAGCAGGTAGAATTTTTGGTGCTGCCATCTATTGCGGTTTTGCCGAAAATCTATCCCTTCAGAAGTTTCGATGCAGCTCGGCGCGCACGTAAAGGTTATTAAAAACAATTTTGGAGCTATTACTAAAATTCTCTTGGTTTCTCGTACTAAAAATTTTTAAGTTAGTTATACTAAAATTATTTTGTTCAGTTTACAAAAGAAATGCTTGTTTGACTTGCAAAAAAAAAGTTTGTAATGGTTACTAAAAAATACTGTGGAATACAAATTTACTAAAGAATTTTTAGTAACCTCTTGAATTTTTTTTTACAGTGTACTTTCGCCAGAGAAAATAAACCCATTATGACAAGGTAATATTTTCTCCCTATAATGAAAAACATTTTCTTTAAGATGCGAACTCTCCGGAAATACTGTGTAGTGATTACGAGACTTGACATTGTTCTTAGAATTTGGAGAGAACAACCATTAGTGATATGCCGAAAAAATTCCTATCCTTTCTTTTTCCTTGCTAAAATCCAATTATTTCATGACTCTTATGTAACTATTGTTAATCTTATCGTACTCAAAATCTTTTAAATGTTTTCAAGAAAATCACTTAACCCTTTCCGGCGCACTACTCCTTAAAGTTGGAATTTAAAGAAAAGAAAAATTAGGCAATCTATTTAGGCCTAGAGGAGAACACAGGTATTGTTTTGTAAAGATTGCACTAACCATTTTAATTATACAGGTGTTGCCGAAGTGGTAACCTCCCATAAGTAACGCATTGACAAGCGCAGTGAGAAGAGCATTGCTGTGAAGCGCGTATTACAGTAAAACATTTTACCTATTATTTGAAAGCAGTACAGTTTGATCACTGTGGTGCTGCCATCTAGAACTCATAAGAAATATTTAAAGTAGCCATTAGAGTAGTTTTTGAAATATTCACGGAGTTTTTGTGTCTCTAAACAGGGGGAACTTTAGATGTTGCCGACCCGGCAACAATGCGCGTTAAGGGGTTAAACCATTTTCAAAATGTTTATGCTTTTCTTATCCAAATAAGGTTTTTTTTTTGTCTACATAAAAACCACATAGATTTATTGTGAAATTACTAATCGGTATCATTATTAATTTAACTTTACACACTAGATAATTGAAAGATAGAAATAGTTGAATATAAAGGAATTATTCATTAATTTTCATTATTCGGTTAATAATTATGCTGATCATTATGCTGATCATTCCGGTTGGAACTGACCAACGAACTCGGTCAAGGAATCAGTATGTCCTATCTATGCACCAAGTTTCATCCAAATCGGTGTATAAATACGCGTGTTATCACGTGCCGAAAACCAGATCATTTCAAAATGTGAGCAATACTAGAAATTAAAAGTACTATAACTCAGACATTTTTTAAGATACAGACGAAACAAAAAATGCTTTGGAATCTTTGTATCAAGGTCAAATGCATAAAAGAAAAATTTTTTTCAATTTCTCACTTTTTTGTACCTAATTTCAAATTTTAAATTTAAAAAAAAAAATTAAATGGCCGCCATTTTGAAACAAGATGGCGGATGGAACTGGTTAATGAACTCGGTCCAGGCTTTATTATGTACTATGTACACTCCAAGTTACATCAAAATCGATTTATAAATAAAATTTTTATCACGTGACAAAAATCAGATCGTTTCAAAGGTCAGCCATAAGAAAAATTCAAAGTGCTATAACTCAATCATTTTTTAAGATATAGACAAAGTAGAAAGTGTTCTAGAATTGGTGTTTTAAGATCTAACACATAAAATAAAAATATTTTCAACTTTTAATTTTTTCGCATTTAATTTTAAATTTTTAAATTAAAATTTTTTTTTAAATGGCCGCCATTTTGAAACAAGATGTTGGCCAACGAACTCGGTCGAAATATTTGTATGTACTATCTACATACCAAGTTTCATTCAAATCGGTTCATAAATAAGTTATTTATAGCATGAGAAAAATCAGATCGTTTAAAATGCCAACCATACGAAAAATTCAAAGTGCTTTAACTCAATCATTTTTAAGATATAGACAAAGTAAGAAGTGTTCTGGATATGGTGTTTTAAGATCTAACACATAAAATAAAAATATTTTTCAACTTTTATTTTTTTCGCATTTAATTTTAAATTTTATTTTTTTTTAAATTTTTAAATGGCCGCCATTTTTTAAAAAGATGGCGGATGATATTGGCCAACAAACTCGGTCGAGATATTTTTATTTACTATGTACATATCAAGTTTCATTCAAATTGGTTCATAAATACGTTAGTTATAGCATGACAAAAATCAGATCATTTCAAAATGTCAGCCGTAAGAAAAATTCAAAGTGCTATAACTCAATCATTTTTTAAGATATAGACAAAGTAAAAAGTGTTCTGGAATTGGTGTTTTAAGATCTAATACATAAAATAAAAATATTTTTCAACTATTAATTTTTTTGCATTTAATTTTAAATTTTAAACTTTTTTAAAAAATTTAAATGGCCGCCATTTTGAAACAAGATGGCGGATGATGCTGGCCAACAAACTCGGTCGAGATATTTGTATGTACTATGTACATACCAAGTTTCATTCAAATCGGTTCATAAATACGTTAGTTATCGCATGACAAAAATCAGATATATATATATATATATATATATATATATATATATATGTCAACATTTGAACGGCGGGTGGTTTTGGGGTCTGGGGGTCATGATCGGTGAAAATATACCAAAATTTTCCGGAAGTGTTTTCCTCCGGACGGCTGCAATAGGTAGCTTTTTACTTTTTGTAATGAAAGCTACCTAAAAAAATTCTAGAAATAACATTTTCAGTTACAAAGATTTTAATCTACCCCACTTTTTTAATAAGTTTTAAATTAAATAAAAAAAAATATGAAAAGTTTTATCATGTGATTTTATTTACAAATAAACAGTTAACCCTCGCAAAAAAATTCAAAATTTTAACTCAGTAAATAATAATTATTTTAAAATGTGTTCCGGGCCTCCTTAAATCGAGTGGGTTGAAATATCTAGTAATACTGAACTTTAAAGTATATCTATTACAATTTTATTTATTATATTTTCAGAATTATCTTATTTGCAAAAATATGCCCACCTCCCATTTTCGGAATCTACTGCAACTAAAAATATTAAAAAAATTAGGGATAGTAGGAATTAATTTAAATATTGAATTAAAATTATAGCAATTATTTTCGTTCAGATAGTTTTTGAGAAAATAGCATTTTTCTGTTTTTGCAACAAACTTTACTTTGCGGGAGCATTGAGGAGAGCTCGAGATGCCTATTGGTGCAGAATTATCAAAGAATTGTTGATAATGATTTCAAAAAAAAAAAAAAAAAAAAAGTGTGTAATTATATGTGATATTAATTAGAAACCTGTCTAGGAAAATGCGTTATAAAAAAATTGCGAAATGCGAAATGCGTTATAAAAAATGCAATTTGCGATTTCCTATTCAAGCCCGAATGAACACAATGCCAAGTTTAAACTTTATATTAATGACAAAAGCCGGTGACTAAACATTAAAAATTTCCTAAAAGGCTTCCGTCGCGGAGGGGTTAATAAACTACTGTATAAACACAGTTAAAAATTTACGTACTTTTTACTGAGACACCACATTATGTAGTTTTGTTTCTAGCCATTTCTGTCTTTAAAATAGACATCAAAGTTAGAATAGTATACTTTTAAGACAAGTCTTTTCAAGACAAGTATTTTCACCTACCCGAAGAAGAAATGCTTTAAAGCGAATCTAATATCAAGAAAGCTATTTTAATGAATCAAAGTAAATATTTTATTCACTCGGTTGATGTTCAGAACTGTTTGCTAATTAATTGTTGAGCAAATAAATACGTAGTCTCCTGTCCCAGATTTCGAAAAATGCATCAAGTTTACGGTCTGCTGTCAGAATTTTAATTTATCTTATCATTTTATCTTGAAGGCAAGGGTTGCGAAAAATAATCGATATTACATAATCAGTTATGTAATTCATTTCGACTGGAAACATTGATCGCAATAATAATAAAAATATTACAAAAGATTGTTCCGCATATAAATGAAAACTGTATTGGTTAAAACAATCTTTTAATTCTCAGTTGTTTAAGCAATCATTTTCAATCGGGATTAATATATATATATATATATATATATATATACAGGGTGATTCAAAAAAGATGGGCAAAATTTTAAGGAGTAATAGTATACATCAAGACAAACATTATTAAATAGGAAACCAAGGGTCCCAAGCGTTTTCCAAAGGAGATAGCCGCCATTAAAGTTTAGGGTCCAAAATTTCAAATAAATATAAAAAACGGAAAAATTGGTCGATTGATTTGCGGTTTTCCCTAAAACTATTCTTTATGTTGGTATTTTCTTGAAAATAAATTACAAAGATAAATTCCGAAAAATGTCGATAGAGGGCGCTTTAGATTTTGGAGTAACGAACAACTGTTTTCTGCCGTGATTTTTTGCATCTTCTCATTAAATGGTTTCGTAAGCTTAGACTTAAACTTAAATTTTGAGCTCAAAATCTGAATAGTTGGGCGTGGTTAAGTAGCGCAAATTAACTGTGTTCAGAGGGTTCAAATTTCAAATAAGTTTAAGCTTGTGAAACCATTTAATGAGATGCAGAAAATAACGGCAAAAAACAGTTGTTCGTTACTCCAAAATCTAAAGCGCCCTCTATCGACATTTTTCGGAATTTTTCTTTATAATTTATTTTCAAGAAAATACCAACATAAAGAATAGTTTTAGTGAAAACCGCAAATCAATCGACCAAATTTTCTGTTTTTTATGTTTATTTGAAATTTTGGACCCTAAACTTTAATGGCGGCTATCTCCTTTGGAAGACTTTGGGACCCTTGGTTTCCTATATAAATATTGTTTGTCTTGATGTGTACTATCACCCCTTAAAATTTTGCCCATCTTTTTTGAATCACCCTGTATATTGTTTTATATATTAGCTTATGGCTTTAATATACCATTTCATAGGTCAATAACCTGGAAAAGTACAAAACAAGGTCACAGAATGTTTATTAAATAAGTAAATGAAATAAAAAAAATCTTACACATAAAATGTGGTTTGGTATAACCATATGAATTACACGCAAATAATTACTTACATTAGTTTTTGATATAGAGACTAGCTAATCGGCCTGTCACGTAAGTAATAGTTTGTACCCACTTATTGGGTCTGAGAAGTAGGTTAAAAATATTTTGTGGTACGTTCGTAAAATTTTTGAGCTTTGTTGAAAATTTTGCTGAATCAGTCAAATTTTATAAAAATCGAATCACAACTTAAGATATGAATAATATTTTTCTATTAGTTCCTATGAGAAGTAATTATTTTATTCATATCACATTTTAGGTAATGATTCTCGATTGTCACACTGATTATGTCCTATTTAAGATGGAATTATATTGTTTAAGTAATACTGAATTTAATGTACATAATCAGAGTAAATTTTGTATTCATGCATTTTAGGCACATAAGTGCAACAACTATTGCATCAAGATTTGAATATTTATAAAACTAGTGATAGTACGGACGCACTCCATTTGCCATATTTGACGTATAATTTCCGACTTGTTCATCATACATTACTTATTTATGCTTGAGTTTTATATCATATGGATATTATAATTTTTAAATGAATGTATCTTTTACTCAAAAGAATACACCATACTAAATTACGACTGTAAATATCGTATAAATATTGAACACCAGAAACTCGAGAATAAATTTAACAGTTCCGCCTTCTTAAATTTCTGAAATAATTTTTATACATGATTTACAGATTTTTCTATTTGAGAATAAAAATTTCATATGAACAAGAAAAATTAACTCAGTCCACTATTACAAACATACATGAAAGTTAAAAAAAAAAAAAATTGAAATTTTGCAGCTTAAATATTTGTTTAAAAAAAGTTACACTCCTTTACACCTTGCAAAGTTTTTGGAACGCCTTACAACTTTAAGAGACGAAAAGATTATAAAACAGAAAAAAGAAATTTCAAAAATATATGAATGTTATCAATATTAGAGCCATAAATAATCAATAAACTAAAAAACTCCATCCTGTGCTATCAGTTTATTACTCTTTAAAATCTATGAATTCAGAAAACATTGGTCAACAAACATTGATTTTCACATGAAATATTTGGAAGTTTTGCATGCTCTAGGTTGTTATTAAGTAGGCTAACGTGAAGATAAGGAATTTTTCAAAAGACAGAAATGATGGACGTTATTCACATAACTTTGACGGAATTCTAACGAAGTAGAGCGGAAATATGCAAGGCAATGTAACCAGTGACGTATCGATATTCAATTTGTCAAATAGAAGTATGAACGAATGATGTGATATTCTTTTAGGAAATGTCATAAATAACGAAGTATGTTTTAGTAGAATTTTATTCAATATATACTCTCCGTAAATAGAGTAATAAATAATATTAAAAGCTCTTAGAAATAAAGCAGACATTTATAGGCCAATAAGATAATTTTTTAAGCACCAGAACTTCTTTATTAATTACAGTCTAGTTTGTGTAACATTCAATGTAAGAGTGAAGAAATTTTGCCCATATATTAAGAAAATGCGCATTCGAGGGATCAGTTTTTTGATAAATTATTAATAGCAATATTGAATATTAGCTTATTGATCAGTAGAATATTAGGAATACATAAATAAGAGAGAGATTGTATTTTGTGCCCATATTTAAACTAGTTGGATGTGCCAATCCCAAAACTTTCTTCTATCTCATACGTAATATTAAAAAAAAATAGTATTTTAAATAGTAATTTAATTATATAGTTGGGACACGGACAAATCTGAAATATAGAGAGCGTTATTTATTTAATTTGAATTCAATAACTATTTATTCCATTTTTTCATGTTCATTGTGTTTGTAATTTTTCCATTTACATTTTGAAGATGACTGGATGAAAATGAATTGAGAAATGTCAATTTTTAATATATTCTAAATGTTTTATTAATAAAGTAACGTCTTATAAGCAAAATAATTATTTATAATTTAAGTTCTTACCTTTCCGTTGCAGAATATGCATTATTACTATTGCGATATATCGAAAAACATTCGACTTTATTTATTTTTATTTTTTTTATTGTGAATCCCTGTATATGATGATTTGCATGAATAATAATTTGTATGAATAATAAGCTACATAGTAGGTTAAATGTTACTTCAATTGAATGATTTGTTAAAAATTTCCATTGAGTATAAATAATTTCCGGGAATAAAAGTAAAAGTATATAGTACATTTTGTGTAGCCTTGTATATGATCTACAGAAATTTTTTATATCAAGTAATATTTAAAAAGAAATTTTGATTTAAAAATGATCACCAGAACTTAAAAGGGATTTCGAGCAATTATTTTTCATTGGTTTCATACGTTCAGTTATTGTACAATACTTTCAGTAGACAATTTTTTTTTTTTGCGTTTTCCTGTAAATACTTAAACGATAAATTCTATTCGCAGCATAAACTACAGTAAGCACCATGTAGTATTCCTCAGTGATGTATACGAATTTCAATAGGGGAAAGTACCGTAATATCTTTAAAATACACACCGAAATATGAACTCATAGACAATAATGTAACTTCCGTAATCATAATGTAATCTTTTGAATGCCTTTGTAAACTAAATAATCTATATATTTCAGTTTCAATGCCGAACATGCGACAGTAACACTCAAAACATTTATCAATTTCATGGCAACTGGACTACATTTATGTGAATTAAAGCACAGACAGACAGTAGATAGGCGGCACACAAATAACAGATTGACGGCAGATAGAAAACCGACTGGAAAGTGTTAAAGTGAAGAAAACTAGAAATAATTGTAATAATTGTATTTCATCATGAAAGAATAAATACATTTGTTATTAGTTTCTGATATCTTAAGAAGAATAAATCGAAGGCTATAAATAAAAGTGTCCTTGAATGTCTAAATAAAAGTATTCTATAAATACAATCTATAAATGATATTTCCTGTCATAAATAAAATCTATAAATAAAAAGTATTTCTGAATGTAGCAATCTTTGAAATTGCTTGGATATTTTATCCAATGAACAAAAGAATAAAATTGAATCTAAGAGTTTGCTTTTGTGTATGTCATATGAAGATTAACAATTGCACTTTTCGGCAATCATAAATATTACTTTTTCTTTCAGTAGCAACAAGTGATAAATTGTTTTAGTCTGAGAAGGTGTTTTAGCAAGATGACAATAGCACTTACGTGGTAATTATTTAGTGTTTTATAATAGAAAATTCAAAATAATAGTAACAAGTAAGAAATATCATGCGTTAAGCATAGATGAAGAAACACTTTCCAACACTTCCTGAAATCTTTATTAAAACTTCGTTATTTAGGGAAATAAGGTTACAATTTATATCCAAATATGTATTCCAATACTTTTGAACAGTCCGGTATTTGGTCTGTCGGTTGACATATATACCATATAATGGGGAAATTTAGTTTAGCATAAAAATGCCTAGCAGTTTGAAATTTTTCTTTTGGCAATTTATACTAATAGATGGAAAAATACTTGAATACTTTTGATTAGCCCTGTAGTTTAACTAGTACCTTTATTACAGGCCAGTATTCAGCTAAAAGAAATTTTAAACTAAAACTCTCTTAAACTATTGAAATCACATTCTCAGAAGTTATCATTCATAGGCGCCCGTGTATCTAATGCTTTGTATGGCCCTGTATATAATTAAATCTATATTCTACAAACATTTCTTAGTAAAATGAATGCAGTTAAGCGTAAAAATTCATAACGTATTTAAATACCCCCTTTAAGTAATTTACACTCATATTCAGTAACTTTTGGGAGCTATTTTGTATAGCCCCGTATATAAACTATAGCATTTATACACACCCTATAATATGCATAGATTTAGTGAAACTTAAAAAATCATCTATATATTTAAAACACCTGGCTGTTTTTTTAGTCATCAGCCCTGAGCTTTCTACTGGCCCGATTTTAATAATTATTTTTTTAAATGAAAGCTGTTCATGTGAAGATGTGCCCATTCTGGCTAATTTTTTTATTATTTCAATTTTTATATTTTATTTTTAATTATAAAAGCTTTTTCATGACATTTCTTCAAAACAGTGGCAACAAGTTAAACTTTTCTCTCTATAATAAAAATTTATTTTGCTTTATTGCTTTCCACCAATCAGGATCTCGATCTCATTGGTGAATGTGTCATCGCATTTCAAAAAAAAAAAAAAAAAAAAAAAAAAAAAAAAAGTAATAATAATAATAATGGTTTTCGTAAAATTCAATCCTAATAAAATGATTGTGCATAATTATTCACTAATCGCGGTACAATACACAGATTATTTGCTGAGTAATATTATTAAGTTTTACGTAAATAAAACAGTAGAAAATAAACTTTAATGAAATATGATATCTAAAGAGCGAAATTTTTTCGATGGAGATAATGTCATCATTCAGAGACCAGATAAATTTGTTCTATGACTATAATATATATTTTTATATCTGTGTCAGTGATGATGTCATGTTCAGTGACTTTTATTCCTGCATTTAAATAAACAGAATTTCTTCTATTTATTTAAAGGTCCTTGGTATGCGCAAACGAAAATATTTGTATAAATTGCGCCATTTTCATTTAATTATAATAAATATTTTATGAAACTAAAGAATTTTTAAATAACTGCGAAAATCACGCTTTTATTTCAGAAAAGATGCGTATTTCTGAAGGTATAAATGATGTCATATTAGAAAAAAAAGAATAAAACCTGTGATATGCCGGTATTACGATATTTCTATTTTACATAATATCAAAAATTAATTAAAATCATTTCGTTTCATTAAGTTATTATTTAAAATAAAAGTAAATAAAACGTTTTCTACATATTAATAACAAACACAAAATTTTTATTCTTTTTAATAACAAAGATATCGTTTTTCTCTTCGTTGTCATGACAATAAAATTAATTTTGACAAGTTCATGGAGGCTACAAACGAATAAATAAATTGAATTTATTGCAAATGCTGTAAATGTGTTGTGGGTTGGTTATACAGTTTAATAGTCCCTGTTTCTATTATAATTAAAATGTTATGTTGATATTATAATTATTGTACAGTACAGTTATCAAGCGATGTTTAACAAAGAAAAAATAAACTATGCAGATATTTTTGAAGTCGTTTTCTGAGGTATTATATTATGTTAACTTCCTGAATAATTTGGCTTTTAAATAATGTTTAGGGCTCTAGAAACCACATTAAAAAGATTTGTAGCTGAAGTTAAGCACAACATAATACTTTATGAATTATTTTCCTTACTTTTTGTTATTTTCTGAACTTTGTGTATCTTTATCACGGAACGTTATGTTATCCCTATTTCAAGAGATGGCAATTGTTTATTTCGCTCAGTATTTTTTTGGGTGTATAAGACTGATGTATATCATATCTAATACATATTCTTTTCCGTCGAATTTCGACGGGTGCCGCTAGTATCATAATTAAAATGCATTTCATACATCCATCAGCCATCGTCAGATATATATAGAGTGCTACCGAAAGAATATGCTATTTAAAATTTTTTGTGTGGCCCTGTAAATGCTGTGCACGTCGTATCATGCATGACTATGTCGTATAACTTATATTAAGCCTTAGAGACATAAATCAATTTTTAAATCATAAAATAGTTTAATATATTTAAAATATGTCGCACACAATCACCCCCTTTGCCATTATACAATGGAATTCTTTTGTGTGGCTCTGTAAATGAATAATGGCTATTTTTTTCGCCGCATATTTTAAAGAATGCATATTATAATGCAGTTCGTAATATGGAGTTTGTAAATGCATATAAATTTTAATGTGTTTGTCAGTGTGTAACATCTTTAAAATTCATTTGAAATGATTTTTTCCCATTGGTCGTAATGTAAACTTTTGGCTGCCCCTGTAAATAAACTAATCATGGTGGAAGCATCATTTGAAATAGGGTTTGTGTTAGGGTAACGTCAAAGTCCTCCAAAAATTTCAGGGTGATACGAATATATTTACGGTAGTTAAAGCGTTTTCAACTTTGTTGGAAAAAAAAAAGATTTTATGAATTGTAATTCTCTTATATAAATTTTTCGATTTATAGATATGACAACTATTAAGAAAATGCACATGTAATTAGTCAGGAAATTTCTGAAATATTCTTCAAATATTTAAAATGTTTTGGCTAACATTTGAACTGTTTATGGTGCAATATTTGACATCAAAAGAACCGCAGCGAATATTTCATTATCCATATTCAAATCATAATTTTGCTGCTGCATAATTATCTCTACATTTGAAGGATGTAATGCATATATGCATACATTACGAAAATTAAGTTTCCTAGATTCATTAAAATCCTTCATGAAAATTTAATTTGTAAAATGATGCTACAATCCCAATTTAGGAAATTATTCCCTATCTTAAATTATACAGGGTGAGTCATAAATATCGAAACAATAGGCTATCTCCTTAAATATTGCCCCTAGACCCATACTTCCAATTGCAAAGTTTCATCAAAAAAGGTAAATTTTTTGGTAAGATAAGTTGCAACTCCATGGGGGGTCTATTTTAAAAAATACGAAAATTAAATTTTTATACGACCCCCAGAGAATAAAACTTTCAATTAGAAAATTTTTACTTATCCTCTTCTGAATCGAACAAAAAAAAATTCATCTCGATATCTGCAAATCCCTGGATGATATTAAAATCCAAAATTTTTCAAAATTCGTGACTTACACCACTTTAGCATACATCTGAGTGCAGCGATATCAGTTCATTTGAAATACAATTTAGGGATCGACCATTAATTTACGCATTGTTAAATGTAGACCCAAAACAATGCTTTAACTTTTAAATATAAAATAAAAGCATATAGCTTTTTGCTTTAAACTTCCTTGACATATGCTAGATGTCTGCAATATCTCGAGCTTGGCGTCAGGCTCGTAATTGGCACGACCCATTGGCCGGACCGTCTTATTAAAAACTTATTAAAAGTGTTATTAAATTAAGTGATATTAATTAAACTCTCATTAACCGTGTCTTTAAAACTTATTGCCACAGGTAATAAGTTTAGTAAAAATAGTAATAGCGATAATGACCCTTATATTAACTGGATCATATGGAATATATTTTAATGTTATTGTACATTTTAATGTTAATGGAAATATATTTTAAAAAATTACTTAGAATTTTTTTCAAAAATCTAGTTTTTACTATTCAGCTTCAAAATTTATGTGGTTTTAAACATATTTTTACTTTTTTCTATCTTTACAAGAAAAAGTATTGGATTCATGAAAATTTTGAATTCCGGTTTTCGACGGATTCACACGTTTTAGGGCTCAGAGATACCGAAAAACATGTTTTTACAAAATGTCTGTCTGTGAGTCACTGCTTCTGTATCTCTGTATATGATATACATTTTGTGAGCGCGCTATCTCAAAAACTAATACACAAAATTTAATAAAAAATTATATTTACTTAGTTCTTGATCTACATTGATGCTGATTAGTTTTTGGTATGAATTGCTTAACAGGTGACCCTACTGAAAAGGCTTTTGTGCGATTTCCGCGATCGCTGTATCTCCAGAATGCAAGGAATATCATCAATCTTCAGATTCAGTTATTCCTTGACATGAATTGATGTTATTTATATTTTGTTGTATATGGCTCCACGAGAGGCGCTGCAACACTGAATTTGTTAAGATTTCTGCAATAGCTCTACTTTAAGAACTAATGCAATAATTTCCATAAAAAGTCAGATGCAGTTACTTCTTGACATGAATTGGTTTTGTTTACGTTTTTGTATCAATCATCTTTCGGATGGCGTTTTCATAATGAATTTTGTATAGTTTACACGATTTCAGCGATATCTTGTACTAATCCACGGAATTTCGTATCTTTAGAGTCCTCCGATTGCTACATCCGAGTAGTTTATTTATTCCAAACGGCATTAAAAAAAATATTTATTCGAATGTTAAAGTCGAAGAGTATAACGTTTCTGTTGCGTATTTTTTTTTATGCTAAGCTCCCACTAATATTTCATTCTAAGTGTATTTAATTGATCAAGGTTTAATGCGTTCGAACCAAACATCATTTAAGAAATTCAATTGAATAATTTCAACTTAAAACATTTAAATGAAATATGCCGAAGATTCATTAAACACCTGTTCTTGTTTTAAAAAGATAACTGATTCGAAAGTTAAACAAAATTTAAAATGTATTTGTATTTGAATTGAAAACTGTATGTTAAACTCTAAAAAATGAAAAAAAAAAAAAAAAAAAAAAAAAAAAGCGCAGCGGCTTTTGAGTCCGCTTACAGCAGTTAACACGTTGGGGATTGTTTTTTTTTAATTGTTTTTTTTTATTCCGGCCAATTATCTGCAATTGGAAATCCAGGGTTCGAAAAAAACTACGGAAAACGTCGAACGGTTAGGCCGATGGTTGCGATTGGGTTCGAACCCAATACCTACCGTCTACCAGTTTGGAGGCCCGTAATTAGAGACATCTTTTACGCATCGTGTAGTGGCAATTTTAACAAGAAAAATATGAAGTTGACAGGGATAAAACAATGAAAAAAATTGAAGTCGGCGTGATAAAAAAATTAAGATTAAATAAGCTGACTCATTTAAATAGTAATTAAAGAAGTTAATCACCTAGTTAATCACCTATTTTAAAAAAGCATTTAAACGTTAGGAGCCAATCTTTGTTTAAAACTAAATGCACATTTCTTCATCAGATGTTTTTATTTCAGTATTTCTCATTTTTAAACTTACATCATAAGTCAGTAACCCTTGGTTACGGTAACAATTCAATAGTTTTTTAACACCTCAATAAAAAAAATAATTTAAAAAGATGCCGAAAGATGTTTTCACCTCAGAAAATTTACTTTTAAAAATATTATTTGTTCACAAAAAATTGCATCTTTTTTTAAATTGCTATTTTAAATACTTTTATTTTTTAAAAATATTATTTAAAATGCTGAATCAAAATTGAAAATTAAACATTTTCATTTAATTAAAAGAAAAAAATTCAATGCGACAAATAATATTTTGAGTTATGACAATTTTAATTTACTCTACATTTTTTGAAAAAAAAATTATTAAGAAAGCTTATTATGTGATAGTGCTTACAAATTATGTGTTTAACCATCACAAAACATTCAAAATTCAAACTCTGTAAATAAATAAATAAAATAAATGTTTTCTGGACAACATACAGCAACATTGTTTCTTCAATTACACGCATTTCAATTTGTGTCTGATCCCTTGAAACCTCACGATTTATTAAAATTATCATAACTCTCTGAGTTTTGGAGATATCAAGATGGAATTTTTTTTGTTCAATTCAGGAATGGATAAGGAAAATTTTTCTAATTGGAAGTTTTATCCTCTGGGGGCCGTATAAAAATTTAATTTTTGTATTTTTTAAAATAGACCCCCCATGGAGTTGCAACTTATCTTATCAAAAAATTTACCTTTTTTGGTGAAACTTTGCAATTGGAAGTATGGGTCTAGAGGCAATATTTAAGGAGATAGCCTATTGTTTCGATATTTATGACTCACCCTGTATTCCAATCATTCGTTTATTTATTTTAATTTCTATTTAAAATGCAAATTTTAATATTCTATTTCCATCCTTTCTAAAATCTAATCTAAAAAACATTTTTCCTAATAATTATTTGCTTTCCAGCTCTTTAATTTCTCAATCTTAAATGTTGATTCCAATCTTAATAAAATTATCTGTTTGGTACCTTTGTTTAATTTTATTTTACTAGGGGGGCTCCGCCCCCCTGCTCGCTACGCTCGCTACGCTCGCCAACCCCCCGCATAATCGCTTCGCGATTCCAAGTTGTAGGCTACCCCTGCTTGCTGCGCTCGCCAATACCCCATGGAATCGCTTCGCGATTCCATTCGGTATTGCTTTGCAATCCCGGTTTGAATCGCTTCGCGATACCTTATTTTCCGTACACTCAATTCTGGAATCTTTCCTGATTGGTCTATTCGACTCATGAAAGGAGTGGTCCACCCGGAACCGTTATTTCCGGAAATCTTACACATCAGCATCATTCCAGGAGTCATTCTTTTTAAGGCTAGTTTT
This sequence comes from Maratus speculifer, assembly GCA_964019185.1. NCBI lineage: Eukaryota > Metazoa > Arthropoda > Arachnida > Araneae > Salticidae > Maratus > Maratus speculifer. Next base: position 271,588,952 of record OZ025289.1, on the reverse strand, counting down.
TTTTACTATAGAAGGATTCTAAAAATCATTTGGTGAGCTTTTTCCGAGATAACTACGCCATTCCTTTTTTCTTGCGACTTTAAAATATAGTTTGGCGCTTCTTTACGCTGTTATTGATCCTTTCTTGTATCTGTAGCATGGTGGAATCTTTTCAATGCTAGAAAATAAAACATCAAATCATGAGCTTAAGATTTCTTGTCATTAGTTGTCCTACTACGTTTGCAAAAAAGTGCGGCCGTTGCTGTCTGGAAGCGATTTATTGGAACTATAAAATGTTTTATAACTTATTTTCCCGAAATGTAGTTTAAGCTGAAATAACTACAAAGTTAGATATCATGGATTATCGCAACAAACTGTGATTTGTGGTGGATGCTATTGTGGTTGTTGCATTCTGCTAGTAAAACCAATAAAAATTATTCTTTTATGAAGAGCAGTTTTTTTATTTCTTGTGAAATTGATAATGTATTATGACCAAATGGCGACGCAGATAAAAAAACAACAACTGCATAATTGCTATTAAATATAGCGATTTAAGAGTTGTCCACTAAACAGTTGATCAGATGGTGCTAATTACTTTTTCTAAATATCAATTTTTTTTAAAGTCTAACGATAGAAATTTATAGAGTGATCTCTATTTTCACCACTTCAAATGCCACTAAATGTTATAAATTATTCAAACATTTAATATATATACACACACACACACACACACACACATATATATATATATATATATATATATATATATATATATATATATATATATATATATATATATATATATTAATTTCTTGTTAATTTCATATTTGTGGGCGAAGAAAAGTTCAAGCACTGCTACAGATGCTATAACTTGCATGATCTAAACGCTTGGAATAAAACGAAGATCAATGGTTGGGGTCAAACATATGTGGTCATGTGTAAATGAGAAAGACAAAAGTGATCACTTTAACTGTAAGGTAGGAACGGCCTAAACACAGATAAACACATCTCTATAGTTTAACCATATTAATTTTTGCTAGAGATTAACTATCACTTAAAACCCCATCATTAGAGGGCGCTCTGGAAAAAAGGACCCTAAGTGGAGCCTACAGACTCCAGCTCTGCTCCAATGAAAACAAAGGAACCGGAAAGTCTCCCCAAACTGTAAATCCTTATTTTTGATACATTTTATGATTTCGAATCTCAGCATACTGTAAGCTGTAAAAGAAAACACTACATTTATAGTACACTATATTGCCATTGATTATGGGACACTTGCGATTTTAGACATTTTACTAAATATCTAGAAAAATACATGAGGAATCATCTCGAAACTCTTAGTGTATAAATATAATAGTATAAGTCATACATCTCCGTGAAGATTTTTTCCCGAAACTCCAAAGGGGACCGTCAACAAATTAAAAAAGAATGAATATCTTTTGAATAACCCTGTTAAAACTAATGTAGCAAAAGCGCTCAAACTCTAGATTGTGATTGTATGCCTTATTGTAATAAGCTTTGTTCATTTTTATGCAAATAGCATGCATACTCGAAGAGTAATTAAGGTTTTTATAAAAATGATCCCAAATTTTTCCAAGTTTTTTTTCTTTATAATTTTCAGAGTTCTTAATATAAAATATTATTTTTTTCAGAAAATATGACAAACAACATTGCACACAGTACCCTGTAATCAGAATTAAAAAATAATGAAAATTGTATAAAAAATGAGTTGGTTTACTAAATAATTTTTTACTGCGCATGCGTCAACGATATCAAAATTTCATTTGCATATTATGTTAGCTAAATGTATAGAGCAACTTTTGTGAAAGTCACAAAATCATAACTTGAAAATTCTGACATTAATCGTCAATTGAATAAGTCGAAAATCCGTTATTCTCAAAATGAAGCAAAAACAAGAGGGGTTGTATCCATATATTCATTGATTAGTGTCAATATAGAATACACATGGGATGTACTACTGCATTTGGATAAAATCCCTCATTTTTTTGCTTCATTTTGGAAACAACGGATTTTCTCCTTTTTCTATAGACGATTACTTTCAGAATTTTCAAGCTATGATTTTGAGACTTTTACAAAAGTTGCTCTGTACATTTAGCTAACATAATATGCAAATGAAATTTTGATATCTTTGACGCATGCGCAGTAAAAAATTATACAGTAAACCTACTCATTTTTCATACAATTTTTATTATTTTTTAATTCTGATTACAGGGTACTATGTGCAATGTTGTTTGTCATATTTTCTGAAAAAAAATATTATTTTATATTAAGAACTCTGAAAATTATAATGGAAAAACTTGGAAAAATTTGGGACCATTTTTATAAAAACCTTAATTACTCTGCGAGTGTGCATGCTATTTGCATAAAAATGAACACAGTGTATTACAATAAGGCATTCAATCATAATCTAGAGTTTGAGCGCTTTTGCTACATTAGTTTTGACAGGGTTATTCAAAAGAAATTCATTCTTTTTTAATTTGTTGACGGTCCCCTATGGCGTTTCGGAAAGAAATCTTTACGGAAATGTATGACGTATACTATTATATTTATACACTAAGAGTTTCGAGATGATTCCTCATGTATTTTTCTAGATATTTAGTAAAATGTCTAAAATCGCAAGTGTCCCATAATCAATGGCAATATAGTGTATAAGACATTTTAAAAGACTACTACACTTTTTACAGAACTTCATATTTTAGTCAGAACCTTATATCTGAAGACATTGGCTATGTGGTCAAGATTTAGTTGAGTGAACTGGGCTTCGGAGAATAATTCTAGATGCTAAACTTTCGCAAAATTCCCTGGAGTTGCCGTCATTCATGCGCTAAGAATAATAAGCCTCGGTTTGCAGATGATTACCTATTTTAGAAATGGGTGTAGTTGCAATAAAACTTAATCTTGGCTATATCCATGAGTACATTTACACTGTTAAAAATAAATCTGTGAATTCACGGTGAGACTACTAGCAGCAAAATAGCCGAACTTTTACCATTCCATTAGTAGATTTTCCGTTTTGGGAAATAAGGAAAACTCCGTTTGAAGAAATAGTATCTTTCTGTTACAAGGTTTGATTTTTAATAATAATAATTTAATATAATTTTTTAAATTAATGAATCGATAAAGAATTCGAAATTTCCGAGTGATTTTAAGCTGCTATAATATTTTACTGAATTTATTTATTTATTTATCTTTTTTTTTTTTTGTATAACTTACCTCAAGCTGTTCTGAGGATCGAACTCGAGACAGGGCCGTAACTATAAACTTGGAGGCCCCGGGTAAAATTTCATAGTGAGGCCCCTCGATATGCCTTTCTTTTTATATGCTTGCGAGGGGTATTCAAATAAGACAAAAATTTGTTTTTATCCATTGGTCCATGTAATGGTAACAAAACTAGCTGGAAAAGGTTTATTAAACCAAACGTCCAAGTATTTATCTCGGTTATACAATTAACAAATTTTTAAATGGATTTTTTTATGATGCAAGTTTTGGAAATCAAATATTCGGTGAGCATGGCTGCAAAAAGAAGGTGAATAATGCAAAAGCAAAATACAATAACAGTGCAATTTCTAAAAAAAAAAGTATGTTTATTAAAAACTAGCAGGCTAAGCCCGCTGCGCTGGTCTATTTTTCAAAACAAAACATGAATCAAACAAAATATTGAATATGATTGCGTTTTTTAAAGCAACTTTACCTCGAATGCTCTTTCACATTTCTGAAAATCATACAAAACGCCAATATATTTAAAGATAGAAAACCAACGATTATAAATGCACCAAAAATGCATTAAAAGTTAGCAAACAGCTGTTTCGAATCTACTGTCGAGATTCTTCATGAGTGCAAAACTCAGTAAGCTAGAAAAAACAAAACTGAGCCAAAAATAAAAACAACAACAATGGAATCAAGGCCCGTTGACGCCAAAATATATTAAAATAATAATAAAATATTATTTTGTTGTATCAGCTTATGCATTCGATAAAATTCGGGCTTTTAAGAAAAAAATATCTCAGTTGACCATTTATTGTAGAGTTTGATAGATAAATGAGGCAAGTATGAAAAGAGCAATTTAAATATTGTCTATTCACCATACTTCTAAAATAGCGAGCATTATGATCGCAGAGATTGACCATTGAATTTAAACAATTTTCAAGTGATTCATTTTCATTTGATAGTTTTTGAACTCCAAACCTCTCAACTTGAGGATATGGGTATCTGTGGAAACCTTAATACATCCTCTATCAATATTATGGTATATTTCGCAACGTACATCTGCTCTTGATAAATCTATTACAGTGTTCCGTTTTTGGAATGCAGCAGAATAAATAAAGTTAAATAAAGTTTTCCTTGAAAAATAAAGTGAATGTTTTTTGAATGTGTGAAATTCATTTTTTGATACAGATGTCATATTCGCATCACGTTGGCGTGATTGAAACAAAATGAACATTTTATGCCTCTTATGCTAACCCAGCTTTGTTTTTAATTTATTAATGAAGTATTTATTTACTTTCATTTGCATTTTAAAATGATACAAAATGTTATGCTCTATACATAGAAAAGTAAAATAGAAAATAGAAATGTATCTGTCATTTGAAAACGAAGTTTCCATTAAAGTGGTGCCAGAAATGTATCACCCCAACGTGGTGCATATATGACATTTGTGCCTCTTTCTTACAACATGGGTGTGTGCAATTGCACCTAAATTTAGTAATTTAGCTCTATTTTGTAATAACTGGAGTTTATACAATGTACGGTACTACTTGATTATTCTGTCGAGAAAAAAATTAATAGCAGATTATAGGAATAAATGTCAATAATCGATGATCGTAAGTATGATAGCAATTGATATTACACGTGATGCACGTATTGTTTTACGTCATACGTGCTTTTTAATTCAACTTTTAATTTGTATTTTTTATTTATGTTTATTGTTCTTTCGCTATTTAAAATGAATTTATGTAAATTTGAATAGTTTGGCGAAACTGGCCGACGTGTTAATCAAGTAGCACTCAATTTACATTTGAAAATACCATATTTCACAAAAAACTCCATCACAAACCCGGATTTGCAAAATTTCCTTCCTATACCAATGCGGCAAAATCCTCGTTTTAGAATAGCGAAAAAATGTGCATTTTTAAAAATTATTTTCGTTATTTTAAAACGAAAATATTAATAAATAAAAAAAGTTACTATAGCACTAAACGATTTATAGAATTTCTAAAAAGAAATTGAAAGTAAATAAACAATTACAGAAACAACTATTGCTGGGTTACCATATCAGGCAAAATAACACCGTTTTGGCGATAGTCAGATACCTCAGTGCGTATATAATATCTGTGTCAAACATGTTTGGAAAAAACAGTAATCGTTATTTATACAGCATGTTTAAATACTGTAGTATAGTGAAAAAAATGTGTACATGGCATATACGCACCACATTGGAGCGTTTTTTTTTTTTTTTTTTTCTTCTTCTGATGCCGATTCGGAGAAAATTTTGTTTTCAAATACCAGTTACATATATAGTTTACAATTATTTTCTGTTATTTTAAATAGAAAATAACAACACATTTTAAAAAGTTTAGTTAATAATTATAAAACAAAACTATTTATATCCTTTAAAAAATAAAATAAAATAAAATAAAAATTTATTAATAAATAAACAACAGCCAGGTTACTAAGTGAGGCATAAAATCGCCATTTTATTGCAGTCGCGCAAATGTGGCGCATGTATGACAAATGTGCCTAGATTAAAATAGTTTATATAACTGGAAAAAAAAGAAAAAAATGTAAATAGGCAATTTATTAATAAATAGACAATAACATCCGGGTTGCCATATCAAGCAAAATAATGACACTTTGACGTCAGTTAATTACCTAGATGTATATATGGTATTGGCGTAAGAGACGAATCGCACCAATGTAGTGCGTATAAAATATCTGTGCCAAAAAATTTTTTAAAAGTTGCAGTTAAATTATTTTACAATATCTATGTATGTGGAAAGACATTTACCCTAAAATTTAAATATTATTCATTTTTGTGGTATTAACTGCTATATGTGCATTTAAGTTAAATGTAAAATTGTTTCCTAAAAATGCTCTCACTCATTAAAAGAGAGAGAGAGAGAGAAAATAGTTCTTGCGAACAACGCTTTTTTTTTTTTTTTTTGGTTTAGAATCGCATTGATTGGCGGCAAAAGTAGATTGAAACACCCAAATGAACAAACAACATACAAACAACAATTGGAGCCTTTTAAAAATATTAATTCTGCGAGTTTCTTCTGTAAAACACATAACGGGAAAATTAGATTTAAAAATATTTTTTTTTTTAAAAAAGAAAAAAAAATACTTATGTTTTACCTAATGAAATTTTTGAGATGTTTTCTTTTAATCTGGCTCGAAAGAAATAAATAGCCAAATATTGTGTCACTTCAAAACTTTCTTTCACATTGAGTTACTTTTTAAATATTATAAATATTCCTTTTTTTTTTTTTTTTTCTTTCGTTAAAGATAAATATTTTCCTTTCATAATATTATTTTGCATTAAATGGATTTTTTCTTTTTATCATTATTTATTTTAAATCAATGAATTAACAGGTTTTTTATCGAAATGTTTATATTATTTTCCATTAGAGAAAGCATTTCATTTCTTTTTTGAAATATAATTATCGCCAAAAAATTAGTTGTTGCAACCCTTCCGTCAAAAATAACCGAAAAATACGAAATTTAGTACGAAAAATCAGAGTTATCCCTGTATATTTGTATCATAAACTTCCGCAAAAATATTTCCTATCGAATGATATAATCTGCAAAAAAATCCATCGGGTAGTTTTTGAAAACACTCGTTTGGAAGTTTCAGAATTTCTGCTTTATAATATATATGATTTATAAAATCAAATATTAAAAATACATGGTAAAATATTTGCTATACTGTTGTTAACATAAAAAAACTTAAAACAGTAATTTTTATTAAGTTTAATTTTTCAGTACAAATACAGAAATACAGGGTGATCCAAAAGTCAGGAGAAACTTTACAAATGAATAATTCGAAAACGAATCAAGATACAAAGATACGGTTTGCACCAAACGGATGTAAAAGAAACCAGGTTTTGTGTGGCAACGAAAAAATAGTTCTGATTTCGACCAGCAGATGGCGCTATAGTGATTAATTGCGCCAAAAGATGATTTACAAATGAAAAAAATGTTGACAACTAAATTACAGTTAATTAGTACACTGTAAAAAAATTCTGTAAAGGTACTAAACTTTTTCTAGGAAACTCGGATTCCTAGGACTTTCCCTGTAACGGTAACAGCGAAAATTCAAGTTTTAGAATCGGTTACAAGAATTTTTCCTGTTATCGTTACATGAAAATTTCTTGGAATCCTAGTTTCCTAGAAAATGTTTAGTACCTTTACAGATTTTTTTTTACAGTGTACTACAATAAATGTTGAATGTGCTTTCTATCATTCAGAAATACAGCTGTGAGATGAGGCACCTCACGTTCACAGCATAGAGTAGCACTTCTTGTGTTATTGAAGACACATTTTGACGGATGGCATCTTTCAGTGCAGCTAATGATGCCGGTTGGTCGCATACTGTAAAAAAAAAATCTGTAAAGGTACTAAACATTTTCTAGGAAACTAGGATTCCAAGAACTTTTCATGTAACGATAACAGGAAAAATCCATGTAACTGATTCTAAAACTAGAATTTTTGCTGTTACCGTTACAGGAAAAGTTCTTGGAATCCCAGTTTCCTAGAAAAAGTTTAGTACCTCTACAGAATTTTTTTTACAGTGCAGTACACTCCTGACTTCAATGATCCCTAGAGCCAAAAGTCCCAAGGTGTCAGATCGGGAGATCTTGGAGGCCATGCGTGATTAAAGTAGCGACTGATAATGCAACCCTCGCCCAAATATTGAACGTAGCAGGCGTTACACAGACAGAACAATACGAGGTGGTTCTCCATCTTGAATAAAGATGACTGTTTGGAGCGGCTGTCCTGTCGCGCTTGCAATTCAGAAATCCGACAGCGCCATCTGTTGGCCACCAATAGAACTATTGTTTTCGTAGCCACACAAAACCCGGTTTCTTTTTCATCCATTTGGCACAACACACATCTTTGTATCTTGATTCGTTTTCGAATTATTCGTTTTTAAAGTTCGTCCTGACTTTTGGATCACCCGGTACTATAGTCATTTTTTAGACACTAAGCATGTAATGAGAATTAAATCAATTTAATGGTGTGAGTAAGCTATAGTACAGAAAACGCCTATCATAAAGAAATGATTTTTATTCAAATGAATGGGAATAATAATAATAAAAAATTACATTTTAGTTAGTCGTTATTTAGAACTAGATTAAACTAGTGGAAAACTTTTAATTGACAATTTAAAGTATAACTTTCTAAATAAAAATATAAGGAAGATTTAAGATATATAACTCATATTCAAAATATTAGATTTTTTTTTTTTAACAAATTGAAAATGTTGTTTGGTAATTTAATGTCTTTTAATGCAAATATGGAAATAAAATTTTTATTAAGAATTCATTGATGATTAAATTTATTTATTATATTAAAATTAATGTTATTTTCGAAAAAATTAATTGAAAAGAACTATTTTGAAAAGTCAAAATATAAAAATATTTATTCAAGTGGTTGGAAATGCAGTCGAGTCTCTATATAACGCAATCCATCGTTCACTCAAAAAATTCGTTATATGTAAAAATTCGTTTAATAGAGAACAACGAAAAGTTTTTCATTTAATGTGTAAATTTTGAAAGAAAATTGTTTTTCAGCTATATATATAAGGTTTAGAAATGTTCAATGCTATATGTTAATATTATATATTTTATTTTATATTTATTTAACAGTTTCGAAACAGAAAATGACAGACGCAAAAACAGATACTAAAGAATGTTCCGAGTTGCGACAAATAACAAACATCCTCTCTAAATTATACACTGTTAAAAATCTGCACCATCTGCTGCAGCGTCACTCCATTGCTTTTATAGAATATCTGTATTCTGACCAACGAGAATGTCCCATAATACAGTGAAGTAACTGTTCTTTATAAAAGTGTGGAATGACGATGCAGCAAATGGTACAGATTTTTTAATAGAGTAAGGAGAGTTAGCATTGGTCGCAGACATCTTATGTAGATTTCTACTCCTATCTTTCCTCTGACGTTTAGATAGAGGAAAACGTTTTCAAAATGACGATCCTTTCATCAATTGACCCCCCCCCATAATCCCGTCAATATCTCTGCTTTACTATCCAGACTAAAAAAACAAAAAATATTTCCCACACTGTAAAAAAAAAAAATCTGTAAAGGTACTACACTTTATCTAGGAAACTGGGATTCCAAGAACTTTTCCTGTAACGGTAACAACAAAAACTCAAGTTTTAGAATCGGTTACATGTATTTTTCCTGTTATCGTTACATGAAAAGTTCTTGGAATCCCAGTTTCCTAGAAAATGTTTAGTACCTTTACAATTTTTTTTTACAGTGCAGGTGGCTATAAAATAATTTTATCTTTTAGGACGCTTTTTCATAATTGCAAATCGCACCTTTAGCAAACAAATGTTTGAATATTTTCCATACACGTCTGCTAATCTTTGTTGAAACAAAGTCAGGCGTGACCGTTCAAGAATCCAATAGACGCTATGTCAAGAAGAACATTTTTTGAAGGGGGCGGATGGAGGTGAACGCCACTTTTGGACATAAAGAATGAGGCAGAGGAATCCTATTATGAAATATAACCAGGAATGAGCAAAGAAAAATGGATTTCACAAATACTTTCAATTTAAAGTATTTTCTGAACAAAACATCTCTGAAAAAATCGTTATATAGAGATATATACAGTGAAACCTCCAAATAAGGGACACTCCGAATAAGGGACACCTCTATTTAAGGGACAAAACTTATGGTCCCAGTCCCTTAATATAGGACGTGTAATGTATTTACCTCTGAATAAGGGACACTCGATTTAAGGGACACTTGAAAATGAGATTAAAGGGACTGGTTTTTGCATTTTATGCAATGTAGTCTGTGGTGAAAATTAAAATACATATTTTTGTGAACTTATAGACAGTCATGTTAATACAGAGTAAATACGACACAGTTAACGACAATTTATTTACCTACAATTCTGATTCGACATCAGTGCGTTTATCCGCATTGAAAGTATTGCTGAAAATTGTGAGGATTATTCTGAAAGTGGAGAATAAAAGAAAATTGTGAAACAAAAACAATACAGATGCTTAAACGCTGTTCTCAAATCCAAAAGAAGCAACTTTTAAGATATAAGTTTTAATTTGTTTTTATTCAGAAATACCTGAAACTAGTTAGTGTTGTTGTTCAGAAAATATGTAATCGACCAGTTTTTTCTTTTTCTTTTCTTTTTCTTTTTTGCAAATGTGATAGATTTTTCAGAAAGTATAATCAAAGTGGGCGTTTTGAACCGAATTGCCACGCGAAAGAAGAATAACTCCTCAAGAAAGGGTAAAAAAAAGTCTTTGTCACGTGATCAAACTCGTTTATAACTCAATAGATAATTTACTTGACGAAAAATTGAAAACACAGTTCAATTCCAAATCGCTTCCAGAGTCAAGCGTTCCAATTTTAATTGTGTCAAAACATTTTTCACTTGCTGAGCAGATCAGTTGAGATTTGTTGCCTTAAAATACACAAAACAATTGAATACTTTTTTTTTTTTTTTTCTTTTTTGGTAAATACTGCTGGTAATGAAGAACTAAAATTTTGAAGTATGATAAATGAACACTTGAAAGGTTTGTACTGAAAAATTGAAATTTGCAAAATTGAAATTTGCTCTTGGCTAATTACTTCAAATAAAATTCTTTCAAATTTTTTATACTTTTTGCATGCACACATTTTGCAAAACAACAAATCAATCATTCTACAAATCATTTAATTATTTAGTAATTAATTGAAAATTTTAATTGGTTAATTCTCTTTTTTTTTTTGTCTAATTAACGTAATTTATACATTTAGGGTACATTTATATTTCACCTTTAATGCTTTGTTATTTTTACAGCCTTCTTAACGATTAATTAAAAATACAAAAAACTCCGAATAAGGGACACCTCTATTTAAGGGACAAAAGTTCCGGTCCCATAGGTGTCCCTTATTTGGAGGTTTCACTGTATTTCGTTATATGGAGATTTTTACAATGTAATTATGGAAAAATTTACTGTTCCGACAAAAAATTCGTTAAATAGAGAAATTCGCTGTAAGGAGTTTCGTTATAGAGAGACTCGACTGTATTAGAATATTTCACATTAAATCTTCTTTAATTCTCCCCATTTCATAACTGGTGGTATCACTGATTAAATTTAGACGATTTTATTTATAATCAGTATTCTTTTTGCAGTTTATTTGCTTTTTCGTCTTAAAATGGATCGTGTAAGTGATATTCCTGAATCTATTTAACTTTGTAAAAAAAAAAAAAAAAAAAAAAAAACTTTTTCCTGTTAAAAAAAAGAGGTTAATAATCGATTTAATTAATGTTAATTTTCAACTGTATGTGTATTAGATTTTTCTATGAACACTGTTCAGTTACATTTGTAATTATATATCCCATTCAGAATGAAAAACTAGTTGAACAGAAGAACAAAAATAAATTTAAACATCCTGTAATCAATAGATGATCATCAGAACTTTAGTAATGAACATCCTACACTGTAAAAAAAATCTGTAAAGGTACTACACTTTATCTAGGAAACTGGGATTCCAAGAACTTTTCCTGTAACGGTAACAACAAAAACTCAATTTTTAGAATCGGTTACATGGATTTTTCCTGTTATCGTTACATGAAAAGTTCTTGGAATCCCAGTTTCCTAGAAAATGTTTAATACCTTTACAATTTTTTTTTTTTTTTTTTTTTTTTTTTTTTTACAGTGTACAAAAATAAATGTTTGTATTTACCACTTAATCGTCGCGCATGAGACATTCACGGGTTGCAAGCTTCACGGTTTTTATTCAGATTTTTTATAGAATGTTTTTTTTTCAAAAAAGTGGTGGGAATAATGAATTTGAATTTTTAAACCGTAATTTAATGCGACCATTCAGGGGTTGAGCATGAAGGGAAATAATAAATGAAACACAATATTAAAACTTAAAATGCACATACATTAAATTAAAATTTTTATAATGTATATACTTATAATGTATAATAATGTCGAAACAAAGTAAAAAAAAAAAAGGAAAAAAAATCTTGTTATTAAAAGTACATATGAAATGGCAGAAAAGTGGAAGAAACCGTTGTACCGAAAAAATTTAAACCCAGGACCGTGCGAAGCGGGGGACAAAGAGGGCGGTCACCCTAGGCGCGGAAAGTGAAGGGGTTCCAAATTTATACAATCAAATGGATTCGTTTCTTCTTTTCTTGTAAAAAAAAAAAAAAAAAAAAAAAAAAAAAAGTATGTATATATATATATGCATATTAGGAACTTTTTTGTGATATAAACATACATTCTTAAAATAGCATGTGATTTCTTTCTTAGTATCCAAAAGGGGTTAAAAGCTATTAGATTGTACTGTACATACATTTATTTCACATCTGTTTATTAGATACCTTTTGCTAAAATATAAATGAAATGTTATCTTATATTACTTATACTTGTTAAAATTAAACCTTTTAAAGTTGTAAAGTAAGCACGAAATATGTAGTCAATAGAATTTATTTGTGTTTTTGTACTTTGCAATTTTGCACTTGTCACAAAGAGTGGTGTGTGCGTTGGGGGGGAAGGGGGGGGGGGAATTAAAACTTTGCACCGGGCGCAGTTTTTTTTTTTAAATGCACGCCGCTGTTTTAACGTACACAGTATGATAAGCCCAAAAATGACTAAAAACGTAGAATTGGGCAACTCTATTCGACAGGCACCTAGCGGCAACACAATTTTTACCGATCCCACTGAAGCTAGCACTAGGGAGAAAATACGGACATCTGATTGGTTGAATACTTTAAAGAGCGTTTTGTTCAGGTTCATTTTTGAGTTTATGTAACTTAAGAATAAGTTTCTGCTTAAAAACCTTTTGGAAGATTTAGTTTGATATTTTTTTTTCGGTTTTCTGTATTTATTAATAGATAAGAAGAAAGATTTTCTAGAATTTTTTAGACGCTTTTTATATTATTCAACCGATCAGAAGCCCATATTTTCTTCCTTATACTAGCTTTGCTGGAATCGACAAACATGCTGGCGCAACATGACGCATTCGATTCGACATTCTGCTGTCTGCTCTAGAGCTGCTTTTGCATGCAAAGCGTATGGAGTATATCGACGGACACGCAAAACATTTAGTTTAGCACTTTGATTTTTTTTTTATTACTAACTTTTAGCTTGGTGCTGGGCATTTTATAGGAAATTAAAATAGAAACTAAAATCAATAGATTTTTTAACCATCAGTTTGGGGCCCCTCAGGCTTGGAGGCCCCGGGGCAGTATCCCGGCTGCCCCGGCGGTAGTTACGGCCCTGACTCGAGATCTTTTGATAGCGGTATAAATCCTTACTGACTGAGCCAAAGCTGCTGACTCCGGCTTGTACAAAGTTGTGGGAAAATCTGTTGTGCCCTTTAAAGATTTCCTTTTAAATGTATTCGTTAGAATATTTGTAAACGGTTTATTTTATTTTATTTTAGACTGATGTCTAATACTTATTATTTTTAAAACCAATTTTATTTTTTAACTAGTTTAAATTTAAAAAAAGTTACTGTTTAAAATCATTGTTTTTTTTTCGTTTTTTACAAAAATAATGTTATAGACAATTTTTTGAAATTGTCGTACACTATTTATTTATTTTTTGACTAATTAGTTAAAAGTTATTTTTTATAAGAAATAAGAGAAAAATAAACAGAAAAAATGTAATTTAAAAGATATTTATTTTATGTTTTTATTATTTAATCGCACCACTGGGATTCGAACCCACAATCTGCGCTCGCAGGCGTTTAGAGGAGTGGTACCTTGACCACTCGGCCACGGAGCTTCGAGCACGTCCTATTCGAAAAATTTAATTCATTCTTGAACTTACTTTTTGAGAAAGTTTGTCTTTACACTGTTAAAAATATGCCTGTGAAATTACTGAGAATCTATGGGTAATCGTGACCTTATGTAAAGTCTTATGTAAAGTTATCTATTACTTTAGAAAAGCAGAGATTCTTTTAAATAACAGAGACGCTATTCAGTAAATTTGCTGTAGACGCTGTAAATTAACATCGTTAAAAATACACAAGACTCAGTAAATATATTTTAATAATATTAATTTAATTTTCTATTGGAATTCATTTAGTGAATTATGGGACTTCAAAGAATTCGAAAAATTTCGAGCAAACTTGAACTGATGTATCGTTTAAATTTTACACAACTCCTGTCTAGTCATCATGGGCTTTAAACCAAAGACCATACTATAGGAGAAGAACGACTTACTAAGCGAGTTACGGGAGCTGTTCCTGTTATCTACAAAGGATGTTTTTTATGATTCAATAGAGAAAAATCTATTATACTTTTTTTTTCAAATATTTCGCTTGAAATATATTCGTTAGAAATTTTGTATAAAATAATGCCAGTTATTATTTTTTAAATAAATTTTAATTTTTAAAAAATAGTTTAAGTAAAAAAGAAAAAAAAATCAATGGATTTTTTAAAATGAAAAATTTTAATCTAGCTAATTTTTTACACCAACAATGTTTTAGAAAAATTTTCGAAGTTTTCGCACACTAATTTTACTTTTTAATGCGCTTAATTTTTAAAATTATTCTTACAATAAAGAATTTTTTAGTTACTAATAAGAGAAAAATAAACAGAGAAAAAAAATATAATTTCTAATTTAAAAGTCATTTTTTATATTTTCATTATTTTATTCATTACACAATGTAATGTTTTTAGAAAATAAATATATTTTTTATAACACATTTACCGATGTCGCAATAATAATAATAATAGCATTATAATAATAATAATAATAGATTTGAAGTAATGCTACGCAATTTACATTTTAGATTGCCAAGAATCTGTCATATGGTGATGAAAACAATCGCAAAGTGATTGTCAATAAAAATCCCCACTAACACTGAGCAGACAATTTTTCCCGTTCAAAATATTTGAATATAAAAATATTTTTAAATAAAAATATGGAAATTCATGGAATTATATACGAGTATAAGATAAGACAAATGTCTGTAAAATGTGTTGACCGAAAAATTGTATTGAATGCATTTAACCGAGACCTAGTGTAAATTTACAGAGATTCTCGTCTTTTTTCCCTTTGTGCTTTTATAAAAATTTTTAATAGTGTAGACTACAGTCTATTTATTATATTAATTCTATAGAATAACTAAAATGAATCCAAATAATAAAATATATTTTAAGAAGGCACAATAAAATAAAACATGTACTTCGATAATGAATTTTAAAAAATCAAGAAAGTTGTTTTGAATAACAATAATTCATTGAATGTTTATGAATTTTGTTTAATTCAGATCTATTTCACTCACAAATATGCTCAAATTTTATTACTGGCTATACTGGCTGGTCTTTGGTCCTTGCAGTTTTATTTTTGTCCATCCCCCCTTCCCTGCTCAAAGAAAAGTTTTTATTCTTTGTAATGACAAAATAAAATCTTTGTAACAATCTTTGGAAAGACAAGATAATTTGGAGTTTTCGCCCTTGAAAAATATTTCATATCCTTTTATAGAGTATTTGAATAATTTGAGGTAATTCGATTTTTTTTTTTTTTTTTTTTTTTTTTTTTTTAACTGGCAACACTGGATGTGTTTGCAAACAACTGTTTTTGTGTGTCAATTTTAACCCTCCAAATTTTCTGTAGAGAAACAATCTGGATAAAGACTACAGATAAGATAAGTGTCAAAATATTACCTTTAATAATTTGTAACCCATATGTGATCATAGTTTTCCTTTGAACTTTTTATTTTGAGAGGAAATGCTTACGTTTTCATAAAGCTTAAATGAAGACTAAGAATGCGGGGATACTTTATGCCACGCCTCTTTTAGTCCGAAAATACGTCCAATCACTCAGAAATACTTTTTGTACTGCTAAATCTCTTAAAAAATATTTTAAGTAAAATTTTTTCCCACGTACTATCATAGCAAAATGTTACATTAATTGTTTTTGTTCCAGTTGCTGAGGATAACATGACAATAACTGTTAATCGTTCCTTTAACAAAAATGGCTTTATTGTGTTTAAATGGTTAAAAAAATGTTTATTAAGGTTGCAGCATTAATTCATTAGCAGACGCTTTTTCAAGGGGTTTTATATGAGAAAGTATTCATTTTATATGAAAGTGAGTGAATGAACCAAAGAAGCCTCCAGCAGGGACTACAGACTTCCAAAACTTAGTTACTTCCTAAAAATAGTTAAAAAAAATTAAATTCCGCTTTAACCGATTGAGGGGCAAGCAATAATGCCTCTCTAATACTGAATTCTTACCGAAGTAATCGAAAAATCATACTCCCTCTGTCCCAAATTAGTTGCGACATTTGGATACTTTTGTACTAATTATTGATAATAATGATTTTATGGTTTTGATTGAACATTTTTCAGATACTTCAGGATGATATGCTATCAACCAATAACATTTACTTACCAAACATTCCTTCCATCTTTTCTTAAATCAGTATCTAAATTAATACAAAGTTTGCGGTCTCTTAACCCTTTAACGCGCAGTGTTGCCGGGTCGGCAACACCTAACGTTCCCCCTGTTTAGAGACACAAAAACACCGTGAATATTTCAAAAACTACTCTAATGGCTACTTTAAATCTTTCTTATGAGTTCTAGATGGCTGCACCACAGAGATCAAACTCTACTGTTTTTAAATAATAGGTAAAGTGTTTTACTGTAACACGCGCTTCACAGCAATGCTCTTCTCACAGCACTTATCAATGCTTTACTTATGGGAGGTCACCACTTCGGCGACATCTGTATAATTAAAATGGTTAGTGCAATCTTTACAAAACAATACCTGTGTACTCCTCTAGGCCTAAATAGATTGCCTAATTTTTTTTTTTTTTTTTTTTTTTAATTCCAACTTTAAAGAGTAGTGCGCCAGAAAGGGTTAAGCCACGCCCAGTTTTTAAGGATTCTCCCATCAGTGATCACACAGAACTATCTTCTATCTAATGGATCGGGATTTCATTAGGAAGAAAATAACTTTTGGCTGATATAATGGCTGCGGAATCCTTGGGAAATGGCACATGGGTTAAAAACGTGCGAACCCTGCAAATTTTCTTCGAAAATTTTGTCGAAAAAAAAAATGTTCTTTTTGCAGAAATTAAAAAATGAGAATAAAAATACCAAGTTGTAATAATTTTAATCACAAATAAAACAAAATTTAAATCATATTTAAAGAATTTTTTGCACATAATATAGCTTCGGGATTACATACCAGGTTTCGCGGAAGAAGATTTTGACGACGAAGATTTTCCTTGTTGAGATGGATTATTTTGTACGAGTTGCCTCCACCTGACATCATAATGTTTTCCATACACGTTTGTAGGGTTAAAAAAACATCATCAAGCTTTTCTACTTCTATGTTTTCAAAAGCAACTTTAACAGCATCAATTAAATGTCAATATTGTTTACGGGCATCTGATGTTGCAATGATTCTATTGCGTTAAAAAACCCAGATCAAGCACATTTAAATCCGGACTA
Organism: Maratus speculifer; assembly: GCA_964019185.1. Classification (NCBI taxonomy): domain Eukaryota; kingdom Metazoa; phylum Arthropoda; class Arachnida; order Araneae; family Salticidae; genus Maratus; species Maratus speculifer. The sequence continues at coordinate 271,571,274 of OZ025289.1, read as the reverse complement.
TTTAGAGGTTGACACTGTAATTGTAAATTCCATCCATCTTTTAAGCATTCTTTTGTGATACTAAGATCATTTTCTGACAAATGGGGCTTGGCATTGTCCTGTTGAATGTATATGGGACTCGATTTTTCACTAATTGGAAACTTTTCACGTATTGCCGGCAAAACTCTTTCTGTAATCTTTTTTCGGTTTCTTCCTTATTAACACATTCGACAACTTTTGTCACAACAGTTCCTTTTGCGCGATTTTTAGAATTTCTTTTGGCATTTTCAGAGTAAACAAAAGGCCATATTCCAATTTTTCCATCAAGCATTTCGTTTCTATTTAGATCCCATCTTGGCCTTACTACCGCTGTCATAAACATTAGTACTTTGGTATGAAATCTTTTGCTTTGTCAATGCCTCAAAGGTTCGGTTTCATCCAGAGTGAGGTAAAACGAATTACTAGTTTTCGTATATGTAAAACCATTTTTCATCGATATGTATACGATCCAATATTTCCGAAAAGTGTCCATTATTTTGAACATGTTGTAAACAAAATCGTATTCTGTCTAGCTTGTTTTTTTCTGTTAGACTAGACTTGATTGCTGATGAAATACGCTTCAAAACGTTTCCATCTTTGACAATTCTGTGTAATGATGATTTAGGAATATGAACAGCACACGATAAACTTCGCAATGTTTGTCTTCTTCTAAGTGGGACATCTTTGATTTTGTTTAGTTGTTGTGAAAAATCTTTTTTTCGTCCGCATTTACCAGTTTTTTGCGATTTTACATTGTAAATTTCATTATCATTTATTTTTTATGTCTTTGCCAGCTTCCACAAACGGGAGATAGTACTACGATGAACATTAAATTTGATCGCTGTTGCATTTATAGCACCCTGACTTAATCGATCATTCTTCAAACATTGGAGTAAAAATTGCAAAACAGAGTTGCGCTCTTTATCATTTAGTTCCTTCTTTACGGTAATTTTTAAATTATTATTCATATTTACTGTCATCATCACATCACTTTTTATTGCAAACACTTCATATTCCACTTAACATCGCATTAAACAACCAACATGCCTCGTTATACTCATTGTAATAAAATTTTCCTGGTGTACATGTATTAAACTGCATCGAAAGTTATTTATGACTCCGCCTACTTCAAATGTCGCAACTATTTTGGGACAAGATTTTCGACCTAAATGTCGCAACTAATTTGGGACAGAGGGAGTATTTAAAATAGGGAAAAGCAATTTCTGAGTATTTTGCACCCCAAGGCTAAAAGTATAAAATTTCGTTAAAAGTTTCTGGTGCGAATGTTGTTTAAATTAGGTGCAATAAAATATATCCCACCGCCTCTCAAGGGGTTAAAACCATGCAGCTTGCTTCATTATTTCATGTTAATTGTTTACGACATGTTAATTGTTTTTTCATGTATTTCTACTTCGACGTAGAAAAATCCTATATAGTATTTTTTAATAATGGAAATTTGAATGGAACTAGAAAAAAATGGTCGAAAGTAGCCCTGGCTAACGGTATTGATCTCTCTAGAGTCCAATTTTTTCGGTTCCAGTACTTTCACTCCTAAAATTATTTTATGAATCTGCGTTTCAGCCGCAGTCAGGTACTGTCTTCTCTCCTGCTGTAGTTATAAATAAGTTACCGCTGTTTTTTAAAATAGTTACATTTACACGTGCACCAGATTTTATCATTCTATTTTTATTTGATTGAAAAAAGCAAAATTTCTTAACAATAACAATAATTATTATTTTGTTTATGAACGGAGTAGAAAATTTCATTTATACAGGGCTGCTACAGGCGACTTTTTTTGTATTCTATTCGCACCTATATTTTTCTAATAAAAATTTTGAACTATATTTTTCTTGCAAATATTGTCAAAGTGTGTGTCAAAGATTTCTGCTTAGACAAACTGGTGCTTGTGTAAATTAAAAAATAGTCGCCTATGGCATCCCTGTATATAAAACAATTGGAAAAAAAACAAAAAACCCACAACTTCATAAAAAGAGTATATATACGAAATATAGTACTTCTAGATATAACCTAATTCTAAAGTGTGAGTTTTTAGCATCTCATTTATTTTTAAATTGCTATTTTAATCTTTTAAGAAAATAATATTTGTAAATAAATAAATAAAAAAATAAATAAAAATAAATAAGGCCTATCCGAATTTTTTTTTAATTTAAAAAGCAAATTTTTCAAGACTGAATTTTTCTTTAATGATGTAATTTTTAAAATGATTATCGGTATTATTATTTCAACATCAAATGATTCTAAGGTGATCCTTTGCAACGCTCATTAGTCTTTTTAAAATAAATTCTATTTCAGTCATTTCCTCTTTCAAATCCAATTAGTTAGGAAACATTGAGTTAGCTAACAATGTAAAAAAATTTATTTTGGTTATATATATATATATATATATATATATATATATTAATGATTTCAGAAATTTTGGTTTTATATTTCACAGAAACTCGAATTTTACTTGTTTCTACTATGAATTTCTTTGTTATTAAAGGTAATTTGATGCTGAGATAAATTTTATATCATTACAATTCAACAGAAGTTATTAAAATAAACATATACTGACTTATTAGTGTTGGCTTTGATAATATTACAAAACGTTTTTAAAGCAATAGTAATAATAATAAATATTTTATCTCAAAAATATAGCTTTCGCACTTTTATTTATGTATGGCAATATCTTTTGTTTTTTTAATAACTTACTTCTTTATAATAGTTACATTTTCTGCTGATAGATGTCAATTCTTGAATTGCTCCTTGCACATACTTTATAAATGATATATTATATGTATTTTATGTTATAAACAAAAGTTTAAAATTCGGTTTATTTCCTTAGTAAATTTGTATTATATAATTTTAAAATATCGTTAAGAGTCAGAATGCTTTGGCACTGAAAACGATACGCTAAAGGCTACCGAAACTAGACTGCTCAAAATTTACCCATTTTGGCGTTCGAAGATTGTTTAAAGATTTATATTACACTGCACCAAATTGCACATTAATAATTGAGTTTATTTACACATATATAGTTAATTTACTTACAAAATTTATTTTTGTATTAATACATGTTACATTCAGTTTAAATTTTATATAGTACATTTCAATTCAGAAAATTTTCGCCTGTCTTACTTAGTATTTTTCTTAATTCTCTTTTTAGCATAGGCTTTTCTTGGTTTTGAAGTGATAGTTGTAGTGGACTAGCGATTTTGCTTATAAAGGGTCTCTAGTATTTTGACTATGAGCATGACGTCAAACATTTAACCTCCGTGGTGTAAGAGAGTCTCCCCTATTCTATTTTACTCTAATTTTCCAAGATAGGTTTAAATCGCTTGGAGTCTACGGTTACTTGTTTCCGCTGTTATTTTGTGGAAATTAGGCTTTTCATACAGTTTGCAGATTAATAAAGAAAAGCGGAAATATGTATCTTCGGATTTGGATCGTGTCCTGCTCTTGGAATGATGAATACATCATGTCGGAGGATTCATAGTTAGTCTGTCCGTCACGTGTGTTTAATTGAAGTATGGGTTAGCACACAACCAACTTCATTAGAGCTCTTGGTTATTAGGATGGTGTTCATGACTTCATATTGCGCTGATCTAATCGGCAGAGACAGCTCTGGTTTGTAACACCCCTTGCTAGGACAGCTTTCTTGCGAAATTGGGTAGGTGAAGATTACATGATCTGACGTCATGATCTCCTTCCTAAGCCCCGCCTTAACAAGCAAAAGCTTCTGTGGCCTCTAGCTGGTCGGCCGTGGTTAGCGTCGCTGGTAATTGGCATAAAGTTTTTGCACTATCACTGAGCGAATAAAGGTTTTTCTCTGACAACCGCGAATTATCCCCGTTATTGAATTGAAAATTGTGCTAACGTTTCGTTTTGCAATTGAAAGAAGTATAATAGCTTAAGGAAATGGCTATCGACGTGAAGTTTCGAAGACTATATACGTTGAAGTTCGGATATTTTTTAGTTACTGGAGTAGTAAGTTATATATCTTAGTATTTGCCGCATACTTCAGGCAAAATTTGGAAAGCTCTCTATCATCCCTTTATACAAATTTAGGTTTTAGCCCTTTATCTACCGCATTCTGAATTCATGAAAATTTTACATTCTGAAGCCTTTTACGTAAATTGTTTAAACTAAATTAAAAGATTTAGATAATCATTTAATACATTTTTCAAGGATTTTAGAATGATTGAAGGATTCAGAAGGATTAAGTACATTTCAATTTACAGGGATTTTGTGCAATATTTATAACCTCACCTCAAATCTTTTATTTTAAATTGTTTTCTTAGTATTTTGTAGAATTATAAAATGTACAAATATGATGTTCTTACAATATAAAAATAGAAATATTTCCAAATTGAAAAATTCCCACTCCCCTCCCTCAGCGCCAAGAAATCTGAAAAGATACAAAGGCAAAAGAAATCATCATTTAAAAAAATTTTTTTTTTTGTGTAACCAATAATGCTTTTGAAACAAAATAAAGTAATGTACCTTTAATTTATTCTAAACAGTATTACAACTAATTGACGTATGAAAAGACTTTTATAACAAGTAATTTTAATGGTACTTATAAATAACGTCGATAGATAAAGGATTAATAAAGGTGTTTTAATAGTACTTACATACTGGAAAATGACAGAGTTACTACGAAGCAGTCTTACCAGTGTCATTACAAAATTAATTTCACAAATACAAGAAGTTGAAGTCATGATGTCCCCCCCTCTCCACCTGTTTTTACAGCATGTTTTTCTTCTTCTGGCGATAAAATAATCTGTCATTCAGTCAGGGTCATACTCTAATCTTTGTAGAGGACAACTCATGAAATACATCAGTGGAGAAAGTGAAACGAACATTTTACTTCTTTTATAAAAAGGACTCCTTCGAATTATCATTCATAAAACTCAACATTGGTCCGTCGCAACGGTTCACTGTTAAATTTTATTTTATTTTTTTATACTATTTATTTTCGTATTTGTATTAAAAAAAATCATGAAAATTTTGCTTGTTTTGAAAGAGATGAAAATGACACGGCATGAAAAACTGTTTAAGAGGACACTTTACTTAAAATTGTCGGAAATCTATTTTTCTTTTTTAATATTAAATAGAAGCTTGTATAATTGTAAATATTTTGACACCCTACTTTTACGCATACGGTAATTATATATATAACGAGGTATTGTAAAGTTTGTTAATACAATCAGCGCCCATACAAATAGCGCCCAGCGCCCATACCCATACAAATTAAAATTTTAAATGGCTTTTTCTTCATGATCATATTTTCTCCACTTTTCTATATTAAAAATGCTATCTTTTTTTAAACTTGCGATACAGATTTAAACTTTTTAGTACATATTCTTTATTATATATGTGATAAATCTGCTCATGGAATTAATCTTCAGGTTTATGTTATTTTTTGAAAAATAAAAGTACATAACGATGTGTTAGGTTTCACCATTTTACACTATGTATATGTAGTATATATACCAGTGAAAAATTATATTCAGTGTACTATTAGATGTATCAAAAAATCCAACGGAAGTTTTGTGTATGGCAAATTTGAAAATCTTAAGAAAATGAACAAAAATATAACATTTTTAAAAAGTACTAATGAATTTTAAAAATCCAAAGTTTTATAAATTTTCAATTAAGTATGCAGTTAATATATATATATATATATATTGAATATGTACTTTTAGTTAAACACTGAAATGCATTGAGTTCAACATTTAAATAATTTTAAAATTAACAAAAACAATTGTTGAAAAGTTAAACTATTACCTTAACATAATTTCTTTTCATAGTTAATTAAAAATGGCAATTATCTAAAAATACCCGTACATTTAAGTATCTTTTTGTAAAAATATTTTAAAGAGCTTGCTGAAAATGTTACTTGAAAAACAAATCTACATTCAAATTTCGTGATTGGAATACAAGTCTCAAATATTGTGAAAAATATCTGTTCCGTTCGTTTATCTGTATTAAAACAAAATATAGCAATTAATTTGAAAGACTGCGGGGGATAAAATGTACACTCTGATGCTCCGAAAGACAATTTTATCGTTCGACATTTAAAAAACTAATTTAATCTTTAAAGCTCTTGACAGAACCTTTAAGCTTTAATTTGGAGAATTTAGTGTAATGTTTTAAGATTTAAAGTGCACGAAATGGAAAGTTCTTCATAGCATGCTTTCGATTTCAACAAATTAAAGCCCTAATTTTTCTGAAATTAACCTTTGATATTTTCAAAAGTCTAGAATGATATAATAATTACATGCCAATTTTACAATTTAATTGTTTTTAAATAAGTGTTATTATCATGAAAACCATATCAGCTTGAGTTAAAATTCTTTTGCTTTAAATCTTTTATAGTTCATATTTCTCTATTTAAAAAAAAAAAAAAAAAAAAAAAAAAAAAAAAACCTTTTGAAAAAATTAAAATTAAGAAAATGAAAATAGCCAGCAAAACATAATTCTTATGATCATTCATTCAGATTTATTAATGTATAATGATCCATATTCGAGCTGTCTACGTAAACTATCGCCAAATAATGAAATATTATATTAAGAAATTAAAATATCCTGCTTAATTTTAAGTACATATCATAGATTTCATTTTTAGCATATAGTCTAATTCTATTGGCTAATTCCTTTTATTTTATTTTTTAGGGTTCCCTTCTCTCAAGACGAACATATGCTTTTATTTACAACTTTAATGAAAATGAGGGAAAGCTAACAAGAATTTCTATTACCTTACCTCTCTAATTTTGAAAATGAAATGATACTGATATGCGTGCACATTGTAGGATAGGTATAATTATAACTGCTTTTCATTTCAGCAAATTTTTTAAAATGAATTATTGAGTTTAGAATATTTTAGGCAAACCAAAACTTACTCCTGATACATTTCATGGAATGTGATTACACTTAAAAAATATTAATATTAAATTTATACGGCATTTAAAACGAAAATACTCTAAACTGTATGTATATAACTTAAAAGATGCATAATAAAAGTTATAAAAACTTAAAAATACATTTAAAGTACTTTTAAAAAAGTTCAGAGCATTTTTGACCGTCGCTTACGCGGTCTTCGCCAGTGAACTCACTGACCAACTTGGGCTACACGTATAATTAATTAATAATTATGAATATTTATGTATCAGTTAATTAAAGTTTGGGGGGATTTTCGTTTTAGATTTAGTTTTATACCGAAAATTGGAAGATTAGCGAAATTCGGTTATGATTTCGTTTTTGGACTTAATGGCCTGTTTTGATCTATCCTTGATAACAACACAAAATAAGGTTTCTGTGTAAAGACAAAAGTTGCACGCAAAATCCCTTGTACATGTAAGTATTTCATATTTAGCTCTCAGGCTATCAAAGCCTCAGAGATAACGCGCCCTTAGGTTCTGTGTGTGCATTTGTTTGTATAAATGTATTAACACGATAACTCTTGATAGAAATATCGGATTTACTTTAAATTTGGTATATAGATTTATACTTCTAAGACGCTTTCCTCTTTATTTTTTGGGGGAGGGGGCGCATTGGTTACGTATAAAGGGCTAAAAGGGGGCAAGTCCCCTTAATTTAGATAAATGGGTTTTTCATATAGAATTGTCCGATTTGCTTCAATTTGGCATGTCGATTTCGATTTGAAGGTTAATTGGTTAAGTATAAAATGAGAAATAGGGGAGCTAATCCCCCTTTAATTTGTTTTTCGAGGGGCATAATTTTTTAAAGTAAAAGTATACTAATATATATATATTTACTTCAAAATTGTATATTAGTTTACTAAAACTTTAGCATACTTTTATAAGGTATACTAATTATACAATTAGTGGTAATAACTTGTGAGCTCAATGCCATCAGTTTAACTGGCCGATTTTCTTTTTATTTGCATTGTACGTTCATGACTGCTCTTGAAAATATTTTTTTTTTGCAAATTTATTCACTTTACTTTTGCACACACATTTATCTTAAATAAATAACACATGATATACCCCAGTTCGCCAACCTACACAACTGGAAAAAAAGCTATATATATGTATATATATGTATTTATATATATATATATTTATCATCCAGACTTGATTAAATTTTTAAACAGAAAAATTCATCCAGACAATTTTTACTCAAAGTATATTTCAGATTTTTTTTTAATATGACGAGTAGTGTAAATTTAATATTCTTTTACGATCTCATTAAAAATATGCTTTTTAACTGAAGGAAATGTTAAAAAAAAAAAAAAAAAGAAAAAAAACTTAATACATATATATCTTTAATATCTCTCTCTTTGAAAACTAATAAAATAAAATAAAAATTCCATAAACCTTTTTTTTCAAATTTACATTTTTATCACAATGAAATAGAAATTATATTTCTCCTAAGTTTTAGATTTATTTATATCAAATTGTTACAGCGACAGTGTTCCAGTAAACATTGAAAGTGATAAATCCGTGGCCTAAAAAGCTTTCAAATCATCTGGGTATTTTCAAAGCTAAAGGAATATGATGACAAGTGACTCTTAGGACTTTCGTCGATGCATTTCACGTCAAGGTATCATCAATAACCATTTTGGGTAATCATAAATACAATTTTTCTGTTTTCACTGACAAGCTCTAAGTTTTTTTGTCTGTATGGTTATTTCAACTTGACATTTACTGTATTTAGACCATAATTATTTTCACATGTAATACAGGGAATAGGAGTGAAAAATAGTTATTTGCATGAAATCATTTATTTAAACGATTATATGAAGCAGATACGAAATTCTTACTTTCTTCTTCCATAATAGAAGAAAGTATATCGAATAAAGGTAAGGATGAAAACTTTTGGATTACAATAGTTTTTTCTATATATAAAAGAAGAAAGTATTGTACGCGAATTTTTTTCGATTTCCTGTTTGGGATTTCCGATAGGATGAGAAGTGACTGTTAGGATTTTCATCTATGCATTTCACGTCAAGGTCTCACCAATAACCATTTTGGGTAATCATGAATGCCATTTTTCTGTTTTCACTGACAGGCTGTAAGTTATTTTTGTCTGTATGGCTATGTCAACATAAAATTTACTGTTCTTAGACTATAATCATTTCCACATGTGATTATAGGAATATGAGTCACATAGCAATATAGTCATAATAGCAAATTTGCATGAATTCATTTATTTAAACTTTTATATAAAGGAGAAGAAATCCAGACAATGTGCTACAGGATACAAATATTTATTTTTTTCTGTTTATAAGGTACCCTGGGGTAATAACGCCACGTTAAGGTTCTACCAATTTTCACGGCTTAGTTTTAGATTGTATTTTTCAAACAAATATAGGATCTGATACAGCAACTCATTGACTATATATATATAATAAAATAATTTAACAGATATGTATTCATAAAATGTAATGGCGTTTTTTCTTGACCAATGCTACTTGGCGTTAATACCCATCTATATGGGTAATAACGCCATGCAAACAAAACTATATAAAATAAGATGGAATAATGGCATGTAGATTGCCCAATTCTAAAAATACAAACTCTACAGCTCTAGAAATTGACAAATTGCAGTCTAAGCTATTGAAAATGTACAATTTTTTTTTGTGACTTTGAAAGAAAAAGAAAGCTGTGGTGGTGGCGGGGGGAGAAGGCAAAAGAATATCAGATTCTAAGCTACTTTTTGCTTAAAAATGACCATTTAAATAGACTTATTAGAAACATTGCACGGATTATTTGAATCAGTATTTATATTCCCATGCATGCATTCTATGCGATATAAAATATTGATTTTTTTGTGAAAGTGAAAGAAAAAGGAGTGAGGGGGAGCTTCAACAGAATATAACACCCTGTGTCTATCTTTGCTTAAAAAGTTCCGCTTAAATATGTTTATAAGAAACATTGCATAGTTTCAACCATTCATAATGTAATATTTTAATCATGTGAAGTTTTATAATAACTAGAGTTATATGTAATAAATATTTTTGTTAAACCTTAACTGCTGTTAGCGTCTCACATACCGCTGAGTTTTTCAAGTTTCAGAGTTTAACTTGCAATTTTTTGTTTAACTATAGATATCGGGAAAATTTTGTTTCATTTGGAGTCCTATTACTATCTCTATACTTCGTTTCACCTTAACTTGGCAGCACTGAATATGCTACAAGAGCCGAATTGCAGCCGTTACCATAGAAACCAGGGTTTGCTCGAACAGCACAGGAAGACTAATAAACAAGGGAAATCACCATTTTGGCGGAAAGATATATAATGAATGTGCAAAAATCGGCACCTTTCGGAGTTCTTATGAAATTAATTTTATTACATAATCATTTATTAAAATAACGAATATTATTTTTTTTCTTAGTTTTACCATTTTTTAAATTTATTTCAACATTATTTCATATTATATTGTTGATCCGTCTAACATTGTCCGGCCCACAAAATGTGAAAAATATTTAAAAATCTCAAAAAGTAAAAAAGAAAAAAAAAAAAAAAAAAAATTGCAGAAATTCCGGAAAATTTTTTATTCAAAAATAATTTTTTTTTAAATAAGCTAAAAAATTGAAACTGAATTCATGCGTTATTATATTTTTGCAAAGAATTTTCTGCAATGTTGAATTCAGAAACTTTTTCTATGGGAGGAACTTCAGTGGCTCCGGGGGGGACGTCCCCCCGCGGACCAGCCTCTGAATTCAGACACTTTTCTCCGGGAGGGACTTCAGTGGCTCCGGGGGGACATTGTACTTTTTCGCCATTGAAAACGGAAATTTCAAATTTTCCTGGAGGGGGGGGGACATTTCATTGCTCCGGGGGGGAATGTTCCTCCCGGGCCACCCCTTGAATTCAATACTGATTTTCTGTGCGAATTTTTGCGTTTCGGTGGGATTTTTTTTTTTTTAAATTTATTTATCGCAGAGGAGAGAGGATAAATTTTATGTATTTAAGCTCAAAATTTAAAACCTAATACGTCTTACAAATGTTAAAAAAAGCCTCAAAAAGTAAAAAAAAAAAATGTATAAATCGCATTAAAAAATCAAGAAAATAAAAGTGAAAACAGAATTTTAAACGAATTTTATTGAAAAGAGGAAAGCATTAATTTTATTGAGTTAAAAGATTAAAGCCAAATTCTCCGAAAATCTTTTTAAAACAGAAATTTTATTATTTATACCCAACCACTGGCAGATATGTGGATAAAGCCACGTTCCACGCCATCAGACTGAGTACCTCTCAACTTTAATGTATCTAAAATTATAGATATTTGAGTGTAAAAATGTCATGATTTTTAAAAAATTAAATTATTTTATATTTTTTATCACCGCCCTCGCCTCTGCTTTAAAATGCACAATTTCTCGAAAACAGATTGTTTCCAAAACAATTAAATCTCTAATAATAATATAAAATGTTTTTATGCTTTAATCTTTAATCCTAAAATTATACTTTTTCAAAAATTATGTAAACTGAAAATTATTAATTTCATTAGTTATTAATATCCAATATCATTATGTAAATGGAAATTTTACAATAATTATGGAAAACTATATTAAACACAACAGATATTTACATTTATTAAAATAACTAAAAGCTGCATTTAATTACTAACACTGCTTAAAATTAAGGGGCTACTTCACTCGTGCAAAAACACTTTAGTTTAATTCTATGGGAGAATTTTTTTAAATATCTCGTTTACATTTCAATATTTTATTTTTTTAGGTGCGTTCGTAATTATGCAAATATGTAACACCTATAGTTTTTGTTCAGTTCATACGTCTGTCCGTCCGCATATAATAACTCAAAAACTAGCCAATCGAATCGTTTGAAATTTAAAATATATAACTATTAGATAATTTGTCGAGTCATTTCAAATTTTTTGAAAATCGGATGAATAGTTCATATACAAGTACAATCAAAAGGATTCCGATACATTACGGTCGATGGGGAAAAAAGTTTCAAGTGCATTTTAATGGTCTTACAATCTTTCGAACATAATAAAAGTGATACGCATCTATGAAGTACATAGTATTATATACATTCCGTACAATCTGTGGTCCGAAGAATATTTGTTAGTGATTTACAGGGCCACACAAAAGTATCCCATTACATAATCATATATCGAGACATTCTTTGGTGCGCGTTTTAATTATATTAAACTATTTAACATTTATGAAATTTATATACGTTGCTGAGGACTCCTACAAGTTATTTCCTGTATAATAAAAATCAGATAATTTTTATAGTGGCATGCAAAAGATTTCGCCTACTATACTGTACCTGAAATACTGTATACTATTACACCAAGATCCGATTTTTTTAGGTATTTCCGTAATTATATAAATACGTATAGCACGTATAGTCATCGTTCAGTTTGTCCGTCCATCTGTCTGTACCCATGTAATAGATTAAAAACACCCAAATAAATCGTTTGAAATTTAAAATATATAATTCTTGCATAATTTTGTAGAGTCATTTAAACTTTTACGAAAATGTGATGCATAATTTAAATAAAGGGACATTCAAAAGTATTCCATTACATTACAGTCAATGGGAAAAAAGTTTCAAATGCATTTTAATGACGTTACACTCTTTCGAATATAATAGAACTGATATGCACTTAAGAAGCATGAACTAAAATAAACATTCTGTACAATCTGCGAAGCAAAAAATATATATTTTTTTCAATTTACAGGGCCACACAAAAGTATTTCACTACATAATGGTATACGGAGAAACATTGTTTGAGGCTTGTTTTAATTGTATTAAACTATATCAAATTTTATGAAATTGATAAATGTTGCTGAGATTTAATACTAGTTACTTCCTGCATATTTACAGGAGCACACAAAGGATTTCAACCACTATACTGTGTCCGAAGTACTGTACACTATAACAGCAAGATCTGAATATTTTAAAAGCTTCATTATAGTATGAACGCATTTGCTACGCTTCACGTGCATTTTCCAACTTGTTTTTCTTACATTGGATAGCTGAGCTCAATCTTTACAAAAAAACACGTTTTTTTTTAATTTTTTTTATTTTTTTTTTATTTTTTAGATTTTGTCAGCAGGAATTTTTTTTTTCAAGGGGGGGGGGGATATTTCAATTTTCAGACTTCGAAAGTGTTTCAAAAATAAAATCATCCAAGGAAAAAAAAAAAAAAAAAATTCTAAAACAAATTCGAAAAGATAAAAAGGGTCTTTGTGAAGCCTGACCTCCATGAGAATTCATGAGATGGCGGCCTGGGGGGCATTCCTCCCCGGAAAAATGAGACCCTGATCCCTTCCCCGAAAAATATGAGATTATGGGTTTTCAATGTCCAAAGATTGCAATTTCTCCCTGGATCTTAAAAATCTCTCTCCCCCCCCCCCCTTCTCCCGAAGTCGCAGAAATTCTTTCCGGAGAAAAGTATCTGAATTCAACAATGTCGACATCAGCTATGAAATGCAAAGCTAATGATTTAAAAATACTGAAATGCAAATTAAATATTTTTTTTTAATTTTCTTCCATAAAAGTAATATTAGCGAGCGGGATTTTTTATGAATGAAGTAGTACCTTAATAATTATTCAACAATTGATTCTCCAAGTAGGAATAGAATAATAATATACAGTTTTATGCTTCAGAACTTATCGTAAAAGCAGATGACACGGGCGCTTAAAAAGCGCGCCTGTAATTTAACCTTGAAGCTTAGTTCCTCGCCAAAGGAGAGTTTTTTTACGCCAAGCTTTTTACTTTATACATACGCTTAAAATAGAAATTATTTTTGAAATAAATACTTTTAACACAGAAATTACTTTAAATATATGTTACAAAATCTCGAATTTATTAATTTATAAACAGAACCATGTAAATTTCTACGAATTTTCACCATAAAGTTAAAAAATATCGGAGAACTATTTTCCACGGCGGAATATTGCTGTTTCTACCTTTCACAGTGCTGCCAAGTTAAGGTGGAATAGAGTATAGAAACTTTTGAATAGCTGAATTTTATTTATAATAGTCTTGTATATAAGGTTCAATACAAAAATAATATTCTAAAAGTTAATTTAACATTTTATTTATCGTTAGATTAAGCGGTCTGACAGGCCGCTCACAGTAAGTTATGCGACAATTTTTGTCACAGCAGTTAAGTGTTAATACTATTATAGTAATCTAGTAAATAGTTTTTAACCCACAACTCCACACTGATGCTGATTCTCCAAACCTACAGTTAAATTGTCGACATTTTAAAGAGCATGCTTTAATAAATTTTTAATAAATTAAATAAAATTTTTGATTATAAAATATTATCCCAAAGAGATCTCTTATTCAATTTTATACATAATTCATATGGTTATGTATCATTATCTCTATATTAGCAACAAAATTAGCCTTTAACTGCTGTTAGCAATCTGAATGAACACTGTACCCCCTCCCCCCCCAAAAAAAATAGCATTTAACTTGTATTTTCCAGTTTAACTATAGTTACAACTGAAATTCTCTTTCGTTTGTAGTTCTCGTAATGTTGCTAGAAATATTTGACTAGATTAAATTTAATTAGAATTAATTCTGTACAAAAAGTTTAGCGCAGGAACAGCATTATATGATTTTTAATCATATAATGCATTTTATGATCGCATTTTAACCTTTAACTAATGTTACCGGTCTCGTAGACCACTATTTTTCTTTTAATTTTTTAGTTTAACTTGTAATTTTCAGTTTAACTGCAAACACTACGTTTCATTTGGAGTTTTAGTACTATCACCAGAGACTAAATAGGTGAATATTAAGTATAATACTCTTGTATAAAAAGTTTAGTACAAAAACACAATCCTATGAGTTACTCCCGCCTTTTATTCATCTTTAATTTTGTGGTCTCACAAACCGCATCACATTCATACGTTACAATTTCTGTCAGATCAGTTAAAGGTTAAATTTATAAAGTTTTGAAAAACCGAACGCTGAGAAAGCGGACAGTTAAAATTTCGAACTCAATTGAACAATCCAGTGGAAATTTAATAGAAACCTGATTTTAAAGATGTTCGAACTTGAATCTCGAAAACATTTTGATATAGTTTTATTTACAAGAGTTAAAAATTATTTTTTACATTAGTAAAAAAGAAATATATATATATATATATATATAAAATAAAATAGAGAGATTATTTTTAAATATTGGGTACCCCCCCCCCTCTTAATCTTACCATTTCAACAATGATGATAATGCTGTCTCATATTAATATATAAAACCCCTTAGGATTAGTTTGGCCACTGTTGGGAATCAACCGGAGTAATAACGCCAATCCCTGGCGTTATTACCCCGGGATACTTATTGCGCAGTAAATCCTAAACTACAAATTATCTCGAGAAGATATCCAAAATCTTCTACACCAGTTTGAAAGTACATGAAATACACTACAAATTTATGTAATGAACAAAGTATTTCTGGATAAAAAATATAGTCTTCAGATCAAAAACCTTATCTCGCAAATTTTAGATCAAGCGTTAATTTTAGTTGCTTGTAAAAACAATAAGACCTAAAAATGAAACAAATTAACTTGAAGCTGTTTTTTGCGATTTATATGACTCAAAACCCTTCTGCGCAGAGCACATGGGTGTCATTTACCTGATTATTTCATAATTATGTAAAATATAAGCACTTGGCTTTATTACCCCAGGGTACCTTAATTGAAGATATTTATAATTTCCTTACATTATCTAATAAAGATAATGGAAGAAAACATTTCTATTCCAGTAGTTTTTTCTATACATAATAGAAGAAAGTATTGTACACAAATTATTTTCGATTTCCTGTTTTCGACGGATTTATATGTTTCGAGAATCGGAGAACACGTCTTTAAGTGAATTCGTAATGATATAAATACGTAACAACTGTAGCCGCCGTCTGGTCCTGTGTTTGTCTTTCCGTATATAACGGCGCAAGAACTAACCGACTGAATGGTTTGAAAGTATATGTATATAAATTTTTTGATAATTGTGTGCAAATTTTTATCTATATAAATATTGATATTTATATACATAAGTCGTTCAAATATTTGTCGAGACTTTGAAAATTTTGAGAAAATCGTTTAAAAACTTTAACTATATATCAATTAATTAAAAACACTTAAACTAATATCCTTAAAATACATTAATAAAATTTTCTTCATTCTGTTAAATCTTATAATATGTAATTAATAGGTAATGATACTCGATTGCCATAATTATTACGTCCTATTTAATATTTTACTTAAGCAATTTTTAGAATTTACTCACATGACGTGACGTGAAAATTTAATATACGGCTACGATCTCCTTAAAAAAACTAGCACTTTCTAACGGAAGGAAATATAAAAAATCAAACCAATCTTTTAAAAAATATTTTTAATATTCTTTTATTTGAAAACTAATAAAATTAAATAAAAATTCTATAAACCTTTTTCGGAATTTACATTTTTATGACAATGCAAAAGAAATTATATTTCTTACGATTTTTTGACTTATATCAAAATGTTACAGTGACAGTGCTCTAGTTAACATTGAAAGGGATAAATCCGTAGCCTAACAAGCTTTCAAATCATCTGGGTATTTTCAAAGCTAAAGGAATATGATGACAAGTGACTCTCAGGACTTTCATCTATGCATTTCACGTCAAGGTCTCATCAATAACCGTTTTGGGTAATCATAAATACCATTTCTCTGTTTTCACTGACAGGTTCTAAGTTATTTTTGTCAGTATGGTTATTTCAACATGATATTTACTGCATTTAGACCATAATTATTTTCACATGTAGTTGGGCGAATATAAGTCAAATAAAGCTATTTACATGAATTTATTTATTTAAACAATTTTATGAAGCAGATACAAAATTCTTACTTTCTTCTTCCATAATAATAGAAAGTATCTCTAATAAAAGAATGAAACATTTAAATTCAAATAATTTTTTCTATGCATAATAGTAGAAAGTATTGTACGCGATTTTTTTCTACTTCCAGTTTTCGACGGATTTCTATGTTTCAGAAATACTTGAACACGTCTTTAAGTGAACTCGTAATTATATAAATAAGTAGCAACTATAGTTGTCGTTTGGTCCGTCTGTTTGTACGTCCGCATATAACAGCGCAAGAACTACCCGACTGATTGAAATTTACATTCATAAATTTTTTGATTGTAGTTTATAAATTTTTATACACAAAAAATTGAAATTTATATAAAAAATCGTTGTAAATATTTGTCGAGACTTTCAAAATTATGTGAAAATTGTTTAATAAATTAAATTAAATATCAGGTAATTAAAAACAATTAAACTAATATCGTTAAAATACATTGATAAAAATTTCTCCATTCTTTCAAATTCTATCATACACAATGAACAGATAATGATTCTAGGTTGCCATACTGATTACATCCTATTTAACTTTTTATTTAAGCAATTTTTAGATTTTATTCACATGACTTGTCGTGTAAATTTAATATACTTCTACGATGTCTTTAAAAATAAACTAACACTTTCTAACTGAAGGAAATAAAAAAAAAAAAAAAAAAAAAAAAAAAAAAAAAAAAAACTAATCTTACAGAAAATATTTTTAATATTTCTCTATTTGAAAACAAATAAAATAAAATAAAAAATTCTATAAACCCTTTTTTTTTAATTTTACATTTTTATCACAATGAAATAGAAATTATATTTCTCCTAAGTTTTAGATTTATTTATATCAAATTGTTACAGTGACAGTGTTCTAGTTAACATTGAAAGAGATAAATCCGTAACTTAACAAGCTTTCAAATCATCTGGGTATTTTCAAAGCTAAAGGAATAGGATGAGAAGTGACTCTTAGGACATTCATCTATGCATTTCACGTGAAGGTCTCATCAATAACCGTTTTGAGCAATCATAAATTCCATTTTTCTGTTTTCATTGACAGGTTCTAAGTTATTTTTGTCTGTATGGTTATTTCAACATGGCATTTACTGTATTTAGATCATAATTATTTTCACATGTAATACAGGGAATAGGAGTGAAAAATAGTTATTTGCATGAAGTCATTTATTTAAACAATTATATGGAGCAGATACAAAATTCTTACTTTCTTCTTCCATAATAAAAGAAAGTATATCGAATAAAGGTAAGGATGAAAACTTTCGGATTACAATAGTTTTTTCTATATATAAAAGAAGAAAGTATTGTACGCGAATTATTTTCGATTTCCTGTTTTTGACGGATTTATATATTTCGTGAATTGGAGAACGCGTCTTTAAGTGCATTCGTAATCATATAAATACGTAGCAACAATTGTCCTCGTCTGATCCGTCTGTTTGTCTGTTCGCATATAGCAGCGCAAGAACTAACCAATCGAATGGATTGAAATTTATGAACATAAACTATTTGATAATTGCTTGTACATTTTTATGTGTATATGAACATTGAAATTTATACACATAAATCTTTGCAAATATTTGTCGAGACTCAAAATTTCGTGAAAATCGATTCAAAATTTAAATTACATATCAGCTAACTAAAAACATTTAATCTAATATCGTTAAAATACATTAATAAAATTTTCTCCATTCTATTAAATCCTATTATACATAATTAATACTTAATGATTCTAAATTGCTATGGTGATTGCGTACTATTTAAGATGGAGTTCTATTATTTCTGTACTCCTTAATTTGATATATATCTAATATTAATGAATCTATATTCATGCATTATGCATAAGAGGGCTACAGTTGTTGCACTAAGATATGAATATATTGAAAAGAATTGTTATAGTACGAACGCACCACATTTACGACGTTCGACGTACAATTTCCGGTTTGTGGTTTATACAATATGTCTGTGTGCATGTGTATCGACGTGACCTCTTGTATTACCGAAAACTGTGTTAAGTTAGGCATAGAATTGAACCAACTTTTACGTGTATGATCTTGAATTTGGCTAGCGGGTACAGTTTGAAATAAATATTCGGACAGAAGAGGACGTTGTGTCAGCGATTTTTGCAATTTTCCTTAATCCATCATCGGAATATGTTCAAAAAGTGTATAGAAAGATATGCATAGAATTGAACCAAACATCGCACGTACGTTTTTTGACAATAGGATAATCCCGATCAACCCTGAGAAGATGATTTTTCCCTTTCTAAATTATTTTAATTACAAAAAAATGTATAATAAATAAATTAACTTTTCTTTTTTTAATATTTCTAATAAAATTGCAAAATATTTTTATAAGTGCGCATTTTGAATTAAAAGTTTTAACAAAAATAAAATCAACTCTAAATACATACATGAAAATCGCTACAGGGAATTAGATATAAGATATGGGAAATACACTCATTGCCATAAAAATTTGCGCACAAAGAAATAATTGTGGGATCATAACGAAACTTGCCATGAAAATACATATTAGGCAGATATGCAAATGATTAGAAATGCAGTGTGATTGGTCATTGCGTAATGCCACTAGAGGGCGTTGAACATCGTCTTCCTTCGTGTATAAAACTGGTAAGCTGAACTTGATTGAGTGTACCTTTTCTTTTGCAAAGGAAACGCTGAGGTAGACATGCCGTTACGCAGCCATCGAAGACAATATCAGCAGCTGTCAGAGCTGGAGAGGGAAAGAATCATCGGGATGATGGAAGATGAGTGGTCAACTCGGCGAGTAGCTCGTCAAGTAGGCCGTTCTGATTTTACTGTAAAGAGGTGTTGGGACCAGTGGACTGAAGAAATGTCATTTACACGGCGACCAGGCTCGGAACGCCCTCGACAGACCAGTCATCGACAAGACCGTCACATCATACGAAACGCATACGTACAACCAACTGCCTCATTAGCCGCTATCCATACACAGACAGCATCTTTACTTCAGACCCCTGTGTCTTACCAAACCATCGCAAGGCGCCTGGCTGAAGGACATCTGGTATCGCGGCGTCCATTACGTGTGCTGTCAATGACACCGACCCACCGACGCCTCCGTTTGCAGTGGTATCGCTCACGACGGGATTAGACTGCAACGGAATGAAACCAGTCGTCTTCAGCGACGAGTCTAGATTCAATTTGAGCAGCGATGCCAATCGTGTTCATGTGTGGAGGCCCCGTGGTGAACGCCTCAATCCTGCCTTCGCTTTACAGCGACACACCCTCCTACACCTGGAGTGATGGTTTGGGTTGCTATTGCTTATGATACACGGTCACCCCTAATATTGATCCGTGGCACTATGATAGCTCAGAGGTACGTCCAAGACATCCTTCAGCCACATGTGTTGCCACTAATGACAGGGCTCCCTGGAGCCATTTTTCAGAAAAACAATGCTCTGGCACACACAGCAAGGATAACACAAGCCTGCCTGCGCCACATTACCACCCTTCCCTGGCCTGCTCGATCACCAGATTTGTCACCAATCGAGCATATCTGGAATCATTTCGGACGGCAAGTTACACACCCTGCGAGTTTAGTTGAACTCGAGGCGCGTTTACAGCAACTGTGGAACGAGATGTCTCAGGACATCATACGGAACTTTTATGCCTCAATGCCCGCTCGTATCGCATCGTACATTCGCGCTAGAAAGGGTCCAACAGAGTACTAACATTTCTGTTCATTCGTACTTTTTTCTGGAATAAATGATCCTTTTTCTTTGGTTTTCTAATCACTTACTTATATCACAGTAGTATTTACGCATGCAAAATTTCGTTTCATTTGGACGTCTTTTTCTTGGTGCGTAAATTTTTATGGCAATGAGTGCATGTGTAAAGTAATAAACTCAATCGAAAGCATTTAATCAAGAATTAGATTAAATTTACAGACATTCTCGCTTTGTTCTGGGTTCCTACAGAAATATTTAACAGTATGTCTTGAATAGTGTACCTTGATGAGCAGAATCTTGACAAAATTTTATTTCAATATATTAAAAACATTTTACAGTATGATGTTTCCTGTAAACTTACACAATGAAAAACGTAGTGTTCTAGAAAACGCAAATTGAGATTTTGATAGAGTACAAAAAATATGTCTAAAGTTTACAATTTTAAAATCCACCATATTCGTAAGTGTTTATATGTCTGTTTATTGAGCAACATACATCTGATTTGTGTGCACGACATAAAGCCTGCTTATAAATCATCATAAATATTACAGGGACGAGATACCACAAGGAAATTTTATAATACAAGAAATATACAACCTAGAGCTCCAAGCAGAGAGGCTGCAGTGGAGTCAGTGGAATTCGAACCTCCAACTTCCTGCGCTCGAAGGCGATTAGCGGCGTGGTACTTTGACCACTTACTTGGCCACGAAAGCCCCACGTGTTTATATATTATATGTTACATATTTATGAATGAAAATATATTCTTTACCTTTCTGTGGTTCTTTAAGCAATCACTTCCGGTTTCAAAAAATTCATTTTGGGTTTATAATTTGAGCTATCACTTTGCTTCTTATGATGGCCGAACTAAAAGTAAAGCAGTTTTGGAACCGTAAGTGTTTAAACTTTAACTTAAAATAAAAAAAAAAGAAATATTTTTTTTTTCAAAAACAGTGATTTGAGAGAAGGCACTTACTTTAAACTGCGAAATTTTATTATAATGTTCTGCGTTGGCACGTGTTTCATAATCTATGTTTGATGCATGATTTTACTTTATTTTTTATTTCTAAAATGCATTATTAATAAAAACGCTTTTTGAAGCGTCGATATGTTTAAGATAAAAGAAATTTTTGTGATTGGTGCAAATGATTAGTTATGTCTAGCTTATAATACTGCTATGTACTCATAATTCTTTTTTTATTTCATACGGCACGATACACTATTCTATACATTTAATATAAAAGCATTCCAGAAATTATCCAAAATATATCTATTTCTTTAAAACTATATTCGAGACAGTTACTTGTGATCTTTTGTTTAAATATTACAAAAAAATGCGATCATTATACATGGATAATGCATTTCTACCCTTAAAAGATAACAAAATTTAAGAATAATTATTGTGATTTTATTGATATTTGCATATTGGAAGATCAAAAAGCAGCTCATTTTTTACAACTTGAGAAAGAATTTGTACCTAAATATTCAAGTATTAGTGATTTAATTTATATGAAAAAAGATAACTATTCAATGTAGCAACTTTCCAGACCTCTGTGTATTTTCTCAGTCAAGGAATGGAATAAAATGTGTCTCTTAGGAGTTGAATATATATGCATTTAGTATAAAGGTCACATTAATAACCAAGTTCGTAGTCATGCATATATTTTTTTTACAGACAAGCGATGCGTTATTTATGTGTGTAAGATTATTTCAACAAGATGTCTTCTATATTAAGAGCGTAATTATTTTTTGCTTGAAATAGAAGAAATATGCGCCAAATATAGTTATTCACATACATTTATTTATTTAAATAATTGCATGAAGATCTAAAAAAGCAGACTTTTTGCTGCATCTGGTCAGATAATTGCGTCATTAAAGTAGTAGTAATAATAATAATAATAAATATATAGCAACATTTAAAAAAACAGACAATTAAATGGAAATGAATAACACAATTCATATGAACTATTTCATAAATGTAAAAAAAAAAGAAGCAGTTAAAATCACTTAAAGATGTTTCATTGAAATATATATATTAAAATATCGAAAACAAGTATTTTCGAATGTCTGACGGGCTCATTGTATGGGCTAAAATCATTAAATACAAAAGGTAGAGTTCATTCATTTATACGTTATGGGTTGATCCAAAGTTCAAACATAAAGTGGGGGAAGGTTAGGTTTTTAGACTGCTCGAAAACTCAAAGTGAAGCGAAATGGAGTTTATGTTATTACTATTAAATTATATCAAATATTGCGAATGGTGTTTTGATAATATATCATTACATGTAAAAGTAGTTCGACATTGAATTTTGGAACAGCCCATCAAGTATAAATAAGTTAACTTGAACTCTGGTTTTTAGCGATTTAATCCAGATGATGAGCACATCAGATGTTCAAAAGTACTTAGTTTAGATATTTTACGGAATATATTCTTATAAAAAACCTTTAAGTATTTTTTTACGAAGTAATTCATATGAATTGTCACAATAAGTTGTATTAATGCTTCAAACAACAAACTTGATATCTTAATTGTTATGATTTTCTCTTACTCGTAACATGAATAGTAAAGGGTGTCAAGCAAATAAGATCCTGATTTCAAAATTGAATTTCTCAAAAACAAAGATCGATAGACTTATGCAGTAAACGGTTTGTTTATCAGGTAAGCTGTAAAAATGTTATACAGAAGTTTCGAACGGTGAATATTTTGAAAAGATTGTTTTCTGATTGCAAAGAATACTTGACTTGACATTTTTCTTGTTTCAGACTGATAGCAGAGAACTAGTTTTTCAGCGTTCAGTGCCATATTTTAAGAATTTTTTAACTAAATTTCTGAAATTCCAAAAATTTAGTTTCACAAATTGTTAAAATATGGCTCTGTACGCCGAAACACTCGTTATCTGCTAGCAATATAAAACAAGAAAAATGTCAAGTCAAGTATTCTTTGCAATCAGAAAGCAATCTTTTCAAAATATTTATCTTTTCATACTTCTGTATAACATTTTTACAGCTTATCTAATAAACAAACCGTTTTTTAATAATGCATGGATCTTTATTTTTGAGAAATTTAATTTTAAAATCAGGGTCTTATTTGCTGGACACCCTGTGTATTTAAAACCGAAAACTGGCAATTCTTAGTCAAAATTAAAACACGATGTTTGTAAATTACACGCTTGCAAAGCTACAAAATGCAACAATTTCTTGTAATTTGAAGAGCTCAGATAATAAAGGTGGCATGTGACAGAAAATAAGGAGCGAATCATATGACTGAAGATAATCCATGGTCTTCTATCATCTGTTAAATACTATTTGAAGAAACCCAATACTTACAGAGATTTTAATTTATAAAGGAGGTATTTGACACTAAATACAATGGTATTTTAAAATCATTTTCCCAAAATGACGATTGCGTCGCTCACCACTTTTATCATCTGAGCTCTTCCTTTACAGACACACGATTTTAAATTTTCGGAGATCTACCCTACATCGTGTAGAAATTAAAAATGCCTAGTAATAAAATAATAGTAATAGTAATAATAATAATAATAATAATAATAATAATAATAATAATAATAATAATAATAATAATAATAATAATAATAATAATAATAATAATAATAATGTCAAATAACTTTATTACTTCTTGATGGATATACTCATTGAATAATTTTAGAACAAATATTTAGGTGTTACTGTTTGAAATGCAAAATAAAAAAAAGATACTTTTCGGTTAGCCGGGTACCATTGTTATATATGCATACACACACACATATATATATAATAGTTTGTCCTGACTGACTGATCAACGCACACCCCAAACTATTGAACCTAGAAGTATGAAAATTGGGGAAAATGTACTTCTTATAATGTAAGCGAGCTCTAAGATGGGATTTTTGAAAATTCTCCCTCTAAAAGAGACAAAAGGGGTATTGAAAATTCTGGAACAACTTCATATAACTCAACAGGTAGCAGCGTGAAATTCCAGAATATAAATCTACTAAAAAAAACCCAATTAAACACATATTTCAGCGATTTTAGAAATTGACTGCCTGAGGGGTTGAAACAGAGGTCGAGCAATTTAAAACATTTGCCACATATCAGTGGGGTTACAGTGAAGAGTTACAGTGAGGGTAAAAAATTCCAAACATTTTTTGGATCAGTCATGTGACGTATCATAAGAAAGCCCTTGGACCGCTCTTTTATATTATGAACTTTTTCTTGCACCCCAATTCCCCCCTCCCTCGCGGGATGGCAGTTTTCAAAAATTTTTCAAAGGTGTAGCGTTTTATCATTACAGATTGGACATTTTTTACGGGGTCCTCTAATAAAAATTAGTTATATTATTTGAAGATTTCAAAAAAAGTTGAAGGTTTTATACCGGAGAGACGTGATAGTTGGAATTCTGGGAGGGGGGGGCCAATTTTCTAAATTTGGCCTACATCCTCATGTGATATATCATTGATCTCTGATCATTATTTCAAATTATACACCTCCAGTGCTTCTGAGATATTTCGCCATACTCAGCAGCAGGTTTAGGTAGAAGCGGGAAATTCAAGATTACACACCTATAGAAAAATAGTTAAACATAGGTACTTTAGTCATTTTTGAGCTATTTTGTCTTTTATGCAGTCAACATCCACTTTGAGCCGGATAATGTAAGATTATATGAAAAAGACAACAATTATGGATGTTTGATTTTATATGAAGTTTATTTCTTTAAAATTTTACTAAATGTACTTCATTTCATTGAAATTTCCTTTAGAGAAACTGACCAGCATAGCGGTCGAAGATTGCTAGTATATATATATACTTCTATATATACATATATTGTATATACACGCATATAAATATATACATCCACATATATATGTATAACGTATATATATATAGCTATGTCTATACACATGTATATGGACATAAGTATGTATGTATAGTACTGGCGCCCAACTAACCGAAAAGTGCTAAAAAATTAACACTGCTGTCCCCGCTGTTTCCGTAATTGAACTTATTGAGACTTTTTGACTTTCTGGAATCATTAAAAATTATGGTACATTAAAAATAAAAACTGGTAATTATGGGAAAAATTTGATAAACACGCTGAAACAAGTAATTTTTTAAATGGAGAATTATTTAAAGCGCTATTTAATGGTGAAATTAGTCAACCTTAGTTCAAACAAATAACTTATAGAATAAAAAAGAATGCACAGTAATTTAACCATCTTTGTAAAGCATTTACGGGACAAGATTGTGGTGCACTCTGTAAAATGTATATTTTCTAATTGTCAAATTTATTACCTTTTTTTAAAAAAAAATAATTTTTGTTTGTAGTATTCTGTATGTATATGTTAATTAAATATTTTGAAAAAAAAAAAGAATCCTTTTCATTATTACCTATTTTAAAATTAAAAAAAGGAGTAAATAATGATATTTCGAAACATTTCACCACAAAAAAATATGTTTATACATGAAATTTGAAATAAAAATAGTCTTCTTTTAAAATAAGTAAATTACTATGTGCAAAAGAAAAAAATGGAAAAATTACGTCATAAAACCTTAAATAATAATACGTTCAAACACGTTTCCTTCAAAAAATATATTTATATGTGATTACTAAACAAGAAAGGAGAGATTAAAATAAATATATTATTATGCATGAAGAGCATTCATTGTTGGAAAGTTACTTTATATTTAAACAGTATCTTCAATAAAGCCATATCTAAAACGACCTTCTTCTAACATTTAAATGAAAACTTTATCATAAAAGTCTGAGAGGTAACAACATTATTTGTTGAACCATTTATACAATAAGACTTTTAAATTGTAATAGATTGCTGAATCACGGAAACAGCTGTCAGATGTCCTCACAGCAAGGAATGCGGTTTTGGAAACCTAAAAATTTCCCAATCAAAGAGAAATGAATAGCAATCCGATTACAAAAATCGCCATTGGTCATAATAATATCATTCAATATTCCATAATGGGGTAGTCTTTTTAAAACAGAGCAAATTAGCGTGTTTTTATAGAATCTGCAAAGTGTGGACGGGGTTTGGCAAGCGTAATTCATAGAGAGTAGACTCACCTTGTGACATAAAAAAAATCTGTGAAATTTTCTCTGTTTTTATGTAGTTGGTTCATTTAAAATGTAAGATAATTATCAAAAGAAATTCTCTAATTTATAATTTATTTTAAACTAGCACATGGTTCTTAAAAGGAAAACTAAATTAAATTAATTTTAAGTAAATTGCGTTAACTACAACAATCTTCCTATGTGAGTATTTACAGTTTATTTACGGTTAATTAGTTCAAATAATTAATATGTTTTTTTTAATACTTAAATAATGAGCAGGCAGTATTACACAAAAATAACGCTTTTATGAAATTTAGAGGCATATTTTAAGGAAAAATTCAAACAAAAAAATGTATGTTAATTATTTTATAATTTGATATTCGTTTTATTCTATTATATTTTCTGTTATCATTGTACACATCGAATTGTATACGACATATTTATTAATTTGTATCTAAAATTAATTTTACGTTTTTGAATAATTGTGCATACAACATTCGATAAATAAATAAATAAGCAAGTAAATTTGAAAATATACCGTTTAAATTCTCTCATTTAAATACAACTTTATTCCATCGGATAAAGCTATGAATAATTTAAATTTTTCTAATGCTGCTTTTTCAATCTTCAGAAGCAGCAATGTTAAAATGTTCGCAAAATAATTTCAGTTAAAATAAATTATACACGAATGAAGCTTTTGTTATATCATTTAATTCACTTCGCAAACATTTTTCTTTATAAGTTAATGAAATTTTATTACAGCTATATCAAACATATTTGTTTCGTTTATCGCATTATATTTGTTTGAGCTTTTAAATTTAAATAATCTAGAATTTGTAATTTAGATTGTATTAAACATTGATTATCCCATAATAAAATAAATTATAAAATATTGTTAAGAGAAAAAGGTCAGGAAGAAACAGAGCAAAATAAATTCCAATAATTGTCATAAAAAATTCTTTATTTACTACAGGATAGTAATGTAAATTCATAAATTTCAAAATATCATAATTCGGTAAATTTGATCATATGAAAATAGAATTCTTACTATTTTACTCATTAATGCATGGATATAGAATTTTTAAATGTAAGTTACAAGAGCCACAGACCGTATAAAAATTAAAATTTTTCATTTTCCCCAATAATTACATATTTTGATGCAAATTTATTTTGAAATCATAGGGAACAACAGTGTAAACACTTATGCAATTGGGGGCTAAACCCCTAAAATTAACGGTTTTCAAATTAGCTGTTAGTCAACGATAAAAAGAAACACAGTCTAGAAAAAACTCTTGTTAGCATATAATTATTTCAGTAACTTTTAGCTCACAGGCTATAAAAGCCTGAGAGCTTATGTGCCGCCCGTTCTGTATGTATGTACGTGCGTGCTACGTAGGTACGTAACGCGATAACTCGTGATAAAAATATCCGATTGACTTGAAATTTTCGATGTTGGTATATTCTGAAAAGGCACTTCCTTAATTAGTTTTTGCAGGTCATTCGATAAGTATAAGAAGGGGAAGGGGGGCTAATCCCCCTCACCTTAATTTATGTAAATAGATTTTTCATGCAGAATTATCAGTTCTCGTTTAAAATTTAGATATAGAATTGTTCTGATGACAGGGGAGCCTTTTTATATTATAAAGCATATCCCTGATTAGTTTAGGGAGTTCAATGATTAAGTATAAAGATGAGAAATGGGGAGAACTATTTCTCCCCTTAATTTGTTTATCGAATGGCATTAACCCTTGAAAATATAAGGCTGTAATAAACAATAACTATGCGTAGCTTGTGAGCTCAATACCATCAGTTTAACTGGGCAATATTCTTTTTATTTTACTTTTTATTTAGAAATATCCCCGGCATTTTTCAAGACAAATTCAAACTTAACGCGCTATTGTTTCTTTACATTCATTTTTATAACTTATAATAGCAGTTTGTTTTTCACTCTAATGTAGTAGGCTACTCTAGACTTTAGATTTAACTTTAGATAACTCAAGGTTTAACTCTAGACTTTCGAGAAATATTTGTAGAATTATTGTTTTAACTGTCACTTTCAATTTTTTATTTTATTACTTAAAAACATTTTTTTTGGTCAACTATAGGAAGGGAAGAAGGATCCCTTGCTTTAGAAAAATTAAATGTTAGAAATATAAGATTATTTAAATAACTTTTTTTATTTTTCATTGAACAGTATCTCCCGCATTATCTCAAAATAAATGCAAAATTAATGCTCTGTTGTATTCTTACATTAATTTTTAAAAGTTCTAATGTATCTATAGACCTTAGAAAAGTATTTGTTGGATTATTACTGTTTTAGCAGGCGATTTCAGTTTTTTATTTTATTACTTAAATCTTTTGTTATTTAAATTTCATTTAAAAATATTCTTACCAGTGATTAATTAAAAAATTATCGTTAAAATCTTTAACATGTTATCTACACTTCAGATCTGTGAATTACGCTTTATAGTTCTTCTTTTTATGTCAATTTTTATCCCAGTACAAATGAGTTAAATTTAAACGAATTATGTAACGATAAAGTTTTTGTTAAATCTATAAAAAAATTATTTTCTTCGGCAGTACTCTGTTACGCTTATTTCCCAAAGATTTATCAAATCTCAACATTCATTTTTACAATTTTATAACTGTAATTGTTCACTTACTCTAATATTTTTTCAAACTTAAAAGAAATAATTATAGAATTAAGTGCTACTTTCACTTTTTTTAAATTACTGAAAATTTTTTATTATTTTATAACTTATTTAAAATTTTCCCTATGTATGACTAAATAGTAAATCATGATTAACCCAACTTTTATCGCTATTTTTTCCCCAAGACATATCAAATCTCAACAGTCATTTTTATAATTTTTAACTGTAATAGTCCACTTACTCTAATGTTTTTCTAGGCTTTAAAGAAACAATTGAAGAATTAATTGCCACTTATAGCTTTTTTTTAAATTACTAAAATTTTTTTTGTTATTTTATGTTTCATTTAAAATTTTCTCTATACATGATTAAACAGCAAATCATTATTAACCCAACTTATAATGTTATGGCTACTTCTCTTCCATGAATTACGTTTCACCATTCTTCTCTTTATATATCAAATTATTTCCTAGAATAAGTGAGTTAAATTTAAACGAATTATGTAGCGGGGCAAACTTCCGTTAAACCTATAAAGATTTTTCAAAAAAATACGTGTGGCACTCGGGGACTGCCGCGGAAAAGCTATTGCATAGCATTTTTTATCAACTTATGCAATTATAATTATTTATTTATTTTTTATTTATGCAGTTTTTTTTGTTTTTGATATTAATTCAAGTTGCACTTTTTGGGCGTGATGACCGATAACAATTTTTTTTTCTTTTATTGAACTAATAAGATTTAGTTCAATAAAAGAAAAATCGTTTAAAATATTTTTATTATCTTACAATACATGTAGGTTTATCAGGAATTTTTATCATTGAAACTATACGTTTATGGTAGCTGAAATAAAACACATAAGTTTGAGACTTGATATTCACAAAATATCTGAATAATACCGCGTCAATGTCTGCCGAAGACTACCGAAAGATACCGTGCCGAAGTCTGCCAAATTGAAGCGACGTTAGCCGGAGTGTTAGGTTTTTTTTTTTCTGGTTACGGAATTTCTACATTCTTTCGCCACGCTCAAAGCCCGCGATAAAAGCTATACAATATCTTAATAAATTACCAAACAAAATTTGGCCGCACTACGAAAATTAGATCGCGAGTTATAAGCATTTTAAATTTTTCAACCCTCACCACGGGGCATCTCCTATCACCAAAAAGTAACACTGTCTCATAATAAGTTACCAAACAAAATCTGGCCGCGCTACAAAAACTGATCACGAGTTATAAAAATTTTAATTTTTTCGACCCTCACCGTGAGGGGGGGATCTCATGTCACCAAAAATTAACACTCTCTCATAATAAATTACCAAACAAAATTTGGCCGCGCTACGAAAATTAGGTCGCGAGTTATAAGCATTTTCACTTTTTCGACCCTCAACGTGTGGGGGGGGGTCTCCTGTCACCAAAAATTAACGCTATTTCATAATAAATCACCAAACAAAATTTGGCCGCGCTACGAAAATTAGATCGCGAGTTATAAGCATTTTAAATTTTTCGACCCTCACCGTGGGGGAGGGGGTCTCCTGTCACCAAAAATTAAAATTGTCTCATAATAAATAATCAAACAAAATATTGCCGCGCTACGAAAGTTAGATCGCGAGTTAGTAGCATTTAAAATTTTTCGACCCTCACCGTGGGGGGTCTCCTGTCACCAAAAGTAGCACTGTATCATAGTAAATTACCAAACAAAATTTGGCCGCACTACGAAAATTAGATCGCGAGTTATAAGCATTTTTAATTTTTTGACCCTCACAGTGGGGGGTCTCCTGTCACCAAAAGTAACACTGTCTCATAGTAAATTACCAAACAAAATTTGGCCGCACTGCGAAAAGTTGATCGCAAGTTATAAGCATTTTAAATTTTTCGACCCTCAACGAGGAGGGTCACCTGTCACCAAAAGGAACACTGTCTCAATAAATTACCAAACAAATTTTTGCCGCGCTGCGAAAATTAGATCGCGAGTTATAAGCCTTTTAAATTTTTCGACCCTCAACGAGGAGGGTCACCTGTCACCAAAAGGAACACTGTCTCAATAAATTACCAAACAAATTTTTGCCGCGCTGCGAAAATTAGATCGCGAGTTATAAGCCTTTTAAATTTTTTGACCCTCACCGTGGGGGGGGGGGGGGTCTCCTGTCACCAAAAATTAACACTGTTTCATAATAAATCACCAAACAAAATTTTACCGTGCTACGAAAATTAGATCGCGAGTTATAAGCATTTTAAATTTTTCGACCCTCACCGTGGGGGAGGGGGTTTCCTGTCACCAAAAATTAAAATTGTTTCATAATAAATTACCAAACAAAATGTAGCCGCGCTACGAAAGTTAGATCGCGAGTTATTAGCATTTTAAATTTTTCGACCCTCACCGTGGGGGGTCTCCTGTCACTAAAAGTAACACTGTATAATAATACAGTAAATTACCAAACAAAATTTGGCTGCACTACGAAAATTAGATCGCGAATTATATGTATTTTAAATTTTTCGACCCTCACAGTGGGGGGCGGGGTCTCCTGTCACCAAAAATTAGCACTGTCTCATAATAAATCATCAAACAAATTTTGGCCGCGCTACGAAAATTAGATCGCGAGTTATAAGTACTTTAAATTTTTCGACCCTCACCATGGGGGATTTCCTGTCACCAAAAATTATCACTGTCTCATAATAAATTACCACACAAAATTTGGCCGCGCTACGAAAATTAGATCGCGAGTTATAAGCCTTTTAAATTTTTCGACCCTCACAGTGGGGGGTTTCCTGTCACCAAAAGTAACACTGCCTCATAGTAAATTAAAAAACAAAATTTGGCCGCACTACGAAAAGCAGATCACCAGTTATAAGCATTTTAAATTTTTTTATCCTCACCGTGGGGGGTCTCCTGTCACCAAAAATTAACACTGTCTCATAATAAATCATCAAACAAATTTTGGCCGTGCTACGAAAATTAGATCGCGAGTTATAACCACTTTAAATTTTTCGACCCTCACCATGGGGGATTTCCTGCCACCAAAAATTATCACTGTTTCATAATAAATTACCAAACAAAATTTGGCCGCTCTACGAAAATTAGATAGCGACTTATAAGCATTTTAAATTTTTCGATTCTCACCATTGGGCGGGTGTCCAATCACCAAAAGCTACATTATCCTACCTTGTTTTATCTTAAGACGATTCTTTTCTATACTCATTCTATCAGGAATTTTTATTATTGAAACTATAGATTTATAGTAACTGAAATAAGAAATATAAGTTTGAGACTTGATATCCTCTAAATATCTGAAAAATACCGCGTCAATGTCTGCCGAAGTCTACCGAATGATACCATGCCGAAGTCTGCCTAGCTGAAACGTTGTTAACCGAGTGTTATGTTTTTTCGTTACGGATGTGTTAGGATATTTCTCGTTACGGAAATTTTGGATTCGGTCGCCGCGCTCAAAGCCCGCGATAAAAGCTATGCAATAGCTTAAAATTTCTTTTCTTCGACAGTATCCTTTTGAAATTTAATTTAACTAGACGGAATATAAATTTAATGAGTTATCGTTCATTTACATTCATTTATGTAACGTTTTACTGCTATTATTTGTTTAACCCAATAGTTTGTTAACTTATTTTAAAAGGATTCAATGAATAATTTATGACTCTTTAATAGCTAATTTTTAATCATATATTATGACTTTGACTTTGGCGTTATTACTCACTTATGCGGGTATAATGTCATGAAAAAAAAAAAAAAAGCTATAAAATAAGATGGCATAACGGTAAATAAATTGTCCAGTTTTTGACCTTAGACCTCTAGATCTTAGAGAAATATCTGTAAGATTATTACTATTTCAGCAGGCGATTAAATATTTTTTATTTTATTACTTAAACATTTTGTTATTTATGCTTTATTTAAAAATTTCTTATTTATGATTAATTAAGAAATTATTATTAACAAAACTTATAATGTTATCTACACTTCAGTTCTGTGAATTATGCTTCACCGTTGTTCTCTTTATGCCGAATTTTTTCCCAGTACATATGAGTTAAACGAATCATGTAACGATAAAGCTTCTGTTAAATCTATAACGATTCTTTTTCTTCGGCTGTATGTTTGTTACGTTTAATTCTCAAAGACTTATCAAATCTCAACGCTTCCTTTTATAATTTCTAACTGTAATAGTTCAGATCCTCTGATGTTTTTCTAGACCTAAGAGAAATATTTGTTGGATTATTACTGCTTTAGCAGACGATTCCATTTTTTTTTATTTTATTACTTAAACCTTTTGTTATTTATATTTCATTTAAATTTTTTCTTATGTAAGATTAATTAAGAAATTGTTTTTAACAAAACTTATAATGTTATCTACACTTCAGTTCTGTGAATTATGCTTCGCCGTTTTTTTCTTTATACTTAATTATTTCACAGTACAAATGAGTTAAATTTAAATGAATTATGTAACGATAAAGCTTCTGTTAAATACATAAAGATTTTTCTTCTTCGGCAGTATCTCTGTTACACTTGTTTCTCAAAGACTTATCAAACCTCAACGCTCATTTTTATATTTTCTAACTGCAATAGTTCTCTTACTCTAATGTTTTTTTAGACTGAAATAGTTATAGAATTAATTGCCACTTCCAGCTTTTTTTTTAAAAATTACTCAAATTTTTGTTATTTTATATTTCATTTAAAATTTTCCCTCTATATGACTAAATAACAAATAATTATTAACCCAACTTATAATGTTATCGCTACTTCTCTTCCATAAATTACTGTTCTTCTCTTTAAATCCAATTATTTCATAGAATAATTGAGTTAAGTTTAAACGAATTATGTAGTGGCGCAAACTTTCATTAAATCTATAAAGATTTTTTCAATTGTTTTTTTTTCTTCGACAGTATCCTTCTGACATTTATTTTCCCGAACCTGGATATAAATGTAATGAGTTACCGTTCATTTACATTCATTTATGTAACGCTTAACTGCTAATATTTGTTTAACCCAATAGTTTGTTAATTTAATTTTAAAGATTCATTGAATCATTTATGACGCTTTAATAGCCCTTTTAATCATATATTATCACTTTGACTTTGGTTTTATTACCTATCTTTGTAAGTAATAATGACATGTAAACAAACTATAAAATAAGATGTAATAATTGTATGTAAATTGTCGAGTTTTAAAGATATAAAATCCGCAGCTTTAGAATCCGCAGCTTTAGGCAAATCACTTTTACTTACCATTAATTGTGAAATCAGGATACAGTAATAATCATTTAACATTTTGTTCTTACAAGAAAACATTAACCGCATTTAGGACATGCAAATTTCTCTTTATCCTTCTTAGTTTTAACAAGTAAGAAAAATCATGCGTTAACCCCTTAACGCGCAGTGTTGCCGGGTCGGCAACACCTAAAGTTCCTCCTGTTTAGAGACAAAAAAACTCCGTGAATATTTCAAAAACTACTCTAATGGCTAATTTAAATTTTTCTTATGAGTTCTAGATGGCAGCACCACAGAGATCAAACTCAACTGTTTTTAAATAATAGGTAAAATGTTTTACTGTAATACGCGCTTCCCAACAATAATCTTCTCACTGCGCTTATCAATGCTTTACTTATGGGAGGTTACCACTTCGGCAACAGCTGTATAATTAAAACGGTTAGTGCAATCTTTACAAAACAATACAAGTGTACTCCTCTAGGCCTAAATAGATTGCCTAATTATTTTTTTTCTTTAAATTCCAAATTTAAAGAGTAGTGCGCCGGAAAGGGTTAAGCATAGATTATGAAACACATTCCAACACTTCATGAAATCTTTAACAAAACTTCGTTAATTAGGGAAAAAAGGATATATAGCCAAATATGTATTCTAATACTTTTGAACAGCCCTGTGTTTGATCTGTCAGTTGCTATACATATTATATAAAATGGGAAAATTTAGTTTGACAAGAAAAAAAGCTTAAAATTTCTTTTTGAGCAATTTGAACTAATAAATGGGAAACATATTTGAAAATATTTGTTCAGCCCTGTAGTTTACCTTGTAGCTTTATAACACGTCAGTAAGAAGCTAAAATTCATTTTAAACTAAAACACTCTTAAAACAACTGAAATCACATTGTTATAAATTATCATTCATAGGTGTCCATGTACACAATTCTTTGCGTGGCCCTATATATCATCTTATCTATATTCTGCAAACATTTCTTTGTATACAGAATGCTGTTCAGCGTAAAAATGTATACCTTATTTAAGAACCACTTCTAAGTAATTTACGCTCATACTCAGTAACGTTGGCGAGCTCTTTTCGATAGCTCTGTATATCAATTATAAAATTTATATACACCCTTATAATGCAAAAAGATTTAGTGAAGCTTAAATGCGTATATCATAACTAAAATGTATTACAGCCATCCGTCAGCCATCATCGGAAACATATACAATCCGTCGGAAGGAATATATTATTTGAAATCTTTTGTGTGACCCTGTAAATGCAATGTACTTCATATTATGCAAGGCAGTATCATATAATTTATATTAAGCCTCAGTGACATATATCAATTTTGTTATACATGAAACTGTTTAATATACAGGGTGGTCATAAAAAAAACTTTGCCGATGTATAAAGCTCTAGCGGCCAGTCCGTTCAACCGATCGAGGTGAATTTTCAGATATAGCTATTCAGAGGTATGAGCTCGAGATTCTGTGAACGGCAACAAAATGGCGCTCACGGTTACGGTTACAGAAACTCGAAATTTTCCAATGGCAACACTCATTTTTTTCATCGCAAAATGCTCAGCGCATGCGAAAACCCCAAAGAGCGTTGGGACGGTATGGTTATTGCAATAAACGGAGGCGTTATGCTCGCACAAAATCAGCTCTACGAACGGCCCTAAAAAAACACGACCAAGGCGCACAAGAAAATTTGAACACGACAGAGACAAAATACCCATAAATACCCATATAAGTCACAAAACGTCGTTTGCGTAGAAAACGCATAAAAAGTGGGGTGGAAATGCTAATTCTTCAGTCGGAGCTCGTAGATGCGAACAAAATGACTTCCGTTCGTGGTGAGTTGGTAAAACTATTATCAAAAGAGATGAATGCTGCGAAAACCTGGCGCGTTTACCGTTGAAAACATCGCCAAATACCTGGCCTATGCATTTCACAAGCTCTTCGTGATTTAGTAATGAAATTCGAAGACAATGGCTGCACCTGGGATAGTCCGCGATCCGAACGACCAACTGTTCCTGAGGATACTGTTATAACAGTGCATCGCATAGTGGCCAGAAGACGCATGCAAACTACAAAAGGTGCATCTCGTGTATTTGATATACCAAAATCAATGGTCTTAAAATTATTGCGCTCTGTAATCCGCATGTTTCCTTACCGATACCAGCGCTCCCAGATGTTGGAAGTGAGAGAACATCAACAACATATAGACTTTGTTAATGAATTTCGTATCCAATGTGATGATCCGATCGGCCTCTTCGCATATTATGAACGGACGAGGCACATTTCACCTTAACTGGTAACGTCAATGAACTCCGCGATCCCCCGACCTTACTCCTATGGATTTCAGGTTTTGGGAATATCTAAAATCTAGATTGTACATGTGCAATCCGCAAACTTTGCCGGATTTGAAAGATTCTATCAAACGTGAGATTGCAAAAATCCCTCATGCGATGTAACGTTCGGCTGTATTGTCCACAATCGTCACCATCCAATGTGTAATTGCCTGTGATGACACCCATGTGGAAATGTGTAAGTAAAATAAAAGTT
Organism: Maratus speculifer; assembly: GCA_964019185.1. NCBI lineage: Eukaryota > Metazoa > Arthropoda > Arachnida > Araneae > Salticidae > Maratus > Maratus speculifer. The sequence continues at coordinate 271,534,225 of OZ025289.1, read as the reverse complement.
TTCTCCGATCTGTGTTGTAATCAGAGATTATTATACTCACTCTGTGTCACATGCAAATTTACTCCTTGCGCCCCAATCGTGTTTGTTATGGGGGGGGGATTCGCAGAACAATTTATTGTGCGTGCATAACGTGTCCGTTTCTTGCGATGCACGTACAGTAGGGTGGGCCGAACAAAACTTTTTTTCGATTTTCGATTATGGCGGGTGCGGAAAAGTGGCCACTGGTGGCACTCAGTTCATACAAAAAATTTGAGATTTTTTGGACATTTCCTTACCCTGCCGCAAACGGCTTGAAAGTTTGCAAAAATGTTCAATTTTGAACTTTTTCGAAAAAAATTAAAAAATGTTAAATTAAATTTATTTTGGTTGTATTTATTTGAAAAAGCATATTTAATGCACCAGATGTTTAAATAAGATCTGATTATGCATTATTTAATATCTATGTGTATTATAACTTAGGCTATTTTTATAACTTTTTCACGTATAACAGGCATAAGTTGTATTTGTTTGAATCGATCGTTAGTTTTTATATTATTTATGTCCCTTGGTCTTCTTTATATTTTTTCTATGTGTCAAACGTCATATATTTGGGGAAAAGACAGCAGTATACATCAAAAACAAATCTGGAAGGTGAGAAAGTGGTGAAGTAGGACTCTAAGCGAGCGCAATGACTCGTCGTAATACTCAGGAAGTAAGGACGAAATAGTTGAGAGCCAAAATTCGATAAAGGATTCTTATTATTTATCCTTGCTCAGTTACCTGCGACATTTGTTCAGTGTTAACGTGTAACCCTTTTGTAATGATTATACAGTGCTTTTTGGGTCGTTTAATGTGCCATTATTGTGTTTTGTGCGTTTTATTACGACGAGCTTAGAAATGGCTAGTATAAAGGGCCATGGCAATGCAAAGACACGCGATACCGTGAACCGCCACTACGACTGGTTGTTTTGTTTCACCATGTAGAAGTTGTGACAGCAGAGGATACGAATCTCGTCATCGATAAAAACAAAGTCAGAAGAGATAAATAGAAACTTGGGAAGAAGATACAGGCAGAAGTTATTAAAAGAAGGAAAATTAAAAGCATATTTTTTGATGGTAGAAAGGATAAAAGTATATTAAGAGGAAGAAAAATAAAAAGCGGCACCGTCGAGAGAAAGGCCAGGAACACATCACCGTGTTGTTTGAACCTGGTTAGGAATACTCGGGTCACTTGACACCTCGTTCCGTTACCTTGATACCTTGTCAGTTCAGAAAAGTCTAACTTGTGGTGACTTGGAAGATTGTATAATGATTCTGCTATTTCTTTTCCGAGACCGGAACCCGGTGATGTGTTCCTCGCTTTTCTCTCGACGGTGCCGCTTGTTATTTTTCTTCCTCTTAATATACTTTTATCCTTTCTACCATCAAAAAATATGCTTTTAATTTTCCTTCTTTCAATAACTTCTTCTGCCTGTATCTTCTTTCCAAGTTTCTATTTCTCTCTTCTGAATTTGTTTTTATCGATGACGAGATTCGTATCCTCTGCTGTTACAACTTCTACATGGTGAAACAACCAGTAGTAGTGGCGCATATTTACCAGCATAAGTTGGCAATTGCATTTCTTTCAATATGCATGATGCCCCCAAAAAGTTACTTTTCACGCTATTGCGTGTATTTGCATTGTCATGGCCCTTTATACTAGCCATTTCTAAGCTCGTTGTAATAAAACGCATAAAACACTATAATGGCACATTAAACGACCCAAAAAGCACTGTATAATCACTACAAAAAGGTTTCACGTTAACACTGAACAAATGTCGCAGGTTACTGAGCAAGGACAAATAATAAAAATCCTTTACCGCATTTTGGCTCTCAACTATTTCGCCCTTCACTCCCTGAGTATTACCACGAGTCATTGCGCTCGCTTAGAGTCCTGCTTCACCACTTTCTCACCTTCCAGATTTGTTTTTGAAGTATACTGCTGTCTTTTCCCCAAATATATGACGTTTGACACATAGAAAAAATATAAAGAAGACCAAGGGACATAAATAATATAGAAACTAACGATCGATTCAAACAAATACAACTTTTGTCTATTATACGCGAAAAAGCTATAAAAATAGCCTAAGTTATAATACACATAGATATTAAAAAATGCATGATCAGATCTTATTTAAACATTTGGTACATTAAATATGCCTTTTCAAGTAAATACAACCAAAATAAATTTAATTTAACATTTTTTAATTTTTTTCGAAAAAAGTTCAAAAATGAACATTTTTGCAAAACTTCAAGCCGTTTGCGGCAGGGTAAGGAAATGTCCAAAAAATCTCAATTTTTTTGTATGAACTGAGTGCCACCAGAGGCCACTTTTCCGCACCCGCCGTAATCGAAAATCGAAAAAAAGTTTTTTTCGGCCCACCCTAACGTACAGTTCCAATGCTCCTTAGGGTTTTCGCATGCGCTGAGCATTTTTCGATGAAAAAAAATAGGTGTTGCCATTGAAAATTTTCGAGTTTCTGTAACTTTAACCGTAACCGTGAGCACCATTTTGTTGCCGTCCACAGAATCTCGAGCTCATACCTCTGAATAGCTATATCTGAAATTTCACCTCGATAGGTTGAACGGACTGGCCGCTAGAGCTCCATATACCGGCAAAGTTTTTTTATGACCACCCTGTATTTTAAAAATGTCGCAAACTATCCCCATCCTTTGCCACTATCCAATGGAATTAAATCTTTTGTGTGGCCCTGTAAAGGAATAATAGCTATATTTTCACCGCATATTTTAGAGAATGCATATTTTAGTGCACCTCTTAAATGCATGCAAATTTTAATATGTTTGACAGGGTGTAACATCATTAAAACGCCTTTGAAACGATTTTTCCCTATAGGCTATTATGTAAAGGAAATTTTTTGACTCTCCCTGTAAATAAACAAATCATGGTAGAAACTTCATTTTCAATATGGTTCGTGCTAGGAAAAACGTCAATAACGTCCTAAAATTTCATGGCAATCCGAGTATATTAACGATTTTTCCCCATGGGCCGTAATGTAATGGAAAACTTTTTATTCGCCCTGTAGATAATCTAATCATGTTAAAAACTTCATTTTCGATAGGACTTGTGCTAGGGTAAACGTCAATAACGTCCTAAAATTTCATGGCAATCCGAGTATATTAAAGATTTTTCCCCATAAGCCGTAATGTAATAGAAAACTTTTTATTCGCCCTGTAGATAATCTAATCATGGTAAAAACTTCATTTTCAACAGGGTTCGTGCTAGGGTAAACGTCAATAACGTCCTAAAATTTCATGGCAACCCGAGTATATTAACGATTTTTCCCCATAGGCCGTAGTGTAATGGGAAACTTTTGATTCTCTGTAGATAAACTAATCACGGTAGAAACTTCATATTCTATAGGACTTGTTCTAGGGTAAACGTCAATAACATTTTGAAATTTCATGGCAATCCGAGTATATAAACGATTTTTCCCCATGGGCCGTAATGTAATGGAAAACGTTTGATTCGCCCTGTAGATAAACTAATCATGGTAGAAATTTCATTTTCAATAGGGTTCGTTCTAGGGTAAACGTCAATAAAGTCCTAAAATTTCATAACAATCCGAGTATATTAACGAGTTTTCCCCATAGGCTGTAATGAAATGGGAAACTTTTGATTCTCTGTAGATAAACTAATCACGGTAGAAACTTCATTTTCGATAGGACTTGTGCTAGGGTAAAGTCAAAAACGTCCTAAAATTTCATAGCAATCCGAGTATATTAACGATTTTTCCCCATAGGCTGTTATGAAATGGGAAACTTTTGATTCTCTATAGATAAACCAATCATGGTAGAAACTTCATTTTCGATAGGACTTGTGCTAGGGTAAACGTCAATAACGTCCTAAAATTTCATGGCAATCCAAGTATATTAACTATTTTTCCCCATAGGCTGTAATGAAATGGGAAACTTTTGATTCTCTGTGGATAAACTAATCATGGTAGAAACTTCATTTTCGATAGGCCTTGTGCCAGAGTAAACGTCAATAACGTCCTAAAATTTCATAATAATCCGAGTATATTAACGATTTTTCCCAATGGGCCGTAATGTAATGGAAAACTTTTGATTCGCCCTGTAGATAATCTAATCATGGTAAAAACTTCATTTTCGATAGGACTTGTGCTAGAGTAAACGTCAATAACGTCCTAAAATTTCATGGCAATCCGAGTATATTAACGATTTTCCCCCATGGGCCATAATGTAATAGAAAACTTTTTATTCGCCCTGTAGATAATCTAATCATGGTAAAAACTTCATTTTCAACAGGGTTCGTGCTAGGGTAAACGTCAATAACGTCCTATAATTTCATGGCAACCCGAGTATATTAACGATTTTTCCCCATAGGCCGTAGTGTAATGGGAAACTTTTGATTCTCTGTAGATAAACTAATCACGGTAGAAACTTCATATTCGATAGGACTTGTTCTAGGGTAAACGTCAATAACATCTTAAAATTTCATGGCAATCCGAGTATATAAACGATTTTTCCCCATAGGCTGTAATGAAATGGGAAACTTTTGATTCTCTGTAGATAAACTAATCATGGTAGAAACTTCATTTTCGATAGGACTTGTGCTAGAGTAAACGTCAATAACGTCCTAAAATTTCATAATAATCCGAGTATATTAACGATTTTCCCAATGGGCCGTAATGTAATGGAAAACTTTTGATTCGCCCTGTAGATAATCTAATCATGGTAAAAACTTCATTTTCGATAGGACTTGTGCTAGGGTAAACGTCAATAACGTCCTAAAATTTCATGGCAATCCGAGTATATTAACGATTTTTCCCCATGGGCCATAATGTAATAGAAAACTTTTTATTCGCCCTGTAGATAATCTAATCATGGTAAAAACTTCATTTTCAACAGGGTTCGTGCTAGGGTAAACGTCAATAAAGTCCTAAAATTTCATAACAATCCGAGTATATTAACGATTTTTCCCCATAGGCTGTAATGAAATGGGAAACTTTTGATTCTCTGTAGATAAACTAATCACGGTAGAAACTTCATTTTCGATAGGACTTGTGCTAGGGTAAACGTCAAAAACGTCCTAAAATTTCATGGCAATCCGAGTATATTAACGATTTTTCCCCATAGGCTGTTATGAAATGGGAAACTTTTGATTCTCTGTAGATAAACTAATCATGGTAGAAACTTCATTTTCGATAGGACTTGTGCTAGAGTAAACGTCAATAACGTCCTAAAATTTCATAATAATCCGAGTATATTAACGATTTTTCCCCATGGGCCGTAATGTAATGGAAAACTTTTGATTCGCCCTGTGGATAATCTAATCATGGTAAAAACTTCATTTTCAATAGGGTTTTGCTAGGGTAAACGTCAATAACGTCCTAAAATTTCATGGCAATCCGAGTATATTAACGATTTTTCCCCATGGGCCACAATGTAATGGAAAACTTTTGATTCTCTTTGTAGATAAACTAATCATGGTAGATACTTCATTTTCAATAGAGTTTGTGCTAGGGTAAACATCAATAACATATAAAAATTCCATAGCAATCCAAGTATATTTACGGGAGTTACAGCGCGGACAGACGGACAGACAAACCGAATGCATAAGCACTTTTCAACTTTGTTGGAAAATGCTAATAAAATGGGGAATGCAGTTCTGTCACTGAAAAGAATCAGCCGAGGTAATAACAGTAGTAGTTGACGTTATTACCGTATAATACATTTTAAACTAGAAACTACCTTGCAAATACATCCTAAACCTATTTTTTGAAACGATTCTTCCAAAACGAGAAAAAAAAAGATAAAAGAAAGAAAAAAGAAAGAAAGGAAGAAGAGAACAGAAAGAAAAGAAAAGAAGAAAAAGATTCTTTTAAAACAATTGATTCAAAACTTTCTCTTTTTAAAATGAAATGATTTTTCCCCATAAGACGTAATGTAATGGAAAATTTTGACTGTCTCTGTAAATAAATTAATCATGGTAGAAACTTCATTTTCAATAGGGTTCGTGGTAGGGTAAACCGAATTAACGTGCAAAATTTTCATGGCAATCCGCGTATGTTTACGAAGTTAAAGAGCGGACAGAAGGCCAGACTGTCAAAAAAAATGACAATAATGGTCACTCATGCTTAAAATAAAAAATAAAAAATGGGAAATGCAGTTCTGTCACTGTAAAGAATCAACCTAGCTAATAACACTAATAGTTGCCGTTATTACTTTATGATACATTTAAAACTAGAAACTACCTTGCGAATACATCCAAAATCTCTTACAACATTTTTAACGTACATGAAAAACGCTAAATTTCTGTAATAAAGAAAATATTTCTTTTTACATATACAGTATTCATATCACATTACTTGCATAGAAAATTTTAGATCGGACGTTGACTTTTACATGCTTATTCCAAAGATAAAGGCTACAAATGTAATAACAAATTAACTTTCAGTGATTTTCTGTGATTCAGATGACTCAGGCCTTTCATCACAGAATTCGAAGTGCCATTTAAAGCAGATTCCTTCATAATTGAGTGTATTCGAAAAAATAACTTTCCACCCTCAACAGCTCGAAATTTTCTGATACATTTACAGACTCATTATTAAAAGTAAAAATATGAAACTTACTGAGATGATTTTAGAAGAGATGTATAAGATGCCGTGTGATTTCATTTTTCGCCCAATTCATTAAAATTTGATTTATAAACAATTTTTTCAGTACGACCTTTTTTTGCGTTCCCAGATGTCCCGCTTTGGAAAATTCGGATCAAAATGCCTAATTTGACAGCATATTTTTGCAATATTTTCTGCATTTATTGAATTTCGACAAGCACGGCACTTTGTATACTTTCTAAATAAGAGAATTTGCCAGTTTCATGCATTTGAGAACAAAATGAATTTGAAAATAAATCAGAAAATAAGCAGTTTGGATTTGAATACATCCTTAAGCGTAATATTAGCACATGACGTTATTACCCCAGGGCGTTTTATTTATTAAAAAAAATGTTAAAATTTTTTTGCATCATGTTTATTTCAAAAACACAAGTAACTGAATCTATACTTAAAGTAAAATTTAAATGCATGAAAAAAATTTATTTCTGTAACATTTTACTCTTTTTTTCTTTTGTTCGGCAGTATTTGTAACATTTTTTAAAGGAAAATTCCAATTTAATGAGTATTTATTAATTTATATTCATTTATACAATGTCCAACTGCGGTTATTTGTTCATCATATTATTACTTTTTCTATTTTTACAAAAAGAAAGCATTGGATTCGTGAAATTTTTTGAATTCTGGTTTTGACGGATTTACACGTTTTGAAGGGTCTGAGATTCCAAAGAACATGCTTTTACAAAATATATATCTGTGAGTCTGTCTATCTGTCTATATGTGACATAAATTTCTCGCTCTATCTCAAGAACTAATGCACGGAATTTCACAAAATGTTAGATTTTAAAATTTCATAAAAACTAGTTTTTGTTTAATATAGTCCAACAGGTAACTCTGCTATGCGACATTATTCATCGCAATAGATCTATACCAGGAACTAATAAACGAATTTTCACCATGCTTCAAATTCAGTTAGTTCCTTATAAATTAGTCTTCTTTATTTTTTAGAGTAAATAGCTCAACAGGTGGCGCTAAGATTTCTGAGATGATTGTATCTCAAATACTAATGCACGAATTTTCGTCAAATTTCAGATTCAGTAAGAACTTTAAATAAATTGTTGCAAATTAGATTTTGGTATAAATTACCTAACCGGTGATGCTGTTATGTTTCATTTTTCTTCATTTATGAGATAGAAGAAAGTTTCGGGATTGCCACATCCGACTAGTTTTTAAACTATTAAGACGTAATTTGTCATATCATTAGTTCTTCATTTCGCATATTCAGTTTCATTTTAATTCTTCGAATTTTTCTTTATTTGTATTTTACTTCAAAATTTTTCATGCGTGCTATTGATTAAGAGACAATCAATACGAGATTACGACCATGTTGTGCACCATAGCACGACCTATGAGGTTAGTTGCTTTAGCCTTTTCTCTCTTCCGTGAATTCTGTTTCACTGTTTTCTTCTTTGTATCTAATTATTTCCTGGAAGATTCATATTAAATTCAATCGATTTATATATGGAGTAATTTATTCAACATCTATATATTTAAAAGACCTGGCTGTTTTTTTAGTCATCAGCCTTGAATTTTCTACTCAACCGATTTTGATGATTATTTTTTAAAATGAAAGCTATTTATTTGTAGTTGTGCCCATTTTAGCTATTTTTTAATTTATTTCCATTTTTATATTTTATTTTTAATTTTAAATGCTTTTTGCCATATTTCTTCAAAATGGTGGCAACTCAGTTTAATTTTCTCTCGATAGTAAAAATTTATTTTCCATTATCACTTTCCACCAGTCAGAAGCTTTATTTCATCAGTGAACATGTCCTCGCATTTAAAAGAAAAAAGTTAATTGTTTTCGTAAAATTTAACCTCAATAAAATGATTGCGTATAATAATGCACTAATTGAGGTAAAAATTATACAGAGTGTCCCTAAACAAATGGTATATACGCTAGGGGGTGATAGAATACATCACATTGAGTAATAGTAAATAGGAAACCAAGGGTCCCAAACGTTTTTCAAAGGAGATAGCCGCCATTAAAGTTTGGGGTCCAAAATTTCAAATACACATAAAATACGGAAAAATTGGTCGATTGATTTGCGGTTGTCACTAAAATTATTCTTTATGTTGGTATTTTCTTGAAAATAAATTATAAAGATAAATTTCGAAAAATGCCGATAGAGGGCGCTTTAGGTTTAAGGTAATGAAAAACTATTTTTTGCAGTGATTTTTTACATCTCACAAAATGGTTTCGTATGCTTAGACTTAAACTTAAATTTTGAGCTCAAAATCTGAATAGTTGAAAGCGGTTAAGTAGCACAAACTTAACTGTGTTCAGAGGGTTTAAATTTCAAATGATTATAAAAAAACGGAAAAATTGGTCGATTGATTTGCGGTTTTCACTAAAACTATTCTTTATGTCGGTATTTTATTTAAAATGAATTATAAAGATAAATTTCAAAAAATGACGATAGAGGGCGCTTCAAACTTTGGAGTAACAAACAACTACTTTTTACGTTATTTTTTGCATCTGATTAAATGTTTTCGTAAACTTTGACTAAAACTTAAATTTGAGCTCAAAATCTGAATAGTTGGGAGTGGTTAAGTAGCACAAACTGAACTGTGTTCAGAGGGTTCAAATTTCAAATGATGATAAAAAACGGAAAAATTGGTCGATTCGTTTGCGGTTTAAAATAAAACTATTCTTTAAGTCAGTATCTTCTTGAAAATGAATTTTAACGATAAATTTCAAAAAATTCCGTTAGAGGGCGCCTTAAACTTCAGAGTAACCAACAGCAAATTTTAACCGTTATTTTTTGTATCTAATTAAATGCTTTCCAAAACTTGTTAAATGTTTTCGAAATCTTAGATTTAAATTTAAATTTTGAACTCAAATTCTGAATCGTTGGGAAGGGTTAAGAAGCGCAAACTGAAGTGTGTTCAGGAGTTGAAATTTAACCCCCCCATCCTCGAACACTGTGTACTTTTGCGCAATACTTAAACACTCGCATCGACTCATAGTTTGATCTCAAAATTTAAATCTAAGCATTTGAAAGCACTTAATGAGATTTAAAAAAATAACGGTTAAAAATAGCTGTACGCTACTTCAATGTCTAACGCGGCCTCTATCAGCATTTTGTGAAATTTATCTTTAAAATTTATTTTTAAAAAAACACTGATTTAAAGAGTAGTTTTAACAAAAACCGCAAACAAATCGACTAATTTTTCCGTTTTTTCCGTTTCGTTTGAAATTTAAACCCTCTGAACACCGTTCAGTTTGTGCTACTTATCCACTCCCAACTATTCAGATTTTGAGCTCAAAATTTATGATTAAATCTAAGCCTACGAAACCATTTAATGAGATGCAAAAAATAACGGCAAAAAATAGTATTAGGATGGATTATTTTGTTAATCCAAAGTCTAAAGCGCCCTCTATCGGCATTTTTTGAAATTTATCTTTATAATTCATTTTTAATAAAACACCGACATAATAAATAATTTTAGTGAAAACCGCAAATAAATAGACCAATTTTTCCGTTTTTTATAATCATTTGAAATTTAAACCCTGAACACAGTTAAGTTTGTGCTGCTTAATTGCTTCCAACTATTAAGATTTTGAGCTTAAAATTTAAGTTTAAGTCTAAACTTACGAAACCATTTAATGAGATGCAAAAAATCACGGCAAAAAATAGTGTTTCATTACTTCAAAGTCTAAAGCGCTCTCTATCGGCATTTTTCGAAATTTATCTTTATAATTTATTTTCAAGAAAATACCAACATAAAGAATAATTTTAGTGAAAACCGCAAATCAATCGGCCAATTTTTCCGTTTTTATGTGTATTTGAAATTTTGGACCCCAAACTTTAATGGCGGCAATCTCCTTTGGAAAACGTTTGGGACCCTTGGTTTCCTATTTACTATTACTCGTCTTGATGTATTCTATCATCCCCTAGCGTATATACCATTTTTTTAGGGACACTCTGTATATATTTACTGAGAAAAAATACTAATAATGTAAATAAAATAACAGGAAATAGTTTATGATAAAAATTAATGTCTAAAGCAAAATAAGAAAAGTTTCAAATGAGGAAAATGATGTCATTCAGCAATCAGATAAATGGGAATTACAATATTATTACGGATGCCTTTTTCATATTACTAATAACAGTAACTTTTAAAAAAACATTTGAAGAGAAAATGACGTCACTATTTAAAACATCGCATTTTTACTCATAATGATATTACATTTCAATATTTCTTTTCATTATGGGCACTGAGTTTGAGATTTTACTTTCAGATGACTTCAGTTAGTGAAAATAATGTAATATTAAAAAATATTTTTTTTTTTTTTTTTTTTTTTTTTTTTTTTTTTTTTTTTTTTTTACTAAAACTATTTTTCTGTGAGTGCATATAAAATAAAATTTCTAGATTTCGCCGGCACTCTAATTACAATTTTAACTGAAGATGTGCGAATATTTGCATGCAAAATTGTAACTGGCAAACTTGACATTAAGTTTGGAAATATATTTATTATATATTGATTCAATAATATAATTACTTTTCCTTTTTTAAAAACGAAATCGATCGGGTCTTTGAAACATTCATTCGTCGAATTCGACGGGATTCCACTCGTAATGTTTAAACTTGCTAAATTATCAAAGGAATTATTTGTTGAATCATCAGTGCTTTAATTACTCTTTTAATTGCCTATCGTTGCTTTGAAGTTTTTGAAGAAATATACACGTTTTATAAAATTTTAAAAGATATGATTTCTTGATTCACTATACTGTGTTTTCTATAACTATTATGAAATGAACGAAACTGCAATAAATAACATGATTAAAATATCATTAAAATGGTTGCAGGTTAATTTTTTGGGCTAATTAAACATTTCTGCAGGTTCACATTTATTTTCTAATTTATTTATCGTATCAAGAGAAGTTTTTCTTTAGTAATTGACATATAATAACATAAAATACCTATAAACTTTAATTATATTTTCTTCTTCGAATAATCAGTTTTTACTGCGAAATAATTAACGTGGAATTTCTAAATCGTTGATTTCTTCATTTATCAACCCGTCTGGGGTAAAATGCATTTCATGTTAAAATGTTTTATATTATTTTTTTATAAATCTAAAACAAACATTATGTTGTTGTTTCAGACGGCCATTGATCTACACGGAAGATATAAGTCCGAAGGGGGGGGGGGGGGTAGGAGTAGGGTGTCCTTTATCGTGATCTTTCCAAAAGAACTTGACTCATATTTATGCAAAAAAGTCTAAATTTCGATGAAAACTATGAAAAATTCCTAAAGATTAAGCCTACAGGCGAAATTGGGTCCGAACACAGTACTTCCGTCTACCAGCTTTAGGAACAAAACTTTTTCAGTCACTGGCAGGATAATCTAAAACAAATAAACTATATTAATTATTAAAATTTACACCTATGCTAATAATGGTATCTTTTATGATGTTGTAAATTTCAAAACCGTAATTCAGTAGCTGAATGCATACACTGTAAAAATGAAATCTGTAAAGTTACTAAATTTGTTTTAGGAAACTTGGATTCCTAGAACTTTTTATGTAACGATAACAGCAAAAATTCATGAAATCTATTCTGTTACATAACTATCTGCTGTTACTATTGCATAGAAAGTTCTAGGAATCCCAGTTTCCTTAAAAAAAGTTTAGTAACTTTATCCATTTTTTTACAATGTACTTAAAGTAAATTAACGTAAAATTTAAATGTATCAAAAAACTTATTTCCGGGCCATTTTACTTTTTTTTTCAGTCAGCAGTACATTTACATTACATTATGTTACATTTCTATAAGTAAAATGCAGATTTGATGAGTTATTGATATTTTATATTCATATATACAATTTTCAACAGCGGTAATTTATTTACCACGTAATTATTGAGACGTAATTTGTAAAATCATTAGTTATTCATTTCGCACATTCAGTTTGCATTTAATACTTAGAATTTTTTTTATTTATGTTTCATTTCAAACATTTTTGTGTGTACTATTGATTAACAGATAATCAATAACACGAACGATGATGTTAGTTGCTTTTCTCTCTTCCATGAATTTGTCTCTCAATGTTTTCCTCATTGGTAACCAATTATTTCCTGGAAGAATCGTGTTAAATTTAATCAATTTATGTATCGATTAATTTATTCAATACAATATTTAACTAGCTAAATTATCATAGAAATTATTTGTAGAATCATCAATGCATTAATTACACTTTTAATTGCCCACCAATACCTATGATGCTTTTTCAAATGTGCACAGTTATGTTTATGAAATTGTGAAAGAAATTATTTCTTGATTTACTTTACTAGGTTTTAAGTTACCTATTATGAACTGAATGAAATGCAATAATTAACATGATTAAAATATCATTAAAAACTTGGCTGGTTAATTTTTTTGCACTAATTAAACATTCTTGTAGGTTTACAATTAATTTAAAATTAATTATCTTGTAAAGAGAAGGATTTTTTTAGTAATTGGTATAAAATACATATAAACAATTATTTTATGTTTTTTCTTCAAATAATCAGTTTTTATTGCGAAATAATTAACGTGGAAATTTTTAAATCGTTGGTTTCTCTATTTATCAACTTTTCACCCCCCCCCCCCGGTGGGGTAAGATGCATTTCATGTTTGCATGTTTTAAATTATTCTTTTTTATCTAAAGCTAACATTGTGTTGTTGTTCCAATGATCCAATTATGAACACGGGGGATATGACCCTGAAAGGGGGGGGATCTCCTCCATAGTAATCTTTCGAAAATAATCTAATTTATATTTATGCAAGAATTCTAAATTTGACGAATCTAAAAACCTGACATGTGTGATCGACATGAAATCCACCTAAGTCATTATCAATGAACAAGGACGGTGTAGCACAAGGAAATTTTACAACACAGGATAGATAAAACCGGGGGCTCCACATAAAGAGTGCGTGCAATGAAGCCAGAGGGAATCGAAACCAAACTACCTCCTACGCGCCCAAGCGATTTAAACTATGTTAATTACTAAAATCTAAACGTATGCTAATAATGATATTTTTTATGATGTAAATTTCAAAGCCGTAATTCAGTAGCTGAAGGCATACATTGTAAAGAAGAAATCTGTAAAGTTACTAAATTTTTTCTAGGAAACTGAGATTCTTATGTTACGATAACTAGATTTTTATGTAACGATAACGACAAAAATTCATGAAATCTATTCTGTTAGATAAATGTTTGCTGTTACCTTTACATAGAAAGTTCTAGGAATCCCAGTTTCCAAAAAAAAAAAAAAAAATTAGCAACTTTATCGATTTTTTTACAATGTACTTAAAATAAATTAACGTAAAATTTAAATGTATCAAAAAACTTATTTTCAGGGCATTTTACGTTTTTTTTTTTTCAATCAGCAGTATATGTCACATTTCTATAAGTAAAATGCAGATTTAATGAGTTATTGATATTTTATATTCATATATACAATTTGCAACAGCGGTAATTTGTTCACCACGTAATTATTGAGACATAATTTGTAAAATCATTAGCTCTTCATCTCTCCCATTGTTTCCATTTAATACTTAGATTTTTTTTTTATTTATGTTTCATTTCAAACATTTTTGTGTGTACTATTGATTAACAGATAATCAATAACACGAACGATGATGTTAGTTGCTTTACTCTCTTCCATGAATTTGTCTCTCACTGTTTTCCTCATTGGTAACCAATTATTTCCTGGAAGAATCGTATTAAATTTAATTGATTTATGTATCGATCAATTTATTCAATACAATATTTAACTAGCTAAATTATCATAGAAATTATTTGTCGAATCATCAGTGCATTAATTACACTTTTAATTGCCCATCAATACCTATGATGTTTTTTCAAATATGAACAGTTATGTTTATGAAATTGTGAAAGAAATTATTTCTTGATTTACCTTACTAGGTTTTAAGTTACCTATTAAGAACAGAATGACACTGCAATAATTAACATGATTAAAATATCTTTGAAAACTTTACAGGTTAATTTTTTTGCACTAAATAAAATTTTTTGTAGGTTTGCAATTAATTTAACTTATTAACTTATCAAGAGAAGTTTTTTTAGTAATTGGTATAAAATAATTATTATAAAAATTAGTTCTATTTTCTTTTTCAAATAATCAGTTTTTATTGCGAAATAATTAACACGAAAATTTTAAATAGTTTATTTCTCCATTTATCAACCGCCTCCCCCTGGGGTAAGATAAATTTCATGTTTGAATATTTTATATATTTTTTTTATCTAAAAAACAAACATTGTGTTGTTGTTCTAATGGGTCAATTATCAACATGAAGGATATGACCCTAAAGGGGGAAGTAAGGTCCTCCATAGTAACCTTTCGAAAATAATCTAATTTATATTTATGCAAGGGATTCTAAATTTGACTAATCTAAAAACCTGACATGTTTGATCGACATGAAATCCACCTTATAAATCATCATCAATAGGAAAGGATGAGATAGCACAAGGAGATTTTACAACACAAGATATATACAACCAAGGGCTCCACACAAAGAGAACGTGCAATGAAGCCAGAGGGAATCGAGCCCAAACTACCTCCTACTCTCCCAAGTAAAAAAATAAGGAATTGTCAAAAAGTAAGGATTAATGTAATAAGTATTATTGGCGTCATGTTTGGCGAAGTTCTATCTGACATGGCCATTTTAACCTTAAAAAACGAATTTTCCTGAATTAGCGACCTAGAGAGTTCGATTTCTTGTTCTCGAATTAATGTAAAAATCAAGTTTTATGAAAATCGTTAGAGCTGTTTTCGAGGTATATCATCATTTTCAGAGCTGAGTTTGTGTTAATCGTCCAAAACGAACTTTCTGAAATTCGAAACATAGCTAGACGAGTTCCTCGTTTTCGAATTAGTATAGAAAATATGTTTGATGGAAATCGCGTGAAAAAATTTTGACCTAAAGCAAGCAGACCTTTCAGAACAGTGTTTGATTTACCCTGTAAACAAAATTTTTTTTTGAATTCCAGACCTAGCCAGATCTTATTTTCGTGCTTTATTTAGTATAAGAGGCAAGTTTCCTGAAAATCGGTCCAGTAGTTTACGATATCATCCGTAATCGGGAAAATGCTTGCTCGTTTAATATATATGATATCTGCGCAAAAGATAATGTTTTTATTTTTATTTATCTTAAATTTAAATGACTATACATAAATAAATAACACATGCATATATATGTATGTCTGTAGTTCAAAAATAATTAATCGTTATTTTGTCTGAGGGGAAAAAATGCCTTTCCGAAGCATCCAACCCATAAAGTTCCAAAAGTAAAAATTTAGAAGCGGGATGCTCTGCCAATAAAACCATCCGGCCGCTCGTAAGTTTGCGTAATTTATTCCATTATGTATTAAGTGGCTGTGCAAATATAACTTTATTTAAAAATTTTTTTAACGTTATATGACTTTTTGGTAATTTCAGACTCCTTCCCCTATTCGATGTCATAGGTTATTATTCTTTGGACCTTCCCTCCCCTACCGGCAATGTTATCATTAGCAAAATGTAATTTTATTATTATTATTATTATTATTATTATTATTATTATTATTATTATTATTATTATTATTATTATTATTATTATTATTATTAGTAGTAGTAGTAGTAGTAGTATTATTTAGAGTTTATTTCTTTTGTTTGGAGAGATATATGATACAAAACCGGTTACATTTATTTTCGCATACTTTATTGATTCATATAAAGAGAAGTAATTAAATTATCTCTTTAAAACAAATAATATTTAAAAGAAATAGTTACCGTTTAAAAATATTTTATAACAACTTTTTTTTTTTACTCAGCGCATTTAACAGTAATAAAGTCTTGTTGTTCTTGCCCCAAATGGAGGAGGGTTGGGAGTAGATAGATATTGTTATCGACAAAGCAAGTGGACAACAGTCTTTCTGCTTTATTTATCAATAAACGCAAGTTTCTTTTCAACTATACTTCACGTACGCTTTCCCTAACCTTGATTACACTTGCATACGTATATGAAGAAGAATAAGAATGTTAAACGTTGTGATATTCCATATTTTAGAATTAAATAATTTTATAATAACATAAGGATTTTAATAATAACTTTGTATTGTCATAAAAATAGATAACTGACTAGAAAAAGATAGCATACTATTTTGAACTAAAGACCATGTTACAAATAAAAAGAAGCAAAAGTTAATTGGATCAAAAATGATACCGATATCAAAAGACAAACCCCTCCCATTAGAGATATCTTACGGTATCATGTGTTAGACTCCCCCCCCCTTCTCCCCTAAAATGGTAACGTTATACGTGCACAGCCCCTAAAACCTCAAAATTGGACGACTTTGGAGCTTTTTTTAAAACCCATTTGTATATTGTACTTTAATCTTGGTTTATGTGTTTGGTTTAAATGCTTACCTACTAACTTTACTCATTATACAAAGGGTCTCATCCCTCCATGATTGTACTTATACTTTAAAGCGAAAGTTGGATTGCTGGGGAGGTTATCCCTGTTCAAAGAGTCACCAGATTTTGTGTCCCCAATCTTGTGTCCTCTCATAGTAAATAACAGCCATGTAAAGTTTCAAGTTTCTACTCTACCACCGCACCAAATTTCAAATTTATAGCACCAAATAATATAACAGAAATCTCAATTTTACAACTACTTTGCTCCTGAGCACATTTGAAAGTTGTTTTACATACATAAAATACATCCTATATTCGAGAAGAAAATGTTATCAGCGTTTTGCTAACTCAATTTTTGAAATCATGTTTTCTAGTTCAAGAAATTACTCCCTATACATAAAAACAGAAACATTACATTTTTAATACATTACTATAAATTTCATATTTTCGCAGGCTACATTTTTTCGGCAATTAAAATGTTTGTACACTGTAAAAAAAAATTCAAGAGGTTACTAAAAATTTCTTAGTAAATTTGTATTCCACAGAATTTTTTAGTAACCATTACAAACTTTTTTTTTGCGAGTGAAACAAGCATTTCTTTTGTAAACTGAACAAAAGAATTTTTTGTATAACTAACTTAAAAATTTTTAGTATGAGCCACAAAGCAAATTTTAGTAATAGCTCCAAAATTACTTTTAATAACCATTACGTGCAACCGAAGCGGAGGAGCTTCCTTCGAGCTGCATCCAAAATTCTGAAGCGGAAGATTTTCGGCAAAACCGCAACAGATGGCAGCACTAAACATTCCTTACTGCTCCGATCGGATTTTCATAGTTCCTTTATTAACGAGACACTACAGACATTCGGGGTGCATTTGGCTGTGGCAAGTTTCGAACCCGGGACCTTTTAGCCTGGAGTCCGTTACTATAACCACTATGCTATCAGGGCCACACCAACTGAGTTTTAGTAAGAGCTATTAAAAATATAAAACTATTAACTCTATTCGTTGCTAACATTTTTCTAGTGATTCTTACAGATTTTCTAGTAACCGACTAAGATTACTAAAAATTTTTTAGTAATTACAAGAATCACTAAAGTTTTTTTAGTAGATCGACCTTTTTTTTTTTACAGTGTAGATTTATTTTTATTATTTATATAACTAATTACTTTGTACCCTGATTTATTTCAATACTTTTACAGATAGGATTTGTTGGTTTTTAATTAAGTAGCCTGCATCATTAGTTACTTTAATAATTTTGTTAAAAGAATTTTTATAAATTACGAGAAGTACAAAATATTATAATTGCTTACAAATTTTATCGATTCCGAAGAAGAAAATGTTTTCTTAGAATTCTAAAACTTAATCTGCATGAGCTATTTAAATTTGTGTTTATCTTTTTGTTATCATAATATGATATTTCGAAAAAAGAAAAAGTTAGATGCATTTAAAATAAAATAATTTAAATAGAATTGGAAAGTTTTATGATTTCTAGATGGATTACAATTAAAATTTCAAACGAAAATAAAAATATCAGTTATTTAAATTTTGCCTAGAAATAAATTAGTATAAGAACTTTATATTTCGATTATTATGACTTTTTCTTAAAATCATTTATATGAGGAGAGTTTATAAATTGTTGAATGCTTTAAAATGTCACATCTCTATTAGTAAATAATAAACAATAAAAGAAAATAGCTTCGGACTTTTTTTGATAGAATAGTTTAACAAAATATCACGATTGAAGTTTAGATAGGTATATATTTATTACAATATGTTATTAGGCTTGATATGCTTTTTCGTTCAGATAACAATTAAAGTTTCATTAATAAAAAAATAATGTTATGTTACATAAGCTAGGCGTAAAAGGAAGCAGATGAATCATTGTACGGTTAAATATTAATAATCTATACAGCAATTTTTTAAGTATTTAAGCATTGCACTTTTCAATTTTTACACCTCCGTATAGGGGAAAATGTGCTTTTAACTACAACCAGTCAAACAGCAGTCAGTGATAAAAATTATGATTTTCGGGCGTGAAATTCTCGTGAACGGTAAGAGATTTTTTTTTTAATTTATAGAATTTGGTAATTAGAAGATTGTCTTTCATGACACAAAAAAGTGAAAGCGTTTAGGTCAAACAGAATTTAAGTTATTGGGGGGGTGGGGGTCAATAGTGTGGCTCGAAATGGTTCGTTTAACATAACCCATGGCCGGTGTTACACCTTTTTATTTGTGAACTTGGCTGACACACTGCCGTGAATCCAGATTCATATCGCTCACCTGCAAGAAAAGTGACAGATCTAGATAAAAGTAAGCTTCATGGAATAGGCAAAAGTGCATTATTTTACTGTAACGCGAAATTGTAACACTTAGATCTGCATGAATGATTAAAAATCTACTTAAAAGCAAAAAATCGAGATTGAGTTTGATGTTTGAAGGGTTGGATAATTTTAATTTCCTACACAATCTTCCCCTCTTCTGTGGTCACAAATGATTATGTAGCGTAATACAGTAATTTTCCGTATAAGTAGGATTATAAAACTTTTTGCAAAATACGATGCACTAATGAAAGATGTAGTTGTGGAATAAAACGCAAAATAATTTTTCTCGAGACGCGTTACTTTTCTTGCGGCTGAGCGATATGGCTTTCTTTCATCCATAAACGCTACAAATAAGTTTTTTTTAACTATCTGCTACATGTAATGAAGACTAGTTTTGTTTAAGAGAAATAACCGATGTTCATTCACAAAAAATATCATCACTTTACAGACTTTGATTTTATAAAAATTCCTTAATTAAAAAAGACGACAAAAAACTTCCTTATGCATTTAATTCAAAAGATAAAAACAATTAAAATACCGATTTGGCTAAAAATATACACATTTATCCAGTCATATGTAATTCCGTCTTTCTTTTCTCTCTCTCTCTCTTTTTTTTTCCGTAAGTTTCCTTTGCTTTACCAAGTATTTGTTCTTCCTTTATCAAATTGTTATATCTGATAAATTTTTGCATCACTGAATATTACTCCATGCTTGAACAATAATTTTTGCGTCAAAGGAATTTCATGTACTTTTTATTTTTAATTAAACATTCGAAAAAGAATCTTTTTATGAACAAATATCGGGTTTTTTCAGTGATGCGTTAGTTTTCCGAGTATATCAAACAGACATAAAAAAAAGGTTAATTTTGAATATTATATAGTACATGCAAAAATTTACCTGTACAACAAAAAACAAGAAAATTTCGTTCAAAGATGACTGTGACATTAGACCTTTTTGTACTCACGTTGTTTAATAACAATTTTCATCCCTGAAGGATTACTTTGAAATCAAAGAAACGCTATACTGTTGACTGCATGGAAAAGAAGGGTATATGAATATAACAATATTGGGGAAAAATCAGTTCACTTAAACCTCTTTCTAAGAAAAAGCAATTTCCAGTTTCAGACATGAGCAATGTACGTTAAACAATGCTTATCATTTCTTTTAGTATATATATGTGTTTGAAATATATCCTAATTTACGGTCTTTTTACATGATTATATTTCTTCCCTCTCTCGCGCGCCTTTTTCGGTGGGGTGACATTGGCTTACTTCATTCTGTAATCTCTGTAACAAACAGTTTAATACATGGGCCAATGTTATCCAGGGGCGTAGCTTGAAAATTTTATTGGGGTGGTGGAGGACCCGACATAGGTACCCTTTTTTAATAATTTCATTTTTACCCCCCACTTCCAATCACGATGCGTTCTATCATCACATCTTTGTGTGTAATACGTCTTCTGTGATGTTTACACAATCATCCTCTCATTAGTCTGACATTTAATACCACATTTTGCACACATTTGTATTACTTAATGTAAATATATATCCATATACAGAATGTGTTCACGAAGTTTCAAGACTGGTCTCAGAATGTAAAATTTATTTAACGTTTCTGTACAGGAATTAAAATTCTTCAAAATACGACCCTTGGATAATAACACAGTACTGCTAGCATTTTTTTTTTTTCATTGCTTATAGGCTCTTTGGAAGTCTCCGCGCGCAAGGCTGCTAAGAAACCTCGTCGAAGCTGTCTGGATCACTGGAATCGTGCCAAATAGCTTCATTTTCAGTTTTTTTATTGTCCATGTGAACAACAACAAAAAAAAGTCTCGGGAGCAAGGTCGGGACTGTAGAGGGTTTGCGCAGTATTGCCCATAGATATAGGAATAACTAGATTAAGCATTCAATGTTATTCTCTCAATACCTTTTGATTCTGTTGCGGCTCAGTGGCAACATCCATTAGAGTGGCAAAAAGCAAGTGGAATTTGCTATTCTACCGCAGTAATGTATAGCAGATATACGTTATTGTGATTTTGTCTGATGAGTTATTAAGTAATTCAAAGAATTGGATTTTTTTTTATCGTTCTAGTTATTATATCTTAAAATTGAAATGGACAAAAATTATAATTTTTTTAGCTAATTCACTCATTCACACTTTTTATAAAATGTAAATGAACGTATTTATTTATCACTTCATTCATGTTGTATTTTAAAAATACCAAAGATCTATTAAGAATATTGACCTTGGTAAAATATTTCATGGTTTGTCTACCTTTGTTGAGCAATGTTTGGCTAAAAAAAATAGTATAAAAATGTGCATTATTAATGCTTTTTTATTCATTTTTTTATTTTATTTTTTTATTTATTTAATTTTTTTCACACACACACAAATAAAAAGATAGCACAGCTAAAATAAGTATGTTTTTATTTTTTTTGTATTTAACCTTTTGCACTTTTTTTTAGGGGGGGGGGGGCGAGATGAACGATTAACAACTATGGCTGGGAAAGAAATGTTTTAAGTTTAGTGAGTAAGGAAAATTTGACACAATAATTTATTGTCATTGCAAAGAAACATGAGCAGAAAGGAAGGAGAAAAAATATTTTAAACGTCTGGAAATTTTGAAATATTGTGTGAAGAACAAAATAGAAGTCATTGAATGTAAAGGAGGAGGTTAAAAGTTGCAAAGTGAGGGAAAATTTTACTTTAAACATTATTATAAACTTCCTGGAAAAAGAAAATAAAATCATCTAAAATTGTACATCCATTTAAAAAATATTTATTTTGCTCAGAGGAAAAAAAATTAAAAACAAGTTGGAAATTGCACGTACAGCGTAGCAAATGAGGTTCGTTCGTACTATAACGAAATTTTAAAAATATTCAAATCTTGCTGTTATAGTAAACAGTATTTTGGATACAGTATATTGGTCGAAATCTTTTTTGTGTTCCTGTAAATATACAGGAAGTAACTTCTATTACACCTCAGCAACGTATATCATATTCATAAAATGTGAAATATTTTAATATAATAAAAACACGCCCCAAACAATGCTTCCACGTATAGCATTATGTAGTGGAACACTTTTGTGTGGCCCTGTAATTTAATAATAAAAATTCTTTACATCACAGATTGTACAGAATGTATATTTTAGTATATATATACTTTATAGTTTCATGTCAATTCTATTATATTCGAAAGAGTTTAACATCATTAAAATGTACTTGAAACTATTTTTTTCTATTTATAAACACTTTTGTGTGGCCCTGTAATTTAATAATAAAAATTCTTTGCATCACAGATTGTACAGAATGTATATTTTAGTATATATATACTTTATAGTTTCATGTCAATTCTATTATATTCGAAAGAGATTGAAACTATTGAAACTTGAAACTATTTTTTCAATAGGAAAAAATAGTTTCAAGTACATAATTAAAATGCACTTGAAACTATTTTTTTCCTATTGATCGTATCGTAATGGAATAACTTAGATTGCCCTTCTAATTAAACTATACATCCGATTTTCATAAAATTTGAAATTACTCCACAAAATTATCTAATAATTGTATATTTTAAATTTAAAACGATTACAATGCATTTGAAACTTTTTTCTCCATTCACCGTAATGTAACGGAATACTTTTGATTGTCCCTGTAATTGATCTATGCATCCGATTTTCATAAAATGTGAAATGACTCAACAAAATTAAGTAATGATTACATATTTTAATTTTCAAACGATTCGGTTGGGTAGTTTTTGTGTTGTTGTATGTGGACGGATCGACAGACAGACGGACGGACTGAACGACAACTATACGTGCTATGTATTTACATAATTACGGACGCCCATAAAAAAAATGCCAATTACTGATTTTGATGCGCATACTGTTTTGTTTAACTTCCAGGTTAAAAGGTATTTAAAGATAGTTGTTAAAAAAATT
Source organism: Maratus speculifer (assembly GCA_964019185.1). Lineage (NCBI taxonomy): Eukaryota > Metazoa > Arthropoda > Arachnida > Araneae > Salticidae > Maratus > Maratus speculifer. The sequence goes on along the minus strand of OZ025289.1, from coordinate 271,510,886 downwards.
CCATTATTCTTATATATTTTATTCATAAAAAGTAACTTCGCGATAAAAAGTACTAATTGGTGATTAAAAATCAGATATAAACTTTGAAATATTCACGAAGGATTAAAATATGTATATGTATATAGATATAAATGCATTTTAAGAATGCACATTTTCATACATTGATTACTGGATCGCCGGCCATTTGCCACTCTAGTGGAGAAGAATCGTTCGCGCGCGGAGAATCAACTTTCCTCTCCGTGTGCGTAATCTAGTTATTCCTACATCTATGGTATTGCCACGATGAATTTAGCCAAAACTTCGCTGGCAGCGACCGGCGAGCGTGTAAAGGAGCACATTATGGTGGTGAACAATTCAAAGGGGGGTTTTCACAGCGCATTGTGACATTTCATTTCAGGATCGTGCTGATAGACGATGTATATCATCAATAGCAAATTTATCCAAAAAATTGGAATTGTCTTGCAAGTGACTCAATCACTTGCCAGAGGATTTTCAGGGGACGAGGCTCCCTCTTCTCCCTCTCCTCTAAAATTACATCCCTGATGTCTCCTTATTTTTGAGTAACATTGGCCCAAATTTTCAAAAACCCGTTTTCAGTAAAAAAAAAAAAAAAAAAAAAAAAAAAAAAAAAAAAAAAAAATCAATGTCGACAAATTTAGGATAACGGTGTGATTCTATATGTTCTAACAGAACAAAAAATTAACAAGATATTCACTTTATAAAATTGGATAAGAGATTGCTGATGAAGATGCTGAACAAACTCTGGTAGAGAGAAATGTGGGCCAAATTACCCAGTTGATGGTATAAAGTGTGATCAAAATCTGTATAATTTTAAAATCCGAATGAATTTAAAAGAAATTATATTTAGTTTTTTTGACAGAAAAAGATGAATAAATGAGTGCAGTTAGATTAAAATTTTTGCTCCCTTTAAATAAATAAATAAAAATAAACCAAATTACAAACAAAAGTATTATCACCCAGACCCATTTTTGATGTAGAAATTTATGTAATTAACTGTATTATTTCCTTTAAAAAGTTTTCAAATTAGAACTCATACAGATAGATATTTAAACTAAAAGTACAAACACTTTTAAAATATATTTGAATAACTAAAAAGTAATTTACTTTCCTCTTTTGTCTATTTTATTACTAGTAATAGTTATTGTAAAATTGAAAAAGCTTTAAAATCGTTTAAATAAAAAAAATGTGTTTCAAATTATTATTTACTAAGTTTTTTAACTTTGATGATGATATTTCTAATCATTAGTAGAATATAAATACTAAAATTAATCATCGACTCATTTATTGTTTTATATTTGAATATCGACCAAACTGTCATTATGTATAATATATCTATTCACAAAATTTTTATAGTAAATTTAGTTAAGGTAAAAAAGGAAAAAATGCTACACCAAAATAAGATTTTTATAAAACCAGACAAATTCGTTTTAAACAGCAAGAGAATTCTCATCATTTGTAAAAAAAGCTTGTAATTTCAAAGAAACCCGAAAGTGAAATACGTACACATAAACTCGCTGAGAAAAGAGATGCAAAGGAAAAAGAGTTTACTGAAAATAAATGTAGAAACTGAGTAAAAAAAAAGCGGAAGTTTAGAAAAGTAGAAATACAATTAAATAAACAAATAAAAAAATAAAAATAGTTACCAAAGTTATGTAGAATTTAATAATTATAAAATATTTTTTTTTTTGAAATTTTATTGTGGATGTAACAAAATTGTTTTACTTTAACTAAATGCTGCCAATTCTTTTGATACATTATGCTTAAAATAATATTAGGAAATTAAAGAGATGATAAATTATTTTAGAAGCAGTATAAAAGGTAGCTATTTAATCAGAAAATAGGCATTTATCTATTTAATTTTTTACAAGCTTCCATTTTTTTACGAAAAGATTTGTTTAGATTGTTACATTGCGACTACTTGTTATTAATGTTCCATTTTTTTCGATCTATTCGAATATTTTTCTGATATAGAAAATTGGTTCTATAAGATATTTATTTTGAGATTCACTAATATTAATTTTTTAAATTTCAGAGAATACTGCGCAATTTTATTTTAAAACCCTTTCATGGTTATAAGCGCGTATACGCGCCCAGAATACCACTTAATTTGGATTGCGAAATGCCATACTGACACCGGAATTTTTAAATGAAAATTTTAATTTTACAAAGAATGTAAAAAAAAAAAAAAAAAAAAAAAAAAAAAAAAAAAAAAAAAAAAAAAAAAAACATTTATATATTATGAAATGAATTTGTTTTTAAATTCCGGTGTCATTCAATCATTTTAGTATGTTATGAATAGAAGTGCTTTAACCGTCAAAGGGTTAAAATATCAAATTAATTATTAAAATTAACAAAACACACGCAAAAAGATAATGTTAAGCAAGAAACGCAAAAGCAGATTAAAGCTTATTAATAAGAAAATCTGAATTTGTTACGTTAATCTAATTAAAGAAATATAGAATAATTTTCTTATATGTTAAATTTCGCCAGAAGGTTTATATTTGAAACTGAGCAAAGAAGAAGTTTTATGGACATGTGTAAGATGTCTTAGAAAATATCGTTTTACTCATAAATCTGACTTTTTTCTACTTGTTTTGTTCAGTTATTGTTTCTTACATTCATCTATTCATATTGCCCTACATTTTTTGTACTTTTAAATGCATTTTAAATGTCAACTAAATTTCAAACTGTGTCAAAGAAAATTCCCTTCTCTCTCACTTCATATACACAATGACCGCTAAATACTGTGATATGATGAAAATGTCAATTTAGTATAACTTTTATTTTTTTCGATTTTAAGCTATACTATAGCTTTATTCATGTTCCCTGTGCTTTTTTGTTGTGTAAGTGTTATTTTTACTGATATTAATTCACTATTTTGCCGGAAAACATAGTGCGCAAAGCTTAATCTTACATTTCTTCAGTAATCCCTCTCAACCAAGTAAACTTCGCTGTTTAGGGGATCCTGGAGCAAAAAGACTGTGGAATCAAGCACAAGCCTCTGGATTCTTTGAAACGTTCTTTGAAAAAGCCTAGGCCGAAATCACACCCGAACTATATGGAGAATTTCCAGAAGCACCTAAATCCCTGCATTGGCCCGGGAGAAAGATACTACGAATGATCTTGATTGTATCTTGTACATAATTTTCTTTTCTTTCGAATGGCAAATAAAACGGACTGCATTATTTTTTTAGTTAAAACTTGTGGTCTTTTATTTGCGTCACATTATTTATGTGTCACTCTGTAGAGCAAAGGTGCCGAATATCCTATAGGCTTCTAATGTTGATAACATACCAAATGGTAGAAACGGACTAAAAATTATGAGCGATTTTTTTTAGTTATCGGTTATTATATCTCTTAGTTCATAGCATCATAGCATTGCTATATAATGTAATGTACGCATTTTTTTTTTTTTTTTTTTTTTTTTTTTGATTTTCAGTTTTGAAATATTTTTTCAAAATTCAGTCTTGAATGAATCGTCTTTCTTAGAAAGATATCAATGCCGTATGAATATAATTATTATAATTTAGACTAAAAATAGTAGTTTGAATTCATGTAATATATGATTAGCTATTTATGTTTACTGAGAAGTTAAGTTTAGGTTATCAATGATATTATTGTTTTCTAATATCTGACAGCAAGGAAGAAGAGATTAGGGCGTTATTTCTCTAATATTGCTTTATTAATTATTTCAAGTGACAATGACCGTTGAAAATCAACTTGATCAGATACCATAATACAGACTGTAGCACCTTTTACAGTAGAAAATTTCATGTGAAAAATGTAGGGATAGATCCAAAAAACTCCTTATTTTGCATTGGGAGATTATGATAATCATAAATTAAAAATATAACGAGTCTTTTATCTATCTATAATAATAAAGAGACACGTTTGTGTGTGTATGTCAGTGCTGTTCTGTGAAGACTGCTGTATGTAGAGTTACAAAAGTTGGAGGGAAGGTACTTTTATACATGTAGTTTTGCACCTCAAAGCCCGATTTTCGATTTTTGGATTCGATTTTTTTATAATTTTTTAGGCAATTTTTAGCGTTTTTTTTTTTGCATTTCGAGGCGATTTTTTCACATTAGTGAATAGAAACGGTTTCATTCTTTTAACCCAATATATTAAATTTTCTTCTCTTTTCAATAAAGTCTATTCGGAATTCGTACAGCGATTTTTGAATTTTTAACAAATCTTTTAATGTGATTTTTGTGTTTTTCGAATTTTGTGACTATTTTGAAAGAAAGAAAATTGTTTCAAACTTTTAGCCTAATGCACTAAATTTTTTCTGTTACGATTTTTAGATTTTAACGATTTTTAATGCGATTTTTAACGATTTTTCAAGATTTTTTGGGTTTAGCATCAATTTCTCTTTTCATAGTTGTTCTATAAAAAACTTGAACCGTTGAGAATGTAATAGGTAGTATTTTTTGCGAAATATATCTAAAATGTCAAAATTTTAGGTACCACTATTTTTGAATAAAAATTTTATCTAATTTCTTAAATTCTTGCTTATGACCGCACCCCCTGGAGTAACGTATCCCCTGATAGGTTGTTTCACGGAGTTTTGTTAGATATAGTTTTGATAAGAATAGAGTACGCTCCCTGGTGGTTGAATATGGATTTAATAGAACGCGATTTTGTTAAAATTTGGAAATCTGATGATGTGATTTAATTTTAACTTTAAGATAGTTTATGCTACATGATAAAAAAAACTATAAAAAAATGTTGTTACACATTTCAGGGTGCGAAAGGGGAGGGGCGCGAACAGAATTAAGAAATGTAACAAGGAGGTCTGTTTGAAACTTTAAGAGAGTTTATAATACATAATAAAAATTGTAAAGTGCAAACTAAAAGAGTTCTAAAGAGACTGCTGCACAAAGAGCTAGAAAATGTCGGGAGATGATATACCTCTATATATGAAGTTTTGCACCTCGAAGGCTAATTTTCGATTTTTTAAATTAATTTTTATGCGATTTTTAGCGGATTTTTTTTATAACGTTTCGAGGCGATTTTTCCACATTTGCGAAAAGAATGCGATTTCAGTCTTTTAACCTAATATAGTGAATATTGTTCTCTTTTCAATACAATTTATTTTGATTTTGGGCAACGACTTTTGGATTTTTAGTGAATTTTTAATGCAATTTTTGATGTTTTTTCACATTTTTTCGCTATTTCTAGATGTTAATAAAAGGAATTTTGACTTAAACTTTTAGTCTAATGTATTTAAATTTGTCTGCTAAGATTTATGAATTTTAACGATCTACCTTTTTTATAAATTTTCTCAATTTTCAGTGCGATTTTTGGATATATTTTGAGTTCTGCTTCGATTTTTTTTTTTTTTGTAATTCATGAAAAATTTTTGATTGTTATGTTTTACCCGACTAGAATAAATTTTTATTCCCGGGTTGGATTTACAGTTAGCGATTTTTAATGATTTTTTCAATGTTTTTTTTAGTGGTTTTTTTTTTAATCTCACGGTTTTTTTAAAAAAAATTCGGAAAAGGAATTAATTTCAAAATTTATACTCACTCTTTAAAAAAATTTACGAATTTTGAAATTTAGCGATTTTTAGTGCGATTTTCAATGCAATTTTTAGCATTTTGTTTCATTATTTTATACGTTTTACGTTAATTGTTGTCCTTTATGAAAGTTTTTCAAATGCGATGTTTTACCTTTACATATCCTAGCCTAATATACTGCATTTACTCGTGTATATGGCACACTTTGTTTTCATAAAATTAGGGCAAAACTCTCAGGTGCGCCTTATACACGGAATAATTTTTAACTGTTGGATGCAGTCGAACGATATGCATATGAAACAAGAAATTATTCAAAGAAGATATTAAAACTCGGAAAATGTTACTTAATTGAAGTATTACTGCATATTTATTTCACTCCTTGCAGTTTTTTATACAACAGAGCTAGTGACATTATCTAAACGCTAATTAGCAATTCTCTATTCCTATTTCCCGTCATTCTCTTACAACCCGAAGTCTAAAAATGCATTTTCGTCTTGTTTTCTGGTCTAGTGTAATATATGTTTCGCCTTTTTTTTTTTTTTTTTTTTTTTTTTTTTCTTTTAACTGAAATTCATTTGGTTATTCTTCATTAGCCTATCAAATTTATGGTGCGCGTTATATAGGAGATTTTAAGAAATCGCCATTTTTATTTGTAAAGTAGGGGTGCGCGCTGTACACGAGTAAATGCGGTAGTTAATTATTCCATTTATATATATTTTTAATGCGATTTTTTGAGATTTTCTTCGTTTTGCGCTGATTTTTTATCATTTTAAATGATTTTCAATTACAGTGTTCCACCCAAATTTTGACACCTGCAAATTTTAAATATTTAGAGGTTTTCAATACGATTTAACGCGATTATATGAATGCAAGGCCATTTTTCGGCATTTGTTATAAGTAGTTGAGTTTTAACATTTCAACTTAACGAAGAAGATTTTGTTTTCCTCGAATTTTTAGTTTTAGCGATGTTTAGCGAATTTTAGAGATTCTTTGCGTCTATATTTTGTTATTTAAGAAAGAATTCAAATTACACTATTTTACACTATTAATGTAAATTTTGTCCCCTGCAATTTTTAAATTAAAAACAATTTGTAATGCATTTTTAATACTATTTTAAGAGGCTTTCGAGTCCACGGCGATTTTTTCACATTCGGAAAAGAAATTTAGTTTATAATTTATAAAAAAAAAGTTTATTTAAGTTAATTATAAAAATTATTATAAAAAGTTTATTTAAGTTAATTTATAAAAAGTTTATAATTTATAGTTTAATATAGTAAATTGTACGATTAAGATTTTTAGCGTATTTTCATGCAATTTAAATTTTTTATTATTTTATTTTTTATTATTTATTTTTTTTTAAAGTTTTGTGTCGGTATTTTTTTAATTAATGAAAGAGTTCAGATTACACTCTTTTGTCCCATTATGGTAAATTTTGTCCGCAGGAGTTTGATATAAATTTTTATCCTACTAAGTTTTGTCCGGATTTTCGAATTTTACTGATTTTTAATCTGTTTTTTGGTGATTTTTCAAGTTCCGCAACAGTTTTTTGACATTGCTAAAAGAATTTCTGTTTCTGACATTTAGCATAAATAGTTCAATTTGTTCTCCACGCTTTTTGAATTTTATTAATTTTTAATGAGATATTCAACGTGATTTTTAGCAAGTTTTGGGGATTCCGTGTCGATTTGTGTTATTCATGAGCAATTTCCGATTAAATGTTTTCCTACTGAATATTAATTTTTTACAGGTTTTCAAGCATTCATCGATTTTTAATATGATATTCAATGCTATTTTTAGTCATTCTTTAAGTTCCTTGGCGATTTTTTTTTATTGCAATGTTTTATCTCTTAAAAGAATTTTTGGCGTTTCATGTCTAAATTTTGTTTTTCATCAATATTTCCGATTACAATTCCTTCCCCCGCTTTAATATTATTTTTTTAACCATAGACTTCCAAATATTTAGCAATTTTTAATGCAATTTTCTAATTTTTAATGTGATTTTTAGACATTCAGAAACTGATTTTGATTTCAAACATTTTGTTTAGTATAGTTAATTTTTTGATTGAAGTATTTTATATTTTAACAGTAAATTTTTACTCAAGCGATTTTTTAATACATTGCGATATTTAACACGATTTTCAATGCAATTTTTGGACTTTCATTTTTTGCATTTTTCAAAGGAATTCGATTTCAAACTTTTACCCTAATACGAATTTGGTTTAAAATTTTTTAGCCTTTAAGGTAAAAATTTGAAAGGCCTTTAAGGTTTTTCTCTCCTATTTTGATCTACATCGATTTGAATGCATTTTTTAAGTTTTTTTCGTTTGTTTGATTTCACGGCGATTTTTCAGGTACGGAAAAGAATTCGGTTTTAAATTTCTTTGCTAATATGATAAAATTTCTCCTGAGATTTTTGCCGTATTAAAGATTTTTTTCACATTTCATTTTTTCCATTTAATTAATTAGATTCAAAACTTTTATCCAAATAGAGTAAATTTTGAGTTCCGTGATTTTTGAAATTTTTGCCTTGTTAATGGAGCATTAAAAAAAAAAAAAAAAAATCGAGTTTTTTTATTGTGATTTTTCAATGTATTTTTCACAATTCTTGCTGTTTTTTGACGAACCCGAGCAACGCCGGGCAGGTTAGCTAGTTAGTCAATAAAAAAAGAACCTATTGTAAAGTTGAATAATACATAATTTTTGCAATGGAAATTACCAAATATTCCCTGCTTGCTCTGCCTACACCCGCAGATAAATTTCGAAATTAAGTATTAATTTTACTAACAAAAACGTAATCAAGATTAGAAATAAGCTCAATTTAACATTTTTATCTGGCCGCTTTTGGCGAGTTTTAATTTTATTTTTCTGCAAGTGCTGATTTCAACAGAATCATGTTAATATGATAATTTTTTCTTCAGCCACTATTTATTTTTTATTTTTATTTTTATTATTTTTTTCTTTTATAATATGTTCTATCAAAAACTTGTCAGTATAAAAGTTGTTGATAATATTAAGAAGATTTATAATAAATTTAAACAAATTTCATGCCTTGGAAATGACGAAGTTATGATTTTTTTTCGTCTTCAATATCATCCCTCCTTTTTGTTTTCGTTCTTTTCTTGTGGCATGCATTGGTCCTATCAAAAAATTGTCAGCATAAAAGTTGTAGATAATATTATGAAAATTTACAACAAATTTAATTGCATTTGATAGCTTGAGAATAGATGAAGTTATGATTTTTTTTTCATCCTAAAACCCCATTTTTTATTTTAGCCCATTTACTAATTTTTATCAAAAATCTGTCATGCATAAAATTTCGGCTTTTTCTCTAGAAGTAATAATAATAATTAAACTGATTTTGTATGTATTATAATTAAGTAGTTTTGAGTTTTTTTCATTTTCACAAGCCTGTTTTCTACTTCCTTGGTCCGATTTTGCCGATTAACGATCTTGATTTCAGCCCCTTTACTTTATGTAGGAGTTTGGAAGAGATTAGTACAAAATTACAGAAGTTATTGTGTTCATAAAAAAGTATATACATATCAATAGATAGATATAGATATATCCTTACAAAACCTCTGAGGATATCTATTTCTTGATTAACCCCGCACCTTCCGCGTAGAGCTAGGAGTTGTTAGTATATATTGTTCTTGTGCAATTGTTTAATAGCTTTATTGTCATACTGTTTTGAACCCTCTTTTTATAATTCTCATACTTTCCAGCTAAAAACTATGTATATATGTATGTATATATATATTTCATATTATAAAATGCAAGTTCAAAATCTCAATGGTAGAGTGCATATCTAAAAAGTAAAAAATTGACGATAAACAATTAAAAAACTATAAACAAGATACAGCCTAGAAAAAACAGTCCGTTCTCATCAGAGGGAGGACAGACGAGATTTAACCCCCCCCCCCTCTTTTAAAAAATTAGAATTGTTTCAGGTTTCTGAATGCCTGCCAAACCTGCATTCAAAAAATAATATGTAACAATAAAAAATGCCAGTTTTTTAATAAACAAAGCAAACTGAAAACTTTTAATAATATAGTTATATTTTAATAATAATCCTTATATATATATATACATATATATATATATACAGGGCGTTTCTCTACCAGACCGACAAACTTTGAGGGATGATAGTAGACACGAAGACAAACATTATTAAATAGGAAACCATGGGGCGCAAACGTCTTCTGTAGGAGTTAGAGACCATTAAAAATTGAGGTCCGAAATTTCAAACGATGATAAAAAACGGAAAAAAAGATCGATTCAATTGCGGTTTTTGCTAAAATCATTTTTTATATCACGATTTTTTTAGAAAAAAATTTTTAAAGGTTATGTTCAAAAATTGTCGATAGAGGGCGCTTTAGATTTTAGAGTAACGAACAACTACTTTTTACCGTTATTTTGTGCATGGGGTTGAAATTATTCTAAAGTTTAGCCTTTAACTTAAATTTTAAGCCCAAAATCGGAAACATTGGGATCGGGTAACTAGCGAAAATTAAACTGTGAACAGAGGGGGAAATTTTAAACGCTCATAAATATTGGACAAACAAATCGATTTTGTTGCAGTTCGCGTGTAAGTCATTAACTTGGTAACTATTTTATTCAAAATGACGTACAGCTTTGGTGCCCTCATTTTTTGATAGAGGGCGCTTCCGACACATCTCTGACATTTCAAAGGCATTACTCCTGGGTGTTTTACTACCAGACCATCCTACTTCCATGGAGTGTTAGGGATACAAAGACGACTTGGAATCACATAGAAATGTAATGTTGGAAATGCATTTTTTGCAATTTACGGTTAAAGGAAGCAGAGAAAAAAGTAACAGAAACAGCAGAGAAAGAGCGACACGTTAATGTGACAGAAAACAGTTTATTTAAAGGTTTTACTTAAGGTGTTTGAAAGGTGTTTGAAATTACGACCAGAAGTAGTCCGGCAAGTTTGACAGCGACGGTAGATGGCGCTAAACGGTAATGCGCCTGCGCAGAGATCACTTTGAAGTGATCATTCGTGAACCGGTTCCAACGCGCGTATTCAGAGCAAACGTCCGCAAACTTATGAAAGCTGTTCTGCAAACGGGGGGGTTTACGGAAGAAAAGGGGAAAGAATACGAAGACGCTATTCTTGCCAAACATCTTTTACCTTCCGCAAATGATGACGTCGCGTACGATTGTAGAATAAGGGAATCGATGTTTAATCGAATGTTAGCATGTTTTAACCAATGAAAAGACGTCAATTTTTAAAGGGACAAAATATAGTGTTTTGAATTCATACACTCTATGCTGTCTTATCAGTGACTCATCATCTGTCTTTTAGAACCCAGACTAGCTGACCAGATGAAAAATGTTTTTTTTTTTTTTATATATATTAAATTTAAAAATAGTTAAATTCTAAGCATTATTTAAATAACAAGCTCATATTACATATTAATATTTTAATTGTTCTAGGATATTCCCACCGGAGCAATGAGTTCCTTCACCGAAGATTTGAGATTTTATGTTTTTAATGGTAAAAAAAATGCACCTCCCCCTCTGGAGCTACATATATCCCTCCTGGAGAAAAATGTCTAGAACATTGACTTAGCTGATATGTTGCAGAAGAATATTTCATTTAAATGTATTTAAAAATATTTAAAATCCAAGAATTATTTAAATAACAAGCTCATATTGCATATTAATATTTTAATTGCCCTAGGACATCCCCCCCCCCTCCCGGAGCAACGAGTTTCCCCGCGGAAGATTTGGGATTTTGTTTGCAATGACAAAAAAGGGTATTTCCTCTACCCCCCCCCCCCTTCAGAGCCACAGATATCCCTCCTGGAAAAGAACGTCTAGAATTCAGATTTATCTAATCAGTTGACGATGAAATATTCTTTTAAATGTTAGATTGAAAAATATTTAAAATTCGTGGAATAGTTTAATAACAGTCTCATTTTGCATATTAATATTTTTATTTCTCTAGCCCACTCCCTTTAATGTATCATCTATTTTCCTATCAACAAAAAAAAAAAGAATACTGCCCAGTTAAACTGATGGCATTGAGCTCACAGGCTACAAATACTAGTTGTACATTAAAGCCTTATATTTTCAAGGGTTAATTCCGTTCGAAAAAAAAAATTAAGAAGGGGAAACAGCTCTCCCCTTTCCTCTTTTTTATACTTAATCATTGAACCTCCCATACTATCAAAGACATGCTTTATCATATAAAAAATCTATATCCAAAATTCAGAGCAAATGAGATAATTCTTAATAAAAACCCATTTAGCATTTATATAATTTAAAAGGAGTTATCCTCCTCTTTTATACTTAACCATTAAACTTCCAAAACTATTCAGAGATTTGAACGAAATCTGAAAATTCTGCTTGAAAAATCCATTTATATAAATTAAGGGGGGGGATTAGAACCCCTGTTCCCCCTATTTATACTTATTCAATGAACACCTAATAAGAGTCACGGAATCGCCTCATCAGAATGATCCTAATCTAAATTTTGAACGAAAACTTAATTCTGCATGGAAATCCCATTTATATAAACTAACGGGGGGGGCATTAGAACCCCTGTTCCCCCTATTTATACTTATTCAATGAACACCTAATAAGAGTCACGGAATCGCCTCATCAGAATGATCCTAATCTAAATTTTGAACGAAAACTTAATTCTGCATGGAAATCCCATTTATATAAACTAACGGGGGGGGGGGGCATTAGAACCCCTGTTCCCCCTATTTATACTTATTCAATGAACACCTAATAAGAGTCACGGAATCGCCTCATCAGAATGATCCTAATCTAAATTTTGAACGAAAACTTAATTCTGCATGAAAATCCCATTTATATCAACTAACGGGGGGCATGAGCCCCCCGTTCCCCCTCTTATACATATCGAATTAACTTCAAAAACTAATCAGGGAAGCACCTTGTCAGGATATACCTACATACAAAATTTTAAGTGGATCGGATATTTTTATCATGAGTTATCGCGTTACGCACATACATACAGAACGGACGGGCACATAAGCTCTCAGGCTATGATAGCCTGTGAGCTAAAAAATACAATAATGTAAAATTATGGAACGGTGGTAACATTTTACTTTCAAGTATAGGCATTTCTATGATGATATTTTTTCACAGAATTAAATACATTAAAAAAGAAATAACAGATTAATACATTAGTAATAATAGATTAGTATATTGTAACTTCCAAAAAAGCAATCAGATACAGTATTGATTTCAGGCGATGGCACTCCCCCTCCCTCCGGAAGATTTGAGTTTTTGTATCTTCAATGATAAAGAAGTGCATTTCCCTCCAGAATAGGGGTAACCAAGGGCGGACATTTCCCCCGGAAAATTTGAGATTTTGTGTTTTCAATGGTAAAAAAGTGCAATCACCCCCCCCCCCCACACACACACACACAACCGGTTAGAGAAAAGTGCTCAGAACTCGGGGAAAAAAAAAATTATTTCATTTGTAATAGTTTATTGTCATTTTCCATCTTTGTGTTTATTTGTATTTTCTTTTTCTGATGATGATTGAGTAAATTCAATCGAAACATGTAAAAATTATTAAGATCTTTTAATGTTTTTATTAGTATTTAACGTCCTTTATAGCAATTAAATATTTTAATGCATATTTTTGAAATAATAGTTTATGGTTTATTTTTTTCTTACCTAAAATAGTTCAGATTTATTTCTAACCTGGTTAGTGTTTATTTTTTCGATTTTGGCTGCAGAATTTTTCTTTTATATACATATATATACACAGATACTTTCATTTTTACAAATTTGTAAAGGGCTTAGATTTAATATTAGCCTGTGAGTTTCTTTGTGTGTCATATATATATACATAAAATATGCACCTTTGTATAAAACGACAAACAAAATCTTTATTTGGCGCTTTCCTTTGTCTTTCGTACTGGCGCCCAGGGCATATGCCCTTCTACACTCCCCCCCTTCTTAATTTCGGCCCTGATAGTAAGAATAAATTAATACATTGGAACTTCGAAAATCACATTCAGGCGCAACGTTGTAAAATGCCTTAAAACGGTTCTGAATGCAGAATGCATGAATACCACACACGCTAAATAAGCATATACTTTGGAAAAAAAAAAAAAAAAAAACGAAAAAAGATACTTTTTTGAGTTTATGACGGCCAATTATCTACACTTGGGATATAGACCCTAAAGGGGGGGGGGATATGCCCTCCATGGGAGTTATTCTAAGAGAACTTAACCCGTATTTACGAAGGAAATCCAAGGTTCGAAGAAAAACACGAAAAACTCCGAACGGTGAGGCCGACGGCCGCGATTGGATTCAAACCCGTCACTTGCCGTCTACCAGTTTCGGAGGCAGAACCTCTCGGCCACTGGTGGAGCCAAAAAAAAAAAAAAACATATGAATTATAAACAAGGTCCCACATAAGTAATTAATATAGGTGTCATAATAGCTGGAGTTTTAAAGTACATGTGGATACATATATGGTATTGCCAATTTTATATACTTGTATTTTATAGTTCCTATGGATTTTTGTATTATATTTCCCTATGTATCTAAGAAGAGTTAAAACTTGATTAGATACCTTATGGGGGGGGGAATGCTAAGATAATGTTAATATGTAATCTTTAAAAATCAACGAAAAAAAAAAAAAAAAAACTACAATATTTAGAGAAATTTTATCTTGTACTTATTTCAAAGCTTCATAATAGCACCTTCTTCAATGCCGAAAAATGACAGATAAAAATGGATAGATAGATAAATAGACAGATAGATAGCTCATTTGTAAAGTTTTGAAACAGGTGAATGTTAAATTTATTTTATTACTTGTTCTTTTCATTCAGCTGATTTACAACAGACTATTTTTATAATTAACTGTCTTATAAAAGTTTTTTTAATGCTAATTATTATTGCTTTTTTAAATTGGATTTTATAACAAGACTAATGTAGGCTCAATCCCAAACATCATCTATACACAATTATACTTTTTCACAAGACACCTCCCCCCCCCCCCCCCACACACACACATCACTACCATCCAATTTAAATCAATTTAATATTTTTCACAATTTTTAATTGTGCTATCTGCGAATTTTTATAACATAATATTTTTATAATTACTGAAAATTAAAAATATATTTTCAGTAATTATTGAGACTTATTTTTATTTGTTACACAATTTCGTTTTATGTTACTTCTAATGATTTGATATAAATGAATAGGAACACTTAAAGATGTTCTTTTGTGCTATGCGTAGAGTTTTTAAACATTAAATTTCACGATAACATATTTATCAATGCCTTTTTCAATATATTTAGCAATCTTGAAGAGATCAGAACTTTAAGCAAGCTGTTTATGCTAAAGAACAAGTTTGAAAACTTTTTTCAAACTCTTAAAAAATACTTAATTTGCTTTGACAAAATTTATATTATTTTTAGAGAAATAATTTCATGGAGGAATGAATACATTTAAGAAATGTATTATGTAGCAGGATATAAAAAAAAGGGGTGCCAAAAAGTACTACAGAAATAAGTACTAATTAAAATGTTGATGTTATTCAATCCAAAATGTTGAAGTCACTTTACATAAAACCTTAAATTTGTTAATAAACATTAAATAATAACTTTCAGATAATTAGATTTTTTTCAGCCTGGAAATAATACAGATTTTTGTTATCTGCAACCTGCCTAGTATTTATTATCTTTACTATTACTATTATTTTATCTTAGATCTAATATAAAGAGATTTATTTACACTCCCCGACCCCCCTTAAACCAAATAATTTTTAATATATGACTTAAATGAATTTAAAACTTTCACATAAACAATATTCAATTATACATACATTCAACCAGTCACAATGTGAAATGTTTTCAGCGTATTATTATTATTAACATGTTGTATTATTAAAAAAAAAAAAAAAAAAGTCAAGATAAGATATCTATAAATTTTAAAATATAATTTCAAGAATTATGATTTATTGATTTTTTAATAATTCATGTTATGTAATCAGATATATTTTTACTTTTTCTTCTTGCGCAGATAAGCTTTTAAAAATAAAATCTCTATAAGAAACAATGTTAATTAATAAAAGTAACTTTTCAAATTATTTCTTTTCAAAATTTATTTATGTGTGCATTTAATATTTATTTCAAAGTAAACATCAGATAGCGAAAAAATTAATACGTTACATGCTATCGAAAATCAACAATGTGAATCGTAGAAATTCTCTAGTTGCTTACTTGCAGAATAAATAAATAAATAAATATTTTTTTAAATACAGCAATTTATGTGCCAGATTTATATTTTATTATTATTATGCATTATAAAATCTAATTATTGGAGATTAATAGCGAAAATACAAAAACTTTATTATTAAATTTTGAGCTATAAATATGAATTTGATAAAAAGTAAACAAATATTTTTCAATAGAAGCGACATCATTTCGCTTTTACGAGATTAAATTGAAAACTCAACACCGATTTACATTGGTAAATCTTATCTTTGTAATAACTAAAGAAGTAAAATAAAAGTTTTATAGCAGTACTAAAAAAATGTTAAGAATTGATTCATAATAATACAACATATCAAAAAGTACACTGAAAACATTTCACATACCTTTCTTTCAAATGAATCAGCTATCTTTATTTGTTTTTTAATTTCGGGTACTTGACTGTATGAATTATTTATGTTCTTTTGTTTATTTGCTTCGCAGAAATAACTTCATACAAATAACACATTGATAATTTCATTATAAATGTAAAAAAATAAAATAAAAAATCAGCGTCACATGTGTCTGCACGGCTACGCCGCCATCTTTTTTACAAACGAGTTACGAACGACGTTACGAGAGCTATTTACCTCTTGCAAAAATGGTCACGTGACACGCGCAGTTACGATAGCTCAAACCTTCCGCAGGTTTGACAAGAATCGCTTATTTAGTTATCATCCGTAAATATGCGGAGGAAAGGGAGTTACGAACGATAAGTGTTTGACGGGAATACGCGCGCAAAGGTAGCAGAATGAAGTATTTGAACGATGAACAGCACGATAGGGCTTCTCCACATTTTACCAATGACGTTTGCCGACACTTCAAAGTAACATATGGACAGTGGTGGATAGGTCGTGTTATCCCGGTTCATTTGGCCTGCCAGATCGCCGGATCTATCATGTATGGACTTCTTTTGCTTGGGTCAAATGAAAAATTGAGTGTATGAGACTCGCGTACCATCAGTTGAAGACCTCGCAGCTGGTATTTCTGTAGCTGCCAGAAAACTATCAGAGGTGCAAGGAATCTTTCAAAGCGTGAGGAATTCCACGTGACGCCGCTGTCAAGCATACCGAACTACTTCTGGTCGTAATTTTGAATACCTTTTCTAGTAAAACTTTTAAATAAACTGTTTTCTGTCACATTAACGCGTCGCTCTTTCTCTGCTATGTCTGTTACTTCTTTCTCTGCTTCTTTTAACCGTAACTTGCAAAAAATGCATTTCCAACGTTACATTCCTATGTGATTCAAAGTCGTCCTTGTATCCCTAACACTTCCTGGAAATATGATGGTCTGGTAGTAAAACACCCGGGAGTAATGCCACTGAAATGTCAGAGATGTGTCGGAAGGGCCCTCTATCAAAAAATGAGGGCACCAAAGCTGTACGTCATTTTGAATAAAATATTTACCAAGTTAATGACTTACACGCAAACTGCAACAAAATCGATTTGTTTGTCCAATATTTATGAGCGTTTAAAATTTCCCCCCTCTGTTCACAGCTTAATTTTCGCTCGTTACCTAATCCCAATGTTTCCGATTTTGGGCTTAAAATTTAAGTTAAATTCTAAACTTTAGAATAATTTCAACCCTATTCACAAAATAGCGGTAAAAAGTAACTGTTCGTTACTCTAAAGTCTAAAGCGCCCTCTATCGACAATTTTTGAGCATAACCTTTAAAATTTGTTTCTAAGAAAAACGTGATATAAAGAATGTTTTAGTGAAAACCGCAAACGAATCGACCCTTTTTTCCGTTTTTTATTATCGTTTGAAATTTTGTTCCCTCAAACTTTAATGGCCTCTAGCTCCTACAGAAGACGTTTGCGCCCCATGGTTTCCTGTTTAATAATGTTTGTTTTCATGTCTACTATCATTCCTCAGAGTTTGTCGGTCTGGTAGCGAAACACCCTGTATATATATATATAAGGATTTTAACTGAGCATAATTTTTTCAGTTCTAGAGATCATAATCGATGTAGATCTGCAAAAATATACTCAGAAATTTCAACACAGGGGAGAATGCAATTAGTAGTATTCCTTGAAAACCTATTTAAAATATTCGAAGTGTTTCAGGAATTACTTCACATTAAATTATATCTGGAGTCATATAAAATGTGCTGGCGTTGCTATAAACAAAACTATTTGATGGTTATGCCGTTGCTATAGTTGAAGAAAATGTAACACATTTTCTGGCTTTTAGAGCACAAAACGATAGTGTTTTTATCACCATCGATGACGCTGGAACTCTTTTCACCATTTTCACCAAGGACGCTTGATTATTTTACCAAAATTCAAAGACATTTAATTATAGAAAAACATTTGGGATCCACTTTTCCAAATTAAGTAATAGATACAGTTTCAACGAAAATTAAATTCATTTTACTGTAACACGTCTATGTTAATAAGTGATATTAAGCTTCGGGTAAGATAAAAAAATCATTTCTTTCTACACATATATTAGTTTTTGGAGATAGGATCCAAGGATATATCAATAAGTAAATATCGATGTTTCTAATGTAACTTGTTTCCACATATTCCATGAAAATTTCTGTTGCATTTATTTTAGCCTCAAATGGCATTTTTTATGTGATGTACTACAATAAAAACTCTACGAAGTTTCATTTTTTTTTTGTAAACTTTCCAATATAACTTGAAAAGTTTTTTGAATTCGATTTGTCTGTATCTCTTCCATCTCTCTTTCTGTCTGTTAGTATTCTAACTCACAAGAATATATTCTGGCATGCAATTAATACACGTTATTGAAGTTTTCTATGGCATGTTCGGAATTGAAAAAAAAGTGAATAGCACTTATAGTTTATTTTAAAGAACACACAAAGTAATTTCTCTATAATACGGTCAATGAAACAGAAATTTTTGAAGTGTGTTTTAATGAAGATGTGATTTTTCAAATATATTGGTACAAATACCTAAGTACACAACAAGAGGTTTACTGTAATAAAGCTGTGAATAGCATTAATTGTTCATTTGCATATTCACGAAAAAAAATTCAACTACATTACTTTTTATCAACACTAAATGTTGGAAATACTTTTTTAGTTATGGTCGATTTGATTTTCTTTTTTTACCTGTTACTAGTATTAATTAATTTCATAAAAGATTATATACAGGACTGAGTAGAATGCATTTCCGTTTATTGACGGAAACTGCTGAAGAGGAATTTTGAACTGTACTATGCGTTCCCCTAACTGTATTAAACTTTTGCACACTACGTAGTGTATGCCAGTCTATAAATCATTTCAAGGCTCCGCAAAATATTTCGGATATTTTTCCGAGTATTGATGGGAATTCTTAAAATGTTATTTTCAATTGTGTTATCCTTATTTCAAGTAGATTATTTAGAAACCATTTTTGATCTAATTAAACTGTGGACTTTTGTTATAGTATACTGAAAATATTGAAAAGTGCTTCACAAAATATACTTGATGCATGATCTTACGATCTTCTTAAATTTTTACATCCATTTGTTGCTTTAATAAATAAGCTAAAAACTTTGTAAAATCACCATAAAAAGAAAATTTAAACAGGACGCATTTCGAGCTACAACAATAATAGCTCGTCATCAGCTAATCCAACACGCGTCTCAAAGACACAGAGTCGGAAATTTTTTTTTCGACTCTGTGCCCTTGAGACACGTGTTAGATAAGCTGATGACGAGCTGTTATTGTTGTAGCTCAAAACGCTTTCTGTTTAAATTTTCTTTTTATGGTGGTTTTACAAAGGTTTCTAGTTTATTTATTAATTTATCGCCAGTTATTACGGTGTTTTATTACCATTTGTTGCTTTGTAACAACTTCTTTTTAAAATTCAATTTTGCAACAATTTATTTAGTATAATAATATTTCAAGAAGTGCTTGTTTTCACGTTTACATAAATTGAGTCGAAAGATTGTACAGACCACCAAAAAAGAAATAAATGTTTGGTGACATTTGTGGTGGTCAATGTGAAAATATAGATTTATGTTTATTTTGATTTGGAAAACTTCAAAAATAAATAAGCATATTTCAGTAGGCGTTTACAAGGAACGGGTTTTCTGTTTTTAAACACTTTTAACTTTTGTACACTGAGGAAGCGAGCCCTGGTGCTCGTGAAACGTATACGTATGTTGGTGTGTATTTATGTATTGTGTGTTAAACGTTGATTTTAAATATTATAATATCGTCATTCAAAAGTTAAATGTTTCCAGCTAATATTATTTTTAAACATGTAGGTGTACACTGATATCTTAAATGTACAATCAAGTTGCTATATTTACTTATAAAATTCATTTATACATTGCTCGAAAAAATCAATAAAGAAAATTACTTTTCATTTCACATGTGACAAATCAGTACTTTATTTCTTAAATGATGTTTAATTTCCATTAATCACATCAACGTCATCATTGATAATTGATTTAATCTAACTAGATATTCACGGTTCCACAGATACGTTCATTTTTAAATGCATCTCTTTCCTTTTCCTTTCATAATCCTTCACTGATAAATATAGATTCGCTATGCAGCATAAACAGATAATATAAAATTCTTATGCATCAATGGATTATTACTCAGTCAGATTTTTAACAAAGTTACTATCTCAGTTATTATCCTTTTAAGAGTCGTAATAGGAAAAGTATGGATGTTTTCAACATTAATGTTATACTATTCCCAGAAGCAAAACAATATTTGGTCATTATCTATAAATATATTATAAAGAGCCACAATTTGTTTATTTGTTCTCACCAGTAAAATAAAATTTTACTATTAGAATTAGCGGAGATTCTGGTCACCTTATGTGGCACGTATACCAAACTCTCGTCCACAAGGGGTTAATGATACTATGAAACTTCAAACATAAAGAAATTTAAGGGCATTTCTAACATAACCACAACATGATTTTTATAGCATTTATCCGTCTTTCCCAGGGATGCACAAAAGAAATTGGTTAAAGGATTGACAATGACGATAATTGCCGGAAGTACATTTCCTGCGGTGGAAATCATTTTCTCGCGCACCTTACTAAATATATTACTAATATAAATTTTCGTGCAGTCATAGTGCATATAGTATATATTATACAACATACCATAAGTATATGTACTTTTATCTGTAACGCAGGTCATTTAAAACTTTTTTTCGAGTGCTTCAGAAGTTTTATAAATTTTTCTTTGAAACATAATATAAATGTATGTTTTAATATAAATAATTATACAACTAAGCAATATATCGAGATCATGCCAAAAAAGCTCATAATAAATAACGAATAACACATATTGATTTTTGCTTTATTTGTGGTAAGAATGCTGTCATATTAGTGTTACATATTATTGTATATGTTTCAAACATTTCCTTTAAAAACAATATTTAATAGAATTTTGTACATTTTTATTAAAGAGCTGTTCTATAATTAATTAAATCCTTGTACATATATTTGAAAGGAAGCATATTTAAATAAATGAAATACAGTGTAATTTATATTTTGTTACGCTAAAGTCTATTCTGAACAAGAAAGAAAAAATCATGCGTCAAGCAAACATTATGAAGAACTTTTCAACATCATCAGAATAATATAACAAAACGGCACAATTAAAAAAATTAAAATATTACTTCTCATTTCACCATATGAAAATGTATAAAGCACTTCAAAACCGAATTTCCGTTGTTCCCATTAACAATCGGAAAATTATCCGAATTTCCTAGCACTCTGTTTATGATATAGATATTTGTGCCTATTAACAACAAGCATTTCAAAATTTAGTTCATTTAAGAGATACATAAATTCAGTTGAAAATTCACTTTCAGCAATTTCCTTTAATGCGGTAAATGATATGCTTTTGTTCAGCCCTGTGTATGAGGTATAGAATTTATACATAAAGAGAAATATACAAAAAGCTAACTAAAATTAAAAGTGCATATCAATTTTTAAAACTTATTCTCCAGCAATTATTACTCAAAGACAGTACTGTAGCCGATTTCTTTTGTGTGTCTCTGTAAGTTCATAGAAAATGGTATGAATGCTCTGTTTTAAATGACAGTACTAAAATGCAGTTATTTATACCAGTTTCAATTGATTTCAAATAGCGTAATGTCATTAAAATACTCTCCAAGCGATTTTTCCCCATATCCCATAATGTAATCGAATTTTTTTTCAGTGTCCCTGCAAATGAACTATTAATCGTACATTACTTCATATGCAATACCAAATATGCGTTGGTGGATCTAAATAATCTCCATCAATTGCATGAAAATCAGACTATATTTACAGAAGTTAGAGCGTGGTCAAAAGGCCAGACAAGTCGAATGCATAAGCACTTTTCAACTTTGTTGGAAAATGCTATAAAGTACACTTAATTAGAAAGAAAGAATATTATATAAACTTTAAACTTTCTAATTTGAATATATATTATTTATCAAGTACCATTTCAAGTTTGAACATATATATTAATGTTAAAAAAAAAGAAAAAAAATGAAAATATAGCCGTCTTTAAAACATGAGAAACATTTTTAATATTCTTTGAAAAAAATTAAATAAACACTTAGGTGCTTTTGCAATATATGCATTTTCTCATATTGAAAATGATGAAAGGTATATTATTCATTTAAGAATTTTATATCATTTGAAAAAAGTTTCAAGCGACTTTTATCCGATTTAGATTCGTGAGAATAAATACATTCTGATCACAGCAATCTTTGAAAAAGATCTAGAAAATTTTTCATCTGAAGAGATAAATAAAAATTGACTCATAGATTTTTACTCATGTGGTCTGTCACCTTTTAGACTTTCAGGTTCCATCAAGATATATTTTCGCAATGATAAAAATAATTTTCGCTGAGTGGAGATAAGCAATAAGTTATATCCTTTCCTGAGAGACATTTCAGCAGAAAGACTATTAATATTATGGATCTTCAAATGCATTCTAGTG
Source organism: Maratus speculifer (assembly GCA_964019185.1). Classification (NCBI taxonomy): domain Eukaryota; kingdom Metazoa; phylum Arthropoda; class Arachnida; order Araneae; family Salticidae; genus Maratus; species Maratus speculifer. The sequence continues at coordinate 271,488,157 of OZ025289.1, read as the reverse complement.
TAAAGAATCTAATGTATTCTTTCTGAATGCCAGTCATTTGTCGAGTAATTTTCCTTTCTAAACACAATTTTATGATTCTGAGCGATAATTTGACTACTATTATACTATTATTTCTAAAAAGAATGAATACACAAAAGAATTAAAGTTTAAAATATTGTTAAAAAATATTAGGAATACATTTACATTTTAATGCTGTAACATTGTTTAGATCATTTACGGCTTTTAAGTGAAAGAGGCTGATCACGAATACTTTGCTTTCTCTTAACCTTTTCAGTCCCGAGAAGAATCTGCTGCATAGAAAATTATTTTATTAGCAAATTATGGCGCTTTTAGGCTTAGAAAAGAAAAAATAGAATCAGTTTTTTATTTTTAAAAATTTTAAGTAGTTAAACTTTATGTCCCCATATGGGTACATCAGGTCACAATTGAGTAAAAATGTCATTCTTTAAATAAATAAGACCAATTTTGTTTTACATTAAATAGACCTATTTATAGTTTTAAAAAATATATGAATTTAAACAACTTAAATGATGTTTTACATAAAGCTATGTATCGTGCCAAAATATTATAAGTATCTTGTAATAACTGTAATACATATATTACTACTATACTATATAGGGTGTCCACTCTCAACGGTGGCCAATGGCTAATTTCTAAACTGTTAGTCATAGACATATAGTTCCAATTGCAAAAATGCTTTTAAAAAGTAAAGAATTGTTTTTCAAGCAATTTAGGTAAAAAAAATCTTTAGTAAAAAATTACGAAAATTAACTTTTTATACGGTCCCCCGGTCCTGATATTTAATAAAATTTTTCCATCACCCTCTCAAGCAATACAAAAAAGGTCCCATTCATCTAACATTAAAATTGACCGAGTTATGAAACTTTAAATTTCATGACTTAAACCACTTTTCTATTGCTGAAAACGAATGAGTTGGATTAAGTTTTCAGAGAACGTATACTAAGTGCTTAAATCATTATAAAGGCCGTCCATTTCCAACGCTGTCCAATAGCTAATTCCTAAACCATTTGTCACAGACATATAGTTCTAATTACAAAAATGTTTTAAATGAGATAAAGAAGTATTTTAAAACAATTTAACCGAAGGTGCTACCATATAAGTTTTATGGTAGTGTTAATTTTTATTAATTAACTTCTAGATTTGTTAAAATAGTTGAAGAATTTTAAATTTAGGTTTAAAATTCTCATATAAAATCAAATTTTGGGAATCGCGATTTTATTTTAAAAAGGTGTGTTATTTTGATAAGCTTTTTTTTTTTACTCATAGCTTTCATATGTATGTTTTCCTAATTCAGAATTTGTAGTAAAATTTTTCTTCTAAGTATCCGATCGAAGTTCAATTTGCACACTTATTTATATACAATGACAATGTAATATTAATACAATTTTAGGTGCCTACTATTTATTTATTTTATAGGACTATTCCAAACTCTGTTAGGTTAAGTAGTCTAATAGAATTTTAAAAATATGTCATTTTATAACGAATTGTGACTATTGCTTTTCATAATTTAAGTTAACAAACTTTCTGTTAATTTTTTTACATCTATTTTTAGTACAAATTTTGTTTTGATATGTAATCGTCAACATAAATTTAAAAATAATATTGTAAAAATTATTTTACTCTCAATGTTTAATGTTAAATTTTATATCTTGCGTTTATTTTTATTTCTAGTAAATTTGTGACTGACCCCTAATTTGCATCAAAAAAGATGCTTCAACTTTAAATAGCTATTATTCGGTCAGTTTTAATCGTATAGGAATGGGACTTTTTTTAGATTACTTGTTAGAGTAGTGATAAAAATTTACTAAATATCACTTACAGGACCGGGGGACCGCATAAAAATTTAATTTTCGAAATTTTTCAATATTTTTTTTTTAACCTAAATCGCTTGAAAAACAATTCATTACCATTTTTAAAGCATTTTTGCAATTGGAACTATATGTCTATAACTAACGGTTTAGAAATTAGCCATTGGCCACCGTTGAGAGTAGACACCCTGTATATACTATACATACACTATACATATCTTGTAATATTATACATACCTTGTAATAATAATCTTCTGATAGTATATCATTTATTTTTATAATATTTTAAAATAACTATTATTCTGAAGAAAAAGAAATATATTACATTTTATACATTTTACTCTTATTTTTACTTTGCATCCTTCTATGCAGCATAGAGATTGATGTACTCTAGCAACAGATTCGGTCCAATGTTCAAACACATCATAACGAACCTTACTTTTGGGAATAGACATTCTCCCTTTTTTTTAGAAGACGTATATTCATTGGATGATTGCCCTGATGTTTGTGGTCTTCCAACAGTAGACTTTTCCTTTTCACATTTTATAAGGACTTCAGCAATGTAACGATAAGTTCGAGTAAACACATTTGATCTCTTTTAGTAATACTAGCTGACCCGCCCGGCGTTGCCCGGGTCCGTATTAACAATATTAAACGAACTTGAAATTTGTATGAATTTATCATTAACTCGAAACATGCAGAAATACATTGTCTGAAATACAATGTGACTGTGCGAAAAATCGGTTTAAAAAACAACTAACGTTAAGCTCTAAAAATACTCAAAATGAGCGATGAGAAACGCGAGAGGGAATATGTATCCAACGACTGCGTGATTTTCGTGTTAAAGTGTTGATATTTACCAAAAATCACTGTTAAGTCACGTAACTAATTATTTTTTTTTTCACATAGAAATCCCAAGTGAAATATTTTGAATTTCAAACTAATTATATCACTCTTAAATCCGACTATACCATGAATGAAATCGATACTCGCTGGTAGCTAAAAGGTTGGTATATAGTATTATAATTTCAGAGCCATTAACAAAAGTAAGTGTTATTTTTAATCAAATCATGCGTAATGTTCACTCTGTGGATAAACTCCTAACCCTAAACTTTTGTACCGTAACCATAACCTGCCTGTAACCTAACTTCGACTTAACAGTACCTTACCGTAAATTAAGTATAACATAAATGTAACCTAGCCTTCACTTTATTGTAACATATCCTTATTCTAACCATAACATAAGTGCAATTTAACTTTAACCTAACTTTAACTTAACCGTGACCTAACTGTTACCTAACGGCAAACTAAATATAATCAAAGACTTACCGTAAAGTAATTGTAACCTAAATGTTACCAAACCATATATTGGTTTCATGTCCATGGAAATTATTTTGTCTTGTTCGGATCTGGTTATGATTCATTAGAACATTTTCGTTCAGATTTCGTTCGGTTCAGATTTTAGGTATTTTTTGATATTGAGTCGTATTCATGTCCATGGAAATTATTTTGTCTTGCTCGGATACAGTTATGGTTTTTTGGAATATTTTTGTGGGGAACAGATTTGATTCAATCAGATTTCGGCTTTTTCTTCAAATAGAATTTTTGGGTTCGGGTTTTTTTGCGTGTTCACGGAAATTATGCTGCCTTGTTCGAATAAGAACATGCTTCACCGGAATAAATTTTTTTTCAAGTTCAGATTTGGTTCAGTTCAGATTTCGTGATTTTTTCAAAGAATTTTTTTTTAGGTTCAGATTCGGTTCAGGTGAATGGAAATTTTTTGTCTTATTCAGATCCGGTTAGGATTCTTTGGAATATTTTGTATCAGATTCCGATTTGGTTCGATTCAAATTTCAGGTATTTTTTCAAATAGAATTTTTAGGTTCGGATCTCGTTCATGTCCACGGAAATTATTTTGTCATGCTTGAATCCAGTTATGATTCTTTCGAATATTTTGGTCGAATTTAGATGTGGTTTGGGTCAAATTTCAGGTTTTTTTCAAATCGAATTTTTTAGGTTCGAGTCGGGTTTATCTTCATAGAAATTATTTCGTCTGGCTTGGATTGGGCTATAGTTCTTTGGAATATTTTTTTCGGGTCCAGATTTGGTTTAATTCAGATTTCGGGTTTTTCTTCAAATATAACTGTTAGATTCGGGTCTTCTTGCATGTTCACGGAAATTATTCTGTCTTGTTCGAATAAGGACATGCTTCACAGGAATATTTTTGGCAATTTCAGATTTCGTTCAGTTAGTGATTTTTTCAAAGAAATTTTTTGGGTTCGGATTGTGTTCATGTCCATGGAAATATTTTGTCTTGTTTGGATCCGGTTGCGTTTCTTTGAAATAGTTTTGTCAGATTCAGATTTGGTTCGATTCAAATTTCAGGTATTTTTTCGAATGGAAGTTTTAGTTTCGTATTGTGTTCATGTTCACGGAAATTATTTTGTTCTTACTCGAATCCGGTTATGGTTCTTTCAAATACTTTGTTCAGATTTAGATGTGGTTTGGGTCAAAGTTCGGATTTTTCAAACGGAATTTGAGTCGGGTTTATGACCACGGAAAATATTTTGTCTTGCTGGGATCGGGTTATAGTTCTCTGGAATATTTTTATCGGTTTCGGATTTCGTTCGAGTCATATTTCGGGTTTTTTTTAAAGAAAATATTTAGGTTCGGGTCAGGTTTCATGCCCACGAAAATTTTTTTCCTTGTTTGGATCGGGTTATGCTTCACTTGAACATTTTTGCGGGATTTAGATTTGGTTCGGGTCAGTTATCAAATCAATAGTTTTCTACAAACAGAATTTTTAGGTTAGGGTCGGGTTTATACTCACGGAAATTTTGTGTATCACGGATCGGAGTGTGGTCTGTTCTGTTGTGTTCTGTTGTCTGTTCTGTGGTCGGTTCTGTTTGTGATCGGGTTATGTTTAAATTATTCTAAAGATTAAGGTTATAATCAGTTTTGCTACTATTCTTTTTATGGCTATTGCTGACAAATAATTTACTTTGCTATTTGATAATTTATTATGGTGAATGAATCATTTGCGGATACAAACAATTGTACGCCAAACCGCTATTTTATTTTTGTTTTTAAAAACAAATTAAAGCCATATTAAATTGAATAGAACACATTTAAATTTAATCAATGATTAAAAAAATAAACTCATAGAAAAGTGTTGTGTAATTTTTTTACTGCAACACAGCTAATGACTCATACATTCTAATGTTCGAAATGCTAAAAATATGCGTACAACCATACAGTAAAAAGAAATTAATAGAGTGGCCGTATAATGCCTTGGGGTGACGCAAAAAATGTAACTCTAAAATCCTCTACATTAAGTCTAAATAAGCACCAACAAAATGCTTTGAAACTCCGATCAATTCAAACTGGTTTAAACCAGTATTTCTTTGTATTTGTTTTATATCTTTTGAACAGTTATTGAATAGATGACTAAAATTTCGTTTAAAGAATATCATTTTGTGCCATTATTGCATGTAATACACGATAAGAATGCATGAAAAATATAAATAGATCAATAATAGGCAAGAATTATTTGATTATTTTTATCATATGACTTTGAAATATCAATATAGAAGCATCATTTAAGATTTTGCTTGAAAAATCAACTTTCTTTCGTTAATATCTTAAAATCGTCTGCACTCTGAAATCTAGATTTTAGATTAATATTATTATTTAAGTGTTCATGCCTGATTTTAAAAGAATCTTTTCATCACTATATTTTATATAATCACATGGAATTATTAATACGTTGTTAAATCATAAACATTTTTCATCTACGTTATAAAGTATTAAAAATTTCTGAAAAAAAAAGAGAAAACTTTTAGTAATACAATTTTTTACTTTAAATCATATGTTTTCAATATTTTATTTAATTTTATTTTGACATTTAATTATTTTTAATTTTCTAATTTTAATTATTTTAAAAGCATACATTTATTTTAATAAATAATATAATAGAAAAAACCATTTAAAAAATTACTATTTCTTCGTAAAATATGCTTCAGCTGCAATTCATTGATTCCAATCCGTCTTATTAATACAAAATTCCTTCCTCGTGCTTTTGTTTGAGACATTAAAACTTCAGCGATAAATGGTTTCACATTGCAAACCCTTTTTTTTCGGTTTACTTCGTCACTACCTATCTTTTTCCTCCATGGGGTACAGCAGTTGTGATAAAAAAAATCCTCATTTAAACTGACAGTTTGCCAGTCTCTGAATTTTAAAGGTCAGTCCCAGCTTTTTTAATTATTTCTGCGAAAATTTTATGCAACCAACCAACCATAAGAGAATAAAAAGAAAAAAAGCGATTTTTTTATGAGAGTGAGGTTTGGAATTTAATTAATTACTCAGTTAATAAATAGAATTTTGAAATTCTGAGCGTCAGGTGCATCAGGAGAGATATTGGGCTACTCTCAGAAAAATTTTGAGCTTCGTACGTACCGTAGTTTTCGCTAACTATCGCAGACACACACATACACACACACACACACAGACAGAGCGATTTGTTATTTTATTAATATAGATTTGGAAGATCTACAATCTCTTATATACAAAACCCAACTATTTACCTTAACTAAGCCGAGAAAGTGAAAAAATATCCGAATTGACTATTTACGTGTTCGCTTCAACGAACCCATCGTTTGGATTGATTCCACTCATATGTGCTTTATACATTCTTATTATAGACGGTCTGGTTGCAGGATCCTTGTCTTTTCTATCTTTGCACCAGCGGTCACATGTCTCGACTCACTTCCAAATGTGACGGACATCATATGCATATATTTCTTATCCTTCCATTTCAGCACCACAATTTTATTATCTGATCTAGTAAACTCAGAAGAAAGATGTGAAAGAGAATATTAAAAAAATAGAAAAAAAGTTTATCGAAAAATTCGAAGAGAAATAAGAAATAATAAGAAATTCGTATTAGAAATTCGTATTAGATATTTTTTAAGTTACTAAAAAGTATGACATATTTTAGCAGTAAATTCAGTATCTTCATATTATTTTAAAAAATAAAAAAAGCCCTTTAAAATTGTTTTGTAAGACTAAATGAAATAATTTATTCATTCCTAAAAAAAATTGTTAATAACCAAGTGTACACAATAATTACACAGAAAATTAGTTTCTTTAGCTGGAAATGTATAGTAAAGACCCATTGTACCCAAATGGGTACAACATATTTACAAATGTTTTCAACATCCATGCACGAATGAACAACATTTATAAACAACTCCAAATCATTCATGAAACAGTATAATTTATAAAAAGTGCAAATTTTTTTTAAATCCACTCACAAAGTTGTATTCTTCACATAATTTGACGTAAAGTCGTTGGTAAATTGCTTATGTCATCCATTTTGGAAATGTCTCATTTTCAAAGTCACATGGCTCCTCCTTCTTTAAACGTGTAGCACATCTAATGGTAATATAAGACACTGTGATGTATCTGAATAGCGAAGGCAGAAATTTATGCATTTATTATAAATTTTTGCGGGTAATTTTGCCTTTCGCTTTAATTTACCCAAATGGGTACTCCAATACTGAAGAAGTTAGATTTGCAGTGACTGGATTTATAATAGAAAATAATAAATAGTGGCCAATAAAATCGATAGAGATATTGGTATGTACTATCTACACACCAAGTTAAATCCAAATAGGTTCATAAATATGTATATTATCGCATGAAAAAAAATATCAGATCGTTTTAAAATGTTACCCACACTTGAAATTCAAAATGCTATAGCTTCGTCATTTTTTAAGATGTAGGCGAATCGAAGTAAGCTCCAAAATATTTGTATCAAGGTCGACTAAGTAAGGAAAAAAAATACTATTTCGATTTTTTTTTTACCACATTTTAAGTTTAAAATAAGAAAAAAAACTAGCTGCCATTTTGAAACAAGATAGCGGATAAAGTTGGCCAACAACTCGGTCAAGACATTGGTATGAACTATGTACACACGGAGTTATATTCAAATCGGTTTATAAATATGCATATTATCCCGTGACAAATTTCAGACCGTTTCAAAATGTTTTCCCCACTAGAAATTGTTATAACTTAGCCATTTTTAACAATATAGATGAAATAAAAATGCTCTGAAATCTTTGTATCAAGGTCAAAAACACAAAAGAAAAATCTTTTTCAATTTCTCACTTTTTCCACCTAATTTTAAATTAAAAAAAATTTTTAATTAAATATTCCGCCATTTTGAAACAACATGACAAATAAAACTGGCCAACGAACTTGGTTCAAGCATCGGTATGTACTATGTACACACCAAGTTACATTCAAATCGGTTTATAAATACGCGTGTTATCACGTGACAAACATCAGATCATTTCAAATTATCAACCCCACTAAAAATTCAAAGTGCTATAACTGAGCCATTTTTAGAGATATAAACGAAACAAAAAATGCTCTGGAATCTTTGTATTAAGATCAAATACGCAAAAGAAAAACCTTTCACAATTTCTAACTTTTTTGTATCTAATTTCAAATTAAAAAAAAAAATAAAAATAAATGGCCGCCATTTTGAAACAATATGTCAGGATCAAATTCGGTCTAAGCATCGGTATGCACTATGTACACACCAAGTTACATCTAAATCGTTTCATAAATATGTGTGTTATCGCGTGACAAAAATCAGATCGTTTTAAACTGTCAGCCACACTAGAAATTCAAAGTGCGGTAATTCAGTCACTTTTTAAGATATAGACAAAATAAAAAATGCTCTGGAATCTTTGTATTAAGGTCTAACACATAAAAGAAAAAATATATTTAAACTTTTAATTTTTTTTGTACTTAGTTTTAAATTTTTAAATTAAAAAAGCCGATTAATATATATACATATTTATATATCCCAACATTTGAACGGAGGATGGTTTTAGGTTCTGGGGGTCATGATCGGTGAAAATATACCAAAAATTTCCAGAAGTGGTTTTCCCCAAGTGTAATAGGTAGCTTTTTACTTTTTTGTAATGAAAGCTACCTAAAAAAAGGTCAATAGGAGACATGGGAATGTTAGAACCACTTTTTACTAAAATACCCGAAATTTACGTTTGACATGCAATAGCATCTCATTTTCACTCAGATAAAGAACTTATTATATGCAGCACCTTTTAATAATATTTTATTTACAATATGCTCTAAATGATATATTTTTTATATACAGGTTATCCTAAATGATTCATCGGGTTTCAAAACATTGTGCATTGAAAGGTATACGGCGTGCCCAAAACGGTGATACATGAGAAGACACTTACACTCACCAAGTTTGAGTCCACTTTATGGCACGTGTGCAGAAACGCATCATTGTTGCTCTGACAAACATTGATAGAAACATGCTGTTGAATAAATGGGAGAAACTGTCGGGATGTGTCATACGTTGGGATGTGTGTCCGATAATTAAGGGCACACACATTGAACATTTGTAGTACGTACACGAAACTCTGTGAGTTTGTTTATTTTTCCGTGTATCATCCGTCTTTGTACGTCGTATACTTGTAAATAATTAACTTTTTTAAACACGATGAATCATTTTAGCTAACTCTGTATAAATCTATACCAATCTCATAAGTATATCATTATCAGAAATTTTACTGAATAAAATGTAAATTAATTATGTGCGACATGTTTTAAATATTTTTAATTAAACTTTTGGATCGAAATATGTTTATTTCACCTGATTACTAGATAAAGCTAATGATCGCATATTGATCTTTTTTAAAGCAAATTAATTCTGTTGTTAGAATATTGAAATGACTAAATGTCACCAGAATTTAAGGAAAAAAAGTATCATTTCAAAATGAATGCTTTTTGTCACGTAAAGCATCTTGGGATAATAACGCCTGGGTGAGTAATAACGTCAAGTACAATTATTACACATAGTTATGAAAGATCCCGGTAAAATTTCCCTACGTGTTCTGTGCTGAAAGTCTCTGAGTCATCTGAATCATAAACAATCGCTGAAGTTTAATTTGTTAAATTTGTAAACATTATCTCTGGAATAAGCTCGTAAGAGTCAACACCCGATGTAAAATTTGCTAGGTAAGTTCTGTGATCTGAATGCTGTATATTTATTGTTGTGTATATCGCTCAACAGATGATGCGTTTGTGCTGTGTTGTTGACGTTCTACAATACCAAAATATATTTACCTATGTGAAGGAATTTCCCTAAACTTCATGTTCATTGGATCTTTACTTAAATGGGCGCTAATGACAGTTTGGTGTATATTGCATTACAGATGGCACTGCTGTGTTTTGTTTTTGACAGTTTACGTGATAACAATAATGGGTAGACATGCATGATAATTCACCAAATTTTATTGGTAAAATGTATGTTTTTAAAAATGTATGTTGACTCGATACTGCCTTTGATCACTCATCTATGGCACTGATATTATATGCTAATGCAGATGCTATTTTCATTATGCTTTTTTTCTCTGAATCTTATAGCGATACTTCAGCTTCTGTTACATACAAATAAAAAAATTCCACATTTGAGAATTAAAAATATATGTATTGGTCTAATTTTAAATGCTTGCTAACTTATAATATCATATCATAAAAAGAACATTTTATGGATTGTCGCAAAAAGTTCATTTTATAATTTATTATTATCATTATTTTAAGAATACAATGAATAATATTTTTAATTCATTGAAGAAAAAAGAAATGTAAAATTAATTTAAAGAGACGTTAAAATGTATATTTAAAAGATTAGTCAGTAGATGGCGCTCGTTTCAAGTGTGAGAGGAGCCTCCAGTTTGTTTATCATTTAGCGTTGTGCGATTTAATGCCAACCTGAAAAGGATGAGTCCTTCCGGAAGAGTTGTTGGCTCTTGCGCATATAGTTCAAAAACGTTGTCTTGTCTTACAAAAATAGCTATGTTCTTTAATATACATTATGACCGACAGAGAAGCTCTTGCGGTGTGTTTTTTAAAATTTCTGATTACTTAACTGTAATTCCATGTTAAATTCAAATAAATATACAATACTTAGCAACTGTTGATGAGTAATTCCGCTATTTAAATTAATTTATTAACACAAAACAGAAAATTGTTTTGTAACAGTATCAGATTATTAGTTTACCGTCACAGGAAATAACTGGAATACAATATTAAATAATAGAAAAGGCTTGTACTATCCGTCTATCTTGTTTCTATTATCAAAAATGCTTTTGAATAAAATAATGGCAAGTGATTTAAACATTCAATATAGACAAACAATTCCAAATTTCTCATAGATAAACAATGTATAGTGGCATTTACGGAAATTTATGCCACAATTAATATATCAATATTAAGAATAGATAAATTTAGTTTATAACATTACATATATGTATTAATTGTTATACATTTATAATTTTATTAAAAAAACTATGGTTGATTTATTGTATGGAATTGATTGTATGGCTCGTAGCATGGTTTCATTCTAAAATTATTTGTGTCATGCTTGTGCGTTTTAAGAAAACATTGACCACTGTTGACAACGTATTATTCCCAAACATAAACCTAGTTAGTTTTCTGCACGAAAGCTTCACATTAGTATCCAGGGCCGTAACTACCGCCGGGGCAGCCGGGGCATTGCCCCGGGGCCCCCAAGCCTGAGGGGCCCCAAACTGATGGTTAAAAAAACTATTTATTTTAGTTTCTAGTCTAAGTTCCTATAAAATGCCCAGCACATACCTAAAAGTTAGTAATAAAAAAAAAATTAAAATGCTAGAATAGATGTTTTTGCTTGTCTGTCAATACACTCCTGACGCTTCGCATGCAAAAGGAGTACAGCAGACAGCAAAATGTCGAGTCGAATGTGTCATGTCGCGCCAGCATGTTTGCTGATCCCACCGAAGCTAGTATAAGGAAGAAAATATGGACTTCCTAATCGACTGACTAATATAATAAAGAATACTGCCCAGTTAAACTGATGGCTTTGAGCTCACTGGCTACAAATACTAATTGTACATTAAAGCCTTATATTTTCAAGGGTTAATTCCGTTCGAAAAAAAATTAAGAAGGGGAAACAGCTCTCCCCTTTCCGCTTTTTTTATACTTAATCATTGAACCTCCTATACTATCAAAGACATGCTTTATCATATAAAAAATCTATATCCAAAATTCAGAGCAAATGAGATAATTCTTAATAAAAACCCATTTAGCATTTATATAATTTAAAAGGAGTTTTCCCCCTCTTTTATACTTAACCATTAAACTTCCAAAACTATTCAGAGATTTGAACGAAATCTGAATATTCTGCTTGAAAAACCCATTTATATAAATTAAGGGGGGGGGGGCATTAGAACCCCTGTTCCCCCTATTTATACTTATTCAATGAACACCTAATAACAGTCACGGAATCGCCTCATCAGAATGATCCTAATCTAAATTTTGAACGAAAACTTAATTCTGCATGAAAATCCCATTTATATCAACTAAGGGGAGGGGCATCAGCCCCCCGTTCCCCCTCTTATACATGTCGAATTAACTCCAAAAACTAATCGGGGAAGCGCCTTGTCAGGATATACCTACATACAAAATTTCAAGTGGATCGGATATTTTTATCATGAGTTATCGCGTTACGCACGAACGTACATTATTATTATTATTATACCGCAGACCAGGCCCCTGCCTGCCGGGCAATATGCCTAGCTTATCGAGTTTTTTTACCTGGCTGCGGGGCAGAAGCCGCTTGATTGCACAAGCTGAGATCTACCTGAATGTAGCTGTATCGCTATTATTTAATATTAGTTATTATCCTGGCCTGTTCTAGGTTACTTTTAATTATCTGATTGGGTTCATTCGTACGATGTTGTAATTGGAAGGGAATAAAAAGAAAGGGGGTAACGTTAATTCTTCCACAGAGCTCATACGAGCTGCCTATACGACAACCGATACTCGAGTTTGATCTCGTAATTTAGAACCTTGATCGTATGACGAGATCTTCACCTGACAAGGCACCCCCAGAGGTATAATTCACAGGTAACTTGAAGGACTTTGCACCCACGACGGATTTTACATGCACCAGGTGCCGTTAGCGCACATGGTGGGTTTTTAGCTAGCGGTGAGCCTCAAACCCACGATCTTTATGTCTATAAGCATGACGCTCTGCCATCTGGGCCACCGCTGCCCATATATTCCTATTTGTCTTATATTCATTTTCTCATATCTTGGTAGTTGATGTCACACGTATTGGTTGTTGTAGTCACAATCGGGATTACCAGTTGATATTTTCTCTAATAGTTGTAATTAGTTGACATTTTCAATTTGTTCACTGGTAAGGTATCGTTTTCTTGGTGCGCTATAGGGTGGAGCCTGTTGGTCGGCCTTTAGTTCGTCTATTATTTTAAGAGATGTCTGTTTCTACATAAAGTAGCACTTACACTTTTCTTTGTTGGCTTTTGCTTATTTCTGTGATATTAAGCTCGATGGCTATCAGTTCATCCATTTAACGGACGGGCACATAAGCTCTCAGGCTATGACAACCTGTGAGCTAATAAAGAATACTGCCCAGTTAAACTGATGGCATTGAACTCACAGGCTACAAATACTAATTGTACATTAACCCATTTTAGGCCAAGCACAGAAATTTTATAAAATGTAGCATTATTTTTATTGAAATATGCTTAAATTACATACATTAAGACACAAAAAAAGATTCGTGCATGAAAAATAATATTTTATATAAGAAATAATATTTTATATAATAATATAAAATATTATTTCTTATAATGAATAATATGAATATGAATAATATTTTTATGACTTTTGTTTTATTCTTATTTCATATACAGAATTTGCAACTTTAATCTATTTTAAAAACATATAATTCATTTCAATTGGAATAATAATATATTTTTAAAAAGTCGAATTTGTCAAAGGCGTTTCAAATTAAAACTCTAGCGTATTTTGAAAATTTTTTAAGAGAAAGTGTTTACTCCAATTGAATTACTAATATTTTATGGATGTCTTCAAAAGCCTTAAAAAATAGAAGAAAAATAAAATTCTTGAAAAAAAATGTGTCAGAGTGTTAAAAAAAAATATTTATCGAAATGTTTCGTATACGAACCTTTGGCCGAAAATGGGTTAAAGCCTTATATTTTCAAGGGTTAATTCCGTTCGAAAAAAAATTAAGAAGGGGAAACAGCTCTCCCCTTTCCGCTTTTTTTATACTTAATCATTGAACCTCCTATACTATCAAAGATATGCTTTATCATATAAAAAATCTATATCCAAAATTCAGAGCAAATGAGATAATTCTTAATAAAAACCCATTTAGCATTTATATAATTTAAAAGGAGTTATCCCCCTCTTTTATACTTAACCATTAAACTTCCAAAACTATTCAGAGATTTGAACGAAATCTGAAAATTCTGCTTGAAAAACCCATTTATATAAATTAAGGGGGGGGGGGGCATTAGAACCCCTGTACCCCCTATTTATACTTATTCAATGAACACCTAATAACATTCACGGAATCGCCTCATCAGAATGATCCTAATCTAAATTTTGAACGAAAACTTAATTCTGCATGAAAATCCCATTTATATCAACTAAGGAGAGGGGCATGAGCCCCCCGTTCCCCCTCTTATACATATCGAATGAACTCCAAAAATTAATCAGGGAAGCGCCTTGTCAGGATATACCTACATACAAAATTTCAAGTGGATCGGATATTTTTATCATGAGTTATCGCGTTACGCACGAACGTACATACAGAACGGACGGGCACATAAGCTCTCAGGCTATGATAGCCTGTGAGCTAAATAAAAAGAATATTGTCCAGTTAAACTGATGGCATTGAGCTCACAGGCTACAAATACTAATTGTACATTAAAGCCTTATATTTTCAAGGGTTAATTCCGTTCGAAAAAAAATTAAGAAGGGGAAACAGCTCTCCCCTTTAATCTTTTTTATAATTAATCATTGAACCTCCTATACTATCAAAGACATGCTTTATCATATAAAAAATCTATATCCAAAATTCAGAGCAAATGAGATAATTCTTAATAAAAACCCATTTAGCATTTATATAATTTAAAAGGAGTTATCCCCCTCTTTTATACTTAATCATTAAACTTCCAAAACTATTCAGAGATTCGAACGAAATCTGAAAATTCTGCGTGAAAAACCCATTTATATAAATTAAGGGGGGGGGCATTAGAACCCCTGTTCCCCTATTTATACT
This sequence comes from Maratus speculifer, assembly GCA_964019185.1. Taxonomy (NCBI): domain Eukaryota; kingdom Metazoa; phylum Arthropoda; class Arachnida; order Araneae; family Salticidae; genus Maratus; species Maratus speculifer. The sequence continues at coordinate 271,473,127 of OZ025289.1, read as the reverse complement.
TATTCAATGAACACCTAATAACAGTCACGGAATCCCCTCATCAGATTGATCCTAATCTAAATTTTGAACGAAATTTTAATTCTGCATAAAAATCCCATTCATATCAACTAAGGGGTGGGGCATGAGCCCCCCGTTCCCCCTCTTATACATATAGAATGAACTCCAAAAACTAATCAGGGAAGCGCCTTGTCAGGATATACCTACATACAAAATTTCAAGTGGATCGGATATTTTTATCATGAGTTATCGCGTTACGCACGTACGAACGTACATACAGAACAGACGGGCACATAAGCTCTCAGGCTATGATAGCCTGTGAGCTAAAAAGCATATAGAAAATTCTAGAAAATCTTTCTTCTTATCTATACTAATAATTTAACAAAATGCTTTGTTTGTGTATGTCTGCGTATGTGTGTGTGACTGCGATGGTCAGCAAAATCTACCGCACATAGAAGTCTGAAATTTTAGATGAAGATAGTCCAAGACAGGTCCTGATGCACCTGAGGCTCAGACTTTTAATATTTTAAGGGCCAGGGCCCTGGGCTTCTTACAATTTTTATGCGCCAAATTGTTGATAGCTTGACTCCTTTTTATCTAATCTTTTCCGTTTTGAGGTACCTTTCTCCTTTTAGATATTTTCGCCTTTTTACTTTTCAGTTATGACCTTGGACTCTTGGGGTCCATTTTAGGGCCCCTTTTAGTCTTTGTGATAGTAAATTGTTAATAAATTGCTTCCATTAATTTCGATCTTCATTTTTATTATACCTGTTCCATTTAGATATTTTCAAATTTTTACATTCCATATAAGACACTGGGGCCCCCTAGATAATCATAGGGCGACGCAGGGCCCCTTGATCTTTTTGTGCGCTGAACATTTTTCACTCCCTAAATTTCTCACCTTTTTAGTGCAAATTTTTAAAGCTGAACCTTGGACTCTTATGTCAGGACCAACACCCTGATATTTTTATTCGGGCCCTGGGGCCCTTTTTTTAACGCTTACCCAAACAATTGGTGCATTTTAAAAAAATATTATTCTTGCAAATAAATCATACTCTATGCTTAATTTTGACTAATTAAAGGTCTAAAGCGTTATGTACTAAAACATTTTAACATGTTTTCATGTTAGGGCCCTGATTGTGTTTGTCAGTTGGCCCCTGTGGGGCCCTCTATCATAGCTCCCTTAAAAATGGTCGGATTCACTAGCTTTTTTTTAACAACTTTTTAGGTCCTCCAACTACGACATGAACAACAAAAAAATTTTTTAGACTTCAGCTACCACTATTTATGAATATTAATCGCCTTGGTGCAGCTTCTTTAAAAATGATCCAAATTGCTTTCAATTTTATTCAACATAGTTTTAGCGTCTTCCCGTTATTTTAATAACTACACAAATATTTTTATACCCAACTACATGCGAAATAATTTCCTGGCCCTTTGGGGCCCGGTACAGGCCCCTTTGAAGTTTTTGTAATAATAAATTGTCAATAAATTACTTCCTTTTAATCTGATCTTCATTTTTAGGATTCTTTATTCATTTAAATATTTTAATGTTTTGACATTCTATACAAGACACTGTGTTCCCCTGTGGAATCATAGGGTCCAGCCCAGGGCCCCTCAACATTTTGTGAAATAAACATATTTCATTTCCTATATTTCTGATCTTCTTAGTGCAAAATTTTAAAGTTGCCTGGGACTCTTCTTTCAGGACCAATCCAGAAAACCTGATGTTTTTATTCGGACCCTAGGGCCCCCTTTTAAACATTTGCCTAATTCAATTGCTGCATTTAAAAAATTATATCATTCCAAAGAATAGTTCCTACTATATGCTTAATTTTGACTAATTAAAGATCTAAAGCTCTATGTACCAAAATATTTTAGCATGGTTTCATATTAGGGCCCTGGTTTTAACTGTCAGTTGGTTCCTACAGGGCCCCATATTATAGCTCCCTTAAAAATGGTCCAATTCACTAGCTTTTTTTTCTATCAATTTTTATGTCCTCTCTCTACCTATTACATGAACGACAAAAAAATTTCTCAGACTTCAGCTACCATTAATTTTGTTTGTCAATTGCTTTCTTGAGGCCCTTGATGCAGCTTCTTTAAACATGAACCAAATTGCTTTCAATTTTATTTAACATAGTTATAGCGTCTTACCATCATTTTAATAACTACAAAAAATATCTTTATACCCAACTACATGCAAAATAAATTCCTGGCCCCTTGAAGTTTTTGTAATAATAAATTGTTAATAAATTGTTTCCTTTTAATCCGATCTTCATTTTTAGGATTCTTTATTCATTTAGATATTTTAATGTTTTGACATTCCATATAAGACACTTTGGCCTCCTGTGGAATCACAGGGCTCAGTCTAGGGCCCCTGAATATTTTGTGAGGCAAACATAGTTCACTCTTTAAATTTATCCCCTTCTCAGTGCAAAATTTTTAAATTTGAGTCTTGCACTCTTCTTTCAGGGACAAGATTCTCATATTTTCATCCGCGGCTAGGAACCCTTTTTTCAAACATTTTCCGAATCAATTTGTGCATTTCGATAAAATATTATTAAAATGAATAATTCATACCCTATGATTAATTTTGACTACTTGTAGATCTAAAGAGCTAAGTACTAAGATATTTTAACATGTTTTCCTTTTAGGGCCCTCTTTTTAACTGTCAGTTGTCCTTTTTGAGCCCTTATTATAAATCCCTTTAAAATGGTTCAATTAACTCCTTTTTTTAAAGAACTTCTTAAATCCATCAGCTACTAAGAAACCGCCATAGTCTAGCTACCACCAATTTTGAATATTAATCGCGTTCTTGAGACCGTTGGTGCAATTTCTTTAAAAATGATCCGGATTGCTTGCAATTTTCTTTCACATTGCTTTAGCGTCCTCCCATTACTTTAATAACTACAAAAAATATTTTATACCCAACTACATGCGAAATAAGTTCCTGGCCCCTTGAAGATTTTGTACCATAAATTGCTATTAAACTGTCCTCTATTAATCCAATCTTCATTTTTGGAACTATTTTTTCACTTAGTTATTCCCATGTTCTTACATTCCATTTAAAAGCCTGAGACTCCCTATGGTCTCGGCTCAGGCACCTTGAAATTTTTGTTCTCCATGCATGTTTCACCCACTTATTATCAAACCTTCTCAATGCATATATTTAAAGTTGAATTTTGGACTCTTATTTCAGGACCTACACCCTGATGTTTTTATTGAGGTCCAAAGGCCTTTTTTAAAGCATTTACACATTTTTTTATGCATTTCTTAAAAATATTATTTAACGAATAATTCATATCCTATGCTTAATTTTGACTAATTGTAGATCTAAAGTGTTAATTGTTTGCTTAAGGTTATCATAACGTGTCCCAGGCAATGCCGGATGGGTCAACTAGTCTATTAATAAATACATAAAATCGAAAAAAAAAATTATCACAATCCGTCTTTCAAAAGGTTTTTAAACAGAAACGCATGATTAAGTTACATATACTCAAAAATGAACCTAAATAAAATGCTCTTTAAAGTATTCAACCAATCAGAAGTCCGTATTTTCTTCCCTATGCTAACTTCAGTGGGATCGGCAAAAATGGCGTCGCCGCCAAGTGCCTGCCGAGTAGAGTTGTCCAATTCTACATTTTTTAGTCATTTTTGGGCTTATCATACTATGTACATTTAAACAACGATGTGCGAGAAAAGAAACTATGCCCGGGGCAAAGTTTCAATTTGCCCTCCCTGGGGGCCCCCCCGGAGGTTTTGCCCCGGGGCCCCCAAGTTTATAGTTACGGCCCTGTTAGTATCATCTAAATAAGAAATCAATACCCTTTTAAAAAGAATTCACGTGAACACAATTTTATTTTATATATTAAGAATAAATTATTTTCCCATTTTTAAAGTAATAAGCATATTTATACGTAAAAAGGATTGCTTTTCACATTGTCATTAAAAAGTACTATTTTGAAATCGATGATTAGTTTGGTCTTTTTCAGAAATTATGATGACGCATAATTTCTAGTTAAAAGCTACGTAATGGTGATAACCATGATAAATACATTGATCTACGATTTGGGAAAAGGCATAATTTATAAATAGTGTAAGTGCTGTTAAAATAACTTACATGAATTACAAATTTTATCGGATGATTAGTTGTAACCTACATATGAAATGTATGTCATAGGAGTATAAATAAGCAGTAATTATACTTAATAACTGTTATTATATTTTTATTATTTATTTAAATTTAATATTTTAGAAAAATAAACTTTGTCATCTTTTACAAGAAAGTGAAATGTTTTCAGCATAAAATTTTGAACCTATCGCACATCTAGAAGAACGCGTCACATTGGGAGAAAAATAATTTAAAACATGGTAAAATTTCAAGAAAAATCTGATATACTTTATACAGTGCTCAGCAAAAGTTTAGAGAATGATCGATTACGCTTCTATATTCAGAAGTATGTACCAAATGTTTGTAATTTATCTGTCATACATTACTTGTGACTTATCCTTTATTCACAAACAAAAAAATTTGAATTTTACCTTTTACATAAAATATAATGACAAAAAAATGAAATTAACATTGCGGCAAAAGTATAGACAGTTTGTATATTTACAGAAAAATAACTACAAATTAAAATCGAGTTGAACCTACATTGTTTGAAGTTAGTGCAAGAATGTGACTTTTCATCGAAAAAACTAAATGCTGCGTCACTTGGGGGTCTATTTTATACAAAACATGTTCAACAACAGCTCGAAGCTCATTAAAAGAAAAGTATAGCAAAAATTTTCATGAACATTAAGTTATATGATGTTATAAAGGTTTTCGATTGGGTCCGGATCAGAACTACACGCCGGCCAGTTGAGATCAGTAGTATTTTCAGAGTTAAACGAAGTTTTTCTTTTGTATGCAACATGGATAGACACATTACCTTGCTAAAATCCATATTTTAAATCATCTAAAAGTTCCCCAAATAACTTAAAATTAATCTCCAACGTATGGACGTAGTCTTGTGTTACTTGGCAACCGCTGAACAACTCCACAGATACTCGAGCATTAAAGCAAAGTGAGGGCCAAATTATTAAAAAGTCATCTCCTTGTTGTCGGCTTAAGAAAATCCCAGGCTCTTTACGCAAGTTATGCCAATAGTATGCCCACCCATTTGGGCCATTCAAATTCCACTTTTTTTTCGTTACTGAATATCATAGGGTATTATTTGGGTCCATATGACGTATGTTTGCAAGTTCATTGCATTCTCGCCAATTTATAACGAGATTTTAAAGCGGATTGTTTTTACATTTTCATGTAAATTGATTTACCTGTTTCTTTAATTCATCTATGAATCAAACTCCGTCTACACAGAAAGTCCTAAGTTACTTTTAATATGATTAGCAATCACTATTTGTGTAAATGGAAGTTTCTGGATCCTTTTGTCATCACATTTTCTCGTCACACAAGGTCTTCCAGATTATGATTTGTTTTGAAGGAGTCATCCTTAGACTATACTTCATACACAGACCACTTTGGACGATTCAATGCTGCTGAAATTTCTGCAACAGTATTCTCTTTCCATTTCAGCTTTTCTACTTCAATTACCTCATCTAACTGAATATTTTTAGGTCGCGGCATCTTCACTAATTGATGGTATATCGAGGTATAATTAAATACTTCAGACATGTGACATCATAACTTGGAAATTTGCATTTTTCCATGAACAGTTGGCTAAAAATCAAAAAAGGCTCTAAACTTTTGCAATATGCAAATTTTACTTTTTTCAGTTAAATTAAATATTATCTTACATTAAAACCATTACTTTTATTCTAAATTGTTTAAATTATATTTGAAAATAAATATAGCCATTTGTAAAACTCATGTGTTCGTATTTTTTATTTAAAGGTTAAAAAACACCAGTATCTAAACTTTTGCTGAGCACTGTAACTATTTCTAGTTTCAGAATCTAGGTATGGTATAGGTAAAGAAATATTTAAAATAGTAAAGTGATGCTAAGCTACAATTCTCTGTATATCGTATTTTAAACGAATAATATTAAAATTTTCTAACATGATTCTTTAGTAAATTATTGGTAATTATGTTTTAATTTGTTTTTGCTGTTAACTATTTAAAATGTAGAATTAAAAATATAAAATCTTTAATTATTGATATGCTATTATAATTTTATGATATCTAATATTCTGAAATAAAATTGCCTGTATGATACAGTTGTGGTACACCTTTCAAACAACTTGCATTTAAAAGTAATTTTTTTTCTTTATTCAACGATGTAAAAATGGAAAATGGGCAATGTTTCATAAGTTTAAAAAATAACAGAAAAATTATATTTAATCGTCTGATTTTGCCACATGCAAAATGGCATCAGCGATACGGGCGAACACGTTTGTCCATTGTAATTTATATTTAAAAGTTAACTGAAATTATTGTTGTATGCCTCATAAAATAAGGTTTCTGTGTAATAACGCCACGTTAAGGTTCTACTAATTGTAATAACTTAATTTTATTTTTTTAAACAAATATAAGATTTGATACAGTAACTTATTGACAAGAAAAGGTATTTTAGAACATATTTATTTATAAAATATAATGGCGTGATTTATTGATTAAAGTTATTTGACGTTATTACCCAATAGGTGGGTAATAACGACATTGAAACAAAACGATAAAGTAAGGAGAAATAATGACACGTATGTTGTAAAAGATACAAAGTTTACAGAGCTAGATATTAAAAAATTTCTCTTATTTACCATTAATCGCGATATCAGGATGAATTAAAATCCTTTGATATTTTATTGTTCTGAAAGGAAAAAAAATTCAGCACTTCGGATATAAAAATTTCTTTTTATTCTTTTTGATTTTCGACGATGACAGTAATGCTATCTCGTGCATAAAATAAAAAAACCCTCTTCGGATGTTATTAAATAAATAAAAAGAATCAACCAGGGTAATAACGCCCTGGTATATTTATTGCTCTAAAGTATATCTCGGGAACACATTCAAAATGTCAAACAACATCTTGAATGTACATGAAATACGCTACTAATTTATACAAGAGAAAAAGTATTTCCTAATATAGTCTTCGGATCACAGAATTTACCTCGCGAATTGTAAATCGGGCGTAACTTTTACGTGTTTTTTCGGCGATAAAGTCTGCTAATGAAACAAATGAACTTTAAGCGGTTGTTTGTGATTCAAATGACTTAAGGCCACACACTAAGCACAAAAAAGACCCGGATGATAATGTAAAGTCTATTGGGGCATTCTTTTCAAATATTTCACCCAATTTTTAATATATTTACACGTTTTTTTTTGCACAAGATAGCTGAGCACGATCCACAACCGTCCTAATTCTTACTTTTCCAGTTTTGGTTTCAGATTAAAAAAATACTTTAACTTTCAAAACCGGTTAAGAAATTGCGACTATTGTAATATAAAAAATATATAAGTAAAATCGAAAAAGTAATAACTAGACCGGTTGTACATCGTCCTGAGCTGTCCTATGCAAAAAGAAAAAATCATGTAAAACTATTAAAATTTGAGCGAGATATTTGAAAAGAACTCTCCCATGGACTTTATATTATCATCGGGTTCTTTTTCTGTGCCTAGTGTGGGGCCTTAAATCACTTCTTCGAAGAACCTATAAGTACCATTTCCCGGACTCCTTCATAATTACACTTAATATTAGAACTTGGCGTTACTACCCCCAAGGCACCTTATTAAAAAATATATATATTTAATGATAGTCACGTTGGTATTTTTCTTGAACCTATATTAATTAAAATTGAAGTGTAGGGATTCAAAGTAGATATTGGCGAATATTTAGAAGAAAAACTTTCACAAGGGAAAATAAGTTGACAGTAAAGCAAAAATAGCAAAATTATATTTTATCTTAAATTAACTTATTATTCTATCTAAACGACTATTGCGGTATTTTAATATAACAGTGTTCTTTCACAAGTGAGAAAGTTCTTAGATTGTACATATTAAATTAACAAGATTATCTCACTATCAGAAGTATCTAATATGAAATCCATTACTGAATTTCTTTCTAACAGAGAAGAGAGGAAATTTATTGATCTTTTGTACTATATTTCAATTTAATGATATTTGAAACCTTAATTATCTCCTTCACAGGCATGGGAAATTATGCATTAGCGTATTCGTAAACTTAGGTAATGGCGTTGTACTGTAATTAGAATTAGCATATCTTTCCGTGATATTATCTTATACTATAATGCGAGCAAAAATTGTGTGTGTGTGTCTGTGTGGGTAAATTTTATCTCAAAAACGGCTTTAACGATTTTCACAAAAATTTGGATTTTACCATTTTCGGGCACCAGAAGACCATTGGACTAGGTCCCATGTTCGGGAAAATTCGATTACTGGGTCATTTTAGGTCATAATGGGTCAGGATAAAGCTATTTATATCTATAGAACGGCTGGATCGATTTTAAGGAAATTTTGTACCCAATCGTTTTTTGGTATGAGAAAAGTATTGAGCTGCGTCACATGTTCGAAAAATTTCGATTAGTGGGTCATTTTTGGGTCATTATGGGTCAAGCCATTTTTATCTAAAAAACGGCTCTAACGATTTTGACCAAATTTTATATTTTATCGTTTTGGATTACAAGAAGACCATTGGGTTAGGCAACATGTTCGAGAAAATTCGGTTAGAGGGTCATTTTTGGGGTCATTGTGGGTCATGCTATTTTTATCTAGAGATTTTCTCACGCAATTTTGACTAAAAAATTGCATTCTATGGTTTTCGGGCACGAGAAAAACATTGGGCTAGGTTAAACATTCGAGAAAAAGTTTTAATGGGTCATATTGGGTCATTAAGGGTCTGGGTCAAGCTATTTATATTTAAAGAACGGCGGGATTGATTATAACGAAATTTTGTACGTAACAGTTTTTTGACATGAAAAAACTATTAGGCTAAATCAGATGTTTGAGAAATTTCGACTATAAGGGTCATTTGTGGGTCATAATGGGTCATAATGGATCATGTCAAGCTATATCTAAAGAACAGGTGGATTGATTTTAACGAAATTTTGCAAAGAAAATTTTTTTGCAACGAGAAAATCATGGGGCTAGGTCACACATTCGAGAAATTTCGATTAATGGGTCATAAAGGGTCATAAATGGTCTGGGTCAAACTATTTATATTTAAAGAACGGCGTGATCGATTGTAACAAAATTTTGTATGTAACAGTTTTTTGACACGAGAAAACCAATGGGCTAGGTCACATGTTCGAGAGATTTCGATTGTAAGTTGCATTTGTGGGTCATGATGGGTCGGGTCATAATATATCATAATAAAGCTGTATCTAAAGAACGGGTGGATCGATTTTAACGAAATTTTGTATACAACATTTTTTGACACGAGAAAACTATTGGCTAGGTCACATGTTCGAGAAATTTCGATTGGTTATTTTGGGTCATAAAGGGCCTGGGCCTAGCTATTTATATTTAAAGAACGGCAGGATCGATTTTAACGAAACTTTGTATGTAAAAGTTTTTAGACACGAGAAAACTAATGGGATAAGTCACATATTCGAGAGATTTCGATTATAAGGATAATTTTGGGGTCATGATGGGTGATAATGAGTCATGATCAAGCTATATCTAAAGAACAGGTGGAACAATTTTAAGGAAATTATATATATTAAATTTTTTCTGCACAAGAAAACCATTGGGCTCGGTCGCATGTTCGATAAATTTCGGTTAGTGGATCACTTTTTGGGTCATTTTTGGTTAAACCGATTTTGTATAAAAAACGGCTCTAATGACATTGACCAAGGTTTGTACGTTTTGAATTTCAAGAAGATTATTGTGTAAAGTCATGTGTTAGACAGAATTCAATTATTGGATCAATGTGCATCATGCTAATTTTATCTAGATAATGTCTCGCGCAATTTTGACTAAATTTTGAATTCTATCGTTTTCGGGCACGAGAATATCATTGGGTTGGCTCAGATGTTCGAGAAAAATTAATTAATGGGTAATTTTCTATCATAATGGGTTAAGGTCAAGTTAATTACATCTAAAAAACGGCTTAATCGATTTTATCTAAATTTTGTATCCAACCGTTTTTCGGCGCGCAAAAACGAATGGGCTAGGTCACATGTTCGAGAGATTTCGATTATGAGGGTTATTCGTGGGTTATGATGGATCAACCTAATTTCATCTAGAAAATGGCTCTCACCATTTTGATTATACTTTGTAGTAAATCGTTTCCCGGCAAGATAAAACCATTGGGCTAGAACACTAGCTCGCGTGAATTCGATTAGTGGGTCATAATGGGTCTGGGTCATTCTAACTATATGTAACAAATACACAATCAATTTTATCTAAATTTTGTAAAGGAACTTTTTTTCCACGAGAAATCCAATGGGCTGAATCGCATATTAAAAAAATTATATTAGTGGATCATTTCGGCTTCATTGAGGAATGCTGTCAAGCTAATTTTGCCTAAGAAATGGCTTAAACGATTTTGATTCAATTTTATATTCTACTGTTTTTGATTACATCAAGACATTTGAGCTAAGTCACATTTGATCAAATTTGATTAGTGGGTCATTTTGGGCAATACGGATCAGGGTCACGAGAATATGGCAACAGCCAATAAGTTGGCGACTTTTGATAAAATATTGGCGGCATTTGGTTGAAAAATCGACTATTAAGATAACGAAAGATTACGATTAACCAAAACACGTATTTGGCAACAAATGAAAGAATGTCGCCAAATTTGGCTATATCTGGCAAAAAAATTGCCTTTTAGAATGTGAAGAAATTTATATACATTCTTAATAGAATTCGAATTGCACGGTTAAACCAATCAGAGTCGAGCTAAAAAAGTGATTTGGATCAATGTCCTTTTGTTGTAAATTTTAAAATAATATAAAAAAGTGCATACATACATAATTGTCTTATTGATTGTTTTTGTAAATAATACTATTATAAACGACATGTTTTATAGTAATAATACAGAGAGACTGTAAAGTGAAAATCGCGTTGAACAAAAAGTTATTTTTGACCGAGCTGAGCTCGGTCACTCCTGCTAGTAGTGTTAATGTCATGTTGAAAAAGGTGTAAGGTTTATGCCGGAGATTTATATCTCTAATATATTAGATTAGGAAAAAAAAGAACAAACATATATAAATAATTCAAAGATAAGAAATAAGATGAAAAGTGATTGTATCATAGATGGATATTATCATATGTCAAAGAAGTGTGCTTTTTGGGTTTTTATGGGGAGTAACAAGGATGTCCTCAAATTTCTTATTTCTCACGCTTATGACAAAATATAAATTTCATAGCATTTTCTGTCATGTTCGCGAACTCATTTTTATTCGTAAATGCTTATTTGTTACAGGTACACTGTAAAAAAAAATCTGTAAAGGTACTAAACATTTTCTAGGAAACTGAGATTCCAAGAACTTTTCATATAACGATAACAGGAAAAATCCATGTAACCGATTCTAAAACTTGAGTTTTTGTTGTTACCGTTACAGGAAAAGTTCTTGGAATCCCAGTTTCCTAGATAAAGTGTAGTACCTTTACAGATTTTTTTTTTACAGTGTATTACTATTTAATTACCCCAAAATCGAATAATATGTTTATGATATACATTAATACACTTTCGATCCACAACATGTGAAGATATATATGTTCTTTATAATGTTGAATGCTATACTACCACTAATTGTATAGTTGCGTGATACTGGACACAATGTAAGTTAACAACATTAGAGCGTATAGTTAGAATCAATTCACCAAGACATTTTAAATAAACATTAAATCGAACATTTATTTACAATACACTTTAACACTTACAACACTTATGTGAAACACAATATTTACATTTACAAGCAAGGATATAGCTGATCCTGTTCTATGTTAATTTTCACTTTTGGATACTGTCAACGTACTAGATTAAAACACTGTACCATAATATCCTCGTCTCTTTCTTAGGCATATTCAGCAATGTTTATCCAACGCTCCGACTGCTCAGGACTATCCGATATTCTGGGTCACATGTAAGGTTTTCCTACGAGACGCTTTTCAAAGAAAACTCATCATGTCCACACTGGGGAAAAAAATTAAAGTTACAAAATTTTTTCTAGTAGATTTGTATTTCAAGAACTTTTCATGTAACGATAACAGCAAAACTTTATGTAACCCAGGAAGGTTACATGAGTTTTCCTGTTACCATTACATGAAATGTTCTTGGAATACAAATCTACTAGAAAAGTCTTAGCAACTGTACAATTTTTTTTTTCAGTGCAAAGCCTGATTAGCACCGTTCTTCCTAATACGATCCTCCTGCACCGTCTCTTTTACCATCTTTATACCGCTCATCTCTTCCAACTTTGAGGTCATTACACTGTTAAAAATTTTAAACTTTTGCTGTATCGTCACTCCACGGATCTTATAGAATATTGCTATTTTGACCAATGAGATTGCTCCATAATACAGTGAAGTAATCGTTCTCTATAAAAGCGGTGGAGTAATGATGCAGCAAACGTTTTAAATTTTTAACAGGGGTGTTTCACAGGAAACACCCACATGTCGCTATTGACCACTTGTTCCATATATATGACGTATCATAAAATAAGATTATCTTTGTTCACAATCTCTTCCTTTTACTGCCACAGACCTTCCTTCTGTAGAAAATAATCCCTTTAATTTCTTTTCATAACTTTCGTTCATTTTAATGTCCTAGATAAGAAAATGTGTCTGTTATTGATGAACGTACATAATCATACGCTGGTAATATAACCAATATATAAAATAAAATTAATTAAAAAATAAATTCCATAAACATACGTCTTGTAAACATCAGGAACCTGACAATCATTATTATTATTTTTTTGTAAATTATATATATTTTGAATTACAATCGATTAATTTATGATGATGATGAGGACTTTTCTTGAACTGTCATGCCCCGTAAAATTCATCAAAACTGCTAATTTTTTTAAATTATGATTGATCTTTTGCTAGTATAGAAAATTGAAAAACGCTATCAAATTTTCCCAATGAGAATACATATAAGAAAATTCCATGCATTTACGAATGAAAATTGCTTCATGAAAATTTCTGACAATGAACTGTTTGTATTTGAGAACGATCCATCAATACTAAATTAATCATATGAGTTTAAAATTAAAAATAAGATAATAACTCAGAATCTCCTTTGTTCGAATAAGAAGAATATTTAGACATATTAACAAGTAAGAAAAATCATGCGTTAAGCATAGATTATGAAGCACTTTCCAACACTTAATGAAATCTTTAACAAAACTTTGCTATTTAGGGAAATAATAGTGTATAGCCAAATATACCCAAATATGTATTCCAGTACATTAGAACAGCCCTGTATTTCATATGTCACTTCATATAATGGGAAAATTTAGCTTAGCAAGAAAATACCCTGTAGCTTGAAATTTCTTTTTCAGCAATTCATACTATTAGATGGAAACATACTTGAATACTTTTGTTCAGCCCTGTAGTTTACACTGTACCTTTATTACACGTCAGCATTAGGCTAAAATTTATTATAAACTAAAACACTTTTAGGTAGTTTTCATTACAAAAAGTAAAAACTTACCTATTGCAGCCGTCCGGAGGAAAGCACTTCCAGAAAAGTTTGGTATATATTTCACCGATCATGACCCCCAGACCCCCAAACCACCCTCCGTTCAAATGTTGACATATATATATATATATATATGATTTTTGTCATGCGATAACTAACGTATTTATGAACCGATTTGAATGAAACTTGGTATGTACATAGTACATACAAATATCTCGACCGAGTTCGTTGGGCAGCATCATCTGCCATCTTGTTTCAAAATGTGAGCCATTTAAATTTAATAAAAATTTAAAATTTAAAATTAAATGCGAAAAAAATAAAAGTTGAAAAATATTTTTATTTTATGTGTTAGATCTCAACACACCAATTCCAGAACATTTTTTATTTTGTCTATATCTTAAAAAATGATTGAGTTATAACACTTTGAACTTTTCTTATGGCTGACGTTTTGAAACGATCTGATTTTTGTCATGCTATAACTAACGTATTTATGAACCGATTTGAATTAAACTTGGTATGTACATAGTACATACAAATATCTTGACCGAGCTCCTTGGCCAGCATCATCTGCCTTCTTGTTTCAAAATGGCGGCCATTTAAATTTTTAAAAATAAATTAAAATTTAAAAATAAATGCAAAAAAATTAAAAGTTGAAAAATATTTTTATTTTATGTGTTAGATCCTAAAACGCCGATTCTAGAACATTTTTTACTTTATCTATGTCTTACAAAATGATTGAGTTATAGCACTTTCAATTTTTCTTATGGCTGACATTTTGAAACGATCTGGTTTTTGTCACGTGATAACACTCGTATTTATAAATCGATTTGGATGTAACTTGGTGTGTGCATAGTACTTAATAAAGCCCGGACCGAGTTCGTTAACCAGTTCCATCCGCCATCTTGTTTCAAAATGTCGGCATTTAAAATTAAAAAAAAATTAAAATTTTGAAATTAGGTACAAAAAAGTGAGAAAATGAAAAAGATTGTTCTTTTATGCATTTGACCTTGATACAAAGATTCCAAAGCATTTTTCGTTTCGTCTGTATCTTAAAAAATGTCTGAGTTATAGTACTTTTAATTTCTAGTGTTGCTCACATTCTGAAATGATCTGGTTTTCGTCACGTGGTAATACGCGTATTTATACACCGATTTGGATAAAACTTGGTGCGTAGATAGGACATACTGATGCCTGGACCGAGTTCGTTGGTCAGTTCCAACCGCCGTCTTCTTTCAAAACGGTGGAATATATATATATATATATATATATATTTTAATTTAAATTGTAAAATTAGGTACAAAAAAGAAAAACATTTTTCTTTTGTGTTTTGACCTTGATACAAACATTCCAGAGGATTTTTTGTTTCATCTATATCTTGAAAAATGGCTGAGTTTTAGCACTTTCAATTTCCAGTGAGATTGACATTTTGAAACGGTTTGAAATTTGTCACACGTTAATACGCATATTTATAAACTGATTTCGATATAACTCCGTGTGTTCATGGTACATACCAATATCTTGACCGAGTCCATGGGCCAACTTTATCCGCCATCTTGTTTCAAAATGGCGGCCATTTAAATTTGTCAAAAATCTTTTAAATGTATAATGATGTATAAACAAAAAATTAGGAATTGAAAAAAGGTTCTTTCTAAACTATTTATCTTAAAAATGAATTCCGGAGTATTTTTATGCTTTGTCTTTACCTTGAAAAATGCCTAGGATATAGCAGTTTGAATTTCTAATGTGGGTGACATTTTTTTTTAACGTATATTTGCCCGCGACAGCACTCGTATATATTAATCGATTTCGATGTGAGTGTGCAAGTTCACACGAATTAAGATTCTGATTAAGCTCATTGGGTTTTTTTTTTAAATCCATCATGCTGCTTTAAAATGGATATCGTGGAATTTGGCGACCCTATAAATCGCTTAAAAAAAACCAGGTTGAATAAAAGATGACTAATTTCTAAAAATTCTATTAATATTCCGTATTGACAAAAACTAGTATTCAATCTTATAAAATCGTGTTCCACTATTTTGAGCTTCGTATATTTGATTTATATAACTTAATTTAAAATAAATAAATAGGTATATGAAAGCTACCTCTTCCTCCCGGCATTTCCGGAAGGACTTTTAAAAGAACTGAAATCACATTCTCATAAATCAACATTCATAGACGCCCATCTACCGAATTCTTTGCGTGACCCTGTATCCCTTTATCTATATTCTGCAAACATTTCTCAATAAATTGAATACAGCTCAGCGTAAAAATGCATAGCTTATTTAAGAACCACATTTAAACTAGCAAAAGCCATGCTTTGTTTGGATTCGCGAAGTATTATGTTATAAGATAAATATTTGAAAGTAATAATATATTTTTTAAATTACTTTTGCATCTTTATTAAGCAAAAATGTAATTTTTATGTTTCGGCGCATTTTAATTTTAAAATGTATTTCAACCAAATTACTGAGAATTTCCTCAGATTGTTTATTTATGATATAAGACTGGTATAAATAAAAATATTTTCGAATTATACAAAATATTAATTAATTATATTTGCTTACGATTATTTTATTGCCACTTCTCAAAAACATAATGTAATTCTTTTAAAATTCATAAATATCGTCTGCTTAAATGATTTCACAAAATAAGAATAAATTGTGTATTTGAATTTTTAACACAGAAAAATACTTTTATAATTGAATGTTAATAAGAGAATTTTCATTCATTAAAAATATGCTATAATTTTTCTAAAAAAAAGTATTTTATAAATTTTATAAAAGAAATCATTACTCTATACATAGTTAAAAAAAAAAAAAAAAAAAAAAATGAGCATAGTTTGAAAATCTGAAAGCAGTTTTTGAAATATTTTGTCAGAATAATGAAAATATATTTTATTTATTTATTTATTTAATGATGATTCTAGATATAATTACTGACCCCATGATTTAAGTTTTCTTCTGAAAAGGTACGTGCTTCACTTTTTATTTGAAAAAATGCGTTCGTAATGTAAAAACATGTAAAATAAATTAATTAAAGTAATAATTTTTTGAAAAATATTTCTGTAAAAAAATAAAATTCTGCAAATCTACAGATCCTAATTTATATTTGTGTTTAATTTCAAGTCAAAATACTGTATAGCTTTTTTGTAAAGTGTACGACAAAATGTCATTTGAGTGGGCTAGTAGAGGATTCGCTTCGCTCATCCTAATAATTTACCCTCATATTCAGTAACGTTGGTGAGATCTTTTGGGTAGCCCTGTATATCAACTATAGCATTTATACGCACCATATAAAGTGCATATATTTAGCGAAATATAAACGCGCAAATCATAATTAAAATGCATTTCATCCCTCCATCAGCCATCATCGGACACATATACGGTACTTCGGGAAAAATATACTATTTGAAATCTTTTGTGTGGCCCTGTAAATGCTATGTACTTCATATTATGCAAAACAGTAGCGTATAATTTATATTAAGCTTCAGTGACATATATCAATTTTATTATACATGAAAAAGCTTAATATACTTAAAATATGTCACACACAATTCCCCCTTTTAGCATTATCTATAGGAATTCTTTTGTGTGGCCCTGTAAATGAATAATAGCTACATTTTCACCTTATATTTTATAGAATGCATATTTTAATATGTTTGACAGGATATAACATCTTTAAAATTCCTTTGAAACGATTTTTACCCTAGGCCGTAATGTAATAGGAAATTTTGATTCGCCCTGTAGATAAACTAATCATGGTAGAAACTTCATTTTCGAATGGACTTGTGCAAGGGTAAACGTCAATAACGTCCTAAAATTTCATGGCAATCCGAGTATATTAACGATTTCTCCCCATGAACCGTAATGTAATGGAAAACTTTTGATTCGCGCTGTAGATAAACTAATCATAATAGAAACTTCTTTTCAATAGGGTTCGTGCTAGGGTAAACGTCAATAACGTCCTAAAATTTCATGGCAATCCGAGTATATTAACGATTTTTCCCCATAGGCCGTAATGTAATGGGAAACTTTTGATTCGCCCTGTAGATAAACTAATCATGGTAGAAACTTCATTTTCCATAGGACTTGTGCTAGGGCAAACGTCAATAACGTCCTAAAATTTTATGGTAATCCGAGAATATTAACGATTTTTCCCCATAGGCTGTAATATAATGGGAAACTTTTGATTCGCCCTGTAGATAAACTAATCATGGTAGAAACTTCATTTTCAATAGGACTTGTGCTAGGGTAAACGTCAATAACGTCCTAAAATTTCATGGCAATCCGAGTATATTAACGATTTTTCCTCATAGGCCGTAATGTAATGGAAACTTTTGATTCTCTCTGTAGATAAACTAATCATGGTAGATGCTTCATTTTCAATAGGGTTCGTGCTAGGGTAAACCTCAATAACGTATAAAAATTTCATAACAATCCGAGTATATTTACGGGAGTCAGAGCGTGGCCAGACGGCCAGACAAACCGAATGCATAAGCACTTTTCAACTTTGTTGGAAAGTGCTAAAAAGTAAATAGATGTTATAAATCATAATCTTAATTTAACAGAAAGTTGAATATTTGTTGTATGATGAAAAGATTAAGAAAAAAAACCATCTTTTTTTATTTCATTCTGGTGAAGGCACTTTTAGGTTAAAAAAACCATATAAATAAATAAATTTAACTCAAATGCTCCACATTACTCTTAAAATCTCTTTTTGGTTATAAGTTCATCATAAAGTATTGTTTTTGAACAAAAAGTAATGTTTTCTAAAGGTTGGATGGTTGAATAAAAAGGCGGAGAATATGACTATTAAAGTATTTTTTGCAATTTATTTTTGTCTGCATTGTTCTATAACAACGGTTTAAAATTGGAGTTTTTGCCGTATCGTCTTAACTAATATTATTGAAAAGAGGGCATGATGAATTGGAATTATTTAATTATGCATTTAAAATCTTTGAAGAGATTACATGTTTTTATTTCTTAGTTCTTATATGTGTCTGAAAACTTAAGCCTGAACTTTCCGGAACTATGCAAAAAATGGCCGTAGAACATTGATTCTTCTACTATACGGCAAAGCAAATGGATACCAAACTGCAGTATCATTATCTTTATATACATACATTGATGTCCAGTAGCATTGCATATTTCAATAAATCTTTCTTTCCTCAAAACATATTTTGTTGGAAAACGCTGGAAATTCTTGCTTATAATAAACAAGTTGGAAATTGCACGTGAAGCGTAGCAAATGAGGTGAGTTCGTACGATAACAAAGTTTTAAATATATTCAGATCTTGCTGTTATAATCTATAGCATATCGGATAGAGTATAATGGTCGAATTTTTTTTTTGTGTTACTGTAAATACACAGGAACTAACTTTTATTACACCTAATCAACGTATATCATACGCTATACCATATGCTTTCTTTTATACAGGAAATAACTTGTAGTATTCCTCAGAAATCTCATATCAATCTAGCAAATATATGAATATCATAAAATGTTAAATAGGCAATTACAATTAAAATGCGCAACAAAAAATGTTCTCCGTATACCATTATGTAATGGAATACATTTGTGTGGCCTTGTAAATCAATTACAAATGTTTTTTGCATCACAGATTGTGCAAAATGTATACAGTCAAACCTCTATATAACGAAACTCCAAACATCGAATTTCTCCATATAACGAATTTTTAGTAAGAATGGTCCCCTTTTCGCATGATTACATTAAAAACAGACTCTATATAGCGAAATATCTATCTCCATATAACGAATGTTTTCATAAATTGATCTTAATTTATTCAGTTTTAAAAAAGCTTCGAAATCATATGGAATCAATTTTCCATCACTTATTTTTGATTTATCGTTCAGTAAAGAGGTTTTTTTTTTTTATTTTTTTTTTATTTTTTTTTTTTTATAAATATTACTTCTCTCCTTATTCTTTAAATCTAACAAGTTCATCCCACCTCCCACACACCTTTCATTCAACATCCTTCTCAAAACGCAGTCAATTGAATTGTTACACATATAAGAGAGGAATCAATGAGAGCACATAAGAGAGACCTTCAAATGGAGGAAAATATCAACTACAATTTTTCATTCCTTGCTAAAATTTGAGAATTTTTTTTTTTTTTTTGAGAGCGTAACAATTGTAATTTTAAAATCAAAACAACAAAAAATTACAGATTTCTTCCTCTGAAATTTATGTAAGTCTTCCTTATTTGATTTTCATTAAGCTTTCAAATAAATGTCTTTTCTCTTTTTTGAAACTGCTTAAATAAGTAAGAAATAAAATGTTAGGTTAATATATACTTTTAAACATTTCAAATTCTTAATTAAAAAGATCAAAAATAATATTTGTTCAAAATTTACACATTAAATACTATTTTTA
This sequence comes from Maratus speculifer, assembly GCA_964019185.1. NCBI lineage: Eukaryota > Metazoa > Arthropoda > Arachnida > Araneae > Salticidae > Maratus > Maratus speculifer. The sequence continues at coordinate 271,453,121 of OZ025289.1, read as the reverse complement.
ACATCATACTCGATACATCGAATTTCTCTATATAACGAATTTTTTACTGGAACGATGGATTTCGTTATATAGAGGCTCGACTGTATTATAATATGTACTTCTCAGATTCATAACAATTTTATTGTGCTGGAATGAGTGCAACACCATTAAAATGCATTTGAAACTTTTTTCCCCATTGACTATATTGTGACGGAATACTTTTGATTGTCCCTGAAATTGATCTATGCATCGATTTTCTTAAAATCTGAAATGACTCGACAAAATTATGTAATAATCATATATTTTAAATTTCAAACGATTAAAATGCATTTAAATTTTTTCCCCCATTGACCGTAATGTAACAGTATACTTTTGATTGTCCCTGTAATTTATCTATTCATCCGATTTTCATAGAATTTGAAATTACTCGACAAAATTGTATAAAAATAATATATTTTAAATTTCAAAGGATTCGGTTGGGTAGTTTTTGCGTTGTTATATACGAACAGACAGACGGACGGACAGAAAAACGGACAGAAAGACGGACTGAACGATAACTATAGGTGCTACGTATTTCCATAATTACGAACGCACCTAAAAATGATTTGGAAACTAGAGGTAATTATTTGAAAAAATTTGTCAAATCAGTAATTTCAGTGAATTGGCGACAACAGCGTGAATTACAAAATACAGATGATTAAACGACTCTGCATGATGAGAGAAATGAGAATGAACGATTCTTTTAATTTGTTGTTGATTCTTGTGCTGATTTAGATTATTTAAACAAAGAGCACGTCGCAGGAATGAAAGAGCTGCACTTGTTTTTATCAGTTTTCAGCTCTAAATTTTAATGATATTTTGCAGATTATTAAATAAAAAAAACGGTCATTTAAGATTATGAGGAATTCTATTAAATTTTTTTGTTAGCAATCGGCATTTGGTGCGCATCTCTGATGAAATTTAGACAGATAACTAGAGCAGCAATGTAATGTTTTCAGACGAATCCAGATTTAGTTTACAAAGTGGCAGTTGATGCAATATCATATGAAGAGTGCCTGCCTTGTGATATTCCAACATATATACGGGTATGCAGCAACACAGCCCAGGGGGCATCACGTACGGGGGGGCATCATGATAAATAGACGTGCGTACAACTTTGTAGCGTTGATATCGATCACACCTGCGACGAGAGGTAAGCGGCACACGTGAGCATATTGTTGGACATCTGGCATAAATAGGAGTTTGACCCGATTTGAGTTTCCTGCATTCAGTTTGTCACAATATTAGCAGCCTACCAGTGGCATTTAACTCTGCTTCTATCGCTTTTGCTAGCAATTTGCTTGGTTGCGCAAGGCCATTAATGCCACAAATCGATTATGTGGTGGTATTTTTATGAGCACTGTTCAAACTTCTATAGGATTTCTACTGTCACTTCCCGTTGAAATACAGTGTTACCATAATCTCGAAACCGCAGATTGATCGGTACCAAACAACTTCAGAAAGTCGGCCTGCGACCGGACAAACTCCATCCTACCGATAACACGACCACGAGTGAATTCATTCATTTGGTACGTAGTCAACTTATCACCAACAAAAATGATCGAAATCCCCAATAGGAAAAACACAGTGTCATCCATTATCAAAATCTCTCACTACTTTTAAATTCGCACTTTTGTGTCCAATCCTTTGAAACAACTGATTTAATTGGTTAATAATAATAATAATAATAATAATAATAATAATAATAATAATAATAATAATAATAATAATAATAATAATAATAATAATAATAGTAATAGTAATAACCTCTAGTTTGCATACCGTTTTCTTATTGTGTGTATGAATTTCCAACGTTTTTCAACAAAAACTTTTTGATAAAACAATTATTTATTGAGATATGTAATGCTTTTGGACAATAGTGTATTGAGAAATCTGGTGTCCATGAGCTGCTGATTCATTCTAAAGTAAAATTTGTATTTCTCTATTAGCAAAAATCTGAATATACATCAGATGTTTATGATTAAGTAATAGAATTAGTATTAAAATAATGTACATAAAAATATAATCAAAGAAATATCATATTTTTTTAAAATCACTATAACAATAAAATAGTTTTTAAATATTTTATTATAGGTATTAATAAAATTTTCACTTTGCTTTCCCTCACTGATTTAATATATGAAATATAAAACCAAAACTGCTGATGTTAGGATGTTTTAAAAATATTCCTAAAAATATTGGAACAGCATTACTTTTTATTTAATTCAAATATATTTAATATCAAATATTATTATAATATTTTAACAAACTTTATTTACATCAAGTTTTTCCCTAAGAATTTTTTTATGAATAAATATTTAAAGAAAGAAGATTCGGAAAGGAAAAATACTGCGTATTTTTCAAAGCAGGTAATTTTAGCATCAAGAAAATGATAAAAATAAATAAGTAAATATGGTATTATATGTACGCGTAGCACCCCATTAATCCATGTTCCAAAATTTCTCGATAACTTATTAATATTGGAATTTTAATAAATATACAAAATTTCCCTTGCATGGTGTTTCATATTTATATTTTAATTTCAGGCCATAATTTTACTTTGTAATAAAGTTGTTTTCCGTTTTCAACAAAAATATTTGCACATAATATAATTTGCATAACTCCGTCTTCAAAAATTCTTTAAGTACATTTTTTGAATGGAATTTGCAATTTCATCTTAATTTCCGTCGTGCATGATGAAGGTGATTATAAAAGTAACGTTGAATGAAACATTAAAGTGTCTTCAAGTTTATTAATAGAATGTGATTATTTCCGCTTTATAAAGCTTTCTTCATGACAGTTCTCTGCTTCGATATGATTCATCATACAGCATCTGCGTTTTTGAATAGTCATCATGATTATTTTTAAGAGCTCATCCTTTATATTAAAATCTAGCTGTTAGAATGAATATAATTCATGCCTACAGAGCAACAAAAAACTGTTCTCGATGAAATAAGCCGCTGTCAGCAATATTTTTATAGCACTTTTTAACTTACGTAAACGCAGGAATATGATTAAATAATTGAAATTTTAATTACGAAACAGTTGTGATAAAACATCATGGAAGTTGACAAAGTTATGGTAACAAGAGGATTTTTTACCTATTGTTGTGTCGATATATTTGAAGAAAGCAGTAGACTGTATAATTACTTTTCACACAATTTAACCCCTTACCGCATACAACGCCATATATGGTTTCTGGTTTTGTTTATTTTTTTCAACATATAATTTTTTTTATTTTTTATAATCCAACTAAGAAAAAATATTACAGAATTCTTCGTGTAACGGAACGCATTTTTTGTTGTCTATGGTAAGGTCTATCTGTCAAGTTATTAGAGGTTATGTTCAGCAACTCCGACCGGTGAAGTGAATTTATTTAGTGCTGATTTAATAATTGGAAAAAAAGCAATAATTTGGTAAGTAAAAAATGCTGGATTTTTAAAATGAATTCATTGTACATTCATAAACATAATATAACTCGGATTTCAGTGTTTTTGTGCATGTAGTTTTAGCAATTTTTGAATTGCCATATTTGGCTTAGTATGCGTTCAAGACATATTCACTGTCTGTCATATATGGCTTTATATGCATTCAAAGCTTGCTTTCTTTTCTTTGCAGCAATGAATCCCTCACGCTTTTATGGTACATCGAAGCATGTGAATCCCATTCCTGGTGACGGCTGTCAGAGTGATGATGATCTAGTTTCTGACTCTGATCCTGAATATGAACCTGCATCCGTCCCCTCACGCCGTACCCGTAAAAAAAAAATTGTCATATCTGAATCGGATAGTTCCGATGATGATGAAATCACCACACAAAGCTTGCATGCTCCATCCTCATCCACAGCTAAGGGCAAAAAAAACAAAAAAGTCCCGGTAATTTGGAAAAAACAGAAAATGGAAGCTTATGATGCAGAAAACTTCAAATTTTTAGGGAACTCCGATCTGCCTGCAGAAATCATAAAGTTGGATTCACCTCAAGAAATTTTCAATTTCTTGTTCACGGATGAGTTGATTGATATGATTGTTGAGCAGTCCAACCTAAAATCTATTCAGAACAACGCTAATAAACCAGCAAACATAACCAAAGAAGAGATTGAGCAATTCATTGGCATGGTAATTTTCATGTCTTGTGTAAAGTTACCGTCAACGAGACTGTATTGGTCAAAACATGTAGGCCAGCAGCAAGTTTATGAAACAATGACCTGTAACAGATTTGATGCGATTAAGAAGAATTTGCATTTCAATAATAACGAAAACTTTAAGCCCCGTGGCACAGATGGTTACGACAAACTCTTCAAAGTTAGACCATTGTTGGATAAGATTCGTGAACGTTTGCTGCTGGTTCCAAAAGAGGAGTACTTAGCCGTAGATGAGCAAATTATTCCCACCAAATGTCGTCATGAAATAAAGCAATACAATCCAGCAAAACCTCATAAATGGGGATATAAAAATCAGGTTTTAAGTGGTGTGTCAGGATTCAGCTACGACTTTGACATATTTGCTGGAGACCAAAGTAATACTTTTCCGTCAGATGCACCTGATCTTGGGGTGAGTTCGAATGTTGTGACCAGACTTGCTTCCACAGTACCAAAGCATCAAAACCATAAACTCTTTTTCGATAACTGGTTCAATAGCCCTAACCTGCAAGTTTATTTGTTTAAAAATGGTATACTGCCACTGGGAACTGTCAGGCTTAACCGCGTGCCGAACTCGAATATGCCTACTGAAAAGGAACTAAAAAAGAAGGGACGAGGAAGTATGGAAGAGAAGACAGCTGAAATAGACGGCGTGAAGCTGAGTTTAGTGTCCTGGTTTGATAATAAAATCGTAAATATGCTCTCGGCTTACGTAGGCAGTGAACCGACAACAACAAAGCAGCGGTATGTTCGAAAAGAAAAACAGTACAAGGATATAACGTCGCCCCAAGCAGTTGATGTTTATAACCAACACATGGGTGGCGTCGATTTACTCGACTCCATGCTCGGTTATTACAGAATTCAACTGCGATCTCGGAATTGGTACAAAAGAATCTTCTTCCACATGATTGATATGACATTAGTTAATGCCTGGTTGTTATGGCGCCGAATTCATGGACTTGAATACCTGCCGCTGTTTGATTTCAAACTTGCAGTGTCGGAGCATATGCGCAAAGCTGGAAAGGTTATGGTGGCCAAAAAACGTGGTCGTCCAGCTAGCCTTCTTGGAACACCGACCTCAAGTGGAGGCGTTACTCCCACTAGCGAAGTCGGAAGTCCATCAAGCGCGGTGGCAAAAAAACGCGGACGTCCATCTTGCCTCAGGAGTCTCAACTTGCCTGGGACTTCAAGCCAAGGCAACAATGACACTGGTTTGCCTGAGTCACCATTGCCTTCCAAAAAGGCACGAAAAGCTCCAGCTAGACACCAAGAGTTACCTTTGAATTCTGTTCGAACAGATAACGTGGCCCATTACCCAGAATGGATAAAGTCAACACGACAAATATGTCAAAATTGTTTAAAATATCGTTCTTTCACAAAATGTGGAAAATGTAATGTTTTTTTATGTTTTAATGACAAACGCAACTGTTTTCTGGAATTTCATAAAGTTTAATTGTTAATGCATACGAAGCCATATATGGCATCATATCGTTTTACTATAATGCATACGAAGCCATATATGGCTTCGTTGGCTATTTTCTTAATTATTATTACTAATTTTTTTTTCTCATGTCAAGTTATTAGATTAGGTATAATAAAAGACATATCCAGTAAAAAAAATTTTTTTTTCTGCCTCCTTCATAATTCATGCAATAAGGGGTTAATAACACATTTCACAAATAAAATCCGCTGAGGGAACACAATGCACCATTTCGTCGAGATTCACAAACTCAACTATAAAGTAAACATAAAGAACAATAATATCCCTGCGCAGAGGGAAAAACACATATTATCCCTACGCAGAGGGAAAAGCACTGGGATAAAAAGCAGACGATTTTTTTAATTAAACATACTCCCGGCCTTGAAAGCCGAAAGGGTTTCAAAAATTTACTCTAAAGGTAATTTGCACAATTTAGTTATTGGCCTTTTTAATTCACTATTTTCAGTTTTCAGGGTAACTACACGAACCTTTTTATCAGATCCAGGATGAGTTTTGATCACTCTAGCTAATTTCCACTGTAAAGGGGAGAGACCTTCATTTTTTATTATAACTAAATCACCTATTTTAATATTAGGCTCTTCTTTAAACCATTTTACTCTCTGTTGTAGGGTCAAAAGGTACTCATTGCTCCATCTTTTCCAAAAGTGTTGTTGTATTTTCTGCACTAATTGCCACCTGGTCAATCTTGATGCAGGTACCTCTGAAATATCTACTTCTGGTAAGAGGAGCACCAATTAAAAAATGACCAGGGGTTAAGGCCTGTAAATAATTAGGATCTGAACTTAAAGAACAAAGGGGTCTAGAATTTAAACATGCTTCGATTTGAGCTAAAAGAGTTGAAAGTTCTTCAAATGTCAAAACTGATTTGCCAACGGTTCTTTTTAAATGAAATTTCATCGACTTAATACCAGCCTCCCAAACTCCTCCAAAGTGAGGGGCTGAGGGTGGATTGAAATGCCAATTTATTTCTTCCGAATTTAAGTATTTTGTCACTTCTTCATTATGCTGAGAAGAAGCCACAAATGTATACAATTCTTTCAACTCCTTGCTCGCAACGACAAAATTTTTGGCACAATCACTTACAATTTCTTTTGGTTTTCCTCGTATGGATATAAATCGCTTCAGACAAGCTAAAAAAGCCTGAGTAGATAGATCAGTCACTAATTCAATGTGAATTGCATAAGTAGAAAAACATATAAATAATGAAATATAACACTTAAAAGATTTTGAACCTCTAGCTTTTTTAAATTTACTCAATATAGGTCCTGCATAGTCAATTCCTGTAATAAGGAACGGACAGGTAGGTTGCACTCTAGTTGAAGGTAAATCAGCCATGATTTGTTTAGCTGTAGAAGCAGAAGCACGAGCACATATTACACAATTTCTTACGAACTTTCTTACAGCACTTCGTCCACTTAAAATCCAAAATTTCTGTCTGATAACACACAATAATAGCTGAGGTGCAGCATGAAAATTAGATAAGTGAAAATATCTGATAATCAACACTGTCATTGGATGACTTTTTTGGTAACAATATTGGATGCATTTGTTCTTGTGTGAGATTTGAATGACGAAGACGTCCTCCAACTCTGAATATTCCTTCTTTATCAAGGAATGGAGAAAGATTAATCAGTTTGCTATTGCGAGGTAAACACTTACCAGAAGTCATACATTTAATGTCATCAGGAAATGATGACTCTTGCATTTGTTTAATTATCACCTTTAAGGCACTCTGAATTTCTGTATGTGTAAGAAAGCCGAAGTTTCTTTTTGAAACAGGTAAACGAGAATTCGTAAGAAATCTCAAACACCAAGCAATAACACGTTTTAGTTTAGTAAATGATGATATATTTGAGAGAATAGGCATTTCCACACTTAATTGGGCTGTAGCACAAAAATAATTTTTCCTTTGTTTTAATAAAGCTTCGTCACAAAAAACACTCCCTAATTGTGATTTTGGAGAAGTGAAAGGTGGATCACTGAGCCAACTGGGGCCATTCCACCACAGATCATGCAATGATAATTCTGAGGGTGGTAGACCTCTTGATGCACAATCTGCTGGATTCTCCTTCCCTTTATATGATGCCAGCACTCAGACGGAACAAGTTGCTGTATTTCAGAAACACGATTCGCAACAAAAGTTTGCCATCTTCTTGATTCGGTTGATAGCCAAGAAAGAACTATTGTTGAATCCGTCCAACAATTAATTTTAGAGATGTTCAATCACAAAGAATCTAAAACATTTTTTACCAAACGGGCTGACAGCAGGGCGGCACTCAATTCTAATTTAGGTAAAGTTATTGTTTTAAAGGTGAAACTCTTGTTTTTGCTGCTAATATTCTAACTGATACAGCCGAATCATTTGATAAGGATCTTAAGTAAACAACTGCACCATATGCCACTAAGGAAGCGTCACTAAATGAATGAATTTCAAATGTGTTAGCTGAAGGAATAATTGCTAAACGAGGCAGAGTAATTGATGTTAAACATGCGAGTTCTTCCCGAATTTTTATCCACCTATTTTTAATCAGAAGTGGAACAGGATCGTCCCATGCCAGATTACTTCTCCATAATTCCTGAAGTAGATTTTTTGCAGAAATTATAAAGGGGGAGATCCAACCAAGTGGATCAAAAAATTTTGCTATATCTGACAATATGGATTTCTTTGTGACTTCTTTTAATGTTTGTTCTATGGTGACACTAATTTTAAAGACATCGCGATTTGAGTCCCATTTTAATCCTAACACCTTTATTGAGTTATCGTTTTCAATTGATAAATCTGATTTATACTGAATTAAATTTTCAGGAATGTTTTTTAGTACGCTACTGTCATTCGAGGCCCACTCTCGTAACTCAAATCCGCTTCTTTTCATTAATTCTTGTAACTCTGATATTAATTTTATAGCTTCTTCGGGAGATGATGCACCTGTAAATAAGTCGTCTACGTAAAAATCACGTAATACAACATTTGACACTAATGGAAAATTTAATTTTTCATCCAGCGCTAATTTCTGTAGAACTTTAGTAGCTAAATATGGGCTAGATGTTAGTCCGTATGTAACTGTAGTAAGACGATAATCACTTATATCGTCGGAAAATTTATCCTTCCAGAGAATTCTTTGAAAATTTTGATCTTCAGGAAATATTTTAATTTGACGAAACATTTTTGCAATGTCAGCATTAATAGCTATAGCGTGTGTGCGGAATCTTAACAAAATAAAAAATAACTCTTGTTGAACCCTACCACCTACAATTAAATTTTCATTAAGAGAAACATTATTTATAGTTTTTGCGCTACCATCAAACACAACTCTAAGACGGGTTGTTGTACTAGATTCCTTGATTACTGGATGATGTGGCAGATAATATATTTCATTAACGGGTTTTTGAATTTCACTCTTTGGTATTTTCTCCATGTGCCCCATTTCTAGATATTCATTCATAAATATACAATAATTTTCATACAAATCGGGCCCTCTATTAAATCGTTTTTCTAAATTTAGAAATCTTTTCATAGCTAACGATTTTGATTCCCCTAATTCTTTACATTGCTTTTTAAATGGCAAACGCACAATATATCTTCCATTAGTATCGCGTGAATGAGTTGTATCAAAAATTTCCCCACAATATTTTTAGCTCACAGGCTATCATAGCCTGAGAGCTTATGTGCCCGTCCGTTCTGTATGTATGTGCGTATGTGCGTAACGCGATAACTCATGATAAAAATATCGGATCCACTTGAAATTTTGTATGTAGGTATATCCCGACAAGGCGCTTCCCTGATTAGTTTTTGGAGTTCATTCGATATGTATAAGAGGGGGAACGGGGGGCTCATGCCCCCCGTTAGTTGATATAAATGGGATTTTCATGCAGAATTAAGTTTTCGTTCAAAATTTAGATTAGGATCATTCTGATGAGGCGATTCCGTGACTGTTATTAGGTGTTCATTGAATAAGTATAAATAGGGGGACAGGGGTTCTAATGCCCCCCCCCCTTAATTTATAGAAATGGGATTTTCATGCAGAATTAAGTTTTCGTTCAAAATTTAGATTAGGATCATTCAGATGAGGCGATTCCGTGACCGTTATTAGGTGTTCATTGAATAAGTATAAATAGGGGGAACAGGGGTTCTAATGCCCCCCCCCCCCGTTAGTTGATATAAATGGGATTTTCATGCAGAGTTAAGTTTTCGTTTAAAATTTAGATTAGGATCATTCTGATAAGGCGATTCCGTGACTGTTATTAGGTGTTCATTGAATAAGTATAAATAGGGGGAACAGGGGCTCTAATCCCCCCCCCGTTAGTTGATATAAATGGGATTTTCATGCAGAATTAAGTTTTCGTTCAAAATTTAGATTAGGATCATTCTGATGAGACGATTCCGTGACTGTTATTAGGTGTTCATTGAATAAGTATAAATAGGGGGAACAGGGGTTCTAATCCCCCCCCGTTAGTTGATATAAATGGGATTTTCATGTAGAATTAAGTTTTCGTTCAAAATTTAGATTAGGATCATTCTGATGAGACGATTCCGTGACTGTTATTAGGTGTTCATTGAATAAGTATAAATAGGGGGAACAGGGGCTCTAATGCCCCCCCCCCCGTTAGTTGATATAAATGGGATTTTCATGCAGAATTAAGTTTTCGTTCAAAATTTAGATTAGGATCATTCTGATGAGACGATTCCGTGACTGTTATTAGGTGTTCATTGAATAAGTATAAATAGGGGGAACAGGGGTTCTAATCCCCCCCCCCGTTAGTTGATATAAATGGGATTTTCATGCAGAATTAAGTTTTCGTTCAAAATTTAGATTAGGATCATTCTGATGAGACGATTCTGTGACTGTTATTAGGTGTTCATTGAATAAGTATAAATAGGGGGAACAGGGGTTCTAATCCCCCCCCCCTGTTAGTTGATATAAATGGGATTTTCATGCAGAATTAAGTTTTCGTTCAAAATTTAGATTAGGATCATTCTGATAAGGCGATTCCGTGACTGTTATTAGGTGTTCATTGAATAAGTATAAATAGGGGGAACAGGGGTTCTAATCCCCCCCCCCGTTAGTTGATATAAATGGGATTTTCATGCAGAATTAAGTTTTCGTTCAAAATTTAGATTAGGATCATTCTGATGAGACGATTCCGTGACTGTTATTAGGTGTTCATTGTATAAGTATAAATAGGGAGAACAGGGGTTCTAATGCCCCCCCCCCCTTAATTTATATAAATGGGTTTTTCAAGCAGAATTTTCAGATTTCGTTCAAATCTCTGAATAGTTTTGGAAGTTTAATGGTTAAGTATAAAAGAGGGGGATAACTCCTTTTAAATTATATAAATGCTAAATGGGTTTTTATTAAGAATTATCTAATTTGCTCTGAATTTTGGATATAGATTTTTTATATGATAAAGCATGTCTTTGATAGTATAGGAGGTTCAATGATTAAGTATAAAAAAAGAGGAAAGAAGAGAGCTGTTTCCCTTTCTTAATTTTTTAACGGAATTAACCCTTGAAAATATAAGGCTTTAATGTACAATTAGTATTTGTAGCCTGTGAGCTCAATGCCATCAGTTTAACTGGGCAGTATTCTTTATTCTTCATTTGTGTATATTTCTTTTGAGGGGATGTTTTCTAACTCCCAGAACCTTTTTACATAATCTGTTTCAACATTTGCAAAATTAACTATAATATTTGGTTTATTTTCTGAAAACGTATCACTATCTCCTGTTATTAACCACCCATAATCTGAATTTACTGCAAAAGGAAGTCCTGATTTTCCAAATATTTTTTCTCTTCTAATTATAGATAATGATAATGACACGCCAAATAATAAGTCTATTGGTCCCGGTTCATTCCACTTAGGGTCAGCTAGTGTTATGTTCTTTAAATGACTGAATGCATTAATATCATATGATACAACTGGTTGATTACTCGTTATCTTTTTCAAAATATAAAAAGTACCTAATCGTGTGTTTTGTTTATCAAAATGTGGAGAAAATTCCAATCTTACAACGCCACGTGTCTCTTCGGAGTATCCCATTCCCAAGCATCTAATCTGTAAATTAGCAGAATTTCTTTTTATCCCTAATAATTGTATTGCACGCTCACTTATAAAATTGTTAGTACTTCCGACATCTATTATACATCTCAATAATTTATTGCCTCCATAATTATCTTTCACATTAATTAGCGCAGTTGCAAGTATGCCAAATGATTTTGAATTTATTTCCCCAAGACATCAATATATGGACAAATTTGTATTATTAGATGTTTCAAGAGCAGTCTCACTAGTATGATACGAGGACTGAGGCGTTACTTGGTTTTTTATATCTGGATAATTAGTTTCTCGTCTTTCATAATGTAATACGCTATTAGGACTCTTCAAATTACATTTTGAACAAACTCTTTTTGACTGACAATTAGTTAATTTATGATCAGCAGATAAACATGCAAAACAAAGATTTTTATTTTTTACAAATTGCACTCTTTCACGAACAGATAATTTTAGAAACTCACTACATTTAGGTATTTTATGACTAGGTGAAGAACAATATTTACACTCACTATTGTTAACAGAAAAATTCATCGCAGTTAATTTAGGATAACTGTTTTTCATATAAACACTATTTCCTTTAGCAGATTGTAATGAACGAGCATAATCTTTCAGAAAATTTATTAATAGATCTAACGTTGGAAGTTTGTCATTTTTTAACTGTCGTTCCCACCACAGTTTAACATTAGAGTCAAGTTTTTGCAAAAGTAAATAAATCAACAAAGTTTCTGAAAAGCCACTTACCTTCTGATCCAAGATTTCGAAAGATCGAACACATTCATTCGTCATATCCACTAAATTAAGTATTGCTGCCGGTAAATCGCCTTGCACGAATGGAAAATTTAATAATCTTCTTATATGAGAATATATTAATTCTCTTTTATTTGAAAACCGTTCCGTTAATAATTGCCATGCTACATTGTATTTCGAATCTTCAATAGGTATTGATTTTATAATTTTTAACGCGTCTCCATGACACGATAATTTTAAATATTGCAGTTTCTGAGCAGGCGATAAATTAGCATTTTCGTATATACTTGCTGTAAACAAATCTTTGAAGCTTAACCATTCATGAATATTTCCACTGAAAGATGGTAAAGAAAGTTTAGGTAATTTCATTTCACTCACCTCCTTTTTTGGATTGTCCGTATTTATTTTTCTAGCATTAATTGCTTGTTCAATTTTTACCGTTAATTCATCTAAGATGTCTTGTTGTTCATCCTTCTCTTCTATAAATAAATCAATGTCTTTTTCTTCACATGCATAAAAAATCGATTTAAATAAATTCCTTAACTCTTCATCTAATTTTTCAATTTATTTTTTAAATAACTGAATTTGTTCTAAGTCACACACACTCAAATCAGTTTTGCAGAATTTATTTTTCACTCTTGTAATTGAAGATTTTAAAACTTTTTTATCAGTCAATATTTTCTTATCCATTTTTTTCTTGCGTTATTCTATTTGGCACAATTCCAATTAGCTCATTTTACTTAAGAATGAATTTCACTCACGAATTATTCTATTAACTTTTTACTTAAATTTCGCAATACTCCGGCTGCGATGCCGACCAAAATGTTGAGTCGATATATTTGAAGAAAGCAGTAGACTGTATAATTACTTTTCACACAATTTAATAACACATTTCACAAATAAAATCCGCTGAGGGAACACAATGCACCATTTCGTCGAGATTCACAAACTCAACTATAAAGTAAACATAAAGAACAGTGGCGTAGCTAGAATGGGTGACACCCGGGGCGGATGTAAATGATCTCACCCCCACTTACCAGGGTGTCACGCCCCCCCCTCCCTCCCACACACACACCGCTCCATCCGTCATATTTTTTTCAATCACAATTCTACATCATTACAACAAATGACCATATCATTCTTTATTTCCTTTTTGTTCTCTTGAATAAAAACCCCAAAGGAGTGACTCTTCACTTAACCCGTAATCTACATAAGTCAACGCGGTGTCTATATGTAGAAGATAAGTCTTTCTTTTAAAGTTTGCTTTCGCTACCCATTCGTTGGATAGGTTAGTTTTTATTCTCTGTTGCATACCTTATTTAGAAAGATTTCACATTCTCAAAGAAAAAAAAATTAACTGCGTTGCGTCGTGCGCTAAAATTTTCATTTTATTTCAAAATTATTTTCCAAAATCTTATAAGATTATATATGTATGGATTTGCAAAAAGAGAATGGGTGTCACCCCTTAGAAGGTGACACCCGGGGCGGACCGCCCCCTCCGCCCCCCGCTTGCTACGCCACTGATAAAGAACAATAATATCCCTGCGCAGAGGGAAAAACTCATATTATCCTTACGCAGAGGGAAAAGCACTGGGATAAAAAGCAGACGATTTTTTAATTAAACACCTATATTTAGGGTTTAAAAAGTGGAACCTGTGGCTGATGTTTTTTATGGTTAAAATGTTAAAGGATAGCGCAAGGTAAATGAAAATTCAGGTTGAAATCTAGTTAGATTTTTGTGTACTTACGTATTAACGGCACCGCAGCAGAAGTTGGGCTAATACGCCAATAGAGAGCAATCTTGTTGTTCGCACGCGCACCCAGTTACCTTTTGTATTCCTTGTTGTTTCGTTGTTGGCTGATTTTTGACGCCATTTTTTAATGCTACGAAAATGCGTGTTCCGTGATTTGCGAAAAACAGAACAAGATGCAGTATTATTTTGATTCCATGTTAAACTCTATATCGGCCCATTTTACACCAAAATCCGATTGACTACTTTGTTTTTAAATAAAGTGTTTTGAATTTTGAAAGTGTTTTGATTTTAAATAATGTGTTTTATTTTCCAATTCGTCGCAAAAATTTTAGATATAAATTGGCGGTACTTAAAAACCGCCAAATCTGTAGCTGCGGTGGCATTAATACTTAAGTACCGATTTTTGCATTTACTTAACTTTTATTAATTTTTCCTTTAAACATAAAAAATCACTTTTAAATTGCATTTTTCTGTTTATTTTTCTCTTGTTTCTTCTTATTATTTTTTAAAACTAATTAGCCTCCCTTCCCCCCAAAAATAAATAATGTGTGACAGTTTCAAAAAATCAAGTTTCTATAACATTATTTTTGTAAAAAATGAATAAAATTTTTCATTCTTTCTTTAAAAAAAAAAAAGCTATTTTAAATAGTGATTTTTTAAATTTTATTTAAACTAGTTAAAAAGTTAAAATCGATTTAAAAAATAATAATTATTATGCGTCGGTCTAAAATAAACTAAAATAAACCTTTACGAATATTTTAATGAATTTTCGTAAAGGAAATCTTTGAAAAGCACAGCAGATTTTCCCACTAACTCATAAAAGACATGCTTTGTACAAAATGGCATCAGCAGCTTTGGATCTGTCAGTAACGGCTTATTCTGTTGTCAAAAAGTCTGGAATTCGGTCTTCAGGACGGCCTGAAGTAAATTATGCAAAAAAATTAAATTAAATAATATAGCAGCTCAAAATCACTGGGAAAGTTCGAATTCTTTGACGATTGATCGATTCATTATATTTTATAAATTAAATTAAATTATTATCATTAAAAATCAAACATTGTAACGGAAAGTTACCACTTCTTCAAACAGTTATCCTTTCTTTTATTTCCCAAAACGGAAAATCTACTAACGGAACGTTAAATGTCTGGCAATTTTTCTGCCAGTAGTTAGTAGTATTACCGTGAATTCACAGTTTTTTTTTTGACAATGTATTTAATTTAAAAAAATGTAAATTTCATAATGTTAAAATGATTTATGGTCATTGAAAGTACCACTAAAATGCATTTTTATTTACTTTTTAAACAAAGTTTTGCGTTTGTAAATTCCATATGTTATAATGATTTATGATAGCACTCATTTTAGCTAGAGTTGATAGCCTAGTGGCGAGCAAGTGAAGCAATATGGGGTCGCATATCCGCTCCAAAAAAGTATTTTTGTGTTTACATTGAATTTTTAAATTAACTCAACTTCCAGGGTATTTTTTCCGTTTTTTATTTTGCATATCAAAAATTTGCAAAATTTGCAATGTTAAAATGATTTATCGCTGTTAGCAACACCGCAGTAATACATTTTTATTTACATTCTCAAGAAAAACTTCCATTATTTTTTATACATTAAAAATATCTGTAAATGTTATAATGATTTATGATAACACTCATTCTGGCCAGAGTTGACACAAATACCAGCAAGGGAGCTGAGATCGCGTAGCGATCCCAATGTGAATTGAATCCCTATTCACGAGATTGGCGAAGATTAGCGATCAGGGGGTAGGCATCCTTGTTTAATATAAATATAGGATGCCACATGATAATAACCAGAATGCCAGATGGTATAATAATATTATTATACCATTAATATGTATTTACCATGAAGCATTGATAGCGGCAACTAAATCTAGGGTTTTTGAGTTGGTGTTTAGTGGAAAATCTTTAATAGAGTTTGGTAGCGTAGGGCTACGAAGGCTATGACAACTTTGACAGCTAAGAGAAATATTTTCGATTAATATTGATATCGAAACGGGTGTTTTGTGCCCCATCAGATCAAAAACTGCATTCCAAATCTTGAGACACGATGTCACAACTTGAAAATGTTGCCACTGAAACCCTTTGGTGCTAAGTTATGAATTTTTACATTAAAAATATTTACCAATATTTCAGAATAGTAATCATCTTTAATTTAATGACCGTGATAAAATTATTCCATGATGAAATAGTGTGAATTCTGTCAGTCAGAAAAAGTGGTCGATATTTTGAATAATGTAATTTCCTAATCTATCAAAATTAATGAAATCCTGCAATTTCACGGAGAAAACTGTGATGCTTCGCTGTAATTTTTTTTTAATTACAGAATCAAATTAATACAAATATTTTTATAGATGGATATTTTTTTTCTCAGCTTCAAGTTTATATTCTTATTTTTACTAAAGAAAGAATACCGAAACTTAAATTGAACAAGTGAACGGTATCATTTTACTTTTAAAAATCTATGATAATATGTGATTAAATTATATAATTTCTATGTATGACTTTCATTAAAATGCTTATATCTTTAATCGGTAGTGTAGCTCATGCTATACAACTAATAATTACAAAGCGTATTTCGGACAGCCACTTCCTGCTAAAATCCCCCAAAGATAAACCATTTAATTACAATAAATGATGTAGAATAGGATAAGGTTTATCTTTACGGAATAATGAAGCATATGTATATATATTATGCTAACGTATGTGGCACAAAAATCACGATTATTTGTTAATTGTTTAATGGCAGCATCCAAATGAAACACATCTTATGAGTTACTAGGCAAAACTCCTTTGGTAAGATTTAGGCTGTGGTAAATTGGATTTATTTATGCTTTGTTTCTTTGCTGCAATTATGGAGCTTCAAAATATCATTATTTTTTATTTTTTCTGTTCTTTTTACTTAAAAATACAAATAAAAGTCATGAATTAAAAAATTTTCAGTTTCAAGTTAAAATTACGTATTATAAATGAAATGAGTTAAAGGATTATATTATAATATTTTAAATAATTAATGAAATACGAAAAAATGCCACAGGTACAATATTTGGCAATTTATTATATGTGCCGAGCTAGCATAAAAATACTGAGTTTGATTTATCAGCACAGATATCATATATGCACCACATTGGCACGTTTTTTTCCTGATGCCAATTTGGCGAAAATTCTGTTTTAAAACACCAGTTACATACATAGTTTAAAATTAATTTCTATTATATTAAAAGAGAAATAATAATTTTGAGAAAGTTTAGTAAATAAGTATAGAATAAAACAATTTATATCATTTTAAAAAAGAAAATAAAAGCAAACAAACAGTTTATGAATACATAAAAAAACAATAGCCGGGTTACTATGTGAGGCACATATAATTGCCATTTTGTTGCAATCGCGGCAATATAATGCGCATATGACATCTGTATCTATTTCTCTAGCAGAGTCTTCTAATTTGGCAAAAAATTGAGCAATTAAAATAAATTATGAATAAA
This sequence comes from Maratus speculifer, assembly GCA_964019185.1. NCBI lineage: Eukaryota > Metazoa > Arthropoda > Arachnida > Araneae > Salticidae > Maratus > Maratus speculifer. The sequence continues at coordinate 271,435,405 of OZ025289.1, read as the reverse complement.
AGCAAAATGATTTAATGCTTAATATGTATTCTAGAAAGCCGAAACTGGTCGCCAAGGGTGGCTAATATGTATATATCATAAAAAGTTTTTACGACTAATTTCACAGCTATTTTATTTTTGGATCGATACTTCAAAAGAAAACACTTTCAAATGCTGAATAATTTCATAGTAGACAACTTCATAATCCAAGATAAAAAATAAAGATTTCTGAAAGTTGACAGAAAAATGATTACGGTTTGATTTGTATGCATTGCAAAGTTTCAAATTCAGAATAACATGTAATTTTTTGATTATGTCTTAGTTTTCATTTGAAAATAAATGATAATGAAAAAAGGTTATTTGAAACTTAAACATGAATATTTCTGCTTCGGAAGATTTTGCTTTCAAGGAAGGTATTTTATTTTTAAGTGATTTCAAAATAAGACGCTTCTGATTCTGGTCATTATGTATGTTTATAGGTATATATGTATGTTCACAATTATTTCATCAAACATTAAGCTATTTTTGAAGTACCTTTTACACTACACTTTTATAATATTACAGAAATTTTTAAAATAAAAAATCCTCATACAGTATATTAGTTTTTTTACAGGGTACATCAGATATTTTAATTGTATACTTCATTTCAAACGGGAATGTTGAACATTTGATTGCCTTTATAAATGTGTGTGAAGTAGTGTGTAAGAAACAAAAATTTAAATGGTTGAAAGAATTTAGAACAAAAATTTTGGGTGATGAGCAACTACAATATCTTCATATAAACTAGTCGGATATGGCAATCCCAAACTTTTTTAGATCTCATACATGTTCTTACTCCAAAATTCGCTATTACAGTGTCAAATTTAAATGGCAATTTATGCTCATCATATTGATTCTAATGGTATGGAATTCCGTGCATTAGCTCTTGAGATAGGACTACCGCTAAAATCAAGTAAATCATGCAAAATGTAGCATAGTAGTGCCACTTGTGTGGTAATTTACACTAAAACCTAATATTTAACAACTTATATCAAAATGTAACTGAAGTTTGTTGCAGCATATTGGTGCCACTTGTTGGTTGATTTACATTAAAATGTAGAAAATGTCAGTCCATGTCAATGACTAACTAAATCTGAAGTTTGATGAAATCTATGCATTAGTTCTAGAGATAGAATCACTGCGGAAATCGCAAAAAATGCAACATAGCAGCGCCATCTGTTGAACGATTTACTGACTTACAACAAAATGTAAAAAACATGAATTCATATCACTAACAGAATTTGAAGTTTGAGGAAAATCCATACGTTAGCTCTGGATATTAAGCTATTGTGGCTATTGTAAAAAATGCAGCATGGTAGAGCCACCTGTTGAGCGATTTACACAAAATATTAACTAGTACCAATTTATATCAGGGACTAACTAAATATAAATTTTTATTAAATTCCGTTCATTAGTTCTTGAGATAGAGCGCCCATAAAATTTGTGCGACATGCATACACACAGACGGATAGACTCACATTTTGTATATTTTCGACATTTTGTAAAAAGTAATTTTTTGGTATCCATAAAATATGTAAATCTGTCAAAAACCGGAGGTTGAAACTTTTTACGAATTCAAAACTTTCTTCTTGCAAAGATAGAAAAAAGTAAAAAGTGGCAACATACCAGAAATAAGATTTGTTTTTTTTTTTTTGCTAAGATTTTGTACAAAAACTTCGAACTAGTCCATTATTAAGTCCATACTCTTCCATTATGTCAAGTTAATGTATATTCTCTTTTTATAAGCTTCGTTATTTTTTTCCCCCCTTCAAAACTATTTGTTATATCTGATTACTTCATTTTTGTTGAGTTGCAAAAAAAATATTTTTACTCACTACGAATTAATTCCGTTTTAAATGTTACTATTAATACTGAAAGACAAAACTAGTCATTAACTAAGTTTTTTTTGTTGTTGTTGTTGAAATATGTAAAATTGAAAAAAAAGGGAGGTTGTTTCGCTTCTGGTTTTATTTTATTGTATTAGTTTTATTTTATCTGTAATCCTTGCTCAATATTTAAACTCTTTTTTGCTGAAATAATAATTTTTTATCAGGTTTTATGAAGGAATTTTTTTTATATATCTGAGTGGCAAACTTTTAGTCAAATAACTTTTGATTAGTTTTCGTCGATAATTAAAGAACTGCAGGAAATGAATTTTTTTCAATGTATCTTTGTTGTAAACTTTTGTGCACTTTACATATGGTACCCGTATCCAACGACTCTTTTTTTTATGCATTTTCTTTAGCCAAGATTAGGTTCGAAATTTGGATCTCTGATCATGCATATGATCAAATGCATATGGGTCAAACCGGAAAAAAGAAGAAAAAACAGTATCTATATATAAAAAAAACTTTTGGTAAAACTATATTACTAAATTCCTAACAATATGTGAGCACATTCAATTGCATTGTTACAAGTAAATATATAATACTCGTATGACTAATTTCTCGCTGAAAAAACAGGTAATTTCTTACAACCATGCATATATCAAACGGACTCTTTTCTTTATAAGTATCAGAACACTAAGTATATATTAAAATGCGATAAATTCATTATTGTCAAATGTTCTATTTTTATTTTCATGTATTTTAAGTGGAACAAAAATTTCTTCATCTTCATTAATAATTGCATTAAAAAATACATTATTGTGATAGAAATTTTAAAATAGTTTCATTTATTAGAGAAATTGTCTAAATAAGAAAGAAATTGGAATATAAATTTAATGAAGATGCCAAAGTGTCAGAACAATTTAAATATATATATAAAGTGCATTAAATAAGGACAATAGTTGTTTAAATAGATGGATAAATAAATAATATTTTTATCAGCTTAATATATTTATTATGTTGTTAAACGACAAGAAAATTACTTTTGAAATAATTATTAAAATATTTAAAGTTTTTGAAAAATTTAAAAAAATGTATGATTAATATTATTTATTAATTATTAACAAAAAAAAATCTCTTTTGAAATCACTATTTCAAGAAAAAGAAAATTATTCGTTTATTAATTAATTTCATCATTTTTAATTTAAATCCAAATAATTTGTATCCAAATATCCCGCTGTTTTCAAAGAAAAAGGTTATTCAACAGTAATTTATGTTTATTCCGACCAATAAAATGCTTCATAAATATGGTCAAGCAACCACCATATTACAAAAAGGGTCAAATGATTTCACAGTTTACAGTAGATTATCAACAGTGTGCATACATGTATGCATCCTAATGCATAAAATTTTCAATAGAATAATATAGAATAATATTTATTTTTTAATTATATTTTTACTTTTTAGGTGCGTTCGTAATTATGTAGATACGCAATATATACTAAATGATCTATGAAGTATCTATGAAGTATATACTAAAATATACACTCTGTACAATGTGTGATACAAAGAATATTTGTTATTAATTTACAAGACCACACAACAATATTCCATTGCATAATGGTATAGGGGGAACATTGTTTGGGGAGCGTTTTAATTATATTAAGCTACTTCACATTTTACGAAACTGATGTACGTTGCTGAGTTTTACTACAAAATACTTTCCGATAATAGAAAGTAGTTATTACATATTTACAGGAACGCCCATAAGATTTCTGCTACTAAACTGTATCCGAAGTACTGCATACAATTACACCAAGATCCAAATAAATAAATAAATAAATAAATAAATAAATAAATAAATATATATATATATATATATATATATATATATATATGTATATATATATATATATATATATATATATATATATATATATATATATATATATATATATATATATATATATATATATATATATATATATGTATATATATATATAGTACGAACGTACCTCATTTGCTACACTTGGCGTGCAATTTCCAACTTGTTTTAAATGTATATGATAATGACAATATCTGAAAATTTAGCTCAAAAATTTCTTCTTGCGAAGAATTTTGCTTTCAAGTAAATTACCTTATTTTTATTCCTAACGACACTGTTTTATGTTAAAAAGCAACATAAAAGTTTTCCTATTTTGGCACACATTCCTTTAAATTGAAATGTTACTCTTAATCCCAAAAGATAAAACTACTCATTAAATCAGTCTTTTGTTGAAAGACTGTAAAACTGGAAAAAAAGAAAAAATGTTTTGTGGTTCATTCTATTATTTGTTATTTTCTTTATACTTTGTTCAATCTTTGACCTTTTTTTCGTCAAATAATTTAGTTGAAATCTTTTTCTTTCTCCGAATTTTTTTTTTACATACTTTATTAAGTCACAGTTTTTTTTTAATTGTATAGTTTTCATTGATATTTTCTTGATTATTAAACAATCGAAAAATTTATTTCTTTTCAGTTTTTTACGATCTTATTTTGGCAGAAAACAGAATTATTCATAAAAAATATACAAAACTTTTTCTACAATCTTGTTTTTCTTAAGGCTATTTGGAAACTCATTTATAATTTTACATTATTTTTTTCAGCGCTCTTTTCTTAAAGGATGTCTCCTTTTTTTTTTCTTAGTTCTCAAAATATTTCTAAAATCTTTGCTTAATTTAACATTTTATGTTTTAAAAACTGACAAAGTTGAAGTAAAATTATAGCATTTCATATAAAATTAAGCCTAGCTTTTAGAGATATTTAAAAAAAAAGGAAATAATAGACATGCTTACATACGAGTACGCAGAAATTGAAGTTAAAAATATTAATTTCCAGAGGAGATATTTTTAATATACGAATGCATCAAACGCCCATAGACTTAACATTACGGAGGAGAATTCGGAAATGTTACAAGTTAACTATAAAAACGTCCTATCATTACTACTAACAAGGAAGGTCTCCATACGGGCATACTCCAAAAAATCTGAAAAAAATTACCGAATGTTCTTCTCATGAGAATAAATACGTTTATAAAAAAACATTCGGCGGAACCTCCACACAGCGTCCGTAAAAATAATAACGAAAATTTCGTTTTTTGGGGATTTTTCATCGGTTGGCGATGGAATGCAATTTGAAAAAATACTTTTTTTTATGACAAATACAAGTACAAAAAGTTTCATTTTGAACTTCTTTAGATAAATTTAATTTAATTAACTTCAATTTTGTCAGTTTTGTTTGTTTTATGTATAATTTTATTATATCGATATTTATATGCATCTATATTCAAATTTAACCATCAAAATTTTTTATTTAAAACAAAATTCATAATTTAATTAAAATTGTTTCAAGCCGAAAGTGCAATTGAGCATTGTCGATTCGATTCTGTTGCTATGGAAACATCTGGCTTTTATTTTTGAATACACTTAATATATGAAAATAATTTTTTTATATATATGAAAATATTTTTTCCCGTCGTAAAATAAAAAGCATTAGCAACAAGCAAGATATACACTACATGGCCATTGATGACCGTTCACTTGCGATTTTAGACTTTTTATTAAATATCTAGAGAAATCCATCAGGAATTATCCCGAACCTCTCAGTGTATCTATATTATAAAAGCCAAACGTATCTGTGCATAACGCATACGTCATTTTACGCATGGCAACACTTTCTAATTTTAAATGAATTTCGATATTGCAATTTTTGATACTAAAAGTTTTTAAACTTTTAAATGTCGCACATTTTTAATTTTTACACCATCATGTAGGGAAACAAATGTACTTTTAAATGAAATTTGTTTGAAAGCTGCATCTTAATTTGTTTTTGAAATATTATTATTATTATTATTATTATTATTATTATTATTATTTTAGTTTTTAATACCTTTTTTCTAATTATCGCAACAGGAGCACTCCATTTCTATTTAAAGCGAAGGAAAAAAGGGAAAAATTGAGTGCTGTATATTTATGTCGCCATTTTCTCATTAAAAGTGAAAAAAAATGAAATTTAAATATATTCTATTATAAAACCCACTGAATTTTGATTTCATTTACAAAATTTGATTTACACGTAAAAGAATATCAACAGTTTAATATCTGTTTCAGTTAACAGCATTGAGACTTCAAGTTTTGAATCAAAATGATCAAATTAAAATGCCACTTTTTTTGAAAAAGTGAATACAGATAGGAAATGTGCATTTGCAAATTTTGATAAAAACGGTGAATTTTTGGTGAAAATGATGTCGGGTTTAAATTTCACGGAAAAAACAATTCTATGATTGAGCCAAAGTTGAGAATAAATTTTGCATTTTTTCATTTTGTAGTAATAGCATAAGAGCTTTAATTGATAATTTTATCATAATAACATATCTTTATTATTTTTACTGCTTACATATACGATTAAAGTTTAATTTTAACAATTTTTACAACTTCGTTTTATAGAAATAGTATTTTGTTAATTTGACGATAAATACCGTTTGTTTAAGAGTTAGACGTATCAATATAAAATGCATTGTTTACTTTAACTTAATTTGTAGGTTTATTATAAGTCAATAATACAGTTCCTTTTTAAACTTTTTTTTCTTCAAAATTTAATGAGTTCTACCTTGTAAATATAACAGTACAAGACATACATTTCCGTGAAATTTTTTTCCCGAAACTCCAATAAGGGACCGTCAACAAATTAAAAAAGACTGAATATCTTTTGGATAACCCTGTCAAAACTAATGTAGCAAACGCACTTAAACTGTAGATTATGATTAAGTGGCTTATTGTAATAAACTGTGTTCATTATTATGCGAATAGTATGTATACACGTACAGAAATTAAGTTTTTTTTAAAAATAAAAATGGTCCCAAAACTTGCCAAGGTTTTTGCTTATAATTTGCAGAATTCTTAATATAAAGTAACATTCTTTTCTGAAAATATGACAAGTAATATTTCACACAATATCCTATAATCAGAATTAAAAAACAATGAGAATTGTATGATAAATGAGTAGGTTTACTAAATAATTTTTCTTTGCGCATGCGTCAACGATATTAAAATTTCACTTGCATATTGTGTTAGCTAAATGTATAGAGCAACTTTTGTAAAAGTCTCAAAATCATAGGTTGAAAATTCTGAAAGTAATCGTCTATAGAATAAGCATAAAATCCGTTGTTCCCAAAATGAAGCAAAAAAATGAGGGATTTTATCCAAATGTAGTAGTACGTCCCATACTGTGTATTCTATATTGTCACTAATTAATCAATATATGGATACAACCCCTCTTGTTTTTGCTTCGTTTTGGGAATAACGGATTTTCAACTTATTCTATTGACTATTATTTTCAGAATTTTCAAGCTATGACTTTTAGACTTTCACAAAAGTTGCACTTTACATTTAGCTAATATAATATGTAAATGAAATTTTGATACCGTTGACGCATGCGCAGTGAAAACTTATTTAATAAACATACTCATTTTTCATACAATTTTTATTATTTTTTAATTCTGATTACAGGGTATTATGTGCAATGTTGTTTGACACATTTTCAAAAATATATATATTATTTTATATTAAGAACTCTGCAAATTATAAGCAAAAATCTTGGAAAAAATTGGGACTATTTTTATAAAAACCTTAATCTTTCTACAAGTATACATGCTATCGACATAAAAATGAACACAGTTTATTACAATAAGCCACATAATCATAATCTACGGTTTGATCGCTTTTGCTACATTAGTTTTGACAGGGTTATCCAAAAGATATTCATTCTTTTTTAATTTGTTGAAGGTGCCCTATAAAGTTTAGGGAAAAAAATCTTCACGGAAATTTATGACCTGTACTATTATGGTTATACACCGAGAGGTTCAGGATAATTCCTCAGGTATTTTTCTAGATGTTTAACAAAATGTCTAAAATCGCTAGTGGACGATCATCAATGGCCCGGTTGTGTATATACACCTATACATATAGACATGCATAACATATTAAACTCTCTCAGTGTTTATGTTTAAATTCTTTAAATACCATTTACACGCATTCTAAAAAGCCAAAAGTTTTCATTTGCTTTTGGCGAGGAAAAGTGCTAATCGCTAATGCCACGTTTTTGTCCTTTCACGCCAAATATTGGAAAGTATATAACCGATAACCAGAAATCGTATTATACTGGTATGACCGAGAGAAATTTTTTAAAATGATTAAAGGAGCATAAAAGGGATATTGTGTTCAATTACTTAACTCATGCTCTCTCTAAACTATATGCCAATAATAAAATCAATAGCACTGACTTTAACCCTTTCAAGGGCAAGATATTTCTGCTCCAAAAATATATAAATGATTGAGCACACTGCAATTTACGAAAAAAATTATTTGAAAAAAAAAAAAAAATGAAAAGCTGTTTTTCACGTATATTATGAGATTGAAATTGTACTAAAAATTTACTTGTGTCAGTTCTCCTTGAAACAGTAAAACTAACCGCAAAGAGCTCCCCTGAAAGTATTAATAGAGCTATTATTATCTTCCGTCAACATAACCCCTACATTTCTTTAATTGAAGAGTCTATTGAGATTTTTACTCGTCAACATGACGTATGTAATGATAATATGTCCTTTACTATCCTTAATATTAGGTTTAATTTACTGAAATAGCCCATTCCTTCTTTTTTCAGCCTTAATATTTTTTCATATTTGGTTGTCATCTTATTATTTTTTTTCCCGCTCCATGTTTTTAACGCGTGTGGGGGTTCTTGTTGAGTTCTCTCCTCCCCCATGTTTTCATTTTCCTTTTTGTCTGTCGTGTTTTACCTTCATTTCTCTTCGAGCTAAATAACGTGCCTTTGTCAGTTAAAATCTTCGTTTTTCCTGAGAAAGGCCGAGTAGTTTGGTTGAAACCGTTGGGATAATTTTAATATTGTTTTCAATGTTTAAACGTCATACGAAATTGTATGTAGATTTTAAACTGTTATATTTTATCCCATTGCGCACTGTTTAGCATATTTATAAATAAAAATTCTGAGCCTGTCTCAATACTCTTATTCGAAAGTATTTTATTTTTTTTTACAGACTTTCTACTGAAATTTGGTCGCTAAATTGTACTGGATTTTTATTACATACATAAGTAGTTTAACTAGCATTTAAAAAAAAAAATTGAATATGCCCAGTATGGAGATCTTCCTTTAAGAAATAAAAGATGTTTGTGTGAAGTGTGCGTCCGGAATGGCATAGCAGTCTGAAAATCTGCTATTCCAGCGCGTAAATAAAACTTGTTGATGGCACGTTTTATTTTTTTTAGTTATTTGTTTAGCTAGTTTTGTTGAATTTCGATTTTAATAAAAAAAGAATTATTATTTTTTTATTTGCTATTTAGTTTTATCCTTAAGCAGATTAAAAAACTCAAGATTAAAATTAAAGTGATTCAAAGAGTAAAACATGAAGAAATACATTGTGACATTTACAATTTTTCACAGAATAACATTGACATATTTCTGATTATGTCTTTATTGTATTTTCCAAAATGATTGATAATGACATAGTTGTTTGAAACTTTAATAGCGGCATTTCTTTAACGAAATATTTTATTTTCAAGAAAAGTAATTGTTTAAATTAGAATTTGATATTCGACTTCGATAGAAAAGTTTCCTTTTCTACTACATATTATTTCATTTACAATGAAGTTACTTTTAAGATTAAAATATATAAATCTATCTCATTAAATGAGTCTTGGCTCGTTCAAAGAGGTAACATTAGTAAAAGAATAAAAATTTTGTGGTTAATTTTATTTTTTTACATAAATTGTGATTTTCTTTAAAGTTTATTCAATATTTAACCAGTTTTACCTCACAGGCCTCATTTTTTCATGCCTCCAAGAGTTTTGAAACGCTAATTTCCTAAGGTCAGCTACGGAATCAGTTAAATTTTCGCCATGTATTTGTACTCGTTTATGCAATTGAAACCTACAATATACTTCGGATTTCTTTGGAGAAAAGTGATTATTTAACACTGATACAATTTTAGCAAACGATTTTTCCGATGGTTTTAGAGGATAAATAAGAGACCATAGAATACGTAAATTTAAATAGCAAATAAAGCCTTTGTGCAAAAATGTTTAAAGATAAAAAACCAACGATTATAAATGCACAAATAAAGTAAGAAAAGGTAGAAAACAGCCGTTTCGAATCTACTATGGAGATTCTTCATCAGTGCAAAACTCAGCGAGCTAGAAAAAGCAAAACGGAGCAAAGAGACAGAGAGGCGCAGGCTTATATACCCGCTACGGAAACGATCCCGCCTAAAGGAAAGCAACCAATGAGAAGAGAGCAGCCTAACAACTGGCTGGACAAGTAGCGACATCTACCGGAGAATAAACAAGACAAAAACTAAAAAGCGAGGGAAAAAAAATTAAATTAAATTAAAGATTTCCAAATGCTAGGAAAATAAGGCGTACTTGATAAGTCATTGACTAAGGAGTGAGAATTTTTAATGATGTGGTAAGCTTCCCAAAAATTAAAATCAAGAATGGAAGAACACTTTTGGATGATGGTAGCTGAAGAAAAGTTAAACTTATTTTGTAAAGACCAGCAATGTTGAGCAATGGAAGAACGTTTAAGCTCTTGATTTTTGACATACCTTTTATGTTCCGTTAAACGAAATCTGAGAGCACGTTTAGTCTGACCAATATAAGAAAGGCCACATTGGCAAGAAATTTGGTAAATACCCCAGTTATCTAAGCGATCAATGGGATGCTTAAGATTTGAAAAGGCAATTTTATTTAACGGGAATTTCTTTCGTATGACAGACGGTTTGGCTATGGGTAACCCTCTTAGTCCGATTTTATGCGATTTTTGGATGCACTATTTTGAAATAAAATTGTTTGAAGTCTTAAAATTTCAGTTTTATGTTCGTTACGTAGATGATATTTTTGCTTTAATTGATGTGAATACAGATATAAATCATATTCTCTCTATTATGAATTCTATTGATTCTTACATTCAATTTACTTTTGAAGTTCAATCGAACAATTGCCTTTCTTTTATTGATGTCCTTGTTATTCACAATGCTGATAATTTTCAGACTACTGTCTTTCGTAAACCTTTTGCGGTCAGTCTTCCACCTCATAGATATTCTTCTCATCCTCCTAATCAGAAAGTTGCGGCTTTTAAAACTTTTGTTTTCCGGGCTTTCAATATTTGTTCAACTCCTCAGTTACTCAGTGATGAACTTAATTATCTTAAAGCTATTGCTGTTGATCGTGGTTATTCCCCTAATATTATAGATTCAATTCATAGAAAATTAACAAAATCCACCCAATCTGAAAGAAAAAACTTTAATTCAAATTCCAATACTTTGGTTGTTTTGCCTTTTTCCCCCAAAATCAGTCAGCAAGTTGCTAAAATTTTAAAAAGGTTTGATTTCAATGTTATTTTTTCTCCTGTTAATAAAATTGCCTTTTCAAATCTTAAGCATTCCATTGATCGCTTAGATAACTGGGGTATTTACCAAATTTCTTGCCAATGTGGCCTTTCTTATATTGATCAGACTAAACGTGCTCTCAGATTTCGTTTAACGGAACATAAAAGGTATGTCAAAAATCAAGAGCTTAAACGTTCTTCCATTGCTCAACATTGTTGGTCTTTACAACATAAGTTTAACTTTTCTTCAGCTACCATCATCCAAAAGTGTCCTTCCATTCTTGATCTTAATTTTTGGGAAGCTTACCACATCATTAAAAATTCTCACTCCTTAGTTAGTGACTTATCAAGTACACCTTACTTTCCTAGCATTTGGAAATCTTTAATTTAATTTAATTTTTTTTCCCTCGCTTTTTAGTTTTTGTCTTGTTTATTCGCCGGTAGATGTCGCTACTTGTCCAGCCAGTTGTTAGGCTGCTCTCTTTTCATTGGTTGCTTTCCTTTAGGCGGGATCGTTTCCGTAGCGGGTATATAAGCCTGCGTCTCTCTGTCTCTTAGCTCAGTTTTGCTTTTTCTAGCTCGCTGAGTTTTGCACTGATGAAGAATCTGCATAGTAGATTCGAAACGGCTGTTTGCTACCTTTTCTTACTTTATTTGTGCATTTATAATCTTTGGTTTTTTATCTTTAAACATAGAATACGTAATGTTTTCGTACCACAAACGGCTAGCAGCGTAGCGCGTTTTTTATTATCGTCAGAAGTACTGTTTCCTTTTAGAAAAAAAAATTACTTGTTCGAAATATTTTCTTACCTTATGATCTGTGTGTTTTCTTAAATGAATTTGAAGTACAAGGCCTATTAGCTAGAGATTTAGGAACTTTTTATTATTTTCGCATTCCATTACACATCTCCAATGGTTAAAAAAAATTAGAATATCACAGATCACAAGGAGATGGCGAACGTATTATTCGAAACATAAATTATGATTTCGAATTATAAAAAAACGCACATATATATTGTAAAAAGAAAACAAGCAAAGTGCCAGGTACGTAATTTAGAAATGGAATAAAAATAATGGCAAAAAACTATTGCCAAATGTAGGAACATGAAATGTAGTCAAACAATATACAATAAAATAAAAATAAAGCACGATACATTTTAAATTGAATAAATCATAACACTATAGACCATCTTTCTGTCAGATGCATTTTCTTTGACTTTCAGTTGCAAGGAAGGTATACATCATTAACAATGTTAGTCCAATTTTGTCGTTTTTTACTCACTCTCGTTCCTTACGTTGCAATTTCAACACTTAAGTGATACCGGAGGACTAATTCACCCAACTAACCTTTAACGATCACAGAATATGGTCGTCTGATATCTAGATTTGCCCAACAGAATAATTTGAATTTATTTTGAGACTGCGGTAAACTCTGCATGCGTAATTATATATGTAAGAAAATGCTAATTAATATTTTATTTAAAAACACGGATTTTGATAAATTCCGCTATGATAAATAAATTTATTTATTAAACGCAACTCGTTGCTATGGTAATAATTTATTTTATTTGATAAACACTGATCGTTGCCATGGTTTTTACTTTCCTTTTGACTTAAATTTTTATGAGATGAAATTTAGGAAATTAAAATTGGCATCAATTTTGTTTTATTTTTAGATAAGTAAAAAGCATGGATGAAGAAGATAGGTGGAGGTGAACTATAATGATTTGGGTGATGCCAAAAATGTAACCCTACATTAAGTCACATTAAGTCCAAACAAAACCACGTGCTTTGATTCGCCTATCAATTCAAACAGGTTAAAACCCGTATTTGATTGCTCTTGTTTTATACCGTCGAATTTTTTATTAGACAGCGAATTAAAATTTCGTAAACAATGACAGTTTGTGCGATAATTGGCTATAATACTCGATCAATAAATGTAGCAGGAACAAATTTATCGCTTCAGTAAAAATGTCTTTGATTATTTAATTATATGTGTTTTAAATATCAAAATAGAAAATCTTTTAACATTTTGCTTGAAAAGATAAGATTATTTTGCTAATATCTGAAAATCGTTTGCAGTCAGAAATCTGTATTTTAGATTAATATTTATTACTTATGTTTACATACATGATTTTAAAAGAATGTTTTCATTATTATATTTTAAATATTATTTAAATGCAATTATTACTATGTAACAAAATAAATCTCTTTTTAACAAAAATAAATAAAGATGTTTAAGTAAATTAGTAGCGATTGACGTAGGCAAAATGGAGATCTATTTAAAAATTTCATTCCATAAAAGAGACTATTTATTAATAATTTTGAAATATTTGAATTATTTATACGTATTGTTATTTGCAAATAAAATGAGTTCATCAGACTGGAAAAGTTTAGCTGCAAGACTGGAATTATTATCAATAAATGCTTGGTTCACATTTGAATAATTGCATTTGATCTTACGATACAAAATTTTATTTTCACAAAATTCTTGTATTCATCGCCTATCATGGAGGATGAAGCCGCTGAACAACATTAACTTTATATTTAAAATTTAAGCACTCTGCATTTTGATTAAAAAAAATTCCATATCTGTATTATTCTCTATAGTAAAAAAGCAGTTACCTTTAGATATTATATATATCAGCCTTTGACTTCTAGTAAATTGTTTTAAAATACTTGAATTAAATATATGTATATACAGGGTGTCCGAAAAGTCTGGAAACGGTCGAATAACTCAAGAAATACATATGAGATTGAAAAACGTAAATATACGTGTTAAATATTTTTAAATAAGCTACTCAGTGATACCAAATTTGACCTTCGTAACCGACCCCCTGAGGGTCAGAGGGGGTCCAACTTTGAAATCTTAAATTATAACCCCCATTTTTATTGCAGATTCGGATTCTACGGACAAAAATACGTAACTTTTGTATTTGATGTTCATTTCGAATCCTCGTTTATCACGGTGTAATTGAGCATATTAAATCGATACATATTTCGGCTTTTCCAACGGGATTTTCCCTAATCGAAACTAATTGGGGAGAATTTATGACATCAAATTCCTCGTCTTTTGCAATAATAGCATTTCCTGAAAATCACCCGTGCCGATTATTTCGGTAGTGCTACACAGTTAAAAATTTGATCCATTTGCTGTAGCGTCACTCCACAGCTTTTATAGATTATCTCTTTCATGACCAATGAGAATGTTCCATAACACAGTAAAGTACACTGTAAAAAAAATTGACCCTTTTGCTGCATCGTCATTCCACCTCTTTTATAGAAAACGATTACTTTACTGTGTTATGGAGCATTCTCATTGGTCACAAAAGAGATATTCTATAATAGCTGTGGAGTGACGCTGCAGCAAATGGGTCAAATTTTTAACAGTGTAGCACTATTGAAATAATCGCCACGGGTGATTTTCAGGAAACGCTATTCCCACAAAAGACGAGGAATTTGACGTCAAAAATTCTGCCCAATCAGTTTCGATTAGGGAAAATCCCGTTGGAAAAGCGGGAATATGTATCGATTTAATATGCTCGATTACACCGTGATAAACGAAGATTTGAAATAAACATCAAATACAAAAGTTACGTATTTTTGTCCGTAGAATCCGAATCTGCAATAAAAAATGGGGGTTATAATTTAAGATTTCAAAGTTGGACCCCCTCTGACCCCCAGGGGGTCGGTTTCGAAGGTCAAATTTGGTATCACAGAGTAGCTTATTTAAAAATATTTAACATGTATATTTACGTTTTTCAATCTCATATGTATTTCTCGAGTTATTCGGCCGTTTCCAGACTTTTCGGACACCCTGTATATATATATATATATATTCATCTTGATTTTTTTATTCCTGAATTATTTATTTAGAATAAATCTATTTGTGATATCGAAACCCTGTATTTATGCTTCATTTTTCGCATTTAAATGCGATTAATCTTAAAGTATGTGTAATTTATATTCTAATAATTTTAAAAACATGATAAGAATCGAAATTTTTATTGCGTGAAAATCAGCTCATTTATTTTACAGCTCTCAAATACTATGCTTTATATCTGTTGTTTTTAGGTGCTTTCGTAATTATGTAAATACGTAGCACCTATAGTTGTCGTTCAGTCCATCCGTCTGTCTGTCCATTCGCATATAACAACGCAAAAACTACCCAACCGAATCGTTTGAAGTTTAAAATACATAATTAATACATAATTTTGTCGAGTTATTTCAAATTTTATGATAGATCAATTATGCATAGATCAATTACAGGGACAATCAAAAGTATCCCGTTACATTACTGTCAAGGGGGGGGGGGGGGGGGGGTTTCAAATGCATTCTAATCATTTGGAATTTAAAACAAATAATTATTACATAATTTTGTCGTGTCATTTCAAATTTTATAGAAATTGGATGCATAAATCAATTACAGGAACAATAAAAAATATTCCATGACATTACATGGTCAACGGGAAAAAAAGTTTCAAATGCATTTTAATGGTGTTAAACTAATTCAAACATAATAAAACTGACATGAACCTATGAAGTATATATATACTAAAATATACATTCAGCACAATCTGTGATGCAAAGAATATTTATTTTTAAATTACAGGAGCACACAAAAGTATTCCACTACATAAAGCTACACGGAGAAACATTGTTTGTGGGGCGTGTTTTAATTACATTAAACTATTTCACATTTTATGAATATGATATACGTTGCTGAGGTGTAATAAAAATTACTTCCTGTATATTTACAGGAACACAAAGATTTCTACTACTATAATGTAACCGAAGTACTGTTACAATATCAGCAAGATGTGAATATTTTAAAAATTCGTTATCGTACGAACGCACCTCATTTGCTACGCTTCACGTGTAATTTCCAACTAGTTTATTAATTGTTCTCAAAAATTTTTATTGACAATGCTGTTATTTTGAAGAAGTAAAATTTTTATATTTGTCAAAACTTGTTCTTATTAATGTAAGGCATGACTATATGCTAACAATATTTATTTTAAAACATGTTTTGGAATTTTTTAATAACGTTGTAAGTATTAAAATTAGCTCTGTTTCAGGCGGAATCCTGTTTATGTGTCGGATTCGAATTCAAATATTACCGGTTCAGATCGATAAAAAACATTTATGTTGGATTCCGATTTAAATAGAACTTTCGTGTTCAGGTAAAATATAACCCGACCCATTCAAGGTTCTAGTATCGCTGCAAATTACATATACGTTTCTATTTGTGCAGCTTTAAGCGTTGAGCAAATAAGCAAAATTATAATACCATTTTTACTTACCCATCATACGTAGTATAGGGTAAGTCTTGCAATCGTTTTGAAAATCGAAAATTTTTTTTGACGGATTTACACGTGACACTGGAGATTCCGAAAAACATATTTTTAGAAAAAAAATTTTGCCGTCCGTCCGCCTGTGTGTCTGTCTGTCTGTCTATAACCGCTCTATCTCTCGAACAAATTGAGATAGAGACTTGAAATTTTGTATGTGCTTAGTATATAAGAATGGGACGAAGCCTATTTAATATCAGTAACCTCGATTATCCGGAACTATTTTTTTCGGGCTCTCGGAAAATTCGTTCTGATGGAAGGTACATAAAAATTTTCTAATTTTTTTATTTTAAGGAGTGGACGTAAAAGGCAATAAATTAACACAAATTTTGCATAAAAAACGAAGTCAATCGGATTATTAGTTGTCGAGATATTTCTAATCCTGTTTTGCACATTCTTTGATTTTTCATGACCCTGTATTTCATTCAAAATTCAATTCAAAGATATCTTTTAATTGCAGATGAAACACTTAGTTCTATGCAAGAAACCGTTAGTGAATATGATAATTATTTTAGAGTTATAAGGATGTTTCTTTTATGCAATTCAGTGCTACTTTAATAGGTTGGCGTTTCATACAATTTATCGAAATTGGTTCATCAGAAATTCATTAATAGAGCATGATGATGTGTTAAAAATACTTAAATATACGTTTATATTTTGTTTTGGAATTGTAATGCATTTTATAAATTGTTTACATATGCTATGTTTTCATATGTTATGTTATGCATATCCATGATGGGTAAGTATTACGGTGGCCTCCAACGACTAGTTTTATAATGTTGCAATATTATAATTTTTCAACATTACAATTTAAGCAACATTATATCATTTTAAACACTCTTACTTTCCTTTGCGTGAAATTTCATATCATCACGAAAAATATTGAAAAAGCCCGGTTTTAAACTATATTGAGCTACACTCTTCACATTTCGAATATGCCTATACAGGGTGTTTCAAAGTTATGCATCAGAAATGTAAAGGCAATTAGCGGGAACCTTAATGAGCAGATTCTGTATAGGAATGTGGGTGCGGAAATGTAGCGTTGAGGAGAATCAGTGAATAAAAGAATTTCGCTGAATTAAATCGTCACTCTGCATACTGATTTCGGGCAACATGCGTCGTTACAGCTTGCCGACATTCATCTCATGTATGTGGCTCCGCACGAAAATATAGCGATTTTTTGAAGTATTATTGGAACAATTTCCAAACAGGAATCTGCTGAATCGCCAAGTGTTCATCAAAGATTTGCGCGCGAAGGAATCTTTATATGTTTCGACGTGGGATATTATCACTGGAACATATCGCAGAATTTCTGCAAGGAAAAAATCAATATATGTACAATAGAGGAATGTCTTTCGAAAAGATCGAGTAGGTGAGAGCCATTTATTCACACAGAATAAATAGTTGTGCAATGATGCATATTGCCAAATTTGCAATTTTGGTGCAATGATGCATATTGCCCAAAATGCCAGCGGATAATGACGATTCAAGCCTGCGAAATGCTTTTATAAATTGAACTTAACAGCATCCTCTAATGTCTCAGCACTGCATTTCTGCACCCACATTCAAATACGAAATACTAAGATCCTTTATACCTGACTTTACATTTCTGACGTATAATTTTGAAACACTATATAACATGACATTAATCGGATGCACTATGCATTTTCCAGCGTTGCTCGTGATAACTCTGCATTTTATATACTATATGGACAAAGGTGGGTCACTTCCGATTTTACACATTTTGTTAAATATCTAGAAAAATGCATGAGGAATTATTCAGAAAATCCAGGTGTTTAAACAATAATACAGGTCGTATATTTACGTGAAGATTTTTTTTACAAAATCGCATAGGGCACTGACGACAAATTGAAAAAAGAATGAATATCTTTTGGATAATACTGTAAAAACTAGTTAGTAAAAGCGTTCAAACTGTACATTATCATTAATTGGCTTAATGTAATAAATTGTGGTCCTTTTTATGTGGATTCCATATAACACCCATAGAAAAAATAAGGTTTTCAGAAAAAAAGTCCCAATTTTTTTAAAGTTTTTTTCTTATAATTTGCAGAGTTTTTAATATAAAAAAAATATTTTCTTCAGAAAATATGACAAATAATATTGCACATTATATTCTCTAATGAAATTAAAAAATAACAATTGTATAAAAAACATTGTATTGCACTGCGCATTCATGAATGGAATCAAAATTTAATGTGCATAATGTGTTAATTAAATGTTTAGTGTATGTTGTGAAAGTCTTCTCAATAATATAGCTTGAAAATTCTGAAAATTATCGGCGATAGAATAAGCGCAAAATCCATGGTTCATAATAAGTAGCAAAAGGATGAGGGGCTATCTCGAAATATAGTAGTACGTGCAATAATGTGTATGGTACATTCATTTGATTGTACGGATTTTGAACTTATTCTGTAAACGATAATTTTCAGAATTTTCAAACTATGTTTTTGAGACTTTCACAAAACTTGCAGTATCCCGTTATGCACATTATATTTTGATTGCATTTAAGCATGCGAAGTGTAGCATTATTCAGTATACCTGCTCATTTTTCGTACAATAATTTATTATTTTTTTACCAACAGAGTAAAATATGTCTAAGCCAGAGATCCAACCCGGAACCATTGGAATAGCACTCCAATTTAAGCTGTGAGGATGATGCCCAGCTTGTCATTTTTCACTCACGTATGTTTGTAAGGTTGCAACTGCAACACAGCCTGCTTGCTGCCTTGTAGCTTAAACTGGTCCTCTATTCTAAGGTTTCAGGATTCAATTACCCTCTTGGACATTTTTCACTCACATATGTTTGTAAGTTTGCAACTGCAACACAGCCTGCTTGCTGCCTTGTAGCTTAAACTGGTCCTCTATTTTAAGGTTTCAGGATTCAATTACCGTCTTGGACTTTTTTCACTCAGTTTGTTTCCACGCTTTGTTTGCAATGTGATAATTCACGTATTAAACATTCAACAACTTCAAGCTTAATTTCACTGCTGAAAATTAATTGAAAAATTAATTTAAAAATATTTATGTTCACCGATGTTGGATTTATTTGTATCTCACGTATACCACAGGATTGTGTGCTCAGGAAGACATTTCCATTTTGTACTGCAGTTACAGCCTTACCAATATATATGAGAAAGAAATGACAAGCTGGGCATCATCTTCGTAACTTAAATTGGAGAGCTAATCCAACGATTACAGGGTATTGTGTGCTATGTTATTTGTGATATTTTCTGTAAAGAACATTTTTTAAGAACTCTGCTTATTATATAAGCAAAAATCTTGGCAAAACTTGGCACTATTTTTATAAAACTTTAATTTTTCATAGGGTACTGTTATGCTATCCTCATAAAAAGGAACACATTTTATTACAAAAAGCCACTTAATGCTTATCTACAGTTTGTACTTTTTTACTAGTTAGTTTTTACAGAATTATTCAAAAGATATTAGCTCTTTTTCAATTTGTTGACTGTTTCGGTGTTTCGGGAAAAAATCTTCGCGGAAAATATATGACCTGTACTACAACACCTGTACACAACTGGAGCTGCAGGATAATTCCTCATGTATTTTTTCTAGGTATTTAACAGGAAGTTTAAAGTCACAAGTGACCGGTCATTTTTGTGCCATATAGTGTATATAAAGTAAATACAAATTATGAAAAATTCGATAAAATATGTAACTTCATCATTACTGAAGTTAGGCGGGGTTTTTTTTGTTTGTTTTTTTTGTTTTATTCTCACTTTGTCTATTTAATTATTACTCTAAATAAGAATTTACGTGTGCAGGATCAAAATATATTATGTTTATTTTATTTTTAATACACATGATACCTTTTACCATCGTTAAAATATGTCGCAAACAATTTCCTCCTTTATTATCATGTATTAGAATAATTTTGTGTGGCTCTGTAAATGAATAACTATTCTTTTAGCTGCATATTTTAGTGCTTTTCATAGATGCAAATAAATGTGAATACGTTTGTCCGGGCGCAGCATCTTTAAAATTAATTTGAAACGATTTTTCCCCATTGGCCCTAATATAATCGAAAACTTTTGACTGTCCCTGTAAATAAACTAATCGTGGTAGAAACTTAATTTTTAATAGGGTTTGTGCTTGTGTAAACTTCAATAACATGGTAAAATTTCATTGCATTCCGAGTATATTTACGAGAGTTAGAGCGCGGACAGACGGACAGACAAACCGAATGCATAAACATTTTTCAATTTTGTTGAAAAGTGTTAATAAAAATTACTGTAAAAAGAAAACTTTTAATAATACAATTTTTAAATCGTATCAAACGTTTTCAATTTCTTATTTAATTTTAATTTGAAATTTAATAATAATAATGACATTTAATAATAATAATAATATTAATTTCCCAATTTCAATTATTTTAAAAGTAAACATTTCTTTTAATAAATAATATTAGAACAAAGACCATTTTAAAAATTTCCTATTTCTGCTTAAAAAATGCTCCAGCTGTAATTCATTTCTTTCAATTCGTCTTATTAATACAAAATCCCTTCCTTTTTTGGAAGCTTTCCAATTTTGCACGTGCTTTTGTTTGGTACACTGAAATTTGAGCGATAAATGGATTCACATTGCAAATCTTTTTTGAGGCTTAGTTCACCTCCACCTATCTTCTTCCTCCATGGTAAAAAGAATTTTTTTGCCCCAACAGTTGCCGACCCAGTGGCGTGTTTGGTAGCGGCATCTGCTCCCACACTGCTGGTTCCCGGTTCGAGTCTGGCTAGCGGCATGGGTGTCTGCGTTGTCCCTTTGGTGTGTAATAAACGTATGTAATGGATTTTCTGTAATAATAAAGTTTTCTGTATTTGTTTCTGTGTATTCTGGGTCAATCGAGGCGACAGCCGTTGTAGCTATAGGCCTCAAAGCACTGTCCATTCAAGGACATTCAAAAGTGCCCCACCAATGGCCGAGAGGTTCGGACCTCTCAACTGGTAGACAGCAGGTGCTGTGTTCGTCGGCTTAACCGTTCGGAGTTTTCGTGGTTTTCTTCGAACCTTGTGTAAATACGGGTTAGGTTCCCTTAGAAAGACCCCACGAAGGGCACTCCCCCCCTGTGCCTATATCTCTAGCGTAGATAATCGGCTGACAAAAATAAACCAAACCAAAAAGAATTTTTTTTGGTGTGCTTATATTTTGATCATAAAAAAATGAAAGAATTTTACAAAATTACCGAATTTTTACTTGATGAAAAAATGAAAAATGCTTGGAATCATTTTTCGTGATATTAGTATGACGATTCATCTATGAGGTAAATTTCTTTTGTTTATATTGTATATAACATTCAATGTCAACATCCATTTCATATGTCCGTTTATTATTTCAAAGTATGTAAATAATTTTTTTTCTAAGCAGCATTAAAGTTATTACCATTTCATATTTTCAATCCAACACACTGTGTTTGACATGAATATACAATATTAATACATGGGTAAATATACTAATGTGCGTATATATACGAATGTAGTGTTTATTACAATTCGAAATAAAATAAAAAAAAATAATAATAACGCCTTTTGGGCACAGATGTCATATATGCACCACATTTGCATCTGTTTTTTCCCCCGCCAATTTGGCGATAATTTGTTTGTGAATATAAGTTACAAATTGCCTGCAATAACAGCATGTGAGTTTTTATTGCAATCTAAAACTAAAATAATGTGAAAAAATGAAAGAAATTCTAGCCTTTTAACCCTTTAACGTTCATTTGTTTCGCCACGAAACCACAAAATTTTAATTCCGATATGCAACACTGACACCGGTATTTTTATCTAAAAATATCCCTTTTATTATGTATTTGAAAAATGACGTTTTCTTATTTAGAAATATATTTGTTCTTAATTACCGGTGTCATTCATTTATTTCGACATCTTAGCAATGAAACTGCTAGGATCGTTAAAGGGTTAAAAAGAGAAATAAAAACAAATAAATGATAGTTTGATATAAATAATTATTGATATAGTATATAAAAAATTAAAGAATTAAAATAAAAAGTAACAATAAATAAACATGAATTTAATAAAAAAGGAAATAATAAATAAACAGCTATAAATAAAAACTTAATAAGTAACAAAACAGTAAATATAATTTTCACAATGAATCATAAATATTAATACTTATATAGATTCAATTATTGAATGTATGCAGTTGCATCATTTAATCAGCGCATTTCACTGAAATCCTTATTTTTCTTCTATTTTATTTCCCTAACAATTATTATAAACTTATTAAATGGATTTTATCCTTGGCACAGATGTGCAATGCCAAATGGGCGGGCACAAAAAAACACGTGCAAATGTGGTGCGTATATGACATTTGTTCCATTACTTCTCCGGGTTCTTCCGGGGTGATTCAGTTGTAAAATCGTTGGTAGCTTCAGCCATTATATCCACAGCTACAATTCTCAGACTTTATTCACCCACTAGAACATTTACATCTTATTTAAGCAAAATCTTCAACCTATTGTACGAAAAGTTAAATATGATCTATTATTTAAAAAAATAAGGAGAAGAAGGACGATTATAATAGCCACATTATATTTTGATGATTTTTTATTACATCTTTTTAAGTAGATTTCGTATGAATATAATATTACCTATTGCGTTGGCTCCTACGTTGGAATTTCTGAAAAATGTGTGCTGATCTACACCGATCATGATCCTTAGACCCGAAAACTACCATCAGTATATATATATATATATATATATATATATATATATATACCTATATTAAAGCATAGCACTATGCTTTATTTATTTCCAGTGTGACTACGTAATGCTATTTTAATACGGAATTTAACATTGAACGAGTTATTTACTAGACATTTTCCCACATTTTGTATGTGCTGCCACAAATTTTCTTCAAAGGATCTAATTGTTTAAAAAATAATTTCCTTCAATTAAAAGAAATATACGAGGTCAATGGACATATTTTTTGTAGCAAATAATCATTTTACGTGATAAGTAAAAAATAAAATTGCTTTTTTTTGAAAGAATTAAAAATGGTACATTTACGACGTCATCTTAGAAATGAAACGGAGATTTGCAAACATTTAGCACAAAGGCAAGAATCGCCAAAAGAAAACAATATGAAGCATGATTTGTATAATAAAAAGACATTTTCAAACATTGATCAAGAAGCTTCTAACTGAAGAAATATAGAAAATGAGTAAATTAAACTTTTTTCTACCTATTGTCTCTACAAAGTAATAGAAAATAACTTAAAAATATATATGTAACTGGTATTCAAAAGCGAATTTTTTGACATATTGGCATCAGAAAAAAATCGCACCAAACCCAGTGGGTGTATGATATTTGCACCGGGATTTCGTATTTATACCACATTTTTAAAAATTTCTTCGCCTGATATGTTCGAAGAAAATAAAAAAATTAGGTGAATAAAAGTTTTCAAAAATAATAGTACTTGAGAATAATAGTATTCCATCCTTTGTATGTAATGAAATTGGTAAATCTGCAGAACTAGGACTTCAAACATAGCAATTTTTTAAAGCTAAACCGCAGAATTATCAACTACTTGGTGTAAGACTTTTCGGTACTGCAATAAATTCGCCATTTCTATCAGCCTAAATATTCAAATCCAATGTAAACAAATATAAACAATAATGTTTACAAATATGTTTTCTTTCCCCCGATTTGGAGATTTTTTTTAAATCGTGCCTAAATTTGTAATTTTACAAATAATTAATCATTGGATAAAATCAATTTTGAATCAATGGTACTACTTGGTTTTCCCGTCGACCAAATACTATCGCCAAACTATAAGATTAAATGCCAATAATGGATGATCATGAATGTCACATTCAATGACATTAAATACGTAACTGTATTTAGAGATGTAATCAAATGATTTTATTTCCAATTTTTATTAGTATTTTTATTAATATTTTACTTATTTATTGGTTCTTTTGTTATTAAAAAATGTCAATATGTATAATTTGGCTATTAGTTTGGCAACTTATATAATTTGACAAAATTGGTTGACGGGAT
Organism: Maratus speculifer; assembly: GCA_964019185.1. Lineage (NCBI taxonomy): Eukaryota > Metazoa > Arthropoda > Arachnida > Araneae > Salticidae > Maratus > Maratus speculifer. Next base: position 271,410,721 of record OZ025289.1, on the reverse strand, counting down.
AACCAAGTACTGATATACCAGCTTTGTAATGTCCTCACTTGGCAGAATGCCAAGCCGATTCCATTCAGACTTAAGGGAATAGCATATGTGGCCAAGATTGCTTCTACGTATTCATATAAATGATATTAAATATTGTTTTCTATTTTTTGTTCCGAATAAAATTTTATTTTAAATTAATTAGATTGTACACCTTCTTTCAGTTCTCGGAATAACTTTTCCAAAATATATATTTTCTCCTACATTTTTGTCAATTTTAATAAAAGCATGTCTTTTTTTTACATTTATATTTATGGCTAAAACACAGTTTTAAAGATTGCTTGTCATTTGACTTGGAGGCTATGCGAGAAATTCGCCAATTGTGACAACCCAAATATTCAGGGCACATGTTTGTCATACACTCACTAGGATTTACTTGGCGCCAAAATGGCGTTATTTTGCCTAATGTGGTAACCCTGATATTGTTGTTTATTTTTTGATAAATTGTTTATTTACCTTAATTTTTCTTTTATTGAAATTATATAAAATGTTTTTTGTTCTATAGTTATTAGTTTTTAAAATTTAATATATTTAAAATTTTTTTATTTATTGTTATTTTTTTAAATAATAGAAAATAATTTAAAGATGTATATTTAACCAGTGTTCGAAAATGAGGTTTTCGCCAAATTGACGTTGGAAAAAAATTGTTCCAAACCTTATAAGTATATGACATCTGTGCCATATTCATATCTAATGCATGCAAATAATATAAATAAATAATGTACACAATAATGTAAAGAAACACATTTAAAAAATTGCTAATCTGGTACGTTTTAAAACCACGCCATGTTGCCGTTACTTCTAAAAAGATTAAGTTGCGCTATATTGCGAGTGAAAAGTTATTAAGCTAAATTTAATAATCATACCTTTAAATCGTCTTTTTTATTATACTTGTCTTTTTATAACTTATTTCGTGTAACAGAATTACAATGTAATTTTAAAAACATTTAGTATTAAATTTTTGTATCAAATAATTTAAATTATGTGAACATTAAAAAAATAACAATGAAATTCAAACAATAAGATACTTAAAACCCCAAAATCTTAGATCCCGTTCAAACGAAATCGAAATGAATCTGAGACTTTTTTCAAAACTTAACTTGCAAATATTTGTCTTGCAAATTTTGTATAATGTTTATGGTAGGTATAAATAAAAAGAATAGACACATCTAAAAAGCAAATGTTTAGAAAAAGTCTAAGATTTATTTAGATTTCGTTTGAACGGAATCTAAGATTTAGGGGTTTTAAGTATCATATTGTTTGAATTACATTTTTATTTTTTTAATGTTCACATAATTTAAATTATTTGATACAAAAATTTAATACTAAATGTAGAAGTAACTAAATCAAATATCCTAATATATGTTCCTTCTTGGGCTTAAATAGTGCAGGAAATAAATTTTTTTTTTTTTAATTTGTTCTGCAAATTATGTTTTTGTTTAATATATATATATATATAAGGTACTTGTACCCAATATGGACAGCGCTCGGGTGCGATTGCAGTTTGCACTCCTTCTTGGCGCGATTTTCAAAAATCGCCAAATGGCGCATTTTTACGTACTAACTCCCGGAGCTGCAACATCTCCGAGAGAGAGTACACAAAATTATTATTTGTTTTCTCTTCTCATATATTTTTAAACAAGTAACTATCTAGACAAATGCTTTAAATATGAGAATAAATATTTCATCAGTTATTTTTCTCTTATTTAACCTGTATTTTTGAGTAAAAAATAAAAAATACATAAAATTTCAAACTTTTTCGAAATACATTTTTAAAAATACATTTAATATATTTTAAAATACATTTTATCAAATATACCAAAAAACAAATTTTTTACTTACCCAAATTATTAAAAAAGAATGTTTGTTAGCAGTAAGAGCAGCAAAAAAATGTTGTAGTTTTTTAAATCAGAGGGCCTTTTTTTAATCAAGGGGGCTATCGCCCCCTGAACCCCTCCTTTTTTTATTCATAATTTTATCTTCTACTCTAGGATGTCATTCAAAAGCATCACTCAATCTATTATTTTTAGTCATTCATATCTTGAAACAATTAGCCTCTCTTTCATACATAATTCAATCAAAGCTAAAAAATACAGGTTAAAAAAAGAGAAAAATAAACGATCGAATATTTATTCTCACTTGTCAAGCATTTATCCAGATCGGTGCTTGTTTCTAAATATAAGAGATGAGTAAAAAAATAATAGAAATCAAGCTACGCAACTGCAATAGACAACTTTTCAACGTGAAATCCATTGCAACATTAATAATGTATTTCCAAAAAATTCAAATTGCTGCCTGATACTCCTCTTTATCCAATAAGAAAGCAGTTTACAAAATAAGGAGTTTAAACCAGCGCACAGTGGGGCAAATTCCCGAAAAGCTGGCCAAAATATGAAAATGTTATTCAAATTGTACGAAAATTCGTATACAGGTGTTTTTGAGGATGCTAAGTAAGAATACAAAATTAAAATTGAAAAAAGAAAAAAATGGCGGATACAGTATGGCGGAATAAAAATTAAAATGTCTCGAAAGTTATTCAATTGATATGCAATTTCGTAAACTTTTCAGGATGCTAATTAGGATTCAAAAGTTAAATTTTAAAAATAAATAAATAAAATTACAGATTAAGAGTAAAAACAATAAAATTTAAATAAAATTTAAAATTTCGAGATAAACTTAAAAGGGAATTTTCAAAAAACCAAGACATATTTAAACGAAATTTAAGTACGTTAATGGAAAGTAAAACATTAGACTATTTAATTTTTATATTATTAAAATGAAAACGAAAATATATTCCAGAAATTAACCTTTAGAATCAACTGTAGTATAATAAAAAGATTCTTCAGAGGTCAAGGTGTCGAAATAGTTAGCAGAACTTGTTGGCGGTATTGGAAGATCCTGTGTCTCCTAGGATCAATGATTTTAATTTCTTCTACGATAATTTACCTAAACTGGAAAGGAAAGAATCTGATGACATTAAAAGACGTAAAAATATCTTTTTTTTTTTCTCGCTACTGCATCTTTGCGATAAATCTTCTCGATGCCTTTTGATCAGTTTGTTGCATTATTCTTGAGTTCTTATGGCATTTGACAAATTGGCAGTAATGAAGATAATGTTATTTCTTTGTCATTAATAAGTAGTTTGTGTACTGAAGTAAGCATATAGAACCAGGGGTGCTGCTCAAATCTACGAGCTATTTGTAAGGGAAAATTTTCGAAGTTTATCAAATAAATAACATGGCTACAAGAAATTACTTACGGCATAGAAACGTTTAATCAAATCTTCGTATATGCTCGTTTAGAAACACAAATAGTTGCGATTTCAAAGAATCGTTGAATTGTATTTCCATCATTTGTGCTTCCAAATTTGGGATTTAGTTTCTCGACGAGAAGTCTTGATTGTAAACGAAGTATTTTTTGCATATTTTATTTTGCAATTTCAGTGTTCTTCTTTTCATGCAGAGTACAAGCTTTTAATTTTCTATCCAATTTTGTGCCAGGTGTAAGACCTCTCTAAACATCTTTGCATGAAACTTAGATATTCTGAATTCTAAATTATCTCAATCCACTTTTAATAAAAAATGTCAGATAGGTAAGATGCTGTTTTGATGCTGCCTGACATAGGTAGCAACGTTGAGTATTACACTAATTCGTTTTTAACGACTTTTTCTTCTGTATCAATGATTGTATTAAACGAAATAAGTTTATTCTGCTAGTATTTTATGCAATCCCATTCATTGACAGTTGCTTCCGTATTTCTTGAAAAAGAAAAATGGATCTTGATTGGCCCGATAAAATCAGTGAAATGAAGATCTCGATATTTTCAAATTGACGATTCATGAATTATTCGCATATTTATATATTCTAGTAGCACGGAAGAAAAGAACAATATATTAGACATAATTCCATCTTCATAGCTAAATATTTCTTTAAATGTACTCAGAATAGATGTGCCATCACATCCTCACTTGCAAATCAAATCCAAATTACTAATATAAGCGAAAGAAAGTGATATTCATAATGATTTTTACTCGCATTAATGAAATAAGCTCAGTAGTTTGATCTAGCAAATATAGCCATTGACAAAATAATTCTTTTAATTATAATAGAACAAATAAAAAACCTATAAAGATTTTTTAAAAAAATGTTATTCTACCGGATCAGTAATAGAGAATTATTTTCATTTTTTCATTACTAAGCTTACTTATCAAATTAATGTAATCTTATGATTATAGTACTTATTTACAATATAATAGGAAATAAACTATTATAAAATTGAATAATTCAAAAATTTGAAAAATATTTATCAGCTAAATTATGTGAAAAGTAGTCAGTTTCAAAATTTTTGAGGCGGCCGAAAAAGTGGCATTTTTACTTGCAGTTACTAAAATATGCTTTAAATGCAGAAAGGCAGTTTTTGGCAGCTGTTTTTTTGTGAATCATTAGAAAATAGCCCAAGTTATTATTTCCAATAAATTTCATTGCGGAACACTGTGGAACATTTAAACTTTTTGATGTTTAAAAGCAAAAAAATAAAAAAAATTCTAAAATTTTTTTATCAAAAATGAGAATGAATTTATTAATTTTTATGTGCTTAATATAAATTTTGTAATGCATGCAAATAAAGTACATACTCTCATAGTGTGAATCCATTTCAAATCATTAAAATCGGATAATATTATAAAATATAGCACGCGTTTAGAGGAACTGTTGTTTTGCTGTTTTTGTTCGCTCTAAATGATATTCCTTCAAGCATCATATTTTAAATGATGCTGCTTGTAAGGGCAAAGAAAAAATCTTTTTATAAATACAGATTCTGACTCTCCAAATATTATTCTAGCCAACTATACAATCGAAATTCCCTAAATTGTAACTTCATTTTTTGACTTTAGGACAGCTTTTTGGGGTTTTGCCCCACTGTGCAGCGCCCCCAAGCATATGAACCATGAACTGCTCTCTCTCGAGAAATCTTAGGGTTGCCTACTTATGACGTACGAGGAGCAGCCCGATACAACGGGGTTGCCACATTGGCGCAGTTATCACAGGAGATTGGCGAAGGAGAGTAAACTGCAATTCACCTTAGCGCTCTCAATATGGACACCCCTAATATTTTTAAAAGTAACAATTTTGATAGAGATTCACGCTACATGTGCGTGAAGAAAAGCAGTTGAAAAGATAATTAAGCCAGGAAAGTACAAAAAAGCACGCTGTTCGCCATTCAGAAGGAAACTTGTTTCGTGGTGTGCTGATCGTGAATACAGGTAAGATTAAATTCTTATTAGACATTGTAAAATTACTTTAAATATTGAAAAGTGGAGTGTTTTAGAAGGCTTTTAAGACATATTTTCAATTGCTATTGCATATATTGATAAAAAAGGTTTCGTTATTTATTTATTACAGAATTTAATAAAACTACTCCCGATTCCCAATATGGACACCTTATGTCCACTTTGGAAGTAAAGCAGGTGAATCTTCAGATTCACAAAAATAGAAAGCTAAGCAAAACCAACTACCGTTTCATAATATTTTGTAGTAACTGAGGTGCTTTGCATCGGTCTCCGAAGAGCCACAACCGAAAATGATCCCCCGTTCCTAAGTGCATGTTCTGAAGATATTTGTGAGCCCTCCCCTCCCCTGCAATACCTTAAGATACATTTTTTTATCCCCTTTCCTCTAAAATTCCATAGAAAAGTGGTTCTTCCATACACCTGTTGTAGTAGATCAATAAGGAGCCACCTGTCCATAATAGGGACTAGTAGTTCCTTATATGGACATTTGTAAACATTTTTGTTTTCATCATTTAAATTAAACCAGAATAGTTACAAGTTCGCTAATTTTAATAATGATAGTCAACAGTCCGGGGATCATGGTCATATATTTTTGGAGTCCTATTGCGTGTACATGGGGGTGTGTCAATATGTATAATTTGGCTAATATTTTGTCGATTTGCATAATTTGGGGAAATTGGTCGACGGGATAACAGAGTAGTACCTAATATTCTTATAACATTCCTCTAATTACTATTTTAAAAATGCTTGCATTTATAATAACATAAATATTGAAAGCAAAAGGCACGTTACTTTTACACTCACGTAAAATATTTTGGTGCACTTGCTGAAAGGCTAGGGAATAAGATTTTACCTCTAATTTATTTTATTTCTGAATCTTTGTTTTCAGAGGAAAATATATTCTTTCATTTTTTAACTCCATCATTTTGTAAGTTGCAAATTTTATTCAGGATCAAAATTAGGATGATTTAAAGATAAAGAAAGAAACAATTTCAGATTCAATGACATCCAAATTTTATGATTATCCCTTTTACTTTTCTTTGAAAACAAAATAATAATAATGACAAAGTTATTCGAATTTCTTACATAAATATTTCTTTTGCGAAAGATTTAGTTTTCAAGAACCTTATTTCTATTCATAGTTTATTCATTATTTTCTTTCATCCCATTTAATGTTGGACAGCAACACAAAAGTTGTACTTTTTCTTGTACGTATCGTTTTATTTAAAGAAATTACTTTTAATCCCCAAACATAAAACTGTTCATTAAACGAGTGTAGTCTTTCTTGAACGATATGAAACTAGGTAAAAAAAAAACAGACTAATTTTGCTTTGTAATATTACTTATGATTTATTTTAAATTATGATATAATTATAATTTTATTTTATAATTATCAATATCAATTATCAATTTTTATAATTATTATTTTAATTTATAATTATCATTTTAATATATTAAATTGATTCAAATTTATCCAATTTTTAATCATTTTTTTCACATGAAATACATGTTACTCTTTTTTAGGTGCGTTCGTAATTATATAAATACGTTAGCACCTATTGTTGTCGCTCAGTCCGTCCGTCTGTCAGTCTGTCTGCCCGTCTGTCTGTCCGCATATAACAACGCAAAAACTACCCAACCGAATCGTTTGAAATTTAAAATACATAATTATTGCATAATTTTGTCGAATCATTTCAAATTTTATGAAAATCGGATGGATAGATCAATTACAGGGACAATCAAAATAATTCCGTTACATTACGGTCAATGGGGGAAAAGTTTCAAATGCATTTAAATCGTTTGAAATTTAAAATACATAATTATTAAATAATTTTGTCGAGTCATTTAAAATTTCATGAAAATCGGATGCATAGATCAATTACAGAGACAATCAAAAGCATTCCGTTACATTACGGTCAATGGGGAAAAAATTTCAAATGAATTTTAATGGTGTTAAACTCATTCGAACATAATAGAATCTACATGAATCTATGAAGTTTATACTAAAATATACACTTTGTACAATCTGTAATGCAAAGAATATTTATTATTAAATTACAGGGCCACACAAAAGTATTCCGCTACATAATGTTATACGGGGAAACATTGTTTGGGGCGTGTTTTAATTATATTAAACTACTTCACATTTTATGAATAAGATATACGTTGCTAAAGTGTTGTAAAAGTTACTTCCTGCATATTTACAGGAACACAAAGATTTCAACCACTATACTGTATTCGAAGTACCCTCTACTATATCGGCAAGACCTGAATATTTTTAAAACTTTGTTATCGTACGAACGCACCTCATTTGCTACGCTTCACGTGCAATTTCCAACTTGTTTTCTTTGGTGAAATAAATTTTATATTTCCTTTTATTTAATTGATTTTAATTTATTTTCTATTGATAGCTAAGCAGTCAAAAAAAAATGGAATGTATTTTTAGTTTATATTTTGCAAAAGGAGGAATGGAGTTTTAAAAATATATATGAATCAGTATTCTAAGCTTATTATTTTAGGTGCGTTCTTAACTATATATATGTATATAGCACCTGTATTCGTCGTCTGTCTGTCAGCATATAACAAACCAAAGGCTATCCAACCGATTAGTTTGAAATTTAATATATATAACCGTTGAAAAGTTTTGTCGAGTCATTTCAAATTTTATGAAAATCGGATCAAAACTTAAAATGGCATTAATGAAAGTTTTTTTCATTTTATTAAATCCAATCATACTTAGTTAATTCAATGATATCCCATGATAGTTAATGATTTTAGATAGCCATTACGATTACGCTCTATTTAAGAAGGTGTCATATTATTTCTGGACTGTTTAATTGAATATATACACTGGTGTGCAAAAATTAAGGACACAGCAGATAAATTAGTATACAAACCGAAAAAGACTACCGAACAAAATAAAAGGCCAATTAGGAGATAGATCTGAAACAAATGCATTAGGACATGCCCATATATGGCATATGGCGTAAAAGGAAGAGGTGTTAAGGGCGATGAAACACAGAGGAGGTGACCGTTCAGAAATTTGGTGAAATCTATTGCACTGTATAAAGGGATTTCAACGACGTTGTTTTACTACTTTTGTGTGATAGAGACAAAAGGCAATCTAGGATATGTCATCTGGATGACTTTACACAAGCTCGAATCATTTGGAAGTTGTAAGAAGGTCAAAGTGTGACAAGTATGGTGCAAAAGTTCATTATCGCTCATAACATCGTTTTTACGAGCCTGGTGTGCATTTCAAACGAGTGTATCAGTCGTCTGAGCATTCAGCTGTGGTCGCCCACGACCAACAACAACAACAGCAGATGACTGTTATGTTGTTCCACAGGCGAGAAAAAACAAGTGGCAGGCAGCTGTAGAAATCGCAAGGCAGATTGAACAAACTACTGGACGTCAGATATCACGTTTTACCATGGTTAAAAGCTGCAAAAAGGTGGTCCATATACATGACGTCCAGTACGGCGTGTATCATTAAAGCCTGCTCATCGGAGACGCCGGTTTTTATGGTGAGAGAAATAGAAAAAATGGATACAACAGGGGTGGGCTAGAGTACTCTTTACGGATGGGAGCCGAATTAGTATGACGAGCTATTCTCGACGTTTAACCAACTGGAAAGAGCAGGGTACACCTAACCCCCACTACACATCATAAGGTACAATTTTGGGGCTGCCGGAATTCTTGTTTGGGGTGGTATCATGCTTGGTAGCCATATGAACCTCCACGTCTTCCAAAGACATTCAGTATCTGGTGCCCGCTATTGCGTCGAGATTTTCTTGACTCACGTGCATCTTTTTAGAGGTGTTGTGGGTTCAGACCTCCTCTACATGGACGACAACGCTTTCCGTCATCGAACTACGTCATCGTGGTTATCGAAGAACTCTTGGAAAGTGAAGATATTCAATGAATGGATTGGCTTGCAACATCTTCGGGCTTAAATACAATACAACACCTGTGGGACCTTCTCTGGATATGCTTGGCATCACATAACCAGGCGCCGGCAACGATTCCGGAGCTGAAATTGACGTTACAAGAGGAATCACACTCAGTGCATCATCATCTCCTAGAAAACCTCATCATCAGCATGGAAAGGCGTTGTTAATCCTTCATCTCAGTCCGGGGTAACATATACCCTATTAGAGATTAAGTTTTTCCTGCCAGGTCCCTGTAAAAAGGACACTTCTGTTCTCTCTGCATTTCTGCTCCAAGTGACTTTCACAATAAAGCGCTTATGTATACTTTTGATTCTTTGTTTAAATGTTGTTTAACATCACTTGCCTCATGTTTTCACATCTTGAAGATCTTATGGTATGATTTTGGTCGATGTGGAAAACTTTTGGGCGACATTATATTCGAAAAACCCTCCCGTCCTTAATTTTTGCACAGCAGAGTATATTCGTAATAAATTTTGTGTTCGTGCAATTTCGCATAAAGATACAACAGCTTTTTCACTAAGATCTAGATATATATTTTAAACTAGTTATTGTACGAAGCACTTTATTCGCTACGTTCGACGTACAATTTGCGACTAATATTTTTACAAATGACTGTATTCATTATTAGGTGCGTTCGTAATTATGTAAATACGTAGCACCTATTGTTGTCGCTCAGTCCGTCCGTCTGTCCGTCTGTTCGTCCGCATATAACAACGCAAAAACTACCCAACCGAATCGTTTGAAATTTAAAATACATAATTATTACATAATTTTGTCGAGTCATTTCAAATTTTATGAAAATCGGATGGATAGATCAATTACACGGACAATCAAAAGGATTCCGTTACATTACGGTAAATGGGGAAAAAAGTTTCAAATGCATTTTAATCGTTTGAAATTTAAAACCTATATTTATTGCATAATTTTGTCGAGTCATTTCAAATTTTATGAAAATCGTATGGATAGATCAATTACAGGGACAATCGAAAGTATTCCGTTACATTACGGTCAATAGGGAAAAAAGTTTCAAATGCATTTTAATGGTGTTACACTCATTTGAATATAACGGAATTGACATGAATCTATGAAATATGTACCAAAAATACATTTTGTACAATCTGTGATACAAAGAATATTTATTATTAAATTACAGGGCCACACAAATGTATTCCACTAAATAATGTTATACGGGGAAACATTGTTTGGGGGGGGGGGGTTTAATTATATTAAACTACTTCACATTTTATGAATAAGATATACGTTAATGAAGTATAATAAAAATTACTCCCTGTATATTTACAGAAACACAAAGATTTCTACCATTATACTGTATCCAAAGTGCGCTCTACTATATCAGCAAGATCTGAATATTTTAAAACTTCGTTATCAACGAACGCACCTCATTTGCTACGCTTTACGTGCAATTTCCAACTTGTTATTTTCTTCTATCTTTAAAAGAATTATTGGATTCATGATTGTATTGAATATTAGATGTATTAGAAGTATTAGATTCGTAAAATTTTTTAAATTCCTATTTTTGACGAATTTACACGTTTTAGGGGAGCGAAACCATGTTTTTACAAAATGGCTTTTTTCTGTCAGTCTATGTATAACATAAATTTTGTGGGCACTCTATCTCAAAAATTAATGCACGGAATTTCACAAAATGAAGATTTAGTTGGATCTTGATATAAACTGAATTTGATTAGTTTTCATGTACTCAATGGTGGTGTTGCTATGTTGCCTTTTTCACAATTTCTAGAATTGCTTTGTCGCAAGAATTAATGAACGGATTTTCCTTAAATTTCAGATGTCGTTAGTCCTTGATACAATATGGTTTTGATTACGTTTTGATGTAAATTGCACAAAAGGGGGCGCTATTCATGATTATCGCAATAGCTCTATTTCAGGAATTAATGCACGGATTTTCATCAAACTTCAAATTCATTTAGTTCCTGTTATAAATTAGAATTCTTTAATTTTTATAGTAAATCGCTCAACAAGACGCTTCTATCCAGTTTTCTTTTTTTTTTTTTTTTTTTTTTTTTTTTTTTTTTTTTTTTTTGCGATTTCTGCGATATTTCTATCTCAAATACTAATACACCAATTTTCATCAAATTTCTGATTCAGTTTGAACTTGAAGTAAGTTGTTGCAGATTAGATTTTGGTGTAAATTACCTTACCAGTGACGCTGATATTATTCATTTTTCTGGAAGGATTAACATGCATGATATAGAAGACAGTTTTGGGGCTGCCACATTCGACAAGTTTTACAATAAAATTTCTGAATGCTTTGAATAAACAATCATAAATGTTCAGATCATTTTTGAATAGAATTTATCTCGAGCTCAACATCTTTGTAGCTAACATGAAAACCGTCAGAGAAAATTAGAGGCTAATGGAATGCATGTTTACATTTCATTCTTCAGGAAGTGTAATTTATAAAATTCCCAGACTTTATTTGACAGTCAGTTACCTTAATCAGTTTATATGTAACATAAATTTTGTGGGCACTCTATCTCAAAAATTAATGCACGGAATTTCACAAAACTTTAGATGTAGTTAGATTTTGATATAAACTGAATTTGATTAGTTTTAGTGTATATTGCTCAATGGTGGTATTGCTATAATCAGTTTTCTCTCAACAGATAAAGAGCTAATCAAATCTTAATTATTGAAAGGAAAATACCTTTAACCGGCCAGCACACGGGCTGGGATAAAATTTATCTCAATTACATTGTGATGCCAATCTACAAAATCAGACACGTGTTCTGACGAGTTAATTTGTGTAAATGAATTTTGTCCTATTAGATCTCTCACTCCGAGATGTAATGGGACTTGACTTGGGCCTATGATGATTATTAATTAAAAACTAGTTGAATGCGTCAATCCCAAAACTTTCTTTTATCTCATACATATTTTCAAACAGTAAGTACACATTTTAATACTTTAATGTTATTAATTCAATACTATAGAAGTGTGATTTTCATCTTAAATTTCTGTTTCAGTCAATTAATTGGAGTAAAAACAAGCCGACATAGCAGGACGCCAGTTCCCGTCTCTGCACGAGCTAATGAAATAGGACGACGAAGAATCGAGAAAATGATACAAAAACGCTATCACAATGCTCCTTTCCCAGTGAATATTTCCAAATTCAAGGAAGGTCTGTTTTTTATAGCGAAAAATATAAGAAAAAATTTTGGTATAATTTCATAAATTTGTACACTTTTGATAGTATAATATTAAAATGGCACAAAAATTGCTATTACAGTGCCCCTTTTCGGTGGAATATTTCAAAATTTAAGTAAAACCTGCTTGCCACAGCCATAAACATGCAGAAATTTTTTTTCAATTCTATGCACTTTTCGATGGTACAATGGCGACATGCGGACACGTAGACAGACATTTTGTAAAACATGTTTTTTGGAATCTCTGACCCTAAAACGCGTAAACCCGTCGAAAACCGGAAGTCGAAAAAATTCTATAACAATAGTTTCTTTTATTGAAGATAGGAGATAGAAATAACAGTTTCCAAACAAGTGAAATCAAGAGCTTCATCATTATCATTATAAATTCAACGAACAAAATTTGACATTACAAATTGCATTTTTCTAATTTTGTAAAACTTACAAAAAGAAATTGTGGTTTTTATTATCATGTCTTGCTTATATTGAAAGTTAATTTAGTAAATTTGAATTATTTTTAACAGATATAAAAGAATAAGGCAAATAAAACTTTTTTGTATACGGAATTTACTATTTAACATACATTTCAGATGCGATAACAGGACAGCGTTTATGTATAATCGCTTTGGGGACACATAATCTAACATGTCCCATTAGTCTCTATACTATTTTGAACTTCATTTAGGTTTATTCTAAGTTAACTATTAATAACTAACACAGAGCGAATATTACAAGTGAATATAATTGATTAAAAGCTTCATTATTACATATTAAACCGCTAACAACCGAATTAATATTTTATCAAAGCACATATTTGTTAAACATAAGAAAACCCCCTTTACATTCAGCCTAGGAATGTTTTGCTCCTTACTTTCTAAATAGTAAATAAAGGGAATTGTTTAATACGTGCGTTTCTATTACACTGGTATTGATACGTATTGAAAAAATGGACTGAACATTTAATGAATCTATTTTGCAGAAAAATCCACTCTTTCATTTGAATTATTATTTAAAAAAATCATTTGCTATTTAATTTTATCGGAACACAATTTAAAAACTTAATTCAAGATTAAAATAAAAATGATTCAGGGGCAAAGAAAAATGCAGAAGATGAATTAAATTGTACAGAAGATTTCTTTTAAGGATTATTTTAAAAGCATTTATCAAAGTTATAATGGATATTATTTTTCTAAATAGATTTTCTAAATAGATTTTTTTAATCTATTTCTAAATATTTTCTAAAAGTTCTAAACATGTTTATAAATCTTTAAAATCAATACATTTTTTAAAACACAGTGCGAGGAGTTCTTTAAAATAAAAATGATTCAGGGGCAAAGAAAAATGCAGAAGATGAATTAAATTGTACAGAAGATTTCTTTTAAGGATTATTTTAAAAGCATTTATCAAAGTTATAATGGATATTATTTTTCTAAATAGATTTTCTAAATAGATTTTTTTAATCTATTTCTAAATATTTTCTAAAAGTTCTAAACATGTTTATAAATCTTTAAAATCAATACATTTTTTAAAACACAGTGCGAGGAGTTCTTTATAATAAAAATAATTAGTACGTAGAAGATAAGTTCAGACTACAGAGGATGTTCGTACTTTTTATAGACATACGCTGTTAAAAATTTGAAATTTTTGCCGCATTATCACTCCAGCGATTTTATAGAAAACAATTACTTCACTGTATTATGGAGCATTCTCATTGGTTAAAATAGAGATGTTTTATAAAATCAATGAAGTGACGATGCAGAAAAAATTTCAAATTTTTAACAGTGTATACGAAAGCAAGGGTTACATAATTTCGAAAAAAAATATATTGTTCCAGCCAGGATACTTGCTCAGTACCTTCATGATCATTTTGATTAAAATTTGAGTAGAAATGTACGTTGAAGATATTATTTCCAAAATAGTGGTAGGAATAATAAAATTTCCCTTATAGAATGCGACTTTGGTGAAAGGTTGCAGGTTGATGCTTGGAAAACGTCTTTTTTAAAAGTCCAAAAATAGTAAAATTCATGAAAGATGCATGAGGAGATTTAGAAGGTGCATCAATGAAGATTATAATCCTGATAATCGTTTCTCATTCCATCTCTTGCAAGAAATTACAACGGATCGTGATACTCAATGTTTTATCTTGATGCAATACAACAGATTAATGGCACTAGAATTAAAGCGAGGGAACTGCATATTTGAAGATTGGGGAGTTAAACATGTTTTTGATAGTATGTTGAGTGGATCATAGCATTATCTTCGCTCTCTTTATTTTTAATTTGCCGTTGTATGAAAAGCCTGCAACTATCATAAATCCTTTGCTAATACTTTCTTTAAATACATTGACTCTGTTTAAAGATTTTTTTTCTCCTTTCTGATGAAAAAAAAATGAATCTCTTTGTATTGCACTCTTTTAAATGTATCTAAATTTCATCTACTTTAACACTATTTTTCGACTTTTCTTCTGATACAGAATTTTTATCATTTTTTCTGCTTCTCATACAGAATGTGGATTTTGTTAAATAATTTATCTAAATTAATTTCTGTATACATATGATTTTGTCTTACGACAAAGCAAACGTGTCTAAAACATGTACTAACAGCCTACATATAAGAAAGGCGATCGAGTGCTACCCAGTGAAAATTTTGTGAGATGTCATTTTATTTGCAGAAGCGGTTGAGCATTCCGATTGGAACGCAGCGTTTTAAGACCAATGTACAGCTTTGATCTTTTCCAAAAATTGATATTTCCATAATGCAGTTATATTATACGTACGCACTTCCTGAAGAAACTTCACCTGCATAATGATCTATCAATTCTTAGCATTTTTAATGAGAACCTTGTCAGTTTTTCCTTTAATATAACAGTATCAGTTTTTGTAACCTTATGTTTTGGGTTGTTCTTCACAGCCATTTTTTAAACAATTTATACCTTTTACATACTTGAGACCTGGATGGAGTATCATTTTAAATCATACATTCAACTTTTTACCGATTTCTGATAGGTTTGACATTTTTATTTATTGAATGTTGTATAATTAAACTTCGTGCAAATGCACTAGTGCTTTCATAGTGCTAGTGATGAAATAAATGAAAGTATGAAAGATAAAAAGATGCCAAAAAATACTAAGAGGAAAAAAACTTATGATTGTCATGATAGCAAATGTATAAAAAACCTATTGATATCGACATTTTAAGTGTCTTAACCGTGTTTTTCCTTCACATAATATGAATTACATAATTGAATTCCAATGCTGAATTACCGCAAAATTAATATTAATATTATTTTTTTTACAGTGCCCAAGCTGAATAAACGGGTAAGGTAATTATAAACAAGTCCTCATACAAATGCTTTTCATTATTATTTTATGAATTATTAAACATGCATGAAAAAATCTGCTGGAAGCTTAAGGTTTAAAAAATTCTATTTTATATTTAATTTACCTTTGAGTCTTTTCATAGATAAAATTTCGAATTGCATAAAGATCTACATTTTTTCTGTGCATTCTCATATTCTTTTGAAAATAAATGACAATGACAAGCGTATTCCAATCTTGAATTATAAATATTTATTTTATGTAAGACTTTGTTTTTAAGAAAAGTACTTTATGTTTGTTCATAATGGCATCAATTTATGTTGAAGAGTAGCAGATAAGCTTTCTTTTCTGCAACCCATCATTTTGTTTCACAAAGTTGATTTGAATCCATAAAGATTAAAGTAAGTATTAATAAGAGAGTTTTTTCTTGTTAAACGATGTAAAAGAAAGAAAATAAACATTTTAGTTTAATTTTATTTTTTTATATTAGTTGTGATTTTCTTTTTAAATCATTCAGTATTTTGCACTTTCTTTGCATATAGTTTTAGTCAAGCTTTTTTCATCATTGAAATATTTATTTATTAATATTTTAAAAGATAATTTTTTGTGCAAATAAATTATTTGATTTTCTTTCTTAATAAACAATCGAAAATGTAGATAGTTTTCATTGTGTTTTTTTTTATAAAAGTAGCTAAAGATTATTATAAAAAAATAAATAAACTGCCACTGCCTTTCTTTTGTCAAATTCATTTTAATGTCAAATTTTAACTTTGAGCTTAAAACTATGACTTTTATATAGCCAATATCTAGCATACAAAATCCCGAAGGTGGAGAATTTTGAATTAGAATTTCTTAGAGAGATTTATTACAAAAAAAAAAAAATAGGTTGAAATATTGCTCGATTATTCAAAATGTTGTATCAATTATTATGGTCTGAGGGTCCTTTAGAAAAAAAAAACTCCTCACACACTTTAATCACTAAATTTTTACAAAGAGATTTAGAGTGGTACCATTCAATTGGTAATTATATCATCTATAATTCTGCATGAATAATTAAAGCTTCAGCCACATTGAAACGCACTATTTAATATAGTTAATAAACGTTTTTAAAATGTGAAATCGCATAAAAAATCCAATGGGATGATATATAATATTTTAAAATAAAATTAAAACGATATTACTGACATAATACAGTCTGTTAAAATACAGGGAACTGTTAAAAACAACAACAAAATAATTTAGTCACAAAATTTATTTTGCCACCTCCAAATTAGACGATATGCAGACCAATACAAGTAAATCGTGCTTGGAAAAAATGTCCACACATTATTAGTAGACTTGTTGAAATATGGCCATTAGTTCTGTGATGGTGAAAAGTTTATACTGATTAAGCTCCCGGATTCTGCGTTGCTACTTCTAAATGTAATTTTGCCCATTACTCAAGTTTAGTATTCATATTAGTACCTTAAATTTTTATAACGCCAATAACTATCCTTTTAATTAGTTTTTAATTCAAAGTTGTATTAAATGATACATCTTTGGGATTATAATGATCCAACGTACCAAGAATTTGGCTCGAACAATATCATATAAGTTAATGACTCCTTCTCTGTGCATATAACTGTTATCAGTTGTCCGATAAAATCACTCTCTGGCTTTTACACTCTTCATATCTATTTCGAATAAAGCCATCCTGTCTGCAATTTTGCAGAGCTCTTTTTTTGTATTTGTCTTTAGTGTTCAAGAATCTACGAACTTGGATTATTGCAACGATTATTTAAAAAATGCAAAAATCTTAATCACTAATACATTTAAGGCGTTTAGAAGTCACTCCAAGTCAACTAACTCCATCAAATTAAAGTGTTCAGTATAAACAGTTAAAATTACGTATCTATAAAAAAAAACTATTATTTGTTTAGCATATTTTAATTAATCTCATCAATTTTCTTATAATGAAAAGTAACTTTTCAGAAATATATAAATAAATAAATAAATATATATATAAATCAGTATCCCTCTGTTTAAGAAAAAACCCAATTTGTATGAAGTTAGTCATATTGCCAAATGAAATGTATTTAAAAAATTCTGAGTGGTTTGAATAAAGATAGTTTTACCAAAAAATACGCGCAAAATGTAACTTATTTACATGAAAACGTAATCAATATTATTAGAAGTAGTAAAATTGATTCCCTAGATTTTGGAAAAAGTTCATAAATTACACTCAAGTATACAAATTATTCTATTTTGAGTAAACGATACAATCTTCTCTCACTGTAAGGTTCGGCTTGCGGGATATCTCTTTCAGTCTTTATAATACTCGTGATGAACAGGAGGGACATTTTTCAAGAGATTTATCACATACATCTTTTTTGCCATAGTATTGATGTTGGATAAAGAATATCTTGTGGAATATTAGAAAAGTTTTCTAAATTCTGTCCGTTTTTATTTTTTATCTTTAAATTTATTTTTACAAAGGAATTGGTTTTATGAAACTACACTGTAAAAAAAAATCTGGAAACCTACGAATCTAGTTTTTGTAAAGCTACAGAAATCTGCAAGCTTACTAAAATTTTATATGTAGCCTGGTATTCTTTTTACCACTCGCATTGTACAAATACATGAAATATCTTAGCTTCACCTGTCAGCCAATCAGAAAGGGCTTCAGTGGTGACGTAAGGACTATTCACGCAGCCACAGAGCCGAGTAATGCATCCATCTTGAATCTGGTATCGATAAAAATATTTCTAGTTAGTAAGTAAATTTTTAGTCTATATGATTTAAATTTTATTATATAAATGTTTGATTTTTAGTTATTAGCAAGCTAATCTTCCTAATTATTCGTTAAATCTGTGTTTATTGCAAGTAAAAAATTTCTAATGTTTTATAAAATAAATCAAATTTACCTGCTCTTTTTCTGAATTTCATTTCTCTTTTTTGCTCCCTTTTCCGCAGTACCAACATTTAAAGTGTTTAAAACTTACTTTAAAAAAAAATATTACTCTATTTTTATTTTAGCGAATAAATTCCATTAAACATTCGTTAAATCGTATTCATTTCATTAAAACTTCATATGAATTTCACCCTTAAAATTTTGTTCCCGAACTTTCTTCACACAGTAACAGTACTCAATATTTAAAACTCTTTAAAACAGCTTAAATTAAAATAACATAAAATACAATATATGTTCTATGCGTTATTTTATTGTCATAATAAATTATCAATTAAGGCATTTCTTCCCCCCCCCCCCCCAAAAAAAAAATATCATTTCCCCGTTCATCCACACTCCTTGCGAAACTTTAAGAACACACAGAAAGTCTTTAAAAGTCTTTATAGCCCAGTGGTGGAGGAGGGGAAAAAAGCCGAAATCGGAATTAGTTAATGGAAAGCTGAAAATTATTTAAATTCATTTATTTTAGGTCTAGAATGAATGTATTAAGTGTTCCCCTCTTGCTATGTGCGCGTTAAAAAATGGGTACAAATTGTATAATTGAAAAACACGATTTTATTGATTACCATAAAATATCTAATGAAAAATAAACTTATCAAAAACATTGTTAATGCAATGTTTTAAAATTCTGAATAAAATGACAACCGATATTTAACATTTTTGTTGAATTTTCACAATTCAACAATTGGATTCAACTTCATTCAAATATTGCCTAAATCACTAAACAAAAGCTTTCAGCGCGAACAAAAGAGGTTATCAGTATATACGTGATTGTTATTATGTAAATGTAATTTTTAGTTATTGATGCATTATTTAGGATGGATATATTGAGATTTGTGGCTTAGCCTCTTGATTGCGGGTTATAGACCAGAAATTGTATATGAAAGAAAGGACGAAGTCTGATTTAATTACGAGAAATCCAGAAATTGTTTTTATTTCCATCGACATAGAATAGAAATGAATCTACTATGTTTCTTTCTTTTGCTAGATGATCTACAAAAAAATTAACTTAAAAAGTACATCCTTTTATAATTTTTAGAATATTTCAAAAATGACTCGTAAATGATGGCAAATATTGTTTATTATTTCCAATATGAAATGGGTGTAGCTCTTAATATAATATATATAGAGTGAACAACAGTACGTGTCTATTAGAATTAAGGAAATTGAAAATAAAGTGCAAGGATGGGAGAGGGGGGGGGGTGCGGTAGAGCGACAAATGAGTGTGCATAAGACTATCCCCTAGAGAAATTCAAAGTCAACGAATAGCGCGATTTAAACTTTATATTTTGTGTTAAGGACAAATATCGGTCTAATTAAATGATTTTCGACTAGTATACAAGAATCTTCATTTAAATTCATAAAACTTTAAAACCTTAGGAATATTGAAAAAAAATTAGTCTTTAAGTAAAAAATCTTTCGTTTAAACCAATGATTTAAGTCTGGGGGTGTGAATTGAGAAATGAAATGTAAAACATCTATCATTCATGCACCGTTTTCTCAATAATTACTAAATGTATTCTCAAAATATGCAAAATAAAATCCTTACATAGTTACAAAAGCATCGTGAAGGCCTCAACAATTTAAAAAATGTACACGTATGTAACAAATGGAGAAATAGCGGATGGATAACTTGAAATCTCCTAGTTTAGAGCTTTAGATTAGCGATTAAGATAAAATTTTGAAATAGAATTGAGACATTTTTTTTATTGCGAATTTCAAATCTAAGAAATTTGTATTCACAATGGTTTCTATAGACTTAGTTGTTTTAGAATATAGTTAAAATAATTTTTAATAAAGTATATTTTCACTCTATGTACATATTTTCTAACGTTCATCTAGTACGTGGGTAAAAAGTCAGCACATTAATTCTAGACCTAAACTGAAGAGATCAAAACAATTTCAAGTTTTTCCCTAATTATTTTAAGATAAACCTCTTAACCACTGCGGTTAATCTTTGAAATAGAATTGTGCCATTAATGTTCAGCAAAAATATTAAATATAAGTGCTCATTTTACTCGGAATTTTAAGCTTTACAACACTTATAGTGTTTTTGATAGTTAATTCTTTTGAGATATTATTGTGGCATTAAACTGTAAATCTAATATATTTCTAACGCTCCGCTAGTATGAGAATAAAACTTACTATATTCATTGTAAATCTAAACTGAAGAGATTAAACCTATTTCCTTCTTTCCCTTAATATTGAATTCTACCATACAATCACTGGGCTATTAGTAACTAATAAATTTTCATTAATGTAAATAAGTCATCTAATACTCCCCCTTTCTAAAAAGAAAAATAAATCGCTAATTTTTTTGCCCCCTCAACACATAAAATTTAAAACCTTAAGTCATTCTTTAAAAAAAATTTCTGATCCATTTCTTTATTATAAGAATGAATAATAGGTCATATCAATAAAATCCAAATAAAAATCACTCCCCCTCTCGCCTTACAAGCATACAAAATTTAGTGTTTTACCCTAATTAATTTTCATTTTTTTCTCTAATTGTAAGTCTTCAATAAGTTATATTATCAATCGTTTGAAATATCCCCTTCCCTTTCTTCAATAATAAAAGAAAATATGGTTATCTTTGTCTCCATTCTTACTCGTTGAATTAAAAATCTTTAAAAGTCTATTTTTCTTCCTGCTGTATTTGTTACTTTATTTTGATAGCAGTTAAACACCTTAAATCTTCCCTAAATCGCTCAACCCAAGATATTGTTACTTAATAAGGGAGAGTGGGGTGGAATGGGACAGTACATTTTTCTTTTTATATTCCATTAATAAACATTTCATCAGTTACGTATTCCATTAAGCAAAAGCATTCCCAATCTTCAGTTGAATAAAATAGCTGATTTACATATGCTTGCAATTGTAAAAAGGAAAAGAATATTTTAAGAATAAAAAGTAAATTTGCTATATGTTTTTATGCTTTCTGCTATTAACACTCCGTAGGGCGCGTCTCAAAAGTTGCCCCGTCGGGCGCCTTGTACTTGGCAGATACATTCTGTATTTCAGCATCATATATTGTTTAAAAATGACTTTTAAAATATTATTCATCGTCACTTATTTCAAACTGTTCAGAATTTTCATTGTAATCGCTAAATAAAATTTTATGGGCAATTTCTATGTCTTTAGGGTTATTCAAATCAAAAAACCGTTTAGTATTTATCATTTCGAAGCCGAAAGATAAACAGGAGAGACTGAGGTATTCACATATTCTAACCTAATATCAGTGGGAAAGTAACTACAAACGCTATCGGGCGCATGTATCTAATAGATACAAATCCTTAACAAAACACGAAACCGGAAATTCCTATCGACAAAAATGTGAAACCACTGCATTCCAGGGACGGAAATGACAGGAAAAACAGATACTGTGAAGGTCAAGGTCGTAAAACTCCCTTTTTTTTCAAAAACGACAAATGTCTTACGCATGTATTTCTCAGATACAGCGCGCCCGATGAAGTGTTAATGACTTGTTTATGTAAATAAGTAATTGTTTATCTATTTATAGAACATTATACTGCTAATCATCCATAATTTAAACTATATCTAGTAGCAACATTTATGTCCATACAAGAAGTTTAACATAAAGTACAGGGAGGAATGGGACATACCAGTAAAGGAAGGAATGGGACAATTCCAATTTTTTTCACTCTTATTTTTTCTCTTAGTTGCAGTTCCGTTAATTATAAAATCGTTTCTGAAAATTATGTTTCTCCCATAATTTCTTTTATATTCCGATAATTTCAGAGCTTTAAGTGAGTAGTTCAATTGCATGTCTGTTAATTTGTTTTATTTATATTATTTTAATTACTCATAGAGGAAGTTTTTATTTTTATGTAAAATTAGCCGTATAAAAGGATGAACTCTTTATGTTGTTTTAAGAACAAATTAATCTTTGGGGTTGTGCAAATATAATGTTATCATTTCAGGAGGGAGGAGGTTTGTCTTTTGATATAAATATCATTTCTGATCATCAATTGTTTCTCTTTTTATTTGTAACATGGTCTTTAGTACAAAGTAGTACGTTATTTTTATAGCCTGTTACATTTTTTTTTTAACACAAAGTTATTAAAATCGCTAAATTATTATAAATTTATTTAACTCCGAAATATAGCATACTGTAACGTTTAAAATTCTTATTTTTCGTCATATGTGTATGCATATATAATCACAGTTCGAGAAACAGTATAAAGTGTATTTGAAATTAAGCTTGTGCTTACTAATAAATAAAGAGAAAGAATGTTGTCTTCGTTTTTTGATATGAATTTCTATATGCTCCCCACCCATCTCCGTTGTGTGCAAGTACAATAAATCTTTATTACTATTGAATGTATTATGTAACAAAAAGGTATCATGAGATTCATTTAAATAGTATTGCTTTTAATTGTTATGTGATATCAAGTTTTTTCATATGAAAAATATTTTATCAACTTCTCATCATTTGATCATAAAAATATGCGGAAAATAAATGAAACAAGTTTTGTATGTCTTTTCGAGCAAAATAAGTTATAGGAATCCAAATTTTCAACACTTTGATACCGATATCATTAACGGGGGGGGGGGGGGGGGGGGTGTTCAAGTGATGATAACGTATGAATCGGAAGGAGAGAGGGGATCCAAAATTAAGAAAAAGTTGATAAAATTATATTTGCACAGCCCCTTTCGAAAGCGAGCTCTACGCAATACAGAATAATTAAAAAAATATTTCAGGTTTCAAAATTGTTTTTAAAACCATAGACAATCGGTAAGGAGCTATGCAACTATAATTATAGTTATATTGCATAAAATCAAGTGTACAAATTTATTTAAAACGTACGTAATATTAATTGTACAGTAACATACACAGATATAGAGAGACTTTTAACAATTAATTTTTTCAAAGATATTTTTTGAATATTTTATTTCTTCTGTTATTACAAAGTATAGGATTCGTAAAAAGTTTCGTCATATTTAGATATTTTAGGGGCCAGTTTTCCCGTTTTTACGAAATGTGAGCCTGGGACTCTATTTGCATGTGACACACATTTCGTGGGTACTCGGTCACAAGAACTAATGCACAGGATTTAATATTTAAAATATATATGTTTAATATAGAAATTAAGCCCAGTCTGTCTCTGATATAAATTGGTGATGATTAGTTTTTAATGTAAATTCTAGTTTTCAACGGTTTTACACGTTTTAGGGGTCAGATATACCAAAAAACTTGTTTTTACTAAATGGCTGTATGTATGCGACCTAAATTTCGTGGGTGCTCTGTCTCAAGAACTAATTTACAGCTTTCAATAAAAAAAATATATTCATATAGTCCTTGTTATAAATTGATTCCGATTTTTCTTTTTCGTAAACCGTTCAATAGATTTTGTTGCTGTTCTACTTTTTTTTGAGATTTCTGCAACAACTCTACCTGAATGCATAATGTACGGATTTTCATCAAACTTCAGATTTAGTTTGTCCCTAATATCATTTGGTGTTTTTTTATATTTTGGCGTAAATCGCTCAATATATGGCGCTGATTTGCTGAATTTTTCACAATTTGCACAATAGAGGGGGGGGGGGGATCTGCATAATTTCCGCAAATTCTAATCTTATGAACTAACGCACGTATTTTCATCGAACTTCAGATTCAGTTATATGTTGACACCAGCTAATGCAGTGTCACCGTTGCAGGTTTTGGTGTGGATCACTAAACAACTAGAGCTTTTATGGTGCATTTCTTACGCGATTTTACCGATATTCATATCTTAAGAACTAATGCACGGAATTTCATATCATTAGAATTTTCACGATGGGCATAAATTGTCTTTCAATTTTGGTACTTCGATCAATTTTAAAATAATATTATGTATGAGATAGAAGAAAATTGTAGGATTTGGAATTGTGGTATAAGGTATTTCCGCTATTTTACATTCTTAAAAAACTTGACATTATCAACCAAACTCTTTGAATTTTTTTTTTTTTTTGTGTTAAAAACAAAAGATATAGGAAGCCTGGGTGAAAAAAATATTGATATTTAGTGGAAAAGAGCTGGTAAGATTTTTACTGCGATAAAACTCTCAGGTTTTAACAAATTTTGTCAAAATTTTCACATTTTATTTTGTAAAAAAATATTTCTAATTGTCGAAATGTTACGAAATTTTCGTAGGTAATGCAAGTATGGTTTATTGAAGTGCTCTAAAAAGATGTTAAAATATAGAAGTTTAGTTACATTTATATGAAGGAAAGTACATATATTTAATAAACATATGCTTTCCTTGTGGTTTGAAGTGATATGCCTTCGCCAGTGCATTTGAGAGAGTTAAAATTCCATTAATTTTGTTAAAATTCAATTAATTTTTTATACATGTAAATATTAGAGGTATTTAAAATGGTTTTACGTAATTTTTATAAAATGTTAATATATAGGGAATAGTGGTGTAAGATAGTGGGAGGAATTGGACAGTAGGTTTTTCTCTTTATGTAACATTCTAAACATTTCATCAATCGCACGCTAGATGAAGCGATGGTAGCCAAATATTTAGTTGAAAAAAATTGTTGGTCTGTATAAGCTTACAATTATATAAAAGATTATTTCAAGAATCAAAAGTAAATTTACTTTTTATGCTTTCTGTATGTTAATGATTTGTTATTCATAGGTGTAATAGTTTCATTATTTATGGAACGTTACATTGTATATTATTATTTATTTAAAACAAGTCTAAAAGCAGCACTTTGGTTTATACAAGAAATTTAACACAAAAAAGGAAAGTGGGGAGGAATGGGACATGCCAGTAAAGGGAGGAATGGGATATGTCTTTCATTGTTTTAAATGAGATGAATGTAAATTCCTAACATGCAAACATATTTAGACGGTAATATATTAATTATAACATTGATAATATTTTCATTAACTTCAAAATGTAAATAATTTGAATTGATAAATTTTTAATGTTATCTATGACTAACAATCCTGAATTTCCATTTACGTTATGAAGATCCTGGAATTCTATATTATGCCACATACATTATATCAATCTACAATCTTTATTAGATTATATATCTAGCCGACACTTGATTATTTGTGCCTTATAGCTTTATTTTATTGCGATTCGATATATCTCTGTTAGTGGTGAGTTATAGGGCAGATATTGAAACTTACAATTTCCTTAATTATAAAATACCTTTTGTATGTTTTGTTTCTATGTTGTTCAAGAACATTAAAAGCTGTTTCACCTTGCACTCTATAAATTGAAATTTATGTTTTAAAGTTAATTAAAGTTGATTTTCTAAGTTTTGTAAAAAGTGTCGCACCCCACTCCAATTTCCTCTAAAATAACAAAAATTGTAAATACCCAAATACCCTAATAAATGGGCCTGCCAAATGATGGCTGTTTGCATATATTCGAAGGTTAAGCTTTTGTATTACAATGCATGCCTATTGGCATTATTTATTGGGTAAAAAGGCGGATTGTGTTTCAGCATTATTTACTTATAAGACATGCCGTCAAAGACCAATGGCAACATACAATGCTAATGTTTTTTTTTAAATCTACAACGTCAACATTATGGGTGCCTTCAGGACATCATTTTAATTTATACATATTTAGCATTTGTAAAGCATATTCAATATTTTTTATGTGTTAGAATTCCACCTATCAATGGATTTTTGTATTTTTATTCCATAAGTTACAAGAATGCCAAGCCTTTATAAAAAAGACCTTTTCAATATGGTTTTACTAGCTCATTTTAGATGAAATTAGTAATGAATAATGAGAGCAATTTACAATTTATTGATGCTATGTCAGTAAATGGAAAAACCTCAGATGAGAAAATCCTATGACTGCATATGCGACTTTAACGTTGCCAAAATGCCGATCATCAGCTTTAATTTAGAATTCATGGTTTTTCTTCATCTTGTTAATTTTTAAATAGTTGTAATATTCAATTATTCAATACGAAGATAAATATTGGCTTTTCTATAATATTATAGTCATTATAAGTTTTACTAAATTTTTCTTTCTTTTTTATGTTAACATCCAACTTATCATTTTAGATGCAGGAAGAAGGTGAAGTTCAATTTAAAAACAATGCCAGCCATCTTGACGATGAAAGTAGAGGAAAAAGAAGCACTATTATGACTGAGAAAAATCTTGTGAACCTCATTCTGCAGCATTGAAATTTTACAATTATTTTATTGCAGTACAACTTTAAATTCATTTTCTGATATTATCCTCAAAAATATTCTTTAAAAAGTATGCAATTCATAGGCATTTGTATAAATACTAATTATGTAATATTTGCAAAATGTGTGTCACATTAAAAACATATTTTTTATTATAATGAATTAAATAGTTATTTAATAAAATTTATTCATATTTCATTGTATTTTGTTATTTAATCATATTACATTTATTGGTAGTAGAGATATGCATATTACATTTATATCGAAGACGACAGCTCATAATATTTTCCAAATCAATATGTGTTTCTTTTTGTTCCCATTCTAGATTTCTACTTTTAGAAAGGTTGCTAGTAAACTCTGATTATAACATACTGATAAACATTAAAAAGTGCGAAACCTGCCCATAATTATAGTTGATAAGTCAAAGATGCATTTTTGTGTACATATGTTAAGGTGTGTATATTATCTCTCCTATATGTAACTATTTAAGTTAAAGATTCTAATTCCAGAGCAATATTAACCACAGAAGAACTCTACTAAATTCATACATGTTCGACCCATTCTTCCGGATCTTTTAGCCAGTTTAGAGTTTTAAATTTGTGATCCTATCAATAATTAAGTTTTTCCTCTTTAATATTTTAATTTGAATCAAAACTCTCAATTAAATAAAGTATTAAAAATGCATAATGTATTAAACGTAGGTGGTGAAAGAAATTTGTGAGGAATAAGTCGAGATAAAAGACAACAAAAAAATTAAACGGAAAAAGATTCTAGTAATTAGTAAGAATTGTACGGCATATCCACCTGAAAAAATAATAACGTTTAAAAAAATTCTTAAATGTGACATTTAGATAAATTTGCAGATCTCTTATCTGTTTTGAACCATTGAATTAGTTATTCTGTAGTTTTTCAAAAATATGTAAAAAAAGACACTTGTTAATGAAATTCATATGACCATAGAACTGAATAAAACACATTAAATACAAGACTACTATATTTTCACTTCTAGCATTCTAGTTTAGAAGCACATTCGCATAAAATGAACGGGCAACGTTTTTTCATGATATAAAGATTTTCAAATCATTTATTGGATTAGATGAGGCTCAGTGCTTTATATGTATAAATTAAGCACCGTGCTTAATCTAAAATCATAATATTTCTTTTAGGTATATTTTAAATCTCAGTTATGATACTTTATTTACATTATTGTATCTATTTGCTTTTTTTAGTTTAACTAAAGGCCGTAATATCTGCTTCAGGTTATCTCCTCATTTAGTGCTGTTGCTATAATGCTCATTTAATTAAAAAAAATGATTTTACACCTATTTAAATATCTACAGTGAAACTTTAGTGAGTTTTCTCATGCGTATGTCAGTTGCTGTTATAATACTGAAACACATGTTAGGCCATATTGCTTATTTTACATCGAAATATTTTGATACATGAGGAAAACTCCACTCTAGATATTTAAAACTGTAAAAATGTAACTTTATATAGAAAAAATACTATAATAACTCCAATTAATTTAAGTATTAGCATAAAAAAAACAATTACGTAAAATCTTTTCGGAAAATTGCTGTAAAACATTAATAATAAAACTGCAAAAAATTTGTGCAGTTACAAATACATTTTGGTAAGTGCAAATAAAATATTTTAAATACAATGCTAAAAAAGCATTAACAAATTTACTGTATTAACACTTGTACTGTTGTAAAGAGCTTTCTGGCGAAAATACAAAATGTGGCTTAAATATAATACTAAAAAAATTTTGGTAATGTTTCGAACGGTACCTCATTAAAATTACTTTTTTTGATAAACTACATAAAAGGTTTAAGATGCAAGCATAAAAACCCATAGTAAATGTGCCATAAAGTCACTTGCAAATGTGCAACAATATTCTCAATAAATATACTACAAAATGTTTTGTAAGAGTACTACAAATCATTAGAAAACTCTCTAAAAATTCGTAAGTACGTTTACTAAATAATTATCAGTAAATTTATGAAAATATATATAGTGATCACTCTAAAATATCGCTAGTAAGCTTACTAAATAATGTTTAGTACATTTATAAAAACTAATATGAGAACCTCCCTTACAAATCATTAATAAATTTACTAAATAATCAGTAGTAAGTTTACAAAAAGTTCTTTAGAAAACTCCCTGACAATTCGTTACTGCATATACAACATAATCACTGGTAAATTTACGAAAAATTCCTTACTAAACTCCTTGAATAATCTTTAGTAAGTTTACTAAATAATATTTAGTAAGCTTACAGACAATTCTTTAGGAAACTCACTAAAAAATCGTTGGTATGTTTACTAAACAATATTTAGTAACAGTAACTAAAGCAACTTTTGTAATTGTACATGATTTTCTTCTGTTGCGGTTACATGAAAAGTTCTAGGCATCCCAGTTTCCTAGAAAATTCTTAGTAACCTTCCAGAATTTTTTTTACAGTGTACAACAACTGATATGTCAATTTTATTTTTGAGATTGACTGTATCTTTCCGTTTGCATTTCGTCTTATGTCATTTTTAATTTTACAACTATGAGTCTGTCCATCAGAAGAAATGAAAGGTTTGAACCATTGAAAGCTTTTAGTAAAATATGTTTTACAAACCTGAACATTATCATTCTTGATTCGCGGAAGAAAAGATCTCGAAGAAAAAATGAAAAACTGCGTCTCCTTTGATGTTTTGACTGATTAGTAAGTTTACAACTCATGATATACTTTTTTTATTTGATACAACCATTAAGAAATATGGTTTAAGCACTATAAAATGATTTAAAAAAAAGTTCCCCTTTCATCTTTTGATATATTCTCATTGCAGTTTCTTCTACTACAGTACTTGCTTCTACTTTACGGTCTAATCAAATTTTATATACTCTTTAAAGACTCTTTTCTTATGAGGTACTCTCTTTTAATTATCATGGTTTCTTTTACGTGTAATGGCCGCTAATATGTTCCGGCCGAGACCTATTCTCAAAATCTCAAAGAGCAAAGCTATTTCATTCCTCAACAAAGGCATTTATTATTCACTTGTTGAACACCATCAGAATCCAAATTATCTGAAAGAGTTTCATCTAATCGAGATGAAGGATTATTATTACGTAGATTTAATTTTGAATCAGAGTCAATGTTGTCGACAAAAAATCCTTTTCGCTGCTACGCTCCCTTATTTTGAAGTATTTCTTATTTGAGATAAAAACAATTAAGTAAACATCACAAAAGAAGTGAACATTATTCACAGTTGCTGTTAAAACAATTCACATAATTAGTTCAACAATAATTATAAGAAGTTGTACAATAAACATCAGTTGTCATGAACATGGAGTTAATCACACTGGGCACTGAAACACCTGGCAAAATTTCCAGTTGCCAAAGCAGATAGTGCATTCTAGGAACAAATCATTGAACTATCGGTTTAGTCGTCAAGGCCGCTGAAAAGTATTTATTATTAAATCCCAACTATGTTGCTACCTGATATTCTAAAAAATATGGAGTTAGTCGGATTGACTTCTGAACGTCTCATTTCACCACGAAAATGTTTTCGCTATAGGCCAGGCTCTTCTGTATAAGCTCCCTCAACGAATTTTGCTTCAATTAACTCAAAATCTCTCGAAAATTTTAGCTCAGAGATCAGAAAAAAAAATCTAGGGCCCTATCAGGCAAGTAAGATGCTAGGTCGTTGTCATTTTTTCGTTTTTGGCCAAGAAACTCTTGCACAATGATAACATAGTGTGATGGTTCATTATCGTGGTGAAAAATCCACACGAAATTTTGGTGATTTTAAAATGTGCGACATGCGAAATTTTATTAAAAACACATAATTTAAGAAAACTCATTGTTAAACTGATTTCTCTATTGTCAAAAATAGCAGAACACTAAAAAGTAATGGCTAAAAATAGAAAAGCGTTTAGGACATTAAATTTTAAAACGTCAATTTTGGGTTATTAGTTTTTCTCAATCTTTAAGTGTTTCTGAGCAATATTATAGTAAATAAATAAATAAATAAATTAAAAATAAATTAAAAAAATTAAAAAATAAGATCAAATAATAAAAATAATAAAAACCCATTCAAAAGTCTGCATTATTTATTGAGTTATAATAATTTGAAGAGTTTACAAGCCATAGTAAAACAAGTCCATTAAGAAAAAAAATGAGATTGTCCATTTAGAAAATGCATGAAATTCCTTCTGTTCACTAATCCGAATGAACCATGCGGATTCTGTTTTCACATGCTTCATCATATATGTTATATGTTTACACACTTGATTTACTGTGGGAGTGGATAAAACAGATTTTATGCACTTTCGAAATAGAGTGCTTAAAAAATCATTGATTTGGTCTATTATGGTGTACAATGGTAAATATTTGAGTACTTAAACTTTAGTAAAATTTGAGTTTGCACTCATTGTTATTTTAAACTATCAAAGCTACAAGTTTTTAAAAAATTAATCACATATGCCATAATTTTTTTTCAAAGTTTATGCGCTAAAACCATAATAATTTACATATTTTTTGTTTGTTTTTTATACTTGAAAAACCGATAACAAAATCGATTTTTTAAAATTACATATTAAAAATCAATTTTAAACATTACTTTTTGTAAATGTTTTGGCTTTAAAAAGTGTGTTATGATTCTACTTTAAACATAAGTTCTTTTCTATATGCATAATTTCCATCTTTATCACGCGCACAGTACTTAATTTTTTTTGAAATAGGGAAGAGCGGGGCACGTTTGAACATTTTTTTAGAAAATCAATATATTTCTTACTTGAATTATATTTATGGAGTTTTAATTACTATATAATAAAAACAATGCATTTCTTCATCATATGAACCATAAATTAAACATTTTACAAAAAAATTAAATAAGTTGTGAGGATTTAAAAAGTTGAAAGATTTTTGTTCAAACCTGTCCCATGTAGGGGTACCTTTGAACAAGCAAGGGACATTTTTGAACAAATGAATAAAATATGAAATATTGAGAGTTTTTATTAAAAGTTGCATATGTTACGGAAATATAAAGTAATATGCATAAAATTAAATACCTTCATTTTGTTGAAATTACTAATTTTGTTTTGTCATTTAGCCAAACTTAAAGCCATCAAAGTTGATGTCAAAACTCATTGTTGATAAAACAGAAAGTGTCCCTTCAGTTGTGTTTGGTTGTGAAAACTTATAATATCCTTGAAATACATCAATGTGATATCTTATGCTTCTGGAAAATAAAAAATTTTTATTAACTTTTTTTTTTTTTTTTTTTTTTAGAGACCCAATTTAAAATTCTGTTTTATCCGTTACGGAACCCAGAATCTATGTGTGCAGTAAGAGGAATTGTTAGCAGTATAAGTCCATGTTCTTTGACATTCTTAATTAATCTTTTTTCACATAAAAAATACTAATTAATGACATTTAGATACATTAAGAACTCTTTACTTCATAGTTTTAAGTGCTCTTTCAATTATTTCCATTATTATTTATCACCAGTTTATTCGGTGTTTTTTCGCTGTTCAATGGTGCCCCATCACATGGAGTTCAACATTACAACAGTTTACTCAATTCGGCTAAAGAATTTGAATAAAACAAAGGTTATAAACTAAAGTTAACATCTTTGTTTAAGCATTGAACAATAAATTAAAATTTTAGGGATAGAAGTTTGTAAACAAAAATCTTACAACTTTATTTTCTTAAATTTAGATTGAAGAGGGAGAAAAATACATATCTTGTTTCGACAGTACTGTTCATATAAAACGGTACAGCTTTGTATAATATATAATTTGTATAGCGATATGATTTTTTAAATTGAAATTAAATATTATTTTTGTATATACAACACTTATTTTTCATTATAATATACTTAAAAATACATACTTCGGACAAAAAGAAAATTGAAAAATCTCAAGTGCGTGTTATTTGTGATTTAGGTTTTTGAAAATTGTATTTTTTTATTAAAATCGTCCCGACAATTTTAAAGGTCCCGTGTTACTTTAAAGATGGAATAATGACACAAAAATATAAAATAGTGTGTAGTGTGTTACAAAAAGTACACATTAAAAATTTTCAAATCAACATAATATGAAATTTAATGTTCCCTGTCTTCGTATGATATTTTTGAATTCTTTAATGTTTTTTCTCATTACGTACAATTTAAGTCAAATTAATCCACGGAAAACTGTTTAATGACCTTGCATATATTTTCCGGAATAAGGCAATTCTCGGAAATGAAGAAACTTAATTGAAAAGTGTATTTTATTTTGGTTATTAAGATAGAAATTCAGTGAAACTTCCAATGCTTTAAGGAGTTTGGCGATGCTTGGCGCCGTCATTCCACCCCAGCAACCCTGGAAAAATCCCGAATCTCATTTCGGTTTTTCCGCCACAATATTCGCATTTGATATTCCGGAGTGAACTTCTCTTTTCTCCTGAGTGTGTTAAAGTTTCGGAAATAGTGCTGTGTGTGGTATTTTATTAGAATTTAACTCGATGGTGGAATGACAGTATTATTGTTAGTTATAATAAGAATTTATATAATAATGATCATTGACTGAAAAATATAGACAAAAGATGTACCTAGATATAATTTTTGTTAAATATCTGACGTCAAAAACTTTTTAAATTGTTTAAACATAAAAAAAAAGTTATCATATTCTGTAAAACAAAATTTTTTAAAAGCAGTTCACTTATATTTTATAAAAGTTTTGTTTCAATACTTGCGAAATAAGGTTATTTATTTTCGCATAAGAGCGAAATTTCGTAAAAGGATTATATTAGGCTATATTTCATCGGAACAACAATAAAAAAAATTACAGTTATCGAACTTACTTTCTAACTGTAATGAAAATGCAGTATTCACTTATTATTTTTAATTTATCAACCTCTTTGTGTCGAAAATAGAATATATAATAATGAAAATATAATAATTCAATTAGTATATACTTATTCAACTAAAACATAACAATTTAATTAAATATATAAAAGTTTTGTAGAAATAAAATATTTCTAATTCTTAATGAATATTCCATATAAAATATTCGAAAATAAACTAAAATTTTCTACATAATTTTTTTAACTTTAGTGTAACTCACATATTTTCTTGAAAATGAACGAACTACTCAGAGATTTGTAAAGTTATTTTGTTCAAAGAAATAATAAGTGGGGTCTAAAAATTTTAGAATAAACCCTACAGAATGGAATATGAAAATTTCCTGGAAGAAACGGCTCTTGCATCACAAAACATTGAAACGTCAGGAAAACGTCAAAATGAAATGGACTCGAATTTCCATGATTTTGAAGAAAATACGACATCAAATGTCAGTGTGGTTGCTCATCTGAAATCAGAATCAAGTGAAAAAATTCAAACTACGATTTGGGCTCAGTTTAAAGGTAAGCTGGTGATTTGTAGTGTATTGTTAATACAATGAAAATCCAATTATCCTACTCCTAGCCATCCGAATTACCGAATTTCAAGGTCAATAACAAGAAATAAATATATTTTAAAAAATATATATATTATATATGATAAAACAAGCAATAACAATGAGTGATCATTCGAAAGGTATTTGGACATGACTTAGTTATATTGTACTCATAACTCGATAAAAATTATTGCAAAAACGTAAATTATGCACATATATGAATATATATGTATCTATATATATATGTAGGAGTTCTTTTCGCTAACAAACGATTTCGATGGACAACTTCCCTAAAATGTAGAAGCTTAATTCTTTCAAAGGCAAAGCTCTTCCAATGCTAGAATTTTAAAATGAATGAATGACACCAGAATTTACGAAAAAAAAAATATTTTCAAATAAGAAAAAACTATATTTCAATTATGCAATAAATGAAAATTCTTCTTGAAAAATTCTGTTATTCTTTGTTATTCTGTAATTCATTGGGCCATTTAGTAATTAAAATGAGGGGATTTCATAACAGTGTTGATTTCAGGGGGTGATTCGGCGGAAGGGGGGACATTCTCCCCCCCTCTCCCAGAGCAATGGGATGTCCACCCATGAATATTTGCGATTTTGTGTTTGCATTGGTAAAAAGCAATTTGCACCCCGGAACTGTACAATGCCCCCCCCCTCCCCGAAGCTGCAGAAATCCTTCCCGGGGAAAAGTGTCTGAACTCAACACTGTTTTATAAACACATTACTTGCCTTGAAACAGTTAAAGTCTCGTACATTTAGAATGCCGTTAATTTTTTGCGATAAATGAGTGTAAAATTTTCTATATTTCTTCGATTCTCATGTTTTTTCTTCTATTTTATTCCAATGCAACATATCTGAAATAATAGATAGTTTTTATATGTCTAGTATATGAAATAACGTATTTATTTGCGACATGTGGTGTCTTGCGACTGACGATTAGACATCCACTTGTAGCTTTTTTTCCAAAAATTTCTATCATGATTTAATATGTGTATTTCATTTATTAATCAATGCATAATTTTTTTGATTCCTATTATAATAGAAATTAATACTTGGTTTTATATAACTTGGTGATTTTTCGTTTTTCCTGTAGCAATTCTGTGGATTATTATTTGTTATCTGAAACTTTATTGTTCGAGTTTATTAGTTTTAGCTTCATATAAAGTACTTTCCATACAAATTAAACTTCTGCCATCTAAAAACTACAGACTTTTTTATGGATTTTGTTAAGTGAACTCGTTAGTTAAATATCTTTTAATTTTCAAAAATAATGTAAATATATATATATATATTCTATTTCACTTCAACTGTTTTCAATAAGATGATTGTAAAAATACTGGTGTCATTGGTTTATTGTATAGTAATATATGAATTACTCTGGTTATATAATGTCCATTTATCCATATATTTCTTAGTAATTTGGTAATCTGCCTTCTATTTCTCTTCAAACTTCAACTGTTTTTAATAATATGATTGCAAAAATACCGGTTTCATTGGTTTATTTAATGGTATTGTCTGAATAACTTTGGATGTATTTATAAAAGTATTTATATATATATATTCATTGTTCAATAAATACATGAGTTTAAAAGTATTAAAATTTCAAAAAGAAGGTGTATACAGTTAATACAAAATCCTGAACTACAAACTTAGAATAATATAAAAGCGTATTCGATAAATTATAAATTCGAAAACAAGACTTTTAACTACATAATTTTCAATACGATTTTTTTATTTTTATAATTTTGAATTCATGTATTTATTGAAGAATACAGTATGTTATATTTTTTACGAGCTACTTTTAAGCGTGGATGAATACAATAATTTTTCATGTAGTATTGGATAAATTGTCTATGCATTTTTTTATTCTAGTGGAAATCAATGTTAAGTTTGAACTGAATAGGAACTTTTATGTTTGGATAATTTAGATAAAAAATCTATGTTTGGAGAGTTCTAATATGTTGTTTTTTTCCCCCATTTGATGTCATTTAATAACTTTACGTTATTATATCGGCATTTTTACGGATTGCTGCAATCATTAGAATTTCTGGATGACTAGGCGCGTTTTACACATAAAAAACAAGAAACGACAATACGATTTTTTTTAATTTTTGTCTTCATTTAACCTTTATACGAGACAATTTACGTTTCACAATTAGAGAATAAATAAATTTTTTTTTATGTTTTAACAAGAGAAAAAAATATTTGTAGATTTTATTAAAAGGTTAGATTTTAAAAGCACTTAATTTCTTAAAGTATATAGCGTCTGAGGGGCATCGGCTAATTTTTAATAAAAATAGTCCAATGATACAGCTAAAAGCATTCTTGTAATGATTATTGTGTTTTAGAGAGAATTATGAAAGAATATTCATTAGACAGTGTTATTTACATTTGTGAACAAAAAATATTGTTGTTTCTTTTTATACATTGAAAGTTCTCTATATATTACATGAGTATATACTACATAACAAGTATATTAGTCTATGAAGGGCACATAAGCATGTAAAATGGATATGACAATAGAAGATCAAAGTTATAAGTTAGAGAAAAGATATGTGAATATAACGTAAAACGACTGGATGATCTGTTTTATTTTTTTTTTCATTACTCTCGTTATTGGAGCAAACAACAATAAAAAAATTAGGTTTTAAAAAGCCATGAAATTAACAATTATATGTGTAAAGAATCACTAAAAATGAATATATTTATAAATTATTACTTAAAAAATAAATTCTTGGGGAAATCTATGTTTACAATTTTTGATTTTATTACTTAAAAAAAGTTATTAAAAATTTTGGGCATCAATTTTTTTTATCAGACAGTTATCCAAGAAAATGATTCGAAACGAAATTTTAATTAAAAATTAATTAGTTAATAAACTGTTATTAGTACCTCGAGCGCTTAGTAAATAAACATTCCTAAATTGAGATACAGATTTGTTGTAGGATATATGCAGATTGCTCTTGGGACATACCGAGCAGTTCAAGCAAAAGTAAAAATGCATTGAAGCAATTAAAATAGTATTAATGTATACACAGCAAAAAAAATTTACTAAGAAAAAATTCTCTTCAAATACAGGTAGATTATCATCACTACTTCTTTTAAAAATACAAAAACAAACTTTCACTTCCATATTATGTAATGCAAAATATTTCTAATTTTTTAATTTATACGAGTTACTGCTGTTAATTCTTCCAAAATATTGATTTCTCGAAAACAGTGTAAAAGAGCATATTTCTTAAACATTTAAAAAAATTAACAAAAAAAAATTCTTATGATTATGGTTTTTATGGCTAAATATGTGATGAAATTTATAAATAGAAAAGTATAATATATAGTCATTATTTAATTATTAAATAATGAAAAAAATATTTAAATGCGTGATTTGCAAAATTTAAATAAATTTCTTAATATTAAAAAACAATGAATTAACAGCATGCTTATGCTAAAGTGTGTTTTATTTAGATAACTTTTGAAGAAATCTGAGTTTAAACACTTGAAATTTCACTCATTTTTACAACTACGGAAATATAGCGATATTTTCCAAAAAAGACGAAATACGTTACAACAAAACTAGTCGTTGGGGTACCACCGTAATACTTACCCATCAAGGATATGCATAATATAAAATATGAAAATAAAACGCATGTAAACTATTTATAAAATGCATCGCAATTCCAAAATAAAATTTAAACGCATATTTAAATGGCTTTAATATACATAGAAATGCTCTATTAATGAATTGCTGATGAGCGAATTTCGACTAATTATATAAAACGCCAAAATTCTCAAGTAGTACCGGATGCGTAAAAGAAACATCCTTTTAACTCCAAAAATATAGTCACATTAACTGACAATTTACTGTGACGGATTAAGCGTCTCCTTTTCAATTAAATTATATCTGGGTCATTCCATGTCAATTCAACCAATTTTTCCCCCATTTGTAACCCGACCCACAGGGATTTGGATGAAACTTTGTGTGCACATTAATTCTATCATCAAATGATTCCATCAGAAATTTTTTCTTCCCAGACCTCATAGTTAGTGAGATATGGGGGGTCCAATTCTAAGGTTTTTCTCAAATCGCACATTTCTGAGTCTGTATTCTGAGATTGCAGTTCCATCTTCAAAAAATTGTTTCTCTCTATCTAAAACATGAATCATCCTAAAAATATCACAATAAGAAGATAAAAAGATGCAGATTTTAATAAAAAATATTTAAAAAATTTACTAGTAATATTTAGGATAAAAAAAGTCAGCCAAAGTTGAAAGTTATGGTTATTTTTCCAAATTTTTGTGACTTCACGAGAAAGGCTGTACACAAAAAGGCAAATTAAATTTCCAATTTCTTTTTGTTTTAAATAAAAGTTTTTACTTTGGGCTTTCTTTCTATGAAATAAAAATGATGTGTTTCGCATGGCTTATGCAAAAATTTTGGGTACTTTCCAATTAGCTGGATGAAAGCTTTATTTTTATATATTACATATGCACACAAAAAAGCAAATGAAATTTCCCATTTCTTTTTGTTTTAAATAAAAGTTTACACTTTGGGCTTTCTATCTATGAAATAAAAATGATGTTTTTCTCATGGCTTATGCAAAAATTTTGGGTACTTTCCAATTAGTCGGATAAGTGCTTTTTTTTTACATATTACATATGCACACAAAAAAGCAAATGAAATTTCCAATTCCTTTTTGTTTTAAATAAAAGTTTACACTTTGGGCTTTCTATCTATGAAATAAAAATGATGTCTTTCGCATGGCTTATGCAAAAATTTTGGGTGCTTTCCAATTAGCCGGATGCGTGTTTTATTTTTACATATGTACATATGTATAGATCTATATAAATGCAGATGTATTATACATGTACATATGTATGTATATATACAGTATATTGATATATATATATGTGTAACACTGGTGCCCGTCTAACCGAAAAGTACCAAATTTTGCCTTGTTTTGAGAATCTGCACCAATTAAGAGGAAAAAATCTGACTAAGTTTAGCTATGGTACTTAAATAATTACTGGAATTTCTATGAGTTATTGAATTTAATGTTATTTGATGCATGTTTTTTTTTTTTTTTTTTTTTTTTTTTTTTTTTTTTTTTTTTAATTCTCAAAGTAAAGTTTAGGCTTTGTTTTTTCTGATTAAAAAAAATCTGACTGTAATAATTTTCCCATTAAATTTAGTGAATGGTCCATATATTTCATTTCGGTATTTAATAATGGGCATTTTTTGATAATCTAAAGAATCTCTTACTTTTATTTTCGATAATTAAACTCAAAACTGATTTTTTTTGTACAGTATAAAATAGAAAATTTTTTCTCCTCACATTTCCATTCTTTCTTTCGAATGCTTATATATTAATTATTTGTGTTTAAAAAATGTTCAAAACCTTGTATTTCTTTTCCTTGGTTAATTTTAATCAGTTTAAATATTTATATTGGCAAGTTTAAATACACAAATATTTAACAGAACTTAAATTTGTTTCTATAGTCTGAAAGATTTAATTGCACCTTCTGATAAAGGCAGGGTAATGTTCGTTAGTATGAAAGCAGATGTTTTGAAATCAAGTTAATCAAATTATTGTCATTCTGTTGTTTCTTATCATAGAAGAATGATTTAACTTTTACTGTGCTACTTAAAATATATTCTGATTGTTACATATTTTATAGTTTGTGATATGTATAAATATTTTTTCGCTTTATTGTTTTAATATGGAGCCTGATATTAAACCTTCTACTAGTCTTCAGGCTTGCAGTATTGTAATATTAAATGGTTTAGAATGTCACAAAACTAGCTATACAAATAACAGAGAAATAGACTACATTGATAATCTCTGTGATTCAGAAAAAGAACTTTTATTAGTTAGGACTATTGCATTTATAAAACAAAAATTAAGTGAAAACCGTTTGATTAATATATGTGAGCATCACAGAATTTCGCATTTAATGAAATATGAATTAAATAAATGTGGAGATCCATTTAAGCGACATAAAAAAGCAAGTGAAAAAAGCAATTAGGGCAATTAATAGAGATTTATATACGGCCGAAAAAGTAAACCAAAGTTGAAAGTTATGACTATTTTTCCGAAATTTTGTGAGTTTATGAAAAAGTCTACACAAAAAGGCAAACGAAATTTCCAGTTTGTTTTTGTATCCAATAACATTAAATTCAGTAACTCATAGAAACTCCAGTAATTATTTAAGTACCACAGCTAAACTTAGTCAGATTTTTTCCCCCTTAATTGGTGCAGATTTTCAAAACGAGGCAAAATTTGGTACTTTTCGGTTAGACGGGCACCAGTGTTATACATATATATATATATATATCAATATACTGTATATATACATACATATGTACATGT
This sequence comes from Maratus speculifer, assembly GCA_964019185.1. NCBI lineage: Eukaryota > Metazoa > Arthropoda > Arachnida > Araneae > Salticidae > Maratus > Maratus speculifer. The sequence continues at coordinate 271,370,014 of OZ025289.1, read as the reverse complement.
ATAATACATCTGTATTTAAATAGATCTATACATATGTACATATGTAAAAATAAAACACGCATCCGGCTAATTGGAAAGTACCCAAAATTTTTGTATAAGCCATGTGAAAGACATAATTTTTATTTCACAGATAGAAATCCCAAAGTGTAAACTTTTATTTAAAACAAAAAGAAATTGGAAATTTCATTTGCTTTATTGTGTGCATATGTAATATGTAAAAATAAAGCACTTATCCGGCTAATTGGAAAGTACCCAAAATTTTTTCATAAGCCATGCGAAAGACATCATTTTTATTTCACAGATAGAAATCCCAAAGTGTAAACTTTTATTTAAAACAAAAAGAAATGGGAAATTTCATTTGCTTTTTTGTGTGCATATGTAATATGTAAAAATAAAGCACTCATCCGGATAATTGGAAAGTACCCAAAATTTTTGCATAAGCCATGCGAAACACATCATTTTTATTTCATAGATAGAAAGCCCAAAGTGTAAATTTTTTTTTTAAACAAAAAGAAATTGGAAATTTAATTTGCCTTTTTGTGTACAGCCTTTTTCGTGAAGTCACAAAAATTTGGAAAAATAACCATAACTCTCAACTTTGACTAATTTTTTTTTTTATCCTAAATATTACAAGTAACTTTTTTAAATATTTTTTTCTTAAAATCTGCATCTATTTATATTCTTACAGTGAAATTTTTAAGATGATTCATGTTTTAGATCCAGAGAGACAATTTTTTGAAGATGGAACTGCAATCTCAAAATACAGACTCAGAAATGTGCGATTTAAGAAAACCCCAAGAATTGGACCCCCCATATCTCACAAACTATGAGGTCTAGGAAGGAAATATTTCTGATGGAATCATTTCATGATAGAATTAGTGTGTACACAAAGTTTCACCAAAATCCCTGTGGGTCGGGTTAGAAGGTCTGGTTGAATTGACATGGAATGACCCATCTTTGATTTGAAATTTGAATGAAATATGCGATCATGAAAAATCGAAAAATGTAAAAAACAGAGTTACACATATTTCGGCAACTAATAATCCGATCGATTTCGTTCTTTAAGCAAAATTTGTGTTATTTTATTGCCTTTTACGTCCACTCCTTAAAATAATAATAATAATAATAAAAAAAAAAAACGAAAATTTTTGTATACCTTTCATCAGAACGAATTTTTCGAGAGTCCGAAAAAATAGTTCCAGATAATCGAGGTTATTGATATTAAATAGGCTTCGTCCCATTCTTACATATTAAGCGCATACAAAGTTTCAAGTCTCTCAATTTGTTCGGGAGATAGAGGGGTTACAGAGAGACAGACAGGCACACAGACGGACGAACGGCAAAGTTGTTTTTCTAAAAATATGTTTTTCTGAATCTAAAGTATGTGAAACGTGTAAATCCATCAACAATTTTTTTCGATTTTCAAAACGATTGCAAAATTTACCCTATACTATGTATGATGGGTAAGTAAAATGTGTGAAATGTTATCAAGATCGCAAAGAATTCTTGATTTCTCTATAAAAATTTTTTGGATTTAGTCAAAGTATTAAAAAAGTAAATAAATTTATGAATGAAAGTAATATGATACACTTCTTAGCATACTTTTAAGGGAGACCAAACTGGTCTCCAGATGCGTCTAGTTAATACAGATAAGATGGTCTGGTGTAATAACGCCTGTCGGGGTAATAACGCCAAGTGCTAATATTTTGCATAATTATGAAAAATTCTGGTAAATGACACCCATGTGCTCTGTGCAGAATGGTTTTGAGTCATATAAATCGCAAAAAACAGCTTCAAGTTAATTTGTTTCATTTTTAGGCCTTATTGTTTTTACAAGCAACTAAAATTAACGCTTGATCTAAAATTTGCGAGATACGTTTTGTGATGTGAAGACTATATTTTATACGGAAATACTTTGTTAATTACATAAATTTGTAGTACATTTCATGGACTTTCAAAATATTGTTGAAGATTTTGGATATCTTCTCGAGATAATTTGTAATTTAAAATTTACAGCGCAATAACTATAAGGGTTAATAACGCCAATCCTTGGCATTAATACCCCGGTTGATTCCCTACAGTGACCGAGCTACATCCTAAATTATGATTTAAATAAACACAGTTAAAACTGTGTAATGTTTCTAATAATTCTATTTAAGTGGTTCTTTTTAAGCAAAAAGAAGCTCACGGTCTGATATTCTTTTGCCTCATCCTCCCTCCCCCCCCCCCCCCGCACACGCACCACACCTTTATTTTTCTTACACTTTCACAAAAAATTGAACATTTTCAATAGCTTAGAATGCAATTTGTCAATTTCTAAGTTTATAGAGTTTGTATTTTTAGAATTGGGCAATCTACATGCAATTATTCCATCTTATTTCAGAGTTAATCTGTTAAATTATTTTTTTCATATAGATAGTCAATGAGTTGCTGTATCAAATCATATATTTGTTTGAAAAATACAAACTAAAACTGAGCCGTGAAAATTGGTAGAACCTTAACGTGGCGTTATTACCCCAGGGTACCTTATTTAAAATTAAATATAGTTTGTAATAGTTTCTTGTTTTATTAGAAATCATTCATTTATATTTTTTAAAAATAGCACGTGTTTTAATTACATTTATTTTATCAGTTGTTATGAGAAAATGGCAACATTAATATATAATTACTAATTTTCCTTCACTTTGGGAAAAAAAAAAAGAAGTTGTCAAATTAAAGAAATGACACTAAAAACTACAAAAAAAGTCAATAAATAAAATGAGATGCAATTTTCAAACAAATTGAATTTAAAAGTATTTTTTCCTTATACGAATATCAGTTTTTAACATTATAAAGCATATATCCATATGCTTTATTTAACGCCTGATTTCTGTAAGAGAACGTTAATTTTTAGAGACGTCACTTTAAATGCCGGCTGAAAGAAATAGCATATCGCGCGCTAAAAAAGCCTTAGAAATAATATATATACAGTGGCGGTCAAAAGTTTCCGTCCAGCAAAATTTTTTCAGTTGATTTGTAAATATACCCATATGAAGACGAATCTCAAAGCGATACTTATACATTTTATTGACATATTAGTTAGGAACTTCGTTATAGAAGAACGTGTAAACATCAATAAATTTAACTGACAAAATTAAGTATAAAAGAAAACGCATGTTCTCAAAGGTTTCCGGCCACTTATAATTCTTTAGTTTTTCTCAATCCGTGAAGTGTTTTTTGGTTGTGTTTATGAATGAATCAATGTGTATAGCATAGTTTGAATTCAAATTTGAAAAGTTCAACAATTATTTTCCATAAATGAGTGATTAATTTGTCGCTAAAAGGCCAATCTTCTTGAGATTTGCGGCTAATTTATCGATCGGTAAAATCGACTGTAAACTATATTTAAAAATTATATAAAGATGGCCATGGCTTTCAGGACATTCAGAGGTCCAGGAGACCCGGGAAAATTATTATTCCTGTGGACAGAATTATCAGGAGAAAAACCATTGTTAAACCGCATGAAAATTCCGTTGCAATATACTGCGATTTACGGAATGGAAATATTGCTGGAATAAGTTTGTCTACCGTGTTATGATGCTAACGTGATACAGAACTTTATGGAAAAGTCGTGTTAAAAAATTTTCAGAGGTAAAAAAAATACAGACGTACCTTACTGGCATTTTCCAAGGAACACAAAGTCTGGTCAAGTAAAATCTGGACAAAATTTCTATTTTTCCATTAATCGAATTCAAAACATTTTTGGAAGTGATGGCAGACACAACGTCCGATGACCCAACAAAAGATATCATTTGACCTATGTTATTCCTACAATGAAGCATGGCGGAGGACACGTTATGCCGTGGGGAGTATTTTCTTCGAAAAGTGTCGGTTCGTTATTTGAAATCCACAGCCAAGTGAATGATACATTGTATAAGGATATCTAGCAAGACCATTTTCTGCCTTATTAGAGAAAAAAATTTGGTCGCAACTATTTTTCTTAACATGATAATGACATAAATAATGTATGCAAGCCTTGATAAGCAATGGTTTTCACACAAAAAATTTCGTTTTCGAAATGGTCAGCCCAAACGCCCAACATGAATCCAATAGAAAATCTTTGGAAAGAAGTTGGCAAAAGTCTGCGGAACTATAAATATTCCAACTCAGCCGAAATTTCTCCAAAATTGCAAAAAATGTGGAAAAAACGTACCATAGACGATCTTTAACCGTTGATTGTATGAATGTCACGTTGCTGCGCCGTAGTACTTATTATTAAAGCTAATAAAATAGTAATATGATAAAATACTAATTTTAAATGTCGTTTAGCATTGTAATTTTCTATTACAATACCACTTTTTTACAAACTTGTGAAGATAGCCGGAAACTTTTGAGAACATGCGTTTTCCTTTATACTTAATTTTGTCAATTAAATTTATTGATATTTACACGTTCTTCTATAAGTAAGCTCCTAACTAATTAAGTCAATAAAATGTATAAGCATCAGTTTGAGATTCCTCTTCATATGGGTATACTTACAAATAAATTGAAAACATTTTGCTGGCCGGAAACTTTTGACCGCCACTGTATATATTTATAAGATTGTTAAAACATTTATCTACCTTTGTTATTTAGTAAAAAATATGTAAGATACCAATAACATGAAAATAGTTCAAAATGAAAAAATGTAGCCATGACATTATAATTTTTCCTACCTCATTTTAGGAATAACTTTAGAACCTGGTATATGTTTTAACATTTCTATCAATTTTAATCATGTTATTATATGATTTTTTTAAAAATATTTTATTCACTTTATTTTGGTATGATGTGTGTTGGTAACATAAAATTTGTATTATTCTGCTTTTTTGGGACATTTGCGAAGATGAAACCACATACTTTATTTGTATTATTTGGGATCTGACGACTCTAGTATGATTCTACAAATTCCGAAAATATTAGTTTTAATGTATTTTTTCATGTTTTATTGATGTATATTGTTTTATAGCTAATGGTTATATATAGGTATAAAGAAATAAAACGTTTCACTGAAACTAAATAATCGAAATTAATCTTTAGTTAAACGGCACTTTCTCCCGCTCGTTCTACAAATATAAATTAATTATTCATAATAAATTTCTGTATAACAGTGCATAAGAAAGATAAAAAAAAATAAGGATTAAATTATATATCAGTTATAAAATTAAACATAAAAAGTCCGTCATTGTTTCGCCCATTAACGGAATACCTGCCCTTTAATTGTGTTAGATATTAACTGAGAGTGCAGAATTGCAAGAAACACATTATCAGCATTTCAGAATTCTGTCTCATATAGGTGTATAGAGAAACAGCCACGCTTGATTTTCAATATAATGCTAAGTACGCAAAAATCAAGGTTTATGTCATAGGTTAATTTCAGAAGACTGTGTTGGAGAAATAGATGTTAAATTCAAAGCTAAACTAGTCAGATGTGGCAAACCGAAAGTCTTCTTCTGTCTCACGAATATTAAGTCATGTCATGGAATAACTGAATCTGAATATTGATGGAAATTCATTCATTAGTTATTAACCCTTTTAGTGCCACGGAGCACTGTCGCGCTGCTCTGAAATGTGCCAAGGAGCGCCGTCACCCTGCTCTGTCGTCGTGCTGTATCTGAAAATTCACTTGTGTCCGACATTTTTAAATCAAAATTAGAAATATTAAAAAAATAATAATCACGATGTTTAAATAAAAAAATATGCGATTGAAGATAGTTAGAATGCAACATAATGAATAAAAATACGAACACGGTAACACGGCCGTCACTATGTTTATCCAATGTTCGAAATTATATCACAACAAGAAAACCAAAAAATATTTTTAACAGCTTAGAAAAAACTGCAGAAATAAAATTATAATTTTTTTTCAGTTTATCGTTTGCAATTAGAAAACTTCTTACATTTTGGTATTTCTGTTGCTAGGCGACAATAAAATAAATAAATTTAAATAGCACTTTATCAAACACTGTGCGCGCCAAAAGTGAACTGTCATAAGGAGCGCTATCGCGACGCTGCCATTTTTCACAACTAGCGAGAGCAGTGCGAAGGCGCTCCTTGGCACTAAAAGGGTTAAGATATACCTGCTGTGTAGATCATAAAAAAATGCATCACAGCAACGCCGCCTATACAGGGTGTCCTCTCTCAATAGTGGCCAATAGCTAATTTCTAAACCGTTGGTTATAGACATATAGTTCCAATTGCAAAAATGCCTTAAAAAAGGTAAAGAATTATTTTTTAAGCGATTTACGTCAAAAAAATGTTTTACTAAAAAATTACGAAAATTAAATTTTTATACGGTCCCCCGGTCCTATAAGTGATATTTAGAAAAATTTTACCACTACTCTAACAAGTAAGACAAAAAAAAGTCCCATTCATCTGCGATCAAAATTGACCGAGTTATAGCTGTTCAAAGTTGAAGCATATTTTTTGCTGCAAAATAGGGGTCAGTCACAAATTTACTGGAAATAAAAATAAACATCAGATAGAAAATTTAATTTTAAGCATTGAGAGTAAAAAAAAAATTTACAATGTTGTTTCTGAATTTATGTTGACATTTACATGTTAAAGTAAAATAAGCAATTTGAGCTAAAAATATAAGTAAAAAAATAACAGAAATTTTGTTAAATTAAGCTATGAAAAGCAACAGTCACAAATCTTTACAAAATGATACATATTTAAAGCTCTATTAAATTACTCAATCTAATAGAATTTGATGTAGTCCTATAAAATAAATAAATGGAACGCACCTAAAATCGTATTAATATTACATTGTCAGCGGATTTAAATAAGTATGGGAATTAAACCTCAATCAGATATTTGGAAGTGAGTTAAAATTTGAATATAAGTTTTGAACTAGGAAAATTTACATACGAAAACTATGAATAAAATAAAAGCTTATCAAAATAACATACCTTTTTAAAATAAAATCATGAAAAGAATCAGCTTCATTTGCTTACAAAATAAAACATACGTAAAAATATAATTGAGGATATGAATTTCAAAACTCGACTTATCGCTTTTTGATTTCCCTATCAGTCTATACAAACCTCCACTATTGTAACAATGCAATCTCAAAATTTATAATGAAAATCAATAGATGCATTTAAAGTTTTTTTGCTATTTCCCAAAATTCGATTTTTTTCGATAAAGAGAATTTTGAAATTCATGCCTTCAGTTATTTTAAAAACCAATCTAGAAGTTAATTAATTATAATTAACACTACCGTAAAACTTATACGGTGACAGCTCCTTCAGTTAAATCGCTCATTTAAAACATTTTGTCATTGGAACTATGTCTGTGACAAATAGTTTAGGAAGTAGCCTTTGAACAGCGTTGGAAATCGACTCCCTTTATAATACTGTAAGCACTTAGTGTACGTTCCCTTAAAGCTCAATCGAACTCATCCGTTTTCAGCTATAGAAAAGTGGTTTAAGTCATGAAATTTAAAGTTTCATAACTCGGTCAATTTTAATGTTACATGAATGGGACCTTTTCTGTATTACTTTCTAGAGTGTTGAAAAAATTTTACTAAATATCACTTATAGGACCGGGGGACCGTATAAAAATTTAATTTTCGTAATTTTTTAGTAAAACATTTTTTGACCAAAATCGCTTAAAAACAATTCTTTGCCTTTTTGTAAAGCATTTTTGCAATTGGAACTATATGTCTATGACCAACGGTTTAGAAATTAGCCATTGGCCACCGTTGAGAGGGGACACCCTGTAGATCGATTTAGACCAAAAACTAGCCAGCATCAATCTATATCAGAAACTAACTGAATATAAATTTTTCTTAAAATCCGTGCATTAGTTCTTGAGATAGAGCGCCCACAAAATTTGTGTCACAAAATTACTGAAGAGGAATTTTTAGATACATAGTATACTGGGTGTCCACTCTCATCGGTGGCCAATGGCTAATTTCTAAACCGTAAGTCTTAGACATATAGTTCCAATTGCAAAAACGCTTTTAAAAGGGTAAAGAATTTTTTTTAAGCTATTTAGGCCAAAAAATTTTTTTTTACTAAAAAATTACGATAATTAAATTTTTATACGGTTCCCCGGTCCTATAAGTGATATTTAGTAAATTTTTACCACTACTTTAACACGAAATAGAAAAAAAGTCCCATTCTTCTACGATTAAAACTGTCCTACTAAGAGCTGTTTAAAGTTGGAGCATCTTTTTTGCTGCAAAATAGGGGTCAGTCACAAATCTACTGGAATATAAAATAGACGTCAGATAGAAAATTTAACTTTAAACACTTAGAGTAAAATAATTTTTGCAATATTGTTTTTCAATTTATGTTGACGTTTACATAGCAAAGCAAAATATACAATTTGTGCTAAAAATATAAGTAAAAAAATAACAGAAATTTTGTTAAATTAAATTATGAAAAGTAACAGTAACAATTAGTTACAAAATGATACATATTTAAAATTCTATTAGATTACTTAACCTAATAGAATTTGATGTATTCCTATAAAATAAATAAATGGTACGCACCTAAAATCGTATTAATATTACATTGTCATTGGATATAAATAAGTATGCTAATCGCACCTCGATTGCATATTTGGAAATGAGTTAAAATTTGAATATAAGTTTTGAACTAGGAAAACTTACATACGGACGTTACGGGTAAAATAAAAGTTTTGTAAAATAACATACCTCTTTAAAATAAAATCACGAAAAGAAACAGCTTCATTTGGTTACAAAATAAAACATAAGTAAAAATACAATTGAGGATGTGAATTTCAAGACTCGTCTTTATCGCTTTTGTTTACTCTATCAGTCTATACAAATATGCACTATTGTAACACTAGAATCTCCAAATTTATGATGAAAACCAATGGACGTATTTAAAGGTTTTTAGCGATATCCCAAAATTTGATTTTCTCGATAAAGAGAATTTTGAAATTCACCTCCCCCATGTCTTCCGTTATTTAATAACCAATCTAGAAGTTAATTAATTAAAATTAACACTGCCGTAAAACTTATACGGTGACGGCACCTTCAGTTAAATCGCTTTAAGAATATTTATTTATTTCATTTAAAACATTTTTGTAATTGGAACTATATGTTTGTGACAAATGGTTTAGGAATTAGCTATTGGACAGCGTTGAAATGGACGCCCTTTATAATACTTTAAGCACTTAGTGTATGTTCCCTTAAAACCTAGTCGAACTCATCCGTTTTCAGCTATAGAAAAGTGGTTTAAGTCATGAAATTTAAAGTTTCATAACTCGGTCAATTTTAATGTTACATGAATGGGACCTTTTCTGTATTACTTTCTAGAGTGTTGAAAAATTTTTACTAAATATCACTTATAGGACCGGGGGACCGTATAAAAATTTAATTTTCGTAATTTTTTGATAAAAACTATTTTTGACCTAAATCGCTTAAAAAACAATTTTTTACCTTTTTTAAAGTATTTTTGCAATTGGAACTATATGTCTAAGACTAACGGTTTAGAAATTAGCCATTGGCCACCGTTGAGGGTGGAAAACCCGTATATTTCCTATCTGAGCTAAATTTTTGCATGCATATAGTTCATAGATAGAAATCAGTCATATACACGGTTGCTCAAAAAAATCAGATTATTCTCTGACTTTTGTGGGAATTACTGAAATTGGGTTTTCAAATGTGTTAACGTGTTTCCAATTTGTTCAATAAACATCCCATTTCAGCCGATTAAACACTGAAGTTTTGTTATATTAAGGTATCCGACTACGTTTGGAGACATATTTTTAAAAAACTCAACTTTTGATATATTTTTTGGTATTTTTCAGTGTAATCTAACAAAGAATAAAGAAAATTATAAAAGAAATGTATAATATCTATACAACTTTTTAAAATTCTGAAGAATTTTGGTCATTTCTTAGCATTTTTATGAAAATGGCTCAGGCTCAAAAAAGGGGAAAAATGCATATAACAGAAATCTTTTTTCAACGTATGCATATTAGACAATCTTGAGTGTAATGAAGTAAAAACCAGTCAATATATGGAAATCTAAAAATGATACAGCTGATCATATATAATTAAATAGAAAATTTCAGTAATTTTACGTGTAAAAATACATGTATGTCAACAAATACGTCCCTTTCAGCTAATTCTTTAGTTCATTACACTCTAGACATTAGCGAAAAGCTAAACAAAAAAATCCATAGTTAAAGAATATAAAATTTTGAATTACAGCAATAGCCGTTTACCTTTTCCGATGAAAATCTGATTTTTCAGAAAACACATTTAAAGTTTCGAATTCGGTTTAAATTAATGTCGTTGCCTGCTAACGTCGTTATTTAAGAGCTCTAATTTAATTTCTAATAAGTGTACAGAAAAATAACAAGATGGAAATTTGCTTTGAAGCGTAGCAAATGAGGTGCGTTCGTACTATAACGAAGTTTTAAAATATTCAGATCTTTACTGTAATAGTATACAGCACTTCGGATACAGTGTAGTGTTCAAAATCTTTTGTGTGTTCCTGTATTTATACAGGAAGTAACTTCTATTAAACCTCAGCAATCAGCAAAACTTGTAGCATTCCTGAGCAACGTATATCAATTTCATAAAATGTTAAACAACATAATACAACATCAACGCGCACCAAACTATATTCTCTCCATACTATTATGTAATGAAATACTTTTGTGTGGCCTTGTAAATCAATAAGAAATGTTCTTTGCACCACAGATTGTACAGAATTGTACAGAATGTATATTATATTATATACTTCAGAGATGCATAGGAATTTTATTGTGTTTGAAAGAGTAACACCATTAAAATGAATTTGAAACTTTTTTTTACAAATTCACCCTAATGTAATGTAATATTTTTCATTGTCCCTCCCTGTAATTGAACTACTTATCCGATTTTCATAAAATTTGAAATGATTATACAAAATTATGTAATAAATATATATTTTAAATTTCAAACGATTCGGTTGGATATTTTTTTTCGTTTTATGTTCCAACAGATGGACAGACGGATGGACTGAACGACAACTATATTTGCTACGTATTTACATAACTACAGACGCACCTAAAAACTGATTTAGAAACATAAATATTCATTCTATAATAAAATAAAAAAATGCGAATTTTCATCGAAACGTTTTAAACGTAGGCGGATTCCCTTATCTGAATGTGTTGGAAAGTGTTTCATAATCGATGCTTGATTTTCTATTTTTTTTGTTAATATTATTATTTCAATACACTGAACATTCTTTTGAAAATCTGCCGACGCCGATATTGAATCTATTGTGTCTTTTTTAACTTTTTGGTCTATTTAACTGCATTTTCCAGTCATAAACGAGTACTTGACAGTTTTTTCAAGTTTAATTTCATTATCAGAATGAAGAATTAATTTGTATTTTGCTATCGCCATTTTGTTTGTTTACTGTTGCCAAATAAAAAAAAAAACTGCGCAAATAGCAATATTTTTAAATAATGTATTTCCAATTAAATTATTCGTCAATAAGTCAAGCTACATTCAACCTATTCTTTCCATTTCGCTAAGTAGTTTCTGAGTTGTGCTTGCTAAACTACTTGTATTTAAATCTGTTAAAGAGCGATTAAAAAATAATTTAACACCACAAGTTTCACAGTTTCAGAGTTACTTTTTTAATATTCAACTGTTAGAAAATTAAATTATATTTTTAAAAAATCTTACGCAGTATTAAATTATACAGGGTGTCACAAAAACACTGAAACTCGATTTAATTTTTTATCAGTTTGCGACACTAGGGAATGTAAATTGCAGAAGTGTTTAAAATTAGGTAGGAATTGCAACTACATGGATGAGATTCTGTATCACTGATTCTTAAAAAATGAACAGACGATTTTTTTAGTACCAGAAAATTTTGAAATTTCATGAAATTCATAGTATCATAACTTGATGAATTTTGACCGTAGAAAAAATGGAATTTTTATTGTTGTACTTATCAGAGGAAGTGGAGCTTTTTTCAAAATCTTAGTTAGAGAACTCAGTGACCGTATATTATTAAAAAAAAGGAAAAGAAAGAAAGAAAAAAATGTAACTTTCTGCAAATGTATGGTAAGACTATTTTGTCTACCTCATTGCAATTCGTACTTTATTTTGAACACTTTTGCAGCTGCATTATGTACGTATCTCCAAAAAGTGCAAGGTTGAATCGCATTTTTAAATCTTTTTGGAACTACCTGTATAAACTCATTCACTTTAATACAATCTATTACATATGAATATTCAACGATATTTTATCTAAAGAAAGATTTTTCGAAAAAAAATTAATAAAAATCGGTTTTAAACTTATAAATGAAGACGCCAATTCCGTGAAAGTTGTAGAATGCAAAATATTTTTTTGAAAACTATTTTCTCATAAGAAAAAAAAGTTTTTTTTATCTATATTTTATTAAACAGGAAAATGTTAATTTTGCTTTATTAACGAAAATTTAACATTTATGTATTTTAACGCTTTCTAAATTCTTCTCAAATATTTAGTAAGTTTCATTTTATATTCTCTTTATTAGAAGGAGTATTCTTTCAATTATTTTTAATTCTTCAAATTTGCTAATCTCATTATTTTTAAATGTTCGATAATCTAAAATCCAAAAACATAATTTTACATTTTAAATACATGCATATAAAGATTTTCATTTTATTATTCCGTTTATTATCTTTAATTTTGCAGAAGTTAATTTATGTTCTGGAAAATCATTTATGTTATCAATCTGTAATGCTTAATAAGTACTTTTAAAATCGCATCTTTAGAAATAATCACAAAACAAATCGCATTGGAATATGAACGGATGATCCTTTTCGACATTATACACTAAATGCTTTAATAGTATTCAGAGAATTTAAATACATGTTCTCTTAAATGATTTTATTCATCAATTGGAAATTTACAATGCATTACTTAAAATGTAATACCGAGTATTTTTCTCCTTTGTGCATGTTTAAGATAGCGATTTGTAGCTCTCGTAGTGAAAGGTAAAAATTGTTCACCTCATTTTTACTACACTTAAAATATTTAAATTGAAGATTAAATTTGAGTTGAATTCAAATGTCTAGAATATTCTGTAAATTTTTACTTGTTGATTAAATTTATGAAGGTTGCCTTTTATGTTTTTACAAAAGACGAAATGAAGACGCTACTTTAATTTGTCTTCAGGATATTCGTAAAATTCATATTTTTTCAAACTTTGGAATCAGTGGCATCTAAGAAATCGTCAGCATATTTTGTTTACAGTGAGTGTTCCAATAGAATGAAAAGAAACAAGTGAGAGAAAAAAAAATGGAAGTATCTCGTGATTATCAAAAAATGAATCGCATTCGAATATGAGCGGATGATCTTTTTCTATGTTATTAAATGAATACTTTAATACTGCTGCTAGAATTTAAATTCATTTTCTTTTAAATGATTTTATTCATCAATATATCATTTATGGAAATTTCCGATGTATTCATTAAGATATATTTCCAATGTTCATGTTTGATACAGCAATTTGTAGCTTTCGCACTGAATGATGAAAACTACCAACCTCATTTTTACTACTCATAAAATATTAAAATTGACGGCTAAATATGAGTTGAATGCAAACGCCTCAGATGATCTGAAAGTTTTGATTTGATGATTAAATGTATAAGGACTTTAGCAATACAGACAGGTAATCAAGATTTTTAATTACGGCTGATTTATATTATTAACTATGATTATTATTGTTATTATTATGCTGTTGCGGTAACTTTACTTCGTGTATTTGTTTTGTTTGATGTTGATTGGCTGTACATTGACAATAACATATCTTCTTATATTAGAGCACTTCCATTACCTCTGTTAAGAGCGCTGCAGTGAGTGAATGAAAAAAAAAAAAAGAAAAAAAATAGAATTTATAAAACTTTTACAAAATTTAGATGGACCCGTTCAAACTTTATTCACACATTTTCGAATCCCTAAGAATCCTAAAGGATTCCCTTTATAGCTAATCTTAAGGAAATTATCATATTTAAATGTTTGGAAACTGCCTTTCTTGAGATGTAGGAAAAGCATTAATATAAAAAGAGCTTTGACTTTTATTCCTACATTAATTTTTGTAGTTGATTTGATTAAGAGGTAAATTTGCTAACAATGACACCTCATTTTAAATGATATAAACTACAGAATGCCATGTAATATACCTCATATTATTTTCATCGTTTTAGATCTCATAAAGTATCCACTATTTAGAACACCAAAATAAGTAATTTTCCAAAAAGTAAAAAATTGTTTCTTAAATTTGTGCTTTAGTAGTAAACCTTTATTGCCCAAATATTATTCCAGACCTGCATGAGTTTATTTATAACCAGAAACGAACCCGTGAATTTTATTTGAAATTTTTGTACAGCTTAATAGACATCAGTTTATTTGAAATATTTTAATAAACTCTGCTGGAAATTTTCTACAACAAAAACTTATCATATTCATTTATTGTAATGAACAATATTTTCAAACAACATCAAATGCAGTCATAAAATCTATATCGCGCTAAGTTTTTTTTAATAGTGCTATACTCCATCCAACGAATAAGTACTTATAACGATTATTTCGTTATATATTGGTTATTTTCTTAAATTATTCCTTTACCCCCCGTCTCTGTTCAATTCAAAATTAGTTTTAAGTTGTCCTTCATTCCTTTTCCATTTTCTTTGCTTATTAATTCTCTAACCGAAAATCGGCAGCTGCTTAACTTTATCCGTGAGAAATACACTCACATATTAATCAACCGTTTAAAACTATTTCCAGATGTCTGCTATTTCCGATCGAAGCAATTCTGCATTACCTTATAAGGAGATCATCTCTGTTTCGCAGTTAAAATTTATGCTTACGCTTCTTTTTCCTTTCTCGACAAAACCCTAAAAAGAATTTAACATCTGCGCAGTAAAATCTGATGTCCCTTCGGTGTGCCTCTGTGTTTAGACAAAACAACACGTGTAACATTTTATCGTTTGGCAACCTTTTCCTTTCCCATCCCAGCTGGGAAACTAAATTGAATTCTGATCTTGCTGGCTGCATTTTAACTGTTATTTGGCGTATACTATCCATTGTGCATGGGCGAACTTGTGTATGTTGGCGATTTTCTATCATGCCAAAAGTGGCGGTTTGTTGCTATGTATGAGGTTACTTGACTCACTGCTCTCGTCTAGTGAAGTGGCTAAAAACTGTTCGGAGATTTTCTCCGAGTACTGTATGTGTGCCCCCCTTCCTAGTAATACATGTCTGAATAAAGAATAACTTAGCAATCATTGTGGGGTTTTTTCGTACATCCGAATCTGGACTACTATACATGATCACGCTTCTTCTAAGTATGCTAATACAATAGCAGCTGCTACCAAACTACGCTACAAGAATCTCCATTACAAAAATAGCTGGTACCGTTTGACTCTTTCGTTTTTCCCCACATAAAAAAAAAATATATGGAGGGGGGTACAATCAACTGCGACTTTCCCGTGGATGTGATGCATTTCGGTTCTTCTTTTTCTTCTCTGCATCCCCCGGTAGAAAATGCTATTTAATTATTATCCTGCCTTTTCCAAATCATTAGACACACTTGGTCATACTGATAAAATTGTACCTGATTTGAAATTCATTAATGACTACCCCATAAAGACACTCCCTTTCCCTCTTCCCCAAGCTGTGCAAAAGGATGTTTTAAATCAAATCAAACAGTTGCTTGATGCCAAAATCATTGAACGTCATTGTTCCGAATGGGCCTGCCCCATGCTCCTTGTTAAAA
The DNA here is from genome assembly GCA_964019185.1 of Maratus speculifer. NCBI lineage: Eukaryota > Metazoa > Arthropoda > Arachnida > Araneae > Salticidae > Maratus > Maratus speculifer. The sequence continues at coordinate 271,354,246 of OZ025289.1, read as the reverse complement.
AGAAACCAGACGGTACAGGTATACAGAAATATAGACTCGCATTAGATCTCAGAATGGTTAATACTATAATTCAAGGTTCGTCCTATCCACTTCCAAAAATTCAAACTATTATTTCAAATCTCTCACAATATCGTTTTTTCTCTTCTCTCGACTTTCATCAGGCATATCATCAGATTGATTTGCCTGCAAAATTTCAAAATCAGCTCACATTCACTACAATGTTCGGTTCTTTTCGGTATAAGAGATTAGTATTCGGCTTAAAAACAAGCGCCTCAATTTATCAAGCTTTAATGGACTCGTTACTTGATGAATTACAGTTAGAAGGTGTCTATACCTACCAAGATGATCTCATTGTTGGTGCCAATTCATATCAAGAAATGTGTGATAAGTTGGATAAAATTCTTGCAATACTAGTAAAATATAATTTAACGCTGTCCCCTAACAAATGCACTTTTCACAAAACCAGTTTAGATTATCTTGGATTTCACATAGAAAATCAAACTATTTCTCCTGTTCAGTCGAACATTGTAAAAATAACATCTTTTCCAACACCTACAACTAAACGTCAATTAAAAGCACTCATAGGCGTCATTACATTTTACAAATCTCTTGTTCCATCCTTTTCTGAACTTGTACAACCTCTCATAAACTTAACTACTCCAAAAGCCAAATTTAAGTGGACAAGCAAACATCAAAAAATTATGGACACCATACAGAAGATATTCTTTAATCCACCCATGGTTAGATTACCTGACTGGAACAAAAAGTTCTATTTAAATACTGATGCGTCAAATATTGCTATTTCTGGTGTCTTACTACAAGAACATGATAAACAACTATTACCTGTTGCATACTTTTCAAAATCTTTAAAAGCATCAGAGAAAAAATATCCTGCACTTAAATTAGAACTCATGGCGATTCATAAATCAGTTACTGCTTTCAAATATTATTTATACAACAGAGAATTTGTAATCCTTTCAGATAGTAAACCATTAGAAAAGTACAACAAAACTACAAACCCGGCTGATATTATCTCTCGTTGGCTCATGGATCTCTCAGAATACACATACAAATTTCAACATATTCCAGGTAAAAAGAATGTACTCGCTGACTACTTATCTCGCTGTAACTTTGAAATAATCAACAGACTTTAGCTACAAATCCTGAACTGATTCATGATACTCAACCCTTACCTATTGTAGAATGTGATACTCCACACTCCAGCTCGACTGATTCTAATATGCATGTTAACTGCCTTATTTCTGGTACACAAACAAATCCTGACCCTTTATTAGAAATTTCGAATGAAACATTTGCTACTGAACAACAAAATGACCCTACTTTGTCTGTTGTTTATAAAGAAATCTTAAAGAAAGGATCTTCTCAAAAATTTCCTAACTACTTCATTCATCCTGATTCGAAAGTATTAATGTTAAAGAAGGAAAATATTTTTAATAACACTTTTTCGTATCACATTATTGTTCCAAATTCACTTAAAAGCAAAGTCTTAACAATTTCACATTTATCTCACTTTGGCTTTAATAAAACTTATGAATTCTTGTCAGGTAGATATTTTTGGAAGGGTATGTATGTAGACACTTTAAACTTTGTTGCATCCTGTATCAAATGTCTTCAAACTAAACATCACTAAACTCCACCCGCACCTTTGCAGCCCACATACACTCCCAAGTACCCTGGTCACACTATTAGTACAGATCTCCTTGGACCGTTTGCTAATGGAAAATATGTTTTAACTATCACTGATTATTTTTCGAGACATATTGAACTCTTTCCACTTAATGACATATCTGCGAGTAAGGTTGTTAAATGCTTATTCTCTTACATAACCACCTTTGGGTGACCTTCGGTTGTCTTATCAGACTTAGGACCCCAGTACACGTCTCAGGTATATAACATTTTTAATGATACAATGGGCATTAAGGTATTACACAGTTCTGCCTCGAGACCACAATCAAATGCGAATGCAGAGCGAATCAATAAGTCAATCAAATATTCAGTTAATATTCTTTTACAAGAAGGTCATTCATTCGAAAATGCTGTATTTATACACAAGTCACTTTATAACGGCTCCAAACATGCAACTACATTGTACTCTCCTAATTTTCTTCATTTTGGACGCGAACTTTCTCTAATTTTTGACACTTTTGATCAGTCGTGCAACCAACCCTTTCTTGATAAACATATTGAAGTACACAAATTACTTGATGATTTGAGTAAGATATATCACAAAGCTTATAACAACATTAAATCTGCTCAAGATAAAAGATATAAATATTACGGTCAGAAAGCTAAATTAAGATCCATTTTCTTAAAAGATATTGTATATCTAAAATCAAATGACAAGTTTAAAACAAAGTATACTGGTCCATATATTGTCACTTGTAAATATTCCCCTGTGTCATTCTCAATTAAAAGGTTGTATACTCCTGATAACACAGCATTTCGGGTACATATTGATAGACTTTTACTAGCACCTCCTCGTTATGGACATTTATTTGATGCGTCAAGTCATATAAACAACACTAACTTTAATACGTTTTATCAACCTCACACATACAATCTAAGAAACAGAAGCTAATGTAAAAAACACTATTTATTATTTTTTATGTCTTGTTTTATGATACCACATATCCAACCAAAGAGCTCATGGTTGTGTGTATGTTGTTTTTGACTGATCTTTAACAATATCATGGCTGGTCCATCACTGTTGCTCTGAAGATCTCTTAGGAACAATATTAGGTATCATTGTTATCCTTTAACACTTAGATATGTCTTCATACTCACTTAAATTTTATTTACCTTTTATTTTGTTTCTTTTTGCAGTACACTTAAAATTTCTTTGACAATATTCATTAATTCAGTATTTTTTTCCACTAGCTAACCTCCCACTTAACAATTCCTGTACTATAAGTCAAACATATTATAGTTAGATAAACAGGTACTGTAGTCTAGAAAAGTAAACAAATGATTCATGTAATTAAATAAAACACAGTTTTCATATATGACTTGTTCATCACCCCACTCGATTGTGACACATTTTTCGTCTCTCTTCACTCTAGGATTGTCTCCCCATATTAGTTGTTAGATGATATACATTTTTTTTGTTTTTTTTTCTTTTTGAATTCTTCCCTTTGAAGTCTTGTTCCCGTTCAAAATTAAGGCCCTAAGGGTTCAAGCTTCATTGTGTTGAGAGACAAAGTTTTGGAATTGGAGTTTCGGTTCAAATTTTTGAATTGTGATTCCAATTCACAACAATTCAAATTTTTTTTCATGTAATTCGACGTGGGCTCCTTCAGAAGACCGCTAGTGCCTTCGGGGGAGCATCACAATTCCCTCCTCATCTAAGGCTAGGCCCTAAGCCGATGCCATAATACTTGTGTTATACACAAGATTCAGGGTGACGCATATTTTTATGGGCGTGCTTGGAGCACCTCTTTTTTTGTCATCCTATGCTTCGGCATGAAACATTTTTTACAAAAACATTTTTATTTTAATATACATCATATTACTCTTTTTTAATTTTTTTTTGAAAAATATAGTGCTATTATGTTATTTTTGTGTATTGCCATTTTACATTCATTTAGTATTAGTTTCATGTTTTGTATATATGTTTCAAAATTTTTACTTGTGTCATGATAACAATCAAAGCTGCAGTAATATTTTTGTACTGTCTGAGTCGACTCAACTTCTACATATAAAAATACAGTACTAGCTTGGATCCATATACAGAAATAGTAAAAAAAAATATAGAAACTTTAAAACTGCTGACTGTTTTTGAATACAAAAGTCTCTATTATCATGACGTCAAATTTCTACAGATACATATAAAAAAAAACTTTTGCATTTATGTATGTTTTTATGTTATAATATTGTATGCTAGCCTATGCACATTGGACAGCAAAAGTTTTTTTTTGTGGTGCACCGGGTGATATATATAACGATTATTTCGTTATATATTGGTTATTTTCTTAAATTATTCCTTTACCCCCCGTCTCTGTTCAATTCAAAATTAGTTTTAAGTTGTCCTTCATTCCTTTTCCATTTTCTTTGCTTATTAATTCTCTAACCGAAAATCGGCAGCTGCTTAACTTTATCTGTGAGAAATACACTCACATATTAATCAACCGTTTAAAACTATTTCCAGATGTCTGCTATTTCCGATCGAAGCAATTCTGCATTACCTTATAAGGAGATCATCTCTGTTTCGCAGTTAAAATTTATGCTTACGCTTCTTTTTCCTTTCTCGACAAAACCCTAAAAAGAATTTAACATCTGCGCAGTAAAATCTGATGTCCCTTCGGTGTGCCTCTGTGTTTAGACAAAACAACACGTGTAACATTTTATCGTTTGGCAACCTTTTCCTTTCCCATCCCAGCTGGGAAACTAAATTGAATTCTGATCTTGCTGGCTGCATTTTAACTGTTATTTGGCGTATACTATCCATTGTGCATGGGCGAACTTGTGTATGTTGGCGATTTTCTATCATGCCAAAAGTGGCGGTTTGTTGCTATGTATGAGGTTACTTGACTCACTGCTCTCGTCTAGTGAAGTGGCTAAAAACTGTTCGGAGATTTTCTCCGAGTACTGTATGTGTGCCCCCCCTCCTAGTAATACATGTCTGAATAAAGAATAACTTAGCAATCATTGTGGGGTTTTTTCGTACATCCGAATCTGGACTACTATACATGATCACGCTTCTTCTAAGTATGCTAATACAATAGCAGCTGCTACCAAACTACGCTACAAGAATCTCCATTACAGTACTGTTTTCCCGTGCTATATTTGCTCTCCTTTCTTGATGCAGTTCCTGAATTTTTATAAACACTTAACATTTTCATTCATTTATTCTTCATGTTAAATTTCTTTACAGTTGCAATACATCTGATATTGTTGAAATTTTCAAAGATCTCTAGAATGCTTCTGTAAATGGATCTACCTCCAACTGGAAAAATTTGGCTAATATGATTTGGAGCAGTAGAAGGGTTTTCCGAAATATCAGACTTTTTAAATAATACTAGTATTCATATTAAATTGTATTGTAGGTAGAATCTTTGAGATTTCAAGTCGATATTGGGTCTAGATCCGACAAAAATATTAGACATACTATTCTTGTTAAGTTTTCTGTTTTATCGTCCATAATCAAGCTGCACACTACTAAACTCATTTTAGCAAGTATGATTTGTCGAAACAATGAACTTTTTGAACATCATTTGATAATAATCGTAGTCATTTTAAACAAATTTTTACTGTCAATTTTTACGTTTGTTCGTTTCTTTCTTCTGCCTCGATAATCAGAATCCAATCAAAACCGACACGAACCCAACATTGCAAAAAAAAAAAAAAAAAAAAAAAAAAAAATCTGTAAAGTTACAAAAAATTTTTCTGGTAGATTTGTATTCCAAGAACTTTTCATATAACGATAACAGCAAAATTTTTATGTAACCGAGGAAGGTTACATGAGTTTCTGCTGTTACCGTTACCTGAAAAGTTCTTGGAATACAAATCTACTAGAAAAGTCTCAGTGACTTCACAGTTTTTTTTTAAGTGTAGTCAATAAAATTCTTCCTCTTCAAATTCCGTCTCAAAAAAAACAAATATAAATAAATAAATAAATAAATAAAAATAAAATAAATAAATAAAAATAAAAATAAATATATAAATAAATAAATAAAAGTGTTTTCTAACAAGATCCGACCTACCTACAACTACAGTAAAATTGGGGTACTCGACCGGATTATGTCACATTGTTTCTAGTATGACTTATTTCGCTGAACGTTAAAAGTTCATATAAAGAACATTTTGAGGTGATTCTGTCTAAAATCATTTCAGGATATGATGACATTTTTAAAAAGCAGTCATACGTACCTTAATACCATATGAAAAAATCGCGACATTTTGTGAATATTTACGGAAGTTAAAGCCTATAAAATCATACAAAAGACATAAAAAAAGATAAACAGACGAACATGTTATTTTTAGATCCCAATGATTCTATAACGAGGCTCTCGGACCAAGTTATTTAAAAAAAAATCAATCGGAACTTTTTGGAAAAGGTGGTATGAGATAGACAGATATACATATGTAGAAACAGAAATAATTTACATACTCTGAGAAAAATGACACATTTAAATATGAGTAAATCTATGGTTTCATTTTGATTTCAAAATGTTTGTTTAAAATATGATAACTGAATGCTTTCAATTCTAAAACATAAGAAATACTCACTTACAAACAAAACTAATTATTTTCCATTAAATGTAGTAAATTTCACCAAGATAGTTGAATTTACTCATATCATTCGATTTGTTATAATTTCGAACGAAATCCTCTCTCGGTAATATTTTATAACAGGAAATGTGGCGAACTAAATTTTTATCATGTTCGCGGAAAAACACTTTGCGGAAAGCCGTTGCAGTGTAATTGCAGAACTACAGAAACTTTTCATCCTTCAAAAACGAAGAACAGATGAATTCTTGAAAGAAAAACTTCACAAGTGAAACTTGATAAAAATCAGCAATAAGAGCATATAAATATTAACAACATGCATAATCATGAATAAACATCATAAATAAAGAGTCAAAAGCCTCATATTTGAATGTACCAATGCATTCAAAAATGATCATATACGTATTTTAAACTAGAATAATTTTGATTCGGAGCCAATTTGACTATACGACATACTAAGAATTGAGATTATTTTTAACTCAATTTTGAAAATGTCATTTTTAGAATGTACGGACAAATATATTATTGCTAAATCCTGATGAAAAGACAACCAAACCACATGCAAGTAAAAAACTTTCCAATAAATAAATGATTGAAAACTGGTCCATCCGTCTCAGAATGCAAAAAAAAAAAAAGGAGATAAATATGTATTGAATAGATCCAGAAGTACCAAAAATCGGGTCTGGTAGGAGCACCAATCACTCCCAGCGCAATCTATTGTATTAAATTAGAACTAAAATAAAGAATCATAGTAAAATATTTCCTGACATTAAAGATAATCCTCTTGCAAGAGTTTTTTACTAAAATAAAGAATCATAGTAAAATATTTCCTGACATTAAACATAATCCTCTTGCAAGAGATTTTTTAATGTCTGTCACCGTTTGAAATTTATTGAATTTTAATATCCATCATTCATTTTTGAGACACCCGGTATGTTTATTTAATTATAATTATATATATATGGATATATGTATCAAAACATTTGTTTAAAAGAGCAACCATGAATAATAGAACATATGAGTTTCAAAACTGCCTTATCCGAGAAATAAAATTTTGGGAAATAACGAAAATCGTTGACGGTGTACATTGTAAAATCTTGGTTACTATGGCCAGAAATACACAATAAATCTAGTTTTTTGCAGATTGTGGTGTTTTTGCCGACGCAGACACATCAAAAGTATAGATTGATAGAGAAAACTCGATTTTTATAATTTTGGATGAGGCGAGATAACTCATATCCTCATATTTTCTTTGGAAGGAATCATAAAGACCGAAACAATTGGTTATTTCCTTAAATATTACATCTAGACACACGCTTTCACTTAAGGGTTTTATAAAACTGCTCCGCTCAACAAGCGCAAAACTTTTTGATAATTTACAAATCCTGTTTTTAGCAGAAAGATATAAAATTGGAAGGCCTGACAATGGAAGCCATTTGAAATCGAACTTAGTTTTTCATTTTATGATAATTAAATTACTTGTCCAGTTCTAAACTATTTCAATCATGTGATCACCTGTTTTCCTCCTGCTTTTCGACCGATTTTTCTGCTTTCATCGGAAAATGTACTCAAAAACGTCAACTTTCAAGGCTTGTTATGAAAGATCCATTGCATTAAAAAAAAAAAAAAAGAAAAGAAAAGAAAAGAAAACAGAAAACTGAGTGCAGTTAGACGGTTTTTGAATAACAACACCTGCTATTTTCATGCATTTCCGAACAAAAATAAATTAAAGCATGTATCAGAAAGTTGCCATTTTTGATTTATGAAGATCCCTTAAAAAGTTTCTTAAAAAAGGTGCAAATTTGATGAGGTAAGTTGCAACTCTGCTGCGAAGGAAGGGAGTCTTTTTGAGAAAATAAGAAACTAAATTTTTCTACGGCTCCTATAGGGTAAAATTACCGATTAGAATTTTTTTTTTATCTCTTCTTGAATTAAACACAAAAAAATTTCATCTTAATGTATGCAAAAGTCATAAAAAACGCCCGTTTAAATAATCCGTCAGGTTATAAAAAAATAGACATAAATTGAAATGCGTGTAAACCAAGAAACAATGTTACTTTGAGTTCAAGGAAACATTTAAAAAATATTTTTATTGAGTTAGAGTTTTGATTTTTTATGGTTAACCATGTAATTTGTAAACAAAATCAAATTTTTTAAACCATTTGAAACGTTTTAAAATTTTTATTTTTTAAAGTGAAGTATTTTAAAATTATTATAACTCGAAACATTATTAGTCAAATTTAACAGAATTAATCTGAAATCTATACTAATAACAGAACAAATCGCTCTTCCTCTCTCTCTCTCTGTTTGTGTATGTTTCTGCGATGGCTAGCGAAAACAACGTCACGTACAAGGCTTATTTTTTGGGAAGTTAGTCCAGTGTCTCTCCTGACGTACCTGAAGCTCATAATTTTAAGTTTTTGTAAAAGTAAAATAAAAACAAAACAGTCAAAAAATGTAATTTTTGTGTCCGCGTGTAGCATCGAATTTTACGTTCAAAAAATAAATTTTAATTTTTTTCGCTGATTAATAAATTTTAGTTATAAAATTTTAATATAAACAAATAACTTAAATTTTAAAAAGTATATAAATAAACAATGTGGTCCGAAGAGGTAAGCCGATCACAAAGTACAGTAAAGTCTGTTTAAGGCGGAATCGATCGGGACCGAGAAAATTTTCCGCATTATACCACAATTTGAATTAGACAAATTTTACTCTATGGATACGCAGGGTCTTGAAAATCTTTCCGTTTTAGATAGATTTCCGTCTTACCTCAGTTCACCTTGAAGAGAGTTTATTGTACAGAAAGTTTTAAAACAAAAACGTGTTAGGATTTATCTAAGGAAGTTATTTAAAATTTGTGATCATACAAGCTTTTATCGGAAATTTTTCAATTGTATTACAAAAAGTTAAAAATTATTTAGCTGTGTATAACAATGATAAGTTTGAACAAGAAAGAAAAATCATGCATTAAGTATAGTGTATGAAACATTTTTCAACACACTGAGAATAATTTAACGAAACTTCACCATTTAATAAATTGGAATATAATTTCTAATTGAACCACATTTGGAAAAACATAGCATATTTCAAAACCCAATTTCTGCAACTCTCATCTACAGTCCGAAAATTATTTGAAATCTTTGAGAAGCCCTGTATAATTATACGTATATATATTTTCAGCAATTTTCACTAATATGGAAAATGATATTTAAATTCTTTTATACAGTCCTGTTTAGGAGTTATAGAACTTATCATAACGAGTAACATGCAAAATGTTTGTTAAATTTAAAAGCACATCCGAAAATTTAAAACGCACTTCCATCAGTTTTTGCTCAAACACTATAAAGTAACCAATTTCGTTTATATGTAAATGAACGGCAAATGCTGTGACTGCCGTATTCTGTAATAATCAGCTTGTTGTGAAATTCGGAGATTTATTTAAATTTCAATATATTACAAAAGGCATAATGCCATTAAAATATTCTACAAACAATTGTTCTTCCATTGACCATTATACAACAGAACTCTTTTCAGAATCCTGTAAATGAACTATTAATCCCTTCGGGACGAGTGTCTTTTAAATAATTTCTAATCTTTTATCACCATTTTTTAAAAAGCAAAAATTTTTACCTAGTTAAATAATGAAAATGCTCGGATTAAATAAGTCAAAATTTAGAATAAAATTTTACTTGTGAGAATAATCAAAGATTCTGAGCACCTTATGCGGCACGTATACCGGTTGCTCGTTCCCAAGGAGTTTATGTTGCACACTTCATATTTAATACCGAATATTCCATGGTAAACATCATTAACATACGTATGTTCACATGAGTTAGAAAGTGGACTGACAGACGGACATTCAGACAAACCGAATTCATTAATACTTTTCGACTTTGTTGGAAAGTTAAAAAAAAGGGGGTGCATTGGAAAACCATAAATGGCGTCTTATTTCTGTTATTGAGATTATTGTAATATAAATAGAAAAACAATTCTTCAAAAGATTCTAGGAATCCTTTTTTTTTCATGTCATAACTTTTTGAAGATTTTATGTACCATACAATTTGACATAATATAATGTTAAAATTATAGTTATGTTCCGTCATTTTGACATCTTCTACGAACTTTGGAAAGTTACACAATGGAAAAAGTTGCTTTCAGAGACACAAAACTTAAAATGAAATAGTACAAAAGATAACAGTTATATGTCTTCACTTTAAGACAGATATTTTTATTTGCAGTTCATTATATTTTTATTGAAAAAAGTTATTACACATTTTTCAGCTTTAGCACCTTACCTTTGACATTTTGACATCTTGTACCAACTTTTAAAAGTTTTATCATGATAAAAAAAAAAATACTTTCTTAGCTATAAAATTAAAATTAAATTAGTTAGAAAAATTATATCATCAGAAAATTACACAATTTTTATTTCAAAATATTTTTCGACTGAATTATTATACATTTTCTTTCTTTAAAAATTAAATAATTTTACTTAAAAAAAAATTGTATAAATATTTTTTTCTGAGTATTTTAACCTTTTTCTCTCTTTTAAAAAGAAATAATTTGATTTGTATTTTTTCAGAATTGTAATTCTAGTAAAATTTGTTTTTAAAAGTAAATTTATAAGAATTCAGTTTATATGGCACATTAAAGCTTGAATAACAAATTTCGTTAACTTCAACAAAGAAACTTTAATACAAATTTATACGACAATTCTTAAGTAAAACTTTGTTTCTAAAAGTAAAAGTGAAATTGTTTACTAAAATGGCGCATAAAAATCTATTAAAATATTTCGTTACAAAAATGAACTGATTTTTAAAAACTTAAAAACCATTTATGTTAAAAAATCATATGTAAACAGAAAAGAAGATTCCTGCGATCTTTCGACCTCAAACGCGAACATTTTCAAAGGATAGTTCAGCTGAACAATTTTGTTTCTTATAAAGTAAAGAATGTTTAAATTTAGTCATTGAATGATGCGATTGAAATAAACGTGTAAAAAAGACAATATAAAATGCATCAGAAGATGACATTGATATGTACGAGTTGTAATTTTTACATTGAGTGAAAAGTCATCCTTGCCGGATTTAAATCAGGGACTTTGACTGTGTATCTGTCATGGCCGACTAGATCTATAAGCCCGTTTATTTGAGATTAATATGTGAAGTCTCCCGCCAGAGGACTCTGATACCTTGCCCAAGTTATTCTAACCAATCGTACAAACCCTGAACCAAAACAATGACCATGTGCCGAGCGACGTGCACAGAACAGAAAACAGCTTATTCAATGCTAATTTGGGCAGGGTTTGCGTCACGTGTTCTCAGACGTGGTCCAATAAAATGGCTCAGGGTTTGAAGCTGCATCCAGCTTCACTTTTTCGGCCGTTTTTAGCGAAATGGCTCGGCTGGTAGTATATAGTTGGCTATGGTATCTATATATTTAAAAAATAAGGTTTTCTTTTTAAGCATCCGCCCTGAGCTTTTACTAAACTAATTTGACTAATTATTTTTCTTAAAGAAACATGTTCGTCTGTTAATATGCCCGCACTATATACTGGTTAAAAAATTCTTATTTTTACCTTTTAAATTTAATTTTAAAAGACTTTTTTGAAATTTCTTCAAAATGGTGGCAGTCGAATTATTTCCGTTGTTACAGAGAAACATTCGGGGACATTTGTATTTATTGGTTATATCTCTTATAGTGCCTTTTTTCTCCTTGCATTAAAAAATAACAAAAAAATAAAATAAAATAAAAATAAAATTACGTCAGTCTTTTAAAAATACATACTTTCCTTTATAAAGCTGTTATATTTTGATATTTTTTCATCCCGCTGATGCTGAGTTTGAGTCACTAGGCAAAATGCTTCATTGAGTAAAAATGACATAAACATTTTCTTTCATGAAACTGAATATTTTATCACGAATCAACTAAAAGACTTCTGAAATTTTTACTTACTTTTTTAATATTCGAGTTTCAAGTCAAGAGTGTGATAACATAAATGCCAAGTTGTAGCAGTTGTGGCTGAAAAACATGGCTTGATATTTGGAAATATAATTATTAATAAAGTACTGCGCTTTAAAATATTTTTTAAGCGGTAAATACGGGTTGAGAGATGTATGTATAAATTTTGAGATGGTTAAAATGATGTTAGGTTAAGATTAAAAGTCTACGATAATGTAAAGGTTAAATAACTTTTGCTGATTTTTCATCCTGTAATACAAAACATAAAAGCCTCAGTTGAAAACTTCAACATAATTACTGATATTGACCACATGTTAACGTTTACTCAAGCGAATAAAGTTTAATTTATTCAATAATATGAACAGTTGGAACTTATGAAAATATTATTTTGATAGGTTAAAAATATAATTGCTTTAAGACTTAATTAATTAACGTAAGATGAATATTTTATATTTTAATTAATTTTATAGGTTTATTATAAATGAATGTAGCATGTTAAAGAAATGTTCCTCTTTAAACATTTCTTTTCATTAACATTCGGCGGGTTTCAACTCCTTTTACATCATATCTCAATGTTTTTGCTTCGCTTTAATTGTTTGAAAGGTTTTGGAGAGAATTCATGTGTTTGACAATATTTATTAAAAAGTGCAGGGGAGACAAAGTCTTGAGATTTCTCTTTGCTACAGTGTCTATAATTTACTTTTCTAAACACAATCAATTTGGAAAAAGTATGCTGCATCATGCAATTGAAGTTAAGAATCGGTATCTTTTAAACGTAAGATTTTTTTTTTTTGGAGGGGGGGCATAGGTGTAAATAAATATAAAATGATATAAAAATAGGTCACACAATTTTTGGTAATAAAAGGGTGTAAAAAATTTCTTATACATCACTCCGATTTTCATACCCATAAAATCATTCGTATGACATTGCAGGTTTAATATAGAAATTTTTATCCCACAAAATGAAAAATTCCCTTACTTGCATTTCATAAAATTAATAAAATCTAGTAATGTCTATGTAGTAACTTCGGCGAAAGACAACGATAGTGCACAAGAAAAAGACAAAAATATGTAAGGGGACCTAGGGCACATTGATACAGCTTTTTTCTAAGAACATTTTTGATGTCCAGAAAGCAGAAATTTCAAGTTATTTTTCATGTGGTGTCAGCAAGACTTGTATAGTGTGTTATAAAAATGTACAATCGTTGTTTATTATGTTATTTTTGCATGTAATTTTTAAAAAATCAAAAAAAAGTCATTTGTATCAATATGCCTCATCCCCGAGGCAGATTGATACACCTCATGTGACACTTTAATACGTCTGGGAAAATGACAAAAATAAAAAAGACAAAATAGGGGAAAGGCAAAAGGGAAAAGACAAAATAACACGAATGCATATTTTTTATAGACAAATAGTTAGGAAACCATTTCATATTTATTTAGAAATTCAAATCGCACACAATGTATTTGTAAACAATATTAAAGCAATCAAAATGAAATGTATAATGTTCTGGCTATTCCTTATCTGATTGTTGGCTGTGGTAATTTTGTCATATCTAGAACTTTAACCCCAGAATTATGCTCTTTCTTAGGGAAGATGAAAAAATTTCCAGGTTTTCTGTTTATAAATCGGTTTACAAACAGAAAATAAAGGATAATTATCTTAAAAATTATGTTTATAATATAACTATCTTGTGCTGTTCTGCAGCTTGTTTCTCTTAATTAACAATTCTCATTGTCGAAAATACTTTTTTCTCTAGAGAACCGATATAAATTTGAGATTTTCCAGGCTGCCGTCCTTTTCTTTTGTTAATTCCACTTGCACTAGATGTTGGGTAAGTTCTTACGTCTTCTGTTTGCAAAAATACTACAAAATGTTCTAACATAAAGAAATTAGAGCGATTTCACTTTAATAAAAACTAATATTAGAAATTTTTTCTAAAAATAGTTTGATTAAGGAGTGTATGTAAATAAATAAATAAAAGATAGTGAAAAAACTAACTAGAAAAGGATTTAGGTTGTATCAATGTGCCCCATACAGCCATTTTGAATAAAATGAGTCTCAATTCCAACACTTCATAATTTATCTAACAATAAAGAATGAGGAACTGATAAAATGTAGCTTTACTTTCCAGGGAGAGTATTCTTTTCGGTTGAAAATACTGGAACAGTTGTATAATACCATTTCAATTGGACAACTCAAATTTACTTTTGACCTACAAAAACAATTAATCACCCGTCCCATTTCATCAAACTACTGAATCCTTCCAAGACTTTCTGTATGTAGTTGAGTGCACTAGTATCACCTTTTGGAGCTGTTGTAAAACTCCCTGTAATGACCCTTTGTGCAGTACAGGGGGTGTATCAATGTGCCCCAGTTCCCCCTAGTTTGAAAACATTAATTTGAAATAAACTTCTTTTGCGCCCTATTAAATCTGCAGATAATAAATATTAATACTATCTTCTGTGTAACTATGCAAATGCTAATAATTCTTTATAATCATACATTATTTTAATATTATATTATATATAAACTAAAAAATATGGAGTAGTATTGAAATCCGGATAAGGGATTCACGTATAACATTTTCATGCTTCTGACGTGTTTTAAAAGTTTTTACAAAAAAAACATGGATGCCTAATTTGCCTAAACGGAATGCTTTTAAATTATGCAATAGGGTGGGCCGAAAAAAACTTTTTTTCGATTTTCGATAATGGCGGGTGCGGAAAAGTGGCCACTGGTGGCACTCAGTTCACACAAAAAATTTGAGATTTTTTGGACAATTCCTTACCCTGCCGCAAATGGCTTGAAGTTTTGCCAAAATGCTGATTTTTGAATTTTTTTAGCAAAAAAAATTTAAATATTAAATTAAGTTTTTTTTGTTGTATTTAGTTGAAAAGATGTATTTAATGTGCCAAATGATTAAATAACCTCTAATTATGCATTAGTTTAGTGCTATGTTCTTTAAAAATGTACTTGATTTTAACTTGTTTCGCGTTTGGTACCAACGCGAAACAACCGAGAACTCCTCGCGTGGATGCAGCTGTACGCCGAGTTTAACTTACCTATAAAAATCGGCTGATTTAAAATGCACATAGAAATTAAATAATGCATTGTCAGAACTTATTTAAACATTAGATACGTTAAATATGTCTTTCCAAATATATACAGCCAAAATAAATTTAATTTAATATTTTAAAAGTTTTTATTAAAAAGTTCAAAAATCAGCATTTTGGCAAAACTTCAAGTCATTTGCGGCAGGGTAAGGAATTGTCCAACAAATCTCAAATTTTTTGTGTGAACTGAGTGTCACCAGTGGCCACTTTTCCGCACCCACCATTATCGAAAATCGAAAAAAAGTTTTTTTCGGCCCACCCTATTATGCAATTCTAAATGTCGTAATAGATATGAATTTAAAGATTTTTTGTGATGAGAGTTTATCCGATATGATCTGATAAAATGTCGGATAGTTTTTTAAAACTGCGGATGGTCATCATAGACCGTGATAATGTCTTATATTAGAAGTTTTCCTGAACCTAATTTATTAGTACAGAAGGTCTCATTCTTAAGGCGCACAGTGATTTCAGAGATTGCGATAATGTTCCTCGTATTAGATTTTCTGAGAATAAAATGAATAACTGTTATATAATTTATATCTTGGATATTTTCAAGTATAAAATTCTTCGAATTATTAAAAAATATAACAAAAGAAAACAACATTAAGAGAAAGCTTTTTTTCTGATTTAAACTTAATATTTGTATGAAATGAGTTTTTCTGCAATGAAACTGCCAAAACGAAAAACTCTGCCATGAAGAGTGAAAATGTTGAGCTTACCTGTAGAATTAACTATAACTTTTAAGTGTACTTGCAATTGTGCATTGAAACAAAAAAGTCTGAAAAACAATTCTCTAATGTAAGTCTACAATAGCTACTGTTTATTAACATGCAGTTATTTCATTAGTAGTAAAGGAATGAAGACTGGCTAACTTTAAAATAGGATAAATATATTTTTTTATTATACACAGCATTTTCTTCTTTGAAAAAAGTTCATCGTGTAATAGGAAAGGTAGCATTCAACATATATTACAGAAACTTTTTTCAAATTTTATCAGTTATAATAATTACACAGTTCGCTAGAAAATTCGGATTTTCTATTCTGAAAAATAATTGCAGAACCACTGTCGTTAAACAAGCCGAAGATTATTATTTGGAGTAACGTTGAGAATGTGTCAATGAACTAGAATGCTTTAATTATTCATAATTTTGAATTTAATGATATCGATCTGAGCTTAGAACCGTTTAAAGATATTAATATTTAAAAAAAACACCCAGCTTTTTACTGGAAAGTTCAAAAAAGTTTTTTTTTAATATAAAAAAAATCCCGAAAATGTATAATAATGCCCTAAATTCATAAAAGATCACATTTTTTCCCAGTAAAATAAGTAAATGAATGGGTAAAAAGAATGCGCACTTCAACAACTTTTTAGGACCTGGTAGTGTGAAAAAATTAATAGGTTATTGTAACCTGTTACCAAGCTGGTGGTTTAGTGATAGAACATGTTTACAATAAGTAACTACTTTCTCACATCTGGTGTACAGGTTAAAATGTTTACCAGATTTCGAATGTGTTTACTATGTGATAATTTTACATTGCTTTTACTTACTAACGAAAAAATTAACCACCACCAATTTACAATAAAATCGCGTTTAAATATTTATTTCTCTTGCATTTTTAAATTAACGCTAACTCCTGCAAAATCGCCGGTTTTCCATAATTTTTTGAGAGAATTATACATCAACATGAAAACCAATTTGAAGGTATTTATCGTAATTAAAATATTTTTTAATAATTTTTAACGTAATTAAATTACTTTTAGAAAATAACAATAAAATGAAAATGATTGTGTTGAAGTTCTGACAACAGGGTCATTTCAAGAATATATCCCTGGGTGGGTTGCAGCTCAAATACTCCCCCATATGATCCATGAACATTTTTTTCCTGCCTTTATCAAGTTTGCAAAAGAAGTGCAAGGGATTATTAAAAAACTAGTTGGATGTGAAAATACCAAATCTTTCTTCTATTTCATACGTTTCAATATTTCAAAAAGTACTTTCAGATGTTAATACTTCAATATCATTTGTTCAATACTATATCAATTTTGGTTTTCATCTTGAATTTGTGCTTCAGTCAGTTAATTGGAGTAAAAAAATAGGTAATTTCGATCACGATATTTATTAAAATCAATAGATTTTCGTTGCTTTGTTGTACCTCACCTGTTTTCGAATAGCATGATGGGAAGTTACGCCGCAGAACAGGGCTGCGAAAGGCGATAATTTTTTAATTCTTACTGACTCCCGTTTCTGAAAACAGAAATCTTTAATACATTCTTTGACAGCATTTGCAAGAGAAATATGCTTTAAAATTCCGATTACAAAATTACAGTTGTGAACAAACTATAATAGTTACCTATGGAAGTTCTTCTCTACTATCCGCCGATGAACAACAGAACTACGAAAAAACAGAAAATTATACATGCAAAATCGCTACCACTACGCCTTTTTCCCGCGGAATATTCGAAATTCAAGAACCTGCTAGCCATAGTCAAAAACATATAAAGTAAATACACTGGCGGGTAAAACTTAAGGACCACTGTTATTTTCTTCGATTACAGTTAGAAATAGACCCGCAGTAGCACGTGTAAATTTCCACGAATGTGTGATGTATCCTGTTTTGCGAAACTTACCTAAATTTTGTACTTCCGTTTTTTATCACGTGACAGCAAATATGAGATTTTAGGCAATCAGCGGGTGCTATGTGTTGTCGTTAGATGTAAAAATTGAAGGAGATGGAGTGAGGCTGGAACATTGAAATTTTGAACATGTCTTCGAGGTATCATTTAGATATTACTCGTGGTAGAATAACCGGAAAATTGGATGAAGGATGCAAAATGAGAGATGTTGCCCATGAATTTAGCATCGCGCACAGTATTCTATAGATATTATAGGCATTCCAAAATTGTGGAATATGTACTAGACACAAGAGAGGAGGTCGTCTTAGCAGTACGACGTCCGTAGAAGATCGCTATATTGTTTTTTTTCCAAAAAGGAACGGATGTAGAACAGCTATTGATATTGCAAATCAATTTTGTGTTGCCACAGGAACTAAAATATTTAGGAAAACTGTTGTAGGAAATTTGGAAAAGAGTAGTCTATAATCCCAAAAACCTGTTGTGTATGTGGTGTGTCCCGCTCTCGGGACGCCAACATAGTGCCCATTTAGCCCGTTTACAGTGGTGCAGTATGTATCGCAATTGGACTGATCACCACTGGTCTACCGTGCTCTTTTAAATTCAGAGTAGATTCAGTCAATCTTTTTATTGTACACGTAAACTTATATGGCGCGAGATTGGTTGTGCGTACTGTCGCGAAAATATTCTAGAAAGAGATCGGTATGAGACTTCATGTATCATAGTGTGGGCAAGCATGTGTCATGTTCATACAGCTCATCATGCAGCACTGATCTCTATGTGCTTGACCAATGGAACATGACTGGTAGAAGCTACACTGAAGGCGTCCTGATTCCAGATGGTTGATTTTTTCGAGGTGCTATCGGCGAAAAGTTTCATTTTATGAACGATAGTTCAACTTGTCAAGGCACGCAATCTGTACAAGATTGTGTTGAGGTCAAAGTTATCCATCGAATAGACTGGACGTCAGTAATTTTTCCTGACATAAATTTAATTGAAAAAGTATGGGTCATCTTGGAGAGATGTATTGCTGCTCGACAATTTCTTCACACAAACAAGGAAACCCTTATACGTTCAGTGAAGGAGGAGTAGGACAACTTGCTTCAACAGCTACTGAATCATGTAGTTATGAGTATGCCACGCCTTGTTGAAAGTTGTCTCGCACTACATGGTGCTCACATCCCTTTTGATATGCCACTGATGATTGTTAATTGTGAGTATTTTGCTTTCTTTGTACAGTCATATTTTCGAACATTATTCATGTTTTAGAAAAAGAACCTTTGATAATATCCTGTATATAGCATTTCAACAAAATTATTATTTTAAATTCTGTGTAACATACTGATAATACTATTGTTTGTTGACCCCCAATCTCACCTAGATTCTCATTTACGTTTGCATTTCTTTTTGGTCCTTAAGTTTTGACCACCAGTGTATATATATTCCTTCAATACTATGCATAACTTCACACAATTTTCGACGGTACAATTAAAAAGAAGTTGCAAAAACCGCTGTTACAGCGATTATTTCCAGTGGAATATTTTCAAATTTAACTAGAAACTACTTGCCATAGTCAAAAACATGCACGAAGGATTTAATTAAAGTCTATGCATAATTTCATATACTTTTCGATGGTGCAATATTGAAAATAGTACAAAATCCCTATTACAGCGACCTCCACCGGCAAAATATTTCTAAACTGAAGAAGAACCTGCTTGTCACATCCAAAAATATGCACAAAGTTCAATTCTCTGCATAACTTCATTCATTTTAAAATTGTACATTCTCGACACATGAACAGGCGGACACATTGGCAGGTGAACATTTTGTAAAAACATGTTTTTTGAGATATCTGACCTCTAAAACGTATAAATACGTCAAAACCCTGAACTCGGAAAAAAAATTTATCGCAATAGTTTCTTCTCATACGAATA
The DNA here is from genome assembly GCA_964019185.1 of Maratus speculifer. NCBI lineage: Eukaryota > Metazoa > Arthropoda > Arachnida > Araneae > Salticidae > Maratus > Maratus speculifer. The sequence goes on along the minus strand of OZ025289.1, from coordinate 271,334,353 downwards.
TGAAAAAATTAATATTGATATTTGTTAAATTGGACAAATAATCAAAAAATAGGAAAGAGTTTTTGTATAAATATTTAACTTTGAGCATTATTTAATAATGAAAATATTTGATCGATCTCAGTAATCTTGTAGATTAATGAAAAGAGACTTCAGAGAATGCGTTGAGAATATGTTGTTAAAATTTTGAGGTTGTTGATTTAAATTTGTTTTAATTATGCTGAAAGACAACTTTAAATAATCATTGCAAAGCACCACCAGGTATGTGCATCATAGAATGGTCTATAAAAGAAAAAAAAGAGTTAATTATGATAAAAATTAATATAATAAATGATTTCAAACTTATTTCAAACTTATTAGATAAATAGTTTGCTGAAAAACAAATTATCAAATACCGATTATTCTTTTGTTGCTGCGTCCTAGGAAGTGCTTACTGGGCATTGGAGCGTACCATGATCTGTAAAGAAGTTCTCCCGGAAGAGTGCTATGTCATTAGGATGAAATGAAGCAAATATCGATACCTAAATTTGTTTACAATAGTCCATACGAAAGCAAGTCACGTGCTTGGGAATCCAGTTGTTGCCTACATATTTCGATAGTGAAGTGAAATCCTCAGCTAGATACAGAAGAAATTGGATGAATATTTATACACAGTGAATATATTACAATCATATAAAAATACTGCATGTCTATATACGTATTATTTTTCTAAAATTACTTGTAGCATGTACTTGGGTTTCCATTATAATAAAAACTCCGCTACAAAATAAAGTAACTCATTATTATAGTACAAGTAATGAAACTGCTTATATTCTGGGGTTTATAATAAAATTGTTCCCACACAAATTAATTCTCCTTAAATGTTTAAAGTGGTCTAATTATCGACGATTCCTCTTTGACTGCTAAGCTTACAACTGGCTAGCCGGAGCACTGACAAAAATCACACCTATTAAATACGATTCAGTCAGTTTAGTCAAAGCCAGACACCCATCAATGCATTTCTACCATGAAAGGGACAATCAATGAACATGTAACATTTTTAGTTTTAAATGATATATACACGGTTATCTGATGAATGCGAATATTCATTCACACACTGGTAGTATTTTAAATTATGCAGCATGATATAATACATCATCTTAAATTTTTGCAGATTCAATGCTTATTTTTTTCACTTTATAAATACGCTGTCCTACAAAATATGTGACTTTAAAGAACCATTATTTTTATGACATTTTTGATGCATTTCTCAAGAAAACCAAAATATATTTTAAGAAAATAACAGCTTTTTTTTTTCCTTTTTTTTTTTTTTTTTTTTTTTTTTTTTTGCTTTGCTATAAAATTAAGCACATTTTAAGGGACATTTAAAAGGTAATAATAAAAGTTTTTAACTTCATGCTAATATTTCTTGTTACAGTAAACATAAAAATTGCATGCTTAAGTTCAACCAGTCGGCTGTATTGAATCTTCCTGAAAGTATTTGAATAGTAAAAAAAAGTTTTATATCTGTAACAAATAAAGTACATCATTGAGAAGCTAAAGTAAATATTTTATTTGTTCCCTTTCTTTATCTTTCTAAAACTATCCTTTTTTCCAAAGCTATACCTCTTTTCTTCTTTCAAATGCAGTCCTTTTTCATCTCAAGAATTCCTTTTAGGATATGTTACATGATAAATATTAACTTCACTATAAGTAAAATATTGATTTTTTATACATAAAAAATAAATGTTATTTTGTTTACAAATACACAATCAACAACTTGTAAGAATGTATTTCTGTTGACATAAGTGGTTTTTGTAAACTTTTATGTTTCCTTCCACAAACATTCGATTTTTAAAATCATGCATGAAAAAGAATTGTTTATGAATCGCTTGTTACATCCATTTTACTTGCGTTTCTTTTATTTAGTATGATTATCTTAGAAATTAATAATACCACAGAGGAAAATCGATATTACATTTCAAAACATATTAATGTCTTACTCTAGAAAAAGGCAACAATTTTCAAGTACAAAAATAATAGTGTTTGGAACAATTCATCATTGAAAGTATTATGTAATAATAGTTCTTTTTTGAAATTATTTCTTAAACCTAGAATATTTATGCATATTAAACAATTATTAATATTTAACATGGGATGCACTGCCACACCAATAATTCTTTACCGTATAACAAGATATTCTGAAATTTTCAGACTTGTGCACCACTAAATCGAAATTCACAATATACTCGTACCATGATAATTAATTTAATATTAACATTTAGGCTGTTATTGTTAATCATTAAATGAATAGTGATTAACATTCTGAAATGTTGCCGATTTAGTGATTAATGTGCCGAAAGAGCACTGTTTTTGTTTTTTTCTAATTTATTTGAATATTTTAAGGATTCTATGTAATTCATAATCTTATCTTCAATACCATCATGACTCAAATGGATTGGAGCCCGGCTCAAATGTCGTAATAGTTGATAAACGTCCTTCCATATTGCTTTTTTTGGTATATTTAACAAAAATACATGGATCACTATACTTCTGACACCATATGATATATATATTGAATAATTATATTCATTTATACTTAAATTGACCTTCTACAAAACCAGTAAATTTTTATTAAAACACACCAGATAAAACAAGTTAAAGTAGAAGCACATGGCATGTGCTGCCATCAAGTGCAAAGACATTAAAGACATTACAGTAATGTCATTAAATTTAAAACCATAATGTTGCTATACATAATTCATATTTGACGCAAACCTTTATTGCCGACCAGAATGTTCTACTGATTTTTCCGCTCGATCAAACTTCAGCCAACTTTTGTCATTTCAAGTATTTTTGGTCCCCTTAAAAGAAAAATACAATATCGATATTCTTTTGATAATATCAGACGTCTTGATAATGAAGACTGAAAATTATAGAAACTTTATTTCAAAATTGCGGCAAAACTAGCTTTGAAAGATTAATTTTGGCCTGCCACATTAAAATATTTTTCAATTTAGCAAATGATTTTATTTTTAAGACGCATATATTTATATAAAACGCTAAGATGACGATTCCGGGTCTTCTCATCTTCCATAAAAACGAACTTGTTAGGCGTAAGAAAATATTTTGATTAAGAACCTAAGGAAATGTACGCATAATCTGCGTTGTATCACATCTATTCTTTATTTTCTATAAAACTATTAAAATTATCCATTTATAGTACTTTAAGTTCTAATTTAAAAATAACGAATAACCCACTATCAAGATCTTTCGTACATTGATTTACTCCGTAGATAAGTACTTGTTTTGGCACCATCTATCAATAGCTAGTTTTAACAAAGAAACTTTATGTTGAAATTATAAATTTTTGTGCATTTTATCAGTTTTGACAGTTTAATAAAATGAATACTTAGTTACTGTTCTTATACAGTGCGTGTGAAAAGTTTAAGCACAACAGAAAATTTCAAAATGAAATTTTATTAATAAGTGAAAGTTAATTTCCTTTTTACATAATCTACAAATTGTAGTTTTAAAAAGACAGTTAACAGATTTATGTTAAAAAGACAGTTAACAGATTTATGTTATAAAATTTATCTTAAATAATAAAATTTATCTGAAATAATAAAATTTATCAAAACAACAAAAATGAGTGTGTCAAAAGTTTAAGCACAGTAGTTTTTATTCTTTAGCAGAACAAGAATAAAAAAATGTAATACTTTATTATTGCTCTTTTCTGCTGAATTGCTTTAAATATACGGTCTTCCATCGATAAAATGAGATTCTGTATTGTTTCTGGTTCAATTTTAAACCAAGCTTTCTCAATGGCATCTTTCAAATTTTTAACTGAAGAATACTGCTTTCCATTTGGATAAACTGCATGAGGGAGAATACCCCACATATTTTCTATAGGGTTTAAATCAGGACTAATTGCCGGCCGTTTCGAAACAGACACTTTTTTCGACTTAATCCACGATGAAGTTGAGTTTGAAGTATGGATCGAAGCATTGTCATGTTGAAATAACCATTTTTCTCCCCCCAAAACCTCGGCGATAGGAAGCAAATGATTGGCAAGTATCTCTTGATAGTTTTCAGAGTTTTCACGACTCCTGATGAATGCTAGAGATGTCTTGACCATTGAAAGAAATAGCCCCCATACCATTACAGAACCACCATTATGTTGTCGGCTAAATACACTCCTAGGTTCTTTGCGGAGATCATGTCAATAGTACTTAAACCCATCAGGGCCATCGAGGTTCCATTTTTTTTCAATCACTGAATATAACATTCAGCCACTTTTCAGCAAATGACATGTGCTCTTTGGCCTATTGTAATCTAGCTTCTTTATGATGTCGTTTGAGACACGGTAATCGAGACATTTTACGATATTTGATGTATTTGTATTCCAAAACTCTTCTATGAACAGTTTTTTCCGATATTTGTCCTCCAACTGCAGGTTTTATTTGCAAAAGGGAATAATTACCAGTTGAAGCCAAATTTCTGATACGGCTATCTTCGTGCAAACTAGTCACTCGCTGCCTTCCTGAACGAAATTTTTCTTTGAAATTATTACCACCAGCCAAAATTTGATGAATACCCCGTTTTGATCTTTTTAATGTACTTGTATTTTCAGAAACAGACTTGGATTTTTCTCTGATACTCCATATTTTTATCACCCCCTCCTCTGAAAATTCTTCCGACCGAGGCATTTTGTACTAACTCATAAACAACAACTAACTGCTTCTTATACACCCAGAAATTGTTTGCGTGCGCAACCGCATACGTCAGATTGTAAAATTTGCATAAAAACTATTTTGTGCTTAAACTTTTGACACAGTTGTTTTTGTTCTATTCTTAAGCTCCATGGTTTGAAGTAAAATTTAAAAGTTAACTTCAATGAATATGATGTTAAAATAGATATTATTAACATATACAAGACAGATATTAAAATAAAGTGAATATTTAAAGTTTTATTTGAAAATTGCTATTGTGCTTAAACTTTTGACACGCACTGTAGTTATCAAAATATAGATGAGTAATGCAGCAATCATGAATGTACAGCATGTTTAACTGTATCAACACAGATAAATTTTGAACTTTAACGTAGAATGTTTGTAGCGCAAAAAATTGATCATATTAAGGAAATTAATAGGTGGAATTTATTTTGAGAAATGATGCAGATTAAAAATATTAAAAAATTGCTGTTTAGTGTATCAGGGGATAAATCAAAATTAATTGTTGAGTAGAAAATTAATTCATAGGTAATAAATATCGATATAAATCACAAAATTAATATTGGGTAAAGATTAATATATATAAAAACCTCTACTCAGTAACATACATATGTAAAAATATTTTATAACAAGTTTAGTAAATTTAAACGTAATTTTCCGTATAATACATGTGTATGTTAGTTACAAATGTATGGAAATTTTACCTCTTCCTGTTTCATGATTTACTATTTTAAATTACAATTTACGTAACATTTTGTTAAAGTGATCAAAAATCGAAGGATAGAGCATTTTGAATCACAAGGTGCAAAAATTATAAAAAGATAAATCTTTTTTTTTTTTTTTAGTCAGAAAAATATTTTTTTTGTTTCCATAAAATGTACATCTATACTAATATTATAAAGAGGAAAGATTTGTTTGTTTGTTTGAATTGAATAGGCTTCGAAACTACTTGACGGATTTAAAAAAATTCTTTCACCATTGGAAAGTTACACGATTTCCGGTGAACATAGGCTATATTATATATATATAAAAAAAATAGAGATCCTCACTAAAATGCCAATAATGTAACCCAAGGTATAGAAGACCTTAAAAAATCCTTACAGCGTGTGCGCTGCGAATACTATTGATTATAATCTATATACATAAAATAAAGTCGGTTTCTTTACACCATTTATAACTCAAGAACGGATGGATCGATTTTTATGAAATTTTGTATGAAAATATTTGACACCTTAGATTAACATAAAGGCTACTTTTTACTCCACTACCTAAAAGGAGGGTAATGTTTTTAGTAGTTGAACTTAATGGAATGAACTGGTAGTAACAGTTTGCGGTGTCAGTAGTGGCACGGGACTGGGCGACTTGCTCTACCCGAAGTAAAGCGAGGGCGGGCTGCTAGTCTTTTGATAAATGTTTATGTATTTTTCTATGTACTTATATATAAAAAAAACAAGGCCTATATTTTCGATAAACATCAATTTTTCCTTATTTTCATTCCTATTTATTGATCATTTAGATTTTTGTAATCTCTCAAAGAAAATAATAAAATACTCAATGACACGTTATGCTTCCATCTATAATAAAAAAGTTGAACTAAATGTAAATTATCATATGATGCCTCGGTTGGGAACAGCAGCGCCACGAAACGGATACTAATTCTGATTATAAGTCTTATGATGGAAAAGAATATCTTCATTTCTTCATTCTATATTATATCTTCATGATGAAAACACTGCTTTGAAGATTTATCATTCACATTACGTCATTTTTGATTGGATTATACACTAATATATAAATAAATGCAAAAAGTAATAGTGTAAATAATTACCGGCTTCCTGATCCTCGATCTAACTTTAGTCAATTTTCATTATTCCAAGCCTTTCTGGTACCCTTAAGTTTAGAATATAAGATCGATATCCTACAACGAAGTAATGACGACTGAAAAATATGGAACTTTTATTTCAAAATCGTGGCAAATAGGCTCTCAAAGATTTATTTTGTTATATCGTATTGATTTTTTGGGGGTTCAATTTTACGAATGCATTTTTATTTTTAAAACCTATATTTAAATAAATAAAAAAATAAATAAAAGTGTAAAATAATCACAGGCTTCCTAATCCTCCATCTAACTTTAATCAATTTTCGTCATTTCAAGCGTTTCTGGCCCTTTTAAGACTGGAATATAGGATCGATATCCTCTTGATAATGTGTGGCGTCTTAGTAATGACGAGTGAAAAATGTGGAATTTTTACTTAAAAATCGTGGTAAAACTAGTTCTGAAAGATTAATTATGCAGTACTATATTGAAGCTTTTTTGTTCAGTTTAACGAATATATTTTTATTTTTATGAATCATATATAAGTAAATGGAAAAAGAAATGTTAATGTAACATTACAGGCTTTTTAATTTTCAATCGAACTTTAGTCAATTATCATCATTCCAACCCTTTCTGGTACTGTTAAGCCTAGAATGTACGAACGATATTCTACAACATATTAATGGAATTACATTCCAAAAAATATGGATTTTTTACTTCAAAATCGTAGCAAAACTAGTTTTTAAATATTAATTTATTCATTAAAACGTTTTTTTTAATTTAGAAAATATGTTTTTATTTTTGTGAAACAACATACAAAATAAATTCAAACAGAAACAATAGTTACAATTAATTACAGTCTTCCTAATCCTCGATCGAACTTCAGTCAACTTTCGTTATTTCTGCAACAATAGGATCGATATCCTCCTGATAATGTCAGCAGATGCATCTGGTAAATAAACACAACATAATATACCATCGTCTAACGATTGTCTTTTTAATGTTATTCTAATATAACAAATGTCTGTATTTTTGTATTATCATAAAGATATTTAAGCTTATTTATTCTTCTTTTCTCGTTGTTATCTTCTGACCTTCTGTCAGAATGAAATGTTCTGAGCAGTGCTTCTGCAGAAAGAACGTTCGAAATGCTCATTGTCAATATTAATTTATTTGTAGCACATTAAAGCTTTTTATTTCAATTTAATAAATTCAATTTTTATTTTTATGAAGCATTATGCATAAATAAATTCAAACAGAAAGAATAGTTACAATTAATTACAGGTCTCCTAATCCTCGATCGAAATTCAGTCAATTTTCGTTATTTCAAGCCTTTCGGGTACAATGCTAGTATCGATATCCTCCTAATAATGCCAGTAGATGCATCTCGTAAATAAGCACAGCATAATATAGCATTGTCTAACGATTGTCTTTTTAATGCTATTCTAATAGAACAAATACCTGTATTTTTGTAACATCATAAAGATATTTAATTATTTATCCTTCTTTTCCCGATTTTTTATCTTCTGATCATTGTTCCTGCAGAAAGAACGTCTGGAATGATCATTGTCACGTCTGTTATCTGGAAAACTGATTTTTTGTTGTTGCAGATTTTTCACAGAGAACGACTATTACTGAACTGTTTTTAAAAGAGCATTAATAATTGGCTTTATGTCAAGTGCGACAATGAATTGCTGCCAAACATTAATAGGACATTTCTTTCATCATATTCCTTGATTTTATTAATTTATTTGGCTTAACACATTTTTTAGATATATACGATTTTAGAAACAACCTAATCAAAATACCACAAATTGAACTAGTTTTAGGTATGTTCACAATTATGTAACTGCAGAGCACCTTAGTCGTCGTTCAATCCGTCCGTCTGTCCGGATATAACAGAGAAAAATAACCCAACCGAATCATTTGAAATTTAAAATATATAATTGTTGCATGATTTTGTCGAGTCACATTTTATGAATATCGGACGCATAGTTTAATTACGGAGACTATCAAAAGTATTCCGCTACATTACAGACAGTGGGCAAAAATAATTTGAAGTTCATTATAATGGTGTTACAAACTTGCGAACATAATGAAATTGATATAGATCTATGAATTATATACTAAAATATACATTCTGTACAATCTGTGGTGCAAAGAATATTTGTTATTACTTTACAGGGCTACACAAAAATATTCCATTACATAATGGTATAGGGAGAAACATTGTTTGGAACGCGTTTTAATAATATTAAATTATTTCACATTTTACGAAATTGATATACGTTGCTAAGATTTATTACATGCTATTACCCGTATAATAGAAAGCAAATAGATTTTACAGGGATCCATAAAAGATTTCGGATAATATACTGTATCCTAAGTTCTATATATTATTAAACCAAGATCTGAAGATTTTGAAATTCCTTACAGTATGATCACACTTCAGTTGCTATGCTTGACGCGTAATTTCCAACTTGTTTAAAATCCTTACTGTTATTTACAGATGTAAATATTTTAAGCTAAAATAAAAACTCAAAACTCAATTAAAATAGTAAATTATTGTAATTGATATTTACAAGAATATATTAGAATGTATAGTCATGCGGAAAAAAGTAAACACCCCATGCTACATTCTCAACATATTATCGTAGAAGAAAGATACTGGTATTCGACGATTGGGAATAAAGTCTACTTTTAAATTATGTTTATAAAATTTGCTTAGAAGGCCATCTATATATTGAAATGAAACCAAAGTTTATTTTTTCAATAGCAATTTTAACACGACATTTTAACATTTTAGCACGATATTTCAAATCTTCGGATCAAACTATGTCTAAAAACCAAATTTCAAGTCATTTGAAAGATAAAATTTTGATTATAAACATTTAAAATTTAGTGCTTCTAATGTTAAATTACATTTTTATATTTTTATTAATATCTCCTGAAATTATACTCCAATTGTGCTTTTTTTTTATGTAGCAATAATACTAAAATGGCCAAATATAAATATGTTGTATTTGCAATTTTTGTAATTTTATGACATGAATTATTCCAAAAATATGAATTACAACCTACATTTTGTTTTGATTTAGATTTATCGAGTCCTGCTTTATAGAAATCAAAATTTTCAAAATTTTCTTCCAACTAGTTTTTAAATTATGCTTGAAAACGGCAAAATTGGTGGTTTATGGAGCTATAGATACTATAGATATTATTTAGTAGTTTGAAACTTTTTATACTATCCATTAATCTAGCAATATTCAATGACTGCTTTAGTGTCACCTTAGAGGCCTTTATCAAGAAGATGACTCTCTCAGTCAACAATCGAGTACGGAATTTCAATTTGGATACAGCCCCTAAAATATGCTCGTTTTAAAATAATTAATTTCTCGCACACTTATCATATAAGGCTGCATAAAAATTTGTTTCTAGGCTAATTGAAGGATGTAGAGTTCATTTATGCTGTCAGAATTGGGTTCTGCTATCGAAAAACACAATGTTAGGATTCGTTTTAATATGTAAATGCCCCCTAAACAAATTTTATATACATGATTTAAAAATTGATATTATTTCTAATCATTCGGTACCAGTAACTTTCTTTTACGATAATTTTTTGCAGATTTAGTAGAGGTTACATAATTTTTTCTCCACGACTGTACTAGACAATATGCGGATGTAAAATCATGTAAAATTAATATGCTGTGGTATTCCCAAAACTTTGTTCCATACCATTCTAATATATAGGGTGTTCCAAAATTCGATCAACGAATCAAAATGGGTGATAGAAGTTATCAAGTGGATGAAAAATTATCGTAGAACATGGGGTCACAACCCACGTATATCATCAAAAATACATGATGTCCTATTTTCAGTTTGTTTTGACGGTAATATATTTCAGAAAAGTGAAATATACAATAATAAAACTTTTAGAAGATCTTTGTTGTAAATGTGATAATATCGGAAAAGTTGAAGAATTTTCCATTATGCGTTCCAGCAATATGCACTTAATACTCTATTCCTAATTCCTATTGCTTCATCGATTTTTTGAACAGCTTGTTTTTATAGACATTTTCGTGATGTTCTAATGTTTCAGATAAAATAAGGTACTTATAAGGTACTTATTTTCATTGTGATGTTGTGATTTTTCACAAAATTATTACCGTCAAAGTAAATTAAGTCAGGATGAAATACTTTGTATTTGTGACTAAATACGTGGTTGCGCACCCCAAGCTCTATGGTAAGTTTTTCATCCGCTCCATGCCCTCTATCACCCGTCTTAATTTGTTGGTTGAATTTTAGAACACGTTGGTTTAATTTATAACAGTACAAACGATCTTGAGTATTAAGCCTAGAGCATTTCCTTAAATTTAACACGGAATTAGATGTGATCAGCATTTAAAATCTTATAGCACCCTTTGTTAGGCATGGAAAATAAAAAATTAAATATTCCAAATTTCCTATTCCAAAATCTGCATTATTTCTTAATTTATAATCATTTATAGATTGTGAGAACCATTGAAGGTCCCTAGATATTGAATATTTCAAACGCGTTTTCTCTGATTTGTAAAGTTAGAGTTTGCTCTCTCTGCTGCTTTCAAATTACATAAGCTACAACTTAAAAAATTTAATTAAAAATGCTTTTATTATAGTGTTTATGCTAAAAGAACAACAACAACAAATGTTCTTTTAGCATAAAAATTCTCACATATTTTGATTATTTACTTTAAAAACTCAAAAGTCCTGTGCTTCCTTAAAGTGAATAAAATTTCAACATAAGGTGGTTAATAATACCGGAAACCACGCTCGTTTAATTGCACCAATTGGCTGTGGACCCAATTAGGAATCTTTCCAACGTAGCCTGTTGAGTGATCAAAGTTAAAATTAAAACATTAGTTTATATCAATGTCTAACAGAATATGCAGGCTGTTAAAATACCGTGTTCTAGTTCTTGAGCGTTAGTTAGCATTAGCAACAGTTCCTGCTAATCCATGATAAATGCAGCATAGCAGTGACACTTATTAGACGATATATAAAGGTTGGGAGAATAAAAGTGATCCGTACGAGTAGATAAGATTGGACATGTATGATTGACACGGACACAACGTGATCGAAACTGGATCAGATCTTAATGTGGGCTGAATCAGTGTAAGTGTGATCAGTACAAACATGAAAATCAGGGTGGCTAGTGGTCAGAGAAAAATATAGTAAAAAAAGGGATAGACTATAGTATTCTGTTGTCAAAGCCACTTTTATTTGCCATACTCAGTATTTAAATCTAATTAGCATGACTTTATGTCACGATCTAACTTAAACTGAAGTTTTATTAAATTCCGTGCATTAGTTCTTGATATAAAGTGACCACAAAATTTGTGTAATACACAGTCTAACTTACAAGAAATCAGACATATATTTCTGAAAAGTAGTCAAAGTCAAAATCGTATTTAGGATCTCAGATCTTGTAAATAAAAAAAAAAAAAACAACGAAATTCAAAAAATATCTCCATTCCAATACTTTCTTCTTATTTGTAATAGAAGAAAGTAAAAATAAATTAGTATAAAAACAATGTTCATTTATTTTCAAGCATTGTTTTTCACCGACCTTTTTACCGGATTTACTCTTTTTCAAGGATTATAACTGTCACTTTGATTTCGATAAGGAATGTAAAATATTTATTTGTGTTGCTTCCGATTACTGATTGTTTTCTGTGCATTTAAATTTTAAAGTTTCAGATGTGAAAGCTTTCTTATTACTTAATATTTACTTAGAATTCTATCTCAAAGAAATCTAATTTAAATAAAGGGAATCTTTGTGCTGTTGATGAACAAAATAAAATGGAACTTTTAAAGAGAGCTTACAGTAATTTCATTTACGTGCTGTGATTGTATTGTAAACAAAATACCCAGGACTGATATGAAATTAAATCTGTGATTTGAATTTAGAGGATTATTATTTTTTTTTTCAGTTATTTTAAATAACGACTTTTTCTACTTAAGGTGTGAAAAAAAAATTCTTATTGAGTATTATTTTATTGTTTAATTTTTGAATCAAAATAATCTGTTAGGAAAGCACCACAACATTCATCATTAATATGAAATGGGAATTTCTAACCTTTTATGACTTTAAAAATAATAAAATCTGCAATATAGAAGACTTAAATTTCTATCATAAATTCAAGGTTTAATCGGATAACTTTAGCAGCAATATTTGCTTGGCTTTTGCTTTCGATGAAATAACAGTGCAGGTTTTCAAAATTTTACATTTTGTAGCAAATTTTGTATAAAAAAAGAAAAATCGATCAGTATAAATTAAAAAAATTGCAACAAAGTTTAATTTTTTTTTCATTTACGGTGATAAATATTCGGTGATACGGTGATATGGAATATTATGATAATCCAATCTATACAAATTTCATTTACTTTATAATTGATAAGTGTCACGCATCTAAATATTTAAAAGGCCAGGTTGTTTTTTTTAGTTATCAGACCTTGGGTTTATACTGAATCGATTTTGATAGTTATTTTTTTTAAGTGAAAGCTGTTTATTTGTAGATGTACCCATACTCGCTATTTTTTCAAATAATTCTATTTTGAAATGTTAATTTTAATTTTAAGAGTTGTTTTATGAAATTTCTTCACATGGATGGCAATCGGTTACTTTCATTGTTGAAAGGAAATGGTGAAACTGGCAATTACTACATCAATATGGATACCATTACTTATTATAATTAATAATGATTTTTAAAAACTTTTGACCAGAAAATATTATCTAAGAGCCAACAACATAAAAACCCAAGGTATCGAGCACAAGAAAAAACTTTTATTTTATAGAAAAGTGGTAATAGGGGAATCTAATGATCCTTGTCTGACGGAAGTGAAGTGGTAATAACCCAAAAATTAATACCACCAGTTGTTTATTCGTAGGTTTATCATTATGTTTGTTCTACAACCATTTCATACTTTTGATTGCAGGACAAACACAATGATAAACCTAAGAGTAAACCACCTGTGGTATTAATTTTTCGCTTATGCACCACTCCACTTTCAGCAGACATGCATCATTAGATTCCCTTATTACTACTCTTCCATAAAATAAAGGTATTTTTTCTTATGATCGATATCTTAGGTTTTTGTGCTGTCGGCTCCTGGACTATTAGTGTTACGATTTAAAATAATTAAATTTCACTTATAAAGCTGTTACAATTCAATACTTTTTCCACTCTGCTGATACTGAGATTGAGATACTCATCTCTAAGGTTTCAGTGGAGGAAAATGATATCATAGTAAAAATTAAATGCATACTGCATGCGAAATCGTAACTGGCAAACGTATTATGAAGCTCGGGAATATATTTATAAATAAACCATTACACATTAAAATATATTTAAAATAGTCAAAAAGAAATGTATGCATGTAAATTTTTTGACGGTGAAAAAGACATCATTTTTAGATTTCATTGAAAATAAAAATAAATTTAATTGTGTTATAGGGCGCAACTTTCGTTGATTTTCATTGCGTAACACCAGAAATGAAAGTCCCAATTGATAACCTCATAATTTATTATCTGAATTACACGTTACTGATTACTTATAGGAATAATGTTTGATTTTCAATAATTTGAAAAGTTTATGTTAAATTTTAGTTATAAGTAATACTTGTTTTATAAGTTAGACCAGCTAATATAAAATTTGTTGTTTATTGTAAATATTTTTTCTTATTTCAATCTAACAGTTTTTTAAACATATTTATTCGCTGATTCGACGAGTTCCGACTAATAATAAATTACTTTTGTAATAAATTTAATTACTACGATTAAAATAATTGTGATTGCAAGCAATTATGATTTGTTCAAATGCTTTTAATTAATGCTATTTATAATTCTTTATCATGACTACACAGCTTATAAGATTCTTACATGGAAATATGGGAATATATTATTAGTCGCCGTTTCTTATAATACTGAGTATGGAGGGTTTTTGCGTTTTTTAGGGGATACACTATTTTGAAATTGGTTAAAAAATCGATTTTCTTTTTTTAATACTAACTGAAAGCTTTTCTAATTGTAAATATTTTGAGACCTTATTTTTACCAATATGAAAATTATGTTTCAAGATTTGTAAATTTTGTTAATAGATCCAGCGCAATTAACCGTACAAATGAAAATTTTAAACTGATTTTTCACCCTGTTAATATTTTTATAACTTGCATGTTCGATAAATACTAAAACTTTTTTGTTACTTTAGATAGAGGTTTGATTTTTTTATTTGTTCTCTATGGTTTATTTTATATTTTTGTGCATCAACTTGCCATTCAAGTTTATAGTTATTATTATTTTTTTAATTGAAAGTTTTTTTAATTTCTTTCATTTTTAGAGTTTCGTTCATGTGACGAAACCCTATTCGTTTCTGTCTTCTGTCTTTTGTTTGTCCATGTGTTTGGCACAGAGTCCGTACATTAAAACCATACAAGTCAGAAAGTTCAAATTTTGCGTACTTACAGCTGAATACCTCTTGTCACACAGCAAATCATAATATTTTGAAAAAGACTATTATTTTAATTAAAATATTTTTTTAATATCATCAGCCCATTTCGTTGTTGTTTTTTTTTCTAATTGTTGCACGAAAGTTTAAAAAGATATAAAAATTATTATGCATGCAACATAAATTAACGGATTAAAGAAATGACATAACAAACGCGCTTATTTGTTTTTATTTCATCATATTTATCACCTATTTTGAATTCCTTTTCACTTAAATTACTAGCTGCCTCTGGTGACCAGTTTGGTTTCCCTTAAAATTATGCTAAGCTTTTAAATATTTTTTTTATTCATAATTTTATTTGCTTGCATGCCTTCACTAAATCTACAAATTCTGATAGAGAAATCAACAAATCTATGCAATCAAGGCAGCATTTAGGGGAAAATTTCATTATTCTGTTCTGGTTGTCGCGATTGCCGAAGATATCCGAAATAGCGGCGAAAAATCGTTTAGCAATCTCTTTCAGAAATTCGAAGTGAGACTGTGTCAATATTTTTTGAAGATATTTTTCATGATTCTAGGTCCTTGCTAATGTAATGAGTGTTTGATTAATACACATCCTTCGCTAAAGGGGGGGGGGGGGTGGACGGTCGTTCGAACAACTGGCAACCAGAAAACTCTTATGAGGTTTGTATTACTTTATTGATGACATTTCCTCAGATTTTCAATTTTTTTCATTTCAGAGTTTTTAGGTGCGTCAAGAACATGATCGAAAATAAGCAGCGCGCTATGGAAATTTTTCAATTTTATTTTTTGTACATTATTTATTGTATTGAAGGGAAAAAAGATAATGCGTTCTTTCTATGGTTGAAGACCGAGATCGAAAATAAACATCGTTTAAAGAAAAGTGGAAAGCTAGCTGTGCAATAATGAATGTTTTATTAGTTGGTTTCGTTGTAGAAGGATTTCAAAAGATTAAAGAATACGAAAATGAAACATTTTCTAAATTCAATGTGCGGGCAGTACGTTCAAAGGATTTTCGAAATGCAGATGTGTATTCAAAAACGGGGAATAGTTACATACTGTGCTTAGATACATTGCCTTATATTTATGTAAATGAACTTATATTTGACTGCAAGTATGGTCCAGATCGTCAGATTTCATTCAAAGCGGAATTGAGCCGAAAGAATGAAGAAAAAAGCACACACATGGAACAAAAACAAAAAAAGGCACAAATGTCCTATGCTCACCACATTGGGGCGATTTTTTTCTGATGCCATTTTGACGAAAACCTCGTTTTCAAATAGCAGTTATATATAGTTATATATATATTGCTTTTTTAAATATATATATATATATTTATTTAAAAAAGCAATAACAATAAATTTAAACAAGTTGAATGTGCCAATCGCAAAATTTTCTTTTATCTCATACGTACATTTTAATATTTAAAAAAATAGTTATTCATTTTAATGCTTTAATAATTTTAATTCAATACCATAACAACTTAGATTTTCATCTTAAATTTCTGCTTCAGTCAATTTATCGGAGTAAAAACGAGATTCCGTCTCTGCACGAGGCGAAGGACAATAGAATGATAGATTCTTTTTCCAAATTCAGGGAGGAACTTCTTGCCTTACCAAAAAATATTCACATACAAAATATTTAGTTCAGTTCTAGAACTAATTTCATACACTTTTAGGTGGTGCAATAATGAAAATGGCATAAAATTCGCTATTGCAGCGCCCCCTTCCGGCGGATTCAAAGAGGACCAATTAGCCATAGCCATACACTTATACAAAAAATTTGGTTCAATTCGATGCATAACTTTATATACTTTTACTCGGTACAATATTGAAAATGGCACAAAAATCGTGATTGCCGTGCCCCTTTCCGGCGGACTTTTTTCAAATTCAGAGAGGACCAACTAGCCATAACCACACACATACACAAAAAATTTGGTTCAAATCGATGCATAGCTTCATATACTTTTGGTCGGTATAATATTGAAAAAAAGCACAAAAATCGCGATTGCAGCGCCTCCTTCCGGCGGACTTTTTTCAAATTCAGGGAGGACCAACTAGCCATAGCCACACACATAAACAAAAAATTTGGTTCAATTCGATGCATAGCTTCATATACGTTTGGTTGGTACAATATTGAAAATGGCACAAAAATCGCGATTGCAGCGCCCCCCTCAGGCGAATAATTTTCAAATTCAGCGGGGACCAACTAGCCATAGTCATACACTTACACAAAAAAAAATAGGTTTAATTCGATGCATAACTTCATATATCTTTGATCGGTACAATATTTAAAAAAGCACAAAAATCGCGATTGCAGCGCCTCCTTCCGGCGTATTTTTTTCAAATTTAGGGTGGACCAACTAGCCATAGTCATACACTTATACAAAAAATTTGGTTCAATTCGATGCATAACTTCATATACTTTTGGTTGGTACAATATTGAAAATGGCACAAAAATCGCGATTGCAGCGCCCCCCTCAGGCGAATTATTTTCAAATTCAGGGGGGACCAACTAGCCATAGTCATACACTTACACAAAAAAATAGGTTCAATTCGATGCATAACTTCATATATCTTTGATCGGTACAATATTGAAAAGAGCACAAAAATCGCGATTGCAGCGCCTCCTTCCGGCGTATTTTTTTCAAATTTAGGGAGGACCAACTAGCCATAGTCATACACTTACACAAAAAATTTAGTTCAATTCGATGCATAACTTCATATACTTTTGGTTGGTACAATATTGGAAATGGCATAAAAATCGCGATTGCAGCACCCCCTTCCGGCGAATTATTTTTAAAATCAGGGGGGACCAACTAGCCATAGTTATACACTTACACAAATTTTTTTTTTCAATTCGATGCTTAACTTCATATACTTTTGGTCGGTACAATATTGAAAATGGCACAAACATCGCGATTGCAGCGCCCCCTTCCGGCGGAATATTTCAAAACTGAAGGAGACCTGCTTGCCACAGCCAAAAACATTCACAAAAAAATTGGTTCAATTCTATGCATAACTTCATACACTTTTTGATGGTAGAATGGCGACATACACACAGACATACACACAGACGGACAGACAGACATTTTCTAAAAACACGTTTTTTGGAATCTATGACCCCTAAAACGCGTAAATCCTTCGAAAACCGAAAGTCGAAAAAATTTCGATTACAATACTTTCTTCTATTGAAGATAGAAGAAAGTGGAAAAGTTTAATTAATAATGGAAAGGTATCTTATTCTGGTTTTTTTGATAAACTTTTTTTGGCATTAAATGAATCGATGTGGTTGCTTTTTAGGTGCGATCCTAATTATGTAAATGCGTAGCACCTATTGTTGTCGCTCAGTCCGTCCGTCAGTCCGTCTGTCCGTCTATCTGTCCGTCCGCATATAACAACGCAAAAACTACTCAACCGAATCGTTGAAATTTAAAATACATAATTATTATATAATTTTGTCGAGTTATTTCAAATTTTATGAAAATTGGATAGATAGATCAATTACAGGGACAATCAAAAGATTCCGTTACATTACGGTCAATGGGGAAAAAAGTTTCAAATCATTTCAATGGTATTACACTCATTTGAACATAACAAAATTGACATGAATCTATGAAACATGTACTAAAAAATACTTTTTGCACAATCTGTGAAACAAAGATTATTTATTATTAAATTACAGTGCCACACAAATGTATTCCGCTAAATAATGTTATACGGGGAAACATTGTTTGGGGCGTGTTTTAATTATATTCAACTACTTTGCATTTTATGAATAAGATATACGTTATTGAGTTAATAATGAAAATTACTTCCTGCATATTTACAGTAACACAAAGATTTCGACCACTTTACTGTATCCAAAGTACGCTCTACTATGTCAGCAAGATCTGAATATTTTAAAACTTCGTTATCGTACGAACGCACCTCATTTGCTACGCTTCATGTGCAATTTCCAAATTGTTTACTACTGAGAAGGATTTTAGCCATTTCTTTTTGTATTTTTTGTATTTAGCATATTTTTTTCAGAAAAAAAATTAGACCTTTTATTTGAATTTGACATGTATTATAAATATATGAAGTATATACAATTATAAAAAAATATATAAGTACGTAATATTTTTTATAGGCGTATATATTATGTATTTATATATGTACATCTCTATATATAATTACATATGTATAGAAATATATATAAAATGTATATATATAAAATATTTATGTAAACATTGTATATTTATTTAACATGCGACATGTATAGCATTTATTAATTAAATATATCTTTATAAGTTACAGTGCATTTTCTGTCTATTCTGAACACTTATGGGACCGACTAAAAATGTTCAGATTATAAGGCTGTTCATTATACAGGGAGATTAAAGATGCATTACTACTACTACTATGTAGGGTGACCGCCAGTAGTTGATCAGTTAAGGTCGGTGCTATGAGTTTTTGATTATATTTCCCTTCTTTTAAGTTTTACAATTATACTAAAATGATTGCTGCAACACCTAATAAATGTCCTTTCATGGACAAAAATAAAATCTGCTGAATTTCAATAGCTAAAAATTATAAGCAAATGGTTTCTTTATTAGCCATTTTGCTAGTAGTTGATCAATAGAAAAAAAATCAGTCAAAATTCCAAAATTAATCTTTAAAATATCATGCACTTAATCTGTGATTAAAAATAATTCATATAAAATTAATTATTTGAAATAAGCAGAATGGAAGTGAATTATTTTAACTTACTGTAAGTGTTTCTAACTAATCAAAAACTAAATTTTTACATTTTCTAATTTAAAAAAAAAAAATCATAAAATGGGTTCTCCTACAGCAGGACGCTGACAACAATGTGACAACATGTGCTCCAATATTTAACGGAAGATTTTATCTGAAATATTTAAATAAATTGAAACTTCAAGTCACGCTTCAAATATAGCAGTAATTTTATGTGTAAATTTTTTAATCGAGTTTGTTGAACTTTTTTATTTTTCTGTAACAGTTTCTTCAAGTTTCCATGATGGGAATTCGCATTCAAATTGGAAACACATATTCAGTTTACAGAGAGGTGGAGTAGAAATGGGGACCAAAAGTAACGTTCATAATAGTGGAGTGTTCAGATTAGAGGGTGTTCAGAATACAGACGTTTCATCTTTTGTTAAGTCTATAAAGTTTTGCGGAGACCGTTAGAATATGTTCATACTACTGGGGCGTTCACATCAGAGAGTGTTCAAAGAGAGAGAGACCACTGTATTTAAAAATCATGTTTTTCCATTATCATGAGAAATCTGATGCGTTGCGAAAATGATTTTTTGTCGAAGTAAAAATAATTTCAGTCTTTCAATGTTATGAATAGTATTGCAACATACACATCATAAAGTAGATGCATAAGCAATTTGATTATTTGCTCATAAAGCTTTCATTCAACTCGTAGGATCGCAATTAAAAAAAAAAAAAAAAAAAACCTGCAACGATTTTTATTGTTTTCAGTGCGTTTTTTGTCGAAGTCCTGTTATAAATATTATTAGTTAAATTGATATAGGATAATGGATAATTTCCAGGAGGTGCATTCATAAATATAAAGAGGCTGCCATATATGCAAGGAATAATTAATTTTCTATTGACAATTTTCGTTTGTTAATTTAATGGTAAAGTGTTTTGGAGGAGATATTAAACGAAACCCTCTGTGTAATCTGCAACTACACTTACCCACTTGTTTAATAAACACGGAAGAAAAAAAATCATATAAAATGTAAAATCCCATACATCTAAAAATCCATGCACAGTTTTTTAATGAATGTGGAAAATAAAATTGAAGCAAAAATAATCATTTGTATAAAAACAGTAGAAATTTTTAAAAAGTTAATTTTTTAACTAAATTTTAATAATAATAGGCTGTTCTACAAGATTTTTTTTAATTTAATTTAATTTTTAGTATTAAGTATTTAAATTTCACCACTTATTGCAGTATTATTCAAAATTGAACCGATGGTTTCAAAAGTATTGCATCCTCAGAGAGTCATAAAATCGCTGTTTAGAAAACAAATTTCAGTCAAAACAAAATTTCTTGGAATTAAAAACCAAATTTGTTGAAAGCAATTGAAATGAAATTAATTTAACCTTATTTCCCTCTAATTTTCTTTTGCAAAATTTACGTTTATAATATTTTTCTTCAATAATGTGAAATTTTCTATAGTTCAGATCAATAATAATAATTGTAGTAAGACAGAATTCTGAAAGTATCTACCTTTTAATGTTTTAAAGTAATAAATAGGTGATATGCTATCTGTTTTTGCATCATTTTCAGATAGTTTCCATGCTTTCATGCTTTCTTATTTAAAATACAAATGTACAAAAGTTTTATTCTCAAATTATTTGAAACATTGATGTATCGAATTTTCGACTCAAGTATAACTGATTAACTCAATCATCTCGATGCCTTTGGAAGCATAATTATCAGCTTTGTGCAAAATGTAATTAAATTAATAATTAAAGATTACAATTACATTTTATAATCGTTAAACAATATTACAAACTTAAAAAAAGAATTAGATAAAAAATAAATTCAAATGATTATAGATAAAAAATCTCTAATCAAAATGACGATTACTTGATTAAATTATAAATGATTACTGCAAAATTCGGAAAATAGCTTAGTCCCCTTTCTTTGGTATGCTGGAATATCAACAAATTAATTAAGGAGCTTATCCACAAAACTGAATGTCTTGAAAAGATGTAAATTGTAAACAAACTTGCACATGAACTTCAATGTTATATGCATCATATTTAAATATTAATTGGTACAGAGAAAAAATATTTAGCATGAAAATTGTTAAACTGGATTTATTTCTAATCTTGATTTACTTTTTGTTGGTGAAATTAGTATTTAATTCGAAATCTTTCTGCGCCTTTATGCCGAACAGGCAGGAACTTTTTATGTAGGTAGTGGGGATTCAAACAAGAACTTACTATTTGTAGGGTTTGTTCATCTCACGAAATCCTATTCGTCTCAGCCGTTCAGCCGTCTGTCTGTCACAGAGTCCGTACACAAAAACTATATTAAGTCAGAGAGATCAAGCTGAATACCTCGTATCACAGGACACATAATAAAATTTTTAAAAAGTCTATTATTTTAATTAAATTAGTTTTTTTGTTATCATCCGTTCATTTTTGCGATTTAAAAAGGAGAAGCTTAATTTCAACGTTTTGCGTGTAAACATTAGGCTTTGGAGAAAAAGCATCTTGCTAGTAAATAGAAGGCTATTAGTTCGATGTGGAAACTTGAGACTTTTTTAAAACGATGGATTTAATAAGAAGAAATTTCATATTTTTGGCCAATTTAAGGGTTTATATTGTTAGGTTTCTTTCATCTGACATTCAGAATATTTTTTGAAATTCACTTTTCTTTCTATTTAAAAATCTTTTGCGATTTATTAATGATTCAGATTTTAAATTTAATTTTAAACGATTTTTTTCGCTTTAAGAAATTTTAAATTTTATTTAAATCTCCGCTATTTTTTTATTTTGGATTTTCAATGAATTTGGAATTTTGGATTTTATTTAAATGATTTGATTTAAACATTTTTAATTTGATTGTGTTGATTTGATCATTAAAATAAATGATTTCCTTTTATATTTATTTTTAAATCAAATTTATTGTATCTACCATCTATGTAAGAATTTAATAATTATAAATTAGCAATTTTGATTTATTAATTGAAGAATAAATTGGTTTAAAGGAAATATTAAACGAAACCTTGTGTGCGATCTGCGATCATTCTTAATTGTTATTTAAAAGCTCTGTAAGGTAGCACAAACATCAGTCAAACATTTTATACACGCATACAACAATGCAATAGGTTTTGAAATAATATGTATAAATTTCCTGCTTCGGAGGAATCTTTTAAGCTTCATAAGAAATTCATATTTAAAAATGCTTCTTGCTTTTTTTAGATGGTTGAAAATCAATGATTACTTTATTATAGACTCAACGTTTAAAAATAATCAAATCTGTGTATTCGTTTTGTTATACATAAATTATATGTATATATATAATACGCTATCGTACGTGGTACAGAAATCGCGATTATTTGTTAATTGTTTAATGGTAACGTCCAAATGAAACTCATTTTATTTGTTGGTGTGTAAAAGACCTTTGGCAGGATTTAGGCCGTGGTAAATCGGGTTTATTTACTTTTTGTTTTTTCGCTGCAATTATGGAGCTTTAAATTATTATTATTTTTGTTCTTGTTTTTGTTTTTCTGTGCTTCTTCTTAGTAAAAATAAATAAAAGTCATGAATTTTAAACATTTCAGTTTGAAATTAAAGTTATGAATTATAAATGATATGAATTAAAGGATTATATTATTGTATTTTAAATGAAACTATTGAAATACAAAAAAATGCTACGGGTACAACATTTGGCGATTTATCACATGTGCCAGGTTAGCATAAAAATACTGAGTTCTTCAATTCTCGGCACAAACGGCATATGCGCACGATTTTTTTTTTTTTTTTTTTTTTTTTTTTTTTTTTTTTTTACGCCAATTCGGCTAAAATTTTGTTTTTAAATACAAGGTGCATATTTATTATGAATTCCCGAATGATCACTTTATTATAGTCGACGCCTGAATATAATCAAATCTATGTACTTGATTTGATTACATCAATTATTATTTAACTTACATTATTTTTTTACGTATGTTCTGCAAGATTTTTCAATTCTTACCCTGAATATTACATTTGATGACACTAACTTGGATACTTAATTTTTCTTTTGCAAAGAAATATCGATTTATTAAAAATAATACTAATAAAATTTTTTTGTAAAATATGAAACTAATTGGAGAAAACTAGTTCGCATGAGACACTTTAACCTCTTCTTACAGGTAAGATTTAAAACTGCGTAATATTAATTTAAAAATTGATTTGATTGAAATGAGAATCGGTCCGATTTAAAGTGAATAAAGGTAATTTATCAAGGGGAAATGAAAAATTAAAATGCTTATTTTTTTCGTTTTAGGTGCGTTCGTAATTATGTAAATTCGAAGAACCTATAGTCGTCATTCAGTCCGTCTATCTATCCATAACGCAAAAACTACCCAACCAAATCGTTTCAAATTTAAAATACATAATCATAGCATCATTTGGTCGGGTAGTTTCAAATTTTGTGAAAATCGGATGCATATTTTAATTACAGAGACAATAAAAATTATTCCATTACATTACTGTCAATGGGAAAAAATCGTTTCAGGTGCATTTTAATGATGTTACACACTTTCTATCATAGTAAAATTTATATGCATCTAAGAAATATATACTAAAATATACATTCTTTACAATCTGTGTCTCAAAGAATATTTGTTATCAATTTACAGAGCCACACAAAACTATTAGATAATGGTAAAGGGAGTAACGTTGCTTACGGCGCATTTAATTATATAAAACTATTCCCCATTTTATGAAATTGATATATGTTGCCTAGGTTTACAACAAGTTCTTACAGTGTAATAGAAATCAGATAGTATTTACAAGGACACACCGAAGATTTTAGATACTATACTGTACTATAGACTTATTATATATCCTAAGTATTGTATACAGGCGTACAAAAGTCTGAATATTTTAAAAATTTCGTTAGTATGAACGCTCTTAATATGCTACGTTTGAAGTGCAATTTTCAATTTGTTTAATTTAATTGCTATTTAACTTGTTTTTCGTTTTCAAAGTCCATTATTCATTTAAGCATGATAAAGTATATTCTGAAATAACATCTTTTAAACGTGTTAAATTATACACGTTCGCTTATTTTTCACATGTTTAATGGAATAAAAATACTTAATAAGGTGTGATTTATTTGTCAGGTTTATATACAAATACTTTTAAAAATGCATTACCGATTCAAATTTTAAAATAAGATTCTCGATATAATGGAGAAGATTTACTTTTTGCCATCATGATGAAACTGCTTTTGACATTAAAATATTTTCTCAGCGCGAGAAAGGAATACGTTTGCATACAAAATAATCAATGCATACGTTTAAAATAAGAAATTGAAAAATTAAATTGAGCTTCTTTCAAAATTAATTCCTTTGCGAAAATTCAAAAAAATTTCATTCTAAAGGGAAAACGTGAATACCCATTCTTCAAACTAGTCTTAAAAGATTTAAAATATAGAATTTTGAATAATTTTTTTAATATTAGAATCTTATACAATTTTCGAAAAAAATATTTTTGAAAGGATTATTTTTTTCACGTTTCTTTTCCTTCTACTTATTTTTTTCCTCGCATTGTAGAAGATAAAATGTCCAGAGAAAGTTCCACGAATGTGTGAACATATTTTTCAATTACAGAATAATTTTTAACGCTTTCCAACATAGTTGAAATGCGTTGTGAATTAGGTTTGCCTGACCGTCTGTTAACTGACGTAAATATTGCCCGAATGTCATGGAATGGTTATATCTTTTTGGGTATTACTATGGTATGTTGCGTAATGAAAATGTACTGTATAGAATTATAAGTTCATTTACAGGGCGCCACTCAAATGAATTCCGTTACGTTGCGGCCTATCGGAAAAAAACCATTTACCGTTTATTTGTATGATATTACAATATCTTAAACCTATCGAAATTGTGAACGTTATTGACGTGGACTAAAAAATTTTACTACAAAATATGGCGTACACAGAATTTATCGTTCCTATACAGGGATACACAGAAAATTTTGGCTACAAATGAAAATAAGCAATAATCGAAGTATGGACGTCTACGAAAAATAACATCTGGAAGTCCTTTTTCAATTGTAATATGCATTCTGAAATTTAATTATTTTTTAATATTAGTTGGTATGTAAATTGCATAGATCATATAAAAGTCATAACAAATTTCCCATTCATTTCATCGTTTAGTGTAATTACCAACATTCGATTATTGGCAAAATTAGATGAATCGAAATTTTCAGCAGTGCTATACATTTAATTGAATTAACTTTTAGAATACTAAAGCAATATGTATGCATCTCTGTAAATCGTATACAGTACTTGAAAAAAACCGCATATTTCAGCACAGTGAAGTTTTGTTATTTTGAATGTGTTGAAAAACGTGTTATACGCTTTATGCATAATTCTTCATTCTTTTTATACTTTAAGATCATCCTACCGAAAATGTTGCTTCTTTTTAAAGTTTGTGATAATTAATTATTAATTTTCGTTTTTCTTAAATGTTTTGCATGTAACATACATTATTAATAAAGTAAGAAAAAACTATGCATCAAGTATAGATTATAAAGCACTTTCCAACATATACATAATATTGTATAAAAAGTCACCGTTTAATGCTGTGTAGAATGATGTCTAAATAATCCAGATTAGAAAATATATCCCAATTGAAAACATAATTTAAGCAATTCCCACCTACAGCTGAAAACTATCAGAAATCTTTTGTGCAACCCTGTATATAATCTGTACATTTGTATACATACTACATAGTATACACAGAAATTTAATTAAAACACTTGATCAACGGGAAAATTTCCTTTCAGAAATTTCCGACAATCCGTAGAAATATACTGGAATTTTGTTGTGCAACACTGTATATGATCAACAGAATTTACATTTCAAGTTATATTCAAAATATCATTTAAATACAAAAACACATTCCAAAATCATGAACTCACTTCCAGCAGTTATTGCTCAAATACAATATCGTAAACAAAACAGGGAATCAAATATTTTATTTGTCCCTGTAAAAGTATGATAATGGTTGCAAAAAACATGTAATATAGAAAGCAGCCTAGATTAAACTAATATGATACATGTAAATTTCAACATATTAAATATAGCATATTAATCTCGCGATAGCGCAATATCATTAAAATTTAAGATAAGGATTTTTCCCCGTTGACCGTAATGTAATGGAATTCATCTGAGTGATCCTATAAATGAAATATTAATCATACACATTTCATTTGCAATACCAAACATTCCAAAGTAAACCTCAATAGCATATATATCAGTTTCATGGTACTGGATATATTTACGTATGCTTGAGCAAGGAAAGACAGACGCAGACAGGCAGACAAACTGAATTTATAAGCACTATTCAAAATTGTTTAAATGGGATAAAAAGACAAATGTTTCTCAATCTGTGAAAATATACTATAACCACATCAGGATTCTCGCTGGCTTTTGAGCAACATTAGCGATTTGGCGAAAAACATACAAAAAACAATAGCCAAATGAAAAAAAAATGTTAGCAAAATAGATTTGGTATGAAATACTGAAAAATGTACATTTACCCTCTTACTGTATCCTTTTTCTTTCAATGTGTTCTAAAATAAAACAATTTTTGTCATTTCTTAGAAAAAAGAAATTCTATTATAGGTACAAAAACTAATTAAAATAAGTACATTCTAAATGCATCCTAAATGTCTAAAAGTCTCAAACGTTCTTTTAGATGTAAATTGCTGTGAAATTTTGACTATAATCGGTAGAAAAAATTGATGATTGACCAACGATACTTTGCAGTACGTTAAATGGCAAAATTCAACGTCGTATTTCAGCAAACCTTTCTTGATTTGGCGAATTATGCGTGCAATTTTGCTTCGAATTTTACCAGCGCATAGATAGTAATAAACTGACAACAAAGAATTATTTACCGTATAATCCTTTTTGTATTTTAGCTGTTCCTAAACCGAATTTCTTTTTAGTCAGTATCTCTATAAATAATAATGTAAATGGCACTTTGCGTTTGAAGATGAAAAGCGACATCATTCGTACAGTAACGTGGATAAGATTCTCAACTGTAAACACACACAAAAAAAGAGTAAAAATTGAGCACTCGCATTTTGGCGAGTCTGATTGTTCATTTACTCGTCAAATGAAGCATTTTGTTGAGCCTTGGCGCATGGCGAATGGCAGCAAGAATCCTGAACCACATACGAAACATACAACAACCTCTCCCTAGTTATGAATGATCCCCAAAACTGTTCTTTAATTTTAGAAATTCCAAAAACTAATTTATTTTTGTGATTTAAAGCGCTATTTATGTATAAAAAAAAGTTTTTTTGTTGAAACTCATTTTTTGAAACGTTTCCGGGTAGTTTTTATTGTGTGTTTATCAGTATTTTCAACCGAGATTATAGGTTTTTCAGATGCTGTCAGCACTCAAGTAAGCATTTTCATGTTCAAAAACATACAGAAAACATAATAAATTTGTAGCATTAATATTAGTATTAACCTTAAAATTCATATTACTTTGCTATACAGTGACATACAGCAAAAATGACAGAAAAGCATGTTTCTGATGCATTAAACAGCTTATAGACTTATGTGTAGAACTCATCTTAAACAAATATCAAATATCAGTTTGTTTTGTAATTTTCTTTTTCTTTTCTTTTCTTTCTTTCTTTTTTTTAAGAAATAATTTTGTATGATGTGGAGTGTAATATTTTCCACATCACTGAACTAATTACTGCTCGGAAAACTTGATACATGCATTTAAAGAATCAGATGTTTGATTTTAATTGATGTTATCCATCTCATCCACATCATCTTCATGAGGATCAACGTCTTTGGAGGCTGTTGCGTTGATAATCAGTAGTGTATCTAGACTTATCATTTCGGAGGGTACTGAGATATAGTTTAAATTTCTTACAGGGTATTACAAAAAGCGTTAAGGTTTTCACTTAACAGAGTTTCATCATAATAGGCAAAGCACATATTATAAATTGAACCTGCTAAGATGGAATTGCATCGGATAGAAAAAATATTTCATTTTAAGCATGTTTTTGTCTTAACTGGTATATTTTTTATTTCGTGTAAAGAAATACTATGTATATCGAAAACTTGACTCAAATGGTTATTTTGTGGTCTCTACGAAATAATAACATTTTTTTTATTGAAAACTTGCCTCAAAAGAAATAGTTTTGTGGTTCCTTTCATATTCCATCTTAGCAGATTTCATTACATTTTGATAAACTTGTTTAATTAAACTTTATGTTTTCTACAAATTTCGGAGGGGGCTGCAGCTCCAACAGCCCACTTTCTTAATATACCACTGTTGAAAACACTCTGAATAATGGCCTCATTTATCAAAATTTCCTCTGTCGGCTCATCAGACTCTGCTCAAACCTACTCTTTTACTCCCTGATTCAATTTTGACATGGGATTCTTTAAAGGCAAAAATCCTAAAGCGTCTTCTAGTTCATTGTCAACTGCATTGTCAACTACAATTGGAAGATTTCTCCCGAAACTTCAGGTCAAAGTTTACGCCATGACATTTTCACAGTTTCCTGTTTTATTCCTCATTCAGAAGTTTCGTCAAATTATTATAGATATTAGAAGTGATTAAAAAAGGAAATTTCCGAAAGTTAAGCCGGTTGCTTAACTTTCGGAAGATCAGCATGCTGCATCCGATT
This sequence comes from Maratus speculifer, assembly GCA_964019185.1. Classification (NCBI taxonomy): domain Eukaryota; kingdom Metazoa; phylum Arthropoda; class Arachnida; order Araneae; family Salticidae; genus Maratus; species Maratus speculifer. The sequence goes on along the minus strand of OZ025289.1, from coordinate 271,304,907 downwards.
TAGATCAGCATGCTGCATCTTAAGTTCCAGCATGCTGAAACTTAAGATTCTGGATTAAAAGTTGCTTACTGTGCTTGCTTGTATAAACTGAATTACGCAGCTGAATACACAACTCTTTGATAATTGCATGCCTCCTAAAAAATTATATTTTGCGATTTCAGAATACACTAAACTTTTGAAAATGTTTCCAAAAATCAATGGCAGAAAAAAACTTTGTTTTTATGAATGATTTTTTAAATCTTGAAAAAATATTAATTTCTTTTTTTACTTAAAATAAAGAACATACTTCGAATTGTGGATTAAGCGAAAGATGTTATTGCATGTTTATGTTCATGGATATGTTATATTTCCATATGTAAAGAAGCATTTGTCTTTTTTTGCAATGAATGTTTTCATTTATAAAATTTTAATGACAGTTTTATGTTTCTAATTAATATTTCAAAATTATATTTTTACAAAATATGCATGTACATAACGTTTGCTTTTTTATTAACTATTATACAAATATAAAATTTTTAAATACTTAAGTTTTTGCTAGATTTATGTTTATTTAGGTAATACTATCTTATTTATTGTTTCGTTTTTAATAATTTACAAATTTATTTTCTAACTTTATAGTGCACATATTTGTTTATGAAATTTTAATGTTTTCATAAATTAAGAAACATTAATTATTTTTATACACTATATGGCCATTGATTATTGAACACTTGCGATTTTAGACATTTTGTTAAATATCTAGAAAAATACATGAGGAATCATCTCGAAACTCTTAGTGTATAAATATAATAGTATGAGTCATACATCTCCGTGAAGATTTTTTCCCGAAACTCCATAGGGGACCGTTAACAAATTAAAAAAGAATGAATATCTTTTGAATAACCCTGTCAAAACTAATGCAGCAAAAGTGCTCAAACTCTAGATTATGATTGAATGCCTTATTGTAATACGCCTTGTTCATTTTTATGCAAATAGCATGCATACTCGCAGAGTAATTAAGGTTTTTATAAAAATGGTCCCAAATTTTTCCAAGTTTTTTCCTTATAATTTTCAGAGTTCTTAATATAAAACAAAATTTTTTTCAGAAAATATAACAAACAACATTGCACACAGTACCTTGTAATCAGAATTAAAAAATAATGAAAATTGTACACAAAATGAGTTGGTTTACTGAATAATTTTTTACTGCGCATGCGTCAACGATATCAAAATTTCATTTGCATATTATGTTAGCTAAATGTACAGAGCAACTTTTGTGAAAAACACAAAATCATAACTTGAAAATTCTGAAAATAATCGTCAATTGAATAAGTTGAAAATCCGTTATTCTCAAAATGAAACAAAAACAAGAGGGGTTGTATCAATATATTCATTGATTATTGTCAATATAGAATACACAATACAGGATGTACTAGTACATTTGGATAAAATCCCTCATCTTTTTGCTTCATTTTGGAAACAAAGGATTTTGTCCTTTTTCTATAGACGATTACTTTCAGAATTTTTAAGCTATGATTTTGAGACTTTTACAAAAGTTCCTCTATACATTTAGCTAACATAATATGCAAATGAAATTTTGATATCTTTGACGCATGCGCAGTAAAAAATTATTTAGTAAACCTACTCATTTTTCATACAATTTTTATTATTTTTTAATTCTGATTACAGGGTACTGTGTGCAATGTTGTTTGTCATATTTTCTGAAAAAAATATTATTTTATATTAAGAACTGTGAAAATTATAAGGGAAAAACTTGGAAAAATTTGGGACCATTTTTATAAAAACCTTAATTACTCTGCGAATATGCATGCTATTTGCATAAAAACGAACACAGTGTATTACAATAAAGCATTCAATTACAATCTAGAGTTTGAGCATTTTTGCTACATTAGTTTTGACAGGGTTATTCAAAAGATATTCATTCTTTATTAATTTGTTGACGGTCCCCTATGGAGTTTCGGTAAAAAATCTTCATGGAGATGTATGATGTATAATATTATATTTATACATTAAGGGTTTCGAGATGATTCCTCATGTATTTTTCTAGATATTTAGTAAAATGTCTAAAATCGCAAGTGTCCAATAATCAATGGCCATATAGTGTAGCATACGTAGAGGTGTTTTACTTAATGCAAAATATTAAATCTTTTAAAAATATTTTGTTTGGTTTTTCTTTTTTTACCGCTTTGGAACAGATAGTATAATATCGAAAATTCGGTATAAACGAGGCCAAAACTAAGCTAGATTATTAAAAATTGCGGATTTCAGAATATAAGACCAAAATTAATTCCAATATTATAAACAGTGCTTTTAGCCTAAATTTATTTGATAAAAAAGTGAAAAGTGATAACTATATGATTAAAAAAAGACTAAATATATTTTTTTAAAGTTACTTTAAAATTTTCTACCTACGTTACAAAAAGAAACTTTTAACAAACTGTGAAAATTTCTTTTTTTATGAGAGCTTTTTCTTTTTAACACTTTAAAATGTCACCTTTTGTATAAAATTGCTATATTTTTACCTTCTATTTTTTAAATGGCTTTAACTACTGACAATTATATTCCATAACACTTTCACAAAGCATTTCTAACTTTCTTATCAAGTCTATATTTCGGCCTGGCATGAAAAGCTTGAGAAATCCCATGGAAATCATTTATTAAACTCGGCTGAGTTCAAGTGCCTGCTATTTGTTACTAATGCATATATAAAGACATCGGCAATGGCACCATGTACACTAATGGGTATAATATCTCTTTCGTTGCAATAGGAAAAAAGTGAAATATATTGATTAGATTTCGTTGTAGAAGGTTTGGCATAAACGCAATTTTTTTCTACAATTTGGCTATATATTGCCTAAATTTAAAAAAAAAATTAAATTCCATTATAAATTTATATGAATTCATAGTTTTATTCTCCTTTTTAGCTAAAAACAATGGGTTTATTAAAAGTTTTGTATTTTTCCAAAAAGAAAAAAGAAAAAAAAAAGGCTCTGAAGGTAGGCACATATTTTAAAATATCTTCTTAAAGAATTTAATAAGTACATCGTTTAGTAGTAATACAGTTTAGAATTAATAATTAGATGCTTTATTCTATATTATTTAAACATTATTTATTGCACAAATCAAAAACATGTTTGAAAGGATGATTTTCCAAAAAAATACTTCAAGTTTAAATTTAACTACAAATAATAATGTCTTCCTTTTAACGGAAATTATTATAAGTAAGTTGAAGAGGCTCCAATTGGTTTACCAATTTCTGGATCACTAGCCCAACTTAAATTGCGATCTCTGGAAAATCATATCATTTCTACTTCTAACTTTAAATCACCATTACGGGTTAGGTATGTCAATGTCATTCTCATAAAATGAAATCACGGTATCTGTACATGAATTAATTTTTGAGGCATGCAAGCAGTATAGATAACAACATAAAATTCGCTTACAAAATAGAAGAACGAAAGGATTTAAAGGATCATTATCAGTCTTTCCAGCTTTCTTGATGTTGGAAGGTTGGGAGTGAAAAGTTTCTGTTCGGAAATATTTCTGCATTTCTATTGTAAGAGCCTTATATTTATACATTTACAAGTTCTATAAAACACTAAAAGAAATATTGCAACTAAAATAATTGATTGGTGTTTTAAATATTGCACAAAATAGCTATAAATACAGATTTAATGAATATAAATTCATAAAATCCTGTGGAAATAAGTTAAATGACTTTGTGCATCTTCTATAATGTAGTCTAATCCTTTCGGGTCTCGTGTACCATTAATAGTACATGTCTTTTAATTGAGTATTATTTTGTTTTAACAAATGCTTTTGTTGCTGTTTACATGTAGTAATGTTAGTGTATGTCTATGCATTTAATATATGACTTCATTAACGTTTAGCCATTTAATAATAATAATAATGATAAATATTTTCTTAATTCTGTTCACATCGTTTGCGATTCTTTTATTTTAAACATGTAATTCATTATTTAAATTTAAAATAATGGTTACTTTCCTGGAAGAATCATGTGTGATAAAGCGAAAAATGTATTAGAAAGTTGTAATATAAGCTAAATCGTTAAATCTTTTTGTTGTAAGATAATATTTTCTAAGCATCTCAAAAAACTCTTTCTTAGCCTATTTTCATATGAATATGAATTGAATACAAATGCCAAACAATAGCATTCGTTATCTTTCAGACAATGAAATAATCGTTAAACTCTAATGAATCCATTTGGATAGCTAGTGTTAATGTTATTAACTTAAAAGTAATTTTTTCAAAAAATGAGAAAAAATTCGGACCCGAAAGTGTTAAAAGATTTTTAAAAAGTGCTTTTGTAGTTGAAATTTTTAGGAATTCATAATTTGAGACTAAAAGAGTAAGATAAGGCAAGTAGCCACACATCTAAATCTGCTCCAATGAAATGAGAAATGAAACCAGCATTCAGGCTGTTTCATTTAACTGCATCTCGCCCAAGTCTCTAGACGTGTATCATATGGATTACTGTGCATTTGTATTTTTAAAACAAACTCTTTTCATCACACAGCAGTGGATGGACTCTGAAAAACTATGGTAGAAAAGTGGGACAAAATCAACCTTGACATTTAACACATCTATGAGTAACGTCTCATTTTTTGAATACTTCGAATTTTAATAAATTTGTATGATGTTCTTCTTCTTTAAAAGATGAAAATAATATGAAATAATTGTCTATAAATGTCTTTATTAGTTACTGAAAGACGACATCATAAAGATAGATTTTATTTGCTTAAGTGAAAGCTTTTTTCAGATCTATGGATTTTTCATTTTTTATAAGATGGCGAAATATAAAAAGTAAATTTATTTATGCTTTTCTACAAGAATCCAAATAAATAAGTCATAATCTTAGCTTGCATACTTCTTTGAAATATATATATTTTTTAATTGTAAAATTAATTGTAAGTTGGGCGCTAGGCACGAATAGGTACATATTTTTAATAGCCATTTGGGAAACAATTGTATATATGAAGTCTTTTTCAATACGTTTATGAAACAAATTGTTTTTAGGATTCAATCGATTATACATGGTTTATTATTACTAATATTTATAGTGTTATTGGTGTCTGTAAAGAAATAACTGTATTTTTTAGAAATTCATAAAAACATTAATTATATTATATAATGTACAATTATTAGCTTAATTTATATAAATTAAGATAATTATCCATACATATATGCTGTTATAAATATTGTGCGTATTCTCATATTTAGTGCTTTTATATTTTATCAATTAAATATAAAGAATTTTTAATGAAATTTTTTAGTATTTTCGTAGTTCATTTTGCAGTTTTTTAAAACGACTTTACCGACAAATTTGTGCACAAAAGTGTTAAAGAAAAATAATCTTTTTCTATCTTGGAAATCAAGGTGTAATAAAATTCTTCAAGATAGAGCTATCAAATTAAAGATAAAAGAAAATAGCTTTTTTAACTGCATTACTTAATTTTATGTACAAAATAAAATGATAAAGATTTTTTTGTGATAGTCACAACATATTATTTTTAATTGAGGATGTTTATTTTATTTTAAAAAGTCAACAGCAATACATGCGATATAATTTCTTTAAAAGGTTTAAAAGTTCACAAAACTTATTATTGTTTTCCTCCCAGCCATTGTCTGAAATCAATTATTTTTCCATCAATATATTCAATTATGATTCTTTACTTGCTGAGTAAGTAATTTCTGTAGATATATTGATTCATCATTCAATTTCTGTTTTTAAAAATGTATGACATGAATCTGAAATATTGCACAAATTGCAACTTATCTTTATCTATTATCTACTATATATATAAATGCAAATGGGAATTTTATTGTGGTTGTTTAAAACTTAAATTCTACTGGATAGTCTAATTAATAGGTGGACCTTCACTATTAATTAGACACTTACGAAGAAAGTTTTTAGTATATAATGTTTCGTTAAAATAATGCACAAAAAGTTTTAAGATCAGGTCAAGCCGATTATGAAAGATTAACTTTTTTAGAAAGATGCTACAAAATGGATTTCATTGGATTTGCACTTTTATTTAAATAATTTTTCAAGGAAAGTTTTAATATGTAACATATTTTTCTAAGTTTCCTAGTTGTAGAAATGTAGCGGAAAATTCTATAATCAGGTCAGTTATATTAATACAGATTAGCCTTTTGAAAAAGTTTGAATGGACTGATTTTTATTTGACTTCAAATATTACTAGTTAAATAATATTTCAGGGAAGTTTTATTTCATAAAATATAGCTCAAAGCTTTTTAGTTACACAATTATAGGAGAAAGTTCTATAGTCAAGTGATCCTATTATTAATGGAAAGTAGTTTGAGATATTTTTTCAGGAATAAGTTTAGTATTTTGCATATTATTTTATCTTTCTTAAATCTTCCTGTAAATGATAAACTATCCCTTTGACAAGCCAAATTTTGTCTGACACATCAGAAAATATACTATCGCTATGAAATTTGTTAGTTTTCAGCAATGCGGCAGAACATTTCAGGTATTGATCCATACTGCTTTTAAACACAGGATAAATTTGACAGGTATTTCATTTAAGTTTTGTATAGAGAAATCGACAAACGTAGCAAGAGAAATCTTCTTGATTAAATATAAAACTAAAGAATTCGCTTGCTTATAATAAGCTGTTTTATGTTTAAAAGCGACTAAAAATTGATATAGCAAACGATTAACCACTTCACGACTGGAGCCTTTTACGACATTTTTAATGTCTTGCCATCGGTTTTTAAAAACAGAAATTTGTGTCTTATTAAATCTAGAAAATAATTCGATTAAATAAGGCCAATTTTACTATAAATTTTTACTGATGGTGATAAACAGGGATGCTTAAGCCTTTTTTCAGCACGTATACGTGTCGCTCGTCCCCAAGCGGTTAAAGAGTTTTAAATAGCAATTTATGATTTAGGCATGTCAAAGATTTAAAGTTATTATATATATGAAAAAACTAATACGTGCTGCTTACTTTGAACGTTACTTTGCTGCAAAGGGTTCAAATATAAGTGCCAAAGGGAAATGTTACAAAATGAACTACGTATAATGATAATTAATTTTATATGAATGAAAACAATATACTTCTATAGTGAAGACATATATTCATGTTAAATTTTTATTCAAAATTGATTCGTTGTCTAAATTTCTTTTCTTTTCTTCTCTTTTGCGCAAGTATTATACTTGCATAAACATTCTTTTAAATTTTATGAGATAAATGATAATTTATTACATTGATTTTATTATACTTTTGTATATTACATTAATTTTATTATTTATGTAATCTAAAAAAAATCAGACATAATTTAGTCTCTTTGGCACCTTCTATAATAATTAAAAAGCCCATAAATAACTTTCACACCTGCCTGCAGATAGATATTTGTTCTTCTTATGCGTTGCGTTAAAGTATATATAAACAAAGATAGGTTTTTCATTTCACATTTTTAATTGGTAGCCAAATGTGGCACACTTTCTTGGCGTTTATTTTGTTTAAATTTTAACACGATTCTTACTTAACAATTATTTTTAAGTTTGGTGTTTTGGCTTAACATAGATGTATGCTTGGCGCATACTAACTTACTTAGAGAGACACTTCGTCTCTGATCTTCACCACTAATTTTACATCTTAGCCTTCTGTTGCATATAATAAAATAATTTTTCCATGGAAAGAATTCTGAATTATTGCCTAATGGACTTACGCAGGAAATGGACCATGGCAATGATCATAATATCTCACAAAATAAAAATACCATCATATTTCATATTTTGAACTGGTTCTTTTTCTATATGTATTATAATTTCTATATATGTATGTATGTATCTTCCAAAATGTCTTGAAGAAAATGGCTGTCAGGCATTCACAAATTTCAAAGGGAAAAAAGTTTTTGAAGCGAGAAAACTTTCATAACATTCTAAGCTTTTTTTTATTTATTTATTGTGCTACTTGTTACATTATTTTGCTGGACCTTTTAATTAATCTGAATATTTTAATTTTATTATACTAGATTCGTTATTACTTTATACATATATGTATTTAATATGTTTCATTTCTGTTTCAGCTTATCAATATGTAATTGCCATTGCATTCGTATCGCTAACAATGCTGATTCTGGTGGCGAGTTACTCGATCTATAGACGAAAGAAACGAAGACGTAGCCTATACCAACCATTCTTTGGACTGCAACCAAGTGTACCGAAGATTTCAAAACCGATTGATCCTATTGTGTACAATTACGTATGGTATGGACATTTAAAAATTTTATTTTTCGTGATTCGTAATAATATTTTATAAGTTATGTAAATTTAATAACAGAAAATGAGCGCTTGCGTATTATCCGTGACTTGAAAGTATAACTGCGCCAACGATGGAGGCAGTGATATTAAATACAGTAAAACTTATTTTTTAACTACCATATAGTTTATTTATGTATTATATTTTATTGTTTATTTTGTAAATATAGCTTATAGTTTATAGATTTTGTTATTAATTCATTATTCATGTTTTTTGACATTATTTACCACTTTTAACAATGTTATGTAGTTAATAATGTTAAATTACTGCTTTATACGAGATTGAAAGAACGTAACTGGCAACTGGCAGTATTTTTATATATCTACGTTCAGGACAGGGATAGTAAGTATTTTCCCAGTTCATTTATTCAGTTAGTAAATCTGAAACAAAAAAAAATTACAATTTGCGACAAAACTAGTTTTATTGTGTATTCTTGGATTATTCTGTTGCGTAAAATCTTGGATTAATTTTAAAGTTTCCTTTTTATACTAGAAATTTGGGAACAAAAGTTGGTCTACCAAAGTTTTCTTTCCTGGATAAGGCAAATTTTGAAACCCACTTCCTTAAATAGTCTCAAAAGATAATTTAATAAACTTAATTATCATTTTCTACTTTTCGAAAACACTTTATCAGGGTAGTTTTGCAATTATGCAATAAAAATAAGTCTTTTAAAATTTAAACAATATTTGCATTTGCTCTTAACAATGAATTTTAAATATTTTTTATGTAAAATATATTATTCGCCCATTCAATAAATAACCCATGCATTAGGGAATAAATATACTACCCATAACTAAAGTCAGACAATTTTACCCAGGCTACTTAGGTTAAAGATGACCAATATTCAACTGAACAATTCTACGAGAATCGGAAAAATGTACGCTGCTGATAGACCTTAAATAGACCTTAGTAAGCTGCTAAATTTTAAATAAGAATCTCTTGTGACACTTACATAAATACTTATATCTATTGACTTATAGCTTGTTAAAACATAAATTATACCTTGAAGATGACAAAAAACTTTAGATTTTCATATTATCAAGGTTGTTTTAATTGGAGTACATAATAACATTGTTAAAACAGCAGAAATGTATAAAAAAATTAGTTCCATAAGTGACGTAGAATTACCTAATCAGGTATACATAACTTTGATTTAATTGAAAACTTTTACATATGGTTTTCATTCAGTATATCTTCTTAAATTGTGACCAACTGTACCAAAAAGCATATTTTGTACTTTACTGATAAAAGTCAATCGCGAAACATTTGACTATTCAGACTATGTCTTTATTTCTGCGCTTAAGGTCGTAGTTCGATTACGTATCTGTTAAGTTTACGTTTTGTGTATGCATTTAATTATTTGAAAACTTTAAATTTTGTTTAAAAAATGAATTCTGATTTATTTGCATTTTTTAACTGTAAATGGGTTAACTTTCCGTAAGTGGCTTGCATGCAGATTTAGAAATATTCGTCTTTGAATTATACGGATTATTTCTAAATGAATATCGAGGTCTTAAAGCTTGGTAGTACTTATTACAAAAAACTTAAAATTATAATCAATACATAGAATGAAACATAAATTCAAACAATTTTACCTACAAGCTTACAAGGACTCAATGAGAGCACCTTTCGTCACACGGCACACTTCAAGTCGATAGCTCAGTTCTTTTCAAACTTTGATTAGTAAAGAAGTTCTGTTCAAACATTTCCCCGATCTGACGCCATGTCATTTCTATCTGTGGTGGTTCATAAAGGATTGTGTATATTTGCCTCCACTTCCAACTGACCATTGCAACTGTTTCAACAATGACCCTACAAACACTAATCAACGTTTGGGAAGAACTGAGATATCGACTTGATGTGTGCCGTTTGAGGAATGATGCTCACATTGAACACTTGTGAATCTGTAAGTGAAAATTTTTGAGTTGCTCTTTCATTTTTTGTATTAATTAATTTTAAGTTTTATGTAATAAATACTACAGAAGCGTTGAAACCTTGATATAATTTAGAAGCATCTCGTAATTAAAAAAACATAACAATCAGTAAATTGGGAATGAGATATAGTGTTCGAGCATTGCATCTGAAATTATATATATTTTTAATTATTATTAAATATTATTATTCAACAATGCAAAAATTGAAATAATTCAACAGAAGGAGAAAAATATGTCAATATATTCAGATCGTGACATTCCTATCATTTTAATGACTCTAATAAATAAAAGAAATGATTTATACAGAATTACTATAATTTCACTACTTTAGTGAAAAATAAATATGAAATAATAGCATTACAATAAATTTTGTTGGACATACAGAAGTGTTTACCATTTTATTCATTTTAAAATTTTCATTTATTTCAAAAACATTTCTTTTTAAGCTCCTCCAGGATATTAAGTTTTTACTGGCGATTAGAATCTAGCTTTAGGGAATACTCTTATTGATTACCATGCATTTTAACATAATTTTTAAAGAGTAAATTGTTGAAATTCTCATGTGAATAGATTGAGATTTTCTACTGATGAGTTTTAATTTTTAATATTGTCTATTTATCTTCTGATAAAGAATTTTATCTTAAGTTTTAAAGTTAAGTTTTTTCCCCTTTAAAATTACTCAGAAACCAAACTATAGTAAATATAATTAATAATCCAACCTTTATAATTACCAAAGCAAATTTCTCAACTATTCTGTTTTCAGTTAATTACAAATACCATCGAAGAAACTGTAAACAAATATTAATAATTAGAATAAACATAATAAAAAACTTTTAAAACGACTTTAGCGTGCTAGTGAAAAAAAATGTAAAATGTAAAGTTCTAAATTGTGTTAAGTGTTTTAATTCTATGGAATATGAAAATGAAACAACAGCACAGAAATCTGTTTGACACACAAAAATTATATTCAATCAGAATATATTTATCAATTTATTGTTTACGAATGCTTTTTTATTTCGGTAGTATTACATTTCAAACTTTTTAGGGCTTATCATTTTAAATAGTGATTTAAAGCTGACTTTAGAGAATAAATAATAATAGGTTATCTTGTATTTTTCCATAGCTTTTAAAAAGTAATATGCAGAATAGGAAAAATTTCGAAATTTACTTTTTAAGTATGGTATTTTCATATAAATTTAATGCAGAATTTCACTGATAAATTTCAGTTTTCCAATTTTATTTATGATAAATATTTCAGTTTTTGATACTAAAATTATTCATTTTTTAAAAGGTGAATTAGTTTTCAAATTCCCGACTCAACTACACAAAACTTCGTGACACATTTCTGAATTATTTTTAAACGTAAAGACGTAAAATTGGTACTCCTGGTAATTAAAATTGTTTGAAATAGAATGGCATTTTCTATTTTCTGTGTTATACATTATTATCATACTGTGGAAACAGCTTTTGTCGTTTCCTGCACTGTCATTTCCGAAAATTCGGTTCAAAACACAAACTTTGACAATATTTTATAAAAGGTCACTTATTTTCACTAAAAGAAAACACCGTTCGATTACATAGTTTCTGTATAACAATAACAACCGATTTCAAGTACTTCCGAAAAATAAAAGGAATTCAGAGGAGGTACAGGAGGAAAAAAAGCCCGAATTCGGAATTAATTAGGGGAAAGCTGGAAATTGTTTTAATCCATTTAGTTTAGGTCTAGAATGAATATACAAAGTTCCCCTCCCCCCTCTTATAATAGGTGAACGTTAGAAAGTATGTATAGATTTTTAGTCGAAAAACAGTTTAAAAAAAAATACCATCTCAAAATCACTAATTTTATTAAGAACATTGTAAGGGCGAATATTGTAGAACGTAAAATTCTGAATAAAATGACTACCTACACTTAATACTTTTGTTGAATATTCAAGTCGCAATTCTACTTCAAAGTTTTAGATCCGTGGTCAGAGGGTTGAACTCGGAATTCATTAGGAAAAAACTGGAAATTGTTTTAATCTCTTCAGTTTATGTCTGTTTTCCCATTCATATTAAGTGAGCGTTAGAAAATATTTACATATTTATAGTCGAAAAACTCGATTTTTTAAAAAATTGCCTTAACAACGCAATAGAGTTGCTACCATAATGTTAAAAAATATATTAATGTGGGTACTCATTTTATTCAAATTTTTAAGCTCTACAAAATGTGTACATGTAATTATTTGTTAGAGTTAGTTGTTTCCAGTTATTGTTCAGGTAACTTAGTGTCTCCTGTTTCAAGCTCTTGATTAGCGATTAAGGTAAAATTTTGAAATAGAACTGGGACTTTAATTTTGAACGAAAATATTAATTTTTATAGTTGGTTGGTTGATTGGGGTTTAATGGCGTAAAGTCCCTTTAGGGACATGCTGCGCCAATTTAATTTTTATAGAGTTAGCTGCTTTGAGATATGCTTAATGTATCTTGGTCTCTTTTAGCTTTAGGCTCTTGATTAGTGATTAAAACAAATTTAAAAATAGAATTTCGACTTTAATGTGGAACAAAAATACTAATATGGCTACTCATTTTATTCAGAATTTTAAGCTCTGCAACATTTGTATTGACAATGTTTTTGATAGAGTTAGTTGATTTGAGATATTGTTTAGATAATTTAAAAAAAGGTGTTCTTCGACTATAATATGAACATAAATACTTCTTAACGCTCACTTAGTACTAAGGGAAAAACATGGCATATTTATTTTAGATCTAAACAGAAGGTATTAAAGCAATTTCCAGTTTCCCCCTAATTAATTCGAAGTTCAACTCTTTAATCATGGGGTAAAACGTTGAAGAATAATTTCGACCTTAATATTCAACAAAAGTATAAAGTGTATGTACTCATTTTAATTCAGAATTTTAAGCTCTGCAACATTTGTATTGACAATGTTTTTGATAGAGTTAGTTGATTTGAGATATTGTTTAGATAATTTTAAAAAAGGTGTTCTTCGACTACAATATGAACATAAATACTTCTTAACGCTCACTTAGTACTAAGGGGAAAACATGGCATATTTATTTTAGATCTAAACAGAAGGTATTAAAGCAATTTCCAGTTTCCCCCTAATTAATTCGAAGTTCAACTCTTTAATCATGGGGTAAAACGTTGAAGAATAATTTCGACCTTAATATTCAACAAAAGTATAAAGTGTATGTACTCATTTTAATTCAGAATTTTAAGCTCTGCAACATTTGTATTGACAATGTTTTTGATAGAGTTAGTTGATTTGAGATATTGTTTAGATAATTTTAAAAAAGGTGTTCTTCGACTACAATATGAACATAAATACTTCTTAACGCTCACTTAGTACTAAGGGGAAAACATGGCATATTTATTTTAGATCTAAACAGAAGGTATTAAAGCAATTTCCAGTTTCCCCCTAATTAATTCGAAGTTCAACTCTTTAACCATGGGGTAAAACGTTGAAGAATAATTTCGACCTTAATATTCAACAAAAGTATAAAGTGTATGTACTCATTTTAATTCAGAATTTTAAGCTCTACAACATTTGTACTGACAATGTTTTTAGTAGGGTTAGTGATTTCAAGATAACGTTATGGTATTTAAAAAAAGACTGTTTTTTCTTTTTGGGTATAAATCTATGTATATTTCCTAACACTCACCTAGTCCGAGGGGAAGGACATAGCATATTCATTCTAAACCTAAACGTAAGGGATTAAAAAATTTCCAGCTTTCTACTAATTAATTCCGAATTTAACCCCCTAACCACTGGGGTAACAGTCATAACAGTAAACATAAGAAATGCATCTACTGGGTGTCCCAAAAATGACTGATGGATTTCAAAATTCAATAACTTGCAAACGGTAACAGCTATTTAAAAATTTTTTGCAGGAGGGTTATGTATAATGTCAGGAGTTTTTTTCACCATAACTTTTTATTTTAGTTCGAATTTCAAACAATAGGTGGCGCTGACGGCGATTGAAGGCCAGGTCGAAGCTTCACTCAGCACGGATCACCTGGCGTTCAATCGCCGTCAGCGCCACCTATTGTTTGAAATTCGAACTAAAATAAAAAATTACGGTAAAAAAATTGCCGACATTATACATAACCCTCCTGCAAAAAATTTTTAAATAGCTGTCACCGTTTGCAAGTTATTGAATTTTAAAATCCATCAGTCATTTTTGGGACACCCGGTACAAACAACATTCTATTTAACTACAATTATCATAGTAGACAATAAAATATATTTCCTTTAATAGCGGGTATAATTATAAAATATATTTTTCATGTTTCATCAGCTTAATCTAATGAATAGAATGAAAAATTCTTCGTCATTCTTTCTTTGTTTGTTCCTTTTCTATTAAAGTTAAAGAGAGACAACATTAACGAAAACAAATGCTGAGGAAATGCTGCAAATAATTCGAACTAATTGTTAAGTCAAAAAATTTTTGCACCTATGTTTTAAAAAGCCCGTTAATTTGAACTATTTTTATAACATCGCTTAATTGGAACAAAACGAGAATCGCGAACTAAAGAAGAGAAATCTTGAAACTTATGAAGGAAGAAATATCCGGAACAGGTAATTGTTTCTATGGACTGCAATAAAAATAATAATGCTCTTTTGTCAAACATTAAAGATTAATTTGGTTGTAGTGTTGTAATGAATTATTTTTTGTTGGATTTACAGAATCTATAAGAAAGGCATAATGGAAAACATTATAAAAAACAAATTAATGGAAGAATTTCTTAACGTCAGAAAAAAAGTCAGCTGCGAACATGATTATGTAGAAGCAGATAATGCTTTCTTAATTTGTAGGAAATTATTATGAGAATATTATTCAGACGAAGAAATTATTACAAGCAAGGAGATTAAACAAGTGGGAAAATGTGCAGATCGCACAGAGCGTTTCGTTTAATATTTCTTTCAAAACAACTTATCCTTTAATTAATAAATCAACTTATTTGTAATAAAACAACTTATAATTAATAAATTATATTATTAGTTTTATAAAATTCTTACATAGGTGTAGAACAAATAAATTTAATTTTATTATAAATACAAAAGGAATTAATTTATTCTAATTAAATTAAAAATGTTTAAATCAGAATTTTAATACAGTACAAAATTTCATTTTTTTTTCGAAAAATCCGAAATGAAAAAAAATCAGCAGAGATATAAGAAAATTTTTAAATTTCCATAAACGAAAAAAAATGGTGTTTAAAATTTTTTTAAAATGCTGAATCATTAATAAATCGTAGCAATTTTTATAATAGAGAGTGATATTAAATTTATAAAAATATTTTAAGAAGATAATGTCAGTGATAAAGAAAATAATATAAACTCTAAAATTGGAAAAAAATATGAAATTTCTTTTAATTAAATCCATCTTAGTATGAAACTTTCAAGTTCAAACACTGGGGTTCAAACTAAGAATCTTTTGGTTACTAGCGAGATGCTTTAATTTCAAGCTATGATGTCTGCACAAAAATCGTTGAAATTAAGATTATTTTTTAAATTTTAAATCGCAAAAATTAACGGATGATATTGACATCGGTTTAATTAAAGTAGTACTTCAAAATTTTATGATTTATCGTATGACACGGAGTATTGATGTCTAAGTGCACAAACTTTGAAATCTCTGACTTATACAGTTTTCCGATACAGAGTCTGTGATGAACAGAGAGACAGAAGACTGCTACGAATAGGGTTTCGTCAAATAAAAGAAAAAAAAGTGAAAAAAAAAATAACAGACATAGAAGATGACCATAGAACAGATGATAATAGATTTAAGAAAAATCATCAAAAAATTAAATTCATCTTTTGAATATTTTTATTCAGACAAAATCTTTAGCAAAAAAGTAGCTGAAAATTTATTCGAAATCGGTTGATGGGCTGAATAACAACGTTTATTGTATTACATATTTTTTAATGGGTTATTTCATTTTCTAAATATTTTCGTAATTCATTTCCGTTTTTCTTGCTTTATTTCTGTCACGTTTCTTTTTTTTTATTGATTTAATTGTTAGTATTTTAAAAAATTAATATATCTTTGGTGATTTTAATTTTAAAATGTTTAATTTTATATACCTAAAAATAAAATTTTAATTATTCTAAATCTTTTCTAATCTTTTCTTGATCCTTCCTGGTATCTTTTTCTAATGTTATATAAATAATATTTTTTCTTAACCTCTTAACTGCCCCGAACGTATGTATGCATCTTCAGAGAATGCCTGCACATTTTACAGAAATAGGGAATTTTCATTACAGCGGCAGAAAATTAATCGCCACCTTATTTAATTGTAGAATTATGTTATTAAATCAGTTGGGCCACTGGAGATCGCATCAGGTTTCATCGGAAGTTAAGGAGTTAATGATAGTATGAAAAATTATCTTCGTTTAAAAAATTAGGTAAGCAGAATTTCGTTATATGAGAGTCATAAAAAACGATTACACTGTGAAAACAGATAAATATTTCTTAAAAAAAGAAAATATAATTTAACTACAGAACAAAAATATACAATATGCACATTTTTGCTGCGATTTAGCCACAATCCAGAAAAGCTATTTTATCTTTAGAAACACCAAAAATTAATGTAAGAAATAAAAAAAAAGTTTTTTTTTTTCTCCCGCTGATTTTTAGACACGTTTTCGAATAGTTTGTATCGTTTCCTACTCATTTTTTATACTATTATTTTAACATAATCAAACTGATGTGTAAATTTATCGTACGAATTGAATAGTTCCAACTGAGCAAAAATACTGCCTAGGCCGGAAATCGAACCCAGATACTTGGCTTACAGGGCCAGTGCTTTACCGATTAAGCTAATTGGGAGCTGGCCGGCTGGAATTTCTCGCTCAAATAACCTCATTGATCTTAACATCTGGTCTGTCATTTAGACAGCTCACAGAATAAACCGCAGGTAATGGAACTCCATGTAACGATGGGTGCGTACATATACTATTATTTTAACACAATCAAACTGATTGGTAAATGTATCATATGAATAGAACCTTTCCAACTGAGCAAAAAATTGCTCAGTCCGGGAATCGAACCCAGATCCTTGGCTTACAGGGCCGTACCGTTTAAGCTAAATGGGCGATGCCCAGCTGGAATTTCTGGCTCAGATAATCTTATTGGTCGTAACATTTGGTCTGTCATTTAGACATATCGATAGAATAAACCGCAGATAAAGGAACTCCATATAACTTTAAATATTACGACCAATGAGGTTATCTGAGCGAGAAATTTCAACCGGCCATCTCTCAGTTAGCTTAAACGGTAAAGCAATGGACTTGTAAGCCAAGGATATGGGTTCGATTCCCGGCCTGAGCAATTTTTCGCTCAGTTGGAAAGGTTCAATTCGTACGATACATTTTTTAAACCTGAAGTGTATTGTTTTTGAATGATATCAATTCTCAAGTAAGCATTTTCTTGTTTCACAAACATGTTTTACAGACAAACAGCATAAATTAACAGCCTTAGCATTAACAATAAAATTAATATTATTTTGTTATTTTTCCAGTTACGCAGATGAAAATGATTAACTGAGAATTGACAGCATCGTAAAACATCTAGTACTGATTTCATTAGTGAAGTTAGGATATCAGGGGGTACTTGAAGACTAATGTAAATGTATTTTACGACACGTAGACACTATAAAATCGCAAACGCATCAAAAAATACATTTGACAATTATTTATATAAAAAGATAAAGTTTTGTCGGTTGGTATATTTCACTGTCAAGAAATCAGTTTCAGACAATGAAACTTTCATTTTATAAGTGCTTCGTTAAATCTCTAAAATATATTAATTTCTCAGATTTCTAATGATAAAGAGCAGTTATAAGAATATTGTTTAACTTGGAAGAAGCAATTGTATATTTCCGAACGTGATTATATTATATATACCAATTACAAGGAAGATTTTACTTTTCTTACATTGTGTCAAAAAAGAAAAGCCATAACGTTGTTTATTTAAGTGTAGCAAAATCTGGACATATATTGTTCGTCATTTTAATGAAATTTTCTTGTGAACGTTCTCATCATTTTTTCAAGTAAAATTGGTGACTGTCTTTTTTTTTTTATTTAAAAAAATGTTTCCATGCCTTCAAAACTCTAAAAATATGAAACGAGGCTTCATTCAATCAATTTTTAAAACTTTCCGACGATGTTGAAAAGTGCTTATGAATTCAATTTACCTGACACTCTATTTATCTGTTCGATCTCTAACTTACATAAATATAGTCCGATTGCTGTTGAATTTATATATGTTATTGGGGTTTACTATGAAATGTTCAGTGCTAATTAAGAAATGTGTAGCATTTTCGGTTCGGCTGTTCAAAAGAATTCAGTTACATTACAAAATATAAAAAAAAAAATCGTTTGTCCAGTATTTTAAGCATATTGAAATCGACATACATCACTGAGATGTATTACAATGATCTTACTACAGAGTATGATGGTCCTAGAACTTATCTTTCATTTACAGAAATTCATAAAAGAATTTGGCTATAGAAGAAAAACAGCAATATTTGAACTATTGATGCCTACCAATAATAACTGGTGAAAGTGCATTTTCAGTTGAAGTATGAATTTTTAAAATTAATTCCCTTTTTAAATATTAGTTGGTGTGTGCAAATTCTATAGATCATATACGGTATCGCACAAACGTGGTCAGCAACATCCATTTTTTTGGCAGAAATTGTTGAGTGGAAATTTTCAGATGCGATAATTGTTTAACTGAACAGACTTTTAGCATACTATGTAATTTGTCTAAATATCTGTAGATCATATGAAATATGTTATGGTTTTGAAATATGTTATGCGTTTTTCAAATTCTTCCTTTAGACGTCATTTTTCATCTTACAAGAAAACTTTTTTTTCATGTTGCTCGCACCTAACATGGAGAACTGGTGTATTTTCTAGTCCTATACATAAGAATTAGAAAATCGATTAAATTCACTGTTAAAATCCTATTTTATGTATTTAGTTTATTCTTAAGAAATTTTATTGGATTTTTAATTGTTTATTTCTCGTCAAAAGTGAGTTAATTCGCCTAATATAGGATTATGACATTCGGCTAGGGTTGTCGGAAAACTCTACTTTTTAAAATGCGACAACTTTTTCCCCGAAAAAAATATGGGTATAATCTCGAATTTTTTGAAAACCAAATTCGTAAATTTTTGAAGGAATTTTTAAACTTTTTTCAATTTTTTATATTTATTATTAATTAATTTATATTTTTAAATGCTTAAAAAATGTTAATAGTCCGATCAGTGGTCTCTAAAATAGCATTTTTAGAAAGTTACGCTGTTGCAAAATCAAAGAATATGACTTTAACAGAAAAAATATTTCGATTCGCAAATTTCTAAACATAGGGCTTTAAAATGTACCAAGTCTCAATGCTCGGGGCTAACAACATCAAAAACGGTTCCCCTGTTAGTAAATTGTGAAGTTTTATTATAGTATTCTGAATATGCTGGATAGTGTTTTGCAATCTATGGTATACGCATGATTTTTCACTCTTTTTTTATTTTATTTTTCTATTTATTTAAGGAACAGACATATTCAAACAGTGGAAGGTAGTCTGTAATTTACAAAAATGCTACAGGTATTTGAATTTGAACTTTATACTTGACAGGTTTCCCAAACATTTAAGAACTAATGATTAGAATTTTCTTTGACAGTATTTTTTTAAACAAATGATTATAAATATATTTAATATAATTTTCTGTAAGGGTTAATAAATGCTGGTCACTTAGTCATATTGTTTGACCTAGAAACAAATCGCATTTGAAAATCTCAGTCGTTTTTTAATTAGATTTAGAACAAACTATATATTTAAAACGATCATACTTTCTGTCAGGACAGATTTAGTGCATATTATTGCCAAACTTGCCGTTTGGGAAATTTCACTTTTTTCAGTACAAAAATGCAGGATGACTTTGATACTTTACTCACATCATGAAAATGTTTAAAAAATAACTGGAACAACAACTTAAAAATGGATAATGATTTGAGGCGAACATCATCCACCCACTTTTGTTTTGGTTTTATAAGCACTACATCGAAACAGATTTATGATAAAAAATAATTACCATCTTTTACCATCATTTCATTAATTCTTATAGGAATTTTTGCGTTTAATTTTTTACTTAATAACATAATGGCACATCTTCAATGTGAGAAAATAAATCTAACAAATAATAAAATTTAGTTTATTTAGAAATATCTTAACTAATTGATTTTTTATAGGTACTTGATTTTGGTTTTAAAATTCATTAATGTGTATAAAGGAATTAAGTTGGAAATTGCACATCAAACATAGCAAATAAGACGTGTTCGTACTGCAATGAAATTTTAAAAATATTCAGATTTTGGTGTAACAATATATAGCACTTCGGATATGTTATAATAGCCGAAATATTTTGTGTGTCCCTGTAAATACTATCTATTTTCTATTATACGGGAAGTAACTTGTAGTAACCTTCAGCAATTTATATCAATTTCATAAAATGTGAAATAATTTAAAGTAATTAAAACGCTCTCTAAACAATGTTTTCCCCTATACGATTATGTAATGAAATACAAATATGGCCTTGTAAATAAATAACAAGTATCCTTTGCGCCACAGATTGTACAGAATGTATATTTTAGTATATATTTTATAGATACATAAAAATTTTATTTTGTTCGACAGAGTGTAACATTATTAAAATGCACTTTAAAGTATTTTTTCTATTCACCGTAATGTAACGGAATACTTTTGATTGTCCCTGTAATTAAACTGAACATTCGATTTTCATAAAATTTGAAATGTCTCGACTAAATTGTTCAAAATTAATACATTTTAAATTCCAAATGATTCGATTAGTTTTTGCTGTGTTGTATGTGGACGGACATACAAGTGGACAGACAAACAGATAGATGAAGGGAGAGAAGGCTGGACTGAATGACGATTATAAATACTATGTATTTGCATAATTACGAACGCACCTAAAAACTTTTTTTTTTCAAAGCAACGCTTCTAATCTGACATAAAAAAATGTCAGTTTTTAATTTAAAATTTTTAAATTTATTCTAAAGAATGCTAGTAAAAATAATAATTATTCACTCGAGTCACCAATCAATCAGTGTTATTTTTCCTAAAATTTTAGCAGTCGAATTATCTTAGACTTTTTGCAGGAACCTACGATTTTCAAAATTAAACTTCTTTCTCATTATATTTAAGGATTTGGCAATCTACAGGAAAATGAAGCAGTTTTTAAACCCTCAAACATGGAAGATCATTATTATCCTTTTTTCGGTTCCAGACATTTGATGAGGAAGAAAATATCCATCAATTTTAGAGAATGACATGGAGTGTTTAAATTTAGATTTTTCTGCAGTACTGAGCAACAGGATTATTGGTATCAAAAGTAATAAATCAGTCAGATGTCTTGATAATTTCATTTATCAAGCTTACGAAAAAATAATCCTTTTCTCAGTCGACTGAAATCAGATAGTTTTTCAAACTAGATAATCATTTGAAATATGCCATGTAATATTTTCTAAAGTGTGATAACTTAGAAATTTCTATAATTAAGTTAAAAAATTTTAGTTAATTTTAAAAATAGTTCGTAACCAGGCTCTGGAGAAATCTACATAATAAAACATACAGTAAATTAATTATATTATATATATATATATATAGAGAGAGAGAGATAATATTAATTACATCATTATATGTATATGTGTATGTAAACATATTATTCTACAAAATCAGAATAATAATAATAATAATAATAATAATAAATAAAATAATAATAATAAATAACAATAACAACAACAATAATAATAATAATAATAATAAAAGATGAAGCTAAAATTAAATATACAACATTTTTCTTTATTTTTTAAAGTTTCTAATGAAATATCTTTTATCATTTATCATCAGTTTTTTTTTTATACTTTTTCTTTAACATTGGTACATTTTCTTTCTTATTGCCTCAATTTCATTTTCTGTGTGATCCTTAATAACATTGGTTCAAAAATGTTTAAGTTTCCGTATATAATATATATTATAAAGTACATATGTATTTATAGCGACTCACTGCATATAGGACTAAATTTAAAGAACGCTTTCCACGTGCTCATTAAAACATTCCGATTTAATAGTGCTAGAAAAGTTTTAGAATAAATTCCGCAGATTTTCTTTAATAACTTATTTTAGGGAATTGTGTTGAATAAAAGTACAGACTAAAGCAGCTAGTGATCATTTACAAATATCATTGGTAAATTCAAAACGAGTTACATATAAATAAAATATTTTTTAATTAGATAAAATTCGTAAAATTAAAAAAGCGTTCTTTGTTAATATTCTTGTTGAAAATAAAAATTAAAAGTGTTGATCAGAGGCACGGAAAGTCAACTTGGAGATACTTATTGTTAGAAATATTTTTATACATATAATTAATCAATAATTATATATGGTACGAAAATCTTGAATCACAGAAGGGTAACACATTTATAAATATTTCAACTTTATGAAAATAACAAATATAGAATAAAATTTAAAATAACAAGTATTTAATTTCGAAAACTATAGTTCTAATAACAAAACTACTTTAATCTTTAGAATAAATAATCAAATTAAGAACATTTTATATACACATATATATCTATATAAATGTAACAATAATAATAAAATCAACATTTTAAATAAAGAAATCGTATTAAAATTTCATAAACAATAACAAAATAAATTGAATAATAGAACTTACAAGATGTCCTGCCAGGGCCGTAGCCAGAAGTAAATAATAGGGGGGGGGCTCAAGAAAATGTAGGGGGGGGGGTCATGTATTTTTTTCTCTCACTCTGATGTAGAAAGATAAATTAGTGCATATTCATATTGTATGTACTATGTTTTTTATTAAACAGTTGTAATAACCTGATTTTAAGCTAAGAGAAGAATAAGCTGATGAAAAATTCGAGTGTATAACGAATGCAAAATTAAACATCATCTTAGCTTTGTATGTGCAAATAGGAAGAGTGAGAGTTGAAACTTATTTTAGTTATAATTTAGTATTTCTACAAAACTTTGAAAAGGCCTCAAAACTAAATTAGATTTTTGAACAGAATTTCATTTGGATTTTCAAAAAAGAAATTCATTGAGTAATCATGAAATCTTTCTAAGAGAGGCTCAAAATGCTTTAAGGGTTAGGGAAGGGGGAGGGGCTGAGCCAGCACATCCTTAACTACGGCCCTATCTGTCATACTAGAACTTTCTGACAGAGTAACTAAAATGCCTCTGCATTTTCGAATTAAAATTTTCTAATAACATTAAATCTGCTTTTTTTAAAAAGCACATGAAAAAGTTAGTCATATATATGCATTGCTATCTTTATAGTTTGCACTCGCGTCCTAAGTAATTCATGACAGATAATTATAAAAAAAAAAGAAATTCATAGGTTTAAATATATAGGTTATAGAATTTTCGTCAAAAACGAATTTTCGTAAAACTCAGAATTTTGGTCGAAAACGCAAAAGAATTGGCGTTCGATCTCTAATACTTATACTGGTGAAATAAATGATGATGTCAACAAGTAAAAAAAGCTTACAGTTCACTTGTTTCGAAATAGTTGCAACCTTTAATCTTTTTTTTTAATCTGCCCTCAAGGAAGCTTAAGTTTCATTCTTTTACAATAAAAACATTAACAAAATCAAAGTTGTATTTTGCATTTAAAATTATTACTGTGTTCATTCAAAAATTAAAAGCATGTACAATTGAATTGGCTATTGGCATTTTTCTTTGATTACCATTCATAAATCAAGGACTATGTACGTATATATTTTAAAATTTAAACTAGAAATATTCCAATATACAACAAAATGTTTACCATAAGATAATGTTTATGATAAAATTAATTTTAAGTTTGATCTATGCTAGTAATAGAAAACGCTACAGAATAAATATTTTCAGTATATAAGTAATGCTGATACAATATAATATAAATAATATGTCAAAAGTAATTAAAATGCTCGCATTTCTCCTACTTAAAACGAGTTGTAATCTTCATTTCTAATCATTATCTTTTTTTAACCAAAAAAAAACTTCAATTATTGTTATATAATAAAAGCATAAACCAATTCACTCATAGATAAAGAATTTTAAAATTATTTTTATGCACAGTCAAATGTTAAAAATATTTGCAATTGAGTATACTATTAAAAAAATTCTTTAATTTGAAATACCATGACTCAAACTTCAAACACAAAGCAAAATATGAATACTTAAAACTTTATTTTATACTAGAAGCAAAACAGGATTAAAAAATTCTTCAGAAAAAACGCTTTATAGCAAAATGCTAAAATACCAAATTGCAACGAACTGCATTTATCATGTAACACTAAAACAAAATAATAAAAACAAACAATAGTACATGTAAAAAACACACGTTTGTAACAAATGGAATTTTTTTTAAACAAATTTGGAAAAATATAATGAAGTATGCTTTAATGGATACATGAAACAATATAAAATATTTAAGTTAAATAGATATATAAATACGAATGGTTATATAAGCATTATAAATGTGAAAACTAACCTTGTAGTGTGTACTAAATACATAAACTGAAAAAAGTAGATTTAAAAGGAATAAAGTAGTGTCAACAAATTGAAGTTCACCTGCTTTAAAACAATTGAAGTCTTCTATTCTTTTTCTCATTAAAAATTTTAAGAAAAACTTCCATACTGATTGTTTCTGTTCTTTCTTTTTCAAACGCAAGAAAACTCAAATCGGCCATTCTTTGATGAGACATTGTTAGTCTTTGTGGACGATTTATTCTTGTAAGGACTGAAAATGTTGATTCACATATTGCAGTACTACATCCAAAAGTTTTAACAGTTGCTAATAGTTTATAAGTGTCTTCAAATGCAACCCTATATTTAAAAAGTTCATTAAATACAATGGTGTTTGGATTTTCTTCAATGGTTCTTTTTATGAAATTCTTTACAACAATTATTTCATCTTTAGATGGAAGCTTAACATTATAATTTTCTAATATCTTCATTTTATTTAAATCCATATCAAGCTCTGTACTTGACAGCGCTAGAAGTAACTTATCGTTATTATTAAACCGCCTTTTCATTTCATTTAATACTATATGTAAAGTTTCAAAATAAATAGCTTTTAGATGTAATGTTTCATCAATATTCGAGCTAGCACCTGTAGTTTCTACAATTAAATAATCTCTGAGTTTTGTAGAAGTGGTTTTTCTTCGCCTTTTTTAACATATTTCTTCTTCCTCTTCCTCAACAACAAATTCAGTGGACATCAAATTTCTTCGTAAATTTCATCTGACCTTAAACAAGTAAGTGAATCTATTGTAGAATCTACAATTCTTAAAGAATCAGTTAAACTAGTTTCTAGCTTTTGCAATAATTGGTTTGCAGGATCTAGCGTTTCAAGAATTCTCTTCAAAAATATTAAGCAGAATTTGAAAGCTTTAGTTTTCATTATCGTTAACAAACCAGTGCTTTCTGCAATGTTTACTCCATCTTGTTTTCTGTCCAGTTTTACTTTTTCTAGAGTATTCAGAATTTTTTTATAATTCTTATACACAATTTTTGTAACATGTAAATGTCCACTCCATCGCTGTTCTAATAAACGAACAAGGGATTGACCTTCATATTTCTTAGATTTGTTACCTTTTCTCAAAAAGTTGTACAGCATGGAACACTGATCAAAAAACTGTTTGGTTTCACTTACATCATTTATTGCTTTTATAATTACTAAATGAAGTCTGTGGCTGCAGCAATGTACATATGGGATATTTCTATCAAGATGTTTCTGCAATATAGCTTGGACCCCTCCTTTTTCACCGCTCATGACTGAAGCACCATCAAAACATTGACACAAAATTTTAGAATTATCTAAATTACAATCATGAAGGATCTTTAAAGTTAAATCAGCAAATGTTTTTGCATCCAAGTCAGAACATGTTTTTATTGCGATAATTGATTCTTTTATTTTCCCGTCCTTTACGTATCTTGCTCCTAATCCAACATTTTCTCTATTATTTCTATCACGCGTTCCGTCTTCCAAAATCGAAAACCTGGAAACATCAGCATTGTTAATGTCATTTGATATATCTTCTGACACTATTTCAGCAAGGATTTGTATTACATCATTTTGTATTTCAGGTGAAGTGTATTTTGCATTAATTGGCACTGATTTGACACATTCTGCAAGTTTATTGCCCTTTTTGATTATGTATTTAAAAAGGTTTTGAAATAAACTACTTTTCTCGTGTTCATCTATATCATACGTCCCACGTAATGAAAGTTCATTTATAACTAAAAATTGTACGATTTCTGCAATAGATTGAACATAATATCGGGTTTTTTTCTAGAACATCGTTACATACCAAAGATGACACACTCAAATTCATCTTTTCACGTTCTTCTCTTTCTGTCCACATGCTCATTGATATTATATGATTCTGTGACGAAGCATGCTTTTGAAACCCTCTGTCCTTGGACAATGCTTTTTTCCAATTCCGGAAACCGGCTGAGATAAATGGATTTTCTTTAGTCCCCGAATGAGGAAACTGTCAACAAGGATAACAAAATACAGCATCTCTGCTGTTGGAATATTCCAGCCACTTAAATTTTTTCATCCAATCTGGTTGAAAACTCCTGTTATCCGAATTTTTTGGGTACTCTGATAAATTTGTACTTTTTAAATTTCTATCGCCCACCTTCGATATGTCACTAGGTGCATCGCATTCATCCTGCCTGATAAGTCACCGAAGACCGAAAGAATAACCCTCACGCCTGTTGAGTTTCTGATATCCGATTGCGTAATACGGACTAAAAATCATAAAATCACTTCCAACAACAGAGGGGGGGGGGAGATACGACACCTCATTGACCGAATGAAAACTTTGCCTCCCCGACTAAGAGCAGATTTCTATAAAATAAATTGATAATTTAAGCATTCCTTTTTTTAAATTAAACCACACACACAAGAAAAAACAATTATTAACATAAATATAAAAAAATATATAATAAAAAAGAGTCATTTACACTTCCTGGATCCTAGCCAAGCTAAATTCTACATTTGCTTAAAAAAAAAATATATGTATATACAGTAGATCCCCGACAATTCGGACCCCGTTAATCCTGATCGGTTTGGTCATTTTTTTTTTCACGTTTGAGAAGCGATTTGGCTAATTTTCATAACATTAACTTATTTCATCGTCGTTTTCTGAATAAAAAAACTTTTTACTGAAATCTTTTCTGAAGAATACCTTAAGCTTTCTTATTTAAACTACACCCAACGAATTACTTATGCTCAAGCGAATGCGTGACCGTACGGCTCGCAAAAGGTATAGATAACTGGCATTGCAAAAAATTACAAACTTTTTTATTACAAACTAAACATTTTTATTGTTTTTAAAAAATCGATAAGTTAAACATAAAAGTGATTTTCTGTAAGTATGTTTTATTTTTTCATTTTTTTTCTAACTCTCCGGATAATCCGGATTGGGTTTGGTCCCAATTAATCCAAATTATCGGGGTTTTACTGTATATATATAATGCGTTACTGGGTTTTTGGCGCCGGCTGATCAGGGCGCCACACATACGCCACCCATGTATACTAGCAGTAGAAGACAATAATACCAATAATAATTAGATAGGATGCACATTACGAAATACCAACGATTTAAATTTACAAATCTATAAATAACTCATTCACCTCGCCGACAAATGGAGGGGGGGGGGTTAAGATAATAAATATTTCTGTTGATAATTTGCCAAACCAAACGGTTGATTGTTAAAAGCAAAAATATTTTTTATGATCATAATTAAGTACTTTTTTTCCATTTCAGAAAAGATTGCTCAACTTGAAAAGGAAATCGATAAATAATGAACGTTGATGATTAGATTCAAATGTTTGTTTTATTTCTGCTAAACATAAACCGAATAATCTAGATAAATTTTTGAAGTATATACAAATTTATATTGATTGCAAAACATCATAATGTACGATTATAGACATTCAAAAGATTTGCACAGGCCGGGTTCAGGACGATTTCTCATTTTGATTTTTTAAACAGTTTTATTTAGTGACCTTGGAATCTTTTTCAGGGGGGGCTCAAAAATTTTTAGGGGGGCTGAGCCGCCCCTGGCACCCCCCTAGCTACGGACCTTTGTCCTGCTCTAAGTTGAGACGAAGGAACCTAAATTTTATTAAAAAAGAACTCGCTGTAGTTAATCATTAGTTAAGATATTTCGGCACCGTGAACAACATCAATGGAATTAATTCTTGTCAGATATGAACTTTAAATCTTTGCTTTAAATAAAGATCCGGAATATAATTTGAAACAAAATCGAAAAGGGAAAATGTCGAAATTTTTTATTATTTTTACATATATATATACATATATACATAAATATATATGAATGCAATCATTACTTTAAATGATTTTATAAAAGACAGATTTGTTTGTGTTTTCGTTATCGGCCAAAACTAGGAAGATAAGCTAGAGGTTTGTACTTATTTTAAAATATTAATCGTTTATGCATGTTATTTCATTTTTTAAATGTATTTACTCTGTTTTACAAAAAATATATAAAAATATTCATTATTTTTACATTTAAAATTCATTTAATCATTACAATTTCGTAATGCCTCAAGCTTACATATTCACGCATTGCATTTTTAACTTTCATCTATACCAAAACTGACAATCATAATTTTTTTTCCTAGCTCATAAACCATTTTAGTAGTTGTCTTAAACCAAATAAATTTAACCGCTGCAGCATCCGGACGGCACCAGGTAATTTCTCTTCTCTAAAAGATCTGCAAGTAATCAGATTGCACGCAACATTTCGTGAGAAGCAAAAATCCTCATAAATAAAAACACTGCTTAGAATGATGAATTATCAATTTTAATCAAAATGAGAGGTTTTATCTGAAACACATAAGTTACAATTATTTTACCTTGGATGTTGTTTACTTTTAGTTACAGTAATTTAAACTTTTACTGAAATGATTAGGTAGTTACAAAAATGTGGAATAAAGAGAAGTTTATGTTTCTTTACTACAATTTGCTATTTTTTTCTTTTTGCGAGAGGACTGTTTATTGGTTTCAATTGTCGGAAGTACACTGGTGTGCAAAATTTAACGACGAGTCCCAAAATGCCAATTTTCAAGGGATTTTCAAGCGATAATTTTCAGGCAAATATTCAAAAGGAAGTAATTTAATTCGAATGATTACTATCCCTGCTTTACAGATAGTCCATATAAGATCTCATACAAGTCACACATGGCCTCAAGAGTCACAGTCACAACGGCGAAACAAAAAATAGGAAATTCCATACATCTCTTCTTATTTCTCTTCTTAATATACACGTGAAAATACTTTTGTTTTTTCAAAAGGAAATATTATTCGTGTCGTCTTAGCAATCACAACATTTGTTAAAAATATCCTATCAAATCAGAATATAAAGTAAACTACACTGGTGAACTAAATTAAGAGAATTTCCGTTTTTTATCGAATTACATGAAAAGAACTCAACTGAAGGAACAACCATTCTTCTAGATAAAAATGCAAATGTTGTACGCCAAATACGTAAGCTTATATGTGTGTGTAGGTGGAGCGAGCAGAAAAAAAGGCTTTATAAGCGCGTGGAGGGTAAGACGAATTGCGTTCGCTAGGAGACCTCGGCGAATTTCTTGGTGTTATCTTGCAGTAATCGGTTAAATTCACGTCGGAATAGTAAAAATGCGTAAGCACCAATGTTTAGATGATGAAATGAGGTGGCGAATTGTGGGGAGGCTAGAGGCTGGCCATTCACAATTCCAGATATGAAGAAAGTTCAATTTAACGCCCAGCGTCATGTGTAACCTATGGAAACAATTCCAGGACACTGGATCTATCGAAAGAAAGCCTGGGCAAGGTCATCCAAGAGCCACGACGTCCAGAGAAGATCGCCATTTGTCCATTTTAGCGAAGCGTAACAGAGGGGCTACAGCTTCTCAGCTCACTCGGGATTTGTATGCAATCACAGGAATCAGTGTAACAAGAGTGACTGTTTTCAAAAGACTGAATGCGAAAGGGCTGTTCGCCAGAAGACCGGATGTTTGCGTTCCACTCACGTCTACGAACAGGAGAGTCCGATTAGCATGGTGCATGCAGCATAGTGATTGGAGTATGAAGCAATGGGCGTCATTTCTGTTCACCGACGAGTCCCGTTTTAGCCTAAACACCGATTTTCGCCGTATTTTCATATGGAGAGAGCCAGGGACCCGCTACCTATCTTCTAATGTCCGCGAAATTAAGAATTATGACGGGTGCGGTGTAATGGTCTGGTCAGGCATCATGTTGGACGGCTGCACACTTCTCCACATCTTTGACAGAGGCTCTGTGACTGGTGTTAGGTATAGGAATGAGATCTTGGAGTCTTTTGTTCGCCTTTTTGGAGGTGCAGTTGGCTCGTTCATCTTATAGGACGATAACGTGAGGCCACATATAGCTCTTTTGGTCGGTGAATTTCTCGAGATTGAAAATATTCGCCGGATGGATTGGCCAGCCAGGTCTCCAGACCTCAACCCTATAGAATATGTCTGGGACGCTCTGTGGAGGGCAATCGCAACTCGCAATCCCCCTCCGAGAACCATTCAGGAACTGAAAACACCGTTGCTGAATGAAAGGGACCAATTGCCACAGGCACGGATAAACTGCCTTATTTCCAGTATGACATCACGCTGCGAGGCCTGTATACCTGTAAGAGAGGACCATACTCTCTATTAACCCATTTCTTTTGTGTATTCTGCAACCACTGTTTCAGACCTTCATGCCCCCTATGTGTGTTATGCACGAACATGTGTGTATATTATGCCTGTTGAACGTTTATTTTATTTGCATTATATCAGCCTACGTTCGCACAAAATTTTACTAAAGTCTGTCCAGTAGTTCAGGAGATCGTAGATCAAATACGAAAATTCTCTTAATTTCTTACACCATTGTAGATGGTACCCGTCCAGATTTGACGATAAACACGTTAAAAGATTAATTGGAGTAATATTTGATTCTCTTAATTGGTTACCTGTAAATAAAGTTTTGGAGAAAACGTGATTTATTTCTATGTTATCTATGTTATTCTAACAGATTCAAAGCGTTTTATAGTTCAGTCAATTTAACCTACTCAAATAACCATCTGAAAGCATTTTAAGCAGAATTTTAAGAATTTTAACAGCTTGCTTTTTAGCAGAGGGATAACTAAAACTAATTGAACGGATATTTATTTTGGTGAATTTTCTCAATGTTTAGTATTTTCTAATTATTTTAATTATATTGAAAAGTTTTTATTAATTTTACTTTTATCAATCTCATTTTAAATCCCTAAACTTAAAATTCCATATAACTATTTATAATATATTTTAATTAATTGAGTTTTTCATAACATTTTCATACATTTAATTATTAAACCATGGGTATCACAAAGTAGTTCAATTATAATTCTTATATGACTACCTTTCTTTCCGCTTATTTTCCTTCTTTATTTTAATTTCTTTTCCTCTAAAATAATTAATACTTTTCCTTATATGCACACAAACATATATCTTCTTTGCAATGTTCATGCAAAATATAACAAAAATTGTAGATTAGTTTAATATATTTAAAAACAAATTAATGAAAAATACTTTAGCTTAAATATTTTAAGTTAAAATTGTTAAACTATTTCTAAAATATTTTAGCAGACATCAAAATTTTAAAGATTCAGGCATTACTTCTAAACGGCACTCTGGATTTAGTTAAAAATCATTTAATATATGCTCTAAATGATGTATAACATTTATATAATTTACGTATATTGCAGTTTACAAATGGATTACTTTTTCTAAGCTTCCACGCACATGACAGGAATGTGGAAAATTGCTGCTACCCACCGACAAAATAATGTTTAAATATTTACATTTTTTAGAAAATTATAATACATTTTTTTAAATATTGCTAGAAAATTAAATTTTATGACATTTTTTTACAATTTTTATTTGTATGTGTTGTATTTAGTGTTGTTTATTGTATTTTTTAAGAATGCGTTTTGTAAGGATTTTCAATAATTTTATTCTTACAACTATATCTCTAAAGCCCTGAACTGGAAATTGGCTGCTCATATCTAATAATTACTATGCTTTAATTGAAATATTTTCAAAATAAAATTGTTATTTTAAAAAAAAAAAAAAAACATTGCTGAGTGTTAAATTTTATTTAATTATAAAGCATCAACATAATAATGGTAACAAAATAATAAAAATCATGTAACTTTCCCTCGTAGTAAAAGGTATCATTATTCAAATAAATTATTTTTCCGAGCGTTGGGATTCCGAGTCCTCTACAAAACCTCAGAGCTTTAAATTCGTGCCTTTATCCACTGATCTAACCAGACTTGCTTCGACTTTCTTCTAACTGGAAGATCTAATAAATTCAACTTCACGCATGCGCAAATGCCTGAATTTTTTAGTTGATCTTAAAGAATTAGCTTACTGTTTTAATATATATGATGTTTCGTCTAAATATACAAGGTGTTTCAGAAGTAATGGGACAAACTTAAAGGGGAAGTAGGGGACATCACAAGGATTCAGAATTGCATAGCAACCCATAGTCGGAAACGTCTTTGTTCGTCGATAGGTTGTGTTGTTCACAAGAGCATTGGAGAAAAACAGCTTTCTCAGATTCGGGAATTTTTAAATTTATGATTTATCCCAGAAACTGTACACAGCATTTTTGGTTACGTAAATTAAAGCTACATCTATATATTAACTCGAAACGCTTGAGAAGACAGACCTGCAGTAATTGGATCTTTCATCGCCATCACTGGAATATGCAACGCTTTACAAACACCGAGGTGGCAGATATGCACCTTATTTACGGATTGGCACACAGAAGTGCACGAGAAGCAGAGACATTATATCGCGAAAGGAACCCACAGAGAGATGCACCGGACCGCAGGATCATTATGAATTTGCATCACAATTTGCGTGAATATGGATCCTTACGAGGTAATTGACATAGAGTGGGCAGACCACGCTTGACACGAACTCCTAGCATGGAGCAAAATGTGTTAAATATTGTTCAACGAAATCCGAGTACCAGCGTATCAGCGCAGAGGTCGCTTCTGCCGTAGAAGGATCTCCGCGTACTGTTCATTGTATTTTAAAACGATTTTCACCAACTTCAACACTAAAAAACTCTTAAAATAATTATTTGATTTAAAAACTCTCAAAATCACCGTATTTACCCAAAATTTCTCTAATATACCACAAATTTTCATATTTTGTGTATGTATTATTTCTTTAATATCAGCGAAGAGTTACTCTAGGTCTGCATTAATTTTTTACGCATATTAATGAATCTATTATTTTAATGTTTTATTTCTCTTTGTTCTTTATTTATGTGAATTTACTTTTTTGCTAGAAAGGAAATTTTTTATTTGCTATGCTTTAGGAATGACAACAATAGTTTAAAAGATCATCTAGCCTCCTGTAAATGTATTTTCAAACTGTCGTATCGTTTTAAATCTCATCAACGTGAAAATACTTTTGTTAGAAAGGAAATATTTTCTGTGCTGTCTTAGAATTCACGATAATACTTAAAAAGATTATTTATAAATATGAAATAATTATCTCGGGCAAATACTTTTTAAACTGATTTGCCAACTGTTTACTATTCGTCATTACATCTTTATATTGGGTCTTTTTCTCTGCTACAGATTATAATTTAATCAATTAAAAATTCCATTCAGTAAAATTGTCTCTTCATATATGTATTACTATATAAATAATCATCTCTACACCTCACTTATCAATTAGTTCAAATATTTCATCTACTTTATCAATGAATTAACTGAGATCAGGACTAGATTACCTTCTATATGAATCTTGTTGTAATTTAAAATAACCAAAATAAGAGGAGATTTCATACAGGTAATTACTATGAGAAAACTCAAGTTAAGTTAAGAAACTACAGAAATAAAATAGAGTACCAAGAGAAATCAAAATGATTTAAAAAAAATTATACATTCATTAAGTTTCTATAAATACTAATGATTAAAAGTAAATAATAAATAAAATTCAACAAAATTCTCAATCTGTCTAGATCTCAGACGTAGCATATAAGGATCTGTAGCAGTGAACCCAATTTTTACCAATGTTGTTTTATGGGATATCAAACTCATATAGATAACTTAAAAGTTCAAGATCTTTATTAAAATTTCAAAAGAGAGAAGAAGGACACTGGAATCTCCCTTCTATTTATGGGGAGCAAAGAAAGAATTTTTTTTTTTTGTAAGCATTAAGATTTCAATAATATAAAAACAAGCATCCCATAATACAACAATGATAATGTGGCCAGAAAGGATATAGTGGAAGTACATCTATCTTAATTTCTCCTTTTTTTTTTTTAATTCTTAGGATAAATTAAATTGTTTTAAATCATGTTAACTCCTCAAAAGTTTTGCTTTAAGAACTTCTATTACTTAGTTAAATATCTTTGCTCAACTTTAAGATAAAAGTATGTTAATTAATCAATGCATATATAACTTCCAATCTGATAAATTACTTTAAATTCTGAATAAAGAGGTAAGTGTCGAAGTTATTTTACTTTTAAACATTCATAGGGACTTCTTTAATTTCAAGTTATTACATATTTTAGAATAGTCATTTTGACACTTATGAAATTAAAATTCAATTAATCTAATATCAAGGTAGGATAAAAATCTAAAGAACTATACTTGAGTATTTCCTTGTTTTTTTTTCTTTTTTTTTTACTAAATTACACTTTTAATTTAAAACTGAATGCTTACTTTGCATTAAAATAGAGTAAAACCTTTTTTTTTATAATTAAAATAAAGGATATATTAAAGCAAAATGACAATCTCAAATTTCTATTAACAAATACATTTTTTTTTATTTAACTCAACATAAAAACATCAGAAAACACATTAACATGAATCTGTTGAAAACACTGGAAAATATCAACTCACAACAAATATATTTCATAAGAGTAAAAGTAGATTCAGTGCAAGTATAATGTGAATGTCTTACCTTCAGCTTACAAGGATATCTGTTTTCCCTTTTTGTGACACTCTTACTATCAAGATTAACTTGAATCAAATCTTCCTTGCATTGGGACATATTTCAGCAGTTCATGACGAAACCTTTACATAGACTAGACTTGGAGTCCTATTCGGAAAGGGTCTTGACGCCAACTTCTTTTTATTTGGGAACGTAATTAGGGCTTCTACAGTTCCATGAAAATCTCCAACAAATCCAATTAGCACCCCTCAGTAACTCAGGACATGAGTACTTCAACACACTGGAATTGAGAATTCACGCCCTTGGGTTTCGACATCTTACTCGGAAGTGCACTTGAAACCAAAAATTTCCTGGAGAATCATCGACGCAAGCTGACAGCCATAAGCAACCAAGGACAT
Organism: Maratus speculifer; assembly: GCA_964019185.1. Lineage (NCBI taxonomy): Eukaryota > Metazoa > Arthropoda > Arachnida > Araneae > Salticidae > Maratus > Maratus speculifer. Next base: position 271,269,176 of record OZ025289.1, on the reverse strand, counting down.
CACTACTATGTTACGCTCGAGATAAGTCTCTATCAAACGGGTTTCCAAGCATCCATCCGAACTGCAGGAGTATAGGAAGTCGACTGGAAATCTAGCATAGTTAGCCGCACCATGTAGGACGCTACAATTCTTAGTCGAGGGACTTCGACCTTTTCTTTAATAGTAATGGTTTGAGCAGACTATTTTTTTCAACAAACTCTCTCAGCTTTCTGTTGCAGACTACCCTTTTTCAACAAACTCTCTTAGCATTTTGTTTCAGACTGCCTCGAATCTCGTTGAATTATTTAGGCCTCCCCTCTCCCAGATAAACAGGGGAGGGAGGGGACAGAACTATCACCTATACTCAACCAGATGCTTTCAGTTCGACTGCTATCACAAGGACTGACTTTTTTAAAACCAATTGCGCGCAAGCCTCTAACATACGGGGGTATTTTTCTGAGAACACGGACACTTCCCCCTTGCCCCAACCAAAAGGGTGACTTCTCGTTGGTCAGCGCGTAAGTTTCATTGCCAATGCCCAAATAAGGACATGTTTCCATCTCTCAATCATGTGACTTACTCGAGCTCCTGCCCAAGCAGGTGTTTCTCCCACTTCCCGTTCCCATGAAATCTATAGCTGGGATTCCAAGTATTGCATATAATGAAAGTAACAGTCTTGGGGATATTTTTATGGGCGAAAATGTATCTTGCTCTTTCTCTAAAATGACACTATACAATTTTTTATGGGTCATAAAAAAAGGGTGTACTTTTAGCAAGTACCCAGGGCTTAAAACTCCGTGTGTGGCCAATTATATAAGGTACGTTATGTATTGTCCGAAAGTTTCATAGCATGGGAACCTCACTCATCTTTAATCTTAACAAAAGGGCTTTTAGCAATTATCGCAGTTCTCTGCCCGAGCAGGGATTTTATGCGACTTTAAGGGGAGGGGGTGTGTTTTTCTTTCTGACATACAAACACTTGTGAAAGCGTGAGAAAGGGAAATGAAAATAAAAAATATATTAAGGGCCTGTGCGTTCAAAAAAAGAAGAAGGGTTTTGAATTTTGAATAATTAAAATTTTAAAGAAAGGTAGTAGTCAATAAAAAACTGTAACATTTACGTATCGCACCTGCTTATTTTAATTATGACGTAATTTCCTCCATTTACGATTTTTAGCACTTAATAATGAATTTAATATTTAAAAATTTTCTTTCTCTTTAAAAATTAACATATAAACAAATTTTTTATAACGTAATTTTTAATATTTTAGTGCTTTTAACATGCAATAATTTAATTCTAATTCGAAAGTTTGTTTTTGTACATAATAGCCAAGTGTAAATAAATTTTTAATCTGAAGGAAATGTTATACTTTGCACAGTTGTTTAAATTGGCAAAAATTTTAAATAATGCCCATTTCTAAAATATGTAAAAAAAAAAAAAAAAAAAATAGCTCTCTAAATGCTGAAAATGTGAATGAAAAATAGAAATAACGCCTTAAAAATGAATGAAATAATAATAATAAAAAAATGCCGTCTGAATTTAGACGTCTGCCGCCGTATTTAGAAAATGACCAAATGTATCAAGTACGTAGAGGATATCGCAAATAATTTCAATGAAGCCGATTTAGTTGAATATTTATACTTACTGGGGAAAGCCGTCAACTATCAGATCAGGATTTTTTTTCGAGAGTGATGTCGTTGGAATGCTCTTACTAAGGAGACGAGAGAAAATGTCTACGATTACCCGTCCAAATAAAACTGGTGAAGAGATATAGACTCATGTTAAAGTTAAAATTATTTTCAACGTTAGAACACCAGAATATTCGAATTCCAAGCATACCGGTTTCGGTAGCATATAGCATACCTTCCTCAGTGCTAAAGATAGTGGATATTTGCTCATATATATATAGGGAGGATGGGGATTCAAGTGATATATATATGAGCAAATCTCCACTATCTTTAGCACTGAGGAAGGTATGCTATATGCTACCGAAACTGGTATGCTTGGAATTCGAATATTCTGGTGTTCTAACGTTGAAAATAATTTTAACTTTATCATATTGCACCAGGCAACAACCTATTATTATAGACTCATGTGTTTCTGTCATTTATTGATTTCTCCAGGTCGCTAGCTATCCAGGAAAAACACTCTGTGTGTATTTTTACCTAATTGGTAAAAAAGTGTCAGAAAAATTTTAAAAACAGAAAAATAGTTTTATTTATTTGTTGAATTATGTTTCAACTCATCACCGAGCCATTTTCAAAGCAAATTAAAAATGAGATTCCAAAATTGCACGTTCCATGGTGTATTGAATTGAAACGCCATCATTCAGTTCACATCATGACTCTGTGTATATAGACAAAACAGCTTGCAGTGCAGTTATGTATCCTGTAGTTGAAAGTGTGAATCTGATGAAAGTTTCATGTTTTCTGTAGTAAGAAGCAGAAAATTTTGACCGCAATTTCACAATGAATATAGAATAATTAATTGGACTGTACAGACTTTGAGTATTCTTTAAAAAACTACATGAACTAATTCCTCGACACACATTCGACAACATGCGTCGTTAAACCTTTCAAAAATTTTAATTAGAGATAGAATTCCCGTTTTTAGATCAGTTAAACAGGCATGCTTTAACTTAACTAATATCACATGTGATAATTGCAAAACACCGTCTGTGGTTGTTTATCTGGTTTTGGAGACACTCGTGCTTCAGCCATTTCTTTTCAGAAATGCACTTCCATTTTAGAAGTTACTTTTTTTATCTAACATAAACTGTCTTTTCTGCATATATATTTTTTAATCTCTATGGTAAGAGCTTTACAATGATCCAACTGTCGTCAAATGTCCTATCTTTCAGTTGAGGACTTTTCATTGTCAGTTTATCATTTTCACAATTGACAGTTTAAAAATGAAATAAAAGTATTATTAAGCTTTCAGACATTGTTAAAAATACCCCCTCCCCCAATGGAATTAAAACTGCATAATGTAAAATTATTGATGGTATATTTATCCATTTTATTAGAGAATATATAAATGTCATGTACAAGAGTTTAAAAAATATTTATTCTATAAAAAGTTAATTAGAACTATTATGATAAGTTTGAATCAAGTTACCTGCTTTCCTGAACAAAACATTAGATATATTTTGCTACTTCTGATATTATCGAAATTATATTATTTTTAAAAGGTTTATTTGGTTTTGTTTCCACCCATCTTGATTAAAACGTTTCTCGGTGATTTTTCTCTTTAAAATTTTCTTCTCATCTCTCGGTTTAATTTCTAAATATTTGTGCTTTCAGCAAGGTAAATGCAAAAATGCAAGTGAATACAGGGTAAAAATACAAGCAAAATTTGTAAATTTCTCTTAAATTAAAAACGTCTTAAAAAAAAAAAAAAAAAAAGTATTCTCTTGATTAATAACGCCAGTAGCTTGAGGGATATTTTCAAATGTCATTTCTTATTTATAACAGATAAACTTTTTTATGTTTATCAGAAAAAGTAACTGTTACACTATATTAGAGTAATTTATAACAATTTTACATCGTTATAATTTTTACATTCATGATTTAATTTAGTGTGAAGATTTAATTTTTAATTTCTTTCTATATACTCATATGCATAGCATTGTTAGTTAACAAACTCCAATGTTGTTTCAAGATTTAGATACAGTCGACTCTCGTTAATTCGAAATCGGATAATTCCAATCTTCGCTTGATTTGAACTAAGTATGAAGTCCCGAAATTTTCAATGCCAGAATAATGTTAAAAATTTTCATAAATTCGAACTCATTTTCTCTTGATTTCGTTTAATTCGAACTAACGAGAATTTCTCTTTTTTCTCTTTTTTCTCACGGATTTCAGAACATTTGAATAACTTTCTTTCTTTGATTTTTGTGAAAATTGTTCCGAACGAGTATACATATAATCCAATGCACTTGATATTCACTTTCTTAGTGTCCCGTCTGTCCATCAGTGGCACTTTAATTTTTCCTTCCATTGTGCTCGTTTTTAATCTTTTAATTAGTTTATGTATTTATACATTTTAAATTAATATTAAGTCATGTTCTAATGATAATAAACGAAATAAATAAATAAATAAAAACACTGTAACATTAATTCCTTTGTAATAGTACCATATTAAGCATGTGTTCATTTCATATTTTCCATAACTCGAACATTTCTTGTTGTTCCGACGAGTTCGAATTAACGAAAGTCGACTATAATTTGAAATCATATAAATCATTATATTTTAGAAATTATATGGATTTGTTCGTATAAATCTTCTTATAAGGTACCTGTACCCAATATAGACACCCTAAGGAAAATGTATTTTTTTCATATTATGGACAGATGCTTCCTTATTGACTTTATACACAGTGTGTATGGAAAAGCCACTTTTCCAAGGGATTTTAGAGGAGAGGAAATAAAAAAAATGTATCTTAAAGTATTCGAAGTAGGAGGGGGACAGTAAATATCTTCAAAACATGCATTTTAGAAAGGGGGGGGGGTAATTCTCGGTTTTTACCCTTCGAAGGCCCATGCAAAGCCCATTAGTTACTAGTAAATATTATGAAATAACATTGTTGGTTTTGCTTAGCTTTATGGCATCTGTCTGCGAATTTACATCTGTTATTACTCAGTCCTCACAGCATGGCCAAATAGAAACTTTTTCACCATGGGCAGTAAGTCCCACATAATCCTCATGAACATATCTGCCACATGTGATGCACGGCCGCATGTTTGAAACAGCATCAATACTGCAAAAGAAGCAGTACCAGCTCTCCTTTGTTGAGGAAGTCATACCATTGGTATCTACGATTTCGTCAATAGATATCTTACTGGCGGGGGGGGGGGCTTCTTTTTATTTTTCTGCAAGAGTTTTTTGGAGGAAGGTTTTGGGGGGATTGTTCAAATGGCATCTTGTTGAACAAAGATTTTACCTCTTTGATGCCTTTTCAATTTATTGCTTGGCAACGTTGAATTTTCTTCTTTCTCACAGTTGTAGTCGATGGGGACATAAGCTGTCCATATTGGGAACCGGGCGTAGTTTTACTAAATCTTGAAACAAATGAATAAGGAAAATATTTTTAAGCAAAATATGCAATAGCAATCGAAAATATGTTTTATTAGCTTTCAAAAACACTTCACTTTTCAACATTTAATGTAATTTTACTATATCTAATAAGAATTTAAGCTTAGAAGTAATTAAGATCAGCACATCTCGAAACAACAAGTTTCCTCCTAAATGGCGACCAGCGCGCTTTTTTACACTTTCCAGCCTTAATTATCTTTTCAACTGCTTTTCTTCGCGAAAATGTTGAGCCATCTCACGATCAAAATCATTACCTTTAAAAATATTAGGGGTGTCCATATTGAGAGCCCTGTCCATATAGGGTACAAATACCTTATATAGTTTCACCTCTTGTCATTTTCCAAATCTGATTCCTTAACCCACAGTAGTGTATTTCCAACTACAAATATTTTTTTTCAAAAGTAAAATCTATTTACTTCAAAATAGTTATTTTTTAAAAGTTACAAAATTAAAAATTGCGTTCTTCTTCTGATTTCGAGTACCATAATCCAGTAAATTTGATCGTAGAAGAATGAACTTTTACTGTTTTACTTGTTAGAAAGTGAGAAAAGTTTTTCTATAACTTTTAATGGCCAAGAAACGTACATTAAAATTACATTTCGTAACTTAAAAGAAGTAAATCTTTTTTTATAAGTGAATTTTGAGGTGAAGAAAAAAAAAATTATTTTGCAGTTGAAACCATATTTCTAAGACAGTTTAGTAATTATCTATCGAATAATGATAAGAGTGATTATATACTGTGTACATACTGCTTTTGTATAAGAAAGCATATGAAACGTTTGCACAGTACACATACATTGATGTATACACTTCACATGTTTTCATGTATGAATAACATTCACATTTTCTTTTATTTTTACATATTTTCCTATCGTAATATACATATATATATGTGTGTGTATACACTGATTGCACAAAATGTGTGATATTTTGCTTTTGCTCCCAATGCAAATATTGACTTACCCTTTCAAACTTGGCGTCCATTTTGATGGAATAATATATATAGACTCTTGATAATCTTAATACAGATTTCCCCACTTATCTGACTTATTTGCATTGGGTTGGATTAAATTCTTGTGTTCTAAGCGTGAATATCACAAAATGTCAGATTTTGATCATCGGAGATATTGAAAGTGTCCATAGTAAACAATTCATAATTTCAAGAGGTAAATTTACTTTCTATTACAGAATAAATGATTTTTATTTAAATATGACATCTCATGGGATATGTATGCCAGGATAATGACAATTTTTTTTCTAAAACATTTTTTGTATTTCTTTTTTCTAGTCTAAAATTTAAATTTTGTTTAGAATTTCGCCGAGCGCACACATTTTCATCACATGAGCAGACGCGCGTTGTAAATTGTACAATAGGAAGAAAACATTCCATTATTGCTGCTTTGTTTTAATTTTACAAATAATTTAACGTACAAATATCATATAAGTTTTCTCTGCTCACAATTTGTGAAAATATTCAGCAATACGCTTAGATTTATTTTGTTATAACATATTAAAGCAAGCGTGAATTTTGTTTTAAAGAAAAAAGAATGTGAATGTTGTACTTTTTACAACGGCACGCTCACCGGAAGGTTAAACATTGAAACAATAATTCATGTTAATTTTAGCGAAAGACTTTATAATTTAAGACATAGTCAAAAGTGCTGCTATGTTTAATTGCTACTAGGGATTGAAATGTCTTTGATAAATCTGGAATAAATATTTATAAAACGCAAAAACACATGCTATAAAATCTATTGTGCATAAAAAATAAAACAGGAAGGTTAAAGTAACATGTTTTCAATATAGTAGCTCAAATTCCCGGTAATGTTCAGTTTTATTTGTTAATTTTTGGAAGCTAGGAAAAGTATATAATAAAAGTGCATTCAATTTTTACAAAAACTTTAATAATATTTTTAATTATGAATAATTACTTGTAAAATATAGAATTTATTACCTTCCTCATATATTTGTTTTATGAGGTAGAGATATTAATTAGAAATAAATAAAACTAGAAAAAGATATTTATACAGTATAGCAAAAGACCCTTTACTTTGCATACATTACAGTGTGACATGCCAGGAAAATGACAATATGAATTTCTAAGTCTTTTAATTGCTTTATTTATGTCATTAGAAATGTAATGTTTCTTGAAAATTCGTCTAAGGATATTTTTTATTAGACTGTATCAAAAGAAATTGCATTATATAACATTTAATAGGAATTTTATAATACGGACTGCAATTTCCGTATTTTTTTTATATTCACCCCAAAACAATCCAACCATTCTTTGGTAGCGAAGTATTTAGAATCTTTTGAAAAAAAAGGAGGGCGCTATGTCTGTCAATAACATTCATGATACAAAAAGCTGAATCGTGGGTAAAATAGAACTTATTTCGATACATATTTTACTTGTATTATTCCGTGCATTCATTACATTTTTCAAAAATAAAAACTCACCATTATCATTCGCGTTAATGTAAAAATTCTTAAAAGATTTTTACTTCGTGTATTAATACAGTTTTATTTGTTTAGATCCATTAATACTTTCGTGAGAACTTCTGCTTTACACAGTAAATTTCAAGCTTTGAAAACTGAAAAACGGTAAAAAAAATATCACTTTTGAAGGAACTTTAAAAAAAAAAAACCGTGAAGAAAGTATCATTCTTAATAATATAAAGGTATTTATTCCCTTTGAATTAAAAATTCATTATATATTTTTCCATATTAAGTTAACAGTTCATAAAATTAATCACGATAAAATTTTATGTTTAAAAATCATCTAAGAACACTATTTATTCTATTGCAAACGATCTCTTTTAAAGAAATAGGAGGAAAAAGCATAAAAAAAGAAACTATAAAAAAGAAATAAGATTTTTTTTTCCATCTGAGAATTCTGCGTGACATTCTTTGTTGTTTATTGTAATAACCAACGAATAGCGTGTACTTAAAAAAATGAAAGAAACAAAATTGTCAATCATATTTTTAGGTCATCTGTTTTTATAAGTTTTTAAAAATTCTTTTATACTTTACAACTTCAAAAAGCTCAGAAAATTGTAACTTCACGTTTCTTTAATAAATTAAGTAAAAAATATTTTAAACATAAAAAATTTAACTAAAATTTGCTGTAAGATACTAAAAATTTAAAAATATATATTTGCTAAATATTGATCTAAGTCTCGTTCGATTTAACTTAAAATCTGTAGATGAACGCACAATTTTCCTTTAATTCTGCCTAGTTCTTTTAATGTAAAATCCAATTACTGAAATATTACTTTGAAGTTGAAAGCAGTATTTCTCAGGATAATTAGTAAAATTAAGTGAACAGCGGAAGTTCTTTGAAGATTGCAAACTAAAAATAAGCATTAAATATACACGTAAATTAATCTGCAGATTATGTGATATAGGACCACGTACCACGTAAATTGTTGTTGCTAATACCTTGTTATGTTCATAAAACATTTTTTAGATGCATATAATATTTCTTATTATGGAAAAATAAATAGTTATGGGCAGAATGAGGTTTTAGGAAATCTACAGATAGACTTCGCTTTGACTTCGCTTTTATCACTGTCTGTGCTATTTCTTTATCCATTCAAGATAATAAAATGTGGTTTATCAAAAGTTGAATTTTAATCACATTAAGGTGCTCTTCATTTTTAGATTGGATTATTTTGTTAGCAAAACATAATTAACCTTAACTAAGGCATAAACAGGTTTTCAGTGATAAATCATTGCCCAAATCGGCACTTATCATACAAGTACGAAATCTCATCGTTACACCGAAAATGACTCATTTTGTGTTAGACAAATTGAGAACGAAAGAAAATATCGGAGAACAGGGAAGAAATGAAAATTATTAAAAAAAATATTTACCGCATAAGTCTTAATTAAAAGCTATTTTGTTGAAAATATATACAAGTCAATTATAATTTCATGAACTTCGTACTAATTATACGAATAAAGTTTTATGTTATTATTAAAAACTGTATTGTAAAATTGCACCTTAGAGTAGCATTATTCTTAGCACGATGTAATTGCAGCTAGTATATGTAATCGATTGAAAAAAAATAAATTGCACTTTCTTTTGTTATACAGTGGAGCATCGTTTATACGACGCCGAAGGGACTACCGATAAACGTCGTATAAACGATAACGACGTATAATCGATTTTCACTTCCAAAACTAGAATTAATTTTGTTTTCATTTAATTTTAATGTTTAACGCGATGATTTGCATAAATTTGTAAAATAAACAAACCAAAGTAAAAATAAAAAAAACGGGGAGGAGATTAGAAAGCAATTTAAATATGCTTACCTTTATTTATGTTTCACCGAAAGGTTCCTCATTTGCAGTACATCATTTCCTTTCCATTTAAAGTCAAAGCTCAAAAACCCCACTTGGCCAACTAAAAGTCGCCAATACTGATAAGAGTTAGAAGGATAGTCTATTTGAAATCGAACCCAGCTAATATCTAGTGAACTAATCAAACATAGCTCACATTTTTATAATGTAGAGTGCATTTAAACACGCTCTTTGGTGTCATTCATAGCTGCCAACTTCTGCTCCTCCGTAAAATATACCAGAAAAATAAACAAAAATAAACCTATACAAAATCAAAAAATCGACGTATAAACGATTTTGGGCGTCGTATAAAAGATATATTTTTACATTAAAATGAATAGGAATGAGTCGGGACCACATTAGAATGTCGTATAAATGTAAACGTCGTATAAGTGGTCGTCGTATAAACGATGCTTTACTGTACATATTAGCCTAGCTTAAAATTACCTTAGGACACATAATTACGCTATTTATTACATTAGAACAAATAAGGCTAAAGAAACACACTTCTAAACAAAACATATGAACATTATATTCCCTTTGAAAAAATTCCCTTCCAGTTTTAAATGATTGACAAATTATTGCGTTTATCATAAATCTAATGTTTTATGTAAATTTTACGCGTTTTTTTTTTCCTGGTATTTTTATTCTCTTCTACTACAAGACAGCCGACTGTCATTAGCCCATAATCAGGCAATGTTTTTGAACTTTAAAACAAAGTAATACAATAGTCTACATCGAAAATGAAATACATCGTGAAACCAGTATCCGTGAACGCAATAAATTATTTTATGCATTTGATGAAATTTTACTGTTATTATTAAATTATGAATTTATTTCCTTGCATCACTAGAAAAATTTTCAGGGGTATTGCTCACCCTTTACAAACTGTCGGAAAGCCTGCAGCACACTTTTCGATAACATCTAATTAACGAAAGAAATTTTAAATTATTACGATGGAAATGTGTCAATCGGAATCATTTATATATTTATCGGAAATAAATATAATGTTCCGATAAAAATGTTTTTGTGATCATTTCAAAGTATAGCAAATATAAATTCGAGAATCTGCAACCCATTGTCAATTACGATTTCCTGTTTTACGCATTTTTTTTCCTTTCTTTTCAATTTCTTTTTCTTTTTACTTTCTTTTATCTTTACGAGAAGAAAGTATGGATTAGGGAAAAAAATTCGACTTCTGGTTTCCGATCGATTTATACGTTTTAGAAGATCCTGAACACGATTTGATGGTTTTTAGAAAATGTCTGTCTGTGAGTCTGTCTATCACACTGTGAATCTGTACGTGATAAAAGTTTTTGAGCCTCTATCTCAAAAACTAATGCACGGAATTTCATAAAACGCGAGATTCTGTTAGGCCCCGATATGGACTAAAGCTGATGAGATTTTGGTGCATATCGTTCAATAGATGGCGCTGCTATACTACATTATTCATAATTTCTACTATAGCCCTATCTCCAGAACTGATGTAGGAATTTTCATAAAACTTTAGTTTCAGTTAGTATTTAATATTTTATTTGCTGATTACGTTTGTGTGTAAATTGCTCAAGAGGTGGTACTACTATGTTGCATTATTCATGATTAATGCAATATTTCTATCTCAAGAACTAATACATGAATTTTCACCAAACTTCAGATTGAATTAGTCCATGATATATATTACTGTTGTTTAGTTTTTGGTATAAATCGCTCTACAGGTCGCACTGATATGCAATATTTTTCACGATTTTGCAAGAGCTATATCTCAAGTACTAAATGCATGGTTTTCATTAAACTTCAGATTCAGTTAGTACCAGATAAAAATTGATCCAGATTATTTTTCATGTTATTATCTCATGAACTAATGCACAAATTTTCATCAAACTTTTTTTGGTGTAAATCGCCTTACAGGGGGTGCTTCAACACTGTAATTTTAACGATTTCGCAATGGATGTATTTCAAGAACTAATGCATGGAATTTCATCAAACTTCATATTTATTTAGTACCTGATAAAAAAATTACGTTAATTAATTTTTAGTGTAGTACATCACCCATTAGGTGCCCTTTTATGCAGAATTTTTCAAAATTTTCACAGTAGTTTTATCTCAGAAATTGATGCACGGATTTTCATTAAACTTCAGATGTATTAGAAGTTGACATAAGTTGTTCCTGACTAGATTTTGGTGCAAATTATCTAACCAGTGACACTGTTATGCTGTATTTTTCAGAAAATGTTACATGTAAGAGATAGAAGAAAATTTTGTGATTGCTACACCTGATTAGTTTACAGTGTGTTCCTCAACTTCAGTTCCGAAATATTATAAAATTTTAAAATATTAATTTTCATAAGCTGGAAACGACATTTCGTTTTCATGCATTAATTGCATAAGTTAGTATAACTTTGTAATCTTCTGAAAGGTTAAGATAGTGTAAATTTAAAATTCTTAAAGATGTAATTTTTAATATATATAGCAAGGAAGAGCGTCAGTGTTGAATTCAGATTATTTTCTCCGTGAAGAACTTCAGTGGCTCCGGGGGGAGGGAGGACACTGCACTGTTGCGGAAGGAAAATTGTTCTTTTTGGCCATTGAAAACGCAAAATTTTAAATTTTCCGGGGGGGGGGGACATTTTATTGATCCTGGGAGAATGTATCCCCCGGGCCACCCCCTGAATTCAACACTGAAAAGCGTGTTAAAACATCAAACAATACCATTTACCGCATTTTATTTTTTACATAAATAATTGAAATGCAACAGAAAATCAAACGTTCTTTACTTTATCTCTTTATTCCACACATAAAGAGAAAGATATACATAGAGATTCCACAGATTATTATCGATTTTTTTATGTTTCAAAAAAAACTTCTGTTAATTTTAACTATTAGTTTTCTTTTACTTTTATTTATTTAATTTGTATCTCGTTACATACTTTTTTTCAATCAATACAATACATTTGGTAAAAAAAAATGTAGTTGATAATTAGTTATATAAGGTGAAAAGCTAAAACTCTCAAAAATGTAATGTAATTGAAACTCGCTGGCCTGTAGCAATTTTTTTCTCTAAATGAAATCTATCTATATCAGGGTTGGCAAAGTGGGTCCAGCCCAGAAAAACCCACCCGGGGTCCAACAACAAAACCCACCTGGGTTTTTGTTAAAAGTTGGTTTTTGCTAAAAATCATTTCTGAATCTGCAAGTCTCCCTAACAGTATAATGTAAATTTTCCTTTTAAGCCCAAAATATATTTCAAATAAATTACACAATTTAATACAAAATAATTATAATTGATTTTTTTTATAGTTTATCAATAAAATCACATTCACTTTAATTTTTATGGTAATATTTGTAATTTTTTACTAATTTTTCACACTGCTCTGTGTCTAGTCTGTTCTGTAATTTAGACTATATGAATCTAAATGTAGAGAAAATCCTCTTGATGGAAGCAAAGCTAGATGGAACAGAATGCAGAGATCAGAAAAAACTACAAAAATCAGAATATAACTTGTTTTTCTTTTTCTGTATTTTTCCTTTAAGAATTTCCCACCATTTTGAAGCTAAGAATTGTGACATAATACTTTCTGAGAAAAGTGATTTAGGAAAATAGTCTGTCTTTAATTTTAAATGCCAATATCGCAATTAACCACTCTGAATGATACTGCATTATCCATTCATCAATTTCTTCCTCTCTTGTTAAATTAAGCATTTCCCATCTAAACTTTGCATCCATAATATTAGCTAAAAAATTCTCGGTCCCGATGATCTGTTTGTAGCATTTCAGCATATTTTCCTTGTGTTATTTCAAATCTTCTGATTCCATCAAATTTCTCCAAATCTTAACAAAACATGACAGCGTGGTTGTATCTTTTTGCAGCTGATCAAGAGCTGAAGATATAATTGTTAGCTGCTTTTTTAAATTCAAACACTCCTTCTCTCAAATACCACTATTTTTTATTAATGATTTTTGTAAAAATCTTAAATTCTTGCTTGGTCTGTTTCAAAATTTAAGGTACCTTAGTTTATAACATACGATAAAAATTTATAAAAAAGAATGCTGTGTCAAATACTGCTATTTTCTGTAATAATTTCTGCAAAAATCTTAATTTCTTGCCTTAAAATGCCACTCCCTCGACTTATATGTCTAGAAATAGGTTGATTAACAGAGTTTTGTTCAAATATATTTTTGTTAAGAATATAGTGCACTACCTGGTAGTGTGTGCGCAGTATTCCTACTATACAGTGCTGTATGCAGCTGGAATCTAGTTTGAGATATGTTCGGCACGACATTTGCATATCAAATAGAGATTTGTTTAAAAGGAAGGATTCTTCTGTACATGCGCAGCATTGTCTACATGGTGTTGTAGGCAGATACAGTTTGAGATGTGGATCTAAATTTGAGATTTGTTTTAAAGGAGGGACCCAGTAGTGCATGCTTTCGACCTGTTATGTGGTGGCATAGGCAGTGGAGATCCAGTTCGAAGTTTGTTCGCTTCGAGATTTACATATAAAAGGATCAGCCTCGCTAGTAGGCAAAGCCCACTAGTTTAATTATCATAGTTACTAATTATTATAACAATTTTAATTATTATAGTTACTACAAAAATAGAATTAATTATACATTCTGACAACTAAAATATATTTTAAAGTGATAAGAACTCACTTTTATCATTTAAAATTGTATTAAGTATATTATAATAGTATTAATAATAATTAACATGAATTATTAACAGTATGAAAATTATTTTATATCAGTTAATAAATTATTCTGATATTAGTTTTAAGTTTTCTATTGATATATTAGTATTAATAATAATATCAGAATAGAAAAAAATTATTAATTGACATTATAAATAATATTAATTAGTAATTAATAGATCAGATGTAATTAAAAAATGCAACTAAATAAGTATATTTTTAAATTAGTACACACATATATTATTAAATATACAAATATACAGAAGGATAACTAAAACCCACAAAATCCAACAAATACCCAGAAAACACCACAAAAATCCGGGTGGGTTGGGGTTTTGTACAAAAACTCGGGTTTTTGCCAACCCTGATCTATATATATTTAGTAAAGAAAATTGTATAAAGAATCTCTTTCATTTTATTTCTTATTTTCTTTTAGAAATCATTTTACATTTGCCGAATATCTTTTTCCCTTTTGGTGTATGTGTTATAAATTATAGGTAACTAAAAAGTTTTTGAAAAATGCTGAATTATTCTTTGACGTGGTAATTTTTTTATTAGTTTAAATTAAGCAAATTTCAGGATAACTTTTTTCAAATCGCAAAGAAATACAGCATTATACTTAGTTATTTATAGAATCCTATGTATAATGTTTTTTACTGTGTTGCCAATGTATCATTCACATTTCTAGCTAACATATGAACATGAAAAGAATAGTTTAAAAATAAGTAAAATTTTTTTGATAATTTTGGACTTTTATTTTTTTATTGTATCTCAGAAATATTAGCTGCCATTTAGTGTTTAAAATACTTTATGAAAAAAATCTAGAATGACAAATAATCATTTGGAATATTTATTATGAAAGATAAATCGAGATGTGAATACCTAAAACTAAAATATTTTTAAAGGAAATAAGTAAAATTAGAATATTTTTCTATGTCGTTGATGAATTAATTACATTATTTTTATATGAAAACAAAAAGTTTTGGTTCTAAGGAACAGATAGCCAACTTTGGATACACATGTAATTAATTAATAATTATGTATATCCCTCTAAGTGTTTGTTACGTAATATTCTGTTCACTAAGCTCCAGGTTACACTGCAATATAAGCAATATTTAAGAGAATATAATTCTGCAGATTTAATGAATTTTCAATACAATTTAGAATGATTAATACTCTCAAGGATTGCATTCATATTTTTAATTACGTTATCTATGTATAAATGGCTGGGTGGGTAGTTGTGAGAGTATGGAAGAGGGCGTGTTGTCTGGATAATACGAAATGGTTTATTAATATTTTTTAAAAATTGAGAGTAGGAAATGCATTTGTTAAATATAAAAACATATTGTAATGGATGTTTAACTGACAGTAATGAACGGATAATTGTATAGTTACATCAATTAATTTTATTAATATAATTTAATTAATTTACATGATTAAATTATACCTATATTTTAAGAAATTGGAGACCTATAATACAAATTCTAAGTGTATAGGTTAAATATATTAATTATCTATTTTTAAATCTTAAATCATCTTATATTAAGTTATTGAGTTTAACTTAGCACAGTCAAATTAAATGATTTTGTTTTAAATCTTAATAGGGTAAACTATGGCATGGCAAATCGAAGATGAAACCACACACTTCATTTGTAGTTCCAAAGTATTTGGAACCTGAAGGTTCTGCTTTGATTCTACAAATTCCAATTCTATTCATTTTAATTATTTATTTTTCCCTCCATGTTCAATGTGCTATAAGTTAGTAAATTCAATGGTTCATATATTTTAATGCGATTAATGGTTTTATATATATGTATACATATATACATACATATATATGTATATATAATATTGAAAGAATGATTAAATTATTTCTTAGCATTTAAAACAGAATGCAAAGAAAACAACATTACAATTATACCCTTTTGCAAAACCGTCTGAGGGATATTTAATAAATACATATAATTAATTAATAATTATGCATTTTCAGTACTATAATTGATCAATATTAATCATATATCAATGGCTCAATAAGATCAATATCAATGGTTATTATGTATTAAGTATTCACTTAAAAAAAAAAAAAATCGCGGGCGGGTGTCTTTTTCGTTTTCATTTTCGACAGAAAAAAAGGAAGATCAGCAAAATTCGGTTTCGATTTGGTCTTAAAAAACGGTTCCATTCGATCTTTTTTTCTAAAGATCTTAAATGCGCTCCTTTCCTCAGTTACACGGATGGTATCTAGTGATTAGGGAGAGGAGTTCATTCTACATGCGATGAAGAATAATTTCCATCACTGAGCTCATCACAGCTATCTTACGGTTTTTAGGTTATGCAAAATTATTTTCAGATAAGATACAAAAACAACATTTTTTACAAACACCAGCGATGAAAAAAAACCCACTGTTTTAATATTGGTCAGAAAAACACCAGTTTACACGCCTATTACTAATTTTCTTAATAAATCTAACAGCAGAGAATTTCATTAATTTTAACTCGTATATGCATAAATTTGATTAATAAAGGACGTTGACATAGAAGACTTTTTGCGTTAGAGAAGGTACGAAAAAAGAGCCACATATATCCAAATGAATCCTATAACGGTGGCTTATTCGTTACTGCATTATGCTTAATTAAATGAAGCCACATCACAGAAGAAGATAGATTGTAGTTAATTGTTGCATAAATATATTTTACTAATTTCCACTGAAAGGTAAAATTACGATAATTTTACCTACCGAATATAATACAGAATTTTTAAATGAAAAAATTCATGCCTTTTTAAAAAATAAATCATTCACAAAGCTATCTGAATTTAGTATTTTGAAAAATGCATATTAAAGATATGTCACGTAGACATTTTTCGCATATAACTTTAGGAAATGAAACAAATCAGAAATCTCAAATTCAATTTTTATACGGAGTACCTTTAAATTTAACTATGAAGATTTTTCATACTCTAAACTAATATATTTTTGTAGCAATAAGTGCAATATTTGAAGGATTCCAAAACATAAGCAGGAATGTTATTCGAAATGCGTACTGCGCACATTACTCTAGCAATCATCTGTACTGGAATACTATAACTTGAGAGTTTAAGTTATACAATTCCGCTGGAAATTTCCATACTTAAAATCTTATTTTCGGTTACATATTCTGTCAGTAAAATTTTCTGAAACTGTTTCTGTCAATGCAATATAATATGGGATTTTTGAGAAATATTTGAAATGGAAGCGGTAGATTTTGATTAAATTTGAAAAAAGTACAGAAACATGAAAGCTGTGTAAACTTAAAACTTCCGTCTGAAAGTTTTCTTGCATTTTAATACAAAAGCTTATAAATTCAGAATTCTTTAAGTATTTTTCTACAAATTGGTGATTACGTTCTACATATCGTTTTCTTAAGTAATTCTTAAAACATAACTAATAATTTGGTTACAGCCAATTTAATTTGTTTATTATAAAGGAATTTTATGTCGAAAAAGTCATAATGTTCCCCTTTCAAAAATAAGCATAAAAATTTCTTTTAAAAAATAATTAACTTTGGAAAAATTTTATTATATTCATTCGATGCTACACAGGTTCACTTTTTAAACGTTAAACAAAGTCTTTTTTTTTCTGGCCAAAAATAACAATAATTTTACTATTTTATAGACATTTTATCTTTCACAGGACAAATTAAATTCTCAATTGTAATTCGAGATATGAATAATTCTTAGAAATGTGCTACTTTTGTGCCCTAAGGGTCTTGTCGGAAAGTTTAAAATTAGAAAAATGAAAGATAATTGAAACTATCAATATTAATTAGTTATATAAACACTGCAATTATTTACATTGTACCATCATGAGAAATAATTTCAGGATGATCATTAGCCCCGAAAGTTTTATTTTTTGAGCGACACAGCTACATACAAATACATCAGAAGAAGATTTAAAAATTTAGGAGTAAATTCATAATTGAGAGCTTAAATTAAGCTCTACTCTCAGAACATTTTGATGATGCGTGGGAATTCCGGCCAAGTACACCTGTGTACTTTCTTGAAGTGATTATCTCCGTTGAAATAGTCCGACAGAAGTAATATCTAGCCGCGTACGGACTTCACGTTTATGGGACCGCACTGTCGCATAAAAGAGCACAGAAAAATGACCTGTTTTTCAAAACGTCAGAGCAAAATCTCTCGAAAAAGCTTCAGATGCAGTTATGTATATCTAAGATAGGTTTCTTTGTTAAAGTAAACATTGAAGAAGCAACTCAAATACAATACAATTTATTATATCCGCCATAAAAAAAAATTTAATTTTTTTTTTTAAATTGCCGTAAAGTAAAGATGTTTACCGTTTTGTTGTAACTATACGAATTTTCCAGCCGGAATGAAAGATAGTGAAATCACACCAAACATTCGCATGAGAAGAACTCAGTGGCTTGTTGGCTGCAGTGGCGCCATCTTTCGATTACTTTTGAAATAATTTTTTATACATGAAAAAAAATCCAATATCACTCTGACTATATTTGCACAAACCGAAAATTTTTTAAACACTACTTCTTTTATTACGGATATTGTTTAAATTTTCATCGAACTTATGATGTATCATGATACATATAAATAACATAGTTAATCCTTTTAGATTCAGTTAGATAATAAATTAATTACATTACTATGATTTCATCAAACAATTTTACTTCATGTTGTAACATTATACGGAGTCATTTTTTAAAATCATTATATATTATAATACTTAGCGATTTTTAAATAATTTTAACAGCGTTTTGTTAATTAATAATTGTCATATTTATGTATCTTAAAGATACTGGGATATGCTTTATAACTTGTATTGGAAGTTAAACAAGAACGAAAAACCATACGTCGGGTATAGATTGTCAGTATAGATTATGTAACACTTTCCAGCACATTCAGAATATAGTAACAAAAATTTCACAATTTATTAATGTAAAATATGATATATAAATAAACAATTTGAAAAATCATAACGCATTTGAAACCCATTTTTTGCAATTTCAACCAATAATAAAAGAAATAGCCTTTTTTTATTCAAACCTGTATATAATCTATGGATTTTTATGTACACTACTTCGTATACTAAACGTTAGCCCATTGAAACGAATATCACAGTTGAAAGTTTCTACTCAGCAATTTTCTAACTAAAGGAAATGTATTTGAATAATTTTCTGCAATCCTGTATATCATCAAAAAAATTTATCTACTGCAAGAGACATTTTAAATAAAAATTGTTGAATTTAAAAAAGCGTATCACAACTAAAAAATACGCTTCACTCAATTACTATTCATAGACTTCAATAGTTCAGTTTCTTCTGTTGCAATATATTTTTGTGTGTCTGTGTAAGCGAATGATATATTATACGCTCATTCTATTCTTCTCGTGTAGTTCACCTCAGTTATATAAATATTTCTGTATAATTAAGATGCTGTAGTATATATTATTAAAATACACCAAAAACGAGTTTTCCCTTTGAGCGTAATGTAAAGTAATTCATTTGGGTGTCTCTGTAAATGAATTATAAATGCTTCATCTGTAATGCCGAGCATGCTATAATGATACCTAATAACATCTATGAATTTCGTGACAATCTGAATACATTTACGCGAGTTACAGCAGGGACGGACGGTCAGACAGAGAGACAGATAGTCAGACGGGTAGACACATAGACAGACAAACCATATTCATAAACATTTTTAAAGTGCGTAAAAAAATGAAAAGAGAAAATAAAAAGATCGGGAGTTTTTGGTTAGACGTCAATTTCTGATATCCTATTCGAAGAAAAAAAATCCATTAAAAATATTAAAATGCAAACGAGAAATTTGATAGATCGCTATCACTGATTCTACATTAGCATGTCTTCGCATTACTACAATAGCCTTTTAAAGTCTTATCGACTTTAGAAATGTAAATCGTTTATAACATTAAACTAATTCTAAACCTCAATTATTGTTATTTTATCTTTTTATGCTGATTGGATTTTATTCAACATTTTTTATAGGCTGAACTAACATATTTTAGTATCACTCAGTATTATATTTGATAGATTAAAAAAAAGCAGAAGTATTATTTATTTTTGAAATACGTGACATCTTAAAATTTTACCAACAATACGAATCTCCCAATCTTCTGCATTAGAATATAATATCTTGAGTGTTGAAGAAATCCAATTTTGCTGGAAATTTCAGATTTTAAATCTTATTTTCAGTAACGATTTCTGTTATGACTTTTTTTTTTTTTCGTGTATTTAAAGTAGGAAAAAAATTCTTTTTTTATTCCTCGAAATCATTCAGAATAAATAGTATAACCTTTATATATATAAAGAATTTGAAATGACCAAGGTTTTCGGACCTGTGTTCTATAATTTAGGTGCATAAATAAAGTCGATATTTTTCAATATTTAATATTTCCAACAGCATTTTCAATATTTAACACAATTGTGCCTGAATTTTTGTTATCTCCAATTTGTTGTTAAAATCATTTTAAAATGTTACAAAATAAATTGAAAAAAAAAATTTAGGGGGGGGGGGTATTTGTTTTTGATAAAATACAAGCCTACTAAATATGGAAATACGCATAATATTTGTAATAGCATGATATGCATAGTATGTTTTGTCTAAATTTATGTGAAATAATTGTAATAATAATCTACAATTAATATTTTTATCAACTGCTATAAAAATATATCAATTTCTTTACAGGGGCTAATAACATTGTATTTATCAGTAATAATAAGCTAAAAATATTAGTATTTGAGGCTTAAAACAATTTGTTTTACAATCATCTTAAAAAGAACTTAACATAAATAATTGCCTCTTAAATGGCTAATCAAAATATGTATTCATCCATGCCTAGCGCCCTATATTTTGTACATTCGTGGGAAAAATGACACCTTTTACTAACTCCTTTACTAATTATCGTAGAAGAAATGTATTAGTACCAATCGATTGGAAATTAAGTCTACTTTTAAATGATGTATATAAATATTTTTTAAAGGACACGTTAAACGAACCTAAACTTCATTTTTATCACAATGCTCAATCTTGACAAGATATTTCAATTTTTTGGTTCAAACTATACTTAGACACAGCATTTCAAGTTACTTGAATGATAAGTTTTTGAATTATAAACATTCAAAATTTAGTGTTTCTAATGTTAAATGACATTTTCATATTTTTATTAATATCTCCGGAAATTATACTCTTAATGTGCTCTGATAAGATTTTGAATTATAAACATTCAAAATTTAGTGCTTCTAATCTTAAATTACATTTTCAAATTTTATTAATTTCTCCGGAAATTATACTCTTCATGTGCTAATTTTTTATATAGCGTTAATACTAAAATACCCACACATAAATGCTTTGAATTTGCGATTTTCATAATTTTATGGTATGAATTATGAAATTATATTCGTAAAAAATATGAATTGCAACCTACAATTTTTTTTGATGATTGAGATTTATTATGTTCTGCTTTATGGAAATTCAAAATTTTTTATTTTTCTTTCAAGTAGTTTTCAAATTATGCTTAAAAAAAACAGCAAATGATGGTTTAAGGAGCTGTCTACAATAGAAGTGACTAGATATCTTAAAATTTATTATGCCAGCGTGTAATCTAGCAGTCTTCAATGACTGCTTGACTGGCGCCTAAGATGCCTTGATCAAGAAGGCAGCTTTCTCGGATAACAATCAGGTACCGAAGTTCAATTTGGGTACAGGCCCTAAAATATGCTCGTTTTAAAATAATTAATTTTTTCGAAATTATCATACGACTTGCATAAAAATTTATTTTTAGGCTAATTGAAAGGTGTAACGGTCAATTATATTGTCAGAATCGGATGCTACTATTGGGAAAAAAAGTTAGGTTTCGTTTTTATATTTAGATTGCCCCCTAAGCAAATTTTGTATACATCTTTTAAAAATAGACTTTATTTTCAATAGCTCTGTAACAGTAAATTTTTTGATGTGCTAGTAGGTGGTGTTTACTTTTTTTCCCACGACTGTATGTTAAAAAATGCATAAAAAATAAACTTGAACAAAGTACTACTTTGGTATGAGTTAATAACTGAAAAATTCGCCAAAAAATTTCATTACTTACCGCAGTAGTTTATATTTACTGATAAATTCAGTTATTTAAACGCACAATTTGCTCACATGTATGTTAAGTTTCTGTTTTATTTATACTATATTAATTTAATAAAAAGAATGATGCACATTTAACTGATGGCATAGAGCTCACAGGCTATGCAGACTAATTGTATATTACAGCCTTATATAATAATGCCTTTCGAAAAAAATAAGGAAGGAAATACCCCCCCGCACCCATTTCCTTTCTTTATACTTAATCATTGAAGCCCCAAAACTAATCAGGGATACGCCTTATCATATAATAAACCTGTATCCAGAATTCGAAGCAAGTAGAATATTTCTGCATAAAAACCCATTTATGTAATTTAAGAAATGTTGTCCCCCGTTCCCTCCTGTATAATTAACCATTAAACCTCCAAAACTGTTCAGAAATTCAACTTATCAGAAAGAACCTACATCCAAAATTTAAAGCAAATCGGATAACTCTGCATAAAACTCTATTTAGCTGACTTAAGGGGAAGGTAATCGCCCGTACCCCCATTTATAATTAACAAAAGAACATCACAACAAATGAGCGAAGCTTCTTATTGCTATGAACCTGTATCCAAAAATTGAAACAAATCAGTTAATTCTGCATGAAAAACGATTTACATAAATTATGAGGGGTAGTTTCCGATATCCTTCCTTTATACTTATCCAGTGAATTCCAAAAACAAATCAGTGAAGCGCCTTTTTAATATAAACCTATGTATGAAATTTCAAGCAAATCGATAAATTTTGCGTGAAAAACCTAAATTAATACGGGAGGATTACACCCCCCCCCCATTTCCCCCTCTATAAACTTATTCAATGAACACCCAATACTAATTACGGAGGTACCTCATTAGAATGATCCTACATCTAAGATTTTAAAGAAATCTATTAATTCTGCATGAAAAATCCATTTATATAAATTAAGGGGAGGGGCAATAGCCTCCGTTTCCCTTCTTATACTCATCGAATGAACTCTCAAAACTAATCAGGGAAGCGTCTTATCATAATAACCATATATCCAAAATTTCATGTAAATCGGATATTTTTATCATGCGTTATCGCGTTACGTACGTACGTACGCACGTACATACATACAGAACGGGCGAGCACATAAGGTCTCAGGCTTTTATAGCCTGTAAGCTAATGATGAAGTTTTAACTTCGCTAAGAAATGTTATCAGGACTCAAATATTGAACTATTTGCTTTAACGTAAGTGTAAACGGATTTATATTCAATAATTGTGTACATGCGATGGAGATAATTTTAAAAAAAATCAAGCTTGAAAATAATTTTTAAAATCATAAAAAAGGATTAAATTGTGATGCAGTTTTTGAATAAATTACATTTGTAAGTAATTTTTTTCCATGATTATGTGTAAAAAAAAAAAAAAAAATGCAATGTTTAAATGTTTAAAAATTTTAAAAATTCCAATAAGACCGAAATTGAAATGTCTGCTGTTTCCAAAATGACTTCAACCTTACGGGCAACACATTTTTCCTTTATAATATAGATATTCCTCGATTAAAGCTATTTTGTTTATGCGATTTTCAGTTAGCGCTGCAAACCTTTTTATAGATGCTGCTTCGATTAATTCGCAAAGCACGAAATATAATATGCTTTTTTTCGCAGTAAGATGTCGCCGAATTTCTGTAAATGAAATTTACAGAAAATGCCGAAAAAAGAACTAGCACTGAGGAATTCTAAGAAGCTTTTTTAAAATTAGAATTCCGAAGACAGCATTTTATAAATATAGACAGTATTTTATAAATATATACATTTTATAAATATAAACATCAGTAGAATTATGCAAACGCAACTATGATTAGAAAATATTCGTTTTTTTCCTCAGGAAATATTTAAAAAGAAAAAACTACGCAATTGGCTGTTGTTAAGTTTTGTCTTAGATAAATTAGCATACAGGTAATTCCAAAACTTCGGTTTTTATTCCTTAACCATTGATTATAAACATGTATTACAAACTAGAAAGTTACGTAGAAAAGGATACAAAATTTTATAAAATCGAAAAAAAAGAGAAAAACAAGCCATAAGGTCATGTAGAAATTTTCAACATTTATCATAGAAAGTCCCAGAATGCTTAAGCAAAGTCTTTGAGATGCAACCATAAATTAAAACGTAAATGCTTACACCTGGACTACAATCATAGTTTTCTTTCATAATTTACTTACGACTCTTGAAATGCGATCATCCGATATGTGTCTTTCCTTTCGCAAATTTATATCCAGGCATCGAAAAGTGGTTTAAGGCCGTATTTATGTATTTTCGTACATCTGTGACTTTTTGTGATAAAATGCTTAATTTTTGTACAAGATCTTATTAGTGTATAAAATACGTTTTATTCGAGGGGGGGGGGGGGGGTAAATCTTTTGTATGGGAGCCATATAAAAATTTTATTTTGTATTTCTTCAAATTTAATACTCTGAAATTTTGTATATTTTGAAATAAAAGTTGCAAGGAGCTATTACACTTAAAGATAGCCAAGCTAAGTAAGATGAAGGATTAGCGTAAAATGGTAATTCTTGCCTACTTTTATGACAAATGCGCGACTGGAAGATGCTGATCGATTTAAGTTATATTTCAGCATTATGTTTTGTCATTATAAAACATAAGACTTCAAGCTATTACATTCCTTGAAAGACTAATTAAAAAATTGTAGCAATGGGAATTTCTAAACATTTTGGTATATTTTACATCGCATGCGTGACCGAAAGATATAAATCAATTTTATTTCTTTTTTATCCAATTTTTAGTCTCTTGAATTTGCAAATTTTCAGCGGTATTGCGAATTGAAAATCGATTTTTGCATCTTTTCGGACCATCTTGTGATGTAGAATCACAGGGTGGTCCTAAAATACGATTGGTAACGGGTGGTAACGTACCTAACGTACGATTTGGTTTGAATTCTTTTTAGCTTATTTTTAGGACTGTTATTTCTGGTTACCCTGCCATTAAATTCAAAAAATTCAATAATTTTTTTTTATTTTATTACATATATATATGATTAGAGACAAACCCAGTTTAATAACTTCATTTGGCCGTTTATGAAAAATTTTAATTTCATTTTTCTGCAAAAACTGGTTTTATGAGAATCATCTTAAGAAAAATTCAGATCAAATACCCATTTTGACAACATATTTTGAAATAAATTCAGAATTTATTAAAAAATCGACCAAAACAGTACATTATACAGTTCCTAAATAACAAAAAACTGTCAGTTGTATGCATTTGAGAAAAAATTGAATTTAAAAATGAGTCATAAAATAACCGATTTGTTGTTTGAATGCATCCTTAATTCTTTAATCATGATTGCTTCCCAAAATTTTGTGCGAAATACTCACTTTGACAGCAATTTTAAAAATATATTCTATCTTTATCAAAAAACTGGCCAATGCGTCACAGTATATAGTTCCTAAATAAGAGGATCTGTAAATTGGATGCGTTAGAGAGTGAATATGGATTTTAAAACGAGTCATAAAAAACGCAATTTGCTATGGGAAAACTTCCTTAAATTTTCAAATCACGAAGACTTCGGGAAATTCTGTTCAAAATACCCTTTTTTGTAGCCTTTTTCAAATATATTCTGTCTTTATCAAAAAACCGATCAATGCATCACATTATATAGTTCCTAAATAAGAGTAACTGTAAATTGGATGCATTTGAGAGCAAAAATGGATTTAAAAAGGAGTCAGAAAAAAACGCAATATCTTATTTAAACACTTCCTTAAATTTTCAGTCATGATGATTTCGGAAAATTCTGTTCAAAATACCCTTTTTGGTAGCCTTTTTTGAAATATATTCTATCTTTATCAAAACACTGATTAATGCATCACATTATATAGTTCCTAAATAAGAGGATCTGTAAATTGGATGCGTTTGAGAACAAAAATGGATTTAAAAACGAGTCAGAAAAAAACGCAATTTCTTATTTGAATACTTCCTTCAATTTCCCGATGACTTTCGGAAATTCTGTTCAAAATACCCTTTTTGGTAGCCTTTTTTGAAATATATTCTGTCTTTATCAAAAAATTGACCAAAGCGTCACTTTATACAGTTTCTAAATAAGAAGATCTACCATTTGGATGCGTTTTAAATCAAAAATGAATTTAAAAATGAGTCAGAATATAAGCAGTTTGGATTTGAGTTTTTTCTCCAACTCCTATTTTTGTTTAATTTCTTTTTGCTATACGAATAGGTCCTATGAAAAACTTGTCAATGTAAAAGTTGTAGATATTTTTGAGAGGATGTAAAATAAATTTAATCAGATTTGATATCTTAAAAATTGACGGAGTTATGGATTTTTTTCTTTTTTCAGCGCCCTTTTAGGTAAATTTCGTAAGAAATACTACCTATTGCAATCGCACCAGTTTATATATCTATCTATCTATCTATCTATATATATATATATATATATATCTCACTTTTTTATGGACACGATAACTTCTATAATTCTTTACCAATCTCCACCAAACTTGTACATAAAATCAAAGGGGTTAAAATCTTGGCTAAGTTCGTTAATGGGCAAAATCGGACCAAGGGGGTCGGAATAGGGGGCGTTTTTGTGAAAACCGAAAAAACGCCATAACTTCTTAATTAAAGTAGATATCGAATCGGTTTAAAGTTTATATTACTTCTTAAAAATGGGCCGAAAGTATATGCGTAACAGATTTTCTATAAATTTAGATGTGGGCTCAAGGGGCAAAAAAAACAGGGATTTTGAGAGAAAAAAATTCATAACTTTGTCAATTTTCAAGATATCAAGTCCAACTAAATTTTTTGTAAATGTTCTTAAAATTATCTAAAACTTTTGTATTTACAAGTTTTTGATCGAACCAACTTTTACCGATGAAAAAAATTAAAAACGAAAAGAAAAGGGGAGCTGAAAAAAGAGAAAAATCCATAACTCCGTCAATTTTTAAGGTATCAAATCTGATTAAATTTATTTTACATCTTCTCAAAAATATCTACATCTTTTATATTGACAAGTTTTTCATAGGACCAATTCGTATAGCAAAAAGAAATTAAACAAAAATAGGAGTTGGAGAAAAAACCTCAAATCCAAACTGCTTATATTCTGACTCATTTTTAAATTCATTTTTGATTTTAAACGCATCCAATTTACAGATTCTCTTATTTAGGAACTATATAATGTGATGCATTGGTGAGATTTTTGATAAAGACCGAATATATTTCAAAAAAGGCTACCAAAAAGGGTATTTTGAACAGAATTTTCCGAAATCGTGACTGTAAATTTAAGGAAGTGTTCAAATAAGAAATTGCGTTTTTTTCTGACTCTTTTTTAAGTCCATTTTTGCTCTCAAATGCATCCAATTTACAGATCCTCTTATTTAGGAACTATATAATGTGATGCATTGATCGGTTTTTTGATAAAGACAGAATATATTTTGAAAAAGGCTACCAAAAAGGGTATTTTGAACAGAATTTCCCGAAGTCTTCGTGATTTGAAAATTTAAGGAAGTTTTCACATTAGCAAATTGCGTTTTTTATTACTCGTTTTAAAATCCATTTTCGCTCTCAAACGCATCCAATTTACAGATCCTCTTATTTAGGAACTATATACTGTGATGCATTGGCCAGTTTTTTGATAAAGATAGAATATATTTTTAAAAATGCTGTCAAAGTGAGTATTTCACACAAAATTTTCCGAAGCAATCATGATTAAAAAATTAAGGATGTATTCAAACAAGTCGGTTATTTTATGACTCATTTTTAAATTCAATTTTTTTCTCAAATGCATTCAACTGACAGTTTTTTGTTATTTAGGAACTGTATAATGTACTGTTTTGGTCGATTTTTTAATAAATTCAGAATCTATTTCAAAATATGTTGTCAAAATGGGCATTTGAGCTGAATTTTTCTTAAGATGATTCTGATAAAACCAGTTTTTGCAGAAAAATGAAATTAAAAATTTTTCATAAACGGCGAAATGAAGTTATTAAACTGGGTTTATCTCTAATCATATATATATATTTTTTTTTTTTTTTTTTTTTTTTTTTTTTTTTTTTTTAATGAGCACTCTTTGAAATCTACCTCCACCTATAGGCCCAGCCGACAGGGATTTTTTCTTTTCGTTTTTAATTTTTTTCATTGGTCCTAATTTTCATTGGTCTAAAAAATTTTTTTCATTTGGTCCTATCAAAACCTTGTGAATGCAAAAGTTTTAGATAATTTTAAGAACGATTACAAAAAATTTAGTTGGACTTAATATCTTGAAAATTGACGAAGTTATGAATTTTTTTCTCTCAAAATCCCTGTTTTTTTCGCTCTTTGAGCCCACTTCTAAATTTATCAAAAGTCTGTCATGCACATACTTTTGGCCAATTTTTAAGAAGTAATATAAACTTTAAACCGATTCGATATCTACTTTAATTAAGAAGTTATGGCGTTTTTTCGGTTTTCACAAAAACGCCTCCTATTCCGACCCCCTTGGTCCGATTTTGCCCATTAACGAACTCAGCCAAGATTTTATCCTCTTTGATTTTATGTACCAGTTTGGTGGAGATTGGTGAAGAATTATAGAAGTTATCGTGTCCATAAAAAAGTGAGATATATAGATAGATAGATAAACTGGTGCGATTGCAATAGGTAGTATTTCTTACGAAATCTACCTAAAATCTTCTTAACTGTTAAAGCGTAACATAAAATTTCGCGTACATGATATCATTCATTTTTCATATGCTCTTTGTCGCCAATTGTGTGGTGCCAATGAGTGAATTATAGAATGAGGAATTCTATTGCCTCGCTTTCACTTCACGAAGTCAGTCACATGAAAACTGGTTTCTTAAAAAATGCTCTCTGGCACCATCCTTAACTATTTTTGTATGGAAAGCTTTAAATTTATAATTTTACTCTAAATAAATTTCTTAAAAAGCACTGATTTTCATAATTTATCACAGCCTTACATCTATTTACAACTTTAGAGAATGCATTTTAAAAGGTACCTGGTCAACAATCGTCAACAAATATGTTTAAAGTTTAGAACAGTATTACACACCCTAATAATTTTTGTCGGTTAATTTTTCTTCATTGATTTATAGAAGTATATCAAAAACACGTTTATAACTCAAGATTCACCTCTTTGGTAAGTTAATAGATGGGATATGAGTAGCTATTTTTAAGACTCTACTACTCTTTCAGTGTGTGAAAACAGTTCCCTTTTAAATAAAAAGAGGCATAATTTACAAAGTGAACGGACATGCGTTTGAAGGATGGGGGGGGGGGGGAGGGGCATAGTAACTTTACAGGTGCTTTCGTGGGATATGGATAATCACAAATTGGGAACCATTGAATCTGAACTCTCTCAGAAAAGAATATTAACGCCTAGTTATTAAATATTTTTACCATTTAAATTATTAAACATAAAAATACTAAAAGTAACTGCCTCATATCTTTAACCACGATTTGCCCGTACGTCATACGGGTATCTGGTTTTTGCCAATCATGATTTGCCTGCACCACGTACGGGAATTTGTATTCCAATCATGATTTATTATAATTATAAGTAAATTGTTATTGTAAATTTTGCATTATTTAATTCTAACATTTTTCTGATTCAATTTGGCAGAAATTTCTGTTTTAAAAAACCGGTGATAAAAGATTAAAAATTCTGTAAAAGAGATGAAAAAATAAGCATTATCTGAATTTTCTTTTCAAAGATATTGATCAGTTAAGTTGTTAATACTAAGTAGAATTTTATTATTTTAGCTTTACTATATGATGTATGTAATACCTCATAACGCTTTATCCATAAAATCAAGTAGTTTTTGAGACAATGTGTCATAACATGTCCTCCCACTAAGCTCTTCAATTGAAAGTGGAAATGTCTAGGTTTATTATTAAATTTATGATGAAACACACATATATACCCCCATTTAAACTTACAAATAAAATAAATACTCTAATATTGAATTGCATTCACGCAAATTGTGTAGTTTTATCTTTAAGCACGGTCACGGTATGTTTCAAGATGATTTAATTTCTATCTATCTTAAAAAGGAGACTTTTTTACTTGCAAGAATGGTAAAATCCTACTTCATTGCGTGTCTTAAAACTAGCAACAGATGCTTGAAACACGAAACTTCTCACAACTTTTGCTTGCAACAGAATATTGAAATGAAAATTGTAATAAGATAAAGAGTTCTTGCCTTACATTTTCTTAGTTAAAATTTTCATATTTTTTCTAGAAAATGAACTTAGCGAACCAAATATATGTCGTACATCTCAAACTATTTAACTGTAAAAGACAAAAGAAGAGTGAATCCTTCAGTAATTTTTAATTTTTCTCATACTAGAGGAAGTTTTTTATTCTTATATTTAATTTTTTTAAAACATGCTTGTTAAATTGTATGCAGAGATTAAAATAATAGGCAAAGTATGAAATTTTTTACTAATTTTGAAAGTGATTGTAGAGATAAGGCTAAATTAATAATTGAGTGTTTAGGAAGCAAAATACTATTTTGGGACCCTTTCTCATGCGGGATTTTTTTCTAAATTGGAATCTCTCTTGGGAAACCTATCAAGGCAGCATATATTCCCAGGAGAAGTTTAAATGAGTTTACGTATTCCAACTTTCTTTATATTATTTATACATTTTATATATAGTTAGAATTTGTTATATATGGTATTCCAAAATTCAAGCAACAAAATCAAGAGGTTGATAGTAGGCTTCAAAAACTGGAAAAAATGATTTTAGAATATGGGGTATTACGTCTTTTAGATGTAGGTTCGGAACAAATTAAATAACCTATCATTACGTTACAATCAGGTAATTTTCATATATCAGTTCGTAATCTTTAAATTCTTTATAACTTGAATAAATACTCACACAGTAGCTTAAATTTATAAAATTTCACATTTAAAAAAATTATAATACCGTATATCTTTGCGTATAATACGCACCACTAATTTGAGAGTTCATAATTTTATTTCAATCATATACTGGCATATAACACGCATCAATTTTTTCCCATGAAAATAAACTAAAAATGAAAATTCCCCCCCCCCCCACACTTCAGATAAATGCGTCTTTTCTTTACGACATGTAAAAACAGTCGTCTTCAGTCTGCTCAATCCCTAGCTTTTGGAATTTAAAAAACCCGCCCCCTCTTCAAATCTCGTTTGAGACAAACCGATCACTAACCTCTCCCTTCTCATCTGCGCTGATCTTGCCAATAGAAATTTCCCGTTTTATATTACATTCGTCATTTTTTCGAAACTAAACCTTTTAGATGCGTTGATCTCACACTTTATAAAACCGTTCTTCATTATAAACTATGCCTCCAGGAAAGCGAAATAAATACAATTACGGATTTAAATGTAAAGAAATAGCGTTTTCAAAAGAAAATGGTAATCGCGCTGCAGCTAGAATGTTCGGAGTTATTGAATGTTCTGTTCGTGAATGGAAGAAGAATGAAACTGCGATTCTAATTATGCCAAAATAAAAGTGTGCACGGCGCTAAGGCATTACGAAGTGGCCTATTTCAGAGGAAAATGTTGCCCTGTGGGTAATAAAAAATGGCCAAAATGGACTAATAATAACGAGGAGTTATGTTCGTTTATTTGCCTTACAATGGGCAAAACAGAATTCCAAAGAAAGTGAAAACTTTAAGGCAACAACGAGTCGATGCGATAGATTTATGATACGCAGAAATTTTGTTCTTCGACAAAAGACGAAAGTTGCCCAAAAACTTTCAAAAGACTTGAAAGAAAAATTATTAAGTTTCTACATTTTTATCATTGATAAACGAAAGGAGAAAAGGTATGATTTGTCTCAAATTGGGAATATGGACAAAACGCCCGTAATGTTCGATATGGTAGGAAACAGAATTGTAGAAACAAAAGGAGTGAAAACTGTTCCATTTAAAACTACGGTACACGAAAAGTTCCACTTCATATTGGTTCTTTCTTGTTTAGCAAACGGTACTAAATTAAAACCAATGGTAGTTTTCAAACGAAGAACAAAGGCAATTTATAATTTTCCAAATGGAGTTTTTCAGCATGTCCATGAGAAATGTTCGATGGACGAAAATGAGTTAAGGTTACGGATACTTATATATCCCAAACATAGATTTATGGATGTTTGGGAATAGCGTCCAAGAACTTTAAAAAACCAGCTAGCTTTTTAGTTTGGGATATGTTTAGACACCACAGAGTACCCGGAATTTAAAAAAAAGTATAAAAGAAACCAATACATATTTAGCAGTAGTTTCAAGTGGATTGACTTCGTTAGTTTAATCACTAAATGTTTCAATAAACAAACCTTTCAAAGAAAGTTTAAGGCGGCCATAGAACATATGGATGCTAGAAGAAGAAAAATCCTTTACAAAAGGAGAAAACATGTGGCAAGCGACTGTATCGCAAATATGTGAACGGATTATAACATTATGGGATGAAATCAAACCAGAAATAACTATCAAATCATTTTTAAACATGCGGAATTTCCAATGCACATAACGGTACCAAGGATGACTATTTATGGCTAGATGAAAACGACCCTGGTGATAAAATACACGAAAAGGAAAGTGGGGAAGAAGATGACATTTTCGAAAGTAAAAATGAAGACGATTACAATGAATTTTTCATGTGATCTGATAAGTAAGATTAAATTTTTTATAAAAATATATACAGTAAATTTCTTTGTTTATGTAAATATACAGGGTGTACACTCTCAACGGTGACCAATGACTAATTTCTAAACCGTTATTTATAGATATATAATTCCAATTGGAAAAATGCTTTAAAAAAGATAAAGAAGTATTTTTTAAAGCATTTAGTTCAAAAAATGTTTTATTAAAAAATTTCGAAAATAAAATTTTTATACGGTCCCCCGGTCCTATAAGTGATATTTAGTAAATATTTACCACTACTCTAAAACAAAAAAAGTCCCATACCTCTGCGATTAAAACTGACTGAGTTATAGCTGTTTAAAATAGAAGCATCTTTTTTGCTGCAAAATAGGGGACTGTCACAAATTTACTTAAATAAAATTATTGAAATAAAAGTAAACGGTCAGATATAAATTTAACATTAAACATTGAGAGTAAAATAATTTTTACAATATTATTTTTAAATTTATGTTGATTTTTATAAATTAAAGCAAAATATACAACTTGTACTAAAAATATAAGTAAAAAAAAATAACAGAAATTTTGTTCAATTAAATTATGAAAAGCAACAGTCACAATTCGTTACAAAATGATACTTATTTAGAATTTTATTAGATTATTTAAACTATTGAAATTTGATGTAGTACTATAAAATAAATAAATAGTGGTACGCACCGAAAATCGAATTAATATTACATTGTCATTGATTATAAATAATTATGCGTATTGAACCCCGATCGGATATTTGGAAGTGAGTTGTACAGTATTGTAAAAATTATTTTACTCTCACTGTTTAAAATTAAATTTTCTATCTGACGTTTATTTTTTTTCCGGTAAATTACTGACTGACCCCTATTTTGCAGCAAAAAGAGGCTTCAACGTTAAACAGCTATTACTCGGTCAGTTTTAATCGCAGAGGAATGGGGCTTTTTTGTCTTACTTTTTAGAGAAGTGGTAAAAATTTACTAAATATCTTTTATAGGACCGGGGGATCGTATAAAAATTTAATTTCCGTAATTTTTTACTAAAAGTTTTTTTTTTTTACCTAAATCGTTTGAAAAACAATTATCTACCTTTTTTTAAAGCATTTTCGCAATTGGAACTCTATGTCTTGGTCTAACGGCTTAGAAACTAGCCATTATGGCCACCGGTGAGAGTGGACACTCTATAAATCCATTTATATAATTCTAAAACTTTGTTTTGTTTTTATGATTTTACTTGAACCATTTTATATTCGGCGTATAACACGCACGCGAACAAATGAAGGGTTTTTTTCAGATTTAAAACTGCGTGTTACATGCTGGGATATACTATATATTTATTTACATAATATATACATTTATGTAAACATGTATGTTACATATGTTATGTATACATTTATGTATTTTATATATACATTTTTCTTTTATTATTCTCTTTTGAAAGTTCTTTTTATACCAAAATGCTCGATTCATTTTTTTTTTTGCATCTACCTTAAAAGAATAATGAAAAAAGAAGGACTGCTACAGCAACCGACTGACAGACTTGGCTAATATTACCAAGGAGTCAATCTTAACACAAAGTCGTAAACCATTGTTTTTTTCACAAATTCAGGGCGTTTCATCCGATTGAACTTGGGTTGATGGTAATAATTTCGAGAAAAATAAAAAAATTGCAAAGAAAATACAATGATATGCACCTTTTTATGTGAAATGTGATAAAATCACGAAAAGATCTGGAAAAACAGGGTGCTCAAACAGTTGATGATACCATATGAACTGATAACCACAGTCCTAAATGTGGGGTGTCAAGCGCATACTGCTGGGGCATATTATACAAACTATTATCTTTTTTGTTTCTTGGTGTTATCATGTTTTTAATAAAGGTGATAATGCCTATTAAACGTTTTTTAATATAGTTCAGCTTTTTAAAAGTTGTTATCGTCACCCAAATTGATAGAAATTAACAGGCTGTATTTGTGGCTAAATAAGTGCCCATGCTCTTTGGTAATTTTTTATCCTCTTAAAACCTACTATCGCCCCTCTGGATTTTCCAGTCAAATTTTGTTTATTTACTTATTCGGGTGGTTTCTTTCTAACGAATGTGTCAGAATTAAATATGATTGGTTATCAGCACATTGATTACATTTAGATTTCCTTGTTAACCTTTTCGAGTCTGGTTTACTAATAGTATATGTCTGTTAATGGAATATTATTTTGTTTTAAAAATACTTTTGATGCTATTTACATGAAATAAATGTCTATGCATTTATTATTCCTTCATTTATGTTTACGCAGTTATTAATAATTATTATTTGCTTAATTCTCTTTGTGCCATTTGCAATTCTTTTATTTTAAACAATATCTCACTCTTTAAATTTAAAATAAAAGTAGTTTTCATGAAAAAACATGCGCAAAAAGTATTAAAAAGTTGTAATTTTAAGTTAAATCGTATTGTTACACATTATTTTCTAAACGCCTCCAAAAATTCTTCCTTAGCCTACTGTCACATGAATATTAATTGAATAGTACGCTTAACAGCAACAATCGTTATTTTTCAGACAATAAAATATTCGTTAAACCCTATTTAATCTATTTGGATAGCTATTGTTAATGTTATAATGTATAAAAGTAATTTTTTCTAAAAATTGAAACAAAATTCAGTCCCGATAGTACAAAATTCATTTCACAAATAGAATGCATTTTCAATTGTAATAGGCAAACTTTCTCCTCCAAAAAATTAAGAATGCAATATAAAAAAGAAGAAAGAAAGAACGAAGTGGAGGGGAGATTCCATTTTGCACTTAGTTGGCGGCTCCCATTAAATTTTTAAGGGGAAACCCGTACTTCTCTTGCTTTTTTTTAAATAAAAATTTGGTAGGGCAAAAAAGTTGAAGTTATTTAAAAATTTTAGAACTTATTAATTTTGGACTTCTTGTTACTTAAATTTTAAACGTCTAAGTGAAAAACATTAGCATATGAAAAAGAGATTTTTTTACCTAATTTAACAAAACAACTTATCCATACAAGTTTTTTAAAAATTTGTTTATTTATTGAAATTTTTTTATAATAGGATAAAATTCAATTTAGTTGTTATTCAATGAAGTTTGTTCATTATTTATTTATTTAAGTTTACGGTTTAAGGGCTGGGCTAATATTTCAGAATTGCTGTTTTATATTTTTATTATTCTATTTTATTATACACTGTCAACTGTTTATGCTATAATAATGATAAAATAACTTTAAACTTAGAATGTGTTATAGATAAAGAGGAATGAAATTTGATTTTCTATGTCGGTACATACAAATGGTCAAACAAAACATTCTAGAAGGTTTTACATAAACTTCGGGCAATGTTCGTCTTTAATTTATTTTAAAACATAGAGTATTAATAAGATACGTTAATGATTAAAATGTTCTGATGCCAGAAAGAACCACTTATCAATAAAATTAAAGATTCTATGGCCTATTTTTAAGGCCTGGGTATAACGATAATTTTTTTATTTTTGTTGGCTCTGTATCATTACATGAATTTTTACATTCTTCTAGCTTTGCAACAAGAAAATATTGAATTCGTAAAAAATTTCGAATTCCTCTTTTTACACGTTTACAAATTTACTCGTTTTATGGGTCAGAGATTCCAAAAGATATGTTTTTACATAATGTATGTCTGTGAGTCTAATTTTGTCTGTTTGTGTGTGACATAAATTTTTGGGCATTCTACCTCAGGAAGTCATGCACGTAATCTAATAAAGATTTATATTAAGGTAGTCCCTGATATAAATTGGTGCTGATTCGTTTTTGCTGTAAATCGTTCTACAGATGGCGCTACTATGTTGCATTTTTTATTATTTACGCAACAGTTTAACTCAAGAACTAATGCACGGATGTTCATCAAACTTCAGATTCAGTTAATCCTATATATGAATTAGTTTTATTTTCGTTTTGGTGATGTCAATCGCCCAGTAGGTAGTGGTTCTATGCTGAATTTTTTCGATTCTAGCAATAGCTCTATCTCACGAACTAACTCGCGAATTTTCATCAAACTTCAGATTCAGGTACACTTTGATAAATATTAATGGTGATTATTTTTTTGTGTAAATAGAACAACAGATGGTGCTTTTATGCTGAATTTTTCCTGATATCCGCAATAATATTATTTTAGGAACTAATGCACGGGATTTCATACCTTTTAGAATCCTTTTAATGGGCATAGATTGTGATTAATTTGCACTGTGATAGCGAATTTTGGAGTATTAACAAATATGAGAAAGGAGAAAGTTTTGAGATTGCCATATCCGACTAGTTTAGATAAATAATTCCTGTTTTCCTATTACCTAATTAACAAACAAACAAACAAAAATATGTTAATCGTAAAATACCATGCATTCTAATAATATTATTATATTTACGAATTTTCAGTTAAGGGTGTAATTAAAAATATGTACCTGCGTTTCAAGTCACAAGTAAAATGAATATTTTAATACTCTACAATACTTTAGATGAAATTAATTTCATAGAATTGTTCTTTTATAACTTGTCACGGTATATTGCATGGAAGATTTTACTTCTCTTCGTATTGATAAAAAAAAGACATTTTTACTTACTTATTTCGATGGAAAAATCCTAATTTACTACTAGACTTAACATTTGCAACAGATGTTTGAAACGCGGAATTCCTCACAAATTTTGGAAGCAGCGGAAAATTCAAATGGAAATGATAATTAGAAAAAGAGTTAAAGTATTACTTTTTCTTAATCAAAATTTTCTTTTTGCAGAGTTTTCATTTTTCTTCCGCTAATTAACTTGGTGATAGTTAAATAAATTTCACACCCTTGAAAATATTCAGGAAATATAGAGATTGTACACATATGTTCATAAAAATTTGGTCCTTTTCTATGATTTAAATTTTAAAGAAAAAACTGGACGTTGGGGGCCACCGTAATACTTACCCATCATGGATATGCATATGAAAATAAAACATGTGAAAATTATTTATACAATACATTGCAATACCAAAACAAAATTTAAATATTGTTAATATACATAGTAATGCTCTATTAAAGAATTGCTGATGTACCAATTTCACCAAATTATATAAAACGTCGAACTACTCAAGTAGTAACGAACTGCGTAAAAGAAAAAACTTATAACTCCAAAAATAAGAACAATATTAACTAACAGTTTACTGCGTTGGATTAGGCGTCTCATTTTCAATTAAAACATGCCTCTGAATTGAAATTTGAATGAAATACAGGTCATGAAAAATCGAAAAATGTGGAAAACAGGATTACAAATATCTCGGCAACTAATAATCCGATCGACTTCGTTCTTTATTCAAAATTTGTGTCATTTTATTGCTTTTTACGTCCATTCCTTAAAATAAAATAATTCGAGAATTTTAATGTACCTTTCAACAGAACGTATTTTTCGAGAGTCCGAAAAAAATAGTTCCGCATATTCGAGGTTACTGATATTAAATAGGCTTCCCTCAATTCTTACATACTAAGTACATACAAAATTTCAAGTCTCTATCTCAATTTGTTCGGGAGATAGAGCGTTTACACACACACACAGACAGACGGACGGCAATTTCTTTTTTTTAAAAATATGTTTTTCGGAATCTTCACTATCTGAAACGTGTAAATCCGCCCCCCCAAATTTTTTTTTTGATTTTCAAAATGATTGCAAGACTTACCCTGTACTACGTACGATGGGTAAGTAATACATATAGGGTATAAATTTGGAATAATATATAGGGTATAAATTTCGTCAGCATTATTGAAAATATTTTTATTAAAATGCCACGGATAAATAAAAAATGGATTTAATGCTACGTATTTGCACTTGCCGAACAGAAATACTCTTATGGGCAGTCTTCCTATGGTGTAATCCTGGGCTGTCCAATCTTTCAGTTATCGCAGGCGCACTTCATCTAGTGTCAAATAGTTAAGGGCGCCATTATTCACTCTCTAGATATAGAACAATATTATCCCACTATAAGGAAGGGTTGCTATTTTGGACTCAATTTTCTTTCTTTCTTTTTTTCTTTTTGAGAAATTAAAAATCCCAACTGGAAATTCTATTTTTTTAAACTTTAAGAAAGGGTATAACCGGGTTTCATAGTAAAATATGCCCTTGAGTCAACCACATCGAGTCCTACATGGATCGATAGCCCATAAAAAGAAATTCATTTCTCTCCAGTTTTAATTTTATATCTCAAGACTATGGGGGGTAACGACCCTAAATTCCTGTTTTGGAAAGATGCGCATTGTAACGAAATACTAAGCAAATTTCAACGAAAAAAAAAAAATCAATTCTAATGAAAAACACCACAATACGAATGTTTGACAATTTTTTCAGATTTTTTTTTACAAAAGAACAAGTTTTCTAACATTTTTCCTGTATTTAAATGAACGATTTAATTAAAAATAAACTGAAATTTCTGAGTGACCATCTTAATTTTTTTGCATGAAATACTATGAGACATGATGCATATTCACTATCAATTTCAGCTGTCTACGTATGGTGCATCATATTAAAAAAAAGGCAAAATCATATTCCGGTGAAAATGTGGGGCGTGTCTCGGACAAATTTCACGCCTTCTTTCCAAATCTCACATATTAATTCACACGGTATTTTTAAAAGAAGGCGTGAAATTTGTTCGAGACACGTCCCACATTTCCACCGGAATATGATTTAGCCTTTTTTGAATATGATGCACCATACATACAAAGTTGAAATTGGTAGTGAATATGCATCATGTCTCATAGTATTTCATGCAAAAAAATTAAAGTGGTCACTTAAATTTCAGTTTATTTTTAATTAAAATGTTCATTTAAAAACAGGGAAAATGTCAGAAAACTTGTTCTTTTGTTTAAAAAAATCTGAAAAAATGTCAAACATTCGTATGGTGTTTTTTTACATCTCTTATTTTTTCGTTGAAGTCTGCTTAGTAGTTTCGTCACAATGCGCTCTTTTCCAAAACAGGCATTTAGGACCATTACCCCCCATGGTCTTGAGATACAAACTTAAAACTGGGGAAAAATGAATTTCTTTTTATGGGCTATCGATCCATGTAGGACTCTTTGTGGTTGACTCAAGGGCATATTTTACTAAGAAACCCGGCTATACCCTTTAAAATGTTTATCATTACAGATGGAAAGGCGGCTGCATTGATCGATCACCTCCTCAAAATGACGGCTGAAATTGAAGAATAAGACAAAACTTTATTAGCACACCAAAATGTAACTGGTCTGCCAATAAGTATCTTGAAGGAAACTTTATGCAGACTCGATTTAAGTGATTGATCAGCGGGTTTAAAATTGTATTTTTCTGTACACAAATATAAGAAGTTATGGAGCACTGAGGTCAGGATAACACAATGATAAATTTCAAACTGTGAATCATTAAA
The DNA here is from genome assembly GCA_964019185.1 of Maratus speculifer. Classification (NCBI taxonomy): domain Eukaryota; kingdom Metazoa; phylum Arthropoda; class Arachnida; order Araneae; family Salticidae; genus Maratus; species Maratus speculifer. The sequence continues at coordinate 271,228,901 of OZ025289.1, read as the reverse complement.
AGTGGTTTATAGGGGTTTTCTACCAAGATATGACATGACAGACTAGTTGTATTTTAATATACGAACAGAGTTTTAACTAATTCTAGAATTTCAGCCATCGACTCGATTAAGTGAAGGTTTGTGCAGCCGTCTCCCAGTCTATTAAATAAATTATTAATTATTTTTCATAATTTCTGGCATGGGTTCGGATCTTCCTTATAAAGAAAGAGGCAATAGTAGAAATTATGGTAGAAATTAACGATATACAGACATTTATTAAGATGCACAGACACTGAACAATGTAAGCCTTTTTCCCCCCTACTATCCAGAGCTCGGTGTAAAAAATAATTGCAGAAAAAAGCATAAATCATAGAAATGTTAAAATTACATTTTCCCGACAGAGAGGTTTATCAAAATGTTTTGTAGAGGAAGGAGCCGAAAAATTAATTCCGCCTATAACACTAAAGACTGCGGAACACTGAGGATTAAGCAAAAAACGTCTTTTAAAATTGATTTTTCATTTTAAAAAACTCCTACAAATTGGAACCATGCAAAAGGGCGCCATGAAAATCCTCAAAGGGCGCCATGGCCCCCGCGGGCGCCGCGTTGGACAGCCCTGGCGTAATCTATGGCAAAATGGTGATTTTTGTAGTCTCGAACCGAAAGGAACAATAGTTTCCTTTTTTACGGATTATTAACCGGAAACAAATTCTAAACTATTTATATATATATTTTTTTTAGTATAAATGAAATTTTCTTTAAACATTTGCATGCAATAAATATGATAGACAATATTACTGTGACATCACATTAGATAAAATGGTGCATTTTATACTATCGAACCGAAAAGAAGAATACGGTCCATTCAGTTATTAAAAATAGGTATGTGAATAGCATAAGTTTAAAAATTTTTTCACGTAAAAATGAGTCGCATAGTTGCAAAAAATTAAATAATCGTCAGAATTTACATTTAAATAGGAAAACGGCAACAGCTCGTGTATTATTTAAAGGGAATTCACAATCACAATATAAATACAATGAAATAAAATTTGTAGATAGGACGTAAGGTATAGTATAAGTTAAAATACATTTGTGCTGAATTTAGAATTATTTTTCTTTAACTTGAATTGTGCTGTTCGGCAGACGAGAATATGAATTTCGGGGGAAAGTTGGAGGGATTTCAATGGGGAATTTCTCTTTCATGGGAGAATTTCCCTCAGACATTTCCCTGAATTAATTGCCCCTTTTTTGTTTTCCCGAGTTAATAAAAATAACTTAAAGAAATATATGAGAAAGAAGGAAAACTTGTTATAAAAAAGAGACAGAGAAAGCAAAGCAAATGAATTGACATTTCTCACATAAAAAATATTCAACTACTCTTTTGAAATCTCTATTTTTATATTTCATGATTTGGTTGAGATTCGGAAAAGGTGTTGGCTTATCAATTTAATTTCAATTTTTGATTTTTGTTTCTTTAGTTTCGAAATATTGATTTTGCTATCATTAGTTTTAACCATTAAACGATACGATTTTTTTTTTCTTTTTCTTACCTTTCTTTTACGTAAGTGATAAGATGTGGTGTATTATATCCCAAAATTTGATTTCTTATGTTGTCCACAAAATTTAGCGAATTAAACTAAAAAGAATTCCTCTGATTTTTTTTATTTACTTGTATTAAAAGAACTGAAAAAACTAATGTAAGAAGGACGCCATTTAAGAAAGCTGGGGGGGGGGATAGTCCCCTCAAAGAATTTGATACTTCTAAAAAATTATCAATCATCAAATGTCAGACTCAAACAAAAATTAAAAAAAATAAACGATAAAATTATTTATCAGATTTGATTACATTAAAAACATATGCATTAAACAAACTCTTTATGCGTAGGAAAATTATCAAAAAATATTTCTTAAAACTTTACTATTCGAAAGTCAAGGTGATATTCTGAAGGTGAGATATACATCGTTAATGAGTACTTTAGCTAATTTTAAAAATACATGAACAACAGATATCATGTACACCAAAATCAATAATCCACAATGATATTCCGATAGTCCGTGATGTTCATAATCTATCCTACAACAACTACAGGTCACAGAGATGCATATGAGAACGTTCCCCAAAGCTTAATATCGCCACAACTGGCCTGTGTATGACCTGTTGCATGAGAGGGACTAGCAGTTCGCATAGAAGATGTCGTGCCCAAACACGGCCATCGATGTGTTGAAGGATGAATCGTGTTTCATCGGACGAGGCAACTTTCTCCCTATGTTTTATTGTTTAGTCATGGTGTTCTCGGGCCTAGTGTAGAAGTATTTGGGGATGATGCGTGGTTAACAGGGACACATGAGTGGGATGATAGCCCCGTAGTCTCACATTCAACAGTGTGATTGATATGTATGCTCCGAAAGAATTCCACTTGGGCCTCTATTGCCTTCGAATATAAACTGAGCCAGTCTCTGGCGCCGATTTTACTTTACCAAGGAGAGAAGGGGGGGGGGGTCTCTGACGACATTTTTATTTGATAACGTCCAACGCGATTTGATAATGACATGGTATCCATCGCAATGGCTTCAACTGACGGTTTTACCATCATTTATTTAATTTGTACGAGTACTAACAACGATATGTCCGAAACAAACCATGAGATGTACATAATCGAAGTTAGTCGTTCTGTGTCATCGAGTTATTGAATTCTGCCCTCTATCAAAGTAGCTTAGATCAGCAGTCTTTACCCTCAAAAGCAGACTTAAACGCAAAAATGATTTCTGAGAGTCCCTATCCCTATCCCTAGCAGCATTTAAATTCCATTTCCACAGGATTATGTGCCTTCCACGTCATCCAGGCAAGTTCATTGCAAAATGTCGAAGGTAATTATAATATTTTGGCTCTTGAGTTTTCTTCTTATAGTAGTTTTAGGGTCTAGGGATAATGATCGGTGTAGATCTGGCAAAGTTCAATATAGAAGAGACCACAATAGATAAAATTTCATACGAAATCTATCTAATGCGTAGAGTATATTAAGTCGTCCTCTCCATAAATCGTCCTCTTATCCGTCCATCTGTTTGTCCGTGTCTTACAGCACAAAAACTACCCAACCGAATCTTTTAAAATGATAAATGTATATTTTTTGCAGAATTTTGTATATTCATTTAAAATTTAGTCAAATCAGATGTATAGTTCAAATAGAGGAACAGTCAAGACTATTAATGTATCGTAATATATTACATCCGATATATTACGAGCGATGGGATAAAAAAAGTTTCAAGTGCTTCTTAATGAAGTTACACCCGTCGAAACATAATGAAATGTATGCATTTCTGATGGGTACTAAAATGTACATTTTGTAGAAATGCCGCATAAAGAATATCTATTTTTCATTTACAGGGCCACGGAAAAGAATTCCATTACGCAATAATATTGGGAGGGGGGACATTATTTGCGGCATATATTAATTATGTTAAACATTTTCACATATAATAATGCTTAGGTTTATTAGAAGTTACTTCTTGAGTAATAGAAAATGTCTTTCTATACTGCAGAATTAGATATAATATTTTAATCGTTAAACGGTGCAGTTTTGTTTCACTATTTTGAATGTGTTGGAAAGTGTTTCATAATCTATGCTTGACGCATAATTTTTTTGACGCATATTTGAAACTTTTAAATATTTAACAAAAAAAAATTTGCTAACAGAAGCAATATCTCGGAAAAGTTTTATATTATTTAGCTTGTCCTAGTAGTATACTTTTATATTCTAAAAGAAAAAGTTTGCTGTACTATTGCTTAAATAAGAGAATAAGTGCGAAAAACGGACACAAACGTCATTTTGACTACAGATTGTGGCAATATAACCATAAAAATGTAAAATAACAATCCCCCATGGAAACAAATAAATTTTAATTAGAAGATATTGCTATACTAACAATTTATGCCAAAAGACTTTTGGGATGTTGTTGCTTGCCAGAGATATAACACTCCAAGCATATTGACATTTCACTTTTCACGAAAAATGGCATCCACAACCTTGAACTTTGACATTTTCTATAAGCAAGAGAAAATTTTTACCAGGGCATCAAAATTGCACATTTTTTAATGAATATGATCTATTTCAACACAAAAAAATCAAGCAAATCAAAAAATACAGCTATCGCGCTTTCTCTGATTTTCAAGGTAATGGGTTTTAAATACGAATTTTTTCGCATGTTTTCAACGCAACAGAAAATTGAATAGAATTTCCAACTGATAAAATAGTTGTCGCTTTACTTTTCCTTAATTAAAATTATATTTTGCATCTTGTTTATTTTTCCTCAGAAAAAAGTAATTTGTTGACAGCTAAGTAAATGTCGTGCATATTAAACTATTAATCAGTAACTTTGAAAGTGAAGAAGATTTTTTAAATTGAATCCTTTATAATTTAGTTGACCGTTTTCTACTCACAGTACATTTTTTAAAATTATTTTAATTACATTTTTTAAAAATGTTAAATTGTTTGCACAGATGAAAATAGTTTCAAAATTGTGAGATTTTTCTTTAATTTTAAAAGCACAGATGTAAAAATCAATTTCAATTTAATTAGAAGATTTATTAATTTTCAATTTTGAAGACAATGTTTTCTTCATATTTTAATATTAATATAAAAAATTTTAACATTTGGAAAGATGAATTTTAGACAAAATTTTTAAGACAACTCATTTATTACAAAATTATTTTAAATATTGAATTTCTGATTTCGTATTCTAACTTAATAAATCTCTCTTTAGTTATTACGAAATAAAACTAATTTCAATGTTAAAACTGTTGTTAGTTTTCGTTTTTTCAAAAACTAAAACAAAATCACTTCACCTTTTTTCATTCACGTATAAAAACATTTCATATTTATTTACTTAGAAGGTGTCACAAATAAAAATTAAATTAAAGAGTTGACATGTTTCGGTTCATTAATAAGAACCGTATTCATAACATATAAAATCAGTAGAAAATTAAATGACACTGGATATAAATATAATTTAAAAATCAAAACAAAACATTGCGCCCGCTATGATCGTGAATATAGCCATTGCCAACGCGGCATATAAATATAATAAATTTTGACCATATATTAAATTTAAAAAGTAAAAAAATTAAAATTAAAAAAGTAGAAAAACTCAATGACTCTGGATATAAAGGTAATTTAAAACCCCAAAACATAAAATATTGCGCCCTCTATGATCGTGAATAGCCAATGCCATCGCGGTTCCTCCTATTAGACTCATCCTTTAAATATTTATTAAGTAATTCTAACCACAAACTCGGAATGTCAAAAGAATAAGAATCATTACAAACTCTATCCCTCCTAGAATATATCTCTATGGATTCACGGATGATTAATTTTCGGAATAAACTGGAAATGAACACTAATCTACTATCTTTAAAACAAATTTTTTAGCTGAGTTTAAAATGAGGCCTTTTGAAGAGAATATTTTCGCAAAGTTCGAGAAAGTTCCTAAATTTTGGAAGAGGTATGTTGACGATGTGTTTTTAATTTGGGAGGGGGGAGTTGAGTCTTTCATTGTTTTTGTAGATGAAGTTAATAAACTGGATAGGAATATTCAATTTACGTTTGAATTGGAAAATGATCGTGCTATTTCATTTTTAGACGTGTGGCTTATTAGAGAGGGTTCTATGTTAAAAAGGAAAGTTTACAGGAAAGATATAGCTAGTCAGCATATTATTCCATTTTCTGCGTATTCACCCTTTGGGTATAAGTTTTCTACATTCCGGTTCATGGTTAATCGTGCGTTTATTATTTGTTCTGATGAATTTTTGTATGAAGAGTTGAATTATATTTTTAATATTGCTAAGTTGAATGGTTACAAAAAGGATAAAATTAATAAATTGGTTAAAAATTATAGGGATAAAAATAATTCTCAGGTTAATTGTAATTTGGTTGATAATGCCTGTGAGAAGGGGGAAGAGATTGGGGTTAAAAGACTATCGTTTCCTTATATAAAGGGTAATTTTGAGAGGCTTAAAGCTAAATTAAAAAAGTTTAAAATAGAATTAATTGCTAAGCCACCTCCTAAGTTAAAACATCTTCTATACAGAGCTTTTGATCCGGTTCCACAAGATGATCTAGCAGGGGTATATGAAATTCCATATGAGAATGAAGAGGGGGATATTAATTTTTATATCGGTATGACAGGTAGAAAGTTTGGGGTTAGGAAGAAAGAGCATGAATGTGACATAAAATTTGGTAGGGATAAGACTGCGTTATCAAGATTGTTTTTAAAGAGGGGGGTTATAATTTGTTTTAAAGATAGTAGATTAGTGTTCATTTCCAGTTTATTCCGAAAATTAATCATCCGTGAATCCATAGAGATATATTCTAGGAGGGATAGAGTTTGTAATGATTCTTATTCTTTTGACATTCCGAGTTTGTGGTTAGAATTACTTAATAAATATTTAAAGGATGAGTCTAATAGGAGGAACCGCGATGGCATTGGCTATTCACGATCATAGAGGGCGCAATATTTTATGTTTTGGGGTTTTAAATTACCTTTATATCCAGAGTCATTGAGTTTTTCTACTTTTTTAATTTTAATTTTTTTACTTTTTAAATTTAATATATGGTCAAAATTTATTATATTTATATGCCGCGTTGGCAATGGCTATATTCACGATCATAGCGGGCGCAATGTTTTGTTTTGATTTTTAAATTATATTTATATCCAGTGTCATTTAATTTTCTACTGATTTTATATGTTATGAATACGGTTCTTATTAATGAACCGAAACATGTCAACTCTTTAATTTAATTTTTATTTGTGACACCTTCTAAGTAAATAAATATGAAATGTTTTTATACGTAAAACTAATTTCGTTACTTTTTTAAGTTTATTTTTTCAAAGCACTTCAAAATTAATCATTTAAATTTTTATCAACAATTTAACAATCTATCAATAGTTTCAATCGTATAAAAATGTGACGCAATTCATTTCAAAAGTAAACTGTGTGATAGAGTTGGTGAATTTATAATGTTTTTGGTTGGTGCATTATCAAATAAAACAGTTAAAATATTTTTTAGATTTTGAACACAATTTCTAAGAGTTTGATCATTAAGAAGTTAATAGGCAACTATCTATACTATTTAAATTTCATGGCCTAAACTCACTTAAAGTAAGTGTATAACGTATGAAAGTTATATTTGTTGATTCATGTATATAATTATATTTGGAACTCCTTACCAAATACTATCTATCTTTTATTACATGCTTTTTTTTTTAACTTACAATTAATTCTGTTTGCACGCAGCAGTCAAATCTTGTGATTAATTTTTCACTCATTTCCTGTTGACATATATAGTTGGGGAACGTTGAAGTTGCGAGTATGTAAAAGCCTATACAGACTTTTCACTCCGTTGGCTTGGCGGCTTGGCTTAACCGAGACCTAACATGGTTGCAATATCTGGCGTTATAGCTCTCATTTTGGCAACATAATATTAATTTTGAATTGTGTTTGCAAAAATCTTATTTGAAAGATTTTTTTCTTGTCGTTTCATTGAAAGATTAAATATAATTGGTTATTGACAATTTATTATCAAAGCACACTATTTAAATTAGAATAACATACATATTTTCCAAGAACTTTTCATCTTAAAAAATAATGTTTAGAATTAAAATATTTCGAAAGTTAAAAATAAACATTGTTACAATTTAACATCACCTATAGGGTAACATCCCCAGTAATTGGTATGCACCAGTGATTGGCACATTTTACAAACATGTCCTAAAAAAAGATTTATATCCAGTCTTTTAAAAACTCAAGACCATATATCAGTTATATGCTCATTTACGTTAAAGATTATAACTTTGATTTATTTTACAAGATGACAATAGAGCCTAGGAATGAGAAACAAATATGGCTTGTATCAAATTAGCCATTTTGTTGCAAATTCTTCTGCTTTTGCTTAAGGAAGGCATGCTTTTCAATTCATTATTAAATGATTTAAAATATATTTTAAATTTTAATTGACAAAAGTTTTGTTTAGTTAAAAAGGGTTACTTTAATTGTGTAAAAGTATTTTCGGCACAAATATTTGGATTTCTAAATTAATGGTAGTTGCCAATTAATGGTGCTTCAATTTTGCTAGTTCCAAGTAATTGGCACTTATTCCAATTACAAGGAATTCGTAAGGAATTTGAGATTAAACCATTTATTTTGGAAGTACTTTTAAAATTATAGACTAATTTTGTTTATCATTTGTTTTTATTTGAAAATATAAATTTTATCAGTAATTGGAATCGATCAAAGCTTCATATGACAATTACTGGGGACAGCATGACAATTACTGGGTATTAATGTAAGTATATTGTATTGTTTTAAAATGTTCACATTTCAGACTAATATGCTGATTTCTTACTCTCAAAAAGCTGAAATATGGCATCTTCATCTACAGTAAATTAATTTAAAGCGATTAAACCCAATGCAAAATGTAAAGTGTTTTTTAATATAAACATATGCCAATTACTGGATCACAAGGTGTCATACATTGGTGCTCTAGGTGCCAATTACTGGTGATTTCAGCAACTTTTTATAAATATATTTTTATAAAAATACTTTTTCAATTTTTTTTTGCTTTTAGTGGGGAAAATAGATGCACAGATATGCATTCTTTGATTTAAAAATATTTCCAAGTAAATAGCTTATTTCTTTGTAATGAAAATTTAAGTAAGTTTAACGACAAATTCTTAATGTGTCAATTACTGGGGATGTTACCCTATATTTTTTTAATTATTTTGTAAAGGAATCGCAATTCTTTCTTTGATAAATGTGTTGTTAATAATCAGGTTTAAAGTTATATGTATGTAATGTGTACCAGGTATCTAACATTGCTCAATGTGCAATTTTGAAGAAACACACGAATTCCCATTTGTATTTTATATAAAATCTATTCATATTTTTTTTAATTGCGATGAGAAAACATACTATTAAAACAAAAAGATTTTAGAACGAGTATGATTATGGTTTGCAGACTTTATCACTTTTTTTAAATTTATTTACAAAAAGGAGACTATAAAGAGGACATAAGATAAACTATTAATTTTATGGTTAATCAAAACATCCGCGCAGGAAATTTTTTAAAGCATGCCAATAAAAAAAGCTATTTCAAAATTTAAAGCACAGAAAACTAATAACAATAATAATAATAATGAAAAAAAATATTAAAACGTGAATTTCTACTGGCATTAAAAGGATGAAAAATAAGAAAAAGAAAGAAAAATAAGAAAAATGAACAATAATTTCATTTTCGATAGGGAAAGCTACCTTCCTAAAATCCTGTTTAAGATACATTTAAAAATATTGAATGTAAAAAGGAAAACAAATCTAAAAGAAAACAAATTATAGAATGTATACACTATAAAAATATGTAAAATAAACTTTTCAGATTTTTATAATTAATATTTTTTCTTTATTTGTTATTCAATCCCATATTCACGTTAAAACTTTTGTATTATATTAGTATAATTATGCAGTTTTTTTTCTAATTTGCCTATTCTAACCATAAATAGCAATTCGTTGAATGGATTCCGGCAGCACTTAAGTAAAGACTTAGGAACTGATATGCCTGTGGTCCGCAGCCTTCACAACATATTTTAAAATGGAGACTATAAAGATGACATACGCTAAACAAATAATTTTACTTAAATCAAAATATCCGCGCAAGACTTCTTTTAAACATACCAATGTGAAAAGCAATGTAAAAAACAATAAAAAATAACTTTAAAATTTAACAATTAAATAATATTTAACATTCAGAAATAAATTTCTTTCAGGATTTTAAGAGAAAAGAAAAAAGTAAATCAAGAAATAGTATTAAACAGGAATTTTTTTAACAAGTATTTCTTTTTTCAATTATTTAGACCCCCTAGAGAGATTTCGTAGTTTTGAAATTTGGATTACTATATGTGAATTGGGCATTGTTTCTTTTTCTTTTTAATTCAATGCCTAGTGGGGGATCGTGAGGTCAATTTAAAATTTTAAAAATAAAATTAGTATCTCATAAACCAATCGAAATAAAATTTTCACACTTGAAATGCATGTAGTATAAACAAAATTAATAAATGCGTTTCTCATAACCTTTCAAAATTCAACACCTAACGGTGTAAAATGGGGCAGCTTATTTCATATGCCCTCCGTTTCCGAGAGCCAGCGCAAAAACACTGCTTAAAGTTAAACTGACAGTACTAATGTTAAAACTACTTAAACTTAACGATGATTACTCAATTATAGTTTGATTTTTTATAGAAAATCCAGTTTCAACTTCAACAAGAAGTATTTGTTAAAAAGTACTAAAGGCAGGGTTATCATAATAGCGTTAAAATTCGACAAATTACTTGGCGGTAAAACTCCCATTTAAATCAATTAATTCATGCTTCTACTTTTTGGGCAATTTTGTGAAAGCAAGTTTTATTTATTTATTTATTTACTTTTACATTTATTTTTATTTATCCATCTTACTTTAACAGAAAAAAAATATTTTACGGTTTATGAATATACATATGTAGTGTATCTTTGCGTTTTAAGTTACAGTTTAAATACAGTGGAGCATTGTTTATACGGCGCTGAAGGGACTACCGAAAAACGTCATATAAACGATAATGTCGTATAATCGATTTTCACTTCTAAAACTTGAATTAATTTTGTTTTCACTTAATTTTAATGTATAGCGTCTTTATTTACATACATTTATAAATTCAACAAACATATGACAAAAAAATGGGAGGGGGGAGATACAGTAAGCAATTTAAATGCATCACCAAAAAGTACCGAAATTTAGCTCCCTCTGAATATTTCTAACCTTCTATGATTTATTTTACAAATTACTCTCTATTTCACAAAAGTTCCAATTGTAAGCGTCCCTTAAATTATTAGAATTTCTTGTCCGATAAATCGGTGCTTACTTTCGGTACATTACGGTAGACTTACTATTTCATTTGATCATTTTATGTAGAGAAAAAAAAAATGCCTATGGATGTTTGACGTGATTGATTGAGGTGGAGGTATAATTAATGATTTGTGCAATGAATTAAGGGTTTGAAAAGTATTTCCACTGGTATTGTAGCAAAGAAAATAAGTTCTTAATGTTTCGATACAATTCGCGAAATTTTTTACTATCATAACTTTTACATTCGAATTCTTTCAAAATGTTAATTTTTTCTTTTACCAAGATGGACTTGCGTTTTTAAGACATGTCCGAGAAAGCTGTGGCCGAAACAGTACGAAAAGTGAACAATTTAAAAAACTTGATTTGTACTCTTAGCGCACTGATCAGCAAAAAATGTGCCGTGCCATGTAAAAATAAAACAGGTCAGGAAAGTTTACCATCTCCGGCCCTCACAAAAAGAATAATCCCTCCTATTTTTCTTGACAATTCCCACACTAGTCCACGTTGTTATTGTTATCGTATAGATGAGGTTTATTTAAATATATTCTTTGGTGTCATCCATAGCTGGGATTCCGTCTGTTATTAAAATTCCCAAGAAAAATAAACACAAAAAAAAAGTTTACAAATAGAAAAAACGACGTATGAACGATTTTATGCGTCGTATAAACGATACATTTTTGCATTCAAACAAAAAGGAATGAATTTGGACTACACTAAAACACCTTTTAAATGTAAGCGTCGTATAAATGATCGTCATATAAACGATGCTTTACTGTAAATATTTTTGTTACTTTATTTAATCTTAGGCAAGATTTTTAATTAATTAAATTTTATTTTATGCATCGTTATTATGTATTGCATAACGGGTTTTTTTTCTGATGCTTTCAAAAAGAGGCATTTTTACTTAATTATAAAAATAAAGAATCCTACTTTACTACATGTTTTGAGCTTGCAACAGATGTTTCAGACATGAAACTTCTCATAAATTTTGGGGGCAACAGAAAATTGAAACGAAATTTATGTGTAGAAAAATATTCATTGCCTTACTTTTTTTTTATTAAAATTTTCACTCGCTGGAGTTTTTTATTTTTCTTCGTAAACTATGCTTCTTTTTTTTCTGGTAACAACTAAATGTCAAACATAATATAGTCAAATATTGAAATACTCACCAAATAACTCTGAAAGGTAAAGGGACTTTTTAAAGTAAATATTTTATTAGTTTTTTAATCTCTTCATACTAGTAATCCATCCTTTATTCTTTTATTTAACACTTTTAAATCTAGTTATTAAATTGAACATATTACTGACATTTATTAAATCATGTGCATAGGCAAATGTATAGAACTTGTGAGACTTTTGTTAAACTTTCGTTGCATTTGTAGAGAAATAAAAAAAATAGTTAACAAATTTAAATATTAATTTGCATGAAAGCTGGCCTTTTTTTCATAGTTAAATATAAATGTTAATAAAAAGATAATTGGAGAAGCCGCATTTTAAATGTCATTTACATAAACAACTTCAGCACACTGTAAATAAAATGCATAATTTTTTCAGAAACAATTGTACTTATTACAGAAAAAACTGTAAAAAAGAAAAGAAAAAAGAAACAGATTTCTTTGTAAATTAAATGGTTTTCCACTGTCACTTTCCAATAACTTTTTTTTTCTTTGCAGAGAATTACACAGCTATATTAATTGTTTTATGTGATGATTTTTTTTCAACTTTTTACTTTTGTTTATCATTTTGGAATTTTGTTTATCATTTTGGAAGATGATAAAGCTCACTTTATTTCTTACATAATAAAATTTATTTTATTTTTTAAATATTTTTTAATGTTTTTAATTTTAGAATTTGCATTACAAATTGTCTATCAAATGTTTCTATAATAAACACACACGGTTTCCCAAAAAGGTTAAAACGAGATTGATAACGATTCTCATTATAAGATTTTTTTCTTATTTTTCTTATACACTGTAAAAAAAATCTGTAAAGTTACTAAAAGTTTTCTAGGAAACTGGGATTCTTAGAATTTTTTATGTAACGGCAACAGGAAAAATGCATGTAACAGATACAGATTTGCAAAGAAAATCAAAAAATCTGTAATATTACTAAGAATTTTTCAGGAAACTGGGATTTCTAGATTTTTTTTATGTAACGGCGACCCAGGTTTCAGGTAAAATTTTAGTAAGATAACTGTAATTTTAGTAGTTTCGTTTGTAAAGTTACAGATTTCTGTAGCTTTACAAAATTTACTTTTGTGGATTTACATCTTTTTGTTTCTCTTTTTCTCTGTACAGATGAAATATTAGTAATCATACAGATTTTGGTAACTTTACATCTGTAGGATTACAGTTTTTTTTTTTTTTTTTTTTTTTTTTTTTTTTTTTTTTTTTTTTTTAACAGTGTACAGGATGATTATTGATGAATATACCCAACTTTATAGGGCTATTAAAATATAACAAAAAAGTACACCCTTGTTTCTTATTGGAAATCAGAAATAACAGTTGAAAATTAAAATTGAACACATATATATGTATTCAGTGTGATCTTCTTTCAGCAACAGAAAGTTATCAAAGCAGTACGATACTCATACCATACTTTTCTCAACATCTTTTTAAAGCATACCATTTGGAAAATGGTTGTTTCTGTCGGTCAAGAATAGAGATATCTGACACATATCTATAACTTTGTGATGTCCGGATTTTGTTTGTTTTCTGGTTCGTCCATGTTCCATGTCCAGAAATGGAATACTTTTGTTGCCACGATGACCAATACAAAAGTATAAAAAACTACAAAAAAAGTAATAACTCAAAAACAAATTGAGATGCAGTTTTCAAACAAATTGCATTTAAAAATAATTTTTCTCCTATATTACGGTAAAAAAAATTAAAAATGTGCGATGGTTAGAAATTTTAAAAATTGCAATCCCGAAAATTGTAAAACTGAAATTTCATTTCAAATTTGCTTATTACTGATCCAGTAATAATGTTTAATGCATGGCTTACGTAATATAGAACTACGTTATTACGTAAGTCACTTTTGATCCTGTTAAAAAGGATGTTTATTATTTATTTATTTATTTATTTATTTATTTGCGATATTCTTTGCATTTAGAAGAATTTAAATTTGAATGGGAAAATAAATTTCGTTGTTAATAAACAAAAAAGCTACAAAATGAGTAGGCTCAAATTATCAGATATGAAAAAAAAAACGAATCCAAATAAAGACGTTGTATATAAGGTCGTCTTTGAAAGCAAAATAAATATAGTTTAAAAAAACTAAAAACCACGCTTTTAAAGTAATCAAACTAAAAAGTGGAAAGTAAATATAGTTTAAAAAAACTAAAAAACACGCTTTTTAAGTATATCAAACTAAAAAGTGAAAAATAATTCGTACTATAAGCTGAAAAGAAAAATAGATGAAAAATACTATATTACTATAAAATCATTGTTATTATAAGAATCAATTAATAAGCGATAAATAAAATTATCGTGGAAAAAAGCGTGGGGTGCTCCATCTATCATGCTCCTTCTATCAGTTCTTAAGAAGCACCCCACGCTTTTTTTCCACGATAATTTTATTTATCGCTTATTAATTGATTCTTATAATAAAAATGATTTTATAGTAATATAGTATTTTTCATCTATTTTTGTTTTCAGCTTATAGTACGAATTATTTTTCACTTTTTAGTTTGATATACTTAAAAAGCGTGTTTTTTAGTTTTTTAAACTATATTTACTTTTCACTTTTTAGTTTGATTACTTTAAAAGCGTGGTTTTTAGTTTTTTTTAACTATATTTATTTTTCACTTTTTAGTTTGATTACTTTAAAAGCGTGGTTTTTAGTTTTTTTAAACTATATTTATTTTAAAATTTACAACGAAAGGACATCGATCCAAATCACTTTTTTGGTCGACTCTGGTTAATTTAACCATGCATCTCGAATCCTATTAAGAATGTATAAAAAAAATTCTTCACATTATGAAAGACAACATTTTTTGCCAGATATAGCCAAATTTGGAGACATTCTTTCATTTGGCACCAAATACGTGTTGTGTCTTTCGTAATCTTAACAGTCAATTTTTCGACCAAATGTCGCCAATATTTTGTGAAATATTGCCAACTTATTGGTTGCTGCCATTTTCTCATGACCCTGACCCGTATTACCCAAAATGACCCACTAATCAAATTTGATCAAACATGTGACTTAGCTCAAAGGTCTCCAGGTAATCAAAAACAGTAGAATATAAAGTTGAATCAAAATCGTTTAAGCCGTTTCTTAGATAAAATTAGCTTGATAGCATTCATCAATAAAGCGAAATGGCCCACTAATATAATTTTGCTTAACTTGCGACTCTGCCCAATAGTCTTCTCGTGACAAAAGACGTTTCGTTACAAAATTTAGGTAAAATTGATTGAATCGTTGTTATATATAATTAGAATAACCCTAACCCATTATGACCCAAAATGACCCATTAATCGAATTTTCGCGAGCATGTGTTCTGGTCCAATGGTTTTCTCTTGCCCGAGAGTATCATAATACAAAATATAGTCAAAATGGTGAGAGACATTTTCTACATAAAATTAGCATGACCCATCAATAACTCACAAATGACCCTTATAATCAAAATCTCTCAAACATGTGATTTAGCCCATTAGTTTCCTCGTGTCTAAAAATTGTTACATACAAAATTTCGTTAAAAACGATCCAGCCGTTCTTTAAATATAAATAGCTTGACCCAGACCCTTTATGACCCATTAATCGAAATTTCTCGAAAGTGTGACCTAGCCCAATAATTTTCTTGTGACAAAAAAATCTTATATACAAAATTTCGTTAAAATCGATTCACCTGTTCTTTAGATGTAGCTTGACATGATCCATTATGGCCCATCATGACCCACAAATGATCATTATAGTCGAAATCTCTCAAACATGTGATTTAGCCCATTAGTTTCCTCGTGTCAAAAAACTGTTCATACAAAATTTCGTTATAATCGATCACGCCGTTCTTTAAATATGAATAGCTTGACCCAGACCCTTAATGACCCAATATGACCCATTAAAATTTTTTCTCGAACATGTAACCTAGCCCAATATTTTTCTCGTGCCCGAAAACCATAGAATGCAATTTTTAGTCAAAACTGCGTGAGAAAATCTTTAGATAAAAATAGCATGACCCACAATGATCCCAAAAATGACCCACTAACCGAATTTTCATGAACATGTTACCTAACCCAATGGTCTTCTTGTAATCCAAAACGATAAAATATAAAATTTGGTCAAAATCGTGAGAGCCGTTTTTTAGATAAAAATGGCTTGACCATAATGACCCAAAAATGACCCATTAATCGAAATTTTTCGAACATGTGACCCAGCCCGATAGTTTTCTCGTGCCAAAAAACTGTTACATACAAAATTTCGTCATAATCGATCACGCCGTTCTTTTAATATATAAATAGCTTGACCCAGACCCATAATGACCCAATATGACCCATTAAATTTTTTTCTCGAACATGTAATCTAGCCCAATATTTTTCTCGTGCCCGAAAACCATAGAATGCAATTTTTAGTCAAAACTGCGTGAGAAAATCTTTAGATAAAAATACCATGACCCACAATGACCCACTAACCGAATTTTCTTGAACATGTTACCTAACCCAATGGTCTTCTTGTAATCCAAAACGATAAAATATAAAATTTGGTCAAAATCGTTAGAGCCGTTTTTTTAGATAAAAATGGCTTGACCCAAAAATGACCCACTAATTGAAATTTTTCGAACATGTGACCCAGCCCGATAGTTTTCTCGTGCCAAAAAACTGTTACATACAAAATTTCGTTATAATCGATCACGCCGTTCTTTAAATATAAATAGCTTGACCCAGACCCTTAATGACCCAATATGACCCATTAAAATTTTTTCTCGAACATGTAACCTAGCCCAATGATTTTCTCATGCCCGAAAACCATAGAATGCAATTTTTAGTTAAAATTGCTTGAGAAAATCTTTAGATAATAAAGAAAATCTTTAGATAATAAGAAGAGTTACAAACCCACAAACTCACATACAGGTGAAGGTAATAAAAAAGCGTGTTAAAAACGACATTTGATTATCGATTTGACATCGATTAGAAATGTGCGAAGATCACGAAAAAGGAAATAAATGTTATGTTAAACTAATTAATTGTAAAAAACAATGTTTTGTGTGTGTGTATTGGGGGGGGGGGGGGCTTATGTTTGTTCCATCGCTAATCAAGAACTTAGGAAAGAGATATCTGAAACCATGAGCGGGGGACGAGTGAATTATCCTACCACCTCGATATCGTTTGTGTTTCCGGGGCTCATATTGAACAATTATAATTATGCTGAATTGGAACTTTCAATTGTTATTTTTCATTTCAATTAACAACAGGATTTTATTCATTTATTTATTTAGTGTATTCTTTTACTAGTCCTGTGAAGTTGGGACAGTCAGTTATAATCTCCCTGTATTTTTATTTTACTTTGTTCGGTTCTGTTACTTTATTACATTTTTATATGTTTTATTTATGTTTAAAAAACTTCTTAATTTTAGGAAGAATACTTTGGAATTTGCATTACAATTTCATATCAATTGTTTCAAGACTAAATGTACATAATTTTCTTACAAAAAAACAAAAAAAATGAAACGTGGTTGGTTACAGTTCGGATAAGTTTTACTTTTTTATAACACGTTTTATTACTTTTTTATTATATTTTTATTATGTTTTTTAGTTTTTCATTAGTTGATTTAAATTTGTTAAATATTTTTTTTCTTTAGCTTTTATTTTTTGAAAGAATTTTTCAAAATTTCCTTTACAACTGCATATAGATTGTTTTTACAATAAACATATATGGTTTCCCAAATGATTAAGACGAGAATTCATGTCTATTCTAAGGATAAGTTTGGCTTTTTATAATCCATTCTCGCATGTATTTAATACTAAAAAATCCATTCTTCTACGATCAAGTTCTGATACTTTAAATTTATGAAATGTAGAATCTTTTCAACACTAAAAACACTAAGTGTTTTTAGTGCCAGATAGTTTCATATTTTAATAAAATTCAAAGCATCATAACTCGACTAGTATCGATCGTAGAAGAATAGATTTTTTACTGTTTTACTTGTAAGTATTGAGAAAACTTCTTAAAATTAAGGTATCCAAGAACTATATAAAATTTCAAAAGTTTAACCTCTCGTAAATTAATAGCAAAAGTATTTTCATCAACATAACCAGAAATCCCTCTCTTTCATGCATTTTGGTAATTAATTTTCTTTGGGTATCTCCAACGGGTAAATAATTGAATATATGAATTAGATATATCCTTACAGGAAACGTTTAAAGTTTTGGGATATAGATTAAATAAAGATAATGATTTCTTTTCCTTCGCTGGTACATTTTTGCATCACCAAATCAAAGAATTTCACTGATTTTTAGATTGCTAAAGAATTTTCCAATATTTACAGAACATAAAATTTCAGCGTATTAAACATATGTTTTACTATTAAGAAATTCTGGCACCAATAAGAAAAAAATATCAATGAGATGGGACCCGTCCAATATCGATGAAAGATATTGTTTGCAGAAGGAACTGTTTCATTGAATTTATAATAAACGTACAAAATATATTACAATAAAATCCATCTTGCATTGATTAGTCTAACTTAACATAAACTAACCAAACTATTTTCTTCATCTCAAAATTTACATACGCAATTTTCATATACATATGTGTCATTAAATATATATTTTAATGCACAAAAGTTCATCCATAAATATCTTTCTAAATTTAAAATCACGTTTGTCTGGTACAACTTTTCACGTGAAAAAATTTGCATTCTTGAATTAAAATTCTAATCTCAATACGATGAGCAAAAAGTGTTTTAGTTGCATTCATTCTAAAGCATTTCGTTTTATTAAATAAAACGAGTCGTATTTGACAAATGAAATTGTTTAAAAGAGCTTATAGGCTGGATTTATAACAAAATCACAAAAATAATTACAATATTTAATCTGGCTCAACCCTTAAAACAGATATTTTTAAGTAAAGTTTAATTTTAACTTTTCAAGTTATTGAAAAATTGAGTTTTATTCCTATAAGTAATCGATGAAGTGTAATTGAAATAAGAAATTATGAAGTTATTAATTGAGAGTTTGATATTTTATACTACGTACTGAAAAATCAGCAAAAATTGCGCCACTATGCATCAATTATAATTCTTTTTGCAACGAAATCTAAAAGTAACGCCTTTTTCATCATCACAAAATTACACATCATGTCTCATGAATTTCATATACATTTTCACTAATTTAAAAAAATATTTTAAAGTTAAATATATTATTAATAAATATCTTCTCAAGCTTGATGTCACGTTTGCTAATTACAATTTTGCATATAAACATTCGCATTCATGACTTGATGTAATAATCTTTGGTCTTACAAAATCCAGAAATATATTTTTAGATGCATTCGTAGTGAAATATTTACTTTTGCCACAGAAAATACTTATTTTATTTTTACTATGACGTCAGTTTCATTTTTTAAAGCCCCCTGAGATTAGTGTCTCAATCTCAATGTCAAAGGAGTGGACAAAATATTGAAATATAACAGCTATATGTGTAAAAACGTGTTTTTATTAAATAGTGACATCATCTTCTGTTCAAAATTTTTTTTTAAATGTTATATTTAATTGTAATACAAAAATGACATCCATTATGATATGGTAATTAGTAATTACTATTGTTTCCTTTCTCTTTTCAATAATGGAAGCAACCCGACTGCTAGCAAAGTGAAAAAATTTCATAAAGGACTTTTAACATTAAAATTGAAATATAAAAATGGGATTGTTTTTAAAAATAATGAGTGCGGGCATACCTAAAAACAAACTGCTTTTATTTAATATAATAATTATCAAAATCGGTTTCATAGAAAGCTCAAGCTAGATAATTAATAAAACAGCCTTGATTTTTAAATGTATAAATGATAGTTTATTTTAAATAGAAGTCATTTTCACTCACTAACGTATTTCGCGTAACCTTTCAAACTCAGTATAATCGGGATGGTAAAATATTGAAATGTAACGACTTTGTGAAGGAAAATGCATGCATTATCTGTTCAAACTCTTTAAAAAAGTTATTTTTATTCGCACACACAAAATGACTTCAATAAAGAGAAATAAAACTATTTTTCTTATTTTCTCTGCCAACACAACCGAAGCAATACGATTGATACCCTTTTGACGAAGTTCGATAAAAATTAAAGTTAAATTTAAAATCGGAAAATGGAAATATTGAACAAAAAAAATACCTAGTGCAGGCATATCTACATATTAACAACTTTCATTTAAAAAAAAATAATTAGCAAAATCGGTTTAGTAAAAAAACTCAGGGCAGACGAGAGCTTTGTCTTTTAAATATATCTGTAGATAATTTTGAAGATTCAAAGTCGCATCCTTATGTAATGCCTCTGTATAAAATATAAAATATCTCTTTTATATTATTATTTAAAATTCTTAATCAAACATAAATTCTATTGTTGTCTTACTTTAAAAACAAAATATGTTATTTTACAATTAAAAACCTTTTGTTTACGAGTTGCCAGATTTTATTTAAAATATGTATATCACTACGTTTTATATTCAAAGAATAATAAGTACATTGGATGCGCTATTACATCCCAGAAGACGGCTTAAATTCATGATATTATATTTTTATGCATCGTCACAGTATATTGGTGAATAAATTTACTTCTGTTATTTTTAAAGGTATTTTTTATTTATTTATTACAATAGCAAAGTCCTACAATATTTTTTGCCTCAGAACCTGCAAAAAATGCTTAACTAACACGAAATTTATCAAAACTTTTGGATTCAAAAGAGAATTGAAAGGAAATTTATAAAGAGCGTTGTCGCTTTACTTTTCGTTAATTAAAATTAGATTTTTCATGCGTTTTATTTTTCCTCGGAAAAATGTTTTGACGTCATAGCTTTTCTTTTTCTTAATTTAAATTTGATTTTTTGTATTTTTTATTTCTGCCGGAAAAATGAACCAGTTCTAAATAAATGTCAGTTGTATCAAAATATTCAGCAAATAATTTTAAAAGACTAAGAATAGTTTTTAAAAGCATTCTTTAGCAATTTTTTATTGTTTTATTTAAATCTTTAAAACATGGTTATTCAATTATATAGATAGAATAAAACACTTCATAAATTATGAGATAGAGCTTTTAATTTGACTGCTTAAGTATCCCAGTGTGTTTCAATTTATTTAGCAGTTTCAGTAGCTATTAATTTTGAAGAACGCAATTTATTAATTTTGAAATGGCATCATGAAGATTAAACAAGTTGGAAACTGCACGTGAGGCGTAGCAAATGAGGTGCGTACGTACGATAACGGAGTTTTTTAAATATTCAGATCTTGCTATTAAAATAGACAGTACTTCGGATACAGTGTAGGGGTCGAAATCCTTTTTGTGCTCCTGTAAATATAAAGGAAGTAACTTTTATTACGCCTTAGCAACGTACGTCAATTTCATAAAATTTGAAATAGTTTAAAATAATTAAAACACGCCCCAAACAATGTTTCACTGTATAGCATTATGTAGTGGAATACTTTTGTGTGGCCCTGTAATTTAATAGTAAGTATTCTTTGCATCACAGATTGTACAGAATGTATATTTTAGTACATATATAATTCATAGGTTCATGTCAATTTTATTATATTCGAATGAGTGTTAACACCATTAAAATTCATTTGAAGCTTTTATCCCCATTGACCGTAATGTAACGGAATACTTTTGATTGACCTATAATTGACCTGTAATTGACCTATACGTCCCATTTTCATAAAATTTGAAATGGATTGACAAAATTAGGTACTAAATATATAGGTTAAATTTCAAACGATTACAATGCATTTGAAATTTTTTCCCCATTGACCGTATGTAACGAAATCCCTTTGATTGTCCCTGTAATTGATCTATGCATCCGATTTTTATAAAATTTGATATGACTCGACAAACTTATGCAATACTCATGTATTTTAAATTTCAAATGATTCGGTTGTGTAATTTTTGCGTTGTTATATGAGGACAGACAGACGGACAGACGGATGAATTGAACGACAACTATAGGTGCTACGTATTTACATAATTACGAACGCACCTAAAAAAGAAAAGTTTTAAGCTGCATTGTCTTGAAGCAATTGAATTAATAGATTGTTATTTTAATTGTCTTTTGTTTTGATTTTTCCACTTCTTTGGTTTTCAATCTTTATTGTATATTATGTAGTAAAGTTTATTTTATTTCTTATTTGTTTTTCCTTGAATTTTTTTATTTCGATGAATAAATCTAAGTTTAATTATTATGTTATAATGTTTATTTTATTTCTTACTTATTTTTGAAACGTTTATGGTTTCAGGATTTACATTTCAGTATTCCGCATTTACATTTTCGTCAATTTTGTTATAACCTATCCTTTATTTCTGCCATAGATATAGACATATATATGAATAATATTATAATTGTATATTATATGAATAGTGGTCTCCAATTTCTCGTTCTTATTTGGTACATATTTTACATAGTAAAATGTATTACTTCTAGTGTTTTTATAAACTGTGACCTACATTTTTTTGTACTTATTGCGTATCATCAACACTGTAAAATTACAGCGTATCAATTAAACTCATTCCGTAATTAGAATGGCCCTGATGTCTTTTATATCTAGTGGAGGGTATGCGGTGATAAACGTCATTAAATTTTCGGGATTTTATAAAAGAATATCCTTATTCCCTTCGCAGCTATACGAGGGTTGATATTTATATTTCTGGCTTAGGCAACAGAAAGCATTATTAGGCGATCACAGGGAATTCGAAATGAAAGTTTCATATTTTTTAACCATAAATGCTTCAGAACGATTTGCGATTTTAGCTTGATTTGTGTTATTTAGAGTAAATTTAAAAAATTATCTTACGGGAAAAATGGGATTGACTCATGAACATTTTAGTGCGATTACTTTTCATAACATTCAACATGGATTGAAAGACGAAATGAATATTTCCAGCTGAGCGAAAAATTGCCCAGGCCGGGAATCGAACCCGGATACTTGGCTTACAAGGCCAATGCTTTACCTGTTAAGCTATCTGGGCGATATCCGGCTAGGATTTTTCGCTCAGATAACCTTATTGGTCGTAACATTTCCAACTGAGCGAAAAAACACATCCATCGTCATATAGAGTTCCATTAGCTGCGGTTTATTCTACCAAGCTGTCTAAATGACTGACCAGATGTTACGACCAATAAGGTTATCTGAGCGAAAAATCCCAGCCGGCTATCGCCCAGATAGCTTAACAGGTAAAGCATTGGCCTTGTAAGCCAAGTATCCGGGTTCAATTCCCGGCCTGGGCAATTTTTCGCTCAGCTGGAAATATTCAATTCGTTTGATTACTTTACCAATCAGTTTGATTGTGTTAAAAATAATGGATTGAAAGGACAAGAGAGCTTGCATGAATCTAATTCTTTATATATCAATAAAGCACATTCTACAGCACTATAAAAAACTGGTATAACGAATTCAATCTTGGTCAATGTTCACTTCAGTACGCATTTCGTGAAGATTATCTAAAATCTGTTGTTGTGCTTAAAAATATCAATGCTGTGCTTGAGCTAATAAAGCAAAATCTTCATGTGACATACTAAGAGATTTGGGGATTTTTGGACATTAATATGACAAGGATCAATAAGATATTATATGAAAATTTAGAAGTAAACAAAATATTGTTCGTGTTAGATCCCGCATAATTTGACAAACACTCAAACGACGGCTTCGATTAGTGCAAGGAAATGTTGAAAAGATATGTTCAAGGTTCATCAAAGGCTGTGTATAACATCTATGTAGATGCTGAATCATGTATCTATGCATATGATACGGAAACAGAACAGCAATAGATTGATGAGTCTTCCTAGATGAGCTGAATCCAAGAAAAATTGCTCGAGAAAGAAGCACATCAAAGCAAATGGTTGCCTGTTTCGTCGATATTACAGGTCACATGGCGACAGTGGTGTTAGAGTAATGTAGGACTGTCAATTCTGAATGGTGCACAATCATTTGTTTGCCAAAAGCCTTCGGAGAATTTCGAAAAATTAGAAGAACAAACGAATAATTCTTCATCATGGCAATTCGAGCACTCATCACCGTCTGAAACAGAGAAATTTCTGAAAGATCAAAACATTGAATTGATAGGTCATCTGCCGTATAACCCTTATTTGGCACCCAATGACCTTTTAATTCCCTCACATTAAAAATAAATTATATGGACAACGATTTTTGATACCCAAAGAAACGGTTGATGCATTCAAAATGCATATTTTGGAGTTACCTTAATCGGAGTGGAAACCGTGTTTCGAAAATTGTTTCAAATGCATTCAAAAGAGTATTGATAATAATGGAGAACACTTTGAGAGACAATAAATCCATTGTCGATCATAAATATTTGTTTTTTCATTACTAGGCCAGAAATATGAGTAGCAACCCTCGTATCATATACTCTCTATCTCTACCGCATATCATCTGCTTTCTTTTTACATCACTGGTTTCCTTCCATCTACAATAAAGAAAGAATTATGATATCATATCATATCTGTGTGTATGAGTGTGTCTGTTCGTAGTGGTCTGGAGAAACTGCTGCACGTAGAGCTACAAATTTGGCAGCACGGTACCTCTATATTATTAGTTATGCACCTCGAAGCCTGATTTTAGATTTTTTTAAATAATTTTCTTTTTTATGAAATTTTGTATGCGATTTTTAAGATCTTTCGAGGTCCAAATATCCTGATTTCCTTTCTCATTTTTAGGTGCGTTCGTAATTATGTAAATACGTAGCACCTATAGTTATCGTTCAGTCAGTCCGCCTGTCTGTCCGCCCGTCCGTTCGCATGTAACAACGCAAAAACTACACAACCAAATCGTTTGAAATTTACAAAATATATTTTTACATAATTTTATCGAGTCATTTCAAATTTTTTGAAAATCGGATGCATAGATTAATTACGTGGATAATCAAAATTATTCCGTTACATTACGGTCAATGAGGAAAAAAGCTTAAAATGCATTTTAATCGTTTGGAATTTGAAATAAATAATTATTACATAATTTTGTCGAGTCATTTCAAATTTTATGAAAATATTCGGATGCAGAATTCAATTAAAAAGACAATCAAAAACATTTCGTTACATTACGGTGAATGGGCAGAAATGTTTCAAATGTATTTTAATAGTGTTACAATCATTCGAACATAATAAAATTGATATGCATCTATAAAGTACATATTATAATACACATTTTGCATTAATCTGTGGTGCAAAGAACATTTGTTATTGATTTACAAGGCCACACAAAAGTATTCCATTACGTAATAGTATAGGGAGAACATTGTTTGGTACGCATTTTAATTGTAATTAACTATTTACAATTTTATGAGATTGATATTTTTAAAACTTCGTTATCGTATGAACGCACCTCATTTGCTAGGTTTCGCGTGCAATTTCCAACTTGTTGTTTTAGTATTATTAAATGAAATATTTTATCAAATATTAACGCTGTTTTCAGATTACTTTAACAACTAAATAATTAATAATTATACATGCTTTCAACATATAATTTACTACTGACATATAATAAGTATTTTTTTCGTGGTAGTTATGAATTGTTATGTGAATGAAATTATTATGAATTCGATATATAGTAACAGTTAAGTTTATAATTAAAAAAATATATATCTCCATGTCTTAAATTTTAAGTTAAGGAAATAATTATATATTTATATGTAATATTGCATGCTGGTTTTATTTTTACATGTCCTAAAACTAAAAAAAGGAGATTTTTTGTTTACAACATTTCACTCGTGACAAAATTATAATTTAATAGTTGACTTATAATTTGTTCTGCATATTTGAGACACAGAATTTCTTGCATCTTTCTGATGCAACAGAAAATTCTAATAAAGTTTGTAATTAGGAAAAAAGTACCTTATTTTTTCTTAATTAAAATTCTCACTTTCCATATTTTTCTAATTTTCCCCGAAAAATTAACTAAATAAATACAGCTTGGTTGATGACAACTAAATAAATGTTGTATACATAAAAATATAAAAATATTCAGAAAATTACTTTTAAAGATAAGAAAAACTTTATTTTAAATGAATCCTTTAACATATTTTTATTTTTCCCTCACATTCTAGTACATTTTTTTCACACAATTATTTATAAGGAGATTATTATACTGTTTGCATAAAGACTAAAACATAGAGCACAAATTATGAAACATTTGTTTAATTTTGAAAGCGTTAGAAGAAAAAGAGAATTTAATTTTTTAAACCTATTTTAATAGCTAGGAATTTTGAAAGACGTGCTCTTTCAAATTAAAATGTTACTGTGAAAAACATTAGCACTTGAAAAATACTTTTAAAATGTGGTTTCTCCAAACAGCCATCTACAGGATAAATCATATTTATTCTTATACATGTTGTTTCACAATTAGACCGACAAACTTGCCGAAGATGCAAGGAGCACAGAGATGACTCGGAATTACATTATATATGCTGCTAATTTAAACGCAATTTACTCCAAATGTATATTTGGCACATGTATCCCTTGGCTTCTGAGGTCATCATATATATATACAGGGTGATTCATAAAAGATGGGCAGAACTTTAAGGGGTTATAGTACACTTAAAGACAAATAATATTAAATAGGAGACTAAGGGTCCCAGACGTATTCCCAAGGAGATAGGGGGCATTAAAGTTTAAGGTCCGAAATTTCAAATGATTATAAAAAATGGAAAAATTGGTCGATTCGTTTGCGGTTTTTGCAAAAAATTTTCTTTATGCCAGTATTTTCTTGAAATAAAATTTTAAAGTTCAATTTCAAAAAATGCCGATAGGGGGTGCTTTAGACTTGGGAGTAACAAACAACTATTTTTTAACGTTATTTTTTGTATTTCTTTAAATGATTTCGAAAGCTTAGACTTAAACTTAAATTTTGATCTAAAAATCTGAGTCCTAACGAGTAGTTAAGTAGCGTAAACTGAAATTTGACATTTGAAACCCTTCTCCCCCCAGAACAAAAATCAGTTATTCCCGATCTTTGTGTCGTAGATTAGGCTCTAACTACTGCCGCGTTTTGCTAAAATTATTCTTTATGTCAGTATTTTCTTGAAAATAAATTTTAAAGAAAATTTTCAAAAAATTCCGATAGAGGGCGCTTTAGACTTTGGAGTAACGAACAACTATTTTATACCGTTATTTTTTGTGTCTCATTAAATGCTTTCTAAAGCTTAGACTTAAGTTTTCAGCCCAAAATCTGAATCGTTAGACGTGGTTAAGTTTCTGGGGATAGGGGTTTGAAATTTCTACTCCTCAGCACAGTTCAGTTTACCATGTCCACACATTGTGTGCTGTGATACGAGGTAAAAAGACACAAATTAGGATTATGTTATCAAAGCATATTTATTAACATGTAATTACAATAAATGTTCAAAATTGTGACCACCAGAGGTTATGCACGCAGAACAACGGCGAACATTCGCGAAAACATCAGGCTTTTCGAGCACTTCCCCTACAGCGGCGGAAAGTCTGGCGACCAGTTCCTCGGGGATTCAATGGGTGTCTCATACATAAGAGCCTTCAATTGTCCCCAAAAAAAGAAATCGAGGGGTGAAAGATCTGGCGAACGAGCAGGCCAAGCAACAGGACCACCTCGACCAATCCATCTGTTCGGAAATGTGATTTCCAGATAGTTGCGGACGTCTCGTACGTAATGGGCTGGCGCTCCATCGTGCTGGAACCACATGACCCGCCGGATGCGTGGAGGAATAACGTTTAACAGGTCTGGCAGCACATGTTGCAGAAATGTGAGGTATGTTTTACCGTTGAGGCGTTCAGGAAGAAGGTACGGTCCGATTAGGTGGTCTCCGAGGATTCCTGCCCAAACATTGATGGAAAAGCGTCTCTGATGGTCATGTGGATACGTAGCATGTGGATTGACATCCGCCCATACATGTGCATTGTGTGTGTTAAATGTACCTTTACGGTGAAAAGCACAGTTCGTCCAAAATGTGGATTTAGCGCGTTCTGCTGCAGAAACCAGCGGGCGAATTCAATACGATTTGGATAATCCCCTGGAGACAGATTCTGGACTCGTTGCACATGAAACGGGAGCAAATGTTCATCCTTCAGTACCCTCCAAGTCATGGACTGTGAGGTATCCACCTGCCTAGCCACTGTTCGTGTACTTGTACTTGGCTGCGCCGCTACTACATCCAGAATGGCTTCTGCAACAACTACTGATTCGTCTTTTTTTGCACGACCTGCATTCGACCGGGAAGCGAGAAATGATCCCGTCTCACACAACTGTCTGTGCAAGCGCTCGAAAGTTTTGCGGTTAGGCAACCGCCTGTTGGGAAATCGCTCTCCGTACATTCGTTGTGCCTCTGCACCATTTCCATCTGCCGCTCCGTAAATTAAATGCATC
The DNA here is from genome assembly GCA_964019185.1 of Maratus speculifer. Lineage (NCBI taxonomy): Eukaryota > Metazoa > Arthropoda > Arachnida > Araneae > Salticidae > Maratus > Maratus speculifer. Next base: position 271,200,451 of record OZ025289.1, on the reverse strand, counting down.
TCAGCCTTTTCCTTATTCGTGAAGGGCACCATCTTCCGATTCATTACTACAGCGACTTACACTTGACTCACCGTTCAGTGGTTTTTATGCCTGAATCGTGTCGAAATTTTCCATACGTGTTCTTCTTCTTCCCCATTTGACATTTGCATACTTTCTATCTCCTTCTTCACCCGGTGACTAGCGTCAGGAATGGAGCTTTAACGTTTGCATGAGCGACGTTTCCAACTGTGCCAGTGCCTTTATGAGTGAATTCCGACTATGCAGTCCTTGACGAAAGTTGTATTTTTGCCTCGTATCACAGCACAGAATCGTTGGGCATGGTTAAGTAGTGCAAACTGAACTATGTTCAGAAGTTGAAATTTGAACCCCCTCCCCTCGCTACTGAACCACGCTCAGCGATTCAGATTTTGAGCTGAAAATTTAAGTTTAAGTCTAAGCTTTAGAAAGCATTTAATGCGACACAAAAAATAACGGTGTAAAATAGTTGTTCGTTACTCCAAAGTCTAAAGCGCCCTCTATCGGAATTTTTTGAAACTTTTCTTTAAAATTTATTTTCAAGAAAGTACTGACATAAAGAATAATTTTAGCAAAACGCGGCAGTAGTTAGAGCCTAATCTACGACACAAAGATCGGGAATAACTGATTTTTGTTCTGGGGGGAGAAGGGTTTCAAATTTCAAATTTCAGTTTACGCTACTTAACTACTCGTTAGGACTCAGATTTTTAGATCAAAATTTAAGTTTAAGTCTAAGCTTTCGAAATCATTTAAAGAAATACAAAAAATAATGTTAAAAAATAGTTGTTTGTTACTCCAAAGTCTAAAGCGCCCCCTATCGGCATTTTTTGAAATTGAACTTTAAAATTTTATTTCAAGAAAATACTTGCATAAAGAAAATTTTTTGCAAAAACCGCAAACGAATCGACCAATTTTTCCATTTTTTATAATCATTTGAAATTTCGGACCCTAAACTTTAATGCCCCCTATCTCCTTGGGAATACGTCTGGGACCCTTAGTCTCCTATTTAATATTATTTGTGTTTAAGTGTACTATAACCCCTTAAAGTTCTGCCCATCTTTTATGAATCACCCTGTATATATATATATACACTATATTGCCATTGATTATGGGACACTTGCGATTTTAGACATTTTACTAAATATCTAGAAAAATACATGAGGAATCATCTCGAAACTCTTATTGTATAAATATGATAGTATAAATCATACATCTCCGTGAAGATTTTTTCCCGAAACTTCAAAGGGGACCGTCAACAAATTAAAAAAGAATGAATATCTTTTGAATAACCCTGTCAAAACTAATGTAGCAAAAGCGCTCAAACTCTAGATTATGATTTAATGCCTTATTTTAATAAGCCTTGTTCATTTTTATGCAAATAGCATGCATACCCGCAGAGTAATTAAGGTTTTTCTAAAAATGATTCCAAATTTTTCCAAGTTTTTTCCTTATAATTTTCAGACTTCTTAATATAAAATATTATTTTTTTCAGAAAATATGACAAACAACATTGCACACAGTACCCTGTAATCAGAAATAAAAAATAATGAAAATTGTATAAAAAATGAGTTGATATACTAAATAATTTTTTACTGCGCATGCGTCAACGATATCAAAACTTCATTTGCATATTATATTAGCTAAATGTATAGAGCAACTTTTCTGAAAGTCACAAAATCATAGCTTGAAAATTCTGACAATAATCGTCAATTGAATAAGTCGAAAATCCGTTATTCTCAAAATGAAGCAAAAACAAGAGGGGTTGTATCCATATATTCATTGATTAGTGTCAATATAGAATACACAATATGGGATGTACTACTGCCTTTGGATAAAATCCCTCATTTTTTTGCTTCATTTTGGAAGCAACGGATTTTGTCCTTTTTCTATAGACTATTACTTTCAGAATTTTCAAGCTATGATTTTGAGACTTTTACAAAAGTTTCTCTATACATTTAGCTAACATAATATGCAAATGGAATTTTGATATCTTTGACGCATGCGAAGTAAAAAATTATATAGTAAACCTACTCATTTTTCATACAATTTTTATTATTTTTTAATTCTTATTACAGGGTACTGTGTGCAATGTTGTTTGTCATATTTTCTGAAAAAAAAAATATTATTTTATATTAAGAACTCTGAAAATTATAAAGAAAAAACTTGGAAAAATTTGGGACCATTTTTTTAAAAACCTTAATTACTCTGCGAGTGTGCATGCTATTTGCATAAAAATGAACACAGTGTATTACAATAAGGCATTCAATCATAATCTAGAGTTTGAGCGCTTTTGCTACATTAGTTTTGACAGGGTTATTCAAAAGATATTCATTCTTTTTTAATTTGTTGACGGTCCCCTATGGCGTTTCGGTAAAAAAATCTTCACGGAGATGTATGACGTATACTATTATATTTATACACTAAGAGTTTCGAGATGATTTCTCATATATATTTCTAGATATTTAGTAAAATGTCTAAAATCGCAAGTGTCCCATAATCAATGGCAATATAGTGTATATACAGGGTGAGTCATAAATATCGAAACAATAGGCTATCTCCTTAAATATTGCCCCTAGACCCATACTTCCAATTGCAAAGTTTCATCAAAAAAGGTAAATTTTTTGGTAAGATAAGTTGCAACTCCATGGGGGGTCTATTTTAAAAAATACGAAAATTAAATTTTTATACGACCCCCAGAGAATAAAACTTTCAATTAGAAAATTTTTACTTATCCTCTTCTGAATCGAACAAAAAAAAATTCATCTCGATATCTGCAAATCCCTGGATGATATTAAAATCCAAAATTTTTCAAAATTCGTGACTTACACCACTTTAGCATACATCTGAGTGCAGCGATATCAGTTCATTTGAAATACAATTTAGGGATCGACCATTAATTTACGCATTGTTAAATGTAGACCCAAAACAATGCTTTAACTTTTAAATATAAAATAAAAGCATATAGCTTTTTGCTTTAAACTTCCTTGACATATGCTAGATGTCTGCAATATCTCGAGCTTGGCGTCAGGCTCGTAATTGGCACGACCCATTGGCCGGACCGTCTTATTAAAAACTTATTAAAAGTGTTATTAAATTAAGTGATATTAATTAAACTCTCATTAACCGTGTCTTTAAAACTTATTGCCACAGGTAATAAGTTTAGTAAAAATAGTAATAGCGATAATGACCCTTATATTAACTGGATCATATGGAATATATTTTAATGTTATTGTACATTTTAATGTTAATGGAAATATATTTTAAAAAATTACTTAGAATTTTTTTCAAAAATCTAGTTTTTACTATTCAGCTTCAAAATTTATGTGGTTTTAAACATATTTTTACTTTTTTCTATCTTTACAAGAAAAAGTATTGGATTCATGAAAATTTTGAATTCCGGTTTTCGACGGATTCACACGTTTTAGGGTTCAGAGATACCGAAAAACATGTTTTTACAAAATGTCTGTCTGTGAGTCACTGCTTCTGTATCTCTGTATATGATATACATTTTGTGAGCGCGCTATCTCAAAAACTAATACACAAAATTTAATAAAAAATTATATTTACTTAGTTCTTGATCTACATTGATGCTGATTAGTTTTTGGTATGAATTGCTTAACAGGTGACCCTACTGAAAAGGCTTTTGTGCGATTTCCGCGATCGCTGTATCTCCAGAATGCAAGGAATATCATCAATCTTCAGATTCAGTTATTCCTTGACATGAATTGATGTTATTTATATTTTGTTGTATATGGCTCCACGAGAGGCGCTGCAACACTGAATTTGTTAAGATTTCTGCAATAGCTCTACTTTAAGAACTAATGCAATAATTTCCATAAAAAGTCAGATGCAGTTACTTCTTGACATGAATTGGTTTTGTTTACGTTTTTGTATCAATCATCTTTCGGATGGCGTTTTCATAATGAATTTTGTATAGTTTACACGATTTCAGCGATATCTTGTACTAATCCACGGAATTTCGTATCTTTAGAGTCCTCCGATTGCTACATCCGAGTAGTTTATTTATTCCAAACGGCATTAAAAAAAATATTTATTCGAATGTTAAAGTCGAAGAGTATAACGTTTCTGTTGCGTATTTTTTTTTATGCTAAGCTCCCACTAATATTTCATTCTAAGTGTATTTAATTGATCAAGGTTTAATGCGTTCGAACCAAACATCATTTAAGAAATTCAATTGAATAATTTCAACTTAAAACATTTAAATGAAATATGCCGAAGATTCATTAAACACCTGTTCTTGTTTTAAAAAGATAACTGATTCGAAAGTTAAACAAAATTTAAAATGTATTTGTATTTGAATTGAAAACTGTATGTTAAACTCTAAAAAATGAAAAAAAAAAAAAAAAAAAAAAAAAAAAAAAAAAAAAAGCGCAGCGGCTTTTGAGTCCGCTTACAGCAGTTAACACGTTGGGGATTGTTTTTTTTTTAATTGTTTTTTTTTATTCCGGCCAATTATCTGCAATTGGAAATCCAGGGTTCGAAAAAAACTACGGAAAACGTCGAACGGTTAGGCCGATGGTTGCGATTGGGTTCGAACCCAATACCTACCGTCTACCAGTTTGGAGGCCCGTAATTAGAGACATCTTTTACGCATCGTGTAGTGGCAATTTTAACAAGAAAAATATGAAGTTGACAGGGATAAAACAATGAAAAAAATTGAAGTCGGCGTGATAAAAAAATTAAGATTAAATAAGCTGACTCATTTAAATAGTAATTAAAGAAGGCGAAAATGGCAAAACTTAAACAAAATCTGAAATTGAAACTACACAAGAAGAAGTTAATCACCTAGTTAATCACCTATTTTAAAAAAGCATTTAAACGTTAGGAGCCAATCTTTGTTTAAAACTAAATGCACATTTCTTCATCAGATGTTTTTATTTAAGTATTTCTCATTTTTAAACTTACATCATAAGTCAGTAACCCTTGGTTACGGTAACAATTCAATAGTTTTTTAACACCTCAATAAAAAAAATAATTTAAAAAGATGCCGAAAGATGTTTTCACCTCAGAAAATTTACTTTTAAAAATATTATTTGTTCACAAAAAATTGCATCTTTTTTTAAATTGCTATTTTAAATACTTTTATTTTTTAAAAATATTATTTAAAATGCTGAATCAAAATTGAAAATTAAACATTTTCATTTAATTAAAAGAAAAAAATTCAATGCGACAAATAATATTTTGAGTTATGACAATTTTAATTTACTCTACATTTTTTGAAAAAAAAAATTATTAAGAAAGCTTATTATGTGATAGTGCTTACAAATTATGTGTTTAACCATCACAAAACATTCAAAATTCAAACTCTGTAAATAAATAAATAAAATAAATGTTTTCTGGACAACATACAGCAACATTGTTTCTTCAATTACACGCATTTCAATTTGTGTCTGATCCCTTGAAACCTCACGATTTATTAAAATTATCATAACTCTCTGAGTTTTGGAGATATCAAGATGGAATTTTTTTTGTTCAATTCAGGAATGGATAAGGAAAATTTTTCTAATTGGAAGTTTTATCCTCTGGGGGCCGTATAAAAATTTAATTTTTGTATTTTTTAAAATAGACCCCCCATGGAGTTGCAACTTATCTTATCAAAAAATTTACCTTTTTTGGTGAAACTTTGCAATTGGAAGTATGGGTCTAGAGGCAATATTTAAGGAGATAGCCTATTGTTTCGATATTTATGACTCACCCTGTATATTTGTTAACAGTCTGTTTCACTACCCGACCGAAAAACTTACAGGACGTAGAGGGGGTACATTGACGACTCGGAATCATATAGCAATTCAGGGTCCAAAATCCCGTAGTTGCGAGTTATGGTACAAAGTAATGTTGCCAATGAGCTACTTTTTTTTTTAATTTCAGATTTCTTGAGTGACGCCACTTTTTGAAAATGGTAAAATTTTCCTTATTAAATAACATATTAATCAATGTGAAAATAAGGGGAATTTTACAATTTCAAAAAACAGGTGCCAATCAAGAAATCTGAAATTTAAAAAATGTAGTTCACTGACAATGCTGGTACAACGAAACAGGGAAAATAAAAAGATATAGCAACGTATTAATAGGACGAAAACATTTTATTGAAAGGTTTTACTACAGAATGTGGTAAAAATTACAACCAGAAGTTGTCAGGAAGGCTTCACAATGGCAATCTGTTGTACCTTCAGTTGAATACTTCGTCACTGGAATACCTGTAGCTTCCGGGGTGATACCCATCATGCCAGGAATCTTCCAGGATGTAAGGAATTCTATGAGGACCACTGGCAAGCTTGCCTGATGACTTCTTGTTGTAATTTCGGTCATATTGTATCTGGGAAACGAATATGAATCCTGTTATATTATACAATTTTCTGAATATTTTTATGCTGTTTGTTATCAAGTTATTTTGTATTAATTATGAAAATTTACCTAAAGCTTTTAAAATATCGTATTTTTCGACGAATACTAATAGTAAATGACTACTGAATGAAAATAAATACTAAATGTAAATAGATATTTTTATTTGAATTATTACATCTTACTAGATTTTGTATGTGGATGTTTGATCCTGGAATTTTTTTAGATATGGTCAGAGAAAGTCAGTTAAGTTTCCAGACATGTTTTCCTGGAAACTCTGAAAATGCATGTTTCTGTTACATTATTTCATTTATTTGTTTATTTATTTACTAATGAAGTTATAGTTTTGATGCAGAACATTAGCATGATTCAAATTCTTACATATTTGCACAGTTTTACGTCCAAACTAACGCAATGGTGCACGCTGCAGAGATACTAGATTTGAAAAAAAATATGCACATGCCTGAAACATAACTATTTTAAAAGTCAGTAAATTAGGTCACAGTTTTCAAACAAATTACACTTAAAAGCACATTTTTCTTTATCTAAGCAGAATAAATACAGAAATTTTGTGATATTTAGAAGCTAATAAATATCCGATAGAAGCAAAATTCATTACTCAAATCGTTCTAACCGTCGCGTGATAGCACAGCAGCGTTATACTCGCGGACATTTTTTGCACTTTCCAACAAAGTTGAAAAGTCTGTCCACGCTCTAACTCCCGTAAATATACTCAGATTTTCATAAATTTAATAAAACTTATTTAGGGTAACTAAAGCATGTTTGGTATTACGGAGTAGGTACAATCAATGGTTCATTTATAGGGACATTCAAAAGAATTCGATTACATTCTGGTATATGGAGAAGAATCGTTCGGAGAGTATTTAAATGACATTACTCTATTAAAAATGTATTAAAACTGTAAACTACAAAAATGTGATCTTTTTTTATGGCTCATTAACAACGACAATAAAAAAATCACACTTTGTTATCCGCTTAAATAACAGAAATCTTGATTAATCGAAGCTCGGTTAATGAAGATTTTACTGGATTTTCTCAAAAGTTTGGAAAAATTACAAAGATTTGGAAATTTAAATTTGAAATTATTTTTTTTTTTTCAGAAAACATATGTTAAGTAATCACTGAAAATATTTGTTTTCGTGATATCATTTCTGCATTGGGAGGTCAGAAAATTGTGCATTGGTTTTTCACTTTTACTTTTCAACCTGCCATTTTCTAGGATTGAGCCACCTCACTCTTGCCCGTAGCAAGATCGAAAAATTCCTCTAAATGAACAATGGAGAAGAACCACAGAATGCACAAAATATTTCTATATTTTACTTACCTGTCATACAAAGTATAGGGTAAATCTTGCATTCGTTTTGAAAATCGAAAAAAAAATTACTGATTTACACGTTTCGGACACTGGAAATTGCAAAAAAAAAATTTTTAGAAAAAAAAATAGCCGTTCGTCTGTTTATCTGTAAACGCTCTATCTCCCGAATAAATTGAGGTAGAGTCTTAAAATTTTATGTGTACTTAGTATGTAATAATGGAAATAAGCGTATTTAATATTAGTAACCTCCATTATCCGGAATTGTTTTTTTTCACACTGTCGAAGTATCCGTTGTGATAAAAGTTACGTAATTTTTTTCGATTCTGTTTATTTTAAGGAGTAAATGTAAAAGACAATAAAATAACACAAATTTCTCATAAAGAGTGAAGTCGATTGAATAAGTAGTTGCCGAGATATGTGTAATCCTATTTTCCACACACTCTGATTTTTCATAACCCAGTATATCATTCAAATTTAAATTCAAAGATATATTTTAATTGGATATAAGGTGCTTAATCCGGCTCAGTAAACTGTTAATTAATAATATTACTATTTTTAAATTTATAAGGATGTTTCTTTTACGCAATTCTGTGCTATTTAAGTAATTTGGCGTTTTATATAATTTGTTGAAATCGATTCATCAGAATTCAATAATAAAGCATTACTACTATGTGTTAAAATTATTTAAATACATGTTTAAATTTTATTTTGGAATTGTGGTGCATTTTATAAATAGTTTGCAAATGTTTTATTTTCATATTTTACATTATGCATATCCATAAAGGGTAAATATTACGCTGGCCCCCAAAGACTATTTTTCAGATAATCTAATAACATTTCGCATTGAAGATTGTACTACTGTACGGAATTCATTTGAAAACTGGCAAAGGTGATTTTTTTTTTATTGCTGCACGGCACTCATTTAAAAACTGGCAAAGTTTATTTATTTATTTATTTTTTCATTGTTTAAATAATATAGTATTTCATAGAATTTTATTTTCCAGATTTTTATAAAGATTTTTGAAATTTGGGTAGTTAAGTGCTTGAATTTTTTCTTGGGAAACGAATATGAATCCTGTTATTATGATACAAATTTCTAAACTTTTTTTTATGCTGTTATTATTAAGTTATTTTGCACTAACTATAAAAAATCCACCTAAAGCTTTTGAAATATAGTATTTTTAAATTAACACTAAAATGTAAATATTATAACTGAATTACTATATCGAGCCACATTTTGTGTGTGCCCGTTTGATCCTGGAAATTTTTTAGATATGGTCATAGAAAGTCATTGTTTTCCGACATGTTTTCCTGGAAACTCTGAAAATAATGTTTTAAATATAGAATTTCATTTATTTGCTTATTTATTTATTCACGAAGTTATAATTTCGCTATGTAATATTTATTAACCTTATTCAAATTCTTAAATGTTTATTCGTAAATGTTTATACAGTTTTACGTGCAAACTACCGCAATGGGGCAAGCTGTAGAGATACTAGATTTGAAACATATATATATATACATATATATATATGTGCCTGAAACTTATTTTTAAAAACATTGAAAATCAGTGAGTTAGATTACAGTTTTCAAACAAATTACACTTGAAAACACATTTTCCTTTAACTTAGCTGCAAAAATATTGAAATTTTATGGTATTTAGAAATTAATAAATATTCGATAGAAGCCAAATTGATTACTCAAATCTTTCTAACAGTCGATAGCAAGCCATTGTTATACTGGCGGACATTTTTTTAAAATATAGATAAAAAGATATAATTACCCTTAAAACTAGAATATCATACTTTAATAATCATAAACCTATACGCAAATTTTCATTTCATCGAAAGAAATAATCTTGAGTCATAGTATTTTTGCTGAAAACATTTACGAAGTTGAAACACGCACTGAGCAAATAATGAGATGGAGAAACTCTTTTAAATATATATGAGCTATGTATAATTTAGTCCAGTTACACTTGTCTTCTGCAGACGCAGATGAAAAATAACTGCTAAATAGGTTAATTAATTCTTTCATTTTAATATTTAAATAACTTCTCCAATAATAGAGTATGCATAAATGAATTATTCACACTTTATCGTTGTGTTCATATCCCCTGCAAAAGACAGTCTTTTTTTATGTGTGAGAAACAAATCTTAATCAGAATCAGTGAAATGTGTTTTTATTTGTTCATAAACTGGGCCACTAGTTTTCTAAATGATGCATATTTAAATATTTAAAGTGCGTAATACTTCTTTTATATTCTATGGTATTGTATTTTAATTTTAACGATTTTTAGGTATTTAATGTGAACATATAATACAAATTGAATATGCAAGGTCATTCCGACTGGTTTAGTTAACTATTAATTGAAAGCACTTTCTTTTTATTAAGTCCATTTCTCTAAAATGGGGTGAAGGTTTCGAACATTTTTCAAAAGGCATACAAATATACAAAACAAATTATTAGTGATGTATTATTGCTAATGATTTCATTAACATTACATTGCTTATAGTGTTTTACTTTAGAGTAAAGTTTGTAATTTTGTTTTATATGTTTGAAGCCAGAATGAAATAAAAGTAAAATATATATGAAGTTTGGTCATTATTTTTTTAATAATGACCAAATTGGTAAAATAATGTTTATTGGTTTGGTCGTTTTCCGAATACGTTTAAATTATAAGTAAGTGGATTGCGTTAAGAGTCATTATTTTGAAATTCAGACAAAAAAGTTACATTTTGATAGTTGTATTTTTTAAATGGATTGATAATATTTATGTTGAAGTAAATCATATTTAATAAATAATCTGCAATTTTGAAACCCTGAAAAAATTTTCACTTCCCTATAGAAAATGTCAAAGTTCAAACTTGTGAGTGCCATTTTTCATGAAAAATTAAATGCCAGTATGTTTGGAGCGCAATATCCTAAAATTCTTTTGGCATAAATTATTAGTATAACACTACCTGATTATTAAAAATTATTTGTTTCCATGGGGCGTTATTATTTTACATTGTTATGTTTCAACAAAGTATAATCAAAATGACGTTTTTGTCCATTTTCCACACTTAATATCTTATTTAAACAATAGCACCTCAAACTTTTTTATAGACTATGAAAGTGCACTACTAGGACAAGCTAAATAATATAGTACTGAACGAGATATTGTTCCTGTTAGTAGATATAACATGTTAAATATTCAAAATTTTCAAAATCTGCAACACTTAAAGTAGTTTTATTTTTTTTAAAGCGCCATAGTGGTATGAAGCAAAATATAGCATGCAGTAGTTGAACATATGTACAAAACATGTAAAATAAAAAGAAGTGGGGTCTCGTCACATTTTTAGGGAAAAAGCTGACAAAAATTGCAAAAAAAGCAATGTCAATTATCGCATTTTTTCCTTATCAGAAAATGAAACATCCCATTTCTCTTTCGGTAGGGGCAAAAAAGGGGGTATTCCCATTTCTCATAGGGAAAAAACACAGAAAGAATAAAGAGAACGGGGATTTTTCATTTTCTGATAGGGAAGAAATGTGATCAGCGAAATTGTTTGTTTGTTGAGTTTTTCTAAAAATACCAATAGACCCCACTTCTTTTTATTTCCCATGTTTTTGCACATGTGTTCAACTAATGAATGCTATATTTTGTTTCCAGGAAAAAGTTGGAAACTTTTGTTATACAATAGAAGACAAAAAACTTCTTGAAACACTATTTATTTATTTATTTTATGGTGTTTCAAGAAGTTTTTTTGTCTTGTATATTTTGTTTCATTCAACTGTGGCGCTTTTTTGAAATCACACTACTTTAAATGTTGAAGATTTTGAAAATTTGAATATTTAACAGATCATCTATGCTAACAGCAACAATATTCCGGTAAAGTACTATATTATTTAACTTGTCCTAGTATAACACTTTCATATTCCATAAAAAAATAGGGTATTATTACATAAATAAGATAGTAAGTGCGGAAAATGGATAAAACGTTATTTTGGTAGTATTTCGTGGCAACAGAACAATGTAAAATAACAATGCTGTATGGAAGCAAATAAATTCGAATAAGGAGGTAGTGTTATACTAACAATTTGTGGCAAAAGAATTTTGAAATATTGTTGTTTATCAGAGATATAGCACTCCAGACATACTAACATTTCACTTTTCATGAAAAATGGCATTCATAACCTCGACCTTTAACATTTTCTACAAGAAAGAGGAAAATTTTTCAGGGCTTCAAAATGGCACATTATTCCTTAAATATGATCTACTTCAACATAAAAAATCAAGCAAATCAAAAAATACAACAATCGCACTTTGTCTGATTTTCAAAATAATTTCTCTTGAAATGTAGAGAGAGGAAGGGGAGGTACCATATCTGAGTGATAAAGATATCACACCACTAATCGCGGGAGAGTTTAGGAGGGATGTTGGTTTGATTCCCGTTGGATTTATTGCACAATACACACTTTAATAAATTCCCTATTGTAATTCTCTAGCATAGGCGATTTCCTTCTGCTATCTCGTCATTGTATATTGTCGATGACCTATAAGCGGGTATCAGATGGTAAGCGCACAATTCAGATGCATATATTCAATAAATAACTAAAATAAAATAACGTAGATGAGTTTTGGGGATGAAGTCTGAATGTAGACACAATCTCAGATTAAAAGTTTTTGTACAACTAATAGCAACCCTCATTCCAGAATTTGATGATAAGCACATAGATGAATTTGGTTAAACGAGTTTAACAAGTATTCAAACATTACCTTGGCAGTAATGACAAACTCTCGGAATTTATATTCAAAAAGAGTCTTTCATTAGAATAGATTGCTCGCACAGTGTAATTTTCTTATGAAAGCATTTTACTAGAAATGCATAAAAATCAAGCAATTTGCAATATGTAATATTCGTATTTTTATGTTCATTTATGTAATTAAATAACATAATTTATGGTTTATAATGTATTTTTTTAAATCATAAGTATTTTATAAAAGTAATTCATAAATAATTTCTGTTTTCCCACTAAACGTTGAAATATCGCATGCATTGCAAATTCAACACATCAGATTGTTAAAATAAATGATTTTACATTACCCCATTAGCCATTTAAATTTTTATTAATCATACAATTTTTTTACTTCATTGTATTTTTAATTAAATGTCAAACTATTATCATAAATTAACAATTGTACCATTTTTTATCTTCCATGCTATCTTCGTAATCTACTAAAATACTGTAAAACACTTTACGCCATTTGTTATCGTTACAGTTTTATTACTTAGAGTTACCACATTTCCTTTTAATTTTCTAAACATAAGTACATTGCAATTCCTTTCACGAAACTTAAAAATTCATAACACATAAGAGAAAGATACGTTAAAACAAGCACCCTCTCATGTAAATGAGATGAGTAAATTTTGACCAACTTTCAAATTTGAATTATCTTGGGGATTTTATTGCTCACGTACTGTATTATAACAGAAACGTGCTTTTCACGGTAACTTCAAACTAGTTTTCAAATTTAAAATTACTGAATGAATTTGGTTTTTTTTTCGCTCTATATGTGATACTGACCAGATCGTTGTTGAAAACTATTGCCCTAATATTAAAAAAATATCTACCTTGAGTGGAATTTTTCACATAATTTACGAACATGTATTTAATTTGCTGATTTTTTTTCTCGTATATCTTATAGCTTTTGAAGTGTGACAGTAATCGCCCGATTGAAATGGTTTAAATGATTGTGTTTTGCTTGTGGCGAGTTTAATGCAAATGTGATTTCCTAGGTGCGTTCGTAATTATATCGAATTATACCTAGCACCAACAGTCGTCGTCAGGTCAGTCAATCCATCTCTCTGTCTGCATATAACAGCAAAAAATTACCGAGCCGAATGGTTTTAAATTTAATGCATATAATCGCTGCAGAATTTTGTTGAGTCAATTCAAAGTTTTTGAAAATCGAATCAAAACTGATAACGGTATTAATAAAAGTGTTCATTTTATAAAAACTGGTCATACGCAATTATTTCAATGATGTCACAAGACTGGTAATGACTCTAAATTGGCATAGTGATTACGTCCTATTTAAGACGGAGTCATATTCTTTCCGCATGATTGAATTTAACATGTATATAATCGTAATACATTTTGAATTAATGCATTTCTGCGTAAGAGTACAACAGCTATCGCTCTAAGATTAGAATATTTATAAAACTAGTTATTGTAGGAACGTATCTCACTTGCCACGTTTGACGTTCAGTTTCCAGCTTATTTTATCCTATATAAAGTTTCAAAGGATTTCTTAAAAGGAGGCTACACCAAATTTTGGTAATTGAATAATTATTTGCCAATTAAGATTATATATTCGACGGGGGATCTGTGATTTTTTTATTTTCATATTTGTAGCTTCTAGCAATCGATTTATGTTAAAAATTCATGTTCGAATTTTTTTTCTAACATTAACCATGGCTTGAACTAAGAATCTTCTGTTTACTAGCGAGATTCTTTAATTCCGAGCTATGATGTCTACACGAAAAACATTGAAATTAAGAATTCATTTTTTAAAATTTAAATCACGAAATTGAACGGTTAACATTGAAAGAAATTATTTCATTAAAATAATGGACTTTTCAAAATTTTGTGATTTGTCGTGTGACACGAGGTACTCAGCCGCAAGTACACAAAATTTGAAGTCTCTGCTTTATACAGTTTTGGTGCATGTACTTTGTGAGGGCGAGACATAGACGAATAGGTTTTCGTCAGATGAACGAAATCCTAATAATAGTTGAAAGTTTAAATTCAACACAGTTATAAGTATTCAATGTGAGACCCTCCATAAACACGATATCGGGGCGATAGGATAATTCATTCCGCGCTTTTTTCAACATGGTCAGAGTAATAATGACTGCAGAAGTTCTAAGTTCTTTAGTATCAATTGGTAGTTGTGAAACAAACACCTGATCTTTTGTTGAGTACCACATATGCAAAAAATAATAAATGAAATCAATAAAAAAGGAAGAAATAGAAATCATACTGAGAAAAGTATGGAAGAGTTATTGTACTGCCTCGATATCGTTCATGTTTCTAGAGGGGTTCACATTCAATACTTAGAATTGTGTTTAATTTGAACTTTCAACAGCCTTTTTCAATTTTATATCAACAACAAGGTTGTACTTCTTTTCTCCTTTAGTAGCCCTGTAAAGTGGAGATATTAATTCATCCTGTATATATTTTCAAATTTATATTTGAAAAATATGAAATGTAACAAATTAATTTTAAAAAATGATTTTAAGAAGCTTCATATATACCAATTCATATTTACAGTTTCCTTTGCCAAAACTTTTGGGCTTAAAAAAAAAACCCACATTGCAATTTGTTTTACAACAGTTATAACAATGCTTTAACATTAGGTGTTTCAAACTTTAACTCTATCCGGCACAAACAACTTTTGTTTCTAAAATGTTGAAATTATTGGTTCAGAACAGAATTTGAGGAGGCAATTTTATGAAAATTATTGAAAGCTTTTCGTTACATACATTAGAAGAAGCGAAAAATTGTTTCAAAATTGAGATGCCGATAAGAGTATTGAAGACAAATGTTGCAGAAATTGATCCATCATGCCAGAAAGCATTAAACCAGCCTAATTTTTTAACTATGTTATAGATTGACTTCCACTTTTGTGCCCAAATATAAGGTTACGGAAGAATCAAATATGATGTCAAAATTAGGTGTTAATGTTTAAAATTTCAAAATTTATTAAAATTTTAATAAAGAAAGAAATTCTAAGCCGAGTTTAAGTGTAGCAATAATTAAATACCGTTATTACCAGTTGATTGGTATCAGTCACCTTTTCATATAAAAATTTGCGATCAAATTAGAATTTTTGTTTTCACGGCTGTACATTTTTTACGTAAAAAATAAAGTTGGATAGAATCTTGAATTGAATTGCGTGTATAAGTAAAATAAATTTATAAAGTTTCTTCATTTTGCTCTAATAAAATTTCCGCATATAAGATAATGTATAAATTCTTGTGTCGTCAAACTATTGTGAAAAGTTTAATCATCTAATGCATATTTAATAGCAGCAGTTGGTATAAACCATAAAAGGTTTTTATTGGTGATTAAGGAAAAGTCAATTGATCCATTGATCGTAAACTTAGTTATAGGATATTTTTCTATCCAAATCTCATCAGAAAGATTTCTTCCAGATTTTTGAATCAATAATAGGTAGCTGATGCAGTTTGTGTAAAAAGACACGCTGCATCGTGTCAATGTAAATCAACGATGGATGACTTCAGAATATACTTTTGCGTAAATTCATCCAAAAACAGAAGAATCTTGATAAATGAGCATAATTTCTTCTGCAAGCACGGTAAAAAAGAAATTACTTTAAAATATATCAGTAGGTGGACGACTGGTGAGACTTGAATAAGATTGATCGTTAGCGAATTAAATATAAATCATTGGCACTGTTCTCAGAGTTCTTAAATTCCTCATCCCCCACATCTTGCTCCAAGATACTTTTTCTTATTCCCAGAGCTCCAAAAAAAGGGGTGATTAAAAAAACTATTTAGGTGTTGGTTTGACATCACATATGAGGTGGAATAATGGCTTTCAGCCCAATCTGTAGAGTAGTTCCATGACGGCTTTCGAAAGATTAAAAAGGCGCTTAGAGAAATGTACAACTGTGGATATTGACTATATAGAGAAGCCTTAGAAATTTAAAAAGAATATGTTTCTATCTTAATTATTTCCTAGTGATAGTTGAAATCTTACGATATTTCCACATATGTTCATTGCCGATATACGTTCATTGCATCATATACATTATGGCTGATTAAATCAGTATGGGCAACCACATCGTGATTAATGTAATACATATTATAAATCAAGATCACTAACTGGAATGTTCATAATTTTAAAAAAAATCACTTATGAATTTTCATTTCGAAAATCTTGTTCTATGTATTTATTCAAAGAATTTATCTTCCGTTAAAAAAATTTAAACATGTTATTGCAACAGTAGATTAAAAATAATTTTTAATAAGATGATATTATAAAGGTAGAAAGTTGTATTTCAGAAAAACTAATTATCCTATGCTTTTCAAAACATTTCTCCGTTTAACAAAATATAACATGCGCACTGTCGAAACTTCAAAAGTTAGTAGCGGTAAAACTTATATGGCTTTTTATTTTCTTTTAACTTTACAAGAACAAAGTATTGGAATCATAAAAATTTTCGACTTCCGTTTTTCTACGGGTTTACACGTTTTAGGGGTCAGAGGGAAAAAAACATGATTTTACATTTTGTAAAAATATGTTTTGCGGGTTCTCTGACCCCTAATCCTAATGCGTGTAAATGCGTCGAAAATCGGGATTCAGAAATTTTCACGAATCCAATACTTTCTTGTAAAGATACAAGAAAGTAAAAATATATAAACTAATCAATTTAAGAAACTGAAATTTGCAGAAAGGAATTTTTTTATTTACCGAATGAAAAAGAAATGATTAAATGACATAAAACATTCTTCGTCAAATAACTTTTCATCGGCCATGAAATCTCAGCGATATTTATATCCGAGTAAATCTCTCAAAAACAACAGAAAAGTATGGGAAGTCTAACTAAAATAAATTGAAAGTTAACAACCTAAAAATAACTGAAAATATAACAATAAAATTAATTTGTCTCATTTAGATCTTGAAAATTTTTGTTTAAAAGTTCATTGAACTACTGTTGTTACATGATTTCTCGCTTGATGGTACTAGTAGATTTTTACGTTGTCATTCTTTTTTATGACATTGAAGAGAAAGTATACGGTGAAACTAAATTAAACTAATTTCATCTCGTGAAAATTGGTCTGAGCAACCTTTTTTAAAAAATTTATAAAAAGATTTATTTCAAAAATAGCTTTGTGCATTACAATTTTTCCCCGTTGATTAATTTTTGCGATCAATTTGAGCAAATAAAACAAACTTTATATTTCGTCTTCTCCGGGGTTTCAATTAATCTTTTTTTTATTTCGTCTTCTAATGTTTTAGTTAAAAGTAAACAAAGTAAAAATGACAAAAATATACTTTTAATTGCAGAATAGCTGCGCCACCTGTTGAGCAATTTACAATCAAATGTAAACAACATCAGTTTATGCTAAGGACTAATCGAATCTGAAGTTTGATGGAAATCTGTGTTTACATTTTGAGATATAGCTATTGCGTAAATCATAAAAATGCAGTATAGCAATGCCATCTATTGAGCAATTTACACCAAAAACTAACCAGCATCAATTCATATCGGGGACTACCTGAATATAATTTTTATTAAATTCTGTGTTTAAGTTCTTGAGACAGAACTCCCACACAATTTATGTCACATACATACAGAGAGACAGGCATTTTGTAAAAACGTGTTTTTCGGGTTCTTTAACACATAAAACATCTAAATCTATCAAAAACCGGAATTGAGAAATTTTCACGAATCCAATACATTCTTCTTATAAAGATAGAAGAAAATTAAAATGTATAAACTAATCGATTTAAGAAATTGAACTTTTCAGAAAATAATTTTTTATTTGCTGAAAAAAAAATGATTAAATGACATAAAACATTATTCGTCAAATAACTTTTCAATGGTTATGAAATCTCAGAGATATTTATATCCGAGTAAATCTCTCAAAAACAACAGAAAAGTATGGGAAGCTTACTAAAATAAATTGAAAGTTAACAACCTGGAAAGAACAGAAAATGCAACAATAAAACTAATTTGTCTCATTTAGATCTTGAAAGTCCTTTTTAAAAGTTCATTGAACTATTGTTGTTTCATGATTTCTCGCTTTATGGTAGTAGATTTTTACGTTTTCATCCCCCATTTTATGACATTGGAGAAAAAGCATACGGTGAAACTAAACTAAACTAATTTCATCTCTGAAAATTTATATGAGCATCCTTTTTTCAACTTTTTTTCCTTTTTTCGAATACATTTGTTTGAAAACTAGATTTTTGCGTTATAATTTTTTTCCCGTTGTTTGATTTTGAGCAAATAAAACAAACTTTATATTTTGTCCTCTCCGAGTTTTCAATTAATCTTTTTCATCTTTCATCGTCTAATGCTTTCGTTTAAAATAAATAAATGATTAAATATTCTTTTAATTGCGATTTAGATATACATGTATGTATTGTGAGTCTGAGTGTTATTTCATACTAAGATATTTTACTTTACCAATTTTTGTAAGAACTGAATCTTTTTCAATTTTATATAATTAATAAAGTTGTGGCAAAAAAGGAGAATTAAACAGATAAATGCATAGATATTGAAACACTTAATTTCTCAGTGCTATGGTTTTCGTAAATTTAATTAGTTAATTATTTTTGAACAAAATTTCCAGACAATCTTCATTTTATGTTACTATTGTCCTTTAGTAATATTTTCAATTTTCCGAAATTAATCGCATGTTATTAACTTAAATATGAATACGTTAAAATTTATTTGTTGATAAAATAAATAGTCCTTCACATGTTGATAAATTATTAGTAACAAACAAACTTGAATACCAAGTAAAATCAAAAAGTTGCCTTCTTATATATGGCAACAAATCGCGAAAAACCTCTAGGAAGGTCTCCATACTGGGCAAAATATACTAATTAAACTACTTACGTATGTAATAAAGGATTAGTCAAATTTAGCGGCGGAATGAAATAAAATACATTCGAATATTTGCGAGAAAAGACAGAAGTGTCACGCGATTTGACGTGCAGCCTTTTTCCTCGCCAAAAGCAAAGGATTTTCGTGTAACTGAAAATTGTTTGTTAGTAGATTTTCAGAAATCGTATAAATGGTATTTGTTGAATTTAAATTTAAATAATGAGAGAGTTTAATACATATATTATATATATATATATATATATGTATTGCTTGTTGCAAAAGTTACTTAAGGGTGTATTCGAAAAAACGCTTTTCCACCTTCAACGGCTCGAAATTCTCTGATACAATTTCAGACACATTTTTAAAAGCAGAAACCTGAAACTTGCTGAGGAGATTTTTGAAGAGACATATAAGGTGCCGTGTCATGTCATTTTACGCTCAATTCATTAGAATTGGATTAATAAATAATTATCTTCTCAGTATGACTCTTTTTTTCGTTACCAGATCTCTCGCTTCGGAAAAATCAGTTCAAAATGCCGTTTTCGATTGCATTTTTCGCAATATTTTCTACATTTATCAAAGAATCGACAGTCACGGCACTTTGAGTACTTTCTGAATAAGACATTTTGCCAGTTTGATGCATTTCAGAGCAAAAATGAATCTAAAAATAAATCGGAAAGTAAGCAGTTTGAATCGAAATACATCCTTAATTTTAATACTGTAAAAAGGATTTTATATATAAAAAATATTTTCATACATTTCAGCTCATTCCAAAATAAAGGCTAAATGAAGAATGTTGCAGTAAAATATGTCAATGTCGGAGTACATTTTGTTTCCATAGCAACAAAATTGAATCGAAAGTACACAATTGAACTTAATTTTGAGATTGAAACAAATTTATTTAATTTAATTTTCGTTTTAATTTATAAAATTTGATAGTTAACTTGCATTATAAATATATATATCACAACAAATTACAAGTTAAAACTGACAAAACTAAAGTTATTTAAATAATTACTTTTAAAAATAGTTCACATTAAACATTTTTACCTTAAAAAGTATTTGACAAAAAAAAGGCATTTTTTGAAACTTTATTTCGTCGTGATAAATTACCAAATAAACGAAATGTTCATTATTTTTTACGAACGTTCTATCGGGGTTCCGCCAAAAATTTTTTATAAACATATATATCCACATGAGAAGAAAATTCTGTAATTTTTTAGAATTTTCTGAGTATTCCCGTATGGTGATCTTTCTTGTGATTCATCGATTTTTATTGTAAACCAAAAATTTTGCAATGCCAGAAATACACAAAAAAACTTTTTTTTTTTTTTTTCAGATTGCGATCTTTTCTATGCGCAAGTTTACCAATAGATTAGAGAGATAACTCAATTCTTTTTTTCTTTTTTCTTTTTCTTTTTCTTTTTTTTCTTTTTTTTTGGGGGGGGGGGGGACAAGCTGAGTTTTGAAACTCAAGTCCTCATATAAATTTATTTTCTTTATAAATTTCTTCGTTATTATGAAAATATTTTTTAAAAATCTTGCTTCTTTTTCTAGCACTCAGAAGACTGTTGATTTCGTGGTACCAAGTGCTCCGGCAACAAATGCACCACCAAGTCCTGTGGAACCAACCGGTGTTCCATCGACTTCTTTGGAAAGTGCTGGAGCTCTTTGTTCCAAGCTATCTATGCTTGAAGCTGGTAAGTGAATAACAGCAATGTTTCAGTAATTTGTGTGGAAATTACTTGCTTTTTCCACAATTTTTTGGTGAATTTTGTTAAAATATATTTATTTTCATCCCACTTTCAGCTAAATTCGCAAAATCTTTCTTGGAAATTTTTTTAATTTTAAATTTTAAATTGAAATACAAGTTGTAGTCATTATTTTTCAAGACTTTTCTTATAACTCCAGAAAGTATTATATTAAATACGTAGCTATTTAATATTATTTCGAAGTAACTCTTACCTGTCGTCATGAATTTCTGTACTCGGCTGTGTAAGTTTCGAAAACAACTTTTAAAACCCTCTTTCGGAATGCATGGCTGCCAACTTCTACGCCTATTTACAGTTAAATAAACACATTAGAAACAGAAATTTTATTTAGTAATTGACAATATGTACTGCAATACATAATACTGAATACATTTGGGATACATTTTACTAAAACAACTTGTGGTTCCAAACAAGTTTACATGATTTAAGAAGGCGTAGAATTTGGCAGCTCTGGGAATGTTCTTTTATGTAAACCTCACCACTTTCTTGATGGTTCCGGCATTCTCAAAATTTGTTCAAATAGTCTAAGAGCCGAAAACACAAAAGCCTTTGGTATTAAGCACAGGGGGGGGGGGGGGACCTTTATTTTATGGAAGAGCAGAAATAGGGGAATCTAATTATTCATGTCTGCCGGAAGTGGTGATAAGCCAAAACCCATTAAGGTATCCGAACACGTTGCAATCGGCATTTGGGGCCAAAAATCATACTTTTTTTATTATTTTATTACATAGAACATTTATTTGGCTTTTCAAAACAGGTTTGTTTTTGCCTCTACGCTAATTAGAACGGGAGATATTTAAGATTTTGTGAAGGTCGATAAACCGGAAGTGGGCTTTTAAACCACAAGGAGTGGGTGTTTAAAGAGCCAAACACCTGTTATAAAAGGAAATAAACAACGTGCTGTTTGAAACATAAATATTTGTAAGCATTTAATAAAATATTTAAAGTAAATAAACTTCCGGATATTAAGTGGCAAAATTTAAAGGGTCTTAGAGATCGAGGAAAATTGACCGATACCTTTATCGATAAATTGCAAAACTATTATGGGATTGCAATCCGCAGTAATGTAAATAATTTGCAGGGTATGCAAACTGCAGTATTTGCTGCATTTTCCCATTGCTGCTCAAGTGCAAATGCACCAATGCATGGACAGTGTCCTGTCGGAAAAGGAAACTGGTGCAAATTTCACCGAGATGCTTCCAATGAGAGAATTTATAATGACAATTCAAAAGGACTTCCAAAAAATGTGATGAACATTATTAAACCACTATATATGAAGCTCTGCGATCAAAAACTCTTGGCAAAATATTTGCATGGAAAAACACAAAATGCAAATGAAAGTTTCAATGGTGTCATCTGGAAATTTGTACCGAAAGATGTATTTGTTGAGCTGCAAACACTTCAGTTGGGATCATTAATGGCTGTTATTCAGTTTAACAAAGGATTTGAAGAATTGTTGAATATTATTAAAAGTACTGGAGTACATCCTGGTGTTCATGCTTTGAAAGGTTTTGCTAGACTTGATAATGAACGTGTGACGGAATCAAAGCGTCATTCCTTGCCAAACATAAAAATAGCCAGAAAAAAAATAGGTTGGCTAAAAAAGGAAAATTAGCTAAGGCTGAACAAAAGGAGGGTTTAACTTACAAATGTGGTGAATTTTAAGTATGTATGTATCTGATTTTCATAAAAATGTAATATTTTAAACTTCAAATGCATTTTTCTCAAAAGTAACTTTTACGTGTAATTTGTTCATTTTAAAGATGATAACTTAAAATTGCATACTTATATTTTTTATGAAACTTTGTAAACTTTATCTATATGTTGTTTTTTAGGGCATGACCTAAAAGAATGTTGATATTATAATTATTTTTGAAATTTGGGTCCTTTTTCTGAATTGTTATATTGAAAAACATACGAAATATCTTAATGATTTACTCGATCAGTTCTAAAATATTTGTTTATTGATACATCTTTAAGCTTTTAAGTCATTCCCTGCATAAATGTGTGTAGATTATTTTGGTAGTAATTTTTTTTGAATAAGTTTAATATTTTTTGATAAAAACAAAAAAGAAAGTTTCCTCAAAATTTTTAAAAAATTCTTCCCATTTTCACCATTTAAAAAAAATTGAGGGTTTATGTTTAATTTGGACAGCCGATTATTAATTTGAACTGAAATGAATTGTAAAAAAATAGTTACAATGTTTATATATCATGTTTTTCTAAAAAAGTGCTCCGAACGTGTTCGGATACCTTAATACCATCAGTGGTTGACTTGTAGATTTATAATTCTGTTTTTCCTATCATCAACGGTATGAAAACATATGGAGGATTGGCAGCAGGAAAACACAATGATTAACGAATCAACCACTGGCGGCATTAATTTTTGGCTTATGCACCACTTCACTTTTGGCAGACTTTGATGGATTATTAGATTTCCCTATTTCTACTCTTCCGTAAAATGAATGTTTTTTTTTTCTTGTGCTTGACACCTTAGGTTTTTGTGCGGTTGGCTCTTGGACTAACATAGGTCTTGTATCAAAAAGTGGGTAATCACTTCCTTGGAAATATTCTGTTCATTGTCGAATACTTGAAAAAGTCAGTCGGTGATCTGAAGTCACATACTCACGAACTTTCTTAATTGTTTTTGAAGTGCTCGCGGAAAGTGAGCATTCAGCACTATTTTCCTAATTCGCGGCCGTACCGAAACGGTGCGGCCGCGAACAATGCTTCCTCTCTGTGCACTTGTTTCAGCATTTCTTGTTGGCTTTATAATGGTTTTGCTTAATATGAAGCAGAATTTAATGCCTATTCCCTGATCCATATCGACTTCGACAACAAAAATTTAACAGCTATTTTTTTATGTGTGTTAAAGGTCAACCATTTGCTTCTGAAAAGTGCAGGTGTATTGGGCATGCGCAGATAAACTACATTTCAAATACAAGCATTACCGTATTATACCAAATTTCAGTTCTCGTACAGTTACGTCAGTCCTGGAAATTAACGGCCCTACCTTGGAGATTTGCCATGGCCGTTTATAATTTAATTCCTATGAATCTATAAGGAAATTTTGCCATTTCGTACATACAATTTTCAGATTTTCTTCCTTTTGATCTCTTTTTCAATTAGTATATAATAAAATGTGGACAGTTGTTACAGTTTTGCTTTTCTTCTTGTAAAATGTACAATAAAAAATATAGCATACTACGTGTCAGAAATCATTAATAAAATTCTTTCAAATATAATTTCTATGTTAAACAAATTAAAACACATTTAACTAAGTAAACATTTTTTTTTCAATCAGAATTTTTATGTGCAGTGTCAGATGCCACATGGCATGTAAGTCAGTTGTTACATGAAGAGAAAAGCTCGGCCTTTTTTTTCAAGGAAATCACATTTTTATTTTCTCAAATTACTTAAAATAAAAATAAATAATTATAAATATTAAAAAAAAAATTACGTATTACTAAATTGTGAAAAATTTAACGAAAATTCAAAAGTGTAAGCTCAAAAAATAACACTTAAGACAAAAATTGAAAATAAAAATAAAAACATCTAGACACACGGCAGTGTGTCAGCCAAGTTCAAAAAGTAAAAGTCGACACACCGGCCGTGGGTTATATTACCCGAACCATTTCGGGCCACTTTTGACCCCTCAATAACTTAAATTCTATTTGACCTACACAATTGCAATTTTTTGTGTCGTGTAAGACCATCTTCTAATTTCCTAATCCTATAAAATTTTAAAAAAATCTTTTACCGTTTACGAGAAATTGACGTCTGAAAACCACTGTTTTTCCCACTGACTCACTGACTCACTCACTCACTCATAGAAATGTTTGAATACTTCCAGGTGACTTAGGAAATTGAAATTTGGTGTGGAGGTAGGTTATTGGATCTATAAATAGGAAAAAATCAGAAATCACCATTAATTAAACATTAATGGTTGTTAGAAGATAAATTATTGGATTACAATGGCGGTTTATGAGAATTTCACAAAATACCAGAAATAGTGCCAAGTTGGCGTCACTTTTGGCGAGTATCGGGACTAATCTCTGAAACTACCGAACCGATTTCAAAAGTAATGGAACCAAAATGATGGTATTCGCCCCGGTTCAAGCGCAGACTATATCTTATGTCTGTGCCACTAACCAAAAGAGGGTTCAGAAGCAAAAAACACTCTAAAAATGGGATTTTTGTTTTAGTGAAGGGCCTAGAAGCAAAAAATTTGTCATGTTAATTATTTATAAGATATGAATGATCACTAATGACATTTGCTAAAAAATACCAAATTTAAAAGGGGTGGAAATTCGGGAAGAGCATTCTGAAAACGTTCTGAATAGCGATTTTAAAACAATCTCAGCAAACAACAAACCGATTTTAAAAGTAATGATATCAAAATGATGATGATAGTCCTTGCTCCAACATAGGCTATATCTTATGTTGATGCCACTAGGCATTTTAGAGTTCACGGGAATTTCGCGAAATATCAGAAATAGTGCCAAGTTGGCGTCTTTTTTGGCGAGTATCGGAGCTAATTTCTGAAACTATGAACCGATTCCAAAATTAATAGTACCAAAATGATGGTATTCACCCCGGTTCAAGTATATGCTATATTTTATGTATATACCATTAACCATAAGAGAGTGAAGAAGCAAAAAACATTCTAAAAATGAGATTTTTGTTTTACTAATAAGCATAGAAGCACAAAATTCGGCATGTTACTTATTTATAAGATAAAAATGATCTCTAAGGGCATTTGCTAAAAAATAAAGAATTCAAAAAGGGTGAAAATGCACGAAAAGCATTCTAAAACTGTTCTAAATTGGGATTTTTAAGCAATCTCAGCAAACAACCATCTGATCTTAAAAGTAATGATCTTAAAATGATGGTGACATTCCTTGCTCCAATATAGGCTATATTTTATGTCAATGCCACTAATCCAAAAGAATTAAAAGAGCAAAAAAAATTCTAAAAATGCGATGTCTGTATGTTAAGGGCTTAGAAACATCAAATTTGGCATGTTCATTACTTATAAGATATAAATGATCACTAAAAACATTTGTTAACAAATACAAAATTTAAAAGGGGTAAAAATGCGCGAAAAGCGTTCTATAAACGTTCTAAATAGCAATATCAGCAATATTGGAAAGTTAGCGAACCGATTAAAAAAAAAAAGAAAAAAAAAGTCAAAATGATGGTGGCAGTCCTTGCTGTAACAACAGTATTGGATAAATTGCCAGATTACAATGGGAGTCTATGGGAATTTGGCGAAATACCAGAAATAGCGCCAAGTTAGTATCACTTTTGGCGGGTAATTTTTGTCGTCGATTTGGCGATATATCGCCAAGTTGGAGACAAACTTTTTTGGTCGTCGAGATAATCAAGTAGTACCCAATCACATAAAAGAAACATCCTTATTAGTGGAATTTATTGGAACATAAGCAATCCTAATGTTAAAAGTTTTAAATTTGATTCAAAGAAACAGTGAATAAACGCAGGAAAAAGCTGTAAGATTAATTAATATTAAATAAAACTAATTTAATATTAAGCCAATTTATTTCAAAAAGGAAACAAATACCGACTTATTTGACAAAAAATAATGATATCCTATCAAAAACATGAATGTGAAAAAATGCCAAGTTCGTTAAAGATTTCGCTAATAAAAGAAGTGATTTGACAAAAAATAATGATATCCTATCAAAAACATGAATGTGAAAGAATGCCAAGTTTGTAAAAGGTTTCGCTAATGAAAGAAGTGAGATCTAACTGCAAACCAAGTTCTTTCGAAGCTCCTTAAATCATAGCTTCTGTCATGCATAATGTTCTTCAATTGTTTAAAATGAGTTGGTATGTTACTTGTTATTCAATAGAGCGACTTGGCAAGTTTTCAGCCCCTAACTTTAATGTTTGAGTAAGTACTTAATGTTTGAGTACCTAACTTTAATGTTTGAGTAAAATTTAATCTAGAATCTGATTGGGAAAGATCTAGTCATTCAAATGTTCGAATAACTACATTGAAGTTAAGGCATCGATAAATTAATTAAGTGATCAACTTTAAGTTCTGATCAATTAAATAGAGAAATTTGAATAACAGAAAACTTGTAAGTCGCTCTATTGAATAACAAGTAACATACCAACTCATTTTAAGCAATTGAAGAATATTATGCATGACAGGAGCTATGATTTAAGGAGCTTCGAAAGAACTTGGTTTGCAGTTAGATCTCACTTCTTTCATTAGCGAAACCTTTTACAAACTTGGCATTCTTTCACATTCATGTTTTTGATAGGATTTGAATTTACATGAATGGATAGCATAATTATAGTTCAAGAGCCGACCGCACAAAACTCTAAGTCATCGATCACAAGAAAAAAAATCATTTATATTATGAAAGAGTAGTTATAGGGAAATCTAATGATCCATGTCTGCCGGAAGTGAAGTGGTGCATAAGCCAAAAATTAGTAAAAGTGGCTCACTCGTAGGTCTATCATTGTATTTACCGTACAATCAAAAGTATGAAAACACGGAAAACTGGTTACAGGAAAACATAATTCTGAGTCTACGAGTCAACCACTAGTAGTGTTTATTTTTGGCTTACGTAACACTTCACTTCCGGCAGACATGGATCATTAGACTCCACTATGACTACTCTTCCATAATATAAAGGATTTTTTCTTGTGCTCGATGACTTAGGGTTTTGTGCGGTCGGCTCTTGGACTATCATCGGAAACTATAAACAACATACAGTCGAGTCTCTATATAACGAAATCCAACGTTCCAGTAAAAAATTCGTTATACAGAGAAATTCGATGTGTAGAAAATGATGTTATAAATCATATTTAATGTGTAAAATTTGAACAAATATTATTTTTGATCTTTTGAATTAAGAATTTGAAATATTTAAAAGTAAATATTAACCTAACATTTTATTTCTTAATTATTTAAGCTGTTTCAAAAAAGCGAACAGACATTTATTTGAAAGCTTGATGAAAATCAAATGAGGAATATCTGCATTAATTTCAGACGAAGAAATCTGTAATTTTTTGTTGTTTTGATTTTAAAATTGTTACGCTTTCAAAAAAAATGCTCAAATTTTAGCAAGGAATGAAAAACATTAACATTTTCCTCCATTTGAAGGGCTCTCTTATGTGCCTCTCTTTGATTCCTCTCTTACATGTGTATCAATCCAATTGACTCTGTTTTGAGAAGGTTGTGAAAAGGTGTGTGGGAGGTGGGATGAATTCGTTGGATTTAAAGACCACGGAGAGAAGTAATATATGTATAAAACTCAGCACTGATGATAAATCAAAAATAAGTGATTGAAAACTGATTCCATATGATTTCGAAGCTTTTTTAAAACTGAATAAATTAAGACTGAAAAAATTCGTTATATGGAGATAGATAATTCGCTATATAGAGACTGTTTTTTAATGTAATTATGCGAAAAGGGGACCGTTCCTGGTAAAAATTCGTTATATAGAGAAATTCGATGTATGGAGTTTCATTATAGAGAGACTCCACTGTAATTACCAAAAGAAAAAAAAAATGTAAATCGCTTGTTTACATCCAAGCGAATATTGCACTTGGCTCTTAATGTAAGTTTTAATTTTATTCTATTTGAGGCCCTAGTCTTTTTTTAATTCTGTTCGTAAATTCTGTTCATTATTGTCTATCACTAAATGTTGCTTTATGCTGCATTTACCTATGTGTTTAAGGAAGAATAAAAGCTTTAAGGAAGTGTTTGCACCAAAACAAACAATCCATTTTTCGAAACACTCTGGAAAGGTAATTACATTTTCAAAATATAAAATAGTTTCCTTATATGTCGGAATTGATGAAGAGTTTGCATGTTCAATTTCGTTTTGTTCACGAATAGTTTTACAATATTGTATCGCGACTAAATTTTCTTTAATATTAAAAACATCATTTAATGGGAAAAACTCGTTTAAATTCGCTTATATATGTTAAGCTTTAAATAAGATGTTTCTAAATACACGTTGCTCGCTTTTTTTTTTTAATGACTTTTAAAGTGGTAAAATTTAATGCGGAAAATTCTTTTTGAAATTATACGCATAAATATAGAAAGTTTATTTAAATTCCTTTTTTTTCTTAAATGTGTGGAATAAATTAAAATGGATGTTTTAAACTTTCGGAAAGGTCACTAAATTTTAAATATAATATATTAATATAAAAATTAGAATGTTATTTGCTACCATACATAATAAAAAAAATTAACAAGCACTTTTTCAAAGTACTGGGGAGCTCCGCACCTTTCGAGCACCCTCGTTCAGATTTCCCAGGATCTAAATAGCAGTTTGATTTGCTTTTTTTTTAAGATTACGGAAGAGTGAACTATAATTAACCACCAGTGACAGTCTTCTGTAATTGTGTTTCGATTCATTTCCCTTCGACAGTAATTTTAAGGCCGAATCAGCTGCTATCTTGCAGATCTTTCTCTGTTACATAAGCATAAAAACATTAATTTGTAAACCATAGAGTACTGTAAGGTTAAATGGCTCCGACTTAGAAACTCTACCCAAAAAGGGCTCTGCGAGCCCAAAAGCTTAGGAGCCACTGTAATAGGGCATTGTATCATTTATCATTCATTTGTAGAAACATGCAAAATAAATCGATAACAGTACTATTTTTGAGCAATAATTTCTGCAAATGCATTTTCAAATTCAGTATTTATTTTAAATTTAACTAATGATTTCCACATTATTCATTGCGTATAAATACAATACATCGTATACAGGGCTGCACAAGAGAATTCGGGTACCATCTCCTTATTAGCGGAAATTGCTGAAAGAGAATTGTAAACTTTGGTTTCGTAATTTAACTAAATTATTGCACGCATGGGCTTTTTCAATTGCCACCTTTGAACTTAATAGATGATGAGGACATTTAGAATACGATAAGAACATTTAGTAAATAGAACTCTAACCTACTAAATTATCATTAACAAAATTACTTAACAAGTTTTACATTATCATATATATATATATATATATATATATATATATATATATATATTTGTAAAGCAATATATTTTTTTAATTACTTTTAATTATATTATTCTGTTTATTTTATTTATTCTATTCAATTATCTCTAAATTGAGTTAATTTTTTATTGCTTTAACTTTTTGAAAACTAAGAAAATTTATCATCATAAAGTGTTATTTATGTTAGAAATTTGATTATTGCAACTTCTAGTTATGTATATGTCCATAGGTTAACTTAATTATTTATATTGTACATATAATTTTGTACTTATCACTGTGAAAAATTCTTCATTTATGTTTACTTTTGGGGCACGCCGTGAATAGGGCTACCCGTTGTCATTGTGTTTACATTCTACTCTTTCATTTAGCTAATATATTTTTGACGGCGCTCTGGAGACCATTCATGTAGTACCTCTGGTCTCTTCTGGAGTTGGCACCGGATCATCTTCGGAGGGTCTCCTTTCCTTTTGGCAGTCCTGTCTTGGTACATGGTTGAGGCTTTTAGCATAATTGCTAAACCTTGCTAGGTGGGGCTTGTTGTGCTTAAGCCATTTGGTAGGCCTCCCCACCAAACTGAAACTGTTCATAGATACATTGCTCTATATAATATAGAGGGTTGCTCAAAGATTTCGGATAACTTTCTTAGATAGGAATTGCTGAAACTGGAATTTTTAATGTGTTACGCGTTTCCAAATGGTTCGACTGAACATCTAATTTCAACTTATTAAACGGTCAAGTTTTGTTACCGTATTCTGACTGTGTTGAAATGTGCTTTGTAGTCTATATTTGATGCATCATTTCTTCTTTCTTACCCATCATACATAGTATAGGGTAAGCCTTGCAATCGTTTAAAAATCACAAAAAATGACGAATTTACATGTTTCAGATACTGAAAATTCCGAAAAGCACATCTTTATATATATATTAAAAAAAAAAAAAAAAAAAAAAAAAAAAAAAAAAAAAAAAAAATTGCCGTCCCTTTGTCTGCCTGTCTTTGTGTGTGCCTGTAAACGCTCTATCTCACGAACAAATTAAGACAGAGACTTGAAATTTTGTATGTACTTAGTATGTAAGAATAGAACGAAGCTTATTTAATGTCAGTAAGCTCGATTATTCGGAACTATTTTTTTCGGACTCTTGAAAAATTCGTTCTGATGAAAGGTATAATTTTTTTTTTCAAAATTTCTTATTTTAAGGAGTGTACGTAAAATCCAATAAAATAACACAAATTTTGCATAAAGAACAATGTCGATCGGATTATTAATTGCCGAGATATTTGTAATCCTGTTTTACACATTCTTCGATTTTTCATGATCTTGTATTTCATTCAAAATTCAATTCATTCAAAAATGTATTTAAATTGGGTATGAGACGCTTAATCCGACGCAGTAAACTGTTAATTAATATGATTATTATTTTTGGAGTTATAAGGATGTTTCTTTTACTCAATTCGGCACTACTTGAGTATTTTGGCGCTTTATATAATTTGTCAAAATTGGTTCATCAGAAATTTATTAATAGAGCATTAGTATATGTATATTAAAAGTATTTAAATATACGTTTGAATTTTTTTTCAGAATTGCAATGCATTTTATAAATAGTTTACACATGTTTTATTTCAATATAGTATATTATGCATATCCATAATGGGTAGGTATTACTGTGGCTCCAACGACTAGTTTTTAAATGTTGTCATTTATTTCTGTATTGATAGGAAATTTTTCTCATATCATAGATTTTCTTCTTAGTAGTTGACTTCAAATTTCAAAAGTCATTCCGATTTCAATTGCAGTCGGCTCTCGTTAATTCGAACTTCTCGGTACCACAAAAAATGTTCAAATTATCCGAAGTTTGAATTATGGAAAATATGAAATGAAAATATACTTAATATGATGTATTACAAAGGAATTAATGTTATAGTGTTTTTAAATTTATTTCGTCTGTTATCATTAGAATATAACTTAATATTAAATTAGAATGTATAAATACATAAACTAATTAAAAGATTAGAAACAAGTACAATGGAAGAAAAATTTAAAACATCACTGATGGACAGACGGAGGACTAAGAAAGTGGATATCAAATGCGTTGGATTATATGTATACTCGTTCGGAACAATTTTCGCAAAAATCAAAGAAAGAAAGTTACTCAA
The DNA here is from genome assembly GCA_964019185.1 of Maratus speculifer. NCBI lineage: Eukaryota > Metazoa > Arthropoda > Arachnida > Araneae > Salticidae > Maratus > Maratus speculifer. The sequence continues at coordinate 271,168,181 of OZ025289.1, read as the reverse complement.
ATGATCTGAAATTCATGAGAAGGATGAGAAAAATGAAAAATCGGAATCCTCGTTAGTTCAATTTAAAAGAAGATAAGAGAAAATGAGTTCGAATTAATGAAAATTTTTAACGTTATTCTGCCATTGAAAATTTCGGGAATTCATATTTAGTTCGAATTAAGCGAAGGTTCGAATTATCCGATTTCGAATTAACGAGAGTTGACTGTATATTGTATTCGAGGGATCATCAAATTTCCTTTTAATTTTTAATCTACAGCACCAAATGAATTTAAATAATCCTTTCCGGCACAGAGTAAATCTGTTTAAAATAATTAACTTACACCAGAATTTATAAGCGGATTTATTAGAAAATAGGAACGTGCTTATTTTCAAGCATGCTATAAGGGGCTGTGAAAATGTAACGTTATCATTTTAGGGGGGAGGGGGGGTCTTTCACATGATATCGTAAGATATCTCTAGAGGGAGGGGAGTTTGTCTTTTGATATCGATATCATTTTTGATCCAACCAAAAATTTCTCTTTTTATTTCTAACATGGACTTTGATTCAAAATAGCATGTTACCGTTTTTTAGTCTGTTATCTATTTTTATGAAAATACATAGTTATCATTAAAATCACTAAATGTTTATAAAATTATCTAATTTTGAACTATGGAATACATCAACGTTAGACATTCTTATTCTTCTCTCGCGTGTTTATGCACCTATAATCACTGTTCGAGGAACTACATATGAAGTATCTTGTACTGATGCTCGTGTTTACTAATAAATAAAAGAGAAATATAAAAAATATTGTCCACTTATTTTAGTGATAGGAATTGTTGTCCCCTCCTTTCTCCGTGCAGAGCAAGTGTAGCAAAACAATATTACTGTTGAATACATTGTGTAACAAAAAGCTATTATAAAATACTCCTAAAAGTAACTATTTCTTTAAAGTGTTATTGGATATAAAGTGACATTTTATTAACTTCTTTTCATTTGAATTAATAAAGTAAGCTAAAAATACAGCTGGGCAAAATCACCAGAAAGTTGATAACATTATGTATGCACAACCCCTAAGAGTATACTTTAAATTAAATTTTCTGGGTAATAGTAAAATATAAATTAGGTGTTCTTTTTTTTTTAGGATATCGCCCGCAAAGGGATTAAAGTGTCCCATACATTATCTTATATTTTTAGTAAAAGCAAAATGCGCATTAAATCTTTCAAATTTCTATATATCACTAAGATGTATTGTACAAAGCCAACGTGGAATAAGTTGTGCATTAAATTGTTCGTTGATTTACAGGGACACTTAAAAGGATTTAGTTATAGAAGAAATTTTGAAATATCGAAATTTATGGACTATAACTACTGGGAGTGTGTTTGAGTTTTGTTACTCGTTTTTAAACTGAACTTTTTTAAAAAAATTATTACTTGGTATATGTAAATTCTATAGATCATTTACAGGGTTTTCCAAAGTTCTCAAGTACATTTTCGTTTATTCACGGAAATTGATGAATTTTTTTTTATTATATTGTTCGTTTACTAAATTAACTTTTAGCATATTATGTAGTATGCATATAATCTCATAGATCATATACAGAACTGTACAAGGGAAAAACTATATTTTACCGACTATTGATTGCAATAGTCGAAATTGGGTTTTGCCATGCATCATTACTTTTCAAATTGTATTTTAAGATATCTTATTTTACCTTAAAAAACTGAAAATTCTGTTACAGTACTTTGAATGTGTTGGAGAGAGTTACATAATCTGTTATGGGCACATGATTGAGAAAAAAATATATCTTAATTTAACCGGCATTACATTGGCATCACTCCTTATTATTTAAATATTTTTAATGTTCATAATTGGCTTATTTTAATCAATTATAATTTAATCTGTTTTTAGGTCCAACTCTCTTGGGAGGTCTAAATCCTGATCTCTATAAAACAGTGCCGGAAGAAATCCCTGAAGATGAAAACTATCCAGAAAATCATAGAGGACGTTTATGGTTTGGTCTCGAATACGATGTTACCACAGAAAGACTTATTGTGAGGGTGCTGAAAGCGAAGCACTTACCGAGTCGAGTGTATGGAGCAGTAAACTGTTGCGATCCATTTGTAAGGTACAAGAAAAAAATGCATTTTCAAATTTTCAAAATTTTTTATTTTTTTATTTTATTACGGTATTGTTATGCACACGAAAAAAACTATCAAATCGGAGTTCCCTCTAGATTTAAAAAAATGCACGTGGAAAATTCGGTCATGGTAAGAAAAAAAAAATAATAACAATTGAGCTAAATTTGAATGTCTATAGTATTTTAAACTAATAACGGACACTTTTCAAGCAATCATCGCCTATAAATGTATCCGAAGTATTTGAGTATCTCCAGAGAAACCTATAGAAGAAATTAATAGGTCTTATTTTGAAAAATAAACACGCGTCTATAATCTTCAGTTAAATAATTAAATTTTGAACAATCTGAACATTTTTTTGAAAGTTAAAGCTGATATTAATTGGTAGATAGGGCATTAAACATAGATAGACTAGGGAACTCAGATTTATTTTAATTTAAGTCATGAGTAATCTTCAAGTAAATTGTAATAAGTTAAAAAAGAGAAAATATACATTATTTCGTTGAAATCAGAATATTATTGATTATGACTCTATATTTCTGATTTTTGAAATGAAATTTAACTCATTATTGTAAAAACTTAAAATCGATGTCGCCAGTAAACATTGATTTAAGCGCAAGGCATCAGTAAAGTTGTAACCGTGCATTGAGTAGTAATATATTTCTTTTCATTAAAAAAATTATTTCTACAATGTTCTGTGAAATTATATTTTCTAAAATCAATGCTAGCTTTAAAAAAAATTTAGTTCAAATTTCAGTTAACTGGAAGTTAATCATCAGTATGTTACAGTTTTGAAATTATTTGCATTGACCTGTCGAATGGAATCAGTATTTGAAGTATGCGACATTAAAATCGATGATACATTAACCATCTAGTGTAGAAATCCAGCAAAAATATATTCAAACTTAATTTTTAAAATATTTAAATCAACTTTTCATAAATATTTTGGATGTTTTATCGCTCTCCCGTTGAAATACTTTAGCGGCGAATTTGACTGAGGTCTTCACTTTATAGCATAAGGCCATGTAAATGCGAAAAACATTTTTATTTAAAAATATCATTGGCTTTAGATGTTACAAAATATTACTGCCAAGCGTGTACAAGAATGAAAAAAATCGTATTTAATTGAAAACTTTACATTAAATATATATTTTTCCACACCAACTAAACCAAAAATTAATTTTTATATGATAGACATCAATTAGTAAATCTCCAACTGCATTAAAAGTTGTCAAAGTTAGGATTTGAACCAGGGACTTTGGTGTAAGTGACAAATGCTCTGTCAACTGACTTATTATGAACAAATCTAGCTGAATTTTCTCACCTAGAGAACTTTGTTGATTATGATGTATGGTCTGATATCTAAATCAGCTAACTAGATAAATATAGATAATGGAACTCTAAGAAATAATGGATACGTGATTACACTATATTAATTTAATTAGTATAGTGTAATTTAATTTTTTCTACTTTTTTCGAGTAGTTCCATTACCTGCTATTTTTTCTGAAGCTGATTTAGATAACAGACTAGATGTCAGATGTCATAATCAACAATATTAAAGAATATTCCATCAAATTTGCTCAAGATAGTTCACTTGGCAGGATATTGAAAAATTACAATTCGTTCAAAAACTACATTTAAAACTACTGCTTAATCGAAAAAGGTCTTATAGAAATGTCTTTATCTCAATTATAACCTACCTATACGTATACAATGTTTCAAAGATATTCATTTGTTTTTTCCTTTTATGAAATAAAAGATCCTTTTTTTGGTTATGTGAGGAAAATTGATGAAGCAACTTTCGTCAAGTATTGTGCAATCCGTTGTCAGTTGCGGTAAAGCTTCAACATTCTTTTTTAGTTTTAACACCTAATTTATATTATTTCAAATGTTATGCTTCATTATTTTAATAAACAATTCTTCATTCTTGAGATATTTTGTTTTAACAGGATTAGAAAATTACTTAAAAAACATAAAAAATGTTCAGTAATTTGAGAAACAATTTTCTAATAAATTTAAATTGAAAGTACATTTTTCCCCTATTCAATTGTGTAAACCTTATGTTAGTTGAAGTAGAATATATCTATGATAAAAGCGAAAGAGTTTACGCAGATAGTTGCCACCATCGTTATTCTTTCAGCTTTAATGAGATACGTTTGTACATTACAATATAGATTATCTTATGTACTTTCATTTTCTGTAATTTGTTACTTAACAAGCTACAGAAATAAGATGATATTACACATTAACTCACTAAAATATTCCAGCTAAAGAATAATAATATATAACATCAATAATATATAAAAAGATTTTTTCTTCGGATAGCGAATTATAACTTTAGGTAATAGGATGTAAAAGTTATTTATAAAGTATATTTAAGTCAATCTATTTCAGCTTATAATAAGTACGCGACATTCAGTGGAGCATATAATTGAGGCCAATTACTTTTAATTAAATCAAATTTAATGCAAGGTATTTATTGCTTCTAGCTACTAAATGCAGTTATATTAAATAAGTTACATTTCATAGAATTTACTAAACAATTAACAACTAATTATTTTTCATTAAATACTAAGGATGAACTACTTTTTATTCCAGGTATTCTTAAATTCTTATCAAGAATCGGTAAATTAATTAAAGAATACAGCGAATATCTAAAGTTGAAGACTTTGGAATATTAAACTAATTCCCGTGAAATATGAGATTTAAATTAAATATTCAACCTGGTGTAATTAAAAGCAGACACAAAATACATGAAATACGATTTTTTCTCGAACAAAAATGAACGATGCTTATTTTGATTCAACATTACTGCAAGTCCAGAATAAGTCATCTTAAATAAAAATTATCACTTTTCATTCAATTATAATCCGCTATACTCTACACTAAGCATAAAGTTAAAAATCATATTCAAAGAGCATAATTAATTCATTAGCAAGTAATGAATCTTATACAACGAAATATTTTCTAATTTAGAAATCGTGAAAATGTAATTTTGAAACCAGATTTCTGTAAAATTAATCACGTAAATAGTTTTTAGAGGTGGGGAGGGCGGGAATATTAAAAAATAATCTTATGAAAACGAGTTTACAATAGGTGATGACGGACTTTTAATTTTTCAACTCGAAACACGTCCTGTGTTTTGTTTTGATTTTATGGTAATATTTATAAAAATTTAATAATTTAATTACATTTTTATTTATTGGCAGAAATACTTATTTTCTTTTTTTCAATTGTGTTGTGCTTTTCTTAACTGGAATATACTTTAACATACTATGTAGAGTATATATACAAATCTGTAGATCATATACAAAGCTTCGCAGATGAATTTGAATTATTTTTCCGACCATATAATCAAACTTCAGATTCAGTTAGTACCTGCTATAAAATTGATCCTGATTAGTGTTTGTTTTACATTACCCAACATGTAGAGCTGTTATACATTTCTTTTTTTAAAGATTTTGCAATAATTATATTTCAAAAACTAATGCACGAATTTTTATCAAACTTCCGATTCAGTTATAAGTTGACATAAGTTGATGCTGACTAAATTTCGCTACCTAACCGATGTGCACTGTATTTTTCAGGAGGTATTAACATGCATAAGGTAAAAGAAAATTTTGAGATAGCCACATTTGACAAGTTTTTTTCCATTAATTTTAATAATAATAATAATTGTTTTAATCGTGTTTTCAAATGTGTTAGTTCATTTCTTCGTTATTTATTCAAATATCATTTTTTACTTTTCTAAACGTGGAAGTTTTTTTCAGTTTACAGAATATCTTTCACTGTAAAAAGAAAAAAAAATCTTTAAAATTACTAAATTTTTTTTAGGAAACTCGGATTCCTAGAAAAAATTTATTGACTAGGAATAATTAATAATTTTATAATTTTATAGAAGTAATGAATAATACTGTTACATAATTTCTTATTTTTCTTTACAATTTTATTCTAATAAAATTATACTTTATTGTGGAAAAAAATACTGAGGTTTATGAATTTTCCTACAAATTAAAGTGCGCATGGATCAGAAACTTTAGATTTTTTGGTGTGTCTGCACACCTAAAATTGGTCCATAAAACTAAAAAAGAGTCTGAATTCGCTGCTTTCATACTCTATGCCTTACCTCGAATGCAGATACTGATAAACTTGACCACTTAAGTTTATAAAGAGAGACGCATGGGATGTCAAAACACCCCGCTCCCGTATTGACTAGTTAATCTTTTGCTCTCTAGCGCTGTTAGAGGATGTATATCACTAGCCACAAAACTTTGTAATAAATTGAACTTTTGGATAAAAAGTTTCTTAGCTATGCCAAATGATAAGAGCATGATAACTAAATTTCACTTGTATTAACCCTTTATCTACCGAATTATGAATTCATGAAAAATTTTCATTCTAACACTTTATTCATAATCTTTACATTTTACGTAAATTGTTTAAACTAAATTAAAAGATTTACATAATTATTTAATAAATTTTTGGAGGATTTTAGAAGGATTGAAGAATTTAAAAGGATTAATTAAATTTGAATTTACAGGGATTTTGAGCAATATTTATAATCCCATTCAAATCTGCAGATTTGCACAATATAATTTTTTTTACAGGATAACCTAAAAAAATGAATCATTTTAGTTAATTTATTTGTTTTTCTATTACGGATGCATTTTTGCAAATAAAAAAGGAAACACGCACATTTTCTGAAGGAAAAATAAATCATGGAATCAGTAATTATAGATAGAATCATGATTAATTAATTAAATAAAATATATTTTCATTATTCTGCCAAAATATTTCAAAAACTGCATGAAGATTTTCAAACTATGCTTATTCCTTTTAAGAATATAATAGTTTCACGATTTCTTTTATGAAATTTTTTAAAATATATTTATTTTAGGTATAATTATAGTATATTTTTAATGAATTCAAATTTGTAAAAGTTCAATTATTTACATTCGGCTATATTTCATATTTTTCAGTGTTAAGAATTGAAATACACAATTTATTCTTATTTTGTGAAATCATTTATGCAGACGATATACTTACGCATTTTAAAAAAAAATTATATTATTACTATTATTATTTTGTGAAGTGGTAATAAAAGAATTTTAAACAAATAAAATTAATTAATATTTTGTATAATTTTGCTTCGAAAATATTTTTACTTTTACCAGTCTTATATCATAACTAAAAAAATTCAAGAAAATTCTTAGTTATCTGTCTGTATTTACATTTCTAAAATTAAAATGCGTCGAAATCAAATGCGCCGTTTTTGCTTAGTAAAGATGCAAAAGTAACTATAAAATATATGTTGTTACTTTCAAATATTTATCTTATGTAATAATACTTCGCGAATCCAAACAAAGCATGACTCTTGCTAGTTATTATTATTATTATTTTTTGTTTTTTAATCTATTTTTAGATAGTGTTATATTATATATCAAGAAAGAATTTTTCATAATCGATTTAAAATAGAAATGGCAAGCAAAGTGGGAAACAATTAATCCCTTAACTGCCGCGGAAGTATAGATGTACCTTTATATAATGCCTCCTTATATTATAAAAATCGCAAACTGTCTGGACAGCAGTTCCAATTTTTACCAGCAGAGCCATGTGCTGCACATTTATAACATATCATTTTCTTTTTATTATCCCAGAAAACCAATCACAATCTTATTTAATTGCGGAATCATTATTATGGGAGATTAGACTGTGAAGACAAAATTTATTTATTTATTTTTATTCATTTATTTTTGTATACTTTCTTGCGTCATTTGTTACTGGCAAGTGATTATGCATTGTCCCACACTATACGGACGTTTAAACTACTCAAAAGATGAATCAAAGCTTTTTCAGTTTTTAATTTTCATAACATTTAACTATTGAAATGCGTTTGTGTTTTGAAATTTGTGAGTTATTTTCAGTGTTTTTCAGTTTGCGATTGTGTACTGCCATTTGTCGATGAAATCTGGCATTAAAATAATGAAAAATACCAAGTAAATTACTGACTTTACAAGTTAATCTCCTGCGAAAATGACTTTAACTGTTTGAATCATTTTGTGCTTTAAAAGTAGTCAATAAAACTTTAAATGACGGGTTAATAAAAAACCGAAATAATAAGCAATTTAGGACATAAATTTATTTGTCTGTCAAATGTAAAAGAGTCTATGATTATGTTTGAAGCACGTTTAACTTTAGAATAACTTCATTAGAGAACATTGTGATTACAGTTCATGTGTAATAGTCCAACTAATTATGCTTGCCTTTGACACTGATCTTAGGGCGTAGGAAATCAGTGTATGACTTTAGAGTAGAAACCAAGAAATATACATTTTAAAGAATGCCGTTTTCAGACCGAAGGATAAAAAGTTGTTTCCTTTATCTGCTTGGTGGGAAAACAAATTTTACAGGCTGAGAGTAGTCCTGGTTCCTTGTGCGGGTGCCAATGATGTCCATGCATCAATTTGCCAACTGTCAACTTTCCTTTCTTTATTCGTTCTCAAACTCGTTCCTAATTCATTCCACTGTTTCCCGCGTTTTATGAATATGATGAGATATGGTTCACATTTTTCTTTTAACATCTTTGAGTATATCGATATTTTTCTTCATGAAAACTAAACTGTCTGATTTCTTAAGAGGCTATTTCACTCAAATGAAAAGACCCGTTCGCTAATGCTAATCCTACGGAAGAAATTTACAAAGATATCTCGTTTACTTTTAATATTTATAAATGATTCTTTTGCACTGGATAGCTGAGACCGGTCTGTATGCAGGCCATTTTTTATTTTGTTTACAGATGTTTTTTTAGGAGGACGCTTTCATTTTCGGAACCGGTTTGGAAAGCGAAAGCACCCTCTTCAAAAATATCTGCAACCCAAATCGAAAAAGTTAAAAATGGCCTGCATACAGATTGATCTCAGCTATCCACTGCAAAAAGAATCATTTAAAAATATTAAAATGTAACCGAGATATCTTTATAAATTTCTTCCATTGGATTAGCATTAGCAAACGGGTCTTTTCATTTGGCTGAAGTAGCCCCTTAACATGTTGACTCCATTTTTGATTGGCTGAATGTTTTTTTTTCTACAAAACCAATCAATGAATTTCAACATCTATTCTTGATTATTTTCGTCATATTTTCGTAACTACTTAACTTAAAAGCCTCTCATTGGAAATTTTTGAGAATTTGCAGATCATTCACTTGTTTAAAGATCTTAAATATATGGTTGCGTTAATTTATGTTATCGACAGTTAAATTTATATTTTAGCAGTGTAAACATTTTTAGAAATAACTTCAAAACATCATTTATATAAATATTTTAAATGTCAGTTTAAAAATATATAATTAAAACAGGGGATTAATTGAATGATACCCTTATATACAATAAATAAATTTTAATTACTTAAAAATTATAAAACAAATAATGGAATATGCATTAGAATAAAATGCTAAGATTTATTTTTCAAGACTTAATTAAAGAACTATGGAAAAATGCTTAATTTTAAACTAGAAGTTTCTTTTAATTAAATATTGCTCCTAGATCATTATCAAAAATAATATGCAGCAAAAATACGATGAAGAAAGTCAATTGATTTGTCAGCATCTTTCAACAATAATTAAAAGTCAATTATTGGCTCTTTAATATGTTCGAAAACGGTTTCAAAATGATTATTTTAGTGTGTGGGGAGGGGGGGGGGTTGTTATGTGTGTGCATGCATTATGAGTTTTTCCCATTTATGTAATCGATTTGAAGCTTTTCATCCGGTATTTTTAGGTGAATAAACAAAATGTAAGGTGAGGTTTTAGAAAAATGCTATCAATTCTATGTAAAAATATTGTTTAATTGTTTTCTAAATTTCGTTTGTTTATGTTTTGTTAATATTAATTCTTTGTGCCAAAATAATATCATAACGTAAACAGTAAAAAAATTGATTATGTATTTAATGAAAGAATCAAACTAAATTCCAAGAATAATTTACTACTTATTAGATTCTAAATTGAATGTAATTCATTTTTCTGAAAAAATTCAACCAGAAAAGGTAATTTTAGCCTCTGGTTTATTAATTGAAAATTCAAATTTATTTTTTTTCCGGTTTTAAAATGCATAGAACTTGGTTTGGTTGACGAAATTAATTAATTTCAATCTGAATGAAAAGAAAGCTAAAAAATAACTTTGTGGAGCATAAGAAAATAAAAGAATTTGTGGTCCAAAAAGTCTTCTTTCCAAAATAAAAATATTAATTCAATATCTACAGTCCTCACACAATAACATTGCAAGATGACCTGTAAGGGGAAACATGGCCTTTGAATTTGTCTAAACGAATAAAAACACGTCCTTTTCAAAATACCAAAATACAAATAACATTTAATTAAGATCTTTTTTCCTTTGATCCCTAAAGTACTGTCTGGCTCGAATAAGAAGGACTCTAGAACTGGTTTCCAATCGTTCCTATTGCCAAGGTAACAGGACAGTCCACTTTATTTTAGGGAAGTCCGGTACTTCTTTTTCTCCCATTCAACCGATCTGTCCTAGAATTAGTAGTATTTTATTGTCCTTGGATGAAGTTCCCTCCCTACAAGTTTTGGAACCTTCGAAAGCAGAAAACCTACTCAGGGTTTTTATTATCTTGGTCAGACAGTACATATTCTTAGCCATATTAGTCAGACAAATAAATGTTGTATATACAAAATTAATATTTAAATTTTTTATTTAAAAAATCATTTCACACACACTTGAATTAGAATCATTTATTACTGCGCGCATCATAAAACACTAAGTTATGAACATAGAAAGGATTTTTGAACAAAGTTGTACCATAACAAACCTACTTACAGACTAAAACTAAAATATATACAAAAAGGTTTGCTTAAACTTTAATTTTAACATCACAAAATAAACAAAAGAAAATAATAAAATTTTCAAAAACATTTTCAAGTTTTTTGAATTTAAAGTTTCAATACCAACAGACCTTGAATTGTACTCATCATCAGTAAACGATTGTAACTCATGAAAAAAATGCAGATTTCTGAATGAAGTTTTTTTGTATATTTTTAATAAATTTTAAACTATTCAAAATTAAATAAAATCCGAAAACAGATTTTTTTTAAACTTTAAAGACCATGTGTCCTCTTTAAGAGTTATCGATGCTAATGGATCCGAATGATGCAAAAAAGCACTATTTGATTTAAAAATATATTCTGCTAATTGATAATAGTGATTTCCTCTTAATTAACAAAATAACGTATCTAAATTTGCATGTCTCAGCGGCCAAATTATTGTGGAAGGACTATGTAATCATTTTAAATACAATTTATAAAATAATGTGTTTCTCTTTAGCTGTAGCATTTGAATTTACTATTTAAGCCAATTCAATAACTGTTTGTATTCAAATATGAGTGTTAGGGCTTAATTGAGCGGCTGTTTCACTTAACTATTTCGAAATAAAATTTTGGTTCCATTTACACCAATTTGTCAAGATTTTCATCACTGTTTCCATGAATAATTAATTATTGCAAAATTGTTTCGTTAATATGATAAAGCTTCTCGTTAAAAAATACATGCAAATTGCAAGGGGAAAAAATATATATCCGTTCTTCAATTAAATAACAATGAAAAGGGTAATGTAAAATAAGGAACTTTATTGTCATGAAAAAAACTTTTTTTTCTTTGTGTAACACTACATTATGTATATTATCTATGTAATTTAATTACTTAGAACTCACTTAAGTTGTTTTTGTTGTGTTAAATGCATTCCTACTTTTTTAACGAAGCATATGAATGTATTACTCTTCTTAATAGCACTTCGAAACTTTACTTTCAGACTAAAAAGATGCTTATGAATATCTAATTACTGAATCTCATATTGATTACAAAATTCTGCTTGCATCTCGGGAAGAAATTCTTTTTTCTTCGCTCATAAGACAAATTTACTTTCAAAACTTCAAGGACTTTTTTCTTTCTTGCATTAATATTTAATAATGTATCAATGTTTGAAAATTTACTTATTTCAACATCTGAAATATATAATTTTATACAATTCATTGGCATTTAAACGCTTAGATACCTTAAAAGCATACGAATTGCAAGAAAAGGAGCCTCATATATGCATTAGTATAGCTCCACTTCTCATTGACTTTTGCACACGAAATTTTAAATACACAAAAAGATAGGCTAATAATGTTCTGAAAAAAAATTAGTTGCATATAAAGTTTTTTTTTAATTTTATTTAAAATTTAATTTTGGGGGGAGGGGTTGGGTGGGTTTCCGCACTTAAAAAATGAAAACGGAACTATCATAAGATCACTCCTGTGTCTGTCTGTCACAGCCATTTTTCTCGTAAACTATGGACCGTGGAAAGTTCAAATTGGGGAACGTAATAAATATTATTGACCCACATGTTTACAGATCTTTAAATCATTCACAAATATTAGTAAAAATTTACAGGGGCTAATTAAGTTACTTAAAAGTAACAAAAAAATCTTTTCTTTTTATATCGTGTGAGATATCATGTGAATGTTTTTTTAACGCTGAACTCAAAAATACTTTTTTTTTAAAAAAATTAGGTATGATATTTTCCGAAGTGTAATTGAAAATGTAGTTAAAAAATACATCACTCCTCCTACTTATTTTCGAATCTACTGAAACTAAAACTATGAAAATATTAGAGGTTCTAAATGCTAATTTAAACCATTTTTCCGTTACAGATAAATTTCATTTTACACGCATTCAAGAAACATGTTGCGGAATGCTGGATATACTTATCGTAGCAAAACATGAAAGCATTGTTGATAATTATTTTCGAAATAAATCGTCAGGAATTAGCCGGGATAGTAACCCTTAAAGTTACAGATGGTTTGGACACATATAATGACATGGGCGATGCACTCTGTGTACTTTCGCCCTTTAAAGCCTGGAAAACAACTTCGGATGATACATTTGTATAATGAAGTGGTTCATAACTTATTATTGGCCACAAAACAAGAAAGCATCTGTAAAATCACGGTTACCCCCTTCCCGTCCTATCGTATCACACACACATTCTAAAACGTAACTTATTATTCAAAAACTAAATTACACTGCTCAAAACAATTAGGGTAGCACATGGTTTTAACGAAATTGCGCAAATAATTATATCGATAAGTAACATAAAATAAATCAGTCATAATTTAAAGCCTAGCAGGAAACAGAAGATAAATTCATATGCAAATCAAAGTTCATGACGTCAAAATCCAGAAAAAATACATAAAGGCAGAAATCGGTGTGTTGCAGAAACGTCTACTGTTTCAACTGCAAAATTCAATTGCTCTTTTTTGAGAAAGGGTGATTTGAAAATACCTCAACAACGTAAATTATCAGAATCCATGAAATGGCTTAATTATAGGCAGACTTGAATCTGGGCAAACAGGACGACGTGTCGCGGGCGCTGTTGGAGCCGCCAGAAGTGCCGTTGCAAGGCTGTGGAATCGATTCCAGGGAATGTTATATGTTGACCAGTGTAAGATCGGCCACGCGCCACGACAGTAACTAACACGTTCGCTGCCGCTTATGTGAAGATGTGATGATAGTTAATGCCGCACTTTAGAAGTGGGTTTTTCCCAGAAGCCGATTTTTTTATAACAAAGGATCAGTGAAAAATTTTCCCGCGCCAGCGCGTGACTGACTATTTAGACATCACCCCACATCACGCGCTGGCGCGTGAGTGGCCCCTGAACGTTGGCGCCATATCACGCGCTGGCACGTGATCGGTAGCGAATGTGTTAATAACCGGTATATACTGTTAATAGCTCTTCGAAACAGAACAGATAATACTACTCAGCTGTAAAGTCAGTTGCTCTTGGCAATGGACGAAGGTTGTCCAGCCAAACTGTACGTAATGGGCTTCATCAGGTAGGTCTGTATACACGTAGGACAATGGTCTGCATTCCGTTGACCTTAAGCCACCGTGCGGCCCGAAGAAGATGGATTGCTGAACATTAAGATTAGGAGCAACATGAATGAAGCCAAGTGCTGTTTACAGACGAGTCCTAATTCAGTCTGGAAAGAGACAGCCGATATGTTTTGGTATGAAGGAAAAAAGCTATTCGAAATAACCCAACATTCTTTCATGAATGGTCGCAATACAAACGACATGGTTTGATGGTATGGGGTGGAATCGGCATAATTGGACGTACGACCCTACATATCATTCGGAATGGTATTTTGACGGCCCAAAGGTGTGCAGACGAGATACTGAGACCTCATGTCATACCTTACGCTGCAGCTATTGGAGATTCCTTTGTTTTCCACTATTATATTACCAGACTGCATACAGCTTTTCATATTGGGAACATGTTTGAAATTTAAACAATACAGCGTATGGAATGGCGAGTATACTCTCCTGAACTTAATCCGAATGAGCATTTTTGGTAAATGTTCGGACGACCAATGCATTGATGATAGACCAAGGCCTCCTTTTACTATCCAAGACTTGATGATTGCACTTCATGAAGCGAGGAACAATATTCCTCAAAGGCTTATGGATAACATCATCGCATCCATAGAAAACAGGTATGCTGCAGTCTTAGCTAACCGAGGAGACCACACGATCAAAAATTTTGCATAATTTCTAAACAATGCTTTTTTTTATCATTTACATGTAAACGAATTGTTTCCCTAAATAATCTGTTCACGTTGTTTCCATTTTTCAAAGAATTAAAGTTTAATTCAATTTTTTTGCCTCTTCCTTTTTTGTATTGCTCATTGATACGCGTCTGCTATCCATTTTATGTCATTACATAAATTTATGTCATTACTATTTTTTTTTATCAGTGTATGTTCTCATTAAAGAAGCCTGAGAGCTTTTACAATAACTATTCATTATATATTTTTTAACTGATCAAATATTCCCTGTTATTATGTGATTTTAACATAACTCTATACATGATGCGATAAATCTTCACTTTTGTGTCAAAAAGAGTTTTTTTGTGTCTTTCCTACTTACTTGAATATTATGAATTGTGCTATATAGTCCGGATTTTTATCTTCATAAAATACTCGACGATAGTCTTAAATTTAGCACTAAAATTTATAGCATTGACACATTTTATAATTCTTAGTAACTTATTAGAAGTTGTGAATTTTTTTCTTTCTATGTATAACAAAACACACAAGAAAAGCATTTAAAGATTCTGACTTTTATAAAATTTATATTGTCATTATTCGACATCAAACATACATGTTATTTTTATTTTTCCGGTTATCATTGATTGACAACCATATATTGTCTGATTTCATAATTTAATTTACATATGTTTTGCATTTATTTACTGTCTAGGAGAGGCTGCACTACAGCCATAAATTGTTATACATTTCCTTTCCTAATGCTTTTTAAGATTCATAATTTTTTTAAAGTTGCTAGTACCACATTTAGATATTCTCAATATTTTGTAGGTTAAACATGTTCAAGGCAGTGAAAATTTAGATATGCCCGTAAAGCACAGTTTCACGAACGAAAGTTTCTTTATGTGTTACATGTAACACCCCCCCCCCCTTAAAAAAAAAAAAAAAAAAAAAAAAAAAAAAAAAAAACTTATTTAATTTTTTAATTTTGGTGCCAGTGAATTTCCTGGGAGATAAAATGCCTGTCATTAAATAAAGAAAACAATATTATAGGGAATTTCTGGTATGAATACGAAATTTCGGAGTAAAAAAAAAGGCCAAACTGTCTCATTTGTAGTGCAGACTTTTTTATTCAGATTGTTTGATTCACCAATTTTTTTCATTTTTATAATACTGTAATTGATCTTATTCCCGCATTATTTTATCTGTCATTAAATGAGATCAATAAATCTACTTCTAAAAAAGTGGTGGCAATAAAGATCTGAATTATTTAAAAAAGTAGCCTACACTTTATGGGAAGCAACGCCTAAGAGGTTAATAAATAATCGAAATGATTGAGAAAATTTAAAAAATAGAAAGGTAAGCGAAAAAAAATTAAAAATATTTTTAAATACAAAAATGGGATGCTAAAATATCTGTAAATGTAGCTGATATAATTATTTTGGTGTAACTTATTTTAAGCTTTCGATTAGGATATTTTTTAAATTCAAAAACAAAACCTTTTTAATTATTTGGAAAAAATAGTTGTTGTTCTCGGAGAAAATTGGGAAATCTATAGTATATCTGAATCTTTTTATTGATTGAATTCCGTAACTAATTTAATTTTATTCTTTTTCTGATTGATCCAAGTTTAATGTCCAAAAACTGAATACTTCTGTTGCCACAATAACAAAAAGAATAATAAAAACTTTTCAAAAAATTAATAATTTAAAAACAAATTGTGATAGAGATTTCAAACAAATTTTATAAAACAGTGCATTTTTTCTAAGCAACGGGATAAAAATTTTAAATGTGCGATGTTAAGAAATTGAAAAATTTGCAGTTCCAAAAATTGTAAAACTGAAATTTCATTTAAAATTTGTTTGAGATGGGTCCAGGTATATTAATGTTTAATCCATGTCGTACGTAATATGTGGCGTTCAGAAGTCAGTCTGATTAACTCCATCAAATAAAAATGCACATTTTAAACAATTGTCTATCTATAAAATACTGGTTTTTTTTATCATTGGTCTAGGAATATTAATTTTTAATGCATGGCGTACATAATATATGACTCGTTATAATCATTCCAAAAATTATGTTTATTATTATTATTAATTTAAATTTAGAATTTATTTATAAATCTTTAAAATTTGAGTCTTTGAAAATATCATTTTCCAAATAGACGTTGCAATTTGTTAAATTACGATTTTTTTCTGCTTTTTCTTTTTTCTTTTCTTTTATTCATGAAATATTTCCAGTTACAATGTTTTACCCTTTTAGAGTAAATTTTGACCCCTGCGATTTTTTTAATATTTAGTACTTTTTAATGAATTTCTATGCGGTTTCCAGCGGTTTTTTAATATACAGTAAAGCATCGTTTATACGACGATTACTTATACGACGTTTATATTTATACGACGTTTTAATGTGGTCCCAATTCATTCCTATTCATTTTAATGTAAAACTATACCTTTTATACGAAACCCAAAATCGTTTATACGTCGATTTTTCAATTTTGTATAGGTTTATTTTTGTTTGTTTTTCTTGTATATTTTACAAACAAGCGAAAGTTGGCAGCTATGAATGACACCAAAGAGCGTGTTTAAATGCACTCCACATTATAAAAA
Source organism: Maratus speculifer (assembly GCA_964019185.1). Classification (NCBI taxonomy): domain Eukaryota; kingdom Metazoa; phylum Arthropoda; class Arachnida; order Araneae; family Salticidae; genus Maratus; species Maratus speculifer. The sequence continues at coordinate 271,150,853 of OZ025289.1, read as the reverse complement.
TGTGGGCTGTTGTTCGATTAGTCTGAAAAATCAGCTTACGTGTAACAGATTACACTGGGAGGGTGGAGGGGTCATTCTTTTTTAGGGGATGGTCAGCTTTCCCGACCTGTTTTAAGTTGCAAATAGACTATTCTTTTAACTGTTACAAGTATTGGAGACTTTTAGTTGGCCACGCGGGGTTTTTGATCTTTAACTTTAAATGGAAAGGAAATGATGTACTGTAAGTTAGGAACCTTTCGGTGAAGCATAAATAAAGGTACGCATATTTAAATTGCTTACTATCCCCCCCCCTCGTTTTTTTTTCATTTTTTTTATTTTGGTTTGTTTAATTTATAAATTCATGCAAATCATCTCGTTAAATATTAAAATTAAGTGAAACCAAAATTAATTCTAGTTTTGGAAGCGAAAATCGATTATACGTCCTTATCGTTTATGCGACGTTTATATATATATATATATATTCGCATGTTTTTTTTAGTCTGAAAAATTATTTTACCAAAAAATCTGACAGCGAGTCAGTGAGTTAGAAATTTAAATACCCTCCCCCCCCCCCCCCTAAAATGTCGAATTGCTCCCAAGGTGCGTACGCTCTACTTTGGGAAACAGTAATGTAATTCAGCGTCCTTTAGCAGTATAAAAGCGATAAACGTCAAATTGTTATAAACAGACTAATTTAATTAGAATATCACATAAATACTATACGACTTGCGACTAGTTTCGATTGATTGGAGCTCTCAATGCACATCTGTATCTTTAAAAATTAACTTCAAACATTATCTGAAAAAATGCAGCGCGGACCTAGGCGGCGTTGATTCTTTGCAATTTGCTTTCGAAGTGCACTTAGCACAATGCGAAATTTAAACTTCTTCTTCTTCTTTTTTTTTTTTTTTTTTAATAGCTCCACTGCAAAAGTAAAGATTATTACTACGCTTAATTTAATTTTGTGAAATGCCAAATGAAGTTAAAATATGCATTACTTTTACTGTCAATACCGAGTAAAGTTCATCATGAAAAATAGCAACAAGCAGATTATGATAAAATTTTTAAAAAAGTTACACAGAATAACATTATTTGACATTATATAGGCTTTATATCACTTTGAACTTTTACCTCATGTCCAAAATTAATGTTACAAACATGAAACCTTTGAAAATTGATGAACTATTCACTGTGTTATCACGAAATTCGGCACAGTGGTATGTTACACACAGGGGAGAAAGAATGTACAACATAGCAATATGAAAAAAGATTTTAATTGTTAAGATACAGGGTGTATCAAAAAGCGTTAAATCATGAATAAGAACTAATTAATTTATCTCGGGAAAAGTCTAATATGGAGTGTGTCCAGCATGCACTGCTTTACAAGCCTCACTACCATCTCTTATACTGTTTATGAGGGTGTCAATAAATGTTTGTGGCAACAAAGCACAATCTTTCAAAATCCCAGCTTTTAATTGTTTGTGGATACTTGGGGAGGGGGTTGGGGTTACGCTCTGCAATGGCTTTTTCTAGACTATCTCAGACATGCTCAATAAGATTGAAGTGCGAGATCTCAAGGGCCAATTCATACGGCGAATATTCTCTTCTCCAAGAAAGTCATCAAAAATATGAGCTCGGTTTGGTTTCGCATTTTCGTCTATTAACATGAAGTCTGGGCCTACAGCACTACGGAACAACCTCACATAAGCTTCAAGAACCTCATCCAATGATGTGCATCGATATTACCTGCATCGAAGGCGTGCAATGGTGTAAAACTGCCCAACATTATGCCGCCTTAGACAAGGATTCTTTGCCATAAGATCTGTCGATTTCTTTTACATAGTAGGAATGATAGACAGCTCCAAGGACATTATGGAAAATCCCTCTACGTGGAGAATGTCGGCTCATCACTGAAAAGAACGCGCCCACTCCTGTTGTGTTGAAGAGTGATGTCTTCGGTTCCACAACAACCGGACTCTCATGTTGGATACAGTGAAAAGGACATACACGCCTGGACATGGGGCATTAAATATGAAGTCCTTGAAGCCAATGTGAAGTTGTTCTGGGATGCTGTAGGCCCGGACTTCATGTTTATGGATGATAAGTTGAAACCAAACAGAGATCACATTGTAGATGAATTTCTTAAAGAAGAAAATGTTATCGAAATGATTGATGCCCTCAATATAGCTGGATCTCAATCCTATTGAATATGTTTGAGATTGTCTAGGAAGAAATATTGCTTGGCATAATTCTTCTATCAGGACCCGCAAGGCGTTAAAAAGTGTTAAAAGGAGTTAAAGAGCTTGTAGCGAGGCTTGTATAGCACGGTGGTCACACTCTATATTCGACAGACTTTTCATGAGATAAATACTTTGTCTCTTATTCAGGATTTAACACTTTTTGATATACCCTCTATCATTATTCGCTATTAGAATCTTTTCCATATTATTATATTACAGTATACAGCAATTTCTGTAATTTTTTTACATTTACTTATATATATATATATATATATATAGTTGTAGTTGGGTGATGTGCGAAACATTAACTTATTGATATGTTTAAATAGTTACAGAATGTTGAAGTAATAGGAACTTGAATTTGATTTCTTGAAGACTATTAATTTTACAAAGCATTATAAGTAATTTTTTTAAATTCTCCCAAATTAACATTTAAAAACAACAGTTTATACGATATTTATAGAACATTCCAATTAGACGTAATACAACCGATTGCTTCAATAAACACTTTCGAGCAAACTGTTTCATAAAACATAAAAAAAAGATACATCTTATTTTGAATGTTAAAGTCTAAAATCATTGTTTTCATGATCCGTAAATTTTCCTTTGATATCGCATGCGTTCAATATGCTATTAAAAACAATAAATATATACCGTTACTGTAGAATATGTTAATTTGCTGATAATGTACTTCATATGGGAGATAAATGATACAATTTAAAATTTCAAATCCTAAACACATACACCAATCAACTTATATAACCAACATATATAATCAAAAATAATGAAAAAAAAAAGGAAATGCACACAAATATATATATACACATATATGCACTAACATCCTTCAATATTTTTATTAGATTATAAATTTTTCTAAAGCAATGCCAATCCTACATATTCATCAGTAATTTCAATCTGTTTTTACCTAGTTGCTCAAGGGTTTCAAAATTGTATTGACATTTCGTTATATGGTTTCCAATCTAAAATGAATAAGTTCAGAACAAATGTAGTTACGAGACACTTTTAGGCAGATGTAAAATATACATGCTAGCTGCTTTAATATTAATCAAATACAGTTTGAGCGTTGGTAAAAGTTGTTTAAACTAACAGTAGCCAGAAAACATGCGTGACTGGAATTGCAATATTAAAGTCTTACCGTGCGTTTTCTAAATGAGGAGATATTTGTGCCTCTTCGCAAATTATTACTGTCTTTATTTCCTGAAACATGTTCAATATAAAGTAAACGTTTTTACCAAAAAGTTAAACAGAATAAAAAGGGAAAAATTAATAATACAAAATCTTTATTATTATTATTATTATTATTATTATTATTATTATTGGGTACAACCGTTAAAAGGGTAACATTCCACTGATAGTGAACAATATTAATATTTTAAGCACTGAATGAAAACTACTTTGTATATTTTAAAATTTCTTAATATGTATATTTAATGCATTATCTTATTGTTTATGTAAAAGCTTTAATATTATTATTATCACTATCGTTATTATTATTATTATTATTATTATTATTATTATTATTATTAAAATCAGATAAAAGTAATTACATTTTATTTGTAATGAATAAGATTAACTTTTAACCACCATTGAACGAAACTTATTTTTAATATTTTATTTTTCTTGCATATATTTTAAGTAGTAGCAATTTTTTCCGCTAACCATATTATGAAAAAAAATTTTGAAATAATATTTGCTTATTGTTAAATTATATCAGGATGTTTATTTTTACCCCTGGCTACACCAAATTTTTTATTCTTCATTTTGTTCTGGAAACGCGTATTTTTCGAAAATTAGTTATTTCAAAAACTGTCACCATTTAAGTGCTTCTTCAATAATTTTTGAGAATTTATATTTGTGTATATGTGTATATGCACGCGCGTTTACAACTATATATCAGAAAAATACAGAATTTACATTTTTATTTTAATTTTAGAATTTATCTGATGCCTGATGAAAGACGGTATCTGCAGTCAAAACCAAAAAAGAAGACCTGCAATCCAACTTTTGATGAAACATTTTTATTCCAGGTACTTATTTGTTTATACCATTAAAGCATTAATTTATCGTTAACTTGAATTTTACTTGAATTATGTTATGAAAACTTTGTTGCTTGCGCGTATTTTTAATAAAAAAAAAAAAAGAAAAAAAATCTATTGAATATATAGGCATCAGATTAAGTAATAATCAGTTTAGTAAAAAAAAGAAAAAGAAAAATATATAAACAGTCAGACGTAAAAAAAAGATTTCACCAATACAGATTCTGTAGCAAATTATTGTTTATAAAAATGATAGCATTATCAATATAGCGGGAACATTGTTAAATATTAAATGGTATGAATAGTAATAGTGTCCTCTACATATTAAAATTTTAACTTACTTCGAAGATATTAACGGTAATACTCTACAGACCTTTAGACAAAATCCTTAGACAAAATACTTTATTCTACGTTTAAAAGTTAAATGCTAAAATACACGCTTTTTGAAGTATGACAGTCGGCCACGGAACTGATTTTAAAGCTTTATCGTATACCTATCAGTAAGTAGATATTTAATTAAACAGACAGACACATACATTATCACAGACATGGATGCGTATATGCCCAGATAAACCTATACATGTGCCAACTTTGACACTAAACAAAAGATGGACTTTTTTTTAATGGATGGATAAGTATTTAAAGTACCGCATATAAGTAAATTATTTTTGGACATTCTTGGCGAAAGCAGCCTTTGCTATATTTAGTAAAATAAATATTTTTAAAATTTTTAACCCTTTCATTTATATGGGCCTCATAGGAGCACTGATAATTAGTGCCCTATAAAGAAAAAAAATTCATTACTCATTTGTGAACAGATAACAGCTAACATGCAGCACAATAATAAAAATATATTCTAATAAGTTCTCATTTACCAAAAAAAAAAAAAAAAAATTGCATGAAAGGATTAAATAGGAAAATTAATAAAACAACATAAGTTCAGTGAACTCGGTGATATTTCAAATGAATTGAACTTAAATCTCGCCCCTGAAATTTTAATAGTCCATGTTTTAATGGCAGGTAGGAGTTTAAAAGTAGTAGTAATTTACTGTAGAACATTATAATTAAATTGCTGTTCATCGGTAGTAGTGTTAATTTCAGAAATACTGGACCTTTGGGGGATAGCTATTTCTTTTACCTTATAATGATTACCCAACTTCACAGAAATTATTTTTGAAGAAAGGACGATTAAATTAAATGATTGAAAAATAAAACTATTTTTTGGTAAAACAATTTTTTGATTTCTATATTAGCACAAAACAGTTAAATATTCAAAACCATCATCAAAAAAAGAAAATAACAGAAAAAAAAAGAAATTGCAAGTGTTTTTTTTTTCTTTTCTTTTTTTTTTTTTTTAAGTAAACGTTTTAAGATTAATTACAATATATATATATAAATCAGAACTTTATTCCTATCAAAATCATAATAATCACATGCTGTTCATATAAAGATGCATTACTTTTTTATATCTGTTGCTTAAATTCGAATAAGTATGTAAAATTTCTTGGATAACTTGCTATACATAACACGCTTTTGATATACACGCTGAAGCCTCATTTAGAACATATCGCCCACGCAAAATGTTCTGAAGTCGAAATAATTTAATATTTGATAGCAGCGTTCTCGCCATCTGTGAAAAAAGCTGTACAATGAAGAATTTTATCTCTCAAGGTCGTCTGTGTGCAATACAGAGCTTCATGCTTTTGCTAAGCTGACCCCACACAATAGAAATAGTCATGTGTATAAATGTCACAGAGATTCTAATATGAGAACAATCATATTTCACAAAATGCCTTTGATAATTTAAAATATAAGCAGTGTAGGAATTGAAGAGTGTTTTGCTCAAATTTCATGACCCAATGACTCATATAATACCCCATACAGCCATCTGTGTTGAAGAAACTTAGTTTCCACAGCCCTGAATACATAATTTTAAAACTTTAAAGTATTTCAAAAAATACTGCGTGTTCCATTATACAATAATACGTAATTGTTTGTTTGGCATGATAGTTGTAACTATGCTGAGAATTCAAATTCGAATTTTTCATGACTTGCAGGCTGAAAATAAAAATTAGTTGAAGTCGATTTTATGGATTATTTCTATTATGTTGCATTTTTTTCCCTTTTGAAAGAAAAACTGTTTTACATACTTTTCTTTCTGCACAGTTCTTATATTCTCCGTTATTTTCTTCTTTAGCTACCTAGAAGTTCCATGCCTGAAAGGACTTTGAAATTCACAGTATTTGACAACGATCGAGGTAAACATCATAATCCTATCGGACACATAGTGGTACCCTTAAAACAATTTTTTGACTCGGATCAACACTCACAAATCCAGTGGCGAGATCTCGAAAAGAAAGAAGCTCAGGTAATAAAATAATATTGTGGTAACTTGTATAATTGGACAAAGAAAAAAAATATATGCTTTTATTTATTAATTTGCATGTATTTCAGTATTTTCTATTTACCTTTTGGTTTAATTTTATACTGTAAAAGTAAAATCATAAATATTTCTTAAAACATTTCACAAGTAAAAAAAAAATAATAATAATAATAATAAATAAATAAAATAAAAATAAAAAAGCCTCAATATGCAATTTACATTAAAGTATCCGACTATCTAAGGATTTTTTTTTTTTCATATGCGTAAATAAACAATAAAACTGTAAGATGTAACGTAATAATCCATCCTTCTTCAAAACACAAGATACACACCATGAACTTTTAAAAAGTTCACCGTTTTTCTTAAAAGGTAGCAAAGATAATAATTCACTTTAAAAAATTGGTTTCATACCCGCTAAGATGCTTTCTTTTTTATGTTATGTAATTTTAATAATGTATTACATAATTTCCTTTACTGCAAGCAAAAAACAATAGAGAAAATAATTACCTGATCTAAGAGAAAATCCAGAATATACTTATAACTGTTGGGGTAACTGAAACACCAGCCTTACATTTGAAACATTGAGTAAGTATGTATGATATTTAATAACAATAATATATTTATATGCTAAATGTTTATAAAAAGGGATGTTTAATAAAAGTACTCACCGTATTTTAATAAAAAGCTGAAGTAATTAAGTGAAATTAATGTTTTTTTTTTTTTTTTTTTTTTTTTTTTTTTTTTTTTTTAATTAAAAGAAGCCTGAATTTTCGTAACCTATCACGGAAAAGACGGAGCTATGATTGAATTGTTTTAATAAGTAGAGATGAGGGTAAAATGTTCACAATAGCTAAAACCTAAAATTCATCTAAGATTTTTTATAAAATAATCTATGGCTGAGTTAGCTCGTGGGTGCAATTGCTCTACACTGTAAAAGAAAAAAAATCTGTAAAGTTACTAAAAGTTTTCTAGGAAAATGGGATTCCCAGAACTTTTTATATAATGCAACAGCAAAAATTCGTGTAATAGATACAGATTTGCACTGGAAATCAAAAAATCCGTAAGGTTACTAAGAATATTTTAGGAAACTGGGATTCCTGGAATATATTATGTAATTACCATCCAGGTTACAGATAAGATTTTAGTAAGATACTACAATTTTAGTAGATTTGTTTGTAAAATTACAGATTTCTGTAGCTTTACAAAAATTAGTTTTGTAGATTTACTTCTTTTCTTGTACAGTGTATAGATAACATGATAGTATATATATTTCAGTAACTTTACATTTAAGGTATTACAATTTTTTTTACAGTGTAAAAACCTTATGCAATTTTCATAGTTATATTCCATATGCATCCAGTTATTATTTTTTATCTCATTTTTGTATAAAAAAGTCGATATTTATTTTTTATTAGAAAATTGAGTTTTATGTTTTTGTTGAACAGTGGTGCTTTCAGAAGAAGGTAAAAAATCTAGCTTAAAATACAAAAATTGTAAAAGACGAAATTTTTATTTATTTAAATATATACATGTGAATATATATATTAATTTATTAGCAGCTTAAGGTCTTTTATTATTTTTAAGGTTTTCCTTGTTGAAACATTATCAAAAAATTAATATAGATGTTATTTGCAATTTTTCTTTTGGAGCGAAAAATTCCGGATTTCTGAAAGAGTATCAAAAGTACTTAAAATATTTTTAATTGTGTATTTATTCATACTTTAATTCTAATTCAAGCAATATTTATGTGAAAAAAAAGATAATGATAAAGAAAAAACTTACGTTAATTGATGTTTTCTATGCTAACAAATAAATAAATAAATTCTAATAAACAGAGAAATCATTCCATTTCGTGTAATACCCAAAACATCGATATCAGTTTTATTTGCTTTGTTTTTTGGACATATTTTAGGAAATTTTACTTGAATAAAGAATATCGATTTTGGATATCAGCCTTATTTATCTAAAACATATATTAATTTTCCAGTCAAATTTATGCGTTTTTTCAGTGACAGCTTTTCTCTCTTCAACTCCTCGTCCTCGTTTCTTTTAGCTGTTACTAATATTATGTGCAGTTCTATTCTATTCACTGATCTTGCTGTCCGTTATATCATGTTCACACTGGAAACGTAAGATATCTTAGACCGCCGTTTTTGAAGTGGTACCCTCTCGGAATTGGATGCCTGTTCACATTGAAAAACTTACCTCAGATAGCTAAGTAAATATCACTGCATCTATGATCGGAACAAATATAACGTATGCGCATGCGCTTAAAATAAAGACAGCCGCAACAGCCAATCAGTAAAACAGAAGCTTTATAGCCAATGAGAGTGAGTGGCTGTTCCTGCATCTAGACGGAGCAAGTTGATACCCTCCGAAAGAGTTTATGGAACTCTCTGAGAGAGTTCCAGGCCTGAGATATCTTAACTATCCATAGTGTGAACAGGGTATTAATTCATGACGTTTGATCTCAAAATTCTTGCAAACAGTTGATATTTTCTTTCTCTTGAGAGTGGAAGTTTAAAAGAACGGGAGGAGAAGGGGGGAAAGTTGACTTCGTTGCCGGATTTTTAAAGCTGCTGTATTTTTTTTGCCGGATTTTCGAGGTTACATTGTATTAACATTAAGAATTGTTAAAAAAAATACATTAGCTCAAAAGTAGAAAATTGTTTTTGTAATCAGAAAACTAATTTTAAAATAATTGGATCCATTAAATCAATCAAAACAATTAGATTATTCTAAAGCCTTTTTCTTTCTCCAGATGCCCAGTGACTTAGGCGAAATGATGGTCAGTTTGTGTTACAACCAAAACTTAGAGCGGCTAATCGTTACAGTCTGTGAAGCAAGATGTTTACGTCTTCCAGAAGGATTTAAAACTGTCGGTAAGTAGATATCTAAATTAGAGTCCATACATATATAATAACTTTAAAGGGGAGGAGAATCTGGCATTTGATATCGTAAGATATCTATAAATGAAGGAGGTATCTTGTTACCATTTTTGATATTGTTATCATTTTTTATCCAACCAATTTTAGAGATAGGAAACTGGGAATTTTTCCTTTGGATCAAAATAGTTAACTTTGTTTGTTACTCTGTTATCTATTTTTACGAAACTATCACGTTATTATTAAAACCATTAAATAATTATAAGCCATATAATTTTATATAATTGATTTTATATAATTTTATTCCAAAATACACTGCAAAATTCCTGTAAATTCCAAAAAGTTTTCTTTTTTTTTTTTCCTGAGACTTATAAGAATTTTTCGTTAAAAAAAGAGTAAATTGTACTGGCTTCTCGATTACCAGTACAATCTCCTTAATATTGTCCGCTTTTCTTTCTTTCTTTCTTTCTATCTTTTTTTATGAGCATTTCATGCGTAGTTAAAGAAAAAAGGTTTGAAATGATACTTATTATTTTTATTAATAAAAAATGAAGGAGAAAGTTGGTCACCTTTTCTGTTATGAGAAATTCTGCTTGCTTTCTCCCAGTACAGAGGACAAGTACCAGAAGACAAATTAGTATTAAATGCATTATGTAACAAAAACTATTATTAAGCATTTTTTTCAAAAGGTATTCCTTTAAAGTGTTTTTAGTGTAAAGTCATTCTATGTATAATAGTGATATTTTATTGACTCTCTTTATTTAGATTTGTACAGTGCATTGTTTAAAAAAAATCTGAAATTCAAAGATGTACTTTTCTTGAATTTCACACAAAATGTCCCTTTTCACGGCAAAAACGCATTTTCCGTTAAAAGTCAGAAATTTTCATATTATTTACTGAAAATAGCGAAACGGTCACAGATGAAAGGAAACAACGGAGATACTCTGTTATGTGAAGCAAATTTATTATCAATGTTTACAAAACTGGCATGTTGTTACACAGAAATGAAAAATCTCAATGTAAGAATACTGGCGCTTTTCTAAGATTTGTATCATGCTACTGAATTGCAACTGCACTAATACCAACAACTTTTGAGAAACAAATTTACCGCACCGTTTTATAATCATTCATTAAACAAAGAAAATTTCTTTAATAAATTATTTAATCAAACCATATTATAATTATTCATTAATCATACGAAATTCATTACAATAAATTAGCCTATTTAATTAAAACTTGCAAGAATTATAACAGCATCGATAAAATTACAATCTACCTTATAAAAAATATAAATACACTGTAGAAGCCACTATATGATTTTTTAACTACACGCATTCGAAGACCCTACGCCATGATAGCTAGAGCAACGGACTACAAAAGGTCGTCAGCTCACTTACAATAGTACGATGAATTGCCGTTAGTACTGAATTCGAAAGGAGACCGGGCTAACCTAAGTCCACATTATATGATGTAAGTACCTTAATAGTGCAAAATAATACCTTGCATTGAATAAATTGAATTCAATTTGTGACAGAAAAACACAAGCTTACCAACTTTGGGCTAAAAATAAAAAATAAAAACTTATTCTTTAATTTCGTAATTTTAGTCAGAAGACAAGTTTATGATAATTTTTAATTCAAAAGAATACATTAATTAGGCCAAACAAAATATGAAAAAAGGTTGGTTGTCAAGTTGATTAAGTATAATTTATGAAATTAATTGGCATAGAAAATATTTTTAAGCACACTAAAATGTACGTATATGTTCAATAAAATTTCCATTGTATCCTTTAAAGGCTGTTTTAATATCATAAATTTGATATAATAAAAAGAAAAAAAATACTATACTTGTATTTTCAATTTAGTCATTCTACTTTTGCCATACTGAACCTGGTAACACTAATTAAAACGTATTCTGTTTATACGACTTATTTAATTTAAAATGAATTAATTATTTGTGGAAAATGTGTTCTGTACTTTTTTCTCTAATTACTATCGATAATAATAAGGTTTAATGAATTTATTTTCCCTTAGATACTTTTGTGAAAATCATTTTCATGAGAGAAAACAAAATAGTGAAGACGAAAAAGACCATGGTGTGCAAAGCCAGTCGTGATCCGAAATACAACGAGTCCTTTCATTTCCGAATGGCGTTAAATAATGTCAATTTATGCAGTGTTACTCTTCAGATAGTGCAAGCAGGTATCAAAGAGAAAGGTAAGTATGGTGCAAGAAAAAAATAATAATGGTTATAATTAGTAAAATAAAATAAAATAATAAAGTATATATACGGATGATTTTACGGGACATTTCTGTCTTTTAAAAGATTTTCTTTTTACTTTGAATTATAACAATTACTTCCCATAACATAGACTTCAGAATTAAAATATATACATATATACCGGGTGTCCCAAAAATGACTGATGGATTTTAAAATTCGATAACTTGCAAACGGTGACAGCTATTAAAAATTTTTTTGCAGGAGGGCCATGTAAAATGTCAGGAGTTTTTTACCACAATTCTTGATTTTAGTTCAAATTTCAAACAACAGATGGCACTGATAGCTGTTGGCGGCCAGTCGACGCCGAAACTCACTTCATTCAGCTTTGAAGGAAAAGGAGAATAAGGCTATGGAGTACATCACATTCTACAGAACAGTCTTGCTCTCAAGTCCCGATTCTGGACTCATTCGATATGATTTTAATGGAATGCGTTGTTGCCATGGAAATAACAGATTGTTCGATATTGGAATACAGCGTTCAGAAGTGGGCATAAATTTCGCAAGCGGTATTTGCGTTTGCAGAAGATTTTCGTTTAGAAAGTTTTATTTTCCCGGATTAAATTACTTTTTTATGGCCGATTTAAAGAATATTTTATGCATCATATTTTAAAACAAGATAAAGAGATTTTATTAATTTGATGATTTTTGTTATATTCTTAAGAAATTTTAGATCTTTTAAGAAAATTCGTCAGTAGATTTTTGTGAATGTTCAAAAAATAATCATGAAAGCTGTTGATAGTACATTATTGTGTAAAATAACTACCAAAAACAAATATTATAAGTTGCCTTGTTTAGCCTTTTTCAATAGGATTAGTCTATCGTTACATTAAAATAGAAAAAAATAAAATAAATGTGAGTTAATTAAAATTTATTTTCCAAAAATCAAACTCGACGGAAGCGTCTATTGCTACGCCAAGTATGATTATTGCCAAGTTACGTGAAAACAGTGCCGAGAGCAACAACCAATCAGAGTGCGAGCTTGGCCTTGGAACGACGAAGGTGATTGGAAAAAAAAAAAAATACGCTACTTCACTATATTATAGAGCATTCTCATTGGTCAAAATATGGGATATTCTATAATAGCAGTGGAGTGACGATGCAGCAAAAGTTTCCAATTTTTAACAGTGTAAATGAAGATATCTTGCTCTTACACTGTAAAAATTTGTTTTGTTATATTTGTTTTGTAAAAATTTGTTAAAAATTGCATTTTGTTGTATATGCACTCCACTTGTATAGAAACGGTTATTTGATTGTATTATGAAGCATTTTTATTGGTCGGAAAAGAGATATTATATACAAGCGGCGGAGTGCGTATGAAGCAAAATGCAGCAGACTTTTAACACTGTGGGGCCCGATTCTGAACTCATTCGATATGATGTCAATGGAAAGCTTTGTTTCCATGGAAATAACAGATTGTTCGATAGTGGAATACAGCGTTAAGAAGTGGGCATAAATTTCGCAAGCAATATTCGAGTTTGCAGAAGATTTTCGTTTAGGAAGTTTTATTTACCCGTATTAAATTACTTTTTATGGCACGATTTAAATAATATTTTATGCATCATATTTTAAAACTAGATAAAGAGATTTCTTTATTTTGATAATTTTTGTTATATTTTAAGAAATTTTAGATCGATTTCGATTGTTATATTCATGCTCAATTTTGAATATTGTATTTTTCTATAGAAGAATTTGTTATTTCCATGACAACAACACATTCCATTGAAATCATATCAAAAGAGTTCAGAATCGGGTCCCACAGTGTTAAAAATCTGCTGCATTTTGCTTCATACGCACTCCGACACTTGTATATAATATCTCTTTTCCGACCAATAACAATGCTCCATAATACAATCAAGTAACCGTTTCTATACAAGCGGTGTGCGTATACAACAAAATGCAGCAGATTTTTATAGTGTAACAGCAAGATATCTTCACCTACACTGTTAAAAATTGGAAACTTTTGCTGCATCGTCACTCCACTGCTATTATAGAATATCTCTATTTTGACCAATGAGAATGCTCCATAATACAGTGAAGTAATCTTTTTCTATAAAAGTGGAGGAGTGATGCAGCAAAGGTTTCAAATTCTTAATAGTGTAGTTTTAAAATACGGTGCCTAAAATATTCCTTAAATCATGCCATAAAAAGTAATTTAATCCGGGAAAATAAATTTTAATTAACTCACATTTATTTCATTTTTTTTTCTATTTTAATGTAACGATAGACTAATGCTATTGAAAAGGGCTAAACAAGGCAACTTATAATATTTGTTTTTGGTAGTTATTTTACACAATAATGTACTATCAACAGTTTTCATGATTATTTTTTTAACATTCATAAAAATCTACTGACGAATTTTCTTAAAAGATCTAAAATTTCTTAAGAATATAACAAAAATCATCAAATTGAAAAAATCTCTTTATCTAGTTTTAAAATATGATGCATAATATATTCTTTAAATCGTGCCATAAAAAAGTAATTTAATCCGGGAAAATAAAATTTTCTAAACGAAAATCTTCTGCAAACTCAAATACCGCTTGCGAAATTTATGCCCACTTCTGAACGCTGTATTCCAATATCGAACAATCTGTTATTTCCATGGCAACAACGCATTCCACTGAAATCATATCGAATGAGTCCAGAATCGGGGCCTGAGAGCAAGACTGTTCTGTAGAATGAGACATACTCCATAGCCTTAATCTCTTTCTTTTCCTTCAAAGCTGAATGAAGTAAGTTTCGGCGTCGACTGGCCGCCAACAGCCATCAGCGCCATCTGTTGTTTGAAATTCGAACTAAAATCAAGAATTGCGGTAAAAAAAAAACTCCTGACATTTTACATAGCCCTCCTGAAAAATTTTTTTTAATAGCTGTCACCGTTTGCAAGTTATTGAATTTTAAAATCTATGAGTCATTTTTGGGACACCCGGTATATCCACACATGACTTCGATAATAAACGCCACTCTGAGATTTAATCGGAAAAGAATATCTAATGTGTATATTTAGGTACTACATGCCACATGCCTATTTACAAATTGTACATATTTACAATTCCTAATAATATTACAAGAAATTCAGGAAAAAGTTTAAAGCTGGTGTTATACAATTGAAGACAAAAAAGCTTCTTTAAAACGCCACAAAATAAATAAAAATTGCGCAAAACCTTTCAATAGAATTTAGTCTATCTTCATCAGGCGCAAAAAGACGTGCGTCTACAATGAATATAGCGGCACGACTGAAGTGAAAACGCGGGAAAGGGAGCAAGCTGAAGCAGCAGCCAATGGGAAAGTAGAAGGTAACAGCCAATCACGGAAGAGCTTAAACGAACAAAGGATACAATGAAGGAAGGGAAGGAAAAAGGTAACAAACGGAAAAAGTAAATAAGTAAAAAGTAGTAAGTAAAAAGGCAGGTTATATGAAAAGTAAATACACACACACATAAAATAATAACAATAAAATATTAGTAAAATAATAATAATTAGTATAAAAATTGTGTATAGCAATAAAAATACATACATATATCTAAAAAAAAATTATGCACATAATTAATACGAAAAAAAAGTAAATATTTATAAGGCAGTGCTGAAAAGGTTTTTCTAAGCTATGGAGAGCGTTTCAGATTTATCATTAACAATAACTTCACGATTAAGATAAATAGCTAAATTTTCAAGAAAATCTAACTCATAGGTACTATCAGGTCCTTATTACCGCATTGGCAAATTGGGACTTTGCCCATGGGCCCCAGAACTTAAAGGGCCCCTAAATCCATAATTAAATTATAAAATATTTACTTTTTTTACCCAATTCCAACAGTTCCCTATGTTGAAGTTATTAAATTCATGTTAAAGTAATATAATAAATCGCTAAGGTTATATAAATGAGTTTTATTCTTTACTAAAAAAAAAAAAAAAAAAAAGGTGTGCTTTTATTAATAAAGATATTTTACTCAGAATAGACGGAACTAAGAATTTTCTTCTATTTATATCCAAGTCGCGAAAGTATGTTTATGCATTACACATACACAAATGTAAGGCCATCAGTTCTATTTGAATAACGCTGTAATGACTCAAAAGGTGCCCCCTAATTTATTTTTGCCCAGGGGCACCAATTTGTCATAATCGGGCCCTGGGTACTATTGGCATTAGAAACAGAAAAAGGTTTTCTATGAACACAAGTTTGAAGGAATAGTCACATTTGGTAACTAAAACATCAATTAAAGGGAGTTTATTACAATTTTCTAATTGAAAAGTAAACTGAATATGTGAGTCAATAGAATTGACAATTTGAAGAATAGTAGAAATATCAAAAGAATTATCGATTAAGACAAAAGTATCGTCAACGTAACGAATCCAACATTTAAAATTAATCAGATTTAATATTCTTTCCTAATCCCCCATGCTAGCTCAAATCATCTTGTCAACCAAAAGATCGGTGTTTTTTACACTTATGTAAATCGTGCTCTCAAAATTTGTTCCGACTTTGCATCCCTTACGAATGAACTGAATTACTTAAAATCTGTCGCTGCCAAAAGAGGTTTCAATCCTTCTATCATCAATACTGCTGTGAACAAATTCAATAGACCGTCTAATAAATCCACTCTTTCTAATTCCGCTAAAAGTACCCTGATAATGTGGTTGTCCTCCCCTTTTATCCCCTTTATGTTTTAAATTAGCTAAAGTTTTTAAAAGATTTAATTTTAACGTTATTTTTAAACCTGTCAATAAATTCAAATTTCCTTCCATGAAACACCCTGTCTCTGACCTCCAAAAATGGGGTATTTATAATGTTCCTTGTATTGACTGTGATTTATCTTATATTGGTCAAACTAAAAGAAATCTCGAAAAACGCCTTAAAGAACACTCTCGGTACGTCAATAATTAAGAAATTTCTAAATCTTCGGTTGCTAAGCACTCTTGGGATTCCGGCCATAGTTTCAATTTTCAAACTGCTAAAATTATCTTAATGCCAATAGTAACTATGAGTTAGATTTTCTTGAAAATTTAGCTATTTATCTTAATCGTGAAGTTATTGCTAATGATAAATCTGATTCTAAAACGCTCTCTATAGCTTGGAAAAACCTTTTCAGCACTGCCTTATAATTATTTACTTTTATTTGCTGTATTAATTGTGTGCATAATTTTTTCTTTTATTTAGCTATATATATATGTGTGTTTTTATTACTATACACAATTTTTTATACTAATTATTATTATTTTACTAATATTTTATTATTATTATTTTATATGTGTACTTTTAATATAACCTGCCTTTTTACTTACTACTTTTTACTTATTTACTTTTTCCCTTTGTTATCTTTTTTTGTTCCCTTCCTTCATTATATCCTTTGTTCGTTTATGCCCTTCCGTGATTGGCTGTTACCTTCTACTTTCCCATTTGCTGCTGCATCAACTTGCTACCTTTCCCGCGTTTTCATTTCAGTCGTGCCGCTACATTCATTGTAAACGCACGTCTTTTTGCGCCTGATGAAGATAGACTAAGTTCTATTGAAAGGCCTTGCGCAATTTTTATTTATTTTATGGTGTTTTAAAAAAGTTTTTTTGTCTTCAATTAGAAGAAATCCCGTGGGAAGATTCTAACACGCGTACATTTTCACAATTTCAACATCTCGCGCCGCATAGACTCACCGGTGGCACGGCGGAGGAAATGAAGAAAGACTCACAAGTAATGACGGGAAATTTTCGGAGTACCGGCTTACTGCTGGTAACTAATATTATAAAGATTTATATTTTTCTTACAGAGTGTTTTTTTGTTTCTAAAGAAATTAAAAATTTCCTTTTTATCCATATCAATGGATATTAGAAACAGAAAAAAATCCTTCCAAGACAGGTAAACAAAAATGTCCCTTTTCAAACGACAAACGTTCCATTAAAATTTCGTTAGCTTTTCTTATTAAGCTTTATTTTCTATTTTTATTTTTAATTGAATTTATTTCAATAAAAATGTATTGGTATCACCTTTTGCGAAAGATTTGACTTTTTTTGTAATTCTTATTTTGGCGCAGAATGTCCTTAAAGAATTTAGTGTCATTATTTCCTATATAATCAATCAACCAAGCTATTATTTTTTTTAATTGATGTTTTGGTCTATAACCAAATCGTTGTAAATGGCCAAGTGGTAAAAGCGACAGAGATCATCCTCCAACAATGAGTATCGAAATTAGAATCCTGAAAAACGCAAGACAATAAAAATTGGGTATGATATATATGACATACAATTGCATGTACCATACAAAAGGGCATATATAATCATTATACAACTTTTTTAATATTGTACTGTTGCTCATATTTATATCACATCAACGATTTAGAAATTTAGGGGCCCTGGTCACAGAAGCTAATAGGGGGGGGGGGGGTGTCTTACACCAATGCTGACAGGGAATTCAATAAATATGTATGCAGAAAAAGATACTTACAACGATTATTGATTTTATAATATCTGAAAATAAAACATGTATAAACTATTTATGGTGTTGGTGTATTTTTGTCGGCCGATTATCTACGCTATGGGATATAGGCCCTATGGGGTGGGTTGCCCTCCGTGGGGGTCTTTCTAAGGGAACCTAACTCGTATTTACGCAAGGTTTGAAGAAAACCACGGAAAACTTCGAACGGTTAGGCCGACGGTCGCGATTGGGTTCGAACCCAGCACCTACCGTCTACCAGTTTAAAGGTCAGACCCTCGCGGCCACTGGTGGGGCCTAAACTATTTATGAAATGCAGGTGATTCCAAGATAAAATTTAGACGCATATTTGAATATTTTTAATGCATAATATTGCTATATTCTCGAATTGCGTGTACTACTTAATTATCCCGTCGACCCATTTCAACAAATTATATAAATCACCAAACTTATACAAACTGGCATAATTTTCATTTCAAATAAGGAAAGAATAAATAAATTAGTAAAATATTAAGAAAAATTCCAATAAAACATCAAATTTAAAATAACTTCATAACATAACAAACACGTGTAACGTGTTAAATATGAAGTGAATGTAACATTTATAAGTCCTTATCAGCATTTAATCTTATAGTTAGCTGATAGTTTTTTAACGATGGATAATCAAGTAGTAAAAGAAACATCCTTATAACTCCAAAAATGTTAGTCATATTAACTAACAGTTTACAGCGTCGGATTAAACGCCTCATTTCCAATTAAAATATGGCTTTGAGTTGAAGTTTGAATGAAATACATTGTCATGAAAAATCGAAGAGTGTGGAAAATGTGATTACAAATATCTCGGCAACTAATTAACTGATTGGTTTCCTAATTTATGAAAACTTTATGACTTTTTTATTGTCTTTGATTTTCTTTCCTTAAAATAAACAATTTCTAAAATTTTTAATTATCTTTTATCAAAACGAATATTTCGAGTGTACGAAAAAAATAATTCCGAATAAATAAGGTTACTGATATTCAGTAAGATTCTTCTTATTGTTAAATACTCAGTATGCACCAAATTTCAACTTGCTTTAACCTCAGTTTGTTCGAGCGCTTACAGACAAACAGACAGACAGTAGAACTTTTTTTTCTAAAAATATGCTTTTTGGAATCTTCAGTGTCTGAAACATGTAAATCCGAAGAAAATTATTTTCGACTCTTAAAACGATTACTAGACACCCTATACTACGTATGACGGGTAAATTAAAATGTGCATAATTTGAGAATATTTATCATATTTTTAAAAATTCATTGATATTTTGAGTATCAGTGTTTAAGTATTGTAATTTCCGGCGTATAATCCTCGGATCAAACATTTTTTGACCCGAAAGCTCTTTTAAATTAAATATAAATCTTTAGATCGTAATAAATATTTGTCTTCAATTACTAACAAGGGGACCACCAGACATGGTACTCACAGATTTTGATGATTTCAAAGTATGTTGTAGGGGTCATACCACTAATTATTGTGGTGAAAGGGTTCCTTCAAATGGACCTTGGTTTTTGAGAAATTGGGAGTCAAAGTTCAGCGTATGTTTCAAATACCTAATTGTACAACAAACGAATGTCTATTCGTGGCGTCGTGCCGAAGCATGTGTTTGTGAATCGAAAGGTTGTGAGTTCGAATCCATCCTCGGCTTCATTTTTTCTTTTTTACTTATATTTATATTTTTTACACGTTACAAATTTTAAGTATTTTTATTTCTAGAGCAATTGCTACAGCTTTTATATTTTCTTAATATAAAAGTTTTCTTAATATGCATTTACATTTTTGAATTTTTTCATGAAAATTTATTTTTTTCTCCAATTTTTAAACTAATATTTGTTTTGATAACACAGCAAAACTAATTTAAGCCTAGAATTTTTTTTCTTAAATATTATCTATATTTTTTACTTTATGCCTTTAAAATTATTCTTATAAATGCATAAAGTGATTTAGAAATGTTATTAATGATTTTACGATAATTTTTAAGACTTGACAAACACAGAAATGGCATCATGAGGAAGCAATTAGCAGTTGCGTACGGAAATTTAGTATAAATGCCGAATTTCATAGAATGTTTGACATTGTTCATTTCATAGATTTTTCAAAAGAAGTACACTTGCAAATTTCTCGAGATTAAAATTGCTTTCACAAATGTGTCACATGTTACCTAATTTTGATTTCAGTAGACCTTTTTCAGAATCAGAAAGATTCGCATTATTGAACAAGGGGTGGGGGGATAAGGATTTAAGGTATGTTTATTTTTTAAAGTAATTTTTATAATATTTCTGCTGTACAGCACGTGTGTGCGTGTGTGTGTGTGTGTGTGGGGGGGGGGGGGGGGGTGTGTCATGAATCCGTGGCCTCACCTTTAAACCCGCTATTGAACTACGCATATGAAAATATGAGCTCCACCCTACATTTTCTTGAGCGCTCCCCCCTTCCATTATAGGGCGCTCATTTTTAATTATAGCCATGTGTACAATTATGCATTGCATTTTAATCAGGGGCGTAGCTAAGGGGCTGTTACGGGCATCTCAGCCCCCCTAAAACATTTTGAGCCCTCCCCCCCGAAAAGATTCCAAGGTCACTAAATGAATTTATGTTCCAAAAACCCAAATGAAATTCTATTGAAAAATCTAATTTAGTTTTGAGGACCTTTCATCGTTTTGGAAAAATACTAAGTTGTAACTAAAACAGGTGTTTCAACACTTGCTCATTTTACTTGCCCATATGAAGCCAACATTATGTTTAATACTGCACTAGTTATGCGCTCGAATTTTCCATAATCCTATTCTTTTCTTAGCATAAAATGAATTTATTACAACACTTTAATCAGAAACATGCAACTACAGTGTAAACATGCAGTAATTTATCTTTCTGCGTCACAGAGTGAGAGAAAAAATATATATGAGTCATCCCACTACATTTTCTTCACCCCCCCCCACACACACACACACACGCACCCTAATTATTGACTTCTCCTTAAGGCCCTGGTTTAAATATTCTATTTGCATTTTTAAAATAAAAGTTCAAAATTTCAATAAATGTAACTTTTATGGATAGATGGCAGCACTAACTAATACGAATTCTAGTGAAAAACGCCGTAATCACTGGCGAAAAATTGATAAATAAACTAAAAAACTTTGTAAAATCACGATAAATTGAAAAATTAAGCAGGACGCGTTTCGAGCTACAACAATAACAGCATGGTGATTTTACAAAGTTTTTTAGTTTATTTATTAATACGAATTCTTCCAAAGATTATTCTATAGTCTATACGATGTATGCCGTATGCTCGATGACTGCGAATACCCAGTTTCTGAACAGTAACGACTAGCGAAACGAATACTTTTTAACGGGTAGGGAATTCTAAATCAACGTTACCATACGGTTATTAATTTTGCCGTTATTTTCACAGCACTACATTACATTATCTAAAAATCCATGCACAGTATTGTGTAATACACATTTGAAAAAAAAAGTGATTGATTAATCTAAAAATATTATTTAAAATTGTGGAGATTTTAAAATATTAAAATTTTCTTATACTTTTTCAAAATTTTAATTAAATACGCATTTTTATTTAATTATTTGTTGCAAAATGTACTTTTAGTTGAACCCTGAACTGCAGTCAGTTCACCAATTGAGCCCTATTTTTTTAAATAATAGTAATAATAAAATATTGAAAAAGTAAACTGTCCTCTTCAGAGAATAGCAAAAGGTTCAAAGATGTAGAATTTCCAATTCTGCTTAAAATTTGTAACATGTAAAAAATATAAATATAAGTAAAAAGGAAAATAGAAGCCGAGGATGGATTCGTACTCACAACTTTTCAATCCACAGACATGTGCTTTGGCACTACGCCACGAATTGACATACAGCGTCAATACTAATAAGTATTTAAAATATACGCTGAACTTTGACCCCGAATTTCTCAAAAACCAAGGTCCATTTGAAGGCATCCTTTCACCAAAATAATTAGTGGTATGACCCCCACAACATACTTTGAAATCATCAAAATCTGTAAGCACCATGTCTGGTGGTCCCCTTGTAAGTAAAACTTACGGGTCAAAACAGAATTATTTGATCTGCGGATTATACGCAAGAAAAGAAATCTAAAATTATTACAATCAAACTACATTTTGCGATTTAATTTATTTTTAGACTGTTTCTTTATTTAAACTACATAGTTGAAAACACATTCCAAACGTTTTCAATTCATTGAAAGATCTTTTATGATATGTTAGAGTTCTTAATGGTGTTCGGACATAAAGATTTCGAGAATGTAATGTATGCTACTAGACAATTTCCATGAAACGCTGACAAATATATCTTCTAATATGGAACAACTTATTCTTAGATCAATTTATTATCTCTGAAGATAAGAAGTACATTATGTTTCAGCTGTTTCTTAGCAACAATTCCATTAAGTCTAGCCGTTAAAATAGAGAAAGACATTGACTGAATTTCTGTACATACTTTCTGCTATATTTATGTATCTTTGCTTAGTAATAGAATGAGAAGTAAATTGTGAATCAAATAAATAGTATATATTGAAAAAAAAAACTTTTTTTCAAGAATTTTCTAAAAATAGGCTTTTTAGAATCTTCAATGTCTGAAACGTGTAAATCCGACGAAAAATATTTTCGATTTTTAAAACGATTACAAGACAACCTAAACTACGTATGATGGGTAAATTAAAAAGTGCATAATTTAAAAATATTTATCGTATTTTAAAAAATTTACTGATATTTTGAGTATTAGAGTATTAGTGATGTTTACTGTATTGTAATTTCCGGTGTATAATCCTCGGGTCAAAAAATCATTTTTCGATCTAAAAGCTCTTTTAAATAAAATATGAATCTTTAGATCTCGATAAATAAAACTTCTGGGTCGAAACAAAATTTTTTGATCCACGGATTATACGCAAGAAAATAAATCTAAAATTATTATAATCAAACTACATTTTGTGATTTAATTCAGTTTTAGACTGTTTCTTTTTTTAAAAGTACATAGATTCAATTCATTGAAAGCTCTTTTATGATATGTTAGAGTTCTTAATGGTATTCGGACATAAAGGTTCGAGAATGTAATGAATGCTACTAGACATTTGGAATTTCCATGAAACACTGACAAGAATGTCTTCTAATATGGAACTACTTATTCTTAGATCAATTTATTATCTCTGAAGATAAGAAGTACATAATATTTTAACTGTTTCTTAGCAACAATTCCATTAAGACTAGCCGTTAAAATAGAGAAAGACATTGACTGAATTTCTTCGCATACTTTCTGCTATATTTATGTATCTGCTTTGTAATAGAATGAGAAGTACATTGTGAATCAAATAAATAGTATATATTGAAAAGAAAACTTTTTTTGAAGTTACAGCTTATATTTCTCCAAACCCCGACATTCTGTGACTGATTTATGACAATATCAACGTTTTTCTTCTTTCTAATTGGATCGGTACTAAAGAAGAAAGGGATAAAATAGTATTCCAATATTTTTAAAGCTACATTCTATTATAGAAAATATATAGAAAATATATAGAAAATATATAATACTTTGGAGATATTTACTTAAAACTTGAAACTCTTCAGTGTCTGAAACGTGTAAATCCGACGGAACTTATTTTCGATTTTTAAAACGATTACAAGACACTCTATACTACGTATGATGGGTAAATTAAAAAGTGCATAGCTTGAAAACATTTATCGTATTTTTAATCATTCATTGATATTTTGAGTATTAGTGTTGAGATATTATTAATATCTATTTAATATAATTTCCGGCGAATAATCCCTGGATCAAACAATCATTTTTCGACCTAAAAGCTCTTTTAAATAAAATATAGATCTTTAGATCGCGATAAATATTTCGCTTCAATTACTAAATAAAACTTCTAGGTCGAAATAGAATTATTTGATCCGCGGATTATATGCAAGAAAATAAATCTAAAATTATTGTAATCAAACTACATTTTGGGATTTAATTTAGCTTTAGACTGTTTCTTTATTTAAACTACTTAGATGATACAGCACATCCCAAACTTTTTCAATTCATTGAAAGTTCTTTTATAATATGTTAGAGTTCTTAATGGTTTTCGGACATAAAGGTTTCGAGAATGTAATGTATGCTGCTAGACATTTGGAATTTCTATGAAACGCTGACAAGAATGCCTTCTAGTATGGCACAACTTATTCTTAGATCAATTTATTATCCCTGAAGATAAGAAGTACATAATATTTCAACTGTTTCTTAGCAACAATTCCATTAAGTCTAGCCGTTAAAATAGAGAAAGACATTGACTGAATTTCTGCACATACTTTCTGCTATATTTATGTATCTTTGCTTTGTAATAGACTGAGAAGTACTTTGTGAATCAAATAAATAGTATATATTGAAAAGAAAACTTTTTTGAAGGATTACTCGTTACAGCTTATATTTCTACAAACCCCGACATTCTGTGACTGATTTATGACAATATCAACGTTTTTCTTCTTCCTAATTGGATAGGTTCTAAAGAAGAAAGGGATAAAAGAGTATTTTAATATTTTTAAAGCTACATTCTGTTATAGAAAATAGATCGTTTTTAATATATTTTATTACGAAATATAAACCTTGGCCATTACTTTGGAGATATTTTCTTAAAATTTGAAAATATTTCATGAATGCTTGTTTTTTGTCGTTTTTTTCCTATAAAAATACGCTCACGGAAAGATAAATCTTAAAATAATTTCAAATAATGACTATTGTCTGATATTTTTAATAAGGATGCTGATTCAATAACTGTCATAGTTCGAACAGCCATAACTGAAGCAACATATTAATGTGTTCAATTTTAAAAATATTGTTATAATAATATTAAAAAGTAATTGAAAAATCTTCATTAACTTAAATATAAATGTTTAAAATAACTAAAAATAATTTCAATATTTCAAACTTGAGTAAAAAATTTGTTATGGTTAAATTGTTTTATTATGTCAAAGAATTGTAATTAAATACATTCCTACTGATAATGACATTAGTAAATTTTTTTTTCTATGCCTATTTAAGGCATTACATTATATCATACAAAAATTGCTGTTATATGCATTTTCATTATCATAAATATAGATATACAGTATTATGTTGTTGTTGTTGTTGTATTTTGTGTCGGCCGATTATCTACGCTATGGGATATAGGCCCTATGGGGTGGGATGCCCTTCGTGGGGGTCTTTCTAAGGGAACCTAACCCGTATTTACGCAAGGTTCGAAGAAAACCAAGAAAACTCCGAACGGTTAGGCCGACGGCCGCTATTGGGTTCGAACCCAGCACCTGCCGTCTACCAGTTGAGAGGTCAGACCCTCTCTGCCACTGGTGGGGCGATATACAGTATTAAAAACATACACACTAAACACAACATTTAAAAAATCAATCCCAATAACGTTTTGATTCCAGCCGGAACGTCTTCAGTTGGTAGTCTGAAAATCATTTCTCTTCCCGCTTTTATTTTTCCTCAAGATCCTGTAACTTTCTCATTTTGCCCCTCTTTTTTTTTTTCTTCTCCTTAAGCATTTTTGAACATTGAGAGTTTAACCATCGAGAGATGTCTTATTATGCACAGGATTGTTTTTTATGCACTCACAGATGCACTCTTCAGGCCGTGATAACATGTACTAACATTCGAAAATAATTTTTCACTGAAGGCAATTTAAATTGCTATAGACGATTGGTTTTTTTAATGCCCTCCTTGCGAGCCACTTGTTAAAATGAATTAATTTCCATTAATTTTCATACGTTTCTGCCACAATTTGTTGATAACCGCAGTCTTTTTGAACGTAACTTGTGAAACATTTAACAGGTACTTTCTGAGCTTTATAATACGATGGAGTGCTATATCATCGGCTCACTTCGGTCGGGACCGGATCACACTTTCAATGTGTAAAAGTAATGAAGTCTGTACTTTTCTTAATATTAACGGCATACTTCTCATCATTTTTCACACTTTTTTTCATATTTTAAAGAGCAATTCTCAATTTTTCTTGTTAAGCTCGCACATAAAATTTGCACTATACTACATGTAAGTAAATAAACCAACGTTTTGATCACTCAAAAAATTTAACAAGCATTGCATACTAATTTTAGTAGCATTAGATGTGCATCAGTGCAAAAAAAAAAAAATATATATAAATATATATATATATAAGGAAATTTTGTTCATTCACATAGTGAAAAAGATATACATATGAAGCCACAATCTATGAGAGGTTTTGCTGAATAGTTCCTGCCTTAGATAAGAAAGAAAATAGCTAGAGTTAAGAAATTAAATATTTTATAACATATTATCTCATGAGACTGGTGTTTTTGTTACATCGCTGTTGCAGCTTTTGAAGTTTAGTTAAAAATAATTTTTTGATTCGTCCCGAAATCAGTTCTCAGCAGCCATGCATCGTCAATAACCTCTTGACGAATGATGACCTTTAAGGCGTTTCTTCAAGTTTGGAGATAGAAAATAGTCTGAGAGAGCTAGGTCTGGTGAGTGTGAATCTTCCTTGACCAAATTGAAAACCATGGTCTTCAATTCGACAATTGTAAAATTGGACGTGTGTGTATACACTATATTGCCATTGATTATGGGACACTTGCGATTTTAGACATTTTACTAAATATCTAGAAAATTACATGAGGAATCATCTCGAAACTCTTAGTGTATAAATATAATAGTATACGTCACACATCTCCGTGAAGATTTTTTACCGAAACGCCATAGGGGACCGTCAACAAATTAAAAAAGAATGAATATCTTTTGAATAACCCTGTCAAAACTAATGAAGCAAAAGCGCTCAAACTCTAGATTATGATTAAATGCCTTATTGTAATACGCTGTGTTCATTTTTATGCAAATAGCATGCACACTCGCAGAGTAATTAAGGTTTTTATAAAAATGGTCCCAAAATTTTCCAAGTTTTTCCATTATAATTTTCAGAGTTCTTAATATAAAATAATATTTTTTTCAGAAAATATGACAAACAACATTGTACACAGTATCCTGTAATCAGAATTAAAAAATAATAAAAATTGTATGAAAAATGAGTAGGTTTACTATATAATTTTTTACTGCGCATGCGTCAAAGATATCAAAATTTCATTTGCATATTATGTTATCTAAATGTATAAAGCAACTTTTGTAAAAGTCTCAAAATCATAGCTTGAAAATTCTGAAAGTAATCGTCTATAGAAAAAGGACAAAATCCGTTGTTTCCAAAATGAAGCAAAAAAATGAGGGATTTTATCCAAATGCAGTAGTACATCCCATATTGTGTATTCTATATTGACACTAATCAATGAATATATGGATACAACCCCTCTTGTTTTTGCTTCATTTTGAGAATAACGAATTTTAGACTTATTCAATTGACGATTATTGTCAGAATTTTCAAGTTATGATTTTGTGACTTTCACAAAAGTTGCTCTATACATTTAGGTAGCATAATATGCAAATGAAATTTTAATATCGTTGACGCATGCGCAGTAAAAAATTATTTAGTAAACCAACTCATTTTTTATACAGTTTTCATTATTTTTTAAATTTGATTACAGGGTACTGTGGGCAATGTTGTTTGTCATATTTTCTGAAAAAAATAATATTTTATATTAAGAACTCTGAAAATTATAAGGAAAAAACTTGGAAAAATTTGGGATCATTTTTATAAAAACCTTAATTACTCTGCGAGTATGCATGCTATTTGCATAAAAATGAACAAGGCTTATTACAATAAGGCATTCAATTACAATCTAGAGTTTGAACTCTTTTGCTACATTAGTTTTGACAGGGTTATTCAAAAGATATTCATTCTTTTTTAATTTGTTGACGGCCCCCTTTGGAGTTTCGGGAAAAAATGTTCACGGAGATGTATGACTTATACTATTATATTTACACACTAAGAGTTTCGAGATGATTCCTCATGTATTTTTCTAGATATTTAGTAAAATGTCTAAAATCGCAAGTGTCCCATAATCAGTGGCAATATAGTGTATAAGGAAGGGGCGTTGCATTGTCAAGAAACAAAAAGATAATTTTGATCGACTTTCCTCGGCATTTATCCTTGATGAGCTACTTCGACTGGGATTTGCATATTACTATTCCGTTATACTGCATCTTGAAATAGGTAGCCCACCTACAGAATGCCGTGTTTGTCCAGAAAACCGTAACCATGACCATTTCGGTGATTTCTTGGGCGAAACTTCTTCTGCCACAGAGATCGACTGTGATGCCATTCTTTTGACTATTCCTGGTTTTCCGAATCATAGATGTAAAGACAAAATTCTTCCTCAGTCACTAACAGCTAAAAATGTCCTGTTCAGTTTTGAAAAGGACCAAAAAAGTTTTGCTGACTTATCTTGTAGGAACAAAACCTTCATGACGCCTCATAATTTCAAAGGAAGGAAATTGTGTCGCGTCTCTGCTATTCCAGCTATCACTCGCAGCAAAAAAATATTCTAAAAATCAGAAACACCTGATATTATTAGTGTTACATAACAATATTTTAAACTTTAAAATGAGTCTAATTTTGTTTTTCTATTTCAACAATAAGTAATCAAAGCCAGGAACTTTTAAATATCCCATTGTATATGAGCAAAATACTAAAGAATATTTATCTCTAATGACGGTACACCCCCCAGGGGGATACCTTCTTTAGGTATTTACGGGCTTCACAACCCCGGGGAACCTGAGTGATCTTTCTCTTTTCCTTTTCTTCTCACTCCTCTTGCCTTCCTTTCATCTTTGTTTCACTCTCATTGTGGTTTCCTTTTCGGAGGTGAGGGCAATTCTGTATGAGCCGATATCATCCTGTATGTCGACTCATGGAGAATTGTAAACCATCCACGTGTTGGCCGTGCGTGGCGACCCGTGTCCCTGGAAAGGGGGATCCTGGCAGTTGAGGGAAACCAACACACTGCTTTGGCCCCTGCTTCAGGTAGACGGGAGGTGCATATTGGTCCCGTATGCATCAATCGGCTGGTCAGCTGGCTTTTGTCACTGGCTTTAGGGATCAAGTGATCGAGCAAATACTAGTCATCTCGTTAAGGGTGGAGGCTGACATAGGTTTGTCTTGTGACCGTATGGGCCCTGGTTAGCACTGGTGCACGAATGTGCATCCCCTTGTTGGGCTCGGTAGTGGGTGGTGCGGCCAGGGTCTGAATTTTATTTTTCTTTAATATAGATGGAAAAACTTTTCCTTCTATTTCTCTCCCTAGTGGAGAGCAACAAAGTGTACAGACTTCCTGTTTTACTCGATTTTTTATCATTAAACGTACTGATAGCCACTCTGATTGCTCCTTTAAAAAAAGTCACCTTTTCTCATTGCTAAAACATTTCAGTCTGTCTTGGGAGATGGTCATTCTCTCAAAAAACTACAATCTGGCGATCTGCTAGTTGAGGTTTCTACAGCAAAACAATCCCAACTTCTCTCTGATTGCACTACAATTGGCACCTTTTCTGTTGCTGTACAAATCCATAAAACTTTAAATACGAGCCGCGGTGTAATATCTGAGCCTGACCTTTTATACTCCACCAAAGACGAACTTCTAGAAAATTTAAAACACCAAAATATCATAGATGTACGCCGTATCACCATCCGTAGAAATGAGCAGATAATCCCCACTAAACACATTATCCTAACCTTCAATAGTCCCACATTGCCAACAAAAATTAAAGCTGGCTATCTAAGTTGCCCAGTCCGACCATATATACCAAACCCTCTCCGATGTTTTAAATGCCAGCTTTATGGCCATACCAATATCAATGGCCAATGTCGTGGATCTGTTACCTGCGCACGTTGTGCAGATGTCGGCCACGACAATAAATCTTGTGAAAAAGCCGAACGCTGTGCAAACTGTAAAGGTTCTCGCACTTGTCCTAATTGGATACAAGAAAAGGAAATTATCACTGTTAAAATTACTCAGAATTTATCTTACACCGATGCCCGAAAAATTGTTGAATCCAGAACCCCTTCCGTTGGAACTTCCTACTCCAGTATACTCAAGCAGCAAGCAACATCAATAAGACACATAAGTACCCAAACTGATTCCACATTTCCTCCCATTAAATCAACTGTAACACAATCAACAAGCACTCCTATTAAAGAGTTGTAAAGTAACTCCCTACTAAAATGACTGGAAGCCCACAATTAGAATGCTGGCCACCATCTTCAGAACCCGTGTAAATAATTAATTTAGAAAAAAAAGACAGAAATTATTAGCTCAATCTAAAGACTCATCCAAATCCAATACTGATACAATGACTGCTCCATCCACTAAAAATTATCCAAAATCATTTAAACTCCTGACCGAGACCAAGACATACACTAGCTCAAAAGTACCACAGAAGTCAGGTATTGTTCAAAGACAAAATATAAAACAAACTGGCTCAGAAATAGGAAAAAAGAAAACTTACACTCCAGCCTCTCCACAGTGGAATACTCAGTAAAAGGAAGAAAAACTCTAACCTTAGAAGTGTCAAAGATCCTAAACAGATGCAGCAGTATGTTGAAGAGGCCATGCAATCAGAGTGCTGTAGTAATGACTCAGATGCTGACGAAGATAACACCATATTAGAAGAGTATGAGCCCAACTGACATAGTTTATTTTCACTACTCTGTATTTAAATATATTTTTATTTTTTATTTTCACTTTCATAATATTATTTCTTTATGGATTGTTCCAATTTTAACCAGTTATATTTTAATTACATGTATCGAAGCTTTACAACCTTGATTTTTAACTCCGTTTTTATGTAGTATTATATGTCAACTTTTACACTGTTTGTATTTTAACTTTTATTCTCAACTTTTACAATTTTAATTGAAACTGAGTGTTCTTTAGCTATGGTCTTTTGATTTATAATTACTATTTTTATTTGGTTTTATTCTTAGTACTGACAACTATTTTATCTCTCTTGGTTTTTTTCTCTTCGACTTTGTCTTGGCACAGCATGTCCTAATGAGGACCTTGCGCCATAAAACCCAAATCAACCAACCAACCAACTAATGACGGTACAATGAATGCTACCGAAATTAACATCCAAGACTTGTCAAATCTTATTATTATCAAAATGCTGTCTAATTTAGTTATAAAGGATTTTTGCACGATTATACCTAACGAACTTTGAGGAAAATCAATGTTAAAAAATAATCCAAAATAATCGAGAGAAAGAAAGAAAGAAATTTAACAAAGCTCTATAATTAATCATTTCTTAACCGAATTTAAAATCAAAACAATTTTTTAAATACAGAAACTTTAAATCTTTAAGTTTATAATATTGTCTGTTGTATGACTAATACTGAGTTGCATATAATATAAAGAGATTATGGTAATATATATTGTTTGTCCTCTAGGGATGTATCGATGATCCTCTCCTCCCTACCTCCTTCTCCCAAAAATAATCAAACAAAAAAATAAATATATAAAATGTAACCATATCTTAATCAAATAATAAAATATGTTAAATGACTAAAGAGATAATTGTTGAAAAATAGTTTCCCCCCCCCCTTTTAACTTTTGTTGCGCATATAAAGAAGTTATTTAACCCTCTTATGGCCATGATACGATCCATAGCATATCTGTTCACCTTCCAGTCGTTTTTCAGGTCAAATAAACTTACAAGGAAGGTCTCCATACTTGGCATACTCAGAATTTTTTGAAAAAAAATACTAATTAAACTACTCATGTAGATAATAAAAGATCAATCAAATTTAGCGGCGGAATTACATTAGGAAATATGTAAAAATATAAAATACTTTCGAATATTTGGCGTGAAAAGACCAAGTGGCGCGCGATTTGGCGAACAGCACTTTTCTCCACCAAAAGCAAACGATTTTAATGTAACTGAAAATTGTTTCTTAATAGATTTTTTAAATGCATTTAAATTGTATTTAATGAATTTAACCATAAACAACGAGATAATTTAATATATTCTATACATATACATATATATTGTATTCCATATGTATATTGTTTATTCCTGTAGTTATTTAATTTACCTCTGGAAAAAATTATTTTCATAAATGAAAAATTCATATTGAGAAACAATAATTTCATAGATTCAAGCGTATTCAAAAGTGAAAGTCAGCTGTTTCCATGGCAACAAAATCAAGTCGACAATGTTCAATTGGACTTTGAGCTTGAAACAATTTTAGTTAATTTAAATTATGAATTTTGTTTTAAATCGGACATTTTGATGATTAAATTTGAATATAAATACATATAAATATCGATATAACAAAATTGTACTTAAATCAAACTAAAACTGTCAAAACTAAAATTATTTAAATTAAATTTATCTAAACAAGTTCGACTTGACACTTTTTTCTCTTTAAATGTATTTGATGTGAAAAAGTATTTTTTGAAAATGCATTCTGTCGCCAACCGAGGATAAATCGCCAAATAACGAAATTTTCATTAGTTTTTTTACGGACACTGCTATGAGGTTCCGCCGAAATTTTTTTTATAAACATATATAGCCTCATGAGAAGAACATTCAGTAATTTTTTTTTCAGATTTTTTAGAGTATGCCCGTATGGAGACCTTCCTTGTTAGAAAAATGCTAATATATCAACCAAAATTTTTATTTAATGAATTAAAAGATTACCTTCTGCATAGAAGAAAGCTAAAAGTTTATTTAAAAAAAAAAGAAAAAGAAAAACAGATTAGAAAAATGTATATCTTAAAGGGAAAAAATGGGAGGTTGGCAACTGTTTTTTAGATGTTTGAAGATTAAAATGATTTAATTGAAGTTCATTGAAATGCGGAAAATTTTTTACAGATAATATACCTTATATATATTTTTTTTCTTTTGCAGATCGCATCCTTGGAAGAGTTATTCTCGGCCCCTACATGTTTTCAAGAGGCAAAGGTCTTGAGCATTGGGAAGAAGTTATGTCTGCAGGTCACAAGCAGATCAGACATTGGCACAAATTGACTTGAAGATATGTCCTGTGAAGATGCATACATTGAATGCGTAAAGTGTGAAAAAACAAATGAAAAAGCAAAAATAGCTGTTATAAATTTAGTATGCTGCTGTTTCAAAGTGAAAGGAAAAGACAGCAACAACATGTGCTGCAAAGTACACAAGGCTAAAAATGCCCATCTCGTATTTTTCAGAAATAACATGTTGTTGTTGCCGGTATTTATCAATTTCACCTTTATAGTTTGGAGAGGGGGAGGGGCAGCATAATGTTTTCGCAACCAATTTCGGCATCGAAGTTTTTGGTACGTATAATAAATTAGAAGGTACATATGAACAAAATGCCAGTCAGATGGCGTACCTGCAGGGGATGCTGACATAGCAATATCCTACATTGTCTTATAATATAAAATGAGTGGCAAGACAATTACTGATGTTAACTTTTATTGGTGATAATTTTTTTATTGATCGGTGGAATCAATAAAAAACAGTTTAGCATTCTTTTCAGATTGCAGACGCGTCAATGGTGTTACTATGGCAACCCTCTCCTGCCTGCTTAGCCAGTTGGCTAGTAATTTTGTTATCTGCACCATCTAATTTATCATATATTCAAAAATCAACGACGCCAAATTGGTTGCCAAATGTGATGCTGCTTCGATATCACTGGCTATTAGTTATTCCCCGTTAAAGAAGCGGCTCTTGTACTGCTTATTTTATAAAGAACACCTTAACTTTAAAATTCAACAACTTATTAACTATAATAAAAGTAAGAATGAAATAAATAAAATGTTTATCAGTTACTTCATATTGTAAAAACTAATTAATAATAGTTTGCATTTTCGCCAATAAATGGCTTTGTTCTACATAAACATGTAAAGAATATCAAACCAACATTTAAAAATGCTCTAAAGCTTTTTTAATATATATTTTAAATTTTATTTAGCAATTGAACTCAAAAATAAAGTTCATACCTTAAATTTTTGAAGTTAATCTGAATAATATGAGGAAACGCAAAGTCATCTGTTGAGAAAACTCCCTATTAAAAAAATAATAACTATTTACATTATAAATGAGTTGCCAGATT
The DNA here is from genome assembly GCA_964019185.1 of Maratus speculifer. NCBI lineage: Eukaryota > Metazoa > Arthropoda > Arachnida > Araneae > Salticidae > Maratus > Maratus speculifer. The sequence goes on along the minus strand of OZ025289.1, from coordinate 271,116,546 downwards.
AAACATGTCACTTATTCTATCGTTATATTTATTATAGTTGATGACTTGTTGGATTTTAAAGTTAAGGAATCCGTTTTGAAACGCTTTGTATAAAATTTTGAATCATGTGTACGCTAAATTTATTCTGACTATTTTTCTGTTTTCTTTGTTATTTCTTATGCATCTCGCATTCATTGTAGCAGGTTTTTGTACTTAAATGTGTGTATCGTAGTGAAAACAAAAATATGTATATTATTGTTATTGTACTTAATGGGTTTGTTTTATTTTCAAATCGATCTACTATAGTATTGTGTTATTCTAATGCAATGTTTCCTAAAATATATTTCAGTAAAGTTTATTTATTTGTTTAAACGGATTTTTTTTTATGAAATGCTCCTATGAATACTTTAAAAGGTTTTAAGTAAAATTTAATAGTACCTTGATATTTAATGAAATTTGATAAATCGATTGAGAAAATATATAAATAAATCGTTCTTACTTTTTGAAATGCAAATAATATTTTGTAAGCAACATTGTTAAAAATGCGTTCTTATGAACTTATACTAGTCACGTGACACTTTCAAATTAATGTCCAACCTATGAAAGCGTTTTTTTTTTCAAATTTCTCGTTTTCATTTCTGTATATTTAAATTATTGTTTTAATACATTTTTGCCGCCCTAACTGTGCCCTTTGTTGCTTTGGCCTCTGCGGTTTTGGCTGAAGATTTTTATGGGATTATTTCCTATGTCGGAATCGGCTTAGAAAGATTATCTTGAAAATAAATAAAAATATAATCATAACTAAAATTGAGAAAACCAAACAAGAGACTGATTAGAGATAAAATTCAGTTCTCCATTATGCACGAAAATTTTTCGTTAACTCTCTGATTGAGCAAATTACTTAATGGTAAAAACTTTTAAAAACATTTAAAAAACATTTAAAAATATTCACAAAGATTTAAAATTTACTGCACCAAGAAATATTGAAACTATTTTTGAAGACACTATTAATAAAGATTAAGAAATAGATGATGATGGAATGGATAACTTTAACCATATAAAATTAAACTGGCCACTAAGCAGCCCTAGTTGCATTGCCCGTGTTCTCTCTGCCACTTGCCATTGCGCCAAATCGCGACAAAATGCTTCATTTGGCGAGTAAATAATCAATCAGACTCGCTATATTGCGAGTGCTCAATTTTTGTTCATTTTTTATGATTGGTTATAGTTGAGATTCTGACCCACTTTACAATACCATTGATATCGCTTTTCATCTTCAATCGCACCGTGTCATTTACTTTATTATTTATAAAGACACTGACTCAACACCGATTCAGTTTAGCAATATCCAAAGACAAAGTAAGGATTATACCAAACAGAAAAGATAACTATTTATTTGTTGTCAGTTTATAACTATCTATGTGCCGCCGGTAAAATCACAAACAGAATTATTGGCATCAATTGCCAAATCGAGAAAAGTTTTGTTGAAATGCAGTGTGGAATTTTTCATTTACTATACTGTTTATTAGATGTGTGCAAAGTATCATAGGCTAATCATCAGTATTTTCTAGGGATTATCGTCGAAATTTGACAGCAATTTACCGCTAAAAGAATGTTTGAAAAATTTACACATTTAGGAGATATTTAGAATGTGCTTATTTTTAATAGTTTTTATAGCGTATAATAGAATTTCTATATTTTAAGCAATGACAAAAAAGTTATAACATTTTAAAACCATCGAAAAAAAGGGAAACAATAAAGGATTGAAGGTAGATTAGTCAGTGTTTCGTGCCGAATCTATTTTGATAACATTTCTTTTCATTTGGCTACTGTTTTTTATCCCTTATTCGCCAAACCTCTAATATTGATCAAAAGCCAGCGAGAACCCTGAACATTGCCTAGAAATTTCTGATGCCACATCAAGCACTATAATATATTTTAATGAATTAGAAATGGTCGTTTTATAAACTCGGCCTAATGGAATACAATATAGCGTCAACAATTTTTCATAATAGGCAAATTTTCGTTTTTTTATATAAACTTTATTATGCAATTAAGTGCAATTTTTCTATTTAAGATGGGATTTTAAGTTCATTGTATTTTTAATTCAAAGTGAAATTAAATTGCACTTAAAGTTTTTTAACATACAATATTATATATTTTTTAACTCATAAAAGATTATTTGAATATAAATGATGTTTTCAAAAGGTTTTATTAGGCATAATCTGTACTGTAGATAAAGAAATTAAACTTAAAGATATATTATGATCTAAGAACTAAAAGATCTTATTAAAACACCGTCAAAAGTTTTTAAATGCGTTAAGGGTGTTCTTAAATCAAAAAGGGCAACTTTGTGACACATGCTTTAATTTATTTTTGTTCGGAAATGCATGAAAATAGCAGGTGTTATTATTCAGGAACTGTCTAATTGCACTCAATTTTTGTTTTTTAAAAAATACAATAGATTTTTCATAACAAGCCTTCAAAGTTGACACTTTTGAGCACATTTCCCGACGAAAGCAGAAAAACCGGTCGAAAAGCAGGAGAAAAACGGGTGATTACGTCATTGAAATAGCTTAGAACTAAATAGGTAATTTAATTATCACAAAATGGAAAAATAAGTTCGATTCGAAATCGCTTCCATAGTCAGGCATTCCAATTTTATATCGTTCTGCTAAAAAATGAATTTTTAAATGTCTCAAAACGTTTTGCGTTTGATGAGCGGATCAGATAAGGACACCCTTAAGCCTTTCGGAAAAACGCACTCTTTTTTATTTAGGACAGTCAGTCAAATCAGTCTTGTTGCTACTTTCGTTGTAGATTCAAGTTTTCTTTGCGCCTGATGAAGGAAGATCATGCTCTTTCGAAAGGGTTAGCGCATTTAAATTTTTTTGATGGTGTTTTAATAAGATCTTTTATTTCTCACTGTTTCACCTTTATATTTTTTATTATGATCTATTCTCAGTTATACGCAATAACAAATCGATCCATTTAAGTAATGCTCCCCCCTCCCCCCGCCAAAAAAAAAAAAAAAAAAAAAAAAAAAATCCTGTCCAACAACACGGAACTTTTGATTTATTTTAAGCCTAAAAGAATTATGCTTGCAGGCTTATTTGTTGAAGTGATTTGCGAGCGTGTCTTTTTTTTTTCCTTGTCCAGAAATTCAATCCAAAAACTTTCTGCTTTTACAAAAAAGAAGAAAAGGAAAAAAGAAATTAAAAGCAATTCGATTACATATTTTCTGAATAAGAGTTCTGGCCAGTTGGATAAATTTGTAAATTAAATTAATTAAAACATGTGTCAGAGAGTAGCCAGTTTAGATTTTAATAATAATAAGCCTCCATTGCTGGGCAGTATGGATTTGGACAGGTTTCCGTTTCATTTTGCATGGAATTATTGCTACTTCCCTGCGAAACTTCCGTAGTTGTAATTTTCCCATTGTATGTGTCAGTAAATTTTGTCTTGTATTGCCTGTCTAGTAATCGCACTATTTATGAAAGGGAAAAAAAAAGATCTGTGATATATATTTTTTTAATTATTCGTTTTTGTTCTTTATCGTTATTTTGTAAAAATTGTAACTAATATGATAAACAATTTTTTTTTCTTTAACGTATTAAATATCGAAATTATTTTTGAATTCGCGAAAAATCTCATTCATGCTTTATTGGGATATTTCATTTAAAAAGAAGGAAACATTGCTTTAGATTTAGAAACGTTATAAAATGTTAATAATTTATTTTAATTTCTCTAGTATATCTGGAGGCAAATTGGCGTCTAGATAATAAATTTCAAAGTAATAAAGTTTAAATAATATCCAGCTAATTTCTGTATATTATAAAGTTATATTAAATTAATATTTAAAGTAGATTTCATTCTTTTTATTGCTCTTTCTGAATCATTTACAAGAAAGAAATAAGATTTTGAAGTCTTTAATTTGCAAATTTATTTATTTATTTTTATTTTTATTTATTTATTTATTTATTTATTTATTTATTTTTTTTGTTAAACTTAATTTTATTTATTGATAAAGAAATATTGTGAAACTTCTTTACAATATTTTTTTCCGATTCCTGCACATTTTCAATGAGAACTCATGTATAACAAACTTGTCGATAAAGATAAATGGTTTTACTATAAACCTCTCTGTAACATTATTTTACCTTTTTTCAAACGCACTTATAAAAATTGCAGAAAGGTTTTCTCATACAGAAGTAATGTTCGGTGTAATATTGGTATTAACCACATATAGAAAAGTTTTACTTCATCTCCAGACGCCTTAAAAAAGAACCAATCCAAAATCACAAATAAAAGATAGTTTCTAAAATTTACCGACAAAACAATGACTTGTTTGTTTCAGAAACTTTCCGTAAAATTAAGACTAGTTTAAGATTTCTGATTAATTTTTATTTGAATTACTTCATAAGATAAGAAAACAGAATGTAGAATCGTATGTAACTACGAGATTGTACGGAATTTCCGGCCACTTTTCTGCCATATCGGGATTTTTTTCTATTTTTTGCAACTGAGCCATTTGACCCTTAACTACTGTTAGCGGTCTCACAGACCATTGAGTTTTTCAAGTTTTGGAGTTTAACTCGTAATTTTTAGTTTAGCTATAGATATTGATCAAATTTTGTGTCGTTTGGAGTCCTATTACTATCTCTAGAGACTTTTAAATAACTGAATTTTATTTATAATAGTCCTGTATAGAAAGTTTAATATAAAAATATTATTCTGAGAGTTAATTTAACATTTTATTCATATTTAGATAAAGCGGTCTGACAGACCGCTCACAGTAATTATGCGACAATTTTTGTCACAACAGTTAAAGGTTAATTGTGCCTGTAAACTTTGAAATATGTATATATGATTTTTAAAATAAATACAAAATGCAGACTGCTGAGCAAATTCAGCATTGGAATACTATTTTCGTTAAAACAATTTTGACTGTTTTTTTAAACCTCAAAAGGCTGAGAAAAAATTAACTTACGCTCGTTCAATTACCATTTGACTCATCGCCTATTATGTACAAAACTTTTTGATTAGTAGATCTGGTATTCATGGTTAATATGCACTTCAGCTAATTAGATTAATGATGAATACTATACTTGAATGTTCGACGAGGCTTTTGCGTTAACCGGCAGTTGAAGTAGGTGGTAAATTCAAGTGTTAAATTCGGGCCGTTGGCTCGAAAGAAAACGTATAACAACATTACAAACTGGTTCTTCAAATCAGCAAGATTCATTTGACAATTGTATATTTAATGAATTCACCAAAGAAAGAATTTGAATATGAAGCCTTCATATATTTTTGTGTTGATCCCCGTATATTTGGAGTCTCTCAACTTGTTTTCATGTAATTTTCCTTCGTATAATGTTGTTAGATGTTATAAATGATATCATGATGTATCTATCATGTTATACATGATTTATACAGGATGATCCCAGGAGAGACGTTCTAACTTTGTGACTGTAATTCATTAATTATACTCTAAGAAAGATCATACATTTCATGCTTAATTATTTAAAAAAAAAAAAAAAGTTAAAATTTTCGGCAATACAAGCTGTTCAGATGCTAACTAGTAAGAACGCATAAACTATACTGATGTGTAAAGATGGACGGAAGAACACTTATTTACTACTCTTCATTTTACTTGACCGAAGAAACAAGAAAAAAATTGAGATTTCACGTTACTGTTTATTTACTAATTGTACCATTTTACAGGTTTAAATAATGCAGCGCTATATATTAAAGAAAATTTCAAAACTATTTTTAATTCTCCTGCACTTGATATGGGTCATGGGCAAATTTTATATTCACATTAACCACATTAACGAGAATCAAACTTTTTACAGAATATGAGTATTTTTCCTTTTAGTTTAAATACTTTTAACTACATAATTTACATTTTTAGCTGACTGAATAAAAAAAAAGAGTTACCGCCAGTTGTTGTTGTTGTTGTATGTATGTCGGCCAATTATCTACACTATGGGATATTGGCCCTAAGGGGTGGGATGCCCTCCGTGGGGGTCTTTCTAAGGGAACCTAACCCGTATTTACGCAAGGTTCGAACCCAGCACCTATCGTCTGCCAGTTTGAGGTCAGAACCTCTCGGCCACTAGTGGGGCTGAGTTACCGCCAGATATGAAAGGTCAAAAGTATTGTGTACACATTTTATGGATTGCCTTGTATGTCTGACATTTACGCATCATTTTTTAAACGTAGTTTTAAAGTAAATAGCCAGTTTTGACCATTTTGCATGTTTTTAAATATTAACCTAATAGCAGAGCCTGTCGCCGGGATGTCATTGTGGAGATACAATCATCACAGATTGTCGGAGCCACAACGGTGATTAAAAGGTGACATCATTTTTTCAACACCGTAAAAGTCTGAAGTGATCATCAGTGATCATTATGAGTATGAAGTCACCCTAACAAATTTTTGAGATTTTTCCATCTCTTCATAAAATAGACTATCGATTTTACTTCACGTGACATATTTTCCTAGACATGTGACGATAATGTAGACAATAATGAGAACAGACTTTGGATCGTGATAGCTTCCATTTTAATGACATTCCGGTTACGGAAGTTTAATGATAATATTTCTGATGTATAATTATCATAAATTATGATTATTAGTTAAAGTCATTTCAAAATATTTAACCATTGTTGCATGAACTATGCTGAGAATGTTTTACTTTGTGTTATTTATTATAAAGTGATATCATTATTAATAAATTTATTCATTATAAATTGAATTACACAGCTTAAAATGTTTAGCTGGAAATTAGTAGGATCTTAAAAAAGAAATTTCCGTTTTGATAAAACAAATTAATATACTATAAACACTGCTCGTAAACTATTCCTAAAATCAGTGGCAGAAAAAGATACTTATTTTTTATACATCTTGAAAACAAATTGAAAAATTAAAAATGAATGGCACTTCAGTATCCTGTGGGTCATCTCTAGCTTGAAAATAGGATCCGACACAAATGGACATTGATACATACAAGTTTCGTATCATGTTCTGCGTTCTCTCATTTTATAGTTGCTGTAATCGTAACTTAAGTTTAATCAAACTCGCAGGTTGCCGAACTTGCCGTCTCAAATGATCCCGTTTGATGATTAATGTGGGGATCAGGCAGGCCGGAGAATGATGGTAATACGGCAGAGATTTTCTTGCTAATCCTCGCGGTGTAGCTGAGTACTATCCTGTTGAAAACTGCCTGCTGGAAGGCCTGCAATGAGTGGAAACACTTGTGGATCAAAGATATCTCGAACCTACCGCTGGACTGTCGCCGATCAATATTAACCCATTAACGCCCAAATTATTTTCTTCGCTAAAATTTAAATTTTGTATTTCCCACCACTTTTAAAAGCAAATTAACTTTTATCTAAATTTATCAAGGATTCTGTCTCGTGAAATAAAGTATATATTTATATTCCTCATTACTGGTGGGAAAACCGCTTTCTTGTTGTTTTTGTAACCGTCCTCAAAAAAGGACGCTGGGCGTTAATGGGTTAAATGTGACCAAGTGTTGTATGCGATGGTACTCCACACATCATACTAGGTGTAAGAGCGATGTTCCATTGTAAATTAAGGCAGGATTAAAAGCATTCACCATCAACGCCTCAAAACACGTAAGCGGCTGTTATCACTACCTAAATTAAATCTTGATTCGTCGTTAAAGACAACCTGATGCCATTCAATTGCGATAACCATTCCTAATGGAGGCGACAATATGGACAGATACAGGGGCGTTTGGTGAAAGTGATACCTGTGTTTGTATAGTGAGTAGTGATGAAGTTGGAGAATACACGTGCTTGCCTTATGATATGATAGTCGCTGATAGTTATGATAGAATTTGCTGCTGATATCTCTCGAGGGCGTACTGAACATGGACGACGCGTATGTGACATCTATCTTATCCATTAGTTCAAAGTCTTCTCACAGTGGAATTAGAACGACCTATGCGGTTATTTATTCCCCGAGTTTAAAACCCAGCTTCCATCATCCGAATAATTCTGCTCATCTCTAACATGGACAGCTGGTCGTATTGTCTTTGATGGCGGTGTAACGGCATCCTCAATGAAAAAGTGTCCCTTTAAAACAGAGTATCTATATGCAAAATCCTTCTGTGTAAACTTTTTACGCACCAGAGTATATCAGTTGATAGGCATAAATTCTTTAACACATCAATGCATGACAAAACAAAAGCGTAAATTTTCGTTTGTTAATGGAAATTGCTAAAGACGAATTTTCTTCGGTGCTATGCGCTTCCCAACTGATCTAGATTATAGAGTACTATCTAATTTATATAAAAATCTATAAATATTATAAAGGCTGCACAATTTGTTCCGGGTTAGCTGTAAATTTGTGAAGTTTGGCTTTCAAATGTATTATGCGTTTTTCAAATGGTTTGCTTAAACACCAGTTTTCATTTTATCAAACGGTAAAGTTTGGCTAAAACATTGGATCGTTCGGAAAGTTGTGTCCATTTGGGAGAGTTAATTCGTACCAAAAAGTCTATCATTTAATTGTTATATATTGTTTCAGATGTCTAATGTTTAGTAATAAATGAGCAAAATTTTCCGGTACGAATTGATTTTCCCAAACGAACACGAATTTCCGAATGACCCAATGTTATCGAAAAGTTGAAAAATGTTTCATAATTTTTGCTGCTGCATGATTCTTCCTTCTTGTTTATAAAAATGAAGAAAGAGGTAATAATATTATAAATATAAAAGCAAGGATGTTTTAAAGATAAACGGCAAGGAATTATGGTCTTCACCCAACTTAGGCTATGTAGGGCCCCAGGACAATTATCATTCTGAATGGCCTTCTTTCTATCTATGGAATCTTTTTGTGAATAATGTGGAACTGGCTGAAAAATTTCATTCTATGCATATTGTATGTATGCATAGATTTTGTACCTTGTACTTTTCACATCTGTACACAGAGCATAACGAAAAGAGGGTCACAGCTTAAAGAAAAATTACTAATAGAATAATAATAATTTTAAAAATGATAAATAAGTTTATGCGAGTATTTTATGGCAAACTTTTACTTTGCTTCACTTTACTTCATAGGTTTTAAGTTGTTTAAAAAATAATGCTCCAAATTAATCAAAATTAATGGTTTTATCTTGTCACGTTACGAGAAAAACGTTAATAAAGAATATCTTTTGAAAACAATACAGGGTTATTACAAAAGAATCATCGGGTTTTCGAAGCATTTATTTCGGGACTTAATTGGGTGTTACAACAATGAGTTATATATGGAAATAAACCGAAAGTATACACGATTGACGTCCATACTACAGGTGTTCAATATGGGCTCCTTGAGTGATACGGAAGATGTCAAAGCGATAGTTCCCTTCGCTCCACACATTACTCAGCATCGTCGCGTCGATGGTCGCGAATGCAGTCGTGATACGATTCCGCAACTCAGTGAAAGTGATAGGTAAAAATACCACTTTGATTTTGATAACTCAGCCAAGTTCAGTTTTGGATGATGATTTTGGTTGAGGACTCACTTCAGCGATTTACCCTTTGAAAATTCTATTACACAAAACGCTATTTGCTTTTCAGTCGCCATTTTGAATAGTCGTTCGAGCAGTAGCCATGGCAACCACACGCGCATGACACATACACTGCGCGAAACTGTAATTAACGCCCTCTCGTTTGAGTTATCAATGAAACATATACGTTTCATAGTTCGCACTTAATAACCTATCAAAATCCCATGATTCATTTGTAATAACTATATAATTTGTAATATTAAGATGTGATATTAATAAAAATTTTAATTGGTTTTCTAATGATCTAGTTTATTTTCTGTTTGGGTAAAGGGGATACTGGAAACAGAGAGAGGAAGGAGACTCACACTCTCTTCCTAAATGTCAAAAAATATATGAATTTTGGTCACTTTTTGGCTAATTTTAATTATTTAGCATATTTTAATAAAAATCCTTATTATTCTTTTTTAAAAAAGGGGGGGGGGGGCACTTATTTGCTTGTCATAGCATAAGTCAGACCTTGAGCATAATTTAGTTTCTTTTTACTAAAATTAAAATAATATTGATTTCTTAAACAATTTTTATTTTTTCATAAATAGTCTATTTTATTCGATTCATTGTGATAAAAACATAGCTATAATTTTTTTAGATTTTAGTTTTTGCTATCGTATGTAGCTGCTCATAAAAGGATACTATCATTGTTTTTTAATTTACTTTTGATAAAGAATAAAAAATACATAAATTCCTTTTATTAATACATCATCGCAAAAAACGACTAAAAGTATCTCAGCGTGGTAATTTATCGATTTGTTTTCATTATGAATTTTTTTAGCTTAATTACTCCGGAATTGTTTTTCCTTAAAATTCCTCTTTAAAATCAATTATCCCAATATTAGATGAAAAATCAAATTGCTCAAAAAATAAAATGCTAAAAATGGATTAAAAAAACAAATTGCTCACGGTGAAATACCAAATGCTTCGTAAAAACACGCAAATACCAACTTTCTCTTTTAGAAAAATACTTCGCAGATTTAATTAGAAAACATTTTGAAGCTTGCACGCTTTTTTGGCACGATAAATGAGAAAAATGCAAGGAGTTTTCTGCTGTGGTAATAAGGCATTTTTTTTTCTCTTAATGAAAAAGCTATGGTCTTAAAATACTTCTATCGCAATTTCTGTGCCAGGAAATATTTCTCAAACACTATCTTTCTTTTTTTATAAATTTTTTGGGGGAATTTTTAATGATATTCTAAGTATTGGGATTTTCTTTTTAAGTTGCTATAAAATGAAGAGATTAAAATAAATAATAAAATTGATTTTTGTATACAAATCTTATTTAAATCTTTTGTGATCTCATGAAAATTATTTTTTTAATTCTTTCCGTAATATAAGAAGCGGAATGTCTTTGAATTTATTACCTCATATATTTATCGTTATTTTCATTTCATAAATATAGTTTTAAGATAAAATAAATTCAGTCTTTCATGAAGCCGGCCGTGTTCTGCAATAAAGTTGTTAATCACATAAATCTCCAATTCTCCTTAATACGTTCGCTGCCGCTTACATAAAAATGTGATGATAGACAATGCCGAACTGTAGAAGTGGTTTTTCCCAGAAGCCGATTTACTTTCTATAACAAAGAATCATTGAAAGGTTTTCCCGGGCCAGCGAGTGGCTGGCTATTGGACATCACCCCACATCACGCGCTGGCGCGTGTGTGGCCCCTTGACGTTGGCTCCATATCACGCGAAAGCGTGTGAGTGGCAGCGAATGTGTTAATGATACTCCTATGGTCATAGAGAGCCTTCATATATATAAAATAATTCTTCGGCAAATTTATATTTTTAATCTCTTTTCTCCATTCTTCTATGAAAGGGATGACTGTTTTTTTCTTCAGTTGACAAAGTATTTACAAATATATACTTATTCTTATTCGATTGTTTACGATTCCAATATTGTTTTTTCTAACATGTGGTGTATAAATCTTTTCATTTCGTTTAGAAGAAAAAACGTATTTCACCCGTTGACAGATTAGAGTTTTTTCAAAGCATAGCTAGAAACAAATTAATAGGGTAAAACCCCTAGTAACTGATAACTTAGATGTTCCTTCTAGCTCGATTCACTGTTATAATGCTTTAAATCTATTTGATTCTTATATTTATTATTGATAATTTAGCTGAGACAAAATTACAAAATTATTGATAGAAAAATTTTGAAAATTATACTTATTACTAAAAGTTACTTTTTTTCTTCATAAATATGATTAAAAGCTCCAGTAACTGACCATCCATATTTTGGAAAAAAAAAAAAAAAAGAAAGAAAGAAAGGAAGAAAGAAAACGGAATCTAAAATATAACAATAAGACAAATAAATGATACCTGGATGTATTATGTTGGAGAATTTTACGAAAAAGTACTTACTTGAATTAGACATTTTCTTTAAGCTTCACATAGACTATCATTTTAGTTGAAGCCTTTTTGTTCTGCAGCCGTAGTTTTTTGTGGTTAAGCTGTGTTTTTCATCTTCTATGGCTTTACGAATAAAGTGCTAAATTTCCTGCAAGACGGGAAGAGTTTTCTACAAGTTCGATCTTATCTATCTCCAGATTCATTATTTGTTCTTCCGTCCTTTTATTAACAACAAAAAAATGGGATTAGAAAAAAAAAATCTTTTAAGCTGCAAAAGACCTAAGCTGCAAACCTAACTGTTATTCATAACAGCAGCCTTTCTTGTGGCGAGGCAGTGCTTTTGATCTTAAATGCTCTTAGGCTGCGTGCACAACAACTACTTTTGCGGTTAGAAGTCGTCGTGTTTTATGTTTGCAAGCGGCGTGTTTAATGTATAATGACTTTTCCTCTTCATCTTCAATCCAACTGTAGGATAAGGACCTTTCCCTTAAGTAATGTTGAGATAGTTATATCCTGAACCGTTGGAATATCCCCGTTTTCTATTGTCAGTATACCGCAGTAGGGAAGAGAAGAAAGGATTTCCTGGAATTAAGTTGAACTTGGGTAAAACGCACGTGGACTCGGAGCCTTAGGGTAAGAGAAAGGGGACTGATGTCCTGCAAAACAAGAACATCTCCCTCAAGCAGGGTTGAGCTCTTTATCTCCTGATTTATACACTCTCAAAAAAACTTCCGTCTTTTCACAGAAAATGTACTGGCAGCACTGCTGCCTGAAATTGTCTGTAGATTGACGATTTTCCGTTTATTTTTTTCTCCGTCAAAAGAGGAAAAATATCCGTCATTTGAAAAAAATCAATGCGGAAGAGGTGGGGATCGAACTCACCACCCCAGCATTACAAGGCCAGCGCTTATCCACGCGCTACGGTTGCTCATGATGATTGTGCTTTAAAATAGAACCGTTCATTTCATATGGGTGTGGTTTGGTGTATTTCGTTAAAAAGCTTTTAATTTTGCAATTAATCTCGGAAAGATTTCAACTTTAATGAAACTGTGGCTGGGTTTTTTTTACGTTTAGTATTAATATAGTATAAAAATGTGAATTTTAAATATATTACGTAGATTGTTAGAGAAAAAACATGGATGTTTTATTTTTATTCCATAAGATTTTTTTTAATAATATCATTTTTTTTTCATTTTTTTTAATTAAAATATTTTTTAAATGTGTTCACTTAAAGTATATTTTATATGCGAATATTTATCATAGAAATAACTTAGTATATTGAACTTTATTCAACTTATCCAACTTTGAATAACAGATTGCGAGAATTTTTGAACGAATAAAGAAAGTAATTGTTATTTATTTTTAAATTCGAAAGCATTTTTGTCTTTTAAAACTAAATTAGACATTTTAATCAATAGAATATTTTTGTTTTTCATTTTAAAAATAAATTCGAATTTATTACTAACAGGCCCAATGCGCATGCGTGCTAGATATAAACGGAATCTTTTCCTCATTTTTCGACGTTCGGAATGAACTCACAGAACAAATACGTTTTCTGGGAGAACAGAAGTAATTTGTGAAAAAATAACGATAGCTTAGTGTATATTGACGAATTTTTCTGGCAGTGTAGTAGTTTCCCCCTCATTCTACTGTGAATAAATCGAAGAACAATCCTGAATAAAAGATTTCCTAGAATAACGGAGAAAGGTGACAAAACAAGCATGTACCTGCAGCTTTTCTGCTTTAACAAGATAGCCATTTTTGTTTTCTAAACGCATCTATAAGTACTATTACACGTAAAAATTGCAGGCGACAAAAGTCGTCAGCATTTCTTTGTTTTCTAAGCATTTCATTGGCTGTTCGGGAAGAGGCTTTACCATCATATGGATTTCCAAGCATTTGATTGGCTCTTACGAACGGCTCGCTTCGTTTCAGGCATCAAAAAACGCTCAGACACAAGTGAATCGCGCGCTTTTTAAACGACTCCCCTGGTTCCATAGGATTACATGAAGATGCCTGGAATTTTAAGCGACTTTGACACCTCATGTAATAGCACTTTAGGTTTCAGTCACTCGTTAAATGTCAATAACTAGGGGTTTCACCCTGTATTATAAAAAGATATTCTCGCTTTGAAAGTTTGTTTATCTAAGTTGGTAATATAGAAATCGGGAAGAAGAAAGAAATGATTTCTTTTTCAATGTTATATTAGGCGGGTTGTGTCAAGAACGTGCCAGAGCTTGGATATTGGATTTTAAAGTTTTGATGCTTTGATTTTGAGACGTTGGAACAGTAAATTGTGCATTGAATATACATATCAAAAAATGTATGTTAATGCTACGGTGAGGTAAGATTTGTTTATTATTTTACTTCTTGTCACTATTTTTAAAGTTTTTCTTTTTCTTTTTTAATTTTGTTTTTTTAAATCGTGTTTGATAAGGAAATTTGTAAACTTATATATAAATATAAATATATATATATATATTAAAATGCATTATAAAATGATAATTTTTGTGAACACGAATGTTAAATATAAAACTGTCGACTTTTTAAAAAGCTATATGATCATGCAATTTTTACAGAGGAATATTTTAATTAATAAATTTTGTCTTAAATCTAATTTCGTCTGAAAGATTTTTAAGTAAAAGAGAATTAGAAAATTAAATAAAAACAAAGTTTTTTTAAAAAAAATATTTCCAACAATTTTTACTTTGTTTTATTTTTATTCATTTTGTTTCATAATTCTTCTGTTACTCTGTTTTCTTTTTATTGAGTAACACTCTTGTGTTATTGGCTGATGCTTACAGTTTTCTTATTTAGTGTTTCTTCAAGAGTTTCTTTAAACTTACAGCTTTGCCCCTTTGCTTTCAATTCAATCTTGCTTTTGCTTTCAAAGTAGAAGCCCTTTTTTGTCTCTCATGAAGAAAGACTGGAAAAGGCCTTTCAAAAGGCCTGGTTCATTTATATGTTTTTTATTGTGTTTAAGGTGTTTTTTGTTTTTTACAATTATATAATCTCGTAAGGTAAAAAAAAAAAACTTTAAATTGTTTTTTTTTTTTTGGCCATTTTTATAGATATTTAAGCATTCTTTTTAGCTCACAGGCTATCAAAGCCTGAGAGCTTATGTGCCCACCCATTCCGTATGTATGCTTTATGTATGTATGTATGTACGTGCGTAACGCGATAACTCATGATAAAAATATCCAATTCACTTGAAATTTTCGGTATAGGTATATTCTGATAAGGTATTTCCCTGATTAGTTTTGCGAGTTAATTCGATAAATATAAGAGGAGGAACGGGGGCCAATGTCCCCCCCTTAATTAATATAAATGGGTTTTTCAAAAAGAATTATCAGTTTTCGTTCAAAATTTAGCTATAGGATCATTTTGTTGAGGCGCCTCTGTTATAGGTATTCTATGTTCATTGGATAAGTATCAGGAGAGGGGTACGGAGAGCTAATTCCCCACCCTTAATTTCTATAAATGGGTTTTTCATGCATATTTATCAGATTTCCTTCAAATTTTAGACATAAGATCATTCTGATGAGGACACCGCCATGGTTAGTTTTCGGAGTTCATTGAATAAGTATAAAAAGGTGGAAAGGGGCTAATCCCCCACCCTTAATTTCAATAAATGGGTTTTTGATGCAGATTTATCAGATTTCTTTCAAATTTTAGACATAGGATCATTCTGATGGGGGCACCATCATGATTAGTTTTCGGGGTTCTTTGAATAAGTATAAAGTACGGGGGATACAGGGTGTTAATTCTCCACTCTTAATTTAGATAAATGGGTTTTTCATTCAGATTTATCAGATTTCATTTAAATTATAATTAGTATGCGTATACCTGTGAGCTCAATGCCATCAGTTTAACTGGGCAATATTCTTTTTATTGGGTTATCGTTCATCTGACGAAACTATATTTCAGAATACCTCCGAACGACAAACTATAAAATTTCATAAAGGTCTTACATTATATTAATTAAATGAATCACCAGTAATTCTCTATAATTACTAATGCTGCAATCTTTGAAAGAAATACTAAGCGAATCCTTTTATGTGATCTTCGATCACACTTACACTCTAAAGAATAAAAGTGTAAATTAGACAAATTTACATATACATGTGTGTAAATTCCTAAAATTACACACCTGACATGAAAATTACCCACTTTTTGCAAAGTTTTACCTGTTGTTATGTGTATTTTAGCTTATAATACTAAGTATGTATTTTGTTATCACTTGAAAGACACAAACAAATGTGTAAATGCTGAAAAATGCCTGAGTTTACTCAAATTGATATGTTATTGTAATTTACACATAATGCAATATACACAGGTAAGTGTGTAAATTTCTAAAATCACCCACTTGGCATAAAAAATACACTTTTCCTATGAAAAAAATACCAATTTTAATGTGTGTTTAGTTTTTGGCATTAAGTTTGTAAGTTCATAAACTCAGAAAAATGTGTAAATGTAGGTAATACCTGGAATTACACTAATTAATGTGTTACAAAAATTATAAATGCATGAATTTTAAAGTAGACGTTACGAAATGGATGGGAGGTTTAAATATTATTCAGAGCAACACTTTTTATTTCATTAACCCCATTCCATAAATAACATGATTTCATTGCATTGCTGTAACAGCATTTTTAAAAAATAGACCAATATATTTATTTATTTTTATAAGATACTCTGACCATCTCTCTCACTTTCCCCGTTTCAGCATACGAACATTTAAAAGAAGCTAAAAAAAATAATCTCGACAAATGTAACAATGTTTCGTTACATGTAACGTAAAATTTTATTCATTTAATTAGTTAATTTCGTTTTCCGAATTATCTTTTGAAATTTGTACATCAAATATAAGAATGTTTGATTTTATAATTCTATGTTTTGGTTAAATCGTAATTTCTTTCAGCCGTCTCGTTGACCGCTGTTTTTTCACGATTTTACTTGTAATTTTCAGTAATAGTGTTAGATTTCATTCTTAAAGCTAAATTAGGAAGACTTCCTAAAGAGGCATTATAATTAGAGATATAATAGCAGTTTATGCTTGTTCATAAATTTAAATTATATTTTTTGTACTGTTGGTAATTTTTCTGCTTTCCCTCCCCCCCCTTGATTTAAAGGACAGTAGTTTAACCTTCATTATAATCTAAAAACTATTTTGAATTCATTTAATATGTTTATCAAAATATAATTCATGTAATTAAGATAATTCTAAATTCGTATCGCGAGTTATTTTTACATTTAGCATATCGAATATAAGTAAGCTTGATTTTACCCTAAATTATTAAATCCAAATTTTAAAGTCTCATAGCTTGTAACCATTTACCCATTTCAAAGTTTAACTTGTAATTTTAGTTTAACTTCAGTTCGCAGTACAATTTATGGTCCTATTCATGAACTACGCGAATCTAGCATCAAAAACTAAAATCATAATCATCGCCGACTTGGCTTCATCAGGTTTAAGTTGAAAACTAATGGTGGGTCCAGTAACTTGACCTTGATCACGCCGGGATCGAAAATGAAACTTCGCAATCAAGCACGCATAGAAAGCAAATCACGTACAATATGGTGGCCAAAGAGGCAAACTGAATGCAAGCACTCGCGTTGAGAAAAATATAGAAGTTATTCTCCCATGAAATATAAGGTACATAATCTCATACGTTCGTATTACCTCCAATTTATTTTATCTGATTTGTTTATATATACGTATAAATGTATATTCTACATGTTGGATTGTTTACAAATAATAACTGTTGTATCTAAAGTTAT
The DNA here is from genome assembly GCA_964019185.1 of Maratus speculifer. Classification (NCBI taxonomy): domain Eukaryota; kingdom Metazoa; phylum Arthropoda; class Arachnida; order Araneae; family Salticidae; genus Maratus; species Maratus speculifer. The sequence continues at coordinate 271,098,858 of OZ025289.1, read as the reverse complement.
TTATTTCTTTAAAAAGTTTCATCTTAAAAAGAGTTTATAAATGTATTTTAACAGTAACAAAATAAACGTTAACATCATTTTTTTTTTGGGGGGGGGTGTTAAATTTCGGGTCGGTTGTGTGAAAGATACTATAGTTTACTTATAAACTATTATACAAATGTATATTATATCTATAAAATATGTATTCGATTTATAAGCTAAACAGTTCATCTGAGTTTTATTCTTTTATTGAAATTTCTTTGTAAATTTTTTATTATGAAACTTATAATGTTAGCTAAGTTTATCATCGATTAAAACTATAGCGTTGTTTTTTAATTTCTACGTTACATTTTCCAATTTTGAGAAATTTGAAATATTTATTTATCTTAATTACATTTAATTTTCAGTTGTGTTTTAGTTTGAAAATATTGCATCAGAAGAACGATGTTCCACTAAAATAATCATAGTAAAAACACATAATTTTTGCTTGTTAATTATAAATTTAATAAAAATACACAGAAGGAAATTGCAAAAGGACACAAATACGTTGATTTAAAATAACCTTAGACCAAAACTTCTGATGAAAATTTTTATTAAAGTGATGGCTTTTTCTTCAAATAAACATTTTCCCATTGCAATTTTGCCTATTATTATAGAATTAATATGACCTAAAACGTATGATTGTATGTATATAAAAAATTGTAACGGTTGTGTCATAATGAATATTCAAAATGGAACTTAATAGTCCCCCCTCCACTACATAAATATTCCCCGACGGGTGAGTTTTATACACTTAAGACACAAATGTAATTGTCAAATAAATTCTACGAGCATTAATTTCGAAAATTTATAAGAGTCAATTGATATGTGGATATAATCACAGTATTTCTTATTTTTTACTATAGTTGATAAATAAAAATACTAATTAGTTTGATATCTAAAATTTTAATTAGAATATCTGAAATTTTCATTTATGAAAATACGAGTCATTTCATTAATGTTAAAATATATTTGTATTTTTTTTTTAAGACACTAATTTCTAAATATAATCTTAAATGCAAAAGATGTCATTTTAATGATTCAACAGCCTTTGATAGTCTTGATAATTTTTTAAGGTAAATTCTTTGTAATGATGAATATTTATAAAAAGAAAACAATTCAACATATAATATAGGTAATTGATGTATATATAAACAAATCAGCTATACTTTTTGCAGGTAATATGTGTGTGTGTGTGTGAAATGAAGATTACATATTTTTTTCTAAGCTTTATAGTATTTTAAATTTTACTTTTATAAGTGTATGTAACACAGTATCTTCAGTATAATTGACTTTGTATTTTGAGTCTGGAAAATAAAAAGTGAAAAATTTAGTCTGAACTCTGAAAATAAAAACTGCGAAGATTGCAAGTTTACCAACTATCATTTTTCCATCTGACTAGTCTAAAATCTATCATTAATTATTTTTTTTTCTTTATCTTAATTTTTAATTGCATGTACTAAATAATATCTAACTGAATGGAAAATAAAATTAAGAAGCAAGGAAGAATATAGAAAATAAAACAGCAGTTTTTATGTGCATATTTAGAGGAGAGTTGGGAGGAATGGGACACTTTTTACAAAAATAATAAAATCAGCTTTATTTGACACAAATACAAAAATTTTGATTTATAGAATACAAAATGAAACACTTTCTAATGTCCTTGAACAATATAGAAACATAATTTGAAGAATCAATTTTATAATTAAAGAAATTATAAATTTCAAAATGTGTCCCATACTTTCCCATTCACAGAGAAATAATATTTTTACTACGATGGTTGATGAGGAATATCGAAAAGTAATGTCTTAAATGGCAGTATGCTGAATTTTAGAATCGTAGCTGCTGTAATAGCATAGTTTTAGAGGGAGGGGGTGAAGTTCTAAAAACCTATTTAGAGGGAGTTTTCAAGAAGAGGGGGGTGATTGTGATAGGCTGATTTGGAGCTTATGAGGCTACACTTGTGATAGTGGATGAGAAGTGGGTACATCACTATGATCTCGAATCCAAACAACAATAATTTTATCTCATCCACTGTCACAAGTCTAGCCCCATAAGCTAAAAATCAGGCTTTCAACTACAACCCCCACCCCCATTTCACTCCTCCATCCAAAACTATATAAATAATGCAGCTACGGTTCTGAAACTAAGCATAAAATCAACTAAGACATTAGACTTCGATATTATGCATTACCCATTGCAATACAGATATTCTATATACACTAGACACAATAGTTATTGAACCCCCATTGAATATGCGTATTTTATATATTACGCAAAGAACTGTGTAAATTACAATAACACAATAATGCGTGTTTTTTGCTTAATACGCATTTATCTGTGTGATCACTGAAGATTACACAGATAAATGAGTAAGAATATTACGCAGATATATGTGTATTCTTGCGCAATTTACACATTAATGTGGGTATTTCATGAGTGATCACTATAACTTTTACACACTTAGTGTTATCAAATTACACACTGAAATGTGTATTTTGAAATTTACACATTAGGCGTGTATTTTGTCAGTTTACACACAAATTTACACATATAAACAAATCGTTTTTGTATCATCTATTTACACATTTTTATGTGTAAATTTACACCTTTTATTTGTTAATGTGTACCTACTTGTTTAATGTTGGAATTATAAATGGGGAAGTAAGTTCTTACTTCTCCTTACTAAGTATTTACATTAAAGAGATCTCAAAATAATTTCTTTTGCGTTTTGCATTATATAGTTGTGTATAAGCGTGAATTATCTATCGAATGATGCAGTCATTAGGCAGATGAATTTAGACAGTAAAATCTCATTTCAACGAATCTCTGGGAAGATTCTTTGATTGTTTGATTAAGTTCATTATACTGAAAAATCCTTTAGAGTGAATATTTTCATAATGAAATAGGAAATGGGATTTTTTTTAACAAATCAAATAATACATTTTAATCTGAATAATTCGTTAAAGTGCCAGTAGTTGTAATGAGATTTTGCTGTATCAGAGATAGATTTACTTAAATATATGAATTTTCAAGCTGAAAATATTAAGACTTGTTCTGTAGATTGTACAAATATTAAACAAACAGGGGACGTTTTAAATCATAAAGAGTTTTTAATGCTAGAAGCTATAAAAGAAAAAACTTTTTTAAACTTTTTCCATTTCTGCAGATGTTTTCAGATATAGAGTACACTGTAAAAATGTAAATTTACGGTACTTTACCGTGACTTATCCAGTAAATTTACGGAATTTTGTCACTTTTTTTAACATAAACGGTCAACTGCCGTAATTTTTAGGTAGATTTCGTAAGAAATACTACCTATTGCAATCGCACCAGTTTATATATCTATCTATCTATCTATCTATATATATATATATATATCTCACTTTTTTATGGACACGATAACTTCTATAATTCTTCACCAATCTCCACCAAACTTGCACATAAAATCAAAGGGGATAAAATCTTGGCTAAGTTCGTTAATGGGCAAAATCGGACCAAGGGGGTCGGAATAGGGGGCGTTTTTGTGAAAACCGAAAAAACGCCATAACTTCTTAATTAAAGTAGATATCGAATCGGTTTAAAGTTTATATTACTTCTTAAAAACGGGCCAAAAGTATATGCATGACAGATTTTTGATAAATTTAGAAGTGGGCTCAAGGGGTGAAAAAAACAGGGATTTTGAGAGATAAAAATTCATAACTTCGTCAATTTTCAAGATAGCAAGTCCAACTAAATTTTTTGTAAATGTTCTTAAAATTATCTAAAACTTTTGTATTTACAAGTTTTTGATAGGACCAACTTTTACCGATGAAAAAAAATTAAAAACGAAAAGAAAAAGGGCGCTGAAAAAAGAGAAAAATCCATAACTCCGTCAATTTTTAAGATATCAAATCCAATTAAATTTATTTTCATCTCCTCATCAATACCTACAATTTTTATATTGACAAGTTTTTCATAGGACCAATTCGTATAGCAAAAAGAAATTAAACAAAAATAGGAGTTGCAGAAAAAACCTCAAATCCAAACTGCTTATATTCTGACTCATTTTTAAATTCATTTTTGATTTTAAACGCATCCAAATGGTAGATCCTCTTATTTAGAAACTGTATAAAGTGACGCATTGATCAATTTTCTGATAAAGACAGAATATATTTAAAAAAAGGCTACCAAAAAGGGTATTTTGAACAGAATTTCCGAAAGTCATCGGGACTGAAAATTGAAGGAAGTATTCAAATAAGAAATTGCGTTTTTTTCTGACTCGTTTTTAAATCCATTTTTGTTCTCAAACGCATCCAATTTACAGATCCTCTTATTTAGGAACTATATAATGTGATGCATTGGTCAGTTTTTTATAAAGACGGAATATATTTCAAAAAAGGCTACCAAAAAGGTTATTTTGAACAGAATTTGCCGAAGTCTTTGTGATTTGAAAATTTAAGGAAGTTTTCACATAGCAAATTGCGTTTTTTATGACTAGTTTTAAAATCCATTTTCGCTCTCAAACGCATCCAATTTACAGATCCTCTTATTTAGGAACTATATACTGTGACGCATTGGTCAGTTTTTTGATAAAGATAGAATATATTTTTTAAAATGCTGTTAAAGTGAGTATTTCGCACAAAATTTTCCGAAGCAATCATGATTAAAGAATTAAGGATGTATTCAAACAACAAATCGGTTATTTTATGACTCATTTTTAAATTCAATTTTTTTCTCAAATGCATTAAACTGACAGTTTTTTGTTATTTAGGAGCTGTATAATGTACTGTTTTGGTCGATTTTTTTAATAAACTCAGAATCTATTTCAAAATATGTTGTCAAAATGGTCATTTGAGCTGAATTTTTCTTAAGATGATTCTGATAAAACCAGTTTTTGCAGAAAAATGAAATTAAAAATTTTTCATAAACGGCCAAATGAAGTTATTAAACTGGGTTTATCTCTAATCATATATATATATATTTTTATTTATTTATTTTTTTTTTATTTTAATGAGCACTCTTCGAAATCTACCTCCGCCTATAGGCCCAGCCGACAGGGATTTTTTGTGTTTTACAGGCAAACCCGTTAATGTAAAGGCAAAGTCCGTTGATATCGGAGTAAAATCCGGTTTTATACGGACATTGTCTGGAATCTCTGCTGCAGCTTTTTTACAGTGATAGTTGCATTCCATATATCTGTTTTAAAAATTTAAAAATATTCCATAATTCTGTTCAAAGTATACAATTAGCCGGGGAGTGAGAATGTAAAATTAGGATGCTGATGTAGAAAAAGAAGCGGCAATGGTAAAAGAAATAGCAGTAGTAAATTTACTTGAATTTATGAATGTTCACTTGAAATTTTTTAGACTTGTTCTGGAGACTGTATAGTAGGGTGGAGCGAAAAAAAATTTTTTTTGAAAATCAAAAACGGGTAGGTGCCAAAAGTTGCCTTTATACTAGTACATCAACTGCGTGAAATTTTACCGTTGAAAAAAAATGGCTTGAGTCTGCGCTTTTGCTCCAAAAATCGAAATTTTGGGTAAAATTTGTTATTTTTTGACATTTTTTCAAAAAAAATTAAAAAATTTCTACAGAGCTGGTTAGCATTTAAAAGTGTTGCTTAGACCTTTATATTTATCTGCTTAACATATTTAAACTATAAAACAATATCTGTAGTCTGTATAATTGGAGCAAATCTGACAACTTTTTGTGAAAAATCAGCGTTAACCTCTCTATTGGAGCATACAACGAAATGTACTTTTGAATGCATTTCTTACCTAGCTGCTTTCAAAACTTCTGTGTAATTAACTCATAGAGGTGGTTGCACTATCCCACCCGTCTCAACCACCCAATCATCTAGGCCCAGTGTTTTATTTATGTAGAGCAAATCCATCTCAGCTCAGGCAGGGCATGTCAAATCACCATCACAGATTTTTTTCAAAAAAATTCAGTAGTTAGAACTAAGTGATTTATAAAATTTCCTAAAAGGATTTTTCCCTAAAAAATTTATTTCTCTGATTACAGCACTTTAAAGTTCATGATAAAATTGGCAGTTTTCAGAAAAACTGAAAAACGCTTCATTTTGAAATGAACACAATACCAAACATATTCAACATATTCAGTCAATTTATTTTTTATAAACAGTTATTAAACTGAATTTTACTTTGGCATAGTTTTAAAAAATATAGTGGCATTTTTACTTAATTAAAAAAATTAGATTTTAAGTACAAAATATATAATTATTAGTGAATTTAAGATTTTTTTTCAGAATGAAAAAAAATATTTTAAAGCTAAACATTGATGGCAATCTAAAGACCTTTAATGGGAGTTTTACAGCAAATTTTATTTTAACTCTAAGGTGCTTACAACTTCTGTAATTCAATTTTAAATTTTGCAAAATTTTGTAAAATCACTACTTTTGAAATGCAATTTCTCAAAAACACCATTTTTTAAAAATCTGATAATATGCTCAATTCATACCTTATTAGTCTCTAATAAATACCTTACAAGCAAATCGTGTGTTTTTGCTTAGAATATTTTATATGATTTTTTGAAAATAACATGTTGTGTGTATTTTTCAACAGACCACAAAGGCAAGTTCTTCCTTATTTAACCGAACTTGTAATGTAATTAATATTTCAAACTAAAAAATACATCACTAGTACATAATTATTACTATTAAATTATAGCTAATCATTTGCTTAAATTTAAAATTGCGTAAAATACAGCCAATAATAAAATTAGTATTGATCATATGTCATTTCATTCCATACTCATAAATGTGCTAAATTCATCTACAGTGTGTTAAATATTTTGTTATATAGTATGGATATAATATATTAAAATGCAAATACATACATTACAACTGAATTAGATTTTTTTTCAAGTTTAGTTTTTTTCCCAATTAGTTTTTTTTTCTCAGAAAACCAGAAGATCAAGCTTTTTCTTATTTCTCTGTATTTATAATAATATTTTTTAATAAAAAAATAATAATATGCACATTATTATGGCAGATAAATATAAGCTAATCTTCAAAAATTCCTATTCATAAAATTAAATAAGCCAAACCCCTTAAAAAAAATCTGCGCTTGTGATGCATTTTGACTTTGCTGAAAATTACTCACTAATACTGCCAAATGAAGTGCAAAGCTACCACTGGCAGAATACTCAGATATCGTTAGTTACCTGCACAGCATACTTTAGAGAAGAAATAAAGAGTTTTATCATAGTTTCTGATGATTGACTCATGATACAGCTCATGCTGTTTGTGACATAGAAAAAGTAAAAAAAAGAATTATTTAAGTTGTACCAATTACAAACACTGGAATCACCTGTGTATATATCAGATGGAGCTGGAGCACATTTTAAAAACAAGTATCAGTTTTATGAATTGCACAAAAATAAAATTGTACTAAAGTAGAGGATATTTTCAGGTATTGGCCATGTTAAAAGTGCATGTGATGCTGAGACAAGCACTATGCAACAAAATTTAATCTCCAAAAGGATCCAATAAAAGCTATCCAAAATTCTGTCTCATTTGTTGCTGAACTATCTTCTCTGCTAAAAAATAACATTCTAGTCCATCCAGACAAAAATATTACTCAATCTTATAGAACTAATAATGAGAAAGAATATGCTAATGCAAAATCTATTGTTGGTATTAGATATAAACATTATAGGGTGATTGTAAATAATGAAAATTATATGGAACGAGCAAGTAAAAATGAATTGACAAAAGTTGAAACCTTCAGCCAAATGAAAAGACAATATTCAATACATAGTTTCCAAATCGGTGATGTCATTGGATGCATTTATGAAAATAATTGGTGGACAGGACAAATCAATGGTATATCAATCACAAGAACTAAATGACATTAAAGTATCATTCATGTACCCAACATGGTCCATAGATAAAGCATTCCAGTGGCCAAAAGAATCTGGAAAGAAAAAATATGAATGTGCAACCATTGGAAAATGTGCTTCTAGAAACAGAAAAATCAGTTACAATAGGACAATCTGTGCGACTTCATACCTTCAACGATAAGGAGTTGAAGTTAATTTAAGAAACCTTCACTACCTAATTCTTCTGTTATGTATGTATTTGCACATTAATATATTATATCCATACTACATAAAAAAAATTTTACACACTGTAGATGGATTTAACACATTCATGAGTATGGAATGAAATAACATATCATCAATACTAATTTTATTATTGGCTGTATTTTACGCAATTTTAAATTTAAGCAAATGATTAGCTATAATTTAACAGTAATAATTATGTACTAGTGATGTATTTTTTAGTTTGAAATATTAATTACATTACAAGTTCGGTTAAATAAGGAAGAACTTGCCTTTGTGGTCTGTTGAAAAATACACACAACATGTTATTTTCAAAAAATCATATAAAATCTTCTAAGCAAAAACACACGATTTGCTTGTAAGGTATTTATTAGAGACTAATAAGGTATGAATTGAGCATATTATCAGATTTTTAAAAAATGGTGTTTTTGAGAAATTGCATTTCAAAAGTAGTGATTTTACAAAATTTTGCAAAATTTAAAATTGAATTACAGAAGTTGTAAGCACCTTAGAGTTAAAATAAAATTTGCTGTAAAACTCCCATTAAAGGTCTTTAGATTGCCATCAATGTTTAGCTTTAAAATATTTTTTTTCATTCTGAAAAAAAATCTTAAATTCACTAATAATTATATTTTTTATACTTAAAATCTAATTTTTTTAATTAAGTAAAAATGTCACTATATTCTTTAAAACTATGCCAAAGTAAAATTCAGTTTAATAACTGTTTATAAAAAATAAATTGACTGAATATGTTGAATATGTTTGGTATTGTGTACATTTCAAAATGAAGCGTTTTTCAGTTTTTCTGAAAACTGCCAATTTTATCATAAATTTTAAAGTGCTGTAATCAGAGAAAAAAAAAATTTAGGGAAAAATCCTTTTAGGAAATTTTATAAATCACTTAGTTCTAACTACTGAATTTTTTTGAAAAAAATCTGTGATGGTGACTTGACGCATATCAGTACTGTCTGCCTGAATTGAGATGGAATAGCTCTGTATTGAATTGTTATTTTTTTCCCGAAGACTAATATAAGTTTTCTATATATCAAAGTATTTTATCTCTTCTTTGTATTCACAGACTTTGGATGATTTGGATCATGCTGGTGTGACCTGCTGCACGTATATTTTTATACCATGTATAACAAAAGAGAAGCTGAGTTATGAATTGGGTATGTTCTTACTTGAACCTAGTCAGCAGTCTATTATCTTCATTAAAATTTCATGCAATTAGTACATTATGATTGGAAGTTCTGTTATCACAGCATTCTTTGAATCAATTACATTTTATATGCAATGGTTTACCTTAAAATTGATTGTATGAATTCAGTTTCTAGTATGCCATCCTTTATTGAACCTATTACATTGAATATATGCTAAGAAGTTAGCTGTTTAATATTATGACGATCGTCACAGAGGATTGCAAACAAAATTTGCATGTAAAACAACAATATTTCTAAAGAAGTTTTAGTATGCTTTATGTCGTTTCCTGTGTTTTTCCTTAGTCTAGTAATTTCTAATAAGATTTTAGATCTATTATTTAGGTGTGTAGTACATTTGGTATAAAACATCCCGCGCTATAAACTTAGATTATACATTTGGTAAGTGAACATATAGACGCTGATTGCCTATCTGTGCTTATATAAAGCGGGAAAATTTTATTAACTTTATGAGCTGTCTTTTCTGTGAGATGTTTTCTAAATTTCTATTCCCCATTCTTTCTGAGAAATAGCTTTCCTTATGAATTAGCTTTGCAATCTCCGACAGAAATTTTTAGTCTGTTCTGAGTATCTTTTTCTCAATTTGAGAAAATAATTTCTCTATTTTATTAAAAAAAAATTGCAATAGGAAGTGAATATTACGTAGACAAAGATTTTCCTTATTGATCCAGTGAATCCATGTAGCTTAGAACGTTTTATATCGACTTCTCTAATAATTGACGCAGAGGAAATTCACTGGAGTTGAAGTAGCAAATGATTCAATATCATAGACAATTCTAAGCTTACCCCATGCAAAATGGTTCACAGTGACAAATGAAATTCTCCTAATTTTAAATGAGCACTTATAGTCGATATCCGTCCATTCCCTCATAAAGTACAATGCATTATAAGTTTATAGCCAGGACATTTCACCATCAAATGTTGTCCATTCATAAAAAGGGGATCTAAAAGTTAATAGGAAATTAACTGGATACGAAAACACTTAGAAAACGGCATAAAACTAATGCAAAAAAAGTTATTTACAACAGCGGTTGCTTTACACATGGAGAACAAATTTTCATTTCAATTCTGGCTGACGATCACCATCACATTAAACAGCTCGCTTCTCAACATATAAAAAATGCAAAAATAGAACAAATAATGGCATACTTATAGTTCAAATATCTGAAATCATCTTTGAAGCAAATCATTACGTAAAAAAATACAATTGACTGAAAAAATGTTGTGGTAACAGAACTTCCAATCATTATTCATCAACTGAATGTAAGTTTGATAAATATAATAGATGGCCGAATAGATCCCTTTAATAATATTCCCGTGCATTACTCTGCTTGTCATTTTTTTTTTGTATAAACTGTAAAAATATACATGAAGATAGTTACAGCAGCATGTGGATGCAAAGAACTGATAAACAAGGTGGAAGCATCGAAAACATGCCAAATTTTTATAAAGAAAATCACAAATCAATGTATAAATAAAACACTGTACTAAGATGATCGAATAGTTGGGCCGGATGGTATAGGAAATATAGCCACCTCCACGACGCATGTCCAAGGTAGTTTTGAAAACAAGAGCTGTATTAAAAACAACAATTCGTTATATGACCCAATAGAGTGGTAATGCTGTTTTCTTACTAAAAGTTGCCTGTTTTGCCCCAGCTATAGGGAATAAACATATTGCTTTATAGTTTAAATATGTTAAGCAGATAAATATAAAGGTCTAAGCAACACTTTTAAATACTAACCAGCTCTGTAGAAATTTTTTAATTTTTTTGAAAAAATGTCAAAAAATGACAAATTTTACCCAAAATTTCGATTTTTGGAGCAAAAGCGCAGACTCAAGCCATTTTTTTTCAGCGGTAAAATTTCACGCAGTTGATGTACTAGTATAAAGGCAACTTTTGGCACCTACCCGTTTTTGATTTTCAAAAAAAAATTTTTTTTCGCTCCACCCTACTGTATAGTGTTTATCTATTAAACAAGGGTCACTTTAACTAGCAAAGAGTTTTGAATGCTCCGAAATTATAAAAAAGATTTTTTGTATATTTTCCTACTACCTACAGAAGTTTTTGAATATAGGATATCGGTAGGTTCCTTAAATCCGTTCGGAGAATGCAATAAGTGGGGGTGTTGAACATAAAATTAGGATGTTTTAGAAGTAAAAGGATGACCTTGTATTGAATATAGAACCTAATTTATTATTTTTTTTAATAAAGATGTAATGCTGTCCAGTATTTCTTTACCTCCACTGCTGAAGTTCAAGAATTTGTTTTGATCGATCGTTAATTCTGCGTTTTTAATCTGAGTTTAGAATATTTTTCAGACATTAATAGTCTAAAAATATAAAATATGTGAAATGTTACCCAAAAGTTACAAAAACCTTCTTCAAATACAAATATTTATCCAAATTTATAAAAATTCCCTACGTTAAAAAAGGGTTTTAAAACATTTTAAAAAAAAGTCTCTGTTAAGGTGTTAACAAAATTAATCGATTAGTGTAACTTCTTACTTTCAGCCTGGTCGTATAACAATGGAGCAAATTAGAAGAAATTTACTGTTCTTTCCAAATTTATTTTAACCTTCTTAGTAGATAATAGAAACATGTAAGGCTTTATAATATTGAAAAATATAACTAATATTATCACAGAAACAATCAAAGCAACAGATGTTAATGCAAGAAAGCACAGTGACTACAGTTTTGTTTCACTTAATTTAAAATGGCACTGAATTTTAATAGTTTAAATCATTAATTTTAGTAATTTAATTCAATAAAAATTTTTTGTACGAAAAATCTACACCAATCTGTCATAAATACATTCAACATATCATTCCATAACGATTAGAAACGTATTGCAATAAACTCCCGAATATCCGTGAGCGGATTATCAGCATTGTGGATTATCCGAGGGTCTAAATTTCGATTTTTTTTAAATGTCGCAAAAAAAAACAGTAAATATAAGAGTTGTATTAATAGTTAAAGATAAATTAAAACTGATTTATCCAAGATTAAATACAGGTTTCGGGCATGCAACTGATGAAGAAATTGTAGAAGCATTGTTAGACATGAATTTTGAAAAAAGCGGTTAAAAAGATGGTCAGAAACAAAAGAAAGTGAGCCACGACACACATATATCTTACATTGAAGGCTTATACAGTATTTAGAGAAAGAAAATGACGCGTCCCTTTGTGATAAAATAGTTCTAAAACACTTCAATCTCAAATAAAGAAGTGTTTCAATATAAAATGAAGAAAAAAAAAAGAAGCAAAAAAAGAAAAAAAAAAAACTTTTGACTGATTTCTCAAAGAAGCAAATCTATAAATTTGTAAGAGGAGAATAATTTTATTATTCCATTAATAATAATTATGCTTATGTTACCTGATGTGTGTATAAATTGTTCAAATGTATTTTTTATGTTATTTATTGTGTGTATAAACAGTTTAAATGCATATTTATGTTGATCTGTTTCCTTTTTTCATAATTTTGTGAATTATCCGCAAAATAATCGGCTTATCCGCAATAACTGAGTCATTCGATTCCACGGATAATCGAGAGTTTACTGTATTTGACTTTTTTTTCTTTGAAAAAAAATTTTTATACAAAGTTACGCGCAAAAGTTAATTAAGCTTTTAATCATTTATTATAATGGGCAACAGAATACAATATTTTCTTTTTAATACAACATCGCAGAAAAAAACGGAAAATATTAAACGTATGCGAAAATAACAATTACTCCAGCAGAAAATTCATTCAATTTTTTGCATTATACTTTTTTTTTTACTTTCAGGATTGTTGTTTTTCCTTAAAAGATTCCCATTTAACATCTCTTACCACAAATAATCCAAGGAAAATTTAATTACTTAAAAATATTTTTTTTTAATTTATAATAATTTCTCCCGACTGAACACTTGTTATGAAATCACAGATGCTTTAAAAGCAGACATTTACGAACGTTCGCTTTTAAGAAATTATTTCGGCATATTTAATTAAGAGACATTTTGAGTAATTTAAGTTTGTACACTTTTTAGCCATGATAACGAATAAAAATGCATAAATTCTTTGTGATTGTATAATATTTCTTTTCAGTTAATGAATAAGTTACGCGCTTAAAGAACTTTCCTTTCAGTTCTAGCGCAAAGTAATGTTTGAAAGCAACACAATTTTTTCAACATCAGTTTCTTCATGAATTTTTAATGCTCTTCTAACTATATGGAAATTATTATATTTTAACTTTTTATTAAGTAAGAAGACAGAATTTTTTAACAAAATTTACTTATGCATGCATCATTATTTTCATTTTATAAATATAGGTTATAATAACAATATCTTCCCGTCGTTAATTAGCTTAATTTTAAAAATAAGTCTGAAAAGAATACAGTGTTAATATTTTGATAAAATAATAAATATTTTCAATGATTATAAAATATATAATATAAGAAATTAAAAATAAAAAGGCGAATATTTTATTTCAAAGGTTTGCGATAACATTTTACTTTCTTCCATTTTTACAAGGAAAAGTATTGGTTTCGGAGGAAAATTCGGCTTTCTGTTTTCGATAGATCTATCCGTTTTAGAAGGTCCTAAACACGGTTTGATGGTTTTTAGAAAATGTCTGTTTGGGAATCCGTATCTAACAAACATTAATTTAAAATGACATTGAGTTTTTAATAATTTAAGTCATAAATATAAGTAATTTAGTTCAGTAAAGATTTTATTTATAAAAAGCTACACCGATCTCACATAAATACATTCAACATATCATTCCATTACGATTAGAAGCGCATTATTTGACTCATTTTTTTCTTTAAAAAAATTATTTATATAATATAACTCATAAAATTTCATTACGTTTTTAACCATTTATTATAGTGGGTAAAAGTTATATGTAAAAGTTATATGTTACTTTTTTTTAATATAATATCGCAGAAAAAACCGTAAAATATTAAACGTATATGAAAATAACAATTACTCCAGGGGAAAAAAATATTCAATTTTTTGCATTATACTATTTTTTTACTTTCAGGATTGTTATTTTTTCTTAAAAGATTCCCATTTAAAATCACTTACCACAAATACTCGAAGGAAAATTCAATTACTTAAAAATATATTTTAAAAATAGATAATAATTTCTCGCGAATGAACACTTGTTATGAAATCACAGATGCTTCTAAAAGCAGACATTTACGAACTTTCGTTTTTAAGAAATTATCTCGGCATATTTAATTAGGAGACATTTTTAGTAATTAAGTTTGCACACATTTTAGCCATGATAACGAATAAAAATGCATTAATTCTTCGCGATCGTATAATATTTCTTTTCAATTAATGAATAAGTTATGCGCTTAAAGAACTTTCTTTTCAGCTTCAGCGCAAAGAAATATTTGAAAGCAACACGATTTTTTCATTAATTCTTTTTTCAACATCAGTTTCTTCATGAATTTTTAATGCTCTTCTAACTATATAGAAATTATTATTTTTTAACTTTCTATAAAGTACCAAGAGAGAGTTTTTTGGACTAAATTAACCTATGCATGCACCATTATTTTTGTTTTATAAATATAGTTTTAATAAGGATATCTTCCGATCTTTAATTAGCTTAACTTTAAAAATGGGTCTGGAAAGAATACATTGCTAATATTTTTTTTTAATAATAAATACTTTCAATTAAAATAGCAGATAAAGCCTTTGTGCAAAAATGTTTAAAGATAAAAAAAACAACGAATCAATTTTCTATGAATAGAATCTATAATATTGGGGGAATAACCACGATCAACAGCAATAGCTTTTAGATAATTAAATTCATCATTGAGTAACTGAAGAGTTGAAGAAATATTTGAAGCCCGGAAAACAAAAGTTTTAAAAGCCGCAACTTTCTGGTTAGGAGGATGAGAAGAATATCTGTGAGGTGGAAGACTGACCGAAAAAGGTTTGCTATAGACAGTAGTCTGAAAATTATCTTCAATGCGAATAACAAGGACATCCAGGAAAGAAAGGCAATTGTTGGACTCAACTTCAAAAGTAAATTGAATGCAAGAATCGATAGAATTCATGATAGGGAGAATATGATTAATATCAGAATTCAGTTCAACTAAAGCATAGATATCATCTACGTAACGAACATAAAACTTAAATTTTAAGATTTCAAACAATTTTATTTCAAACTAGTGCATGTACAAATCGGCATGTAACAGTGAAAGAATTGCTGCTTGAGAGAGTTGAAAATATGGAAACAAGATATTTTGCAAGTTTATAAGAAGCCGTAACAATACTGGAGATAATGGGTCTAAAAGGAATGTCAGCTTTATGGCTCAATGGACTCTTGGCTTCTTGGCTAGCTCAATGGTTTCTTATAAACTTGCAAAATATCTTGTTTACATATCTTCTCCTCTCTTTTAAGCAGCAATTCTTTCACTGTTAAGAATTTTTTTTGAATTTGTTACGAAACTTCACAGTTTTAAGCCATAAGACCACATGATGATTTTTTTAATGTTTCATCATTATTTATTAATGTTTTTGTGGAGGGGGCTTAAGATTGCCTGAAGAAAAGGCTCTGTGAATTTCATTTTTCTTTTTTCGAAATCGAGAAGCTCATTCATCTCACTCGTGCTTGCTTATCTTAAAATACTTTTGTATTTAATGGGAATTTCTTTCGTATGATCGACGGTTTGGCTATGAGTAATCTTCTTAGTCCGATTTTATGCGATTTGTACATGCACTATTTTGAAATAAAATTGTTTGAAATCTTAAAATTTAAGTTTTATGTCGTTACGTAGATGATATCTATGCTTTAGTTGAACTGAATTCTGATATTAATCATATTCTCTCTATCATGAATTCTATTGATTCTTGCATTCAATTTACTTTTGAAGTTGAGTCCAACAATTACCTTTCTTTCCTGGATGTCCTTGTTATTCGCAATGAAGATAATTTTCAAACTACTGTCTTTCGCAAACCTTTTTCTGTCAGTCTTCCACCTCACAGATATTCGTCTCATCCTCCAAATCAGAAAGTTGCGGCTTTTAAAATTTTTGTTTTCCGGGCTTCCAATATTTCTTCAACTCCTCAGTTACTCAATGATGAACTTAATTATCTAAAAGCTATTGCTGTTGATCGTGGTTATTCCCCCAATATTATAGATTCTATTCACAGAAAATTGACAAAATCCACCCAATCTGAAAGAAAATTTTTTTATTCGAACTCCAATACTTTGGTTGTTTTGCCATTTTCCCCCAAAATCAGTCAGCAAGTTGCTAAAATTTTAAAAAGGTTTGATTTCAATTTTATTTTTTCTCCTGTTAATAAAATAGCTTTTTCAAATCTTAAGCACCCCATTGATCACTTAGATAACTGGGGTATTTACCAAATCTCTTGCCAATGTGGTCTTTCTTATATTGGTCAGACTAAACGTGCTCTCAGATTTCGTATAGCGGAACATAAAAGATATGTCAAAAATCAAGAGCTTAAACGCTCTTCTATTGCTCAACATTTTTGGTCTTCACAACATAAGTTTAATTTTTCTTCAGACACCATTATCCATAAGTGTCCTTCTATTTTTTTATCTTAATTTTTGGGAAGCTTACCACATCAATAAAAATTCTCACTCCTTAGTCAATGACTTATCAAGTACTCATTATTTTCCAAGCATTTGGAAAACTTTAATTTAAAACTTTTTTTTCTCGTTTTTTCGTTTTTGTTTTGTTCGTTCTCCGGTAGATATCGTTACTTGTCCACCCAGTTGTTCTGACTACTTTCTTCTCATTTGTTGCTTTCTTTAGGCGAGATCGTTCCCGTGACGGGTATATAAGCCTGCGTTATTTTGTCTCTTTGCTCAGTTTTGCTTTTTCTAGCTTGTTGAGTCCTGCGCTGATGAAGAATCTCGATAGCAGATTCAAAACAGCTGTTTTTTTATTTTCATTCTTTATTTGTGCATTTATATTCGTTGGTTATTCGTTGGTCTATCATTAAATACTTTCAATGTTTATAAAATATACAATATAAAAGACTAAAATTAAAAAGGGTAATTTTTTCCTTTGGCAGGTCTGTGACAACATTTTACTTTCTTCTATTTTTACAAGAAAAAGTATTGGTTTCGGGAGAAAATTTGACTTTCGGTTTTCGATGGATATATGCGTTTTAGAAGGTCCTGCACACGGTTTGATTGTTTTTAGAAAATGTCTGTTTGGTAGGGCTGGGCGATATCAGAATTTTAATATCGTGATATATCGCTGACCAAATATCGATAATTTTCGATATATCGATATATTTCAATTCATATGTCACTCCATTATAGGGTTATAAATGTAACTGTCCTCTGTATAAAATACTACAAACACATAATAGTATATATATATATATATATATATATATATATATGTGTGTGTGTGTGTTAATTATCAAGAAAAAACAAAAATATCAATATCATTAATATTCCAAGGAACATAAATTTTAATTTTTATGTATTGAATCAAAATATGCAAACCCTTTACCTGCAAATCTGATCTAAAATATGTGTTATTGAAAACTCTTAGAAAGTTAAACATTATAAATCATTAAAATGAAATAAGAAAATGTATATAAGACAACAAATAGACATTAGATATATTGAAAGAAAATACTGTAATTACC
This sequence comes from Maratus speculifer, assembly GCA_964019185.1. Lineage (NCBI taxonomy): Eukaryota > Metazoa > Arthropoda > Arachnida > Araneae > Salticidae > Maratus > Maratus speculifer. The sequence continues at coordinate 271,080,934 of OZ025289.1, read as the reverse complement.
TATAAACTTAGAATTTTTTTATTACAATACAAAAACAAATTTGCATTTCTGCAATTTTGGGCAGTAAGGAACACCTTCCTTTCGTTGTTATAATAAATAATTCTATTATTAGTCAGAATACAAATGAAAGCATTAGAATAATCAAATAATTTTAAGAAAACACGAAATTTCTTTAATAGAGCACAAAGTCCAAAATCAGGATATTTTGCTAACTACCCTTTTTTTTTTTTTTTCTTCTTTTAATAATAATGCTGAATTAATCTCTATAATGATCGTTTACTTTTTCGATTTTGTTTACAGATTTTTTTTCTAGGATGCTTTTACTTTCGAAACCAGTTTCAAAAATGAAAGTATTCCAGTAAAGAAAAAAAAACTTGAAAACAAATATTAAAAAACGGCTTTTGTTGAAAGAGATCAACCTCAGATGTGCAATGCAAAAACAAAAAATAAATAAATAAACAAAAATATGGAAATGCAAACGAGGTATAAAAAAAATAAGATTGACATTGAGTGGATGTTTTTGCATTAGTGAACTCTTGAAATAAAAAGGAGCCATGATATTCAAAATCAAAACTATCCTCATTCTTTTATGAAAGATAAACTGTTTGATTTTTTTTTTTTTAACTTATAAAAAGGGTTTCAGTTGTTTAAGTGCGCGAAAAACACATTCAACGGCACGTACAAACGAAAAAGGGGGGGGGAGGGAAAAAAACAAAACCTTTTATTCTTTACCATTAAAAGGGGAAAAAAATTCATAACTCCTAAGTTAATTTACCGATTTTTTCAAATTTTCAGCAATTTGCAATAATAGTAAATTAGGCTGTGTGACAAATTTTTACTAAAATATAATAAGTTATTACAAAATTTGAGCATCCTTTACAAGTGTCCAGTACAGAAGAACCTCAAAGAAAACGTAGGAAACTATCCATCGTTTGTTTTTGTTTATCTAACTCAGCGAAATCGAAACTTGAATGTTTATACAATAATCATATTGTCATCTGCTGTGGATGGGTAATATGTTTTGCTAAGCAGAAAGACACCATCCATAGAGTTTTAGCGATCTTTCAAAATGAAAAGTATTTTCCTTCCTAATTTGAGAAAAATTTTCATTTTTTTTTTAGGGGGGAAGGGGGATTTTTTCAAAAACCCGTACGCAAAACGGGTAAAAATACTAGTATCCAATAAACTCTAAAACTAAGGTGAATCACAATGTAAAAAGAAAAAACTTCCGCTTCAAGTAAAATTTCTGCTTACAGTAAATGACATAATAGAATTACCATACATCTAAATTATTAATGTTATTAATAAAAATGTAAAATAATATGTGATTTAATATAGTTATTTATTAATGCTATTAATAAATGAAAAACAAACATACAAGAAATATCGATTAATTGTGCTCACATTCTTGAAAATATAGCAATCAATTCTGCATTCCGGCAGCAATAACTGTACACAAGCTCACAGGAAAAAAACAGTCAGCCACCGATATGGAGTCAACAAGTGATTGTAGCGGAAATGCCCGATCCTCGAACGAGTGTTTCAACTTCGATTTTCGAACGAACTCCGATAAATAAAGCAGTACATCAGCAGAATACTAGACTGTTCTCCCATATTCCGGTGTGTGCGCGACACCAGCGCAAAAAGTAGACGGATCGCCCATATTCCGGTATGTGCGCGACACCAACGCAAAAAGTAGACGGTTCGCCCATATTCCGGTATGTGCGCAACACCGGCTCAAAACCGGAAGTATCACGCAAGTGCCGATTACAGCGCGAACATTTGCAAAAGTAAACAACTTTTGCGCCGACAGAGGTAGATTCGAAATTCCGTAACTCCGTAATTCCGAAAGTAGGATGAAATACCGTTTGAAACGATATATCGGAAGGATTGAAATCTCAATATCGTTACCGCGGTCTTAAAGAAATATCGATATATAACGATATTACGGTATATAGCCCAGCCCTACTGTTTGGGAATCTGTATCTGACAAATATTAATTTAAAATGACATTGAGTTTTTAATAATTTAAATCATTAATATAAGCAATTTAATTCAGCAAAGATTTTATTTATTAAAGCTACACCGATCTGACATAAATTCATTCAACGTATCATTCCATTACGATTAGAAACATATACAAACACATAAGATAAATTATTTATACAATGTAACTCATAAAATTTTATTAACCTTTTAATCATTTATTATATTGGGTAAAAGAAATACGTCACTTTTTTAATACAATATCGCAGAAAAAACCGTAAAATTTTATAAGGATGTCAAAATAAGAATTACTTCAGCAAAAATTTCTTCAATTTTTTCATTTATACTTTTTTTCTTTTTTACTTCCATGATTGTTGTTTTTCCTTAAAATATTCACATTTAAAATCACTTACCACATATACTCGAAGGAAAATTCAATTACTTATAAATATATTTTAAAAATTGATAGTAATTTCTCCCGAATGAGCACTTATGAAATCACAGATGCTTCTAAAAGCAGACATTTACGAACTTTCGCTTTTAAGAAATTATCTCGGCATATTTAATTAGAAGACATTTTGAGCAATTAAGTTTGCACACTTTTTAGCCATGATAACAAATAAAAATGCATAAATTATTCGCGATCGTATAATATTTCTTTTCAGTTAATGAATAAATTATGCGCTTAAAGAACTTTCCTTTCAGTTTTTGTGGAAAAAAATATTTGAAAGCAACAACATTTTTTCATTAATTCTTTTTTCAACATCAGTTTCTTCATGAATATTTAATGCTCTTCTAACTATATGGAAATTATTATATTTTAACTTTCTCTAAAGTAAGAAGAGAGAGTTTTTTCGACTCAATTAACTATGCATGCACCATTATTTTCGTTTTATAAATATAGTTTTAATAAGGATATCTTCTGGTCTTTAATTAGCTTAATTTTAAAAAGAAGTCTGAAAAGAATACATTGTTAATATTTTGATAAAATAATAAATGCTTTCAGTTTTTATAAAATGCCTGCATAAGAGATTAAAAATAAATATAAAAAAAAAATTCTTTGACAGGTTTGTGATTTTTTTTAAAAGTAAGTATTCGTTTTTGTACATTCTCGATAAATAATCTATATATTTAAAGACCAGGCTGTTTTTTTTTCATCAGGCCTGAGATGTTTTTCCGAACCGATTATGATAATGATTTTTTTGTTAATGAAAACTATTCATATGTAGATGTGCCCATTCAAGTTATTTTTTAATTTATTTCCATTTATATGTTTATTTTTAATTTTAAAAGCTTTTTCATGAAATTTCTTCAAAACAGTTGCAATCACATTATGTCCATTGTTTACAGAAAAGAAAAATAATGAAAAATATTCAGACACCTGGCTTTTTGAACGTATTTTTTAATTTGCGAGTTATATTTCAGTAAAATATATTTGTACATGTGTACTTTGTATTGAAAAGCGAATAAAAATTCATACTTAGGACATCACAAGAATATTATTTATTGGGTTTATTTTAATCTTTATGCATTTTAATTTTATTGATGCATTTTGTTTTCATTACAATGAAATAGAAAATATGTTTTTATTTTAGTATATGCTGGTGAAGCATAAAAATACGTATATAAAGTATGTGTGAAAAGTTTATTCCGGTGAAAGTGGCTACATGCTTAGTTTAAAATCCATTTTTTATCTTGACAAATGTAAAGAGAAAAATTGATCTAATGGTGCCAAAATTACGTAATTTACACCATTTTTTTTTTTCATTTCTGGATTGTAAAAATTATTATTGGAAATTTTGTGGATTTTTTCATCCTGATTACATGTTTGCTCTCGCTTGAAAAAAATATGTTTTAGTTAAGATGTATGAATTTTTAATAAAGAATTCAGAAAAGTAAAGAACTTCAAGAAAATTAAAATTAATTTAAAAAATTGTACAATAGAAAATACTTAATGTAAAGCTCTATTTCATTTGCATAATTTTTGTAGATATATTGAAAATTCAATTAACAGTTCATTATTTTCAACAAAGTCTTGTATCTTTCATAGTGGAATTCTATGTAGTCGTCAAAAAATAGTAGTTTACTTTCGAACAACAGGCAGTCGAAACACAGTTACAATTTTTAGAAATGTATAAGGATGGTGACAATAAACAAAGTTATCGCTTTCACTTTTATCGTACTTTCATTACTTCTAAATTTAAATACTATACAATTTTATTGCTACATAATAAAACAGGAATAAAATTAACTTAAAGTGAAATTTATTGTGACTCTCAAATTAGCGACATTTTAAAATATTTTCAAGCATGAATAATTTTTCAAATCTATTTCAACCAACTTAAAGAATAATGTCCCCTCTCTCCCTCCCCCCCCCCAAAAAAAAAAGACAAATCAAAAGATTAGATTATCGATAGAATGTAGCATTTTGTCATAAAACTGAAATCTGTTAACGAAAAAGAGAGATATTCAGTTTTTATATAACATAAAATTAATATCATGTCAAACTGCTTGGAATATATTTTGAATCAGACTATGATAGGAATTATATTTCATTATTTTTTAAAGATCCATTAGATATGTTACTTCATAACAAGAAAAGTATCTCTGTCTGTGGAAACGGGGCAGCCATCCCGATTGTGGAAAGAGAACGACGAAACCATGCAAAAGAATAAATCAGTCGACACCATTAAAATTCTGTTTTACTTGCAAATTGTCCTAATATTATTGGAAAATATTTTCTCCATTCGTACAGAAAAATTAATTAGCTTATAGCATTGGATGTGTTTCACAAGAAATGAAACTAAAATGAAGAATAATTGATCAAGGCATTTTGAAACTTTTTATTTTTAGTGTCTAATTTCTACGGGCTCCATCTTGTGAATACTTAAGGTGACCTTGAATTTGATGAAAGTATCAATGTTCTTTTTTTAATATTAACTGAAAGCTTTTTTAACTGTAAATATTTTGATACCTTACTTTCACATTCATTCTGCTCGGATTTGTAAATTTTGTTAATAGATCCAGCACAATTACCCATATAAATGGAAACTTAAAACCGAATTTTCTATCTGTTCATATTTTTATAACTTGCTTGTTAGAAAAATATTAAGGCTTTTTTGCTAATTTAGATAGAGGTTGGCCTTTTTTTTTTAAAGCTTGTTTTCCATGATGTATTTAATATTTTTGAGCATAGATTTAACATTCAAGTTTATAGATATTTTTTTAAAATATATTTAAATAAAGATTTAGTTAAATTTTCTTCTTCTTCTTCTTCTTCTTTTTTTTTTTTTTTACTGTGCACAAGAGAAAAAAATGATATTCAATATAAAATCCCACACATCTAAAAATCTATGCACAATTTTATAAAGCATATTCTAATGAACGAGGGAAAAAAATCGAAGCAAAAATATTCATATTTAAAAAAATAGTAAGGATTTTTTAAAAGTTTATTAAAAATATTAAATTTTTGTAAATTAGGCTGTTCTACAAGATTTTTTTTTAATCTTATTTCATTTTCGTATTAAGTATCGTACCACCACATACATAACAGTATTATTCAGAATTGAAGAGATGATTTCAAAGATACGGTGTCCCCCTGAATCTCTATAATATTGGAAAAACAAATAATCTACCCTCTCTTTCTCTATATATAATAATAAAGAAACGTGTTTGTGCGTAACACTGACATCATTTTGACTTGGCAACACCAGATGATTAAATTTAACCTTTACTGTAAAATTTTAAACTTCTAAACATCGCACATTTACAATTTTTAAATTATCCAATAGGAAAGCGGGAATGTACTTTTGGATGCAATTTGCTTGAAATCTATATTACAATTACTCAATTTTATTCTTTTTAAAATAATTTTGAAACACTTTTCTTTTAAATTTATCTTGGTCACGAGCAAATGATTACGAAAAACAAATCCGTTTCCGCTTAAATTAATGTAAAAAGTTAGCATTTGATTCCAGCTTATATTTCATAACTAAACTAATATAAATAGTATTAGTATATTATTAATATAACATATTAATAGCATTAATATTATAAGTAAACTGATTTAAGTAGTATTTTATGAATCAATTTGTTAAAGGTTATGTACAAGTTAATCATGAAAATTAAATAAACTATATAAATAATATTAATAGATAATAATTGATGTAACTCTCTCTATAGATAGAGAGAGAAAGAGAGAGAGATATAAATAATCCGGATAAGTTTCCCTTCAACGCCTGTTGGGATTTAAACTGAATTAACTGAGAAGTTAATAATTATAATCAGAAGAGATGTATTACCTGACGAACATTCTTCTTGACGGCGTCTTGCATAATCACAAGTATCGTTTTCGTAACTTCAGTGGCAGTCTTCGATTTGATGAAATATTGATATCTTGAAAATAACTATTTTGTGTTTTTGATCGATGATATTACACCTTTTTACTTATGGTTCTTCACACACAAAAAAAAATATGATTTAATGGTATTTGAAAGAGATTTAATAGAATCTAAATAGACTACAGAATTTGTAAACATACTTTGGAATCTTAACATTGTTCTAAACTAGACCGCAGTTCCAATCTGCAGAATAACAAATACACTAAATCTAAAAAGATGAATTTAAACAAATGATTAAAAGCTAAATATATATATGAAAACATATTAGGAATTTACAAACACAAATGAGTTACAATTAATGAGAAATAATAATTAATTAAAGTCATTAACAGTCTCTATTCTATCAAGATCAATGTTTTGGTGCTGCCATCTAGTATCTTTTTTCTGAAATAATAGTGTACTTTTAAGACCCAACAACATCGGAAAAAGGAAATAGTCACTTGGAGCCAAATCGGGGCTGTATGGGGAGGGGGTAATTTCAGGCCTCCCACTTGAACCTTTGCAGCAATTCCTGAGTCTGGCGAGCTGTATGGGGCCTGGCATTGTCATGCAGAAGAATGACTGTGAATTTGTCTGTGAATTTCGGATGCGGCCACATTCTTGGCCCATAAGAATCGAATTACGGCTCGCACCTCTATGCGAGACCACTTTTCTAGACATCGTCGGGCCATTACTGTCGCTCTTAAGTGTCTGCGTACTGACGCTACTTATTCGTAAAACCGCTGTAGGACAACTAGAGCCATCTCTCAACCACCCTGGGTAGAAATATTCGCTCCACAATTATTACGTTTCAAATGCTTCTGCTTGTAAACTTTTTTTTGGATCAACCTATGTATTTTTTATATTTAGCGTAATATACATACATATATATATATATATATAAGTAACTCCCTAGAAGCAATGGATTTTCTTAAAGAAAGAATGCGTGAGTATTCTGAGCATTTCAAAAGGAGAATAGCGCTGTTGAAAATGAAACTCTTAATATGTAAAATAAACTTTTCTTGCTTAGAACATTCATTTAATTCAAGATCTGGTAGACTGCTGAGAAAGCTGTTTATTAAAACTGAAGAATATTCTCTGCAAGGTATGATGACTTCGCGCTCCGAAAATTGAGAAATGTTGTGGATGATAAATGTTAAAATTTTAAGCCTAAAGTAGATGGCTTGCCCGTAGTTAGTGGAAGTAATGATTATAACTTAGAAGAAAACTTGTAATATTTTCATAAATTAAACAAAATAAGAGCACACCTTTCAAACTTTATCGGATGATTACAATGAAATATAACATGGGAAATACGCTCCTGGAGAAAATAAACATGAATAAACTCCTGGAGTTTTATAAACTGAGAAAATTTTCAATTTGTTTTAATCATAACAGAAATAATCTTAGCTTTACATTAATGAAATAATGATGAATGCTTATAAAGAGACATCCAAATCCAATATCACTCATAAATAAATTGACGCAAAAAGTTTAAATAAGAAAATACATAACTTAAAAGGGAATACATTATGTGAGACCTGGACAAAATTATAAACTCAAAGTTATAAATTTCTATATTCAGGTATTTTTTATCAAAATAATAAATGTATTTAGTGATAAGAAGCTAGTTCAATAAAATTGTTTTTCACATTGGTATTCATTTCTACAATAAAAACTCTTCAATAATAAAATCCTTATTCTGTTTGTATGAGTCTTATGAAAAGGAATGGTCAAAATTTCGTCATTTTTTAGGGAGTTTATATACTGGTATATATACAGGGTGTTCCAGAAATAATGGGAGAAACTTTAAGGGGGGTAGAGGTCATCACAAGGATTCGGGTTTACATAGCAATGCATGGTCGGAAACACTTTCCTGGCGCAGTAGTGACGACACAAAATACGTGAAAGAAACGACACGAACAGGGAGAGAAAACATGTTTATCATTCTAAGTGTTGCAAAAATACCGGGATAACACTGAAAAGTTCTGAGGAACTAGTTGTACGCATCGTTGCAATTGCTGGGGATGTTCAGGACATTCCTGTTGTTTTCTGTAGAACATTAGATCTTCCATGCACCGTAGATGCACCTGCATGCATCAGGGCCGGTGCGTAATTTCAAACACCTACTTTGATAACGATCGGTGTTTTTTAATGTTATTTTTTCTTACTTTTCTGCTGTACTAATTATAATAAAGTTTTTTTCTATTCTTATTTGTGTCCTGTCCTTCTTGCGTTTTGTGTCATCATTACTGCGCCAAGAAAACGTTTCCGACCATGGGTTGCTGTGTAAATCTGAATCGGTCTGATGAGCTCTACCTCACTTTAAATTTTCTCCCATTGTTTCTGGGACACCATGTATAGAGAGAAAGGGAGATTCGTGATAGACAATTTTCATTATATTTGAAAAAAATGTTTAACTTTACTGACTTTTTTTTTTTTTTTTTTTTTTTTGCTAAAGTTCCAATTTATTTTGTTATATGTGCAAAATAAGATTAGTCAGAATTAAATTATAATTATTTTCCAAAACGAAAGAACTTGCTGTGACATAGGACTCTAAACATTAAAGTCAAACTTTAATAGTTGAATTCTGTTGTTTAAGCATTACTTTATGTATTTAACATAACTTTATTACTTTATGTATATATGTATATACTGGGTGTCCCAAAAATGACTAATGGATTTTAAAATTCAATAACTTGCAAACTGTGACAGCTATTTAAATTTTTTTTGCAGGAGGGTTATGTATAATGTCAGGAGTTTTTTACCGTAATTTTTTATTTTGGTTCGAATTTCAAACAATAGATGGCGCTGACGGCAATTGAAGCCTTGGTCGACACCGAAACTGATCAACCGACACCGAAACTCAGCACTGATCACCTGGCCTTCAATCGCCGTCAGCGCCACCTGTTGTTTGAAATTCGAACTAAAATAAAAAATTACTGTAAAAAAACTCCTGACATTATACAAAACCCTCCTGCAAAAATTTTTTAAATAGCTGTCACCGTTTGCAAGTTATTGAATTTTAAAATCCATCAGTCATTTTCGGGACACCCGGTATATATATATATTAGTTAATTCCTAGAAGCAAATATTTTCTTAAAGAAAGAATGAGTGAGTATTCTGTGCATTTCAAAAGGAGAACTATGCAGTTGAAACTCTTAATACGTAAAATAAACTTTTCCAGCAAAGAACATACATTTAATACAAGATCTGCCAGACAACTGATAACGCTATTTATTAAAACTACAGAATATTCTCAGGAAAGTGTGGTGACTTATCGCTCCAAAACTTGGGATTCATGTGGATAAAAAATGGTACATTTTTAAGCCTAGATAGATGGCTTGCCCGAAGATTAGTGAAAGCAATGATTATAACTCGGGAGAAAACTTGTAATATTTTAATAACTTAAAGAAAATAAGAGTACACCTATCAAGTTTTATTTTCCAAAACAAAAAAACTGCTGTGATGCAGGAGATTAAACCTTAAAGCCAAAATCTAATAGATAAATTCTGTTGTTTAAACATTTTTTTTTCATTTAACGCTTTATATATATATATATATATATATATATATATATATGATATCTGAATTTTAGGGAGGGGGGGGGGGGGGATGCTTTGACAGATTAATGTTTTTTAGAATAAAATGAAATAAAGAAAACTTTGATTAAAGGTATGGAATTAACAAAATATAATAAGATATTATAAAAAGAAGGGAGAAAAGTTAAATATTATGAGAATTTGAAAATAATCAATTTAAAATTAAGGAGAATTTTTTTTTTATTATTGAAGATTTTTTTTATATTTATTATATATATATATATACATACATACATACATACATACATACATACATACATACATATATATATATATATATATATATATATATATATATATATATATATATACACAATTTTATTAAAACCATTCAATTAATTTTTAAAAAATGAAGAAACAAATAAACAGTTTTTTACAGACCAATGCGCAAAATGCCACAAAAGGAAATGTAAAAAATGTATATAACAAAACCAAAAGAAATTCCATATCCCCAAAATACATGGAAGTCTTCATCAGGGAGGCCCCTCCATGTAGGGGTAAATAAAGAGAAGTTTCTGAAAGGATGTAGGCTCATAAGCTAAATTACATCCTTAGCCCCCAACTTCTCAGATTTCAGAAATCAAACTCAAACCTTCAAAAATATTATAAATATATACAAAAATTTTTTAAAAATACCAAAGGACAAGACCAAAAATTACACAAACAAAAAAATTACACAAACAAAAAAGGAAAATTACCTACAAAACTAAATATAAAAAATAATAAAATTGTAAAATACAAACCCCCAGGAATACAAAACCCTCTTCAGCTAGTGGGGCCATTGACTAGCGCTTCAATCTCGCCCTAAATTGAAATCAAGCATCCGTAAGTAAAGAAACACAGACTCAGAAACTTTCAGTTAAGATGGATAACAGTTAACCATTAAAATCTTTTTTAAACCACTCATAGCCAATTCTAGATCTGTTTTGTTATTGCAAATCCTGCGGATCCTATTAACTTGTGAATACATAATATTTTTTAAAACTTTATTGCTAATACATGAAAACCAGTAAGTGAGGCTATTAACTTCAAAATTAAAATCTTTCCTTTTATTTTTTATCCATATGGCCTGAATTCAGAATTTAATGGTATTAATGTTGTTAATAGGGGTAATTTTTGCGGTTTCAGTAAATTTAGATTAAAGGATTCATTTTTTACATTTAACAAGAGAGGGAGTAGAGGAAAAGGAAAAAGTAAATTTAAAGCAGATATTTTTGATACTATTGATTCTGTAAATAAAGATTATGTTAATTTTTATGATATTAATGAAATAAAAAATAAAATTTTTAGATTAAAAAATAAAGTTATTAAATGGTTTTTGAGGAGTAAGTTTGATAGTTATAAATTTAAAAATCAGTATATAAAGGATATTGTTATTGATTTATTTAAATATAAAACTGGTTTCAGTGATTTAAATAAAATAAAATCTATAAGTGAAGAAACTCTTGAAAATTTTGTTTTGTGTTTTAGAGATAAGATTTTTGATTCTATTAAATTTAAGAATATTCTGAAAGATTGTAATAGCCTTTTCCCTCTTAAAAATAGCTTTAAAATTAGAATTACTTATAGTTATGACAGGACATTAAAAAATCTTATTTGTAACTATAATGATTATAGTAAGAATCTTGATTTAATTAAAGGGGATGATTGTTACTGTGATTTAGACTGCTATAAAGATTATATTAATCCAGATTTTGGACATATTGTTTCAGGAGATTTAAATATTGTAAAAGATGTTCAGTTAAGGAATATTATGAGTTTGGGTTCTGGATTTAGATTAAACTTTAATTATAGTAATCTTAAAATTATAGAATTTATGGAAAAGGATTTGGATGCCTTTATTTTAAAAGTTTCATATAAATATAGTTGGCCTTTTGAGGATTTTAGAGAATGGAAATTAAAGTTTATGGTATTATTTAAAAAAGATTTTTTGTTTTTTAGAGACTATTATAATAAGGGTTGTTCTAAAAAATTTCATTATAATTTCGATTTAAAAACCAGTATAGCTAAATTAAAAGAACAGTTTGTTATTGCTACTGTTGATAAAGCAAGTAGTAATTTTGCTTTAATTTGTAAAGTTTTCTATAGGAATCTTCTTTTGAAGGAATATACCTGCAATGAATCTTATAAAACGTTAACTGAAAACCCCTCTAAAATAAAAAAACGTATTTTGGATTTTGATAAAAAATTTGGAATTAGTAGGAATTACTTTGTATTTCCTTACCTTTTTGCGACTGTTAAATTTCATAAGAAACCAGTAAAATTTCGCTTCGTTACCTGTGGTACTAATAGTTATAATTGCAAAGCGGGTAAAATTTTGTTCGGTTTGCTGAATTTAATTTTAAAGGAAATAGAAACTTTTGATTGCAATACAATCATTGGCAATAACCTTAAAGTTTTAGATTTTTTGAATGATAACTCATGGAAAATTACTTCTGTAAACACTTTTGACTTTGAGAATCTGTTTGGCAGCATTCCTCACGATTTGATTGTGGGGGTATTTGAAAATATTTATGTTGAATTTGAATATGTTTTAAAAGTAGATAAGAAGTTTTGGATTGATTTAATTAAGTTTTGCCTATTTGAAAATGTTTTATTTAATGGAATTAATTATTTTAAACAAAATAAGGGGGTGCCGATGGGAACAAGTTTTTCAAGTGCGTTCTCTAATCTATTTTTATATTTTTACGAAAAAAATTTCAATAATATTTCCTTCTTTAGATATGTAGACGATCTTATAGTATTTAACTGCAATAATTTTGAGGAAATAAGCCTTAACATTTACCCTAAAGAGCTCGTCCTGAACCGAACCGATGATGGTGAGCAAATTACTTTCTTAGATCTTAAAATTAAGAAAAACAAGGAAAAATGGTTGATTGGACTTTATGATAAAAGGAAAGATTTTAATTTTGAAGTTAATAGCCTCACTTACTGGTTTTCATGTATTAGCAATAAAGTTTTAAAAAATATTATGTATTCACAAGTTAATAGGATCCGCAGGATTTGCAATAACAAAACAGATCTAGAATTGGCTATGAGTGGTTTAAAAAAGATTTTAATGGTTAACTGTTATCCATCTTATATGTTAACTGAAAGTTTCTGAGTCTGTGTTTCTTTACTTACGGATGCTTGATTTCAATTTAGGGCGAGATTGAAGCGCTAGTGAATGGCCCCACTAGCTGAAGAGGGTTTTGTATTCCTGGGGGTTTGTATTTTACAATTTTATTATTTTTTATATTTAGTTTTGTAGGTAATTTTCCTTTTTTGTTTGTGTAATTTTTTTGTTTGTGTAATTTTTGGTCTTGTCCTTTGGTATTTTTAAAAAATTTTTGTATATATTTATAATATTTTTGAAGGTTTGAGTTTGATTTCTGAAATCTGAGAAGTTGGGGGCTAAGGATGTAATTTAGCTTATGAGCCTACATCCTTTCAGAAACTTCTCTTTATTTACCCCTACATGGAGGGGCCTCCCTGATGAAGACTTCCATGTATTTTGGGGATATGGAATTTCTTTTGGTTTTGTTATATATATATATATATATATATATATATATATATATATATTAGTTACTTCTTATAAGCAATGAATTTTCTTAAAGAAAGAAAGCGTGAGTAATCTGTGCATTTCAAAAGGAAGAACAGTGCTGTTGAAAGTGAAACTCTTAATACGTAAAATAAACTTTTCCCGCAAAGGACATACATTTAATTCAAGATCTGGCAGACGGCTGATAACGCTATTTATTAAAACTACAGAATATTCTCAGGAAAGTGCGGTGACTTAGCGTTCCCTATTGAGAAATCATGCCGATGATAAAGGGTAAATTTTTAAGCCTATGTGGCTTGCCCGAAGGTTAGTGGAAGTAATGATTATAACTTGGGAGAAAACTTGTTATATTTTAATAACTTAAACAAAATAAGAAAATACATTACAAATTTTATCGGATGCTTACGATGAAAAATAAAATGCTGAATATAAATATATTTATTGCATTTTGACTTTAGATTTGACCTAAATAAATCAGAGAAAAAAATTATAGATATTTATTGTTTTGAGAACGTATGAGCCTTTATAATAGTAAATTTACATGTATTTTTCATATGTCAGCTTAAATTTCAATATTTCATTTTAATAGGTGGTTTTTAGGGATGTTCGTAGATATGTAAATACATAGCACCTATATAGTCGTCGTTCAATCCGTCCGTCATGTCTGTCCGCACATAACAACGCAAAAACTATCCAAACAAAACATTTGAAATTTATAATATATAATTATTACATCACTTTGTCGGGTCAATTCAAATTTTATGAAAGTCAGATGTATAGTTCAATTACATGGACAACCAAAAGTATTCCGTTGCATTACGGTCAATGGGAAAAAGTAGCTTAAAGTATATTTTAATGATGTTACACTTTTTCGAATATAATAGAATTGACATGAATCTATAAAGTAGCCACTAAAATATAAATTTTGTACAATCTGTGGTGTAAAGAATATTCGAAAAAATAATTTCAAGGGCATTTTACAGGTGTTACATTCTTTCGAACATAATACATTTCATATGCATCTATGAAGTATTTACTAAAATATGTATTCTTTATAATCTTTGATGGAAGTAATATTTTTTACTAACATACAGGGCCACACAAAAGTATTCTATTATATAATATGGAATAAGGGGAAACATTGTTTGGACAGTGTTTTAAATCTATAAAAATATTTCACATTTTATGAAATTAATATACGTCACTGAGGTTTACTACAAGTTAACTCCTTTATAATAGAAAGCATTTAGTATTTACAAGGACACACAAAAGATTTCGGATATTGTATTGTCCGAAGAACTTTTTATTTAAAAAACTTGGTTATAGTACGACGGCACCTCATTTTTTACCTCTGAAGTGCAATTTTCGACTTGTTTTTATTTAAAGTTATGCATATATTTACTTCCTACAAGCAATGGATTTTGCTAAAGAAAGAAAGCGTGGGTAATCTGTGCAATTTAAAAGGAGAACAATGCTGTTGAAAATGAAACTCTTAATAAGGTACCCTGGGGTAATAACGCCACGTTAAGGTTCTACCAATTTTCACGGCTTAGTTTTAGATTGTATTTTTCAAACAGATATAGGATCTGATACAGCAACTCATTGACTATCTATATAAAATAAAATAATTTAACAGATATGTATTCATAAAATGTAATGGCGTTTTTTCTTGACCAATGCTATTTGGCGTTATTACCCACCTATAGGGTAATAACGCCATGCAAACAAAACTATGAAATAAGATGGAATAATTGCATGTAGATAGCCCAATTCTAAAAATACAAACTCTATAAACTTAGAAATTGACAAATTGCATTCTAAGCTATTGAAAATGTTCAATTTTTTGTGAAAGTGTAGGAAAAATAAAGGTGTGGTGTGGGAGGAGGGGATGAGGCAAAAGAATATCAGACCGTGAGCTTCTTTTTGCTTAAAAAGGACCGCTTAAATAGAAATATGAGTTATTGCGCAGAACATTTTAAATTACAAATTATCTCGAGAAGATATCCAAAATCTTCAACAACAATTTAAAAGTACATGAAATGCACTACAAATTTATGTAATTAACAAAGTATTTCCGGATAAAAAGATAGTCTTCACATCACAAAACGTATCTCGCAAATTTTAGATCAAGCGTTAATTTTAGTTGTTTGTAAAAACAATAAGACCTAAAAATGAAACAAATTAACTTGAAGCTGTTTTTTGCGATTTATATGTCTCAAAATCCTTCTGTGCAGAGCACATGGGTGTCATTTACCTGATTATTTCATAATTATGCAAAATATAAGCACTTGGCGTTATTACCCCGCCTGGCGTTATTACCCCAGGGTACCTTACGTAAAATAAACTCTTCCTACCAATAACATACATTTAATTCAAGATCTGGTAAACTGCTGATAACGCTATTTATTAAAACTAGAGAATATTCTCTGCAAGGTGTGGTGACTTAACGCTCCGAAAATTGAGAAATGCTGTGAATGATAAATGTTAAAATTTAAAGCCGGGGTAGATGGCTTGCACGAAATTCAATGGATGCAATGATTATAACTTAGGCGTAAACTTGCAATGTTTTCATAACTGAAACAAAATAAGGGTGTGCCTTTCAAATTTTACCGGATGTTTACGATGAAAAAATAAAAATTGGGACATAAATCTATCAACTGTATTTTCACTTTAGATTTAACCTAAACAAATCAGAAAAAATTATACAGTTTTATTGTTTTGGGAACCTATGAACCTTTGCAATAGAAATTTCACAATTACTTTACATGTGTCAGCTTAAATTCCAATAATTCATTTTACTAAATGTCGTTTATTTTCTTTTTGTAATGTAACAAAAAAAATACACATAGTGAGACGATCAGTATGAAAATGTAATTTCACAATTTCAGAATAAAATTAGGAAAATTATGTAATCATGAAATGAAGAGAAATCTTGAGAATATAACACATATTTACCGGATGTTTCAAATGATCAGTGTGAATGTAAAACGCGATATAAAAAATAAGATCTATGAGTCGGACAGACATGAGATTTGCAGATAAATATTCAGCATGGTACGGGATTTTGTATGACACCAATAAATTAGTTTAAAATCTCGAGAAAAGGGGAGCTACTGCAGATAATTCCAAATTACTCACAAATCAAAGATTTGAATACAAAAAGTTTACATAATCATTCTATAATGGTTTTATATCCAGACCTTGTGTTGTGTGAGCAATTAGGAATTATTCCAAGGAATCATCTGCAATAACGTTCCCGAATTCTCGAGATGTTTAACAATTTTTTTGTTATTATCATACAAAATCCCGTACTATGCTGACTACTTATATGCAAACCGCATATCTCTCCAACTAAAAGTTTTTTTTTTTTTTTTTTTTTTTTTTTTTTTTATCACTAATAGAAAGTCCCGGTATATACTTCATCCACTACATAAATAAAGTTAACGCCTTAACATCCGTTCGACCCATTGTTCTCCGTATGTATTTTTGAATGTATATTATGCCATAATCAGTATTACATTTTTAGCACATAATTTATTTAAAATAACTGATAAAATTTTTGAATAATCATCTCTTATTTATTTAATAACTCATATTACTGTAATTAAATAACACGAAAAATACTTTCCAAGTTTCTGGGAGCTATTTTGGATTTAAAAAATACTCTATCTAAATCAAATAATAGCCTTCAGATTAAAAAGGAATCAAGGAACAGATAGCAGTTAACGTGCTAATGAAATTACTCTGTAAAACAAAACGGGCAATTTCACGGAGATTGTATTGACAATCGGAACGCCAGCAAAATTCACTCTTTACCGGAAAAATTTCCGTAAATTCCAGAATTTTTTATGGTTTTTTTTTCTTCTTCTTGAAATAAACGGAAAGTTTCCTGGAATTTATGGAATTTTCTCCGTTAAAAACAGTGGATTGTTTGTCAATACAAATTCCGTAAAATAATCCTTTTTTTTACAGTATATAAATAATACTAGAATGACTTTCTTTTTTACTTATCAGAATTCATAAGACAATTTTAATATTTGAAGCGCTTAACCCTTTCCGGCGCAGTGTTACCACTCCGGCAACACCCAATTTTAATTCCAAGCATACAAACGGCACCAATAATACTTTAGTAAAATTTTACTTTTACAATGACAGCTTCAATCAGGGATTTCTTAATTTACAAAAAAGTATTTTGTAAATTCCGGTGTCAGTCAACAATTTCCCATTTTACGAACTGAACTTGTCTGCGCCGGAAAGGGTTAAACAAATTAAATTAAAACAAATTCTACATTATTAATTGTAATTAATTTTAAACTCACAGATTCAAAAAATGGTTGTCACTTTACTAAAATTCCCCGATTGCAAAATTCCGCCATAAATAATAAAAAAAAAAAACTTTAGAGCACGATAACTCATTGCCTAACATAATAATTAAGATGTGGTTTTGAACATTACCAAAATACCAGAGATGTGCGTTTTTAAAAAAATATCTCTTTAATCTTTAAACGCGAAAAAAATTCCTAAAATTCGGAATTATTCTCTTGATGAAATTTACCTTCTTAAAAATATTTGAAGTTTACTGATAAAAGTTTTAAAAACGCATACCGCGTGATGTGACGTTTACTTTCTGATGGTAAAAATCATATTTTAATAGATGTTTTATGTAATGAGTAATAGCCCATTTAACTTTTACAGTAGGTTAGCATGGGGTTTTGCTATCGAGGAGTTTCAGTGAAGCAGCCCCTTAAACATGAAAGAGTTTCCAATCTCAAACTGAAACGAATTCAAATTTTTACAAACGATCACATGGGATTTCACGATCGAGGACTTTAAGTGAAGCTGCTGCTTAATAGTCCAAGAGCTGACCGCACACAACCCTAAGTCATTGAGCACAAGAAAAAATCCTTTTTTTTATGGAAGAGTAGCAATAGAGGAATGTAATGATCCATGTCTGCCGGAAGCGAAGTAAGGCATAAGCCGAAAATTGATACCACTGGTGCACTGTTAAAAATTTGAAACTTTTGCTGCATTCTCTCTCTCTCTCATATCTCATGTCTTCTCATGAGATAGTGTTGTGGTGTATACTTTTGCTGCATTGTCAATCCGTCGCTTTTATAGAACATCTATATTTTAACCTATGAGAATGCTCCATAATACAGTGAAGTAATCGTTCTCTATAAAAGCGGTGGAATGAAGATGCAGCAAAAGTTTAAAATTTTTAACAGTGTGGTTGACTCGTGGGTTTAGCATTTGTTTGCCGTACAACGAAATGTATGAAAACATGTAAAACTAGGTGCAAGAAAACACAATACTAATCATACGAGTCGACCACTAGTGGTATTAATTTTTGACTTATGCACCATTTCGCTTCCGGCAGACATGGATCATTAGATTCCTCTATTACTACTCTTCCATAAAATAAAGGATTTTTTTCTTGTGCTCGATGACTTAGGGTTTTGTGCGGTCGCCTCTTGGACTATAAGGGGAGACAGTACCTTTTGAAAATATCTCTACAATTTTGAATAATATTGTAAATGTATGTGGTGGCACAATACTTAATATTAAAAATTAAATAAAATATAAAAAATATAAAACAGCCCAATTTAGCATTTTTTAAAATTTATCTTTTAAAAAATACTTATTACTTTTATAAATATAATTATTTTCGCTTCTATTTTTTTTCACATTAATTAGATTATACAACACGAAACTGTGTATGGATTTTTAGATGCATGGGATTTTACATTTAATAATATTATTTTTTTTCATGTATATCACAAAAAGTAGAAAATTCAACAAGTTCTCAATTTAAATATATATTTTTAAAATAACTATCAACTTTAATATCAAATACATTCAAATATTAAATACCCAATGAAGAACAAGTAAAAGATTTTAAAACCTTTATCTAAATTAGAAAAAAAAAAAGACTTAGTGTTTACTGAACAAGCTAGTTAAAAAAATATGAGCACTGTGAAAAATCAAAATTTTCATTTGTATGGTTAATTGCATTGAATGTATTACCGAAATTTACAACATCTCGCGTATGTAATTGTCGCATAGTTAAAAATGAGTCATCAAAGTATTCACAATTACAGAATCTTTCAGTTAATGTTTAAAAAAATCGATATTTTGACTAATTTTAGAGTATTGTGACTCTTTAAACATGAAAGAGTTTTTAATCTCAAACTGAAACGAGTTCAGCATAAGTGAAATCGGGATTTGTATGCGTTTCATCATAGAGTTTGGAGCGCTCCTGTGGTTCAATGGTATGTACATATATGCAGATCATAGCTTGGCCTTGGAAATATCGAAGAAATAAGGTCTGAACTATGTCCAATTCAATTTGTAAGAAATTTTCTTCTATCTCTTAGCTAATAGGTCAGTGAAATTGTCTGAAAAAAGGGCCGATAGATGCAAAAATTCTGCTAGAAGATTTTATGTTTTTAAAATGTTTATGGGGATGCTAGTAACAAGAATTAATGGTTTTCCAACAAAATATCTCGAGGCTAAATTTTGGGGAGCCAAAAAACAACAAACTTTTCGGACTTTTTCAGTTTTTTTTCCTATAACTCAAAAAATATAAAACTTTTGCGTACCATACTCAATTGCAAAAAGAAAGAACATTAAATTCTCTACACATTTCATAGCAAAACTTTTTTTCTAAAGCCAATACTAAGCGTGCTACAGCTTTCAGAAAGTGACTCTTTTTTTTCTAACTTTGTGGAAAAATTGCAAAAACGAAAATTTGGCGCATTTTTTTATTATTTTATCCTCTTTAATGTAGTTTAATTAAATTACAGGTATTTGCATGATAACAGTCATGATGAATTACCACGGCAACATAGTAAAAAATTAAGAACATTGTAACTTTTTTTGTATTTAGAGCTTTAATAAAGAACATTAATATTAGGTATTTAACTGAATGTAAGTAAAAAATGTTTTCAGCATTTTGTCTGTAACTCGAAAATTATTAAATTTTTGCGTAACATACTTAGTTAAAAAAAACCCAATAAATTCTCTATTAATTTTGTTATAAAAACGTTTTTTCTAAACCCATTACTAAGCGCGCTACGGTTTTTTGAAAATGTCGCTTTTTTTAATTTACAGAAAGTGACCTATTTTTCGCCTTTATCCCCAAAACTTTTTTTCATCACTGACAATGAAAATTAAATAGACGTATTGTTTGATGAAAAATGAAAGTTTTAAGAAAGGCTGGCAGAAGATGCACAAATTCTAGAAACACTATAAGAAAACAAATACAAAGGGTGGAAGGGCCGGGGATAAAAAAAAAAAGGGAATGCAGATGGAAGATTGTGGTCAGTGACGTTCCCAAGCCGCTTTGATTCAGATGCAAGCGTTCTTTTTTAAAGACATACTCTTTTAATATGCTGCTATTAAGTTAATTGCATCTCTTCTCGTGTAGTAATGAAAAATGAGTGAGCTGTACCATTACCCCCTACAACAGTAAGCCTCCGCACGGAAGCAGTGACGTCGTTGAAGTAGACCGATGTTCAAATCGGCGCGGATTTCGCAAGTGATATTCAAACTTATAGTATAGATGAAAATTTCAATACTTTGCTCGCTTTTTTCTCGGTAGATAAATTTTTCTTATAATTAAAGCAAAGAAAAAAATTACAAAATTAAGGTTTAAGATTATTGTGAAGCGATTACAGATTGCTCTTTAGTTGGATAACTAATTAATAGTAGCATTTTTATGTTTTAATGTATGTAATATATATATATATATATATATATATATATATATATATATATATATATATATATATATATATACATTTTTTTTTTTCTGGAGCAATGCATACTTATAACGGTATATATATATTATATATATATATCTAGAATTTATGTTCATAAAAAAAAAAAAATAGAAATGTGAGAAAAAATATATATAATTGTCTTGTATTCTTCATTCGATTTCAAACTTTCTGTGATGGCTATATTCATATTTCTCATCTCAGCATTTTTTAACTTCTCATCACGCGTTTCTCTACACTTGATATTCTTTGTCATATAACTTGGACATCCATCAAAGATTGAAGGTACTGCTCCGTCTTTTATTTTATAGTGAGACAATGGAACTTTGATAATATTTCCTGTAGCAGAATCTATAAATGATGATTCCTTGATGATCAACTCATCCGAAAAATGCTGTATGCACACCTGTAAAATAAATATTTTCATGTGAATAAAATGCATTGTATATTGCAATTAAATTACTATTTTACGTTTGTTATTTAAAGTTTATTGATATTTATTTTTTATTGAGAGATACCATAAAATCGAGTTTGTAAGCATTCCCTCCCCCCTCCTCTCGAAAATAAGTCTACTATTGACTTTTAAGTAGTTTTGGTTTTCTTTTTCATTCCAAAATATAGGCCATTTCCTCCTCTTTTACAAACTTTTTGGTGCGAAAAAATTATTTAAAAATTTAAGGGATATAATTTATAATCGTTTGATTTTTTATCTCATGCATTAATATAACAGATAAAAAAGTAAATTTAAAGAAAAAAACACTATTTTTAAATTTTTTCTTTAGAACTTTTTAACTAGAGAAATTTTAGGTTGAGGGGGGGGGGACCCCCCCCTATAATATAATATAATTATATATAATATAATATAATAATTTATATAATATTTTATTACAAATCAGAAACTACTGAAATACGAAAGATTCTCACCCCTATACCATTTTAATCAAAAGCTTCAATATTGTTATTGAATGCTTATTATATAAATTTTATATGCCAGTAATGGACATCATTTGATGTTTTTGGCACATAAAAAATAACTAATAAATATTTAGCTTAAATTATTATTATTTTTTATATTTTTTCCTTGCACGTTTATAAAATCTGGGTTATTGTTGACACTTTTAATCAAAACAATCAGGAAGCAGAAAAAAAATATTTAAAAATAAATAAATAAATAAAATATTTAAAAATAAATAAATAAAAATTGCAATAATAATGAAAGTTATAATAACCGTGAAACTAGTAAATCTGCAGATCACTGCCCTCAAACATCAGTTCTACAGTTTTATTTTTAAAATATTTTATTTTTTATTTAATATATTAAACTCACAATATTTCTTTCATATTTGCAATATTATTTATTAAAAATTATGCATGAAGTAGTCTCTTAAAGATTAATTGTTAAAAATAAAAAAGATAAAGTTATACACCAATATTACAAAACTTTTACTACCATTTAAATCACCAACTGTCTCAATAATTTGATAGCAGTAATTGTCTGACATTTTTAATATTTCAACTATCCATCAAAACTAATTGATAAACTTTTGGATGTTTTGATATATTTCTTATATTTATAATTAAATCTTAATTCATATTGGGAAATCAGACAAAGAATGGTTAAATATTGTTGATAGATTAATATAATATTGGAAAAAAAAATGAAACATAATAACTATTGATAAAAAAAATAATTTTAAAAGAAATTTCTTAAGGGTGCCCATTACTGGAACGTCTACCCATATGTGTATGCATTATATATATTTATAAATCTTTATATACCATTGCAAATTATTATCAATAAATGTCAATATACAAATCATGCATGAATAATTAATATATTTTAACATATGTATATATATAATTTAAAAATATAATTGCATATATTTTATTTGAACTGATTCATCAATTTTTTAATACGAAAATTCATTTTAAAATTTTGAAATCTTTTTTTGAAATACAGTATAAATTAATACAAATTTGAAAATTCTAAAAGTGACAGAACTGAGCAACACTATACACAAATTAAAACATGTATGTACTGCAATCAATTACATAGAGAACAAAAAAAAAAAAAAAAAAAAAGATTAAAATATCTGTATTTTAAATTTTTTCAAATTGAATTTAAATAAATGATGCAATTTTAAAGAAAATTTAATGGAGTTTAAAACAAGTTTTGTTAAGCATGGAAAAACAATTAATTTGGCAGTTATAAACAAACATTGAATAAAGCGAAAATTTCTACAGAAAGAGCCAAAAAATAGCCAATCAGAATCGTATTTAGTTTATTTTAGGACTAATTTGCTTATGTGCATAAGAATTTACTCTATGTATTTTAAGCAATATTAGTAAATATTGTATAATGGTTTTTATTTGTTTATTTAATTTTATAATGGTCTAGGTCACAATATTAGGATTCCGATAATAAATAATTGTGATAACACAAGGAATGGAATCTTCATTTTTGCATTTAATGGAAATCTTGTTGCGCAAACAATTGTAAAACATAAAAGATTGAGATCAGTTAAAAAACAGAAAAGTTACAAATAAGAATCAACTTACTCTTGAGTTTGGAGTTATAATAAAATCCTTTCGACAAATCGCTTGCAACCATCTTCGTCTTAAATCTTCATTCTTGGGGAAAGAAAACACTGGCACTTTTGGGCCATTTTTATAATTGCCGTTGCAATTTACGGCACAGCATCGATAAGGCATCCTTTATAACAAAGACACAGAACAATTTTTTTATATAAAATGCAAAGATAAAAAAAAAATACAGCGAACTACTTTTAAGAGTCAAGCAAAGCAACGCGCGTTTAATCTTTTCCCGCCTTAAGGAAGAAACCCCCAAGCTAAAGCGAAATCCAATACGGGGAAAGCGATAGACAGGGAAATATGGTAACCATGCTTTATAGTCTTTATGGACTACTCTAACTACGTCATTTTTCAATACAGCAACCTGCCCGGAGGCTTACTGTTGTAGGGGGTAATGGCTGTACCCAAAATTGTGTTTCATTTGCCAAACGGCTTCAAATAGTGATACTCGCGTTGTACTTTAGAAAGGACTTGCCAAGGTCTTTGAACATAGCATTTAGCGTAAAAGTAATATTCATCAAAATTAATATTCATATTTTTGTAAAGTACCAAGGAAATTAGAATACAGGATGATTGCTGAAAAAACTATTCGAATGATAGAATGATCGCAGCAAATGTTCGTCGGGATGAAGATTCTACACAGACTATAGTTTGCCCCTCAGATCAAGCATTTCTTTCAAGATTCAAGATAATTGCTTCTTATGTGACGAAGTAATCCCGTTGACTTCAACGAAAAACATTAAAAAAGCCCTACGCAAAGAGAAATTTGATTCACAAAGTAATGAAATTAGAAGCGAAAATTATATTTTTGAAAACTGCTGAAAAAACGTGGGGATGAAGGGTCCCAGAATGTAATTGAGCGTATTCAGCACGAACCTGACTTGCAGATGTATGGTATTATAGTTTTTGTCGCGTAAACCGTCATCAATATGTAACACGTGGAGAGAAAAGAGGGCGTCGTCCCGCATCATCCGTTGACGGAACCAATGGCATAAACAAGATCCGCTTTATTTCATTGCTTAAAATAAATTAAAAATTTCAAAACAAGAATTTTAAAGTAACCGAATTCAAATTGAGCAGGCAAAAGAAGAAGCGGATGTCATGATAGTTACCTCTGCCATTTCAAGAGCCGAATCTTTTGGACGCGTCGTAATTGTTGGAAAAGACGACCTTCTCGTGATTATGACGAGCTTAAGCTATCAGCACAAAAATCTGTTTTTCAAAAAGCCAGGAAGAGGTAACATCGAAACCAAGTGGTTTTCAACCATGTCGTTCAAATACAATTACAATAATATTCTTTTCACTCATGCAATCTGCGGTTGCGATACAACATCCGCTCTTTTTGGGCAAAGAAATTCAAAGTTTTGTAACACTTTGAAAAACATGATCAGCTTGGAAAAATAGTCTGCGTGTTAAATAAACCAGATTCTACCCGTCAAGAAATCATTAAGGCTTCTGAAAAGATCATTATTGCACGATACAGTGGATGCAGAGATGCTATACAGAAATTGAACACTTTGAAATTCCAGTTATTTGCTAAATCTGCCAGAAAAAAGCAGTTCATTTTGCAAGACTACCGCCAACACAAGAGGTTGCGAAGCATCATTTTCTCCGATGTTATCATGAGGTAAAAGCTAGGCTAGGAAACAACATCCCTCTTGAAGGATGTGTGTGGTCTAACAGGATCTCTTTCAGCCAGTTCAAATGTGCCAAGACCCGGCACTTGAATTCTTGCTCCATGTTATGCCACGTAGCTGTAGAAAACGGTGCAGAAAAGCATGTTGTTTTAATAAATTAAGTCTCAAATGCTCGGCAATTTGTAAAAAAAAAATGTAATGGGATCAACTACGAAAATGTCGACGACATTATTTATCCAGAAGTAGGGGATGTAAAAATGTCACCGTAAGTATTTTTTACTCAATGTTACCGTTGTAATTCATCATGATTGTTATCATGCAAATACCTGTAATTTAAATAAATTACATTAAAGAGGATAAAATAATAAAAAATTGTGTCAAATTTTCGTTTTTGCAATTTTTCCACAAAGTTAGAAAAAAACAGTCACTTTCAGAAAGCTGTACGCGCTTAGTATTGGCTTTAGAAAAAAAGTTTTAATATGAAATTTGTAGAGAATTTAATGTTCTTTCTTTTTGTAATTTAGTATGGTACGCAAAAATTTTATATTTTTTGAGTTATAGGCAAAAAACTGAAAAAAGTCGGAAAATTTTGTTTTTTTTTTGGCTCCACAAAATTTAGCCTCGAGATATTTTGTTGGAAAACCATTAATTCTTGTTACTAGCATCCCCATAAACAGTTCAAAAACATAAAATCTTCTAGCAGAATTTTTGCATCTATTTATGACAATTTGACTGGCCTTTTTGTATGTGCTATATTATGGTACATTTGCCTTTTAAAAGAATATTTGATACATATTTATGCAAAAAGTAAATTTTCAACTTATATTTCTGAAAACCATGATATACGGAATTACAACATTATTGATTGCTTTTAGACAAATAGATTCAAATGAAGACGCATTGGCAAAATTAATATGATTTAAAACTTATTGAGCATTTGGACTACATAAGATAAATGAATAATATAACTTGCATAAGATGAAGGAACGTGGAAGTTACATAAAAATACGAATCTATGTACTGATACTTCACATGATGTTATTTATAAGTAAAAAATACACAAAAATGTTGCCTAGCACTCAAATACACGATGATTATAATTAAAGTTGCACTTTCAAAAGGCTATTAAAAAGCAGCAACTGGTCAGAATGACCTGATACTTCTTCTGAGTATACATAAAGGAATAATGAAAAGCATCGTAATCACTGGCGATAAATTGATAAATAAGCTAAAAAACTTTGTAAAATCACCATAAGAAAAATAATAAGGACGCGTTTCGAGTTACAACAATACAGCTCGTCATCAGCTAATCCAACACGTGTCACAAGGGACAGAGTCAAGATAAAGTTCTTTATCTCATTCTTTACCTTCTTTATCTAATCTTTATCTCGACTCTGTCTCTTGTGACACGTGTTGGATTAGCTGATGACACTGGTGTCCAAAATTTAAGCATAATTGGTAATTAAGTAATTATTTTTAAGTAATGAAAGAAATATGAATCGGAATGTGCTGAAACTCCAGGTGTGTACACAAAATAGTACGCGTCACATATTTTCGCGAAGAGTTTTCCCCGAAATCGAACAGGGGACCGTCAACAAATTGAAAAAGAACGAAGATCTTTTGGATAACCCTGTCAAAACTAATGTAGTAAAAGCGTTCAAACTGCACATTATGATTAATTGGCTTATTGTAATGTACTGTGTTAATTTTTATAAGGATAGCATGTACACTCGCAGAGAAATTAAGGTTTTTATAAAAACAGTCTTAAATTTTTCCAAGTTTTTTGCTTATAATTTGCAGAGTTCTTATTATAAAATAATGTTCTTTTCTGAAAATATGACAAACATCATTGTACACAATACCCTGTCATCAGAATTTAAAAATAATAAAAATTGTATGAAGAATGAGTATGTTTAGTAAATAATTTTTCATTGCGCATGCGTCAACGATATTAAAATGTCATTTGCATATTGTGTTAGCTAAATGTATAGAGCAACTTTTGTAAAAGTTTCAAAAACATAGCTTGAAAATTCTGAAAATGGGAGCCTATAGAATCACCTCAAAATCCGTTATTCCTAAAGGAGGCAAAAAAATCAGGGGTTTTACCTAAATATAGTTGTACGTGCAATATTGTGAATTTTGATCTCTTTCTATCAACGATAATTTTCAGAATTTTTAAGCTATGTTTTTGAGACTTTCACAAAAGTTGCTCTATACATTTAACTAACATAATATGCAAATGAAATTTTAATAGCGTTCACGCATGCGCAGTAAAAAATTATTTAGTAAACCTGATCATTTGTCATACAATTTTTATTATTTTTTAATTCTGATGACAGGGTATTGTGTACAATGATGTTTGTCATTTTTTCAAAAAAGAACACTATTTTATATTAAGAACTCTGCAAATTATAAGCAAAAAACTTAGGACTGTTTTTATAAAAAACTTAATTTCTCTACGAGTATACATGCTATCCTTGTAAAAATTAACACAGTAAATTACAATAAGCCAATTAATCGTAATGTGCAGTTTGAACGCTTTTGCTACATTAGTTTTGACAGGGTTATCCAAAAGATCTTCGTTCTTTTTCAATTTGTTGACGGTCCCCTGTTCGATTTCGGGGAAAACTCTTCGCGAAAATATGTGACGCGTACTATTTTGTTTACACACCTGGAGTTTCAGCACATTCCGATTCATATTTCTTTCATTACTTAAAAATAATTACTTAATTACCAATTATGCTTAAATTTTGGACACCAGTGTAGCTCGAAACGCGTTCTGATTCTTCTTCTTTTTATGGTGATTTTACAAAGTTTTTTAGCTTATTTACATAAAGCAATGTGATTTTTTTTTCTGAAAGAAAAAGTTTAAAAGTTGACCGATAGATGGCGATGCATTGGTCATAAGAGGCTAATTAAAACACATGACATGCGCCTGCACATTGCACTTGTGATAAAATGACGAGAACATGCACTTCCTGTTATTCGTCGTCTTTGAACATAGTCATGACTCTATTATTAAACGATTGGGCTCTTCCTGCAAAGCTTTTTTTTACAAGACCTGTGACTGTGCGGAAATTGCATTGAAAAAATTCCGAACATTAAAGTGTTTAAGAAACGGCTCTGGCTAAATGATTGCATTCAGAGATTAACAAATTCTAAAAAATAGGTTCATCTGACGTGAAATGTGGCAAAGAAAGAAAAATACATCAGTGGAGGGAGTGGTTATTGCAGTGCTTCGAAACGCACAGTCCACTGAGAATTTCTCAAGTTTTAGACTAGATATGCCTGTCAGCACGGTTCGTAAAATTTTACATTTGTATGTGCTATAAGATTTCAGAATGATTAAGCATCAGTACCGTTCGATATTTTATTTCGAATGTCTGCAACTGCAGTTTTCTTCGAAGCAGTCTAATTTCTTACTATCAAAAGCATAACTTGTCTCTCGACAGACATACTCAATAATTGAATGCTATGCCTCGAATGTTTTGCTCAGTGCGTTCGTAATTATGTAAATACCTTTAGCCATCGTTCAGTCCGTTTGTCTGCATATGATAGAGAAAAACCACCCAACAGAATCGTTTGAAATTTAAAATATATAATTGTTGCAAAATTTCGATGAATCATTTCAAATTTTATGAAACTGAATGCGTAGTTTAATTACAGGGACAATCAAAAGCACCGACCAATGGAGAAAAAATAGTTTCAAGTGCATTTTAATGATGTTACATTTTTCCAAATACAATAAAATTGTTATGCATCTATGAAGTATATACTAAAATATACATTCTGTACAATGGATGTATGGTACAAAGATTATTTGTTATTGATTTGCAGGACAACACTAAAGTTTTCTATTGCGTAATGACATAAGGTGAACATTGTTTGGAGCGCGTTTTAATTACATTAAACTATTTCCTATTTTAGGAAATTGATATACGTTACACAGGATTACACCAAGTTACTTTCTCAGGGTGGTGAGTGGTTAGATAAAAACACAGTCAATATAGATGATAAATACCAGTATTTTGTTAAAAATAAATTCAGTTTATATAGTATCTTTATATTATTTGAATTATTTTCTGTAAGAAATTACTGGTACTTTTCTCTTTTCTTGACTGTGTTTTTCCCGGTTTTTCCTGACCACTCGCCACCCGGTTTCTGTATAATAGAAAGCAGAGAGTATTTACAGGTGCTGGTGAGTTATAGGCCTCCTGATTGGAGAGGTTACAGCCACTAACATAACTATACTTACATTAAGCTATTTTTGGTAAGGGTCATTACCAACCGAGATTCATGGGTGTTGAACCTACAGGTATAAACAAAACACGTGATCGTAACTTCTAGAAAGGGGTGAAATTTACTCAAAAATAAAAAAAATAACAAAATAAATGATTGAGTAAATCAATAAATATTTGTTGGGTTGCGTTGTGATTTAAGCTACCCCCCCCCCCTCGTATGAAGTCAGGACTAATCTAAGCGTTAAACACTTGGACACTCAGAAGTCCGATCCTGTAAATCAACATTAGTAAACAATAATAAAAAAAGTAATTAAAGAAAAGGAGTCTACTCGATGTTAATTGGGAGTAATCCCTAAAGGAATTAACACGAATTTAGGATTAACATAATACAAATTTATTTACATTATTTTACATTTATTTACAAAAGATAGAAAATATTATAATACCCATTAGTTAATAGGTGTTTTCTCACACTTTTCCGAATATTAATTCATATCAATGAAAAATTAATTCTGTACAATATTAAAAAAAAACAAATACATTTAACTTTGGACTCGTTCTCACACTCTCGATGACCTCCCTAACCATTGGAAAAATTTACATAGTGGAGAAATTTAAATTGCATACCTGGAGCAACTTCAGCATACTCTGCGAGGTCAGGACTAGTCTAAACATCCCTTTCCAAGCCGTCGACGAATATCAGGAAGCTGCATATTCCAAGGCTATGGGCATCTCTTTTTAGCGGTCCATCCGGCATGTGTGATACTGGGCATCTATATCTGTAGTAGACGCATATCGAAAACTACTTGCACGCTGTCAGCACCGCATCCCGAAAGCATCTGTGAGAGCAACCTTTTTTTTTCCTCTCTTCGAAAAAAGACAGGGGCCTAAAAATACTTGTTTTCCCCCTCCTCTTGACCCCAACCAATTGCATTGGAATCTGGTAAAGATGAGGCTTTGCTTCTCTGGGGGGCGTAAAGTTCCCAAGGTCCACTTTGATCTCTCTTCTTTCAGACCTCCTTGTAGTTTTATGGGCTGGTCATTGTACACCCCATAAATTTACAGGTATTTGCTGTCCAAATGCATTTATTTAATTGCACAGTCCTGCTTTTAAAATGGTCATAAAACTTGGGAGGTCCCTCGAGAATCCCATGAGAACATTTTTTTTATGCTTAAGCACTATGACTACTTACAGTAATAAAATAAACAAAAATAAAAATACATAAAGTATCAGTCTTTGTGCTTGAAAAAACCAGGTGGTCGTTTTTCGGACCACCATCCTCCCCTCCAACAGAGATAGCTGAAAGCCTCGCTTTCGCTATTGGAAGAAGAAAAGAATATATATATAACACATAGAGTTTCAACTATCAGGACTAGGTGTAAAACTTGTAGAACGTCCTTCATGTCAATTTCTATAGAATGTCCTATACATTATTTTACTGGAGCGTATGCACGAATGTTCAATATTACTGTCCATATTATTTTCCTTCCATCATTTTGGAACAAGGATGTATTTTCTGTTAATCTCCAGCAACATGAGGTCCTTTCCTGCACCTCATTCCCCACTATGTATGAGAAATTTGAAAAACACTTTTTTGAAAAAAAAAAAAAAGCCAAATTTGATACAAAGCCAATCAAATTTTGGAAGGAAAAAAAATTACAGCCTAAAATCCTATAAATTGAAAATAGTATAAGACTGGCACATACTTTTACACTGGAATTACTACAGTCATGTCTTAATTGGTAGCCCTACGACACAAATTATCAAATGAATAAAATATAGCATAAAATGATAATCTAGATGAACAGATTATTATACAACACAAATACAATATCATTAATATTTCAAACATTTTTATGTATATATATATATACACATATATATATATATACTAGTTCGTTTATACAACTCTTGGATATAAATAAATGTTATAAAATAATCACCACATTACAATATTATTATATAATATGAGGTAGAGGCTGCATTAATCCGCCTCTATATATATCAATTACAACTATGGCTACCGTACCCTAAGATATAACAGGACGATGTCTCTTCCATCACCTAAACCAGAGAAAATTCCTCTCCCCTAAGGAGAACGAAGAGCAATTCCCGACATGAAGTTCTCTTTTCCGAATGCGGGGTTGAATCACCCTTCTCCCCTCCTCGTTGTCAAGGTAACTAAGGAGCATCCGAAGATGCGTTCGCCTCTCCTCGTCTTTCAAGGAGCGCAGCCACAGCCTCGACCAGGTAGCATGGTACCCAGTTCCATTCGGCTATTTCGGCCATTCGGCTGACCTTTAAATTTACGCATATTTAAAATCAACCTGCACAATTGCGTCAGTTACTCTCCTGTCCCTTACAAAATTACAGTCAATTTATTTTCGAAAATACTACCCGTATACCTTGAGTCCAACAAAAGTCTTATGAAAGCGACTTTATTGTTTTTATATTGGAACGATTGTATTTTACTGTTTTGATATCTTTTACGTGCTATAAATATTCTATTCGCTAACTTAGCTGTAACTTTCTTCCTATTATTATTATTTATTTTTTTTACCCTTATATCATTATTTTCCCTTTCCGATTGCTCCGCTATGGTCGATACGTTAACTGGACAAGCATTTATTCTATGATCTCCGTTATGTAATGGAATTTTTGTATTTTTTACAATTAAACAACTTTGTTGTAGATCAAGAATCATATGGTTATTTTTTAAATAATCATAGCCTAATAACACTTTGTAATTTCCTTTAAAATTCTCATTAGTTACGTAGAAAGTGCCGGTTGTAAATATATTATTGAGCTTAAAAGTTATCTTAACACATTTTTTAAATGGAATGTTTCCTCCATCGAAAGTATTTATTCGAATTCTATTACCTAAAAATTTCATTTTGACCTTTTTCTCTTTTAAGGTATTAAATAAATCATTTGAGATCAAACAAACTGCTCCTCCACTATCGATTAACCCGTCAACATTAATTCCTTCAATTTGGAAATTAATAATCGGAAGATTATTTATCCATGCACTCCTTACACTAGCGATAACTCGTGTATCTGGGGTACTGTTCGGAGGCATTTCATCACTAATTACAGTCCCCCTTTTCCGTTTCCCGATCGTGAACCCCTTTTTTGATAATTTTCATTTTTATCAGAGGTATTGTTTTCATATTTATTCCCTGCTCTTCTTTTATTTTGGTGATATTTCCAATTTTGCTGATTATAATCGTCCGACGATTGGTTTTGGAAATTTCCCCCGAAATTCGGGTTATTCGCACCTGCATTCTGCATAACGCAGTTTTGAAAGCCACTATAAGGATAAAAGTTTGGAGCGAAGTGTTGTTGTGTCGGAAGTGGTGGTGTAGGAAAGGGAGCGTTGGGGTAAGACAATTGTTGAACGGGAGGTGGTGTGACGTGTAGAGGGGTAGGGGAATTCCAATTTGGCATATATCCATACCCTTGAAAGTTTCCTGCAAAATTTCCCGCTGATGCGCCCGGAAACTCTAATTGTTTGAAATTAGGAAAATTCGGTCGAAAATTATCCCCAGTATGTAACATTATTATGTTATATGTAACATCCCCAGTAATTGGCATGCACCAGTGATTGGCACATCCTACAAACATGTCCTAAAAATAAGATTTATAGCCAGTCTTTTAAAAATGAAGACCATATACCAGTTATGTGCTCATTTACGTTAAAGATTATAACTTTGATTTATGTTACTAGTCGACAATAGTGCCTAGGAAAGAGAAACATCTATGGCCTTGTATGAAATTAGCCATTTTTGTTGCAAATGCTTCTTCTTTGGTTTAAGGAAGGCATGCTTTTCAATTCATTATTATATGATTTATAATATATTTTAAATTTTAATCGACAACAGTTTTGTTTAGTTTAAAAGGGTTACTTTAATTGTGTAAAAGTATTTTTGACACAAATATTTGGATTTCTGTATTAATGATAGATGCCAATTAATGGTGCTTCAATTTTGCTAGTTCCAAGTAACTGGCACCTATTCCAATTACAAGGAATTCGCAAGAAATTTGAAATTAAACCGCTTATTTTGGAAGTACTTTTAAAGTTATAGACTAATTTTGTTTATCATTTGTTTTTATTTGAAAATATGAAATATTATCAGTAATTGGAATCCATTAAAGCTTCATATGACAATTACTGGGGACAGCATGACAATTACTGGGTATTAATATAAGTATATTGTATTGTTTTAATGTGTTCACATTTCAGACTAATATGCTGATTTCTTACTCTCAAAAGCCTGAAATATGGCATCTTCATCTACAGTAAATTCATTTAAAACGATTAAACCCAATGCAAAATGTAAAGTTTTTTTTAATATAAACTTGTGCCAATTACTGGATCACAAGGTGTCATACATTGGTGCTCTAGGTGCCAATTACTGGTGATTTCAGCAACTTTTTATAAATATATTTTTATAAAAATACTTTTTCAAATTTTTTTGCTTTTAGTGGGCAAAATAGATGCACAGATATGCATTCTTTGATTTAAAAATATTTCCAAGTAAATATCTTATTTCTTTGTAATGAAAATTGAAGTAAGTTTAAAGACAAATTCTTAAAGTGCCAATTACTGGGGATGTTACCCTAGTACCAAAATTTCAGCTATTATACTGTATCGGTAGTGCTGTATACTATTACACCAATATCTCATTATTAAAACTTCATTATAGTACGAACGCACCTCATTTGTCACGCTTGACGTGCAATTTCCGACTTGTTTTACTTGCATTTTCGCTCCGTTTCATAACATACTCCACCTCTCTTTTTAGTCTGTAAATTTCAAACTGTCGGTAAATGTCAAACATTTGTCGATATCATTTTCGAATGCCGAACAAGTTTCTTATTTCACGCATTTCAATTTCCGTTAATTATGTTGCCCTTAGCATTTCTATTTTGACGAGCTAAGATTAATCCGGTTTGATGTCATCAGCACTAAGCTATTTAAACTTTTAATTGTAAATAAGTGTAGGAGAGACTAGACAGGGTTAAGCCACATTTTACAAAATGATATTGTATTTTTTAAATATTGAACCTAGAATAAAGTTGTATAGATCATTTTATTCGTTAGATGCAATCAGTTATCAAAAGAAAAAAATTGCTACGTAAGTGTATAAGAAACTCGAAAAATGATTTATTTTAATCATGAGAAATTAATAGGTCAAGACTGACCACACATGGGAAGGTTGACACACTAAGTGGGAAGCTCGACCCCGATGTTTTATATTCAAATATTTGTAAAGGGAAATAAAATTAGTTAAAAAAAAGCAAAATAAATTTATGCTTCATGTTTCAATTATTATAAAAATATTTTTGAAAATATGACGGACGAACCTGCTTAGACGGAATTGTACGTCAGAGGAGAAATATTCCGTCATAAACAGGGTTTTGTCTGAGCAGGTATAATTGTACTGCAGGAAAAAAGAAATTTTAACATTTGAGATTGTATTCCGTTAGAAACAGGTTCCGTTTTCATAGTATGTTCTGTTTTCAGCTCATGTATTTTTAAGTCCGAATGATTGGCACCTATTGGTAAAATTCTGCATGTATGATAAATGAGGGGTGGGTCAAGCTTCCCTCGTGGTCAACCCTTCCTATTCTCTCCTAAACATAAAAATGTTTTTTTTTTTTTTTTTTTTTTTTTTTGTAATACAGGTTTTACAAGTAATAAATATTCATTTTGAAAATCCGGTTTTAAGATATTTTGACTGCAATTCGAATTTTATACATATATTTCCGCTGCAATGCATTAATTTCGTGCAGGAACAGAATTCGATCATGAAAAAGTCGCTGCTTATTTTTACGCTTGTAGAAACCACAAGCAAGTGAATTTATTAAAAATATGCATAACTTTTGAAATATTTGTTTTTAAGACAAGACAAGAAGAAACAAAAACATGAAACATTATTTCAATTTTCTTATTAGTTTGATTTTTCAACATATATTCATTAATTGCTTAGTGTTAAACTATTAATAGATAGGGTGAAAAACCAAGTAACTGACACCTTAAAGATTTTTCTTGTTGAAAACAATATTACAATGTTTTAAATCGTTATTATACTTATTTTTGGTTTTGAAATTATAGAAGAGATACATTAAATAAAAGGAAAAGTGCAAAGTTAAACTGATGGCATTGAGCTCAGAGGCTATACTCACTGATTGTATGTACTACCCCCCCCCCCCCCCCCCCAACAAAAAAAAAAAAATTCTTTTTTATACTTAACTAATGAATTCTAAATACTAATCAGGTAAATTCCTTATCAGAAAAAAAAACTTACAGGATGGCGATTGGTTAAGGAAAAATATAGCGAAAAAAAGTCTTAAATACCAGTATTTTGTTAAAGAAAAATTTGCCTTCTTTAATACGTTTACATTATTTTAAGTATTATCTGTAAGAAAATGCTGGTAGTTTTCTCATTTTTTGACTGTGTTTTTTCCTAAACACTCGCCACCCTGATCTATTTGCAAAATTTGAAGGAAATCAGATAATTCTGCATGAAAAGCCCATTTATCTGAATTAAGGGAGTGGATTAGCTCCCCGTTCCCTTCTTTATACTTAACCAATGAACCCTCCTAAACTAATAAGGCAGCGCCTTATCAGAAAGAACCTATTTAAAAAATCTGAAACATATCGGATATTTCTGTCATGAGTTATCGCGTTACGTGCATGCATGCATGCATACATACATACAAACATACATACGTAATTCAGAACCTACGGGTACATTAGACCACAAGCTTTGATAGACTACGAGCTAAACAGCACTGTTGATAAATTTTTGAAAAATTGCATTACTACAAGTTTTTTTTTTTTTTTTTTTTTTTTTTCATAAATATAGTCAATATTTTCAGTAACTGACACCATAGCTATTTTGAAAAATCATAAATAACATACCCCTGGTCCTATATCCCTAGCGCAGATAATCGGACGACAAAAATAAACCAAACCAAACCATAAATAACATATAAATTATAACAGTTAAGACAGATGAGTTCATGATATTATTTTTTCAGAATTTTACAAGAAAATGCTTATTTGCATAAGATTTTTGCTGAAAAGTCGGTTACAAGTTAGTTATCAATATTGCGAGTATAATCATTATAACCATATTTGTAAAACTATTACACACTATATTTTTTACTTTCTTCTATCTTCAATAGAAGAAAGTATTGTAATCGAAATTTTTTTCGACTTCCGGTTTTCGACGGATTTACACGTTTTAGGGGTCAGAGATTCCAAAAAACATGTTTTTACAAAATGTCTGTCTGTTCGTGTGTCTGTGTGTGTGTCTGTGTGTCTGTCTGTATGTCGCCATTCTACCATGAAAAAGTATATGAAGTTATGCATAGAATTGAACCAAATTTTTTGTGAGTGTTTTTGGCTGTGGCAAGCAGGTCCTCCTTCAGTTTTGAAATATTCCGCGGGAAGGGGGCGCTACAATCGCGATTTTTGTGCCATTTTCAACATTGTACCGACCAAAAATATATGAAGTTATGCATCGAATTGACCCAAATTTTTTGTGTGTTTGTATGACTATGGCTAGTTGGTCTTCCCAGAATTTGAAAAAAATCCGCTTGAAGGGGGCGCTGCAATCGTGATTTTTGTACCATTTTCCATATTGCACCGACCAAAAGTATATGAAGTTATGTATCGAATTGATCCAAATTTTATGTGTATCTGTATGACTATGGCTAGTTGGTCCTCCCTGAATTTGAAAAAAAATCTGTCGGAAAGGGGCGCTGCAATCGCGATTTTTGTGCCACTTTCAATATTGCACCGAACAAAAGTACATGAATTTATGCATCGAATTGAAAGAAATTTTTTGTGTAAATGTATGGCTATGGCTAGTTGGATCGCCCTGAATCTGAAAAAAATCCGCCGGAAGGGGGCGCTGCAATACCGAATTTTATGCCATTTTCAATATTGCACCACATAAAAGTGTATGAAGTTAGTTCTAGAACTGAACTAAACATTTTGTATATGATTATTTTTTGGTAAGGCAAGTAGGTCCTCCTTGAATTTCAAAAAAAAATCTGCCTGTCATTCTATGGTCATCTGCTCGTGCAGAGACGGAAATTCGTTTTTACTCCGATTAATTGATTGAAGCAGAAACTTAAGATGAAAATCAAAGTTGGTAAGGTATTGAATTAAAATTATTAAAGCATTAAAATGAGTAACTTTTTTAAAAAATATTAAAATGCATGTATGAGATAGAAGAAAGTTTTGGGATTGGCACATCCAACTAGTTTTTTTATAAAGTAGGTATTAAAAGCATTGGTAGAGGCAAAAATTATTTTGAAGTCATATTGTCTAAGAATTTCAACAATGGTAAAGCCTGCGATGATGGTTAGGCGATGCCATCTGTTGTCTTGAACAGAGACTTCGTGTATTTCATTATTCATATTTTGAAATTGAAGGGCTCATGTCCTTTACTTGTAAATTTTCATCTTAAACTACTTTTTCATTCCTAGGTAATTTTTACAAGCAATCTGAAAGTTTAGCCATGGGTTCTCCCTTGTCACCAATTCTCGCAGACATAAATATGCATTATTATGAATGCTCCTTTTTCAATAAATTATCTTTCTGTCTCTGGATTCGGTATGTTTATGACACATTCACCTTAATTGATACTTCTCTTCAAAATATTGATAATATTCTGAACATTATGAGTTCATTTGCTAGCAAAATTCAAATCGCTTATGAAACTGAAAATAATGATTCTCACCCATTTCTGGATACCTTTGTAACCCGCACTGTATGCATCTTTCTATGGTTTCCCTATGCATCCATCTATCGTAAATATTTCGCTGTCCCCCCCCCCCCCTTCTCGTTTTTATCATCCTCCTGTTTGAAAAATGGCCATCTTTTATGCCTTTATAAATCATGCCATACATATTTACTCTGATTCTCGGTCATTTAAGGGTGTATTTGGATTTAAACTGCTTTTTTTCAGATTTATTTTAAAATTATTTTTAGCTCTCAAATGCATCAAACTGGCTAATTGTCTTATTTAAATTAGTACAGAAGATGCCGTGATTGTCGATTCTTTGATAAATGCAGAAAACAATGAAAAAAAATAAAAACACTCAAAAGCGGGTTTTTGAACCGATTTTTCCGAGGCGGGATATCTAGGAACGAAAAAAAGGGCCATGCTGAAAAGATAATGATTTATAAATCAAATTCTCATGAATGGAGCGCAAAATGACATCACACGGCACCTTATATGTCTCTTCAAAAATCCCCTCAGCAAGTTTCTTGTTTCTACTTTTAAACATGTGTCTGAAATTGTATCAGAAAATTTCGAGCTTTTGAAGGTGGAAAAGCGTTTTTTCGAATGCGCCCTTAATAGTGAAATTCAATACATTAAAGCCATTACGATTGATAGAATTTACAAGTTTTCTGTAACTGATACTGCTCTATTTAAACCACAACACCCTCGTTCTACAAACTCATCCCAGTCTTTTGCTCTTTCCAATATTAGAATTACTAGTACACCGAACCCGGTGTTCCCGGGTCACAGAGTAAAGGCGAAAAACTTTTTTTTTAATTTAAAATTGAAAAGTCTAATAAATTTTTCCTACATAATATGCTTTTTAAACTGCCAACTAATTCCAAATAGCAATTTTATATGAAACATATTAATTATGTAATTATATAAAGCTTTGAAAATTATCAGTACTTCTGTATTAGACGCAAGATAAAAGTTATTAGCCGAAGATTTTGCCAAAGAATAAAATTGCATTCGTTCAGTTTTTAAAACCAACTAAGAAAATATGACACACAAATATTCTTTAAAATACATTTTTGTAAAGGTTAATTGATGTATCTTTTGTAAAGTAAGTTTGCAGCGAACTAAAAGTCATTATTAAATTGATAGATAAAAACGAAATAAAACCAACAATATTCACCGTGTTTTATAGCCGACGATATTTTAACATAACAGGTTTTTAATTACTATGTTTTTTCAGTTGCTATAAAAAATGGCAACTAAAATATACAGTGATCTGTTATTTTCCATGGGGAAAAGAGATAGATGGAGGTGCAGTATGCGACTAAAACGGTTTGAAAAGGGCCTTATTCTTTCAATTTAAATCTTGTATTCGGCCCAAACAAAACAATCACGTGGAACAGAGTCCGAATTCTTTAGCATCATTTTTTTCTCTAAATGAAACAGATCTGATTATATTTTAGCATTCTAAAATAGCATTTCATTGTATTATGAATTAAAAC
Source organism: Maratus speculifer (assembly GCA_964019185.1). Taxonomy (NCBI): domain Eukaryota; kingdom Metazoa; phylum Arthropoda; class Arachnida; order Araneae; family Salticidae; genus Maratus; species Maratus speculifer. The sequence continues at coordinate 271,040,910 of OZ025289.1, read as the reverse complement.
AGTATCGCTAAAAGTTTTCCTTTTATGCGAAAGCACGCGGTTATGTTTGATGCAATGCAGCGAATTTTAGGGTTATATTTTTTCAGTCACATCCAGCTACCAAACTACATCTCTATCCTCTTTATTTTTATATGACTATTTTTTATATTTTTCACATAAATGCGATACTCAAGTTGCCACCATTAGAGAAATATAACTAAAAACTACAAAAAAATTAATATTTCAAAAACAAATTGAGATACAATTTTCTAACAAATTGCATTTAAAAGTGCATTTTTTTTCTCTATACGATGGTATAAAGTTTGAAAACGTACTATGTCTAGAAGTTTAAATATTTGCAATAGTCAAAATTGCAAAATCGAAATTTCATCGGAAAGTGTTGCCATTCAAAACATGACGTATGCGTTACGCAGCAGATACGTTTGGCCTTTATTATATAGATGTTACCATTTTTTCCCAAATCAAGCTATACCATTACTAAAACTTTTAGACATTATGACTTCAAAATAATTTTTGCCACTACCAATACTTTTAATTTAATATAGGTGAGACTGGGGCAATGTGAACAGTTCATAAATACATATTGTTCTCATAAAGGATAATTTCTTTAAACAAAAATTATTGAATATAGTGAACAGAACTTTTTTTTATATATGGTATTTTTTAATCACCTATATAATTTTTTTTTTTTTTTTTACCTTTTTTAATAAGTTTATAAATTAAAAAAATTGTTCACCTGTACCCCACTAGTGGGGCAGTTGTGAACATACATGGGGCACAGATGAACGCAAGAAAAAAATATGCATGCTTTTTATTGTGTTATTCATTTGTCATAGTAATCATTAGTTAGATTATGTGGTAAATTCACTATAAAGAGGAAAATATGCATAAATTTCCCTAGTTTCTGGGTGATATGTTTAAACATCAGATTACAAAGTGAAAATAAGTAGATTAGAGAAGAGGAGGGAGGATTAGATGGCTGATTTATTGTTACGATAAAATAAAAAATTAAAAAATTAAAAAGAAATAAAACTTTTAAATTTTGTTTAGGGGTTTTGGTTTGGGGCAAATGTTAAAGAGGGGACATTTACAGGACTGCCACAGGTGACTGTTTTTTTTTTTTTTTTTTTTTTTTTTTTTTTTTTTTTATTCTTTTCACACCAATATTTTTTAATGTAAATTTGTTTTGCAAATATTGTCAAAGTATCTGTTAAGAATTTCTGTGTTAAGAAAGTGGTTCCAGTTAGAATTAAAAAGTAGTCGCCTGTGGCAGCCATGCATTTAGATAATATTTATCGAAAATCTGCCGAAATAAGAAAGATTCTCACCCCTATATTTATCTTATTTACTTCTAAATTAATGATAAAGAAATATATTTTTTAAATCTCTATTATAAGCTCTCTCCCAAATTTAACGTAATATACAAAGAAAAATTTAAGATATTTTTGGTCTTACACTTTCCAACGCACCCAAAAAAATGCAACGAAACTTCACCGTTAAATAAGGTACGAGAATTTATGTAAAAGTAAAAGGCTTAGAAAATAGATGACGCATTTAAATTCCGCGTTTAGCAATTACCTTCCATTAAAAAATAAATAAATAAATAAAAATAAAAATAAAATAATAAAAAAAAATAGTCGAATGTTTTTGTGTAGCCATGTATATGATTCACAGCTTCCCATACTTAATACATTCTATCCTAAAATTTAGTTCAGTTAGTAAATATAATTTAGAAATTTTCGCCAACAGATGGAAATGCTCTCGAATTATTTTGTACAGTCCATCATATTACTTGAAGACTTTTGTGCTTCAGCTAAAATTTAATTCTGGTAAAAATGCATAAGCTAATTAAAAATGCACTTCCAGTAATTACCAACCATAAACAGCAATGTATCGTGACATTTCTGCCAAGCCCTGTATATTAATATTTTTATTCCATAAACTTCTGTTAGTATATTAAACATAGTTTAGCAAGAAAATGCATAACACAATTAAAAACTACCTTTAACCCCTTCGCGACGGGAGACTTTTACGAAATTTTTAATGTTTTTCCACCGGTTTAAAAAAAATAATAATAATAATAATAAAAATGTGACTTTTTAAATAGAGAAAATCATCCGATTAAATAAAGGAAAATTTGCGGTATAATTTTACTGGTGGCAATAAACACGGATGCTTAAGCCTATTTGCGGCATGTATACGTCTCGCTCGTCAAGCATTTCATCCCCATTACCAGTAATACTTACGAAATCCTTTGTGTATCTATGTATATGATCAACGAAAATTACACGCACTGCGTGCAATGCAAAAATTTAGTTAAACTTATAAAATCAAACCATTAACATTACTTGAACTTTTGACTGATGGACAATTAGACTTTTATTGTATTACATCGTTTACTGTTATTGTTTACGAAATAGTATTCGAAAAGTTTAAATTTGCATACGTTATAAAACATTTTAAATATGGGCTATCCAAATTAACTGTAAATTCAAGTTCTTTTTTTTTCTTTTTGTGAAATTTTTTTAAAAATAAACTAGTATAAAATCAACAAGATAAACATGCAGAAATTGTTAATAAAAAAACAACGGTATTCTAAATCTTTTTTTTATTGTTGTTGTTGTTATTTTATCATAAAATTCATATGTATAGTAAATAAATAAAAGTAATGAAAGAAAAGAAAATTATATTGTACACAGTGATTAACAATATTAATTTAATTTACAAATATAAATTCTCTGTAAGGCAATAGATGGCAGCATTGCAAATAAATCAAGGCTAAAAATGAATAAATGAATCATTATAGTGCTTAAAAAATGCAACTTCTCTAGATCTAATTTAATAATTAATTGCAAAAAATGTAGAAACACTAAGTTTTTAAATTCTTATTTTTTAAAAAAAATTTAATTTTTCAATTTTGAATCATTTGAAATCTTCCATGTCTTTAATTAGAAGTATCTCAACTGCAGCAATCTGCGATGATGCTGCCATCTCTTGACTAAACGAATAACGTTTTAAATTGTTCAGAATTTCATTATTTTAATTATTTCGAGAACGAAAAATATAAAATTTTAAAAAACTTAAATATAGAGTTGCTTTAATATAATGAATTTAAATTTGAGTATTCTAAAAAACTATGCATTTTTTCATCAAAATTTCAGACATATCTATTTTTATTTTTCAATCTAAATCTTCTACGTTGTCGCAGTAATATACCAATTGGAACAACACTTCTGCGATGCTGCTGCCATCTTTTAAGACATAAAGTATTTAAAAACTGTTTGGATTTTCACTATTTTAGTTGATTCTAGAAAGATGCTTTGTTTTAGAATAAAAAAATACGTACTTATTCATTGTAGCAAATTAAAAATTTTAAAAAATTTAGAAGAATTTTGAAAAAAATTTAAACATGTATGAAAACCAGAATTTTGAACTCCCTTTGTGAAGAAAATGTTGAGAAAACACGAAAAACCTCTGACTGCGACCATAGGTTTTCATCATAGACCAAGATTTTACAATACTGCGATAAGAATACCGTGCCAAATTGTTTAAGCTAAGGTTTGGCGATTTTTTTATGCCAAAAAAATGTACAATAAAACTAAGTTTTTTTTCCAGATTGTAGTATTTTTGCGATGCAGGTTCACCAATAAAATAGATTAACATTGATAAAATTACTTTTTTTTTCCACGTTTTTTTTTTGTATATATATATATATATATATATATATATACATAAGAAGTTTTTAAACTTATGTTTTCATATATTTTATGAAACAGTAGTATAGTTTAAATCTATTTTATTAGATAAACTTATGCTATAGAACAGTCATTGCAATGTTGCTCTAAAAAAAAAAATCAGTATGATCAAAATACTACAACATTCATGTAAAACGTATGGCAATATTTAACTGTTATTCAAATATTAAATGTTTAAATTTTCCAATTTCAAAATTAAATTCTTGAAACCCTGGCACCTTTTGATTATGTCAATGGAATTCATTTTGAAATAGACAAAACACAAAGATTTTTTTTTAATGTTGTGTGAAGTCATAAATTAATTACGCCACATTTAAAGATACTAGTGGCCTTCGCCCGCTACGCTTGTCGGTTTAGACGGACAGACGGGCATTAAATAGTTTAATTGCTTATTAAGTAAGGGCATTAAATAGTTTAATTGTAAGTATTAAATAGTTTAATACTATTAAAATGCATACCAAACGATCTGACAATATATAAGTATGCAATGGAATACTTTTGTGTGGCCCTGTAAATCAATAAGAAATATTATTTGTATCACATATTGTACAGAATATATATTATAGTAAATACTTCATAGATGCATATCAACTTTATTATGTTCGAAAGAGTGTAAGACCATTAAAATGCACTTGAAACTTTTTTCCCCATTGACCGTAATGTATCGGAATCCTTTTGATTGTCCCTGTAATTGAACTATTCATCCGATTTTGATAAAATTTTAAATGACTCGTCAAAATTATCTAATAATTATATATTTTAAGTTTCAAACGATTCGGTTGGGTAGTTTTTGAGTTGTTATATGCGGACGAACGGACAGACGAATGGGCAACTCGGGATCCCGGGATATTTTCCCTTCAATTCAAATTAAATGCGACGTTTCTCCGGGATCGGAGGAGATAGCGTCACATACATACATACATACATACGGTCGGATTTTAATAGTGTAGATTTAACTCAGATGAAATATAGTTCTAAGTATATATTCCCAGTGGCGTAACTAGATTTATTATTTCGAAGGGGGCTGAGATATAGTAAAAGTTTCTAAGAGGGAATCATAAAGAAAATTAACTTTTCCGCTTTAAATAGATTTATATCATAGCAGGTAATGCGTATATTACACACAATCTGGTAAGATTGAATCGCACGGGACTTCAAAAAACTTCATTTTTAACAGGTTTTTTCTTAACTACTATAATTTTTATGACGTGTAATGAGATCTTGTGTATAACAGAAACTTGGATGAGTTATTTTGAGTTCTTTTGTAGCGAAATAACACTTTTTATTAACGAAAATTTGCTTAAAACAGAATGTTATTGCGCTTCCTATAAATTCTATCTTAGCAGATTTCACTAGATTTTGATAAACTTCCGGAATTACATTTTATATTTTTTACAAATTTCGCCATAACCTCATCAGCCCACCCCCTTGAATACGCCACTGCTTATTCCCTTAAGGTTGTTCTAAAACCAAAAAGGGCAACTTTGTGACACAAGTTTTAATTCCTTTTTGCTCGGAAATGCATGAAAATAGCAGGTGTTGTTATTCAGAAACTATCTAATAGAACTCAGTTTTTGTGCAAACGCAATAGATATTTCATAACAAGCCATCAAAATTGAAGTTTTAAACCTTATTTTTCGACGAAAGCAGAAAAAACCGTCAACGAAAGGTAGAAAATCATGTGATCGCGTGATCAAAACAGCTTATAACGCGGTAGGTAATTTAACTATCATAAAATGGAAAACTGAATTCGATTCGAAAGTGCTTACATAGCCAGACTGTCCAATTTTATACTTTTCCGTTAGAAAATGAATTTGTTAATGTGTCAAAACGTTTTGCGCTTATCGAGCAAAGCAGTTGAGAACAAACACCCTTAAAATGTATCAATTTGATATACGAAATAAAGAATATCTCAGCGGTTTTATAGTAGTATTTACATCTATTGGTAATAGATCGTATACAGCTTAAAACGAAAAAAATAAAATTGGCTCTAAACGAATACTTTCAAAATTAGTATGAGAATAGTGGAGGGAGGGAGGAAATCGAATGTGATTGTGTCACGGCAGTGCTTTCGATACCAAATAACCGACAACAGACAAACAGAATAAAATATAGAAAATTCTTCTAGAACACTTTAATCTTTTGACAGCCGGTAGACGTAAAATAAACATGCTATTTTTGCATAATGTAGAAAACAATATTTACGTATATCAACGTTTTCCTCTTTTTTTTTTTTTTTTCTAACAATTTGGAGAATGGTTATTTTTGTCCATCCAGAATAGAGATATCTGAAATCTTATGATGTACAGATTTTATTCATTTTCTGATTGGTCCATGTTTAATGTCCAGAAAAGAAATACTTCTATTGTCACGATGCCAAAAAAATATATATATATATATTAAAATTACAAATAATAATAATAACACTTTTTTTTTTTTTTTTTTTTTTTTTTTTTTTTAAAGATACAGTTTTTAAACAAATTGCGTTTAAAAGTACTTCTTTTTTCCCTATATAACGGCATAAAAATTGAAAACGTGCGATTTTTAGAAGATTAAAAATTCTCAGTACCGAAAATTGTAAAACTGAAATTTATTTTAAAATGTGTTTATGATTTGTCCAGGAATATTAATGTTTAATCCATGGCATACCACTTTTTGATCATCATAAAAATGGTGTTCATTATTATTATTTTTTTTTTAAATATGGGATTATTCTATAAATATAAAATTTTAGTCTTTGAAAATATTTTCTCCAAATAGTCGTTGCAATTCGTTAAATTACGATTTTTTTTTATGTTTTTGTTTGTTTATTTATTTATTTTTTCTTAATCAAAACATTATTTTCTTTATGTGTTACGATTAAAATACAGATTACTATAATTTATAATTAAAATTAAATTAACATTTAAATGACACATTTAGTTTATAGAGTATTAAAAATACAGAATTTCCGCGTTTATTGCCCTGCTAATAGCCCTAATTTTAAATTAATGAATTGATTAAAGAATGACTAATATTAAGATGTATTAAGATAATTTTGAATTGAAATAATCTTATAAAGGCACATACATGAATAATAATCAAAGAGCAATAATCATGTTAAAAAGCAATATCAATTTTTATTTAACATCATATGCCATGGTGATAATGGTAAAACATCAGCAGAAGTAAAAGTAATTGATACGTTACATAAATTGTTAAATTTCACAATCTACGTAATCTAAATTAAAGTAAACCATAATTACTTTGTGTTTATATATTCTGTTTTGAATAAATCATTTATAAATATCTCATACTATTCTAGCTATAAATATGAAAAATTAAAGTTTCCACTGAAAAATAAACAAAAATATCACTGATGACCCGGACGTGATTTGAACACGCAACCTTCTGATCTGGAGTCAGACGCGCTACCGTTGCGCCACCGAGTCATACTCAGCAGAGGATAAATCTTTTATAAAACAAAACTCTTGTGTGCATAAATTTTCATTTGATGAAAATTCTATTTTTTAAAGTAGAATTTTTTCTTTTCCAATTTGATATTTTTATGGCTCTCAAATTCCCCAAACACTAATATATGATATGTCAATATATATATTATAGGGCATAGTATACGTATTACTACAATTTATTTTAATATTTTACTAGATTCAAAAGAGAAATTTAATAAGTTTATCTCTTTTTTCCGAATTTTTTGCAGTGTTGAGTGTAGATTTTTTATTTTCTTTCGTGTCAAGGGAAGAGGTGCTTGCTCATTGCTGTTATCGTATATGGTAGGGCCCGTTTTCATTAGGAAAAATGTTTTTATCTCTTCAGGGAGGAAATTATTTGCTTATACGTTTTTTTCATAATTTGTAATTAACTGAAGTTTTTAACTAAACAATTAATTTTAACAAATTGTGATTCGAACAAACTGTGTCAAAAGCTTGTTCAAAAGCCTTCGAAAAAAAAAATCTCACCGCATTTCTAAATGTGCACTTTGTGCATACATAAAGATAAAAAATAAGTGTATCATTTAGCATCCATCTTTTCTCTGAAAAGATTTTTCCCCGAATTTTCTATCATTCGCATGCAAGTAATTTAAAAAAGACACAGATATGTTTCTTTTTAATCGTTACCCCAGTCTGTTAGATTGAATTTATCAAGTTCAGTAAAAGAGCAAGGCCTTAGCTAAAAGTAAATAATAGGAGGAAGGAACAAAAGAATGTAGTTGGGGGAGGGGTCATTTTTTTTTTCTCCTCTCTGACGCAGAAAGATAAATTAGTGCATATTCAATTGAAGGTACTATGTTTGGTATTAAACTGTTGTAATAACTTTATTTTATGCTAACACATTCACTGCCGCTCACACGAAAGTGATATTGGGACGACGTTAAGGGGCCATTCACGCGCCAGCGCGTGATGTCCAATAGCCTTTCACGCCAGGGTCGTGACGACCCGGTGTGCGAAGTGTGCGGCGCACACAGGCGCCGAAGTAGTAAAGGCGCCAAAGATTTCAGTTGAAGAGAAAGTACTTTAAAAAAATCCTTAATGTTATTAACCTAAAATGTATCTCAATTTCTTAACATCTGAATTAAATTTTATAAATTTACCTAAGACAAACTTTTTATATATATATTTTTTTTATTATTATTTATTTACTTTGTTTTATTCGACTTCTGTGTTTCCTAATAAGTTAATTTAGACGTAGACCAGTCCAACATTTCAATAAAAAGAAGCGCACCTCATGGAGTTGCAAACGATGAAAGGCGCCAGGTTGTTGAAAACATTCAACATTTATCTCACGGTAGTAGTGTTAAAGCCTAGTACAGTTTTATTACCACAAGAACTAAATTTCACTCTTTTTTTTAAATAACAATCTTCTCCTTGTTGCAGAGGTCCTGTTATAAATAAAATGAAAATTATTATTCGGAAATATTGGTAAAAATTTTCTCTGTAATAATAAGCCCATGAATAGCGGTAGACTGAAGCGTCATAAGCGTCTTCAGTCTGGCCTCAAGCCCGATGTAGCAGTCAAATGCCGATCTCTAATCTGGATATGTTACATTTCGGTATTGTTGTTTTTAAACCAACATCGCTATTATACTAACCTCTGTTATACCAACCACTATTATACTTATTCATAATTATATCCATAAAAATATCATATTTTATCAGCTACGTGTAAATTTTTATATCGGCACAGCTGTTGTCTTTATTCTGCCGGCTCGGCTCGACTCATTTGAAAGTTTATTTTCATTTTTCTAGACCGGGTACGGACACGCACAGACATCTACCCTGATTACAGAAACAACTTAAAACCTGAAATATTATGGAGTGTGCTGTGCATAAGCCATAATATTATCATTGTAAAGATTTTACTTTCGAGAGACTGACCTCAGTTATAAAACAAATTTCAATTGGTAAGCATCAACCGTTTGTGACAATTTTGGCATTCCATGTCGAAGGTCTAACACTAGGCGGTCGAAGCAATATACTTTTTCACCGCTTCTACAAATGATCACATTTGTAAAGATTATTATTTATTTGGCCAAAAATTATACGTCTTTTAGGACCACAGACTTTCGAGCAGTACAAATACTTTTTATCTATACTTCTTGTACTCTGGACATATCATCCTGACGGAAGCAAAACTTTTGTTAAGGAGAAGGGGATTGAAAAAAATAGGCTAAATTTGGCCATAAACGTCCAAAGATTCTTACTCTTGCAAAGATTCAGAGGGACGGTCTTTCCTTGTACATCTTTCATAGGGTTCGTATTCAATCATAGACTGAACAAATGTAACTGTGATGTTCATTTTAATACAAAACATAAAATTCAAAGTATTGAAATGGCAGCTCTTATTAGCTCTACATATAACCGTAGACGCTTGTGAGACTAGAATGGCAAAATTTTTAATTTAGACATAAATAAGTTAGCAGCTAATATGGTCACTGTATTACGAAAAAAATATATATAGATATATGAAATAAGAGTTTTAAATTATTTGTCTTTATCTTACTATCCGACCTGCCCGGCAAAAAATAATATTCTTAATCTTTAACTGATGTGACAGAAATTCTCATACAATTACTGTGTAGCAGTCTGTGAGACCGCTCCATCGAAAGATGAATAAAAGGCGCGATTAACTCTAAGGATGATGTTTTTATACTAAACTTTATGTACAGGGCTGTCATATGTAAAATTCACATACTCAAAAGTCTTTACTGATAGTATTTACTAAAGTTCCAAATTAAACAAAATTTCGGTAGTCTTTGTACTTAAACTGAAAGTTACAAGCTAACCCTTTGCACTCGAGAGGTGACTCTCACTCACAACTAGAGTTGCCAAGTGTCTCTCATAAATCGGGACGCCAGTTGCTTCGGACACCTCTAATATCTAAAAGTTTATTTCGCCATCTTTTATCGCAGACTATTCGGCCATTAGATAAAGCGAAGAAAATTAGTTTAAGATACTGGTGTCCAGAGCATTTAGAGCACCCATTTACGCGGGGCACTAGTGGCCAGTGAGAATCACCTCTCAAGGGAAAAGGGTTAAACTATAAAAATCCCTGTCGGCTGGGCCTATAGGTGGAGGTAGATTTCGAAAAGTGCTCATTTCAACAACAATATATATATATATATATGATTAGAGATAAACCCAGTTTAATAACTTCATTTGGCCGTTTATGAAAAATTTTTAATTTCATTTTTCTGCAAAAACTGGTTTTATCAGAATCATCTTAAGAAAAATTCAGCTCAAATGCCCATTTTGACAACATATTTTGAAATAAATTCTGAATTTATTAAAAAAATCGACCAAAACAGTACATTATATAGATCCTAAATAACAAAAAACTGTCAGTTGAATGCATTTGAGAAAAAAATTGAATTTAAAAATGAGTCGTAAAATAACCGATTTGTTGTTTGAATACATCCTTAATTCTTTAATCATGATTGCTTCGGAAAATTTTGTGCGAAATGATTGCACTTTGACAGTATTTTTAAAAATATATTCTATCTTTATCAAAAAACTGACCAATGCGTCACAGTATATAGTTCCTAAATAAGAGGATCTGTAAATTGGATGCGTTTGAGAGCGAAAATGGATTTTAAAACGAGTCATAGAAAATGCAATTTGCTATGTGAAAACTTCCTTAAATTTTCAAATCACGATGACTTCGGGAAATTCTGTTCGAAATACTCTTTTTGGTAGCCTTTTTCGAAATATATTCTGTCTTTATCAAAAAACTGATCAATGCATCACATTATATAGTTCCTAAATAAGAGGATCTGTAAATTGGATGCATTTGAGAGCAAAAATGGATTTAAAAACGAGTCAGAAAAAAACGCAATTTCTTATTTGAACACTCCCTTAAATTTTCAGACACGATGACTTCGGGAAATTCTGTTCAAAATACTCTTTTTGGTAGCCTTTTTTGAAATATATTCCGTCTTTATCAAAAAACTGACCAATACATCACATTATATAGTTCCTAAATAAGAGGATCTGTAAATTGGATGCGCTTGAGAACAAAAATGAATTTAAAAACGAGTCAGAAAAAAACGCAATTTCTTATTTGAATACTTCCTTAAATTTTCAGTCCCGATGACTTTTGGAAATTCTGTTCAAAATATCCTTTTTGGTAGCCTTTTTTTAAATATATTCTGTCTTTATAAGAAAATTGACCAATGCGTCACTTTATACAGTTTCTAAATAAGAGGATCTACCATTTGGATGCGTTTAAAATCAAAAATGAATTTAAAAATGAGTCAGATTATAAGCAATTTGGATTTGAGGTTTTTTTTCTCCAACTCCTATTTTTGTTTAATTTCTTTTTGCTATACGAATTGGTCCTAAGAAAAACTTGTCAATGTAAAAGTTGTAGCTATTTTTGAGAAGATGTAAAATAAATTTAATCAGATTTGATAGCTTAAAAATTGACGGAGTTATGGATTTTTCTCTTTTTTCACTGCCCTTTTTCTTTTCGTTTTTAATTTTTTTTCATCGGTAAAAGTTGGTCCTATCAAAAACTTGTAAGTACAAAAGGTTTAGATAATTTTAAGAACATTTACAAAAAGTTTAGTTGGACTTGATATCTTGAAAATTGACGAAGTTATGAATTTTTTTCTCTCAAAACCCCTGTTTTTTTCGCCCTTTGAGCCCACTTCTAAGTTTATCAAAAATCTGTCATGCATAAACTTTTGTCCCATTTTTAAGAAGTAATATAAACTTTAAACCGATTCGATATATACTTTAATTAAGAAGTTATGGCGTTTTTTCGGTTTTCACAAAAACGCCCCATATTCCGACCCCCTTGGTCCGATTTTTCCCATTAGGGGCCGTCCATTAATCATGTGATGTTTTTTTGGCATTTTTAACCCCCCCCCCATCCCCCTTGGTGATACATGGTGAGGTTCAAGACTACCCCCCCCCCCCCTCCCTATTCTATATCACGTGTATTTTTTAGTACCTACAAAGAATCTTAATTTTTTTAGAATATCTATTATAAAATACAGGTTCAAGTATCATCAAATTTTATTATAGAAAATAAAAAAAACTACAATAATAACCTTAAGAGGTAAACAGAAAGGTTGCAAGTGGTTTTGCACTGACATAAAAATAATGAAAGAAATGCGAAAAACTTTTTTGTAGTTCATAAACATAATTTAATTTACAATGTCCTCAGACCACGGATTAGCAAGACTTTCTTCAACACTAATAACTGGATAAGCATCTTGCAAGTTAGTTGTAGGCACAGTGCTTTGTTGAAGATTAACATCGGTTTCATCAAGCCACTCGGCATCATCATTTTCGCGCACTACGCAGAGAATCTTTCTCGATCTACCATTCGTTCGTCGCGTGAGGATGCAAGAAGGACGGACATTGTGCATCTCTAGACTATTATTGCTCGGATTCAGTTGCTTGTGACAAGAATTCAGATGTGCTTTAACTGTTGTTTTTGTACAGAAGTACAATGCACACTGCTGGCATGTCCTTTCCAAAAGTATGTGATCATACAAACAGAATAACTGACACTGACAAGCTGAGTCCGGCAGGCGCTTGTCGCAGCTCGCGGGAACTTCACTTCGTTCGTTGTTGGCAACGGTGAATCAAGGTCATACTACAAGCCGCTTTCGACTTTGTACGCGTTTGACGAAAAAATAAATACACGAAACGCCGCTTTTCGGTTCAGTATCGTGCGTTTGCCGAAAAAATAAATACTCGTGATATATTACTACACCCCCCTCCCCCCTTGTGATTTTTCGTGATTTTTTTATGGACCCCCCCTCCCCTTCTCGAGCCTCGCATGATTAATGGATGGCCCCTTAACGAACTTAGCCGAGATTTTATCCCCTTTGATTTTATGTACCAGTTTGGTGGAGATTTGTGAAGAATTATAGAAGTTATCGTGTCCATAAAAAAGTGAGATATATAGATAGATAGATAGATATATAAACTGGTGCGATTGCAATAGGTAGTATTTTATACGAAATCTACCTAAAAATTCACGCAGAGTAAAGACAAACGTCTTTCTTTTATTAACCTTTAACTGGTGTTGCCGGTCTCACAGACCACTGCTTTTTCTCGATTTTTATAGTTTAACACTTAACTTACAGTTCAACTACAAACACTATTGAAATTCTATTTCATTTGGACTATAGTACTATCAGAGATTTTTGAATATGTGAATTTTAATGATAACATCCCTATACATAAAGTTTAGTACAAAAACATAATCCAATGAGTTAACTTCGCTTTTTATTCACCTTTCGATGGCGCGGTCTCATAGATTGCTTCACTGTAGTTGTGTGAGAATTTCTGTCTCATCAGTTAAAGGTTAATATAGATATGCAAATTAGAGATGACAAACAACTTTATTCTATTAGAATGGATGCAGTCTAATGTTATTGTAATGTGTTATTTTCTTTGGTACAATGGAATTTTGCCGTTTAATGTAGGATTCTGATGCAGACAGATTTTATTTTAACGGGCTTTATTATGTTTCAAATTTTATTTATATATATGCCAATCTTCCTTATTTTTCAAATAATTTAAACATGTTTTGAATCAGAAATTTATTTAATAAATGAAATAAAATACGAACCCTGTTGAAACAAGACGCTTTTTATTAAACAATTTTCTAGTTCAAAAAACTTTATTTGAACTGGAACTCTAGCAGGATGCAATTTATGCATCTATAGATACTGACAGAGTTTTTTACTAGGTTATACCAAAAGTTTCTTTTGTTTTTTGCCAAAATATAACCCCTTCAAATTTCGAAAACAGCGTGATTTTACTAAAGAATATACTATTCTGTTCAACAAGCCTTCTCCTATCTTTCCAGGAATCTTATAATGCCTTCTTTCCAAAACAATTTTGATTTGGTTCCATAATGCTAACCGAGATGACTTTTTTATGTCATTCAAACAATTAAAATTTTTTGTGAAAAGAATTTTTGTGAGAGAAAAGCAAATAGTCGACGGAGCAATGTCCGAAGAGTAGGGAAGTGGATCAGGATAGTTCTGTCGAACGCAAGCTATTTGTTCTCCCATTTATAGAGTGTCCGAAAAAAACAATTCATGTGCTATTTTTTAATTCAACTGGCACTACTTTCTGAAAATAAAAATATTTTACTCACACCTTGACAAAATTTCAAAATAAAAATTAGTACAAAACGGTTTAAAAAAAAAAATACTGGTGCGAATAGAATATAAAAATAGTTAATGGCGGCCAACCTGTTGGAGTGTAAAATTGTAGACAGCGTTTTCAACAAGAAAGATCCTTGTATGAAAAGATTGGTCTTCATAGATGAAAGTTGGATACTTTATAACAATCAAGAATACAAACAAGCCTGATCTAGCTAGGATAAAGATCCCATTCCTCTGGCTAAAGCCGGACTTCTATAGAAGAAAGTTTTGGTATCTATTTGGTGAAAATTGGATCTATTACAAAAAACCAGATCATCAAGTATGAAAATTTCTTTTCGCAACTGGACGAACAGAAGGCAGCAATTGCCAGGAAACACCCCCAAATTAGCAAACAAACGAGGTATTATCTTCCATTATGATAATTGCATTCACATGTATCTTTGACAGTCCGAAACAAACTCCTTGGATTCAATTGAGACATTCTGACCCATCCTCCCTACTCTCCGGTCATTGTTCCATCCGACTATTATTTGTTTCTTTCTGTCAAATATTCTCTTTGAAAGACATAAAAAATTACTTCGATAAGTATTTTGCTATCAAATCAAAAACGTTTTCGAACTATGGCATTATTAGACTGTCAGAAAGATTGAAAGTTTATTCAACAGATTTTCACAAACATGTCGCCACTATCGAAATTTCCTTGGTTTGATTTTTGTAAAAAAAGCAAGTGACGATCTAATATAAAGTTTTATTTTCGAATGTGGGGGGGGGGGGAGGGATATAAGGCGCCAACTGAAATTCTGCACACAGGCGCTGGATACTGCTGGCACGCCCCTGTTTCAGGCGCTGGCGCGGGAAAATCTTTCACTGATTCTTTGTTATAAAAATTAAATCGGCTTCCGGAAAAAAACCCACTTCTACAGTGCGGCATTAACCATCATTTCCTCTTCAAGTAAGCGGCAGCGAACGTGTTAAGAAAATAATATGACAATGAAGAATTCGAGTGTATAACTGGGGCAAAATTAAACATCATGTAAGCTTCAAATGTGCAAATAGAATGAGCTAGTGTTGAAAAAAAAACACTTATTTTATTTACAATTTAATAATTCTGCAAAACTGTTAAAGGGTCTCAAAACTAAATTAGATTTTTGAACAGTTTTTAATTTGAAATTTCTGAACAGAAACTCATTTAGTGGCTTTGGAATCTTTTCCAGGGGGGGAGCCAAAATATTTTAGGGGGGCTGAGCTGCCCGTATCACCTTTTTAGCTAAGGCCCTGTAGAAGAGACTGCTACTTCTGTTTTCAACTCATACAATTATTGGTTCTCTCACTCACAAGGGAACCACTTTTGGTGTTGCTAGCACCTAACATTCAGACCTGGTGTATTTTGTAACCCTATGCATAAAAGTTAGAGAACCGATAAAAAATTTCAATTAAAATTATATACAGGGGTTGGACAAAAATATGGAAACACCCTTTGAAATGCATGTTTGAAAAGAAAGATTGATTATAATGAACTATGATGATGGCACTGGAGTTTTCGCCTACTGACGCCACCTATACAACTTCGTAAAATCGCTGCACCGTTCTGTCGTTGTTGGAGCACTGTTATGTGAGATTATCATTGCATTATGTCAGATTTAACAGACTTCGAACGTGGACAAATTGTTGGCACGCGTATGGTGGGTGCTTCCGTAAGCAAGGTAGCCGAGGTTTTTAGTGTTTCAAGAGGTACTGTGTCGAAGATTTATTCCGCATATTTGAAATGCGGAAAAAAAATCATCCGCTAAATCACAGCGTGGACGAAAGTGTGTGCTGAGTGATCGTGACAGACGATCATTAAGGAGGATTATCGCGAAAAATAAGCAGTCCACAGCTGCAAAAGTTACTGCTGAAATGAATATCGTGTTACCAAATCCTGTGAGTACCAAAACAATTGGAAGGGAGCTTCATAAATAGGGAGTTGCTGGCCGTGTTGCAATTGAAAAGCCGTCCATCACTAATGCTAATGCCTGTAACAAGAAAAAGTAGTGTTTAAGTCATAAAGCCTGGACTATCGAGCATTGGAAGAGCGTAATAAGGTCTGATGAGTCTTCTTTCACATTGTTCGCCACTTCTGGCCGAGTTTATGTCTGGAGAACGCCATCTCAAGCCTATAATACAGAATGCTTGTTGCCAAGAGTGAAACATGGCGGGGGTTCGGTGATGGTTTGGGCAGCTATATCGTGGTTCTCTTCTGGCCCCATGATAACTCTGTAAGGGCGTATTACTGCTCAGACTTATGTGAACATTTTGGTCGATCAAGTCCATCCAATGGTACAAGCTTTGTTCCCTAATGATTATGGTATCTTCCAAGACGACAACGTCGCCGTTCACACAGCTCACATTGTCCAGGACTAGTTTTCTGAGCACGAGGATGAATTTTCGCCTCTCCCCAGGCCACCAAAGTCATCAGACTTGAATATTATCGAACCTTTGTGGTCTACATTGGAGCGGAAAGTGCGTTCTCGCTATCCACCGCCAACATCGTTATCTGAACTTGCCATCGTTTTGCACGAATAATGGTACAATATGCCCTTGGCAAACACACAGAAACTGTATTTATCCATTCCGAGAAGACTGCAAGCTGTTTTGAATAACAACGGGTACCGTACACAATACTAGGAGAGTAAATGTGTTTTTTTAAGGTGTTTCCATATTTTTGTCCAACCCCTGTATATATATATATATGTATTACTTTAATTTTTTTTACTATTGAATTTTTACTTGTTATTTCAGGACAAAAGTGAGTTAAATTGCCAAATACAGAGCTACGAAGTTTTCATTTGCCTTATTTTGGGATATAACATTCGGCTAGGGCTGCCATAAAATTGTGCTTTTGAAAATACGTCCCCGCCAAAAATTTGAATATAATACCGTAATTTTTCAAAATCAAATTCGTAGCTTTTTGAAGGAGTTTTTAAGCTTTTTTCAATATTTTATATTTATTATTAAGTAATTTATATTTGTAAATGTTTTTCTTATTTAAAAAAAAAACTATGTCAATGGTCTGGTAAGTGGCCTCGAAAATAGCTTTTTCAAAAAGCTATGCTGCTGCAAAATATAAAAATTAGTCGTTGGAGGGCCACCGTAATACTTACGCATCATGGATATGCATAATATAAAATATGAAAATAAAACATGCGTAAACTGCATCGCAAATGCAAAATAAAATGTAAACGTATATTTAAATATTTTCAACACGTAGTAATGCTCTATTGGTGAATTGTTGATGAACCAATTTTGACAAATTATATAAAACGCCAAATTACTCAAGCAATATCGAAATACGCAAAAGAAACATCTTTATAACTCCAAAAATAATAATCATATTAACCAACAGTTTACTGCACCGGATTAAGCGTCTCATTTCCAATTAAAATAAATATTTGAATTGAAATTTGAATGAAATACAGGTTTATAAAAAATCGAAGAATGCGAAAACAAGAATTACAATTTTCTCGGCCAGATTTAGACAGCTCCACAGAATAAACCGCAGGTAAAGGAACTCCCTATAACGATGGGTACATAGATATACTATTATTTTAACATAATCAAACTGATTAGTAAATTTATCATACGAAAACATGCTATTGTATTACCGGACATTATATTTAATCCCTGCAGCTTTTAAAGCACGATGGCTTAGTTTATCATTTTTCAAACGTTGCCGTAAAAATTGCAATACAACGTTACGGTCTTTATTATTAATTTCCTTCTTTAGGATATTTTCTAAACTATTATTCATAATTACAATTATCTTCCACTTTTTAATTAGATCGAGTCATATATTTCTTATTCCCATTACCTCACATTATACCGTGTTGTAGTCATTGTAGTATAATTTTACTGGTGTTTATCTGCTAAACCAACACCCCTATAGTCCCTTTAATATAGATTTTTTCTTTATCCTTACTTATTTAAAATAGTGTGATATTGATAATGTAAAGGATAACGAAATATTCTATTTCTAAATTAAATCACATTTATTTAGAAATCCAAAACTCAACTCTAATGCAGTTTTGCCTTTTATAAAAATTTGTATTTTAAGTCCTTTTTAGTGTATTTTTTAAACAATAAGCAATCCTCTTAATAACTTTCGTTTGTCAAAAGTTCGCCCCCCCCCCTTTTTTTTTTAAATCGGTAAATTTGTATAACTCTGTTGACAAACCTCTATATTGTTCCTAGTTGTGCTAAAAAAAAAAAAAAAATTAAAACCACAATTAAAACAAAAATTTTATTTAAATGGAAATAGAAAAATAAGATAAAGGACTTATAACAATGAAAATAATCTAGTTCAAGAAGAGTAAATACAAATCTAATGTAAAATAAAATTGAATAAAATAAGATTTTCTTTTTTTAATATTAAAATTTTTAATATTAATAATTTTTAATATTTAAATTACAACTTATATTTATCGGAAATGGCAATTATTTACTTGATTACACATTAGAAATCAATACATTTTAGAGAAATCCGATTTTATTCGAATGTTTAATTAAATGAGAAAGTAAACACTATTGCTAAAAATTTTGAAAATTACAAGAAATGCAACTTCAATGTGTGAGCAGCTTGTGTAAATTCATATTATGGAAGTGGGAAGTCGGTCTTCGCGATCGGCCATTTTGTAGCGGTGTGAAGGCCTTGATTATAGGGGGTGTTGGCTAAACTGCATCGGAAATTATTGATGACTCTACCTACTTGAAATGTAGCTATTAATTTGGGACAAAATTTCCGATCTAAATGTATAGCAACTATTTTCGGATGGATGTAGTATGTTTTTCCAATGCAAATTACATTTTTTTTTTTTTTTCGTAATTTAACAAATAGATATTATATTCTCATAAGCTCATTCTTAACACACGTTAATATTTACTATAAATTACACATAAAAAAGGTTATTTATTGAAAATACAAAAAAAGTCATACCTAAGTTTTTTATATATTCAAAATATTAAAACAGGTGGCAAAATGTACAACAATTTTGTTTCTAAGAGAAATTTAATCATGTATTTGTTGAAAGGCATTTCAGTACTTCTGCAGTCTAATTGATGTTCTTACTACATTTTTCAAACAAATTTATTCTGAGAACACCAATAAAACTAATTTCAATGCAGCAATTAAACAAGTAAATAAATAAATTGAAATTGGGTGGCAAGAGTAATCAAATTATTGGGTAGGATCGCGTCTCACAGGTCCGCATAAGTTGGCGTCACTGTATCAATTTCAGTACGTTTGAAATAGTGTGGCATTATTAAAGTACACAGTAAACAATTTTGCCCCATAGACCGAACGGAATTCTTTAGCGTGTCCCTGCAAATGAACTATAAAAGCTACACACTTCTTTTTTAAATCCAAATGAGCCAAAGTACAGCTCAATAACATATATCAGTTGCATAGCAATCCAAATATGTTGATGAGAGTTAGAGCACGGACAGACGGCAGACAGACAAACCGAATTTATAAAGATTTTCAAATTTGTTAAAAAGTGCTATAAAAGAAAAGTCAGAAACCCGGAGAGAGGAAACTACTTATCGTGCCCCAGATAAATGTCACCTCAGCGTAAAATAAATAAATAAATATAAAGGAAATCTTAAATTGACAAGAAAAAAATTGTCAAATTTGACACCAGTAGATAATTATTTAATTTACGGAAAATATCTGCGACTTTTCATTAAAACAGTTTTTTTCTGTAATAAATATAGATTTTTTTTTCTGTAAAAACTACCAAATCCAGCTTCTTTTTAGTAAAATGCTGTTTTATTTCAATGTTTTTTTCTATAAAAATTATATATATATATATATATATATATATATATATATATATATATATATATATATATATATATATATATGGGCTGTTTAATAGCATTTTTTACAGCGCCTTGTCAGTATCCTCAAGCTCAAAATTTTATGCTGCCCATCAAGCCTACTGACAAATTCGAGTTTCGAATATCCTTGGTTAACCGAGCTCCTTTACATCGTTAAATGAAAGAATTGCCCTCATGGCCTTCTTAATGGATAACAATCACGTTCAATAAAATCGTTCCGAATAGCACACAGTACGAAATTGAAGAAGATGTCTTACTAATGGTGGCTATAAAGCTAATATCTGTTATCCGTTCTTCACGCGAGATACATACATCATGATATATAGGGTGACGATAGCGAAATATTATTCTCGAATATAAATGTAATTCTAAGTGCTGACAAATCAACCATGTGTCTTGAACTGCCTTGAAGTTCATGTAAATTTATGCTTTCCAGTATATGTTTAAAATAGCATGCGCACAAAAAAAAGGAAACAAAATGTTAAGCCTGCAAACTTTTATTTCTTTTTGAACAATAATAAAAAAAAAAAGGTTTTTAAATTTTTTGCTTACCCTATCAAGTGTTTGAAATCGCTCCCTTAATTAATCACATCCATTGTTGAATTCAGACACTTTTCTCAAGGGGGGGGGGGGGAGGGAATTTCTGTGACTCCGGGAGGGGTATTATAGAGTTCCGAGGAGGTAATTGCACTTTTTGACCATTGAAAACACAAAATCTCAAATCTTTCGTGGGATCATTTCATTGCTCTGGAAAAGGGATGTCCTCGGCGGGCCACACCCTGATTTTAACACTGGTCACATCAAATGCGGATTTCATTAAAATACATTAAAATAAGTAAGTACATCAAGTAAGATATCATTAAAATACACCGCAAACGATTTTTCCTCATAGACCTAAACGGAATTCTTTTGAATATCCTGTAAATGAACCGTAAATGCTATACACTTCATTTCCAATACCACATATGCCATAATGATACCCAATAACACCTACAAATTGCATGGCAGTCGAACTGCATTTACGCGAGTCAAAGCACGGACAGACCATTACACCGAATTAATATATATTTTTCAACTAATGTTGGAAAATCTAACAAGTTGGATATTGCACGTAAAGCGTAGCAAATGAGGTGCGTTCGTTGATAACGAAGTTTTAAAACGTTCAGATCTTGCTGATATAGTAGAGCGTAATGTTTTAAATTTCAAACGAGTAAAATGCATTTGAAACTTTTCCCCATTGACCGTAATGTAACGGAATCCTTTTGATTGCCCCTGTAATTGATTTATACATCCGATTCTCATTAAATTTGAAATGACTCGACAAAATTACGCAATAATTATATGTTTTAAATTTCAAACGATTAAAATGCATTTGAAACTTTTTTCCCCATTGACCGTAATGTAACGGAATCCTTTTGATTGTCCCTGCAATTGATCTATCCATCCGATTTTCATAAAATTTGAAATGACTCGACAAAATTATGTAATAATTATGTATTTTAAATTTCAAATGATTCGGTTGGGTAGTTTTTGCGTTGTTATATGCGGACGGACAGACAGACAGACAGACAGACGGACAGACAGACGGACAGACAGACAGACGGACGGACTGAGCGACAACAATAGGTGCTACGTATTTACATAATTACGAACGCACCTAAAAAAGAATCATTTCAATCATAAAAGAAAGAGAGAGAGAGAGAAAAAGAGTGTTTTCAATTTTGTAAACCAGGGATGTAGTAGAGGGTATACGCTGTATATTTTCTCGATTTTTAAACGAGCCCCAGTATACCCTCTGTTTCACAAAAAAGCTTATAATATGCACATTGTAAGGTATACCCTCTGCCTTGAGCGTATACCCTCTTCTTAGTGCGTATATCCTCTGTTATTTTTACGACTACACCCCTGTTGTAGACCCAGTAAGTGGTGCAAATTAGGGCTATGGAAGGCCGCGGACATGATTTGTCAGACTCTATGTCTGAAAGGGCGCATTTCTTTTGAGGAAAATTAATATTTTTATCAATAAATTATTTATATGTTCTGTACGGTTATAACAACACACCACGTATCCATAGTAGCTTATATTCAATTGCAGTTACTGTTTTAATGAATAGTCAGTGACGTCACTTTCTACGTTTGTAGAAGAATGACCCATCAATAGACGGTTAAGATAATCGAAATTGAGAACAAAATAAAATCTGTGATAATTCAAATGCGTCAAACTCGTTCCATTTTAGCAGAGGAAGTTCATCTTATCAGTTGAACTGGTCAGTGATGAAGAGCTAATTATAAACAGAATTTATCGCGAAGCGTTATTTACTGAATGCTCCTGAGCATATAAGGAATACAAATATTTTTACGATAGCTGTTTGGCTAGATAAAAAAAATTGCAAAAGACATTAAATATTTTTTTCAGATTAAAATAAGAGAAATAAAGAGGGAAAAATCATGTATCAGAAATATATTATAAAAGCTTTCCAATCATAACACAATATTAGAAGATTTTATTTGAATACATAATTGATTTTTTTTAAAGAAAAGGAGTGATTGTTTTCTAGGTGCTTAATTATATAAATACGCAGCACCTATAATCGTCTGGTCTATCCGTCTGTCTGTCCATCTATCGCATATAAATAGAGCAAAAGCTACCCTACCGAAGGCTTTGAAATTTAAGATACAATCATTGCAGAATTTTGTCGAGTCATTTCAAATTTTATGAACATCTAATCAAAACTTAAGTTTTTATATTACTTACCCATCATACATAATATAGGGTATTACTTACCAATCATACGTAATTTTTGATGGATTTATATGTTTCAGATACTGGAGATTCCGAAAAACACATTTTTAGAAAAGAAAAAAAAATCTGTCAGTCCATCTGCGAATCTGTCTGTAAACACTCTATCTTTCGAAGAAATTGAGATAAAAACTTGAAATTCGGTGTGCTTTTAGTATGTAATTATGGAAAGAAACCTATTTAATATCAGAAAGCTCGATTATCTGGAGCTATTTATTTCGGAATCTCGAAATATTCGTTCTGAGGTAAAGTATATAAGAATTTTCGGTTTTTTATTTCTTTTTTTTAAGGAATGTATGTAAAAGACAATAAAATAGCACAGATTTTGTGTCATAAACGAAGTCGATCGGATAACTAGTTGCCGAGATATTTGTAATCCTATTTTCCATACTCTTTGATTTTTCATGAGCCTGTATTTCATTCAAATTTCAATTCAAAGACATATTTTAATTGGATATGAGACGTTTAATCCGACACAGTAAACTGTTAGTTAATATGATTATTATTTTTGGAGTTATTAGGAGGTTTCTTTTACGCAATAATTCGCTATTACTTGAGAAGTTTGGCGTTTTATATAATGTGTCAAAATTGTTTCATCACCAATTCATTAACAGAGCATTACTATATGATAAAAATATTTAAATGTACGTTTAAATTTTATTTGGAAATGGCGATACATTTTATAAATAGTTTACACGTTTTATTTCCATATTTTACATTATGCATATCAATAATGGGGTAAGTATTACGGTGGCCTCCAATAACTAGTTTTTAAATGAAAATCTGCCCTAACGAACTTAGAATTGAGGGTCCTATATAAAATGCATATTTTAAAAAGGATTTTGAAAAAAAAAAGTTTGAACTGTAATTTATAACTGCTTTAAAAAGAAATCAATTTAGACGATTCAACTAAGCGAATACAAAATTTCAGTTCTTTCTGACTACTAGATTTTTAATTATGTTTTAAAATCTACATGCATTGTAATCTGTTTTGATCTGATTAAAAGGAATGGCATAACGAGTTACCAACTTTAAAGATAAAATGTTCATAAAATTTCTAATATGCTGTCAAAATCTTTGACAGCGTCTTGAAATCCTGATTTTTCGTGATTCGAACTCTTGACTTTTGAACTCTCAGTTTTTCAATATTTATATATGTTACTAGTATTACTAAGTTACTACCCCTTCAAAAATGAAGGAATTTCACTTGCATTTCATTTTCATAATACTTCATACAAACAAACAAAATGAAGATTTTATTATTGAAGTATTTCGTTACATTAAGGTTTATGAGAGGAAATGATTTGCGATGGGTTTTAAAACCTTCGCGACCGGAGCCTTTTGCTTAATTTGTTGTCCTTTATCACTGGTTTTTCAAAATAGAAAATTTTCTGCAATTGACTCGCGAAAATGCCTTAATTAAATAATGTAAATTTTACTATTAAAAAAACTGGTACCAATAATAAAGAATTCTGAACATCTTAAGTAGCATGTACACCGGTCGTTTGTGTATTGAGGGTTAGTCATGTTTCACAATTCCAAACGCTTTGAAATATATGCCTTTATATATGTTGCGGCCAAAACCCGAAATTGGCCAATTCCTGAATTGGCCAGCAACGTTAAATAATGACTGGCCAATTCTAGAATTGGCCGGCCAATTCGCGAACTGGCTATATGCAATTGGCCAATTCGCGAACTGGCCAAATGCGATTGGCCAATTCGCGAAATAGATATAGGCACTCAGCTTAATCTTTTCTAACATAGTTGAAAGTGTCTATGAATTCAAATGGTCTAGCCGTCAGTCTGTCCGTGCTCTGATTCGAGTAAAGGTTCCGATCAACTTGTAATTGTCATCTTATTTGGTTTATAAATTAATTTCGTTATTGATAGGGAATTGTGTACTATTTTTGGTTAATTTAGTTCGGTACACAAAAATATTTCGTTTCAATATAATCAATGTGAATCTTTTTTACTGTGCATTTTGATGTTACATTAACTTAATTACAAAAAATTGGTACCCATACATCATAGTTCCAAGGTTGTTGGCCAAGGTTTCCCGGCCAGTTCGCGAATTGGCCGGCCAAAACCCGAAATACGCTATTCATTTCATGTATTTCGGGTTTTGGCCAGGAAGCTTGGCCAGTTCAGGTATTGGCCGGCCAGTTCTAGAATTGGCCAGGCTCCGCGTATTGGCCGCAATATATATATATATATTTATATATATAACACCATTAATTGTAAACAATATGAACATTTGAATTTAATAGAAAAAACCATATTGAACGTGAGGGTATATACATATATACATTTATATTCCTTGTTCATTTAATTTACAGGACACTGAAAAGATTTCGGTAACATTACAATCTCTGGAAAAAAGTCATTTATGATGTATTTATTCATGTTACTCTGTTTTAAATGTATTGAAATTGATATATATATATATCTGAGGTATACTGCCAGTTGGTCTACATGCATTCGCATTAGCATCCATTGTTTATATACAGGAACACACAAAATAATTCTGTTACAATACTATCTATGAACAATAATTGCTTGAAGTGTGTTTTGCCTTGTGTTATGCATTTAGTTATTGAAATTTTTTTCTGAAGTGAAAACTTCTTTAGGTGCGTTAGGCCTTTTTGAGACTGAAAAAAAAAAAAAAAAAAAAAAAAAAAAAACATTGAATTCGCGACACTGTTACCGCAGTCTTTATATTCTGTATATAACAACTTTTTGAAAAGTTATTGGAGTCTAGGCACATTATTTTAAAGTTCTGTCTTTGAGAGCCTCTTCCAGAAAGGAGGAGGCTTGCACCCCCGTCCCTAACATACACTTAAAATGTCGCTCATTTAATCTCTAACATTTTTTACTTAAAAGTATAAGCTACATGGCATCTCCGGGGCTGCATACACCTCCCCCCTCTATCGGTTACTCAGTTAATTTTGCTCATTTCTTCACTTCATTTCAATCTTTAAAAGGCTATAACATTGCTTCTATGGGAGCTACAGCGGAGAGAAAAATTCTAGCATAGCTAACTTTTCCTTGTCGTTTTTTGGGCATTTCGTTTTACCGGTTTTTCCCATAAGGCCATTTTTTGGGGGGGGGGTTCTCATTTTTTTAAGTAACATATCTATTGAAAGCTTATGCTTCATATATTACAAATCTAGCATAAAAAATTTCTCCCGTAATTCCCGTTACGGACCCATAATTGGTTAAAATTTAAATTTCTCAATTTTCTTCGAGGTTTGCTCCAAATCAGCATCTGAAAAAATTCGTGCCAATGTGGTGTGTGTATGACATCTGTGCCATATAAATATTATTCAGTCTTTTTTTAATGCAGTTTTTGTTTGTAAAATAATATGCATTATTTCAAAAAATATGTCGTGACGAAAAATACACACGTAATTGTTCACATTTTCACTTCTGTTAACACTGCCAAAATGCCATTTTTTTTTTCTATATTACTTAGTGTGTATAAATTCTAATAGACATACACAGGACTGCTCAAAACGTGTAAAAAGCAGAATATCGTTTTATGATGGAAATTGATGAAACGATTTCAATTATTGTATGCATTTTCTAATTGAACTCAAATTTAGTGTACTAATAATGATAAATGTACAGATCATTTACAGTGCTGCACGAAAAAAAATTGAGATATTATTTTGTCTTTTGATTATAATTGAGTTTTCAAGTGTGTTAAACATTGTATTGGAAAGTTTTTCATAGTCTATACTTGATGCATGATTTTACGCTCTTGTTCTTAAATACATCCAAAAGTATGGAAAGAAATGCTCTGCAGAATAAAAAACAATAATATAAAAACATTGATGTTTACAAATACCCATTTTTATTATTGTACTTCTTTTCATCATACATGAGATCGCTTGATTTTTGTTTACCAGTTTTCAATTTGAAAAGTTTTTGAGAAAATATTTGTATCATTATAGATCTTGAGAATGTCGCCTTTCGGACGATGAAATATATTAAACTGAATAAACAGAGGTATTTACTCGCTTTGTAAATGTATTCTTGTCACTTTTAATAAATATTAACTCTTAAAAGCATGTATAAATATTATATAAACATAAATACAATAAATCCAACTGGAATGAAAAATTAGCCAGAACAAGGAATCAAGCCTGGGTCCACAATGTAATAGGCTGTTGCTCTAACCACTGAGCCCCTCCGGCCAATTATTCAATAATAAATCATGTTGGGGAAAATTATCAGTTATCGTTGTCCCATCATGCAATGCTGTTTGATAGATGGCTGGTGATTTTTCCTAATATGATTTATTAGTGAAAAATTGCAGGTATCGACTCAGGTATCGGCTGGAATGGCTCAGCGGCTAGAGAAATAGCCTAGTACGCTATAGGATATATAAAAGAAATGTTTACGAAAATTAAGTGCAATCTCATCGCCACTTTGAATTCTACAAACATTACATTAGTTTCAGAAATTATTTAGAGAAATGCTAGACAAAAGTCTCAGAAAGCAGTAGATTTCTGGGACTTAAGGAAAACTTTCTGAAATAACAAGGTTATCCAAAAATTTCGGAAAGATATTTCGATAATTTATAAAATCTACGGTTTTTATTTACCCCTCATACGTAGTATAGGGTACGCCTTGCAATCGTTTGAAAATCGAAAAAATATTTTTGACGGATTTACACGTTTCAGACATTGAAGATTCCGAAAAACATATTTTTCGAAAAAAAAAAATTGCCGTCCGCTTCTTTGTCTGTCTGTGCGTCTGTAAACGCTCTATCTCCCGAACAAATTGATATAGAGACTTAAAATTTGATATGTACTTATTTTGTAATAATGGAAAGAAGCCTATTGAATATCAGTAACCTTGATTATCCTGAACTATTTTTTTCGGACTCTCGAAATATTCGTTCTAATGAAAGGTATATAAAAATTTTCGAATTTTTTAAGAAGTGAATATAAAAGACATATGAAAAAAAGTTACATTTTACATAAAAAACAAAATCGATCGGATATTAGTTGCCGAAATATTTGTACTCCTATTTTCCACATTCTTCGATTTTTCATGACCCTTTATTTCATTAAAATTTCAATTCAAAGATATTTTTTATTGAATATGTGACGATTAATATGACGCAGTAAACTGTTAGTTAATATGATTATCATTTTTGGAGTTATAAGGATATTTCTTTTATTCTTGATTATTCCGTCGACCAAAAAACTATCGCCAAACGATTAAATGCCAATAATAGCTTATCGTAAAAATCGTATTCTCTTGACATTAAACACGTTACACGTGCTTGTTACATCTTCAAGAGATTTTTAATTCGACGTAATTCGTATTTTTATTAATCTTTTACTCATTAATTTTTTTCTTCATTTAAAATAAAAATTATGCCAATTTGTATGATTTAGGAGTAGTTTGGTGATTTATATAGTTTGTTGAAATGGGTCAACGGGATAATCAAGTAGTACACCGCAATTATCCAATTGCATTTCTATGTATTAAAAATATTTAAATATACGTTTAAATTTTATTTTGAGGTGCATTTTATTAATAGTTTATATATGTTTTATTTTCATATTTTATAGTATGCATATCCATGATGGGTAAGTATTACAGTGTCTCCCAACGAATAGTTTTACATTTTTGATTGGTTCTGTGAAGTTTTAGAAAATAAGGTGAAAGTTTAAAAAATTGTGAATAATTATAAAGTTTCTTAATTACCTCGAGTTATTACAATGCTCTGAGTTTTTATAACCGATTCTTGTATGTTAGAAACATTTCAATATTTTTTTTAATAAAAAAAATAATTTAAATTTTAAGTTTTAAGCAGTGAATTGAATTTGCAAGTCTTACAAGTAATTTATTCCAAATGTATAAAATTAATAAATAAAAGTAGTTGAATAAAGGTAAGTGAATTCTTTTAAAGCTGAACAAACCTTAAATATACTTCATAGGTTAGAAATAAATAGATGATTTTTTTAGTACTGTTTCAAAATCATAATACGTATATTTTAACGCTATTATTTAAAAAAATAAGTGGTTGTGTCATATTTCTAGGGTTCAAGAGTTAAGCTGGTAAAAGTAGTTTATTTAACTAAATCATTTAAGTTTGCGTAAAGTATTTTCATGGTTGATTAGTTAAAATTAGAACTATTTGAGTCACACATTACAAAACTTGCTCATGTTATTTGGTAGAATTATTTCTGAAAAGCTGATTATTTCTATCATTTTATTATTTAATTATTTGAACCATTGGATAATACATTAATTACCTGCGTGTCATTTCTTTAATTGAAAACAACTTTTCTTTATTTTTTCTTTATTTTTTTTTTTTAATTAAGAATTGTACAGTCATATTGTGTGTCATAGAAAAAAAAGAGCAAACACCCCCTACTAACTCTGAGAAAATTATCGTAGAAGAAAGTTACTAGTACCAAACGATAGGAATTTTAGTCTATTTATAAAAGATGTTTGTAAAATTTGCTTAGGAAGCCATCTATGTATTAAAACGAGCCTCAAATTTGTTTATTTCTACAACAATAATCAATTCTAACAACATAAATAAACTCTACACCCTTAAAACAGCTGAAAAACAAATTTTCATGCAATAGTACGGTAAGTTTCCAATAAATTAGTTATTATAAAACGATCATATTTTAGGGCTATATCCAAACTGAAGTTCGATACTCGATTATTGATCAAGAGAGCCCCCTTCTTGATCAAGGTATCTTAGGCGCCTCTCAAGCAATTATTGAAAACTTTTAGATTGTAGGATAGAATAAAGAGCTTCTTAAACCATTTTTCTGCCGTTTTTAGGTGCGTTCGTAATTATATAATACGTAGCACCTATAGTGGTCGTTCAGTCCGTCCGTCTGTCCGTCTGTCTGTCCGCATATAACAACGCAAAAACTACCCAACCGAATCGTTTGAAATTTAAAATACATAATTATTACATAATTTTGTCGAGTCATTTCAAATTTTATGAAACTCGGATGCATAGATCAATTACAGGGGCAATCAAAAGTATTCCGTTACATTACGGTCAATGGGGAATAAAGTTTCAAATGCATTTTAATCGTTTGAAATTTAAAATACGCAATTATTACATAATTCTGTCGAGTCATTTCAAACTTTTTGACAATCGTGTGCATAGATCAATTACAGGGGCAATCAAAAGTATTCAATTACATTATGATCAATGGGGAAAATTTTTCAAATATATTCTATACGTTTGAAATTTAAAATACATAATTATTACATAATTTTTTCGAGTTATTTCAAATTTTATGAAAATCGGATCAATTACAGGGACAATCAAAAGTATTCCATTACATTACGGTCAATGGGAAAAAATGTTTCAAATGCATTTTAATCGTGTTACACTCACGCGAACTTAATAAAATTTATATGCAACTATAAAGTACATATTATAATATACATCTTACATAATTTGTGGTGCAAAGAACATTTGTTATTGATTTACAAGACCACACAAAAGTATTCCATTACATAATGGTATAGGGAGAACATTGATGAGCGTTTTAATTGTAATTCACTATTTACAATTTTATGAGATTGATATATGAAAGTAATATTTTAAAAACTTCGTTATCGTACGAACGCACCTAATTTGCTACGCTTCACGTGCAATTTCCAACTTGTTTAAACCTAATTTAAGATTTGAACTTCCATAAAGTTACTTTAAAGTTCCACTTTAATAAACATAAATCCACAAAAAAAGAAAAAAAAAAAAAGGTCGGTTGCTTATTTTTTTTTTTTTTTTCGAATGTTAATTTCATAATTCATATAATAAAATTATAGAAACTGCAAATTCAACGCATTTATGTTTGGGTGTTTTAGCATAGTTGCTACATAAAAAATTGCGCTTTAGGAGTAAAAATTTCAGGAAGTATTAATGAAAATATAAAATGTATCTTAACATTAAAAGCACTACATTTCGAATGTTTATAATTCGAAAACTTAACATTCAAATGACTTGAATTTTTGTGTCTAGGGCTAGTTTGAACCGAAGATTTAAAATATCTTGTTAAAAATGGGTATTCCCATTGAAGGAAATTAAGTTTGAGTTCGTTTTATTCTATAGATGACCTCCTAATCAAATTTTATACACATTATTTAAAAATAGACTTTATTTCCAATCGTTCGGTACCAGTAACTTTCTCGTAATTTGTTGAGAAGTTAGTAGGGACTGTTTACTTTTTTTGTTCCCACGACTGTACATTTCTATATTGACTATAATACTATGCTATATATTCTACAATGCTATACCATTTTGTTGATCGAACATTGAAATAGTCTTTAAGCGAAGGTATTATAAGTTTCTGAAATGTGATAAAAAATATCGATATTATAATATTATATATTGCATACCAAAATATCGAGATGCATTTTCTTATTATTTGTCCGCATATAGTCTTAGCGAAAATTATTGCATATTCCATTATTTTTAATGTACCTTTAAAAGTAATAGTATCATATAAATATTGGTTCATTCTACACAGTTATGAATTTATTTCTATCTATTTTTCCTTTTTTTTAAAGTATTACTGTTTATAAAATTTGATAACAATCACTCAAAACAACCCTTTTCTTTAAAAGCGACTTTAAAAAGGTCACTTAAGGGGTATTAGATCTTTTAAAGCTTCAAATTTTCGGAATGATCATTATTTTTAGAAGTTAACCCAACTAACACATAACTTGTGGGCCATTAAAGGTGCCGTTAACGTTGGCCCAAAGTGTTTGGTGACGGCCCGCCGTTCTTTGCCGTAACGGCTCCGTCAAAAAACTGTCACGCCGGCCAGAACGCGGCCACAAGAAGATGCCCACAAGTGTGCCATTAACTTTTTACCAAAATATCAGACAGCCTCAAACTGGCCACAGTTATTCTTTTAAAGGCCATTAACAATCAAAGCTAGCCAGAAGTTTGCCCTAGCCATGCCATTTGTGTTTTGTAAGAATTAAATTTAGCCAAAAGCTGCCCGCAAAAGAGCCTTTAATGATTTCTACTCTCCAAAAGCCTGCCACTGCCTTGCCATAAAAATTATTTAAGCATAAATTCAAAATTTGTTGAATAAAAAATATTTATTGAAGAATTGCTTGAATGATTAAATGTTTCTGCATAAAAAATAAATATATTAAGAATAATTTAGGTACAATAAATATATGTATACATAAATTTACTTTTCTTGAATTTTTCCAAAATACAATACTTGGCATATTGAACTTAATAATTTGTTTATTTATTCTATTATGCATTAAAAAAAATATAGGTATAAATAATGCCATTTATAAACAGTTGCTTTTCATATACAATTTGAAAAATAAAATCAGTATGCCAAGCATAATATTTATAAAAAGCTCAAGATAAATAAATTTATACATTTTTGAAAAATGAACCTAAATTATTATTTCTATATTTATTTTTCATGAAGAAACATTTGTCATTCAAGCTATTATTCAACAATTATTTTTTATTCAACACATTTTGAACTTACGCCTAAATAACATATATTCTTAATATGATTTATTATGTATTTTATATTAAAATAAATCTATTTTATATATGTATGTGGTGTTTAGTTTCTCTTATTGTTAAGTCTGTTAATATTTGATGTATATTCATTAAAGTACATTAAATCACAATTATTTTTGCATCATTTTCAATTTATGAAAAAAAAAAAAATCACACAGCTATTTAAAATAAATAAAAATAGAGTTTGATGTTTATATAAGTCACGAACCTTTTTTTTTTTTTTTTTTTTTTTTTTTTTTTTTTTTTTTTTTTTGTATATACATACATATATATATATATATATATATAACTGTCTCTCGTTCTTGTGCACATTTTTAGTTTGTTTATATCAGATAATATTAGCTTTTCCTTTCGAAATTGAGCAAAATAATTATAATCTTTTCTCAGAAAAGTATTTCGAGTAATTAATATTGCGTTTTATCTTTACCCTATTTCTTTAGTGCATTAAAATTATTTAGTTATTGGTTTTAATGGCATTTTCACCAAGGAGAAATTATTATCCGCACTTAGAAAGGGGGGAAAAATCCTTTTCTTTAAAAGTTGTATATATTTTTAAAAAAAAAAACCTCCTGGAAACAATTAATTTTAAGTAAACTAAAATGTTAAGAAAGTAACATCGAAAATTCACAATATTTAAAATCGATTTATATAATTCCAACAATAAAACATTTCGTGTAAAAAAATTACATTTAATGATACAAACTAAATGAAATTTTGAAGAAAACTAAATTTAATAAATATTAAATAAATGTTATTGTGCGTTTGCGAAAACCAAAATACGTATTAATACGGTTCTAATATAAAAACAATTACAATAAAATGATGCAGAAATATTTTAGAGTTAAAATTTTTTTATGAATAGACAAAAATTGAAAAGACTTACAATATTTTATGTGTAAATATCCTCAGAGATAAAGACTGCAGCACCAGCGTGCCAGCTAGCATCAGGTGTGAAGTTGGAATAAGGAATGACAGAGATAATTGACAAAGACGGGAACGGGGGAGAGGAGGGGTGAGTGACTCAGCGAAAAACTGCTAGGTCACTGATGTGTCCTTGAAATTCCTCAGAAAAAAAGGGAGAAAGATAAGGAATCTTTTTTACAGATATAGTAAAATAAACGTCTATTTGATGTATCTGGATTTAAAAATTATGTCTATTTAACGATACATTCTTACAGCCCGGATATATTTTTATGTATTTTAATATTTAATGGAATTTTTTTTAAGGAGACGTTTCGCAAATTTAACGACAACTCTTCAGGATTTTAAATACAGTAAACTGTGTAAGGCGAAATAGATTTGAATCGAGAAAGTTTCCTATCGTAGACAATATTCCGCCATAAATAAATTTTATTCTATCTCAATAAATTCGCAGAGACTTGAAAATCTTTGCGAAATATATAGATTTCCGTCTTACACAGTGTTTTACTGCATTTTAATCCTTTTTTCATAAATAAAAAGATTGTATGATGTTTTTGAAACAAAATAAAAAGTCATATTACAGAAATTTAAGTTAAAAAATATACATAGCGATAGAATACTTTTATCAAAGTTTTAGGCATTTACTTCTCTAAGAAAGAACTTTAAGAAATGATTGTACGATCTTTAGTAATTTTAAAGAAATCATTGAAAATTTTTCGTTAACTTGAGATTCTAGTGGGCTTATGTTTTTAATTTTTTAAAAAAAAAGCATATTTTTTAAAAAATGTGTTTTTTTTTTTCGCCCCTTTCAATGTCCCGAATCTTTTCTACACATTTTGTGATGTATTTTTAAGCGCAAAAACATTAATCTTGACCAAATGATTATTATAGCGATTTGTCATTGAGCAGTTTTTGTTTCATTTTTTTTAAATCTAGGCATGAATTACAACTTGTAAGCGATTGAATTTTTATTATTTCCGTTTTTTTTTACCATTTCCCGTGCTCTCGCGTCCAGCTTTTTGGTACAAAACATCAAACTTCACAGCATATTCTGAAAGATCTGCTACCTTTACTGAAATTTACTTTTATATAAGGACTTTTTTGTTTAAATATTTATATTAAATTATTTTAATCTATTCATTTTTTTTCATTTTCTTTCAGTTTTTTTTAAATATATAAATGATGAGTGTAAAAGGGCGCCGGTTAAGAAAAATGTATGGAAGTGTGGATTCCATTTCCGATATACACATTCATGAAAAATGAAAAAAGTTGTTCGATTACAAAAACAATTTTTATTCATTTATGTACAAAAATAATTAAATGTATCAGAAAGTAATTGATGTAACAAAATGTGTCAAAAGCATGTTTTTACACAGGAAAAAAGTAAAACACTTTTTAAACAAAATGAACAAAAGAATTTTTAAAAAATGTACTGTTCTACAGAAAAATTATTCATTTAAGGGAGAATTATTAGCCCACAACCTATGTCTTCCACCCACGCTTGCAGAGGCAAGGAAATCGAAATGTATTTATTTTCTTTCTTTCTTTCTTTTTTTCCTTTCTTTTTTCTTTTTTTTCCCCCAAAACAACCTTTTTTATTTTTAAGAAAAAAAATCTTTCCTTAAAAAAAAAGTAATTTGGCTTTTATGCCAATTTTAGAAATACTGTAATAGGCAATTTTAGAAATATTTATGCATTTACAACTAAAAATTATACATGTATGTATACGAGAGTTTTACATTACAGAGTAGGTGGGGAGAGCAGACAGAGACTGATTTAGGAACAATCTAAAGACTTTTTCTATTTTAATATTTATTTTAAATATCTTTAATGTATTTTAAACATTTATTCATTTTCTTTTAGTTATTTTTTATAAATAATGAATGCAAAAGAGCACCTGAAGAAATTATTTGGAATACTTTATACATTTTGGGAGCAATTTTTATTATTTATAAAAAAAATATATTTTTAAACTAAATAAAAATATGACATCTATATTACTGTTTTAAATATAAAACTTACAACATATTTATATGTTTATTAAAACCCAGATTTGAAGTAATTTCTGAAAGAAATGAAGACACAAAAAATACTCTCTCTTTCTTTAAATAAAAAAGCTGGTTAGATTATAACGGCCCTTTGCTTTCTAGAGTATGATACGCCATTACATTATTGCCGGAAACTGACCCTTAGGAGTTGGCCGGCAAAGCAAATGTAACTGTTCTCTCATCGCCGATCCGTTACTGGCTCGGCGGTAGCTGCCGCAACTAGCGGCGGGTCATTTGCGGTACCGCATTGTTTTGTTACAAATGGCCTTAACTCCTTCTGGCCGCAATGAAATCGTCTGCAGGCCGTAAGTCATGTGTTTGTTGGGAAGCTCCTATCTTTTCGGAACATTTTGCTATAATCATTTCTTTCAATTCCAAATTCTCATAGGTTTAACATTGTGTTTTCCTGTTGCCAGTTTCAGCTGTTTTCATACCTTTGTTTTTAAGACAAGCACAATGATGAACCTACGAGTGAACAACTACTGATATTAATATTTGGCTTACGCACCACTTCACTTTCGGCAGACATGGACCATTAGATTCCCCCATCATTACTAACTCTTCCAGAAAAAAAAGGGTTATAACTTCGACAAAATTCAAGTTAAAGAAAGTTCAAGCTAAGGCATTTTTGAAATCTTCGTTTTTTTAATTAAATGGTGATTAATTAAATGTTGAGTTGTTCTTTCGTTGTAATTTTTTTAGCACTTTCCAACAAAGTTGAAAAGTGCTTATGCATTCGGTTTGTCTGT
Source organism: Maratus speculifer (assembly GCA_964019185.1). Classification (NCBI taxonomy): domain Eukaryota; kingdom Metazoa; phylum Arthropoda; class Arachnida; order Araneae; family Salticidae; genus Maratus; species Maratus speculifer. The sequence goes on along the minus strand of OZ025289.1, from coordinate 271,004,583 downwards.
CCGTCTGTCCGTCTGTCCGCGCTCTAACTCCCGTAAATATACTCGGATTGCTATGAAATTTTTATGCGTTATTGATGTTTACCCTAGCACGAACCCTATTGAAAATGAAGTATCTACCATGATTAGTTTATCTACAGAGAGAATCAAAAGTTTCCCATTCCATTACGGCCTATGGGGAAAAATCGTTAATATGCTCCGATTGCCATGAAATTTTAGGACGTTATTGATGTTTACCCTAGCACAAGTCCTATCGAAAATGAAGTTTCTACCATGATTAGTTTACCTACAGGGCGAATCAAAAGTTTCCCATTACATTACGGCCTATGGGGAAAAATCGTTAATATACTCGGATTGCCATGAAATTTTAGGACGTTATTGACGTTTACCCTAGCGCAAGTCCGATCGAAAATGAAGTTTCTACCATGATTAGTTTATCTACAGGGCAAATCAAAAGTTTCCCATTACATATTTTAAATATATTAAGCTTTTTCATGTTGTTCCGGCTAATTAGCGAGCATCGTATTTTGCCAGCTGGGACGTTCTTTAAAGTATAGACTCTTTTATAAACTGAAATGAAATAATCTTTTTTGTTGATATTAGATTCTTAGATGTAATAGAATGTCGAATATTTCTCAAACTTTTATTTTATGTTTTCTTTAATTAAATGTTTTGTTTCGTTTAAAGATTTGTGATTGATCTAGATTTAAATTACACTGAACCACAATATTAGAACTGTTGATCGAGAATAATTAATAGAATAGAATAATTTCGTAACATTGTTGCATCGGCTGCGAAGAATTCGGGATTTCAAGCTATTGCGCAATTAGAAAAATGCTTTCGTTTTGATGACAGATTGGTGAGTTGACTTTTTGTTGTATTTTATTTTATACAATGAATGAAAATAAGGAAAGAAAGATGCGTGACACGCATCGAAATCTTTTAAATAAGTTAATAGAAGATATTGATGATTATTTTTCGAAATCAGAACATTCTGTGACATATTTTGAGGAATTACTTGATAAATTAAATACCAAATTTAATGTTATTAAACAACTAGATAATAACATTTTAAGTTTATTAAATGCTAAAAATGTTGAAAATGAAATTTTAAATATTGATGAATACGATCAGAAAGTGATATCGTATAGATGTAAATTAAACTTCAAGATTAAAAGTTTGAGTACAAATGCAAATGTTGTTAATGCTAATAATATTGATTCAGTACGGGCATGTCCTGTTTCTACCGAATTCAAGAAAATAAAGCTGCCTAAACTACAAATAAGTCGATTTTTTGGTGAACCAAATAAATTCCTGGAATTTTGGAATGAATTTGAAACAGCTATAGACAAAAATCCAAGTCTTACCGATGTTGAGAAATTTAGCTATTTGAAAAGTTTGGTAGCAGGATCGGCTGCAAACACAATCAGTGGATTTAGTTTGACAGAAAATAATTATGCGGCGGCTGTATCGCTTTTGAAAGAAAGGTTTGGTAGACATGATATGCTCGTACACGCTCATCTAAATAATTTATTAAATATGAAATGTTTGAAAAGTTCTTCTGACACTTATGGTTTAAGATGTTTGTATGATAAATGTCTAGTACAAATTCGAAATTTAGAGTCGTTGGGTGTAAAATCTGATACATACAGTGGATTGCTTTGCCCAATATTATTGAAGTTAATACCTCCAGATTTAACATTAGAATTTAATAGACATCTAAAGAATGGTGAAATGTGGAATATAGATAATCTTATGAGTTTTCTTAAAAATGAAATTGAGAGTAGAGAAAGGGTATTAACTATCCATGATTTAGATTCTAAAAAATCATTTTCTAATGATAACAAGAATGAATACAAACCCAAATTTTCAGATAAACAATCAAAATTTAAGTCGAAATATCAATATACTACGAAAGGTTATAAACAAAATAATGTTTCAGCTGAATTAATGGCTTCTGTAAACAAGAATTCATGTATATTTTGTAATAGTGTTGAGCATAATAGCGAATTCTGTGAATCATTAACCTTGGCTGAGAAAAAAGAATTACTAAAAAAGCAAGGAAGATGCTTTTTGTGTTTAAAATGTAAACATAGAATCAAGGACTGTGGAGAAACCAAAATGTGTGATATTTGCGGTAAAAAACATAGTAGGGCTATTTGTTTCCAATTAGAAAATCATTCAAATGTAAATGTTGATAAAAGTGTCGTATCCATTTCTCATTGTGATAACACTTCCACTAGTAAGGTACCAGACGAAAACACCCATTGCAATATATTTTTACAAACTTGTTCAGCAATAATAAAAGATTTGAAAACTGATAAAAATGAACCAGTTCGTATTTTATTAGATAACGGCAGTATGAGAACATTTATAATTCGCGATATTTCACAAAAGCTAAAATTGCCAGTTATTAGAAAGGAAACCTTATCAGATTATGCTTTTGGAGCCGAAAAGGCGACTGAGAAAACATATAATGTTGTAAAAGTAAAACTAGAAAATAGGGATCAACCCTCTTTGAACATTGAAATCGAAGCCCTTGAAACAGATCAGATTTCAGCTGCTTGCTTACCCACTCCAGATAAATACGTTCGAAAATCATATAATAAATTGAAAGGTCTACAACTCGCTGACAGTCATGAATATAGTAATCAACAAATTGCAGTTTTAATAGGTACCGATAATTATTATAATGTTGTAACTGGTAGAATTAAACGACTAAAGGATAATCTCGTAGCTACTGAAACTCTTTTTGGCTGGTGTTTGCAGGGTTATATGGGGTCAGCCAATGAATTATTTAGCATGAAAATTATAGTTGAAGAAAAGGATTTATCTGAACAAATTAGAGAATTTTGGCAACTGGAAAGCTTAGGAATTGAATCCGAAACTCAAACTATTTCTAATGTAGATAATGACGTCATATCTGACTTCGAGTCTAGTATTGTTTTTAAAGATAATCGGTACAAGGTAAAATTTCCATGGAAGAAAAATTTAAAAATGTCCCTTAATAACAATCGCGAAGTGGCGCATCGACGATTTTTAAAGTTGAGAACAAACTTTAGAAACGATCCTTCGTTATTCTCAGAATATAAATCTGTTCTGGACAGTTATTTAGCAGAGAATATCATCGAACCTGTTGAAAACTCATCTGATGTAAATACATTTTACTTGCCCCATAGAGCACTGATTCGAGAAGATAAGTCCACAACTAAACTTAGAATTGTGTTTGATGCAAGCGCCCATTCTAAAGGTGAATTATCACTAAATGACTGTTTATATACTGGTTTAAATCTTATCCCCGATCTGTTCAGTCTTTTAATCAAATTTAGAAACTTTCCAATAGCAGTTACCGCAGACATTCAGAAAGCTTTTTTGCAGATCGAAATTGATGAAGCAGACAGGGACTTCACAAGATTTTTTTGGGATGATGAGCCATGGGTTGAAGATCCAGGTAAGGAATTTAAAATATTTAGACTCAAGAGAGTACTTTTCGGTGTGAAGTCTAGCCCCTTCCTTCTTGCAGCTACTATCAAGCATCACCTACGAAAGTATGTAGAAGCATTTCCTGAATCTTTTGATATTTTAAATTCATCCTTATATGTTGATGACTTTATCAGCAGTCAACCAAATGTTGAATCAGCTTTTAAAATTAGTAAGGAAGCTTATGAAATCTTCCAAGAAGCTTCAATGATATTTAGAAAATGGAAAACTAATTCGTATGAATTACGTCAAAAATGGGAACAATATGGTTTGCATACTGATGACGCAACTGATAATTTTAATCTTAGTAATCAGCACTTGGTGAATTCAAAAGTTTTAGGGGTTTCTTGGGACCCAGATAATGATACATTGTCATTTGAAATTCATAATATGGAAAATTTCCTCTCGAAGAGACTTAATACTAAACGCTATTTATTGCAAACTGTTGGTCGTATTTTCGACCCAATTGGCTTTCTTAGCCCCTATACTATTAGAATCAAATGCTTAATTCAAGAAGTTTGGTGTTTAGGCCTCGATTGGGATGAGAATTTACCAAAGCATTTGGACAATTTATGGAATGCATGGTTTGAAGAAATAAAGGAACTGAATAGTATTAGCATCCCCAGATATTATTTGTCTGATATAGCTCCTGATGAAGTTGATTGTTTTGAATTACATAGTTTTTCAGATGCCTCAAAAAAGGCATATGGTACAGTAGTATATCTTAGAGCAGTTTTAAAGAACAAGAGCATAGTTACCAGTTTTGTAGCAGCAAAAAGTAGAGTTGCCCCTTTAAAAACTGTTTCTATACCTCGTCTTGAACTTTTAGGAGCCCTTTTGTCTACTAGACTTTGTCATAAAATTGCTAAAGAATTAGTTTTTCCCGTAAGTTGCTACTTTTGGACTGACTCAACTATTACATTGTATTGGATTAAGGGAGAGTCAGAAAGATTCAAAATGTTTGTTAGAAACAGAGTAAAAGAAATCAGAAATCTTAGTGATCCATCAAATTGGTTTCACTGTCCTGGACAAGATAATCCTGCCGATTTTGTTACTAGAGGCTTGAAAGTTCCAGAGTTGAAAAATAGCCATCTTTGGTGGGAAGGTCCCCAATGGTTAAAGCAAGACAAATCTCTTTGGCCAAAATTGGCTAGTTCATTTGATACATTAGACATTGCTAAAACTAAAGATGAGTTAGAACTAAAGAAAAATGCTACTGTAAAATCAACAGTTGTTGATAAAAATCAAGCAAACATTGATTTAATTAATCGATACTCGTCTTTTATGAAATTAATAAGAGTTACTGCATATTGTTTAAGATTTTTGAATAACTGTAAATTAGAAACAGGAAGTAGAAAATATAATTATTTAGATACTTCTGAGTTACAAAATGCAACCAAGAGATTGATAAAGATTGTGCAAAATTCTGCATTTCAAACTGAAATCCAGTGTTTAAAGGGAAAACGTCCTCTCCCAAACAACAGTAAACTCTTAAGTTTAAACGTATTTTTAGATGCAGATGAGCTGTTGAGGGTCGGCGGAAGATTGAAATTTTCGAATTTAGCGGAATCACAAAAACATCAGTTAATTTTACCAAAGTCTCATTATTTCACTGAACTCTTGATTCAACATTTTCATAGAAAATTCCTGCATTCGGGTACTCAGACAACCCTATCATTATTACGACAGTTTTATTGGATACCATCTGGTCAAAGCCAAGTAAAAAAAATTATAAGTAGGTGTATAACATGTATTCGGTCCAAGCATCAAACTATTCAACAAATTATGGGTAATTTACCTCGTGATAGAATTGTACCATCTAGACCATTTGAGAAGACAGGTGTAGATCTAGCTGGTCCTATTATAACAAAACCTAACTTGAAGCGATCAAAGATTAAAATAAAATCATACATTGCTATATTCATATGTTTTTCTACTAAAGCAGTACACCTGGAAATTGTTTCAGAATTGACCACAGAAGCATTTTTAGCCTGTTTAAGAAGATTTGTTTCTCGACGATCGAAACCCTCTGTTATATGGAGTGATAATGCCACCAATTTTAAGGGTACTTATGCTCTTTTAAAATCCTTCTACCAAATTTGTGCTTCGGAAGAAATTCAGAGATTTAGTGCAGATGAGAGAATAAAATGGAACTTCATACCACCTGCATCTCCACATTTCGGTGGACTATGGGAATCGAATATTAAAGCTATGAAAAGAATACTCTTGAAAATTACTAAATCCTCTGTCTTAAATTTTGAAGAGTTGACAACACTTGTAACCCAAATTGAAGCCGTCATGAACTCAAGACCATTAACTTCATTATCTACAGATATTAACGATTTAGAGCCATTGACACCTGGTCACTTCCTTACTGGAGGTCCTCTTCTAAATATTCCTGATAATAATGAGGTTTTAGATTCTTTGCCTTTTTCTTCTAGATGGACCTTAGTTCAACGAATAAAAGAGCAGTTCTGGAGACGCTGGAACCGAGAATACTTAAATGAGTTGCAAGTTCGAAGTAAATGGAAAAAGACCTCGCAAAATCTTCAAGATGGTCAACTCGTGTTACTGAAAGATAGAAACGAAGAGTTCAACAACTGGAGGTTAGCAAGAGTTTTGAAAACCTACAAAGGAGACGATGGACATGTCCGCGTCGTCGATCTCAAGACCTCTACAGGTATATTACGTAGGAACATCACAGGAGTTGTTCCATTGCCTATTTATGATGATGTTGGACAGTCGTCCAACGCCGGGCGGGATGTTCCGGCTAATTAGCGAGCATCGTATTTTGCCAGCTGGGACGTTCTTTAAAGTATAGACTCTTTTATAAACTGAAATGAAATAATCTTTTTTGTTGATATTAGATTCTTAGATGTAATAGAATGTCGAATATTTCTCAAACTTTTATTTTATGTTTTCTTTAATTAAATGTTTTGTTTCGTTTAAAGATTTGTGATTGATCTAGATTTAAATTACACTGAACCACAATATTAGAACTGTTGATCGAGAATAATTAATAGAATAGAATAATTTCGTATCACATGTATAAAAAAATTGATATATGTCTCTGAAGCTTAATATAAATTATACGCTACTGTCTTGCATAATATGAAATACATAGCATTTACAGGGTTATACAAAAGATTTCAAATAGTATATTGTTTCCGAAGTACCGTATATGTGTCCGATGATGGCTGATGGAGGGATGAAATGCATTTTAATTATGATATGCGCGTTTATATTTCGCTAAATATATGCACATTATATGGTGTGTATAAATGTTATAGTTGATATACAGGGCCACCCATAAAGAGCTCACCAACGTTACTGAATATGAGCGTAAATTATTTCAACGTGGTTCTTAAATAAGCTATGCATTTTTACGCTGAGCTTCATTCAATTTACTGACAAATGTTTGCAGAATATAGATAAAAAAATATACAGGACCACGCAAAGAAGTCGGTACATGGACGCGTATGAATGATGATTTATGAGAATGTGATTTCAGTTGTTTTAAAAGTGTTTTAGTTTACAATAAATTTCAGCCTAATGCTGACGTGTAATAAAGGTACAATGGAAACTACAGGGCTGAACAAAAGTATTCAAGTATGTTTCCATCTAATAGTATGAATTGTTGAAAAAGAAATCTCAAGCTACTGGGTATTTTCTTGCTAAGCTAAATTTTCCCATTATATGAACTGACATATGAAATACAGGGCTGTTCTAATGTACTGGAATACATATTTGGGTATACTTGGCTATATACTATTATTTCCCAAAATAACAAAGTTTTGTTAAAGATTTCATTAAGTGTTGGAAAGTGCTTCATAATCTATGCTTAACGCATGATTTTTCATACTTGTTATCAACTATAGTGATTTTAAGAAAATTACTCAAAATATTGTAACCGATTATTACTTTTAATGGGTTTATTAAAAATGTCGACGTACTCTATACTTTTGGCCAAGTGTGTATCTTAGACTGCATCCCTGTTTATACGTTTGTACCAGGCCTTACTATCGCAATCCCAATGGCAAGAAGGACATTGTCTGAGGCTCCAAATAAGGTTTTTTTTCTTTCTTTGCTTTTCTCATAATGAGTAAGTATTTCCGCTAAGAAAATGTCTTGGAATCTCCTAACAGAATCTTTGCCCAAAGCTCAATGTCGAGTTAGTTGGCCTTCACTTATGGCGCATCTTTAATCATGGCGGATGGCCATTACCAGTTTTAGTGATTTGATTTTTAACAAAAGTCTACCTGAAATCACTAATCTAGTAATATTTTCTACTGATATTTTCTTAAAATATTTTATTTATTCATTTTTTAACTTATTTTTTTAGCTCACAGGCTATCATAGCCTGAGAGCTTATGTGCCCGTCCGTTCTGTATGTATGTGCGTATGTGCGTAACGCGATAACTCATGATAAAAATATCGGATCCACTTGAAATTTTGTATATAGGTATATCCTGATAAGGCGCTTCCCTGATTAGTTTTTGGAGTTCATTCGATATGTATAAGAGGGGGAACGGGGGGCTCATGCCCCCCGTTAGTTGATATAAATGGGATTTTCATGCAGAATTAAGTTTTCAAAATTTAGATTAGGATCATTCTGATGAGGCGATTCCGTGACTGTTATTAGGTGTTCATTGAATAAGTATAAATAGGGGGAACAGGGGTTCTAATCCCCCCCCCCGTTAGTTGATATAAATGGGATTTTCATGCAGAATTAAGTTTTCGTTCAAAATTTAGATTAGGATCATTCTGATGAGGCGATTCCGTGGCTGTTATTAGGTGTTCATTGAATAAGTATAAATAGGGGGAACAGGGGTTCTAATGCCCCCCCCCCCCGTTAGTTGATATAAATGGGATTTTCATGCAGAATTAAGTTTTCGTTCAAAATTTACATTAGGATCATTCTGATGAGGCGATTCCGTGACTGCTATTAGGTGTTCATTGAATAAGTATAAATAGGGGCAACAGGGGTTCTAATGCCTCCCCCCCCCTCTTAATTTATATAAATAGGTTTTTCAAGCAGAATTTTCAGATTTCGTTCAAATCTCTGAATCGTTTTGAAAGTTTAATGGTTAAGTATAAAAGAAGGGGATAACTCCTTTTAAATTATATAAATGCTAAATGGGTTTTTATTAAGAATTATCTAATTTGCTCTGAATTTTGGATATAGATTTTTTATATGATAAAGCATGTCTTTGATAGTATAGGAGGTTCAATGATTAAGTATAAAAAAAGAGGAAAGGGGAGAGCTGTTTCCCCTTCTTAATTTTTTTTTCGAACGGAATTAACCCTTGAAAATATAAGGCTTTAATGTACAATTAGTGTTTGTAGCCTGTGAGCTCAATGCCATCAGTTTAACTGGGCAGTATTCTTTATTAATTATTGTTTTCTTTGGTGCAGATTTTTTATGTTCCTGATTGTCTAGAAGAATTTATTCAAATTTTGAAGGTTGTCTATTAACTTAAACGAGGTGCAACCCGTCGAAATTCGACGAAAGAAAATCTTTAAGAAAGAAATGTTATATTGATTTATAATAAATCTACAAAATTATTTAAAGTAATAATTATATGCATCTTATATTGGTCAGTCTAATTCTCAAACAAATATTATTTTAAACTGAAATTAACAAAATAATATAAAACCCAGTTATTCAAATTATTAAACGAAATAAAACCGAAATTCACTGGATTTTACTGCAGACTCCTTAAATAGTACAATGCATTTTAATTTCTATTTTTTTTTTTTTTTTTTTTTTCAATTTTAAGAGAAAATGGAGGGTTTCAGTTGCCAAAATTATGAAATTGATACTAAAAATTATTTAAAAAATGTAATATTCCAAAATTTATTTGAGATACAGCTTTGAAACTCATTGCATTTAAGAGTACATTTTTTTCTTTATACAACGGTATAAAAATTTAAAATGTACAAAGTTTAGAAATATAAAATTTGCAGTAGGAAAAAATGCAAAACCGAAATTGCATGGAAAGGTGTTCCGCATTTATTTCCTTTCCTTTTCTTTTTTAATTTTAAGAGGAAAAGGAGTGATTGTGTTGCCAGAATTACAAAATTGATACTAAAAACTATAAAAAATTAATATCACAAAAATAAATTGAGATACAGCTTTCAAATAAATTGCATTTAAAAGTAAATTTTTTTTCTCTGTACGACGGTGTAAAAATTAAAAATGTGCGATGTTTAGAAGCATAAAATTTGTAGTGGCGAAAATTGCAAAACCGAAATTACAGGGGAAAGTGTTGCCATTTGCAATATGACGTATGCGTTACGCACAGATACGTTTGGCCTTTATAAATCTCTATCTATCGTCGAAAAGAAAACTGCACGTGTGTTTAGTAATTTTTTTAATCTTCGTTAAAAAAAAAATGGTTTAAATAAAAAGATTAATTCAATGTTGAATTGTTCATTTGCTGCAATTTTTTTACAAACTGTCATAAAGTGAAAAAAACTTATCCAAAACATTGGAGATGATTATTACTTTTAAAAAATTATTAAAAATATGGATGAGCTCTATAATTTTGGCCAAGACTGTATCTTAGGATGCATCCTGATTTCTATATTTGTGCCGTTCGGTTTTTTCGCAATGCTAGAAAGGAGAAGGCCTGAAATCTAAAAATCAGGTACTTTTTTCTTAAAATGAGTACACATTTCGGCCACGAAAATGTCATGGGGTCTCCTAACTGAATCTTTGCTAACATGTAGTTATAGTCTGGCCTTCATTTGTGGTACATCTTTAATCCTGTGGATGCCCATCACCAGTTTTAACGATTTGTCTTCTAACTAAAATCAACCTAGAATCCACAGTTTATTAAAATTTTCCACTAATATTTTCTAAATATTTTATTTTTACGTGAAAATGGAGGAAGGTCAAGGGGATGTTGATGTTTTGCACCCTTTCTGACATAAAGTTTTATTCAAAGAACTTCGAAACTCGACCAAAATCTTGAGGAACAAGTTTAGAGGATATTAACATTATAGGCCTAAAGCCCTGAATTATAATGAGGCAATTTTGTGTCATAAGAGCAAGATTAACGCTTTTGAATGGCGTCAGTACTCAGAACATTTAAATATACAAACTTCTAGTTTTTTTTTTTTTTCATTTTTGTAAATTGAATATACCAAGCTATTATCTTTATCTATGATAATAAAAATGCTTATCATTGATTTCACGATTACTTTTTTAATGAAAAAAATGAGGAGAGGGATACTTTATACAGATTAGGAATGATAATAAAGGAAAGATGCTTCCGTTCCTCACCTATGCTTAAATGATTCAGCCAGAATGATTGCCTTTAATATTTTTGAATAAACATAAGAAACTCAAAACGTTTTTTACCTTACCGTATGCTTATAGTTATTGGGATTATTATTATCAAGGGAGATTTTTTCAATCCATGAAAAAAATTCAATGCATCATCTTCATTTTTTTTTTTTTTTTTTTTTTTTTTTTTTACCATTTTGAAAAGGGTTGTTTCTTTCGGTCTAGAGCTATCTGAAGTGTATCTCAATCTTTGTGATGTCAGGATTTTATTCTTTTTCTGATTGGTCAATGTTTAATCTATGGTGTACTTAATATATAACTCTGTCATCAAGCAAGTTACGTTAATCTACTATTCTTACTTTACTTTCAAAAGAAATGAAATATTTCTGTTGCCACAATAACAAAAAGTGTATTAAAAATTACAAAAAAAAAAAAAAAAAAAAAAATTACGAACTTAAAAACAAAATGAGACACAGCTTTCAAACAAATTGCATTTGTTTCCTTATACAATGGTGTTAAAATTTAATATGTGCGATGTTCAGAAGTTTAAAAACTTGCGGTCAAGAAAATATTAAAACTGAAATTTTATTAAAATTTGAAAGTGTTGCCATTCGCTAAAGGACGTATGCATTACACACAAATGTCTTTTATAATATAGATAGGGGAAATATAACTATATAAGAAACTGAATAAATTCAGAAAGAAAAAAACACTATAACCCTCTTTTTTTAAATTGATAAATCTTTCCGGTGAAAAATGGCTGTATAAAACTTTCACTTATATCCAACTTTAACTGTAAAATAAAATATCTTGTTTACAAAAAATGATTTTTTTTAAATGATTGTTCTAATTTGTTAAATTACCTTTTATTTATTTATTAATTTTATTTTACTTATTTATTTATTTATTTTTGCACACAGCAATAGAAGTTTGGCGCTGACAATAATTTACGATTTGTTTTTCTTTTAAGAAAGATGAAAATGAGAAAGAAATAACATATAATTACACATTTATATCTAATATATACATTAGATATACTATATAGAAATGTCTATAAGCATTGACGCAGATTATTGAAAAATTAATTATTAAAATCACCGGTTTCCTTGAATTTCTTCTTAACGATCGTTACTTTCCTATTTTCAAATTTTACATCAGAATTTAATTCAGACATTGTTCTCTGGGAGGGATTTCTGTGGCGGCTCACGAAAATGCGGGGTGGGGGGGGGGGTGCACTTTATGACCCTAAAAGCATAAAATCTCAAATCATTCGGGGGCATATTTCAATGCTCCGGGGAGGATGTTCCTTCTTGGTTAGCCCCTGAATTCAACAGTGTTTTATAAGCATTTTTATTTGAGGAACAAAAAATTGCAAAGTTTCTTTAAAATATCCAAAAGGTACAGCTATGTGCTGTGTATATCAGTGATGCATCCAGGATTAATCTTTGGAGGGGGCTAACATATTTTAGAGGTCTATATTTTCTGATCTGCCCTGAATGTTGGACAAGCTTTGTCCGATTTTTTTTTTTACTTTTATTTTTTATTTATTTTACATACACACACACATATATATATATATATATATATATATATATATTACATTTGATTGAAAATGGACGATATGTGTCGAGCCTGGACATACATTTTTTTTCTGCTGACTTTATACAGAGCGAAGACTGGGTGGTGGAACAAAGGGTCTGAAAGTTTTGATAAAGCTAGTTCTGAAGTCTTAAACGTTTTTGATAAATAAAAAGAAAATATTGCATTAAGTGGTGAAACTTTAAAAATGCTAATATATCAAATCTCATTAAAAAAATTATAAAGAAAAAGATTACAAAAAAATTAATATTTGTAAAAATTTGCATACTGCAGGACCTATTAAAAATAATAAAAATAAATTTTCATAAGATTAAAAATAAATGTTCATTATTTTAGGAAACATTTAAAATAGTTAAATTTAATCTTGCGGTCTGAAAGTGGCTTCAGCCCCGTTAGTTTCCCCAGAGCAGTGGTGCACCCAGGATTAAACTTTGAATGGGGCTAGCATATATTACATGTCTATGTTTTCTAAAATATGCCAGCCCTGAATGTCGGACGAGCTCGGTGCGGTTTTTATTTTATTTATTTATTTATTTATTATTATTTTTTTTACATATCATTTAAATCTGAGATGCGTCGAGCCCTACATAAATTGTATTCTGTTGACTTGAGTCAGAGCGAAAACCTACGGCTGGCTGGAGCTCTGAAATTTTTTTATGGGGCTGATTCTGAAGACTTAAACAAATCTCTTTAAAAAATAGAATAATCTCTATATAAATAAGATAGAATCTCTTTGAATAAAGAGAAAATATTTTTTTTTAAGTGGTGAACATTAAAATGCTAATATTTCAAATTTTATAAGAAAATTTATAATAATAATAATAATAATAATAATAATAATAATAATAATAATAATAATAATAATAATAATAATAATAATTGTAAAAAGATAAGTATTTTTAAAAAATTCTATTTTGCAGGACCTATTAAAAATAATAAAAATAAACTTTCATAATTTTAGAAAACTTTAAATATTTAGTCTAGTCTTGCGGTCTAGGAGGGGCTTCAGAACTTAGCCCCCTCCGTGGATGTGCCAGTGCCAATGTCCCAGTGCGTATGCCAATGCCGTATATCATCCTATACTTGCTTGAGAACTGTACGCACCATTTTCTCAACTACAATGAAAAATTTCTAATCATGAATAAATTAACATGTTACGGATAATTGTTAGAAGAATGACAACATGAATGATTTAACGTGCAAACTTTTCCATTTCAGTGTTACGCAGATAAATACCTTTATTTTCTGAGATGCGGAAGTCAACAAATGTGTCACCCACTTTGTACACATTCGGATTTTCGGATACAGTTTGGCGAAACTATCGCTTTATTTGGCGAAGAAGAAAAGATAATCTCACTGCCGATCTTCTGCTGAAACTCGAAACACAATTAGGTTGTTTTGGTGTAAAGAACCGCATGTATAATTCGTAGCCTCTACTCCAATCGTTACCTTATTAATATAATATAAGCTTCAATATGAATTCTCGGGATTATATTTTCACTGCATTTTTATTATTTGGCATCAGTTTTACAGCAGGTGAGCCATTTATTATTAGTATTATTATTGAAAATCATTTTAAAAAACTAAAAAATGCTTTTTTTTTTTTTTTAAGTTTTTCGGCACGTCATATACAGAATATATATATATATATATATATACAGTACAGCCTCGATTATCCGCGCAATTGGGTGGCAAGGGCAGCGCGGATAACAAAAATCGCGGATAAACCGAAAAATAGAGTGCAAACACGAAAAATAAAATTTTTCTACATAAAACTGTGTTTTATTGTACATACATGTGTACAGTACTGCAAAAACATTCGCTCTACGTCTAAATCACTAAAATAAAGAAGAGCAAAGAAAAAAAAAGATATGCAACATACCGTACAAAAATTGTTGAGTTACATCTTTCTAAAATAATCAGTCACTTGTGTTTGCTTCTTGATTTGGAAACACGTTTTCTTTATTCTAAATTGTATTTTCCTTACAAAAAATTGTATTTTCCTTAAAAAAAATCGTCGCGGATAATCCGCACCGCGGATCATCCGCTCGCGGATAATCGGGGCTCTACTGTATATATATATAAAAGAATTTTAAAATTTAAATAAAACAAAATAAACTTTCAAAATCATGATTTGAATTACTTTTTGTTGAGTTTTATGGTTTTCAAATATTTAAGTCTTCAAAAATCTTATTAAATATTTTTTTTAATTACTTTAGTACAAATTTCCTTTAAATTATTGAATTTACTTCATGATCTTAAATATTTTCTGTGAGTTTTAATACTTCTAACTACTTCCATCATTAAAATTTGAGCCTTTATTATTTTTGTCATTATATCCAAAAGAAAAGAAAAAAAACTGTTTATAAATTTGATAAATATCACTTCATGATTCATTGATATGAGGGGTTTTTTATTTTACTCTCTTGGTACTTCAGACTTTATTAAGTTTTTAAAAAAATATTTTTTCTTTCATTTTTTTGTCATAAATTAAAAATTTCATAATGCTACCTAAGGCAGTACGATTTCTGACATTAGTTTCTTTTGGAAAGTTTTCATCTTAGAAAGACAACAAAAAAAAAAAAAAGGGGGGGGGGAGAAAGAAAAGAAAAATAACTCTTTATAAGTTTGATACTCTCGTGGTGCTTTAGATTTAGACTTTTTTATGTTTTAGAAAAATACTTTTTCTTTCATTATTTTGTTATAAATAACAAATCTCGTAAAGCTACCTAAGGCAGTGCGATTTCTGACATTAGTTTCTTTTGGGAAGTTTTCATCTTAGAAAGAAAAAAAAAGAAAGAAAAGAAAAAAAACTCTTTATAAGTTTGATAAATTTCATTTCATGATTCATTGATATGCATTTTTTTTTTTTTTTACTCTCGTGGTACTTTAGATTTATCCTTTATTAAATTTTAGGAAAATACTTTTTATTTCATTATTTTATCATAAATAACAAATATCATAACGCAATCTAAGGAGTGCGACTTCTGACACTAGTTTCTTTTAGAAAGTTTTTATATTAGGAAAAAAAAAAAAAAAAAAAAAAAACCACAATGAAGCTGGTATTTGCCCGGATGTGGTCTGTCGAATACAGTGGGGCCCTCTAAGGTTCGTTTGAAAAAACCGACTAAGGAGAGAAGCGATATATGTTAAAGTGATCCATAGCAATGATCTAGTAATCCTAGTGATCTTGTCGAATCTGCTAATATTTAATATAATTATAAAGAACCACTAACGTCAACTAATATCAAAGTCACAAATAATTACTTTCAAATAATTACAAAATATGCATTAAAATATATTTGCCTGCGTTTTTTGCGCTATTATTTAAACCTATGAATAATTACTTTAATCTTTTACAGACATATAATTCAAACAGATTTTCCTTTAATTCAAGTTATTGTATTCTCTTCTATATTTCTTTGCTCTATCTATCATATATATATTATAAATGCCAAACGTATCTGTGCGTAACGCATACGTCATTTTGCGCATCGCATCATTTTCAAATTTTAAATAAATTTCGGTACTGCAATTTTTGCTACTAAAAGTTTTTAAACTTCTTAATGTGGCACATTTTCAATTTTTACATCATCGTATAGGAAAAAAATATATATATACTTTTAAGGGAAATTTGTTTGAAAGCTGTATCTTAATTTTTTTTTGAAATATAAATTTTTTTGTAGCTTTTAATAACTCTTTTCGAATCGTGGCAACAGGAGTACTCCATTTCTATCTAAAGCAAAGGAAAAAAAAGGGAAAAACTTGAGTGCTGTATCTTTATGTTGCCATTGTCTCATTAAAAGGAAAAAAAATAGAAATTTAAATATCTTCTGTTATAAAATCCGATGAATTTTGACTTCATTTACAAAATTTGGTTTACACGTAAAAGAATACCAACAGTTTAATTTTTATTTCAGCTAACAGCATTGAGACTTCAAGTTTTGAATCAAAATTATCAAATTAAAATGCCAATTTTTTTTAAACTTGAATTCAGATGTGAAATGTACATGTGTAAATTTTGATATGGTGAAAATTATGTCGGGTTTAGATTTCACGGGGAAAAAATTTCTATGATTGAGTCAAAGTTAAATAAATTTTGCTTTTTTCATTTTGGAATACTAGCATAAGAACCTTAATTGATAACTTTATCATAATAACAAATCTTTATTTTTTTTTTACTGTTTACATATACGATTAAAGTTTAATTTTAACAATTTCTACAACTGCGTTTTATAGAAATAGTATTCGTTAATTTTACGATAAATATCGTTTGTTTAAGAGTTAGACGTACCAATATAAAATGCATTTTTTACTATAACTAATTTTGCAGGTTTATTATAAGTTAATGAAACAGTTCCTTCTTAAACATTTTCTTTCGTCAAAATTTGACGGGTTCTATCTTGTATTTTAATAATAGCCATTTATCCTAATAAAATTAAAAAAAAAAAAAATCAACGGTTAGTTAAGATGAAAAATCTCGATAGAAAGCACAAATGTAATTGAAGTTTTATTATTATTATTATTATTATTATTATTATTGTTGTTATTATTATTATTAAATACTAGGAGACTCTGCGCCTACGAGCTACCCACCCTGGTTACTGATCTCCCCCGCATTCTCTAATAACCTGCCAATTTGCTGTGTTTTAAAAACAGGAAAGAAAAAATATTAAAAATGCACAAATTGAGTATTTATTTGAAGATAAATATTAAGTTAAGAAACGAACTTAGTGAGCGAAATAGTCATTAAAAATACCTTTAATCTAAAACAATATCATTGTTCCTTTCGGTCAGTTCCCTCTTTGCCCTTTTAAAAAATAAAGAAAAAGCTGGAAAAAGGATATCTGAGTGTAAAAGCTTGTCGAAATAATACCCCTTTACTTAAGCACAATAAAATATTTAAGTTTTTAAAAATAAAAATGGGGTTCTATTTTAAATATGACGATATATTCACCAGCGGACGTTTTAAAGTTTTTAATTTATAAATGCAAAAAAATGTGTGAACTTAATATTTCGCAACTTTTATATTTAAAAGCCATACATTAAATGGCAATGCATTGATATAAAAATATTTTTTTTTTTTTTTTTTTCAAC
Organism: Maratus speculifer; assembly: GCA_964019185.1. Lineage (NCBI taxonomy): Eukaryota > Metazoa > Arthropoda > Arachnida > Araneae > Salticidae > Maratus > Maratus speculifer. The sequence continues at coordinate 270,987,119 of OZ025289.1, read as the reverse complement.
CATTGAAAAATGGTTGTTGTTTTCGGTGGAGGATTGACAAAATAACGTGGTCGAGATATATTCGGACGAAAATGACTTTTCGATTTAAAAAGTTTGTTTTAGCAAGTTTATCAAACATTTTTTATACAGATATATATCAAAATGCAAGTTTTCGTGTTAATATATGCAATAGTTTTTGCAGGATAAGCTGAGGTATTGAAAAAGGCACTGTCGGTTCGAAACCCGCATCAACAGCCGGTGTTGGTAACTTTTTTTTTCCTTTTTAGAATAGAGATATTTATAAGTTTAAATTATTTTCGATATTGCATCGATTTTTTTTCTTATTGCACTCACGCTGCGAAAATTCATTGATTTTATATAAATATCTATTACTATGTTAAAAATTTATTACTTTTTTTTTAAACTGTCTGGATCATCTTTATACAGAAAAATACAGGGTGTTTCTTATAGAAATTTAAAAACAACTTATAAAACAAACAATATGTTTTTACTTTTTCTATTTTTTTCTGTCTTAATAGCTTCACAAGAAAGTACATGATTCGTGAAATATTTCGACTTCCAGTTTTCGATGGATTTATATGTTTTAGAAGGTCCTGAATACGATTTGATGGTTTTTAGAAAATGTTTGACTGTGAGTCTGTCTGTCACTCTGTAAATCTGTATATGATAAAAGTTTTGTGTACCCTCTATTTCAAGAACTAATGCACAGAATTTCACAAAACCTTAGATTCAGGTAGACTGATATAAACTGGAGCTGATTACATTATGGTGCATATTTCCCAAAAGGTGGCGCTGCTATGCTGCATTATTCACGATTTCCACAATAGCCCTATCTCAAGAACTAATACATTGGCTATCATAAAACTTCAAATTCAATTAGTCTTTGATGTAATTTGGTGCTGATTACTTTTTAGTGTAAGTCGTTCAACAGGTAGCGCTGGTATGCTGCCTTATTTATGATTATCTCAATGGTTCTATCTCAAGAACTAATGCGAAAACCGTAAAAACAAGATGAATTTTTATTAACTTTCAGATTCGGTTAGTCCCTTATACAGATTAATGCTGTTTCATTTTGGTATAAATCACACAGTAAGTGGCGCTGGTATGCTGCAATTTCCATGATTTTAAAATAGCAGTATATCAAAAACTAATGCATAGATTTTCATCAAACGTCATATTCAGTTCGTACCTGATGAAACTTGCTTGAGTCTTGTTTAGATTTTGGTTTTCATCGCCTAACAAGTGGTGCTGTCATGCAGTATTTTTTTAGATTTCCGCAATAGATTTATCTCAGAAACTAGAGCACAGATTGTCATCAATCTTCAGATTCAATTTAATGTTGACATAAGTTGTTGTTGATCAGATTTTGGTGTAAATCAATCTAACCGGCCCTTAGTTTGCTGATTTTTTTAGGAAGAACTATAACCTGCATGAGATAGAAAATAGAAGAAAGTTTGAGGATAGCCACATCCGACTAGTTAATATATAATGATAATATATGTTGATAATATATGACATAGTTATAAAATGAAAATATTATAAATCTGTCTCATCTGCATATTTCATTTAACTGAAATGAGTTACAAATCAAGGCGCCTGTACAGACTAATACTCCCTAAGTTCTTGCCTATTATTCTTAAGGGAATTTTTTAAAATGTTTACATGAAATCAAATTTTGTAACAATATGAAATAGTATGGGCATTTTTCTTTTTGATTTTCGCATATCCGTGAGATCTCTACAATATTATTCGTAACAAAACCCAGAAAAACTGCACTTGAACTGGAGTAAAATACAGAAAATAAAGAAAGAAGGAAAACGATTGTGATTTTTGATTGCTATTACGTGTTTTCCCTTCTTTAAACTTTACATCATCATAACAAAGACATTTCTTGAATAAATCATACACAATTTATTTCTTCACTCAGAACTACAATCAATAATATCGTAATTTTGCTAAATTTTTACTACTGTAAATAAAAATAGTCTTTAAAAATGATACGGGCACCATTATGAAAGGTGCATGTATTTTAAAACACTGACTTTTAACAGCACTTTGATAAAATAAAACAGTTTATCATTATTAATTTCCTCGGGGACTTTGAGACTGCGCTTGCATAAATTTCCGAGTTATGATCTACATAGCTACTTCTTGTTTTTATTATTTACTCTTTGTGGGAAAACTCCCGTAATTTGTTTAAAAGAAATCCCTCTCCGACGTTTAGCTATTTATGTCCCAAATTAAAAATTCATGAAAATTTCATATTTTAAAGCATTTTTTACAATTTTTTTAAACTACATTATCGATTTACACAATCATTTAATAAATTTTAGAAGGATTTTGCCAATTAAAGTCAATTAATTAAATTTTTATTTATAGAGATTTTGTGCAAATATTTATAACTTCATTCAAAGCTTTTATTTATAAAATCTCTTTTTTTTTTTTTTTTTTTTTTTTTTTTTTTTTTTTTTTTTTTGTATTTTTAGAAATAGTAAATGTATAAATGTAATATTCTTACTATAGAAATATAGAAATATCTCCGAAATGAAACTTCCCCTCTCTTTCAAATCTTTCAATGACAAAAAAGTTGAAAAATTAATAATTGAATAAAATATCCTTATATAAGTATTTTTGTTTTGTAGAATCAATAATGCTTTTTGAACAAAATAAAGTAAAGTACGTATAACTCATTTTAAACTGTATTACTACCAGGGCCGTGCGAAGCGGGGGCAAAGGGGTTGGTCGCCCCGGGTACGGAAAATGAAGGGGCGCCAAAGTTATACAACCAACTTGATTTGTTTCTTTTTTTTTTCCTGTAAAAAAAGGAAAAAAATGCGTACATATTGTGATTTTTTTTTTTTTGACAAAACATACATTTTTATAATAGCATATGACTTCTTCCTCCGAAAGGTGTTACTAACTGTTATACTGTACTGCAAATACATTTATACCACAACTGTTATCTAGATACCTTTTGCCAAAATATAAGTGAAATTTTTATCTTACATTATTTAATTGATGAAATTAAACCTTTAAAGTTGCAAAATATTAAGAAAGAGGTGAAATATGTATTCAATTGAACTTATTTGTGTTTCCAGTTTCCACACATTTCATTTTCGTGACGCTTGCCGTCATCATCGTGAAGACTGATGACGGGGGGCGCCAAATTGAAACTTTGAACCGGGCGCAGCTTTCTCTTCCCACGCCGCTGATTACTGCTAATCGAAGTATTGAATGAGTTTTATAGCAAGTTATTTTAATTGTATTTAAAAATATCTTCGGAGGATAAAATTAAAATTTTTCCATTATTCTAAAGTTTAAAAGTTATCATGTGTGGTTTATATTACATTTCCGAAATTTCATGTATATTTAAATATTTCATTAGAAAAAATATTTTGTTGGTAGAATCTAAATATCTTAAACTCATTAAAATGTCTCTCACTGTTCAGCGACCGATTTTTGTCTACATTGTATTCAGGTGAATGAATTTATCGAATAAAAACGTGTCACAATGGTTTCGTGTAGAGTTTTTCAGCACATGGATATTTTCTGCTTGAATGATTGTGTTGCCTTTTTTTCTCTTTCTGTTTCGCAAGGAAATTTGTTATAATTATGCTTGTCGGATGAATTATGCCTGTTAAATCTAATATTTTTTAAAAATAATTTTTTTTTTTTATCTTACAAGAGAGGCTGCTTAGTATAGAGCTTTATTCTGCAATAAAAATCTTAAGGACAAAAAATCGATTTAAGAAAATATTTGTTACTGAAAGAAAAATATACAATAGTTTCTCTAGATCTATTAATTAAGAAAACGGATGTAGCACATTGTTTATGCACTTTTAAAGCATATCCAAATATTCGGAAAGAGTTATTATGCGCAAATAAATAAAAAAATATATTAATGTTTTGTTTATGCGCATTAATTATGCATTTACTTTTCTTTCATTTTTTATTTTTGATGGGCATATTGAAATGCTTATTTCAATTCACTTTAGAGAAAATGACTTCTAATTTGTATTGTTTGGGCGCGGTATCACAAAAAGGAGACTCTAACCGCCATCGGATTTTAAAGCCTGGACAATAACTGTTAATGTTATTTGTGTAGTGAAATGCGAGTTACTAATATATCTATTATACTAAACTCGCTATGCGCGTGTACATACTCACGCTTGACCGAGTATTTATATAAAGGTTGAAAAATGTTTCTGTTGCGACAGCTTTCAACAAACCTTAATAATTTTACTTGTTTTTATATAATTTAGTAAGAGAAAATTTATTTTTCTCTTTAAAAAAATGTAGTTTTAATGAGTAATCTGCCGCAAACTTTTTTTAATATAAATTTTAAGAAAAATAAATTTTAAAAAATAAAATGTTAACTTTGTTTTTGTTAAAACTTACCGTGCTTTTAATTTTTTAATTTCTTTAGAAATACTGAACCTTTAAAAAATATTTTTAAAATACCGCTAAGGAAGATTTATTAAAAGTTATGCCCATGATTTAAAAAAAAATGCCAGCTTCTCTACGAAGAAAAAAAAAAATAAAAATAAAAAATAAATAAATAAATAAATTATAAAAAATAAAAAATAAAAAATAAAGAAAAATTTACTTTGAACTCATGATCTGAGTTGAATTTTTACTTAATTATAAAGTAAACTTATACTGTTTTTGAGATAATGTTTGCAATCAATTATAAGATTGACAAATTAAACACTGTTGGAGAAAAATATTTCATTCTTATTAAATTTAACTTTTAAAAAATGCAGAATTCTTCAACATGAAATAAATATTTAGTTTTTTTTAATTATATGTTATATTAATTTCTACTTGTCTCAGAATAAAATTATATAGTGAATACAGAAATTTAAGATAACAGTGAATTCGCGTTACTACGTCACCACTTAAAAAGTATCTTTAGTTAATGAGGACAAATTTTGTTCCACCCACAACTTCCTTTTTGCAATTAACATCAGAGTTGCTTAATTGCTGCTGCTCATCGAATAATGCGGAAAATTTCACATATTGGTCGAACAGAATCGGAATTTATTTTGTATTATTTCTCTAAGAGCGACTTTGGTGTAATTTTGGTTAATGATAAGCAGGAAGAGTAACAGTGAGAAACAGAAAGAAAACATGTCACCACCAGAAACAGGAAGCGTTCGAAAATTTCTGATGGCTGTTCACCTATATATCAATTAAATTGATGTAAAACATAAAATATTCGAGTATGTAGCAAAACTGGAAAATGGTGTCGGCGAAATATACAGAGTGTCCAGCAAATAAGACCCCTGTTTCAAAATTAAATTTTTCAAAAACAAAGATCGACAGAATTATGCGATAAAGGATTTGTTTATAAGTTAAGCTACAAAAATCTTATACAGAAGTTTCGAACGACGATTGTTTTGAAAAGATTGTGTTCTGATTGCAAAGAATATATTTGTCTTGACATTTTTCTTGTTTTAGATTGCTTGCAGAGAACGAGTTTTTCAGTGTGCAGTGCCATATTTTAACAATTTTTCGAACTAAATTTTTGGAATCTTGAAATCTCAAAAAATTAACCCCAAAAATCTTTAAAATATATCACTTTAATCCAAAAACATCGCTCTCTGCATGTAATCTAAAAGAAGAAAAATGTCGAGTCAAATATATATTTTCAAAATATTCACCGTTCGAGACTTCTGTATGAGATTTTTACAGCTTATCTAATGAATAAACCGTTTACCGCATAATTCTATCGATCTTTGTTTTTGAAAAATTTAATTTTGAAATTGGGGTCTTATTTGCTGGACATCCTGAATCACTTGTACAATTATCATGAGGAAAAGTAAGATATAACTTTATTAAAAATAAAATTATGCTAAGTACGGCAATTTCTTCTCATATTTTGTTTGCTGTACAGTAATTTGTTCTTTTGTATTAACAAATTGTCATTTCTTTTATCTTAAAAAAAAATAAAGTACCAAATTAAAAATAAAAAAGTTGTTTGTTTTAGCATACAGTAGGTATTTAATCCATTTTTTTTCAAAAACTGAATTCATTTTAATTAAGAGGAATAATTATTATATATAATTAAATGTTTACATCGTTTATGCGGATTTCGATAATCGCTAACGAATAATAGTCCAACTTGAAAGTCTTCACTGTACGGGAGTTCACTGTATTTGCGAATTATGACGAATTGGAATATTTAGTTTTGCGCAATGTACCGTGAAATGGAACTTGAAATTTGAAAAGTAAAAATCGGGTCGTCCAGCGTAAATCGAAACAATTTGCAAAATCCACAACCTAAACTAACAAGAACTTATATCATTAAAAATATATATCAATATCAATAAATTATTATTAGTATTTTTGGAATTTTTATGCATCAAATTGACCAACTTTTAAAAACCTTGTCGTCCAGTGTAAATCGGATCATCTATTGAAATTCGAAGCATAAATTAATATCTTCATATCTTAAAAAGTAATAATATTTCAATAAAATAATAATTCGTATTTTTGGAATCCTTTGCTCAAAATCAATCTTGAAACCTTTAAAAATTGGGTCGTCCAGTGTAAATCAAAACATCTAGGAAAATTTGCTGCGTAAATTAACATATTCATATCATTAAAAAAATAATACTTATTTTAATAAAATAAAATTCATATTTTTGACAACTTTATGCTTCAAATCGATGTTGAAACCTCTAAAAATCGGCTCGACAAGTGTAAATCAAACATTTAAAAAAATTTGCTACATAAATTAACATTTCCGCATCATTAAGATATTAAGAAATAATACCAATTTCAATCAAATAATATTCATATATTTAGAAACGTTATGCTTAAAATCGATCAGTGAAAATTGAATCTATGAATTTTGCATCAGAGATGAAAGTCTCGCTACATCTAAAAAATGGATTAAAAAAAATTAGAAAATTTTGAAATCATGTGTTTCTTTGTAATTCGTTTTATCATCAAATTATTTCATCTGTTTCTAGCATTTTGTGTTTCTTAAGCACAAATTTTATTTTTGTGCTTCTTGTTATTGTCGATTATTTAATTTATAGATTATATTAAGAGCTACTCCAGTCAAGCGAAAAGACCGGTTCGCTAATGTTAATCCTATGGAAGAAATTTAAAAAGATTTCATGTTTCTTTGTTCTTCTTTGGCATTAGATAGCTTAGATTGATTAGATCGATCCATTAAATCAATCTCTGTATGTAAACTGTTTTTTACTTTTATAATTTTGTTTGCAGATTATTCTTACTAGGATGATTTCCTTTTCGAAACCGGTTCCAAAAAGGAAAGTGTCCTCGTCAAAAATACCTGTAAAAATATCGAAAAACTGAAATAGGGCTTGCATAGAGATCAATCTCAGCTATCCAATGAAAAAAAAATCATTTAAAAATAATAAAATGCTACCGAGATATCTTAATAAATTTCTTCCATAGGATTAGCATTAGAGGACGGTTTTTTCATTTGACTGAAGTAACTCTTAAAATCAAACCGTCTTAAAGTAAATACTATGACTACGAACTAATGAAAGTGAAGGATGTGTTATTAAAACACAGATTTTGTTGTCGTAAATGTTGAAAAATAGTCCTGATATCAACTCTGATAGCAAATGCAAATAAATATTCTTGTTAGATTTAGTGATGTGCTTGTTTGTTAGTGACTCCTCTACGTGATCAGGATTATAATTTATAAGATACACACCCTGGAATCCATGACGTCAAGGGACGATGCCAGTGCCAAGCACCAAATGATTATGTGCCTGAGGGGTGGTAGTCTTTATTTTTTTCTTCACGGTGATGTTATTGTAGGTAAATATGCCATTTCACTAGATCAATGGCATTGCAAACAAAAACAAATATTTTTTTTTGCCTTTTGAATGAATGCAAGTGATTTTAAGTAAATCTGGTCTACTGAATCCCAGTATGCAAGCAAATATTTTTTGTATCACCTATTTTCAATATGTAACTGTATACAATTCTATAGGTAAAACTGAAACAACAAAAGGCAAGCAAATTTTTTAGGGATAACATACATTATATACATATTAATTCATGTATTAGGTCTATTTAACATTATGAAAGATCTTTGGATGTACAAACCTATAACACGTACTCCCGGTGAATGCCCTGCTGTAAATCACTTCCGATTAACATTATTTTCGTTGATACAGTTATAATAAATACGGTAATTTTAATTTAGTAGCATGCTAGTACAAGAATCTGAGAATACTTGCTCTAAAATATTTTACTTAACTTTTTAGATTTGACATTCTGAGTTCGAGATGTCATTAATGATAGAATCTTATTTTCTAAAAGAATTCATCACTAAGAACAAATAAAGAATTTACAAAAAAAAAATTAAATAAATAAATATATTTATTTCTCTTGTTTTCCGTCTCAGTCATATCTAATACGTAAATATCTTCTTGCAAATTGAGCAAGCTCTAATAAATCTAAAATTGTGCACTATTTTGAAAGTTAATCAGCATTTCATTTTCTCCCTTTTAAATATTACTTTTCTTCTCAACCATGTCTAAAGAATTCCTCTAAAGTCTAAAACAGACAGACATATTTATTTGTATATATTTTTGTTCCAAGTAAGTTACTATGTGAAAATTTATTATTGATTTTGAAAATATCGATTATATTAAAATCCGACTGAGTGTTCGTATTTCATTTTTACAAATTCGAGAACATTATGAATTACGGATGTAAAAGAACACCAATTTGTAAGCACTCCAAACTATCCTATTAACTGTAAATAGTTTGAAATTTAAATTAGTTTAGGAGATTTTTTTTATATGACATTTTTCTAATGAGAGCAACTAAATTATTCCATTATTTTGGATGAAAGAGAGGAAGGAGGGAAATAATAAAGATAATTATATTTTTATTGATTATTTTGTCATTAAAATAGGAAAGGATTTTTTTTACGTTGATAAGCGATTAATAAAAATAAAATCTTCATGAAATAACATTTTTAAAGAAAATTCGAAGAAATTAAGACACATTTCGAAATATTCAGGCTTCATCAGTCAGTTTATTTTACAGAAGTAAAATAACATCTGCCACAAATTGACAGCAGAAAATTATTGTACCTTACCTTTTTCAGAGTTTGCATTCAATCGAACATGTTAAACTAGTTTAACCTCCAAACAACAAAGCCTCATATTAACAAAAATTGAATTTAAAGTACTAGTAATTAATATAAAAATTATTTAAAACATAGTTTTTATATTAATTACTATTACTTAGGAAAGTAAGTATTACAATCTTTAATATAGATTTAAATATCAAATATAACACTTAATAGGTATCAACGAATTGAAATTAATCTATTAATATGTGAAAAATAATTGATTAAAACTAAATTTCTAGACGTAATAAATACAAAATTAAAATTTCAGACAATTTTTCCGCTGAAAATGTTTCAGGTGGGATTCTTGTCATTTTACATGCTGGTATATCAAGGGTTAACGGGGGAAAACTTTACTAATGTTTATAAGTATTTAAGAAAGTGAAGTGTTTCTGAAAGATGCAAGTTAAAGTTTTTCACAAAGGCTCCAAAGTGGAATGATTTCAATTTGAGAAAAATAACGCTCTTTCAAAGATTTAATTTAATTCATCGTAGTTAAATATTTTTGTATAAGTTATTTATTTGACGGTATTTTTATTCCATTAGGCCCGAAATTAAAGCCAGAATACTTTTTTGACATTGCAAAGGTGAATTTTCACTGGAAAACTTTTAATTAATTTGTAAATAAAAATTTTTACTTGAAATTTAGCAGTTAATAAAATTAAAATTAAAAATCTCTTCTAAATGCACAATAAAATTAGATTTTTGTTCCCTCTGAAAAAAAATTAAATGCTTTTGGCTTTGTAAAGGTGCATTTTTATTGTGGAATTTTTATGTAAATAGCAAATATGACTTCTTATTTGTAATTTAACTTTTAATAAAATTAATAATAATTTCTGAATGTACAGCAAAATTAGATTTTATTTCTTCTGAAAAATAAATGCTTTTGACACTGTAAATATTCATGTTCATGTTATAATATGCATAGCATGTACATTTCTTACCTTTCTCTGAAATATTTTTCTTGTAATAATTTCGCATGCTAAAAAATCTATTTTTAATAATCGAATATATTCGAATTCAGCAATAAAAGTCTGTTTACTGTAGCTGTATAAAGTGACCAATTGCTAAAATAAAGGGAAGTTCGTGAAAATTTCCAATTTGATCTATATTGATTTATTTGACTTCACATTCTACAATTATTAATTAAAAACAATTCTGAAGATTCTGCACGATGTTATATTTTGCATAACATGTACATTTTTTACCTTTCTTTGAAGTAGTTTTCTTGTTATAATTTCACATATAGTTATATGTTCATTACCGTAGAAATGAAATTATAACAGTGTATAATAAATAAATGAATTTTAAAAGAAATCCTGATTTAAATTTAAAAAATATTTTAGCAAGATCATCTGTACAAAAAATATTTATTTTATTAAAAAATATATTTTTAATTATCGAATCAATTCGAATTAAACTATAAAAATCTGTTTTTTATAACTTTATACAGTGATCGCCTAGAAAAACAAATTGGAGACTGCACATCAAACATAGCAAATGAGATGCGTTCGTGCTACAACAAAGTTTTAAAAATATTCAGATCTTGGTTTAACAGAGTATACAATACATCGAATACAGTGTCATGTCTTCAGAGATTTTGTTTGTTTATTTCATGGCATCTACATCTACACCCGCGCACTGTAACTCTAACTCAATGTAAATATTAAGCAAAAGTTTTGTTTTCGTATTTTGACAATTTCGGTTTTTTTTAGTTAAATTTTTTGAGAGTTCTTGTTTGTGTGGAATAAATGTGTTTTTGATTTTTTAAACGGCTGGATGTTTTTCGTTTGCAGACTCCAGAATTATTTTAATGTTATGATTTCTTAAATCTATTTTAAGCCTTATTCAATTACTGCTATATTATATTCCAGATACGCTGCTAGCGTAATAGAGTTATCGTTGCATAAAAGATAACGTAATATACAATATAGAGACCGAAATCTTATGTGTGTCTCTGTAAATGCTATCATTTTTCTAATATACAGGAAGTAACTTGTAGTAAACCTCAGTTACGTACATATATTTCATGAAATGTGGAATAGTTTAATATAATTAAAATGCGCCCTAAATAGTATTTCCCACTACACCATTGTGTAACGGAAAACGTTTGTGTGGCCCTGTAAATTAATAACAAATATTATTTGCATCATACATTGTGCAGAACGTATTTTTTGAAATGTACTTCATAGATGCACATCGATTCTATCATGTTCTAAAGAGTATACCATCATTAAAATTCGCTTGAAACTATTTTTTTACTATTGAGCGTAATATAACGAATATTTTTGATTTCCCCCTGTAATTAAATTATGCTTTCCGATTTTCATAAAATTTGAAATGACTCGACAAAATTATGCGACAGTTATATATTTTAGATTTCAAATGATTTGGTTGAGTCATTTTTGCTCTATTAAATGCGGATTTACGGACGGAAGGATTGAACGACGACTGTAGGTGCTATGTATTTATATAATTACAAACGAACCTAATAAAAAGAATTAAAAAAAAAATTGGTCAACATTGATATGAATTGACTTCACATTCAACATTTTTTAATTAAAAACAATTTTGGAGATTCTGCACTATGTTATAATTTGCATAACATGTACATTTTTTACCTTTCCCTGAAATATTTTTCTTGTAATAATTCCACATGCAATTACGTGTTTATTACTGTAGACCTTGAGAGGCGCTTTTATTCTTTTATTACCTTTCGACGGCTCATCTATCCTTGGTCATGAAGCATCTCTTGTCGCGATCATCAAATTGAATAAATAGCAAGGGTATACGTAAATGATGTAACAATTGCTCCGAAGGCTATATTAATCGCTTGGTCAAACTCCGGAAAATTCTTTTTTTTTAATCATTCATTTATAGTGGTATCGAATGTTCTAAAAATTGAGAAATAAAAATACTATTTAGAAATTGTTATTACTTTCAGTGCTTGAAGCAGTGATTCCCAAACTTTATTCTTGCGTGACATGTTACAAGATTTCAATTTTTTTTGCACCCCAGTAATATAAATAGTTTTTTTTTCCTTAAATAAGCTATTGTACTACAAACAAGTAAAAAAAAAATCATGCATTAAGCATAGATTATGAAACACTTTCCAACACATCCTGAAATCTTGAACAAAACTTCGTTATTTAGATACATAATGTGTTACTGTTGATAGCCAAATATGCATTTTGATACTTTTGAACAGACATGTATTTCATCTGCCAGTTGATATATATGCTATATAATGCGGAAGTTTAGTTTAGCAAGAAAACGCCTAACAGATTGAAATTTCTCTTTCAGCAATATATTTATACTAACATATCGAAAAATACTTCAATACTTTTGTTCAGCATGTAATTTACCTAAAAACTTTATTACACGTCAGTATTTTAAAACTACTTAAATCACATTTCCAGAAATTATCGTCCATGGGTGACCATGTAGATAATTCTTTGGGTGACTTTGTTAATCATTTTATTTATATTCTACAAACATTTCTTAGTAAACTGAAAGCAGTTCAAAAATGCAACACTTATTTAAAAACCACCTTTAAGTAAATTACCCTCGTATTCAATAAGGTTTGCGAGCTTGAAAATTCATTTAAATTCATTCACACCTTTAAAATTCATTTGAAACGATTTTTCTCCATAGGCCGTAATGTATCGGAAAACTTTTGACTATCCTGTAAATAAACTAATCATGGTAGAAACTTTATTTTCTGTAGAACTTGTACTGGGATAAGCCTCAATAACGTCCAAAGTTTTTATGGCAATCCCAGTATATTTACGGGAGGTAGGGCGCGGACAGACGGCCAGACAAACCGAATGCATAAAAATTTTTCAACTTTGTTGGCAAGTGTTAATAAAATAGTTAACTTTCACAAACAAATGCAGCAAGAATAGTAGTATGTAATGCTAATGTAAAATTTAAAAAAAAAATCAAATTTTTCTTGTTTTGAAAAAAAAGTAACTAACACTGTCACCGGCACCGTAAATGAATTTTTTGTAACAGAAGTATTTTTTTAGTTAACATTCAGAAATATACTGCGTACAAAATTATGAAAAATGGTATAATTATACAGAAATGTTTGATAAACATGCTGAAGCAGACAGTTTCTAAATCGAAGATTTAAAAAAATAGCTATTATTTGTTTAAGTCAGTCAAAACTTTTTCATGAAAAAGTTCTATAGAAACAAAAACTATATACAGGAATTTCATTATTTTTATAGGGATAGATTTTACAAATTTGTATTTTGCCGGCAGACTACGCTTATTTTTTTAATTTGACCATTTTTAGGGCTAATGTCATTTTTTTATTCAAATATTTATTATTTTAAGAGGTATTCTTTTCATAGCAAAAACTTGTTATTTTAAAATCTTGGTGTTAGTTTGTAAAACAATGCAGAGCCGCTTTATAATAGAAAAAACAGCTTAAAAGTCAATGCAATTTGTGACATTACTATGCATATGCACAGATTCTGGATTATTACTATGCACAGATTCTGGATCGGTAATGAAACTTTATTAAGCATTATTGTTTTAATTTCAAGCCGTTTTTCACAGTTTAGTAAAACACAGTATTTTATTAAAATTATGTATTTGTTTTATTTTTCGATATCTTCTTTTAAAGTTATAAATTTATTTTACTATTTGATTATGTTTTGACGCAGTTAAAAACAATTAAACAATCTCCCCCCCCCCCCCCCGAAAAAAAAATTGCACAATCTTTATTAACTCTGTCAAAAACCATTGTATAAAAAATATCTGTTAGTATAGAGGGATTTCGGGTATTATGGAATACCATTTTGTTTTTCCTTGTAAATCAACATAAAAAAAATTAAGATATATAAAGGTTAGTAAAGAACAATCTTTGACTATTTCTCAACACACTTTAGATGCGTATAAAATGGAAGAAAAAGTGTATATTAATATTAAGAGTTTTTAAAAAAACTTCACTCTTCTTGTAAAGACAACCAGTCGTTTCATACGTAATAATGTAATAATCAATACAAAAATTGCAAGAAAATTTGCGATTTAAAATAATAACCAAAATTATTTTATGAGTGAACTTTAGTACATCTTCTGTAAATCATCAGATTTTTTGAAAAATTGTTTTGATTTTTAGACATGTCTTCAAACAGTTATATAGCAGTAGCTGATATTCCATATTACCGGAAACACTATCTTGAACAAGAAAGAAAAAAAAGGCGTTAAACACAGATTATTAACCACTTTCCAATACATTCAGAATAACGTAACAAAACTGCACTATTAAAAAAAAAAAATTAAAATATTACGCCTCATTTTACCATATGAAATTGCATAACGCATGTCAAAACCGAATTTCAGTTGTGAAGGAAAAATTAATCGTACATACTTCATATGCAATACCAAACATGTTTTGGTGACTCTAAATAAGCTTTATCAATTGCATGAAAATCCGAATATACGGGAGTTAGAGCGCGGATAGACAGACAGATGAACAAACCGATGGCATAAGCACTTTTCAACTTTGTTGGAAAGTGGTAAATATGTTACATTTTCACTCGCCAACATGTTATCGTAGAAAAACTGACTGAAAGAGCAATAAATATAACTATTCAATTTTATATAGAACTTATTTAACATCAATGGCAATGATATTTTATAATTAATAAGGATTTTATAAAATTTGTGTGAAAAAAAGCAAAAATTGAGAATAAGAGTGCATTTCACCATGTCTCTCCAGCAACAGGTATCTAAACAGAACTGAGTACAATGCCTCATAGGAGTATACTAGAAATTCGTATGGTAGATTTATACTCGACTGCAACACTGTATGCACCAGATATTAAAGTATTCCACATTTTCCGAACATTCCATGATATCTGGGCTTCCTCTGTGTCTAGTAATAAAGTCTAATTAATACTATACTTAAATTTTTTCTAGGTGTCATCCGTATGTAGAAATTGTAACAATAAATTAATTTTTCATTACTAACACCTACTTTTTATACAATATTTGGACGGATTCGCAAATTTTACCTTCGGATAGAAAACGTGAATTCAAGTTATTTAAGAATTATGCAGTTTTAAATTTTGGAACTACTAATGTTAAATTAATCGTTGGGAAACAAATTGCAACAAGGATATTTTTAAAGCATATTTCTAAAACTACTTAGTAGACTAAATTGCAATTTTGAATTCGCATGTTTCAAGTATCTAAAAATGGATCTCTATAAGAAAAATGATCTGTTACAGCTTACACTTTTTTCAAAAATTAATTTAAAATAATATATATTTTTAAAATATATTATATATATATATATATATATATATATATATATATATGAATTAACTTCGTTCAAGAGAAAAAAAAATTATTCTTAGAGTTCGTTTTACTTTTGCAAACATGCAATGCATTTTAATTTACCATTTTAATTTAATTACTATTTGATTTATTTTGTTATAATTAAAAAAGAAAATTGAGAAGAAATATGACTATGATCGATTAATTTTTCTCATATAGGTGAAAATATTAAATATAATAGTTATTTCGATTATAATTTCTTTTTATAAAATACTCTAACTTTTTTTACTGTTATATCGCACAAAATTAATGAGGGAAACAATTATATTTTTGTTAAAAATATTTTTAGATAATCACTTTAGAACAAAATTCAGAAAACAGCATTTACAAGTTTTTGTGTTTAGTAACTGTCTCATTCGTATAACAAGAAAGAAAAAATCATGCATAGATCAAGCATAGATTATGATGCACTTTCCAACATATTCAGAATAATGTTACAAAACTGTACCGTTTAAAGTATTAAAATATTGCGTCTCATTTTACCATATGGTATGACACATATAAGTGCATATAATGTATAACGCATATATGTCAAAATCGAATTTCAGCAGTTCCCATTTACAATTGGAAAATTATTTTAATTTTTTAGCAGCCCTGTATATGATATAGATATTTATATCTATTAACAACATGCATCCAAAATTTAGTTCATTTAAAAGATGCATATATTAATTGAAAATTCTACTTCAACATTTCCTCAAATACGGAGAATGGCATGCAAATACTTTTGTGCAGGCCTGTATATGAAGTATAGAATTTATATATAAAGAACAATATGCAAAAAACTAATTACATTTAAAAACCAAATTTTAAAACGTACTCTCCAGCAATTACTACGCAAAAACGATTTATTAAAGTGTATCCCTGTAAATTAATAAAAAAGGTCTGAATGCTATGTTTAAACATGATCATAGCGACATTCCGTGATTTATGTCAGATTTGATGCATTTGAAATAGCATGTCATTAAAATACTCTCCAAACGATTTTTTCCATATACCATAGTGTAAACGAATTTTTTTTAATGTCCCTGTAAATAAACCATTAATCCTACACACTTCATACTCTATACCAAACATGCTTTGTTGACCCTAAATAAGCTTTATAAATTGCAAGAAAATGTGAGTATATTTACGGGAGTTAGAATATCTACAGATGGACAGACAAACCGAATGCATAAGCATTTTTCAACTTTGTCTGAAAGTGCTAAAAATACTTATTATATAACAACATTACTTATTTTAAATTGGCGCGCTTTGTTACTATAAAACCGTTTAAGTTAAATTAATGAAATTGTAGTCATATATCAATTTTTAAATAGCCAAAAAGATAAATCCAAACATAAAAAAGCAATTTAATTAACATAAAATTTAAAACAATAAAGAAATCCCCATTTTTATGCGCATATTATTTTTTTTTTTCAAAATTTAACATACATGAAACTGTCCGAACATAACATACTGTCCGAAATTGCAAACACAGATTCAGTTTACAAAGTTATTTTAGATAGTTTCAGAAATACCAGTACGCATAAACACAGTAATCATCATTTTGTAAAAAATGTTTACACCCATGTGTTCATTCAGAACATGGTGTACAACATAAAATTGTGCAACAATGTAGGGGAGCATAAAGTGATAGTAGAACATAAAATTATGGCATTTACGTTCAGTTCATGAAATTATAATCGTATATCAATTTTTAACTAGGCAAAAAGCTAAATCCATCAAACATTAACACATAAAAACTAAATCCATAAAAAAATGTTAAATTAAAAAATTTCCATAAAATTTAAAACAATAAGAAAATCATACTATTATTTTAACATAATCAAACTGATTGGTAAATTTATCATACGATTTGAGTATTTCCAGCGGAGCGAAAAATTGCCAGGACGGGAATCGAACCCAGATACTAATCTTACAAGGCTAATGCTTTACCTGTTAAGCGAGCTGGATGATAGCCGGCTTGGATTTTTCGCTCAGATAACCTCATTGGTCTTAACATCTGGTCTATCATTTCGACAGCTCGGCAGAATAAACCGCAGGTAATGAAACTCCATATAACTATGGATACGTAGCTATACTATTATTTTAACACAATCAAACTGATTGGTATATTTATCATACGATTTGAATAATTCCAACTGAGCGAAAAATTGGTAAAGCATTGGCCTTGTAAACCAAGTATCTGGGTTTGATTCCCGGCCTGGGCAATTCTTCGCTCAGTTGGAAATATTCAAATCGTATGATAAATTTACCAATCAGTTTGATTGTGTTAAAATAATAGTATAGCTACGTATCCATCGTTATATGGAATGGACTTCCATTACCTGCGGTTTATTCTGCCGAGCTGTCTAAATGATAGACCAGATGTTAAGACCAATGAGGTTATCTGAGCGAAAAATCCCATCCGGCTATCGCTCTGTTTAGCTTAACAGGTGAAGCATTGTCCTTGAAAGTCAAGTATTTGGGTTCGATTCCCGGCCTGGGCAATTTTTCGCTCAGTTGGAAATATTCAAATCGTAGAATAGGAAAATCGTCATTTTTTTTTTACATATATTGAAATGTACTTTTTTTTCCAAAATGCAACATTCTTGAATGTATACAGTCCAAAATAGCATACATAATTTCAGTTAATATACTTATTTTAAATAGTTTCAGAAATACTACTAATACTACGCTTAAATACAGTACTCATCATTTTGTACAATGTAAAATTATGTAACAGCATCAAACTCTTTTTATCGCATGGATAAATCGGAATTTTGCCCAAGAGCCCGGAAGGGGAAGGGGCCCCCAAATCCATGTATTACTTTACAAAATATTTGTTTTTTCCCCAATTCCAGTTCTGAAAATTTCCAAATACTAAATACAAATTTAATTTTTAAAAGATTTTACCTAACTTTCTGAAAAACAAATTTCATTCTGAACTTACAGAGCTCAATGCTTTAAGCTAATCTCAGCCACTATTAAATAAGGAATAATATTTTGATTTCAATAGATTGTATTAGCAATAAATTGAAATCTGAATTTTAGTGACTGAAAATAATCGGTATGTGTAGTACCTAATAAAAAGAAAGTAACTTGATTAACTCACATTTATATCCTAGAGTATTTAACATTTTTCCACAAGTTGTAGTTAAAGTAATATAACAAGTTGCTAAAGTTATATAAAAAATTCTTTATCTGAATTAAGAAAAATAGTATTTTTATTAATTAATGTACTTAATTTAGAATCGACGAAACTAAGAATTCTCTTCTATTTACAATTCAAGGTGTGATAATATTGTTTATGCTTTCACATGACTCATCATCAGTTCTATTTGAATAATATTGCAATGGTTCTAATGCCTCCTCCCCAAATTAATCTTTGCCCAGGGCCCCAATTAGTTATATTAGGCGCTCGAACAGCATAGTAACAGTAAAAATTGATAGTACAACATAAAATTATTTTACTTAAGAAACTGTAATGAATATTTAAACATTTCATCTACAGATTACCCTCACCTACATTTGGGTATCTAGTGTTTGTACTCTGTGAGTCCCTGTTTTAATCTAGCTTTGTTTTGCTTTTAAATATCAATATTTTTACATTTTTGAAGAAATTAAAAAAAAAGATATGTAGTAATTTTATTGATTTTTTTAGATAAAAACTTTTGGAATCTTTGAAGATAACGTATATCTAGCACAAGGCCGTAATCAGTGAGGAAATCATCAGCGTTTGATTCCCCTCCAAAACTTTTGTGGAGAGAACTGTAAATATTTCATTAACTAACAATCGAGACAATCAAAATTCGAAAACCTACTACAGTCAGTATTCAAAAATCAAAATTCCACGCTAGTATATATCTTTAATGTATGCAATTTCTAAGAAATCTAATGTTTATATGATTTTTTTACAATGGGACTATCTGAAAGCAGAATGTTAACCCTTTCACTCCCATGATAAAATACGTTCTAAAAATTCCGTAGTTCAGATAATCTTAATTTACACCAGAAAATTTCACTGATAAATTTCGCTATTCTTAAATAAGGAATGTTTGTCATTAAATAAAACAAATATTTCTATTTTAATTTTCTGGTGTGAATTTGGAATATCAGAATAAATTCAGAAAAAAAATAAGGAATGTCATGATGCCATTTGGACTCACTGGGGATGAAAGGGTTAAAATAAATTGATCAAAACAGATTTGATTAGTCCAAATTCTTGAAAAATATATTGGATTTTCCTTTTAAATAGTCACAAATTATAGTTGTTCCGACTTGGAAGGCATTTTCGGCAATAAAACATTCGAAAACATATGTAAAAAAAGGCAAACATTAATTTAGTTGACACTAATGGCAAAACGACACTGAAGAATTATCTAAATTAAATTATAATTTTATTTGCAATGAAAAAAAGGTTAAAGTTTCTTTCCAAATTATCTTAAATTGAGATATTTGATTTCACAATAAAACTTAATTAAAATCTTAACTTTCACTTCTATTCATTTAGGAGGGGGGGGGGGGGAGAACTGAAATAAGTATATTCGTGGCTCGAAATCCCCCTCCAAAATATTTTTCTGACTACGGCCTTGATCAAACACACATGAAAATTATATGTAATTTGAAATTTGCCGTTGTCCATACGAGAAGGGCGTCGAAATATAATCTCTTCGCATGTGATTGTCGCGTGCATTCACCTCCAAGCTGTACCGATTTAAACATGACCGGTTTTTCTTTAGTGTTCTTTTTCTTGTGGAACCAGCATAACATAATGAACACTAAAAGTAAATAGTAAAAGAAACTTGGAGTAGCATCAAAAAACAAGCAAAGAAAATTTACGGCAGTGAGAATAAAAAAGAAATCAAAAGATTTAGCTGAAATTCTGTGATTTTTTGCCAAAAAACATTAAATTCAACTAAAGCAAACATTCTTAAATACAAGAATTCACTTCGTAAAACTGGCATGGCAACCACAGTCAGAATTGTTTTAGAAAAACAAAAAAACCAAAAAATATCCTGCAATTGCAGGACAGTTCTTTATTCACAGAGGATCAAAAATTTAATCGGAAAAATTTTAATTAGATGCATTTGTTTAATTTACAGTTAAATGGCTTTAAAACTATGCAAGCTTTTCTGAAAGTAAGTTAAAACTAATCGTTGGGGGCCACTGTAATACTTCCTCATCATGGATATGCATATTACAAAAGTGAAAATAAAACATATGAAAACAATTTATAAAATACATCGCAATTCAAAGATAAAATTTAAACGTATATTTAAATACTTTTAATACATAGCAATGTTCCATTACGGAATTGCAGGTACTACTTGATTATCCCGTCGACCCATTTCGACACATAATATGAATCGCCAATCTATTAGTAAATTACACAAATTGGCATAATTTTTATTTAAAAAACGAAATAACAAATAAATTAATTAAAGTAAAAAAAAAAAAAAACTACAAATAAAATAGCGAATTAAAAATCTCTTGATGACGTAACAAACGTGTTTAATGCCAAGTGAATGTGACATTTACGATAAGCCATTATTGGCATTTTATATTATAGCTGGGCAATCGTTCTTTGATCGATTGCATAATCAAGTAATACCGAATTGCGCAAAAGAAGCATCCTTATAACTCCAAAAATAATAATTATAATAACTAAAAATTTACTGCGTTGGATTAAGTGTCTCATCTCCAATTAAAATATATCTTTGAATTGAAATTTGAATGAAATACAAGGTCGGGAAAAATTGAAGAATGTGGAAAATAGGATTACAAATATCTCAGCAACCGATCGACTTCATTCCTTATGAAAAAATTATGTTTTTATTGTCTTTTACATCCACTCCTTAAAATAAAATCTTTCGAAAATTTTTATCTATCTTTCATCAGAATGAATAGTTCGAAAATCCGAAGAAAAAAAAATAGTTCCGGATAATCGAGGTTACTGATATTCAATAGGCTTATACCTTTTATTACATACTAAGTAACACCAAATTTCAAGTTTCTGTTTCAATTTGTTTGGGAGGTAAAGTGTTTACAGATAGACAGACACACAGAAAGATGGACGACATTTTTTTTTTTTTTTTTTTTTTTTCTAAAAGTATGTTTTTCGGAATCTCCAGTGTCTAAAACGTGTAAACCCTTCAAAATTTTTGTTTCGATTTGCAAAACGTCATTCATCATAAAGCACCATCATGATTTTAATATTAAATTTACGTATCAATTTCCATTATGAGCTACATTATATATATTGCATATACAGGGTGATCAATTTAAAAGAATACCAGTTGGTTTTTCTTATTACCCTTCTATTCTTAAATCCTACGGATTTCTCAAAAATTCTAACATTGAAGTTTATTTTTTTAACATTGTATAAGTGTGATAGACATTTTCCAACACCGTTGGACAGTAACAACTTTATTTGTGAGGTTACATAGAAATGGAGACGCACAATGTTACTTAATTCTGTGATAATTTTATTTTTGAAAAACATAATTTAATTCAATTTTTTTACATTATTATTTTTTACAGAAAATGTTTAAAATCATTTTGAATACAAACATGAACACGTTTAACCAATTTTTTTTTTCGACACACTTTGTATCATTGTAATTGATGTTATTGACGAGATTTCATCAGTTAGAATTTACTTTAATTCATGGATATTTTCAGCAAACCCTATTTTTGAGATAATCTCCCCTCAAAAAAAAAAAAAAAAAAAAAAAAAAAAAAAAAAGACTTACGGTGTGATGTTTGAAGACATTAAGTCGTCAGAGCCCTATTGAAATTAAACGGTCATCAAAGAATTCCTTAAGGGTGCTATTCACTCAGCTTCCGAATCCTTTCCTAATTTTAAATCTGTTCGCGTTTGATGCATTCTAATATTTAAAATATCTCCTCAGGAAATTAATATTTTTAACTTCATTTTTCAGAGTGCTCTTCTTTAAGGATGCCTCTTTTTTCCTTAGTTTTCGAATTATCTCTTAAAGTTATACTTAATTTTATATGAAGTGTTAAGACTTTATTCCCAATTTGTCAGTTTTTAAAACATAAAATATTAATTAAGCAAAGATTATAGAAATATTTTGAGAACTAAGGGGAAAAAAAGGGGACATATTTTAAAAAGAGAACACTGAAAAAAGAAGTTAGATATAGTAATTGCCCGAAGAGGTATTTTGAGTATAAAAACGCATCAAACGCCCATAGAGTTAACCAGAGAGTACGGAACAGAGAATCAACTTTCATACACTGTAATGGCAACTTGTTTAACATGGGATTACGCATAGACAGTAGCGACACGAGCGGACCACTCTGAAACTACGATCATAACATAAGAGAGGTTGCTAATTCGGCAAAACATCGCTTCCTTGGCGACAAATGGTAAGGAAAAAAAAATACAGCGACGGCTTTCTGCTTCTTATTTTGAAATTTATGAAAGAATTATGAAATAACTTTAAGTATTCGTCTTGCAAACAATGCATGTGTCTCTTCGTAACATAACGATCTAATAATTTAAACTTGAAAATTCAAGAATAATAACAGTAATAATTACGAATCAACATAAGCGCGGAAAGCTGAGATCAAATAGCATAAGCACATGTGCAAAGAATAATCAAATCAGCATTCAGCAAGAAGCGTCAAGCAGAATAAGGTTACAGTTAAACAGAAATCACGAGGATAAAAATCGCCAACGCGATGGTTTAGTTTTTAAGTGATCCACTGAGGGCGCTCTTTTCAAGCCGAGTTGAGGCTCTGTTACTACTCTGTGGAGTTAACATGACAGAGAGGAATTCGGAATGTGAGTGACCAGCATCCTTAAGCACTTCCACAGTTAGCAGACGATTTAATCAATTCATTTGCACAGAATCGAATTAAAAATTATTTATTAATAAAGTTCAAGCGAATTTATGTTTAAACTAATTGGATGTTCCAATCTCAAAACGTACATTTTAATATTTATACGTATTTATACGTTCTCATATGTACATTTTAATATTTCAAAAATTAGTTACGCATGTTAATACTTTAATATTATTAATTCAATACTACACACACTTTGATTTTCATCTTAAATTTCTGCTTCAGTTAATTAATCGGAGTTAAAACGGAGTTAATGTGGATCATGGTATTTGTTAAAATCAATAGCTTTCCTTTATTCTATTATCATCGGTTGTTTACAAATAACCGACTTAGCAAGACGCAAGTTCCCATCTCTATATTAGCCGATGGACAATAGAAAATTAAGCAGATTTTTTTCAAATTCAGGAAGACCTGCTTGCCATACCCAAAAATAATCATATCAAAAAATTTAGTTCAGTTCTATGCATAACTTTATACATTTTTTGATAGTACAATAATGAAAATGGTATAAAAATTGCTATTACAGAGCCCCCTTTCGGCGGAATATTTAAAAATTGAAGGAGGACCTGCATGCCGTACCGATAATTATGCGGCATTCCTTGTTAATTAATTTAAAATGATTAAACAAAACAGCACAATCCAATATAAGTCAAAAATAAATAATTAATTGAATTTTGAAAAGTATTTCTTCTCGAAATAAATAAATTGAATTAATTTGGGAAAAATATTAATAACATTTATATATTAAAATTCATAATTTATAATAGGTACATAAACAAATAAATATGTGTTAAAATCATTTTTTAGTCCATATTTTCTACCTCTATTTAAATAAATCATATTATCCCATATATTCTTTCACAACACGGAATGGGATATTATTTTCTGTCAGTGTACTAACCACTAATCTATCAGTCGACCTTGTATGGAGGTGCCAGATCGCCACCACACTGCACACAGCGAAAATTATAGACACAAAACATTTGGTTCAATTCTATGCATATCTTCATACACTTTTCGATTTTAAAATGGCGACATACGGACACACACACACGGACAGACAGACATTTTGTTAAAACATGTTTTTTTTGGAACCTCTGACTCCCTAAAACGTGTAAATAATCTGTGAAAAACTAGACGTCGAAAAAAAAATTCAATAACAATACTTTCTTCTATTGAAGATAGATGAATGTAAAAACAAGTTTTCGCCATTTAGAAAGTGAAAAACAAATGCCCTCACATTAAATATAGACATATTAACTCTTTATCCACCTCATTATGAATTCATGAAAAATTTACATTCTAAAGCATTTTACGCAAATTGTTTAAACTAAATTAAAAGATTTACATAATCATTTAATAAATTTTTGAAGGATTTTAGAAGGATCGGGGGATTTAGAAGAATTAATTAAATTTGAATTTACAGGGATTTTGTGCAATTTGTATAACCCCACTCAAATCTTTTATATTTAATTATTATCATAGTATTTTATAGAATTATAAAATGTACAAACATGATGTTCTTACAATATAAATATAGAAATATTTACACATTGAAAAATCCCCATCCCCCTCATCCCTCAGAGCCAAGGAAGCTGAAAAGATGTAAAAGAAATCACCCTTTAAAAATATTTTTGTTTTGTATAACCAATAATGCTTTCGGAACAAGATAAAGTAATATATCTGTAACTAATTCTAAACAGTATTACAACTAACTGACGTATTAAAAGAATTTTATGATAAATTATTCTAATGGTACTAAGTACCGACGGTAGATAAAGCTTTATACAAATAATGTTCTTGAAAGTCTTGCCACATATATTATAGTTGTGGATAATATAAAAAACAAACGAGTATTCTTTTAAATTGATCATCCGGTGTGTGTGTGTGTGTGTGTATATGTATATATGATTGTGTGCTTATAATTCTAAATGTATTAACATTTCCAGATACATTTCAATAAGATGTTTTCTATTTATATTATATACATTATTGCAGCATTAATTACAAAAAATAATTGCGCGTCATTTTTAAATATTTTTTATTGTAGGACTTTGTATAATATTTTTTTATTTTGAAAAGTATATACAATGTAATTAAAACTAAATCACATGTGTCAAAATAAAATACAAAAATGTATTAAACAGGATAATAAAAATAAAAATAAATATGGATGTGAAACGGAATAATCAGAGCCACTTTTTATCCGTAATTCATAATATACATACTATATTTATACACATACACTTGTTTATTTACTTATACATTCAGAAACACTTCAGTAAATCTAGTTTAAACTATTTAAATTTACTATGACTCTTCCAGCGTTTCTTATGAAAATTAGAGCATGAAGAAACAAACAATCAGGTAGACAAATTTATGTCATAGCCAGTTTTAAATTAAGTTAGAAAATACCATATTAAAAAGTGAACATTAAGAGGCTAAAGAATACTTCTTACTTTTTTTTTTTTTTTTTTTTTTTAAGGCTGAATTTGAATTTTAGTAAATAATGTCACATATAAACTTATATTTCATTTTTACTTGATATAAACGAATTGATATTGTATTAATAACAGTGGCGCTAACTTTTGAAAAATATTGGGTTGGCTCAAAAATATAGGGTGGGCTCAAAGATATTTTAGTAAAAGGCCAGTTTGTTTTTCTTTAAAGGATGGACAGCTGGTGAAAGATGAGACGTTTAAGTCAAGCTATCAGGTTTTAAGATAGTTGCAATTTTTTTAAATTATATTCTCATGCATTTTTTTCTTTATAAAGAAGCTAATATTTATGGTAATATAATCATATCATGAACATGACTACAAATTGAAACAGCAGAAAGTTAAATATTTACATTTCAGTCATTTTGGATTTATGGGCTTCATCGGAGAATTAAAACACGCGGTCATTGGCTAATTAAATTTTGTTCTAAAGAGAAAAATGAATAATAAAATAATAATGAAATAAACAGCGAAATAGAACAATGAAATTTTGGTATGATGCTAGTATTCATAACTATTGGGTGGGCTTGGCATCTGAACTGATTTAGCAGAGCGCAGCCCCCGGCGACCCTTTTTATTTTTTTTTCTATGCGGCTGGCGGCAATTCAGTTGATCACAGGAAAATATCGCAAATTCTAGAGAACTCTAAACAAACCAGTCCAAAATATTTTTGTTGAATAAAATACAAATAAGCCCTTTTTGGAAAAAAAAAAAGAAAGAAAAAGAAAAGAAAAAAGAACTCCCTTTTTAGAATAGTGAATTTTTTAAAGTGATTGCTACATTATTTTAAAGAACACTGAAATGGACTTAGTAATGCATAATCACTGTGTACATTTTAAGTTTTTTTTTTTTTTTCATTGCTAACTGTGTAAACACACGAGTAAAATTTATGCATTTTGATTATAAAAATATGGAGTTTGAGCTATCCAAATTCGATCTATCATGTCTTTGAGACTAGCGAGAACGAGCAACTGCACCTATTGAAATCTGTGAAAAAATATGCTTGTGATACACTTTCCTATCTTATATTATTGATTATAAAAATGAAAAAAATTGTGCGTCTTGTCTTTCCTTATGAAAAAATGTACCCTTTTTTAGAATAGTGCTCCCTTTTTGAAAAAAAAAAATACCCTTTTTTAGATTATTTTTCAATTTTTGAAAGATTTTAGCCCGCTGGCTAATTTTTTCTAGAGTCAGCATTAGATTGGATTTACATTTATTAAGTGTATAATGTAAATGATAGATTAAAAATGTACTTAAATATACTTACTTACTCAAGGGTTCAATCACGCTAAACTATGGCCTGCTTTTATGCTGAATAAAATCCCTATACAACCGTAACTAATTAAAGAATTTTGATTTTATAGAATAGATGTATAAGCAGGGTCCGACAAACCCCGAGCGACTAAAAGATTCCTCTTGACGCTTAATTTTTTACTTACTTATTAATTTTATTAATTGATTTTATCTACCATAAATGCAAATAAACTATCTTTGAAGGATTTCAATCCTGAAAAATCAATTGACAAGGTATTTCAAATCAAAATCTCAAAAGCTTTGTTAATTTATGTACATAACTTCTTGTGAGGAATTAAAGCTAAGTTTATTAATTTGTCTACCGCTTTAATGTTTAATTTCATTTTTCTATTTAATCTTTACATTGTAATAAGTGGTATTATCTTAAAATTTTTGCTCTGTCTGATTTTTTTTTTATTGAATAGTTAACTTTAACATTGCAAAATGACACATATTACTCAAAATAGCCGAATATTGTTATGGGTAGCCAGTGTTCCATATTTTAGTGAATACTTTAATGTCATGAAAATGATTCTTTAAGCTGGCTTTTAGCAATTTTTCCTGGCATATAAGTTTTTCGAGATTAAGAATCAACTTTTGTCAGTCCCTGTACATGAGCAATGCAATTTTATTTTTCTTTCGGAAAAAATTATTATTAAATAAATATAAAATATATGACGGAATGAAATTTTCGCCTTGCTTTTAACATAAAATGAATGATGCTTAGATAAAAGGCGATTAAATAATCAATTATAGATTTTTTTAAAACCATAAACTGGGTATATTCTTATAATATACCCAGTCTATGGTTTAACATCCTAAAAATAAATTTCATGACAATTTGAGAAAATGCCGTATTAAAATTTCATGGTACAACAATCAAATAATACTTTTTACCGCTCACCTAAAATATTACTAACTCAATCTTCAAGCCACGAGTCTCGTTCATTTTTAAAAACGAAATCTTATATTTGTATTTATAAAAGAAAATATTCTCTGAGGAAGAACTGTTTAGAAAAGGTTTGAAAGTACTAAGATTTTTAAATAAAATTAACTTTTAACATCTATAATTGATTATTTAATCGCCTTTTAAGAAAGCATCATTCATTTTAAATTATTATTATTTTTTTTTTTGTTTTTAAGTGTATATGTTCTTCAATGATGGATTGTATTATTTTCTTTCAAGCAATGTCTGCAAATTTTGATCGTATGATTGCAAGTTAAAGTTAGTCAACGATTTTATCCGATCGATATATCTAAACGAAGAACATAGTTAGAAAAAGTGACTTCGTAATAATAATAAAATTATTAGATTAGTAAAGATACTACTTTATTACAATTTATATTCTTATGGGGTTTTTATGTCAGACAGAGCTTCCGGAAAAAATCTTGAACGGTTAAATTCAACTTCAGTTTATGTCAAGTGTCCATGCTCTTTTAGACCTTTCGGTTAAAAATATCGAAATGTGTTGCATACTACTTGAGTTTTTAACTGAGACTTGAAGTACACGAAAAATTATGGCATTAGAGGAATGCCAAAACTGCAAACACATATCTGCATTTAACATTCTACACTGAACGCAAAAGGAGAGAAAACAGGCTATATTTGGTAATGACTACTTACAGACCGAGAAGCGGTGGCACAGACAATCATCACATCGAGTTCACGGCTGAAATTCCAGAAGTTAAAACTCGATTGGCATATTAAAACGCAATCGGTCTGCCATGTCATATCTTGATGGTAAATAACTGAAAACTCGATTTTAGCGGTTGACTCGTAAGTTTAACATCCTGGTTTTCTGTACTCAAAGGTATGAAAATATGAAGGATTGGGAGCAGGAAAATACAATGAAACCTACGAGTCAACTGCTAAAATCGGGATTTTTTAGGTATTTTCCACCAAGATGTGACTTGACAAACCGATTGCGTTTTTAATCCGCAAATCAAGTTTTAACTAATTCTGAAATTATAGCCGTGAACTCGGTGAGATGACTGCCTGTGCTGCCGACACTCTTTTTATTAGGGCTCGGGAAATATATCTTGTATGGTATTCTAACTATTTCAAGTTTTAATTGGGGCGGATATAGAAATTGATATAGAGTCTAATAGACCGGGGGGGCGGCAGCACACACAATCACCTCATCGAATTCACGGATGAAAATCTAGAATTAGTTAAATCTTGATTCGTTTATTAAAATGCAATCGATCTGCCAAATCATACCTTGTAGGAAAACACCGAAAACCGTGATTTTAACAAATGACTCGTAAGTTTACCACTGTGTTTTCCTGCATGCAAAAGTATGAAAATATGAAAGATTGGGAGCAGGAAAACGGAATGGTAAACCGATGTGTCAACTGCTAAAATCAGTTTTTTTCAGCAAGATATGGCTTGGCAGACCGATTGCATTTTAATATTCGACTCGAGATTTAACTAATCCAAGACTTTCATCCGTGAACTCAATGATGTGATTGTCTGTACTTATTCCCCTGGTCTATAAGGGAAAAATTAATTGAAAAATTTCAGAAAAGGATAGAATGAAAGAAATTAGGCATTTTATCTCCTTTATAACATACACACATATATGTATATAAATATGAGGCGGGTGCAGTAAATTTTCAGTGAATCAAGGAAGCTCACAAACAATTAAACAATTTATATTGCTTTTGCTATCCAGCTATTGCATCACATTAAGAATTGTTAACTTGACAAAGAATCTAAAGATAGCAGACAGTTGCTAAAGTTGAATGATGCAAGAAAAACGACGAAACAAAAATTTGTCTAATAGTAAGGTTTCAACAGTAGCTTCTATCGAAACTTTCTCAGAATAGATTTTTGAAGTAATTTCGTAAGATTTCTAAATTTAAATGAAAAAGTTAAAACGAAAAAAAAAATCTTTTTTCATTTTACTATCAAAACAAAATTAGCGAAATCTTGCATCATAAATAAATAATTTGTTTTGTTATTGCATCATAATTAATTTATTCAGGGCTCGAAATGCACCGGAGCAAACCAAAACGATGTTCCAGTTCGTGAAATTTATGACCAATATCGTTTCAGTTCATGAAAATTTTAAAACATATTACATGCGCATAGCCAGGGGGGGGCACCCCCCGCTCGTGCAAATCCAAGATTGATTATTTTAAAAAAGTCAAAATTTATAAAAGAAAAAAGAAGAAAAATGAAAGCAAAGTTAGTTCAATTAGTTAATCAAAACTAATGTTTTGATTAACTAAACTCTATGTTTTGAAATGCCATAAAAGAAGAGACCTAGGTTCTTTTTCTACTTTTTAAAGAAAATTATTTTATTCATCTTTTTTTAAACTAGAATATTTACTAGAATCTGTATTAATCATAGTTAGTCAAAAAATATAAGGTTTTATAATACCAATTTCATGTCTTTTGTTTATGGAAGTTTTTTTTTAACGCGTTCTTTTTCATGCATGTTTTTGCAATTTCATAAAATATTAGCGTAAATTCTCGACAAGGATAGAAACTATTTATATCTTTGCTCTTGTAATCTAAAGTCTAGATAGGAGAAAAAAATTGAAAGGAAATACAGACTAGAGATGAGAAGGGCTCAGCCCGAGCCCGGGACCGATTCGGGCTCGGGCTCTATTTTGATTTAGTCTTCAGGGTCGGGCTCTTATTTTTGAAACCAGAAAATTATTTTTTCGAAAGTAGAAAAGATTGAAAGAACTTTCCCCCTTGAGAGTATTTATTGTTTTTCACATCTTTCCAATGCTATTTTGTCAAAACGAAAGGGGAGTAGAAATCGTGTTTTTGCCTCTTAAGGGTGTATTTCGATTCAAACTGCATATTTTCCGATTTATTTTTGAATTCATTTTTGCTCTCAAATGCACCAAACTTTCAAAATCTCTTATTTGGAAAGTACTCAAGGTACCGTGATTGTCGATTCTTTGATAAATGCAGAAAATATTGCAAAAAAAAGGCAATCAAAAACGGCATTTCGAACCGATTTTTCCCAAGCGGGAGATTTGGTAATAAAAAAGAGGGTCATACTGATAAGGTATTTGCTAATAAATCAAATTCTAATGAATTGAGCGTAAAATGACATCATACGGCACCTCATACGTCCTTTCAAGAATCCCCTCAGCAAGTTTCATGTTTCTACTTTTATAAATGTGTCTGAAATTGTATCGGAAAATTTCGAGCTGTTGGTGGAAAAGCGTTTTTTCGAGTACAACCTTTATAGTTTATTGCTGTTTCAAAAGAAAATTTACGATGATTGGAGATTTATGTCTACAGCATTTCCTGCGATAATCTGTTATTGATATGGCGCCAATCAAAACAGGCACAAACAATAAATTAGCTTCTGGTTGGATTTTCATTTGTATCAAAGGATATTTTTTTTTTATTCAGTCGTTTATTTATTCAGTTAGTTATATAAAACTTAGAGAATGATTTCTTCGTTTTTTGATGTAGACCAAAAGCTTGATATTTGCAAATTATTTATTTGTGAGTTATTTATAATCGTCCTTCATATGAAAATAACTCAGTGATTAATCAGTCTGTTTTTTAACATGAACTCTACTCTACTTATGCTGAGGATTTCCCTCCGTAAGTAAACATATTTTCCATGTTACACCGACAGAAAACAATCAATCAGTGTTTCTTTTTTTCCCATAAAAGCATCAAGCCTTTAAGATAACTGTATCAACGTTTTCAGGTTTATATCAATTACGGGGAATTGTTATGGAAATTAATTGATTATATTTAAAGATGTACATATTTTATAGGAAATTGAGAACGTTGTGCGATTCTTCAGCGTACAAATAGTAATTTCTGCAAGTTCCATATATTTATTGTTTACACTTCTTTAATGTATCCATCAAATTTTCTCGTTAAAGGACAACAAATATAGGAATCCTTTTAAATATGAAGCATATTTTTATATGATACAGGCAAACCTCGTTAACATGAACGTGCTTAACATGAATTACTTTTAATATGAATTGTTTACACAAGCCCCTATAAAAACGAATACAAAGATTTGTTACTGATAACATGAATTACTGTTAACATGAACAACGCTGTGATTCCCCTTGAGGTTCATGTTAACGAGGTTCGACTGTACTAAACTGTTCTTTTGATAAGATTGAATTAAATTTTTTATTTAATAGTAATTTTTATGTAACAAATTTTTAAAAACAAGGCATCACATTTGAAACAACTTTTAAATGGCGTGAATTTTTTTATACATGTATTTGGTATCGGGCTCGGGCTCTGATGACAAAAGATCTTTCGGGCTCGGGCGGGCTCGGATTCAAAATCATCGGGCTCGGGCTTTAAAAACGAGCCCGAACTCATCTCTAATACAGATACGTGAAACGATAATTCCACCATGTGATTAGCCTGGAGAACGGAGGGGGTGAGGAGGTTGTACAAATCTGCTTCCTTTGAAAATGAGAAATAATGCTACGTAAAATTCAAATCAATACGGAAGTTGGTTGGTTGGTTCGTTAAATTTCTTTTTTGTGGCTATTTTTTGTCATTCGTACGGTCTCATTTTTTTTAAACCGGAAAATTTTACTTATTCATGTATAGAAAGTATTGAAAGAACTCGTTTCCGCTTTATATTGCGTACTACAAGTTATTTTAATGCTACTTTGATCAAAATGCTGGGGGAACTTTATTTATTTTAGTGTTTCATTGCTGTTTGAAATGAGAATTTGTGAGAAGTACAGATTTATGTTTGAAGATATCTTTGTTTTATATTTATCATGTTTTATCTATGTTTATATAACTTTTTCTTATCCATTAGATTTAGTTTTGAGCAACTTCTTATCCTTCTTCACGCAATGAAAAATTGCGTTTGGGCCCTTTTTAAAAGAAGTTCCACACAATTATACCTTCCGCAAATAAAAACCTGCCTAAAACGGAAATTCAATGAGTTTTATGGGGTTCCGTTTTATAAGGTTTTTCTACATAAGATATTGTATGTACCCAACATATTCAGGTTAAAAAATTTTGGCACCCCCCCCCCCTTCAAAAGCCTGGCTACGCCTATGTATTATTACAGTTCTATTTATAAATAGCCTATTGCGCTCTCTTGATGCACAAAAGAATTACGAAAAGTTATTTATTTTAATAAATATCATAGTCGAGATTAACTTCTTTTTTATTTCGATTAATAAACTAAAGCAAAAGTTTAAGATGAAAGTTAAAGTTGGCATACTATTGTATTATTAATATTGAAACATTGAACTATTAATAATTGAAGTATAAACATGTGCAACTAGTTTTTGAAATAGTAAGATGTTTGAGGTAGAAGAAATTTCTCGTATTAGCGCATCCAACTCGTTTACATTATTTTTGTATGGTTAAATATAAATTTACTATAATTCAAAAAGACTTAGCCCACAATAAATTTGAAATAGCGTTCCGGTTCATGAGCTCTTCCATTTCGATCCCTGAATTTATTTGTATATTCACGGTATAACATTCTATGCCACACCTTTAAGCTACAAAATAGTTTACTTTAGATGCGTTTGTAATTATATAAATACGTAGCACCTATAGTTGTCGTTTAGTCCGTCCATCTGTCTGCCCGCATATCACAACGCAAAAGCTACCCAATAGAATCGTTTGAAATTTAAAACATATAATAGCACCTTTATTTTGTCGTGTCATTTCAAATTTTATGGAAATCGGATGCATGTTCAGTCATAGGGAAAATCAAAATTATACCATTATATTACGATCAAGGGGAAAAAAATAGTTTGAAGTACATTTTAATGATATTATACTCTTCTGAACATAATGGAATTGATATGAATCGATGAAGTATATACTAAAATATATATTCTGTATATTGTGCAAAGAATATTTTTTATTAATTTACAGGACCTCCCAAAAGTATTCCATTACATAATGGTACAGGGGGAAACATTGTTTGGTGCGCGTTTTAACTATATTAAACTGCTTTATATTTTATGAAATTGATATACGTGGATGATGTTTACTACAAGTTACTTCCTGTATAATAGGATGCAGATAGTATTTACAAGGACACACGAAAAATTTCGGCTACTATACTGTATCCGAAATACAGTATAGTATTACCCCAAGATCTGAATATTCTATGCTATCAATTTTCTTTAGTGCCATTTATCAGCATGATAACGCTCAGCCATATACTGCACAACTCTCACATCAATGTCTACAATGATATGATGCTCTTCCATGGCCATACAGTTCATTTAATCTTCCCCCAATAGAAAATGCTTGGAACATGGTAGAAAGATGATTTCGGTCGAACTAGTTTATCAGTTGCAATAATTATGGCAATATCTATCACGGAGAGACATTGGAACTTAATAGACTCCATGTCTTACCAAATATATCGATTATAATAGCTGCCAAATGTAAATTTGTAACCCACTGAAATTGACATTCTTTTGATGCTACTAGTCAATATTTTTTTTTATCTAAATTTATAAACATTTTTTTTCGTCTAAGCAAACACTATTAGCATAACAAATTTCATAATTGTGGCTTAATTTTTCTGGATTCATATATTTTATTTTATTTTATTTTATTTTTTTTTTTTGTCACAGAATGTATAGTATGATTTCACAAAAAAATTATACAAAGATTATAGCGAAATAGTGATTTAGTGACCCTTTTCTTGACTTGAATACATATTCAATTTATTCAAAGTAACGCTTCTTTCGTTTACAACATAACAATGGAAGATTAAATAATAATTACAAAAATAATTATTTTTCATCCATTATGACTTAAATTTCTCTCAATTTATCTTAAAAACTTTAAAAGTTTAGATTTTTGTAATGACTGTATGGGCATCTTGTATTTCAAAATTTCCACTATCTTTCGTAGAAATTATTTTCTGGCTAAGTGATAAAT
The DNA here is from genome assembly GCA_964019185.1 of Maratus speculifer. Classification (NCBI taxonomy): domain Eukaryota; kingdom Metazoa; phylum Arthropoda; class Arachnida; order Araneae; family Salticidae; genus Maratus; species Maratus speculifer. Next base: position 270,952,102 of record OZ025289.1, on the reverse strand, counting down.
CGATAGACCGAGCAAAAGAAAACAAGATTACTTTTAAAAAGAAACAAGAAAGATGAACAAAACAAACATAACTGCATCTAGTTTAGTTGTTATATTGTATCAACCCATTTACTTGAGAACTTAATCTGAAACGTAAGAGGATCTCGATTACATAAGTTTAAATCCCAAAAGCTTTCTAAAAGTAATATATATATATATATATATATATAAAAGATTATGTGTCTGTCATTGATTTGTTCAATTCATAGCATAAACAAAAAATGAAAAATATTTTATCAGTTCATTTAAAAATACGTGACAGTAGTAGAGCATCAATAGATAATCTCTAATCCATTCTAAAAATTCCGCCTTAAACTGGATGCTAAGTTTTTCGCAAATTTTATGGCCTGGAAATCTTTCTTATCGTTTTAAACACAGATAAACGTTTAGGTTTCGCCTAAATAGAAACGAAGGGTTATAAAAGAAGACAAACTTAAAAAAATAATTTCATAATATTTCTTTCATATTTGGAATTGTTAGTGTTAGAAAAAGTTAATTTGACACAGCTTTTACTTTAAAAGGACACAGTACCTTTGAATTTTTTTTTCAGTTTTGAATATATATGTTTCTATTATATATGTGGTGGCACAATACTTAATACTAAAAATTTAATAAAATAAAATAAAAATTGTAAAACACCCTATTTTATTAAAATGTAATGAAAAAAATAACTTTTTAAAAATTTATACTACTTTTATAAATAGGAATATTTTTGCTTCTCTCCCCCCCCCACATTCATTAGAATATACTACATAAAACTGTGCATGAATTTTTAGACGTACGGAACTTTACATTTAATATGATTTCTTTCTTTCGTGTATATTAAAAAAAATGAAAAAAATTCAACAGACTCTCAATTTAAATATTTTTAAAAAATAATTATAAACTTGAATGTTAAGTCCATGCACAAAAATATCAAATACAACCATGGAGAACAAATAAAAAAAATTCAAAATTCTATCTAAATTAGCAAAAAACAAAAAAAAAAAAAAACTTTAGTATTAATCGAACAAGCAAACTATAAAAATAGGAATGGAGAGAAAAATCAGTTTAAAGTTTTCATTTGTATGGGTAATTACGTTAGATCTATTAGCAAAATTTATTCTATATGGCGATATAATTGTGGTATAAGTAAAAACGAGGTGTCAAAATGTTCACAATTAAAGAAGCTTTCAGTTAATATTAACAAAGAAAATAGCTATTTTGATCAATTTCAAGGTACTGTGTCCCCTTAAAATATAAATTCTTCTATAGAATAGTTTTAAAAATCACGAAATGCAAAAGAGTGCACGAACAAAAACGTTCTAAAATGGCGATTTTTGTGACATTATTGATTCTAAAAATTTCAAATTTTGCATGGTGGTTACTTCTGTGTTTTTAAAAATTTCGAAATTAAAAAAAGGAAATCAACTGAAAGGTTTCTGAAAACTTCCTTACACTATAATTACTAGTTTAGATCTGATAAAACTAGAAACTTGGCATAACTGTTATTTTAAATATATAATTAATGGCAACTAGAGTCCTCGATGGATTGGGTTACCCGTTTTTATGTTGGGCTGATGCTAAATATCTTTTTTTTGTTGTTGTTCTTGCGGATCGCGATCGGGTCGGGTTGCGAATCGAAGAATTTTTTTGTCGTGTTCAGGTCGGATTGTTACAGATGGAAGAGTTTTTTTGTCGGGTTCGGGTTGGATTGAGGGTTGACTTCAAATGGGATTTTTGGATTAGAGTCAGGTATAGACCGATCCACGTAAAGTTGTAGTTGCAACACCACAATTTATGAAAAAAATTAATCTAAAAAGGGTGTAGAAACAAAAAATTCTAAAATTTTGATTTCTGTGATACTGTTGATGTTAAAAATTTGAATTTTCCTATGCTAGATCATGTTTAAAATGTAAATACTCTCTTAAAACAGTTTTTAAAAAATTCGAAATTTTAATGGAACAAAATGAGGGGGGGGAGAGAGTTCTATAAATGCTTTAAATTACGAAGTATTTTGAATTGATTAGATTTAAAACCTTGAAATTTGCAATAAAACTAGGTTTCTTTTCTCCCAAACAATCTAAACACTTCATTAAATGCAAGGCGATGGGTTGGTTAGTTATTACATTCAAATTTCCTTAAAATGAATTTTTATGTTAAAAGAACCCGATTTTAACAAGTTGGATGTTGGGAGAACTCGATTCTGAAACAAACAAAAAGAAAAGAAAAGAAAATGTTTGCTTTAATATCAAAAAGGCTTTAAGGAAAATTCGATTGTAGTATAATTCGGACGCATTCAGCAAGATCTTCTGTGCTCACAGACAGAAAAAAAAACCCTTCTTTCCCAAACTGAATGAATTGATACATGTGCTGCATGTAGAGATGGACCCAAAATTAGTTTTTGTTTTCAAACCAAATTTAGAGTTTCTGCTAAAACGTCGAAAATTCGGCCGGATTGAAACCGTCTGTGTTACAATAATCTCGTTTCTTCTTTCAAAATTTTCAACATTACTCACAGACCGGAAGGCGGCAGCACAGACTATCATCTCACCGAGTTCACAGATGAAAATCTAGAATCAGTTAAATCTCGATTCGTTTATTAAAACGCAGTCGGTCTGGCAAGTCATATCTTAGTGGAAACCATCTAAAAACCCCATTTTAGCGGTTCACTCGTAAACTTACCACTGTGCTTTCCTGCACCCAAAAGTATGAAAGCATGGAGGATTAAGAGCAGGAAAACATAATGAGAAACCTATGAGTCAACCACTAAAATTGTGTTTTTCGATGTTTTCTCCAAGATAGGACTTGTCAGACCGATTGTATTTTAATATGCGTATCGAGATTTAAGTAATGATAAATATTTATCCGCAAAATCGTTAAGGTGAATACCTGTACTGCCGCCTCCCAGTCTATCATTAACTTAGATATATCGATTCAAATGAGATTCTCTTTATTTATTGCTTATGAACTACATTGGCCGTTTACGACTCGCTTAAGATGTGAACGAAAATTATAAAGCAAGTAATGCATATTTGTCTAAACTTTGAAGACGTTTTCCACTTGCTCACTAAAAACTGCATATTTACAGTAATATAAATGTTTTTACTTGAAATCGCAAAAGTATATCGAATATTTTTTGAGAAATTTCTAGTATAACAGATGATCATTTACAAAAATCACTATTAAACATAAATCGAAGAATGTATACCTAAAACATTTTTTAATTAGATGAAACTCGTATAATTAGAAAATTATTATGTGTCTTTAATAAATTAGTTACATTTTATTTCGTACATAAATAAAAAAAAAGTATTCAGAAGCAAAGAGAGTAAACCTGGTCCAGACGAATAATCACTTAATAATTATGTTATTTTTGTATGTGTTAATTACTTTAAAAAATTTTTGAACACTTTCGTTTTCATTTTTGGCAAAAAAAAACTGGAAGATTACGAAAATCTTTTTTGGTTTTGGTTTCAGCCTTAAAAATCTATTTCGGTCGCACCTTAGTTTTATGTACTCTTAATAAAATACGATAGAAAGACTTGAAGAAAAAATCATTTATGCATCCATTCCACGCAATTCCTTTTCAATAAAATAAATAAATGATAGCATTGTTCCTTTTTTAGTTTAATTAATTTAGAAGAAAATAATTGCATTATTAAGTGTGTTACAAAAGCAATAGAAAAAGAAAGAAAAAAACCTTTCTCTCATATATATAACTGAAAAAAAAAAACTAAAATTTAAATAGCAAATGTGATTTCTTTAATGAGTTTCATAGATTTTTTTATGTGTGTGTTTATGAATTTAGTATTGAAAATTATTAAGAAATAATTCAAAGTATTACCAGTAATTTAATTTAATGTTGTCAGTTTTCACTTATAAAACTGTCCCTTTCGAAAGATCATAACTTACAGAATTGTTATGCTGTACTCAAACTCCCTGTATACGCCCAGGCAGTGCTTGCTCGTAATAGCTAATTTCAATTTCTAACGCATAATAATTTGCAAAGTTTTTACTATTAAAAAAATATTCTATATTCTAATAAAAAGAAATTTCGCATTTCATATAGAACAAAGAAAAATATAATTTACATTAAAGTCTGATAAAAATATTCGTATTTGAATAAAATAAATTAATGAATTAATCTTAAGCACTGTTTGGCATTATCTGCTAGTAAGGCACATTCCTTCTTATTTATTTATTTTTAAATTTCTAAACAGATTAGCATAGTTTCTTCTAAAACAGGAAAAGACCGTATTACTTTAAAAATAAATGCTCGAGCAAAACAGGACAATAGGTTATCCTCCGTTTATCACTTAAAGAAGAAGTTTTACTTTTACTTTATTCTATCTATCCAAAATACAATATCTTACAAGATCAGAACTCTTATCTTATCTTCTAACTTTTTATCGAGAGTTCTGTACCAGGACTAACATTGTGAACTATAATGTTATTTAATGAAACACGGAAAACCCTGGTGATAATTTATAATGAAAACAATACATTTTGTAAAAATCACCATAAAATGAAAAATAAAGCAGGACGCGTTTCGAGCTAAAATAATAACAGCTCGTGATCAGCTGAAGCTTACAAGTGTCCGTCAGGGGGAAAAGTCAAACTTGAACACGTGGAAAACAGAATATCACGATGCAGTATCCAAATCAGTTTGAAACAATGAAAAAATACCGAAAATCTGGCAATAATTAATAATTAAAATATTAATTAAAATATTACTTTGTAAAAATCACCATCAAATGAAAAACAAAGCAGGACGCATTTCGAGCTAAAATAATAACCCTCTAAAATATGCTTTTTTAAATGATTAATTTATCGGAAACTTATTGTACGAATTGCATGAAAATTTGTTTATAGGCTAATTAAAGGTTGTAGAGTTCATTTATGCTATCAGAATTAAACACTACTACTGAAAAAATCAAATTAGGGTTCGTTTGAATAATGTAAATGCCCCTTAAGCACATTTTTAATGCATCATTTAAAAGTATACTTTATTTCCAATCGTTTGGTACTAGTAGATTTCTTCTACAATATTTTTTTGCAGACTTACTAAGGGGTGTTTACTTTTTTCCCCACGATCGTACATATGAAAATTACTTTATCAATGTTAAAAGGATATTTGCAAAATGATATATTTTTTAAGAAGAGCCTTGAATATATAAATTCAAAATATTGTGGAACAAATAATTCAGCTTATTAACAGATTTCTTAATGCTAATTCAAATTAAAATTTTTGATAGCTCTAAATTGTATTGCTTGTTTTGTTTACTTTTAAGTTCGAAATAACTGAAATAATGAGGGTATATAAATACAAGTATTTTTATTGCTGCATCTACACATTATGCCTTTAATTAATAAAATGCATAATATATATGTACCACATTTCCTGCTTGAAATTGTAAGCGATTTTTTTTTAACTTACAAATATATTGCAACAAAATACTTTATCAAGTCTATTTCAGATCTCACTGTCTATGTGGAAGGGTTATCTATTGTTCCACAATTGAGAGGCACCATTAATAATGAATGTATGAAAGAATAAAAATATAAATGTATAGCAGAAATAGTATTTTTATATTTAAGGGAACTAACGAACCATCATGTCTTGATTTGCAGGAAATCAGTTTGATATGGCTGAGTATAAAAGGATAAAATTCAGCTTCTTATTTTCACTTTTTCAAGCTTTACAAGTACAATCGACTCTCGTTAATTCGAAATCGGATAAATTGAATTTTCGCTTAATTTGAACCGAGCATGAGGTCTCGAAATTTTCAATGTCAGAATAACGTTAAAAAATTTTCATTTATTCGAACTCATTTTTTCTTGACTTCGTTTAATTCGAGTTAACCTGAATTCCGATTTTTCAATTTGCCTTACTTTTTCACGGACTTCAAATGTTTGAAATAGCTTTCTTCCTTCCATTTTTATCAGAATTGCTCTGAAATTAATATTCATATAATCCCATAACTCATTCATTTTGATACCCGCTATCTTAGTGCCTCGTCCGAATTAACATTCATATAATCGATGACACCTGCACCCTTTCTTCCATTGTGCTTTTTTCTAATCCTTTAATTAGTTTATATATTTATATCTTTTAATTTAATATTAAGTCATATTCTAATGATAATAGCCCAGGGTTGGGTTTTTGCCGGCAGAAAGAGGTTTCTGCCGTGCCAGTGGCAGAAAGTGGTTATAACCGGTTTTTACCGGTAGAAACTGGCAACAACTGGCATAAAGACATTCTGTGACATAATCTCTGATTTTTTTCAGTAATATTAAATTTATTAAATAGTTCATCCTTAAATAATTAGTACTTAAATAATTCAGAATAAATATATGCATACAAATAAAATATTGTGGATAGTTTTAATTTAAAAAAATGTGATTTTTGAAAAATTAAGTAATGTAACAGATTTTTTTTTTTTTTTTTTTTTTTTTTTTTTTACATATGCATACGTATTTTATATTTAAACAATTATTTTAAAATCTCAGTTTAAAAACCAAAATAGAAAACTATATGCAATGCTTATTTTAAATAAAGCACTGAAAAGAAAAAAAATATTTACTCTAAATATTTTTCTGTAATCTAACATGATTTAATAATAACATAATAAATAAGTAATAAAAAAACTCTCTCATAGAATTGTCCTTCATAGTCCTATGTTATGGAATGTTTCGTGGAAAAAATACTAATAGTATATTTGAGTGGTAATTTGTTTCTTCAATACTGTAAAAAAATTATACAAGGTATTTCATTAAATTTTCTTTATCTATGCTATTTTTTGTGCTTCAATTATTTACTTATATATTTTCACAAGAAATTGCATTATGTTATTTATTTAAAAATAATCTGAAAAGTAATTTGTTATTAAATCAGAATTTTTTGTAAATTTATTTTTAAAAGAAATAGAAATTCAACTGTAAACAATAATATTAATAATTAAACTTGTACAGTATCAGGTTATTGTTGTGAAAGTTTCTGTTTTTCAAGTGAATGAAAATTAGTGTTTTAAATAAGCAAGGTATGTATTTATATGATCATTTTTAAACGTTTTGATACTTTGTATAACATTCATAATCTTATGTTTTAATTTTTAGCTCAATAGTTTACATATCAAATGTAAGTGTGAATTATGAATCATTGCTGAGTAAAGTTCTTATTTAGTACTGTTTCTGCCAATTTTTGCCACTTACTGGCAGAAACCAGTTTCTGCCATGCCGGTTTTAACCGGTTTCTACCGCTGGTTTTAACCACCCTGGCAGAAACCTGCCAACCCTGTAATAGCCGAAATAAGTTAGAAAGTACTTTAACATTAATGCTTTTGTAATAGTACCCTTTAAACATGCTTTCCTCTTATACTTTCCAGAATTCGAACTCTGGATAATTCGAACAGTTCTTGTTGTCCCGACGAGTTCGAATTAACGAGAGCCGATTGTATTAGATTCGTTTTTTTTTTTTTTTTTTTTTTTTTTTTTTTTTTTAATGAATTTGCACGTTTTAGAGATCAGATATTCCAAAAGACATGTTTTTATAAAAAGCTTGTCTGTGATTCTATCTATTTGTCTGTATGTGACACAAGATTTGTAGGCTCTCCATCTCGACCAATTTTCTTTAAATTTCAGATTCAAGTACCCTTGATAAATAGTATAACTGATTATTTTTTGGTTAATATAGACCAACACGTGCCGCTAACATTCTGCTTTTTTGCGATCTCCAAAATAGTCCAATTTCAAGAACTATGTCGGCCATTTTCAACATAGTGTCAAGTCCGTCACCAAATGTCAAGTCTGTTACCGCAAGGTTTTTTAATGATTATAAATTTTTCACCATTCTACCTTTATTTTTTATTCATCTAAGAAATAAATATGCGACTTCCTTAAAATTGAATAATTTACATGAATCTATACTGTAATTATTAGAAAAAGTTCTTGTACAATTTCTATGTGATCAAAATCTTGTGGTAAAACTGTCTCTCATTTCAATTTAATTTAAGTATTATTGATAAATATCATGTTTTGAAATTTAGCGCCATAAGTCACTTCAAAGTAAGTTGATTTTAGGATATTTAATAAATTTAAAGCTGAGTATTTTCAGTGATTTTGTATGGTAACGGATTTGACAATTTGCCTTACAAGCCAACTTTAAATAGCATTTACATATTATATTATACGGCAAAGTGCACAAACATTTCTTTTTTCATGTATCTTAAACATTTTCTTTAACAGCTGTCTCCATTTTTAAAAGAAATTATTCAGTTTGAAAAATAAAAGTAAATTCCTGAAATGTAATCGAATGGTAAAATGGCCCATGTACGTACTTTCATATCATTAGAATCGTCATGGTGAGCATAGATTATGATTTAATTTTAGCATGCGATAGTGAATTTTGAAGTATTGACATGTGTGCAATAGAAGAAAATTTTGGGAATACAACATCCTGTACTGAAAAAAGTAAGTTAAAAAAAATCAAAATGTCAATTAAACAGAGATAATAATGAGTTTCTATTTTAGCTAAAATGCATATAAATTGCATGTATTTAGAAATACAAATAGGCTATTAGTAATTTACACTTAAATTAAAGTCTTGTTTTATTAATGAGCATCAAATTGTTTCAAATGTTACCAAAACTACACCAAGCTGCATTTATAAGAAACAGATAACACCATATCAATAAACGTTTCACAAATATCTAATTTAACACTTAAAATAACAGTAATCAATGTATTCTTTAAAAAAAAAACTAGTACTCGGTCATGAATATTCACTCTTTCTTTATTCTGTTAAATCACTATTTGTTATATCGTTGTAAAAAGTTCTCAGAATGTCTCATAATTGATTAACAACAACAACAACAAAACAAGTTAGAAATTGCACGTGAACGTAGCAAATGAGGTGCGTTCGTACGATAACGAAGTTTTAAAAATATTCAGATCTTGCTGATATAGTAGGGCGTACTTCGGATACAAAATAGTAGTCGAAATCTTTACGTTTCTGTAAATATGCAGGAAGTAATTTTTATTACGCCTCAGCAACGTATATCTTATTCATAAAATGTGAAATAGTTGAATATAATTAAAACACGCCCCAAACAATGTTTCCCCGTGTAGCATTATGCAGTGGAATACTTTTGTGTGACCCTGTAATTTAATAATAATAATTCTTTGCATCACAGATTGTACAGAATGCATATTTTAGTATATATTTCATAGATTCATGTCAATTATATTATTCTGTTATGTTCAAATGAGTGTAACATCATAAAAATACCATTTGAACTTTTTTCTCATTGACCGTAATGTAATGGAATACCTTTGATTGTCCCTGTAAATGATCTATGCATCCGAGTTTCATAACATTTGAAATGAATCGACAAAATTACGCAATAATTATATGTTTTAAATTTCAAACGATTAAAATGCATTTAAAACTTTTTTCCCTATTGACCGTAATGTAACGGAATCCTTTTGAATGTCCCTGTAATTGATCTATCCATCCGATTTTCATAAAATTTGAAATGACTCGACAAAATTATGTTATAATTATGTATTTTAAATTTCAAACGATTCGGTTGGGTTGTTTTTGCGTTGTTATATGCGGACAGACGGACGGACAGACAGACAGACGGACAGACGGACAGACAGACAGACGGACAGACAGACAGACGGACAGACAGACAGACGGACGGACTGATCGACAACAATAGGTGCTACGTATTTACATAATTACGAACGCACCTAAAAACAGTTAATTTTTTATCAAAAGACAGTTGGTTTTTTTCCCCTTCCAATTTTTGCTTTCCCGACCCCCCCCCCTCTCTTTTTTTATTGGTTTATTTATTTTTACTCGTTTGGGAAAATTACTATTCATATAATAAAACTGGAATCTAAAATTATAGAGCTGTATAATATTAAAAAAATGTATGCTTACATAAAAAGTAAAAAAAAAAAAATCGGAACAATTTTAAATATTTTCTCATGCTGTCTATCTAGAGGAATTCTGTTTATTTAGAAATATTAAAATAAACTGACCTTAACTCTGAACCCAAGTGAGAAAAAATGCTAGATTAGGACACAAGAATCTTTGATAAAGAATTTAGAGATGATTTAATTCATATCAAGTGCCGAAAGAACGTATATTTTTGCGGACTTATAAAGGTCAAATATTTTCTAATCTCGACTGGAGAAAAATATTTTATCGTGTGACATACTCGACTAAAAATAAAATTTAAATATCTTATTTAGTAAATCACCAATTCTAGCAAAATTTTTCACTGTCGTTTTTATGCAGCAATATACAGGTATAAGGCAGGAATAAATCAATCACGCGCCCATACTCTTTTCTTAAGGGGGGTGCGAGATACATTTTAAAATAATTTTTACTTATTAAGCTAAAATTTTGAATTTTTTGTGACGATTAAAAATATTATTTAAAAACAAAATCACGTGATAAAATTTCTGAGAATTAAAAAAGTAATAATAAAATTTATTTAAAAGGTGTGGTAGTTTGTTATAACTCTAAATATTGTTTGCAGAATTTCTTTTTTTTTAATATTAATAAAAAAGAATTAAAAATATTTAAACTAAAAATTTGAAAAAAAATGATGCAACTTGTTTAAAAAACTTACATTTTCAAAAATAAATATTTTTTTTTCAAATTTGCTGAATAAAAATTAAAGTAAAAGAATCGAAAAAGACATATTCCAAGTTTGAAACAATTACCTTTAACGCTTCTTGAGTTATAATAATTTAAATCTGAGAAATTGTGAAGTACCCTCCTGAAGAAAAACGCATTTTCACAAGAAATCATTTCTCTGATAATCAATGCTTGAAAGGTAGATTTTGAAAACAAACAAAAACAAAACAACAAAATTTTTTCTTCTTCTAACTAAGGTAGAAAGATGATTTAAATGTCATTAAAGCATAAAAAAACAGAGAACTTTTTAATGCAATAAAATATTTTCAGGGAATTTGAAAATTTTTGTGTCCCGGATTCTCTTAAGCCCACAACGTTTTTTTTAATTTAATTTATATAATAAATATATAGTTTTCACTTGTGGACAGAAAATATAATCTTAAATATAAGTTTCTAATCGTTACAGTTTCATCATAAAACAAATTTTTTTTGTGCGCAAAGTAACTGTTTTTTGTCAATGTTTTTACTGTATCTTTGCATGAAGAAAACAGTGTTATGTTAAATTATTCGATTTTAATAGTCTGACCATATCCTTATAAGAAAGATTGCGGCAAAGTGCAATTAAACTAGTTACCTCATTTTCTGATGTTACAGAAAAAGCTTCATTTCATAGTATTTTAGTAATAGCAATTTGGATACTGACCAATTATAGAAAAAATATTTAAAAATTTTTGACTAATGGCGATGACTGCGCTTTTGTCTTATTGTTTCAATTCTTTTCTTCCTCGTTTATATCCTCGTTATAGTGTTTCATCTTGCAAAAAGTATGACATTTGGTGGTATGATTCCACCATTTTTTATGTGTAGCCCAAATTTTTGAATAAATATATATATTATTATATATATTTTTGTTTAATATCCATTTAATGTTCATTTATACGCCTTTTATATTTAAGTGATTAGTAATGCAAGTATATTAATGTATTATTATTGATTTTATACAATAATGTATATATTAGGTATTATTATTGTTCATATTTATGATGTTTACAAATGACTTTACGTATTTTCTCAGAAGCAGCATTAAGTAATTTCGAAGGGGCTAAAGGGGGCGTTATATAGTTTAATTGTTAGTTCTAGCTTTGAAGATTTTCCAGGCAATTATGTCGAAAATGGACAGTTTTCACAAAAGAAACAGGATTTACGGTTCCATGTTTTATGGAGGTTTTTAGATGCTAGATCTTCATGGGTCCCTAAACTAGGGTTACATGAGAAAGTGATTTCCTAACTTGCGAGGGCGTCGTAAGGCCCAGACCATCAGAAGACCCACTATTCACTAAACTTCAGGAGCCCCCTGAGAAAATATGTTATGCTATTTGTAAACACCATAAATATAAACAATAATAATACCTTAATGTACACATTATAAATAAAATAATAATAATACATTAATATACTTATTATTGATATGATATAATATATATATATTCGTATAATACGTATATTGATACATTCGTATAAAAATAATATTATAATAATATTATTATACGAATAATAACTTAAATAAAAAAGTATGTACATAAACATTAAATATCATATTAAACAAAAATATATATCATCATATATTGAGGCATCATTCATTGCCACGCGAATACTGAGGGTATGAATGACGGATAATGTTCATATTTTGTTCGGAAATTCCTTTAGACTTGTATATCTTATTTCATCTTTATGAATCACGCCACATACTGGATCTTTTCTTGTAGTGTATCCATCGCCAGTTATGGATCTTACTGCGCCGTACTTCGAAAGCAAAAACATTCCTTTTAGTACAAATAAAACTTTATGAGTTGCTATTCAGGATGGCGAGAGATCAGGGGGAAACACAGTCAGAAAAAGAGAGAACTACCAGTATTTTTTTTTTTTTTTTTTTTTTTTTATGGAAAGTATTTTAAATAATATAAAGGGATAAAAGCAGGCGAATTTCTCTTTAATAAAAGACTACTATTTAACACCTTTTTTATTGTGTTTTTCCCTGACCACTTGCTATTCTGTTATTATACCCACGAATAATACGCAAGAATTTCGCTATCTTATTTCCTTCAGGTTTTATGGAGGATAAAATTTGTAAAGGTAAATTTTTTAACATAATGTGTATCAGCGAGATGCGAGAGGCACACCCTACTTGAGATAGTGCATAACTTTATGCAGATGAATGCAGATTTTGAAGTAGAGGTTATCTACGTTTTATAAATTCAACCAAATTTCATTCTCGAAATGCAAATATCCCACTGGTCTCATTTTTCGAATTTCAGTAGAGAACCAAGAGCAGTGTTGAATTCAGGGGATGGCCCGCGGGGGGCATACCCCCGGAGCATTGAAATGTCCCCCCCGGAAAATTTTAAAATTGGGGTTCAATTGGGATTTTCAAAGGTAAAAAAAGGCAGTTTTCCCCCGGAACTCTATAATGTCCCCCCCCCCCCCGGAGCCACAAAAGTCCCTTCCGGAGAAAAATGTCTGAATTCAACACTGACCAAAAGAAAACTTTCGTTGTAGGTTTCTACAATACTTGCACTAGAAATAATTTTCTATCTTCTATCGGTATCAAATGAACCTTTTTAGAGTTTTTATTTATGTTTATTTTACTTGTAAATTTAAAATTAATAATTATAAAAATATGTCTTCAACATATTAAAAATAATTAGAAATTGTTTTAATTTAAAAATTATAAATAAAATAACTATAAATAAAAAATATCAAAGTGATGTACAGGTAGAAATCGTGTTAAGTTATTATAGGATTGAGAAGAACAGGTCAAACTTTAAAACGCTGATGTTAAATACACATGAGATATAATTAAATTTATAACTTCTCAAAAATTCCTTCAATGGATGAATTATGACACAGATTAAAGTTTGCATAAAAAGAGTAGGTGTCTTTTGAAATACGGCTATGTGCTTTTATAAATAACTAACTAATTGTATTATTCGTCTTCAGTTTGTGCAAAAATTTATTTTCCTGTAGTCTCTACGGGGACCGCCTATGATTATTTCTGCCATCGTGGGGAAAAAAAGTTGAAAAATTTTTGCAACATATATATATATATATATTTTTTTTTTTTTTTCATATAAAGAAAGTTTTATATTTAAAAATTCTGTATGTTTTTTTTTCTTCCCTGGACACTAAATAAATATTGGACAATGCTTTTTCTTGAAAGATCTTAACTTTATTTATCGCGATTTTGGGGCAAAGCGCTAATATAAATCCTTTTCGAATTCACTAGCAAAAGCCCTGCTTTGTTTAGATTTGTCGAAGCATTATTTCATAAGATAAATATTTGAAAGTAGCAATAATTTTTTACATTATTTTTGCTGAGCAAAAATGTTATTTTGTATTTTGACGCATTTTAATTTTAGAAATGTAAATTCAGTCAAATTGCGTAAATTGTTTTTAAAGGACAAACATATTAAAAATAATACTAATAATAAATATTTCTTAATAGTAAATATATGTTTCATTTGGTTCAATTTTCAACTTTCGAATTCGAAAAACACTTTACATAACCGAATTTAATAATTAATTTTATTTGTTTACAATTCTTTTGTTGCCACTTAATTAAAAAAATCATAATATAATTATTTTAAAATGCGTGAGTATTGTCTGCGTAAATTATTTTACATAATAAGAATAAATTGTGTATTTGAACTCTTAACACTGAAAAATATTTTTATAATTGAATGTAAATAATTAAAGTTTCACAAATTTTAAAATTAAAAATATGTTGTAATTTTCATAAAATAGAGTTATTTTAAAAATTTCATAAAATAAATCGCGAAATTATTATATGATTAAAAGGAATGAGTACCAAAATATGCGATTTTTCCTACCAATCTTTTTAAAATTTATATTTTCCTTTCAAATAGCGTATTTTTTAGTATAAGACAGTTTAATTTTCTTTTACGGTTTGAAGCTTAAATTTTGCACATATTTTCAAGTATTTAAAGTATTTCGTCTTCGCAAAATGCAGTTATATAGGTACCTTTCCTTACTTAAATAATTTTTTTTAATGAGAAATTTTTATGCAACGATAACATTTTACGTACTTAATCATTCATAAATTTATTCATTTTTTACTAACTCAATGATTTTTATTTACTGCAATAAATACACAGGTTTCATTATTGTTTACAAAAAGGAATCCGTACAATTGAAAGATATATTCATCCAAATTATAAATAATGTTTTTTTTAATCATTAAATAAGAAAATAAGATTATCAGAACTACAGATCATATTTTATTTCTATCTAGTTCACAAACATTTCTTTCCTTGACTAAGTAAAAAAAAAAAAAAAAAAAAAAAAAAAAAAGTTTTTGAGACATTTTAGCGAAATAGTGAAAAATATTTTATTTATTTAATAAGTCATGATTCTATCTATATTTACTAACTCCGTGATTTATTTATTTAGCTGAAAATACACGTGTTTAATTTTTTAACTGCAAAAACGTGCCCGTAATGGTAAAACATGTAAAATAAATTAATTAAAATAATATTTTTTTAAGGTTATTCTGTAAAAAGAAATAAATTGTGCAAATCTACAGATCATAATTTATTTTTATGCTTAATTTCAAATCAAAATTATGATTTTTGTTTGTGTGTGTGTGTGTGTGAAGCGTGCGACAAAATGTAATTTGTGTAGGCTAGTTGAGGATTCGCTTCGTTCATCTTATTAAATTAATAATTAATTAAAACAAAATGTCTAAATTATGCTTTTTTCCACGCTGCTCGATCTAAGGGACTTAAATATGAGTAAAAAGTTAATGTCACAATTTAGAAAGTGAAAGGTAGTAAAATTTGCGATATGGAGGCGACTTTTAGTAGAAAACATTCATGTATGGAGAGTGGACACAATTCTGGGTTCAACGGCACCTCTCACATCTATCTCAAATAACTTAATGATAAAATAGCATGGGATGATAATTTTTTTCCTGCACGATTGTACATTTTGCTGTTAACTTACAGGAAGAAACGATGGCACACAAATCGACAGCAGAATTTGCTGTGATTATTAATTTCCTCTCTTTAGAGATAATGCTTTTTTATATCATACATTACAAACGTCACCTCTTCGATTTATCCTAGCATGTATTAACTACAGATCGACCAAAAATTCGGTTTCGTTTTAGTTTTCGGCTAAAAACTTGAGTTTCGCATAAAAATTGTTTTCGGCGAAAATGCTGCGAAATATTCGGCCAGACCGAAACTAATTGTATTCCAAAAATCTCGTTTCTTCCTTCAGAAATTTTCAACATTACACCTCGATTTGAACTGTATCGTCACAAATGAGACATGATTTATTTATTGCTATGAAATTTATGCTTTAAAATTGTCAATCATGACTGGTTTTAGACGTGAGTGCAAATTCTAAAGCAAACAAGTTGGAAATTGTACGTGAAGCAAGCGTAGCAAATGAGGTGCGTTTGTACGATAACGAAGTTTTAAAAATATTCAGATCTTGATGATATAGTAGAGCATACTTCGGATACAGTATAGTAGTCGAAATCTTTGTGTTTCTGTAAATATGCAGGAAGTAATTTTTATTACACTTCAGCAACATATACCTTATTCATAAAGTGTGAAATAGTTGAATATAATTAAAACACGCCCCAAACAATGTTTCCCCGTATAGCATTATGTAGTGGAATACTTTTATGTGGTACTGTAATTTAATAATAAAAAATTCTTTGCATCACAGATTGTACAGAATGCATATTTTAGTACATACGTCATAGATTCAAGCCAATTCTATTATGTTCGAGTGAGTGTAACATCATTAAAATGCATTTGAAACATTTTCCCCATTGACCGTAATGTAATGGAATACTTTTGATTGTCCCTGTAAATGATTTATGCATCCGACTTTCATAACATTTGAAATGACTCGACAAAATTATGTAATAAATATATGTTTTAAATTTCAAACGATTAAAATGCATTTGAAACTTTTTTCCCCATTGACCGTAATGTAACGGAATCCTTTTGATTGTCCCTGTAATTGATCTATCCATCCGACTTTCATAAAATTTGAAATGACTCGACAAAATTACGTAATAATTATATGTTTTAAATTTCAAACGATTAAAATGCATTTGAAACTTTTTCCCCATTGACCGTAATGTAACGGAATCCTTTTGATTGTCCCTGTAATCCATCCAATTTTCATAAAATTTGAAATGACTCGACAAAATTATGTTATTATTATGTATTTTAAATTTCCAACGATTCGGTTGAGTAGTTTTTGCGTTGTTACATGCGGCCAGACAGACGGACGGACTGAGCGGCAACAATAGATGCTACGTATTTACATAATTACGAACGCACCTAAAAACGTCTGTATGACTAACTTTTAAACCCGCTTTTGATGTGCTCATTAAAAGCGCCAGGCTTAATAGTATTGTAAATTTTCTAGTTTGAGATGGCGGAAGTGTTTCGTATGCTCTTTTAGTATAACAGTGAAGTTTTTGTACAACAGATGATCTTTTAAAAAATAAATCGAGGTATGTATGCATACTTAAAATATTTTTTAATTCAATGAAATACGTATAGTTAGAAAATCATTCTGTGTTATTGGTGAATTATTATTTTTTTATATATGTTACAGGCCAAACCCGATTTTAGGCCAAACTAGATTGGCCTAGGCCAAACTAGTCTATCCTAACGCCCATCGGATAAACTAGTTTTTCCTAGGCCAAACTAGTCTATCCTAGCGTCCATCGGATAAACTAGTTTTTCCTAGGCCCAACTAGTCAATCCGAACGCCCAGCGGATAAACTAGTTTTTCCTAGGCCAACTAGTCTATCCGAACACTCATCGGATAAACTAGATTTTCCCAGGCGAAACTAGTTTGGCCGAACGGTCATTAGGATAAACTAGTTTAGCCTGCAATTCATTGGTTTGAACTAGTTTATCCCAGGCCGATCTAGATTGTCCTAGGCCAATTCAATTTGGTGTGATTTTATGGAATCTACAAACCGCCACAGTGCCAATTTTCTAGTTTTGATCTAATTTATTCTAAGCCGATGCAATTTGACGAAATTTTATTACATAGACTATCAAAGCCAGAGAGCTAATGTGCTCGCAGATTCTGTGTGTGTGAATGTAACCGTATACGTATGTATGTACGTAATGCGATAACTCCTGATAGAAATATCCAATTTGCTTCAAATTTTGGACATAGATTTATCCCGATAACGAAATTCCCTGATTAGTTTCAGGAGTTCAGTGGATAAGAATAAGGGGAGGGGAATAAAAGACTAATCCGCATCCCTCCCTCCTTAATTTAGTTAAGTCAGTTTTTCATGCAAACGTATCAGATTTTATTAAAATTTTAGGTATAAAATCATTTTGGTAAGGCACCTCCATCATTAGTTGTGGGTGGTCATTGTTTACGTATACAGAAAGGAGGAATAGCGGTAACCCCCTTAATTTATGCAAATAGGTTTTTCACGGAGAATTTACCGATTTGTTTAAAATTTTGGATGTAGGTTCCTTCTGATAAGGTGTTTACCTGATTCTGGCGTCCTCTTACTCTACCCCCCCCATCCTAAATTTCAAGTGTCATGCTTTATTTAAGCTTTTTCATATTTTTAAAAGGGGTCGGATATTTAGTTTTTTAATATGAACAATTTCGCGTGAAGTGATGTATGCGAAAACCAATATTTGTTACGAATTAAAAATCTTTTCGTAAAATCTTTTTTATCTCTTTTTTATCCGATTGAAAAAAAAGTAATCCATTCTTCCTTTATATTTATCCCCAGAACCTCCAAAATTAATCAGGTAAACGCCTTATCAAAAGGAACCTACATCCAAAATTTGAAACAAATCGGTAAATTCTCCGCGAAAAACCTATTTGCATAAATTAAGGGGGTTACCCCCATTCCTGATACTTTTGCATGAAAAACTGACTTAACTTCATTGGGGGGGGGGGGGGGGTTCGCGGGTTAGCCTTTTGTTCCCCTTCCCTTATTCTTGTCCAATGAACTCCTGAAACTAATCAGGGAAGTTCATTATCAGGATAAATCTATGTCCAAAATTTGAAGCAAATTGGATATTTCGATCAGGCGATATCGCATTACGTACATACGTACATGGTTACATACACACACAGAATCTGTGAGCACATTAGCTCGCAGGCTTTGATAGTCTGTGAGCTAAAATCACTTCAAATCGCATCGGCCTAGGATAAATTAGATCAAATCTAGAAAGTTGGCACCTTGGCGGTCTTTAGATTCAATAAAATCACGCCAAATTGAATTGACCTGGGACAGTATAGATCAGCCTAGGATAAACTAGTTCAAACCAATGATTAGCAGGCTAAACTAGTTTATCCTAATAAACGTTCGGCCAAACTAGTTTGGCCTAGGAAAATCTAGTTTATCCGATGGGCTTTCGGATAGACTAGTTTGGCCTAGGAAAAATTAGTTTATCCGATGGGCGTTCGGATAGACTAGTTTGGCCAAGGAAAAACTAGTTTATCCGATGGGCGTTAGGATAGATTAGTCTGGCCTAGGCTAATCTAGTTTGGCCTAAAATCGAGTTTGGCCTGTAACATATATATGAATAAAATATGAATGTATGAATATATTTTATATATATATGAATATGAATAAAATCTTTTGTCAGGGGCACAGAGAACCAACTTGGGTCATATTTATAGCTACCTATATAGTTTATTAATAATTGTGTATGTTTATGTACGTATTGATTACTTAAAAAATATATTTTGGACATTTTCGTTTTCGGCTGAAAATATGAAGATTACCAAAATTCAATTTCGTTTTCGGTTTTAAAAACCTGTTTTTGTCTATCCTTAGTATTAACGATTGTTTGCTATTTTACTGACCTTCAATTCTAAAATTAAGTAAACAAATAGATAAATAAATAAATAGAATGCAAACAATTTTTTCTTCATATTTATAAAAGAATAATATACATACAACAGGAGATTTTCTGTATATACGTACAGAGCATAATGTATAACTTGCTTACTATTATGACTTAGACGTCTTTAACATCAGATATGTTCCAGCTATGAATATGATATATTTTTAAAGAAACAAGTTAGTTACACAATTTTCGAAAATTTCAACAGTTTACCTAAAATAGAATTTTAGAAAATTGTACCAAAGCATAAAAACACATTTCGGGAAAAAAGTGTGTGTGTGTGGGGGGGGGGATTTATACACAACCACGGTGATTAAAATATATTATTTAAAAACCTTCCAGAATCGTAATAATTTATCGCGTATATAATATTACGTCTATAATAATATTACGTCTATCGCCATAATCTTAAAAAAAAATTTTAGGCCGATAGTTAAAAACTAAAAAATTTTAATCATTTGTTCCATGTGCCCCTCAGAAATGGCATTCAATATACCTAGGCAGATTTACCAATAGTTTGGAAACTAGAAGAACAGAAATGTAGATTTTGTACGGCTAAAAGACAAGTCGGAAATTGTACGTCTATCGTAGCAAATAAAGTGCGTTAGTACTATAACGAAGTTTTAAAAAATATTTATATCTTGGTGGAATGGTATATAGAATACGGATACAGTATAGGGACTGAAATCTTTTGTGTGTCCCGGTAAATACTATCTGCTTTCTATTATACTTGAAATTAACTTGTAATAAACCTCAGCGACGTACATCAATTTCATAAAATGTGAAATAATTTAACATAATTAAAATTCCGCCCAAACAATGTTTTTCTTCTATACCATTATGTAATGAAATACTTTTGTATGGCCCTATAATTTAATAAAAAAATATTCTTTGCACTACAGATTGTACAAAATGTATATTTTAGAATATGCTTCATTGATGCATATCAATTTTATTATGTTCAAAAGCGTGTAACATCATTAAAATGCACTTGAAATTATTTTTTCTCATTGACCATAATGTAACGGAATACTTTTTATTGTCCATACAATTGAATTATACATCTGATTTTCATAAAACTTGAAATGCCGCTACAAAATTATGCAACTTTTATGTATTTTAAATTTCAAACGATTCGGTTGGATAGTTTTTTTTTTCTCTTACATGCGGACGGATGGACTGAACGACGACTGTAGGTGGTTCATATTTACATAATTAAGAACATACCTAAAAAGAGGAAAATTGATAAAATTTCCCGAGCGAGTTAAATAATGTTTACCAACAGTATCTTTGATTCGAAACAAAGTTTTAAATTTACGATTCACCCAGTTAGATAAAAGCTTCACATCAATAAACAAGTGTATGTTTCCTGGAGCTTTCTAGAAAATTTTCTGTCCAGTTATCCTTTTTTCTTATCTCGAAAACCACAAATTTCTGTAGAAAAATGTGATCTTATTCAAGAGGAAAACAATTATTATTTATATTTTGGAATTTCTTTTTTTTTCTTTCTTCTTTTAAAAATGTTCCTTAAAATTCTACAATTTATGTATGTAATGAATTAAACTTCGAGAAGTTAGAACTGTTCAATTTAAATTTATCTTAAAATACAACACCCAGGCATATAATAATTAAAATATCGTCTACTTTTAACTAACAAAAACGCTATGAAAATTAATTATTGAAAATATTCTTAAAAGAAAACTAGCATTTTTTTTTTACTTAAAAAGAACCTTAAAAATATTAAAATTGGATTTTCATTATACAAACTGCTGCATACAGGCAAAAAATAGGCAAAAAATGAAAAAAAAAAAAAAAAAAAGTCATTGCTACATAATAACCGATTTAAATAAAATTTGATACAAATGTTCAACTTATATTCAAATAGAGCTCTCCAAAATATCTTAACAAAAAAACAATTATTTTAGCAATTTTGGACATTTGAACATTCGAAAAACTCGTGATGGGGAATGGCATGCGTATAGTAGTCCAAAGTTATATGTTTGAAGTTCTGTATGTTGATACTATTTAACGGAAATGAATTTTTTTACATAATATTTTAACCTCTGAAAAATTATTTTCATACTTATTGAGTAGTAATAAACTTGTAAAACTTTGATTATTCTCAAACTGGTTGCAAATATTAACTAGTTGGATGTGTCAATCCCAAAACTTTCTTCTATCTCATAAGTACATTTTAATATTTAAAAAAAAAAAAAACATGGTGACCCCAAAGCTACCCACTATCAAATTTCCTCGAACATTTGACCTAGAATAATGAGATTCTGGTATCCGAAAAGCCTAAAACGCAAAATTTAATTAATATTCTGAGAAAATGAGCTTAGTAGTGCCTCATGTTGGGTAATTTATACTAAAACCTAATAAGCATCTATTTATGTCAAGACCTAACAGAATCTGAAATTTGATGGAATCTCGTCCATTAGTTCTTGATATATAGTTATGACAAAAAATTTGCAAAACGTAGCACAGCAACACCATATCTTGGACAATTTATGTCAAAACGTAAAAAAGCGTCTAATTATGTTATGGTGTAAAAGAATCTGAAGTTTGATGAAATTTTGTGCATTAGTTCTTGAGATATAGCTAGTTTAAAAAAAGCGTGTAAAATATAGCACAGCAGCACCATCGGTTGAAGGATTTATAACAAAATGTAATCATTGTGTAATTATGTTATATGTCATTTTGTAACAAAATCTGAAGTTTGATGAAATTCTGTGCGTTGGTTGTTGAGATATAGCTATCGGAAAAATCGTGCAATTTGCAGCATAGCTGCACCACCTGTTGCAAGGTTAATATCAAAATGTAATCAGCGTCTAATTATGCTATGTATTCTACTGTAACAGAATCTAAAATTGGATGAAGTTCTCTGCATTAGTTCTTGAGATATAGCTATCGCAAAGATCGTGCAAAATGTAGCATAGCAGCGCCACCTATAGGGCAGTTCACACCAAAACCTTATCAGTGGCTATGTATCTCAAGGTATCGCGGAGTCTGAAGTTTGGGGAAGTTCTGTGCATTAGTTCTTGTGATATAGCTATCATGAAAATCATGAAAAACGTGGCATCGCAGCGCCACCTGTTGGCCAATTTACACCTAAACTTAATCAATGTCTATGTATATCACGTGGTCACAGAATCTGAAGTTTGGTGAAATTCTGTGCATTAGTTCTTGAGATATAGCAATCTTGAAAATCATAAAAAACGTAGTATAGCAGCGCCACCTGCTGGCCAATTTTCACCAAAAACCAATAGGCACTAATTCATATCAAGGTCTAACTGAATATAAAATTTTATTAAATTTCGAGCATTAATTCTTGAGATAGAGCGCCCACAAATTTTTTGTCACATACAGACAGACAGACTCACAGACAGACATTTTCTAAAAATAGTCAAAACGTGTTCAGGACCTTCTAAAACGTATAAATTCGTCGAAAACCGGAAGTCGAAAATTTTCATGAATCCAATACTTTCTTCTTGTAAAGATAGAAGAAAGTAAAAATGTGTGAATTTGGGGAAAATTAGAAATGTTATAAAAATCAAAGGAATTAAAAAACATACGTAAAATTGATGTCTGATGCAGCATTATATATGAAGATTAAATTGCCCAAGTTTGAAAGTTTTGTCATTTATTTCCTTCATCTTAAAAAAAAAAAAAAAAAAAAAAAAAAAAAAAAAAAAAAAAAAGAAACTTTAAAAAAAAACTACAAAATCATATTTTATTCTTTAATGTACCCGCAAAAAATAAATAAAGGAAAAATCCGACATTAACATTATTATATAGTCATAAAGATCAATATGTCCATGATATGTTCAAAAAAAAAAAAAAAATCCAGATTGCCTTTTGATTCGTAAAATAGCAAAAAGAAAGTCAAATAGGTAATATTTGTTGCATCATACTGGTTATTCTACTTTGAGTTTGCTCGCGTTTATTAAAATATTGCAGAATTTCAAGGAGAAAAAATGTAGCACTGCCATCTTCTTTTAATATCTGTATTTAGGATTAATATATATAGTTTTCTGTTCAACTGGAACATTTTTTTCTACTATAATTTAAAATATACACTTTTATCTATAATACCAAATTATTTAAATATTTGAAAAGCTTTATTGCATGTTCAAACAAGTGACAGAAATATTGAATTTTCCCTTCCACATTTTTTAACGTTTATTTTTTTTCTCTTTAAGGAATAAAAAAGCAAGAACGAAAGCGTCGATGCATATAAAATACATATCAGTTTAGCTATAACGTCGATTAATTTTACAACTGTAAAATATATACTTCATGTTTAAATAAATTAAAGAAATATTTCATTGTTGAATCAAAAATCTTTTTTTATTTTTTCCATCACGGAATAAAAACACAATTAATAAATTGCCTTAATTTGTTTCTTATTGTTCATTCTTAACCTTTTACAGGCCAATGTTCCCAATTGGGAACATAAGTTAAAAAAAATTATTACAAATTAAATTTAATCAAACTTGACTCAAAAAAATTAGCCGAAAGAGTAAAAAGAACCCTTGATTTTTTAAAATAGAAGTTACATTCCTATCGTTAATGAGGAAATGTACAGAAAATCATAAAAAATGATCAATGCCCACTATAAAATAATCAGTCATAAGAATGATTTTTTGAAACAGATTTTTTGAATTAGATAACAAGATTTTTTTAAACAGAGGTTATATTCCTATCATTTATGGGGAAATGTGCGGAAAATAATGAAAATGAAAAATGAACACTGGAAAATGACCACCGGAAGTAACCAATGTTCCCAATTGGGAACATTCTGAAAATTACATATAAAAAAATTTGCATCATATTAAATGACTAATATCCCTTAACTAAAGCATAAGAAGGCATAATATGCAAAAAAATAATGTAAAATACGCCTGGATCTGAATTTGGCCTGTAAAAGGTTAATTGCAAACAATTTTTAATATGGTCTTTTCACTCCTAAGGCTAATAACCAGTATTAAAATTTCTAGCACGTATAAGAACTCTCGATTTTGTATCAACTTTTAATGTAAGTTTTTATACTCAAATAAGCAATTCTGAAATTTATTATTTTGCATTTATTCATAAATGAATATTACTACTTAATGAATCATCTACTTATATGATGATTTTCATTAATGTCTTTGACAAGTCAGCTACTGGTGATTTGCTCATTTTGTATAAAATGACCCCATGGCAGAATATTTTCCAATCTGAGTTCTAAACGGTTGGATATTTTATTATGTTATTCGGTGTATGTATACAAGATATGGGAACGTCCACTGTTACTCTTGTGACTATTCGAGCAAATTTTCATAAATACTTGCAATTTTTTTATTATTACGAAATACAATTAAGTTAAAAATTTATATAACCAATTAAATACTATTGTGCTCCACTCACATAAAATATATCTAGATTGTTACCGTTGTAATATTACTAAGTAGTTTAAGACGGTTATTACTAATTTTTTACTCATGTGGGTAACCCTAAGCACTATGACATCGTAAACAATCCATCGCTGTTTATGTTTACGCGAAAAGACACGCTCGCTAATGCTAATCCTAAGGGAGAAATTTATAAAGATATCTCGGTTGCACTTCAGTATTTTTAAAAGTTTTTTTTTTCATTGTATAGCTAAATTTGATGTGTACAAAGGCTGTATTTCATTATGTACAAAAGTATATGATGTGTACAAAGACTATATATTTCATAAGATTAACATTAGCGAATTGACCTTTCGGCTCGACTGAAGTAACCTCTTAAGAAACTTCTTACAACATCAATGGAAAAAAAGCCATGCCCCCTGAAAATCACGTTGTCTCATTCGTTTTATAATCATATCTCTATAAAAATAGGTAAACGTTCTATCGAAATTAATTTAAAAAAAACTTTTATAATAATGATATTAGTAATTTGATTGAGGGATTTGTTAATCAACATATTTTATTATTATTATTATTATTATTATTATTTCTCTTAATTTTTTTTTTTTTTTTCAGCACATGTGGAAATAGCGAATTATGTTTTTCACGCAATTTTTTCAGTTGCTACGTTATTGTGCAACTCTAAAACAAACATTTATTGTAGGGATAAAATAAAACAGCACATATACTTAGGACAAAAAAAAAGTTTCAAAGGCAATCATACAATTCAGTTCGAAGCAGATGTCGATTTTCATTCAATTCGCGCGTATTATAAAAATAAAATAAAATCAGGAATCCTTAATTTTCCCTACTAAAAAATTGAATACCGATGACAGATACAAGTGCGCTGAAGCGTGTTCCGTGTACACTACTGATCTGTAAGCTGGAATGACCTGAATTTATTGAAAGTTATTCCGAATGATGTTTTTTTTTTTTTTTCAAGTTAAGTAAGCTCTTTTTTTTTACATAACTAAGCCGATTATGTAAATATATTTTCTTATGCTGCAATATATTTACGTTTTTAAAAATAATAAACTACAAATAGCACTATGCCAGATTCCATAGCAGAATATTTTCCAATCTGAGTTCTAAACTGTTGGATATTTTATTATGTTATTTGGAACAAGATATGGGAACGTCCACTATTACTCTTGTGACCATTCGAGCAAATATTCATAAATACTTGCAATTATTTTATTATTATGAAATACAATTAAGATAAAAATTTATATAACCAATTAAATACTATTGTGCTTCACTCACATAAAATATAGCTAAATTGTTAACGTTGAAGTATTACTAAGTAGTTTAAGATGTTTATTACTAATTTTTAGCTCATGTGGAGAACCCTAAGCACCATGACATCGTAAGCAATCCATCGCTGTTTATTTTTATTAAGGAGCTACACGCGAAAAGACAATCTTGCTAATCTTACGGGAGAAATTTATAAAAATATCTCGGTTGCATTTCAATATTTTTAAATGTTTTTTTTTTTTCATTGGATAGCTGAATTTGATGTGTACAAAGACTATATTAAATTTATTTCATAAGATTAGCATTAGCGAACTGACCTTACGGCTCAACTGAAGTAACCTCTTAAGAATCTTTTTACAACATCAATGGAAAAAAAAGCCATGTCCCCTGAAAATCACGTTGTCTCATTCGTTTTATAATCATAACTCTAAAAAATTGGTAAATCTTCTATATAAATCAATTAAAAAAAAAAAAGCTTTTGTAATAATGATACTAGTAATTTGATTGAAGGATTTGTTAATTACCACATTTTATTATTATTATTATTATTACTGAACAATATATATATATATATATATTTTTGAGTGCATGTGGAAATAATGAATTATGCTTATCACACAATTTTTTCAGTTGCTACGTTATTGTGCGGTTCTAAAACAAACGTTTATTGTAGTGATAAAATAAAATATCTCATAAACCGAGGACCAAAAGTCAGTTTCAAAGAGCTACATGGCAATCATACAATTCAGCTAGAAGCAACTGTCGATTTTCATTCAATTCGCGTATTATAAAAATAAAATAAAATCAGGAAGCCACAATTTTCCCTAATAAAAAATCGAATACGAGTGACAGATACAAGTGCACTGAAGCGTGTTCTGTGTACACTACTGATCTGTAAACTGTAATGACCTGAATTCATTGAAAGTTATTCTGGATGATCTTTTTTTAAGTCAAGTCAAGCCCTTTTTTACATAACTAAGCCGATTATGTAAATGTAATTTCTTATGCTGCAATTTGCTTATGTATTTAAAAATAATAAACTACAAATAACATCAAACCAGATTAAAAAACAACAATAATCATAGATTAATTTAAAAAATAAATTAAAACCAATATAATGTAATTTATGTCATTCTGTATCATTTTATTACATTTTGATATAGCGTTTATTAAAAACATGAAATTTAAAATTTAAAATGAATAGATGGCAATACAATACTGTCAATCAGAATTATGTCTGTATTCACTAATCTATTTTATGAGGTAAAAAAAGGAAGAAAAAAAAAAAAGAAGAAAGTGAAGATAAACAAAGCAAAGCAAAAAATGCCTAAAAGACAAAATTTATTTGCATTCTTATAGATTAGAATCATTTTAATTTTTCACTTCCTTTATAATGAATACACTATAGTAAAGGCGACCGATAGGGACGTTTTGCCCTACAGGCATGGCTTCCATGTCTGAGCAGTTCCTCTCAGGCATTCAAATAAAGCGTTTTGCATCAAGTACTAAACAGAATTGCTGCGGTGCTGCTTATAAACAAATGTTTTTTTTCTTTCTTTTTTTTTTTTTTTTTTTTTTTTTTGAAAATGATAAATTGTCATTCTCTTCAACATTTTAGAGTAAAAAAGTTCTTTGAGACTGTACTTTTTCGTGAATTTTTTTCTTTCTTTCTTTTTTTTTCTTTTCTTTTTTTACCGTACGCATGATATGCTTTTTCATTCTTGCTAGGTATTTTTAGAAAATCTGATTTTACTTTTGAATACAAAAATAAGCAACGTTAAAAAGCCAAAAATATATACGCAGAAGACCGGTTTCGGTAGCATTTAGCGTACCGTCGTCAGTGCTAGGGGAGGTAGAAATTTGCTCATATACAGGGTGATTAATTATTAACGTCAGGTGTTCAGAGCCCTCTAGCGAGTAAAGTTTTGGTCAAAACATAACCAAATTTGATCAGTATACATAGTAGACCATAGGATTTCGAATTCTTTAAAAAAAATTTAAAATAAAAAGTTTTAAAAATCGCCAGTAGGGGCAATTTTAGCGTTGTTTACTGACTAAAATGCATTAATTTGCATAAAATCAGTTGCGTATAGCAATCATGAGTATAAAAGGAAAGGCTGGGAAAGTTCTCATCATTATCAACTCTCACCATACTTTGCTAGTCAAGCTGTGGAACGAGAATTGCAAAGATTTTCGTCCTGAATTTCACCGATTACAGAATTTGCCAAAAGAACTGATGAGTATAACAAATTTATAAAAGATGATTCATCGATTTGAAACTATGCGGCAATAAGGCCTAGGACGCAAAGTGACTAGTCAATAACAAGTTGACGAAGTTTTAACTGCTATTGTCAAACAAGAGATGAAAAATGTGCAGGTACCACTAGCGCTCGGGCAGTATTCCAGCAGTATAAAATTGATCTGTACTGTATTTTTTTGCCATTTAATCATTCAACATTTACACTAATGCACTTTTTTTGCGCCCAAATTGCTCCTAGTGGCGATTTTTTTTTTTTTGGGGGGGGGGGGACTAGCAAAGCATGATCCCGTAAGGTGAGATTCATCACAAAGCAGTTGGTCTGACAAGGAAGGTCTCCATTGGGGGCATACTCAGAATTTTTTGAAAAAAAAAAAGAATTAAACTATTCATGTAGGTAATAAAGGATCAGTGAAAATTAGCGGCGGAATTACATTATTAGATATGTAAAAAAATAAAATAGTTTGGAATAATTGGCGTGAAAAGCTAAAAGCGACGCGGGATTTGGCGAGCAGTGCATTTCCTCGCCAAAAGCAGACGATTTTAACGAACCTGAAAATTGATTTTAATTGACTTCACTGTTAAAAATCTGCAGCATTTACTGCAACGGCACTCCACTACTTTTATAGAGTATCTCTCTTCTGACCAATGAGAATGCTCCATAGCACGGTGAATTGACCGTGTCATACACTGTTAAAAATCTGCTGCAGTTTGTTGCAACGCACTCCACCGCTTGTGTATAATATCGCTATTCCAACCAATTAGAAAGCTCCATTTCACGGCCAAGTAACCGTTTTCTGTACAAGCAAGGGAGTGCGTTGCAATAAAATGCAGCAGATTTTTATCAGTGTATTTTTCAATTTGGAACAATTTTAATCAATTTAAATTGTGTTTTAAATGATAAAATATATTAATTTCATTTTGTTATAAGTACATATAAACGTATATGACAAAATTACACTTAAAGTAAAGTAAAAATGCAAAACTAAAATTACTTAAACTAAACTTATTTAAATGAATTGAACATAGAAAGTTTTTTCTTTAAAAAGTATTCGAAGCGTAAAAGCGAATTTTTCAAAATTTCGTTTTTTCGCCAACCGGAGATAAATCGCCAAATAAACGAAATTTTTATTATTTTTTTACGGACGTTATAAGGAGATTCCGCCGAAATTTTTTTATAAACATATATAACTATATGAAAAGAACATTCTGTAATTTTTTCAGATTTTTCTGAGTATGCCCGTATGGAGACCTTCCTTGTGAGAACTCTCCCAGCCTTTCCTTTTATACTCATTATCGCTACACAGAACTGATTTTATGCAAATTAATGCATTTTAGTCGCATTTTAGCAAAAATTGTCCCTAAGGGCGATTTTTTAAACTTTTTATTTTCTTTATTTATTTTTAAGAATTCGAAATCCCATGGTCTACTATGTATGTCGATCAAATTTGGTTATGTTTCGCCCAAAACTTTACTCGATAGAGGACTCTGAACACCTGACGTTAATAACTAACCACTCTGTATATAGTAGAGACGGGGGATTAAAGGCAACCAATAGGATGGTTGACCTTTATCAATCGATTACAATCCTTCTATAATTGATGCTGCCCTATTTAAACTGCGGGGTCCTCGTTTCCCCAAACTCACCGCAGTCTTCTACTCTATCCAATATGAGCATTGTGTTACCCTTCTATCCTAAAACAAGCTTGACTATTGCTAAAATTCTCAAACAACATGACTTCAAAATAATTTTTGCCCCTATTAACAAACTTACCCTCTCCAAGCTCAAAGATCCTATAGATTTATCTAATTCATGGGGAATTTACAGTATTAATTGTCAGTGCGGTCTTTCCTACATTGGGCAAACTAAACGCTTTTTTAAAAAACGTATTAATGAACATAAAAATTATATTAAGAAACAAGAAATCAATAAATCTTCTATAGCAAAACATTGCTGAGAGATGAACCATACTTTCGATTTCAGTTCAGCGAAAATAATTTCCAAACCTACTTCCATTCATGAACTTAACTTCCTTGAAGCATTTCACATTTATAAAAATTTTGATAAAATTGTCAATTGTGAATTCGCCATCCCCCCTCTATCGAATTGCTGGAAATATTACATTAAAAACTCAATTTCGTAATTACTTTTTCTTCGTTCCTTTTGATCTTTTCCACTCTTCTTCTGTCCCTTTCCACGTGCGTTCTCCTATTGGCCCTTACTTGCAGTCTTCTGCCATCCTATTGGTTGCCTTCAATCCTCCGTCTCTACTATATATATGAGCAAATTTCTACCTCTTGTAGCACTAACGTCGGTATGCTAAATGCTACCAAAACCGGTCTGCTGCGTCTATAATATATTTGGTGCTTTTTTTTTTTAAGTTGCTTATTTTTGTATTCAAATACATTGCACCAAGCTCTTTCTGAATATTAACTGATTTTACTTTTCCTCTCTCATTTCAATACCTAATATAAAACGAAAACTGAAAAAGAAATATTTAATTAAAGTGCTACACAACCAGTAATGTATTTTCCATTTAATTGTTTTTCTAATTAATGTTTTTTTTTCAGTATATGGTCTCCAGTGTTACACATGCAATTCCATCAATCCAGGTGAAGAGGACTGCGCATCTATTAAAGAAGGAAGTACCAAATTTCTTCAAAATTGTACGGCTCCATACGATAAAAGTTGCAGAAAACAAGATCAGTGGGTAGATTTTGAAGTGGTGAAACGTAAGTAAATAGGACCATAGCAATACTTTCTTTTTATTTTTTCTTAATTTATTTTTTATTGGTTTATTTATTTTTTACTTTAAAGACTATAGAAAAAAGTGTTTTTATAATCGAGAAAAATCTATTTTTGTAAAATCCACGAACATAAATCTACTGTTTGAAAATAATAACATTAAAATACATCATCGGTAGAATCACTGCAATTTTCTGCAACAAACTCTAATGATAACTGCAATTAACTATACAAAAAAAAAAAAAAAAAAAACATATTTACGAAAAAAAGATAGAAATAAAGAGAAGTTAAAATTCTAGTGCTAAATTCATCCCGAATGTATAATTAAAACTCTTAGTAAAAATGCAAATAAAATATACCAAACTTCTTATAGTGCATACGTATATAAAAATATTTAAAAATCCATTAAATTCCAAAACATTTTCATGACCATCATAAGTGAAAAACTAAATGCCAAGTCTCTTTCCGTCTATTCGAGAATCTTCCAGGAAAACCTATCTATACTAATAAAATCCGTGCGCCTCTGTCTGTCTGCTTGAAGCCGATTACAGTTCGCAACGCGGGCGAGTTGGAAGTCGCGAGAGGTGTCTTTCGATTGGAAAAATTCCGGGGAAGTCATTTCGGGCATTTTCGAGACCGTGGGATCAAAATTAAAAAAGTTATGAATTAAAAACCCCTTGGGAATCGGAACGAAAAATATCTCAATTCCCTACGGAGCTCCGAAGCAGAACACTGCGCTACCTTGCGGTGAAGGAATGAATTTTTCCCCTTTGGCTAAAAGAAGAAACAGCCGGAAACCTCCATTTCTACCGGCGCTAATTGCATTTTTTCCCGCGTCAATTTTTTTGACTTGCCGTAGAATATTTACCGTAGTTTTCGCTAAAATATTGAACTTGGAAATAAAACAGGACTATCGAAACTTTTTTTTTGCGCGTTTTTTTCTTAAACCAT
Source organism: Maratus speculifer (assembly GCA_964019185.1). Lineage (NCBI taxonomy): Eukaryota > Metazoa > Arthropoda > Arachnida > Araneae > Salticidae > Maratus > Maratus speculifer. The sequence goes on along the minus strand of OZ025289.1, from coordinate 270,919,845 downwards.
CATACAGACAGTTTTTAAAGTAGAAAAAAACTGATTACATATTCAGAATCTGCGTAAAAATCTGCTTCTGATGAACTAAAAAATACGAAAAAATGCCTTATGGGCGCGTAGTACCCACCGTGCAAAACCAAATATTTTTAACGGGACTATGGGCGCGAAGCGACCATAGCGCCGATCCACAATCTTTTTATTTCAACTGCACGTGGCCCACAGTGCGAAATCACATATTTTTAACGGGACCATAGCTCTTTAATTTACTTTTTTTTGTGCTTGAGGATTCGAACACCAAGACTTGCTTATTAAATGAATTTTTTTGCTTATTATATACTGCTTAATACCGAGGTTCGTTTGGAAAAAGTGGCCCAGCTAGCGGGCGTAGCTCGCTAGTTTTAGATTAAAGGCTGTACGGTAAATAATCTGACAGAAAAGTGCATTCAAATGTTCATTAAAAACATTCTTATTTCTATTATCTAACAATTATTTCCAAATTCCATAAATGTCATACAACAATAAATCATTACAATCATTGTCTTTCATTGTCTCATAATTATCTCGAGATTACCTTACAATGACTTCTTAATAATTACTTATATGGAAAATAATTTTGTATTTATTAAATTTTACTTTTCTAGGATAAGTTTCAGCTAACCTTGCTACCGCAATACGCAGTCGGTTTAATCTGAGATGTGCTTCATGCAGTGGCGCACTCGTAAAAAAAAAAAAAAAAAAAAGAAAAAGAAAAAGAAAAAAGAAAGAAAGAAACAGACAGCATACGCTGTAAGCAGAGGTTATACGCTCAAGGCAAAGTGTATAGCTTAGAGTGTACATACTATAGCTTTCTTGAGAAACAAAGGGTATACGGTGCTCCTTAAAAGAATCCAGATGGTATACGGCGTATACCCGCTTATACCCAGCACTGCATCCCTGGCTTCATGTTCATAATGTAATGAAATACTATTGAGTCGACCTGTAAAGGAATTATGAATGCTACACGTTTCATTTTCAATACCAAACATGATATGGCAAATCTCAAAAACGTACATCAATTACATGTAAATCCAAGAATATTTATGCGAGTTATGAACACGGCCATTACATGGCAGATGGACAAACCGAATTCAAACACTTTTCAACTACTATGTAGGAAAGTGTCCAAAAAGAATAATGAAGACAAGTTTGTAGTGATGTGTAGACATATGACATCCATGGCGTTTGAAAAAAATTGTTAGATAATTGATCAACGTTTCAATACCTTTTTCTGCCACCTTGTCTTCTCTACCACCTTTAATTTAGAATGGCATCCTGTGGACGATTCTAAAGTAGGCATGAGACATGTATATTGGCATTATTTTTCCAGTGATTGCGACAGAATGCATCGGCTGAAAGTGATTTGGAGTTTAATGGATTTATTATATAATACCTATGCAGCTGTTAAGGATTTGGTACATTTTATTCTTTTTTTTCTAAGAATTTTGATGATGGAATTAAAAATGAATATCCGGAAAGGAGGGATAAAAATTTTAAAAACACACACATAATTAAATTAATAATTATTAATTAGTCTAACTATTTAAATGTTAAAAATAATTTAATATCATAAATCTTCGTACTTATTAAACAATTTCTATTTCATTTATTAGAAAGAAACAAAATGATGTCAACATGATAATACAAAAAGGCATATTTTTTTTATGGTGATAGCTTCTCTTATACCTTTCTGTTTTCATTATTCTGATGAGGAACAAATAATTGTAATTTGAACTGAAATACAATGAAGATTGTTATACACTATGGATCTTACAGTCGTGTAAGATGGGATTCACTTATTCATTCTACCCTGTGTTTCATTGAAACCCAAATTAAAGTGAACCATGTTTTGATCGTATTAACAGTGATCCTACTTTTAAAGCCCATAAAAAGAAAGAAAATCATAATATTGTTTAAATGAACTTTTCTTAAAGTACAAATTGCTTGTTTTAACCATATTGTCATATTAGATGGACTTTTATTAACAGAGTTTGACTGTATTTACGCATGGTTGTATGAGAATATCAGCAAATCTGAAAGATAAAAATGTTTTAGTTACGATTAGTTATGAGTTAGTCGATTTTAGTTACAGTTTTTAACTAAAAGTTAAAAGCAGTTTCCACAGCTCGCTCATTTTTAGAGACTTCATCTCTTTTAGTTAAAAATGTGTTTAAAAAAAATAGAGATTAAAAGTGACGAGTTTTTAAAAAAGTGACTAAAAGTGAGAAAAGTGATTAACTCGCATCTCTATATAAATATAATTTACATCTAAATTAAATCAGTCATTAAATGAAATCAATCAAATATCATTTCTTAGTTGGTCATATATATCATACTGATTGACGCTGGAGAGAGTAATTATTGCTCACCAATAAATCTACATAAGATAGATCATATTTAAACTCAGATACTTTGCAGACCAATCCATAGTGTAAGTATTTCCTTTCAGAACCAAAGACTTGGATAGTGCTTAAGCATGCACAAATTCTTCAAATTGTTGGAAAATCATAAGGATTGAGGAAATATGCTTCATTAAAAAATGAATAAAACAATGAAATCTTTTCATTCGTTGCCCAGATATTTCAGGTACGGACTTAAAGAAATCATCACTGCCAACAAATAATCCGGTGTTACGGTGTACACTATAAAAGAAAAGAGAAAATTTCCTAATTTAATTCAGACATATTCTAGATTGATAAACTAAAGTTAATTATTTGTCAAAAAGTAGTGTCAACCAAATAAAATTCATGTAAAAGATGCTGATCCCGAGCCGATTAATAAGAGTTTGAAACGTTAAACGAATAGGAAGAAGTACTTCGAAATAAATTCATAATCTACTTTCAAATAACACGCAAAGAGTGTGGCAGATATTTGAGAAAATACGTTATTACATGAAATATTACTCTGTATATAATAGTTACAAACCTTTTTTTCTGTTATGTGTAAATATGATAGAACCTAGACTAACTTAGGAAAAAAAGAGACATGCTGTCATTAGTTCACTTTCTGAAGAAAACTTCGATTTAGAGATTGACACATTTTTAAAACTCGCCCAGTCGTTCGTATTTAACGTAACCAGAAAATCGAATTCTGTCAGGTTTACCGTGAAAAATATTTAGTATCGAAAACGACATTGCCAACAATATAAAATCATTAAAACACCGAATATCGTCAGTCAAATCCTTAAAAATCCTACGACATCGATGAGTACACTCACTAGTTGTCTAAGAGCCGACAGCACAAAAACCTAAGGTATCGAGCGCAAGAAAAAAATATTTTATGGAAGAGTAGTAATAGGGGAATCTAATGGTTCATGTCTTCTGGAGTAAAGTGGTGCATAAGCCGAAAATTAATACCACTAGCAGTATTAATTTTTGGCTTATGCACCTTGTTCACTTCCGGCAGATATAGATCATTAGATTCCTCTATTTCTACTCTTCCATAAAATGAGGCTTTTTTCTTGTGCTCGTAACCATAGGTTTTCCTGCTGTCGGCTCTTGGACTATTAGGAGATGCAAGTTTTTGAGGCCGCAATCTGATATGAGATTCTAAAGGACCAGGTCTTACATAATTAGGAGAATACATTTCTTGCCTGAAAAAACTAGGGATAACCACCTGATCAGATAAATGCGCCTCCTCATCAAGCTGAAACATCAAGATGAGCCAGGAATATTCAGTTTCTTTCCTTTGCACGGCTCAAGAAAGTGAATCGGGAAAAGATCGGTGATGCTGTAAAATCCATAAAAAGACAGACATGTGCAGAAAATTTCCAGCCTGACTTACGATTCTTAAGGGTCGTGAGAAGCGAAAATAATCTGATGCTTTCGTATTTCTTTCTTTAATGTGCCAGAGTCAACGCCATTCCTTATACTAAGGGGCTAAAACACTAAATCATTTCTATATTACGCGGAAGGCCGTACGTTTTTAAGACAGCTCTGTACTATCCTATACAGCTTATACAAACCAAAAATCGGATGGCCAAAACATTTATAACCATACTTTCCAACTGGTTGGACTTCCAGATATCCAAATATCAACTGAATGATCTATTACATATGTGACGTAGTTGAGAAGAACTCTAATAGTCATCCGAACAACAATGCTGCGGCTCTCAAAGCAGCTGTTATATGCTGCTTTGCTGTATATGCAGTGGCAAATGTTCTCAACACTCATCAAATTATTACCCGCAATCAGTTTTTACAGCGTATAAAGATGCTTATTGCGGCTGGAGGAGTTTGAATAAGTGATTTCTTCCAGTGTGTATGTTGTCACCTGCACAGAACGTTTAAGAAAGCTCTATCTCTAATGAATATTCCTGTTTAAAAGCCGTCCCATGTATATTCATAAAAATGAACTTCAGATAATAACTGTTTAAGATTTAAATACTCATGAATGCTTTTCTGGTCTTGCAAAAGAATTATTAACGCTACACAATCCATTTTTGATAGGAATATTGGAATGTCAATAATGTTGTAAAATTCTTATAGCTATTCAAATATTTTAATAAAAATTGAAGCAGACAAAACGAAATCATTATATCTCCTTTTAAAAAAGTGTTAAAAATAAACCAGATTTTTCGATCTTTTATACTGTATTGTTGCTTTCTGTTTTTCTCTTAATTTTTGTCATATTATTGTTTTCATTTGCTATCTTCATTACCACTAATGATATATACTTCTTTTACAGAGACAACTACAGAAAGAACAATCAGACAATGTGCTTCTAATCCATATGATCCAGACAGACCATGTTACTTCAGAAGTGGCTTTGGTGGCAAAATAAATGTTTGTAACTGTGATGGTGATAAATGCAATGAAGCATCAAGAACTGCATCAACTATATTTTTGTCCATAGTTCTATTATTGTTAGCTGTCCTATTCTCATAAATTTAACATTACACAGTTATGTCTATGTTTAACATTAAGAGTTGTGAAATATCATTTCAAACAAATTATCAGTGAAACAGCTACATGAGGTCGTTGAAAAAATATCATTTTCATGCAGATTTAAATAGTAAATTAAGTTTCTTTGCAAGTATGTCTTGAAAAGAAAATTTAGATCCTATTTTGTATAGTTTTTCATCTATACAACTTTTTGCTACTCTAAAATATGTAAATAGTATCCGATTGTAAGAAGGTAAAATTAGACATACATTAGTGATACTAAAAAAGTAAATAAAAAGCATTTTGTGTTTTTATGTACAAGCATTTGCTTCCGTCTTTGAAATACTATAGGATTTTTAGGACAAGATAAATTGATTTGGTTTAATTTTGTTCGAAAATTTAAAATGAACCAAATGAATTTTTGAGTGTCTAAAGAATCTTCTGCATTATTTGCAATACATGGAACCAATAACATACATTTGCAAAATGCCAATTTCTAGGTAATTTTTACAAATCTTATAGAGATTTCATAAATGCGTAGTAAACAGTAAATTTACCACAAGAAACTGTATATAGTTTAATATTTTTCTAGATATCTTTTTATATTATAATGTATTTAAGAATCTCTAACATTAATAGAATTTAACATCATATAAGTTATTTAAGGTTGTATAATTTCCGCCTTTCGTATTTAGAAAGGCACATCAGAAATAAAAAACATACTTCATTTACATTTTAAAAACCATTGCTATAGTATTTAAAAATTTTAAAAATTAAATATAATTTAAAAATACTTTTCAATAAATAAACCTTTGATATGTATTGTCTTTGTCCTTGTTTTTGTTATGATGCATTCTACATACAACATAAACATATGCAGCTGCCCACAAGATCATGTTAACGCATGCAAATATGGAACACGGAATAGCAATATTTTCGAATAGATTCAATGCCTTATTTAAACGGAAAAAAAAACTATAAAAAAATAAGGCAAAAATGATTATTCGTAAATAGTAAATGTGCGTTCGGAAATAGCAATGTATTTCCTGATTTCCAAAAGTGCTTAATCAGCCCACGACTCCAAATCCAAAGATATAGACCAGGAGGTGGCAGCACAGAAAATCACCTCATCGAGTTCATGTCAGAAATTCCAGAATTAGTTAAACTCGATTAGCATATTAAAACGCAATTGATCTGCCAAGTCATACACCCAGAAAAAAGTTTTGTTGAAACAACAAAAATTTTTTTGGTCCAACAAATCTTTTCGTTTAAATATGGGTCAGTAGAAATTTTGTTTGAATAAACAATATATATATATATATATATATATATTTTTGGTGCAATTTTCTGCTTACAATTTTCATCCGAAATGCATAATAACGTAATAATAACGTTATTATTTTGCCACAATTCGAAAAGTTTTTATTATCCAAAAATTATTTAAAATTTTTATTGCTATGTAAATCAATTAAACAAAATTACATGAGAGAGTTATGGCTACTGCACACCAATTTAAATTTTCCAAAAACAACAAATTTTGTTGGAAATATAAATTGAAAATACAAGATTTTAGCACGATTCAAATAAAATTGATGAAATTTTATTAAAATTTTCTAAAAGTGTTGAATTTTTTTTTTTTTTAGCCGCCGATGCTATTTTTTTTCAGAAAAGCTAAAAATGTCGTGTCATCATCCCTGAATTTTCTACACAACCGATTTTGATAATTATTTTTTTAAATGAAAGTATTTATTTGCAGTTGTGCCCATTTTAGCTATTTTTTAATTTATTTCCATTTTTATATTTTATTTTTAGTTTTAAATGCTTTTTTACGATATTTCTTCAAATGGTGGCAACTCAGTTTAGCTTTTCTCTCGATTATAAAAATTTATTTTCCATTATGAGCAGCTTGATCTCATCAGTGAACATGTCCTCGCATTTAAAAGAAAAAAAGTTAATTGTTTTCGTAAAATTTAACCACAATAAAAGGATTGCGTTTAATTCGCACTAATTGATGTAAAAAAAAATATATTTACTAAGAAATAACATTAATAAAGTAAATAAAATAACAGAAAATAATTTATGATAAAAATTAATGTCTAAAGCAAAATAAGAAAATTTTCAAATAAAGAAAATGATGTCATTGAGCAACCAGATAAATGGGATTTACAATATTATTACGGACGCCTTTTTCATATTACTAATAACGGTAACTTTTAAAAAACATTTGAAGAGAAAATGACGTCACTATTTAAAACATCGCATTTTTACTCATAACGATATTACATTTCAATATTTCTTTTCATTATGGACACTGAGATTGAGATTTTACTTTCGGATGACTTCAGTTAGTGAAAATAATGTCATAGAAAAAAATTAAATTAGATTTGTTTTTAGCCGCCGATGCTATTTCTTTCATACAAGCTAAAAAGTGTCGTGTCAAAAATTGTGGCCCACTTTTACTTACCTATTATACACAGTATAGGGTAAGTCTTGTAATCGTTTTAAAAATCGAAAAAAAAAAATTGACGGATTTACACGCTTCAGAAACTGAAAATTCCGAAAAATATATTTTTAGAAAAAAAAATTGCCGTCCGTCTGTCTGTCTATCGGTCTATAAACGCTCCATCTCACGAACAAATGGAGATAGAGACTTAAAATTTTCTATGTACTTAGTAAGTAAGAATAGGACGAAGCCTATTTAATATCAGTAACCTCGGTTATCCGGAACTATCTTTTTCGGACTCTCGAAAAATTCGTTCTGGTGTTATGTATATAAAAATTTTCGATTTTTTTTGTTTTATCAAAAGGACGTAAAAGACAATAAAATAACACAAATTTTGCATCATGAACGAAGACGGTCGGATTAATAGTTGCCGAGATATTTATAATCCTGTTTTCCACATTCTTCCATTTTTCACGACCCTGTATTTTCTTCAAATTCAAAGATATGTTTTAATTGGAAATGAGACGCTTAATCTGACGCAGTAAACTGTTAGTTAATATGATTATTCTTTTTGTAGTTATAAGGATGTTTCTTCTACGTAATCAGGTACTACTTGTGTAGTTTGGTATTTTACATAATTTGTCGAAATGGGGCAATTAATTAATGGAGCATTACTATGTATATTAAGAATATTTATATATACGTTTAAATTTTGTCTTGGAATTGCAATGCATTTTATAAATAGTTTTCACATATTTTATTTTCACATATTATACAATGCATATCCATGATGGGTAAGTATTATGGTGGCTCCCAACGACTAGTTTCGTAATCTGGCCGTTAAAACGAGACATTCATACAATTTTATTGTTAAAATGCATTTCCTTTTTCTCAGAGTCTATATAAAAAAGCGTTCAAACTAAAGAAAAAAATCGTTTTTGATGAATCTAGTGAATGAAGAAGTAGCACGTCAAATTGTATCTCTTTATTATTCCCCAATTCCAATGTCTCAGAGAGGAATTGCTAATCAATTGGGTATTTCACGTCGTTCTGTTTGCTATTATATTGATAAACACAAGGAAAATTAAGTTAGTTCATTGCATTCTAAATGGGATCGCCTTTCTAAAAGACCTGTATCGATTTTTTTTTTTTTTTTTTTTTTTTTTTTTTTTTTAACAGAGGTGAAACTGAATTCTGCAATGGCAGAATCTACATTCAACTTGTTAGTATTTTTTTTTTCTTTTTCTTTCTTTTCTTTTTTTTTTTTTTTTTTAGTTTTTTTAGTAAACAATCTAATAATATTTTAAGGTTATTCAGTTATCCTAATAAAACTGCTTAGTCATTTTGCTGATTGTAATTTCGTATAACGGATCATTGGTCAATACACAATTCTTGTTTTTTTTTTTCTTGTTTGGACAACAAAACCGATTTTTTACTTTAACTAAAAAATTCGCTTAAAAGAAGCAAAGTGTACTCAACAAAACATATTTTGTAGTTTTAATCAATTCCTTTTTCTGGGTGTACCTTGGTGGAAAACATATAGAAACCCGATTTTAGCGGTTGATTTCTAAGTTTATCATTGTGTTTTCCTGCATCCAAAGGTATGAAAAAATGGAGAACTGGGAATAGGAAAACACACTAGTAAATGTATGAGCCAACCGATATAATTGGGTTTTCAGGTGTTTTCCATCAAGGGGCTGTGCATATATAAAGTTATCAACTTTTTGGCATTTCTGGACCCCCTCTCCCCCTTCTGCTATCATCCGTTATCATTTCGAGAATTCTCCCCCCTCCCCAGTAATGATAACGTTATCAATGTCAAAAAAAATTTTGTGTTTTTGGAATTTATTTCCTTTGTTTGGAGTGATGGACAAAACTGGTTACATTTACTTTTATCATACTTAATTTAGTCAAATGAAGAGAAGTCAATAAATTTATCACTTTATATCAATAACACTTTAAAAAAATAGTTATTTTTTAAAAGTAATTTTAAAATTTAGTAATTTTAATAACTTTGTATTTTTATAAAAATAGGTAACAAACTAAAAAATATATAACATACTGTTTTGAATCAAAGACCGTGTTACAAATAAAAAGTGAAAATTTTGGTTGGATCAAAAATGATATCGATATCAAAAGACAAACCCCCTCCCCCTAGAGATATCTTACGATAACATGTGCCAGACCACCCCTCCCCCCTAAAATGATAACGTTATATTTGCACAGCCCCCAAGATATGACATGGCAGAATTTTAAAATTTCAACCGTGAACTCGAAGGTGATTCTCTGCCGCCTGGTACTAGCATTTATAGACAACCTGTAAATTTTTTAAAATATTAAATTTATAACTTTGATTTTTATATATCCAGATGAAAAACTTTTTCGCTGTTTTCAAATATGTAAATTTCTTCACAGTCGCTCAATTACAACCTTAGATATTAATTATTAATTCGTTACTTGGATGACTTGCTCTATTTAACAGCAAGTTTTTCGAAACCACAAAAGATTTTTATACTAGGATTATTTGATACATTCTCAATTTTTTATAAATACACCATTTAGTGTTTTTAAAGCAATGCGTCTAGCAATATCTTTAAACGGTGTTTATAACATGTAAACTTATAAATATCCAAGTTTTTTTTTTTTTTTAATTGATTTTTTAAAATGAAAAGAAATGCTCAATCGCGAATTTATTAAAATTAAGAAAATTCACAAAACGATCGATTTGGAGCTTTCAAATGAATTAGAATACATAGTAAATATTTAAAAAAGTAGTGAGCATCGAATTTAGGACGTGGGGATTTTTTAGGGGAAGCGGTCAAATATTTAAAATAGTACCGTTTTCTACCATTTCAAATGTGGACTTTCGACAAAGCAGTGGGATAAATATAAGTTATTTAATATCAAACTTTCAGATAGTTTATAACACATAATTGTTTGAGCGAAGCGAAGTCTTATACTCAGAGTACGTAACGATATTAAAAGTAAAAAAAATTCTTTTGTCAAGCAAATATCAAAAAATACTTGTCGGATTTTGATTCTGTTTGTACCATTAGGTACCTATGGAGGTAATCTGGTGAATGCACCACCTACGAAAAATTAGTTCCAAATAGTTTAAAAGTTATATTAAAAAAACTGATAAAAAAGCAATTTATTTGCATACGTCACAGAAATTTGGTGTGCGTCATTTTTCACCGACTGGATATTTTTGTAGAGAACCGAATCAGAGTAAATGGAGTAAATAGTAATTGTTTGAGCGAAGCGAAGGCTAATACACAGTACGTGATGATATTAAAAGTTAAGCATAATTCTTTCGGCAAGCAAATCTGAAAAAAATACATGACGGATTTTGAATTTGATTGTACTAGAAGGTACCTATGAGTGTAACCTACTGAATGCACCTACTCTCAAAAATTTGTTCCAAATAGTTTAAAAATTATACTAAAAAAACTAATAAAAAGTACGATTTATTTGCATACGTCTCAGATATTTGATGAACGGCACTTTTCACTGGCTGAATGTTTTTGTTACATTCCAGAATTTGAGCACATGGAGCAAAGAAAATACGCAAGCAATTTTTATTTAAATACAATGAAACATATTTAAATTTAAGAAACAAATTGGAAAAGAAATCTGTTTTATTATTATTATTATATTATTTATTTAAAAGAAAAAAGCCATAATACTTAGTGACTTAGTATTCGGGGTTTTGCGATAATTTTTATAATAACATTTTTTAATTGCATCTTTTGCTTGGCATCTTATATATTTCACGCGTGCAAATTAGGAAAAAAATCTTTCGTGTTTAAATAAAATACGAGTTTGACATGAGTGCTTTAGATATTACTTTTAATCATAGATTATATTCTGTTATTTTGTTTACATAGATTACTTAATATTATTTCTCATTAAGCAACCTGTGTTCCCCGGCGATTATTGCTTTATTGCACGCATTTTATGGCTGCATTTTATGAAAACATATACATGACGCAGATGTCACACATGCACCAAGTTGATGCGATTGCAACAAAATGGCGATTTGATGTCTCACATCGTAACCCGTTTATTTTGTTTCATCACTTTATTTAAGATATAAACAATGGCGGAAATAATAAATATACAGTTATAAATAATAAACATAATAATAAATAGAATAAAAAGTATAAATATAACAAAAAGTCGTATTAGAGAAATATTCAAAAACTTTCACCGAAACAAAGTTTCTACCAATTTACGGGAGAAGAAATCGTGCTACGTAGTGCATATGTTACAGGCCAAACCCGATTTTAGGCCAAACTAGATTGGCCTAGGCCAAACCGATCTATCCTAACGCCCATCGGATAAACTAATTTTTCCTAGGCCAAACCGGTCTATCCTAACCCCCCATTGGATAAATTAGTTTTTCTTAGGCCAAACCGGTCTGTCCTAACGCCCATCGGATAGACTAGTTTTTCCTAGGCCAAACCGGTCTATCCTAACGCCCATCGGATAGACTAGTTTTTCCTAGGCCAAACTAGTCTATCCTAAGGCCCATAGGGCAAACTAGATTTTCCTAGGACAAACTAGTTTGGCCTAACTCTTATAGGATAAACTAGTTTAGACTGTTTTTATTGGTCTGAACTAGTTTATCCTAGGCCGATCTAGTTTATCCTAGGCCAATTCAATTTGGCGTGATTTTATTGAATTCAATGACCGCCTCAACGCCAACACTCTTGTTTGTCCTAGGCTAATCTAGTTTATCCTAGGCCAATGTAGTTTTACGTGTTTTTAGCTCAGGGGTGTCAAAGCCAGAGAAATAATGACCTCACAGGTTCTGTATGTATGTACGCATGTATGTACGTACGTATGTGCGTAACGCGATAACTCTTGATAGAAATAATGTAGTTTGACGTGTTTTTATCTCATCAGGCTACCAAAGCCTGAGAACTAATGGGGGCTTAGTTTCTGTATCTATGTATGTATCTAAGTACGTAAAGCAATAATTCTTAATAGAAATACTCGATTTGCATCTAACTTTCAATATAGGTTTATTCTTATGAGGAACTTTTCTGATTAATTTTGGGAGGTCAATGGAGAAGAATAAGGGGGGGGGCGAGAGGCTGGTTCGCCCCTTCCTTCAATTCAAATAATCGGTTTCCATGCATTATTAGCATATTTTATTCAAATTTTAGATATAGGAGTATTATCTTGAGGCGCCTCCATGATTAGTTGCGGGTGTTCATTTTTTAAGTATAAAGGAAGGGGGAGATAGGAGTAACGCCTTATAATTTATGTAAATGCTTTTTTCAGGTAGAATTTACTGATTTGCTTCAAATTTTAGACTTAGATTCATTCTGGTGAAGCGCTTCCCTAATTAGTTTTGGGGGTTAATTGGATAAGAACAACGGGAAGAACGGGGGGGTTCCCGCCTAATTTTGGCAAATGGATTTTTCATGCAAAATTAACAGATTTGTTGCAAATCTTATATTTGTTCATTCTGATGAAGTGCTTCACTGATTAGTTTTTGTAGTTCTTCGGCTAAATATAAGGGAGAAACTTACAATTTATTTCCTTCCTTATATTAGAAAATTGGTTATAATACAAAATTATACAATTTGCTTAAAATTTTGGGCATGAATTCATTTGATCAGGCGTTGCTTTAATTAATATGGGTTTTTCCTTTTGGTTAAGTGTAATGGGCTATACACGTTTTATCACCTTCCTTAAATTAGATAAATGGGTTTTTATGCAGTTTTATACGATTTGCCGTAAATTTTGAATATAGTTTTTTTTCTTTAAAAGGCGAATCCTTGAATTGTTTTGAGAGTTTAATGATTAAGTATAAAGGGAGGGATGAGGAATTACCCTCTTTAAATCAGATGAATGATTTTTTTGAGCAGAAATATTTGATTTGATTCAAATTTTAGATAATTGTTTAATTTTATAAAGCGTATCTGTGATTAGTTTTGGGGGTTCAATGGTTAAGTATAAGGTAAATATATAAAGTAATATATAAAGCAAAATGGGATAAAGTAATCCAACTTACTTTTTTTTTTCGAGGGTGTCATTCTTTAAATAAATAAGGCCGTAATACACAATTAGTGTAAACGGCCTGTGAGTACAAAGCCATCATTTTAATTGGACAATATTCTTTTTAATATTGATCCCGAATACCGCTCCATTGGTAACCTTGTGCAAAAGGGTTTTGTGACCACCCTTATATAATGTATTTTATTCGAAGGGTTGTAGAATACTGCCAGAGATTCGCATGGGCAGGAATTTCGAGGCCCGGGCCCCGCCCTTCCCGAAAGAAAGTTATTTCGCCGTGACCCGGTGTGAAAATTAAAAATTCAGCTCGAGCCGTGCCTGTACAAAAATCAGTGAAAAGAGACTCATGGCCGTACTCAATTTCTGCAAAAATGCAGATTTTACTTAACATTCAATTAGGATTCCTTTAAAAAATACTGCATACATATTTATTGGATAAATTTACAATGTATTTTTAAATTACGATGCGTTCACAGAATGGTAAATACGCAATGTATTATTGATTATTTAGATTCTGAAACCTTTCAATATTCAAATAGGGATTCATTAAATAATTAATGCAGTTTAGAACAAAAGAAGAAAAAAGAGAGTTGTAAACATCATAACTATTGAATCTTTTCAGCAAAAAGTAGATTTGTGAATATGTTTCTCTGTCATTCCTTAAGGCTTTTCTCAAATTCAAAAGAGCTACATCCTAACACATTTAAGAACTAATTCATTTTCGGAAATGCATAAGTTTAGCAGGCATTCTCACTCAGAAAATAGGTAATCGAATGGCGTTAGCAATTTTTTCATAAAAGCGATGTAGTTTTAAGAAAATACTATTAAAACTACGTTTTGACTCGAATTTCCGCTTACGACTTTATGGAAAAGAAAATCTTGACACCGTAACAAGAACAGCTTATTTTTCGACAGGTAATTAATTTCTCAAAAATGAAAAACGCTGCTCGATTCCAAATTATGTTCAGCTCTGATCTGGCTAGAATATGCAATAATAATAATAATAATAATCTTATACTATAATGCGAGCAAAAATTGTGTGTGTATGTGTGTGTGTGTGTGTCTGTGTGGGTAAATTTCATCTCAAAAATGGCTCTAACGATTTTCGCAAAAATTTGGATTTTACCATTTTCGGGCACGAGAAGACTTTTGGTCTAGGTCACATGTTCGAGAAAATTCGATTATTGGGTCATTTTTGGTCATAATGGGTCAGGATCAAGCTATTTATATCTAGAGAACGGCTGGATCGATTTTAAGGAAAGTTTGTATCTAATCGTTTTTTGGCACGAGAAAACAATTGGACTGGGTCACATGTTCGAAAAGTTTTGATTAGTGGGTCATTTTTGGGTCATTGTGGGTCAAGCCATTTTTATTTAAAAAACGGCTCTAACGATTTCGACCAAATTTTATATTTTATCGTTTTGGATTACAAGAAGACCATTGGGTTAGGTAACATGTTCGAGAAAATTCGGTTTAGTGGGTCATTTTTGGGGTCATTGTAGGTTATGCTATTTTTATCTAGAGATTTTCTCACGCAATTTTGACTAAAAATTGCATTCTATAGTTTTCGGGCACGAGAAAAACATTGGGCTAGGTTACATGTTCGAAAAAAAAAATTTAATGGGTCATATTGGGTCATTAAGGGTCTGGGTCAAGCTATATTTATATTTAAAGAACCGCAGAATCAATTTAATCGAAATTTTGCCTGTAATAATTTTTTGAGACGAGAAAGCTAATGGGCTAAGTCATACGATCGAGAGATTTCGATTATAAGAATCCTTTGTGGGTCATGATGGGTCATAATGGGTCATGGTCAAGCTATAGCTGAAGAACAGCGGGATCGATTTTAACGAAACTTTGTATACAACATTTTTTTGGCACGAGAAAACTATTGGGCTAGGTCTCAGTTCGATAAATTTCGATTACTGGGTCATTTTGGGTCATAAAAGGTCTGGGTCAAGCTATTTATATATAAAGTACGACAGTATCAAATTTAATGAAATTTTGTATGTAAGTTTTTTGACACGAGAAAATTAATGGGCTATCTCACATGTTTGAGGGATTTCGATTATAAGAGTCATTTATGGGTCATGATGGGTCATAACGGGTCATTTCAAGCTATATCTAAAGAACATGCGGATCAGTTTTAACGAAATTCTGTATACAACAATTTTTGGCACGAGAAAATCATTGGACTAGGTCACATGATCGAGAAATTTCGATTAATGGGTCATAAAGGGTCATAAAGGGTCTGGGTCAAGTTATTTATATTTAAAGAACGGCAGGATCGATTTTTACGAAATTTTGAGTGTAACAATATTTATACACGAGAAAACTAATGGGCTAAGTCACATGTTCGAGAGATTTCGATTATAAGGGTCATTTGTGGGTCATGGTCAAGCTATATCTAAAGAACGGGTGAATCGATTTTAACGAAATTTTGTATACAGCATATTTTTGGCACAAGAAAATCATTGGGCTATGTCACATGTTCTAGAAATTTCGATCAGTGGGTCACTTTTGGGTTATTCAAATTTTATCTAGACAATGTCTTGCGCAAATTTGACTAAATTTTATATTCTATCGTTTTCGGACACAAGAAAATCATTGGGTTAGGTCAGATGTTTGAGAAAACTCGATTAATTAGTCATTTTGGGTCATATGGGTCAAGGTCAAACTATTTATACCTAAAAATTGGCTCAATCGATTTTATCTAAATTTTGCATTTACCGTTTTTCGACACGCAAAAATTAATGAACTAAGTCACATTTTCGAGAAATTTCGATATAAGGGTCATTTATGGGTCATGCTAATTTTATCTAGAAAATTGTTCTCACCATTTTGAGTATATTTTCTATTATATCTTTTTCGGGCAAAAGAAAACCATTGAGATAGGACACATGCACGTAACAATTCAATTAGTGGGTCGTTTTAGGTCTTAATGGGTTCGGGTCATTCTAATTATATATAACAACGACTCAATCAATTTTACCTAAATTTTGCAACGGAACGTCTTTTGTCACGAGAAGACTATTGAGCTGAGTTGAATATTAAACAAAATTATATTAGTGGGTCATATCGCTTCATTGCTGAATGCTGTCAAGCTAATTTTACTTAAGAAATGGCTTAAACGATTTTGATTCATTTTATACTCTACTGTTTTTGATTACCTGAAGACCATTGAGCTAAGTCACATGTTTGATCACATGTGATTAGTAAGTAGATCATTTGAGTAATAAGGTTCAGGATCACGAGACTATGGCAAAAGCCAATAGGTTGGCGATATTTGACAAAATACTGGCGAAATTTGGCCGAAAAATCGACTATTAAGGTTACGAAACCAAAACACATATTTGGCACCAAATGAAAGAATGTGTCCAAATTTGGTTATATTTGGCAAAAAATATTGTCTTTCAGAATGTGAAGAAATTTCTTATACATTCTTAATAGTCTTCGAGATGCATAGTTAAACTAATCAGAGTCGAGCTGAAAAAGTGATTTGGATTGATGTCCTTTCGTTGTAAATTTTAAAATAAAGTAAAATTTATGAACATGTGCATACAAACATAGTTTTCTTATTGATTGTTTTTGTAAATAATACTATTATTAAAAACATGTTTTACAGTAATAATACTATATCGAGTTGAACACAAAGTTAATTTTGACCAAGCTGAGCTCGGTCACCCCTGCTAGTAATAATAATAAATGCAAGTCTGATCTCAGTTGGCACGAGTCTGCAGAAAAAAAAATAAGCTAACACCATGTCCAATGCATCATGTCTCTACGGTGGACATGTTAAATTTCTGTGTTGATGTTATAATCAATGATTCTTTACACACATTTATACTTATTCTTGTGAAAGCCGTGTTTTTTACCGGCCAAACCCGATTTCGAGCCAAATTAGATTTGCCTATGCCAAACAATTTTATCCTAACGCCGATTGGATAAACTAAATTTTCCTACGCCAAACTTGTTTATCTAAATGTCCATAGGATAAATTAGTTTTTCCTAGGTAAGAGGGCAAACTTTAATTTTTTTCCTTCATACTTAACCATTAAACCCCCAAAAATTTTCAGGGAATCGCCTTATCAGAAAGAACCTATATCGAAAATTTGAAGCAAATTCGTCAATTCTGCGTCAAAAACCATTTATCTAAAGTATGTGTGTTATCTACATTGCCCTTTCTTTTAGACTTAAACAATAAACATCCACAACTAATCACGGAGGCGCTTTGTCACAATAATCGTATAACTAAAATTTTAAATGAAAACTTATAATTCTGCATGATAAATCCATTTCTCTAAATTAACGGTGGGGGATTAGCCTCCAGTTCGCCCCCCTTTATTCTTATACAATGAATTCCCAAAATTAATCAGAAAAGTACCTCATCAGAATAAACCTACATCCAAAATTTGAAGCAAATCGGATATCTCTATCAAGAGTTATCGCGTTGCGTACGTACGTACGCACATACGTACATACATGCGTACATGCATATATAGAACCTGTAAGTCCATTATTTCTCTGGTTTTCACGCCCGTGGTCTAAAAACATGTAAAACTACATTGGCCTAGGATAAACTAGATCAGCCTAGGCCAAACAAGAATGTTGGCGTTGAGGCGGTCATTGAATTCAATAAAATCATGCCAAATTGAATTGGCCTAGGATAAACTAGTTCAGACCAATAAACAGCAGTCTAAACTAGTATATCCTAAAAGAGTTAAGCCAAACTAGTTTGGCCTAGGAAAATCTAGTTTGTCCTATGGGCCTTAGAATAGATTAGTTTGGCCTAGGAAAAACTAGTTTATCCGATGGGCATTAGGATAAACCGGTTTGGACTAGGAAAAACTAGTTTATCCGATGGGCGTTAGGATGGACTGGTTTGGCCTAGGAAAAACTAGTTTATCCGATGGGCGTTAGGATGGACCGGTTTGGCCTAAGCCAATCTAGTTTGGCCTAAAATCGGGTTTGGCCTGTAACACATATATGACATCCGTGTTGTATTTATGCGTAAAAATAAGCATAAACGTTCATCAGGTTTATTTATGTAACTGTTCATATCTATTTGCAATAAATATCACTTTCTGAAGTCTCCACAGGACGAAGGTTTATAAAAATGCCAAGGTAAAGGTAATATTGGTATCAAGGAAAAGTACTATGAAATTGGAATAGGTATATCATATACGGATCGGGTTGGGGCAAATTTGGCGAAAATCATTTTTGAATATGAGTTACAAATATATTTTTTAATTATTTTGTATTATTTAAAAAATAAAATAATAATAATTAAAAACACAATTAATTAATAAAGAAAGAAAAATTATTTATGTAATTTGATAAAAAAAATTAAACAATTTATTAATAAATAAACATTAATAGCCGGGTTACCAGGCCATGCAAAATAACGGTATTTTGGCGCCAATCATGCGAAAGCAGCGCCATGCAAAAGGGGGGAGGGAAGGGGGGCAATCGACCTAATCGCGGAAATTTATGGGGAGCCAAATTTGTACTACCAACGTCATTTTTGGCCTGTTACAAGAAAAAGTTATGTGGGAGGGTGCCAAATTGAAACAGTTTCTTGGCGCAGTTTTCTCTTCGCACGCCCATGTGTGGAAAAGTTCTATATACTTTACTGGCATTTTGGCGAGCATTTTAAATTATTTATTTGGCATAAAATGAATCGATGTAATTTCAATATTCAGCTTTGGGTTTGAATTTTTAATACTTTCCAACAAAGTTGAAAATTGTTTATGCATTTGGTTTGTCCGTCCGCCTGTCCTCGCTCTAATGCCCATAAATATACACTTATTTTAATGCAATTGGTAAACCTTATTAACGTCCCCTAAGCATGTTTTATATTGTATATGATGCATGTTAGATTAAAATTCCTTTAGAGGAGTACCCTAAAGAATTTGATTACATTATGGTCTATGGGAAGAAACGTTTACAGAGTATTTTAATGACATTACCCTATTGAGATGGATTGAATCTGATATAAATCATCGAGTTTCACAACGATTACGTTAGAACAGAATATTCATAGCATTTTTAATCCATTTATCGGGACACACAAAAAAAATCAGCTACAATGCTGTCTTTTAGTAACATTTGCTGAGATGAGTTTTCAATTTTGGCATGTGCTTTTAAATTTAACTATTTTTAGGTACATTCGTAATTATATAAATACGTAGCATCTACAGTCGTCGACTTATCCGTCAGTATGACCACATGCAACAGCACAAAAACTACCCAACCGAATCGTTTGAAATTTTAAATATATATTTGGCGCCGAATTTTGTTGAGTCATTTAAAAGTATTCCGTTACATTATGGCCGATGGGTTGAAATAATTCCAAGTGCTTTTTAATTATAACACCCGTAGAAACATAAAGAAATCGATATGCATTTATGAAGGACACTAGAATATAAATTTTGTAGAATATGCCACAGAAAGAATACTTATTATTCATTTAGAGGGTACCGTAAAAGAATTCCGAAGCATAGTGTTATGTAGGGGAGGGGGGGCATTATTTTTTTTCCAGTCAAAAGATTTTTATTTATAGAATCATTTTCTCATTTGACATTATAAAGTCTTTTAAATAGTAATTTATTCAGGTAAAACTGCATAATAGAGTTCACTTTGGCGTATTGAGCCTGCATGTTTTGCTGAAAAAATGTGTTCAAATTTCTAAATCACCCTTGTGATTTACTATTTGTAGTTTTCTTTCTTTGACAGCTCAAAGATTATGCAGACGAGATATTCAAATCTCATGTCGTATATCTTATACTACAAATATTGCCAATTCCTTTTATTTAACGCATGCTAAAGCGAAATATTGCTCAACTCCTTGAGAATGGGTTTGAAAAGAAAACAAAACAGCGTATGTAGTGGCCAGCATGCATTACCTATTTAAATCCAATTGATCATATCTGGAACACATTCAAAGGACACATTGTAAAGGCGTTTTCCTTTACATATTAGTTAATAATTGTTTTTCCCCTTAGTTAAAATTACAATATTCCCTTAATTTGTAACTTTATTTAATAAGCTAGATTTTTTAATCCCTTTAATTCTATTCAGTTACTAACGGCCATTTTTTCCTTTAAAATATAATTTCAGTTATCTCTAATTCTTTCTTTAAAACCACAACGTACATCCGTTTGTTCATGTACATGTAAGTATTTTCCCATAGCAACAACCATTTAAAGAGTTATTCCTAGCCTGTATTTATTCATAGCTAAACGCTACTCACTTAAGAAACAGATGTATTAGGTTTGTCTTATTTTATTTCATTAGAATTAATTTCCTTTCTGAACCCGTGAGACTTTTGTTAACCCTATGTAAAGAATTCAAGCATTGTGGTTTTCCGGGCCATATGCTATCTTTTATCATTTGGCGTTAATTATTTCAAATCATGCACTTTGGTTCATATCATTGAAAGTCTATTTAACGGAAACTCTCCACGTGCCTTCTCTCACCGCAATTTGTGCTTATCAGTCGTTTTTGGCTATTTTTATGTACATGTATCGCGCCAACACTTGACGATGTGAAAAATGTATTTGTGACCACTCCTTCTCTGTAAGTACTAGCGATCGGACCTATCTCTGCGAGGGTCCCTCTCTGGCACGGCAACCTTTCTTGGAACTGTGAAATTAATAAAAACTTGTCTCCAGTAAATTAGCCTCCTGTGTTGCCTTTCTCAATTATTCATGGATTATATACGAACTTGGGATTGAAACTACACTTACGATTTAGCAACGCAAACTTCCTATATGATGTTGAAACCGTCCTCATACACATCGCATTCCTTTGTTGGCGTTTTCATGATTTTTATGTACCACTTTTAAAGAAAGCCTAAATTCTTATCGAGAACCTCATCGCATCAATAGAAATCAAATGTAGATATTATACTGTTATGTATATTAACTATTCTGTATTAACTATTTAAGGGGTTCACACACCATATAAAAAATTCTCTCTTTCTTTTCAACCATCATGATTTGTGCCATTTTTATGTACTAAAATTGGTGTAGAGTGTCTGATATCTTCTTGGCGTAATTTCAGAGTTCAAATTCCGATACAAGATATTTTAGTGTTTTATTATGTGCATT
Organism: Maratus speculifer; assembly: GCA_964019185.1. Taxonomy (NCBI): domain Eukaryota; kingdom Metazoa; phylum Arthropoda; class Arachnida; order Araneae; family Salticidae; genus Maratus; species Maratus speculifer. The sequence goes on along the minus strand of OZ025289.1, from coordinate 270,898,354 downwards.
ATTTATAATAAATTGCGTACGATCAATTTTATAACCACGCATGGCTGTTTTGCATAGTTTGCTTCCCTCTTTTTTTAACCGTGTATACGAATTTATACAGAATATTTTGTAATTGTATAGTTCAATTTGGTCATTTTCGTCATTTGAACTTGTGGCAGTATATGGTCAAAGGTAGCATCGTATTTTTTGTCTTTTGCTTTTTGCAAGTTATTATTAAATCTATGTATCAATATCGCTCAGACTAATCCCTCTGAGGTAAGTCCTAGTATAGATTTTAACATATTGACTAAGAGTAGGACATGTCAAATTATGGGGTTGGGGTGAGGGGAGGGGGTTCAATAATTAGTTGGGGAGCGCGTGATCAAATATTTAAAACCGGACCAGTTCAGATGCGATTTTTCAGAGCCCTGGGATAAATAATATTTATTTACTATGAAATTTCAAAAGTGTATTTACTCCTATTTTTGAACAGTAATTTCACCAAATATCTTTTTTAAGTTTAGAAAAAATTTTGTTAAGAATAGAGTTCGCCCCCTGGTGGTGCAATGTGAAATTAAAGGATTCGAGACTTTTTTTTCGGTTTTGTAAGATTTTGCCTTACATGCGCAGCATGCCTCCTAAACGGTACCGTAGGCAGCGGGGATTCATTTGAGATTGGCTCTCTTTATGAGATTTTGCGTACAGATTTCATGTTCATTTAAGAATATTATTACGCGCCCGGACAACGCCGGGCGGCTCAGATAGTTTATGGTAAAAGGTTTTCTAAAAATACTTAATTAAGAAAGCTTTGACTATCTGGTCAACCCTCTTTTACATTACCTAGATTAAGTCTTGTGTTGAGACTAATTTACTGTACATTATTCGTGACTGGAACTTGAATTAAAGCTCAATATTCTGCATTACTTAAAACCTACTTAAATTTCTATGATGTATTTTACCTCGAAGAAAATTACAAAGTATTTTAATAAAATACACTTTTTAAACTGATAACTCTTCACAATTGATTTGTCCACACTTGTTTCAATTACTTGCATGAAAAAAAGCATTTGCTTAAGCATTTCAGTAACTCTAGTTTCACCCTATTATTAAAACTTTGAAATTGTTTTAAATATGAAAAGTGAAGGGTAGATCAACCCTACCCAGTCTCTCCTATATAATCTACTAGCTAACCCGCCCGGCGTTGCCCGGGTCCGTATTAACAATATTAAACGAACTTGAAATTTGTATGATTTTATCATTAACTCGAAACTTGCAGAAATGCATTGTCAGAAATACGTGGCCACTGACTGTGTGAAAAATCGGTTTAAAAAACAACAACTAATATTAAGCTCTAAAAATACTGAAAATGAGCAATGAGAAACGCGGGAGGGAATATGTATCCAACGATTGCGTGATTTTCGTGTTAAAGTGTTGATATTTACCCGTAAAAATCACTGTTAAGTCACGTAACTAATAATTATTTACATAGAAATCCCAAGTGAAATACATTGAATTTCAAACTAATTATATCACTCTTAATTCCGACAATACCATGAATGAAATCGATACTCGATGGTAACTAAAAGGTTGGTATATAGTATTATAATTTCAGAGCCTTTTAATCCTTTGAGGGGCGGTGGTATATATTATAAAAACGAGAAACAACTCAATTATAACCCGAACCAGGAAACATTCAGCGAAGCGTAATAGCTTGTTTGAAAGCTTTTAATTTAGGGATGTGCCTTTCGAAGATCCGGTAAAAAAATATCAAAAATTAAGGAAATGGTATTCATTTAAAATTTACATAACGCTATACCTTCCGTAATTTAAAATTATAGAAATCTCTCCTTTTTAATTGCTAATTCAATCATTTTTTCGAGTTGCCACCAACTAAAAAACAACACATTAATTAAAAAAAGAATTGATAACACGCGTTCCTTTTTTTATAGATCAATAAAAATTCTGATTATCTTGATAGATTTTTGAACCTTTGAAAATGATGTCATTCGAAACAGAAAATACATATTTTTCATAAACTTATATATAAATTGAAACTAAATATGCGTTAAAACAACATCGCACCTTTATTTGAGTGTTTTCGACATCAAAACAGTTATTGAAACACATATATTTCAATAAAAAAGGGATAATTTAGGAAGAAAATTCTTCTATAATTATAAAAATAGCGATTGGAAAATGAAGATATGAAAATCTGTGTAGATACCTATGATCACAAGAAAATCTGTATGTATACCGAAAAATGCAGTGGGACTACCATCTGGGAGGGACCAGGTCTGTCTCCAAATGTCGGCAAGTTTTTCGCCAACTCAGCGATATATCGCCAAATCTGGTGCCGAAAATTACTCGTCAAAATTGAAGCCAAATTGGCGTTATTTCTTTTATTTTGCCAAACTAATATGTCTATTAATAACTTTAAACTAATACTAGTAATAGTTTAGATTTGTTAGTTGAAGGTGATTGATAAAGTTCCTGAAATGATCTGAAAAAGCTATGAAATCATATAAAAAACTGGTGGAACCAGAGAGAAAAGTAGAGCTCGATCTAAAAAAAAATTTTACTGTAAAAAATGTGAAATATTTTCAATCTAAAAATGTGCGTAGAAAAGAAATGGAATCAGATGATCTGGAAAGCTCATGAAATAACCCAAATTTTTGTTAGCTCAAAATGTAGACTGAGCTTTACTGATGCCTTATTTTCAGAATTATACTATTATCCACTCAAAGTGATTACTGAAGAAAATAATCAATACATTGTATTGTTATGTTGGCTCGAATCAGTTAAGCTCCACAACGCTAAATGAATATAAACCATGAAGTAATAATTGAAGTATAACATTAATATAATCAGGTTGTTGAGGAATTGATGTAGATAATTATGTCTGAACACAAATATTTAGTATATGGTTGAATCGCATCTGAGTTTACTTGGAGCATTGATCTTCCATTTATCAAAACCGCTGGAATGCAATTGTGTCCACACTTTCTACTGAACGAACCGTTCTCATACTTCCTTACACCAGCCTGTAACATATAGTTATGAACTCGAATTTTTAAACTGGTTATGGATGATTGACATACAGAATGAGTTAAAAATGCCTCTTTTTCCCTGATTGATTTTAAGGCACCAGTGAAGCTCAGGCTACATTTTGAGCTAGCAAAAATTTGGGTTATTTCATGAGTTTTCCAGATAATCTGATTCCATTTCTTTTCTACGCACATTTTTAGATTGAAAATATTTCACATTTTTTACAGTAACATTTTTTTTAGATCGAGTTCTACTTTTCTCTCTGGTTCCACCAGTTTTTTATATGATGCATTCAATAGAATTTATTTGTGTTTTCACACTTTTGAATTTTGTGCCACCTGTCTTTTTGCACGCCGCTGAATATACCCTCAAAATATTGAGCTTGATTGATATATTCACTAACCTTAATGACCGGGAGATAGCAGCATAAACAATGACCTCCAACCTTTGATTTAAAAAAAATAGTGTTTAATTAAAACATTGTGTACTGATAATAGGGTGGTCAGCTGGCGCGAATGATACATGATATGCAGTTAGCTTCATGTGATATATCTTGTGTAGTTTTGAAAACTACTGGGTAAGAGTTACATTCAAAGCAGCTATTGTTGTATGCCACAACAGAGTGGTAACGACCATTTTTTTCGAAAGTTACTAGTTTTGTTTTAACTATACAAAATAAAGGTACCATTTTATCGCTTATATATGGTTACGTCTTTAATAATAAAGTTTAAATAATTCTTTTAAACAATAACCAACTCCATAGGAATTTTTTAATTTTTTTGAAAGAATGCCAAATTTTATCCAAACTTTGACATTTGTACCAAAAACGCAGACTGAAGACTTTCTTCAGCGGTATTATTTCTCACAGTTGATCTACTAGTATAAAGGTAACTTTTGGCAGCTACTTATTTTTAAAAAAAATAAATAAAAATAAATAAGTAAATAAAAAATCGCTTCACCCCAGAAAGCACTCAAACCCTAATAGAAATATATTTATGTGAAACTGCAACAGAGTATTAAATTTTATTAAACTAAATTCCGTGCGTTAGTTTAGATATAGCTATCGCAAAAATCGTGACAAATGTAGTACAGCACCGCCACTTTTTAGATAATTTAGACGAAAACTTAACCAGCGCAGCGCCAACTTTTGTCAGGATTTAACAGTATGTGAATTAGATAAATTCCGTGCTTTAATTCTTGAGATATGAGTCATATCTCAAGTGTGGCCGTTTTTGGATTGTTGTAAGAAATCTGGACTGTTGTAGGACTTACAACAAGCTAAATCAAGCTAAAAACTCAGATTTAAAGATAGTTGTCAGTCTATTGATATACTGACCATCGATAGATGGCAGGACCATCGAATTTATTTTTAGCTTGTTGTCAGTCCAAATCTCGCCTGTTTTTAGCTTGAAAAAACGGTCACACTGGATATGACTATCGTTTAAACCATTTAAATCATGAAATATGCAGCACAGCATCGCCAGCTGCAGGTTGATTTACACTTAAATCTAATCATCAAAAACTTATGTCAAAGTCATATTGAAATTGAACTTTGGTGAAAATCAGTGCATTATTTCTTGAGGTAGAGAAATCATGAAAAATGCAGCACAACAGCGCCAACTGCTGGGCGATTTACATCAAAAACTAATCAGCAGCAATTTGAATCAAGTTCTAACTAATGTAATTTCTTTTATTATTATTATATTCCGTAAATTAGTTCTTCTGATAGAGCGTCCACAAAATTTTGCCGTATGCGGATAGATATACATTTTCTAAAAATAGTCAAATTGTGCCCAGCACACTCTAAAACGTACAGCGAGCAAAAAAAGTATTTGCACGCAGACGATTTTTTGCATAAGTAACCATAGAAAGCAAATTTGTTACTATTCTCTTAATTATTCATTTACTTAAGTAAGAAGAACATAAAAATAACTACCCATTTTCCTTAAACAGTAATATTATACATTTTAAAAGATAAATTATTTTATCATACCTAAAAAGTATTTGCACACGAAACATTGACTGTTAAAAAAGGCATTAAATGTCAACATTATGCAAATGCTTAGCATATCAGTCCCATAGTACATTAGCCCCGCACTTTAAAGTCACATAATATATTAACTGGAGCAGGGATTCTGGGAAGTTTTTGTTCTAATGGCGCCGAAAAAGTGTGAACTGTATGTTTCTACCCGTGAGAAGATTATATTTCTTAACAATTCTGGATTGAGTTACCGAGGAATAGGTAAAAAATTAAATTTAAACTTTTCTAGTGTTCGTTATGTAATTAAGAAGAAAAAAGAAACTGGTTCGACAATAAATAAGCCGCGTACTTGGCGCCCAAGAAAGCAAAATACCAAGCAAAGGAGAGCCATCATACAAGAATCTTCAAAACCCCTTTTCTAAGTGTTCTAGAATTGGCTGTTGATGTCGCTTCAACGTCGGGAACAATAGTTACACCACAATCAATTCGAATTATTCTTCAAGATGCAAATATTCGAGGAAGTGACCCTCGAAAAAACCATTTATTAGTGAAACAAATAGGGTGAAAAGACTTGAATTTGCAAAAGCTTATGTCAGCGAACCATTAGAGTTTTGAAAAACTGTTATTTTTTTCCGATGAAATCAAGTTCAATATTTTTGGCTCAGAAGGTAAGAAAACTGTATGGCGAAAGCCAAATACTTCTCTTCAAATTAAAAACTTGAAACCAACTGTAAAACATGGCGGCGGTCATGTAATGATTTGGAGATGCATGTGTTTTAATGGAGTTGGCGAAATGACCTTTATTGAAGGCAATATGAATGTTAAACAATATATTAATATATTGCGAGAACATTTATCGAATAGTCCTCTGAAATTAAGAATTCCTAATTCATATTATTTCCAACAGGTTAACGATCCGAAACACACTGCATATATTACGAGGTTGTAATTGCTTTATAATGTAAAAAATCAATTGAAAACGCCACCACAATCACCAGACCTCATTCCGATTGAAAATTTACGGCATATTTTGAATGTGAAAATAAGGGAAAAGAAAATTTCTAACAAATCATAACTTAAGCAAGCTCTTAGGGAAAAATGGCTACAAATAGCAGTGAAACATGTCACAAATTAATAGAATCAATGCCCAGACGATTACAAGCTGTAACTTATGCAAAGGGCATGCATACTAAATATTAGCACTGTTTTTAACTTATAAATAATTCCTCTAGTTCTCTTTTTATTCCTAGTGTGCAAATATTTTTTGGCAGTAGAAATGCTACTTTTTTATGTTTTCATATTTTAAATGTGATTATTAAGTCAGATATTAAATATAGTTATTTGTTTTATAAAACTTTTTGTATTTTTAATTCTTACAAGGAAGGTCTCCATACGGGCATACTCAGAAAAATCTGAAAAAATTACAGAATGTTCTTCTCATATAGTTATATATGTTTATAAAAAAATTTCGGCGGAACCTCCTTATAACGTCCGTAAAAAAATAAAAAAAATTTTGTTTATTTGGCGGTTTATCTTCGGTTGGCGAAAAAACGAAATTTTGAAAAATACGCTTTTACGCTTCGAATACTTTTTAAAGAAAAACTTTCTATATTCAATTTATTTAAATAAGTTAGTTTAAGTAATTTTAGTTTTGCATTTTTACTTTACTTTAAGTGTAATTTTGTCATATACGTTTATATGTACTTATAACAAAATGAAATTAATATATTTTATCATTTAAAACACAATTTAAATTGATTAAAATTGTTCCAAATTGAAAAATACACTGTTAAAATCTACTGCATTTTGTTGCAACGCACTCCCTTGCTTGTATAGAAAACGGTTACTTGGCCGTGAAATGGAGCTTTCTCATTGGTTGAAATAGAGATATTATATACAAGTGGTGGAGTGCGTTGCAACAAAATGCAGCAGATTTTTAACAGTGTATGACACGGTCAATTCGCCGTGCTATGGAGCATTCTCATTGGTCAGAAGAGAGATATTCTATAAAAGTAGTGGAGTGACGTTGCAGTAAATGCTGCAGATTTTTAACAGTGAAGTCAATTAAAATCAGTTTTCAGATTCGTTAAAATCGTCTGCTTTTGGCGAGGAAATGCACTGCTTGCCAAATCCCGCGTCGCTTTCAGCTTTTCACGCCAATTATTCCAAACTATTTTATTTTTTTACGTATCTAATACTGTAATTCCGCCGCTAATTTTCACTGATCCTTTATTACCTACATGAGTAGTTTAATTCGTATTTTTTTCAAAAAATTCTTAGTATGCCCCCAATGGAGACCTTCCTTGTTAGTTGCTTTTTATGTATTTATACATATGCTACAGGAAAAGAATTTTTTTTTCAAAAAAAACGTACTCTAAAACAGTCAGATAGTACGACAAAAAATTATACCAAAAAAAACCTTTCTATTTCAAGCCAGAGAAATTAAAAGTGTTTATCAAAAAAAGCTATTGCGCCCCCCCCCCCCACTAGAAAACACTTGGAGGTCTAATGGCCGCATGCTACCACTAGTTTATGATATTGCCAATGAAGGTTATGGCCACCATAACAGGTTAAAAAGCGTAGTAGCTTTGGCCCATAACCCGTGATCGGTTCTAAAGCCAGAACCGTTCTAAAATTATATAAAACTAAAGCAGAGATAGAAAAATTAAAATTGGTGACCTGAAATAAATATTGGCAATCTGTGGTAGTGTCATAGAGTCAGTAAAGAAGCATTTAATTAAAAGATAATCTAACGTTTATTTTCAAGAAAAACATATTCAAAAATAAAAATATATGTATATATAAAATAATAAACAATCATAAACTATATCTGGTAAAATCAACCAAAAAAGTAATTTCTGAAATTATATTATCTATAAAATTAAAGTCATACTTTAACACAATAAAAATACTTAATTAATTAAACAGCATGATGTAAGGTAAAGAAAAAAATGACCTGTACAGGCTGCAAAATAAACTACTTACTGTAGCATAACCGGAAGAAAACAGATTTCTCAAAACAGATGATGACGGAAAAGTAATGTCCGGGAAAAGTTCAAAAGAAATAAAAGCCTTGGATATCATAACAATTCATCACAACAAATGTTCAGCAAAATATTTTCACTATCTATTAACTGGATTCACCTTTAAAACAACATCATCTTTTAAAACTAAAACAAACTACAAACGTAAACTTCCATAACTGAAATTTAAAATAACGTACGGCCTTTGCTAGACCAAAACATCGTCAGATCACCAGCAGTCAAAACAAACCGACTGCTTTAAATACCCCTCGCGATTCCAGACATCGCCAGAAAGCAACGCCCCCTTTGCGTCTGCCGAAGTTGAGCGAAAGCGGTCCTGCCTTGCGATATGGAGATACGGCTATTCGTAAGTTGCGATTTGCGAAGATGTCAATTCGCGATCAGACGGAAGAAAACGATCATGAACGCACATGTAAAATGTTCAAATCGAAAGTAAACAAATAAGTAACCGACTAAGAAATAGAATATGCCATGGAATAAGGAAAAACAAGATAAAGGGATTTTAAATAAGATAAAGATAAGATAAAATTGGAATAAAATAAAAACCAGTAAGTCATGTTATATTATCCTATTACAACATGTACATATGCTTATAGAGTGTTAAGGGTATGAATAGGCTGACAATAACCCCCCCCCTTAACACTCGTACTCCAAAGAAACTAATTACCAAGTATTACCAAATAATATAAATAATATCAAAGGTCATATTGAACAACATAGGATATCAGTATATCTACTATCATACTTTGACAGTTACTAGTGAAGAATATCTTAACATTATCGTGCATAAATGCAACAATTCACAATATCTTATAACAAGGTTAATTTCAAAAATGAACAACTTTTTAACAATGTTAACAACCACACAATATGAATAACAATTTAATAACTATATAACAACAAGAATAACAATTTTTTTTTCATAGCACAAGAGTCTTTAGTTACCATAGTAACTTAAAAATTCGAAAGTCTTTTAGGTACACAAATATTTCAAAAAAAAGTTCATGAAAATTTGTTACCATGTTACCTCGTCACATGCAAGTGACTACGATTACCGTTACATACCACAACATTCTTTAGTATGTCGATTTTCTTGATCTTGGCCTTGACAATACACGATTATATTTACATACATTTGCATAATTACACTAGAGTAAATGATTATTATACGACAGATTCATAAACATTACGAATATGAAGAATAGCAAAAACATGAATTACAGTGCAAAAACACTTTGATAATGTATGGGAAATTCATGATATGCAAAATAGACACATTCAATGATAATAACACTAATGATCATGATCATGATAATGACTTATTATGATAATGATTAGGACGGTGAGCGCTCACACAAAAACAAACAACAACAACATGCATGCTTAAGCTTTTGAAATAATACACATTTGCAAATGTTTTAACAAAGATTTAAAAAGTGAAAAACACTTGTTATGCAATTTCTTAAAAGTAAAACAACCCTTTTCATATTTATATATGCAAAAAAAAATACAGCTCAATTTTCAACACCACGGACGGGACCTATGTGACATTTCCATTTTTCAAAAATAGGGACTTACAAACTTAAAAGAAACGATGCCCGCGACAGGCCTTCCTGTGATCAGAACACTCAAGAAGGCCACTACCCCCTGCAGGCCACTCTGGCTATTTACAATTGCACCCCTGCGAGCCGCTTCCTGGGGCTGCTCGGACCCCGGAGGATGAACCATCCTGAGGTCTGATCACATTCCAGCGGGAGTTAAATTGTCCGCAATGTTGGAAATGAGGGTATTGAAAAACTTATGTATGAAAATAGGACATATGCATATGAGACAAAAATATGAACTAACAGGAAAAACAAGTGTATAATCACATATTCAAACATTTATATAAAGAAAACACTGAAATATACAAAATTTCAGATTTGAAAAATGAAACGTGTTAAACTTCGGGGTTTAACATAAAAATTAAACAAGCATTTTAATGCTTGACACAAATTCAGAGGAGGGGGAGTTTTTTTTTTTTTTTTTTTTTTTTTTTTTTTTTTTTTTTTTTTTTTTTTTTTACATTTAAATAATACTTATTTAAAACATTATATATTACTTATAACTAAAAATCACTTCAATGAACCTTTTAAGATCAAACTTCGTTAAGGGTTTTGTAAAGATGTCTGAGAGATTAGCTTTACTAGTTACGTGTTTTACATGAAATATCTCTTGGTTTAAAAGGTCTCTAACAAAAAATAATTTAACGTCAATGTGTTTTGTTCTATAGTTTTCTATGGGAGACTTAAGGAAATCAATGGAAGCCATATTGTCTACTAACAGGGTTGGTTTAGTTTGTGGGCCTGTAAAAATGTGTTTATCATAGCATTCAGTTATGATTCTACTGAACCAAAGAAGCTCTTTAGTTGCTTCTGTTAAAGCCACAAACTCCGATTCCATGGTAGACAAGCAGACAGATTTTTGTTTGAAAGCCCTCCACATGATAGGAGATTTGTCTAGCATTAAAAGTTGTCCCCCCATTGACGTCCTGTCATCGCGATTGGCGGCGAAATCAGCATCAGTGTATGTTATTAGATTTATATGATGACAAGGTAACCTCAGTTTGTAGTGTTTGGTGCTTTGGACATATCCTAGTAATTTTAAGAGACCATTCCAGTGTATGATACCAGGATTACTCTGGAATTGACTGAAGATGTTTACAGCATAGGATATGTCGGGGCGAGTCCTGCTTGTAAGAAAAGATAAGCATCCCAAAACACTTCTGTATGGATATTTTGACATCTCCTGGGTTTCAGTATCTGTTTGAGGGCACTGTGCTTTGAAGTACACTACTCCTTTACTTATGGAAAGTGAAGTGATGGGAAAGTTAAATTCCTTAAACCGTGCACAGATATCATCAATATATTGCATTTGATGAATTGACACTACACCTTCCCTATCCTCCTCAAACTCAACCCCAAGAAGTTTACGTGTTTTCCCCAGGATTTTGATGTCAAAATGTTCAGCTAGTAATTTTAAAATTTCATTTATGTGTTTCTGATGGTTACTTAAAAAACAACGAAGTCATCAACGTATAATAATAAAACAACGTAATTAGAGAATGTGTAAACGCAATTACACCAATCCAATTTGTTAAAACCAAGAGAAATTAAAATTTTATGTAATTCATAAAACCACACCCGGCCACTCTGATGGAGGCCATACAATGCCCTCTGGAGTTTACAGACCAAATGCTCTTTCCCTTTTATTTCAAAACCTGGAGGCTGTTTCATGTAAATGTTATCTGAAAGAGGGGCGTACAGATAGGCTCCTTTCACATCGCATTGCGTGTGAATCCATCCGAGACATGAGACTAGGGCGGCAAAGAAAAAGCGGATTAGACTAAAATTTACAACTGGTGAAAATGTCTCGTCATAAGTTTCACCTCTGACCTGTTTGTAGCCTTGGGCTACTAGTCTCGCTTTGTATCTTGCCACATGCCCTTTATCGTCTCGTTTGATGGTGAAGACCCATCTGCAGCCTAGAGGTTCAGTGTTGGGTGGTAATGATGTTAATTCCCATACATGTCTTTTATTTATTACGTCCATTTCCTCCTGCATTGCCTGTCTCCAGAGTTCCCACTGAGGGGATTTTAAGGCTTGCTTATATGTGTTTGGTATGGAGTCTTCTAGTCATATATTGTTTTTACGTGTTTCTGATAAAGATGTGTGTGGAGGTGTATAACTAGGACTTGAACTAGCACTGGAAGTAGATTTTACAATACCCTGGTATTTATTTTCCCCTTTGAAACTGAACATAGTTGGATCAAATTTAATACCATTAGACTGACAGTATTCCCGCACTTCTCTGAGTGATCTTAAACGTTGCGTTTCACCCATCTCATAATAATAGATGTCGGTTCTCGACTTATCAGGCCTAGTTATGGCCTTACGGAACCATACAGCATCCCTCAGTGTTCTCGAGAATTCCTCGCCCTCCTCGTCACTTTCATCCTCAGATGAGTTAACGGAGGCGGGTTCAACGGATTTTGAGGTGCCTGGCTTAGGTGATGGAGATGATGATCTTTCTAAAGGGAATCTGTCTGGTTGAAGGTCGGTCAAAGGGTCAATTTTTGGTTGTTCTGAACTCAAAATGTATGTGGGTCCCAGGTCGCTTCCGTTGTGCTGCTCTGAAGTTGTAAAAGGGTTTGTGCCTATTGAATAACTTGGGCCTTGCTCGCTATGTCTGTGAACATTTCTCGGTACAGATTCATCCCCAAATCTAACATTTATGGTTTCTATTATTTTATTTGTATCGGGGATCCATACCCTGTAGCCTTTGGTTGACATCGCGTAACCCACTAAAACCCCCTTTTTGGCTTTAGGATCAAACTTTGAGTTTCTTAACTGTTTGGGCACCCCCACGTATGCCACAGTACCAAAAGGGCGTAGATGTCGTATTGAGGGTTTGTTACCACAGTAATACTCAAAGGGTGTCTTTTTCTGTGTTTTATGACATATCTTGTCTAGTGTGTACGCGATGTATAGAACTGCTTCTGGCCAGAATTTTAGACTGAGTTTGCTTTCATTAAGTATTGAGCGGGCCCCGTCCATTATAGTCTGATTTAAACGTTCCGAGACCCCATTCTGTTCCGGAGAATACACGTTGGTAAACTCATGATGTATCCCGTTCTCTTCAAAGTATCTTGTAAATGCTTCGTTGTCAAACTCCCGCCCATTGTCGCTACGGACCTCTTTTACCTTAGTGCCTAAAAATCTTTCAGCTCTTTTTACATGATTAGTGAATACCTTGAATACCTGTGATTTATTACATAAGGGATAGACGGATACTTTTCGTGAGAAGTCGTCAGTTATAGTTAAAAAGTACTTCTCGCCGTTTCTACCTGTTATTTGTGTCGGTCCCCACAAGTCAGTATGAAGTAATTCAAGGGGTCGTTTTGATCTTATTTGATTTATAGGACGGAAGGAAGTTCGCTTGTGTTTGTTAATTTTACATGTCTCACATTCAAAATCTTTACTTTTAATAGGTGGTAAGCCCCTTACACCATTACATTTTACGGTATGTTCAATTAAAGTGGAACTAATGTGTCCAAAACGTCTATGCCATAACTTAAAGTCGTCCTTCTGGACAGTAGAGGCTTGAAAACGCACCCTTTTAGGACTTAGACTATTTTGAGTTTTATTTTTATTTTTAGGGTTAGGATCTGGGTACAGGCAGTAAATGCCATCTTTAAGAAAAGCTCGAAATAGGGTACCACTGTCACGATATGCTTTAACCCTACCCTCACCTCCTCTGAACTTGGCACCAGTTTTATCAAGCCTAGGGCCAGATATCAAATTGTGCCTTAAACTTGGGCAATACATAACATCGCCAAAACGAACCATCTCCCCATTTATTTTTAAGTCCACTAGTCCGGTCCCTTCAATAGGAAAAGTCGCTCCGTCAACGGCAACAGCCAACTCCTCATTGTGCAAAGGCTTAAATTTTACATATAGATTTTTATCTTTGCAAAAGTGGTGCGAGGCACCTGTGTCAAAGACCCAGGCGTCTCCACCACACTTAATGTTACTAAGATTAGATTGAATGAGGTAATTTACCTGGCTTGTTGGCTTACGTTGACGCTGGTTTCTGGTTCTATTGCGAGACGCATCTCTGCTAGGTCTGGGATTACTGGGTTGGACTCGAACTGGACTGGACACCGATGAACCTCTGGATACTGAGGAGTTCTGGAATGAGGAGTCTGAGGAGTCTCTCGAAGTAGTATGGAGGCAGGATTCGGGACTGGAGGCTTGTTGAGGCAATTTGCACTGTCGAAGCACATGGCCGGCTTGTCCACACCTGTGGCATCTTCCCTTAAACTTAGGCTGATAGGCGGACCTCTTGGGTGTGCGAGCTCGGGAAAAATGGGACTGGACCAGGTTACCTCTGTCCTCTTCTCGTAATTTGATGCGGGACTCTTCAGCTACCAACTCGGTCAGGACATCTTTAAACTTGAACTGCTGTTCGGGCCATCGCAAAATTCCCTGGACGAGATTATCAAATTTCTTAGGGAGCCATCGCAGCAACTGGAATGTCAGATAAATTTCCTTTATCGGCTCATTCATGGCAGCCAGTTGATCGGCTAGTCTTTGTAGACGTGCAGCAAACATGTCGACCGGCTCGTCAGGCTGTATTCTGCAGGATAGGATCTCGCCGAAGAGCTGCATATGGCGAGCACGGTTGTCAGGTTGAAAATGAGTTTTCAGCTTTGTCCATGCTTCATGAGGATCGTCGATGTTTTCTATGATTCTCCGGAACTCATTTTCGACGTTCAGGTATACTATGGACAGTGCCGATCTGAGCCGTGCCTGATATTCTTTTGTGGCTACTGCATCACTGGTATTCGGAGCCTCTTCAGTACCATTCACGATACCCCAAGCATTTTTATCAAGCAGCAGGTATTTTACGTCCGCTGCCCAGGTTGCATAGTTGTGAGAATTTAGTTTGTTTATGCTAACCTGTACATTGGTCATTGCCATGCTCTTAACTAGACTTTATTAAAATTAAACAGAAAGGAAAAGAATTTTTTTTTTTCAAAAAAAACGTACTCTAAAACAGTCAGATAGTACGACAAAACATTATACCAAAAAAAACCTTTCTATTTCAAGCCAGAGAAATTAAAAGTGTTAATCAAAAAAAGCTATTGCGGCCACCCACCACTAGAAAACACTTGGAGGTCTAATAGCCGCATGCTACCACTAGTTTATGATATTGCCAATGAAGGTTATGGCCACCATAACAGATTAAAAAGCGTAGTAGCTTTGGCCCATAACCCGTGATCGGTTCAGAAGCCAGAACCGTTCTAAAATTATATAAAACTAAAGCAGAGATAGAAAAATTAAAATTGGTGACCTGAAATAAATATTGGCAATCTGTGGTAGTGTCATAGAGTCAGTAAAGAAGCATTTAATTAAAAGATAATCTAACGTTTATTTTCAAGAAAAACATATTCAAAAATAAAAATATATGTATATATAAAATAATAAACAATCATAAACTATATCTGGTAAAATCAACCAAAAAAGTAATTTCTGAAATTATATTATCTATAAAATTAAAGTCATACTTTAACACAATAAAAATACTTAATTAATTAAACAGCATGACGTAAGGTAAAGAAAAAAATTTTACCTGTACAGGCTGCAAAATAAACTACTCACTGTAGCATAACCGGAAGAAAACAGATTTCTCAAAACAGATGATGACTGAAAAGTAATGTCCGGGAAAAGTTCAAAAGAAATAAAAGCCTTGGATGTCATAACAATTCATCACAACAAATGTTCAACAAAATATTTTCACTATCTATTAACTGGATTCACCTTTAAAACAACATCATCTTTTAAAACTAAAACAAACTACAAACGTAAACTTCCATAACTGAAATTTAAAATAACGTACGGCCTTTGCTAGACCAAAACATCGTCAGACCACCAGCAGTCAAAACAAACCGACTGCTTTAAATACCCCTCGCGATTCCAGACATCGCCTGAAAGCAACGCCCCCTTTGCGTCTGCCGAAGTTGAGCGAAAGCGGTCCTGCCTTGCGATATGGAGATACGGCTATTCGTAAGTTGCGATTTGCGAAGATCGCAAATTGCGATCAGACGGAAGAAAACGATCATGAACGCACATGTAAAATGTTCAAATCGAAAGTAAACAAATAAGTAACCGACTAAGAAATAGAATATGCCATGGAATAAGGAAAAACAAGATAAAGGGATTGTAAATGAGATAAAGATAAGATAAAATTGGAATAAAATAAAAACCAGTAAGTCATGTTATATTATCCTATTACAACATGTACATATGCTTATAGAGTGTTAAGGGTATGAATACGCTGACAAGAAATTCTAAAATTGTCGATATTTGTAATTTATCTCCCATAATTAAATAAAAAAGATAAAAACTGCACTTTAAATAGCTCTTTAAACGGGTTTCGCTATGCTACAGCATGGAACAAACAACACTACGTAAACAAACGATATTCAGGTCTATACAACGCCACCTTTCGGTCATTATAAACGCGAATAAAAAGCAACAAAATGTATTAGAAATGTCACAGTTATTTTTTTTTCCCTGAAATGGTTCGAAAGTTGGCCTTATCAGTCCAATTCTACTCACCTTTGACTTAACTAAATTTGAAGCGATGTGAAAGCAGAAGAAATGAAGAGCTAACACATCTCAATTCCATTCTCATACAACAAAATATTAAATCAAGAGCAAATTAAAATGCTCCAGATAGTTATTAGAAAAATGGCAACGAAAACCATTCGTATGCAAGTATGCAAACCGATGCAATGTCCGCAAATTATTGCAAACCGATTTTACGGGATACTGCACCTCCATCTATCTCCTTCCTTCATGGTACGCAAACTTTTTCATTTTTATAAATACTTTTTTTTTCTGGTGTTGGCATTTGCCAAGAAAATGTATGCGATCGTCTGCTGAAAATCAAAGCACAATTTAATTGTTTTGATGTAAAAAACTATGTAGGTACGTAATTCATACCTTCCAATCGTTACCAGTAACGTATAATGTACTCTTCAAAATGTGTTTTCGAGATTACGTTTTCGTTGCATTTTTGTTGTTTGGTATGAATTTTATAACAGGTAAGTCATTTTTCTTATTATAATTGAAATTTATTTAATAAGATTTAAAAAAAAAAGTTATTGAATATTTATGTTAAAGTTTTCAGATGCGTAATTTAAATATTTTTCAATCAGGTTTGCTGTAAAAATTATATATATATATGTATCAGCAGTATTATCTGGCGTTTCTCGTGTTTCTTGAGATAATACAGAGAGAAATAAAAACAATACTTATTTCGCTATAATTCAGTCTGAGATTTCGAGTTTTACCCCAGCGTTCCTCAATGTGTACTAAACAGGAGATTAAATATGGTGAATGAAGAATAAAAACCATTTTTATTTTCGTTTTAACAGAGGATGAAACCCAACCTTACCAGGTTACAAAACACACTGCCCAGTGTGAGAAGGTTTTATTAGACTATTTTTAATTGAAAATTCCAATACCTTTTGTATATTTACCAGATTTTTCAGATTTTCTACAAAATACGCAAAAATCATTTTTATATAAAAACTAGCAGACTTCGCCCGCTACGCTGGTCAGTTTTTTTCTCTTAAAGAAACTTTGAATCAAACGAAATTTTTATATCATAGTAATTTTTATTTTTATATCGTACTTTAGACTGTCTGTCATCCGTGAAAAATCAGTCATCTAAACGGAAAGTTCAATATTAGTCACCAATGAATGGCGTAGCGCTCAACATGATAACAATTTTAATCACATAAAAATTCATTTAGCGGAAGATTTAAAATAAAGCCAAACTTTTGTAATTGGGTTCATCTGATAAAAAACATTTCCTAAGTATTCAATTAACCAACGTGGAATGCTATATTTTTTTGTTACAAAATTTCTGAAAAACTATCTAACTAACAATGCAAAAACCATTAAAATCTAACTTATAAAACTTAAGTTATAAGCGGCCGCACTCAAATTTCACTTTGCAGTATATATATATTGAGATAATTAAATATAGCTTACATAATCATGTTAACCTGATTATAGAACTCTCTTTCAAAATTATAGGTTCAATAGATTTTTTTGTGCTGTGATTAATACGAAATCCAGACTTTCTTTATATATATAGATAAGGATTGAAAATTTTACGTTTTGACGCCGAAGACATCGCCAAATCAGGAAAATATGAAGTATCTCCCGAACTACTGAACTTGAAAGAATTAGCTTGGTTCCATTCGATTCAGCATGAAAAAATACACTAAAATAAGTTATCATTTGAAAAATAACTACAAAAGCCGACTTTTAAGGAATTTTTTAAAAGTTCGTTCCTTTTTTTAACACCCTTAGGGGTGGAATTTTCGAAAATCCCTACTTAGCGGCACTCGATGTTATCAGAAGTATTTTTATCCCAATTTTCCAGATTTTAGGTTCGGCACATTTTTTTGTGCTATGATTAATACGAAATCCAAACTTTCTTTTATATATATAGATAAGGATTGAAAATTTCAGGTTTTTGCGCCGAAGACACCGCCAAATCAGGAAAATGCGAACACGCAAACTACTGAACTTAAAAGAATTGGCTTGGTACCATTCGATTCAGCATGAAAAAATACACAAAAATATGTTATCAGTTGAAAAATAACTACAAAAGCCGCTTTTTAAGGATTTTTTTAAAAGTTCGTTCCTTTATTTAACCCCCTTAGAGGTGGAATTTTCGAAAATCCCTTCTTAGCGGCACTCGATGTTATCAGAATTATTTTTACCCCAATTTTCAAGATTTTAGGTTCGGCAGATTTTTTTGTGCTGTGATTAATACGAAATCCAGACTTTCTTTTATATATATAGATATGGATGGAAAATTTCAGGTTTTTGCGCCGAAGACACCGCCAAATCAGGAAAATGTGAAGTATCTCGCGAACTACTGAACGTAAAATAATTTGCTTGGTACCATTCGATTTAGCATGAAAAAATACACTAAAATATGTTATCAGTTGAAAAATAACTACAAAAGCTGATTTTTAAGGAATTTTTTAAAAGTTCGTTCATTTTTTTAACCCCCTTAGGGGTGGAATTTTCGAAAATCCCTTCTTAGCGGCACTCGATGTTATCAGAATTATTTTTACCCCAATTTTCAACATTTTAGGTTCGGCAGATTTTTTTGTACTGTGATTAATACGAAATCCAGACTTTCTTTTATATATATAGAAGAAGTATTTTTACCCCAATTTTCAACATTTTAGGTTCGGCAGATTTTTTTGTACTGTGATTAATACGAAATCCAGACTTTCTTTTATATATATAGATAAGGATTGAAAATTTCAGGTTTTTGCGCCGAAGACACCGCCAAATCAGGAAAATGTGAAGTTTCTCGCGAACTACTGAACTTAAAAGAATTTGCTTGGTACCATTCGATTCAGCATGAAAAAATACACTAAAATATGTTATCAGTTGAAAAATAACTGCAAAGCCGATTTTTAAGGAATTTTTTTAAAGTTCGTTAATTTTTTTAACCCCCTTAGGGGTGGAATTTTCGAAAATCCCTTCTTAGCGGCACTCAATGTTATAAGTAGTATTTTTACCCCAATTTTCAAGATTTTAGGTTCGGCAGATTTTTTTGTGCTGTGATTAATACGAAATCCAGACTTTCTTTTATATATATAGATAACAATTACGCATTCGAATAAAGTTTAAAAGTTTATTAAAAAAAGACATCCGTGATTAACTATACATCAGTGGTTAATAGGAAATAAATAATCAAAGATTTCATCATTCTTAACAACCTTTTTAATATGGCAAAATCTTATTTCTTTCTATATGGACTTTTCTGTCGCCTCCAAAAAAATCTTAATTCTCATATAATATTGCCAAACCAGGAGCTATTTTTAGAAATGTATTAGGATTATGGCAATGGCCGGTGCTATGTCTTTTACTTTTATCGTTCTTACATCATTTGTAATCACATTATTTCGAGTTTTACATAATTGCATAGCAACAAAAATGTGTTTTTGAATAACGTTTATTTGAAGACTGATGCTTGATTTAATCATATTTTATGGTTATGCAGTTTTTCAAGGATAATGTTAGTCTATCTAAAGAGTGAACATTTATTTTCCGAACTAATGAAAAGTAGCTAAGTGACAGATGGGTTATCACAATTCGCAGTAGATTGCCCAAAGCAATTTCTTTCATTTTTAACAATACTTCCGTAATTATATCCACTTCCAAGTGTTACCATTATAACTACGTTTAAAATGGATGTAAATATATCACTGAAGATTTCAGCATCAAGCTATATCAAAATCTAATGTTTGATGAAAAAAATTCGTGCATTAGCTCTTGAGATAGTGCTATTCCAAGAATCGGGAAAATTCAGGATAGCAGCGCCACCTGTTGGGCTACTGATGCCAAAACGTAAAAAGAATTAGTTTATATCACGGATTTACTGAATCTGAAGTTTGACGAAAATCCGTGCATTAATTCTTAAGATAGAGCTATTGCGAAAATCATGAAATATGTAGTACAGCAGCGCACCTGTTGAGCGATTTACACCAAAATGTAAACACCGTCAATTCATGTCAAAGACTAATTGAGTCTGAAGTTGATTGAAATCAATGCGATAGTTATTCAGATATAGCTGTTGTAAATCGTAAAAAGTTAACATAGCAGTGACATCTATTGAGTGATTTACATCCAAAATTAATCAGCATCAATCTATATCAGGGACTACCTGAGTATAATTTTTTATTAAATTCCGTGCATTAGTTCTTAAGATAGTGTTATTCCAAAAATCATAAAAAATGAAACATAGCAGTGCTACCTATTGAGCTATTTATATCAAAAATTAATCAGCATCAATATATATCAGGGACCACCTGAATATTAATTTTTATAAAATTCTTTGCCCTAGTTCTTGAAATAAAACTATTGGAAAGAAAAAAAAAAAGGGTGAAAAATGCATCATAGCAAAGCTACCTGTTGAGCAATTTACACGAAAATGTAAACAGTGTCAATTCATGTCAAGGACAAAACGAATCTGAAGTTTGATGAAAATCCGCGCATTAGTTATTGAGATACAGCTGTTGTGTAAATCCTAAAAACTGCAGCACAGCATCGATAGCTCTTGATCGATTTACATCAAAAACTAATCAGTATCAATATATATTAGGAACTACCTGAATATAAATTTGAATTAAATTTCGTGCATTACACCTTGAGATAGAGTGCCTATAAAAAATTATGTCACATACAGACAGAGTCACAGACAGACATTTCAAAAAACATGTTTTCGGAAATCTCTGATCCCTAAAAAGTGTAAATCTGTCGAGAACAAGAAATTGAAATTTTTCACGAATCCAATACTTCTTGTAAAGATAAAAGAAAGTAAAAGTACTATTACTTTCAAATATTTATATTATAAAATAATGCTTCGCAAAATTAAAAAATAAAAATAAAAATAAGAATAAAATAAAAATAAAAAACAAGTTGAATGTAGATTTTGCCATTGCAGAATTCAGTTTCTCCTCCGATTAGGAAGAAAAAAAAAAAAAAAAAAAAGAAAGAAAAAAAAATCGATAGAGGTCTTTCAGAAAGACGACCCCGTTTAGAATGCAATGAACTAACTTCATTTTTCTTGTGTTTATCAATATAATATCAAACAGAACGGCGTGAAATATCCAATTGATTAGCAATTTCTCTCTGAGACATTGGAATTGCGGAATAATAAAGAGATACAATTTGACGTGCTACTCCTTCATTGACTAGATTCATCAAAAACGGATTTTTTCTTTAGTTTCAACGCTTTTTTATAGACTCTGAGTAAAAGGAAATGCAATTTAACAATAAAACGAGTGGAATCCCGTCGAATTCGACGAATGAAATGTTTAAAAGATCCGATCGATTTGGTTCAATAAAAGGAAAAGTAATTACATTATTGAATCAATATATAATAAATATATTTCCAAACTTAATGTCAAGTTTGCCAGTTACAATTTTGAATGCAAATATTCGCACATCTTCAGTTAAAATTGTAATCTGAGTGCCGGCGAAATCCAGAAATTTTATTTTATATGCACTCATAGAAAAATAGTTTTATTTAAAAAAAAAAACTAATTTCATTTTTACTCTGACATTATTTTCACTAACTGAAGTCATTTGAAAGTAAAATCTCAATCTCAGTGTCCATAATGAAAAGAAATATTGAAATGTAATATCGTTATGAGTAAAAATGCGATGTTTTAAATAGTGACGCCATTTTCTCTTCAAATGTTTTTTAAAAGTTACTGTTATTAGTAAATATGAAAAAGGCATCCGTAATAATATTGTAATTCCCATTTATCTGGTTGCTCAATGACATCATTTTCCTCATTTGAAATTTTTCTCATTTTGCTTTAGACATTAATTTTTATCATAAATTATTTTCTGTTATTTTATTTACATTATTAATATTATTTCTCAGTCTCAATGTATATTTTTTTACCTCAATTAGTGCATAATTATACGCAATCATTTTATTGTTGTTAAATTTTACGAAAACAATTAACTTTTTTCTTTTAAATGCAAAGACATGTTCACTGATGAAATAAAGCTTCTGACTGGTGGAAAGTGATAATGGAAAAAAAAAATTCTTATCGAGAGAAAAACTAAAGTGAGTTGCCACCATTGAAGAAATATCGTAAAAAGCATTTAAAATTAAAAATAAAATATAAAAATGGAAATAAATTAAAAAATAGCTAAAATGGGCACAACTACAAATAAATGGCTTTCATTAAAAAAAAAAATAATTTTCAAAATCAGTTGAGTAGAAAATTCAGGGTTGATGACAAAAAAACAGCCAGGTCTTTTAAATATATAGATTGTATGAATGTCTCGTTTTAACGGCCAGAATATGAACAAGTTGGAAATTCCACGTGAACGTAGCAAATGAGGTGCGTTCGTACGATAACGAAGTTTTAAAAATATTCAGATCTTGCTGATATAGTAGAGCGTACTCCGGATACAGTATAGTAGTCGAAATCTTTACGTTTCTGTAAATATGCAGGAAGTAATTTTTATTACACCTCAGCAACATATATCTTATTCATAAAATGTGAAATAGTTGAATATAATTAAAACACGTACCAAACCATGTTTCCTCGTATAGCATTATATAGTGGAATACTTTTGTGTGGCCCTGTAATTTAATAATAAAAATTCTTTGCATCACAGATTGTACAGAATGCATATTTTAGTATATATTTCATAGATTCATGCCAATTCTATTATGTTCGAATGAGTGTAACATCATTAAAATGCATTTGAAACTTTTTCCCCATTGACCGTAATGTAACGGAATCCTTTTGATTGTCCCTGTAATTTATCTATGCATCCGATTTTCATAACATTTGAAATGACTCGACAGAATTACGCAATAATTATATATTTTAAATTTCAAACGATTAAAATGCATTTAAAACTTTTTTCCCTATTGACCGTAATGTAACGGAATCCTTTTGAATGTCCCTGTAATTGATCTATCCATCCGATTTTCATAAAATTTGAAATGACTCGACAAAATTACGCAATAATTATATGTTTTAAATTTCAAACGATTAAAATGCATTTAAAACTTTTTTCCCTATTGACCGTAATGTAACGGAATCCTTTTGATTGTCCCTGTAATTGATCTATCCATCCAATTTCCATAAAATTTGAAATGACTCGACAAAATTATGTTATAATTATGTATTTTAAATTTCAAACGATTTGGTTGGGTAGTTTTTGCGTTGTTGTATTCGGACAGACGGACAGACAGATAGACGGACAGACGGACGGACTGAGCGATAACAATAGATGCTACGTATTTACATAATTACGAACGCACCTAAAAAGTGGGCCACAATTTTTGACACGGCACTTTTTAGCTTGTCTGAAAGAAATAGCATCGGAGGCTAATAAAAATGCATGGGTTTTGCTATTAATAATTTAATTAATATTACACAACTAAATGCTAAAAGAGAAATTTTTAAAATTATATTTCCATTTTTACTTTTTATTTATATTTACTAAGTTTGGTGTTTAAAATATGTCGTTGTCGTAGTTCCAAAGACAGTTGGTCTATTTTAGCCCATAATTAAATCCATTGCTTTTGTTGCTCGTAAATAGTTATAACATAACCATACAGATTATTTGGCCATTTATCACCTGCAGCTGCGTAAGGGAATAATGGCATTAAAATTAACTTACTAATGTATGATTAAATTCTAAAAATACTAAAATACTGTATTGTCATCGGAAACGCACTTGTGTATTTAATTTTTATAATTCAAACATATCAGAATGCGAGTGAAAAATTGTTTACGATATTCTGTTTTTACATTCATACAAAGGACTAGTTGGCAGGGATGTAGTGGAGGGTATACGCCGTATACCCTCCGGATTTTTTTAAGGAACACCGTATACCCTCTGTTTTTAAAGAAAGCTATATACACTCTAGGATATACTCTCTACTTTGAGCGTATATCCTCTGCTTGGAGCGTATACCTTCTGGTTTATTTACGACTACACCACTGCTAGTAGTATGTGCTAATCCTAAAACTTTCTTCTATCAAAAACATACATTTTAATATTTCAAAAAGTAGTTACAGATGTTAATCTTATTAATTCAATTCTATATCAACATTGATTTTCATATTAAAATGTCTGCTTCAGTCAATTAATCGGAGTAAAAACCAGTTATGGATCATGATATTTATTAAAATCAATAGTTTTTCCTTATTCTGTTATCATCGGCTGTTTGCAAATAGACGGCTTAGGAGGACGCACGTTCTAGTCTCTGCGCGAATCGATGGACAATAAAACGACGAAGAACCGAGAAAATGATATAAAAAGCGCTATCGCAATGCTTCTTACTCACAGAATATTTACAAATTCATGGAAAATTTATTGACGATAGACAAAAACATACACTAAAAATTTGGTTCAATTCTGCACATAACTTTATACACTTTTTGATGGTATAATAATGAAAAAAAAAAAAAAAAAAAAAAAAAAAAACACGGAAATTGTTTGTACAGCGTCCCCTTCCTGCAGGTTTTTTTTTTTCCAAATTCAGGGAGGACCTGTTAGCCACACCCAAAAATAATCATACACAAATGCATAACTTCTTACCCTTTTAGATGGTCCAATAATAAAAATGATATAGACATCGCACACATAGCACCCCATTCCTGCGGATTTTTTTCAAATTGAAGGTGGGCAAGCTAACCACAGCCAAACGCACAAAAAAATTGGTCCAATTCTATGCACACTTTTCGGTGGTACAATTTTGAAAATGGCACAAAAATCTCTATTGCAGCGCCCTTTTCCAGCGAATTTTTTTCAAATTTCAGGGAGGATCAACTAGCTATAGCCAAATATACTTACACAAAAATTTTGGTTTTATTCTATGCATAATTTTATACACTTTTCGATGAACAATGATGAAAATGGCACAAAATCTCTATTACAGTGGCTTATTTCGGCAGAATATTTCAAAATTGAAGGAGGACCTGCTTGCTTCAGCCAAAAACATACAAAATAAATTTAGCTCGATTCTATGTATACCTTCATAAACTTTTTGTATATACTATGGCGACACACGGACACACACACTGACAGACAGACATTTTAAAAACATGTGTTTTAAAATATTTAACCTCTAAAACGTGTAAATCCGTCGAAAAACATTTTGATTACAATAATTTCTTCGATTGAAGATAGAAGAACGTAAAAAAAAAGTACAGATAAATAAAAAAGTGTGAAAATCAGTATAATTAGTTGTTATTTATCACTCTATTTTTGCCGCAAATGAAATGCGAGGTTGTTGCTACGTTCTGCTGATTTCCACTCAGGGTAAAAAAAAGTCCTTTTATAAAACTTAAAAAAAAGTTTTTTATCTTTAAATCAAAGAGTGGGAATAAGCAGATACAGCAATAGCCTGGCGTGAAACGAAGTTTTCTGCCTTTAAAATAAGAGGGAAAATCATCAGACACAATAATAGTCTGGAATAGTCTAGATAGTAACTAATTACTGGTTTTCACTTAAAAAAAAAAATAACTTTAACTTTTTTAAATTGGGATATAAATTATGGTTTTATATGCCAAAGATTTCTCTTATTATCTTATACTAAATTTTGTAGTCTCGGCCTTATTAGGAGCGTTCGTAATTATGTAAATACGTAGCACCTATTGTTGTCGCTCAGTCCGTCCGTCCGTCTGTCCGTCCGCATATAACAACGCAAAAACTATCCAACCGAGTCGTTTGAAATTTAAAATATATAATTATTACATAATTTTGTCGAATCATTTCAAATTTTATGAAAATCGGATGCATAGATTTATTACAGGGACAATCAAAAGTATTCCGTTACATTACAATCAATGAGAAAAAAGTTTCAAATGCATTTTAATCACGTATAAAAACATTTCATATTTATTACTTAGAACAGGTGTCACAAATAAAAATTAAATTAAAAAGTTAACATGTTTCGGTTCATTCATAAGAACCGTATTCATAACACATACAATCAGTAGAAGACTAAATGACACTGGATATAAATATAATTTAAAAACCAAAACAAAACATTGCGCCCCCTATGATCGTGAATAGCCATTGCCACCGCGGCATATAAATATAATAAATTTTGACCATATATTAAATTTAATATGCATAAAAATAATATTAATAAAAGTAGAAAAACTAAATGACTCTGGATATAAAGGTAATTTAAAAACCCAAAACACAAAATATTGCGCTCTCTATGATCGTGAATAGCCAATGCCACCGCGGCTCCCTCTATTAGACTCACCCTTTAAATATTTATTAAATAATTCTAACCACAAACTCGGAATGTCATAAGAATAAGAATCATTACAAACCCTATCCCTCCTAGAATATATCTCTATGGATTCACGGATGATTAATTTTCGGAATAAACTTGAAATGAACACTAATCTACTATCTTTAAAACAAATTTTAACCCCCCTCTTTAAAAACAATCTTGATAACGCAGTCTTATCTCTACCAAATTTTATGTCACATTCATGCTCTTTCTTTCTAACCCCAAACTTTCTACCTGTCATACCGATATAAAAATTAATATCCCCCCTTCATTCTCATATGGAATTTCATTCACCCCTGCTAGATCATCTTGTGGAACCGGATCAAAAGCACTGTATAGAAGATGTTTTAACTTAGGAGGTGGCTTAGCAACTAATTCTATTTTAAACTTTTTTAATTTAGCTTTAAGCCTCTCAAAATTACCCTTTATATAAGGAAACGATAGTCTTTTAACCCCAATATCTTCCTCCTTCTCACATGCATTATCAACCAAATTACAATTAACCTGAGAATTATTTTTATCCCTATAATTTTTAACCAATTTATTAATTTTATCCTTTTTAAAATAAATAAATAACCTTAATAAATTGGTTAAAAATTATAGAGATAAAAATAATTCTCAGGTTAATTGTAATTTGGTTGATAATGAATGTGAGAAGGGGGAAGAGATTGGGGTTAAAAGACTATCGTTTCCTTATATAAAGGGTAATTTTGAGAGGCTTAAAGCTAAATTAAAAAAGTTTAAAATAGAATTAGTTGCTAAGCCACCTCCTAAGTTAAAACATCTTCTATACAGAGCTTTTGATCCGGTTCCACAAGATGATCTAGCAGGGGTGTATGAAATTCCATATGAGAATGAAGGGGGGATATTAATTTTTATATCGGTATGACAGGTAGAAAGTTTGGGGTTAGAAAGAAAGAGCATGAATGTGACATAAAATTTGGTAGAGATAAGACTGCGTTATCAAGATTGTTTTTAAAGAGGGGGGTTAAAATTTGTTTTAAAGATAGTAGATTAGTGTTCATTTCAAGTTTATTCCGAAAATTAATCATCCGTGAATCCATAGAGATATATTCTAGGAGGGATAGGGTTTGTAATGATTCTTATGCTTATGACATTCCGAGTTTGTGGTTAGAATTACTTAATAAATATTTAAAGGGTGAGTCTAATAGAGGGAGCCGCGGTGGCATTGGCTATTCACGATCATAGAGAGCGCAATATTTTGTGTTTTGGGTTTTTAAATTACCTTTATATCCAGAGTCATTTAGTTTTTCTACTTTTATTAATATTATTTTTATGCATATTAAATTTAATATATGGTCAAAATTTATTATATTTATATGCCGCGGTGGCAATGGCTATTCACGATCATAGGGGGCGCAATGTTTTGTTTTGGTTTTTAAATTATATTTATATCCAGTGTCATTTAGTCTTCTACTGATTGTATGTGTTATGAATACGGTTCTTATGAATGAACCGAAACATGTCAACTTTTTAATTTAATTTTTATTTGTGACACCTGTTCTAAGTAATAAATATGAAATGTTTTTATACGTGAATGAAAAAGGTGAAGTGATTTTGTTTTAGTTTTTTAGTTTGAAAAAACGAAAGCTAACAACAGTTTTAACATTGCATTTTAATCGTTTGAAATTTAAAACGTTTAATTATTACATAATTTAGTCGAGTCATTTCAAATGTTATGAAAATCGGATGCATAGATCAATTACAGGGACAATCAAAAGTATTCCGTTACATTACGATCAATGGGAAAAAATGTTTCAAATGCATTTTAATGGTGTTATACTCATTTGAACATAATATAATTGACATGAATCTATGATGTATGTACTAAAATATACATTCTGTACAATCTGGGATGCAGAGAACATTTATTATTAAATTACAGGGCCACACAAATGTATTCCACTAAATAATGTTATACGGGGAAACATTGTTTGGGGAGTGTTTTAATTATATTAACCTACTTCACATTTTATGAATAAGATATACGTTAATGAAGTATAATAAAAATTACTCCCTGCATATTTACAGGAACACAAAGATTTCGACCACTATACTGTATCCAATGTACGCTCTACTATATCAGCAGGATCTGAATATTTTAAAACTTATAGTACGAACGCACCTCATTTGCTACGCTTCACGTGCAATTTCCAACTTGTTAAAGAATGACGTCGCAAAATATCATCTCTCACTAGGGTTATAGGAGGAGAAATCGATTATAATTTTGTTCTCTTTTTTCATTTTAATAGGTAAAATAAAATGTGGAATAGGTTTCAATAATTTTTAAAATGCAGTAGAAGCAATATGCCTTGGTTTTTAATTAATGCCTGACTTGTTTCAGCCTTTGGTCTTCAGTGCTATGTATGCAACTCTATCAAACCAAATGAAACGGTCTGTGGATCCCTTAAAGAAGGAGACACCGAATTTCTCGTAAACTGCACGGCCCCATATAATGAAAGTTGCAGAAAAATGAACTTTATTGTGAAAAAAGAAACACTGAATCGTAAGTAAACATGACGATAATATTTATTATTTTTATTTTTATTTTAAATTAGTTTTTACTCTTCAAAACCCGCCAAAAATCACTATTCTTATTTTTATTTATTTTTTTTTTTAAATGCAGAAATCATGCAAGAGTCACAAGCTCAATGTTAAAGATGCAACACATTTTGAAAATCTTATAATCTTCAGTGCAAATAATTACTGCTCAGTAAGATATACATTCGACAAAATTCTAATAAAGCTCAAATCCATTTACAATTTTTAGTAAGACTATCTACTTGGATTTCTCGAAGCTTTTCTGCGGTATTATAAATAAAATACGAAACAATGAGAGACAGACAATTTCTGCTTTCCTTGATCTTAATAAGTATATGATTACTTCTCATCTTACAAATATAATCAAAAACAAAGTCACCAGAGGAGCACGTATTATTTCTAAAGGAAGTCTGGTATTCTAGACTTCTAGAGCAGCGCTTCCCAATCATTTTTCTATCACATACCTCTTCCTTAGACTTTTCATTTCGAAGTAATAAACACGCCCATCCTCCCCCCTACATTTATTTAGATAACGCAAATTTGCTTTTTTTTTCATTAGTTATTTACATATCATAGCCATTCGATTCAAATTATATTGTCATTTTTAATACCTTTGGGACTTGATTAACCATTTTTGTAATTTCTGCTATTACCGATGTTATTTTCACGTACACGCAGAGGTACGCCAAACCCAGGTTTGGAACTGTTACTCTAGAGCAAAGTAAGAAGAACCAACTATAATACTATTGAATCAAACAAAACAAAGAGTTCTCCAAAGGAGATTCCAAGAGAAGGCTCAAGTTATCTTACAAATCACTATGGTTCTTTGACTTAGTACAAAAAAAGTAATCCAGGTTGCGCAAGCGTCACAAGGATATCTCTAAAGCCTACATAGTGCTAAGCATGAGTTGAAATCAAATTTAATTGTAAATTAGCGCTAATTAATAGGAATTAAAATCACAAAAACTAAAGCTTGGAAATTTATAGACTAAATTTGTCATCTAGTTCAAAATAGAGTATACGTTGATGCAGATTTAATATTTGACAAACCAGCCTTGCTTTTTAAATTAATATAGATAGTTTAGCAGGCATTATCTCCTGCGTTTATCGGTTTCTATAAACACAGTCTAAAAATATGTCGGATAATTTGACCTTGTATTAAACATCTATATGGATCCAGAATGCTCTTCTGCATTTCTGAAAATGATATGAACTATATTGCTCTGTTGTATTGCCTAATGTGTTGTCATTTTCAGTAGAATTTGGTAAGGAACGATAAAAAGAATTGCAAAATACTAAAACCATTTCTGGAAAATTGTCTAATTAGCAGTGCAAGTCCGATCAAAATCCAACCAGTAGAACTTCTTAAAAACGCCAATTTTCCACAATTGAGTTCTCTTGATTAAGGATTTTTCCACAAATCTATAATAAAGCAACATGTAATGATATGTTATATAATAAAAGTTTTCGTTAAAAATTATAGAACAATCAAAGACTAATTACAATACAGGTTGTTCCACAAGGTGTGCAGTGTCTAATATGTACAGATTCGGATAGAGCACTTCAATATGAGTATTTTGAATGGTAACATATGGGGGGTCCCGAATATAGCATGATAGCATAAGAAGGTGTGAAGCTTTTCATATACAAAATATAAGAAATGAGAAAAGAAAAAAAAATGAAAATCAATGTTTATTGAGAACTTTCAAAGCAATAGATTTTTGAAATGTTTACCGTTCGAACAAGCAACATTTTGAAGTCTGGAATGGAAGTTAACAATTGTTTTTTGCAATAAAACTCTTCCAAATTCCATCATCTTGTTTTCATCTGCTTCTCACAAATCATCTAATGTTATGGGCTGTGTGCGATATACTGTATCTTTCAGATGCCCCCATAAAAGAAGTCCCCAGAATTAAGATCCGGGGAGTACGGCAGCCATTTTATACCATTGCCTGTTTTCGTAATGGAGTCCAGCCCGATGATTCTATCGGGGAAACGAAATGTTCCGGTAAGAGTCAAAGTTACGCTGAGTGCGGTGATGTGTAGTACCATCTTTCATAAAACCAGTAATCGCTTATCTTATCCATGCCTTGCAAGAATGGGATGACATAGTCAGGCAATACGTCAAAGTAAGCGTCACCGGTGACAATCCCGGTGAAAAAAACTGGCCCAATGATTCTTTGGCAGATAGCCCACATCAAACTGTGAGTTTCAGTGAATGAAGTGGCCGAACTATTGCATGACGGGTATTTTTATTGGCCTAGAACCTCCAATTCTGTTTGTTAACATATCCTTGAAGGTGGAAGTAAGTCTCGTCACGGAACGAAATCTGATTAAAATCCATTTCGCCATCTTCAACCTTACTAATCATCGTGTTTGCGGCAATACGTCAAAGTAAGCGTCACCGGTGACAATGCCGGTGACAAAAACTGGCCCAATGATTCTTTGGCAGATAACGCACATCAAACTGTGAGTCTCAGTGAATGAAGTGGCCAAACTGTTGCATGACGGGTATTTTTATTGGCCTAGAACCTCCAATTCTGTATGTTAATATATCCTTGAAGGTGGAAGTAAGTCTCGTCACTGAACCATATCTGATTAAAATCCATTTCGCCATCTTCAATCTTACCAACGTTCTCTTAGAATAAACTGGAGCATTGAGGTTATCTTTAGAGAACATGAGAGGATAAGGATGTAAAAACGAGTCTAATATAAAAGGTGTTAACATGAATGTCA
Source organism: Maratus speculifer (assembly GCA_964019185.1). Lineage (NCBI taxonomy): Eukaryota > Metazoa > Arthropoda > Arachnida > Araneae > Salticidae > Maratus > Maratus speculifer. The sequence continues at coordinate 270,866,569 of OZ025289.1, read as the reverse complement.
GGATCTCATAGCACCTGTGCTAAAGAATGTAATGTCTACTCTTTCTCTATTTTGAATATCTAGTATTGTATGGTTGTGTACAGAATTTCCAAGGTGACATTCCTTCTTCGTGGAAAGGGGAATTGCCAGCTAATCCTTTGCAGGTGGTGTGTTAGAGAAAGGAGATTGCTCAGAGGCATGTCCATCTGTCAGTGAAGTATGCGGATGATGAGCAGATTAGCAGCATGTCACTAAGCAAGAAAAGAATGAAGTATATTCCAATGAGGAAGCTCCAAAGGGGTTTATGTTGGGGAAAGCAGTGATTTGGAGAGGGCAAGTTTGCCTCAGATCAGTCATTCGGTACCTAGGTTTCGGACCTAGAGGTTGCTCTGTGTGGAAGAGCGTAAAGTGTGCGTTTTCTGGTGCGCAAAGGACACAGACGTCCTGATGTTTAGTGCTCTGGGCTAAGAAGTGCAGGCCCAGTATACTTGTGTTGGGAGACTCAAGGTTGAGCTCCAAAAAAGTGAATTTAACGTATTAGGTGTGAGGTAGAAAGTGTAATTGGAATAGTACACAACCAATCTTTGCGGTATCTAATTTAATGTTGAACCGGATCACCTATATCCGAGTTGTAGTTGTATATATTTGTAAATAGCGTATTTTGTGTGTACATATATTCTTAATAAACTGATAATTCAGTTACTAGCGTAAGTCTTCATTTACACCAATCTCACAGTGGGTGACCGATATCACCTAGTAATATCGGTGGTGGCAGCTATATCTACCACGGACATTCTTCAAAGTTGTGTGGACTGAGGGGAACGTCCGACAATGAAGATTAAAATAATTTTGATTAGTGTCCTTTGTCCTAATTATATATGGTACATCTTAATTTAAAAAAAGCTTTAATACCCATTTCGCCCTGATTTTTCATGCTGCACGAATTCTTTCAACTTTTTTTTAGTACCATGCTATTTGTACGCCTGTATCGAGAGACACTTAATATATCTGTCAAAATAGAGCCTGCCTATAATCAAGATTTTATTTATGATTTCTCCGAAAGTAATATTGTGTAAATATATCTACTAAGGATCCATTTTTATGTCCTTAGCTCATTTGTTTTTTGAGGTTTTACCTTACTTTGTTTAGGAAAACCTTTGAAAAAGAAAACCTGTTCATAACAAAACCCTGTCTTTAACATACAAGTTCACCAATGTTTATGGAAATATTACCATAGAATCTGTAAAACTCTCGAAGTAATTATTGTAAAGCGCTGAACATATTATGCAATGCAGAATTTTGAATATTTTAAATATATGAAGCTCATCTCACTAAAGAACATGCCAAACTGTCAGTTGTGGGTGTTGATGAGATTGGTATCGTTCAAAAGCTTTTGTCACGAAGATGAAAAAATGTACAGGAACTTGAATCCTGAATCCAATAGTTCATGAGATAAAGATCCTTTTCTGCTTCAGAAAAAGAGAAATAATGAAGGGGAAACAGTACGGGATTTCTTTGAAAGCTACCAAAGGAATGAATTTTGTCTTATGATTAACAATGATAATGTTATTCTACGTAAGAATAAAAATGTTGAAAACTTAAATACAGTCGAGTCTCTCTATAACGAAACTCTATCCAGCGAATTTCTCTATTTAACGAATTTTTTGTAGGAACGGTCATTTTTTTTTTCATGATTGCATTAAAAATAATCTCCATATAGCGAAATATATATCTCCATTTAACGAATTTTTTCAAAAATGTTCTTTCACATGATCAGAAAACGCTTCAAATTATTTGTTGAAATATTTTTTTCGTTGATTCCGGGTTTATATTTTATATCTACATTCCACTACCTTATTCCTTATGTCCAAAAAAAGACTTTCAACCTGCCCCCCCCCCCCCAAGAAAAACATCCTTTTTGGATAGTTACACTTGACTTTGTTTTAGCCAATATGAGAATGCGTTCTTGGAAAATATTAAAACATTTGCTTGCTACTGGAGCCAGTGTTGAATCCAGGGGGTGGCCCGGAGGGGACATTCCCCCCGGAAAATTTAAGATTTTGGATTTTTAATGATCATAAAAGGGAATTTCCCCCCGGAGCCTCAGACGTCCTTCCCGGAGAAAAGTGTCTGAATTCAACAAAGACAGGAGCGATTTGCAACTATCACAAAGCATCCTAAAAGATAAAAACCTATTCCATTGTCGTCTTGAAAATGTTGTTTGTTTCTTTGTTTGGATAGTAGGGCAGGAATAAGGAAAGGATTAGGGGGCAAATGCAAAAAAAGTCCTTTTTATACAGATGGTTTTCATCTACCTAAAGTAACTCTCATTACTTTTAGAGTTTAATGTGGATGTTAGTTGTTTGTGGTGACTCGGAGTATTTTTTGTAGTGAGAGATAATTTTGAACGAAGAATTGTGTCTAAATGTCATCTATGTTGGTGTTAACTTCTACTGCATCTGCATAACAATAATTTTGAAAATAATCAATAAAACACTGGGGGAAAAAAGGAAGCGGCTAAAACATTTGGGATTCTGGAAAAATTCAATTAAATATTTCAAAAACTGAATAAAACATTTCAAAAACAATTCTGTTTCGATATTTAAACATTAAATGAAAAAAAAAAACTGCCGTTCTCTATTCAGCGAATTTTTCTATATAACGAATTTTTTGACTGAACGATGGATTTCGTTGTATGGAGACTCGACTGTATTTCCAACACCAGACACAAACGATGAAATGACAATCAGCTCCGGTTTTCATACGAATTGAATATTCGTATTCAATTATATTCGTATTCAATTCGTATACTCTAATATTCAATTCGTATGATAACTTTACCAATCAGTTAGATTGTGTTAAAATAATAGCAGCTCCGCACAGTGTGTAATTTTTATAATCTAGGAGGACAAAATATGAAAACAGAAAATAATAAACAAGTATTGTGATATTAATGTTTTACATTTATTACCGTATTACAATAGCTTATCTAAGCTAAAAAAGTAAGTTAAGTTAAAATAATGTAGTATTATAGTGTATTTAGTCATCATCGCCGTCATCATCATCTTCAATTGCATTTAAATTTTCTGATTTATTTAAAGTTGGAAGAGATTGTTCCAACAGATCTTGCACTTCCAAAGAAATTTTTCCACGTAGAGTTTTCGGCGCTGCACGTAGACTAGCAATAATTGGATCTTATGTGATTAATAATGTATGTAGTCAGTATTTGTATCAGTATTTGTACATTACATTATTAATCACATAAGATCCAATTATCAGTAATAAATCAGTATTTGTATCAATCCTTGAGGTTTTGCGAGTGAATAATTCTCTAAATTTTCTACTGTTTTTATTCCTAGCCTCTTGGGCTTCTTCCGACATCTGGCCAATAGGTAGAATGCAGGACGCAATTATATCTTTGCCATGGAATAGTACTTTGTGCACGCTTACTGGCATTGAGTACCAAGGATATTCTTTTATGTATAGTTCTCGCGTATCTTTTGCGAATTCTTCAAATTTATTGATGTTGATTTGATATCCTGAGTTCAGACATTCCAATATGATATGGAATCGTTTAATCAATTCCAGGTTTACTCCTTTTATTTCAGAAGACTTTTCTGGATTTCTGAAGAACTTACGGGCAGTATTGCTATCGTTAGTATTGCCGTCTGTTGTTTAGGCATGTCAACAAGTACACCCAGGTCTTTTCTAAATCGATCCTGAATATATTTTTTCTTTTCCGCCAGCTTATTTTTATTTTCAGCACCTCGTACTTGCCATGTCTTTATCTCAAGGCGATATGATATATGTAAAATGCATTCAAAGAATCTTATCCATGAGTGCAAGGGCGATAACCCTAAAGATAGGTATCCTTGATTCACCTGCTTTGTTGACAGAGCATTGATATTGTTCATATCACGGGGTTTTGCCCCACATAAATAACAGGTCTGGGTTGAGGCACATGATGCCACCGCCTTACATATTTTTCCATCAATCATTCAAAGGACCATTCTCGGGGTTACCGTAATTTCGTGATCATCAAAGAGTATTTTTGTCGGCAATAAAGTGGTAACTTGGGTTTTGATTTGTTCAATTTCCGTGTTTATTAGATTCGTGGTTTCTTTTGCAAACATAAATTTTATTGGACGGCAATATCGTGTTGACGATGGTGCCAAATTTTTCCAAACTATTTTTTTATCTTTTACAGAATAAATTTGTATTGGTACCATAGAAACGCTAAATAAGCTTTCATCATTAAAATTTTCATTCGAAAACTTTTGGCGATATCTTTTTTGGTCTGCACCATTACAACCCCATTTTATGACGATATCGAAACTATCATCGGGCAAAGACTTTATCACGTCTTCTTGTACGGTGCACAGTCATCTGGTGGTGTGGTCAATTAAAGATTGTAGCTTTATTTCGGCTGAAATCTCTGTAATACTGACATCTGAAGGATAACATAACTCTTTAGCTTCTTTTACTTTATAATACGGTGGATACAACCTGCAATTCATACTCTTTGCTTGTTGGCGTATGACCTTGTATTGGTGTGTTGAAAGGTTTGAATCAACCATAACTGCCAGCGCTTGATTCGAAGACATCGTCTTATGCTCAGGAACCAAAGCTCTGCGAGTGTTTTTTATCGTGGTACCACGTTCGGGGGAAGCTTCAGCGAGTTCTTTTACAATGGCAGCCGAGTCTCTTTTGCCTTGCTTTAACAGCTTTATTTCAGTCGCCATGGCTAACTCTTCCTGGCTTGTCGATTCGACCAAACGCTGTACTTTTTGTATTTTTGTTTTTCTGCTGCAGGCAGAAAAATCTTTGGGTGGTCTACCAAGCTTCTTAGTAGTGTCTGAGTCTGCTTGAGAACTCGAAACAGCCTGTGTAACTTTTTTCGAAAACGAAACTGTTCCTTCCAACCACGCTGCATTTTCTTTTAAAAAGCGTGTTTGATGTTTTCCGGATTTGGACCATTTTTGTTCAATTTTTTGACATAAGCTTCTAACAGTGACCTTAATGCCACTAATTACGTCATCTGGTACAGTATCTCTGCATAAATTTTCCAATATGTATTGTGTTATCGCTTCAGTCCTTGATTTTTTTTTGAGGTGCTCCTCCATATCTCAAATATATCTTTTTTAAGGATTTTCGGATTCATTCTGGAATTTACAAAAAAATTTATGAGTGTCGCAAATATGCGCAAACGATTTCTCATATTTCAAGTAGTATACAAGTATATATATATTTTTAAAGTGGCGACAATATTGTATAAATACGTATAATGATCTAAAACTTCCATTTTGTTAATAGATTATTGACTTTAATACAATAAACCTTATTTTGAAAATAATTTAAATAATAAGCAATATATAAATACTGAATACATATCTGCATACACGTAAGATCACAATAAACACGCAAAATAACAAAGAAGGTACACAACACTGCGCGCTCGTCGTGCATATGCTAGCGAATGACGCAGTAAATTTTGAGTCGAACCAACACCCCCTATAGTCAAGGCCTTCACACCGTTTCAAAATGGCCGATCGCGATGTCCGACTTCCCACGTCCATAATATGAATTTACACAAGCTCACACAAAGCTGCATTTCTTGTAATTTTCAAAATTTTTATCAATAATGTTTACTTTTTCAGTTAATTTAATGTGTAATCAAGTAAATAATTGTCATTTCCTATAAATATAAGTTGTAATTTAAGAGGGTTACTTATTGTTTAAAAAATCTATGAATGTAAAGGACTTAAAATACAATTTTTTATAAGAGGCAAAACTGCATTAGATTTGAGCTTTGGATTTTTAAATAGATGTGATTTAATTTAGAAATAGAATACTTCTTTTGCATTATCAATATCACACTATTTTAAATAAGTAGGATAAAAAAAAAAATCTATATTAAAGCATCAAATGAACTTATACATTGAAGAAAAGAAAGAATGAAAATAAAAAAAAAAGAAAAGAGAAAAAAAAAAACTCAGCAAAAAAACTTAAGGTTAAAATTATAACAGTGCATCATTTTTTCTAAAAAATATATTAAAATTTATATTTTAAATTAGCTTCATAATCCTGAAGCTAAATTCGTTTACATGACTGGAATTTGATGACTTGATTAAAAAAAAAAAAAAGAATTGAAAAAAAAATTTACTAAATAATATGTTGTGTGAGAAGAGTTTTTTCATTTCAAATATACCCCCCCCCCCCACACACACACACACACACTTTTCACACTCACTCCCAAGCATTTTATTTGTTTACTTTTTTCTTATTTGATGAGAATTATTTAAAGACAGAATGCTAAGTGTTATCTCATTTACTTATGTCATTGTCTTAATATCATTATTATGTAATAATTTCTGTTATACATATGTAAGATATAAAATTTTTTTATTAAATCAAAACAAATAATAATAAACAAATAAGGTATATTTTATTTGCTTTCTAGCTTTAATTTATTTATTATTCAGTATTTCCTTATAAGATTGTTTAATCGTATAAATTAATATTAAATATAATATCAAGTGGCATTGGAACAAAGAAAAAAAAAGATGCAATAACTCATCAATTTATAAATTATTTTTAAATTAATATTACTATTCTAAATTATTATTATTAAAGAAAGCATCTGTTCTTTATTAATTTATAAATTATTTTTAAATTACAATTATTATTATTAATATTATTGAAAAAAATCTGTCAGTTGCCAATCTATAAATTATTAAAGTATAAATTTTAAAGTATTATTATTATTAAGGATAAAAATGTGTTCAGTATCAACCTATAAATTATTTTAAAATTATAATTATTAATTATTATTAAAGAAAAAAAAATCTATTCCTTATCAATCTATTAATTATATTTAAATTGCTATTATCATTATACATTATTATTATTATTATTAAAGAAAGCATCTGTTCCTTATTAATTTATAAATTATTTTTAAATTACAATTATTATTATAAATTATTATTGAAAAAAATCTGTCAATTGCCAATCTATAAATTATTAAAGTATAAATTTTAAAGCATTATTATTATCAAGGAAAAAAATGTGCTCAGTATAAATCTATAAATTATATTAAGATTATTATTATAAATTATTATTAAAGAATAAAAATCTATTCCTTATCAATCTATAAATTATCTTTAAATTGCTATTATTATTATACATTACTATTATTATTATTATTAAAGGAAGCATCTGCTCCTTATTAACTTATAATTTATTTTTAAATTACAATTATTATTATAAATTATTATTGAAAAAATCTGTCAATTGCCAATCTATAAATTATTAAAGTATACATTTTAAAGTATTATTATTATTAAGGAAAAAATGTGTTCAGTATCAATCTATAAATTATTTTTAAATTATTATTATTATAAATTATTATTAAAGAAAAAAATCTATTCCTTATCAATCTATAAATTATCTTTAAATTGCTATTATTATTATACTTTACTATTATTATTATTATTAAAGAAAGTGTCTGTTCTTTATCAATTTATAAATTAGTTTTAAATTACTATTATTATTATTACCAAAAAATATCTACTAATATTAAAGAAAAAAAAATCTGTTTCCATAAAAATAACTTTCAAATTAAGAGTATAGAAAAGTATAGTGGAAAGAAGGAAAAGATAATTGTCAAAATATCAAAAGTAATTTAACAGCTGAAGATAATTAATATGCTAATGAAAGCTGTAGTAGCAATAATCAAACGCTTTGAATATTTTATGAATTAATTTAAACAGCGCGCCCAGATTACTTATAGTAAATTATTTTTAAATTGATAGCGAGATAAGTAAATTCGGATTCAAACTAATAAACTGGAATTTAGAAAAATACTTAATAAACAAAGAAATAAACAATTGCTAAAGGGCAGTAATTTTCTTATAAAGATATATTACACATAAATATTAACAAAATCCCGTGAGGAAATACTGAAAGTTAAAATCAACAGGATAAAAATTCAGATGAGAAGCAAAATTATATACTTTTTATAATTATTTTAAACAAAATACTAATTCACCATAGATGTAATTGATTTAAAAACCACTGTTGCAATACATATAGCTTGTAAACTAAATCGGTAATCATTAATCTTGTAACAGATGTGTGTAACAGAAATTATCTTTACAGCTTTGTTAAAACAATGATATAAGGAAAAAGAGATAACACTTACTTTTAGTCTTTATAATATCCAAATTTTGTAGAACACAAAACAAAATAGAAAATGGCGAAACGCCAGATTGAAACATGCCGTACTAGCACTGGACTGAGGCACACTGACTAGGTATTTGCGAATAAAGGTCACCGGTAGGGGAGTCGGACCTTCGGACTGTAGGGGCAGCCATATTGAAACTTCTGGAATTCGCTGCGGAGGCCTTGACTATAGGGGGTGTTGGTCGAACCCCTTTAACTCTGATCGGACAAGTTCCGACATGTTATTTCTACTGTTCGCGCGCCGACTAACAAAATATAAGCCATGATACTTTTGTGAGGGATGATCTAGTTTAATATTAACGTGTTAATTTCTATGTCGCGCATAGGTTGTGATTTGGAAATATGTTCCCCTAGATTATAAAAATTACACACTGTGCTCCGGTTTGTTTAGTAAGACTAAAGCATACATGCTTTATTGATCAAAGCCTGGATCCTTGTTTCGTATTAAAGCCTTTTGGAAAGTATAAAGCATTGAATTAAAAAAGGTGAAGAGAACTGGTTGAAGGCCAAGTGATATATTTGTAGTATGCCTTCTATAATTATAGTGTTAATATCACAGTAAATACTTCAATGAGACTTTGAATATTCACCTACTTCCTTTACTATTTGTAGTCTTGGAAGAAGTAAACACCCAGAGTCAGGTACTTTGTCAATTCAGCTAGGAAGAAGACTGCTTATAAAACAAAACTCAATTTTTTATGCATAAATTTCATTTTGTCTGTCCAATAACAGGATAGTATTCTCATTACCACACTATCGTGAAACACTATTTTGAAAACCATTAACATGATTAATTATAAGGCAGAATTCCAACATTCAATAGCTTTTGAAGAAATGTTATATATATACAGGGTTGTTATAATTAAAGTTCGCCTATTCAAAAGGCTCTAGAGCCGGTTCTATGGCTCCAAACGAAGCAAAATTTCACTAGTACGTAGTTGAAGAGATGCGCTCTGCGAAAATCGAAAAAAAAATTAGTTAAAATTTTTGTCAATAGATGGCGCTGCACCACTATTTAAGCTGATATTTGCAGATTTCTTTATTTTGTAAAAAAGAAAATACAAGAAATTTTATTTAACAGTTTATAAAAGTAAACTTTTTGAGATTCCTTATATCAATTTCGGTCAATCCAGATGAAACACACATAATTACAAAATTTCACCAAACGCTTGAAAAAGATAACATTTTATTCATATTTTCGACGAACGACGTCAAAGTGACATCGTAACTTCGAAAACTTCAAATACCATTCTAACCAACAGACGATTTAAAACTTCCTGATAAAGTGTGTCTGTGATTTCTTTGACACTGGTACAGTTGATTGTTTCTGAAAAGCATTTGAATCTAAGCTTTTTGGAGAATGGTAACTTTGAAAGAAAAGGCACTTCTTATAAAGTTATTTTATCAAAATAACAGCAATGCAGCTGCAGCTCTTCGAGAATTCCCGAAATTTAAAGATATTAGACGTCGACCAATGTCGGATCGTGGAGTTCACAAAATGGTTAAAAAGTTTAACGAAACAGGAAAACTCGACATTCTTCCTGGCAGAGGACGAAAAAAGGTAGACATTTCTAGCATTGAAGATACTGCAACTGCTGCCGTTGATTTAGCTAGCCAGTCATCATTTGGTAATGCAAGTGTGCCCGCTATTGTGAATGAAGTCGATATGCCGATTTCCACGGTGAGAAAAGTGATTCGTCAAATTTTGCGCTACTAATTATACAAGATTCAGAGGGTGCAACAACTAATACAGGGTGATACCGAAAGTCGGCTATCATTTTCACTACAGTTTCTTGCACGAATGAATATGGACAATTACTGGCCCTGGAATATTCGATGGAGTGATGAAGCGCATTTTTATTTAAACGGACAAGTGAACACACACAACTGTCGAATTTGGGCGAAAGAGAATCCTAATGTTGTCCAAAAATTTCCATTGCATGCAGCTAAAGTGACTTTGTTGTGCGGTTTTTCTGCTACGTTTATGATAGGGCCATATTCTTTTGAGGAACTAACATCCACAGGATTCATTACATGTTCCGTAAATGGAAGAAGGTATCTCAATATGTTGTTATATTCTGCAACAGCGAGGCTGCCATCAAAATATCGTGTTTATGCAAGACGGTACACCACCGCAAATTACTAGAGCAGTTCGGACTTTCTTAACGAGTCATTTTACAGAAGACCGCATCATATGTGGTTATTTTCAAACAGCCGAGCCACCACGATCGCCTAATCTAACACCATGCGATTTTTGTTTGTGGGGATTTTTAAAAGATTCTGTATCTAAAGACAGATGTCAGACAATCTGTGATCTGAAAGACAGTATTAGACTTCACATTCGCTCAATCACAGGGCAATTTACGCAATGCTGTAGAAAACACTGAGAATGGAATGCGTTATTGATAATGGTGGAGGATTCATTGAACAATCTTAATGTTATTTTCGTTATTTCCTCGCTGCCGAGCGACATGTTTTATTTTTGCTGATGCAGATTACATCACATGAAATGATATTCATTTTTCTGTATTGTTTGTAGTCATAGGTCAGGCACTAGTGCTGTTTGACTAGATGAACTCTAATTATAACAATTCGCAGTTCGTCGATGTTTGTCGAAATTTTTTAATTTGTGTGCTTCATCTGGATTGACTGAAATTGATATAATGAATCTGCAAACATCGTCTTAAATATTGGCGCAGCGCCACCTATCGACAAAATTTGTAAAAAAAAAAAATTTCGATTTTCGCAGAGCGCATCTCTAACTACGTACTAGTGAAATTTTGTTTCGTTTGGAGCCATAGAACCGGCTCTAGAGCCTTCTGAATAGGCGAACTTTAATTATAACAACCCTGTATATTTTCCTTCTTTTGAAATAGATAGGGGCCCATACCGCATGAACTGTTGGATTCTGAAGTATAGTTTTCATGCTTTTCTTGATCCTCATGAAAAGAGGTTTTAACCAACATCACCTTTGTCAAAATTCAAACTTATATTTGGAGTCTTTCCCAACACAGATATATACGTACGACCTATAACAATTTCATTGAAATTAGTAGTAGAAAAAAGTAGAGCAAAGAATCCTAGGCTTAGGAGAAAGAAGCCTGCTATTGGACATGGAATGACCCTTTTACAGGAAATATGTGCAATGTACTTCAATATACCTATAAAATTCTGCAATAGCAGAATATTTTAATGAAAATTATAGGAACTACAGACAAGCTAAAGTCATTATTTCACTTATGTTGGCAAGTTAAAAATAATTCATTATACATATACTGGGCAATAAATTTTTAAATTTCTTTAAATTTTAGTCATGTAAATGCTTCTAAAGTGATTATTCAATTATGACTGATGATGCTGTTTTGTTTACAGAGATAATGGATGATGAAAGAATAGTTCGCCAGTGTGCTTCTAACCCATATAATCCAGATAAGCCATGTTACAAAAAAAGTGGTATGGGTGGCACAGTAAGAGTATGTGATTGTGATGGTGATAAATGCAATAAAGTATCAAGAACTGCATCAACCATATTTTTAACCACAGTTCCTTCATTGCTAATTGGTTGGTTCTCACAAAATTAAGATAGGATTATTATGTCTATGTTTATGATAAATAGCTACCAGAAAATGAGTAAATTTTATTATTTGAAATGGTTAAAATTTTGTCATAGGTTATATTTTCTTATAACCTTTTTTTTTTTTTTTTTTTTTTTTTTTGTAATTTTTCACTTACACAACCGATCTTTTGTTACTCTAAAATTCATATAGAATATTTAACTATTAAATAAAAGTAGATAAAAGTTAACATTGAAGTTATATATAAAAAAATTACATTCTTATGTAAGATTATTTGAACATACCTTTCAAATGCTATAAGATCTCAAAGCAAGAACATTGGTTTGGTTTAAAAATAAACAAAACTGAATTTTTCTAAATGTAAAATGATCATATAATATTGGATAGATGTATGGAAGTAGCATATAGCTACAAAGTGCAAATTTCTAAATAAATTTTTCACATAAAATTTGTAGATTTGATAATTGCATAATAGACGATAGAACTGCCATTAGTAACTACGTTCTATTTGTGTTTCTATATTTTAAGTATGAACAAAGCCTCTAACAATAAGAATTTTCAGCAGCACAGAATTTATTTAAGTTTGGATTTACAAGCATTTACAAGAAGCTTAAGATTTTTTTGAGTAAAAGTACAATAAGAACAGTAATGATATATTGTCCATATCTTATAAATAAAATATAAGAATTCACTAGCTGTATTATCAAAACTACCATAATGTAAAGTATTTCTTTATAAATAAAATTTTAATATGTATTTGTCAATATTTTTATTAAAATTTGAGTTATATGCCACATTAACATATAAAATTGTAAAACATGAATTTTTTGACAGAATATTTTTTATATTACGCATCCACCTTTATATTGATAAAAATCAATATGCCTTATATGGATATTCTGAAAACTCTTTTCTTTTACTCTCTAATATGCCCAAGTGTTAAAACAGCTGTATAGACTAGATTTCTTTTCATTGGAGGAAGGAGGGAGGAGGTGTCCAGAACTTGTTTTCAGCTTACATACAGGGTGAACAAGTAATAAATTGCCCACTTCAGAGGCTCTAAAATGCATTTTATTAATATAAAATGTGTTCAAATTTGAACTTTGATAATTCAAGTAATGCTCTTGACATTTCTAAAAAAAAAAAAAAAAAAAAAGAAAAAAAAAGAAAAAGAAAAAATTACAAAAATGAAAAGTGCAAATTTCCCAGCAAGGTGCCGTAATACACCTAAAACATTTAATTTGCTTTATAAATAATATTAAATAAGTGAAACTAGTCAATAAAACTGCAAAATCTGTCATAAGATTCATCATACAAGATTCTTCAAGTGGAATACTGCAAATCAGTACTCAGGAAACAGCTGGCACACTCACACAACCATGCAGAAATTACAAGAAATAATTTGCCCACTTCAGACGGCTATAGACTATGTTCTTTTGGTCCAAATGAGATCTATAGTGCAAATGATGTGCTTGATATTTACTAGATATGGGAAATATAGTTATTTTTGGTTAACATGTTACATCGTTCCACACTGGTGCAAGTAACAGGTTCCAACAACCTGTTATTTTTATAACATATAATTAAAGGCTGTATACTGTCAACAGATGTTTTAACCAAAAGGCCTTTAAATAAAATGCTTGAAATAATTTTGGGATGTACGTATATAGACGCTTCTTTTTAGATGAATTCACATCATTAAAAAAAAGTTTTTGGTTAAAAATTTAATTTTTACAAAACAAAAGTTACCTAGTTATGATACTTTTAATTTCATGTATTTTCAGTTTTCTGGCACTAAAAACACGTTTTATGTTTATATTGACTAAAGCATCAAAAATTCATAAAATTCTAAGTTTCATAACTCAGTAAGTTTTAGATATAGAAAAAAAAAACATTCTTACTATTTTAGTCATTAGAACATGAACAAACTTTTTTTGAATGGTACTTGTACAATGCAGACATTGTAAATTTTTTTTTATTTCTTAGTTATTTAAAAAAAAAAAAATCTATTTCAATGTAAATTGAATTTTAAATTATGCATAACAAAATCTGAAATATTTTTGTTACTTGAACAATACCTCTAAAACAAACGGTTTAGAAATTATCTTCTAGTAAAGATTAAGAGGAAACACTCTGTATAAAAATAAACATGCTTTTAATAATATAATTTGTAAAAAAGAAAAAAAAAATGAAAGTTTTTTTCGACTTAATTGCTGCTATATGTATCAATGCTAATGTGCATAAAGAACAACACAAGAACATGAAAATATTCCTTATAACATTTTTAATCAAATGCAGTTTGTTAATGCAATACTAAAAACATGTTTTTCATATTAGGTGACTAAAAATCTGACAATTCATTCCATTGCAAATATCATGACATGGTACATTTTGGTCAAAGAAGAATAAATTTGTACTGTCTTAAATGTTAAAACATACAGTAACTTATAAGATACAGACATTGTATTTTATTTTATTTATTTATTTTTTTTTTAATGTCAAAAAACCTGCTATTTTAACGTAAATCAATTTTTATATGATGTAGAGCAAAATTTGAAACATTTTTGCAACTGGAACTATATCTCTAAAACTAATGGTTTAGAAATTAGCTTCGGGCAAACGATAAGAAAAAACATGCTATATAAGAAAAAACAGTGCTTTAAGAACTTAATTTGTAAAAAAAAAATCCATGATTTTACTGCAGCCATTTTTATTAACATTTAAGATAATCTATAAGAACCTAAAAATATTTATTCATTTTTAATCAAAAACATTTATCCAAACACCAAACAGATTATTATTACGTTTTACAAATTAGTTACATGCGTGTTAAAGTTAAATCCTTGCACAAGCAGTGCAATGCTATTGTCTTTTTTCTACTTACAATGAAACAAAATCACAGAAATAAAAATGTTTATAGCTCATATTTCCAAAAACCACAGTGTTGAGACTCCAATAAATAAATAATTAATAAAAACGCATGTCTCCTTTTCAATAAAATACCTAGTATCAAATAAAAAAAGAAAAAACTGTCAAACTCCATGAACTATATCCCTTTTAAGCATTCAGATTAGAAACACTACCGAATAAAAAATGGCTAACTGCAATAGTTTTGCGAAAAATGCTATGAATTCAAAATTATATTAACACTCTGATCCTCTTTAAACAATGAAATTCAAAGAAAACATCACTGGGTCAAAAATGGCAGATGGATTTACTCAGCCAACGCAACGAAGTTGACGAATTACCACCATCCTGTGATATTTTTTTATTGAAAAACAGGTCTTGCTTTTCATTCCAATAAATCTCATCAACTAAAATGGTTTTATGCAACACTATTTATCTGAATAACAAATTACAACAGTTGAACTCATAACATATGATGAGTTAAAAAATATTTTTTCTTCGTGTTAAATTAAAAGCAGTTATAGTAATAGAATCAATAATAATGAATATTTGTAATAAATAACCGTCAAACTCTATACCGTTTCTCGGAATGTTTTAACAGACATGGCATTTTTTTTGTTTTTGTTTTTCTGGCAGATGGCCAGAGTGTGCCAGTCAATTGGACCTTGATTGGCTGTTTGTGAATCACTTTATAAAGCTTCCAAGGTTTTACACATTTTTCTGCAATGGATGCGGATGATGTATCGAGTCATTAAAAACTACTAAGACATGAAAGGAAGATTTTTGATTGGTTCCGCTGTTAATGATTTCTTCGTTTTAGCTTTGCGCGTTCAAAGAATGCATTTTTTATTTGAAAGTTACATTTTTTAAGCTCTTTTTTTTATTAGTATTGAAAACAAATTTTGGAAATTTTATTTTTATTATAATTTTAATATGAATTTCTAAAAACTTCTTTCAGGTTTTTCTTTTATTTTTTACATACTTTGAGGGCAATGCATTCCAAATTTAACAGGGACTTTCCATTAATATGTTACTAAATAATATACTATTGATGAATAACATTGTTATTTATCCTAATAGGTTAAATAATGCCCATCTCTAATATTTACTAAAAAATTACAAAAATTAAAAATACAAAATTTCACTGCTACAGGCACTGTGATACACATAAGTGTATTTACTTAATTTTAATAATAGTAATAATAATTTAAAAAACAGTACACATTTAAACAGTAGCAGCGAAATTTTGTAATCTTAATTTTTAATATGTAAATATCAAGCGCATCATTTGAACTATTTGTTTTTCAAATTTGATCTCATTTGGACCAATAGAATGCATTCTAGAGCCCTTTAAAATTGACAACTTATTTTTTGCAGTCTCTACATGTTGTGTGCATGTGCCAATTATCCCCCCCCCCCCACTCCCCAAGTATTGGATAAACTGTATTCCACTGTACTGAAAATCTTACAACAGATTTTGCATTTTTAATGACCAATTTCACTTTTTTAATACCATTTATTATTTATAAAGCAAATTAAATGTTTTTGGTGTATTACAACACCACCTTGCTGTGAAATTTGCACTTTTTTTATTTTTGTATACACACACATATATATATATATTAGAAATGTCAAGTGCATTACATGAATTATCTGTAGTTCAAATTTGATCTTATTTGGATCAATAAAATGCATTTTAGAGCCTCTGAAGTGGGCAAGTTATTTCTTTATCACCCTTTAGAATAAAATCTATTAAGATGAAATAAAAAGAGACAGGTTAGGTATTCCGCTTTAAACAAGTTTCTGTCTTAGCAGGTATAATTAAATAAGGATATAATATGGGTTTCTAAAGAGAGACTACAACAGTGAGTCTTTATAACAATCTCATAGCAAATAGGAGAAAGTTACAAAGTGAACCAGTTGAATTTTTGTCGAAGCAATCAGTTGATTAAACTAATTCTCATTAAACTATTAAAATTCTTTAAAAGATTAACTACCTTATCAATTTCAGTCTTTGTTAAATTTTTTAGATTTAAAAAAAATCAATCAATTAAAATAGTAATTGATTATAGCCAATGCTGATTGTCATTTATCAACACACACACACACACAAAAAAAAAAAAAAAAAAAAAAAAAATTAGATAAATATTTTAGATTGTTGCCATCCTTTGTAGTACTGAAAATTAAGAATGAAAGCTAAAATTAAACACTATGCTTTAGGTAACATATTATAGAATATTAGAATCATGGTTTTAATTATCATACACTTTAAATTAATGGTTTCCAGAATTACTCATGTTTGATGTCAACTTTGGATGTTAATTTGATTTTGGAAGATTACCAATATGATTCAAGTAGTACTTGAGGTTGATTCAAGTACTTGAAATCGACTCGAGTCACTCCCGCTTTTTATTACTTGTTTTAATATTCCTTGTAATATTATGGAAAAAATATTTTTTAAGTATTCAACATGTACTTACATATTTGACAATTGTGTTCCTATCTTATTTTTACCAGATTTTAATGCTAAAAATAATTCTTTGACTCAAGAAATAATGCCTAGAAAAAAATATACAGTAATAATAATTTACCCTTTCATCATCTCATCCAATATGTACATAAGAGCCATTTGTGAAGAAATGATATCTTGGCTAGTGTTGTAAAAGTAACGACAAAATGAATACCTATACGATGTCATTAATTCCAAACTTGCTACCCTTTAGAAAGTATTTGTTACTCGTTACTTTTGTACTATTCAGGAACTGGGTATTAATAATCCTCACTTGTATTACAGAAATGTAAAGAGCAAATCTAATTATGTACTATATGAGTCTTTGGAGGATTCAGATATGTGCTGCCATTTGTATGTAAAACTTCTAATTAAGTTTCTTATACCGCATTCGAATGTCTGGCTGCATTCATGAATTACACAAGGATAAGCAGCATTTGAAGTTAGTTTCACTTTCTTTGGTTGCATATTGACACAGTAATGATTAACAAATTATATTTCTAAGTAACAATTCGGTTATGGTTGTTCGCAGCTTAATAATTAAATAAATACAAAGATATTTATTTCAATTTTAATTTATTAACAAGAAAAGTAAATATTACATTGTAACAGAGAAAAATACTTTATTTATTAAGATTCGGAATTGATAACATGTATAAACAATACAGCATACTAATTAAAAGAAATATTAAAATAACACTAATCACATACATAAAAATAATTATAATGTGGAATGCCTTATAAAATTAAATAAAGATTTAACAAAAAAAAAAAATCTATTTTGTGCAATGAGATTTATTTCAACCAATAAGATATTGAAAATACTTGAGAAGATATTTTTTACAAATTACAAGTAGAATTTTTGTTATTAAGTCTGAAAAGAATGTTTAAATCTAAAAAACTAATAACATAATTTGTGAACTATCAGAATACTATAATATTATCAACATTTCTTTTTTTTTTTTTTTTTAAAGAAAAAAGAAAAAAAAGAAATTGAATAAAACTTCAAGCATGTCAACTTAAAAATATCAAAACAATACTGTATAACAAAATATTCAGATCAAAATATTACATCACTGGTATGTTTTATAATTGAACAGAAATCTTAATACTGTTCATACATTTTTTTCATTACAAATATTTCCCTAAATTTTACATATTTTGTCATTTAGAACAATTATATATATATATCACAGTCAGATATTTTTTGTAAATAAAGACATCTATTTAGAATGCAGTTTTGAAAAATACATCACAACAAAGATGAATCTATTGCAACATTATACATTTTTGTGATAGCATTCACCAGAAAATGTGAGTGTTCAACACATTCAACCTAGTAGTTGAAGGCACTTAATCAGTTTTGTGACTATGCAATAAGGAGCATAATGAAAACTTTAGCTACTATAACCATGCAATTAAAATACATTTCTTAAAACTTATGCATTAAAATATTTTAAATTTATTTCATTATAATAAAATAAACTAAAGAACATGTCATGTAGATTATTAAATAACTTTTTTTTAGACCAAATCTTCCAATTATTGACAATAACAAGGCCCTATAGGCACATATGAATATTATGGCTTGGTCACTAAAATAAATCTATATATTATAATAAAAAATATCACAGTTTTAAGAAAGAAAAATGCATACAAGAAAAATTGCTAAATTTTTCAATTATAATGATAATTTTTCAATTGTAATGAATTTTGTTTTCTTTTTTTTATAATTTTTTTTTAACTTTATGGGCTAGTTACTTTGAATATATTTTCATTAAATTTAATTTTACAATGGAACTGAGATAACCCAACTAACCTGGTCTAAAAGACATTTATTTATAAAATGCTTGAGACAGTGTAAACTTCAATAAGAAAAAACCCATACCTTTTAGCAGATATTTACTTAAGATGATTAGAATTTGAACTTTTCTATCATAACTAATCTTTAAAAATTACTGACCAATGAAGAAGTAATTTCTAAAAGAACATACTTTGCTCAAAACAATTTTTGAGTAAAATCACCTTTTCTAATATTTAAGTATTATGGAGTAATTTTATTATATATATATTTTAAGACAATATTACACAAATGATTTTTAACACAATTTCTTAAATATTAACATGGACAGAATATAATAATGTCAATGTGTCATCAGCTTAACATAGAAAAAAGAAAAGAAAATCTTCATTGGGTGTTATCAAGATATACAAATTTCACTGTACATTAAAAACAAATACATTTTGAATTATCGGTAAACAAAATAATGCAAACAATACAAATGATAATCTGAATTCTTAACAAAATAGAGGTCATCACATTAAAAATAAATGCAACTAAAGAAAAGTTACAAAACATGAACACTTATTACCCTCTTCAAGACAAAAAAAAAAAAAAAAAAAAAAAAAAAAACTAACTAAAGAAACCACATACTTTAAATTTGCTATCTATCTATATATATATTAAAAACCAACTATATAGTTTAAGCTAAATAAAGTATTATTTTACCTTTAATCAAAGAAGATCAAAGATAATGCATAAAAAGAGACAATAAAACAACATTTTAGAAAATTATGAAAAAAACTTAATATAACAAAATTTAATAAAATAACTTTAAAATAAAATATCGAGATAATTTTAAGAAGCATTTTTTACTTTGAATAGGTTATGCAGATAAGTGGGTCAGTTAACACTTCATAATGAATAACTTACAAGTTAATAATTGGTCATAAAATACTCAACGGTGAAAAATATAACACAAATTCATTTAAAAATAAATTTAAAAAATATCTAATCATTCCATGATACATGTCATTTCATCTGCAAAAGCTTAACAGGTCTTTAAAGAATTTTGAAGTAAGAAAGATGCAGATAGACAAATACTAATGGCCCAAGAAATATATTTGAGCAAAAAACATGTTATAAAGAAAAATGCAGTTTTGCATATCAGATACTAAAATGAAACTTCATGCTATAACTTCCTATTCTCCCACTGTATTAGAAAAACTTGTACAATAAATAAATAATTAAATAAAAATAAAAAATAAAATGTAATGTGAAAAAGTATGTTGTAATTCTTTAAGCAGCTAGCTGTTTAATAACTTTTTCTGGATCAGATGTCTTTGTGGTCTACAACATGAACTTGGTGATGTTTTTGCAAAATGCTATTTTTGAAAATACCAATCAGAAATACCAAATTAACCCAAACCTACTTTCAAAACTTAAGTGATCTTTTCAGCACTTTAAAAAAGTTAATGTTTTAAAGTATGGAAAGTAACCATCAGATTAAAAAAAAAAAAAAAAAAAAAAAAAGAAAGAAAATGCCCTGTAGTATCATAATTACGATCAATTACAATAACAAAATTTCCAGTACATTAACATAGAAAAACAATTAAAAATTAAAGAAATGTTAAAAATTTCAAAAATAGCTTCGATTTTAATAAATTTAGCACCTAAATATAGAAAACCAGGCCATAAAATCCCCTTAATAAGAATAATACAGAAATATTAATGACATTATTCAGGCAAATTTTTAAAATAAGTTATGAGCACCAGATTAAAAAAGAAAATACGGAATAACTCTGATTTTAAAGAATCAAACATAAAAATATCTGTATATAGTATGAGAAAAAAAAAATACATATATATATATATATATATATGTATATATATATACAAAACAAGATTGAAAAATTTTATAAACCTCTTTAAACAGCAAGCTACCATTGCCATAAATCAGGACTGTCACATACAACAAACAGTTCATTGCTAAAATCTTTACTATATTTTCTGAGAACAATAAACCTTCTTTTTTATCATATATTCATACATATTTTAACAATAAAGATAAAATAATAAGAGATTCTTGAATTATATATGTTTCATAAGAAATAAAACAAACATGCCTTATAACAAAATAAAAATGTAACATAAAAAAAAGAAACAAGTGTAAAAGTTAAGAGATTAAGACTGTCATTTATTTTATTAATTAAGAAATTGAATCAGCTGAAATATGAGAAAAGATAAATGCATAAAAAGTTGAGGTAAATGTTCCAAAGAAAAAGAAATTGAAGTGAATCATAAAAACAAGTAAAATAATAATAATAAAAGAGAAAAAAAAAAAAATCACAGAAAATAAATCAAATACTTTTAATCACAGATATTTCATCAAAACATTTTAATTTGAAATTTAACATGTTTCAAGTATGCTGAAAATTATTTATATTCTTGTGTGCAGATTACAAATGAATTTCTTTATGTAAAAAAAAAATTCTGTTTCCATTTTTTCTTTTATTCATATTAAACAGTTATAGCTATTATGTGATTTTTTTTTTTCAAATGTAATAGTTGATATATGGACACACAGACTAGCCCCTTTTTTAGCAATAATAATAATAGTAATAAAATCATAAGAATCAATAGCTTAATAAAGAGAAAATTTTTATATGCAAATAGTGGCTAACTGCACGAATATAAAAAAATAAAATAAAATCAACAAATTTACATTGTACCAGTTGAGTCAAATTTCAAAAAATAAAATATCTGATTTTTTTTTTTTTTTTTTTTTTTTTTTTTTTTTTAAATATAATTCATAATAGCAACTATTTTCATAGATATTTTTAAGAAATCTGTTAAGAAACAACATTAATTCAACTACATAGTTTTTTGACATTTGGTCTGTCTTAAGCTTTTTAATTGTGTCTTTTAACAATATAAAACAAAAATTTTAATTTAAATATGTATTTTTATCTTAACATTCCAATTTTATCCAGTGATAGTTAACTTTTAAAGACATGGATACCTGAGACAGGATAATTTATCATAAAGTATGCCATTCAATGGAAAAAGTTGCGAATTTCCAAATAAATAAGTGATTAACATTTGCACTTCATTTACCCTTTTTTCCCCAAAGTCTAATGTTCAAGCAATGTTTGAAATTGAAGTTTAGAATTTTTTTCTGCTCTATTTCATTCATTTTATTTCTAATTTGCCCCTGGTGTACTAAATATGTTGCATGTGCATTTTTTTTTTTTCTTTTCTTAATCAAAATTTTTGTAATAAAAGTGGTGTCAGTTCCTTTTATACTATTAAAAAAAAAAAAAGGCCATTAATCTTCTTTTGCATCAAATGTTGATACAGTAGAACCCCGCAAATTCGGACCCCGTTAATCCGGATAGATTTGGTCAATTTTTTTTTTTTTTTCTTTCAAGTTTGAGAAGTGATTGGCAAATTTCCATAACATGAATTTATTTCAGCATCATATTCCGAATAAATAAGTATTTTCTAAAAACTTTTCGGAAGAATATTTCAAGCTTTCTTATTTAAACTCTTTAATGTTATCTTTAAAAGGAACAATTATACATCATTTGAGCTTTGCCAATTCCAGTTTCCACAGTTTTCTATTTAATCCATTTGGAAATGTCATGAAAGTCACTGCTTAATAAAGATTTACTCAGAGCATTGCAAGAAAGCAAAGTAAAATAGTACTTATAGACACACTGACTGATAAGGATCAAGATCCGATCTTTGTCAGCCAGTTCATAGGTCCTCTTTGAAAAAGTTCTCTTGCAACTATTTCCTTGTCTTCTTGCCAAAACCCTTCTACAAATCACTTGCGAAAAATCGAAATAAAAGGAGGAATAAACGAGAATGCTCAAGAGATTGCGTGACCGACCATGCGGCCCGCAAAACTGGCAGAATATGACAGATTTTTATAGCGATATCACACGGACGTCTTTCACCAAACTTTTTCCCCAACACAACATTACAGCCAGCAAAATGTTCTGTGACCTTGATATAGGGAGAATCTGTTCGGTATTTTTGTTTACAGAGCATTTCCTGCATTGCACGGAAAATGTTGGCTATTCATTCAGCGCTGATAAACTGACCAATAGGAGCGGAGCGAGAAACTAAATAACCCCGAGAGAAGTTTGAAAAACCTGTTTACCGAACACGCTGCAAAGTGAACGATCCTGTTTTGTAAAATGTTTGCCGAAAAATCTTTCTCCGTGTGATACAGCTCTTTTATAATTACTAAGTAAATATTTTTACTATCTGTAAATATTGATTATGTTCAGTATAAAGGTGATTTTATTTGAGTATGTTTTATTTTATTTCATTTGTTCACATTCTCTGGATAATCCAGATTTTCGACAATCCGGATCGGATCTAGTCCCAATTAATCCGAATTATCGGGGTTCTACTGTATTTAGATTTTAAAAAGTGTTGGGTCATGGGATATGCCACCTGTGTCTGTGTTATTACAAACCATTCATGTTATATTAATTCTAATTAAATAAATATTTTACATAATTTTACGTTTATTAGTTCTGTAGAAGTACTAGAAATTGTATTAAACGAAGATGTCATTAAGAGTTGTCACTTAGACTTTAAAAAATGATGGTACATAAAGGGCAAAGCATACGTTTTTAAGTTAGTAAAAACTACTTGTGTCTTTAAAGGTTAAAAAAATATATCTCAGTTAGAGTTTCTTTCTTGAAAAATTTAAATTTTAATATTAAAAATTAGTTATTTAAATTTTAGAAAATGATGGCACAAAATGTGCACACCTATGTCTTTATATTACTACAAACCACCTGTGTCTTTAAAGATTAATTTTTTTTTTCCTCAGTCAAAAAAAAAAAAAAAAAATAATAATAATAATAATAATAATAATATTTTAAATTTTAGTAGTAAAAATTAGTTTATTTAGGCTTCTGATTCAGAGTTTCGTTTTTGGATACTTTAAATTTTAATATAAAAATGGCTAAAGTATCTAAAGGTGGTCTGTAGTATAATCTGAATGTCTAAATAAAACTATATCTCTTATTTTAAATGCATATACTTTCAGAATAAGAGGGGAAAAAGGAATGTAAAATACTGCTCCACAGCAGTAACTATTCAGCTAATTTCAGAAATATCAAAGAACAAAACACACATTTTCAGTTTCTTCATCAGCATCCCATGTCTGAAATTCAGGAATTGTGCCAGTTTCATAATGTATCTGGCTGCATGCTGCCATATATGTATTTTTCATCAACATTGCAACTGTCATAGGTCCAACTCCTCCTGGGACAGGTGTTATATAACTCACTTTTTCTATGACTCCTATGTAAAAGAGAAAAAAATGTAAATTTATTGATAGCATAAGTATATACCAAACTTTATTCTTTATTAAACAATTTCAATAATTTTTATCGTCATATGCTCAAAATATCCTTTTCTTAATTTTCACACACTTTTTAAAATATTACTACTCAGCTAATACTAAGCATGTATAAATTGTATCAAAAGGTGCAATTCAGTACTTGTGGAGATGAAAATTTGATGTTTACTTTTTTATTTTCCTATTAAAAATATATTACAAGAAAATATTTCATGCAAAATTTTATTTTAAATGGCAACAGGATTAAATTTGATTTTTTAATTTGTTTAAAAATAGTTTTTCTTAAATTCATTATTGTTTTAATTGCTCTTTTGACAGACAAAACAATGATTAAAAAAATTAACATTCAATAAATTCACAGGAATATCAAATGTCTGTTAAATTAGTCATTGAATAAAAATAAAACATAATTCACTTCAGCTAAGCTTTGTCTCTCTGCTACACTACCTCCCTCTCAAATCTCTTTTGGAAGTACTGAAAATATACGATCGGTCATAGAGAAAAAGATCATAGATTGTGTCATGCAAAAAATAGCTAATAATTAATAAATAAAATTCTATTTTCTGTGCCCTCTATTAAGCAGAAAAAGTAAAAATTTTGATAAATCATTCATTTTCTCACTTTTGACGCTCAGATTTTTTTTATTATATCATTACAATGCTTTTTGCTATAATTATTAAATTATTTCATTTTGAATTCATTACTTTTATTTTATTACTATTATTTTTTCTTTTTTTGCATACAGACCAATTAAAGTGATATAATCATTTTGTTATAGAATGATAAAATTAATTATAAAGTGCTTCAAATGTATGTGTTATTGCAACATTAATATCTTCATTACTGAAAAATTATGTTATTTATCAAATTCTAAATGAACATAATGTGTTTAAAACTAGCTTTAAAAAATGCTCAAAAATGCATAGTTCATAATTAATATCCTTCAATGTATAAAAGCTGATTTTGGTTTTAAAAAAGTAGAGCTAAAATAAATAAAATCTATCAGAATGACTTTTTCAAATTTAAGTTGGCTTTCTTTTGTTAATGTTGGACATGGATGATTTTTGGTAAATGATTAAGAGAATATGATAAAGATTTCTCAAAGCATGAATGTAAGCTTATAGACACATTTTGCTTTTGATTTATAACTATACTGCCCATATAACAAACATTCAGCTTAAACACATTACACTATATCATTCGCTATAAAATGCCATATTAAAAATCCAATCATTCAATACAGATATAATAAAATGCACCAAAAGAAAATGTAAACAGTAAGAAAATAATACAAAGATTTTTATGAGTCTTGAACTGAATTATAAATTTGTTGTTAAAGTAAAAATCACATAGGAATTTATAGAAGATGCTTAATGTTCTATCGAACTAAAAACCATTAAAAAATACTGGAAACATGCAGAATTTCTCAACAGACAAAAAAAATTTCTTTCCAGACATTGATCCTAAAAATAGTTTTCTTGGAATATACTGAATGAAAATAGAAATGTAACTAACAACATTACACCAGTCAATTATATTAGCAGTGATAACAACATAAAAATAGAGCAGAAGGTAAGAAAACATCTAAACCTGATGAATCCGAAGATGATGATAGGGAATTTTAAACAAAGAATTAATGTCATCAAAATGTTGTGTAGAGATTTAAAAAAAAATTATTAGTATATTTTGAAGGACACAATAATAACTGTGAACATCATTTACACATAATTGAAAAATAATTCTGCAAATCAATTTAAAGCAGGGATATGTTTAGGAAATTTTTAGATCCTTTAAAGGACCCTTCACAAAATAATTTATCTTAAAACAGGACCTTTCACAAAAATTTTTATTCCCAACAGGACCCTTCACAAAACATTTTATCCCAAAACAGGACCCTTCATAAAATTATTTGTTGCTTAAATAGACCTTTCACGAATTTTTTTCACCTTCAAATTGAACTTTTTACAAATTTAATCATTTAATAATAAAATCGGGCTTGTAAATATGCAGCTGAACTCACCAAAGAACATATTACTTAGCTTTTTATATATGAAAAATAGAGCCTGAAGATGTCGATAATTTAAAATTCACAAAATTCTGATTAGAATTTTCACAAATATAAGAAAAAAATTCACAATTTCACAAAAACAGGACCCTGTGAGAAAAGTCTAGACAGACTCTGTAAAGAATGAATGGATAAAGGAATAAAGATAACTTAAAAAGCAACATAAGGAAGAAAAGTAAGTTCTCTTACAATTATATTCCTTTTGATTTTTAAAATTTGTATTGGCTATTATAAATGTTAAATATAACAAATGTTTTTCAAAGCCCTGTCAACTATTAAATATGAGGGTTTGACTGCATATATACTATATCTGAATCCTGCTTCATCACTTATTTTTTACACCTTAATGTTAAGTTTATTGAATAAGTGAACATCTTACACACTAAGTCACTCATTTCTTTACTGGAGTTTACACTTTAGATGCAAACTGTTAACTCATACATTTTTCTGTTATAGCTTTAGATTAAATCTTTTATAAATGTAAATAAAATTAAGATTTATTTTCTTCTTCTTCAACAATAAGAACACTTAATTATTTTGCTTTTATGTGGCATCAAGTGTTAGCATCAGTTAAACTCTATGAAATATATTTTTTTAAATTGTGATTCAACTTTTATTTTATAATAACACATCTATAAGTGTCCACTTTTTCCTTATAAAAATTAAAATATAAAACATTTTACAGAATTACACTATGTAATTAGTCATCAGAATTCACAATAACTAAAATAAAGGAATAATATTTTCTTTTTCAGCAGCAATATTAATGATATTATAGTAATATAAACTTGTTAGCATTAAAACTAATAAATAATTTAAAGCATAAAGACACACTAAATTATGCACCAAATGCCAATTTTTTCTAATTGGAAAATGTAAAATTAAATACTATATAAATTTTCAAATTAAAAGTGA
Source organism: Maratus speculifer (assembly GCA_964019185.1). Taxonomy (NCBI): domain Eukaryota; kingdom Metazoa; phylum Arthropoda; class Arachnida; order Araneae; family Salticidae; genus Maratus; species Maratus speculifer. The sequence goes on along the minus strand of OZ025289.1, from coordinate 270,839,212 downwards.
ATGAAAAAAAAAAAGGAGTGGAATCATGAAAGAATTCTAATAAATGAATCGAGACAACACAGCTATGGCACAAAGTCCACTATAAAAAATAATCAAAATTTAACTACAAATTAAATACATAAAATAAATAAAAACATAATTATCAATATTAATAACAACAAAAAACTTACTATCAAAATCTACGTCGCCTACAATTTTAGAGTTTCCAGTAGCTGGATCCTTGATTCGAGTAATTCCAACATCAATCACAGCAGCACCTTCTTTTACCATATCAGCAGTAATTAAATTTGGTATACCTGTAGCTACAATCAGAATGTCAGCCATCTTTGTAAATTGCACTAATTGCTCAGCAGGAGTGTATCTATGACATATAGTAACAGTGGCATCCCCTAAATTACCAAAGTTTCACTTAACGTTTTTGCAATTTTTATATCATTATATTCACAAATATACAAAATGATTTTAATAAATTTCTGCAATCTCAAATATTTAATTAGATGTCTATTAAAACAAATGTGTCTTTCCAACTTAATTTAAGAATAAAGTAATTTTAAAGGTAACAAAATAAATTTACTGAGCTAATTGAATATGAAAATACTTTGCTGACTTTTTATTTTACTATAGCTGTTGTAATCAGACTGTAATTCATCAAACTTTTATGTGTAGAATAAGATTAGATATGTCAGATTCCTTACATTTCAAAAGTGGTAAGATCGGCAAATTCTGCAAATCAACCGAATTTCCTTTTAAAAGAAAAACTTCTATAGGGGAAAATAACTTCTTATTTTCTAAAATTCCCCCCCCCTCCTCCTGTCAACAAGCGATTCTATTTCTATTCTAGATACAACCAATTTATGAATTTAAATAAAAGTTAGATGTTTCCATGAAATACATATATCTTTACAGCAAGGAGCCTTTCACAGCTGGCATCTAATTTATCATATCAATGTTATATATATTTAGATTACAAACATCAAAGATAATTAACAAGCAATAAGGACTTTTTTTTAACCTTTTCCCCACTACAAACTGATATATTGGTTCATTGAGCTGTAGATTTCACACCAATAAAAGCATTATTTAAATTAATATAATCTCACAGATATATTCCAATTTTTTTTAAAAAAATATGTTATGACCAATATTGTCACAGCCTATATGCTTATATGTAATGAAACATTTTATATTATGTTGAAAGAATATCATTTTTTAGCATTAAATAATAATAAAAAAAAGCTACAGAGAGAACAACATTATATTTTAGCCTTTTTGCACAGCAATCAGGTGATTAAATTAAGTGGAATATAGTAGTCTAACATAAATAAGAAATACATACTGGAAATGTGCAACATCATTTTATAAGTTCACAAATAATTAGAATCTTTCTTACATTTCTTTAAATAACTTCAAAGTTTTTTTTTATTTTTATTTATTTTTTTTAAGGTGAAAATGAAATACATATTTAAATTGTAATGAAGTTAAAATTTATTTTTTATCCCAATAAAAATAAAAAAAGCCCTTAAAAACATCTGTTTGCCTATTTTTCTACTTATATAAACTGCTATTTTTGGAATATAAAGCAAATGATGTTGTTTTGAAAAAAAGTAAGGATGAGATGGGAATATAAGTATGAATTTTGATGGCAGATTAGGAGAAGTATGCAAAATTTTAAGAAATATACCATCAATAGAAGGGACACAATTTGAAAAAAGTAAATTTCATAGTGGAGGCAAAGAAGAATTGCTTTTTGCACTGCTACCTGCAACATGAAATTACAGCATTTAGCTCTGCAGGTAGTCATAAAAGTGTACATAAAAACACAAAACATTTAGGAATCCAGATGTAAAAGAGAGGATTAAATAAATTTATCCCCCCCCCCATAAATATAATCCTCTTTTAAATTGTAACATTTTTCTTGCAATACAATTAGACAATTTTCAGGTGTCTCTGAAAATAGTAAATGCAAAAATGTAGAATTAGTATAATAACAATGTTTTAACTTTAACCATGCAGGTATTGCTTCCGTTGTCAAAAACTTTTTTTTCAACTAATACATAGTGTAAAATGATAGAGGAAATATCACTGGATAAGATTTTCTGCCCATAGCTAACATCACATATTAAATTTAACTAATATGTAGGGTACAATGATGATTGAATATCATTGGATAGCAATTTTTGTCCATATTTGGTGATGCATACAGAATTTTCATTAAAAGACCATTTGAAATTTCACTTAAATTAAAAATTGTTGATATGCAAGGATAACCAAAGGGATGGATAAGCTACGTGTGAAATTTTCACACGGGTTTACTAATTAATTACAAACAATGATAAAAATATTAATTTGAATTAAAATACGAATCAATCACAGATTCACAGAGATGGCATTTTTGCCAGGACAGTGGCAAAAACTGGAAAAAAATGGCAAATTGTTTGTCTTCAGTGTGTAATAAAATCTATGAACTAATAAGAATAATAATGGTATAAACAATTAAATTTAATAACATATCATTTAATATTTTTATTTAAATTGCTAATTAATAAACATAATTAAATATTTTTACATATTTTAAATCCTTTTAAAATAGATGAGATTCAGTCTAATACATTGGAATTTTTAAAAAAATCATTTTTTAAAGTAATTTGTCAACCATTAATATTTTTTTAATTATCAAAAGCTTTTATATAACTTTGCTACTTTTGTTTTATGTAAATGAGTATTAAAAATATGCAAATATATAAGTATTTGGTACCAAAATATAATTATTTATCTGGTGAAACAAGTCTGTTATAGATTTTAAAAAAGTAATTGAATTTAATTAAAACTTAAACATTGAAAATATCCTGTTATGTCTTGTTAGGAAACTAGAATTTCCCCTTTTCCTCTTACACTCCAAGAAAGGGACAAAAAAATACATTCATTTCGTTTCATAAATTGCACACTCTGTGTAAAAAAAAGGGGCAGTTTTTTTTAATTTACTTAATTGTGATTAATATTTATGGTCTGATTTTTTTTAAGGGTATCATTCTGTACACATCCATTTGTTGTAACATAAAAAATAAATTGCTACAACAGTTTGTAGAAACATGGATTTGGTTAACAATCGCACTGTAAAAAATAGGACAGTTCTGAATTTAATTTAATTTTATAGGATGCTTCTGCTATAAATATGTTAAATAAATATTACTATTTTATTGTTTTTGTCAAAAAAAAAAAAAAAAAAAAAAATATATATATATATATATATATATATATATATATATATATATATATATATATATATATATATCTTTCTTCATTTCTAGACCGATTTTTTTCTAGAATCCCTAAAGGACTTTTAAATTTATTTTTAAATTAACTTTTAAATAATTTTCGAAAAGACGAAGCCATTTGACAATATTTTAAATAATATCCATATGATCCATTTAATTAGAAAAGAGTAAAAATCACCAGATATATTTCTAAATTGTTTAATGTTCGTATAACTTCAATATCAAAGTATCTTGGAAATCCAGAAGATCACAATGCTAAAAATAAAGATAAGAAAACTGAAAACACTGACATCTCGTGATGAAAAAGAAATTATCTAAATATAGAAAAAGATTTCACAATTTCAAAAGTTTAAATACAAGCAGGACTAACACTTACATCACCTCAAACTGTATATAGCTATGTAAAAAGGTAAAATGTCTTAATTTTCAAGAGACAACACAATCCAAGTGGACAAAAATGCTTGTAGCTAACCTCTTAGCATAGGCGAGAGACCACATATCTTGCACCATGTAATAGACTTCTATCATTTACTCAGCTGAGAAAAATGTCAATTTATATGAGCCTGATGGATATCAGTTCTGTTGGCTTTATATCGAGAATGAGGAAGAATTTTATTCCACTCGATATATTGGAGGGAGAAGTTTGAGGGTCTGGTTGGTAGTCAGATTGAAGAACAAATCTAGTCATTTTGAATGGTAGACAGAAACATAAGTATTACATTTAATTGTTGGAATCTGAACTTCTTCTTTATGATACAGAATTGGGTCGAGAATATTGGATAGTTCAAAAAGATAGAGCAGCAATTCACACACATATTAGTATTAAAAATTGGTTCCACAGAAATAAGGTCTGTGTTTCGCCATGACCAGTTGAAAGCTCTGACCTGAACATATTTGAAAACATGTGGGCTACATTAGTTTGTCACATATACAATAATAAATAAAAAGAACATTGCCCAGTTAAACTGATGGCATTGAGCTTAGAGGCTATGCATACTAACTGCACATTACAGCATTACATTTTCAAAGGTTAATTCCTATCGGAAAAAAAAGGAGGGGAAACAGCTCCCCTTTCCCCTTTTTATACTCAATTATTGAACCCCCTAAACTAATCAGGGACATGCTTTATCATATAAAAAATCTATATCCAAAATTCAGAGCAAATTGGAAAATTCTTAATAAAAACTGATTTATATAATTTAAGAGGAGTTATCCACCTCCCCCTCTTTTATAAATAACCATTAAACTTCCAAAACTATTCAGAGATTTGAACAAAATCTGATTATTCTGCATGAAAAACCCATTTATATAAATTAAGGGGAAGGGCATTAGAACTCCCATTCCCCCTGTTTATAATTATACAATGAACACCTAATACCAATCACAAAGGCACCTCATTAGAATGACCTTATACCTAAATTTTGAATGAAAACTGATAATTCTGCATGAAAAACCCATTTATATCAATTAAGAGGAAGGGCATGAGCCCCCCGTTCCCCCCCTCTTATACATATCAAATGAACTCCAAAAACTAATGAGGAAGAGCCTTATCAGGATATACCTATCTACAAAATTTCAAGTGGATGGGATATTTTTATCATGAGTTATCGTGTTACGCACGCACGCACACATGCACAAATGAACATAAATAGATACAGAACGGGTGGGCATATAAGCTCTCAGGCTATGATAGCCTGTGAGCGAAAAACAGTATAAATTTTCTTGTTGAAATTCGGAATGCACTTAATGAGGTTTGTGGCAGTTTTTACCAAAGTGAAATGTAAGCACTCTATAATTCAATGCCAAACAGAGTCTTTCAAGTCATAAAGGTGTTTGGAAAGAAAATTTCTTACTAATGCTTTAATTTTCATGTAAAATACTTATGTGTTCTATTTTTTTTTACAGTGTTTCATGTAAGTAACGGAAAATACGTTATGAAAATCAAATTATCTCCATAATTTATTTTTGATTACTACGATTTTATATTCATTTAGTTGTAAAACATAATGCAAGTAAAGAATTTTGCTTAGTTGTGAAATTAATTAGTTGTGCGTTTCTTAGAAAGACGCCCAGTGTCCTACTTATTTTACACAGTGTAATTATACTTATTTAACTTAATTCAAAAATAAATTTAGAATATTAATTTTTTTAACAAAGTACTAAGTTTTTTTTTCTTTTATGACATATTTCTCCTTTTCTAGGATTTTTTTTTATTTATTTACAACCTATTTTTGCCACCACTTTGGCAAAAACCTATTTTTGCTGGGACGATTTTAACCAGGTTTTTTCCACCTATGGCAAAAACTTGTCAGCCCTGCAGATTCATATTAGAGTTTCCAGATACTTTAATTAACCCTTGACTGCTCTTAGTAGTCTCATGGACCACTGCTTTTTCTGTAATCATCATAGTTTAACTTTTAGTTTAAATATAGATATTTATGAAATTTTGTTTCATTTGGAGTTTTAGTACTACTACAAAAAGGCTTCTTAGTAGATGAATTTTAATCATAACAATTCTGTAGATAAAGTTTTGTACAGAAGTATGTAAGCATTTATTGAGTATTTTATGAGAGTCTTTTATTCATCTTACAGTAAGCAATCTCAGAAACGAACCTCACTCATCTTACAATAAATTCAGAGATCACTCACAGTGGATGGTCGAATTTCTATTTTGAAAGCAATTACAAAAAATTAGGATATTTTACAACATATTGAAAAAAAACTGACACAATAAGAGGCTAAAGATAGATTTTTGCTAATGTTTCTTATTTCTTATTGATTCTTATTTCTTATGTTTCTTATTTATTATTTCTTCCAAATCACTAATGTTGCTCAAATGCAGTGAGAACCCTGGCTATAAATAAGAAAATAATTTATATACATTTATACAATAAAACTTTAGATAACCAACAAAGTTTGGATTTTGAACATTATCGAATTTGTATTTACAAATACAATTATGATTTTCTTAAAATAATTCTAAAATTTTGCTGTTTTTGTTAAAAAAATACAATAAATGGGAAGGATAATGATCAATTATAATCATTGTTAGGTTATTTTCGATGATAAATAAGTTTCAGATTAGTTACTAAACATTTGAAATAAAATATTTGAAAATTTATGTAAAAAGTAAAGAAATACAGAAAATATTTGGAATTAATATACAAATTCAATCAAACCTATATAAGCTTAAAAACAAAATTAAAGAAGGATAGATGAAATTAAATTTGAAAGACAAAAACAGATGTGTATAAATGAAAACATTAAAAAAAGGAAAGATTTAATGATACACATTTAAAAAATATACAAAATACAACTTGTTAAACAATACCTGCTTTAGTTTCCCCAATTCCATCAGCATGAAGTAAAACAGCCATTGGCATTCCAACATTTTTTGACCTTCCACACACAACAGCATTTTTACCAAATGTTTCAATACCTATGAATTTAGAATAAATAATGCACCAAAAGAATATCACATATTTTCATTTACACAAATTTAGTTATTAAAAAAGAAAACATGTATAATTATAAGATGTTTTCTACAAAACTGTAACATATAAAACTAGACAAGGGAAATTTTGAAAATAATTCAGTTGAATTATATGAAAACTTTATCTTCAGAATTTCTAGACAAGAAAAAAATATGCATTTTTTTTAATGTTGTTTTTTCTTTTTTTCTCTCTGTTTATAATATTTTGTCTATACATTCACATTAAAAGTATGATTTGTATTATTTTTGAATTTTTTCCTTCAAAGTGTAGAAACAGAAGATGACTGCTAATCTGCACAGTTTGGTTCCAAATAATTTGTGGGTTTGAGATTTTTTCCAGATTGCATGTCATGTCTATTTAATCTTTCTTTATGTATGACTTATATATATATGGTCAAATTTGAATTTTTAATGCTTAAAAATAATATACTTCATAGATCATTACATGGATTTAAGTATGTAGTAATACACCCACATTTCATTATGAATTACAATGTGACTAAGAAACTCATCAGTATGGAATCAACATACACTTTAATAAGAAAGTAGAATAATTTGATTTTGAAAAAACAGCAGTGAAAATAATTGATATCTTAAAGTCTTTCTTACTTATAAAATTGAACATAATGGAGAAACCATGGATTTAATCCACTTCAGTGTTCTCATGAATGTTTAATAAGAAACAAAAACAAAATCTGGATCTTTTATAAACAGGACAGGAGGGTGAAAAAACAAGCTTTAAAATGTACTTGGTAATGAAAGTGGGTGTCATTTGCAAATAGAAAAAACAAATGACAATAATAAATTTACAATTTTTTATTACTGCTGACTGAATTAATTTTAATACCTAAATGTTAATTATTCTTCTAAGATAGTTTTATTGTTTGGGTGCAAGGTATATAAAAAAAAAAAAAACTAATTCTGGAAAAACCAGAAGACTAGTCAAATATGGTGACAATATGGTAAGCAATGACAAGGAATTTCTTTTAATATATTGAAAAATTTTTTCCATAGAAAACATTATGCATAATAATTAAAAGATAACTGGGAAGGAAACATATATTAAATTCATTAATTACAAAAGTTTATGCTAACCTAAAAAGTTATCTTTAATGCATCAACATATGACAGTCATACATATATCATTAGAAATAATATGAATTACCAGTTCTTCTTAACAATTCCATTATGCCTAGTGGAGTACATGGAATAAGTGATTTCATATCAAGGCAAAAGCGACCCACATTCACCACATGAAAACCATCTACATCCTTATGTGGAGCTATTGCATTACAAATTCTTCGCTCATTCATGTGATTTGGCAAAGAGAGTTGTACAAGTATACCATCCACATTCGAATCATCATTAAGGTTTCTAATGATATTGAGGACTTCTTCTTCTGATGTTTTTGCTGAACGATAGATTGTCTCACTTGAAATACCTATGTAAGTTTTAGAAAAGTTACATAAACGTAAAATGGCAAACAAAATTTTTATTTTATAACAACTAAATAATTAAGTGGACTCGGTAAATACCTTTTAAACTAATTTTTTTTATTTGAGTATTTTCTAATATTTTTTTGAAGTATTATCACACGTTTTTATGAAGAAAAAACACAATTATTGTGGTTAACATTAAAAAACTTTAAAACTCTACTTCTACAAATGTTGAAACTTTTTTGGCGATATGTTCTGTAACAATATGGATCATATTTTCAGAAAAGGTTATTTAGTTCTTGAAATATAAAAAGTGTCATGAAATATGTAAAGAGGACTATTTACTTAACATTTTTATTTTTTTTAAAAAAACTATTTACATTATTGAAAATATGATTCTTAATGTTATAAAATACACCTTAAGGGAGGAAGGGGAGGGAAAAGTGAATTGAAGTTTCAACATTTTGATCATACTGACATACTGAAGAAAAAAAAAAATGCAAACCAAGAAAAATCCTTTAAAGTGATACTCATTTCATTTAAAGTGAAATGAATACAATAAAATGCATTTTTAACAGATTTACAATTACCCTATCTTTATGTAAATTTACCATAATACACTTACAATCTTCAAATTCATTTTAAGCAAAAAATTCAGAAACATTATTAACATGTTTTGCCAAATAAAGAGTACAAAATTCTCAGAAATAAAATACGAACATAATTATAAGATATTTTTTAGTCACAACCAATAGAAGAATTAAATTTCAAGCAGAAGTTTGTGGTAATTTTTAAAAATTTATAAACTTAAAAAAATACATAAACTGTTCACTTAATAACCAGAGTAGTTGAAATTAATATATATATATATCTTTTTTTATTACTCTTATTGTAATATCTCATACTTAATATATTTCAGTCTCCAATCTTAACATCATGGATGCAAGAAGTTCATCTAAGTCAAGACTGACATCTTTCTTTTCAGAGTATTAAAAATAACTAAATGAAACAAGGATAGAAGATTTCTAAGCCTTGCATTGTGGCTAAAAATTGATCTCTTACAATAAAAGAAAGTGATTAAATGTTCTTGAAGGTAAAACTGCTATTATTTACGTATATAAAGTAAAATTTAAAGTTAGTCAAAAATTTCTTCAAGACTGAAATCAGTCCTGAGACTGAAGGTCTTGCACCCATGACTTACATATATATATATGTGGGAGCGATTCTTTCTCCAACAGCCAAGTATCATGTCTTGTAAGGTTCTTCATATCGCAACTCTGATAGAAAAGGTCTTTAGAAAGCAGACGATTTTCTGAAAAAACTCCATTCAGACGAAAAGCCGAAGAAAAAGGAAATGAACGGAAGAGATCGTTGGATGGAATGTGGCGAGAGTTGGGGTTGACTTTAGAAGAATGTTGATTAAGATGACGCGATTAAGATGTTTTAATTAAAGTTTCCTTTTGAATGTTCGAATTATAAATATTAATATGTAAATATCTTTATTGTAAATATTAACGTTTAATATAAGTCATTTAAAAGTTTAAAAACGGTGTCAGAATTTAATTTACCTCCGAGTTTATTTACTTATGTGTTCGAAAGAACTTTTATAAGAAGAATCTCCATAAATTTTGGTGTCAGAACCGAGACAAACGAACGCCCACAGAGAAGAAATATATATATACTTTAAATAATCTGGAAGCCGTTATTATTTAGAATTGTGATGGAATCCTTGCTGGAAATTATTATGAGGAAATCTTTTTTGAATATATGTTTAATGATATGAAGCTGTTGGATACTGCGACAACAATGCTGTTTAAATGTGTGAAGCTGAGCATCTGATTATGAAGTGAGTTTATTATTTCATTTTTCTTTTCAATAATGGAAAAATTAGTTGATTTAAAGGAATTAGAGTTTTCTTTGAAAACTGAAAAATCAGCTAGTATTAAGATATTGCACAAATTAATTTTTGGAGAAATCGGTGACAGAAATAATCGACGTAGAATTCGGAATTTTACTGGGTTTACGTTTGAAGTAGATTCCGATGAATATCAAACTAAATTCAAAGAAATTAAAGATAATTTTTCTGTTAACGACTTAATTACCATTTGCAATGTTTTGTGTATAAATAATTCGGGAACTTTTGATGAAATTGCTGCCAGAATAATTTCTAGTTTATGTGATTTTAATATTTTAAAAATTAATATGATAGCCGATGTAGGTACTCTTAGTGATGACGAAAGTGTTGATGAATTTAATGATGATTTACAAGATAAAACTAAAAATATTTCAACTGTTTTTGAGAATAATATGAGAAATGATTCTGGTAGTTCTAATTGAGAAAGTAATGAAAATCAGAAAATTCTAATTCCTGATTATGTTATTAAACCAAGCATTTCTATTAATGATATTGAAAGTATGATTACAATGTTTGAAGGTACTCAAGTACAAAATATTAATAAATGGATTGCCGATTTTGAAGATATTGTTTCATTATTTAACGTTAGTGATTTGCACAAATTGATTTTGGCTAAATGCCGTATGACAGGCAAAGCAAAATTATTTCTTGAAAGTGAAACAAATATTAATTCGTGGTCTAAATTAAAAGCCCTACTCATATCTGAATTTGCTCAAACGTGCAATTCAGCTGAATTACACGAATTGCTGTCCAAAAGAAAAATTAGACCACATGAATCGTTAGATGAATATTTTTTAAATATGAAACAATTATGCTCAAAAGGCAATATTGAAGATTCTGCCCTTATTCAGTATGTAATAAATGGAGTTAATGACCCCATTTCTAAAAAATCTTTTTTGTATGGTTGTCCCAATATTGCTGAATTTAAACAAAAATTAAAGATTTATGAAAAAATAAGATCGGAGTATGAAAATGCAAAATTTCATAAATATGAAGGAGCTAAGCCTAAAATTAAATCCGAAGTTGAAGTTAAGAACAAATTTAAGCCTGTAAAGCCAAATATGCGTTATTTTAATTGTGGCGGGAATAATCATAAGAGTATTAACTGTGTAAATAAAGATAAAGGGCCGCTTTGTTTTGCTTGTAACGCTTATGGTCATAAATCATTTCAATGTAATAAATCTAAAGATACAAGTGTTAAAAATGCTCAGTCACAAGTAAACATTATTACATCCCAAGATTTAATTCTGAAAGAGATAAAGCTTTATTCTTTGCGTTTAATCTCTTTAATAGATACTGGTAGCCAAAAGACTTTGTTAAAGAAAAGTATTTATGATAATTTGAAGAACTTTGTAGAATTAAAACCTACGAGTATCTCTTTGACCGGTCTAGGAAAAGCCTCAATTAAACCAGAAGGTTGTTTCAATTCAGAAATCGAAGTAGATGGTTCAAAATTTAAAGTTACTATTTTTGTCGTTAAGGACAGTTGCATTAATTTCGATTTAATTATTGGCACTGATGTTATTCATCAAGGTACATTAACTATTTCTGAGAATAAAGTGAAACTGTTTAAAGCTGAAGTTCAGTCTAATGACTTTTTAGTTAATATTGTAAATGTTTTGGATGAGCCTAAAATTGATTTAACTCACATTGCTGACAAAAAATTACGTTCAGAGTTATACTCTTTAATTGAAAATTATGTACCAATTAAAACTAAAACAGTAGATGTTACAATGAAAATTAATTTAACTGACAAAATCCCAGTTTGTTCTTCTCCTCGAAGATTACCGCCATGCGAGAAAAAAATAGCCGAAAACCAAATTGAGGAGTGGCTAGCTCAGGGAATAATTCGAGAAAGTTCTTCTAATTTTTCTTCGCTGGTTGTGTTAGTAAAGAAAAAAGATAACACAATGAGACTTTGTGTTGATTACAGATGTCTTAACAAAAAGACAGTACGTGAGCATTTCCCCTTGCCAGTTATTGATGATGTAATAGACCAATTACATTCTGCCGAAGTATTTACCACCATAGATTTGAAAAACGGTTTCTTTCATGTAGATGTTGAACAAGACTCGCGGAAATACACCTCGTTTGTTACTCATGAAGGACAATACGAATTTTTGAAATGTCCATTCGGGTTGACCAATAGCCCTAGTGTTTTTCAAAAGTATATTTATAATGTATTTCAAAACCTATTAAAAGATCCCATTGTTGTCATTTATATGGATGATTTAATAATACCTGCTAAAAACGAAGCTGAAGGTCTAGAAAAATTAAAACTTGTACTCGAAACTGCATCGGAATATGGATTAGAATTAAATCTTAAAAAATGCAATTTTTTGAAGCGTGAAATTGATTTCTTGGGGTATAGAATCATAAATGGTAAATTGTATCCCTCTCCACTGAAGACTAAAGCAGTAATAAATTTTCCCGAACCAAAGTGTACCAAAGATGTTCAAAGTTATTTAGGATTGACAGGATACTTTCGAAAATTTATAAGAAATTATTCGGTTATAGCTAAACCGTTAAGTGACCTGCTAAGAAAAGATTCAAAATTTAAATTCGATATAGAAGAACAAAGAGCTTTTAATGAACTCAAACGTATTTTGTCGTCAGAACCAGTACTTTTAATTTACAATCCCAAAAATGCGACCGAAATCCATTGTGATGCCAGTATTGATGGCTATGGAGCTGTTTTAATGCAACAATCTCCAGTAGATAATCAATTTCATCCAGTTTATTTCGCAAGTAAAAAAACCACCGAAGCTGAACGGAAGTACACTAGTTACGAATTAGAAGTTTTAGCTGTAATTGAAGCCCTGAAAAAGTTTAGAGTATATGTGCTAGGTATCCCATTTAAAATTGTAACCGATTGTAATGCATTTAAAATGACTACGGATAAAAAAGAAATGAGTACAAAAATAGCTAGATGGGCAATAATGTTATCCGATTTTGATTATGTTATTGAACATAGACAGGGTAGCAGTATGAGACATGTCGATGCATTAAGTAGGTATCCTATTTGTATGGTAATCCAAGATAGCTTAACTTTAAAAATTATCCAAGCTCAAGAAACCGATGACCATATTAAAACAATAAAAGAAATCCTAAAGGTGAAATCTTATGATGATTATCTAGTTAAAAATGATGTTCTTTATAAATGTGTTAATGGTAATGATTTATTAGTTGTACCGGAAGACATGCAAATGAATATAATCAAGGCCGCTCACGAAAAAGGTCATTACGCAGTTGCAAGAACAGAGAAAAGTTTAGAAAATGATTTTTACATCCCTAAAGTTAAACAAAAAATTGAGAAATGTATAGCAAATTGTGTTCCCTGTATTTTAGTTAATAGAAAATGTGGTAAACAAGAAGGCTTACTTCACCCAATAGAAAAAGAAGAAACTCCATTACATACGTACCATGTTGATCACTTAGGTCCATTAGAAAGCGCTAATAAAAATTACAAACATATCCTTTCGGTCATTGACGCATTCACAAAATTTGTTTGGTTGTATCCCACAAAATCTACCGATGCTGCCGAAGTAATTTCTAAATTAGAAATCCAAAAATCTATCTTTGGAAATCCAGTTCAAATTATATCAGATAAAGGTCCTGCATTTACCTCTAAAGCTTTTGAAGATTATTGCATCAATGAAAATATTAAACATATCCCGATTACCACTGGATTACCCAGGTCTAATGGCCAAGTTGAGCGTCTAAATTCTGTCATAATATCTGTTCTGTCTAAATTGTCTGTCGATAATCCTAAAAAATGGTATACACATGTAAGCAACGTCCAACAGGTGATAAATTCGACTTTTCAGAGAAGTATAAGCACAACTCCTTTTGAATTGATGTTTGGTACTAAAATGAAACTAAAAAATAACATTGAAACTACTAGTCTTCTGAATGCTGAAATACAATCTGATTTTACAAATAATCACGAAGATATGAGAAAAAATGCTAAAAAACAGATTTTAAAAGTCCAAGAAGAGAACCGTAAAACTTACAACCTCAGACGAAAGAAAGCTAACAAATTTAAGATTAATGATGTGGTTGCTATAAAACGCACACAACAAGGTCCAGGTTTGAAGTTAAAACCAAAATATTTAGGTCTGTACAAAGTCATAAAAGTAAAAAATAATGACACCTACGATGTAAAGAAACTTGGATTCAACGAAGGACCCATGGTCACCAGTACATGTGCAGAGTACATGAAGCCGTGGACGGACGAAGCTTGAAAAAAAAAAAAAGAATTTCACCGATTGTGACACTATACCAACTATGACAAACCTCTGGACTGACAACTAATAGAATTTTAACTTTATTCTCGAAAAGACGAAAAGACGTAAGGTAAAAGAAGATGAAAAGACGTATGAAAGAAGACGAAAAGACGTAAGATAAAAGAAGACGGAAGACGTAAGAAAGAAAAGACGAAAAGACGTAAGGTAATAGAAGATGAAAAGACGTATGAAAGAAGAAGACGAAAAGACGTAAGATAAAAGAAGATGAAAGGACGTAAGAAAGAGAAGATGAAAAGACGCGAAAAAAAAATATATATGAATTTTTTCAAGAAATAATCTAAGCTTTGATAAACAATTTGAATAATGACTTCTTTTTTTCAATTAAGACTTTGGATGCTGCTGTGTTTTTTTTTTTCTTTATCTTTCCAGATGATCCAACTGCTGCTGCCTCCAAAGGGACGAGCATTCGAGGACGAAAGCCTAGTCAGGACGGCCGTTGTGGGAGCGATTCTTTCTCCAACAGCCAAGTATCATGTTTTGTAAGGTTCTTCATATCGCAACTCTGATAGAAAAGGTCTTTAGAAAGCAGACGATTTTCTGAAAAAACTCCATTCAGACAAAAAGCCGAAGAAAAAGGAAATGAACGGAAGAGATCGTTGGATGGAATGTGGCGAGAGTTGGGGTTGACTTTAGAAGAATGTTGATTAAGATGACGCGATTAAGATGTTTTAATTAAAGTTTCCTTTTGAATGTTCGAATTGTAAATATTAATATGTAAATATCTTTATTGTAAATATTAACGTTTAATATAAGTCATTTAAAAGTTTAAAAACGGTGTCAGAATTTAATTTACCTCCGAGTTTATTTACTTATGTGTTCAAAAGAACTTTTATAAGAAGAATCTCCATATATATATATATATATATATATTAAAGCATAGCACGGTAGTGCTATGCTTTATTTATTTCCAGTGTGACTCCGTAATGTTATTTTAATACGGAATTTAACATTGAACGAGTTATTTACTAGACATTTTCCCACTTTTGTATGCGCTTCCACAAATTTTCTTCAAAGGATCTAATTGTTTAAAAAATAATTCCCTCCAATCAAAAAAATATACAGAGGTCAATGGACATATTTCCTATAGCAATTAATCATTTTTACGTGATAAATATAAATAAAAGTGATTTTTTTTCTTTTGTAAGAATTAAAAATGGTATATTTACGACGTCATAATAGATATAAAACGGAGATTTGCAAACATTTCGTACAAATACAAGAATCGTCAACAGAAAGCAAAATGAAGCATGATTTTTAAAATAAAAGGACATTTTCAAACATTGATCAAGAAGCTTCTAACAGAAGAAATATAGAAAATAAGTAAACTAAACTTTTTTCTACCTACTGTCTCTGCAAAATAATAGAAAATAAGTTATGTATATATATGTAACTGGTATTTGAAAGCGAGTTTTTTAACACATTGGCATAAAAAAAAAAAAAAAAAAAAAAAAAAAAAAAAAATTGTACCAAACCCAGTGCATATATGACATTTGCGCCGGGATTTCGTACTTACACCACATTTTAAAAAAATTTTTCATCTTATATGTTCGAAGAAAATCAAAATAAATTTAGGTGAATAAAATTTTTCAAAAATAATAGTGTTTGATAATAATAGTATTTCATCCTTGGTATGTAACGAAACTAGTAAATCTGCAGAACTGGGTCTTCAAACATAGCAATTTTTTAAGGCTAAACCGCAAGAATCGTCAACTACTTGGTATAAGACTTTTCGGCACTGCAATAAATTCGCCAATTCTATCAACCTAAATATTCAAATCCAATGTAAACAAGTATAAACAATGTTTACAAATATATTTTTTTAATTCCCGATTTGGTAATTTTTTTAAATCGTGCCTAAATTTTTAATATTACAAATAATTAATCATTGGATAAAATCAATTTTAAATCAACGGTACTACTTGGTTATCCCGTCGACTAAAAAACTATCGCCAAACTATAAGATAAAATGCCAGTAATGGATGATCGTGAATGTCACATTCAATGACATTAAATACCTATACGTATTTAGAGATGTCATCAAATGATTTTATTTCCACTTTTTACTAGTGTTTTACCCATTTATTTGTACTTTTGTTATAAAAAATGCCAATATGTATAATTTGGCTATTAGTTTGGCAACTTATATAATTTGGCGAAATTGGTTGAAGGGATAACCAAGTACCGAATTAACTTGTATTAAATTCATTATTCCGATGATTTTAATATGATAAAATACTACACGATTTAATTTTTAAAATATCGCAAAGAGTTTCTGTTGAAAAATAGCTGTTTTTTATACTTTAAGTTAATATTTTTATGGCACTAC
This sequence comes from Maratus speculifer, assembly GCA_964019185.1. Lineage (NCBI taxonomy): Eukaryota > Metazoa > Arthropoda > Arachnida > Araneae > Salticidae > Maratus > Maratus speculifer. The sequence goes on along the minus strand of OZ025289.1, from coordinate 270,822,460 downwards.
TAGGTTATCCCGTCGACCAAAAAATTATCGCCAAACTATAAGATTAAATGCCAATAATGGATGATCGTTAATGTCACTTCAATAACATTAAATACGATTCACATGTTTAAAATGTCATCAAGTGATTTTTATTTCGACTTTTTATTTGTATTTTTATTAATAATCTACTAATTATTTGCTTTTTCGTTATTTAAAATACAAATTATGTCAACATGTATAATTCAGCTATTAGTTTCGCGATTTGTAGAATTTGGCAAAATTGGTCGATGGGATAATAGAGTAGTACCATTTTTATAAAATTGTTGATAATATCTATCACTCACTATCTCTATGAGTTAATAAAATTTAAGCGCATTTGGAATATTCATAATGCGTCACCCTTATGCACAGATATCTGATACTTACCATGTTGGCACAGTTTTTTCTGACGCCAATTTGGCGAAAATTTCGTTTTCAAATACATATCACATATATATATTTTAATTATTTTCTAATATTTAAAAAGGAAAATAAAGATAAATAAAAAAAAGTTTATTAATAACTATAGAATAAATGATCTACATATTTTTTTTAAATAAAAGTAATAGAAAATAAACAATTTATTAGTAAAATAAACAACGATAGCCAGGTTAGCATGTGAGGCATATAATATCCATTTTGTTCCAATCGCGCCAATGTATTGCATATATGACATCTATCCCTAACTTTTCTACGCTGAACCCTGCCCAGAGCTCCGATAGCGGTTTGAAGTTCTGTCGATGTTAAATTTCAATTTTGGGCATAATTTCAATTCAAACATTGATTTATTTATCAAGAAGCTTCTAAGTGAAGAAATACAGAAAATAAACATGACGTAATACAAAAAATAAAAATAAATACATTTTATTGATAGTATGTCTTGAGGTATTGTTGGAGAATATTATATTGTCTAGAGGTGAATGTATAGAATTATACTAGACATTTATGACCTCATATTGGAAATGAAACAGAGATTTTGATATATTTGGTATCAAGACAGGAAGCATGTACAGAATTCAGTTCTAGATGTAAAAAAAAAAAGTTAACAATTTGGAAATGGATCAATGAAAATCTGTGCAAAACCCAATGGGGAAATGAAAATCTAACGTAGATACCACGGATATAGATAGAGTTTTTAATTGGGGATGGTTTTGGAGTCTAGGTATCATGATCGGTATAGATCTGGAAAAATAAATCAGAAATTCCTACGTAGGGGAAAACGTAATAATTAGTATTTCATCAAATAAAATTTTGTTCAAAAAACTAATTTAACTTTGAGGCCCTTTCACAGTTTTGCAGAACTGCTAAATTGTAATTAAAGTGCTTCAACACTCGCTCATCCTGCTTGCACATATGAAGCCAACATGATGTTTAGTCTTGAATTAGTTATACACTCAAATTTTTCATCACCATATTCTTTTTTAGCATAAAATGGAGCTATTGCAACAATTTAATAAGAAACATGGAACTTACAATGTGAATATGCACTAATATATTTTTTGAGTCAGAGGAAGCGAGAAAAATATGAGCACCTCAGACGTTCTCTTGAGCGTAATTGTAATACGATATCACATAAAGGAAGTCCTGATGATGGTACCCTCAGTTCATTTTGAAATGAGCTCATCTGAATGCAGTAATTATTAAAAAACTTGAGATATTAAACAAAAACATAATTTGCAGAACAAATTAAAAAAACAAAATTTATTTCCTGCTCTATTTAAGCCCGAGAAGGGACAGATATTAAGATATTTGATTTATTTATTTCTACATTTAATATTAAATTTTTGTATCAAATAATTTAAATTATGTGAACATTAAAAAAATAAAAATGAAATTCAAACAATATGATACTTAAAAACCCTAAATCTTAGATACCGTTCAAACGAAATTGAAATAAATCTTAGACTTTTTTTCCAAACTTAACTTGCAAATATTTGTTTTGCAGATTTTGTATAATGTTTACGGTAGGTATAGATAAAAAGAATAGACACATCTAAAAAGCAAATGTTCAGAAAAAGTCTAAGATTTATTTCGATTTCGTTTGAACGGTATCTAAGATTTAGGGTTTTTAAGTATCATATTGTTTGAATTTCATTTTTATTTTTTTAATGTTCACATAATTTAAATTATTTGATACAAAAATTTAATACTAAATGTAGAAATAAATAAATCAAATATCTTAATATCTGTCCTTTCTCGGGCTTAAATAGAGCAGGAAATAAATTTTGTTTTTTTAATTTGTTCTGCAAATTATGTTTTTGTTTAATTTTTTTTTTTTTACTTTTATTCTTAGATGTAAAATCATAAATATACATCTATCTTATACAACATTAACAACTTTTTTGGTAACTTTGGATCCTTTACCCTCTCTTATAATATCATTCATTAAAATTGATCCCTCTAATAATATTAACAGTATCTAAGAATCTTTTTTATTTTTTTAAATTTTACTTTTTATACATTTGCAGTGATATGCAGATATAAATAAACATTTATAGCTCAAATACTTTACTAATTCAAATGAAGAGAAGAATTCAATAAATATCACAATTATAGATTATAACTTTAGATGAAATAACGTTATATATAGTTACTGTACAAAAATATTTGTTAATAGCATATTGGCTTAGAGTGAATACTAAATATATACAGTTACAAAAGACATGTTTTTAAAAATTTTGTTTTTTAGACTTCAGAGTCATTCACTTGGTTCATCACAAATAGCTTGTTGAATGACACATTTAAGGAATCCATTCTAGTGAGAAGATTCAAATATACATGTATTTTTAAGAGTTATATACATTAAAAAAATATGTATATATTCCTCTGATATTACCAGTACAAAATTATCTTTAACAGATTTATGATAAAGAAAAAATATTTTTTCACATTTTATAAAATTATAATATTAAACACAGAAATAACCCCTTTCATACACAACTAAATTCTTTTCATGACTGGAGTGCCTTTTCAAGACTGGAGTTATTGTAACATAAATGACACAAAATGTTACTAGCATTTGAAAAGAATATGCAAAAATGTTAAACATAACAATAATAAAAGTTACTATTTATTTCAAAAATTTAAAAAACTCCAAAAGTATCATAGTTAATTATCATTTGATGAAATAATACAACATTTAAATATTAATTACTGTCTTTTATAGATAGTTATTTTGTGGAGGTCAATAAGCCAATATGAGAGAGATTAATTTTGTATATTTGAATCATTGGTACAAAATAGTATTCACTGAAGCATGTAATCTAAAGTTTTCTTTTCATGCAGTTTAATAAATTAGCAGAAATAATCATGAAAATTATTAGACAGTTAAAACACATTTTATGTTTTGCTCTTCTTTAAACAAATCCATCTTTTCAATTTATCAGAATATCACGGCTTTTTTTAAGGTATATTTTTTAAAGAAAATTGAAAAATGTCTTTGTTATGTCTGATTGTACTGACCAATGACCAGTGGGGAAGAAAGTTAATTTTGACCTACAGTTCCATGAATATTAAAATAGCCTGCATAAAATGAAAAACCAAATAAAAGAAGGCAAAAGTAACTTTATTAAAAATGTGTATTTGACAAAAGAATAATATTAAAATAGTTACCAGTTTTCTTTGCAGCTTTTAATTTGTTATTCACATACACTGCACTCGCTGGATTGTCTCCTACAAGAAGAACGCTAAGATGAGGACCTCGGTTGCCTTTAGCTAACCATTTCTGAATGTCATATTTTATTTCAGTCTGTATCTGTGCAGCAATTCTCTTTCCATCAATAATCTTGGATTTATATTTATAACTACAAATATAAAAAGAATTTTAGAAATTACTTAACTAGTTAAATATGCTAAAACAATTCTTTTTTCAAATAATTGTATGCATAACTAGTAAAGGAATTTCTATTTAAGCAGTCAAAATGTACTAATATTTGTGCATCCATTAATATAAAGTGACATCGAATAATCTTACATTACATTAACTGATCAGGCATAAAAGTGGGAAATGAGAAAAAAGGTGGAAATTTTTTTCCATCTATTACAGTGGTGCTAAAATCTTATAATTTAAACAGCTACTTATAAAATAAAATTAAATGTAACTGCGCGTATGATTGCTTTTTTTTTTTCTTCACTTAAAAAGCAGGAGCAATACTAAAGATGTAAATCCAAATATATCTGATCAACTTATGTGAAGCACAGTTATTAATTTAAAAAACAAACAGTATTCTTAAGGGTTTAGCTTTAAATCCCTCCCTCCATCTTTTTGCTTTTTTAAGAAGAGAGAGAGTGAAAAAAAAAAAAAAAAAAGATCTTGCTCAATTGGTCTCTGCTTCAAAAATACATCTCAAAAAAGGTATCATGGGAATAATTCAAAAATGTTGTATAAATAGTGCAAAATATTCTACACCAAAAAGAAACTTATTTCCACTTTGAATTTCTAAAGCTTAAAAAAAATTCATTCTCGAAAGACACTTTAAATAACTTTATTTACATGATTTTCAATTACTTATATGATATAAGCTCAGCTTTCATTTTATGTCTTTTTTGAACAATAATTCAAGACTTAACTCTAAAGGTTTGATTAGACAAAATGTCCCATTACTACAGCCCCCCCCCCCTCCCAATTACCCTTCCAAAATTTTCTTTGCATTTTTGCACCAATCCAGATAATGTCCAAAATTGCTTTTAAAAAAGGTGGAATTCCTCCTTTAGGTGTAACTCTTTCATGCCTGAATGTTAATAAAAACAATTGCTAATAAATAACTAATAAAATATTTTTAAAAATTATGAATTTGCATTTTTAAAATACACCACACATATATTTTTACATAACTGATGCTTTAATAAATTTGTTCCTGTTTAATTTAACAGAAAATATTGAAACATAAGGATACAAAGAATTGTTTTTTTAGACATAATCGTTAAAAAACAACAAAAAAACTTGCATTTTCAATGTTGGTAGTGTGAAGCAAATCTATAACTGAAAATATTACACTGAACTGTAGGGCAGAGCCTGGGACCTCTGCCCTACATCCCCATTACATAAAAAACTGGAACCACTAATGAAAAACAAACATGGCAGCAATGGGCAAAAATTTTAAATTATAATTACTTTATTTAAAAAAAAAAAAATAAATAATACTATATTCTAGAACTTAAGGTAAAAAATTAAAAGTTAATAAAAATTTATAAATTCTGATATTAAATGAAAGTGATTAAAAGTTAATAAATTTAACATAGAGTTTTAAACAGGTCATATGTCTATCTCAGCGACACACCCCCTGCATCCTACTGGCATAGTGTCTATTGGAAATATGGCCTTGAAAAAGGCTCCTCGACACTACCAGTTATGGAGCAGGGAGATGTGTACACTTTAACAACATACGAAGAAACTGAAATCATTTTATCATGATTGCAATAACATGACAAACATCATTTTCACTTATGCTTTTTTTTTTTCATTGTTACTGAGATCAAAAATTCACAATTAAGACAACTTTATTAAATTCAGACTAAGAAACATTATGCAACTTTAATTATATAATAGAGAGTAAAAAAAATTGGCAAACATATAAGTATACTTACATATTTCTTAAAATGCTATTAAGGTGCAACACTAGGCACAGAAAAAGACCCGGATGATAATGTAAAGTCTATGGGGGTACTCTTTTCAAATATCTCGCCCAAATTTTAATATTTTTACATGATTTTTTTGGACAAGATAGTTGAGGATGATCCACAACAGGCCTAGTTTTTACTTTTTCAGTTTTGGTTTCAGTTTAATTACTTAACTTTTGAAACCAGTTCTGAAATTGAAACTATTGTAATATAAAAAATATATCAGCAAAATCAAAAAAGTAAAAACTAGGTCGGTTGTAGATCATCCTCAGCTATCTTGTGCAAAAAAATCATGTAAAAATATTAAAATTGTAGCGAGATATTTGAAAAGAACACTCCCATAGACTTTACATTATCATCTGGGTCTTTTTCTGTGCCTAGTGTGGGGCCTTAAACCTGAAATAAAGTTTCACTTACAATTATGTATTAATTTGTTTTTCTATATAAAATAATTTTGCAAATAGTTTTAAAGACATTTGTGCAAAAAATTTGCACAAATGTTCTCTTCATTTTGCCCTTTATGCAAATATATGATATTATAAAAAGAGTTTATAATTTCTTTATCAGAGTTGTCATACCTAATATCATTCCCTTTTTTGTTAATGATTAAAAAGTACATTAAGTGAAGATGAAATCTAAATCACTAGAAAAGCAACATTCATTGCACATCTGCTCATTTTTTATTGATAACTAACTCATACTAAATCTTAATAAAAAATTCATGCGTAAATATTATAGTCATGCTCATGCATATATAAATACAGTCAGATCTTGATTTAACAAAGCTTGTGATTTAATGATTTTTTTCTCCCCCAACTAAAATGGAGGCAAAACCCCCTATTTAACAAATAATACTTGAATATATAAATTTTTTCGACAGACAAAATTTTTGTTGTTGTTGTTAGTTTGAGTTAGAAAAATATTGAATTGCTAATATATCAACTGTATCTGGAACAAAAAAAGACTATCTCCAGTAATTTTTAATCGAGGAGGATGCATCCATAGCTTCTCAAATTAAGAAGATTCATAGCTGGTAAACATTTCTTAAAGTAAGGATGTCTCTGCCTGCTGGGCAAAATAAGCGTGACAAAGTGTTTTTTCTCCTGTCAAAATCTCCTTGGAATTTTTTTTCAGGTTCTTGCCAAAACTTCGTTGGCATTTCTCTAAAATTAACTGCACTTTTGTTTTAAGAGAATGCCATTAGAAAGTTGCCTGGGAAGCAATTACTACCAAACGAGACTACTGCCTTCAATTTGGATATTGATTTTTTTTTTCTTTTTTTTTTTTTTTATGTCTATTTTTAAGAGAAGAAAATTGTGAAGGACCTTGTGTTTTAAGGAGACAAAGTTGTGAAGGTTTCTTTAAAGGACTCACATCTTGTTAAACATATTTCTGCTTATAGATCAGATCTTCCACTTTAATGTTTTCATGTGGGACAGTAAATATAAAAATATAGTAAAAAGTATCAAAATATAGCTATTACAAAATTTTTAATATATTATTTTATAAATGAAATTTCAATTTTTTCACTTGGAAAAATTTAAAAGTAACCCTTCAGAAAAAAATGAAAAAAAAAAACAGTTTTTCACTAACTTTTTCAGGCATTCCCATTCCTACACGCTATATTACGTAAACATATACTTGCAGTTCAGAAACAAAGTACTATGCATTATAATTATAGATCTGACTTCAAATTGTATTTTTAAATTTTAACTATTTGTTTTAATGACAGTCGTGAGCATAACAATAAAAATGATTCATGTACTTATTTTACAAGAAATAAGATTAGGTTTACAACAAAAAACATAATATACAATAATAATAAAACATTAATATGAAAGAGTAATTGAAAATGGAAGTTAACATATTTGACATCATAAATCTCATCTTTCATTTATGTCTACAAAAAATATCGTTAATTTCAAAATTTAATCTGCTGATTTTAAATGTTTTTATTTTAATCAAATGTATGATGCCACACTTCTACATCCCCACCCATCTTCTTGTCACAATTTCACAAATTCCCTCCCTTCTGCACGTGTGACAACATTTTTGGACGGTTTCTTATGAGTTTAACTGTTAATGACAATTTTTATTGTTTACATTCCAACATCTAGTGCAGAAAATAGACATTTGCAGATTATACATTGGCAGATTTCACAGCGTTCATACAGAGTTGGCAATAAAAATCATTCATGTACTTATTTTACAAGAAATAAGATTAAGGTTTACAACAAAAAACATAATATACAATAATAATAAAACATTAATTTGAAAGAGCAATGAAAATGGAAGTTAATACATTTGATATTATAAATCTTATCTTTCATTTATGTCTACAAAAAATATCTTTAATTTCAAAATTTAATCTGCTGATTTAAAAATTTTTTTATTTTAATTAAAATGTATGATTTCATACATCTATATCCTCTATCTTCTTGTCACAAATTCACAAACTCCCTCTCTTCTACTCCATGTGTGACAACATTTATGGAGGGCCCCTTATGAGTTTACAGATTATATATTGGCAGATTTCACAGAGTTAACTGCATATGAAAAATAAAATGCAAATTCTTTCATTTTGTAAATTATTTTCAATTTCTAAAAATCTTTAATTTTTTAGACTATTTTAAATATTTATTTTTCATATTTATAGTTATTTTCATAATCTTTTCATCTATACATTTCTCGAGAATTATCCTAATTATTCACTTATTAGTCGATCCCCTAACTTTTTACTTCAATTTAGCACAAAATCAAACTAAAGATTTTACTTGCCAATGTGAAAATATAGTAAGTAAACAAAAAAAAATCTTAGAATTTTTTTTATATGATAAACTATTGTTATAATAAATATTTTATATATCTTATTATTCATACACATAAAAATTGCAGAATTTTGTAGCATTCAAAGTTTTTGTTTCTGCTTTTTTAATTGACTTTCGACCACTTTTTCTTGTGACAACCCAAAAATAACTTTGGTAGTATAAATTTAGCGACCCCTAAATTTACGCGCCCAGGATGACTGTCCCTTTTTGCACGACACTGCTCGCGACCTCCCACATTTGCTTACTGAAAATTGTCAGACATTCCTTAATTTATATGCAAGTAAATATAAGGTATATAAATTTTGGTTGCAAGAAATAAAGTTATAAGTAAATTTTTTTTATCATAAACAAAGACATTTACAGACATATTTACAACAATAGAAGAATCATTTTAAAAGAATAATGTTCCTCATTTCCTGAGGGCTGTGCTAGTCCTATGCTTAGAAATAGGAGTCTATTTGGAATTTACAGTTTTATAAAATGTTGAGTGTAATTATATCTATCTTTATTAAGAAAAAAAAGGCAATCTTTAGGAAAACAAAATTGCTGTACACAACACACAGTCAATATATCTGTCCATGAAGTGTGTTTCAACACTAAAAGTAAAGTTAATAAATAATAAGTTTGTAATACTTATTTAAAAATTTTGACTTTTGTAGAGATGCAGCTAGTACTGCACTACAAATGGCTGATTGCTATCATTTAATTTTTATAGTATTCCTCACCTTATTTAATGACAGAATTTCCAAGATTTAATAAGGCATAAAATACTATAAAAATTTTGTGTCAAAAATTAGACATGCGTGGAACAGTACTTGATTCCTTGCTTTGGAAGAAAAAATTTATATTTCATATGCATTCTTAAAAAAAAAAAAAAAGAAAAAAGAAAAAAAGGCACGATAACTAATTTTACCATTATAAAATTACAGTCACTTTTTCAAAACATACAAACACTTTTACATTTTGTAAACAATTATAAATATTCAAACAGTGAAAGACAAATGACAGTCACTTTTTCAAAACATAAACACTTTTACATTTTCTAAACAATTATAAATTCAAACAATTAGAAATAGCTTAAATATAAGCAAATTAAAATGAATATATTAAGTTTGGAAAACAACAAATACCAATAACACTATTTTTGCCTTATAAAACCATGTTATGTTTAGCAGTTACAAACTTCAATTTACTTACCTTAAAGCTGAATTATGAGATGATCGTACAACGGATATGTTAAATAGATTGTTATGTTCCAAAACTTGCAACTTGTGAAACAAGTTATAATCTTTTATACACAGCACTTTGAAATGATTCTTAGCTACATTTGCAAATGTCATGAACATTGTCAATTTAATAATTTTGTGACCTGCAAATAACAATAAATAAATAAAAGCAATGCAAATGCAAGTAGTAACTCACATTACAATAAAAACAATCTTACAGAATCTAATAATAATATTGAAAAGAAGAAAAAATTAGAATTTACACATTTATATACATTTAAAGTATAATTCTTAACTTGAAATAAATTTTCCAGAGCTAAACACATTTCACTTAAAAAGATTAAACTACTTATTGAAATCCTGTTTTCATGGTTTAAACATCACAATCGTAAACAAATTTATCATTTTTTTTTTAATTATATAAAAAAAATTTCAACTTTCTAAAAAGCTGATTTTATAATACTTCAGCTTTTACATCAAAATACTTAATAGTCAGAAACTTCACTAAATTATAAAATAAAAAATATAGGTCAGTAGTCCTGTTTGGTGAAATTGTTAATTTTAAATACTATTAATTCATAAAACGAAATTTAACGTAAACTTGTTTTGAGACATCAAGAATACGTTCTTATAGTACTTTTTGGGTACCTTGAATCAATAGCATACAATTTTAATCGCAAATTACTTCAATACAGGATAAAAGTACATGAACTACTCAACCGTAAAATTAATATTATAACACTTTTCATTTCTAAAATACACTGAGGGAAATACAGCATTCCAGGAAATGATTAAGTGGGTCAACTTGCTATGTTTCCAATAAACCTGTCTGGTTTTCAAATAAGTCAGAATGGGAAATTAAGCAATGTTTATAGTTTTGTTTTTCAGAAAATGATACAATTGTTTAAGCAATTTCTATTTAATATTACCAAAATGAAACTAACTTCAAATAACACAAAAAATTTTCAACAAATATAAAGTGAAAAAGTCTTTTTGAAATCGAATAACTCAGAAGAAAAGAACGTTTCGTAGCAAGTTAGAAAATTCATACACTCTTCAGTAAACATTCTACGACATGAAAATATGAATAATAAAAAGCAGAGTGCATATACTTTTCTTTGACGTTCAAAAGGACAAAATTATTTAGTAGGAAGTTTCAGGACCACACGTTCAGTTACACGTTACATCTTCCAAATGTCAGTAACAACAATGCAGCGCCATGTTTGACCACACCACATAAACAAACACAAGAGGATTTTGGCTCCCTTGGCACAATTTGAATTGCTAGATTTGGCGAAATAAGGATGTTATGGCGCTGGCCCTGATTTATCGGGATTATGAGAAATGTAAAAGCTTTGTCAAATTATGAAAATGAAAATGTATTCGCAATTTACATTTTTTTTTTTTGACAAACTGAGATAACTGCAAAATAGTATGAATAATTTATTTGCATATTTTTAGAATGATTCCTTTTTCATCATTTTTAAGTATATTTTCCAGAAGTAATGGTAAACCTACAAATTAACCACTACATCGGCTTTTCAGGTGTTTTCCAAGAAATATGACTGGTCTGACCAATTGCGTTTTAATATGCGATGAATCAAGTTTAACTAATTCTGAAAGTTTAACCGTGAGCTCGATGTAGTGATTGTCTGTCCTGCAGCTTCCTGATCTATTTAGCTAAAAACAGGGCCGTAAGCTAGAAGTAAATAATAGGAGGGGACTCAAGAGAATGCAGGGGGGGGGGTCATAATTTTTTTCTCTCTCGTTGACGCAGAAAGATAAACTAGTGTACATTCACACCGCGGGTACTATGTTTTTTGTACATTGTATATTCACATTGTAGGTACTATGTTTCTTATTAAACTTTTGTAATAACTTCATTTTATGCTGAGAAAAGTATATGATGATGAAAATTTTAAGTGCATAACTGATGCAAAATTAAACTTCATGTTAGCTTCATATGTTCAAATGGGATCAGAGAGTGTTGAAACACTTATTTTAGATTCAATTTAGTACCTCTGCAGACTGTGAAAAGGTCTCAAAACGAAATTAGATTTTTGAATAGAATTTCATTTGAATTTTTGGAACAGAAATTCATAAAGTGGCTTTGGCCTTTTAATATTTTCCAGAAGGAAGGGAGGGGGGGGGGGGCTCAAAATATTTTAGGGGGGTGGGCTGAGACGCCCATAACGTCCCCTTAGCTACGCCCCTGGCTACAAAAGAGATATTCTAATTGTAATAATATTATTAACAGACTTAAAATATTAAGACATCACGAGAAATGTTGGTTTGGATGGGTTTATTTTGTGTCGGCCGATTATCTACCCGAGGGATATAGGGGAGGAGTGCCCTTCGTGGGGGGTCTTTCTAAGGGAACCTAACCCGTATTTACGCAAGGTTCGAAGAAAACCACGAAAACTCCGCATGGTTAGGCCGACGGTAGCGATTGTGTTCGAATCCAGCACCTGCCGTCTACTAGTTGAGGGGTCAGAACGAGAAATGTTGGAAATGGTCACAAATTGCGCCTGAATAATATTGAACTAAACGTTCTATAATTGTTAATGTAGCTGGTAGTACATACGCTATTACTGACCGAATAGAATTTTTTCCGTTATTCTTGAGATGAGCCAGTTGCGCCGTCGGCCTAACCGCTTGGAGTTTTCGCGGTTTCCTTCGAACATTGGGAAACCTTGTGTAAATACAGGTTAGGTTCCCTTAGAAAGACGCCCCACGAAGGCACTCCCTCCAGGGCCTGTATCCCTCGTGCAGGTAAGCGGCCGTCATAAATAATACCAACACCTTCTTGAGATGTCATCATTTCCACTCTAAGTAAAACTAATCTTTTCAACAAAATTAATAAACATTGAACCTTGGCTCTGCCTTCCGAACCATAAGTAAAATTGTGACAAATTAAAGAACATTTTATTATTGCATGCTTCAATTCCATTTGTATGTTTCTATATGACAATCATATCATGTTAATCATTTTTCAACCACTTCCTGTGGCCAAAGAACTTAAAAATTTGGAATGTATTTCTGAGAGCAAAACATTACATCTTTAAAATTTGATGCCTAATGGGGCGGGGAGATAATGGGGGGGGGGGGGGCTATTTTTTTTAATCACCATATTTCTTGATCCAATGGAAATAAAATCTTAAAACTTCATGCCTGTAGTATAACTAAAATTAGTATGCATGTGTTTCGAAATTTTTCAAAATTTGAACCGAAAACGAGGATTTTACCGCTAAACACCCTCCGTTATCGTAATAATAATAATAATAAAAATAAAAATAAATAAATAATAAATTTAATGGTCATTCAAGTATAATAGTTTGTTTTCCTATATAGAAATCAGTATCAACATTTATGAGTATTTTTTGAAAAGTACTAATGATAAGGTTTTCACAATAGTGCCAAATTTTGGCCAACTTTGCGAAATATTGCCGAATTTAGTAGTGCATAAAAAAATATTTTTCTACATTTTATTGAATTTTAATGAAAGCATGTTTATTATTATTATTATTATTATTATTATTATTATTATTGCATTGTTTTAAACTGACAAACGATTATTTAAGTTAACGAATGAAAAATTATGTTAACTAATGAAAAGTTCACTAACATATATTTAGAAAAGTTGTGCTTTTGCTACATAACCGAAACTGTATGCTCCTAAGTGCAATATTGTTTAAGCTTAACATATAGGCACTGATTATCCTACAAATATTGCTAATTAGTAATTATTAGATTAGATTAATATTGTTGAGTTAAGAACATGCAACGTTTCCCTTACAAATTATTCAGTTCTGGGCAAATTTAATACAATGACAGAAAACTGTTTACATTTCTAAGAAACTTTGTTCCACTTTTGTTGTGTAACTGTCGATAGCTGTTTGGAAAAGTTGAACTGTTAACACTAATTATTATCCATGAAAACTAATATATTAGTTTTGATGAAATACTCTGCATATTTTTAAGCAAAAAAATGGATGAAAAATAGCTAAGATTAGAGTTTTCAAACATGTGATCATCATTCTCTACCTGCATGAAAATATGGTAATTTTATGCAATGAATTTTTTTTTCTTTTTCTTCTTTTTTTTCTATACATGTAAGAGTTGCTCACCTCAATGACGTTTACTTATTCTTTGCTTTCGAGCAATATATATTTGATCAGATGTAAGGATATGTTTGGATATCGATGCGTGTTTAATATCAGCTTTACAGCTAGCGAAGCACCTGCAATTTGAACCAGATGATAAAACTAGCCTACACAATGTAAAAAGTTTCTACTTAAATTCGTTTTATATAATTTCTTTTTATTAATTATTTATCAATCGTCATTACTTTCTTCTATTTTTACAAGGAAAATGTATTCGACTCTTGAAAATTTTCGATTTCCAGTTTTCGTCGGATTCACACGTTTTAGAGGTCAGAGAACCCCCAAATCATGTTTTTACAAAATGTCTGTTGTCATTCTGTATGCGACAAAAGTCTTGTGGGTGCTCTATCTCAAGAACTAATGCACAGAATTTCACAAAACATTAGATTCTGTTAGATTTTACTATAAACTGAAGCTGATTAATTTTTGGCGTATATCACTCAACAGGTGGCGCTGCTATGTTGTATCATTCACAATTTCTGCAATAGCTATATATCAAGAACTAATGCAGTAACTGATGCGCTGATTAATATATATTTCTGTGGTTCAATAAAACATGCTTTATGTAAAGTGTAAAGTGTAAATTATGTATCATTCCCTTACAACGTCACGCAAAAGTGTACTATTACATAATGGTCACATAAAAAAAGTCTTGAAAAAATTATGTAGCAAGATAATGGGGACGGTGCTTGCTGAAAAATAGTCTACATTTTATTTAGGTATCCCTTTTCCTAAAAGCAATCCAAGAAAAAAAAAAAATCTAAAATGCAAACAGTGGCACATCCAGGATTATGCTTTAGAGGGGGCTAGGATATTTTAGAGGTCTACTTGTACCCAGATCTGGTCTAATTTTCTGTCATTTGATTCGATGGGAACGTGTTACTTTGGTTCCTGAAATTCTATTGGTGACTTAAGGGGGCTCAGGGCTTACAAACTTTTGAAAAAATCGATTTTTTATGATCTATTTTGATTATCAATTAATTCTGAACTCAGTGCAAAGAACCGCATACAAATATTTGCATTTTTAACGGATTTATAAGCATTTATGTATCAACACTTTCAAAGCCGCACCCATAGAATTTTAACTTTAAGTCGCGTTTTCTCAAAACTTGATTTTTTGACGACTAACACCAAGATTTAAAAAAAAAAAAAAACTATTTGATGGAATGGCTTATTTTTTTCTTTTTTTTTTTGCATGCGTATAACATCATTATCTATAGAATGAATTAATATATTTTAGATAGTTTAATATTTTGAGTATTTTTAATAAAAAAAGAATTGTATTTTTTAGGGGTCTTTAAATTTTTAAGTTTGAGAGTTTTTTTAATAATGTTTTTTTTTGAGTGATTGTTATATCCTTATTTCATTCTATAGAGTAAAGTTTCCTGATCATTTTAAAGCAAAAATTAGGTTCTTAAGTCAATTTCAATGTTAAGATATCTTGGGGTTGGTGATATAACATATAAAATTTTTTCTTTCGAAAATTGTGTTAAATAAATTTTGCTATATTTTTATTATATTGCATTGAAGTACTTCATTTTGTAATTTTATAAGATTAAAAACATACCTTTAAAATATCAGAAAGTTTAAATTAATTACATTGAATACTGTTTTTATATGGACTCGAAGCGAGAGCTCTGTTTACATGTTTTTCCGTATCGATCAAGCCCTGAGCCCCCTTAATCAAAGCGTTAAAGCGCAACGCTATAAAGACTCAGGTGATAATGTAAAGTCTATGGGAGCGTTCTTTTCAAATATCTCGCTCAAATTGAGATTATTAATTAATTTATTTTTCCACACAATAAACAACAATTATCAAGAAAACATTACCTTTTTCTGAACTATGATAGTCGCCTTATTTTTTTTTTATTTTTTTCATTAACCCTTTGGGGACGAGTGACACGTATACGTGTCGCAGAAAGGCTTAAGAATCCTTGTTTATCCCCACCAGTAAAAATTTTTTGTAAAACTTGCTTTATTTAACCCTTAAATGCATGTTGTATCATTTTCGATACCATAAGTGTTCCCGATTTATTGGGGGGGGGGGGGGGGGGGGGGGTTATTCACATATTCCGTATTCTCACCAGAAATTTAAAAGAGCAATTTTCACTTTACTTAATGGCAGACCATTCGTATTTAAATTAAAAAAAAAAAATACTATTTAGATTTTTCAGGTATAAATTCTGATTCTTTGAATTGCGCATTTTTTGGAACGCGTTCTATCCTTGCATTTAAGGGTTAATCGGAGCATTTTCTCGATTTAATAAGATATAAATTTCTGTTTTTAAAATCCAGTGACAAAACATTAAAAATTTTGTAAAAGGCTCCCGTCGCGAAGTGGTTAACATAGGCGTAGCCAGTCTTTTGAACGGGGGGGGGGGGGGGGGTGCCCAAATTTTTTAACCTGAACATGTTGGGTACAAACAATATCTTATGTAGTAAAACCTAATAAAACGGAACCAAATAAAACCTATCAAATTTCCGTTTTAGACAGGTTTTTTATTTGCTGAAAGTATAATTGTGTGATACTTCTTTTAAAAAGGACCCAAACGCAATTTTTCATTGCGTGAAGAAGAATGAGAAGTTGCTCAAAACTAAATCTGATGGATAAGAAAGAAATGTAAACATAGGTAAAACATGATAGCTATAAAACAAAGCTACCCGTAAACATAAATCTGTAATTATAACAAATTTTCATTTCAAAAAGCAATGAAATACTAAAATAAGTAAACACGACTTTAGTTCCAACGTCATTTTGATCAAAGTAGCATTAAAATCAGGGTTGGAAAAAAATCATGATTTTTTAAAAAAAATCAAAAAAATCGGATTTATTTGATTTAAATCAGATTTTTTTGATTTAAATCGGATTTATTTGATTTCTTTATAATTCTATTTTTAATTATTGTGTTTTTATGTTTTTACAGTATACATGGAGCAGTTTTTTATAATAAATAACTAAAAAAGAATAAATAATGTTTATAATTTATAAAAATAATGTAAGTAATAATTATATAGTTAAGAAAATACTACATTCTAGTTATTGATTGGTACTAAAAAATAAACAACTAGGCTTTAATCTAAAGCCATTCTATTATTTTTTAATTGATTTGTGCACACTAAATAAGAAATAAACTGAAAAATGTTGTAAATGAATAGAAAATGGTAAAATCTTAAAAACAAATTAAATATTCATTTAATGCAAGCTTTAAAGGATAGAAATTACAATTAATTCAATATTTTTTAAGCAAATAGAAATAAATCAGGGATTTAATAGTTTGAAGAAAAACACCATTTTAGAAGCTTTGTCCACTCCTTATTTATTACGAAGGCTTGAATGAACTAGTCTAAAAAGAGAAAATTGTCTTTCTATTCTAGCAGATGAAGCCATGACTGTTGTTATTTTGTAACTAAATTCAATTTCAATTTCGCTTATTCTCTCTTTACCTCTCATTACATAAAAGAACTTCCACCAATCATAATTTGTCATAGTATCTAAAACTTTTTTCTCAAGCAATGGTAATTTTTCGAATGGGTCATTTTTTGCTTGAAAATGTGCTACAGTGGTGAGAAGATTTGGACAATTTTCTTTAATGAATGCCAAACCTTCATTATTTTCCTCTACACTAAGTGAAATTTCATTTTGATTTAAAACAGAGCATTTAAAACATTATTAAAACCTGTCTCTTCTAATTCATTTCGCATTTTAGCTATGTTGGCAGCATTATCAGAGACGAAACTACAAACTTTGCATTAAAATTTGTTTTCTTTTAAAGGAATCATTTTAGTCACAAGTTCAGTCAAATATTTACCTGTGTGTGAAGATCCTGATGTATTGATTGTGTCAACTAAGTAGACTTTACCTCTATTTACCACACATGCACATACGATTGGTTCATTTTGTATGTTTGACCATCCATCAAATGTCATACACACAATTTCGCCACTTAACCCCTTAATGCGCAGTGTTGCCGGGTCGGCAACACCTAAAGTTTTTCCTGTTTAAAGACACAAAAACTCTGTGAATATTTCAAAAACTACTCTAATGGCTACTTTAAATCTTTCTTATGAGTTCTAGATGGCAGCACCACAGAGATCTCAACTCTACTGTTTTTAAATAATAGGTAAAATGTTTTACTGTAATACGCGCTTCACAGCAATGCTCTACTCAATGCGCTTATCAATGCTTTACTTATGGGAGGTTACCACTTGGGCAACAGCTGTATGATTAAAATGGTTAGTGCAATCTTTACAAAACAATACCTGTGTACTCCACTAGGCCTAAATAGATTGCCTAATAATTTTTTTCTTGAAATTTCAACTTTAAAGAGTAGTGCGCCGGAAAGGGTTAAAACATCTATGCATTTTTTGCTCTCATCATTGTATATTTTTTCCAATAAAGTTCCAGCAATAACTTTACGATTTGGTGGGGTATTTAGTAGTTATTTTGGTTTCAGAATGCTTTTTAAAAATTCGTTAGCTTTGATTGAAATTTGACAGTGTAATATGGCATGTTTTAAAACTTGTTCCTTGCACGTAGTATCCTATTTTAAGGTGAATTTTTTTAATGAACATTAATGAATTTGTTTAATTATTAACTAGTGAAACAAAAAAGATTTAAATCAGTTAGTTGCGAAGATTGACAAACAAAATACGATTTATAAAGTGTTTCTGTGATTCGCCCGGAGAGATTCACCTCATCATCTGAAGTTTATTACAAAAGAACAAAGAATTAAAGGATTGAAGGGGGGGGGGGGGGCACCTGAACTTAACCTGCATATGCCACATTCTTTCAGATAGCAATCCTGGAAATACCAGAAAAACACCTGCTACTTATTTATATCTACTTCTTATTTCTCTACAGACTAATTTCCAACATTAAAAAAAAAAATTGATTTAAATCAAATGATTTTTTTAAAAAAATCAGCTGATTTAAATCTAGATTTAAATCTTGATTTAAATCAACTGATTTAAATCGTGCCAACCCTGATTAAAATAACATGTAAAAGGATTAAACACGCAATTTAAAGTGGAAAAGAGTTCTTTCAATCTTTTCTACACATGAATAAATAAAATTTTCCGGTTTAAAAAAAATCCCTGTCGGCTGGGCCTATAGACGGAGGTAGATTTCGAAGAGTGCTCATTTCAACAACAACAACAAAAAAATATATATGATTAGAGATAAACACAGTTTAATAACTTCATTTGGCCGTTTATGAAAAATTTTTAATTTCATTTATCTGCAAAAATTGGTTTTATCAGAATCATCTTAAGAAAAATTCAGCTCAAATGTCCATTTTGACTACATATTTTGAAATAGATTCTGAATTTATTAAAAAATCGACCAAAACAGTACATTATACAGTTTCTAAATAACAAAAAACTGTCAGTTGAATGCATTTGAGAAAAAAATTGAATTTAAAAATGAGTCATAAAATAACCGGTTTCTTGTTTGAATACATCCTTAATTCTTTAATCATAATTGCTTCGGAAAATTTTGTGCAAAATACTCACTTTGACAGCATTTTTAAAAATATATTCTATCTTTATCAAAAAACTGGCATATGCGTCACAGTATATAGTTCCTAAATAAGAGGATCTGTAAATTAGATGCGCTTGAGAGCGAAAATGGATTTTAAAACGAGTAATAAAAAACGCAATTTGCTATGTGAAAACTTCATTAAATTTTCAAATCACAAAGACTTCGGGAAATTCTGTTCAAAATACCCTTTTTGGTAGCCTTTTTTGAAATATATTCCGTCTTTATCAAAAAACTGACCAACGCATCACGTTATATAGTTCCTAAATAAGAAGATCTGTAAACTGGATGCGTTTGAGAACAAAAATAGATTTAAAAACGAGTCAGAAAAAAACGCAATTTCTTATTTGAACAATTCCTTAAATTTTCAGTCACGATGATTTCGGAAAATTCGGTTCAAAATACCCTTTTTGGTAGCCTTTTTTGAAATATATTCTGTCTTTATCCAAAAATTGACCAATGAGTCACTTTATACAGTTTCTAAATAAGAGGATCTACCATTTGGATGCGCTTAAAATCAAAAATGAATTTAAAAATTAGTCAGAATATAAGCAGTTTGGATTTGAGGTTTTTTCTCCAACTCCTATTTTTGTTTAATTTCTTTTTGCTATACGAATTGGTCCTATGAAAAACTTGTCAATATAAAAGTTGTAGATATTTTTGAGAAGATGTAAAATAAATTTAATCAGATTTGATATCTTAAAAATTGACGGAGTTATGGATTTTTCTCTTTTTTCAGCGCCTTTTTTCTTTTTGTTTTTAATTTTTTTCGTCGGTAAAAGTTGGTCCTATCAAAAAATTTGTAAATACAAAAGTTTTAGATAATTTTAAGAACATTTACAAAAAATTTAGTTGGACATGATATCTTGAAAATTGACGAAGTTATGAATTTTTTTCTCTCAAAATCCCTGTTTTTTTCGCCCCTTGAGCCCACTTCTAAATTTATCAGAAATCTGTCATGCATATACTTTTGGCCTTTTTTTAAGAAGTAATATAAACTTTAAACCGATACGATATATACTTTAATTAAGAAGTTATGGCGTTTTTTCGGTTTTCGCAAAAACGCCCCCTATTCCGACCCCCTTGGTCCGATTTTGCCTATTAACGAACTTAGCCAAGATTTTATCCTCTTTGATTTTATGTACCAGTTTCGTGGAGATTGGTGAAGAATTATAGAAGTTATCGTGTCCATAAAAAAGTGAGATAGATAGATAGATAGATAGATAAATAGATAAACTGGTGCGATTGCAATAGGTAGTATTTCTTAAGAAAACTACCAAAAAAAGAGCCCGTCTCATTTCTGTAACATGTTCTTTTTACGAATGTAAAAATATGGCCGCAAAAAAACGATATTTAACCATCAAACATTAATTTGAATTTTGAGTCGTATTATTTCTCATTTTCAAAAAAAGCAGATTTGTTCAACCCCTCCCCCCTGCCCTTTGTTCCTCAGGCTAATCACTAAAGATGAGTTCGGGCTCGTTTTCCGGGGCCCGAGCCCGAGCCCGAGCCCAATACCAAAAATATACAAAACAAAATTGTGTGGTATTTATAGTATTAAAAATTTATTATTATGTTAATCATTATTTTATTAAAAATTTATTATTATGGTATTAAAAATTTCTTGCACGGATAAAACTGTTAAATGGAAATTTAAATTCAATCTTATCAAAATCCGTATCAAACAAAAATATACTTGACTCTTAAAATTAATCTCAAATTTTTTCCTAATTTAAAAAGTAAATTTATATGTTAGTGACTTAATGAATAAATGCATGAAATTTGCAGAAACTATCATTTGTAATTTGACGAATCGAACAACTTTTTTAAATTTTCTGTAAAAAATGTTCATCTGTATAGTATAATCGATTCCTTTCTCATAACAGTCTTCCCTGATTGACAGGTGCCTAAAAATCAACGTAAAATTAAAAAAAAAATGACATTGTTATCTTAAAGGTCTGATGCTTTTATCGGAAAAGAAGAAACACTGAACAATTGCTTTATATCAAAATAACATGGTAATTATGTTTACTTACGGAGGAAAGGTGCCTTCGAAAATGTATACCGTCCTTAGCTTGAACAGAGTTCATGTTGAAAATAGATAGAACAATACTAATTTTCATATGAAAAACGACTTTGACTCGTGCACAATCAGTGATGTAAAATACCCGGGTATTTATTTTTAAGGGTAAATACGCAGGGTAAATACCCAATTTGGGTATTTATCAGGGTATTTATTTTCAATTATATATATTTGGGAAATTACATTAATTTTACTTTTAGTTATGATAAAAGAGTATAAAAGAAAGAAAATTATAGAACTTTAGACTTCTTACAATCCTTTAATTCAAAAAAAAAATCAAATTTTTACACTTAAGTATTGAATTTAAATGTAATTTTTAAAAATAAGCATATAAAAAAGTTAATGTGTTTATAGAGAATTGTTTTTTCAATAAATTTAAGGGATAATATTGATATAAAAATAATATACAAATATATAATACACAAATTAAGCACATATTAAATATAAAAGTGAAAAATATAAATAAAAAATATACAAATTATGCAAAGATATAATATAAAAGTGAAAAATATAATTTTCTTAATTCAATATTCGTATGGTGAAGAGAACCATTTAGCATCAGCAATAGCTTGACTTTAAGGAAATAAAACTCAGTAATTTTGGATTGAGAAAGCAGCCTAATACTAAACACAATTTAACATTTATATATAAATAATATGAAAAACTATAGATATAGATAATAAAATAGAAAATGAAAAATATAATTTTATCATATCGACACAATTTTTCTCTCAGTTTAAAATCAGTCAGACTTCAGACACAACAACTTCGGAATCTGAATTTTCAAAGTTTTCAATTTCTAGGCTGTCGTCACTTGAAAGTAATTCTTCTATACGATTTATTGTTTCTGAAACATTTTCATTTGTTTCCTGTTTCTTTATTTTGGGTGCATTCTGTTTATTTACTTCATTGTGTAGCAGCTTCCAATTATACGATAGGTAGGTTAGCTTAGCTGCTCTTTCTAATGTCAAGCGGTTTCTTTTTTTACTGTAAATCCAGCTAAAGGTGCTAAAGGTTCTTTCCGTCGCGGCAGACGTAATAGGTGCACTTAATATGCGCAAAGCTACTTCAGGTAATATATTAGTGCCCCGTAAGCTTTTCCACCATAGTAGAGGAAGCATATTCTCTAGCCCTTCCCACAAGATTTTTCTTTCCCAGAGACCTTCTTTTTCTCTGTAATGAACAAGATCCATTTTAAGTTGTATGCTCTCTAATTTCATGTGATGGCCAACATCATAAATGAATGTTAAACCATCAAGCAAATCTGAAGGTTCTAAGGTACTTCCTTGCATTATAGGATTTAAAATGTCTGCTGCAAGATGGAGAGGACCAACACCACATTCTTTTCTTTTTCTAAATTGCTCCATAATATGCTTTTCTTCATTTTTTTCCAATAAAGATACAGGAAGTAATTCTAGCAATACTTTTTCTAAGTTGTTTATTTTGTTATACACCAAATGAATCTAAGGTTCATTTGATTCAAAAGATTCTATAAGTTCTACAATCGGAGTAAAGATATCAATCATATTTTCAATACGAATCCAAAAAGTATCATCTAAAAGTATTTTTTTTTTAACTGAGAAGACAATTGAGCTTCTTCACAAACTGCCATAGTTTGCAGCGTAAACTTGTTATCTTTTAAGCTTTTAAGACTGCGTAAGTAGCTTCCCTACCTAGTTTTACCTGGCAATTTCAAGGAAATATTTTTCTTGCTTTCTTGATCTTGAATCTGGTTAAACAATGCACTTAAACGGTTGCTACGTTTGATAGTTTTCACTATATCAATTACATTTGTAAAAAATTGTTTAACTGACTTGCATCCTGAAATATCAGAACACAATAAGTGTAAAAGATGGGCAAGGCAACCTAATGGAACAACATGAGGATATTTTTCTTTTACTAATCTAAACTCTGCTATCGTATTTTTAGCATTGTCACCTATAATCACAAATTTTTTTTCAGGATCATGATCTTTCATAACTTTTTCAATTTGCTCAGCCAAATAACAAGCATCATGCTTGTTTTCCTTTGACATGATAAAATCAACAAATAGAGGTTGTGGTTTTGAAATCACAAAATTTATTATTGACTCATTTCTTATGTTACTCCAACCATCACATTGCAAATGGAGGTGTTTTGATTCAGTTAGTTGTCTCTTATCTTCACATTGCATTTCAGAATATTGTGAATCTAAGTAAGTTAAGGCAAGACGAAAACGTGAAGGTAAATTGTAAGAAGGTCGAACTTTCTTAAAAAATCCAATCCACAAAGGATGTTCAACCAATGACAATGGACTTCCACTGATGAAAATGGCCTTAGCCAAATGTTGATTGAGTGTTTCCTAAAACAAAAAAGAGGCATTTGTAGCTTTATTTTTCCAAAATAAAAATATACAAGGCATAGAATTTTTACATTTTTAATCCAGACTTCTATAGTATCTGTAATCTTGTAATTCAGATATTCCAAAACCTTTTATTATTATTTTATTATTTCTTTTCTTTCATGAAATGATAATAGATGCCACCACTAGCATACAAAAATACATTTCAGAAAACACTATTTTATGCAGCTATATATATTTTCCTTTTTCAAAATTTTGAATTTATGCTTGAAATTGATATTTTTAAGTATTAATTACTTAGTTTCTCCTAATTCCTTCCGCCTTGCGTGTTTAACCATTGTTCAGTATGGTAAAGTAATAATTTTTTTTTTATTTATTAATGGCAAGTCCTATTTTAATTATTTAGCTGTAAATCTTATTTAAATGTTTTATATTGTTTTATTTTTTAAATTTATATTTATCAGTTTTGTGATTTGTGTTAGTTATTATTCAATAATATAAAATTCCAAGTTAAAAAGAAAAAAATCTTATTGTTTCCCACAACTAACAACAGATGGCGACACCATACAAAATATACATATTTTTGAATTTTGAGATTTTTTAAGTGGAACTCCTTAGTATTATTTATTTATAAACTGCCTTAGTGTTTTGTATGATCATAATAATGCCTGATGTTATTATCATTTACCTAAATGCATTCTAGTTTCTAATTTTCTCTAATTCGCTATTGCCGTGGTTCAAATGATTCCGGATTAAAGATATAGGATTCAGCATATGATATTTTGTCAGGTATATGATATTTAATTACATTATTTAATTGTTTTGAATTGCAATACTGCAAACCAACCGATTTATACTTTAAAAACTTCGGCAGCTAAGGATAAAGTTAAAAAATGGGGGAGACCCTTATATGGATTTACATAAGGGAAGGGGATTTTAGAAGGTATTGACAATATTTATTATACTTATTATTTGTAAGTTAAATTAATTTATCAGGAATTTATGTGTCTATAACTATCTTTTAGAATAAACAATATTTTCAATTAATTTCCTTTTTAAGTCAAATTTACATTTAATTAAAATGTAGTATTTGACTTTTATCCAAAATGTTCTTTAAATTATAAATGCATATATCCTGTAACGTTATTTTTTATATGGAATGTTTTTTGAAAGCCTATAGAAACTATGAATCTTGAAAGCAGACTGTTTTCATTACAAATAAATTTATAAACTTGTGGCTTTAAGCAATCTACTTTTGCTTTGCTATTCTATATAAAAATAGGATTACATTGAAACTGCCAAAAAATACTTCTCTTATAAAATTGTATAATGGCAAGGGAATTGGTTCCTTGGGGATATGATTTTCCCCAACTGCCCCCCCCCCCCGAACACATACATTCATTCCATGCCACTGCTTATAGCTCTGTATTATCTCCATCACAAAGTGAATTCTTGCTTTTAAATTATATATTTTTCACATCAGTGTTTAACAGTGCTTCTTTATCTACACTTCAAAACAAATTAAACGATTTTTTTTATTAAAAGAAAAAATATATTAAAATGCAAAGGCTTATTTCAATGAATCTTTTAAATTTTAAAATAAACAATTTATTAATTTATTAAAAATTGTAATATTAAAAATCAAAGACATATACTAGAGAAAAGCTTCAAATAATTTATTTCAATTAATATCAGTTCTAATTTAAGTATTTACTTTTAAAAGAACAAAATTGTATTTATTTTTGTTTATTAATATGTAAATGTACTTACATTTGTTATTTCATCCATCTGATCCAAAAATGCTGTCATAGATATCTGTGACTTCGAAATTTTTTTATTTGTCAAAAAACTAGATGTTCCATTTCCAGCATTTTTTAGAAGCGAAGGCACACTTGTTATCGGTATCGATGAAGTGTTAGAAGATGTATTGGACATTTGACCAGTATTAGGTTCATCTGTATCACTAATTGTTATATTTTCTTCTACATTTGAAGTTGAAGGCATAGTAGAAATAGATTCCTTATGATATTTTTTGCATTTAGAATCACTGTCAAAAACCTTTTTCAAACCTGCCAGGACATTTGAAACATTTCTTAATATGATTTTCCATTTTGTTTACATTATCATGCTTGTAATCCTTATTACAATATTTTTACTGCACACTTTTTCCTTTTACATTAAAAAAATTCCATGCAAGTCCTTTTTTCCCTCCCATTTTTACTTCTAACACTTTCAAACGCACACCATAGACATCTAAAAGCAAGTGAAGAACAGTTTATAGAATCAAAATCCAAACCAAAACCAGCATGGTTTTGGTTTGTAAAATCTAGCATAGTTTTACATTGTAAAATCTAGTTTAGTTTTGGTTCATACTTATGCAATGATTGGGCGCCATCTATTGCTTCTGGTGGAAATTTCTAATTGAAATTTAAAGGAATTGCAGATTATAAACAAAGCAAGAAAAGAGTGTGTATTACTAAATTTTTAGAAAATGGGAATGATATTTTAAAACTTAAAAGATGATTCATAGAGGTTTATAATTAAGTTGATGATCAAACACATAATATTTGAATAGTGTTTTGTATTGAGGCAAAACATTTTAAATTTTTGGGCAGCTTTTTAATTCAGCAAGAAATAATCACAACTCATAAAATTGGAAATGAAAATATTTATTTAGAAAGTGAATACTTTGAAATTGCAATTCCTTTAAACTACTGTTAATATTTAGAGAAAATCAGTAAATTCCTATTTAATCTTTATACATGTCTGCAATATTAGGAAAAGATAATTAAATTTCTAAAACCAAAATTTTGTACTTCACCTGACAATTGTGAATATTTATAGACTGTAAAATAATAAAAATTGTTTAATAAACATAAATCAATAAATTGTTTGTTAAATTATTTATTTAAGTGCTTGATTGTGTAATTTATCTTTTTTTTTATTATTAGCAATCTAAATTTCTCTTAAGTATGGATTATTATTATTATTTTCTTAATAAATAGATGTGACATGTAATCTGTATAATGCTCTGCAATAAACTGTGCAGATAGGTAGTCTTATATTTTCTTTTTAAAAAATGTAATAGAGTTTCATATTATTTACTTTGAAAATTTCCTACAAATTCAATTCACTTATTTTGCAACTGAAGCACACTAGCAGTAAAATTAAGCAATTTTGCGATGTAAGTTTCGACTTATCTTTAATTGTGGCTGAAGCCATACAACTTTCATAATTTGAATATCTCATTCTATGATTTTGGACTTCATAAATATTTAAGTTTCAAATAAAAATAAATTTTACTTTAAATATGCTTTTTCAAACTGAAATATGAAAATACCCAGTTTTTGGGTATTTACCGGAGGCTTGGGTAAATACCCAGGTAAATACCCAAAAAATATTTACCTACCCACTGGGTATTTACCCGCCCCACATCACTGTGCACAATCGAAGATTAAATAATTTGCAAACCTCCAGCTAACTTTCGTCTATTAGTAACAGGAGAAAGTATTATCTTCGCGTTATGTAACTAAATAATAAATAAACGATCCTATTAAAAAAAATCTTCTGCTAACGTAAAGCCAGCTAGCACATACATAGATGTGTTTATTTTGATTGGCGCCATTCAATAGGTTGTAGTCGGAAATTATGCAGACATAAATATGTAATTATCGCAAATTTTCATTTGAAACAGCAATGAAATACTAAAATAAATAAACCTACTTCGGCTCCCCGCCATTTTGATCAAAATGATTTGAAAAGGAATAAGAATTCAATTTTAAATGGAAAAAAGTTTCTTCAATCTTTTCTACATATTAATAAATAAAATTTTTCGGTTTCAGCAAAAAATAAGCCCAAGCCCGTCTGAGCCCGAAGATTAGAATAAAAATAGAGACCGACCCCATGTCGGGCCTGGTCTCGGGCTGAGTCCGTCTCATCTCTACTAATCACACAGTGGAATTATCGTTTCACATCTGTATTTCTTTTTAATTTTTTTTTTTTGCTCCTGTCTAGACTTTAGATTAGAAAAGCAAAGATATGAATAGTTTCTATTCTTGTCGAGAACTTACGCTATTTTTTTTATAGAATTGCAATAACGCGCAAAAAAAAAAAAAAAAAAAAAAAAAAAAAAAACGGCGTTAGAAACCTCCCCCCCCCCCATCAAATTGGGATTAAAAAACCAACTTTTTGACTAGTGACTAATACAGATTCTAGTAAGTATTTTAGTTAAAAAAAACAAAAACAAAAAAACAAGTAGAATGTAGATTCGGCCATTGCAGAATTTAGTTTCACCTCCGATTAGAAAATAAAAATCGATAGAGGTCTTTTAGAAGGCGGCCTCGTTTAGATTGCAATGAACTAAATTCATTTTTCGTGTGTTTATCAATATAATAGCAAACAGAATGGCGTGAAATACCCAATTGAATAGCAATTTCTCTCTGAGACATTGGACTTGCGGAATAATAAAGAGATACAATTTGACGCGCTACTTCTTCATTGACCAGATTCATCAAAAACAGATTTTTTCTTTAGTTTAAACGCTTTTTTATGGACTCTGAGTAAAAGGAAATGCAACTTAACAATAAAACGAGTGGAATCCCGTCGAATTCGAGGAATGGAATGTTTAAAAGACCCGATCGATTTGGTTTTTTAAAAAAGCAAAAGTAATTACATTATTGAATCCATATACCGGGTGTCCCAAAAATGACTGATGGATTTTAAAATTCAGTAACTTGCAAACGGCGACAGCTATTAAGATATTTTTTGCAGGAGGGCTATCTATAATGTCAGGAGTTTTTTTTACCGTAATTCTTGATTTTAGTTCGAATTTCAAAAAACAGATGGCGCTGATGGCGGTTGGCGGCCAGTCGACGCCGAGAATTACTTCATTCAGCTTTGACGGAAAAGAAGGAGATTAAGGCTATGGAGTATGTTTCATTCTACAGTACAGTTTTGCTCTCAGGCGCCGATTCTGGACTCATTCGATATGATTTCAATGGAATGCGTTGTTGCCATGGGAATAACAGATTGTTCGATAGTGGAATACAGCGTTCAGAAGTGGGCATAAATTTCGCAAGCAGTATTTGAGTTTGGGAAGTTTAGGATGTTTTATTTTCCCGGAATAAATTACTTTTTTATGGCACGATTTGAAGAATATTTTATGCATCATATTTTAAAACTAGATAAAGAGATTTTTTCAATTTGATGATTTTTGTTACATTCTTAAGAAATTTTAGATCTTTTAAGAAAATTTGTCAGTAGATTTTTATGAATGTTCAAAAAATAATCGTGGAAACTGTTGATAGTACATTATTGTGTAAAATAACTACCAAAAACAAATATTATAAGTTGCCTTGTTTAGCCCTTTTCAATAGGGTATTGTTGCATTAAAATAGAAAAAAATAAAATAAATGTGAGTTAATTAAAATTTATTTTCCCGGATCTCAATCTCAGTGTCCATAATGAAAAGAAATATTGAAATGTAATATCGGGTACTATCAGGTTATACCGTCGACTAAAAAATAATCGCCAAACTATAAGATTAAATGCCAATAATGGATGATCGTGAATGTCACATTCAATGTCATTAAATACGATTCATGTGTTTAAAATGCCAATAAGTGATTTTTATTTCGACTTTTTATTAATATTTTTATTAATATTCTATTAATTATTTGTTTTTTCTTTATTTAAAATAAAAATTATGTCAATATGTATAATTTGGCTATTAGTTTGGCGATTTGTATAATTTGGCGAAATTGGTCGACGGGATAACAGAGTAGTATTTAATATCGTTATGAGCGAAAATGCGATGTTTTAAATAGTGACGTCATTTTCTCTTCAAATGTTTTTTAAAAGTTACTGTTATTAGTAATAAGAAAAAGGCATCCATAATAATATTGTAATTCCCATTTATCTGGTTGCTGAATGACATCATTTTCCTCATTTGAATTTTTCTTATTTTGCTTTAGACATTAATTTTTATCATAAATTATTTTCTGTTATTTTATTTACATTATTAATATTATTTCTCAGTAAATATATATATATATTACCTCAATTAGTGCATAATTATACGCAATCATTTTAGAAAATAAATTTTTATTATCGAGATAAAAGCTAAATTGAGTTGCCACCATTTTCAAGAAATATCGTAAAAAGCATTTAAAATTAAAAATAAAATATAAAAATGGAAATAAATTAAAAAATAACTAAAATGGGCACAACTACAAATAAATGGCTTTCATTTAAAAAAATAACTATCAAAATCGGTTGAGTAGAAAATTCAGAGCTGATGACACGACATTTTTTAGCTTGTCTGAAAGAAATAGCATCGGAGGCTAAAAAAAATGTGGGTCTCTTTTTTTTATCGTATTTTAAAACATAAGATTCTTAAGCAACTAATTGAACTAACTTGACTTTCATTTTTTTTTTAATAAATTTCGTTTTTTTAAAAATAATTGAGCTTGGGTCTGCGTGAATGGGGGGGGGGGTGCCCGGGCACCCAGGGCACCCCCCCTGGCTACGCGCATGGGTTAAATAAAACGAAGATTACAACCAGTGATGTAAAATACCCGGGTATTTATTTTTAAGGGTAAATACCCCGGTAAATACCCAATTTGGGTATTTACCGGGGTATTTATTTTCAATTATATATATTTGGGAAATTACATTAATTTTACTTTTAGTTATTATAAAAGAGTATAAAAGAAAGAAAATTACAGAACTTTAGACTTCTTACAATCCTTTAATTAAAAAAAATCAACTTTTTACACTTAATTATTGAATTTAAATGTAATTTTTAAAAATGAAGCATATAAAAAAGTTAATGTGTTTATAGAGAGTTGTTTTTTCAATAAATTTAAGGGATAATATTGATATAGAAATATTATACAAATATATAATACACAAATTAAGCACATATTAAATATACAAGTGAAAGATATAAATAAAAAATATACAAATTATGCAAAGATATAATATAAAAGTGAAAAATATAATTTTCTTAATTCAATATTCGTATGTTGAAGAGAACCATTTAGCATCACCAATAGCTTGACTTTAAGGAAATAAAACTCAGTAATTTTGGATTGAGAAAGCAGCCTAATATTAAACACAATTTAACATTTATATATAAATAATATGCAAAACTATAGATATAGATAATAAAATAGAAAATGAAAAAAATAATTTTATCATATCGACACAATTTTTCTCTCAGTTTAAAATCAGTCAGACTTCAGACACAACAACTTCGGAATCTGAATTTTCAAAATCCTCAATTTCTAAGCTGTCGTCACTTGAAAGTAATTCTTCTATACGATTTATTGTTTCTGAAACATTTTCATTAGTTTCCTGTTTCTTTATTTTGGGTGTATTCTGTTTATTTACTTCATTGTGTAGCAGCTTCCAATTATACGATAGGTAGGTTAGCTTAACTGCTCTTTCTGATGTCAAGCGGTTTCTTTTTTTACTGTGAATCCAGCTAAAGGTGCTAAAGGTTCTTTCCGTCGCGGCAGACATAATAGGTGCACTTAATATGCGCAAAGCTACTTCAGCTAATATATTAGTGCCCCGTAAGCTTTTCCACCATAGTAGAGGAGGCATATTCTCTAGCCCTTCCCACAAGATTTTTCTTTCCCTGAGACCTTCTTTTCTCTGTAATGAACAAGATCCATTTTAAGTTGTGTGCTTTCTAATTTCATGTGATGGCCAACATCATAAATGAATGTTAAACCATCAAGCAAATCTGAAGGTTCTAAGGTACTTCCTTGCATTATAGGATTTAAAATGTCTGCTGCAAGATGGAGAGGACCAACACCACATTCTTTTCTTTTTCTAAATTGCTCCATAATATGCTTTTCGTCATTTTTTTCCCCAATAAAGATACAGGAAGTAATTCTAGCAATACTTTTTCTAAGTTGTTTTTTTTTTTTATACACCAAATGAATCTGAGGTTCATTTGATTCAAAAGATTCTATAAGTTCTACAATCGGAGTAAAGTTATCAATCATATTTTCAATACGAATCCAAAAAGTATCATCGAAAAGTATTTTTTTTTAACTGAGAAGACAATTGAGCTTCTTCACAAACTGCCATAGTTTGCAGCGTAAACTTGTTATCTTTTAAGCTTTTAAGACTGTGTAAGTAGCTTCCCCACTTAGTTTTACCTGGCAATTTCAAGGAAATATTTTTCTTGCTTTCTTGATCTTGAATCCGGTTAAACAATGCACTTAAACGGTTGCTACGTTTGATAGTTTTCACTATATCAATTACATTTGTAAAAAATTGTTTAACTGACTTGCATCCTGAAATATCAGAACACAATAAGTGTAAAAGATGGGCAAGGCAACTTAATGGAACAACATGCGGATATTTTTCTTTTACTAATCTAAACGCTGCTATCATATTTTTAGTATTGTCACCTATAATCACAAAAATTTTTTCAGGATCATGATCTTTCATAACTTTTTCAATTTGCTCAGCCAAATAACAAGCATCATGCTTGTTTTCCTTTGACATGATAAAATCAACAAATAGAGGTTGTGGTTTTGAAATCACAAAATTTATTATTGACTCATTTCTTATGTTACTCCAACCATCACACTGCAAATGGAGGTGTTTTGATTCAGTTAGTTGTCTCTTAACTTCACACTGCATTTCAGAATATTGAGAATCTAAGTAAGTTGAGGCAAGACGAAAACGTGAAGGTAAATTGTAAGAAGGTCGAACTTTCTTAAAAAATTCAATCCACAAAGGGTGTTCAACCAATGACAATGGACTTCCACTGATGAAAATGGCCTTAGCCAAATGTTGATTGAGTGTTTCCTAAAACAAAAAAGAGGCATTTGTAGCTTTATTTTTCCAAAATAAAAATATACAAGGCATAGAATTTTTACATTTTTAATCCAGACTTCTATAGTATCTGTAATCTTGTAATTCAGATATTCGAAAACCTTTTATTATTATTTTATTATTTCTTTTCTTTCATGAAATGATAATAGATGCCACCACTAGCATACAAAAATACATTTCAGAAAACACTATTTTATGCAGCTATATATATTTTCCTTTTTCAAAATTTTGAATTTATGCTTGAAATTGATATTTTTAAGTATTAATTACTTAGTTTCTCCTAATTCCTTCCGCCTTGCGTGTTTAACCATTGTTCAGTATGGTAAAGTAATAATTTTTTTTTTATTTATTAATGGCAAGTCCTATTTTAATTATTTAGCTGTAAATCTTATTTAAATGTTTTATATTGTTTTATTTTTTAAATTTATATTTATCAGTTTTGTGATTTGTGTTAGTTATTATTCAATAATATAAAATTCCAAGTTAAAAAGAAAAAAATCTTATTGTTTCCCACAACTAACAACAGATGGCGACACCATACAAAATATACATATTTTTGAATTTTGAGATTTTTTAAGTGGAACTCCTTAGTATTATTTATTTATAAACTGCCTTAGTGTTTTGTATGATCATAATAATGCCTGATGTTATTATCATTTACCTAAATGCATTCTAGTTTCTAATTTTCTCTAATTCGCTATTGCCGTGGTTCAAATGATTCCGGATTAAAGATATAGGATTCAGCATATGATATTTTGTCAGGTATATGATATTTAATTACATTATTTAATTGTTTTGAATTGCAATACTGCAAACCAACCGATTTATACTTTAAAAACTTCGGCAGCTAAGGATAAAGTTAAAAAATGGGGGAGACCCTTATATGGATTTACATAAGGGAAGGGGATTTTAGAAGGTATTGACAATATTTATTATACTTATTATTTGTAAGTTAAATTAATTTATCAGGAATTTATGTGTCTATAACTATCTTTTAGAATAAACAATATTTTCAATTAATTTCCTTTTTAAGTCAAATTTACATTTAATTAAAATGTAGTATTTGACTTTTATCCAAAATGTTCTTTAAATTATAAATGCATATATCCTGTAACGTTATTTTTTATATGGAATGTTTTTTGAAAGCCTATAGAAACTATGAATCTTGAAAGCAGACTGTTTTCATTACAAATAAATTTATAAACTTGTGGCTTTAAGCAATCTACTTTTGCTTTGCTATTCTATATAAAAATAGGATTACATTGAAACTGCCAAAAAATACTTCTCTTATAAAATTGTATAATGGCAAGGGAATTGGTTCCTTGGGGATATGATTTTCCCCAACTGCCCCCCCCCGAACACATACATTCATTCCATGCCACTGCTTATAGCTCTGTATTATCTCCATCACAAAGTGAATTCTTGCTTTTAAATTATATATTTTTCGCATCAGTGTTTAACAGTGCTTCTTTATCTACACTTCAAAACAAATTAAACGATTTTTTTTATTAAAAGAAAAAATATATTAAAATGCAAAGGCTCATTTCAATGGATCTTTTAAATTTTAAAATAAACAATTTATTAATTTATTAAAAATTGTAATATTAAAAATCAGAGACATATACTAGAGAAAAGCTTCAAATAATTTATTTCAATTAATATCAGTTTTAATTTAAGTATTTACTTTTAAAAGAACAAAATTGTATTTATTTTTGTTTATTAATATGTAAATGTACTTACATTTGTTATTTCATCCATCTGATCCAAAAATGCTGTCATAGATATCTGTGACTTCGAAATTTTTTTTATTTGTCAAAAAACTAGATGTTCCAACTTCAGCATTTTTTAGAAGCGAAGGTACACTTGTTATCGGTATCGATGAATTGTTAGAAGATGTACTGGACATTTGACCAGTATTAGGTTCATCTGTATCACTAATTGTTATATTTTCTTCTACATTTGAAGTTGAAGGCATAGTAGAAATAGATTCCTTATGATATTTTTTGCATTTAGAATCACTGTCAAAAACCTTTTTCAAACCTGCAGGACATTTGAAACATTTCTTAATATGATTTTCCATTTTGTTTACATTAGCATGCTTGTAATCCTTATTACAATATTTGCACTGCACATTTTTTCCTTTCACATTAAAAAAATTCCATGCAAGGCCTTTTTTTTCCTCCCATTTTTACTTCTAACTCTTTTAAACGCACACCATAGACATCTAAAAGCAAGTGAAGAACAGTTTATAGAATCAAAATCCAAACCAAAACTAGCATGGTTTTGGTTTGTAAAATCTAGCATAGTTTTACTTTGTAAAATCTAGTTTAGTTTTGGTTCATACTTATGCAATGATTGGGCGCCATCTATTGCTTCTAGTGGAAATTTCTAATTGAAATTTAAAGGAATTGCAGATTATAAACAAAGCAAGAAAAGAGTGTGTATTACTAAATTTTTAGAAAATGGGAATGATATTTTAAAACTTAAAAGATGATTCATAGAGGTTTATAATTAAGTTGATGATCAAACACATAATATTTGAATAGTGTTTTGTATTGAGGCAAAATATTTTAAATTTTTGGGCAGCTTTTTAATTCAGCAAGAAATAATCACAACTCATAAAATTGGAAATGAAAATATTTATTTAGAAAGTGAATACTTTGAAATTGCAATTCCTTTAAACTACTGTTAATATTTAGAGAAAATCAGTAAATTCCTATTTAATCTTTATACATGTCTGCAATATTAGGAAAAGATAATTAAATTTCTAAAACCAAAATTTTGTACTTCACCTGACAATTGTGAATATTTATAGACTGTAAAATAATAAAAATTGTTTAATAAACATAAATCAATAAATTGTTTGTTAAATTATTTATTTAAATGCTTGATTGTGTAATTTATCTTTTTTTTATTATTAGCAATCTAAATTTCTCTTAAGTATGGATTATTATTATTATTTTCTTAATAAATAGATGTGACATGTAATCTGTATAATGCTCTGCAATAAACTGTGCAGATAGGTAGTCTTATATTTTCTTTTTGAAAAATGTAATAGAGCTTCACATTATTTACTTTGAAAATTTCCTACAAATTCAATTCACTTACTTTGCAGCTGAAGCACACTAGCAGTAAAATTAAGCAATTTTGCGATGTAAGTTTCGACTTATCTTTAATTGTGGCTGAAGCCATACAACTGTCATAATTTGAATATCTCATTCTATGATTTTGGACTTCATAAATATTTAAGTTTCAAATTAAAAAAAAAATTACTTTAAATATGCTTTTTCAAACTGAAATATGAAAATACCCAGTTTTTGGGTATTTACCCGAGGCTTGGGTAAATACCCAGGTAAATACCCAAAAAATATTTACCTACCCACTGGGTATTTACCCGCCCCACATCACTGATTACAACTAAAACTCAGTCCCAAGCAGGTTATATAAGCAGGTTAAGGAAATATATTTTTTCATAAAGTTAAGAGATGGCAGCACTACTTGATTTCTGTCCTAATAAATGCACATGGAGGAACATTTTGACAAGTAAAATGAAATAGATTTTACTTAATTTTATATATCATGTATTTTGCTTAAAAATAGAGATAGGAATGAAATTTTTTTACAGTAAAAATACACATTAGAGCCCTTATATAAATGAAAAAAAATTAATTTCATGCATAAATTAGCTTTAAAGAACTAATTAACTTTTTACATATTTTTTGAACAATATGCCTGTTCGATAGATAGACTTTTCTAAAAACTATTGATCATCTTAAAAATTTGTTGTGATATCAGAAAACATGTTATTTGAGAATAATAAGAAACAATTTTCATTTTGGTTTACACAATCACACAATGTTTAAAAATGATCCATTTTAAATGCTTTAGAGTTGATTTTTAATTAGAATCGATGTCAGGTAGATATTGATTATAAAATATTCAAAATTTCAATTACAGGAAAACGGAAGTTTGACGTTCAAGACCTTCACTTACTTCGGTTTCGAAAATATCTAATGTTTTATAATTTATATTTAAAAAAATATTCTGGATAAAAATGTTTTTGATATCTTTATTAACTTATTCTACTACAGTAAAACCTCCATAACGGACACTCCCCAGGGGCGTAAACCACCCTAGTCGCGTAGGGGGGTGTAGGCTCATTAATTTCCGACTCCATGAATGAAAATTTCCGAGTAGTATAGCCAACAGGAGGACTAATATATATATATCATAATCACATATTTACTCGTGTATAACACGCACCCAGTATTTTAGAATAAAAAATGGCGATTTTTAGTATCTCGTATATAAAACGCACCATAAATCTGACATGTAAGGCAATGAATGATCAAATGAATTTCAGAAAAGAAAATTGAAACAAACATTACATCAGGCTAGAAAAGAAGTCGAAATTATTTTTTTTAGACTTCGTGTAGGGAGTGAGTGTCATGATATGGTGACGTCACTTGCGAAAGAAATACTTAAAAACGTCTACATTTTTTTTTTTTTTTTTTAAATGTAATTTTACAAATGTAAAGTTGCAGAAATCTGTATTCTTGCTAAAATTTTACCTGTACACTATACAAAAAAAAAAAAAAAAGAGAGAGAGAGAGAGAGAGAAAGATAAATCTACAAAACTAGTTTTTGTAAATCTATAGAAATTTGTAGCTTTACAAATGAATCTAGTAAATAAAATTATACTAATCTTATTAAAATTTTATCTGTTACTTGGATCTCAGTTAGATAAAAAAAGTTCTAGGGTTTCCCAGTTTCTTAAAAAAATTTCTTAAATTTTTTTTGACCTTACAGATTTTTTTTTTTTTTTTTTTTTTTTCTTATGTATAGTACAAATCTGTATCGATTGCATGAATTTTTGCTGTTACCGTTACATAAAAAGCAGTCACAGTGATGAGGATTGCTAAGTAGTGTTTAAATAATGTTACTACCGCTTTTGTGTAAAAAAGGATAAGGAGTGAAATAAAGATGCAGGAATGCTTCTATTCAGTAAGATTCCAGTTTTAATTACCTCTATGAATACATTTCTTGATTCATGGATGTTCGTATGAGTATTATTATAGTCGTGTGATTACATAAAGCAGTAAAAACATTGTGTATAACGCGGACCCAGGGTTTTTGCCCTAAATTTGGGGAGAAAAAATGCGCATTATATACGAGTAAATACGGTACTCAAGATAATTATCACTTAGTGTATCGAGATAGTCAAGTGGCTGAGTGGTTAAAGCACCACGCCGTTAATCGCCTTTGAGTGTAGGAGGTTGTGAATTAGAATCCCACTGGCTCCATTGCTCCATTGCTGCTCCATTCCTCTTTGTGTGGAGCTCCTGGTTGTATATCTCTTGGGTTGTAAAATTTCCTTGTGCTATCCCGTCCCTGTATATTGATGATGACTTACAAGAAGACTTCATGTTGAGGAGATTGGCGCCGGTTCTGGGGATCTTGTGATCAGGAAACGAGTACATTAGCGTCAAGCAAAAGGCCAAGCCAGTTACTTTCTGCTATTAACTTGCTTTATACTGATCGAGATCGTTACAGGAGTATCCTCCCAGTGAAAAAGACGTATTGCTGACGTCT
The DNA here is from genome assembly GCA_964019185.1 of Maratus speculifer. NCBI lineage: Eukaryota > Metazoa > Arthropoda > Arachnida > Araneae > Salticidae > Maratus > Maratus speculifer. Next base: position 270,784,198 of record OZ025289.1, on the reverse strand, counting down.
GACGAGCGATATTCACTCGTGAATGAATGCTGTCATACGCATAGTGTGTAGCGTGGACAGGCTTTGCGTTGAGAGATTTTGTTTGGTGCTTCCATCTGTTGATTATGAGGTGAGTTGATTGCTGAGCGTTGGTTGTTGTTGAATGTTGCGTGCTTGTTCGGAGTCACCAATGAGGAAATTAGCACCAGTTGTTTTTTATCTGGGGATCTCGTAATCAAGAAGCGAGAACGTTAGCGTCACGCAAAAGGCCAAGCCAGAGTTACTTTCTGCTAGTAACTCGCTTTATACTGATAGAGATCGCTACAGTGTCGAGCACATAAGTCAGATGTACGATGTTCAATATAGATAGTCAAATAAGTTTTAAAGCACTGGTGTTGATTCTTTTACAAATATTCATGTATTTATCTAAATATCAGTGGTGAAGTACAATGATTAATATGCGTAGAAAATTATGGTTTGGAACTCTAAACTGCTTTGTTTGATAGCAGTCTTGTTTCTAAATATTCAAAAACTGATGAAACTGGATTGAGGATCTGGAGATTCGTTGTCCGTTTTTTACTTTTTCTGAGTATGCCACGCTCATTCACACAGATTTCGCTATAGATAGGCATGCAAATATTGAGTTACGCATAAGGAATCCTGCTACCCGTGTACGTCTACAACATAAAAAGTAGCCAAAATTTTAAAGACTGAAAATTTTAAAATTCATATTCATTCATTTCTTAGTACTATAATAATTTTTTTTTACGTTTAGTAACAAAATAAATCGGTATGTATTAAAACAAATTGGAACAAATTAAAGTTTGGAATGTAGCAAAAAAAAAAAAAAAAAAAAAAAAAAAAAAAAAAAAAAAAAAAAATGTCAAATTGCCCGTTTTTTTCTGCGACCGATTGGCATATTCTGGCGTGATTTTGTTCCAAAACTTTAAAGCATTCGCTTCCGAAAACCATGAAACATCGGTCCTCAGTCTGGAAATTCGGATATAGAAAAGTATCGCGAATTCCGATTAACAGACGCTGAAAAAATAAATTTCGTCGCAAATAACCGTGGAATTAATGCATATTTCGTCAAAGGATCGCGAATAAAATGCAAATTTTGGTAAAAGATCCCTCATAAAATGCGAATTTCGTCAAAGGATTGCGAATAAAACGCGAATTTCGGTAAAGGATCGCAAATAAAATGCAAATGATCACGAAAAAATACAAATTGCGTCAAAAAATAGCGGGAAAATGCGAATTTCGTTGTTTGTTCGCAGAAAAATATTAATTTCATCAAAGGATCATGGAAAAAAGCAAAAAAAAACTGTGCATTTTGTGAAATAATTGCGAAAAAAATTTAAGTTTTGTCGAAAGATCGCAAAAAAATGTTAAATTTCGTCAAAGGATCGCGAAAAATGCCGTTTTCGTCAACAAATCCTGGAAAAAATGTGAATGTCGTCAAAATTTCGCCATAAAGTGTGAATTTTATTAAAGGATTGCGATAAGACGCTACATTCCTCAAAGGATCTTAGAAAAAAAACGTGAATTTCGTCAAAGACTGGAAGAAAAAAGATAGTCTCTGTAGAAAACGGCACAAACACAAATATTTTTGTTTATTATTATAAGTATAATTTTTAATTTAAAATGATAAACTGAATATTTGCAATCCAGTTTTGAATTTTCTTCGGATACTACAAAAATTCTGTGATAAATATTTCTAACGAAATTTAAAATTTAGATTAAAAAAAAAAAAAAAAGATATAGGAGTTTTTTCACTTCAATCAGCATATCTTAAAATTTCGAGACTAAACTAAAAACTTCCAAACAATAAATAAATACAGGTGGAATTCGATTTCTCAAAGTCAAAAGGCACAAAAAAAAAAAAAAAAAAAAAAAAAAAAAAAATCAGAATACCAAGGCTTCAGCCAAAACATCAAGGTTACAAATAACATTAACGTTGCTAGAATATGCACATTTTTTTTTTTTCGTCATATCGAGGTTTCCGATTCCACAATATTCGACAAATCAAAATTTTTCTGAATAGTTTTATTAGAAAAATAAAATCCCATATATTAATAAGTTGTATTAATTAATTAGAAAATTAAATTAATTAGTAATTAGTTAATTAATTTAATTAATTAATAATATTTCCAGCTAAGAATAAATTTATGTTTTCTTCGTTCTAAATTGTTTTTCTTATTTTGTAATTAGGAACTGCAACGGGAAATAAAGCAGCCTAAGAATAAAATTTTATAGGTTCTCTTCGATCTAACTTGTTTTTCTTATTTAAATAAAAACTACAAAAATATTTCTCCAATTCATAAATTTTTATAGGTTAATACATTTTTTCTTTTTTTGGCTAACCTTGCTTTTTTCCGATCGAACAAGAATTTTTCCGACTGACTTTTCCGTTTTTCCAATTTATAAATTTTTATAAGTTAAATAGGTTAATACCATTTTTTTCGATCAAACAAGAATTTTTCCGACTGACTTTTCAGTTTTTCCAATTTATAAATTTTTATAGGTTAATACGTAATACTATTTTTTCCGTCTAAACATCTTTTTCCGATGGAACGGGAAGTTTTCCGAATGATATTTCCGTTTTTCAAATTTATAAGTTTTTATAGGTTATTGCCATTTTTTCCGATCGAGCAAGGATTTTTCCGACTGACTTTAAAGTTTTACAATTTATAAATTTTTATAGTTAATACGTAATACTATTATTTACGACTAAACATGCCCTTTCCGATGGAACAGGAAATTTTCCGAATGATATTTCCATTTTTCCAATTTATAAGTTTTTATAGGTTAATGCCATTTTTTCCGATCGAACAAGGATTTTTCCGACTGACTTTTCAGTTTTTCCAATTTATAAATTTTTATAGGTTAATACGTAATATTATTTTTTCCGACTAAACATGCCCTTTCGGATGGAACAGGAAATTTTCAGAGTGATATTTTCGTTTTTCCAATTTATAAGTGTTTATAGGTTAATATCATTTTTTCCGATTGAAACAGTTTTACCGACTGTTTTTTTCCGTTTTTCCAATTTATAAGTTTTTATTGGTTAATACGCAATACTATTTTTTTCCGACTAAACATATTTTTTCCGATCGATCTGGGAATTTTCCGACTGATGTGTTCTTGGGGGGGGGGGGGGGGGGTTTCGCACCCCCCCAAACCCCCCCGGGATTTACGCCCCTGACACTCCCGAATAGCGGGCACCTCTATTTAACGGACAGTTTTCCAATCCCCACTCACAAAACCTAAATTTTTGCATATTTAACCTCTGAATAACGGACATTCCGAATAGCGGACAGTAATTTTGGTGATAAAAGATGAAATAATATTTTTCAATGTGAAAAAAAATAATAATAAGCCTCTAAATTTATCAGATTAATATGTCAAGTATCAAGAAACAAAGAAAAAATAAAAAAAAATATTTTAGTAGGGCTCATTCATAAAATTCAATGAGTAATTAACTAGATTGCATATTGCATAATATAGAAGAGATAAATCAGAGACGTCACATGGCGTATTTATGATCGGAGCAAAAGAAAAATAGTCACTGAAAACCTAAAGTACATTTTATTTACAGTAATTTAGGGTGTATAAGCCGCGGATCAAACAATTCTTTTTAGACCCAGAAATCTTATTTAGTGTTTGAATACAAATATTTGCGGCGATCTAAGTAGTTACACTTATTTCTTAAAAAATTCTGGGTCGAAAAAGAATTGTCTGACCTGTGGCTTATACACCCGAAATTACGGTATTTGTTTTTACTCTTTTATAAAACAAAGAAAAGGGTTACTCTATTTTATTTATTGATTATTGGGAAATTGCATACTGATAATTTTGGCAGCGAGGATTAAAGGCGCCAAGAATGCGATGGGAATAGAGGGTAAAAAAACTACTTCTCAATGTTTATTGCTCTTTTCGATTCTTGTGAGCATTATTTTAACAATGGCCTCAAAAAGAAAACGATTAACTTTAAAAGAAAAGTTTGAAATTGTAAGTGTATCTGAGAGAGATAACTTGAGTTTACGGATACTTGCTGATCGTTTTAAAATAGGTAAAACAGAAGTGGGCGAAATTTTACGAAATAAAGAAGAAATAAGAAATTTATGGATTACTAACTCAAACGAGAACACCAAAAATGTGAAATTGAGGAAGACTAATTCCATTGAAATTGATTCTGTAATTCTGAATTAGTTTACTTCTGTTCGTTCAAAAAAAAATTCCTATCAATGAACCTTTGATTCAGGAAAAGGATTTGGAAGTCGCTAAAGAACTCGGATTACACGATTTTAAGGCTTCCAATGGATGGCTGGAAAAGTTTCGATCTAGGCACAACATCTCTTTCAAAGCAATATGTGTAGAAGCAAAATCTGTAGATCTTAAAGAGGTGAAGGATTGGCAAGAACGACTTCAATCAATTTGTGAAGGTTACGAGGAGAGAAACATTTTTAATGCCGATGAAACCGGACTCTTTTTCAGAATTTTTCTGAATAAGACTTTATGTTTTAAAAAGGATGATTGTATAGGCGGAAAAATGTCAAAAGAGCGACTCACTATTTTATTATGTTCCAATATGTTAGGAGAATTTGAAACCCCTCTTATTATTGGAAAATCTCTGAAACCCAGGTGTTTTCCAAAGATTCAATTTAATAAATTTGGTATTGTGTGGAGAGCAAATAAGAAGGCATGGATGACCAGTCCTTTAATTATCGAATGGTTAACTTCCTTTGATAATAGGATGTAAAAACATCAAAGAAAAGTTCTATTGTTTTTGGGCAATGCAAGTTCTCATCCAAAACATTTGAAGTTGGACAATGTTAAAATTGTGCTTTTTCCCCCAAACACAACTTCAGTATGCCAACCACTTGGTCAAGGTGCAATACGCAGTTTTAAAGCCTTGTACAGAAAGCTTTTATTATGTCACATTATTTCAAAGTTAGATTCTATGAATACACTTGAGAACGGTCTAAATTTAGTTAATGCTTTCGATGCTGTAATTTGGATTTCGCCAGCTGTTAAAAACATAAAACCGGAAAGCGTACGACAGTGTTTCAGAAAAGCAGGCTTTATTTTAAACGAAAATGAAACACACATTTCCGACACAAATGAAGATTTAAGCGAAATAAGTGAATTAATGGAATGTATCAGAAGTGAAGAAACTGCCGAAAATTTCATTAGTATTAATGATGAATTGCCTACTGAAGAAGAATAAGCTGATATATGTGATTACATTCCTTCAGAATTTTCGACAAAAGCTGACTCTATTAGTGATGAAGAAACAGATACGGAAACTGGAGATGCTTCTTGCAATATCGAGAACTTCCAAGAAGCGGCAAAATATAGTGAGCAGTTACACAATTTTTTTTGTAAAAAAAAGATGATTCAGAAGAATTAAAACTACTGATTGAGTTAAAACTTCACATTCAAAAACAAATTACTTGTAATCGCAAGCAAAATCAAACTTTTGTAACAGATTTTTTTCATAAGAATGTGATAAACGAGGAATAAAGGTATGCACAATTTTATTTCAGTTTTATTGCTTAAAAAATAATTTTAATTTTTGATTAGTCATATAGTATAAGTTTTAGGATATATAAAACTCAATTAATGAAATATTGTGCTTTTCTTTGCAATTTTTGAATATTTGGGCTTTTCCCAATAGCGGACACCTCTGAATAGCGGACAGTTTCCGCGCTCCCGAGGTGTCCGTTATTTAGAGGTTTTACTGTATTCTATAGTAAAATATATAAAAATAAGCTTTTAATCAAATATTTCAAAATGTTGAATAGAGATGGCAGCATTATAAAAAATTAATAGACTCAAAAATCCGATGTTTATATTTTCGGTATGTTTAATTTGAGGAAGAGGGGGAATAGTAGCATGCATTTTACTCTTCGAAATTTAATGATTTATTGGTATAGAAGAGCGCTTCTTCTAAATTGTATTTCTAAAAGTCTATTCTTCAAAATTTATCTATCTATCAATATAAAAATCAGTGTTGACCATCCCCCCCCCCAAAAAAAAAAAAACCAATGACGCAAATTTCCCCCTCCCCTCCAAAAAAAAAAAAAAAAAAAAAAAAAAAAAAAAAAAAAAAAAAAAAATCTTCAATTTAAAAAATATTTAACAGTAAAAAAAGGAAATATTAAGAGTCAATCCATTTCAAGTGGTCCAGCACTGGTCGCTCGACTATTTTTAAAAAATCTGAAATTTTTTGTACAACAACCCTAACATGATGGAAGTTCAAAATGACCGTTATTTTAATTCTACTATTTTTTGTTTGTGCATGGCGGCCATCTTTGTTTCATCGTGTGCAGCGATTTTCTCAGATACTAGGATACACAAAATTGTAAATATCTCGTCTTCTATTTTCCCAATTGAAATGGGGTTTGCAGCATTTTGTTCAGAATAAAATAAGCTAAATATACAGTGGAAGAAAATTTTTGAAAAATAAATTTTTACAGGTGAAATTTTAGCACAAAGTTTACGATTTTTTACAAAATCTATCCGTTTGCAAAAGGAAAATTTTCATGCAAGGGAAACTGTCAACCTTACACAATTTTTTCTACAAATAAGTCAAAAGTGCGTGTACTCATACGCCAAGTCCCAGATCTGGGAGTTAATTTCTCTTTGCGAAAAAAATTCCGAAATTCGTCAAAAATTTCAAAAATCGCACTTTTTAGGCTTTGATATCTCTGGTGGGGCACGAGATAAAAATCTGAAATTTTGGCCTATGATTGTATCGTGTAGTAGCGTTATGTACAAAAAATTTGAAGAAGGAGATTTGACTACAAGCTGAGATATGACATGGAAAATATGTGAAAACAATACTGCCAAACTATTGTAAACCTACTATGTAATTGTTCAACAAGACTGTCAACCTTGCACAATTTTTTCTACAAATAGGTCAAAAGTGCGTGTACTCATACACTAAGTCCCAGATCTGGGAAATGATTTCTCTTTGCGAAAAAAATTCCGAAATTCGTCGAAAATTTCAAAAATCGCACTTTTTAGGCTTTGATATCTCTGGTGGAGCACAAGATAAAAATCTGAAATTCTGGCCTTTGATAGTATTGTGCAATAGTGTTAAGTACAAAAAATTTCAAGAAGGAGATTTGACTACAAGCTGAGATATGACATGGACAATATGTGAAATTAATTCTGCCAAACTATTGATACCTACTATGTAATTGTTCATACCTCCAAAATTTTAAATTATTTATGGTACAAAGTTAAATGTTAATTACAAATATATTTTTCAAATGCTTCTGTGTGATTTAAACAATTCAGAATGTATGCTAAGCCAATACACTATTTGTCCAGATGAGCAAATCTACTAGAAATGCTATTGCAACAATTTTACTCGGAACACATTTCAGGAAAAGTAAATTATAGACAATGGATTGCAACTGATCGAGTTGACATGGCTTCAATTATTAAACCTAAAGAATTTCATTCAAGTTAACAAGGGATGGCAAGACTTGGGGGCTTCAAATAAAATTTTTAGAAAGAACAGCCTGATGAACTGATAACAGTAACTGGTTGAACTCATAACATCTCTCGTAAATATTGTTAAGCTCTTTGTTGAGCATACATAGTATTTTGTAAATTAAATGTTTATTATTTAACTGTTTTCAACAAACGATATTTTCTGTGTAAATATTGTAATATAAGAGACAAATCTCATTTCTTCTAATGCACTCGTAATACCATTTCTTAACATTTTTTTTAAATCATCGTATCTCAGCTTGTAGTCAAATCTCCTTCTTGAAATTTTTTGTACATAACACTATTGCACAATACTATCAAAGTCCAGAATTTCAGATTTTTATCTCGTGCTCCACCAGAGATATCAAAGCCTAAAAAGTGCGATTTTTGAAATTTTCGACGAATTTCGGAATTTTTTTCGGAAAGAGAAATTATTTCCCAGATATGGGACTTGGTGTATGAGTACACAAACTTCTGACCTATTTGTAGAAAAAATTGTGCAAGGTTGACAGTCTTGTTGAACAATTACGTAGTAGGTTTACAATAGTTTGACAGTATTGTTTTCACATATTTTCCATGTCATATCTCAGCTTGTAGTTAAATCTCCTTCTTGAAATTTTTTGTACATAACGCTACTACACAATACTATCATAGGCCAAAATTTCAGATTTTTTCTCGTGCCCCACCAGAGATATCAAAGCCTAAAAAGTGCGATTTTTGAAATTTTTGACGAATTTCGGAATTTTTTTCGCAAAGAGAAATTAACTCCCAGATCTGGGACTTGGTGTATGAGTACACGTACTTTTGACCTATTTGTAGAAAAAATTGTGTAAGGTTGACACTTTCCCTTGCATGAAAATTTTCCTCTTGCAAACGGATAGATTTTGGAAAAAATCGTACATTTTGTGCTAAAATTTCACCTATAAAAATTTATTTTTCAAAATTTTTCTATCACTGTATATTTAGCCTATTTTATTTTGAACAAAATGCTGCAAACCCCATTTCAATTGGGAAAATAGAAGACGAGATATTTACAATTTTGTGTATCCTAGTATCTGAGAAAATCGCTGCACACGATGAAACAAAGATGGCCGCCAAGCACAAACAAAAAATACTAAAATTAAAAGAACGGTCATTTTGAACTTCCGTCATGTTAGGGTTGTTGTACAAAAAATTTCAGATTTTTTAAAAATGGTCGAGCGACCAAAAAAATATTTTCTGGATCACTTGAAATGGATTGACCCTTAAGAATTTAAAAATCCCCCTCCCCCCAAAAATCTTTTCTTTCTTTTTCTCCAATTCCCCCCAAAAATAAATTATATGACGCATTTTGTGTCACCAAACCCCTCTCTGGACACCCCTGATAAAAATCAATATTTAGTTGTATCTTCCTTATATACAAATCTAGAATGTTTGACCGACTTGCATGAAACTTGACATATATACGTTTTAGAATAATTTCTGGCTACTTTAAAAATTTTAAAGGTTTTAAATAAGATCTTACATGAAATATGATACGAAATTTCTCAGTTTCGCTGCAATCGCCAGCACTTCTGTTACAACGGACTCTAGCTATGTTATTTTAGCTATGTTTATCACCGCTTCCGCCTTGTAAAATAGTAGAAATAATGCGTATCTCTTCTAGTTTTGTAAGAAATATTAACGTTGTTTAAATTTACAGGACAACAAAATATTAAGGGTACTTCTCTGTTATCTCGTCGATCAATTTCGCCAAATTATGCAAATCGCCAAACTAATAGCCAAATTATACATATTGGCATAATTTTTATTTTAAATAACGAAAAAACAAATAATTAGTAGAATATTAATAAAAATTCAAATAAAAAAATCGAAGTAAAAGTCACTTAATGACATTTTAAACACGTGAATCGTATTTAATGTCATTGAATGTGACATTCACAGTCATCCATTATTGGCATTTAATCTTGTAGTTTGGCGATAATTTTTTGGTCGACGGGACAATCCAGTAGTACCATAAGTTATAGCATCTTTATTAGCTGAATTTGAAAGTTAAAATAGCCGTTGTTGGCGTAGCGATAAAATTGTAAGTGTAACTGAGTTCTTAGCATTTTTATACATTAATATATAATTGTGATATCCAATTAGTACACTATGACTATGTTTGTCACTATCAAAAATCACAATTACTTTAGAACTATTGAACTGGTTTCAAAAATGTTCTTAGAATAATAAAGTGAACGCCTCTGCCTGAAACTGGGTTACTTCTTACTTTCTGCATCACTGCTAAAAGGGCGACAAACGTTCTAAAATTATGATTTGTATGTTGAGACTCAGACTCGAAAATCAAATTTAACAGGATGCCCTCACAGCCTAAATGATCGCTAAGAACAGATTAAAAAAAAAATTATAAATTTAGATGTGTGAAATTAATCGAAAACCTTCTAAAACCGTTCTTTGGAATTGTTTTGGGGAAAAGTGTTCAATTTGACACGTTATCGAAATTTAAAACAATAATATGAGGATCAACGCTTTAAAATCACGATTACTTTGAATCACTGAACCGATTTCAAATATTTTCTCAGGCTAATAATGTTGATAGTCTTGAAAATAGGCCAAATTCTAGCTCCGCACTAATTGTATTGTCAGAATTGCAAGGGAAAGAGACGTTCTAAAATATAAAATTCTTTATAATCTCTAAAGGCTAAAACATGTAATTTGGTATGTTAGTTTTTACAATGAATCAAGGTACACTAATATTGTAAAAATAACTCGTTTATTTTTAGGAAACAGCCAAACTACAAAACCGATTAAAAAAATATATATATATTTCATTGTAAGGTAATTGATTATTAGAGCTCTCAAATAAGCAAATGGGCTGGAATGGAGATTTTCTGATTGATTGAAGTTTCACGTTCGCTTAATGTGGTTACAAGAATGAAGATAAAAATGTAATGAGAATATTAGTAATAGAATTTAAATTATCCTTAGAACTATAAATTCCCCATAATGTTAGCATGCACACAAATATCACCGGGGTTGTCGCGAAACAACAATCACGTGTGAAAATCAAAAGTTTTGCTAGTGAGTAATAACTAACTTCAAACAATTATTCCTGGCAAAATATAATTAATCCATAATGCTATAATGTAGTTTCTTGTAATATATACGATAAATACTAATAACTTATAGCAAAGCACATGATAAAAATATATTAGTAATATAAGTATTTTAGTTACTTAAAATATAACAGTACAACATAAAATAAGTATGGATGTTCAACCATATTTCCTGCAGATTATGCTCAACAATATGTGTTAGTAATCCTAACCAAGATTAGGATTTTGGAAGTGCTGGTTAATTTTAGTCTGTAAAAGAACGGTTCTTTTCTTAAAAATAGGGCATTATTACCATAATTGTCGGGACGTTTATTTTGAGATTGAAACAAGTAAGCACCACTAACACTTTTTTTAATAATAAGAAGTAATTTTAGTTATTATTACGTGATGCTATTTTTTTCAGACAGCAATTAAAATGCCATCACTAAAAAAGTATGTTACACTTAACCAAACATAATCCACAAGTAAAATAAACGTCATTATTGCAAGGTTAAATACTGATCTATTGCAACTTTTGATATTGACCTTATTGATATCTACTGCAACTTTTAAATTTTCTATATCTCGCGCGTTTTAAATTTTTATATTTTTGTACAAGAGGGAAAAGATTTTTTTAAATTCAATCTGTATGAAAATGGCATGTCAATTTATTTAAAAAAAATTTTTTAGTAGTTTTTAATGCCATTTAAACAATGGTGGAAACTCGAGTATTCCTTTTCTGTAAGTAAGTAGTTCTGAAAGTAAAGAGAAAATCACAGAGTTCTAAATAATAATAGAGAAGCAGCATGCGGTAAAAATGGTTTGCAGTATGAATGCGGTTATCAATGGCCCAAACGCACACAGGCTCCGTGGAACCGAAAGAATTTGGATTTAATTTTGACCGGTTTTAATAAATTTTAGGGTTGAATTTTTAATATCGTGCCAAATCAAAATGTTTCATGTTCATATATGACTTACCTCCACTAGGTCTTTTTTTTATATTTTCTCATTATAATTGAAAAAAAAAAAAAAAAAAAAGATTGTAAACAAAATATCTGAAAATATCGTCTGCGGTGATTTTTGTTCACTGTTTTTATTTCTCAAACATCATTCGTTTTTCTTTATCAATTAAATTATTTTTAATTTATTGAAAATTTATTTTACAAACGATATACAGTGGCTCACAAAAGTGTTCGTACACTTACGAATTTCAATAAAATAGTGATCTATCTATTAATTAAGATTAATATTTCATAATGGGTGTTTAAAAATAAGATCTATAACTTATTTTTAATAAAACTACTTAAAATATTTTAAATACACGGTAAAACTTTATTTCTTAGAAATCAAAAATCAAAAAATAAAAAAAATTATGTCACAAAAGTCTTTGTACACTTTAAAGAAATCGCTACATAGTATTAGTTAATATTATAATATTTCATTAGATTAGTATTTAGTAGGATGTAATTTAGCATGCACAACAGCTTTTAATCACCAGGGGATGGATTTCACAAGTTTTTTTGTAATGTTTGCATCAATGTTCATCTATTATCGATCATTTCTGTTTTTAGTTCACTTTTCGTTTTTAATGTCTTGTTTTTGTACTCTAACTTCAAGTTCTCTCCAAATATGTTCTATTGGGTTTAAGTCAAGCGATTGGGGTGGTGAATTTATAACTTATGGACAATTATAGAGGCACTAGAGGCCAATGTTGAGAGCCATGTCCTTAGGATTATTATCCTGATAAAAAACAAAGTTGATTCCAATACCCAAATTTTGGGCTGATAATTTTAAATTGTCTTTTAAAATATTTAAATAAAGGGCATGATCCTTTATGTCATCAATAAGTTCTAAAGTACCTAGTTCTGATGCTGCCATACACCCCCATACAAGAACACCTCCATCGCCATGCTTAAATGTTCCAACTAAGTTATTGGGATTAAGTTCTTCATTTTTTCTTCGCCATACAATTATGCGTCCATCAGAGCCAAAAATGTGAAATTGGCTTTCATCTGCAAATAAAACATTATTCCAATGCGATTCTGGTTTATTTTGGTTTATTTATCATTGATTTTGCGAAGGAAAACCCAAGCTTTCTGTTTTTTTCACTAACAAAAAATTTTCTACGCTTAGAACACCCATATAATCCAGCTGATCCCAGAACGCGTTGAACAGTTTCAGGTGAAATTGAAGTAGAATATTTTTCATTAAATTCTGTTACAACTTTCATAGCACTTAAACGTGGATTTTTTACAGTTTTTCTAATTAGAAATTTTTGATCATGTTGTGATAACTTTGTCGGACGACCTTTTATTACCATGTTTTCGATCCCATTTTCTGCTTTAAAGCATTTTATCACACACTGTATGGTAGAATTTGATAAATTAACTAATTTAGCAATATTCTGAACAGATTTAAAACTATTATGATGAAATACAATCAATTTTCGAATGCTTTTAGTTTTTCTTTACGACTGCGATCCATTTTTTGATAATAAATAGAATATTACGGACAAATCAAGCAAAATGTAAAACCAAACAATTTTTTAATGTCGCCACAATTCAAAAATAAAAATAAAGTGACACACGATAATTTTAATTATGAATTTATCCAAAAATGCTTCAGTGTACGAAGACTTTTGTGGCGTTTTCATTCTCTGCCTCCTTCTACTTTTATTTTTCGATCAAAAAGAAAAAAAGTCAATATTAAAACAAATGTTGTGTGTTATTTAGAATAACATAGAGATTAAGTGAAAAAATATTGGACTTTATATTCTAAATGTATTCCGAGAAAATTTCTTTTTATTGTAATTTTTTAAAGTGTACGAACACTTTTGTGAGCCACTGTAACAACTTTTTCTTTACAAAAAATGTACTTTAAAGAATATTTGTATGACTTATTTTCTCCTCATTTACCTAATTCCTATCAAAAAGCTGAAAGAATGCAATTGTATTTATCCATGTGTTATAATATTTTCTGAATTTTGAAAAAATATAGATGAATGACTTCTGATAAAACATAGAACTATTTTAAGGTACCTGCCTACCTTTAAAATGCAATTTTCGGTCAAAAATCCAATTTTCTATATTTGGTTTAATATTAAATCCTGATATTTTAGCTTTCTAAATCAGTTTGAATTGTGTTTCTAGCTTGTTTAGAACTCTAGTTACAGGCATTTTAATATTAGTCATTTAATAGGTAAAATCTAGTTTTTAATTATATTTTGTACTTTTTCTCAAAATGAGATTTTGCACATTTTGCTTTATTGCAAAACATCATAACTCGAAAAATCATGATTGTAACATTATGAAACTTTGCGAAAATTCTCTTAAGGAGTTTATATAGGTTCTGTGCCTCTACTGTTATGATAGTTAATTATTTTTTCATATTTTAGTTGATACAAGTTATGAATTGTCATATATTTTCTTGATTTTTCTGTGTGTAAAAACTTCAACTTCTATAATTTTTTAAATAACATAGTTATAGTTATGAAAATGCTTCAGTACTTCAAAAAAGTTTCATTAATCATAATAAAATTTACAGAATAAAAATATCTTCATTTAAACTTGAGTTTTGATGTTTTGCAAAAGTACCATTTTATAGCAATTTTTATGTATGTTTTGAGCCTAAAAATCAAAATATTTAATAATAAAAATATTTTTTACATGTTATTCATAATTTTTAGCTATATTCTATAATATAATGCACAGAAGTAGGCAATTTTTTAAATATTAAAAAAAAAATCCCTTCTGAAGGTAGGCAGGCACCTTAAGCTATATTAAAGCTATATTAAAGCAGTTGAGGGCATATGGATCATTAGACATCCGATTATTTTTATCAAGTTTCTTGAATGAAGACATCTTTTTTTAATGGGTTTGTGTATTATTCCCTGATAGTGATGTCATATTTATAATTTTCTATAGATGTATAAGACTAGATCGTAAATGTGGAATTCTTCAGCGGATGCAATAATGCCTTTTTATATAAAATACAAGCGTGTAAGTCTTGAAACTGAAATATTTTTTTATACTATCTATATTTATATACATTTTTTTTTCTTCGGGGTAGACACTAAATTCTGAAAAAAGCAGAATTCCTGCTACTAATTTAGTTTCATTCATTCATAAAAAAAAAAAAAAAACTCAGTTATTAAAAACGTAGGGTAATAGGGGGAAAGAAGGGAAAAAGAAAAAGAAAAAAATAACAGATGTCAGATATAAGCGATGAGATGAAAGAGTAGAGGAAATACATACAATCGTGATATGTATATAAAAACAGAAGAAAAAGGAAATTAGTGCATAAGGTGAAGAAAAGAGGAAAAACTCATGACAGTTCTAAATTCCTTTGAGGCGGCAAGTCTTCTCATATTCTCAATTCACGGAGTTCGGATAGCTTAGAACTCTACTTAAGATATGAATAGATTCTTTGTTTCACATAAAAAGCGTTTATGTCCCTAATAAGTAATTAAAGATGACTTTAATAGCCAGCATAAATGGTTTTACTACCAAAAAAAAAAAAAAAAAAAAAAAAAAGACAGCTGTCAAACTGATTTTAAGTTCTTTATAAAGCATGCTACCCCCCCCCCCCCCCCCCCAACGCCAGAATTATTTTATTACGACCAAATTCATTGACAGCGACCTCAGATAAAACGAGATTAGTTTTTAAGGGAAAAAAATGGTTTGATTCATATAAAAATACTGTAGTATACAACTTCCCCATATTTAATTCTAACAACAAAGAAAATATCATACGTCGCATAGATTATGTAGCATTTTCCAACACATTCAGAATAATGTAACAAAATTGCACTGTTTAAAAAGTTAAAATTACCTCTCACTTCAACATATGGAATTGTACAACGCATTTCAAAACCGAATTTAAGCTGTTCCCATCTACAAAGGAAAATTATCTGAAATTTTTAGCAGTCCTGTATATATATAGAAATTTGTATCTATTAACAACATTCATTCGAAAATTTAGTTCATTTGGGATACACAAATTTAACTTGAAAATTCCTCTTCAGCAATTTAATCTAATAAGGAGAATGGTATGCGAATGCTTTTATGCAGTCCTGTATATGAGAAATCGAATTTATATATAAAGAGTAATATGCAAAAAATTAATTGAACTTAAAAGCGCATACCGAATTTTAAAACATATTCTCTAGTAGTTATTACGCAAAGGCAGTACTATAACTTATTTCTTTTATGTGTCCCTATAAATTAATAAAAAAATTACATGAATGCTCTGTTTTAACGTTATCGTAGTGAAAATTATTGATTTTTTATCAGTTTCAATACATTTGAAATAGTCTAATGTTGTTAAAATACTCTCTAAAAGATTTACCCCATATACATAATGTAATTAAATTCTTTTGAGTGTCCCTGCAAATGAACTGTTAATCATACATACATCATATGCAATGGCAAACACGCTTTGGTGACCCTAAATAAGTTTTATCAATTGCATGAAAATCCGACTCCATTTACGGGAGTTAGAACGTGGACAGATGGACAGACAGAGAGACAAACCGAATGCATAAGCACTTTTCGCCTTTGTTGGAAAGTGTTAAAAAGATAGAAAGTCCACGAAACTTCCATTTAAAAAGTAGCATTTTGACTACAAAACAACCGAAAATTGATATTTAGAAACCGGAAATTTATTGTACGCAAAACTATTCAGCGATTTGTAAAAAGTTTATATTTTTTTCGACTTGATTATACATGTGGCTATTTAATCCATATTTGAATAGATTTATCAGGGTAGATGTGTCAGTAATGGCACCTTTCCAGTAATGAGCACCCTTCAAATTTTTGGCTTTTAAAAAAATAACTATTGAAAATTTAGTTTTTTCGATTTTTTTCATTATTCCTCCTTGCATATTTTATAATTTTGAATTATTTTTTGACACTCTTAATCAAACCATTCAGAAAGGAAAAAATAACGTTTTGAAATTTCACTGTTTTTCAATAAAAATCTTAATGACATGCTAAGACCTTCATTCAGAGTCTTCATGTAATAAATTTACATATTCTTTATTTTCTTGCAAAATTTTCAGCTTTTTCTTTTGGTAGTTGTAGAAAAATTTGAATTTTATATGCTAATAGCCATTTATAAAATTTCATTTTTTTAAAAAGTTTTAAGAGGGATTCCATTATTGGGATGCTTAAATAGTCATTTTTCTGTTGGAAACCCCATGTAGGCATTGTTAAAAGTGCGATTTCAGTAATGCTTATAGTGCATAAAATATTTTGACTTAATTGAAAACCCAAATAATCAAATTTAATTTCAACATTAAACTTACCAAAATGTAATAAATGTAAATGTAATACAGTAAAAGCCCGATAATTCGGATTAATTGGGACCGGACCCAATCCGGATTATCAAAAATCCGGATTATCCGGAGAATTAGAAAAAAATGAAATAAAATATAACATACTAACAGAAAATCACCTTTATGTTAAACTTATTGAATATTTGCAGACAGTAATGTTTACTTTGTTAATTATTTCGAAAACATGTCAGAAAAAGTTTTTTTTATTTAGAATACGACGATGAAACAAGTTAATGTTATGGAAAGTAGCCAATTGCTTCTGAAACTTGAAAAAAAAAATAAAAAATAAAAAAATAAAAAAAATAAAAAACCCAAACTGATCCGAATTATCCGGAGATCCGGATTATCGGGGTCCGAATTAGTGGGGTTATACTGTACTAAAATGTAATAATTTTTTAAAATGAAGTGACTCTGCCTTGCTTATTTTATAATCTGGCAAATCAAACCAGTCAGGAAGCTGAAAATATTGTTTAAGGGAACATTAAAAGAAGGGTGCAAAAGGCTTAATACCTCCCTATTTAAATGAAAACAATTAAGTTACAGAAGTTGTTAAAAACCCCTATTCTGTCTTAAATGTTTTCTTATTCCTTTCTGACAATAAATAAAATAAATAAATAAATAAATAAAAATAAATAAAGTAAATAAATAAATAAATAAATAAATAAATAAATAAATAACGTACTATTAGTTAAAGTTATAGTAATCATGAAATTAGCAAATCTCAGATCAATAGTCTCAAATATCAGTTCTACAGTTTTATTTTGAAAATAGTTTATTAGTATTTAAAATATCCAACTCTCAGTATCATTTCTTTCATATTTGTAATAATATTAATTAAGTAAAGAACCACATCAGTTAGTCTCTGGAAGTTTAATTGCTAAAAATAGTGAATCGAATCTATACACTAATACCCCCCAAACTTTTTTTTATAATCTGGCTATTATTAATACCTTTCAAATTCCTTGCTATTTTAGCAATTTGATAGCTGTAATTGCTTCATATTTAGTATTTTAAAGCAACCATCTAAATTAAAATATTGATCTTTGGATAATTACAATACTTGATTCAAACAGTGAATGATTATCACAAATATTTTATTAAATACTAATATCTTAATTGTTAAATTTATTTTAAAATAACTATTTTGTTTCATTAGTATGCCTTCGTTAAATCCTGGTTTTAAATACAGTAAATATATATATATATATATATATATATATATATATATATATATTCCTTTTTATAAGGAATCCTTATCCTTATTTCCATTACAGGAACACAGATTGTCCATTATTGTAACAAAAGGGTGATTATTATTGGCATTTTAGATGTTTTGATATATTTCTGTTATTTATAATTAAATTTTAATTCATATTGGGAAATGAGACTAAAAGAATGGTTAAACATTGTTGATAGATCTACTATTGAAAATATTGGAATATTATAATTACTAGTCGTTGGGGAGGGAGGGGAACATAATACTTACAAATCATGGATATGCATACTATTAGATATGATGATAAAACATGTGTGAACTATTTATAAAATGCATCGCAATTCTAAAATAAAATTTAAACGCATGTTTAAATATTTTTAACTCATTGTAACGCTCCATTAACAAACTGCTGATGAACTAATTTCGACAAATTATGTAAAACCCGAACTACTCAATTAGTATCAAATTGCGTAAAAGAAACATCCTTATAGCTCTAAAAATATTAATCAGATCAACTAATAGTTTACTGCGTCGGATCAAGTGTTTTATATCTAATTAAAATGTATGTCTTTGAATTGAAATTTGACTGAAATACAGGATCATGAAAAATGGAAAAGTGTGGAAAACAGGATTACAAATATCTCGGCAGCTAATAATCGAATGGACTTTGTTCTTTATGCAAAATTTGTGTCATTTTATTGTATTTTACATCTACGGCTTAAAATAAGAAAAATTACGTACCTTTCATCAGAACAAATATTTCGAGAGTCCGAAAAAAACAGTTCTGGATAATCGAGGTTACTGTTATTCATTAGACTTATTTCAATTCTTACATGCTAAGTGCATACCAAATTTCAAGTCTCTATCTCAATGTGTTCGGGAGATAGAGCGTTTACAAACACACACAGACTGACAGACAGACAGACTGACGAACGGCAATTTTTTTCTAAATATGTATTTTTTGGAATCTTCAGTGTCTGAAACGTGTAAATCCGTCAAAAAAATTTTTCTTTTCGATTTTCAAATCGATTTCAATATTATACTACGTATGATGGATAAGTAATAACTATTATTTAATATAAAAAGGAACTTTTAAAGAAATTCATTAAGTGTGTCCATTACTGGCACAACTACTCTATTCATTTGACCTAAAGCAACACACATTTATGTCAAATTATTACTTCAAAATGCTATCAATCTGTCACAACCACTTTCAGACTCAACAACCATTTACTCATTTCTAATTTTCCCTAAGTTAGTTATTAGTCTAACTAAATGCAGAGGCATTTCTATGTCGCATATGTTGAAAATTATGTTGCAAGTTAATAGCATTGCTGAAGATTAAAAGGTATTCTGACGTAATAATTGCTCCAGAAAATCATTTGATTAACTAAGTTGTTATTATATATACGAGGAAATGTGAAAGTAACATCATGTGAAAGTAACATCATATTACTTTATAAAATGAGTGTAACTAATAAAACTAATCGTTGAGGCCCACCGTAATACTTACCCATAATGGATAAGCATAACATAACATATGAAAAGAAAACATGTGACAAATATTTATAAAATGCATCGCACTTCGAAAATAAAATTTAAACGCATATTTAAATATTTTAAACTTATAAAAATGCTATATTAATTAATAGCTGATGAACTAATTTCAAAATTAATATAAAACGCCAAACTATTCAAGTAGTACCGTACTAGCAGTTTACTGCATAGGATTCAGCATCTTATATCCAACTAAAATATATCCTTGAATTGAAATTTGAATGAAATACAGGGGCATGAAAAATCAAAGAGCGTGGAAAATAGGGTTACAAATAACTCGACAACTAATTATCTGATCGACTTTACTTTTTATGCAAAATTTGCGTTATTTTATTGTCGTTTACATCCACTTCTTAAAATAAACAATTTTGAAAATTTTTATGACTTTTATTAAAACGAATATTTCGAGAATCCGAAAAAAAAAATAATTCCGGATAATCGAGGTTACTGTTATTAAATAGGCTTCTTCCTACTTTGACATACTAAGTACACACGAAATATCAAGTCTCTATCTCAATTTTGTCGGGAGGTAGGACGTTTACAAATACACAGACAGACAGAAAAACGGGTGGTAATTATTTATGACTAAAAATATGTTTTTCGGAATCTCCAGTATCTGAAATGTGTAAATCCGTCAAATTTTTTTCGATTTTCAAAGCGATTGCAAGACATACCCTCATGGCCGTAGCTAGAAGTGATCTATAGGGGGGGGGGGTGCTCAAGAATTGTAGGGGGGGAAGCTCATAACATTTTTTTCTCATTCTGACGCAGAAAGATAAATTAGTGCATATTCACATTTTAGATACTATATTTCTTACTAAACTGTTGTAATAACTTCATTGTATGCTAAGGAAAGAATATGATGGTGAAAATTTTGAGTGTATAACAGGTTCAAAATTCAGCATTATGTTAGCTTTATATGTTCAAATACGATGAGGGAGTGTTGAAATACTTATTTTAGATGCAATTTAGTAATTCTGCAAAATTGTGAAAGAGTCTCAAAGCTAAATTAGATTTTTGAAAAGAATTTCATTTGACTTTTCGGAGCAGACATTCATTGAGTGACCTTGAAATCTTTTCCAGGGGCGCTCAAAATATTTTAGGGGGGGAGCTGAGCCGCTCATAGCGCCCCCTTAGCTACGGCCCTGCTTACCCCATATTACACATGATGGGTCAGTAATAATTATTAATTAAAATAAAAAGAAATTTTTAAAGAAATTCATTAACTGTGTCCGTTACTGGCACATCTACTCTATTCATTTGAACTAAAGCAACATACATTTATCTCAAATTATTATTACAGAATACTATTAGTCTGTCACAATCACTATAAGACTCAACATCCATGTTACTCATGTGTAATTTTCCCTTATTATTCTAACTAAATGCTGAAGCATTTCTGTGTCGCATATGTTGAGGTTATGTTGCAAGTTAATAGCACTGCTGAATATTAAAAGGTAGTCTGAGGTAATAATTGCTCTAGAAAATCATTTGATTTACTAAGTTCTTGTTATATGAACGAGAAAATGTGCAAGAAACATGTTACTTTATAAAAAGAGTTTAGCGAATAAAATAACTACAAAAGTGTCTACGATTTATTTGTTTTTCAGGGAAATTCTTTTATGTACAATTTAAGAAGTTATTTAAATAAAAATGAATTATATTAGATAATTTTGCTAGTAAATGTTGACAGATTACCCTTCATTTCGCATAGTTTTTATTTCATTTAAAAAAATGAGAAATTTAGATAAAGATTTTTAAATACAATAAATAAATATATCAAAGAAACTATAATAATACAAGACAACATACTTTGTTTGTTTAAAGGGATTCAAGATACAAAAATCTTCAAATTTTCTAGGATTTTTTTTTCTTTTGCTTAAAATGACGGTTAAATCATGTTTTTAACTTAATCCGAAAAATAAGCATAATTTTTTCCGTTTTAGTTTGTTTCAAAATCTAGTTTTTATTCTATGGTACTTCAACTTATTTGAACGATAGGTGTCCATTATTGGCATTTTCGGTAGTTTGATATATATCTGTTTTTTACAATTAAATTTTAATTCATATTGGAAAATGAGAGTATGAGAATGGTTAAATATTGTTGATAGATGTACTATTGAAAATACTGGAATATAATAATTAAAATTATTAGAAAAAGCAATTTTTAAAGAAATTACTTAAGTGTGTTCATTACTGTGGTACATCTACCCAATATTTTTACTGATTTATTTGACTTAAAGCAACATACATTTACCCAAAATTATTACTTCAAAATGTTATCAGTCTGTCACAATCACTTTCAGACTCAACATCCTTATACTCATTTGCAATTTTCCCTAAGTTATTATTCTAACTAAATGCTGTAGCATTTCTGTGTCGCATATCTTGAGAATTACGCTGCAAGTTAATAGCATTGCTGAAGATTAAAAGGTATTCTGACGTAATAATTGCTGAAGAAAATCATTTGTTTAACTAAGTTCTCGCTATATGAACGAGTAAATGTGCAAGTAACATCGTGTTACTCTATAAAATGAGTCTAACGAATAAAATAACCATAGAAGTGTCTAGGATTTGTTTTTGCAGGAAAATTATTTTATGTACAATTTAAGAGGTTATTAAAATAAAAATGAATTTTATTAGGTAATTTTGTTAATAAATGTTGACAGATTACCCTTCATTTGGCATAATTTTTATTTCATTTAAAAAAAAAAGATTTGTCAGAAGATGTTAGATTTTTTAATGTTTTGGAAATGAAGATTTTTAAATGCAAACAATAATAATAATAATAATAATAATAATAATAATAAATAAATAAATAAATACATCAAAGGAACAATAATAACACAACGTACTTTTATTTGTTTAAAGGAGTTTCGCTACGCAAAAATCTTCAAATTTTCTTTAAAAAAAATGCATATATATATATTTTTTTTGCTTAAAATGACTTCTAAATCAACTTTTTAACTTAAACGGAACCGGAAACATTTTTTTTTTCGTTTTGAATTGTTTTTAAAATCTAGTTTTCATTCTATGGTACTTATGGAAACGACTTATTTGAACGAAGGGTGTCAATTATTGGCATTTTCGGTATCTTGATATATCAGTTATTTACAATTACATTTTAATTCATATTGAAAAATGAGACTATGAGTATGGTTGATAGAAGTACTAATGAAAATGCTAAAATATACACTGTAAAAAAGAAAACAATAAATTTACGGCGCAGCAATGTTGCCAGCAGTTTTTTTGCCGTAAAAATTGCAGTAAAATTAGATGTAATAAAAGAACTTACGTCTAATTTTAGTACAATTTTTATGGCTAAAACTTCTGGCAACATTACTGCCAACAATTTTTGCTGAAAATTTAACTTTTTTTTTTTTTTTTTTTTTTTTTTTTTTTTTTTTTTACAATGCAATAATTAAAAAGAAACTTTTAAAGAAATTCCTTAAGGGTGTCCACTACTGGCACATCTATTCTATTTATTTGACTTAAAGCAACACATATTTATCTAAACTTATTACTTTAAAATGTTATCAATCTGTCACAATAAGTTTCAGACTCAACATCCATATTATCATTTGCAATTTTCTCTAAGTTACTATTCTAACTAAATGCTGAAGCATTTCTATTTCGCATATGTTGAGAATTATGTTGCAAGTTAATAGCATTGCTGAAGATTAAAAGGTATTCTGACGTAATAATTGCTCCAGAAAATCATTTGATTAACTGAGTTCTCGTTATATGAACGAGGCATTTATGAAATGGGCAAGTAGCATCATGTTACTTTATAAAATGAGTCTAACGAATAAAATAACTACTAAAGGGTCTAGGATTTATTTGTTTTTACAGGGAAATTATTTTATGTACAATTTAAGAAATTATTAAAATAAAAAATGAATTTTATTAAATAATTTTGGTGGTAAATGTTGACAGATTACCCTTCATTTGGCATCACTTTTATTTCATTTAAAAAAAAATAAGAAATTTAGTTTTTCAATGTTTTGGAAAAAAAGATTTTTAAGTGCAAAAAAAAAAAAAAAAAAAAAAATAAAAATAAAAAAAATAAAAAAAATAAAAAAATAAAAAAAATAAATAAAAATAAAAATAAAATAAATAAATAAATAAATAAATAAATAAATAAATATATTAAAAGAACAATAATAACACAACATACTTTTATTTGTTTAAGGGAGTCGAGGACACAAAAGTGTTCAACTTTTCTAAATATATACACTATATTGCCATTGATTATGGGACACTTGCGATTTTAGACATTTTACTAAATATTTAGAAAAATACATGAGGAATCATCTCGAAACTCTTAGTGTATAAATATAATAGTATACGTCATACATCTCCGTAAAGATTTTTTACCGAAACGCCATAGGGGACCGTCAACAAATTAAAAAAGAATGAATATCTTTTGAATAACCCTGTCAAAACTAATGTAGCAAAAGCGCTCAAACTCTATATTATGATTGAATGCCTTATTGTAATACACTGTGTTCATTTTTATGCAAATAGCATGCACACTCGCAGAGTAATTAAGGTTTTTATAAAAATGGTCCCAAATTTTTCCAAGTTTTTCCATTATAATTTTCAGAGTTCTTAATATAAAATATTTTTTTTTTTCAGAAAATATGACAAACAACATTGAACACAGTACCCTGTAATCAGAATTAAAAAATAATAAAAATTGTATGAAAAATGAGTAGGTTTACTATATAATTTTTTACTGCGCATGCGTCAAAGATATCAAAATTTCATTTGCATATTATGTTAGCTAAATGTATAGAGCAACTTTTGTAAAAGTCTCAAAATCATAGCTTGAAAATTCTGAAAGTATTCGTCTATAGAAAAAGGACAAAATCCGTTGTTTCCAAAATGAAGCAAAAAAAGGAGGGATTTTATCCAAATGCAGTAGTACATCCCATATTGTGTATTCTATATTGACACTAATCAATGAATATATGGATAAAACCCCTCTTGTTTTTGCTTCATTTTGAGAATAACGGATTTTCGACTTATTCAATTGGCGATTATTGTCAGAATTTTCAAGTTATGATTTTGTGACTTTCACAAAAGTTGCTCTATACATTTAGCTAACATAATATGCAAATGAAATTTTGATATCGTTGACGCATGCGCAGTAAAAAATTATTTAGCAAACCAACTCATTTTTTTATACAATTTTAATTATTTTTTAATTCTGATTACAGGGTACTTTGTGCAATGTTGTTTGTCATATTTTCTGAAAAAAAAAATAATATTTTATATTAAGAACTCTGAAAATTATAAGGAAAAAACTTGGAAAAATTTGGGATCTTTTTTATAAAAACCTTAATTACTCTGCGAGTATGCATGCTATTTGCATAAAAATGAACAAGGCTTATTACAATAAGGCATTCAATCACAATCTAGAGTTTGAGCGCTTTTGCTACATTAGTTTTGACAGGGTTATTCAAAAGATATTCATTCTTTTTTAATTTGTTGACGGTCCCCTTTGTATTTTCGGGAAAAATCTTCACGGAGATGTATGACTTATACTATTATATTTATACACTAAGAGTTTCGAGATGATTCCTCATGTATTTTTCTAGATATTTAGTAAAATGTCTAAAATCGCAAGTGTCCCATAATCAATGGCAATATAGTGTATATAGATAGATAGATAGTTCGATATATAGATATAAATAAATAGATTGCATTAAAAAATATTTTTTCTTCCTGATTAAAATGACATTTAGATCAAGTTTTTAACTTAATCAGAAAAGGAAACATAATTTTTTTCCATTTTGGTTTGTTTTCCAAATCTAGTTTTCATTCTATGGTACTTATGGAAACGACCTATTTGAACGAAGGGCGTCCATTATTAGCATTTTCGGTATTTTGAAGCATTTCTGTTATTTACAGTTAAAATTTAATTCATATTGGAAAAGAGACTTTGGAAATTTTTAAACACTGTTGATAAACGTATTATTGAAAATATTGGAATATAATAATTAAAACTATTAATTAAAAAGAAATTTTTAAAGAATTTACCAAAGGGTGTCCATTACTGCGGTACATCTACCTAATATTTCTACTGATTTCTTTGACTAAAAACAACATAGATTTATCGAAAATTATTACTTCAAAATGTTATCAGTCTGTCACAATCACTTTCAGATTCAACATTCATGTAATTTTTTGCAATTTTCCCTAAGTTATTATTCTAACTAAATGCTGAAGCATTTCTGTGTCGCATATCTTGAGAATTATGTTGCAAGTTAATAGCATTGCTGAAGATTAAAAGCTATTTTGACGTAATAATTGCTCCAGAAAATCATTTAATTAACTATGGTTTCGATATATCAACGAGAAAATGTCCAAGTAACATAATGTTATTTTAAGAAGTGAGTCTAACGAATAAAATAACTTAGAAGTGTCTAAGGATTTGTTTTTGCAGGGAAATTATTTTATGTACAATTTAAGAAGTTATTAAAATAAAAATGAATTTTATTAGATAATTTTTTTAATAAATGTTGACAGATTACCTTTAATTTGGCATAATTTTTATTTCATATAAAAAAATAGGAAGATTTGTTAGTAGATGTTAGATTTTTTAATGTTTTGGAAATTAAGATTTTTAAATGCAAATATATATATATATATTAAAAGAACAATAATAACAAAACATACTTTTATTTGTCTAAGGGGGTCCGCTACACAAAAAACTTCAAATTTTCATTAAAAAAAAAGCATAATTTTTTTTGTGTGCTTAAAATGACTTTTAAATCATCTTTTTAATTTAATCGGAAAAGGAAACATAGTTTTTTCCGTTTTCGATTGTTTCCAAAATCTAGTTTTCATTCTATGGTACTTATGGAAACGACCTATTTGAACGAAGACTGTCAATTATTGGCATTTTCGGTATTTTGATATATCTGTTATTTACAGTTAAATTTTAATTCATATTGAAAAATGAAACTATGAGAATGGTTAAGTACGGTCGATAGATGTACTATTGAAAATACTGGAATGTAATATTTAAAACTATTAATTAAAAAGCAATTTTTAAAGATATTACTTAACGGTGTGTATTACTGGCACATCTACTCTATTCATTTGACCTAAAGCAGCATACATGATTTATCTCGAATTATTACTTCAAAATGCTATCAGTCTGTCACAATCACTTTCAGACTCAACATTCATGAAATTTTTTGCAATTTTCCCTAAGTTATTATTCTAACTAAATGCTGAAGCATTTCTGTGTCGCATATATTGAGAATTATGTTGCAACTTAATAGCATTGCTGAAGATTAAAAGGTATTCTGACGTAATAATTCAGGGTTGCCACGCCACCTGGAGAACCTGGAAAACCGGGAAAACACAGGGAATTTTAAAATCCCCTCCCAAAACAGGGAAAATCCAGGGAATTTTTTAAAAATCCTTAAAAAATCTGGAAAACACAGGGAATATTTTTTGCTACTGTATCCAAATAAATTCGCCCATTTGGGTAAACTGAGTTTTAACCCACTTCTTGACGGCGTCACGCTTATTTTTGCATACTCAACATAGAATAAGCGTGTTGCAGTACAGGGAAAACACAGGGAATTTTTTTTTCAAGATTAGAGTGGCAACCCTGTAATTGCTCCAGAAAACCATTTCATTAACTAAGTTGTTGTTATATATACGAGGAAATGTCCAAGTAACATCAAGTTACTTTATAAAATGAATCTAACGGATAAAACTAGTCGTTAATACTTACGCATCACGGATATGCACAATATAAAATATGAAAATAAAAGATGTGTCAAATGTTTGTAAAATGCATCGAATTTCCAAACAAAAATTTAAACGTATATTTAAATATTTTTTAACTCATAGTAATGCTCTACTAATGAATTGCTGATATACTAATTTCGTCGAATTATATAAAACGCCAAACTACTCAAGTAGTACCGAATTTCGTAAAATAAATATTCTTAAAACGCAAAAAATAATAATCACATTAACTAGCAGTTTACTGCATTGGATTAAGCGTCTGATATGCAATTAAAATATATCTTTGAATTGAAATTTGAATGAAATACAGGGTCATGAAAAATAAAAAATTGTGGAAAATAGGATTACAAATAACTCGGCAACTAATTATCTGATCGATTTTTCTTTTTATGCAAAATTTGTGTTATTTTATTGTCTTTTACATCCACTCCTTAAAATAAAAATATTGAAAATTTTTATGGCCTATCATCAGAACGAATATTTCGAGAGTCCGAAAAAATAGTTCCGGATTATCGAAGTTACTGTTGTTAAATAGGCTTCTTTCCATTTTTACATGCTAAGTACACATCAAATATCAAGTCTCTATCTCATTTTTTTTCGGGAGATAGGGAGTTTCCAAACATATCGACAAACAGACACACGGACGGTAATTTTTTTTTCTTTCTAAAAATATGATTTTCGGAATCTCCAGCATATGAAATGAGTAAATCCGTCAATTTTTTTTTTCGATTTTCAAAATGATTGCAAGATTTACAATATACTACTTATAATATAATAATTATTAATTAAAATAAAAAGAAACTTAAAAAAATTTCTTAATAGTGTCCATTACTGGCACATCTACTCTATTCATTTGACCTAAGCAAAGTACATTTATTTCAAATTATTACTTCAAAATGCTATCAGTCTGTCACAATCACTTTCAGACTCAACATTCATGTAATTTTTTGCAATTTTCCCTAAGTTATTATTCTAACTAAATGCTGAAGCATTTCTATGTCGCATATGTTGAGAATTATGTTGCAACTTAATAGCATTGCTGAAGATTAAAAGGTATTCTGACGTAATAATTGCTCCAGAAAATCATTTGATTAGCTAAGTTCTCGATATATAAAGGAGACAATGTCCAAGTAACATCATGTTTCTTTATAAAATGAGTCTAACGTATAAAAAACTATAAAAATGTCTGGGATTTATTTGTTTTAATAGGGAAATTATTTTATGTCTGATTTAAGAAATTATTAAAATAAAAAAGAATTTTTTATTAGATAATTTTGGTGGTAAACGCTGACTAATAAAAACTTTAGATTTTTAAATGTTTTGGAAATGAAGATTTTTAAATGAAAAAAAAAAAGAAATATATCAAAACAACAATAATAATACAACATAGTTTTCTTTCTTTAAGTTGGTCCGGTGCACAACAATCTTCAGATTTTCTATATTATATTAAATTTGTTTCTGTGCTTAAAATGACGTTTAAATCATTTTTCTATTTTAATCGGACAGAAAACCATTTTTTTTTTCAGTTTAGTTTGTTTTCAAAATTTAGTTTTCATTAATTGGTTGTTATGGAAACGACTTATTTTGAAAAAGTGCTTTTCTTCATGATGGTTTCTCCTATTCAAAATGTCATAAGTCTAGAACCGTTGAAGATAAATGGTTCGAACTCGCAACATGTTTTTTTCAATTGTTTTTCTTTATTACTGATTCAGAAGGTTTGAAAAAAAAATTACTTTTGAAAATATGATTTAAAAAAATTCCATCTTTTTTTTCAAATTTTTAATTTAAATATTTTTAAACTTTATTTAAAAAAAATGCTATTTAAAACGCTAAATCAAAATTAAAGCCTACATATTTTTATTTATTTAATTGAAAAAAAAATGAAATTCTATAAATGATATTTCGATTTATAACTATTTTTAACTACCGCACTTTATTAATAATTTTGAAATTTAAAATAAAAAAAAATTTAAAAATGTTTTATCATATGATTTTGTTTACAAATAATAAAGTTAAAGATCACAAAAAAAAAAAAAAAAATCAAAATTTTAAGTCAATAAATAAAAGTTACTTTAATATGTGTTCCGGACCTCCTGAATTGTAAACAAAACGGAAAATAGTTGTTATATCCGTTCTATATTCAAGTATCGTTAATTCTTGCAAAAGATTCGGGCATATTTTTTTACGAAAAATGTTTTAATACATTTAATTATTTTAAATGGATATAAAATTACTTCTATATTAAATAGGCATGTTCATTTACATCTGGTTGCATTTCTAAAGAAAAACGTGGTACTTAAAAGTTCTTTAGTATTTTTTTAAAAGTTTGTTTTAGTAATTTAGACAAAAAGAAAAAAAATGCTTCAGAAATTAAAAAATAAATATAGTTTAAAAAAACTAAAAAACACGCTTTTTAAGTATATCAAACTAAAAAGTGAAAAAATAATTCGTACTGTAAGCTGAAAACGAAAATAGATGAAAAATACTATATTACTATAAAATCATTGTTATTATAGAAATCAATTAATAAGCAATAAATAAAATTATCGTGGAAAAAAAACGTGGGGTGCTCCATCTACCATGCTCCATCCATCAGTTCTTAAGAAGCCCCCACGCTTTTTTTCCCACCATAATTTTATTTATTGCTTATTAATTGATTTCTATAATAACAATGATTTTATAGTAATATAGTATTTTTCATCTATTTTCGTTTTCAGCTTATAGTACGAATTATTTTTTCACTTTTTAGTTTGATATACTTAAAAAGCGTGTTTTTTAGTTTTTTTAAACTATATTTATTTTTCACTTTTTAGTTTGATTTTTTTAAAAGCGTGGTTTTTAGTTTTTTTAAACTATATTTATATTTAATACAAAAGCCAAATTAATCAGTTGGATAGTTTCAGAGTAATTGGTGAACATACATAGAAAAAAAAATACATACGCGTCCAATTGATAACTTCCTCTTCTTTTTCTGAAGCCAGTTAAAAATAAAAATTGTAATATGGATTTTTTTTTTTTTAATTTTACATAGATGTAAATAATGTCAGGAGTGGGGTTCGAACCCACAATCTCTTTCGAAAAACAGAGTTGGTTGGTTGATTTTTGACGTCCGATTATCTACGCTAGGGATATAGGACCAGGGCGGGGGGTGCCCTTCGTGGGGGTCTTTCTAAGGGAACCTAACCCGTATTTACGCAAGGTTCGAAGAAAACCACGAAAACTCCGAACGGTTAGGCCGACAGCCGCGATTGGGTTCGAACCCAGCACCTGCAGTCTACCAGTTTAGAGCTCCGAACCTCTCGGCCACTGGTGGGGCCTTCGAAAAACAGAGCTTCAATCCGGCGCCTTAGACCGCTCGGCCGTGCTGTCTACACTCCATTCAGTGAACGTATTCAACACTTTTAATTAGCGAAAAATCACTAATTTTATTAGTTTTTGCCTAATTACTAAAAAAGTACTGAACCAATTTCGATGAAACTGAAGTGGTACCAATTCGAGAGCATCGTCTTTCATTTAACACCAAAACCAAGTTAATCGGTAGCATGGTTTCGGAGTAATCGGTGAACATACATAAAATAAGGAGAGTTACAAACTCACAAACTCTCAAACTCACAAACATACAGGTGAAGTTAATAAAAGCGTGGTAAAAAAAGCGCACATTTCAAAAAGATTTCCATACGTATTATTACTAAACAACTTACATTCTCCTTAACTATAAAATTGCCATAAGAAGCATTTTGAAATGAAAACGTTACTCAGATTTTTTAAGTAATAAATTTAAATTTATTTTATTTTTTGTTCGATGTGAACGTTATTAGTTAAAGCTCAAACTAAAAAAATGATAAATGCTTAAACACAATTAACTTTAACTCCAAAAAGAAAAAATAGGTAAGATTAACAAGTAGGAAAATGTACGTCAAACGTGGCAAATAAGGTGCATTTGTACTGTAATTATTTTATGAATATTCAGATCTTGGTGTAATAGTTGTTGCACTCCAAACCATCAATGCATAAATATAAATTTATTAAGATTTATATTAAATTCAATAATAAGGAAATAATACGACTGTATCTTAACTAGGATGTAATCTCCATGAGAGCCTAGAATCATTATCTACCATGGGATATTATTGAATTAATTATGTATGATAAGCTTTAATAGAATAATCGCCAAGACAACCTCGAATCATTACCTATCATGTGATATCATTGAATTAATTATGTATGATATGATTTAATTGGATATAAAAATCTCTTATTAATATCTTTTTAAATTTTGATTCAATTTTTACAAAATTTGAAATGATTTGACAAAATTTAGCTATGATTATGTATATTAAATTTCAAATTATTCGGCTGGGTATTTTTTGCACCGTGAAACTGACAAGCAGATGGGCGGACGAGATGACGACTATTGGTGCTACATATTTATAAAATTAAGAATGCGCCTAAAAACGAATTAAACTTTTAAACGCTCTTTAAATAATAACCGACTATAATGCGTTCGATTCTTTATTGTGACTCATCATATGCTCAAATTACAATTTTTAATGCAGAACACATTGTGATCGTCCTTAATAACATATCCTAATTTCAAACCGATAAAATCTTTTTTTTTTTAAATTTAAAATTAGACCGTGATAGCACAGGATGGATAGGTAAACAAATGTACAGGGTGTTTTTTTTTAACTGTCGTTATTTAGAGAGAGAGAGACAGAGAGACAGAGAGAGAAAGATCCAATCACTATCGATAGAGGAAAATGTGGCGCTGTGACAATTTATGTAACTGAGAATTGGTATAAAATATGGCAATAAATGAAAGTGCAAATTTTTTCTTACGCAAGCGACAGCAGCGTCAATAGTTTAAGTTATAAATGCATCCAAAATGCTCCAAGAAACAATTTCAGCTCAGGTTGAAAATGAATCCCACGTTACCGAAGCGCGCATTACTTGTAAAGTTGTATTATTGTAACCAGTGCAATGCACCAGCCACTCTTCATTTATTTTAAACACGCCATAAACAGCGCACAGACCTTTATACAAGCAGGCGTTCCCAAAGTTTTAGATCGACGTACCATTAAATATAAGTCTATACTTCCGTGTACCACCAGAAAAAAATCTCAAATCTTATACAGAAAAACCAAAGTGTATCATTTTTGGGTGATAAATATTGATGCACTTAAATAGAGAACATAAATATTCTTTGTTAAGCATAAAACAAATTCAGGGTTAATGAAAGGGCTACTCTATCTCTATCTCTACCGAAGCATTAGTTCCATTCGCCTAAAAATTCTAATCGAAATTACATTAAAATAAGAGAAAGCGAAACACTGTTACAGCAGTGACAATAGAGAACAGGAAACACTGAACCTGTGAACTGACAAGTGAAGAAAGAGAAGCTGGGTATTGAGCTGTTGTCCATTTATTATTTCACATGCTATTTCTTTTTGTATACCAGTATCGGATTTTCGCGCTCCAATAAACAGAACGTCACGTACTACTGATACGCGTACCATAGTTTGAGAACCCCTGCATTAATGCATTGAAAGAAATCTGTTTATGCATTCTGAAACTCGAAGGAACATGCTCGCTCACAGTTTGGTCATACAGAGAACGCAAACCGGTGTCAGAAAATGTGATAATAGATGGTGCAACTGTGATCAACGATATGTCATAGAGTACCTCTGTTGTTTATTGTAGCAGCGCCTTTTG
Organism: Maratus speculifer; assembly: GCA_964019185.1. Taxonomy (NCBI): domain Eukaryota; kingdom Metazoa; phylum Arthropoda; class Arachnida; order Araneae; family Salticidae; genus Maratus; species Maratus speculifer. The sequence continues at coordinate 270,751,044 of OZ025289.1, read as the reverse complement.
CTACACTCGGCGTGTTGCGTGAGAACTGGATTTGAATGTTTCGGCAGTATGGGAAGTCTTGCGGCAAATTATACACTACTAGCCATACAAGATCAGCCTGCTTGCAATTTCAACCCAATGATTAGCATAAACAACTGAAGTTTGCTCTGACATTTCTAGCAAGAATAAAAGTCGATGATGCTTTCTCGTGAAGAATTTTATGGCGAGATGAGGCACATTTACATCTAATTGGGTTTTTTAATGTCCATAACTGCATAATTTGGTTTAAAGATAGAAAACCAACGATTATAAATGGACAAATAATGTATAAAAAAGTAGAAAACAGCTGTTTCGAATCTACTATCGAGATTCTTCATCAGTGCAAAACTCAGCGAGCTAGAAAAAGCAAAATTGAGCTCAGTTTTGCTTTTTCTAGCTCTCTGAGTTTTGCACTGATGAAGAATCTCGATAGAAGATTCGAAACAGCTGTTTGCTACTTTTTTTTTATACATTATTTGTGCATTTATAATCGTTGGTTTTCTATCTTTAAACATTTTTGCACAAAGTCTTTATTTGTTATTTTAATGCATAATTTGGGTCACTGAACAATCTCATACAGTTCTAGTAACTTCATTCACCATAGCTCACGGTTTAGTGTGGCTTTACAGCGGAATGCATCCTTGGACCATTCTATTTTGAAAACATTACTGTGACAGGAGTGGTGATGTGTAACGTTAATGCAGAAAGATATCATAATATGCTGACTAGTTTTGTCTTTCAACAATTTCAACAGTGACAATGTCTGGATCAGATAATTTTTATGCAGGGTGGTGTACCACGATATATTGGTGTAATAGTACAGCAACTGTTGCGCCATCCTATCATTGACCAAAGAGTTATCAGTCGTTGTTTTCAATATGTCTGACTTCCACAGTCTCCGGATTTAACTCCATATAATTTTTGGCTTTAGTGTTATTTGAGATCGGAAGTCTATCTTTTGGGGGAGTAACGAATCTGAGTATCTTAAAAGGCAACATAATGCATACAGTAAGGGTTATTCTACGTGACATGTTACGCTCGGCTGTCGAAAATGTTGTACAAAGAATATAATGTGTGTGGCAAGAGAATGGTGGTCGCATTGAATGTGGTCCAATTCCTCGTCAGGAAAGTGAATATGATGAATAAAACGTGACATTTTACCCAAATTATTAATTTTGTCTGTTTCTGATTTATTTTTCAATGTATAGCGTCAAATTTCCCCTTATCGGTGGAGACTGGAACTAATTTTATTTTTGTTGGCATCTTTTTTCCCATGGTTTTTTTAGTTCATTTAAAATTTTGTGTCATTCTAGTTACAAGAACGAAGTACCGACAGCTCTGAATAGCGTCAGTTAAAAAAAACCACCCTGTATATAATGAAAGTTTAAAAAATATATGTTTATATATATAGATAGATAGAATATTTCAATTTAAATATTTCCAAACAATTTTGAAATGTTTCAATATGAAAAAAAGTTAAGAATTTATTAAGTTTTTCTCCACTTAAAATTAAATATTGATAAAAAATAGAAAATAAAAATAATAAAACAGTGGCAACCATTTCAAGAATTAATTAAATGTTTTCAGCTATTACTAAAAAAGCTAATTTTTTTTATTAGTAAAATAGTTGAAATTTTTTTCGTCTATATTTTTTTAACATTTCATTCGAAATTTTTTTCTGCACATTTTATATGAAGGATAAAACTAATTTTTTTAATGATAATTATTTTTAATTTTAAAATACAGATATCAATACCTTTATTAAAGAAATACTTTAAGAGTCGTCTACTATTCTTAGTAATTTCTAAAAATTGAAAAAAAAGATAGCAGTTTTATTTTTTATTAAAATATGATTTTCAGTGAATTATCATGAATATTAATTTTGGCTCTTTTTGATTGTCCGGGAGCCAGTGTTATATAAGTATACATATATATATATATCTGCATATATGTGTACATATACACATATATGTATTTATATATATACACATGTACGTATTTATGTATACATGTGTATAAACACTGGTACCCGGCTAATTGAAAAGTACCTTAATTTTTTTATCTGCAAAATATGCTTTTGTTTTATTATTACAGCTTATAACACACACATATTATTAGAAAAAAGATTTAAAAAAGAATTTTTGACGTTTTCCTGTAATGTAATCCATATTGAAATAATGTGATGATAAATGATTTTAAATTAAAAATAAAATTATAAATAGTTTTATAAAATACAAGTATATTTTATACTTATTTGTTGAAAAATGTTAAATAAGAACTGTAAAAATAGCAAAAAATAGGTTTTAATAAACTATTTATCTGTTTTGTCTACACCGAAGCTATTATTAAAAAAAATAAGAATATTGAACGCATAATCCGACTTGTGTTCTTGACATCAAGTAGGCACTTATAAACCGTTGTCGACTTTCGGGGCGATTCAAAACTGGAGGAAGAAAGTTCTAGGTAAGATGATGTATACCTAGACGACCCATAATCCCACAGCAATTTGAAAATGCAATACAAACGAGACGGGGGGGGGGGTTATTAGGGATTGAATCATTGTGATAGCAAACTGCCATTTAAAGACCACAAGTTTAAAATAAGCCATCACTTTCCTGACAGTGAAGTTGCCCGAATTTTTTTACCTATGTGCCTGTCTTTTATGATCTTCAATTTTGTTCGTTTGAGGTGGAAATAGGGACATTTTGAAATGGCACTTCTTCGTTGATACCGCGAATGTCCAACGGATGACCAGCGTTAAAACACCCAAGATTCCATGCGATGGCCCTGTTAAGAAACTTCATTATAACTCGTAGGCACATAGGCACATGGTTTTTGATTTTTGTCTAGTGGTAATTATCATGCTGCGATTTTTGCTGAGTTTTTGTCAGAGTTGTTGCTTGTTACATTGCGATATTTCGATGCTTTATTTCGTTTGTCTTGAATGATCTATACTTTTACCAATCCTTTTGTTGATCCTCCGACCACTTTATATGTTTGATTTCCTTACTTCAATAAACTTTTGCTAATCTGGCCTTGGCGATCTGTTTATTGATTCCTAATGGCTGTCATCACAATTGGTCGATGCAACCTCGTTGCTAGCTATTTAGGAAATTTAGTGCAGTACCGGGAGGAGTATTTTCCTTGGCCATCATCGTGATATTTTTTATGATATCTGTTGCCACATGATCTTGTTGCTGTTGTACTACTTATTGGCTTATTGATCCTTGAGATTTTTCTTGCAGTTATCTTTCAATATTATTATACTTCTCCATCATTACTATAGTATAAATGACGATTCAACAGGGCAGTCTGAATGAGCTCTTGGATAGAGATATCAATCCTCAAATAGGGACTAAAATCTAACGTATTTTACCAGCCTTATTTCAATTAGATCTTATTTCAATTGATGTGTCTCTTAAAACTGAAGTCAATCAGTCTTCACATGAAGACTAATAAACAGTATTTTTTTTCTTGGTTTACTGTGGCGAAATTTTCCTAAAAGCTTGCTGAAATACGAAAACCAAACTTAAATTCTTTTGATGAACAAATAAGTGTATGTAAATGTCCGTAAAATATGTTTAGCCACCTTATTGCATAAAGTAAAGGTTACTGTTTATTTTCTTTCAAGTTTTATGATAGTGATGAAACAGCACTGAAAATTTGTGATAAATCACAATGAAATAATAAAACTTTGCATAAAACAATACACAATCAAAATAACAATTAGGGCGCATTTCGCGATAGAAATTTTAACGGCCCATCATCACTCAATGTAAACACCTGGCCGTAAGAAAACAAGGAGATCCATGAAAAAAAAAAAAACCATACGATTGCATATTAACCATGAATAGATGATGGAAATTTTCTCTAAAGCCTTTACAGTAAAAAATGCTAGTGTCAAAAACTACCAGTAGAGGCGTATAAAAACTTTACACAAAATATAAACAATTGATTCGTCTAATAAGGATACGCCATGTTTAATATCATGGTCATTATTCTCTGATGCCATGCAGAATTGTAGTATTGCATGGGAAATGATTGATTGCAGTATATGCGTCAGAATGTTATGCGCATGGCGTGCTAGGCTATTTTTAAAATTGGACAGAGGTCATATGAGATCACGATAAGCAAAGTCTTTGAGAACCTGTTCTTGTCACTGAAGGAAATCCTGTTATTTCTTTAAGACATTTCCAGATTTCATAATTTTCTGATGAAATTTTTTTTCTGTAGCTTCTTGGAAATGTATAGCTGAAATTTTAGTGCATTGTATTTTGATGTATAGATTTAGTATGCAAGTTTTAATAAAATTACATAAGGATAAATTTATTTCAATAGAAAACACGCTGTGGCACTTTACTTTACAAAACATCTTAAAATACGGATATTTTGAAATCTAGTATGGAATGACAACAACATTTTCCTATTTATGTATTACATATCTATTTTAACATCAAAAAGCCTTAAAATAAGTTGCCAAAAATATGAATTTAACCTTTCAAATGTGCTTTCGAAAACCTCTTCGTATGTTTTTGAAATCCTGGAATATTGTTCATATTCTTTTTTAAGGATAAAAAGAGATTCTCAATATGTTTAACAAACAAACGCACCAGATGTTGATATTTTAGAAGCAAGAAAAAAAAATATAAAATTGAGTAAATGTGTTTATAAAAGCATTAAAATATCGAATACAGTGATCTTTTTCAAATAGGTTTTTTTTTCTCTTACAATTGGAATATTTCTTTCAAAGAAAATGTGTGTGTGGGTGTGTATTCGAAAGCGACCGCGCGCCTGTATGTAAGTGCATGAATTTTGAACACTGAACAAACAAACAAACAAATAATAACAACAACAAAAATAACCAAAATTCTTTAGATAGTGAAGTTTTAAAAAAGAATGATAGAATAACATTGTTACTCTCTTTAAATAAGAGAAAGCTAAGTTTGATCAAATCTTCATTTTTTGAAAAGCTTTTGCGGAACGTGCGGAATAAAATAATGAAGTTTATTAAACATTAATTAATACACAAGATGCTGAAAGTAAAAAATCCGTTGTGTTGAAGAAAAGAAGTATGTTGAATAAGGAATCGAAAACTTTTATAAAGTATATTTGAAAATTTGTAAAATGGTTTTAAATTGTTTAATAGTTTCCACTATACAGGATGAATCTGAACTGTTGCGCAAAAATTTAACGGGGAATAATACACATCAAGTCAAACAATATTAAATAGGAAACGAAGGATCCCAAACGTCTTCCAAAGGAAATAGGAATCATTAAAGTTTAGGGCCCAAAATTTCAAATGATTTAAAAAAAGCGGAAGAATAGACAGATTCTTTTGGGTTTTCATTAAAAATATTCTTAATATCAGTATTTTCTTGAAAATAAATTTTAAAGATAAACAGATGTATATTTTTAAAGTTGGGGAAAAAAGTCCGGGACAAGATTCGAACCAGGGATGCATTGGCTGAAGCCACGAATGCTCTTCCAACTGAGCCATCCCGGACGAATACTGGAGGACTATTTCACCCAACTAACCTTAACGATATCACAATCTGGTCTGATAATGTGGATCAGCTCAACAGAATAAATCGAAGGTCAATATATGGAACTGCATAAAACTATGCATACGAAATTATACTAGATTAACTTATAACAAGGTTATTCAATCGGTAAATAAATTATAAGAGATGTATATTTATTATGTAATAATATACATCTGTTATAATTGATTTACCAAATAATCTTGAATAACCGTGTTATAAATTAACCTAATATAATTTCGTATGCAGCGTTTTCTGCAGTTCCATATATTGACCCTCGATTTATTTTGTTGAGCTGATTTATACACTGGGAAAAAATATAGTCCCAGCATCTAGAATCTAAATTGTGCCTCTTGAAAAAAATAGTTCCATGTCATCCTTATAAATTCTAGTTCCCTATGCCAGAGAGTTCTGGAGTTCCCTAATATGATTCAAGAGCGTTTTCTTATATTCTCGTTGTCAAATCTATTTAAAAATCTCTGCACATAGATGCGAATACAAGAGGTTTAATTTGGTAAATAGAATTTTAGTATATGAAACCATTCCCAAAACCAAGCGATAATTTCTCGTTACTGAAACGATTTAGTATCGTTTCGTCACCTAGAAAACACTAGACTAGAAATGTCAGGTCATTGCGTCTATTCAACATAGTTGTTTAATCTATTCGCACAGTTCGGTCATCTGTAGTTCTAGTTTGAGTATTCAGAAAGTGACTGACTATTCATTCTAGGTGAAGGAGGTATATTTTTTTTCTCAGTGTAGTATCAGACCAGACTGTGATATCGCTAATGTTAGTTGGGTGAAATAGAACTCCAATATTCGTCCGGAATGGCTCAATTAGAAAGGCATGAGCGGCTTCAGCCAATACATTCCTGGTTCGGTCTTTTTGCACCCGCTTAGAAAATATACATCTGTTATAATTGATTTACCGATTGAATAATCGCGCTATAAATTAATCTAATTTAAAGATAAAGTTCAAAAAATGCCGATAGAGGGCACTTTAGAATTTGCAGTAATGTAAGTATAATCTATTGAAAGCATTTAATAAAATACAAAAAAAAAAAAAAAAAAAAAAAAAACAGTAAAAAATAGTTGTTTATCATTCCAAAGTTTAAAGCGCCCTCTATCGACAATTTTTGAACTTTACCTTTAAAATTTATTTTCAAGAAAATATTGACATAAGGGGAACTGGGGCACATTGATACAGCTTTTTTGCTAAAAATTTTTTTGGTGTCTACAAAGCAGAAATTTCAAGTTATTTTTCTATGTGATGTCAGCAAAACCTGCGTAGTGTGTTAGAAAAATGTACAATCGTTGTTTTATATATTATTTTTGAATGTAATTTTTAAAAAATCAAAAAAAGTAATTTCTATCAATGTGCCCGAGAGCAAATTGATACACTTTGATACGTCTAGGAAAAATGGAGACAAAATAACACCGATGCATATTTTTCATGGAAAAATAGTTAGCAAACCATTTTATATTTTTTATAAAAATTCAAATCACCCACAATTTATTTGTAAGCAATATTAAAGCAATCAAAATGAAATATATAATGACCTGATATTCTGTCTGTTCCTTGTCTGATTGTTGCCTGTGGTAACTTTGTCATATCTGGTACTTCAACCCCAGCATTATCTTCTTTCTCAGGAAAGATGAAAAATTACCAAGTTTTCTGTTTATAAATCGGTTTATAAACAGAAAATAAAGGATAATTATATTAAAAATTCTGTTTTTAATATAATTATCTTGTGCTGTTCTGCAGCTTGTTTCTCTTACGTAACATTTTCATGTAGAAAATACTTTTTTCTCTAGAGAATTGATATAAATTTGAGATTTTCCAGGCTGCCGTCATTTTCTTCACTACAAAATATATCGGCACTAATATAAAGAAATTAAAGCTATTTCACTTCAATAAAAACTAATATTAGAAATTTTTGGTGAAAAATGGTTGGATTAAGGAGTGCATTGTAAAAAAAAATAATAAAAGGTAATGAAAAAATGAACGAGAAAAGGATTTAGGTATATCAATGTGCCCCGACAAAGACTGTATCAATGTGCCCCATACAGCCATTTTGAATAAAATGAGTCTCAAATCCAATACTTCATAATTTATTTAAAAAAAAAAAAAGAGAGATAGAAACTGATAAAGAGTATTTTTACTTACCTAGGAGTGTATTCTTTTCGTTTGAAAACACTAGAACAGTTAATTATAAAACCATTTGAATTGTATAGCTCAAATTTACTTTTGACCTACAAAAACAACAAATCACCCATCCCGTTTCATCAAAAAACTGAATCATTCCAAGACTTTCTGTATGTAGTTCACTGCGCTAGCATCACCTTTTGGAGCTGTTGTGAAATTTCCTGTAATGAGCCTGTGAGCAGTAGAGGGGGTGTATCAATGTGCCCCAGTTCCCCTCTACAGAATAGTTTTAATGAAAACCGCAAATGAATTGACCAATTTTTCTGTTTTTTATAATCCTTTGAAATTTCCTACTCTAAACTTTAATGTCGCTATCTCCTTCGGAAGATGCTTTGGGACTCTTAGTTTCCCATTTAATATTGTTTGTCTTGATGTGCGTAATCACCACTTTAAGTTTTGATCAAGAGTTTAGTTTCACCCTGTATTATATAAAACTGACCATACTCATATTTGTACAAACAGTCTTCTAATATCCTGTGTAAATTGAAAGATTTAATCATAAAAAATAGCAATGAATTGTTATTTAAACTAAAAATACATGAATAAGAAACATATAAACGAAATTCTATTGTCTTCTTATTATTTATTTAATGTTATGCAGTAGATTTAGAGTCTTTTCTTATTTGATAGTAGTATTAAAGCTTTTTAAAGAAGTGATACATATAAAAATAATAACATATTACATTCAGTCATAATGTATCTTTTTTAACAAACTGCATCTTTCATCGCTGCATCCTCTTTTCAATTTACGAGAAGGGAGGGCGTAATTTTTTTTATAACTGTCATTTTGGGATATCGAGGGACGAATAAAGGGTGGGATGAAAACTTTAGATTGTATGGATGAAATAGAATATACAGGGGTTGGACAGAAATATGGAAACACCTTTTGAAATGCATGTTTGAAAAGAAAGATTGATTATAATGAAATATGTTGATGGCACTGGAGTTTTCGCCTACTGACGCCACCTATACAACTTCGTATAATCGCTGCACCGTTCAGTCGTTGTTGGAGCACTATTATGTGAGATTATCATTCATTATGACAGAGTTAACAGACTTCGAACGTGGACAAATTGTTGGCACGCGTATGGTGGGTGCTTCCGTAAGCAAGGTAGCCGAGGTTTTTAGTGTTTCAAGAGGTACTGTGTCGAAGATTTATTCCGCATATTTGAAATGCGGAAAAAACCTCATCCGCTAAATCACAGCGCGGACGAAAGTGTGTGCTGAGTGATCGTGACAGACGATCATTAAGGAGGATTATCACGAAAAATAAGCAGTCCACAGCTGCAAAAGTTACTGCTGAAATAAATGTCGTGTTACCAAATCTTGTGAGTACCAAAACAATTAGAAGGGAGCTTGATAAATAGGGAATTGCTGGCCGTGTTGCAATTGAAAAGCCATCCATCAGTAATGCTAATGCCTGTAACAGGAAAAAGTCGTGTTTAAGTCATAAAGCCTGGACTATAGAGCAGTGGAAGAGCGTAATATGGTCTGATGAGTCTTCTTTCACATTGTTCCCCACTTCTGGCCGAGTTTACGTCTCGAGAACGCCATCTCAAGCCTATAATACAGACTGCTTGTTGCCAAGAGTGAAACATGGCGGGGGTTTGGTGATGGTTTGGGCAGCCATATCGTGGTTCTCTTCTGGCCCCATGATGACTCTGTAAGGGCGTATTACTGCTCACACTTATGTGAGCATTTTGGCCGATCAAGTCCATCCAATGGTACAAGCTTTGTTCCCCAATGATGATGATATCTTTCAAGACGACAACGTCCCCGTTCACACAGCTCACATTGTCCAGGACTGGTTTTCTGAGCACGAGGATGAATTTTCGTATCTCCCCAGGCCACCAAAGTCATCAGACTTGAATATTATCGAACCTTTGTGGTCTACATTGGAGCGGAAAGTGCGTTCTCACTATCCACCGCCAACATGGTTATCTGAACTTGCCACTGTTTTGCAGGAGTAATGATACAATATTCCCTTGGCAAACATACAGAAACTGTATTTATTTATTCCGAGAAGACTGCAAGCTGTTTTGAATAACAACGGGTACCGTACACAATACTAGGCAAGGAAACGTGTTTTTTTTAAGGTATTTCCATATTTTTGTCCAACCCCTGTACATTTCAATTGACAGACAGAGGCGTTGCATGTCATTTGTTAAGAAAAAGAAAAACAGCTTTCCAAAATGTATCAATTTATTTTTAATAATAGCAACTTTTTTTTTTTTTTGCTTTTTTGTAAAGCATTCCTTTGAATTAGAATTGTAGAGAGTTAAGGATTGACATAAATACAACCATGTTACACTTTACAATAATAAAATATTTTTCACTATATAAACGAAATCGCATTGCTTTAATATTATTTATTTAGTGTTATGCAGTAGATTATAAAGTCTCTTCTTACATGATAGTAGCATTAAAGCATTTTAAAGAAGTGATAAACATAAAAACAATGACATATTACATTCAGGCACAATATATCTTTTTTAACAGACTACATCTTTCATCGCTGTATCCTTTTTTCAATTTATGAGAAGCGAGTGTGTATATTTTTTTTATAACTGTCATATTTGGATATCAAGGGACGTATTAAGGGCAAGAGAACAGTTTTAGATTGCATGGATGAAATAGGATATCTTTTTTCAATGGGTAAACAGAGGCGTTGCATGTCATTTGTCATTAGAGAAAAAAAGCAGTTCTCGAAAATGCATCAATTTATTTTAAACAGTAAAAATTATTTTTTTTGCTTTTCTGTAAAGCATTCGTTTGAATTAGAACTGTAGAGTGTCAAGGATTGAAATAAATGCAACCATCTTATGCTTTATAACAATAAAATATGCATAAAAATATTTTTCACTGTATAAATAAAATCATATTGCTTTATTATTATTTATTTAGTGTTATGCCGTAGATTTTAAAGTTTCTTCTTATTTGATAGTAGGATAAAAGCATTTTAAAGAAGTGATAAACATAAAATTATTACATCCGGATTCAACGAATCTTTTTAAATAAGCTGCATCTTTCATCGTCGCATTCTCTTTTCAATTTACGAGAAGGGAGTGTGCACTTTTTTTATTTTTTATAACTGTAACTTTTGAATATCAAGGGATTTTATTAGGGCAAGAAGAAAACTTGCATGGAGGAAATAGAATATCAATTTTAATGGATAGACAGATGCGTTGCATGCCATTTGTTTGGGGAGAAAAAATTCAGGTTTCCAAAATATATTAAATTATTTTAAACAGTTACAATTTTTTTGCTTTTCTATAAAGCATTTGTTTGAATTAGAAATGTAGAGCGTTAAGGATTGAAATAAATGAAACCATGTTATATTTTAATATAATGAAATATGCGTAAAAATATATTTCACTACATAAACGAAAATGTATTGTATTATTATTATTATTTATTTAGTATTATGCAGTACATTATAAAGTCTCTTCTTACATGATAGTAGCATTAAAGCATTTTAAAGAAGTAATAAACATAAAAACAATGACATATTACATTCAGACATAATGTATCTTTTTTAACAAACTGCATCTTTCATCGCTGTATCCTCTTTTCAATTTATGAGAAGGGACTGTGTACTTTTTTATAACTGTCATTTTCGATATCAAGTAACATATTAAGGGCAAGAAAAGAATTTTAGATTACATGGATGAAATAGAATATCTTATTTCAATGGATAGACAGAGGCGTTGCATGTCATTTGTTAGGAGAGAAAACAAGTTGGAAATTGCCCGTGAAGCGTAGCAAATGAGATGCGTTCGTACTATAAGTTTTAAAATATTCAGATCTTGCTGATATAGTAGAGCGTACTTTGGATACAGTATAGTGGTCGAAATCTTTGTGTTCCTGTAAATATGCAGGGAGTAATTTTTATTATACTTCATTAACGTATATCTTATTCATAAAATGTGAAGTAGGTTAATATAATTAAAACACGCCCCAAATAATGTTTCCCCGTATAACATGATTTAGTGGGATACATTTGTGTGGCCCTGTAATTTAATAATAAATATTCTCTGCATCCCAGATTGTACAGAATGTAGATTTTAGTACATACATCATAGATTCATGTCAATTATATTATGCTCAAATGAGTGTAATACCATTAAAATGCATTTGTAACATTTTTTCCCATTGATCGTAATGTAACGAATACTTTTGATTGTCCCTGTAATTGATCTATGCATCCGATTTTCATAACATTTGAAATGACTCGACAAAATTATGTAATAGTTAAACGTTTTAAATTTCAGACGATTAAAATGCATTTGAAACTTTTTCCCCCCATTGATTGTAATGTAACGGAATACTTTTGATTGTCCCTGTAACTGATCTATGCATCCGATTTTCATAACATTTGAAATGACTCGACAAAATTATGTAATATATATACTTTTTAAATTTTAAACGATTAAAATGCATTTGAAACTTTTTTCCCCATTGACGTAATGTAACGGAATTCTTTTGATTGTCCCTGTAATTGATCTATCCATCCGATTTTTATAAAATTTGAAATGACTCGACAAAATTATGTAATAATAATATATTTTAAATTTCAAACGATTCGGTTGGATAGTTTCTGCGTTGTTATATGCGGACAGACAGACAGACGGACAGACAGACAGACGGACAGACAGACAGACGGCAGACAGACGGACTGAGCGACAACAATAGGTTCTACGTATTTACATAATTACGAATGCACCTAAAAAGCAGCTCTACAAAATATATCAATTTACTTTAAAAAGTATTTTTTTTTTTTCCTATAAAGCATTTGTTTGAGTTAGAACTGTAGAACGTTAAAGATTCAAATAAATACAACCATGTTTCACTTTATAATAATGCACAATAAAATATACGGAAAAATATTTTTCACTTTGAAAAAGATTTTGTAATTTTACATGCTGTTATTTTGAGGGGCAAAAAGGGAAATTAACATTAAATAGACAATTTAGCAATAGCAACGCTGTGATGATAGTTAATAAGAAAGAAAAAAAAAATGGTTTTTAAATTATTTCATAGTTTTCAATAAATTATATAAAATATTACATATTCATATATATTCATAATTGCACTAACATAAATGAGTTATCTTGTGTAAATGAAAGATTTTATCATAGAAAAATAGCAATAAAATGTTATTTAAACTAAAAACGCATGAATAAAAAAATGTAAACAAAATTGCATTTTCTTCTTATTGTTTATTTAGGGTTATGCAGTAGATTATAAAGTCTCTTCTTATTTGATAGTTACATGAAGGCATGCTGTATCTTCTTTTCAGTTTATGAGAAGGGAGTGTGTACTTTTTTTTATATCTGTCATTTTCGGATATCAAGGGACATGTTAATGGTAAAGAAAATTTTAGATTGCATGGATGAAATAGGATATCTTTTTCAATGGGCAGACAGAGGCTTTGCATGTCATTTGTTATTAGAGAACAAAAAGCAGCTCTCGAAAATGCATCAATTTATTTTAAACAGTAACAATTTTTTTGTTTGCTTATCTGTAAAGCATTCGTTTTAATTAAAATCGTAGAGCGTTAAAGATTAAAATGAATATGATCATGTTTTACTTTATAATAATACACAATAAAATATGCGTAAAAATATTTTTCACTTTGACAAAGATTTTGTAATTTTACATGCCGTTATTTTGAACGGTCAAAAAAGGAATGTAACATTAAATAGATGATTTAGCAATAACAACGCTATGCTGGCAGATAAAAAGAAAGAATTTTTTTTAAAATTATTTCATATTTTCCGATAAATGATATAAAATATTGCATATTCATAATTGCACTAACAGTGTAGAGATATCTTGTGTAAATGAAAGATTTTATCATAGAAAAGTAGCAATGAATTGTTATTTTAACTAAAAACACATGAATAAAAGAAATGTAAACGAAATTGTATTTACTTCTTATTATTTATTTAGAATTATGCAGTAGATTATAATGTCTCTTCTTACATGATAGTAGCATTAAAGCATTTTAAAGAAGTGATAAACACAAAAACAATAACGTGTTACATTCAGACATAATGTATCTTTTTTAACAGATTGCATCTTTCATCGCTCTACCCTCTTTTAAATTTATGAGAAGGGAGTGTGTACTTTCATTTATAACTGTCATTTTTGGATATCAAGGGACGTATAAAGGGCGGGTTGAAAAGTTTAGATTTCATGGATGAAATAGAATATCTATTTCAGTAGATAGACAGAGGCGTTGCATGTCATTTGTTAAGAAAAAAGAAAAAAACAGCTTTCCAAAATGTATCAATTTATTTTAAATAATAGCAACTTTTTTTTTTTTTTTGCTTTTTTGTAAAGCATTCGTTTTAGTTAGAATCGTAGAGAGTTAAGGATAGATATAAATTCAACCATGTTATACTTTATAACAATAATATATTTTTCACTATATAAACGAAATCGTATTGCTTTATTGTTATTTATTTAGATTATAAAGTCTCTTCTTACAAGATAGTAACATTAAAGCATTTTAAAGAAGTGATAAACATAAAAACAATGACATATTACATTCAGACATAATGTATCTTTTTTAACAAACTGCATCTTTCATCGCTGTATCCTCTTTTCAATTTATGAGAAGGGACTGTGTACTTTTTTATAACTGTCATTTTTGATATCAAGTAACATTTTAAGGGGAAGAAGAGAATTTTAGATTACACGGATGAATTAGAATATTTTACTTCAATGGATAGACAGAGGTGTTGCATGTCATTTGATAAGAAAGAGAAAAGAATTACAGCTCTCCAAAATACATCAATTTTTTTTAAACAGTAACATTTTTTTTTTTTGCTTTTTTATAAAGCATTCGTTTGAATTTGAACTGTAGAGCGTTAAAGATTGAAATAAATACAATCATGTTTTACTGTATAATAACACACAGTAAAATATGCTGAAAAATATTTTTCACTTTGAAAAACATTTTGTAATTTTACATGCCATTATTTTGAACGCGCAAAAAGAGAATGTAACATTAAATAGATGATTTAGCAATAAAACGCTGTGCTGGCAGATAAAAAGAAAGAATTTGTTTTAAAATTATTTCATAGTTTTCAATAAAATATATAAGATTGTGCGTATTCATATTCGTACTAACAGTCTTGAGATATCTTGCGTAAATGAAAGATTTTATCACAGAAAAAGTAGCAATGAATTGTGATTTAAACTAAAAACACATGAATAAGAAACATATAAACGAAATTCTAGTGCCTTATTATTATTTATTCAATGTTACTCAGTAGATTATAAAATCTCTTCTTATTTGACAACAGCATTAAAGCATTTTAAAGAAGTGATAAACATAAAAACAATGACATATTATATAAAGACACAATGTATATTTTTTAACAAATCTCAGCTTTCATCGCTGTATCCCCTTTTCAATTTATAAGAAGGGAGTGTGTACTTTTTTTATAACTGTCATTTTTGGATATCAAGGGACATATTAAGGGCAAGAAAAAAAAAGTTTTAGATTGCATGGATGAAATAAGATATCTTTTTCAATGGGTAGACAGAGGCGTTGCATGTCATTTGCTATTAGAGAAAAAAGCAGCTCTCGAAAATGCATCAATTTATTTTAAACAGTAACATTTTTTTTTTTTTTGCTTTTCTATAAAGCATTCAATTGAATTAGAACTGTAGAGTGAAGAAATGGAACCATTTTATACTTTAAAACAATATAATATATAATATAATATGCTTAAAAATATTTTTCGCTATGAAAAAGATTTTGTAATTTTACAAGCTGTTATTGTTAGCGCGAAATAAGGGAATTTAATATTAAACAACTGATTTAGTAATGACAACGTTTTGATGATAGGTAATGAGAAAATAAAAATATATATATATACGTCAAGCATAGATAATGAAACACTTTCCAACATATTCAGAATAATGTTACAAACTACACAGTTTAAAAAATTGAAATATGATGTCTAATTCAACCATATGGAAACGCAAAACAAATTTGAAAACCAAATTCCGGCAGTTATCCGGATTCTTTGAGCAACCCTGTATATGATACATACATTTATATCTGTTAACTATCGGTATGCAAAAATTTAGTTAAAATAAGAACCTCAGTTGGAAATTCTGCATCAGTAATTTCTGCTAATAAGAAAAATGATACGTGAATTCTTTTGTGCAGTCCTATATACGAGGTAGAAAACTTCCATGCAACGAGTAACATGCAAAAAATATATATAAATTAAATAAATAATTCAATTTTAAAACGCACACCGAAATTGAAAACACACTTTATAGCAACTATGATTGAAAGACAGTACTGTAACTAATTTGTTTTGCGTGTCCCTGTAAATGAACGACAAATTCTATTTATGTTCTACACTGCTCAAAACAATTAAAGGATATTGCAGTTTTAGGTGGATTTTGTATCTGGGAAACTTTTTAGCTGATTGATACATGGTCGACAGACATAGTAGGTTATATGAGAATAAATTACACATGTTTGGCAGAAAAAATTTTTTTTATTGCGCATTTGTGTACAAAAGGAAAAAAACACAATTTGTGCATATGAGAAAAAGAGAATAAGAAAAGGTGTTTTCTTCAAAGAAAATCATTTTCAGTAGGGGGTATGGTTTCCACGGGCGGCCAGCAACGTTGAACACATTTGAGGCATGGACTCAATGAGGCTATTAATGACGAGTTGGGGGTATTCTGCCCCACTCTTCCAGAAGAGCTCTTTCCAATTCTTGGAGAGTTTGTGGGGGTTGTTGGCGGACAGAAACTCGTCTTCCTAGAGCGTCCCAAACGTGCTCGATTGGATTTCATGTCTGGAGAACACGCTGGCCATTCCATTCGAACGATTCCTTCCTCGAAAAGGAAATCCTCCACCAGGTTTGCACGATGTGGCCTGCAGTTATCGTCCATTAAAATGAAGTTATCTCCGATTGCTGCAGCGTAAGGGACTACAATAGGTCTGAGGATCTCATCCCTATATCGGCGACCAGTCAGAGCTCCATCTCGAATGATGTAGAGGTCAGTGCGCCCGTCAATGAAGATGCCACCATACACCAACACTCCTCCACCGCCAAATCTGACACTTTCGTGCACGAACGCAGGATTATTCCTACTGCCACGGTCCCTCCAGATGAAAATACGCCTATTATCCGGATGCACAGAAAAACGGGACTCGTCAGAAAACAGAATATTGCTCCATTCATTTCTCCTCCAGTTGACATGCTCGGTTGCCCACTCCCTGCGGTCGCGACGATGCCTTGATGTTAATTTAACACATACCATCGGTCAGCGAGCATACAGACCTACAACATGGAGCCGGTTTCGGACAGTTTGAGTTGAAATCGTGGTGCCTGTAGCCGAGCGAAGGTGTTGTTGGAGAAGAGTAGCGTTCATGTTTCGGTGTCTCCGAGCTGTTAACGCTAAATACCGATCTTCATTGGGCGTTGTTTCCCGTCTACGACCTTGCCCTGGTCTTCGGCCTGCACATCCACTCTCCAAAAAACGGTTCCAGATCCTGGAAATGACACTTTGTGACACTCCAATGGCTTGCGCTACTTCGGCTTGAGTTTGGCCCCCTTCTAACCTACCACCAATTCTCCAAGCTTCTGAATCTGTCAAATGACTTCGCTGAGACATCGTACTCATCGAAACAAAACAATCACTGAATGCCGATCATCCTTGTCTTCATTCTCTTTTATCCAGTTGAAAGTCAAATTTCATTCGCTGCTGCTGAAGGGAGTTTTTGACGTCGAACTCAAAATTTGCATAATCCACAGTTTGAAAACCAGAAAAATTTGCATTTGTGATTCTCTTCTTCTATTTTCGGCAAAAAAATTTCGTTTATATCTTTATTTTATGTAAAACTTCAAATATCCTTTAATTGTTTTGAGCAGTGTATTATATCATAATATTTTTGAAGTGGAATTAAGAGATTTATATCAATTTCAATGCATCTGAAATAGCGCAATGTCATTAAAATACTCTGTGAATTATTCCCCTCCCTCCATAGATCAAAATATAGTGGACTTGTTTTGAGTGCCTTTGTAAAGGAAATATTAATGCTACACACTTCATAGACAATACTGAAAATGCTAGGTAAGCATCATTAACATACATCAATTGAATGAAAATACGGATGTATTACGTGAATTAGAGCGTGAACAGGCACAACAAACGGTCAAAAAACCCAAATTCATAAGCATTTTTCATCTTTTTTTTGAAAGTGTTAAAAAAAACTGATTTATCTGTAAAAATCGATAAAATAACGTTTAAGTCAATTTTTAGAATGCAATTTTATTGTGAAATTCATTTCATTCCTAAATAATTGACCTTTGTATTGCTGCCGACAGTGAAAAGCTCTCTATTTTTGACGGAATAAGGGAAGTGCAAACTTGGTTTCCTGTGTATAATTGTTTCGTCTTTATATGTTGTTATCATCAACAAAATTTTTATTACCATATTAATAAATACTAATTATATAATATATTAAATGTTATAATTTTTATATTAATTTTTATATTTAATATAATTTTTTATATTATTTAATTATTATACTAGGGAATGGTACCCTGATCCATAATGATTCGAAATGACCCCCTTATCTAATTTTCTCGAACATGTATCCTAACCCAACAGTCTTCTCGAGCCCGGGCATTGTAGAATATAAAATTTAATTAAACTCGTTTTCTAGAAAAAAATTAGCTTGACTTGTAGTAACCCAAAAATGATCCACTAATCAGAATTTCTTAACGAAGTAAACCTAGCCCAATGATCTTCTCGTGCCCGGAAACGGTATAATACAAAGTTTTGTCTATATTATTTGAGTCATTTCTAGATACAATTAACTTGACCCTGACCCAGTGTGATTCAAAATGACCCACTAATCAAATATTCTTGAATATGCGACCTATCGTAATGGTTCTTGAGCCCCAAAACGATAGAAAACAAAATTTAGTCAAAATTATTAGAGCCGTTTTCAAGATAAAATTATCTTGAACTGAAGTGACCCAAAAATGACCCTTTAAGTGAATTTTCTCAAACATGCGATTTAGCAGAATGGTCTTCTGTTAATGCATACCGCTGAATACAAAATTTAGTCAAATTAATTTGCGCTGGTTTTTAGAAAAAAAAAATAGCTTGTTTTCAGTGACCCAAAAGTGACCCCTACTCAAAATTAGGATAAGGATAATCTAAGTAAATCCTTCAATTGACAGGGAAAAAAGAAAACAATTTTTTCCAGTTTTATAAATTTTAATTTAAATTTCGTCTAGAGAAACATTGCAGCACTATTTATTAAAATTTTTTAACCGACTTTTAAGAAAAATTGCGTCTGATAAAAAAGAATAATTTAATGAACAAAACATTTAGAAGCAGTATGCTTTAGTTATTAAACAAAAACAGCATATTAAAATTTTGGATAATTTTTTCTTAAAAATTCTTAATGCTATTGTAACGATTAAAAAAATATCTGTCTTTTAAGGAAATTTGAGTCGAAATTCCGATTTGATTGGTATATTTTTATGAAAATTAGAGCCCCCAAGGGCAGGCAGACAAATAACTAATTATCTCCTTTTTTGAAACCTAAGAATATGTACTTAGAATTACGAATAAAAATAATTTCAAGGAAGAAAAAGAAAAAGAAAAAAAAAAACATTAAAAGGAAGAAGAAGAGCGGAGAAAAAATGAAGATATTACATTTGAGAATACCTGGCAGACAGTTTACGTAAGAACATACACAAACATGTATATTTATGCATGTCTGCATTGTTATATATTTTCATTGACCGATTATATGGGCCATTTTCACCATTCGCTTACATTTCATGGTAACGGACTTGGCAAGTAACGGATTTGACATTTCAAATGAAACTAAAAAAACTAAATAAATAATAATAATAATAATAAAAACTATTAAAATGAACTTGCTTGTATATTTTCTAACTTAGATAATAATTAACATACCTTCTAAAACTATTTAGTAAACTTACTTAGCAGCTTACATCTCATCGCTTACAAATATGGTAACAGACTTGACAAGTAACGGACTTGACATTGCAAATGAACTATTAGAAATGAACTACCTAGTATATATTCTAACTTAGATAATATACATACCTTCTGAAACTATTTTGTAAACAATGTTTAATTAAAAAATTGCAAAAATCATTATTTTAATATCAAAATTTACGATAACAGACTTGACAGTGAAAAAAAAAATACCAACCTTGATAAAAGCTTATTCTTGTCACTATTACATTGCTTCACAATTGAAGAGTAAAAAATGGCAACTCATTCTAGTTGCGTGAATAGTTTAACTATATCGCCGAATATTTGCTGCTAACTTTAGGAAGCATTCGAAACCTATTTTCATTAAAATAATCAGAAGGTAACGGACTTGACAAAAAGTGAGTTACAAAAGATTTCTGTCAATTTCTTAAAGAAGATATTTTTTGAAATAATTTTTTTCATTAATAAAAAACTATAACAGTTCATATTTAAAATAATTAAACCTTTTTATTTAAAAAAGTTAGCTCAAATTAATAAAAAAAACACAGTTAAAAACAAAAAACTTGGAATGGGACAGGCATTTTCGCTTAGAATCAAAATTGTAAAGATTTATATCTAAAAAATTTTTATTGATTTTTTTAACTTTTCATGTTAGAAATGTTCAATATAATCTTCTTTAGCTAATGCATAGCTCAAATTAAACTTTAAATATTAATTTATGTTTGAATTTTCTTCATTTTACTCTGGGACAGCATATTTAAGCGAAATTTGAAAATGGCCCGTATAACACCTTTCTTTGAAATAGGTCAAAAAGATTACTTATAACAGGAATCTGGATGCATTGGTCAGTTTCTATTATAATGATGGAAAAGTCGTCAGCATCTCGAATTCGATGAGTTTTTTTAATGCCGTCATAAATCTCAATTTCCTGAAAGAAAATTGATAGAGCAGTGAATATACAGTAGGAACGAAAGTTATAAAAGATTGTATGTAATTTAAGAAGTAACGGAATGCCAATTTATTTGATTATTATTATTTTCTGTAATATATATATCATTTCTATTATCAGATTTATTTGAAATTTATATCTGAAAAATAAAGGGGAAAAAACTATTGGAAGTATTATCTAAATATTGATTCATTTTAGATTTCTCTTTGCCTTTTGATAAACGACTGCTTTTCTTCTCCGGGCAAATTCTTTAAACACGAGCACTGATAAAATGAGAACATAGTTGCAATTTTTTCTTTCACAGTTAGTTGAAAAATGAATTATTTTTAAACATTTTAATGTAATTTTTATAAACTGAACTGGAAAAAAAAAGAAAACGTAATTTTTTCAGGTAGAATTGAAAAGAAGCGAGATTCTCCAAAATTGCAAGAATACAATTCCTAATATCAATGATAATCATTTATAATCTTTTTACGTAACATTAGATTTGAAACATGAATGTTTAGCAATTCTTCCAGAAACCGCCATGACCATGAGACATTTGGGAGGACTTTCATATAATAATTTCAACTATTCTAATTTACGGATATTATAAATATCACAATTAAACATTTAAAATCATTTACAGCTTCACAATTATTTATTCATATAACTTTTTCTTTTTTTATTTTAAAAACAGAACACGAAAACTTTGACTTGTTGCCAACTCAGAACAAAAAAAACTATAAATTTAAGCCAACAAGACTTCCAATTTGTTTGATCTATTTAAAGGCTATTAATTATAACGTGCTTCACATTTTCTGATGGAATAATGGTCCTTTGACACAAACATCCGAAAAATTACACATATATAACCGATAGGGAATTACTTGTCTGCGATTAGGCGTGTCACTCTTGGATATATGTTTCCTGCTTCCGACACTCCTTTTCTTGTTTCAAAAACTATTCTAGCTTATATTAAATAATCATAAAGATGAAAGACGTGGGTGGACGGAATCGTTAAAATCAAGACAGGACACTGTTTTACCGAGTCTAACAATAAGTGGCGGCTATGAATGTAAAAAGGGTGTGCTGCACTTGACCCCGATCTTTAAAATGACATGCAGTCGTCATTCGTTTTTTATGTTTAGGTTCCTTACAAATTCATATTATTTTTTTTCCAAGAAAATGCTTTCTTTGTTTGCGGCAGAAAGCGTTTTTATTCAGACATTTCTAATATAAACTAAAATAAGAATGACACATTCTCTGTCGGTCTGTATTTTGTCGCTAAATTTGATTTAGCGGAAGATGCTTAAAGAGTAATTAAGAATTAGTTTCCCTAACTTGCTTTGATCTCATTTACTGAATTTTTCCTTGCTAAATATTTTTTTCCTTTGTGTGTTTTTTAGTATTGTTTGTATGTGAATTGCTGTTCGATATTTCGACACAATTTTCTTTTCTTTTCTTTTAACACTTTCCAACAAAGTTGAAAAGTGTTTATGACTTAGGTTTGTCTGGACGCCTAGCCACTTGCCAGAACTAGGTAATCGATATATCGATTACCTAGTTATGGCAAGTGGCACAATATATATATATATATATTGTCAGATTACTGGCATTTTTCCTATTTCAAATGGAATGAGTAGCATTTAAAATTTCCTTTCACTTATGGGGAGAGATAAGAGAATGTTGATACGTGATAAATATTGGTGATAAGCCTTGAAGTTACACACAGTACACTGCTTTAAACATTATAAATTTGACACGCATTATTGATTGAAAGAAAGCTTTTTTTATAAATTCATTTATATTTTCTTTGCAATGACATTCAAAGTAATTAGGATAAGTGCATTTTAAGGACGTTAGTCTACTTTAAGAATTACGAAATTGAAATGCATTATTAATATAGCAATGCCATAAAAAAAAAACAAAAAAAAAAAAAACCACGTGCTTTGTATTTTTATCGATTACCTTCTGATAGTATTAAAAGAAGAAAATTGCAATGTTGTTTTTTTCTGTATTTTGTTTTCAAAGCTAAAAAAAATATTATTCTTTCAACATTCTATATAAAAAACCTAATAGTGATTATAAATGTAATCATTGAGAGTATTAGTCATTGTCCAATGAATTAAAAATGAATTAAATCTATACATTTATGTTATTTTAATGCTTATCCTACAATGAAATCTGGAGTTTATCGTATTATCATTGGAATTTACAAAGACAAACAGTCACATTTGATTATATTGCTGTTTCTAAGTAATAATTGAAACGTACTTTAACGATGTCATCCTTTTTCAAAAATAATAAAATTGATATCATTATTAACATAGCGAATAAAAAAAATTCTTCTGTTCTGAATTATTTCATCTGTACTACGGTAGCAAAAAGTGTTTCTCGAAAGTATTGCTTTGAAATTTTTAAATATGATAAATATTCAAAAGTGAATTTATAATCATTTGCGATAATAAATAGAGAAAAAATTACATAAAAGTAATGCTTTGTAAAAATATTTATTTTGTTATTAGATAATTATCATTTGTCATACGAATTAACTATTTCCAACTGAGCAAAAAATTGCCCAGGCTGGGAATCGAACCCAGATACTTGGCTTACAATGCCAATGCTTCACCTGTTAAGCTAACTGGATGATAGCTGGCTGGGATTTTTCGCTCAGCATTGGCTTTGAAAGCCAAGTATCTGGGTTCGATTCCCGGCCTGAGCAATTTTTTGCTCAGTTGGAAATATTAAATTCGAACGATAAATTTACCAATCAGTTTGATTGTGCTAAAATAATAGCATATCTACGTACCCATAAGGTTATCTGAGTGAAAAATCACAGCCGGCTATCGCCCAGTTAGCTTCAACGGTAAAACATTGTACTTGTAAGCTAAGTATCTGGGTTCGATTTCCGGCCTGGGCAATTTTTCGCTCAATTGGAAATATTAAATTCGTATGATAAATTTACCAATCAGTTTGATTGTGCTAAAATAATAATTATCATTTGTTCACTGGTACTATGTTCGGTATATCCAAATGCTGTGAACTTTTTAATAGTACTTAGAATTTTCCAAAGAACTAGAATATGTTAAAACATCTTTTAGATCTGAACAGAAAAGATGCTGAGAGGGTTAAATTCTGTTTTCTATAACCATAGATTGATGATTAACATACTTTCGAGCTAAGGATTGTAAAATAAAATGAAGAGACTATAATTTGGAAGAATGGCTTTTAGACTTTCTAAAATATTAGTACGAAACCAACCAAAGCTTCTAAAAAATCTTTTTCTATAAATAAACAGCATGGTCAGAAATGAAAATGACAGTCAAACATAAATTCTGAGGATACTTTAATAAACATGCGCTGTAAAATAGACAGATATTTCTTAAATTACGAAAAATTACACTAATCAAGAGCAAAAAAGTATTCGGTAAGTGCGCCCAAGTCATCCAGTATTCTAAAAAGTGTTCTTTATCTTTAGAAATCTCAGATAATATTTTAATTTCGAGATTTGATGAAGAATTTATGAAAACAAATGTCTATGAGTTGTTCGTAAATTTCGGAAACGTTTTCTAATATCTTGTACTATGTATTAAGCAATTCTCTCTACCCGGAAAATCGGTTTTTTTAGATGCTATCAGGCCTCAACTAAACATTTTCGTAACTAAAACTGAGCATGCAAATGTAACAGAAAAATGCTAATTTTAATGTCGTTAATTCTGTATATTTTTCACTTAAACACGCTAGCTGAGCATGAAAATACCTACTTGAGACTTCATAGTATCCCTGTGTTGCATGTTTAATGCTGTTAATTCTACTTGTTTTTCAATTTAGGGATAATGGGGCACATTTAAAAAATAATTTTCATTTATTGAGTTAAAATTTTCAATTTTTTTTTCTGATGGTTGTCCATATCATCTGTAAACAAAATCACATAAACTACTCAGATTTAAAAAATCAAAAATCAAAATTTAAGATATATTAAAAAAGTCGGATAATTTAAAATCGTTATAACTCAAATTACTATTTGTAGAATTTCAATTTTTTTTACATTTAAATAAGGAGAAATATCTGAATTTTAATTTTGATTTAACATTTTTAAAACTACCAATTTTTAAAAATTTAAGACAATTTTAAAATAAAAATTTGAAAAATATGATGTAATTTTTATTAAAAAAATCGTAATTTAAAGGTGAATATTTTTTTCAAATTTTCCCAATCAAAATTAAAGACAAAAAATAAAAAAAAGACATCTTCCAAGTTTGAAGCATTTATCTTTGACAGTTCTCGGGTTATACCAATTTGAATCCGAGAAATTGTAAAAAAATCCATCACGAAGAAGAACGCATTTTTACACGAAGTCATTTCCATTACAACCATTGCTTGAAAATTGGATTTTTAAAACAAACCAAAACGAAAAAAATTAATATTACCTCCTTTCTATTCCTTTCTAAAAATTAATATTTTCTATCTTAATTAGATTAAGATAGAATAATGCATCTGTGCATGATGTATTAATTTATTAAAATGTGCTTTTTTAATTACTATTTATTTTATTTATGGTATAGAAGATTTATTTTAAAATGTAGTACAGTAAAAACATAAATAAACAGAACTCCTATATAAAGGCTTATATGTCTTATATTTCTTGACCAGAACACAAGGAATATTACTATATCATTTATTGAAATTCCCATTAAAACTTAACATTGTCGAAAACTTCGAAACTACTGTAATCGGGTTTCATGCATTTCGTCTTCGTATATTTCAGACAAATTCACTGAATTTTCAAAAATAAAAAATAGGAAGCTACAAACCTTCTTCCCCTTCCTTCCGATACAGACTGGTTGACATTTTTATATTTAGAAATAATTTAAATTTTGAGAGAAATTCTAAGTTGAAATAAATTTTTACAAATGCTGGGTTACCTTGTTTGTTTAAAACAAAAATGAGATTAATTTAAAAAGATATGGAGTTGTTGCACTAGAATTTTCTGTATTCGTCAATGGTTTATGTTTAGAATTAAGGAGTCCACATCTGCTTTTGAATGGGTTGAAGATGGAGCTTCTGGAATTAATTTACAGTAAAGGGGAAAACAGTAAAGTAGTAACAAAGTTTTACAATTAGGAAATCTTCGCCTATTCTATAATTTCATTATAGAAACCATTATGCATGATGATAGGAATGTCCTTAGTGAAGGAAATAAGATATTTTAGTAATAATTATAATAGTAAAAAACTAACTTTTTTTAACGTTCAATAATTTCAAAGACTAATCAAAAGTAGATGCTACATCTCAAATTTTATGATAAAATACTCGGTACAAAATGTACTCATCATTTTATCTAAAACTACAAAATATAGTGAATACAATCGTAGTTAGTTCCCATGTACGTTTGTATTACCGTCAATAACCAATGTTTCCCCCTTTAATTAGATTTTATTTTTATTATTATTATTTTTATACTTTTTGAACTGAACTTTAAATTCTTTTCATCAATTTTAACCCAGGAACTAATTTTAACCGAAAAAGATCAATTTAAACAAGACTATGCTTTTAAAAACTTCAATTTTACTTAAAAGTTTTATTAAAAAATTAATCATTTGTAAAATAAAACCTATAAATTTCTAAAAAAAAGTAATTGGTAATTGCTAATATTAAAAAAAAAGCAAATGATTGTTTACAGCGAAATATGATCAGGAAAGCTCTGGAATGCTTAACATTAATTTAATATTAAACTAAATAACTGGATATGTAAATGCATTTGTTTGTTTATTATTTTAAAATAAAGTGAATTTCTTCAAAACTAATTTGTCCACAAGCACAAATTTTAATTATGTTGATAATGAATTCCCAAACACGTTTGCATGCAGAGTGGCTTAAAATTTCTCTGTTGTAATAAAAATCTTAGTTTAATAATTTTATGCTCAGTATATTCTTGTTTAAATGGCACTCTAACATCATTAATAAATCCTACTTCAATTCGAAATACCTTTACTTTATGTTGTGGTCGAAGTTAAATACTTTGCAAATTACTCTTTTGACTTAAAGTGTTCTGTAAGAATATCTTCTAAATAAATATTAAAAAGCTAATTCTTCGAAAATTTTCGTAGTTTGTACTCCGAAAAGCTTACATGGAAATTCATATTCATGCAGTGATAAAATATAAAAAATCCTCACACATTTATAATGATTAAATATCATTTTACTAAACAATTTATGTTGTTTATTTATTGTTCGTTTATTGTTTTTTTAATTGTTTACTTATTTATTTATCTTGCAAAATTTATGAAACAAGTTATACTACAAAAATTGGTGACTTAAATTATTACATTGGCATGATTGGAAAAAAAAACTTGGAATTAGAAAAGGTGTACACAAATCCGATATGAAATTTGATCTCATTAACACTGCTTTATCTAGATTACATGTAGATGGGGGGGGGGGGGTGAATAAAAATGCAGTTTAATGAAAGCAAACCATGTTTGATATCGAATTGTTGTCTTAAATCCATTATAAGAGAATCCATTGAAATTTATACGTGTAAAAGTTTTGTTTGCAATGATTCTGTTTCTTTTATTATTCCTAAGGTATGATTAGAATTAATGAATAAATTTCCCGAGAAAGCTTGCAAGGGATCAATCAAGTTGGAGAATAGTTTTAGATCATGTTCTATTTAAAATTTAATTTTTTTAAATAGAGCGCGAGTACCTCATTGTCACCAGCCTTTTGTATTGACCAGGAGCCGATTTTTATTTTTATTTTTAATATGATTATGGTTCTTATCAGATGGGAACCGAAACATATCAATGTTATTATTTTTTATTTTTTGGGTGCTTTCGTAATTATGTAAATACGTAGCACCTATAGTTGTCATTCAGTCCGTCCGTCCGTCTGTGCGTCTGTCCACCCATCCGCATATAACAACGCAAAAACTACCCTACCGAATGATTTGAAATTTAAAATATATAATTATTACATAATTTTTTCGAGTCATTTAAAATGTTATGAAAATCGGATGCATAGATCAATTACAGGGGCAATCAAAAGTATTCCACTACATTGCGGTCAATGGGGAAAAACTTTCAAATGCATTTTAATCGTTTGATATTTAAAAAACATAATTATTACATAATTTTGTCGAGTCATTTCAAATGTTATGAAAATCGGATGCATAGATCAATTACAGGGACAATCAAAAGTATTCGTTACATTAAAGTCAATGGGAAAAATATTTCAAATGCATTTTAATGGTGTTACACTCATTCGAACATAATAAAACTGATATATATCTATAAAGTACATATTATAACATACATTTTGGATAATCTGTGATGCAAAGAACATTTGTTATTGATTTACAAGGCCACACAAAAGTATTCCATTACATAATTGTATAGGTAGAACATTGTTTGGTGCGCATTTTAATTGTAATTAACTATTTACAATTTATGAGATTGATATATGAGAGTGATATTTTAAAAAGTTATCGTACGAACGCACCTCATTTGCTACGCTTCACGTGTAATTTCCAACTTGATTGTATTATCTCGCTCAAATAATGTAAATTGTCTAGTAAAATGTTTATATAAAAGGTGAAGTTCTTAAAATCTTGTGATTAAATATCATTCCATCTCTCTCACTCATAACGGGAGTGAATTTAATTTTTATACTGTTAAAAATAATTTATTTGAAAATGGAAATTTCTATGTACTTTTTAAAAAAAGTACTGAAGAATAGCTTCAGAAACGAGTATATAGTACAGTCGACTCGCGTTAATTCGAAATCGGATAATTCGAATCTTCGCTTAATTCGAACTGAACATGAAGTCCCGAAAGTTCCAATGGTAGAATAACGTTAAAAATTTTCATTAATTTGAACTTATTTTCTCTTGACTTCGTTCAATTCGAACTATCAAGAATTTTGGTTTTTCTTTTTCTTTTATTTCTCATGGATTTCAGATCATTTGAATAACTTTCTTTGTTTTTTGTGAAAATTATTCCGAACGAGTATACATATAGTCGAATACATTTGATATCCACTTTCTTAGTGCCCTGTCTGTCCATGAGTAACGCTTAAATTTTTTTTCCATTGTGCTTGTTTCTAATCTTTTACTTAGTTTATGTATTTATACGTTCTAATTTAATATTAAGGCATATTCTCATAATAACAGACGAAATAAACTAGCAAAAGCCATGCTTTGTTTGGATTCGCGAAGCATTATTTTATAAAACAGATATTTGAAAGTAACAATATTTTTTTTATTATTATTTTTGCATCTTTATTAAACAAAAACGTTATTTTATGTTTTGGCGCATTTTAATTTTTTATTTATGATGTAAAACTAGCATAATAAGATATTTTCGAAGCAAACTTTTACAAATTTTTTTTAAATTTTCAACTAAAAGCTCTTTTAAAGATGTTTTTACAATTTCAAGTAGCAACTGGTGTTTTTTAATTGTTTGAAATATGCATGTTTCCAATCTTTGTAATCAACATCCGATAATCTTTGATAGCTATTTTAGAATAATATATTTGAAGAAAGCTTGAAGAAAGTTACTTCTTCAAAATCCTATTTTCTGGAAAAAACGTTTGAAATCTGCTTTCGTTGATACTATGAATTTTTAATTGTAAAACATTTTATTTTAATTTCTTCGTTTTTATACATGTTAGCGTATGAGAATTGCTGTAATTCTCTCCGCGTGGGAGAACTTTTTACTTTCTGCGAATGGCAACTCAATTAATGGAATTACCTTTTAACGAAACGCTCTCTCATTCTCGCAGTGACGTTTTCACAAATAATTATTGTTGTGTTTGCGAACTTATTAAAGTCTTATTTTTCTATAAAATCCTTCTGATTAATGAGTCGATATTATTTAGCCACAATACGACCGTCGCAAAAATATTCATAAAGAGCTTGAACCAACAACTTCACGCAGATCTTTTAATTTTTCATTTATATAACAAATTTAAGAATTAATTTTATTTGTTTACAATTATTTTGTTGCCAGTTTACAAAAAAAAAAAAAAAAAAAAAAATCCATAATACAATTTTTTTAAAATGTTTAAGTATCATCTGTGCAAACGATTTTGCGGGAAAATGAAAACATGTTTTATTTAATAAATTAATCATGATTCTATCTATAATTATTTACTCCATGATTTAAACTTTTTTTTTTCTGAAAATATACGCGTTTCATTTTTTATTTATTTGCTAAAATGCGTCCGTATTGGAAATGCATGTAAAATAAATTAATTAAAATAATAATTTTTTTAACGTTTTACTGTAAAAAAAATTATATTCTGCAAATCTACAGATCATAATTTATTTTTGTGTTTAATTTGAAGTTAAAATATTGAATAGTTTTTTTGTAAAGCGTACGACAAATTGTAATTTGAGTGGACTAGTAGAGGATTCGCTTCGCTCATCCTAATAAATAAAAAAAAACACCGTAACATTAATTCATTTGTATGACTATCATATTAAGCATGATTTCATTTCATATTTTCTATAATTCGAACTTCGGATAATTCGAACATTTCTTGTGGTCCCGACGAGTTCGAATTAACGAGAGCCGACTGTATTTTCAAATAAGAGTGTCAATATGGACTGAAAAGTAAGCTAATCTTTAAACATTAAATCTCTTGTCACACAATTCGCATATTAAAGATATCAACATAATTTATTTAGTGAAAGTGTATACTTTAACCTCTTCGGTGCCTGGGTCCTTAGTCGGGGACACGTGTTTTTTTACTTATACAAAGTAAAATGTCTGTTTTTTTTTACAATTTCACATATCTTCTTAATAGATGAATGATTTTTGCGTTGGAAGCAAACGATTAAATGTCCGCGTCTAAGCTAAATTCCTCATAAAATAAATGCTATTTTCACCTGAATTTGCAAAATTTCTAAAAATGTCCAAAAGGCAATGCGACCAAGAAAGTGAGAAATGCTCATAAATATTTAACTAAAAATCTTTTTCAATAATTCTTTTTTTTTGAGGGGGGGGGATTTGTAAATTATTTATTTGTTGAAAGCTCTTAAATTTGTGATAGCATTAATTTAAGTTAATGGTTATTAAATTGACGTTTTAAGGGGGTTTGTAGTTTTAGGTCCATATTTTTAAGCCTAAATTACTAAGCACATAAAAGATCATTTTCCTGTCATTTACAATGTCATTTTGTTTGGAATAAAACCAATGAAAAATATTTGTATTATTTTTCTATCTCCGGAACTCATGAGGAAGATGAAAGTTATATCGAGAAGTATATTTAAGGTAAGCACTTTACGAAGTACACATTGAAAAATATCTTACATAGCGCGGAAGAATCCATCGGAAAATTTAGTACATATATTCTCATTCACATCAACACATTTATATTTCACTGTTCTCGCAGAAAAATCTCGTCATCGATTTCAAACTTAAACGAGCATTAACATTACAAATCCTGTCGAGTTGGTCTACAGGCGTAGGTAGATTTCGAAGTTAAGTGCTCATTTCAACAACAAAAGAGAAAATATGATTAGAGATAAATCCAGTTTAAAAACTTATCTGACCACTTTTGAGGAATTTTTAATTTCATTTTTCTGTAAGAGCTGGTTTTATCAGAATCATGTTAAATGAAATTTGGCACAAAAGTCCACTTTGACAGCATTTTAAAAAACATTCTCACTTTATGAAAAAAACGATCGGTACGGCATATTATGTAGTTCCTAAATACGAGAATTTGCTTATCAAATGCGTTTAAGAGCAACATTGAATTTAAAATGAGGCAGAAAATAAGAATTTCTTTTCATAAGATTTTCTTTTTAGTTAATTTTTAGTACTAAGTAATGTGCCACCACATTTATTAGAGTATTATTCAAAATTGAAGAGATGATTTCAAAGGTACTCTGTCCCTTAATTCCTCATCCATGAGAATCTGTTTTTAATGATATTAACCCTAGTATCTGAAAATAAGGTGGCTCTGCAAATACAATTTAGGACAGGTATTTTTCAATATCCTGGCTTTAGCAACTTTCAATGAAATTTCATCTTTATATACTCTCTTTTCTCATCAAATTATGCTTTTTATGTCACCATGAATATTTTTTAACCCGCTTGATTCTTGTTTTCTGCTAAGATTTTTGATCTGTATTTAATTATTTTATAAAATGTCATTTTTCATTTGTCTTGTTCTTTATTTAGTAACTGGAGACGACCACATTACACTCGTTTCGACTGTTTGCTTTTCGTGGTGTCGCATTCTATAAGGAAAAAGTTATTTTTACTACCACTATTTTGAAAATAATGCCTTCATCGTACCTTTCTATAGCATATACTAAAAAAAATTATCATGAAGATTACTGATTAAGAATTCTGGAAGTAAAAATAAAGCATTTCCTATAATATATATATAAGTAATAATAAGCAACAATATTTAAATAAGTACAGGAAGTGAATTTAAAGATTTTGGAGAATAATATATATAATATATATATATATATATATATATATGTGGGATCCATTCACAAGGCCCTTAGTAACAGCTGCGGCAATGAACTTTCTATTGCTGAGTAAGCATCTAGAGGCTCGTGATGAGAACCCTATCATCGCGACTAACGGTAAATTTTGATGGTGTAAGCAGTTTTTTTTTAGAGAAGAGGACAGATGCTCGCGGAATTCAGCGGAGAACAGACGGTTCTGTAGCTGTCCGCATATTTTGGAGCGAAACCCAGGTCAGATGGGCCTGTGGGAAATGGAATAACGGCAAGCTTGGATAGGCAGACGGCCTGTTCCAGTTCGTTTTCTTATTTTTGCAAATCCATAAAAATGTACATAATTGTGTTCCAGTCTATATATGTGTACTTACATAACCCAGAACATTAAACTAAGTTTTTCACCAAAAAAACGCCTGGGCCATCTTTTTACCCTAGACACCACTTCAGAGCAATTCAAACTTTTACTACAACGTGGGTGCTCGCCCTGGATCAGTTTCTGGAAAGAGAAATTTGAGGGAAGGATTAGATGAGAGAATCCCTCCCCCTCTCGTAAGACGGTCATCGTCGTCAACCAGCTTCAACGGAGTGAAACTTGTGGAAACTTGTGGCTCCCTCCCTTCCGTAGACAGTCAGCGCAGATGTTGGGTCAATCTTCAGAATCTTTCAGCAAGGAGCGCCTTATGAATCTTCGGAAAGAGAGAAAAAAAAAGAAAAACCTGTGTTTTCCCCCCGCAACTACAAAACAGTTTTCTCGTAAGTGAAAAAAAGAATCAAGAAGCCGCTGTTTTGTTTTGTTTTTTCATCTAGTGGCAATTTTTTTTAAAAAGTCTGCTGTGCTTTTTTTTTCGCAGACTGTTGATATCTATGAAAAATTTTTATAATAGTCTGCTGTGTTTTTTTTTTCGCAGACTATATTTTTTTTTCTCTTTTTCAAAGTGAAGTTAACCATTACGAAATCGTACGTAGTGAAAAAGCCTGCTGTGTTTTTTTTTTTTGCAGGCTATTTATTTATTTTTTTTTTTTAAAAACATGCCAGCCGTCGTACTTGCATAATTTTTTTTTAGATTAAAACGAAAAAAAAATATTCTCTGGTAAAGTAAGTGCTATGTGAAGTAAGTGCTATGTTTATAGATATATATATGTGTGTGTGTAAACAATTATTGAAATATATATATAAAAGGGTATAAAATATATTGAGATATAGATATATTTTTTATTATATGTGCATTGATATTATTTGTTTTTATGTGTTTAAAAAATAGTTATGAATCACTTAATTCGATCGAAAAAAATAGATCTGATTACTTTGGTGATCGAATTGGGCCTGAACCCGCCCGAGAATGCAACTAAAAGTGTATTGGCTGATATGGTGGTTAAATCAGATGGGTATGATGAAGACTTTGTTAAAAATTTGCTTAGTGAGATAGTTAGCGAACGCGAGGAGGAGGAGAAGAATTTAAAAGCTAAAGAAACGGAAGATCGCGAATATCAATTAAAGATATTAGAATTAGAGAATAATAAAGCTGAAGTAATAAATTCAGCGGCAATAGGGAAAGGTCCCGATGTTTTAAAACTGTTAAAAAGATACGATAATGAGGAGGAAATTAGTGTTTATTTAACCTTATTCGAACGGCAGGCAAAACGGTTAGAAATTCCTAAGGAAGAATGGGTAACATATATTCTGGCATTACTACCGCTCGACATAGTGAGTTTAATAAATCGTGAAAGTGAGGAAAAATCGAACGAATATGATCACGTAAAGAAAATACTATTAAGACGTTTTAAACTTACGCCCGAACAGTTTCGACAAAAATTTTTCTTACATAAGAAGGAAAATTTAGCATCGTGGAAAGATTTCTCGTTTGAACTTTCAAATTTTTTGAATGAATGGTTAGAGGGATTACAAATATCAACGTTTGAGGAATTAAAAAATATTCTAATTATTGAACAAATTAGGAGAAAGTTGTCATTTGAAATGAAACAACATTTTTGTGATGAATTACCCAAAATTACAAATTTAGAGGAATTGACAGGTAAGTTGGATGATTTTGAAACTGCCCGAATTAATTTGCGGAAAGATGAAACCAAACATCCAAAGATGGAATTTAAGAAACGCCTAAATCAGGGTATTGAAAATAATAGAGTGTTTCACCGAAATGATACGAGTCGTGTATCATATGAAAAAAATTTCACGGGTGCGCAGAAAAATTCAAATGAAAAAATTCGCTGTTTCAATTGTAATGAATTGTCCCATATATCGAAACACTGCCCCCGAAAAAAAGAAGGCCCGATTTGCTGGAGGTGAAAAACACCTGGTCACAGATCTGACCAATGTACATATAATTCAGCAAAAAATGCGAATGCAGCCGTAAGCAATACCTCGAATTCGTTAGATAAAATAATGAAAAATGTGAGAATTCTAGATAAAAATATAGAAAGTCTTGTTGACACAGGCTCCGATGTGAACATGTGTAGTAACGAAATTTATAAAACTTTGGGATGCCCTAAATTACACGACAACGATTTAGTGTTATCAGGAATTGGAGGTAACCAAATTACTCCCCTAGGATTCATAACAGTAAATATTGAAATAGATGGCTATTCAGTAAATGCAGATTTATACATCGTAAAAAATTTGAATCACTCCATAATTTTGGGGAATAATTTTCTAAAACAGTTAACTTTCAATATTACAGAAAAGGGATTGCAAATTACGGGGAAACGGAAATTAAGGGAAGTGAGAGTAAATTACGTCACTGCGTTTCCACGAGAACAAGTCGTGACAAAAATCAAGCGCGTCAGCTATATTACACCCAGATTTCTTACGATGTTGCGGTCAGAAAAGCAAAACAGTCCCATGGTAGAAAAGATTGCTTCGACAGCTGAATGTGTGGGAAAAGAACAAATTAAACAGAATGAGACAGCTTTAGACTGCAGTGAAAGCGTAAACATGCAAACAAGCATTCATGAAAATAAATTATTGGAAATTGAACCGTGTTTAGACTTAACAAAAAATACAGAAATTTATTTAGCTGAAACAGCCGATTCGATTAATTTTCAGGAAATTGAAGTAAATCACATTTCAAACAAAACCATCAAAAAAGAGCTAACAGAATTGATCTCTAATTATAAACCAAATAAAAGTAAGGATACGGAGTTGAAAGTAAACATAATATTAACAGATGATATTCCGATAGCACAACGACCGCGTAGGTTAGCATTTCCAGAACAGGAATTTGTCGACAAACAGATAAACGAATGGCTGGAAATGGGAATCATAAAGGAAAGTAACTCCAATTATGCATCTCCTATCGTATTAGCGCGAAAGAAAGACGATTCTTGGAGACTTTGCGTTGATTATAGACTCTTAAATAAAAAAATAATTAAAGATAATTTTCCCTTACCGAGGATTGAGGACGTGTTAGATAGCATTGAGAGCGCGAAGGTTTTTACTACTTTGGATTTAAAAAATGGTTTTTTCCACATAGACGTAGCGGAAGACAGCAGAAAATACACAGCATTTGTCACACATAACTCTCAGTACGAGTACCTAAAACTCCCGTTCGGACTTTCACTTGGCCCTCAACAGTTTCAAAGATACATACAAGCTGTTTTTAAACAATTAATTAAAGAAAAAATAATGTTAGTTTACCTAGACGATGTCATAGTACTCGCGGAGACTGAGGAAGAGGCTCTACTGAGACTGAAACGTGTACTAGAAGTTGCATCGGATTACGGACTAGAATTTAATTTTGCAAAATGTCAATTCCTTAAACGGAAAATTGAGTTTTTAGGTTATATTGTCGAGAACGGAACTACTAGACCTTCGGAAGCCAAAACTTTGGCAGTAAAGAAATTCCCTGAACCCCGCACCCTTAAACAATTACACAGTTTTCTAGGTCTAACTTCTTATTTCAGAAAATACATCCCCCATTATGCAACTATAGCGAGACCTTTAAGTGATTTATTAAGGGCAGGAAATACATTTAAATTTGGAATTATTGAAAAACAAGCTTTTGAGACGCTTAAAGAAAAACTAGTGAACCCCCCAGTATTGCATACATTCCGACGAGGTGCTAGGCTAGAATTGCATACCGATGCTAGCGCCATAGGTTTTGGCAGTGTCCTGCTACAAGAAGAAGAGAACAAAAGTTTACATCCTATTTATTACATGAGCCGTAAAACTACCCCTACTCAAGCGAAAAATTCAAGTTACGAATTAGAGAGTCTCGCGGTAATATAATCAGTTAAGAAATTCCGAAACTACTTATTAGGCACTAAATTTAAAATTGTGACAGATTGTTCCGCATTCCAAAAAACCATGGACAAAAAAGACATTACGCCAAAAATAGCCAGATGGGCTCTGTTTTTACAAGAGTTTGATTATGAAATTGTTCACCGATCAGGATCCCAAATGAAACATGTAGACGCATTAAGTAGAAATACAGTGCTAATAGTCACCCGATCGCATGATGAATTAACTTTAAAAATAAAGAATGCTCAACAAGAAGACGAACACATACAAGCAATAAAAAAATTGATCGAAAAAAATGAAAGTTCAGAATATGTTATAAGAAACGATATCGTATACAAATATGAAAATGACCGAGAACTTCTAATGATCCCTACCGACATGCAAAAGGAAATAATACGCAATATTCATAGCAGAGGTCATTATGCCGTAGTTAAAACCGAAACGCTTCTGAAAGAAAATTATTATATACCCCAATTAAGAAAACAAATTGAGAGCGTCATAGCCAACTGCGTAGAGTGTATACTTTGCAATAAAAAGCAGGGAAAAGGAGAAGGCCTACTAAACCCGATTCCCAAACAAAATATACCCCTCGAGACTTATCACATAGATCACATTGGTCCCATGCCATCTACAAATAAAAATTATAATCATATTTTTACCGTTGTGGATGCATTCACTAAATTTGTTTGGCTGTACCCGGTTAAAACGACAGCCGCTAAAGAAGTCATTGATAGGTTAACCCGACAACATGATATTTTCGGAAATCCGTCGCGGATAGTCACCGACAAAGGTCCGGCTTTCACTTCTGCCGATTTTGAAGAATACTGCAAGGAAGAGAATATAGAACATATTCCAATAACAACAGGGATTCCGAGAGGGAATGGACAAATAGAGCGCATGCACAGAATTCTTATACCAATTTTAGCAAAACTTAGCATAGAAGATCCCACCAAATGGTACAAATTTGTCGCGCCCGTACAACGCATCATAAATAGCACCGTATCGAGAAGTACCAAATTCCCACCTTTCGAACTATTGACAGGAGTAAAAATGCGGCAAAAAACCGACATGCGAATTAAAGAGTTGTTAGATGATGAGGAATTAAATTCATTCGTATCGGAAAGGAATTCTAATAGAGAAATAGCGAAGCAAAACATATTAAAAATACAGCAGGAAAATGTGAAAACGTACAACAGAAAGCGAAAAAAGGCCAACACATATAAGCTCGGTGATTTGGTGGCCATTCAAAAAACGCAGTTTGGGACAGGCACCAAACTAAAGCCTAAGTTTCTTGGCCCTTATGAGATCACCACGGTAAAAAGAAACGATCGTTACAATGTGAGAAAAATTGGAGACCATGAAGGTCCACAGATGACCTCTAGTGCTGCAGATCATATGAAACCGTGGACTACTACTAACTAAAGCAAAGCAACTGTGCTTTGACATAAAATGTGTGTGATTATTATTATTGTTTTTATTAGCATTTAGTATTAATTTTTGTTATTGTTATTATATGTTGTGATGAACGATAGACGAAATTTGTTTTGGACTAATATAAGTAAATCAAGGACAGAACTGTGTCCAAGAGACAATCAAGAAAAAAAAAATTGACTTTAATATTATCTTGTGCGTTTTATTTATTTTATTTTATTTAGTTTGTTGTGAATATTAGACGCCTGTAAAAAGTCATCCGGTACCAGTCTGTTTTAAGAGCAGATGATGACTGGGAGGACCCAGCACGGTCAGGTAGGCCGAGTTGTGGGATCCATTCACAAGGCCCTTAGTAACAGCTGCGGCAATGAACTTTCTATTGCTGAGTAAGCATCTAGAGGCTCGTGATGAGAACCCTATCATCGCGACTAACGGTAAATTTTGATGGTGTAAGCAGTTTTTTTTTAGAGAAGAGGACAGATGCTCGCGGAATTCAGCGGAGAACAGACGGTTCTGTAGCTGTCCGCATATTTTGGAGCGAAACCCAGGTCAGATGGGCCTGTGGGAAATGGAATAACGGCAAGCTTGGATAGGCAGACGGCCTGTTCCAGTTCGTTTTCTTATTTTTGCAAATCCATAAAAATGTACATAATTGTGTTCCAGTCTATATATGTGTACTTACATAACCCAGAACATTAAACTAAGTTTTTCACCAAAAAAACGCCTGGGCCATCTTTTTACCCTAGACACCACTTCAGAGCAATTCAAACTTTTACTACATATATATATATACCGGGTGGCATTTTCAGAAAGAATCACGTTTTGAGCACTTTATCGCCAAAACAACGATTGGCGCGGAGATGAAGTCAATGCCACGCACCCTTTCTTGTTTGTGACGTCAAACGCCTAGAGAATAGCAACCCTTCCTTCTGCAAAGAGATCGCGCTTATTGTTCATTTGTTTTTCCGTAAATGTTATCAAACAAAGACTATAATATGAGGAAATGTTATTCACCGTTGTCTACGATTAAAACATAGTTTAAAACAATGAGCCTTTTCAGATTAAAATGTTTTAAATTTCACAGAACATCTAAACAGATTTTTTTTCGCAATTCAAAAATATTATTTCCTTAACTCGCTATGTTCGAAGAAATCGAGAAGTTAATTAAAAACAGTAGTAAAGATTCTCTTGTAATAAATATAATTCTATTAATCATATGTTTTATGATACATTTGAACTTAGTTTATTTTTTCTTTGGCGATGCAGCTAGCTGAACGTTCTCGCTTTCGCCAACTCGCCAAGGCTTGTGCTCAAAACGTGATTCTTTCTGAAAATGCTACCGGGTGTCCCAAAAATGACTGATGGATTTTAAAATTCAATAACTTGCAAACGGTGACAGCTATTTAAAAAATTTTTGCAGGAGAGTTATGTATAATGTCAGGAGTTTTTTACCGTAATTTTTTATTTTTGTTTGCATCTCAAACAATAGGTTCCGCGTCTAAGCTAAATTCCTCATAAAATAAATGCTATTTTCACCTGAATTTGCAAAATTTCTAAAAATGTCCAAAAGGCAATGCGACCAAGAAAGTGAGAAATGCTCATAAATATTTAACTTAAATCTTTTTCAATAATTCTTTTTTTTTTGAGGGGGGGGGGATTTGTAAATTATTTATTTGTTGAAAGCTCTTAAATTTGTGATAGCATTAATTTAAGTTAATGGTTATTAAATTGACGTTTTAAGGGGGTTTGTAGTTTTAGGTCCATATTTTAAAGCCTAAATTACTAAGCACATAAAAGATCATTTTCCTGTCATTTACAATGTCATTTTGTTTGGAATAAAACCAATGAAAAATATTTGTATTATTTTTCTATCTCCGGAACTCATGAGGAAGATGAAAGTTATATCGAGAAGTATATTTAAGGTAAGCACTTTACGAAGTACACATTGAAAAATATCTTACATAGCGCGGAAGAATCCATCGGAAAATTTAGTACATATATTCTCATTCACATCAACACATTTATATTTCACTGTTCTCGCAGAAAAATCTCGTCATCGATTTCAAACTTAAACGAGCATTAACATTACAAATCCTGTCGAGTTGGTCTACAGGCGTAGGTAGATTTCGAAGTTAAGTGCTCATTTCAACAACAAAAGAGAAAATATGATTAGAGATAAATCCAGTTTAAAAACTTATCTGACCACTTTTGAGGAATTTTTAATTTCATTTTTCTGTAAGAGCTGGTTTTATCAGAATCATGTTAAATGAAATTTGGCACAAAAGTCCACTTTGACAGCATTTTAAAAAACATTCTCACTTTATGAAAAAAACGATCGGTACGGCATATTATGTAGTTCCTAAATACGAGAATTTGCTTATCAAATGCGTTTAAGAGCAACATTGAATTTAAAATGAGGCAGAAAATAAGAATTTCTTTTCATAAGATTTTCTTTTTAGTTAATTTTTAGTACTAAGTAATGTGCCACCACATTTATTAGAGTATTATTCAAAATTGAAGAGATGATTTCAAAGGTACTCTGTCCCTTAATTCCTCATCCATGAGAATCTGTTTTTAATGATATTAACCCTAGTATCTGAAAATAAGGTGGCTCTGCAAATACAATTTAGGACAGGTATTTTTCA
Source organism: Maratus speculifer (assembly GCA_964019185.1). Lineage (NCBI taxonomy): Eukaryota > Metazoa > Arthropoda > Arachnida > Araneae > Salticidae > Maratus > Maratus speculifer. Next base: position 270,710,512 of record OZ025289.1, on the reverse strand, counting down.
ATATCCTGGCTTTAGCAACTTTCAATGAAATTTCATCTTTATATACTCTCTTTTCTCATCAAATTATGCTTTTTATGTCACCATGAATATTTTTTAACCCGCTTGATTCTTGTTTTCTGCTAAGATTTTTGATCTGTATTTAATTATTTTATAAAATGTCATTTTTCATTTGTCTTGTTCTTTATTTAGTAACTGGAGACGACCACATTACACTCGTTTCGACTGTTTGCTTTTCGTGGTGTCGCATTCTATAAGGAAAAAGTTATTTTTACTACCACTATTTTGAAAATAATGCCTTCATCGTACCTTTCTATAGCATATACTAAAAAAAATTATCATGAAGATTACTGATTAAGAATTCTGGAAGTAAAAATAAAGCATTTCCTATAATATATATATAAGTAATAATAAGCAACAATATTTAAATAAGTACAGGAAGTGAATTTAAAGATTTTGGAGAATAATATATATAATATATATATATATATATATATATATGTGGGATCCATTCACAAGGCCCTTAGTAACAGCTGCGGCAATGAACTTTCTATTGCTGAGTAAGCATCTAGAGGCTCGTGATGAGAACCCTATCATCGCGACTAACGGTAAATTTTGATGGTGTAAGCAGTTTTTTTTTAGAGAAGAGGACAGATGCTCGCGGAATTCAGCGGAGAACAGACGGTTCTGTAGCTGTCCGCATATTTTGGAGCGAAACCCAGGTCAGATGGGCCTGTGGAAAATGGAATAACGGCAAGCTTGGATAGGCAGACGGCCTGTTCCAGTTCGTTTTCTTATTTTTGCAAATCCATAAAAATGTACATAATTGTGTTCCAGTCTATATATGTGTACTTACATAACCCAGAACATTAAACTAAGTTTTTCACCAAAAAAACGCCTGGGCCATCTTTTTACCCTAGACACCACTTCAGAGCAATTCAAACTTTTACTACATATATATATATACCGGGTGGCATTTTCAGAAAGAATCACGTTTTGAGCACTTTATCGCCAAAACAACGATTGGCGCGGAGATGAAGTCAATGCCACGCACCCTTTCTTGTTTGTGACGTCAAACGCCTAGAGAATAGCAACCCTTCCTTCTGCAAAGAGATCGCGCTTATTGTTCATTTGTTTTTCCGTAAATGTTATCAAACAAAGACTATAATATGAGGAAATGTTATTCACCGTTGTCTACGATTAAAACATAGTTTAAAACAATGAGCCTTTTCAGATTAAAATGTTTTAAATTTCACAGAACATCTAAACAGATTTTTTTTCGCAATTCAAAAATATTATTTCCTTAACTCGCTATGTTCGAAGAAATCGAGAAGTTAATTAAAAACAGTAGTAAAGATTCTCTTGTAATAAATATAATTCTATTAATCATATGTTTTATGATACATTTGAACTTAGTTTATTTTTTCTTTGGCGATGCAGCTAGCTGAACGTTCTCGCTTTCGCCAACTCGCCAAGGCTTGTGCTCAAAACGTGATTCTTTCTGAAAATGCTACCGGGTGTCCCAAAAATGACTGATGGATTTTAAAATTCAATAACTTGCAAACGGTGACAGCTATTTAAAAAATTTTTGCAGGAGAGTTATGTATAATGTCAGGAGTTTTTTACCGTAATTTTTTATTTTTGTTTGCATCTCAAACAATAGGTGGCGTTGACGGCGATTTAAGGCCAGGTCGACGTTTCACTTAGCATTGATCACCTGGCCTTCAATCGCCGTCAGCGCCAACTATTGTTTGAGATGCGAACTAAAATAAAAAATTACGGTAAAAAAACTCCTGACATTACACATAACCCTCCTGCAAAAATTTTTTAAATAGGTGTCACCGTTTGCAGGTTATTGAATTTTAAAATCCATCAGTCATTTTTTGGGATACCCGGTATATATAACCACTGCTTTCTAGTTTTTCGCTACTTTCCCCATATATTTCAGATTTAGGTTTAAATGACTATTATCAGTTTCTGAATCATTTCATTTCATTTCATTTAGAGCTATTCATCTGATATCTCGTAAAAAATTATTAAAGATTCAAGAATTGGCGAATGCGTCGAAATGTATACTTAATAACCAAGTGACAAAATGTTAGTTAAATATATAGCAAATTAACACTTTGTAATCTATATATTTAAAACACCTGGCTGTTTTTTTAGTCATCAGCCCTGAGCTTCCTACTGGCCCGATTTCGATAATTATTTTTTTAAATGAAAGCTGTTTATGTGTAGATGTGCCCATTCTGGTTAATTTTTAATTTATTTCCATTTTTATATTTTATTTTTAATTCTAAAAGCTTTTTCGTGACATTTCTTCAAAACAGTGGCAACAGGTTAAGCTTTTCTCACTATAATAAAAATTTATTTTGTTTTATTCCTTTTCACCAATCAGGATCTTGATCTCATCGGTGAATGTGTAATTGCATTTCAAAGCATTGCATCTAAATAAATTGAACTTCTATTTATTTAAAGGTCCGCGATGCGCACGAATGAAAATATTTCTATAAATTGCGCCATTTCCATTTAATTACAATAAATATTTTATGAAACTAAGGAATTTTTAAATAACTGCATAAATCACGCTTTTATTTCTGGAAAGGATGAGTGTTTCAGAAGGTGTAATTAGAAGTCATATTAGAAAAAAATATCCTGTGATATAACGGTATTACGATATTTCTATTTTACATAATATCAAAAATTAATTAAAATCATTTTGTTGTATTAAGTTATTATCTAAAATAAAAGTAAATAAAATGTTTTCTGCTTATCAACAACAAACACAAAAATTTTGTTCTTTTTTATAACAAAGATATCGTTTTTCTTTTCGTTGTCATGACGATAAAATTAATTTTGACAAGTTCATGGAGGCTACAAACCAATAAATAAATTAAATTTATTGCAAGTGCTATAAATATTTAGCGGATTGGTTCTGCAGTTTAATTCCCTGTTTTTATAATAATTAAAATGTTTTATTGATGCTATAATTATTGTAGAGTTATCAAGAGATATTTAAACGGAGAAAAAATAAACTATGAAGATATTTTTGAATTCGTCTTCTGAGGTATTATATTAACTTCCTAAACAATTTGGCATTTAAATAATGTTTAATGTTTAGAAACCACATTAAAAAAAAGATTTGTAGCTGAAGTTAAGTCCAACATAATACTTTATGAGCTGTTTTCCTTATTTTTTATTATTTTCTGAAGTTTGTGTATCTTCATCATGAAAGATTATGTTATCCCTATTTTAAGAAGTGGCAATTGTTTATTTCGCTCTGTATATTATTGTGTATTATAAGACTGATATATATCACATCCAATGTATACTCTTTTCCGTCGAATTTCGACGGGTGCAGCTAGTAATATACTAATTTCAAATACAAAAACGTGTAAATTAAAACTCTAAAATTAGTAAAAATACTGCTATTTTGACTGTTTTTATTTTTTTGACTCTACTCGAATTATTTTCAAAACAGATAAATAAACATATTCTGAAATTGCATGGTGTATGAAATGCCATCGTTTTGGATGATAATGATCCTCAGTTATGACTCGAGCTATTCAATGTTGTGAAAATAAGAATAAAATAAACATAGAAGTAAAATAAAAAATAATGTGCATAATATGCAATAATACGTGGAAAATTGAATGATAACGTTTCATAGACCGCTCAAATTTAGAATATTTCTATGTATTAGCACTTTCCAACAAAGTTGAAAAGTGCTTATGTATTCTGTTTATCTGTCTGCCTGTCCATGCTCTAAATCCCGTAAATATATTAAGATTTTCATTCAATTTTAGTAAAATAGGCTATCTGCAAAAATTAAAAATAATTTATTTTTAGTTAATTTTTATTACTAAGAATTGTGCCACCATATTCGTTACAGTATTATTCAAAATTGATCAATTAATAAAGCTTATTTAGGGTTACCAAAGCATGTTTGGTACTGCATATGAAGTATGTCCGATTAATGGTTCATTTACAGGGGTATCAAAAGAATTCTATTACATTATGTTATATAGGGAAAAATCGTTTGGAGAGTATTTTAATGACATTACGCTATTTCAGATGATTGAAACTGATATAAGTCACTGAATTTCCATACGATCACTTTAAAACAGAGCATTCATAGCACTTTTTATCAATTTACAGGGACTCACAAAAGAAATCGGCTGCAATACTGTCCTTGTGTAATTATTGTTGGAGAATATGTTTTGAAATTTGGTAAACGTTTTTAAATTAAATTAGTTTTTTGCTTATTACTTTTGATATATAAATGCTATATCACATAATCAGGGCTTCACAAAAGTATTGACATACCATTCTTCTTATTAGAGAGTATTACTGATTAGGAATTTTCAACTGAAATATATATCTCTCTCAAATGAAATAAATTTTGGAATGCATGTTGTTAATAGATACATATCTCTATATCATTCACAGGGCTACTAAAAAATTTGGACAATTTTCCGATTGTATATGAGGACATCTGAAATTCAGTTTTGAAATGAGTATGCATTTCCACATGCTGAAATGAGACGTAATATTTTAATTTTTTAAACGATGCAGTTTTGTTGCATTATTCTAAATATGTTAGAAAATACTTCATAATCTATACTTAGCGCATGATTTTTTTTCTTTCTTTGTTTTGAAAAGGAGTTGGCTAGAGTCCAAAATGTAAACAGTCGAAATAAACATACTTTTACTAGTTTTTAAATTTTAATTTACATTTTTTTAGTCCTTCTATAGTAAAAAAAAAACTAGCCTTAAAAGGAATGACTCCTGGAATGATGCTGATGTGGAAGATTTCCGGAACTAACGAATCCGGGTTGTCCACTCCTTCCATGAGTCGAATAGACCAATCAGGAAAGGGCTCCGTCTATGCATCGCCATATGGGTTACCATAAAGAGAGGAAAGGTTACCATCGCCAACAATCGCCAAGTTTGTCGTCAACTTGGCGATATATCGCCAAATTTGGCGACCAAAATTAGTTGTCAAAAGTGACGCCAACTTGGCGATAACTGTAATATTTCGCCAAATTTTTAATTTCTTTACAACATCAGTCGTTTGATACATCATTTGAGAGGTTTGCAACTGCTTATTCATTTAAAGGATGTCTTGTGTGTTATCCCCCATTCTGCTCCCCAGGGGGGACACATTTTTAATTTCTTTACAACACCAGTCGTGTTACACAAGATTTGAAAGGTCTGCAACTGCTTATTCATATTATGGATGTCTTGTGTGTCACCCCCACACACTGCTCTCCCCAGAGGGGGCGCATTTTGTAATTTCTTTACAACACCAATTGTGTGACACATCATTTGAAAGGTCTGCAACTGTTTAAAAAAAAACAGTTGTGGTCTGCAACTGTTTATTCATTTTATGGATGTCTTGTGTGTCACCCCCACTCTGCCCCCCAGGGGGGCACATTTTTAATTTCTTTACAACACCAGTCGAGTGACATCATTTGAGAGGTCTGCAGCTGCTTATTCATATTATGGATGTCTTTTGTGTCGCCTCCCCCTCTGCCCCCCAGGGGGGCACATTTTTAATTTCTTTACAACACCAGTCGTGTGACACATCATTTGAAAGGTCTGCAACTGCTTATTCATACCATGGGATATTGGCGAGCGCAGCAAGCAGGGTTAGCTAATAATTTGGAATCGCGAAGCGATTACGTGGGGGGGTTGGCTAGCATAGCGAGCAGGGGGGCGGGGCCCCCTAGTAGTATTTGAAATTAGTATAAAATTTTAGCTAGCAAATATTGAGGTATGATTGTTTAATATTCGTCAAATATTTTCTGTAAAACTAATGTAGCGTTTCTTTGTTTGATATAATTTTTTCTAGACTGACATAAGATGCCAAAGCATACATTTAGATATTATATTCCGAAAACAAATTTCGAAGGAATTGGAGGATAGTAATCAATCATGTTCTGTCACAGTTATTGAATAAATGAATGAATCCATTAATGGGACGGATTCTCGATTCAAACAGTAATGGATGGAAATATGATGTATTTAAGAGTTCTTACGTAACACCCATAGATACTACCGACAATGATCCACCAGCTGTGATATATATTTTAGTTAATGGAAAACAATGTACAGAAATTATTGCAAGTGGTGTATTGATATTTCCCAATTCACTACAACGCATTTCGTTTTCTTTATTGCATTTTCTCGGATTAATAATCAGCGAAATATATGTTAACCATTAAAATTTAAAAATAATTGGAATAAGATAAAAGCTTTTATTATTTATAACTGTTGTTGAATATTATAATCAATTAAGGCGAAAGGAATGTAAACTGCATAAAGAAAGATTTTAATAAATATTTCAATTTGTTTATAAGTACACTGAATTAAATACCCAAAAGTTGCTTGAAACTAGAGATTTTACTATTTTTCGAATTGATTTTTTTAAAATAACTTTTAGTAACTTTTAGTAACTTTTTTTAACAATTTTAGTTAATTTTCAATTAATTTTCAGCAATGTAATTATGTTTGAAATTACTGAATGGTACCAACTATTAATATATAATGAATTAATAAAATGAACTAATACCATCATATGAATGTGAAAAATGCGAAGCTGGGCCTCGTCCTTGTAGCTTAAATAGTAGAGCGCTTGGAGTGCTCTTCCAAGGGTTTCGGGTTCGATCCCCCATTAGGACATTTTTAATCCTGTTGATTTCTACACTTAATTAGCAAGTCACATATCACGTATTAAATATTCAATAACTTTAATCCTTTAAAAGAGTTATTTCTATAATATATACTGAATTGTAGTTGAATTAGGAATATCTTAGCAGTAAAATATTATTGCCTGTAACAGTTACATAAGATAGCACACGATGAGACATATATGTTTATCGAGTTCAGGAAGCAATTTGCAGTTACACACACTGAAAAAAATGAAGTACTCAAAAATTAGTATATTGATGCACTCATATCGAATTGAGAATGTTTGAATAAAAAATGAACACATTGCTTTTTCAATTTTGAAACAGCACATGTTTTCAAATCCAAACAAACGATAATTTTGTACCCAATATTGGTTATCTCATTCATGGCGGCATAAAAGACGCTCATTAATGTAAATATTAAATTAGGCACAATATTGTAAAATAATTTAAAAGTACACTTACAAACAATGCTCTTGTCATAAAAAGGCAAAAGAAAAAAAAATTGATAATTAAATGCCGTTGATTCCAGGGTGTGGGCCTGGTTTGTCTGAATGGTAGAGGAGGCTTGGCTGCCGGGACTTATGTTCCATAAACCTTGCGGTTGGCGTCCCGGTCAGCAGATCCTTGTCTTGTCATAAAAAGGCTTGATTTGGGTATTTTACTTATAATTTTGCTATTTCCCTTAATTATAATCAATTAAATGTTTATTGTTCATAATTTTGAGCAAGAATTATATACCATCATATTTTCATTTTAATTTGTAAATTCAGGGGGCAGATAATAGTGATTTATATTTGAACACAATAATGTTATCAAAAATGAGAACATGTGTTTCTCAGTTTTGAGAAATTTTAGTTCGGAGCTATTTTGAATATGTGAAGTACTTAAAATTGAGTATTTTTTACTTAATTTTGAAAACAAATTTTTTTCAGTGCATGCAAATGTTCTCATGGATTATCCCATAAATTAATAGTTAAGAGTGTTGGTGAAACATAGTGTACTTGTAGAATTTTCTACAAAGTATCTAAACAATACTCAATGAAGATTAAGATAGGATTTCAGTTTGGGTATTTCACACGGGGAAATTGAATGGAATGTTTCTCAAAACGTGTAGCAACAAAGTTTGTTGATTTAGATTTTATGTCAACAAATGTATAGGCTGGATCAAAACGAAGTGATTAAAAAAATTTGGAGACAGACTTTAGGAAGTCAATTTGTAATGTTATATCCTAATTTGTAACTGTGATTGTAAAATAATCAAATTAAAATAGAAGGTACTAGCTGATCCTGACGTTGTCTGGACCTGTAAACAATATTTTAAATAAAAATCACAAAAAGTAATATATAGCAGGGGACTATATTTATTATAAAAAAAGCTTGCTAAATTAAAAAAAAATAGTTAAGTTAGCTGTTTTTAGTAGTCATAGTCTTTTTTAAAAATTTGAATTTGATTTTTCTGACCAAATTGGCTTCTATACAGTGAAACATTTTAATTATAAAATACACATTTTAAGTGATTTTAATTAGTTTTAAAGACATTTAATTAAACTAGGGCTCCTTAATAATGAAGTCACTAATATTGTAATAATACATACATAGAACTGATAGTGATTTGTACTCTGAACTAAAATTTTAACTAAACGTGAAACGGATTTAAAGCAAAAATTTCAATGCATTAATTTAATAACAAGTACCATCTAAAATTCCATAGAAATCATCATTTAAAACCCTTTTACGATATTTTCACTCATTTTAGCTTTTTAAATTCATTTTATATTTATAAAAAGAATTATCATTAAACATTTGTATCTTAAAATTAAATGCCATGCAAAGTTTTTAGTTACTTTATCATCACAAAAATCCCTTGAGAGACAAGCGATTGGATGCGTGCCACTTAAGGTACCTAGAATTCTGTATTACTATCATTAGTTATTTTTAGGATTAAAGTTTACATTATTTAATCAGAGCATTTATGTGATTGAATTAAAAATGTTTTCGGTTTGAAAAACCGGTGGATAAAAGATTAAAAATTAAGCACTCACAGAGCTCTCGTCTCGAAGGGGTAAAGTTCAGAAAATCCTTTTCCCCTGAACTCTTTTAATTTTGAACATTTTAGAAGCCTGTTTTGTGCATGTATTTGTGTCTTACAAGTAGCAATCCATATTCACAATGTCTACCCAGTTCTTACTCGGAATCGTTCTGATTGGTTCTCCAGGTTCAAGATATCCAGACTATACTGACTTTGAATATCTTGGAAAGTGATTTTGAATGTCATAACTCATTGCGACCCCAAAATGATACACTAATTGAATTTTATCACAAATGTGATCTAGTCCAGTGATCTTTTCATACCCCGAAATGGTAGGATACCTATTTTAGTCAAAATCCTTAGAGAAGTTTTTTGAGAAATTTGCATGCACATACACACAGTGGTGCACACTTTTGTAAAATATTGGGTTGGCTCAAAAATATTGGGTGGGCTTAAAGATATTTTGATGAAATGGTATAACTAGTTTGTTTTCTTTGCAGGGTGGACGGCTGGTGAAAGATAAGAATTTTAAGTCAAGCTATCATGTTTTATGATAGTTGCAATTTTTAAAAATCATATCCTCATAGGTTTTTCCTTATAAAAACAGTCATATTTATTGTAATATTATCATATCGTGAACATGACTACAAAGTGAAACAGCAGAAAGTTAAACATTCACAATTCAGTCATTTTGGACTTATGAGTGTCAGTCGGAGAATTAAAACGCGCGGTCATTGGCAAAATAAATTTTGTTCTAGGGAAAAAAATGAATAATAAAGTAATAATGAAATAAATAACGCAATAGAACAATGAAAATCAGGCACGCTAGAATAAAAAAATTATTAGGTGGGCTCAGGCACCACGGGCCTATTGAAGTTAGCGCCTCTGTATACATACATACAAGATTTGCTCGTTATAAGATACTAACAGTATTCGTTCGCTACGAGGGTTAGTTTCTCTAGAGGAATCTTGAATCAAACAAATTACATCTAGTAAAAAAAAAATTTAGTATTTAATAAAACATTTATAATTGTTGTTATTATTGCATAATATTACATTAACTAGTTGAAAACCGATGTCGACAATTTAAAAGACAAAATAAGATTTACATAATCATTTAATAAATATTTAAAAGATTTTAGTAATTAAATTTGAATTTACATTGATTTTGTGCAATTTTTATAACTCCACTCAAATCTTTTATTTTTATTATTATTTTCTTAGTATTTTGTCGAATTATAAAATGTACAAATATGATTTCTTACGAGATAAATTAGAAATATTTCCGCATTGAAAAATTCCCATCCCCTTTTCTCAGCGCCAAGAAAGCTGAAAAGATGTAAAGGCAAAATAAATCATCCTTTTAAAAATATTTTTGTTTTGTGTAACCAATAATGTTTTTGGAACAAGATAAATTAATGTATTTGTAACTCATTCTAAATAGTATTACAACTAACTGACGTATTAAAAGTATTTTATAATAACTTATTTTAATGGTACTTATAAGTACCGTCGATAGATAAAGGGTTGAAAGCAAAATTTTCTACAAAAAGAATAAATAAGGGATAATGGTTGCGTTTTATTCTCTTGTTTAATGAAAGCCGCATTATTTTCTGCAGTGGTTCTTCTACATTTCCGGATTACGATAAATCAAAAGAAAAGAAAATGAAAAAAACAAACATCTCTGTTCTTTCATTTTTGTCTCGAAAAATAGTTCTTCATGGAATTTTATGATGACATTCATCAGTCTTTGAAATTCAAGGATCTAGATCATAGGTTCCCAACGGGGGCGGTACCGCCCCCCAGTGGGCGCTGGAGCCTTCCAGGGGGGCGGTAGCGAATTTAGAAAAAAAAGGGGGGCGTTAGGAGAGTCAAGAAGGGGCGGTGAAAGCATACTTACCTATTTATGAAGTAATATAGAGAAAATAGTTGATTGTCCAGTGCCATTCCGTAACAAAAACTTTAACTGCACCTATAAGCGGAAATCTATACAGACGAGCGTACATTTGAGGGGTAGATTGAATTTATTTTACTATTGTCAAAAACTCGCCCTGAACACGGAGGGCTAAAATCGCAGGGAACAATTTTTTTTATATTAGGCTAAAAACATTGTTGTTGATATTCTTTCAAGAATGCCAAACTATCACAGCGAAACAAGAAAAATCTCAAATGACTCGTATTAAAAATCAATTTGAATTCAAAAATTGTGAAGTACAAAATTCACGATAATTTGCTGGATAAAAGTTTTAAACAGAATTCTTTTTAATTAACCTATATTTCGAAAAATTCTGAAGTATGACGACACATGCTTTGACAGAGATTTTTAAGCGAATCTATAAATTGAATCAGTTAAAAAATTCATGCATTCATTGTGAAAGTGATGAACATCCTTATATTTATAAATTTGTTCAAATGTAAATTTATTTAAACTTAAATAAGGAAAAAATTTATATTTTAAAATATCTTAATCAAAGAATAAATGTCGTCATTACAGTATTGAGTATTTGAAATATGGATCTACGCACTCTCCTACAAACCAATCGTTACCAATGTGCTTAATTTGCCGAAAAGTTTTTATTTTTATTTTATTTTATTTTATTTTAATAAAACCGTGAAGCCTCATAAGCTAAGAGCATTTGAATAAATGCGTACTGATAAGAGACAAAGATGTGTCTTACTTTTCAAAGACTGGAAAAGAAAATCTTATAACAGTCAACTACGTATATCAAACCTTTTTCAGTCTTCTTGTAAAGAAGAAGACGACACATCACGAGCTTCATATTATGTTGTTAATCGCAAAAGTATGAAAATGGCACACATTTGGCGAGAAATTAATCTTGCTGGTAGTCAGAGAGATAATAAAAACTGTTCTTTATCATAAGAAACTGTCGGATATCATCAGAAAAAATCCTGAGTAATAATTCGGTACAAAGAGGAATAGATGGCTAAAGGCATTGAAATATCATTATGGCATTACTTAAAGACCTGCAAATTTTCCTTTCAACTCGATGCATTAGCACTACCAAATAAAAAAAAACTCATAAAAGAAGAAAACAATAACAAATGTAAGGAGCTTTATTTGCTAAAAATTTGGAAAATCATACAAAGAGATAATCGATATGTAATAACACGAACTTAGTCCAAGAGAAATAAATTCGGTTTCACTGTATTTTCTCACTTGCTACTGATGCTGCTCCAGCAACGACGAAGCATCAGAAGAGTTTCATTAATGCATTTTAAACAAGCAGTACTAAATGTCTCTTTTGCATTCTCTTACACATCATTAGCATTTGGTTTCAAATATTTGGAATGAACACCCGTATTCGTGTTTCATTACATTATTACAGTAGTTAATAAGAATAGAAACAATTCTTTGACTAACAGGATATTTAGCCACCTTTATAGTGAAAATCAATTCACAACAAAGTGAAACAATTGTTTCACTTTGTTGTGCAGTTGTTATTATCAATTTGCGTCAAACTTGCAAATGTTTCTATTCAATTGCTGGCTCACAAGCAAGTTCGTTGTCACTGAAAAGGTATTTGTCTGAATCGTTTTTCGATATATTTGATTCAGAAACTTAACTGAAAACAGATATGCAAAACTATGGGAAAACCTGATTACATTAAAAAATGACATCGATTATTTGACAGACATGCTTAGAATTTTTAATTAAATCAATTTAAATATTCTAAATATTTATAATAAAACATAAGGTGATTGCAAGATAACGAGTTGAATTTAATTAAACAAAAAACCTCATAGTTGCTTCTGTGGGTAAACTTCTTTTGTTCAAACAAAATGTAAGTACTAGATCAGATCACAGCCACTTAGTCACATTATTCGCAGTCGGCGAAAACAGGAATATTTACTTACTGTGAACACTTGGATGTTCTTCATGAAGTTTTCTCAGAGCGATTCCAAGACTTTCATACATGAATATACCAAGTTTGTTTTTACACCTTTCCACAAATGATACAGAAGTATCCTCATATTTAGAGGGAAGAATCGTGGAACTCACAGCAAATTAAAATTAAAATTCAGAATTAGATATCATAAGTTATAACTTTAAAGCCAATAGGGATCCCTAACATGGATTGTGAGCGAGAATACATACAATTTTAATTTCTTTTTCTTCTTTAGATTTGGCTGAGAGTGGGTTCCGTGCAGTAGCTGATTTTTTGTCCATGAAAAGGAACGGACATTTTTGAACCTGACAATTTGTGACTGATGTTAAAGAAATTGGAATCCAACATGAACAAATCGTTAAAACTTCATCAGCCTCAAGCATTTCGTTATTTTTTTAAATTCTTTTTGGTTTTGTGTTTATTTTTCAATTTTTAATAAACATTTTTTTTTACTACATTTGATGATCGTTTCAATTAACTTCTACTTCATGATTTTTAATAGATAGATAGACAAATTAGCTATAAATAATATGCAACAATATTTTAACATTATGTACAATTAACTTTTATGGGAAACTATTATGGGGTCGTTGGCATTTTTTTCTCTTGTAAAGGGGGCGGTGGTCCAGAAAAGGTTGGGAATCTATGATCTAGATGATCGCCAAGAGCTTCGGAGATGACAGTGACCAATGACGATATGAATCAATTCCTCTTAACATGCTTCTTATAGTTTTTTTCTTGCTTCTTCTTTAAAAAAATAATTAATATTTTTTATGAAATGTATATAAATCACAAATTATATCTTACTAATTTTGTATCGAGAAAATAGTTTTTAAAGGTTTGTCAAATCTGTGCATTTTTTGAATGACAAAATTTTGAATGCATTTTTTATATTTCTGACAATAAGTTGGTTATTTTTTAGTCATATCATTTTAAAGTAATAATTAATGAAATAATGTTTTTAAAATGTGTTTTAGGCCTCATTTTGGACTAAACTGATTATTTAAAAGAATCATTTGTATCAATAATTTTATCATATTTTATCATTTACGGATTTTTCTATGTTAAAATTTTAACTATGAGAAAAAAAATATAAAAATTTATACTTTTATTAAATTATCATTATAAATTTCTTATGGAAACATTTGACAAGGATCAAAATTGCACAGACGTTTCATCATCTTGAAAATTTTTTGTCAATAATTAAATACAGCATAGTTCATTAAAAAATTAAAATAATAAGGGATCGAAATCAGCCAAATTAGCTTCATATTATCGTTATAAAGTTCACAAAGAAATTCTTGAAAAAAAAATATGAATAATTATAAAGATAATAAATCCAAAATATACATACGTATTTCGAGAAACAAAATTTTAAAATGAAAAAAGTTACATTCGTGTCATTAAGCTAGTTTCTTACACTCTAAGTTATTAAAAAAATTGTCCCATCAAAATGGGGTATAAATATGAATTGTCAATTTGATTGCAGTGTATTAATGATTAAAAAGTTATTTGATAATGTGATCTGGAAATTTGCATTGGCAATTTAGTTAAAGTAATGATCGCCCAGGAGCGCTTATCATTTCATCTGAATTCTATCATCTAATGATTTTTGCAATTAACGAAATATACAGTGAAGGAAATAAGTTTAAGACTATATGCTAATTTTGTTGTTTAGAATAAAATTCTGAAAACAGTTATGTATCTCAGAATTTATGTGTAAAAGAATAAGAGTATCATGAATAAAGACACAAATATCTGATATATTACGCGAATTTAATTCAATTAAAAAAATTTAAAAGTATTTTTTTCTACAAATATTAAAATCTTGTAATATTAACAAATGGAAATAAGTTTACGACCAGCACTTCCTTTAAATCTAATATTATGAGATGATTTCATGGCTTTAGAATTTTATGCGGGACTCGTGCGTAATAATGTTTATAGGAAAGCGGTAGGTAACTAGATATGATTTTTTTGGAAACGCAAATGCCGCTTTGAGCGTGGTTGATGGGAAATAATTGACGAAAGAAAAAAATCGCAAAATAGAGGCACTTTAGGATTGTGCGCTGACTGAAAAGCAAATTACCTTAAAAATAAATAAATTTAAAACTATTGTCTAATAAATGATATTAGAAACAAAACCCTGGATATCTGTCAAAACTCTCAATTCTTTGCAAACGGAGAATTATTAGAGTGGTGGTTCAATACTGTGGCTTTTCGTCTAATAAAAAGTCTTTCGAGAATTCTCAACAACATCCAGAACTGTTACAATAAAGTTAAAAAGTGCTGAATGCTTGAACTATGCTAAATTAAATGCCAAGCCAACACTACAAAAACATCACATTGGTGGAATACTAAAACCCGCTTCTTCCAATTTCTTAAAAATCAATTTATGGCAAAAATTGGTTTTACTAATGAAAAAATATTCATCCTTGATGCTAAAGATAATTTAAAATATTACTGGCGTGATTTACCACGATAGCCATATCTGCATTCAAACGGTGTACAACTTTGTGGCTCAGTCTTGATTTGAGCAAGTATTAATGCAAAAAGAAAACAAGTTTGGCTTTATCCAAGGCACAAATAAATTCATTTGACTATAGAGATATTCTTGGTTATAATTCTGTTCCACTCAAAGATGAATTTACGGATCAGAATTGACATTGTTTCAAAATTAAGCTTCTGTTTGCAAGCTTGTAACAACTTCAGACAGGTTATCTGCAAACAACATCAAAATTTTAACCATTCCAACTAAACATCCTGATAAGAATAACATAAAATATATGGCGAATCTTCATTAATCAAGTTTAACCAAAAAACAATTTGATTCCATAGTTGAACTGAAAGAAGCCAATTAGGATATATGGAGAAAAATATACATTTCCATACGTTAAACCTGACCAAATACTTCTCTAAGTATTTTTAGAAGCCATCAACATTCAGAGGAAACAAACAAAATACCAAAATTTAATGCACAAACTATTTACACATGTAATTTAAATTTTATGCGCACTGGTCCTAAATTTTCCCTCAACAAATTTTATTATCTATAAATTCATTTTTGCTTATTTTTTAAAACATATTATTGTAATTTTAAAGCAAATAACAAAATTTGTATAACTTTATGTGTATAATTTTGCAATGATATTGGATTTTCAATAAAGTAAGAGCTTTACTGTCTTTGTTGGTGTTTCTAAACATTTTTCCAACGCTGTAAGTATATTTGTTCGATGTTATCTAAAAAGTAAAAACTTTTTTCTAGCTTTGTATAGCGTGTCCATTTTCATTGTTGTCCAAATGCTAAATTTTAAAATCTTTAGTTTTAGAGGTACATAAAGGGCAGTCAAAAGTTCACGGAATTCAGTTATAACTCTTTACTATCACAATAGAAGTATACTCTCTACTCTCTACTTCAAAATAGGTACCGCCAGAACACACAAACTTGCTTAACCACTCCTGCAATTTCTGAAAACAACTATAAAATCCTGTTTTGCTATCTTCCCTAGTTCAGCCTTTTCGCATTGGTTTGATGTCTTTTAGGGTATCGAAACTGTCATCGTCGAGGCTTGTTTTAATCTTGGAGAAAAGCGTTAAATCCGCCGGTGCTAAATTCTTTGATTAGGCAGATTGGAGGATCAATGGAATGTTCTTTTCTGCAAACAATGTCAGTACAACAATCGAAGTGTGAGAAAGAGCACTATCGTGATGTAGTTAGCCTTCTCTTGCCATTTGGTGAGACGTATTCCTTGGGTTTCCTTTCTCATTTTTTTCAATGCTTGCACATACTAAGGGCCGTTAAAAGTTTATATAACTGATACAAATTAATGATTTCCTACACCTTCTCTGTCGAAAAATGTAATGCGAATAACTTTTATTTTGGATTTGACATGAAGGAATTTCTTTGGTCAAGGAAAGAACATTGCATGCCCTTCTGCGTCCAAAATATATTAGTAGTAAACAAATAAACTAATTATATTGTGATATTAAAGTGTTACAAAGAAATTCCGTGAACTTTTCGATTGACTACTGTAGTTCCTAATGGAGAAAAGAAAAAAAGTCTTAAAAGTTGTTCTTCATCCATGTAAATCAAGTTAAGTCAATATATTTATTATTATTTATTAAATAAAGTTATTAGATAACAATAAGAATGAACACTATGTATATTAGATCATTAAAATACAGCGTTGCAATCGAAAGGTGCGCCTGTTAAATCCCTTAAATGGAACATTTTATAATTCAGTTGCTGTGTAGATACAAGGTAGTATAGTGGTCCGGAATCGGAATGTTTCCACACTCTTTTCGTAGCTCTGATTAAATGTATTGCGTATATAATAGTGGCTAGCGTAGTACAAGTGCAATGGTTTTTTAATAACAAGATGTGCTATTTATTGGACATTTAAGGGTGTTCGGAAAAATATAAAATACACGACGTTTACAGACCTTTCTACTTTAAAAAGCTTTTAAAAATTAATAGAAATTATCTTTTTTCAATAAGCGTGATATATTTGATTTACAATAGATGATGACTTTCATGATAATGAACTGTTTTCGACTGTCGCGTCTCGAAGTTCCTCGCAAATTGCAAACTTCGAAGATATTGTTTAAACAATTATTTTTCCTCAATAAGAGAAAGTTATAAAAAAGAATATTGCCCAGTTAAACTGATGGCATTGAGCTCACAGGCTACGCATACTAATTGTACATTACAGCCTTGTATTTTCGTTAATTCCGTTCGAAAAAAAAATTAAAAAGGGGTAACAGCTCTCCCCTTTCTCCTTTTTTATACTTAATCATTGAACCTCCTAAACTATCAAGTACATGCTTTATCATATTAAAAAACCTATATCCAAAATTCAGAGCAAATCGGATAATTCTTAATAAAAACCCATTTAGCATTTACATAATTTAAGAGGAGTTATTCTCCTCTTTTATACTTAACCATTAAACTTCCAAAACTATTCAGAGATTTGAACGAAATCTGACAATTCTGATTGAAAAATCCATTTATACAAGTTAAGGGGAGGGGCATTAGAACCCCCGTTCCCCCTGTTTATACTTATTCAATGAACACCTAATAACAGCCACGGACTCGCCTCATCAGAATGATCCTATATCTAAATTTTGAACGAAAACTGTTAATTCTGCATGAAAATCCCGTTTATATCAATTAAGGGGAGGGGCATGAGCCCCCCGTTCCCCCTGTTTATACTTATTCAATGAACACCTAATAACAGTCACGGAATCGCCTCATTAGAATGATCCTATATCTAAATTTTGAACGAAAACTGTTAATTCTGATTGAAAATCCCGTATATATCAATTAAGGGGAGGGGCATGAGCCCCCCGTTCCCCCTGTTTATACTTATTCAATGAACACCTAATGACAGTCACGGAATCGCCTCATCAGAATGATCCTATGTCTAAATTTTGAACGAAAACTGTTAATTCTGCATGAAAATCCCGTTTATATCAATTAAGGGGAGGGGCATGAGCCCCCCGTTCCCCCTGTTTATACTTATTCAATGAACACCTAATAACAGTCACGGAATTGCCTCATCAGAATGATCCTATATCTAAATTTTGAACGAAAACTGTTAATTCTGCATGAAAATCCCGTTTATATCAATTAAGGGGGGGCATGAGCCCCCCGTTCCCCCTCTTATACATATCGAATGAACTCCAAAAACTAATCAGGGAAGCGCCTTTTCAGGATATACCTATATACAAAATTTCAAGTGGATCCGATATTTTTATCATGAGTTATCGCGTTACGCACGAACGAACATACGAACGTACATACAGAACGGACGGGCACATAAGCTCTCAGGCTATGATAGCCTGTGAGCTAATAAAGAATACTGCCCAGTTAAACTGATGGCATTGGGCTCACAGGCTACAAATACTAATTGTACATTAAAGCCTTATATTTTCAAGGGTTAATTCCGTTAAAAAATTAAGAAAGGGAAACAGCTCTCTTCTTTCCTCTTTTTTTATACTTAATCATTGAACCTCCTATACTATCAAAGACATGCTTTATCATATAAAAAATCTATATCCAAAATTCAGAGCAAATTAGATAATTCTTAATAAAAACCCATTTAGCATTTATATAATTTAAAAGGAGTTATCCCCCTCTTTTATACTTAACCATTAAACTTCCAAAACTATTCAGAGATTTGAACGAAATCTGAAAATTCTGCTTGAAAAACCCATTTATATAAATTAAGGGGGGGGGGGCATTAGAACCCCTGTTCCCCCTATTTATACTTATACAATGAACACCTAATAACAGTCACTGAATCGCCTCATCTGAATGATCCTAATCTAAATTTTGAACGAAAACTTAATTCTGCATGAAAATCCCATTTATATCAACTAACGGGGGGGGGATTAGAGCCCCTGTTCCCCCTATTTATACTTATTCAATGAACACCTAATAACAGTCACGGAATCGCCTTATCAGAATGATCCTAATCTAAATTTTGAACGAAAACTTAATTCTGCATGAAAATCCCATTTATATCAACTAACGGGGGGGGGATTAGAACCCCTGTTCCCCCTATTTATACTTATTCAATGAACACCTAATAACAGTCACGGAATCGCCTTATCAGAATGATCCTAATCTAAATTTTAAACGAAAACTTAATTCTGCATGAAAATCCCATTTATATCAACTAACGGGGGGGGGGCATTAGAACCCCTGTTCCCCCTATTTATACTTATTCAATGAACACCTAATAACGGTCACAGAATCGCCTTATCAGAATGATCCTAATCTAAATTTTGAACGAAAACTTAATTCTGCATGAAAATCCCATTTATATCAACTAACGGGGGGGGGGATTAGAACCCCTGTTCCCCCTATTTATACTTATTCAATGAACACCTAATAACAGTCACGGAATCGCCTTATCAGAATGATCCTAATCTAAATTTTGAACGAAAACTTAATTCTGCATGAAAATCCCATTTATATCAACTAACGGGGGGGGGATTAGAACCCCTGTTCCCCCTATTTATACTTATTCAATGAACACCTAATAACAGTCACGGAATCGCCTTATCAGAATGATCCTAATCTAAATTTTGAACGAAAACTTAATTCTGCATGAAAATCCCATTTATATCAACTAACGGGGGGGGATTAGAGCCCCTGTTCCCCCTATTTATACTTATTCAATGAACACCTAATAATAGTCACGGAATCGCCTTATCAGAATGATCCTAATCTAAATTTTGAACGAAAACTTAATTCTGCATGAAAATCCCATTTATATCAACTAACGGGGGGGGGGATTAGAGCCCCTGTTCCCCCTATTTATACTTATTCAATGAACACCTAATAACAGTCACGGAATCGCCTTATCAGAATGATCCTAATCTAAATTTTGAACGAAAACTTAATTCTGCATGAAAATCCCATTTATATCAACTAACGGGGGGGGGATTAGAACCCCTGTTCCCCCTATTTATATTTATTCAATGAACACCTAATAACAGTCACGGAATCGCCTTATCAGAATGATCCTAATCTAAATTTTAAACGAAAACTTAATTCTGCATGAAAATCCCATTTATATCAACTAACGGGGGGGGGGGGCATTAGAAGCCCTGTTCCCCCTATTTATACTTATTCAATGAACACCTAATAACAGTCACGGAATCGCCTTATCAGAATGATCCTAATCTAAATTTTGAACGAAAACTTAATTCTGCATGAAAATCCCATTTATATCAACTAACGGGGGGGGGGGGGGATTAGAGCCCCTGTTCCCCCTATTTATACTTATTCAATGAACACCTAATAACAGTCACGGAATCGCCTTATCAGAATGATCCTAATCTAAATTTTAAACGAAAACTTAATTCTGCATGAAAATCCCATTTATATCAACTAACGGGGGGGGGGGGGGGGCATTAGAACCCCTGTTCCCCCTATTTATACTTAATCAATGAACACCTAATAACAGTCACGGAATCGCCTCATCAGAATGATCCTAATCTAAATTTTGAAAACTTAATTCTGCATGAAAATCCCATCTATATCAACTAACGGGGGGGGGGCATTAGAACCCCTGTTCCCCCTATTTATACTTAATCAATGAACACCTAATAACAGTCACGGAATCGCCTCATCAGAATGATCCTAATCTAAATTTTGAAAACTTAATTCTGCATGAAAATCCCATCTATATCAACTAACGGGGGGCATGAGCCCCCCGTTCCCCCTCTTATACATATCGAATGAACTCCAAAAACTAATCAGGGAAGCGCCTTGTCAGGATATACCTACATACAAAATTTCAAGTGGATCGGATATTTTTATCATGAGTTATCGCGTTACGTACATACGAACATACATACAGAACGGACGGGCACATAAGCTCTCAGGCTATGATAGCCTGTGAGCTAAAAACTATTCAATATGTTAGTACCTGAAGAACACCTAAAATATTACGCATTTATCAATTGAAATAATTAATAAAATTTTTGGATTTGAAAACAGCTTTAACAAAATTACCTTAACTTAAAAGTTCCTGATTATTGGCAAACAGACACATTACTATTAGAATACAGCATCATAAATCGACGATTTTTAGCTTATAAATTGGTAGTAGTTAGTTCATAGAATTGAAACTATATATTGAAATGCTTATATTTACATAAATTAAGTACAGTAGCATTTTAATAACAATTTTAATTTTTCTTAAGAAAGGTGTTATAGTAAAAATAAAATACATTGACATGTTTCGGAACCGTCAAATAAGTTCCATAGTCATAATATAAATAAAAGAAAATTTCAAAATATTTCTCGGACAATACAATATACTATGGAACTTATTTGACGGTTCCGAAACATGTCAATGTATTTTATTTTTACTATAACACCTTTCTTAAGAAAAATTAAAATTGTTATTAAAATGTTTATATAAAAGGTGAATATTTTAAAATCTGATGATTTAAAAAATCAAATGGATTTAATTAACTTTTTATCATAAGTACAGTAGATTTCTGATTAAATGTGTAGTTATGGGATACCATTAGTTAATCGACACCTTCAACATCTCATTCTCGGTCTGTGATGAATATTGATAATCTAGAGTCCTACGGTTTACCTCATAATGTTTTCATAGTTATCTGACTATTTTTATTTCACGTAATACCGCTGATCCCATGACTATCATATAATTAGGACTATAATATATAGCGAGTTCTAAATAAGAAAAGCTTTAAAAAAGTAGTATAAATTGAGATATATATACTTAAGATTTGACAGCTGAATTACACTGATACAATATGCTTTTTAGGTACTACATGATAATCCTATTGACCAATAAGCTATTTCCAAATTATAAGATTAAATGTCAATAATGAATTATCGTAAAAGCACAATTTGACATTAAACATGAAACATGCGTTTGTTGCGTCACCAAGTGATTTTTGCTTCTTTGCTTTGTATTTTTATGACTACTTTATTAATTTTTTTGTTTTTTCGTTATTTGCAATAAAATTATGTGAGTTTATATAATTTGTGAATTGTTTTGTGATTTGTACAATTTTGCGAAATTGATCGGTAGGGTTTTCAAGTTGAACCCATTTCTTTTTAACGTCATGTATTTTGTTTTTGAATAAATTTAATATCACAATGCATTCAGATTGTACACAACATTTCACTTCATCAGTGCAAACTCATTTATTTAATCTTAAATTTTAATGATCTTCGTAGAACAGAGTGCGAATACCCCAATTGTTGATACATCATAATAAGATTAAATACAGTAAATAAGATAATATGCCGTATAATTGTTAACGGAGTATTCTCATACAACACTATTTGTAATTAAAAGACACTTTATTTAGATACTACCTCTACAATCGATGAAACAGTAATCCTAATCTAATAATGCAATTTCCAGTTTATCAGGAGTCACGGATCTGTATTATTCTCGTAATACCCATAAAGTTGAATAATTCCATTTGGTTGCGAGATCAGTAATATGATAGCACAACGAAATCATTCGTTAGCGACATTGAAGGAACCAGAAAAAGTAAGGTTATAGACAGACATATGTACAGGTCTGATTATAAGAAATACATGTATAATTAAGCCAGTATATATACAGGGTGTCCCGCGAATAAGACCCTGATTGCAAAATTAAATTTCTCAAAAACAAAGATCGATAGAATTGTGCGGTAAACGGTTTGTTTATTAGATAAGCTGTAAAAATCTTATACAGAGGCTTCAAACGGTGAATATTTTGAAAAGATTGTATTCTGATTGCAAAGAATGCTTGTTTTGACATTTTTCTTGTTTTAGATTGCTTGAAGAGAACGTGTTTTTCGGCTTACAGTGCCATATTTTAACGATTTTTCGAACTAAAATTTTGGAAATTCGAAACTTCAATAAATAAATAAATAAATAAATAAATAAAATAAACAATAATAATTTGGAAATTAGGTTTTATTCGCTGGACATCCTGTATATATAAATATAATAAACCAATTTGTGATAGAAAACCTTAAAATCTTAAGAAAATAATCAAAAGTAAAACAATTGTTAAATTTGTTTTTATCGGGCAAATGTTTGTGTTAAAGTGAAATATGTGATATTTCAATTAATAATAAAGCACTAGTTTTAAAAATTGTATATATATTTAAATTTAATTTAAAATATGAATTCTGCTAAATTTACTATAGAGCAAAAAAGATAAGATTGTGATAAATATCTTAAAACTTCGGCTAGTGATAAATGGATATTTTTGCGTATCATTTAATACAGCTTTTAACAGAGTTTTTTTTTTTCTGAGTATATTCGTTTAGATCGAAAAAAATTTTTGAAAATGGGGAGAGAAAAAATGATTTCTGTTATCGAAAGTGGTCAAGTTCTAGTTGAAACAACACCGGATTGCTATTTCAAATAATTGTTTATCAAACTAAATTTTCAAAGACTGTTACCGTATTTACTCGTGTATAACGTACACTTTTTTTCCCAAAAAATAGAGCAAAACTCCTAGGTGCGCGTTATACAAGGATTAATTTTTTACTGCTAGATGTAATCACACAACATATAAATGAATCAAGAAATATATTCAAAGAAGATATTAAAACTCGGAAAATCTGCAGTATTACTGGATCTTTTTGCATTTTTAGACAACTGTGCTAGTAACATTATTTAAAAGCTAATTAGCAATTCTCATTGCCGTCACTCACTCCTACCCATCGTCATTCACACAATATCCGAAATCTAAAAACGTATTTTCGCTTTGTTTTATGGCCTAATGTAATGTTTGTTTTGACTTTCTTCACTGAAATTAATATGATCATCTATTCAGTTTCATATTATCACTTGCAAATTTCAGGTGCGCCTTATATACGAGATTTAAAGAAAATCGCCATTTTTTTGTAAAGTACATGGTGCATGGTATACACGAGCAAATACGGTATTCATAATTTCTTACATGATCCAACTACCTATGAGCTTGCAAAATAGAGAGGAAAGCTGAGAATTCTTACGAAATGATTAGAAAGTTTGATCGCTCGTACGACCATAGGCAATACTAGTCAGAGGAACCAATCCCAAAACTTTCTTCTATCTCATACATGTTATTGCTTGAAAATTCGCTATCACAGTGCCAAAAATAAATGGATATCTATCCTCATCGTGAGGATTCTAATGGTATGAAATTACGTGCATTTGTTCTAGAAATAGGACTATTGTGTTTATGGGGAAAATGCAGAACAAAAGAACCGTCTGTTGCGAGATTTACACCAAAACGCAATCAGCAATAAGTATTATTTAGGTAAACATGAATCTGAAGTTTGATAAAAATCCGTGCATTAGTTTTTGAGATTGAGCTATTGTGGGAATAGAGAAAAATTCAAAGTAACAGCGCCAGCTATTGGGTGATTGACACCAAAGCATAAATCGAATCACTTCATATCAAGGATTAACTGAATCGAAAGTTGGATTAAAATCCGTTGAGCGATTTACACCAAACTGTAAACAGCAATCTTTCCATGTCGAGAAATAACAGAATCCGAAGTTTAGTGCAAATCCGTATACGTTGTTCTTGAGATAGAGCCGTTGCGGAAATCGTGCAAAAGGCAGCATAGCATCGCCACCTGTTTAGATATTTTCACCAAAATGTAAACAGCATACATTCATGTCAAAAACTAGCAGAGGGGGGGGGGGAATCCATGAGATAGAACTGTTGCAGAAGTCGTAAAAAAGGCTGCATAGCAGCTTCACCTGTTGAGTGGTTTACACCTAAAAACTAATCAATTTATGTCATGTACAAACTGAATATATATATTTTTTCATTCCATGCATTAGTTCTTGAGATAGAGCGCTCACAAAATTTATGTCACATACAGAGAGACAGACATTTTGTACAAATGTTTTTTTGGAATCTCGGACCCCTAAAACGTGTAAATCCGTCGAAAACCGGATTTCGAAAAATTTCACAAATCCAATCCTTTTTTTTGTAAAGCTAGAAGAAAGTAAAAAGCATCGCAACGGAAACTGAAAACCATTTAAAAATTTAAGGATCTGTGTGGACTAAAAAAAGAGAAAAATTTCATGTAACCGAGGAAGGTTATACGAGTTTTTACTGTTACTGTTACATGAAAAATTCTTGAAATACAAATCTACTAGAAAAATCTTAGTAACTGTACATATTTTTTACAGTGTATAATATTTGCTTTTCTAGAATGACCACAAAAAGTACGTATGCACTATAAAAAAAAATTGTAAAGTTACTAAGCTTTTTCTTGGAAACTGGGATTCCAAATACATTTCCTGTAACGGTAACAGCAAAAATTTAAGTTTCAGAATCGGTTACATGAAATTTTCCTGTAACCTTTACATGAAAAGTTCTTGGAATCCCAGTTTCCTAGAAAAAGTTTAGTATCTTTATAGATTTTTTTACAGTGTGTTTGCATGCTAGAACACAATCTGTGGAGTGAAAAATCTACCAGCCTTAATTATACTTTAAAACAATACAATATTATATACAATGAAAAAAATTTTAAAATAATAAGATTTCAGCACTTGATTAACCAGCCTGTACACTAATGCGTGGAAATTGTTTTTTTCAGAGAGAAAATTCGCCTTAAATTTATCATTTCTAATGAAAATCAAATTTCAAATTCTTTTTAATTGCTTATAGGAGTTCACACCAACGTAGTGAAAAAGATTCCATGCCGGGAATTGAACCCGGGCCATCAGTATAGCGCACTGACGTTCTACCAACTAAACCACATGGAACGACACCCACGGTCGAACTTTTCACTATTACTTGTTGGCAAGGCTACATTCACAGCACAAGATGGAACATATTCCTTGAGCCACCAATCTGGGGCAAACACGGAACTCAAATAGAACCAGCATCGATGAATCAATCTTTTTCAGTAGGTTGATATTAACGCCTATCGGCAATTAAAAAGAATTTGAAATTTGATTTTCATTAGAAATGATAAATTTAAGGCGAATTTTCTCTCTGGAAAAAAAATTCCGCGTATTAATATATTAATCGATGCTGGTTATATTTGAGTTCCGTGTTTGTCCCAGATTGGTGTGTCACGGAATATATTCTATCTTGTGCTGCGAATGTAGCCTTGCCAACAAGTAACAGTAAAAAGTTCCACGCTGGGCGTCGTTCCATGTGGTTTAATCGGTAGAACGTCAGTGCGCTATACTGATGGCCCGGGTTTGATTCCCGGCATGGAATCTTTTTCACTACGTTAGTATTAATGCCTGTAAGCAATTAAAAAGAATTTGAAATTTGATTTTCATTAGAAATCAGCCTGTACACTGTAAAAAAAATCTGTAAACTTATACTAAGATTTTTCTATTTGATTTGTATTCCAAGAACTTTTCATGTAACGGTAACAGTAAAAACTCATGTAACCTTCCTCGGTTACAAAAAATTTTGCTGTTACCGTTATATGAAAAGTTCCTGGAATACAAAACTACTAGAAAAATTTTAGTAACTTTACAGAATTTTTTTTACAGTGTAGTCCAAATCAAAATTCTTTGGAGAATGATTTTGATATTATAGTGCTAAATATCGACCGAAAAATTGTCATGTGATACAATATAGCTGGAAATCAGAATTAAAATTTGTCATTTCTGAAGCTTGGTGCGTTTTCTCATCTTACAAAAGATTGAAAGCTTGTAAAATCTATACTACAAGAATATATTGAAATCCTTAAACACAAAGGATATGTAATTGAAGTAATATTTCTATAATTTAGAAAATTCTGTTCTGTCCTTATTATTTTACTTCTATTGCATATTCAATAAAAAGAAACCATTTTATTATATTGTATACAACTATAATAAAAACATTGAAACGCATAATATTGTTATTATTACGTAATAATAACAATATAATGCATTTCGATGTTTTCTATAAAATTATACGGCATATTTAGTTTAATAAAACAGTTTATATGGTTTATATGTAGATTAATTATATTTATTACTAAGTCAATTAAACAAATATTCTTATCATTTTTCGTATCAATGAATAAAAAATTTATAAAACTTCAGGAGACAAAACAGAACAACTGGAGACAAAATTTATTTGAGAGGTACATTTCTCCATGCATTATTTAGATGTTTTCACGACAGAAAAATGAAAACTGTCAGAATAAAATGAATATGCTTAGACATTTTAGTAAGGTTTTGTTAAATTTTTTTTTTTTACATTTTTAACAGCAATAGCATATTAAGGGATTGTCATCGATAAAAACTTATTAATTATACTTTATTTTATTTCCAGTGAACAAAAGAGAATAACCGAAAAAAAAAAAGAGTAATTTTTCTTTTTCATTCTTTTTTTTTGGCATCCGTAATTGCGATCCAAAAATAAATATAATATGTACATTAAATTAAAAAAAAAAAAAAAAAAAAAAAAAAAAAAAAACTTAAGAGCATTTATTTTATTGAAAGTAAGCGTCAAATTGGAAAATCTCTAAACTGAAGTCAACCTGTTTTATTTACTCTGGATATAGTTCCAAGGCAATTAACTGAAAGTTAATGAGAGTGCTGAAGTAAATGAAATACCTTGGAGATGTATAACGTGCTTATAAATAAATAAATCTGAATACAATTAGCCATCTAAGCACAATCATCGTAGAATTTGTTTGCATCAAAGATACTTATTTATAGTCTTACAAAATTGTGTACACTTTTATTTTCTTGCGTATTTACTGTTTCACAGGATTGGAAAATAAACAAAAAAACCCGGTTTTTTTGGTTTAAACCGGGTTTTTTTAAAACATCCTTTTTTGGTACATATACATGCATATTTATTAATAAAAATAGACATTGTTGGATTATAAGTAGTATAAATTCATTCGAAAATAATTTAAATTAAATAATTACAGTGAATTATGTAGAAAATTGAAAAAAAAATCATATTTTAATTTAATCAGTTATTAGTAAACAGTCTTATGTCCAGACAATAAACTACTCTACACAGTGAAACATTGATGCTTTGAAAATCTTTATAAACAATCTTTTGATTACTTATAATAAACATCTGATGTAGTTTAATGAATGTAAATATTATTTTCCACAATTAAAAAATAAATTTGAGATACTTCTTGGGGGTTTTGGTTTTTGAGAGACAATTCGAAATCAACATTTATGGTCATTAGATTTGGCAGATATAACAAAAGGGGAAAAATTAGTTTGTTATTGTTAAAATACTATAACTAGCACCCAATTTTTGAATATTCTCTTATACAACTTCATATTTTGATTGTAATTTTTAAAGATTATCTCCCCAATCAAAAAAAAAAATCTTTTATAGTTTTACCAAAATCTTAAAGATCATCAAGTTATCAAGCTCCATATCAAGCTCCATATTCAAAAGCTTTTGCATGTTGTGATAAATTGCTTTAAATAATCTGCATTTTTTTAATGAAAATATTTTATACTAAACATTGAATATTTTTAATCTATTTTATCTTTGATCAACTCACATGTTGTAAGATTTTTCTTTACAGCAATGGAATATGTTCACCAATGCATAGCGATTTTCATCCTATACATAAAAAAATAATCTAGGCCCACTATACCTAATACTTAGTGCTGAAAAAGTGTTAAAAGTAGAAAATATTTATATACAATAATTTGTAAGTTTTAAATTATAAAGAAAAATGAGAAAATATCATTAGATTTTTTCGAAAAAAACCAATTGTTTTTTTGAGAAAAAACCAGTTGGTTTAAACCGTGGTTTAAACCATGGTTAAAACCAATTGGTTTAAACCGTGCCAACCCTGCTGTTTCACATTCATTTTCCCTAAAAGATTGAAAATTTTAACAGTAATCCCTTTTCTTTCATCAGATTTGCATGGGTCACTCACTGAAAAAACTAAAAAAATACATAAATTAAAAAATATATGGGGAATTATTTTTTCTTTTAGTGAAGGGAAACATCTTTAGATACGTTTTAACCGTGATGACAGTTGCACACTCGGATCAGCGGCGTTTATGTATTAATGGACGTGAGATTTTGCATACACTGTTTAAACTACAGGTGACACATTGCACCTTTTAGGGTTGAAAGGCTTGTCTCACTAGTGGCACCCCTAGGGGAGCCAGAATGACACCCTTAATTAGGGTGTAAAGGTGGTACCCATAATCCAAAGTGCCCAATAATAAAAAGAAATTATAAACCGACTTTTGGACCACGAAGGATTTGAACCCATAAGGTCTGATTCTAAGCACAACGCTCTAACCGCTCGGCCATCGAGCTCACCTTCAAAGTCTCCCTGAAATGTTCAAATGTCCCGAAATTCAAAAGTTTCTTTATATAAAAAGCTCGCCAAAAGTTAGCCATTCGAAGTTCTAAACGAAAATGGGTGCTAACGAATGCGCGGTGATAGTCATCGTAGGGAGAAATTGCTGTTTTGATCCACCAGTGACGATGAATTAAATGGGAAGGACACACGTCACAAAGCATGTGCAAATGACTTAGGGGTGAAAATCTTCCAAGGGTATGCATTACGCGGCACCCTAATTAACGTGCATCACCCAGTGAGGGATCAAACGGCACCCCAAACACATTTTCAAGTCCGCGGGTGTCAAATGGTAACATCTTTTCACCCCTGGGCGCCAAATGCAACTGGTTTGTCATTTTTATTTTTAACAGTGTACGAGTTCTTTTTATTCTTCATATTGCATTTGAATACTGTAAGTGTCGTTCATCTTCCGATCATTCACAACACGAATGGAGATTTAACGTTTCCATGGACACCTAAAAACACTATCACTTGCATTTTATTTCCGATAATACATTCTTTGGTAAAAAAAATACTATTATTTATTTTAAATATGCACAATTACCTCTTAAAATTTTGCCATATTTTATAAAACCCTCTGTATTTAGGTATATGCATGTACATTGCTACAATTGGTGCCATGTGTTCCGCATAAATAAAGGCTCCATATACTCTGGAAAGTACTAATTTTTTGCAATTTATTTTGCCATGCTTATTTGTAGATAATAGCGAGAGAATAGTAGAGAAAGTGAAAAAAAAAAAAAAAAAAAAACTTAAAAATACTCGTGTTTAGAGACACAATGTACGTGGGATACCTGGCAACACTAAATGTCACATCCAATCTGGACTTATGCAGAAACACATATTTAATATAAATTAACGAGTGAGTAATCTCATTTATTTTTAAATTTGATAATTAAATTATTTGTTACTTAGAATTCTTTTTATTTATTCTAGTCGAATATTTATTAGAAATATTTCATTGTAAATTTGAAGCCCTGCGTTCCAAGAATATGTTCTCCTCATAGGTATTTTAAAGTAATTACTGACATATTTTATGCATCCATAAGTTATCGGAAGAACTAATAATTTAAAAAAATAAATAAATCAGCCTTAATTAATTTTGAATATGTGCATAGCAATAGCTTCTTTTTTCTATAAGAAAAACATATCTTTACGCATTCATCTAATTATAGTAAAAATTCATTTATGTGTTTTCAGTAAAAAAAAAAAATAAATAAATAAAATTTCCATTGTAGACTTTTTCAATGAAAAAAAATTCTCATTGCTATTGAAAAAAATCTCTAAGAATGCTGCAGTGTTTGAAAAACTAATTAAGGATTTTAAGAATCTCTAAGGGGATAAACATTCTTCAGTGTAATGACATTTAAATTTTTAATTCGCTTTCTTATTACTATTTATTTTTAATTAGTTCTGGCAGAATATCGAAAGGAATGTTAAAAATATTTTTTATGACAACTAGCAGCCTTCGCCCGCTAACGCTGGTCAGTTTTTTTTAAAAGAAACTTTGAATCAAACGAAATTTTTATATCATAGTAATTTTTAGTTTTATATCGTATTTTAGACTCTCTGTCATCGGTGAAAAGTCAGTCATCTAAACGGAAAGTTCAGTGTTAGTCACCAATGAATGACGTAGCGCTCAACATGTTAACAATTTTAATCACATAAAAATTCATTCAGCGGAACTTTTAAATTAAAGCCAACCTTTTATAATTGTGTTCATCTGATTTAAAACATCTCCATAAGTATTCAATTAAACAACGTAGAATGATATATTTCACTTGTTACAAAATTTCTGAAAAAATATCCAACTAACAATATAAGTTCCATTAAAAACTATCTAGTAGAATTTAAGTTATTAGCGTCCGGAGTGAAATTTAACTTTGCGTTTTATATATATTCCATCTGTTCTTCTTTCTGTTCTTCCATCTGTTCTTCCAATTGTTCTTCCATTTGTTCTTCCATTTGTTCTTCAATTATAATTCGACGATTCACTGTTTGAGAGCCTATCTGTCCTTTTATTTATAGAAGTTCAAAATGAAAAAAGATTTTCTTAGCAGACGATTTTTTGTGATAAATACATTATCTGTTTTATATTTCTTCTGCTTTATTCCTTTTATTTATAGAGTTCAAAATGAAAAAAGATTTTCTTAGCAGACGATTTTTTGTGATAAATACATTATCTGTTTTATATTTCTTCTGCGTTTACCTAAGCTGTGTAAAATATAAAGAAAAAAAATATGACACTCAAATGCAATGCATTCACTGTTTGAGAGCCTATCTGTGCCTCAATTAATTAATTATCCTCTTTATTCCTTTTATTTATAGAGATTAATAAATTCTCAATTCAAAATCTATATATTTAAAACACCTGGCTGTTTTTTTGGTCATCAGCCCTGAGCTTTCTACTGGCCCGATTTTGATAATTATTTTTTTAAATGAAAGCTGTTTATGTGTAGATGTGCCCATTCTGGCTAATTTTTAATTTATTTCAATTTTTACATTTTATTTTTAATTTTAAAAGCTTTTTCATGACATTTCTTCAAAACAGTGGCAACAGGTTAAGCTTTTCTCAAAATTTATTTTGTTTCATTATTTTCCACCAATCAGGAACTTGATCTCATCGGTGAATGTATAATCGCATTTCAAACAGAAAAAAAAATAATAATCTATATATATAAAAGAAAGTCTGGATTTCGTATTAATCACAGTAGAAAAAAATCTACCGAACCAAAAGTCTTGAAAATTGGGGTAAAAGTACTTCTTATAACACCGAGTGCCGCTAAGAAGGGATTTTTGAAAATTCCACCTCTAAGTGGGGTAAAAAAATGAACGAACTTTTAAAAAATTCCTTAAAAATCGGCTTTTGTACTTATTTTTCAACTGATAACATATTTTAGTGTATATTTTCATGCTGAATCGAATGGCACCAAGCAAATTCTTTTAAATCCAGTAGTTCGTGAGATTCTTCACATTTTCCTAATTTGGCGATGCCTTCGGCGCAAAAACCTGAAATTTTCAATCCTTATCTATATATATAAAAGAAAGTCTGGATTTCGTATTAATCACAGTAGAAAAAAATCTACCGAACCAAAAGTCTTGAAAATTGGGGTAAAAGTACTTCTTATAACACCGAATGCCGCTAAGAAGGGATTTTAGAAAATTCCACCTCTAAGTGGGGTAAAAAAAAGAACGAACTTTTAAAAAATTCCTTAAAAATCGGCTTTTGTAGTTATTTTTCAACTGATAACATATTTTAATGTATTTTTTCATGCTGAATCGAATGGCACCAAGCAAATTCTTTTAAATCCAGTAGTTCGTGAGATACTTCACATTTTCCTAATTTGGCGATGTCTTGGTCGCTAAAACCTGAAAATTTCAATATAAAAGAAAGTCTGGATTTCGTATTAATCATCGTACAAAAAAATCTATTGAACCTACAAATTTGTAAAAGAGATCTATAATCAGGTTAACATGGTTATATACGCTATATTTAATTATTTCAATATGTATAAAACGCAAAGTGAAATTTCTTTTCGGCCGCGTGTAACTTAAGTTCTACTAGATAGCTTTTAATGGAACTTACATTGTGTTGTGTAATTTTTCAAAAATTTTGTAATAAATAAAATATAGCATTCTACGTTGTTTAATTGACTACTTATGGAGATGTTTTAAATCAGATGAACGCAATTACAAAAGGTTGACTTAATTGAAAGGTTCCGCTGAATGAATTTTTATTTGATTAAAACTGTTAACATGTTGGCCGCTACGTCATTCATTGGTGACTAACATTGATATTTCCGTTTAGATGAGATCTTTTCACCGATGAAAAACAGACTAAAACAAGATATAAAACTAAAAATTACTATGATATAAAAATTTCTTTTGATTCAAAGTTTCTTAAAAAAAAAAAAAAAAAAAAAAAACTGACCAGCGTAGCGGGCGAAGGCTGCTAGTAAAAAATAAAATAAAGGTTTTCTTAAAATTTAATCATAATAAAATGATTGCATATAGTTATTCAATGCAATACAGAGATTATTTACTGAGTAATATTATTAAGTATTATGTAAGTAAAATAACAGAAGATAAAATTTAAATATAATATCTAAAGTGAAATTTTGCCGATGGAGAAAATGTCGTCATACAGAAACCAGATAAATTTATTCCATGAATATAATATACATTGTTATAGCTGTGTCAGTGATGATGTCATATTCACTGACTTTAATTCCTGCATCTAAATAAAGTGAACTTCTATTAATTTACAGGTCCGTGGTGTGCACAAATGAAAATATTTCTGTAAACTGCGCCATTTCTATTTAAATGAATATTTTATGAAACTAAAGAATTCTTAAATAACTGCATTAATCACGCTTTTATTTAAGAAAAGATGAGTATTTCTGAAGGTGTAAATGATGTCATATTAGAAAAAAAGAATAAAACCTGTGATATGCCGGTATTACTGTATTTCTATCTTACATAATATAAAAAATAATAATAATAATTTCATTGTATTAAGTTATTATTAAAAAAAAATCTGCATTTCAGCAACAAATACAAAAATTTTATTCTTTTTAATAACAGAAATATCGTTTTTTTTTTTCGTTGCCATAACAATAAAATTAATTTTTACAAGTTCATGGAGGATACAAATCAATAAATAAATTAAATTTATTACAAGTACTGTAAATATGTAGTGGGTTGGTTAGGCAGTTTAGTAAGTCCCTGTTTCTAATATAATTAAAATGTTTCATTGATATTATAACTATTGTACAGTTATCAAGTGATATTTAAACGGATAAAAAATAATCTATGCAGATGTTTTTGAATTCGTCTTCCGGGGTATAATATTAACTTCCTAAATAATTTGGCATTTAAATAAAATTTAAGTATTAGAAACCGCATTAAAAAAAGATTTGTAGCTGAAGTTAAGTCCAACATAATAATTTAAGAGTTGTTTTCCTTATTTTATGTTATTTTCTGAAGTTTGTGTATTTTCATCATGAAAAGCTATGTTATCCCTATTTTAAGAGGTGGCAATTGTTTATTTCGCTCAGTATTTTACTGTCTATATAAGATTGATACATATCATACTTAATATATATTCTTTTCCGTCGAGTTTCGACGGGTGCAGCTAGTTCGTCATTTATCTTCAAAGGAAGTTTAATACTCCATTCATATGAGCATTCATACTCATGTATACAGTAGAAACTCTCTCATCTTGCATTCTATGCACATTCTATAATTCAGTATGCTTGCCCTCGTTTTTTATTTTTATTGTTTTTTTTTTTTTATGGTGAGGATGATGATCAAGATTCAAATGTTCTAAAGAAGGACCAAAATATTTTGGTAGATTTAACAGAAGCCGAGTCAAACAAATCTTTCAGAGATATACCTTGTGAGGAAGCTATAGATTGAATTGATATCGATGACAAAGTGTTCTTAAGGCCCGATAATAGTCACTGAAAAAGACCCGGACGGGAATGTAAAGTCTATGGGAGCGTTCTTTACAAATATCTCGCTCAAATTTTAATGTTTTTACGTGATTTTTTTTTTTTTTTTTTTTTTTTTTTTTTTTTTTTTTTTTTTTTTTTGCATAGGATAGCTGAGGACGCTCTACAGCCGGGCTAGGTTTTACTTTTTCAATTTTGGTTTCAATAATAAAAAAAGAATACTGTAAATTTCAAAACCGGTTTAAACCGATTCCGAAATTGAAACTATCATAATATAAAAATATATAAGCTAAATCGAAAAAGTAAAAACTAAACCGGTTGTAAATTGTTCTCAGCTACCCTATGCAAAAAAAAAAAAATTCATATGAAAATATTAAAATCTGAGCGAGATATTTAAAAAGAACGCTCCCATAGACTTTATATTACCATTCGGGTCTTTTTCTGTGACTAGTGTTGCGCCTTATTTCACAAGAAGAGCAGATTCGGAAGATGGAACCGGATGAAAAAGAAGCCGTGTGGCAGATGAATCTGAAGTCTCGTGGAAACAGCTTCCTGATGCATTAGATACATCCATAGACATTTTTAATTAGCTTTCTTCTTATTATTTTTTTAAAATTAGTTTTAGCGTAATATCGAAAGGAATGCTAAAAATATTTTTTATGACAGTTAATAAATTCTCAATTCGAAATTCATCATTTATCTTCAAAGAAAGTTTAGTACTCCATTCATATGAGTATTAAACTATGAGTATTGCCACTCATGTATATAGTAGAAACTCTCTCATCTTGCATTCTATGGTTCGGCACATTCTATAATCCGGAATACTAGCCCGCGTTTTTTTTATTTTATTTATTTATTTATTTATTTATTTATTATTATTACTTTTTTTTGCGAGGATGAAGAACAAAATCCAAATGTTCGAAGTCATGACCAAAATACTGTGTTAGATTTTATAGAAGCCGTTTCACACAACCTTTTCAGAGATATATCACGTGAGGAAGTTATACACTGGATTGAAATAGACTACAAAGTGTTTTTAAGGGTGTATTAAAAAAAAACGCTTTTCCACCTTCAACAGATCGAAAATTTCTGATACAATTTCAGACACATTTTTAAAAGTAGAAACACGAAACTTGCTGAGGGGATTTTTGAAGAGACGTATAAGGTGCCATGTGATGTTATTTTACGCTTAATTCATTAGAATTTGATTTATAAACAATTATCTTCGCAGTATGATCCTTTTTTTGTTCGCAGATCTTCCGATTCGGAAAAATCGATTCAAAATGCCGTTTTTGATTGCTTTTTTGCAATATTTTCTGCATTTATCAAAGTATCGACAATTATGGCACTTCGCGTACTTTCTAAATAAGACAATCTGCCAGTTTGATGAATATGAGAGCAAAAATGAATTAAAAAATAAATGGAAAAATAAGCAGTTTGAATCGAAATACACCCTTAAACCGCAAGAAGCACAGATTCGGGAAATGGAAACGGACGAAGAAGAAGCCGTGACACATGAATTTTAAGCCTCCTGGAAGCAGTTTCCTGATGCATTAGATACATTCATTAAAAATTTTAATTCGTTTTCTTATTACGATTTATTTTTATTAATTTTAGCAGTAATGTTAAAAATAATTTTTGTGACAGTTAATAAATTCTTAATTCAAAATTTGCCATTTATCTTCAAAGAAAGGTTAGTATTACTCATGTATGCATTCATACATATATGCAGTAGAAGCTCTCTCATCTTGCATTCTGTGGTTCAGCACATTCTATAATCTGCCATGCTAGTCTGCGTTTTTTATTTTTATTGATTTTTTATTGATTTTTTTGGCGAGGATGATAAAAAGATTCAAATGATCGAAATTGTGACCAAAATATAGTGTTAGATTTAATAAAGGCTGTGTCAAACAACCGTTTAAAAGATATATTTCATGAAGAAGTTATACATTAGATTGAAATCGACTACAAAGTGTTTTTAAACTGAAAGAAGCACATATACGGAGAATAAAATCTTATGAAGAAGAATCCGGGGCAGATCAATATAAAGTCTCGTGGAAACAGCTTCATGTATTTACATACATTCATTCAAATTTTTAGTTTCACTATTTATTTTTAATTAGTTTTATCGGAATATCGTGAGGAATGTTAAAAAAGTATATTTTTAATGACAATTTATGAATTCTCAATTCAAAATTCGCCATTTATCTCCAAAGAAAGATTAGCATTACACTGATGTGCGCATTTACACACATATACAGTAGAAGCTCTCTCATCTTGCATTATATGTCTCGGCACATTCTATAATTCGGTACACAAGCCCGTGTTTTTTATTTTTATTGATTTTTTATTTATTCTTGGCGAGAATGATGACCAAGATCCAAATGTTCGAAGTGATGGGCAACATATAGTGTTAGATTTGGTAGAAACCGTTTCAAACAACTGTTTCAGAGATATATTCTTGTGAGAAAGTTATACCCGGGTTAAAATCGACGATGAAGGTTTTAAGCCACAAGAAGCACAGATTCAGAAGGTGGTATCGGACGAATAATAAGTCGTGGCAGAAGAATCTAAAGTTTCGTAAAAAATAACTTCCTGATGTATTAAATACATTCATTTAATTTTTTAATTAGCTTTTTTATTACTATTTTTTTATTAGTTTTAGCAGAAGATCAAAATGAATGTTAAAAGTATTTTTTATGACAATTAATAAATTATTTTTAATTCAAAATTTGAAAATTTTCTTCAAAAAAGATTAATATTCTATTCATCTGCGCATTCACTCATATATGCAGGATAAGCTCTCTCATTTTGTATTCTATGGTTCGGCACAGTCTATAATCCGGAATGCTAACCTGCGTCTTTTTGTTTGATGGATTTTTTATTTATTTATTTAATTTTTTGGCAAAGATGATGATCAAGATTCAAATGTTTGAAGTGATGACCAAAATATAGTGTTAGATTTGATACAGGCCGTGTCAAACATTCGTTGCAGAAATATATCTCGTGAGGAAGTTGTTGATTGGATTGAAATTGTCGACAAAGTGTTTTTAACCCACATGAAGCTCAGATTCGGGAGGTGTAGTCGGACAGAGAAGAAGCCGTGGAAAATGAATCTAAAATGTCGTTGAAACGGTTTCTTGAAACATTAATACATTCGTTTAAATTTCTACTTCATTATTACTATTTATTTTTATTAGTTTTAGCAAAATATCGAAAGGAATGTTAAAAGTATTTTTTTATGACAACCAATAAATTCTCAACTCGAAATTTGCCATTTATTCCATTCATGTGCGCTTTCACACTTATATACACTAGAAGATCTCTCATATTGTATCCTATGGCTCGGCACATTCTGTAATCCCGCACGCTAACTTTTTATATTTTTATTGATTTTTATTCATTCATTTATTTATTTTTTTGGCAAGGATGATGATCAAGATTCAAATGTTTGAAGTGATAATCAAAATGTAGCGTTACGTCTGACTGAACCGTGTCAAATAATGCTTTCAGATCTATATCTCGTGAGGAAGTGGTAGACTGGATTGAAATAGTCAACAAGGTGTTTTTAACCCACAAGAAGTACAGATTCGGGCGTTGGAATCGAACAAGGAAGAAGTCGTGGTAGAGGAATTTAAAGTTTCGTGGAAACAGCTTCCTGATGCATTAGAAACATTCATAAAATTTGCCGAATCGAACAAAGGCTACAATTTTGCAAAATTCATAAATCTGTTATAAACTGTAACGAATTTTTGAAGAAGAAATCTGAAACGCGGAAGCAACGTGATACCAGAGACATTAATATGAATTTAATTTTGTATTCTATGATTATGTTTTTAAGTTCTCATTGTTGATATAATTTTGAAATACAAAACTGCATTTGCCAGATATTTATAATAATTTTTAAAGGTTCATAATGTAAATGAAAAAAATGCATTGATATTCGATAATCCTGAATACGTTAATTCAGCACGACTGTGGTCTCGAACGTCCCGGATTAAAGAGTTTCTGTTGTATCTGGCTTTGATGAATTCGACCTAAAAATTCAAAGAGGTATTAATAGACATCAAGAGGATGAAAAATTGCCATAGAACATGGGGTTTGAAACCAGTAATCACAAAATAGGGTGCTTGATCCTAACTGAATTTGTGTTGATGATAATTTTCAGAAAAATAAAAACATTGTAATGAAAATGCAAACGTATATGCCTTCTTTCATGTGAAATATTACTAAATTCTTATAACATCACGAAAAGTTCTGAAAAAAAAACCACACAGGGAGATCAAGCAATTGACGATAGCTTACGAATTGGTAATCGCAGTCCAGAATATGGAGTTTCAAGTGCATGCAGATTGTGCTTATAGTTGAAACTTCTGTTATTTTTTAATATTATCACATTTACAATAAATTTGAGAATGCCTGTTAAAAGTTTTATTATAATATACTCCAGTTTTCGGAAAATTATTATAATCAACACAAATCGAATTAGAGCAGAACATCCTGTATTTTTGATTAAAATACATAAATTGCGACCCTTTGTTTTTGTTATAACTATTTCATTTTCTTGATGTCTAGTATCATTCGCTGAATTTGTTGGTCGAACCCGGAAATATTCTGTTCATATTTACATTCGTACCTAGTACATGCTCTATTATCGTTATTCAATAATTAATTAACCATTAGATTTAAAAGTATTATACCAAATGTAAAATAATGCTTCATCATAGCAAACCCAATTTATATCCAATATTTGTTCTTGTACTATGTTGAGCGAAAAGTTCTTAGAAATTTCTGAAAGTTGCATTCTTATGCGCAAATTAAGAACAAAAGCAACAAGGACTGTTGTTTTAAAGATAAGACCATCATAGTTCATGACTTTCTCCCATCATTCTGCCAGATTCCGGATTTTCTGCACTGTAAAAAAAAAATTCAAGAAGTTACAAAAAAATTTTTAGTAAATTTGTATTCCACAGAATTTTTTAGTAACCATTACAAGCATTTTTTTTGCAAGTGAAACAAACATTTCTTTTGTAAACTAAACAAAAGAATTTTTTGTATAACTTAACGTTTTAGTATGAGCCACCAAGAAAATTTTAGTAATAGCTCTAAAATTGTTTTTAGTTAATTAAAAATTATATTTAGACTTCTGAAGCGGAAAATTTTCGGCAAA
The DNA here is from genome assembly GCA_964019185.1 of Maratus speculifer. Classification (NCBI taxonomy): domain Eukaryota; kingdom Metazoa; phylum Arthropoda; class Arachnida; order Araneae; family Salticidae; genus Maratus; species Maratus speculifer. The sequence goes on along the minus strand of OZ025289.1, from coordinate 270,670,439 downwards.
ACCACAAAAGATGGCAGCACCAAACATTGCTACCTGCTCTATTTTGGAATGTTTCTAAAGGGGAGGGAAAGTCCAGAGATCATTACCCAAGGTAGCTGCTACGACAGGATTTTCATAATCCCTTTATTTAAAGAGTAATTACATTGCATACATTCGGTGCATATTTGGTAGCGTCCAGCATCGAACCCGTGTACTTTCAGCCTGGAGTTCGGTGCTATGACCACTATGCTATCCCGGCCACACCCAGTGAATTTTAGTAATAGCTATTAAAAATGTAAAACTATTAACTCAATTCGTTGCTAGCTTTTTTCTAGTAATTCTTACAGATTCTATGTAACCGAGTAAGATTACTAAAGATTTTTTAGTAATTACAAGGATCACTAAAATTTTTTTAGTAGATCGACCCCTTTTTTTTACAGTGTGGAAGTACAATGGCGACTCCTTGGAATTGAAAAATTCTTGACATGCTTTTTCTGCTTCATTATAGGATTCAGATCAACTTCCCTTAAAAAAAGTGTTGCATTGATCGAAAGAGGTCATAATTGAGTGGAGCCACGACTGGAACGAAATTCCTGAAATCGTATAGATATACTAGTTTATACAACGTTTAAACAAGCGTTATATTTATAATGGTTTTAATGATTTTCATACTTTTTGCTCAGAAAAGTTCCTACATTTAGTGATTTTATATGTTTGTTTGTTTTTAGGGCCGTAAAGCGCTCATACATGCGTTTGTGAACGTAGCGTTAACAAATGATATACTCTTTTGGTATTACTATCTGACGAAGTTGATGCATCCAGTATTTTTTCGTTGCTGGTGATGTTATTTTCGCATGCGTGACATGCTACTAAACGCTTAGGAAGGAGGCTGTTTGGATTCGATTCCCACTGTCTCCATTGCAGTCACTCTTTGCGTGGAGCTCTCGGTTATATGCTTCGTGTATTGTAAAATTTACTATTATTTTAACACAATCAAACTGATTGGTATAGTTATCATACAAATTGAATATTTCCAACTGAGAGAAAAAATGCCCAGGTCGGGAACCGAACCCAGATACTTGGCTTACAAGGCCAATGCTTTATCTGATAAGCTAACTGGGCGATAGCCGTCTGGGGTTTTCCGCTTAAATAACCTTATTGGTTATAACATATGGTCTGTCATTTAGACAGCTAGGCAGAATAAATACAGTTCGGGTGATAGTCGGCTATCCCCCAGTTAGCTTAATAGGTAAAGCATTGGACTTGTAAGCCGATAGCCTTGGCCTTGTAAGCTTATAGCATTGGCCTTGATAGCCGGCTTTCTCCCAGTTAGCTTAACAAGTAAAGCATTGCCCTTTTAAGCCTAGTATCTAGGTTCGATTCCCAGCCTGGGCAATTTTTCGCTCAGTTGGAAGTATTCAATTCGTATGATAACTTTACCAATCAGTTTTATTGTGTTAAAATAATAGTATATCTGCATATCTATCGTTATATAGAGTTCCATTACCTGCGGTTTATTCTGCCGAGTTGTCTAAATGGCAGACCAGATGTTATAACCAATAAAATTATCTGAGCGAAAAATCTCAGTCGGCTATCGCCCAGTTAGCTTAATAGGTAAAGCATTGTCATTGTAAGCCAAGTATCTGAGTTCGATTCCCGGCCTGGGAAATTTTTCGTTCAGTTGGAAATATTCAATTCGTATGATAACTTTACCAATCAGTTTGATTGTGTTAAAATAATGGTAAATTTTACAATACACGAAGCATATAACCGAGAGCTCCACGCAAAGAGTGACTGCAATGGAGACAGTGGGAATCAAATCCAAACAGCCTCCTTCCTAAGCGTTTAGTAGCATGTCACGCATGCGAAAACAACATCACCAGCAATGAAAAAATACTGGATGCATCAACTTCGTCAGATAGTAATACCAAAAGAATATATATCATTCGTTAATGCTACGTTCACTAACGCATGTATGAGCACTTTACGGCCCTAAAAACAAACAAACAAACAAGATTACTAAATGTAGGAAATTTCTGTGCAAAAAATATGAAATTCATTAAAACCATTACAAATATAACGCATGTTTAAACGTTTCCCAGCGATAAAAAAAAAAATTAGCGTATTTAGCTAAACTCTTGCATCGGAGTCTCTTATTATCAGAAATTCGCGAAAACGTCAATCAATATACAATCGAAAAATAAAAAAAAAATCCATAATTAATAAATAATAAATATCGTTTGAAAATATTTTTTATACTTGGTTAAGTATTACAAAATACAAATTTTCCATTTTTTTATACTTTCCTCGATTGGGATCGAGCTTAAACTCTCAGACATGGAATAAACGATACGGTGTATGTTACAACACACTAATCCGGAACTAGCTTAGAACGAAACTTCAATTCATCAAAATCACCGTTTCGAAGACACTAAAAATCAATATGTTCCCATTAATTTATGAGAGCGTAAAACCAGAACAGTGCTACATTCGAAACATACCATTATAAACATTTTGTATGCTAGTTTTCTACTATTTAAATTATAGTAGGCCAAATTTATAAAATGGCCAAATTTCCAATTTTATTTCCTGTTTTGAAATATCTAGGTATTTTATAATTATAATTATGCGCAATTAGAATTTTACATATGCTTTTTGCATTTTGTAGAAACAAACAAACAAACAAACAAAAAAGTATATATGAAATTACACAAGTCTTTTTATGCTATTCAAGGTGTTTAAACTTTTCTACAAAATAATACAAATAGGAAGCAAAAATTTTAATCATAAGGAATCCTTTCTAAGAGTAGTCCGCCGTCTAACATTTCAAGACAGCAGATATTTTCGCACAGTATGAAAATGACAAAAATATGCTGTCACGTTAGATTCTGAAATAGAATCTTTCTTTTTCTTTCAGCAAGACAAATCTTCAGTATATCACACTTTACAAGAAAAAACTTGAGTGTATTGTCCTTCAAACGATAGTCTATTGTTTCTAAAAAGAATCATTTTTTTTTTAACTTTTCATGTGGGATAATAAAACAAAACTAGGCGGATATAGCAATCTCAAAACTTTTTTCTCTCTCATACATGTTAATACTATATAATTCTCAGCCACAATGCTAAAATTAAATGACAATCTATGCCAATTGTGAGGATTCTAAAGGTATTGAATTCATGCAATTTCATGTAAAAAAGGTTTTTTTAAATTATTTATTAAGCATTTTCTTTTTTTAAAAATGAAATGTAATTTCTATAAGGTACCCACACAGTTTAGATGTGGTATTTTGAAATTTTCTCTTTTAAATAAAACAAAAGAATACGTAAATATTTTAGCAATTACAATGAAATAATTTTTTTAAATTAAAAAATAGACAAAATTATGCGAGAAGCTCGCATTTAAGTAAAATATGTTAATTTAAAAACAAGCCAATGTATTGACATTTTGTAAATTGCATAGTAAAAAAAATAACTTTCTCTAGAACATAAAATTATTTTCATATAATAGTATTGTAATCGCTCTGGTAACAAGAACTTCGTCACTCAAATACGAAACACCATGCGGCAGTTAAATTCATTTGCTACATCAGATCACTGTTACGTGTTGTTCTATATACACCCTTCGTTGACATTTTGTTCACACATTTTTCCAAGAGTGGATCATGTACAATCGGGTGGGCCGAAAAAAACTTTTTTTCGATTTTCGATTATGGCGGGTGCGGAAAAGTGGCCACTGGTGGCACTCAGTTCATACAAAAAATTTGAGATTTTTTGGACATTTCCTTACCCTGCCGCAAACGGCTTGAAAGTTTGCAAAAATGTTCAATTTTGAACTTTTTCGAAAAAAATTAAAAAATGTTAAATTAAATTTATTTTGGTTGTATTTACTTGAAAAAGCATATTTAATGCACCAAATGTTTAAATAAGATCTGATTATGCATTATTTAATATCTATGTGTATTATAACTTAGGCTATTTTTATAACTTTTTCACGTATAACAGGCATAAGTTGTATTTGTTTGAATCGATCGTTAGTTTTTATATTATTTATGTCCCTTGGTCTTCTTTATATTTTTTCTATGTGTCAAACGTCATATATTTGGGGAAAAGACAGCAGTATACATCAAAAACAAATCTGGAAGGTGAGAAAGTGGTGAAGTAGGACTCTAAGCGAGCGCAATGACTCGTCGTAATACTCAGGAAGTAAGGACGAAATAGTTGAGAGCCAAAATTCGATAAAGGATTCTTATTATTTATCCTTGCTCAGTTACCTGCGACATTTGTTCAGTGTTAACGTGTAACCCTTTTGTAATGATTATACAGTGCTTTTTGGTCGTTTAATGTGCCATTATAGTGTTTTGTGCGTTTTATTACGACGAGCTTAGAAATGGCTAGTATAAAGGGCCATGACAATGCAAAGACACGCGATACCGTGAAAAGTAACTATTGGGGGGCATCATGCATATTGAAAGAATCGCAATTGCCAACTTATGTTGATAATCATGCGCCACTACGACTGGTTGTTTTGTTTCACCATGTAGAAGTTGTGACAGCAGAGGATACGAATCTCGTCATCGATAAAAACAAAGTCAGAAGAGATAAATAGAAACTTGGAAAGAAGATACAGGCAGAAGTTATTGAAAGAAGGAAAATCAAAAGCATATTTTTTGATGGTAGAAAGGATAAAAGTATATTAAGAGGAAGAAAAATAAAAAGCGGCACCGTCGAGAGAAAGGCCAGGAACACATCACCGTGTTGTTTGAACCTGGTTAGGAATACTCGGGTCACTTGACACCTCGTTCCGTTACCTTGATACCTTGTCAGTTCAGAAAAGTCTAACTTGTGGTGACTTGGAAGATTGTATAATGATTCTGCTATTTCTTTTCCGAGACCGGAACCCGGTGATGTGTTCCTCGCTTTTCTCTCGACGGTGCCGCTTGTTATTTTTCTTCCTCTTAATATACTTTTATCCTTTCTACCATCAAAAAATATGCTTTTAATTTTCCTTCTTTCAATAACTTCTTCTGCCTGTATCTTCTTTCCAAGTTTCTATTTCTCTCTTCTGAATTTGTTTTTATCGATGACGAGATTCGTATCCTCTGCTGTTACAACTTCTACATGGTGAAACAACCAGTAGTAGTGGCGCATATTTACCAGCATAAGTTGGCAATTGCATTTCTTTCAATATGCATGATGCCCCCAAAAAGTTACTTTTCACGCTATTGCGTGTATTTGCATTGTCATGGCCCTTTATACTAGCCATTTCTAAGCTCGTTGTAATAAAACGCACAAAACACTATAATGGCACATTAAACGACCCAAAAAGCACTGTATAATCACTACAAAAAGGTTTCACGTTAACACTGAACAAATGTCGCAGGTTACTGAGCAAGGACAAATAATAAAAATCCTTTACCGCATTTTGGCTCTCAACTATTTCGCCCTTCACTCCCTGAGTATTACCACGAGTCATTGCGCTCGCTTAGAGTCCTGCTTCATCACTTTCTCACCTTCCAGATTTGTTTTCGAAGTATACTGCTGTCTTTTCCCCAAATATATGACGTTTGACACATAGAAAAAATATAAAGAAGACCAAGGGACATAAATAATATAGAAACTAACGATCGATTCAAACAAATACAACTTTTGTCTATTATACGCGAAAAAGCTATAAAAATAGCCTAAGTTATAATACACATAGATATTAAATAATGCATGATCAGATATTATATAAACATTTGGTACATTAAATATGCCTTTTCAAGTAAATACAACCAAAATAAATTTAATTTAATATTTTTTAATTTTTTTCGAAAAAAGTTCAAAAATGAACATTTTTGCAAAACTTCAAGCCGTTTGCGGCAGGGTAAGGAAATGTCCAAAAAATCTCAATTTTTTTGTATGAACTGAGTGCCACCAGTGGCCACTTTTCCGCACCCGCCGTAATCGAAAATCGAAAAAAAGTTTTTTTCGGCCCACCCTAATGTACAACCTCCACTGCGTCCTAAATCATCAAATTTGTCCTCGAAAACTGTTAAAGAGAACTCTAATTTAAAACTCTCTCTTAAATCGGGCAGTAATCCTGACCAAACAAAAACTATCACACTTCGGGCAGACATGTCTGTTTTCCTAAAAAACTAGTATTTTACATTACTTCCTGAAATTATCGTTAAAACTGTTCATTTTGCATACCTATATATTATTTCTATATTTTGTTATATTTCTTATTTTTGCCGTATTTCAAATTTATTTGAATGAATATATCTTTGTAATTTTTCTAAGACAACGTGGATTCTGACAAAAAAAGAGTTTATATAATTGTTTCTTTGGTTATTCTGTCACTGGGGCATACTCCATGGTAATCGTTATGGTAACCGCCGAAAGGCCGGGAATTTTTCTTCTTTCAGAATGGCAGCTGCCGAGAGCTGTTACCATAGCGATTACGCAGATGATAAACTGTTTTTGTTTTTAGCTAGAAATTCAATGATAAAAAGGAGTCAGAATACTCATTGTTCTATGAAATAAAATAGTAAAGAGTTTAAAAGAGTGTTACTTTTAAGATAATTAATAATACAACAGCACCTATATCTCAGATGCTGTGGCAGTTAAAGTACTGATGTAATGAAAAATTTGTAACATTAAGTAATAACAATAAACTTAGTCACTTTTATCACTGTAAATGTAAATTTAATATATTATTTCGAATGTAGTTTATAACCTCAATGAGCATTTGTAAAAGAAGTACACAAAATTTCAAGGCATTTCATGTATAATTTTTTGCTATAAAATATTTTGCGTGTAGTAAAAATTTAAAACATTTCATTAAAAAAAGCTAAAAACACTTTTTAAATACGTTTTAAAAGTTGCAATGTAATTTTAGACGGCTTTAACTCTGCTTCTAATAAAGATACAGATATGATTTAAGAATAATTACACAGTTAAAAGATTCAATTCAAGTATTATTGCAAAAATGAAAAATCGATATTTTAATCAAAATTTGTGCTAATCATGAAAAAATCATGAAATATAATTTTTTATTTCCTAATTTATTACAATTTGATAGGAATATCTTATTTTTCTGTTCGATGTTCCTAGTTTCAAACATTGGTTAGAAAAAGATTTAATCCCTTGTCACATCTTTTTAAATTTAAGACTAAGGAAAAAATAAAAGATACTCGACGATTTTAAATTCCCCGATGAGTGTCATTTCCTTTCGCTATGAAAATGACAGGATGGCTGAAATAGAATCTTACGATTTGTGTAAAGATAAAGCGTAGCACGACACTTATTACAAGAAAAACCTTGGGTGGCTTCATTTTCCACCCACCAGTATTCCACTGCTATTTAAACGAATAAAAGGGATTTTTCCCTTTTTTATGAAACAAAACCAAATATAATATATTCCTAAATGTATATGCATTAGAGTCTATATATAAAACGGATAATATAGAGCTTTATACACAATAAGTTTACGATCCTGCTAAGACGGAAAGTTATCTAACTGTTATTTATTTTTTCTGTATTTTGTCATATTTTGTCATTGTCTTATACTGGTGCATTACACGCACGCGCACACACATGTAAAAACCACTTGTAAAGAAACTTAAGGAAGCGTGAAAATTCTTCGTTATAACCAGTTTATGTAGAAGATGTTGCAAATTTCTAATAATTGTAATATAAAAGATTTATCCGATACTTCCATTTAATTGGTTTCCTATTAATCAGGCTCTAGTGTTATATATAAAGCAGGGAGGCGTAATTAGGATCACTTTTTGACAATTTAAATTTTAACAATTAATTGCTAGAGAAAAGTGAACTACATACTAAAAATATGCATAAATGTACTCAGGAAACAGTTGATTTTTGAAATGCGCAAAGAATTCTTTTGAGTGTACCATGTTACCTGGTAAAAGTGACTATAAAAAAAAAACCTCTTTGATACGAATTACCTTCTTTCTAATTGCTAAAACGATGCAAAGTGATTTTAATATACTGCTTTATTGTAGTAACATTCCATAGTTTTAGAAACTCAGATTACAGTATTATTAATAGAATATATAAAATACACTTACCATATACAATAAACAGAACAAAATCTTAATTTAGTAAGGCCAGTTTACTTACTCTGATGATCTCTAGAACGCAAGAAGTTATTTTCTTAAGAAATGCCTATCAATAAATAACATTTGTTTACAACCGGATAAGAAAGAATGGTTCTACTTATCCTACTTATACTTTTTCCACTGATCTGATTCTCTGTCAGGAAATTTATTTTTCTTTATAGAGGTACTTTACCAAAAGCGGGCTATTTTCACAGTCTACAGTAAATAGTAAGTAAGGAACTGCTTTCTCTTAAGGATACTAGAAGATCAAATATTATCAAAGGAATAACTTTTTTTACATGACTGAGAGACTTTAGTTCACGGTTAAAAGTTTTTGTGTATTGTTTATATAAGTGTTATGCATCATTTTGTTTAAAGACTACATCACAATTTAATTAGTAATTATTATTGTTTTCAAAATAATTTTTAAGCATGTCATTTTTCAAATTTATCTCTATCCTGTACTTACGATTGTGAAAATTAAATCCGTTTGAAGTAAAATTAATATAAATAGATCATTTTTTGTTTCCAGTTTACATTCCCTTAACCAAATAAAAACACTCATAAATCAATAAATAAAACGACAAAGTATAATTAAATCGCAACTTTAAAACATGTGAACGAATTTACCGCTTAAACATGTGCAATGAATAGAATCATAAAGGCTAATTATAAATAAATTTTTAATTTCTTCGGCTGGTACCTCCTGACTCTAGTCCCATATGTAAATATTACATTGAATAAGTTTCAAAATTTTATTTGAACGCCTTTTAGATTTTAAAAAAAATATTATTCGAAATTTCATAGAAATATGTTTCTTAGAAATATTGTTAGTGAGTACTCTAAAAAAAAAAAAAAAAAAAAAAAAAACAACACATATTTAATCTGTAAAAAGCCCCTTATTAACACTTTATTAAATGAATTTTTCTATTTTTATGAACTTAAAAAAAATCTGTATATTGGTCTGATAATGTGAAAAATAGAAAAAAATTTTGATTAAAATTAGAAACACCCTGTATATAAATATATATATATAAACCCATTAAAAACTATTATAAATTACCAACAAAAATTGTGAAAGGATAAAAATAAAGAAATTAATTAATTGATTGAAAATTTGTTTCATTATACATATATGTTTTCCAACGAAGTTGAAAAGTGTTTATGCTTTCGGTTTGTCTGTCCTTCTGGCAGGGCCGTAACTATAAACTTGAGGGCCCCGGGGCAAAACCTCCGGACGGGGCCCCCCAGGTAGGGCAAATTGAAACTTTACCCCGGGCATAGTTTTTTTTCTCGCACACCGTTATTTAAATGTACATACAGTGCTCAGCAAAAGTTTAGACACTGGTGTTATTTAACCTTTAAACAAAAAATACGAACTCTTGAGTTTTAAAAATGGCTAGACTTATCTTTAGATATATTTTAAAGATTTTAGGATGAAAATAATGATTATAACATAAGATAATTTTTAATTTAACTGAAAAAAGTAAAATTTGCATATTGCAAAAGTTTAGACAATTTTTTGATTTTTTGGTAAAATAAAAGTAAAATGAATAGTAAAATGCATTTTTGAAAGTTATGATGTCACATGTCTTTAGTATTTAAGTATACCTCGATATAGCATCAGTTAGTGAAGATGCGGCGAGCTAGAAATATTCACTTACATCAGGTAATTGAAGATGAGGAACTGAAATGGAAAGGGAACACTGTTGCAAAAATTTCAGCTGCATTGAATCGTTCAAATAGCTTTGTCTATGAAGTATAGTCTAAGGGTGACTCCTTCAAAACAAAGCATAAATCTGGAAGCCCTTGTGTGATCAGAAAATGAGATGACAAAAGGATCCATAAATTAGAATTTACACAAATGATGATTGCTTTTCATATTAAAAGTAAGTCAGGACTTTCTGTGTTGACGGATATGATTCGTAGATGAATTAAAGAAAGAGGTAAATCAATTTACATGAAAATTATAAAACAACCAGCTTTGAAATCTCACTACAAATTGGCGAGAATGCAATGAACTTGCAAACATACTTCATATGGACCCAAATGTTACACTATGATATTCAGAAACGAAAAAAAAGTGGAATTTGGATGGCCCAAACGGGTGGGCATACCATTGGCACAACTTGCGGGTAGAGCCTAGGACTTTCTTAAGTCGACAACAAGGAGCTGACTTTTTAATGATTTGGTCCTCACTTTGCTTTAATGCTCGAGTATCTCAGAAGATATTCAATGGTTGCCAAGCAACACAAGACTACATACATACGTTGGAGAACAATTTTTAGCCATTTGGGGAACTTTCAGCTGGTCAAAAGTACGGATTTTAACAAGAAAATGCATCGATTCATGTTGAATACTATACAAAAACTTTGTTTGACTCTGAAAATACAACTGATCTCAACTGGCCGACGGGTAGCCCTGATATGGACCCAATCGAAAACCTTTGTGACATCATATCGCGTATGGTTTATGCAAATTTTTGCTATATTTTTTGTTAATCAGCTTCAAACATTTATGTTTAACACAGATGTTTAACGTATTTGGTACAAAATAGACCCCCAAGTGACGCAGCATTTAGTTTCTTCGATGGAAAGTCACATTCTTGCACTAATTGCAGACAATGTGCGTGCCGCTTAATTTTAATTTGACGCTAGTTTTCTGTAAATATACAGATTGTCTATACTTTTGCCACAATGTTAATTTAATTTTTTTTATCATTATATATTATGTAAAAGGTAAAATTTAAAATTTATTGTTTGTGAACAAAGGATAAGTAACAAGTAATGTATGACAGATGAATTATAAAAATTCGTTACATACTTCTAAATATAGAAGCGTAATTCATCATTGTCTAAACTTTTGCTGAGCACTGTAGTATGATAAGCCCAAAAATGACTAAAAAATGTAGAATTGGGCAACTCTACTCGGCAGGCACTTGGCGACGACGCCATTTTTGCCGATCCCACTGAAGTTAGCATAGGGAAGAAAATACGGACTTCTGATTGGTTGAATACTTTAAAGAGCATTTTATTTAGGTTCATTTTTGCGTATATGTAGCTTAATCATACGTTTCTGTTTAAAAACCTTTTGAAAGATGGATTGTGATAATTTTTTTTTCGATTTTATGTATTTATTAATAGACTAGCTGACCTATCCGGCATTGCCCGGGACCCGTTATGATAACCTTAAGCAAACAATTAACACTTTAGTTCTACAATTAGTCAAAATTAAGCATAGGATATGAATTATTCGTTAAATAATATTTTAAAGAAATGCATAAAAAATGAGTAAATGCTTTAAAAAAGGCCTTTGGACCTCAATAAAAACATCAGGGTGTAGGTCCTGAAATAAGAGTCCAAAACTCAACTTTAAATGTATGCATTGAAAAGGTTTGATAATAAGTGGGTGAAATGTGCATGGAGAACAAAAATTTCAAGGTGCCTAAACTGAGACCATAGGGAGTCTCAGGCTTTTAAATGGAATGTAAGAACATGGAAATAACTAAGTGAAAAAATTGTTCCAAAAATGAAGATTGGCTTAAGAGAGGGCAGTTTAATAGCATTTTATGGTACAAAATCTTCAAGGGACCAGGAACTTATTTCGCATGTAATTGGGTATAAAATGTTTTTTGTAGTTATTAAATTCATGGGAAGACGCTAAAGCAGGGGTGCACAACCTCTGGTCCGCGGGCCAAAATGATACCACTATTTTTATGCAGAATAATTTTCCTTATAGTAATGACAGAAACTTTGAGATTAAAGAAAAGAATCTCCGCTTTTCAAATATTCTGGTGGCAAACGCTTTTCTGGTTAAAAAGGTTGTGCATCACTGCGCTAAAGCAATGTGAAAGAAAACTGCAAGCAATCCGGATCATTTTTAAAGAAATTGCACCAACGGGCCCCAAGAACGTGATTAATATTCAAAATTGGTGGTAGCTAGACTATGACGGTTTCTTAGTAGCTGATAGATCATAGAAGGCGGCAGCCTTCAAGTGACGCAGCTTTAAACCTACCATCGTCAAAACCTACCATCGTCATAAGGGTAGATGCGGAACTTCATATATACAGCTAACTCAACATCAAAGAAAATCGGAAAAGCCGCCTTCTAATAACTCAGCAAATATTGGTCAGAATGGTCCAATTTTTTTAATATAGTCTTATATTCCCAGTCTAATCCTATCCTATAATTTTTACATTTGTACGTGCCGTATATTTTTAGATCTCAATAACCATTTTAAAACTGAAATTGATGGTGTTTGTTCCTGATAATGAGATCTAGAAAATGGGCTGGGAGATTTTATTAAAACTTATATATAATATGAATCTCTTTAAGATAGAGGTAATAAGACTTGCCTTGTTTCTAGGAAAACTCTTGTTTGTTATATATTGGTCTTGGAAAATTGGACTATATTAGCTCGCGGATTACATGTTATTCTATGGGTTAGCAGACAGAGCAGGAGTGAAAAACCTTATGTACTTATGGTCACAGTTAAAACACCCAAATCGAAGCAATAAATGTTTTTTAAACTACAAAAACATCTTATCATGTGCTTTAAAACATTCAATAAATATATACTAAATCAAATTTCTATTTATATTGCCTTTATTTTTCGTAAAAAGAAAATATTACGTTTCTTACATTGGATATTTTTGCATTTTGTGGAAAAAATATTTTGAATCCTTTTTTAAAATAGGAAAATATTTTTTAATTATACATATTCAATATACTTTCGACTTATGATTTTTTTTTTTTAAGTTTACAAACAAGAATTATTTTTAATAATTTGCTTTAGAATCCCATGTATTCATACGCGTTTAGATAGTTTTGTTTTGAATCGTAATCGAATTCGCTGGCGGTAAGCTTTGTACTTGGCACTTGTTGTTGTTTTTAGCATGTATGTTGTGTAATTTGCGAAATATTCAATTCCAGGAGACGAACGTGAAGCTAAACCCTCTATAATGAAAAAGAAAGGTAAATAAATATTTTTTGACACTCATTATTAAAGTATTATTTAAAAAGTGGTGTATACATTAGTTAGCATGTTGATTTGATTTCAAACCAACATAAACTATCACAGAATGTGTAAACTATTGCTAAATTTTGGTAAACAAACTATATTTATAATTGACCAACAGTTAAACCATGTGCTTGTGAATTCTAAAATTCTCAAAATAGATTGTTTTTAAGTTTATAGATGTCCTTATCATATGAATTAATTAACAATAATTATATGAATTAATTAACAATACTAAGTTTTAAGTGTTGTAAAAATTGCGCTTTTTTATTTCATTTATTAATTTCTGTGATTAATAACCCAGGATGTTAATTTTTAGATTAAAATTGCTTGAATATGTTATTCAAAATGCATTTATTATTTTTTCTTATGCATTTTTGTCGCTATTAATTTTCATTTTGAAACTGTGCCTTTTTAGCTTAGCTTAATGGCCAGTAAATCCAGGTTTTAAACAATTTTTAAAATAAGTAAGTGCACTTATTATTGGAAATTGTGAATAAACTAGTATTTATCAACAAATTACAGCAGTATTTTGATAATTCAAAAGAAAGTAATGAAGTTAATTTGTTCTTACATGCATTAGTGACTGTGGCTATAAAGATTTCAGAGATTTAAAAACAAATTAGTTGCACTCATTGTTTTTTTTCTTCATGTACACACAGTGCTTGTACAACATGCATTAGTGATTGCATTTTTAATTAATTTTGTGTATTTTACGGATTGTTGCACAGCAATTTTGCTGCAGCCTGAGTGTTTTGTTTTTGTTTTGTTTTCATGTGCTCTAAGTGTTATACATGCAGTAGTTGGACTGCTTTAACGAGTTTTATTTTAGCGAGTGAGAGTTTTAGGCCCTTTTTTTCTAATGTAAACGTTGTTGTTTTAATGTATTTGTTTCACAATATTGTCACTGGATTTCTTTAGTACAGGTATCACTCATTTCTTCCAGATATTGGGAATCTGCATGTTACCGCATAGTTTGCTGCATCTATTAATTTTTGTTGTTTGTTTTCATATGGGCATAATGTTCATACATTTGTTATTGACTGTGGCTTTGAGAAATTTCATGTGTTTTAGAGACCATTGCATAAGTTTGCTGCATCCAGTAATTTGACATGAACTCAGCTCTCATTATCCATTAGTTACTGTAGCTTTAACTTATTTCATGCATCCTATTATTTCATTAATAATTTCGAAATTCCATGTTTATATTTTAAAATGTTATTTAGCAGTTGCCACGGAGGTACTACAGCGCATCATTGTAGTCTGCATTAGATGCTGTTCAAAATAGAATTTTTTTTTTTTCTTCCTAAGAATCTGATTATTTAAATCCAAGCATGAAAAATTTTGTCTCGGATCACAAACTGAATACAAAAGTATTATAATAGTTAATAATACGTTATAGAAATCAATAATCAAAATATAAAAGCATTAGCCTTACAGCTTAGAACATAGCATTATTAATTAACTGCATTTATAAATTGGACATCTAAAATGGAAAATCTTAATATATTTTTATAATGTTAGAATTCACAAGCATTTAAAGTTGGTTAAGCAAATAATTCTTAACCAAATATTAACGATAACATTGGTTTAAAAAGAAATAACTTATACTTCTATGCTTTAATAATGAGTTTCATAAAATATAAATTTACCCCCTTTTTTTTTCTATAGATGTTTTAATTTCATATTCATTGTCTCGAAATTGAAGTATTTCTTTCTAACATTCTTTTACAAAAATGTTTGATAATTTAAGGCTTTTTTTATCTTAAAAAAAAAAAAAAAAAAAAAGGCCTTGTTTCTATTTATGAACACAAAATCCTCAAATAAATTTGAATCCATTATTTAAATAAATTGCATAACATACCTAAGAAGAAAACATGTTTAAAATTCAATTTAATACAAGAAATTAAAAAATTTTTAATTCAAATAAAGTAAAGTTACTGTTACTAACACACTAACAAGTAAATATTTTAAAATACTA
This sequence comes from Maratus speculifer, assembly GCA_964019185.1. Classification (NCBI taxonomy): domain Eukaryota; kingdom Metazoa; phylum Arthropoda; class Arachnida; order Araneae; family Salticidae; genus Maratus; species Maratus speculifer. The sequence continues at coordinate 270,655,360 of OZ025289.1, read as the reverse complement.
ACAGCTAATAATGGGCGATAAATAATTAAATTTTTTAATTTTGTCATTTCTAAAATGTAATTGTTTAAATTCTATTTGAGTTGAACCTCATCCAAACCCTAAAAAATATTCTATCAAACCTTAATTCAATCTGAAAAAAAAAAAAAAAAAAAAAAAAAAATCTGACAATACACACTGACAAGCAGAGTTGTATAATATACACGCACGCCATGTGCAGAAAATTTTATGAAGAAACAATTTTTATTTACTTATTTCGACAAAGAATTGCGTAAAAAAAAAAAAGTGTATCTCAACAAAGAATCATGTAAAAAAAACCCAACATTTCGACAAAATACTACGCGAAAAACGTGAATTTCGTCCAAAGACCGCAATAAAAACGTTAATTCAATCAATGAATCGCATAAAAAATATGAATTCCATGCATGAATCGCATAAAAAATATGAATTACATGCATGAATCGCATAAAAAATGTGAACTACATCCATGAATCGCTAAAAAAAAGGAAATTGCATAAAAAATGGGAATTACGTCCACAAATTGCTTAAAATGTGAATTACGTCCATGAATCATGTAAAAAAGCGAGAATTATATTCATTAATTGTATGAAAAATGCAAATTACGTTTATGAATCGTGTAGTGAAACATGAATTATGTTCATAAATCGCTCAAAAAACACGAATTTTGGCGGCAGAAAGCTGAAATGGAATTACCTCTATAAAATGCATAAAAATAGCGAATTGCATTCATGAATTCCATAAAAAATGTGAAATATGTTCATGATTCGCTCAAAAAATGCAAATTACATCCATGAATTGCATAAAAACGTGAATTAGTTCATAAATCACTCAAAAAATGTGAATCACTTCCATGAATTGTGAAAAAAAAAAAAAATAACATTCATAAATTGCAAAAAATGCGAATTACTTCCAAGAATTGGTAAAAAAAGCGAATTACATTCATAAATCCTATAAAAACACAAATAACGTCAATAAATCGATCAAAAAACGCAAATTTCGTTGATAGAAAGCTCAAAAAATGCAAATTATGTCTATGAATCACATAAATATAGCAAATTACGTCCATAAATCATGTAAAATGTAAATTACATTCATTAATCGCATAAAAATCACGAATTATGTCCATGAATCGCTCAAAAAAAGCGAATTTCATAAAAAATGTGAATTACGTCCACAAATCGCTCAAAACGTGAATTACGTCGATGAATTGTGTAAAAAAGTGAGAATTACGTTCATAAATTGTATGAAAAACGCAAATTACGTCTATGAATTGTGTAGTTAAATGGGAATTATGTTCATAATTCGCTCAAAAAACACGAATTTTGGCAGCAGAAAGCTAAAATGCAAATTACGTTTATAAATCGCATAAAAATAAAGAATAGCGTTTTGCATTCATGATTTGCATAAAAAACGCAAATTACATTCATGAATCGCTCAAAAAATGCAAATTACGTCCATGAATCGCATAAAAATGTGAATTATGTTCATAAATCACTCAAAAAATGCAAATCACTTCCATGAATCGTGCAAAAAAACACGAATAACATTCATAAATTGCAAAAAATGCGAATTACGTCCAAGAATTGTGTAAAAAAAGCAAATTACATTCATAAATCCTATAAAAACACAAATAACGTCAATAAATCGATCAAAAAACACAAATTTCATCGACAGAAAGCTGAAAAAACGCAAATTATGTCTATGAATTGCATAAAAATAGCAAATTACGTCCATAAATTATGTAAAATGTAAATTACATTCATTAATTGCATAAAAATTGCGAATTATGTCCATAAATTGCTCAAAAATGCAAATTACATTCACAAATCTCATAAAAAACATGAATGAGACCATAAATTGCGCAAAAAATGCGAATTACACCCAACATTAAATTAATTTGCAGAAAGTTTTTGGTTTTATACAACTCTGCCAACAAGAACCTAAAAGTTATCCTGAAACCCATTCTAAACCAACAAAAATTTAATGGAAAGATAAATTTGTCCAAGAAAGACAAAATAATTTCCATTGACATACATTGACCAGAATCTAAAAATTCCTATTGAAATCTATCTTATACGATCCAAAACCAGAAAGAAAAAAATCCCTCCAAGAGTAACTCAATCTATCTGCTGCAAAATAAAATACATTGAAATGCAACTGAACAAGAGCCTGAAAATTACATTTGAAGTCAAACCGAAACCAGATTCAACTCCTCCCCCCCACCCCCCCCAAAAAAAAATATCCAGCCATATCTCAATTCGGGAAAGAAAACTTAATTTCCATAGATACGCGTGATCAGAAATCTGGAAATTCCAATTAGTCTATATTAAACCTAATCTGAACCTGGAAAAGGAAATTCCATATAACCAGAACCCAATATCTATACAGGACAAAATATTTCCCATTAAAGCGCAACCTGACCAGAACTTGAAAATTCCATTTGAATTGAACCTGATCGAAACCTGAAAAAAAATTTCCATCGAACCTTAACCTAATCCGAAAAAGCGAAAATTATTTCTGCCGATACACACCGACAAGAGTCTGAAAGTTAACATGAAACCTAATCCAGACCCGAAAAGGAAAAAACAATGGAAACAGAAGTGTGTCTAAGAAAGACCAAATAATTTCTGTCCACATACACTGACAAGAATTTCAATTGAAATCTATCCTAAACCCAGTTCAAATACTACCCCCCCCCCAAAAAAAAAAAAAATTCCAATTGTAACCCAATCCATCTGCGACAAAATAATATACTTGAAATGCAACTCAACAAGAACCTGAAAATTGTATTTGAAGTCAATCCGAAACCGGATTCAATCTTAATTATTTGCATTCATGAATTGCATAAAAAAATTGTGCAAAAAAAACGAATAACATTCATAAATTGCAAAAAATGGGAATCACGTCCAAGAATTGGTAAAAAAAGCGAATTACATTCATAAATCCTATAAAAACACAAACAACGTCAATAAATCGATCAAAAAACGCAAATTTCGTTGATAGAAAGCTCAAAAAACGTAAATTATGTCTATGAATCGCATAAATATAGCAAATTGCCTCCATAAATCATGTAAAATGTAAATTACATTCATTAATCGCATAAAAATCGCAAATTATGTCCATGAATCGCTCAAAAAAAAGCAAATTGCATAAGAAACGTGAATTGGGTCCACAAATCGCTCAAAACATGAATTACGTCCATGAATTGTTTAAAAAAGTGAGAATTACGTTCAGAAATTGTATGAAAAACACAAATTATGTCTATGAATTGTGTAGTAAAACGAGAATTATGTTCATAAATCGCTCAAAAAACAGGAATTTTGGCAGCAGAAAGCTGAAACGCAAATTACATCTATAAATAGCATAAAAATAGCAAATAGTGTTTTGCATTCATGAATTGCATAAAAAAGGCGAATTATATTCATGAATCGCTCAAAAAACACAAATTACATCCATGAATCGCCTAAAAACGTGAATTACGTTCATAAATCACTCAAAAAATGCGAATCACTTCCATGAATCGTGCAAAAAAACACTAATAATGTTCATAAATTACAAAAAATGCGAATTATGTCCAAGAATTGGTAAAAAAAGCAAATTACATTCATAAATCCTGTAGAAACACAAATAACGTCAATAAATCGATCCAAAAACGCAAATTTCGTTGAGAGAAAGCTCAAAAAATGTAAATTATGTCTACGAATCGCATAAATAATAGCAAATTACGTCCATAAATCATGTAAAATGTAAATTACATTCATTAATCGCATAAAAATCGCGAATTATGTCCATGAATCGCTCAAAAAAAAGCGAATTGCATAAAAAAATGCGAATTACGTCCACAAATCGCTCAAAACGTGAATTGCGTCGATGAATTGGTAAAAAAGTGAGAATTACGTTCATAAATTGTATCAAAAACGCAAATTACGTCTATGAATTGTGTAGTTAAATGGGAATTATGTTCATAAACCGCTCAAAAAACATGAATTTTGGCAGCAGAAAGCTAAAATGCATTTTACGACTATAAATCGCATAAAAATAAAGAATAGTGTTTTGCATTCATGATTTGCATAAAAAACGTGAATTACATTTATGAATCGCTCAAAAAATGCAAATTACGTCCATGAATCGCATAAAAATGTGAATTATGTTCATAAATCACTCAAAAAATGCAAATCACTTCCATGAATCGTGCAAAAAAACACGAATAACATTCATAAATTGCAAAAAATGCGAATTACGTCCAAGAATTGTGTAAAAAAAGCAAATTACAATCATAAATCCTATAAAAACACAAATAACGTCAATAAATCGATCAAAAAACACAAATTTCATCGACAGAAAGCTGAAAAAACGCAAATTATGTCTATGAATTGCATAAAAATAGCAAATTACGTCCATAAATTATGTAAAATGCAAATTACATTTATTAATCGTATAAAAATTGCTCAAAAATGCAAATTACATTCATAAATCTCATAAAAAACATGAATGATGACCATAAATTGTGCAAAAAATGCGAATTACACCCAACATTAAATTAATTTGCAGAAAGTTTTTGGTTTTATACAACTCTGCAAACAAGAACCTAAAAGTTATCCTGAAACCCATTCTAAACCAACAAAGATTTAATGGTAAGATAAATTTGTCCAAGAAAGACAAAATAATTTCCATTGACATACATTGACCAGAATCGAAAAATTCCTATTGAAATCTATCCAAATCCAGAATCAATCCAAAACCAGAAAGAAAAAAATCCCTCCAAGAGTAACTCAATCTATCTGCTGCAAAATAAAATACATTGAAATGCAACTGAACAAGAGCCTGAAAATTACATTTGAAGTCAAACCGAAACCAGATTCAACTCCTCCCCCCCACCCCCCCCCCAAAAAAAATATCCAGCCATATCTCAATTCGGGAAAGAAAACTTAATTTCCATAGATACGCGTGATCAGAAATCTGGAAATTCCAATTAGTCTATATTAAACCTAATCTGAACCTGGAAAAGGAAATTCCATATAACCAGAACCCAATATCTATACAGGACAAAATATTTCCCATTAAAGCGCAACCTGACCAGAACTTGAAAATTCCATTTGAATTGAACCTGATCGAAACCTGAAAAAAAATTTCCATCGAACCTTAACCTAATCCGAAAAAGCGAAAATTATTTCTGCCGATACACACCGACAAGAGTCTGAAAGTTAACATGAAACCTAATCCAGACCCGAAAAGGAAAACACAATGGAAACAGAAGTGTGTCTAAGAAAGACCAAATAATTTCTGTCCACATACACTGACAAGAATTTCAATTGAAATCTATCCTAAACCCAGTTCAAATACTACCCCCCCCCCAAAAAAAAAAAAAATTCCAATTGTAACCCAATCCATCTGCGACAAAATAATATACTTGAAATGCAACTCAACAAGAACCTGAAAATTGTATTTGAAGTCAATCCGAAACCGGATTCAATCTTAATTATTTGCATTCATGAATTGCATAAAAAAATTGTGCAAAAAAAAAACGAATAACATTCATAAATTGCAAAAAATGGGAATCACGTCCAAGAATTGGTAAAAAAAGCGAATTACATTCATAAATCCTATAAAAACACAAACAACGTCAATAAATCGATCAAAAAACGCAAATTTCGTTGATAGAAAGCTCAAAAAACGTAAATTATGTCTATGAATCGCATAAATATAGCAAATTACCTCCATAAATCATGTAAAATGTAAATTACATTCATTAATCGCATAAAAATCGCAAATTATGTCCATGAATCGCTCAAAAAAAAGCAAATTGCATAAGAAACGTGAATTGGGTCCACAAATCGCTCAAAACATGAATTACGTCCATGAATTGTTTAAAAAAGTGAGAATTACGTTCAGAAATTGTATGAAAAACACAAATTATGTCTATGAATTGTGTAGTAAAACGAGAATTATGTTCATAAATCGCTCAAAAAACAGGAATTTTGGCAGCAGAAAGCTGAAACGCAAATTACATCTATAAATAGCATAAAAATAGCAAATAGTGTTTTGCATTCATGAATTGCATAAAAAAGGCGAATTATATTCATGAATCGCTCAAAAAACACAAATTACATCCATGAATCGCCTAAAAACGTGAATTACGTTCATAAATCACTCAAAAAATGCGAATCACTTCCATGAATCGTGCAAAAAAACACTAATAATGTTCATAAATTACAAAAAATGCGAATTATGTCCAAGAATTGGTAAAAAAAGCAAATTACATTCATAAATCCTGTAGAAACACAAATAACGTCAATAAATCGATCCAAAAACGCAAATTTCGTTGAGAGAAAGCTCAAAAAATGTAAATTATGTCTACGAATCGCATAAATAATAGCAAATTACGTCCATAAATCATGTAAAATGTAAATTACATTCATTAATCGCATAAAAATCGCGAATTATGTCCATGAATCGCTCAAAAAAAGCGAATTGCATAAAAAAATGCGAATTACGTCCACAAATCGCTCAAAACGTGAATTGCGTCGATGAATTGGTAAAAAAGTGAGAATTACGTTCATAAATTGTATGAAAAATGCAAATTACGTCTATGAATTGTGTAGTTAAATGGGAATTATGTTCATAAACCGCTCAAAAAACATGAATTTTGGCAGCAGAAAGCTAAAATGCATTTTACGACTATAAATCGCATAAAAATAAAGAATAGTGTTTTGCATTCATGATTTGCATAAAAAACGTGAATTACATTTATGAATCGCTCAAAAAATGCAAATTACGTCCATGAATCGCATAAAAATGTGAATTATGTTCATAAATCACTCAAAAAATGCAAATCACTTCCATGAATCGTGCAAAAAAACACGAATAACATTCATAAATTGCAAAAAATGCGAATTACGTCCAAGAATTGTGTAAAAAAAGCAAATTACAATCATAAATCCTATAAAAACACAAATAACGTCAATAAATCGATCAAAAAACACAAATTTCGTCGACAGAAAGCTGAAAAAACGCAAATTATGTCTATGAATTGCATAAAAATAGCAAATTACGTCCATAAATTATGTAAAATGCAAATTACATTTATTAATCGTATAAAAATTGCTCAAAAATGCAAATTACATTCATAAATCTCATAAAAAACATGAATGATGACCATAAATTGTGCAAAAAATGCGAATTACACCCAACATTAAATTAATTTGCAGAAAGTTTTTGGTTTTATACAACTCTGCAAACAAGAACCTAAAAGTTATCCTGAAACCCATTCTAAACCAACAAAGATTTAATGGTAAGATAAATTTGTCCAAGAAAGACAAAATAATTTCCATTGACATACATTGACCAGAATCGAAAAATTCCTATTGAAATCTATCCAAATCCAGAATCAATCCAAAACCAGAAAGAAAAAAAATCCCTCCAAGAGTAACTCAATCTATCTGCTGCAAAATAAAATACATTGAAATGCAACTGAACAAGAACCTGAAAATTACATTTGAAGTCAAACCGAAACCAGATTTAACTCCCCCCCCCCCAAAAAAAAAAGAAAAAAATTTATCCAACCATACCTCGATTCAGGAAAGAAAACTTAATTTCCATAGATACGCGTGATCAGAAATCTGGAAATTTATCTTAAACCTAATCTGAACCTGGAAAAGGAAATTCCATATAACAAGAACCCAATATCTGTACAGAACAAAATATTTCCCATTAAAGCGCAACCTGACCAGAACTTGAAAATTCCATTTGAATTGAACCTGATCGAAACCTGAAAAAAATTTCCATCGAACCTTTACCTAATCCGAAAAAGAAAAAATTATTTCTGCCGATACACGCTGACAAGAGTCTGAAAGTTAACATGAAACCTAATCCAAACCCGAAAAGGAAAAAACAATGGAAACACAAGTGTGTCCAAGAAAGACCAAATAATTTCTGTCCACATACACTGACAAGAATTTCAATTGAAATCTATCCTAAACCCAGTTCAAATACTACCCCCCCCCCAAAAAAAAAAAATTCCAATTGTAACCCAATCTATCTGCGACAAAATAATATACTTGAAATGCAACTCAACATGAACCTGAAAATTCCATTTGAAGTCATTCCGAAACTAGATTCAATCTTAAGTATTTGCATTCATAAATTGCATAAAAAAATTGTGCAAAAAAACACGAATAACATTCATAAATTGCAAAAAATGTGAATTACGTCCAAGAATTGGTAAAAAAAGCGAATTACATTCATAAATCCTATAAAAACACAAACAACGTCAATAAATCGATCAAAAAACGCAAATTTCGTTGATAGAAAGCTCAAAAAACGCAAATTATGTCTATGAATCGCATAAATATAGCAAATTACGTCCATAAATCATGTAAAATGTAAATTACATTCATTAATCGTATAAAAATTGCAAATTATGTCCATAAATTGCTCAAAAATGCAAATTACATTCATAAATCGCATAAAAATCATGAATGATGACCATAAATTGCGCAAAAAATGTGAATTACACCCAACATTAAATTTATTTGCAGAAAGTTTTGGGTTTTATACAACTCTGCCAACAAGAACCTAAAAGTAATCCTGAAACCCATTCTAAACCAACAAAAATTTAATGGAAAGATAAATTTGTCCAAGAAAGACAAAATAATTTCCATTGACATACATTGACCAGAATCGAAAAATTCCTATTGAAATCTATCTTATACAATCCAAAACCAGAAAGAAAAAAATCCCTCCAAGAGTAACTCAATCTATCTGCTGCAAAATAAAATACATTGAAATGCAACTGAACAAGCACCTGAAAATTACATTTGAAGTCAAACCGAAACCAGATTCAACTCCCCCCCCCCCAAAAAAAAAAGAAAAAAATTTATCCAACCATATCTCGATTCGGGAAAGAAAACTTAATTTCCATAGATACGCGTGATCAGAAATCTGAAAATTCCAATTAGTCTATCTTAAACCTAATCTGAACCTGGAAAAGGAAATTCCATATAACCAGAACCCAATATCTATGTCCCGTATACAAGACAAAATATTTTCTATTAAAGCGCAACCTGACCAGAACTTGAAAATTCCATTTGAATTGAACCTGATCGAAACCTGAAAAAAATTTCTATCGAACCTTAACCTAATCCGAAAAAGAGAAAATTATTTCTGCCGATACACACCGAGAAGAGTCTGAAAGTTAACATGTAACCTAATCCAAACCCGAAAGGGAAAAAACAATGGAAACACAAGTCTGTCCAAGAAACACCAAATAATTTCTGTCCACATACATTGACAAGAATTTCAATTGAAATCTATCCTAAACCCAATTCAAATACTACCCCCCCCCCCAAAAAAAAAAAAAATTCCAATTGTAACCCAATCTATCTGCGACAAAATAATATACTTGCAATGCAACTTAACTAGAACCTGAAAATTCCATTTGAGGTCAATCCGAAACCAGATTCAATTCCCCCCCCCCCTCAAAAAAAATATCCAATCAAATCAAGATTTTAGAAAAAAAAAAAGAACAATTTATGTCGATATGTACTGACCAGATCATGGAAATTCCAATAGAAGTCTATCTCAAACACGATCCGAACTCTTAACCTGAAACCCAATCCAACCCCCCCCCCCCCCAAAAAAAAAGGTAAAATAAAAAAAATTAGGAAATATAAATCTGTTCAAGAAAGACAAAATAATTTCCGTCCCCATCCACTGACCGGAATTGAAAACTAGTACTTGAAATGCAACTTGACAAGAACCTGAAAATTTCAATTCAAGTCAAACTGAATCGAGATTCAAACCCGAAAAAAAAAACATACATTGACCAGAACCGGAAATTTTGAATTGAAGTCTATCCTAAACACAATCCAAACACTAAAAAAAAAAAAAATCCCTCCAGTAGTCAATCTATTTGCAACAAAATATTATAGATTGAAATGTAACTCAACAAGAACTTAAAAATTTCATTTCAAGTCAACTCATAACCAGATTTGAACCTTAAAACAAATTTATCCAACCATATCCTGAAACGAGAAAGAAAATGTAATTTCCATTGATACGGACAGACTAGAAGCTGTAAATTCCGATTGAAGTCTATTTTAAATCCAATCCCTGCACAGAACAAAATATTTTCTGTGGAAATGCAATCTGACCAGAACTTGAAAATTACATTTGAATTGAACTCACTCCAACATCCCCCCCCCAAAAAAAAAAAAAAAAAAAAATTCTATGGAATCTTAACTTGATCCAAAAAAGGAAAAATAATTTCTGCTGATACACATTGACAAGAACCCAATTTGAACTGAAATGAAAATCAGTGTAAACATTAATCTGTTTAAGAAAGACGAATTAATTTCTGTCAACATGCACTACCCAGAACCTGAAAATTCCTATTGAAATCTATCCTTAACCCAATTGAAAAAAACACAAGAAAAAAAAAAACTTCTAATTAGAACCCTTTTACCTGTGACAAAATAATATATTTTGAAATGCCACCTGAAAATTCCATTTGAATCTGGTTTAAATTTTTCGGGTTTAGGGTAGATTTCAATTGGAATTTGTATTTATAGCAGTTTAGTAAATCAAATGTGGTTCTTAATGGATAAATGTTATTTTACATGATTTATGAGAAAAAAATAAAAAAATTTCAAGTCGTGAAAATATTACGTACAATGTTGAAAATCTAGAAAAGACTTTTGATGTATTGCACTGCAAGAAACCCTAAGAAATATGGAATATTTTTTAATAGCTGTCTGCTTTTTTCATAAAATTATGTTTAAAAAAAAAAAAAATTAAATCTAAAAAACATGAAATGTTTAAATTTATGTACTTTGCATGTTTTATGCTTAGTGACTGAAATGTTCAATAAAAATATATTAGTTAAGTTAAGTCATTATAGTATATCGTTATAGTATAGTCGTTATAGTCATTAGTTTATTTGTAAGTTAAGTCGCCCAAGAATGGAAAGTTTCATATGAAATGAAAATATTTAATAAATAAGAGAGTCCTGATTTTCTTTCTTTGTCAGTTAAACATTCTCCTAATTGAAGTATGAAACTTATAGGGTGGACCGGAGTAATTCCTGATCAAAAAACACTAACATCTAAATATCTTTTTAATATTTACAATAGATGTGACCAAATATAGCATGGTTAATGATTCACCATGTTTCTATTCAATAAAATATAGGCTTTGATTAAAATATTATTTAAAGTTTGCTTAATTAAAATTTTTTGATTCTCGGTAACTACCCTGGGAACATTGTAATTATCAATTACACCGGGGCAATTACCAATCAGGACATTCTTGTACAAATGATAGGTACATTGATTAATTTAGAATATATATTGTCAATTTTAATATAAGCCTGATTTAATTAAATGCCTTCATCCATCTGCAATAATTTTATCAATGTGTAAAGGAAAAAAAAAAAAAAAACAAGAACGAAAAGTTATGTGTGCAACATAGAATATGATGCAACTTCCAACATATTCTGAATACTATTAACCTACTATTTTCATCCATATACAGTAATTTTTCCACCCAGTGCAAAGAACAAAACATACCTAACAAGAACAAAGAATCATGCATACTGCATCGATTATGATGCATTTTCCTACACATTCTGAATACTGTAAACTTATTGTCATTCACGTACAAGAATTTTACCATTCTGTGCAAAAAACAAAGCATAATTAACGACAATAAAAATTTTTGCATACAGTATGTTTAGATACTTTCCAATTCATTCTGAATACTTTAAACCTATAGTTTTCATCTTTGTACAGTAATCTTCCCACCCTATGCAAACAGGAAAACATAAATAAACTAACAAAAATGAAAAATTACGCATATGTATAGATTATGAAACACTTTTCAATACATGTTCAATATTGTAAACCTATCATTTTAATCTATTTGCAGTAATTTTACCAATCTATATAAAGAACAAATCATAACTAACAAGAAAGAAAAACATGTGTGCAACATAGATTATGAAACATTTCCAGAATATTCTGAATATTGTAACGCATATAGTCTTAATCAATCTGCAATATTACCAACCTATACATAGGTTGAAACATAATTAACAAGAATCATGCATACAGCATAGATTATGAAATACTTTCCAGCATATTCTGAATATTGTATCCCTGATCATTTTAATCCATCTGCAGTATATGTATCAACATGTGTAAAGAATAAACATAGTTAACAAGAATGAGAAATGATACATACAGCATAGATTATAAAACCCTTTCTGAGATGTATGGTGCTGAATGTACATTACCTTCTTATCTTTTACTAACGTATTTTACTACAGAGTTGTTTTTAACAAAATCAAGTAGTACAGCACACATTAATAAAATATGAAATATCTTTTTTTTAAGTGGATGGGGGAGGGGTGATTAAAGGCGAATGAATCATGAATATGAATTTTTTGCGTTAGTCTTTTATTTTTTTTTTATCATTAACCTAAAAAAAGCAATGATATCAATACAAAAAACCCTTAACGGGTTAAAAGCTTGTGACGCAGCAGTTTATCTTACATCTCTAAGAATTTTAAATTTGGGACTTAAAACTAATGATATCAAAATTTATGTGACGCTATGCTATTAATATATATATATATATATATATATATATATATATATATATATATATATATTAAAATTTATTCATTAATGCTTTATCATTTACATCTTTCATAATTTCGAAATATGAATCTTAAAAGTTATGATATCAAAATTTAAGTGACGCCTTGATGAGACTTTAAACGATGTTTTAAAATTCTATTTATTTATTTATTTATTATCTAAATACATTTACATATCTAAACAATACTTTTCATTTTCCAATACACTGTTAAATACATCACTTTCACTGAATATATATAATGCACTGAAATGTTTTATTTGAATAAATTGGCTTATCTTTTGTGCTACGCTATCCAAAATCAAAAGTAACATTTAAATAAATATTTTTGCGTCATTGTATCTATTTGCATATATTTAACTTAGCTTAGATACAATGGTGGAAAAATATTTATTTAAATGTTACTTTTGATTTTGGATAGCGTAGCACAAAAGGTAAGCCAATTTATTCAAATAAAACATTTCAGTGCATTATATATATTGAGTGAAAGTGATGTATTTAACAGTGTATTGGAAAATGAAAAGTATTGTTTAGATATGTAAATGTATTTAGATAATAAATAAATAAATAAATAGAATTTTAAAACATCGTTTAAAGTCTCATCAAGGCGTCACTTAAATTTTGATATCATAACTTTTAAGATTCATATTTCGAAATTATGAAAGATGTAAATGATAAAGCATTAATGAATAAATTTTAATATATATATATATATATATATATATTAATAGCATAGCGTCACATAAATTTTGATATCATTAGTTTTAAGTCCCAAATTTAAAATTCTTAGAGATGTAAGATAAACTGCTGCGTCACAAGCTTTTAACCCGTTAAGGGTTTTTTGCATTGATTAGTTCTACAATTAGTCAAAATTAAGCATAGGATATGAATTATTCGTTAAATAATATTTTAAAGAAATGCATAAAAAATGAGTAAATGCTTTAAAAAAAGCCTTTGGACCTCAACAAAAACATCAGGGTGTAGGTCCTGAAATAAGAGTCCAAAACGCAACTTTAAATTTATGCATTGAGAAGGTTTGATACTAGGTGGGTGAAATATGCATGGAGAACAAAAATTTCAAGGTGCCTGAGCCGAGACCACAGGGAGTCTCAGGCTTTTAAATGGAACATCGGAATAACTAAGTGAAAAAATATTTCCAAAAATGAAAATTGGATTAAGAGAGGTCAGTTTAATAGCAATTTATGGTACAAAATCTTCAAGGGGCCAGGAACTTATTTCGCCTGTAGTTGTGTATAAAATATTTTTGTAGTTACTAGCTGATCCGCCCGGCGTTGCCCGGGTCCGTATTAACAATATTAAACGAACTTGAAATTTGTATGATTTTATCATTAACTCGTTACATGCAGAAATGCATTGTCTGAAATACGTAGCCACTGACTGTGTGAAAAATCGGTTTTAAAAACAACTAATATTAAGCTCTAAAAATACTCAAAATGAGCAATGAAAAACGCGGGAGGGAATATGTATCCAACGATTGCATGATTTTCGTGTAAAAAAGTTGATATTTACCCGTAAAAATCACTGTTAAGTCACGTAACTAATTATTATTTTCACATACAAATCCCAAGTGAAATATTTTGAATTTCAAACTAATTATATCACTCTTAAATCCGACTATACCATGAATGAAATCGATACACGATGGTAGCTAAAAGGTTGGTATATAGTACTATAATTTCAGAGCTATTTAACAAAAGTAAGTGTTATTTTTAATCAAATCTTGCGTATAAGTTCACTCTGTGTATAAATTCCCAACCTTAAACTTTTATACCGTAACCAGAACCTGTCTGTAACCTAACAGCGACTTAACAGTACCCTACCGTAAATTAAATATAACAGAAATGTAACCTAGCCTAAATGTATTCACTTTATTGTAACATATCCTTATTCTAACCATAACATAAATGCAATTTAACTTTAACCTAACTTTAACCTAAATAATATAATAGAAAAAAACCATTTTAAAAAATTACTATTTCTTCGTAAAGTATGCTTCAGCTGTAATTCGTTTCTTTCAATTCGTAATACAAAATTCCTTCCTCGTGCTTTTGTTTTAGACATTAAAATTTCAGCGATAAATGGTTTAATATTGCAAACCATGGAGTAAGACACTTCTTACTCCGTGTTGCAAACCTTTTTTCGCTTTACTTCGCCTCCACCTATCTTTTTCTCCATGGTGTACAGTAGCTGTGATTGAAAAAAATCCTCATTTAAACTGACAGTTTGCCAGGCTATGAATTTTAAAGGTCTGTCCCAGCTTTTTTAATTATTTCTGCGAAAATTTTATGCAACCAATCAACCATAAGAAAATAAAATGGAAAAAAAAGCGAAAAAAGGCGATTTTTTATGAGAGTGAGCTTTGGAATTTAATTAATTACTCAGTTAATAAATAGAATTTTGAAATTCTGAGCTTCAGGAGCATCAGGAGAGACATTGGGCTACTCTCAAAAAAATTTTGAGCTTCGTACGTGCTGTAGATTTTGCTAGCCATCGCAGACACACAGACACACACACAGACAGACAGAGCGTTTTGTTCTTTTATTAGTATAGATTAAAGTAATGGGAGGACCCTAAAGTAATGTGAAAGAAAATTGCAAGCGATCCGGATCATTTTTAAAGAAATTGCACCAACGGCCCCAAGAACGTGATTAATATTCAAAATTGGTGTTAGCTAGACTATGACGGTTTCTTAATAGCTGATGGATTTAAGAAGTTGTTTATAAAAGCGAGTTAATTGAACCATTTTAAAGGGATTTATAATAAGGGCCCAAAAAAGACAACTGACAGTTAAAAAGAGGGCCCCTAACAGGAAAACATGTTAAAATATCTTAGTACTTAGCTCTTTAGATCTGCAATTAGTCAAAATAATCATAGGGTATGAATTATTCATTTTAATAATATTTTATCGAAATGCACAAATTGATTCGGAAAATGTTTAAAAAAAAAGGGTCCTAGCTGCGGATGAAAATATGAGAATCTTGTTCCTGAAAGAAGAGTCCAAGACTCAAATTTAAAAATTTTGCACTGAGAAGGGAAGAAATTTAAAGAGTTAACTATGTTTGCCTCACAAAATGTTCAGGGGCCCTAGACTGAGCCCTATGATTCCACAGGAGGCCAAAGTGTCTTATATGGAATGTCAAAACATTAAAATATCTAAATGAATAAAGAATCCTAAAAATGAAGATCGGATTAAAAGGAAACAATTTATTAACAATTTATTATTACAAAAATTCAACGGGCTCCAAGGGACCAGGAATTTATTTTGCATGTAGTTGGGTATAAAAAATATTTTTTGTAGTTATTATAATGATGGAAAGAAGCTGTAACTATGTTAAATAAAATAGAAAGCAATTTGGTTCATGTTTAAAGAAGCTGCACCAGGGGCCTCAAGAAAGCAACTGACAAACAAAATTAATGGTAGCTGAAGCCTGATAAATTCTTTTGTCGTTCATGTAATAGGTAGAGGACATTAAAAAGTTGTTAGAAAAAAAAAGCTAGTGAATTGGACCATTTTTAAGGGAGCTATAATATGGGGTCCCGTAGGTACCACCTGACAGTTAAAACCAGGGCCCTAATATGAAACCATGTTAAAATATTTTAGTACATAGCGCTTTAGATCTTTAATTAGTCAAAATTAAGCATATAGTAGGAACTATTCTTTGGAATGATATAAGTTTTTAAATGCACCAATTGATTGGACAAATGTTTAAAAAGAGCTCCTAGGGTCCGAATAAAAACATCAGGTTTTCTGGATTGGTCCTGAAAGAAGAGTCCCAGGCAACTTTAAAATTTTGCACTAAGAAGATCAGAAATATAGAAAGTGAAATATGTTTATTTCACAAAATGTTGAGGGGCCCTGGGCTGGACCCTATGATTCCATGGGGGAACACAGTGTCTTGTATAGAATGTCAAAACATTAAAATATCTAAATGAATAAAGAATCCTAAAAATGAAGATCAGATTAAAAGGAAGCAATTTATTGACAATTTATTATTACAAAAACTTCAAGGGGGCCTGTACTGGACCCCAAAGGGCCAGGAAATTATTTCGCATGTAGTTGGGTATAAAAATATTTGTGTAGTTATTAAAATAATGGGAAGACGCTAAAACTAAGTTGAATAAAATTGAAAGCAATTTGGATCATTTTTAAAGAAGCTGCACCAAGGGCTCCAAGAAAGCGATTAATATTCATAAATAGTGGTAGCTGAAGTCTAAAAAATTTTTTTGTTGTTCATGTCGTAGTTGGAGGACCTAAAAAGTTGTTAAAAAAAGCTACTGAATCCGACCATTTTTAAGGGAGCTATGATAGAGAAACCATAGGGGCCAACTGACAAATACAGTCAGGGCCCTAACATGAAAACATGTTAAAATGTTTTAGTAGATAGCGCTTTAGACCTTTAATTAGTCAAAATTAAGCATTGAGTATAAATTATTTGCAAGAACAATATATTTTTTTAAATGCACCAATTGTTTGGGTAAGCGTTAAAAAAAGGGCCCAGGGTCCGAATAAAAATATCAGGGTGTTGGTCCTGACATAACAGTCCAAGATTCAACTTTATAAATTTGCACTAAGAAGGTGAGAAATTTAGGCAGTGAAAAATGTTTAGCGCACAAAAAGATCAAGGGGCCCCTGGGTCGGCCCTATGATTATCTAGAGGGCCCCAGTGTCTTATATGGAATGTAAAAATTTTGAAAATATCTAAATGGAACAGGTATCCCAAAAATGAAGATCGAAATTAATGGAAGCAATTTATTAACAATTTATTATCACAAAGACTAAAAGGGGCCCTAAAACGGGCCCCATGAGTCCAGGGTCATAACTGAAAAGTAAAAAGGCGAAAATATCTAAAAGGAGAAAGGTACCTCAAAACGGAAAAGATTAGATAAAAAGGAATCAAGCTATTAACAATTTGACGCATAAAAATTGTAAGGAGCCCAGGGCCCTGGCCATTAAAATATTAAAAATCTGAGCCTCAGGTGCATCAGAACCTGTCTTGGACTATCTTCACCTAAAATTTCAGATTTCTACGTGCAGTAGATTTTGCTAACCATCGCAGTCATACACTCACACACACATACGCAGACATACACAAACAGAGCGTTTTGTTAACTTATTAGTATAGATAAGAAGAGAGATTTTCTAGGATTTTTTAGATGCTTTTTATATTATTCAATCGATTAGAAGTCCATATTTTCTTCCTTATACTAGCTTCGGGAGGTCAGCAAACATGCCGGCGCAACATGACGCATTCGACTCGACATTTTGCTGTCTGCTGTAGAACTCCTTTTGCATGCGAAGCGTAAGGAGTGTATTGACGGACACGCAAAAACATCTATTCTAACACTTTGATTCTTTTTTTTATTATTACTAACTTTTAGGTATGTGCTGGGCCTTTTATAGGAACTTACACTAGAAACTAAAATCAATAGTTTTTTAACCATCAGTTTGGGGCCCCTCAGGCTTGGGGGCCCCGGGGCAGTGCCCCGGCTGCCCCGGCAGTAGTTACGACCCTGCCTTCTGGCCGTCCGTCCACGGTGTAGCTCTCGTAAATATACTTGGATTGCCATGAATTTTTTTGGATTTTATTGACGTTTACCCTAGCCGAACCCTATTGAAAATGAAATTTCTGCCATGATTAGTTTATTTACAGGGACAGTAAAAAAATTTCCGTTACATTAAGGCCTATGGGAAAAAATTGTTTCAAATGAATTTTAAAGGTGTTACATCCTGTCAAACATATTAAAATTTTTATGCAGCTACGAAGTACACTGAAATATTCATTCGGTTAAAAGAATAGTTATTATTCATTTACAAAGCTACACAAAAGAATTCCATTACATAATAATAAAGGAGGAATTGTTTGCGATATTTTTTAATTATGGTAAACGGTTTGATGTATAATCAAATTTATATATGTCGCTGAGGCGTATATGAATTATTTCACACATAATACGAAGTGCATAGTATTTACAGGAACACACAAAAAGTTTTATTAGCATATTCTATCCGAAATACATTATATTAATGGATGATGGCTATTGGATGAATGAAATGCGTTTTAATTATGATAAGCGCTTTTAAGTTTCACTAAATGTATGTACATTATAGGGTGTGCATAAATGCTAATAGTTACACAATTTAGATATACAGGGTTACACAAAAATCACGGAAAGGTTACTGAATATAAGTGCAATTTACTTGGTGGTTTTTAAATAAGTTATACACTTTTATGTTGAAGTGCATTTAGTTTACTAAGAAATGTTTGTAGAATGTAGATAAAATGATATACAGGATCACACAGAAAATTGGATACAGGCTCGCCTGTAGATGATAGTATCTGGAAATGTGATTTAAGTAGTTTAATGAGTTTTTTGTTTGAACTAAATTTTGGCAGAATACTTTCAAGTAATAAAGTTACTAGGCAAACATAGGGCTGATCAAAAGTATTGAAGTGTTACCATCTATTAGTATAAATTGTTGCAATAAAAATTTCGAACAGTCAGGCGTTTTCTTGCTAAACTAAATTTCCCCTTTATATAGTATGTACATCAACTGGTAGATCAAATACAGGGCTGTTCAAAAGTATTGAAATACATATTTGGTTATGGACACTAATTTTATTTCCCTAAATAACGAAATTTTGTTCACGATTTCAGGAAGTGTTGGAAAGTGTGTCATAATCTGTGTTTGACGCATGATTTTTCTTATTTGTTTCCTTTTAGAATTTGGATCAGCTCTGATTTCATCTCCGTTGTTTTAACTTAATTATTAATTTAATTTCAAGGATGTATATCTATATTTAATTATATAGATCTATTTACATACAATTATTCATATTGATTTATTACACAAGAAAAGAACCCGCTTCATAGCACAGACATACCTAATAAACGAAAAAAAATCTCCCCAAAAATAGTAAATTTGAATTTAATCACAGGAATTTTAATTCAGATTGTTAATAAAATGTAAAATCGACGTAATGCAAAAGTATCAAGGCCAGTATTCCAAGCAAAAGATCTAGATTCGAACCCTGCCCTGGGTGCTTTTTTCAATCTTTTAGATTTTACGCCTTGTTAGTAGAGTTACAGATTCCGCAAATTTTGCAAATTTTTAATGAACCAGTGGCTCATAAGCCCAAATAATCCTATCGCCATATTGTGAAAGAAAGGCATCAAAGCAATAGAACATGTAGGACAAAATATTCAGGAATTCATAGTGAAAAATAATCTACTGAAAAATTTGCAAAAAATTTACATTAAAAAAACTTATTTTATTAAAAGATCGCAGGAAAAACGACAATTTTGTATAATTATCGAAGAAAGAGCGCAAATTTAATCAAGTGACTGCAAATTTTTTTTCTCAAAGGATTTCCCTGAAGCCTGTAAATTTCTCCAAAAGATCATGAAAAAAGGGCAATTTTCATCAAAGAGTTAAAAAAATACATCAATTTTCGTAAAAGGATTGTTACAAAAACCAAAAGAGTTGCAGAAAAAAAAAAACAAATTTCGCGAAAGAATTGCGTAAAAAAGCAATTTTTATGAGAGGATTGCGATAAAATTTTTTTGTGAAATCATCGTGTCCTCTCCCTAGGAAAAAAAAAAAAAAAAAAAAAAAAAAAAAAACGAAATTTGCCAAAGTAAGGCGACTTAGATTCCGAAAATTAGTCTCCAAATTAAAATGTTTAATCAACCACGCGGCGACTGGCGACAGTGAATCTGCAACTATACTTGTTAGTAATGTGAATAAAAATCCACGTAATTAAATTCAGATCTATCGCAATCATACTTGGTTGGGCACTGATTCCCATGAAACAACCTTACAATTGGTCTGCTTAGCGGAGCCTTTTCCAGTTACTAATGAATCTAACAGTGGTCATGTGGAAACTTTTTAAAAATATTCGAATTTGTCAAATCCAAACTCACTTCTATTTTCTAAATCAATTAAGAAATAGTTTTCATTGGTAAGGAATATATTATTCAGACAATCTTATAACAGTTTCCTGAAGTCAAATATTTTTCCATTATTTTCAATAAAAATAAAATAACTTCCAGAAATTACTGCGAAAATTGCTGTTTTATGTCAATTTTTGGTATATAACAATTTAGAAAAGACGATCATAATAGTGATATCAATTATTGATACAGATCCTTTGCAGGAAGAAAATTCTATTAGATTCTTTAGTGTAAGAACTTTACTATCTTAAAAATTTATTGTATAGAATGAAAAATCAATTTATTACTGTGCCGGAAAAATGTGCATCATGGTTTACAGCAAATAAAAATGGTAATTTTTAAAGAATTATATTTATTTATTATGTATCTTCCTATATTAAAATGGTGTTTTCGAAAAAAAAAATTGGAAATTTTCTTTTATTCTTTTATTTAAAGGCATTTTTTTTTAACATTTCAAATCTGTTTTAATTTTATTCCTACGATTATTATAACAAGGGATATAGCCAAATTCATACGTTTGACGAAATAAGTAAGCTCCCCTAAGTGTTAATAGAAAAGCCATGGGAAATATAAGAAATGCCTTTTTTTTTTTTTTTAAATTTTCAATAAACTTCAACACATAAAATGTTTTAAACGCATTTCAGTGAAATTTTCTCAGAATGCATACCATATTACTCATTGTATTATAAACTATAGAATTTAAGAGGATATGGCAATGTAGTTATTTCATAGGCAGACAATTATAAAATATATGGACATTTTTTTATGAAAAAATATGTATAATACCTGTACCCTGTATGGACACCTTAAGGAAAATATATTTTTTTCACCCCCATGTACAAGTCAGAGGACTCCAAAAATGTGTGTCCACTATCCTTGGACTATTGACTATCATTATTAAAATTTGCGAGCTTGTAATTATTCTGGTTTAATTTATATGATAAAAACAAAAAATGTTTACAAGTGTCCATATAAGGAATTACCTGTCCCTATTATGGACAGGTGTTTCCTTATTGACTTTTTACACAGTGTGTATGGAAGAGCCACTTTTCCAAGGGATTTTAGAGGAGAGGGAATGAAAAAAAATGTATCTTAAAGTATTCGGAGGAGGAGGGGGGGGGCAGTAAATATCTTTAGAACATGCATTTTCGAAAGGGGAGGATCATTTTCGGCTTTTACCCTTCGAAGACCCATCCAAAGCCCCTTAATTACTAATATTATGAAATAATATTGTTGGTTTTACTTAGCTTTATAGCATCTGTCTGCGAATTTACATCTGTTATTACTCAGTCCTCACAGCATGGACAAATAGAAACTTTTTCACCATGGGCAGAAAGTCCCACATAATCCTCATGAACATATCTGCCACATGTGATGCATGGTCGCATGTTTGAAAAAGCATCAATACTGCAAAAGAAGCAGTACCAGCTCTTTTTTGTTGAGGAAGTCATGCCATTGGTGCCTATGATTTCGCCAACAGATATCCTACTGGCGGGGGGGGGGGCTTCTTTTTATTTTTCTGCAAGGGTTTTTTGGAGGAAGGTTTTGGGGGGATTGTTCAAATGGCATCTTGTTGAACAAAGATTTTACCACTTTGATGCCTTTTCAACTTATTGCTTAGCAACGTTGAATTTCTTTCTTTCTTACAGTTGTAGTCGATGGGGACATAAGCTGTCCATATTGGGAACTGGTCGTAGTTTTACTAAATCTAGTAACAAATGAATAAGGAAAATATTTTAAAGCAAAATATGCATTAGCAATCGAAAATATGTTTTATTACTTTCTAAAATACTCCACTTTTCAACATTTAATGTAATTTTACCATATCTAATAAGAATTTAAGCTTACAAGTAATTAAGATCAGCACATCTCGAAACAACAGGTTTCCTCGTAAATAGCGAATAGCGCGCTTTTTTACACTTTCCAGCCTTAATTATCTTTTCAACTGCTTTTCTTCGCGAAAATGTTGAGCCATCTCTCGATTAAAATTATTACCTTTAAAAATATTAGGGGTATCCATATTGAGAGCCCTGTCCATATAGGGTACAAATACCTTAATTTTGACAAATTTTGAAATATTTCTGTTTTTTTTAAATATTAAAAAATTTCTTGTTCAATGCACAGGTATGTGTAACAGTATAGACTACGAGACGGCAGCATAAACAATCATCTCATCGAGTTCATGGCTGAAATTCCAGAATTAGTTAAAACTTGACTTTAGAGGTTGACTCATAAATTTACCATTATGTTTTCCTACATTCAAAGGTCTGAAAATATGGAGGGCTGGGAGCGGAAAAACACAATGGTAAACTTATGAGTGAACCTACAAAATTGTGTTTTCAGGTGTTTTTAAACTACGATATGACTTGGCAGACAGATTTCGTTTTAATATGCGAATCCAGTTTTGACTAATTCTAGAATTCAACCGTGAACGATTATCTCTGCTACAATCTATCAGTATTATGCAATGCAAAAAAAAAAAAAAAAAAAAAAAATTGAAATACATTTAATTAAATTGAGTGTATTCTGCCTAGTGTAAGCATGAAATTTTGACAAAACTCCTAATTTATGTCAAAAGTTAGGAAGATATTGTTAGGATCCTATGTTTTTTATTGTCCTGCATGACAAATGAACTAAAAATATGTTCAAATAAATATAAACAAAAGGTTTTTCTTTCTTTTTAGGTAACACCTGTAATCACAATTATATATTAATACATTTATCAATTATTCCAAATATTATATCATTTCAAAATGGGGTCATTTACACATGTCTTTTAAAGAGTCTGAAAAAGTTTTTATATGTTTAAATTTGTTTGCATGAAAATACAATTTCATATGATTTAAAATAAATCTATTTACATTTTCAATCTGTAAGAATAGTATTTTGAACTGTTTTATTTAAAATGAATAATTCTAGTAGATTTTTATAAAAGTTATTCATCGTAAAAAACTTTTAAAAATTCACGCCAAAGTATGAAAATGATTATTGTTATATTAATCCAAGATTTAGTACAATTCTTCTCAAAATACATGCGTGTTCCTGGATATACAAGAGTTCAAATAAAATGCATTACCTTCTCCTTCAATCATAGCAGGCAGTCTTCAGTTCCCCACCTTTCAACTTGAGAAACGTTTCCACCTCTAAGGTATATTCAGTTCATTTTGAACTGAAGGTGAGGTTTTATTGAATATTAATGAATTTTAATTATTGAATTATATTAATGAATCAATAATTTTGAAGTCTAATAAATTCGACATTTTTAGTAGTGAATAATGAAGATGTTGTTTTATTGAATGCTATAAATAATAATAATAATAATGTGGGATATACTCTCGCATGTGGGCTACACTCTCTCTCTGCTGCACCTGCATCGGACTATTTCTCTCCGCCACCCTCCGGAACTCTGGATTGAGATTAAATAGAAAAAAGGTGAATTATCGAAGCTGTGTGTCCAGGTGTGAAAGAAAGAAGAAGAAGTAGATAGAATGTTTTTCGACGACAATGAACGACGTTGATTAAAACTAAGACGGATATTTCGAAGTATAAAAATGAAGATTGTTTTGAAACATTTACGAAGAATTGATATATGATTTTTAAAGTAGTATTTTGAAAAGTAACGAAGAATTAATCTGTTTTATTTTTTGTCTATTTTTTGTTCTGTTCGTCTGTCAATAAATGTATGTGTCCGTTAAAAACCACTTTTTATTTTGAGTCATACTCGTCCATCCCATAAAGTGGTGACAGAAGTGGTTACCCATATTTCTTCATATTGCCGTGAACTATTTTTTTTCTTCAGATTCAAGTCGGATATCATTTTACGGGTGAGTTAATTATTCCATATTTTATATTTACTATGAAGCTAGTCGACATCAAAGAACTGGAACTTGCATTTAAAAATGAACGTACTAATAAGATAAAATTACTTCATAAATTATTGTTCGACACTGATGGTGATCGATCAAATCGAAAAAGAATTCGTGACTTCACTGGTTTCGATTTCGAAACGACCAGCACTGAATTCAAAAATAAAGTTACGAAAGTTCAAGCAGACTTTTCTTTAAACGATTTAATCACAATTTGTAATTTACTCTGCATCTCTAACGAAGGTTCTTTAACTGAACTTGCAACCAGATTAGTTACATATCTTTCAGACTTGAATTCACTCCAAGCTAACATTATCCAAAACGAAAGTGATACCGATTCGGAACCTGAAATATCTTCACATAATACCACATTGAATAAGGACACTGCAAGTAATACTGAATCATCAAATTTTGATAAAAGCAAGGAATTTCCAGTTCAAAGTTTTTTGCCATCTACTATTAATTTTAATGATGTTGAAAGCGTTATACCGCCTTTTGATGGCAGTTCTTTTCAAGATATAAATATTTGGTTAAGTAATTTTGACGATGTCGCTAGCGTGCTCAATTTATCAGAATTTCATAAATTTATATTTGCTAAACGATCCTTGCGAGGAAAAGCCCAGCTGTTAGTACAAACAGAATTTCATATTAACTCTTAAGAAAAACTTAAACAACTCTTAATTTCAGAATTTGGCATTACTTCACTCTAAAAAATAAATGTGTAAATTAGTCAAATTTACACACATTTATGTGTAAATTTGTAAATTTACACACTTGCCATGTACTTTACACATTTTTTTGCAGAATTTTACCTGTTTTTATGTGTATTTAGCTTTTGAAACTAAGTGTGTAATTTGTTATCACTTGAAAAACATAAATAAGTGTGTAAAAGTAGAAAAATACCTAAATTGACACAGATTGGTGTGTTATTGTAATTTACGCATAGTTCTTATATACACTGATAAGTGTGTAAATTTCTAAAATCACACACTTGTCATGAAAATTACACATTTTGTAAAAAGAATTACTTGTTTTTATGTGCATTTATTTTGTGATATTAAGACTGCAAGTTGTTGTCGGTTGGTTACCCAGACAAATGTGTAAAGTTGGATTTACATGCACTGGTGTGTTATTGTAAATGTTCGTCTGCATTTTGTATAATAGCAAGTACGCAGGTGAAAAATTAAAATTGAAAACATCTGCTGTATCGTAGTTTCGCCATTTTTGGATTGAATGGAACATGTCAAAAGAGGAAAGTTTGTTCTCCTCTGTTAACTCAAAAAATAAGAATAAATCATAATACAATTACAAATAATCGAGGAATGTTAATTATCATAGAATGTTTGTCTTCATATTTAGAAAAAATTGAACTGTGTTTTCTTTTCTATTGTGATTTTACAGGCATGAAAAAGTGGGATATTCTATAACAAAGGTATGTAAATGTTTTGTTCTAATGAAAATAAAGCTTTTCAATTGACAACTAATTTAACAGATTTTCATGGTTCAGTTTTTCATATTTAAATTGTAAGTTTTTTGACATACAACCAAAAATTAAGGAATTTAAATGTCATTAAAAGTATTAGAAGCATTATTATATTTAAGAAAATGATAAAATTTCGGTGCTTTATTTTCTAATATTGTTCGCTTCTTTTCTATTTGAATATATCTAATCTTTTTCTAGCTTAGATTCCTTTTATTATGTAAAAATGTAAAATAATGTTTATGATTTCTGTGTATTATGAAAGTTTTATCATAAAAAATTCTATCATATTTCAACTAAATTATGATTATTTTATTGAATTAGTAAAATTTACATTAGAAAATCTTAATCGTTGTCCGAGTTGCAAAGGTGTCGCAAAGGTGACTGCGTTCCTTCATATTAAGCATACTTGTGAACTATTCTATGAAAGCTATAATTATGAATAAAGAGAAGTATACATATATGTATTAGTTATTGAATTGACATTTGAATTTAAACACTAATTTAACACATTTAGTGAAATACTTTGAACACTTATTCTAAAAAGAATTATATACATGATATGTATATGTATATATATATGCATTTGTAAAATGTCTCATTTTTGACAAAATGAGATTATTTGTAAAATGATACATTTTTGCAAGAATAAGATTATTTTTGGTTAGAAATTGAATTAACCGTATAAATGAACTTTCTTAAAACTGAGCCCAATATTTTTATTAAATTAGTTAGTGTTTTTAATTTCAGTATTTGTGAATTTATTATCATAAAAAGGTAATAAATTTGTGTACATCAATATAATAATAATAAAATTAAATAGATTGCATTTTTTTAGTTCATTTATGCTTTTTTGTATGTTTCTGTATTTATAAACAAATTTTGATACTTCTTCAGATGTATTATGTAAACCTGTAATAAATAAATATATATATAGGAATGTAAATAAGTAAATTAAAAAAAAAGTCATGCGCGCATTTTTTTTTTTTTTTTTTTTTTTTTTTGGTGTGGGGGGGAGGGACGTTTTTTGAAGCAAGCTATTTTAAAGTATTACATATTATACTTCAGTATAAGTAGATGTGCCAGTAATGGACACCCTTCTAGTAATGTATCAACAATAAATCACAATAATGTAATCACAATAAATAAATGAATAAATGCAAACTAAGCTTTTATTATTTTTTCTTAGGGAGCGAAAGATTTTAATAAGCTGACTTAAACCAGTAATTAAATCGTGATTTAAATCAACTTTTTTTTAATCATTGACTAAAATCATAAATTTTATAAAGATTTAATATGACAGAAAAAAGTATTAAAATCTTAAGGTTACCATAATTTGGCAAGTTTCTACAGGTACTGACTTTTGAATATACACAAAAAAGCTTTAAATAATTATTTCTAAGCTTAATTTCTGAGTATTGTCAAAGACTTAAGCATGATAATTTTGTAAAAAGCATAGTTTTTATCTTTTAAGTATAAAAATCATTTAATTTAAAAATGCTATTCAAATCTGGTATAAATCTGGTATAAAAGTCATAATTTCCTTATTGATCCCTATATATTCCTATTAATAATCAAATTATTGATTTTTTTATATAATATAGGCTAGCAAGTATAATAATTTTCTCCAAATAAACGAATAAAGTAGCCAAATCTTATTTTCTCATTCTGCTTCTGCAATAATAAATTTCTAGCAGATATTGGAACTAAAAATAGAATGAAATAATGACATCCGCTGAATCGCTATTGCAAAAGAAGGCATGAGAAAAAAAAAATTATAAAATATTAAGCATAGCAAGAGCTTTTTCAGTAAAAGTTGAATGTGTTTACTTTTACAAGTCATATACATCCAAATAAAAATTTTCATGATTAATTAAGGAAGCAAAACTGTCTGAAACACTAAGTGCTGAGAACTTCCACTAAGTGCTAATAATGGCGCTGTTTAATGTTTTGAGGATTTCATATATAATTGGCTATTCCTTATATTTACTTTGTATGTGTGTATGAATGTGCTGATATATTTTGGGGGATTAATACATGCAAACGTGGATGTAAATTTAGATTCAGGCTTGACAGATTGCAAAATGAGATGCAAATAAATTTGTTAATTTTGTTATTTGTGTTACTAATTGATGAAATTACTTGTTTGCAATTGTTATTAATTCTGTAACTATTTGCTGTTTCCTCTAAGCACTTTTTTTAGGGTGGAAAAACTTTCTTCTTATGAAATTGGCAAAATGCTACCTTATTAAAATATATTTAAATTCACTTACAGTAAACACAGCTTTCTTGTAATACAACTTCCAAATTACACATTATTTCTTAATCCAAGTTCCCAAGATCTTATAAAAGTGATAGAGAATTATTTCTTTAGAAAAAAATTAAAACATGTTATTATTTAATTATATTTTTCAATTTGTAATTCATAAAATTATTAAAATTAATGGCACTTTGTTTATCATAATGAGAAACTGAATGCTTTTTATAATTACTAAACACATTGCTCAGTATATTTCCCCATGAAATAATGTATTTTTTGGAACTAGCATCTTCCCTTTTTTTCTTTCTAGAATGAGCACTAAATTGTTAATAATCATTTTAGTAATTAAAATATGTTATATACTAATTAAAAATTATATTATTACTAATTTTATGCTAATTAAAAATGTATAATATGTTCCTAAATACAGAGATTGCTGTTTAATAATTATTAATTTTAAATAGTGTTAATAGTTTATGTTAAATGCAGCTATTAATAATTGGAATAAATGTAAATATCACTAGTATTTAATAATAGTTTTGCATAATATTGCATAATATTATCGCAAAATATTAATGTATATAATGTTATTATATGGTACAAAGGAAACTACTACTAAAAATAGTTCATAGTTACAGACATTATAAAACTACTTTGTAGTTTTTATAATGTCTGTAACTATGAACTATTAGTTATGTTAGTTAAAGGATAAAGACACAGATTATGTTAGCAATTAGAGTTTTTTTTTTTTCTCTTGGTAGACTAAAATCCTTGGTAGTCATTCAGTTTTTGAAAATTGGGGACAAAAATCATAAAATTCCAATTTATATCAAAATAATCTGATTCAGTTCTTTCAGGTATGATGTACTACTCATAGTACGCGTCTTTTAATGGGGTATTATTTTGTTTTAAGAAATATTTTTGGTGATATTTACATGCATTAATGTTAGTATATATCTATGCATTTACTATATGACTTCATTTTATGCTTAAGCATTTAATAATAATAATAATAATAATTATTATTATTATTATTATTATTATTATTATTTGGTTAATTCTCTCTGCGCTGTTTGCGATTCTTTTATTTCAAACATCATATTTCACTCTTTAAATTTAAAATAAAAGTTACTTTCTTGAAAGAATCATGTCTAATAATGCGCAGAAAGTAGGAGAAAGTTCTAATATCAATTAAATCTTATTGCAATGCAATATTTTCTAAACATTTCCCAAAATTCTTTTTTAGCCTATGGCCATATGTATATTAAATAATACGCAAAATAACAACATTCGTTATCTTTCAGATTATGAAATATTGGTGAAACACTAATTAATGTACTTGGATAGCTAGTTTTAATATTATTAATGTATAAGTATGTATTATTAATACTATTAATGTTACTAATATTAAAATGTATTATTAATATTATTAATAATAAATATTTCTGAAAAAATTGCTCTTTAAAATATTAAAAACAATATAAGTTGTTATAGCAGTAAATATGAGCGAAAAAAATTCTTTTTAACTTTAATTTAAAAGACAGAAATTGTAAGGAATTGAAATTATGCACAGTCTGCGCATAAATTGTGATCTCACGATTGTATAACTATAAACCAACTCTAAAAGAAATTACAAACTGGTAATTAAAATTTCAGTTTATCATGCTTTATATAAAAACGGGTATATCGGTGATACGAAAATGATTTGTCTTTTATTTAGTGTGGTGTGAAAATTGCCAAAATACATTGCTGGTACACTATTTTCTGAGCATCAAACAGAGCTACCAGAAAATATAATCTCA
The DNA here is from genome assembly GCA_964019185.1 of Maratus speculifer. Lineage (NCBI taxonomy): Eukaryota > Metazoa > Arthropoda > Arachnida > Araneae > Salticidae > Maratus > Maratus speculifer. The sequence goes on along the minus strand of OZ025289.1, from coordinate 270,625,306 downwards.
ATCAGTAAATGATATTTTTCTTTGTACAATTTTTTTAATCATTAAAATTATCATTATTAATCATTGGGAATTAATTCCCAATTTAAACATACTAAAACATATAATGTTAACGCTAAATACATAAAAATATGTCTGTTGGAATATTACACAAATATCTAAGTATTTTGATTATTACACACAAATCTGTGTTTTGTATGTTTAGCAGAAATATTTATATGAAGAGAATGCTACACAAAAATCTGTGTATTTTGAATATTATACAAAAACCTGTGTAATTTACATACTACACAAAAAATTGAGTATTTTACATAAAACACAAAAGTATGTGTTTCTTGCATTATACACAAAAATGCATTTAATCACAGAAAATTACACATATGAATGTGTGAGAATATTACACATAAATCTGTGTATTCTTCTGCAATTTACACATTAAAGTGTGTATTTCAAGACTTATCAGATAACATTTACACATTTGGACTTATCATCAAATTACACTTTAAAATGGGTATTTTCAAATTTACACATTAGGCGTGTATTTGGCAATTTACACACCAATTTACACACACAGACATGTCGTTTTTGTATCATCGATATACCTGTTTTTATGTGTAAATTTACACATTTTTTTTTTAGAGTGTTATAATTCTGCTGAGTTACATGACATGTTAAATAAACGAAAATTACAAGAAAATGAATCCCTTGAAGAATATTTTCTCGTAATGAAACAATTATGTTCGCGCGGTAACATCGAAGATTCAGCACTGATGCAGTACATTATTAACGGTATACCCGACCCTGTTTTTCGAAAATAAATATTGTATGGCTGCCAATCTATAGTAGAATTTAAACAAAAACTCAAAATTTATGACAAAATTCGGCATGACTATGAGAACACTAAATTTCGTAAATCTAAACCAGAAATGCCGTTGAAAGAGAAATCTTTTCGTGCAAAACCTGATCTTCTCTGCTTTAATTGTGGTTTAGCCAACCATAAAAGTAGCCAATGTTGGCATAAAGACAAAGGCCCTCGCTGCTTCAATTGTTCGAATTTTGGCCATAAGTCGGCTCATTGTGATCAACCAAGGAAACCTAGAAATAAGCCTGAACCGTCCAATTTTTCCACCATTATGTCGAATACTTTTATGACCAAACAAGTAATTATTTCGTCAGTAAATGTTCTTTCTTTGATCGATACGGGAAGTGAAAGAAGTCTGTTAAAAGAAAGTATTTACCGCAAATTCCCAACGGTTTCGAACCTCGAACATTCAACAGTCACATTAACTGGATTAGGAAACACTATGATCAAACCCCTGGGTTTTTTCTCTACGGATGTTACGATTGATAATTTTAATTACACCACTAATGTTTATGTAGTACCCGATTATTCCATAACTTTTGATCTTATTATTGGTACAGATGTTATACAGCAGAGTATTTTAACAATTTCTCAAAATAATATTTCGATGCAAAAAATCAAGCAAAATGAAGATATGCCAAATAATTTTCTGATTAATGTTGCTTAAGTATTAGACGATAGTAATCTTGATTTATCTCATATTACCGATACAACTATACGTTCAAAAATTACGGAACTTATTCAAAATTATTCCCCCCGAAAAGTAAAGACTACCGATGTTACATTATCAATTCATTTGAAAGACGAAATTTTAAAATTCCATTCACATATTAAAATATAATTGGTCTGCCAAGTAGCATCTTGGTGAAAAACACCTCAAAACCTAATTTTAGCTGTTCACTTTTAGGTTTAACATTGCGTTTTCCCGCTCCCAGTCCTCTATATTTTCATACCTTTGGATGCAGAAAAGCATAGTAGTAAACTTGCAAGTCAACCTCTAAAATCAAGTTTTCAGGTGTTTTCCATCAAGAGATGACTTGTGAGGACAAGGAGGTGGAAGCACAGGCTATCACCTCATAGAGTTCACGACTAAAATTTCCGAATTAGTTAAAACTCGAGTTACATATTAAGACACAATCGGTGTGTCAAGTCATATCTTGGGAGAAAGCATCTAAAAACTCGATTTAAGCATTTCACTGATAGGTTTATCATTCGTTTTCCTGCTCCCAGCCTTCCTTGTTTTCATACTTTGGGTTTCAGGAAAACACAATGATAAACCTGCGAATAAACCGTTAAAATCGTGTTATCATGTGTCTTCTATTAATATGACTTGGCATACCGAATGCGTTTGATATCTGAATCGAATTTTAAATAATTCTAGAATTTCAACTGCGATTTCGATGGGGTTATTGTCTGTGGTGCTCCCTAACAGTTTGTTAAGGATTGTTAGTATTTTTATCTAAAAAAGAAAGAAAATCATGTACAGAAACATTGTTTACATTTCTCCTGACTTACCTGTGCTCGATTCCTGTAGTTTACTCATTACTTCCTGCTTACTAAACTGACCATAATTTATGTTCTATAATCATAGGACCTTAATAATTATTAAAAGAGATGAAGAAGAAAGGATTAGTTTGAACTTAAGATGTTCGTTGTGTGTCATAAATGTAAATTAAATACCGTAAAATTGTATGTAAAATTCAAATAACTTCCATAAATTCATTTTACACGTTTTATGAATCTTTTAAGAGGCAATAACTTAGTAACTCGACGTGCCATAATCAAAGCAAAGCGTTTCCATTTTATTATTCCATTTTATTATGTAAACTAAATGCTTGATAATAGTTTGTGCGATCGTGATTTTTAAGATAGTTTTAATAATTTAATTCTGAGAGCTATTTTACAGCATTATTTTATAACAGAATTAGTTTATTAAATAAAATGTTATCGGCTTCATGATTAAATTTGTTACCAATTTAAAAACTATTGATTAAATATTGTTATAAATTACTATTAGCTACAATAAAATATATCAGTATCTATAAACAAAGACCAACAAAGTACGAACAACATTTTTTAGACAGTTTCATAATTCAAGGATTACTCTACTTCTTATAATCTAAGCGTCTCTAACCATAAATATTTCAAGCTGTACTTTTTGTTTCCTCGATGTCTAAGAAACTATTTCTAACTTGATCAAAGGGATTCTTTATGGACTTTTTTCCACAAATAGAATTCTTTTGTAATAAGAAATAATGTTATCCAATATCAGCAAGATCTCTTTTGCAATAATATCTTAAATTGCAATAAAGCGTTCTTTCTTTTGTTGTTTTCTTTTAGGGAGGGGGTAAAATAAGATTTTTAATCGTCACCTTTAATTATTTTGTGCAATATTTTTAAAGTTTGCACAATTATTAATTCACTTTACTGTTTTTGACAAATTAAAAATAAAGTAACATTGTATAATCATCATTGCAAGTAATTAATATATAGATTTAAAAAGGCTGTGAATAATTTGATTTTTAATGTGAATAAAATACTAAGTGTCTTCTAAAGTCTTGGCGCAATTTCAAAATAACCTATTAACCTTAAAGTGAACATTACAAATTTACTGAAAAATTTTCTATATATGCCCAAGTTTACAACAAGATATTCAGAAGCATTCGTTTTATTTTCATTACTTCGTATGGGCAGCCACATGTCAACAAAGGTTCAGTGTCTGTACAATCCTGGCAAAAAAAAAAAAAAAAAAAAAAAAAAAAAAAAAGCACCCCCTACTAGTTCTGAAACTAATTATCATAGAGGAAAGTTATTGGTACCAATCGATTGGAAATAAAATCTATATTTAAAGGATACACATGAAAAATTGCTTAAGGGCCATCTACAAATCAAAACCACACTAAACTTTGTACATTTTTTTCCAGTTGAAACACTCAATTTTGACAATGTATTTTAAATCTCCGGTTCAAATATTGTCCTGAAATCAAATTTAAAATTATTTGTACGATAAATTGTTAGTTTATAAACATTGAAAATTTAAAGCTTCTAATGTTAAATTATATTTTCATATTTTTATTAATATCTCTTGAAATTATTATTCTTGTGGGATAAATTCGGGTGTGATTAAAACATTAAAAAATTTAAACATATGTACTTGGAATTTGTAAATATTTTTTTAAATATGAATTATGAAATTAATATTCGAAAAAAAATAGAAATGCAACCTACGCAGTTTAGACGGGTTTATATTTATTAAGTGCTGCTTAATGCGAATTCTCAATTTCAATTTTTTTCTTCTAAGTTGTTTTCAAATCTGCATTAAAAAAAGTCAAATTGATGGTTTAAGGGTCCGTTTTCGATGTGCTGAAAGTTAGTTTGAAAAACATATTTACTCATTTGATTGAAATATTTGGTGTTACAATCTCGAAACACATTCGGGGAGTGAAAAAGTCCTTTTGACAATAAATAATATAATAATAGAAGATACACAGTCTTTCTGTAGCAATTCAACAATCCAGTACCGTACTTCAATTTGCATGCAGCCCTTAAAATGTGATCATTTTAAAATAATTAATTCCTCAGCAATTTTCATGATAATTTGGATTTACAAGGCTGCCACAACCTCTATTTTATTTTCTAACTGACACTACTCTTTCAAATCAGTAATCGAAACACACAATTTGACGAAACTTTTAAAAGATAAGTACTTCAAAGTTTATGTTAGAATAATACTGGTGCGAACAGAATATAAAAAAAGTAATATATATATATATATAGTATATACATATATATTATATATATATATATATATATGCATATTATTTTACTGGCGGTAGTTTTGGGGATTAGGGGTCATGATCGGCGTAAATCTGTAAAACGTTTCAGAAATTTCAACATAGGAGAGATAGCAATATGTAATAGTTATTACGAAATGTACCTAATAGTCGCCTGTGGCAGCCTTTGATTTCAGCTAATTGAATGGTTTACAATTTATTTATGTGTCAAATTTGGTTACTGTTATTGCAAAAATCAAATTTTGGATACATTTGATATGTAGAGTTCATGGACCTCTGAGCAATTTTATGTACATCATTGACTTTAATCCAACCTTTAATTTTCTTCTACGATAATGTGCAGCAGAATTATTAGGTGGTGCTTATTTTTTTCCAAGACTGTACGTATATCTTTTAGAATGATTACTTTGGCAGGTATTCGGCGTTGCGTACATTTGTGGCGAACTCCGAAAACAAGTTTTGAGAAACAATAATTTAAGGTATTCCCTTATCATTACTGTCAATTTATCAGTTTTATTTTGAAAGCATCAGAGATGAACTAAAACTTTTGTAAAATATCGTCTTTTTTACTACACTTTTCTATGTTGCAGTAAGGTATAGAGCCATTTTGACTGTCAACGTAAAACTCTCTGTACAACTGGAAAAATGTCCCATTGAACATTTGAGAACATTTCAAGCAAAATCTGACACAATTACAATTAGTTCGTATTTTGTAATAAATTCATATAGACAGGGTGACAATTATTGAACTATATGAAAATAAACAGTCATAACTTCTGAATGGTGCGAGTGATGAAGTTGAAATTTCGTAGGTGGTCGAAGGACATAATGGGAATTAGTATGTATATGCGTACGCAACTTGGTTTTTTCGGTTATTTGCAAGTGAAAATATCACGGTGCAACGTACCTGAACGTACATAATTCGAGCATTTGAGAGACTGATAATCTGCATTTCGCGATTGAGAAGTCTCTCCGACCTCAACGGGTGACAGTGTGGTGTGCAATGTCTAATCATGGAATAATCGACCCCATATTTGTTGCTGGCTAGGTGACTACTGAGCGATATTTGAAAATTTTGGAAACTGCTTTCAACCCCATTAAGGCGCAACAGTAGTCACAGAAAAAGACCCGGATGATAATGTAAAGTTTATGGAAGCGTTCTTTTAAAAAATCTCGTTCAAATTTTAATATTTTTACATAATTGTTTTTTTTTTTTTTTGCATAGGATAGTTGAAGACGATCCACAATAGAATAGTTTTTACTTTTTCAATTTTGGTTTCAGATTAAAAAAATACTTTAATTTTCAAAACCGGTTTAAACCGGTTCTGAAATTGAATCTATTATAATATCAAAAATATATAAGCAAAATCGAAAAAGTAAAAACTAGGCCGGTTGTAGATCGTCCTCAGCTATCATATGAAAAAAAAAAAATTGTAAAAAAATTAAAATTTGAGCGAGATATTTGAAAAGAACTATAGACTTTACCTTATCATCCGGGTCTTTTTCTGTGACTATTGTGGGGCCTTAACCAAAGTGACCCTGATTTTGACAAGATGTGGTTCCTGCTCGAATCCTTCGGACCAAAAATTGCTTAATGTCCTAGAGGAGCACTTTCGGGACCGCATTCTAGCTTTGAGGTACCAAGTGGTCAGTGGAAGGGAATTCGCTTAGTCATCATATTCTCCAGATCTGAACACGTGTGACTAAATTTTATGGGGCTACATTAAAGAAAATGCGTACAGAAATAACCCCGAAATCATTTCTAAGCAGGAAACTGCCATTCAGGAGGTCATCGACAACGTCGATATTCAGACATTTCAGCGGGCTATGCTGAATTTTGCTATTCGTCTGCGCCACATCAAAGACAATGATGACGGCCATATCGAACATGTCATAACTTAATATTGATTACGTGTAGCGACCTTTACATGTTGAATTTAGTTTGTGCATTCAGTAGTTTTTAAATACTTTTGGGTTTTACTTCATATAGTTCAATAATTGTCAATTCCATAAAAAAATCCACTTTGCTACAATTCTGTCACTTTGTCGCATTCTTGAAAAGAACTTGTACAATCGTGATTATCAAGTTTGCTTGAATAATAAATTGTCTAATTGTCTTATTATGTTTTAAGGCTTTTTTTAATAAATGGAAAAATAGCAATTTCGACGATTAAAGCACAAAAGTCTACTAATAAATAGTCTACTAAAATATACCAGCATTGCTAAATAAATCCGCTATTAATTATTAATAGTCAAAAAAGAAATTTATCAATATCTGTTAAACCAAGAAAGTATGAGTATGACTTTGACCTTTACATATTTCAAGTGACTATTAGTTCTGCTCATTTTGGTGTCATTGATCATAAATGTTTCAATCTATATCATAATGTCATATATTTTTTTCTCTTTTGAGGAATTCTAAGAAAGTTTTTGATTCCTAACTTGCTGAAGGAGATTCTTTATTCACCTTAATTCGCAAGAAGATATTTAATATAACTGGAAAGAATGTTATCTAATATTAATTGTTTTATAGAAATATCTCATAGAAGTATTTTTTCCGATATAATTGTTTTCATTTTTTCATAAAACATAAAAGTTTCAATTCCCATTACGTTTCTTAAAGAAGTAAATATTTTACCTTCTAAAAAGCAGATTGATACTGGTTAAGCAGGCTACACCATAAAGCAATTAATATACAGAGTGTACCAAAAATATTTCTTAACCTCTGCACAACCAGATTTATCGTTGGTAGTACTTAAACAATGCTAAAAAAACTGTACTTATACGATGAACAGTTTACGAGAAAAATATGGAAAACAAAGTATGACGTTAAGCCAGTGCAAGGAAAAAACCATCATATTGAACGCATTAAAAGCAGTAATTGCACATTTGTTTGAATTTTTTTACTTATAATCTTATTATGTTCTTATGAAAAGTGCAGCGTCTCGCCTCGAATGTTCAAGTGACGCGCCCCTGTGTAATGTTAAAGATTTTAATAATTATTATTTTTTTTTATCGAAGTACGCATGCTGTAAATTTAAGTACCGTGCTTTAAATAGCACGGTATGATTTTTATTTTTATTTTATATGCACTATGAGACTTTATGTACAAAGTAAATATATATATATATATATATCTTCCTTCAAAATTATTAATTTAGCAAGAACTAGCACACCCCCCTCACAAAAGAAAACTCCCTTAAAATAAAAAATTCAACAATCAAAATACAAAAACAATAGACTTCAAGCATCGTCAGCGATGGGTTTTATTACACAAAAGGCAGCCAAGCATTCGAGTTTACAAACGAAATTTATTTAAGTGGCAGTGGGTTTCAGCCAGAATGGTGAATAGCAAAAAATCAGATGTTATATCACCCGATGGCTATAATTCACACGCTTCCCTACCGGTGGGGCAGTTTGTATTTTGATTGTTGAATTTTTAATTTTAAGGGAGTTTTGTTTTTTTGAGGGGGGTGTGCTAGTTCTTGCTAAATTAATAATTTTGAAGGTATATTTTCAATTTATGTGTTTTACTGCAGCATTTCGGCGCAATTCACATGAATGGATATTGTTTATTGTTGATTATTTTACATATTGGATATATATATATATACGATATTTCACCTGGAGTTACTCTACTTTAATTTTCACAAATAGGCAATTTTATTTACATTAGAACAAGCACAGAACGATGGAAATCGTACATAAATAGATAAAAACATCTTCTTGAAAGTTTTTGGATTTATAATAAACCAAACTATAAAGTCGTATACATTTATCGTACACTTTAAAACTTTGCACTGCACTACACATTTAATCATGTTTTAATGAGTTGAAAAGTTTAGAACCAGATCCAAATCGTTAACAAACTCTGAGATAAAGAGTTCATCAGCGACATGTAAACAAAAGAGAGAGTCAGTTGTCTTAAAATTAAAAATAAAATAAAAATAACACCTGCTGTTTTTAAAAAAACTTGATATTAACATTGCATGGATCTGTCGTCATTGTGAAAGCATCGGAAGATAGGGGGAATTGTTTGTCAGAAGCATTGGAGTCGGTAACTGTCACAATTCTGTCGAAAGAAAAAAATAATCGGTTCCACAAATCACAAAAGTAATGTTCACTTCATATATTTTTAGCAAGTGGCAGTACAGGTGGGCAAAAAGACCCTTAAAACTTAAAAAAAACCCCATAAAAATAGGAAAAATAAAAAGCGATTTGCTTGGTTTGCATCTATAGATGATGGGTATTTTTATAAGATAGGGAAAATATAACTCAAAAAGCACCGACATATGGCACTGATACAAACAAATTGATGCAAATTTGCAAATGAGGCGATAATAAGAAATTATGCTTCGAATTCGCAACTAGTTCACAGTTGTAAAACGTGTACATAAACAAGAATGCTGAGTATTTAGGATAAAGCTTTATTGTTGAAGTTGTTTCACGTGAATCAGGAAACAACTGCCACTGTTTTCATCAATTCGGAGTTCAGAATAATGTGAGGACTGAAAAATAACCTTTAACAGCAGCAGACTTCATAAACCCTTTAAGACCCGATGAGATTTATCCCTTGGAAGGACTTATTTAATTCGTCTTGCTGGTTGAAAATAAAACATGTACTATAAACGCTATCTCGGTACTTACGTATTAAAGCCACCGCAGCAGAAGTTGCGCTAATGCACCAATAAAGAACAATCTTGTTGTTCGCACGTGCACAAAAAATTGCGTCAAAATGAACAAAAAAAAAAAAAAAACACTAAAGCACTAAAAGAGTGCTAAAAAATGGCGTCGAAAGTGAGTAAAAAAAAGAAAGCACTAACAAGGAAGGTCTCCATACGGGCACACCCAGAAAAATCTGAAAAAATTACAGAATGTTCTTATCATATAGTTATATATGTTTATAAAAAAAAATTTCGGCGGAATCTCCTTATAACGTCCGCAAAAAAATAATAAAATTTCGTTTATTTGGCGATTTATCTCCGGTTGGTGAAAAAACGAAATTTTGAAAAATACGCTTTTACGCTTCGAATACTTTTTAAAGAAAAAAACTTTCTATGTTCAATTTACTTAAATAAGTTTAGTTTAAGTAATTTTAGTTTTGCATTTTTACTTTACTTTAAGTGTAATTTTGTCATATATGTTTATATGTACTTATAACAAAATGAAATTAATATATTTTATGATTTAAAACACAATTTAAATTGATTAAAATTGTTCCAAATTGAAAAATACACTGTTAAAAATCTGCTGCATTTTGTTGCAACGCACTCCATTGCTTGTATAGAAAACGGTTACTTGGCCGTGAAATGGAGCTTTCTCATTGGTTGGAATAGAGATATTATATACAAGCGGTGGAATGCGTTGCAACAAAATGCAGCAGATTTTTAACAGTGTATCACAAGGTCAATTCACCGTGCTATGGAGCATTCTCATTGGTCAGAAGAGAGATATTCTATAAAAGTAGTGGAGTGACGTTGCAGTAAATGCTGCAGATTTTTAACAGCGAAGTCAATTAAAATCAATTTTCAGATTCGTTAAAATCGTCTGCTTTTCGCGAGGAAATGCACTGCTCGCCAAATCCCGCGTCGCTTTCAGCTTTTCACGCCAATTATTCCAAACTATTTTATTTTTTTTACATATCTAATAATGTAATTCCGCCGCTAATTTTCACTGATCCTTTATTACCTACATGAGTAGTTTAATTCGTATTTTTTTCAAAAAATTCTGAGTATGCCCCCAATGGAGACCTTCCTTGTAAGAAAGCACAAACAACAAGATTGCTCTTTATTGGAGCATTACCGCAACTTCTGCTGCGGTGGCGTTAATACGTAAGTACCGCTATCTCTTAATAAAAAATTATTCTTGACTCTTTCATAAAACCAGAATGATCGTTTAATTTGGGTTTTTATTACAATGACTCACAGATAAAAAATTAAATGAGTGTCTAACCCACAAGATCGTGCGGGTTGGGTTTTTAAGGGTAAAACTTGTTCTGCGAATTGAAGAAACTGAAATGATGGAGCATCATAAACGAAAATGTTTAATTCGTACACGTTAACCGCGTATTTCAGTAGAAATGGAAGAGTTAGCATCCAATTAATTTGCAAGGAACAGAAGCGCTTTTAAAGCTTCCAGCCACTTGATTTACTATCACATGGCAATCCGGAATATTCTTCATGGAATATTCTATCTGTATCCATACAGATTAGTCATGGTATGAACAATTTCCAGCAGTTATATCATGGAAACAAGCATTGCAAGGTGGACAAAATCAAATATAATTTCAAAATCGAATATAATTCTACATCGAACTTCCATGTCTGTTGGACATATGATGCTCCTTTTTTACTTCATAGCAATGTCAATATCCATAATTTGGGCATCTGGGCGTCATCTAGTCCACCGTGAGTACATCCAGAAACCATTGCATTCCACAAAAGTGCTTCTGTTTAAGAAGATCGAGCGAAATTTGCATGAAAGAAATGCGCTTTCTACGGCCAAGTTTATGCAAGATGGAGTACGTAGTCACATTTCTACTCCTGTCAAGAAATTTTCGATATAGACGTTGAGAGAAGAAAAAATCATTAACAAGAGTTGTAGGTTCCCAAAGTTTCCCCGGTCTTCAGATTAGAAATCAGCAGACTTCTGAGGATACTTGAAATTTTTGGTGTATTGTAAATGTGTGCCCATGCAATCTTGTCGTTATAGTTCAAGAGTTGACAGCACAAAAACCGAAGTTATCGAGCATAAAAAAAAAAAAAAAAAAAAAAAAAAAAAAAAAAAAAAAACTTAATTTTATGGACGATTAGTAATAGGAGAATCTAATGATTCATGTGTGCCGGAAGCAAAGCGTTGCACAAGCGAAAAATTAATACCATTAGTGGTTTTCTTGTAGACTTATAATTGTGTTTGCCATACAATCATTTCATACATTTGATTGTATGGCAAACACGAAGATAGGCCTTGGAGTATGCCAAGCCTACGAGTATACCAAAATAAAGTTTTATTTCTTGTGCTCGATACTTTAGCTTTTTGTGCTGTCGGCTCTTGGACTATAACTTTGATATTACAGCGGAAGAGTAAGTAGTTTTATATAGATAGAGCTATATGAATATAAATAAAGGCACTCATTAGACACAAAATCTATTTATAATTTTCATGAGAAGTCTAGGTGAAGCATATAAGTTTGGAGATGCTTGCCTTCTTTCGGTAAGAGACATATTCTTCTTATAGTTTTACATTTTGTGATCGTACAAGACGCATACGTATACATTGTATGTTAAACGAATTACTTTGTCGGTCAAAGAAGTGAAATTTAGCATCTTTTCTAAACAAATCTGTTAAATTTTTAGCTATTAAAAATAATTTTGAATAAAAATATGAAATTGTGAAGTTAAGCAAAAAATGTACGTCTCTAATAGGCATTCATTTATTAATGAACTTACGGAAATTATATTTATGAAACACTAGTAATGAATCGAAGAGATTAAAAGGCCTAAACAAGAACTCAATATGACCAATATGTCTAACAAAAATTGTATGTTTTCGTCTATTTGTCAAGGGAAAAATCATTTTTAAGGTTAAGAGTCATATTTTTGAAGAAATCGCAAGTAATCAGTAATGCTAGTAATTTATGGGAAATGGAAATGTTATTTATATGCTTTACAATTTCATTTGCGGCAATGAAAACACAGTCGAAAGAAACCGTCTTTTTGCTTCATAAGAACAATAGATGAAGAAATTTAGAATCTTTTCTTTATTGCGTTATTCATTTTTCTAACGAGTCGTAAAATTTGTTTTTACCCAAAATCTTTTACCACTGGCGCCAACCGTTGAGCGGTAAGCGGGGAGGAGGCATTTTATCTTTCATATGAATAGTGAGTTTGATGTCAGTTGTTTTTATTTTTAGAGAAAAATTAGTTTTGAATAAGATGTAAAATTGTGTTGAAAGTTTCTGTAGAGAGATACATCAAGATTAGATTCATATAAAAAATGACTTGCAATAATAAAAATATTTATCAGGCATATTTTAAATTTTCAGATTTTTTTTGCATAGAACTTTCTTTCTAGAACATCCTTTCTAGAACTTGATAAAATATTTTGATACATGGAATCATTATCAATAATAAAGTCCAAACATAGAAAATATGTACTACTAATGCAAAAAATAGTTTTATAAATAAAATTATCAGTGACCAGTCACAACCAAAACCGACAGATTTGCTCGCGTAATAGTTCAAATATTTCAACTGACATTTGTATGCCCATTTGTATTAGAAGAAATTTTACTGCCACATATAATTCTAAAATGAGTTTTATAATAAAGTGAAGAACTTATATTAATTCTGAATATAAATGGCGATTTAAAATTGTATTTGAAGCTTTTTTACGTTGTTTTAGTTTTTATTTGAAGATTTCCATTTTTGCAAACTGTTCATAGCAAGCACTTACACATTAAAGGTAACTATGACAGTCTCTTACAAGTTTATGATAAGAGCAACTTTTTATTGAAAAAAAGAATTAAAACGAAAAGAAAAAAAGGGGGGGGGTGGAGTGAAAGATTTAAAAAATCTGTAACTTCGTGAATTCTTAAGATATCAAATTCGATTAAGTTTATTAGGCATCTTCTCAATAACATCAATAAAATTTATACAAACAAGTTTTTGCTAGGACCAATTCTTATAGTAAAATAAATTAAGTTAAAAAGGAGTTGAAGAAAAAAATCTTAGATCCAAACTACTTATACTACTCTCATTTTTAAATTTATTTTGATCCCAAACATTTGAGATCAGGTTCTTATTTTGTCAGGTTTTGTTATTTAGGAACTATATAATGTGACGCATTGGTTAATTATGTGACAAAGGCAGGATATATTTTTTTAAAATGCTGTCAAAGACGGCATTTGTAACAGAATTTTCCGAAGCGATCGAGAATGAAAAATTGTGGAAGTATTTAAATAACAAATTGTTCATTTTCCGACTCTTTTTTAAGTCCATTTTTGTTTTCCAACGCTTTCAGTTGACAGTTTCTTTTTTATAGGAACTGTATAATGTGCCGTATTGGTTAGTTTTTTAATAAATGAAAAATATATTTAAAAAAAAAAGCTGTTAAAGTGGGCATTTCGAACTAATTTTCCCGCGATGACCGTGATTGATGAATTGAAGATATTTTAAAATAACAAATTGCTCATTTTCTGACTCATTTTTAAGTTCATTTTTGTTCTCAAACGCATTCAACTGACAGGTTGTCTTATTTAAGAATTATATAATGCCGCATGTTGGTTGATGTACACAAAAATTAAAGAGGATAATTTTTTTTATCAAGCACTAACTTAATCTGAAGTTTGATGAAAATCCATGCATTAGTTCTTGTGATATATTTAGTGCAAAATCGTGAAAAATGCAGCATATTAGTGGCATCTGTAGGGCGAATTACACCAAAATCAAAAAACACTTAATCTATATCAGGGACTAACTGTATTTGAAGTTTAAGAAAATTTCGTGCATTAGTTCTTGAGATAGAGCTATTGCGATAATCAGAAATAATACATCATGGCATCGCCACCTGTTGAGTGATTTGCACCAAAACGTAATTAGCATAATGTTATATTAACTGCTAAATGCTTACTAAATATAAAGTTTAAAGAGAATCCAGGCACAGATCTTGAAATATGGCTATTGTGGTAATTATGATTAATGCTGCATAGCAGCGACATCTGTTGAGCGGTATCCACCATAAACTTATCAGATCTAGTTTATATCAAGATCTAACAGAATCGAAAGTTCTGTGGAAATGCATGGAATAGTTCTTGATATATGGCAATTGTGGAAGTTGTGAATAATGCAGAATAATAGCTCCATCTTTTGAGCGCTATACACCAAAAACTAATCAGATCTAGTTTCACCAATGTCTAACAGAGCCTAAAACTTTATAAAATTCCGCGCATTATTTCTTGAGATAGAGGGCCAATACAATTTTTGTTACATACAGACAAGCTGACAGATAGACTGACAGGCTGACAAACAGACATTTTGTAAAGAACATGTGTTTGGAGTTGTCCGATCCCTGAAACGCGTAAATCCATCGAAAACGAGATTTCGAAAATTTTTACGAATCCAATACTTTCCTCTTGTAAAGATGGACGAAAATAAAAACCATGCGCGTAAACTGGGGAGGGGGGGGTGCCCTGGGTGCGCTCGGCGGGGGGGTCCCCGCTCGCGCAGACCCAAAATAATAATTTTAAAAATTCAAAATTTACAAAAAAAAAAAAAAAAAAAAAAAAAAAAATGAAAGCCAAGTTAGTTTAACTAGTTAATCAAAACAAGCAGTATGTTTTGAAATGTGATAAAAAAGAGACCCACTATATTATTTTTTTTAAAGAAAATTATTTCGTTCATCTTTTTTAAAACTAGAATATTTACTAGAATATGTATTAGTCACAGTAAGTTTGTTTTATAATCCCATTTTGATGTATTTAAAATTTGTTTATAAGATTTTTTTTTTAGCTGTTTTTTCTTATGCATGTTTTTGCAATTCCATAAGAAATTAGCGTAAATTCTCGACAAGGATAGAAACTATTTATATCTTTGCTTTTGTAATCTAAAGTCTAGTTAGGAGAAAAAAAATAATAACTGAAAGGAAATAGAAATGTGAAACGATAATTCCACCATGTGATAGCCTGGAGAACGGAGGATTGTATAGAGATGAGACGGGCCAAGCCCGAACCCAAAAGCCCGAGGCGGGCTCGGCCTCTTTATTTCTGAAACAGGAAAATTATTTATTCACGTATAGAAAAGATTGAAAGAACTTTTCCCCCTTTAAAATGATGTATTGTTTTTCAAGTCATTTCAGTGCTATTTTTTATCAAAATGAAAACGATACTAGAAATTGTGTTTTTGTATTTTATAGTTGATTGCTGCTCCAAAAAAGAATTTATGATGTTTGGGGATTTATGTCTATTGCATTTCCGGCGACGATCTATTAAAATGGCGCCAATCAAAATATGCAAAAACAATAAATAAGCTTCTAGTTGGATTTTCGTTTATTGCACAGGATATTTTTTAATTCGATCTTTTATTTATCATTTATTTATTTATTTAGTTATGTAACATTTAGAGAATGATTTTTTCATTTTTATGCTTCAGCTTTGTAAATTTGTTTAATTGTGCACGAATTATAATCATTCTTTATATGAAAACAGCATCGTGATTATTTTTTCTGTTTTTCATCATGATATCTGCTGATGCTGAGAATTTCCCCTCGTAAGTAAACATATTTTCCATGTTGTTAAATGTTCATAAATTCCATGTTAAAAAATCAATCAAAATCGACCAGTGTTTCTTCTTTTCCTATAAAAGTACCGGACCTTTAAAAAATTTTTACTAATGTTTCAGTTTGCGTTGATTTTCAGGTTTACGTCAATCACGGGAATTGTTATCAGAAATAAACTGATTATAGCTAAAAATGTACACATTTTATAGGAAATTGAAAACGTTGTTCGATTCTTCAGCATACAAATAGTATTTTCTGATAGTTTCATCCATTTACTCAATATACTACTTAATACGTGCATCAAACTTTCCTGTTAAAGGACAAAAAATATGGGAATCCTTTTAAATATGAAGTAGGGGGAACAGGGACACATTGATACACCACCTCTACTGTTCACAGGGACATTACAGAAAGTTTCACAACAATTCCAAAAGGTGATGCTAGTGCACTCAACTACATACAGGAAGTATGTAACAGAATTATTCAGTTGTTTGAGAAACGGGATGGGTGATTTATTGTTTTTGTAGGTCAAAAGTAAATTTGAGTTGTACAATTGAAATGGTATTATACAACTGTTCAACTGTTTTCAACCGAAAAGAATACTCTCCCTGGCAGGTAAAGCTACTCCTTATCAGTTCCTCATTCTTTTTTATTAGATAAATTATGAAACATTGGATTTGAGGCTCATTTTATTCAAAATGGCTGTATGGGGCACATTGATACAGTCAATGTCGGGGCACATTGATACAACCCAAATCCTTTTCTAGGTCATTTTTTCATAACCTTTTAATATTTTTTTTTACAATTCACTCCTTAATCCAACCATTTTTCGCCAAAAATTTCTAATATTAGTTTTTATTGAAGTGAAATAGCTCTAATTTCTTTATATTAGAACATTTTATAGTATTTTTGCAAAGGGAAGACGTACGAACTTACCCAACGTCTAGTGCTAGTAGAACTAACAAAAGAAAAGGACGGCAGCCTGGAAAATCTCAAATTTATATCGATTTTCCAGAGAAAAATGTATTTTCGACATGAGAAATGTTAAGTAAGAGAAACAAGCTGCAGAACATTACAGGATAATTATATTCTAAACAGAATTTTTAATATAATTATCCTTTGTTTTCTGTTTATAAACCGATTTATAAACAGAAAACCTGGTAATTTTTTCATCTTTCCTAAGAAAGAAGATAATGCTGGGGTTGAAGTGCCAGATATGACAAATTTACCACAGCCGACAATTAGGCCAGTCAAATTGTCATAAATAGATGCAAAAATTCTGCTAGAAGATTTTATGTTTTTAAACTGTTTCGGGGGATGCTAGTAACAAAAATTAATGGTTTTCCAACAAAACATAGTGAGGCTAAATTTTGTGAAGCCAAAAAACCACAAAATTTTCGGACTTTTTTCAGTTTTTTGCCAATAACTCAAAAATTAAAATTTTTTTTCGTAACATACTTAGTTACAAAAAGAAAGCGCATTAAATTTTCTATAAATTTCATTATAAAACTGTTTTTCTAAAGCGATTATTAAGCGCGCCGCAGCTTTCTAAAAGTGACTCTTTTTTTCTAACTTTTTGGAAAAATTGCAAAAATGAAAATTTGACGCAATTTTTCATTATTTTATCCTCTTTAAAGTAAGTTATTTAAATTATAGGTATTTGCATGATAACAATCATGATGAATTACAACGGTAACATTGTAAAAATTAAGAACATTGTAACTTTCTTTGTATCAAGAGCTTTAGTGGAGAAGATTAACATTAGGTATTTAACTGATTGTAAGTAAAAAATACTTACGGTGACATTTTTATATCCCCTCCTTCGTCGTTAACATTTTCGTAGTTCATCCCATTACATATTTTATAAATTGTCGAGCATTTTAGTCTTAATTTATGAAAAGAACATGCTTTGCTGCACCCTTTTTTACAGCCTTTATTACACAGCATGGAGCAAGGATTCAGGTGCCGGGTCTTGGCACATTTGAACTGGCTGAAAGAGATCGTCCGACCTGTGTGCCCACCTCCATTCTTCAGGAGATATGTTGATTCCTAGCTTAGCTTGTACCTGATGATAACACCGGAGAAAATGATGCTGCGCAGCTTCTTGTGTTGGTGATAGTCTTGCAAGATGAATTTTGCTTTTTGTCCCAGAATTAGCAAATAGCTGAAACCTTAAGGTGTTCAATTTCTGTGATGTATCTATCCATTCACTGTATAGTGCAACATGGGATTTTTCTCCAACCTTGACAATTTCTTGACGGGTAGAACCTAATTTATTGAACACGCAGGCTGTTTCTCCAAGCTGATGTTGCGGATGTTGTATCGCATCCGCTGATTGCATGAGGGAAAAGAACATTGTTGTAACTGAATTTGAACGACATGGTTGAAAACCATTTGGTTTCGGTTTCGATGTTACCTCTTCCTGGCTTTTGGAAAAATAGATTTTTGTGCTGATAGCTTAAGCTAGTCATGATCACGAGAAGGTTAATATTTTCTCCGACCATTACGACGCTTTCAAAAGATTCGGTTCTTTAAATGGCTGAGATAACTATCATGACATCAACTTCTTCTTTTGCCTGCTCAACTTGAATTCTGTTATTTTGAAATTTTTAATTTGTTTTAAGCAATGAAATGAAGAAGCTCTTGTGTATGTCATTGGCTTCATCAACGGATGTTGCGAGTCGACGAACTCTTTTCTCTCCACTTGTTACAGATTGATCTAGTTTTACGCGACAAAAACTATGATACCATGCATTTGCAAGTCAGGTTCGCATCTGCTAATCAGATTCGTGCTGAATACGTTCAATTACTTTTTGGGACCATTCATCCCCACGTTTTTCTGAAGCTTTCAAAAATGTAATTTTCGCTTCTAACATCATAATTTTGTAAATCAAATTTCTCTTTGCGTAGAGCTTTTTTTATTGTTTTTCGTTAAAGTCACCGGGATTACCTTTTTTACATAAGAAGCAATTATCTTGAAACTTGAAAAAAGTGCTCGATCTGAGGGACAAACTATAGTCTGTGTAGAATCCTTGACCCGACGAACATATGCTGCTATCATTCTCTCATTCGCATATTTTTTCGGCAATCATCCTGCATTCTAACTTCCTTGCTACTTTCCAAAAAACTGATGAATATTACTTTTGATGAATATTACTTTGACGCTGAACGCTATGTTCAAAGTGCTTGGCAAGTCCTTTCTGGCTCACAATGCGAGTATCACTGTTTGAAGTCGTTTGGCAAATGAAACACAATTTTGGGTAGAGCTCACTCATTGTTCATTACTGCACGAGAAGAGATACAATAAACCAAATAGCAGCATATTAGAAGAGTATGTCTCTATAAAAGAACACTTGCATCTAAATGAAAACGGCTCGGAAAAGTCAAGTGGCCGCAATCTTCCATCTACATTCGCTTTTTTATTCCTGGCTCTCCCTCCCTTTGTAATTATTTTTCTTATAGGGTTTCTAGAATTTGTGTTTCTTCTGCCTTCCTTTCTTAAAACTTTCATTTCTCATCCATCAATAGGTATATTTAATTTTCATTGTTAGTGATGAAAAAAAGTTTTTGGGGATGAGTAGCGAAAAATAGGTCACGTTTGTAAAGTTTAAAAAAAGTGACATTTTCAAAAAATCATAGCGCGCTTAGTAATAGGTTTAGAAAAATGTTGTTTAAATTTTTGTAACAAAATTTATAGAGAATTTAATGTTATTTCTTTTTGTAACTAAGTATGTTACGAAAAAAAATTTTAATTTTTGAGTTATTGGCAAAAAACTGAAAAAAGTCCGAAAATTTTGTGGTTTTTTGGCTTCACAAAATTTAGCCTCACTATGTTTTGTTGGAAAACCATTAATTTTTGTTACTAGCATCCCCATAAACATTTTAAAAACATAAAATCTTCTAGCAGAATTTTTGCATCTATTGACCCTTTTTTCTGACAATTTGACTGGCCTAAATCAGACAAGGAACAGCTAGAACATCAGGACAAAATACATTTCATTTTGATTGCTTTAATATAGCTTACAAATAAAGTGTGGGTGATTTAAATTTTTATGAATAATTTAAAATGGTTTGCTAACTATTTTTCTATGAAAAATATGCATTGGTGTCACTTTGTCTCCATTTTTCCCAGACGTATCAAAGTGCCCCATGAGGTGTATCAATCTGCCCCGGGGATGGGGTACATTGATACAAATGACTTTTTTTGATTTTTTTAAAATTACATGCAAAAATAATATATGAAACAACTATTGTACATTTTTATAACACACTACGCTGGTTTTGCTGACACCACATAGAAAAATAACTTTAAATTTCTGCTTTCTGGACAGCAAAAAAACTTAGAAAAAAGTTGTATCAATGTGCCCCAGTTCCCACTACGTATACCAAATTGCTCTTTTCATAAGATTGAATTTAATTTTTTATTTGACAGCAAATTTTGTGTAACAAATTTTTTAAAATGAGTTATCACATTTGAAATAATTTTTAAATACAATGCAATTTTTTTTCGTATTGGACTCGGGCGGGCTCGGGCTCTGATGACAAAAAATTTTTCGGGCTCGGATTCAAATTCGTCGGTCTCGGGTGGAACCGGGCTCCGAAAAACAATTCCAAACTCATCTCTAGTACAAATCTGCTTCCTTTGAAAAAGAGAAATAATGCTACGCAAAATTCAAATTAATATGGAGATTGGTTGGTTGGTTAAATTTCGTTTTTTGCGGCCATATGTTGAAATTCGTAAAAAGAACATGTTATAGAGATGAGACGAACTCATTTTTTTAAATCGGAAAATTTTATTTATTCATGTGTAAAAAAGATTGAAAGATCTCTTTTCCACTTTAAATTGCGTACTTGTTCCTTATACAAATTATTTTAACGCTACTTTGATAAAAATGACGGTATGGATATCTTTGTTTTATATCTTTCATGTTTATCTATGTTTATATATGTTTTTCTTATCCATTAGATTTAGTTTTGCACCACTTCTCATCCTTTTTTATGCAATAAAAAATTGCGTTTGGGTCCTTTTAAAAGAAGCACCACACAATTATACCTTCCGCAATTAAAAACCTGTCTAAAATGGAAATTCGATCAATTTTATGAGGTTCCGATTTATTAGGTTTTACTATATAAGATATTCTTTATACCCAACGTGTTCAGGTTAAAAAATTTGGGCACCCCCCCCCCTCGTTTAAAAGGCTGGTTACGCCTATGAAAACACATGTAAAAAGTCTTTCTGCTAATTTTTATTAATTAATTATAATTCTTTATTATTTAATGTATTATGTAGCATACAGTGAATGTATATATGTAAATGTACATTGAATTTCAGACATAGAAATACATACAACTGCCATTATATATAGATACATTATATATTATTGCAACAATCGATTATCCCGAAGGACCGATTAAGTTTTCACGGATGTTAAAACAGGATATAATTCCAAATAGATTGCAGACTTCTAAGTATGTCGGTTTGTTATGATACAGACTTCCATATCACTGATATTTACTGCATTAATATGTACTGTAAATGAAGAGACACTAATTTCCGATGGGATATTGCGTTGCAGTAGTGTTAATTATATCAATCTAATTCAGTTTTATACTACAGAACAAATAATTACACTTCTCATTATAACGTAGTTATATATTAATGCTTTAATTTTCTTTTTTCATCCCCTTCCCAAATTTAACTTTTATTGTACACAGAAAAAGCCGTTTCAATATAAATCATTTTTATTTTATTTTATTAAATATAATGATGCTACTAATTTATTACCTGTCAAATTCACTAAATAATTAACTGATACTAGATAACAAAATACATTAAAAAAATCATTTTCAGTTAAACTTCTTTTTTTTGTTGTTGTTTAATTGCAGACATTCTGTCCAGAGTTTAAATTAACGTTTGATTTATATTTTATGATTAAAGGCGGAAATCTAGTTATAGCTCTTAAATTACTTGAATAAATGCAATAGCAGGGATAATTTTCTAAAATAATGTAAACAGTCATCTTTATTATGTAGTCTTTATGGAGTCATCCTTGATAGGGTTGTTATATTAAAATACTGATTAATTTGGTGAATGGCACCCCTTCTCGTAGGTCATCTAAATTTAAATAATTCGATTGACTTTTCATTTAACGGATATTTACTCTTTGTTTTATTGGCTTTTTTTCAACTCGCCATGGCTGACATTTTGATGTTTTTGGCATATAGAGGTACTTCTGTTTGTCGTCACTTCTGCTCAGACTGCTGTTCTAGTAACATGTCAGAGATTTCACGGGGCCATCCCGATCTTTGTGAAAGTAGTTCTTTTGTATTTGTTAATGATGTTCTAATAACTTGCATTAAAGTCTTAATTTTTAATGGATTTAATATCTTTTCACCGTTGTCTCAGTTCCACAGGATTGCGAGCCCTTTCGTTTTTGCGGAGCAACTAACCTGTAATGTGCAGCCGCTGTACTCATCACGTTTCCGCCCTAAGTTACCCTATATAATATTGGGGCCTTCAAAATCAAAATTGGAACGGAACTGATGCAGAATTTTGTGGGATGGCCCCCGTTCGTAAAATGTATTACGATTTTGTTTTATGCTACACTGTACTTCGAATTTTCGTCACCTGCTCCCATTATCTTACTATTAAATGTACTCTATTCAAGTATTCGCTTTTGTAACAGACTATGGACTAATTATTCATCACTGTGCTCTCTTACACTGAGTTTGGTATAACATTTCAAGAGCGGATTTTTCTTCTTCGGGCGTTGCATCTCTGTGCATGTGGTGTTCCGTCTTAGACAGTGAAATTCTTAACTGCGCCTGCTGCCTTGGATCTTTAGGACCCTTCACCCAACAAGTGAGGTTCTGTCGTCGCTACGTTTCTCTGAGTAGACCGACCGGAGGGTGTAATTTCGTCATGACTGTGCACCGATGTTTCGAAAGTCGAGATTCGTCGTTGTTGTGTGAGTTCGACCAGCAGTGAAATACGCTCAACGGTGCAGGGTCTCGAAGTTGTGTGATGGTGTGTTTTTGTTTTTTTTTCTTCGTTTTAATACGTTTTGGTGGGTGTTTTTTTTTTATTGTCACCAACTAGTGTATGATGTTACAAGGGGGAGAAGAAAAGAAAGTTCCCAAATTTTTTCATGGATGGCGAGTGCTTTTTTTATTGTCGCCAACATTAGTCAAAGATAATTTATTTTCTTGCATATTTGACATATAGAAAAGACTAAGATAGTATTAATGTGTTCTTCCATGTACTTGAAATAGTGATTTGAAAAAAATCTTGATCATCGAGTAATCTTTAGATAATTTGTTTTTGATGTATAATATAGGAAATCCAAACAAAACTATAGTTTTTTTATTTATTTGGTTAGTCAGTGAATGTTTTTTTTTAAGATAAAACAATGCATAGGTATGATAAGATATATGTTTCCAAAGTAAGTGATTATTTTTATATTGTGTATATCTTTTCATTGAATTCATTTGATATTTTCCAATTGACATATATTGAACTATTTATGTGTTATAATTATACCATTTAATTTAACAGTTTTTTTTTTTTTTTTTTAAAGTGTTTGAGTGTATATTATAGTGTGTTATTTTGAAAATAATGGACTCTCAAAATTTTAATTTTAGTGTAGATGCATTTGAGGGAGATCCTGCCCTCATCGAGTATTTTTTTGATCAAGTGTCAGCCTATGGCAGGATAAAAAAATTGGATGAAGAGGCACTGGTCCTGTTTTTAAAGTCTAAATTTAAAGGTCCTGCGCGAAAATATTTAATTGAAAATCCCATTTTATATAAAGCAACTAGTTTTGATTTCATTGGGAAGGCATTTAAAAAATTCTTTTCTATGAGTTCTAACGCATCTTCTCTAAACGATTTGAATAATTTAGCACTTTTACCCCATGAAAATATTAGAAACTTTGCTCACAGATTAAATGTGCTCGTAACAAAGGTTTATCCGGATATTTCGGACAAAACTGCAACGGATAACATAAAATTTGTTAAATTATTGGCATGTTTGCCCTCGGCAATAAAAATTAAGATTCAAGAAGAAAATATTAAGGATTATGAGAAAGCAGTTGAAAGAGCCCAAACCTTGCAAGACATTTTTAGTCAGGATCAAATTCTCACTAATAGTACTAATACTACTTCTTACCAGGCAACTGATGACATACAAACTAAACTATTAGAATTATCAGAAAAAATAAATACATTAAGTTTTTCTAATACATCATCACAAGAACACAAACAATTGCCTGAGATTAGTCAACAAGTGCATAGAAAGTCGCAAGAGTTTAAGAAAAATTACAAAGCTCGTAATACTTATCATGCACCCCCCAGGTATCAAAATTTTCAAAGAAATAATAATACACGTTGCCAAGCTGTTTTCGTTTTGGCCATGTGGCCACCAATTGTTTTAAGTGGCAACGTGCTAGCACAAGACAATCTCAACAACAAAATTATAATTATAAACAATATGATAATTTTAGAGACCATGATTTAAACTCGAAGTGAGATGCAATAGCGCTGATGATATTGCATCTCAACAAATGAAAGACAGGTCAGCAACAAATGAACAAATATTTTTTCACACAAATTGTCAGGATCTACCAAAATTATCGGCAAAATGAATAGTCAATTCTATTTCCTCTCAAACAGATTCAACGATATGTATCTCAAACAATTGCGCAACTCAGACAGAGAGTGATATATTTGAGCATGTATTCAATGTTAACAGAGACTCACCGACACTTCCTCTTGTTAAAGCTTCTATTGCTAAGGAAAATGCGTTTTTATTATTGGACACTGGAAGCAGTACTTCGTTAATTTCATTAAAGCTTTTTGAAAGTCTTAAACATAAATTAAAATATAAACGTTTAGGTTCTAATGTTACATTGACAACGGTTAACTCTGAGTTGAAATTTACTGCATGTATCCGTTTTTCTTTTAAAATTAATCATAAATTCTTTTCTCATTGTTTCTATGTCGTAGATATACCACAATCATACAAATTTGATGGAATTTTAGGATTGGATTTTTTACAACGATACAACATCACATTAGATTTGTCGAACAAAATTATGCAACTTAATGACTTGCATATACCGTTCATGTGTATAGAATCAAATGAAACATCACCAGAATGTCATAATATATCAGTAGACACTCATATTATTGAAAATGTAATTTTAAAGAGGAAACTTATGTTACAACCGGATGAAGTCAAATGTATCACTGTTAAAACTAATAACATATTACAAGAGACTCCATATTTATTCCAAAGTAATGCCTTTTCCAAGGATATTCTTGTTTTTGACTCAATTATTCAGGTACAAAACAAAAAAAGTGATAAAGGGAATAAAAACGAACACGTGTCTGATGAATTTAACATATATGCAAAAAACATTTCTAAAAAATATATTCATTTGAACAAAAACACAAACATTGGATGTATTACTCAAGTTGAGGAAATATTTGATAAAGTTGATGAATTTGAGAAAATTAATGAGGAATTTAAGAAGGATTCTCAATTATTTATTAATTTTATTCAGGCTTCTCAAGAAATACTTCAACAGAGAAAATTAGATCTATCTTCATCGGACTTTAAACTAAATCATCTTGATAAACAAAAGGCGGAAAAGCTAAACAAATTACTGTTAGATCACTATGCTGTTTTTTCTAAGAGTATGAAAACATTAGGACATACTGACAAATTCAAGCCTAACTTAAAGTTTATCAATGACTTTCCTATAAAGACTCTACCTTTTCCGTTTCCTCAGGCCCTTCAGCATGAAGCCCAGTCACAAATTAATCAATTAGTAGAGGCTGGAATTATTGAGCGAAGTTGTTCAGAGTGGGCATGTCACATCCTTTTGGTTAAAAAGAAACCAGATGGGTCCGGAAAACAAAAATATAGACTTGCGCTTGATTTAAGAATGCTAAATACCATTATACAAGGTTCTTCATACCCACTTCCCAAAATACAGACCATAATTTCAAATCTTTCTAAATATAAATTCTTTACGTCTTTAGATTTCCAACAGGCATACCATCAGATTGATCTCCCAAAAGAATATCAAGAAAGACTTACGTTTTGCAGTACGTTTGGATCATATAAATTTAAACGTTTATGTTTTGGCTTAAAAAATGCTAGCGCTTATTTTCAAACTTTAATGGACATGCTGGTTGATGAAATGCAAGTTGAAGGTATACATGTATACCAAGATGATCTCATTTTTGGGTCTAATTCTTTTGAAGAAACTTGTGAAAAATTAGAAAAAATTCTTCAAATTTTAAAGAAATATAACCTTACATTATCACCATCTAAATGTTCATTTCACAATTCTGCTGTAGACTATCTTGGTTTTCATATTGAAAACCACTCTATATCCCCTGTGAGTTCTAATATTCAAAAAATTAAATCGTTTCCCGTTCCAACTACTAAAAAACTAGTAAAAGGTTTTGTTGGTTTGGCGACTTTTTACAAAAGTTTAATTCCATCCTTTTCCGAGCTCATACAACCACTTATTGATTTAACTAAGCCTAGTACGACATTTAAATGGACTGATTTTCATCAGAAGATTTCAATGACATTCAAAAAATTTTCTTTCAACCTCCAATGGTTAGACTACCTGACTGGAATAAGACTTTTTATGTAAACACTGATGCCTCGGTTACGGCAATTTCAGGTGCTTTGCTTCAAAAACATAATGATCAATTATTGCCTGTTGCTTATTTTTCCAAATCACTTAAACCATCTGAGCGAAAATATCCTGCTTTAAAATTGGAGCTGATGGCCATCGTTAAATCCATTAATGCTTTTAATTATTATCTTTTCAATCGAGAATTTGTGGTTCTTTCGGACAGTGCACCTTTGCAAAAATATAAAAAGATTTCTAATCCTGCTGATATTATTACTCGATGGCTTATGCATCTTTCAAAATATACTTTCACATTTCAACATATTCCAGGTTCCAAAAATGTATTGGCAGATTATTTGTCTAGATGTAATTTCAATGAAAACAATATTGAAACTTTAAATTCTAACCCTCAACTTATTCACGAAGTAGATCAGGCTTTGCCTATAATTGAAAATGACACTGATGAAGGTGATGTGCAACAAAAAATAGTCAATTGTTTAGTGACAGGTAATTCTAAGAAAAAAGACCCTCTTCTTGAGATATCGAATGAAACTTTTGTACAAGAACAATCGAGCGACCCACATTTAGCTAGTATCTACAATGAAATTCTTCAGAATGGATCATGTAAAAAATTTCCATCTTATTTTATCCATCCAGATTCTAAGGTACTTATGCTAAAGAAAAGCAATGCTGCTAATAATACTTATTCATACGTTATTATTGTTCCAGATTCTCTTAAGCCTAAAGTATTAACTATTTCACATTTCTCTCATTTTGGATTACATAAAACATATGATTTTCTTTCATCTCGTTACTGCTGGAAAGGTATGTACAGAGATACGTTAAATTTTGTTTCTTCTTGTGTCAAATGTTTACAAACTAAACATCACAGGACACCTAATGCACCTCTCCAAAAGACATATATACCTAAGTGTCCTTCTAATACTATTTCAATGGATTTGGTAGATCCTTTTCCTAATGGTCAATCTATCTTAACTGTCATTGATCACTTTTCACGACATATAGAATTATATCCGCTATACAGTACTACTGCACCTAAAATTGCTAAGTGTTTATTTTCTTATATAACTACTTTTGGTCGTCCTTACAGAATTTTGTCAGATTTGGGTAGTCAATTTACATCACAAGTCTATGAATTACTTAATGATACTTTGGGTATTAAAATAAGTCATTCTTCTGTAAAACACCCTGCTAGTAATGCTCTTTCGGAAAGAATAAACCGTTCGATAAAATATTCTATTAACATGTTAATGCAA
The DNA here is from genome assembly GCA_964019185.1 of Maratus speculifer. Taxonomy (NCBI): domain Eukaryota; kingdom Metazoa; phylum Arthropoda; class Arachnida; order Araneae; family Salticidae; genus Maratus; species Maratus speculifer. The sequence goes on along the minus strand of OZ025289.1, from coordinate 270,597,450 downwards.
GAAGGACATACATTTGAAAATTCTATTGCTATTCACAAAAATCTATATAATGAATCAGAACATTCTTCCACGTCCTTTATGCTAAATTTATTGCACTTTGGACGTGAACTTTCTTTAATTTTTGACACATACGATTTGAATGCTAATCAGCCATTTTTAAATCGATCTTTTGAAATTCATAAACTCTTGGATGATTTAAAGGGTATTTATAAAATGGCATATGAAAATATTACAGATTCACAAGCTAAAAGAAATCGATATCATCAAAAATCAGCAAAATTAAGACCTATTTGCGAAAAAGACATTGTATATTTAAAATCTGTCGATAAATTTAAGCCAAAATACACTGGACCATACATCATCGTAGAGAAACATTCACCTGTTTCTTTTTCCATCAAACATGTCAATTCTCATCACAACAATTCTATATTTAAGGTTCATATTGACAGATTACTCCTTGCCCCACCTCGAAATGGCCATTTATTTGATTTAAGCTATTGTAAAAACAACAGCTCTTCTTCTAAAAATAATTACATCCTTAATCAACCCCATCCTTATAATTTGCGTCCTAGGAAATAAATCATTATTTTGTTGTTTTTTTTATAAGTTTCACTGCTATGTAGTATCTATGCATTTTTGTTCTGCTTAGGTGTCGTTTTGTTCCGCTTTTTTGTTGTCATGTGGCTGGTTCCATATGACATGTGTTTATATATGCATAGATGCTCCATGCATTGTTAACTTTTTAAGTGTCAGTATTTAATGGGTTATCGTAAAAAAAAAAAAAAAAAAAAAAAAAAAAAAAGGGAGAAAGATAGATGTGTGGGCTTTCATTTTATGGAATTGTATGTTGATAAACTTATGTAAAGAAATTCTCGGATATGACTTTTTCGCTCTCAGTACTCTAGATTTGTGTCTATTTATGTTAATGTATATTTTTAAAGAAAACTTTGATTTATTTTAATATTTTTTTATTTTTATTCGCCCTACCTGAAATGAGATCCGTTCAAAATTGAGTACCCACATGGAATCTTCATTTCATTGTACTGAGAGCTTACAAACACTTGGAAGTTGGTTCGCCAATTTCTCTTATGATATTGTTGTTTTGAAGTCCACGTGGCTCCAAACTTGTCAGGGGCTATCTCTGAGTAAGTGCGGAGCGGGGGATTTGCAGACATTAAATATTGATGTCTGTGGGTCCTCCTCCTTTTTACGCCCTGTCCCGCTTGGACCAAAGCCATAAGCTGCGGTCATTCTCTTGTAATTGTGTATTACAAGTTTAAGGGGATAGATATTTTTCTTCGATGCAAAAATTAAAGCATTTTTTTTTATCTCTCCTGTGCGAGTTGCACGAATTATTATGTTATGCATAATTTCAATATTTTTTTTATATTTTATATGTATTATAATTTTGTATTTTTATTATATGTGGGACTATATATCAATATCCATGCCTATGCCTATGTATATATATATATGTGTGTGTGTATATCTATATTCATGCCTATACTTTATCTATATCTGTAATTATATATATACTGGTATGTGAAGTTGTGCACAAAACTCTATTTTATGCAATATAAAGCTTGATTAAATTGTGAATTCATTTACATGTGACGCAAGTAAATAACAATGTCAACTTCAACGGCAATGGCAATAATGAAACATTCATAAAGAAAAAAGACTTTATGGTAAAAATTATAGTCGACTATTAAAAAAAAAAACTTTAAAAAATCCTAGGTAAAAACATTATAGTATATATATATAAAGAAAATACAGTGCAGCGATACTGTTAGTAAAAAATATGATTGGATGATGTAGCATCCTTGAAACTGATCAGTTATAATTTTTTTTTCATTTATGAGCTCATTTTTTTTTCATTTTCTACGTTGAGTAACCTTAAGGTAATTATGTGGTTTCTTATATATATACTTTTCTTTTCATATTCTTTTGTTGCGTGTATTGTTTTGTTGTGTGTGTATACATTATTATATATGTTTTTTTGCATATCCAGTCATGGCGAGACATTTTTTTTAATTATTCGTTTGTCGGGGTGATAATATATAACGTAGTTATATATTAATGCTTTAATTTTCTTTTTTCATCCCCTTCCCAAATTTAACTTTTATTGTACACAGAAAAAGCCGTTTCAATATAAATCATTTTTATTTTATTTTATTAAATATAATGATGCTACTAATTTATTACCTGTCAAATTCACTAAATAATTAACTGATACTAGATAACAAAATACATTAAAAAAATCATTTTCAGTTAAACTTCTTTTTTTTGTTGTTGTTTAATTGCAGACATTCTGTCCAGAGTTTAAATTAACGTTTGATTTATATTTTATGATTAAAGGCGGAAATCTAGTTATAGCTCTTAAATTACTTGAATAAATGCAATAGCAGGGCTAATTTTCTAAAATAATGTAAACAGTCATCTTTATTATGTAGTCTTTATGGAGTCATCCTTGATAGGGTTGTTATATTAAAATACTGATTAATTTGGTGAATGGCACCCCTTCTCGTAGGTCATCTAAATTTAAATAATCCGATTGACTTTTCATTTAACGGATATTTACTCTTTGTTTTATTGGCTTTTTTTCAACTCGCCATGGCTGACATTTTGATGTTTTTGGCATATAGAGGTACTTCTGTTTGTCGTCACTTCTGCTCAGACTGCTGTTCTAGTAACATGTCAGAGATTTCACGGGGCCATCCCGATCTTTGTGAAAGTAGTTCTTTTGTATTTGTTAATGATGTTCTAATAACTTGCATTAAAGTCTTAATTTTTAATGGATTTAATATCTTTTCACCGTTGTCTCAGTTCCACAGGATTGCGAGCCCTTTCGTTTTTGCGGAGCAACTAACCTGTAATGTGCAGCCGCTGTACTCATCACGTTTCCGCCCTAAGTTACCCTATACTCATTCACATTACTGACGATATATATGATTACTGACAATATATATATATATATACATCTATATAAGTATATTCAGAGTGATTCAAAATTAATGGCACAAATTTTAAGGGATTATAGTAGACATAAAGACAAACAATATTAAATAAGAAACTTAGGGTCCCAAATGTCTTCTGAAGGCGATAAGCGTTATTTAAATTTAGGTTCTAAATTTTTAAATGAATACAGTCCAAAATTAAAAAAATAACCCCGGAAAAATCGGTTGATTCGTTTGCAATTTACCCTAAAACTATTCTTTATGTCAGTCTTTTCTTGAGAATAAATTTTAAAGATAAAGTTCAAAAAATGCCGATAGTGGGCGCTTTAGACATTGGAGTAACGAACAACTATTTTTTACTGTTGCTTTTTAATATCATTAAATGCTTTCAAAATCTTATATAAACTTAAATTTTGCTCAAAATCTGAATCTTTGGGAATGGTTAAGTAGCACAAACTGAATTGTGTTAGGAGTTTAAATTTGAACCCCCCTCCCTGAATATATTTCGGTTTGGGCTACTTATTCACTTCCAACAATTCAGATTTTGAGCTTAAAATTTAAGTCTAAGCTTTTAAAGTCATTTAATGAGATACAAAAATAAGGGTAAGAATTAATTGTTCGTTACTCCAAAGTCTAAAGCGTGCTCTATCCACATTTTCTTAACTTTATCTTTAAAAATTTTTTTCAAGAAAACACTTACATAAAAAATATTTTTAGCGAAAACCACAAAATAATTGTTCAATTTTTCCGTTTTTTATAATCATTTGAAATTTTGGAAACTAAAAATTAATGGTGTTTATCTCCTTCGCAAGTAATTTGGGACCCTTAGTTTCCTGTTTAATGTTGTTTGTCTTGGTGTGTACTATCACTCCCTAAAATTTGTATCATTTAGAATCTTCCAGTATATATCGATAGGTAATATTTTAATTAAGGGCGTATAAAGAGAACAATGCCTGTATAATCTAAAACGTATAAATGAAATTTTCAAATTGGAGGGTGATAGAAACTTTCTACAAGCATATTTCTTTTCAGCCCGTTAAAATCTATAAGAAACACCCAATGTATATAGAGGAATAGAAAATTCATTAAAATTTGTTTATCTGTGTTACTATGGTGAAATAATTTCCCCGCGTGTTTGAATATTGCAAGAAATATTTTCTTTATGTACGTGTGAAAGAATTTCGGTGGAAGATATTTTGCCTACAGATTGGCCTTTTGAAAAGCAATGTATGCTTCCTATAGTATATGTGCAACCAACTCCGAATGATTTTTTTTTAAATATTTCTGTAAACAATTTGTAAAACACAATGATTATTTTTCAGATATGAGAAAACGATATATTTTTGCAAAATAATAAAATTTCCTGGTAGCATAGCTGTCTAACGTAGATTACAGATGATAATGATACATTCAAGTATTTTCAGATCACAAACAATAACAAAACTTATAACATAAGTTGACTCTTTTAAAAGAGCCTAACTATATAAACTACATGGTATCTGCCACTTTATACGAAAGTTAACACGATGTGACGGAAAATTGACAAACAAGTATGAGTCCATTCAAACAAAAGTATTTGCATCCCAATTTTCAATTTTTCTTATCCATGCAATAATGAATTTGAATTTTTAAACAGTAATTCAATTCCGATCATTAAGGAGTTAATTTTGCCAAACAATCAGCATCTATTAGAAATAGGAATACAAAATAAATAAATAAATAAACTAGAAAATAGGAATTCTGCTTTTTCAGAATTTACTGTCGCCCCCGATGAAAACAAAAAAGAATATATGAATATAATAATGCAAAAAAATATTTCAGTTGTTAATACAGTAAAATTGCCTATGATTTTTTAGTATTGTATTTAAAATACTTTATTTGCACTTACCAAAATTTATTTGTAACTGTAAAAAATATTTGCAGTTATATTTTAATGGTTTTAAAGCAGTATTGCGAAAAGATTTTATGTATATATTATTTTTTGTCTGCTAATAATTATATTATTTGGACTTATTAGTTTGTAGATAATGTACCCATAGACAAGTATTAAAAAAATAAAGGCTAGTGAAATCAAAGATACATATTATAAGTATGTTCTTACATTATGCTTATTTATTAAAGTAACACTTATTGTCAACATATATAATGACTAGCTGACTCGCCCGGCGTTGCCCGGGTCCGTATTAACAATATTAAACGAACTTGAAATTTGTATGATTTTGTCATTAACTGGAAGCATGCAGAAATGCATTGTCTGAAATCCGTCGCAGCTGACTTTGTGAAAAAGCGGTTTTAAAAACAACAACTAATATTAAGCTCTAAAAATATTTAAAATGAGCAATGAGAAACACGGGAGGGAACATGTATCCAACGATTGCGTTAATTTCGTGTTAAAGTGTTGATATTTACCCGTAAAAATCACTGTTAAATCACGTAACTAATTATTTTTTTTTCGCATAGAAATCCCAGGTGAGATATTTTGAATTTCAAACTAATTATATCACTCTTAAATCCGACTATACCGTGAATGAAATCGATACGCGATGATAAAAGATTGGTATGTAGTATTATAATTTCAGTGCCATTTAACAAAAGTGTATATTTTTAATCAACGCATGAGTAATGTTGACTCTGTGGCCAAATTCCTAACCGTAAACTTTTGTACCGTAACCATAATCTGTCTGTAACCTTACTGCGACTTAACAGTACCCTACCGTAACTTAAATATAACACAAATGTAACCTAGTCGTCACTTTGAAATATCAATACAGAAGCATCATTTAAGATTTTGCTTGAAAAGTTAACATTCTTTCGTTAATGTCTTAAAATCGTCTGCACTCTGAAATCTAGATTTTAGACTAATATTTGTTATTTAAGTTTTCGCGCATGATTTTAAAAGAATGTTTTCTTAAATATATTTTATATATTGACATAGAGTTATTAATATGTTGTTAAATCATAAACATTTTTTCATCTACGTTATAAAGTATTAAAAAGATCTGAAAAAAAAGAAAACTTTTAGTAATACAATTTTTAGTTCAAATCAAATGTTTTCAATATTTTATTTAAATTTATTTTGACATTTAATTATTTCGAATTTATCAATTTCAATTATTTTAAAAGCAAAAATTTTTTTTGGAAATAAATAATATAATAGGAAAAAGACCATTTTAAAAAATTACTATTTCTTCATAGAATATGCTTCAGCTGTAATTCATTTCTTCCAATTCGTCTTATTAATACAAAATCCCTTCCACATGCTTTTGTTTGGGACATTAAAATTTGAGCGATAAATGGTTTAATATTGCAACCCTTTTTTCGGTTTACTTCACCACCACCTATCTTTTTTCTCCATGGTTTACAACCGCTGTGATAAAAAATCATCATTTAAACTGACAGTTTGCCAGTCTATGAATTTTAAAGGTCTGTTCCAGCTTTTTTAATTATTTATGCGAAAATTTTATGCAACCAACCAACCATAACTAAATGAAGGGAAAAAAAGAAGAAAAAAGGAGATTTTTTTATGAGAGTGATCTTTGGAATTTAATTAATTACTCAGTTAATAAATAGAATTTTGAAATTCTGAGCCCCAGGTGCATCAGGAGAGATATTGGGCTACTCTCATGAAAATTTTGAGCTTCGTACGTCCCATAGATTTTGCTAGCCATCGCAGACACACACACACACACACACACACACAGACAGAGCGTTTTGTTCTTTTATTAATATAGATTGTGTCGATATGACTTTAGATTTAATGTACGTTAAATTATTACTAACCAGCTGACCCACCCGGCGTTGCCCGGGTCCGTATTAACAATATTAAACGAACTTGAAATTTGTATGATTTTATCATTAACTGGAAGCATGCAGAAATGCATTGTCTGAAATACGTCGCAGCTGACTTTGCGAAAAATCGGTTTTAAAAACAACAACTAATATTAAGCTCTAAAAATACTTAAAATGAGCAATGAGAAACACGGGAGGGAACATGTATCCAACGATTGCGTTAGTTTCGTGTTAAAGTGTTGATATTTACCCGTAAAAATCACTGTTAAATCATATAACTAATATTAATAACTAAACTAATTATTATTATTTTTTTTTTTTTGCATGGAAATCCCAAGTGAAATATTTTGAATTTCAAACTAATTATATCACTCTTAAATCCGACTATACCGTGAATGAAATCGATACGCGATGATAAAAGATTGGTATATAGTATTATAATTTCAGAGCCATTTAACAAAAGTGTATTTTTTTAATCAAAGCATGCGTAATGTTGACTCTGTGGACAAATTCCTAACCGTAAACTTTTGTACCATAGCCATAATCTGTCTGTAACCTAACTGCGACTTAACATCACCCTACCGTAACTTAAATATAACATAAATGTAACCTAGCCGTCACTTTGAAATATCAATATAGAAGCATCATTTAAGATTTTGCTTGAAAAGTTAACATTCTTTCGTTAATGTCTTAAAATCGTCTGCACTCTGAATTCTAGATTTTAGACTAATATTTGTTATTTAAGTTTTCGCGCATGATTTTAAAAGAATGTTTTCATAAATATATTTTATATATTGACATAGAGTTATTAATATGTTGTTAAATTAAAAACATTTTTTCATCTATGTTATAAAGTATTAAAAAGTTCTGAAAAAAAAGAAAACTTTTAGTAATACAATTTTTAGTTTAAATCAAATGTTTTCAATATTTTATTTAATTTTATTTTGACACTTTATTATTTCGAATTTATCAATTTCAATTATTTTAAAAGCAAACATTTTTTAAAAATAAATGATATAATAGAAAAAAGACCATTTTAAAAAATTACTATTTGTTCGTAAAATACGCTTCAGCTGTAATTCATTTCTTTCAATTCGTCTTATTAATACAAAATCCCTTCCACATGCTTTTGTTTGGGACATTAAAATTTGAGCGATAAATGGTTTAATCTTGTAACCCTTTTTTCGGTTTACTTCACCACCACTTATCTTTTTCCTCCATGGTTTACAACCGCTGTGATAAAAAATCATCATTTAAACTGACAGTTTGCAGTCTATGAATTTTAAAGGTCTGTTCCAGCTTTTTTAATTAATTATGCGAAAATTTTATGCAACCAACCAACCATAACTAAATGAAGGGAAAAAAAGAAGAAAAAAGGCGATTTTTTATGAGAGTGATCTTTGGAATTTAATTAATTACTCAGTTAATAAATAGAATTTCGAAATTCTGAAGCTCAGGTGCATCAGGAGAGATATTGGGCTACTCTCAAAAAAATTTTGAGCTTCGTACGTCCCATAGATTTTGCTAGCCATCGCAGACACACACACACACACACACACACACACACGCAGACAGAGCGATTTGTTATTTTATTAATATAGACAACAGATGAGACCAACAGAAAAGTAAACCAAGAAATGATAAATTCAAAATAAATTGTAGACCATTTAATAAATCACAGATTTAAAAAAAATTATTACTTGGCAGCCTTAAATACCTACTCAAATACCGAAACTTCATCAATACACAAACACAAGCATATTTTGGCTTAGAACTAAAAATTTCCTCATAATTATTATACATGAAAACATATAAAAATAAAATTACTTGCCGCCTGTAAATAATATTAAAAATAAATTTATTTTTTACTCTTTAATGTAAAATAGAATAATATTAATGTTTTAATGTAATAACTTATATTTCAAATATAATGTATGTAATTTGGTATTTTGTTAATATTAATATGTATACAAAATAAATAATATAATTTGTCTACAAAAATAAATAAATTAATAAATTTTTAATGCATTTATTTTAATTACAGATAAAAATACTTTGATTTCTTGCGAACTACAACTGTCAAAATTTTCCTTCATAAGCTGCATTCAAATTTTTTCGAATAAAAATAATCCGTGAAATTTGGTCCTAATTATTATATCTCAGGAAAAAGGAAACATTTCAACTAGATGATACTTGGAATCTATAAACTGAAGTTTGTCAAAGTTCATATAACATTAGTGTCTTCAAAAGTTTTTCGACTTATATTGTATAAAGATTTTTTTTTAAAGTGCATGAACAATACATTTTTCAAGTTTAATTGTTCGAAGGAAATCAAATAAAGTTCCAAAATTTGTTGCTATATATTTTGAAAATTGAATTTTAAAAACTGTATCCCTAACTCAAAAGCCACCAATTCAAAAATTGTATTCATATTTATGTATTATTGTAAGAAATAATGGTTTATTTTCTAAATGAAATTAATTTACATATTTTAATATTATTAAATATTTTTTTTAAAAAAATTACTATTTCGTAAAAATAAATCTTTGTCTGCGACATTTCGGTGATAAAAGATTATGGGGATTCTTTTCCCTTTTTCAGTTTATTCAGGTTTATTTAAAATTATTTTCTCTGATTATTGGTAAAACTAACGAGTGTGAGTTTTTAAAATGTTGCTCGATAACCATATATTATAATATAAAATAAGGTCATTTCTGAAATAATGCATAACTAGCAGGGGTGACCGAGCTCAGCTCGGTCAACATTAACTGTGTTCAATTCGATATAGTATTTTCCCTGTATCATTCACTCTGTATTATTACTGTAAAACATGTTATTAATAATAGTATTATTTACAAAAACAATCAATAAGAAAACTATGTTTGAATGCACATGTTCATAAATTTTACTTTATTTTAAAATTTAATCGAAAGGACATCAATCCAAATCCCTTTTTTAGCTCGACTCTGATTAGTTTAACTATGCATCTCGAATTCTAAGAATGTATAAGAAATTTCTTCACATTCTGAAAGACAATATTTTTTGCCAGATATAGCCAAATTTGTACACATTCTTTCATTTGGTGCCAAATATGTGTTTTGGTTTCGTAATCTTAATAGCCGATTTTTTGGCCAAATTTAGCCAGTATTTTGTCAAATATTGCCAACTTATTGGCTTTTGCCATAGTCTCGTGATCCTGACTCTTATTACCCAAATGATCCACTAATCAAATAGGCTCAAACATGTGACTTAGCTCAATGGTTTCCAGGTAATCAAAAACAGTAGAGTATAAAATGAATCAAAGTCGTTTAAGCCATTTCTTAATTAAAATTAGCTTGACAGCATTCAGCAATAATGAAGCGATATGACCCACTAATATAATTTTGTTTAATATGCAACTCAGCCCAATAGTCTTCTCGTGACAAAAGACGTTTTGTTGCAAAATTTAGGTAAAATTGATTGAGTCGTTGTTATATATAATTAGAATGATCCCAACCCATTAAGACCTAAAACGACCCACTAATTGAATTGTTATGAGAATATGTCCTAGCTCAATGGTTTTCTCTTGTCCGAAAACAATATAATAGAAAGTATACTCAAAATGGTGAGAGCAATTTTCTAGATAAAATTAGCATGACCACAAATGATCCTTATATCGAAATCTCTCGAAAATGTGACCTAGCTCATTAATTTTTGCGTGCCGAAAAACGTTAGATACAAAATTTAGACAAAATCGATCGAGCCAATTTTTAGGTATAAATAGTTTGACCTTGACCCATTATGACCCAAAATGACTCATAAATCGAATTTTCTCAAACATCTGACATAACCCAATGATTTTCTTGTGCCCGAAAACGATAGAATATAAAATTTAGTCAAAATTGGGCGAGACATTGTCTTGATAAAATTAGAATAACCCAAAAGTGACTCAGTGATCAAAATTTCTCGAACATGTGACCTAGTCCAATGATTTTCTCGTGCCAAAAATATGCTGTATACAAAATTTCGTTAAAATCGATTCACTCGTTCTTTAGATATAGCTTGACCATGATCAATCATGACCCACAAATGACCCTTATAATCGAAATCTCTCGAACATGTGACTTAGCCCATTAGTTTTCTCGTGTATAAATATCAGTACAAAAAACCCTGAACGGGTTAAAAGCTTGTGACGCAGCACTTTATCTTATATATCTAAGAATTTTAAATTTGGGACTTAAAACTAATGATATCAAAATTTATGTGACGCTATGCTATTAATTAATATATACATATATTAAAATTTATTCATTAAGATTTTATCAATTACATCTTTCATAAATTCAAAATATGAATCTTAAAAGATATGATATCAAAATTTAAGTGACGCCTTGACGAGGCTTTAAACAATGTTTTAAAATTCCATTTATTTATTTATTGTCTAAATAAATTTTCATATCTAAACAATACTTTTCATTTTCCAATACACTGTTAAATACATCACTTTCACTGAATATATATAATGCACTGAAATTTATTTATTTGAATAAATAGATTTATCTTTTGGGCTACGCTATCCAAAATCAAAAATAACATTTGAATACATATTTTTTGCGTCATTGTATCTATTTGCATCTATTTAACTTACTTTGGATACAATGACGCAAAAAATATTTATTCAAATGTTATTTTTGATTTTGGATAGCGTAGCCCAAAAGATAAATCTATTTATTCAAATAAATAAATTTCAGTGCATTATATATATTCAGTGAAAGTGATGTATTTAACAGTGTATTGGAAAATGAAAAGTATTGTTTAGATATGAAAATTTATTTAGACAATAAATAAATAAATGGAATTTTAAAACATTGTTTAAAGCCTCGTCAAGGCGTCACTTAAATTTTGATATCATATCTTTTAAGATTCATATTTTGAATTTATGAAAGATGTAATTGATAAAATCTTAATGAATAAATTTTAATATATGTATATATTAATTAATAGCATAGCGTCACATAAATTTTGATATCATTAGTTTTAAGTCCCAAATTTAAAATTCTTAGATATATAAGATAAAGTGCTGCGTCACAAGCTTTTAACCCGTTCAGGGTTTTTTGTACTGATATCAGTGCTTTTTTTAGGTTAATAATAAAAAGATAAAAACAAAAAATTAAAGACTAATGCAAAGAATCCATTTTCATGATTTCTGATCACCTTTAATTACCCCTCCCCACCCACTTAAAAAAAGATATTTCATATTTTATTATTAATATATGCTGTGCTACTTGATTTCGTTAAAAACAACTCTGTAGTAAAGTACGTTAGTATAAGATAAGAAAGTAATGTACATTCAGCACTGTATTTCTAAGAAAGGATTTCATAATCTATGCTGTATGTATCATTTCTCATTCTAGTTAACTATGTTTATTCTTTACACATGATGATACATATACTGCAGATGGATTAAAATGATCAGGAATACAATATTCAGAATGTGCTGGAAAATATTTCATAATCTATGCTGCGTGCATGATTCTTGTTAATTATGTTTCAACCTTTGTATAGGTTGGTAATATTGCAGATTGATTAAGACTATATCCGTTACAATATTCAGAATATGCTGGAAAGTGTTTAATAATCTATGGTGCACACAGGTTTTTCTTTCTTGTTAATTATGATTTGTTCTTTATATAGAGTGGTAAAATTACTGCAAATGGATTAAAATGATATGTTTACAATAATGAAAATGTGTTGGAAAGTGTTTCATAATCTATACTGTATGTGTAACTTTTCATTCTTACAGGGATGGGAACTGCTAAAAAGCAAAAAGACTGAAAATACATAAACATATTGTATTCACACGCGCGAATGAAAAATTGCACCACATTTTGATCACACGCGCGTATATTTAAAGGGGAATAGGTGTTTTCAGAAGTTACATTCACTGAGAAAGATTTGAAACAATAAAAAAAAAAACTGAAGCAGGAAAATCTGTTTTAGGAGCAGCAAAAAGAATAATTTGGAAGCAAGAAAGTTAGTTCTTGGAGCAGAAAAATTCTATTCTGACATTAACTTTTTTTTTCATGCATCTTTGACAAAAATTGAATTTTAAAGGGATTTTTTTTGCCGAAATTTGCCGTTTTTCGCGATTTTTTTGGCAAAATTTACCGGGTTTTAGCGATTTTTTGACGAAATGTGCCGGTTTTTCGCGATCTTTTGGCTTAAGTTACCGTTTTATCACGATTTTTTGATGAAAATTGCCGTTTTTCGCGAATTTTAAGACAAAATTTGCTGTTTTATCGTGGTTTTTGGACGAAATTTGTCGTTTTTTCGCGATTTTTTGAGGAAATCTGCCTTGTATTCGGAATTTGTAACAAAATCAGCCATTTTTTCGCGAATCTTTTGACGAAATTTGACGGAAATTATTTGTTAGTTCAAAATTTTCTAGCGAAATTTGCTTTTTTCGGCGATTTGTTGACGAAATGCGCTGTTTAATTGCGATCTTTTGACGAAATGTTCTGGTTTTTCGTGATCTTTTGAAGAAAATTACCGTTTTATCACGTTCTTTTGATAAAATTCACCGCTTTTGGCGAATTTTTTGACAAAATTTGCCGTTTTATCACGATTTTTGAACGAAATTTGTCATTTTTTCGCGATTTTTTCAGGAAATCTGACCTTTTTTCGGGGTTTTGTAACAAAAGTAGCCCTTTTTTCGCGAATTTTTTAACGGAATTTGCCGGAAATTATTCGTTATTTCGCGATTTTTTAACGAAATTTGCCTTTTTTCGATTTTTTAGACGAAAATTACGCGTCCCGCGTGACGCGTAAGCTCCCGATTTTTTGCGTATTTTACTCGCTATAGCGCGTCCACGGCATCGCTGTTACATATTTCTGAAATCCGCAGAAAACGGCGGAATTTTGGTGGGGAAAAATCTAAAACTTATCAAAATAACAAAAACGGAAATCCGCGGAATTTCTTAAAATAACAAAAAAAAAAAAAAAAAAAAAGCGGAAATCCGCCAAAAAGCGGAAAATTCCCATCCCTGAAATTCTTGTTAGTTTATTTATTTTTTGCTGTTTGCACAAAACATATATAAACAGGGGGGGGGGGAAGATTTGGATGGGAAGATTACTGTACAAAGATGAAACTGATAGGTTTAAAGCATTCAGAATAAAATGGAAAGTACAGTAGACTCCCTCAAATCCGCAAACCAGAAATCCGCAACTCTCTAAAATCCGCACATACTTTATGGATGTAAACAATGAAACTTTCAGATTGGATATTTGGACAAAATGTGATTTTTTAAATTTTGTATCAATTCCATATATTTTTTAATTTTTAATTTTCTCAATAATACTCTATTCATTTTTTTTTTTTTTTTTTTTTTTTTTTTCCATGAAGGAAGAAAAATTAAAAAAAAAAAAAAATCAAGATATTGCTGATATCACTGGTAATCACAATTTTCTTACCAAATATATTTATGCATTAATCAAGATTTTTTGGTTACTAAGCCTGGCTAAACTTTAAAAAAAAATCCTTATTTTATGATTTTGATGTGAATTAGTAATGTACTTTTATGAGGCAAGTTTTGTTGAATAATTTTGGAAAAATATATTTAATTTTTATAATGAATATTTAATCATACACTATTGATCATTAACTTGATCTTTGCTTTTAATATTTTAATCATTTTGAAAATTATCTAAATTTTTATTATTTTAATTTATTACTTATTTTAACATTTTATTATATTGTAAGTATTCATTATAGTCCTGAATGCACTATTAATTGCACTCAAATTACTGTTTAAAAAACGTAAACAAAGCAATGACCAGAAATCCGCAAAATTCTAAAATCCGCACAACCTCTGGTCCCAAGCTGTGCGGATTTGAGGGAGTCTACTGTATATAAACATGTTAAAGGAAAATTTTTTACTCTCGTTAATTATACTTTGTTTTTTTGCACAGAATGGTAAAATTATTGTACATGAATGACAATAAGTTTACAATATTCAGAATGAGTCAGAAAATGCATCATAATCGATGCAGTATGCATGACTCTTCGTTCTTGTTAGTTATGTTTTGTGGGGTCATCAAGGCTTCTTGTTAGTTATGTAAGGGAGGGGGAGGAGTTTGTATCGGGTTTAAGATTTTATTAAAATTTCCATGCTCTAGTCTGTACGTATTTACATAATTTTTTTTTCTAAAAATCTTGATTTGGTTAGATAATTGTTTTTGTTTTTTTTTCGGGTTTGAATCTCGATTCAGTTTGACTTGAATTGGAATTTTCAGGTTCTTGCAGAGTTGCATTTCAAGTACTAGTTTTCAATTCTGGTCAGTGGATGGGGACAAAAATTACTTTGTCTTTCTTGAACAGATTTTTATTTCCTAATTTTTTTTATTTTACTTTTTTTTTGGGGGGGGGGATTAGATTGGGTTTCAGGTTATTCTGATCGGGTTTGAGATAGACTTCTATTGGAATTTCCATGATCTGGTCAATACATATCGACATAAATTGTTCTTTTTTTTCTAAAATCTCGATTTGATTAATTTTTTTTTTTTTTTGGGGGGGGGGGGGATTGAATCTGGTTTCGGATTGACTTCAAATGGAATTTTCAGGTTCTTGTTGAGTTGCATTTCAAGTATATTATTTTGTCGCAGATAAATTGGGTTACAATTGGAATTTTTTTTTTTTTTTTTTGGGGGGGGGGGTAGTGTTTGAACTGGGTTTGGGATAGATTTCAATTGAAATTCTTGTCAGTGTATGTGGACAGAAATTATTTGGTCTTTCTTGGACAGACTTGTGTTTCCATTGTTTTTTCCTTTTCGGGTTTGGATTAGGTTTCATGATAACTTTCAGACTCTTGTCAGTGTGTATCGGCAGAAATAATTTTCTCTTTTCCGGATTAGGTTAAGGTTCGATGGAAATTTTTTTCAGGTTTCAATCAGGTTCAATTCAAATGGAATTTTCAAGTTCTGGTCAGGTTGCGCTTTAATGGAAAATATTTTGTCCTGTATAGATACTGGGCTCCGGTTGTATGGAATTTCCTTTTTCAGGTTCAGATTAGGTTTAAGATAGACTAATTGGAATTTCCAGATTTCTGATCACGCATATATATGGAAATTAAGTTTTCTTTCCCAAATCGAGATATGGTTGGATAATTTTTTTTTTTTTTTTTTTTTTTTTTTTTTTTGGGGGGGGGGGTTGAATCTGCTTTCGGTTTGACTTCAAATGTAATTTTCAGGTTCTTGTTCAGTTGCATTTCAATGTATTTTATTTTGCAGCAGATAGATTGAGTTACTCTTGGAGGGATTTTTTTTCTTTCCGGTTTTGGATTGTATAGGATAGATTTCAATAGGAATTTTTCGATTCTAGTCAATGTATGTCAATGGAAATTATTTTGTCTTTCTTGGACAAATTTATCTTTCCATTAAATTTTTGTTGGTTTAGAATGGGTTTCAGGATAACTTGTAGGTTCTTGTTGGCAGACTTGTATAAAACCAAAAACTTTCTGCAAATTAATTTAATGTTGGGTGTAATTCGTATTTTTTGCGCAATTCATGGTCATCATTCATGTTTTTTATGCGATTTATGAATTTAATTTGCATTTTTGAGCAATTTATGGACATAATTCGCAATTTTTATGCGATTAATGAATGTAATTTACATTTTACATGATTTATGGACGTAATTTGCTATTTTTATGCAATTCATAGACAGAATTTGCGTTTTTTCAGCTTTCTGTTGACGAAATTTGCGTTTTTTAATCGATTTATTGACGTTATTTATGTTTTTATAGGATTTATGAATGTAATTTGCTTTTTTTACCAATTCTTGGACGTAATTTGCATTTTTTGTAATTTATGAACGTTATTAGTGTTTTTTTGCACGATTTATGGAAGTGATTTGCATTTTTTGAGTGATTTATGAATGCAATTCACGTTTTTATGCGTTTCATGGACGTAATTTGTGTTTTTTGAGCGATTCATGAATGTAATTTGCGTTTTTTATGCAATTCATGAATGCAAAACACTATTCGCTATTTTTATGCGATTTATAGACGTAATTTGCGTTTCAGCTTTCTGCTGCCAAAATTCGTGTTTTTTGAGCAATTTATGAACATAATTCCCATTTTACTACACGATTCATAGACATAATTTGTGTTTCTCATACAATTTCTGAACGTAATTCTCACTTTTTTAAACAATTCATGGACGTAATTAACGTTTTGACGATTTGTGGACCCAATTCGCGTTTTTTAAACTATTCATGGGCATAATTCGCATTTTTTATGCGATTAATGAATGTAATTTATATTTTACATGATTCATGGATGTAATTTGCTATATTTATGCAATTCGTAGATATAATTTGCATTTTTTGAGCTTTCTGTCGACGAAATTTGTGTTTTTGATCAATTTATTGACGTTATTTGTGTTTTTATAGGATTTATGAATGTAATTCGCTTTTGACGTGACAACGTCTTGTAAATTGGTTTGCCGGGAGACACTTCAAGAAACTGCGTTACGTTACGTTACGCTCCGCTCACGATACGCGCTCACTTTTCTCTTAACTTTTTCCGGTCACTTGTGGGACCATTTTCTGAACGTGAATGTGAATTCGCTGCAAGGAAGGGGCGGTGCTTAATAGGAATTTTAGATAGTATCAAACTAAGACGAAATACGTTATGTATTAGTTATTAGTATAAAGTACAAAGAAAATAAGTGTAGTTTATTTCGTAATTCGGTGGTATATTATGGAAAACTAATGATATGTGATTAGTGAAAGCCATTTTACTTTAGTTATATTCTGCTCATTGAAAAATTCTTTAATATGCTGTTTACAAAATTCAACATTTGACATCAATAAACATGAAGTAAAATGTGTTTAACAAACACAGTGTATTGCAAGTTATTGTATGTATATTTGTATATAAATACGTATGTATGTGTAAAGGTAAAAATAAAATTTTGTTAATATGAAATTCAGTGCGAGATTCTTTGTATAAATTAATGTTTTAAATATAATTCTTTGTATAAATAAATGTTTTAAATTGTTACTATTATTTCATCCTTCTTCCTACTATACGAATGAATATTCACATTAAAATTATTTTACAACTCAAAGTCGTTGTCACGTAAAACTTTCGCCCGTATACCGACTTTACAGGCAACCAATTTTTTTTTACCAATTGTTGGACTTATTTCACATTTTTTGCAATTTATGAATGTTATTAGTATTTTTTTGCATGATTCATGGAAGTGATTCGCAATTTATGAGTGATTTATGAACATAATTTGTGTTTCAGCTTTCTGCTGCCAAAATTCGTGTTTTTTGAGCGATTTATGAACATAATTCCCGATTTCCTACACGATTCATAGACATAATTTGTGTTTTTCATACAATTTCTGAACCTAATTCTCACTTTTTTAAACAATTCATGGATGTAATTCACGTTTTGAGCAATTTGTGGACCCAATTTACGTTTTTTATGCAATTCGCTTTTTTGAGCGATTCATGGACATAATTCGAGATTTTTATGCGATTAATGAATGTAATTTACATTTTACATGATTTATGGACGTAATTTGCTATACTTATGCGATTAATAGACATAATTTGCATCTTTTGAGCTTTCTATCGACGGAATTTGTGTTTTTTGATCAATTTATTGACGTTATTTGTGTTTTTATAGGATTTATGAATGTAATTCGCTTTTCTTACCAATTCTTGGACGTAATTCGCATTTTTTGCAATTTATGAACGTTATTCATGTTTTTTTGCATATTTTGAGTGATTTATAAACATAATTCACGTTTTTATGCAATTCATGGATGTAATTTGCGTTTTTTGAGCGATTCATGAACGTAATTCACATTTTTTATGCAATTCATGAATCCAATTCGGTATTTTTATGCGTTTTATAGAGGTAATTTCCGTTTCAGATTTCTGCCGCCAAAATTCGTGTTTTTTGAGTGATTTATGAACATAATTCATGTTTTACTATACGATTCATAGACGTAATTTGCGTTTTTCATACAATTTATGAATATAATTCTCGCTTTTTTACATGATTCATGGACGTAATTCACATTTTAAGCAATTTCTGGACGTAATTCCCATTTTTTATGCAATTTGCTTTTTTTTTAGCGATTCATGGATGTAGTTCACATTTTTTATGCGATTCATGCATGTAATTCACATTTTTATGCGATTCATGCATGGAATTCGTATTTTTTATGCGATTCATGGATTGAATTAATGTTTTTATTGCGGTCTTTGCACGGAATTCACGTTTTTCGCGTGGTATTTTGTCGAAATGTTGGGTTTTTTTTAGGGATGCACCGAATAGTGATTTTGGCCGAATACCGAATGCCGAATATTCGGCTGACAGGTGAACCGAATACCGAATATTCGGCTTTCCAAATACTTTTTATATTTCAAAATTTAAAGGTATTAAAATGTTACTTTTTAAAACAGTTTTACATAACATTTAATAAAAGAAACTTACATTTTGATAAACATGTGCTTTTTATAAGAACATTTAGTATTGAAAAGAATCTGCCTTGAGTTATTTAAGAAGCACAATTATGAAAGTTAAAAAAATTTTCTACGAATCAAAACAAGCATTTTAAAATCAAATAATGAAAAAAATGGTTGAAGAAAAATTTTATAGTCTGATAATTGTCCTTTTAAAATAACTCAAGGCAGATTTTTTTCAATATAAAATACAAATACTTTCAACTTAATTCTGAATAAAAGTATGTTTGGCTCATAGTTCTTTTCTTATGAATGGTGGTATTTTCCACCCTTCCCATCATATCATATTTTACAGAAATCAAAGCATGGGAGTTGAAAATATATTATCTTATTTAATGTTAATGTAATAAACAAACACACAAGTTATGACCTAGACTGAAATGAAATACAATGTACTTATGACTCAATAAGTTGATTATGGTTTCATGAACAAAAATTGTCTGCCTTGATAGCTATTACTATCTCAAACGGTTTTTTTTTCTTATAAATGACTTTTATTTGGGGAAAAGCAAAAAACAGATTATTTACTAAACAAAATTTAGAAACTTGTATCAGCACATAATTTATTCCTTAGGAGAATCCTAATAAATCACCATTTTAATCCTTCTCATGGTTAATTTTCTTAAGTTATACTTTACAGACAGCAAATAAATAATGTAAAAACATTCTATTTTATTTAAAAATGATTTTGTTTCTAATTATTTTAAATATAAATTAAAAAATTGACAGTTAAAAGTAGAAATAGCGAAAAGGTTTTATTAAGTATTGGATTCGGCCGAATACTTTGATATTTGGCCATACCGAATATTCGGCAGGCCGAATAGTTTCATATTCGGCCTAACCGAATATTCGGTAACATGGCCGAACACCGAATAGATACCGAATATTCGGTGCATCCCTAGTTTTTTAGCTCACAGGCTATCATAGCCTGAGAGCTTATGTGCCCGTCCGTTCTGTATGTATGTGCGTAACGCGATAACTCATGATAAAAATATCCGATCCACTTGAAATTTTGTATATAGGTATATCCTGACAAGGCGCTTCCCTGATTAGTTTTTGGAGTTCATTCGATATGTATAAGAGGGGGAACGGGGGGCTCATGCCCCCCGTTAGTTGATATAAATGGGATTTTCATGCAGAATTAAGTTTTTGTTCAAAATTTAGATTAGGATCATTCTGATGAGGCAATTCCGTGACTTATTAGGTGTTCATTGAATAAGTATAAATAGGGAGAACAGGGGCTCTAATGCCCCCCCCCCGTTAGTTGATATAAATGGGATTTTCATGCAGAATTAAGTTTTCGTTCAAAATTTAGATTAGGATAATTCTGATGAGGCGATTCCGTGACTGTTATTAGGTGTTCATTGAATAAGTATAAATAGGGGGAACAGAGGTTCTAATGCCTCCCCCCCCGTTCGTTGATATAAATGGGATTTTCATGCAGAATTAAGTTTTCGTTCAAAATTTAGATTAGGATCATTCTGATGAGGCGATTCCGTGACTGTTATTAGGTGTTCATTGGATAAGTATAAATAGGGGGAACAGGGGTTCTAATGCCCCTCCCCCGTTAGTTGATATAAATGGGATTTTCATGCAGAATTAATTTTTCGTTCAAAATTTAGATTAGGATCATTCTGATGAGGCGATTCCGTAACTGTTATTAGGTGTTCATTGAATAAGTATAAATCGGGGGAACAAGGGTTCTAATCCCCCCCCCCCCCCGTTAGTTGATATAAATGGGATTTTCATGCAGAATTATGTTTTCGTTCAAAATTTAGATTAGGATCATTCTGATGAGGCGATTCCGTGACTGTTATTAGGTGTTCATTGAATAAGTATAAATAGGGGGAACAGGGGTTCTAATGCCCCCCCCCCCCTTAATTTATATAAATGGGTTTTTCAAGCAGAATTTTCAGATTTCGTTCAAATCTCTGAATAGTTTTGGAAGTTTAATGGTTAAGTATAAAAGAGGGGGATAACTCCTTTTAAATTATATAAATGCTAAATGGGTTTTTATTAAGAATTATCTAACTTGCTCTGAATTTTGGATATAGATTTTTTATATGATAAAGCATGTCTTTGATAGTATAGGAGGTTCAATGATTAAGTATAAAAAAAGAGGAAAGGGAAGAGCTGTTTCCCCTTCTTAATTTTTTTTTCGAACGGAATTAACCCTTGAAAATATAAGACTTTAATGTACAATTAGTATTTGTAGCCTGTGAGCTCAATGCCATCAGTTTAGCTGGGCAGTATTCTTTATTTACATGATTCTTTGTTGAGATACCCTTTTTTTTTTACGCAATTCTTTGTCGAAATAAATAAATAAAAATTGTTTCTTCATAAAATTTTCTGCACATGGCGTGCGTCTATATTATACAACTCTGCTTGTCAGTGTGTATTGTCAGAATTTTTTTTTTTTTTTTTCAGATCGAATTAAGGTTTGCTAACCCATAGACTAATTGGAATTTTCAGATTTCTGACCACGCGTATCTATGGAAATTAAGTTTTCTTTCCCAAATCAAGATATGGTTGGATTTTTTTTTTTTTTTTTTTTTTTTTTTTTTTTTTTTGGGGGGGGGGGGGGTTGAATCTGGTTTCGGTTTGATTTCAAATGTTATTTTCAGGTTCTTGTTCAGTTGCATTTCAATGTATTTTATTTTGCAGCAGATAGATTGAGTTACTCTTGGAGGGATTTTTTTCTTTCTGGTTTTGGAGTGTATAGGATAGATTTCAATAGGAATTTTTCGATTCTGGTCAATGTATGTCAATGGAAATTATTTTGTCTTTCTTGGACAAATTTATCTTTCCATTAAATTTTTGTTGGTTTAGAATGGGTTTCAGGATAACTTGTAGGTTCTTGTTGGCAGACTTGTATAAAACCAAAAACTTTCTGCAAATTAATTTAATGTTGGGTGTAATTCGCATTTTTTGCGCAATTCATGGTCATCATTCGTGTTTTTTATGCGATTTATGAATGTAATTTGCATTTTTGAGCAATTTATAAACATAATTCGCAATTTTTATGCGATTAATGAATGCACTTTACATTTTACATTATTTATGGACATAATTTGCTATTTTTATGCAATTCATAGACATAATTTACGTTTTTTCAGCTTTCTGTCGACGAAATTTGTGTTTTTTGATCAATTTATTGACGTTATTTGTGTTTTTATAGGATTTATGAATGTAATTTGCTTTTTTTACACAACTCTTGGACGTAATTCGCATTTTTTGCAATTTATGAATGTTATTCGTGTTTTTTTGCATGATTCATGGAAGTGATTCGCATTTTTTGAGTGATTTATGAACATAATTCATATTTTTATGCAATTCATGGACGTAATTTGCATTTTTTGAGCGATTCATGAATGTAATTCACGTTTTTTATGCAAATCATGAATGCAAAATGCTATTCCCTATTTTTATGTGATTTATAGACGTAATTTGCATTTTAGCTTTCTGCTGCCAAAATTCGTGTCTTTTGAGCGATTTATGAACATATTTCCCATTTTACTACACGATTCATAGACATAATTTGTGTTTTTCATACAATTTCTGAACCTAATTCTCACTTTTTTAAACAATTCATGGACGTAATTCATGTTTTGAGCGATTTGTGGACCCAATTCATGTTTTTTATGCAATTTGCTTTTTTTGAGCGATTCATGGACATAATTCGCAATTTTCATGCAATTAATGAATGTAATTTACATTTTACATGATTTATGGACATAATTTGTTATACTTATGCGATTCATAGACATAATTTGCATCTTTTGAGCTTACTATCGACGAAATTTGCGTTTTTTGATCGATTTATTGATGTTATTTGTGTTTTTATAGGATTTATGAATGTAATTTGCTTTTTTTCACCAATTCTTGGACGTAATTCGCATTTTTTGTAATTTATGAACGTCCTTAGTGTTTTTTTGCACGATTCATGGAAGTGATTCGCATTTTTTGAGTGATTTATGAATGTAATTCATGTATTCATGGACGTAATGTGTTTTTTGAGCGATTCATGACTGTAATTCGCGTTTTTTATGCAATTCATGAATGCAAAACACTATTTGCTATTTTTATGCGATTTATAGACGTAATTTGCATTTCAGCTTTCTGCTGCCAAAATTCATGTTTTTTGAGCAATTTATGAACATAATTCCCATTTTACTACACGATTCAGACACAATTTGTGTTTTTCATACAATTTCTGAATGTAATTCTTACTTTTTTAAACAATTCAAGGACGTAATTCACGTTTTGAGCGATTTGTGGACCCAATTCATGTTTTTTATGCAATTCGCTTTTTTTGAGCGATTCATGGACATAATTTAGCAATTTTTATGCGATTAATGAATGTAATTTACATTTTACATGATTTATGGACATAATTTGCTATACTTATGTGATTCGTAGGCATAATATGCATCTTTTGAGCTTTTTATCGACGAAATTTGCGTTTTTTGATCGATTTATTGACATTTTTTGTGTTTTTATAGGATTTATGAATGTAATTCGCTTTTTTTTACCAATTCTTGGACGTAATTCGCATTTTTTGCAATTTCTGAACGTTATTAGTGTTTTTTTGCACAATTCATGGAAGTGATTCGCATTTTTTGAGTGATTTATGAATGTAATTCACGTTTTTATGCAATTCATGGATGTAATTTGCGTTTTTTGAGTGATTCATGAACGTAATTCACATTTTTTATGCAATTTATGAATGCAAGTGGCTATTTTTATGAATTTTATATAGGTAATTTCCGTTTCAGCTTTTTGCTGCCAAAATTCGTGTTTTTTGAGCGATTTATGAACATAATTTATGTTTTACTACACGATTCATAGACGTAATTTGCATTTTTCATACAATTTATGAATATAATTCTCGCTTTTTTACATGATTCATGGACGTAATTCACATTAAGCAATTTGTGGACGTAATTCCCATTTTTTATGCAATTTGCTTTTTTTTTTTAGCGATTCATGGATGTAGTTCACAAAAACACCCCCTTGGCTGTGCCACTGACAACAAAATCTTATGTTGGTGCAAGGAGTAATTTATTCATAGACATGAGAAAAAAGTTTGACAACAAACCAAAAAAAAGTACAATACAGGATTTTTACCTGGCATTCTCATAAAATTTTGAATATACCCTGCCTCCCCCCTCTAATTCATAAGTTTTCATACATTCTATATTATATTCCATATTAAGAAGGCGCCACTTGTCTAGTTTTTTTTTTAATCAGAACGCGTTATTAGCATTTTTCATTCAGGTAGAATTTATTTAGAATAGAATTGATAAAGAAAATGCACAAATTGAAAACCATTGAACAGACATGATAGAATCATTACGTATGTTTCATGGTTTTAATAATCCACATGGATGTTTCTTGTTATGCCAATACAATCTTGCAATGTCTTAATATACAATGAATAAAGTCTGCAATAAAGTTAACCAGAGAATCTTGCAATGGATTTTTGCCGTCGCTTATTCAAATTTACTTAAGAAGAATCGAGTTAATGAAATGTTGTATAAATGTTACTTGTTAGCTTTATAGATTACTAGGTACTACTAGGTTATCCCGTCGACCAAAAAATTATCGCCAAACTATAAGATTAAATTCCAATAATGGATGATTGTGAATGTCACATTCAATGACATTAAATACAATTTGTATATTTAAAATGTCATTGATTTTTATTTCGACTTTTTATTAATATTTTACTAATTATTTGTTTTTTCATTATTTAAAATAAAAAAATATGTGATTATGTATAATTTGGTGAAATTGGTCGACGGAATAACAGTAGTAGCGATTACTAAAATATTTCAAATTGAAATAATTTATGAAACTGAAAATGTTTTAGCCAACATTTCACTTAAGTTTAAAACAAGCAATATATAGAAATTGTAAAGTCCATCAAGTGTGTGTACTTTACAATTTCCATTGTTGGGACCAGACATTGCACAAATATGTGCTCATCTTTTGTTTACATTTTTAAAAAGAGTAATTTGAATGTAATAATGTACTAGAAATCATAATGAATGCTTATAATAGAGTATAATACAGTCAACTCTGTGAAATTCACAAAATGTATTATCTGCAAAACATGCTAAAATGCAAACATTGAAAAGTGTTTTAACACTTAAACTCAAAGATAACAGATATGCAATAATTTTATTTTCATGAAATGACAAATTTTAATAAAATAAACTGGGATTTAAGAAAATTCATGTATTTTGTACCCTGTATTTAAAAACAATACTTTAAGCAAGCCAGTAAGTTTCCGTTTATTAATTATGATTAATGCAAACCTATTCTTTGCTCAAGCAGCGAAAAAATTAAAAAAATAAACAATTTTACCTCTATATATTTTTTGTTTATCAAACAATACACATAAAAAGTTCCTTGGCGAAGGAGAATAAACTGCATTTCACCCAAAATTACTGACAACAAAACAAAATGCAGTCCAGATTTTTAACTGGCATTCTCGTAAAATTTTGAATATATCCTGCCTCCACACTGTAATCCATAAGTCTTCAAAAATACAAGCAAATAACTTTATTCCAAAGTTACACATTCTGTATTAATTACTAATCCATTGCAAGATTCTCCGCTTAACTTTATTGCAGAGCTTATTCGTTGTATATTGACATTGCGAGATTCAATTGGCGTAACAAGAAACAAGATGTGGATTATTAAAACCTGAAAATTACTTAATGATTCTATCTTGTCTGGTTTATATTTTTTAATTCGTGCATTTTCTATATCAATTTAATGGACATTATGTAAGAATATTACTACCTGAATGAAAAATGCTCCGTGTAACTTGCCGCGTTCGGGTTCGGATTCAAAACAAAACTAGACAAGTGGCGCCCCTAGGCGTATGAATACATGACTTTCCAACAACAAATAATTTAAAATAATTTTTGTTTGAAAACTTAAAAAAAATCATAAGTCGAAAGTATATTGAATATGTATAATTAAAAAATATTTTCCTATTTTAAAAAAGGATTCAAAATATTTTTTCCACAAAATGCAAAAATATCCAATGTAAGAAACGTAATATTTTCTTCTTACGAAAAATAAAGGCAAAATAAATAGAAACCTGATTTAGTATATATTTATTGAATGTTTTAAAGCACATGATAAGATGTTTTTGTAGTTTAAAAAACATTTATTGCTTCGATTCGGGTGTTTTAACTGTGACCATAAGTACATAAGGTTTTTCACTCAGTCTCCGTCTGCTAACCCATAGAATAACATGTAATCCGCGAGCTAATATAGTCCAATTTTCCAAGACCAATATATAACAAACAAGAGTTTTCCTAGAAACAAGGCAAGTCTTATTACCTCTATCTTAAAGAGATTCATATTATATATAAGTTTTAATAAAATCTCCCAGCCCGTTTCCTAGATCTCATTATCAGGAACAAACACCATCGATTACAGTTTTAAAATGGTTATCGAGATCTAAAAATATACGGCACGTAGAAATGTAAAAATTATAGGATAGGATTAGACTGGGAATATAAGACTATATTAAAAAATTTGGACCATTCTGACCAATATTTGCTGAGTTATTAGAAGGCGGCTTTTCCGATTTTCTTTGATGTTGAGTTAGCTGTATATATGAAGTTCCGCATCTACCGTTATATATGAAGTTCCGCATCTACCGTTATGACGATGGTAGGTTTAAAGCTGCGTCACTTGAAGGCTGCCGCCTTCTATGATTTCGTTAAAATTAATCCACATGTTCTTTAGATATAGCTTGACATGACCCATTATGACCCATAAACGACTCTTATAATCGAAATCTCTCTAACATGTGAGATAGCCCATTAGTTTTATCGTGTCAAAAAACTGTTACATGCAAAATTTCATTAAAATCGATCCTACCGTTCTTTAAATATAAATAGCTAGACCCAGACCTTTTATGACCCAAAATGACCCATTAATCGAAATTTCTGGAACGTGTGACCTAGCCCAATGATTTTCTCGTGCCAAAAAAATGTTACATACAAAATTTCGTTAAAATCGATCCACCTGTTCTTTAGATATAGCTTGACATGGTCCATTATGACCCATCATGACCCACAAATAACCCTCATAGTCGAAATCTCTCAAACA
The DNA here is from genome assembly GCA_964019185.1 of Maratus speculifer. Classification (NCBI taxonomy): domain Eukaryota; kingdom Metazoa; phylum Arthropoda; class Arachnida; order Araneae; family Salticidae; genus Maratus; species Maratus speculifer. The sequence goes on along the minus strand of OZ025289.1, from coordinate 270,570,048 downwards.
TGTGATTTAGCCCATTAGTTTTCTCTTGTCAAAAAACTGTTACATACAAAATTTCGTTATAATCGATCACGCCGTTCTTTAAATATAAATAGCTTGACCCAGACCCTTAATGACCCAATATGACCCATTAAATTTTTTTCTAGAGCATGTAACCTAGCCCAATGTTTTTCTCGTGCCCGAAAACCATAGAATGCAATTTTTAGTCAAAATTGCGTGAGAAAATCTATAGATAAAAATAGCATGACCCACAATGACCCCAAAAATGACCCACTAACCGAATTTTCTCGAACATGTTACCTAACCCAATGGTCTTGTAATCCAAAACGATACAATATAAAATTTGGTCAAAATCGTTAGAGCCGTTTTTTAGATAAAAATGGCTTGACCCATAATGATCCAAAAGTGACCCACTAATCGAATTTTTTTGAACATGTTACCCAGCCCAGTAGTTTTCTCGTGCCAAAATACGATTGGATACAAAATTTCCTTAATATCGATCCAGTCGTTCTATAGATATAAATAGCTTGATCCTGACCCATTATGACCCAAAATGACCCAGTAATCTAATTTTCCCGAACATGGGACCTAGCCCAATGGTCTTCTCTTGCCCAAAAATGGTAAAATCCAAATTTTTGCGAAAATCGTTTGAGCCGTTTTTGAGATAAAATTTACACACACAGACACACACACACACACAATTTTTGCTCGCATTATAGTATAAGATATATTGGCCTACTTCAATTTTTTTTTTTTTTTTTTTTTTTTTTTGCCTTGGCGGCTATCATTATTTCGAATTCGAAAAGCTCATAAAAATGACGCCGTAAAACTCAATTTATCGAAAGGGAAACGACAGTAGATATGAATGTATTTTTTGAGATTGACAAATAACGGAAGATAATGCGACTTTTTTGCGTTACAAAAGTTGATTTGAATTTTAAGAAGTCGTAAAGAAAAGAGATTAGTGTTTTAAGTATTGTACTGCCGGTTAGAGAAAAAAAAAATAAAATCTCTATAATCTTTTATCACCAAATTGTCGCAGACAGTGATTTGTTTTTACGAAATTGTATTAAAAAAAGATTTAATAATGTTAAAATACATAAAATAATTTCGTTTAGAAAATAAATCAGTATAGTAAAACTTCTAAATAACGGACATCTCGGGAACGCAGAAATTGTCCGCTATTCGGAGGTGTCCGCTATTGGGAAAACCTCAGATATTCAAAAAACGTTAAGAAATGCTTAGTGTTTCATTAATTTACTTTTATATGTCCTAAAACCTCTATTATATAATTAATCAGAAATTAAAATTATTTTTTGAGCAATAAAATTGAAATAAAATTGCGCACACTTTTATCCACTGTTTGTTATATTATTGTGAAAAAAATCTGTTACAAAAGTTTATTTTTGCTTGTGATTACAGGTAATTTGATTTTCTGTGTGATGTTATTGGACATTGCAGAGTTCCGGACGAGGAGGGAGGGATTGCACCTTTTGATCTTTAAAAGCATACAATCTCAAATTTTTCTTGGTTGACATTTCAATAGTCTGGGAGAACATTTCTCTTGAGCAACCCCCTGAATTTAGCACTGAACGTTGGGGGGAGGGGAGGATTTTCTCCTGGTCTTTTTCTACATTTAACTGTGATCACAAACTTTCTGACACGTTCTCCTGATAAATTCAGAGACTTTTTAAAGTTTTTTCATTTTTTTTCTGTTTAAAAAAAAAAAAAAAGATTCACCTTTTAGCGCCGAATGAAGTGTCCGCTATTCGGAATGTCCGTTATTCAGAGGTTCAACATACAAAAATTCAAGTTTTGGGAGTGAGGATTGGAAAACTGTCCGTTAAATAGGGGTGTCCGTTATGGAGATTTTACTGTATTTCCTTAGAATAATATGAATAAAATTTTTGAATTTGGGGCTTTTGAGTTAGGGCTAAATTTTTAAAACTGTACAAACTTTTAATTTCCAAAATTGATAACAATAAATTTTGACACTTTATTTGATTTCCTTGGATAGAAACAAACCAGAAAAGGGTATCGTTTATACATATTTTTCTTAAATCTTTATACAATTATAAGTTCGAAAAATTTTGAAGACATTAATGTTAAATGGACTTTCACAAACTTTTAATTTATATCTTCTAAAAATATTCTAGTTGAAATGTTTCCGTTTCATGAGATATAATAAATATGTCCAAAGAAATTCCAGAGATTGTTTTTATTCGAAAACATTTGAATAAAGTTTAGGAGTGAAAACTTTGGCAATTGAACTTCGAAAGAAATCAAAGGTTTTTTTTAAAATCTATAATTAAAATGAATGTATTAATTGTTTATAAATTAATTTCACCTGCATTTATAAAAAGAAAAGGATTAAAATTTGAAACAAACATATAAAATAATGATAATATATACACCACTATTAATAATACACTAGTTATTATAGAATTATGAAAAACAGAATATTGAGTCAGTTAATTAGAACCAGTGGCTATAGTTAGATAATTGTAACTAGTTTTTCCAAGAAAACTATTCTTATGATATTAAAGCCTCGAACTGATGTGTATCCGTCATGCATGCTTCGAAATCAAAATATATAGAGACTTAATTGCTTTTAATGACAGATAAAAACAAACAAACAAATAACAGCAAAATAAAACCGCCATAGTAAAATCTCTGATAACAGAATGCATTTTTAACGGAGTCCTGCTTTAAACGAAAACAAATATTGACGGAAGGAATATAATAATACGTTTTGACACAAAAACCTGCTTAAAATGAAATTATTATTATTATTATTATTATTATTATTTTGCAATTTTTTATGAACTGATTTTATTTTACTCCTAAATATTTTACTATCATATTTTTTCTAAAAAAAGTGCTTGTAAAATTTTGTTTCAGGTTGTAAAATTATGAACAATATTTTTTTCTTCAAAAATTTTTTTTGTTGAAAATTCGGAAGATATAGTAGTCCTTGTGAAATAGTTAAAGGAATTACCCAAATCATATTTTTTGCAGGGATTCTTTAAAATTTTTTATTGTATATATTATTCTAAATAAGACAGGCTGATAAATATCTTTATACTCGTAAATACTGCAAACGGACAATTCTTAGAATAAAGACGGGTTGCTACATCTGTCTATAACAAAATGATTGTTAAAAGTCCCAAATTAATAAAAGTGCATTTCGATGTATTGAGAATAGTCGTATTGGTGATATTAAGCATTACTTTTGACGCATGTCAATATTCTCAATACAGTAGACCAAGAATTGATTTGAAACTACTTTTTTATTGAAGCCAGAAATAACTCCTTACTCTGTCAAAAAAAAGATTATTTTGAGAAAGATACAATAATTCTTCCACTATTCCGGAAAGTATTTTTTATTATTTGAAACCTCAGAAATCAATTTATTTTCCGAATTTAAAGAAATATTTATAAAATTAAAGTTTTCTACAGCCACTGGATTTCGGAAACGTTTCCGGATAATTTATCGTCTATTAATCAATCTTAACTAACTGGAATATCGGTTTTTATAATGCTATCAATTCTCAATTAAGCGTTTTCAGGTGTGGAATTGAACATACACATACAATAGTAAAATATATATATATTAATTTTAATATTAATGTTACAGTTGTTAATTTATCATGTTTGTCTACAAATTATATTTCTTGAACATGAGAATGTTCACTTCAGAACTGATAACATTAAAAAAACCTGTTTTCTGGGTTCACTAAAGTGATTAATACGTTTTTAAAGCTACTTGGAAACGTTTCCATAAAAAGTGCCAGAAAAAAAACTTTGTTTTAATAAATGCTCCTTTTAACTATATTGGTTTCAGGGATGTAGTGGAGGTTATACGGGGGTATACGGCGTATACCTTCTGAATTTTTTAAAGAAACACAGTATATCGTCTGTTTCTCAAGAAAGCTATAGTATACACACTCTAGGGTATACTCTCTGCCTTGAGCATATACCCTCTGTTTAGAGCGTATATCCTCTGTAATTTTTACGACTACACCCCTGATTGGTTTGAGATATCTCTGAAGCTAGAGATCGTTTTCCGAATCTTAAATAATTCGGAGGATATTATGATAATTTTCGTTCCTCGTTACATCATGTTGTCCTAGATTTTGTACATACTTTTTTAACAATGCAACTTATTATTCCAACTTACGACAACTTATGGGCAATCGTTCGTAGTTTCATCATGGTTGTCTAGATTTAAAGACATTTATAGTTTTTTTTAAACAATGCAACTTATGGGTACAACTTATTACAATTTCTGGTATTCGTTCGTGGTTGCATCATGATTTCCTAGATTTAAAGACATTCATGGTTTTTTTTAAACTATGTAACTTATGGTTGCAACTTACTATACTTATGATATTAAATTGACTTTCATCAAATCTTAAAGTTTAAGCATATCTAAAAAAATTCACCCCCTCCCCTCTTCCGGACACTTATTTAAAAACATTGGATCTAAGGCTGGGTAGATCTTAGGCATGAGCCTAATGGGTTTAGTATTCAGGCTATGCTTATTAAGTAAAATTATTTTAGAAAACAAATTAATAGATGAAATTTGAAATATAAATATAGATAACAGAAAATAGAAACGATATTTTGTTTCAAACATACTTTTTCTCCTTTTATACAGGATAAAAACAATCAGGTAATTGTTTTGGGTCTTTAATAAAAGAAAAAAAAAACGCATGTCTCTGATTCAAAACACAACAGACTTTCTTTAGTTTTCTTGTCTTTTGGGCTAATGATCTTGTCAACTATTTTATTTGATTCGAAGTTTTTAGCCTTTACTTCAAACAAGTTATATACTTTGTGACAGGTGGCTGAGAAATATTTGATCCCGTTAATCCTTTCTTGTCTAATTATTTTTCATTTTTTGATTTAAAAAAATACCTTTTAGCTTAATAGTTTAATAGCTTAACAGTGGCTATCCTAAAAAATACATTTTTATAATTTCTAAATTAACTTAAATGAAATTTTCGAATTAGCCTATGCATTAAAAAATCACAAGCTTTCAATTTTTAAGTATGTTTGATGCTTTATTTAAGTTTTTTGGGATTAATTCAGCATGAAAAGACAGAGAGTTTATACACTTTTACTAAAATTTTCATATAATAAACTAGTCGTTGGAGGCCACCGTAATACTTACCCATCATACATATGCATAATATAAAATATGAAAATAAAACATGTGTAACTATTTATAAAATGCATTGCAATTCCAAAATAAAATTTTAACGCATATTTAAATAGTTTTAATATACATAGTAATGATTTATTAAGGAATTGCTGATGAGCCAATTTTGACAAATTATATAAAACCCAAAATACTCAAGTAATACCGGATTGCGTAAAAAAACATCCTTATAACTCCAAAAATACTAATCATATTAACTAGCAATTTATGCGTCGGATGAAGCGTCTCATTTACAATTAAAATATATCTTTGAATTTAAATTTTAATGAAATACAGGGTCATGAAAAATCAAAGAATGTGAAAAATAGGATTACACGTATCTCAGCAATTAATAATCCGATCGACTTCGTTCTTTATGCAAAATTTGTGTTATTTTATTGCCTTTTATATACACTCCTTAAAATAAAAAATTTCGAAAATTTTTATACACGTTTCATCAGAATGAATTTTTCCAGAGTCCGAAAAAAATAGTTCCGGATAATCGAGGTTACTGATATTAAATAGGCTTCGTCCCATTCTTACAAACTAAGTACATACAAAATTTCAAGTCTCTATCTCAAATTGTTCGGAGGATAGAGCGGTTACAGACAGACAGACAGACACACAGACACACAGACGGACGGACGGCAATTTTTTTTTTTCTAAAAATGTGTCCTTCGGAATCTCCAGTATCTGAAACGTGTAAATCCGCCAAAATTTTTTTTTCGATTTTTAAAACGATTGCAAGACTTACCCTATACTACATATGATGGGTAAGTAAAAGAGGATAAAATTCAAGGATGATAATTTTAAAATGATTATAATCTTTAACTCACATATTATCAAAAATAAAAAAATCGATTGAAATATTTTGTTTTAATGAAATATATGAAATCGATCGAAACATATTTCAGGTTTTTCTCAATTTAAAAATTTATTTTAAAATATGAAAATTATTAATAAATTCATATTCGAAAAACTTAGTAATTACAACCTATATTCTTAGATAAAAAGAATAAATGTCACCTGAACATAGCTATTTGCTTTTACTAAACATTTCTACTATTAGTTTTTGAGATACCTATATATTTTACTTTATGATGTTCTATCATAATTTTGCTATCGTTAATCCCATAATAAAGAAATCTTAAAAAATAGCTATAGGAGAATTATGAAATGTTCTTTCATATATAATAGTACACTTTATATTTAAGAATGCTAAATATTTTTCTAGTTATTTTAAACTTCTTTGTGAGAGATCTTAATTATTTTTTTTTAACTTTTTGGTAAATTTGTATTTCATTTTGCTTTAAAACTTTACAAAGATTAAAAATAAGTCCATAAACTTATTTTTAATGTTTGTAAATAATTTTTAAATTTTTCCCAGTTTCTTTGATCCAAGGAAAGCAAATGTTTTAACAGAAGTGGGTGTTACTGTTTAAAAAATTGAAATTACAAGAATTTTTAACATTAATTTTTTGGGAAAAATTTGAAAAAAAATTATTTTTGAAAATATCATATTTTAAAATAAAGTCACATTACATTTTTAAAGATTTTTAATTTAAATATTTGTAATTTTTAGTTAAATTAGTATTTTTTAAAATGCTGAATCAAAATTAAAACGTATATATTTCTGTTTATTTAAATTAAAGAAAGTTGAAATTCTACAAATAATATTTAGAGTTATACAGATTTCAGATTGCCCCACTTTTTTAATAAATTTTAAAATAACAATTAAAAAAAATCTGAGAAGTTTCAGTATGTGATTTTGTCTAAATATAAAATGGTTAACAATCACAAAAAAATTTCAAAAGTGTAACTTCATAAATAAAAATTATTTTAAAAAGGAGCACCTTGAGAGTTTAAGTGTTCAGAGTTTGTAAAGAGGTCATGGAACACACATCTTCTGTCCGTCGATATGTATATATGCAAGTCTTATGTAAAAATATTCTGTATCTATTAAAAAAATAACAAAACCAAATCTTGGCTTTAGTTTTAAGCAGCAAGATAAATTTATTCTCAACAAGTTTCTTCTTTGTGATTTTCTGAAATGGTTATGATTTCCTGACATACTTAAATCCATTGCGCTTGTGACAAATAACATCATTTCGAATTCGAAATCCTCATATGAATGACGCCATAAAACTCAATTTATCGAAAGAAAATGGCTAAGGTTATAAGAGCATTTTTTTACAAAAATGATACAAAGCCAAAAATAAAGAAGACTTAGTGATATAGAAGATGATACTTATTTCAAGAAGTAACGATGTTAGGAGTTAAAGTTTATGCTCTATTAACAAAAAAAAATCCCTTTCGGCATGGCCTATAGGCGGAGGTAGATTTCAAAAAGTTTTCATCTCCAAAAAAAAAAAAAAAAAAAAAAAAAAAAAAAAATTAAATGATTAGAGATAAACCCAGTTTAACTACTTTATTCAACCGCTTTTAAAAATTTTTTAATTTCATTTTTCTGTAAGAACTGGTTTTATCAAAATGCTCTTAAACGAAATTCTACTCAAATGCCCATTTTGGCAACATATTTTGAATTATATTCTTACTTTATTAAAAAAAAATTGACCAATATGCTCATTATATAGCCCCTAAATAACAAAAAACTGTTAATTAAATTCGTTTGACAGCAAAATTGAATTTAAAAATGAGTAATAAAATAACCAATTTATTATTTTAATACATCCACAATTCTTTAATCAAGATTGCTTTGAGAAATTTTGTACGAAGTGCCCAATTTGACAGATTTTTTTAAATATATATTTAGCCTTTATCAAAAATCTGACCAATACGGCACATTACACAGTTCCTAAATAACGAAAAACTGTCAATTGAATGCGTTTGAGAGCAAAATTGAATTTAAAAATGAGTCATAAAATAACCAATTTGTTATTTGAATACCCACAGTTCATTAATCATGATCGCTTTGGGAAATTTTGTGCGAAGTGCCCATTTTGGCAGCCTTTTTTTGAAATATATTCTGCCTTTATCAAAAAACTGGCCACTCCGTCACATAATATAGTTCCTAAATAAGAGAACCTGTAAATTGGATGCGTTTGAGAACAAAAAAAGATTTAAAAATGACTCGGTAAAAACACAATTTTTTTAATTTCCTCAAATTTCAATCATGATAATTTCGTGAGATTCTGTTCAAAATACCCTTTTTGGCAGCCTTTTAAAAAATATATTCTGCCTTTATCAAAAAACTGGCCAATACGTCGCATTATATAGTTCCTAAATAATAGGACCTGTAAATTGGATGGGTTTGAGAACAAAAATGAATTTAAAAATGACTCAGAAAAAACGCAATTTGTTATACTTAATCAATTTTTAATGACGATAATTTCGGGAAATCTCTTCAAAATACCTTTTTTGGCAGCCTTTTTAAAAATATATTCTGCCTTTATCAAAAAATTGGCCAAAACGTCGCATTATATAGTTCCTAAATAAGAGGATCTGTCATTTGGATGCGTTTAAAATCAAAAATGAATTTTAAAAGGAGTCAGAATATAAGCCGTTTGGATTTAAGGTTTTTACTCCAACTCCTATTTTTGTTTAATTTATTTTTGCTATAAGAATTGGTTCTATGAAAAACTTGTCAATATAAAAGTTGTAGATCTTATTGTGAAGATGTAAAATAAATTTAATTAGATTTGATTGCTTAAGAATTGAGTAAGTTATGGGTTTTTTTCTTTTTCCTCCCCCCTTTTTCTTTTCGTTTTTAATTTTTTTCATCGGTAAAAATTGGTCCTATCAAAAACTTGTAAATACAAAAGTTTTAGATAATATTGAGTACATTTACATAAAATTTAGTTGGATTTGATATCTTGAGAATTGACGAAGTTATGAATTTTTTTCTCCCAAAAACCATGTTTTTTTTCGCCCCTTGAGCCCATTTTTAACTTTATCAAAAATCTGTCATGCATAAACTTTTTGCCCATTGTTTAGAAGTAATATAAACTTTAAACTGATTCGATATCTATTTTAATTAAGAAGTTATCGCGTTTTTTCTGTTTTCACAAAAACCCTCCCTATTTCCACCCCCTTGGTCCGATTTTGCCCATTAACGAACTCGACCGAGATTTTAGGCTCCTTGATTTTATGTAAAAGTTTGAAGAAGATCTGAGCATAATTACGGAAGTTATCGTGTCTAGAAGAAAGTGATATACACCGATAGATAGATAGATAGGTAGATAGATAGATATATATATAAACTTTTTTACTGATGGTGGTTTTGGGGTCTAGGAGTCATGATTCGTGTAGATCCGCAAAAATTTTTCAGAAATTCCAACATGGGAGACAATGCAATAGGTAGTATTTCATACGAAATCTACCTAAAATCTATTCCAAACTGGGAATTTGTCTTTCGTCTTTTATTTCTTTTTATACACTTTCCAATGTCAAATTGATATATATATATATATATATTATAACCGGTTAAACGCTAGAAGTGCTATTTGATATGTTACATCCTACCTACAATTAATGAAGATTTTCACCAGAAAAAAATTATTAAATTTTATTTTTCAAACTTTGGTGGGAAAAAAAATGGTCCATGAAATTGCTTTTCCTTATTTTAAAATATTTTTCCCCAAATTTCCGACAGGAGTTCAGAACTACACATACACAAACACAACTGTTTTTGCTTCAAAAGGTTAAAAATATAAATTGCTAAATAAGAAAAACTGCAAATTCAGTGCATTTAGGATGAAAATTAATTAGCGAATATACAAGAAATTTTTTTCTCTACGAAAAAATTGGATGCACATGTTTTAGGACAAAAGAGAAAGGAACAGGTTGTATTTAAGTCTGTTATGCGTCTGTTATTTTTATATTTACCATATTCCAAGCAAAATAATGTTGTAAGCACGAATGAAATATTTTTTTCAGCGGTTAAAAAATAAATAAGCATAAAATTAGAATTAAAAAAATTCAGTGGGCTCGGGCCCCATGGGACTATATTAGTTGGCGCCAATAAGTATGGTGATAATTTCCTAAACACTAAAATCATTAATCTCGGTGTTTTATTTTACCGTATTCATGTAAAAACATGCTGATGTAATAACTTTATTTAAGTAGCATTTAAGAATTTAAGTTTTCTGAATTTGTAAAGACGTCATGGAACACATATCTCCTATCTGTCGATATCTATGTATGCATGTTATACGTAAAAATAATCTGTATATATATATATATATATATATATATATATATATATATATATATATATATATATATATAACAACAACAAAAGCAAAGCTTAGTTTTAGTTTTAAGCAGCAAATTAAACTTTTCCTAAACAAGTTTCTTCTTTGTGATTTTCTGAAATGGTTATGATTTCCTGACATACTTAAATCCATTGCGCTTGTGACAAATAACATCATTTTAAATTCGAAAGCCTCATATGAATGATGCCATAAAACTCAATTTATCGAAAGAAAATGGCTAAGGTTATAAGAGTATTTTTATTACAAGATTGATATAAATCCAAAAATAAAGAAGGCTTCGCGATATAGAAAATGATGCTCACTTCAAGAAGTAACAATATTAGGCAGCAAAGTTTATGTTCTGTTAACAAAAATCCATTCGGAATTGTGAAATTGTGTTTCGTCTTTTGTTTCTTTTTAGCACTTTCCAACGCAGTTGAAAAGTGTTTATGAATGGTTTTTCTGGCAGACTATATTTTTCCTGCGACTCTTCTCATGTAAATATACTCACATTGATATAAATCTCATATATAGAATCTCATATCATGACGTGTTTGATATTGGAAAAAAGTGTTTAGCATTTATGGTTCATTTACAGATACACTCAAAATAATTCCTTACATCATAGTTTACGAGAAAAAATCTTTTGAAATTTATTTATGTTACTTTTTTTCAAACATATTCAAGTGAATATACATCATGGAGGTGCACTACAAGAAGCTCTATACTGAATCTATTTATTGCATCATATTGTTCATTTACAGGAACATACAAAATAATTCGTTTATAGTACTACCTATAAGTGATAATTGCAGAAAGTGCGCATTTAGTTGTTGTATGAGCTTCGAAATTGAATTAATTTGTTATATATTACTTGGTACGTATAGATTCTACGCATCATATACAAAGCTGCTCAAAAGAAATCGAGTACTTTACCTTTTATTGATGGAAAATTTCAACTGTTTCTTGTGTTTCCTAACTGGACTATTTTTTGTCATACTATGCTGTATGGTATATTATCATATTATGTAGTATGATATTATACAGTACTATATGCAAATTCCTATATCATATTTTTGAACTTGAATACTTTTGATTTTATTTATGCGTTTTCTAAATGCGTTAGTTTTTTTTAACCATTTTTTACCTTAATAAATAGCAAAATTTCTTTACTGTTTTCGGAATATGCTGGACAGCGTTCCATAATCTATGCTTTATGTATGATTTTTCTTTTCATTAGGATGAGCGAAGCGAATCCTCTACTAGTCCACTCAAATTACAATTTGTCGTACGCTTTACAAAAAAACTATTCAATATTTTAACTTCAAATTAAACACAAAAATAAATTATGATCTGTAGATTTGCAGAATATAATTTTTTTTACAGTAAAACGTTAAAAAAATTATTATTTTAATTAATTTATTTTACATGCATTTCCAATACGGACGCATTTTAGCAAATAAATAAAAAATGAAACGCGTATATTTTCAGAAAAAAAAAGTTTATATCATGGAGTAAATAATTATAGATAGAATCATGATTAATTTATTAAATAAAACATGTTTTCATTATCCCGCAAAATCGTTTGCACAGATGACACTTAAACATTTTAAAAGAATTGCATTATGGATTTTTTTTTTTTTTTTTTTTTTTGTAAACTGGCAACAAAAAAATTTAAACAAATAAAATTAATTCTTAAATTTGTTATATAAATGAAAAATTAAAAGATCTGCGTGAAGTTGTTGGTTCAAGCTCTTTATAAATATTTTTGGGAAGGTCGTATTGTGGCTAAATAATATCGACTCATTAATCAGAAGGATTTTATAGAAAAATAAGACTTTAATAAGTTCGCAAATACAACAATAATTATTCATGAAAACGTCACTGCGAGAATGAGAGAGCGCTTCGTTAAAAGGTAATTCCATTAATTGAGTTGCCATTCGCAGAAAGTAAAAAGTTCTCCCACGCGGAGAGAATTACAGCAATTCTCATACGCTAACATGTATAAAAACGAAGAAATTAAAATAAAATGTTTTACAGTTAAAAATTCATAGTATCAACGAAAGCAGATTTCAAATGTTTTTTCCAGAAAATAGGATTTTGAAGAAGTAACTTTCTTCAAGCTTTCTTCAAATATATTATTCTAAAATAGCTATCAAAGATTATCGTATCGTATTGTAATCGGATGTTGATTACAAAGATTGGAAACATGCATATTTCAAACAATTAAAAAACACCAGTGGCTACTTGAAATTGTAAAAACATCTTTAAAAGAGCTTTTAGTTGAAAATTTAAAAAGAATTTGTAAAAGTTTGCTTCGAAAATATCTTATTATGCCGGTTTTACATCATAAATAAAAAATTAAAATGCGCCAAAACATAAAATAACGTTTTTGTTTAATAAAGATGCAAAAATAATAGTAAAAAAAATATTGTTACTTTCAAATATCTGTTTTATAAAATAATGCTTCGCGAATCCAAACAAAGCATGGCTTTTGCTAGTTTTTAAATATAATTGGATTACAAATGCATGCATGCTATCTATAATTTATACAAACACATGTATTTAACAAACTAACAAGACAAATAAGTATAAATAATCTTGTAATTACTCAATTTTACTATAATGGACAGTATTCCTGAGACGTAGTATGATGATATTTTTCACAGCCTTGAATCGAAAGGAAGAATAGGGTCCATTTCTTTATAGATTATTAGTTTGAAACAAATGCTAAACTATTTATACTCTTTTACATGTAAACGAAATTTTCTGTAATCGTCTGCATGTGGTATTTCTGTGACGTCACAACTTATAAAATGGCGGTTTTTATAGCCCCGAACTGAAAGGGAAAATAGGATTCATAGGGGACAGTGACTTCTGCAAGCTATGCTCACCTACCCCTGTTCAGTCTTTAAAAAAATTAATTTGATCTGCTTTAAATATTACGGGAGACTGAATCATAAATAAAAGTCAGCATCGATCTGCCTGTAAATGGGTTCCCATGCATTTTTCTGTAACTGATGATTTTAATTTTGAATCAGCTGTAGTTATTAGCTGTTTTCGAGATTGATTAAACAAGACTAGTTAAACATTTGAAAAACAGCTAATATAAAATGAACAACGTCAACAAAGTATTTGTCATGATATTTTTAAGAAACACTATATGAAAATAATTTTCAATAACATAATTTAAATGTATCGTCTAAAATATGAAGTAATTCTCACCGAAGTTTTCTTTATCTTTTTAGTTGTCAAGATAAAAAAAATTATTGTTAGAAATGAAATGTTCTTATTTGCACTGGCTTAGAATGAGTACCAATAATTATATCATCAACAAATATGAAATAAACTAGTGAGCTACGCCCGCTAGCTGGGCCACTTTTTCCAAACGAACCTCGATATTAAGCAGTATATAATAAGCAAAAAAAAAATCATTTAACAAGCAAGTCTTGGTGTTCGAATCCTCAAGCACAAAAAAGTAAATTAAAGAGCTGTGGTTGTTATGTGCCCATTATCCCGTTAAAAATATGTGATTTCTCACGGTGGGTGCTACGCGCACTTGAAAAAAAAAAGATTGTGGATCGGAGCCATGGTCGCTTCGCGCCCATCGTCCTGTTAAAAATATTTGGTTTTGCACGGTTTGACATTTTTTCGTATTTTTTGGTTTATCAGAAGCAGACTTTTACGCAGATTCTGAATATGTAATCTGTTTTTTTCCTACTTTAAAAACTGTCTGCATGATGGTTTAAGAAAAAACGCGCAAAAAAAGTTTCGGTATATTTTCTCTGCGGCGGCCTGTTTTATTTCTAAGTTCAATATTTTAGCAAAAACTACGGTAAATAATGGACGGCATATCAAAAAATTGATGCGGAACAAAGCGCACTTAGCGTGGGGAGAAAAAGAGGTTTTCGGCTGGTTCATCTTTTTGCGCTCTTAGCCAAAGGGGAAGAGTTTTAGTCATTCACCGCTAGGAGGCGCATTGTATCTGCTTGGGAGTTCTTTTTGGGAAATGAGACGTTTTGCGTTCCGTTTCTCGAGGGGTTTTTAATTCATAACTTTTTAAATTTTGGTCCCACGGTCTCGAAAATGCCCGAAATGACTTTCCGGGAATTTTTTGAATCGAAAGACACCTCTCGCGACTTTCAACTCGCCCGCGTTGCGAACTGTAATCGGCTTCAAGCAGACAGACAGAGACACAGAGGTACACGGATTTTATTAGTATAGACTAGCGAGCTACGCCCGCTAGCTGGGCCACTTTTTCCGAACGAACCTCGATATTAAGCAGTATATAATAAGCAAAAAAATTCATTTAATAAGCAAGGTCTTGGAGCTCAAATCCTCAAGCACAAAAAAAAGTAAATTAAAGAGCTATGGTTGTTATGCGCCCATTATCCCGTTAAAAATGTGATTTCGCACAGTGGGCACTATGCGCCCACCGGCCTACCGCCCACCAGCCTACCGCCCACCGGCGCTACGCGCCATGGTCGCCATCGTCCCGTGAAAAATATTTGGTTTTGCACGGTTGGCGCTGCGCGCCCATAAGACATTTTCTCGTATTTTTTGGTTCATCAGAAGCAGACTTTTACGCAGATTCTGAATATGTAATCAGTTTTTTCTACTTTAAAAAGTGTCTGCATGATGGTTTAAGAAAAAACGCGCAAAAAAAGTTTCGATAGTCCTGTTTTATTTCTAAGTTCAATATTTTAGCGAAAACTACGGTAAATATTCTACGGCAAGTCAAAAAAATTGAGGCGAAAAAAAACGCAATTAGCGCCGGTAGAAAAAGAGGTTTTTGGCTGTTTCTTCTTTTAGCCAAAGGGGAAAAATTCATGTCCTTCACCGCAAGGTGGCGCAGTGTTCTGCTTCGGAGCTCCGCTTGGGAATTGAGACTTTTTCGTTCCGATTCCCAAGGGGTTTTTAATTCATAACTTTTTTAATTTTGGTCCCACAGTCTCGAAAATGCCCGAAATGACTTCCCCGGAATTTTTCCAATCGAAAGACACCTTTCGCGACTTCCAATTCACCCGCGTTGCGAACTGTAATCGGCTTCAAGCAGACAGACAGACAGACAGAGGCGCACGGATTTTATTAGTATAGACTAGCGAGCTACGCCCGCTAGCTGGGCCACTTTTTCCAAACGAACCTCGGTATTAAGCAGTATATAATAAGCAAAAAAAAATCATTTAATAAGCAAGTCTTGGTGTTCGAATCCTCAAGCACAAAAAAAGTAAATTAAAGAGCTATGGTTGTTATGCGCCCATTATCCCGTTAAAAATATGTGATTTCGCACAGTGGGCGCTATGCGCCCACCTTGCGAAGCCGCCTACCGGCCTACCGTCCACCGGCGCTACGCGCCAAGGTCACCATCGTCCCGTTAAAAATATTTGGTTTTGCACGGTTGGCGCTGCGCGCCCATAAGACATTTCCTCTTATTTTTTGGTTCATCAGAAGCAGACTTTTGCGCAGATTCTGAATATGTAATCAGTTTTTTCTACTTTAAAAACTGTCTGCATGATGGTTTAATAAAAAACGCGCAAAAAAAGTTTCGGTATTAAAAACTGCAAAAGACTGCTATTAAAAAAATAAGTAATTTCATTAATATCACAAACAACATAACTAACAAATAATTTTGGCAGCTCGTTTTCCGTTTGTACTAACAGAAATTAGTATTAATTGCGGAAATCTTAGGTTACACAATATTCGTGTATGCTACGAAAAAGAAAAAGTATGAAAATAAACCATGTTTAGCATTTTTTACCAATTAGTTCTTTTTCTCTTATACATTCTTTGACAAAATGATGGGAGAAAAAGAGGTTTTCGGCTGCTTCTTCTTTTAGCCAAAGGGGAAAAGTTCAAGTCATTCACCGCAAGGTGGCGCAGTGTTCTGCCTCAGAGCTCCCTTTCGGAAATGACACGTTTTGCGTTCCGATTCCCGACCGGTTTTTAATTCATAACTTTTTTAATTTTGGCCCCACGGTCTCGAAAATGCCCGAAATGACTTTCCCGGAATTTTTCGAATCGAAAGACACCTCTCGCGACCTTTTTTAATTTTGGTCCCACGGTCTCGAAAATGCCCGAAATGACTTTCCCGGAATTTTTCGAATCGAAAGACACCTCTCGCGACTTCCAACTCGCCCGCGTTGCGAACTGTAATCGGCTTCAAGCAGACAGACAGACAGAGGTGCACGGATTTTATTAGTATAGACTAGCGAGCTACGCCCGCTAGCTGGGCCACTTTTTCCAAACGAACCTCGTTATTAAGCAGTATATAATAAGCAAAAAACCGGGGCCACGTGCACTTGAAAAAAAAAGATTGTGGATCGGAGCTATGGTCGCTTCGCGCCCATAGTCCCGTTAAAAATATTTGGTTTTGCACGGTGGGCACTACGCGCCCATAAGACATTTTTTTGTATTTTTTAGTTCATCAGAAGCAGATTTTTACGCAGATTCTGAATATGTAATCAGTTTTTTCTACTTTAAAAACTGTCTGCATGATGGTTTAAGAAAAAACGCGCAAAAAAAGTTTTCATAGTCCTGTTTTATTTCTAAGTTCAATATTTTAGCGAAAACTACGGTAAATATTCTACGGCAAGTCAAAAAAATTGATGCGGAAAAAAACGCAATTAGCGCCGGTAGAAAAAGAGGTTTTCGGCTGTTTCTTCTTTTAGCCAGAGGGGAAAAATTCATGTCCTTCACCGCAAGGTGGCGCAGTGTTCTGCTTCGGAGCTCCGTTTGGGAATTGACACATTTTTCGTTCCGATTCCCAAGGGGTTTTTAATTCATAACTTTTTTAATTTTGGTCCCACGGTCTCGAAAATGCCCGAAATGACTTCCCCGGAATTTTTCCAATCGAAAGACACCTCTCGCGACTTCCAACTCGCCCGCGTTGCGAATTGTAATCGGCTTCAATTTATTAGTATAGATATTTTTTTAAAATATATTTTTTAATTTAAACTGTTTGATAATGTTATTATTTAGTCATTTTAAATATATCGTACTTTCCTTTGATTACTAATTTTAACACAAGGCATTTCGTGAAAATGGTGGTGTGGTGTGGATTCTCATTTCCCTTTCCTTCGATTATCAGCCAAAACGATAATTGTTCCGATCGTGGAAGATCCCAAAGAAAAAATGTAATTTTTAAAAGTGGGAATTACAAATATACAAATACTTTATATTATAGGAAATTGAGGATTGTCTACGCATTCCTCTTAAAAATATATGCAGACAGCTAGTTTCTGATCGAGATGTGAAATGAACGTGTAAATCATACATACGGAAGGAAGAAAAAAAATGCTTATAAGCCACAATTCTTTTGTGTAGTGGAAAAAACTGGGGGCTACACTGAAAGTTAAATTTGTATAATCATTTAAAACTTTAACGATATTGAAGACGATGTAACAGTTTTTGAGCAGATTTTAATTATTTTGTATAAAATATCGTGAAAAAGGCTGGAAATGTTCAGCAATTATGATGTACATATGTATATATTATACGTCACGCCGTACATATTCATCAGCTACATTCTGATATAAGGAGATTATAGCATTGCTGTTTGTCCTGTCCCATTATTGTTTGAATACGAATGGTAGTTACTTTAAAAACTTTTAGGATGCATACGATTTATCACAATGCTTGGAAAATCTGCTGAAAAAAAATGAGCTAAAACTACTTCATTATATGAAAATTATAAATTATAACATCATCAATAAAAAAAACTTGTCAGTGAATGAGGTATCCTGTATTTTTGATTAAATGAATGAATCGTGATCATCTACTTCTGTTTGATTTATTCTTTAATTTTTACCCGATATTATAGAATCAGCATGTAAAACTTGATACAAAATAGTATCATCATGACTTTGAAAGTTTTCATTACGTCTCTTTAAAGATAAGAACGCTATAAAGATACGCACAAGACGATAACAGTTAATTAATAATCGATGAGTAGGTGTGTCGTGCTTGAAAATTCTTGAGTTAACGACTTCAATCCCCTTTCCTTGTTCCAGAAATGTCCGCATCTGACCTACATGATCACCCGATAAGAAACGAAGACAGTTAAAATGTTTAAAATCATTTCATTGTATAATAGTTAAACTAAAGTATTAACTATGTGTGAATGAAAATGGATGTGATGCGTTCAACCGGCATGGATTCATTAATGATATCTTTAAAAGTGAAAAGAATGAAAACCTCTAAAATATAACGGATGAAAAAAATATAAAAAGTATTCTATCGTTTTTATCAAACAAGTGGAGACTGTTTAGTATGCATATGGTGATAATAAAGCAAACAGTTTTGCCCCCTTTTTTCTAAAGATTGATTTTTTTTTAAAACTATTTCTTTACATCGATAATTAATTAATGCATTTTTGACATATTGCGTCCTGGCAACATTTACATTTGTCTTTAAACTATCGCTTTACATCGATAATTAATTAATGCATTTTTGACATATTGCATCCTGGCAACATTTACATTTGTCTTTAAACTATCGCTTATTATTATTACTCGTTACTTGTCAAAAGTAAACTAAAAAAAAAAAAATGCTTCGTTTGATTAAATAGTAATATAAAACTTTAACGATATTGGACACGTTGTAACGATTTTTGAGCATATTTTAATTATTTTGTTTCTAATTATTTCGTTTGGTGCAAATCGTATTTTTGTATCTTAATTCATTTTCAAATTATTTGTTTTTAAAGTTCGTCCTCACTTTTGGATCACCCGGTATATACGCGTTACACCGTACATTATTATCAGTTTCATTTTGATATATGGCGAATGTAGCATTGTTGTTTCTCTTGTCCCATTATTGTTTTGATACGAATGGTAGTTATTTATAGACCTTTTCAGACACATCTCTTTGTCACAATGCATAATAAATCTGCTGTAAATTTTTTTGAAATAACTTCATTAGTCGAAAAATTATGAATTATAACACTGTCAATAAAAAGGGTCCGTATTCCGTAGCCCGTATTCACAAGGGCCCGTATAAAATCCGTATGTGACCTAAATGATCGTCCAATAAGATACGAAGACAGTTAAAATGTTTAAAATCATGTCATTGTTTTAATAGTTATGAATATAAAAATCAATGGTTTTAGAAATTTTATGCTTCTGAATCGATATCAAATAAATGTATGACATACCAATGAGAATATTGTGCAATACTAATAATCGTTTTGTTGCTTCAGAAAGTTTTCAGCTTAAAATCTTAATAATCACCGGAATTAAAATAAAATCAATAATGGCTGAAACTCATAATTATTATCATCTTAATGGGAACGATTTGGAATAAGCTTTCGAATGTTAGTAAGACACTTATAGAGCTATAATTATTGGAAATGCTTCAGTATTAGAAATGAATATTATTATCCTTAAGTAATATTTTGACAAAGTACACAAGATGTACCTTAAAAAGCTAACCGTTTTATTTTTAAGGCTGTCAAATAACAACAATATAGACGTTATAAGTTAAAAGTATGCATTTTATTTAAATTTCCTAGTACTTTCGGCCTGAAATTCCGCGGCCATCGTTAATGAATATTTTCCTGTTCCATTCATTAAAATACGTCACTTTGTGGTATTTTAAATTTCTGTTTATAGAATACAGTAATAATTAGTGATCCTCCGAAAATGCCAGAAAAACCGAATGCATAAGCATTTTTCAACTTTGTTGGAAAGTGCTAAAAAGAATGAAAATATTGAATATCTCGGAAAAAATTTAGAATAATTTAAGGAATATCGCGAATGTTTTTTTTTAATATAACACACATCATTTTTAAAATATAAATTTCTTCTACATAGGAATCCAAAATTTCTTTTTAAAAATAAATTCTGCCTGTAATCTGGCAGTCTGAGTATATAATGTAAATAATTGTCCGAGTAAATAATTTGTTTTGACAATTTATATTTGCCCGATTTAACTCAGATAGTTAAATAAATTAATCATCAAATATTTATAGACGAGTATTTAATGATAAAGATGTTTTAAAATTAAATTTTATTAATTTTTTACTTTCTTCTATCTTTACAAGAAGAAAGTATTGGATTCATGAAAATTTTCGACTTCCGGTTTTCGACGAATTTATACGTTTTAGAAGGTCCTGAACACGTTTTGACTATTTTTAGAAAATGTCTGTCTGTGAGTCTGTCCGTCTGTCTGTGAGTCTGTCAGTCTGTCTGTGAGTCTGTCTGTCTGTATGTGACAAAAAATTTGTGGGCGCTCTATCTCAAGAACTAATGCTCCAAATTTAATAAAATTTTATATTCAGTTAGACATAGATATAAATTAGTGCCTATTGGTTTTTGGTGAAAATTGGCCTGCAGGTGGCGCTGCTATACTACGTTTTTCATGATTTTCAAGATTGCTATATCTCAAGAACTAATGCACAGAATTTCACCAAACTTCAGATTCTGTGACCCCTTGATATACATAGACGCCGATTAAGTTTTGGTGTAAATTGGCCAGCAGGTGGCGCTGCTATGCCACGTTTTTCATGATTTTCATGATAGCTATATCTCAAGAACTAATGCACAGAATTTCACCAAACTTCAGATTCCGCGATACCTTGAGATACATAGCCGCTGATAAGGTTTTGGTGTGAACTGCCCTATAGGTGGCGCTGCAATGCTACATTTTGCACGATTTTTGCGATAGCTATATCTCAAGAACTAATGCAGAGAACTTCATCAAATTTTACATTCTGTTACACTAGAATATATAACATAATTAGACGCTGATTACATTTTGGTATTAACCTTGCAACAGGTGGTGCAGCTATGCTGCATTTTGCACGATTTTTCCGATAGCTATATCTCAACAACCAACGCACAGAATTTCATCAAACTTCAGATTTTGTTACAAAATGACATATAATATAATTACACGATGATTACGTTTTTTTTATAAATCCTACAACTGATGGTGCTGCTGTGCTATATTTTACACGGTTTTTTTTTAACTAGCTATATCTCAAGAACTAATGCACAGAATTTCATGAAACTTCAGATTCTTTTACACCATAACATATTTAGACGCTTTTTTTACGTTTTGGCATAAATTGTCCAAGATATGGTGTTGCTGTGCTACGTTTTGCAAATTTTTTGTTATAACTATATCTCAAGAACTAATGGACGAAATTCCATCAAATTTCAGATTCTGTTAGGTCTTGACATAAATAGATGCTTATTAGGTTTTAGTATAAATTACCCAACATGAGGCACTACTAAGCTCATTTTCTCATAATATTAATTAAATTTTGCGTTTTAGGCTTTTCGGATACCAGAATCTCATTAGGCTAGGTCAAATGTTCAAGGAAATTCGATAGTGGGTAACTTTGGGGTTACCACTTTTTTTTTTTTTTTTTTTTTTTTTTTTTTAAATTAAAATGTATTTATGAGATAGAAGAAAGTTTTGGGATTGACACATCCAACTAGTTTTAAATGCCATTAAAATACTATTTATTTAAAAACAATCACCATTTAATAGACAAACATCATTAATGTATACCACGTAAGTATCAAGGAATTGAAAATGTAATCTCTCTTGAAAAGATATTATAATGCAATTATGTCTGTTTGAAAGGGAAACAGTATTCTATACAACGGATTTATTTCAACAGAAAACTACTTTGATCTAAAAGGCCCGATAAGGAAACACTAATATTTAGAAATGTTAGAAATGGTTTAAAATTTATTTACCGTATTTGTCATGTATAATGCACGCAAAAGGAAAAGCAGTAAGAAACGAAAAACGTACACTCGCACCCGGTTAAAATGCTTATGGTTAATACACCATCCCGCTTGACCGTTTATACGTCGAATTAATGTCGCAATGTAATTATAATTTTGTTTTCCTGATATTACAGCTTCAAATGTTTTAATTAATGCATACACATTTAGAAAAAAAATCTGTAGTTTTTTTGGCTGTTTTCATTTCATTGTTCGCATTTTGGTACATGATTATTGATTTTCAACCAATGCAAATATAACAAATTATTTTCCGCTGAATGCTATTGTATATTGTTCTCGAGTATTTTCTCGAATTCCAAAAACATTTAGATTCCTACCGGTTAAATGTAAGTAATATAGAGAAAACGATAAATGCAAATAATATGTTTTTTATACAAATTAATGAATTTACATTTTCCTTATACCTCTGGTAAGCGCTTAAACATAATTTTTTTCCAAAAGTTCAAATCAATCTTATATTATATAGGAAAAATAAGGCCATCGTTATTATGTTGGAAAATATATATTTTTGCATTACAAGTAATGCAGTGTTACCATTTGGGAACATTGTGGTTTAAACGGTTAAGGGGGCGCGGGACACAAAAATCTTCAAATTTTCTATAAATAATGTTATCGCAATAAAAGTTTCTTTATTTTATTTTGTTTAAAATGACGTTTGAATCATTCAATTTTAATTGGAGCAGGAAGTATTAATTTCTACGCTTTGGTTGGTTTTCAAAATCTAGCTTTCAAAGCAGTGGTTGTTATGGAAATGACTTCTTGTAAAAATGCATTTTTCTTCACGATGTTTTTTGTTTCACCATTTCTCGTTTTTAATTTATACTAGCAGGGGTGACCGAGCTCAGCTCGGTCAAAATTAACTTTGTGTTCAACTCGATTAGTATTATTACTGTAAAACATGTTATTAATAATAGTATTATTTATAAAAACAATCAACTATGTTTGTATGCACATGTTCATAAATTTTACTTTATTTTAAAATTTACAATGAAAGGACATCAATCCAAATCACTTTTATAGCTCGACTCTGATTAGTTTAACTATGCATTTCGAAGACTATTAAGAATGTATAAGAAATTTCTTCACATTCTGAAAGACAATATTTTTTGCCAGATATAACCAAATTTGGACACATTCTTTCATTTGGCGCCAAATATGTGTTTTGGTTTCGTAGCCTTAATAGTCGATTTTTCGGCCAAATTTCGTCAGTATTTTGTCAAATATCGCCAACTTATTGGCTTTTGCCATAGTCTCGTGATCCTGACCCTTTTTTACCCAAATGATCCACTAATCACATATGATCAAACATGTGACTTAGCTCAATGGTCTTCAGGTAATCAAAAACAGTAGAGTATAAAATAAATCAAAATCGTTTAAGCCATTTCTAAAGTAAAATTAGCATGACAGCATTCAGCAATGAAGCGATATGACCCACTAATATAATTTTGCTTAATATGCAACTTAGCTCAATAGTCTTCTCGTGACAAAAGACGTTCCATTGCAAAATTTAGGTAAAATTGACTGAGTCGTTGTTATATATAATTAGAATGACCCGAACCCATTAAGACCTAAAACGACCCACTAACTGAATTGTTACGTGCATGTGTCCTATCTCAATGGTTTTCTTTTGTCCGAAAACGATATAATAGAAAATATACTGAAAATGGTGAGAACAATTTTCTAGATAAAATTAGCATGACCCACAAATGACCCTTACATCGAAATCTCTCGAAAATGTGACTTAGTTCATTAATTTTTGCGTGCCGAAAAACGTTAAATACAAAATTTAGATAAAATCGATTGAGCCAATTTTTAGGTATAAATAGTTTGACCTTGACCCATTATGACCCAAAATGACTCATTAATTGAGTTTTCTGAAACATCTGACCTAACCCAATGATTTTCTTGTGTCCGAAAACGATATAATATAAAATTCAGTCAAATTTGCGCGAGACATTGTCTAGATAAAATTAGAATAACCCAAAAGTAAACCATTGATCGAAATTTCTCGAACATGTGACATAGCCCAATGATTTTCTCGTGCTAAAAATATGCTGTATACAAAATTTCGTTAAAATCGATTCACCCATTCTTTAGATATAGCTTGACCATGACCCATCATGACCCACAAATGACCCTTATAATCGAAATCTCTCGAACATGTGACTTAGCCCATTAGTTTTCTCGTGTATAAATATTGTTACACTCAAAATTTCGTTAAACTCGATCCTGCCGTTCTTTAAATATAAATAACTTGACCCAGACCCTTTATGACCCTTTATGACCCATTAATCGAAATTTCTCGATCATGTGACCTAGCCCAATGATTTTCTCGTGCCAAAAAATGTTGTATACAAAATTTCGTTAAAACTGATCCACGTGTTCTTTAGGTATAGCTTGACATGACCCGTTATGACCCATCATGACTCATAATATAATGACCCATAACCTCTTATAATCGAAATCTTTCAAACATGTGAGATAGCCCATTAATTTTCTCGTGTCAAAAAACTTACATACAAAATTTCATTAAATTTGATACTGTCGTAGTTTACATATAAATAGCTTGACCCAGACCTTTTATGACCCAAAATGACCCAGTAATCGAAATTTCTCGAACTGAGACCTAGCCCAATAGTTTTCTCGTGCCAAAAAATGTTGTATACAAAATTTCGTTAAAATCGATCCACCTGTTCTTTAGCTATAGCTTGACTATGACCCATTATGACCCATCATGACCCACAAATGACTCTTATAATCGAAATCTCTCGATCGTGTGAGCCCATTAGCTTTCTCGTGTCAAAAAACTATTACAGGCAAAATTTCGATGAAATTGATTCTGCGGTTCTTTAAATATAAATAGCTTGACCCAGACTCTTAATGACCCAATATGACCCATTAAAATTTTTTCTCGAGCATGTAACCTAGCCCAATGTTTTTCTCGTGCCCGAAAACCATAGAATGCAATTTTTAGTCAAAATTGCGTGAGAAAATCTCTAGATAAAAATAGCATGACCCACAATGACCCCAAAAATGACCCACTAACCGAATTTTCTCGAACATGTTACCTAACCCAATGGTCTTCTGGTAATCCAAAACGATAAAATGTAAAATTTGGTCGAAATCGTTAGAGCCGTTTTTTAGATAAAAATGGCTTGACCCATAATGACCCAAAAATGACCCAATAATCGAAATTTTTCGAACATGTGACCCAGCCCAATAGTTTTCTCGTGCCAAAAAACGATTGGTTACAAAATTTCCTTAAAATCGATCCAGCCGTTCTCTAGATATAAATAGCTTGATCTTGACCCATTATGACCCAAAATGACCCAATAATCGAATTTTCTCGAACATGTGACCTAGCCCAATGGTCTTCTCGTGCCCGAAAATGGTAAAATCCAAATTTTTGCGAAAATCGTTAGAGCCGTTTTTGAGATAAAATTTACCCACACACACACACACACACAATTTTTGCTCGCATTCGCATTATAGTATAAGAAAGATAAGTCAAGAGCCATAAAAAACTAGTCGTTGGGGGCCACCGTAATACTTACCCATCATGGATATGTATATGAAAATAAAACATGTGAAAACTATTTATACAATGCATTCCAATTCATAAACAAAATTTAAATATTGTTAATATACATAGTAATGCTCTATTAAAGAACTGCTAATTACCGATTTCGACAAATTATATAAAACGCCAAACTACTCAAGTAGTACCAAACCGCGTAAAAGAAACATCCTTATAACTCCAAAAATAATAATTCTTTTAACCAACAATTAACTGCGTCGGATTAAGCGTCTCATTTCCAATTAAAATATACCTCTGAATTGAAATTTTAATGAAATACACGGTCATGAAAAATCGAAGAATGTGAAAAACAGGCATACAAATATCTCGGCAACTAATAATCCGATCGATTTCGTTTTATATGCAAAATGTGTGTTATTTTATTGCCTTTTACGTCCATTCCTTAGAACAAAAAAATTCGAAAATTTTTATATACCTTTCATCAGAACGAATTTTTCGAGAGTCCGAAAAAAATAGTTCCGGATAATCGAGGTTGCTGATATTAAATAGGCTTCGTCCCATTCTTACATACTAACTACATACAAAATTTCAAGTCTCTATCTCAATTTGTTCGGGAGATAGAGCGTTTACAGACAGACAGACAGACAGACAGACGGACGGCAAAATTTTTTTTCTAAAAATATGTTTTTCGGAATCTCTACTATCTAAAACGTGTAAATCCGTCAAAAATTTTTTTTCGATTTTCAAAACGATTGCAAGACTTACCCTATACTACGTATGATGGGTAAGTAATAAATGCGTAGTTCAAACTTGGAACACGCGCTTTCAATTGTTTACTTTAATTTTAATTCAGCAAATTTGAAAAAATAGTTACTTTTGAAATTAGGATTAAAAAAAAATATTACATCTTTTTTTTTTTAAATCTATTACTTTAATTTTTTAAAATTTTAAATTGAATTAACATTTTTAAATATACTGAGTCAAAATTAAAGCTTACATTTTTCTGTTTATTTAAATGGAAAAAAAAAATTAAATTCCTAAAATAATATTTGTAGTTATAATGTTTTTAAATTACTACATTTTTCAAATAAATTTTAATAATTATTTTTAAAAAGATTATAAGAAATTTCATCAAGTGATCTTCTTTAAAAATAATATTGTTAACCATCACAAAAAGTTTCAAATTTTAACTTAATAAATAAAAATTATTTTTAACTGTGTACCGGATCAAGAAAACATGCTTTTACAAAATGTCTGTCTGTCTGTGTGTGCGTCTGTGTGTGTGTGTCTGTGTGTGTGTGTCTGTGTGTGTGTCCATAAGTCGCGATTCTGCCATCGAAAAGTGTCGGAAAAGATAGGTATAGAATAAAAACAATTTTTTTTTGTATATGTTTTTGGCAGGTACTTCTTCAATTTTGAAATATTCCGTCGAAAGGGGGCGCTATAATATTGATTTTTGTGGTATTATCAATATTGCACTATCGAAAAGAGTATGAAATTATGCATAGAATTGAACAAAATTTTGTGTGTAAGTGTTTGGCTGTACTTAGTTTGTTTTTCCTGAATTTTAAAGAAATGGCGCTGCAATAGTGATTTTTGTGCCATTTTCAGTATTGTTCCACCATAAAGTATATGAAGTTATGCATTGAACTGAACCAATATTTTATGTAAGTGTTTAGCTATGGCTAGTAGGCCCTCCCTGAATTTGGAAAAAAATCCACCGCATTGAGCCGCTGGAATCGCGATGTCTGTGTGTTTTTCATTATTGTGTCATCAAAAAGTGTAGCAAGTTATATTTGAAATAAATTTTTTATGCATGATTACATTTGAGTATAGCTCGCAGGCAAGCATGTCCTCCTTGAATTTGAAAAGATTTACTGGAAGGGGGCGATGCTAAAGCTATTTCTGTGTTATTTTCATTATTGCACTATCGAAAAATGTATAAAGTTATATGCAGAATAGAAACAAGTATTTTGTGTATGTTTTTGGCTATGGAAAGTACATCTTCGTTGAATTTGGAAATATTTCGTGAGATAGGAGCATTGTAATAGCGCTTTTTGTATCATTTTCTCGATTCTTCGTCGTTCTATTGTCAATTGGCCTGTGCAGAACTCATGTCTTGCTAAAGCGGGGCTCTTTGCAAACGGCTGATGATAAATAAATAAGGAAAAAAATGAATTAATATACATCGTGACCCACATTAATGCATTTTTACTCCAATTAATTGACTGGAGCAAAAATTTAAGATGAAAATAAAAAATGGTACAGTATTAAATTAATAATATTAAAGTATTAACATGTGTAACTACTTTCTGAAATATTAAAATGTACGTATGAGATAGAAGAAAGTTTTAGGATTGGCATATCCGATCAGTTTATACAAACAATAATAAGGATACTTTCTACTTATTACCGTATATTCTCGTATATAAATCGATCCTTTAACTTTCGAATTCAAATTTTGAAAAAATGAAAAACCTGTGTGTACCTTTTTACTTCTTTTTACTAGAATTTTGTTCCAAATCAAACCAAAGGTACCCTTTTCCAATGGGAAATAGTAATAAGTAAACAAAACTAATCATTGAAAAAAAAATTAAGATTAAATTATCATTATTTGCATATTTTATAGATACTATATAATACATACTTTTATACTTTTATACTTTTATACTTTTATAATACATAAAAAGGCATAATTTTGCATTATTCGAAGTTTTATTATTTTTTAAAAAGACTCCGCATATAAGTCAATCTCAAGACCTACCAACCCCCCCCCCCCCCAATTTGCGAAAATCGTCAGAAATTCCTAGACATATACACGCGCATACATGGTATATTAAAAATGAAGAATAATTGACAATGGTACTCATTATCGTAAATAAAAAATGATTATAATAATTAAATTATACTTCAAAGATTTAAAAGATTTTCTTTGCGTTAATAAAAAATAGTCTAGCTGGAAAATTGTTTTTGTTGTTTCATTCATGATTGTAGCATATTAATTGACAATAAAGCCACGTTTCAATCCATATTTATCTTCAGTTATTGTTCCAGTCCGTTGTATAAAACGAATCAACAAGTTAAAGTTGAGTAAAGTTACATTTTAATCTAAATATACAAAAAAGACACAGTTTTTGCCACTAAACATGTAAATGAATGTCTAAATTTTTAAATTATATTTAGTTCTTGGTAGAATCGTATGCAGTACTTCGGATATAATATACTAACCGAAATCTTTTGAGCATCCTTGTAAATATTATCTAGTTTCTATTATACAGAAAGTAACGTGTAGTGAACTTCAGCAATGTTTATCAATTTCGTAAAATGTGAAATAGTTTAATGTAATTAAAACGGCTCCCAAACAATATACCTCCTATACCATTTTGAAGAGAAGTACGTTTGTGCGGCACTGTAAATTAATAACAAATATTCTTTGTACCACACAATGTACCGGGTGTATATTTCAGTACATACTTCATAGATGCATACCAATTTTATTATGTTCGAAAGCGTGTAACATCATTAAAATGCACTTGAAGCTATTTTTCCCGATTGGTCGTAATGTAATGGAATACTTTTGCTTGTCCCTGCAATTAAACTATAAATCAGATTTTTCATAAAATTTGAAATGACTCGATAGAATTATGCAAAAATTATATATTTTAAATATCAAATGATTCGGTTGGGTAGTTTTTGCTGTGTTACATACGGACGGGCAGACAAACAAACAGACGAAGAGATGTATAGACGGACAGA
This sequence comes from Maratus speculifer, assembly GCA_964019185.1. Lineage (NCBI taxonomy): Eukaryota > Metazoa > Arthropoda > Arachnida > Araneae > Salticidae > Maratus > Maratus speculifer. The sequence continues at coordinate 270,540,585 of OZ025289.1, read as the reverse complement.
CGGACGGATGGACTGAACGACGACTATAAATGCTATGTAATTATATAATTACGAACACACCTAAAAAGATAATTAAATGTACAAAAAAATAAAACAAATCTTTACCAAAGAGTTTTAGGAATTCTTTTTTAACAAAAAATCAAATTTTGGATTTTGAAAATAAAATGTTATATTTGAAAGTCTGCTTGTACAATGCAATTTAGCATGTGACCATTATTGTACTGTTTCAAATATACTTAAAAGGATCCTTACGTTAAACATAAAGAGATTTTTCAAGGAATATTTCAACTTAGCATTTTTTTATAATCTCCAAGGGAATCAGAGTTATCGTTTTTCGACTTTCTAAATCTTTTGAAAGAAAGTTCGGATTTTAATATCAACAGATACTTGAGTTGATTTTTTTTTTTGCAACAAAATTTTCTTAAACTCTTGGTAGGCATTCTACAAAATAATGTTCAGATTTTTAGTACTTTGTATTAAAGAGGAACTGAAACATTTGAGAGAATTTTTTATATAAAACAAATTGGAAATTGCACGTGAAGTGTAGCAAATAAGGTGCGTTCGTACGATAACGAAGTTTTAAAAATATTCAGATCTCGCTGTTATAGTAGACAGTACTTCGGATATAGTATAGTGGTTGAAATTTTGTTAGTGTTCCGGTAAATATACAGGAACTTTTATTACACCTCAGCAACGTATATCATATTCATAAAATGTGAAATAGTTTAATACAATTAAAACGCACCAAAAACAATTTTTTACCTTACATCATTATGTAACGCAATATTTTTGTGTGGTCCTGTAAGTGAATAACAAATACTCTTTGCAACACAGATTGTACAGAATGCATATTTTAGTACATACGTCATAGACGCATATGAACTGTATTATGTTCGAAAGAGTGTAACATCATTAAAATGTGCTTGAAACTAATTTCCCCCATTGTCTGTAATGTAATGGAATACTTTTCATTGTCTCTGTAATTGAACTATACATCCGATTTTCATAAAATTTGAAATGACTCGACAAAATTATGTAACAATTATATATTTTAAATTTCAAACGATTCGGTTGGGTAGTTTTTGCGTTGTTATATGCGGACGACGTACTGAACGACGACTGTAGTTACTACGTATTTACATAATCGCAAACTTGTCTTCCTCATCTCTTTTAAAATGAAAAAGAGGAAAATACTAGCTAGTAATATGATGTTGTTAAAGAAAAGAAATAAATATATAGAAAAAAATAAAATAAATCTTTACCAAAGAATTTTAGGAATTCTCTCTCTCTCTCTTTTTTTTTTAAAATGAAATTTCTGGTTTTGAAAATAAAATGTTATATTTAAAAGTCTGCTTATATAATGAAATTTCGCTTTACAAAGTCATGCGATCATTATTGTATGATTTCTTAAAAATACGATAAAAGTACGATGTACTTTTAAAGGATTCTTCTGTTAAACCTAAAAACAGTTTTCAAGAAATATTTCGACTTATTATAAAATATTTTTTTAATAATCTTCAAAGGAGTTAGAGTTATCTTTTTTCGACTTTCTAAATATTATGAAAGAAACTTCAGATTTTCATGTAAACAGATACTTGAGTTGATGCTTTTTTTAGCAAAGTTTTCTAAAAATCTTAGTTCGCATTCTACAAAATAATGTTCAGATTTTTAGTACTTTCTATAAAAGATTAACTGAAACGTTTGAGAGACATTTTTAATATAAAAAGAAATAATAATTACACTTATAAAACAAGTCGGAAATTGCACATTAAGTGTAGCAAATAAGGTGCGTTCGTATTATAACGAAGTTTAAAAAATATTAAAATCTTCGTGTAATAGTATAAAGCAGGCCTGTCCAACCTTTCAGTAACCAGGGCCGCATCTTGACTTTTAGCACTCAATGAAGGGCGCCATTATTTACATGACTGAAAACATGTGACAATATTATTGCATAGTATTAGTATACATACACGCCTTAAAATACTGAAAATGACTCGTACAGTGGTAAACAAAAGACCCTTCCAGTTCAGGAGTTAAACGCATTAAATTTCAAATTATATGTTTTTTAATGAGAAGTTTATATCAAAAAATGTTTGTAGAATTAAAAATAGATATTTCCAATTAGTAAGAAATTTAACTATCATAACTACATTATATAAACAATAACTAAAAATTGCAAAACTGTGCATGATTAAATATTCAAAGCATATTTATGGTTTTTAATGTACAACGACAAGCCAACAGCATTCCAAACACAGGTTTTAAAAATATCTCTGATAAAATATTAAGAATTTTAAATAAAACATTCTTTATAATGGAATTTTATTTCTAAAATGTTTATAACAAGATATCTTCAAAAGGGCGCCAAGAAAACCACCAAAGGGCGACATGGCGCCCGCGGGCGCCGCGTTGGACAGCCCTGGTATAAAGTACTTTGGATTCAGCATAGTATTTGAAATCTTTTGTTTGTCCCTGTAAATACTACCTTGTATCTATTATACAGGAAGTAACTTGTAGTAAACGTCAGCAACGTATATCAATTTTATATAATGTGATATAGTTTAACATAATTAAAATGCCTCCCCCCAAACAATATTTCCTCTTATATCATTATGAATACTTTTGTGCGTAAAGTTTGTGTTGTACCCTGTAAATGAATAACAAATACTCTTTGCTCCACTGATTATATAAAATGTATAGTTTAGTATATATTTCATAGATGAATATCAATTTTATTATGTTTGAAAGAGTGCAACATCACTTATATGCATTTGAAACTATTTTTTCACATTGGCCGTAATGTAAAGGAATAATTTTGATTCTTCCTGTAATTAAAATATATATCCGATTTTTATAAAATTTGAAATGGTGCAAAAAAATTATGCAATCATTATCTCTTTTAAATTTCAAATGACTCGGTTGGGTAGTTTTTGATCTGTTGTATTTGGACAGACAGACTGAATGAAAGACCACTATGGGTAATACGTATTTACATAATTACGAGCGCACCTAAAAAGATGTCTTCCTTGTCTCTTTTAAAATCTACTAGCTAGCAATTGTTGTTAAAAAAAATAAATATAAATAAAAATAATAAATAAATAAATAAATATGCATAATAAATCTTTACCAAAGAGTTTTAGGAATTCTTTATTTTAAATCAAATTTCGGATTTAGAAAATAAAATGTTACATTTAAAAGTCAGCTTATATAATGCAATTTCGCTGTACAATGTCATGTGATCATTATTGTCCGATTTCAAGTATACTTAAAAAGGATCCTTCCGTTAAACCTAAAAAGATTTTTCAAGAAATATTTCAACTTACTACGAAACAATATTTCTTTATAATCTTCAAAGGAATAAGAGTTATCGTTTATCGACTTTCTGAATGATTGGAAAGAAACTTCAGATTTTAATATCAACAGATACTTGAGTTGATTTTTTTTTCAACCAAGTTTTTTTTTAATTCTTGGCAGGCATTCTACAAAATAATGTTCAGATTTTTAGTACTTTGTATTAAAGAAAAACTAAAATATTTAAGATTTTTTTTTTTTTTTTTTTTTTTTTACAGAAAAAAATAATTACACTTATTAAAAATCATTACTGTTGGATTATTTAATAATTTAAGATTTACTATATGAATGAATCTTTTCTATTTGACGCATTTGTTTAATAAATACGCCTTCAAGTTTTGTAACGCATCAGGAATTACAAGAGTTTTTCTTTTTAGATGTTAAAAATGAGCATTTAAAAAGAGAAATAAGTTCTTTAACATACCATTTTAAAATAGATAAAACTTAATCAAACTTTTTCAAATTAGAAAGATATTTTCTGATAGTTGACAGTGAACAATTGAGAGTTATAAAGTTTTTGAAAAACGCTTACTTGTCGTTTAATGTGCACTCGCGTCAGTGTTGCCAAGTTGGAGACTTTTTTAATTCAAATTATTCGACTGCCACCACATTTTTTTCAAATAGTATAATTCACTTTTTTTTAGAATTTTTCATTCATTTTTAAATAGGCTTATTTGAAAAAAAAATGTGAAAACTAAACAATCTGGGGACTTTTTTGTCCCCAATCTGGAAACTGTGACTCACATGCAAAAGTTAAATTATTTTTGCGTGAACAGAATTTTGAAATACATGACCATAGTGAAATGAAACACAGTAAATTTAGTAAATAGTAACGTTTATGCATTATAAAATCTAAAGTTAACAATATATGATCTTGAGAATCTTCGTATTTCACTCATTGTTGCTTTCTTATATCGTTACAAGAAGAAAGTATTGGATCAGTAAACAAATTTCGACTAATTTATATGTTTTAGAAGATCGTGAATACGATTTGACTGTGTTTAAGAAAATGCCTGTATGTGAATCTGTCTTTATATGACAGACATTTTTTAGGTGCTCTTTCTCAAGAATCAATGCATATAATTCAATAAAACTAGACTCAGTCAGGCCTAGGTATAAATTGGAGCTGATTATTTTTCGGTATAAATCTCTTAATCCTGCTATGCTGCATTTTGCATGATTTCCACAAAAGCTCTATCTAAAGAATCAATGTGGGCATTTCATCAAACTTTAGATTATTTATATGTTAACATCAATTGTTGCTGATAATATTTTGGTATAAATTAAGCATTAGTGCCAATCATGCAACAGTTGGCACTGGTATGTTTCATTTTATTTTAATTTACGCAATAGCTCTAACTCAAGAACTAGCAATGCAGCTCAAGAAACTCAAGAAATGCAGCATAGCAGTCGGCACTATTATGCTGGATTTTTTTTGGATTTATACGATTTTAGTGATATTTATGTTCGAAGAACTAATACATGAAATTTTCTCAAGCTGCATATTCTGTTAGAACATGACATAAGTTGGTATTGATTAGATTTTCATCTAAATCATATAACAAGCGGTGCTCCTATGCTGCATTTTTCACGATTTTCGAGATAGCTATATCTCCAACACAAAAACTAATACACGGAATTTAATCAAACTTCATATTTTTTTACATTTCCAAGTAAATATAGATATTTATTAGACTTGAACGTCCGTTTTCCAAGAAGTGGCGCTTTTATACTAATCGGGATGGAAATTTTGGTCGCAGATATCTAAGCTGAAGGGTGCTGAGAATCATTGATGTGTTTCAAAAATGCGATGTTTGTATATCATTTTTAAATGCGCACAATTCAATGAACCTATAACTTTAGGATCTTCTTGATGGTCATAGATTGTCAGTTAATTTTGGCTGTGTGATGGCGAATTTTTATGTATTAACATCTAAGAGGTAGAAAAAAGTTTTGAGATTGGAACAACTAGATAGTTTTCTACTTGTAATTATATACATTTGTACACACTTTTGAAACATTTTTGATACAATTATTTTAATTTTTTTAGCGTGTTAAATCGTGAATTACTGCTTTATAGTTATCAGAGTAATACAATAAAGTATAGAATTTTGTGTATTTTTAAAAGTATAATATAATAAATGTAATAAATATAATGGAAATGCTAGTACATTTTTGTCGAGCTGTTTGATGATTATCATTATACTTTGGTTGAATATTGATAGTATTACATATCTCAATTATACTTCCAAGTTTAAAGAAGTACATAAACCGATTTCTATGAAGAATGAAAAAGAAGAATTATCGTAATCACCGTAATTTCTGACGTACAATCCGCGGCCCAAACAATTGTGTTTGGATTCAGAAATTTTATTTAGTTATTGAAGCCAAATATTTACCGCGATATAAAAAGTTAAATCTCCCAATTCTAAAAAAAAAGTAACTAACGCTGTCACCGCCTCTGAGAATGAGTTTTTTCTGACCTGGTGTCTTTCTTCATTAAAATTAAAAAGAATATTGCAGATAAAAATATGAAAATTGGGGTTATCATTGACAAACACGATAAAATAGGCAGTTTTTAAATCGAAGAATTAATTTAAGAGGCATTAATCCAAGAGCCGACCGCACATAACCCTAAGTCATCGAACACATGAAAAAAATCCTTTATATTATGAAAGTGTACACTGTAAAAAAAAAATTAAGAGGTTACTAAAAACTTTTTAGTAAATTTGTATTCCACAGAATTTTTTAGTAACCATTACAAACTTTTTTTTTGCAAGTGAAACAAGCTTTTCGTTTGTAAACTGAACAACAGAATTTTTTGTATAACTAACATAAAAATTTTTAGTATGAGCCACCAAGCAAATTTTAGTAATAGCTCCAAAATTATTTTTAATAACCATTACGTGCGCCCGAAGGGCAGGAGCTTCCTTCGAGCTATATCCAGACTTCTGAAACAAAATATTTTCGGCAAAACCGCAATAGATGGCAGCACCAAACATTGCTACCTGCTCCGACAGGATTTTCATAATCCCTTAATAACCGAGCACTTACACTACATACATTCGGGGCTTATTTGACCGTCGCCAGTATCGAACCCGGGACCTTTTAGCGTGGAGTACGTTACTATAACCACTATGCTACCAAGGCCACACCAAGTGCGTTTTAGTAATAGCTATTAAAAATATAAAACTATTAACTCAATTCGTTGCTAACTTTTTTCTAGTAATTCTTACAGATTTTCTTCAAACCGACTAAGGTTACTAAAAATTTTTTAGTAATTACAAGGATCACTAAAGTTTTTTTAGTAGATCGACCCTTTTTTTTACAGTGTAGTCATAGGGGAATATAATGATCTATGTCTGCCGGGAGTGAAGTGGTGCATAAGCCAAAAATGAATACCACTAGTAGCTCACTCGTAGGTCTATCATTGTGTTTGCCGTACATTCAAAAGTATGAAAACACGGAAAACTGGGTGAAGGAAAACATAACGCTAAGTCTACGAGTCAATCATTAGTGGTATTCATTTTTGGCTTATGCACCACTTCACTTCCGACAGACATGGATCATTAGATTCCCCAATGTCTACTCTTCCATAATATAGAAGATTTTTCTTGCGCTCGATGACTTAAGGTTTTTCGCGGTCGGCTCTTGGGCTATATCTAATGTTAAAGTTAGACCAAAATCGTTCCATTAAAAAGTTTTATAGGATCAAAATCTATACATAAGAATTTAATCCTTTTAGATCATTGTATACATTAGAAGTTCCCATTGTGCAGACTGAATTTATTATTATATTTTTAATTTGACTCATATTTTTTAGGATTTATTTATATTTGGAATTCAAATTTTCAGCATTTTAAAAGGTATTTTTTACCTACTTTAAAAAATATTATTATTTTAAACTGTTGCCAACTGAAAAAACTTCGCAGAGAATATTATTTCCTTAAATTAAAAATGTATTAACAGGTGAACACGATTATAAACAGAAATAAACCCCAATGAAATGAGAATTAAATGATTAAGTGCTAATAGGAGGGAAATATTGAAAATCATGTCTTAAAAATTGTTTTAACATAATTTACTTAAAAAGAAAGAGAACTATAAGATAATGAAATATTTAATATTCGCTGACCCGCCTGGCATTCCTCGGGACCGTGATAAACATGATGCATAGACTAACCTATAATATTGACAAAAATGAAAAAAAAAAAAAACGATTCTAAAAGCACAAAAACTCGAAAAATTATTAAAAATTGCTTCGAAAATTGCATTAAAAATCGATAAAATTCAAAAATAGTAACAGACAAAAATCAGTAAATTAGGCTAAAATTTTAAAACAATTTTATTTTTATCAATGCAAAAAAAAAAAAAAAAAAAAAAAAAAAAAAATCGAAAAATGCGAAACAATGCCATAAATCTCATCAAAAGATTCTTTAAAAATTCAAAAATCGCTGCACAAATTCTTGATAAGCTGTATTGAAAAGAGAACTAAATTGACTATGTTCGGTTAAAAATGAAACTGTATATCTTTCACTAATCTGGAAAGACAAAAAAATCTATTCAAAATCGAAAGTCAGGCTTCGAGGTGCAACACTTCACACACAGAGGTACTTTCCCTCCAAATTTTGTAACTGTACGTGCAGCTATCTCTCCAGAACAGCGATCAAACACTCACAAACTTGTCTTTTTATTATTATAGATGCGTTAAAAGTAGTAAACGCGGGTGAAATTGTGTCCAATTTGAAATGGTAAGATAAATAATAATAAGATTGCGGAACAATTTAAATAAGATTATATATTTACACATATACAAATATTTCTTTCATATTTCAAGCTGATTTTCTTTTACTATTGTTGTCAATTCTAGTAAAACAGCGCAAATAATAATGTTTCCTTTCTAACAATAAAAATATATTCAGATGATTGTTTCAATCCGAAAGAAAATTTTGATGAAAATTGCGTGAAATTCAAAATCATTTTCTTATTGCGTTATTAAAAAATATCGGGAAGAAAAGACACTCTTGGATTTAGGTTGGTTGAAGGTTGAATCACGTTGGGTTCCTCTTGGATCGTGTGTCGCCAAAAGTTATTTTGTCGTGTTGAAATATCTCGGATTCCTATCGGATTGAGAGTCGTCAAAAATTATTTTGTCGGAAACGGTTTGAAATATGTCGGTTTTTTGCCGTTTTGTGAGTTACCGAAAATTATATCGTTGCATTCGAGTTGCATTGAGGGTTGAATAGAAAAAAAAAGTGTTCGTGAAGGTTACAATTCGACTCAAGCAAGACACTACTCATTATTATTAAGAATTAGAAAGATCATTTATTACATATACATTAATTGCTTACCCATCGTACGCTGTATAGGGTAAATCTTGCAATCGTTCCGAAAATCGAAAAAAAAAAAAAATTGGGGCAAATTTATAAGTTTTAGACATTGGAGATTACAAAACACATATTTTTAGAAGAAAAAATGCCGTTTGTTTGTCTGTGTGTCTGTAAACGCTCTGTATCCCGAAAAAAAATTGAGATAGGGACCTAAAATTTGGTGCAGGGTCAATCCATTTCAAGTGGTCCAGAAAATATAAAAATGGTCGCTCAACCATTTTTAAAAAATCTGAAATTTTTTGTACAACAACCCTAACATGACGAAAGTTCAAAATGACCGTTCTTTTGATTTTACTATTTTTTGTTTGTGCGTGGTGGCCATCTTTGTTTCATAGTGTGCAGCGATTTTCTCAGATACTAGGATACACAAAATTGTAAATATCTCGTCTTCTATTTTCCTAATTGAAATGGGGTTTGCAGCATTTTGTTCAGAATAAAATTGGCTAAATATACAGTGATAGAAAAATTTTGAAAAATAAATTTTTACAGGTAAAATTTTAGCACAAAATGTACGATTTTTTCCAAAATCTATCCGTTTGCAAGAGGAAAATTTTCATGCAAGGGAAACTGTCAACCTGACACAATTTTTTCTACAAATAGGTCAAACGTATGTGTACTCATACACCAAATCCCAGATCTGGGAGTTAATTTCTCTTTGCGAAAAAAATTCCGAAATTCGTCAAAAATTTCAAAAATCGCCCTTTTTAGGCTTTGATATCTCTGGTGGGGCACGAGATAAAAATCTAAAATTTTGGCCTATGATAGTATTGTGTAGTAGCGTTATGTACAAAAAATTTTAAGAAGGAGATTTGACTACAAGCTGAGATATGACATGCAAAATATGCGAAAACAATACTGTCAAACTATTGTAAACCTACTATGTAATTGTTCAACAAGACTGTCAACATTGCACAATTTTTTCTACAAATAGTTCAGAAGTGTGTGTACTCATACACCAAGTCCCATATCTGGGAAATGATTTCTCTTTCCGAAAAAAATTCCGAAATTCGTCGAAAATTTCAAAAATCGCATTTTTTAGGCTTTGATATCTCTGGTGGAGCATGAGATAAAAATCTGAAATTCTGGACTTTGATAGTATTGTGTAGTAGTATTATGTACAAAAAATTTCAAGAAGGAGATTTGACTACAAGCTGAGATACGGTGATTAAAAAAATGTTAAAAAATGCTATTACGAGTACATTAGGAGAAATGAGATTAGTCTCTTTTATTACAATATTTACACAGAAAATATCGTTTGTTGAAAACAGTTAAATAATAAACATTTAATTTACAAAATACTATATATGCTCAACAAAGAGCTTAACAATATTTACGAGAGATGTTATGAGTTCGACCAGTTACTGTTGTCAGTCCATCAGGCTGTTCTTTCTAAAAATTTTATTTGAAGCCCCCCAAGTCTTTTCATCCCTTGTTAACTTGAATGAAATTCTCTAGGTTTAATAATTGAAGCCATGTCAACTCGATCAGTTGTAATCCATTGTCTGTAATTTACTTTTCCTGAAATGGGTTCCGAGTAAAATTGTTGCAATAGCATTTCTAGTAGATTTGTTCATCTGTACAAATAGTGTATTAGCTTAGCATACATTCTGAATTGTTTAAATCACACAGAAGCATTTGAAAAAGATATTTGTAATTAACATTTAATTTTATACCATAAATAATTAATTTAAAATTTTGGAAGTATGAACAATTATATAGTAAGTTACAATAATTTGGCAGTATTGTTTTCACATATTGTCCATGTCATATCTCTGCTTGTAGTCAAATCTCCTTCTTGAAATTTTTTGTACATAACACTACTACACAATACTATCAAAGGCCAGAATTTCAGATTTTTATCTTGTGCTCCACCAGAGATATCAAAGCATAAAAAGTGCGATTTTTGAAATTTTCGACGAATTTCGGAATCTTTTCCGCAAAGAGAAATCATTTCCCAGATCTGGGACTTGGTGTATGAGTACACGCACTTTTGACCTATTTGTAGAAAAAATTGTGCAAGGTTAACAGTTTCCCTTGCATGAAAATTTTCCTCTTGCAAACGGATAGATTTTGGAAAAAATCGTACATTTTGTGCTAAAATTTCACCTGTAAAAATTTATTTTTTAAAATTTTTCTTCCACTGTATATTTAGCCTATTTTATTCTGAACAAAATGCTGCAAACCCCATTTCAATTGGGAAAATAGAAGACGAGATATTTACAATTTTGTGTATCCAAGTTTCTGAGAAAATCGCTGCACACGATGAAACAAAGATGGCCGCCATGCACAAACAAAAAATAGTAGAATTAAAATAATGGTCATTTTGAACTTCCATCATGTTAGGGTTGTTGTACAAAAAATTTCAGATTTTTTAAAAATAGTCGAGCGACCAGTGCTGGACCACTTGAAATGGATTGACCCTGCATAATAATAGAAAAAAGCCTATTTAATATCAGCTACTTCGATTATACTACTTAGATATACTTCGATCAGCTACTTTGACTCTCGAAATATTCGTTCTGATGAAAGGTATATAAACATTTTTCAATTTTTTATTGTAAGGAGTGGGTGTAAAAGACAATGAAATAACATAAATTTTGCATAAAAAAGTAGTCGATCAGATAATTGCCGAGATATTTGAAATCCTATTTTCCACACTCTTCGAATTTTCATGACCCTGTATTTTATTGGAATTTCAATTCAAAGATATATTTTAATTGTATAAAAGACGCTTAATACGACACAGTAATATGTTAATTAATAGAATTATTATTTATGGAATTATAAGGATGTTTCTATTATGCAATTCGGTTTTATTTGAGTAGTTTGGCTTTTTATATGATTTGTCGAAATTCGTTCATCAGCAATTTATTAATAAAGCATTACTGTGGGGTTAAAATATTTAAATATACCTTTAGATTTTAAACTGGAATTGCGATGCTTTTTATAAATAGTTTCCACATGTTTTATTTTCATATTTTACAGTATGCATATCCAAGCTGGGTAAGTATTAAGTTGGCTCCCCAACAACTAGTTACCCGTTTGCTACTTTCTTTATCGTTTCATAAAATTGCATGCTGACTTTTATTTTTAATAAACAATGCTTTGATTAATTCGACCCACAAATCGATTCGAATGTTAAATAAGATATTTTTCGAGAAATTTATTTATAATAACAAACATAAACTAGTCGTTGGGGGCCATCGTAGTACTTACACATCATTTATATGCATAACATGAAATATGAAAATAAAACGCATGTAACCTATTTATAAAATGCATCGCAGTTCCAAAATAAAATTTAAACGCATATTTAAATGGCTTTAATATTACATACTAATGTTCTATTAATGAATTGCTGATGAGCCAATTTCGACAAATTATGTAACACGCCAAAATACTCAAGTAGTACCGGATTGCGTAAAAGAAATATCCTTATAACTCCAAAAATAATAATCATATTAACTAAACGTTTACTGCGTCGGATTAAGCATCTCATTTCCAAAAGAAATATATCTTTGAATTGAAATTTGAATGAAATACAGGGTCATGAAAAATTGAAGAATGTGGAAAACAGGATTACACATATCGCGGCAACTAATAATCCTATCGACTTCGTTCTTTATACAAAATTCGTGTTATTTTATTGCTTTTTACACCCACTTCTTAAAATAAAACATTTCGAAAATTTTTATATACCTTTCATTAGAAATTTTTTTTCGAGAGTCCGAAAAAAAATTTCGGATAATCGAGGATATTGATATTAAATAGACTTCGTCCCATTCTTACATACTAAATGCATACAAAGTTTCAAGTCTCTATCTCAATTTGTTCCGGAAATAGAGCGGTTACAGACAGACAGACACACAGACGGACGGAAGGCAAATTGTTTTTTCTAAAAATGTGTTTTTCGGAATCTTCAGTATTCAAAACGTGTAAATCCGTCAAATTTTTTTTCGATTTTCAAAATGATTGCAATACTTACCCTATATTACGTATGACGGGTAAGTAAAAAAAATAAGAAGAGAGAAATATTAATAGAATTTTATCTTTTATCTTTTTTTATGAGAAAAGCGCTTAAACTAACTTTTTATAAAGAAATATATATATATTTTTTAATCAAATGTCCATTGCCTAAAGCTTAATGAGGATCATTTCTCCATTTTCTTTTTAAGAATGTAAATAAGAATGTGAATCTCCTTTCCCAAATTACATTTTCATAAAAACGTAGGACAAAAAGAGTATTTTTTATCTTTTTGTTTTTCTGATTCTGTCTTAAATGAAAGTAGGTAAAAAGCACAGTTTATTTAAAACTTAAAAAAATGTTTATGAAATTGAGAGTAACATGAAAAGATTTTCTTTAAGGAATAACATACTACAATTTTATTCGAGTTTTTTATAAAATTATTATTACTTGAACATAACACATTTACTTTCAAACTTAAAACAAACCTATTGAAGAAGAAATAATATTAATAAAAGCATTAAAAAACTAGTTAAATGTGGCAATTCCAAATCTCATACCTCTTAATACTTCTTGAAAAATGCAGCATAGCAGCGGCACCGTTTAGGTTTTTTTTATCAGTATCTAGTCCACAATTTATGTCAGCTTTTAATTGAATTTAAAATTTCATGAAAATCCGCGCATTAGTTTCTGAGATAGAGCTATTGTGGAAATATTAAAAAATTCTGCGTAATAGCGCTACCTGCTGGATGATGTATAATAAAAGATAATCAGGATCAACTTTTATCAGGTTATTAACTGTATCTGAGCTTTGATGAAAATACATGCATTACTTCTTGAGACACAGCTATTGTGAAATCGTGAAAAATACAGTCTAGTAGCGCCATCATCACGGCAATTTAGACCAAAAACTAATTAACACTGTTCCATTTTAGGGACTTGAATCTGAATTTTGATGAAAATTCGTGCATTAGTCCAGCTATTGCGATATTTAGGAATAATGCAGCAAAACAGCGCCACCGCATGAGCAATTTGCAACAAAAAAGGGATCAGAACCAAGTTATATCACAAAATAACTGAATCTGAAGTTACACATTTTTCATCAATACTATTATTAGGGAGTCAGAAATTTCTAAGTTTTACCTCCAATTTTTTAGCATCAACTTCTATTTCTGTAAAAGTTTCTGTTTGAATCTCCAGCTCTAAATCATCATCCAAAAACTTAAAAAAAAACAGACTTCCAAATCATGCAGATGTGATAGATTTTTTGAATTACCTAGTATCACTTGATACTTTAGTACATATTTTTATTTTCATCCTCGAGGAAGTTGGCTATCTAGTCAACTGATCTTTATAGGCCCCACATTGTGATCTCAAATTAACTATTTTATTCATTTCAATCATAGTGTGACTGATTTAGTTCTACTTTTAGTCTTAATAATAACTATTGGTTCTAGACTAACTAAACTATATTTCCAATACTGGTTCTAAACTACTTCGACTCAGCATATCATTTTGTACGACTGTCCAAGCGGACTATATGCTAAATTTAAAACTAAAATTAAAGAAACTACTTATAACTATATTAAATTTTATATACATATTCACAAGTAATTAAACATTATAACAAATTAGTTGCATTAGGCTAACAATCAAGCAACAATTGCTATGAAGACAAGTACCAGAGCTTACAAAATCAATAAATAAATTTATGAAAAACTGGTGGAACCAGAGAGCAAAGTAGAGTTCAATCTAAAAGTAGTTACTGTAAAAATTGGGATACATTTTCAATCTAAAAATGTGCGTAGAAAAGAAATGGAATCAGATGAACTGTAAAGCTCATGAAATAACCCAAATGGTTGTTAGCCGAAAATGAGGACTGAGCTTTACTGGTGCCTTAAAATCAATCAAGGAAAAAGAGGCATTTTTAACTCACTTATCATTTAATCATCCAAATCGAATTTAAAAATTCGGGTTTATAACTATATGTTACAGACTGATGTATTGAAGTTTGAGAACAGTTCGGTCAGTACAAAGTGTGGACACAATTCCATTCCAGCGGTTTTGATAAGTGGAAGATCAATGCTTCAAGTAAACTCAAAACCTTGAACAGATACGATTCAACCATATACTAAATATTTGTGTTCAGACATATTTATTTATCATCACTTCCTCAACAACCTGATTATATTAACGTTATACTTTAATTATTACTTCATGGTTTAATTTCATTTAGCGCTGTGGATTTTAACTGATTTAAGACAACATAACAATACATTCTATTGACTTCTTTCTTTCGTAATCATTTTGAGTGGATAAAAGTATAATTTTGAATATAAGGCACCAGTAATGCTCACTCTACATTTTCAACTAACAAAAATTTGGGTTATTTCATGAGCTTTACAGATAATCTGATTACATTTCTTTTCTACGCACATTTTTAGATTGAAAGTATTTCCCAATTTTTACAGTTGCTATTTTTAGATCGCACTCTACTTTGCTCTCTGGTTCCACCAGTTTTTCATGTGATTTCATAGCTTTTTCTGATCCTTTCAGGAAATTTATCAATCACCTTCAACTAACAAATCTAAGTTATTATTAGTATTAGTTTAAAGTTATAAGTAGGCATATTAGTTTGGCGAAATACCGTAAATAACCCCAAGTTGGCTTCAATTTTGGCGAGAAATTTTAGTGCCGAGATTTGGCGCTATATCGCCAAGTTGGCGAAAAACTGTCCCCTCTCAGATGGTAATCCCTCTGCAGTTTCTCGGTATCTACGCAGATTTTCTGTTATTATGACCTTAGGCATCTTACACAAATTTTAATAGCTTTATTTTCAAATCGTTATTTTTATAAATATAGAATATTTTTTTTTCTAAATTATCCCTTTTTAATTGAAATATCTGTATTGTAGTAACTGTTTTGACGTCGAAAACAGTCAAATAGTAGTGCGAAGTTGTTTTAACACATATTTAGTTACAGTTTATATATATGTTTATAAAAAATATGTATTTTCTGTTTCGAATGACGTCAATTTCAGAAATTCAAAAATCTATCAGGATAATTAGAATTTTTATTGATCTATAAAAAAAAAACCTGTGTTATCATTTCTTTTTTAAATTATAGAACTGTTTTTTAGTTGGTGGCAACTCGAAGAAATAATTGAATTAACAATTAAAAAGGAAAGATTTCTATAATGTTAAATTATGGAAAGTATAGTGTTATATACATTTTAAATTGGTGCTATTTCCTAATACTGGATATTTTTGGATAGGATTTTCGAAAGGCACATACCTAAATTAAAAATTTTCGAACAAGATACTACACGTCACTGAATTTTTCCTGGTTCGGGTTATAATTGAGCTGTTTGAGTTTTTTTCTTGTTTCACCAGAAAAAAGTGACAAAACAGGGGTTCTCGATCTCTAAAACTAGTCGGTGTATCTGGATGATTTTTTGTAAACTTTGAGGTCTAAAGTAGGACATTTCGCCTTTTCAATGTCGTTGCGATCCGATGATTAGGTCCAAAGTTATTAAGAGGCAAACTTTGGACTTTAACATTAGAGATGCGGCTGAGCTCTACTATACAGCACTATCGTGCTGTATGATAAATAAAATAAAAATAAAATAAAATAAAATAAAACATTGTGCTCTATACGATTCGAAAAAAAAAAAAAAAAACAACGAGCGATTGTTGCTGTTGCCATGGAATTAAAACAATGTTCTAATAGATGAGTGCGCCATTGCTGGTGTTTATCCACGGTTTCCAAGATAAGCCATATCCTAATTTAAGTAGCTTTTTTATAGTTTGAAGAAATAACCCGAATAAAGTCAAATTCGGGGCACTTAATATTCAAGAACAATAAAGAATAATGATAAAAAAGATGTTGCGGTAACTGTCAACAAGTGGCGCAACGCGGCATATTGGTGCAATCGCTGGCAGTTATTTATGCCAATAACGTTGTACGAAATGTCTTCAAGTTTACCAGATCGCACTTTAATTTTAAAACTATTCTATGTTTACAGCTCAAACTGTGCAGCTGACTTACGTGGATTTAGTCATGTGAAAGGAATGCGTAAAATAGAGGTTCTTTGACAATGTCTGCGATGAAAAAAAAGGAAAAAAAAATTCAGGAAGCCTGATCGTTTACTGTAAAATGTGGAAAAGAGAGAAACCCAGTACCTCTCCAATCTCCACATACAAGAAGAAATAAGTATTTGCAGTTGTGTGTCATTAGAGGCTCCAGATGCCGATCCTAGAGCATGTAGTGATACCCGAAATTTGGATGTTCTATATGCTACTGTTCGTAAAATCCTGAGAAGGTAATTCAAATTTTAAAAAAATGAGTTGTCAATAGCAAATGTTACCAGGTGATGTGCATCAGAGTTTCGATTATTCTAATGTTTTTAGCATGAGTTTTTGTGGATGATATTTCCATTGGACAATTTTATAAGGAGATGAAGCCCATTTTCCTATGAATGGGACAATCAATCCGCTGAACTACAGAAAATGAGATTCGGAATCACCAAATATTATTCACAAAATAGCCCTATACTCGTCAAAAGTGGGCTGTCCACTTTGTGGTATGACTTTACTCTAAATTTCATTCTTGACTCTTCTCTTTTTGAGAAGTTATGGCCAAAAGGCCCTGTAATGTGATCGGTTTCTGCAAAAAAGTATCTGTACATGTTGTACGCATTTCTTTAACTGAAACAAAGACCGTGCCTTTTTGAAACACTTTTTATGGAAGATAGAGCATTGTCCCATATTGGACAAGGAATAAAATTCTTACGATAACATTTCACAAATGATTGAGTAATAAGCTTATATTTTCGGATGGCGTGACCTCCGTGATCTCTGATCTGATGCTATGTGACTTTTGGTTTTGAAGGTGACTATAATTTGTTGTACACCGTGGAGGTGTCGCAAACTTCAATGACTTAAAAGATCGCATTATGATTTAAATTGGATAATAAATTTTAATTTTAAATTTGTCTGGCTGGCACCGACTCCAAAAAATCAAATTAAGGTACATAAATATAATAATACGTATGATAAATACTATGTTTTAAATATATTTTCTCATTACTATTATGTAAAAAAATTATTTTTCACTTTGCAGTAGGTTTTGAAGTTTTTTTTTCGGTAGAAAAGTTTATTTTGCTCTTTTTATTTAAAAGTTAACGATTTTTGAATTATTTTTTGATGGAAGTTGCTGACTTTCTCGCATGAAAATGTATTAGTCTTTGAAAATTGACGATAAAAAGCGCTTCGTCTTACGAAAATGATTCTACGAAATAGAGAAGGAAGGCTCAATAACTTATCAAAAGATGACCGGAAAAGACTAGAGTGTAAAAGACGTGAAAAGCGTTTCACCTAAAGTCTTGTCATGAATGAAATTTCTGTAGTGCCAAAAGATAAGTTTTGGTACATCTTATTTAATGCCATTTTGAGCATAGAAGTGTTTTTATGAAATAAACCTTTTATGGTACCTACATTTTACGTTAAAATATGTTGTAGCTAATACTTTTCTGTGTCACGAGAGACTTTTCCATGAACTCGATTACGTAAGATTAGAAAATCCATCTTCATTCACAATTAAAAGTCATAATCGGTCTACACGTTATTAATTGGCGTATTTTAGTAAGCATAGTTCAGCAAAACATGGAACTTTTGGAAGCAAATCATGATATTATCATTTCTTTTAAACCATATTAGCTGTTAGTATCGTCCACTTTTCATTTTTGTCGGATAATCTGATTAAAATTCAAAATTTTTCTTTTAAATACCGATCTTTCTTCTCTTTGCTCCCATTGCTGGCTATAATTGAGAGGGCTTCATAGTTTTGAACGCACTGAGATTGGAAATTATGCTTAATGTCTACTATCCGCAGCCCGAATAAGGTTATGGGGAGCCCCGGGGCAAATAACATTCTTTGAGGCCCCTTTCTATCCATCTTTAAAAAAAATTTTGTGAATAATGTAGAAGTGGTTAGCATTAATCTGCATATGCACTGTATGCATGTTTCAATTTTGAGCTCTCTATCGTTTACATCTATATAAAGGTGTTCCAAAAAGACAGTCACAACTTTCATATAATAAAATACTAGCAGGATAATTGTAGAAAAAATGATACATTGGTTGACAGAAGTTTCTCTTTGCAATCTTTTTACTTTGCTTATCTACATATGTTATAAGATGTCTAAAAGAAAATGTCCGAAACTGGTCATAATTAATCATTTTAACTTGTCACATTATCAGGAAAACATTAATAAAAACTTTCTTTTGAAAACAATACAATACAAAGCTGTTATAATAAAACTTTAATCATTAAGTTTGTAATGAAAAAGTTTTTTTTTCATAAATAAATGGAGTATTGGAAGCAAATAGGGGAAGACCGCACTACCTTCCTAAACGTTTGGGGACATTTGGATTCTTTTAATGAAAATCCTGTTTAGTCTTATGGGGTCCTCTATAAAAAAAAGAGGGGGAGGGTCCGAGGCAATTGGCCCGCATGCATAAGTCGGGCCCTGCTAATGCCGTTTAAGATCCTTGCCCTGTAAATACATCGCTCCAACAATGTCTGTAATACTAATTGCAGTAACACGCTTTCTGTGTTGTAAATATAAGACACTAAATATAGCGTCATAAAATATGTGTAAAAATTTCCTTCTCTCGCCATGACTCCTATGTTAGAAAATTATTGTTATTATTATCTCATGAATCATTTAAATCATTTACTGGTTTTAAAATAAAATAGTTATAACTTTAGCATAGTAATATTTTATGTATTTTAGAAAAAAATGTTATATTACATTTACATTTAATATGTTTTTCTTTTCGAGATGAAATCCATGTAGTTATATTTCCGTATGTTTACGACAGGAAAAAGAAAATACTCCAAGATTTTAAATTTCACTCTGTGGAATAGGCAAATAAGTTTCACATTGCATGTTGAAATAGAACGTATTTCTACTCTGAAAATATTGACACGACAGCTGCATATCACTCGTAATAAAGAATATTTTATAAAATATGGCATAATACTAATGCTGTTCAACATTAAAAAAAATCGTCTTTTTTCTTACAGGGGCTTATTCAGTACTAATATAAGCATCTAATACATTACAAAGTTTTGATTCAATTGTTTAAAAAAAATACTTGATTGTACCCGAGATTTATTTTGGAAAAATATATAAATAACAATAAAAATCGAAAAAAAAAACATATTATGAAATGCAAATTTCTCTTTGTTTTTAGTATAAAATATATAATATGAACTTAAAAACGTTCACTGTTTTACTTAAAAGATGATTAGAAAATAATTTAAGAAATATTATTAGTTAAAAATATCCATTTTTATTTAAAATATCACAGTACTTTCAAGCCTTATTTCAGAATTTCACCAGAGAATATTTTTATAACTAATTATTGTTTATTTATACAAATACGTGATTTCGTTTTAAAAATGAATGAGCCAATAATATTACACTTGGAAGTTGAAGTAGTTTCTTGAATTAAACTTTGTAAGAGAAAGATTTACTGTTATTAACTGCAATTCCATTTACTTTATTATTTACGCCCTTCTATTAAGGTACCTGTGCCCAATATGGACACCCTAAGGAAAATGTATTTTTTTCACCCCCATGTACTCGTCATAGGACTCCAAAAATATGTGACCACTATCCATGGACTGTTGACTAGCATTTTCAAAATTAGCGACCTTGTAAGTATTATGGTTTCATTAAAATGATAAAAACAAAAAATGTTTACAAGTGTCCATATAAGGAACTACCTGTCCCTATTATGGACATGCATGCTCATATTGGGGCGAGTGGCTCCTTATTGACCTACTATACAGGGTGTATGGAAAAGCCACTCTTCCAAGGAATTTTAGAGAAGAGGGAATAAAAAAAATATATCTTAAAATTATTTCGGGGGAGGAAGGGGCACAGTAAATATCTTCATAACATGCAATTTAGAAGGGAGGGGTATTCTCGGTTGTGGCCCTTCGAAGTTACTACTATTTATTATGAAATAATATTGTTGGTTTTGCTTAGCTTTATTGCATCTGTCTGCAGAATTTACATCTGTTATTATTCAGTCCTCACAGGATGGACAAATAAAATTTTTTTCATCGTGGGCGGTAAGTCCCACACAGTCCACATGGACATATCCGCCGCATGTCTGCAACAGATGATAATACTGCATGAGAAGCAGTACCAGCTTTCCTTTGTTGAGGAACTCATACCGTTTGAACCTGCGATTTCGCCAACAGATACCCTACTGACGGGAGGCTTCTTTTTATTTTTTTTGCAAGGGATTTTTGGAGGATTTTTTTCCTTGGAGAATTGTTCAGATGACATCTTGTTGAACAACGTTTTTATTACTTTTATGCCTTTTAAATTTATTGCCTGGCGACGTTGTTTCTTCTTCCTTCTTATAGTTGGAGTCGATGGAGTCATAACGTGTCCATATAGGGAATCGGGCGAAGTTTTACTAAATCTTGTAACAAATAAATAAGGAAAATATTTTAAAGCAAAATATGCAATTGTAATCGAAAATATATTTTAATAGCTTTCTAAAATACTCCACTTTTCTATACTGAATAGAATTTTACCATAACTGATAAGAATTTAATCTCAAAAGTAATTAAGATCAGCGCAACTCGAAGCAACAAGTTTCCTTGTAAATGGAGAACAGCGCGCTTTTTAGGTAGATTTCGTATGAAATACTACCTATTGCATTCTCTCCCATGTTGGAATTTCTGAAAAAATTTTGTAGATCTACACCGATCATGACTCCTAGACCCCAAAACTACCATCAGTAAAAAAGTTTATATATTAGGTAGATTTCGTATGAAATACTACCTATTGCATTCTCTCCCATGTTGGAATTTCTGAAAACTTTTTGCAGATCTACACCTATCATGACTCCTAGACCCCAAAACTACCATCAGTAAAAAAGTATATATATATATATATATATATATATATATCGGTGTATATCACTTTCTTCTGGACACGATAACTTCCATAATTATGCTCAGATCTTCTTCAAACTTTTACATAAAATGAAGGGGCATAAAATCTCGGTCGAGTTCGTTAATGGGCAAAATCGGACCAAGGGGATGGAAATAGGGAGGGTTTTTGTGAAAACAGAAAAAACGCGATAACTTCTTAATGAAAATAGATATCGAATCAGTTTAAATTTTATACTACTTCTAAAAAATGGGCTAAAAGTTTATGCATGGCAGATTTTTGATAAAATTAAATATGGGCTCAAGGAGCGAAATAAACAGGGTTTTTGGGAGAAAAAAATCGTAACTTCGTCAATTCTCAAGATATCAAATCCAACTAAATTTTTAATAAATGTACTCAACATTATCTAAAACTTTTGTATTTACAAGTTTTTGATAGGACCAACTTTTACAGATGAAAAAAAATCAAAAACGAAAAGAAAAAGGGGGGAGGAAAAAGAAAAATATCCACAACTTACTCAATTCTTAAGCAATGAAATCTAATTAAATTTATTTTACATCTTCTCAATAATATCTACACCTTTTATATTAACAAGTTTTTCATAGGAAAAAAAATCGAAAAAAAAAACTATTATTTTAAAACTATTTTTGTTCTCATACACATCCAATTAACAGGTCCTCATACTTAAGTACTATATAATGTGACGGATTGACCAGTGTTTTGATAAAGAAGGAATATATTTCAAAAAAGGCTGCCAAAATGGGCACTTCGCAAAAAATTTCCCAAAGCGATAATGATTAAAGAATTGAGGATGTATTCAAATAACAAATTGGTTATTTAATGACTCATTTTTTAATCTTGTTTTACTCTCAAACACATACAGTTGACAATTTTTTCTTATTTAGAAACTATACAATGGGCGTATTCATCAATTTTTTTTTATAATGGGTAAATATATATATTTTTAAAGCTGTCAAAGTGGGCCCTTCGCAAAAAAAATTTCCCAAAGCGATGATGATTAAAGAATTGAAGATGTATTCAAATAACAATTGGTTATTTTATGACTCATTTTAAAATTCAATTTTGCTCTCAAACACATTCAATTGACAGTTATTTGTTATTTAGGAACTGTGTAATGGGCCGTATTGTCAGTTTTTTGATAAATACTAAATATATATTTAAAAAAAGCTGTAAAATTGGACACTTCGCACAAAATTTCCCAAAGCGATCTTGACTAAAGAATTGTGGATGTATTCAAATAACAAATTGGTTATTTTATGACTCACTTTTAAATTCAATTTTACTCTCAGTCGCATTCAATTGACAGTTTTTTTTGCTATTTAGGAATTATAGAATGTGTGAATTGGTCGATTTTTTTTATAAAGTCAGAATATATATTCAAAAAATGTTTTCAAAATGGGCATTTGAGCCGAATTTCGTTTAAGAGGATTTTGATAAAATCAGTTCTTACAGAAAAAGAAAATTAAAAATTTTTCAAAAGCGGCCAAATAAAGTAGTTAAACTGGGTTTATCGTTAATAATATTTTATTTTTTTGTTGTTAAATTAAAACTCTTCGAAATCTACCTTCGCCTATAGGCCAAGCCGACAGGGATTTTTGCACTTTCCAACCTTAATTATCTTTTCAACTGCTTTTCTTCGTGGACATGTTGAGTCAACTCTCGATCAAAATTATTACTTTTAAAAATATTAGGGGTGTCCATATTGAGAGCAGTGTCCATATAGGGTACAAGTACCTTATTGCTTTATTTTCTATTTTCTTGAAATTGGGTAGAAAAATAGAAATAATATTTAAAAAAATTTAAATATTTTTTTTTCTACTCAATTTTAATCTCAAGCACTGCTACTTCGACCTTCAAGCTACGTATTTAAAATACAAAATGATGAATGATAACTGAGTGAAATAAAAAATAAATGGGAATGTATTTAATAATAATATATATTTTCTCTTATTAAGTTTAATCCATGAAACTATTTTCAACTGTAATTATTATTGGATGGCTCATTTTCAAAATGAAATTCTGTATTTATATAAATAAACAACAATTAGTTATAAAAATATTCTCGGGAGCTTATCTTACTTATCTAAAAGGTTGGATAATGCTTGAAAATATTGAGGTATTTTCAATAAAATGTGTATTTTTAACTAATAAAATCTCTTTGATTATGTTAAACACCTTTTAAGTAAATTAGTAACATTATAAAGCTCTTATTATGCACTTTACATTAAAAAAAAAAAAAAAAAAAAAAAAAAAAAAAAAAAAAAAAACGCATTAAGACGGAATTATTTGATTGCTTTGAAATTTTGTATGCTTAAATGTTTTAACCAAACATGCAAATGATTAAAATTAAAATTTGGTATACAGTGAATGAATAGCATATGCATATGAGGAGTTGTTCTCGATCTTTTGCTAAAATTTTCTTCTGATTGCGATTTAAGTGGCATTTCAACAACTATAAAATGCCTCGCCGCAGGATTCGATCTGATTATGTGAAAATTTCAGAATTTTAAAGAGGTTGTATTATTGGACTGAAAAAGGCAGGTTGGACAAATCAAAGAATCGTTCGATATCTGTGTCGAGAAAATGCGGCGAACGGAAGATACTGGCAAGAATGGGTGGACAACGGCAGATTCCAGCGTCATGGTGGTAGGAGTCTACCCGTTTTGAAGATTTAAGCAGAAACGATAAAATATGATCTATTTTCAACGCAAATGGTTTTAACGAGAATAAATATAAATGTGCGTCACGAGCCATACTAGTTTGACAGCATCAATATCAAAATGTAACTTGTACAGTGTGAGATTGGCATCGGACAGTTAAATTGTGTGTAACCCGTTTTAATATTTTTTTAGCAGAATCATACCGGGCCGAGATCAAGCTTGCATTATTTTCCTATATATAGACTTGCCGGACCGGAACAAGACTTAATTGTTCTCAAGATCTGTAGGGCAGACAACATGATTTGTAAAATTATTAACAGCGATAAAGAACTTATGTTAGATTAATCTTTGGATATATACTTCTTGATGGTTTTTAAATTAATTTCTCAATAACGCGAAAGTTTGATGGTTTTTAAATTAATTTCTCAATAACGCGAAAGTTTGTCACATTTTCAAATTAATTTTTAATTGTAAAAATATAAAAGTGATAAGCCTGACTATTGAA
The DNA here is from genome assembly GCA_964019185.1 of Maratus speculifer. Taxonomy (NCBI): domain Eukaryota; kingdom Metazoa; phylum Arthropoda; class Arachnida; order Araneae; family Salticidae; genus Maratus; species Maratus speculifer. The sequence goes on along the minus strand of OZ025289.1, from coordinate 270,515,715 downwards.
GGCATTTGGAATCGAATAGCATTTTTCATTTTTAATGAATAAAATGCTTGCATAAATTTGTTCAGATACAATAGTTTTTCAAATGGTTGCAGGTTTTTCTCCCTTCCCATGCTATAGCTTCCGGAAATTCTATTGAAAATGCTAACTATAACAATAATTTATTTCCTTTCAGTATTCTTAAATTGCTTGTATTAAAAAACGGAAAATGCCACTTGATTATATAGTTTCTGAATAAAGATACCAGCTGTGCGCTTCTGAGAAAAAAAAATGAATTTAGAAATGTATCAGAAAGGCGCATATTTGAGTTAACGAATGAATTTGGATTTAAAATCTTTAATATAATGATATAGAAATATTTTTATAAATCTTCTTTTATTAAACAGCTTCAAAGGTTACGATGTTTTAAACTTTCTTTCTTTTTCTTTTATTCTAAGCCATATTAATTTTTTGATGAATCTTTATTTGATTGTTGAAAGCCTAAGAATCTTAGTAATCACTAATGTTGCTAACGTGTATTTCCTGTAAAATATACTGTAAAATCATTCCATAGATATGTATGTAGTATTCTTTAAAGAAATCTTAATTATATGAAAAAAATCTGAATTTTTTAGAAATCGAAGAAATTGTAACGGGCCAAAACGGGCCGGGCCGGGCCTGTTTTTACTGATTTCTGTACGGGCCGGGCCGGGCCGGGCCCGGGCCGAACTTTTGAGTTTTACAACATGCAGGGTCGGGCCGAAAAAATTTTCCTACGGGCCGGGCCGGGCCTGGAAATTCCGGCCCGTGCAGACCTCTAACCAGACCCGCGAATTCTACACGAGTGTCTATTATAACCATTAATAGACGACAGAGAGACTCGTATCGACCATTACGCAGCCTACCGCTCACGCCTTACACTCGAGCCAGATTACAGTGGTTCTTCTCTCGATCAGGTGTGAATGACGCTAACTGATGATGCAATTTTTAGTGACGAATCCCGTTTCTAACTGTGCAGTGACGAACATAGAATATGTGTCTGGAGATGCCCAGGCTAACGTGCCGATCCTGCTTGTACTATTGCCCGCTACATAGGCCCTCAACAAGGAGTTATGATCTGGGGTGCCATTTCCCTTGATAACAAAACTCCTTTGGTCATCATTAGAGGCTTACTTACAGCACAGAGATACGTCGATGACATTCTGAGACGTGTTTCGCTACCGTACGTTTCGCAGTACCCTCGACTTATTTTAAGAAAGATAATGCCAGATTACATACGGCACGTGTTGTTATGAACTGCCTTCAAGCTTGTCGAATATTTTCTTGGCCAGTCAGGTCGCCATATCTCTCTCCCACTGAGTATGTCTGGGATATGATAGGAATGCGACTGCATCTATTAGAAAATATTGATGACGTAGCCTCAAAATTGGGGCAAATTTGGCAAGGAATACCTCAAGAAGCCATCTGGATGCTTTATCAATCTATGCCACGCCGTGTGGCAGATTGCATCCAGACTAGAGGTGAGTCAACACTTTATTGAGTTTGATAATTTGTAATTATGTAACTCTGAAATAAAACATTCATTTTTTCTGAAATTTTAATCATTTTTTATTCTGTATATAATATTTCTGTCCACCAATTGTTATCTTCATCGGATAACTCCTTCTTGGTGCGTTGATTTTTTTTTTGCTATAGAGTGTATATTTTATAGAAAAAATATATTTGGTTGGTAAGTTTTATACACTAAACAGAATGCCTACATGTTACGCTATCATTTAATGTGTAATTGTATGTAACTACTGTTAGAGGAGAAATGCCGATATGTCAAATGAAAGATGCGCAATATGACTGCGGTGCTTTTAGAGCTTCTAGCGACGAGATGCGCAATTTCCTATCTCGAAATTTTTGGGAGTGTAAAACATTTTTAGTTAGAAAGTTGTTATGCATCGTGGATTTAATGTGCAAATTTTTAGTATTTATTATCAGTGTATTGTTTTTATTCTGTACTGACTCATCTTTTTCATGCACTAACAAGAATTCTAAAAACAGTCTTCTTATTTTTTAGGATTACAATTTCAAACCCCTCCAAAGATTTTGAAGTCATTAAAAAAAATATTTGAGATGCAACTTCCTTAACTCACTTTACATTCTGTAATCTCTAAAAGATAATTCTTATGAAATATCAAAAGGATTTGATTTAATTTTTTCTGAAACATTTTTTGCAAGAATGAATTCCATTTCTTTTCAAAAAGAAACGCTCAGACAAATAAATTACCCTGAATTTTACATTCAAGTTGTAGATCTAAAATGAAATTTTTTTTTTAAATCGTTAGTAATATTTTCAACTTTCCCTTAATCTGATTTTCTGTTATGGCAAAAGTAGAACTAGCCTATTTTTGTATTAAATTTTTTTTGAAAAAAAAAATAATAAAAATAATAAAAAACTGATCGTTGTATAAAATCGCTAATAAAAAAACTGTATCATTGTAAAATTCAAATATTTTTTGTTACTTAAGGAAGGTGTTACACAATAAAATAAAAACAAACCACTTTTAACATGTTTCGGTTTCAATCAAGATAAGAACCATAATCTTAATATTTAATTCCTCTCACGGTTAATACAAATGACACCCGACAATGAGGTGTACACACAACACACATGCGCTCTACTGTGAAACATTAAATAAAAAATTAGACTATGATTTAAAATCATTTTCTCCCCCTATAAAAGCTTTCCATGAAGAATTCATTCGTTAACTCTGACCATAACATAGCAATAACAAAAGAAAAATTGTCACTGCAAATAAACCCTTTATATTTTTATATTTCAATGGACTCCTTTATAATGGAGGTAGGGTAAACATTTGATAATAATCTCAATTTGATTTCAATAAACAGAATTTTTAATCCCTCTTCTAAATATAATCTAAATAAAGCAGTTTTGTATGATAAATTTAATATCCGATTCACGTTCAGCTTTTCTAACTCCAAACTTTCTCCCAGTCATCTCTTTATTATAGTTTAAGTCGCCCTTTTCATTAATATAAGGCCTTTCATTAATATTAATATTAATTTTCATTAATATTTCATAAACCCTTGAGAGATCCTCCTGCCCTACAGGATCAAATTTCTTATTATGTAAACTCTTTAATTTTGATGGCGGCACCACAATCATTTCAATACTAAACCTTTTAAATTTAAACTTTTCTAAACTGCATTTCAAATAGGAAAAAGCAATAATTGTATGATAATAGTAATATTTCAAATAGGGAATTGTGTTTTGTATCAATCTTTTATCGTAAATCCATTATAAGGGATTACATTGAATTATATACGCGTAAAGGGTTTATTTGAACTGATACTTTTTTTTATTATTCCCAAGTTTTGGTTTATAGTTAATGATTATATTCCTTGTGGAATTCTTGGACCGAAGAAGCCACATTGCAAAATAATTTTAAATCATTGTCTAATTTTTTAATTAAATGTTTCACAGAAGAACAAGCGCGTGCATGTTTTTCTACATCTCATTATCGGGTGTCATTTGTACTGACCGTGAAACGAGTTTAATCCTTAACTGCTGTGACAAAAATTGTCGCATAACTACTGTAAGCGGTCTGTCAGACCACTTAATGTAAAGACGAATAAAATGTTAAATTAATTCTCAGAATACTATTTTTGTATTAAACTTTATATACAGAACTATTATAAATAAAATTCAGCTATTCAAAAGTCTCTGGAGATAGTAATAATGCTACAAAAGAAACAAAATTTGACCAGTATCTATAGTTAAACTAAAAATTCCGAGTCAAAATTCGAAACTTAAAAAACTCAGCGGTCAGAGCGCTAACAATAGTTAAGTATCATTGTGCGCGCGGCAGCGCGCAACAACAATATGATTGAGCGATAATGCTTAAGCATAGGAAACCGCAAAAACACGGATTTTTCAATTTTTCTTTTTGCAGTAACTAACTAAATACTTATCCAATTTTGTTGATTTTTTTTAAATGTTCGTCTGACCAAGAAACACAACATAGCACAAAAATTATTTTTTTTTATGGCATACTGTAGGTGTACTGTAGAGTATTCTGAAAATCGGACAAAAATTTTGTGTCACAGCACTTTTCTCAAAAACTACTAAAGATAAAAACTTAATTTTTTTTAAACAAAAGACAAACTTTTTATCCCGGGGTAGTCATCGAGAAAACGTTATTTCGCTGGGCGGTTTTTCTGAAATTGCGTATTTTCCAAACTTGGCCATAAATGGGTATATCTAACGTTCTATTGCAGATAGAATGTTGCGGTAAAGTTTATTTTAAAGATTTTGCGATGCTAATTAATCCTGCAAAAATTCATAGCTTTACGTTAAACAGTTTTTTTACAAGATGAAATAAAAGAATAGCAGTTATCAATCTAAGATACTTCTGATCATCGGAGAGAAAAACCAATTACACCATTCGATTAAGCATAAAAAAATACAGAATGCTTTTTTTTCTCTTATTTTTAACTTAATTTTTTAACGAATTATGAATTTTTTTGAAATTTTTGACATGCTGATTTTTGTCATTTTTTAATGAATCATTTACTGAATAATTATGCACGGTGTCTAGCCCTGGTGGCTATGAAATTTGATTTTTAATTTTAAATTAGGCAATCTTTTGCACCATGCCAAATTTATATTTTATCCATTTTTTTCATTTATTTATATTTTGTTTTTAGCACAATGGCATCAATGGCAAAAATGCCTGGCATACCTGTCAAATATTGGGGCCCTGTACTTTAACAAAGTGTATTTACTATAAGTATATACCGTATTTATTCTAATAGAATGCGCCCTCTAATAGAGCGCGTCTTCTAATAAAGTGCGCACCTTGGTGATGACTGAAAAAATAAATATACGGAAACGATATAGTAGATAAGTAGAAAACGATTACTTAAATGCATTATCGAGGATTTTCATCGATCAAAATAAAGATATTCTATCAAAGCGATGGAGTGGCGATGCAGCAAAAGTTTCAAATTTTGAACAATGTACCACTCCTGTAAACTATAGCGCCAAGGATATGCACACTGTTAAAAATCTGCTGCATTTTGCTGCAACGCACTCCCCTGCTTGTATAGAAAACGGTTACTTGGCCGTGAAATGGCGCTTTTTCATTGGTTGGAATAGAGATATTATATACAAGTGGTGGAGGGCGTTGCAACAAAACGCAGCAGATTTTTAACAGTACACTGTTAATAATTTGACCCATTTGTTGCAGAGTCACTCCACAGCTTTTATAGAATATCTCTTTATGGCCAATGAGAATGCTCCATAACACAGTAAAGCAATCGTTTTCTATAAAAGCGGTGGAGTGACGCTGCACCAAATCGTTCAATTTTTTTAACTGTGTATAGTGTAAAAATTGGCTACACTGTTAAAAATTTTATCCATTTTCTGCATCGTCACTGCACCGCTTGTATAGAAAACGGTTGTTTTACAGTGTTATGGAGCATTCTCATTGGTCATAAAAGAGGTTTCTATAAAAACTGTGGAGTGACGCTGCAGCAAATGGGTCCAATTTTTAACGGTGTACTTCAGTAATACTTAAAAAATGCGCTAAAATATTGTATTTCTTAAATATGCAACGATGCTGATGAAATCTAAATATAACAGTGACATCTGCGTTTTTTTCTAAAACTGCGCAACTTTTGCTAATCTAAACAATGTATTAGGAAATCCCGCAGATGTTGCTGCGATCGATACTTTAGATTTCAGTACCATCGTTGCACGTTTAATCTTTTGAGTTCTGATGGTAGAATTTTCTACTACATAATTTTAATTCCGAATTGTCACAACGGCACCAGAAAATTCGACCAGATTTATTTGAAAAAGGTTTAATGCATTTTTTCGTGTATATCTTTAACATGTTTTTTTCTTTTAGAATTACTGATGCGAATGTCACATTTGGAATTTTGAAGAAATTTACACCAGAGCGCAAAGGATTAAAGGATAAAAAATTTTATTACTGTTTGCATACACTGTAAAAAATTTGACCCTTTTGCTGCATCCTGACTCCATCGCTTTTATAGAATATTTCTGTTTTGACCAATGAAAATGCTCCAGAATACGGCAAAGTAATCGTTTCCTATAAAAGTGACGATGCAGCAAATGAGTAATTTTTTTTATAGTGTAGCAGATTTCTACACTATACACTGTAAAAAATGACTATTTTGCTGCATCGTCACTCTACCGCTTTTATAGAAAACGACTACTTCAGGCTATCATGGAGCATTCTCATTGGCCAAAAGAGTGATATTCTATAAAAGCAGGGGAGTCACGATGCAGCAAAATATTCATATTTTTTACAGTGTATATTCTGGATGTTGTAGTGTAAACGAACTTGTTCAAGAGAGTAAAACCACATTCTTGAATAGAAAATGCTTAGGCTTCCCTTAGATTAGGAAAACACGTCTGTGTAAACATAGTGTGAGTATCGTATGCCATATATATATATATATATATTAATTTCAATACAAATAAGATTTTGTTTTCTATATATAAAATACAAAACAAGTTGTGCAGTATCCCTATGGAATATGGAAAAATAGAAGGACTAGGGAAAAATGCTCCAAGGAGCAGTGCAAAATCAGAATATGATTTTAATTGAGCATTAAAAAGTAATGGACAAGTTTATTTTTTGGGAAAAGTACACAAACATTTAAAAGTAATGAACAAGTTTATTTTATTGAAAAAATGCCCAAGCATTTAAAAGTGATGGACAAGACTTGAAACTGAGTCAAGAACTAGTAAATAATTTCCTCAAGACTTGAAAATGGCTGATCATGCTCTTATGTGACAAGCATATTCAACGTCCTTTTTTTATCCCTGTCTATTTTAGTATTGACACGTTATCAGAATATAACATTGTGCTCTATAAAAGCTGAACTTTCAGAGCAAGTTTTTGATGAAGTAACTAAATTTACCACATGCTGCTCCTTAACAATTTACTTGTGAAGTAGTAACTCTTATGGCAATTTTATTATGTCCAAGTACATAAAAAAATGGAAAAGCAGTTGCTGTTTGGTTGTACATGTTACGTGTTTATCAGGTATTCTAACTTTATTAAAATCAAAATTTGCTTGAAATATACAGTGCTTTTGATAAACTTATCGATTACTTATGAAAATATAAAAATTTTAGCACTATTTTATCTTTTGCTAATAAAAATCCGCTTAAAAATTTTTAGAAAAAAGATTGGATAGAAAAACTGTTTTTTAGCGACAAGATTGCGTGCAAAAAATGGTTGTGATAAGAGTAAATACAGTGCAAAGCAGTAATATCAAGGCTTTGTTAAAGAGGGGCCAGGATGTGTTTAATATAGATACTGTATCTAATACTTGTTGTGAAAACTGAGTTTTTCTAAAGCACAGTGTTAGATTCTGCCAACATGCCTATACTAAGATAGACAGGGATAAAAAAAAAGGACGTTGAATATGCTTGTCACATAAGAGCATGATCAGCCATTCTCAAGTCTTGAGGAAATTATTTACTAGTTCTTGACTCAGTTTCAAGTCTTGTCCATCACTTTTAAATGCTTGGGCCTTTTTTCAATAAAATAAACTTGTTCATTACTTTTAAATGTTTGTGTACTTTTTCCAAAAAATAAACTTGTCCATTACTTTTTAATGCTCAATTAAAATCATATTCTGCTTTTGCACTGCTCCTTGGAGCATTTTTCACTAGTTAATACTATGACTATGGTTGTTATCTTGATGCAAACCGAAACATGTCAAAAATGGTTGTTTTTAATGTTTTGCGTAACACCTTTCTTAAGGCTGCTGGTCATTCACTTTCTGAATTTCCTACCTCTCGTAATGCTAAGTTTATAGGCGTTAGACGCATTCATATATTTAAAATATCTCCTCGGAAAATTAATATTTTTAACTTCTTCTTTCGGTGTTCTCTTCTTAAAGGATGTTACTTTTTTTTGTTTTCAAAATATTTGTAAAATCTATGCTTAATTTAATATTTTATGCGTTAAAAACTGACGAACTGAAAGTAAATATTTAAGACTTCATATAAAAGTAAGCATAGATTTTAGAAATATTTTGATAACAAAGAAAAAAAGTGACATCCTTTAAGAAGAGATCACCGAAAGAAGAAGTTAAAAATATTAATTTCCTGGAGAGCTACTTTAAAGATAAGAATATGTGAAACGTACATAGACTTTGCACTACGGAAGAGAATTGGGAAAGTGACCAGCAGCTTTAAGTAATAGGAAATGTTTGACTTTTATGATGTTTATGAAAAGGTGATATTCTTTTAATCTTGTGATAAAAAACATTATGTCGCTGTGTACTATATATCCTTGAATGGCTGCAGTAAACTAATTTTATTTGAAACGACTTCAATTTTTTTTAATCACAAGTCAGATTCAGTTTGGTTTCTAATTGATGGTTGTTCAATATGAATTGGGTTATACGTTGGTTAAAATTATTCTATTGTGTTCCGGTCAGTGAAAATTATAGGACCCGCTTTGGGTTTAGAGTTGATAACAAAAGAATTTTTCGGTTTTGGATATAGGATCAAATACGTTCCATGAAGGCCTATAACACATTGATCTTTAATAAATAATAATACAGTGTTTCAAATGAACTTATGAGATATTATAAAAGGAGAATATATTTTAAGAATTATTTCATATCACAATATTTGCAATAGGCTATCAAACATATTTAAACTTCCTGCAAGTGGTTAATTCTCAACTTAGTGATTCTAAAACAAAACAAACAAGCTGCAAACTGGATATATAATTCTTGGGAGGAGTTTTCAGCCACGTAACACATGCTCATGTTAAAGTTTACCAAACGACAGCAAATCACTAATAATCACTGAATATAGCAATTACCAGCTAGATCAGCTACTACCATCGATGAAAATAAAGGACTTAAAATTATAAATTAAAATTAAGTTTAAAACAGTGGAATGTATTTCAATAAAATGTTTAGACATGTAATGGCAAATTATGTAACCACTTAAACGATAATCATTTCGTTGATATTCATTTTATTATGGATTTTTTAGTAAATTTTAACGACAAGATAAACAGAAAATTATTTATGATAGAATAAACAGATTAAAGTTATCTATTCTTATTAAACCCATTAACAAATAACAACCCTGTTTCATACACAATTTGTCAAATATGGTCATAAATGAGGATGAACATAAAATTTTAGGACTTAGTCCAAAGTATATATTCGAGAATAAAGTGACTTTGAAATCTACAGTTACAAACTGTAGAAGAATTTCGCAAGTATCTTCACATGCAAGGCGTAAACGATATTACATGCCTCCTTCATAATAATTTTATAGCATTATTAAGAAAGTCCCTAAAAATACAAGATAAACATTACAAAATCGTAAAACAGTTAAAATCGAGCACGGATATGATTATAGTACAAACAGACAAATCGAATAAATTAGCCATTCTCAATTCTAAAGATTACATCAAAAAATTGGAAGTATGCATTAAAGAGATGAACTGTGTACAGTTAAAAAAAGAGCCTAATGTCAATATTAATGGTAAGGCACATAGTTTAACCAAGAATGGTAAACAGTAGGCAGAGATGAAAAATATAGTAAAAATTAACAAAACTGTTGTTATTCTAAGTTAATATGTCATCTAAAAGTCCCCCCCTATTCCTTCCTTATGGAAAAGAAAAAAAAAATTTTTTTGACAAAACTTATTACTCCTCGAATAACATAGTTGATACTAAAACAGAGTTAATGAGGATATTCAAGATACTACAGTAAATCACAACATTATACTTGCTAGTTTAGATGTAATTTCTCCCAATCCATTAATATACATGAAAGAAGTTCTGAAAATTATAGGAGAATCAATTGCTAATATCCGAGATATTAGTAAGGATACACAGATTACATTAAAATAAGCAATCAATTTAGTCATTCAAAATAATGTATTTTTTGGGGGGACAAATTTTACCGAGAAAATGTTCAGTGGTGTCGTCATTTTAGTATAAATTGTGGAGCTGAAGCTTAGATCTATTGAAAATGAAATGATAAACATTTTGATCTAAAACCTAGCGATAGATCCTATGTGTAGGCGATGTGTTTATATTAGATTAATTTACAGCACGATTTTTCAATCGTTAAATCAATTGTACCAGATGTAAATTTTCGTATGAAGCGTTTTCTGCAGTTCCATGTTACCTTCGATTTGATCTGTTGAGCTGATTCATAGTATCAGACCAGATTATGTGATCGTTAAGGTTATTTGGGTGAAAAAGTCCTCCAGTGTTCGTGTCCGGGATGGCTAAGTTGGAAGAGCATTGGCGGCTTCAGCCAATACGTTTCTGGTTCGAATCCTAGCTCGGACTTTTTTCACCCACTCGGAAAATTTACATCTGATGTGTTTATAGTTGGAGATCATGGCATACAAACCGTAAACAAGTTTTTAGTGAAAGTAAATAAAATAAACATGAACATTAAATTCACTCCAGAGATACAAAAAGGTTGGGGTTTAACCATATCTGGATACAGAACTGAAAAGAAACGTAGATGAGAGAAAATAGAAAAAAGAATATGCAGAATGTATTGTCGTTTAAATCACCACCTCTTATGACAAACTCCCCTCTCAAATATAGACATGCTGCTTGCAGATTTTACATAAATAGAGCCTTTGATTTTGCTGTGAAAAGTATCTTCAAGATGAAAAAAATACATTGCAATAGAAAATGGATTTTTCCCTGAGCATTTAAATAAATTTATGAAATAAAGCAAAAAAATTAAAAGGAAAGAATTAACATGAGGAAACTTAAAATCTTTAGCTTCGACTACGTACCAAGATTATATGAAAATTAAAATACGCGTTAAGGAAATTTAATATTACTTTAATTGACAAACTTCCAACAAAGCTAAAAGTTACAATTCAGTGGCAAATCGATCCTATAACCCAACACGGAACCTGCGGGTTCTATTCTATCGCATTTAAAATAGAAAAAAAAATGAGTTAAGCTAGATAGGTATGAAAACTGTGAAAATTTAAACATTAGCGGAGCACATGAAAGATATTAAGTTTAACCAACCATCTACGGACTTTCGAGATTAAATCAGCTGCAAAACTTGAATAGATTTCGAATCTGCAGTAGTTTCGAAACATTATAATTACATCAGATTATTAAACTGTGAGAATTAGGTAATCATTGGAGATTTTAAGTGAAGTGTATGTAATGATGTTTTATCAAAAAACATACCACACATTTGGCTTAATATTTTAAAAATATCTAACACTTCAGCATTGGAACGAAACAATTTCTCATACACCTCCAATAAATAACACAGATCCTTTAATTTCCAAACTGGTACATAAATAGCGCAGTGAATGCGACATTTCAGTGTAATTATACCTTGAAAAGGATCGCGTTTGTGACTGAAAGATCTCGAACGTCACATTTTCTGTTTCTTTAGGTATGGTTTAAACATCAATGTTTTTTAAATTTTAAAAGACCACTTCATTTTGTAATGGAATACTTTAACTATTTTTTATGCAGATTTTTAGAAAATAGGTTTATATTTATATTTTGAATGTTGGAAATGTTTCATAATCTATGGTGAGCACATGATGTTTCATTCATGTTTAAATATATGTTGCAATGATAGTGATTGGACATTTAGAAACTGTTATCTACACTTTGAATTTAAAGTACGTTCTTTTTAAATCTTTGATAAAAGTTCTTTTCTTATCTTTTTCTACAATTATAAGACGATATAATAACGTGAAGAACTATTTTTATATTTTCTTGATTTTTGTATTACAGTCTGTTTTTCTTGTCTTTCACATACCACACAAATCTATGTTGAATATCTATAATGGAAAAATTCACAGAACACGAATGTATAGATACATACTATACATAAATGTATAGATACATTTATTAAAACATACATCTAATAAACGTTTAGTTCATTTTTCTGCTGAAAGGATAGAAAATATTGTTGTTTATATTATTTCGCTTATAAATTATCATTAAAGTTTGATTTAAATGAAAGATAAATGTATTGTCTTCGCATACTTTGATTTTATTTTACATTTAAAAATAACTTCGTTTCATCTTTTCAGATTTTTTTCTCCATTCATAAAAGCCTACATCTAATGTTACATTTAGCTCCCTTTTCTGCTGAAAAGGTATAACATATTGTGATTTATATTATTTAGTTTATATATTGAAAAAACAAAAAACAAATGAAACGTATTCTCATATTTTGATTTAATTTTATATTTAAAAATAACTTCGTTTTGTTTTTTTCAGTTTTTTTTTTACCATTTTTGGAAACATACATCTAACGTTACATTTAATTCATTTTTCTACAGAAAAGGTACAAATATTATTATTTATATCATGTAATTCTTAAATTACCTTTAAAGTATGTTAACAAAGATTAAATGAAATACCTTCGCATATTTTGATTCTATTTTATATTTAAAAATAATTTCGTTTCGTCTTTTCATACTTCCCCCCTCATCTTCACTAATAGCATCGAATTTGCTCGACTACTTCTAAAAGCATTTTTTCTCATATTAAAATGAATTGAAAACAATTCCAGAGACATATAAATTAGCAAAACTTTAATTAAATAACATTACGTATGATTCTTGTTTTGACAAACAAAGGCCTCATTAATTACTATTTCAGTGGAATTAATGATGCAAGATAAAGAGTAAGCTACATTTCATTATTTAAAGTATGTTTTTTATTCAATGATATCCTTTGCTAGACAAAGAAAATAATTGCAGTATATTACGGAGATCTATGTTAATTAAAAAAGAATGATTTATAATGATTTATTGAACAATTTAAATGAAATAGTTTACAATTGAATGAATAAAACGCAATAAAAGACATCTAGTATTAACAAATTTAAGACATTGAATTTTTTATTGATTTTTATGGTTTCGTAGATAAAAAGTAAAAATGGAACAATCATAAGAACATTTGCTTGCCTGTCTGACGTCTGTAATAGCCGTTTTTCTTGAAAACTAGAGAATTTTGGATAATTGAAACTTGGTAGTGTTATGAAAGCTATTCACTTATATTTAATAAACAATAATCATTCATAAATATTTTTAGGAAATGTTTAGGAGGCTAATTATAATACTAGAAAGAAATTAGGATAGAAAACCAACGATTATAAATGCACAAATAATGCATGAAAAAATAGCAAACAGACGTTTCGAATTTGCTAACAAGATTCTTCATCAGTGCAAGACTCAGCGTGCTAGAAAAAGCAAAGCTGAGCTATTTTTAGATATATAACAGAGGTATGTAAGTCAAATAGAGGGTACAAGACAACAAGGTAAAGGACACCTTTGTAAGTCCCGTAAATGCATTTTGCTAAATTCAAATTGGTTGTTAAATACGAGGGATTAAGCATGACAAACTCAGGTATATGGTCATTTTCAAATGAAGATACATTTTCAGGATTTTTTTTTTAAATTTTAAAGTGAAACTTTTGCCACAAATTGTTATGCCACAGTTAATAAAAGATAACTGTAACTCAGATAACATAAAGTTTAATGAGCATAGAGAGTGACTGAGCTTAAATGTCTCATTAATACAAATATTAAATACTTAAAAATAACTAGTTACTTTAATGACATTATGCGTACAGACAGTGATATTGTGCTTTATGCTACTGACATGTTGCATTTGACTGGTGACATTTTTATATAATATTAGAGCCATTTTTTATTATAGATGTGAATAATCATAATGTTATTATAACTTTTAAATTATAATTTTCTATATGAAATTATTTTATTGCGTAATTCAGTGTTACTGCCATAACATGATTTATCCTCAGTCTATTAAATATGCATATTATGCTCGTGGCTGTTAGACCACATTTAAAAATAGTAATGTTCACAGAGTTCAACAAAACTTTTTTTTACTGTAATATTTTAATACTTTTATAAATCATCGGTCGGTTTCTAACTCTGGGACTCCAGAGTTTCGCCGCAATGTGCCTGATAGGTCCTTGATAAAAAACATTATTAGCAATTAAATGAATCAACTTTTACGGTCTTAAAGGAATCAATAACATTCAGATCATAATTACATATGACAAGTAAATCGCCTGATAATATTTATAGCATTTCTAGTTCGACATCTTTCTGTGACCTGTTTCTGCAGTACAGGTGATGCATATACACAATTTCAAAAAGGAGGGAATGGGGAGGATTTCTCCCGATCATCGATGGGACGATATCTTTTGAAGTGGACTTGTAGGCTGCTTGGAACTCTAGTAATCTGTAAACTTCTTCGAGGTAGCTTTCCATTTACGAGTTAATGCAGGGTTGAATTCAGACACTTTTCTCCGGGAGAGATTTCTGTGGGTCCGGGGGGGGGGATGACATTTTTTACTCATCGGAAACACAAAATCTCAAAACTTCCGAGAGGTAATTTTATTGCTCGGGGGGACATTTCAGACCGGGGGATATCCCCCCGGACCACTCCTTGAATTCAAAACTGAATCCATGGACCAACCTTTACAGGTACTCATCTGCGTAGTTGTTCGAATTGATTTTCAAAGTGATTCGAGTGTTGATGCCACACACATTGAGCAGAGTAAAGAAAATATACAATGGCTAACGCTTGATGTTTCGGCTTACTTTGTAAGTAGCGTACATCTGATATGAAGTATCAATCCCTTTTTTAGTTGTGTTACATAAATTAATCACTTCTATTGCGTTGTCAGGAAGAGAGAATACAAGAATGACGTTTATCTTTTCGAGAAGGATGTAGGAAATTAGAGCATTATCGTTATTGAACACGAAAAATAATTAAAATCTACATAATTTCACAAAAATAGCTACAATTTTCATAATTTTTACTCGTTAAAAAAGAAAAATAAATGATTGTGACGATAAACAATGCAAAATGAGTACGTTAAAAAAAGGACGAGTTCGGTCACTCTTTTCCTGAAAGGTCACAAGGATTAAATCTCTACTCCGAGTGAATGGCGGTGAAATTGGCAAGGTTCACACACCGCTTAAAAAGACGCGAGTATCTGGAATGAGAAGCATTGCGCATTCTACTGGCTTAGTGAAGAACTCAAATAATTATGCTGTGTCTGTCAGGTTTATTGCGACCAACGGAGGGTTAAATGGAATGAATCGTTATTTATTTAATAGAAAATGTGTTAGAATGATTGGTATTATCCCAAAAATAAAACACGATTTACGATCTAAACAGTGGGTATACGCTCACAGGAGAGAAAATATCCTAGAGTGTATGTATATATTATAGCTTTCTTGAGAAACAGAGGATATATGGTGTTCCATATAAAATCCAGAAGGTATACGCCGTAAAACCCCGTATACCCTCCACTACAGCCCTGGTTAAACCAATGATACTTTACGAGAAAACTCTTCTGATTTAGAATTTTTTTTCTTTTTAAGCAGTTGACTACAAGTAATTAATTTTTACACCTTCCTGTTTGCAAAAGTGTCTCTAACATAACTAGTTGGATGTGTCAATCCCAAAAGTTTCCTCTATCTCACACAACTTAATATTATAAAAAATAATACAGTTTGAAATACTTCAATATTATTAGTTCAATACTTTGCTAATTTTATTTGGTGTCTTATCCCAACGTATGGGTAGGATGGCCAACAAGAAAATCCCGCTTTTCCCCAACGACGTGAAGAAGCTGTATCCGATATTATGCTTTGCAGAAAGGAGAGGTACTAGTACTCTCTGAAAACATCTGATTTATTTCTCTGGTATTCAAAGTAAGATTTATGTATGCAAATAGAGAAGTCACGTCAAATATTTTGCACACTTACGAGAAGTACAAAAACGAAATAACAATGAAAAAGCACCATTATAAAATTGCAAAGAACGCAAAAGGAAATTAAAGTATTAGGAGGTAACTTTCTTGCTTACAACTAAACGCGCGGCGTTTCCCAACAGCGCCTGTGCATACAAAAACTCCGTGATGCTGCATCTTGTACAACAACACAGCATCGCATCTCAAGTTGCTTATACACAAATCTACGAGTTATGTTCCCTTCATAACATATCAATACAAGAGTAGAATCTTGTGACAAAATTTTGCTTTAATATCTTGCAAACTTGTAAAAAAAAAATTCTTTCTCGCAAGCGTACAGAAAAAAAAAAAAAAACTCAAATTAAAATTTTTATATAATGTCAGAAGAGGTAATTAAGGCTACTTTGTGCATTTTCAACATTTTTTTTTATTTTTTAGGTGCGTTCGTAATTATGTAAAACGTAGCACCTATAGTTGTCGTTCAGTCCGTCCGTCTGTCCGCATATAACAACGCAAAAGCTAGCCAACCGAATTGTTTGAATTTTAAAATATATAATTATTACATAATTTTGTTGAGTCATTTCAAATTTTATTAAAATCGGATGCATAGTTTAATTAACAGAAGAATCAAAAGTATTCCGTTACATTACGGTCAATGAAAAAAAAAATGTTTCAAATGCATTTTAATGGTGTTACACTCATCCGAACATAATAAAATTGATATGCATCTCTAAAGTACATATTATAATATACATTTTGCATAATCTGTGGTGCAAAGAACATTTGTTATTGATTTGCAAGGCCACACAAACGTATTCCATTACATAATGGTACAGGGAGAACATTGTTTGGCGTGCATTTTAATTGTAATTAACTATTTACAATTTTATGAGATTGATATATGAGAGTAATATTTTTTAAACTTCGTCATCGTACGAACGCACCTCATTTGGTACGCTTCACGTGCAATTCCGAACTTGTTTCTATTTGAAAAAGTGTTTTTAATACTTTGGAAGTAACTTTGACCCTTTAAGAACTCCTTTTTAAAATTTAAAATTTCATAGCTGTTTTCTTTTAAAGTTAAGAGAGTGGTAATAATTACCCTATCAAAATCTCACAATCACAAATCTTAGGGATAATTAAGTCTATTAGTGGGAAAATTATGACCAGTTTATTTTCTCTTTATACTTTCATACACATATTTCTTTGGAGTAACTGAGACCATTAGAACTCCAAACTGACAAACCCATTTATGAAAACTTTGGTAGACTTTGTTTCAAATTGATATTTGGATCTCAAAATTGCTTCAGATTAGCGATAAAGGTTAAATAAAATAAAAAATACTTTATGAGGTCAATATCTAAGTATGAAACAAAATTTTACCGTACACAGTTTTCTCCAATATGAAGTGGTCACAATTAACCCCTGGTCATAATTATACCACCTGACCCTACCACAAAAATTTATGTATAATGTTTAGAACTATAAAATACACCCTATTTGCAAGTGTTTATGTATTTTTGTATGTATTATATATTATATACTTATGTATTTTCACCTTTCTGTTTGTTCTTTAAATGATCTCTCCCGGTTTCAGAAAATTTACTTCCAAATTAAATTTTGGGCTGTAACTTCTAATTATCACTGTGCTTCTAATTTTCACAGTTTCAAAAAGTAAGGCATTTTTGTAATTCTGAATGTCTGACTTATAATTTAAAATCATAAGAAAAAATCTTTGCTTTTCGCAAAAAAATGATTTAAGGGTAGACACATTACCTTAAGTTAATTGCCGAAATGTCAGTGAAGGCTTACTTTGGAGACACGAAATTTTTCGGATTCTGTCTGTCTGTCTGTCTGTAAGTCTGTCTGTCTGTAACGCGATAACTGACGTAAAAAGCATTCGATTGGCTTGAAATTAAGTGGGTGTGTTAGTGAGACACTGGGATTAAGCTGTATAATTTTTTGTTAGATTTGATTCATTCGTTCGGAAGATATAGAATATTTTATTTCGCGCAATAATGTTTTTCTATGGCAAATCCAATGATTTTTATTTTTTTCCCCTGAGAGAAAATGACACATTTGATTAATGGAATTCAATGGTAAATGAATACTAAAATTTACCAGTTAAATTATTCGTATTATTTTGATATTTTGTCAACGCATTTGCCAGATTTTTAAAATTATTAATGTAAATTTTGGAGATTTTTTATAAATGTGTTCCAATAATATAGACTAATTTGTTTTAGAGATTTACTTATTTGAAATGTATTTGTTTCATTTTCTTTATTTTCTTTTAATGGTTGCTAAGCAACCATTCATCTTAATGCTTATCCTTATAATGCTATAAATTTGAAAGCGTGTGCGAAATTTAAATGAAGTCAACATCAAAACTTATGAATTAATTAATGTCTTTGTATCTTTGCGTATAAATATAGCATAGCCCAGAAAAAAAAACATAGGCTATGTTTTATTAATTTTATTCAAATATTTTCCTTAATAATTCAAAATTTCCTTCTTTTTCATACAGAATCAATAGGAAATTTTTAAATAAAATTTAAGCAATTTCCTTTATCGTTGCCAAAAATAAAATCAAAATTTGGAATAATAATTTTTCAACAGCAATAAGTTTCAATTGAGCAATTTCCATTCGAAAAATTAAACTATGAAAAAAAAAATAAATATGACGTCAGAATTAAAATAACTATAGATATAGTACTTTTTGTTAAATATTAAACACGGATATTCGTTTCGTTAATAGGAATTTTTCTGACAAAAATGGGGACATAATTAGAAGTAAAAGAAATAAAAAAGAATTATATTTTTAATAAATATTTCACTTAGTAAAATATGACGTCATGGTTGAACAAAAACAGGTATTTTATAGTAGTCGTTAAAAATACAAGAAACATGAATATCAATAACTCATGAATAATGAGGTCATTGCCGAAACTTCAGTAAAGGCTCACTTTGGAGACACGAAATTAATTTTTTTCATATGTCAGTCTCTTCTTCTGTATGTCTGTCTGTCCCGCTATAACTGCAGCAAAATGCAATCAAAACTTTTTTTTTTTTTTCGGAAACAAAATTGTAAAACTCTAGATTACTGAGTTTACACTTACAAAAGTTCCTGATGCATCAGGTTTAGGTGTTTGTGGCTGACAGGCATGTAGAAGTATGAAGATAAAGAAAAATATTTGCCCAAACTGTTACTTATTCTTATAAATCAAAATGTGTAAAGAAATGCAAAATGTACAATAATCATTAGCACAATTATTAGAAAGTGAAAAATTTAAATTAAGTGAGGCTCGGGGGGGGGGCAGGGGGGGCGGAGCCCCCCTGAAGAAATCTACTATGTTATAATAAAGAAAACAAAAATAATAGATCATGAAAATTTCAGCCTATCCTAACATAACTAAATTTTTAATTTACCGTTTTTGATGGCTGAAAACTTCTGATTCCTATTTTATTCTTATAAATAATTACGCAATTTGAAAATTTTAAATTACAGTTTCCAAGGAGTTGAACATTACCCAAAGTGTGTTTTAAAAAAAAGATGTGAAAAGCTGACGTTGAGGCTCCTGAGCTGCAGATTTACTAGTTGCCGAAACGTCAGTGAAGGCTTACTTTGGGGACACGAAATTTTTTTGTGTCTGTCTGTTAGTCTGTCAGTCAGTCTGTCTGTTTCGCGATAACTTCTGTAAAAAGCATCCGATTGGCTTGAAATTAAGTGGGTATGTTAGTGAGCACTGGGATTAAGCTGTATAGTTTTTTGTAAGATTTGATTCATTCGTTCGGAAAATATAGAATGTTTTATTTTGCGCAATAATGCTTTTCTATGGCAAATCCAATGATTTTCAATTTTTTTCCTTGAGAGAAGACGACACATTTCATTAATGGAATTCAACGATAAATGGATACTAAAATTTACCAGTTAAATTATTCGTAATGTTTTGAAATTTTGTCTACGCATTTGTCAGATTTTTAAAATTATTACTGTAAATTTTGGAGATTTTTTATAAATGTATTCAAATAATATAAACTAATTTGTTTTAGAGATTTACTTATTTCAAATGTATTTATTACATTTTTTTACTTTCTCTTAATGGTTGCTAAGCAACCATTCATCATAATCCTTATTTTTATAATGTTATAAATTTGAATGCATGTACGAAAATTTAAATGAAGTCAGCGTCAAAACTGATGAATTAATGTGTTTGTATCTTTGTGTATAACTATAACATACCCAGAAAAGAACATAGGCTATGTTTTATTAATTTTACTCACATATTTTCCTTAATAATTCAAAATTTCCTTCTTTTTCATGCAGAATTAATAGCGATTTTTTAGATAGAATTTAACCAATTTTCTTTATCGTTGCCAAAAAAAAAATCAAAATATGGAATAATTTTTCAACGGCAATAAATTTCAATTGAGCAATTTTCATTCGAAAAATTAAACTAAGAAAAAATAAATATGACGTCAGAATTAAAATAAAAATAAATATAGTACTTTGTTAAATATTAAACATGGAAATTTGTTTCGTTAATAAGAATTTTTCTGACAAAAATGGGGGCATAATTAGAAGTAAATAAAATAAAAAATAATTATATTTTTAACAAATTTTTCACCTGATAAAATTTGACGTCATAATTGAAATAAAACAGGTATTTTATAGTAGTCGTAAAAAATATTAGAAACATGGACAACAATAACTCATGAATAATGACGTCATTGCCGAATCTTCAGTGAAGGCTTATTTTGGCGACACAAAATTTATTGTTTTCCGCCTGTCAGTCTGTTCTGTCTGTCTGTCCGCGATAACTGCCACAAAATGCAATCAAAACTTATTTTTTTTTCGGAAACAAAATTGTAAAACCCTAGATTACTGAGTTTACACTTTCAAAAGTTCCTGATACATCAGATTTAGGTGTTTGTAGTGGGCAGGTATGTAGAAGTATGAGGATAATGAAAAATGCTTATTAAAACTGTTACTTATCCTTCTAAATCAAAATGTATAAAGAAATACAAGATATACGATAACCATTAGCAAGTTGATAGAAAGTTACAAATTTAAGTTTAATGAAACTACGGGGGGTTCTATGTTATAATAAAAAACAAAAATAATAGATCATGAAAATTTCAGAATATCCTAACATAACTAAATCTTTAATTTAACGCTTTTGATGGCTGAAAACTTCTTATTCTTATAAATAATTACATAATTTAAAAATTTTAGATTACGTTTCCAGGAAGTTGAATATTACCCAAAGTGTGTTTAAAAAATTATGTACAAAACTGACGTTGAGGCTCCTGATCTGCAGATTTACTAGAATTGTGTATTTTGAGATGAATGAAGGTGGAATTTTGCATTTTTGTCTTATGATTTTATTTATTTTATCGAATAATTGTTTTTTTACGAACATATATGTGTTAATAGATTACCCCAAGTTCATTATTTAGTTGGAAACTTGTTACAAAACTATTAGAATAGATTTTCATCATATTTATTACAAGTGCAAATTACGTCCTAACAAGATAATTTGTAACCAGGTGTTATGTTAGAAATGAATTCCACTAATTGCACCAGTTAGTAATATTGGTGACAGAAATGCTTGTATTACAAAAGAGTATTTCAACGCATGAACAATTTTACTTAGGATTATTATGAAATATAAATTAATAAAAATAATTCTATTAATATGACTTTTTTAAAGTATTATTTATATATATTTTTAATTAGTTGTCAGGAATAAATAAATGTGTATTCTGGTGCATAGCTGGTTGTTAAAACAAACATATACACATATTATATCAGAAAATATTTTAAATAAATAAATTAAAAAAGAAACTCCATAGTTATGGAATTTTGAAAACAAAAGAAATCAAGAAGATATTTTTTAATTAACTACGTTAAAGTAACTACATTAAAGTAACTATTCCTTTTGTCTATTTTATTTATTTGCAAACTGACAAACTAAATAGCTGCAGAGAAATTATATATATATATATACATATATACATATATTAAAATCATTTCAGCAGGTATCGAGAAATTTTGAATTTTTACAGCTACGTTACAGCTTTTTTTTACATGATTTGTTTTTGTTTGTAAAGTTGCATGACTATTATATATACATACATATTACCCTCATAGCATGCATGGTCACATCCCATGTGTAAATAAATAGCCACCACTCAGTGATGTCACATTGTGACTGAGATACGACTTTCTTAAAAATCTTTAGAAAATTAAAAAAAATTCTTCAAAACATGTTATTTACTTTAAAAAACATGTTTCTGGCAATTAAAATATCGTTGCTTTTGTCACAGTTTCGTCACAATGTTAATGTCAAAGTAGTCACAAATGACACATTTTTCACAAATTTGTCACACCGTGACTTCACTAAGTGGTCACAATGTGCCCGTAAGGCATGGTGACGTCACTGCGATGTCATTAAGAAATCACATTGACTTTGTGACCATCGATTGTGACGCGACGTCACGTGACGTCAATGTGAAGTCACAGTGACTAGAATGTGAAGTCGTTATGACCGTTTTAGAGCTTTTTTCTGACGTCACATTGTGACCACTTTGTGAAGTCACCGTGTGACAAGTTTGTGAAAAGTGTGTCATTTGTGACTACGTTGCCATTAACATTGTGACGAAACCGTGACAAAAGTGACGATATTTAAATTGCCAGAAACATGTTTTTTAAAGTAAATAACATGTTTTGAAGAATATTTGTAATTTTCTAAAAATTTTTAAGAAAGTCACATCTCAGTCACAATGTGACGTCGCTGAGTGGTGGCATTTTGGTCACAGATGTGATATGACCAAAGTGACTCACAGTGAAGTCATTGTGACGTCACTGTGACCATGCATGCTATGAGGGTGACGTCACAAAAAAGCTCTAAAACGGCCATAACGACTTCAAATTTTAGTCACTGTGACATCACATCGACAATCGATGGTCCCAAAGTCACAATGTGACTTTCCAACGACGTTGCAGTGACGTCACCATGCCTTACGGGTATTTCTAACCAGGGTTCTCGCTGCTACTCGCGATTGCGCCAAAATGTGACTGCTCAGTTTCTACCCCTTTTTCATATGTGAGAGCATGTCAATACAGTCGGGTTTCTTATAACGATTAATGTCGCTTTAAATGTTAAAACATACCGTGTAAATTACAATGAGCTATTTATAGCGATACTAACACAATACTAATCAAGTTTAGAATCAGTCAAAAATATAGGATGATTATTCGAGCGGTATAATTTCACTGTTGTCTGTTAACCCGTTCGGAATCAAAAAGTGCTTACAGCATTTGATGCCAGTAAAAAAGGAAAGTAAAACTGATTTTATTTAATAGCGTCAGTTAAGTGATTTGAAAATTAAGTCAAATAATTAACAAAAAGTGGTGCTAAACGAATAAAATTCGTGTAAAATATGCTGGTATTTTGCTATCCGCCAGCGTCGAGTAGCACCGTGCTATCGTTTAAAACAAACGAAATTACTCTTATCAATTTGGAATTTTTATTTAGATTGCTAAAAGAATACTTGAATACATTTAGAAAACATTTAGAGTGTTTTTATTTTTAGTAGATTCCGTAGCGATAGTCATATTTCTATTTTATAAGCAAATGCAAAAAAATTGTTAATTTCAAAACCCATTGGGGAAAAAACGACACAAAAAGGTGGTAAAAATAGAAATTTAAAAGCTTCAACGCGAATCAGTTTTACTAAGATTTTTTTCATTTGGCTACCGTTTTTAGGTAGATTTCGTATGAAATACTACCTATTGCATTGTCTCCCATGTTGGAATTTCTGAAAAATTTTTGCGGATCTACACGAATCATGACTCCTAGACCCCAAAACCACCATCAGTAAAAAAGTTTATATATATATCTATCTATCTATCTATCTATCTATCTATCGGTGTATATCACTTTCTTCTAGACACGATAACTTCCGTAATTATGCTCAGATCTTCTTCAAACTTTTACATAAAATCAAGGAGCCTAAAATCTCGGTCGAGTTCGTTAATGGGCAAAATCGGACCAAGGGGGTGGAAATAGGGAGGGTTTTTGTGAAAACAGAAAAAACGCGATAACTTCTTAATTAAAATAGATATCGAATCAGTTTAAAGTTTATATTACTTCTAAACAATGGGCAAAAAGTTTATGCATGACAGATTTTTGATAAAGTTAAAAATGGGCTCAAGGGGCGAAAAAAACATGGTTTTTGGGAGAAAAAAATTCATAACTTCGTCAATTCTCAAGATATCAAATCCAACTAAATTTTATGTAAATGTACTCAATATTATCTAAAACTTTTGTATTTACAAGTTTTTGATAGGACCAATTTTTACCGATGAAAAAAATTAAAAACGAAAAGAAAAAGGGGGGAGGAAAAAGAAAAAACCCATAACTTACTCAATTCTTAAGCAATCAAATCTAATTAAATTTATTTTACATCTTCACAATAAGATCTACAACTTTTATATTGACAAGTTTTTCATAGAACCAATTCTTATAGCAAAAATAAATTAAACAAAAATAGGAGTTGGAGTAAAAACCTTAAATCCAAACGGCTTATATTCTGACTCCTTTTAAAATTCATTTTTGATTTTAAACGCATCCAAATGACAGATCCTCTTATTTAGGAACTATATAATGCGACGTTTTGGCCAATTTTTTGATAAAGGCAGAATATATTTTTAAAAAGGCTGCCAAAAAAGGTATTTTGAAGAGATTTCCCGAAATTATCGTCATTAAAAATTGATTAAGTATAACAAATTGCGTTTTTTCTGAGTCATTTTTAAATTCATTTTTGTTCTCAAACCCATCCAATTTACAGGTCCTATTATTTAGGAACTATATAATGCGACGTATTGGCCAGTTTTTTGATAAAGGCAGAATATATTTTTTAAAAGGCTGCCAAAAAGGGTATTTTGAACAGAATCTCACGAAATTATCATGATTGAAATTTGAGGAAATTAAAAAAATTGTGTTTTTACCGAGTCATTTTTAAATCTTTTTTTGTTCTCAAACGCATCCAATTTACAGGTTCTCTTATTTAGGAACTATATTATGTGACGGAGTGGCCAGTTTTTTGATAAAGGCAGAATATATTTCAAAAAAAGGCTGCCAAAATGGGCACTTCGCACAAAATTTCCCAAAGCGATCATGATTAATGAACTGTGGGTATTCAAATAACAAATTGGTTATTTTATGACTCATTTTTAAATTCAATTTTGCTCTCAAACGCATTCAATTGACAGTTTTTCGTTATTTAGGAGCTGTGTAATGTGCCGTATTGGTCAGATTTTTGATAAAGGCTAAATATATATTTAAAAAAATCTGTCAAATTGGGCACTTCGTACAAAATTTCTCAAAGCAATCTTGATTAAAGAATTGTGGATGTATTAAAATAATAAATTGGTTATTTTATTACTCATTTTTAAATTCAATTTTGCTGTCAAACGAATTTAATTAACAGTTTTTTGTTATTTAGGAGCTATATAATGAGCATATTGGTCAATTTTTTTTTAATAAAGTAAGAATATAATTCAAAATATGTTGCCAAAATGGGCATTTGAGTAGAATTTCGTTTAAGAGCATTTTGATAAAACCAGTTCTTACAGAAAAATGAAATTAAAAAATTTTTAAAAGCGGTTGAATAAAGTAGTTAAACTGGGTTTATCTCTAATCATTTAATTTTTTTTTTTTTTTTTTTTTTTTTTTTGGAGATGAAAACTTTTTGAAATCTACCTCCGCCTATAGGCCATGCCGAAAGGGATTTTTTATTTCGGAGTCGCCAAACACAGGCGAGAACCCTGTTTCTAACCGAACGAACATTTTTTAGTTTAACTAATGCTACAGCTATTTAAAAAGTACTGAAATAGCGTATCAAATAGTTTCCGTGAAAAATGTATATCATTATCAGTTGTCTGGCATGTTATTTCGTCCGTAATACAAAATAAAGGAAATCTAGATAGCATCCGTCAAGTTCTGGTGATAACTAACTTCAATGTTTCATAAGAAATATTCTTAAATTTTAAATTAGGTTATTTAAAATTAACTCTTTCACACTCAACAACTTTGATTTGTAAAATATTGCCTCAGATGATAGAATACTTCACTTTAATCATGCAAAATGTAATTTAAAAAAAGTAACGTAAAATTAAAATAATTATGGACTAAAAGTTATTTTTATCACATCAACAATAAACTGAAATTGATATATTTCTAATGAATATTGTCCATTTTCTAATGCAAAACGTAAAATTATACAAAATTCCCTTTAGAAAAATCAAATTTTGAACTTCCTCAGCATTTTTAATTTGATAAAATTTTTTAAGTTAATTTTTGCGACATCGAACTCAAAATTCTCAAAAAATAAATAAAAAGAATATTGCCCAGTTAAACAGATGGCATTGTGCTCACAGGCTACGCATACTAATTGTACATTACAGCCTTATATTTTCAAGGGTTGATTCCGTTCGAAAAAAAATAAAGGAGGGAAAACAGCTCCCCTCTTTCCCCTTTTTATATTTAATCACTGAACTCCCAAAACTAATAAAGGACATGCTTTATCATATAAAAAATTTATATCCAAAATTCAGAACAAATGGGAAAATTCTTAATAAAAAAACCCAGTTATATAATTTAAGAGAAGTTATCCCCCTCTTTTATACTTAACCATTAAACTTCCAAAACTATTCAGAGATTCGAACGAAATCCAATAATTCTGCATGAAAAACCCATTTATATAAATTAAAGGGAGGGGCCTCGTTCCACCTGTTTATACTTATCCAATGAAAACCTAATACCAATCACGGAAGCACCTCATCACAATGATCCTATATCTAAATTTTAAACGAAAACTGATAATTCTGCATGAAAAACCCATTTATATCAATTAAGGGGAGGAGTATAAGCCCCCCGCTCCCCCTATTATACATATCGAATGAACTCCAAAAACTAATCAGGGAAGCGCGTTATCAGGATATACCTATATACAAAATTTCAAGTGAATCCGATATTTTTATCATGGGTTATCGCATTACGCACGAACGAACGTACGCACATACATACAGAAATGGCGGGCATATAAACTCTCAGGCTACTGTAGCCTGTGAGCTAGAAACTTTGGCATGAGAAATTAACTCAAAATCATCGTCTGTTGAGAATTCCAATGATCAATTTGTATTAACTGGTGCGTTGCGAAATAGGTACAGCAAATTAAATTGTGTTTTAAATTTACTGTGTAAGTACTATTGACTTTTGGTTATGGTGCAGATGACTAATGAACGAACTTCAATAAAACTTTAGATGAAGTTAGTCTTTGATATAAACTGGTGTTGATTAGTTTTTGATGCTAATCGCTCAATAAATGGCGCTGCTATTTTGCCGATTTCCACAATAGCTATATCTCAAGAACTAATGGACGGATTTTTGATAAAATTTCGGATTCCGCTAGTCCTTGATATAATATGCTGTTGATATTTTTCGTGTAAATCTCCAACCAAGTGGTTATGCCGCATTATTCATTATTGTACTCCATTCATACTGCTATGCCGCATTATTCATTATTATCGGAATAGCTCTATTTCAAGAACTATAACACGAATTTTATTCAAACTTTAGATTTAGTTAGTACTTTATATGATCAGTGGCGTAGCTATATTTTGGCCTATCCTATGGCGCCCGGGGCCAGCAAGAAATTTTGCGCCCCCACCCCAATATAGATATACAACATTTTGTCTCAATTTGGCGCCCCTAGGCCTCGGCGCCCGGGGCGGACGCCCCCCTTGCCCCCCGTTAGCTACGCCACTGTATGAACTACTGCTGTTTAGTTTTTGGACTAAATATCTGACCAATAGTTCAATCCAGATTTTTTTTTTACTTTAGGATTTCCGCAATGGTTCTATTTCAAAAACTGACACACGGATCTTCATTAAACTTCAGATTCAGTTAGAAGTTGACATAAGTAAACCACCTAACAGTGGCGCTGCTATGATTTGTTTTTCAGGAAGTATTAACATGTATGAGACAGAAAGTTTTAGGATTGCCACATCCGACTAGTTTTATTACTTCAATTTTATTTTAAATTTTTATATGTTTTTAAAATATTAAACCATGAATATCAAAGTAATTTTTTTATATTTTATACATGAACATTTTTCTTTCCGTTTCCGTTTTTTTTTCCATTTTTTACAGAAAAGAATGACAAACTTTTTTTTCTGAAACGCATACATATACATATTCTTAAAAATGGTCAGAGAATATGAAACAAATTGCACATCAGCCCAATTTATTTAATTGATAAGTACGCTTAAATACTTTAAACTTAAAATTATTATGTTTTTTTAAAGATCATTGAGTGTTAAATTTTATTTAACTATAAAAAAATACAAATAAAAACTAGTCGTTGGGGGGGGGGAGGCACCTTAATGGTTACCCATCATAGATATGCATAATATAAAATATGAAAATAAAACGCATCTAAATTATTTATAAAATGCATCGCAACTCCAAAATAAAATTTAAACGAGTATTTAAATACTTTTAATATACATAGTAATGCTATAATAATGAATTGCTGATGAGCCAATTTCGACAAATTATGTAAAACGACAAAATATTCTAGTACCGGATTGCGTAAAAGAAACATCCTTATAACTCCAAAAATCATGATCATATTAACTAACATTTTACTGCGCCGGATTAAGTGTCTCATTTTCAATTAAAATATGTCTTTGAATTGAAATTTGAATGAAATAGAGGGTCATGAAAAATAGAAAAATGCGAAAAACGTGATTAAACATATCTCGGCAACTAATAATCTGATCGACTTCGTTCTTTATGCAAAATGTGTGTTACTTTATTGCCTTTTACGTCCATACCTTATAATAAAACATTTCGAAAATTTTTATATACCTTTCATCAGACCGAATTTTCCGAGAGTTCGAAAAAAATAGTTCACGATAATCGAGGTTGTTGATATCAAATAGGCTTCGTCCCATTCTTACATACTAAGTACATACTAAGTTTCAAGTCTCTATCTCAATTTGTTCGGAAGATAGAGCGGTTACAGACAGACATACGTACATACAGACAGACAGACGGACGGACGGCAATTTTTTTTTCTAAAAATATGTTTTTCGGAATTTCCAGTATCTGAAACGTATAAATCCGCCAAAAAATTTTTCGATTTTCAAACGATTGCAATACTTACTCTATACTACGTATGATGGGTAAGTAAAAATACAAATCTTCTAACGACTCTTTCTAATAAACTAGTCGTTGGGGGTTACCGTAATACTTACCCATCATGGATATGTATATGAAAATAAAACATGTGAAACTATTTATACAATGCATTGCAATTCACAAACAAAATTTAAATATTGTTAATATACATAATAATGCTATATTAAAGAACTGCTGATGTACCAATTTCGACAAATTATATAAAACGTCAAACTACTCAAGTAGTACTGAACTGCGTAAAAGAAACATCCTTATAACTCCAAAAATAATAATTATATTAACTAACAATTAACTGCGTCGGATGAAGCGTCTCATTTCCAATTAAAATATACTTCTGAATTGAAATTTGAATGAAATACAGGGTCATGAAAAATCGAAGAATGTGGAAAATAAGATTACAAATATCTCGGCAACTAATAATCCGATCGACTTCGTTCTATATGCAAAATATGTGTTATTTTATTGCCTTTTACGTCCATTCCTTAGAAAAAAAATGCGAAAATTTTTATATACCTTTCATCAGAACGAATTTTTCGAGAGTCCGAAAAAAATAGTTCCGGATAATCGAGGTTGCTGATATTAAATAAGGTTCGTCCCATTCTTACATAATAACTACATACAAAATTTCAAGTCTCTATCTCAATTTGTTCGGGAGATAGAGCGTTTACAAACAGACAGACAGACAGACGGACGGACGGACGGCAATTTTTTTTTCTAAAAATATGTCTTTCGGAATCTCCACTATCTAAAACGTGTAAATCCGTTAAAAATTTTTTTTCGATTTTCAAAACGATTTCAAGACTTACCTTATACTACGTATGATGGGTAAGTAAAATGAATTATCACCAAAATCTATTACAGGTATCATTCTGCCCGGAGTTGGTCATGAATCCACGTTCTCTACAAAAATACATAGCTGTAAACTGACGGCTGAGACCACTGGCTACCTGTACTCCGACCAACTTTTTTTCTAAAATTGAAATTATTCTAAATTTAATTTCACGCATGTGCAAATGTGTCAGTTTTGCACTGAATTGATCTTACAGAATTAACTTAATTTGATACCACACATAATGATGATGTGGATATGATTAGGAAATTCGTAGAACTACAAGACCGATTATTTCTTAATGAGTAGTTGTATCTTACTTGAAATTGCCACAAATAACACCTGGACTCTTCCCTCTGTTTTAACAATGATTCTAGGCATATCAAAAAATCACAAAGGTAAAAAAGTAGTCGGCCGAAATATTTAAAATAAACACGCTGTCTTTCCCGTATTAACTTAAGTGATGGCTATGAATGTAAAAGGGCGTGCTACTCTTGACCCTGCACAATGAACTGACATTGATTCGTAATTCGTAACTTTCAAGTGTCTTAGTGTATTAAAACGAAATAACTTTTTCGAAGAAAAAGTGTTTTATTTGTTTCTCTAGAAAACTTTGTACAGAATGAGCGATTATCATGAGAAAAAAAAAAACTCATATTTTTAGAGGAAAAGACGGTCAAAAATTTTCAACACGAAAAACTTGCAGTTACAATGAATAAAAGTAATAAAAATCTATATAATAAAGGCCAAACGTATCTGTGCGTAACGCATACGTCATGTTTTGAATGGCAACACTTTCGGATGAAATTTCAGTTTTGCATTTTTCGCTATAGCAAATTTTTACTGCTAGACATAGCGCGTTTTCAACTTTTGTACCATAATACATAGAGAAAAAAAAATCTATATATTTAAAACACCTGGCTGTTTTTTTGGTCATCAGCCCTTAGCCTTCTACTGGCCCGATTTTGATAATTATTTTTTTAAATGAAAGCTGTTTATGTGTAGATGTGCCCATTCTGGCTAATTTTTAATTTATTTCAATTTTTATATTTTATTTTTAATTTTAAAAGCTTTTTCGTGACATTTCTTCAAAACAGTGGCAACAGGTTAAGCTGTTCTCAAAATTTATTTTGTTTCATTATTTTCCACCAATCAGCAGCTTGATCTCATCGGTGAATGTATAATCGCATTTCAAACAAACAAAAAAACAAACAAAAAAGAATAAATAAAGATTTTCGTTAAATTTAATCATAATAAAATGATTGCAAATAGTTATCCCCTGTAATACACAGATTATTTACTGAATAATATTATTAAGTATTATGTAAGTAAAATAACAGAAGATAAACTTTAATAAAATATAATATCTAAAGTGAAATTTTGTCGATGGAGAAAATGTCGTCATACAGAAACCAGATAAATTTATTCCATGAATATAATATACATTGTTATAACTTTGTCGGTGTCATATTCACTGACTTTAATTCCTGCATCTAAATAAAGTGAACTTCTATTAATTTAAATGTCCGTGGTGTGCACAAATGAAAATATTTCTATAAACTGCGCCATTTCTATTTAATTATATTGAATATTTTATGAAACTAAAGAATTCTTAAGTAACTGCATAAATCACGCTTTTATTTAAGAAAAGATGAGTATTTCTGAAGATGTAAATGATGTCATATTAGAGAAAAAAAAAGAATAAAACCTGTGATATGACGGTATTACTATATTTCTATCTTACATAATTGTTGGAGTGAAATAGACCAGCAGTTGCTTTTCCACAAACCACTCATATTCTAACTCTAAATATATATATTTTTCTTAGCTGAGTACTTTACGTGATCGTATATATAATCCCTAGCTAGAATGATAGGTCCTATGCTGGACTTTAAGGAGCGATATTTTACTTAAACATCGCCAAAGCGTTGTGAATTTTTAGTAGACATTCTAGCTTATAGGATTCCCTTAAAATCATTAGGGTTCAATCATCAAAATATAAAGAATAACTACACTCATTTTACTAGGAAGAATGATAAAAGGGAATTTTAAATTAATTAATTTATTTGCAATTCTATTAATTACATACAATTTACAATACCTTTAAATGTTACATAATTTATTTTAAGCATCATTTACTAATCTAGGAACAGATGCTACATTTATTAAAATCATACATTATTCACTTTCCCATTTTCTCATCTGGGTACAAAAATCCCTAATCACAAAACATGTAATATAAATATGGGAACAACAATATATATTAAGCATTACCTGTTCTCTTTTTTTTTTACATCAGCCAAGCTGGAACATACACTAACTTTTTTTTAACACTGACCATTTTTTTTACGCGTAGAACTCACCAACACTCTCATTCTTCTTCCAACAAGAGAACTGACTAACTTCTCTGGGAAAAAAAAAACTGGAGGCGGACTTCTAATTATCATATTCAGATTTTTTTGGGGGCATCATTCTGGCCTTCGGAAAGCCCCTTAGCCAATCTGTGATTAGCCCCACATCTGATTAGTATCATGAACAAAACTATTTGCACAAGGGTCCTACATGCTCCTCCCCTGGTCCGGCTGAGCTGACCCTTGCCCCGACGTCCCTTGCCTCTAACATTTTCCCAGAAGTGGCCCCTTCAAGGGGGTGAGAACAGGGGCGCAGTCCTGCGGACTGTCATAAATATTTTTGTGACTGGCTATAAACTATAGCCGACGTATACTGTCAGCCCCATTGTATGGGCTCCCCAGCTTGGCGCCTCATGACTGCTCAACAATTAATTATACAGAAAATCATACATCTCTGTAAACAGAATTAGTTACATTTTTTTTTACACAAAATAAAATTTCACAAAATTTTACTTTCACTACAACATCTTCCCCCCTTTGGATAAATGAAAAAAAAAAGTTCTGTTGTGTGTGAAATGTTAAAAAAAAATTAGTTCTGTGCTGCTTTTTATTGCAACGCACCGCTGAAGAATTCAGTTCATTGATCGTAGTGGCACAGTCATCAGTGTCTCTGAAAAGTTCTACCGTCCATTACAGTGTGGTGCAAGAGTCTGTGACACCTTTTTGAGTATCCTTCAGCTGTATTCTAGTCTATCTTACTGTATTGCAGCAGTCTGTGGCACAAGTATAAGTGTCCTTTTGCTGTGTCCCAATCCGATTTTCAGCCGTGGAATTCGTGAAGCCAACCTCTTTGATACAGCTCTTCAGACAGCAAAGAGAGAAATGCTTAGCTGCTATGCCGTAATTGAGACTTTTTACTTTGTCCCGACCTCGCCCGGTCCTTCACAGGCTTACTAGAGACTGGGTATTAGCAAATTTTTGTTCTAGTTCAAGCAATGGCCTATTCAAAGAACTTTTCGTGTAATATAACTTCGAAGTCACTCTTGCTTCAACTACTATGGTAATGATTATTATCATTGTTCCCAGAATTTTGAATAATTTTGGTAGATGAGCCCTGTAAACATAGGCTCAGATTTCTAGACCAAATGTTAAACCAAACTCTGATAGCATCTAATATAGAAAGTAAAACTCTGGCTAAATTTACATCATTGTACTGAAAAATGGCATTTTAATATATAATTAATATTTTCACATATGATGTACACACAACTTATAAAATTGATGTATGACAATAGTATATAAAGAAACAAAACAAGAATAACACACTTCAATATGCAAGAGTCCGATTCAAAATCAATTCTATATTTGTTCATACCCACATTATGCCAATATATCTTCAATTATATATATATATATAACATCCTGAAGAGGAATCAATGTATGCAAAAAAAAAAAATATATATATTATACTAACACATACGCCAGAAAAAATATTTACAGCGGACAGAACAAAGTTCACGCGTATGCAGCAAAATCATTCTAGACTATATATAAAAATCTATACCGATTATATTGATCCCTACATTCGTTCAATTCCCTTTCAAAACCCAGTCATCGTAAGAGAGAAATTTTTTTTTTTTTTTTTTTTTTTTTTTTTTTTTTTTTTTTACCACCCGCTCAAGACAACTGAATTTATGTGAAGACGAAATCGTGAAAAGAGAAACAAAATATATTCCTCTTTTCGCCCCAACACTGCAGCCAGGGACGGGAATCCAGTTTCCCACGATTAAAGTGTCATTAGTACTTCACACCCCTTTAAAAAGACCACAAATGAGCTGACCCTATACTTCTGCCGACGCGGGAGAAATACAACGCGTCTGTGCGTCTGACCACTCAAAGCGTCATCGGAAGGATTACTCATACAAAGTAAGTACATATATATCTCTGTATATGTTGTATAACTTAAGTGAAACAGTGTGCTTTACTCTTTTTAATCTTAGCCTATAAGAGAGAGACAGTAATCATTCCCGTATATTAATTGCCTTATGTGTCTCGTAAAAGTTGAATTATTTACTATATACTTTAGACAACATGATTGATAGCCGTAATCATTGGCCTCTCACTTTTATCCAGAGAGCCAGACATGACACACCGTTTTGCTGTAGAGTGTTTGATGCTATCTTATGTCTATAAACTTTATACACCCAAATATTTTGATCTATTAAATCCTCAGTGAAACATAAATCAACTAGCCTGCTTTGTAAGCACCCTATTAATTTTTTTCTCTCTCTCTTTTTTTTTTTTTTTTTTTACATCGCGTACAGAGTAGCTCTGCCTAAGATGAACCTATTATTTGCCTAAACGGCCGGTTCACGACGCAATCAGGTTATTAGCGACTCATCATGCTAGTATAGAACAGTTTTTTTTTTAATTATTTATTTAATCATGCTACTGCCATGTAATTTTTATGCAGCTTAGGGTTATAAGGCTAACAATGAATAATAGTTTAAACTTAGTCCTGATAATTATGTTTTATCCATTTATTTATTTATTTATTTTCTAACTGCAGCTCCAAATAGTATTAAAATTTTAAAACATCTAAAATGAAATTTTCAAAATAAGCCGAAATCTAACTACGCTCTTCTATGCATACATTTTATGTATATGTTTATTTCTTTATTTTCTTAAATCTATATATATTGTAAATTCACTATACTAACAATAGCTCGGTTCCTCCCCTTTTTTTTTTAACAGGTGAATAACAGAAAAGCTGAGACGCCATGATCTGATGCCGGCCGGAAGCAGAGACCTTCGCCAGCGAAGCTGTCTGCACATCAGACGCATCGAGACAACCCCTCTTTTATGTTAAAAGTATGTACCATCTTATTATAATGATTCATTACTCATCCTTGCTTTTATATCTTAATTTATTTATTTATGTTTTTTTTTTTTTTTTTTTTTTTAACAAAACTGAAAAATTTACGTATTTAATGCCTAATAATTATTTTTTTAAATTTAAGCAGAAAAACCAATTCTATATGGAACCTGGAGCTTGGTATTTGCATTTTTTTTTGTATTTTAAAATTTTGACATAGAATTGAAGCTTATTGTTGTTATTATGTTTTAAGAGAGTTAATAAGATAACATTATTATTATTATTATTATTATTATTTCATTATTATTATTTTTTTATTATTATTATTACTATTTTAGCCCTACCATGTAACACTTAATCCTGTCTCCATAGGAAATTAAACGACGTTACTTCCCTTGCACTTTTAAGAAACTGAACATTCCCACTCTTAACGAATTTATGTTTTATTTAATTTTAAACTTACAATACCCCTTTTTTTTATTTAAAAACATTTTCAATGATAGATCCACAGAATTACTCGCAAAGTGCTGTTTTGGCCAATTTTGCCATCGTACCTTTAGTGATTTTTTTTTTTTTAACTTATATGAGAACTTTAAGTACTAGCAATAATCATATATCTTATTTTTATTACACTATTCCTGAGATCTAATCTGTTTGGTTTATTTCAGCGCCCACTGAAGATATTACTGCCCAGCCATGGCCTTTCTCCAACTGTGTACTTCCTGGAACCCTTCAGCTAGATCGGAAAGCGAAGCAGGCTCCTCAGCTAAAACGAGGTAAGTCTCTCTTGTAAGCATGATCTCCAATCTTCCTTGCATGACGCCCCCCATCCCCTCATTCTAGCGACTCAACTGACCCAACCAATCCCACTGAAACATATATCCGTTTGTTTACCAACACCTAGTCAGTGAGGGGACCAGAAGTGTCGTAATATCACGAGTAATCGTTTCACTCTGAGTCCTTTTTTTTTAATGCATTACATGACGAATCCCTAATTATAACTCAGTGAAAGAAAATAAACTAGATACCAACAACAATAATTTTTTTTTTTTTTTTTTTTTTTTTTTTTTTTTTTTTTTTTTTTAGATTCTAACCATATATTTCCTTATTATGTTTAATATCTATGTTTCAATTATCCTGTAATTTGATCATGATACACACACATCTCTTCATAAGAAGTACAGAAAACCATCAATCCCAACATTGACACTCCCCTCTTTTTAATTGCATGAAGAAGCATGAAGAATTGTCATTCAAGCTTGCGTTTGCACGCTGTCTTTCTTTTTTTTTTATTATTTACTTATTTTATTTATTTATTTATTTTTTTTAATATGAGAATCTTATTGTAAGCTATAAAGCGAGATCGCATGATATTATTATTTCTTTTTTTATGAATTTTATCTGTCATTATAACATGTTTTCAGGACAGAAGAAGAAGCTGTATGTCCCAAAGAAATTTATTTAATTATTATATTTTGCTATATTGTATGCATCTTTATATATATATTCGTGGAAATTTACCCTGTATAAACTGTGTTTCATTGTTATAATATGCATTATTTTAATTTATTTATTTATATTTCAAGTATGTATTGTGATTATTGTATCATTGCTCCTACTTATATAGTGTGCCAGCTGATTGTTTAATTATTTATATTGTTAGAACAAAGTGTAAATATCGTGTTTCAAAATTTTTAAATAACTAATATTTAATTTGTTAAATTTATAAACCGGGACTGCCGATAACCTCCATGCCTAGTGAGCTTATAAAACTTCGTCTGGGGACAGGGAAAACCTAAAAATTTATTATGTCTATATTTTTTTGTTATTTTTTTTTTTTTTATCGTAATCTGACCATTTTATTATTTTTTTCTTTTATTAAGATTGTCCATATGTGTGTGTGAATCGCGTTAAAGTGAAAAAACCTGTATTATTCATATTATTCTCATTACTGACCCAAATAAGCGCTTACTTAATTTTGCTATATGCTTGCATGCCTGCAAAACACGATTCCCTGTGATTTGTCCCGTATTAATAAATTCTCTCTATGTGTTATCGCTCAGAGTACTTAAATGAAACTTTAGCAACCAGTTTCCTCATGTGGCTGGTGTGGAAAGAAATTCTCTCTCGAGAACAGCATACACGAACTGGCTTTTACGCCTGTATACACTGACCCCGGAGAGCGACATAGTATGACGTCACCAACAGCGCATTTCTCCTCTCTCCACGAAAAGCGAAAAGGGGGAAAACGGCGCTCCGACATTCGTAGCTCATTTGCATAAAAAAACATTCCTATTTCTCATCGGGGAGAGAGAGCGTGTTTACGGTAGAAAGGAAAGCCCTCGCCTCCGAATGGGTTACGGGGAAAAAAAACCGCTTTCTCCGCCGAAGAAAAAAAACAAAGCTGTCCCAAGAAATCGCTGTTATTTGTCAATGCTGACCTCTGCTACTTCAAATAACAGAGTAATTTATACCTAATTAACTTTTTTTTTTTTTTAGTACCTCTAGTAAGATCTTCGAAACAGTAATCATTTTTTTACAAAGGGGAAAAAAAAATATATATACATATTTATTCAATGTTCGGCCTATAAGTTGATAACCCATTGTGTACTTAAGTGTTTTTACTGCACTGAACCCGTTTTATCCGAATCTTCTAAAAGTTTTTCGACATTCCTTGTCATTTTAGGCGCATACAGATGCTGTATGTGTCTTCTAATCGTAGGCGCATTTTTATTGAATTCATCCTGTAATACATAATTATTGTTACGCACTATTTTTACAACTATAAATGGCCCTTCGAATCGCGGGTGAAGTGCTCTGGGTTTGCCAATAACTTTCATAAATACTCTTTGACCCAGACTTAAACTTGTAGTCTTCTGGAAATCATCTTCTTTAATGTATTCACGCAGCATTTTTTGTTGATTTGCTAATGCTTGTTTGTACACTTCCTGCATATGTTCTAGCCTATTCTTAACATATGTTAGTGTGCACCTTTCGTCGGGAGAATTATAAATCGTAAACTGATTTCTTATCTCTCGACCGAAAAATAGTTTAGCTGGTGAAAATCCGGTAGCCCTGTGTATTGAAGTATTGTAATGCAATTTAAAATAGTCGAGACGCGTGTCCCATTCTAATGTCGAATTGCTCATAGCCACCAAAGATGATTTCAATATTTTGTTCGTGATCTCTACTAAACCGTTTGCGCAAGCTTTATACAGGCTCGTAAAATTTAAATTTATTTTAAGAGCACGCATATATTCCGTAAAAACCGCCGACCTAAAATATTTCCCATTATCCGCGACAATTTCCGACACCAATCCATAAGAAGCAAAGTATTTATTTAAAATATTTAACAATGTTTGCGATTCCACATTCCGTACCGCAACTGCCTCTAAAAATCGTGAAGCCGCATCTACAATTGTAAATATGAAACAATTTTTACGTAGTGTCAGAGGTAATCGCCCAATCACATCGATATGTATAGTTGCCCCAATTTGTAGATTTCTATTCATTTCCTGAATCGGCACTTTAATTGTCGGATGTTGTTTACTTTTATTGCATCTTACACAATTACTGCAATAGTTTTTGATATGTTGGTACATGCCATACCAAAACAACCGCGATTTTATTGTTGCATAAGTTTTTGCAAATCCAAAGTGCGGTCCATGTGCTTCTTGTATAATTGTTAACTTTAAATCATCTGGAACTATAATTAGTTCAGGGTGTTTTGCATTTTGTTTTAATATTAAGAGTTTCTTATCATTTAACGCAAATTTTTTATTAAGTTTCTTGTTTTTGCCTGATTCAATCTTTTTAATGATAATTGATAATTTTTCATCTTGGTACTGATGTATTTTTATATTTTCATCAGAAAGTTGGGGATTAACTTTAAATAAATTGTTTTGTAATTCAGTTTGAGTAGTAATATTGCATATGTTCCTACTTACGTAATCTGCAGGATTAATTTTCCCTTCTAAAAATTCAATAGTGTAATCAAAGTCACTAAGGTTTAATATCCATCTAGCAACAATGTCCGATTGATTTTCTAGTTTTAGAGGATAAGTTAAGGCTTTGCTATCCGTTAGGATAGTGAATTTTCTACCAATGAGAATTGATTTGAAGTGCATGACAGCCTCATGAATAGCTAACAGCTCAAATTTTAGACTCGGATACACAGATTCAGTTTGTTTAAGTTTGCGTCCAAAAAATTCTATTGGGAATAAAAACCCCTTATCCTCTTGCGCCAAAATGGCTGAGATTGCAACTTTTGATCCATCTGTGATTAAGAAAAATTCCTTGTTAAAATTTGGTGGTTTTAACGTAGGATTATTTATAATGGCTGCTTGTATGTTCAAAAATGCCTGATCTGCTTCCTTAGTCCATTTAAATCTCGCACTGTCTTTTGTCATTTCTACCAAAGGGTTAACTATCTCCGCATAATTATGAATGAGGGTTCTGAAATAATTGGCTAATCCAAGCAAAGATTTAACCCCTCTCTTGTTTTTGGGACGCACTAAACGCTGAATTTTCCCCACATTTCTGTCAGAAGGTGCATACCCATTTTTATTAACCTTAAATCCTAGAAACTCTATCTCCTCTTTACAAATCTGAGCTTTAGAAGGCTCCACAGTTATATTATTATTTATAAATGTTTGCAGGACCTCCTGTAAAAGTTTAAGCATTTCCTGCGGATTTTCGGCAGCTATTATAACGTCATCCAGATAGTAATTTACTTTGTCTTTGGGGAAATGTCCTAACACTTTATCCATTAATTCTGCGAACCTGGTGCTACTGATCTTCAATCCAAAATTTAAACGACATGGTGAAAAAACGCCATATTCTGTAACAAATGCTAATTTATGTCTGTCCTGTGGCCTCAAATTTATTTGAAAAAAAGCTGAGTGAAGATCTAAAACCGAATACAGTTTTTTTCCACTCATTGCCTGTAAAATTGTCTTTGCGTCGGGTACCGGGTAAGGAAACCCTTCCAATATCTCATTTAAAGTTCTATAATCTACAGCCATGCGGTATCGAATTTTCTCCTTGTCAGTACTCTTTTTTTTTACAAAAAGTACGGGGAATGCATAATCGGAATCCGATTTTTCTATTATCTTAGCCTCCAAAAGTTTGCGAATCTCTTGTTGTGCATAATCTTTCGCCGCTTGTTGAGTCTTGTAAGGCTTATGCTGAATGGGGAAATTATGGCTAAGTGTCACTTTTGGAATGACTAAATCTGTTTGACCCAAAGTTTGGTAAGATTTAGAAAATGCGTGGGCATGTTTTAGTAATAAATTCGCTACTTCCTCTTTAAGATCCCCCGATAAATGATCAATTTTAAAATCCTTGATATCAAATTCTGCTTCTCTCAATGCTCTAGTTTCCTCTAAACTCAGATTATTGATTTGATAAATTTTCCCGTCCTCGATATCATTTTCGTTTAAATTATTTTTGCTATCAAAATTTGTGATAATGTGTCCTACCTTCGCATTTTGTTTAATTATTTTCTTTTCTCCGCTGTTATTTGTTATAATAATATTAATTCTGTTTGTACTCTTAACCTCATGAACTGACTGTTCAGAAATCACATCCCTAAAATCTTCCAAAGGTTCAAGTAAAATCAATTGATTTGGTTGAATGGAACATGGACAGTTCAATGGCATAATTTTTACTTCCCCTGGCTGAATGTGAATATCTTTCACACTTGTTGCGAAAATTTCCGTATTAACTCGTTTAACTTTCTTCGCGTTTCCTTTATTTGATTTATTTGTGACTACCGTATTATCATTATTTTTATGCAGTACATTAATTTGACTGTTGTAGTCCTTGTCCTTCTGTGGTTCCAAAGACAACCTAGTATTTTTAAACCGCAATGCTTTTTCATTAAAGTCTAAAATCATTCTATTTATTTTCAGATAATCATATCCTAATAACATATCATAATCGCCCTGAAAATTTTTTGATGTTACATAAAATGTACCGGTTGTGAAAATGTTATTTATTTTAAACGTTAATTTTATGCAGTGTCTGAAGGATATTTTGGAGTTATCAAAAGATTGTATAGTTATACGATTACCTAAATATTTTATTTTTGCTTCAGTTTCTTTTAGAGATTCAAAAATGTCCGGTGATAAGAGGCTGACAGCTGCCCCTGAATCGAAGAGTATTTTCACTGAAATCCCATAAATATCTAATTGTATGATAGGTAAACTATCTTCCTTAGTAGAATTTACACTTGAAATCAGAGCTGTTTTATTCCTTTGTTCATCCCATTTCGGTTGTTTTTTCTCTTGTAAATTGTACCCCTTCCTAAGGGATCTACCCGGGTACCTCCTTTCTTTATTTTGAATTGTAGACCCCCTTATTTGTTTTCCGATCGATTATTTCTATTATTATCTGTTTTCGAATTATTTCCTTTACTTCTATTGTCTTGCATGGTGTTTCGTCTGTTATGGTTGTTTTGACCACGCCACCCTCTCGTATTACCTCTCCGAAAAGGTTGTTGCCGATTTGTATTATTGTGTTCGGCATAATACTCATTATTAGGGAATATAAAATTTTGATTAGGAGCGTTTTGGCTGCTAAAATTATCCCTCGGATACCCATGATAATTGTTATAACCATGATTATTGAACGGAGTGTAATTTTGCGTCGAGTAGGAACCTGGAAATCTCGTGTTTCCATGACCATAATTTTGGGTCAAACCATTTTCATTTTGAGTGTAATTTTGCTGCATACCTGTGTTAAAAAAATCCTGTCTAAAACCTCTATTACTCTTTAAATTGTACCAACAATAGCTAATGTCATGCCTACCATCATTGCAAATTTGACAAAATTTCTGTGATTTATTTCCTTCAGTTGTGTTTTCTTTATTAGTCAATCTCAAATTATTTATTTCCATTTTAAGCTCCGATATGGCAGTCGATTGATCCGCATTTATTTTTAATAAATTTTCGTAAAATTCATTTTTTTCTGTACTCGCTATAGCTGAAACTGCATTTATTTGTTCTAATGTTGTTGAATTGAAAGCATTTTCAATAGTTTTAGCCTTTTCGCATAGACGCGAAAAATCTTTATTTTCCGATTTTCGCAATTCTAAAGAAATATTTGGGGAAATTGCTTCCAGAAACTTATTAATTTTAATTAAATCAAAAAGTTTTTTAGCTCCATCCTCTGTTGCATGCCCAGAAGCATTCAGATAGTCCGATGCTGCTCTTTCAAATTCACTTATAAAATCAGTAATAGACTGATTTGGTTTCTGTTTAATAGAATTAAATTTTGTTTGCGAATCTGCAAATGAATCCTTTTTTTGAAAAATTTTGGTCATTTTTGTTTTAAATTGTTTGTAATCAGTTTCATTATTTAGACTATCATCTGAAGCAAGTTTATCGCGAGCGTCCCCTATAAATTTTGCTTTTAAAATTTGCAATTTGAAGTCTTCTGAGACTTTTACTTGGTCTGTTAGAGTATCAAACTCTTTCAAATAAAATACGACATTTTTTACTTTTTTTTCCATCAAAGGGTAGTATTAATGTCAAAATATTCGCTAGATCTGGTTTAGCTTCTGCCATAATGTTATCAGTTAATTTGTTTGATGCTTCCTGCAATTGCTTCCTTGTTTGTACCCCTGAGTTATCTCTATTAACGGATTTTCGTTTTCTCCCACGCGACATATGCTACACACCAATCAATACACATAAATGTACAATTATCACAATAACAAGAAAAGAAATATGTATGTATGAATATTTTTATACAATACATAATACCATTATTTAAATTTTCTTTGCTTTACCACATAGTGTGATAATTTTAAAATTATTATATTTCTTTAATTACACTTATTATCATTATTTTTATTTTATTTTATTCGTTTCTTTATTCATTTATTATTATTATTTTTTATAATTTGCATTTTGCTATTGTTATGTATTTTTTTTTTTTAATTTAATTTAATTTTATACATATAGAAACCAATTCAAAATAGATAACATACACCATTTCTAAGAATAACAGTTTAAAATTAACAGCATGATTACCAGAATATTTTTATAATATTAATATCAAAACAAATTACAAATGCATAAAATATCATAGTATGTGCTATCTTTACTATATAGCTATAAATATACAACCCTAGTTAATATCTGAAAACACCTATATATAGATATACATATCAAACTTGAAAATGCCATTCTCAAAAATTAATTTTGCCAGAGGTTTACTTTGTGTACCCAGTGAGGTGGGAATAGTTGTTATTATGATTAGATATTAAATTATGTAAGATGATTTTATATTAAAAGTCACCACGAGTTGTGAATAGTTAATTTATTATATACCATAGCAAATATCCATTACAATTTAGAATCCGAAAAGAGGGTAAAAAGAGAAAAATGATATGAAGTTAACGGATTATACATATGAAAGAAGAGAAATTTCATAAATACTCTAAACATAGTTATAATATATTTTAATTAACCCAAGGAAATATCCGTGAGGGAACTTGGCACCACATTAATTATTATATAAGATGTTGGAGTGAAATAGACCAGCAGTTGCTTTTCCACAAACCACTCATATTCTAACTCTAAATATATATATTTTTCTTAGCTGAGTACTTTACGTGATCGTATATATAATCCCTAGCTAGAATGATAGGTCCTATGCTGGACTTTAAGGAGCGATATTTTACTTAAACATCGCCAAAGCGTTGTGAATTTTTAGTAGACATTCTAGCTTATAGGATTCCCTTAAAATCATTAGGGTTCAATCATCAAAATATAAAGAATAACTACACTCATTTTACTAGGAAGAATGATAAAAGGGAATTTTAAATTAATTAATTTATTTGCAATTCTATTAATTACATACAATTTACAATACCTTTAAATGTTACATAATTTATTTTAAGCATCATTTACTAATCTAGGAACAGATGCTACATTTATTAAAATCATACATTATTCACTTTCCCATTTTCTCATCTGGGTACAAAAATCCCTAATCACAAAACATGTAATATAAATATGGGAACAACAATATATATTAAGCATTACCTGTTCTCTTTTTTTTTTACATCAGCCAAGCTGGAACATACACTAACTTTTTTTTAACACTGACCATTTTTTTTACGCGTAGAACTCACCAACACTCTCATTCTTCTTCCAACAAGAGAACTGACTAACTTCTCTGGGAAAAAAAAACTGGAGGCGGACTTCTAATTATCATATTCAGATTTTTTTGGGGGCATCATTCTGGCCTTCGGAAAGCCCCTTAGCCAATCTGTGATTAGCCCCACATCTGATTAGTATCATGAACAAAACTATTTGCACAAGGGTCCTACATGCTCCTCCCCTGGTCCGGCTGAGCTGACCCTTGCCCCGACGTCCCTTGCCTCTAACATTTTCCCAGAAGTGGCCCCT
Organism: Maratus speculifer; assembly: GCA_964019185.1. Classification (NCBI taxonomy): domain Eukaryota; kingdom Metazoa; phylum Arthropoda; class Arachnida; order Araneae; family Salticidae; genus Maratus; species Maratus speculifer. Next base: position 270,471,156 of record OZ025289.1, on the reverse strand, counting down.
TCAAGGGGGTGAGAACAGGGGCGCAGTCCTGCGGACTGTCATAAATATTTTTGTGACTGGCTATAAACTATAGCCGACGTATACTGTCAGCCCCATTGTATGGGCTCCCCAGCTTGGCGCCTCATGACTGCTCAACAATTAATTATACAGAAAATCATACATCTCTGTAAACAGAATTAGTTACATTTTTTTTTACACAAAATAAAATTTCACAAAATTTTACTTTCACTACAACAATAATATCAAAAAATAATTAAAATCATTTCATTGTATTAAGTTATTGTTTAAAATAGAAAAAAAATCTGCATTTCAGCAACAAATACAAAAATTTTATTCTTTTTAATAACAGAGATATCTTTTTTTTTCCGTTGCCATGGAAATAAAATTAATTTTTACAAATTCATGGAGGATGCAAACCGATAAATAAATTAAATTTATTGCAAGTGCTGTAAATGTGTACTGGGTTGTTTAGGCAGTTTAGTAAGTCCCTGTTTCTATTATAATTAAAATGTTTCATTGATATTATAATTATTGTACAGTTATCAAGCGATCTTTAAATGGAGAAAAAATAAACTATGCAGATATTTTTGAATTCGTCTTCCGGGGTATCTATATAATAAAGGCCAAACGTATCTGTGCGTAACGCATACGTCATGTTTTGAATGGTAACACTTTCCGATGAAATTTCGGTTTTGCAATTTTCGCTATTGTAAATTTTTAAACTTCTAGACATTGCACGTTTTCAATCTTTATACCATCGTTTAGAGAAAAAAAACCGCACTTTTAAATGCTGTTTGTTAGAAAACTGTATCTCAATTTGTTTTTGAGATATTTTTTTTGTAGTTTTTGGTTCAATTTCTCTGATGGTGGCAACTTGAGTATCGCATTTATGTGGGAAAAAGCGAAAAATAGCCATAGAGTAAAAAAGAAAAAAAAATAGAGATGCAGTTTAGTGGCTGGAGGTGACGCCAAAAATGCAACCCTAAAATTCGCTGCATTGCATCAAACACAACGGCGTGCTTTCACAAAAAAGAAAAATTTTTAGCGATGCAATTTTAATTCATAATACAATAAAATGCTATTTTATAATGCTAAAATATATTCAGATCGTTTTCATTTAGAGAAGAAATGATGTTAAAAAATTCGGTCTCTGTTCCATGTGATTGTTTTGTTTGGGTCGAATGAGAGACTTATATTGAAAGAATAACGCCCATCAAACCGTTGCCCCACCAGTGGCCGAGAGGTACGGACCTCTCAACTGGTAGATAGCAGGTGCTGGGTTCGAACCCAATCGCGGCTGTCGGCCTAACCGTTCGGAGTTTTCGTGGTTTTCTCCGAACCTTGCGTAAATACGGGTTAGATTCCCTTAGAAAGACCCCCACGAAGGGCACTCCCCCTGGTCCTATATCCCTAGCGCAGATAATCGGACGACAAAAATAAACCAAACCCATCAAACCGTTTTAATTGCATACTGCATCGCCATCTATCTCTTTTCTCCATGGAAAATAACAGATCACTGTATATTTTAGTTGCCATTTTTTCATAGCAACTGAAAAAAATAGTAATTAAAAACCTATTATGTCAATATATCGTCGGCTATAAAACCCGGTGAATGTTGTTGGTTTTATTTCGTTTTTGTCTATGAATTTAGTGACTTTTAGTTCGTTGTAAACTTACTTTACAAAAGATTCACCAATTAACCTTTACAAAAATGTATTTTAAAGAATATCTGGATGTCATATTTTCTTAGTTGTTTTTAAAAACTGAGAATGCAATTTTATTCTTTGGCGAAATCTTTGGCTAATAACTGCTAACTTGCGTATAATACGCAGGGCCGTAGTGAACAATAGGGAGGACTCAAGAGAATGTAGGGGGGCTCATAGTTTTTTTTTTCTCTCTCTCTCTGGCACGTAAAGATAAATTAGTGCATATTCATATTGTAGGTACTCTGTTTCTTATTAAACTGTTAAAATAACTTCATTTTATGCTTAGAAAAGTATATGACGATGAAAGTTTTGAGTGTATAACTGGTGAAGAATTAAACATGCAGTTAGCTTCCTATGTACCAATAGGATAAGGGAGTGTTGAAGCACTTATTTTAGATACAATTTAGTAACTCTGCAAAACTGTGAAAAGGTTTCAAAACTAAATTAAATTTTTAAACAATATTTCATTTGAATTTTTGGAAGAGAAATTCATTGAGTGACCTTGGAATCTTTTTTCAGGGGAGGCTCAAAATATTTTAGGGGGGGGGGGCTGAGCCGCACATAGGGCCCCCTTAGCTACGGACCAGCTAATACGGAAATACCGATAATTTTAAAAGCTGTATATGATTACATAAATAATATGTTTCATATAAAATTACTATTTGGAATTAGTTGGCAGTTTAAAAAGCCTATTACGCAGAAAAAAATTATTAGACTTTCCAATTTTAAAATTTAAAAAAGTTTTTCACCTTTACTTTGTGACCCGGGAACCCCGGGTTCGGTGTACTAGTACTTTTAAATGCAGTTTGTTAGAAAAGTGTATCTCAATTTGTTTTTGAGTTATTAATTTTTTGTAGTTTTTTGTTCAATTTCTCTAATGGTGGCAACCTGAATGTCGCATTTATGTGGGAAACTCCGTGTAGGAAATAAAGGAAAAATAACCATAGAGTAAAAAAAAAAGAATAAAGATGCAGAATAGTGGCTGAAGGTGACACCAAAAAATATAACCCTAAAATTCACTGAATTGCATCAAACACCGCGTGCTTTCGCAAAAAAGGAAAACTTTTAGCGATACAGTTTTAATTCATAATACAATGAAATGCTATTTTAGAATGCTAAAATATAATCACATATTTTTCATTTAGAGTGTTATGTATTTACCAAGCCGTTAGAGATCGTGAAAAAAGGACTACAACTTTCACTCCCATGCTTTACTCCCATGATGCTTTTTATTCTTCTTATGTTCTATGTTCTTGAGATGTGTGTATGTTTTTTCTGCGTGAAGTTATGTGATGTCTCGTAATAAATGTATGTTAATTATTATTGGAGTATTATAATTCGGCGGACCCGAACACAAACATGATATTGGCGACGAGCAATAAAACTGTGATAATTTATTTTCTTTTGGTTCCTTTCAACGTTTCCTGAACTGGTAATTACTCTTGGTACTTTCTTTTGATTTCTTCAAAATGTCGTTTGGCAAGCTCGAAGAATTTATAGTAGGGAAAACGAACTGGATTGAATATAAAGAACGTTTAGATTTCTTTTTCACCGCTAACAGTATAACGGAACCAGAAAAAAAACGGGCAATTTTTCTTAGTGTTTCGGGTCCAGCATTGTATTCTGTTATACGCTCTTTATGCACTCCTAATAGCCCAAATGCCGTGACTTTTGCCGACTTGCTGGTAAAATTAGATGAACATTTCTCACCTAAGCCTTCTGAAATCCTATGCAGATTTAAATTTAACAAAAGAGACCAGCAGAAAAATGAAACTATTTCTGAATTTATGGCCGAATTGAGAAGACTTTCGGAAAATTGCAACTTTGGAACGCAACTGGATTCTATGCTTCGTGACAGTGGCGTAGCAATTTAAAAATTATGGGGGGGGCTCAAATAATTTCTAACTCAGTACGCACAAAATAACTACAAAACTGAGAAAATCTATAAAGGATAAAACGTCTCAATTAGTAATTATGTAGAATAATAAATATATTTATTCACAATTAAAAATATGTGTATGCACATTACTTAAAAGCAAACATTAAAGAATAGGCTAAATTTCACAATTTTGTTCAATATGACACTAGAATACGAAAAAAATTTTTCATAAATAGAACCAAATTTTATAAAGGAAATACCGCGGCGTTTACTAGTTCGAAAGTTTGTTTTATTTTTTTCCAAATGTGACGCAGGGGTGATTCTGAATGAAAATTTTTTTTCGGAAATTCGCATCACATTTTCGGAAATCGGGGGGGGGTCGTGACCCCCCCCTGTAGCGATCTTCGGACAAAATCGGTGTTTTCCCGCTATCTTCAGACGAAATCAGCAATATTTTAGCAAAATCGGCGATTTATTGCGATCTTTTGACAAAATCAGCGTTTTCCCATGTTTTTTTTAACGTGAAATCGGTGTTTTTTCGACGATCTTTAGGCAAAATTTGCTTTTTTACGCGATTTTTTTCTCGAAAATTGTGGTTTATTCCCGCGATCTTTTGACGATATCGGCGTATTTTCCTTGATCTTTTGATGAAATCGACGTATTTTTTCAAATATTCTTTTGACAAAATATTTTTAAGCGATCTTTTATCGAAAACGGCGTTTTTTCCCGCGATCTTTTAACGAAATCGGCGTTATATCCGCAATCTTTAGACGAAATCGGCGTTTTCCCGCCGTCTTCAGGAGAAATCAGCGTTTTATCTGCGATATTTGGTGAAATTGCCGTTTTTTTCGCGATCCGCATGGGAAATTCGCGTTTTTCATCGATCTTTTGACAAAGTTCGTTTACAAAAACATTAACGAAATCGTCGTTTTTTCACGAAATGTTGACGAAATGTATGCTATTTCGGCGATCCTATCACGAAATTTTCATTTCTACGCAATTGTTTTTTTCCGCGCGCAAAACCGTACAAGTTGGCAACTATGCGGAACTGATAACCCAATTTCAAATTTTCGGAAGAGGATGTCTTAAATTTTCGGAAACTTCGGAATTTTCGGACGAGAATCACCCCTGATGTGACGTTTGCTTCTGCTTTTACTCGATCTTTTTACGAAATCGGTCGTTTTTTGCAATATTCGAAGAAATTAGTGGTTTTTTCTCGATCTTTTCGCGAAATTTTCCTTTTTTCACGCTTTCTTGACAAATTTAATTTTTTTTCTCATTTTATTACACAAATTAGCCGTTTTCTCGTAATCTTCTAAAAAAATGGCTGTTTTTTCGCGCTTATAAGACGAAATTAGTCGCTTTTTCGTGATTTTTTGTTGAAATTTATTGTTTTTTCACGATATAGATTGATAGATTGTTTTTTCACGATTTTTTTTACAAAACTTGCGTTTTTACTACGCGATTCTTTAGAGAAATTTGTTTTTTTTCGTTAATTTTTGAGCAATTTACGTTTTTCAGCGCTTTTTTTCGAAATTCGCGAACTTTTTATATATCTGAATTTTCCACTAAAAGTAACGATATTATAAACCTGGAAGATCGATCGAAAAACCCGGAATTCCAGGGAATACCCGGACCACAATCACCCCTGAATAAGTTATTTATTGAGTTAAACGCGATTCCAGCCACGTGATGACAAATTTTTCACCTTTCCTGGAATAGTTTGAATACCAACTGACATCTAAAAATTACATTAAAATATTTAAAATTTGATTTAAATATTTTAAATAAAGTTATAGATAACTCAAATTATAAGACATCTCTTACTCTACATTATTCAGAAAACGTTAATTGAAGTCAGATCAATGCAACGCTGTCCCCAAAAGAAGCATTCACATGAGTTAAGCGATTACAATAGTTAAAGGTTATTGAGGGGGGGGGGTGTCAGTTTTGATGAGTACAGTGATTATGACGAATGCGGCGAATCTTCGATAAAATACAGTGCTTAGAAAAATAAATATATATATACTTACAAATTTTGTCGTCATAATACAAGGTAAGTGCGGTTCGAAGCCATTGTGTTCAAAATGGATTCAGCATTTAGTTTTATTTCTTGATGAATGTTCATCAGTGAAAGTCCAGAAAGCTGAGAATTTGACATACTGTTCCTAAAGTAAGTTTTTAACTGTCTCAATGTAGAAAATGTTCTTTCTGGAGTGGCTGTTGATACTGGAAGCGTTGATAATAGGTACTTTTAACAATTTTTTGATGTTGGGATAAACATTCACATTACATTTTGATAATGACTCTATCGCAGTGCTTGGCCTTTCTTCTTTGTCAAACGACAACCATTTTTCGAACCACATTTCAATTTCAGCTTGTAAAATATTCGGAAAATTTTTTATATCAGAAGAATAAAATTCAGCACATTGCATGATATTTTCTACTGAAGATTTTTCTATGTATTTTGGCAGTATTGCTAATACATAGCTAGTAACTATATTCTTATGATTTTCAAAACGGTCAATCATATTTTGAATTCTTCAGTTTTTTCATCTTTAACTGCAGAACTTCATTCTTCACGTTTTTCTTCTATGACTTCAGAATCTTCCGTTCTTTTTGGAACTTTAGAAGAGAAAAACTCAACAATATTTTTTCGGTCTTTTACGAGAATTCATAGTGCAATTTTATTTTTGTTATGTATCGTATATAACGTTCACATAAACTGCTGCCTAGGGCGATAAAATTCAACTAAACCTTAACAAATCATAACACGAAAGGCAAACGCAAAATCAAAATGATTTTGAAACAATCTTCTCGGAAGAAATTCTGTTCTATTCACAAAATATCAGGGGAATGACGCAATTCACTGCTAGCAATAAGTTTTAATTCGACCAATGACGTGCCACTAAAATCTCCCCCTATTGCTGGACACGTTTTCTTCGAGCGCGCCATTATTGTTAACGGAGACGGTATTTCTTTTTTCTTTTCTCTTTTTAAATAGAACGATACAAAAGTATTGGAAATCCTTTTGAAAGCTTGATTTTGTATGGCAAGCTACACACCGGGTCGCATATTTCTCTGGTGTCTGGCCTTACTGCTGTCATCAGTTAGCCTTAAAAAAGGATTGCAAATCCTGAAGGAAATTTACTACATTTCTCCGGGAGTTTGAAGCACTGCCGTTCCCAGAGTATAAATAAATAAAAAAAAAAAAAAAAAAAAAAAAAAAAAGCTTTATCAATTTTTTTTTCTATTACAAATGTTGCTTCTAACAGTTCTATTATTCTACTATAATATGCTTTTAGCCCCCCCCCCCTTTCCTCCTTCTTTAACATACTCAAACTTACTGAAATTGATCTCTATTGAATATTGCAGATTAGCTTGTTCAAACTCCTTAGAATGTTTCAAATTTATTATTTTTGTGAATTTTAACAAATTAACAATACAAATTAAAACCTATTAGAAATTTCAGATTATAGATGAGCTTAAGCATATTTATTATTTTACATAAGTTTAAGCAACAGAATTTGAAATATTTGAAATTTTCATTATCACGAAATAATTTGAATGCGTTTATTAAATGAAATTTTTTTGCCTAATTAAGCTTCTGATAAAATCCAATGGGGGGGGCTTGAGCCCCCTGAGCCCCCCCCTTTCCTACGCCCCTGCTTCGTGACAGATTAGTGTGTGGTGTTCGTGACGAAGAAATTCAACGAAAACTTCTTTCGGATCCTAGACTCACTTTGACTTCGGCTTTAGATTTAGCTCTGGCAGGAGAAGCTGCTGTGAAACAATCTACAGAAATTCGAGGTACGCTACTTAGTACCGTAAATTACGTCAAACCGAAAGTGTCGGGTAAAAAAGTTCAGGAGTGTAAAGGTAAGCAAAATAAGAAAAATCCCTGTTACCGATGTGGCGATCATCATCCGTATGGTGAATGTAAGTTTATTAAAGCGACGTGCAATTACTGTCGTCGTGTTGGCCACATCGCGAAAGTTTGTAATGCTAAAAAATATAATAAACAGGGAACCAAAACGTCTAAGGTGCAAAAATTCGATTCAGGTAAGTCAGATATTATTGATGATGAATATAATTGCATTAATAATTTAAATTCTGTAAGTGCTGTTACTGATTACCCCCCTTATGATATATTTGTTAAATTAAATGGAATTCCACATAAAATGGAAATTGATTCTGGGTCATTGCATTCTATTATAAGTTATGATACTTATGTTAAATTATGGCCAGTTAAACCTCCATATTTACATTCTGTTTCGGATCAATCTCTTAAAACATGGAGTTCTGAAAAATTAAATCTTACTGGATATTTTGATGTTAATGTTACTTATAAGTCTAGTAATGTTAATTTACCTCTTTTAGTCGTTGAGGGGAAAGGTAAATCATTAATAGGCAGGAGTTGGTTTAATGCCTTGAATTTAAATTTAATTTCTAATGAAAATGTTAATAAAATTTCTATTTGTTCTTTAGATTCTATATTACACGAATACCGTAATGTTTTTAATGAATCGCTGGGGAAATTTAAGGGGCCTCCGGTATCAATTAAAATTGATGAAAAGTGTTCACCAAAATTTCTAAAAGCTAGAAATGTGCCTTTTGCCCTTCGAAATAAAGTAACTATGGAAATAGATGAAATGGTTAAAAAAGGAATTTTAGAACCTGTTTCATATTCTGATTGGGCAACGCCCGTAGTTCCGGTTCTAAAGAAAAATGGTCGTATCAGACTGTGTGGCGATTACCGTAGTACGGTAAATCAGGCAGTAAAACCGTTTACTTATCCGCTTCCGACAGTAAATGAAATTCTGGCTACTATGACGGGTGGTACAGTTTTTTCAAAATTGGATCTTTCTGAAGCATATTTGCAACTTCCGGTTGATGATCAAACTTCCAGAATACTAACATTAAATACCCATAAGGGACTTTTCAAAGTTAATAAACTTCCATTTGGTGTTTCTGTCGCTGTGGCGATTTTCCAAAAAAGAATGGAAGAAGTACTAGCAGGTATTGATGGCGTACTGCCATACCTAGATGACATTTTTATTCAAGGAAAAAATGTTGAAGACCATAATTTAAAGATAAAACAAGTTCTAGAACGCTTGCGAGATTCTGGAATTCATCTTAAACGTGAAAAGTGTAAATTCGCATTTCCCGAAATTGAATTATTGGGATTTCGTGTAAATCGGAATGGAATTCAACCGAGTTTTGATAAAGTGAAGGCTATTCATGAGGCACCAACTCCAAAAGATAAAACTGAATTGCAAGCCTTTTTAGGAATGTTAAATTTTTATGGCTGTTTTCTAAAAAACAGATCGGATTGCTTAGAACCATTGCACGAGTTACTCCGAAATGACAGAGTTTGGCGTTGGACGCCTAAACATGATAAGGCTTATAAAGCAGCAAAAGAGTTATTAAAAAAAGATGTCGTTTTAACACATTTTGATGAAACACTTCCGGTAACTGTAACTTGCGATGCTTCCTCTAAGGGAGTGGGGGCCGTCTTAAGCCATGTTTTACCTAGTGGTAAAGAATCCCCCATTGCTTACCATTCTCGTACTTTGTCAAAACCAGAAAGGAATTACAGTCAGACAGATAGGGAAGCTCTTGCCATAATTTCTGCTGTCAAAAAGTTTAATCAGTATCTTCAGGGGCGTAGATTCAAAATTATAACTGACCATAAACCACTTTTAGGACTTTTCAATCCAAATAAACCGGTGTCACAAATGGTTTCACCCCGGGTACTTAGATGGAGTTTAATTTTAGCTGCATATGACTATGAAATAGAATATAGGAAAGGTAAAGAAATAGCTAATGCCGATGCTCTAAGCCGATTACCTCTACATACTCCTGAACTTGATATTCCTGCCCCGACTGAAGTTCTATTGCTAGAGTCATGTCCTGTAACGCAGTTAGATGCAAAGTTGTTATCTTCGGCTACTAAAAAAGATCCGATACTATCCAGAATTTCCTTGATGATTTTAAATGGTTGGCCTGCCAAAATGACCGACATAAAATTCAAACCTTTCTTTAATCGTCGTAATGAACTAAGTGTTCATCAAGATTGTGTCTTATGGGGTAGTAGAGTTGTCGTACCTACTGCACTTCAGAATCAAGTCTCCTTCATAATGGACATCCTGGTATAGTCAGAATGAAAGGTCTGGCGCGTAGTTACGTGTGGTGGCCTAACATAGATAGTGCCATTGAGAATACCGTTAAGACTTGCAATATGTGCCAAGAAAATCAGAAAGCTCCTGACAAAGCTCCTATTTATCCTTGGGAATGGACAGAAAAGCCATGGTCTCGCCTTAATATAGATTTCGCCGGTCCTTTTCAAGGGAAAACTTTTTTCATTTTAGTTGATTCTCACTCCAAGTGGCTAGAGGTTGTACCAGTTTCCTCCATGTCGTCATCGGCTGCCATTGACAACCTAAGATCTATTTTTGCCACGCATGGACTTCCAGATTCAGTCGCATCTGATAATGGTAAAACGTTTAGATCCGCTGAATTTCAACACTTTTTAAGACGAAACCAAATTCGACCTATTTTTGTAGCTCCCTATCATCCATCCTCCAATGGCCAGGCAGAAAGAATGGTGGCTACTACAAAGCACGCTTTGAAACGGATCATTCAAGGTAATTGGAAGACTCGCCTAGCAAGATTTCTGTTTGCTCAGCATACCTTACCATGTACCACTACTGGTAAATCACCGGCTGAAATTCTAATGAATCGTCGTTTAACATCATTGTTGGACAGATTACACCCTGATCTCAATAAAGATATGAAGATCAAAAAGGAGAAGTTAGCTGAAGCAGACAAAAACAAACGACTACGACAATTTCAAGAGAACGATCCCGTGTATATTCGCAACTACAGTTCAGGGCCAACTTGGATTCCAGCAAAAATTACAGAAACAACAGGGCGATTATCCTATAAAGTTCAAGATTTAGTAGACGGTGTTATTCACAATCGTCATGTTGATCAGGTTCGAAGCCGTGTACAAGATGCTGAAACGTCTACAGAGCCTGCTGTTATTCCACCTTCGCCAACTCCAGAAAATGATCCAGTTACACCCGATTCACCAACAGAGTCCGATCCTGTGTGTCAGCCTGAAACTAAGAAACCAGATCTTCCTACTCTACGACGCTCTGAACGCTCCCGAACCTCACCAAAACATTTAGAAGATTATATCCTGTATTCCTAGGGGGAAGGAGTGTTATGTATTTACCAAGCCGTTAGAGATCGTGAAAAAAGGACTACAACTTTCACTCCCATGCTTTACTCCCATGATGCTTTTTATTCTTATGTTCTATGTTCTTGAGATGTGTGTATGTTTTTTCTGCGTGAAGTTATGTGATGTCTCGTAATAAATGTATGTTAATTATTATTGGAGTATTATAATTCGGCGGACCCGAACACAAACATGATATAGAGAAAAAATTATGCTAAAGAATTCGGTCTCTGTTCTACATGATTGTTTTGTTTGGGTCGAATAAGTGACTTAAATTGGAAGTATAATGCCCATTAAAATCGATTTAATCGCATACTGCACGAGTCCATCTATCTCTTTTCGCCATGGAAAATAACAGATAACTGTTTATTTTATTTGCCATTTTTTCATAGGAACTGAAAAAATAGCCATTAAAAACCTGTTATGACAAAATATTGTCGGTTATAAAACCCGGTGAATGTTGTTGGTTTTATTTCGATTTTATATATCAATTTAATGGGGACTTTTAGTTCGTTGTAAACTTACTTTACAAAATATACATCAATTAACCTTTACAAAAATGTATTTTTAAGAATATCTGTGGGTCATATTTTCTTAGTTTGTTTTAAAAACTGAAAGAATGCAATTTTATTCTTTGGCAAAATCTTTGGCTATAACTTCTATCTTGCGTCTAATTCGGAAGTACCGATAATTTTCAAAGCTTTATATGATTACATAATGAATATGTTTCATATGAAATTGCTGTTTGGAATTAGTTGGCAGTTTAAAAAGCATATTACGTAGAAAAATTTAATTAGACTTTTTAATTTTAAATTAAAAAAAAATTTCATTTTTATTCTGTGACCCGGGAACCCTGGGTTCCATGTACTAGTATTTTTAATGGACAGAATTAAAATTTATGCAAATTTTTGAATATTTTATTTAACATAGCACGGACGAAACTACCTTTTTCTGCACCTAAGGCAAACATAAAATTTGGTTCCCTACATCCACTGCAAAGTATATCTATACTGGTGTCCAAAAGTTAAGCATAATTCGTAAAATGTTAAAAACGTGGAGTAAATATTCGTGAAATTATTCAAAATTTCTTGAGGAGATTAATTGATTGAAGAAGAAATACTGGGTTTATGGAAAACTTTTCAGTCGACTACGTCATGCGCGAAATATCTGCGCATGTCGGAACACTCATAAAACGGTTCACGTGGTATAGACAATTCAGACGAATTTCGTACAACTGATGTGCCAAGAAACGTTGCTACGATCAAACAGGATTAATAATGGCAAAAAGACGTAAACTGGACATGTTTTCCAATGGAAGACTCGTTGGAATGCTGGAATCCGGACGATCACAAACCGAAGAGTCTTGAATTCTGAACTTGTACCAGTCTGTGATCTCAAGACTGTGGCAGAGGTTTCAAAGTACGGAAGATGTTTCTTTCTTTCTAACCGATGACCAAGCCGTTACCTGCCGAGTTACTTCAGCTTAACGGGTTAGATACCTGGTATCGGGGCGGGAGACTGCCTAAATGCCGCGTAGCGGCAAAAAAACATGATTCCTTCGCTTCCCGCTTCACCACATCTGCAGTACTTGCTTCTCAGTCTAGCATACTTTGTTTTGACGGTTGCTTAACGTTGTATCCTGTGGTATGTATTGCAAACGGCTACTCAATTTGGTCTCGTAATTTAGAACCTTGATCAGATGACGAGACCTTCACCTGGCAAGGCACCTCCAGAGGTATAATTCACAGGTATTTTGGAGGACTTTACACCCACGACGGATTTTACATGCACCAGGCGCCATTAGCGTACATGACGGAATTTTAGACGGCAGATAGCCTGAGTCCTGTAACCAAATGCCATCTTATGACTACTTTGCTTTTGTTTTGTATGTATTTATTGTTTGCTAGTTGCTTATGCATGAGTTCTTTATTGTTTGGCGTGATTTTTGCCAGATGGAATGTTTGTGTTAAAGGGCAGGCCGTAAGGTAGTGTTTTGAGGTTCCCAATTCTCCGCATGCACAATATGGCGTGTTTTTGCACTTGAATCTTTTTAAGTATTTTGGGAAAGCTCCGTGTCCTGTATAAATCTGACTCAGAAGTTTGTAGCTAACTAATCTATCTGTACTTACTTTTGGGAAGTATTTATGTGTTGTCCTGCCCGTGTCCCCGTAATCCCATTCCCCCCAGGGGGATACCTTCTTTAGGTATTCACGGGCTTCACAACCCCGGGGCACCTGAGTGATCTTTCTCTTTTCCTTTTCTTCTTACTCCTCGTGTCTTACTTTCATCTTTGTTTCACTCTCATTGTGGTTTCCTCTTCGGAGGTGAGAGCAATTCTGTATGGGCCGATGTCATCCTGTATATCGACTCATGGAGAATTGTAAACCACCCACGTGTTGGCCGTGCGTGGCGACCCGTGTCCCTGGAAAGGAGGATCCTGGCAGTTGAGGGAAACCAACACACTGCTTTGGCCTCTGCTTCAGGTAGACGGGAGGTGCATATTGGTCCCGTATGCATCAATCGGCTGGTCAGCTGACTTTTGTCACTGGCTTTAGGGATCAAGTGAGCGAGCAATTACTAGTCATCTCATTAAGGGTGGAGACTGACATAGGATTGTCTTGTGACCGGATAGGCCCTGGTTAGCACTGGTGCACGAATGTGCATCCCCTTGTTGGGCTCGGTAGTGGGTGGTGCGGCCGGGGTCCGAATTACTTTTTCTCCTACTATGGATGGAAAAATCTCTAATTCAAATAATTCTCTCCCATGTAGAGAGCAACAAATTGTGCAGAATTCATCATTTACACGTTTCTTTGTAATTAAACGCACCGATAGCCTCTCAGATAGTTCTTTCAAGAGAACCTCACCTTTTCTTATCGCAAAAACATTCCAGTCTGTTTTTGGCGACGATCACACTCTTAAAAAACTGCACTCTGGGGATTTATTGGTTGAGGTTTCTTCAGCCAGTCAATCACAGCTTCTGGTCAATTGCACTACAATAGGCTATTTTGCTGTTTCTGTTAAAGCTCATCAAACTCTAAATACTTGTCGTGGTGTAATATCTGAACCAGATCTTTTATACTCCTCAAAAGAAGAGCTTCTCTCAAATTTAAAAGAACAAAATATAATTGATGCACTCCGCATTACTATCCGAAAGAATGGACAAGTTATTCGGACAAAACAAACACATAATACTAACCTTCAATAGCCATAATTTACCATCTAGAATTAAAGCTGGATACCTAAGCTGTCCAGTCCGGCCTTATATCCCTAACCCTTTACGATGTTTCAAATGCCAGCGTTTTGGTCATACTAACATTAACTGTCGTGGCAATGTTACCTGTCCTCGCTGTGCAGAAGTCGGCCATGATGGTAAATCGTGTGAAAAACCAGAACGCTGTGCGAATTGCAAAGGTAATCATACGTCATACTCTCGCTCCTGTCCAATTTGGAACCGTGAAAAAGAAATTCTTGCAGTAAAAACCAGTCAAAATCTTTCATATCCAGAAGCTCGAAAACTTGTTGAAACCAGAACCCCATCTATAGGTCTTTTTTATTCTAGTTTACTCAAGCAGCAATCAAAATCTTTAAGACATATAAGCACCCAGACAGAATCACCAAATCCACCTAGTATCCCAAAGAAAGAAACACGAGATGTCAGTTGCCCTACTAAATGTTCTGTTAGCCCTAAATTAGAGCGTTGGTTACCGTCTTCAGAGCCTGTTACAATAGTCTATCAACCTATTCAGCCACAAAAACCGAAAAAATCTACTGAACCTCAGACAAGAACTAATGCATCTACATCTAAAAGAAATCCTAATCTCTCTGCATCTAATTGCCAAAAACCTAATACTAGTCAAAAGCCTAAAGCAGTTACACCCAATAAAAAAACCGTTAATCTTTCTACTTCTAACCACCAAAAGACCAATTCTGCTCAAGCCGTGAAACAAAATCAAAAGACATCTGAAAACAAGACTATTCGAGGTTCTCACCAATGGCAAACAGTCACAAAAAAACAATGGAAATCAAATCATGACCCATCTCTTGCTGACTTGAAAGATCCCAAAAGGCTATACAATTATGTGGAAGAGGCTATGGAAGAGTCATATGACTCAAGTGAAGACGAAGGAAACACTGTTCTTGAGGAATATATATCTAATTGATCTTACCACTTACCATTTTAATTTGAGTTTTTAAATATTGTCAAAAGTATCATTATTTTTACTAATTCTTGTTATGTATCACTACTTTACTGTTTGTATGATTTTAACTATTTTTTTAAGCTTTTTATGCTGCTTACCTGAATTGTCCTGTCAGACCGTACATTCCTAACCCTCTCCGTTGTTTTAAATGTCAGCGATACGGCCACACTAAAACTAACTGTCGCGGTTCCCTTACCTGTGCACGCTGTGCAGAAATTGACCACGACAGCAATTCATGTGAAAAATCAGAACGATGCATAAATTACAATGGTAATTATACAGCTTTCTCTCGCTCTTGCGCAAACTGGATCCGTGAAAAAGAAATTCGAACTGTAAAAATAATGCAAAATCTTTCCTACCCAGAAGCTCGTAAAATTGTAGAAGCCAGAACCCCGTCTGTCGGCGTGTCTTATTCAAGCCTATTGAAACAGCAGTCTAAATCTGTAAGACATATTAGCACCCAGACTGACATGTCTATGTCATCCAAAAAGTCAGCCAAAACACAATCAATAAACATCCCAATCAAAGAATCCCGTGATATCTGTTTACCTTCGTCAGAACCTGTTACTATTTTACACACACCTACTCAGACACAAAAATCTTCTGCTCAATTTAAAAGTCAGAAATCTCAAGCTCAATCTAAGGGATTATCCAAACCTCTAAATGAAACTAAGGCCGTTACCTCACAAAAAATGACCCGAACTCATCTGCATTAAACTCTAAAAAACCCAACTCTAGTCAAATAGTGAAAACTGGTGTTCAGAAAGAAGGGACCAAGGCTGGGATCCAAACTGCTACAAAATCAAAGACATTACAGAAATCACATATGCTTAAAAAACAAACTGAAACCATAAAACCCCCAACTCCAGCAACCCCACGGCGGAAGACTGTCGTTAAAAGATTGCAGAATTCATCGCTCAGTCCATGCAAAAGAAATTTTAAAGATCCCAGGCAACTGCAGCATTATTTCCAAGAAGCTATGGAATCCAAGTCTTACGGCAGTGGCTCGGATTCCGAGGAAAATACTATGTTTGAAGAGTATGTGCCTGGTTAAATTAATTTTTTTATTGGTCTTTGTTTTAGTTGTATTTTGTGTTTTCTGTAGTACTTTTCCAATTTGGTTATCGTGTCACTATCTTACTGTTTTAGAATTTTTAACTAGTTTTAGAATTTTATCTTTTTTACAATTTTAAATATGTTTGTCTGGTTTTAATTGATTTTTAATTTTATGTATCACCGCATTGCCTTTATCAACTTAACTCATATCTACAAAGGATTTTTAATGCAACTTTCACTTTTTACATTTTGTTTTGAAATTTAATCTTATCTTATTCTTACCATAATCTAATGATTTAGCATTTTACTGTTTTTGCCTTCTTATATTTACCTGACCATATCCGGATGGAAAGCCCCCCATCCGGATATTTTGACGTTGTCTTTTTTTCCTCATTTTTACAATTTTGTCTTTGGTTTGGCGCAGCATGTCCCTCAAGGGATTTTGTGCCATTAAAACCTATACAACCAACCAACCGTAATCCCATTCGAACTGCCACTGTTTTATTATTAGCTCTTTTATTGTTCTTTTAAGATTTGATATCGGCCTTAACAGATCGTATGGTAATTGTTTTATTTTGTTTTCTGCTGCTTGTTTGGCTAATTCGCCGGCATCCTCATTGCCTCGGATGCCCACATGAGCTTTAACCCAGCTAATCTTAAATTTGTTATCTGAGAGTTTAATCATTTCTAGTATATCTTTTACTAATTGTGTTGTGTTGAATGGTTTACTCAGTGCTTGAATTGCTGACATGCAGTCCGAACGGATGCTATAATCCAACCCTGTACTGTTACCCCATTTTGCTGCTTCCAATATAGCCAGCTGTTCGGCTTGAAAGACACTGTTGAACTTCCTTAGAGGTGCTGACCATGTATGAATTTTTTTGTCATTTCTAAAAGCTACGAATGCCGAACCCGTAACGCCTGATTCCAATTTTGAACCATCTGTGTAGATATTTATGTCTTTTGGGTTTTGTCCTAATCTTCGTTCAACTGTGTCTGCTGGGTTTGTGGTCCACGCGTTTATTTTTTTTTCGTAGTCTGTGTGGTTGATTATTGACCCGTATAAGTTAACTGATTCCCTCAGTCTTGATACTGTACCATATGTAGCCTCGTATTTTACTTGTAGATGGATTGGAATCAGGCCCGCTAGTACCTGGAGGGCCGCGGTGCGGGCTGTTTTATATGACTTAACAATCGGTAGCAGGAAGTGTCTTTGGCAAGAGGACAGCACCTCCTTGCTCCTTGTGTTTAGATTGTGACCCCATATTGGGGCAGCATAAGTTAGTGTCTTTTCAACTACTGTCCTATACCAAATCTTGATAATTTCTGGTTTAAGTCCCCAGCTCCTCGAGGCCATTTTTCCCATCAAGTTAAATGATTTTCTAATTTTAGTTGCTTGTGTTTGACAGTGTGCTAGCCAATTTAGATTTTTATGTATTATGAGTCCTAGATATTTTATTTGCTCTTTTCCTTCTAGTTCTTTTTCGTTAATTTTTATTCTTTCTATTTTATAAAAGTCCTTTGTTGGTAGGTTCCTAGTGTGTGTTCTGTTTAGGTATAGAAGCTCCGTCTTGTCCCAGTTGAGTGATAGTTTGTTTTCTGTGATCCAGTTGTTAAATTCTTTGATGATCTTATTGGCTAATTTAGTAAGTTTGGTTTTAGTTAGAGCTCTTAATATTATGATGAAGTCGTCTGCAAATGCCTGTATTCTTATATTTTTACCCCATTCTTTCTTTAGCGCTGTGTCTGCTATAATGAGCCATAGCAAGGGTCCGAGGCAGCTTCCTTGTGGACAGCCACCGAATGTTTGTTTAGTTGTATTTACATCCGTTTTCTTCTATTGTGACGTACCTATCAGAAAGAAAACTCAATATCCAGTTCGTTAAATATGTGGGATTTGGTGACCGCTTTAAGTTTTCTGAGATTATTGGCCATCTGATGTTGTCAAATGCATCCTTGATGTTCATAAATATTAGTAATATTTGGTACCCATCTATTTTATCCTGTTTTATTGTTTTTATGAGATTATTAGTAGATGCCTGAGTATCCGAATCCTGTCCCGTTTGCTTCTGGATCAATGCCTAACTTCTTACATATCTTTGTTTTCACAGTTACTTCATCAATTTCTTCAGGTGCATGGAATATTATTATTCGTTTCATCTTCATGTTGGCGGTCTTGATATTTAGACTGCTACTGTTTTCCTATTCTTCTGTCAGTGCTTCTTTTATTCTTGCAGCTTGCTCCGCTGATTCACAGACAATTTTCATGCCGTTCTGAATTTTCTTCACATTTTTCACCCCGTCTTGGTTTTGTACTTTACTTGCTATTTGTCTTTCAACGTCTTCTGCAGCTCTGTCTTCTTTCACTTGTATTATAACTGTTGCGGTGGCTTCTTGTGCTGCCCTTGCGTATGTTTTTATAATTAATGATTTTTTATAGTTTTCCTCTTTGGCCGTTGTTTCTTCGCCTGCTTGTGATCTCATAACTGCTGCATGTTCCATTACTTCTACCCTGGCCTCGGCATGCAGAGCCCTTGGCTACATTTCCAGTAGTGAACATATCACTATTTGTAATGCTTTCTCCACTGCTGTGCGCTTTGTGGCTGTTACCTTTGTTGCTTTCCCTGTAGTGGATTTTATATAACTAATAGCCAACATCGCCCTTCCAATTTCTACTGATCTTCTTTTGTTTGTTTTATTGTGATTGATGAGTTCCTTCTTCATTCTCTCTTCTTCTACATTTTCCGTCTTAGAGGTATTTTCGGGATTATCTGTATCTGAATCATAATCTTCTGATTCTTTGTTACTCAAGTCAAAGTGCTTTTCGATGCTCTTTAATGTAACCGTCGTCTTTTCTGGCAACTCTTCGTTTTTTGTCGCATTCTTTGGTTTACGACCATTAGGCTCTGTCCGGGCTGTGCTCGATCCACCTGCTGCTTGTGATGTCTTTTTTTGGTCCTTTGGATTGAGCGTGGTTGGTTTAGATGTTATTTTTGCTTGTTTGCTTATATCTGGTGGCGCTAATGTTTTGGTACTTAAATTGGTTGTGGAGCGTGTTGAGTGTTTCATGTTACTTTTGTTGTGAGGTTTTGGAGTTCTGTTTTATCTATTTAATATGTTTTACTACCCAGCGGATATGTAGAAGGGGGCACAAATACATTGGCACAATTAACATTACACAATATTAAATAGATTGCTGATAACAGTAATGATATTAGAAAATAGAATGCTAATAAAAATGAGAATAAAGAAAAGGGACGAGAACACATGAAGGTTTTATAAATATCTGCCAGGCACTTGAGATTGAAAGAAAAAGCTTACTTAAATAATAAATTACATGCAGCTGAAAGTTCTTCTAAAATAAATCTCTGATAAGCTAGATCATAGAGATGACATTTATTTGCTTTAAAGAGGGGGTTTATGGAATCTAAAGCTTGGACTGGGGTGAGTACAATATATACAAAGAAACGGATTAAGGCTTCTTAACTATTCACTACTTAGGACAATCGAACTGACGGATGATTGACGCACCCTTTTTTTGTAGAATTCCTGGTTCTTATCTCTAAACAAATAGTATGTTAAATATAGTATGTTAATTGTCCTTCTGTTGCTTCTGGATAGCCCGAGTTGGAGAAAATGACACTTGGGGGAGCTAAGTTTTTGAACAAGGCAGGCGCCTTGCAGGGAGGGGGTTCTTTTTTCGCCGTAGATTCTCTTTTTTCTACCGGTTCTAACTTGTGGCGTCTTACCGCTGACTACTTGATTTTTCCTCGGTATTTCGTTTCCAGGTGGTCCCTGTTAATTGCTAATTAGTACATGGCTAATTTACTGTGATTTACTTTATTTACTTAATGGTATCTTCGTGATCCTCTAATTAAGCACTATCCCAGGATACAAAAAGTTCTGATGTGGATCAGAGTCACAACCCATCGTCAAGACCGATATCTGGCAATAACTGCTCGACGTCAGAGGGGCAGTACTGCTAGAGAACTGGTTTCGACAGTCACAATCGCCACAGGAACACTAATTTCGAAGCAAACTGTTTACAGGAGACTCAATCATGCTGGCTTGTATGCCAGAAGACCAGCAGTTTGCATTCCCCTCACATCTGCGCATAAACGCGCTCGTTTAAGGGTGTATTTCGATTCAAATTGCTTATTTTACGATTTATTTTTGAATTCACTTTTGCTATCAAATGCATCAAACTTGCAAGTTGTCTTATTTAGAATATACACAAGGTGCCGTAACTGTCAATTCTTTGATAAATGCAGAAAATATCTTTAAAGAACGCAATCAAAAACGGCATTTTGAACAGATTTTTCCGAAACGGGAGATTTGTGAACGAAAAAAAGGGTCATACTGAGACGATAGTTGTTTATAAATCAAATTCTAATGAATTGAGCGTAAAAAGACATCACATGGCATCTTAAAGGTCTCTTCAAAAATCCCCTCAGCAAGTTTCATGTTTCTATTTTTAAAAATGTGTCTGAAATTGTATCGGAAAATTTCGAGCTGTTGAAGATGAAAAAGCGTTTTTTCGAATACACCCTTAAACTGGAGTTTGAAACAACAACATTGGAGTGAGGGAGAGTGGGCCAATGTGATGTTCAGTGACAAATCCTGATTTAGTCTGAGTAACGATATGGGTAGAACTTGGAACACATTTTGAACAAAGAAACATAATGGAAAGGCATCTTTTACCATCAGAGGGAGTAATGGTATGGGCAGGAATCACGTTGGACGGCCGCAAAGAATTCCATATCTTTGATAAGGGGCCTATGACTGGTAAAAGATACAGAGACGAAGTTCTTGAGCCTTATGTTTGCTTGTTTCGAGGTGCTGTTGGTCCTGACTTCATATTCATGGATGATAATGCGCCTTGTCACAGTGCGTAACTGGTTGACGACTTCCTCGAAACTTAAAACATCCAGCACATGTCGTGGCCTGCGAACTCCCTGGATTTAAATCCTATCTAGCATGTACAGGATATGCTCGGGAGACAATTTGCAGCCCTTTCGTACCCACCACGCTCCGTTCCAGAACTGAAAAGTGCTCTCAAAGAAGCTTGAAACTGTTTGAACCCACAAGTCATTCATAATCCCGTAGCAGGTGTGGGAAATCGCTGTGCAGCGTGTCTGGCTGTCAGAGGTGACCACACGTCTTATTAAACTGCAACATCGCCATTTTGTTTAATGTTTTCTTTCCCTTTCCTTTAAAGTGTGAACCCTTACTATTCTCAGTTTTCTTTTAAACTGCTACTTTGGATAATAAAAGTAAATATTATCGTTCTTTTGATTCTTTTCCTTACTTTATAACCGTTTTACACTCGCATATCACGTTTCAGCCCATTCCAATTTACATTTCTTTCATACTTACTTAATTACCAATTGTAATGTATTCTCACTCCATATATCAACCTCCATATGTTTTATATTTATTGTTCAACTCAACTTGATATAATATTTATTTATGTAACTTACTTATGTGAATCTGGCAATTTCCACGGTTGTTAAAATTGTAATAAAGATGCTGTGAATACGCAACTTTTGTGTCTATTTTATTTATTTTAATGAATTCGTATGAATTACTAATTATGTATAGTAAAGACACTACAAATGTGGCGACGAGTCAACGTTTTTAATTGGACAGCATTATTTTTCGGAAAAAAGTTCTGATATTTCATTATATTTTAATTCTCAACTTGAGATATTTTTCATCACTGTGTGGTTTCATAATGGCACAGGATCCGACCAATGTGACTGTAGTAAATACCGGCATTGTTGCAAACATCAACCAGTATAATTTACATGATGACTGGAATATTTTTATTGAAAGATTGGAGCAATATTTCTTGGCTAACAGGGTGGAAGAGGAACGCAAAGTGCCCGTTCTTTTGACGACGGTCAGCGAAGCTGTTTACAAGATTCTGAAAAATTTGTGCCATCCTGTTACACCATCGTTAAAAACATTTGCTGAATTGAAAAAACTTTTAACCGAACAATTTCAACCTGCAATTTCGGTGTACCGCAAAAGAATCATATTTGACTCATTAAGGCAGTCTCAAGAATCTGTGCGAGAGTGGTACGTGAAAGTAAAGACGCAAGCGGCAGAATGCGAGTTTGAAGCTAGCCTGGAAGACAGAGTCCGTGACAAATTTGTGACCGGAATGAAACCTGGGCCTATTCTCGATCGACTGTGCGAAGAAAAACTCACCACCACATTGGCTAATTTGCTGGACATTGCTCAAAGCAAGGAAGTACTTCTTCAAGAAGCTAGGCTGCAGGAAGTAAACAGACTGCAAGGCAAATCTCCAAAAGAGAGGATGACACAGCCTACCAAAAAGTTCCCCAAAGTTCCCTCGAAAGTCAATCATAAAAGAGACGATGATTTAAAGTGCTTTCACTGTGGTAAAACTAACCATGATTTTAAAAAGTGTAAATTTAAAGACTTTAAGTGCAACGCGTGTAATCGAAAAGGGCACATAGCTAAGGTATGTAAATTTAAAGTTACTGTAAATTCAGTAGATGATGATTTTGATTATATAGATATGTATAGTATGGATATCTCTTATGTAAATCCTTTATTTTTAAATGTTAAATTAGAGGGAAAAGAAGTTAAAATGGAAGTTGATACGGGGGCAGGTGTTTCATGTATTCCCTTTTCATTTTATAAGAAAAATTTGAGAAATATAGGATTAGAAAATACAAAGATTAAGTTAAAATCTTATGGGGGACATATTGTAATACCCGTTGGGCAAATTAATGTTACTATGGATCTTAATGGGATTTCAAAAGTAGTTAACATGATTGTGGTGAAAGAGTCTGAAAAATTATTATTGGGACGAAATGTTTTAAATGATTTTGGATTAAATATTATAGTAGGAAACACTAATGTGAACAGAGTTTCTATAGCGGAAGGAAATTTAGACTTACAATCCTTATTAACAGAATACTCTGAGTTATTTAAAGATGAATTGGGTACTTATAAAGTAGAGAAAGTACATTTGCAAGTTGAGGGTAATATAAAGCCTATTTTCCATAAACCACGACCAATTCCTTTTGCTTTTAAAGACAAAGTTAAGTCAGAGTTAGATAACTTAGAAAAAAAGGGAGTAATTACAAAAGTGGATAATTCTCAGTGGGGCACACCTCTTGTTCCTGTTATGAAACCTAATGGTAAAGACATTAGGGTTTGTGCAAATTATAAAATCACGGTGAATAAATATTTGAAGGATGATAACCATCCTCTGCCTAGGATTGAAGAACTTTTCTCAGCGTTACAGGGAGGACAAAGTTTTAGTAAATTAGATTTATCTAATGCATATAATTAGTTAGTTTTAGATGATTCAACTAGAGAATTATTAGCATGGAGCACACCTTATGGTATTTATTTAGTAAACCGCTTACCTTTCGGAACTAAGCCAGCTTGTGCTATTTTTCAAAGAACAATTGAGAAAACTTTACAAGGAATTGGGGGAACGGTTAATTTGTTAGATGATATTTTGGTCACTGGTAGTAATGAACAAGAGCATTTAAAGAATTTAAAAGCAGTTTTGGAGAGATTACAGACTGCTGGGTTTCGTGTTAATTTAAAGAAGTGTGAATTTTTCAAAGACAGCATTAAATATCTAGGACACACTATCAGTAAAAATGGTTTGCAAAAAGATAATACTAAAGTTAAAGCAATTTTGAATTTTCCTAAACCACGTAATGTTAATGATGTTCGAATATTTTGTGGGATGGTTAATTATTATTCAAAATTTATTCCAGATTTATCACCAAAAATGAAACCTTTGTATGATTTGTTACAAAAAGATGTAGATTTCAAATGGTCTACCAAATGTCAACAAGCCTTTGAAAATGCTAAGAGAGAATTAACATCAGACCGAGTTCTGATTCATTTTGATAGGTCTAAACCTTTAAGATTATCATGTGATGCTAGTCAAAATGGGATAGGGGCTGTATTATCACACGTATTGGACGACAAATCTGATAGACCAATTTGTTTTATATCCAGAGTTTATAGTCCAGCGGAGAAAAATTATTCAATGATACATAAGGAAGCTTTAGCCATTTATTGGGCATGTCAAAAGCTTTATCAGTATCTGGTAGGGACTAAATTTGAATTGGTAAGTGATCATAAACCACTATTAGCTTTATTTGGAGAAAACCGTACTTTACCACCTATGGTGGCAGGACGGCTCCAAAGGTGGTCACTATTTTTATCAGGGTTTAACTATACTTTTCGACATATAAAAGGTAACCTAAACACACAGGCAGATGCTTTATCCAGATACCCAGTATTTGATAACAAATTGGTAGAACCCGAAGAATATGATTATGTCCATTTTATAGAAAATGATGTTCCGATTGATTTGTTTAAAGTTCGATCTGAAACTAGAAGAGACCCAATTTTAGGAAAATTGTTTAATTATATAACGCATGGATTCCCTAAAAATGTTACTGATGGTGAAATTAAAAAGTATTTTAGTCGTAAAAATGAATTAAATGTGGATAAGGGTGTAATAATGTGGGGCTATCGTGTTGTGATCCCAACAAAGTATAGAAAACAGCTACTTAATGAACTTCACAGTACTCATGAAGGTATAGTTAAAATGAAGTGTAATGCTAGGGCTTATTTTTGGTGGCCTGGGTTAGATTCGGATATTGAGAACTTTGTCAAAAGTTGTAGCGTTTGTTCTGAATCTAGACCAGAGCCTAAGAAATGCAAAATCATTTCAGGGAACAAAGCTAATTACCCGTTTGAAAGAGTCCATGCAGATTTTTTAGGTCCTATAAAGGGGAAAAGGATTTTAATAATTGTAGATGCATATTCTAAATGGGTCGAAGCATTTGTTATGAAAAATATGGAGGCTAAAACATGCGTTGAAAAGTTTAGGGAGTGTTTTGCTCGTTTCGGTTTGCCTAAGATTGTGGAAACTGATAATGGAAGACAGTTTGAATCAAGAGAATTGATTAATTTCTTGCAAATGAATGGGGTAAAATTTCTAACATCTCCACCATTTCATCCGGATACTAATGGACTTGCTGAGAATGCTGTGAAAAACTTTAAACTTGGCTTAGGTAAATTATTAAAATCACCAACTAATAGCAATGTAAGCTTTGAAACTTTAATGAATAGGTACCTTTTCCACTATAGAAATTCAGTTCACATGACAACAGGGTTTACACCCACTAGTTTAATTTTTAAAAATAAAGTTAGAACTAGATTAGATTTGTTGAAAGATACAAATAAATCGGGTATGGTGGTTACTAAGGGTACCAGAGAGGAAGTATTCAAAGAAGGGGATAGAGTATTGTGTAGAGATTACCGAAATCCAAACAAGAAGGGTTGGGTTCATTGCACAATAGATGAAGTGTTGGGTGATAGAATATATATGTGTAAACTAATTAATGAGGATTTAATTTGGAAAAGGCATTTGGATCAAATTATTGCAGATAAAAGTACTTATGATTCTGGAAGTTATATTAATAAAAAGGACAGTAACAACTTCAGTTCAAATTTTGATACTACTAATTTTAATAACAGGAAAGTTATGGATAATGTTGATAACCAGTTTAGAGATAATGAACTTCCATATCCAAATACGGATGTTGATGTACCATCAGACGAACCTCAAAATGATACTGCAATTACTGATCAAAATATATCATTAAAACCAACAATCTCTCATCCAAATGAATTAAAATGTAATAGAGACAATAGTGATTCACAACCAGTAAAACTAAATATACATGAACGCCCTAAGCGTCATATAAAACCAGTTGTACGTCTTAACTTGTAGAGGAGGGTATTGTAATGTATTCTCACTCCATATATCAACCTCCATATGTTTTATATTTATTGTTCAACTCAACTTGATATAATATTTATTTATGTAACTTACTTATGTGAATCTGGCAATTTCCACAGTTGTTAAAATTGTAATAAAGATGCTGTGAATACGCAACTTTTGTGTCTATTTTATTTATTTTAATGAATTCGTATGAATTACTAATTATGTATAGTAAAGACACTACACCAATTATGCTTAACTTTTGGACACCATTGTACAAAGAGAATTTAACTAATGTTCTAATAACCGATTTATTTTAAAATTTAAAATGTGTAATCTTAATATATGTAATACTGAACTACGTAATCTGTTTTGATAAATATTAGTTTAATAAAATTTTCAAAACGGAATTGAAACGAATTAAAAAAAAAACTCCCGTTTTATACAGTATTCTTGATGTAGTAATTTCTATTTTTCTCCATATTATCCTTAGATTCTTGGATGCGTTTGTTATTGAATGCCGTGAGAGAACGATTTTAACTATACGTGCTATACATCGTAAGAAAAATCTACCAAAAAAAACCTTCATTCGGCACCCCAATTAGTTTGTTATTAATATTTTAAGAAATTAATAGGGATAATCCCAGGCATTCTAGATTGCAGAATACAGATGAAAAACTTTTTTTAAAATTAAAAATTTTAGTAGATTTTTTTTCTTTTTTTTTTGCATTAAATATATTTTTAGAATGCCCATTAACGAGTAAAGTCATTTAATATGAAAAATAACAATTATACATCCAATAAAGTTTCGAAATTTATTAAAACGAATACTTTCGTAAGGGTCTCATGCTAAGAGTTAACTAAACGTGGAGTTTAGTGAAGAATTTTCTATAGACATGAGTCATTTTTGTTTTGTTCATTTCAGTGGTTATAGCACATAGTTCGATTACTTGTCTGAAATTCATACTTTATTTATATTTTATTTATTAATTATGAAAGTTTAATTTTGTTAGCAAATGTAATTTATTTTTATTAATTTAAGTGCGAACGGATTTGTCTTTCTTAACCCCTTAACTGTGTTACCCGAACTGACTTCGGGCAGGAACGCTTTGCACGCTTCGTTACTTAAAGTTTTTTGGCACCACTAATTTTTAACTGAAAATTTATGTTTATTGATTGGCAGATGTTTTTCGATTAAGTGAAGCAACTATTTTAGTATTGAAAATGTAGTTTACAGCTCCTATTCTTAATTTATGTTCAAAAACAATACCACAGTTAAGGGGTTAATCGCCTGCACGTGGTAGAGATAGATTTTAAAAAATATCAAACTTAAAAATTGTTTTAAAAAGCATAAAAATAAGTAAAATGCTATATAGTTTTCAAACGAATTATAACAGTGTTTTCGAAAAATTAAATTTGAAAGTACACTTCATTGGCGAATTCTATGTGTAAAAATAAAAAATGTGCGATTTTTAGAAGTTTATAAAAATGCAGCAAAAGCAAAATATAATCATTTGGTGTGTCCACCATTAATATGACGTCAGTGATACGGACGGGCATGGTTTGTTCTTTATAATATAGATATGCACGGATTTTCATAGAAAATCAACATTACAAAATACTTCTAATTGTATTGAGAATAATTAGCTTTATGAAGCTTTCGTTATTTTTTTTTCACAAAATTACTCGAACTATGGGCATAAACAGTTTTAAATATTACAGCATTTCGGCAAAACAGAAGTACACTCTCTAAAAGCTGAAAAGAGTAGTGTTTTTTAAAATTTAGTTTAGTTCCGATTGTTTTCTTAGAAAGAAGATACTTAGTTAGTTTAAATTTCTTAATTAATGCAATTTCCGTCCTCAGATGATATTTACTTCATTTCCCTATTACAGTCTCAGATATCTGTAATTTTCTGTTGTTGCAAAAAAGGTTTGTATTTAACTGAATACAGGTATATGGATATATATATATGTAAATTCTGTACTATTTTTAAAAAAATATTAATCTACCGAAAATGTAGAATCTGAAACTCACACACTCTTTATCACAGAAAAAAAATCATAATGGAGTAAATGTACATTTTACAGCTTTTACGCTTTTTATTTTGCCACTAAAATTTATTAATAGATTTATTATATTATGCCAAAAATTCAGTCAAATTTTATTAGTTACAAAAAAGTGTAAAATCTGGCAACTATGGTAAATGACATGCTCAAATGTAAGTAATCAATATTGTTACGAATTTTGTAAATAGTTAGTGTTTGTACTGTAAAATAATGTAAATAATCTTATTAAGCTCCATTTCTTTACTAATATTAGTTTTTGTTACATTGTCTCTGTTATCAAGCAAACTTGTCTATTATTTTCAGTGAATGTCTATGGCAGCTTTGCGAAATATTTGAGATATCGCCAAGTTGGCGTCACTTTTGGCGACTAATTTTGGTCGCCAAATTTGGCGATATATCGCCAAGTTGGCGACAAACTTGGCGATTGCTGGCGATGGTAACCCTTCCCTATTTATGGTAACCCCCCTTAGGTCTACTGATACATTGTTTGTTGTTCCGTGGTTTTCCAGGTTTTTCTAGAAATTTCTAGCACATGCTACGAGACTATATATAAGGAGAGCGATACGAGCTGTTGTTGTTATTATTTACCAGTCAGTCATTGAGTGAGCTACTAGAGATTGTCCAAGCAAGTTTGCTTGATGTATTGAGTTTTATCTACGTTGTTTTGAATGTGATATAGTGTTGAGACATTGTATAAAGAGTCTCTGCGACCTATGTTTGTACTTGTTCGATAGATTTAAACAGTTATTTTGGAATATCTTGTAATATTTGTGAGTTTCGAAGACTCTGTTGTTCTGAAGATCTGTAAATAAATTATTTTCTACTTTTCTAAGAGAAAAGAGTTTGAAGTTGTCTAACCATAAGATCGAAAGAACCCTATATACGCTGCAACATTTGGTGTCAGGAGTCGGGATCTTATGGCGAAAACAAGAACAATGGATGGTCAACTGAAAGAACTGTTAGAAGCTATTAATGGAATAAAGGCAGAATTGATGAAAGGCCAAGAAGAGTTGGCGGAAAAAATGAATAAAGGCCAAGAAGAGTTGGCGGAAAAAATGAATAAAGGCCAAGAAGAGTTGGCGGAAAAGATGAACAAATGCCAAGAAGATGTGACTGAAAAGATTAATAAAGGCCAAGAAGAAATGAAGAAAACTTTAGAAGAAAAGTTCTCGTCGGTAGAGAGAAGAATAGGCTCGGTAGAAGAGAAAATAGAGGAAGTAGAAGAGAAAATTCAGAATGAAGTTAGTAATGTTGAACAGAAAATGGAACGGAAAATGGCGGAAGTAGAAGAGAAAATTCAGAATGAAGTTTGTAAAGTTGAAGAGAAAATCAGTAACGTTGAAGAGAAAATCAGTAACGTTGAAGAGAAAATACTAGGTGAAGTAGATGAAAAGCTAAATAAAAAAGTACAAGATCTTGAGAAGAAACTTTCAGCGTCTAGTGGTAATTATGAAGAATTTAGGAATCCGCCTGCTTCACCCGTGCACATTAAGCTGTCGACATACGATGGAAAGAGTTCCTGGCAAGTTTACAAGACCCAATTCACCATTGTAGCTGAAGCGAACAAATGGAGTGACGAGGTGAAAGCTTGTCAACTGGCAGCATCTTTAAGAGGAGAAGCAGCCGACGAGCTGCAAACATTGCCCGATATGACGCAACTCAATTTTGAGACTTTAAGTTGTGCGCTTGAAATGAGATTCGGCGAAAAATTCTTCAAGGATTATACGAGAATACAAATGAAGAGCCGCCATCAAAAATCGAGTGAAACCCTTCAAGAGTTTGCCTCGGAAATTGAACGGCTTGCAAATTTAGCATTCATTGACTGTCCAACAAATGTACGGGAAATGCTGTCACTGCAATATTTTGTAGACGGAATAAAAGATCCAGAAGTGCAGAGAGCGGTACGAATGGCAGATGTACAGGATTTAAAGGCTGCACTACTATATGCCTTAAAGTTGGAAGCAGCTACACAAGCCAGCCGAAGAGATCGTCATTCAGTCCGAGGGGCAACGGTGAACAAAAGCTCAGACACTGAGAACGACGTCTTGAAAGAAATTAGGAAAATAAATCAAGAAATTGAAGCTTTAAAATACGGAAGAACAAGTTCAAGAAGACAGAATCTCACGTGCTGGGGATGCGGTGATACAGGACATCTCCGAAGAAATTGCCCCAAAATCCACGAACGTGAGATAAATTCAAACAGTCAGCAGGGAAACTAAATTTTGGCCATCTCGCGGGGCGGAGGTTGCCAGAGAATGAAAAGCCCCACCTGAAGATCCTCCAGATATAAAAAATGAGCGGCGGTGATAACGAATTATATGTGATAGGCTTTATTAACGGAATTCAGTGCCGTATGATTGTCGATACAGGAGCCAATGTGACAATAATAAGAGAAGATTTGGCTCGAAAATTGAAATGTAAACTCATCTGGACTCCACCATGCGTTACCCTGCAAACTGTGACGGGCGACAAGATAGGCATATATGGAAAGGCCAATTTAACTATCAACTTTGTTGGAACGAAATATTACCATACGGCATATGTGGCTGACATAACAGATCCTTGCTTAATCGGACTAGATTTTCTGAAGAAGTTTGACTTCAGACTTGATTTCAAAAATAACAAAATGATCTCAAAATTTGAAGAAATAAGTCTTTTTGGATTAAATAACGAAATTGAATGTAAACAAATTGTAATAGCCAAAGAAGACATTAATCTAGATGCAAGAACAGAATGTTTGGTTCCTGCTGTAATTAAAAATAAAACTAATTATCGATTTGGCCATATAGATTATCCAGAAGACAATAGTACACAAGCAGGAGTATTGGTGGCTTCTTCTGTGGTAGACCTCTCGAAAAAGACCATTCCAGTCAGAATTGCTAACATCAGTGATAAGACGAGGACTATCAAGAAAGGAGAGGTGATAGCGTCATGTGCTCCTGTGACGTGCATAAGTCAAAATTCCAGTCACTCTGAGAAATCTTCAGATAATTTAGTCAAGGATTTGTTACAAAATACAGACTTAAATCCAAAACAGTTGGAAGCTGCGGAAAATTTAATTAGAGAATTCCAAAGTTTATTTTCCCAAACACCTGAAGACTTTGGACGAACTAAAATGGCACAACACCGAATTGACACGGGAGATCACTCTCCTATTAAACAGCACCCTAGACGATTACCTTTTGCCAAGCAAGAAGAAGTGCAGAATTTAATTAAAGATATGGAAGAAAATGACGTCATCGAACCATCAACAAGTCCATGGGCGTCTCCCATTGTATTAGTAAGAAAGAAGGATGGTTCTACAAGATTTTGTGTAGACTACCGCCGACTGAATGACGTCACCAAAAAGGATAGTTACCCTCTGCCAAGGATTGACGACACTCTTGACACACTTGCGGGCAACACTTGGTTCTCGACTTTAGACTTGAAGAGTGGTTACTGGCAGGTAGAGATCCATCCCGACGACCGCGAGAAGACTGCCTTTACAACGGGACAAGGATTATGGCAGTTCAAGGTAATGCCTTTTGGTCTATGTAACGCACCTGCAACTTTTGAACGCCTTATGGAAACGGTTCTTCGGGGACTGTCATATGAGGCATGTCTTGTTTATTTAGACGATATCATAATCATAGGAAAATCTTTTGATGAACATCTGAATAACCTCAGGCGGGTGCTACAAAAATTAAAGGAAGCTAATTTGAAGTTAAGCCCTTCGAAGTGCAGTTTGTTTCGTAATGAAGTCGCCTACCTTGGACACATCATTTCGGCGGAAGGAGTTAGGACTGATCCGGAGAAGATATCGGCCGTGAAAAATTGGAATCGTCCAGCAGATGTTCACCAGCTTCGAAGTTTTCTAGGATTATGCACCTATTACAGAAAATTCGTCAAAGGCTTCTCGATGATTGCAAGACCACTTCATAAATTAACAGAAGCCAATCAAAAATTTATGTGGACACAGGAATGCGACGCTGCTTTCGAAAAGCTTAAGGAGGCCTTGACATCCACTCCAATTCTGTCGTATCCTCAAATCGATAAACAGTTTATACTTGATACGGATGCAAGCAACGAAAGCATTGGCGCTGTACTGTCCCAGGAAATCTACGGCCAGGAGCGTGTTATCGCCTATTTCAGCAAGTGCTTGTCAAAGGCCGAGCGAAACTACTGCGTAACAAGAAAAGAGCTTCTTGCTGTAGTGAAAGCCATAGACCACTTTCATCACTATCTTTACGGTCGAAAGTTCCTGATCCGAACTGATCATGCTTCTCTAACTTGGCTATTGAATTTTAAGAACCCTGAAGGCCAGATAGCCAGGTGGATACAAAAGCTTCAAGAGTACGATATGGAGATACGCCATCGAAAAGGCTCATCACATGGAAATGCAGATGCTCTCTCAAGAAGACCCTTCTCAGAGAATTGTAGATACTGTGACCGGGCTGAGAAGAAATTTAATGTCAAAGGTCCTATAGTAAGACAAGTTACAACTGGGTCTACATCATCGCAAGATCCGTGGAGTGACGAGAGCCTGCGTAAAGATCAACTTGCTGATCCTGAAATTAAGCCAATTCTAGAGCTGAAAGAGGAGTCCAACAGGAAGCCCAGCTGGCAAGACATGGCCCATTACCATCCTACGACTAAACGTTATTGGGCTCTCTGGGATTCCTTACATTTGAAGAACGCCATCTTGTACCGAAAATGGGAGTCTGACGATGGAAAGACATGTAGATGGCAACTACTACTCCCTAAGTCGAGAATTTCTATGGTCCTTCAAGAACTGCATGGTAGTCCCACAGGAGGTCATTTTGGTGTAATGAAGACCCTGCAAAAGGTTTGAGAGCGTTTCTACTGGAATAATGTTCGCAGTGACGTGGAGAAGTGGTGTCGAGCTTTGTGACACCTGTGTAGCACGTAAAGGTCCTAAGAGGCGCACCCGTGGACGATTGCAACTTTATAATGTAGGAGCTCCTTTCGAACGAATTGCCCTAGGCATCCTGGGTCCACTTCCTAGAACATCTGATGGCAATAAGTACATCCTCGTTGTCATGGACTACTTCACTAAGTGGCCTGAAGCCTATGCCATTCCTAATCAAGAGGCGGTAACCGTAGCAGACATACTGATTCAACACTGGGTTTCCAGATACGGAGTTCCTCTTCAAATCCATTCCGATCAAGGAAGAAATTTTGATTCGGCTGTGTTCAAGGAAATGTGTGAACTACTCGGCATGGACAAAACCCGAACAACACCTCTACACCCTCAATCGGACGGCATGGTAGAGCGGTTCAATCGTACCATCCTAAATAGCCTCTCTCTCCTGGTGTCTAGAGACCAACAGGACTGGGACAAGAAATTGCCTCTTTTCCTGCTTGCTTACAGGAGTGCCACTCATGAGGCCACTGGTTACTCCCCTTCTCAAATGCTCTTTGGTCGTGATCTTCGTCTACCTGCGGATCTTTTGTTTGGCCGTCCTCCTGATGCTCCTTCATCGCCTGAGGAATATGTCGATCAACTCCAGGCGCGGATTGAGGAGATTCATTGTCTAGCGAGGAACCGAATTGGACTGGCATCAGAAAAGATGAAGACACGGTACGACACAAAGGCAACAGGACATGAGTTCAACGAAGGTGACAAAGTTTGGTTGTGGAATCCGATACGTCGTAAGGGACTGTCGCCAAAATTACAAAGAAACTGGGACGGTCCTTACACAGTTGTCAACAGGCTGAATGACGTCGTTGTACGCATACAAAAATCGCCACACGCCAAACCGAAGGTCGTACACTATAACCGGCTAGCCCCTTATTTTGGCCAAAGTGATTAGAAATTCGAAACTTGAATTTCAGACCATGGTCATGAAAGTCACTTTTTGTAAATATGTAAATAGGAATTAGTTCTTATTTATGTAAATTTTATTATTATTGTTATTATTTATTTATTTATTTATTTATTTGTTTATTTATTTTAAAAGTTTTCCTCTAACTCAAGGATTGCACTGCCCGGGACGTGCAGTCTTTGAGGAGGGGGTAGTGTTACGAATTTTGTAAATAGTTAGTGTTTGTACTGTAAAATAATGTAAATAATCTTATTAAGCTCCATTTCTTTACTAATATTAGTTTTTGTTACATTGTCTCTGTTATCAAGCAAACTTGTCTATTATTTTCAGTGAATGTCTATGGCAGCTTTGCGAAATATTTGAGATATCGCCAAGTTGGCGTCACTTTTGGCGACTAATTTTGGTCGCCAAATTTGGCGATATATCGCCAAGTTGGCGACAAACTTGGCGATTGTTGGCGATGGTAACCCTTCCATATTTATGGTAACCCCCCTTAGGTCTACTGATACATTGTTTGTTGTTCCGTGGTT
Source organism: Maratus speculifer (assembly GCA_964019185.1). Lineage (NCBI taxonomy): Eukaryota > Metazoa > Arthropoda > Arachnida > Araneae > Salticidae > Maratus > Maratus speculifer. The sequence goes on along the minus strand of OZ025289.1, from coordinate 270,436,855 downwards.
TTCCAGGTTTTTCTAGAAATTTCTAGCACATGCTACGAGACTATATATAAGGAGAGCGATACGAGCTGTTGTTGTTATTATTTACCAGTCAGTCATTGAGTGAGCTACTAGAGATTGTCCAAGCAAGTTTGCTTGATGTATTGAGTTTTATCTACGTTGTTTTGAATGTGATATAGTGTTGAGACATTGTATAAAGAGTCTCTGCGACCTATGTTTGTACTTGTTCGATAGATTTAAACAGTTATTTTGGAATATCTTGTAATATTTGTGAGTTTCGAAGACTCTGTTGTTCTGAAGATCTGTAAATAAATTATTTTCTACTTTTCTAAGAGAAAAGAGTTTGAAGTTGTCTAACCATAAGATCGAAAGAACCCTATATACGCTGCAACAATATAAAAATGCACAAATTATAATCAATACATAAATCAATATAAAAGAACTACCTACAAGCTTATTAATATAGTTTAATGATGTTACAAAAATCAAGTACCTTCGGCTGTGTATATAAATATAAGAATTTTAAATTTAAACATGCATTAGGAAAATTATTTATCCTTATCTACTCTTAAAAGTCTTGCTTCAAATGTGCAATAGCCGTGTATTAGTAAAAACCATGGAAACGTGATAAACGGTTTTGAAGCCAATCTTTTATTAATATGGAAAAGTGGTATACATACCACATGTTAAAATTTGAAATTCTGAGGATGGTTAGACACGTAGAAAAAGGAGCTTGATTTTTTTTTTTAATTATCAAATTGTATTAATTATATTTTAGGTAATGAATCATTTGTTTTTTTTATATTGTGTTACTGAGATGCAATATAGCGTTCGGAGCTAGTTTAGTTTATATAAGTAATGGTATGCATTTCAAAATTATCTTCTTGATAAATATACATAAAATGTCTTATTATTCCATTTTATATATTGTAGATATCCAGAGAAATTATCTAATTCTGTAAGAAAAAAATCTCATTTTCGCCGAAATTTTATAAAAGAGTTTGGGAAAAATATAAAACTATCTGTACGAATTCAGAATAAAATTTATTAGATAAATATATGTATTTATTTACTATATTGGGTAAAAATATTGAATTCAGGTTGCTTTTTAAGATTGTTCTTAAATGAAACTTCGAAGTTTGAAAAAAAGACAAAATAAATAAACATCGAATGTCTATTTTCAGTATGCAAACATAAGAACAATAACAAAAAAAGTCTATGAACATCTTTAAAGTGCGTAACTTCAGACACAATGGTAAAATCTTCTTGCGAAATCCCTTTATTCCACCTTCATCTGCCTCTTCTAAAATCTGCACACAAACAAATAAGTAAAACATGATAATGCACTCGTTCTACTCTAGTACGCGTGGGGAGCAGCCAAATTAAATGAAAAACAAATACATTCATACTTGAAAAAGTAGAAAAAATGAAATAACATAGTGTTTTTCTAAATATAAGGAGTATTTGTTTTGCTGTGAAGAACTTCAGTTAAGCCAAAGTCCTTAACGAAGTCAATTTACAATTTTAGTTTTACAAATTGAATGTTTTCTTAAAGCTTTGCATACAATAGGAATTCTGTACATTATATAAGAAGGTTGTAAAATTACATGTTAACAGATTTCAGTCATCTGTTTGTTTAACGAAGGTAATTTATTTAGTATTATACAGGTTTTCTCAAACATTAACACAGATAGTTTTAAATAAATAAAACTGTTAAATCTTCTATAATAATAAAGAGACAAGTATGTGTGTGTGTCAGCGCTGTTTTAAAGAGACCGCTGCATGTACAGTTACAAAATTTGGAGGGAAGGTACCTCTATACATGTAGTTTTGCACCTCGAAGCCCGATTTTTGATTTTTTGATTAGATTTTTTAAAATTTTTTAGGCGATTTTTAGCGCTCTTTATGTTTTGAGGCGATTTTTCCATATTACTGAAAGGAATACGGTTTCATTCTTTCCACTCAATATAGTATTTTTTTTTCTATTTTCAATAAAGTTTATTCGGAATTCTTGCGGAGATTTTTGAAAGTTTAGCGAATTCTTTCAATGCGATTTTTAGTGTTTTTTCATATTTTGCGGCTATTTTTTGACAATGATAAAAATAACATTGATTCAAACTTTCAGCCTAATGAACTAAATTTTGTCTGCTATGATTTTTCAATTTCAGTTATTTTTTATGCGATTTTCAATGCGATTTTAGATGTGATTTTTAGCGATTTTTTTATTTTTTGTGCGTTTAGCATCGATTTTTTGTCATTTTTGTCAAAATTATAGTTTTTTTGTATGCATCATGATCTTATTTATTCTTGACTTGCATGTAAGAAAAGCAAAAAACATAAAATTAACGAATGTGCAATAAAATTATTAATTAGGATAGTCACAGTAATCTATATTAATAAAGAGACAAATTCAACAAAGTTGAAAAGTGCTTATGCATTCGGTTTGTCTGGCCGTCTGGCCATATGGCTGTATGGCCGTCTGTCCACACTTTAACTCTCGTAAACATACTCGGATTGCCATGAAATTTTTGGACGTTATTTAGGTTTACCCCAACACGAACCCTATTGAAAATGAAGTTTCTACCATGATTAGTTTATTTACAGGGACAGTCAAAAGTTTTTCATTACATTACGGCCTATGGGGAAAAATTGTTTCAAATGATTTTTAACGTTGTTAACACTTTCCAAAAGTTTAAAAAGTGCTTATGCATTTAAAAAAAATCATTTTGCTTATGCATTCTGATTATGCATCTGGTTTGTCTGTCTGTCAGGCTGCGCTCTATCTCTTATAATTACCCTCGAATTGCTCTGAAATTTGTGTATGATATTGACGTTTACCCTAGAACGAACCCTATTAAAAATTAACTTTCTACTATGATTATTTTATTTACAGGGAGAGTCAAAAGTTTTCCATTACAATACAGCCTATGGAGAAATATCGTTTCAAAGGCATTTTAAAGATGTTACACTATGTCAAACATATTAAAATTTATATGCATTTAAGATGTGCTCTAAAATATGCATTCTATAACATATGCGGTGAAAATATTGCTATTATTCATTTACAGGGCCACACAAAAGAATTCCATTGGATAATGGTGAAGCGGAGAATAGTGTCCGACATGTTTTAAATATATTAAACTGTTTCGTGTATAATAAAATTGATGTATGTCACTGAGGCTTAATATAAATTATACGATACTGTCTTGCGTAATATAATGTACATTGCATTTACAGAGACATACAAAAGATTTCAAATAGTATATTCTTTCCGATGTACTGTATATGTTTCCGATGATGACTGATAGATAGAAGTAATGCATTTTAATTATGATATACGCATTTAAGTTTCACTAAATCTTTGTACATTATATGGTGTGTATAAATGTTATAGTTGATATACAGGGCTACCTAAAAGAGCTTGCCAACGTTACTGAATAGGAGCGTAAATTACTTGAAGGTGATTCTTAAATAAGGTATGCATTTTTACGCTGAATTGCATTGAATTTACAAAGAAATGTTTGCAGAGTATAGATAAAATGATATACAGGGCCACGCAAAGAATTGGATACATGGACGCCTATAAATGGTAATTTATAACGATGTGATTTAAGAAGTTTTGAGTTTGAAATAAATTTTAGCTTCTTATTGATGTGTAATAAAAGTAGAAGGTAAACTACAGGGTTGAACAAAAGTTTTCAAGCATATTTCCATTTATTATAAATTACTGAAAAAGAAATTTTAAGCTTTTTTCTTGCTAAATTAAATTTTTTATATTATATAGTATGTATATCATATGACAGATCAAATACAGGGCTGTTCAAAAGCATTGGATTACATATTTGGCTATATACCCGTATTTCCCTAATTTACGGAGTTTTGTTAAAGATTTCCTGGAGTGTTGGAAAGTGCTTCATAATCTATGCTTAACGCATGATTTTTCTCTCTTGTTTATGCTTCGAGGCGATTTTTCCATATTAGTGAAAGGAATACGGTTTCATTATTTTCACTGAATATAGTAATTTTTTTCTCTTTTCAATAAAGTTTATTCGGAATTCGTGCGGTGATTTTCGAATTTTTAGCGAATTTTTTAATGCGATTTTTAGTGTTTTTTCGCATTTTGCGTCTATTTTTTGACAATGATAAAAACAAAATTGATTCAAACGTGCAGCCTAATGAACTAAATTTCGTCTGCTATGATTTTTCTATTTCAGTGATTTTTAATGCGATTTTCAATGCGATTTTCGATGTGATTTTTAGCGATTCTTTTGATTTTTTGTGCGTTTAGCATCGATTTTTTGTCATTTTTGTCAAAACTATAATTTTTTGTATGCATCATGATCTTATCTATTCTTGAATTGCATGTAACAAAAGCAAAAAACATAAAATTAACGAATGAACAATAAAGTTATTTATTAGGATATTCACAATAATCTTCTTCTATAATAATAAAAATACAAGTACCGGGTGTCCCAAAAATGACTGATGGATTTCAAAATTCAATAACTTGCAAACGGTGACAGCTATTAAAAAAATTTTTGCAGGAGGGCTATGTACAATGTCAGGAGTTTTTTTACCGCAATTCTTGATTTTAGTTCGAATTTCAAACAACAGATGGCGCTGATGGCGGTTGGCGGCCAGTCGACGCCGAGACTTACTTCATTCAGCTTTGTCGGAAATGAAGGAGATTAAGGCTATGGAGTACGTCTCATTCTACAGTAAAGTCTTGCTCTCGGGCCCCGATTCTGGACTCATTCGATATGATTTCAATGGAATGCGTTGTTGCCATGGAAATAACAGATTGTTCGTTAGTGGAATACAGCGTTCAGAAGTGGGCATAAATTTCGCAAGCAGTATTTGAGTTTGCAGAAGATTTTCCTTTAGGAAGTTTTATTTTCCCGGATTAAATTACTTTTTATGGCACGATTTAAAGAATATTTTATGCATCATATTTTAAAACTAGATAAAGAGATTTTTTCAATTTGATGATTTTTGTTACATTCTTAAGAAATTTTAGATCTTTTAAGAAAATTCGTCAGTAGATTTTTATGAATGTTCAAAAAATAATCATGAAAACTGTTGATAGTACATTATTGTGTAAAATAACTACCAAAAAAAAAATATTATAAGTTGCCTTGTTTAGCCCTTTTCAATAGGATTAGTCTATCGTTGCAAACCCTCTGACAGTCTTGCAAAAGGGCAAAATTGTAATGTTGTTTTCTCAGCATTTTGCTTTAATTGCTAAAAAAATAGGATTCTTTCAAAATTATAGAAAAATCTTATTTACGAATATGAATGTTATCCTTCAATGTGTTATTCATTGCACAATATATTAAAAATCCATTAAATCAACTGAGTTATGTCATGTTATTTATTGCTTGCATTGCAGTGAAACCTGGAGCTTAGGGAACGTCTATAGACGGGCTTGTCAGTGAGAGGGTTAAATAGAAAAAAATAAAATAAATGTGAGTTAATTAAAATTTATTTTCCCGGATTAAATTACTTTTTATGGCATGATTTAAGGAATATTTTAGGCACCGCATTTTAAAACTAAACTATTAAAAATTTGAAACTTTTGCTGCATCGTCACTAGCTGTCACCGTTTGCAAGTTATTGAATTTTAAAATCCATCAGTCATTTTTGGGACACCCGGTATGTGTGTGTGTCAGCGCTGTTCTGAAGAGACCGCTGCATGTAGAGTTACAAAATTTGGAGGGAAGGTACCCCTATACATGTAGTTTTGCACCTAGAAGCCCGATTTTTGATTTTTTAATTGGAATTTTTTAATTTAATTTTTTAGGCGATTTTTATCGCTCTTTTTATGTTTCGGGGCGATTTTCCCATATTAGTGAAAGGAATACGGTTTCATTCTTTTCATTCAATGTTGTAAATTTCTTTCTCTTTTCAATAAAGTTTATTCGGAATTCGTGCGATGATTTTTGAGGTTTTAGCGAATGTTTTTAAATCGAGATTTTTAGTTTTTTTTCGCATTTTGCGGCTATTTTTTGACAATGATAAAAACAAATTGATTCAAGCTTTCAGCCTAATGAATTAAATTTTGTCTGCTATGATTTTTCAATTTCAGTGATTTTTAAGGCGATTTTCAGTGCGATTTTCGGTGTGATTTCGCGATTTTTTTGTGCGTTTAGCATCGATTTTTTGTCATTTTTTGCATGTATCACGATCTTAAGCAAAATACATTAAATTAACGAATGAGCAATAAAATCATTAATTAGGATATTCACAGTAATCTATAATAATAAAGAGACAAGTATGTGTGTGTGTCAGTGCTGTTCTGAAGTGACCGCTGCATATAGAGTTACAAAATTTGCAGGGATGCTATACATGTAGATTTGCACCTCGACGCCCGATTTTAGATTTTTCGATTTAATTTTTTAGGCGATTTTTAGCGCTCTTTTTATGTTTCAAGGCAATTTTTCCATATTAGTGAAAGGAATTCTTTTGAGTGAAAAGTTTCATTCTTTTCACCGAATATAATATTTTTTTTCTCTTTTCAATAAAGTTTATTCGGAATTCGTGCTGCGATTTTTGGAACTTTTAACGAACATTTTATTTCGATTTTTAGTATTTCTTCACATTTTGAGGCTATTTTTTTAGAATCATAAAAATGAATTTGCTTCAAAGACTAATTAACTAAATTTTGTCTGGTATGATTTTTCAATTTCAATGATTATTTTTCATTGCGATTTTCAGTACGGTTATCGATGTGGTTTTTAACGATTTTTTATGGGTTTAGCATCGGTTTTTTGTCAATTTTGTCATTATTACAGATTTTCATGGATTTTTTTACACATCATGGTCTTATTTATTTTTAAATTGCATGTAAAAAAAAAGGGCAAAAACGAGAAAACTAATGAAATAGCAGTAAAGGAATTATTTTGAATTTCAGCAGTAACCTACACTAATAAAATAACTAAACGCACTGTCTGTGTGCATGTATGTTTTTGTGCAATGGATAGCAAAATCTACAGCACTTACGCGGCTCAAAACTTTCTTGAAAGTGCCCCAAAGTCTCTCTTGATGTATCTGACATTGAGATTTAAAAAAATCCAATTATTATTTGAATAGTTCCTCTCCCGTTTTTCACTGCAGTCTTTTTGAACATTTTTACCGCTAAATATTATTTGTTCATTTTTTAAACCAATTTTTCACACAGTCAGTGGCCGTGTATTTCAGACAACGTAATTTCACATATTTCGAGTTAGAGATAAAATCACAAATTTCATGTTCCTTTAATATTATTATCTCGGAACCGTGCAACGCCGGGCAGGTCAGCTAGTTTTATAATAAAATAATTAGGTTGAAATTAATTATGAAATATCACCAATATAAATATCCTCCAGAGTATTTTTTTTTTTTTTTAAAGAATTAAGCAAATACTGTTGTATAACACTTATATGTAAACATACAAAATTTGAAAATTAAATGTAAATTTCACTAATGTTAATGTAATGTAGCGAAAAAGTAGTCTAGTTTTGTAATATAGAACTATTTCTAAAAAAAGGTCTAAATAACTGTTGTTTTAAAAATTAACAATTCGAAAAAAGTGTAGATAAAAATAATATTATATGCGCAATTTCACTTAAAATAAAAACAAAAAAATCATGTATTGTTTATAATATTAGTTTTGAACTCTAAGCATAAATTAGATAAAATCTTCTTTACGCATCATAAATTATATTTGTTAAACACTCAATATGTAAAATAATATATGTAAGTACATATTAACACTCGATTACTCTAGTACTATGCAAGATGTACAGTAACTTTTTTTTGTCCGGAAAGGCGTTTTTGGAGTTAAGGAATGCTTCCTCAACTATCTTCTTAATACTCGATGGGCTGAATATGAATATAAAGTATATGAATATGGAAATTACATTGTGTATCTCGACCTGTATATGACGACAGCAGTAACCAAAGTTTCTTGCGAATGATTAATAAAAAGTCAAAAGTTTACAAAACATCATGCATTGCCGAAATCATAAAAATGCATTGTATACTTTTTAGTGATTTTATTTCTATAATTTATTCTATAATTGTAACGAATGAGAATAGCGTAGTTAGAACATTTTTTAAAGCTTATTATAGGGGTCCATTGATGTCTGAAATAAAAACAATAAAAGTTTGGAAGCGCTCAGTTGTAAATTTTTCTTGTTTCCATTTATTTCATATAGGCCAGTAGCAGTATTAAAAAATTCTGTGTGGATTAAAATCTGGCAGAGAAGTGAGGTCAATCGCCAGATTTACGTTTTTATAGACATATGATCTATACATTTTAATGAATTACTAATATATTACAATTATTAAGCTTTTCTTTAAATTTCAACCAATATTAGTATCTTTATATTAAATGCGTTGTGAATGAGGATCATTCAGTAATAGGGGAAATTCTGTGGTACGAAAAAATGACGCAGTGATTTCATCTCAGTAATGATGGTACCAAATGTTGGGAAATCAAATTTTCTTTTTTATAAATGAAATAAATTTCACATACTCCAAAATATCTGTAAATTTATACAGGAAAGTATTTTAATTTAAAAATCATACATATGTTCCCCTTGTTTAATTGCATTTTGGAGTTTTGGATAATTCTTTTCATGGCATAAAGTTCGAGCAAATTCACTATTTTCACACAATAACTAAGCGCTTTTTATACCATATCTTATTCCTTTGGTCTTTACAGTTCTCTACAAGAATACAGAAATGCATATTTAATTTTATTTTTGAAATGCAAAGTATGTAAAAAAAAGTCCATAATTTTGAAGTTTCATATAAAGTGAATAAAGTTCCACAGTGCCTCCCGTCTTTCTTAACAAAAAATGCAAAATGAACTTTCTAAAACTATATATCAAGTGACTGAATGCGATTTTGTGAGAAACAACGGTTTGAACATAGATATTGGGAATATTAATTGAAATTCAGTAACTGTGTTTTAGATTGTTTCAAATTATGCAGTGGAATTTTTTTTCAAAACTCTAATTATTATAACAGTGCAAATTCCAATTAGTCCTATATAAGGTGTGACTAAAAAGTGAAGAGTTTTATTAAATGAGAGACTGAAGAAATGTGTTTTTTAATAAATTGTTATTTAGTGATTTTCAACTTTCCCACTTTCGTTTTCAATTTATTTTAAAAGTAGTATTGATTTTTATTCTAACTAAAATGCATTCAATTTTTTAATCAAGTTTTTCCTGTATGCATACATGGAAAGTTTAATCTACTGCAAAATCTACTTCATCAGTCAGAGTTTTCAAAGTTTACTGATTTTTTATTAAACTAGAGAACATTTTATTGAATAAAATTTAAATAATCCTGTAGCGTAATGTATATAGATTCCAAAATTATGATTCACAATAAAAAGTAACTTCTCATTGTTAGTTTATTATACAGGCTACCGTTACAGTTAATTGTTTCAATTGATTTACGTTTTAAAGTTTTAATTGATACATTAATGTAGACATTTACTTATGTGGATTTTATGCGTATTTTCAATTTTACCTTATTGATGAAAGAAAAAATCTCGTAAGATAAAGGTGAATAAATAAGAATAAAAAAATCCCTTTATTCGTATTTATTCACCTAAGAATAAATAAGGTGAATTGATTTATTCACCTTATGTAGCCAGATATGTATTATATTACTTCTGTACTTTCCTGTATTTGATCTGTAGATTGATATATATATATATATATATACTATATAACGGAGAAATTTAGTTTCGCAAGAAAATGTCTAGAAGGTTAAAATTTCCCTTTCAGCAATTTATACTGATAGATGTAAACATATTTGAATATTGATCAGCCCTGTAGTTTACCGTCTACCTTTATTACATGTCAGTATTAAGCTAAAATTTATTTTATTCTAAAACACTCATAAAAACTACAGAAATTACATTCTTAGAAATTATCATTCATACGCCTCATGTATCCAATTCCTTGCGTTGCTCTCTCTTTCATTTTATCTATATTCTGCAAACATTTTTTATTAAATTGAATAATGTTCAGCATAAAAATGCATAAAATATTTAAAAACTACCTTTAAGGTATTTACGCTCATATTCAGTAACGTTTGCGAGATCTTTTAGATAGCCCTGTATATCAACTATTGTTTTTATACACACCATATAATGTGCATAGGTTTAGTGAAATTATAATTAATTAAATTGTATTTCATACATCCATCAACCATCATCGGATAGAAATACAGCATTTCGGAAAGAATATACTATTTGAAATCTTTTGTATGTCCCTGTAAATGCTATGTACTTAGCGACATATATCAATTTTATTATATATGAAATAGTTTTAATAAAATTAAAATATGTCGCACACAATTCCCCCATTACCATTATGTAATGGAATTCTTTTGTGTGGTCCTATAAATGAATAATAGCTACTTTTCACCGCATATTTTACAGAATGAACATTTTAGTGCACGTCGTAAATGTATATAAATTTTAATATGTTTGACTGAGTGTATATCTTTAAGTTTCATTTGAAGCGATTTTTTTCCCCTAGGCCATAATGTAACAGTCAACTTTTGACTAACCCTGCAAATAAACTAATCATGTTAAAAACTTCATTTGACATAGAGTTCGTGCTAGGGTAATCGTCAGTAATGTCCAAAAATTTCTGGGAAATCCGAGTGTATTTACAGGGGCGAGAGCGTGGCCAGACGTACAGACAAACTGAATGCATAAGCACTTTTCAACTTTGTTGGAAAATGTTGAATATGAGTATATTTATGATCGAAATCTTTATTTGCGATTAGAAAATAGTAATAATAATAATAATAGTAATAAAAAATATTTTTTAACTTGGCTTTTAAATAAAGTAAATAAAATAAATAAAACAGGCTTTAATTGATAAAAGCTGACACGGACTATAGTTTTTAAAGTTCAAAAATGGCTGTGCAAATCAAAAAAAAAAAAAAAAAAAAAAAAAAAAAAAAAAAAAAAAAAAACTGGAAAACAGGAATTACGGCATTATACATAGATTTAACATAAAAACTGACTATTTTATATAAAAATTGACTATAAATAATACTAAAAGATTATATGATTGACTACATTTTGCAATGACGTTGCTAACAATAAATACGATAATTAATTAATTATAAAAAATTACGTATATTAGTAAGTACATTTACTTAAAAAATATATTATTTCCACTTTTTTTTTTGAGGGTCCATGCTTTTTACCAACATCTACAAAGTAGAAAATAGACGTATGAGATTAGTGGGTGTTTTTATTACAACTAATATTATAAAATAAAAGTTCTTTAAATAGTAAATATTTGATACCTTGCGGCATGACTATTTCTCCTTCCTTTGAATCCACTGGTTCACTGGGTATTTTGTAATAGCAAATGAACATTTTAATCACAGATATGCTCATTTTTATTTATTTTTTCGTTATGAGAGAAACTAGAACGTAAAAGTATCAGGGCTGAACAAAAGTATTCAGTTATGTTTTAATCTATTTGTATAAATTGCTGAAAGAGAAATTTCTACCTGCTAGGCATTTTCTTGCGAAAATAAATTTTCCCATTATATAGTATATATATGTATTATATATGTATATATATATATATATGTGTGTGTGTGTGTGTTTGTGTGTGTGTGCATCTGTATGTATGTGTGTGTGTGTATGTATATATATCAACCGACATATCATATACAGGGCAGTACAAAATTATTGGAATACATATTTGGCTACATACATTAACCTTATTTCCTTAAATGACGAAGTTTTGATTTCATGAAGTATTGGAAAGTGCTTCATAATCTATGCTTAACGCATGATTTTTTTTGTTGTTAATTATGTTTTAGTTGTGAAGGAGACAAAGAACATCTGATTTATAAAATATAGTCAATAATATTATATTCAGTATTATTAAGCGGTGAAAATTTGTGTAGATTTGTTGTTATTAAAGTTTCATCAACGTAGAGCGCCGTAATTACCGTTTTTCAGAATTATGTGGTTTTCACACCTATTTTTGCGGCACTGTCACGTCTAAATCATTGATCAGAGAAAAAACTTTATACACATAAAATGTAAGAAATATTTTCCTCTTTAATTTATGTTCTGGGGACTTTTATGTGAAATGCATAATTTTAAAGTTATTTAGAAAAAACAAAAAAAGTCACGTTTTTTGTCAAAAAAGTGTTTCCGGGAATGATTTTTGTTGGATAACTTCAGATTCGTATTCAGTGACCCCAAAAACATAAAGGCACCAAATATCAAAACTACAATAAAACTTGAAATTATTTTCGACCAAATTCCCGAACTATTACATATAGAAGTATTATTATCAAGTATTCAATGAAGTCTTCACAAATGCTTGATATGCGGTGCTTTTGTTATATGGTATTGTTGCAGCGTATATGGGGTTCTTTTGATCTTATGGTTAGACAACTTCAAACTCTTGCTTATAGAAAAGTAGAAAATAATTTATTTACAGAACTTCAGAACAACAGAGTCTTCGAAACTCACAAATATTTCTAGATATTCAAAAATAATTGCTCAAATCTATCGTATAAGTGCAGATATAGGTTCCAGAGACTCTTTATACAACGTCTCAACACTAAATCACATTCAAAATAACGTAAATAAGACTCAAGCAAACTTGCTTAACAAACGCGTTGTTCACTCAATGACTGACTGGTAAATAATAACAACAACAGCTCGTATCGCTCTCCTTATATAGGCTCGCAGCAGGTGCTGGAAATTTCTAGAACCATCTCGAAAAAAACTGGAAAACCACGGAACAACATTCAATGTATCAGCATATCTAAAGGGGGGGTTACCATAAATAGGGAAGGGTTACCATCGCCAACAATCGCCAAGTTTGTCGCCAACTTGGCGATATATCGTCAAATTTGGCGACCAAAATTAGTCGCCAAAAGTGACGCCAACTTGGCGATATCTCTAATATTTCGCAAAGCTGCCATAGACATTCACTGAAAATAATAGACAAGTTTGCTTGATAACAGAGACAATGTAACAAAAACTAATATTAGTAAAGGAATGGAGCTTAATAAGATTATTTACATTATTTTACAGTACAAACACTAACCATTTACAAAATTCGTAACAGTATGCATCACGATCCATCCAACCTGATCTACGGAACGGTTAAAACCTTTTTAAAACAACAATTTGTAGATCATGAGAAAAGGAAAGTAATTTTTCAATAAAAAAATTTTATTTTGAAATTTTATTTGGACTGAAGCATTTTACGCAGAATATGTATTCCACAGAACAGTATGCCGGAAATTGCACGTCAATCATAGTAAATGCGGTGCGTTCGTACTGTAATGAAGTTTTTAAAATATTCAGATCTTGGTATAATAGTACACTGTATTTTGGATACAACGTAGTAGTCGAAATCTTTTGTGTGTCCCTGTAAATACTATCTGCTTTTTATTACACAGGAAATAAATTGTAGTAATCCTCAGTATTGTAGTAATACATTGGAGTTGTATTTTATATACATTGGAGATAATTGTAGTAATACATCAATTTCTTAAGATGTTAAATAGTTTAATACAATTAAAACGCGCTTCAAGCAATGTTTATCCTGTACCATTATGTAATGGAATACTTTTGTGTGGTCCAGTAAATGAATAAAATTTATTCTTCGACACCACAAGTAGTACAGAATGCATATAATATTATATACTTCAAAGCTGCATACCAATTTTATTATGTTCGAAAGAATGTAACTCCATTAAAAAGAAATTGAAACTTTTTTTCCAATTGCCCGTAATATAAAGGATTACTTTTGATTGACCCTGTATTTAAAATATACATCTGATTTTCATAAAATGTCAAATGACTCGACATAATTATGTAATAAATATATATTTTAAATTTCAAACGATTTGGTTGGGTAGTTTTTGCGTTGTTATATGCGGATAGACGGACAGAACGACAACTATAGGTGCTACGTACTTACGTAATTACGAACGCATCTAAAAGCTACAAGCAAAGCATAATGAACTTTTGTGAGAAGTACATTCAAAACATTATTATGATATTTCTACATATAAGTATATTTTTAATAAATACACTGATTCTATTTTGCGTATTAAACCTTCAAAGTTGGTGCATTCATTTTGACATATGCTGTATATATTAATTCTAGCAGCATCAATGTTTGTAATAATTAATCATTTGTACCAGGCTGTGTAAGATTAAGTATTGCATTTTTAAAAGGGGAGAATTATATAACAAAATCCGTTTTCACCACTTTTCATTTTGGAGTACAAAGATATATGTTCAATGCATATCGAAAATGCACAATCCAAATTATTTTGAAGATTCAGACAAAGAATAGCAGAAAATTTAATGGAAGTAAAACTAGTTTTCACTAATAGAATTGCCATGTTTTCCTGATACGTAACACGCTGTCTTTCACTTGTATTATTTATTATTAGATGACCCGCCTGGCGTTGCCCGGGTCCGTATTAACAATATTAAACGAACTTGAAATTTGTATGATTTTATCATTAAATCGAAACATGCTGAAATGCATTGTCTGAAATACGTGGCCACTGACTGCGTGAAAAATCTGTTTAAAAAACAGCTAATGTTAAGCTCTAAAAAGACTCAAAATGAGCGATGAGAAACGCGGGAGGGAATATGTATCCAACGACTGCGTGATTTTCGTGTTAAAGTGTTGATATTTATCAAAAATCACTATTAAGTCACGTAACTAATTATTTTTTTTTTTCACATAGAAATCCCAAGTGAAATATTTTGAATTTCAAACTAATTATATTACTCTTAAATCCGACTATACCATGATTGAAATCGATACTCGCTGGTAGCTAAAATGTTGGTATGTAGTATTATAATTTCAGAGCCATTTAACAAAAGTAAGTGTTATTTTTAATCAAATCATGCGTGATGTTCACCCTATGGATAAATTCCTAACCGTAAACTTTTGTACCGTAACCATAACCTGCCTGTAACTTAACTTTGACTTAACAGTACCTTACCGTAAATTAAATATAACATAAATGTAACTTAGCCTTCACTTTATTGTAACATATCCTTATTCTAACCATAACATAAATGCAATTTAATTTTAACCTAACTTTAACTTAACCGTGACCTGGAATTAAATATCATACTTACATCATATTAAATATCATCTTACCATAATGTAATTGCAACCTAAATGTTACCAAACCATATATTGGTTTCATGTCCATGGAAATTATTTTGTCTTGTTCGAATCTGGTTATGATTCATTAGAACATTTTTGTCGGGTTCAGATTTCGTTCGGTTCAGATTTTAGATATTTTTTTATATTGAGTTTTAATGTTCGGGTCGTATTCATTTCCATGGATATTATTTTGCCTTGCTCAAATACAGTTATGGTTCTTTGGAATATTTTTGTCGGGAACACATTTGTTTCAATTCAGATTTCGGCTGTTTCTTCAAATGGAATTTTTGGGTTCTTGCGTGTTCACGGAAATTATGCTACCTTGTTCGAATAAGAGTATGCTTCACTGGAATATTTTTTTTCAAGTTCAGATTTGGTTCAGTTCAGATTTCATGATTTTTTCAAAGAAATTTTTTAGGTTCAGATTCGGTTCATGTGAATGGAAATTTTTCGTCTTATTCAGATCCGGTTACGATTCTTTGGAATATTTTTTATCAGGTTCAGATTTGGTTTGATTCAAATTTCTGGTATTTTTTCAAATAGAATTTTTAGGTTCGGATCTCGTTCATGTCCACGGAATTTATTTTGTCATACTTGAATCCAGCTATGATTCTTTCGAATATTTTGGTCGAATTTAGATGTGGTTTGGCTCAAATTTCAGTTTTTTTTCAAATCGAATGTTTTCGGTTCGAGTTGGGTTTATGTCCATAGAAATTATTTCGTCTTGCTTGGATTGGGTTATAGTTCTTTGGAATATTTTTGTCAGGTCGAGATTTGGTTCAATTCAGATTTCGAATTTTTTCTTCAGATATAACTATTGAGTTCGTGTCTTCTTGCATGTTCACGGAAATAATTCTGTCTTATTCGAATAAGGACATGCTTCACTGGAATATTTTTGCCAAGTTTAGATTTCGTTCAGTTCGCGATTTTTTCAAAGGAATTTTTTGAGTTCGGATTGTGTTCATGTCCATGGAAATATTTTGTCTTGTTTCGATCCGGTTGCGTTTCTTTGAAATCGTTTTGTCAGATTCAGATTTGGTTCGATTCAAATTTCAGGTTTTTTTTTGAATGGGAGTTTTAGGTTCGCATCGGGTTCATGTCCACGGAAATTAATTTGTCTTACTCGAATCCGGTTATGGTTCTTTCGAATACTTTGGTCGGATTTAGATGTGGTTTGGGTCAAAGTTCAGGGTTTTTCAAAGGGAGGTTTTTAGGTTTGAGTCGGGTTTATGACCATGGAAAGTATTTTGTCTTACTGGCATCGGGTTATAGTTCTCTGGAATATTTTTATCGGTTTCAGATTTCGTTCGAGTCATATTTCGGGTTTTTTTAAAGAAAATATTTAAGTTCGGGTAAGGTTTCATGCCCACGAAAATTATTTTTCCTTGTTTGAATCGGGTTATGCTTCATTTGAACATTTTTGCGGGATTCAGATTTGGTTCGGGTCAGTTATCAAATCCATAGTTTTTTTCCAAACAGAATTTTTAGGTCAGGGTGGGGTTTATACTCACTGAAATTTTGTGTATCACGGATCGGAGTGTGGTCTGTTTTGTTTCTGGTTGGGATCGGGTTATGTTTAAATTAGTCTAAACATTAAGGTTATAATCAGCCTTGCTATTTCTGATAGATAATTTACTTTGCTATTCGATAATTTATTATGGTGAATGAATCGTTTGCGGGTACAAACAATTGTACGCCAAACAGCTATTTTATTTTTGTTTTAAAAACAAATTAAAGCCATATTACAGTTTTAAATTGAATATAACACAT
Organism: Maratus speculifer; assembly: GCA_964019185.1. Classification (NCBI taxonomy): domain Eukaryota; kingdom Metazoa; phylum Arthropoda; class Arachnida; order Araneae; family Salticidae; genus Maratus; species Maratus speculifer. The sequence continues at coordinate 270,419,894 of OZ025289.1, read as the reverse complement.
TTAAATTTAATCAATGATTAAAAAAATAAACTCATAGAAAAGTGTTGAGTAATTTTTTTACTGAAACACAGCTAATAACTCATACATTCTAATGTTCAAAATGCCAAAAATATGCGTACAACCATATAGTAAAAAGAAATTAATAGAGTGGCAGTATAATGTCTTGGGGTGACGCAAAAAATGGAACTCTAAAATCCGCTACATTAAGTCCAAATAAGCACCAACAAAACCACGTGCTTTGAAACTTCGATCAATTCAAACTGGTTTAAACCAGTATTTCTTTGTTTTTGTTTTTTACCTTTTAAACTGATATTGAATAGATGACTAAAATTTCGTTAAAAAAAACGTTTTGTGCCATTTTTTGCCTGTAATACACGATCAGAATGCATGAAATATACGATTAGATCAATCATAGGCAAGAATTATTTGATTATTTTTATCATATAACTTTGAAATATCAATATAGAAGCATCATTTAAGACTTTGCTTGAAAAATCAACATTCTTTCCTTAATGTCTTAAAATCGTCTGCACTCTGAAATCTAGAATTTAGATTAATATTATTATTTAAGCGTTCATGCATGATTTTAAAAGGATCTTTTCATCACTATATTTTATATATTGACATGAAATTATTAATATGTTGTTAAATCATAAACATTTTTCATCTACGTTATAAAGTATTAAAAATTTCTAAAAAAAAAAGAGAAAACTTTTAGTAATACAATTTTTTACTTCGAATCATATGTTTTCAATATTTTATTTAATTTTGTTTTGACATTTAATTATTTTTAATTTTCCAATTTCAATTATTTTAAAAGCAAACATTTATTTTAATAAATAATATAATAGAAAAAACCATTTAAAAAAATTACTATTTTTAAATGCACTATTTCTAAAATATGCTTCAGCTGTAATTCATTTCTTCCAATCCGTCTTATTAATACAAAATTCCTTCCTCGTGCTTTATTTTGAGACATTTAAATTTCAGCGATAAATGGTTTCATATAGCAAACCTTTTTTCTTTCGGTTTACTTCGCCACCACCTATCTTTTTCCTCCATGGCGTACAGCAGCTGTGATTAAAAAATAATCCTCATTTAAACTGATAGTTTGCCAGTCTATGAATTTTAAAGGTCAGTCCCAGCTTTTTAAATTATTTCTGCGAAAATTTTATGCAACCAACCAACCATAAGAGAATGAAAGGGAAAAAGCTAAAAAAAGCGATTTTTTATGAGAGTGAAGTTTGGAATTTAATTAATTACTCAGTTAATAAATAGAATTTTGAAATTCTGAGCGTCAGGTGCATCAGGAGAGATATTGGGCTACTCTCAGAAAAATTTTGAGCTTCGTACGTACCGTAGTTTTCGCTTACTATCGCAGACCCAAACACACAGAGCGATTTGTTATTTTATTAATATAGATGACTAGTAGGACTTTAATAGGTTTATACCGAAGATGTACAAAAATCTTTCCTTATGTTTTCGTAGTCTTACATATCTATGCTTATATAGATCATTAAATGAGATATAATGACGTAAACGAATCTTAAGTTTATGTAATGACAGCAACAAATTAGAACATTAAGGCTGATTTGAGTTTGGCATTTCCAGTTGTATTAAAGTAATGATATATTTCATGTTTAATATGGAATTGCAGCAAAGTTTTATGTACGACGTAGTTCTCTTTAATAGCACAGCTTTTACAATATTTTATCAATAGTTACCACTAATGAGGAAGATTAAGTATTTTCTATTAGTATTTTTAACTCTACAGTATTTCATTTTTTACAGTAATTTCTCCTACAATATTATTAATTTTTCTTAGTTGGGTTAGAGCGTATTTCACCAGATCCTTTGAAAGAATAAAATACAATGCTTGTGCTCAGTTTTAATGTTATTATCATAAATATTTGACAAACAAATGATGCTTCTAAACATACCGGCCATTTCATTTCTGTAGAAAGATTTACATCTTTTGAGAAGAGAATTGGATAAATTTAGCTTATAAAATTTTCCGATGTCAGTTTTCCTGATTGGGTCAGCTATCGTTGAGATTCTAGTTTCAATAAGAAAGGATATGTTGATGGTGGAGCGTTCCCTATTTTGCAAGATCCTACATTTCAAAGATGTCTTCTGTTGCATCTTTAAGTAAATACAAACTTTATGTTTTATTGTATAATTATTGTAATACTTTTTTTATTTGAAATTCCGTAACTAATGGTAAAATTTTCAAATGAAATGAATAAAGCAAATATGCTTTAAAGAAATTCAAATAAATCCTTGTATTCTTAAATACAACATGCATTATTCTTTCAATATGAATTAATTTTATCAGTGAAATATTTAAAAGATAATTTTACCTCTTAATTTTACTTTTCATACGACAGCACTTATAGTAAACAAGTCGGAAACTGCACTTGAAATGTAGCAAATGAAGTGCGTTTGTACTACAAAGAAGTTTTAAAAATATTCAGATCTTGGTGTAACAATATACACTCCATGTACAGTATACTATATAAAATCTTTCGAATGTCTCTGTAAATAGAATCTGCTTTCTGTTATAGAGAAAGCAACTTGTAACAAACTTCAGCAACGATATGTGAAATAATGAATGAAATGTGAAATAGTTTTTTTATAAGTGAAATGCACCCCAAACAATGTTTTCCCCTATACAATTATGCAATGCAATACTTTTGTGCGGCCTTGTCAATGAATAACAAATATTGTTTGCACCGATATTTTTGCATAATTTATAGATGCATACCAATTCATTATGTTCGATAGAGTGCAACATCATTAAAATATACTTGAAAGTATTTTTCTCCGTTGGCCATAATATAACAGAATACTTTTGATTGTCCCTATTATTAAACTATATGTATCATATATTCATAAAATTGAAAGATTTAGGCAAAATTATGCAACAATTATAGTGTTACGAATTTTGTAAATAGTCAGTGTTTGTACACTAAAATAATGTAAATAATCTTGTTAAGCTCCATTCCTTTGTTAATATTAGTTTTTGTTACATTGTCTCTGTTATCAAGCAAACCTGCCTATTATTTTTCAGTGAATGTCTACGGTAGTTTGGCGAAATATTACAGTTATCGCCAAGTTGGTGTCTCTCTTGACGACTAATTGTGATCGCCAAATTTGGCGATATATCGCCAAGTTGGCAACAAACTGGGCGATTGTTGGCGATGGTAACCCTTCTCTCTCTATGGTAACCCCCCTCCTTATAGGTATACTGATACATTGAATGTTATTCCGTGGTTTTCTGGATTTTTCTAGAAGCTTGTGGAAATTTCCAGTGCATGCCGTGAGCCTACATATAGGAGAGTGATGCGAGCTGGTTGTTGTTATTATTTGTCAGTCAGTCATTGAGTGAGGTACTAAACGATTATCTAAGCAGGTTTGCTTGAGTAATATGATTTATCTGAACTGTTTTGAATAGGATATAGTGTATTTCTGAAAATCTGGTGATATTTGTGAGTTCCGATGACTCTGTCGCTGTGAAGTTTTGTAAATAAATTATTCTTTATTTTTTTAAGAGACTAGATTTTGATTTGACCAACCATAAGATCAGAAGAACCCTATATACGCTACAATATTTTTTAAATGTCATTCATTCACTGCCATCAATTTTTAAATGGAAAATCATATTTCCATTCATAAAAATCTAAATCCACAGCGATAAACATGAATATTACATAGATTTCCAAAAGCGATCAATCATGAAATTTCGTTTAGAAAGAGAAAGCTGATTCTAAAAAATAAAAGTTATGTTTCAATTTCTGTATAATAAAAAAAATAGAAAAACCGAATTTTATATTATTGTATGCGAAATAAATCGTAAAATTTTATGACGGAATTTAAAACATTAAAACATTTATCTGAAAGATATAGTTAATTTAGCTAATTATAGTTTATAGCAATAATTTTTAAAACGTATTTAGTGTCGTATTTAAGAAACTGACATCATATCAATCGTCTGTTACTCAATCTAGCAAATGGTTTTTATTATTATTATTATTGACTTTTTCCTAAATTGTTTTCTTGAAATTGAAGCGCCTGTATTAAAATCGATTTTTTTAACTTCAAAAGCATTTAAATAAATATCATATTTCATTTTAACGCACGTTTTGTTATAGATTTTATGTATATTTATATGAAAAATAATTATTTTCTATTTACAATGACGTCGATTTCAAAATTGCAAGAATTTAACCAGGCACCTGAATTTTTATTGACAAATGAAAACAAATATATGCAATGTCGTTATTTTTTAAAAAAATTATTGTATCATTTTTTATTATTTGGCAACAAGAAGCAAATGATTAAATTAGAAAATTTAAATAGGGCTATTTCTACAATGTTAGGTAGCTTTCATTACAAAAAGTAAAAAGCTACCTATTGCAGCCGTCCGGAGGAAAGCACTTCCAGAAAATTTTGGTATATTTTCACCGATCATGACCCCCAGACCCCAAAACCACCCTCCGTTCAAATGTTGACATATATATATATATATATATATAACCATATATATATATATATATAACCATATATATATATATATCTGATTTTTGTCATGCGATAACTAACTTATTTATGAACCGATTTGAACCGATTTGAACCGATCACCATTTTGTTTCAAAATGGTGGCCATTTTAATTTTTTTTAAAAATTTAAAATTTAAAATTAAGTACGAAAAATTCAAGATTTGAAAAATATTTTTCTTTCATGTGTTAGAACTTAAAACAACGATTCCAGAACACTTTTTATTTTGTCTATATCTTACAAAATGATTGAGTTATAGCACTTTGAATTTTTCTTATGGCTGACATTTTGAAACGATCTGATTTTTGTCACGTGAGAACACGCGTATTTATGAACCGATTTCAATGAAACTTGGTATATACATAGTACATACAAATGTCTCGACTTAGTTCGTTGGGCAGCATCATCCACCATTTTGTTTCAAAATGGTGGCTATTTTAAATTTTTTTAAAAATTTAAAATTTTAAAATTAAATGCTAAAAAATTAAAAGTTGAAAAATATTTTTCTTTTACGTGTTAGAACTTAAAACAACGATTCCAGAACACTTTTTGTTTTGTCTATATCTTAAAAAATGATTGAGTTATAGCACTTTGAATTTTGCTTATGGCTGACATTTTGAAACGGTCTGATCTGAACGATCCACAATGTTGCTTTAAAATTGCATACACTTTATTATATCGTGGGATTTGGTGACTCTCTAAATCGCTTAAAATAAAACCAGGTTGAATAAAAGATGACTAATTTCTAAAAATTCCTATAAATATTTAGTCTTGACAAAAACTAGTATTCAATCTTATAAAATCACTAATTTGAGCTTAGTATTTTTGAACAATGTAACTTACTTTAAAATAAATAAGTAAATATGTAAGTATATGAAAGCTACCTCTTCCTCCCGGCATTGCCGGTAGGACTTTTAAAATATACAAAGGTAAAAAAACAGAATAGGGGTCAGATGATTTTTACTTACCCATCATACGTAGTATAGGGTAAGTCTTGCAATCGTTTTGAAAATCGAAAAATTTTTTTTGACGGATTTACACGTTTTAGATAGTGGAGATTCCGAAAAACATATTTTTAGAAAAAAAATTTTGCCGTCCGTCTGTCTGTCTGTCTGTCTGTCTGTCTGTAAACGCTCTATCTCCCGAACAAATTGAGATAGCGACTTGAAATTTTGTATGTAGTTAGTATGTAAGAATGGGACGAACCCTATTTAATATCAGCAACCTCGATTATCCGGAACTATTTTTTTCGGACTCTCGAAAAATTCGTTCTGATGAAAGGTATATAAAAATTTTCGAATTTGTTTGTTCTAAGGAATGGACGTAAAAGGCAATAAAATAACACATATTTTGCATATAGAACGAAGTCGATCGGATTATTAGTTGCCGAGATATTTGTAATCTTATTTTCCACATTCTTCGATTTTTCATGACCCTGTATTTCATTCAAATTTCAATTCAGAAGTATATTTTAATTGGAAATGAGACGCTTCATCTGACGCAGTTAATTGTTAGTTAATAGAATTATTATTTTTGGAGTTATAAGGATGTTTCTTTTACGCAGTTCGGTACTACTTGAGAAGTTTGGCGTTTTATATAGTTTGTCGAAATTGGTACATCAGCAGATCTTTAATGTAGCATTACTATGTATATTAACAATATTTAAATTTTGTTTATGAATTGCATTGCATTGTATAAATAGTTTTCACATGTTTTATTTTCATATACATATCCATGATGGGTAAGTATTACGGTGGCCCCCAACGACTAGTTTTCTATTTAGTTGATCAGAAATTAAAGTTGATCCCTTCCTTAACTTATCAGTACCTTAACTTCAATATACTTATTCGAACACTTGACTGACTAGATCTTTGCCAATCAGATTCTAGATTAAATTGTACTCCGACTCAAAGATTAAAGTTGGTAGCTGAAAACTTGCCAAGTCGCTCTATTGAATAACAAGTAACATAAGAAATCATTTTAAGCAATTGAATAATATTATACATGACAGGAGTTATGATTTAAGGAGCTCCGAAAGAACTTGGTTTGCAGTTAGATCTCACTTCTTTTATTAGCAAAACCTTTAACTAACTTGGCATTCTTTCACATTCATGTTTTTGACAGGATATTATTATTTTTTGTCAAATCACTTCTTTTATGACCGAAACCTTTAACGAACTTGGCATTTTTTCACACTCGTGTTTTTGATAGGATATCATTATTTTTTGTCAACCATGTAGGTATTTGTTTCTTTTTTGAAGTAAATAGGTTAAATTAGTTTTATTTAATATTAATTAATCTTTCAGCTTTTTCCTGCATTTATTCAGTTTTTTTCAGTCAAATTTAAAAATTTAACATTAGGATTGCTTATGTTCCTTTGAATTCCACTAATAAGGATGTTTCTTTTACGTGATTGGGTACTACTTGATTATTTCGTCGACCAAAAACGCTTGTAGCCAACTTGGCGAAATATCGCTATATTGACGACAAAAATTACGCTCCAAAAGTCATATTAACATGGCGCTATTTCTGGTATTTTGCCAAATTGCCATAGATTCCCATTGTAATCTGGTAATTTATCCAATAATTTTGTTAGAGCAAGGACTGTCGCCATCATTTTGGCATCTTTTTTTTCTTTAAATCGGTTCGCTAACTACCCAAGATAGCTTAAATATTGCTATTTAGAAAGTTTTTAGAACGCTTTCGCGCATTTTTACCCCTTTTAAATTTTGTATTTGTTAACAAATGTTCTTAGTGATCATTTATATCTTATAATTAATAAACATGCCAAATTTTATGTTTTTAGGCCCTTAACATACAGACATCGCATTTTTAGAAAGCTTTTTGCCCTTTTACCCCCTTTGGATCAGTGGAATCGACATAAGATATAGCCTATATTGGAGCAAGGACTATCACCATCATTTTGATATCATTAATTTTAAGATCGGTTTTTTGTTTGCTGAAATTGCTTAAAAATACCTATTTAGACCATTTTTAGAACGCTTTTCGCACATTTTCACCCCTTTTGAATTCCGTATTTTTTATCAAATACCCTTAGAGATCATTTATATCATATAAATAATTAACATGCCAAATATAGTTCTAGGTCCTTCAGTAACACAAAAGTTGCATTTTTAGAATGTTTTTTGCTTCTTCACCCTCTTTTGGTTAATAGTATACGCATAAAATATAGCCTATGTTTGAACCGGGGCGAATACCATCATTTTGGTATCATTAATTTTGAAATCGGTTCTGTGGTTTCAGAGCTTAGCCCCGATACTAGCCAAAAGTGTCGCCAACTTAGCACTATTTCTGATATTTCGCGAAATTCCCATAAACTCTAAAATGCCAAATTTATGTTTCCAGTCCAGTACCTTAATATACAGACATCGCATTTTTAGAATGTGTTTTGCTCTTTTATCTCCTTCAGGTTAGTGTAATCGACATAAGATATATCATATGTTGGAGCAAAGACTGTCATCATCATTTTGATATCATTACTTTTAAGATCGGTTTGTTGTTTGCTGAGATTGTTTTAAAATTGGTATTTCGAACTTTTATAGAACGCTCTTTGCGGTTTTTCACCCAATTAAATTTGATATTTTTTAGCAAATGTCATTAGTGATCATTTATATCTTATAAATAATTAACATGCCAAATTTTGTGCTTCTAGGCCCTTCAGTAAAACAAAAATCACATTTTTAGAATGTTTTTCGCTTCTGAACCCTCTTTTGGTTAGTGGCACAGGCATAAGATATAGTCTATGTTTGAACCGGGGCGAATACCATCATTTTGGTACCATTACTTTTGAAATCGGTTCGGTAGTTTCTGAGATTAGCCCTAATACTCGCCAAAAGTAACGCCAACTTGGCACTATTTCTGGTATTTTGCGAAATTCTCATAAACTTCCATTGTAATCCAATAATTTATCCTCTAACCAACCATTAATGTTTAATTAATGGTGATTTCTGATTTTTTCCTATTTATAGATCCAATAACCTACCTCCACACCAAATTTCAACTTCCTAAGTCACCTGGAAGTAGTCAAACATTTCTATGAGTGAGTCAGTGAGTCAGTGGTAAAAACAGTGGTTTTCAGACGTCAATTTCTCGTGAACGGTAAAAGATTTAAAAAAAAAAAAATTAAGATTCGGAAATTAGAAGATGGTGTTACACGACACAAAAAATTGCAAGTGTGTAGGTCAAATAGAATTTAAGTTATTGAGGGGTCAAAAGTGGTTCGAAATGGTTCGGGTAATATAACCCACGGCCGGTGTGTCGCTTTTACTTTGTGAACTTGGCTGACACACTGCCGTGTGTCTAGATATTTAAATTTTGTTTATGAATTGCAATGCATTGTATAAATAGTTTCACATGTTTTATTTTCATATACATATCCATGATGGGTAAGTATTACGGTGGCCCCCAACGACTAGTTTACTTACCCATCATACGTAGTATAGGGTAAATCTTGCAATCGTTTTGAAAATCGAAAAATTTTTTTTGACGGATTTACACGTTTTAGATAGTGGAGAACCCGAAAAACATATTTTTAGAAAAAAAAAATTGCCGTCCGTCTGTCTGTCTCTAAACGCTCTATCTCCCGAACAAATTGAGATAGAGACTTGAAATTTTGTATGTAGTTAGTATGTAAGAATGGGACGAACCCTATTTAATATCAGCAACCTCGATTATCCGGAACTATTTTTTTCGGACTCTCAAAAAATTCGTTCTGATGAAAGGTAGATAAAAATTTTCGAATTTTTTTGTTCTAAGGAATGGACGTAAAAGGCAATAATATAACACACACTTTACTTATAGAACGAAGTCGATCGGATTATTAGTTGCCGAGATATTTGTAATCTTGTTTTCCACATTCTTCGATTTTTCATGACCCTGTATTTCATTCAAATTTCAATTCAAAAGTATATTTTAATTGGAAATGAGAGGCTGAATCCGACGCAGTTGATTGTTAGTTAATAGAATTATTATTTTTGGAGTTGTAAGGATGTTTCTTTTACGCAGTTCGGTACTACTTGAGTAGTTTGGCGTTTTATATAATTTGTCGAAATTGGTACATCAGCAGTTCTTTAATATAGCATTACTATGTATATTAACAATATTTAAATTTTGTTTATGAATCGCAATGCATTGTATAAATAGTTTTCACATGTTTTATTTTCATATACATATCCATGATGGGTAAGTATTACGGTGGCCCCCAACGACTAGTTTAAAGTTGGCAGCGTCGTTCTAAAACGTATACATAGCAAGTTTTACGCAAATTAGTCAAAAATTGAAGATTCGTATAATGAACACAAACAACGTTTTCTATATCTAGAGATATATATGCAAGATGCATAGGAATATCCTAAAATTATTTTTGTAAAGATAAAGATAGAACTTTGGAACAAGTGTCTATCTGTAGTAAAACGACTATCATATGCAAGTGAGACTATTACTAGTGATGAAATTTGTAAACTGACAAACCTATCTCGAGAAGTATAGGATATTGTAAAAAAATTCAGTTATTAAAGTGTAGATAAGAGATTCTCAAATGTTTTTTAGTGGCGGAGCTGCTCTCAAAAGTTAATTCAAAGCGTGGTATTTTAATTTCATGTCACGCACACATGTGATACAGTCACGTATACATAGTGTTAATTAAGCAAGGTTTTTTCTGAATTGAAGCGTAAAAGACATTAGATTGTATTATTTATGGATTCATCTTTTCCAGAAATTTCACATTACAGGCCGAACTATATGCACAAAAGAATTTACTTGTGAATAAGGTAAATATTGACAAATCTGTACGATAAAATATGAAAGGGCATGAAGTTTCGCAAATTCTTATGGTTACAAACAGTTAATTAAAGTGTATTACATTATATATTATTGTATTATATATTATTATATTATATATTATTATATTACATATTATTGTATTTTAATTTTTTAAACATTTTAAAAGTTTTAATATTAAGAGTTATTTCCGGATAAATGGATTTTCCCAGGCATCATTAATGTGTTCAAAGATGCAGAAATGCATACAAAGCTAAATTTTGAGAACGAAGAATAAGTGTCATTTTAAGGAAAAAATTCAGATTAAAATTTATGATCTAAAAATATATATTTTTTATAAAAAAACGAGATTCCTTTGGTTCTCGAAAAGGAAAAATAAAGAATATACATTACAGCGAAGCTCTATTAAACTTAAACGTACCTTTTTTAAGATTAAACTTCTGATCTAAAAATGAAATAAAATTTAATGAATACATTTTAATTTAATGAATTGGACATTGTTGAAATAGGAACTTTTTTCTCTGAAAGAAATATTTCGTAAAATTTAAAGGATCCTTTAGAAATTACATTGGATTTTTCAACACGTAGTTCATTTATACGCTTTTCATGATTCATTTCTTTAAAATCTTCAAAAGGCTAAGTGTCAAATTTAGTCGGTTTTCTGCTTTTCAATAAATAGATTTGAGTTTAAAGAAAGATTCTTCTTAATTTATTTTCTGTTTTTTATTTTTTTTAAAGAATAAATGGTTATAGTCTATAATTTTAAAAGAATATTAGTCTCTTTGTATTTAAAAATGTATTACATGACCATTAATTTAATAAATGAAGGTTTGTTTATTTTACTTTAAGAAAGGCATTCAGAAATTAAAATGATTCCGCAATACATTTGTTATTTGATTAAATGTTTATCCTTTTTAAATATCTTTATTTGTACTGGTATATCTTTGGGTGGTATGCTATCAAGTGAGATTGAGAATAATTTACTTAAAACATATTATACAAATGTAATGAAAGAAAAAATAAACATTAGATAAAAAATATGGACAAACATTTATTTTAAGTTCTTTTACATTCAAGGTAGGAATTTTTATGAAAAGTCTGAAGATTTAATATATATATGTACCTTTTGTATTGCGAAGCACGATAAATGTACAAAGTGAAAAAAGTATAAATTTACAAAACCTGTTAATTATTTTATGAGCCTACGTAGTCATAATTATAAAAGTTGGTGCTAATTTACTATGACGAATCCATTAATTATTAATAAATTTAATTATTTTTTAGTGTGTATTAATAAGTTAAAAAAACAGTCTTCTTAAATAAATATTTCGTTTAATCATAATGAAGAAAAATCAAAATAATCAAAAGTTGCAGCTTGTGACATATTTTGTCGCGGATCGGAAATCACGTATCTATTCCGATGTATTTATTTACTCCTTGAACACATTCATATGACTCATGGGCTTGACATCAGGGGTCGATTTATAAGTCATCGTCAATATATCAGAAACAAAATAGCACAAGGAAATTTACATCACCAGAAAGTTAAGTCTAGTTGCTCCACAAAGAATGCGCAATGGAGACAGTGGGAGTTGAACCAGAAGCCCACCGACTACGCTCTCAGGCGATTAGCAGTGTGGTGTCTTAACCTTTTAGCCTCGGTTGGCCCTTATATTTCTATGGACGTTTGTTAAACAACTGACTGCTACTGACTCTATCTCATAAACCTTAAGGCGCAGCGCTATTAGCCTTATCTGTTTACTGCATAATATCAAAGTTGTTCGATTATTACTTTGGAAAACAAAAGATCACCTCAAAGTGACAACTGAATATTTACTGCAAAAATAAACAGTACACTGTTGCGGTGTAATACAAAAATTAGGGAATCTATCTCACAAGCTGTTGGTAATATGAAAAAAGACACTGTAGGGAAATTTAACACCATCTGTTTAGTAGAAGGCAGAAGTACATGTGCAAAGCTTCTACAGTGTAAATCCAAAGCGAAACTTGAAAATCTCAGATGGTGAGATTTATGTTATTGATCTTTCAAGAACGAATCAATTGTTATGAATTTTCAACTAATTCAAGCATATACCAGCACCATAAAGTTTAACTTCTTCTATCTAAATCGTGTTCTCGCATTATGCAATTCTAAAATATCTACTACACTTCTCTGTATAGAAATCAGCATTATAGTGTTGAAAAGCACCAGAAAAATCACACATCTTGCTTTTGTTTAGGCTATTCATACACATAGATTGTCGTTTCATTCAAAATATCCTGGGTATTTTTTGATTGATTTTTTTGTTCATATCTCCAATAGTTTTCGAAATAACACTCAGGATGTCTATCTGTTTGCAGTTTTTCATTAAATCTACTACAAATGATCTTGTTATTCATCTTCTATTCATTTTTCTATACACAGACTTCATTTGTATTTCCAACTGTCTCTGAATGAAATGGATTTGTAAATTAAATGTTTTTCACCGTGTGTATAAAATTAATAACATTTTATAGCGTGAGAATTCTTTTTTTTTGTATCATTTTTGTTATTTATGTTTCAATTAAATGCATTGTTTTCTGAAAAGTATTTAACCTATTAAAGACGGAATTATTTTTCTATTCAAATGAAAAACTTTCATTTCACACCAGTTTTATTAAATTAGAAAATTTTGTTTGACTTTATCGCGTAGTTTATTCTTACAAAGATAATATTCCCGTTCAAATTAACAGATATTAAAACAGAAAAAAAGTTAAAACTATCTACGTAGAATACTGTACAAAAATTTTTATTGAGCTTTTCTAACAAAATATACCTATTTTTATTTAGTTAATTTATTGGTTTATTTTTACATTTAATGATAGTTTAAGCATTCTTAAAATAGCTGATTATTTCTATGATAGAGTAAACAGGTCGGAAATTGCACGTCAAGCATATCAAATGGGGCGCATTTGTATTATAGTGAATATAAAAGTATTGAGATCTTTGTGTAATATTATACAGTGTTACCGATATACTATAGTATCCGAAATTTTTTGTGTGCCCCTGTAAACCCTATCTGCTTTTCATTATACAGGTAGTAACTTATAGAAAACCTCAGTATAATATATCTATTTCAAAATATGTAAAATAATTTAATATAATTAAAACACTTCTGAAACAACATTTCTCCCATATACCATTATATATTAAAATACTTTTGTGTAGACTTATAAACTATTAACAAATATTCTTTGCACCAAAGATTCTACAGAATGTATATTTTGGTATATACGTCATAGATTCATATTAATTCCATTATGTTCTAAAAAGTATAACATCATTAAAATTCACTTGAAACTATTTTTTCCCATTGACCATAATGTAACGGAATAATTTTGATTGTCTCTTTAATTAAACTATACATCCAATTTTCATAAAATTTGAAATAGTTCGACAAAATTATGCAACAATTGTGTATTTTAAATTTTAAAATAATTGACAAACTGAACGACATCTATTGGTGTTACGTATTAATATAATGACGATCGCACCTAAAAAGTATTTTTTATCTACGCAAAAAATAAAAAAGAACACTATGAAATATTGCAGAGTTCCATCAAACATCCTGATCTTATTTACTACTGCTAGAACTGATGAGTTATGAGTTCTTCTCTGACCAAACATTGGATTCGTTATCGATGAATTGGTTATTTGCCTTGTCTTTTATGAGAATGCTAGTAAGAAAAAAAATGCATATTGGAAGCAAGAAGTAATTTACGAAAATAAAAGAAAATCCTTTTTTAACGATAAAGTATATTAAGTACTAACTGTAAAATGTATTTAATACAGCAGTAACATATAAATTTAAAATCTTTCAGCTAGATACTATCAAATGTAATTTATGATGTTTACTGTGAAATAATCGAGATTGTTTATTTTTTAGACAAGCGTAGTGTTTACATGTGGGAATTTATCCTTCTATAGTAAAAAAAACTAGCCTTAAAAGGAATGACTCCTGGAATGATGCTGATGTGGAAGATTTCCGGAACTAACGAATCCGGGTTGTCCACTCCTTCCATGAGTCGAATAGACCAATCAGGAAAGGGCTCCTTCTATGCATCGCCATATGGGTTACCATAAAGAGAGGAAAGGTTACCATCGCCAACAATCGCCAAGTTTGTCGCCAACTTGGCGATATATCGCCAAATTTGGCGACCAAAATTAGTTGTCAAAAGTGACGCCAACTTGGCGATAACTGTAATATTTCGCCAAATTTTTAATTTCTTTACACATCAATCGTTTGACACATCATTTGAGAGGTTTGCAACTGCTTATTCATTTAAAGGATGTCTTGTGTGTTATCCCCCATTCTGCTCCCCAGGGGGGACACATTTTTAATTTCTTTACAACACCAGTCGTGTTACACAAGATTTGAAAGGTCTGCAACTGCTTATTCATATTATGGATGTCTTGTGTCACCCCCACACACTGCTCTCCCCAGGGGGGGTCACATTTTTAATTTCTTTACAACACCAGTTGTGTGACACATCATTTAAAAGGTCTGCAACTGCTTATTCATATTATGGATGTGTTGTGTGTCATCCCCCACTCTGCCCCCCAGGGGGGCACATTTTTAATTTCTTTGCAACACCAATTGTGTGACACATCATTTGAGAGGTCTGCAACTGCTTATTCATATTATGGATATCTTTTTGTAACCCCCCCCTCTGCCCTCAGAGGGGGCGCATTTTGTAATTTCTTTACAACACCAATTGTGCGACACATCATTTGAAAGGTCTGCAACTGTTTATTCATTTTATGGATCTCTTGTGTGTCACCCCCACTCTGCCCCCCAGGGGGGCACATTTTTAATTTCTTTACAACACCAGTCGTGTGACATCATTTGAAAAGGTCTGCAGCTGCTTATTCATATTATGGATGTCTTTTGTGTCGCCTCCCCTCTGCCCCCCCAGGGGGGCACATTTTTAATTTCTTTACAACACCAGTCGTGTGACACATCATTTGAAAGGTCTGCAACTGCTTATTCATACCATGGGATATTGGCGAGCGCAGCAAGCAGGGGTAGCCAATAATTTGGAATCGCGAAGCGATTACGCGGGGGGTTGGCGAGCATAGCGAGCAGGGGGTCGGGGCCCCCCTAGTTTCCTAAAAAGAAGTTAGCTAGTCACGTGATTTTTTCACTTGTTTAGAGTAGAGAGCTAAAATGTACAAAATATACTCATACGGGTTGAGAATAAAAAAAAATAGTGTTTGATTCTTCTTTTAGTTATGTATGTACGTACAGGGTGACACATAAATACTGTGTATCAATTTAATTTAATGTTATTTTCGCGTTTTTGAACTATACTACTGTTTTCTTCATATTATTCATGCTTTTTTGTTTCTTTAATTCCTGTTTCCGCTGATATCAATTCACTGTTTTTCAGAAAAACACAGTATACAAAAATTATTTATGCTTTTGTTTTTTGGTAACCCCTACCCAAACCAAACATTTGTTAAATGAAATCTTAAAGCAAAAAGCTATGAAATCAAGCACAAGTCCCTGAATGCATTGAAACGATTTCATGAAAAAATCTACGTAAATAGTCTGTTTCGGCAATCTTAAAGAATTTTTCAAAGCTCCAAGACAAATATCTAAATATGAAAATATGGTTTACATTTACTTCTAGATCTATATGACAGTACATTATCTGTACCATCAGTATACTCAAGGCTTCTGTATACACCATGATTTTAAATCACTACCGTTTTAATAAATATTGAAAATTTTAGTTTAAGATTTTTTAATCACGCGTGAAAACCCGGGTAAAAATATATTTAAAGGATATCTCGGCATATTTAATAATTATACTAAAAGTATCTTATTTAATCTTATATTTATATAAAATGGTTTTCTTTATATATTACCGTATTTACTCGTGTATACCCCATACTTAACAAAGAAAAATGGCGAATTTTTAAAATCTCGTATATAACGCTCACCGTAAGTTTGATATGCAAATGAATAAATAACTAAATGAATTTCAGTAAAGAAAGTCCAAACAAACATTATATCAGGCAGAATACAAGGCGAAAATGCATTTTTAGCCATCGGGTAGGGACTGAATAGCAGGAGTGAGAATTGCTAATTAGCGTTCAAGTAATGTTACTAGCTCTGTTGTATGAAAAAGTGCAATGAGTGAAAAAAAGATGCAGTGTTACTTCAATTAAGTAAGATTTTCCGAGTGATTATGTATTCTTTGAATACATTTCAAGATTCATGTGGTTACATCCAGCAGTAAAAAAAATATTCCTTGTATAATGTGCACCTGGCAGTTTGCATTTTTGCCGATCCCACTGAGACTAGCATAGGAAAGAAAATATGTGCTTTTGATTGGTTGAATATTTTAAAGAGTAATTGTTTGCATATAAATCATTCTGAATGTGAATGTACATGTATTAGGAAGGAGCGTATACTGGTATTTCCTGTTAAAGTAAAAGTAAAGGCAAATTTTAAACTAATATAGAACAATTGAGTTAGTAAACATCGCGTAATTGATGCCGCAAAAAGAAAATGTAGTAATTGTTTGTAAAAAAATTGTTCTGGGTGTGGATGTATGTATTAGGAGCATATATGTGCATGAATTAATAAAATAATATGAAATGACAATTTTATTTTTATTTTTTAAAGATAATACAGAACAGTTGAGAAACATAATTAACTTCTTTAATTATAAATTCCAAAAATATTTATTTATCTATTATAAATATGTAAAATCGGAAGAAAAATTAATCTTTCAAAATGTTTTCAAACAAAAATTGATGATTAAATAAACGTAAACTCAAATGAATCAAAGCAAAATGCTCTTTAAATTTAACTAATCAGAAGCCCATATTTTCTCCCCTATGCTAGCTTCGGTGGGATCAGCAAAAATGCATACTGAATCTGATTATGTTATTAAATAAATTTTATCATGCTCAGTTAATTTTATTAAATATACATTAATATGCCGGATAATGCGATACTTCTACAAGCTATTTAAGCCCGTAATTAGTATGGAAAATAATGCGAACATACACGGATTTTTTCAAAAGTTGTTGTATGTTGTAAAATGTAATTTTGTACTAATGGAAGACACTTTACTTTTTAATTGAAAATTTTTGGACATTTCTTAATATTTAAATAAAAAATCTTATATAGGCTGGCCCAACTCTTAAAAGAAATATTATTGTTAACTAAAATATAATTTTAACTTTTCAAACTATTGAAAAAATAGATTACATACCTATATGTAATCAGTATCTTGCAATAAGATAAGAAATTATGAAGCTAATTATTGAAGCTTTGATCTTTGCTATTATTCCAAGAAAAGTCAACGAATATTGCATTGCGTAATCATAATTTGTTTTCCTAGTAAATCTAAAGATAATGTCGTTTTTACCACCACAAAATTTAGATGTATACTCTTAATATTCACATCACTATTTTAAAAATATTTTAGCGTACAATGTGCCATTAATAATAATGTTTCCAAATTTAACAATAGTTTTACGGTCACAATTTTGGATGTGAACATTCGTATTCTTGACTTACATTTCTAATCTGTGTGCCGGCAAAATCCAGAAAAATTCTCTTTTAGGGTCATTCATAGTAAATTATGTATTTTAAGCCAAGAAAATATTAATTTTACGTTACTATGACATCATTACCACTTAATGAGACACTCTGAGATAGACGTCTCAATTTCACTATCAGCAAAATGAGAAAAATGTTGAAATGTAACAGTTTTATGAGTAAAAGAAACTTTTTTTTTTCCAAATTTGACGTCATTTTTTTGCTCAAAATTTTTTAAATAGTTATATTTTATTGTAATGCAAAAATGGCATGCGTAATGATGTGGTAATTCCCAGTGCCCATTAAAAATTAATTATAAAAACCAGTTCAGTATAAAGCTCCAGCCAGATGAGCAAGAAAACAGTCATGTTTTTTCAAATATCTATAGATATCATCAATGTATCAATAATATCGATATGTATCAATAATACTCAAGGAGTTATACTTATGGTGTGGCAGTTGTAAACAGAAAGTTTCATGCCAAGATTACTTTTTTGAAATAATTTTACAGTATATTTGACATGACAAAGCTAAATTTTTAAAACATCTAAACATTTTTGCTTTCCTTATATATATATATATGTATGTGTGTGTTTGTACAAATATCACTGTAAACTCAAATGTTTAGATTAGAAAGTTATGTGCTTAGAATGGATGCTTCTATTATAAGATGTTTTTTAAAAAATATATTTGTTTTGCCGAATTTCACGTGAAACTTTTGAACACAGCCGTTTTTTTTTCATGAAAAGCGATGCACGAACTCATGATCGATATATTGAATGTGAATGACTTTTTATCGTTAAAATTATATAATCTAACAACTGTTAAATTTTAAATTTTAATAAGTACAGCAAAAAAGTATCCTTACAGAACCCTGACATAGATAAAAAAGTTTATGATTAAAAAAAAAAGGTGGAAATATAATTAAAAAATTATTTACCTGCCAAAACATAAACCTATTTCAAACGTATCATCCTCCTGTCTCTTGTGGTTCCGTCTTAACCTGTTTTAATGTATTTTGAACTTAAAAGTGTACATCAAGATATTAGTTTAATTAATTAAAAAATATATGCTTAAAAAAATTCTAACCGACTTCAAAAAAGAATCAAGCTTGGCAAGAACTTGGCGCTAACGCATATGAATGTATAGCTTTAATATGTTTATGATTTGAAAACGTTTGCAACAATGAAAGATAATTTGCAATAATTCATTATCTTTTAATTAAATCCACATTTTCTTTATTTTAAAAAGTTCTAATCATCAGAATTTAGCGAAATTAAAATGGGATCACATGGGTATCTTACACTTTCAAACAAAAAGAAGAATTATCAAAATCGGTTCATATTTAGGGAAGTTATGAGTGAACAAGAAATACTTACAAGTCAAAATCACAACCTCCACCTTGAAGTCGGTTAAAAACCGGTTTTGATTGTTACTTGTGTCTCAACTAAATGGTATTGTTTCTTGTAGTAACAATTTGAAAAGAAAACTCATCCATCATTAGTACTGTTTTATTTCCAAGTTAGCGAAACAAGAGCTGTAGCTTCTTACAAAAGCAATGTTTGAACTCAGAATTTTAAACTACATGCGTTCATGTATGTTTCTTGCGTTAAAATGAAGGATAATGAGTGATTGTATGGCCCCTTTCTACTTTGAATACAAATTATAAAAATGTTATTAAAGGGAAACTGATAAAGAATTAACTTCTAAACCTAAACCAAGATAACGCAGTGTCTATAATTTCTAAAAAAGAAATAGAAAAGAAATATAAAAATATAAATAAAATAGTCATTGGGGACTACCGTAATACTTACCCATCATTTATATGCATAATATAAAATATCAAAATAAAACATGCGTAAACTATTTATAATATGCATCGCAATTCCAAAATAAAATTTAAACGTATATTTAAGTATTTTGATACATAGCAATACTCTATTAATGAATTGCTAAAGAACCAATTTTGAAAAATTATATAAAACGCCAAATTACTCAAGTAGTACCGAATTGCGTAAAAGAAACATCCTTATAACTCCAAAAGAAATATTCATATTAACTAAAAGTTTTCTGCGTCAGATTAAGTGTCTTATATCCAATTAAAATATATCTTTGAATTGAAATTTGAATCAAATACAGGTTCATGAAAAATCGAAGAGTGTAGATAATACGATTACAGATGTCTCGGCCTCTAATCGTCAGATAGACTCCATTTTTTATACAAAATTTGTATTATTTTATTGTCTTTTAAATTTGCTCCTTAAAATAAAATATAAAAAATCGAAAAGATTTATGTACCTTTCATCTGAACGAATATTTCGAGTCTGAAAAAATAGTTCCGGATAATCGAGGTTACTGATATTCATTAGCTTCTTTTCACTATTACGTACTAAGTACATACCAAATTTCAACTCTATATCTCAATTTGTTTGGGAGATAGAGCGTTTATTGATAGACAGACAAACAGACACAGAGAGAGAGTAGCGGCATTTTTTTTCTAAAAATATTTTTTTCGGAATTTTCAAAGTCTAAAACGTGTATATCCGTCAAAATTATTTTTTTTCTATTATCAAAACGATTGCAAGACTAATCCTATACTACGTATGATGGGTAAGTAAAAGGACAAACTAAGCTTTTAAGAAGCGTCTGTTTCATAAGTACTTTATTTCAGTTTATAATTTGTTTTTCTGAAGCTCCACATCATTTTTTTTTTTTGTTTTTGTTTTTTCTTAGAGGGCCGATAGGTATTTACTGTTGAGCGATTCGAAATCATTGTTAATGAATATTTATAATACATATAATTAAAAATTAACACACAATCAAAGGTTATTTTCAGCAAACCGTATCATTAGATAAACAAGTTGGAAATTGCGCGTGAACGTAGCAAATGAGGTGCGTTCGTACGATAACAAAGTTTTAAAAATATTCAGATCTTGCTGATATAGTAGAGCGTACTTCGGATACAGTATAGTAGTCGAAATCTTTGTGTTTCTGTAAATATGCAGAAAGTAATTTTTATTACACCTCAGAAACGTATATCTTATTCATAAAATGTGAAATAGTTGAATATAATTAAAACACGCCCCAAACAATGGTTCCCCGTATGGCATTATCTAGTGCAATATTTTTGTGTGGCCGTGTAATTTAATAATAAAAATTCTTTGCATCACAGATTGTACAGAATGCATATTTTAGTATATATTTCATAGATTCATGCCAATTCTATTATGTTCGAATGAGTGTAACATCATAAAAATGCATTTGAATCTTTTTTCCCATTGACCGTAATGTAATGGAAACATTTGATTGTCCCTGTAAATGATCTATGCATCCGACTTTCATAACATTTGAAATGACTCGATAAAATTACGTAATAATTATATGTTTTAAATTTCAAACGATTAAAATTAATTTAAAATTTTTTCCCCATTGACCGTAATGCAACGGAATCTTTGATTTTCCCTGTAATTAATCTATGCATCCGATTTTCAGAACATTTGAAATGACTCGACATAATTACGCAATAATTATATGTTTTAAATTTCAAACGATTAAAATGCCTTTTAAACTCTTTTCCCCATTGACCGTAATGTAACAGAATCCTTTTCATTGTCCCTGTAATTGATCTATCCATCCGATTTTCATAAAATTTGAAATAACTCGACAAAATTATGTTATAATTATGTTTTTAAATTTTAAACGATTCGGTTGGGTAGTTTTTGTGTTGTTATATGCGGACGGACAGACAGACAGACAGACAGACAGACGGACGGACAGACAGACAGACGGGCAGACGGACGGACTGAGCGACAACAATAGGTGCTACGTATTTACATAATTACGAACGCACCTAAAAAGGAGGCATCATTGTAATATATTAGACAATGACCATGAATTTCAAAAGAAAATGAAAGAACAATCTAGCTTTAAATCATCATATTTTAAATATTTCTTTTTAAATTAGCCTAACATAAATTGATCACAAAACAAGTAATTAAAATCAATTAAAATTGACTTCAACCTCACTCGTTTCCTAATACATTGTTTATCATGTACAATATATTAAAATGAAATTTCCGTTAGGTTTTTTTTTTTTGATTATTTTACATTCCATTTAAGAACTTCGAAAATTTTTTTGTTATAGAAAAATAATGGAAACTCTTCTGTGGTTGCTCATGCTTTATGTGCAATAAGTGTAAGTTTATTAAAAATGTATATGTTCTTAGTAAAAGTATGTTATAAGTAATACGATGACTAAAACTTAACTTTACCATACTTCTTTAAGACTTAGAGTAGTATGGCTTCAATAGAAGAAAATATTGTAATCGAAATTTTCTTCACTTCCAGTTTTCAAGGGATTTACACATTTTAGAGGTATTTGCGTTGCTTTAAAATTAGTCACAAAAATTAAAAAAATCATAGCGAAATAAATATCTCGTATAAATATATATATATATTTAATTTAAACTATTTGGCAGTAATATTATTTTGTATTTTCGAATACGACGTAATTTCTCTTATTTAAAGTTTTAAACGCATATTAATGAATTTATAATTTTGAGTTTTTTTTTCTGAAATAATAGTCACTTCTAAATATAATTTTTATGACATAATTTTCAATATTTTATGGCTTTTAACACACTTTCATTAAATTAAATTTGAAGGTTTTTTTAAAATTGTTTATTAATAATTTTTTATTGAATTATCTAATTACGCATCAGTTTAAATATCTGTTGAAAAAAAACATTTCATGAAACTAACCTGTGTCAGTTATTAGCATATTCGTAATCGTAATAAAAAACGTTAGGATTATTTTATTTATTTTTAAAGTATTACTTTAAAAGAATTTTTTTATTTTGCACCTTATTTATAGCTTCTGGTTGTGTATGAATTTTTCGTTACGTCACTTTACCATCTATAATCAGAAAAAGCTGAAATAATCCGTTATACACAAATAATAATAATAAAAATATATATTTACACATTTTTCTGAAATGTTTCTAATAAACTTTTAGTCACATAATAAATTTTCTATCCGAAAGATTACAGAAGTAATTTTTGTAGTAACATATTCATGCTGATATTTTATAAATCTGCATATCTAAGCAAATCGAAACAAAAATAGAGGCTGTACTTCAGAATTGAAACATAATCACATTCACATGAAAAGGCCGCTTTTCAAATATAAATGGCTCTATCAGCTTCAATATTTTCGGAAGGAGAATATACTTATCGTTTTAGACTAAAATTTGGATGAAAACTGTGCTTTATAGTAACTGCTTACTTCCTGTGTAAGAATAAATTATGTGAAATACTAAATTACATAGCTTATTACAATCACATATTTTATTGCAAATAATATGACGTCAAATATGTCTGCACAGATTGCAAATTACCTTAATAAAAATAAATTGGGTTTAACTTAATTTACGTTGACTTAAATTAATGTTAGACTTTTTTCATTATAAAATAAAAATGGTCCTCTTATAAATAATTAAATTTTAACTAATTTAGGACAACCTGATTAATGTGAAAATGCATTGCTAATATTAAAAATGAGAATTCAACATCTTTAAATATAAATTGATAATTTAAAATAACATGCTAAATAACACAGTTTATATTTTTAAAGAAATATTTAGTACAGTTGGAATGTTTCAGCGTCTTTTTTTTGGAACATTTTTAAGACGCTTGAAAATAGCCAATCTGAAATTACTCACTTTTCTTCAAAATTAAGAAATGCTAAATTTTCAGTTTAAATTTAGTCATGCAAAATTAAAAAAAATGGTATTTAATAATGGTAAATAAATAAAAATGCCATTTTTTTTAAATGTTGCAAGCTTTAGCTATTTAATCCCATTACAAAAATAAATAAATAAATAAATTTTAAATCTGTTTTTACTGCGTTAAGAATATTTGTACTGATAAATGGATAAAGCTTATCTATCTGTTGGGATTATGGAAAAATCTTCCGGCATAGAGGCTCAAAAATTTTATTAAGAAAGGTCAAAGCAGGTTCGAGTGCATCTGAAGCTAAGATTTTCTCATTTTTTCTTAATTAGCCGAGATAATAATTAAAAATCTCAAAGAACTCTATTCAGAACGCTTTTTTATATCAAAATAGTATTCGCCGGCTATTTCAAAATTGCCTAGCGTGGGAGATCCGAAAGGTCAAATACGTTTCCTAGAGTCATTTTTCAAAAAGCGTATCAAGCATATTATTATAAATATGGAGAAACAAAAAATTGCTAAACTAAACTAAACTATTTGGCTACATTATGCATGAAAGATTTGGTCTGAAAGTGCTCATCTCTGTTTCCTTGATCCTGAGCTCGGAGGTGCTAAGTAGAATGCGGATCGCCAAGTAATCAGCTGAACACCAGACCCTCGATATTTAGTTCCCAAGCAAGCTATTGTGCTCATTTTATCAATCCCTGAGGGATGAAAGGTTGTGTACCTTGGACAGTGGCAGTAGAAAAAAATAATCTTCATTTTCGTAATTCATACTTTTGAAAGCAGATAATCAAGTTTAGGATTAAAGTGGACAAAAAATTGAAAAATTAAAATGATCATATTCACTTTCATTTGTTGCAAAATTATCGTCCAGCGAAAAGCCTTAAATAGTGTTAAGAAATTAAATGCAGCTGTATAAATAGTGACTTTAAAAGAACGTAAAAAAAGAACTGGAAATAAACAAAAACAAATACAGACACAGAGACAGAAAAAATGAATAGTTTTGCCAGGATTCTTAATTTTTAAATGTTTTTGCTTACGGACGTTAGCCGCATCGTATGTGATAGATTATGGACAGATTTAAATCACAATTATGCAGAATCTTACGTTTAAAATCGGTTTTCGGGCAGTAGATGCGGCAAGCACATTTATAGTACCCCAAGAGAGCAAAACCTATAGAATTGTATACGCTATAGACTAGTGGTGACTGCCGGCAACGAAAACACGAAATGGCACTAGAGGACGATATTATCGATTTGTTTTTGCAGCACAAGAGTGTTTCTTTTATGTCAACACATCTACAGATAAAATTAAATTGTGATAGTGTTTTCAGTTTTTTAAAGTAAAGATCGCTTTGTGATAAAGAAAATTGAGTGTTTTCATTTGAAATTTTCCAAAACATTATCACTATAACTATAATTGTGATATCTTACTTTCTTAATATTTACCCCTTTCTCGAAACAAAACCATAAAATATCCAAATCTTAAATGTTAACCTCGATTCCTTAAATGGCTCGGTCGCTAAAAGCTCTTATATTAGATATTTTTTTACATAAGCACTCTGTACACCAAAAGAAAATACTTGCAAAATTGTACACTTCGGTGAAAAGTTTTTACTAAACGTTCAATCACATAATAAATCCTCTCTCTAAAGATTTGCGAAGTAATATTATATTTAGGCATATATAACACGAGCTCAGTCCTTCACAAGGGAAAATGACGCTTTTATAATCTGATATATAACTTGCATCATAAATTTGATCTGTAAATAAATCAAGATCAAATGAATTTCACTAAAAAAGTCAAAATGAATGTTACAGAAAAGAAGGCGAAGGAAGAAAGAAACAAGAAAGAAGGCGAAATTTTTCTTTTTAGTTGTGGGTAGCCGGGTAGGGAGCGAGTATCATGCTATGCTGACGTGCCTCGCTTGACGAAATATTTGTCGTAATAACCGTCTATTGAAACGAGGGGGTAAGAAGGAGAATCTATGTTGTTATACTGCGACAATTAATTTGAAATTGTTCAGTGTGACAAAAGAAATGATAATCATTCTTCATATTGGAAGCTCGGCATTGATGATTCAAGTGAGCGAAACTGAAGGAATACGAAAGAAACCATCGAAAAATGCGTGTTGTTCGGGGGAAATCGTGTACATATCCACAATGGGTTAGCAGATTTTAATTCATGCCGCGTATTTGCGGAGCTTGAGATACTCGGTCTCGACGAAAATATTGATGTTTGAGACCTGAAAATGAATAGCCCAAGGGATAATTTTAAGGGGCTTTATGCCGATGTGAAACGTTTAGTGATTCGTACTAGTCTCTCTATCAACAAAACAACGCTATCGCAGAATCTGCCGGAAGAATACGAAAAAAACAGTGCACAATTCTTTCTAGTAAATTAGAGGACTGAAAAAAAGGGATATCAAATGTCACAAATTAGCAATGCTGTGGATTGTGGTTTGGTGTGCTGGAGGCTCCAACCGTTTATGCCGTTGGAGATAGAAGCATTCAAATGTGAACAACAAGAGCAGACAAACAATGATGTACTGTTATTCTGGTCATGATGTCTATAAGAGAAGAATTAGGCAGTAGACGCCCATCCTTTGGACCAGTTTTTAGCTTATGGCCAGGATAAACCCCTAAGTCCAGGTGGAAGGGGGGTTAACTCTACCATCAAGCTTTCATTTAATTTTTTTTTTCCTTTGCAAATGACATGCTTAGCTCAATGTTGCAGGAGCTGGTTTGCTGGAGGCTACTTTCAAGACAGTAGTAGAAATTTTCTAGGATCTGTGGTGTCGTTGCCCAACTTCGCCCCAAGGCTAGGCAAGCGTCTGTTGGACTATCTAAGATAATTTGAGACATTCTAAATTATAAATGACATATTAAGAAGTCCTCAAAATTTTTCTCGTACAGTAAACAATGCATGACTCTATAAGAACACAGGAAAAAGGGTTGATGACAGATGAACTCATAAAAGATTGGATTGATATTGTGTGGGAATGTCGAATAAGTGCTTTACGACAGCCATCGATGCTGGTTCTGGACAGCTTCCCTGAACAAAGGGCGTAACAAAGGAATAAAAGCGAAAATTTCTGGCTCATGTCATTTAGATGTGATACAAGGTGAGATGGCGAAGAGTGCTTCAGTCCTTACATGTTGTCTTTCACAGACCATGATTGATTACATTTCGAAAAAGATACAATTGATGGATGACAGCTTCACTACAAGTGGGAGAAGGATGAATGCATCACTCCCACATGCATGTGAGCGGATATGTTAAACTTGGAATTCAACAGAAATGATAATAAAAAGCTTCAAAGTTATTGGATTGGACTTTATCCATAAACGGCAAAAACTACGCCCCTGTAGGCATGTTCTCCCCGAAAAAGGCTGTTTATTGGACGAAGGGGAAGCAGAGTTAAAATATTCTCGACGCTTATTTGTGTTTATATATATTCCTTTTATATACCTACTATGACGCCACATGGTTAAGTTCCGTTTCCAGTAAGATGGAGCTAAAAACAATATGATTTACAAGCCTACTGACTGTGCCAGTGATCAAGAGGACAAACACAGTAGCGGCAAGGAGAATTGTTATTTAGTGTTTAAAAAATGTGCTAGCGCTTTCGTATAAAAAAGTGCAAGATGTGAAATAGAGATATAGCAATACTTTTATTAAGTAAGATTTTTCGGTTTTAATTTCTTCTATGAATAAATTTCTTATTTATATTATGTCATATGATTACATACAGCAATAAAAAATCATTTTATGTATTACGCTCACCTAGGTTTTTTGCCCTAATTTTTTTAAATGCGCGTTATACACGAGTAAATGCGGTATTTTCATGGAAATATTTTTTCTGTTACTTTAATAAACTAAAATTGTATGTTACAGAATGCAAACATAGTCCAAAACAAATAAAACTCTATTTCAAGACTAAAAAATGAAGCAATAACTTCAAATGGTGGCTTTTCATATAATAGCCGCTTCATTAGCTTTATCATTTTTCAGAAAAGAACGTAAGAATGCCATTTACATGAAAATCACTTTTCAGTCACAGCGCATTTCATGAATAAATTACAGTAAAACGCTAAAGTGGATATCCCCTTCAAATCACACATTTTATTCTGAATATTTTATCGTGAAATGAATAAAAAATTTTTGTAAAAGGAAAAAAAAAGAAAACAAAGTATTATTTAGTATTGATTTTGATGTCAGGAAGTAGAAAGAACTGTGAATGTATGATCATAAACTGATTTAGAAATGCAAAATAAATAAATTGATTAATAAAACAGCTCGAAATGCTAAAAATTCATTGTTTAAATTAAAATTAAGATTTGCATAACTTCACTTTCTAGATAACTCAATGATTTAAGCTAAAATTTTAAAATTAAATGTTAATTTTTAATCTTCAGAAAAAAAACTCTATAAAGTTAACATCATACTGTCATAAATTCTTTTGTATGGCACACAATTTGCATTGAACTAAATAGCGCAGAGAATGGAAGATGGAAAAAACGGCAATAAAAAATGTCATTATCACCAAAAATATGTACTGGCCTTTCGAAAATAAAAATCATCTTTCTTCTTCTGGCCCCAAACAAATGTTACACTTAAAATAAATAAATACGAGAGAGACAGAAAATAGAAAATGAACTATCTGTACAGTTGCAATTAATTCTTCTTCTTCATTTTAAAAAAATACTATTGCTTTTGTATTTCCCCTTTATCAAGAACATTTTCCGCTATTCAAGAAATGAAACTTTTGTTTTTACAAATAAATCTAAGCAATAACGCAATATTAAAAAATCTGTTAAACCTTATAGTACAAGCAAATCTGCTATGAGTGTATAGCTGTGTATATAAATTTTATCTTAAAAGGCGCTCTAATGATTTTGACAAAATTTTGCACTTTATCATTTTCGGGACCGATAAGATTATTGGGCTGGGTTACAAACTCGAGAGAATTTGATTAAGGGTTCCCTTCGTGTTATTATGGGTCAGGATCAAATGAATTATATCTATAAAAAGGCTAAATCAATTTTGACTAAATTTTGTAACCAACAGTTTTTCACACTGTAAAAAAAAAGTGTCGATCTACTAAAAAAAACTTTAGTGATCCTTGTAATTACTAAAAATTTTTTCGTAATCTTAGTCGGTTACAAGAAAGTCTGTAAGAATTACTAGAAAAAAGTTAGCAACGGATAGAGTTAATAATTTCATATTTTTAATAGCTATTACTAAAACTCACTTGCTGTGGCCTTGATAGCATAGTGGTTATAGTAACGGACTCCAGGCTAAAAGGTCCTGGGTTCGATACTGGCCGCTGGCAAATACGCCCTGAATATATGTAGTGTAAGTACTCGTTAATAAAGGGATTATGAATATACTGTCGGAGCAGTAGCAATGTTTGGTGCTGCCATCTATTGCGGTTTTGCCGAAAATCTTCCGCTTCAGAAGTCTGGATGCCGCTCGAAGGAAACTCCTTCGGGCCCACGTAATGGTTTTAAAAATAATTTTGGAGCTATTACTAAAATTTACTTGGTGGCTCATACTAAAAATTTTTAAGTTTGTTATACAAAAAATTCTTTTGTTTAGTTTATAAAAGAAATGCTTGTTTCGCTTGCAAAAAAAAAAGTTTGTAATGGTTACTAAAAAATTCTGTGGAATACAAATTTACTAAAGAAACTTTAGTAACCTCTTGAATTTTTTTTTACTGTGCAGTGTGAGAAGACTATTGGACTAGTTCACATGTTCGAAAAATTTCCTTTAGTGGGTTTTTCTATGTCACTAATTTTAGCTAGAAAACGGTACCAACGATTTTGACTAAATTTTATATGCTATAGCTTTCGGGTTCGAGCAGACCAGTGAGCTAGGTCGTATGTTCAATAAGATTCAAACACTGGATCATTTTGGATCTCAAGCGTCTGGATCAAGCTAATTGCATAAAAAAAGCTGAAAACATTTTGAAAATCCCCAATGTATATATATATACTGTAGGGAGCACACAGACGACGGGAATTACATAGTAATGCACGGTCCAAAACGTCGTAGTTAGGAGTTGCGGTATTAAGTAATGTTGCCAGTGGGCTGCATATTTAAATTTAGATTTCTTGATTGGTATCACTTTTTGAGAATGGTAAAATTCTCCTAATTAAACAACATATTAATTAAATGAAAATAAGGGAATTTTAAAATTTTAAAAATCTGGTGCCAATAAAGAAATTTCATAATAAAAACTCACAGGATCTAAAAAGTAGAGTAAAAAACAGAAACAACAGCACATTCAAGGGGCAAAAACATATTATTGCAAGTTTGTAATACATAAGGTTGTCGAAAATAGACCAGAAGTTTTAAGTCAGGTTTGACAGCGGTGCCGTATAAAATTCCTTGCCTTCTGGAAAATTTCTGACGTGCCTCGCATCCTCTCGGCAGTTACAGATATTTGACCGACGAGGTATTCTAATGAAAGAATAGCGGCTCACTTTCAAGCGTGTCTGACAACTTCTGGTCCTAATTTTGACCAGATTATGTAGTAAAACCTGTAAATAAAATATTTTCTATACCATTAATGTCTTGCAATTTCCGTTCTTTTTCTAAGTTTGTTTCTACCAGCGTTGCCAGTGGGCTACTTTTTTTTGTAAGTCCAGATTTCTTGATTAGCACCATTATTTTAACCTAAAAATTCTCTTTATTATCGCTTTAATTGAAATGTTATTTTATAAGAAGAATTTTACTATTTTCAAAAAGTGTTACCAATCAAGAAATCTTAATTATTTTTAATTACTTATTCCACGTACGCATTTTTAATTACGTACAAAGCAATGTTGCAAGTGGCTATTTTTATAGCCACTCGCAACATTGCTTTGTACGTAATTAGCTAGCTTGTAACTAGGGCATTTTGGATTTTGCACTGCTAAGTGATTCATAGTCATCTCTATGACTCTTATATCTCTTTTGTCGGTTTGGTAGCGAAACACTCTGTATATATACATAATAAATATTTATTTACAGTGTAGCGTTTTAAAGGCGGAACCAAGACATGGATCCGCCTGTAGATATTATGGCTAATTTCATCATTTAATTTACATTTAATTTACGAGAATGAATGATTATGAATTTTAAATTTTCATACTCTAAAAATTCCAGAAAATAATTAAATTTTCTTCTTAAAAAAGTGGAATAACTAGCGTTTTGTGAAAAATTAAATTATACTAATATTCCTGTACATTACATTTAATTATCTTTAGTAGCTTTTCTTCCAATTTATTAATGACCTCTGATAGACAAATTTCTAAAATACCAGTATTCAGAATCGAATTTTCGCTATTTTAAAGGGTAATTGAAATATGAGAGTTTTGTAGCTTCATCCATTATTGCAAACTACATTCAGTAGCATCCATCTTATAATCATCAGACTGACTTATAATGACCAGACGCTGAATGTTAGTAATATCATATGCAACAGTACTTATAAATCTTTTGGTGCTTATAAAGTTGTCATATTTGTTTAGATGTTATAGAACCAAGTCTTATATCAATTTTTAAAGTTTTCTTTTAAGTATCACATCATTTTCTTTTAAGTACCACCCATTCACATGTAGTTCACGGAACTTAAAATAACAGGAATATACATTATACAGGGTGTCCCTAAACAAATGGTATATATGCTAGGAAGTGATAGAACACATCAAGACGAGTAATAGTAAATAGGAAACTAAGGGTCCCAAACGTTTTCCAAAGGAGATAGCCGCCATTAAAGTTTGGGGTCCAAAATTTCAAATACACATAAAAAACGGAAAATTGGTCGATTGATTTGCGGTTTTCACTAAAATTATTCTTTATGTTGGTATTTTCTTGAAAATAAATTATAAAGATAAATTTTGAAAAATGCCGATAGACGGCGCTTCAGACTTTGAAGTAATTAAAAACTATTTTTTGCTCTGATTTTTTGCATCTCATTAAATGGTTTCGTAAGCTTAGACTTAAACTTAAATTTTGAGCTCAAAATCTGAATAGTTGGAAGCGGTTAAGTAGCACAAACTTAACTGTGTTCAGAGGGTTTAAATTTCAAATGATTATAAAAACGGAAAAATTGGTCGATTGATTTGCGGTTTTCATTAAAACACTAAATTTCACTTTATGTCGGTATTTTATTGAAAATGAATTATAAAGACAAATTTCAAAAAATGCCGCTAGAAGGCGCTTTAAACTTTGGATTAACGAAATAATCCATCCTAATACTATTTTTTGCCGTTATTTTTTGCATCTCATTAAATGGTTTCTTAGGCTTAGATTTAAACTTAAATTTTGAGCTCAAAATCTGAACAGTTGGGAGTGGTTAAGTAGCACAAACTGAACTGTGTTCAGAGGGTTTAAATTTCAAACGAAACGGAAAACAGTAAAAAATCGTAAAAATTAGCCGATTCGTTTGCGGTTTTTGCTAAAACTACTCTTTAAATCAGTGTTTTCTTGAAAATAAATTTTAAAGATAAATTTCACAAAATGCCGATAGAGGGCGCCAGACATTGGAGTAGCACACAACTATTTTTAACCGCTATTTTTTTTTTAAATCTCATTAAATTCTTTCAAATGCTTAGATTTTAATTTTGAGATCAAATTCTGAGTCGTTGCGAGTGTTTAAGTAGCGCAAAAGTGAACTGTCAACATCTGAACACACTTCAGTTTGCGCTTCTTAACCCCTCCCAACGATTCAGAATTTGAGTTCAAAATTTAAGTTTAAATCTAAGATTTCGAAAACATTTAACAAGTTTTGGAAAACATTTAATTAGATACAAAAAATAACGGTTAAAATTTGTTTTTGGTTACTCTGAAGTTTAAGGCACCCTCTAACGGAATTTTTTGAAATTTATCTTAAAAATTCATTTTCAAGAAGATACTGACTTTAAGAATAGTTTTATTTCAAACCGCAAACGAATCGACCAATTTTTCAGTTTTTTATTATCATTTGAAATTTGAACCCTCTGAACATAGTTCAGTTTGTGCTACTTAACCACTACCAACTATTCAGATTTTGAGTTCAAAATTTAAGTTTGAGTCTAAGTCTACGAAAACATTTAATCAAATGCAAAAAATAACCTAAAAAGTAGTTGTTCGTTACTCCAAAGTTTAAAGCGCCCTCTATCGGCATTTTTTGAAATTTATCTTTATAATTCATTTTCAATAAAATACCCACATAAAGAATAGTTTTAGTGAAAACCGCAAATCAATCGACCACTTTTTCCGTTTTTTATAATCATTTGAAATTTAAACCCTCTGAACACAGTTAAGTTTGTGCTACTTAACCGCTTCCAACTATTCAGATTTTGAGCTCAAAATTTAAGTTTAAGTCTAAGCTTACGAAACCATTTAATGAGATGCAAAAAATCACGACAAAAAATAGTTTTTCATTACTTCAAAGTCTAAAGCGCCCTCTATCGGCATTTTTCGAAATTTATTTTTATAATTTATTTCAAGAAAATACCAACATAAAGAATAATTTTAGTGAAAACCGCAAATCAATCGACGAATTTTTCCGTTTTTTATGTGTATTTGAAATTTTGGACCCCAAACTTTAATGGCGGCTATCTCCTTTGGAAAACGTTTGGGACCCTTGGTTTCCTATTTACTGTTACTCGTCTTGATGTGTTCTATCCCCCCTAGCGTATATACCATTTGTTTAGGGACACCCTGTATTTTGAAGAGAAATGCATTAATAAAAAACAAATTTTTAAAATAATTAACCAACATGTTTAGATAGATTTTTCGTATGAAATACTACCTGTTGCGGTCGCTCCTGTGTTGGAATATCTGGAAAAGTTTTGCGAATCTGCACGGATCATGACCTGTCGACCTTAAAACTACAATTAGTAAAAAACTTTATCTATCTATATATATATGTCGCATTTTCATAAAGCGACAGACTTCAAGGAATTAGCATTAATTAAGATTTATTTAAACATTCTAAAAACATAGGAAAATCCTTTCACAGGTCATTACAGTATGGTTTCTCGAGAACAAGTGTGTAGATGTACATTTGAAATTTCGAGTTAGTAGGCCTAGGTAGGCCTCGTAACCTAGGGTTACGAGTTAAAAAGGGTCATGTGTTATAGTTAAATTAACACGATAAACTTAAGTTTCTTGCTGCCCTGTAAAACCCATGATCATTAGTCATGGGCCCGTATCCAAATTCAGGGGCGATTTATTAAAAAACTAATTAATAGGTCTGATTTTTACATTATATTACAATTTCCCCCCCCCCCCTCCCTTCCAGACAAATCTCAGGGGATGGGCCGTTTTCCATCCATGGTACTCACCTGAAAAGGGCAAACAATTTTTACAATAAGTGAGCTAATGGGAGATTCGTTGAGCTAATGGGAGATTTATTTCTTTCGTATACTTAACAAACAATAGAATAACAATAATAAAAAATGTACAAATATCATACCTAAAATCAACACTGTTACAAAATGTATCACTATAAGCCATTAAAGATGATAAAAACAATTGTATTAATAAATGCAAAACACTCAGTAAATATTATACATAGAATATGATAATCAAAATAGGAAATATTTTGCAGATTGATTCTGAAAAATCCAATGTTATTTACATTTTCAAATTTGTATGGAACTGTCCTGACAGTTCAGGAAATAGTACATTTTCACATACACAATGTTCACAATAATGCAAAAATAATAAAAAATTCAAATGTTCATAATAAATCAAAAAGGTAATTAAAAATCCAAATATTCATAATAATGCAAAACGAGATCAGATATAATATAATATCAATTCATATGATATCAACTATTTCAGTTGGTTGGTGTAAGTAGTTTAAATTGGTTATTAGGAAAAAAGTATCTTAGTTTGGAAGCATGAATTACTTCATAGTCTTTCTTTGTAAGCCAGTTAGGTTTATTTATTTTGAAACTTATATTGGATAATTTTTTTATAATTTGATATGGACCAGAAAAAGGCGGACTTAACTTCCGAGTATTCCGATAATGAAATTCTTCCACTATGACAAGGTCACCATGTTTAAAAGGCGTTTCCACAAACTTTAAATCATATCTGACTTAATTTTTCAAGTGATGTTCACCTGTTCTTTGGAAAGCCTCTTTTCTGGCTTCCTCTACAGTGGGATAATATTTTTCATTGCCTAATACTGATGGATAAGGTAATTGGCCGAATATTAAGTATGCAGGAGGGTACTTGGTTACCGAATGAGGTGTGTTATTGTATTCATTGATCACTTCCTGCAGAATTTTGGGCCACGGGACGTTTGAAGGTGTAGAATTTACTTTAAGTCTTAGTCGGGTTCAAATCGACTGATTCACACGCTCATTTTTCCCATTACACTGTGGTCTAAGAGAAGTAGTAAGTAATTTTTTGACATTCTGTTTATGTATCCATTTACGAAGTTTAGACGCTGTAAACGCAGTATTCCTATCCGTTAAAATTTTCTTGGCAAGCTGAATATTAAAAATTTGTTTAAGAATATTAATGTAGACTTCAGTTGTAACATTTTTAGAGGCAAAACCCCAAACACAACAAGTAATGTGATCAATAGCTATGTGCATATATTTTTTTGTTGAATTATAATAGTTAAAACCTCCTACTGAATCTAATGATATTATATCGAAGGGTTGATCTGCGGATGGTAAGGCTTCAAGAAGACCAAATTTAGGTTAGTGGGATTTTTTGTTTAGCTGGGAACCTTCACAATGCTTCACGAATTGTGTGATATCGTGAGTAATGCAGCTCCAGTAGTATTGTGGTGAAATTAAGTTTAGCATTTTTTGGATTCCTGGATGGCCAAATTGTAATATGGGTAGTTATTAATAATTTCTCTCTCAAAGAGAATGGTACTACAATTTTTTGAAAACCCTTTTTGTGAATTACCACAATGTCATTAACTTTTTGAAATTTAGGCCCCATTATATTATGTAATTCTTGGTGTTCTTTAATTTCATCTGAGGCTAATAAATGAATATGGGGATTTACAGAAAAAGTGGGATTTCTTGAAAGCATGTCTGCTTCAAAATTGATGGGTCCTTTATTATACAGGGTGGTCATAAAAAAACTTTGCCGGTATATGGAGCTCTAGCGGCCAGTCCGTTCAACCGACCGAGGTGAAATTTCAGATATAGCTATTCAGATATAGCTATTCGAGGTTCTCTGAAAGGCAACAAAATGGTGCTCACGGTTACGGTTATAGTTACAGAAACTCGAAATTTTCCAATGGCGACTCCCATTTTTTTTCATCGCAAAATGCTCATTCGAAAATCCTAAAGAGCGTTGGAACCGTACGTGTATAGAAAGAAACGGACACGTTATGCACGCACAAATAACTGTTCTGCGAATCCCCTCCCCCCCTATAAAAACACGATTGGGGCATAAGGAGTAAATTTGCATATGGCACAGAGTCAGTACACTAATCTTTGATTACAAAATAGATCGGAGAAAACTTTTATTTTGATTACACATTTTCCACATGGGTGCCATCACAGGCAATTACACATTGCATGGTGGCGACTGTGGACAATACAGCCGAACGCTCCATCGCATGATGGATGTTTGCAATCTCACGTTTGATAAAATCTCTCAAATCCGGAAAAATTTGCGGATTGTACATGTACACTCTAGATTTTAGATATTCCCAGAACCTGAAATTCATAGGAATGAGGTCGGGGGATCGCGGATCCCATTGACGTTACCAGTTAAGGTGAAATGTGTCTCGTCCGTTCATAATATGGGAAGATGTCTATCATTATCTCCATCATATTGGATTAGAAATTCATTAACAAAGTCTATATGTTGTTGATGGTCTCTCACTTCCAACATCTGGGCGCGCTGGTACCGGTAAAGAAACATGCGGATTACAGAGCGCAGTAACTTTACGACCATTGATTTTGGTATATCAAATACACGAGATGCACTTTTTGTAGTTTGCATGCATCCTCTGGTCACTATGTGATGCACTTCCATAACAGTATCCTCAGGAACAGTTGGTCGTCCGATTCGCAGACTATCACAGGTGCAGTCAGTTTCTTCGAATTTCATTACTAAATCACGAAGAGCTTGTGAAATGCATATGCCATGTATTTGGCGATGGTTTCGACGGTAAACGCGCCAGGTTTCCGCAGTATTCTCATTTTGATAATAGTTTCACCAACTCACCATGAACAAAGTCATCTTGTTGGTATCTGCGAGTTCCAACTGAAGAACTAATATTCCCATCCTACTTTTTATCCTTTTTCTACGCTGACTATCTGGCAAACGATGTTCCGTGATTGGTATTTTGTCTCTGTCATATTGAAATTTTCTTCGTGCGCCTTGGTCGTGTTATTTTGAGGACGTTCGTAGAGCTGATTTTGTGCGAGCATAACACGTCTGTTTATTGCACTAACCACACCGCTCTAACGCTCTTTAGGGTTTTCGCATGAGCTGCGCATTTTGCGATGAAAAAAATGGGTGTTGCCATTAGAAAATTAGTTTCTGTAACTATAACCGTAACATAGCGCCATTTTGTTTCCGTTCACAGAATCTCGAGCTTATACCTCTGAATAGTATATCTGAAATTTCACTTCGATCGGTTGAACGGACTGTCCACTAGAGCTC
The DNA here is from genome assembly GCA_964019185.1 of Maratus speculifer. Lineage (NCBI taxonomy): Eukaryota > Metazoa > Arthropoda > Arachnida > Araneae > Salticidae > Maratus > Maratus speculifer. The sequence continues at coordinate 270,382,581 of OZ025289.1, read as the reverse complement.
CATATATCGGCAAAGTTTTTTTATGGCCATTCTGTATTTTACAGTATAATCATACATGCTTAATTTTAGTGACCATCAGAATAACCTACCTGTTAAATGCTTCACATTTTTAAGCCATACTAAGGAGGCATGGTCGGTGTGTATTGTAAAAGGTTTTCCGTGAATGTAATAATGAAATTTGTCAAGGGCATCGATTATTGCTAGACATTCCAGTTCTGTAATTGCGTGATTTTGCTCGTAGGGCCTTAATTGTCTCGAGTGAAACGCAATGGGATACAAGTTTCCTCTTCATTTGTTTTAAGACAGAACTTACGGCTTCCTTTGAGGCATCAATACCCAGGTCAAAATTCATGCTGTTATTTGTTTGCTAGACAAGCATTAATTGTTAGATCCCAGCTAGTGAAATAGCATAAACTACCATAACATATTTGCTGGTTCTACCAGAATTACCAGCAAGCCATGTTGTGTTTTGGCCCACTTTACTGCTTGGCCAGCATACATAATCCAGCATGTGTTGCTTGAATATGTTGCTGGCCTAGCAGCAACCAACACCATTATTTGGTTGTATTTTTTGCTAGTCTAGCATAATTTTTCTACCATCATTTGCTTTAAATTTTTGCTATTCTAGCAATAAATTTCTAGCATCAGTTATTAGTTAAAAGGAAGAAAAATACGACACTGGTGCTGCCATCTTTTGACGATACCGGAAACGACTGCGGATATTGAGGGGAGAAACTGTATCGGATTTCTTTTTTCCTCGGGCGAGGGTAGAACTCATAACCTGCTGCTTGGAAGGCACGCGCTCGCCTGACCTTGCCAGTTGGGACGTGATTTTGAATGTCTCTAATTGCAAGTGATGGTTGACTAAGCTGATACAACTGTGCGTTAATGTTTTTATAAGGGAAAGTGTCAATTTGACGATGAATTTATAATTTCTCGTAATTTCAATTAAAAACTTTAATTTATTGTTAGAGTTTTATTAATGGTTAATGGATATAATTAAAGTATGGTTTGATTAATATAATTCATCATTACTATTAAAAGATTTTTCTTTGCTTAATATATAAATTGAACATGTTTTGAATTATTTTTTGAAGAGAAATAAATAGTTTTGTAGTAAAATAATTAAATAAATAATTTGGAATTGAGGATGTATTCAAATAATAAATAGCTTATTTTCTGACTCACCTTTAAATTCAGTTTTGCTTTTAAACGCATTCAATTAAAAGTTTTTTCTTATTTCGGAACTATATAATATACAGTATTGGTCGATTTTTTTCATAAAGTCTGAATATTTTTCAAAAAAGGCCGTCAAAGGGGGCTTTTTGAGCCGAATTTTGCTTAAGATGATTCTGGTAAAACCAGCTTTGACAGAAATCTGAAATTAAAAATTCTACAAAAGCGGCCAAATAAAACTGTTAAACTGGATTTATATCTAATCATATTTTATTCTTTGTTGATGAAATGAGCACTTAACTTTGAAATATATCTGCGCTGTAAGCAAAGCCGACAGGATTTTTTTTATAATATAATTAATTAATTTTTATTTTGAAACATTAATGATTTACCAAGAAAAATTTCTTTGTTTATAACTAATAAAATAATAGTTATATAAAAATAAAAATAAAAATAAAATAAAATAAAAATTATCGTAAATATATTTTTTGTATGTAATAATCTTAATAAGTATTTTCAACTTTTTATTTACCTATTATTGTTTATGCTTTTTACTATTCGTAACTTTTACACCAAAACCTGTAATCTTCTAAACCCGAATAAAACTGTTTAAATTAAAGACACGCGTGTATACAGCTATAACATTCAGAATGAATAAAAATTAAAAAACGGAATTTAACTTTTAATTACTTACTAGATACGGAAACTATTTATAGGAAACAAGTATTATTATTTATTATTTATTCAGTATTCCTTATATTTTCAGCTATACTTCAAAAAGTGGTAGCATAAGATATGAGATAATTTGATTAATTTATTTAATATACTTAAAGCATTATAATTGTGTAACAACATTTATATTGTATTGCGCGTTACCGTATGGATTAATTATAACCAACTGTAACAAAATTTTGCTCACAATTTACTATTGAAAAAGCAACAAGTTTATACAAGAGCATTTTATCCGAATTTGTTAGTCATTTTCAATCTTAACTTTTGACGGCCATGATCATTTTCTGTTTGAATGGCTGTTATATATGCCGCAATAAAATTCGATTTCCCTAGAGAAAATGGAAGAGGATATCAAAGAATCTTCTTACAAGATTGATAGGCATCGGCGGATATATGAGTACTTCTGATATAGAAGGTAGTGAAAGTTTAAGGAGACTTCGAATAAATAAGCTAATAATAAAGAAAATCCTTAATGCACTATATTTCCAGAATAATATTTTTTCTTTCAATCAAAATTCTAAAGTCGCGTTAGTTGCAGTTATTGTTAAAAATCAATTCTATATGAAGGCATGAGTTGGAGAACTGAAAATCAATTTATATCAATCTAATTTATATATTCTGTTACAAAAAATTCAATGTAAGCTGTATTACAATAGATATTCAGTACTTGTGAAAAATAATTAAATATGACTTTGCTTTAATTTTGTCGTCTACTTTTTTTTGGTATGTTCTTAAAGGTATATTTAATAAATTAGTATCTATATCAATGAATGTTTACATTTAAATCAAAATAGGTATTTTCTAGAGTTGAAAATAATGTATTTAATATGTACAATTTAGACGATATGTTTTGCACTTTTCCAAAGTTTATTAAAACTGATGTTAGAAATATCAGGTATTTTTATATTGCAATCTAAATAAGATGGTAAAAAATTCGATGTACGTATAAATTCAACAAAGTTACCTTTTTTTCTACTTAAAATTGTCTTAAATAAATTATTTAAATTACTTAAAACAAATCTTTAACATTAAGCATGTTTTCTTGAAGAAAAAATAGTGAACAACCTTTCAGTATCTATATTAATAAAAGAACAAAACGCTCTGTCTGCGTGTGTGTGTGTGTGTGTGTGTGTGTGTGTGTGTGTGTGTGTGTGTGTGTCTGCGATGGCTAGCAAAATCTACAGCATGTACGAAGCTCAAAATTTTTTTGAGAGTAGCCCAAATCTCTTCTGATGCACCTGAGCTTCAGAATTTCGAAATTCCATTTATTAACTGAGTAATTAATTAAATTCCAAAGATCACTCTCATAAAAAATCGCCTTTTTTTCATCTTTTTTCCCTTCATTTAGTTATGGTTGGTTGGTTGCATAAAATTTTCGCATAAATAATTAAAAAAGCTGGAACAGACCTTTAAAATTCATAGACTGGCAAACTGTCAGTTTAAATGATGATTTTTTATCACAGCGGTTGTAAACCATAGAGGAAAAAGATAGGTGGTGGTGAAGTAAACCGAAAAAAGGATTGCAATATTAAACCATTTATCGCTCAAATTTTAATTTCCCAAACAAAAGCCTGTGGAAGGGATTTTGTATTAATAACACGAATTAAAAGAAATGAATTAAAGCTGAAACATATTTTACGAAGAAATAGTAATTTTTTAAATTGGTCTTTTTTCTATTATATTATTTATTTTAAAAAAATGTTTGCTTTTAAAATAATTGAAATTGATAAATTCGAAATAATTAAATGTCAAAATAAAATAAAATAAAATACTGAAAACATTTGATTTGAATTAAAAATTATATTACTAAAAGTTTTCTTTCTTTCTTTCTTTTTCAGAACTTTTTAATGTTTATAACGTAGATGAAAAATGTTTATGATTTAAGGACATATTAATAACTCTATTATAAAATATATTTATGAAAACATTCTTTTAAAATCATGCGCGAAAATTTAAATAACAAATATTAGTCTAAAATCTAGATTTCAGAGTGCAGACGATTTTAAGACATTAACCAAAGAATGTTAACTTTTCAAGCAAAATCTTAATGGATGCTTCTATATTGATATTTCAAAGTCATATGACAAAAATAATCACATAATTCTTCCCTATGATTGATATATTTGTATCTTTTATGCATTCCGATCGTGTATTACAGTCAATAATGGTACAAAACGTTATTTTTTAAACAAAATTTTAGTCATCTATTCAATAACAGTTTAAAAGGTAAAAAACAAAGAAATACGGGTTTAAACCAGTTTGAATTGATCGGCGTGTCAAAGCACATGGTTTTGTTGATGCTTATTTGGACTTAATGTAGCGGATTTTAGGGTTACATTTTTGGCGTCAGCCCAAGACATTATACTTCCACTCAATTTCTTTTTACTGTGTGGTTGTACGCAGATCGTTGGCATTTCGAACATTAGAATATATGAGTCAGTAGTTGTGTTGCAGTAAAAAAATCGCACAACACTTTTCTAGGAGTTTATTTTCTTATCATTGATAAAATTTAAATGTATTCCATTCAATTTAAAATTAAATTATGGCTTTAATTTGGTTTTAAAACAAAAATAAAATATAGCTGTTTGGCGTACAATTGTTCGAATCCGCAAACGATTCATACACCATAATAAATTATCAAATAGCAAAGTAAATTATATATCAGAAATAGCCATAAAAAGAATAGTAGCAAAACTGATAATAACCTTAATGTTTAGACTAATTAACGCATAATTCGATCCCAACCAGAAAAAAACAGACCACACTCCGATCCGTGATAGACAAAATTTCCGTGAGTATAAACCCGACCCGAACCTAAAAAAAAAAAACTACGGATTTGATAACTGACCCGAACCAAATCTCAATCCCATAAAAATGTTCAAATGAAGCATAAGCCGATCTAAACAAGGCAAAATAATTTTAGTGGGCATGAAACCTGACCCGAACCTAAATATTGTCTTAAAAAAAACTCGAAATATGACCCGAACAAAATCTGAAACCGATAAAAATATTCCAGAGAACTATAACCCGATCCCAGCAAGACAAAATACTTTCCGTGGTCATAAACCCGACTCAAACCTAAAAAATTCCATTTGAAAAATTCTGAAATTTGACCCAAACCACATCTAAATCCGACCAAAATATTCGAAAGAATCATAACCGGATTAGAGTAAGACTAAATAATTTCCGTGGACATGATCCCGATACGAACCTAAAATTTCCATTCGAAAAAATACCTGAAATTTGAATCGAACCAAATCTGAATCTGACAAAACTATTTCAAAGAACCGCAACCGGATCCGAACAAGACAAAATATTTCCATGGACATGAACCCAATCCGAACCCGAAAAATTTCTTTGAAAAAATCGCGAAATCTGAACTGAACCAAATCTGAACTTGGCAAAAATATTCCAGTGAAACATCTCCTTATTCGAACAAGACAGAATAATTTTCGTGAACACGCAAGAAGACCCGAACCCAAAAGTTCCATTTGAAAAAACCGAAATCTGAATTGAACCAAATCTGAACCCAATAAAAGTATTCCAAAGAACTATAACCCGATCCGAGCAAGACGAAATAATTTCCATGGACATAAACCCGACTCGAACCTAAAAAATCCGATTTGAAAAAACCGGAAATTTGACTCAAACCACATCTGAATCCGACCAAAATATTGAAAGAATCACAACCGGACTCGAGTATGATAAAATAATTTCCGTGCACATAAACGAGATTCGAATCTAAAAATTCTATTTGAAAAAATACCTGAAATTTGAATCGAACCAAATCTGAACATGACAAAAATATTCCAAAGAACCTTAACAGGATCCGAATAAGACAAAATTTCCATGCACATGAACCGAATCTGAACCTAAAAAATTTCTTTGAAAAAATCTCGAAATCTGAAATGAATTTGATAAAGCATGTATTTATTCGAACAAGGCAAAATAATGTCCGCAAGAAAACCCGAATCCAAAAATTACATTTGAAGAAAAAGCCGAAATCTAAATTAAACCAAGTCTGAACTTGACAAAAATATTCCAGTGAAGCATGTCTTTATTCGAATTAGAATAACTTCCGTGGGCACGCAGGAAGACCTGAACCCAAAAATTCCATTTGAAGAAAACGCCGAAATCTGAATTGAACCAAATCTGTTCCCGACAAAATTATTTCACAGAAACATAACTGGATCCGAGCAAGGCAAAGTAATTTCCATGGACATGAATCCGACCCGAACATTTAAATCGAATTTCAAAAAATACCTGAAACCTGAATCGAACCAAATCTGAACCGACGAAAATATTCTAATGAATCATAACCAAATCCGAACAAGACAAAAAAATTTCCATGGACATGAACTCCATGAATAATTAGGTAACATTTGGGTTGCGATTAGGTTGCAATTACATTACGGTAAGTCTTTGATTTTATTTAATTTTACGTTAGGTTACAGTTAGATCACGGTTAATTTAAAGTTAAGTTAAAGTTAAATTGCGTTTATGTGATGGTTAGAATAAGAATAGGTTACAATAAAGTGACGGCTAGGTTACATCTATGTTATATTTAAGTTACGGTAGGGTACTGTTAAGTCGCAGTTAGGTTACAGACAGATTATGGTTACGGAACAAAAGTTTACGGTTAGGAATTTGTCCACAGAGTCAACATTACGCATGCTTTGATTAAAAATATACACTTTTGTTAAATGGCTCTGAAATTATAATACTATATACCAATCTTTTATCATCGACAATCGATTTCATTCACGGTATAGTCGGATTTAAGAGTAATATAATTAGTTTGAAATTCAAAATATCTCACTTGGGATTTCTATGCGAAAAAAATAATTAGTTACGTGATTTAACAGTGATTTTTACGGGTATATATCAACACTTTCACGAAACTAACGCAATCGTCGGATACATGTTCCCTCCCGTGTTTCTCATTGCTCATTTTAAGTATTTTTAGAGCTTAATATTAGTTGTTGTTTTTAAAACCGATTTTTCATAAAGTCAGCTGCATTTCTGCATGCTTCCAGTTAATGATAAAATCATAGAAATTTCAAGTTCGTTTAATATTGTTAATACGGACCCGGGCAACGCCGGGCGGGTCAGCTAGTCTATGTTAATAAAATAACAAATCGCTCTGTGTGTGTGTTTGTGTGTGTCTGCGATAGTTAGCGAAAACTACGGTACGTACGAAGCTCAAAATTTTTCTGAGAGTAGCCCAATATCTCTCCTGATGCACCTGACGCTCAGAATTTCAAAATTCTATTTATTAATTGAGTAATTAATTAAATTCCAAACCTCACTCTCATAAAAAATCGCTTTTCTTAGCTTTTTTCCTTTTCATTCTCTTGTGGTTGGTTGGTTGCATAAAATTTTCGCAGAAATAATTTTAAAAAACTGGGACTGACCTTTAAAATTCATAGACTGGCAAACTGTCAGTTTAAATGAGGATTTTTTTTTATCACAGCTGCTGTACGCCATGGAGGAAAAATATAGGTGGTGGCGAAGTAAACCGAAAAAAAAAAAAAAGGTTTGCAATATGAAACAATTTATCGCTGAAATTTTAATGTCTCAAAATAAAGCACGAGGAAGAAATTTTGTATTAATAAGACGGATTGGAAGAAATGAATTACAGCTGAAGCATATTTTACGAAGAAATAGTAATTTTTTTAAATGTTTTTTTCTTATTATATTATTTATTAAAATAAATGTTTGCTTTTAAAATAATTGAAATTGGAAAATTAAAAATAATTAAATGTCAAAACAAAATTAAATAAAATATTGAAAACATATGATTTGAAGTAAAAAATTGTATTACTAAAAGTTTTCTCTTTTTTTTTCCAGAAATTTCTAATACTTTATAACGTAGATGAAAAATGTTTATGATTTACCAAATATTAATAATTCCATGTCAATATATAAGTGATGAAAAGATTCTTTTAAAATCATGCATGAACACTTAAATAATAATATTAATCTAAAATCTAGATTTCAGAGTGCAGACGATTTTAAGACATTAACGAAAGAATGTTGATTTTTCAAGTAAACTCTTAAATGATGCTTCTATATTGATATTTCAAAGTTATATGATAAAAATAATCAAATAATTCTTGCTTATGATTGATCTAATTGTATCTTTCATGCATTCTGATCGTGTATTACAGGCAATAATGGCATAAAACGTTATTTATTAAACGAAATTTTAGTCATCTATTCAATAACAGTTTAAAAGGTAAAAAACAAAAACAAAGAAATACTGGTTTTAAACCAGTTTGAATTGATCGAAGTTTCAAAGCACATGTTTTTGTTGGTGCTTATTCGGACTTAATGTAGCGGATATTAGAGTTACATTTTTTGCGTCACCCAAGACATTATACTGCCACTCTATTAATTTCTTTTTACTGTATGGTTGTATGCATATTTTTGGCATTTCGAACATTAGAATGTATGAGTTATTAGCTGTGTTGTAGTAAAAAACATTACACAACACTATTCTATGAGTTTATTTTTTAAATCATTGATTAAATTTAAATGTGTTCTGTTCAATTTAAAATTGTAATATGGCTTTAATTTTAAAACAAAAATAAAATAGCTGTTTGGCGTATAATTGTTTGTATCCGCAAACGATTCATTCACTATAATAAATTATCAAATAGCAAAGTAAATTATCTATCAGAAATAGCCATAAAAAGAATAGTAGCAAAACTGATTATAACCTTAATGTTTAGACTAATTTAAACATAACCCGATCCCAACCAGAAAAAAAAACAGACCACACTCCGATCCGTGATACACAAAATTTCTGTGAGTATAAACCCGACCCTGACCTAAAAATTCTGTTTGGAAAAAACTATGGATTTGATAACTGACCCGAACCGAATCTGAATCCCATAAAAATGTTCAAATTAAGCATAACCCGATCCAAACAAGGCAAAATAATTTTAGTGGGCATGAAACCTAACCCGAACCTAAATATTGCCTTAAAAAAACTCGAAATATGACCCGTACAAAATCTGAAATCGATAAAAATATTCCAGAGATTTATAACCCGATTCCAGCAAGACAAAATACTTTCCTTGGTCATAAACCCGACTCAAACCTAAAAAACTCCGTTTGAAAAATCCTGAACATTGACCCAAACCACATCTAAATCTGACCAAAGTATTCGAAAGAACCATAACCGGATTCGAGTAAGACAAAATAATTTCCATGGACATGAACGCGATACGAACCTAAAACTCCCATTCAAAAAAATACCTGAAATTTGAATCGAACCAAATCTGAATCTGACAAAACTATTTCAAAGGAACGCAGCCGGATCCAAACAAGACAAAATATTTCCATGGAAATGGACACAATCCGAACCCAAAAAATTTCTTTGAAAAAATCGCGAACTAAACGAAATCTGAAGTTAGCAAAAATATTCCAGTGAAGCATTTCCTTATTCGAACAAGACAGAATTATTTCCGTGAACATGCAAGAAGACCCGAACTCAACAGTTATATTTGAAGAAAAAACCCGAAATCTGAATTGAACCAAATCTGGACCTGACAAAAATATTCCAAAGAACTATAACTCAATCCAAGCAAGACGAAAGAATTTCTATGGACATAAACCCAACTCGAACCTAAAAAATTCTATTTGAAAAAAAAAACTGAAATTTGACCCAAACCACATCTAAATTCGACCAAAATATTCGAAAGAATCATAACTGGATCCGAGTATGACAAAATAATTTCCGTGGACATGAACGAGATCCGAACCTAAAATTTCTATTTGAAAAAATACCTGAAATTTGAATCGAACCAAATCGGAACCTGATAAAAAATATTCCAAAGAATCGTAACCGGATCGGAATAAGACAAAAAATTTCCATTCACATGAACCGAATCTGAACCTAAAAAATTTCTTTGAAAAAATCACGAAATCTGAACTGAACCAAATCTGAAATATTTCAGTGAAGCATGTTCTTATTCGAACAAGGCAGCATAATTTCCGGGAACACGCAAGAAAACCCGAACCCAAAAATTTCATTTGAAGAAAAAGCCGAAATCTGAATTGAAACAAATCTTCTCCCGACAAAAATATTCCAATGAACCATAACTGTATCGGAGCAAGGCAAGATAATTTCCATGGACATGAATACGACCCGAACATTAAAACTCAATATCAAAAAATACCTAAAATCTGAACCGAACGAAATCTGAACCCGACAAAAATGTTGTAATGAATCATAACCAGATCCGAACAAGACAAAATAATTTCCATGGACATGAAACCAATATATGGTTTGGTAACATTTAGGTTGCAATTATATTATGGTAAGTCTTTGATTATATTTAATTTCCCGTTAGGTTACAGTTAGGTCACGGTTAAGTTAAAGTTAGGTTAAAGTTAAATTGCATTTATGTTATGGTTAGAATAAGGATATGTTACAATAAAGTGAAGGCTAGGTTACATTTATGTTATATTTAATTTACGGTAAGGAACTGTTAAGTCAAAGTTAGGTTACAAGCAGGTTATGGTTACGGTACAAAAGTTTACGGTTAGGAATTTATCCATAGAGTGAACATTACGCATGATTTGATTAAAAATAACACTTACTTTTGTTAAATGGCTCTAAAATTATAATACTATATACCAACATTTTAGCTACCAGCGAGTATCGATTTCATTCATGGTATAGTCGGATTTAAGAGTGATATAATTAGTTTCAAATTCAAAATATTTCACTTGGGATTTCTATGTGAAAAAAAAATAATTAGTTACGTGACTTAACAGTGATTTTTGATAAATATCAACACTTTAACACGAAAATCACGCAGTCGTTGGATACATATTACCTCCCGCGTTTCTCATCGCTCATTTTGAGTATTTTTAGAGCTTAACATTAGCTGTTTTTTAAGCAGATTTTTCACACAGTCAGTGGCCATGTATTCCAGACAATGCATTTCTGCATGTTTCGAGTTAATGATAAAATCATACAAATTTCAAGTTCGTTTAATATTGTTAATACGGACCCGGGCAACGCCGGGCGGGTCAGCTAGTTGTTTAATAATAATTTTTAACATAAAGTTCATAAATATAATATTCGAAATTTAAACTTTTTATAAGTATGCGTAAAACATCGATTTTTTAATGAACTAAAGGGCTCTGTCCCCTACGACCTACGCTCGCCAATATCCATTCACGTACCACAGACTATAAAAACACACTATTTTGATTGGCTTTAAATAATTATGGAAGATTGTGTTATAAATTTAAAAAACTGTAGAGATCTTTCTGTAAACGGGTTTAGATTTATTTCCCTTTAACTGGCGAATTTTATCGCTGAGACAGCTGCTGTTAAGAGATCCAATGGCTCTTTCCGTCTTTTATATATAAAAAAAAAACATTAGTTAAGCCTTTGGAAATAAGCCAATATAAAATGAATTAAGTAAAAATAGTCTTTTTTTCTGGTATTTTTTAACGACGATACAAGAAATCTATTTTAAATAACACATATTAAATGAATCATTCTAAATCTTACGTAATTATCTCAAAAGTCGACTTCTTTTATTTTTTAATATGAATTAAAAAATATCTTTGTTGTCAGAAAAAAAAAATTATTTGCGTTTCTGAAGAATTTACAACAATAGTTGAAAAGACCACTGAAAACATGAATAAACGCCTCGGGTATATATATTGTTTTGCAATATTATTGTTTAGACATCATAAATATGACGCAATTTCTTCTGTTTACTGCTATTAAATTAATTGTTTCAAAATATTATTTACCTTTTAAAATTCACGTGCAAATAATTTATTTGCTAGAAAGGAGATATTTTTTATTGGCTCTCACTTAGATTTGGCAACAACAGTTTAAAACATCATAAAAGAAATGTGAAATGCATCTTCTCTAGGCAAGTATATTTTCAAATTTAATCTGTTTGGTAATATAATAATTTGACTGTTTTAAAATGTCGCCATTTCTTTCATTTAAGGCTTTTAAAGCATATTAGGGCCATTCCACTGTCACGTGCGGGACAATCAGACACCATAACTCCACCAAAATTTTCTTATAGGGCTTAAAATTCTTCAGAAACAGGAATAAACATATTTTTCTATGTTTATATTTGGTATAACAATATCTCAGGCAGGGACAGATTTTTCCTAAAGGGTTTTATGATTTAGTTATTAATTAATTTGCATGCGTCACGTGCAGGACATCTGAAGTCAACCAGATGTAATTTGCTCTATGATCCAGCTAACATTTCTGCTCTACTAGTTTTGCAATTTCAAAAGAAAAAATATATATTAGAAGCTAAAAGTCCAATTTTCACGAAATAAACATCATTTTTTGAAACATAAATTTTTGAACTGCTAAAAAAAATATAACGTATAGTGTCACGTGTGGGACATTTGCAAATATCATTCAAGTAACCTTTTCAAAAATCAGAAAATAAAGGAATACAAAAAAGAAAACACATATTATACATTTTACAATACAAAAATATTTATTTCAACTTTTGTTTTGTACAAAATAAATGTTCAAATTGACATTTTTATACATAAAATAAAGTAAATGTATAAACAGAAACTCAAAAGTTTTCCATAAATTTGAAACAACCTCTACTTTTAGTTACAGTGGAAGTTGATATTTTCTTTACCACATCTTTAAATGAATACAGAATTTTATCTGGATACTGTGGCCACTTGTAGAATTTACCACTCTTTATTACGACAGACACTTCAATACTATCATGATTGGTGCTTGTAATAATTTCACCAGGATAATTAATGCCATTCTATTTTACAACTACCCATTCACCCATCTTAAAAGAAGTTGCTGTTTCTAAAGAGATGTTTAATATAATTGCTCCTGGAGGATTCATAGCACCATTTTCTCCCTTATCTTTTTCATTCTTCTAGCACTAGTAGACTTAGATCTTTCCATTTCTGCTAAATAAATAACAAACTTTATCAATTATAAATGCTTTTGTCTAAATTTACTTAATTTCATAGAAACATTGAACTTTAATTCTATTTTAACTTAGAAAAACAGAATATAAATAAGCAGTTTTATTATTTATTTTCTGCAGAATAATAACAAGTTCTTAAACACATGACTCTTCGTATTATAGAGAAAAAAAACCCTATAAATTAAGTCGATCAATTCTTACTGGAAAACAATATGTTCTTATAATAAAAATAACCATCAAAGTGTTCAAATTTTATTAAAATAAATTTATAAAAAATAGAAATAAAAAATATTAGCATCACATAAAAAAAGAAAAAAATGGAACTATCATAAAAAATGTTTTTAAAAAATCTTAATTTCGTTTAAGTTACATAAAATATGTTCTTAGGAAAAAATAATCATTAAACAGTTAAACCTATGCTATAATAAATCTCTATTTAGCATTCAGAAAACAAAAATAATCGTCTTGCTCATAAGGTGCCACGTGCAGGACAATTTTGTTTTTATATTATGCTCCAAATAAAAATTTGGCCCAAATTTTTAACTAGCATAGGATAAGTGCACTACACTAAACTGCTTTAGAAATGCCAATTAAACAAAATAAATGAGTTCCTTTTTTCTCCTAATTTAAAAAAATCATCTTTTGTGTCACGTGTGGGACACAGAAACAAAGCTTTTTGTGTGTGCTGTAATAATTATTTGAAATTATCCTAGATTTTTAAGTTTAGTGAAATAAAAAGAATGAATATTAGACTTACCTAAAATGTTGATTTCAAAAGTTTCATTGGATTTTCTTTCTTAAAAAAACTCACTCAAAATGCATTATAAAACTCAACATACTTGCTTGCACATACATGCCATCTTTAAACTGTTGTGTTGCCAATCCACAAAAGACAAACTTTAAATTCTTTCTCAAAACAGAAAATTTGACATGTTGCCATTCAGAAAATACCAAACATATTTATTTACACAAACTTTTTAAAATGACTATCAATTTACCTTTTTTCATGGAATGGCCCATTATTGTCTTTATTATTTAAACAATTCACATATAAATTTAGTTTTAATGACGTAATTTCAATATTTCCCTTATTTTAACACGTAATCATTTAAGTCTAATTATTATTTTTTGCTTATAAAAGTCACGTGTAAAAAAAAATTGAAAGAAATATTATGTTGTTTTTACAAACCGGCAACAATTTAAAATAATAATAATATTTAAAATATGTTAAAAATGTCTCAGTAGTAAAAATTTGAATTTTAAATGTAAATAAAACCTCAAAGAATGAATCAAATTAAAAAAATATTAGACTACTTACCAGGAATTTTCAATGTATTTTCTTTAAAAAAATAAATTCTTATGCTTGGATTTTGCACAATATAAAACTTTTTTAGTGGAACGATTTTCACTAACTATAACATTAAATATCTTTTAAAATAATTATTCGATTAAAAAGTTTACTACCTCAATGTGTTTACCAGATATTTTTCAATAAGACTACTAATTTTTATATTTTTGTATCCAGTAGTTTTCTTAACATAAACGAAGAAAGACTTCCGGTCACACACACACACACAAAAAAAAAAAAAAAAAAAAAAAAAAAAAAAAAAAAAAAAAATCATTGTTTCCGGCAGTGATAGAATTAGTGCTTTTTTAGGTGTATTTCGTATGAAATACGACCTATTGCGATCGTTGTAATCATGTTGTAATTTCTGAAACAATTTTGCATATCTATACAATTATGACTCCTAGACCCTAAAACTATCATCAGTAAAAAACTTTATACAGTGGAGCATCGTTTATACGACGCCGAATGGACTATCGAAAAACGTCGTATAAACGATAACGTCGTATAATCGATTTTCACTTCTAAAACTAGAATTAATTTCGTTTTCCCTAAATTTTAATGTTTAATATGTTGATTTACATAATTTTGTAATTTAAACACATTAAAACAAACAAATAACCAAAATAAATAAATAAATAAAGGGGGAAAAATTAGTAAGCAAATATGTGTACCTTTATCTATTTTTTACTTTTGATCATTTTACGTAGTATTACGAAAAAATTGTCCATGGTTGTCGGAACAATAAGTCAGGAGATAAGCATTTCAACCCTACTTGACGAAAAGCTTCCTCTTTTGCTGGGACACCAGTTCTTTTCCTTTTACAGCCAAAAACCAAATGCACCGCAAACTAAAACTCTCCATACTGATAATAGTCAGAAGGTTGGTCTGTTTGCAACTTAAAACAGGTCTGGAAAGCTGACCATTCCCGCAAAAAGAAGGACTCTTCCAATATAATGCGTTACACGCAAGTTGATTTTTCAGACTAATCGAACACTAACCTACATTGTTATCATGTGGTGTAATTTTAAACACGTTTTTAGTGTTTTTAGTTTTCCTAGCTGCCAATTTTTGCCAGTTCTCAAAGTACAAAAGAAAAATAAACAAAAATAAATCTATACAAAATGAAAAAATCGTCGCATAAACGATTTTGTGCGTCGTATAAAAGATATATTTTTACACTAAGATAAATAGGAATGAATTGGGACCACAATAAAACGTTGTATAAATGTAAACGTCGTATAAGCGATCGTCGTATAAACGATGCTTTACTGTACATCTATCTATCTATCCATCAATATATATATATATCACTTTTTTATGGACCCGATAACTTCTATAATTCCAATCAAATTGGTACATACAATCAAGGGGCATAAAATCTCAGTCAAGTTCGTTAATGGGCAAAATCGGACCAAGGAGTTGAAAATAGAGAGGGTTTTTGTGAAAACAGGTAAAAATCCCATAACTTCTTAGTTAAAATAGATATCGAATGAGTTTGAAGTTTATATTACTTCTAAACAAGTTGGAAATTGCACGTGAAGCGTAGCAAATTAGGTGCGTTCGGACGATAACGAAGTTTTAAAAATATTACGTTCATATATCAATCTCATAACATTGTAAATAGTGAACTACAATTAAAACGCTCATCAAACAATGTTCTCCCTATACCATTATGTAATGGAATACTTTTGTGTGGCCTTGTAAATCAATAACAAATGTTCTTTGCACCACAAATTATGTAAGATGTATATTATAATATGTACTTTATAGTTGCATATAAATTTTATTAAGTTCGCATGAGTGTAACACGATTAAAATGCATTTGAAACATTTTTCCCCATTGACCGTAATGTAATGGAATACTTTTGATTGTCCCTGTAATTGATCTATGCATCCGATTTTCATAAAATTTGTAATAACTCGAAAATATTATGCAATAATTATGTATTTTAAATTTCAAACGTATAGAATATATTTGAAACTTTTTCCCCATTGACCATAATGTAATTGAATACTTTTGATTGTCCCTGTAATTGATCTATGCACACGATAATCAAAAAATTTGAAATAACTCCACAGAATTATGTAATAATTGCGTATTTTAAATTTCAAACGATTAAAATGCATTTGAAACATTTTTTCCCATTGACTGTAATGTAATGGAATACTTTTGATTGTCCCTGTAATTGATCTATTCGTCCGAGTTTCATAAAATTTGAAATAACTCGAAAAAATTATGTAATAATTATGTATTTTAAATTTCAAACGTATAGAATATATTTGAAACTTTTTCCCCATTGACCATAATGTAATTGAATACTTTTGATTGCCCCTGTAATTGATCTAAGCACACGATTATCAAAAAATTTGAAATAACACGACAGAATTATGTAATAATTGCGTATTTTAAATTTCAAACGATTAAAATGCATTTGAAACTTTTTTCCCCATTGACCGTAATGTAATGGAATACTTTTGATCGTCCCTGTAATTGATCTATCCATCCGATTCTCATAAAATTTGAAATGACTCGACAAAAATATCTAATATTTATGTATTTTAAATTTCAAACGATTCGGTTGGGTAGTTTTTGCGTTGTTATATGCGGACAGACGGACGGACGGACAGACGGACGGACGGACAGACGGACGGACAGACGGACGGACTGAACGACAACTATAGGTGCTACGTATTATATAATTACGAACGCACCTAAAAATGGAATAAAAGTTTGCGCATGACAAATTTTTGATAAAATTAAAAATGGGCTCAAGAAGAGGAAAAAATAAGAATTTTCGCAGAAAAAATTCATCACTTCAATCGTCAATTCTGAAGATATTACATCCAATTAAATTTGTTATAAATTTACTTATTATTATTTAAAACTTTTGTACTTTTTTTTATAAAAATAATTCTTATAGCCAAAAAAAAAAAAAAAAAAAAAAAAAAAAAAAGGGGAGGGAGGGGTTGGAAGAAGAAAAAAATCCGTAACTTCATCAATTCTTAAGATATGAAATCCGATTAAATTTACTATACATCTTTTCAAAAATATCTTTATTTTATTCAACTTTTATACTGACATGTTTTTGATAGAACCAATACTTATAGCAAAAACAAATTAAACAAAAATAGAAGTTGAAGGAAAAAGCGTATTAAGGGTGTACTCAAATCCAAACTGCTTGTATTCTGATTCATTTTTAAATTCATTTTGTTCACAAATACATCTGATTGGCAGGTTCTCTTATTTAGGAACTATATAATGTGACGTATTGGCCAGTGTTTTGATAAAGGCAGAATATGCCGGCAAATATGAAAAAAATGCCGCCAAACTAGGCATTTTGAACAAAATTTCCCGAAGCGATCGTGATTGAAGAATTTAGGATATATTCCAATAACAAATTGCTTATTTTATGAATCATTTTTAAATTCAATTTTGCTCTCAATTTTATTCTATTGACAGTTTTTCTAATTTAGGGACTATATAATGTAGCGTACCGGTCGATTTTTTCATAATGTTAAAATCTATTTCAAAAATTGCTATAAAAGTGGGCATTTGTGCCGAATTTCGCTTAAGATGATTCTGATTAAACCAGCTTTTACAGAAAAAAGAAATTAAAATTTCTTCAAAAGCGATCAAATAAAATTTTAAAACAGGGTTTATCTCTTATCACATTTTATTTTATTTCATAAATATATATATATATATTTTTTTTGTTATTGAAATGAGCACTTAACTTCGAAATCTGCCTCCACCAGTAGGTCAAGCTGACGTGGATTTTTTTTTTTTTTACAATAGAGATGTATCAATTATTTAGTACAAAAATTATACTCTGTCTTCGAAAACATATTTAGAACAGAGAAATTATAACATTAAAAAGAAATAATAGGATCCAACTATTTTAAAAATAGCCATATATTCCATTTCTCCTTAATTTTGATGAAAGAATCTGTGAATATCACATTAACATTGATGTAACACAGCTAATTTGGTGGTGTAACATCAATTGACAGTATTCGCATCAATGTATTCTATAACATGGAAAAATGTGCGAAATGTCTTTTATTCTTTAGATTCCTATGATGTATTTACGACAGATAATTGACATAACTTTTGCATTTTATATCTACAAAACTATTTAAAAATGATATTACGTCATTGAAATCCTTATATCCATAATGTAGTCACTGAGGTATCTATAACTATTAATTCAATTTACTCGAATCCTGTTAAATTATTTACTATGTTATACTGAACGTCATTAAGATAAAATATTCACGGGAAAATATTTGATCGCTTTTTGAAAAATCTAATTTAATCTTTGATTAACTTTTATATATCGATCAAAATTTCAATTAAAAAAGTAAGTATGAGAAAAGAGCGAGATAAATAAATTTGAAATCTGACAAGAACCGTAATAAACCAATAAATATTCAATTTTGTTTCATGAATTCAATAATTATTATTAAACATTTCTTAATCTGATATATTTTAAAATCAGATAATTCAACACTTATAAGCATCATAATATGAATGTTGAAGAGGGTTTTACCATACTTAACGATATCCGAAAGATATTGAGTGAGTGAAATGGTCATAGTGGGAAAAAATAATGCATTGATAAAAGTGACTTAGTCATTCAGTAGTATTTTAGTATTTAAGTATCGAACTTCAATTTGGATTAAAATAGGCTTAATCCCTTAAAATAGGCTATGTTTAAAATAATTAATTTATTCCATACTAAACCTATGGATTTCATGAAAATTTGGATTTAAAGTAATGGCTAGAATTTATTTATCGTGTCAAAATTGGGTATTGCCATTGAAAAAAAACAAAATTTATGTTTTTTTATACATAGATTGCCCTCAAAGTCAATTTTTCATGCATTACTTAAAAATAGACTTTATTTCCGATCGTTTGGCACCAGAAACTTTATTCTACGATAGCTTATGGCAGAGTTACTAGAGGGTATTTGCTCCTTTTTCTACCACTGTACATTGTTTTTTCATTCTTTCTGAATTGACATTAAGTTATTCCTCCTCCCAGTATCAACCATTCGAGCTTATATTAAAAAACTAAAACTCCTTGAAAATGCCAGTTATATATTTATGTCATTATTATATCAGTAAATATCATGATTAATAGAAAACATATATTTTCTCTCATTAAACTATGTACTTTCAAAATAATTATATAGAAATTACTTATTAAATTTTTTTGTTTCTCTATTATTGTATTTGTAGCCATGAAATTAGTTTTCTATTCAAACACGTGCACTAATGAAATTAAATTGAAATCATGTTTGTTTTATTCCTTAGTTTCATAGATGCGAATAATTGCTTATGATATTATTTTTAAACAGCACAATGCTTCGTTATTCTTGGTTTAAGGTCGAATAATAGCGAAATGTTTTAATGTGAAATTTTCTGAAAATGACATGTTATTTAATAAGAAAGGAAAATTTACATTTATATAACTCTAATTAATTTTCCTATGAATATAAATGATATAAATTACTGAAATTTGTTATTCTGCAGGTACTAAAATCAGATCCTCACCAAGATGCTCGTGAAGTATCAAATTTATTTTTTAAGCAAACATTTTGCGGGCAATCAAAAGGTTATTTTTTGTTGAAAATAATAACCTATAACAATAAATTAATAGCCTATAATGCATTAAAATATATATGGATAAAATGTTATAAAAGTAGACATGAAAAGTTCTGCCGATTAAACAGACGTTGTGTTTTTCTAGAATTTCTATTTTTTGATGATAAAACATAAAGTGTAATATTTTTGTTTTAAAGTGATGTAATTTTTACCGATTTTTCATAGCAAAAATACATATATTAGAATAAAAAATTTAATATAGTGTTTTATTTTAATTACGTGTCATTGATCAATTTATTTTAAATTAAACTAAAGAAATAAATGGAGTTTAAAATTTCGATAATTTGATATAAATATAATTGATACAATAAGTTAATACGAAGTAGTGTTACAGTAAATATAGTTTAAAATAATAATTCTTTTTGTTGTTAGATTATCAAATGTAAAAATATTGTTTTATATCAATTTATATTTAAATTTATTGTAAGTTCATCTAAGAGTTGCGTATTACACTTGTTTATTCCGTTGAATTCCGACGAAATATTTCAGAAATCAAAACTAAGATTTTTTCAAAAGTCACAAAAGATCTAATATATTCCAAAATATATAAAAGGATGAGGATATGGCTAATGCAGATAATATAGGAAACCTGCAATATGATAAAGTTTTGTATTTTAAAATATTAGACAATCGCAAATATTAACCAGGCTCTGTTTAATGCATCCTGAGCATAGTTGTAGGCTATGGTCAATTATAAAACAAATCAAGAAAACTGTTTACTTGCAATAGAAATATAAAATTAAAATCCGGAAATAGTTAGGGATGGTCCTTGAGAGCATTTTTTAAGAAACGGGTTTTCACATGATTGAGATCGTGAAGCGAAAGCAAACAACTGAATTAATCATTCCGTAATTCATTGGCATGACACAATTTTTTGAAAAGAGCACAGGAAAAATGAATGATATCATGCAGGCAAAATTTTCTGTCACGCCTTAAACAATTAATATAATTTTGAATTTAGTGACAGGACAATCAGATATAGCAGTCCTAAGAAGCTCAAATATAATTCAAACGCCAAAGCGTACATTAGGAGCAAAGTTCTGCGAATATAGAGTGTAAGACTAAATAGATCGTATGAATTGGAAATGTTTCTGATTTAACGAGGAAGTTAAATTCAAAAGTTAAACGGATCAAATAATTATTTTTACTAATAGAAACCAAAGTCGAACTTTATTCTTTTTTTATTATTTCTAGTGAGGGTGAATAATTATCTAAATGAATTCTATTTACATGAGAGTCGCTAGAGTGATAAAGGCAGATTGTAAATATGTTTTCTTTCTTTTCGTTTGAAGGAAAATTACTAAAAACTAAATAAAAGTTAGGATAAAAATGGATAAATAATTAAAGATTAGTTTTAACTGAAATTTAGAAAAAAATGTATAATTTATGAAAAAATATATGCGATTCTATACCACAGCAATAATATTATTAATGTCAGTGACATTAAAAATATGACGCTTTGCCTAGCCACTTGGAAGTCATAAAAGCATAGTTTGGTACCGCACCGCCTACAGTCCTTGATAATGTGATTAAAGTAGAAGAAAAAGGAAGATGTTATAAAAGTAAATGTACAGATGAGAGACATAGAAAATGGAAAACAGTACAAAGAATAAAAAAAACACTGCTCAAGTCAGATCACCTTCAAAACTAGTAGATTTTTCAAGCTCTAACGTGAATGAAAACAACAGATACCATTAACCCTTTAAGTGTGCTAACTCTGGGTTTCCATCATGTACTTTTTTTAATTCGAAGGCATATGTAACAAAACTTTGATATTGATGCAATTGTTAAATTGTTTAATTTAAGTGCTTAAATTAAATGTAAGTATGTAAGATAATAAAGAATACATCCTGTTACCAACGGAATCATGCCTATTGTTTTATGAATATTTATTCAAACATAAGTATTTCTGATAAATGCTTAAAGGTCTAAAATTTGCCCTTACCGCTCAGCAGTCAACCAAATAGCACTTTCAAGTAGGAAAAAAGAGAGAAAAGACAGAGCCCAAGCTTCTAGAGACTTGAAGAAAATATCATCTAAAATTCAGAACGTAATTTCATTATTATTTGTTAATATTCCGAAATATTCACCTGCTTTTATTAATAACTTGAAAAACTGTAGATATATTTCAAAAATCATAAAGTTCTTACAATTAAAAAATATATATTTTTTACCTCTTTATTATCTCTGTGTTTTATTATATAATTATTGCATTGCTGACAGATTTTCCGTTTAATTATTCAAACAGTTCATTGAAAAAAAAAAGGATTTTTTTTTTTTTTAAATTGTTATTTCACAAATTAATGTACAATTTGTAATTAGAAGAAGAAAATAAATCTTTTAATTTTTTTTTCCAAGAAAAAAATTTTGTTAGTATTTTTTTCATCCTTTTTTTAAGAGTTGTGAAGTATACATAACATGTCTGTAAAAAATATTTACTATGCCTACATAAACGACAATAAGTTATCTAAAGAGAATTCATTAAAATCAAATTTTTTTTAACATTTTAATAAAATTTGTCATTGTTTTCGCATTCATGTAATTATCCTGGCATCAAATATTTGGTCATTTTTTAGAAAACTATTTCTATATTTAAATGCTCTCAAATTTCGCTACTGCTCTAAGGATATCAACTAGGAGCTATTCAAATAACATTAAAAAAATCAAAAGTTTTGAATTGGTTCAAGTTTTTAAAAAATTTTATTTTAAAATTTCACATTTTGTTATATTTACCCCTGGTTTGATTTGATATTGCTTTGAAGCCTAAAGCAGCTTTATCTTTCGCTTTGAAAGATCCAAAACACAGAGATAACGACAAAACAAAACGATTTTATTTCACATACCAATTACATATTTACAACACTACAAAGGGACAACACACCATCCATGTCTTACCCTGGATTTAAACCCGGACTTCTCGACATGGCAGCTACTGCTGCTACTGATCACTGGGATGACTATATTTTCTCTGTATTTCTTTTCTTTACTTTGACTTAATGTATTTGAAAGATACAAATATAATTAAAGTAACTTATAAAAGCGATTTCAAAATTTTCTAAAATTTTCATTACACGAATATAAAACATACATGCTTTACATCAAGCCAAATTATACTTTGGATGGACATTTTATTCATAAAAACAAACAAACAAATAAGATATAGAAAGCTTTATTTTTCGATCGATTTTTCTTCTTATAAAAGAAGCGAACTGTAAAAACCACTTGCTTTTTTGTTTGCTTCTCATTAATTTAATTTTCTTGTGTCTTTAGAAAAGTTTATTTTACCGAGAGTGCTCCAGGCTATTAAATGGAATGATACGATTCCCTTCAAAAACACTTATGTTATTAATTTTGATTTTGGGACAAAAGTTGTATTATTGAAAATTACACATTCCTTTTAATATTTTATTAAACCAAACGACAAAAAAAAAAAAAAAAAAAAAAAAAAAAAAAAAGAATATAATCAATTTGTCGCAATAAAGTATATATTATTAAATGTATAATATTAATATATTAAACACATTAAAAAAGTTATATTTAATATATTAATGTACACACACACATGTACAGTGTCTCACAAAAGTGATGGGACACTTGTGCTTTATAAAAAGAAACTGCAATAAAATAAATAAACAAACATGTGCAAAAATTTTTTGGGTGTGTTTCATATTTAAAGTTAGTAACAATTATTGCATAACATACATTTTGTCAAAATATTAAAATATTAATTTAGAGAAAATACAATTGTTCAGAACGGAGCAAAAAATGGCTCACATAAGTGATGGGACACTTACTTTTCCATCAAATATTTATCCAAAAATTTTACTTTTTAAAAGGTTTTAATATTTTGTTGGATTTCCTTTTACTTTTAAAACATGATTTAATCTTTTTGGGATGGATTCGACTAATTTTTTGTGATTTCTGGAGTGATTTTACCCCATTTTTCTTGAAGCACCGATTTTAGTTGTTGTTTTGAAGAAATGGTGTGTTTGCGAATTCTTGATTCCAATTCTTGCCAAATATTCTCTATGGTATTTAAGTCTGGAGATTGTGGTGGTGTTTTTATTATTTCAGGACAGTTATATAGCAGCCAGAGTCTAACGTTCAGAGCAGTGTGCTTGGGGTCATTGTCCTGGTAGAATTTAAAATCGTTATGAAGGTTCAATTTTCGTGCTGAAGATTTCAAATTTTGCTTTAAAATATCAATATATTTGTACTGATCCATTATACTGTCAATAAAAATAAGATTACCAACTCCAGCAGACGACATACATCCCCATACCATAACTCCTCCTCCACCACATTTTACTGTTGATACCAAGTTCTGTTTGCGAAATTCTTCCCTGGGTTTTCTCCACACCAAGATTCTACCGTCAGAACCAAATATATTAAATTTACTCTCATCAGCAAATATAACTTTATTCCAGTAATCAGAATTCTTATTTATGTTAGATTTTGCGAAAGCTAGTCTGAGTTTTCTATTCTTTTCACTTACGAAGAATTTTTTCCTGGCTACTCTACCGTGATATCCAGCAGATCGAATTACCCTTCTAATAGTCTCAGGATTAACAATTATTCCATATAATGCTTGTAAATCAGCAGCAACTTTTGAAGCACTATTTCTTGGATTTTTTTTTAATATTTCGAACGATAATTCGCTTTATTCCATTGGATAGCTTTGATGGTCGGCTAGGTCTTCTTTTATCCTAAATCATATGATTCTTTTTATATCGTTTAATGATATTGAAAACTGTTGAACGACTCAAGTAAATTGTTTCAGCAGTTTTTCTAATAGATTTTCCACGTTCAATATGCAAATTAATAACTAATTTTCGAATTTCAGGCGAAGTATCTTTTCGTTTAGCATTCATGGCTACACAGAACTAAAAAAACACAAAAATTCCAAAACAAACTGGAGAGAAATACTGCAGACGATTTTATAAATTATTGCCAATTGCTTTTAAGTAAAAATAAATCCCCAAAAAATATTTTTATTGCTTATTTCAGACGATTTTTGTTGCATATATAATGGTGTCCCATCACTTATGTGAGCTATTTTTTGCTCCGTTCTAAACATTTGTATTTTTATTAAATTAATGTTTTAATATTTTGACAAAATGTATGTTATGTAATAATCTTTACTAAATTTAAGTATGAAACACACCTACAAAAAAATGTGTACATGTTTTTTTAATTTATTTGATTAGTTTCCTTTTGTAAAGCACAAGTGTCCCATCACTTATGTGAGACACTGTATATACATACATAAAATGTATAATAAAATATACAAAAAACATGTAATAGATATAATAATCTATAAATCCGAGTGGATTACATACAACAGTATGATGTAGTTCAAGAGAAATATTTTCCCAATTTAAAATATGCAAGAAAAAATCATGCATCAGAGACATATTATGAATCCATTTCCGAATATGGATCTATTTCAGATTATGGATCTATTTTATAAAATATAAAATAGTTCAGTATAATTAAAACACTTCTCAAACAATGTTGTCCCAGCATTATGTAATGGAATACTTTTGTTTGGTCCTTTAAATTAATAATAAATATTCCTTGCATAACAGATTGTACAAAATGTATATTTTAGAATATACTTCATATATTCATGTCAATGCTATTATATTCGAAAGAGTATACAATAATTAAAATGTACCTGAAACTATTTTTTACTATTGACCGCAATATAATAAAATACTTTTGATTGTCCCTGTAATTAAATTATGAATCTGATTTTCACAAAATTTGAAATGACTCGACAAAATTATCCAACAATTATGTATTTTAAATCTCAAATAATTTGGTTGAGTAGTTTTTGCTCTGTTATATGTAGACAAACAGACGGACGGACTGAACGATGACTATAGTTGCTACGTTTTTATATAATTACGAACAGACCTAAAATATTCAGATCTTGGTGTATTAGTACACAGTATTTCGGATGCAGTATAGTAGCTGAAATATTTTATGTGTCTTTGTAAATACTATCTGCTTTCTGTTATACAGGAAATAATTGTAGTAATCCTTATCAATGTATATCAATTTCATAAAATGTTAAAAAGTTCAACACAATTAAAACGTGCACCATACAATGTTCTTCCTTTTTACAATATGTAATGGAATACTTTTGTCTTGCCCTGTAAATGAATAACAATATTCTTTGCACCACAGATTGTATATTGTAGTATATACTTTCGATTTGGTTGGTAGCTTTTGCGTTATTATATGCCGACAGACGGACAGACGAACGGGCTGAACGAGAGTGACTAGAGTGAGAGAACTATAAATGCTACGTATATACATAATTACGAACGCATCTAAAAAAGGACATCGTAGGCTACAGCAAAATCGGCACGCGCGTCTAGTTCGATTTGCATCCCAAACAATACATGTCCATGTGGAATTCTTTCGGCGCATTGAGTTCAGTTAGCACTGTTGAATGTGAGAGTACAAATATAACTCCTCAATCATGTCCCTTTGTTCACCAAGCATAATTGCCATATACTCCTATACTAGGCCGGAGAACATCATGGCTGGCCTCCGAGATATGGGGAGAGAGTTGCCTCTCGAATAAAACATGAATTATCCTTCAACATGTCGATGGCTGCGTTTCGGTATGTCGTTTTCTATGTGAACGGTTACTCCCCCTTATACATAGGTCACTTGTGATGATATTAAGTATTCGGGAACGTTCTTTTGGGCGTCCCTGGGACCTGTGGTTGCTGTAGAACAGAATATGAACTCCACTGTCTATCTGGATATCATAGAGGATTATTTGCACCATTACATGTTATCTGTCTTCCAAAATGCTGCTGTTTCTGTGAATAAAAGGTGAAACAACACATAATTATGTAGGTGGTCATTATGTTTTGTCTATTGAATGTAAAATTACATCTTACGTTTTTGAAAATGTAACAATTGTGCTCAAAAAATTATTAAAATATTTTGACACTTTTTATATTTGTTTGAAGTGCCGTTAGAATATTTCCCCCGCCATAATTAACTATTTATTCAATTTATAACTTGGAAAATAAAATATATTATTTCATTATGAAAATACGAAAAAGAAAAATGTTTCAAGGTTTACCGTATCTCTTTAAATTCGTACTCATCTAACTTTAAATTTTCATATAAAAACCATAGCATAAATAAAGTATTTATTGATGAAATAATAAATCAGATAAATATGACCGAAGTAACATCACAAATATTTTTATTTGTTCTTATGGACACACAGTCATTACATAAGAACGAATAGAGAGCATGAGTAAATAGCACATGCAATGTTGTTAGAATGCCCAAAGTGCACCTTCTCTTATCTTAGTTGAGTCATGACTTTCCACTTATATTAGTTTAATCAGGATTCGTAAAAATATTTTTAACAGAGAATCTTCTTAAATATACAGTATGGTTATTGTATATTCTAGTATTTTATTCATTTTAAATTGTTTATAGTTATGACAGTTTGTTGATTTGTTTTATTATACTTCTTGCATTTATGTACATGGTTTCTATAAAAGAATGTTCCAGTTTCAATGGCATATTGCACTACTTTTAGTTAGATTATTTCGAAAAACTCATACATGAAATCGAGTGAGAAGTTCAACTGACCTATACTTTTTCTTATAAATGTCCAAAATGTGCATTCAGTCTAAAATCCAATTCTTCCCACACTTCGATTAAGAAGTCCGGGATACAGAAAGCAACAGCCTCTTCAGTTGTGTGCCCAAAATCTGGCAACTCTGGCAAAACCACGAGGTACGGGCGGAACGTAGCCACGATCTTTTATAAAACCTCAAAGGGATAAAACTCACATAGATCAAACGGCATTTAAATAGTCAGGCAAGAATCTACTCTTTATGCTCAAGAGTCACCTTTTTGAGTATGTGATATTGCAACCAAATAAAGATTAAAGCAGTTCTCGTGCATACGCTTACATAAAACTGACTGAGTTATTCATTATTTATGGTCATGAACCAATACTTTAACAGCGGATACTATCGATTATATAAAAGAAATGTTCTTTTATTCCCAGCTTGTATTTAAAACAATGGCTTTGATTTAGTGTAGTAATACATAGTATGATATAAGTCGGGGTTTAATTTACCAGTCAGAATAATCTTGTTAAAATCAATCTACTGTAAAAATGTTAACCTCTGAAAATCAAAGCCTAATATAAATTTTTATTTATTTTATTGGATGCGATTAAAGAGTATTTTTCCGAGAAAATGTATCATCGTGAAGAAAAATTTCGAAAATGATTTTGAAAAAAAAAGTTAACTACAAAATGATTAAAACTTAAAATAGAAACATATTGAATTGTAGGAAAAAAGTGTTCTCTTAGAATGCAAGCCTAGCGATTCTTGGAAATGGAACACTGAACAATTTAGGAATGTTTTCCCTAAAAGATATTTAGTGAAAAAATTCAAAACTGTATTACAGATGAAGTAAAGTGAAATTTTCAAGGAAAATTTTCAAAATATTGACGTAAAATTAGATGCTTTTTCTATGTTTGTAAATTTTTTATGCATTTCTCAGAAATGTAAACATATATTCTATTGTATGCGGATATTTATGTTGTCAAGCTTGTTTATAAAATTACAAAAAGAAAATCACTTTGAAATATCAGACTGAGTGGATATTTTCTAAAAATGATAAAAATACCTTTACAAGGGAAATAAATATCTTTATATAGTCATATTGACATGTTTTATCGCTCAAACGACGACATTCTGAAGATTTATAATGATGAAATATTTGTGTAAAGATTTTGAAATTGAAAAACTGGTTAAGAAACATCACGTGATCTCATTAACAATAAAATTAAAAAGTAATTAACTGTAATGTTAAAAATTATCAAAATCTATGATTACCAAGATTAGCACTCTTCTTTTTAGTTTAAAGCTTGTTTAATTGGTTAAAAACATAAATAAAAAATTTATTTAATGGGATATTATTTGTCATTTTTTGATTGAAATATTTTTATATGACATATTTTTCAAAACGAATATTTGATATAAAAAAGTTCATTTAACTAACAAAAATTCAAGGGGTGATCAAATGAAAAGGTACGAAACGACGTAAAAGCGTAACAGTTAAATATTTTCATATTCCGCCGTGGGAGAACGTAGTCAGAGATCTCGGGATGCGATTGGAGTCTCTGATTGGGATCAGAGCATGCGCGGGATCTCGCATGTGCAGTAGAGAGCAGAGGCTCCTGTCAAAAGCGGTGTCCAAATCATGCAGCAGTCCGTATGAGGACAGGATGGCGTTCGCGTTGCAAAATTCGACGATTGAGGCGCAGCGGGTCACCACCCAGACTCTCACGGCCTGCACGAAAACGGGCGCTCCATCTTCTGACCGACTTGTCAGAGACACATTTCTCCCCATAAACTGTCACTATCCGGCGATGAATAGCTGCCTGCTTCTCACCTTTCACTGTCAGAAATCGAATAACACCTCGCTGCGCTTCCATTGTGGAATTTTGCAACGCGAACGCTATAATGTCCTTATAACTGCCCCATCATTTGGACGCAGCTCTTGATAAGAGCCTCTGTTCTCTACTGCGCATGCGGCCACCCGCGCATGCTCCGATCCCAGTCAGAGACTCCAATAGCATTCCGAGATGTCTCGCTACGTTTTCCCATGGCGGAATATGCAAACATATTAACTGTTACGTTTTTACGTCTTTTCGCACCTTTTCATTTGATTACCCCTTGTATGTTATAAAAGCATGTGCAGTACTAATATCGAAAGATAAATAAATTGTATCAAAAGCAAAGTTAGTAGATTTATTAACAAAAGATACATGTCTCATGTTCAAAAGCAAATTTAGCAATATAACGATCAATTCTAAAATATTACTGGGGCGTAAATTACTGCTTAAGCTCGATTCTGTTAAAATAATATTTTAACTTCTTTCTATGCTATTATAAAGAAAGTGTTAATTGTGATTCTGCTGTTCTCTCTTTGGGAAGTTACAGTTTAGATTATTTCATAAATCCTCTTTTGGATAATTTTCCCTTTTAATAATTTAGTATTGCCTGTATTTTTACTCCCTTGCTAGTTGTATCTGTATGTTTACTTTCTCATTGGCTGTATTTTTACTTTTCTGCCAGCTGTATATTTTTATTTTTACTTTCTCTTTAGATTTATACTTTTAATTCACTGCTGATTGCATTTTCACTGTGACTGTATATTAGGAAAGTTTAGGTTTTGCTGTATTTTTATTTTCTCTCTGGATTTATTTATTTTTAATTTATTGCTGTCTGTACTTTTACTTTCTTCCTGGCTGTATATTTAATGTACTACTGGCTGTATTTTTATTTTCTCTCTGGATTTATTTATTTTTAATTTATTGCTGTCTGTATTTTTACTTTCTTCCTGGCTGTATATTTAATATACTACTGCTGTATTTTTACTTTTTCTCTGACTGTGTTTTTAGTTTTCTGCTGGCTGTATTTTTATGTTTTCTCTGGTTGTATTTTCAATTTCCTTCTAGCTGTATTTTCAATTTTCTTCTGGCTCTATGTTTACTTTCTCTTTGGTTGTATTTTCAATTTCTTCTGGCTGTATTTTTACTTTCTCTCTGGCTGTATTTTTAATTTCTTGTTGGCTGTATTTTTACTTTCCTGCTGGTTAATCCCCTTATTTTCTGAATTCATTCTGACTGATACCAGAGGCGCAGAAAGCCAACTTGGACTCCCGAAATAAAGTTTTTTAGGTGGTTCTTACACAAACATTCCCATAAAAGGAGTTTTTTTAGATGATATTAATAATGTTTATTTAATTCATTACTGTTTAACGTTTATAATATATTTTTTCAATTTATTTTTAAATAAAATTAGCTTTTAATTAATTGACATATCCCTAGTTGACAAGTTGTGATTTCATTGCAAAATACATTCAGTTCAGGGATAGCTTTTTTCTTAAGCATCGAACAATTTTGGTTATATTGCTATACGAGGGGTGTCTTCAGAGAGGAATTTTACGATGAAAGTACCCAAATTATCGTTCTTGTACAAAAAAAAAAAAAATAAAAATAAAAATACCGAAAACTTTACCCAGTCACGCTATTTAGACATAAATGGTTACAAACCACTGAAACTTAACATAAGCTCTTCACTCTGTAGCCAGCACACCGACTGCTGGTTTAAATGGACTATATTCTATTCAGATAATAATGTAACAAGTTGGAAATTGCACGGCAGACGTAGCAAATGAGGTGCATTCGTACTATATGAAATTTTTAAAACATACAGTACTTCGGATACAAAACAGTATCCGAAATCTTATGTGTGTCCCTGTAAACACTGAATGCTTTCTATTATACAGGAATTAACCTGTAGTAAATTTCGGCAACTTACATCAATTTCATAAAATGTGAAATAGTTTAATATAGCCCCAAACAACGTTTCTCTCTATACCATTACGTAATAAAATACTTTTGTGTGAGCCTGTGTATAAATAAAAAATATTCTTTGCTTCCTAGATTGAACAGAATGTATATTTTATTATATTTCATAGATGCATATGAATAATATTATGTCCGAAAGAGTTATGTCCAAAATATTATGTCCAAATATTATGTCCAAAATTATGAATATATAAATCCGTATTTTAAATTTCAAATGATTTGGTTGCATAGTTTTTGCGTTGTTATCGTTATTATGTGCGGATATAGAGACGGATGGATTGAACGATGACTATACGTGCTACATATTTACATAATTACGAACGCACCTAAAAAGGTATTATATATATATATAGATGTCTATTACGAGCTATAGAAAGACATTGAAAATAATTTTTCGTATCAATTTAGATAAAGACGTTACTTTATTTTTGGATAGAATTTTTTCTTGAGAAGAATAAAGGAATTATGAATTTTTAAATAGATTATTTTAAACTAGAATATTCTTATAGATTTATAGTTTTAAACAGCGATTTATAAAAATCCTATTTTACACAAAAAATAAGATTTGAAAATTAAAAGTTCCAAAAAAATTTTTTCCCCTAAAATTTCATAAGGATCGTCTTGGCTGAGACCCGAGAATACTTCTTTAGTTGTTCATCCGTTTGTCCCACACTGGTTGACATAGTTCTACTCTCATCATATTTATAGGTATAAATTCCATTGTCGCTATTGATTTGACGATAATTGTCAATCTATGTTATAAAAGCCAAACGTATCTGTGCGTAAGACATATGCCATTTTGCGAATGGCAACCCTTTGAAATGCAATTTCGGTTTCGCAATACTTGCTACTGCAAATTTTTAAACTTCTAAACATCGTACCTTTTCAATTTTTACACCTTCGTATAGGAAAAAAAATAAACTTTTAAAACAATTTTAATTGAATACGGCATGTTAATTTATTTTTGAAATATATATGTATTTTTTTAATTTTTAATGCCATTTTTTTAATTGTGACAAAAGGAGTGTTCTATTTCAACTGAAAGCAGTGATATCTTGTTTACGTTTCACGGGGAAGAAATTCTATAATTAAGTCAAAGTGAAATAAAATTTGCTTTTTTTTTTTTTTTTTTTTTTTTTTTTTTTTTTTTTTTTTGAATAATAGCATAAGAGCCCTAATTGATAACTTTATCACAATAAAAGACCTTTATTATTTTTTTACTGCTTAGATATACGATTAAAGTTTAATTTTATCAATTTCTACAACTGAGTTTTATAGAAATAGTATTTCGTCAACTTTAGTTTAAATATCATTCGTTTAAGAGTTAGACTTACCAATATAAGGTGCATTTTTTATTGTAACTTATTTTGGAGGTTTATTATAAATCAATGAAACAGTTCCTTCTTAAACTTTTTTTCGTCGAAATTCGACGAGTTATACCTTGTAAATTTAATGTTTAAACTGAAAAGATCTAATAGATGTGCTATTTTTAACAATATTTCTGTGTACTTTCTAGGGTAAAAACAATACAACACATATTTCCATATTTTTTAAAAGTTAAATTAGATAAAGCTAAATGTTGAATTAATTTTTAACTCATTTGTAGTTATGAAATGTACTGTATAAATAGTAAATGAGAATAACAACACTGAGTATAATGACTTCAGAATAAAATAGAGTAAAACATGTAAAACGGCCATTTCTGAATATCGAACATTACAGTTTAACGAATATTTTTGCAATCCTCTAGACCCTGTATTTGTATTTTACTTTTATTGCTGATAAATGCACATCACCAAATATTGGGTAAAATTTCGAAATCCCGAGGTTCCCACCATTTAGAAGTTTTTACTATTTTATTTTATATCTTATTTCTTTAAAAACATTTAGGTTTCATTTTTATGTGATTTTTGTAATTCTGTAAATATGTAGCACCTATAGTCGTCGTTCAGTTCGATCGCCTGTCCGCATATAACAAAGCAAAAACTATCCAAGCGAATCGTTTGAAATTTAAAAAATATAATTTTTGCATCATGTTATCAAAATATTTCAAATTTTATGAAAATCCGATGAATAGTTTAATTACAGGGAAAATCAAACGTATTACGGCCAATGGGAAAATATAGTTTCAAGTACACTTTAATGGTTTTCAATTCTTTCAAACATAATACAATTGGTATGCATCAATAAAGTACATACTAAAGTATACGTTCAGTACAATCTGTTGTGCAAAGGATATTTCTTATTAATTTACATGGCCACACAAAAGTATTTCATTACGTAATGATATTGGCGGAAACTTTGTTTAGGGCGCGTTTTAACAATAACAAACTATTTGACATTTTATGAAATTATTGTACATTGCTGGGGTTTACTACAAGTTACTTCCTGTATAATGGAAAGCAGATAGTATTTACAGGGACACACAAAATATTTTTGGTGGTATGCTATTTCCGAAATACTGTATACTATTACACCAAGATCTGAAATATTTTTAAAACTTCGTTATAGTAAGAACCTTCCTCCACGCTTGACGTGCAATTTCCAACTTGTTTCATGCTGATTATAATCAAATCTTTCGGAATTCTTTCGGAAAAAAGTTACTTTTTAAAAAAAAATTTGAAAATTGAATCTGGATATAATGTCAGATAAGAATGAAAAAAAAAAAAAAAGATCATTCTGAGAAACTGAATTGTTGAAAAGAAAGAAATGAAATACGAGAGACTCGGTGGAATTCAGAGTAAGTGATCCTTAGAAATAGAATACTGTGCAATTTGGGAATGTCGCTTGGAAATATATTTGTAGCACATGTTCAAACATATACTACAGATGTAGTGAAGCAAAAGCTTCAATTTTGATGAAACTTTTTATGTAGTTGGATAAAGTATTTTAGAATATTTTATTAATTTATGTGAATGCAAATAAATATGTCCTTGCATAGTCCATATTACTGAATCCAGTCACTGTAGTTTAAATTAACCTTAGAAGATATATATATATATATATATATATATATATATATATATATATATATATATATATATATATATATATATATGTATGTATGTATATATATATATATATGTATTAAAAACATGTAGGCAGAGTTTAAAATCAGTCCGCTGATGAAGAACATATATAAAGCACTGCATCCACAATGATACAAAATTACTACGTTAATACAAAAAATACTTATCAAATACTAAAAAAATAATGGGTTGTAACCAACATAAACATTTTTTTATTAAATTTAACTATGATGTAAAAATAAAATCCCGTAAATAAGATAAACCCATCCTTTCATCGTTTAGATGGTTTTAGAGATTAGACCAAAACTTTATTTATGTGATTTTATTTTTACATCATCTTTAAATTTATCAATATTTTGTTTTGTATTCAATTTTACAGTTTAACATTCTGAATTATTACGATATTTATTTTTGAATTTTTCGGATTGATAAGAATATTTCAACAAAAGCTTATAAGGAAAATAAAATAAAATAAAATAAAGAAGTAATTAGTCTGCAAAACGTCTTTAAAGAAATCATTGAACTGCGTTAAAACAATTAATACATTATTCTTAGTATTCTAATGATGCATAAAATATTTAAATATATTTATACTAAGAGAAACATTAAGAAAACTATTTGATTAATACAAATAAATCAATTCTTCTTTTCACCCATAAATATATAAATGAATCAATTATTCTTGACTATTTTTGTATTTTACTGGTATAAGATTTTGAAAATAATCTTTGCCATGCACTTATATTAAGGTATCTTAAACAGATATCTTCTACAAGAATTTGTTTTTCAAACTGTTCTATGTGTGAATATAAAAAATCTTTAGTTCTGCTCTGTAATTTAAAATGCTCATTAGAAGTATAAAAAATAAATTATACAAGTTTCCTTTTAGTATGTTAAATATTAAAAATGTGTGACGATATTTAGATAGCATTTCATACAACTTTATGCATCTTTAATAAAGTTAAGTTGATCTCATATTTGATATTCTTTGAAGAAAAGGTGATAGGAAGAATGCACTCTATCATTTGCTCTGCAAAATTGTATATTTTGAATTTCGAAAAAAAGGGAAAGGTTGAGCAATAAATATTTATTTTGTCAGATAATTAGATTTCCTCTTTCGTACTATTTTTTCCCTTCTTCAAACAGTCCTTAGATATATATCGAGGTTTTCTTTTTGGTATTTGCTTTCAAAGTTTTTTATCACTAGATTTTGTTTTCTTAAGTAATACCATCTTACTTTAGAAATGTACTTTTTGTAATTGATTTGTTTTACAAAACGTCAATGTAGTTTTTATTTAATAAAAAATTCTGTATTTATTCATTTTTTTCTTTGATGAAAGATTTTTATTTCTAATTTTAAATATTTAATTTTTCTTGTAGTTACTATAGCTGTAAAAATAGAAAGTCAATAAACATCCATCGATTGTCGATATGACGTCACGTGACGTCGATGTGAAGTCAAAGTGACTAAAATGTGAAGTCGTTATGGCCGTTTTAGAGCTCATTTGTGACGTCACATTGTGACCACTTTGTGAAGTCACGGTGTGACAAATTTCTGAAAAATGTGTCATTTGTGACTACTTTGACATTAACATTGCGACGAAACTGTGACAAAAGCGAAAATATTTAATTTGCCAGAAATATGTTTTTTAAAGTAAATAACATGTTTTGAAGAATATTTGTATTTTTTTAAAGATTTTTATGAAAGTCACATCTCAGTCACAATGTGACGTCACTGAGTGGTGGCATTTTGATAACAAGTGTTATGTGACCAAAGTGACTCACAGTGACGTCATTGTGATAATGCATGCGTTGAGAGTATATATGGACTATTGGAAATTTTTTAATAAAAGTTTTAAAGAAGATAGAACACAAAGGTACATACTAATATATACAGACATACAGGTTTAGCAAAATTAAACTTTCGTTATTCAAACTCCCTGAAGGCTGTTCTACAAGTCCGAAGAGAAAATTATTTGGAAAACAGACACTTCGGAGCATGCGCTCAAGATTTCCGAAATAAAATGAATAAATAAAAAAATAAAAAAATAATAAAAATCACTACCAGATGGCGCAGCAGGGCAGCACATTCCAGAAACAAATGCAAATGTAACTTACGATAAAAGGGAGAAGTTGTTCTTCATTCAATTAGATAAGCCTTGCAGACTGCCAATGTTGCCGCAGCGAGCACTGGTAGTCAAATTATACTACCGCAACGGTCAGAATGCAGTGGCAATTGTAAGAGAGTTCTGCCGGTGCCGCTCCAGAAACAATGACGTGGACCGATGTCGCATAGTGCTGTCAGAGATATGTAATAAAATTCGAGCGAATGGGACAGGTAAGCGTTTTGCCGGGAAGAGGAAGGAAAAGTGTCACCACCGCTGTACTAAAGGCAATTGCTACAGAGATCGGGGAAGCAAGCATTGAATCGCCTCGCGGAACTGTCAATGTACCAACAATTTTATATACCCTTCATATACTCTACACTACTGTCATGCGTAGAATTCTGAGTTTCTATCCATATAAGATTTTAGTAGTACCACAAATGTTGGCACGACACGACATACGCAAAACATTCGCACTGCAAATTTTCGCGAGAATGGCGGTTGGTGATTTCTGGCCATGGGACATTTTGTGGATGGGTGAAGCTCACTTCTATCCTAATGGATAGGTGAATACCTATAATTATCACATCTAGGGAGAGAAAACCCCCACGAGGTGCATGTTAAATCCTTAAATGATACGGAAGTTACCATATTTTGCATTATGTTTTATTATTTTGACTGCTGCATTCAATATCGCACCATATGTTTCAGTAGAAATGACCCCTCAAGTATTCACCGCTTGCTCTGTTAATACGCAATGGTATCATGACATATTATAGATCTACGTCATTCGTATTGCCCAGTAGGAAGAAACCATGAAAAATGAAGCCCCCAACCAACATCGCAATCCGAGTCCAACAATTGTTGAGGTGGTCATTTACAAACGCACATGTGATCAACGGATGTTTTCCAAAAACTAAGCCTCGGTTGTCTCCCGATCACCACCTTGCGACTTCTGGTTATGTGGTTTTTGAGACACAATGTTTACCGGGAACGTTCGACAGTTGTCTACGATTTGAAGAACAATATTCACTACCATATTCAGAACATCCATGTTGACACTCTCCGTTCAGTGGAAGAAAATGCGATTTTCATAATGGAGTGCCTTATCGAACACGATGGCTTGCATACTGAACATGTTTTAAAGCACTGATTTACATGTTTAGTAATGTCATTGAGAGAGGTACTTTTGTTGTAAATTTTGTGCAATATTGTAATTATGTTGTTGCAATTATTAAGATCCTTTTGTGTCAGACAATGAGTCTTTTAGTGGTTCTCTACCTTAGTTTGTACTCTTTTCACACGATAACTCGTAGCGCCATCTAATGGGATTTTTTCGGAAATCTCGAGTTCACCCTCTAAAGATCTGTTGTCGAAACACTTTTTTTTTTCGGATTACTAGAACGGCCTCCAGCGTCTTTTCAATAGCGGAAGTTTAATTTCGCTAACACTGTATATACAATAAATACATTAAACTCAACTGAAGTAAAAGATTAGCCAGAGCCAGGAATCGAGCCCGAGATTAGTAAGAATTTAAGAAGGTATAATACTTTTAAACCTTCAAAATGTTAAAAATTTTAAAAATACATATTTTGATTAATTTCTGAAAATAATTCAAAAATCCGTATTAAATTATTCCCATTAATTTACAAATCCGGCAGTTTTATAAAGACTGCATATGTTTCGTGAAATGTGAAAATTAAATTTTGCCTTGCGTTTATTCAAAACTTTTAATTTTGATATTGCGCGCAGTCTTACTAAAAAGTATACATGACAATCAAAACAGATTTTAATCACAAAGTCATTTCTGTACTACATGGAACTTAAAATAAGAAAAAAGTTAACATTTTTTTTTTTTAATTTTTGTAAATTAAATTTAAAAAAAATTAAATATTCAATAGTTTAAATCAGCAGTTCCCAAACTTTATTGATATGCGACGCACCTGTGAGTAAAAAAAATTGTCGTGACCCACATGATACAATGGTGTAAATCAGAATGGGAATTGCTATGTGAGATCTGTAAAGTTATCGGCTATGCTGTCCTACGGAAAAGGACAAATTTTCATACGAAGGATAAACTGTCAGCAAAAACAACAATTCGTAATTTCAATGTGTGTAAGTGGAATAGTAATTAACACAACACAAAAACTGGAAAGATAATTAAAAATACATTTAATTACTGTCAAAACTTAACTTTATAATCAGTGCGTTTTCTGGCGCTTGGTTTTAACAATGAAAGCATCTAAATCAGGGTCATAACTTGCTAATTTCAACCTTAATTCACTTTCAACACATAGTTTTTTTTCTATACTTGTTTTTCAAAAACAACCAAGTACGAATAGCATGCTCACATGAATATGTTGTGTTGAACTGTATCAAGGAATTCAAAGCTCATTTGAATGTTTCAGGATACTCTGCCCGTATATTTAATTAATTTTCCTTAACATATTATTTTGCTATTGAAATTATTATGTATTTTTAACAGACGAAGTACAAAATGTATTTTTGTAACAAACTTCGATTGTTTTCGCGACCAATTGAAATAGCCGCCGCGACCCATAGTTTGGAAACCGCTGGTTTAAATTATAAAGATTTTTTTAATATAGTCAATATATTTTACAAATATTCTGGTTTTAGTATAAAGGTAACATTACCATGTATTTATTTTCACCAAAATTTCCTTTTTATATGCATATTTTCCGGTTTTATCAGAAACGCAACACGCGTTAATTTTTCTACTCTTATTATGTTATGTATTTTTAAACTTTTCATTCCAGTATTTATTTTTGAGTTTAGAAGTATACATTATTTTTAAGTATAAACATTAATATAATCTTTTTATTGAAATGAGCTTTTATTTTTATTTTTGACTTATTACACAAGTTTTGCAGCTTGGAACGCAGTGATATTTTTTTTTATTTCTCAACGTGTTCAAAAGTGTCCTACCCCGTTAACATAGAACACAATTAAACAAATGCTTGTCATTTTATATTGCAATTAAGTAACTCAAGCGGATATATGGAAATGACAAAAGGCGGTGGATATGACAACAGGCATATTTGAGTATAAACCCTATAAAATAGTTGCTTCAATTTCTTTTACGTAATACTGTTAATAATGAAAAACATAACTTGAAAATTACAACATATATAATCACAAAATGTACAAAACACAACAAACAAAAATCTTTGTTTGAGAATAATTAAATATCTTATTTTAAAAATTAGACATTATTGATATATTTCTTTAAACAATCTAATGACATTTATATTTTTCACTCCCGTTGGGTTTTTTGTATTTATCGTATATATGTCATTGCATTATTTGTATGTATCTTTTATGATATGAAAGCAGGCGTTATTTGTGTGTATATGTATGTTTTAATACATATTGTAGATCAATAAAATACTAAATCTATCATTACTGTTCTGTCATCCTAGGCTAGATAATGATGGCTTAAAACTTTTGCCAACTTGATTTATTACTGAGAAATAGCAGACTCAGGCGTCGGTTGGAGTCGCTTAGTGGTTAGAGCAACGGACTGGCATGTGTGGCCCCGGGTCTGATTAATTTTC
This sequence comes from Maratus speculifer, assembly GCA_964019185.1. NCBI lineage: Eukaryota > Metazoa > Arthropoda > Arachnida > Araneae > Salticidae > Maratus > Maratus speculifer. Next base: position 270,342,545 of record OZ025289.1, on the reverse strand, counting down.
ACTCCAGTTTGGTTTATTCTATTTACTGTCTGTATGTTATTTGCATGTACCTTTAATCTAATCACATGTTTCCCCTATTTTAAAATTCATCTGTGCTATGAAATAGTACCAAACAATTTATATAATACAGTGTTAAAATTACATTATTAAAAGTTGCCAAGCTAACACTAGTAAGTTAATTTAAAGAATCAATTTGCCACCTCCCTTAGGGCAGCATCCCATTTCTTTTCACACTTGAATGTTCTTAGAACAGTGGAATCTTGTTCCAATAAATTGTTAAATTAATATAAAATTATTAAGTAAGTAAAAGTACATCATTAACATAAATTTTAGATACCTAATAGTAGCAAAAGGTAAGCTTTTCTGGGATAATAGCAAAAGTAAGCATAGAAATTTCAAAATAGTAAAATTATTTTGCCCATTTCTGAAATATGTGACATATTAACATTACTCCCAAGTAGGAGACCATGATATTTATTTAAAAATTTTTCCTGACATAAGTAAATTAATATAACTATAAACTAGAGACATGGATTACAAATGAATAATAAATTGCATTTAACAGTATTATTGTTGGTAAACATACGCATAAAATAGCAATAAAAACTAAAATTCCAATTAAGCGTCTTTACTGTCTGATGTTAATTTCGAAAACATTTTCCAGAGTGTAATGTGTAATTAGATAGACGGCAATGTCTTGTTCCTGAGAGTTAATGAGATTCGAGATTGCTATAAGGTTACAATGATACAGTTAAGCTATACTTTGAGGTGTAAGAGTATTTTCTTTATTATAGGTGAATTATTACATAAAACTTGAATGGTAATGCAGTTAGTTAAATACTATGCATATGATTATTATTTTTATATAGAGAATACCTTAGAAAAATTTTTGCTGAAAAGAAAAAAAATAAAACTTCGATATATTACGTAGTATAAAAATAAAAGTTTATTGTAGTAATTTAATATCTTAATTTTATTTTAAACTCAAACACATATGTATATCCTCCTCAGTCATGAGACAAATTTTACGTTGTACTACAAAATCCAGTTTAAAATCTTTTATAAAACATCTCCAAAGATGCATCAGTCGATAATTCTATCGATAAGTCGATAATTTTAACATGCACATATCTATTGAAAAAGTCCAGATGTAATTTTAAACCTTCTAGATGCATTTAAATAATGTAAAGGATGTTTTTTGGTGACGCTTTCAGGCGACAACAGGACTGAGGAAGATATATATATATATATATATATATATATATACAGTGGGTAACCAAATTACTATACTACAGTTGTTTTTATTGGCAATCTTGGTTTAATGTCTTTGTCTGACAATACTGACAGGGGACATTTATTAGGTGTCGTCAACCAGTAAGGAACTGTTAGTGCACAACGGGCTTCAGGGATGTTATGGGAACACTCGGTGTTTTAAATGTTTTTATATGATTATCAGGAATTTTTTTTCTTCGAAATGTATCAAAAGAAAACACGAGAAACCAAAGAAATTTTATAGTAGCCCCGATTAAGGTCTGACATCATAAGGAGTGTTTGAAAGGAAATCATAAAAATTCACACATGGCAGGTCAAGAGAAGCACAATCTGTAAAGCGAGGTTCGACGTAATACTTAGGGATTTGTCTTAGAACTCACGTGCTGATTTTTTTTTCGCAATAAATTTCTACTTTATGGATTTTTATTTTTTATTTTTAAGCCCAAAGTATTCAGTCAATGTATACCGAAATTAGTTTAACAATCCACCAGTAAACAGCAGTGAAGCAAAGCTTCAAGTTCTTAAAAATGCAATCTTTAGGTGTTTAATTAATAATTGCCACCCACTGCACATATAAGAAACGATAAGAAAATAAATTACCCTTACTAAACATCATAAAGATTGTTAATGGTTGGAAAATCCATTCACCAAATAGAAGTTTATTGCCATGCCTGCATTTGATGATTACCCAATAAAGTTTAATTAAGTTTTTTTTTAATTTGAAAATTATCATATTCATTAATACAATTAAATTTAAAATAAAGAGCAAATTATTCTTAAATCCATAAATAGTACTTTTCTATTTTAAGTATGACAGTTTTTCGATTAAGTTTATTAACTCTAGTTAACTGATCAGATAGTTAATCTGATCTTAAGTTATAAGTTCTAATCAAGTTTACTCATATTTCGACAGTTATTAGATTTTGAAAGATAAATCAGATTAAATAATTATAATTGAAGATAAATTTAAATTAATAACGAAATAAGTATTGGAGAATTACTTTAAAGTCATAAATTGTTATTACTATCAAAATAAGGTTAGGTTAAATCATAAATCTTAATAAACTTTTCTCTAGCTGATATTTATTTAATCTTAAATAAGAATAAGCCATCAAATTTAGAATTGACTGTAGGTGATTCAATCACGTTTGAGTCAAGCCTGTTGCTACCAGAAAACCACACCTATTGAAGGATACTGGACAAATTAAATTAGATTTTCTAAATTGACGCTTCGTTTCCTGCTAATAAATATCCTAATTTCAAAAAAGATCTCATTGATTTTGTTTAGAGATGTGAGCCAAGTATAAGATTGTTTCTCGGGCCTCTGAAATATTCGCGAGCTCCTTGTATATTCCAATTGACCAAAAAAAAAAAAAAAAAAAAAAAAAAAAAAAACCCTAAGAAATGATGTTCCGAGTCACTTATTTTATTAATACTGAGAATTTTTCAATTATGTGAATTTAATGTATCTAAATTCTAATTGTGGCAGAAGAGCACCCTGTAAATGGCTCGTATTTTTTATCCATACATGCACTCAATAGTCAAAATATTATGACCAGCCCCACATTTTGCAATGTACTTGTCTGGATGACGTAGAAGGCACACATTCCGGTGGTAGTGGTACTTAATGCTGCTACTGTAGTCTCATGAATCATTTTTGTGCTTACGTCTGCTTTCGAAAGTAAAGACTGCTGATCTAAGCTACTTTGATAAAGGGCACAATTCAGTCGCCTGACGACTCAGAACAAGTAACTTCGAAACTGCAGGACTCATCGGTTATTCGGGATATCACATTATTAATATTTGTTCAATGCGGAAGAACGATCGTAAAACAACCCGTAAAAGCCATCACGTTAGACGAACAGGTGTTTAAAAAGGACCTCGGACACTGCTCAACTTGCTAAAGCATGATCGGCATCAGAGACCGGGTTAATTTAGATTCAAGGTATACAAATCCAAGTGAAATTCTTTTGGTGCATTCAGTTCAATTGACACTGTTGAATGTTAGATTAAGTGGCTAATGTCCCACACATGTGTCAATGTTGACCAAACATCACCGCCAAATACTCTTACACTAGACCCGGGAACATCATGACTGGACTATGAAAACATAGGGAAAGAGTTGCGCCGTCAAATGAAAAGCGATTTAACTAATATATACTTTATAATATATTTATATAATATTTATGAAAAGCGATTTATTCTTCAAAACGTCGATGGCCGCGTTTAGGTGCACCGTCTAGTATGCGAACTGTTACACCACCTTATACGACAGGTCATACATAGGCCTATTGTACGACATTAAGATTTGAGGGAACATTCCATTTGGGTTCCCTGGGATCTGTGATTGTTTCAGAACAGACTATGAATGTCAAGGGCTGTCTAAACATCATTGCACTTTCATTTGCACTTTTACATGGTATGTGTCTTCCAAAATGGAAATGGAATCTTCGTGCTAGGCAATGCTCTGTGTCACATGACTCGAAATGCGCTCGATTGGTACCAGGAATAAAATACTGAATTCCAGTTAATGCCCTGGTCGCCAAAGTCGACGGATCTTAATCTGAAAAAGCACATTTTGAGTGTCTAATGACACTCAAAACGGCTGTCTAGAGCTAAAAAACAGCCATTTTGGAATATCCCGGATATGCATGACTGCTTTTTGAATAAGTAATATTTTATCTCTGGTCATCTACCAAAAAGTATGTATCCTTATAAATTTACAGTATTTTTTCTATCAATTTTACAGTCATTTTGTTTTTATATTTTACGGCAAATTTGTATTATTTTAGCATTATTTCCTATTAATTTTACAGTACCCTTAACAAAATAATTGTAAAATTTTAGTCATTTTTTTATGGATAAGTATTTGTATATTTACCCCCCCCCCTTTCCTGTAATATTTATTTACTAAGATTATTTTTTCTTCTTTTTATCATATTATGAGACATCTTTTAAAGATAAAGAGCACTAAATTTTATCTGTTTGTTTACTAATATCATTGATTTAATATTGATTTGTTTTATCATTGATTTATTATCATTGATAAAATTTTAAACTATTGTAACTTACTGTATAGAATAGTTCGTATGCCAATTTAAAATATACTGCGTAAAGCATACATTGAGGATATTCAAAATATCTAATTTCAGCATCTAGTTGCGAAAGCGGATTATGCTTTTCATTTTTATTATTTAACCAGTTTTTTAGAACTAGATCAAATGATAATTGATAATAAATAAAATTATCTAATGTATTAAACGAGCAAAAATATTTTTTATTTGTCTGGTAGTTTCAATAATAATTCACTACCGGCCAATCTATGAAACGTAGAGCATTGTAGAGCCAAAAAAAATTTTTTTTCCAATAATAACCGAGAATATTTACTTGACCAACAAGATACATTGCCGTAACTTTTAGAGAGAAAAAAAGTAAAAAAAAAAATCCAAACTCTGAAAGCGTGAATTGTGTTTATGTTAATGCGCTCTTGAAAGTGGTAGAAAGCCTAAAAACTCTATTTAATTGGATCTTCAGTAAGTTAAAATAACCTGTCCTGAAAAATATAAAAATCCAGCATAGTAAAAGCAAAATTCACATAAAACGAAAGGGTGGATTTGGCGTATCAAGAAAGAGCTGTAGTTTATAGGATCGTGAATGAGTTATTTTTTAAACATTTTACTCATCTTGATTTAAATTGCTTTAAAACAACTCATTCACTCGAGTTGTTTCAGCTTATTAGGAGAAGATTACTTTCAAATCACGAAGTGAGTAGATTTCGACTCAACCTGAGTTATTTTGTGGTTTAAGTTTCAAAAGAGTATTAATCGAAATAGAATTCCTTCTGTTGTATTATTTATATTATTCAATGTGAGTAGGATTACAAGAAGGAAAACACAAGATGAAGAAAAATAAGTTTTGAGATGAGAAGTATTTAAGAAAGTGGTTTTAGGTAGAAATAAGTAAATGAAATAGAAATTATAGACAAATGGAAAATTCTATCCGCTACTTTTCACAAACTGTACTCTATGCTAACTAAGTACAGTGTATATTTATGAGTACATATTCAGTTTCTTCCTGGCTCTATGTATATCAAAATATAGTAAATAATTAAGAATTTCTTATTATCAAATAAATTGTTATTTTTGCTATGCTTGCATTACTATGTTAATGAAACTTTATGGTCGATTTCATGCCTTTTAAAAGAGCTTCCTTTCATTGAATTTTCATTAGAATTATTTTAATTTTAGTCGTATATGGTACTTAAAGTCAAGCAGATGGTTATTATGAAAGTTTCTCTATGATTTCCTTGAACAATCAGAATGGGGTATAATTAATAGGATGCTGATAAATAGTTTTCTCAAAATAGAAGTTTCACGTTTAATAGAAGTTTTATTATTGTCGAGTAATTTATGAGATTCGAGATAAGTTACATTCCATTCTCCATTTAACTAGTCAGCAATTTATAACTATAAATCGCCATTGAAAATATGAGGAACATACTGGCATATCAGTCATCGAAAGGAATATGTTTATTTCAATTACACATAAATTTCTACTAATAAAAAAATAAATATTGATAAAATTAATTTATAAAAAAATCCTAGATTGATGGATTTTATAAAATTTTTAGTCTTAAAAAATATTCCTAAGGTGTTATTTTTTTAATTACTTTTAAGTAGATGAAAACACATTTCGCACTTAAAATATATTTAAAATTGAATAGAAAAGCAAACGTTGTTTAATATTTTTAAGCTATTGCATAGCTTTTATCGCGGGCTTTGAGCGTGGCGATCGAATGTAGAAATTCCGTAACGAGAAAAATGTAAAAATTCCGTAACGAAAAAAAAAAAAAAAAAAAAAAAAAAAAAAAAAAAAAATCTAACAGTCGGCTAACGTCGTTTCAGTTCGGCAGACTTCGGCAGACATTGACGGGGTATTTTTCAGATATTTAGAGGATATCAAGTCTCAAACTTATATTTCTTATTTCAGTTACTATAAATCTATAGTTTCAATAATAAAAATTCCTGATAGAATGTGTATAGAAAAGAATCGTCTTAAGATAAAACAAGGTAGGGTAATGTAGCTTTTGGTGATTGGAGACCCGCCCAATGGTGATGATCGAAAATTTAAAATGCTTATAACTCGCTATCTAATTTTCGTAGCGCGGCCAAATTTTGTTTGGTATTTTATTATGAGACAGTGTTAATTTTTGGTGACAGGAGACCCGCACGGTGAGGGTCGAAAAAGTTAAAATGCTTATAACTCGCGGTCTAAATTTCGTAGCGCGGCCAAATTTTGTTTGGTAATTTATTATGAGACAGTGTTAATTTTTGTTGACAGGAGACCCCCCACGGTGAGGGTGGAAAAATTTAAAATGCTTATAACTCGCGATCTAATTTTCGTAGCGCGGCCAAATTTTGTTTGGTAATTTATTATGAGAAAGTGTTACTTTTGGTGACAGATGGCCCCCCACGTTGAGGGTCGAAAAATTTAAAATGCTTACAACTCGCGATCTAATTTTCGTAGCGCGGCCAAATTTTGTTTGGTTAATTATTATGAAACAGTGTTAAATACTGGTGGCAGGAGACCCCGCACCTCCACGGTGAGGGACGAGAAATTTAAAATGCTTATAACTCGTGATCGAATTTTTGTAGCGCGGCCAAATTTTGTTCCATGATTTATTATGAGACAGTGTTAATTTTTGGTGACAGGAGACCACCGCCCACGGGGAGGGTCGAAAAATTTCAAATGCTTATAACTCGCGATCTAATTTTCGTAGTGCGGCCAAATTTTGTTTGATAATTTATTATGAGACAGTGTTAATTTTTGGTGAGAGGAGACCCCCACGGTGAGGGTCGAAAAATTTAAAATTCTTATAACTCGCGATGAATTTTCGTAGCGCGGCCAAATTTTGTTTGGTAATTTATTATGAGACAGTGTTAATTTTTGGTGACAGGAGATCCCCTATGGTGAGGGTCGAAAAATTTAAGGTGATTATAACTCGCGATCTAATTTTCGTAGTGCGGCCAAATTTTGTTTGGTAATTTGTTATGAGACAGTGTTACTTTTGGTGACAGCTGACCCCCCACGTTGAGGGTCGAAAAATTTAAAATGCTTATAACTCGCGATCTAATTTTCGTAGCTCGGCCAAATTTTTTTCAATGATTTATTATGAGACAGTGTTAATTTTTGTTGACAGGAGACCCCCCACGGGGAGGGTCGAAAAATTTAAAATGCTTATAACTCGTGATCTACTTTTCGTATCGCGGCCAAATTTTGTTTGGTAATTTATTATGAGAGAGTGCTAATTTTTGGTGAGAGGAGACCCCCACGGTGAGGGTCGAAAAATTTAAAATTCTATTAACTCGCGATCTAATTTTCGTAGCGCGGCCAAATTTTGTTTGGTAATTTATTATGAGACAGTGTTAATTTTTGGTGACAGGAGACACCCCACGGTGAGGGTCGAAAAATTTAAAATGCTTATAACTCGCGATCTTACATTCGTAGCGCGGCCAAATTTTGTTTGTTTAATTATTATGAAACAGTGTTAAATAATGGTGACAGGAGACCCCGCCTCCTGACGGTGAGGGTCGAAAAATTTAAAATGCTTATAACTCGCGATCTAATTTTCGTAGTGCGGCCAAATTTAATTTGGTAATTTATTATGAGAGAGTGTTAATTTTTTGTGACAGGAGACCCCCCCCCCCCACGGTGAGGATCGAAAAATTTTAAATGTTTATAACTCGCGATCAATTTTTACTCTTACATTTATTACAAAATTTCAAAACGATCCTGATATAGTGTTTATAAGCTTTAAAAGTATGCTTCAAAGAGATGATATTAACTTCTTTAGACAGCAGGATCTTTTTATGCACTTTTTAAATTTTCAGTTATGGATTTATATAATAGACGATTGATTCTAAATATACCATATATTTTCTATATGTTTCATTGCTCATCATACACCATCGTTTAACCCTTTCCGGCGCAGTGTTGCCGGGTCGGCAACACCTAAAGTTCTCCCTGTTTAGAGACATAAAAACTCCGTGAATATTTCAAAAACTACTCTAATGGCTACTTTAAACCTTTCTTATGAGTTCTAGATCGCAGCACCACACAAGTGAAATTCTACTGTTTTTAAATAATAGGTAAAATATTTTACTCTAACACGCGCTTCACAGCAATGCTCTTCTCACTGCGCTTATCAATGCTTTACTTATGGGAGGTTACCACTTCGGCAACAGCTGTAAAATTAAAATGGTTTGTGCAATCTTTACAAAATTATAAATGCGTACTCCTCTAGGCCTAAATATATTGCCTAATTTTTGTTTTCTTTAAAATCCAACTTTAAAGAGTAGTGCGCCGGAAAGGGTTAAATAGACCCCAGAGCAATTTATTTATTAAATAGACAGAATTTATCAATTTTACAATCATATTTTAAATACATCATAGATACCATTTTAAATATCTGCTCTTACGATGTTTTTATGTATGATTTTTTACTCAATATAGTCGCTTTTACAATTTAGTTCATGTTTGTATACTGAACCACATATATATATTTGAAAGAGCATTGTATTGAAATTTTTTATTTATTGTATGTGTATTCTTTTTTTTTTTCGAAGATTCTACATTGTTTAAAATCTGCAGCAAACAGTCCAGTCATATAAAAGTTTTTCTATAAAATGGTTATGCAACCGAAATTTATCTCTGTTCTGGATAATTAGAATGCTTTATAAACTATCTGTAAAAGCGGTTGACTGCTTAGACTATTTGCTAGAAATTTTAAACTGTCTAATCATCAAACGTATCCATAACAGCAAAATACTATTAGACTAATATTGTTATTTTGAAAATATCTTGAGCAATTTTGACATAAAATAACTGCAACATTCGGCTAATTAAAATTTGGAAAATATCCACACTGTTAACATTGCCACACAAGTACTTTTATAGAAAGCGAATACTTTGCTGTATTATAGGACATTCTCATTGCTCAAAATAGAGATATTCTATAAAAGCGGTTGAGTGACGACGCAGCAAAAATTTCCCTTTTTGAACAGTGCATCATTATAGATTAGAAATGTTCCACGACTTCATTTTCACAACTTACCAAGCAAAAACTCTGTTCTTGAAACAAAGGTTGTATTTAATTTTGAATATTTCTAATGTAAATCAAATATTTAACATGTATTGGTATTTTATTGGATATATTTTCGGTGGTTACAGCATTGGTATATTATTGGATCCCATATAAATACTAATGTTATGCTGATGAAGATATGGTTGACGAAAAATAACATGAGTGCCAGACATCTAATTACTACGCATGCAATATCAGACATTTCAAGGGAAGCATATGTAGAAGCAATCAAGTATGTAACAATGTCCTATCACACAATATCTCCAATATATGGTTCAATATCTTGAAAATAAATCCTGGGAACTTGAGTAAAGGTATATACTAAAATTAGTGTTACAGCTGTTAAATATTTTCTTCTACGCAAACTAACTCTGAAGCACAGATATTTCTATTGTTCAGCTATGTATTTAAAAATCAAAGTGGCATATAGAAAAAAAAAATGGTGCAATGAAAAAATGGAACAGTAGTTAAATATTTTTCTTTATATAAGTTCAATCCAAGCAACTGCTCATTATACTTTCAACTACACTAAGACTTATTGACTCTTCCATTCACAACGAAGTGTCGTATTTGTATGAAAGAAGTAAAAATTAACAATATAAATATTCTCTGCTGATGGCCACGGAAAGTGCATGCCAAAAGCTCAAAGAAATTTGATAAGAAATGTATATTTTTTAATTGTAACATCTATTGTTTAACCACAGTTATGGAAACTCTGGTTGATAGAATGCCGATTCCATGCACGGTGTAAGGAGAAAAGCCTCTGTGGCTGAGATATAATCATTGTATACATAGATATCTTGTTCAACATCGTTTTCTATTTTCTGTTCTAAATAAATTTTATTTTAAATTCAATGGATAGTGCACCTTTTACTAATTTTCAAATTAGGCCTTTCTGAAGTATGTATACATATATATTTTCTTTATTTTTGTTAACTTTAATAAAAGCATGTTTATTCAATTTTATTTACATTTACATTTAAGATTAAAAAGCAAATTTAATGACTGCTTGGCGTCTGAGTTGTCGCTATGCGATAAATTCACCATTTCTATCAACCTAAATATTCATCCTGTGTAAATATTTAATGTAAACTATAATGTAGAACATAATGCAAACAATAATGTAAATAAATAAAGCAAGAAATAATTAAAAAACATCGCTAATATGGAAATTTTTAAAGATTTACAAGCGTTTATCAAGCCTCTAAAGTCGCTAATTCTAAAAGATTACGCTACAATGTGAGGGGAAAATATTAAGTTTAGTTCAATAAATATATTTTTTAATAATATTTTCATTATATTTGCCTTTTTATAACTTATTTTAATGTAATAAAACTATAATATAATATTTGAAAACATATAATGCAATTGCAGAAAAGAAAAGGTATCCGCCAAAAAATGCGACACATCTGGGATGCTCATCCCGAGATGGCATGCAGCTCCTCATTTTCAACACGGACTAGCCGTTTTCGTCAATATGCTGTTTGCTGCATATTTCTATCAAATGTAATACAGCACTTAATTATTTATCACTGTGTACTTTATTATTTCCGTTGCCTTTTAAATAAAACTGCAAAATTTTTAAAGTTCATATTGTGTCTTTTGTGAAAAAAAATGCAATTTAACAAATTACAACGGCTATTTGGAAAATTATATTTTCAAAAACTAAAATTTTAAAGACTTATAAATAAATTCTATATTTAAAATGATAATAATAGTAAACATCATTTTTATGATGATCATAAGGAGTCATATATTACGTACGCCGTGCATTAAGCATTAATATTCCTAGACAAACGATAAAAAACCGCAGATTAAAGATAAGCAACTTTAACTGCTTAAAATGTGCCTTTTTATTTGATGGAGTTAATCAGATTGGCTTCTGAACGCCTCATATTACGTACGACATGGATTAAACATTCATATTCCTATACCCATCATAAAGAAATTTTTAATGAAATTTCAGTTTTACAATTTTCAGAACTACAAATTTTTAAACTTCAAAACATCGCACATTTTAAATTTTTACAGCGTTGTGTAAATATTTTTATTACTTTTTTTGTCATCGTGGCAACAGAAGCATTCCATTTTTGGAGATTAAACATGGAGAAATGAGAAAACGAATAAACTAAAATAAGTTGCGGATTTCAATCAATAAAAAAATTTAGCTATACTTCACATTTTTTAGTTTTCTACCAAGGACACTAACCATTTTTCAAATAGTTAAAAAACTTATTTACGAAACATTGATTTTCACGGCCTAAAGATTTAAAAAACAAAATATTTTTTGTCAAAAAGCACTGAATTTGTTGAAAAAGAATCTTTAACAAAATATACTGCGTAGTAATATTTTGCTTCTAATTGCATGGAAGAGATTAATTTCTCATCTTAATCCACTTAATCAAAGGCAATATAAAAATAACTAATGACTAAAGTTCTTGGCATAGATAAGATAAATGAGATCTGAGAAATCAAGAAAGAAATCTCTTCAAAGGAAATAGAGTTGTGTAATTCGATATTTACGTAATGTAAAATTTTTATTAAAAAGCAAAAAAAAAAAAAAAAAAAAAAAAAACTGTTGGTAACAATTTTTTGGAAATTTTATCTCATAATTAAAAAAACTCAAACTTTTTTTAAAAAAGAAAATAAATGCTTTAGCTTTAATCTACACTATTAAAATCCGACCATATGTATGTGTGTATGTGACGCTATCTCTTCCGATCCTGGAAACTGAGAAACGTCGCGTTTGTTTTGAATTGAAGGGGAAAAATCCCGGCATCCCGTGTTCCCCATTCGTTTGTCTGCCCATCCGTACGTCTGTCTGTCCGTCCGTCCGTCTGTCCGCATATTACAACTCAAAAACTACTCAACCGAATCGCTTGAAATTTAAAATAATAATTATTAGATAATTTTGTCGAATCATTTCAAATTTTATGAAAATCGGATGAATAGTTCAATTACAAGGACAATCAAAAGGATTCCGATACATTACGGTCAATGGGGGAAAAGTTTCAAGTGCATTTTAATGGTCTTACACTCTTTCGAACATAATAAAATTGATATGCATCTATGAAGTACATACTATAATATACATTCTGTACAGTCTGTGGTGCATATAATATTTACAGGGCCATCCAAAAATATTCCATTGCATACTTATATATTGAGACATTGTTTGGTATGCATTTAAATAGTATTAAACTATGTAATACTAACAATTAAACTGTTTATTGTCCGTAATTAATAAACTATTAAATTATTTAATGCCCATCTGTCCGTCTAAACCGACCGCTAGTATTAATATAAAATGTGCAACATTTTAATGGCTCTCTTTGTCTGAATAGGGGCTATACTTCCGAAATCTACAAAAACAGTTGACATCTCTGTTCCTTTTTTAAATAACTACTGGATATATTTTAGTAACATTTTTTATATATTTACTACTGTTGTTAGCTTCATTTTGATCATTTATTTCCGGAAAATCAGTTACCATTCCATAACATAACTAAACAAAAAATAGACTTAAAAAAAATTGGACAACAATTGCACTATTTATTTATTTTTATTTACCCTACGATCAAATTAATCATATTTATTAAAACCAAAGGATTTTTTTTAATGTATCAATATCGCTTAGGTCGTTAAAAAAAAAAAAAAAAAAAAAAAAAAAAAAAAAAAAAAAAAAAACGGAAACAAGAAAAGCAACATGAACTTTATAGATACTAATGAATATTTTTTATTAATTATATTCGCGAATGTATGGCAACACACTATTTAGAGAATGCCCCAGATTTCTAGCAAATGATTTAATTATCTTGTAAAAAAATATAATTTTCCATTATGTTAAGTTTTTAAACCGTTTCCTTATCAATATATCAGAATGTATAAAACTCTAAAATTTTAAATTAATTCTTTAAAAACAAATTATTCAGTTGCTTTGATTTTTTAGGAACGTACTTATGATACATGCTTTAAATTAAGGACTAAAAAATATGAAATTTATTTCACATAAAATTGTAAGGTTACTTTTTCTACTGAATTTTTACATGCATATTAACATTTTAATTTCTACTAAACTAATTAAATTGACGAATATATTATGAAAGCTATACTCAACGGTTCTAAGAACAGATAAAAAAATACATATAAAATATTAATATCTATTTCTAAGTGGGGCAGAGAGAGATTACATTTGTTTCAATTAAAAAAAAATCAAGTTGAGCAGAAACAAATTGTCCATCTTCATAATAAATTTCAAATATCATAGATAATATACACATAACATCTGAATAGCATGCATCTAAAATAGAGTTTAAGGGACATAAAATAATAGCTATAAACTACAAGTTTAATACAGTGTGTCCAGCAAATAATACCCTGATTTCAATATTAAATTTCTCAAAAACAAAGATCGATAGTAATATGCGGTAAACGGTTTTTTCATTACATAAGCTGTAAAAATCTTATACAGAAATTTCAAACAATGAATATTTTGAAAAAATTGCGTTCTGATTGCATATAATGCTTTGATTTGACATTTTTCTTGTTTTAAATTGCCTGCAGAGAAATAATTTTTTTTTACAGCTTACAGTGCAATGTTTTAAAGATTTTTCGAAGTAAATTTTTAGAATTTCGAAATTTCAAAAATTTAATTAAAAAAAATGAAATATGGCACTTTAAGCCGAAAAACACATTCTCTGGCAGCAATCTAAAGCAAGAAACATGTCAAATCAAACCATTCTTTGCAATCAGAATACAATCTTTTCAAAATATTTACCATTCAAAAGTTTTGTATAAGATTTTTACAGCTTACCTAATGAAAAAACCGTTTACCCGCATATTATTATCGATCTTTGTTTTTGAGAAATTTAATTTTGAAATCAGGGTGTTTTTTGCTGGACACCCTGTATTTGAAAAATTATCTGCGCTAACCCATAAAACGTGAAATAATTACTTATTATGACTGCCAAATATAACGTTCTATTTAACGGCAAGTCTATCGCGACATTTAAATTAGGGCACGGCTACTAGAAAATATCTGTATTTAGAGGGGATTATTAAAGCACAGTCACTTTGGAATGTGAAAGTGAATTTTAAATCTGTGTTGCTTTGCTTCATCTACTATCGTAATAAGAAATACTTTATTAATTTATTTCAATAAAGCACTATTCAATGTAGGCGGATGTGTCAATCGCAAAACTTTTTTCTATATGACGCACATATACTACTCTTAAAAATATGCCATCAAATGTCAAAATTTAAATGATACTATATGTTCATAATGAGGATTTTAAAGAATCTATTTATGTAAAAGTATCAGACAACTTGTAGTTTGATTAAATCCCGTGCATTTTTTTTTTTTTGAGAAAATCATGAAAAATGCATCCTAGGAGCGCCATTTGTTGGGTGATTTACACTAAAACTTAATCAGCACCAAGTTATATAAAGGCATAAAATTGACACCTGATCTGTAGCATACACTTAAATTAATAATGATCTGCTTTTTCTGTGAAAGTGTAACAGAATATGAGGTTTGACGGAAATCTGTGCATTAGTGTTTTAGATATAGTAACTGCGGAAATCGTGAATAATGCACTACAGCAGCATCGCCTATTGGTTGATTTACACATAAAATTTATCAACATCAATTTATATCAGGAACTATGTGAATATGAAGCCTTATGAAAATCTGAGCATTAGTTAAAGTTTTAAAAATATCACAGTCACACAGATTGCGTTATAAAACTTTGACTAAATAATGAAAATATTTTAAATAGGTTTAGAAATTCAAGAAATTATTTTAAATATAGCGTATATGTAATAAATATTACTTAAAAAATTGCATTAAAAAAGATACCAGAATCAGAGAAAGAGCTCGGAAATTTCACTCCATTAAAACCGAATAACAGAAATTGTGGGGAGACTAAGAAAGCACTCTGATAAATGAAAATCAAATGAAAATTCAATGAATAAATAAACTTACTGTAAATATCACGATAAAAAATGGAGTTTTTTTAAGCATAGCTTTACATTTTAAAATAACAGTTCGTCCTAAGTGTTTCAATTTCTTTTTTGAGAGAATTTTTTATTCAGGGACTAGCTAACACATAAATTAATACTGTTATGTTTATTCTATGTAAGAAAAATCGCGTGTTAACGAATTTCCAGGAATGAAAATAACTCCTTTTAAAATTATTTAAGAAACAACTTCGTTTCTAATTTTTAAATTTTAAATTCAAATTTAAGTAACAGTACTACGTAAGTAAAAGTATAAGATACTGAGTTTATTATTGTTAAGTTAAATGATCTTCTGCTACATCTTTTTAGGATTAACTATAGTGTATGGTACTTTTTTATTCAATTTAATAATGTTATGATTTATTTTTAATGTTATTTCTCCATTTTATTTTGGTTTCATGTGTGTTGGTAGCCTCAAATTCGCATTAATTTGCTTTTTCATGGATAATACGAAAATGAAACCTCACATTTTATTTGCAGTTCCAAAGTATTTGTGGGCCTGATGATTCTGCTTTGGTTCTGCAAATTTCAATTATATTCATTTTATTTAATTTTATTTTCTCCCAAATGTTTCAATGTGATAATTTTGTATTAAATTCAACGGTTCATATAGTGTTTTACAATTAATGGTATTTTACATATATATGTATATATATATATCTATATACACACACATATACATATACATATATATAGAGAGACCCCTTGCACGTGACGTCACATGCTTCATCTGGCGCCCAAACATAAGGCAAATGCGGTGTTTTCCCATTTATAAAAATAGTTATTTGCGCTTCATTTTTTTAAGTACTTAGAATAATAATGCAAGAATAAGAAAAGTCAAAATCAAACAGAAAGATCATGGGTGCTTTAAACGACAAACGGGGAGTCATAATGTTTTGTTTGGGCTCCAGATGTGCACCAGATTAGAGGAACAGGCGTTGCTGTTACGTCAATGCAAGGGGTCTATATATATATATATATATATATATATATATATATATATATATATATATATATATATATATGTATGTATGTATGTATACATATATAGATATGTATATACACAGCAGACTTGCGATTTTATAACCCTCGATTTAGCGACTCCTCGCAATTTAGCGACCACTGGATGAAGTCCCAATCATTTTTTAATATTTACAGTGGTTTTCATCGCTCGTTTTAACAACCTGTAATTAATCTGAATCTTGATTTAACAACCTTTTCGAGAATATGAAAAAATAACGCAGTGTATTTAAACTTTGTAAAATGTCTAAAACAGAATCATCTAACAAAACTTTTCCTTTATTCTGACCTTTTCAGAAGTTGGTCAGTTCTATCCACAGTTTTGATTTCTAGGGGGTGCCTGGGGGGTGGGCTTAACATCCCTCCAAAAAGTGCAATTTCCTACCCGGACCAACAAAATTCCCTCCCGGAGAAAAGTGTTTGAATTCAACACTGGCTTTACCCCCATCCGCTCCTCTTTTTCATACACACTCTAGAAAGAACATTAAATCTAACAACTATTCTGTTAATTACTTGGAATTTAACAGAGAAGTCAGATAAATGGTTCTAAATTTCCCAAAATTTTACAATAGATTAATCTACCAAAAACAGTTAAAAAATCTATAAAAATTACCACAAATTCTTTTTAATTGTATAAATAAGTAGCTTGTATTACATTAAAGTGTGTGGTATTTATTGCATTGTAACAATCCAAAATTAGCAATTTTTGATTTAACGACCATTCGATTTAATGTCTAGTTTGCCGAATTCTCGTGAAGGTTGCTCAAATCACAAGTCTACTGTATTATGATCTAAAAATATGTAAGATAAATTTCTCTATGAAAATAACTTTAAAAACAGCTTACATACATACGCATACACGCACGTATGTTTCTATTTTACGAAAACATAACTTATATCGTCGTTTAGATGTACTTAACCTTTAAAATATGCAATCTCTCTCTAACTATGAGACCTATGGCATCTACATGAATCTTATAATAGAGCAATTTACATAAATATTATTTGAATGATCACTATTGATATTCAGTGCTATGGTAATTTATGCATAATCACACTTTGCTATTTGCGTGTGTGGAGTACGTGTAATACTTTCCATTGTTATCATTACACAGAACCGTGATTTACCATTCAGGTGATTCACTGGAATAAGGTTAATGTATGCGTATACAAATGGATTTGTATATTACTTTATTCCAACATACATAAAAATACCACAAGATTTGCAAACTTAGTAATGCAATATTTTTTAACTATTATCTTTTGTTAATTCTGTTTGAAATACTTACAAAAATGTTTTTTAATGTAGGAGTATATGTAACTGAAAAAGTTTAAGACGAATTAACCTTGACATTCTATAATCTTGGCTTGGTAAATGAATCCAGATAATAATCCAGATCCCAAAAAATAAGATAAATTGATAGGCAAAATTTAGATCGTGGTCAATCTTGAATTAATTTCTGTGATGATTGGAATTTATCATCGTTTAGCTTAAAATTAAAAAATAATAATAAATATATTAATTATTATTTTAGGAACTAGGAAAAAATATATTATACAGGCATAAATGTTTCGCTGAAATACTAAATTTTTAGCTTCTATGTCAGCGAATATCAGCTATTTTGGTATTCGTAAGTTGATATCTTAATACGGTTGCATTAGAGACCAATACTTGTATTATTGATTGTCAACTTGAAATAAACTATGTGTGGTAACAATTTGTGAGAAATAATCATATACTTTCGAAATGCATTTCTAAGTAAAGTACTTTGGACTTTTTGGGAAATAAAGTATAGAAGTTCAGTTCAATAACAATTGTTTTTTTTTCTTGTTGAAAACGTAATGAAGTTGATTATGCACTGGACACACATACTCGTAGATATTCAATATTATTATTCTTCACTATATATATTTTAATACAAAATTAGTCTGAAAATATTTTCAGAATTTTTTTTGTGACAAAAACAAAAAGAAAGAAAGAAAGAAAGAAAGAAATACAGAAATCTGAATTATTTGTACAGAAATGAAAAATGATAATAAGTGAAACCTCCGAATAAGGCACATCCATGGGACTGGAGCTTTTGTCCCTTAAATAGAGGTGTCCCTTATTTGAAGTTTTTACTTTTAAAAAGTCATTCAGAAAGGCACAAAAATAGCATCAAAGGTTATGTTTAGACGTACCCAGAAGCCTATTAATTGCGTTAATCCGGCATAAAAGGAATGAATAATTTATTGAAATTTTCAGTTGTTACTATATTTGATGATTTGTAGAATTATTGATTTGTAATTTTTACTTGCAAAAAGTGCAAAACACTTAAAATAATTTTACTTTAAGTAATCAATAAAGAGTGATTCTTTTGTAGATTCAGCTTATTTCTACAAATCTTTCAAAAGCTCATTTACCATACGTATAAGTTTTAATACTTCATTATGAGAGCAGTATTTACGAAAAAAGTATTCAGATTTATATATTTTAAAGCTCTTTATTTCACAATTTTCATTTCTTCTTCAATTTTATAGTCATCCTCACAATTTCAGCATTACTGTTGATGCGGATAATCTCACTGATTGTACGTAAATAAATGCTCATAAATTGTGTCGTATGCCTCTCTGTCAATATGACTGCCAGACCTTTTGATAAGTTCACAATAAGTTCACAAAAATCTGTATTCTAATTATCATCACAGACTATTCCATTTTCTGAAATGAAACCTTAAATATGATTTTCAAGTTTTCCTTAAATCGAGTGTTCCTTATACTGAGGTAAATACATTACATCTCCTATACCAAGGGACTGGGACCGAAACTTGTCCCATTAAATAGAGGTGTCCCTCATTCCGAGTGTCCCTTATTTGGAGGTTTCACTGTATATTTTATTTTTATCAATAAATAAATAAGTAACAGTTAATATATTGTATATATAAATTACGCAGATAAGTAATGAATTGTTTCTTTAACATTATTTTTACCAAGAGGTGTCATGGGAAGTGACACTTTTTGAATTTTAACTTAAAGTAACTCTCTAAGTATAATCATCTCTCAACAATTATTTTTTTTATTTTTCGTACAACGTTAAATTCATTCGGCGCTATCATTTT
Organism: Maratus speculifer; assembly: GCA_964019185.1. Lineage (NCBI taxonomy): Eukaryota > Metazoa > Arthropoda > Arachnida > Araneae > Salticidae > Maratus > Maratus speculifer. Next base: position 270,322,994 of record OZ025289.1, on the reverse strand, counting down.
CTTCTAGCTCATCCTAGATATAAAAATATGCATGTTTTATACCTAATTTTACCATAAGTTGTCTTTTGACACATTAAAGATTTCATAATTTCTAAGTTCAAAAAATTTTGCACATAAGTATAAACAACATTTTATAGCATCATCTATACATATATTACGCTAACGTATGTGGCAGAAAAGTAATGATTACACTGGTCAACAGCTGTTTTGGTGCCGGGGTATTTTTAGCTGATTTTATATGAATTTGATGTCCTGAATTCAAATATGGCATTAGGTTTTCTCTATCAGCTCAGTTTTTTAAGATAAACAACTTTTTGTGAAATGTATGTTTCATTATTTTAAGGTAAATCCATGTATTAAAAAATGTATGTAAAAATAAAATAAATACAGGATTTTTATTTTTTATAATACACAAATGTTAGTTTTTATTATTATGATATACACATATTGAAATAATAATTTTTTAATTATATTGTACAAATATTTTTACTCACAAAAATAGAGAAAAACGTCACTGATGAAACTGATACTCATTGAATGCTTTAGAAGCTTCTTTTCTGTGACATTCTGAAATATATTTTAGAACAGTGTCTTTTTAAACTCAAACTGTATTCTGAAACCCTTTGCATATCTCATCTTTTTTGGTAACGGTCGTCCATAGTCTTAATATTGTGGTGAAATCTTTCGGGATGTTTATCACTTGTGCCTTCTTTATTTTCAAGAAAATGCTCTAAGTGGCAATGTAAATAGTGCACTTTAATGCTTCTAGTACACCCAAGAGATTTAAAACTATTATGCTTTTCATTTACCAGTTCTACATAGATTTCTCCTTTGCATTTACCCGGAATGTTTTTGTGAACTGCCACAAAAAAAGTCCAGGCTTTTTATTCAGCCTCATTCGTTGAATTTACGAAAGCAGGATCCTGAATCAGTTGTCTTATTTGTTGTCCGTTAAACATTCCTGCTTTAATATCTTCATAACTCAATTCGGGTGTTTTTACCTTATATATGCAAATCATAACCCGTTCTTATGGAGAATTTACACAAACTGCTTCATAGGACAGAGCTTGATATGCAGTGCAGAAAGTATGATTTTCTTTCGCCCAACTAAAGTGTTATTAATGACATTCCTTTCTCCAACATCCATGTTTTTTTTCTTAGGCCTCTCTTTTCTAATCTAGTGGTGTGTTTTATCCCTGCTATCCCAAAAATAGAAAAACAAAAGTATTTTGTGTAACTTCTTTGCTGTCCAAGGACAATCATCTGGAGAATATTTAGGAAGAACCAATTTTTCTAACAGTCCTCTAAATTCATGACAAAATACAAGATTGTTTTTTTAAGAGAAGTAGGGTAGTAGACAATTTTGTCTTGTGTGATAAAATGTAAGTTTGGCTCTTTGTTCTAATAAATTTTTGTCTTTTAATCTTGAAACCATAACCAGTAATTCAAAAGCTTCTTTTAAAACATTGAAATCTCTTTTGAAATCATTTAAATCAACCTGGTTGAAAAATTTAGGCATTGATGACGTCTCCTCATAATCACTGTTACCGTCACAGCTATCTAAAAGATGATCAGAAGGACAATATTCATCCTCACTAAGCTCTGGTAGCTGATGAAACGTTGGGATTGGTAGTTCCTCTGAGTGAGAAAGTGGGGGTCTTGAAGAATCAGGATAAGTTTTCAGGAACCTAAATCAGGATAAGTTTTCTTATTACAATTGTTTCGATTAATTCAAATAGTATTCCAGTGCTAGGTAGAAATAATAGTCATAGAAATGGTTTTGGAGTTCTCTCCAAACCATTGGTAAACCGAATTTGAGACTTATTCTCTTCCATCAGCTCACTCCATAAATGCTCTGTACAAGTTTTACAGACCTGTTGCGGTGCGCAGATTTTATCCTGATCACCAAGTCTAACCCCAAAGTATCCAAGATAAGCTCTCTTTACAAAGTCAGTAACATATTTTCTGTGTTCTTTCAACTTTTATTCTCCGCATATGTAGCAAAACTTATCTGGATGATTTATACAACTTTTTCTACTTGAACTCATTTAAGTTCCATTCTACAACGCAAACACAACAATCTACAACACTACGAGTTTTACGTTAAATTGATACGAATTCTACCTTAAACACAAATATCATGGAAGTTCAAAAACTTTAGAAAGTCAAAGAAAGCCAGTTTTGTTTCCATGGCGCGAACTCTGAAACTAAGCTTATCTCTTGGAGGCTTTTACATTTGGCTTTATGGATGAGCTGCGCGAAATCATAAGGAAGCGCAGATCTTCAGTTTTGCTTGCACATTTCTGTTTTTCAAGATCTTGTGGTATTTCAACGTCCTTCTAATCGCCTTGAGCGTCGTTACAGGGCTATGTATCATAAGGTCAGTTTAAGTGTTCAAGGTCACTTTAGTTCTAAAAAATCTTTAGTTCGCTTTGCATATCTAAAAAAGTAGAGCTGATAGAGAAAAACTGATTGCATATTTGGAATCAGCGTCCCAAAAATATCCAAAATCAGTTGTAAAATCTCAGGCACCAAAAAAAAAATTTTTTTTGTAGGCCTGTGTTATTTGTTAATTGTTTAATGGCAACATCCAAATGAAACACATCTTATGGGTTACTGTGCAAAATTCCTTTGGTAAGGTTTAGGCTGTGATAAATTGTATTTATTTATGTTTTGTACCCTTCGTTGCAATCATGGAGCTTCAAAATATAATTTTTTTTCTGTTCATTTTACTTGGCAAATAAATAAATAAATAAATAAATAAATAAATAAATAAATAAAAGTCATGAATTTTGAACTTTTTAGTTATGAATTAAAATTATGTATTATAAATGAATTGAGTGAAAGGATTCCACTATTATGTTTTAAATAATTAATGAAATACGAAATGTCACGGATACAATATTTAAGCGATTTATTACTTGCACCGGGCTAGCATAAAAATACTGAGTCTTTGATTTATCAGCACAGATATATACAATACATTGGCGTTATTTTTCTGACGCCAATTTGGCGAAAACTTCGTTTTCAAATACCAATTACATATATATTTTTAAACTAATTTCTATTATTAAAAAAAAAGAAATAATAATAATAATAATAATAATAATAATAATAATAATAATAATAAGCTTAGCAAATAATTATAGAATAAAACAATTTATATCACTTTAATAAAGAATATAAAAACAAATAAACAATTTATTAATAAATAAATAACAATAACCGTGTTACCATGTGAGGCACATGTAATTGCCATTTTATTGCAATTACGCCAATGGGGTACGTATATGACATCTGTGTCTATTTCTCTAGCAGAGTCTTCTATTTTGGCAAAAAATTGAGTAATTAAAATAAATTATGAATAAAAGTAATATGATTTAATGTTTACTATATACATTCAAGGGAGACCAAACTGGTCCCCAAGATTGGCTAGTGTTATTTAAAATCAGATTAGAGAATCCCGATTTCAGATTATACAATTGTTACTACATAGTTTGCTTGTTTTCGTCATGATGCATTTTAGTGTAGCATATACATTGTTGTTCTAAAAATTGAATAACTCGTTTTGTTCTTCAAACTTTGTAGTGAGTTCAATATACATGAATTTGTTTTTATTTGTGCGAAAATTGTGGCATTATGTATGTAAAGTATTTTATTTACACTGCTGTTTTATGATTACTGTTATTCTTGTTGTTGTCGTTGTTGTTATAATAAATAATGAATTTTTATAAAAGCGACTAAAAGTTTTTTAAGTTAGTAATTTAAAATTGTTTGATTTTCTGATAGAAAAAAAATGAAGATTATTTTTTTTTTATTGTTCTTCAAGTTTCCTTAAAACATGCTATATATGGCCAAATATGACTGGCAACTTGCGATTTTAGACATTTTATTTAATATCTAGAAAAATACATGAGGAATTATCATGAAACTCTAAGTGTGTAAATTTAATAGTACAAGCAATAAATTTATGTGGAGTTTTTTTCCGAAATTTCATAGGGATCGTCAACAAATTAAAAGAGAATAAATATCGTTTAGTTAACTTTATCAAAACTAATGCAGTAAAAGGACTCAAACAGTTGATTATGATTGAGTGTCTTATTGTAATAAACTGTATTCAGTATATGATATCAAACTGTTAATTTTGATATCATTGACGCATGTGCATTGAAAATGTATTTAGTAAACATGCACTTTTTCATACAATTTTTATTGTTTTTTAATTCTGGTTACAAGGTATAATGTAAATGTTATTTGTCATATTTTCAGAAAAGAACATTATTTTATATTAAGAACTCTGCAAATTCTAAGCAAAAAACTTGGAAAAATTTGGGACTGCTTTTATAAAAACCTTAATTTCTCTACGAGTATACATGCTATCCCCTGAAAAACAAACACAGTTTATAAAAAAAAAACCCACTTACTCATATTCTACAGTTTGAGCGCTTTTGCTACATTAGTGTTCACAGTGTTATCCAAAAGATATTCGTTCTTTTTCAATTTTTTGACGGTCCTGTATGGGATTTCGAGATACAATCTTCACGGAAATGTACTACTTTTACTATTATATTTACACAATCAGAGTTTCATGATAGTTCTTCGTGAATTCTTCAAGATATTTAAGAAAATGTATGTCTAAAATCGCAAGTGGCCGGTCACCTTTGGCCACATAGTGTATTATAGATTGCTGAATTAAGCTAGAATTTATAACCTGTAAAAAATTTAAAATTAAATATTAATAAAATAATCTCTAATAAATACGCGTCAATGAATAAATATATTGCTGAAATCATTTATATTTAACTCATAATTTGAAATCTTAACAATTTTAGCTATTATTTCTACTCAAACACTAAGGAGTCAAAAGACACCTTCTGGTAGAAATAGGTATACTCAAAATCATGGTAAAAATAGTGTTAATTGAATCTGATATTACAGTATATAATTCACATAATAACATGCATTTGCTGGTACTAGTAATATTTTTTTTTGCATATTCTTAAATCAACAATCTCCAATGTACTTGTCACACACTTCAAATTGAAGCTCGTAGACTGAACTAATTTACAGTGCATCTAAAAGTGTCATATAGAAGGTAAAATGAGCAATAATTTAAAAGCAATAATAAATGCGTTTTTCTCGAAACTCCTTCCTCTTGCGTCAATCTTGATGGCTGCTATATTATGCGGTTGATACAGGGTATTAAATAGTAAGCAATTTATTTTTTCACTATATCCAGAATAATTACAAAATGTATTTTCCGTTTTTTTTTTGATAAAAAGTTATTGTAATGTTTAGTTTTTATTTTACTTTCATGGAAGAAACATTTTTAAAAAAAAGTTCCTCTCATGCTAAAATTCATATATAGTTTTCTTTCTAGCATATTTTCTTGAGCAAAATCTGTTGTTTATAAAATTTATTGTATTTCTTTTTTCATACTATCTTTCGGTGTTTACAGTCATCTTCTCAGATACCTTGCCTTTTCCGAAAACTTAAGAAAGATGTTCTTGTTTACTTTATTTAAAAGTAAACAGGACTTATCTTAAGAAAGTTTACTTTCTTTATATAGATCCTAAGTTATATTATCATATCTTTAATGGTATTTAAAAAAAAAACAGTTTCATTTTTTAAAGAATTGTTTTATTAGAATGAAAAGAAGCATTTATTAAAATAGTGTATCTTATGTAAACATTTCTTAAATATTTTTCATTCTAACCTACTTTTAGCAAAACACACATGAAGTTTTTAAAACTTGTTAGATTTCTGGCTTCCGATTTTCGGAAGTTTTCGAGATGTGCCGCAATCTTCTGAATATTTCGTTAATCACATACCCTCTATTGAAACATTAAGTGTGATACTCTTGTTTTATTTTATTTAAATGAAAGGTAGCTTTATATTTTTACTAAATTAAATTTCTCTAATTTATTACTTTACCATTCTTAATGTCTTTTAAGAAAAAAAAATTAATTTTTTTAATGAATTAAAAAATGAATTAAATTTTATTTTCATTGAAAATTTTTACTTTTATTGAAAAGAAAATAATTTATCTCAATGTGTATTTCAGTAAAATATTTTAATTTTTTCCATTTCTGCCTACTTTCTCCAAAACACACCTGGACTTTATAAAATTTGTTATATTTATTGTTTCAGACAATTTTTTCTCAGTCCCGTTGCCTTTTCCAAACCCTTAAGAAAGATGTTCTTGTTTTACTTTATTTAAACAAATGTAGTTTTATACGTATCCTAAAATACAAAAATAATAATTTTAATTTTTAAAGAATTATTTTATTTGAATGATTTGAATGAGCATTTATTGAAATGATATATCTTATATAAAAATGTCTTAAATGTTTCCCATTTTAGACTATTTCCTTCAAAACTCATCTAGTAATTTATAAAATTTGTTATATTTCTTGCTTCAGAATCTTTTTGGACGTTTTTTGTCTTTCTCTCAATCTTTCGTCAATCACCTTAGCTTTCTGAAAACAGTCTGGTTTTATTATCTTCTGGTTTTGTTATACTTTATTCAAAAGGAGGACAGTTTTCTATTTCGAATAAATTATATTACTCTACCTTTATTGGAATAAAAAAAATTAATTTTTAAACAGTTACTTTAATTTTTAATAAAAAGAAACGTTGTGTAACTCTTTCAAAAATACTTCATTCTGACCTATTATTTATTTTTCATTCTTGCCTACTTCCTGCGCAACACCTGCAATTTATAAAATTCTTGATATTCCTGAATTCAAACTATTTTTAGGGGTGTTCAAGTATCTTCTCTATCTGCGATCAGTCGCATTGCCTTGTTTAAAACTCTAAATAAGATGTTCTTCATTTACTTTATTTTAAAATAATAGTTTTATGTGTGTGTTTACTGGTGCTATTTTAAATAAAAAATCTCCATGATATCTTAAATCAACAATCTATAATTTTTCTTTTAAAGTAAAATGAAAGTAATACAAAACAAAACAGGAAAAAAATGTATAGTACAATGAAAGTTGCTGCCACAACGGCTGCTAACATAGTTGCTGTAAGATTTACAAAATGTTGCATTTCAGAGTACTGTAAAATTTCTCAAGGTTGGGGAATATCTTCTTGCTATTGGATGTGTGGGGCACGTAATTGAATGAACCCGATTTTTATTTCACTTGTTGCTTGATTCTGCTTTAACAGCATCGGTGTTTTAAAAATCATAATATAAAATGCAGAAAAATTCACTGCATTTTTAATACAAAAGGTCATCCCGTCTGCGAACACAGTTGCCGTAAAATTTACAAGTCGCTGTCTTTACACGTGCTGTAAAATTTCTCAATTCTGGGGAAAGTCAAGTTCATATTGACTGCGTGGTACACGTGACTGAAGCAGGTTGATTTTTATTACACTTGTTGTTGAATTTGCATTCACAGATTGATTACCTACTTTTGGATTTGATTTCGGTGTTTTCGTTCCTTTTAACTGATGATAAGGTCTCTACCTGCCCTACAATTTTACATTCGAGATTACATTAGTAATTTTTATTAGGACTGTCAATGAAAAAAAGTGTTGCAAATCTATTAAATTTCTCCTATAGAAAGAAATGTTACTTAGAAGATATATGATCATATTTTCCATACTTTACATTTGTTCTCTTAATTCGGGTTTTCCTTTTGAAACAAAGATAATTTTCACTTCGCCATTAATTAATACACACATTAATGTTTTTTTCTTAAATTTTTTGAGTTTTTAGCAGTTTATGTTTGAAAAATGGAAGTTACTTGGATATAAATTATTTTTCTGATATGGAATGTATAATTAGAAAAGTATTTTGCAGAATATTTACAATTAATGCTTTTATTAAACGCTAAAAACCAACCTAGACTTTTCATAATTAAAATCAAACGTCCTTTTTTTATTTTAGTATTCAACATATGAGACAGTTTTCGCATTTTCCTATGATTACTAATTATGTTAATAAAATGATATCAATAAAGTGGATAAATATCCTTTTAATTAAATATCTGTCATTAGATATAGATATTTTCCCTTAGTAATATGTCGTTACATTATTTTTTTATTCATGTCCAATTAGTTTTTTATGATAATTCAATTTTTATCTTTAAATAACTTTCAATGCACTTTGTGCAAATTTCTATGATTTCTAAATGAATTCTTATGATTTCTGATAAAATAGAAATGCAAAACCAAGATTTTTTTTATATTGTAGGAATAAATTTAAACCAGGAAAAATGTTTTTTTTTTTTTTAATTTAAATATAATTTATTTTTAAGGTCAACTAATAAATGCTACCAGAAAATTAATAATCGAAAAACAGCAAAACTTAGATCTATTTACAATGTGATATCGTATTTGAAGGTTTACATCGCTTTTCATTTCCTGCGAAAAGTCGTTCAATGTGATAAAAAATATCTAGGGGTATTTCATACATTATTTAAAAGAAAAAGAACAATTATTATACATACATGTGACGATTTCAGGAGAACTCGAATTATTTCCACTGGTTAAACAGAAACACGCAGTCATGGCAAGCGAGGGAAAAAACAAAAATAATAAATAAATGTAGAAGATCCAATAATTAGTCATGGGCTGCTGTAAATTCATTTATTAAATTCGTGATAATGAGGAAGGAAAAGCTCCTTGTTGCAAAAATTTCATCATTATTTCAGCGAGCTGTCCTCATCGAAGAAGCAACCCAAGAAATCTTCAGAATCTCTTCCTTTCATCTCGAGACTTCCCCCTTTTAAACTGAAAAGAAAGTTCTGGAACATTCGGTAACTTCAAACCATCATTCTTTTATGTAAACAGAATCCTTGTCCAGTTACGAGGCTATTTTAAACAGACGATAAATTTATTTAAAAAAAAATATTATTTAACCAATTTATAATTGACAACCAACCAATTTATAATATATGGAAAAATAAATAAATAGATAAAATAAAATAATGATATTTTTTGAAAGGTATGGTTTTGGAATAAATTTAATAAGAATTTCTTAAAAAGGGTTGATAAAAACATAGAAGAAATCAGTTTTATTTGGAATATTAAGAAATAAAGTTTTAATTAAGAATATTTTTAATTTAGAGCCATCTTTTTAAATTTACGCATACTGGAATAATGTCTTTTAAGGCAAATTAAGAATTTATATCGTCTGCATACAGATTAACAGATTAGATCTAGAAACAAGATTTTAATTTAATAATTTGAAGTAAGTACGGAATATTATTATAAGAAAATTAAGATAGTATAAAGGTTTGTTTTGGCGAAAAAAAATTTAAATTTGTAATATTATCCCCCCTCCCCGAAAATTTGTATGAAATTGATAGTTAAATAAAACTACAAGTTCAGACAACAGAAATATAATATTTTAGAAAAGTTAAATTTTGGAATAAAACTGTCAAACTCAGGAAGCCAAGAGATGGAAGAAAAGAAAATTAACGCAATATAAAAAATATTAGCGATTAAAATAAAATAGTTAAGAGAAAATAATTCTGAATTAAATTTAGGTAGGAGCATTTCCCTGAAAGAAATACAATAATGTTACAACATCACTTACCATTTGTAAGTGCATAGCAGATAATACATATAATAACAGTAAATAAGTTATGAATATTAATAAGCAAGAGATAAAAATATAATAAAAACAATAAAAGTTCGTTCTCATGGAAGTTTAAATAACTACAATGACTTAATGCATAGTTTATTTTAAATAAGTCCTTTAAATGAAAAAAGTCTTTCAAGAATATATAAAAGAGTCTTTTTCAATGTCCAGTGAATACAGTCTCTTTAATTAAATATCTCCAAATCTAGTTTAAGCTTTGTTTTTTATGTTATGTTGGATCCAACATCTTTCAATAATATATCAATTTTTCAATAATAAATAGCATCACTCTCAATATCAATAATAAATAATATAGAAAAATTTAAATAATAACAATGTCAACAATAATAAGTAATAGTATAATAAGACTCCATATCCTAATATTTTTCAATAAGAGTATAATTAATACTAAACTTCATCATAGAAATCATAATAATAATAATAATAGTAAAACAAGAGTATAATCAAAAGAAAATATCACTATTTGTTTATTATTGATAGGGAAAATATTGGTTGAGGATAAAAATAATTACATAGCAACTAAATAATTTTCTTATCTTCTAATAGCATAAGAAAGTATTTTTTGCTAGCCGAAAGTAATAATAAAAAAAATCATAATAATTCCAAAATCCAAATAAAATTAAATCTAACTACTTAGAAAATGGACTCTCAACCAGTATTTCCTTACAATAATTCCTCTCTGATACTCTTTTACAAAATTGTCGAATTTGGTTATAAGTTTTCAATGCCAAATGTAGAATAATGTTTTATCCACACATGGTTTATAAACTTTAATAATAAAATACAATAGGAATGAAAGTTGTCATTCTTAATTGAGAAATGGAAATAAAAATAGTGTGCTTTTTTGAAAAACTTTTAATATCTAGTTTTCACAATCACTGAAAATCACATATTATGGTATAGGTTTGAGTAGAGTCATTAGATTTTATAACTATTATCATATAATATCTGCTGAATAAATAGAGTAATACTAATGTCAAATAAATGAGTAAATATAGTTAGACTTAAACACCCTTAAAATTAATTTATCAACATCAATTTGAAAGCTTTTACAATCAAAGTGTTCACCTTATGCCTGCATAAGGAGCCCAATTTAATCCCAAAAACTCCCAAAAACAAGTAATATTCTTGTAGCGCTCCAAGAACATACCCGCTGATGTTGAAAATTATGGTTTTTTTATGGCAAATGGTTTTAATGGTTTAATGGTTTAATGGTTATTATTATCTAATAGATAAAAAGTACACTGTAAAAAAAATCTGTAAAGGTAGTAAACTTTTTCTTGGAAACTGGGATTTCAAGAACATTTCCTGTAACGGTAACAACAAAACTTCAAGTTTCAGAATCGGTTACATGCTTTTTTCCTGTTATCTTTACATGAAAAGTTCTTGGAATCCCAGTTTCCTAGATAATGTTTAGTACCTTTACAGATTTTTTTACAGTGTAATAATTTGAAGTCTTTATAGTTACGAGGGAATCCAACGTGGGCTTTCCGGGTTACAGAATACAAATATAAAGCACCTATTTTTGCACAATAAATATCAGTTACGTATTCATATCAAGTTTCTTTTCCAAAAGTTATCCACATGTCAAGAGTTATCATACGTAGAAAGCTTGAAGGTATTTGCAACTTACCGCAGTCTTTTTGCGAATTTTTTATGATTTCAGAATTTTAAGCATCAAGTTTGGTTATTTGTCAATTTCATTTGTGTTTTATATATACTGTTTTATTATTATTTTTTTTCCGGTGATAATGTTTTAAACTCGTTAAGGAATATTAGATAGAAACAAAGGTTTAATTATTTACATTGTATTCTAAATTAAAAGGAAGAAGTAGATAGTCATTCTATTGCAGAATCGAAATATGCCGAAACATCTTTAGAGTACCGATTCACTCTCAGCAAAAGTGGAATTGTTGGCTCTTTGGAGGAATGAAAGTGAAGTGACTATTCATTCTAAACAGGGTGAATAATCACCCATTCGGAGGAGTGACTATTCACTCTTGCTGAAGGAGTAGTTTTTTCACTCCTGGTAGGAGAGAATAGTCACTCTTTCTTGGGAGTGAATATTCATTTTTTATGCATTGATTTTTTTTATTAGTTTATAGGCATTTTAAAAGAATCAGATCTTTTAGAGCTGCCAACGACAATAGATACGTTTGTGGTAAAAATTGGAATAAAACACTTTAATAACAATATATATTTAATTAATAGTTTGTAACATTAACTGAACTTTCAAGAAAAAAATTATTTAAAGTTGCATATGAATTGAATTATGTTACTACAGGAAAAAGAAATCATTTTTATATATTGTGTTTGCTTTCAATGATAACCCTATAAATATATGACAGTTTTAATGTCCTTAACAGTAAGTAATTAACCGAAATCTTAATAAGTCAATATTATTTTTTCTTTTCAGGTACCCATAAAGTTATATTTATTATTTCAATAATTCTTGTATTATACGGTATTTATGTTCTTCAATATAATTCAAATATAAAATTTATATATATATACATAAATTATATAATTAAAATTTTATTGACGGGAAACGGACATTAATGCAAAGTTTCTTTATAAAATGATATGATAAGTCCTATTTAATTTCATTTTTTTTTTCGTATGCATTTTTTACATGAATATGAGCTAAATAGATTTCGTATGTTTCACAGGAAAAGATTTGAAAAACTTCAAAAACAATAATTAGTATTTTGTAATTGTAGTATTAAGCAACAACAAACTGAAATAGATGAATTTAATGCATTATTAGATTTAGAATTTTCTCAAAAATCTTGCCATCTTTTATAAGAATCTCTTATTGGTCTACAAATCATGCAAACGTTAAATCTGAAAGCAAATCATTGCGAAGTTACACCAGTAATATATGTTTAAGTTACACCTTTATATAAGTGAAAAATTACTCTGTAAAAGCCGTACTCTGTGGAAGTCGTAGCTGCCACCAATTTTATGGAGTAACGTTACACAAATGTTTTACAGTGTATCATACACTGTAAAAAAAATCTGTGAAGGTACTAAAAATTTTCTAGGAAACTGGGATTCCCACAACTTTTCATGTAACGATAACAGGAAAAATTCATGTAATCGATTCTGAAACTTGAATTTTTGCTGTTACCGTTACAGGAAATGTTCTTGGAATCCCAGTTTCCTAGAAAAGGTTTAGTACCTTTGCAGATTTTTTTTACAGTATACTTAAGTTAATTTAAAAGTGATAAATCAGAAATCAACACAAAACCGAAACAAACCCAAAGTAGAAAGGATTGTCTCATAACATATTCATTCTCAATTAACTGCAAATTAATGTCCACGTTATACTATGAATGGAGCAATGTGATTCAGTCCTTGCATCAGCACTTTCATTTTTTTTCAAGCGATGGCAGATAGATATTTTAACATCACGTTTATAAATAGGAAAATTTCGATTCTGGAAATTATTCCTGTACAATTTGTTTCTATATAACATAAAATTTTTAGAAAAAAGAATTACAATTAGATTGGTGCTGCACGCTATTTATTTTCTTGACTTCCACTTTTACAACATCTTGATTTTACAAACAGAAAGAAACGATATGTTGCTTCGGACTGATACGAGTTGTCATGAGAAAAAGATGTGACTATTATTGTCAAAAATTGATATGAAAGTGGTGCATTTCTTTCCCAATATTGATTTAAAGATTGCAAATATGTAAAAAAACCTGTAAATAGTTGCTTTCATCTCATTAAGTGATCCGTTAAAGAAATGTTTGGCTCGAAGGTTTACTATGTTTGATCAAACACTAATTCGCATTTTCTTCTTTATTTTCCAGACCAGATAATAATTTTAGAATGATTTTTATACCTTATTTATGATTCACACATTGGAAAGAAGATTTATACCTGACCTTGATAACTTGATAATCCTTTGATATCTTTTTTCAAACTATTTAACTCATGGTTGTACTATATAAAAAAATTAAAATAAATATGAATTACAGTTACGTTTCTAAAAGAATTTATTTAATAATATCCGTGTATTGTGACCGCTTTGTTTCTGAATATTAATGCAGTGTTAATTGATTAGCACTCAATTATTTCTACTTTACTTTGACTATAAGAATTTTAGATTAATAAGATATCTTAGTATTACCTTAATCCTATATTATAATCTTATTATAATCTTAATTATAATAAGATAAGATTTTTATAATCTTAATAATAATTATAATCTTATATAATCTTATATAATCTTATGTCAAGATATCTTACTGATCTTACAATTTACATCTGTTATAAGAGTTTTGTCTGTTTGTATATTATTTCGATCTTATATATCGAAGTGTATAATTCTACGATCGTAATTCCAATTACGTTGCAGATTTATGAATAAAAACGGAAAATATGGACATCTTCATATGTGAACACAGGGTACGATGACAATATCCTAAAATGGCGGATGTCTTCCGCTTATATCACAAAAAGTATCGTAAACAAGACTTTTCTGACAGGGTACTGAATAATATATACTTAAATAATTCTTTTTGAAGATTGAACGCTCAATCTTGAAAAACAGCTCGTTAGAATACAAAATAAGTGTAATTTCCAGGTTACATTACCAAATGGACTTTTTGAAAATTAAAAATTGGCATATTTTTGGGGGTTTTATTATTTTACTCTATATGTTGGTTCAAAGTTTAACGGATTTTTTAAAAGTTATAATGCAAGGCTTTCACTCTCATCAGCGGAGTGAGATATTTGAATCTCGAAAACAGAAAGAATATTTGACGTCTTTCCAAGCAGTGATAAATTCCAGTCTTTAAGGAGTGATTTTTTATAAAGTTCATTTCAATAAAAGTGATAATGCCAGTCATTCTTAAAAAAAAAATAATAATAATATTCTCAGTTTTAGAGTCAGATGCAAGTGCAAACTGTTTATTTATTTATTTATTTATTTTGGTAATTGGGATACACGCAATCAAGGCACATTTTAAAACATATCATGCTTGAAACTTATTTATAAGGACATAAATAAATAGTATATTTAGATAGAGCTTTTAAACAAATTTTGTTTGAAAGTATATTGGTTTTTCTATTCGACTGAGTAAAAATTCATTTTGTGTTACGTTTAGAAAAAAAAATGCAGTAAAAGTGAGATTTGTTCGTTTAGTATTACCACCGTCAGCGTGTCTTATGGACATGTTTTTGCATTGAATTTTAGATGGCTATGAAGTAGATGTAAACGGCAAAAAGACATCTTTTGTGCTAATTTTTATTTAATTTATTATTATCATTGTTTTGGTTAACATAAATTTAACATTTTGTAGTTAATTTTTAGCTCAATATTTTTTGTCGTAATTTTAGCTTATATAATTAGACAGTAAGAGAAAATATTGGCACCAAACAAACACCTTTTTTATTTTGGAGATATAATAATAATTGAGAAAAAAACATTACCGTATCATATTTCTTAATTTTATAAAGAATATTGTTCGTTGAAGCAAATTTTCTGTTTATTTGTCGCAAAGATATTGAATGCTTCCTTTTATAAAAATTGATAATATGTCAATTGGAGAGTTTTAAGAAGCATAAAACAATCAAAAGCCAAAAACGAAGCAACAATTTTTCAACGTTTTTTAATTTGTTTCTTATACAAAATTATTTATTTTGCTCGAAAAATTCAAAAGGCAAATGTATGTATAAATAAATTGTTTACACAAGCCGAAGTAATCAAATGTTTAAAATAATTTAAAAAAAAAAAAAGTTTTTATAGAAACTGATGTAACATTAAAAAAAAGTTTTGCGAAAAGTTTTAATAAAATAGTTTTTTTTTTGTCAATTTAATATGGGACAATATTTTGAAGCTATGCTTTTGTTTCTCATAAAAATTTAAATAAAAAATAAAAAAATAAAATTGTCAACGATCAGCTTTAACGCGCAGAAAAAATGTTACGCAGGATATAAAAAAATGTATTAAAAACAGATAAAAGTTTTAAAGAATTTCTTGTTTTCAAATATTTATTTTCTCAAAAATACTATATTAAATCTATAGTGCTTGTTAGTCTAGTTTCATTTCGAAAAAAAAAATATTTCCAATGTTGCTGATTTTTTTTTCATATTATCGCAAAGTTTCTCAAAGGAAAGAAACATATAATAGAAATACATTTTTTTTGTGGTGAAGTTTTTTTTAGCTCAAATAACAATAAGATGGAAAGTTTTAAGGATTTAAAGTTTTCATTTAAATATTTCTGTCTAGAAATATAGAATATACCATATTGATTATCATTATTTACAGTCCATCATATTATTATTATTAAAATAGAACTTATCGATATAATAAAAAAGGATTAGATTATTTTGTTTTAAAAGTATAATGAAACTATTGGTTGGAAGCCACCGTAATACTTACCAATCATGGATATGTATACTATAAAATATGAAAATAAAAAAATAATGACAAATATTCATAAAATGCATCGGAATTCCAAAATAAAATATGAACGTAATCGAGATATCAATTATTTACATATGCAGCGATCCGTGAGTGTACTTAAAAACCGCTTTCAATTGGCCTGGTCATTAATAACTTTTACAATTAAGCAAAACAAAACACATTTTTATATAACTCGAAATCTCAATAAATACGTAAATAAAATTGTTTAGTGTCAATAGATCTTTTTTAAAACAATTAATGAAAAAAATTTGCTTTATTTAGTACAAAAAATACATATTAACAATATGTATCTCATGCTGACACAAAAGCTTTTATCATATAAAGTTAATTATAAAATTTACGTGTCATAAAATGTAAATCTTTTTAAATTTTTTAAATCTAATTTAGGAGACGCTAATATATCGCTTAACCCTTTAAGCGTCTTGCAAAATGTTCTCTTCTTGCTTAGCAATTCATAAAATATTGTAGCTATGAAAAATATTGGCATGAGAATTTTTATTTTGTAACCATGCATATTTATTTATCTCTTTCACTTCAAAAAATTAAATTTAATATCGATTTTGTGTTAAATCAGACTTTCATTCCAAAAGTAACGTGATGGAAAAACCCTCTTAGGACGCTTAAAGGGTTAAAAGTAATAGCAAGAAATAAGAATATAAACACAATATATTCGTTCAGACTGCATTAAATTTCTTTTGAACGCGTTCAAACGAATTTAATTATTTCCAGAAATATTAGTGATGTAATTTATGTCTATCTTTGCTCTCATTAAAAAAAAGTATATTAAAGTAGCAGAAAAAATCCATCACTCTTAAAGACATTGTTATATAAGATATTTAGTTATTGTAATATAAGTCACCTTTTATTGGAAATTTAGACTAAAGGGAAACAAGTTTAATCATCAAAAGGAGATAAAAGGCAGCGTGAGCAAAGAAATGAATAACTTGACCTTTTTCTTCAGTAAACTTAAATAATGTTGGCAATAGATCACCAGAAAAGATAGAGCACAAGGCAAAAAAAGTAATTTATCACCCTAATTAGGTTTCGCTTTCCCGGTAGATTGATCGCACCTGTAAATTACAAGGAATTTCCCCCATAAAATAATAGAATTATTTTAACGGTGACATAATTTTAGTGAAACTTGACAAAGACTATTACTTCATTTATAAAAGTTTTAAATTTTTCCCCTTTATTTACAGCTTTATCAGGTAATTAATGAAACTACTTGGGTGATTTGTCATTTTCCTAATAAAGTCATCCTCAAATGTGTCACTAAATTTAAATATTAATAAATTCAACATTAGATGAAGGCTTTTAATGTTAGAGGAAAGTCTTGCTTATCCAAATTTTGCGTACTGAATATTCCATCTTAACCGACACTCAATAAATAAATATTTTAAATAATCACTATAATAAAAGTCTGAGTCACGTAATTGTCATCAAATAACAGTTCATGGGATGACCATTTCGCTTTTTATATGGCAGGAAGACATTTTTAAGTACAGCTGACAAATTGCCAATGTTCCATCGCCCTCAATTCATCTATATTATAATTTTTATAGTCATGTGACTGTCATAAACAATTATTTTTTTCATTTAAAAGTCAACCATTTTAAATCAAATTTATTTTTTCGAGTAAAACTGCACAAAAGTTATCATGAGAGTTGATACACATGTTGGCAGAATAAAATCTCACCAATAGCATTTTATAAGCCGCCAGATAGCATTTTTTAATTCTTGCGTGGTAACTCATCAAATTAAAACAATACTTTGATGCTGATTTAAATGTCATAGATTATAGTATTATTTATTTTTTTCTTTTCTTTTTCTTCTCTCTTCCTTTCGTTTTCTTGCTCTTTTTTCCTTTTTAAGAAATAAGGAAAAGTCATGAAAATTAAATGATATGGCAAGAAATAAGAATGTAAACAAAATATATTCCCTCCGATTGCATTTCATTGTTTTGTACGTGTTCAAACGAATTTAATTATTTTCAGAATTATTAGTAAAGTAATTGACGGCTATCTTTCCTGTTTAATAATAAGTGTGTTACAACAACAGAGAAAAACCATCACTTTCAAGGATAGTGTTATGTAAGACATTTTGTTATTGTTATATGTCACCTTTTATTACAGATTTAGATTAAAGGGAAGCAATTTTAATCATCAAAAGAAGATAAAATGCAGCGTGAGTAAAGAAATAAATAAATAGACCTTTTCCTCTAGTAAACTTAAATAACGTTGGCGATAGATCACCAGGAAAGACGGAGCACAAGGCAGAAAAAGCAATTTATCCCCATAATTAAGTTTCGTTTTCCCCGTAGATTGATTGTACCTGTAAATTACAAGAAATATTCCCCAAAAAACAATAAACTTACTTTAATGGTGACATAAGTTTATTGATACCTGACAAAGATTATTTATTACTCCGTTTATGAAAGTTTTCGTCTTTTTTCCATTATTCACAGTCTTATCAGGTAATTAATGGAACTACTTAGATAACTTACTTCATTTTCTTAAGAAAGTCATCTTTAAATGTGTCACGAGATTTAAATATTAAGAAAGCTTTTACAGTTAGAGCAAAATCTTGCTTATCCAAATTTTGCGCATCAGATATTCCATCTTATCCTACACTCAATAAATAAATATTTAAAAAATCACTGTAATAAAAGTCTGAGCCATGTAACTGTCATCAACAGTTCCGGCATGACCACTGCGCTTTTTATATGCCCGGAAGACATTTTTATGTACAGCTGACAAATTGCCAATGTTCCATCGCCATCAATTCATCTATGTTATAATTTTTCAAGTCATGTGACCGTCATAAACAATAATGGTTTTTATTTGCAAGTCAACCATTTTAAATCTTTTTTTTCGAATAAAACTGCATAAAAGTTATCATGATCGCAAACAATTCTTGGTGCTTATATGTTAACATAATAAAATCTCACCAATAGCATTTTATAAGTCGCCAAATAGCATTTTTTTTATTTTTTGCTTGGTAAAACAGCAAATTAAACAATACTTTGATGCTGATTTAAATGCCATGGATAATAGAATAATATATTATTTTTCTTTTCTTTTTTTCCTTAACTTTTTTTTTCGCTTTCTTGTTTTTTTCTTTGTTAAGAAATACGGAAAAGTCATAAATTTTAAATGACATTGCAAGAAATAAGAATGTAAACAAAAATTTATTCCCTCAGATTGCATTACATTGCTTTGAACGTGTTCAAATGAATTTATTCGGAATTATTAGTGATGTAATTGACGGCTATATTTCCTGTTATTAAAAAAAATAATAATAATAAGTGTGTTACAATACCAAAGAAAAACAAATTCATCACACTTAAAGACAATGTTATGCACGATATTTAGTTATGGTTATATAAGTCACCTTTTATTAGTGCTTAAGATTAAACGGAAACACTTTTAATCATCAAAAGAAGATAAAATGCAGTTTGAGTAAAGGAATGAATAACTTGACGTTTTTCCTCAGTAAACTCAAATAACGTTGGCGATAGATCACCAGAAAAGACGGAGCACAAGGTAGAAAAAGTAATTTATCATCATAATTAGGTTTCGTTTTCTCCGTAGGTTGATTGCACGTGTAAATTGCAAGCATAAAATTTCCCCATAAAACAATAAACTTATTTTAACGGTGACATAAGTTTAATGATACCTGAGAAAGATTATTAGTTCATTTATAAAAGTTTTTATCTTTTTCCCTTTATTTACAGCTTCATCAAGTAATTAATGGAATTATTTAGATAATTTACATTTTTTCTTAAAAAAGTCATCCTTAAATGTGTCGCTACGTTTGAAATTTTAAGAAATTCAACTTTAAATGAAGGCTGTTACTGTTACTGTTACTGTTAAATGTTGCTTTTCCAAATTTCGTTTATAGAACATTCCATCTTATCCGACACTCAATAAATAAGTAAAATAATAATAAAAAACTTGTTACTACGTAGTTGGGCGTTTCTCTGTCTGTATTTATAGCAACAATTTATCTGTCCAATATCGAAGAGACATTGTTTTATGGTCTGGTCTTGAATAGCCAGGCAGACGAAGTTATAAAAAATTAAATTTTAAAGCACTTTTAACTATGTTGGAAAGTGTTAAAAGTAGCATATTGAGATCAAATTCTTTTAATGGTACACTCATGCTCAAAATTACTAGAATTTGCTTATTTTGTCAAATTTTATGAAAAGTATTATCATAATTAGATTTCATTTTTCCAGCAGATTGATAGAACCTGTATATTACAAGGAATATTCTTCATATAACAATATATTGTTTTAACGGGGGCAAAAATTTAACGATACTTGGCAAAGACTTTTACTTCATTTATAAAAGGTTTTCGTCTTTTGCACTTTATTTAGTAGCTTTATCAGATAATTAATGGCTCTACAGCTCATATTCGTTTATCGTAATCTTTTTTCAGTTTGTTCGCTTTATTTTCTTAAAGTGAATCATCTCAGTGATATTACTGAATCTGTTAAACTTCTTAAGGATGATTTGTATCGCCACGGTAAAAATGATTGTTGTAGAGCGAATTATTTACATTGTTGGCAAATCAACCGTTAGTAAAATACTAACAAAAATTCAATAAATGCAAAATTTCAAAATAATCGTTGTAATAGTGGTCGAAAATTAAAAACATCTGCTAGAGATGATAAGAAACTGGAGCATATAGTTAACAAAAAACATTTTAAAAGTGGGTGATTCTTGCCTTGAAAATGGAATGTAGAAAACTTTGAAGATTCTACATCGACAGCAATAAGACATATCCATAAAATTAAGTTTGAATCTCCTGTACCGTAAACAACCCTCTCATAACTGCAAAACAAAAACGTATAAGATTTAATTGGTTTAAATCAAGACGTTTATGGAGTAAAGAAAATATAAATAATATATTATTTAGTGATGAAAGTATGTTTTGTGTTTCATGTGGTAATCAAAGTATTCGAGTTAGATGAAGGCTTTTACCGTTACAGTAAAGTCTCACTTATTCAAATTTTTCTTTTAGGACATTTCAGCTTATCCCACACTAAATAAATAAATATTAAAAAAAAAAAAAAAAACTTGTTTGTATGCAGTTGGCCGTTTTTCTGTCTTAATCATGGCAACCATTTTTCTGACCAAAATCTAAACAACTATGTTTTAGGGCTTAATTTCGATCGGTCTGACAGGCAGATAGTGAGACAGATCGAATTCAAAAAATGCTTTTAACTATGTTTGAATGTGTTAAAAAGAATTCAGAAGCATCCTTTTTATGGTAGATTCATGTTTAAAATTCAAAGTATTTACCAATTTTGTTGAATTATGAAAAGTAATAAACGAAAAATAAAATTAATGCTTCGAAACAGTGATGCAAGTTTTAGTGTCGAATGCGAAAACGGACACCTGTGTATTGGCGGAATGGGTAGAGATACAGGCTTTTTAAACAAAAGTGGCTGTTTTCGTGTTCTGTTCGCTCACATACCTCTCTGAATATCCTTTTTTTAATTATTTTTTTAATCATTCGGAAAATGGTTGTTTCTGTCGGTCGAGACTAGATATATCTGAAGCATATCTGAAATTTTGTGATGTCCGGATTTTATTCTTTTTCTGATTGGTCGGTGTTTAATGTCCAGAAATAAAACGTTTCTGTTGCCACAATGACAAAAAAGATTAAAAGTTAAAAAAATCTAATAACTGCAAAATAAATTGATATAGATTTCAAACGAATTGCACTTAAAGGTACGTTTTTGTCCCTATATGACGGTGTAGAAATTAAGTTGAAAAAATCTGAGTACCAAAAATCGTGAAACTGAAATTTCATTTAGTCCATATTATCACCATTTAGCTCGGTTCAGAAATAATGATGTTTAATAAATGATGTAAGTAATAGAGGATTCTGTTATTATATAAGCCACGTTTTGATCATTATAAAAATAATGTTTATTATTATCATTCTTTTAAAGTATAGAAAAGTATAAAGTCTTTAAAATTTTAGTCTTTGAAAATATCCTTTTACAAATAGTCGATGTAATTTGTTAAACTACATTTTTATTTCTCAAAATTCGATAAAATTTATAATGAAACAGTTAAAATGAGTAACCAGCAACGTTTGGTTGATGGAACGAGGAGATAAATCGTAAAAATATTTAAAACAGAAGACTTGCAAAGTATCCGGAAATCTTTACAACGTAATTTACGATGAAAATATGAATTTTTCAGCTATGCAATAATATCAAAATCGATTTTTTATCTGTCGAATTCTGCTTAAATTGTGTCTGTACCTTTATTATAACCAAAATTACAGTAGTTGAAAGTTTCAGCTATTATAACTTTTGATATGCGTTTAAAATGTATTTTTAGATTTTGCTCAAGATGAAGTTTTTGAGATTTTTACTATGCACAAAACATCATAAAACAAAAGATTATGCATGGAATGTAACAAAATTTTCTGTACTTCTTTTACAAATGTCTTTTCAGGGAATATACTACACTCATGATGATACATTATATACTTTTATATTTACACAGGTTATATGAGAAACATGAGACTGATTTTGAGAATTTTTCATTACCTTACTACTTTAATTGCCATATCATCTGAGATAGTGATGCTATTATAATGCATATAGTCTAAGTAATAGAAATTATTATTCTATTTATTATGCAATTTATATACAAAACGTCAATATATTGTTTTGTTTTCGAATTCTCAAGTTTTGCGAAATTGTCAATTTTTGACATATTTTTCACTAGTCTTCTCCTTAAAAAACTATTTCTGCTCAAAAATTTACATGTTTTTTTCAAAGTTTTAAAGTAAATGTCTTTATAAACAATGGATAAGAAAAGAAAATTAAAAAAATCAATTCCAGATTTGTGCGGACGTCTTAAAGCCACCCAGCGTCGTGTCCAATGTATGGAAACAGTTTAAAGAGACCGAAGCCATAGAGGGAAAATGTAGGCTAGCCACGAAGACCAGCGAAGATCTCTATTTATCCAATGAAGGGTAATAAGAGTGTAACAGCTTTTCAGCTTTTTCGTAACTTTTAACACTCTGTCGGGCGTGCCTCAAAACTTGCACCATCGGGCGCGTTGTATCTGGCAGATACATACTATATTTCAGCATCATATATTGTTCAAAAATGAGTTTTACATGAGTTTCATTGTCACTTTCTTTAAACTGTTCAGAATCTTCATTGTCATCGCTAAATAAAATTTTATGGGCAATTTCTGTCTTTAGGGTTATTCAAATCCAAAAACCACTTAGTATTTATCATTTCGAAGCCGAAAGTTAAACAGGAGAGACTGAGGTATTCACGTATTCTAACCTAGTATCAGTGGGAAACTAACTACAAACGCTATCGGGCGCATGTATCTAATAGATACAAATCCTTAACAAAGCGCGAGACCGGAAATTCCTATCGACAAAAATTTGAAACCACTGCATTCCAGGGACGGAAATGGCCGGAAAAACAGATACTGTGAAGGTCAAGGTCGTAAAACTCCCTTTTCTTTTCGAAAACGACGAATTTTTTACGCGCCCGATAGAGTGTTAAGTGACTACAGGCATTTGTATTTCACTGATTACTGTTTGTAGAAGGCTACAAGACAGAAGGCTGTTTGCGATAAGACCTTAATTTTTTGTCCCTTACAATTCTGCGCACAAGAGAACTCGTTTAGAATAGTGCAGAGATTATCGACTTTAGACCAGGAATCAATAAGGACTACTTTATTAACTGATAAATCCATACTTGCTTTCCAACTTCCGTTAAAAATGCTATTATATAGCAGCGTAGATTTGACAGTCTATGCAGTCATCATGCGGGATCGACGTACACTTCTTTTTATGTTTGATAAGGGCTCTATGACGTATAGGGATGATATCTTGGTACTCTATGTTCGCATTTTCAGAGATGTATTTTTACTTAATTTAATTTTAATGAACTGAAACATGCACCCAGGTAAGGCTGATCCTTTGAAAATTTTCTGGAAAGTAAAGTTATGCGCTTGATGGGTTAGCCGGTCAGAACTCTATCATAAACCATATTATAGCATGTCTGCACTGAAAAAATATTGTTCTGGCATCTAGAATCTAAATTGTGGCTCTAGAAAAATAATTCCGTGTCATCTTTATAAATTCTAGCTCCCTTTGTTAGAGATTCAAATTTATTTAATAATCTCTGCAAATAGATGCGACACACAGGAGGTTTGATTTATTAACAATAATTGTAGTTTATGAAAACCTTTCCCGAAATCAAGCGATAACGTATTGGTATTGGGGCAATCCAGTATCGTTTCGTCATCTAGAAAACAAGACACTAGAAATGCTAGGTGATTTCGTCTATTCAACTTAGTTGTTTAACCTATTCGCATAGTTCGGGCATCTATAGTTCTAGTTAGATATTCAGAAAGTGACAAGCTATTCATTCTAGGTGAAGGAGGTATATATTTTTTTTCTCAGTGTGGGACACTCTGTCGAGGAAAAATGAAACTCGCTTTCCTCCTCTCACAGCCATCCAGGTCCTGAAAAGAGCTTCTGGAGGAGCGAAACTAAAGTTGGGAAACATAAGCTGTGGGGGGAACAGCGAAATATAAGCTGTGGGGGGAACAAGGAAACATAAGTTGGTGATTTCCATATGAGTTCACGATATGAAAGCTGCATAGTTATAATTTGTTAAATTACATTTTTTCACTTACATTTTTTCATTTTTACATTACATTCGATTAAAATAAAACAATTAAAATGAGTAATCAACAACGCTTGGATGATGGAGTACAGTGGTAAATTATGAGAATATTTAAAACAAAAGACTTACAACGTATCCGTACATCTTTAAAACGTAATTTATGATCAAAATGTCGATTTTTCATTTATGCAATAATATTAAAATCGACTCTTTTATCTATCGAATTCCGCATAAATTGTGTCTGTATCTAGTTATAACCAAAGTTACAGCCGTTTAAAGTTACAGTTATTATAGCTATTTAATTGTGTTTAAAAGGTTTTTTTTTTTGTTTTGTTTTTTCTTAAAAAAAAGTTTTTAGATTTTTACTATACACAAAAAAATTCTAAAACAAAAAAATATACATGGAATTCTACGAAATTTTCTGTATTTCTTATACAAATGTATTTTGATACAATACACAGCACTTATGATTATATATTAAATACTTTTATATATACATTTATATAAATGAGAAGCACGAGATAAAGAGGGGTCATATTCCCTCTTAAACCATTTTTATTGCTATAGTTTAGGTTTTATTTTATACTTTCGAATGCTGATGATTTTTGAATGACAGAGCTTGCCCATTATAACTGCTGAATGCTTATTTTTGTTGCATTATATCAGTATATATATACATACCTAATTTCATTAAAATCTGTCCAGTAGCTCTAGAGATTATCGAACAAATCTGAAAATGCACTTAGTTTTGAAAATGAATTTGTTATTTAAAACTATACATAATATATTTGAGTAAATAAAATATTTTAATTAGAGAAATTTTATTTATTTGAGTTTCTGTATTTTCTCTAGATTTTGTTTTCAGATTCTCTTATTTTTAGCTTTTGATCTAACATACGATTGGTAAATTTTTATCATATCTTATCAAAAAGTGATGCACGCGAAAATATGATACATAATTTTTTATGCAATGCCGAAATATGTCGATAGGCCTGCTTAAGAATTTAAGTATGATATTTTTAATGATTATAATTTTATAATATTATATTTATAATTTTATAATTTTATAGTACCTTAAAAAAATCATTCCTTGTAAAATATTTGAAATTTCTTTATAAATGCTGTTTTTAGCAGCAAAAAAGAAAAATAATAACTAAAAAAAAGTTTTACTGCTATTTCCTCAAATTCTTTTCAAGTAGAAATTTCTATTCAAGTATTTTATTTTAGAAGGAAAAGTTTGGTTTCTATAGACCAAGTGACACGATTTTTGAACTTTTTTCTGATACACTTTTTTATCACACACTGAAGTTCAGTTTTCACACAAAAAGTTTTGAGATTAAAATGATATAACATATCACATATGTCGAATCCTTTAATTCACCTTACTTATACATAAAACCAAAAAATAAAATACTTAGATTACTTAAAGGTGTTTTTTATTAATAAAACCTAGTACTTTCGAGCATGTCATGCTCATCATCAGGGTTAAAACAACGAAAAAAGTAGAAGTCGAAGGCTGAGTTCTTTTATACGAAGTGGACTGATCCAAAGACAACGTAAAAAAGGGGGGAGAAGTCAGAATGTTCCAAATTCGATAGAAAGATTCCCCATGGAAGACTCAGCAGGTGTATATTTAATCCCAGCCACAACAATGGAGAGCAAAAAGAGAACAGATTACATTGGCATGACAACCAGGAAATTTAAGAAGCGTTTATCAGAACACATTGCAGATATCAGACTTAATCGATGCAATACCGCTCTCTCTAAACTGTACCAGGAGCAAGAAGTTATAATAGATTTCAAAAAAGCTAAATTAGTAAAGAAAATATCAGATTATCAGAAGATTAAAATCATGGAATCAATTGAAATTTTATGTCGAGCTAACAATACTTGTAACGATACTTTGTCGTACGATATTCCGAGAATATGGTACAATCTGCTCAGAATCACTTGAACCCCCTTTCTATCGAATTTGGAACATTCTGACTTCTCCCCCCTTTTTTACGTTGTCTTTGGATCAGTCCACTTCGTATAAAAGAACTCAGCCTTCGACTTCTACTTTTTTCGTTGTTTTAACCCTGATGATGAGCATGACATGCTCGAAAGTACTAGGTTTTATTAATAAAAAACACCTTTAAGTAATCTAAGTATTTTATTTTTTGGTTTTATGAAAAAGTTTTGAATTTAAATATAAGTTTGATTTTTTTTTCAACTGCTTTCACAAAACACTTTTTTTTCTTCTTCTTTTCTGCTGCGTTTATATGTATATACTGATTTTTTTTTTTTTTTTTTTTTTTTTTTTTTTTTTTTTTACATAGAGGCTACTATAAAATAATAACACACCTTTATGTATTAATGAAGATTTGAAAATTATTCTTTAAAGTAGTCAGGTTTTTATCTGTTATTATTTTTGAATATCTGCTTTATGAGAACTTGTCTTAAATAAAATTACAATTGTAGGTATTATTTTTAGATACAAAAAATACGTTAAAATGATATCAAATTGTAAAAAAAGCATTATGAACATTTTTACAATGAATTTTTATTTATTTTGAAGAAGAAAATATGAAGTTTCAGAAATTAAAAAAATTCATAAAGTTAAATCGGAAGAACTGAATTTGAAAGAAACATTAGGGCATCAGTATAAACAATGGTCTAACAGGAATTAATAGATCTATGTTTATAATTTGAAATAAGTGACTAGTAAATAAGAATTTAAATTCAAAAGAGGTTTAATATTTAAAAGTCAGAATTAAAATTAAAATTTTATTTTGATTTAAATTAAAAATACATGAGTTCTCTTCATTAAAACATTAAGTAAAAATGTAGAAAAACGTAAAAAAAATAGAATATACTGTTATTTTAACACAATAAAACTGACTGGTAAATGTATTATCCAAATTGAATATTTCCAACTGAGCGAAAAATTTCCCAGGCAGGAATCGAAACCAGATCCTGCCAGATCCACACGGTTTATTATGTCGAGCAATCTAAATGACAGACCAGATGTTATGACCAATATGGTTATCAGAGCGAAAAATGCCCGCTGTTTTTAGCCCAGTTAGCTTAAACGTTAAAGCATTGGCCTAGTAAGCCGAAAATTTAGGCTTGATTCCCGGCCTGGGCAATTTTTCCCTCAGTCGGAAATATTGAATTCGTAAAAGAGATTGTAATTTATACGTCTGCATATTCATTGCTTTGTTGTTTAAAAAAAATTAAATAAGCAATGTATCACAAATACATTAAATTATTTTCTATGCAATGATATAATTATGTTATAATCTTATACGATAATGTATAACATTAGATAACAATTTTAGTTAACGTTTTTGAAAAACATGCACTTCAAAAAGGATTTTTTTCTCATTTTGATAATTATATTTCATAGTTCCAAATTCGAACAGTTTTTTAATACCTCAATCTCAATTACTTTAAACTAATCTTCGACCTATTTAACCAAAAATTCATTTGTAAATACTAGAAGTCAAAATCGGGAGACTGGCGTTCATCTATTTATGTTACATTGCAAACAAAATCTCAAATTCATTAGAATATTTTTTTCTTTTTAAGACTAACTATGATACTAAAGGCTGAAACTTAGCTTAGTTGAAAAAATATGTCATTATTGATTAATTAAAACGGTAATTCGTTGATTTTTAGTTGAATAGGGTGGTCATTTAATTTGATGTTCTGACGTGGATTAAGAAAAGAAGTTATTGGAATATATTATGATTTCTAAAATTAAAACAGATTAAGAATCGAATTAACTGTAATTTTTAGAATATGTTATGGTGTTGATTAAGAAAGATATTTGAATACATTAAAATTTACGAAATTAAATATAGAAAAACAAATTGCCGTCTCGGCCTACAGCCGCAAATAGATTTCGCAATTAAATACTATTTTCACCAACAAAAGCTAAATCATAATTGGAGATAAATCCAGTTTAAAAATTTTATCTGGATGCTTTTGATGAGTTTTTAATTTTATCTTTATATAAGAGAGGATTTTATCAGAATCTTGTTAACTCGGTACACAAAAATATATTTCCCCAAGATCAACAATTGGAAATTTTCTGACACATTTTCAAGGCCATTAAAAAAAGGGAAAAAAGAACCTGAAATTGCTCACGCAATTTTTGTAAAAATTTATAAGTGACCTGTGTTTTTACTTTTCATTGAATTTATTAGAACTTGATTTATAAAAAAATTTTTTCTCAGTAAGACCGTATTGCCCATTTTGCCCATTAACGAACTTGACTGAGATTTTCTGCCCTTTGATTTTATGAATCAGTTTGGAAGAGATTTGGATCGAAATATGGAAGTTACTGTATCCATAAAGAAGCGATGTATATGTGAATATAAGTAGACAGATAGATATATAAAGTTTTTAAATGGGTTCTAGCGGTCGGTGCAATCTGCAAAAATATTTCAGAAATTCCAATATCGGGAATGATATATTAGGTAATATTTCTTACGAAAGCTTCCTAAAAATATAAATGTTTGATACCAAATATTTATCTATTTTACCTTATGTTAAATTATTGAGTTCCATTTTTTTCATTTTAACGCAAGTGAAATTTTTATAAAATTTATTTAGATTTTTTTTCATATTATAGTAATAAAGACACAAAGTACATTTACCAGTAAAATATACAATATATAAGCAACATATATCTGATTTCTTCCATTTTTAGGTTTAATTGGGGGGGGGGAGTAAAAGATTTATCTAATTTTTTATACGGATAATTTTATATAATCACTGTTAATAAAAGAAAAAAATCATGATTTCAATACAAAAACCTGATCCGTAAAAGCGAAGGATAGCGGCCCCTCTCGTTTCATTACTAATCATTGTATAAAAATATAACTTGTTCCAGCTAATTGATATTAATATCTACTAATTAAAGTGATACCTAAATTGTGTTTCGGAGACATTTATGCAAGTAAGTGGTCGAAAAGTAATAATTTTTCAAACACTACCAAATTTTGAATTTACATGTGGATACTTCCGTACATTTTACTATTGGATGCTAACGATAAATTAAATTATTAAATATATTAATAAATTAAATTAAATTAAATTAAATTAAATTAAATTATGATCAAGTAATTTAGAAATTATGCATGTTTAAAATTTCGATCAATCAACGATTTTTAATGAATTGAAAATCAGATTGTAATGCGCGAGTTTCTTAAAGATTTTTTCAAAACATACTTTGCTTAATAAATTGTCATTTCAAGATTTCCGCTTCTAGAAATCAATTCCTATTAAATTTTATAATTTTAGAAATCTTACAATTTTAGAATATGAAATTCAATGTACACAAACGTATATATATAGAGAGAGTTTTTACTATTAAAAAAAATATGAATTGTATTGTGTTAGTTTTTTGTTAACAGAAGTCGATTTCTAAAAGCTTCAAATATGTGAATTCAAAAGGACAGCTGATGGCGCAAAAAAAAAGTTTTTGAACGATGCTTGATACACTACTTACATCGCAGTTTGTTTTGCCAAGATTGAAATTAAATTTAACATCAAGATTTCTAAACTTTAAAACTTAAACACATTAACGAATGACTTTTTGTTTGGTATCTAAAGATACAATTTTCAAAAAGTCAAAAGATAAAAGATAAAAACATTTAATTTATATTACATTTCATAAATATTTAAAGTATGCACAATTATATCTGTGGAATATTCCTTCTAAAAGTTCAGTTCTTTAAATCATATTAAATTCACAAACATGAATCTGACACCGTTAAACTTTTAAAACTTATATTAAAACATTTACTATTTACAAAAAGAAGATTATTTACATAAATTCTATTTACAATTCATACATCATAAACTCTAGTTAATCACATCTTATGCGGAAAGTCCTCTTAATCGAACATTCTTCTTTCAACACAAAACAAAATTCCATCAAACGTCCTCTTCATTTCACTTCTTTTCTACGGCATTTCGCTCGAATTTGATGTACTTCTTAAATCGTCTGCCTTGCTGGAGAGCCTTTTTCATCGGAGTTGCAATGTGTAGAGGATAATATGCAGGTCTAATAGTAGAGGGGATTTCCTACATATCTAACAGTAAAAAATAAGTTTTTAAACGTTTTTAAGTTTTAAATCTCCAAATGGATCCTCATCAGTATGATAACCCAAGTTGTTGTTCAATGTTCACATAATAAAATTATGATGCTAAATTAATAAAATAGTATGGAATATATGTCAGATTGTAATGAAATTTTGTGCTGGAGTTCCCTGGATTTTGGAAATAAATAATACATAAGATAATGAAACAATAATATAAAATAACTTAAGTTTACTAATTTTTCCATCTTTAACATTACAGTATTTTTCATTACATTGTGTTCGCGTGATTTTCTTTTATCTTTCAAAAAGTTTTTCAACTTCAATTTTTTGCAAAAATATTTTTGTCATTTTATTTTCTTGACAATATTGCCATAGGAAGCAAAGAAACATATTGAAATGTAAATAAATAAAAGGAATTTTCCCTTTTTAAAATTTATTTTATCTCTTGTAGCAAACATTAACTAATTTGATACATTGTTCATATTTAAAATGGCGAATTTTTAGTATGAGTTTTGCCTGTTGATATACATAAAAAGGATGTTTTTTTTTTTAATCAATTTTTCTTTTAGAAGAAGAAGAAAGATTTTTAGATACAGGTTTTTTGCTTATTTTTTGCCATTTGAAGAATATTTAAAAAAATGTGTAGTAAAATAAATAGAAGATGTTGTTCGAATTGCGTGGGTAGAAGTCCTACCGCCCACTTTCAATTGAGTGGGATCCGAATATATCATTACTGTAGTCTTCAATTAATTTTGGTTAAGGATTAATGAGGTATATAATATTGTCTGGAGCTTTAAGTATTTTGAGATTTAAAAAAATAAGAAAATCAAAAAAAGTAACAGTCATTTGAAAAAAAGAAAAAAAAAACCTATTTATATATTTTTTTATTATTAAATATTTCTAATTGTGTTTATATATATATATATATATATATATATGCATGTAAATTGCTGAAACTTGCGAAAATTCCAATTAATTAAAAATTTATTGGAATAAATATAAAAATTTTAAAAAATAGCAAAACTGCTTTAATATTTTTTGCCTTCTGATTCCGCCAATTTTTCAAAAGTCGTGTAAAATGAGTTTCAAGTGCTGCAAAGCATTATAAATTAGGTCTATGTATGCGTTGTGCTAAAGCACTAAATAACTAACAAAGAACTTCAAATTTGGCCAAATCGTTTTGCAGGAATATTCTACAGGTAAAAATGCAAAACGCAGAAATGTAAAAAAAAATTACAAAAATTATTTTTTCAACCGAATAAAGCTTTCCCCATTAATAAAATAATATCAATTATGTTACTCATTCAACTATTAGATTTTTTTTGTAAAGAAATGTTACAACAAAAGAAAAGAGTTCCAGTTGTCCAATATTATCCGGTTAATTTCTACAAAAGTGTAACAAATGTAACATTTGAAAATTTAACGGGAACACTCCTTCCTTTATTACAATCTTATTCCGTGACCTATTTTGAATGCTTATAAAATTTATATTACTTACATATCTTAGACAGGTAATAAATTAAAACATCTATTTTTCTTTCTGCAGCTACCTGTATAATATTTTTACTAAGCAATAATAAATCGAATTGCATTTTACATCATGTAACGATGTAATTTTATTTCAGTTTTAAAAGAGGAACATTAGGATGTGATATTTCACTTTAAAATGGCATGCACATTCAAAAGGGAAATTACATTCTTCCGGTTTTAATAAAAGCCTTTTCCTACATTACATAGCAGGCATTCATTGGATTTCATAATTTAAAATGTTTTAACGTATTAGGGTGTAATTATGCCCTATTCCATGCAACAATCGAATTTTTTAAATTTAGAAAAATATATAACGTGAGATGATGATTTTCTCTTTATAAAAAATCATGCACTTTTTAAAAGTATTTTTTTAAATTCAAACTTAATTGTAGTATCTCATTTTGTTTTGTTTTATTCTATCGTTATTAAAATGCATAATTCATCCTATTACATTCTTTAACAATATTTTGAATAAGTAATATTAGAATATAATTACACTATACTTTATTCACTAATGTGATTTGGTTTTAGGTTTGAAATATTTGTCAGATATAATGTGATATTAGTCTTTAATAAACTATAAATAAAAGTTATGCAAATCAAAATGAAAATTTACTTTTTACTAGTTTTAGAAGATAACTTAATTTCACTATACTGCATAACAAATGAAATCTTTATTTAACTCCATTTATATTCTTTTCCAGTAATTTTTATAGATAATGACTTTATTTCAGACAACAAGTCTGACAAAAAAAGATTGCACGAGACGATATTGTTTTTTACTATAATATGTTTAAAAATATGGTACACCTCAGAATGAAAATTTGTTTTCCAGTTTTACTAAACAGTGTTATTTCAGAATACTGTACTTCAATGAAATCTCCATTTAACTACATTTATTTTTTTATAATAATTTTTATAAACAATCACTTTATTCTACAAAACAATACTTCAATAATAATAAAAAAAAAGAAGAAGAAGAAGAAAAAGAAGAAGAAGAAGAGACAAATGCGAAACGATAGTTTCCTACTATAACAAGTTAATAGATATAGTACACCTACGAATGAAACATTTATTTTTCTAGTTTTAGAAGACAGCATTATTTCAGCATATTGTACTTGAATGAAAACGCTATTAATTCCATTTATTCACTAATTGTAATTTGAATAAGCATTAACTGTATCTCGCACAGTAATACATTTTTTTGGAAGTTTTCTTCAAACATAATACGAGGTGTTATTTTTCTATAGCACGTTATAACATATCATGCACCTCAAAATGAAAATTTTCTGTTTCTAGTTCTAACAAACCGATTCCTTTCGCTAGGTTACATTCCTAAAAAAAAAAAAACCCTAATTAATACCATTAAATTCTTGTATATTAGATTAACTCTGACATGAATAGGCGAAAGCTTAACACAGTTCAAAAGATATGTCAAAGAAGATTAATTAAAAGACTAATATGTTAGTATTTCCTTGTAAACATGTCAATTAAGTTGATGTTGTGACGTTGATTAAGAAAATTAGACATTTGAATAATGTCTGATTTCTAAGACAATACATATTGCTTGCAGAAAAATGCGATTTGGAGAATAAATCCTTTCAAAAGTTTTGCTTCTATTTTTCATTGTGTTAAAAATTGGATTTTATGCAAAATAGAAAACTTTATTTCTTATTTTTGTACGGTAGTTTTCAAAAATATAAGTGGACTCATGTATATTTTTTAATTGTAATATCTAATGAATTTATATACACGAATCTTCAAATATAGTTGGACCACTATTTAACACATTTTCATTGGGACCGTAAACTTTATTCTTTATATCAGGTTATTCAAAATATTGGGGTCAAAAGCGAAAAATAAAAAATATTTAGTTACTTTATGGAAAGACTCTAATAAGCCACTACACAAAAATACTCATTATAAGGAATTGTACGTTTTTTATTCAGTAGCTAAAAATACTGCGAACAATTCGCAATAATTGGTAATTTTAAATTTTAAAGAACTGTGTAATAAACATTTGAGAGTTTCTTTGATTTCTGACTCAAAAAAATTGTTTTTCGATTTTATGGAGAGAAAAAAATATTGAGTCATGCCCTGTTGTATAAGGTAAGTTTTCAAAATTTCCAAGCCATACAAATCATGAAAAAAACTAGGCGTTGGGGGCAACCGTTGTAATTACCCATCATGGATATGCATAATATAATATATGAAAATAAAACATGTATAAACTATTTATAAAAGGCATTGCAATTCCAAAGCAAAATTTAAACGTATATTTAAATATTTTTAGTACATATATAGTATTGTTTTATTAATGAATTGCTGATGAACCAATTTTGATAAATTATATAAAACGCCAAACTACTCAAGTAGTATCGAATTGCGTTAGAGATACACCCTTATAATTTCAAAAATAATAATCATATTAACTAACAGTTTACTGCGTCGGATTAATCGTCGTAATAGTAATTCCTATTGAAATATATCTTTGAATTGAAATTTGAATAAAATACAGGCCATGAAAAATCGAAGAATGTGGAAAACAGGATTACAAATAGGCAATAATAATCCGATCGAATTTGTTATTTATGCGAAATTTGTGTTATTTTATTCCATTTTACAACCACTCCTTAAAATAAAAAAATTCGAAAACTTTCATATACCTTTCATCAGAGAGAATTGTTCGAGAGTCCAGAAAAAAAAGTTCCGGATACTCGAAGTTACTTATATTCAATAGGCTTCGTCCCATTCTTACATACTAAGTACATACAAAATTTCAAGTCTGAATCTCAATTTTTTCGGATGATACAGCTTTTACAGATACACAGACAGACAGATGGACGGATGTCAATTTTTTTTAATGTGTATTTCGGAATCTCCAGTATTTGAAACGTGTAAATCTGTCAAAATATTTTTTTCGATTTTCAAAACGGTTGCAAGACTTACCCTATACTACGTATGACGGATACATAATTATCCTATACTACGTATGATGGGTAAATGATTATCCTATACTACGTATGAATGGTAAGTAGTAATAGCTTTAATGGGAATTCCATTATTGATTTCTGCATTAGAATAATTATTTATTGGTTCCGACAAATTCACTATTTCATTAACTCCCGTTGCACCAGAAGGCAGTCCGTCATCACATCCGACATCATTGTCAAAGTCTATCTCAGGCAACTTGTCTTTCCATATAACTTTTTCTGAAGAGGCAATTGTCATGATTTTCATCACTTTCTACTTGTGTGTCTGGAAATTCTGCCTTCTGAAAGAATTTTTCAATCGTATTTTTAAAAACTTGGTCCCAAGATTCTCTCTGAAAATACATAGCACCCAAAACATTGACTTTGTATCTTTTCCCCAATTTTTTGTCTAACAATGCTATAATTCTTCTCATAAACAACTTTCTGTATTTAATTTTCCAATATTTTTCTACTAACAACTACCGAAAAAAGACATGTCTGTTGAAAAAATTTTTCGATTCAAGGTTTATTATTCGTTAAATAGAGGGTTATGCATTTATTTTAGTAGGGGAAAAATAAAATTTGTTAAATCGTGAAATTCGTTAAATAAAGGGTTAGTTAAATTGGGGACCAATTTTAATTATAAACAAAAGGTCATAAAGCAAAAAAAAAGGTATCAATTTTGCTTGATTTCACAAAGGAAAAAAATTAAACACATCAGTAATAAATTTTTAAATACTAGTTCTGTATACCTGTTACGTTTTACTTTTTAAAAATTAATTAAAAACATAAATTTTGAAGTAATGTGAAACAATGCTCATGCCAGTAATTCTAATCCAGATCCTTGACTTGCAATACCACAATGCTCTACCGCTTAACCGTTTAAACGCCAATGTTTCCAAATGGGAACATCGCATTATTTGTAATACAAAACGTATATTTTCCAACACAACAACGTCCTTATTTTTCCTATAAAATATAAGGTTGATTTAAACTTTTGAAAAAAAATATTTATGTTTAAGCATTTATCATAGGTATAATGAATATGTAAATTCATTATTTTGCATAAAACATACATTATTTACTTTTATCGTTTTTTTTCTATATTATTTATATTTTACCTCTAGGAATCTAAATGTTTATTCAGTTCGAGAAAATACTCAAGAACAATATATAATAGAATATAGCGGAAAATAATCAGTTATATTTGCATAGGTTGTCAACCAATAATCATGTCCCAAAATGCGAAAACTGAAATAACAACAGACAAAAAAAAGTGCAGAAATATTTTTTTTTTGTTATTTTTTAAATTTTTATGCACAAATTAAAACATTTGAAGCTGTAATATAGGTAAAACAAAATTATAATTACACTGCGATATTAATTCGGCATGTAAATGATTAAATTACCGGGACTGATAGATGGCGAGAACATCTCCCTCAGATAACCTTATTGATAAGAATATCTAGTCTGCCATGCGCACAGGTGAAGAAAATAAATTGCAGGATCTGGGTTCGACTCCAGGCTTCGGTATGTTTTCACTCACGAGGAAAAATTCGATTCAAATTATAACATTTACAATCAGTATAATCATGTTAAAAAATAGTTAATAGTAAATTAAGATCCGTTTAATTTTTTTTCATAACATAGGTTATTTCATAATTTTTAATGCTTAATACTTAATAAGTATTGATCTAAACAATATTTGTAAATGACTATTATGGATATAAAAATACAGTTTAACTATATTTTACAAAATGTTGAGTTCAATTTGAGATTGGAGTTTTAATTCTGATTTGGTATAATTTTCCTCTGTAAACGATTCAGCTTCAATTTTGTACAAATATTTGAAATAGAATAATCCATCCGGGTTCGTTCAGATTGCTTATAAAAATTTCCATTTCGAATAAAAAAGTTATTATTCGTAATTAATTTAATGCTTGTATTTAATGTTGTTTTATTTTATCGTTATAAACTGAATTATTATCAATGATCAACTTTATGAGAGTTACAATTTCATTTAATTTTAAATTACAAACAATATATCAAAATAAATTCTGTAACTTAAGAATGACAGCACATACTTTGCATCACTTAAATTTTATATCAATTAAAGCAAAAAATCATTGGAAATTTTAAATATAAAGGAAGAAATACCATTAATGATATACTCTCCTATAATTTACACTGCATATGTTATAACATATTAAATGTCGCTTTTGAGTTTTGAACGTAACAATTGGAAAGCTCTCTCTTTATACTCCTTATGACACATGCTTATCTTCAGCTATTTAACCAACGGTCATTTTGAACAATGACACATTAAATCTTCCTCTTATGATGACAGTTTGAAGCCTCCGAAAGTGCTTGCGTATCGACTGTTATTTGAAACCTATCAGCCTACATTTTTAGCATCTTCTTAGTAATATAAATCATAATTTCGATTTTAGTATATTTATCTATTCTTTTAATTTTTAAATCTGCTATGTGTGTTTTACTGCATTTTATTGTAAGCCATAGAATTTGATATTACCTGATTATTATATTCCATTGACATAAAAAGAAAACAGTAATACATACAGAGGTGTGAAAATTATTAGAATAATTGTGATTTTATCCGTTTTTCTTGATTAATATTGTATATACTTGCAATGTTTCATGAAACGTGATTTGATTTATTGATCTAGTCAGTTTTTCACTCCTTTAGAATAGTTTTGGGTATATAGTTTTGTCAAATGTTGCCATTTCTTAAAAAGAAAAATATTTGATCCAAAGTAATCAAATTGTTTACATTGCATAAAGAATTTGTTTGATTAAAAAAAGAATTTTAAATAAAATTTTAATACCACCTGCTTGCTGAAACAGTATTTTCTTTTTTTCCTTGAGCTGGCATCAGTGTTATTTTATTCTTAAACAAATCTTTTTGCTGTTTTGTTTAGTTTATTCTAAATGGTAGCTTTTTTCGATTGTCAAAGGATAATTGTGTGATTATGGGTATAGAAAATGATATTTCACCTACACTGTAAAAAAAAAAGGGTCGATCTACTAAAAAAACTTTAGTGATCCTTGTAATTACTAAAAAATTTTTAGTAATCTTAGTCGGTTACTAGAAAATCTGTAACAATTACTAGAAAAAAGTTAGCAACGAATAGAGTTAATAGTTTTATATTTTTAATAGCTCTTACTAAAATGCAGTTGGTGTGGCCTTGATAGCATAGTGGTTATAGTAACGGACTCCAGGCTAAAAGGTCCCGGGTTCGAAACTTGCCACCGCCAAATACGCCCCGAATGTATGTAGTGTCTCGTTAATAAAGCGATTATGAAAATCCTGTCGGGGCAGTTAGGAATGTTTGGTGCTGCCATCTGTTGCAGTTTTGCCGAAAGTCTTGATGCAGCTCGAAGAAAGCTCCAGCCCTTCGGGCGCACGAGCTCTAAAAATAATTTTAGAGCTATTATTAAAATTTGCTTTGTGGCTCATACTAAAAATTTTTAAGTTATTTATACAAAAAATTCTTTTGTTGAGTTTACAAAAGAAATGCTTGTTTCACTTGCAAAAAAAAAACTTTGTAATTGTTACTAAAAAATTCTGTGGAATACAAATTTACTAAGAAATTTTTAGTAACCTCTTGAATTTTTTTTTACAGTGTAGAGAAATAGCTGTAGTAAAGTGTCTCATCAAATAAAATAACTATACACAGCATAAAATCGCTAAAAAAAATTTCGCAAGCTTGTGTAGAACAAAAATATCTTTGGACTCCAACTGTGAATATGAAAATTTTAGAGTAATGTTGTAATTGTATTTGTGTAAATTGTGGAAGGAAAAGTAAATTTACCACAAAAACTGAAAGGAGTTTAATTCAAATTGCTAAAGTTAACAGAAGAGCAAATAATCATGAACTTAAAATCTCTTTGCAAGCGTGTGGAGTAAATGTATGAGATTCTTCTATCCATAGAAAACTTATCTCAGCTGGACTCAGCGTTCATCGTTCTCGAAAAAAAAGGGTAAAATCAAATCTGCTATGTCAAAGAAGGGATTTGTTTGGGCAAAAGTTGTGCAAGAACAATTCAGATATGGCTGGAGCAAGATGAGAAATATTAATTTTCTCTTAACTAATCAGTTGAACTTAAATTGTTCTTTTTTCTTGAAATCATGTTTTTTGCATACTGACTAAACATATAGAACTGTTTATAAATTTGATTAAAAAATTCTTTATAACAATATTTCTCTACAAATTACACAAGTAAAGGAATTTTTTATCTTTCAGTTATGTTTTACTCATGAATCAATGTTTACAATATAAATAGAAAGCAATGAATATGTTAGGAAAAGTACCAGTGAAGAATTCTCCCCAAATTGCAGCACAAACGATTAAACATCCTACTAAAGTAATGGTTTGGAATGTGGTGTCTTCTCAAGCTATTAGACATTTATTCGTTGCAGAAGGCATAATAGACCTGTATCAGTATAGAAAAGTGCTTGAACAAAGAATAATTCCACAATTAGAAGACTGGTTTCCAATTGAAGGCTTCATATTCATACATGATGGAGCTACGTCCCATAAATTTCATCTGTGACTAAATTTTTGGGTGAAAAAAATTATATAAACCCTCCTATAGCCTGGAAACAGTCCACATATTAATCTGACATAAAATATTTGGGCCATTGTAAAGAAAAATTACAGAAATGCATCATCACAAACAAGAAAGATCTGTTAGAAAGACTATTCGGAATTTGGCACTATGACAACGAAATACAAATTAATTGCCAAAAAAACATGCAAAATTAGTCCCAAACGTATCGAATCTTTAAAAAAAAACTAGAGAATACACACTAAATATTAAATGTATCATTGTTTTTTAAATAATGTGCTATTTCTGTAATATAACAAGATTTTATTGCAAATTTCACAATTATTCTAATAATTTTCACACCTCTGTACCTAGCTTTCTGAAATTATTACTTCAACTTAATTAAGATAATAGTAATTAATGACATTAATGAAAATATGTGTGTTAATTCTGACAACATCTAATTTAAGAACATTAGTTCTTCACCGAATTTCAAAATTTTATATGTAAGAAATTCGACAAAAATTACGCTTTAAATGCTGTTTGAGAGTCCTTTGACATATGAATAGATAGATTTAATTAGATAACGGTTTAGTGAAATTTATTCTGTCAAGAATAGTTAAACCATTCAAAGTACTCTTAAGTCAAAGTTAAAATCTTACAAATGTATTTAACCGAAAATAATTAAACTTTTTACCAGATAAGATTAAAAATCCTTTAATTGCAAATGGAATAAGTTACGAAGAAATGCGTAATTGGCATTATAATAGACATTTAATTTCATTTTATTCAATGAATTTTGTCTATGCTTGTTAAATGAATGTGACTAAGCAGCAATCTTTACATGGCATTTTGCTTACATCTTCCTATTTTTCAAAATATGCCCTTGAGAAAAAAGTCAATTTTCATTTTGGTATTTCGATAATTCAGCTGTGATGAATTCAAAATATAATTAAAACGCATCAATTAGTGAATTAAGCAGAAAGCCAATTTTGAACGAGCTTTTCCTTTTTCGCAACATTAATAGATTTTTTAGATTTTGGTCTGACCTAATTCAAATAAACTGTTTTGTAAAGAACTTTGCTGTAAGGTTTTTATTTAGAGAGCATAGAATATTACTTTTACGCACATAAAGATAAAATGGCGATTTTCAAGGCTCGCATTATTCCTCTTTTTTGAGTACCCCTATTTCCGAATAGTACTCTTGATAATATTTAATCGCAGTATTTCTGTTACTAGATAAGGCAAAGAATTTTATTTACAAATAGTGGTATAAAAAAGTATGGAACGCGTGGATTCTGTGCTATAAAAACGACCCTGTTTCACTTAAAATATCCTTAAATTTTAATGTCAAAGTTATGGCGAATGAATGATATTTTTAAATGGTGATTCTTGGTTTGTATTACGATTTCTGAAAACCTAATCCATCACAGTACAAAAAATCGCCAAGGACAAAATCAAATATTTTAAACTAATTTTGAAATTACCACATTTCTTTCGAGATGGAAGGCGGGTCATTTAAGTTGAAATCGAATTTGCAAGAAAATAAATTATTTTTAAGAAAATTTGTCTTTAATCGCAATACCGCAATATGAAAATTAGCATGGAAATATAAATGTACAAGTTATTTCAAAAAGTCGCCCATTATCACACAAGATATAAAGGTTAATTGTTTAATAATAACTTTCTCAGTGAGAGACAGAATCTTATTGCTTGCTGTGTTGCCGTAGAGAGTTGTTCAGTCATATTTGTAAATTGATGTGCCAGTCTCCGTCTTTGGAGCTGCTTTTTCTAGATATTTTATTTTGATCTTTTGGTTGTGGTGTGGTCGCCCAATGATTGTATCCGTGATGTGAGAAGTAAGTCCGACCACGTGTGTTTTTGTTGATATTCTCTGTTATTGTAAATTTTTAATCCTAAATCATCCCAATTATTTAGAAAATGCCATAACTATAAGTTCCAGTAAATGTCCATGTTTGACGTCTCACACTGTTACAAGACAAATAAAGGCGTCTGAGTGATATACCACAGCTAATAGCAATAAAGCAAAAAAAACAATAAAAAAATTCTAAATTAATAAGAAAAATGTATACTAAAAAATGAATATTACTTTTTCGATATCTGAAAACAAAAATTAATTAATACCAAAATTATTGTAGTTATGTTTAAAAAATTATATTTTCAAAATTAATATTGTTATTACAATATTTGTCATTAAAATTATTGCCAGTTAATGTTATTTCAGTCATCCATAGGTGGATAATAAAAATTAATGCAATGAAATCTTACAATAGGGGATATTGATGTGACCGGATATTTTATTAATTACAGATCTGGAAGAAGTCCCACAAACATCACTTCGTCGGTTTACTTCAGAAACCGGCTAACAAGGAACAGCAGATCACGTGAACTGACGTTTCATCTCAGTTTTATTTTGAAGGAGAAATAAATTTAATTACAGCAAGTTGTTTTCCATGAAAAAAAAAAACCTCTATTCTTATTAATATTTTAACTACTATTTTTATGCATATTTACTTATGGTAAGCAAACAAATTGGTGAAAATTATATAATACAATTCTCACCTTTTTTAATGTAATCAAAGTTACAAAAAAGTAATGACAACTCAAAAAAAAAAACTCCTTTCGATGAAGAATTAAGAATTAACTACTACTTCTCTGCACGGAAGAGAGCATATTCAGTTCAAATAGAAAAAATCTTAGCTCTCGTAATATGATTCTGTTGAATTTTCTGACTTGTCTAAGTCATGTCTGTTTTTACAAAAATTACTTAGATTTTTGACTCTTTGAGTCTTGAGCTTGCAACAAATATTGACAGCAAAGATTCTGACTGTTTGAGTCACTATGCCTAAATCTGGTCTGTTAGATATAGGTCATAGGAACTGTTCATCAACATCCCTCACAGACTGTTCTCGAGGACTACCAGATACACCCCCCAAGCATAAGTAGAAACGAACAGAAGGGAATGCAGAACTCTATTCATCTCAACAAGTTATCATTCTTTTTCATTAACAGGTCTCAAGTGTAGACACATTGTGTGATAAGAATTTTGAGTGAAAACAGCAATCCCTTTTATCTTGAAAAAGTGGGGAACTCTTATGTGTTCGTTTTCGATATATGAATGGATTAATCTCATAATCCAAAAAAAAAATCTTGTAATTTCATTCATTTTCAATTTTAAAATTTTGCAAATAGTAATGTGTAGATAAACTTTTTTTTGTATTAAGTTTTGCTTCTATTATATTCTGTATTAAGTTTGATTCATTATTTTTACTTAGGAATGTGTAACTTGAATTTCGCAGAGCAGGTTATAAAATCATTTTAGCCGTCTTACTGATATGATTAAATTTTTGATACATAAATTTTTGCTATGTAACTGTGATTTCCTTGTGACTCATAAGACATCTTGTGCAACGAAAAAATTTACACGACGCTTTAACATTTATTTGGGCAATTTAGTTCATTTGAAATTTACTTAAGGAATCGCACCCACGAGTGTCCACACTCATGGTGCTTTTTTTACGAATTTTTACGGCATTACTAATCCCTGAAATGACTAATCCCTACTAATAACTAAATTACTAATCCCTGACTTATCTGTATGATGGAATTAATCTATTGACAAAAATTAATAAGATTTATGCGCAATAAACAAATGATTGTATAGCGTTCCAGCACACACACACACGCACAAAATAATCAAAATAATAATTTTAAACGCTTCCTTGAAGACTGGAGAACCCGTTGATTTTGAAAGTTAAGACGGAAAAAATTATTCACAATAGAGCTTTCTCGGCCGATAATGAAATGATCGTTGTTGAATGCGGAAATTCCAGGATTAGTTAAAGCTCGATTCACATACTGGTCTGTAAAAACTTATGTTGGTGGAAAAAGAATGAAACAGGAAATGTAATTGAACCTACATGTCTATGATTAATGACTTAAGAAATAGCCATCGGACACTCTTAAGAATGGACAGCCTGTATATTCTAGTTCTAGAAAAAATATTATAAATATATCGAAAACAACATAAAAAGCCAACTTATAATTATTATTGGACTACAAAACTTTAAAGTACTGTTTGGGTTAGAATTGGATAACTTTTATTTCCTGTTTTTATAAACTCTTTTTCTATCGAAGCTCCAGGACAAGATGAAAGCAGCAAGATTTAAAACTTTTCCGCGGTGATTCGCCATTGTAATAAAAAAACGTTTAATTTTAAAAGTTTCCTTTAAAATTTATTTTGAAATGTTGTTCAACTTTCGGAAAGCTGATGTATAAAAGGGCTGAAATATAAGAATGTTCTTATGAGGAAAAGTATTTGATTGTCTTCGTTTCAATATATTTTGTTGTAAGACGAAATAGGATATGATACAGATAAGACATTTCTATTCAGTCTTAAGATCTT
Organism: Maratus speculifer; assembly: GCA_964019185.1. NCBI lineage: Eukaryota > Metazoa > Arthropoda > Arachnida > Araneae > Salticidae > Maratus > Maratus speculifer. The sequence goes on along the minus strand of OZ025289.1, from coordinate 270,278,664 downwards.
ATATTACATGGTATTATACGTTATATTAAAATACTTTTTTCTATTATATAAAGCTAGCTTTCCAGAAAGATACTATTTGAAAGAAATTCTTTTTTGAATTGGCTTGATATTTTTAATAGAAATATTTATTAAGAGACGCATAGTATATCTAAAAATTATTAATTACCATCAAAGCAAAATTTTATTGTGCGAAGGAAAATGCATTTAAATATTTCAACCGCTAACTAATTCTTAATGGATTAGAATTTTAACTAGTGTTATAAATACAACAATAAATTTAATCATAAAATTATGTTTGCAGCTATTTATGTAACAAAAAATGGTCAAATGGCTTGCCAGCATAGAAATTTTCTATGTCGGTCTTGTTTAACAATCGTGTGCGTTTGTGTAATCATAGCAATAATATTCTGAAGATGCAACCATTCCTGTTAAAAATTATAATATTTTTTGTTTATAGCACACAAATTTTTCAACCGACCCCACTTTCCGAAAATATAAAATAGTTAAATATAAAAAGTTTTTATTATAATAAAGTTTCGGGGCACAGCTTATCAGTCGAAGATAAAAAATGTACATATAAATTATTTTAACTTTTCCTAAATACCCAAGAATTTTTTTTAATAGTAATTTTAAATGTCACCAATATTTTAATACTTTTTTCTAAATTTTATTTAAAATTTTATTCTTATTTTCTAAATTTGATTAATTTTTATTCAATTACTTTTATTAAATTTTACTATTAAATTATTTACCTAAAATGAAAGAAAACAGTTTTTTCTCAAGCTCTCTGTCTCTCTTTTTTTTAATTTTCTACTGAAGCAAACTATTTTAAAGAATCTCAAATGATACAGATAAATATAACATTTCTAAATAATGTAGATAGTCCTCAGCAAAATGAAAATAAATTATAAACGAATTATCTATTAAATTAAATTTTATAATATTTCACACTATTTGAATTAACTTTTACAGTATTTGAAGAAATAGAATGGGAAAATAAAGTATTTTTCGCCTATAAGAATAAACTTTATTTAAATTAAACAGTCCAAGCTTTCGCAATTCATTGAAAAAATCCCCAGTATTTACTCGTTTAAACAAAATTTTAATGTAACAGAGCATCAGTAAATCATGTTATTTATAAAAATATATATATATAAATTATTTTACATTTGCCGAAATGAAGATGTTATAAATACTCTATAATCTAATGTATAAATACCCTATATTATACAAAATAAAATCAAAATGTTTAAAAAGCACAGACTAAATTTACAATTCTTTAATGAATAAACAAAAGTTAAGAAGACTTACTAATAATTGGTTGGTACAATCCTAAACAGCCACCGATGACCGATTCTCTCCGTACGATGTCAACTGAATGAAGAGGCGTAGCATAACTCTGCTTTTTAGAAGGGGGTCGAAATGCGGGGTGCGAATTCTTGGAAATTTCCCTTCTCCCAATATGACCTTGGTGAATGTTTTCCTTTCGGGAAAGTATTTCGTGGGATTATTTTAAATCAAAGAAGTTATATCAGATATAAGTTCTTTGGTTTTATTATTGTGAAACGAAATAGATAGTGCTATATAGATCGATAGAAGGAGCCAACCCAAATGCATAATTCTAATAAACAAAAAAACGATCTTTCTTCCTCAATAAAGTAAATATGTATTTATGTTTATTTAATTATAAAAAAAAAAAATTTGTTTTTTGCTAGAAGAAAAAAAATGATAAAATTTCAACAAGGGAGATTTTTAGAGCAGAAGAATTTTCAAGTTTATTCTCCCAAGAAATTCGTTGATATTGTATCTTTTCATTTCTTTCTTTCTTTTTTCTTTCTTTCTTTCTTTTTTTCAGGCATTCTAATAGATGTGATGAACCATTAAATGAAAGTTTTAAACAATAGTGTAAAATTTTTATCCAATTTTTATCACTTATAATGAACGCATCAAATATATTATATTTGCCCTTTTCTTTTTATTTAATAAAGCTATATTCCGGAAGTTAAAAATATTTTTATTATTCCAATTATATTATTCCAATATTTTTATTATATTAATATTTTTATATTATTATATTTTTATTTTATTATAATTATATTATTCCAATTTTATTATTCCAATATTTTTATTATTCCATTGTGCTCACAAAAATATATTAATTTGAAATATTAATGCACCAAGAACATTAAGCCTTTTTTTATTATTTTTTTCATAAAAAAGTCTTTCAATTGAAATAGAAAATTTTCATTTATATATTACTCCATAAAATATAAATCATGCAAAATACTAATACTTTCAAACAATTCCAGGTTTTTGCTTCGTTAAAGCTAGGACTTTATCCGTGTTTTTTAATAATAATTTAAAAATAATTATAAAACAAATAAATATACATAAATTATAAGGAATTTGATAAAAGCATGTTTATTTATTTTTTTTTTATTTTACATTGAATTCAGAACATTAAATTCCTTTTCAAAGAATTTTATTTTACCTGAAAGTATAATTCAAATTATATCAAAAATTTGTGTTATAGAAACAGTTTATTTTCCACCTTTCCTGCTCCTTTACATTCAATAACATGTACTTGCTGAAACAATGAAAGTAATATTTTTTTCGTTTGTTCATAACAAATGTTTTTTTTTTCATGAAATTTGAAAAATATGTAAAAAATAACGCTTATCATTAAATTTCTAGTAGATTTTATGTAGAATATGAAAGCTCAATGAATGAATGCATCTTAGTAATTAAATATTGTGTTGTTCCGAGTCTGGTGTACTTCTTATAAATTTTTATTTTGTTTATTTCAGCTATTAAAATCAAGAAAAATTGAAAAATAATACATTCATTGTTAATAGCATAACCGTAAAAATATATCCATGCAAAGATATCGGAGCATAGTTTGAAAATATTATTTTACATTTTGTAAATATAAATGTCTGTTACATTTTTATCGATATATATATATTCCTTAAATATTTTTAAACTAAAAAAAAAATACTCTATTTTACCGCCTTAGATATAAATCTCATAACGTATCTACATTTTTAAGAAATGCCACATTTAAAATAACTACGCTTACTTTAAAAGAAATGAAGGAAAAAAGTACATTTTCTCTCATTAATTTAATATTGGGGTTGGGTGATATCATGCCTATGTTTTCTAAATGATGAGGTGCCATTTGAAGCTTGCCGGAAACTGCCCATTAATGATGACGGGTAAGATATACACAGCAGTTTTCTCACTGCCGAAAAGCTGACGGTTCGGCGAAAGCTGCCGCAACCGACGGCGCCTCACTTACGGTACAGTATTGTTTGGCTACAAATGGCCTTAACTCACTATGGCCGAGACGAAAACGGCTTATGGCAATACGCGTTTGTTGGGTAAGTATTAACATACTTTGCAGAATGAATGCATATCCATTTATATATATATATATATATATCATGGAAGGCACTAGCATTCCTGTGACGCAACCTTAAGCCTAAAATCGCATCGTAGAATGGTCGAAGGGCGGAACACATATATACAGCTAATTTGAGATCAAAGGAAATGCGAAAAGCCGCCTTTAAATATCTCATCAAATATAGCTCACATTGTTCTGATTTTTTAAAAACAGCCTTATATCTGCAGCCTAATCCTATTTTGATTTTTTTTAAATTTCTACGTCCACTATATTTTAAGATCTCGATACCCATTTTTAAAACAAAATCGATGGTGTCGTGTCCAAACATTTAAATCTCGCAATCGGCCTGGGCGATTTTTTTAAAATCAATATATAATATGAATCTGTTCTTTATTAAGTGAATAAGATTTACCTAGTTTCTAGGAAAACTCTTGTTTCTTAGGTAATCCTCATAAAAAATCGACCTATTTTTCGCATTTCTATGGGAATCTTAATGCAAATACCCGATAAGCCATCTACTGTATTAATGCGCGTTATTTCTTTTACTCCAGCTTTATTTATCTCTACTCTCCCCCGTAAATGTGTGGTCCAGTCGGCAAGTTACTGGACTGGCGATCTAAAGGTTCTGAGTTCTATCCTGTCCAGGGCTTTGAATTTTTTTTCTTATCGTTTTAAAATGAGTTAATAAAGTTAACTGACCTTTATCATCCGTTCCTTTGTATATATTTTTTATATTGTTAATCAGTTGGTTAAATGAAATTTTAATTTTTAAAAAATGTAATAGTTAAAAAAATCAAATTACAACTATATCTAATTTAAATGAAATAAAAGTTTACTTTGAATAAATTTCAAGAATTATATTTTAAAATTAAATTTATATAAGCTACTTTTTATTATTAAAATTGGCATTTATTATAAATTATAAAATGAAATAAATACTTACTTTGACAATATCAAATATTTCATTACGAATGCATCTAACACATTATAAATTTCTGGATTTTGTCGGCAATCAGATTGGCAATTCAAAAAAGTGTACCAGTATTACTAAACTAAATGATAAGCATCAATTTTAGCCCATAATTATCAATAATGTATGGTACATTAAAATATTTTAAAAATACAGAATATGAATATCAAAATTATACGATAATAAAATAAAAACAACACTGTTTTTCGAATTTGTAGGGGGGGGGGAGGTTTATGATTATATCACAGTCGTGCAGTTTATTTTGATTTTTAATTACTTAATATCAAAAATCAAAGTTTCAAATTAATAACTTCATAACTTCTAACCTAAATTACATGTTACTTAATCACGTACTGGAATAAAATTTAAATTTACTCTATACTTTGAAAATTTGGCATTAAACTTGAGTTTTAAATTGTGACTCAAGCTTTTTTTTTTCCTCACAGATATTATTTTAAACTTGTCATATAGAAATTTTTGCAACTGAATTATTGTGAGAAATCTGAAAACAGGGAAATGTTTCTGAATTTTCGACTGCAAAAGCCTTTTTATTATATATTTATTTAATTTTCATTGTTTCAAGAATTGATCCACGTTTTCATCTTCCTCATAGTCTTTAAGATCTGCATCTCCCCGGGAAAGCAGCAGATAACAGCACTAAGCTTTAATTTCAGAGGGAATTTTGAATTGCACATTTTTTACATCATAAGAGTGTCTGGTTGAAATTTAAGGGTGAGGGAGGGAGGGGGAAGAATAAAATTATGGTGTTACGCATTTTTGGCTCAAGTAAATTGAGTTCAAAGATAATTGAAGTTAAATGTAAACATCAATAATAATTAAATTAATTGAAATAGGAAACAGCCGTTTATTTCATTGTGGTCCTTGAATTCTTATTTAAATAACTGTAAAAGAAAAAAAAATGTTGAGTGTAATTTTCATTAAATTTATAATTAATCAATATTGATTATTATTTGGGAAAAGTGGTTTATCTCTAGAACACTCTAGATAATTAGAAAATCAATTATATTTCTTTACATGAAAAGAAAGAAGCATAGTTCCAGGTCATCTCTGCACTTAGTTTATTCTTTTTTATTTTTTTTATTTTTTTGTCGCTTATACCTTATGGCTTATGAGGTCCTCATATATATATTCAGTGCATGCATGTTTGCGTGTGTGAGAGAGAGAAGGAAAGGAAGAGAGGTTTATATATATATATATATATATATATATATATATATATATATATATATTGTGTGGTTAATATGTATGTATATTAAGAGTTAAAAATATTTTTTTAGATATAACATAGCAATTTAAAAAAGAAATTTAGAAGAAATCATAGTACATTCTTTTTTTTTTTTTTTGGAGGGGGAAGGGGGGGAGAAACATGATGTATTTTACAACAGAAGGAATATATTCCACTTGTTCCTGTATTTCTAAGAATATTTTTACTATATTGAATATTTTTATTAATATGTTTGTGATACAATTGTTTCTAATTATTTTATATAAAGAATGTAATATTCGTTTTCTGAAGTAAAGCATTTTTTTTACATATCTTTAAAGCAAATATTAAAATTAACTAAGATACAGAATTAAAAAATAAATAAAAATTGAAATAAACAAGCATTGTTCATAGCTTAAATGATCAATTTTTATGCATTTAGATCATAAATCAATTGCATATTTTAATATAATTACATTATTAACACCCGCATTTCATAGTTATAAATCAGGAACTTCGAAGTTTAGCATCAGTATCAATATCAATGTATATTTTCAGAATATAATATAAAATTTTTTTTAAGGTTTGAGTTTAGACACTTATCTGTGTTTCTAAAGAAATTATAACTCATGTGTAATTTAAAAATTTAAATTTAAAAATAGTTTAAAAAAAATAAACTTATAAAAATTACATTTATTACATTAGTACATTCAAGGAAATTACAGGAAATGCGATTCAAAACACTAACTTTTAGACAATTAGCTGAAAAATCTTCTGCCTTTACCAAATAATGGAAGAAATTTTTTAATTACACAGTTTCTGCCTAAATGGACATGAAAAATTTTTGCGAATAATAAGAATTCAAAAATGTTTCATGAAGTTGGTAGCTTAGGACTTGAAAATATAATTAAAAATAAACTTGCATTTAGATTCATAAATAGGAAACTTTTAGTCGCAATTGCTTCAGAGTGACATTCTTAAATTACATCTGTTTCGGTATTAAAACCTATAAAATGTAGGATATTTTTTATTCAAAATAGTGAAAAAAGTTAGTTTTTCGTATTTTTTCTTCTTAAATTCTGCATCAAATCTCCTATGAATATATTTTTTAATCTTTTGATCACTAACCTTAGAAAAGCAGTGGTATCAATACAAAAACCCTTAACGGGTTAAAAGTTTTGACGCAGCTGTTTAGCTTATGGCTCTAAGAATTTTAAATATGAATTTTAAAAATAATGATATCAAATTTTGAGTGACGCCATGCTATTAACTAAAACACGCATTTTTGTATTATTTATTTCATCACTTTATTTTTGTTCTATGTATAAAAGCATGTGCAAAAGTTATCTTCAACATGAAAGATGTATAAAACTTTATTCACCGATTCTTTTTCACAGACGCCTCTCTTAAATTAAAAATATAAGTTTTAAAACATATGATATAAAATTTAAGTGATGCCTTTATGTGACTTTAAAAAGTTTGTTTTGAAATTCAAATTATTATTTTTTTATTTGGTAAAATGTATTTACACATATAGAAAATACTTTTAATTTTCCAATTCGTTGTTAAATATAATTTTAATTGAATCTATACTATGCATTGAAAGGTATTTATTTCAACAAATTGATTTATCTTTTGTGTCGCGTTATTGAAAATTGTATATAATATTTATGTAAATGGTTCCTTTGCGTGAAATTATCCATTTCCATGCGCTTCACTTAAATTGGATAACTTGACGCAAAAAAAAAAAAAAAAAAAAAAAAAAAAAAAAACATTTACATAAATATTATATGCAATTTTCAATAACGCGACACAAAAGATAAATCAATTTGTTGAAATAAACACCGTTCAATGCATAGTATATACTCAATTAAAATTATATTTAACAACGAATTGAAAAAATAAAAGTATTTTATATACGTGTAAATACATTTTACCAAATAAAAAAATAATAATTCGAATTTCAAAACAAACTTTTTTAAGTCACATAAAGGCATCACTTAAATTTTATATCATATATTTTAAAACTTATATTTTTAATTTATGAGAGGCGTCTGTGAAAAAGACTCTGTGAATAAAGTTTTATACATCTTTCATGTTGAAGATAACTTTTGCACATGCTATTAAAGCTTTAATTTCAGAGGGAATTTTGAATTGCACATTTTTTACATCATAAGAGTGTCTGGTTGAAATTTAAGGGTGAGGGAGGGAGGAGGAAGAATAAAATTATGGTGTTACAAAAATAAAGTGATGAAATAAATAATACAAAAATGCGTGCTTTAGTTAATAGCATGCCGTCACCCAAAATTTGATATCATTATTTATAAAATTCATATTTAAAATTCTTAGAGCCATAAGTTAAACAGCTGCGTCAAAACTTTTAACCCGTTAAGGGTTTTTGTATTGATATATGTATATATATATATATATATATATATGTGTGTGTGTGTGTGTGTATGTGTGTGTATGTGTGTCTGTGCGTGTGTGTGGGTGTGTTAACGTTTGAACGGAGGGTGGATTTTGGGTCTGGGGGTCATGATAAATGAAAATATGCCAAAATTTTCAGGAAGTGCTTTACTCCGTTCAGCAGCAATAGGTAGCATTTTACTTTTTGTTATGAAAGCTACCTAAAAGATTTTTTATTGAAGCACTTGGCCTTAAAAGAAGGAGTTCTATATTGTTCCGTTTTTAATCTTAAAAAATAACTCAGATGTAACAGTTTAAATTTACCTTGTGGTTCACATTTTTAAAATAATCTGATATTTATCATGTTGTAGGTCTCGTATTTATAAACCAATTTGAATAAAATTAAGTGTGTATAGTACATATCAGTGTCTCTACACAATCGTTTGTGAGCTTCATCTGCCATCTTGTTTGAAAATGATGGACATTTATTATTTTTTTTAATCATACAAACAATTAAAATTTACAAAACATATTTTCAAAAGCTTTTGACCTTAATGCAAGGCTTCCGGAGTATTTTTTTCGTCTGTTTATGAAGAAAAGGTGCAAATATAGTAGTTTCAATTTCTCAGGGAGAGGAGGGGGGGGGGCTCACATTTTGAAATAATTCTATATCCATAATGTGACTGCATGCTTTTCATTTAATCAATATGGACAGGATGAAACATGTGTAGTACAGTACATACCGAGGTATCCTGCGATTTCGTTAGCCAGCTGCATCCACCATCCTGTTTCAAAATAATGGTCATTTGAATATTTTAATCATTTAAAATGAAATACACAAAAATTATAAATTAAAAAAGAGCTTTCTTCTAAGTATTATTTAAGTAATTGGCAATAAAACAATGATTCTAGTGCATTTTTTATCGTCTATATCAATATTGTTTATCTACTTGTATAGCAGTTAAAAATTCTAGGGTGTTCAACAATTTGAATTTTTTTTTCTGTCATACGATAGCACTGTCATATATTAACCGGTTTCGACATCGCAAAACATGTATACAGGATTCACAAATATCTCGACATTAGTAACTTCATCTATCATATTTCTTTAAAATGGCAGGCACATATAGATACCGCTAAATTTGACAAATAAATATAAATCACACTAAATGAAGCTAACTTCGATTTAGCTGACTAATTTGGAGAACTTTTTTTTCATATTCAGTATAATAACAAAAAGAGTTTTGTGATAAAAATTGATTTACATCATATATTTTCGTGTAATAGATATTTTGAAATATGTAAGAAACCAGAGAGGGAAACACTACACTTAGAGATCTAATGATAAGGATAAATAAAATTAAATATAAGTTGATAATATATTTAAAAGAAGCATTTATTGCAGTAGAATTTCACAAAATATCTATTTAAAATAATATTTGACATGTATTTTTTTAATAAAATTATTTTTTCCTGTTTTCTAGAAAAACTCTATTAAAAATTTTTGACACAAACTAAGAAAAAAAAATTATAAAAGTTTCAATAACTAAAGGAAAAAATAGTAAATATATATTGATTGCTTCACAAAACCTGCTTAGAAAAAGCTGAGGCTTTTATAGTTTAATTTTACAGAATTACGCTTAATTCAATAATGAAAAAAATAATCCAATCAAGTAATAAAAAGAGATCTACGTAAATTTAATAACGTCACGTTTTTATCGGAAGCCTTTCACCATGAGAATTTTATATTATTATATTAATCTTTTTCTCCTAGTTAGAAAAAAAGAAAAGGCAAAATTGAACTTAGTAAATAAATATAAAAATAAATTTATTTCTTAGAAAATTTGGTAAAGAAAAAAATTATATAATTGTGAAACTGTAATAAATGCAATACTTTGTATTGCTACAGCATTTTAACTAAAATTTAAGGAAAGTATAATAAATTATAAATAATAAACGCTTATAATAAATTGATTTTTTCAGTTTATTATAAGCGTTATTTAAAAGCTCCACTGTATTATCAAATCGTTTATACCGAATTTTTTTGTTAAAATAACTGACTTAAATTTTTATCTCAATTCATTTGTCTTCGTCTAAAATTAAAAATTAAAAATATTTTTGCTGCACTATTTTATTAATCAAACAAAAGTTTTAAGTAAAGTGAGAATATATATTTATATTGTTAATAGTAAGTGAATATATTTAGTTACTTATTTCAAATGTCAACAGTAAGCGAATATCTTTCGTTTCTGACATTATGAGTGAACATAAAGTCCCAGTGCATTTGTGCTAGGTAGAAATATTAAAATTTTGGCAAAATGAACTGTTAAACTTAATTAAATGTGGCAACAGATGTACATTGGTCTCAAGATTTGAAATGAAAAAATTGTTTAACAATGATCGTGAAGAATGTGAAAAAAGGCGATCCAGAATTCGTACATGCAAACGGAAATTATTCTACTGAAGCAAAACGTGAGAAAAAACGCTTACTAATATTTTTCATTATTTATGGGTTACAGAGTACTTTATAATTTTTTATGAATGACTAATCGTGTGTTTTTTTTAGGATGTTATTGGTTGACTTCGGTTTTTTTTTTATCACTGGACCTTCCTAGCAGTAAAAGTAAAAGAACAAAGTTTTTATAAATTATTAAATTTTCACTTTTCAATGGAAATATATTTTTGTACTTTAGTTAAAATAGTCAGTTTTCTTACGAGCTAGATGTATTTGGAATGAATGAAAATGTACTCTCACAAGCGATTAAGTCGTGGTCTTTTTTTAAGAACTTCAACTATTCCAGTAAATTTTTATCAGTTATTATAATTATTACAGTTTAATTATTATTAATTTTTGGAGAATATTAAAAGGCACATCTTTTCTAAAACGGTCTAATATTCAGAATGAAACCGGGGCATTCTAAATGGGCTACTGACTACCAATCTTCAACTTCCTGTTGAGAAACCTTAGGTTAGAAAATCTATAAGCCGGTTAGTATTTCAACTTAATAGTATTCTTTAAAGCCGTGATTGATTGAACTTGGGATGGTAAAGCTAAGTTTGAAAGGAATACATATGATTTGTTAAAGTGATCGCATGACATAACTGTTGTTTCGATTTCAGATGACGAGTTTTGTCCTCACTTGTCATGCATTTTCAATAACGGAACAAAAAAGGGTATTGAAAGTGCATTGTTTTCATATTTAATTTCAGATACATAATTATTTCAAGAAGCTATTTTGGTTTTATTTTTATTAGTTCACAAAATTAGACCCAATGATTAGAAAAACTGGTACTGTTATAAGACGGCATTTTAACATAATTTTGCATTATACTAAAATTCTTTTAGAAAAAGTTTTCTTGATAAAACAAATATTATATTTTTTTAATTTATATATTGGCTTAATAAAGAATTTTCTGATCAAAAAAGTAGTAGTAGATTGAATACAATTAAAGAAAGAGCTAGGATTATTTATTTATATATTTTACAAAAAATATTATAGGTAAAGTCATTTCCATATATTTTTTAATATATATGTACATAACTAAAGTAATTGATTCAATTTCAGTTAAATTATCTTGGACAAAAACCGAATCTCTTGTAGTGTTTATCTGTTATACGAGTGGTTAGAAGTTGAGGTGGTAGATTGTATAGCTTATTGCAATGATTTTTGATGTTGTTCAAAATATTTTTAGCGACATATGAATTTTTTTAACTCCTCTAAAAATGTATCATTTAAACAAAAATAATTATTTTTAAAATTAACCTTACAGTAATCGTGTGTTTTTTTAGGATGTTTTTGGTTGACTTCAGTTTTTTTTTTATCGCTGGACCTTCCTAGCAGTAAAAATAAAAGAACAAAGTTTTTATAAATTATTCAATTTATACTTTTCAATGGAACTATACTTTTGTACTTTAGTTAAAATAGTCAGTTTTCTTACGAGCTAGGTGTATTTGGAAAGAATGAAAATGAACTCTCACAAGAGATTAAGTCGTGGTCTTTTTTTATGAACTTCAACTATTCCAGCAAATATATACTTGGAAAAATCAAGAATGTAATCTATCCTTACTGTGATCAAAGAGGTAAGGTAAATATGCAAAATAAGTTACATAAAATCTGTATAATTTACATGGACTACGAAAAGACAAATAAGTGACTATTGTGAGTTAGCAAATATATAATTAAAATTATTCAGTACGGTATATTATAGTTCAGTGGATTATTATTTTGCTATTACAAACGAATGAAATTAATGTGCAATATTTAACAACAAATTTTTACTTTTATGATTGCTTGTTTTAAAGAAATTTGGAAAAAAAAAAAAAGAATAAAACTGGAATGTAAGACGCATTTATTTTTAGTAGTATTAAAAAAATTAATTATACATTCAAACTTTTTGGTGTCAGAACATTCTTTCTATTCCTATTCAATAAATGGCGCTTGCCAAATTTAGTCAGTAGAACTCAAGCCCTGAAATTTGAAAGTTTCATCACATATGCTTCATTTGAATTGTTACATCTAAAATAATCAAAAAAGAACTAAAAGAAAAAATAAAAGAACTGCATTAACATTTTTTACAATTGAAATTTCATTAAAATAATGAATCACAAACAGTTTTGTCTAAACAAAGAAATATCAAAGTGCTATTTAATTTGACTACTTTCTTTGCTTCAACTGTACATACGCTTCTAACTGGTACACTGCTAAATTACTTATATTATGCTACAAGTGATACGCTAAAATAAAAATGGCAAAAATACCTTTTATTTTTACATGTTTTGTATACTCCAACAGCAATTTTTTCAAAAACAAAACAATAAAAGAAAATTTTGTTTTTGAAAAAGTTGCCGTTAGAGCATACGAAACATGTAAAAATAAAAGGTATTTTTGCTATTTTTATTTTAATGTATCACTTGTATTTGTTTGTATATGTTTCATATTATATGATACACTTTTTATATCTAGGCTGAATTACTACACTCTAATTTCGAATTTCATTCTATTTCGGCGGATCTAGTTAACGGTAAATTAAATTTCAAGTTCAACACGGAGTTTGGAGAATGACGCCGAATTACCGAGTAAGACGTCACACTTCCAATATAATAAAACAAAAATGTGAAACTATTTAATGGGAATCATCGAATTTTTCTCTTTCAAGTCTAAAACTACCATTTGTAGCTGCCATTTTTTGGATATTCATAAAGAAGCATTGGAAAATTGAAGTGATCAAATATTGTGGAATTGGCTTCATACACGCTTTAATGCTTAATTACACAATAATAATCATAAAAAACTAATATGTTAGAAAAGATTTATAAATGTTTGAATAAGTTACGTATAAAAATAAAGATGGATGCTGATAATGATTGGTGAAAACTTACCGACATTTTTTCGATATTTTTACTTTCATGAGGTTGCCTTCTGCAACTTTATAAATTTTGCAATGGAAGCTACCCAAAAATAGAAACTGTAAAACATGCATTCACATACAAACGTTTATTAAAAAATATAAAATTTTCTTTTTTCTGAGTAGTGAGTAGATTTAGAACTAATTTGTTTTTATAAATGGACAATAATGTGGCATATATATACAGGGTGAATCGTAATTAGCGAAATAATAGGCTATTTCCTTAAATATTGGCCCTAGACGCATACTTCCAGTTGCAAAATTTCTTAAATAAAGGTGCAAAATTTGATGAGATATGTTGATACTCCATGGGGGGGGGGGTATATTTGAAAAAATACGAGAACTATAATTTTTATACAGCCCCGTAGGACAAAATTCCTCATTACAAAATTACTCCTTATCTATTTCTAAATGTACAAAAAAAAAAAAAAAAAAAAAAAAAAAAAAAAAAAAATCATCTCCATATTTAAAAAATTTTCAGAGCTATTAAAATCCAAAATTCTTCGAAATTCGTGACTTATACCATTTAACCATGCTTCTAAACGAAGAGTTTTTCACTCATTTTGAATGCAAATTAAGGATCATCCATAAATTGTCCGTTATTAAATGTCGATTTAAGACAGTACTTCTCATTTGGACATAAAAAAGCAGCGTACAGATTTAATGCTAAACCTACTTTAAAATATGCTGGTTGTTTGCACTAGAGGTCTGCATGGGTCAAAATATCTAGGTCCGGTCCCGAACTGATCCATAGGGAAAAAATAGGTCCAGCCTGGAAAAATGTTAAAATCATAATCTGGCCCGGCCTGACAAAAGTTTACATCATAACCCGGCTCGTGAATTTCTACATAGTTTTTTTATTTCGATATGGTTAAAAATTGTTTCGTATGAAACAATTCTGGCCAAAAATACTTATTATAGCTGGGAGCCGACTATAAATGATGTCACGCTTGGAGGGGGGAGGGGAATGTGGAATTGTGATATTTTGTGACAAGGGAGTGGAAGGGGGTAAGAGGAAATGTAACATCACACATTTAGGATGTAATAAAAATATTAAAACTTGATTTATATTGAAATTAATGAATTTTGTGTTTAAAAAGTAAAGGTAAAATTTAAAGCCAAATATACTTTTAAATTTCATATCAAATTCCAAAAAAACTGCTGCTTTCAATTGCTTTTTCACATTAATATTGTATTACTATTATATATTAATTTTTATTTTTGTTGTACATTTCGATCTTATTTTATGCAAAATAAGTACACAAGTCATTTATATTGTTATTTTCAAAACTATCATTAAAAGTTTAAATTTAAAATTCGAAATATGATCTATAACATAGTGCTTTTTTCTGATCTGCAAAAGTACATGTACATGTAATATAGCGTGACATGCGACATTGGGGTAGGACGTACGATGAAGTGTGATACGTTGCGACAAAGGGGGAAGGAGGAGAATAATAAATATTGAAAAAAAGTGTCACATTAATAATGGACAGCCCCTTTTCGTTTTTCATATTGATACTTTTTATTATTAAAGAAGCGTCAAAGTTTGTGATATATTTATTTTATGGATGAATCTCTATTTATCTGTAAATGTTTATCTTATGCTTTAATATCTTTAATCCATATTCCATGCGTTGGATACTTTGAAAAATGTCATTCTGTAAAATCTTTTAAACGAAAGAAAAATATGTTATAGGCAAATTCCCTATTTAGGATGTTTAAATGGAGTTTATTTTTTCTCAGTTGTTATTATGTTTATTTTTCATGGATCAACTCATTTTCCGTTTTAGACAAGATTCTGTCATTTTTTTCTCTGGTTTTATTGTGTTTATTTTATTTTATTTTTTGCTTTTAAAAATGTTATTAAAAATGAATTTCAAAGTTTTTTTTGTAAAATGACGGCGTTTTCAAAGTTTTTGTGTTTTCCTTAAAAACTTTGATGTTGCCAATTTTTGTTTATTTTATGCATGTATTAGGTCAGTCAGAGACAATGATTTTAATAAGGATTGTTGCGAGACCGCGATTGAAAATTTCGTCCCGTGCAGACATAAAAAGAAGGAAGCAGTCTCTCCGTTATCAAAAACATGCTAGGCCTGGCCATGTGAATCTTCATAAAAAAAGTAACTCCCGGGTCTTGCCCTGGTCTAGGCCCAGAATACAGTCTTTTTTATCAGCCTCTCCAGAACGATAAAAAGCCTGAAGTTGTGAGAACTAAATTTATAAAAAGCTCTTAATCGGCATGTTAGAAAAAGTATTGTTTTAAATAACTGACGGACATTTAAATATTATAGAAAGGAGGTGGAACTGGCAAAAGTTTAACTGAATAGTAAGTTTGAGAATCAGAAAAAAATACTTTACACTTTTAATTTTTTAAAAATAATTTTATAAGGAGCCGAACTTTGTTTAAAACTTTAAATGCGTTTTTCTTCATGATGTTTTTTTTTAAGTGCAAGTTTGAAAAATGTATTTTTTGATTATGTTACACTAGTTTTGTTTCGGAAAATTAAAAAAGAAATACTTTTGAAAGTAGGATTTTTTAAAAATAAGTTGCATCATTTTTAAAATAAATATTTTTAATAGTTTTAAAATTAATATTGATAGAAAAAAAATCCTGAAACAAAATCAAAGTCAGATTTTGCTTTTTAATTAAATGGGAAAAAATTAAATCCAATAAATAATGTCTAGTGTTATAACGATTTTAAATTATCCCATTTAAAATAATACTAATCATTTGAAATTTTTATAAATTCTGTATGAAATTTTAGGATGTGGTTTTGTTAGCAAATCATATGGCTAATCATCACAAAAAAGGAAAATAAATAAATAAAATTAAATAAATTATGAGCAATTCAATTTGTGTATAATCCCTTAAAACCTGATGAATTATTTAAATGGCTATAACTCTGCGAGTTTTGCTGATATGAAGATGCAAATTTTGTGTCTACTTCAGGACTGGATAAAGAAAGTTTTTCTAATTGGAATATTTATCCTGCGGGGGCCGTTAGAAATTTAATTTTCGTATTTTTTCAAATAGAAAATTGGAGTTGCAAAAATTTTACCTTTTTTAATGAAACTTTGCAATTGGAAATATATACCTAGGCGCAATATTTAAGGATATAGCATATTCTTTTGATACTTATGACTCACCCTGTATATATTTAAGTAAGTGGCTCTATTTATTAATGGTTCGGTACACGAGTATATAATAATCAACTTTTATTTGGGCTAATATATGCACAGATTATACATGGTGATTTAGAACTATTTCTCAATAAACTACATGTAGTTTAGGAACACGATAACAAGCAAAATTCATATAAGAACATAGGTTACAAATGCAATGCAGACGCGCCAGATGCTCACAAAGTTGGAGATGGTTACCATCCGCCGTCAAAATTAAAGTGCCCTGTTCAAACGGTGTTGATAATCACCGGCAGTCGGATCTGCACATAGTGCACATAGTACAGATGCAACTCGCCCGTGTGTAAAATAAGAAAAATTCAAGATTGGGACTCATGTTCACCTACTGTATAACGTCGAGTACACGCCCCTGTGTCGTTTTTGATTTAGGAAAGTGAGGCTTCTTTATGTCCCCGTTGTTTTCTGAACACCTGTATCGGTGATTCATGTGTCAAAAAACCCATTTCGCACAATCGATGATACAGGCATGCGAATAGGGCACGTCTGATTGGAGCAATACAGTTTCCTAGCGGCTGTTTCACTCAAACTGGCCGCCACGTAAACGATGTGCATAACCGCCAGCTCACTATTCGTGTATCGGTGATTTTTTTTCCTTCAGTTACTATACCAGAAATACATTTTTTCTCACTTCTACCTGCACAACTAATCTCGAAATCTGTTGTACGTCAGGATTGCCAGTGTGATTCTTGTTCCTAGATGGTTCTTGCTTGTTACCGTCTTTTTAACCTTCAGGTCGATTATTGACAAAGAATTATGAGTCACATTCTATATGCAATGTTATAGGCGGAAGGTGGTGTCCAATGTAATTAGTGAGCGAAAATCAGAAAAAAATCGACTTTCGTTAATAAATCTATAATTTACGACACTATTACTATAAAGTTTTTCTTAATGAATCACTCAAAAAAGTAACATCACATGTTTAAATTTTATGATTTTATTTCCAAAAATGATACGTTAATTACTAAGTGCTCATAAAGAAACAGATATCCTATAAATAATAGACAATTTTAAAATTTTCGATTTTTATGTGTATAAAAAGTTATACTTTGAATAACTTTTTATACACATACTTTGAATGATCATAATATAAAAAAATACGAAATATTTCCAATAGACTTTTGCATTTATTTTTATTTAAATATTTTTTAAATTTAATTTTCGTCCAAATGTATAATATAAGTTCAATACTAAAACTTTCTTTAGTTTAAAATTAATATTTATATTGGAATGTACGTGAACTTAAATTACAGTGAAAAAAATACGATAGATTAGAAAGGAAAAAAAAACTCATATAGAACAAAATTAATACATGTATTGCATTTTTCCATTTGTCATGTAACAATTTTTTTAAAGAAAGAAATGAACTTTTCATTTAAAATTTTTGATTTATTAATAAAGGAAATTCTATTACAATTCAATTCTTGCTACATTGAGATAAGAACTGTGCGTATGTGTGTTAAAATTATATACATATTTTTAAAGGAATAAGTATATTCAACTTCTTTTTATGTTAAAAAAATGAATATATTTGACTTGTAACCCATTGATCTAAGAGATATCGCTTTCTCAATTTTCTTTGATATAGCTTGAATTCTTTTGATAAATCTTTGAAATTAACATATAAGTAATTTCTGTCATCTTATATGGAGAAAATGTCGTCCTTTTTATTAATAAAATAACGTTAGCTGAATTTATATTTCATATCCTTGGACAGTAATTTGACATGAAAAATTCCAATTATAACGAAGGCAAAGCTGCTGATTATCATAAGTAAATTTATTGCACTAAATCTTTAGAAAGATGGCAATAAAATTGTTAAGAAGACTTATAATTAAATAAGAATTATGATGTAAGTGTTGTAGCTCATAATTATTTAGGAGAAAAGGAACACGATATGTATATTAAGCAAAGCATAAACTTGACTTAAAACGCCTTAAAATTATAAGTTTTAAAAGCTTTGCTAAAAATGTCAAGATCTTATTTAAAATTTTCGAAATGTACTTCTATTCGACAAATGATATCGTTTACAGTCAGTTACTTTTTGACCTATGCAGCATCAACTTGACAAGAAGGAATTTTAATAATGTAAATCAGTAAAAAGTATGACATTATACGTAACATTTTGGTCATGTGAAATTTTAATCGTTATTATAAGTAACACTATTTAATAGTTGTCGGAAAATCGAAAATTTTAGGTACTGTTATGATTATAGAAACATCTAAGACGCACTTTTTTGTAATTCACTATAATATTTCTGTTAAAGAGTTTTTTTTTTTTTTTTACGTACATCATTTTATCTTACAATAATAGTAAGAGATATATATTAGCAAATATGATCGCAAATATGATTAGTGAAATGTAAATTTTCTTTTGTATAGATTTGGGAGAACAAAGTTACCGAAAATTCGCCTTTACCGTAAAATTTCTGACAGCAGATTGGCAAGGAGTTTAAAAGGTAAATTTCATCCTAGGAATATTTTCAAATTTATTTTAGAATTCTACAATGGCAACTAAAATTAAAAGATTTATTCAGAGTTTTTTTAGTGCATTAAAAATCCAAATGAAAAAAAGCCATTGAAAACTTATTTCGTATAATAGAAATTCGAACTTTCTGAGTAATAAATTCATTACTGAAATCCTATTAGCTTTCCTCTTTAGACGTTTTACCTTCCCCTTATTTATTATCATTATTGCTATCATTATTTATTTATTTATTTATTTAGTTTTGCTTGTTTTGCCTTTCCTTGTATCATACAACCCTCTTTTTTTTTTCCCTTTCAACAGCTTAAAAATTTACCCATATCTATTATACGAGATTCTTCTTCTTCTTCTTTTCTTTTCTTTTCTTTCTTCTTCTTCTTTTTTATGTCAATGATTGTTTTAAAACTACTTTTATACAAATAAAGACACACTTTAATGTGAACAAAATCAAATTTATTGTTTTCTATTGTTTGATATGGTCTGTATGTGGGGGGGGATTTAATAAAGCTTTTATTTATTTTTTATTCTTATTTTTATTAAATAAATATTCTCGTCTTAACATGTAACATTATGTATCTCAGATCAGAATGTAAATTTGGTGAGGTTTAAATTGCAAAGAACCTTCTTTCTGAATAATTATTTAAAAATTATCTTAAAGAGATAACTTAAAATATACATGAATAAAATTATTTACACATACAAACTCTACAGTATTTTATTATTTATATTACAAAACATATGTGATTAAAACTGATGTAAAAAAATAACTTAATGATACTTAAAACTAAAATTCTTCAGGATATCTTGTATGACTTATAATCATTAATGCAGTACTTATGTAATTTTTATTTTAAAACATGGAATGATATTTCAATTCATAAAAAATAATCTCTCAAATATTATTCTTAAACTAAGAACAAATTAAATTGGTGATTACTTAACCAACATTTTTTATTTCCTTTAATGCCCTTAATTACTTCAATAAAATAACTATCTGTACTTAATTCTCGAAAACAACTTATTTAATAGTATTTGGATTATTTTATATTCTACTATTAATAAATAAATCTTGTTTAATGAAGCAATAAAGGTATTATATACATTTGCTGCGAAAATCATTGTTTTTATAATAATTTAGTAGTTGAGAAGGAAATTAATTCTTTATAAATATTGTTAAATTGGGAAATTTGAAATAAACTTTACAATTAATAGCGATATTAGATAACCTATACATAAGAGCATACAGATATACAAACGATAAAATTGTTTGGCCGTAGTTACTTCTGAAAAAACAAAGCCTTTATAATATATGTACTGTTCAAATGTTTTACTTATAAACAAAATATTTTTTTTTTATTTAAATATATTCTTTAATGTTTGTTGGAAAACGCATTAAGCAGTAATTCACAAAGGAAGAACAAAATATTTGTATACATATATGTAAACAAACACAAAAGTTTTTTTAATGGGATTCTATCGCACAAAGACCCTTTAGGGACATGTTGCTTTAAAACAATCGCAAAGGAAGCAAGTATTTAAAGAAGCGAAATAGATAGAGAATATACCTAGAGAAGCTGCCATATTTCAAGAGGGGAAGCCTATCTATATAATATGGTACAATTTGACAATGGGAAGAATAGCGTAACAGATTGTTATGTTAAATAAATAAATAAATAAATAAAGCGATAGGAACTATTTGCAAGCAGTATAATACATTTCTTTAAAAAATAAAAATAAATTGGATGGCATCAGGTGTATTTTCTCCTTTTCTTTGATTTATAACATGTTGAAATTAAAGTCTGCAACATCGTAATGATTATACACTATTTTTATTTGAGAATGTATCATGTTGCAAAAAGATAGGTCTACAACATAAATTTGACATTTCTATCGAATTATTATCTTATAATATTTTTTTAGCAATTTGGAGGTCTCTAACAATAACAACAAATAATTAGGAATAATATACATACATACATACATACACACACACACACACATATATATATATATATATATATATATATATATATATATAATTAATATTGGAATCACAAATGTACAATACATGCATACATACATATATCATATAATGTCCAGATAAGTCAAGGGATTTTGTTAGATTTGTGCATGATAGTTTCCTTTAGAATGCATTGACAGATTAAGCCTGGTTTCAATTCATGACTTGGACACATTTTTATTCAGTGGGGGAAACTATAATTTACAAATTGAGTACATTCAAAGTATCGTTTTTCATACATCTTCGTTATTAGCAATGTTAAGAGTGAAAATCCAGGTTTGGCTTATAGTAATGCACAGTGTACTTTTGCATAATTTATTTCTGTCTCGTTTCCTATGCAAAATATCTTTGATTGGACGTGTATTATCACCCATAAAATTGAGACTTTGAGATACTGACCACTTATTAAAAAAATATCCGTTAAATTATAAGAGTTTAAAAAAAGACTTTGTAAAGATTTGAAACATAAAATTTTTATTTTTTTTTCTAAATATCAATTTTTCTCAATAGTTATACTTCAAAATGTATTTTAAGAAATGATAAATCTGTCATGTTATATCCGTATACATCACGAACTTCGGATAATAAAGTTGTCTAAATCTGTCTTAATAAAGAGCTTAGATCTTTAATTTATTTAAATGAACCTTCATTTAATTACATTCCTCAGTTGCTTTTCATACAATTAAATCACTAGATTCTTGATTTCAGTTCCTTATACACCTTGATTCACAGAAAACGAAATCTCAAAAAAGTAAAGTTTAATTTTCTGCTTCGTTAAATTTTGCACGTCTTTCAGATTTCATTTTTATCTCATTAAAGGGTTTAATCACATAGAATTAACATAACAGTTTGTTAAAACATTCTATTTAAATGTGTAAAGTATCTTCTAATATTAGTCAATTAAAAATTTTTCATTCTACTTATAAATAAATAAAAAAGAGATTTATTTTATAAAAACTTAAGGAAGAGTTTGAAGAATTAAACAATCAAGATTATTTTATATATTTTCAAAAAGGGCGAAAAGACGCATAAAATTTTTAAAAGCTTAGAAACATTTTGCCTTTCTAAATAATAAAATTATATAAAACGATCAGAAGTAGACATAAATAGAAATAACGAAAAAACACCGAAAACACTGACGATATTTAATAAATAAAATAAGACATGTTTCATAAAAATCACCATAAAATAAAAAAAACAAACAGGATACGTTTCGGGCTAAAAAATAATATCTCGTGATCAACTGAAGCATACACGTATCTTTAAAGAGACAATGCTAGAGATGAACTGAAAGAAAGAGGGTGGCGATTGCAAAAAGTGTGACAGGTGACGCTAGTTGAAAGAACACAGCCGGAAGACAAAAATGATGTAAAAATAATGGAAGAGAAAAGGGCGGGAAAAATGGATAATACAAAAAATATTAAGAAAAAGAAATAAAGAATTATAAATAAATAAATAAAAATAAAAATAATAAGTATGATAAACAAATTGAGAAGACACGAGGGAAAGTGACTACAAAAGCAACTTCCATGTAGGAAAGAGGAAAGTGAATGATGATAGATCATGGTGAAGATTATGATAATCTTCTAAATTTTATTTATATTTCTCATTATTTACATGCATTAAATTATAGATTTTTTATCACCTCATTTTTATTTCAAAAGACATCATTTTCTCATTTCGTTCAATTTTAGTGACATCACAATTTCGAAAATCACAGACACATAAATATCCGTTTTGAGCGTTCTCTTTTTAGTATGTTCGAAAGTTGTTTTTTCGAACTATATCAATGATGCTCTAGATCTTTGTAATTCATTTTTTTTCTTTACCAATCTAATATCGTTTTCAAGATAGGAACAGTACCTCCGTTTTTATCCACTAATTGGCGCTTTAAGTGGTCTCATCTAATAGTGCATAACAAATGTACTATATCTAGACACCACTTTATCATAATATATACAGCAGTTTGGCTGTGAAGACAGTGGAAGCCGATTTTAGTGGGCACCTTGAATACAGCCTATATATCGGATTTATAATTAAATGATTTACATTGCAATTATTATAAGATAAGTTGTGTGTTTCATAAAACAGACTGAATGAAAGTAAAATTTAATGATTAAATTTATAGTCAAAGTAATACATCAGAAATTAGATACAGGAACTGAAAATTCAACTAGGATATTTAGAATGCTTCAAAATAATAAATCAACCTTATTTATAAAATATAATTCTAAAATTGGAATATCTTTAAATTATAAGCATTCTTAATTTAATACATATTTAATTCCCAATACTAAAATTTTGAAATTAAGTAAAAGATAATATATAATTAGAAAATGACCAAAAGCTTTTTTTAAATTTTTTTAAATTTTCATCTCATGCTGAATTTCGGGAAACAGCTTACTTCTAAAACTAATTAAAGGCTTTCTAAAGTACACGAAGGTTAATACAGGGACAATAAATTAAAATTTTTAAAGAATGCTTTTTTTGGCATTGCATTAATCAAACTCAAATTTACATCAGCTTTGGTTTCCAAAATGAAACTTTAAGTCAAAAATTACGTAAATTTCAAATAAAATAAATTTAGAATTTCTTTAAAAAATGTATTTTTAGAAAAATTAAAAGGGAATTCATATTTAGTTGTTTTTAGAAATGCTTTGTACAACATTAGTTGTCGTGTAAGTTACGCATTTTAAATGAATGTATTTATTAATTAGGTTTACAACTTTAAAATGCTAAAGATGCACTAATTATCATGTAATTGTTAATAACAATATTTATTAAATTCTTAAATAAGAAATGTTTCATGTTTTCATAAAAGAAAATATTCTTTTAATGATAGACTAGTCTTTTAATATAAATTAAATGTTAGAGTGATAAGAATTAGGATTTTATGAGCAGTCTAACCAAAAGCATCTAAGACATAATATAGCAAAAGTGACTGTAAGGTTTTGATGGACAGACATTATTTAGGATTACTGTCACTTGGCTTTAACTTTTTAATTATTTATAAAACTACATTTATAAAACTAAAATATTATCAAATTATAAGCATTATTTAATTTAATAAATATTTAATTCACAAACTCACAAATTTTGAGATTAAGTGAAATATAATACATAATTAAAAAATTACCAAAGGCTAACGTTTGTAATTATCTTGCGTACTTTACAATTATATACGCTCTGTTGTGTATTTTGATAAACATCGTTTCAGATTTAAAACGAAGATTTTAGATAAAAAAATATTCATAAGTGCAGGAAGCAGCTGTTCTGAAAGTTATTCGTGATTTTAAAATGTTTTCCAAATCCTCGTGGCGATTAATTAGCATATTACATTGTTCTTAGTTTCCCTTTTCAGTTTCAATAAGCGAGCATTATTGTCTTTTGTACATTTAAAGGAAATATTAAAGTTTTCATCTCATGGTGAATTTCGGGAAACAGCTTACTTCTAAAACTAAGTAAGGGCTTTCTAAAGTACTCGAAGGTTAATACAAGGACAATAAATTAAAATTTTTAAAGAATGCTTTTTTGGCACTGCATTAATAAAACTCAAATTTATATTAGCTTTGGTTTCCAAAATGAAACTTTAAGTCGAAAATTACGTAACTTTCAAATAAAATATTTTTTTTTTTTTTTTTTAGAAAATGTATTTTTAGAAAAGTTAAAAGGGAATTCATATTCAATTGTCTTTAGAAATGCTTTGTCCACCATTAGTTGGCGTGTAAGTTACGCATTTTTAATCAATGTATTTATTAATTAGTTTTATAACTTTAAAATGCTAAAGATGCACAAATTACCACGTACTTGTTAATAACAATATTTTATTAAATTCTGAATTAAGAAATGTTTTATGTTTTCATAAAAGAAAATATTCTTTTAATGATAGACTAGTCTTTTGTAATATAAATTAAAAGTTAAAGTGATAAGAACTAGAATCTTGTCAGCAGTTGAACCGAAACTATCTAAAACATAATACAACAAACATGTCTGTTAGATTTTGATGGATGGATACTATTTAGGATTACTGTCACTTGACTTTATCTTTTTACTTATTTATAAAACTATATTCATAAAAATAAAATGTTATCAAATTTTAAGCGTTCTTTAATTTAATGAATATTCAAGTCACAATACTTAAATTTTGAAATTAATTAAAAGATAATACATAATTAGAAAATGACCAAAGGCTAAAGTTTGTAATTATCTTGTGCACTTTACAATTTTATACGTTCTGTTGTGTATTTTGATAAAACATGGTTTAAATTTTAAAACGAAGCTTTTAAATAAAAAAATATTCATAAGTGCAGGAAGCAGCTGTTCTGAACATTATTCGTGACTTTAACCCATTAACGCCCAGCGTCCTCGTTTGAGGACGGTTACAAAAACAGCAAGAAAGCGGTTTTCCCACCAGTAAAAAGGAAGAAAAATGTATACCATATTTCACGAGACAGAATCCTTGATAAATTTAGATAAAAGTTAATTTGCTTTTAAAAGTGGGGGGAAATACAAAATTTAAATTTTAGCGAATAAAATAATTCGGGCGTTAATGGGTTAAAATGTTTTCCAAATCCTCGTGGCTATTAATTAGCATATTTCATTGTTCTTAGCTTCCCTTTTCAGTTTCAATAAGCGAGCATTAATGTCTTTTGCACATTTAAAGAAAACTTTTAAAATTTTCATCTTATGCTGGATTATGTGAAACAGTTTACTTCTAAAACTAATTAAAGGCTTTCTAAAGTACATGAAGTTTAATACAAGGGCAATAAATTAAACTTTTTAAAGAATGCTTTTTAGGCATTGCATTAATCAAATTGAAATTTACGTCATCTTTGGTTTCCAAAATAAAAGTTTAATTGTAACCCGAAAATTTTGTAACTTACAAATAAATTAGAATTAGAATTTCTTCAGATAAATGTAATTTTAGGAAAGTTAAATAGGAATTCATATTCAGTTGCCAATATTAGAGCATCGTCCTCCATTAGCTGGCAAGTAAGTTATGCATTTTTAATAGGATATCTTTATTAATTGGGTTTACAAATTTAAAATGCTAAACACACACTAATTATCATGTAACTGTTTGTAATAAGATTTAATAAATTCCGAAATAAGAAATCTTTCATGTTTTCATGATAGAAAATAGTCTTTTCATGATAGTTTAGTCTTAAAAATATAATTTAATCGTTAATGTGATAATCATTAGAATCTTGTGAGCAGTAGAACTAATAGAATCTAAAACATAATATAGCAAACATGTCTGTCAGATTCTGATGAAAAGATACTATTTACGATTAATTTAATTTGACTTTTTATTTTTACTTAAATTTTGTCTTCATGTAGCTTTCTGTGTAGCTTGGAGTTTTAAGGCAATATTTTTTCATATCTTGAAGTTAATCTGTGATATTGTAGTTAGACGGCGTTATATTATGAACACGTATCAATGAGTGGCAGCTCTCGCTATTCACACTCACATACCTCAGATAAGGAAAACAATAAGCACGCAGGGTATCTATTTGAAGAAGGAATGTGAAATAGTGTGACGTGTCGGCCAAATGAAACATATTCTGAGTAGGATTAAAACGCAAAACTTTTATTTACTGTACTTGAGGAACGGGGAATGGAGCAAAGTTCGGTATTTTTGGACAATTAAACACACTGTGAGAATTCTCACATTACAACTAAGTCCGGCTCCAAGCACTAATTCCGCTCTTCTCTTCAGGTCGCTGACTATTTTTACTAACCTGCAAATAAACAGCCCGTGGCTGCACAAATATCTTTATTTTAAACAATCACAGTGCGAAATTATCTTGAACCAACTCTTACCGAACTCCGGTACTGAGGCTCTCTACCTTCACACGTGATTCCTACCTCTACTATTCGTCGCTGGAGGCTCTCTCAACTCACCACACCACACACACTCCAACTCACAACTTTCAGCTTTTATACTTTGCAAACTGAAGACGGAGCTAGAAATTTGCGTAAAAACTCAAAAAACCGCAGTTATTTGTAGATCGAGGGCGCCACACACACTTCGCAAAAGAGACAACTAAACTCTTTTGCGCCACAAATGTTAGAACGTTGACGTCACGATCTCACTCAAAACACCAAAGTGTCCTTATTACAAAGGGACACTCCTTCACAATAGTAGTATAGTATAATTGAGAAATGGACATGGAGATATTTCCAAATTGAAACTTATACTTTACCTATGTCCTTTAAAATTTTAGTTTTTGTATTTTCTAAAATAGACCCCCCCCCCCCCCATAGAGTTGCCACTTATATCATTAAAGTTTGCACGATGTTTTATCATAATATGCAATCGGAATTATGTGTCTAGTTGCAATATTCAAGGAAACATCAGTTATTTCGATCTTTATGAATATCCTCTATATGCCTGATATCATTCAAGATGCTAAAGTTGCTCTAGTCAACATAAAAATTAACAATAAGGCTTAATAATCTCTCAAATAACATGACGTTTTGCGCGCTTATATTAGAAAATATAATCTCAACGGTTGCGAGTTACCATTAGTCATTTCAGATATAAAGCAGATGTAGCCATGGAAGCTGTTAACATACGGTGAGCACTAGAGTAAATTCAATCTTAAATAAAATATATATATATATAGATACATAAAGCAAGAGTTAGAAAAACATAAACTATTGACTACACAGTTAAAAAGATTTTTTTTTCTTTTACGCTACCTCTAATATCATATTAGACATTTTCTTTCATATAAAGTGAGCTGTTTCAATATTAACTTATCTTATCTTAGCATATGTAAGAAATTAAATTGTGACTCTATTTCACTTCTTCGATACTGTTCAACTGCGAAAATCAAGTTTTAAGGTGCTCTGTAAAATGTTGAATGTCATTAAATTCTGATTATTTGCCCCGAGTTTCTATTAATCCAAGTATATTATTATGCATTGTATTATTAATTTCTACTTTTTGTTATTTAAGTTTGATTTACAAACAAAAATTACATAATCAATTGACAATTTTTTCTCTTTACACTCAGAAATAAAATTCATTGAAGATGTGTCATATTCTCACAATCAAAGTAAATAGTTATTTTCAAGGATAAAAATTGTGTTTTCGTTTGAAAATAACATCCTTTTCACTTCCTGAATCAGAATCATCAATTCATTCACTAATCAGGTCATCAATTTATGCAATTTTTTAAATGGTTGATTTTTACAAATGAAAAACTAGTCATTGAAGTCCACTGTAATACTTACCCATCATGGATATGCATGATATAAAATAATAAAATAAAACACGTGTAAATTATTTATAAAATGGTTCGCAATTCCAAAAATAGGTTTAAACATACATTTAAATATTTTTAATACATAGTAATGCTCTATTACTGAATTGCGGGTATTACTTGATTATCCCGTCGATTATCCCGTTTCAGCAAATTATATAAATCACCAAACTGCTCGAAATATAAACAGATTGACATAATTTTTATTTTAAATAAACGAAAGAACAAATAAATAAGTAAAATATTAATAAAATACATGTAAAACGTCTAATTAAATGTCACTTGATGACGTAAACAAACAGGTGTAACGCATTTAATGTCAAATGATTGTGACAGTTTTTTTGGTCGATAGGACAATTAAGTAGTACTGAATTGTGTTAAAGATGTATTCTTATAACTCCAAAAATAATAAACATATTAACTAACATGAATAAAACGTGGAAAACATGATTACAAATGTCTCGGCAACTAATTATCCGATCAACTTCATTCTTTATGCAAAATTTGTGTTTTTTATTGTCTTTAACATTTACTTCTTAAAATAAAAATCTTAGAAATTTTTTAGATAATTTTCATCAGAATGAATATTCCTAGAGTAAAAAAAAAAAAAAAAAAAAAAAAAGTTTTAGATAATTGAGGTTACTGATATTAAGTAGGCCTTTTCTCACTATTACATTTCAAGCCTGTATCTCAAATTTTTCGGGAGATAGAGCATTTACAGACACGCAGACAGATGTAGAAGGATACTCAGAGAGAATTTCCAGTGTCTGATAAATGTAGATCTATCTTTTTTTTTTTTTTTTTTTTTAAACGATTGCAAGACTTACCCTTTACTTCGTATGATAGGTAAGTAATGCAATTTTTCTTTTAAATCTGATGTTATTTTTGAATTTTGGAAGCAAGCTTCCACTTGACAAATTGTGATCCGACAAAATGGATTTTCATACCGAGATGTACAATAAGATATGAGCCGTATTATGTAAAATACTTCGTATTGTTGCGAAATGCTTAATTCCTAAACCATTTGATTTATATTTAATGTTCCAATTGAAAAATATTTTTACAGTTATTCTTTCTCAGATGAAAATCCTTTTATATCAAATTTGCTATTTTAAAAAATAACTTTAAATTTTTATTAAATAATTTAATTTTTTTTAATTTTCGTATCCTGTCAGTCATATTTAATGCGGACCGGGCCAGATTTTTAAATAATTTTTATTTATTAAATTAAAATTTTGAATTTTTTTGCGATGGTTAACCATATTGTTTATAAACAAAAAACATGATAAACATCTCACAATTTTTTAAATAAAAATTTAAAATTTATTAAAAAAGTGGGATAAATTAAAATTGTCATAACTTAAAACATTATTTGTAGAATTTCAATTTCTTTGCATTTAAATAAACACAAATATCTAATATTTAATTTTAATCCATCATTTTTTAAAATATTAATTTATTTTAAAAAATTAAAAGTATTCAACGTAAACATTTGGAAAAAATGATGTAACTGTTATTTAAAAAAATCATATTTTTATTTATGAAAAAAATCATATTTTCAAAATCTCCGTATCAAATTTGCTGAATCAAAGTAAAACAATCAAAAATTCATATACCAAATTTGAAGCAATTATCTCTAGTAATACTTGTGTTATAACAATTCAAATTTGAGAAATTATGAAAAAACCCATCATGAGGAAAAACGCAATTTCACAGAAGTCATCTCATGACAACTGTTGCTTGAAAAATAGAGTTTTAAAACAAACCAAAACGAAAAAAAAATAAATATTTTATCTTCTAATTAAGACAAAAACATGATTAAACGTCATTTTAAGCAGAAAAACACAGAGAAATTTGTAATATAGTAACCTTTTATGAAAACTTGAAGATTTATGGACCTCCTTAATTAAACTTTCTAGATTGTTTAAAAAGTAAAACTCTAACGATTCTGTATTTTCATAACTAACCCTCTATATGTTTGGAAGGTAATTTTCCGTTCACTAAGCTCCAGGTTTCACTGCAATATAAGCTATATTTAAGATAATATAATTCTATAAATTTAATGAATTTTTAATACATTTTAGACTGATTAATACTCCAAGGGTTAAATACATATTTGTCATAATTTTTTTACATAATATTGAAAGAATCATTTTCTAAGCATTTAAAACAAAATGCTGAAAAAAAACATTAAAATTTTACCTATTTGCAAGACACACAGAGGGTTAAAATTTATTGAGATTTGTATCGAAATAGTTTTAATTATAATTAAAAAAATTGCTAAATTATGGTACTAAAAGCACATGTTGATTTTTTTTTCTTAAACCTAAATGGAAAAATGGAACATTTTATAAAAATAATATTTTCGAAAATAATGTTTATACACCTCTTTCGACATTCAGTGAAATAAAGTATTTGTTATATTAAAAATGCTGTTTGAAATTTTGTTTAGAATTTACTTTTAATTTTATCTTTAACTTATAATAATTAATATTAACAACTGAAACATGCATCGAAATTAATGTCATTTCTACGGGAACTGGACAACATTTTGGTCGTTAGTCGAAATTTTATATAGCAGAGAGATTTGACACTGACGGCTTCACTGTCAACTTGATATATGAATGTAAAAACAATTTATTTTCATTAGTGAGTAACACTTTTATTCTATTAAAATCGGAAAAATTGCTTTATATGTCTTCAGAGACTTATGCAGAACATCAACGTACGCTCATTTTCCCTTCAATGAATTTAATGTAAAATACATTAGATGCTAGAAAATACATTTTCTAAAATATTTTTTTTATAATTTTAAAATTAATGATCTTTAAGTTTTCCGAAGGCATGCAACATGATATTTTGATGATTTTTAAACAATGACACTAATGAAATTCATTGTGTTCAACATCGAAACATTCACTTTGATTAAATGTCCACTATTTTTGTTCAGTATCTAATCTGTTTTTAATGTATGATCTCTAGTTATTCGTAGCAGGCAGTAGTTATTCTGAGAAGGGTTAAACATATTTTGTGCCATTAGAGTATGGAAAAATGGAATTCGTTTTGTGAGCGCAAAACTTTAATGTCACCCTTTAAATTGCAAACAGTTATCTTTATTTGTAAAATAACTTAATGGTGTATTTTTTTTCTATAAATATTTAACAATTATTTCTGTGTAATTTTTGAATTTATATTCTTCATCATTCCCCAAAGGCATATGCAACACGATATCGTCATGATTTTTAAAGAATCACACTAATAATAATGTACTGTGTTCAACTGCAAAATATTCACTTTTGACAAAATGCCCGACATTTTGATTCAGTATGTAATCTCTCTTTAATACAGGATCTCTATATATTGGTCGTAGAGCAGTTGTTCTGTCAAGGGTTAAACATATTTTGTGCCATTAGAGTATGGGAAAATGGAATTTTCTTTGTGAGTGTAAAACTTTAATGGTACCTTTTAAATTCCAAACAGTTAATTTTATTTGTAATAAAAATTTAATGGTGTTTCTTTTCTCGATTAATAATTTAAAAAAAATTCTGCATAATTTTTAAAACCATATTTTTCATGATTCCCTAAAGGCATACAACACGATATCTCCATGATTCCCCAAAGGCATACAACACGTTATCTTCATGATTTTTAAAGAATCCCACTAATCTCTATTATAATGTACTGTGTGAATATAAATGTACTGTGTTCAACGGCGAAATATTCACTTTTGATGAAATGCTCGCCATTTTGATTCAGTATGTAACCTCTCTTTAATACAGGATCTATAGATATTGGTCGCAGAGCAGTTGTTCTGTCAAGGGTTAAACATATTTTATGCCATTAGAGTATGGGAAAATGGAATTTTCTTTGTGAGTGTAAAACTTTAATGGTACCTTTTAAATTCCAAACAGTTAATTTTATTTGTAATAAAAATTTAATGGTGTTTCTTTTCTCGATTAATAATTTAAAAAAAATTCTGCATAATTTTTAAAACCATATTTTTCATGATTCCCTAAAGGCATACAACACGATATCTCCATGATTCCCCAAAGGCATACAACACGTTATCTTCATGATTTTTAAAGAATCACACTAATATAAATGTACTGTGTTCAACGGCGAAATATTTACTTTTGATGAAATGCCTGACATTTTGATTCAGTATGTAATCTCTCTTTAATACAGGATCTATAGATATTGGTCGTAGAGCAGTTGTTCTGTCAAGGGTTAAACATATTTTGTGCCATTAGAGTATTGGAAAATGGAATTTTCTTTGTGAGTGTAAAACTTTAATGATACCTTTTAAATTCCAAACAGTTAATTTTATTTGTAATAAAAATTTAATGGTGTTTCTTTTCTCGATTAATAATTTAAAAAAAATTCTGCATAATTTTTAAAACCATATTTTTCATGGTTCCCTAAAGGCATACAACACGATATCTCCATGATTCCCCAAAGGCATACAACACGTTATCTTCATGATTTTTAAAGAATCACACTAATCTCTATTATAATGTACTGTGTGAATATAAATGTACTGTGTTCAACGGCGAAATATTCACTTTTGATGAAATGCTCGCCATTTTGATTCAGTATGTAACCTCTCTTTAATACAGGATCTATAGATATTGGTCGCAGAGCAGTTGTTCTTTCAAGGGTTAAACATATTTTATGCCATTAGAGTATGGGAAAATGGAATTTTCTTTGCGAGTGTAAAACTTTAATGGTACCTTTTAAATTCCAAGCAGTTAATTTTATTTGCATTTATAATTTAATGGAGTGTTTTTTTCTATTTATCTTAACCGCTTCCCTGATTATCCGGCACGATCTCGGGTTCGATAAATAATACCATTTTTACTCCTGTATACCGCGCACGCGTGTACAATGCGCACCCCTTACTTTACAAGAAAAAATGGCGATTTTTAAAAATCTCGTACATAACGCGCACCGTAAATTTGATATACTAATAAAGAATGACCAAATGAATTTCAGTAAAGAAAGTTGAAACAAACATTATATCAGGCAGAAAACAAGGCTAAAATGCATTTTTTAAATTCGGGTGGTAAGTGAATGATGGGAAATATTAGTGAATGACGGTAATGAGAATTGCTAATTAGCGTTTAGTAATGTTACTAGCTCTATTGTATAAAAGAACTGCAACGAATGAAATAAAAATGCAGTAATGCCTCACTTAAGTAAGATTTTCCGAGTGATTATGTCTTCTTTGAATAATTTCTTGTTTCATATGCATATCGTATGACAATAAAACAATAAAAAAATATTCCGTGTGTAACGCGCACCTAGGAGTTTTGTCCTATTTTTTTTTAAGTGCGCGTTGTACACCAGTAAATACGTGTAAAAACACGGTAATTAATAATTACGGTAATTAATAATTAATAAACACGGTAATTAATAATTATACCTAGAAAGCTCAGATGTAGAGCAATTTGTCACGACATTTTGTTTTATCACTTGTTTTTCAGCCTGAAGGTTGAAAGAAAAGAAAACAAATTTATATGATAAAATAAATTATGCATAACGAAACTACTCGAACATAGCAATCCCAAAACTTTCTTATATCTCATACGCGTTAATACGTTAATACTTTTAGAAAAATGAAACATTGCAGCTTCATCGATTAAGTAATTTTTACTAAAATCTAATATACAACAGTTCCAACTCAATCTGAAGTTTGATGAAAAGCCGTGTAGTAATAATTGCGGTAGAATCATCACAAAAATCGAAAAAAAAAATTGGATATAAACGCAACTTGTTGAACGATTTACTCCAAAAACTAAAGAATACTAATTTATAGCAGGGTGTAACTAAATCGTATGTTTCATGAAAATTCCTGCATTAGTTTTTGAGGTAGAGCAATTGCAATAACCATGAATAATACCTCATAGGAGCGCCTACCCTGTTGAGCAATTTACTCCAGAAACTAAAGAATACTAATATATATCAGGGACTAACTGAATATGAAGTTCATAAGAATTCGTGCGTTAGTTTTTGAGATATAGCTATCGTGGAAATCGTGAAAATGCAGCATAACAGCGCCATCTGTTGGGCAATATGCACCAAAAACTAATCAAATCCAGTTTATATAAAAGGTCTAACTGAATCTAAAGTTTTATGAAATTACGCGCATTAATTCTTGAGATAGAGACCGCAAATTTTATGTCATATACAGAAAGACAGACTCAGAAACAGACATTTTGTAAAAGCATGTTTATTGGAATCTCTGATCCTTTAAGATGTGTACATCCATCGAAAACTGGAATTCAAAAATTTTCACGAATTCGATACTTTTTTCTTGTACAGATAAAAAAAGTAATATTATATAATATTTGACTGACAATTTTTCAAGCTTTGTGGTGTGGAATGAAATGATGGGATTTCAAAAATAAGTGGTAATTTTTTGGCTTTTTTTTCAAAAAAGTTGGTGAGGGAAGCGGTTAGAAATATCATTTTGATCTCTAAATACCAAATCATGATACAATTAAACCGTAAATACAATAAAATGTAACAAAATTTAAACAGATATGGGAATGCATGTTTTTTTTAAGTTTCGTAAGGCATTCTGTGCAAAATTTACTTAAAAAAAATTTCTATTATGTGAAACAGATACGTGTTACCACATAGTTGAAATGAGCCTATGCAACTGTTACACATTGTATAAATTTTAAAACACTTATTAGTTCATTACAAATATCATCGACGTAAATATGTAATTTATGTAACATATTTATATGGTATGTCCATTTTCACTTAAAGCGACTATTTTAAAACTTTTTTAAATTATTAAAGTATTTTATACTTTAAACATTTTATTACGACGATTTAAAGTTAATAAAACTAATTTAGTCATTAATATTCATGGCCTTTACAGATGATTTAACTCTCTGGTAAAAACTTAATTTTTTTTTTCTAATTTTAGAAGATTTTGCTCCAACGCAAAGTATTGAAATTCTATTGCTACTTTTATTTTTAATTACTGTTAATAACGATTTTTTGCATTGTTTTTATGAGTTTATCGAAAAAATGTAAAAGATAGGCAGAAAGTTTAGAATAAAATAAGGAAAATGTTCTTGAACTCATTTTGACGACATCTTACTTTATTTTCATGTAAAGCACGCCATTCATATGAAATATTGAATGTTATTGAATAGTCATCTCGAACTTTTTGGAAATATGTAAAAAAAAAACCCTCAAAAGAGATGTATGCCAATAACATGCAGTGTCTTTTTTATTGTTTAGGTCAAGGAATAGAAGAATTTAAGCATAGATGTTTTTTCTTTTCCTTTTATTTAAAATTAATGTTTTTGCGGTTGATAAATAAAAGCTTGCAGACTGAAGAAAGTGATGCATTTATATAAATTGATGAAGCAAGCCCTCTCTATAGTGTTCTGTATATTTCCGTTTACAGTGATTTCTGAAATGTGTTGGATTTTCACAATGTATATACCGGGTGTCCCAAAAATGACTGCCCCATAGGGCCTATATCCCATAGCGTAGATAATCGGCCGGCAAAAATACACCACCACACCCAAAAATGACTGAAAATTCAATAAATTGCAAACGGTGACAGCTATTTAAAAATTTTTGCAGGAAATTTTTGTTCGAATTTCAAACAATAGATGGCGCTTACGGCGATTGAAGGCCAGGTGATCAGTGCTGAGTGAGGTCAGTTTCGGCATCGATCTGGGCTTCAATTGCCATCAGCGCCATCTATTGTTTGAAATTAGAGCTAAAATCAAAAATTAAGGTTAAAAAAAAACTCCTGACATTATACATAACATTCCTGAGATTTTTTAAAAAAATAGCTGTCACCGTTTGCAAGTTATTGAATTTTAAAATCCATCAGTCATTTTTGGGACACCCGTTATATATACATGATGTTACAATGTTACTTTTTTACTTTGCGATATCTCCTTTTATTTTCTTTTTATTACGCTAAATTGCCGACATATTCACTAAATTCATATTATTTAATAATATCTAGCATTAATTCTATTAAATTCTCCTTAATTATAATTTTACTCAGTTTAGTTAAATATAAAACTTTTAGTTTTTTCATAAATTGCCTCGTCGTTTTTGATCAAATTCAAATATATAATGTGAATTCGAATGTTTTTAAAAGATCTATTTCTTTTTTTGTTCTTGTTACTTATTTTTTTCCGATATTTTTAGCGCTTTCGGATTTTTGTTTACTCTTTGTAGGATTATAGGGCAACATGAGATTATTGCCCTCTGTTTACTATCTACTGTGATCAGGTAAGATCTATCCAATTTTATACTTAGTGACATTGTGGAATAATACTGAAATTAACAATAATTTCTTCTATCACTGTTCCCACATTCAACAGATTATGAGACTGAAAAGGGAACGTGATAGACTTTTTTACCTTTAATAAATAAACAAAACAAACCCAGTAATAATAAAAAAAAAACTGATTAACATTTTATTTTCATGTATGATATATTATATATAAGTTATATGATTAATACTGAAAAATACTGAACTGATATTATATAAAATAAATAAATAAGGAAAGTCACGGAACTTCCTTACAAGAGCAATCAATTTATATTATATATTTATATATTAATTATATGCTAAAGTGTATAAATTGCTGAGTAACTGATTTATTATTGATTTATCAAGATACATTGTTTAATATATATATACACAATTGCCATGAGTAGGGATCTCACCTCCATTGAGAAACTAAAGAATTCTAATTATTCAAATTGGTCCTTTAAGATTCAAAATTTGCTCATCAAAGATGATTTATTTAAATTTGTCCTTAATGATCCACCTGAGACACCAGACGAAACATACATACGTGACAGCGCGAAAGCAAAGGCCATTATTAACTTAAGTATCGAGGACAACCAGATAATTCACGTAAAGCACTTAGAAAACCCCAAACAAATTTGGGACAAATTAAAAGAAATTCATTTACGTGCTAATTTGAGCTCCAAGCTCTTCTTACTGAGAAAATTTTATTCTCAGAAATTACCTGAGAATGGCAACATGATAGATCATATCAACGAAATACTCACGATCAAAGATCGTCTCTCTGCAATAGGAGAGGATATTAAGGAGTCTCACATTGTTGCTATCCTCTTGTGCTCACTCCCACAGTCTTACGCACCATTGATAACTGCACTCGAAAGCAGAGATCAAGAGGATTTAACAATTGATCTCATTAAAAATAAATTAATTGGAGAATTTACGCATCGGGTTGAAGCTAAAAATGCAAATTTGCACCCCAGAGACACAGCGTACAACGCTGAAACCAGATATATGGGTTCCCGTCCCAAAGGTACTGCATACAAAAATAATAATTCAAACAGATCTAAAAAATTCTGTAACTTTTGCTCCCGTAACGGCCACATCAGAAGCGAATGCTTCCAATTGAAAAATAAAGAAAAACAGAATTCACAGAAGAATGCTTATAAAAACGAATTCAACAAAAATAAAACTTACAATAATAACAATAAAGGCCAAGACAATAAAGACCACTCATCCAACTACTGTTTCAACAGTAAGATAGAAATTATGGATGAGAAAAACGAATCGGATCTTCCTCCTTCCCCGATAGAACACACACTTAAAAATGAACTGGTACTAGTAAACAAATTACATGAAACTAACCCTCATTCATACATAATCGACTCAGGTTGTACTAGACATGTTACGTCCACAACAGAGCACTTCACAACATTTAAACCCGGAAATTTCGGTAACATTACCATTGCTAATGGGAAAAGATTAAACTCTCAAGGTATGGGCGATGTAACACTTAACTCAGGTCTAAAAAATAGCATAACTCTCAAGGATGTTCTTTATTGTCCGGAATTAAAGGGTAATCTTTTGTCAGTTAAAAAGGCAATTGATAATGATATAAAAGTAATTTTTGAAGGAGAAACATGTTTATTTGTCAAAGACAACAACACTATCTTGACCGCAAAATTGAATAATAATCTTTATGAGATAAACCCAACGGACGAATATGGTTACATTTTAAGTACACAAACATCATGCGATAATGAAAATTGCATTTACATTTGGCATCGCAGATTAGGTCACAAAAATTTTGAAGCAATTAGACATTTAGTTAACCATAAGCTAGCAGAAGGGATAACCATAAACAATTGCAAACACAAAACATACTGCACTAAGTGTATCGAAGGTAAACTATCAGTTTCGCCTTACCCTAAATCGGCTAAAAACAGAAGTGTAGAAATCTGTTCCCGAACACATTCGGATATTTGTGGACCCATGGAAACAATGACCCCTGGCGGGAAGCGCTATTTCATAACATTCACAGATGATTATAGTAGATTTACTGTAACGTATTTGTTAGCACATAAATCTGAAGCGGTAGAAAAGCTAAAGCAATATGTAGCCCTTACGAAGAATAAATTTGGAAAAACAATTAAATCTATAAGATCGGATAATGCCAAAGAATACCTTGGTGAAAATTTCGAAAAATACTTAGCTGAAAATGGCATTGAACGGGAATTAAGCGTACCTTATTCAAGCCCTCAGAACGGCGTCTCAGAGCGGAAAAATAGGACAATTGTGGAAATGGCACGTACTATGCTTTCTGACGCGAAATTACCTAGGCAATTCTGGGGCGAAGCAGTAATGACGGCCACATACCTAATTAACCGACTACCTACTAATGCAAACGAGAATCGCGCAACACCATACGAGTTATGGAATAACCGAAAGCCCGACCTATCTAATATCAAAACATTCGGATGTAAGGCATTCGCCTACATAGATAAATCAAAAAGAACCAAATTTGACGAGAAGGCTATTGAAGGAGTATTTATGGGTTATGATTTTCGTAGTAAAGGGTATAGAATTCATACCGGAAATAATAACATAATGATCTCGAGAACCGTTAAATTCCTTGAAGAGGGCATTGATCGGGAAGAAATTAATGACACGACAGAAATCGAAAACAGTGCGCGATTACCTACCGAAAGTATCGAATTTGATTTAACGAATGAGAACGAAGAGAAAATCGTAAATCCAACGCAAAATGATCCCGAACCTAGAAGGTCGCTAAGAGAAAATAAAGGTATACCACCGAACCGTTTTGGAATAACAGCTAACCTATGCAAAATTGAAGAACCCAGGTCGTGGGCTGAATTACAAAATATTGAGGACACTGAAATTAAAAATAAATGGTTGGAGGCGACCGATGAAGAAATAAAATCATTGCACAGAAACAAAACTTGGAAATTAATTAAAGCCGTACCCGGTAAACGCATCATAGGTTCGAGGTGGACCTTTAAGGCAAAAAGAGGGGCAGATGGAACCATAGAGAGATATAAAGCGAGATTGGTCGCTAAGGGATACTCTCAAAAATATGGATGCGATTACGACGAAACTTACGCTCCAGTCGTGTCACATACCACACTCAGAGCGTTTTTAAATGCAGCTGTTTATAAGAATCTAGAAGTGACACATTTAGACGTGAAAACTGCATTTCTACACGGCGATCTTGAGGAGGAAGTATTTATGCATCAACCGGAGGGATATGTACAAGTTGGGGAGGAAGAGAAAGTATGTAAGCTAAACAAAGCAATTTATGGCCTTAAGCAGGCAGCTAGGGCATGGAATTTGAAAATTAGTCAGTCGTTAAGAAATTTAAAATTTACGGAATGTGAATCAGACCAATGCCTGTTCAAAAGGACTAAAAACGGAAAAATCGCTTACGTAATTGTGTACGTGGATGACATTCTTGTAGCGGGAAATAAAGATGACACGCACGAGATTTACACCCAATTATCTAAGGAATATGAGATTAAAAATTTAGGACCGGTTAATCAATACTTGGGTATCAATATAAAAAGAACAGAAAATGGGAATTTCGAACTTGATCAGGAACATAAGATAATTGAAATCGGAGAAAAATTCAATTTAACCCTTAGTAAACCCACTTACACACCGATGTGCACAAATTATTTCAGTTTAGATCCCGACGGAACACTATTAGATGATAATAAAAAATATAGACAGGCAATTGGGGGGTTACTATACATCGCAACACTGACTAGGCCCGACATATCGGCAGCAGTAAACATATTGGGGAGGAGGAATGAATCTCCAAGACAAACTGACTGGGAAGCTGTTGAAAAAGTCATTAGGTATCTATTGACTACCAGACGAATAAAATTCGTTATTGATAAGTCGAAACCGCCAGTGTTGACAGTCTATAGCGACTCAGACTGGGCGAATGATCGGGACGACAGGAAGTCAACGACGGGGAACCTATTCATGTTGGGCAATAATGTGCTAGCCTGGGCCTCTAAGAAACAATCCAGCGTCGCACTGTCTTCCACTGAAAGCGAATATGTTGCACTTTCCACTGCAACACAAGAAATAAAATGGCTACTCACAATACTCAGTGACTTGGAACTTAACCAAGAATTACCCATAACCGTATATGAGGACAATTTGCCTGCCATTAGATTGACTAAAATCGAAAAGGCACATACCAAGTCAAAGCACATTGACGTGAAATTTCATCACATCAAACACCAGCACGAATGTGGCATAATTAAAATTATTTACTGTCCTACGGAAAAAATGCTAGCTGATGTTCTCACCAAGCCCGTCTCTAAAATTAAACTGGAGAAGCTTAGGCTTCAGTTCCAATTAAAGATGTTGTAGATTTGCTTCGAAAAGGAGGAATGTAGGATTATAGGGCAACATGAGATTTCTCAGCAAATACACAAACATTGTGAGGTATGTGAAATTTGCACTGATCCATTTTCCTTCAGAGTCATCTCACTAGAGGGCAGCACTAGAGCTGTCCCATGCAACTGTACATCCAACTATGATAGTGAACTTTAAGCAAGTAAGTATGGAGACTAGCGCCAGATGGCAGCACCAAACATTTAAAATCTCCAT
The DNA here is from genome assembly GCA_964019185.1 of Maratus speculifer. NCBI lineage: Eukaryota > Metazoa > Arthropoda > Arachnida > Araneae > Salticidae > Maratus > Maratus speculifer. The sequence goes on along the minus strand of OZ025289.1, from coordinate 270,237,340 downwards.
ACATATGAACATAAATGCAAGCTCAGCTGATTGCCTTTGTTTCAAGAGGTTGAGAACTTTCAGATACTTTTGAAGGACCCTTAGTCTTGACAAAGGTCCTCAGAGGGAAAGACATGCCTTCCCTTTCTGTGTTTTACTTTTATGTAACAAAGGAAAGCTAATCCAGCTTCCTGAAAAAAAAAAAATACACTGAGAGGACCTGTCTTAAAAATTCAATATTACTGTTCTTAACATTAATCTAACTACATTTTATTTTGTTTGTTTTAGTATAATAATCAAGAAATAAATTTTTCAAGTGTGTTATATGCGTGTCAACTGGATTTTCTTGTTCCACCTTCTACACAAGTACAATGTGTCTTCCACTATTGCCCTCTGTTTACTATCTACTGTGATCAGGTAGGATCTATCCAATTTTATACTTAGTGACATTGTGGAATAATACTGAAATTAACAATAATTTCTTCTATCACTGTTCCCACATTCAACACTCTTTATATTATTAGTTCATTACTAGTTTCTGACTGATTTTTTTGCAGAATTATTCTCATTGCACCTCGTCGTGTGACATTATTGTTCCTTACCAATCAGAAGCACGTTGCGTCTTAATTTGTATATTTAAAAGTTTGATTAAAAATCAGGATCATTCGACTTAAACAGATAGTTTGTGCGATTTTCAACTGGTTAAGCTTTTACGTTGGCTACAGTTTTCGTATGACGCCAGCTTTTTCTGCCTAAATTTCTTGAAACATCCGCTATGATTTGCCGCAATAAGACCTGAACATCAGCATTAAGTGGGAATTGTTTCAGCTAATATGTTGACAAGAAAAAAAATAAAAGCTAAGCATATTCTTTCTTTATTTCTTCGAGAAATGCTTTTTCGAAATCATTCTACTGTATTTTACCTGCAATAACGACTGCATTAACCAACGGCAAAAATGTCTGTATTCCTCGAATTGAGTTCACGCATTCCTAAACGGATTTATAATGCCTTCGATTAACCCGGGAGAAAGTGCACTTACCCAGAGTATGAATGTTTTAACTTTGTCACCAATAAAATCAAATTAAAACAGTCGCTTTATTTAGACGGAGACAATTCTTACAAATTTTGCGATAAAATAAGTTGAAGATTACTTAAAAAAAATTGTGGTTGCAATTGTAATAACCATTCGCACTCCGGGTCTTTTAGGCCCTGCGTGCGTCCTCCCGGGTTAAGTGCTTATAACTAGAAATGCTACTGCACCACATCACACACACACACACATGCACATATGTATGCATATGTATTTATGAACAAAAACATTTGGTAGATGTATTTTGTTTATTCAAAAAATAATAAAATTGGTCGAAAATTAAAATGTCATGAAAGTAAAGCAAATCAATGTAGAATAAATGTACCAATAAAAGTAAGTACTAAAATGTAGGGGATATCCCAGAGGAGTGCTCAAGCTTTAATATACGAGGCAATGAAATAAAAATCAATGCATAATGATAACTACTCGAGTGTGAAAATCCAAAAACATTCATCTATCCCATATAAGTTAATACTTCCTGAAAAATAAAGTACAGCAGCATTACCTATTATGGGATTCACACTAAAATCTAATCAGTCACAACTTATGTCAAGTCCTAACTGAATCTGAAGTTTAGTGAAAATCCGGGAATTAGCTATTCAGATAGAACCATTGTAGAAATCGTAAATTAATCTAGATAGAGGCACAACTTGCTGAGCGACTTAATCCAAAAAACTAAACACCACAAATTTACATCAGAGACTAACAAAATCTGAAGTTTCATGAAGATATTAGTTTTTGAGTAAGAATTGTTGCAAGAATTATGAATAAAGCCGCATAACAGCGCCACCTGTTTAGTGATTTACACCAAAAAGCAAACAGCCCCATATTAAATGATGGATTAACGGAATCTGAGGTTTTAAGAAAATCTAGCAATTAATTCTTGAGATATAGCTTTTGAGAATATCGCTACAGATGCAGACTAGTAGCACCACTTGTTGGACGATTTACAGCAAAAAGTAATCAGCAGCAGTTTATATTAGGGACTAACTTAATGTTTTATTGAATACTTTTCATTTCTTCAGTAGTTTGTGTCACATACAGAAACACGGACAGACAGACCCACAGATAAGCATTTTGTGAAATCACGTTTTCGGACACTCAACCCCTAAATCGTGCAAATCCGTCGTAAACCAGAATTCGAAAATTTTCGAAATCTATTACTTTGTTCTTGTAAAACTTGTAGAAAGTAAAAATAAGGCAAAACATGTAATACATATGAAAATACGGTGATATTCGATAAAATTATTTTTTTAACCCTTTTAGTGCCACGGAGCGCCGTCGCGCTGCTCTCGCTAGTTGTGGAAGATGCCAGCGTCGCGATAGCGCTCCTTTAGAAAGTTCACTTTTGGCACCCGCAGTGTTTGATAAAGTGCTATTTAAATTTATTTAATTTATTGTCGCCTAGCAACAGAAATACCAAAATGCAAGAAGTTTTTTAATAACGATAAACTGTGAATAAAAGACATTATCATTTTATTTCTGCAGCTTTTTCTAAGCTGCGAAAAAATATCTTTGTTTTTATTGTTGGGATATAATTTCGAACATTGGATACAGTGATGGCCGTGTTACCGTGTTCGTATTTTTATTCATTATATTGCATTCTAACTATCTTCGATCGCATATGTTTTATATAAACATCGTGATTATTATTTTTTTTAATATTTCTAATTTTGATTTCAAGTTGACGGAATTTTCAGATACAGAACGACGACAGAGCAGCGCGACGGCGCTCCTTGACTCTAAAAGGGTTAAATTCAGAATGTAGTGCATGATAATTGTAGTGTAGTCAGATATCATAAATGCAGCAAAAGTGCAGTCACCTATTAAGAAATGTTATCATATTCCCAGTCTGTTTATAAATCCTTTTAATTCACCAATTCAAAATTTGAGAAAATAAATAAATTTTATCTTTTCTATTCAAATAAAACGAATTTTACAGTATTCATGATCCAGATACTTCGTGCTTGATTAATAGTAGATGGCAAAGGAATAATTCATCAAGTTTTATCATGTTGATGGTCAACGACCAACAGTAATGGCTAGAAATACGATTACGGAAAATAAAATTCCGAGTTTCTTTCAAGTAAGAAGCTAGATATGCCTGTGGGTACAAGAATTTCGATCTCAGTTATCACCCGTTGAACTCGATGCTTGATACTTGGAATAAACATAGTGCTTAGGTTGCGAAAAATGTCCTGCTTATTATTATTATTATTATTATTATTATTATTATTATTATTATTATTATTATTATTATTATTATTATTATTATTATTATTGATGACCCCCCTCCTTTCATACATCTAAACTTAACTGTAAACTAGCAGAGTTTGTGTGTGGAAGTCTTGAAAATAAGCAAAAGTTCTTGGAGACATCTTTTTATTAACAATACTTTAACATCTTTATCTCCACACAACACAAAAATATTTAAATAAAGATTGAAGCTAAAAGAATTAAAGATGATTCAGACTAACTATTAACTGCACTAACAGCATCTCTATAACGCACGGTAATCATACCGGCAGTGCTAAAATAAATACATAAAAGAAAAATCAGCTTTGAGAAAACAACACGCTTCGATCTTCGGCCAACGATTTAAAAAATAAAGAAAGTCATGTATTAAATTTGCATAATGTCAGCTAACTGAAAAACGTAGCTGCGAAAAATCTCTGAAAAACAATTTGACGATTGGCCGAACATCGATCACATAATGACGTCAAACCAATTTAGAATACCTTTATATACTCAATCGAAATTCATGCAATGACGTCAGATCGTGGTTTTACATTACTTTGATTTCTTGAGCTGAAAAATACAACTATAGAAATGCAAGTGATATTGGAAAAAACTAAATATACGAGATTGACAAAAGTTGCGATCTTATTAAAGCATCTGGAATTTATTTTTGACATTTAACTTTTAAAGTCAACAATTATTGTTATTATTATTTCAACTTTTTCAACTTTCTCAACTTTTTCAACTTTTTTTATTTTTTTCCTTTTTTCAATTTTTAATTTACTTTCTTTGTATCACAAACACTACCTTTATATCAAATATCAAGTTTCTTGGGTTACAGGACGAATGCAAAGTTTTTCATGATCGGTAAGTGAGTCAGTGTCGAAAAAGCGAAACTTTCAGTTCATATACTTTTTGAACAAGGAAAAAAATTTGAGATATGAAAATTTGGTTTAGTTTGAAGAATACTTTAGAAAAATAAAATTAAATTTTAAGCTCTATCAAAACTGAAAAATGCATTCTAAAATTTAGCTCTTTTAAGCAGTACACATATTTGAGTCAAAAATTCCCCTTCAGCAATTTTCACTAATAAGAAGAATGGTATACGAATACTTTTATGTAGCCCTTTATATGAGGTATAGAATTTATATATAAAGAGTAATGTGCAAAAAACTAATTAAATTTAAAAACGCATACCGAATTTCAAAACTGTCCAGCAATTATTACGCAAAGACAAGTACTGTAACTGATTTTTTTGTGTGCGTGTTTGTAAATTAATAAAATATGCTACGAATGCTCTGTATTAACGTGATCGTAGTGAAATTCAGTAGTTTATATCAATTTCAAAACATTTGAAATAACGTAAAGTCATTACAATACTCTCCAAATGATTTTTTTCTCCATACACCATTATGTAATCGAAAACTTTTGAGTGTCCTTGTAAATGAACCATTAATCGTACATACTGCATATGCAATATTAAACAGGTTTTGATGACCCTAAATACGTTTTAACAATTGCATGAAAATCCGAGTATATTTACGGGAATTAGAGAGTGGGCAGATGGACAGACAAACTGAATGCATAAGCACTTTCAACTTTTCAACTTGCATTTTTTTTACTTGCCAGCAACACTGCCGTACCCTCAGATTTCTTGTATATTTATTTTAATTGTTGAAACTATTGTAACTACTCTCATATGCTTAATGCAATATAATCTTATCCGCTTGCGTCAGTTTCTTACAAAGTTCGTCATTATCTAATGAACACTTCCAAATTTGGCAACAAAAATGTATCGCCATAAATCGCGCCAAATTGGGGATAGCTGATTAATTTTTGAAAAGTCTCATTTAAATTCACAAAAACTGGGAATCTCATATCGTCAGATTCAACTCCTTTTGCAATCAAGCATTTAAATTCACTGAATTTTTAAAATCAAGAAATAGGAAAGCTATCTTTTACTGTCGGTGAAGGTCAGAAACACATTTTTGTTTTGTTCTAGTATATTGTTATCTTTTCATTGCACAATATTAATATAAAATATTTAGAAATTTCCATTCAATGTAAACGAAAAGATTTTGATGCATATTTTATTTTTACGAAATAGATATTTTGTTTGTATTCAATGTTGTTTTTCTAATAATTTATTTTCCTAAAGACATTATGTTCTTATTAAGTAAAATTAATATTTTTCAATTAAAACATACTTATTATTATCGAATTAAGTATGTGAGAAATCGGAGGTATTTACTTAATTATTGATTAAGAATCTGCTTCATGTAATTTAACTTCGTTAAATTGGATGAATAGTAAAGAGAAACAGAAAAATTCAATACGTTAGCATTACTATTATTCAATTTATATTTCCCAATTCTATTCTTTAATTTTATTAAGAAAAAACGAGGCTCCCGAACAAATATTTTGACAGCTATGAAAAACTGACTGACAAAAAATATCTCAATTATCATCTCTTGCGGTTTCCACTGTAAATAATCAACTTATATTAATAAAAATTCGCTATACTTTATTTTCCTTATCGAAATAGAATTTTTTTTAAGTCTACATTGATAAAAAAACCTATATTAAAGATGAAAGGAATAGATTTCTAAAAATAATTTTATACTTTTATTTGTATTCTATGTTTATATATATATATTTATGACTCTAGAAAGGTTCATCGATCTTTCTAAAATTTAAAAAATATGTTGTTCAGAAGCATATATTTTAAAATGTTTTCGAAATGCAATATTTTGACCGATAACAAATACCACATTTATCATCTCTTGTATTTTTCACTTTTAGATTTAGATTAATAGAATTTGGCAGATTTTCAAAGTCATTACTATAATAGATACATATTTAGTACTATGTTGATACAGAAATATCACAAGATATAGCGATATGCAATTGCATTACAGTAAAAGGATTAAAGTTCTTGTGTTCCAAGTTTAAACCCAGATGCACTAACAAATTATTTCATCCTTAAATAAAAAAATATATATTAGTTCAGTAACTTTAGCCAAAAAAAGGGTCTTTCTTCGGAAAAAAAAAATTAATAAAGGTTTTTTTTTTTTTTCACAGAAAGTTTTGTTATGTCATTATAAATGATATCTCAAAAGTCCCCGACATTCTGCTGTACGCTTACCCCCTTTTGGGGGATTTGGGTGGCAAAAGGGGGCAAAATATACAAGGAGTATCTAAACTACTGGGAAAAGTTTTAAGGGGTGATAGTACACATCAAGACAAATAATAATAAATGGGAAACTAAGGGTCCCAAACGTCTTCCGAAGGAGATAGGCGCCATCAAAGTTTAGGGTCCAAAATTTGAAATGATTATAAAAAAAAGGAAAATTGGTCGATTCGTTTGCGGTTTCACGAAAACTATTCTTTATACAGTATTGTGTCGAAAATAAATTATAAAGCTAAATTTCAAAAAATGCCGATAGAGGGCGCTTTAGACTTTGGAGTAACGAGCGACTATTTTTTACTGTTATTTTTTGCATCTCATTAAATTTTTTTAGAAGTTTAGACATAAACTTAAATTTTGAGCCCAAAATCTGTAGGTTAAGTAGTGCAAACTGAACTGCGTTCAATGGGAGTGGATAGGTTCGAATTTCAAATGATTATAAAAAACAGAAAAATTGGTCAATTGATTTGTGGTTTCACTAAAATTACTCTTTATGTCAGTATTGTCTTGAAAATAAATTGTACAGATAAATTTAAAAAAAAATGTCGATAGAGGGAGCTTTAGACTTTGGAATAACGTACAATTATATTTTACCGTTATGTTTTGCATCTCATTAAATTTTTTAGAAGCTTAGACATAAACTTAAATTTTGAGCTGAAAATCTGAATCGTTGAGAGTAATTAAGTCGCGCAAACTGAGCTGTGTTCAATAGGGGTGACGAGACTCAAATTTCAAATGATTATAAAAAACGGAAAAAATTGTCGATTCGTTTGCGGTTTTCTCTAAAACCATTCTTTATGTCAGTATTTCCTTAAAAATAAATTTTAAAGATAAATGTCCAAAAATTCCGTTAGAGGGCGCCTTAAACTTTAGAGAAACCAACAACTATTTTTAACCCTTATTTTTTTTAATCTAAATGAATGTTTTAAAAGCTTGGACTTAAATTTTGAGCTCAAAATCAGAATCGCTGTGAGTAATTAAGTAGTGAAAAATTGAACTGTGTTCAATGAGGGTGGGGAGGTTCAAATTTCAAATGATTATAAAAAACGGAAAAATTGGTCGATTCGTTTGCCGTTTTCGCTAAAACTATTCTTTATATCAATATTTCCTTGAAAATAAATTTTAAAGATTAATTTCAAAAAATACCTTTAGAGGGCGCCTTAAACTTTAAAGTAACCAACAACTATTTTTAACCGTTATTTTTTGTATCCAATTAAATGCTTGTAAAAATTCAAACTTAAATTTTGAGCTCAAAATCTGCATCATTGTGAGTAATTAAGTAGCGGAAAATTAAACTGTGTTCGTGGGGTGGGCAGGGTAACATTTCAACTCCTGAACTCAGCTCATTTTGCGCTTCTTAACCCCTCCCAACGATTCAGAATTTGAGCTCAAAATTTAAGTCTAAGGTTTTGCAAGCATTTAATAAGATACAAAAAATAACAGTTAAAAATAGTTGTTGGTTACTCTAGAGTTTAAAGCGCCCTCTAACGGAATTTTTTGAAATTTATCTTTAAAATTTATTTTCAAGGAAATACTGACATAAAGAATGGTTTTAGAGAAAACCGCAAATGAATAGACCAATTTTTCCGTTTTGTATAATAATTTGAAATTTGAACCTTCCCAACCCCATTGAATACAGTTCAATTAGCGCTACTTAACCACTCTCAAAGATTTAGATTTTCAGCACAAAATTTAAGTTTATGTCTAAGCTTCAAAAAATTTAATGAGATGCAAAAAATAACGGGGAAAAATAGTTGTACGTTAATTCAGTCTAAAGCGTCCTCTATCGAAATTTTTTTAAATTTACGTTTATAATTTATTTTCAAGACAATACTGATATAAAGAACAGTTTTAGTGAAAACCGCAAATCAATTGACCAATTATTCTGTTTTTTATAATCATTTGAAATTTGAACCTACCCACTCTTATTGAACACAGTTCCGTTTGAGCTACTTAACCACAGATTTTGAGCTCAAAATTTAAGTTTATGTCTAAACTTCTAAAAAAATTAATAAGATGCAAAAAATAACGGTAAAAAATAGTTGTTCGTTACTCCAAAGTCTAAAGCGCATTTTTTGAAATTTATCTTTATAATTTATTTTCAAGACAATACTGACATAAAGAATAGTTTTCGTGAAAACCGCAAACGAATCGACCAATTTTTCCGTCTTTTATAATCATTTCAAATTTTGGACCCTAAACTTTGATAGCACCTATCTCCTTCGGAAGACATTTTGGACGCTTAGTTTCCCATTTATTATTGTTTATTTTGATGTGTGCTATCACGCCTTAAAGTTTTGCCCAGTATTTTAGATACACCCTGTATATTTAGCTGTATGAGCAAGTGATATATCATTTCCGTTGTATTTTTTAACATTCAAAATTGTATTTTTTAACATTTTAAAATTCAAATTTAAAATACACATTTTTTACGACCTTTTTTTAAAGTTAGAATCTCATAAGCCAAATATCACGGTCGATATGACTTGTAGTTCCCAGTTGCTGGGCGTCCATACGTATGGGCAAGGGGGAAGGGGTTGTCCCTCCCCCCGTCTCGCGTTTGTATACATTTTTATTTTTAAACAAATATTCTTGAATCTTGAATAAAGTGGGACTGAGAAGACGTAAACAGAGTATCTGAGTGGTTTTATGTCCATAATCCTTTCCAAAGTATACATCTCCATATCAACAGGGGTTACAGGTGATGTGGAAAAAATAAACTGCTTTGATGCACTGAACGTTGGTGCAACTACAATGGCAAAAAAAGTTGGTGGCAATTTTCACGAGATGAAAAATTTACGAGCCGAACGAGTTCTTTTTCTTCATACAGTGAACAGTCACATAACAGTGCATGATGTTACCGTATCTGTAGATCCATTGCTGCTGCTTCAAAGAATTTGTATCATGAAGAGATCCTACGATAAGCTCCGTAAATGTTTGAAATTTGAACTGACTCATCTTTACCCAGTAGCCCTTTTCAATGAAATTGGAATGAGAAAAACAAAAAAGTCATCCTTATTCAACAGCTTCAGTCCCATAGATGACCATCCTGATTTTGAAAGAGCGAACTACATTGTTGATGGAGGATATCTGCTTCATCGAGTAGTCTGGCATTAAAGTGATTCTTTCGGAGTTATTTGTGATGAATATGTGAAGTATATTGAAAAACACTACGGTTGAAACACTGCCCTCGTATTTCATGATTATAGTAATCTTCAGAAAAGTGTCAAAGTCATGGAGCAATTTCGTCGTTGCTCGAAAACGGCATCAACATAGATTCTTTTTAATGAAAACATGACTGCGACAGTTAGCCAAGAAAAATTCCTTTCTCACGCAAAAAACAAAAGTAGGTTTATTTATTTGCTCTCTGAAAAATTTAAATCCATCAGTGTAGGTATCAAGCATGCAAAAGATGATGCAAATGTCCTCATTGTTGAAACAGCACTCAAGACCGCAAAAACTTGCAAAAATGCCACTGTTATTATAGGAGATGATATCATAATTGGCAGCGAAGAATTAGACGTGACAGATATTCATGATCAAGAACAATTGTGAAGAAGTATGTATATTTTAGAGTAGAAAAAGGTAAATATAATAAACATTTTCTTTATAAAGCAATATTTTAATTGTTTTATAATGTAATGTCTAATGTAACGTTAATAATGAATGTTTAGATTTAAAATGAAAGGAAAAAGAACTCATTAAAAATAAGTGCATGAAAAATTTGAATTTTTTAAAATATATAAAAACTTCAATAACTCAGAAACTATTATTCGTATCAACTTGATTCTAGTTTCATTCGATTCAGCGTTAAAAAATACATGGAAAATGATACATCACGTGCCTATATAGTTTAATAAATATTTTGCCCCCTTTTCCCCCTAAATTCCCCCAAAAGGGGGAAACGTGCAGCAGAGTATCGGAGACTTTTGAGATATCATTTATAATGACATAATAAATCGCGCTGTGAAAAAAAAACCTTTATAAAAAAAATTTCCGAAGGAAAATGCTAAAGTGATTGGACTATATAAGAAGAAGGAGCATATATACGAAGGAGCTCTTACTTTATTTACTATATAAGAAGAAGGAGCATATATATAAACTATTTTTTTAAGTGCAAAAATATACGTGTGAATATGTTTTTATATGGAACAAATTGATTATTTTATATTATTATGGGTCTAGAAAATAATGAAACTCTTATGAAACTTACAAAGAAGGTACGAAAAAATTGTTACAAAACATTTAAGAAACAGTCAATCATTTTTGTTGCATTTTTAATTTATCATATGACAAACATAATTTTGAATATTTCAGTATTCTGTCTGTTATAGTCATAACACTAAAATCAAATATAAAAGAATGTAACTAGAGATGTGAGAAATTCTACAAACACAATATATTGAAAAGTCTGCACTTTAAGAAACGGGTACATGAGTCTTTTAACGCTCAAGAGCATGAAATATATCCATTTGTAAAGTAGAATTTGCAAAATTCAAATTCAATTGCTGTATGAGACATTTTTAATATGAAAAGCAGTTTTTGAGCCATTATTTTTTATTTAGATTGTTAAGAATTTGACTGACTAACTCTTACTTTATTCAGCACCAACCGTAAATATATATATATATATATATATATATATATATATATATATATGCACAATAAAGACCGAAAACATTATGACCACTTACATAATAATGTGTTGGCCCACCTTCAAAAATCTTTGGCATGGATGCCACAAGTTCGTAGTAGATTACAGGAGAAAATCATATTAGTTGTTCAAAAAGCGGCCATGCATATCTGGAGTATTCCAAAATGTTTGTTTCCGAGTTCTGGGCAGCCATTGAATGATACCCGAAATGTACTCTGTCGGATTAAGCTCCGCTGAGTTAGGATACCAGTGTCTTAATTGGAATACAGTATTATGCCCATGGAACCGATCGAGCACAATTCGAGTCATATGACATGGAATGTTGTCTTGCACGAACACTCCGTTTCTATTTTGGAAGACAGATACCATGTAACGGTGTAAGTGATCCGCGATGATGTTCATACAGTAACCGTTCATAGTCTATTCCACAACAATCACAGGTCCCAATGATGTCCATGAGAATGTTCCCTAAAACTTAATATCGCCACATTTGGCCTGTGCATGGCCAATTGTATAAAGAGGAGGGACAGTTCACATAGAAAATAGCGTACCTAAACACGGCCATCGATGTGTTGAAGGATGGATCATGTTTCATCCGACCAGACAACTCTCTTCCTATACTGAAAAAAAATCTGCTACTGGTATCTGGAAAATAAATTGTGGCTGTAGAAAAAAAAAGTTCCATGTCATTTTTATAAATTCTAGTTCCCTTGGCTAGAGAGTTCCAGTTAATATTCTGGATGAGTAGTCCAGAATTTTCTTGTTCCCTGAACTAGAAAAAAATAGGCTTCAAGCTAGATTTTCAGAATGGCTGAATTTCAAAATTATAAGTTCTATTTTTATGAATCAGAATTTCTAGCTCCCTGACTTTCCAAGATAGATATTAGAATTGGTATTTAAAGGTATCATGACTACAAAATATTGTTTCCTGAAGCAGAAATCAATGTCATAAAAGGAAGTTCTGGTTTTACGAACTTAAAAAAAAATGGGCTTTAGACTAGATTTACAAAAAGATCTAAACATCAAAACTGTAAATTCCGATTTACTGAACTAGAAAAAATGTTTTTAGACTAGATTTTTAGAATGGCTTAAATTTCACTGCTGTAATTTCAGATTTCCTGTACTAAAAAGAAATGGGCCTGAGGCAAGATTTTGAAAATGGCCCAATATGCATAACTATAAGTTGTTGTTCATTAAACCAGAATAGCAGGGAATGGGAAGTTCTAGTTTATTAAATTTAAATTTTCCTGTTTTCTGCCATTCAAATAGCAGAAAAAAGATTTTAATTCTGCCTGCCAAAAAGCAGATTTTATAACTAGAAATTAAAAAAACACTTTGATTACAAAATATTGCTTCCTAAAAGATAAAAAAAAGGTCATAACCAATATTCTCTGGATACCTATTGCAAACTTTGTTTTCAGGAAACAGATTCTCCATTGAAATATCTATCTTCAAATTAGAATTTCTATGTAATTGGAAAATATTGGCGACAGAACAAATGGCAAAAAATTATCAAAAGGGAGGATTCCTGAATTAAGATGGTAACATTTATGTGTGATTTTGTATAGCTCCAGTAGCTTGAGCACATCACCTCACTAAAGAATAAAATAAATTATAATAACATAATATTGCGTAGATGCCAACATCTCTTAATTATTCTGAAGTCTGATAAAAGACGAAAATGCTACTAACTGAAAATTTTATTTGAACAAAAATTTCAACGTTAAACTCAAAATGTACATTACTGAAAGAGGACATTTCCTTATACATATGTCTTGGAGTACTTATACATATGTCAATATTTCGTTACATGTAACGTAAAATTTTATTCATTTAATAAGTTAATTTTAATTTCGTTTTCCGAATTACCTTTTGAAATTTGTACATCAAATATAAGAATGCTTGATTTTATAATTCTAGGGTTAATTAAATCGTAATTTCTTTCTGCCGTCTGGCAAACCGCAGTTTTTTTACAATTTTACTTGTAATTTTCAGTAATAGTCTTAGATATCATTCTTAAAGCGAAATTAGGAAGACATCATAAAGAGGCTCTATAATAGAGATTTAATCCCACTTCAAACTTATTCATAAATTTAAATTATATTTTTGGTACTGTTGTTAATTTTTCTGCTGCCCACCCCCTACCCTTAATTTAAAGAACAGTAGTTTAACCTTCAGTAGAATCTAAAAACAATTTCGAATTCATTTAATATGTAACATAAAATATAATGCATGTAATTAAGATAATTCTAAATTCGTATCCTGCGTTATTTTTTCATTTTACACATCGAATATAAGTATGCCTTATTTTACACTAAATTATTTTAACCGTCTCATAGCTTGTAACCTTTTACCCATTTCAAAGTTTAACTTGTAATTTTAGTTTAACTTTAGTTCGCAGTACAATTTATGGTCCTGTTCACGAATTACTTCGATCCCCAGTTAGTCTCAAATCTAGCATCGAAACCTAAAATCTTAATCATGGTTGACTTGGCTTCATCAGGTTTAAGATGAAAACTAATGGTGGGTTCAGCTGAATGCTAGCTCTCGCGTTGAGAAAAATATAGAAGTTATTCTCCTATAAAATGTAAGGTATGTAATCTCATACGTTCGTATTGCCTTCATTTTTTATTCTGATTTGTTTATATATTAATATATAAATGTGTGTGCTATATGCTGGATTGTTTTTTTTACATATAAAAATTTTTTACACGTATAATTTACTTGCTTTAAAAAATGTCAACATTACCTAACTCCTGATAAATGTCTATTAAAATATCAACTGTTGTATCTAAGGTTATTTATTTTTTGAAAGATTTCCATCTTAAAAGGAATTTATAAATGTATTTTAACAGTAGCCAAATAAGCGTTAACATCATTTTTTTTTGGGGGGGGGGGGGGTACGGTATTAAATTTTGGGTCGGTTGTGTGAAAGATATTATAGTTTATTTATAAACTACTATACAAATGTATATTATATCTATACATTATACAGGGTGATTCATAAAAGATGGGCAGAACTTTAAGGGGTTATAGTACACTTAAAGACAAATAATATTAAATAGGAGACTAAGGGTCCCAGACGTATTCCCAAGGAGATAGGGGGCATTAAAGTTTAGGGTCCGAAATTTCAAATGATTATAAAAAATGGAAAAATTGGTCGATTCGTTTGCGGTTTTTTGCAAAAAATTTTGTTTATGCCCGTATTTTCTTGAAATAAAATTTTAAAGTTCAATTTCAAAAAATGCCGATAGGGGGCGCTTTAGACTTTGGAGTAACAAACAACTATTTTTTAACGTTATTTTTTTGTATTTCTTTAAATGATTTCGAAAGCTTAGACTTAAACTTAAATTTTGATCTAAAAATCTGAGTCCTAACGAGTAGTTAAGTAGCGTAAACTGAAATTTGAAATTTGAAACCCTTCTCCCCCCAGAACAAAAATCAGTTATTCCCGATCTTTGTGTCGTAGATTAGGCTCTAACTACTGCCGCGTTTTGCTAAAATTATTCTTTATGTCAGTATTTTCTTGAAAATAAATTTTAAAGAAAATTTTCAAAAAATTCCGATAGAGGGCGCTTTAGACTTTGGAGTAACGGACAACTATTTTATACCGTTATTTTTTGTGTCTCACTAAATGCTTTCTAAAGCTTAGACTTAAATTTTCAGCCCAAAATCTGAATCGTTAGACGTGGTTAAGTTTCTGGGGAGAGGGGTTTGAAATTTCTACTCCTGAGCACAGTTCAGTTTACCATGTCCACACATTGTGTGCTGTGATACGAGGTAAAAAGACACAAATTAGGATTATGTTACCAAAGCATATTTATTAACATGTAATTACAATAAATGTTCAAAATTGTGACCACCAGAGGTTATGCACGCAGAACAACGGCGAAGAATGGAACGGCGAACATTCGCGAAAACATCAGGCTTTTCGAGCACTTCCCCTAGAACGGCGGAAAGTCTGGCGACCAGTTCCTCGGGGGATTCAATGGGTGTCTCATACATAAGAGCCTTCAATTGTCCCCAAAAAAAGAAATCGAGGGGTGAAAGATCTGGCGAGCGAGCAGGCCAAGCAACAGGACCACCTCGACCAATCCATCTGTTCGGAAATGTGATGTCCAGATAGTTGCGGACGTCTCGTACGTAATGGGCTGGCGCTCCATCGTGCTGGAACCACATGACCCGCCGGATGCGTGGAGGAACAACGTTTAACAGGTCTGGCAGCACATGTTGCAGAAATGTGAGGTATGTTTTACCGTTGAGGCGTTCAGGAAGAAGGTACGGTCCGATTAGGTGGTCTCCGAGGATTGCTGCCCAAACATTGATGGAAAAGCGTCTCTGATGAGCATGTGGATACGTAGCATGTGGATTGACATCCGCCCATACATGTGCATTGTGTGTGTTAAATGTACCTTCACGTGTGAAGGTACATTCATCGGTGAAAAGCACAGTTCGTCCAAAATGTGGATTTAGCGCGTTCTGCTGCAAAAACCAGCGGGCGAATTCAATACGATTTGGATATCCCCCTGGAGACAGTTTCTGGACTCGTTGCACATGAAACGGCAGCAAATGTTCATTCTTCAGTACCCTCCAAGTCATGGACTGTGAGGTATCCACCTGCCTAGCCACTGTTTGTGTACTTGTACTTGGCTGCGCCGCTATTACATCCAGAATGGCTTCTACAACAACTACTGATTCGTCCTTTTTTGCACGACCTGCATTCGACCGGGAAGCGAGAAATGATCCCGTCTCACACAACTGTCTGTGCAAGCGCTCGAAAGTTTTGCGTTTAGGAAACCGCCTGTTGGGAAATCGCTCTCCGTACATTCTTTGTGCCTCTGCACCATTTCCATCTGCCGCTCCGTAAATTAAATGCATCTCAGCCTTTTCCTTATTCGTGAAGGGCACCATCTTCCGATTCATTACTACAGCGACTTACACTTGACTCACCGTTCAGTGGTTTTTATGCCTGAATCGTGTCGAAATTTTGCATACGTGTTCTTCTTCTTCCCCATTTGACATTTGCATACTTTCTGTCTCCTTCGTCACCCGGTGACTAGCGTCAGGAATGGAGCTTTAACGTTTGCATGAGCGACGTTTCCAACTGTGCCAGTGCCTTTATGAGTGAATTCCGACTATGCAGTCCTTGACGAAAGTTGTATTTTTGCCTCGTATCACAGCACAGAATCGTTGGGCATGGTTAAGTAGTGCAAACTGAACTATGTTCAGAAGTTGAAATTTGAACCCCCTCCCCTCGCTACTGAACCACGCTCAGCGATTCAGATTTTGAGCTGAAAATTTAAGTTTAAGTCTAAGCTTTAGAAAGCATTTAATGAGACACAAAAAATAACGGTGTAAAATAGTTGTTCGTTACTCCAAAGTCTAAAGCGCCCTCTATCGGAATTTTTTGAAATTTTTCTTTAAAATTTATTTTCAAGAAAATACTGACATAAAGAATAATTTTAGCAAAACGCGGCAGTAGTTAGAGCCTAATCTACGACACAAAGATCGGGAATAACTGATTTTTGTTCTGGGGGGAGAAGGGTTTCAAATTTCAAATTTCAGTTTACGCTACTTTACTACTCGTTAGGACTCAGATTTTTAGATCAAAATTTAAGTTTAAGTCTAAGCTTTAGAAATCATTTAAAGAAATACAAAAAAATAACGTTAAAAAATAGTTGTTTGTTACTCCAAAGTCTAAAGCGCCCCCTATCGGCATTTTTTGAAATTGAACTTTAAAATTTTATTTCAAGAAAATACTGGCATAAAGAAAATTTTTTGCAAAAACCGCAAACGAATCGACTAATTTTTCCATTTTTTATAATCATTTGAAATTTCGGACCCTAAACTTTAATGCCCCCTATCTCCTTGGGAATACGTCTGGGACCCTTAGTCTCCTATTTAATATTATTTGTCTTTAAGTGTACTATAATCCCTTAAAGTTCTGCCCATCTTTTATGAATCACCCTGTATATTCTGATTTATAAGTTAAACAGTTTATCTGAGTTTTATTTATTTATTGAAATTTCTTTGTAAGTTTTTTTAAATTATGAAACTTATGATGTTAATTAAGTTTATCATCGATTAAAACTATAGCGTTGTTTTTAGTTTCTACGCTACATTTTCCAACCTTGAGAAATTTGGAATATTTATTTATCCTAATTACATTTAATTTTCAGCTGTGTTTTAATTTGTAAATATTACATCAGAAGAACTATGTTCCACTAAAATAATCATATTAAAGAACACATAATTTTTGCTTGTTAATTATAGATTTAATAAAAAAACACAGAAGTAAATTGCAAAAGGACTCAAATAGGCTGATTTAAAATAACCTTAGACTAAAAATTCTAAAGAAAATTTTTATTAAAGTGTACATTTTTCCATTGCAGTGTTGCCCATTATTACAGAATTTATATGACCTAAAACATATGGTTGTACGTATATAAAAAATTGAACAGTTGTGTCATAATGAATATTCAAAATCAAACGTATTAACCCCCCCTACATAAATATACCCCGCTGGGTGAGTTTTATATACGTAACACAAAAATGTAATTGCCAAATAAATTTTATGAGCATTAATTTTGAAAATTTTAAGAGTCAATTGATATTTAGATATAATCACAGTATTTCTTATATTATTTTTTACTATGGCTGATAAATAAAAATACTCATTAGTTTGATATCTAAAATTTTAATTAGAATATCTGAAATTTTCATTTATGAAAACATGAGTCATTTCATTAATGTTAAAATATATTTGTATTTTTTAAAAAAAAGACACAAATTTCTAAATATATTTTAAATTCAAAAGATGTTATTTTAATGACTCAACAGCCTTTTTGATAATTTTGATAATTTTTTAAGGTAAATTTTTTGTAATGATGAATATTGTTAAAAAGAAAAAAATTCAACATATAATATAGGTGATTTATGTAGTATATATAAACAAATCAGCTAAACTTTTTGCAGATAATATGTGTATGTGTGTGTGTGTGGGGGGGGGAAGATGAAGATTGCATACCTTTTTCTATTTTTTATAGTATTTAAAATTTTACTTTTATAACTGCATGGAACACAGTACCTTAAGTATAATTGACTTTGTATCTTGAGTCTGAACTCTGAAAATAAAAAGTGTTGAGATTGCAAGTTTACCAACTATAATTATTCCATCTGACTAGTCTAAAATCTATCATTAATTATTTCTTTTCCTTTATCTTAATTTTTAATTGCATGTTTTGAATAATATCTACACTGTAAAAAATGTCAGATGTTTCTGAATATACAGAAATGTACTGTAATCAAAAACAAAAATATACAGTAACCTCATCTAACTCACCTAAGGTTTCGAAAACCGTTCCTTTACCTTTAAAAATCCCAGAAAAATATTTGTTTTCGATATTTAAAGAAGAATTTATAAAAATTAATTTTTATTAGCTGCCCGTCATTTTCGGAAACGTTTCTAAGTAGCTTTTACAGTAAAATAATCACTTTTCTCAAATCAAAATATCACTTTTTTGGATGCTACCAACTTATATGAAAATATTTTAATATTTAGAGAAAATGTTTAATAGTCAAACATACAATATTAACAGTATTAACATTAACTAGCAGGGGAGACCGAGCTTAGCTCGGTCAAAATTAACTTTCTGTTCAACTCGATATAGTATTTTCACTGTATCATTCACTCTGCATTATTACTGTAAAACATGTTTATAATAGTATTATTTAGAAAAGCAATCAATAAGAAAACTATGTTTTTATGCGCATATTTATAAATTTTATTTTATTTTAAATTTTACAACGAAAGGACATCGATCTAAATCACTTTATTAGCTCGACTCTGATTGGCTTAACCATGCATCTCGAATCCTCTTAAGAATGTATAAAAAAATTCTTTACATTCTGAAAGACAATATTTTTTGCTAGATATAGCCAAATTTGGAGGCATTCTTTCATTTGGCTCCAAATACGTGTTTTGGTTTTCGTAATTTTTATAACCGATTTTTTGGCCATATGTCGCCAATATTTTGTCAAATATCACCAAGTTATTGGCTTTTGCCATATTCTCGTGACCCTGATCCGTATTACCCAAAATGAGCCACTAATCAAATTTGATCAAGCATGTGACATAGCTCAATCGTCTTCAGGTAATCAAAAACAGTAGAATATAAAATTGAATCAAAATCGTTTAAGCCATTTTTTAGGTAAAATTAGCTTGGCAGCATTCAGCAATGAAGCGAAATGATCCACTAATATAATTTTGTTTAACATGCGACTCAGCCCAATAGTGTTCTCGTGATAAAAAACGTTTTGTTTCAAAATTTAGGTAAAATTGATTGAGTCGTCGTTATATATAATTAGAATGACCCTAGCTCATTAAGACCCAAAATGACCCACTAATAGATTTTTCGCGAGCATGTGTCCAAGCCAAATGGTTTTCTCTTGCTCAAAAACGATATAATACAAAGTATAGTCAAAATGGTGAGTACCATTTTCTATATAAAATTAGCATGACCCATCATGACCAACAAATGACCCTTATAATCGAAGTATCACGAACGTGTGGCCTAGCTCTTTAGTTTTAGCATGCCGAAACACATTAGATACAAAATTTAGATAAAATCGATTGAGCCGTTTTTTGGATATAGTTAGTTTGACCCTGACCCCTTATAATCCAAAATGACCCATTGATCGAATTTTTTCAAAAATCTGTCCTAACCCAATGATTTTCTTGTGACCGAAAACGATAAAATACAGAATTTAATCAAAATTGCGCGAAACGTTGTCTAGATAAAATTAGAATGACCCAAAAGTGGCCCACTAATCGAAATTTCTCGAACATGTGACCTACCCCAATGATTTTCTCATGCCAAAAATATGTTGTATACAAAATTTCGTTAAAATCGACCCACCCATTCTTTAGATATAGCTTGACCTTGACCCATTAAGACCACAAATGACCCTTATAATCGAAAGCTCTCGAATATGTGACTTAGTCCATTAGTTTTCTCGTTTCTAAAAATTGTTACATACAGAATTTTGTTAAAATTGATCCTGCCGTTCTTTAATTATACATAGCTTGACCCAGACCCTTTATGATCCAAAATGACCCATTAATCGAAATTTTTCGAACATGTAACCTAGTCCAATGATTTTATCGTGCCAAAAAATGTTGCATACAAAATTTCATTAAAATCGATCCACCTGCTCTTTAGATATAGTTTGACCATGACCCATTATGACTCATCATGACCCACAAATGACCCTCATAGTCGAAATCTCTCAAACATGTGATTTAGCCCATTAGTTTTCTCATGTCAAAAAACTGTCACATACAAAATTTCGTTATAATCCATCACGCCGTTCTTTAAATAGAAATAGCTTGACCCAGACTCTTAATGACCCAAAATGACCCATTAATCGAAATTTTTCGAACATGTAACCTAGTCCAATGATTTTATCGTGCCAAAAAAATGTTGCATATAAAATTTCGTTAAAATCGATCCACCTGTTCTTTAGATATAGGTTGACCATGACCCATTATGACCCATCATGACCCACAAATGACCCTCATAGTCGAAATCTCTCAAACATGTGATTTAGCCCATTAGTTTTCTCATGTCAAAAAACTGTTAGATACAAAATTTTGTTATAATCCATCACGCCGTTCTTTAAATATAAATAGCTTGACCCAGACTCTTAATGACCCAATATGACCCAATGAAATTTTTTCTCGAACATGTAACCTAGCCCAATGTTTTTCTCGTGCCCGAACACCATAGAATGCAATTTTTAGTCAAAATTGCGTGAGAAAATCGCTAGATAAAAATAGCATGACCCACAATGACCCCAAAAATGACCCACTTACCGAATTTTCTCGAACATGTTACCTAACCCAATGGTCTTCTTGTAATCCAAAACGATACAATATAAAATTTGGTCAAAATCGTTAGAGCCGTTTTTTAGATAAAAATGGCTTGACCCATAATGACCCAAAATTGACCCACTAATCGAGATTTTTCGAACATGTGACGGAGCTCAATTGTTTTCTCGTGCCAAAAAACGATTGGGTAGAAAATTTCCTTAAAATCGATCCAGCCGTTCTCTAGATATAAATAGCTTGATCTTGACCCATTATGACCCAAAACGACCCAATAATCGAATTTTCTCGAACATGTGACCTAGTCCAATGGTCTTCTCGTGCCCGAAAATGGTAAAATCCAAATTTTTGCGAAAATCGTTAGAGCCGTTTTTGAGATAAAATTTACCCACACACACACACACACACAATTTTTGCTCGCATTATAGTATAAGATATGAAAATTAACATTATTTTGCTACAATTGCATGCACAAAATCAGTTATACAGCTGAATATGTCTACTTGAGAATTGAAAGAATCCGAGAAAGGGATATTTTGATTTGTGAAAAGTGATTATTGTACTGTAAAAGCTACTTAGAAACGTTTCCGAAATGGACGGGCAGCTAATAAAAATTAATTTTTATAATTTCTTCTTTAGAATTTGAAAACAAGTAGTTTTCTGGGATTTTTAAAGGTAAATGAACGGTTTTCAAAACCTTAGGTGAGTTAGATGAGGTTACTGTATATTTTCGTTTTTGTTTACAGTACCTTTTTGTATATTCAGAAACATCTGACATTTTTTACAGTGTAAATGAGGGGAAAATGTAAAAATAAGAAGCAAGGAAGAATATAGAAAATAAAACAGCAATTTTTATGTGTATATTTAGAGGAAAGTGGGGAAGAATGGGACACTTTTTGCAAACATAATAAAATCAACTTTATTTGACACAAATACAAAAATTTTGATTTATAGAATACAAAATGAAACAGTTTCTAATGTTCTTGAACAACATAGAAACATAATTTGAAGAATCAATTTTATGATTAAAGAAATTGTAAATTTCAAAATGTGTCCATACTTCCCCATTGACAGAGAAGTAATATTTGTACTACGATGGTTGATGAGGAATATCAAAAACTAATGTCTTAAATGGCTGTATGCTGAATTTTAGATCCATAGCTGCTATAGTAACATAGTTTTAAAGGGAGGAGTAAAGTTCTAAAAACCTATTTATAGGGAGTTTTTAAGAAGAGGGGATGAGAATTATAGGCTGATTTGGAACTTATAAGGCTACATTTGTGATAGTGGATGAGATGTGGGTACATCACTATGATCCCAAGTCCAAACGACAGTACTTTTATCTCATCCACTGTCACAAATCTAGCCCCCATAAGCTAAAATGCAGGCTTTCATTTACACCCCATCCCCATTTTACTCTTTTATACAAAACCATATGAATATTGCAGCTACGGTTCTGAAACTAAGCATAAAATCAACTAAGACATTAGACTTCGATATTATACATCAACCCATTACAGTACAGATATTCTATATACACAAGAATGTGTTTTATTCTATATACACAATAGTTATTGAACCTCCATTGAATATGCGTATTTTACATATTACGCAAAGAACGGTGTAAGTTACAATAACACAATAATGTGTGTTTTTTGCATAATACACAATTATACATGTAATCAGAGAAGATTGCACAAATAAATGAGTAAGAATATTTCACAGATATATGTGTATTCGTGCGCAATTTGCACATTAATCTGGGTATTTCATGAGTGATCATAATAACTTTTACACACTTAGTGTTATCATCAAATTACACACTGAAATGCGTATTTTGAAATTTACACATTAGGCGTGTATTTTGGCAATTTACACACAAATTTACACATATAAACAAATCGTTTTTGTATCATTGATTTACACATTTTTGTGTGTAAATTTATACTTTTATTTTTTAGAGTGTATATAGATACACATTCAATTAAAAAAAGTATGCAATCCTGTCAGCCCCTTGTAATCTTTAAATTGTAATGATTGTCAGAAATTTATAAGTACATTAATTTACTATAACCTTGCAATTAAAGGATTGATCGACCTTTTATACTAATATCATACTCTAATATTTCTTATTATTAATTTCATATTTCATAGATTGCAATTTCTAAATGACATTAAAATACCTTGACAACTAAACCAAAATGTTGAGATTGCTGGGCTTTTCTGCATCGTCATTTGTCAGTCTATTAATGGTACACAAAATGGTAGGCAAAACCATTAAAAACAATAATTTCGGACTAAAGAGTTTTGTTTACCTTAAAGAGTAAAATTTTGCAGCACTATCATATGTAAGATTTAAAATTAAAAGATTTTAGGATCCTCCAACCACTAAAGTGTCAGAAATATGAAGTGAATAAGGATGAATTTCCATAATCAGTATATCAAATTGCACATAATGTATATATTGACCAAACCTTCATTATGTAAGATAAACTTTTCTTTCACCTTTCTATTTTTTTCTGGATGGTAGCTATGAGAAATTTTATTCTTAATATTGTTAAGATAGTCTTCCTTAAACAGAAAATTTTAAGAATAGTATAGAATTTAATTAAGAATATCTCCTACAACCCAAGATTTTTCCATTTTGAAAAACAAATTTTAGAATTTGCAATACTACAAGAAATTATTTTCTCAAAGTTCACAACTTAGTACTTGTAAATAAAAGGACAACAATACTTCCTCCCCTTTTTTTAATTCAATAAATTTTCTGGTTACTATTATTGTCTGAGCGAAGCGAAGTCTTTATACTCAGAGATACGTAACGATATTAAAAGTCAAAAAAATTCTTTCGTCAAGCAAATCTCAAAAAGTACTTGTCGGATTTTGATTCTGTTTGTACCAATAGGTACCTATAAAGGTAATCTGGTGAATGCACCTACTTTTAAAAATTAATTCCAAATAGTTTAAAAGTTATATTTAAAAAACTGATAAAAAAAGCTCAATTTATTTGCATACGTCACAGAAATTTGGTGCGCGTGATTTTTACCAGCTGGATATTTTCGTAGATAACCGAATCAGTACATGGAGTAAATAGTAATCATTTACGCACTCAGAAATATTGAATGCAATAAAACATTTTAAAATTTAATCATGCAGGAAAATAAAACTTTTTTTATTATATTAAAAGATGTCATAAAAACTTTGATTTTGAGATTTTGTGATAATCTCTTAATAGCATTTTTTGATCGCTAAAAGAATGTTTTATATATTTCGCGTATAAAAATTAGAAACAATTACGTTTTTAAATAAAAAGTTTCTTTTATGACATTATTTTCCCTTTATATTTATTTTTATTGCATGTTTTCTTTTAACTTATATTTTGTTTGTGTGTGGAAGTTAATTCTGGTCACTAATTTTTCGGCACGGATACCACAAGCGCATCAGATTTGGCGCAATTTTTTTCAAAGCCCATTTGGCGAAAACTCCGTTTTCAAATAACGCTTACATACACATTTTTAAATTATTTTCTATTTTCAAAAAGAATTTACAGTAAGTAAAATAATAATAATAATTAATAACTATAAAAAGAAATATGGTACTTCTAGGTTATCCCGTCGACCAATTTCGCCAAATTATACAAACCGCCAAACTAATAGCCAAATTATACATGTTGACATAATTTTTATTTTAAATAACAAAAAAACAAATAATTAGTAGAATATTAATAAAAATATTAATAAAAAGTCGAAATAAAAATCATTTAATGACATTTTAAACACATGAATCGCATTTAATGTCATTGAATGTGACATTCACGATCATTCATTATTGGCATTTAATCTTATAGTTTGGCGATAAATTTTTGGTCGACGGGATAACCTAGAAGTACCAGAAATATTTTATATAATTAATTAAAAAAAGTAAATGAAAGTAAATAAACATTTTATGAGTAAATAAACAAATAATAAATAAATAAAGCCGGGTTACCATCTGAGGTAAAATAATGCTATTTTGACGCCCATTATGTACCCTGGTGCATATGTGACATCTTTTCCCATTTTGCATCCATTTCCTGTTGGCATACAACTTTAAATTTGGAATATGTATGCATACCTGGGAGCAATACTGGAATTAGACATTCAATTTTTTTTTAATTCGATTCAAAAAGGGGCAATGGGGGCTATTTTTTAACACTTTGCGGCGCAGGGCAAATTCATTGCTTAAGTATCGAAATTAATGACTGACACCGAAATTTGAAAACAACTTTATTTGTAAATAAGAAAACGCTATATTTCGCGCATTCAGTAAACCGTAATTTTTTGAAACAAAATTCCGGTGCCAATGTGGCGTTTAGGAATTAAAATTAAGTGGTATATCTATGAAACCACCGCGCCGCAAGGGGTTAAAGATTTATACAATTTATACTGCATAAAGGAGCCACTTACCTATTTTTATATACAAGAAGAAGTAAGTGGTATGTAAAAACGATTATAGTATACATAAATAAAATACTTGAGATAATATACTAGAGATATAAGCACCGGGTTTGGCGAGATTTTTTATGCCAATTAGGCGAAAACATCGTTTTGATTACCAGATACATATAGCATGCTATAATAACACGTTATTTATTTATTTCAAAATGAAAAAAAAAAGAATAAACGAAACATTTTCTGTTATTAAAAAAAAGAAATAACAATCAATAAATGATAATATTTTTAGAACAAACAATTTATTATAACATTTATATGATAACCAGCATGTTATGCAACTGAACGCCATTTTGGCACCAATTATGTACCTCGGTGTGTATAGGGCATATATGTGCCATATTTATTTGTAAAACTGAGCATGAACGTTTACCAAGTGTGTTTTCATAGTCGCTTATATCTTTTTGCAACATAGTGCACCTTTCGAAGCCAAAACTGCACAAAAGAAAAAAAAACAATATTTGCAGTATTTTTTTTAATGTAATGCACATTTCGTAATCAGTAGGTTCGATAATCAGACCTCGTTTTTTGTTGCTTTAAAAGATGATTTTCATACGACGTCTTTTTTGGATTCGTCGTTTTTCCATATTTGATAGTATGCGTCTACTCGTTTTGTAACTTTTTTTGTAACTTTCTTCTTTATTAACAGCGACATTTGGATTTCCTATTTAAATAAAAATTCTTCTAAATACAAAGAATTTTGTTAAAATAAATAAATAAATGAAATGCGGACATCTGTTGCTCAAAGCACAAAAATTTTCCTATTGAGTTACTAAAAATCAGTAAAAATATAATTTTTATGATAATAAAAAGGTGACTTATGTAATAACAGAGTCATATATTATGTACGTTATGGATTAAGTATGAACATTTCTTCACCATTTATAAATAATAATAATAATAAAATAAAATGCGGACAGACCAAAGTCTATATTTGACTGAAAACCACAACCATTTTCTAAATGCTTTAAAAAATGGCCAATGAAAAGTGATATTTCAAAAGTATTATGAAATTAGTTAAAAACCATTTATTTTAAACTAAATGAATAAAAGATTTATATTTTTAATGAAATAAATGAAATTTGAAAAAATATTGGAAATTTATCACCATAGATGTATCAATATTACAATCAGCACCTTGTATGCAAAATGGAACAATTAGGAATACTTTTTGTACCCGAAAAATGGTCGTTTTTTTTTTTTTTTTTTTTTTTTTTTTTTTTTTTTTTTTTTAGGTTAAAAAGTAGATTACGAAATATTCCTATACAGAGATGCCAAGCCCCCGCTTATTGCACAGCATAATTTTCTTATAGGAAAAGTTATCTTTTAAATCCGCAGAATGTTCCAATTTAATAAAACATTTTCTGTATTAAAATACCGGTATCCGAAATGCCTGAGACTTGGCAGCTCTGCCTATAACATTTTAATTAATCACGGTAATTTTTTAAATCAGATTCAAATTTAGTGAAGACAATGTTTTTTGGCCAAAAGCAGCTTTTTTCCACATGTGTAACTACGATACAACTTCTTGATGCTGAAATAAAATATTTTGACTTATGCTATTATTGCTTCCACTTATTTATTTATTTGAATTTTAAATAAGATGACTCAAAATCGTGTTTTTTAAATGTACTGAAAAAATACATTTCGAGAGAGGCGAAAAGAACAATATTTGGCGATTTATTACCAGCGTTTGGCTAAGTGTCTTACTACCTTGTATTTAATACTCTTCACAATACTTCGCTGTTATATGGACTTAGGCTCTTTTATAAAAAGTTTGACATAATTCGGGCTTAAGAAAGTGAGTTATTTACTGAATAATACAAATAAATGAAAAATGAATACTAAGAAATACTAATAAAAGAAAAATGAAGCATTATATTGATCTATGTATATTTAAAAATGCATCTGCTAGCACTAATTAGATAATTTATGTGTATATAATAGGAGATAAATAGCTTTTGATTCTGTATTTCTATGCTATAAAGCATTAACGTTTATGTGTTTTTCGTAATCATTGGGAGTACCTAGCCGATTTAAAAAATAATGTGGGCAAAAAATGTTGGTAACCATCTTTGCTGCAAAATATACTATATTTTGCGTAGGAACAATTATCACCATCAATGCAGGAGCAAAAAAAGTTCTAAAATTGAGAATTCTTTGATGTTGATATAACTAAAAATTTAAAATCTTTTTTTTTTTTTTGGGTGGCAGCTTTTAAAATATAATATTCTCGTTATGAACGATTTCTAAAACATTCGACAATTTAATTTCACAAATTAAACATTTTTTTTCTAGAAAAGGTTTTAAAACCAATTTATTGAGAATATTGCCATTTCTAGGGTACTGTTGGGGTCAGAAACTATAAACTTTGGCATCACAGTAACTTATAAGATGTAAGTGCTCGTTTAGGACAAATTTTTAAAAAAGGATTCCTTAACTCTTATTGACAACCTCATTGCATCCGTGGGAAACAGATGTTCAACATTATAAACTATTCGGACGGATTTCACACCATATAAAATACACTGCATTCTCTTCAAACATAATAGTTTATGTTATTTATAATTTTTCATATCGGTGCGAAGCTTCTGTTTATGCTCATGACATCATTTCAAAGAGATATATTTCCAATATAGGAAAATTTGGTGTTTTATTTTCTGTATTACTTTTAACATTTTGCATATTTCCAATTTTATATCCATGCATGGTTTGCTTTTCTTTTATAAAAATAGTATATGCAACTTTATATATAAGATTTTGTAATTCTATGATTCAATATGCTTATTTTCATCATATTTTATCACAATGAATGACCAATTAAAGGTAACATCTCATTTTCTTTACTTATCACAAGTTATTAAATGTGTATTCTCAGCAATATCGCTCAGACTAATCCCTCTGAGGGAAGTCCTAGTTATTTCTGTATGTCTACTTTTAAAAATATGTAGATTGTTTTAATTATAAGAGTAGGATTTATTAGATCAAAATAAGCAGTGCAGTTATATATTCAAAACTTTCATACAATTTTATTAATGTCACAGCTATCACGTACATATTCGAAATCTGAATCTTGCAGCTAACTAAAAAAATGAACAAGAAAAAAAATGCACCAGAGTCCACTTTTTTATGTAATAAAAACCCAAGTCTTGTGACTGTTATCAACAGTTTCGAGTTCACCACTTCGCTTTTTATATGCCAGGTAGCCATTTTGGTATTTGGCGCCGGTAATAAATCGCCAAATATTGTTCCATTTCCATAATTTCATCTATATTGTAATAGTTCCAAGTCATGTGGCTGTCTCAAACAATTACACCTTCATATTCAAAGTGGCCACAGTCAATAAATTTTTCATTTTTTATAATACTACATAAATGTTGCCATGATCACAAAGAATTCTTGGTACTTTAATATTAGCCGAGTAAAGACCTCGCCAATATCCTTTTTTAACTTGCCATTTAGCATTTTTTATTTTCGCGTGGAGAATTAAAACGATGCTTTGATGATAAAATTGTCATGGTTTATGATATTATTTTTTATTTTTCTTTACTTTTATTTAAAGAAATAAGTAAAAGTCATGAATGTTAAATGTTTCAAATTTAAATTAAAATTGTACATTTTAAATAAAATGAGTGAAAATGTTTATATTTTAGATGAATGTAATGAAATACAAAATAATGCCAATGGGAATAAGATTTAGAGATTTACCCCTTCCATCCAGCTGACAAATATCTATAATTCTTGATTTAGCTATTAGAACATTCTGATTTGATGAAAGAACAGGTAAATTATCAATAAAGGCAACATCATACAATGCTTAGCATTACATTTAAGGGAGACCAAACATCTTCTAATTTATTTTTTGTTAAATTCAAGTATAGACTAAATCTTAGTTCCACTTTTAAATAAAACTAAATGGTGAATTTCAGGAATCAAATCAGAGATAAAATTTATAAAGAATTCTAACTCGCTTCAAGTTTGAAAATAAAAAAATCTTATCAAGTGTTCAAATTTATTCAACCCCTTAATTCTCGCTTTCATCAATATCATGGACTGAGGTGCTGATTGTTTTTTCTGATGCCTTTCACATTTTTAAGCTGGATATATAATTGCCGAAAACCTTCTGAAAGCATAAAATATTAACTGACATTTGCATATGAAGTAATTTGGATAGTAGTGCTCGGTTTTGTTTTTGGTCACTGTTGTGATGTTAGACTTGATGCTCCATGTTTTGAAATGCACCAAATTATTAATAATTGAATTTTAATGTGTGTATGTTATTTCAAATATTATAGCTAAAAATTTGTAAATATGTGAAAAATAATGATTTTACTTGCTTTAATTTGTATGGTATAAAACAAATATTAAGATATAGAATTCTGGCATGGCGTTTTTTCTACAAATGTAAACTTATTGTATAACATTTCTCTTTTTCTCGCTTTTAAAAAATACTAATTGAATATTTTGATTAGAAATCTTATAATTATTTTGAATTTGCAATTAAAAAATAGATACTTTTTTAAGGGTCTTCCAAATATTACGCAATCCTCAACGGGTTAATAAATATTTTGTTTACTTGATTTTTGTGAATTATCCATTTCTTCATTGCAATATTTAGAAAATAAAAAGTATGTACATGTAAAAAAGTATAAACATGTAAATACATTAAAAAATTAAAAAAAAAAATTATATGCAGAGAAAAATATTTTAAAAATTTATTAACGTCATTCCAAAACATATACATAACAACAAAGCCTTCAATTCTGTTGTTAAAATATGTTAAAGTGAAGTAACTCTTTTTAAATAAAAGTTATTATTATAGCTGAAGCAAAGTTGGAATATCCAACCATCATCCATACTGTAGATGTTAATTATACCAACATACAAAATGTTGGCTAGTGTGGGCCTTTTTATTGAGGCGATGTGGTAATTTTTTTTAAATCTCTAATGCCATTAACAGTAAGGGGACTGGTGTCCTGCAAAACAGAAACCTTTCCTTTAAGTAGGATCAAACTGCTTATCATCTGACCCATTGTTCATTTCCCCCCTTTCTATTCTGACTAAACCGCAGAAAGCAGAAATACGAAAGAATTCCTCGAATTCATTTGACTGAATAAAAACAAGCATGTGCCGGAAGGCTTAAAGCTGCCACAGTCTTGTGTTCACCTAAAATATAGATGAAAATAATAAATCATATATCAAGTATTGATTAGTTTTAAAAAGTTGTATGCATTGGCATTCTTGATGTATGTAATGGTGCGTTACATATGATCTTTCACAGCCTGATTTGATGCGGAATGTGAAAAACAGACCTGACGCATAGTCAAAAGGACTCAAGCTTTTGCTCGGATTTTACGATAACAAACAATACCTACTTTGACTTTTGACCAGTAAAATATTAATATTTAATTCACCATTATTGATTTTAATAAAATTGCACGCGTTTATTATTGCTATTAAGATGTGATAACCAGTTATTTTTTCCTTAATTCCCGGATGAAATAGTTTTCGAAAAGAAAATTATCATAGTTTTGAAAAGTTGCATGGGTCGGCATTCTTGATGTATGTAATAGTTGGTTGCATATTGATATTTTACTGATTTGATGCAGAATGCCCTTGAAATTAAAATAGAACTGACGGATGCTCAAAGAGGCTTTTAGTTTTGTTCAGGTTTTACGATAACAAACAATACCTAGATTAATTTTAAACACGATTATTCAATCGGTAAATTAATTATAACACTTGTAATTTTGTTTCCATTATTTTGGGTGAAAAAAGTCCGGGGTAGGATTCGAACCAGGGATGTATTGGCTAAATCAGCCAATACATCTGTGGTTCGAATCCTAGCTCGGACTTTTTTCACCCCCCCCCCCTCAAAAAAAAAAAAAAAAAAAAAAAAAAAATTGAAAAAAAATTACAACTGTTTATAATTAATTTACCGATTGAATAATCGTGTTTAAAATTAATCTAATGCAATTTCGTATTCAGCGATTTTCTGCAGTTCAATATATTGACCTTCGATTTATTCTGTTGAGCTCATTCAGAGTATCAGACCAGATTAAGGTATCGTTGAGGTTATTTGGGTGAAATGGTTCTCCAGTGTTCGTGTCCGGGATGGCTCAGTTGGAAGAGCATTGGCGGCTACAGCCAATACATCCCTGGTTCGAATCCTGGCCCGGACTTTTTTCACCCTCCCCCCCAAAAAAATGAAAAAAAAGTACAAACAATACCTATTTTCACTTTCGAATATTATTTGACCCCTTTAAAGTTCAGAGAAATTTTTGATGAAATAAGTCTTTTTGGTGATACCCTCATATGGCGATACCGGCTAAAGCTGGTTTCGCTGTAAAAAAAGGGACATTGCACTTTGATTCCGATCTCGAATTACTTTAACAATTTTTTTAATTCATCTCCGAATGAAAGAGTTAATCACGTGTAAAAATTTCAAATTTTGAAATTTAATATCCCTGTTCTTTTTTGTAGTTCAAAAGTAAACTTTTTGTGTTTTATCTTTTATGACATGTGTAAACTTTTACTAAATACAACATAGGTACCGGCGCACCGTATAAAATGTTAGATTTTGTAATTTTTATAAAATTAATTTTTAGATTTTAAAAACGCCCCAACATGAACATTAATCTCATTTGAATAATTTTTGCAATTAAAACTGTATGCCTACGACCAACAGTTGAGAAATTAAAGGTCGGCAATAGATAACGTATTGCACCCAGTATATGTTTTTAATTAATTTGCCATTATTTTCTATTATTTTAACAAGAAAATGATAATAATAAAAAAAAGAAGTTTAGTTAATAATTATAGAAGAAAACAACTTACATCATAAAAAAAGAAAATAAAAGTAAATAAACAGTAAACAACTATAGCTTTGTTACTATGTAAGGCATAAAATTGCCATTTTATTCCAATCGCGTCAATGTGGAGCGTACATGACATCTGTGGCCAGTTTTAATTTAAAGTTTTATATATTAAATAAAATGAATAAATGAATGAAAGGATTCTATTTGGTATTACTTGATTAATTTTTAGACTAAAAAACTATCGTGAAACTATAATTATTACCAGTAATGGATGATTGTAAACGTCACATTCACTTTACATTAAACACGATACATGTTTGTTACGACATTAAAAGATTTTTAATTCGACATTTTATTTTTATTTTTATTAGTTTTTACTAATTTATTTTTTTCATCGTTGTTTAAAAAATATATAATATCGATTTTTGTAATTTGGCGAAATTGATTGAGATGATAACCAAGTATTACCTGATATTTTAATTAAAATTAATGAAATGTGAAAACTTGCAACAGTAACAATGTTTGGCGATTTATCGCCTAAGTCCGGCTAATGTAATATTATATTATTGTAGTATAATTATGCTATAATTATCAGAGTTATATTGAAGTCTTTCTTTCTCTAACAGAATCTTCTAATTTGGCGAAGAATGTAACAACATATTAAATTATGAATAAAAGTAACATCATGAAATGCTTTAGAGTTATGCTTAAAAACGAGTAAACTGGTCGCCAAGGACCGGTAGGTCTATTAATAATAATTAATAAAAAGATAAAACTTTTATAGTATGTCTATCATATATGTATTTTAATTCATAAATATCTATTCCGTAAAGCACAATTAGTGTTTTAGTAATAACAATAATAATAAAAACAATATATGTATAAAAATTCAACTAATAAAAATCCGAATTTGGTTTGATCATTAAAAATTTGCAGCAAACTAAGTATTCACTGAGAACAAAAAACATGAGATAACAACAAATGGGATGCATTTATATATTAACTACGCTTTGACAGTATTGATAAATGTTTAAAATCGTTTAACATTGCTACATTTCAACACAGAATATTTGTTTTGGGTTGCTAGGAGAAAATGCGAATCGTCATTTTTCAATACGTATGTAAATGATAGATAGTTTGTCATTATTTATCCATTTAATTCTACTCAAATACGTAAGATTCAGATTTATTTCATATAAAATAGCTTTTTTGGTCATTTATAAGTATTTTAAATAATTCTTTATGATGTATCTCATAAATAAAACCATTTACAATTCCCCTTTAGTGGCACTTGTGGTTCATTTTTCATATGAAACACGTGTAATGTATTTTATGAAAGAGAATTATTAATTTATTTTGTCGTTAATGGACTGTTCTTAATGATGAAAGTTTAAAATTAAATTTTACTTTACTGCGAATTTTTTATAATTTTTTTAAGCTGAAGGATTTTAGTTACAGGATTTTCTTTATTTGAAAAAGAATATTGTCCAAAAAAAGTTTATAATTGCATTTTTAGTAAATATGTAAAAAAAAAAAAAAATATCTCTACAGGCCTAAAGGTAAAGATAGATTCCGAAGTTAAATACGAATTTTACCAATAAAAACTAAACCAATATTAAAGATAAACCCAGTTTCGTCACTAAAAATCAGCACTAGATACCTAAACAATTTGCGAAAGTCTTAATACACACACACACGTGTATATGGAACCGATTTAAAAATAGCGAAAACAAATCCAAAGAAGGCTAATATTTTAAAATATGCACATATTTCCATAGTCGGGATTTAGTCACGCTTCATTACATTTTTTCAAATATACATGACGTTATTTATTCACCTGGTGACATCTATTATGTTTCCAATATAACGTAATCGCATTTTTAAAATTTGTTAAATTATCTATTGCATTTTCAGTTTTCACAAGAAAATATTGTTAAAGAAAATTTATGACGAAATATACATTTTTTAAAAAAAATCATCAACTAACTATATTATAAACGCAAAACGTATCTGTGGGTAAACGAATACGTCGTTTTGCAAATGACAACACTCTGAAATTTGAAATGAAATTTCGGATTACAATTATTTCCACTGTGGATTTTTAAGCTTCTAAACATCGCATATTTTCAATTTTAAACCATCGAATAGGGAAAAAATGTACTTTTAAGTACAATTTGTATTGAAAACTGTATTAATTTATTTTTGAAAGATTATTTTTTTATAGTTTTTAATACAGTTTTTGTAACTGTGGCAACAGAAGTTCTCCATTTCTATTAAAATTTATGAGAGAAAAAAAGAATACTGTACCTTTACGTTTCCATTTTTTCATAAAAAGAAAAAAAAAATTAAATTAAAGTACGTACGTGCGATATAAAGAATATCATCTGCAACAAACCTTGGTGTTTTTACTTCGTTTTAAATTATCAATTAAAAATTTTTAATCATTTACAAACTTACTGTACAATCGATACAACACTTTCTATTCACAAAAATATATTAAAAAAAATATTTGTGTGAGTTATTTTCTCTACTTTTATTTAATTGATATCTGAAAGGATGCAAATCTGTATGTAAAATCCTTTTCCGAGTTTTGAAGAAATGTAAACGAATGGTTTCCAGTAAAATAAGGAACTATTATAAAAAAAACAAAAACAAATGAAGGCATATGAATTTTTAGATATTCAATTTCCTTCTTAAATGACGACATCACATTTTTACTGGGTTTAAGTTATCATATGTATACTTCAGCGCCTAATGCCAGCTTCAGCGCCTTTCTATACTATTCTATAGACGTTCTTTAAGAACAGATCGTAACACAGGAATGTTTTAGCGGATACAAATGACTTCATTTTATTATGAAAAAGTGTGTACTTTAATTTAAAAGGTAAGGTATGTTTCGTAGAAGGGTGTCATTTTGACCCCAGCTGCTTTGAAATACCTTAATGGTGAAATTACTCCACTTTCGAAAATAACGTAATCAAAATCACGCACTGGTAAAATGCAATGCTTTTCAAAATAATTATTGTCTATATAGAAGAGCCGTAATATACAGTGTGCATTGTGTGTTTGGAAGTCTTTGTCCAAATATAGTAGTTTGTATTACAGAATTTTATTATCCCTAATGGATGAATTGACTTAGAAAACTTAGACAAACAAATAAAGAAGACATTGAAGATATTTCAAGTTCTACATTATGCAAATCGCCATTTTACTTTATGTGATGCCACATTAATATTTTCATTACACTTAAAATATTATAAACAATGTAGTGTATGTTTCCAGCTAATAGCAATCGAGACTTCAATTTTTGAAATAAAATTATTTTAAAATGATCAAATTAAAGTATGATTTTTTTTAAAGTTCATTACTTATATGAGAGGTTCATATGTAAATTTTGGGAAGCTGATAATGATATTGGATTTAGATTTCATGGGGAAAAACTTCTATGACAGAATCAAAGTGGAAAAAAAAACTTACTGTTCTTCATTTTGGAATGTCAAGCATAAGAACCTTAATTGATAAAGTTATCATTAGAACAGATCCTTATTATGTTTTAACAATTGCATGCACGATTAAAATTTATTTTTAATAATTTCTACAAATGAGTTTTATAGAAATAGTATTTTTTTAACTGTGGGTTAAATGCCATTTATTTAAGAGTTTGAGAGATCAATTTAAGGTGCATTTTGTATTTTAACTATTTTTTGAAGGTTTATTATAAATCATGGAAACAGTTTCTTCTTAAACATTTTTTAACGTCAAAATTCGGGAGGTTCTACCTTGTTTATTTTACTTCCATATAATTTTATTGTGACTTTTTTGGCATCTGCTATAACATATTAATTTTTTCCTGCCATATTTCTGTAAGAGCCGGTTTTATCAGAGCGATATGAAGATGGTATTCAAAATTTTAAACCTTTCCCATTTCCACTACTTTGGACCTATTTTATCCGTTTGCAATCCCCACTGATACATTAACCTTTTGGCAAGTTTGAAGACGATCTGTGCTTAATTGCGATTTTTACCGTGTGGATAAAATTTAGTAAACATATATATATTTATGAGTGTGTGTGTGTGTGTGTGTGTTTTAGATAGGGTTTGTTTTGGGTTACTGGGGTCATTTTTCGTCATAGCATCGTAACGATTGGAATAAATAGAATTTCTTACGAAATCAACCTAAAGATAGAGAAATACTTAGAAATGAAATACTATATTTATGCACGTAATGTTGCATTCCCCAAACTTTCAGTGGCGCATAAATCCATTAAATAGACCCGTGATATTATAATTCCAAATGTCGCTAAATACTGAATTTTAGTAAAATATTATAGGCACTTATTATTAACATGAAAGTACGCTCTGTGAAAGAACGT
Organism: Maratus speculifer; assembly: GCA_964019185.1. Taxonomy (NCBI): domain Eukaryota; kingdom Metazoa; phylum Arthropoda; class Arachnida; order Araneae; family Salticidae; genus Maratus; species Maratus speculifer. The sequence continues at coordinate 270,200,624 of OZ025289.1, read as the reverse complement.
GTCTTTCTGCGCTAAAATAAATTTGCAAAGTCAATGTTTCAGAAACTTTAATCCATATTAAGGATAAACGAGTAACATCACTTTTAACAGTGCTTTCAATTATCCTACGTGAAATGGATGTTTAGCAAAATGCATGACAGTGTGTTGAAATTATACTGAAATTTCAGATTTACGTGTAAAAGGCATTAGGATAAGAAATAAATAAAACGGTAAATATCACAAAGTACCAAAATTGCAGTCACCGCAAGAAAATTCCTATTGAATGTTATATGATACAATTTCTTTTGATACATTTTAATAAAAAAAATCCTTACATATATTTTTTAGAGACATTAAATTTCTAATAGCATAAATAAAGGGATTAAAAGACTTTGATTTTCGTATTGTCATTAATCTGTCATTTCTTTCTTTTGTATTGTATACATGTCTTTTTCTTTTTTTTATTTCTAATTCATATTTATAACTTATAAAACATATGTATTAGAAAATAACAAATTCTATATTTTACAAATAATTTTCCATAATTAAATATCATTATCACTGAAATGAATGTCATTTTTCTGGTATGCTTATTTTAATTATTTATCTAGTATAAATATGGCGCTGCAGAGTAATTCTTCTTATTCATGAGATAGTCCAAGTCAGAAGTTGTAGAATCATATCTACCAGCAAGTTTTTTTAGATATTTGTTTGAAAATCATACGGTTAATGTATTTATACATATTTAGTAGACGTTTATTACGTTATTTTCCTGGTTTCCATAAATTAACAAATATAACTGAGCATTACTTGAGATTTGGGCAACTATATTGAAAACATATTCTTTTAAACAAAATTTAAATGTTAGATCTACAAATAATAAAAAAAGAATGTAAAAAATGTTTTAGAAATAAAATTGTCATTATCCTGGCATACATATGCCTAGAAATGGCATATAATTGTATAAAAATTAACTTATTATTTAAGTTCTTCAAAATTTATCAATTTTATATTGAAAATCCTTTACTCTCTAATAGAAAATAGATATACCGCTTGAACTTTTGAATTGTTTTCAATGAATACTTTTAATATCTTAGAAAATCAAAATACAACTAACTGTTTGTGATATTCATTGAAAAAATGTTTTTAGATCAAATATTTATTTTCTTTACTTCCATAAATAACTTCATTATTGTTTTTATTGTTACATGATTTTTTTAACCCCTTATGTAAGCGAGAGTTGACCACTTATACCTTAGCGGTACGGGGATATTTCCCACAATAATGGTTGTACTGTACGCCAGGATAAAATGCGAAAATGTGCATTGCAGCATTCATCGAGCGTGATTAACATTAAACTTTTCATTCAGACCAAGGCATTCACAAGATACTGACGCGGCATTTATCGTATTTAAAAAAACTTTTTTTAAATGTTTATACTACTTTGTGGTTAACCTAAACCAATCTTCTCTGTCAAAAGCAAATATCTGCAGAATTTTATCTAGAGGATAAAACGGAAAGACCGACAAAACAGGCTTGTTACTTAACGCTTCAAAATCATATCATATGAAATAAGACTTCACAGTACAATAACTAAAGTAAATTCCATTAATGTAAAAAAAGTTTCAATAACACAAAACAAAATAAAATTACAAAACTAATAGTGTGACATAATAAATAACAAAAACAATCGTGTAATATAATAAATGACAAAACTAATGGTGTAAACAGTACCTAGATAAAAAACATAACTAGTATTAGTTTATTAGTATTTAGATAACTTCTTGTGGATACTCCTAATGGATGGTGGGACTACTCTGCGAATGGTTCGTGGCTCGCGCACATGGGTGGCACGATACTGAAAGAATTAACTTGCAATTATGTTTGTGTGTGGCAGACAAATCCTTTAAAAAATCAAAAGCAATGTTACGTTCAGTTGAGGATAGTCCTTGAATAGGATCGATGATTCTTAGACGTGCAGTGTGTGTAAGCGAATTCCTTGTCCATTTTATATATATAAGGCATTTCGGCAAGCTCCATATTAATGCAATGATGCAAGATGTTTGAAATCAGTGCGGGGAATAATATTTCCAGTCATCGAAGCACTTTCTTCAGCCGAACTTAAGAGCGCCTTCTACTCCCATACAGCTTCATTTCCGCCCCTGCTTTCCTGTACGAAATCTATTTCTTTAGGTGCCGTCTACTTCCCTTTTCATTTTTGACGTATATTGATGAATCACCCTGTATAACTGATTTTTTAATTTTCTAAAGTTCTAGAGGTCAACAACTTAAACTCTTTAAACTACTTAACTTCTGAAGTTCTTTTATCTGTATTTACCTTTTAAATAAACGTTTAAAAACATGGTATAAATATATTCATTTTACAAGAATGATTTGGTTGTTTAATTGAATATATATATTTCGCTAGATACTTACTTACTAAAGGCTTTCTAATATCTTATGTAAACAACTGTAGCTCATTATTTTTATCGATATTTATCTCTATTATATATTGTTAATATTAAAATATATATTTTTTGTAATTATTTTATTCAAATAGGGATATTTTCTTTTTGAGTCGTGTAATTGTAAATAATCACTTCTCAGTATTAATTACTCTAAATATCAATTATCTAAAAAAAGAGATGATGTATGAAGAAAGAGTTTTTTAATTAGTTTTTCAATTTCATTATAGTTAATTCATTTCCAAATTCAAACATGCTTCGTTTGTATAAGAATATCTAATATCAATAACCAAATAAATTTATTGATATCAATTTATTCATGAATGAACAAGTAATAAAGCGTATCTGAAATGTGAATTCCACATTGAAATTGTGTCGGGGTACGAAATTTGCAAGAATGATTTGATTGTTTAATTGAATGTGTATATTTCGCTCGATACTTACTTACTGAAAGCCTTTTATTATTTTATGTAAACTACTTGACCTCCAAAAATGGGAAATTTGTAATGTTTCTTGTAATGGTTGTGATTTATCTTATATTGGTCAAACTAAAAAAAAACTCAAATACGCCTAAAAGAACACTCTCGATAAGTCATTAATCAAAAAATTTCCAAATCTTCTGTTGCTAAGTACTCTTGGGATTTAAGACATAGTTTCAATTTTCAAACTGCTAAAATTATCTTTAATGCCAATAGCTTAGTTAGATTTTCTTGAAAATATAGCTATTTACCATAATCGTGATGCTATTGTTAATGATAAATCTGATTCTAAAACGCTCTCTGTAGCTTGGAAAAACCTTTTCAGCACTGCCTTATGATTAGTTTTTTGTATTAATTATGTATATACTTTTTTGAGATATATGTGTGTGTGTTTATAACTATAAACATTTTTTTTTTTTTTTTTTACTTTCTAAATTTATTTTAGCCCTTTTATTTCTAAGTATTTACTTTTAATATAACCTGTTTTTTACTTACATTTATTACTTATTTTTAATATATTTTCCCCTTTGTTACCATATTGTTTTTTCCTTCCCCTTCTTCTTTGCATCCCTCGAACGTTTTGATTATGCTCTTCCATGATTGGCTGTTGCCTTCTACTTTCCTATTGGCGGCTCCTTCAGCTTGCTCCATTTCCCGCTTTTTCATTTCAGTCTCGCTACATTTATAGTAGACGCATTTCTTTTTTGACGAAGAAAGACAAAGTTATTTTGAAAGGCCTTTCGCAATTTAATTTATTTTATGGTGTTTTAAAGAAGTTTTTTCCACTTTAATTGATTAACACCAATTTCAACTTATTAGCTTAAACTATTGTAGTTAATTATTTTTATCGACATTTTTATCTGCTATATATTGTTATTACAAAAAAAAATGTAGTTATATTATTCAAATAAGGATACTGTTTTTTCGAGTCGTGTAAATGTATATAATATTTTCTAACTACTATTTATTTCAAATATCAATTATCTAAAAAAGAAATAAAGTATGAAGAAAGTTTTTTTTATTAGTTTCGTTGTATTCCTTACAAAAATATTTAAAGAATCATGAAGGAAAAATATCTTGTCTTTCATTTCATGTGAATTTCACATTGAAATTGTGTCGTGTTACGAATTTTAAAAGAAAGATTTGGTTGTACATTTGCATATATATATTTCACTAGATAATTACTTATTGGAGGCTTTTTATTATTTTATGTAAACTACTGTGATTCATTATTTTTATCGACATTTTTATCTGTTATGTATTGTTAATATTAATATATATATATATATATATATATTTGTCTTTATTTTATTCAAGTAAGGATATTTTCTGTATAAGTCGTCTAGTTGTAAATAATCATTTCTAACTAATATTTATTTCAAATATCAATTATCTAAAAAAGAAATGAAGTATGAAGATAGAGTTTTTTTTATTAGTTTCGTTGTATTCCTTACAAAAATATTTAATGAATCATGAAAGAAAAAATATCACATGTTTCATTATAATTAATTCATTACCAAATTCAAACATGCTTCGTTTGTATAAGAATAGCCAAATACAAACAACCAAATAAATTTACCTATATCAATTTATTCATGAACGAGCAAGTGATAAAGCGTATCTGAAATGTGAATTCCACCTTGAAATAGTGTCCTTGAAAGAATGATTTGTTTATTTAATTGAATATATATATATATATATATTTTGCTAAATACTTGCTTATTGGAAGCTTTTTATTATTTTATGTAAACTACTATAGTTCATTATTTTTATCGATATTTTTATCATTTACGTATTTTGTTATTAAAAAATTTTTTTGTAATTATATTGTTCAAGTATAGATACTTTAGTCTTGTAAATGTAAATAATCATTTCCAATTATTGTTTAATCCAAATTGCAACTATCTAAAAATGAAAAGAAACATGAAGAATGTTTTTCTTCCTTTTTAGAATTATATTTAATTACAAAAATATTTAATGAATTATGAAAGAAAAGATGGTCTTGTCTTTCATTATTAATCAATTCATTGCCAAGTTCAAACAAGTTACGTATGTACAAGAATATCTAAGACCAACTACCAAATAATTTTATCAATATCAATTTATTCATGAATGATAAATTGATAAAGCGTATTTGTAATGTGAAATCCACATTGAAATTGCGTGGTGGTTTGGAATTTGCTAGAATGGTTCGGTTGTTTAATTGAATATACGCTGTAAAAGAATTCCGTTAAATTTACGGAAAAAAAATTAAATGTACTTGAAAAAAATGTACAACTAATGTTACTGGAGTTTTAGCCGTAAATTTAACGGATTTTATTTTACTGTGTATACTTTTCACTAGATATTTACTTACCGTATGATTTTTATTTTTTCATGCAAACTACTGTAGTTCATTGTTTTTACCGACAATTTTATCTGTTATATTTTGTTATTATTAACCAAATTTACATTTTTGTAGTTACATTATTCAAGAAAAGATATTTCTTTTCGAGTGATGTAAATGTAAAGAATCATTTCTAATTATTATTTAGTCCAAATTACAATTATCTAAAAAAGCAAAGAAGTATGAAGAAAGTTTTCCTTCATTTTTTTGTATTTGGTTGTATTCCTTAAAAAAATATTTAATGAATCAGGAAAGAAATGTCTCCTGTCTTTCATTATTAATCAATTTATTACCAATTTAAACATGCTTCTTATGTATGAGAATACCTAATACCAACCACCAAATAAACTTATCGATATCAATTTATTCACGAATGAATAAGTAATAAAGCGTATCTGAAATGTGAAATCCACATTAAAATTGTGTATACAGGAGAAATAAGAATCCTGTTTATCATTAATAATTAATTTTTTACAGAATTCAAACATGCTTCTTATGGACAAATATATGTAATAGATATGTTATTTTAATAAATGTATTTTGTATTAGTGTCGTGTTAATGTAAATAATCATTTCTAATTGAAGCTTTTACATGACAAGTACTTTTTAGAAATATAAATTTTGGATACTTTTCTTGAGAGAAAATATAATACATAAACATGTTATTTGGGGTAGACCTGCAGTTGTTGCTATGCATTATACCGCATTATAAAATATTGATACATAAACATTCCCATTTTGGCAGATAAAGAAATTAATTAATTTTGATAAAAAATAAAATGTACAAATATATTATACTATTTTTTTCTATATAAGATTGCAAAATAAATAAACAGTAAATTTTCATAATTACGTTTTCATGTAAATTTAAAGTTTGTGGTAAAATGGTCATCTGGAGTTTTGAATTACACGAAACATTTTACAGCGTTACTTAAAGAAAAAGTTATAAACATTTAAGAAAATTCAATTTATAATTTTTTTGTGCCGCTTTTAAAATTTTTAAATTATTACCAATTTAAAATAAACTGGCGATTTAAAAAAGCTAATGAACTCGTTTTCTTTCCCCTCCCCCCTAATTCCCCTTTTGCACTTTTTAAATTTTCTCCGACATCCGTTTTGTGATACATCATTTGAAAGCTTTTTGACTATTGTTTCATGTAATGCACCGCCCGTCTCCCTTATTCACTTTGCCTCTTCCAAGGTCACTTGTCTGAAATATTTCGTTAATATTTTTGTTTTTCTTTGTATTATAGTTTGTGTTTTGCTTTTTTTAAGATTTTGCAATATTACATGTTCTTATTTTACTTTCTTTCTTATTTTTCAGTGCAATCGATCTTTAGCTTATTCACAAAATGTGTCGCAAAAGATCAAACTTAAATCGTCGTATTCGTGGAGTGGAAGCCATGATACAAATAATTGCAAATCAAACTGAGAAAGAAATAGCATCAGGGAACAAGTGAAAAAGACAAAGAATGGCTGAAATACATGCCTACTAAGCAGCAGAGTGACGTGCAGACAGACTCCAGGATGCACGTTTGCCAACACGGCGAGCGCGTGTTGCAACTTATGATGTGCTTCACTCTCAACAATCAAAGCAACAGGCTGACAGTAGCTGAAAGACGTCAGAGAGATTCCGCAGATAAGCATCAGGTCAGTGATCAGAAAATGCCCGATTACAGACGTTTTGCATCCGTACAACTGAGCTGATGATTATGGTTTGAACCGGCATAGTCTCATCGGCAGTATGACTGGAATGTATTTTAATTGGAAATCACTAAAATGTAATAGGGAAACGATAGGAATGAGTCGCACTGACAAGAAAATTAAACTACCTTAACTTGAAGAACCGCCAGAGCTATTAAAAATTTGTGACTATCGGATGTATTCCAGAATTGACGCATTTCCTATGCAATATCAGGAAATACATTTCATGCTTTCAAATAATATTGTTTGACGCAGAAATCTTAACAGCTGTTATCATGCCAACATTTAAAAAAGGGTGTTTGTTCAATACAGCAACTGACACGATGCCTACTGATCCACAGAAGATTGTGATTCAAAAGATTTGCTTTCTTGTTAAGAAAGCGTTTGTTTAAGAGCCTGTAAAAATATTCAATGCTTACACCAAACTATAGACGAAAGCAATTCCAATATAGATATATTATTCTTCGTCGGAGACACAGTCAGTTGATAAAACTTGTTGAAACTCATCGAGACTACGAAGCACTGTTATATCCAATTATTTTTAGGTATAATGACGATGGATATCCTTGTTTACGTTAAAATGAAGCTGAGATGATATGCCTCCAGTCCGAGGCGAAGAAAAAAATAAGAAATGCAACGGAATGAATTATTATTCCTATCGATTAACGATTCGAGAGAATGAAGAGAATCACATTGAAGAGAATCATTTTGAAATGTCGTCAATTGTTTCATCAATATATTATAAATCTAAATGTAAAAATCGAAACAAAACAAATGATATTCTTCCGTTTGAATCTGACCAATTTTCATTTTGAAGAATACGTTCATTTGCAGGATGTAACTGTAAATGACGGTAATACAACTAACATGGGAAGATTAATGATTTTCGTATTTCATATACAGACAGTCCTTTTTATGGGCATGAGTCTAATTAAGATGCAATTGCATATGATCATTCCTATCTGAGTCCATAAGTACCCATTACATTCATAACATTTAGACATATTCATTACATTCAGCTGGATAGGCATGGCATCCCAAAATGTGTTTTCAGACAAAATGTATGAAATCGTGTAGTATCAGGCTGGGAGATACATAAACAGCAATGAAGCTGTGATGCAAATTAATTCATCTACCATACATGAATGAAGTCCAGCTATTGTTCTCGAGCTGTACAACTAGAAAATGGCAACTCATTAATTTGAAGGTTTCCAAATGTGCAACAATTTGAAGCGTATGAGAATCTACCGGCTGCTTTCATGACAATCTACGATAACTGCTTTCATCACATTATGACAAAATGACGCTTTTGCGAAAACACCGCTACATTCGTAAATAGTTACACATCGAATTCGAGTAGAAAATTATTAGAATCAAATCAACATCAGTATGCTGAATCCCTTCAAATAGTGGATTTTCATTTGCTGTCATCATAAAATAGCTCAAGGCCAATTTTTAAATGTGTACGATTTAGAACTAGACATGGATCCTACCGGCATAGGCAATAGAAGAGGAAAAATTATTCTATATCCATAAGCATTGTGAAATTAAACACATTAGAAATGTACACTTTCTTTTTTCTTCCTTTTACATTTAACAAGACTGACCCACAGTAATGAGTGGCCGAATACAGCTAATGTTTATATAAACTAATAATATATTAACCAATATTTTCATCAACTTCTTCTTCAAAAGTATTTTGATTTTAAAGTGATACAAATTATACTAGTACTGTAAAAAACGTATTTTTTAGGAAAAAAAATTAAACTACTAAACAGAATATAAAGTATCCCTGTTTAGTAACATTGCGTAGATGCAGATGACTTTGATAAATATTTCCGCTTTAACTCTAATGTTTTGTAAAATAATTTTGTTCCTCGTCATTATGCCTTGAGCTATAAGAATTTTATTTACTCACAATATGATCTTATTAGTAATATTTAAATTATCCATAGTAGCATATTTCCTTCCTCCATTAGGCATGCAAATGCCTTTTATAAATTTTTAACTGCCCATGCAGCGGCCTTCACTAGTAATACATGCATATTTTGTTATTACTGTTATCTGATAAAATATACTTTAGCTGAAATTATTCCTATTACTTTATTTAATTATTATATATTCAGAAAAATCATGTTTGCTATTTCGTTCAAATCTAAAACGTTAATGTTTATTATTGTATTCTTTTTTTAACTTCTTATAAAATTAATAATCATGCAATTCAATTAACATGAACGTCAAAATTAGATCATACATGGTAAGCATTTTCAGTAAACTGTTAATTTTGTATTATAAAAACATAACTGTACTCTATTAATTTGTTTTGGTTAGAATAAAATAAATATATGTTATATGAAACAAAAATTGGAAAATTCAGTTCTGTCAACACCCTATTATCGATGTGTGTTAGTAACTGATGTAAAACCATGAAGAAGAATTTGTAGTTTAGTAATGAATATTCATAAGTGTGGTACAGTAATAATGTAAATATAACGCTTTTTTTAGACTACGAGAAATTATACAACAAAATGTAAAATATGTTTCCAACGTCTTTCTCATAGAAAGAAGTGTGTAAATTACATAATTAATTTCATTATTAATGCTACATTAGCATATGCATTTTCCCCTCAGTTTATTAATCAATAGCAATCTATAGCGTTTTCCTACAACATTCTATAATTATTTCTTTTTAAAAAATACGGTTCGTTTATTTATACATAATCGTTCTTCAGAGTTTAGTTTTTCAAAATTTTCTCTATGAAAAGCTCGTAGTTAGTGAAAATACTAATTATGTAGGACGCATTTATTCAATTGACATTAGAGAAAATGTTATGTAAATGACTTTATTTTCAAGAAATTTCAAATTATATTTTCATGAAAAGTGCTAATGAACATTTTGAAGATAAGTCTGCAGAAAGCTAATTCTATTTAGTAATTAATTATCCAAGATATACTAAATAACCTTTTAGGTGCGTTCCTAATTATGTAAATACGTAGCACCTATAGTTGTCGTTTAATCTGCCCGTCCGTCTGTCCATCCGTCCGTATGTAACAACGCAAAAACTACTCAATCGAATCGTTTGAAATTTAAAATACATAATAAATACATAATTTTGTGAAGTCATGTCAAATTTTATGAAAATAGGATGTATAGTTCAATTACATGGACGATTAAACGTATTCGTTACATTACGGTCAACGGGAAAAAAGTTTCAAGTGCATTTTAATGGTGTTACACTCTTTTAAACATCATAAAATTGATATGCATCTATAAAGTATATACTATAATATACATTCTGTATATTATATGGTGGAAAAAATATTTGTTATTCATTTACAGGGCGCACAAAAGTATTCCATTTTATAATGGTATGGCAGAACAATGCTTGGGGCGCATTTTAATTGTATGAAATTATTTAACGGTTTACGAAATTGATATACGTAACGAAGGATTACAAGTTAGTTCCTGCATAATATGCAGTAGATAGTATTTACAGAGTAACACCAAATTTTTCGTGAAGTATACTCTATACGAAATACAGTATGCTATTACATAAAGATCTGAATATATTTTAAGATTTGTTATAGTACAAACGCACCACATTTGCTATGTTTAGAATATTTACTGTGAGAAGTTATGTGAATAAAATATTGGAGTTGTAATAGTAAATTTGATTATGTAATTCGTGATTGTATTTTAAAGTAATCTTCGTTGAAATTTTAAGGATATAAAATATTTTCCATTACAATTGTGTGATAAATACAGAAGAAAAAGCTACCAAAATACTCTAATTTATGGATTACTATTTGAAAACAAAAGATGCTTAAATTCATAGAAATGATAACAAATATTAAATTAATAAATATAAAAATACATGTCGGAATGAAATTTTCGCCTTGCTTTTAACACAAAATATATAATATGAACTTTAAAATGTTCATGTTTATTTAAAAGGTAATTAAAATAATGAAATATAGATGTTAATAGTTAATTTTATTTAAATCTTAGTACTTTCAAGTCTTTAAGCAGGCACTTCCTCAGAGATTATTTTCTTTATTTATACAAATAAAGTATTATTAAAATTACTAAATAAAAATTACTAAAATAAAATCATTAATTAATAATAAAAATTAATAAAATTAAATAACAATTAATTAAAAATTTTAAATAAAGTATTATTAAAATATTAATTAAATTATTTACACAAATAAACTTTTCAAAAATTAAGATCCATTTACTTTTGCATAATCGTTCGACAAAGTTTAGTTTTTCAGAATTTTCTGCATGGAAAGTTTGTACAATTAATCAAAATATTACTTATGTTGGAAACATTTATCCAAATGACATGATAGAAAATGTTATATAAATGACATTCTTTTTGACAAATTAGAAAATATATTTTACAGAAAAGAGCTAATAAACATTCTGTGACGATGTCTGCACAAAATGATACTCTAATTAGTAAATCGTTGTCATGCATATCTTAAATATACACTATATGGCCATTGATTATTGGACACTTGCGATTTTAGACATTTTGTTAAATATCTAGAACAATACATGAGGAATCATCTCGAAACTCTTAGTGTATAAATATAGTAGTATAAGTCATACATCTACGTGAAGATGTTTTCCCGAAACTCCATAGGGGACCGTCAACAAATTAAGAAATAATGAATATCTTTTGAATAACCCTGTCAAAACTAACGTAGAAAAATCGCTCAAACTCTAGATTATGATTGAATGCTTTATTGTAATACGCCTTATTCATTTTTATGCAAATAGCATACATACTCGCAGAGTAATTAGGGTTTTTATAAAAATGGCCCCAAATTTTTCCAAGTTTTTCCTTATAATTTTCAGAGTTCTTAATATAAAATAATATATTTTTCAGAAAACATGACAAACAACATTGCACACAGTACCCTGTAATCAGAATTAGAAAATAATGAAAATTATATACAAAATGAGTTGGTTTAGTAAATAACTTTTTACTGCGCATGCGTCAACGATATCAAAATTTCATTTGCATATTATGTTAGCTAAATGTCTTGAGCAACTTTTGTGAAAGTCACAAAATCATAACTTGAAAATTCTAAAAATAATCGTCAATTGAAGAAGTTGAAAATCCGTTATTCTCAAAATGAAGCAAAAACAAGAGGGGTTGTATCCATATATTCATTGATTAGTGTCACACAATACAGGATGTACTACTACATTTGGATAAAATCCCTCATTTTTTTGCTTCATGTTGGAAACAACGGATTTTGTCCTTTTTCTACAGACGATTACTTTCAGAATTTTCAAGCTATGATTTTGAGACTTTTACAAAAGTTTCTCTATACATTTAGCTGACATAATATGCAAATGAAATTTTGATATCTTTGACGCATGCGCAGTAAAAAATTATTTAGTAAACCTACTCATTTTTCATACAATTTTTATTAATTTTTAATTCTGATTACAGGGTACTGTGTGCAATGTTGTTTGTCATATTTTCTGAAAAAAAATATTATTTATATATTATGAACTCTGAAAATTATTAGGGAAAAACTTGAAAAAATTTGGGACCATTTTTATAAAAACCTTAAGTACTCTGTGAGTATGCATGCTATTTGCATAAAATTGAACACAGTGTATTACAATAAGGCAATCAATCATAATCTAGAGTTTGAGCGCTTTTGCTACATTAGTTTTGACAGGGTTATTCAAAAAATATTCATTTTTTTTTTTAATTTGTTGACGGTCCCCTATGGAGTTTCGGTAAAAAATCTTCACGGAGATGTACGACGTATACTATCCCATATAGCACACTTGCCTCCCCAGGATGTCCTGGGGAGGATTCACATCCCAGGACCGTCATCCCCCAGGCATCCCTGAGGATGCAGAAAATTGTCACCAGGAGGTCCTCAGGAACCGAAAATGTCCGCTTTGCAGCATCCTGGCACGCACCTCCTTCAGGGTCCTCCCCGGGAGGTTCTGGGGAAGCTTTGAGGAAGTGATATAGGAGGACTTTGGGAAACTTCAAGGTCACTAATATGTTAAAAAAAAATTTAAATTAGAGCTATGATTTAATTTAAATTTCTTTAGAAGAAAACATGAATGCTTTTCTTTTTTTCTATTATTCAGACGGATTTACATAAACAGAGATTATTCAGTAACAAATTTCTTACATTCATTTTTCCTGCTGGATTTGAACCCGAGTACCTTGGGATTCTGGACGCGCGCTCTCACCGTTGTGCTGTAGGGCCAGTAAGGAATAAAGATTTTTAAGGTATACTGCATTTTTACTCCGCTTTTGAAACTTAAAACTGAAATGTCCTCATTTTTGTGCCTTTTTCATACATTCGACATAAATTTAAATTAATAACTCTAAATAAATTATCAATAATTATTTGTTTAACATAAATGTCTTAGAATTTAAAATTTTTTAAATGAAATTGTATTTTTAAATGATAAAAATATCCTTCTAGGTTTTAATACTACAAATCCATTAAGATCGTTCTGTAGTTAGAAAATTGATTATGAACTATATATTTTAACACACAACGAATGATGTAAAACGTTTCTGATGATATCCCCTATAAAATTTAATTTTAGTTAGTAAAAATATTATTTCCAGAGATTAAAATAGCAAGAGATTAAAACACATAGTTTCCTTAAAATTATGATTTTTTTTTTAATGATTGACAAATAAAGACTAAGTGAATCCTTTCAAAATAAAACTTTTTTGCTCTTTCTCTCTCTTACTTTTTTACAGAAATTTTAATCGATTGTTTTTTCTTTTTTCTGTTGGTGCTCTTATTAAATGAATTTTTGAAAAAAATATATATATAAATTTGCTTAGTCTTTTCTTTCCTAATTTTTACTCTTTGAAATATTTCATTGTTTCAGTTTCATAGAGAACCCCACCAGCGGCCAAGAGATTCTGCTCTCGAAGCTGGTAGATGGGAGGTGCTGAGTTTGCACTCGTCGGCCTATACGTTCGGAGTTTTCCACGGTTTTCTTCGAATCTTAAACTTCCTTGCGTAAATACGGGTTAGGTTTCTTTAGAAAGACCCTCCGGAGGGCAGCAACCCTCCTCCTTAATGTGTCCCTTGATTTTTTTTAATGATTGACAAATAAAATCTAAGTAAATCCTTTCAAAAATGAAACTTTTTTTGCTCTCTCTCGCTCTTACTTTTTTTTATCAAAATTTTTGTCAATTTTTTTTTTTTTTTTTTTTTTTTTTTTTTTTTTTTTTTTTTTTTTTTTTTTACGTTTGGTAAAAGGTACTCTTATTATACAAATTTATGAAAAAATATATATAAATTTCCTTAGCCTTTTTTTCCTAGTGGGATAGTTTCTAGTTCGTTTCATAGTTAGCAGTGAAGACATTCTGATCTCGAAGCTGGTAGATAGGAGATGCTAAATCGCACCCATCTGCCTAATCGTTCGGAGTTTCCCGGGGTTTTCTTCGAATCTTGGATTTCCTTGCGTAAATACGGGTTAGGTTCCTTTAGAAAGACCTTCACTGAGGGCAACCCCCCCCCTCTCTTGATATTTCCCTCATGTTGATAATTGGCCGTCATAAATACAACCAAAGAACAAACACGTTTTAAAGTGATTAGTATGTTTTGGCGAGTATTTATTAACGAATAATCAAATCCGTTACTAATGAAATTCTTACACGACGGTACGAGTTACAGATGTTTGGATATTTATCACTTGTCGCGGGATTAAAAAATACGGTAAAAGCATTGTATTATTTTATAACATTGTAAAAATATTAAAATTCTGTATTGTCATTGAAAACACACCATTATACAAATTTGTATAATTTAATTGTAACAGGATTTGGTGTGAAAATCAATTGTAAAATTCCATCATTACTTTGAAACACTGCTTGAGTTTGAATGGCATAAAATAGAAACTATTAATAAAATTTGAATCTGTTACAAAACCTTTTTATTTTCTTATTGTTATAAATAAAATTAATTTACAGTTAAATCTTCATTTAGCAGTCTTTAAAATTGTATGAAATTTTTATGATCATAAAAAATACAATATGCACCATTTTTCATTTAGAAATATTTTTGAAGACGGGAAATATTTTTGTTGATTACTTGAAATGTAATTTTAGTAACTAAGATTTTAAGCAATTTAAAAAGCCTGAAAAAACTGATATCTTTATTTAAAATATAAGATGTTTTTATCAACTATTTTTTTTTAAAAAATCCCAAACTAATACATGTATACACATACTTTCTTTTACTCATACAAACAAATTTGTTTTACTAACTCACAGTTTCACTTCTAATTCCTGGAAAAACACTCTTTTTTTTTCTTCCTCTCATTCAATGATTTCCCGCGAAAATTCTTCGCTGTCAAAATTGATTGGAGGGGCGTGATTAGCCTATTGAGTGCCTGAGTGTTGGAACGGTAACTATGTCTATGCTGAGTATTGTATGCTATGCAGTTGCATTCATTGCAACAATCATTGTCATCCAACTAAGGATATCCGAAGAAATAGAATAGAAAATCGGTTTTTTAAATGAAAGTTTTAAGTGATATCAAAATACTCTTCAATTAAAAATTGTGTTAAACTATATGTTATTTATGAAATACAGATAAATATTTATCTGTAATTTCAAAATCTATAACGTTATTGATATTTCAGAAGTTTTCTTAATGAAAACTTCATTTTATCTTTCAGAATTTAAATAACAATAATAATATTATGTTTTGTAATCTATAAAATAAATTAGAAAAATAAATTGTTAATCAGTCCTATTTAGATTAAAAAAAATTAATTAAAGAAATAAAACAAAATAGGCTAAACCTTCAGAAATGGCATTTAAATTGATGCTTCTATTTAGCTAACATTTTCTTATCCTCAACATTCGGTAGGTATTTGATAATAACCTGAATTAAACTTTTAAGTTGCGTGAATTTACATTTTTTAAACAGAAAATCTTTTCAAATAAACCACGTATTGGTATATATTTGGGAAATGGGGGAGGGGAGGTGCAGCTCAATATTTATATATTTTAAATCCAAATATACCATTTTAAAATGAATTGTTGCACTATCTTTGAGTTGATGTTATGTGTTGGGATAAAAATATCTAGTTTCGTCGCGACAAATTTGTTTGTTTATTTATTTATTTATTTATTTAAATAGAGTTTAGTAAGTATGTTAGCTAATTATATATATATATATATATATATATATATATATATATATATATATATAATATCTGATATTAAAATGCATCAGAACTCGATTTAGATAATTTTCATAACAAAGTTTTAAACGGGTACTTATGATCAAACTTGCGTTAGAAATCTCTTTTTTTTTTTCTTTCCATAAATACATTTACCTCTGAATTTCAGAAAAAAATATATGAACTAGAATTGTCTTCTATTTAAAAATTTTAGAGTATTAATTTAGAAGCTTACTATTTAGTTCATTTAAACAAGTTATATTAATTTCTAAATTAATAAAAAAGGAATAATAATAAAAAACCAAAACGCAATAGGTTATTTATTAATAACTAATAAAATATTGATAAATGAACCAAATTTGGTTTAGAAGATACATAATAGTAATTAGTATATAAAAAAGGAATTAATTGAAATATTATATATTAATTTTTTTACTTTAACTAAAAAAGATTAAAAGTTATAGCAGTAATTAAAAATTATAAAAATTTAATAACAATTATCTAATTTGCTTAAAAATAAGCAATCGAATAATTAATAAAATAAAATTAACTCATTAATAATCGATACCGATTAAATTGTATTCAACATTTTAATAAAAAAAAATTGAGTATTGTACTCCAGAATCATTCATAAGATGGCGCCAGCACTGTGACTTCCTGGGCACTTCCCCAAGAATGAATAACCGGGTACTTCCCCAGGAGTGATTTCCCAGGTACTTCCTCAGGAGTAGCGTCCCTGGGAAGTTGCTCCGTGGGACGTTACTGGGAGCTCATTCCTGAGGACACCGTAAAAGACTCTTCCCCAGGACGTCCTGATCTTGTCATTTTAGTTTTAGGAGGAATATGGGATGTCTTGGAGCTCCTGGGGAGGTATTGAGGAGCTTTTGTGCTATATGGGATTATATTTATACACTAAGAGTTTCGAGATGATTCCTCATGTACTTTTCCCGATATTTAGTAAAATGTCTAAAATCGCAAGTGTCCAATAATCAATGGCCATATAGTGTATATACAGTAGAAGCCCGATATAACGCGGTTGTTGGGAAACATTTTTTACACCCGCGTTATAACATAACTACGGTATATCGGAAAAATGATTTATACAAATAAACTTTTCAAAAATTCTTTAATGAGATTGTTCCAGGGATTGTTTTACTTTAGTATTAATATAGGACAAAAATATGAATTTTAAATGTTTTTACGTAGATTGATAGAGATGAAATATGAATATGATATTTTTATTCAAAAAGTTTGTTTTGCGTAATATAGATTTTTACTATTTAATTTTTTAAATAAAATATCTTTTAAATGCGTTAATTTAAAGTATATTTGAAATTCTATTATTTATTTATAAACAACTTTATAAATTTAACTATGTTTAACATTACACAACTAATCCAACTAAACAAAAATAATAATAAATTGTGAGTACATTGGAATTAATGAAAAAAAAAATATTATTTATTTTTAAATTTGAAAATTTTTTGCATTTTTTAAATAGAAATGTTAATTTATAGAATTTGACAAATTTGAAAGTATATTTTACTGAAAAGAGCTAAACAACATTCTGTGACGATGCCTGCACAAAACGATACTCTAATTAGTAAATCGTTGTCATGCATATCTTAAATATATATACAGTAGAATCCCGATATAACACGGTTTTTGGGAAACATATTTTAAACCCGCGTTATAACATAACCACGGTATATCGGAAAAATGATTTATACAAATAAACTTTTCAAAAATTCAGGTCCATTTACTTTTACATAATCGTTCGACAAAGTTTAGTTTTTCAGAATTTTCTGCATGAAAAGCTTGTACAATTAATCAAAATATTATTTATATAGGAAACATTTATCCAAATGACATGATAGAAAATGTTATATAAAAGGCATTCTTTTTGACAAATTAGAAAATATATTTTACTGAAAAGAGCTAATAAACATTCTGTGACGATGCCTGCACAAAACAATACTCTAATTAGTAAATCGTTGTCATGCATATCTTAAATATATATACAGTAGAAGCCCGATATAACGCGGTTGTTGGGAAACATATTTTACACCCGCGTTATAGCATAACCACGGTATATCGGAAAAATGATTTATACAAATAAACTTTTCAAAAATTCAGGTCCATTTACTTTTACATAATCGTTCGACAAAGTTTAGTTTTTCAGAATTTTCTGCATGAAAAGTTTGTACAATTAATCAAAATATTAATTATGTAGGAAACATTTATCCAAATGACATGATAGAAAATGTTATATAAATGACATTCTTTTTGACAAATTAGAAAGTATATTTTACTGAAAAGAGCTAATAAACATTCTGTGACGATGCCTGCACAAAACGATACTCTAATTAGTAAATCGTTGTCATGCATATCTTAAATATATATACAGTAGAAGCCCGATATAACGCGGTTGTTGGGAAACATATTTTACACCCGCGTTATAGCATAACCACGGTATATCGGAAAAATGATTTATACAAATAAACTTTTCAAAAATTCAGGTCCATTTACTTTTACATAATCGTTCGACAAAGTTTAGTTTTTCAGAATTTTCTGCATGAAAAGCTTGTACAATTAATCAAAATATTATTTATATAGGAAACATTTATCCAAATGACATGATAGAAAATGTTATATAAAAGGCATTCTTTTTGACAAATTACAAAATATATTTTACTGAAAAGAGCTAATAAACATTCTGTGACGATGCCTGCACAAAACGATACTCTAATTAGTAAATCGTTGTCATGCATATCTTAAATATATATACAGTAGAAGCCCGATATAACGCGGTTGTTGGGAAACATATTTTACACCCGCGTTATAGCATAACCACGGTATATCGGAAAAATGATTTATACAAATAAACTTTTCAAAAATTCAGGTCCATTTACTTTTACATAATCGTTCGACAAAGTTTAGTTTTTCAGAATTTTCTGCATGAAAAGCTTGTACAATTAATCAAAATATTATTTATATAGGAAACATTTATCCAAATGACATGATAGAAAATGTTATATAAAAGGCATTCTTTTTGACAAATTAGAAAATATATTTTACTGAAAAGAGCTAATAAACATTCTGTGACGATGCCTGCACAAAACGATACTCTAATTAGTAAATCGTTGTCATGCATATCTTAAATATATATACAGTAGAAGCCCGATATAACGCGGTTGTTGGGAAACATATTTTACACCCGCGTTATAGCATAACCACGGTATATCGGAAAAATGATTTATACAAATAAACTTTTCAAAAATTCAGGTCCATTTACTTTTACATAATCGTTCGACAAAGTTTAGTTTTTCAGAATTTTCTGCATGAAAAGCTTGTACAATTAATCAAAATATTATTTATATAGGAAACATTTATCCAAATGACATGATAGAAAATGTTATATAAAAGGCATTCTTTTTGACAAATTAGAAAATATATTTTACTGAAAAGAGCTAATAAACATTCTTTGACGATGCCTGCACAAAACGATACTCTAATTAGTAAATCGTTGTCATGCATATCTTAAATATATATACAGTAGAAGCCCGATATAACGCGGTTGTTGGGAAACATATTTTACACCCGCGTTATAGCATAACCACGGTATATCGGAAAAATGATTTATACAAATAAACTTTTCAAAAATTCAGGTCCATTTACTTTTACATAATCGTTCGACAAAGTTTAGTTTTTCAGAATTTTCTGCATGAAAAGCTTGTACAATTAATCAAAATATTATTTATATAGGAAACATTTATCCAAATGACATGATAGAAAATGTTATATAAAAGGCATTCTTTTTGACAAATTAGAAAATATATTTTACTGAAAAGAGCTAATAAACATTCTGTGACGATGCCTGCACAAAACGATACTCTAATTAGTAAATCGTTGTCATGCATATCTTAAATATATATACAGTAGAAGCCCGATATAACGCGGTTGTTGGGAAACATATTTTACACCCGCGTTATAGCATAACCACGGTATATCGGAAAAATGATTTATACAAATAAACTTTTCAAAAATTCAGGTCCATTTACTTTTACATAATCGTTCGACAAAGTTTAGTTTTTCAGAATTTTCTGCATGAAAAGCTTGTACAATTAATCAAAATATTATTTATATAGGAAACATTTATCCAAATGACATGATAGAAAATGTTATATAAAAGGCATTCTTTTTGACAAATTAGAAAATATATTTTACTGAAAAGAGCTAATAAACATTCTTTGACGATGCCTGCACAAAACGATACTCTAATTAGTAAATCGTTGTCATGCATATCTTAAATATATATACAGTAGAAGCCCGATATAACGCGGTTTTTGGGAAACATATTTTACACCCGCGTTATAACATAACCACGGTATATCGGAAAAATGATTTATACAAATAAACTTTTCAAAAATTCAGGTCCATTTACTTTTACATAATCGTTCGGCAAAGTTTAGTTTTTCAGAATTTTCTGCATGAAAAGCTTGTACAATTAATCAAAATATTAATTATGTAGGAAACATTTATCCAAATGACATGTTATAAAATGTTATATAAATGACATTCTTTTTGACAAATTAGAAAATATATTTTACTGAAAAGAGCTAATAAACATTCTGTGACGATGCCTGCACAAAACGGTACTCTAATTAGTAAATCGTTGTCATGCATATCTTAAATATATATACACTAGAAGCCCGATATAACGCGGTTGTTGGGAAACATATTTTACACCCGCGTTATAGCATAACCACGGTATATCGGAAAAATGATTTATACAAATAAACTTTTCAAAAATTCAGGTCCATTTACTTTTACATAATCGTTCGACAAAGTTTAGTTTTTCAGAATTTTCTGCATGAAAAGCTTGTACAATTAATCAAAATATTATTTATATAGGAAACATTTATCCAAATGACATGATAGAAAATGTTATATAAAAGGCATTCTTTTTGACAAATTAGAAAATATATTTTACTGAAAAGAGCTAATAAACATTCTTTGACGATGCCTGCACAAAACGATACTCTAATTAGTAAATCGTTGTCATGCATATCTTAAATATATATACAGTAGAAGCCCGATATAACGCGGTTTTTGGGAAACATATTTTACACCCGCGTTATAACATAACCACGGTATATCGGAAAAATGATTTATACAAATAAACTTTTCAAAAATTCAGGTCCATTTACTTTTACATAATCGTTCGGCAAAGTTTAGTTTTTCAGAATTTTCTGCATGAAAAGCTTGTACAATTAATCAAAATATTAATTATGTAGGAAACATTTATCCAAATGACATGTTATAAAATGTTATATAAATGACATTCTTTTTGACAAATTAGAAAATATATTTTACTGAAAAGAGCTAATAAACATTCTGTGACGATGCCTGCACAAAACGGTACTCTAATTAGTAAATCGTTGTCATGCATATCTTAAATATATATACACTAGAAGCCCGGTATGACGTGGTTGTTGGGAAACATATTTTACACCCGCGTTATAATATAACCACGGTATATCGGAATGGTATCGAAGAAATTGTATGATGAAAACACTTATTTGACTTGTGAAATGAAATTAACATTCATTGAGCACAAACTTAATTTTAAACTATCTGAAAAAGTCCATAAATGTTTTTTGGCGAACTGAGGCGTTTCTTTCCTTTTCGGCATATTGCTTCACACTAGCAAGATGGAGTAGATGAACACATCTTCAAGTGTATTGCCTCTCTATCCACGAAATTACCTTCGTTAGGTACGAAATGGCTTCACTAACATGTGGAACGTCGTCTTTCATTGCCGCATTCGTTTCAGTTTCATCATCATCATCTTGTTTGCTGCAATTTTTATGCATTACGGCTTAATGGTATCCTGATTTTTTATGACCTCTGAAGTTAGTTCGCTGTTGTCATTTTCTTTCCGTTCAATTAAATCGCCGACAGAGATATCGAGATGCATAACACTAATCGCAGATTGCAAGTTCCTCATTGTGTTTCACAGAAATTTTAACCGCAAATTTTATTCTAAAATTGTCCAGGGGACATACTTTTCCACACGTTAAATCGCATTCGCGGTATATCAGACCGTGTTTTTTCGGGCTTTTGCTATATTTTTGTTTTTAATATCTGTTAGTTACTAAAAAGAATTTATCGTGAAAAAGTGATAAATAAGGTGGTCCGGTGTAATAACGCCAGGCGGAATAATACGCCAAGTGCTAATATTATGCACAATTATGAAATAATCTGGTAAATGATTCTCATGTGCTCTGCGCAGAAGGATTATAAGTCATATAAATCGCAAAAACAGCTTCAAGTTAATTTGTTTAATTTTTAAGTCTTATTGTTTTTACAAGAAACTAAAATTAACGCTTGATCTAAAATTTGAGAGATACGTTTTGTGATGTGAAGACTATTTTTTTTATTCCGAAATACTTTGTTAATTACATAAAAGTGTAGTACATGTCATGGACTTTCAAAATGTTGTTGAAGATTTTGGATATCTTCTCGAGATAATTTGTAATTTAAAATGTACAGCGCAATAACTATAACGGGGTAATAAGGCCAATCCTTGGCATTAATATCCCGTTTGATTCCCTGCAGTGGCCGACCTACATCCTAAATACTGATTCGAATAAACACAGTTAAAACTGTGCAATGTTTCTAATAATTCTATTTAAGCGGTCCTTTTTAAGCAAAAAGAAGCTCATGGTCTGATATTCTTTTGCCTCATCCTCCTCCCCCCCCCCCCACACACACCACACCTTTATTTTTCTTACACTTTCACAAAAAATTGAACATTTTCTATAGCTTAGAATGCAATTTGTCAATTTCTAAGCTTGTAGAGTTTATATTTTTAGAATTGGGCTATCTACATGCAATTATTCCATCTTATTTCATAGTTTTGTTTGCATGGCGTTATTACCCATATAGGTGGGTAATAACGCCAAATAGCATTGGTCAAGAAATCACGCCATTACATTTTATGAATACATATCTGTTAAATTATTTTTTTATATAGATAGTCAATGAGTTTCTGAATCAAATCCCATATTTGTTTGAAAAAATACAATCTAAAACTGATCCGTGAAAATTGGTAGAACCTTAACGTGGCTTTATTATCTCAGGGTACCTTATCATTTTTTCGAATAAAATATTGGAACTTAATAATATCTTTGATATTGAAATGATAATGATTAATTATTGTATTTTTAAATTATCTACGTCAGAATTCAAAGAAAAAATATTTTTGATTATTATTACGTGATAAATACAGTAGAACCAGCTACTTTAATACTCTAGTTTATGTATTACTCTTTAAAAACAATAGATCCGTTAACTTATGGAAGAAAAAAAAATGAAGATTTTTCTAATTCAAAAGCATCCTAACTGTGTTTTTTCATCATGTATTCTTTGAAGTAAAGAATTTTATTAACACAAAATTAGCATTAATATTAATTTTTTTGCAGTGCATAAGATAAATAATGAATAAGATACATAATCAATATGTAATCTAATCACACTCTCATTGGTATATTTCCATGACTTCACAAATATTCGTTTTTATTTTTCTCCGTTACAAGAGGTAAAATATCCGTTTTAGTCTTTCTCTGTTACAAGAGGAAGAATATCCGTCAATTGAAAAATAAATAAATAAATAAAAGCAAAAGCGACTGACACTGGATTAGAGCCAGGGATCTCACTGTTACCAGCTGGTTACGGTGGCATGCAGATATAGTCGTACTGCAGGGAAGTGTATGTTTGTTTGCAAGAAGTTATATAAGAAGTAATTATGTTTGCTTCATATGGCTATGGCTTGATCAATTTCTTCAAAAAGGTTTAGAAGCTAATTTAGAAGCTAATTTTGGGAAGAGTTATTCTTTAATGAGATTGTTCCAGGGATTGTTTTACTTTAGTATTAATATAGGACAAAAATATGAATTTTAAATGTTTTTACGTAGATTGATAGAGATGAAATATGAATATGATATTTTTATTCAAAAAGTTTGTTTTGCGTAATATAGATTTTTACTATTTAATTTTTTAAATAAAATATCTTTTAAATGCGTTAATTTAAAGCATATTTGAAATGCTATTATTTATTTATAAACAACTTTATAAATTTAACTATGTTTAATGTACTCATAATAATAAATTGTGAGTACATTGGAATTAATGAAAAAAATAATTATTATTTATTTTTAAATTTGAATATTTTTTGTATTTTTTAAATAGAAATGTTAATTTATAGAATTTTTGGATTTTCTTTAAAAAAAAATTCGTATTTATTATTAATAGATTCTGAAAATGAACGGAATCTTTCCTTTTTTAGACGGTCGAGGAAAATTCATGGTAAGACATGTTTTTCAGGAGAGCAGAAATTATTTGTTTAAAAATGAGGAAATTTAATGTATATTGTCGCGTTTTTCTGACAGTGCATAAAAAATCATCATATAAAAATTTTTCATATACATTGTATTAGAAATCATTAAACATGGAAGAAAATTTTTGCAGGGTCCTTAAACACATAAAACACCATTAACAAGTTTTAAACGAGCAAATCATTCCGAAAAAAAAGATGGTGTTTTATGAAGATCAATTTGTTTTTCAAGGGAATAATAACAGATGTAGAAGTAATTTAATCAGTCATTTTTAATATATTTATGTATATGCAAGAAAAGCGTTAAATATTTTTCTGGTTTTAGCTGTGAGAATCTTTGGAAAGTGGCGATTGAGATCTTTGTTGGATTGAGCTGACTTCCCTGCTTACCAGGGCAGTACACTTTTTTAAAAAACTGAAATTTGTGGAAAAATTTTTCCTGAATTTCATAAAAAAGTACCTTTTCACAAAAACATGTTTTTTTTTAAGTCGGAAAATTTTATTACATTTTTTTAAAATAACGATACGGACGAAATGAAAGGAAACAAAAGAGATATCCTGTTATCTGCCGCAAATTTATTTTGAATATTTACTAAACAGACACGTTTCTGCAAAGAAATGAAAAAAAAAATCAACGAAAGAATCCTAGGTTTTTGTGAGATTTGTATCGTGCTGCTGAAATGCAATTGCATCGCCTTTTTTTCCATCAAGATTAAATATTATTATAATTCTTACCAACTTTATAACAAATTTATGACGGAAAATTACCGGTTCATGAAACGGAGTTTTCCCTTCTTTTATTTCCAAAAACGGAACATCTACTAACGAAATAGGAGAAATCCAGCAACTTTGCTGCTAGTAGTTTTAATGTGAATTCACATATTTATTTTTAACATTGCACACTAACTGCTCTTTTGTTAAAAAAGTTATAAATTCAGATTTAAGATTATTAACAAACTTTTTTATTAAACTGGAATGAAAGAGTAATTGTTGCACGGTTTTAACTTGACAATACTGCATTTCCTTAATTTCTTTGAGTGTGAAGCGTAATAATAATTTTCATTTGAAAAATGGATGAATATTTCCTTTTGTGAAAATATTTTTTCCCCTAAAAATATTTACATTAAAAGTTCGCAACTCATTAAAATATAATTACGTGGAGAGAATTTATTCATATAATGTGAGGGAAAAAGCCGTTTAGATGGTTTCCCCTGAATAATTTAAAAGTGAAATATTCTTTTATTTAAATGTGGTAATTAGTGGCTTAAGCCGGGTGATATTTTTTGTTCTGTTTAGTATTTAGTCATTCAAAATTAACCTAAAATATGCTAAATATATACATATTTTTTTATTTAAGTGCTATGAATTAAAAAATACATGAATGACTAAGTTCTACAAAATAGAAAATAACTTTATTAGTTAAATTTAATACATGCATTTTAAAATAATTGACTTGACTATCAAATATGCAGGAATATCTATACTTTCTTCATATTTCGAAATTTATTATTCCACAAAGAGATTTCAAGCAGAAACTCGTTTTATTGACACATCTTTACTTTCTCATTTATTAATTATTCTACCAGTTTTTCCGATACGTTATTGTATATCAGAAACAAAATAATAATGTGAATAGTAAATAATATACATTACAATAAAAAAAAACTGTTTTACATCTACATTTTAGGCTAAAGTTTGACTTATAGGCGTTATACTAGGTTTTAAAAATAATTAAATAAAAGTTTGTATTCGGGTAGTAAATTTAAATTTTACAAAATTTAAGGTTCAGGACTTTTGTTGATTGTATTTCAATTGTTAAGAACTTGAGACAGAAACTTGTGTTATTATTGTGTAACAAATATATATATATATATTATTATGAAAAATCAAAAAGTATTGTAAAATATTATAGAAAATTAGTTTAATTTGGAGATAATTTGTTTATATAGACATGCTACCATCTTTAAACTTAACATTTTGTGGCATTAATGATTAAGATTAAAAAAATTGTTATTAAATTTAGAATAAAGATTAATTTTACAATTATCACAGAAACTCGACAGACTTTCTCCGCTAAGCGCAAGAAACAACAACTCTACAAACAGAAAATGAAATGAAATTATTGACAAAGGGTTTTTCGTAATTGCAAATCAGCCTGTTTCGTTTATACTTTGTAGAGTGACAAATGAAGTTTTTGATACCTTATCATTTGATACTTTACCGTTCTATTTATGATAGAAAAAATTTCGAACACATGCCACTTGACTAAAGAAAAAAAATGAATTGCAGATGTACAGATATTTTTCGATATGCGTCAATTTAAAATTCAAAATGTCTTTTTTTTTTAACTTATGTTCAGATCATATTGTTGATGGAATTAGCGAAAAATGTAATTACCGGATTTTTATGCATTTTTATGTATTTCATTTGTTTTAATGTCTAGATCAAATTTCTAAAGTTCCGTTTAAAAGCATTAATTAGTTTTTATTTATATTAGATAAAATAGTTCATATCTAAACACTTTATGGAGTTGCAAAATGTAAAATTAAACTAATGTTTTAATGTATTTTATTTGTCTTTTTAATTTGTATTTTTAATGCCTAGATGAATTGTTTAAAGTTTCGTGTAAAAACATTAATTAGTTTTTATTTATGTCAGGTAATATAATTTATAGCTATACTCATTATAGAGGGAAAAATACAAATTGCCCTTACTGTTATAAAAATTAATGTATGCAGATATATACATACGATTATATACATATGATATAGGTATGGTTATATACATACTATATTCAGGTACATTTTTGCAGTTGATTCCTGTAAACTCCCTGTCGTAAAAAGGCATTACAGCATTTGACAGTTTATTTACAAGCTCACTAAAAAGATATTAAACCCCTACAACCGATGGATATTTATTGAATTAAATGCATTTCAATAAATTCACCAATCTCTTTAATGTTTTATTACGCTGCAGTAAAGTGAATATTAATTCAGTTTATCTCTTTGATACTCTGCGAATACGTCCACCTAGACTTAAATTTAATAACGATGTTCTATTAATGAAATCACGTTTCCGTTTCAAAATTCAATACTTTCGTAACTATTAGACGTATAATTTAGAAGTTATTAAATACAGATGCATCTTAGATGAAAACACGGTAGTTATCCATGAATGTATTATAGACAAAAATCGACGCCGAATACCCCGTAAATGTTCAAGGGGAAACATCACTGGTGAAGAGTGCCGGCGAACTCCGTTTACGGAAGGCCTACAAACTAGCCCAATAAAAGAATGCTAGAATTTTTAACGAATGCCAAAACACTTACATTCGGACAAACAATAAATCAAAACTTCAATATAAAATTCAAGTATACTATTGAGGTTCACCACATCTTCTAAAAATGATCAAGATTGCTGTTTATTTAAAAAATTGCACAAAATGTTTCAAATAGATAAATTATATGGATAGTTACAGTTTAAAATATATTTAACCCTTTATCTACTGACGGTACTTATAAGTATCATTAAAATAACTTGTTGTAAAGTTTTTTCAGTACCTTGATAGTCGTAATACAGTTTAGAATTAATTATAGATAGATTACCATATCTTGTTACAAAAGCATTATTTGTTCTACAAAAGAAAAATATTTTTAAAAGGATTATTTTTTTTTATCTTTTCTTTTCTTTTGGCCTTGGGAGAAGGGGGGGGGGCATTTTTCAATTCGGAAATAATTTGATATCTATAATGTAAGAACATCATATTTGTACATTTCCTTATTCTACAAAACTCTAAAAAATTTTCAAATAAAAGATTTGAGTGGGATTGTAAATATTTCACAATATCTCTATAAATTCAAATTTAATTTACCCTTATAAATTCTTCGATCCTTCTAAAATTTATTAAATGTTTATATGAATATTCGATCTAATATTTGAAACAATTCACGAAAATTGCTTAGAAGATAAAAATTTTATGAATTCATAATTCAATAGATAAAAAGCTAATGTTTTTCATTTAGTAATTTTCAAAATTTAAATATATTAAATATGTAAAGTAACGTCATTGGAAAAATTCAAATGTTTAAAGAAAAATAACTCGTTCTATAATATTTCAGATTAATTATTTATACAGATTTTATAAAAGCATATAAAATCCAATGATTTATTATTTATACATCATTAAAAGACGATGACTCGATCTTTAACTTAATAGATATTTTGTGAACCATAGAAAGCAATACAGAACATACAGATATTTTCTAAAGTTAAATAACTTTATTCGAATTTGTCTCACCTCTAAAACACAACAATATTATATATATAATCATATCTAGAGTATTTAATCTAAACTGTAACATAAAACTAATTCAAATGCTTACTCATGCTTATAAAAAATATAACGAAACAAACATCAGTCTATCTATATATCTGTCTAATCTATGTCACGGCCAAAGGGCAAAATCGGCCAGTTCACTAATTGGCCATTTTTGCTAAATTTACTGGACGACATTCGATCTATTTAATCTTTAACAGATGCGACGGAAATTGTAACACAACACGAATGACACGGTTTTTGATACCGCAAAATCGAAAGATGAATAAAAATTATGATTGATTGACTCGTGTAAAGGTTTTTTTGTACTAAACTTTTTGTACAGGACTGTTACGATTAACATTCCCATATTTAAAAGTCTCTGGTGACAATACTAAAATTCCTAATGTAAAAAAAATGGTAATGTATATAGTTAAAATGAAAATCACAGATTAAACTATAAAAAAATGAGAAAAAAATAATGATCTGTGAGATAGGCCAGTCAAATTGTCATAGATAGATGCAAAAATTCTGCTAGAAGATTTTATGTTTTTAAACTGTTTATGGGGATGCTAGTAACAAGAATTAATGGTTTTCCAACAAAATATCTCGAGGCTAAATTTTGTGAAGCCAAAAACTACAAAATTTTCGGACTTTTTTCAGTTTTTTGCCTATAACTCAAAAAATATAAATTTTTTGCGTACTATACTCAATTACAAAAAGAAAGAACATTAAATTCTCTACAAATTTCATATTAAAACTGTTTTTCTAAAGCCAATGTTAAGCACGCTACAGCTTTCTGAAAGTGACTCTTTTTTTCTAACTTTGTGGACAAATTGCAAAAACGAAAATTTGACACAATTTTTCACTATTTTATCCTCTTTAATGTAACTTTTTTAAATTACAGATAGTTGCATGATAACAATCATGATGAATTACAACGATAACATTGTAAAAAAAAATTAAGAACATTATAACTTTTTTTGTATTTAGAGCTTTAGTGGAGAACATTAATATTAGGTATTTAAAATTTAACTGAATGTAAATACCTAATAAATAATACTTACGCTGACAATTTTACATCCCCTTCTTCTGGATAAATAAGGTCGTTGACATTTTCGTAGTTGATCCCATTACATTTTTTACAAATTGCCGAGCATTTGAGTCTTAATTTAGGAAAAGAACATGCTTTGCTGCACCGTTTTCTACAGCTACATGACACAACATGGAGCAAGGATTTAAGTGCCGGGTCTTGGCACATTTGAACTGGCTGAAAGAGATCCTGTGAGCCCACTTACATCCTTCAGGAGGGGTGTTGTTTCTTAGCCTAGCTTGTACCTTATGATAACATCAGAGAAAATGATGCTGCGCAGCCTCTTGTGTTAGTGGTAGTCTTGCAAAATGATCTTTGCTTTTTTTGTGGCAGATTTAGCAAATAACTGGAACCTCAAGGTATTAAATTTCTGTGTGGTATCTCTGCCTCTACTGTATCGTGCAATAATGATCTTTTCAGAAGCCTTAATGCTTTCTTGACGGGTAGAATATGGCTTATTGAACATGCAGGCTATTTTTCCAAGCTGATCAAGTTTTTTCAAAATGTTACAAAACTTTGACTTTCTTTGCCCAAAAAGAGCGGATGTTGTATCGCATCCGCAGATTACATGAGTGAAAAGAACATTGTTGAATTGTATTTGAACGAAATGGTTGAAAACCACTTGGTGAAGTTGTGGTCAGTGACGTTCCCGAGACGCTTTCGTTTAGATGCAAATGTTCTTTTTTAAAGACATACTCTTCTAATATGCTGCTATTAAGTTTATTGCATCTTTTCTCATTCTTCTCTCTCTCTCTCTCTTCATGAAAAATGACTGAGCTCTAACCAAAATTGTGTTTCATTTTCCAAACGGCTTCAAATAGTGATGAACAAATGTTACTTCTTCCTGGTTTTTAGAAAAACAGATTTTTGTGCTGATAGCCTAAGCTCGTCATAATCGCGAGAAGATCAATGTCTTCCCGACAATTTCGACGCTTTCAAAAGATTCGGCTCTTGAAATGGCTGAGGTGACTATCATGACATCCGCTTCTTCTTTTACCTGCTCAACTTGAATTTTGTTACTTTGAAATTTTTGATTTGTTTTAAGCAATGAAAAAATGGGGCTCTTGTTTCTGTCATAGGCTTCGTCAACAAATGATGCGGGCGCTCTCTTTCCTCTCCACTTGTTACAGATCGATCTAGTTTTACGTGACAAAAACTATAATAACATGCATCTGCAAGTCAGGTTCGTGCTGAATATGCTCAATTACTTTCTGGGACTCTTCATCTCCGCGTTTTTCAGCAGATTTCAAAAATGTAATTTTCGCTTCTAATTTCATTACTTGTGAATCGAATTTCTTTTTGCGTAGGGCTTTTTTTATTGTTTTTCGTTGAAGTCACTAGGATTACTTCGTCACATAAGAAGCAATTATCTTGAATCTTGAAAGAAATGCTTGATCTGAAAGACAAATAATAGTCTGTGTAGAATCTTCACACCGACGAACATATGCTGCTATCATTCTCTCATTCGCATGTTTTTCAGCAATCTTCCTGTATTCTAAATTCTTTGATATTTTTCAAAAAAATTATGAATATTGCTTTTGATGAATATATCTTTGATGCTAAACACTATGTTCAAAGAGCTTGCAAGTCCTTTCTGGCGCACAAAGCGAGTATCACTATTTGAAGCCGTTTGGAAAATGAAACACAATTTTGGTTAGAGCTCAGTCATTTTTCATGAAGAGAGAGAGAGAGAGAAGAATGAGAAAAGATGCAATAAACTTAATAGCAGCATATTAGAAGAGTATGTCTTTAAAAAAGAACATTTGCATCTAAACGAAAGCTTCTCGGGAGCGTCACTGACCACAATCTTCCATCTGCATTCCCTTTTTTTTATCCCTGGCCCTCCCTCCCTTTGTAATTGTTTTCTTATAGGGTTTCTACAATTTGTGCATCTTCTGCCTGCATTTTTTTAAACTTTCATTTTTCATCAATCAATTGGTAAATTTATTTTCATTGTTGGTTATGAAAAAAAAAATTTTGAGATGGGAGGCGAAAAATAGGTTACTTTCTGTAAAGTTAAAAAAAAAGTGACATTTTCAAAAAACCATAGCGCGCTTAGTAATGCGCTTAGACAAACGTTTTTATAACAAAACTCATAGGGAATTTAATGCTCTTTTTTGTAACTGAGTATGTTAAGCAAAAAGTTTATAATTTTCGAGTTACAGAACAAAATACTGAAAACATTTTTTTACTTACATTCAGTTAAATAATTAATATTAATGCTCTTTACTAAAGCTCTAAATACAAAAAAGTTATAATATTCTTAATATTTTACAACGTTACCGTTGTAATTTATCATGATTGTTATCATGCAAATACCTGTAATTTAATTAAGTTACATTAAAGAGGATAAAATAATAAAAAATTGTGCCAAATTTTCGTTTTTGCAATTTTTTCACAAAGTTAGAAAAAAAGAGTCATTTTCAGAAAGCTGTAGCGCGCTTAATATTGGCTTTAGAAAAACAGTTTTAGTATGAAATTTGTAGAGAATTTAATGTTCTTTCTTTTTGTAATTTAGTATGGTACGCAAAAAATTTATATTTTTTGAGTTTTAGCAAAAAACTGAAAAAAGTCCGAAAATTTTGTGGTTTTTTTGGCTCCACAAAATTTAGCCTCGAGATATTTTGTTGGAAAATCATTAATTCTTGTTACTAACATCTCCATAACCATTTTAGAAACATAAAATCTTCTAGCAGAATTTTTGCATCTATCGGCCCTCTTTTCTGACAATTTGACTGACCTAAGACTGATGACACCAATTAAAGATTAAAGGTCCGAGATTTGGTTCCTACGTTTTCGAAGTGGTTTGGGAAAACTGGCTATTCGCCGAAAAAAAAACATAAGATTAATTTGAGGAGGTATAATATTTCATTACTTTTGTTTTCTATATGAAGCAAAAATTATGTAATTTACCGTAAAATGGGGATGAATAGGAATAGCGGAGTGAATAGGAATAGTGGGGTGAATAGGAATGAAACTTCCCGGTCATTCAAATAAATTCATCAGAAATATACGTGATGATATTTTTAGTTGCCAAATTTTTTATAAGAATGTAATAACATTAAGAGTTGGGAAATTCAGTTTTGCCAAGTTGACACTACTATTGGGGTATGTAGAAAAACTGCAAGTGGATCCTCAAAATATCGTTTTTTCAACGTCTTGAAATCTTTGTATGTAACTGCAGTATTTTTTGTGTTGTAAATCTAAGATTAGGTATTTTTAATTAATGATAGACCTGTAAACGATACGCTATTAAATTCTACTTATTTCTAAACTACATAATGAAAAGGTGAAAAATGGCTTGTAACATCAGAAGTTTAAGATTTACGGGGTGAATAGAAACACGTTTTATCTAATGGTTTATTTTTCTATGCAGTAATGTTTCATGTAATGACTGAAAACATATGTATGAATATGTATTGTTACAACATTTTGTTTGTTTTAATTACTTAAAGAGTTTAAAGATGCCAAGAAATTACTTAGTTTTTAAAAAAAGTAAACGCCCAAACCAACAAACATAGAACACACAATAAACGAATTTAAAAATGGCAAATTACTAACAAAATTGTACAGAATTATTCTTTGACATCCACAACATTACACAAACATCTTAAAATGGGAAACCAATTAAAAAAGAGAGGGCAACAGTACTAAGGGCTGAGGAGGCGGACATACTAGTAGATCTTATTAATACATGCAACAATTGCGGCTACTCAATAAATTCATTTGCGCCCAATAACTACTAGTAAAGGATAACACAGAACAGGGCTCAATTCGTATTAAATTCCAACTTCTGCAATTCGAATACAATTTCTTAGAATAAATTTTAATTTTTCTTGAGTTCAAAGTTGTTATATAGTTTTTAAAAAGGCATATCTTTACTTGTATATAAAATAAAGGCTTCGTTTGATAGTAACTACATGTTCCTATTCAACCTTTATCATTAGTAACTATTTTAATTAACCCTATTAAAGTTTGAATGAAAATGAATAAAAATTATAACATTTGTTTCGATTCACCCCTATGTGCGGGGTGAATCGAAACATCATTTAAAAAAATTAAAAATATGTATTTAAACAGTAACAAATATTATGTTTTAGCTTAAAAAGTTAAGAAAAAGCAAGACCGAAGTTTCTAGTAAAAAATTAAAAGAATTAAAAAATCAGTTATTGCTTTTTTTAACGTTAAAGTTTAAAAGTGTTCCGTTTCACCCCCTTTCACCCCATTTTACCGTATGCTTCCAAACTGAAGACAATTATAGTTAGAAAAAACCCTTTTAGTCCCTATAAAACCTTCTTTTCTATTTCTATAAAAATATGCAAGATAAAAAGTTTACGCTGCGTAGCATCTGGTAAAACATTATCTCAGAAAAACAGGGACATAATTTTCCTTTTTTTTAAACAGGATATATTTAATGAAAACTTAAATTTTGAGATGTAGTTAGTAAAATCTGACTGAAAAAAGGTAATAAATATTAGTGAAATGAAAAAAGAGAAAAATATTTATTCTATTTAACTCAAAACATTAAAAATAATTCTATATTCACAATAATAACAAATTGGGGTTATAAATAGAAAAATAAATTAATAAAAATAATTCAATAGAATATTTGCTAACAAATTAGTAAAATCCAAAAACTGAATTACTTAAAAAAAATAAAATAGGTGGAAAATATGTGATTAATCAATTATAGTTCAAAAATTCATTTTCTGGTTTAATTATGTATTTATTAATCTAAGCTGCCTAAAATTGATATTCAACGATCAAGCTTTACCGTCATTCATAAAATACATTGTGCTCAAATTTATCAAATTTTCTTTTTTCTTCAAATAACAAATATAACAAATTATAATGAAATATAACGATATAACAAATTCAAATAAAAAAAAGTTTAATGAAACTTCAAAGGCCATAGGGTACATGCAAACCTTGATAAGCTTTATAAAAATCGACAAGAAGTTTGACGTTTGCTTTGATAAATCCACTCACCCGAATCAATTTTATATAAAAACAAATGTAAGCAATACAATACTTTTGTCTGTTCATTCTTTATGAAAATCCTCTGAAACATTAAAGAAATTTATTGTTGAAAGTAAATTTAATAAATATTATTTATAACATTTATAAAATAATTTATACATTACAGTCACTGATGTCTAGCGTTTTCATTATAAAATTCTTGATGACGTTTTTGGATATTTTTCTTTTTTATTTAATGTAATAAATTCTAATTTTTTGTCAAACGAAGCCATCTGACATAAGCAAAATATGTATTATTCCTTTCTTTGTTTATTGATCAGTTACAGTGATTATATTAAACCAAATTCATGGCATATAAGGCGAATTTATATTTTTTGATGTGTGCCAGATGTGGTACGCAGTGCAATGAAGGATTAAGTCAATTAATATTGATGTTCCGACTTTCAATTCAATTTACACGGAATCTAATGTTTGTCACTTGTATCCCTTGGCTTCTGGGGTCCCCATATGCAGTCTGTTATTCAAATTATAAATATAAGATTTCGAACCAAAATCTATATATATATATTTACTTGTGGACGCGACAGACGTTGTCCTGGCACCGACTCCAAATAAATGTATATAAATATAACAATACGCACGATAAATAGTACGCTCTTAATTTAATTTCTTATTACAATTATGTAAGAAAATTATTTTTCCCTTTTCAGTAGTTTTTGAAGTCGGTTCAGTTTTTGATAGAAAAGTTTATTTTTCTCTTTTTAATTAAAAGTTACCGATTTTCTGAAGTCGGTTAATTAAAATAATAATACAAAAAAAAAAAAAAAAATATTGCAAATCATGAATGTATGTCAGGAGTGGGGATCGAACATACGATGTCTTTCTTCAAGAACCAGAGTTTAAAGAGCAGAAGATTTATATATATAAATATATATGCATTTAAAATTTAGAAAATAGTTTTTTTAAATATATATTTTTTCATTGTTAGCACAATTTATTAATTAATGTAACATTGAATATATTAGCAAAAATAAATTTAAATAATACGTCTTAGTTTTATAATTGTATTCGTCGGTTTTTTAATCCATTGTGCCAGGAAAAATAAAAGTTTATTAATGAAAAAAAAACAGTATAATTGGAAATAATAGAAAAATATCCATTGAAAACATAAAACTATATACATTTTTGCGTTTTATGCTTTTCAGTAAATTCATAAAATGTAAAATTTAATAACTTAAATGCTCTTTAAAATTAAAAAAGGATAAATAAATGTATAAAGGCACTTAAACGTTCTTTTAATTCGTCTCAAATTAACAAAATATAGTGAAATTATGGATCATATTTGTTTGTTTGAAAGCAGCAATCTTGCCCAGATTTGAATTAAAGATTTGCATAAAAATATGAAGTATTTATCAAATATAAATTTCAAATACAACACATTGGAATATATTTATTGGAAGATAAATAATTTAGAAAATCTTTAATAAATTTAATTTTTTTAATTTAATTAATTATTTTTTGTTAAAGTGAAAGAATTTCAATATGTTAGTATTTAGTATTAAGAAAAAAACCTAGTTGCTATCGAATGTCATGTAATTTACGCTTAAAATTGGATTTTCAACAGATATAACTGCGGTGGTCATCATTTCTTGTACCCTTAAAAAATCTTGTATTTCTGATAAATAAATTTCATCTTAGGCAAATTTTCATTTCATTCAATTACGTTTAATTTTTACTTTTCCTTGCTGCATTGATTTGTTCTTTTCTAAAATGTTATGCAAAACAATATCAAATTATATTTTTTATGTATTTCTATTTACGATTCTTCAATGTTAATATCTATTTAAATGTGCTGTTGCTTTATTTAAATAATTTATTTAACATTCTCTTAAAACCACAATTGCTTAATGAAAAATTATTTTTTTTTTAAATGAAGCACTTCTATACTGCTATGAAAGAAAACAGCATTAATAAAGATTATTTATCAAATGTCATAAAATTCATAATAACATCTGTTACATAAACATCAATTTGTTCCTTAATCTTTTTCCAGTTCTTTTAGCTGTTATTTCACCGAGCAAAATGTATCATGGAAGTTGATATGTTGCCATGCCAATGAAAGATCTTATAATCAAATTTTCTATTTATTTAATTACCCCAGGATAGAAGTCGAATTATCCATATTTATCATTCATGGAAAAGCATTTATTATTTATATATTACTAT
This sequence comes from Maratus speculifer, assembly GCA_964019185.1. Lineage (NCBI taxonomy): Eukaryota > Metazoa > Arthropoda > Arachnida > Araneae > Salticidae > Maratus > Maratus speculifer. The sequence continues at coordinate 270,163,393 of OZ025289.1, read as the reverse complement.
GGCAATAAAGTGAGATTTAATTATGCAATCTAACTTCTAGAGTAATAATTCAAATTATACCATATTATATAAAAAAGGCAAATTGCTGTAATATATAATTCAAGATAGATTTTATCTTTAATTCAATATATATTTTATCTCTTTTAAAAGAAAAAAAAACTTAGAAATGACATAAAATTTGTCGTTTGGTCTTTCGTCAGGGTTTTATAATTTTTTAAGACTTAAAGGAGATTAGAAAGGAATGAGCAATTTTAAGAAAAATAATTTTTTATAAATTATGTTTCGCTAGTACAAAATGAAAATTTTCAGAATACAATATTTTCCTAAAACATTTTAATATACTTAGAAAATATATATTTGATTATTATTTTTTTTAATTTTAGGTTAATAATCGAATTAAATAAAAAAAAGTGTCTAATCGCTCCCTTATGTGAATCAGGGATGGGACATGCTTCTTAAATAAATATTTATATTGGATTTTTAAAAATGTGATAGAAAAATGACAAAGACATTATGAGATTTAATTCTAAAGGAATTTTTGCAAATCACAACATTTATTTTGCGTTATATTTTGCTTTGTAATATCCAAATTAAAGGAAAAATATGCTTTTGCCAATTAAGTTTGGTAAGTGTATGTTTGCAATTGTGCACTGTTCATCAATGATGGAACAGTGAGTTGTTTGAGGTGAGATGAAATTTTTTTTCATTTCTCCATATAAAAATTTTAATGCTATATAAAAAAAGTTTGCACTTGGAGTTTAATAGTTAAAAAAAACTGTAATATTTTACTTAAAAAAACTAAGGAAATTGATATTTTTGAATCCTGACCTACAAAAACTTTTAGGAAAAAAGAAACACAATTTAAAAAAGTATTATTCAGTACACTTCTGTTCATTTGTATTAGAAATAAATTTTAGTTTGATAGGCGCTATACTATACCAGATTAAATCCAATGAAAATAAAATATTAAAAAGCCTTTGTAATTATTGTACAGTACTTTTCTACATAAAATTCATCTTAAGTCTTCTTTATCAAATATTTATATTATGCTAATAAAATAAAGTTTCGCTTTATCTGCGTGTATGTGTTTGTCTGTCTACAATGGCTAGTGAAATCTATCGCGTGTGGAAATCTGAAAGTTTTGGTGTTTTCGAAGCCCCTTTAATTTTTTACTCTTTAAGTTATTAACAACAAACTCTCTTTTTACGTAATTTATTCTTCTCAACATATTTTCATCTTAATGATATGCTCTCAAAAATCAGTTGGCACATATTGGGCTCACACCCTTAAAAATTCAGTAGTCATTTTTTACTTACAAATTCTTATATTCTAAGAGTTTTATTCAATGTTTTCGTTAGCAAGGCTCATTTTTAATACGTTCTTCAGTTGTACAGTGTGATAGGCATGGGGGCGGTTTTCCTGTCTGGATATGTTGCGTTTACCTGTGTAAAAAGGGATTGCTCAGATTTAAAAAAAAGGCTTCAAAATTACATGCCTGTTTTTTTATAAAATTGATTGCTACTATCTCTTCGTGATTTTAATCCATTATTGACAGACATTACCAGCATCGCTAAAGCTCTGCAAATCCCTATTTAAGGGGGGGGGGAATACACGTCATGTTCCTGTCATTTTAGCACGCTTGAAAATTGTAGCATATTGCTCTTTGGATATCATACAACCTATAACTAATTTGCCAGACACAAATTCGGTTATTAAGTTAATTGCAGATGCTTTTAAATTTGGCAATGAAAATGCCGGTTTGAAGAGTAGTTTATCGTTTAAAAAATGTATTTAACACTCTCATTCATGAATTATTCTCTACACAGTAAAAAAAAAAAAAATCAAAAAATCATTTTTTGTGATAAATGAGAACGGTTTATCATGAAAATAATTTTATTAGAAATTTTAATACATTATTTATTAATATATTAATACGACCTCATTTGAAGACATTGTGCATCAAGGAGTACATTCGAACTGTCCTCAAATATGATGAAAATATGATTCAATGTTCACATATCTGCATACTTTTTATATGATTTATTCGGTGTCAAATGATTCTATACATTCTGGACATACTGGTACAGCAGGACATACTGGATTATATAAACCGGATCCATCGGGTGATACTTATATTACCCGAAGATAAAACAAACGAACTACTACTCCTTCCTTCATTCTTCAGTTGTTTTATTGATTTCAGCTGCTTTTCTGCACCTATCAGCCTATCACTCTTATAGCCCCAACATACCAAATTCCTAGCGCTTTTAATTTTAAAACCAACGGTGTATTGGAAAAGTAATTATCTGCATATATTTTGCAGTTTGACTGATGCAAATCATGAATCAAACGAAGTATGATGTACGAAGGTGTACTAAATTAAAAAGAAATAGCAAGTAGACTGTAAATTTAATGGAATTTTTTTTGTTAGAGACGCAGCTAGTTTCTGCATTCAGAGCTTGTTGCTAAGAGACCGTTTCTCTCAATCAACTGCGTCACACAACACGTGAGCAGGGTTACACTAAATTGCCGATTGGCGTATAATTGACGTGGGCTGTGTTTGTCACCAAGGCGATGTTACAAGATCACATTACAGGAGCGGAACATCCCGCCCGGCGTTGAAATATTTTTATATTTCAAGATACAAATGCAATACAAATAATAACACAACATGATACAAATTATAAGCAAAAAATAAATAAATAAACACAAATAATACATGAAAATTAATACATAATAAATCACATTTAAGGTTTAGGATCTAAAATGTTGTTCTCAATGGGTAATATACTTATATTTGAAATAGGTCGTTTAAAATTACCCTTAGCGGTGCGAACTTCAACTACCCTGACTATCCCGTCCTCACCTGGGAATACCCTATTAATGTGGCCTAGTGACCAAATGCAATTGGGTAGTTGTGAGTCCTTAAGCGAAACTAGCATTCCTGGCAGAATATTAGGCGTTTTAAATAGCCACTTATTTCTTTCTTGTAACTGGCTCAGATAATTATTCTGCCAACGTTTCCATATTAACTGCGTTAATTTTTGGATCCTTTGCCATTTATTTAGCAAATTATCTTTGACCTCACTTAAATTGGGTTCTGGAATTAAATTAAGAGGCTTTCCTATGAGGAAGTGACCAGGAGTCAACACCTGAAGATCGTCAAGATCTGTTGACAAAGGACAAAGTGGTCGCGAATTTAAAATAGCCTCTATCTGTGTGATAATTGTCAGGAATTCCTCGATCGTGAGATGAGCGGAGCCCACAGCTCTTTTTAAGTGGTATTTGAAAGATTTGACTCCTGCCTCCCAAAGGCTACCAAAATTTGGCGCCCTAGGAGGGGAGAACTTCCAGTTAATACCTTCAGAAGCTAAAAAGTTCGAAACTTCATCACTCATAACAAGTCTGCGTAAACGTTTTAGTTCTGCTGAAGACCCAACGAAATTTGTAGCATTGTCGCTAAAGATTACAGAGCCTCTCCCACGACGAACGAAAAATCTTTTTAGAGTCGCTATTATAGCCTCGGATGTCAAATCTGAGACAAAATCCAAGTGTACAGCTTTAGTGACCTTACATACAAATATGGCAACATATATTTTCTGAAAAGTACCCTTTCTTTGACCTTTATATTTTATTTCAAAAGGCCCACTTAAATCTAATCCCACATTTGAAGGGGAACTGGGCACTATTCTTTCAGGAGGGAGATCTCCCATCATTTGATTAGCGTTATGGGCTTAATTTTAAAGCATTGTACACACTCATCTACAATTTTACGCGCAATGTTTCTGCCACCAAGCGGCCAATATTTTTGACGCACAGTGTTGAAAAGAGCGTGGGGTCCTACATGAAAATCTCGTTTATGATAATATTGAAAAATTAATTTCGTCAAGCGACAGCTCGCCGGAAGTATAATGGGTTGTTTGTGGTCAAAATTCAAGTTTGATTTTGCTAGTCTTCCTCCCACCCTCAATAAGCTATCTCCATCTACAAAGGGATTTAAGAATTTTAACTTACTTGCGCGATGAAACGAAGATCCCGCTTGGAGGGCCGAAATTTAATTTTTGAAATACTTTACCTGTTCATTTTTTATTAAATAAACCTCGGCTCTCTTTAATTCCTCCAGCAATAGAGGGCCGGTTGCAGATGTTAATTTTTTACAATTATGTATGAATCTGAAAATATAAGCTAGAATTCTAATTAATTTTTGTAAATTATTGCTAAGATTAATTAAATTATCACACAAATTAGAGTCAGTATGAATAGCGAATGTCAAATTGCTGGGTGCTTTAAGCTCACTAGAATAATGTTCATCTTTAATGTCACTAATATTAGAGTCACTTTTTGATATTGTTTCTTCAAGAATTGAAAGAGGCGTGCAGTGCCACCGCAACTGGTTAGAAGAAAGGTTTTCCACACTTGCACCTCTTGATATCAAATCAGCTGGATTATGTTCTGACAGAATATGAAGCCATGGAAAGTTCTAAGTTTGTTCCTTTATTTGTACAACGCGGTTTCCCACAAACGTTTTCAGGAGATGAGGAGCAGTGTCTATCCAAGCTAAAGCAACGGTTGAATCAGAAAACAAATTTACTGAAGCTACATGTTTGTCTAATGAATTTAAGACCTTGTTAGTGAGTTTAGCCAGAATAAGACATGCTGACAGTTCGAGACGAGGCAACGTATTACTTCGGTTGGACACACGTGGGATTTACTACATAATAATGACTGATGGTTTTACTAGAATTAGATGTTTGCATGTATATCGCTGCGCCATAAGCCTTGGAAGACGCATCTGCGAAACCCTTTAACACCACTGATTGGTTCACAGCTAGGAAGCATCTTGGCACTTCTATGGATTCCAGTTCTTCAAGACTTTCGAGGAAGGTTTCCCATTGTTTGGCAACATGAGAGGGCAGCTTCTCATTCCACTCTGTTTTAAGAAGCCACAGATCCTGCATGAATATTTTTGCTTTAGAAATCACTGGCCCTAAGAGACCAAGAGGATCATAAATGCGGGTAATTTGCGAAAGTACATCTCTTTTTGTGAAATCACTTTTTTTGTTAATATTAACTTTATACCTAAAGGTATCATTGAAACTGTTCCACAACATCCCTAATGTTTTAACAGTTATTTCTTCAGAATTTCTGTCCAGGGGAAACATGTGATTATCAGTAAATTGGACCTCATTGGTACACCATTTGTATAAAACCATCCCTCCCTTTAGGGGGTGTTCTTTTAATTGCGATTTCATTAATCTGAATTCTTCTAAATTCGATGAGCCCGATAGGCAGTCATCCATATAAAAGTCCTTCAAAACAATTTTCGATGCTAACGGGAATTCTTTTTTCTCATCTAGAGCTAACTGTTGTAATATTTTGGTGGCTAAGTAGGGAGCACAAGATGTTCCATACAAAACTGTTGTTAGCTGAAATACCTTAACTGGGGATGACATACTGTCTTTCCACAAAATTTTTAAATATTTGTACTGCGATGGATTTATTTCTATCATCCTAAACATTTGTTTAAAGTCCGCAGTAAAAGCGTAAATATGTTTTCTAAATCTAATTAATATCGAAAAAAGATCATCTTGCAGAACTACACCCTTACATAATAAATCGTTCAAAGATTTTCCGTTGGTTGACTTGGCACTAGCGTCAAAAACAACGCGTAATTTTGTGGTTTTACTAGAGGGTCGTAAAACGCCGTGATGTGGTAAGTAATAACCATCATTAAAGTTCGTGTTTTCTTTTATTTCATGCATGTGATTTAAATCTCTATATTCTTTAACCTTTACGGAGGGGCTGTGACAGCATCTGTCCGGGATTACATGTATTCTCAGGTAGACACTGAGCGAGCCCCTGCGTAAAGGTTAAGAAATGCTGTGTATAAATTTTTCATAACAGGATCTCGATCTAAACGTTGTCACAGAGAGCTTAATCTTTTCAAAGCAAGATGTTTGGAATTTCCCAAATCGGGTTCTAAAACCTGTGGTTTGAACGGCATCGTGACCACAAACCTACCATCCGGTTTTCTGAAGTGCGTTTTATTGAAGTGATCATTACAATATTCTAATTCTTCACTGTTACAAGGTTTTAAATTTTGTACTTCTTCAATTTCCCAGAAAGACTTCAAAGTGTCATTAAGTATTTCAAGATTCTTTGTTAAGAAACAATAATTAGTATTATTATTATTTACTGTTTTGTCATAAATACAACCAGATACTAAATATCCAAAAATACTTGATTGCAAATGTAAATTATTGTCTAACTTTATTTTTTCTTCTTTTAAAAGAGAAAAATACAGTTCAGCACCGATAATTATATTCACACTGCTTGGAATGTTAAATTGTTTATCCACTAAACAAATACTTGCTGGAATTTTTAAATCTGATATGTTTATCTTTTTAGAGGGCGTGAAGTCACAGATGTTTGGAATGATTAATAGCTCAATATCATAACTGGTACTATTCATTTTATTTACAACTTTGATTTGATTCTAGATTTAATGTAAATAGGCAATTTATTTATTCCACTTACAGGAATATTTATTTTCTCGTTTTTCAAGCCTAGTATTTGTGCTGCTTCAAATGTACAAAAACAATTCTGCGATGCTGACTCCAATATTGCTCTGAAAGGAATTTTGATGCCATTTACATCTGTCAAATAAATTATTGCAGTGCTAATTAAGACAGATTTATTATTATCATTTTCATGCGAAAAAAATGAATGAGCAGTAGTTTCGTTTTGTGATAAATCTTCCGAAACAAAATTGCTATTTATTGTTTCATGTAATGGGAGATTGTTTGTCGGATTGTTCACTGTTGTTGTATAATTATGTAATGATGAATGATGGATTGCGCTCTTGCAAACATGACAAGTGCTCTTTGAATTGCAATAATTAATGAGGTGGGCTGAACTTAAACAATTGAAGCAAAGTTTATTTTTCTTAACAAGGTTAATTCGCTCACTTAACTTCATGTTTTTATGTTTAACACAATGGTATAAGGGTGGTTTTCGGTTTTACATATTACGCAACATTTAGTTTGAGGTTTGTTTGTTTTTATGAATAAGGATTTTGCAGTATACTTAGAGGATACGTTAGAACTTATACTATTTAAGATTTGACATCTTCGCTCAAGAAATTCTAAAAATTCATCAAAATTAGGCACTTCATTATCCTTTAATGTTAGTTCGTATTCTTTACGAGTTTCATTATCTAGTTTATTTAGAATAATATTCAGCAAAATTGCGTTCAAGAAATTATCTCTATCATATTTTAAGATCTTTAGAGCCCTTAAATTTTTCTTTACATTATCTAACAAAATGCGGAGATCCTTAGCGGATTCCTGTTTAATTACATAAAGATTTAAAATATTCTTTATATGACAATCTACCATAACTCTTTTATTCTCGTATCTTTGTACTAACGCATTGAAAAGTGAAACATAATTTGCATCTGGTGTAAGCAAACTCCTAATCTCACCAGTCAAAGCAGAACGCAAATAAAATAACCTTTCATTATCCTTTAAATTTGAATTATCATTAATTAGTTCATTAAAGGTAGTTTTAAATACGGACCATTCTTCTATTCTGACACTAAAAACCGGCAATATGACCCTAGGGAGCTTAATACTAGACGTTTTTGCTTGGTCCTGTTCAATAGATTTCTTATTTGAATCAGTATTTTCATAATAAGCATTAATAGAGGATTTTAAGCTTACCTCTAGTTTAAGAATATCTTCGTCCAGTTGCGAGAGTATTCTTTCAGTTTCTTCCAACTTTTCTTCCTCTATTATTTTGTAATATTCCAGCTTAAGAGCTTCAAACTTTTCTTCTGTTTTCGACAAAGAGTCCACATGGGCTTTCCATTCAGATAAATTGAAGATTTTTCCATACGTTGAGTTAAATATCCTGGGGACTTGGGCTTTGATATTCCCTCGCCTTCTGTTCAACGCTTTTATTTCAGTTTCAGACATTATTCATCTTGTTGACGAAATTCGATAAATTCAAGTATTTAACTCAATAAAAAAGTTGCTGGCTCTGTCATACCTCCGGGTCGCAAGGACCAAAAACGTACGGATGTGTACTAAATTAAAAAGAAAAACTAAATTAAAAAGAAATAGCAAGTACACTGTAAATTAAATGAAATGATTTTTTTTGTTAGAGACGCAGCTAGTTGCTGCATTCAGAGCATGTTGCTAAGAGACCGTTTCTCTTAATCAACTGCGTCACACAACACGTGAGCAGGGTTACACTAAATTGCCGATTGGCGTATAATTGGCGTGGGCTGTGTTTGTCGCCAAGGCGATGTTACAAGATCACAATACAGGAGCGGAACATATGACATCACCAGATGCACCACAGTCAGTTGTGATTCCGCGGTTACCAGTTACACCTTAAAACAATTCAAAACAATAAATATATTCAGGTACATGAGCACCACACCCCCATATTGTATTCCCATTTGTGTGGCTTCTTAGGTAAGTACTGTTTTATAGATGATTTTCCTTTGAATGGAATCATCATTTCATCCAAACTCTGATATTTCTTATTATCGTCAGCTTTGTGAAATGTCTCGTGCAATTTTGTCAAAATCAGTCGAATTTTTATAGTTTTATTTATATTGTCATCAAGAATGGTTATATTATCTATAAAATGTAAATATTTCCTCATTTTCTCAAAGCGATTTAGAGACATGGCATCAGCAATTAGTGACATTCGAAGTCCATGTTCTGAGGACCAATAATGACGTAATCTAGGGTATCTGACATATGTCATAAAAATCACAATTCTTCTTCAGAATCTTCTTCACAATTCAAAACTTACAATTCTTCTACAGAAAGTCTAAAAATATCTTTGCCATTTTGACATGAATAATGATTTGTCTGATAGACAATATCTGATAATAGGTCTTGAGGAAATAGATTCATAAATATATCTAAAGGATAGTCAGTTTGTATATTCACTTGAAATCTGCCACTGAATTGAGCGAATTATTGGACAATAAGTTATCTCTTTCACTAAACCAAGTAATGGGATTTGCTTTCTTTTCTTGGAGATTTTGTATTAGTAGACGATGATGGATCTCGATTTACAAATCCTTCATCATTTGAATTAGAATCACTTTGTGCAGTTGAGACTGGGGCTTTATTTGTAAATTCATCTTCATCAGAAGATGACATTGCATGGGCATATGATGACATTATATGAGGAATATAACTCGGATCATCTATTTCAGAATCACTATTTTCCAGATCATCCACAGATTCCATTGTCATTATTTCAGCTATCTCTGCTTCAGTTATGTATCATTTTTTTCCTATTAATGTTTGATTTTTTAACAATGTGAAATAAATAAATAAATAGATAAATAAAAGTAGCAAACAAAAATGAGTTTTGTTTACCTGAACTGTCCTCATATGAGGACAGATATGTTTTATACTTTAAATAAAAACCTAATTGAAAGATTGTCAAAAAAAATATCATTATATGCTGTATGATGATAAATTGTATAAAAAGAACTTACCTTGACTATATTGTGAATATTTTCTAGTCTATTTATGGCAAATTCTGCACAATATCACTATACTTGAATTTTATTGCAACATTGGTGTGAATTACGACCATCTGTATGTTGCTACGATCTATTCTGGTACATGCAAGGTATTATGTGTCCACAAATAAGGTCCCCATGGATGAATGCTGAAAAAATTTGGTAACTCTAATAATTTTATAGGGTAATGTTTATCTATCTTCATATGAAGCCCGTGTGCATGAGAGGGCTAATCTTCACGTCATTTTAGCAAGCTTGAACATTGTGTCATATTACTGTTTGGCTGTAAGACGATCTACAATTATTTTTTTAGACACAAATGGGACAAAGAGTAATATAGTAAAATTTTCAAGCTTGATAAAATGTTGTAAAGGGGAAATATATTTTATAAACTATATGCAACTCTTCAAATCGGAACTTTCGTTGTCATATTTAAAGACGCCTACCGTTACGTTGCCAAGCATATTTGCACAAATTTGCTTAGATTTAATAAATATGCATGTGTCGATTTCTCAAAAAACTGGCCGACCTAAAGAAAAACATAAAGTATATTCAAAATTCACACAAAAAACTGTTCCAGAATGAACCAATTTCAGTTTTGTGGAAGCAAAATTGTTACCTGGTGTACTTAAAAAAATTATTAGGCAAGTAGGTATGTCTATGTAATGACAGATTTTGCGTTTTATATACATTATAAATTGGCGAAATTTTGAAAATATTTTAACGTTATAATTTAAAAAAAAAGACGAAACACAGTAATAAAAATATTTTCATAGTCTCTTTTATGAAAATAAAATACGTGATCAATTTAATTTTATTCGCAAAATTACCCTTGCAAATGATGAAAAGATGCTCAATTTTTATTATTGTTAATTATAACATTTCAGATTCTTAATAGAACTATTTAATTCTTATAAAACTAAATTTAATGATAACATTACAGAGTAAAAATTAATTTTGTTTAGTTAAAGATTTTATATCTGACTTGAAAATAATGAACAAATCAAAATACATTTGCATATTAATAGCATAAATATGTTTTTCCTTAAAAGAATTTTGATGAGATTTACAATAGCAGCATGTACTAATACAAATAAAAATTCGTAACATTTCTGTTATTTATTCTTTCACACATTTATTTTTTTAAACCTACGTTTGCAATATTATGTAATATTGTGCTACATCTAATAAAAAATAAATCATCATATAAAACTAATAATTTCTTAAATTAAATTACACAATTTTTCAGGAAAAATTGGAGCCAAACTGTTATGTTCTAGTTCCGTGATTGTTACAGTCCACTCCAAAAATAATTCACGAAGCATAATTTGCACGAAGGCAGAATGAAGTACTACACAATGTTTCCATTACAATATTATTTCCAACTGCTATAATTGTACCGTAAAATATTTATGCACCGTTACTCCATAAAATTGGTGGCAGCTGCTGCCTCCGATTTTATGGGGTAATTTTTTTCATTTATATAATGGCGTAATTTAAACCTAAATTACTGTAACATTACACATTAGTATAACGTTTCACCGGTTATATCGGTTAAAGAACTCCATATAATTGGAAGAAACAAGGCTACTACATAATTTATAGAGTAACCTTACACACATTTTTATAGTATTTAGTAAATATTCCTGTCACATCTTTTTATACAATTCTTGGAAAGAACTCACATATTTTACTGAATCATTCGAACACAGTTAGTTCTAATTAAGGATAATTGTTCTGTTATATCACATCGCACTACTTCCATTGCATTATTACTTTGAATTGCTGTAATTTCTTTAATAAACATTTTGTTACATCTTCATATGTAATTCTTAGAGAAAAACTCATACATTTAACGGAACTTTTCGAATGCAATTACTTCTTGAATTGCATCAATAGAGACGTATTGGATTCTCTCCAATCATATTCCTTATGCCTTACAGAATTAGAAAATTCGAAGAAAACGTATAAGTCATATACGCATGTTCGATGGAGGAACATAAAAATATCGTCAGAATAAAATCTAAGAATATATTTACTCTCAGAGCAGTTATTTTAATGGAATTCCCAAATTATTTATCCTAGGAAACATGAGTATTTCAAATTTTCTCGGTAGTTTATATTTTGATTTTCTTATACATTTTCCTCTCCCTTTCTTTATAAACCAACCAAACGTCTTTTTCTTTATATGTTGGTTCATAAATTATTTTCTGAGAGTTTTTAATGATATATTATATAATCATTTTGAATTGCTATAATTTTTTAATAAACATTCAATAACATCGTTTTATACAATTCTTGGTTTAAAAAAAACTCATACATTTAACGGAATTCGTTGAATGCAATTACTTCTTGAATTGCATCACAAAAAACGTATTGGATTCTCTTGAATCATATTACATTTGCCCTACGGAATTAGAAAATTCGAAGAAAACGCATAAGTCATATATGCATGATCGATGGAGGGACAGAAAAATCTACCGACAGAATAAAAATCTAAGAATATATTTACTGTCGTTATTTTAATGGAACTACAAAATTTATTTATTCTAGGAAACATGTGTATTTCAAATTTCCTCGGTAGTTTCTATTTTGACTACCTTATACACTTTCCTCTCTTTTTTTTTCTATCGTGAACAGTAAATGACCGTCATGTTTTTTATATGTAGGTTCATAAATGATTCGTCGAAATGGTTTAATGATATAATACAGTTTTTTTTTAATTCTTATTATATACCATTCATTATAATCCTATGTGATAAATCAAGTGGGTCGTTGCATCTAATAATTATATTTCTGTTTAGAATGGCATTTCTAAATTAGTGAGATTTTAAAAATTGTTGAATGTACGAATTACAGCTAACTAAAGATAAAGTCTAATATACAATCACTTCAAAAAAAGCAATTTTTAGAAATATATCTGTGCAAATTCATACAATATTTCTGTTATACACTAGTTACATATGCTATATCGCAGCACTGGATTTAATAATAACATATATAAACAGGTTGTTGGGCATCATTTGCAGTTTCTTGGACTATGTAATTTTTAATATAGATGGTTTGGTTTTAATCATTTTTAGGTGCGTTCGTAATTATGTAAATACGTATGTAATTATACGTTCGTAATTATGTAAAATACTGTATTTGTCGTTCAGTTCGTCCGTTCGTCTGCCTATCCTCCCGTTTTTCCGTTAGTCCGCATAAAACAATGCAAAAACTATCCAACCGAATCGTTCGAAAATTAAAATATATAATTATTACATAGTTTTGTCGAGTTATTTTAAATTTTATGAAAATCGGATGCATAGATCAATTACAGGAACAATCAAAAGTATCCCGTTACATTACGGCCAATAAGGAAAAAAAATTAAAATGCATTTTAATGCTGTACAGTACACTCACGGTGTTACACTCATTCGAACATAATAAAATTGATATGCATCTACGAAGTACATATTATAATATACATTTTGCGCAATCGTGGTGCAAAGAACATTTTTTATTGATTTACAAGGCCACACAAAATTATTCCATTACATAATGACATAGGGAGAACATTGTTTGGTGCGCGTTTTAATTATAATTCACTATTTAAGATTTTATGAGATTGATATACGTTGCTGAAGAATACTTCAAGTTATTTCCTTTATAAAAGAATGTAGATAGCATTTACAGGGACACACAAAATATTTTGGCTATTATACCGTATTCAAGATACTGAGTACTATTACATCAAGATCTGAATAATTTTAGGTTCTTCCGTAATTATATAAATAGCTAGCTCCTATATCCGTCGTTCAGTCTGTCAGTCCGTCTGCCCGTCTGTTTGTCAGTCCGTTCGTCCGTTCGTCAGTCTGTCTGCCCGCATATAATAAACAAAAACTGCCCAATTAAATAGCACGATATTTAAAATATATAATTTTAACGTAATTTTGTCGCGTCATTTTAAAATTTATGAAAATCGGATGTATAGTTTAATTAGCGAGACAATCAAAATTACTCCATTACGTTACGATAAAAAATAATTTCAAATGCATTTTAATAATGTTAAACTCTTTCGAATATAATAGAATTCACATGAACCTATGAATATATATGTACTAAAATATACACTCTGTACAATCTGTGATGCAAAGAATATTTATTATTAATTTACAGGAGCACACAAAAGTATTTCACTGCATAATGCTACACGAGGAAACATTGTTTGGGGCGTGTTTTAATTATATTATACTATTTTACATTTTATAAATATAATATACGTTGCTGGGGTATAATAAAAGTTACTTCCTGTATATTTACAGGAACAGAGAAAAGGTTTTGACCACAATACTATATCCGAAATACTGTCTACTATATCAGCAATATCAGAAATTTTTGAAAACTTCGTTATCGTACGAACGCACCTTATTTGCTATGCTTCATGTGCAGTTTCCAACTTGTTTTTATACTTCTCTTTCTTAACTATACATGTATAACTTGAATATTATTTTGCTTGTTTAATCTTAATTAATTAAATTATTCGATGTAAAAACGTATAACATTATTTGATGCATGATTCTGTATTTAGGTTAGACAACTAACTAACAAAATTGTATTTAAATGCAAAATTGATTGCAATGCTTAGATACAAACACACTTTTTAACATAGGAATTTGTAAGTGATGAAATAAAGTCTTTAAAAACTCTGCCGTGCTTTATTTCTCCCTGTCAATTCTATTTAGTTATTTCAGAAATTCGGTGGAATGCTATCACCAAAATATTAAGTAATGTTCTTCTTGTATAGTAACAATAGTATTGAAAAATGTTACACTAGAGTTTCATAAGAGGTATATAGTTTTCCCCTCTTTGCAAAAAAAAAAAAAAAAAAAAAAAAAAAAAAAAAAAAAAAAATATATATATATATATATATATATATTTGCAAGAATCTGTAAAGGAAGATAATTTAGAAAAAGCAGATATATATATATATATATATATATATATATATATATATATATATATATATATATATACTTAACAGAATTCTGATGCAGTGACTTCTGATAGTTTCCCAAGATAACTCTATTATCGTTGTTCCAATAATTTTCAAACATCTATTCCGAATCTGAGAATGCGAATGATATGAATAACTTCACTATACATGTGTAATTCTGAAAGAGAAGGTAACATCACGAGAATGAAACCTGAGAGCATATTTACAGTGATAAGTGTTACAGGGTTATTACAAAAGAATCATCGGGTTTCCGAAGCGTTTATTTCGGAACATAATTGGGTTAGAATAATGAGTTATATATGAAAATATACAGAAAGTATACAAGATTGACGTCCATGGTCGCGAATGCAGCCTTTCAATTTCAATTCATCGTCAATTCAATATTTTGGGAACTATGGATGAAACTAACTTTGACTCGGTTCACTATTGCTTCAGTAACGCTTGCTACTGCCGAAACTTTTGCCTTTACAAAAACAACCGGATTCTTTGCACTATCGATAGTAGCACAGAATGCTTTTTCGGGTTGCATTGGTATGCTTTCCGGAGTACTCTCTGAACGGTTATAAGTGATTTACACTTTGAAAATACTGATACGCGAAACGCTTTCCGCTGCCCAGTCGCCATTTTGAATATGACGTTCTAGCAGAAACCATGGCAACCAGACTATTCTGTGCATGTGATAACGGGTTAATTTCTTTCTGTAGACTCTCTAGTTGTCTGGTATTTTACTTGGATGTCATGGTTTTTCTATTTCTCATTTTATGCTTCTGACCTATGCATCATTTTATTGAACGTCTAAAAAAATATTTTAGGTCGAACTTCAGAAACATTTTACAGTTTTTAAAGACGAAGGTATATACTCTCTTGTACATAAACATTTTTGTAAATTCAGTACATGTTCATTATTATTTTCAAGTTTGAAACCATAGATTTTTTTGGACTAAATATTTTAGATAAAATTATAATTTTAATAGGGAGTTAAACTGAGTTCATCAAGAACTCGTGTTTTCATAATCTATAGTCCTTCTAATTAAAAGATATGAAATGAAATTTGACCCGATTTGTCCCCCCCCCCCATTTTTTTATAAGTAAAACAAAATTTCAAAAAAAATTCTGAAAAGCAGTTTTTTTTTTACTTTATTAAACATTTAAAATTTATTAACTGTTTATATTTAATATATACTGTAGTTTTTTTATTTCTACTGAATAAACTCTTTGGTGTGCAGATAACAAATCTGCAAATTGAAGAGGAAAACTCCTTTTGTTAACTAGTTGGATCTCTCTCTTTTTCTTTAATTAAAACGTTTTTTGACCGCACATCCATAACGCGGAGTAAATGATTTTTTGTGAATAATATAACATTTTGGTTTTGTACCAAGAGTTTGTAATGTGTGAATTATCTGTTATCTTTTTGAAGAATATATTTTAAATCGACCATAAAGAATTGCGTTCTTTACTCACGAATGAGGTAAGAAAGTTTTATATTATTAAGAAGAAATTTACTAAACATACATATATGTGACGATTTAAGGAGAACTCGAATTATTTCCACTGGTTAAAAAGAAACACACAGTCATGGCAAGCGAGGGAAAAAACAAAATAAATAAATAAATGTAGAAGATCCAATAATTAGTCATGGGCTGCTGTAAATTCATTTATTAAATTCGTAATAATGAGGAAGTTAAAGCTCCTTTTGCAAAAATTCCATCATTATTTCAGCGAGCTGTCCTCATCGAAGAAGCAACCCAAGAAATCTTTTTTTTTTCATCTCGAGACTTCCACCTTTTTAAACTAAACAGAAAGTTCTGGACCATTCTGTAACCTCAAACCATCATTCTTTTATGTAAACAGAATTCTTGTCCAGCAACGAGGCTATTTTCCACAGACGATAAATTTATTTTAAAAAAATATTATTGAACAAATTTCTAATTGACTCAGAATTTTAAATATCTTAGGCAGACGATTTTTATAAATGATTAATTTTAAGAGAAAAAGAAAAGAAATGAATTTACTAATATGCACACATCAAAGGTTGACGTAGGAAAAATAAATAAATAGATAAAATAAAATAATGATATTTTTTGAAAGGTATGGTTTTGGAATAAATTTAATAAGACTTTCTTAAAAAGGGTTGATAAAAACATAGAAGAAATCAGTTTTATTTGGAATATTACGAAATAAAGTTTTAATTAAGAATATTTTTAATTTAGAGCCATCTTTTTAAATTTACGCATACTGGAATAATGTTTTTTAAGGCAAATTAAGAATTTATATCGTCTGCATAAGGATTAACAGATTAGATTTAGAAACAAGATTTTAATTTAATAATTTGAAGTAAGTACGGAATATTATTATAAGAAAATTAAGATAGTATAAAGGTTAGTTTTGGCGAAAAAATTTTAAATTTGTAATATATATAATTTATTTTATTCCATTGAATAAAAAAAAATCAGTAGAAATATCAGAAAACTATATGAGTGATGTAATAAAAGTATTGTGACACATAAAAAGTAACGAGTTAAAGTTTCTAAAAGAGAAATTTACCGGAATTTCAAATTGTTTGTAAAATTAAATACATTTGATTACATCAGAAAATAAAATCTTTCAAACATTGTTATAAACAAAAATGAGCTTCTTTGGGATCCACTGAACAATGTTTTTGTGAAAACAATGAGGAGTGACTGCAAGGAACGATTTACTTTTCTGTAAGGATAGTAGAGAAACTCGGTCACCCAGAAAAATAGTTTAAAAATTGTATTAGCAGAAGTAAGAAATATAAAATTGAACAATTAAAATCTGAAAATAGCCAAGAACAATTGCAGTTCAAATGAGCAAAAAAGCCTCCGGGCATGCAGACCTTTCACAAATTATTAAAGGCATTGCATTCAAGCCAACAAGGGCAGCAAAATATCGAAAAAAATTCATTTCTTTGTCTTAGACCTCAAATTAAGTACATTCAAGTTATTACCAACTCAGACTTTGGCCATGTTTGTTGTGCCACATTGTAAAACATTTGTATAACGTTACTCCATAAAACTGGTGGCAGCCTTGCTGCCTCCATTTTGGTGGAGCATTTTAACCGATATAATCGGTGTAACATTGCAATGTTACACCAGTAATGCATGTTTTTATTACACCATTATGTAAGTGAAAAATTACTCAATGAAGTGTAAATCGTAGCTTCCACCAATTTTATGGAGTAACGTTACCACAAATGTTTTACAGAGCAGATTTTACTTACAATCGTTTTCATATCACCCGAACATTTAATAAACATGTATGTCCTCGCTATATACTTCTTCAGAGAACTAAAGAACAATTTTATCAAAAAGATAACTTCGTTACTCAAAACATGGCGGAAGAAAAACTTTAAAATCTTTTAGATCACTTTACTTAAAGACTGTGTTAATTCATAGAAACTGTTTTCACAACAGCAAGTGAAGCAAAGTTTATAAGTTTAGAACTCCTCTGCAAATGGGGTTTCGAAAAATCTCCACAAAAATATTTAAACAAAAGTCTGAAAACCCCTTTGACCCAAACATGACAATGATTCAAACACTTTCAAAAACTCTTTAGCTTCTTTGAGATTAACAAGCAAATAAATGGATTTCAAAAGTATGGTGGCAAAACCCTGTATTTTCATATCCACGCTTTTGCTTTCTCATACTAACAAGATTTATTCATGAAAATAATGACGTGATCCAAGAGGAGATAAAATACATTGAACAGCAAGCATAAAATTTAATAAATACAGAGATCCTCACAGCTTATGGTTTATTACAAGTTCAATTTAAATTAGTGCTGACTAGTGTCGATGCTAAAGTTTGCAATGCTATTACTAGCAATCAATTCATCGATGCATGCTATATTTGCAAACAATCATAAAAAAGATTTTAATAAGCTAAAAATAATTAAAGACATTGATCCTCATTCTTTGAAATTCAATATTTAAATATTCCACGTTAGAATCAGATTTTTCACGTCAATTTTACATCTTGTTTGTAATTAAAAATATTCCAATAAAAAATGGTTAGGAAGAAGAAAAAATGAGAAAGACTGTCAACAAACGAAAAAACCTATTGCAAGGTATGTTTTAAGCTGAGATGCGATACTGGTACATACTGCAAAAGCCGGTTTCGGAAATATATCATTTTTTTTCTCAGATCGAGAAACATCAGCTTAAATTACAGGAATTGAGATATAATTAATGCACCATTTAAAAGCTATTCTTGACGTGCTATCTAGTGGTTATAAAATAGATACTAAAAAATTTCAAGAAATTGCGAATAACACTTCTAACTTTTGTGTAAATCTTTACGGTTGGGATCCAGTGTCACATACATTACACAGCATTTTGAATCGCGGATCTACTATTAAAGAACATGCATACCACCCAATTCGGCAGCTATCAGAGATGGCGGCTGAAGCCCGCAACTTTCATTTTCGTTCATCTAGTCAAAACTTTTCAAGAAAAATGTTTTTCATAGAATGCAATAAAAATGTACTTAATGGCTTACTTTTTTGTTTCGATCTTTATTTAAGAGTTGTTAGCTCCAGAATCTAGTTTTCGAGTGATTTTGAAGACGATGACATGGGAGATTATGCTCCAAAAAATGGTGGGTAGTAGGACAATAATTTGCGTAAATTGTTCGAAAAATGATTTGTTTCTATCATAATAACATAGTTTATGTTTCTTTAAAGCATTTTATCTGCTATATAACGCACAAAATAATTTTAAAAATTTTGGCCAGGTTTTTCAGCAAAATACCGTAATGTGCGTCGGCTACGACTCCCTACTTGGGATGTGAAAATTATATATAATTTTTAATTAACTGTTTCAGTTTTTAATACGTTGGATGCCACTCCGGTCACCAGTGAGATATACTGAGCTTTCCGATTTTGGGCGCGTCAGTCACCGGCGTTTAACAGTCTTAAATATGATTGAAAACTAAAAAAATGCATATTTTTTAATGTAATTATTGAAAATTTATTTAAAGTTTACTTAGCTTATATTTATTAGCCTCATTAAGTAAGAGGCGCGTTAGATTGAAAGTTCAGTATCAGTCACCGGTGACTGACGTTGCACTAAACGTGTTAAAGATCTTTATCAATAATTTATTGATTAAAGTTGTACCAAATTTTATTTAAACTCTACTTAACCTTTTATAGACAGTTTAAAACAGTTGTTCCCGATTGTCGGTCACGACTCACTGTTTGTGATGTGAAAATCATACATAAATGTGTTAAATTAACTGTTTTCAGTTTTTAAATTCCTTTTATAACTCTCATTGATTAAAGTTGCACCAAATTTTATATAAACTCTATTTTAAACATCATAAGCAAACAAAAGGTATAACTAATTTTATTTAAACTCTACTTAACCTTTTATAGACAGTTTAAAATAGTTGTTCCCAATTGTCGGCCACGACTCACTGTTTGTGATGTGAAAATCATACATAGCTGTGTTAAATTAACTTTTTTCAGTTTTTAAATTCCTTTTATATTTCTCATTGTTTAAAGTTGCACCAAATTTTATGTAAACTCCATTTTAACCATCATAAGCAAACAAAAGATATAACTAAGCATTTCCGCCGTTAAACACTTCCAGACGAAGTCTCAGCCTTAGTTATGGCATGAATTAAGTCAGGAAAGTCATATTAAAAATAATATTATTACGAGATTTATCTCATCTGTCGAACTGGCTAATTTTGCTCCTACAACGTTCGTTGGATATATTTTTTAAGCATCTCTGTGAACTATGATGAGAAAATCGACAACCTCAAAGCACTAGTGTGTTAAACTCTTTTTCACGAGTTACTAAAATTTTTAAGCAACACGGTATTTTGGTGAGATTTAGTCATTCTAAATTATGGAGGTTTTTTTTTTCCAATTTAAAATCATCTACACGTTTTTATTAATGGATATCCGATGTTCATGTTCTTTCTCCAAAGTTTACAATGCCAAGAAACTAGGTCGTTTCCTGGCGAAAATGTAGTATTTTTAATGAGGATTAAAGCGTCACCTACATTCCTATATTCTGCTTAAACTTCACCCGTTCAGTTTTAGAATTTTGAAACAGAGTATATTTTCTTTAGATTAGTTTCCCACATCACCTCTATCATTTTGTAGAGTCTGGACTTGTTCTTTCATTATAAATTAATTTGGAAGCGTTATTATGATGTTATTTAAAATTATAGTTTTAATCAATATATATATTTAAGAAATTTAATTAATGATCCAGTGACTTTTTAAACTTCGCCAAAATAATAGTATCTTGTTCGGTCCAATCATTTTCCCCAATTTCATTCAGAAATAGAAAATGTGAAACATATGAATGAATTCACTACACATGTGCAATTGAAGAACAAAAAATGGTACCGAGAAATTAAATCTGAGAAAATAATTACATTAATCAGTGTTATTTTAATGGAACTAAAAAATGTATTCTGAAAAATATTTCGTTTTTACTTACCCATCATGCGTAGTATAGGGTAAGTCTTGCAATTGTTTTTAAAATCGAAAAATTTTTTTGGCGGATTCACACGTTTCAGACACTGGAGATTCCGAAAAACATAGTTTTAGAAAATAAATTTTGCCGTCCGTCTGACTGTCTGTCTTTCTGAAAACGCTCTATCTCCAGGACAAATTGAGATAGAGACTTGAAATTTTGTATGTACTTAGCATGTAAGAATGGTATGAAGCCTATTTAATACCAGTAACCTCGATTATCCGGAACTATTTTTGGGGGGCTCTCGAAAAATTCGTTCCGATGAAACGTATACAAAAGTTTTCGAATTTTTTTATTTTAAGGAATGGACATAAAAGGCAATACAATAACACAAATTTTTCATAAAGAACAAACTCAATCGGGTTATTAGTTGCCGAGATATTTGTAATCATGTTTTCCACACTCTTCGATTTTTCATGACCCTGTATTTCATTCAAATTTCATTTCAAAGATATATTTATTTGGAAATGAAACGCTTAATTCGAAGTATTAATTTTTTATTAGCTCGATTATTATTTTTGGAGTTATAAGGATGTTTCTTTTGCGCAATTCGGTACTTCTTGAGCAGTTTGGCGTTTTATAATAATGTGTCGAAATTGGTTAATCAGCAATTCCTTAATAGAGCATATGTATATTAAAAATACTTAAATATAAGTTTAAATTTTGTTTTGGAATTGCAATGCATTGTATAACTAGTTTACGCGTGTTTTATTTCCATAGACCCCTTACATTGACGTCAGAGCAACGGCTGTTCCTCTAATCTGGTGCACATCTGGAGCCCAAACAAAACATCATAACTACCCTTTGCCGTTTAAAGCACTTGTGATCTTTCTGTTTAATTTTGATTTTTTATTATTCTTGCATTATTTTTCTAAATACTTAAAAAATGAAGCACAAATTACTATTTTTATAAATGTGAAAACACCCATTTGCCTTACGTTTGGGTGCCAGATGAAGCATGTGACGTCACGTGCAAGTGGTCTATACATTATATAATGCATATCCATGATGGGTAAGTATTACGGTGGCCTCCAACGACTAGTTAAATCTTGCGTTAGATTTCCTTTATATATATATATATATATATATAACTTTGACATATTTTCTCTCTTTATGTACATTCGGGATCTTGAATTATTTATCAATGTATTTTTTTTGAGGTAATTGGATTTTCCTGATTAAATTTCAAGTGATGCTTCATTTTGTTCCCGAATTTCAGAACGATATATTAATTTAAATTCTTGTAATATAATATTGTTCCAGCGTATATGGGGTTCTTTTGATCTTATGGTTAGAGAACTTCAAACTCTTGTCTCTTAGAAAAGTAGAAAATAATTTATCTACAGATCTTTAGAACAACAGAGTCTTCGAAACTCACAAATATTGCTAGATATTCAAAAATAACTGCTCAAATCTATCGTACAAGTATAGCTTTAGATCCCAGAGACTCTTTATACAACGTCTCAACACTTAATAACATTCAAACCAACATAAATGAAACTCAAGCAAACTTGCTAACAAACACCTTGTTCACTCAATGACTGACTGGTAAATAATAACAACAGCTCGCATCGCTTCTCTTCTTATATAGGCTCGCAGCATGTGCTGGAAATTTCTAGAACCTACTCGAAAAATCCACGGAACAACAAACAATGTATCAGTATATCTAAAGGGGGGGTTACCATTGAGAGGGAAGGATTACCATCGCCAACAATCGCCAAGTTTGTCGCCAACTTGGCGATATATCGCCAAATTTGGTGACCAAAATTAGTCGCCAAAAGTGACGCCAACTTGGCGATATCTTTATTATTTCGCCAATCTGCCGTAGACATACACTGAAAATAATGGACAAGTTTGCTTGATAACTGAGACAATGTAACAAAAACTAATATTAGTAAAGGAATGGAGCTTAATAAGATTATTTACATTATTTTACAGTACAACCACTAACCATTTACAAAATTCGTAACACTACCCCTCCTCAAAGACTGCACGTCCCGGGCAGTGCAATCCTTGAGTTAGAGGAAAACACTTAAAATAAATAAACAAACAAATAAATAGATAATAATAACAATAATAATAAAATTTAGATAAATAAGAACTAATTACTATTTACATATTTACAAAAAGTGACTTTCATGACCATGGTCTGAAATTCAAGTTTTGAATTTCTAATCACTTTGGCCAAAATAAGGGGCTAGCCGGTTATGATGTACGATCTTGGGCTTGGTGTGTGGCGATTTTCGTATGCGTACGACGACGTCATTCAGCCTGTTGACGACTGTGTAAGGACCGTTTCTTTGTAGTTTTGGCGACAGTCCCTTACGACGTATGGGATTCCACAACCAAACTTTGTCACCTTCGTTGAACGTATGTGCAGTTGCCTTTATGTCGTACCGTGTCTTCATCTTTTCTGATGCCAGTCCGATTCGGTTCCTCGCTAGACAATGAACCTCCTCAATCCGTGCCTGGAGTCCATCCACGTATTCTTCAGGCGACAAAGGAGCGTCAGGAGGACGGCCAAACAAAAGATCCACAGGCAGACGAAGATCACGACCAAAGAGCATTTGAGAAGGGGAGTAACCAGTGGCCTCATGAGTGGCACTCCTGTAGGCAAGCAGGAAAAGAGGCAATTTCTTGTCCCAGTCCTGTTGGTCTCTAGACACCAGGGGAGAGAGGCTATTTAGGATAGTACGATTGAACCGCTCCACCATGCCGTCCGATTGAGGATGTAGAGGTGTAGTTAGAGTTTTGTCCATGCCGAGTAGTCCGCACATTTCCTTAAACACAGCCGAATCAAAGTTTCTTCCTTGATCGGAATGGATTTGAAGAGGAACTCCGTATCTGGAAACCCAGTGTTGAACTAGTATGTCTGCTACGGTTACTGCCTCTTGATTAGGAATGGCGTAGGCTTCAGGCCACTTGGTGAAGTAATCCATGACAACGAGGATGTACTTGTTGCCATCAGATGTTCTAGGAAGAGGACCCAGGATATCTAAAGCAATTCGTTCGAAAGGAGCTCCTACATTATAACGCTGCAATCGTCCTCGGGTGCGCCTCTTTGGACCTTTACGTGCTACACAGGTGTCACAAGTTCGACACCACTTCTCCACATCAGTGCGAACATTATTCCAGTACAAACGCCCTCGAACCTTTTGCAGAGTCTTCATTACACCAAAATGACCTCCTGTGGGACTTCCATGCAGTTCTTGAAGGACCATAGAAATTCTCGACTTAGGGAGTAGTAGTTGCCATCTACATGTGTTTCCATCGTCAGACTCCCATTTTAGGTACAAGATACCGTTCTTCAAATATAGGTAATCCCAGAGAGCCCAATAACGTTTAGTCGTAGGATGGTAATGGGCCATGTCTTGCCAGCTGGGCTTCCTGTTGGACTCCTCTTTCAGCTCTAGAATTGGCTTAATTTCAGGATCAGCAAGTTGATCTTTACGCAGGCTCTCGTCACTCCACGGATCTTGCGATGATGTAGACCCAGTTGTAACTTGTATTACTATAGGACCTTTGACATTAAATTTCTTCTCAACCCGGTCGCAGTATCTACAATTCTCTGAGCAGGGTCTTCTTGAGAGAGCATCTGCATTTCCATGTGACGAGCCTTTTCGATGGCGTATCTCCATATCGTACTCTTGAAGCTTTTGTATCCACCTGGCTATCTGGCCTTCTGGGTTCTTAAAATTCAATAGCCAAGTTAGAGAAGCATGATCAGTTCGGATCAGGAACTTTCGACCGTAAAGGTAGTGATGAAAGTGGTCTATGGCTTTCACTACAGCAAGAAGCTCTTTTCTTGTTACGCAGTAGTTTCGCTCGGCCTTTGACAAACACTTGCTGAAATAGGCGATAACACGTTCCTGGCCGTCGATTTCCTGGGACAGTACAGCGCCAATGCTTTCGTTACTTGCAGCTGTATCATGTATAAACTGTTTATCGATTTGAGGATATGACAGAATTGGAGTGGATGTTAAGGCCTCCTTAAGCTTTTCGAAAGCAGCGTCACATTCCTGTGTCCTCATAAATTTTTGATTGGCTTCTGTTAATTTATGAAGTGGTCTTGCAATCATCGAGAAGCCTTTGATAAATTTTCTGTAATAGGTGCATAATCCTAGAAAGCTCCGAAGCTGGTGAACATCTGCTGGACGACTCCAATTTTTCACGGCTGATATCTTCTCCGGATCAGTCCTAACTCCTTCCGCCGAAATGATGTGTCCAAGGTAGGCGACTTCATTGCGAAACAAACTGCCCTTCGAAGGGCTTAACTTCAAATTAGCTTCCTTTAATTTTTGTAGCACCCGCCTGAGGTTGTTCAGATGTTCATCAAAAGATTTTCCTATGATTATGATATCATCTAAATAAACAAGACATGCTTCATATGACAGCCCCCGGAGAACCGTTTCCATAAGCCGTTCGAAAGTTGCAGGTGCGTTACACAGACCAAAAGGCATTACCTTGAACTGCCATAATCCTTGTCCCGTTGTAAAGGCAGTCTTCTCGCGGTCGTCCGGATGGATCTCTACCTGCCAGTAACCACTCTTCAGATCCAGAGTCGAGAACCAGGTGTTGCCCGCAAGTGTGTCAAGAGTGTCGTCAATCCTTGGTAGAGGGTAACTATCCTTTTTAGTGACGTCATTCAGTTGGCGGTAGTCTACACAAAATCTTGTAGAACCATCCTTCTTTCTTACTAATACGATGGGAGACGCCCAGGGACTTTTCGATGGTTCGATGACGTCATTTTCTTCCATATCCTTAATTAAATTTTGCACCTCTTCTTGCTTGGCAAAAGGTAATCGTCTAGGGTGTTGTTTAATAGGTGAATGATCTCCAGTATCAATTCGGTGTTGTGCCATTTTGGTTCGTCCAAAGTCTTCAGATGTTTGGGAGAATAAACTTTGGAATTCCCAAATTAAACTTTCCGCAGCATCCCTTTGATTTGGATCTAAGTCTGTATTTTGTAACAAATCCTTGACTAAATTATCTGAAGATTTCTCAGAGTGACTGGAATTTTGACTTATGCACGTTACAGGAGCACATGATGCTATCACCTCTCCTTTCTTGATAGTCCTCGTCTTATCACTGATGTTAGCAATTCTGACTGGAATGGTTTTTTTTCGAGAGGTCTACCACAGAAGAAGCCACCAATACTCCTGCTTGTGTACTATTGTCTTCTGGATAATCTATATGGCCAAATCGGTAATTAGTTTCATTTTTAATTACAGCTGGAACTAAAAATTATGTTCTTGGATCTAGATTGATGTCTTCTTTGGCTATTACTGTTTGTTTACATTCAATTTCGTTATTTAATCCAAAAAGTCTTATTTCTTCAAATTTTGACAGCATTTTGTTATTTTTGAAATCAAGTTTGAAGCCAAACTTCTTCAGAAAATCTAGCCCGATTAAGCAAGGATCTGTTATGTCAGCCACATATGCCGTATGGTAATATTTCGTTCCTCCAAAGTTGATGGTTAAATTTGCCTTTCCATATATGCCTATCTTGTTGCCCGTCACAGTTTGCAGGGTAACGCATGGTGGAGTCCAGATGAGTTTACATTTCAATTTTCGAGCCAAATCTTCTCTTATTATTGTAACATTGGCTTCTGTATCGACTATCATGCGGCACTGAATTCCGTTAATAAAGCCTATCACATATAATTCATTATCACCGCCACTCATTTTTGATATCTGGAGGATCTTCAGGTGGCGCTTTTCATTCTCTGGCAACCTCCGCCCCGCGAGATGGCCAAAATTTAGTTTCCCTGCTGACTATTTGAATTTATCTCACGTTCATGGATTTTGGGACAATTTCTTCGGAGATGTCCTGTATCACCGCATCCCCAGCACGTGAGATTCTGTCTTCTTGAACTTGTTCTTCCGTATTTTAAAGCTTCAAGTTCTTGATTTATTTTCCTAATTTCTTTCAAGACGTCGTTCTCAGTATCTGAGCTTTTGTTCACCGTTGCCCCTCGGACTGAATGACGATCTCTTCGGCTGGCTTGTGTAGCTGCTTCCAACTTTAAGGCATATAGTAGTGCAGCCTTTAAATCCTGTACATCTGCCATTCGTACCGCTCTCTGCACTTCTGGATCTTTTATTCCGTCTACAAAATATTGCAGTGAGAGCATTTCCCGTACATTTGTTGGACAGTCAATGAGTGCTAAATTTGCAAGCCGTTCAATTTCCGAGGCAAACTCTTGAAGGGTTTCACTCGATTTTTGATGGCGGCTTTTCATTTGTATTCTCGTATAATCCTTGAAGAATTTTTCTCCGAATCTCATTTCAAGTGCACAACTTAGAGTGTCAAAATTGAGTTGCGTCATATCGGGCAATGTTTGCAGCACGTCGGCGGCTTCTCCTCTCAAAGACGCTGCCAGTTGACAAGCTTTCACCTCGTCACTCCATTTGTTCGCTTCGGCTACAATGGTGAATTGGGTTTTGTAAACTTGCCAGGAACTCTTTCCGTCGTATGTCGACAGCTTGATGTGCACGAGAGAAGCAGGCGGATTCCTAAATTCTTCATAATTACCACTGGACGCTGAAAGTTTCTTCTCAAGATCTTGTACTTTTTTATTTAGCTTTTCATCTACTTCACCTAGTATTTTCTCTTCAACGTTACTGATTTTCTCTTCAACGTTACTGATTTTCTCTTCAACGTTACTGATTTTCTCTTCAACGTTACAAACTTCATTCTGAATTTTCTCTTCCACTTCCGCCATTTTCCTTTCCATTTTCTGTTCAACCTTACTAACTTCATTCTGAATTTTCTCTTCTACTTCCTCTATTTTCTCTTCTACCGAGCCTATTCTTCTCTCTACCGACGAGAACTTTTCTTCTAAAGTTTTCTTCATTTCTTCTTGGCCTTTATTAATCTTTTCCGCCAACTCTTCTTGGCCTTTATTCATTTTTTTTGCCAACTCTTCTTGGCCTTTATCAATTTTATTTGTCAACTGTTCCATTCTTTCTTCGTTTTTATTCATTTTTTCCGTTAACTCTTCTTGGCCTTTATTCATTTTTTCCGCCAACTCTTCTTGGCCTTTATTCATTTTTTCCGCCAACTCTTCTTGGCGTTTCGTCAATTCTGCCTTTATTCCATTAATAGCTTCTAACAGTTCTTTCAGTTGTCCGTCCATTGTTCTTGTTTTCGCCATAAGATCCCGACTCCTGACACCAAATGTTCCAGCGTATATGGGGTTCTTTTGATCTTATGGTTAGAGAACTTCAAACTCTTGTCTCTTAGAAAAGTAGAAAATAATTTATTTACAGATCTTCAGAACAACAGAGTCTTCGAAACTCACAAATATTGCTAGATATTCAAAAATAACTGCTCAAATCTATCGTACAAGTATAGCTTTAGATCCCAGAGACTCTTTATACAACGTCTCAACACTTAATAACATTCAAACCAACATAAATGAAACTCAAGCAAACTTGCTAACAAACGCCTTGTTCACTCAGTGACTGACTGGTAAATAATAACAACAACTCGCATCGCTTCTCTTCTTATATAGGCTCGCAGCATGTGCTGGAAATTTCTAGAACCTACTCGAAAAATCCACGGAACAACAAACAATGTATCAGTATATCTAAAGGGGGGTTACCATTGAGAGGGAAGGGTTACCATCGCCAACAATCGCCAAGTTTGTCGCCAACTTGGCGATATATCGCCAAATTTGGCGACCAAAATTAGTCGCCAAAAGTGACGCCAACTTGGCGATATCTTTATTATTTCGCCAATCTGCCGTAGACATACACTGAAAATAATGGACAAGTTTGCTTGATAACTGAGACAATGTAACAAAAACTAATATTAGTAAAGGAATGGAGCTTAATAAGATTATTTACATTATTTTGCAGTACAACCACTAACTATTTACAAAATTCGTAACAATATGACTTTTTGAACTTTTATGACTTGATCCTCTTTTTTAAAGAGGATCATAAGTTTCTTACTAATGAATTTTGCGCAAATGGAGTCGTATGCCTTTCTCTCTAATTATATTCCTACATCGCTTTTCGAATTATAAAATGCAAAGGAGACGAATGAGTTCGCTATGTATGGGCTATTCAATTACAGGAAATGGTTTCGAGGGAATGAAATCAAAATATCAGAACATATTTTAGTGATAAGTGTTATTTTAATGGGACTGGCAAAGCTATTTAATATAGAGGATATATATTTCATAAATCTTATGGCAAATTTCTATTTTTCTTACACTTTTTCTTCCTTCATATGCCCGTTTTTGAATGTATGGCTAACAGAGTTCTTTTAAAATGCTATAATGGTGTTTTCGTTATTTAATTTTATGTCATGCATAATATTGTTAAAATGAAATCAAGGAACTGTTTATATTTTAATTTAACTATTTTAACTGATTAAATTTTAAGTTATGCTTCGTTCGGTTTCCGAATTTCAGAACCCTATATTAATCTAAATTCTTGTGATATAATTGAACTTCCCTAAGAGGACCTTAAGTTTCTCTCCAATGAATTTCGCTCCAATGGAGTCGTATGCGTTTATCACTAATGGTATTCCCACATCTCTTTCTGAATTAGGAAATGCAAAGGAGACGAATGAGTTCACCATGGTGGTATTTTAATGGAACTGGCAAAGCTATTTAATATAGAAGATATACATTTGTTAAATCTTATGGGAAATTTCTATTTTTCCTACACTTTTTTTTCTTCATGTGCATGACCACTGAAATATTTTAAAATGATATAATGGAGCTTTCGTGATTTAATTTTATGCCATGTATAATAGTGACTTTTTAAAAAAGTCTAAAAAATATTTCTTTCTTTCAATGCATTTTTTATGAGATATTGGGATTTTCCCGATTAAATTTTAGGTTGTGTTTCTTATTATTCTCGAATTCCAGAAATATATATCAATCTAAATTCTTGCGATGTAATATTACATTTTGAACTTCGCTGTGAGAATCGTAAGCTTTTCTGCAATGAATTTCTCTCCAATAGAATCGTATATGCCTTTCTCTCGAATGATATTCTCTCATCTCATTTGGAATTAGAAAATGTAAAGGAGACGAATGATTTTGGTATGTATGGTTGATCCAATAACAGTAAATACTACAGAAGGGATGAAATCTAAATCTCAGAACATATACCCAGTGATAGGTGTTATTTTAATAAAATTGGCAAAGCTATTTGATCTAGAAGATATATATTTGTTAAATTTTATGGGAAATTTCTATTTTTATTATCCTTTTTCTTTTTTGATGTGCACGTTTCTGAATGAAATACTACAGAGTTCTTTAAAAATGCTATAGTGTTATTTTCACGATTTAATTTTAATTCAAGGTATTACAATGTTAACGGGAAATCAAGTAAACTGTTTAAATTTTAACTGAACTATTTTAACTGAATAAATTTTAATCTATGCTTCGTTCTGTTTCTAATTTTCAGAAAAATATATTTATCTAAATTCTTGTCATGTAATATGACTTTTTAAACTTCGCTAAGAGGATCGCAAGCTTTTCTCCAATGAATTTCTCGCCAACAGAATCGTATGCCCTTCTCTCCAATGATAATCTCTCATCTCTTTTGGAATTAGAAAATGCAAAGGAGAAGAATGAGTTCGCTCTGTATGCAAGATTCAATAACAGGAAATGCTACCGAGGAAATAAAATCGAAATCTCAGGACATATTTCCTGTGATAGGTGTTATTTTAGTGGAACTGGAAAAGTTATTTAATCTAAAAGATATATATTTGTAAATCTTAAGTGAAATTTCAACTTATCCTACCCTTTTTTCTTCATATGCACGTTTCTGAATAAATGGCTACACAGATCTTCCAAAACGCTATAATAAAGTTTTCGTGATTTAATTTTATACCATGTATAATAATGATAAAAGGAAATTAAATGAACTGTTTCTGGTAATCTTGGAATTCTGCTTAGAATGAAATTGAAATTCGGTGAAATTTCCAGCACTTTTGAACGTAAGTAAAAAAAAAGTAACATAGCAATTAAAAATACCGCATCATCATTTCTATATAAAAAATAAATATCGCTAAATACCGCTTAGAAAATTTCATTTGAGGACTTACTCTTTAGAGCATAGTATTCCTTTTTATGGCCATTACTAAGATTTAAAAACAAAAGCTATGATTTTCAGCTAGAGTTCGCCGTTCAGCACGAGAAGGATTGAGCTTGAAAATTGGTATTGAAAATTGCTAAAATGTAAAAAAATGTTGTGGTCAAAATTCAAAACATTAAGCTAAAATGTTGAAACTATGTTACAAATTTAAAAGAAAAAAATCGTTCCGAAATTCATACAATCCGCAAAAATCGAATTAAAAACAGCATTAAAAAGTGTTCAAAATCGCACGGATCAAAATTAACTACAAATTAGAAATGTTTCATGATAACAACAAATAAAAGCGAAAAAAAACTTGAAAAACCGCATAATGTTAAATAATAACGGAGCATAAAATTTGCTATATTGGAGAAAAACTTTGTAATCTGATTTTTTTTTTTTTATAAATAACAAAAATTTTCTAAAAATTCAATACGTATCGCATTAAAATTGTATCTGATGAAATTTACTATATTAAGCTGTAAATTGGAAAAAACATCTCCTTTTTCGCCGTCAAAAAATCGGTGAAAGACACGAGAAAACGCTTAACATCGCATTGGAATCGCATTAAAAATCGCCAAAAAAAAAGAAAAAATAAATAAATAAATAAAAAATAAACCTAAAAGTTTATAAATTTATTCTAACATGGTAAAACATTGGAATAAGAAATTTTTAATGAATAACAAAAATCCGATGTGGAAACGTAAAGTATCTCTAAAACTCGCAGCAAGCAAAATTGAAATTCAAAAATCACCGATCACTGTATTAGATGCACAGTCTGTAGAAAAACTCTATTTCCGAATATCAAAATATCGCTGCAGATTGCAAAAAGATACAAAAAAGTTGCATAAAAAAATCTCGAGAAATTTAAAATCACAGCGCGAGCTTCAAATAAATTTTACTGTAAAAAGAGCTAATTTTACAATGTTGGGTTAATCAGTCGAAACTAGCTTCTTTTATTAAACGTTGAAAATTTTTTTCAAAATGTAAATAAAGGTTCAAAATCGCATAAAAATCAAATTCAAAAATTCAAAATCAAGGTGAAAAATTACATGTATAAATGTATTATAAAAATGCACGGAGAAGGATGCTTTTATATGCGAAATTACTAACTGTTGACGTTTCAAAGACTTTTATAAGTAAACTGCTATGTGACAATTTTAAATACTTGAGATTTTAATTACTGTCATGATGTCATTTACTTACATGTCATCTTTATTCTTCTTATACAACATTTAGAATTAACATTTCATTTCATGTTGGAAAACAGAGAGTGGGAAACGTAGTTACTTTTGGTTAACAGGTTGCAACATTCCATGTTTGCATAAGTAACAGGCTCCAACAACCCCTATTTTATTAAATTCATAACTAATCACACTGTATGCTGACAACGGATGTTTTAATTAGATAGGTTTTAAACAAAATGTTTGAAATAATTTTCGGATGAAAGTATAGACGCTATTTTTTGTTCAGATAAATTCATTAAAACCAGCTTTTGGTTAAAAACTTAAGTTTTATTGAACAGAAACTTACGTAGTTAGATATTTTTATATTTCATGCATTTTGAGGTTTTCTAGCACTAGAAACATGCTTTTCCTTTTGTGGTGACTAAAGCGCTAAAAATTCCTAAAATTGTAAGTACCATAAAGCAGTATGTCTTACGTACACGAGAATAAATTTTTACTCTCTTACTTCTTAGAACATGGATAAAATTGTTCTGAATGAAACTGATAAATCCAAGGCATGCTTAAATAATAATAATAATTTATTAACAATTAAAAAAACACCTATTTTATAAATTGATTTTTAAATGATGCATAACAAAATTTGAAGCAAACGATAGACTCTGTGTAAAAATAAATGCATTTTGACAACATAATTTGTATAAATAAATAAATAAATAATATAAACTGATTCCTGAGTTCACACTATCGAAACATATTCACAGGGAACGTTACACAAATATTAAAATAATACTTATACACTTTTAATTAAATGCAATTTATCATTGAAATTTTTAATGCAATACTAAAAATGCGTTTTCCCCTTTTTGGTGACTTAAACAACTGAAAATTCATTCCATTGGAAGAAGTTTTGAAGTTTTTAACTCAGTACATTTTGGTCACAGAAGAATAAATTTTTACTATTTTGCATGTTAAAACTTACCAAGTCCAGCCATTTTAATTTTTCTTTTTAAATTTCTTCACGATTTAAAAACCAGCCATTTTAATGATGCAAAATAAAATGTGAACCTTTTTTACAAATATGTCTCTAAAACTAACGTATAAGAAATTAGCTTTTGGTAAAGGAAAAGAAAAGACACGCTGTATATAAATGAGCATTGCTTTAAAAACATGATCGGTAAAAAAAATAATTTGACCCCCCCCCCCCACCTGTCGTACCGACCTACGCCTATTCAAGACGAATCCTCAAGAACAGGAAAATGTTACTTATGCACTTCTACTCAAAAGTACATTATACAAAAAAATTTCATTAGGTTTATCAAATTAGTACAATTATATTAAAATTAATTTCTCGCATACATAATACCATGTTATTGTATTTATTTTATTTTACATTAAAATAAAATCACAGAAATAAAAATGTTTCTCAGCTCTTTTTAATAAAACCATGGTATTAAAAATAAATAAAAACTCCTTTTCTCCATCCCCCGAAAATATTCTAGCATTGAAATAAAAAGAAAAAATCTTTTCAAGTTCAATGATTGATTTACCTTTTAAGCATTTAAACATTTAAACATTTAAGTGATAAATAACGTTTTGTCTTCGTAAAGCATATAAGCATCTGCAATATTAAAATAAATATTAAAGAATACTTGCAATAAAATAACTTCCAAACTTGATACCGTTTTGAATTCTGATAGTTTGTGACATTGCTGCACAGCTTCTAATCTTTAGTCCGTTTTCTACAGACAGTAGTACTAGCAAATCAAAGACGTGTAAGGAAGACTTCTGAATTGCGTCGGTTGTAATAAGTGCTTAAATTAGAACTTTTTAAAATTTAAAGTACATTTTTAAACTTCCAGTTTGAATACATATTTCTAAAACTTATCGTTTAAACTTTTTAATATACTTTGCAAGCAATATATTTTTGTAATTTAACAGGCATTTTCTATTATTCTATTACTTAAAAATAAACTATAAACAAAAACGCTATTATTTATCTTTTACTTTAAATAATGCCCATCTTTATTTGAAATCAATTTGATGCATTTACAATTATTATCATAAAAGTAGAAACAATATAATAAATGTTAAATTTCATCGAAATACTTTTTGAGCTAAGTGGGAACTATTCTTTCTTTCTTCGATCACTTATGCAAACGGAAGTTGCTGCATTGGTGTTTGCCTAGGCAGATATCTCTTCTTTCATATAAAGTAAAACCAAGAAATATATATCAGAAGTAAATGGAGACTTTCCTACTAAATTACTTTCACGTGACAATAATAAATTGAAAAGTAATTCCATTCTGAAATTTAAGTTTCGAGAATAGATTTTACCTGGAAATTTGAATGTAATATTAAATATATACAAGGTTAGCAAGGAACAAGTTTACAAATTCACAGGGCTGAAGAATGCGTCTCATTACTCTAATTGTTATAAAATATTAACCATCGATAATTCAAATGATGTACTTGACATTTATTTAATAGAAAAAAATAAAAAATTCAGTCGATAGGTGGCGCTGTACAGGGATGTAGTGGAGGGTATACGGGGCTGCCGCCATATGCCATCTGGATTTTTTTAAAGGAGCGCCGTATGCCCACTGTTTCTTAAGAAAACTATAGTATACACACTCTAGGGTACACCCTCTGCCTTGAACGTATACCCTCTTCTTAGAGCGTATATCCTCTGCTGTTTTTATGACTACACCCCCGGCGCTGTAATAGACATAAAAAACATTTAATATGCTTTGGAAATGTTAAATAAATATGAAAAATTAGCATTACAACTACTCAATATATACCTTTAAATTTACAACATTAACATACATTATTTAATATTTATAAAGCATATTAAACGTTTTATGTTTAATACCTCTCTATTACCTGATTTCTGTACTTAGTGTAGCTGACACTTTGAAACAGTTTCATTTTTGTCACATGATAACACGAGTATTTATGAACACATTTGGATGAACCTCGGTGTGCACACAGTGTATACCGATGTTTGAACCAAGTTTGTTGTTCAGTTTCATCCATTAATTTGTTTGAAAATGGGGTCCATTTAATTTTCTTAAAATTTAAAATTTAAAATTAGGTACAAAAATAATTAGAAATTGAAAAGGATTTTTTAATGTGCTCGACCTTGATACAAAGCATTTTAGGCATTTTTGGCTCTGTTTAATATATTAAATAATGGATGAGTCGTATTTAGTCGCTGAATTTCTAGTGTGGCCTGACATTTTAAAATGATCAGATTTAAAATGATCAGACCAACATACTTACAGGAAGTGTTAGGGATGCAAAGCGACTCGGAATCACATAGGAATGTAACGTTCAAAATGCCTTTTTAGCGAGTTGTGGTTAAAAGAAGCAGAGAAAAAAGCAACAGAAACAGGTTGTGAAACAGCAACACGTTAATGTGGCAGAAAGCAATTTAGTTAAGGATTTTACTACAAAGGGTGTCCGAAATTACGACCAGAAGAAGTCGGGTATGCTTGACAGCATCGATGCATGCAATTCCTTACGCTTTGAAAGATTCCTGGCATCTCGAATAGCTTTCTGGCAGCTACAGAAATTCGAACTGAGTGGTCTTCCCTGACGGTACAGGAGTCTCATACATTCAACTTTTCATTTGACTTCAGCAGAATAAGTCCATACAGATTCAGATTGAGATTGAGCCAGGTGAGGGAGCCTACCAATTGGTTAAAGCTCAGCTATCCCCACTTAGCAATGTTTATTTTAAGAAAATACAGAACAATTATACACTAATAAAGTAAAGGTAGGTAACAAAAAGTAATTGATATAATGAAGTAGCTGCGACGATCTGGCAGGACAATGAACCGGATCGCTACTACCTATCGACCGCTGTCCACATGTTACGTTGAGGATTCTGCGAACATCATTGGTAAAATGTGGAGGAGCCCCATCGTGCTATAGAGTGGCAAAACGAAAGAGGATTTTACCAGAAATTCCAACAGAACGTGTTGTAGAATTATCAAGTTGTTTTTTTCTCTCCTTGTTTTAACCCTAACTCGTAAAAAAGGCATATTCGATGTTACATTATAATATGATTCCGGGTCGTCTTTGCATCCCTAACACTTCCTGGAAGTATCTTGGTCTGGTAGTAAAACACCCAGGAGTAATGCAACTTAAATGTCGGAGATGTGTCGAAAGCGCCCTCTATCAAAAAATGGGGACACCAATGCTGTACGTCATTTTGAATAAAATAATTACCAAGGGAATGACCTACACGCACACCGCACAAAATCAATTAGTTTGTCAAATGTTTATGAGCGTTCAAAATCCCCTCCTCTTTTCACAGTTCAATTTTCGCTAGTTACCCTATCCCAATGTTTCCAATTTTGGGCTTAAAATTTAAGTTAAAGTTGAAACTTTAGAATAACTTCAATCCCGTACTCAAAATAACGGTAAAAGATAGTTGTTTGTTACCCTAAAATCTAAAGCGCCATCTATCGACAATTTTTGGACGCAACCTTTAAAAATTTTTACAAACAAATCGTGATATAAAGAATGATTTTAGCGAAAACCGCAAACGAATCCACCCTTTTTTTCGTTTTTTATAATCGCTTAAACTTTAATGGCCCAAGTTCCTACGGAAGACGTTTGCGGCACATGGTTTCATATTTAATAATGTTTGTCTTCATGTCTACTATCACCCCTCAAAGTTTGTCGGTCTGGTAGCGAAACACCCCGTATATTTTGCAGCCAAAAGCCGAAATTGGCCAATTCCCGAACTGGCCATTAACGTTCAAAAATGACTGGCCAATTCGCGAACTGGCCAGATGCAATTGGCCAATTCGCCAATTGGCCAGTTCACGAATTAAATATAGGCAATTGGTTTAATCCTTTCTAACATTGTTGAAAGTGTCTATGAATTCAAGTAGTCTAGCGGTCTACCTACCCGTGCTCTAACTCGAGCAAAGGCTCCGGTTAACTTGTAATTGTTATCTTATTTCGGTATTGAAAAGGAATTGTGTACTAGTTTTTGTTAATTTACTGGGACACACAAAAACATTTCGATTCAATAGAATCAATAGGAGTTGTTTTTACTGTGCATTTAAATGTTATTACACTATCTCAGCTACAATAAAATTGGTACCTATGCAACATTAAGATGGACGACAAACAGTATCTGTTATAGTGTATGGAATACAGCAATTCCAGATTTTTTACAGAGACACTGAAAAGTACTTCGTTAAAACAAAGAGAGTTGTGAAAGAGTATTTTTAGTGCATTTTAATGATGTGACACTATTTCATACATAATGAAATTCACATGTTTTCTCATGTGGGAAGAATTTTTTTTAGAATATATTGATTAAGTAGCCATTATAAATCGTTTATTTGGATGCCAAATGGAATTCCGATAAAGAATTATGATATATGTAAAAAAATCTTTCAAGGGATATTTCAATGATGTTACTCTATTTCAAACATAATGCACACATTTTTTGTAGAGTATTGATTAAGTAGCCATTATAGATTGTTCATAGAAACGCCAAAAAAAATTCTTATAAAGAATTGTAATATTTCACAAAATCATTTTATGGTATTTTAATGATGTTACACTATTTCAATCATAATGCAATTTAGAAGCCTCACATAAATAAGAAGAAATATACATTTTGTAGAGCATTGATTAAGTAGCTAATACAGTTCGTTTAATGGGATGTCAAAAATAATTCCGATATAGAATTATGATAAATTTCAAACATAATGAAATTTATATGCTTTACTCATGTGGGAAACAATACTTTTTTATAGAGAATTGATTAAGTAGTCATTATAGATCGTTTATAGGGACGCCAAAAGGAATTCCGATAATGAATTATGATATATGCGAAAAAATCTTTAATGTGGTATTTTAATGATTCTACAATATTTCAAACATAATGCACATGTAGGATGCAAATTTTTGTAGAGTATTGATTACGTAGTCATTATAGTTTGTTTATAAAAATGCAAAAAATAATTAAGATAAAGAATTATGACATATTTCAAACAATATGAAATATATATGTGTTACGTATGTGGGTTAAAATGAATTTCTGTAGAGTATTCATTATGTAGTTAATACAGTTCATTTGTAGGGACACAAAGAGAAATCCGATAAAGAATTATGATACATACAAACAAATCTTTCATAGTGTATTTTAATGATGTTACACTATTTCAAACATAATTCACATCTGGGATGCAAAGTTTTTGTAGAATATTGAATAAGTAGCCATTTTAAAGTTCCTTTATAAGAACGCCAAAAAGAATTCCAATAAAGAATTATGACATATGCCAAAAAATCTTATATACGATATTTTAATGATGTTGCACTATTGCAAACATAATGCAATTTACAAGCCTCACTCATGTGGGAAGCAATATGCATTTGTAGAGTATTGATTAAAAGCCATTCTAGTTCATTTATAGGAACGCCAAAAAAATTCCGAAAATAATTATGATACATTTCAAACATAATAAAATTCATATGCCTCACTCATATGGGAAGCAGATGTTTTTTGTAAAGTGTTGATTAAGAAGTCATTATAAATTTTTTATAGGGACTTCAAAAAAGTATTCCGATAAGGAATTATATGTGAAAAATACTTTTAGAGTATTTTCATGATATTTCCCACCTTCGAACATAAATTTTTTATACATTTCTAAAATGTTCTAAAACATGTTTTCTCTAGATTATTGACTAAGTGGAATTTGTCATTTATGTACAGACTCACTTAAATTATTTGGGTTCAGGATTAATTATGAGCCATTATTGTTTGATGTGCGTTTTCAGATATGATAAGCTTTTAAAATTTATTTGTGAAGCAGGTTTATAGATCATATGCAATCTTGCATGATAGATAAAATAAAAAGATTATCGGTTGTGGATACTGAAATAAAATTTTACTTCTTTTATTATTATACAGCATATCAGAATAGCATGGAAATATTCTTTCCTGTCTCGTGTAAATATCAGTGCCATATACCGGTACGTCGAGAAACAATTTTCTTCTCTAAATAAGAAACTAAGAGAAATTTCATGACGGCCCCGCATCTAAATTGTAGCCTTAAATAAACAGTTTGGAAGGTGACCAAGGCTTCCCGGACAGTTCTAGAATTCACCAGGCTCCGGGTTTGGCCTATATAACATATATAACAATTCAAATTTCTAAAGTGGATGACATTTTGAAAAATCTATTTACCTTCGACAGCACTCGTATATATCAACCAATTTCGATGTGAGTAAGCATGTGCAATGGACTTACTAACTTTCCGGTGAATCTCATTGGTTAATTCTAACCATCATGTTGTTTTATAATGGCAATTCATTAAATCGCCGAATGTGGCGATCAAATATAAATCGCTTTAAATAAAACCAACTTGTATAAAGTTGATTAATTTCTCGAAATTCTCATTCATATTCAGTGTTGAGAAATGCAAGTATTGAATTTTTTATTACCGTATTCTACTAATTTGAGATTTGTATGGTTGAATAATATAACTTTTTTACTAAAAGTAAAGAAATGAAAGCTACTTTTTTCTCCCGTTAATTACCGGAAGGCCTTTTTTACAGAAATAAAGATAAACCGCTGCATACAAACTATATGCAATTTAAATTTTATCTCATTTGAACCATTAGTATGCAATCTAGGGCCCTCGGAAGTGGGACATTAATTTCTTGGTATATATGTACTTATGCTTATCGAAGTCCATACACTTATTTCTATGTGGTTTTTAAATAATTGACTAAGACAGCCAAATGTCGTATTATCCATTTTTCAAAAAGATGACTTGACAACTTTTATTATTTATTTTCAGTACCTGGCATTGCATTGCTGTGGCTCAGTCTGATTAACTGGAAAGAAAAAAAAGAAAGCGCGCGTTTTTAACATGTTTATTTCACAGTGTTTGTGGGTATGATATATTTTCTTATTACATTGTCTTTTTACATTGCAGATATAAATTTTTAGTTTATAGTCTGATTTACCAACTCTAGAATAAGAAGCATATGATTGTCCATAATATGATGACATAAGCATTCCGCCTTTAGAAATAAACTGTAAAATTCTAAAACATGATTTTAAACTTTCTTAATGGAGATTGAAAACGAGAATCAAATCGGATACTACGATCCCTTAAAATGAAAATATGCATCCCCCTTGGAAATATCGGAATGCAAGGTATGAGGACATGTTAACCTTTGAAAGATCCTGTCCAGATTGCTGCTTCTATGACGCTACTCTTTATTTTTTTTACTGCGAACCGCGTGCCATTGCAAAGCTTGGCTGGTTGCTATTTGGCATGGCAATTTTCAATTGAATTAATTGCGATGGCATCCGTGGCAGATTAAGTAAATTAAAAATTATGTTGGATAATTAACCACTTCACATTCTCCTACAACAGTGTCAACGGACTTGTACGTGGCTGCCTTGTTTTGAATGTTAGACTGAATAATATTGTTAAGTTCGTAGATTCTAGGTTACAAGAATGTCTTGTTTCCTCAGTCATGGTGATTCTTATATTTGATTTGAATATTGGGAAATACTTTTTCAACGAGTTCTTTTTGTGACGTCACTAAATCGCAGAAGTTATGAGGCAATGAATTTCGATTTGAGATTCAATTACCCGGCAGCTTACAGTTAGCAAATTCCAGCAATTCATGTGAGATTATCTCGGCTGGTCGATTGTTTTGTAGCTGCACACGTATAATTGTAGTTAATTTTAATATCTTTACGTATAGACACAAAGAAGCGTACTATAGGCAAGCATCTTTCATGGTCGATGATGTTGATTGAGAAATTACAGGTAATTTTTGCCTGAAATTTCCTGCAAACACTATTAATGTGTTCACAAATAGTTTGATGTTTCCACGCAAAACTTTCAATGGTCGATCCAGAGTGACCAATGATATTCTGCATCCATCTGAAACAATAAGTCTACTCTTCTGCAATCTTTTTAAATACTGGATGCTTTGGAAGTTTTGCATGTGGTACTTTCAATGATTTGCATGTTCAGTGGAAAATTTAAATCGGCTGAACTCCCGAGCAGTTCTTGAACCTGATAGTATTATCTCAGCTATGCCGGACGACGAAGCGCTAAGGATATATCATTTTCGGATCAGATAGCTGCCAAAATAAATTTAATTAGGAAAATTTTATCAGGCTTTTCTGGCGATCGAAAAAGATTTTTATAACCCCATTAATGGCAGATTACATTATTTGGCTGTAAATGCTGATTTGCTTCAGCGAGGTTAGAAATATTGGATAGCGCATGCAACAAAATATTAGCCGTTTTGTAATTTCGTTCCGCAGACAATTCTACATCAAGCAAAGTAGCTGCTGATCGATTCTCTGATGGCATTCCCAAGTAAATGAAAACTTTTTTATTCGTCATTTATATACACAAATATCCAACCATTATAAGTGCTTCGTTGTAGATTTTTCGATAGCTTTCGGGAAAATTAAAAAGCGTCCCCTCGTGGGGTTTGGCTAATTGAGGGAAGGAGGGGAAAAGGTTCATATCAAGTATATAACTTCACGCTCATGTTCTAATGTAGCTCATCTGTAAATTTTCAAGGAATCGGTGAAAAACGTTTAGACATTAGCGGTTTTTTAAAAAAAGAACAGTTAAATTTTTATTTACATAGACTGAAGTAAACAACGGGTTTATGTAACATTTCAGACAGGACACATATGAACTTGTGATTTATTGAAAACCAACATGTTTCTTGGGTTAAAGGTTCGGTAAGTATAAATTTTTGCATTTTTTTGAAATAAAAAAGAAAAGTCTTTCATAAATCGTCATTTCATTCAAATAAATAGAGCTACAATAGTTAAGATGTTATATCGGAACTATATTATCGTTTATGATCGTTTCATAAGCTGTCAAGTGTATAGTATGGACTGATATGTACTGCACTCAATGAGACAGAACTTATCCCTTCCAAGTATGTTGATA
Organism: Maratus speculifer; assembly: GCA_964019185.1. Taxonomy (NCBI): domain Eukaryota; kingdom Metazoa; phylum Arthropoda; class Arachnida; order Araneae; family Salticidae; genus Maratus; species Maratus speculifer. The sequence goes on along the minus strand of OZ025289.1, from coordinate 270,121,074 downwards.
ACTTCCAGATGCCCCTATGAGTAATGCAAGCCTTTGTCCAAAATCTTTACTTATCACACGTATATATAAAAAACACACGTAATGTTATTTTCTCATACTCACACACTCCTTCCAACAATATTTTCCTATTGTACAATCCTGAAACCTCTGTGTACGTGTCTTAATATTACTCAGAAATCTTGTAATTCAAAAAGTCAAATAAATGCTTTGTCTGCTCTATGAATTATCGATAGACACTTGATATTTGATACTCGCCAAATGATACTAATATACTCGCGAAATATACTAATATGTAATTGAGTTTGTCTCTATGCTTTCGATTGTTCATCGCTGTAGACTTTTATAATTCAAGCTGTTCGGCGCGTGTCATCCGGCAATATGTTGATTCTCCATTTTAACTGTATGTGACGACCTTTAAAATGTAAAAATAAAATCCTAGTCTCCTAGAATTGTCATAGAATTAAAACTTCATCACAGTTTTGTTACGGTAGCACACCCTGTATTTGTGATTAAATAATTGGCTTGCGACCCCATGTTCTACATTAAGTTTTCATTTTCTTGAAACCTTTTATTACTCCTCTTAATTTGTTGGTCGAATTTTAAAGCACCCTGTGTATTATATCAATGAAGTATTTTCTTAATGTTAACTGAAATTCCATTCTGTTTTATTCTGTGATTTTTTGAGATTTTATACTTTCATCTCAAAACTAATTTGTCAATAATCGTAAAAATCCCTTAGGGAAAAACTGGGGATTTGAAGCAGATAGACATGTCATTATTTGAAATTATCTAAGATTATTCGAACAAGCTACAGCATAGGGATTAAAAGATTTTTTTAAAAGGAGGGATTTTTCAATACATAGCCTTGAGGTGCTACGTTAAGAAGGATTCTCTGTTCGCCAAACATGTTAAAGCTGCTGTGTTATCTAGTATTTAAATTAAATACTGTAATTTTTCAGGGTTCAATAGGAGATAAACATTTTAAAAGATGCAATTGAGTATTAATGATTATTAATTATTTTCGTTTATTATTATTCTTTTTTTTCTTTTATTTCCTTTTCTTTGTCTTTATTTTCTTTTATTTATTATTTCCTTTCGCATTTTCAAAAATCTTATTGAATTAACTTGTTTTTTTTCTTTTTTTCCCCAGCACTGCATTAGTAATAATTTTTGCTTTTCAAAAATTTTTCTCAAAATCTTCGATTTCTATTTCCGTTTTGCAAATTTATTTTTTTTTCACCAGATCACCACAGAACTTTGTTTTTCTTATCAAAATCTAACCGTTTTACTGCCATTTGAAAAATTTGCCGTAATTGTTGCTCTCACTGAATGTTCCAGTTGTCATAATGCGATTATTTATGCTTCCATGCATTTGATATAAGACACATGTGAGAAAACTTAGATAAGATTATAAATGTTTTGCTCTGACTAATATCGCCATACCGCACAGTGGAACAAAATACATAAAAACCTAGTAGAACATCAAAAAATCAAAATGGGAAATTTCTTTACCACTTTCTATTGAAATGATACTGCACTACTTTATGTGTCATAAAGCAGCGTTGTTTTTAAATTTATTTCTCTGCGCGCGGCTCCCAGTAATGGTTAGTTGAAGTGAATTATTCCCGGAAACAATGCGTGCGGTTTGTTGGCGAAATTTCAGAGTTGTCGTGCTTGAACATTATTAAGATAAATTTTAAGTTTGTGATGACATTTTCAAGTCCAGGTATGTGGACATATTTTAAGAATTTTTAATTAGTAAAAAAATGTGGTAATAACGTTGAAACCATCTTAACGCTGAAAGATCTAAATATTTATGCTATACTCTGAATCACTGAGACCCTTAGTTATGTTCCAAGGCTGTTCAAGCTTTATTTTTTACAGTTTTACAAAGTTTGTTTATTGCTTAATTTAGAAACAGAAAAAAATTTTGTTCACATTGGAACTTTTTTCAGTAAAAAATGTTTTAATCAGGGGGGGGGGGGGTAAATAAAGGTCAGATGAGTTACAGTATTAAAACATTTTTCAATATATATGAATCTAAAAAGATCAAAATATATTTTCTTTTCTTGGAGCAACATAACAACAAACAAATATCAAGCATATGATTTTAAAAAAATAGTCAGGCCATTAATACCAATTATTTATGAGCCTTGTCCAATAAATGAATTCGGTATCAGTGATATAGATATTGGAGAAGAGGTGGATACCTTGACGGTACCACAGGATTCCGGATGTTTGAATTTATTATAGGGTATGACTAAAATGTTTTTAATAAATGTCATCTTGTACTATTTAACCCTTTTCGTTGCGTAGAAAATCTGTTTAAACAATTGATTGACACTATAATGTATAAACGAATTCATTAAAAAATAAGAACTTGCTTATTTTCAAGTATGTTATAAATAATGGTAAAATTTTAATTAAATATTTTGGCTGCCAGTTAATTAAATACATGCTTACAAAAGGGTTAAAAAGTTTTCTTAAATGTATATGTGTCTAAAAATATTTGAAATGTATTTTATTTGCATGGAATAATATATTAAATAAGCAATATGAAACGCAGGAATCTTAAAAACCACTCAGGTATATAATATCCAGGTATCTTGCAATGCTGTGTGCCGCCGCCCAGATTACATAAGTATATTGATATCTAAGATGTCCAACTTTTTCCAAATATTTCTTAAGTAAATTTGTTTTAACTCACCTGACTGCTTATTGGAAAAACTAAAATGTTATCATATCGTGTTTTCTTCTTCTACTGGACTCAGAAATTATTCGAATGGAGATATTTATATATTTACTATGTATAGTAATAAAATGGTAATATAACATGTTATCTCGAAGTCACTTGTCTTATTTGTAAGTCCTTAAATACATATATACGTATGTATGTATGTATGCATATACAGGACGGTTCAAAAAGCTTATGTGAAAATGACGCATGTGGATTTGTCATGTCACGAGGAGCAAGAATTGCATAGGAACTGGGGGTCGGAAGCGTGATCGTGATAGCGCAATGGCACAGTGACTATGGCGCAAAAAAGGATAAAAAAAGCGCGAAAAAAGACATTTCTGTTACAAAAAATATAATCAATGGACAAAATACAAATGAAAAATGTTATAACTGTCAAAAAAAGCTTAAAATGTTCTTTATTAGCCGTGATTTGCGCTTCACATTGGCTTCTCATGCAATCAGAAACAAGTTACAATTGGCTAGGAGTAATTTGAATACATGCCATTGAGCGACCCGTGCTTTGAGATCCATAACCGATGGAAAGAATATCTCGCACTCCATAGATTTAACCCCCCAAGCGTCTTGCAAAAGGGTAAAATTGTAATGTTGTTTTCTCAACATTTTGTTTTAAATGTTAAGAAAATATGATTCTTTCAGTATTATATAAAAAAAACCTATATTATAAGCATGAATGTAATCCTCCAGAGTGTGATTAATTCTTCGATGTATTGAAAGCTTATTAAATCTATAGAAATATAGTATTTTAAATATTGCTTACACTGCAGTGAAAACTGGAGCTTAGTATACGGAATATTACGTTCCAGACACTTAGAGAGATTTAAACCGCCATAAGTAGACTTAGGTTTAGGTATTGCGATGGCCAAGGTACAGGGCGACAAAGTACAGTCTTTGCGATTCCATGCGGTACGGCGCCGATTTGAAGCATGCATCACGAGTAAGCGCTTATTATGCGTTGCAATATTTTTAATTTCTTTATTGACTTCGATTAAGTTTCTTTGTAAAATAAAAGTATTTTTACACCATTTGTTGCTATTTTATGCGTTACGGTCATCATGTAAATGCATCGTCACTATCGCGCCATTGGGGGAAAAAGTGTAGTTTGAAATTACTTAAGAAGTAAATTATTACAAAATAAAAATGAAGGGATTTTTTTTTAAATAGTAAAATTTAAAAGATTAAGAAATTAAAATTAAGGTTATTAAACTTAAGTAGAAAAACTTATTAAACTTAAGTAGTTAAGTCAAAGAATACTTGGTATGTTTAATGTGAAACCTAACATGCATAACTTAGGTATGAGTATAGTTGTAGTTGCGAAAATTGATAAATTTAACGTATGAAAGATAAAAATTTAAACTTGGCACTTGTTCGGAAATCTACTCACCAAGGATTTGCAGGAAAAGCTGTAAAAGAAAGCCGTAAATGACGATCTTTAAACATTAATTTAAATGTAGGAAATTACTTTTTAGGCGTAAATATAGCTATTATGCAAAATATTAAATTTTCAAAATTTGTATTTCAGTTACATGGCAGAAATTGTCGTACATCCATTTAGAATTACGATTGAATTTCAAATTCTTTTCATATATTAACTAGAATTAGCATAAAAAAGAAAGTTATTTCTGCTTTTATCTAAATTTTCATTACAATACTTTTTGAGCTAAATGCAAAATGTTCTTGCTTTCAGCAAGGATCTGTGTAAACGAAAGTCGGTGCATTGATGTTTGCTTAATCAGACATTGTACTCCTTCTGAAACAAAAAGAAGTCGACTAAATTATGATAGCGATAAATTGGTATTTGTTTCATATATTTATTTTAAAGAGGTTTTAATACAAAGCGAAACAGTAATTTCGTTCAGAGATTTCTGGTTAAAGAATAGGTTTTAACAGGAAATCTAAACGATCAATCTTATTTCATATTAAAAAAATGAATAGGATTTTTTTATACGTCAAATTACATTAACAGTTTATAATGGAAATTTAAAAAATCTTCTGCTTTAAATATTTAATAATAATCTTTTTTTCATGAAGAATAAATTGTTGAATAAAATTGTATTTTGTTAATTATTATGTTGTTAAACAACGTAAACAGTTCAACAATAAACGTAAGCATGCATCTCGTTACATTACGACTTTTCAATAATTTTTCAGTCTATTTTTCAAATATACATATATATATAAATGGTATCACATATAGTAGTTGTCTACAAGAACTAAGTTACGAAGGTAAAATGTGCGATTATATTGGCTCGCGCAATAAAAAATTAATTGATAACATGTTCAAATTATTTATGAAATGGTAATGTATTCATTTGTTTCTTGCACTTTCATTATAATCATATTCATACTCTAGCAATTTTGTTAATTTTATTTGTGAAAACTCTGTTTATTATAAACGGTAAACAAGCAAGAAAATTGTTAAAATTTGAAAAATAAATTTGTATATCTTTTCAAAAATTTATTGGATTCTTACAGAATTGCATACGAAAGTTGTGCATCGATTTTTAACGAATACTTTTTAGATGCAGATCACTAGAAGTAGTTTATAAAATAAGTAAAAATGATCTTAAGTTTTATTAGGATAGACTATTTGGATCACCGTAAATGACCTCTGCAAGTCTGTCATTAATTACAATGAGTGACGCCCGCCATTTACCACTGAAATGCTAGTCGTTAGAATGAAATCATTTGTGAATAGAAGAAGCTCTTGATACTTACATGTTGTTTCAGAGAATAGTAAAAAATAATTCAAAAATTCATTTAAATTTCTAAATTAAAAATAATTCTGTTTTTATCTGTTATTATTTTATTTTACTAATCGTAAGAAAACAATTTAAAACTAAAATAGGTTGTATTGTTTCCATATAGATATCTAAATTCATATGTTTATTGCGCACACTTGCCATGCAAATTTGTTTGCATTCGTTTTTTTTTTTTTTTTTTTTTTTTTTTTGTTAATTTTAATAATGTCTTTTTAAAAATGTGGCGCAGTTACCTTAATTGAAATAATCTGAGTTATTTAAGTTGAACCAGATACACGATCGTAAATTTAAAACGTAAGTAATGAATTTTCGAATCTCTTTTCCCATAATCAATTACGTCAAAATTCAGAGGGAACTAAAAACAGCTGTGTTGATAAATTAAAAAAAAAGGAAAGTCCTAAAAAACAAAATTAACTGGGTAATAAATTAAAAAAAATTATCGTAATTGCCTTGTAAAGAAAGTGATAGAAGTTAATAACTACAAATAAAAGGTTAAAAAAATAAAATATTTTTATATTAATAATATATATATTAATAATAATCTAATTATTCAGAATCTTAAAATTAAAATCAAGACAGGGATTATTTGTTTGACTAATTTGTAAGCAAAATAAAATAGCAAAAATTACTCAGTGTTCAGATTGCAATTAGCCTGTTTTATGCGCTGAAATGACAAAATGAATAAAATAAATTCAAGTGTAAACCAGTTTATATGGTATCTTTAATAACATATATGACATTCAAGTAATTGTCAGCTATGTCCATAGTTTTATTCTTAAGCAGTTATAACTTTCATGTATATTTTGAATATATTTTTATTTCAAACAATTACTCTTACTTGCAAGCATTTGATTTCATTATATTTCATTGCTGTTGTTTTGTTTGAATATTTCGTTACTCGCAAACTTTGATTTTAATAAAATTAGTTTTTTTCCTTTCTCATTAAAACAGCCTATTAATGTTTGGTACAATTTAAGTGAAGAGAGATCCAACTTAGGTGACCAATCGGTGAATTTGTATCCCTTTTATCAATTTTTTATATTAAAATAAAATCTAAGATTTTCAAAAACAAAATATTCTAAAGCCCTATGTAGTTAATATTTGAAAAGATTGATCACATATAGTGACATTTAACAGATGTTCAAAACATAAAGTGAATGAAAGCCTGAAAATTTGCAAGAACTGTTCCAAAATCAGCTACTCTCCCTTGCACTTCATTTTTCTTCATTCCTCTAATTGCATTAGTGATAAAAGATTTACTGAAAACTGAAAGTTTAGCCTGTTTGCCTCTCCGAATCTCAGGAGCAATTTGTCCAACATAGTTCTAGCAATTTTGCAAAATGCTTAAAATCGAAACTGACCGACGATTTATGGCAATGCAGTGTATTTGTGCTTTTTGCGTCTCAGATAAAATATTAATTAGACATTTTTCATGCATTAAAATGTATCTAGTACACTGTTAACCATTCAGCACTTTATAAATTATGATTATGTGTAGTCTCTGAATAAATGCCGATAACTAATACATGTATTTATATTTACGGAAATTAGATTAGAGGTACTGGTGCATTTAGCAGACATCGCTCAGGTAGAAATATGTGTCACGTACTTGTCACATCCAAGGAATATTTTAATGTAAATGTTCCTTTTTTACTCCCTTATTTTTAATATAATGATTTTATTTTTAGTTTTAAAATTATGAATACCATAAATTTCTGTATGCAATATTTCAAATAAGTGTACCAATTAAAATTTATTTTGATATAACTTTATAAAATACTTACATGTATTTAATTAGATTTTATACATTTTTATTCCAGTGGATTTACAATATCATAAAATGCCTTATTGATTAAAAAGTTTTATTAATATATGTATTAGACTGATTTAAAGCATTTGGGAACATATAATGCAGAAATTTCTTTTAAAGATCCCAGTACTATAATTAGATTTTGTGAAAACTTTGCGCCAAAATAAACTTATGTGCATTACATGTATGTTTATGTGACTTAATTAACAACAACAACAAAAACGAATATTTCCAGTTATGCATTCTTACAAACAGATAACTTTAATATTAGATTTTTCACAGACGATATGCAAAGGTCCTTTTGTATCTTCCGTCTGAGAGATTTATCGATTAGAAAGTGTGGAATACAATGTTAAACAAATAGTGAAAAGAAAAACAAAAAGAACTAAATGATTCATGTTAGCAAATTTCTTTCTTCACTTACATGACATCTTTATTCACACACATTGATAAAAACACAAACCTCTATTCAGCAAATGAAAGAAGAAGTCGCACAATATATTCTTCTAAGATGAGTACAAAGCGTTGAAATAACAAAGCAGGCATGGAAAATTGCCAGAAAGCATTCCAGGTATGCTCTCTTCCTCCCAATTTTCTTTCTTTTCTTTTTTTTGTGAAAAAGATATACTGTCTTTGTGAAAAAGATATTCTGTCAACGAACTCTTTTTTTTTCTTTCTTTTTTTTCTTTTTTTTTTTTTTTTTTTTTTTTTTTCAAATTCAAATGCGTAACGGATTTACTTCTTTTTTTATTTTTTCTGTGCATTCAGAATGCAAATTTCACGAATGTATCGTGTTACAAATGCATCGCAATGCAAATTTCCGTCAAAATAGAATTTTATACTTTTGATCAGTTATTAAAGATTTCTACATCAGTTTCAATTTTTTTTTTATATTATTTACGTTTCACAGACATTTGCTTACATATATTTGAATAAAAATATCATAAAATATCGTACAGTGTTGAGTTCTATAAATAAATATGTATACATATACATATACATATATATATATATATATATATATATATATATTAAAATCGTATTAAATCGTATTTCCCTTAATCGTATTAAAATATATGAAATATTGAATTTAATACTTTATACTACATTGAATAGGGAGGGAAAAAATTAAATTAATTAAGTAATAATAAAAAAATAATTAAAAAAATACAAATGAAATTTGTAGAACCAAAGCAGAATCATAAGGTCTCAAATACTTTGGAACTACAAATGAAGTGTGTTGTTTCATCTTCGTATTTGCCATGAAAAAGCAAAACAATACCAATTTGGGACTACCAACACACACAAAACCAAAACACAAATGAAGAAAAAAATTCGAGCTACGTCCGCCAATTACTGGCCAGTCTTTGAAACATAATAATGTGTTTTTTCTTGAAAAATATTTCCAGGCTAAGAAAGATTGAATGATATTATCATGAACAATGACTATTTACTGTAATTGGATTTCTATGCTTTTCCGTTTGAGTGAGCCATTTTTCAATTTGTCATCAATCGCTGTCGCAAAAGCTGACGGTTGTTTTTGGAATTGATAAATAAAATCAGTTAGAAATTTAAAAATCCGTTTGTATAAAATGTCTATATTTAAAGTGTTCGACTTTCGGAATGATGCTATAGACAATATTTACATTGAATTCGAGGAATAAAAAAAGTCCATTTGCTTGGGATTGACATTATGAACTGCGGAAATGCACAATGTAGTGGAATTTTATGATTATGTTTTGTTTTTTGAATGACTTTTAGATATTTTCAATCAATAAGAGGATTTGTTTTTTTTATGTTAAAGCATCATTCTGCAAATTTCTATTTTAAAATTTAAATGGTTTTTCTGTTTATTAAGTTAAATTCAAATTTTCAATTAAGTATTTAAAGAATAGTAATTTGTATAGAATGAATTGAAAATATTTTTGCTGGTAACCTATAGGGGTAAGTCGGACAAAACCGTGATCCTAATGTTTTTCTTTTTATTATTGTGCACCATGTGAAATTTTGTATTAAAACGATAAATTGATTCGTTACGAAGAAGAAAAGTATTAATTCAGTCGCGAACAATAGCAATTGAAATCATAACAACAATTTTCTTTTTAAATTGTGAAACGTCCCGGTTTTGTCCGACCTGGTCGTACAAAACCGGGAACTTGGAAAAACTAGTTAAAAGCCCATTGTAATTTTGCAATATTACCATTTATTAAAGGGAAATTTGCAGAAATTGTCATATTATACCTATAGAATGCCAATCAATATCAAATCTCCGTTCTGTTTTAAGAGTTTAAAATGTTAGGCACAGAAATCACAAATGAAAATTCGATCTTGTTCTTCTGCTTTGCTGCAAGCTTCACGTGCCCATTATCTGCAGTGAAATCATGTTATCCAACTCTCCTTAGGTTTAGCTTGTTCATATAAGCCGTTGCAAAATTTTAACATTTCACTTATATCTTTCTACTTGTTTGATGTCAAGTTTTTTTTTTCTTCTTTAGCCCCCATTTGTTTTCTTAAATTCAGTTTTTTTACAATTTTTTCTGTCACCTTGAAAAGTTTTTTCTTCATGTCTAAGTTCTTCTTGTCTTTCTATTTCATCCTTTCTTTTTCTTCTCATTCGAGTTGTAATTTGTTGGGGGTTGAAGTAAGAAGAGCTGTTTTTCCACGCCACTTGTTGGATTTCCCAACGGTTCTATGGTCCGTTTGTACTAGAACAGGCTTTATATCCTGTGGTGAGACAGCTAAAGAACGGCTGATATCTCTGCCCAGGCCCCGAGAAGACGTAGAAGATTGCATAGTAACCAGAAAGCCTACATCGTCGTCTTCTACAGGAACTGGTGTTTTCGAAGTCGAAGTTGGCTGCTTTAATATACACCCATTTTTGTTTCTCAGACTAAGGCTAATAGTTTTCTACAGGCAGGTCTATATCAGGATCTTCTTTTTAGATTCAGCCAAATGATTATTTTCCATTTCTATGGGCCTCTCAGTTGATGAACTCTATGATTTCCTGTATTTTTTTTAACTTAATTTAGAATATAAAAGACTGAAAACAATTTTTCATATAACAACTTAATTTAAATAGTAATTTTTGTATTTTAAACAAGTTAATTCTACTTTAATCACACAAATAAATGAACTATCTGAAACCGGGAACTTCCCTGTTATGTCCGACCACCTGCATCCCGGTTTTGCCCGACCACGCCATTTTGACGAAATGTTACTCTAGCATTGTTCACGCAACCCATAGACACCATACAAAACATTAAAATAACAAGTAAATAATTGGCTATCATACGTTATACTAAGGTAAATTAAATGTTTAGGTATTTAGGATTAGTAACGTGACATTGAAGACGTCAAAATTTAAACTTTTTAATTCGAAACTTTAAAAAAATCATCACTGCAAAATGAGTGTGTTTACACGACTTTTGCTTACTGGGAGCTAGCTTGCCGCTCGCCTACAAGTTGGTCTAGAAGTTTCCGCTAGAAATCTCCATAAATAAAGCCACAAAGCTTGATTACCTGTTTTATCCGCCTACCCGGTTTTATCCAACTTTCCCCTATTTATGCTGGATCAAGGAGTGAAATATTTAAGATTTTTAAACATGCTACTTTTACACCGTTGGATTGCTAACGTGATGTTAAATGAATATTGACCATAAGTAAATCATTTTAAATGTATAATTTTAATACGTGGAATAATTTTCACCTAATTATTTCCTGTGGGTAATAATTTAGACAGTTCAAAGTTCTTCAAAGACTTTTTGAGATTTGAGTTTAATTATATAAATCAATAATATTATTGAAATAGGAATTCGTTTAAAATTTTAAAAACATGTCTTTCATAGCGATAACATTTTTTTTCTCGCGACGAATGCAAAAGAGAAAAGAGCAAATGATATCATTTTTGCATTATTGATTTTATTTTCTCAGTAAAATTGATCAGAAGAACAGGGACCGAACTCATTTCTATTTCCATTCAGTTGGGCAAATATTATTTCATACATTTGTTTCAGATACCTGAATAGTTCCTAATAAAATTTAATAACACTTGAAATTTGTAAATGCAAAATATTAAAAAGTAATATTATTGAAACAGTAAATTGTTAAAATCTTAATGGCATTCTGTAATAACTGAAAAGAAAACTTTTATTGCTAATAATGGCGGGTATAAAAATACATATTTTGCTATTAGTGAAAAGAGATTCACTAGTCAGAAGCTTTCATTTTTGCAGGCATTTTGTTTGTTCAATACAAACAGCTAAAAGTTCACATAAATGCAGGCTTTTGTTTAGCCATTCTTGTCTCGCTAATAGTGGCAAATTTATCTAGACCCCGGTCCCTGTCATCTTTTTATTATTGATGTTATATTCTCTTAAAAACTTGAAATAAAACCAAACAAGATATTTTTTCTACTTCTTTTCATTTAATTAACAATTATTATTTCAAACATACTTCGCAGATGTTCAAATAAATGCGTTTATATATATTTTTTTCATTAGGATTATTTTTTAAAACGACAAAATGATATCAGTGAGCAATATTCCCTATTAATTTCTTCTTTGCTATCCTTTAATGGTTACATAAATAGTGTCATTTGGAGAAATTTTTTCAAAATATTTCCAATGTATGAATTTATATAAATACTTAAAAAATATATTTTCCTCTCTAAACAATTTCGCCTTTATAAAAATTTTAGTCCAATAGTCGACAGCACAAAAAGCTATGTTACCGAGCACAAGAGAAAAACCTTTATTTTATGGAAGAGTAATAATAGTGGAATATAATGATCCATGTCTGACGGAAGTGAAGCTGTGCATAAGCCAAAAGTTAATACAACTTGTGGCTCACTCGTAGGTTTATCATTGTGTTTTCCTGTTCCCAGTTTTCCATGTTTTTATACCTTTGATTGTACGGCAAACACAATGTTAAACCTACAAGTAAAACACTAGTGGTATTCATTTTTAGCTTATGCACCACTTCACTTCCACCAGATATGGATCATGAGATTCCTCTATTACTACTCTTCCATAAAATAAAGGTTTTTTGTTTTTGCCCTTGATAACATAGGTTTTTTCGCTATCGGCTCTTGGACTTTTTGTGGACTAAAAAAAAGAAGCTGTGGTTGAATTATTACTTTTAAGTTAATGGAATAAAATATGCTACTTATGTAGCTATTAAAATGACGGACGATTTTTCGTTTTCTAAAATAAAATGATTTCTGATGATCGAATATGTCAAAATAACATTTTATTTATTAATATATTTTTGAAAAACATAATTTATTCCCAATATTTTCTTTATTATGGATCGAAATAAAAAGTAATTCCAATTTCAATTTAAAAATGACAGGGGAAAAATAATAATTCCTACAGTTTCCCCCCTTGTATCCCTTTTTCCCACAAAATTGAAAACATTTAATGCCATCATTAGAGAATGTCATTGAAATTAAAAAAATTTCATTCCAAATTAGAATTTGGAATATGTTTTGTCAATATTTAACATGACTTTTTTTAAAAAATGCAATGACATGTTTTAATTCTTTATATACACAAAACAACGATTTGAATTTTCTTTTACAACAGTTGATAAAGGGAAATAAAAAAGGTTATGCGCTTATTTTTTAGGGTTATTTGTAGAACTTTCATTAAAATAAGCATGAGAGAGGTATTATTGCGACTATAAAAAAGTAAGAAACATGCTTTTAGAAGCAGTACAATGAATTCGCATGTTGTTGAATGAAATAGAAAACTGTAGCTTAAAAAATAAATAGTCAACTGCGAGTATTACACGCGCGCAGAGGGTTCCGTGGAATAAATATAAGACTCATTAATTATATTATGCTATTGAAAGAAATCTTTCTTAAAAAATAATAAAACATTGTGGAAAACAACGTAGGGGTGGGTGTAGCATAGATGCCAACATCTCTTATCTCTTAATTATTTTGAAGCCTAATACATGGCAAACAAATTTAAAACCATAAAGTTTTTACTAGAAAATGTGTCCTCTTCAACATCTTACTTACTAGATTTTATTTTAAAACAGTTTATTAAACCAATTTTCTGGTTGGAAACACGTTTGTCTACAATCAGACTCCTTAATAATTAAGAGATATTGGTATCTATGACTATAGTTGTATATACTAGAAAAGTATGATAACTAATAACTTGTAAATAAACTAAACATGCTAGAAACTTTATTTAATATAGAGTTCATACTAGGATAAACGTAAATAACTTCCAATACTTTCAGGGGAATCCGAGAGTATTTGTGAAAATTAGAGCTCAGAGAGGCGGCAAGACAAACCAAAGTCATAAACACTTTTCAACTTTGATGGAGTGCCTTAAAAGGATTGTAAATTAACAAATTGAAGAATGTTGCCATTCCAAACTTTTTACACATAAGAATATTAAAGGAATTTAAGTTAAAAATGTCACTGAAGTATAAGGTGACATTACATAAAAGTAGCAATATACCACATATATTGATTCGTTCATCCGATTCGTTGATTTAAATAGTGTTTTGTCAGAACTTTATATAAAAATAGTACTCTGTTTTATGTTAGAAACATAAATCAGAAGTTTGTTTATTGTTCGGAAAATTTCTAGTACACCCTCAGAAATGGATACTCAGATTTCAGGAAATTTTCTTCGTTTTTGATGAAACCGTTTCCTGGGAAATGCTCCGAGCGAATATTTCGTCAGAAAGACGAAATTAGCTTCTTTGCTGATTTGACGATATAAATTTCTTAAAAAGTTTCGTCAAAACAGCGCTGGTTATGCCATCTATCGAAAAATTTAGAAGCATCCGCAATTGTAATTTTTGTCAGAGAGAAAAAAAAGGCGTCATCAAGGGGACTCGAACTAACAACCTTCGGTACGGTAGTCCCTTGTCTTACCTATTACGCCACAGAGACCTCGAAGAGCTTTGTTTCTAAAGGCACATAATGGATTCTACTGCGTGTTCATGGTTTTATAAAGTAGTTTGTAATTTTTTATCGATGTTGTTATACATCTTATAAGTTTTAATAAATAAGACTTCTTTATTGTTATAGTTTTTCTTATGGTTAACGAATATTTATAATATGTCTTAGTTAATATTTTTATTAAAGAAATTTTCTTTGCTCATAATTGATTAAAATATGGTCTGATTAATTTGTTGCGTGGAAATAATGAATTTTAAAGTGCACATTGAAAAGTTTTTTATATGCTATAAGATAATTTATAAGATAAGGCTAAGATTTTACGACAAGTGTTTATAAAAGGGAGATAAATGAATTATATATTTTTTAATTTCATTGAAAAAAAGAATGTATTTCTTGAATGAAAAAGAGATCCTCTAATTTTGAAATGTAAATAACCCATTTTTCTTTTTGAACGATTTCGCATAACACAACAAATTTATTCTGTTCGAAATAAACCATAACGAATATGAAGAGCAACAATAAATAAATAAACATTCTTAAAAACTTTAACAGCTAAAAAATTAACTAATGCAGGAACAATAAATGCCTATATTTCATCACTTTCTGAAAAGTGCTAAAAAGTACAGTTTTAAAATAAATTATTACAGGACTGACACAAACAACCAAATATCTGCTTGCTAAAATCGCAAGATTTGTGGAAATACAGTAGTGCGCCCTTTGACAAACTGATTACTGCAACTGTTTCTTTAAAGTGCATTGAATCTGGCCATGGTTGAGAAAACAGTTTCGTCATATATTTAAGGGTTTACGTTTCGTTAAAAGTCACATGATTTTGATACAAAATGATCGTCAAAAACGACGAAGTATAGCCCAAGGACTGCTGTATCGTCAAAAGTGAGAGATTTATTTCTGAGAGTGTGGGAATAAGGTCATTATGATCATGCATCATCATTAAAATAATTCCAGATCAAGCTTTCTATTTCAGTATCAGCTTAGAAACAGTATAATTTGTAGTGTTCCCTCCTTCGGAAAATTTTTCTCTACATAAAAAAAATGTCTTTCACGATTGAAAAAATAATAATTGAAAAGTCAAGTATCCCTATCTGTGTTTTACACTTACAGATTTCATACACAAAACATTTTAAATATTGTATAAATGGAGATTTATTTTGGAAAAAAAACATTGACTTTTCGGAACTTGTCTATTTTCCTGTTGATAGAAGTTAAAATAAGAAATCGTCCCTTACCTCATGGCGAATAGTTTTGCAAGCGTGACGTTTAAAAATCAGCCATCAATCGCCACCCTAATCACCACTCACCAAGAGTCTATTAAAAAATCTTATCAATCGTTAAGAAAAGTACACTTTTTTTCCATGGAAATATGCATCTCTATATTGATTATATTTAATTAGATATATTTCATTTTTTTCTACCAGATACAAATAGACTTCAAAGACTTAGTTGTTTCTTCAATATTTTAACTCCCGTTATGTACTCACTGATTGGATTATTTTTCTCCACTTTTAATTATGCAAAATACACTTATACGATAAATATAAAACTCTGATTGAAAAAAAATATGTTTATGTACAATGTTTATAATTTATCTAGATGTGACAAATGTTTGAAACATTATAATGGCCACTAACTTTAAAAAGTGGCTACAAATTAAACTGAGCCTACCTATTACTGTCTATTAACTCAATTCTCCAATTTTATCCTATATCCGTTGACCACTTTTCGAGAAAAAAATGATCGCCAATTAAATAAATTGAATAATTTTGTCATTACAGATTTTCACACCTAAGAATATTAAGGGCAGTTTGGAAGGTCAAAACCTAAGATATATGGAATTTTTGATTTTTTTTTTTATTTTGAATCTACTATTTCTCCTCTTTTTACTGATATATTATTTTTGTTTCTACGGCATCCAGAAGTTCAAAAATTTTTAGTAATCCACAGCATGGATTTTGCCCGACAGGAGAAACTCCTTATGCAAATATAAATATGCCGAGGTTAAATATGAAACAAAAGCTTATAAACTTAGTAACACCCTTTTTGTGCCAGTTGTTGAAGCTATAAGACCAATTTTTCGAGATCTTTCACATCTAGATCTACTTAAAAATGTCTCCATGGCAAAACACAAAATCCAAATGAAAGGATACAGAATGATATTTCATCTCGTGTCTTTTGTGCATTTAGAATGCCTTCAGTTATGTGTATATTATGCGGTAGCATGCTTCAATAATGGGCATTATACGAAAATTAATGTGCTTCATTAATTAAGCATAATTAGAACCTGGGCTATATTGTTAAAACAACTTAAACATTCTTGATCGCGAGCGAATGCTAAGAGCAAAAATAAGACCATTTACAGCAAACTAAAGAAAAAAAGTGTTTAAAAGATTGAAAAGTAAACACAAGAAGGAATGGGAACAACAAAATAAAAATTGCAAAACATAAGTACTATGGAGCAGAAATATTTTAAGTAGGTAAATTTATTTACTTTAAAATTTATTTTCCCAAAATGTTATTTTTTGAACTTCGACATACCTTTTTGAAAAAACTATTATACATTATGCTTTGAAATTTTGCTTGAGCATTCTACCCATACCCTTGTTTAATCTCAGGTAAATTGTTTAAACATATAAAAAGAACATTTTTATTATTACTATCATTAGCTTAAAAAATTGCATGTTTTTTTTTTTAATTTAAATGTGGTTTCGTCTTCAGATTTTTGAAAAAAAATATCTAAGCTTTATTTAATTATAAATTTAAATTAAAATGATTAAAAATTACTTATTTTATTCATAAAAATTGCAAATAAATATCTTAAGTAGCTTTAGAGAAAAGGTACATTAATTTAAAATGTCAGGTATAAGAATTCCGACAGCCCTTAAGATAATTCAAGTTTAGAACGTCACTGAAGAATAAGCTGAATTTATGTAAAAAAAGCAAAATATTAGGCATGTAATTTGATTCGTTCAGACAATTTTGGACAAATGAATGCTTAGAATAATTGACTAATTGAATAATTATGAATGCTAAATTTTTCCTATACAATGTCTTAAATTAATCAACTGTTTGATATTTTTTTTCAATAATTTTCTCTGGTTTTTGAAATTTTCTGAATAATAATTCATTTGATTTTTTGCATCTGCTTAAAAATATGTCTGATATTTCTTTATCATTTTCGAAATTTTGAAATAATGCATTTGTCTTTTTTATCAATTTTTATTTAACAGTTGCCTGGAAAATTATTTTTATAGCATATCATAAACTAAAAATTAATTAAAATGAGGCTAATTTGACAACGATAAAAATTTAGATTTTCCTGAAGACATATATGCTTAGAAATCTATAAATAATGCAACATTATTAAATTATGATTTCAGCGTGACAGGTGTTATGTGCAGTAAGATGAAAATTAAACTGTCTTAAAAAAATTATGATATCTGAATCTTAATAATTACTAGTTTAGTTACTACTTGATTACTATTACTACGTTTAAGATTTAAATGTGGAATTTTTAAACTGAACCTAATAATATTTTTTAGATGTTGTATTTATGAATGAAATTTAAAAATTCTACGCATCGCAATATATTTCTCAGTTCTTTTTCTATTTTATTATCATGACGTTGACGCGATAATAGACAAGTACCAGTAATTTTTATGAGCAATATTTTACATATATTCTCTAAGATAAAATGCAAAGATCTGCAAAAATAAAATAGGTTATTTTCATTATCATATTCCACAGTGAAGTTCTGTGATACACTTACTTAGGAATACATGTGCTGAAGAATGTTTCGGTTAATAATGATATTTTTTGCCATTTATCAGAGACGGTTAACGTTTATGATTCGGATAAAAATATTTTATTGAATACCTGCGACAATATAACGCATAATATAGCAGTAGTATAACTTATTACATTTTATTTCGGAGGGGAGTCACATTTCTGAAGAGGAATGAGATTAGGACCGAACTGTCTTCTTGAACGCAGGTATGAATGAAAAGTTAATAAAAAATAATGCAAAGTTAAAAAATAAGACAACTGTTAAAACGTCATAATGCATTAACTGCCGAATCGCCAAATGTATCAAGGTTTTACTAGTAGAAAAGGAAGGCTCTTGACATTCATGTTAAAAATGTTCAAGCTTTTCAAGAAGTTTGTTTCTTTGACCTGAATCTGGTCTAGTCTATCATTCTTATTAAGATCCTTGTTAATTATTAGAACTGTATACCTGAATTTGTATTTTTTGCAGTTAATGCTTTTTGCGTTCATCATCAATTGTTATGTTTAAGTGTTACTTATTTAAAATACAACACTATTTTTGGATTGCGTCAATGAATAATTCAGTACTATGTAGAAATTTAACTTTTATAAAATTCGAGGTACTGCTAAATATGCCCGAGAAGTTTCAAAGCTTGAAATTTTGTAGTTACTTGCATATTTTTGAAAAAAAACAGTTCATTTTCAACTGTGTTTTCGAATGCAATTATTTATTAAATCTTTTAAAAGCTACTATATTTGAGTTAAAAGAAGTGTTTAGAGGCGTAATACATAATATTGAGATTATTTATTTTTAAATGTCTCTAAACAACAATAACAAAGTATCTAGTTGAATGTAATAGTTCTCTCTTAATGTAGTGTTTTTTCTAAAATCTTTCAATAGTATGTATAGTAATCTTGCAATAGTATACGAACAACAAATTAATAATATTCTTACTATATTCTCATTTATAAGGATGATTTAAAATAATAAAAAGCTAAAATACAAGCATAAAGTTATACATGGGTTAGATCTTCCCATCATATTCTGATGCAACGCTTAAAATCGGTTAAAAATTCTTTTAGCCAATTCAAATCGATGCCAATTTTATATCTGACCATTCTATTAATATCTTTATAATTTAATCAGAAATATGGTAAAATATGACTAATCTGACTTAATACAATAGTAATATTTTGTAATCTTTGGCTAAAAAGTACATTTAAGCAATTTTTTTTTCAATTTATAGTATTTGTATTTGAAAAAAAAATAATAATAAAACGCTTGTGTATGTCACAATCATTTATTGTTCTTGAATTAGGACTTTAAATACAAGAACTTGGTCGCTTCTATAGGTCATCACATTTAGGCACACAAGCATCAGCTTCAACATAAAATTCATATTATCAACAGTTTAACCAAATATGTGAATTTAACGCACTTCATTTATAAAAAAAGAAACAATAACCGTGAAACTTATAAGATAATCTGATAAAATTAATTTATACACTAATTACATATAGTTTACACGAATTATCATGTACTGTATTACTACGTACAAATATGTATTTCTTCTCACTACATGCATTTTATAGAGGAAATATTAACGTATCATTGCCCATGTGTTTGTGCAGATCATATTCTTGTTAAAATTAAAATATAACATTTCATCGCCAATTGAATAAAACAATGAAAATAGCATACAAATAAAGTGAAAAAAAATAATTTTTAAATTAGAAGGAGAAGAAGTTTATTTACTTCAAATCGAGAAATTCAATAAATTTCTTTTATAAATAAAAGTAGTCCGTAGCGATTTAAATTTGTTTGGAGTATTTCCTTCAAAATTATTAATTTTAAATCGAAAACTTTAACGTTGAACTGTCAGAGCTCTGTAAATAATATTTTGTTGTCAGATTTTGCAGCAAGAATTAGCATTGTTTGTTATTTCTTAGTATTAGTTCTTTATGTATCAATGTATAGGTAATTAACTGGAGTTATTTATATAATATTCCTATTGACGATATTTATTTTTTTAAAACTCATTCTGTATATTATAAAAACATTTTCTGTTGTACTTCCTTAAACTAGCCGCCCTTGGCGACCAGGTTTGGTCTACTTTAAATGTCTAATATGTTAATAATTATGCATAAAATGTTTTTTATTTATAACAATATAATAAGAAAAACAAAACAAAAACAACGATATTGTTAGCTCCATAATTTTTTAAGTCTTCGAGTTTGGAGAGGGGTTTTATTGAGACTTATAGTAGCTGAGCTATTGTCTCGAATGATCCAAATGAAGCTCCACGGAATAGATGCGTTTCATTTGGGCGTTGCCATTAAACAATTAAGAAATAACCGTGATTTTTGTGCCACATACGTTAGCCTAATATATATATATATATATATATATATGTGTTTGTTTTAAAAGATAATTTTCGGAAATAATTTTGAAAAAAAAAATTTATTAAGTAATGTTAGAAGGATTTGAGTTTGAACAAACTTTTAAGTCTAAAATAATGAGCCCTATGGATCATTTTACTGGAGATTTGAAGAACAACCAGTGCTTCTAAAATAGACTATATCTTCCAAACAGATGTAAATAAAAAAAGTTTTTGAATTAGGTCGCAAAGAAACGTCAAAACAATGTTGAGTGCACTGATGATAGTACAAAAGTTGATGACTTTTTCTTTTTTTACAATGATTAGTTCCCTCATCATTAATTAAACACTTAATGAGATCAGTTTTAAATTACATTCAATTTCAATAAAAACTTATATTATAATACGTGACGCTATAAATTTTGAAATAATATACTTTACATATTGTGACCCGTCATTGAAAATTTTTTCGTTACCATTGTTACTTTTAAAATATCAAAGGGATTCAAACAGTTTTCTTTAAAACAGTCTTTTTCTCGAAATTCATTCATTTTTAGCACAAATGATTTACAATGTCACTGATATCTTATTTTAGTATTTAGAGTTCAAAATAGTGATACAGCTCATTTTTTACAAGACTTTCGTTTTAAAGATTTGGCCAGTAGCCAAGATATACAGTCATTTGCAGAAAAATACTGAATAAAATCTTCTCCTGTATTTATTTATTTTTACTTTCGACATATTTAACACTTCTACCACTTCTTTTCCTCTAAAAATAATATTTTACGTTTGATACACAACGTAAACTAAAGTTAACAGGATTATGAAGTCAGCGGAAGATAATCACCGATTCCAACTCCCATTTTGACTCGCAGTACGATTCCATCTCCGACTCCGATTCCATGTTGCCTAATGCACCAATGTTGCCTGTTGGTTGAATATTTTCTTACATTGTTTCATTGCCAGTGGCGCCAACTTTTGAAAAAATATTGGGTTTGCTCAAAAACATTTTTGTAAAATTATGCGACCAGTTTGTTTTTCTTTGAACGTTATACATATGGTGAAATATGAGAAATTTAAGTCAAACTATCATGTTTTAATAAAGTTGGAATTTTATTAAATTACGTTATCATTCTTTTTTCTTATAAAAAGACTTATATTTACTGTAATATCATGATATCATGATTACAAGTTGAGTTAGTAGAAAGTTAAACACAGAAGGAAAAATTTTTTTATGTCATTTGGGATTTATGGGTCTTAATCGGATAATTAAAACACATGGTTATTGGCCAAATATATTTTATTCTATGGAAAAAAATTCATTATAAAAATAATAATGAAATAAATAACTATAACTATGAAAATTTTGTAAGATATGATTTAAAATTATTAGGTGGTCTCGGGTCCCACGGGCCCATATAAGTTGGCGCCACTGTTCATTGCTACTACTTGTTTTGAAATGGTAATAGTCATTTTATACAATTTTAATTGACTAATAGAAATTTTAGCATTTCTAAAATGTGGTAGCAATAAAGCTATCTGAATAAATGAAAAATGCCCAATTGAAGAAAAAGGCTGAATAAAATCTTCACCCCTGTTTATTTATTTTACTTTTAACATATTTGAAACTTCTGTCACTTCTTTTTCCCGGAAAATACTAATTTTCGTTTTGTTACATGATGTAAACTATAGTAAACAGGATTTCGGAGGCGATGAACTTACTGATAAATTGCTAGTTTCAGAATGAAGCACATGATGTGCGCATAGACCGATGCATTTTTTAAATTTTTATTTTGTTGGATGAATCATGAAAGTAAGCAATCACACTTTTACTTTTTTTAAAATCAAATTTTCAGGAATACCTCATACAACAAGTTGTTTTCTTGCAGTTTGGAGAAGCATTTGTTATTCTTTTTTCACTTTTTAAGTAATAGAATTAGTAGGTCTGGCAATAACATTGTTAGAACTAGGACACAATTGCTTTGTATAGCTTCTGGAAATATAACAATCAAAGCAGAATTATTTAATATAAAATTGTATAAATGATTCCGTACTTAATCGTTTCCATGATTTGCACGTACGTCATACGGGCTACGTATTTTTGCCAATCATGATATGCCCATAACACGTACGGGCATCCATATTCCAAGCATTATTTTTTATTCTCGATGAAATTGAGTAAATTTGTATTGTAAATCTTGTATTATTTAATTCGAGCATTCTTCTGATTCACTTAGACAAAAATTTCTGTTTTGAAAAACCAGTGATAAAAGTTTAAAAATTCTGTATAAGATATGAAAAAAAGAGGAATTATTTGAAAGTTTTTTTTTTTCAAAAATGCTGATCAGCTAAGTAGCTAATATATCATTAAACATTTCAAAAGATTCTAAAAATCGAGTACTTCCCAAAGCTATTATTAACAATTTAAAATTTAAATAACTCTTATAAACACTAGTTGGCCATGACTTACTCACAAAATCTTCCCTTGAAAATGCACATCCAGAGTGTTGTCAAATAGTCGAAAATCAGTTTCCCCTAATTTCAGAAAATTTACCGAAATTAGGATATTTTCCAAAAAAGTCCCTAATGCAGTTACAATTCAAAAAAGTAAATTTTAAATGGTCACTGTAAAGTTTTTTTTAACGTGTTTAAACTCAATTTTTTGACAAAATCAAGCATTATCTGAGAAATTCCTCATTTGAAAAAAAAAATGTTTAAGTTTGGCAGATATTTGCATGCATATTCGCAGTTAAATGAAAACAATGAGATTTTCAACGACAAGTTCGTTTACATTTTTTTACGCTGTTGCCAATCGATGATGATGGCCTATTGTTCGTATATCGGCTCCATCTTCGCTCATACCAATAACTTTTTAAAGGTTCAGACCTTCTAAAAATGAAATGGGATTTGAATGAACTTGAAATGGTGTTAGCATCATGTGCTTCGATCTGACTTGATCTGTAAAAAAAAATCTATTATTTTTTTCACCCCTATGTATGAAGTATCAAATCTCTAAAATATTAAGGTTAATTTTTAGCCTTCATATATAGTTTATTTTAGGAATTATTCAACCTTATTTAAAATTTAAAATTTTATGTAGAATGTATGCTTGCATTCAATATTTTGGGCTAATCGAGTTAGACAAACAAAAATCGAGTTTACACACTATAACATTTTTTTTGTTTGCTTAATGTAAATTAATTAAAGACTGAGACATTATTTTTATTCGAAAAAATATTATTTCGTCATTACATTAGGTCTTACAGAATCAAGACATTCTAGTGAAATGAAATGGAAAAAAGAAAATGAATAATTGTGCTAATTTGGCATTATTTCTAATCAGAAAAAATGGAAAACGGTTTACATTATAACTAGCCGCCCTTGCAACCAGTTTGTTCTCCCTTAAATGTATGCTAAGCATCGTAGCAGATTACCTTTATTCATAATTTAATTTACTTG
Source organism: Maratus speculifer (assembly GCA_964019185.1). NCBI lineage: Eukaryota > Metazoa > Arthropoda > Arachnida > Araneae > Salticidae > Maratus > Maratus speculifer. Next base: position 270,097,208 of record OZ025289.1, on the reverse strand, counting down.
CTCAGTTCTTTGTCAAATCGGACGATTCTGTTAGAGAAATCAAGAACTCTGTATTTTTATGCTAGAAGAGCATAAAATTTTTTCGAATTTTTGATAAATCGTCAAACTTTTTTCCCACGGCATTTTTTGTATTTCATTAGTTTCATTTAAAATATCATCATTTCATTAATTTCATTTATGATGCGAAACTTTAGTTTTAAACTGATACGTTTAAAACTCATTACTTTTATTTATTTTTTTTAAGTAAAAAGCACTGAAAAAACAAAAATAGCGATATTTTGAAGTTCTATAACTGCAGCAAAAGAGCAAAACGTAAATAAAACCGATATATCTCTGCTTAAATCGGGCCAAATGACTTTTACACAGTAACCAGTGAGATGTGTTTCATGCGGCTGTTGCCATTGAACAGTTGACAAATAATCGTCATTTTTCTTGCCACGTACGATAGCATAATATATATATATATATATATATATATATATATATATATATATATATATATATATATATATATATATATATATATATATATATATATATATATATATATGTAATGAATATTCGACGAAAATGCTATGTTCCATAAACTCTAGGAATCCGCAGCAGCACGAGCAGAGCAGTTGCTCTGGCAGTTGGCGAGCAGTGGAAGAATTTCATTGGGGTGTTTCCCCATTATAAAAACAATGCCATCAGTCTTCAAGCTCTTTATTTATGAACTCACAAAATCAATAAGCTATTCCCCGCAGTCACCAGGACACTGTCATCAAATATTCCAACACGTCGTGAGTAAGCTGCATCCCAAGATGTTAGAATTTTTCGGTGAAACAGAAACAGGATCCGAGTATTTGAAAAGTTAATTGCATTCTGAAGCTCCTAAAAAACCAAATGAGATTTAAACATTTTCACGACAAACTAGCTCCTCCTACTCCGCGTCAATCTTTTTTAAAATCCAATTAGGATTAACTTGAGTCTAAACGTCAAAAAATGATCAGCTCTGATTGATCTTAGCAGGCGTGGCCTCGGGTAGGGATTACTTAACGCCTCGCAAATAGAAAAGTCTTTTAACGTCTTTGCGCATTAACACAGATCACGTGATCAACAAACAATAAAATTAAAATCCCGAGAATATTCCAGAAAGTAAAAAGGTTACGAAATACTTCCCGCCTTTTTTAAGAAACAAACAAACTATTATTAATAAGTTAAATAAAAAAAAGAAAAAGGACTTTAGCTGTTAAACGATTAATATATTACGAAACTAAGATTAAAAATATTTTCCAAAATTTTAGAATTAAAAACTCAGAGAGAGCAAAATGGCGCAATTTTTTTTAATTACAAATCCCCCTCCATGAAATATGGGTGAAAATGTAGGTCTGAGACCTGCAATTTCGCAGAAAGGGAGATGATGCAGTCTTAGCTCACGAAGTTGTCGATATAAGTAATAATAATTAGATACTAAGTAAAAGAAAAATTAAGTTAAATTATATTTTATAAATATATAGAATTTAAATTTAGGAACACTAAGGTGATGCGTGGAATAACTTTATATTTACATACAATAAAATAGGCATCAATGAAAATACAAGATATGATCTTGTTTAGCAGTACATACCAGGAAGTAAGTTGAAAATATAAACAACTAATCTTAGTATACTAACATGAAAAATAAAAATAAAATAACGTTGAATTCATTCATGATAATGACAAGGCTAAATATGAAGAAATTCACTAGGAAGTTCTAGACATAATTATTGAGAGTTTATTTCAAAAAATCCTCTAAGGCTCAGAATTAGAGTGGTATAGTCCATACCTTTTTTTTCAAGGAGTCTAATTATATCTTTATTAATTGTCTAATTTTCATCAGCTAATATTATAACAACAGTTCAGTTTTTATGTGACTGAGTCCTTGCACATTCATAACAGTTCCATATTTGGGTATCTTTGTGAAAATACTTTATACTTGTAATTCAATATAGTAGCACATTTTATAGTATATTAATATAGTAATAATAAATTTTAACAATGTAATAACAATCAATACAATAAAGAAATATAATAAAGAAAAAAATCACTAATAATAAATATCATAGTAAGTATAAGTTACTCTCATAATGGGTATAAATAAATCTTTCAATAAGTAATAGTAAATATTTCAAAAGACATTCTTTAAATTCTAAATTATATATTTAATCTCATTTATCTCATCTCAGGTATTTTTGGGATGAAATATAGAGAGAAGTGGAATAGAATAAAGAATATAATCAATTATGTAATCATTTACTTAATCTTGTAATGCGAGTACAGGGTTAAGTAGGAATATGTACAAAAAAATTTTAAAATATATAGTAGGATAAAATAAAATAAAATAAAAATAAATAAAAATTTTGTTCATGTTTGAGAATGCAAGTGACTTTTCAATTACCTAGATTCTTAAAAAGAAATATTAATAAATAATAAAAAGACGAGATTTATTCATGTCAAATAATTACGCAATAAATATTCTCTCGGTGTGATAAAACATTGCAAGATGCAAGAAGGAACGAGAAAAAGAAACAAAATTAAATTCTAATTGACATGTACTTGAACTGGAATGCAGAAGCAAAGAGAGAGAGAGTGAAAAATTAAAATAAAGTGATAAAATTTTGTTACTTGGCAAATAATTAATTTAATAATTGATAGATTAAATTTAATATTACAAATAGGCTCAGTTGAAAAAAAAAATGACTTAATATTTCCTTGTTATTATATTATTCTAAGTTATAACTAGAGTAATTCAATACAGAATAAGAAATTTTCACTTTGTCCGTCTACGCCGGCATAAACAAACATATATTAAAATTTCCAGACAAGTGACACTCTCGCTCCAGTCAAGAGATATCATTGCCATTCTCGTAAGAATTACAGGATATTATCTGGATTAAAATATGGAAAGAAATTTACTGTTTAAGAGAGAGAAAAAAAATTTTAAAATGATAATAAACTAGAGATTAAGTCTAAGCTACAGTTTTTACTTGAGTTTGTCGTTGTTGATTAGTGGGTTGTTGCTCATGACTTAATTTAAATTTATCAGGGGTATAATAAGGCCTTAATTTAGATACATGTACTATTTCTGAACTTTTGAACTGGTTTTGCCTATCAATTTCAAAATTTACTTCGGATAATTTGTTAAGAATTTTATAAGGGCCACTAAATACTTGTGAAAACTTTCTAGTATTAGGGTACTGAAATTCTTCATAGATAATTCGATCTCCTATTTTAAATTTTGTTTCGATATAATCTTTATCATAATATCTTTTATTCTTTAAATGAAATTCATCAGTTCTTGCTTTAGCAACCTTAAATGCTTCATGAACAGGGGGATAATAATTTTGTTGTAAGGGGGAGTCATAAAGTAATTGGCCAAAAAGCAAATAAGCAGGTGGAAATTTAGTAATAGAATGGGGTGTATTATTATATTCATTAATTACCTCAGTTAAAAGCTTAGTCCAGGGAATTTCAGAGGTAGTGGAGTTTACTTTACATTTTAATCTAGTTACTATTGTCTGATTTACTCTTTCACATTTCCCATTCGTTTGTGAATGATGGGCAGTGGTCAAACGTTGCTTAATAATATGATTTCGCAGGAATTTTTTGAATCTTGAAGAAGTAAAAGCAGCATTCCCGTCACTTAGTATTTTTTTAGGAGATTGTACACTTGAAATCTTATTAAAACAGAATACTTGTTGAGGGATTTTGATATTGAAGATTTGTTTTAGACAATTTGTATAAGTTTCTGTAGTGACACTTTTGGAAGGAAATGCCCAAACATATCTTGTTGCATGGTCTATTATAATATGGAGATATTTTTTTGTAGAATTATAATAATTGAACCCTCCTACAGTATCAACAGGCAGACAGTCAAAAGGTTGATCTGTAGTGGGCATAGCTTGTAATAAGCCAAATTTTTTCTGTCTAGGTTTTTTATTTTTCTGGCAAATATCACAGTATTTAGCAAAGTTGGTAATGTCTTGGGTCATATCTGGCCAATAATAGTTAGGAGAAATTAAATTTTGCATTTTTTGAACACCTGGGTGACCAAACTGTTCATGAACAACATTAAGTAATTTTTTTCTTAGGGACATGGGAACTACCACATTACGAAAACCTTTTCTTTTAACTATAATCAGTCAATTGTCATTAATATAATTTGATCCACACACATTTTTTCTTTCTTGCATCTCAATAATCTCTTTAACAGCAAGAAAAAAAAGTAAGGGGTTTACAAAAATGAGAAATTGAGTTTCTGGACAGCATGTCGGCTTCGACATTTGTAGCCCTTTAAGTACTCTATTTTGTAATCGAACATACTTAACTTCAATGACCACCTAAATAATCGACCTCTCAAATGTTTGATATTTTTTAACCAAACAAGAGATGCATGATCAGTATGGATGGTAAATTGTACACTATGAAAGTAATGATAAAATTTGTCTAAAGTATCAATGATGGCAAGTCACTCGAACTCGGTAATGAAGTAATTTTTCTCATAACGTCTCAATCCTCTAGAAAAAAATATAATAATTGGATGTAAAAAGTTATTATGGTCGGGCTGTTTAAGAACTGCATCTTCCGCCACCTGAGAAGCGTCCACAAACATGTGTAGGGGTAATTTTGGGTCATAAATCTTTAAACTTGGTTTAGCAATGAAGACATCTTTTAATTTTTGAAAAGAATTTTGACATTCAGAATTCCATTCCCAAATAGTTTCTTTCTTAAGTAATTTATTTAGGGGGTGTCTAATTTCAGCATATTTTTCAATAAATTTATGATACATATTTATAGAACCAAGAAATCTTTGTAATTCTTTAGTATTAGTAGGGGGGTTTAATTTCTTAATTGTTTCTGTATTAGCAGTAGCTGGAATTAAAGTTCCATTTTATATTTCATACCCTAGAAAATTGATTTGTTTTTGAGCAAATGTACATTAAGATAATTTTAATTTAATATTTTCTATTCGGCATAAATCAAAAATTTGGATGAGATGCTGTATATGTTCATCTATTGATTTAGAAAAGATGATTATATCATCAAAATAATAACAAGCAAAGTCTATTTTATATTTTGTAAGAATTCGTCTAATTGTCCTATTGAAAATTGGGGGGCCTACTTTTAAACTGAAGGGGAGAACATTCCATTCCCAGAGCCCACAATTAGTAGTAAAGGCTAACTTTTCGGAACCTGCTGGGTGAATAGGTATGTGCCAATAGCCTGAGGCTAAATCCAGTGTAGAGAAATATTGGGCACCACTTAATTTGTCTAAAATTTCATCAATTCGGAGCAAAGTTTCAGCGTCATTTTTCATAATAGCATTTAATTTTCGGTAATCAACACACATTCGGGTTTTTTTGCCTTCATCTCGCTTATTTATTAACGTAACTGGGGAAGAATATGGGCTATAACTTTCTTCAATTAATCCAGCAGCTAATAAGAATTGAATTTGCTGAGATATTTCTTTTTCATCAGCAGTGGATGTACGATAAGGCCTGGCCTCAAAGATATTGGTAGGTCAGATTTAAGAAAAATACGCTGAGGTTCAATATTAATTCTCCATACATCATATTTATTTTCTGCCATTTTTTCTTCCTTTACTAATCCTAGCGTTGCAAAGGTTAGAAAAAACCCGGTTTAAACCCGGGAATAAACCGGGTTTTTAGGAATAAACCTGGAAAAAAACCCCGGGATTTTTTGGAATAATTCGTTTTTTTGGGAATAAACCCGGGAATAAACCTGATCTATTGGAAATAAACCCGGGAATAAACCGACTTTTTGCAACTCTAACTAATCCTGACCTTAGTAACATAAAAGAGGGATAATTCATGCGGAAAATATTTAAATGCTACACTTCGATACGATAATAACTATTAAAATAAATAAATAAAATAATCAACTCTTGGTTTAAATTCAGGTGGAATAAATAAATAAATAAATAAGTAACAAATAAATAAGTAATAAATAAATAAATATCACAGTTTTCCATACATAGGAAATACACAACAAATAATTTTAAGAACAAAAATAATTTTCTCTTTTTAGTACTCGGAACATTTTTTAAACTTAAGTAAATTTTCTCTCTGCAGAAAATTTCAATTAATATAAATTAAGAACAAATTTATTTTTTAATATCTGTAATAAAAATATTAAATTCAAGAATTTAAGTAAAGAAATTATTATTAAAATTTCTTAAACAATAACAAATAAGATAAAGAATAAATAATAACTTACAGACACCTCGATATAGAGCTTGTCCAAATACCTATAATTTATTAAAATAAACAAAAAATAAAGCACTTCGTAGATACGACTCAACAGGTGTATAACCCGTACAAATATCCAAGTTTCCCCTGAAAAACAAAAAACACAACTTGGAAATTCATTCAAAATGATGTGGTAATATTTCCTGCAGGTGATTTTTATCTTTAATAATCAGCAGACGATTTCACAGATGCTAACCATGAAAGAAAGACACCGTGAGGCATATTTCACGCTGAAAAGTTTATTCTTCGAAATGCACGAAAAAAAAGTGTCTTCAGATTATTTTTTTGAGAAAAAATTTTTCTTTATCGATAGCACCTCCTTCAACATCAGTAGCACCACCTTGATGACTCATGCTGATTTCAGGTAAGAACAGACAAAGGCAGACATTCCAGCAACTAGCCCCAAGCTCGACGAAAATGGCGCGCGCACAAGCATCGTTGCGACGAACAGGTTTCTCTAAAAAGGTTCAGTTTTCAGTTGGCAAGACATAATAGTTTAATATTTCTCCAGAGATGCACGCCGGCTCATTTCACAGAATCCTGTCGACTTTAAATGTAATGAATAGTCGACGAAAATGCTATGTTCCATAAATTCTAGGAATCCAATGTAATAATATTTCGACGAAATGCTATGTTCCATGAACTCTAGGAATCCGCAGCAGCATGAGCAGAGCAGTTACTCCGGCAGTTGGCGAGCAGTGGAAGAGTTTCATTGGGGTATTTCCCCATTATAAAAATAAATGTCATCAGTCTTCAAGTTCTTTATTTATGAACTCACAAAATCAATAAGCTATTCCCCGCAGTCACCAGGACACTGTCATCAAATATTCCAACACGTCGTGAGTAAGTTGCATCCCAAGATATTAGAATTTTACGGTGAAACAGAAACAGCATCCGAGTATTTGAAAAGTTAATTGCATTCTGAAGCTCCTAAAAAACCAAATGAAAACTAAACATTTTTACGACAAACTAGTCCCTCCTACTCCGCGTCAATCATTTTAAAAATCCAATTAGGATTAACTCGAGTCTAAACGTCAAAAAATGATCAGCTCTGATTGGTTTTAGCAGGCGTGGCCTCGGGTAGGGATTCCTTAACGCCTCGCAAATAGAAAACCCTTTTAACATCTTTGCGCATTAACACAGATCACTTGATCAACAAAAAATAAAATTAAAATCCCGAGAATATTTCAGAAAGTAAAAAGGTTACGAAATACTTCCCGCCTTTTTTAAGAAACAAGCAGTAGATTATTAATAAGTTAAATAAAAAAAGAAAAAGGACTTTAGCTGTTAAACGATTAATATATTACTACGAAACTAAGATTAAAAATATGTTCCACAATTTTAGAATTAAAACTCAGAGATAGCAAAATGGCGCAATTTTTTTTATTTTATTACACACACACACACACACACACACACATATATATATATAGATATAGATATAGATATAGATAGATAGATAGATACTATTTTGGGTTCTGTGACCTATAAAAATCACCGTAAATTTACCATTTCCACATTAGTTCCTATTAGAAACCTTAAAATACAAAAAATAAAAAGATCCCCTTCCCCTGCTACCTCGGGTCGGTAAAATTTTGGTCCGGCTTGTTTAAAAATCTGCGAAAATAAACTCGGCCCGTTTACCAATCGATGAAATTGATTCCTGTCCCAACTCAACTTCCTCAAAAAAAAGTACAATTAAGATTTTTAAACAAAATACTGCATACATACAGGAAAATTTAATCGTAAATTTTAGATTACGATATGTTCACAACCCAAATAGAAACAAAAATGATTATTTAGATTCTTAAACTATTACATTCAAATGAAGACTCATCAACATACTAAATTACAATAAAAGAACTACAAATACTAAATTATAATAAAACAAAGTTGTTGGTTAAAACATCGGACCCTTTGAAGCTATTTAATAAAAAAAGTAGATTTTTAAAAATATTTCTATGTAACATATTACAATATGATTTAAATAATTCCGTGAAATTAAGTTCATTCTCGCTTTTAAAATATTAACAAAACAAATTAATAAAAAAAGAGAAAAGAATGAAATGAAAGAAAATAAATAAAACTCTTTAGTAAAAAATGAAATAGTATTAACTGCATGATATATAAAAATGTACCAGAAAACATTTCATTTTTAAAAATATTCAGAAAAGAAAAGAAGGTAATAGAACTCAAATTTGTTTCTTACGTGAGATTTAGACCTTTTTCTTTTCTTTTCTTTCTTTCTTTTTTTATTTTTTAAATAAAATTATCACATTTTTTTATTTTTAGCCTTTTGAAAAGCGCATATTTATCTAAGAAAATATCAAAACTAATTATTAATAACTATCCTTCTAAGTAATGAAATAGGATGTAATTCCATTTGGGTATATTTCATGAAATTATTAAGAAGTGTCCTTCTAAATAGAAAAATAAAATGTAATTTCATTAAGATACATTTTTTGTGAAATTATTATATAAATTTTAACACAAGTGCACGTACGTGTTAATTGTTTGACGATACAGAAATTTAGTAAAGTCTAATAAACAGGAAATTACTTTAGAATAGTGAATTCTTTTTATCATATTAGATTCCATTAATATAACATAGGAGTATTAATTACGAAAATGCTAGTAAAATGAAAATATTAAGAGAAATTTTATGTTATTTGATAAACGAGAAGTGATTTTTATATTGTTAAGGCTTTCATCAGAAACAAATATATTTTATTTGCGGGTTTCTGTGTTTTCGTAGAAATATACTTCTTAAAATAAGAAGTTCATTATCAAGAAGAAATTTTAACTTTTCAAATAAATATAATGTACTTGTGGTATTAAAAATTAACAATAACATCTAATTTAATGCAATTTCATAACCATTATTGCTATCGTCTATCATTTATTATCATCATCATATCAGTCTAACTTTTTATTCTCTATCATTTATTCGTCTGATGTAGCATAATTTTATTATAAATTTTAATTTTGGAATTCGTTTTAGTAAGAGATAAAGTTCTTTATTGCTTTTAAAGCGCATAAAAACGCTATATAATTTACGATAAATTGAAAGTACATAGCTCATATAAGAAAACATTGTTGTAACCTTTGCTGTGTTTTGGATTAGGATTATAAATGTTTAGTTTTTCATTTATTTTAAAATGAGTTTTAATGTATACTGTATGTACGGAGCAGGTACAAAAAGAGGTGAATGAGTTAATAATTTAACTTGCATTAATCGATATCTAAGATACTTTCAGAATGAGAATAAGATGTGAAATTCTTTATATAGTGCTTTTTCGTGGAGATATAGGGATATTTATGAGAACAACTAGCAATGAGAGGAATATTAAAATCCCACAGTAACAATTATTATTACAATCATGAAAGTTGGGAGAGAAGTCCATTTTATAATGTAGGATTTTAAATTGAAGATTAAAAATTAAAAATTTGAAGAAAAACGATAAAAGTCTTTATTTCTCTTAGCCACTGCGAAACTCAAATAAAATCTGGAATAACATTGTGTTTTTATAATTAAATTAAATATTTTAAAAGCACGAACTATTTCGAATGGCTATATTATTATATTTATTAAGTTCGAATGAGCGTAATACCATTAATGACTTTTAGAATGCATTAAATTGCATTTGAAACATTTTTCCGTAATGTAACGGAATACTTTTGATTATTCCTGTAATTGGTCTATGCATCCGATTTTCATAAAATTTGAAATAACTTATGTAATAACTATGTATTTTAAATTTCAAACGATTAAAATGCATTCGAAACTTTTTCTCCCATTGACCGTAATGTAATGGAATAATTATGATTGTTTCTGTAATTGATCTATGCATCCGGTTTTCATAAAATCCGATTTCATCGTTTTTTGCGTTGTTATATGCGGACAGATGGACAGACGGACGAACGGACTGAACAACAACTATAGCTGCTACGTATTTACATAATTACGAACGCACCCAAAAATAATAAGTATGAACATACTGCATACCTACGCCCAGAGAGGCACAAAATTACAATACTTTGATAACAGATATATTGCATTCGTAGTTAGCTGGAGGTAATTCTTTTTTTTTCTAAAGCCCATGATTTGATGTTAGAATTTTTTATTTATTAAAGGCACACATCTATATAATTATAGACTTTGACACTGTGAATATTATAAATGCAACAGGAATGAAAAAATAACAGGAGCCAAGACTCGAACCAGGCTCTGAAACAGTGGAGTACACTCTTAACCGAGATTCAAGTCCTGGTTCGACTAATTAGCCTCCGATGCTATTTCTTTCAGACAAGCTAAAAAATGTCGTGTCATCAACCCTGAATTTTCTACTGAACCGATTTTGATAATTATTTTTTTAAATGAAAGCTTTTTATTTGTAGTTGTGCCCATTTTAGTTATTTTTTAATTTATTTACATTTTTATATTTTATTTTTAATTTTAAATGCTTTTTACGACATTTCTTCAAAATGGTGGCAACTCAGTTTAGCTTTTCTCTCGATAATAAAAATTTATTTTCCAAAATGATTGCGTATAATTATGTACTAATTGAGGTTTAAAAAAATATATTTACTGAGAAATAATATTAATAATGTAAATAAAATAACAGAAAATAATTTATGAAAAAAATTAATGTCTAAAGCAAAATAAGGTTGGTTGGTTGATTTTTGTCGTCCGATTATCTACGCTAGGGATATAGGACCAGGGGGGGAGTGCCCTTCGTGGGGGTCTTTCTAAGGGAACCTAACCCGTATTTACGCAAGGTTCGAAGAAAACCACGAAAACTCCGAACGGTTAGGCCGACAGCCGCGATTGGGTTCGAACCCAGCACCTGCTGTCTACCAGTTGAGAGGTCCGTACCTCTCGGCCACTGGTAGGGCAACTAAAGCAAAATAAGAAAAATTTCAAATGAGGAAAATGATCTCATTCTGCAACCACGTAAATGGGAATTACAATATTATTACGGATGCCTTTTTCATATTACTAATAACACTAACTTTTAAAAAAACATTTGAAGAGAAAATGACGTCACTATTTAAAACATCGCATTTTTACTCATAACGATATTACGTACAACTCTGTTATCCCGTCGACCAATTTTGCCAAATTATACAAATCGACAAACTAATAGCCAAATTATACATATTGACATAATTCTTATTTTAAATAACGAAAAAACAAATAATTAGTAGAATATTAATAAAAATTTTAATAAAAACTCGAAATAAAAATCACTTAATGACATTTTAAACACATGAATCGTATTTGATGTCATTGAATGTGACATTCACGTTCATCCATTATTGGCATTCAATATTATAGTTTGGCGATAATTTTTTGGACAACGGGATAACCTAGTAGTACCCGATATTACATTTCAATATTTCTTTTCATTATGGACATTGAGATTGAGATTTTACTTTTAGATGACTTCAGTTAATAAAAATAATGTCACAGTGAAAATGAAATTATTTTTTTGTTTAGGTACTACTCTGTTATTCCGTCGACCAATTTCGCCAAATTATACAAATCGACAAACTAATAGCCAAATTGTACATATTTACATAATTTTTATTTTAAATAACGAAAAAACAATAATTAGTAGAATATTAATAAAAGTATTAATAAAAAGTCGAAATAAAGATCATTTAATGACATTTTAAACACGTGAATCGTATTTAATTTCATTTAATGTGACATTCACGATTATCCATTATTGGCATTCAATCTTATAGTTTGGCGATAATTTTTTGGTCGACGGGATAACCTAGTAGTACCTTTTTTTTTAATAAAACTATTTTTCTGTGAGTGCATATAAAATAAAATTTCTTGATTTCGCCGGCACTCAGATTACAATTTTAACTGAAGATGTGCGAATATTTGCATGCAAAATTGTAACTGGCAAATTTGACATTTAGTTTGTAAATATATTTATTATATATTGATTCAATAATGTAATTACTTTAGCTTTTTTTTAAAAACCAAATCAATCGGGTCTTTTAAACTTTTCACTCGTCGAATTCGACGGGATTCCACTCGTTTTATTGTTAAATTGCATTTTCTTTTACAGAGTCTATAAAAAAGCGTTTATCCGTTTTTGATGAATCTAGTCAATGCAGAAGTAGCACGTCAAATTGTATCTCTTTATTATTCCGCAATTCCAATGTCTCAGAGAGAAATTGCTATTCAATTGGGTACTTCACGCAGTTCTTTTTGCTATTATAGTGATAAACACAAGAAAAATGAAGTTAGTTCATTGCAATCTAAACGGGGTCGCCCTTCTAAAAAACCTCTATCGATTTTTTTTTCTAACCGGAGGCGAAACTCAATTCTGCAATGGCAGAATCTACATTCAACTTGTTTTTTTACTTCTTTTAAGTTTATTGTATTAATTGTAAAGTCATTAACTGTATAAATGTGTACTCTGTTTAAGTTTCTCTCTATTTTATAAAATGTAACTAAAGCTGTCACCGCTGCTGTTGGCCATGAATTTTTTGTAGCTGAAGGTCTTTCTTGTTAATATTAAAAGAGCTGTTACATACATAAATACGAAATTTTGTGTTATTATAGAGAAATATTTGCTAAACACAATGTTGAAAGACAGTTTTTAAAGCAAATATTTATTTTAAGAGATGTGTCATGTTAAAATCGACCCAAATCGTTCAATTAAAAAAGTTTTATAGGAGCTAAAACTATACGTAAGAATTTATTCATTTTTAGATCATTTTATACGTAAAAAGTTTCCGGTGTGCAAAATGCATTTTTTTTTTATTTGATTCTTTTCTATGAAGATTTATTTCCATTTTAAATTGAAATCGAAGGACGTGAATGGAGAAAAATCTATTTAGATTTTAAAAAAAATGAGCAGTGCAAATAACAATGTTTCTTTTTTAACGATAAAATTATTTGTGCATGAATATTACTAAAAGAGAAAAACATTGTTGACAATTCTGTGAGATTTAAAGTGCTACATTTAAGATTCACTTATTTAAAACCATCAAGTTATGGTATTGTTATAAAAAAGCGGGAAGCTAAGATTCTGTTGACAAATTTAATTTTATATTACCTTATTCTGAAATGTTTAAATAATAATATTTAATCAAACTCGAAAACAGTCATTGACGGGAGCAAACTGATTTCCTAAAAAAGAAAAGAATGAATACCGGGGGATCGCCACTGTTTTTTCTTTTATTTTTATTATTACTTTTAAGATAATCCAGTTTTCTGTATTTTTTTAAAAGTCGATGAAATTAACTAATTTTTAGAGACAGGACGGGGGTTGATGAGCATACCTCGTAGGGGACAGAGCAACCTAGCATCCTAAATATTTATAATGAGCTTTAATTTTGAAAATTACTTTGTCTTGAATATTTGAGAAATATTTTTTTACGACTCATAGTATGTGCTTACGATTTTCCAATGTTCTTTATATGAAATTTATGAACGTTTTACCCTAATGAAAAGTTGTAACTTTTACCCTTTATTTTAGAGAATCAAATATTCACTTTTATTATCTTTAAAAGAGCTATGAAGTAAATGTATTTTTTTAATAATATATTTTTTTCTTTTCTTATACTTTTTCTACCACGCGGCAACAGATTAATCCCGAACTTTGTATTCCGAGACTTCGGAGAAATTTGTTCGTTCTTGAGATTTAAAATATTTATTTTCCAGACACTCGTGGATAGAGAAAATATTTTTTTAAGAGAACCGAAAGCACTTCTAGAATTTTTAATTTCTCTTGAACTATATGAAGCATCTCCTCTGTTCACAGAATTCCCCTCACGATTCAGTGCAGGGGGAAAAAAACTTTCATATTCAACGTGGAAAAAGTTTGAGGAATTGCGACGTTACTTATGGTAAAAGCAATTTTACTAATATGTTAAATAAAGTATTTCTAGACAAGGTATTCTAATTTATTTAGAAAGATCTGAAACGATCTGCTAAATAATTTCTTATTTTACATTTCTGACTGATTTTTTTTTTATATGTTATATGGGATTTTTTAGTTTGTTACTTATAACAGCATCATCTTACGTAATGTTTCGTTTCGGTTAAAATTTTACTTAAAACATTTCATCTTGAATTCGATAACTAAACAAGACATATAGCATAACAATCTAAGTAACACGCATTTAAAAGAATTTAGTGCTAATAAAAGCAAAACAAAACATAAAATTTCACATTTAGACCCTGTCCGAAACGGGATATACCCTAAAAACTTATGAATAATGCATCGTCATCGTCAATAAACTTGTGAGTCAAATATATCTGAAATCAAATTCTTTATCACTTTTTTTTTCAAATCTAAAACTTAAAACTTAAACAGATTTATTACCATCGGAATCCACGATCCTTCATAAGATTAAAGTACGTGAATAGTAATTTATCATTGACAATAAAGTCTTGTGTTCAATTTCACTAAAATAGTTTAGTTATGTATACATTTTCAAACATATGCATAAAAGAATATTTTACCTTTAGACACTGCTCTTAAAAAGAAAGAACAATTTGAATAATGCATTTTTCTTGAAAACTAAACTGCGTGCGAAATATGTAAAAAAAATAGCTCATTAGAATCTATACATGTATAATGTTATCAATTTAGGGGGGGGGGGGGGGGAGGGAAAGGGTTTGGCACTTCGTATCGTAAGATATCTTAAAGTGAGGTTTACGTCTTTAGATATCGCGATCCTTTTTAACCAAACCAATTTTTCTTTAATAAATTTTTGTTTGCATTAATCTTTTTTTTCTTTAGTCTGATATCAATTTTTGTGAAATTACAATGTTATTATTAAAACCGTTGAATGATTATAAAATCATTTCATTTCAAAATAAAGAATATTCCGATGTTCGCCATTCCTATTCTCTTACCACATAATTGTATGTTATAGAAACCAGGTTCGAAATGACACTTGTTATTTTACAACTAAATAATAAGATAAATGTTGCCCACATGTTTTTCTTTGAAAAAAAAATGCCGTTTCTTTCCCTGCAGGGGGTCAGATTAAAATGTGAAAACCACTGTTTAAAGCAGTATGTATCAAAAATTATCATTAAATACGTATTATATCTTTAAAGTGGAATTGGATATAAGCTTACTTTAAATGATAGTGATTATTTGTTAAATTCTTCTCTTCATTCATATCAATAATATTTGAGAATAATAAATGTATAACCATATCTATTTAACCCTTTCGGTTCTGATTTTTTTAAATTTTTAGAAAAAAATTATTTTTTCGTTGATAACATTAACTCTAGCTAAATAAATAGATAAATTAGCGTTTAATGAATATTTCCTTGTCGGAAAGATAACAAATGTTGTTCTTTTCCATACTATTCAATTAATATTCCTATGACACTTGGCTAAGGAAGAGTTATTGGAGATGTTTAAAAAATTTTACATTATTATAAAATTTAACTGATATTGCAACTTTCTAATACTTTTTGCGCAATATTACACACATTTCTTTCAGGAAATTAAGTTTTATTTTAAATTTAACGAGTGAAATATATGTTTAAAAAAAGAATTACAAACGGCGCAAAGAGAATTAAGCAAATAATAATAATTTTTATTATTACTAAATACCTAAACGTAAATGAAGATATATAGTAAATGCATAAACATATACTAACACTACTACATGTAAACAGCAGCAAAATTATTTCTCATAACAAAATAATGTTCCATTAAAAGACATGTACTATTGATAGTACACAAGACCCAAAAGGGATATCATAATAAATGTCCAAAAATAAAAGGAAATAAAGAAAAATAAATTTTAGACATTGATAATTATATCATAAGTTAAGGGGGTTTTGAGAAATGATAATGTATGATATTCTAAGAGGAAGTGATCAAAATTGCTAAAAAGTTAGCAATATTGATTATGCACATAATTGTAGCATATTTTATAAAATATATTAAAAAAAAGTTGTTCTAGGACCTTTTCTCAGATTATTTACGGTCACTTATATTTATGAATATTGTATTCTTATAAATGATGATTCTGTGTGCAACGTTTCGAGAAAAATACCTCGTTAGATAGATCATTTCAATTACAAGTGTGAAAGAATATTTTATCATTGAATCGTGCTTTCTTTTTGGCTTGATATTGAAACTACTTGCACATTAAATTGTTCTTGGCCATGAACTTGTGTGGAACAACTGAGCAAAATCGGCTAGTTAAATGATTGAATCATAAAAACTAAAGGATTGATTTGTCCTTGTTAACCTGCGCCAGGTAAGCTGAATCCTGAAACGTGCATAAATTTTATATTTTCTCAGACAACGAGTTTATGTGTAAAATTTAAGTAAAATAGTTTTATTATATATGTGATTTCAATCAAAAGAATTATGATTATTTTTGTTTATCGAGTGCGCTGATCCTTTTGAAGCACAGCACCTAAATTACTCTGATATTCAATTGTCTTTGACAATTGTCTTGAGAGGGATATTTGTGCAATATCATTATTCATACATGTCATTCAATCATAAACGTAAAGGACTGATTTTTTCTTGCGATTGATAACTTACGGACTTCAAGTTTAATGAATATTAGATTGCCATAGACAATGAACTTGAGAGGAATATTTAAGCAAAATCGGATTGTTAGACTTTGTGTTTCATTCATATACGTAAAGGAATGATTTTGTGCCTGAGATTATTTTACGTACCTGAAACTACACGAATATTACTTTGTCAGCAAGAACGATGTTTTTGCAAAATTTGAGGAAATTCTTTTTTAAAATTACTCGGATAGTGTATTATTATTGACAATGAATTTATGTGGAGAAAAATCGGTTTTTGTAAATTTCATTCAATTGATTTCAGAATTTAACATTTTAATAATTAAGAAGAATTTGCTTTTTTCGTTGAAAGAAAAATGTTGCTTTTTTCCTTTTATACATTTTTTTTTTCGAAAACATTTTTTCATATTCTATAGACTGTATTTTATACCTGAGATATTATTTGGCCAAACTTCAAGTTTTTAATAGTTATTCAGTGCTTGCGTAGCTCGTCCATGGGCTTACACTCTTTTGGAACAAATTAAACTCAATTTGCACAGAATTATTTTTTTTCAAAACGAAAAAAATGAGCTAAAATCGTTTCTATTCCAGAAAAAATACTACAAGCGTCCTCTTTTCAGCAATCCAGACAGAAACAAATCCTTCTAACCCTCCCTCCGTTTAGTAAAGGCATTTTAATCTGCTCTAGCCATGCAACGTAAAAAGGTTTAAACATGTAAAATATTTAACACTTTGAAAAATACGATTTTTAGCACTTTCCAACAAAGTTGAAGTGCTTATGCATTCGGTTTGCCTGTCCGTCTGTCCACACTCTAATTCTCGTAAATATACTCAGATTGTCATTAAATTTTTGGATTTTATTTTGGTTTATCCTAGCACGAACCCCATTGAAAATGAAGTTTCTACCATGATTAATTTATTTACAGGGACGGTCAAAAGTTTTCCATTACATTACGGCCAATGGCGAAAATTGTTTTACGAAGTTATACGGGTTTTTTCTGTTTTCACAAAACCTCTCCATATTTCCAGCCTCTTAGTCCAATTTTTCACATTAACGAACTATGTCGAGATTTTATGCCACTTAATATTATGTATCAATTTGGAAGGGATTTGAGCAGAATCGTAGATGTTATCGGGTCCCTAAAAAGTGATGTAGATAGATAGATAAATTTTCTTACTGATGGCAGTTTTGGAGCCTAGGGGTCATGATCGGTAGAGATCTGCAATTTTTTTCCGAAATTCGAAGAAAGGAGGGACTGCAATAGGAAGTATTTCATACGAAATCTACCTAAAAAAATTGTTTTTTGACGAAATAAGTTATGACGAAATAGCCACTAAACTAATTGAATATTTTTTCAGCAAAATTTAGACATGGAATGAATCTATAATATGCTGAATTTGCCAATATTATTAAATATTTTTTACAGCAGATCAAGTATAAAAAAATTGGTTCCAAAAATTACCATTAGATGTTTAATGATTGATTATATAACAATATTCTAATAAATTCCTATAACAATTGTGTTAATTAAATAAAGAAATGCATTTCTGATTTGCGACCTTGTTTTAAATGACCTACGCTGATAGAATGTGTTTTTCAAATCAGAGATACTTCTAAACGCCATACTAATTTTTTTTGGCTTAAAAAAATATGATTCAATTATGAAATGTGCAAAAGCTTACATATATATATATATATTAATACTCATAAATCTTACCTGTCATATCAAAGAAAATCTAAAGTAATTTATTTTTAAGTGAATTGTAAGTAAATTTGATATTCATGTGCCATGCATTTCCTGAATTTAGAATTTACGTTTACCATCATAGGGCAATACCGAACAGATTTAAAAAGAGAACCTTCCAGCTGCTCCAATTTCCATATTCTTCCATTGCATTTATATGTTTTATTTTGTGCACTGTGGCATTGCATATCTGGATTATTAGAATTTGTGAAGTTTCTTGTTAAAAGTTTTATTATTTACTTGTTATTACAAAAATACGCAATAATATCGCATTGTGAAATCTCTGTATTTTAAAATACAACATGGTTTAAGAAACGAAATATTTAAAATATTTTATGTTTTCTCAAAACGCTTTCGCCGGAAAAAATTTAAAATTTTAATGAGTCTGCTGTTAGAAAATCAATCTTATAGAAAAAAAAGAGTGGAACTGCACTTAAATTTCACTCTCTTATAGGGAAACATTTAAAAAGTTTTCCGTTTCTTTTTTCCCTTAAAGAATATTTGTTAAATGACTTGAAAAATCTGCGTAAATAAATGAAAAACTCTTAGCTAAATTAAACTGAAACTACTTCGTACAGCCTATTTTTAACTTATTTAAAATTTGTTAATCCACTATATTTACGTTATAGAATTTTTATATTATTTCAATTAGTACATGTCATATAAATCGATCCAGATCATGTATAGAGCTCCACTTTTAACTCCATCTACTCTATTTATACAAAATTAAATTAACCATAGTCTTTTCTATATTCCAAACATCCTTTCTGTCTTCTGGAAAATAATATTCACAAATGCATCAATTTACGTATATATTTCTAAAGAAAAAATGCAATATACTAAAAGTCCTCCCCCCCCCTCCCATTTAATTGATATATAAAAACGAAATAAAACCAACATTCACCGGGTTTTATATCTGATGATATTTTGGACGTAGCCGGTATTTTAATTACTATTTTTTCACTGTGAATTAAAGTGTACAGTGATCAGCTATTTAAAAGAAAAAAAAATAAAAAGAAAGTAAAAGAAAGAATGTAGATGAAATACGGTTAATAGAAGTGACGCCAAAAATGCAGCTCTAAAATCGTTTACATTACGCCCAAACACATTTGAGTGCTGTGACGACGAATTTTGTTACAATGACAGTTTTTTTTAAAATTTGCAGCATCACAGGAATGTCAATACAAAATATATATTATTTAAATAGGGACAGTTAGGCTGTTCAAAATGCAGCACATGAACTAGGGGATTAATATGAAGGCTTTTATTAATATAACAAGTTCTTAACCGCACTACGAGATTTTTTGGCACCTGCGCCGAATGCTGGAAAGGAGCGCATAGTTTCTAAATAGCTATATTAGCATTATGACAATCAAGAGTAGAGTTTTCTAAAAGTACATTTTATCCAAGCATCAAATATTGGCAAGAATTGTTGTGGTCGGAGACGTGTTCGATTTCCATTAGTTATAATTGAATTAGAGCAGTTAAAGTACAAAATATGAAATTTTCAACGCCAAAAGATAAAATAAGACACATAGATACCTAAAATAAGGTCTAAAATTTCAACAGAGGGTTGCCAAAAAATGTACGAGCTTAGCATGCCAGAGAAAGAATGGTAAAATAATAAAAAAGTGAAAAAACAAAGGATAAATAAGGATATAGCTTTGTATGTTGCAGAATAAAAACCATACGTATCTAAAAAAGTAGATATACAGTGAGCACTCAATTCTGCATAGTAACAGCACATAGCTGTGAGAATGAAATAAAAAACTTTTGCTAGGGGAGGGGGGTATAATTTTATCTACATTGAAGCATTGAGGTGCGACTTAAAGAATTACATGTAGAGAAAACACTGATAGCTTAATTTAAAATGAAACAAATGTTACAAAATGAGTGGTATTGAAATTCAGATTAATAATTGAAGTTAAGAATTTCGAAAATGATGTAATTTTAAAGGGGAAGGATAAAACAGTTAATAATTAATATGTAAAGTAAACTCCTTTACGCGTGATTTTGCAAAAAGTGAAAAGAAATCTTTTAAGTAATACTATTTTTAATTCATAGTACAATGAAATGCTATTTTGGAATGCTTAAATATAAGCAGATCATTTTCATTTAACGAAAAAATGCACGACTGATCTCAAAAAATTTGGTGTCTGTACCAGGTAGTTGTTTTGTTTAGGCCGATTAAAGGCATTAAAATTTGAGCAATAACGAGCCTCATATTTTAAATAGTATTTACAGCATACTGAACCTCCATCTACGTCTATTTCCGCGTTAATTCTTTCGGAAATACAGACTCAAGTTGCCACCATTAGAGAAATAGAACCAAAGAACTACAAAAGAACTAATATCTCAGTTTTATAAAAAAAATTTTATTTAAAAGTACATTTTTTCCTCAACAGGACGGTGTAAAGATTGATAACGTGAGTTAACAAAAAGTTAAAAAATTATAGTTGCGAAATTGCAAAACCAAAATTTCATCAGAAATTGTAGCCATTCAAAAAATGATGCATGCTTCTCTCACAAATATGTTTGTCTCTTATAACATACATAGATAAAAAACAAAAGAAAAAATATTTAAATAAATAATACCAAGCCCTTTGCCATTACTTAATAAGGAATAAATTCCGAACCTTAGAAATATACAATGAGTTAAGAGAAATTTATACGTTCTTAGGCATTAACATTCATTTTTTAAGCTTTCGTGCGAAAATGTGAGTTTTTTCAAGTAACGGAAGGCCTTACTAGAATATTTATTTTCTTCAGAATTACATATGAAGCATCCTGAAGCATCGACAGAATTCTGTTCACGATTTCATCGAAAAGGAAAATCTCGTTATTAAAGTGGACGGAAACTAAAGATGTACGCAGTAATTTTTGTTAAAAGCAATTTTGTTAACATGTTGTGTAAAAGTTTTCTATGTAAATCGAAAAGAAAGGCATTTCTGGCCAGAAAAAAAAACACTTTTATTTCTGTATTAAAAAAAAAAAATCTGTAAGAAATCACGTTTATGTGTCCCATTCATGACTAATTTTAACCGAGTTTAAGAAAAGAAGAAGGGGGGGTCTCAGTTCAACGCGTATGTACTTTTATTTATGTATTTTCAGAGATTACTCCTAAATTAAGCGACCAGCCTAGGTGGAGGTTTTTTAGGCGCGTTCGCAATTATATAATTACTAGCAGGCTAAGCCCGCTGCGCTGGTCTATTTTTCAAAACAAAACGTGAATCAAAGAAAATATTGAATATGATTGTGTTTTTTAAAGCAACTTCACCTCGAATGCTCTTTCACATTTCTGAAAATCATACAAAACACCATTGTATTTAAAGATAGAAAACCAACGATTATAAATGCACCAAAAATGCATTAGAAGTTAGCAAACAGCTGTTTCGAATCTACTGTCGAGATTCTTCATCAGTGCAAAACTCAGCGAGCTAGAAAAAGCAAAACTGAGCCAAAATAAAAACAACAATGGAATCAAGGCCCGTTGACACCAAAATATATTAAAATAATAATAAAATATTACGTTGTAGTATCAGCTTATGTATTCGATAAAATTCGGGCTGTATTTTTTATGTATTTATGTATTTTTAAGACAAAAAAATATTTCAGTTGACCATTTATTGTAGAGTTTGATAGATAAATGAGGCAATTATGAAAAGAGCAATTTAAATATTGTCTATTCACCATACTTCTAAAATAGCGAGCATTATGATCGCAGAAATTGACCATTGAATTTAAACAATTTTCAAGCGATTCATTTTCATTTGATACTTTTTGAACTTTAAACCTCTCAAACTTGATGATATTGGTGGAAACCTTAATACATCCTTTATCAATATTATATCTCGCAACGTACATCAGCTCTTGACAAATATATTACAGTGTTCCGTTTTTGGAATGCAGTAGAATAAATAAAGTTAAATAAAGTTTTCCTTAGAAAAATAAGGTGAATGTTTTTTGAATGTGTGAAATTCATTTTTTGATACCGATGTCATATACACATCACGTTGGCGTGATTGAAACAAAATGAACATTTTATGCCTCTTATGGTAATCCAGCTTTGTTTTTAATTTATTAATGAACTATTTATTTACTTTCATTTGCATTTTAAAATGATACAAAATGTTATGCTCTATACATAGAAAAGTAAAATAGAAATGTATCTGTCATTTGAAAACGAAGTTTCCATTAAAGTGGCGCCAGAAATGTATCACCCAAACGTGGTGCATATATATGACATTTGTGCCTCTTTCTTACAACATGAGTGTGTGCA
Organism: Maratus speculifer; assembly: GCA_964019185.1. Taxonomy (NCBI): domain Eukaryota; kingdom Metazoa; phylum Arthropoda; class Arachnida; order Araneae; family Salticidae; genus Maratus; species Maratus speculifer. Next base: position 270,074,348 of record OZ025289.1, on the reverse strand, counting down.
TTTTCACCTAAATTTAGTTATTTAGCTCTATTTTTGTAATATTAACTGGAGTTTGTACAATGTGCGGTACTACTTGATTATTCTGTATAAAAAAAAACTAATAGCAGATTATAGGAATAAATGTCAGTAATCGATGATCGTAAGTATGATAGCAATTGATATTACACGTGATACACGTATTTTTTTACGTCATAAGTGCTTTTTAATTCGACTTTTAATTTGTATTTTTTATTTATGTTTTTTGTTCTTTCGTTATTTAAAATAAATTTATGTAAATTTGAATAGTTTGGCAAAACTGGCCAACGTGTTAATCAAGTAACACTCATTTTACATTTGAAAATATCATATTTCACAAAAAACTCCGGCACAAAGCCGGATTTGCAAGATTTCCTTCCAATGCCAATGCGGCAAAATCCTCGTTTTAGAATAGCGGAGAAATGTGCATTTTTAAAAATTATTTTCGTTATTTTAAAACGAAAATATTAATAAATAAAAGTTACTATAGCACAAAACAATTTATAGAATTTCTAAAAAGAAATTGAAAGTAAATAAACAATTTATTAATACAGAAACAACTATTGCTGGGTTACCATATCAGGCAAAATGACACCATTTTGGCGATAGTTAGATACCTCAGTGTGTATATAATATCTGTGCCGAACATGTTTGGAAAATCGTTATTTATACAGAATGTTTAAATACTGTAGTATAGTGAAGAAAATGTATACATGACATACACGCACCACATTGGCGCGTTTTTTTTTTTTTTTTTTTTTTCTCTCTCTCTGAAACCGCTTTGGAGAAAATTTTGTTTTCAAATACCAGTTACATATATAGTCTACAATTATTTTCTGTTATTTTAAATAGAAAATAACAATAAATTTTAAAAATTTTAGTTAATAATTATAAAACAAAACTATTTATATCCTTTAAAAAATAAAATAAAATAAAATAAAAATTTATTAATAAATAAACAACAGCCAGGTTACCAAGTGAGGCATAAAATCGCCATTTTATTGCAGTGGCGAAAATGTGGCGCATGTATGACAGATGTGCCTAGATTAAAATAGTTTATATAATTGGAAAAAAAGAAGAAAAAATGTAAATAGACAATTTATTAATAAATAGACAATAACATCCGGGTTGCCATATCAAGCAAAATAATGACACTTTGGCGTCAGTTAATTACCCAGATGTATATATGGTATTGGCGTAAGAGATAAATCGCACCAATGTAGTGCGTATGAGATATCTGTGCCTTTTTTTTTTTAAGTTGCAGTTAAATTATTTTACAATATCTATGTATGTGGAAAGACATTTACCCTAAAATTTAAATCTTATTCATTTTTGTGGTATTAACTGCTATATATGTATTTAAGTTAAATGTAATTTTTTTCCTAAAAATGCTTTCACTCATTAAAAGAGAGAGAGAGAGAGAAAATAGTTCTTGCAAACATCGCTCCGTCTTTTTTTTTCGGGGACGGGGGGGGGTTAGAATCGCATTGATTGGCGACAAAAGTAGATTGAAACACCCAATTGAACAAACAACATACAAATAGCAATTAGAGCCTTTTTAAAAAAAATAATTCTGCGAGTTTCTTCTGTAAAACACATAACGGGAAAATTAGATTTAAAAATATTTTTAAAAAAAGAAAGAAAAAAGTACTTATGTTTTACCTAATGAAATTTTTGAGATGTTTTCTTTTAATCTGGCTCGAAAGAAATAAATAGCCAAATATTGTGTCACTTAAAAATTTTCTTTCACATTGAGTTACTTTTTAAATATTATAAATATTTTTTTCGTTAAAGATAAATATTTTCCTTTCATAATATTTTTTTTTTTTGCATTAAACGGATTTGTTTCTTTTTATCATTATTTATTTTAAATCAATGAATTAACAGGTTTTTTTTTTTCGAAATGTTTATATTATTTTATATTAGAAAAAGCATTTCATTTCTTTTTTGAAATATAATTATCGCCAAAAAATTAGTTGTTGCAACCCTTCCGTCAAAAATAACCGAAAAATACGAAATTTAGTACGAAAAATCAGAGTTATCCCTGTATATTTGTATCATAAACCTCCGCAAAAATATTTCCTATCGAATGATATAATCTGCAAAAAAATCCATCGGATAGTTTTTGAAAACACTCGTTTGGAAATTTCAGAATTTCTGCTTTATAATATATATGATATGATATGATGTAGTACCTACAGTGGCAGTCAAAAGTTTCAAGCCAGCAAAAATTTTTCGGTTAATTTGTAAATATACCCATATAAATAGGAATCTCAAAGCGATACTTATACATTTTATTGACATATTAGGAACTTACTTATAGAAGAACGTGTAAATATCAATAAATTTTATTGACAAAACTAAGTATAAAAGAAAACGCATGTTCTCAAACGTTCCCGGCCATCTTCACAAGTTTGTAAAAAAGTGGTATTGTAATAGAAAATTACAGTGATCAACAATATTTACAAATACTGTTTTATCGTATTACTGTTTTATTAGCTTTAGTAATAAGTACTGCAGCGCAGCAATGTGCCATTCATACAATCAACGGTTAAGATAATCTATGGTACGTGTTTTCCACATTTCTTGCAATTTTGGCGAAATTTCGGCTGAGTTGGAATATTTATAGTTCCGCAGGCTTTTGCCAACTTCTTTCCAAAGATCTTCTATTGGATTCATGTTGGGCGTTTGGGCTGACCATTTCAAAAAAGAAATTTTTTGTGCGAAAACCATTGCTTATCGAGGCTTGCATACATTATTTATGTCGTTGTCATGTTACGAAAAATAGTTGTGACCAAATTTTTTTCTCTAATAAGGTAGAAAATGGTCTTGCAAGATATCCTTATACATTGTATCATTCATCTGGCTGTGGATTTCAAATAGAGGACCGACACTTTCTGAAGAAAATACTCCTCACGGCATAACGTGTCCTCCGCCATGTTTCACTGTCGGAATAACATAGGTCGAATCATATCTTTTGTTGTTAGGTCATCGTATGTAGTGTCTGCCATGACTACTAAAAAAGTTTCAAATTCGATTAATGGAAAATTAGAACTTTTGTGCAGTTTTCACTTGACCAGACTTTGTGTTCCTTGGAAAATGAAAGTAGGGTACGTCGGTATTTTTTTTACCTCTGAAAATTTTTTAACACCGACTCTTCCATAAAGTTCTGTATCACGTCAGCATCATAACACGGTACACTAATTTATTTCAGCAATATTTTCATTCCGTAAATCGCAGTATATTGCAACGGAATTTTCATGCGGATTATCATTGGTTTTTATCCTGATAATTCTGTCCTCAGGAATAGTAATTTTCTGGAGTCTCCCGAACCTCTGAAAGTCCTGAAAGATATGTCCACTTTTATATAATTTTTAAATATTGTTTACAGTCGATTTTACCGATCGATAACTTAGCCGCAATATCTCGAGAAGATTGGCCTTTTAGCGACAAACTAATCACTTATTTATGAACAATAATTATTGAACTTTTCAAATTTGAATTCAAACTATGCTATACACGTTGATTCTTTCATAAACACAACCAAAAAACACTTTACGGATAGAAAAACTAAAGAATGATAAGTGACCGGAAACTTTTGAGAACATGCGTTTTCTTTTATACTTAATTTTGTCAATAAAATTTATTCATATTTACACATTCTTCTATAAGTAAGTTCCTTACTAATATATCAATAAAATGTACAAGTATCGCTTTGAGATTCCTCTTCATATGGGTATATTTACAAATTAACTGAAAATTTTTTGCTGGCCGGAAACTTTTGACCACCACTGTATAGTCGTCATCTGCTCCACCTGTCTGTCCGCATATAACAACGCAAAAGATAACCAACGGAATAATTTGAAATTTAAAATAAATAATTTTTACATGTTTCTGTTTAGTGATTTTAAAATTTATGAAAATAAAATGTATAGTTTAATTACAGGGATAATCAAAAGTATTCCATTACTTACTGCCAATGCAAAAAAATTGTTTCAAGCCGATTCTAATAATGTTACACTCTTTCGTATACAATGAAATTGATATGCATCTGTACAGTATACTTAAATATGTATTTTGTACAATATGCTGTGCAAAGAATTCTGCTTGTTAATTTAACAGGCCACATAAAAGTATTCCATGGCGTAATGGAATAACAGGAAACATTGTTTGGGGGCATATAAATAATATTAAACTATATCACATTTTATGAAATTGATATACGTTGCCGAGGTTTACTACAAGTTATTTCCTGTAAAATAGAATGAAGATAGATTTACAGAGAACACAGAAAAGATTCAGAATACTATACTGAATCTGAAGTACTGTATACTTTTACACCAAGATCTGAATATTTTGAATACTTTGTATTGTACGAACGCACCTCATTTATTATGCTTGACGTGCATATTCTGACTTCTTTTGATTGAAATAGGATGCTCTCGAATGGTCAGATTCATATTTCATAAAAATTATTTCAATAATTGTTTTTATAAATTCAACCATCCAAAATATTAATAAACATCTTTAAAATATTTTCATCCAGACACATAGTGCAATCTGTTTAGCAGGAAAGGTGCTACTCGGTGATTCGCCCGACACTTTACACGTTTTGTTTCTAAGTATTGTTCATTAATACAAAGTGCGTCAACGATTGTTAACAATTTTTTAAAATTTAATTTAAAATCAAGCACTTCGAGTACAAGAGAGTGTGCAATTGACAAAACTGTAAATTTAATAAATAATTTCTAACTGTACATTCAATTGGATCAGATTCGGAATAAAACATTCATATAACACGCAGGTCTTTGAAAATTTTGTCATCTGTGGATGCAAACACCGGAAATTGTCCTTCGAAGGCCGATTTTTAAATTTCGATTTCGATTTTTTAAATTAAATCTTACTGGGTAAGATGATTTGCAGCTATGTTTAAGTTTAAAATTAAATTTGCAGCTTTCCGCCAATTCACGGCAACGAAGCAGCCAGGTTAGAGGCAATTTGCAGATCGCCAGCAATCCGCGGCAATTAAGCAGCCAGCCAGTGAGAGCAAGCGGTAAATATGCTATTTAACCTCTTCGGAATGGGAGCCTTTTTCGAAATTTTTAATGCTTTGTCATCGGTTTTTAAAAACAGAAATTTGTACCTTATTAAATCGAGAAAATGCTCCGATAAAATAAGGCAAATTTTGCTGTAAAATTTTACTGGTTTGGATAAACAAGGATTCTTAAGCCCTTTTTGAGGCGACATGCATACGCGTCGCTCTCGTCTCCTAGGGGTTAATGACTGTATTTTACGGCTGAATACTAGAAACAAATTGCACATGAATTTGTTATTTTTTCCTCTTTGATGATATTGTTTTTGCTGATTTTTTACAATATATCTTCCAAACCCATCCATGGCACCATCCTAAAAATGTAGTAAAATAGCTAATTACTCCTGTTATGTTTTCTTAGGGTTTGTTCAGATGGACAGCGAACATCGCACAAGTGTTCAGAAGATTTTGCAAGGAGTAGGGCTCATTGAAGAAAGTGACTTTAAAATAATTCAGTTATTGCATTATTTTTGTGGTTCAAAAACAGTTAAAATCCACGAATATATTTCGTTATTCTTCCTAAACCTGGTTTTCGTAACAGAAATATGTACCTGGGTTCACTCAGATACAATTTAAAATATTCTTCAGATAAAATTTTGATATTTTTCTATTTTAGTATAAATAGAGATTTTAAATAATCACAGTTTGTTTGAAAACATCTATGATCCCGAGCAATACCTGGCGGATCGCAAAGTGTGTATATCTATCATCTTTATTAGCCCCTGAATTGCAGTTTCTTATGGGCAGAAATTAATGTGTCATCCCTAAAAAATAACTTTCTTATATATAAGCTTTTCTCCTTTTTTTATGCTTAATATTTTAAGTTCTTTGATTTTTCAAATGAAACAAACAAACAAGCAACAATTAAAAAAAAAAAACATTTTTTTTTAAAACTAAATTTAGCATTACAAAGTAATAGATGAAATCGAAAGTTTTCAGAGAAATCAGAGTCATTTATTCTTTCTTAAGATTTAAAATATGTATCTTTGAGGTGCTTGTCTAAGTAAAATATTTTTTTTAAAACTGAGGTTTTTGCTATTTCGACTACGTATCTCCCTCTGGACTCATTATACTTGGTACTTTTTATGTTTTTCATTTTTTTAATACTTGGAAGATATATATTAATAATTTTTAAATTATAAACAAAAAATTAATACTGAAGATTAATATTTAATAAGAAATTATTTATTATTGTAAAAAAAAAATCTTCATAAAGAAACTTTATTTTTAACATAAATATTTACATACACATGAACAAAAACTTACCCAAATGATGTATAAATATATGAAAATATGTTTTATTAGTGCATAAACATTTACAAGGAACCCTTTTTTGGTGTTGCTCACACCTAGCATCGAAACTCTGCATTTCCTGGCCCTATACTTATAAGTTAGACAACCGATAAAAATTCTCTGTTATAATCATATTTTATTACTTTTTTATACTTTAAATTTTTATTATCGGATTTGTATTGTTTATTTCACGCCAGAAAGGATATTAATATGGCGCTATGACTTTTTTTGCTTGCCTTATTTGGGGACTGTGATATTAGGCTAGTGTTGCAGGAAAACTCTACTTTTGAAAATACACCAACTTTTTTTTGACCAAAAATATGAGTATGATGTTGTAATTTTTCAACATTAAATTCGTTGGTTTGTGAAAGAATTTTTAAAATTGTTTCAATATTTTATATTTATTCTTAACTAATTTATGTTTTTAAATGCTTTTCTTTAAATAAGAAAAAATAAGAAATATATTTTAATAGTCCAAAAAGTGACCTGGAAAATACCATTTTTAGAAAGTTATGCTGTTGCAAAATCAAAAAATATGCCATAAACAGATTTTTTTTCAAACTTCTTATTATTCTTTCCTTTAAAAGACAGCAACTTTCAGGATAGCAAATTTTAACGTATAATCTGCACAATACATATTATTTTAAAAAGAAAAAGATTATTATACATTAAATGTATAGGGATAGATAAGGTTGTATAGTATATATATTTTTTCATGAAGACATCCTTTGTTTGCTTTTAGTTGAAACTTTAGATATTAAATTACACCTGAGTGTTTAGAATTAATGCTGATAATTAACTTATGTTATTAAGACTTAATACCAAATCATTGAGTTTAGCATAGTTTACGAAAATTAAAAAAGTATAAGTTAAGCAGATGATTTAATTTTCCCCTGTTTCCTGAAAGTTAAAAACCATCGGCCTTTTTTAAGCACAAACACACACAAAGTTTTTAAAGTTATACTTTTCATCTTATACACAGTTCGGCAATATGATTACAAATGAACTCGGTGCCTTTTAAATATTAAAAACGTTCAGAGACATTAGTTCTTTTTAGAGATTTGAATTATTTATTTTTCAAGTGCTAGTGTCGGAAAAAATAATTTTCTCAACAAAGTGGAAGACACTGCGATAATTTTTTATTTCCTCTGAAGTATCTTCATATGTTCAAAGAATTCCATTCACGAATTCTCTAATATCATATATATATATATATAATTTAAAACAAACATGTTAACTATTGCAATTATTAACTATTCGCATTATATGACATACAAAATGTCAACAAACCGTTATAGGACTCAAACAAATTTTACTTATTGTTAACTAAAAGGCACATTATTTAATTTTAGACTCAATAATTATAATACTTTTTAAAAGAATTACTTAATTCCGTTATTTTATTAAATTAGTCTATTCCAACGTATATTGGTGAGTAAAAATTTTACCCAAATCAGAAATATTAAATTTTTCTTGCTAATCCTCACAGTTTAACATTTACTTTTTAAATCTGTGAAGAACGCAAAAACACTACTTGAAAATGCCAATAAATTAAGTTACAGAACTTAAATTTAACCTAAATGTTTCAAATCTCAGTATTTTATCATTTTTTTTCAATGATTGCTATGAAGTGAAATTTTGCTATTCTTTAAAAATAGTTGTGACAATTTTTTTTTAAAAAACGAATACTTTTATTTTCGATTTTTCTGATTTACATCACGACCATACTGTAGTAAATAATTTGAAAGAAAAAAAGGAAATAATATGAGATTTGTGTAATATCGTAGAATTATCGCTAACATCACTCCATATCTCGTTCGATGAAATTTATTAACAGCATCCAATAGTTCATGAAGTTTTACTAAAACAATAAAGGAGATAGAAAAGTTTCGAGACAGAAATTCATTTATTTGAAAATTGCATATAAATAATGTAGAAGATTCATTAGGCTACTGTATTTGCATTAAGTGCGACAAAGAAAAAAACAAAGTAAAAATGCATAAGAGTCCTATTGAATTATAAAAAAAAGTAAATTTTATACACGAAAATTTTCATAGTACGATGAAAAAATGTCCCTTTGACTAGATGTAAATTTTATTCTCAATGCAGACTAAAGAGAAATTATCTTGTAAAACCCCCAATATTTTTTTCTTACCTAGCCATGAGACATAAAATTACAGACGATTGCTCTTTTTATTGCGAAAATAAAATTTTGAAAAATAAAATCACAAAGCAAATAACCACATTCGGTAAATTTACCAAATGAAAAAATAGGAAATAACCATAAGATATGTAAATGTAGACAGGCGTCTTTAAAACTATACAACCTAACCCAAGTCGACAGAAAAAAAATCGAATTTTTTGGGGGTTCATTACTTGCCCATGATGCGTAGCATAGAAAAAGTCTTGCAATCGTTTTGAAAATCGAATTTTTTTCCCCAAATGTAATTGTTTCAGACACTAGAGTTTCCAAAAATCATACTTTTGGAAAAAAAAATGCCGTCCGTCCATCTGTCTGTGTTTCTGTAAACGCTCTATCTCCCGAACAAATTGAGATATAGATTTAAAATTCTGTATGTATTTAGCATATAAGAATAGGAGGAAGTTGTTATTTAACATAAGTAACCGTGATTATCGGGAACTATTTTTCTCAGACTCACGAAAAAATCGTTCTAATGAAAGGTATATAGAAATTTTCGATTTTTTTTAGATTTTAATGGACGTAAAAAGCAATAAAATAACTCAAATTTTCCATGAATAACTACTATGATACATGAGTTTCCACATTATTATTGTTTCTCTTAAAAACTGGAAAATTAATTAAAAGAATTAGTAAGTATCCAGACAAAAAAAATTTTTCAATTAAAGAAAATTGTATCCAATTAAGGATATTGTTCATCACTTTTAAAACGAAAGAGTCTATTTGGCTTCTTAGAAAAGAGCTGTAAATTACCGAATAGTGAATGAGTTGTTTTTTAAATGTTTTACTCATCTTGATTTAAATTGCGTACTTAATTTATTCATATTGACTTAAATTGCTTTAAAAAACAACTCTTCCATCGAGTTGTTTCAACTCTTTACGAGAAGCTGACTTTCATAAAATAAAATGAGTGAATTTCGGCTCAACTTGAGTTATTTTGTGGCTGAGGTTTTTAAGAGATTATTTTACAGAATGACTGAAAACATCATTACAGCTATCCTACAGGTAATTTAGACTATTTTTAGAATAAACAATTATAGTGATTCTTTTAAAATCTTTACAGATTATTAAAACAATTGAAAGTGGAATTTAATTTGTTTTGACATTTGTTATCATGACTTTCATTAATTTAGATAAATCATATAAAATTTCAATCAGACATGCCATCCTTAATTTTTGGAATATTTCAAAAAGGAATATTTCTAACAATTTACAAACTGGATAGGTTGCAATTAAATTTTATGAGGCAATCAAATCTAAAAATATTAATCTGAACTAAAAATATCTTCAGTAATTAATCCAGAAGTATCTGCATTTTTAAGTGATAATTTGTATATATTTTTTAAACAAATATCTTCTTTTAAAGGTAATTACTAAAACAGAAAAAAGAAGTGTTAAAAATAGTATTAGACATTCGCGATAAGAAAATAGTCAAATATTCCCATTATATTCTACTTTAAATATGTTTGATTTAATAAACAATATAAAGATGTAAATAAACATTCTATTTTTTGCTTTTAATTTCACTGCAAAGAGCTGCATTAGAACATAGATAACCATACAAAATAGAACATTTACAACAAAATCTTTATTGCCAACGGTACTAGTGACACTGATGACGAGATTAAAGAAATTATGTTGATGAAACATTTTGCGCTTTTACACCTTTTGCACATCTTCAAGTATTCTATTCTAAACGAAGCAGAGGAAGACGAAAAGGCGTTTAACATAAATTAATTTAGTTGCCTTTTTTATTGTACTTGTATTGTTCACTATTATATTAGAAATTAGCAATTATAATAACGAGGTGGAACCCGTTGAAATTCAACGAAAGAAAATCCTCAAGAAAGAACTATTTCATTGATTTATAATAAGTCTGCAAAATTAGTTACAGTAAAAAATACATCTTGCATTGGTCAGTCTAACTCTCAAACAATTATTATTTTAAGCTAAAATTAACAAAATACAATAAAATTCAATTATCGTAATTTTTAAACGAAATAAACCGAAATTCATCGTATTTTATAACAGACAATATTTTTGAAATACTGTACGCATTTTAATTTCTATTTATTTATTTGTTATTTTTTTTTTAATTTTAAGAAAAAATGGAGTGATTCTGTTGCCACAATTACAAAACTGGAACTAAAGACTATAAAAATGTTAATATTTCGAAAATAAATTGAGATACAAATGTCAAACAAATTGCATTTAAAAGTGCATTTTTTTCTCTATACGACAGTGTAAAAATTTAAAAAGTGGGATGTTTAGAGGTGTAAAATTTGCAGTAGCGAAAACTGCAAAGCCGAAATTGCAGGGGAAAGTGTTGCTATTCGCAAAATGAAGTATGCGTTACGCACAGTAACGTTTGGCTTTATAATCTAGATAATATAAAATAAAAAAAATCCAGAAAACTCTATTGAAAACAAAAATATGTAGATTTATGAAATTGAATTATTAAAAAATAAAATTCAGATACTGTTTTAACTTATTCACATCGAATAAAGCTTTATCAAGGATCCGTATCTCTATTTTTTTTAAGCGCACATAATTCTAAATATTTTTAGAAAGGAATTTTCCCGTTCTGTAATTTTAAGGTTAATTCTTATATGTTAGAATTAAAAATATTATTGAACTCATTGTGCATTATTAACATTAAAAGCAATCTTTTTATTTTATCTATGAGAAAATGAAAATGCGTAAATTTTAAAAAATTATTGTAACGACTTTTTAATACATTAGACTTCGCACAACAATAAAACAGCGGATAAAAATTTTTTACAACAAAATGACAATATTTGAGAAACTTTCTGAATATTGCAGAATGCAATATTTTGCATGTTTTTATGTTACAGTATTGTTTTTATATAGTTTTACATCGAATTATAGCATATTTACCTGATATAATTGGATATAACTACGGTTCTCTCTCGCTATTTTATCAATATTAGCGATTTGGTGAATAAGAAATACGAATCAATATCAAAATGTAATTAAATATTAGCAATTGAGATTTGGCCTGAAACGCCCGAAAAAATTATCTTTAATTACTAATTGTATTCTTTTTTTTTATATGTTCCACAATAACGTTTTTTTTTTTCAATTATTTAAAAAATGGAACCTCGACTATCCACTACATACATATTTAAAAATTAGTACATTCTAAATGTCTCATAAATGTGTTAATGTGTTAGACATTCTTTTATCGTTCTAAATAAAAATTTAAAAGAACTATCTTTCATTTACTTTTGTTTAAATCTACATTAAAATTGCTATGAAATTTCGACTCTAATTGATAGGAAAAAATTACAGCCGATATTATTTTACCTGTAATTGATAAATATTGCGTTAAATGGTTAATTTCAGCAGCACATTCCAACAAAATATTTTTCTATTCGACACTTGATGTGAATAATATTGTTTGTGTTTTCACTAGCGTCACGTCAATGCATAGATTAGATACAGGTAAACTGTGAATAGAGAAATACCTATCGAATAATCCATACTATTCTTTTTCTGTTGCTAAACTGAACTGGAATAGATTTAGTATCTCTGTAAAGAGCGCATTGTAAGTGACACTATCCGATTAAACATATAAAATAACATCATTCTTCAGAAACTCGAATAAAAATTTCGATTGTGTCGGCATACACACACACATAACCACAACAAGGAAAAAATTGTGCACTCATAATCTGGCAAGTCTGGTTATTCGTTTACTCGCCAAATTTTGTCGCAATGGCGAGCGGCGGAACAAACCCTGTATATAACATTAATCACGAAATGTTAAGCTTGTTTTTCGTTGCACTTATATCGTTCACCCTTCATGTCCGAAAATATATTGTATCCGTGTAAAATTCGACAGAAAATATATACCTGCAACATTATGAAAAGAAAAATAACAATAAAGCTTAGTAATAAATTATCTTCCTCTTTCACACTAAAGGCGCTGCTTTCGCAATCGCATTACCATTACACTCAGTGGAAATCTCCTATCATGCTATGTTTATCTATGCATCAGAATGAGCCAATACTCACTTTAATACAGGTTTAATACAGTAATAAAGTCCTGTCCATTAAAGTCTTTCCCTCCCTTATTACCTTGAAATCGGCGACAACTGTAATTATGAACGTGATATCTAGATGTATTAAAGTGACTATATATAACGCATTGAAACCGTTTACAGTACCACTTAGCCCCGAGCTGCGTAAATTCAAATGCAAAGACATTTAGCAAACATAACTTGAATTTCTTATTAGTATAAATCGTACCTTACTTGCATGTGTTAGATTTATAAATAAATCAGCGTCTGATTTGTAATGCGACATTTATGCAGTTCCTTAATGGTTTATAAGCTAATGATGGAATATAAATTGTTAAGATATTGGAAAAAAATTCTAATACAGTTACTTTCATATCCATAGAGATTCAATTACAGGCATCTTCAGTAAAGGAAATTTATATGAAGAGCCCAGAAGCCAAGGGGTATAAGTGACAAAATTGAAAAAAATGAGTTAAGTGCACAGGCTATCTGGAAATATGTCTATTTATTTGTAGGTAAAGAGTTAAGAGGGATTTTTTTCATTATGTACTAAGTTATAGGGGTCAGTCACTTAACCTCTTTCCCAAAACTGTGAAACGATTGAAAGCCAAGGGGTATAAGGGCAGTTGTGTCCGTTAACGTCTATATAGCAGAAGCACGACCAACGACATACATACAAAGCCATTTGCTTTTTTTATGCATTAAATATATGCATTTTAACTGTTATCAAGTAAGAAAAATCATGCGTTAAGCTTGGATTATGAAACACTTTCGAACACTCCCTGAAATCTTTAAAAATTTTTGCTATTGAGGGTAATAAAGTGTTACAGTCCATTGTCAAATATGTATTCTGATACTTTTTAACAGCCCTATGTTTTATTTGTCGGTTGATATATACTGTATAATGGGAAAAAATAGTTTAGCAAGAAAACGCATAACAGTTTGAAATTTCTCTTTTTGCAGTTTATATTAATAGATGGAAGCACACTTGTATACTTTTGTTCATCCTGTAGTTTATCTTGAACCTTTATTATACACCAGTATTTAGCTGAAATTTACTTCAAATTAAACACACTTAAGACTACTGAAATCACATTTCCAGAAATTATCATTCCTCGATGATCATGTATAAAAATTTGTGTGTGATCCTGTATATCATTTTACCTATATTTTACAAGCATTTCTTAGTAAATTGAATGCAGTTCAGCATAGAAATACAAGACTTATTTAAAAGAAATCTTTAAGTAAAGTACGCTCATAGTCTGTAAACTTTACGAATATTTTTGTGTAGCCCTGTATATGAACTATAGCATTTATACGTATCATATAACGTGTATACATTTAGTGAAACTTAAAAGCGCAAATCATAATTAAAATAGCATTTTGTTCATCCATCAATCATCATCGATAATTATACAGTAATTCGGATAGAAATTCGGTCCTATTTGAAATCTTTTTTTGTGTCCCTGTAAATACTGTGTACTTTGTATTATGTGCGAAATAATTTATATTAAGCCTCAGCGATATACATTAATTTTATTATACATGAAAATTGTAATATAATTAAAACAAGTCGCAAACAATTCCCTCTTTATTATTAGGTAATGTAAATCTTTGTATGGTCCTGTAAATAATTAATAACTATTCTTTTCACCTCAGATTTTATAGAATGTCTATTTTAGTGCAATTCATAAATGCATATAAATTTTAACGTGTGACAAGGTGTAACATATTTCAAATTCATTTAAAACGATTTTTCCCATAACCCGTAATGTAACGGAAAATTTTTGATTGGCCCTGTAAATAAACCAATCATGTTAGAAATATGTGCAATAAGTTGCACAGAGTCATTGCAAGAGTCATTTGCAATAAGTTCGTGTTGAAGTAAACATGAATAATTCCCAAAAATTTCAGGGCAATCCGAATATATTTACGAGAGTTAGGACAGACGGATGGACAAACCAAAATCATAGTCACTTTTCAACTTTGTTGGTAAGTGTTAAAAAATATGAAATTCCAATGTTTCTAAACTTATAATAAAAATTTAAAACTTATATTAGAACAAAAGTTTTTCATTTCATTCATTATATCAACATTGTTCATAAATTTTTCGTGAATTCATTTTTTTATTTCATATTTTTTCCTTTTTTAGAATTTATATTAAAACAAAATTTTGTCCTTTTGATTTATTTGTATCAACATTAATCTTAATTTTTTCATAAATACAATTTTCTATTTAAAAATTTTTCATTTCTTGTGTTCATTCGGCATTTGTACCCTTTAGTTTTCAAGCAGTTTTCATTACTGCTTGGAAGCCAAGGGGTATAAGTGCCGAATGATGATAAATATTGCTTAGTTATAAATTAAAAAAATATCCTATTCCACTTTTTCTTTTAAACAGTTATTGAAACAAGAGTTCAAGGATCATTAAGAAATAAGCAAAATTGCCATATCTCAATTCATTCAATTACAGTCGATGTGTAACTTTGAACTCAATTTACTCGAAATCTAAATTTTGTCACTTGTAACCCCTGGCTTCTGGGCTCCTCATATATCTTTTTATTTTTTTATATAAAGCTAAAACTATTTCCTAAAACAACAACAACAAAAGTATATATTCATTTAAAATATTTAAGAACAGTTTGCATTTAAGCTATTTTTTTTTCTCGTGGTACATTTTGATTAAATGCAACATTCATAGTAGAGAAGAAATACGTATTTTATTGCACACTTTTTCAACACTTCTTTTAATATAAGGTACCCTGGGGTAATAAAGCCGCGTTAAGGTTCTACCAATTTTCACGGCTTAGTTTTAGATTGTATTTTTCAAACAAATATATGATTTGATACAGCAACTCATTGACTATCTATATAAAAAAATAATTTAACAGATATGTATTCATAAAATGTAATGGCGTGATTTCTTGACCAATACTATTTGGCGTTATTACCCACCTATATGGACAATAACGGCATGCAAACAAAACTATGAAATAAGATGGAATAATTGCATGTAGATTGTCCAATTCTAAAAATACAAACTCCACAAACTTAGAAATTGACAAATTGCATTCTAAGCTATTGAACATGTTCAATTTTTTGTGAAAGTGTAAGAAAAATAAAGGTGCGGGTCGGGGAAGGGGAGGATGAGGCAAAAGAATATCAGACCATGAGCTTCTTTTTGCTTAAAAAGGACCACTTAAATAGAATTATTAGAAACATTGCACAGTTTTAACTGTGTTCATTTCGCAGTGGTGATTTTTTAAAGATTTTACGTGAAAAAGTTAAAAATTAGATGTCTACAATATTACGCTACAAATCCTACATAACTAAGGATTTAGTTTAGGTAAGTATAGCATATGATAGTCTATTATTTACTCGTTATTTTAACGTTTTGTATTGTGTTTACGAGTTATTTGAACAACGCTAGAGTAATATTCCATCAAAATGTCATGGTTGGACAAAACCGGGATGCAGATGATAGGACATAGCCGGGAAGTTTCTGGTTTTGGACTACTCATTTATTTGCATGATTGAAATAGAATGAACTTGTTTATGCATTATTTGACGATCTATAAATATTTAAAAACTGTACAAAAATATTAATTAAATTAAGTTGTTATATAGAAGACTAGTTTTAATCATTTATATTCCAACATCTGTCCTTATTTGAACCTCCTAGAAATTAGAACTCGTACAAAAAGAAAAAGAAAGTATTGAAAATCAACACAAGAAAAATTTAATCCTGAAGCAAAAACTTTCTATGATGATAGAAAAGCAAAGTTAAAAATGTGATGTGAAAAAGAAGAGTCCAAAGAAAAAAACCCTTGACATCAAATGAGGAGAAAGTTTAAAGAGAAGCATGCATCATTTGCAGCGGCTTATATGAAGAATCTAAACCTAAGGAGATTTGGATACAGTGCCTTCATTGCAGAGGGTGAGTACATGAAGCATGCAGCAATGCAAATGAACAAAATCGAACTTTCATTTGTGATTTTTGTGCCTAACACTTTCAACTCTTAAAGCATAACTTAACTCACTTTTATTTTATGTAGATTCGATACAGATTCACATTCTATAAGTATAATGTGTCAATTTTCTGTTAAAAAATAGTATTATTGCAAAGTTACTATGTGCTTTTAATAATTTTTTGTAGTTCCCGGTTTTGTCCGACCTGGTTGGACAAAACCGGGACATTGCATACTTCTAAAACAAGTTGGAAATTGCACATGAAACGTAGCAAATGAGGTACGTTCGTACGATAACGAAGTTTTAAAAATATTACTCTCATATATCAATCTCATAAAATTTTAAATAGTGAATTGCAATTAAAACTCTCATCAAACAATGTTCTCCCTATACCATTATGTAATGCAATACTTTTGTGTGGCCTTGTAAATCAATCACAAATGTTCTTTGCACCATAAATTATGCAAAATGTATATTATAATATGTACTTTATAGTTGCATATAAATTTTATTAAGTTCGAATGAGTGTAACACCATTAAAATGCATTTGAAACATTTTTCCCCATTGACCGTAATGTAACAAAATACTTTTGATTGTCCCTGTAATTGATCTATGCATCCGATTTTCATAAAATTTGAAATAACTCGACAAAATTATGTAATAATTATGTATTTTAAATTTCAAACGTATAAAATACATTTGAAAATTTTTCCTCATTGACCATAATGTAATTGAATACTTTTGATTGCCCCTGTAATTGATCCATGCACCCGATTGTAAAAAAATTTGAAATAACTCGACAAAATTATGTAATAATTATGTATTTTAAGTTTCAAACGATTAAAATGCATTTGAAACTCTTTTCCCCTTTGACCGTAATGTAATGGAATACTTTTGATTGCCCATGTAATTGATCTATGCATCCGATTTTCATAAAATTTGAAATGACTCGACAAAATTAAGTAATAATTATGTATTTTAAATTTCAAACGATTCGGTTGGGTAGTTTTTGCGTTGTTATATGCGGACAGACGGACAGACTGAACGACCACTATAGGTGCTACGTATTTACACAATTACGAACGCGCCTAAAAAGCGTTGTTATGAACTCAATTGTTATTGTTCGCGACTGAATGGATGTTTTTTCTTCGCAAGAAATCAATATATCATATAATTACAAATTTTGACTGTTTTGTTCACTTAGTGCACAATAATAAAAACAAAAGGATTAGGGTCCCGGTTTTATCCGACTTTCCCCTACTAATTATTTTTGTGTACGTAGATACGGATAGAATTCAAGCATTACTAGAGAATAGCAGTTGATTTTCAATTAAATAAGGCGGATGGTAAAGTTTTAATTATTACTATGAAATAATTGAAATATCTGGGTAAAATTGTATTCTGGATATCAAAAGATCCTTGTGTACCAAAGGTTACAAATTTAACCGTAATTTGATGATTCATTTGTTTTCAGGAAACTAAAGATTGAAGTTACCCGCTATAAATAAAATACAGAAGTTTGCCTTGTGATTCAGTTTTTGCATTTGAAATATTACATACAGTGCCCGACTAATCCACAATGAAATGTTTTTTGTTTATTTATGTGATATTCCATCATATAATACCATTATAATTATGAAAAGGAGTTTTCTTTGTGGAAGTGGAAGACTGTATCAATAGACCAAGAAGTAGTAATCCAAGTGATCATGAATGAGACGCATCTTCGTAACAGCAGTGCATGGAAAATTATTCACGGAGAGCTGCATTCGTCAAAGGGTTTAATGGCTCACACTTTTCGAAAGCAAACTTGACTTGGAGCTTTGGTTGCGCTTGAAAAATCTAAGAAATGCATATTTGAAATTTTGCCACGTCCACCGTATTCGCTCAATTTTCCCGCTAGCGACTTTTTCTTATTCCCAGAAGATTCGGAGATATCATACCGCAAATGATGAAATTTAAGTGGTGGAAGAATGGTTTTCAATCCAACCCACAGAATACATCAGTGACGGTCTTCGAAAGGTTTAAAAGCACTATAAAAATGTATAACTCTAGACTGTAATTATACAGAGAAATCCTAGAGATTAAAAAATATTAATTTTCTAATTCAATTATTTCCTAGTCATCGTTAAAACTTTACAATATCCCGTATATTATATTTGCGTAAACTAAACCATTGTAGAAATATATTTTTCAAATGTAACAATTTTAAATTCGTACTCTGTAAAACTGATCTTGTGATAACAGACATTATTAAAACTTTATTTGTATGAAGACTTCATACTAGTCAGAGAGAATGAAAATAAAACTGTCTCTATCGTCAGAATTAAATAAATAATAATGTATTTTCTTACTATTCATAATTTTAAAATTTCGTCGAATAAAAAAAAGTGAATAAATATTTAAAGGATATAAATATTATAAATATTTAATGTATATTTTAAAAACATTAGAAATCCGTGCTGCGGAGGCAGATTTATAGAAAGTTTTATTTCTGAAAGAGAAAAAAAAAGACTTTTTTTTAATTATGTAATATTGAAAAGTTTGATTATTATAAAAAAAAGTTTAATTTGTTTAATCAGCAGTTACATTTGTGAATTGTTCACATCTTTTGCATATTTAAACGGTACTTAATAATAATAAAAATAAATAACAGATTAAAACAGGCAAATATACATCACTAGAAAGAAACAATAAATGAAGAAGAAAAGTATGTGCGAAAGAGATTAAAGAAAATTTAATACTGTTGTCGACAACAGTACGATTTTACATTTAATGTACTATTTTACAGTTAATGTTGACAACAATTATTGTTGTCTACAGAAGTAATTGTTGTGTATGACAGATTGCGGGCCTATGCCATACAATTTCTTAAAATCAATAAAAATTTAATGCACTTTTTTCTTTAGCTCTGACACAACTTATAATTATTTTTATTGTGAGTTGTTTTATTTACTAATATTTCAAAACAGTTTATGAAACTTAAAAATGTTTAAGCGTTATCCATAATTATGAATAATCTAAAAAAATAATGGTTTGTTTATTTCTGTTGAAACTGACAGATTTCATTCAGATTACACTGAAGAATTAAGTAAAGAATTCGAAAAAATAAATGATTATTGACTTTTATCTTGAAAATTCAACTCTCTGTGGGTCTTGTCAGATTGTTTTTGTTGTTGGTCATTGCATTAATGTTTTATAAGGTATATGGAAGAAATTTCCCAATCCTTCCTTATAGGATTGATCAATGTATTTAGTAACATGACTGTTTTTGAAGATACTTTTGGCTTCCTTTATGTATTTCTCATTTATATTAAAAATTTTGATAAAAACAAATCCTCTCTCTGAAATAAATTTTCAAAAATTCGATGTAACAAAACTTTTATGTTCGTTAATTAAAACTTAACAATATGTATTTGACTGGAAGGCTTCTGTATGTATAAATAAATCATTACTTATGAATAAAGCTATCATTTTATTTCCCTTCTTATGCTTCAAAGTAGCTTTCAATACTCCTGATGGTCACAAATGTTCCAAAATCGTTTATTAGATGCGCCTTAGAAACATTAAAACGCTTTCTGAAACGTTTTGTTAAGATAATTGTAGTAAACGTAAGATTAGTGGGTACACGGTACACTGTAAAAAAAATCTGTAAAGGTACTAAACTTTTTCTAGGAAACTGGGATTCCAAGAACTTTTCCTGTAACGGTAACAGCAAAAATTCAAGTTTCAGAATCGGTTTCATGGATTTTTCTTGTTACCGTTACATGAAAAGTTCTTGGAATCCCAGTTTCCTAGAAAATGTTTAGTAGCTTTACAGAATTTTTTTACAGTGTATATTGTTATAAAATTCGCAATTCTTAGAATTATTGAAATTTGAAGAATGTAATACAAAGTCAGCAAATTATGCGCATTACGGTATACGAAATTAAAAGAACATATGGCGTCGATTACTAAATACGCCGCCACGATATACGCATACATATTTTTGTTGAAACTCCAAATGCGTGTGAACATAGAAGTAAAGATTTCCAATCTCTTAAAAAGTCAGCCACAAAATAGCTCAAGTTGAGCTGAAATCCACTCATCTCAGTGTTGAAAGACAGCTTCTCAAAAAAGAGTTGAAATAACTCGAGTTTTAACCAATTTAAAGAAGTTGAGCTATTTAAATAACCAATTTAGATCAAGAAGATTTAATCGTTTAAAAAACAACTCTTTTATGATCGAAAAAATTACAGCTCTTTCATGAGAAGCCAAATCAGCTCTTTCGTTTTAACAGTGCAGACCAGAAATATACGAATGTCTCTATGAAATTGTTGCTTATGAAAAAAGTACAAATATAAGATTACACCATAATAAGAGAATGTCAGTAGAAAGCGTCAAATAGACATTGTGTGACACCTCTCCTTGAGATTCAACAATCATTTATTACCTTCTTATTATAGGTATATAATATTTGTGATATTTGTAGTGCTATTTATTATCTGTGTGCATTGTTTTTATATCAATTGTACAAATAAAAAATACAAAAGTAAACAAATTTCAATAGTAGTATTAAGGATAAAGCACAGTCTAGCCATTTACTTTAGTTTATTGCACCTCTCAGCTATTTTTCCTCATTACAAATATATTTTTAATTCATTTTTAAAAATCTGTGGAAATATTTTTTATTATATCATTTAAAGAAATATACAAACCACCGCAATTATTTTTGGTTCTAAAAATATTTTTTCTTTATACAAAGATCGTAATGAAGAATCAATCAGAACTCAAATGTTTCTAGATTAACACGTTCGTTGCCGCTTACGAGAAGATGTGATGATAGTTAATGCCACACTGTAAAAGTGGGTTTTTCCCATAAGCCGATTTACTTTTTATAACAAAGACTCAGTGAAAGATTTTCCCGCGCCAGTGCGTGACTGGCTATTGAACATTACCCCGCATCACTCGCTGGCGTGTGAGTGGCCCCTTAACTTTGGCATCACATCACGCGATGGCGCGTGATTTGCAGCGAATGTGTTAAGATAAACTTGGCGTATACGTGATTTATATTTCGCAAAAATGCATTCGTATTACAAGAAAAATTATTCGAAATATATTATATCCGAAAATGACCTTTATTAGAACGTTTTTCTGAAAGTAAATCTAAAACTTTCAGAGCAGAAGGTAATTGTTATATTGAAATTTCTTCAGTAATTATGCTAATTCTTTGAATATTTGCTAATTTTCTGCAATATTTCTAGAATTTAAATAATTCTAAAGGTCTTTAATTTTATTTTGCGTGTATCGTTGTATTTATTTCTATTTTGGTAATTTCAAAGTTTATAAATTTGAAAGAAATGTTTCATAACAGATATAAATGCAAAAGCACATCACGGTTCTTTTTTCAAATGTCACTTAAATGATAAGTTTGAAGTTTTTCTGTTCTTTCAGCAAAAATTTGTAATAACTGCAAAGATTTCAGTTGCAATAAATATTCATAAATGCAGACTTTATTCAATATTTCGTTGCGCATGGTGACATTGAATAAAAGTCTGCAGTACCGGTTTCATTTGCATACATCATTGTTTTAAATTCTCCCATTTGAATTTGATAAAATACAAAAGGTCGCAGCTGTCACGTATTGAAAGATGAAACCCAAGTTAAGAAAGCCTTAACTACTTTTTATACCGTTTAAAAAAAGGAGCTATGAAGCATTTAAAATTAAAACGGAAGTTTAAAAGTGCGGTTTGATAAATAAATTGAATGTAATGAGAATGCCTTCATTTTTGTGCATCCAGTGGAAACATTCAGGAAAATTTTATTTTAATATTTAACTATAAGCATACCCATTTTCAATGTAAAACTAAGTTTTGGACGCTATGATACTGACAAAAAGGTAGAGAAAAGAAATATAAGATAATATAAAATCGTTCAATTAAAAAAAAATGTATTATCAGGATCCTTTTTTATTATTTTTTTTTATTGATATGACGTTTATATTTACTTGTTGACATCCATTATATTTCCAATATGCGTAAATATTCAATTTTCTTTATACTCATTTTCATTTATCACATGGAAATCTTTCCTTAGAAAAACTACGACGTAATATTAACTTTTTATAAGTCTGCAAACTATTTATTATGCTAAGCAAATAGCTCTGGGAAATATTTAATCTAATAATTACCAGAATGTACATCGTATATAGAAGTACCAGTGGTATATTTATAGGGGTTCAGGAATTTCGGTCCAGACGTCATACCATCCGATTATGGCCTCTTTCGATCAATACAACACTTTTTCAAGGACCGTCAATTTAAATCATTTTAAGAATTAAAGAAGCATGTCAAGAGTTTTTTTAGTCCAAGGAATCGCCGTATGGCGCTTCCAGAAAGTCCGGAATCTGGCATAACGTTGGCAGAATGTCAGAACTATGATGGTTTTAATTTTAAAGAATAGTACTTGTCGCTTTTGTTGTTAATTTGTACATAGCAACGCAACTTTCACAAATTTCCCAGAACTTTTTGGTCAACCAAGTATTTTATTTTCATTTTGCTCTTGGAAATCTAGCAAGAGAAAAGTATTTTTCGTGGTAAGAATCCCAAAGGGGATTTTTAATTGTTGGCAACTGCTATAAAAAATGTTTAAATTTGATAGGAAATCGCTATTAATTTGGTGTTTTTTTTATTAATTAAAAGCTATTATAAATTATTTTTATTCCGGATTACTTTAGTTACTTTGGCCGTGTTTTAATACACATTTAGTAACATTTCACAAATTTGGCTTCTTAATTTTGGATTTGTATAGAACTGCAAAAAGAGAGGCCATTTTTTATTTTTATATATTACATTGTATTTTACAGCAACATAATTTAGAAAAATTAAACTAAGATTTTAATTATTTTTATTTCGGTCCAGACGTCGTTCCATCCGATTATGGCCTCTTTCGATCAATGCAACACTTTTTCAAGGACCGTCAATTTAAATCATTTAAAGAATTAAAGAAGCATGTCAAGAGTTTTTTTAGTCCAAGGAACCGCCGTATGGCGCTTCCAGCAAGTCCGGAATCTGGCATAACGATGACAGAAAGTCAGAACTATGATGATCTCAATTTTGAAGAATAGTACTTGTCGCTTTTGTTGTTAATTTGTATATAACAACGCAACTTTCACAAATTTCCCAGAACTTTTTGGTCAACCAATTATTTTATTTTCATTTTGCTCTTCGAAATCTAGCAAGAGAAAAGTATTTTTTGTGGTAAGAATCCCAAAGTGGATTTTTAATTGTTGGCAATTGCTATAAAAAATGGTTAAATTTGATAGGAAATTGCTGTTAATTTGGTGTTTTTTTATGAATTAAAAATTATTATAAATTATTTCGATTCCGGATTATTTTAGTTACTTTGGCCGTGTTTTAATACACATTTAGTAACATTTCACAAATTTGGCTTCTTAATTTTGGATTTGTATGGAATTGCAAAAAGAGAGGCCATTTTTTTTATTGTTATATATTACATTGTGTTTTATAGCAACATGATTTAGAAAAATTAAACTAAGATTTTAATTATTTTTTTCACATTGTAATAGTGTTACAAGAAATTAATATAGAATACAGCAGCAGTAGTTATTTCCTAGAAAAAGATGGCAAGTCACTTAACTAAGCACTGTTTGATAACATATTGATAAACTCTCACAGAAGATTTATGTTGTAACTTATAATACGCCTGTATAATTTTTAAACACATAGAATATTTTGTACAACAAAAATAATCTCAAATTGAAATTTTTTTCCAATTGCGAAGGCTACAATTCACATATAATCCCAATTTTAGCAATATGTAAAATTGCTCAGTAACTGCGAGCTCAGAGCGAAGTTATTTTAAGACGTTAAGAATTTTTTTTAACGATTATTCAATCATCTGTAATTTTCCTTTCAGATGTTATTTGTGAAGGATATCGTGTACTGACAATGTTGCCAAAACCCATAAAAGTCATTTAAAATCTTTTGTTTCCAATAAAATTTCAGAGGGTGTGATTCCATTTCAACTGATTTCAATCAATTTTATCCCGTTTCAATATTTTAATTTTTACTCACGTGTAAGTGGCAACATTTTTAAACTTTTAATTCATTTCGACTTTTATTTATTAGAAATGTTGTCTCTCGATCAGGAAGCAAACTTAGTCGTTTCATTATCATATTTCCTGAAGACGGCCGCAGAAGACGTTGATATTTTTATTTTATTTTCATTGTACAAGCTCATATTAAAATTCTTGTTTTGTGCACCATTGAGCAATGTGTTGTATTTTTAATAAATACATTCTTAGTAGTTAAATTTTATGGTGCAATTGTCCAGCACATATTTATTGATTTCAATCAATTCAGTTTTTCACTCATTCCCTTCCAATTTTACTCTGTACTTAACAGCTCAGCTTTGTAGTATGATATAGAATAAGCAATTTGGATAAGAGGATTAATGCATCAGTTATTTGCCTGTTTAATCAGCTACATTTGCAATTGTTATTTCTTTAACTACTTTATTCGAAAAATAAACAATATGCATGAAAACATAAAAATGTTGATTGCAGATGGTTAATAATATACAAAATATTTCTTTCATAATCTTTCATAGTTAAAATTTTTTATCCTTGTAGTATGTTAGATTTTTGCCAGTTATATCAATTCTGGATGCATAGTTAAAGCACTAGATTGCAACGCTGATAAAATAATTTAATGCTAAATTTCGTTTGCTATTCTTTTTTGTAGCCTCTTTTTAATAATAAAAAAAAATTACTTCTCAATTACTATTAGCATTGCGGTAAAAAATAGAGATGTTCATCAAAGATAGTGACATGTGAACTAACTAACCATCATAGAATGTAAATCATATAAATAACTATCAAAGAATGCGCATAACAAGTTAATTGAATAACATTTTACTTTCACAAAAATTTTCTAATAACTTCCCCAAATCTTTTGCAATTTGAATTTGCTTCATGCTATTCCAAAATATATATTTAATTATAATAAATGGAATTTCCTATGGATTACAATTTAGAATTTACTCTGGCAATACATAAACCGGTACAATAGTGTTCTTATATCTGGTGCTATTTTTATTGTTTTTATTCTATTTATCATAATTTTTAATGTTCGATAAATTATATGTGAGCATTAATTTACTATTTTTAAATTAGTATTTCAGTTTTTAGGAGTTATTTAGAAAATGGCTCTGTAGTTACGAGAAGTTTTTCTAGTTTCTCGTGTATAAAATGTGCTTTATACTTAATTTCACACAAATACTTAGATATGATCTATAAGGAATTTGAAAAGGTATATTTACAGTACATATAAGAATTTAATTTTACGCAAAGTGGTTTTTTTTTTTTAGGGCGCCGATATAATTGCGAATTTTGAACATTGTTCTTATGGACGGTAGCGAAGCTTCTTAGATTTCCATTCTGAATCCAAAGTTCCAAAATTGACCGAAATAGAACGATTGATTAAATACTACATTTCAGTTTTGTGTATATTATAAGGCTCCCAGTAACTTTAAATAATAAACTTTGAAATTTTATATCATAAATACATTAATATTTATTATATAGAACATAAAATTTTTATACTAATAAAATGCGAAAAAAAAACTAAATATTAAGAAAAAATAAATTTCAGTTTATACATTCAGTAAGTCATAAAGAAGGTTGTGAAGAGATGTAAAAATTTTATTTTTGTGATAAATGTATCTTTAATTCTATGATTAATTGTCTTACTATTTTTAAAACAAAATTATTTTGAGAATTTTAGCAATCTAAAAATAACCTATTGGACGAATTTTTTTTAGAAATTACACAAATAAATTAATGAATGAATAAATAACAAAATAAATCAATGAAAATTGCGTGGAGGTAGATATCAATTTATTGGGAGAGCTCAATCCCTACTGGCCCATAAACGTTGACACCACTGAAGGATCCTATAAAGAAATATGCACTCAAAATTCAAAAGCAATACAATATAGCATTTTTTGTAATTGTTATTTTAATTTTAATATTATGTTGAAACCCTTTTTTTATTAAAAAATAGTTTAAAATACTTTCGTAATATAAATAATATAGTTTGTATAGTTTTCTTAAATGAGTGTTAAATTATGTTTTTCAATTAAAATTTATTTCAACCAATTAGTGACATGATTGCAAAATTTTCATGGAAATTTAGTTTAATGGCCTTACATGTTATGTCGAAATAACCCACTATCTAATTCGAGGTCATTAGTTAAATTTTAACTTAATACATATATTTTTTTAAATGGCTTTCTTTAAACTAATGAAATAATTTATAAACTTTGTCCCTTGTAAACACCGCCTCCCACAGTGGACTAAAATGAAATGCCATATATCCATAGATGACAGTAATTGCCTAGTTATAATTAGATAGCTTGGGAAAAGATAAATAAAATTCTCGATATAACTCTTTTTTCTGTTATAGAATTATTGAATGTTTTCCAATTTAAAAGTTCCATTTGGAATTTGGCCAAGTTCTTAGTGTATACTCCGTAATCAATATGAATACGGTAGAGAAACCCAATTTCATAATTATAACACAAATTTTACGCAGATTTAGCGTTGCGTTTATTAAAAAGAAATGCTCTAGTTTAACAGCATGAAAACTTAAGTAGTGAATTCTTTAAAACATAATTTCTATTTCATTTAATTTACATTAATCACAATATTTAACAAATCATATTATTTAATTTTTTTCTAACATTAATTTCTCGGTTTTTGGAATTAATATTTCTATTTTTAACACTTCCCAACAAAGTAAAAAAGTATTTATGTTTTCGGTTTGTCTTGCCGTCTGACGCGTCTGTTCGCGCTCTAACTCTCGTAAATATACTCGGATTGTCATGAAATTTTTAGAAAACATTGACCTTTACCGTAGCATAGACCCTATTGCAAATGAAATTTCTAGCACGATTAGTTTATTTACAGGGAAAGTCAAAAGTTTTTCGTTACATTACGACCTAAGTGAAAAAATCCTTTGAAAGGAATTTTAAAGATTTTACACCCTCTTAAACGTATTCAAATTTATATGCATTTACGAAGTTCACTAAAATATGCATTGAAAAGAATGGTTAATAATCATTTACAGGCTCACACAAAAGAATTCAATTACATAATGATAAACGAGGGAATTATTTGCGACATATTTTAATTATATTAAACTATTCCATGTAAAATAAAATTGATGTACATCGCTGACACTTAATATAAGTTATTCACGCATAATGCGAAGATCATAGCATTTACAGGGACATACACAAAAGATTTCAAATTGTATATTCTGTCTGAAGTACAGCATATTATCTATAATGGCTGATGGATGAATGAAATGCTTTCTTAATTATAATATACGCTTTTAAGATTTACTAAATGTATGCATATTATATGATAATAAATGCTATAGTTGATACACAGGGCTACACAAAATCATTAGTAAGGGTTACTGAATTTGAGCTTAATTTACTTAATTGTGGTTTTAAAATAAGTTATGCATTCTTATGCTTAACTGTATTCATTTTACTAAGAAATGTTTGTAGAATTATGATAAAATGATACACAGTGCCACACAAAGTATTGGATACAGGGTCGACTATAGATGATAATTTATGGAAATAAAATTTAAGTAGTTTTAAGAGTGCTTTATTTTCAAATCTAAATTTAATTAAATACTTGCGTGTAATAAAGGTACTAGGTAAACTACAGAGCTGGATGAAAGTATTCAAGTATTTTTCCACTTATTAATATAAATTGCTAAAAGAAAAATTTCAACCTGTTATGAGTTTTCTTGCTAAAACTAAATTTCTCCACTATATAAAATGTATGTTAATTGGGAGATAAAATAGATAAAATGCAAGGTTATTCAAAATTATTGGAAGACATATTTTGCTATAGACAGTAACACATTTCTTCCTTAAATTAAAAAGTGCTGGAAAGTGTTTCATAGTCTGTGCTTTCTTACTTGTTATTGTTATTGTCTGCTTTTAAAACATCACAGCTCATAATCAAACAGTCTGTGTACTATAGGGAGATCTCAAATAGAAGAAGGAAATTAAAAAAATAATTAATCCTGATTCGGATTCCCAGCTTCCCCCCCCCCCACACACACACAGAAGATTACATTATCTAAATTTAAATGTTTAATACAATTGTTTTAGCCAATTTTAACTTCTCTGTATCAGTCATTCTAAATCGTTTAATTACAAAAACAAAAATAAATATTTACCAAATGCGCACCATACTTACACATTTACGTAGTCTATTAAATTTCTGAAATGTAAATGTCTTCCTTGATAAATTCAGAAATTTTTAAAATTAAAAACATGTGAAAAGTAAAACAGAAATAACTATAGAAATCTTGGTTCACTTTTATAAACTTATTTATGAGGTATAAATGAGCATGCATTGTTTTAGGATTTTTACATATTTTTATAAAATATATATGTATATTTTTCAAACAATTTTGTACTTTTGTTGAGAAAAGCCTTATAAGAAAATCCTAAAAAAGTAATAAGTAAAATAATGAAATAAAGAAAATTTTTAATTATTTACAGTAGTAAACAAAATTGTGGAAACATTTTGAAAAAGAGTACTGTTGAAGTTTTATGACTCATGACACCTTTTTCTGATTAAGTAGTAGCCTAAAATTACATATTAGTGGAAAAAATAATTTAACCAAGAATGTAAAAAATTAAATTTAGTTCAATTATTAGTGGATTCGAGAATGGTTTAGATTCACATTTCATCAAAATTGATTCAGTACTTTTTTAGTAATTAGGCAAAAACTAATAGTTAGTGATTTTTCGCTAATTAAAAGTGTTGAATAAGTTCACTGAATAGAGTGTGGACGGAATGACTGAGTGGTCTAAGGCGCCATGTTAATGCTCTGGTTCTCGAAGAAAGAGATAGTGTGTTCGAACCCCACACCTGACATACGTGTATGATTTGCAATATTTTTTTCTATAATATAATTTTAATTAAACGACTTCAGAAAATCGTTGACTTTTAGCTAAAAGGAGAAAAATAAACTTTTTTTTATCAAAAATTGAACCGACTTCAAAAGCTACTGCAAAGTGAAAAATAATTTCCTTACATAATTGTAATAAGAAAATAAACTAAGAGCGTAGTATTTATCATGTCGTATTATTATATTTTTGTATATTTATTTGTTTTTTGGAATTGGTGCCAGGTCAACGTCTGTCGGGTCCGCTAGTTATATATACAAATCATACACAAAATATAATAATATACCACGGTACAAACTAATGTAAACGTTAACTTAATTGACTAATTAATAAATAGGATTATATTAATTTACGTGTAATCCATGTAAATTAATCTATAAATTTTATAAAGAAATCCATGGATAAAAAATTGTATAAGTAACATTTTTAAGCTATTTTAACTAGTCCTTAATGAAAGACAAAATCTTCTGCAAAAATCATAAATTTTGAAATTTAATAAGTGTATCACTTTTTGTGCTATAGCAGTCAAACTTTTTGTGTTATGTCTTTTATGATGTGTGTAAACTATTATTAAATATAACTATAAGGATCAGAGGACCGTATAAAAAACTAAATTTCGTAATTTTTATAAAATCTATTTTTTACCTTACACAATGTCTCAACATGCATATTTACTTCATTTGAAACGTTTTTATAATTGAAAAAATACGTCTATAACCAACGGTTGAGAAATTAAATATCGGCGATAGATAATACATTGCACTTAATAACGTGTATTCTCAAAAGTGAGTAAAAAGTACTCAATTTTAAATTCTTGACATACTCAAAATAGCTCCGATTCAAATGTACTCAAAACTGAGAAACACATGTACTCATTTTTGATTCCATTGTTGTGTTCGAATGTAAATCGCTATGAACTGCCCTCTGAACTTACAAATTAAAGTAAAAATGTACTGGAGTTTATTTCTTGCTCAAAATTATTAACAATAAACGTTTAATTGATTATTTATCCTGAAAAATAGTAAAAGTATTAGCAAATTAACCAAATCCAATATTTTTTTATGAGAAGAGCATTATTTGCAAGCATTTTTAAATTATTTTAAAATACTGTGCATAATTTATTATTTACCTTGATAAGCATCTTTTATGTCACCATAAATGAAATAAACCAATACTGGGTGCAAAATTATCGTTTGTTTTGATTTGATAATATATGATGTTTCAAAATTGAGAAAACAATGAGATCATTTTTGATCCAAACATACTCATTTCGATACGAATACATCCATATACTCATTTTTTTGTACTTCATTTTTTTCAATGTATATTTGAATGAGATTCTTATTTTGACAATGGAAAGGTTAATAACTGTGCCTAAATTTAATCATAAAACATGTTGAAATTATAAAATGTGAAAACAGATTTAAGTTATTTGAATAAAAGGACCTAAGATGAGAGTGTAAATAAGGATAATTTAATTATTTCCATATTTAACTTTTTGCTTGAACCAAAAATTACCAGTTACTAAGTGTACTGGATATACGAAAATTATTAAAACTTATACAAAACTTTTATCGGTAACATGAAAATGTCTTTTACAAGAACTTTATGAATGTGCAAAACGAAAAAACTTTAAACATATGTACTTTCGACCAAAGATAAATATTGTAAATGAACAATAATATGAACATTTCTTACAGAACTAAGTAAATATATTAAAATTCATAAAATCTTTTCTAAAAATTTTAGTAAATGGAATGTAAACATTACCTGATCAAAAGAATAAATGTTTTTCAACTTCTTAAAAAAATCTACAATATTAGCTTTAAATGAGTTACTAGCGAGATTTTAATTTTATTAAAGCAGTTTGATAAAAATAACAAAGTCCTTATTAGACTAACTTATTGTTAAACACTTCTAAAGAAAACAGAGTCTGCTTTGCAGTTTGAAAACTTGCTTCTTAATTGAAAACTTTCATAATTAGCAGCAAAATGGCTAACAATAGAGTATGTTAAAAAACATTTTACTATTTTTCATGCGATAATTTTGTATTTCTTTGAGTTGACTATTTTTTCTAAACTAAAACAAATACAAAAAGATTGCGTTATTAATTAAATAACTTTCGTAGAATTTTAACTTTTTTCCCATCATTATTAAACGTATACATTATAAACAGCTTTTAAAATATATTGAAGAAAGAAAGACCAAGCTTTATGCATAGATTATGAAAACCTCTTAACAGTAGCAGAATTCTATTGTTACACGTTGTCTTTTTATCCCGTGAAAGAGAATAGGTAAATTTATAATAAATAGAGGATATATTATTATCTTTAAAAGATTTATAAACGCATAAGATAGTTTAAAATCAAAATTTTTAATCCAATTTTTTAAATAAAATTTAACACTTTTATTTGTATTTGAGTACACAGTTTATAAATATTTGTACGCACCACATAATATAAGAAAACTTATTGCAACTAAAAAACACAAAACCCAACTCATGGTACATATTCGGGCTTTAAGCAGCTTCGCGTTCAAATTACATTGATAAGCCTTTAACGTGTGATTCTTTATATTGTCTTCATGCAACATCGCATAACTTATTAAAATTCAGTTCAACCGATGAATACGTAACATGTATGGAAATGTGTTTTCAACAATTCACATTCATGAACGAGATATTTTCAAATACTTTTATGATATATCTCCTGTATGATTTATAGAGTTTACATATCTTGCATGCTATACAACAAATTAGTTAATCATTTTCGCATTTTTACTAACTTGATATCGGTGAACAGAGCTTATTACATGGTAAACTTGGGCATGATGATTTGCGGCAGATCTAGTTCGGAGGAGATGGAAATTTTTTTCTCACACTTGTACACTCATGTTGTAAAATGTTGCATATCATTGTTTCAATAAATCATTGTTTTTTCAAATTTTTATTAGAAAACAGTGAAAATTCATACACATAACAGGAAAATGTTATGCAAAAACATAACGTGAATTATGATTTTTTTAATCAAATCATATCAGCATTTTCAGAGGATTCGATGACGAAGTTGAATTGTAAGAATATATGATTTTCTCGATTAGTTCTTATTTATAAAGGTGATTCTGATCCATTTTACTAATGATAAGTTGATTACGTTTTAAATGGACGAAATTTACGTGTGGCTGTGCTATTAGTATGATTGAGTCTTGCCGGTGTAGGTGCATGTTGCCGAAACTGTTGGTGTAAGTCTATCTTTTACACATGTATTGCAACATTATATTTTAACAAAGAATACAACTAAAAATTCTTAAGAAGGTAGTTTACGTTCAACAACACTATTAGATGAGAGACCACCAGTAGAGTGCACGCAGTATGGACCGCAAATGAGTGCAGTAATGAAATATTCTGTGACGAATCCAGCTTATCTTTACACAATGATAGTCGAAGTTTTGTCATATGGAGAGAGTTCGGCTTGAGACATAATCCAAAATTTATACTTGAATTTTATAAAGACAAGGGAGGTGGCATAATTGAGACGCCTTTATGATTAATGGGCGTCTACCTCTTCATCATTCATATCGATCGCGCCTGTAATGAGAACTAAGTCAGGCGCATATTTTTAGTATAAGTGCATGTTCCCAAAATTTTTAAGGAGCTAATGGCTCCTAAACCAAATATTCCAGTCGCTACCAGGGCTTAATTTCTAAGAAACAATCGAGTTCCAATGCAAATTTCTTAAAAAAAATCACAGAATAAAAACGAATTTTATCAAAGGATCACAAGAAAACGCCACGAAATTTTCAAATAATCGCTAAAAATGCGATTTTCGTCAAATGATCGCAGAAAAAGCGCGACTTTGGTTATAGGATCACTAAAAAACACGCGAATTTCGTGAAAGGATCAAGATAAAAACGTGGGATTCTCGTAAGATGATTGCGAAAAAGCGCGATTTTCGTAAAACAATCGCGAGAAAAATGGCAACGTAAACTCTAAAAATTAATAGCCACAGGGCGACTGGTGACCGTGAATCTGCACCTATAATTTTCAGTCGCATTGAATAAAGACCATGCTAATTAAGTCGTCTGTGTACATTTTGTTGCAAAACTAGGTGACCACCTGCAGTAATTAAATTTGTTGCTAACATTCTTATTCAGGTACGCCGGGCCGCTATTGTAACAAATCCTTATCTCATGATGCTGTTATAAGCAGATGATCTTCTACAAGACTCGTAATTACACTTTCCGTTGAAATGTAGTGATACCACAGTCTCGAAATGTAGATTGGTCGATACGAATTACTTTGGCCACACAGGCTTGACACTGACGCCATAATATACTGATTACACGACCGTGTATAAAGTCATCCATTTAGTGCGTATTTGTCTTATCATAATAAACATTATAGAAATCATCACTATACATCACGCAACAAATAAAAAGAGTCATTCACTCACACAATCAAAATACTTTGCAGTTCATTCTTTTGTAGTTTAATCGTCTGAAACGACTCAAATAGAATTTTTTAAAAATTCGCAATCACTCCTGGTTTACACTCTATTTTATTTTTATGCGTATGAGGTAACGCTTTTCAACAAAATCTTCTTCAGAAAATTATGATTTTTTTATTTATGCAATTTTTTAAACATATATGTAGAATAATTTTATCTAGTCTCTACTATCAAGGTATTGATATATCTATGTCACTCTGTAAACTTTTAGTATTATTAATACAACTATTTAAAAATTTTCTTTATATTCAAAGAATGTGTAGAAATTTCTTTTTACATCATTCTATGTTAATATACTAAGATTTTTTAATATTTACTGTATCTACTTACTTCACTACATTTTTTCTCTTTTATTTCTAAATAATTTTGATTAACTTTGATTTTTCCTTCATTAAAATGTAAATTGTTCAACTTA
This sequence comes from Maratus speculifer, assembly GCA_964019185.1. Classification (NCBI taxonomy): domain Eukaryota; kingdom Metazoa; phylum Arthropoda; class Arachnida; order Araneae; family Salticidae; genus Maratus; species Maratus speculifer. The sequence continues at coordinate 270,039,816 of OZ025289.1, read as the reverse complement.
TAATTTAAAGTTAAAAAATAGTTTTAAATAGTATGATAACATAAAAAAATGATAGTAGAAGAATCAGTACTGACGACAGTTTACAAACTGGTGCATGTGGTTTTTTTCCAGTATTCTTCTTCTCTTATTTCTTCCACTTTTTCTTCCAAAATCCCCGAACACGCGCTATACAGATCTGCGTTACATACATTTCACCAACATTTTTTATTCATTGATTCATTGATCCCTAGTATTTAGGTTTTGCGCTGTTAAATATTGCAGGACCGCGCGTTGACACTAATTACGGCATCCATGATGCGAACGATGCCTTTTCACGCTATTAATGTGTGCTCACGTTCTGGCGGTATCTGAGGATATCGCATGAATTCTTAAACATTCTGTGCCCTCCATAAGAGCATGCGCAGCCATATTTCTCTTCAAATGACGCAGTTATTACAATAATGCCACTTACATTTGGGCGACCGCTACGATTTTTCTGAATCGCTGTATCAATAATTCCTTTTAAATATTGGTATTCTATCAAAAAAAAATCTAGATTAAACTTCTAAAGCAATGCAAATCATATATCTCTATGTGTTCATTTTTTAAAAATCTTTTCCAGGTATTTTCGTGAAGCAAAAATAAATTGCAGATTACATTTTTTTTAAATAGTCTTTGATTTCAGAAGTCTGATAAAGGAAGGGAAAATAAATTTACGAATATTTAAATATATTTGTATAATTATTGTATGTGTATAAAAAGTAATTTTCACAGTGAAGCTAAAGACTAATCACGAGAAGCATTGACATAAAGAAAGGAAAAATCAAATTTAAACTTTTAAAAGTCCATTAATTTAACGTATGTTGTATTTCCTTGGAGCAAGGATGTTTAAATGTTTCACAAAATGAAGAAGACTGAATTTTGAAAAAGTTACATGTAGATTGAAATAGAGATTATATACATATATAGGAAAAAATATGCATAGTTAGGAAGAAAAAGATGTAACTATTGTCTGTGCCAATCCAAAAATTTTCTTCCAGCTCATGTGTACATCTTAATATTTCGAAAAATAGTTACACACGTTAATGTTTCAATATTATTAGTTTAAAACTGTACCAGCTTTGATTTTCATCTAATATTTCTGGTTCAGTCGAAAAATCGGAGTAAAAAAAAGTTAATGTAGATTATGGTATTTATTTAAAAAAATATTTTTTCCTTATTCTGTTAACATTAAATGTTTAGAAATAGTAGGATAGCAGAATGTAATCTCCTATCTCTGCACGAGCCCATGGACAATAGATGTATGAAAATCGGGAAAATGATACAAATTTCTCTATCAGAACGCTCCTCTCTGCCGGAATATTTTCATTTTTAAGGAAGATCTGAAGGCCATAGGCAAAAACACGAACAAAAAATTTGATTCAACTTTCTGCATAACTTCATAAGCTTTTTGATATTACAATAATAAAAATGGCAAAGACATTATTGTTATAGTGCTCTCTTAAGGCGGCTTTTTTTCAAATTCAGGAAGGACCTACTAGCCATAACCAAACACTTACACAAAAAAATTTGTTCAATTTTATGCATGACTTCATAAAATTTCGATGACACAATAATGAAAGTGATACAGTCAATTCTGTTAGAACGTCCTTTTTAGCGAGTTTTTTTTTTCAAATTCAAGGAAGACCTACTATCTATAGCCAAACTTTTATACAAAAAAATTCATTCAATACTATGCATAACTTCATACACTTTTTGATGATACAATATTGAAAATGACACCAAACCGCTATTACAATGTTCCCTTCCAGCGGAATTTTTCAAAATTGAAAGAGGACCTGATTGCAACTGTCAAAAAGATACGCAAAAAATTGGCTCAATTCATAAGCTTTTCAATGACACAATGGCGACACATAGACATGCGAACATACGGACATGCGGGCACACATACAAACAGACGGACATTTTGTAAAAACATGTTTATTTGTATCTTTGACCCCTAAAAGTACAAATCACTTGAAACCTGGAAGTCGAAAAAGTTTCTATTACAATACTTTCTTCTACAATACTTCTAAAGTTTATATTTCAATACTTCACTACGACGAATGTAAAAATATAGTGTTATTTAAATACGCATTCAAAATTACGAAAATCATTGACATAATAAGGGGTAAAACATTTCTACGACATTCTGTTCAGGAATAATTTTTAAATGAATTCGTTTTGGATTGATTTTAACGTCAGCGGCAGCGCTATTGTGGAAAAAAAATAACATTATCTCCAATAATTTATTTTCACAAACATTTGCATGACATTATCAGGACATCATGGCAAATACGAGGAAAAATTATTCAAGAATTTTAGTTACGTGATGGGAGAGAAGAGATGACAAATTATTTTAAATAATTTATGACTTTGTAGCAGTTATGTTTTCAGTAGAATCTGACAGAAACTAAATAAAAAAACAGCCATGTTTAATAAAAAAAACTATAATTTATAATAATTTATTTGCATTGCTTCATGTTGTTTAATATTTCTTAAAATTAAAAATAATAAAGAATCAGATATGTATAAAAATATTACTTTTCTTTTCTTTCTCTTTTATTCATCTGAAAATAACCTTCGGGAAAAATATTTCTTTCTATTTCTGGATAAATTCAATTAAATTTTCGTTTAGTAAATATTTTAAATAAAAGTAAATATTTTATAAAGAAATATTTTGTATAATATTTTAAGAACTTTAAGAAAACTGATTACATTAAATGGTGGATACTTTACAAATTGCAACCAGCAAATTTTCCTGAGAATTAAGGTGATAATTAAATCTGTGAAATATGATGACGGGATGCTTTTTCAAATGCCATTCAGTTTCCACATCGACCAAAATCATGCAATAAGATCTCAAAGAAATGAAAGTGTAAAACAAATAATCAAAACAATCTGAAAAAAGATACAAAAGCATTTTTTAAATAGGTAACATGGGGCAAATCTGCAGAAAAGACGGAAACGACCATCTTACAAGTACCTGGCGAGATAATTTAATCTTTACTAGATGATATGGTCAGCCCTAACTGCGATGCAAGATTTTCAATGTTTGTCTATTTTGAAAACCAGATTGTATTGAGGCATTGAATCCCAATCATCAATTATAGCTGTGGAATCATTGCAGGCGCCTACATTGCAGTATCCCACGCATGCTATATGAGAGTTAGATCCAGAGATCTTTTAGGGTAATATATGCATTAAAAACTCTTCGACAGCCACTAAATGGTGAAGTTTAACATCGTCATTCATGAAGAAGTCTGGGGCCACAGCTCCTCTAAGAAAACACACATTAAACAAGAAAATCAACAGTACCATAGCGGACATCAGTGTTTGAACCCCTTGGGAAGCCTTGCAGGTTCTTACGGCTACCATACATGATATCACCCAAATCGATAATTTTGGCAGCTCCAAAATGGCGCCCTTCGATAATGGTTGAGGGTCGATTGAATGTTTCTTGCTTTCTCTAAATGCATTTACGTCCAGAAACGCTGGTGAGACAATCTGCTCTCATCTTTAAAGGTTATTCAACCCCATTATCTAATTCTTGTGTTGTTGACATCACTGAAACTGGCCATTTCGATGAACGTTAATAGTACATATCGTGTTAACTGTTGTGCATACCAACTTTGCATAGCCTCCTTCCACTGTAAAACGTCCAGTAATCTGTTACATGTGTCTTTCAATTTCTCTTTTAGATACATTTTCTATACTTTCATAATATATTCGGCTAAGAACCAATCAGAAACTTCAGCACACTATGGGCTTCCAAGGTATTCAGTGTATATTTGTTAAATAAAAACTAACATTTATTGACTGCAAGTTTTGTTCAAAGTTATGAGTCTCAAGAATCCTTTCATAAAATAATCAGTGACAATAATCAGTATAAGACTCAAATCCTCTCGAAGAAAAAGAAGAAGAAGTCACAACTATCTAACCCGCCAATACCGCTTGGTATATAAAATATTTTTTGAAGATGTGAGAAAGAATTATCGATAAGATGTATTTGCTAAAATAATTATTATTCTATTTCAATTTTGAAAAAAAAACAGCTTCTCTTTTATGTCATTATGCATATAGGTCACAATTTTCCCATAAATCACAGAACATACGTACATTGTAAAAGAAAAGTGTGTAATTGTACAACTGTAAAATTACACAAATCTGTATGCTTATTTAGATTTTATCTGTGCACTGTACAAATGAAATTGTAAATCTACAAAACTAGTTTTCGTAAATCTACAGGTATCTGTAACTTTACCAAAGAATTTACTAAAATTACAGTAATCTTATTAGAATATTATCTGCTAACTGGTTTGCAGTTATATAATTAGTTCTAGGAATCCTTGTTTCCTAAAAAATCTTAATAGTCTTACAGATTTTTTTATTTATAGTGCGAAAATGTATCTTTTACATTTTTTTTTTTTTTTTTTTTTTTTTTTTTTGTTGTTGACGTTGCATAAAAAGTTCCTTAAATCCTAGTTTTCTAGAAAAACTTTAGTAATTTAGCAGATTTTTTTGCTGTGTACATATTTAAATTTATTCTTTATTTTACGATTACTTGAAGGTTTTAAACTAAAAATAATTATCGCATAAAGCATTGTTTTTACAAGGAAGCGTCAAAAATTCTATATCACAAGATTTTCTATTGTGTGTCAAACGTGAACAATGCTGGAAATTACAATGTCTTTATAATTAAAGACAGATCATAGGGAATTTAAAATTATTAAGATAATTTTTATTGACTTATTACGCTGTTGAACTGAACTTTTTGGTCAACCAAAAAGTTCCTTCATATAATGTTATTTCACGGCATCTTTTTAAAATTTCATATTTCTTCGTTGGCACCACGTTAGAAATAGTAAAATCCCCATACTTTTCAAGCTTCAAATTAAGATAAAAACAGTGGGAATTTCACTATTTCAAAAAAATTGCGCCAATGAAGAAATCAGAAATTAAAACAAAAATTAGGCGTAAAATAACATTATGCGACAGAACTTTCCGGATGACCGAATAATTTAATTTTGCCAACGAACTTAAACTTGATACAGATTATGAAATACTTTCATTGTCATTAAATTAATTATAAATTCATAAAGTATTGTATTGACTGCATCATCGATTCAATAGATTATGGATAATAATAAAGAGACATTACAAAAACATTCTTCTTTACAAATAATTCTCATTAATATAAACCAAATGTTCAACATAAGCGGAAAAAAAGTTAATCTTAATAAATATTTTTATGCAATTATAAATAAAGTTTAGATTAAGAAAATAAAAACACTTTGCGTTTTCATTTTTTGCTTAAGGATTATTTGTATTTAATAATATTTCACCAGGGATTGCATAAGAACTTACTTACAAGCTTAAAAATTATAGAAAATAAAGATTACTTGATTATAAAATATTGATTAAATATGTTGACAAAAATATATGTTCCACACTGTAAAAAAAAATCTGTGAAAGTACTAAACATTTTCTAGAATTTGGAATTCCAAGAACTTTTCATGTAACGATAACAGGAAAAATTCATGTAATCGATTCTGAAACTTGAATTTTTGCTGTTACCGTTACAGGAAAATTCTTGAAATCCCAGTTTCCTAGAAAAGGTTTAGTACCTTTGAAGATTTCTTTTTACAGTGTATGTACCTATAAAAAGATGTTAAATGCGCACGAAAGGTATGCATATAGAAACAATGTATTTGACGGCAACAGAAAAAGGCATTGACATTTAAAATTTAAATCTTAAATTCAAATAGCATTTCTAATGAATTAAGAACATATTTGTGAAAAAATTAGTATACAAAAACAATTTAACTATAAATATTGTTTTAGTTAAAATAAAGTAAAATTACGCGAGTAAATAAATTTTAACATTGGCTATATTATTTGTTTAATTTTCATTATTATTTTTTAATATAAAATTGCATCTTAAACGATTAATTATATCTTTTCCAATAACATATGTAATCAAATTATATAAAACACTGACTTCTATGCCTGGTCTCAAACATAAATGATTTTAAATCAATCTTTCGTGTAGCGTATAAATGACAAGTCAGTAAACATAAACACAACATAATAACATACATGGATTTTTATATACATTTTTTTCAGCATTTTACTTACCCATCATACGTAGTATAGGGTAAGTCTTGCAATCGTTTTGAAAATCGAAAAAAAATTTTGACGGATTTACACGTTTCAGATACTGGAGATTCCGAGAAACATATTTTTTTGAAAAAATTTTTTGCCGTCCGTCTGTCTGTCTGTAAACGCTCTATCTCCCGAACAAACTGAGATAGAGACTTGAAATTTTGTATGTACTTAGTATGTAAGAATGGAACGAAGACTATTTAATATCAGTAGCCTCGATTATCCGTAACTTTTTTTTCGGACTCTTGAAAAATTCATTCTGATGAAAGGTATATAAAAATTTTCGATTTTTTTTTATTTTAAAGAGTGGATGTTAAAGGCAATAAAACAACACAAATTTTGCATGAAGAACAAAGTCGATCGAATTATTAGTTGCCGAGATATGTGTAATCCTGTTTTCCGCATCCTTTGATTTTTCATGACTCTGTATTTCAGTCAAATTTCAATTCAAAGATATATTTTAATTGGAAATGAGACGCTTCATCCGACGCAGTAAATTTTTAGTTAATATGATTATTATTTTTAGAGTTATAAGGATGTTTCTTTTACGCAATCCGTATTACTTGAGTATTTTGGCGTTTTATATAATTTGTCGAATTTGGCTCATCAGCAATTCATTAATAAAGCATGACTATGTATATTAAAAATATTTAAATTTGTGTTTAAATTTTATTTTGGAATTGCAGTGCATTTTATAAATATTTTACATATGTTTTATTTTCATATTTTATATTATGCATATCCATGATGGGTAAGTATCACGGTGGCCCCCAGCAACTAGTTTAAAGAGTAATACAAAAGTCAGGCCATAATTTACAAATATATATACATGCATAAAACGATATCATGTGTACAAAAGAAAAGAAGGTTGGTGTTTTTCCATAACCACTAGATCGGGGTGCAGAATACAATTTATTTCCGATAAAGGTGAGATATCGAGCGGTGTAAGGAAATCGGTTCAAATTTGAAATTTTTATAGAGAAGGAACGTGGTAGTTGTTGTTTGTTGCAAAAATGTGGCTCCACCAATTATGCTGATCCAAAAGAGAATTTACAACTCTCATTCTAAGCGATCATGTTCTCATTCAATCCTTTCCACAACCGTCGTTTTCTATCACAGTTCTTGACCTGGCTGATATCGCGTTAATTTTGGTTATGTGATTTTTTGATGACAAAAATACACCTTTATCGATGAACATCACGGGAAACATTGTATTCCGTCATATTCCAATATATGTTTGCCACACAAAAACAAATGTTATGTAATGTTGTGGACAAGTTTGTTTATTGTCTCATGGCTCTATTACTGGATGACAGACGGACAAATGAATGCGCGCAAGTTGTTCATATGCTTAGTTAAAAAAAGTGAAGAGGTGCCATGACGTCGAAAATGTATGATATATATGCTGATAATATATGCATTAACAAAAAACTTGACTATATCTCCATTTTTGTGCAAACCTTATATTTCAATCTTCGCAAGCTTGTGGTATTTTGATTTTTTTTTAAATTCTTCACCCTTTTTTATCATCAGTTATTTTTGTACAATAGGGATCATTTGTTAAATAAACTTGATAAAGAAATGTTTGAATTCATTAAAAAATAATAACAAAAGATTAAAAAAATTCCGCTAATAAGTAGTTTAAAAATAGTATGTTATATTTCAATATTTTTGACTCATGAAACAAAAACTATCATATGTTTAATTTAAGCTACAAAGGTTTTACATGAATGCAATAGCACAGGGAAGAACGTATTGTCAGTTTCATTAAATGGGTTATTCTTATTTTTTATGAAGTATAAAAAAAGTAATATTGGATGCATTTCAAGGTATAAATTAATTTTTTATATGATTTCGACAGCTTCTGAAATTATTAATCAAAAGTTTTTATCAATCTTTTATGTAAAAATAATTGCACAAAACCAAGCAAAGATGTATTTATTTCATAATTTAAAAATCATTTGTTTCTCACCTTTTTAAAAGCACTTTTTCTCGCATCAAATAAAGTTAATTTTTAAATTATAAATGCAACTTTAAGTGCATTTTTAACTCTTATAAAATATATTCCTAAACCAATATAAATATTTTATCGAGAAAAGTTTAATTCTTCTTATTCTTGCTCCCATTAATAAATAAACGTTGAAATATGTATCAAATTCAGTATCGTAGTTTAAATAAAAATTGATTGAAATAATTATGGCATATAAATATTTGTTTTAACTTAGAAACAAAAAAGGCATTAATAAAATTAATTATTAAAATTCTTACAAAGAATTTTAAATTTAAACTTGTTAATTGGATATTTCATCTACTTTAACACGGTTATTAATTAATCATTCGTTTTTAATTAATATTTTATAAAATTAATTAAGTTGCATTTCGTACGAAGTATTTTTTTCTGTTTGTAAATTAAAGTACTTGTAAACAATACTCATATGTTATTAACAACTGTTACATTATTAATTATTTCTTAAAACATAGTAGAAACTATTGACTGCCTAAAAGAGCTATCGGATAAACTTAGAGTCAGAAGTGTATTGTGTGAATGTAATTACGCATATTTATTTCGCTCAAAGAAAAAGTGTTTATTTGCCTTTCGAAATGTTCTATAGTAATTGCTTTTGCCTTGAATGGAATTTGTAAATTGCATTTAAATTAATTCAACGGTTTAAGAATAATAAAGTTTTTTTTTCGTAAATAATAAAACTTTTTGTATAAAAAAATAATAAGCAATGAAGAATAAAAGAAGGGCATAACTTATATCCTTCTATAGTAAAAAAAAACTAGCCTTAAAAGGAATGACTCCTGGAATGATGCTGATGTGGAAGATTTCCGGAACTAACGAATCCGGGTTGTCCACTCCTTCCATGAGTCGAATAGACCAATCAGGAAAGGACTCCGTCTATGCATCGCCGTATGGGTTACCATAAAGAGAAGAAAGGTTGCCATCGCCAACAATCGCCAAGTTTGTCGCCAACTTGGCGATATATCGCCAAATTTGGTGACCAAAATTAGTTGTCAAAAGTGACGCCAACTTGGCGATAACTGTAATATGACGCCAACTTGGCAATAACTGTAATATTTCGCCAAATTTTTAATTTCTTTACAACACCAGTCGTTTGATACATCATTTGAGAGGTTTGCAACTGCTTATTCATATAATGGATGTCTTGTGTGTTATCTCCCATTCTGCTCCCCAGGGGGGACACATTTTTAATTTCTTTACAACACCAGTCGTGTTACACAAGATTTGAAAGGTCTGCAACTGCTTATTCATATTATGGATGTCTTGTGTGTCGCCCCCACACTCTGCTCTCCCCAGGGAGGGATCACATTTTTAATTTCTTTACAACACCAGTTGTGTGACATCATTTGAAAGGTCTGCAACTGCTTATTCATATTATGGATGTGTTGTGCGCCATCCTCCACTCTGCCCCCCGGGGGGGGCACATTTTTAATTTCTTTACAACACAAATTGTGTGACACATCATTTGAGAGGTCTGCAACTGCTTATTCATATTATGGATATCTTGTGTGTAACTCCCCCCTCTGCCCTCAGAGCGGGCGCATTTTGTAATTTCTTTACAACACAAATTGTGTGACACATCATTTGAAAGGTCTGCAACTGTTTATTCATTTTATGGATGTCTTGTGTGTCACCCCCACTCTGCCCTCCAGGGGGGCACATTTTTAATTTCTTTGCAACACCAGTCGTGTGACCCATCATTTGAGAGGTCTGCAGCTGCTTATTCATATTATGGATGTCTTTTGTGTCGCCTCCCACTCTGCCTCCAAGGGGGGCACATTTTTAATTTCTTTACACCAGTCGTGTGACACATCATTTGAAAGGTCTGCAACTGCTTATTCATACCATGAGGTATTGGCGAGCGCAGCAAGCAGGGGTAGCCAATAATTTGGAATCGCGAAGCGATTACGCGGGGGGTTGGCGAGCATAGCGAGCAGGGGGGCGGGGCCCCCCTAGTAATTATGAAAAAAATTAAATGAATTTACTTTATTAAAAATACCAATTATAGGCATTAGTTTTAGATCTTTTAAAAAAACTCGAAAAAAATTTTATATATCATAAAATACATTGTCACTATCACAATAAAAGTGTAGTAAACAAAGTAGTTTGTATAATCCGAAAGTTAAAACTGATAAAGTTTTCGTCCTTTCTAGGACATCTTCAGTCAGCGTATGTGAAAATCATTTTCTCTTGAGCTTTATATACCGTGCAAATCCCCAGGTTTTCCCTCTTTTTTCTGTTTTTCCCTTCTTTTTCGCCAAGCATCTTTACCCATCTGGGGTCAATGGCTGCATGTGTCATATCATTACATGGTTTTTCTTTTGAAGTAAGGATATCGAGAGTTTCCCGGATTAATGTGTTGTGTAGGTTATCGTAATTAGCTGTTTTTATTATCATTATCATTATTATCATTATTATTATCATTATATTTATCATTAGCATCCAGCTATGATTTAGTTGATTTCGAAAGATGAACGGGAGAATTGTCCTGCTGAAATGTACAGTCTCTTGAAGTTATTAGAGGAGCAATGGGTTATACATTATCTCTTAAGATATCTTTATACATAACTGAATTAATTTTGTTATGCGTGTAAACAATTGGAGTGGTTCGACAGGCAGCAAATTCAGCCCAATCAATACCGAGCCACCTCCAAACTGACGCTTTGAAAAAATAGTTTCTCTTGATATTCATGCCAAAAATACTTAATGCCGTAGGTTCTATCGAAATTAAATTAATTTGGAAAGGACAACTTTTCCCCTATTTGTGCTTTTGGTTAAAATAATTTCGAGAAAGTCTGAACGAGCATTTTTGTAGTGCTGAAAGGGGAGGGAGTTTCTCCCTTTATTTTTTAAAGGGGTTGTTATTTAAAACATTTCTTATTGTTCGGTTTTGTACATGGTAATTGTGACAGTAATTGAATTTGGGCAAACCATATTTTTTGTGCACAATCTAGCTCCCGTATTTCCGTTATTTAAAAAACAAGCTATTACCCGTGTCTTCGTTCACTTAGCATTAAAAAAAGATAAACGCAATACTAAACAATACGTTTTATTTATGATAACTTAAAAGATATATAATTAACACACATTTTATCCCATTTTATAGGAGCCAATATAGTGGTTCTTACTTATAAGGATTTAAAAAATGTTATGTTGTGCCAGGTAATAAGAACAATCGCTAAAATGAACGAGAATTACTTATACTATACAACTACTGTACCGCACTCCATGTTCTACAGAAATCATGTTGTTTTACATTTAAGAATTTCATATCAAAGGAAGAAAATTAATGCTTTTGAAAACCTAGATAATAAAAAAATACCCAACACTTTCAAAATACGTAACTTTGCCTGATCATTCTTTTGTACACCTATTTATGATTTATATATGTGTAAATACTCTAAATAGAATGCTAAAATATAGTTTAGTCAGAATAAATATAACGAAGATTAAAATTCACCTTTAGCAATTTCTAATAATAGACAGAAATGTACTTTAATTGGATTAATTTTAAACACGATTATTCAATCGTTAAATTCAATCGGTGACACATGTCATGTAATTTAATTGTTTTGTACAGCCCCATATTACTTGCAGATTTTTATACGGGACACAAAATTAGCTTAAATTATTCAAGCAAAAACCCGATTAAAATTATGGAATCCACATTTCTGGGAATTCCTATTTTACAAATAGCCATGTGTCCAATGTTTTGTATTGTCCGGTATATGTTTTTTTTTTAATTCTACATATATATCTTATAATAAATAAATGTAAACTTTAAAATGCATAGTTCAAATTAAAACCATATTAATCAATTCTGGCTCATTCTCAGTACTGTTTACGAATTATCTTATGTAGTCTTTTTTATAATTTAAGCAAACTACAAATTATGTAAAAAGTTAGTTAACCTTAAATTGCATACCATAATTGAAAATGCTCTTCAGCAATCTTTTTCTAATAGACCATACTTTGGAAACAGTATTATATCAGGATACAACTTCGGAGACAGTATTGTATCCGAAGTCTTTTATGTGTCCCTGTAAAAGAACAATAAACGTGATGCAAATCATATTCAACTGCAAGCATATTGTAGTGAATCTTAATAATGTGTATTAATTTCATCTTGTTTGAAATAGTGCAAAACAATTAAAATAAGCTGGAAATGTTTTTCTTCGTATATTATTAGGTTACCGACCTCTTTTCTGTGACCATATAAATGAATGTTAAATGCTTTGACCTCATTTTTTGCAAAAATCCTGTTATAGTGCATTTCAGAAATTGATTTCAATTTAATCATTTTTCTAACAGAATAGCATCATTAAAATACCTCGCAAATGATTTTTCTTCATAGACCAAAATATAATAAAATACTTTTGAGTTCCCTGCATACATACTATAAATACTACACTTAAAATATTATTCATATAGTAATCATCATGTAATCATGTTGTCAGGTTCCTAGAAGACATCTGCCCTGAATTAGAAAGGAATAACATTTCCTTATCTGAATATTTTATGTATTATGGGTTGTGTATCCGTGAAGCTCGAAATACCTTTCTTTCTTTTCTATAATAACGAATGACAGATGTTGACACAGGTGTGTAGATGACGCACTCGTTGATGAATGAAAGTGATGGCCGCGGGGCATGGCTCAGCTGTCATTTAGTATTTTAAGTGATGTGTAAACAGGAGATGTCATGACTCAAGGTCGGTATGCGGAATTGAACCAATGGAGGAACTCTAAGAGGCCCTACTGGGGAAAGGAAGATCTCTGACAAGGTCAACTCTGGACTGAGAGGTTGGACAGTTCTCGCTTGGAGTTGAGACCGATAGGTCGCTCAGGATTTGTGGTCCTGTTGGATAGCGTATATTTTGATCGTGGGGCAAGGCGTCCCGGTGGATAGTGTTATAGGCCGAGAAGTGAGGCCTAGTACCCTTGTGTATTGAGATTCTGCGGTAATCTCTGATAAAGCGTATCTAATGTGCGTTGAGTGTGAGGAAGAAAGTGTAAGTTGAACGGTACACAACCAACGTTTATTGTAGTTAATTTAATGTTGAACCGGATCACCTATATCCGAGTTGTAACTGTAAATAGTTGTAAATATTGCTTCTTGTGTACATATCTATATCTTAAATAAACTGTTAGTTCAGTTCATTAACAGCGTCAGTGTTATTTTACCCAATCCTCACAGCAGGTGACCGATATCACCCATTAATATCGGTGGTGGCAGCTAAAATTACCTAGGACATTCTTCAAAGTTTTGTGGACTGAGAGGAGCGTCCGACAAATTGTTGGCAGCGTCGGGATAGAATCGCCTGAAACCAGTGACCAGCGAGCCGTGTTGCAGTCTGTTAATGCCAGAGTATCCAGTGGAATTCTTGTGTGGTCGTGCCATATCGTCGAGTATGTGCTAAAGTGTCGTGCCGTATCGTCGAATGTGTGTAAAGTGTCGTGCCGTAGCGTCGAATGTGTGTAAAGTGTTGTGCCGTATCGTCGAGTATGTGCTAAAGTATCGTGCCGGATCGTCGAGTGTGTGATAAAGTATCGTGCCATATCGTCTAGTGTGGACTAAAGTGTTGTGCGTATCTTTATTAGAAAGAACTAAACTGAACTGTTGTGCCATATTACCGCTACATCGTGGAGCTATCTGTGAATAGAAGAGTACCCCACCAAATAAAGTATAAGGTAAGGTGTTTTGATCATTCATTTCTTCTGACATCTCGAACCAAATGGTATTGTTGTATAATTAATAGTAATTTAAGTAAATTGTCTATGTAATTTATGTGCAATGAAATAATTGTGTTCAGATAGGTGTAAAGAATTAGTAACCATATTGCTATTGTTTTAAAGAAAGGTCATAATAATTTGAGATGATAATGATATGCTATTTATAATGATATTAGTGAACTAAATTAATGCATTAAATCTAAATTATTGTTAAAGTAATTGTTAAATGAAGCAATACTGTTTAAATTTTAAGAGTTACATTATTAAAATTCTAAGCAAATGAAAATTTTAATTGGCCAATACTAGTGAGGAAAAAAAAAAGGCCCAAAAGAGAGCCATAGTGAAAAAAAAAGGCTCAAAAGAGAGCCATAGTGAGTAAAAATAAAAGTAAAGATTTTCAGTATATTTGTTTTAAGTGTAAGAACCATTATTGAGTTCGGAAACATTTTATGAGGATAATTGTAGAAATTTATATATGCATGTTGTACAATTTTTCTTTATGTGGATTCCTTGATTGACATCAATACTTCTATTCAATATCAACGTATCAGTATGATTATGTAAATTGTATGTTGTTATCTAAGTGTATACATTGAGACCTATATTGCATAGTAATCAAATCGAATTACTCTTTTACCTTTTGTTTTATTGGAAGTATATTGTGTGATATCAATGGTTGAGGAAAATTAGAGTATTCAGTAGGTTAATTAGAAATGAAATGTATTGATTATCTGAAGGGTATTAATTAGTTTAATAAGTGGAGAAATATCTGTACTAAGTTAGAAATTTCGGAAATATTAATTTGGTAGGTTTAACTATTTTTGTGGGGTGGTTATAACAATCGGTGAAGGTATGACTTTCTTATTAAAACTAAAAAAGGTTGATCTTCAGGGGATAGCCGAAGAATTGGGTGTTGAATTCACGGAAGATGATACCAGAATTCAGCTTAAGAAAAAGATAATGGACAGTGATGAGTATGACGAAGGGGTTATTAAGGAATTATCAGACACTATTGTTGCAGAACGATTAGAACGCGAAAAGTTAGAAAAACAGGAAAAATTAGAACGCGAAAAGTTAGAACTCGAAAAGTTAGAAAAACAGGAAAAGTTAGAAATGGAGAAATTGAGGATGGGACATGAATTAGAAACGGAAAGGCTCAGAGTTCAAGGTTCAGCAAATAACTCTAATGGATCTAGGGAATCTAGTAATGAAAGTAACATCGAAAAATTGATCAAAAGTGTTAAAACTCTATCTATCAAAGTACCAGAAGGGACTGAGGGATGGAATTTATTTTTCAACAGTTTAGAAAGGGCATTCCAAACTAAAGATGTACCGGAAAACCAGCAGGCCGAAATTCTACTAAATATGTTAGGAGATAAGGCGGATAATTTGTTAATTTATACCACTAAGGAACAAATGGAGAATTATGAGGAATTAAAGGAGTTAGTCCTAAAGGAACATGAGCCAACCCCGAAGGCATGTTTAGAAAATTTCCGGAAAGCTAGGAGAAATCCGAACGAAACCCATGTATTATTTGTATCGCGTTTAATAGCTACGTGGGAAAATTATTGTAAAATTAGAGGTGCGGACACTTATGAAAAGGTCAACCAGTTAATAGTTACTGATAAGCTAATGAGTACGTTAGATGAGGATACTGCGTCATATATTGGGTTAACTCATCAAAGTAAATGGTTAGAAGCTTCTAAAATTGCTAGGGAATGTGACCATTATTTTGACCATAAAAATAAATCTTATGCAGTTACGTATAAAAGTTTTACAGGCAAAGATAACTATGTAAACAATGGAAAAATGAGACCGAGGTAGGATAATAAATTTAGTGGTAGTTGGAGGCAAAATGGTAGTAATGAGTGTAATTCTTTTCCGGATAGGAAAACAGAGTTTAAGAAGACGAATGATGCTTCAGGGCCTAAATGTTTTAAGTGTGGTTTGAGAGGTCATTACCAACGTTTTTGTAATAAAGTGGGTAATGAGGGAACTAATAATGGCAATAAAGGGCGAGACCAGAAAGCAGGTGTTCATAAGATTATGGTGAAAGAAAATCAAGAGTTACCTAATGGGGCTATTGTGGCTAGAATATCGGCAAAGGCCGAGCAGAAAACTAATGTTATTGGTGAGAAATTAAATAAACTTGAGAAAATTGAAGTTAGTGTTAAAGGGCAGAAAAAGCATTTAATACTCTTAAAGATGAGTTGTGTAAAGTGACGAGTTTGGCTACACCTATCGTAGGCCGGGAATATCAGCTTCACGCCGATGCTTCCGACCTTGCAGTAGGATGTTGTCTTACTCAAAAAGATGAAAAAGGTCAGTTTAAACCTATAGCTTTTGCCAGTCAGAAATTGTCAGGGGCTCAGCGTGCTTGGCCGAGTATAGAGAAAGAGGCTTGGAGTGTTCTCTTCGGGTTGCGGAAGTTTGAAAAGTGGACTTATGGATCTCAAATTGAGGTCATTACCGATCATAATCCATTAAAATTTCTCACGGAAACAACCCCAAGGTCGCCCAAACTCACTAGGTGGGCTCTAGCCTTGCAACGCTGGAACCTGAGCATTTCTCATCGTCCCGGAGTTCAACATTTGAATGCTGATGCAATTTCGAGGCTACAGAGAAAGAGCTGGGAAGAACAACCAGTTACTAGCCCATCAGTATCAATGTCAAAATAGTAGACAACCTTAAAGGATGTCATCACACGTCTAATTTTTTTTGTGTGTGTGTAAATATTTTTTTTTAAGTTTTGTGTTTATAATAGTAAATTAGCATGTGTATTGTTTATGCAATAGTAGTATTAGTATAAGGTTCAGTAGAGATGTCAGTAGAGAATGTTCAGACACCTGAAAATGCCTATGTAATATTTAGAATGAAGAAATCTGCAAAGAGACTATTGAACTCTTCCGTAATATTATTATATGTTTGGGGAAAATTAGCCCCTAAGAGGCATATTTTCCGCTAAGGTGGGGGGTGTCAGGTTCCTAGAAGACATCTGCCCTGAATTAGAAAGGAATAACATTTCCTTATCTGAATATTTTATGTATTATGGGTTGTGTATCCGTGAAGCTCGAAATACCTTTCTTTCTTTTCTATAATAACGAATGACAGATGTTGACACAGGTGTGCAGATGACGCACTCGTTGATGAATGAAAGTGATGGCCGCGGGGCATGGCTCAGCTGTCATTTAGTATTTTAAGTGATGTGTAAACAGGAGATGTCATGACTCAAGGTCGGTATGCGGAATTGAACCAATGGAGGAAATCTAAGAGGCCCTACTGGGGGAAGGAAGATCTCTGACAAGGTCAACTCTGGACTGAGAGGTTGGACAGTTCTCGCTTGGCGTTGAGACCGATAGGTCGCTCAGGATTTGTGGTCCTGTTGGATAGCGTATATTTTGATCGTGGGACAAGGCGTCCCGGTGGATAGTGTTGTAGGCCGAGAAGTGAGGCCTAGTACCCTTGTGTATTGAGATTCTGCGGTAATCTCTGATAAAGCGTATCTAATGTGCGTTGAGTGTGAGGAAGAAAGTGTAAGTTGAACGGTACACAACCAACGTTTATTGTAGTTAATTTAATGTTGAACCGGATCACCTATATCCGAGTTGTAACTGTAAATAGTTGTAAATATTGTTTCTTGTGTACATATCTATATAAATAAACTGTTAGTTCAGTTCATTAACAGCGTCAGTGTTATTTTACCCAATCCTCACAGCAGGTGACCGATATCACCCATTAATATCGGTGGTGGCAGCTAAAACTACCTAGGACATTTTTCAAAGTTTTGTGGACTGAGAGGAGCGTCCGACACATGTAATGATTATCAATAAGATAGTAATCATGTTCTTATGCACCTTAAAAATGCATAAAAGTTTCATTATATTTAAGATATATGTAACCCTACTAAAATACATCGTAGATAATTTTTCTTCTTAGTAAATTATGCTTCTCCTTTTGAGTGCTCATGTGACTGAGCTATGATTCTTACATGCTTCATTTTCAATGCCGAATATGCTATGATAAATCGCAATAACATCTATTAATTTCGTGGGAGTCCGATTATATTAATTCAAGTTAAAGAATGGACAGACAGACGGCATTCGGGATACAGGCAGATCGAAGTCGTAAACATTTTTCAACCATGTTAGAAAGTGTCAAAAAACAAGATTTAATAAAATCATAAAAATCGAGGAATTTATCTTCGTAAAACCTAAAAGAAAAAAAAGTTAGGAAAATTCTATTACAAAACTGTGTTTTACATGTTAAAAATCTGTTACTTTGGTTATATATATGAAAAAATATTTTTTAAAGTGACAGCATATTTTTACTCTTTAAGCTAAAAGAAATGTGGAATTAAAATCCGGTTGCAAATCACCATTTACAAACTTGCTCCCAATGCACTTCGAGCTCCCGATGTTTAAATTGAAATATTGACAGAGGAAAATGATATTATATTCTCGCAATTATATTAAATTTTTAGGTTTTAAATTAGAAAGTACATTTTTAAAGTTTTCTTTTATTAATATATTTTAAACCGAACAGCTTCAAGAATTAACACTTGTCAACAATCTTTTTTCTTTCGGTCGGTTAAGCTATTTTTAAACTTTTTAAGAATGATAAAAATTGTTTTACCTTAAACATTATGTCATTTAGAACTTAGATAATTTTTCGGCATAAAATATTGATATTTTCTATTCATTTTCTTTTTAACATTTCTTTTCTAACTTATTTCATTTTCAAATTAAGTATTAAATATATAAATTAACCGCGCGCAGACGATAAACATAATTTTCTTTAAATAATAATATATTTATATCATAAGTCAATCTCATTTTATTCCAACATCAAAGCAAATGCATTTTATTTTCTATATATGACGTCACATTTGTCTCCTTTTAGCACTTACTCAAAATTCATATACTTTGTATTATAAGAAATGAATACTCCAAAACTTATGTTTTGTTTCCAATATGACATCAGAATGATATTTTTTAGATTTTATACTTATTTATTTCATTTTGCTTTATCACGTGAAAATCTTTCAATTGAAAATTAATTACTGAAGAGAAATAATTAATGGAGGAATAACATAGGTGGAGGTGAAGTATAATATCTTGGGATGATGCCAAAAATGTAACCCTACATTAAGTCACTCAAGTACCAACAAAACCACGTGCTTTGATTCGCCTATCAATTCAAACCGGTTTAAACGCGTATTTGATTGCTCTTGTTTTTTATCGTCAAATTTTTTATTAGACAGAGAATTAAAATTTCGTAAACTAGCAAAAGCCATGCTTTGTTTGGATTCGCGAAGCATTATTTTATAAAACAGATATTTGAAAGTAACAATATTTTTTTTATTATTATTATTTTTGCATCTTTATTAAACAAAAACGTTATTTTATGTTTTGGCGCATTTTAATTTTTTATTTATGATGTAAAGCTGGCATAATAAGATATTTTCGAAGCAAACTTTTACAATTTTTTTTTAAATTTTCAACTAAAAGCTCTTTTAAAGATGTTTTTACAATTTCAAGTAGCCACTGGTGTTTTTTAATTGTTTGAAATATGCATGTTTCCAATCTTTGTAATCAACATCCGATAATCTTTGATAGCTATTTTAGAATAATATATTTGAAGAAAGCTTGAAGAAAGTTACTTCTTCAAAATCCTATTTTCTGGAAAAAACATTTGAAATCTGCTTTCGTTGATACTATGAATTTTTAACTGTAAAACATTTTATTTTAATTTCTTCGTTTTTAGGTGCGTTCGTAATTATGTAAATACGTAGCACCTATTGTTGTCGCTCAGTCCGTCCGTCTGTCTGTCCGTCTGTCCGTCTGTCTGTCTGCCCGTCCGTCTGTCCGTCTGCCCGTCCGTCTGTCCGCATATAACAACGCAAAAACTACCCAACCGAATCGTTTGAAATTTAAAATACATAATTATAACATAATTTTGTTGAGTCATTTCAAATTTTATGAAAATCGGATGGATAGATCAATTACAGGGACAATCAAAAGATTCCGTTACATTACGGTCAATAGGGAAAAAAGTTTCAAATGCATTTTAATCGTTTGAAATTTAAAACATATAACTATTGCGTAATTTTGTTGAGTCATTTCAAATGTTATGAAAATCGGATGCATAGATCAATTACAGGGACAATCAAAAGGATTCCGTTATATTGCGGTCAATGGGGAAAAAAAATTCAAATGCATTTTAATCGTTTGAAATTTAAAAATATAATTATTACGTAATTTTGTCGAGTCATTTCAAATGTTATGAAAGTTGGATGGATAAATCATTTACAGGGACAATCAAAAGTATTCCATTACATTACGGTCATTTGGGAAAAAAGTTTCAAATGCATTTTAATCGTTTGAAATTTAAAACATATAACTATTGCGTAATTTTGTTGAGTCATTTCAAATGTTATGAAAATCGGATGCATAGATCAATTACAGGGACAATCAAAAAGATTCCGTTATATTGCGGTCAATGGGGAAAAAAATTCAAATGCATTTTAATCGTTTGAAATTTAAAAATATAATTATTACGTAATTTTGTCGAGTCATTTCAAATATTATGAAAGTTGGATGGATAAATCATTTACAGGGACAATCAAAAGTATTCCATTACATTACGGTCATTTGGGAAAAAGTTTCAAATGCATTTTAATGATGTTACATTCATTCGAACATAATAGAATTGGCATGAAACTATGAAATATATACTAAAATATGCATTCTGTACAATCTGTGATGCAAAGAATTTTTATTATTAAATTACAGGGCCACACAAAAGTATTCCACTACATAATGCTATACTGGGAAACGTTGTTTGGGACGTGTTTTAATTATATTCAACTATTTCACATTTTATGAATAAGATATATGTTGCTGAGGTGTAATAAAAATTACTTCCTGCAAATTTACAGAAACGTAAAGATTTCGACTACTATACTGTATCCGGAGTACGCTCTACTATATCAGAAAGATCTGAATATTTTAAAAATTTCGTTATCGTACGAACGCACCTCATTTGATACGTTCACGTGCAATTTCCAACTTGTTATACATGTTAGCGTATCAGAATTGCTGTAATTCTCTCCGCGTGGGAGAGCTTTTTACTCTCTGCGAATGGCAACTGAATTAATGGAATTACCTTTTAACGAAGCGCTCTCTCATTCTCGCAGTGACGTTTTCACGAATAATTATTGTTGTGTTTGCGAACTTATTAAAGTCTTATTTTTCTATAAATCCTTCTGATTAATGAGTCGATATTATTTAGCCACAATGCGACCTTCGCAAAAATATTTATAAAGAGCTTGAACCGACAACTTCACGCAGATCTTTTAATTTTTCATTTATATAACAAATTTAAGAATTAATTTTATTTGTTTACAATTATTCAATTCGTCTTATTAATACAAAATCCCTTCCTTTTTTGGATGCTTTCCAATTTTCCACGTGCTTTTGTTTGGTACACTAAAATTTGAGCGATAAATGTTTCACATTGCAAACTTTTTTTTGAGGCTTACTTCACCTCCACTTATCTTATTCTTCCATGAAAATAATTATTCCTTTTTTTTCTTTTTCCCCAGCGAAAAAAGGAAGATGATTAAATTTGATTAAATAATATGGAAAAATTGGTCAATTTATTC
The DNA here is from genome assembly GCA_964019185.1 of Maratus speculifer. Lineage (NCBI taxonomy): Eukaryota > Metazoa > Arthropoda > Arachnida > Araneae > Salticidae > Maratus > Maratus speculifer. The sequence goes on along the minus strand of OZ025289.1, from coordinate 270,018,213 downwards.
TGTATCAAAAATAATGAAAATTTGAATTATTAAGAAAAATATTTGATTAAAAAAAATAGCCTGTGTTCATTTCACGCCTATAATCTATCTGTATGTAAAAATACAAAGACATCAATTCATCCGTTTTGAAGCCAATTTCATCCCAACTTCCGGACACACTTTTACTTTTATAATAATATATATAAGATTGTCTACACATCCTAAAAGAATGTACAATTCGGAATGAAGACAGTATTTAGCTTCCCTGTAATGAACTAGTCAAATCCCTATGTTTGATTCAGCTTTTCGTACATCAGGGATGTAGTGGAGAGCATACGCGGGTATACGCTATATATCTTCTTGTTTTTTTTTTTTTTTTTTTTAAGAAACACTATATACCTTCTGTTTCTGAAGAAAGCTATAGTATATACACTCTAGGGTATACTCTATGGCTTGAGCTTATACTCTCTACTTAAAGCGAGATAATTATTTATAAGAACGATACTGAAAAATGTATTCTGGTACTGGACAGATGGAGTGTTCAAACGTATGAAAATGTACGCATGAATAACTAAGCGTTCTAGTTGTTCTAAGCAGCCATTCTGCTTTCCAGTCGAAATGAAAAAAATACCTTTATCTACTGATTCTTTATTGCTTCCTACATTGCAAATACTTGGTAAAACTAGTCAGATGTGGTACTTCAAACTTTCTTCTATCTTACACATGTTAATAATTCCTGAAAAATGCAGCATCGCAGCACTACTGGTTGGGTTGTTTACACAAAAATGTAGTAAGCAACAACTGATGCCAACTTCTAACTGAGTCTGAAGTTTGATGAAAATCTGTGTATTAGTTTCTGAGATAGAGCTATTCAAAAATCTTCCAAAAACTCACAAAATGTTAGGTTATGCACACCAAAAAACTAATCAGGTTCAATTTTTATCAGGAGCTAACTAAATCTGAAGTTTGATGAAGATCCATGCTTTAGTTCTTGGGATACCACTATTGCAAAACCATGAAAAATCCAGCATAGCAACGCCATCTGTTTGGGATTCACATAAAAAATGAAAGAGTCCTAATCTTTATCATGAACTAACTAAATCTGAGGTGGAAAATACGTGCATTGTTTCTTAAGATATCGCTTTTACGATAATCATGAATGATGCAGCATGGCAGTGCCATCTGTTGAACGCTTTGCACCGAAAAATAGTAAACAAGGACTTATTAGATGTATAAGATAGAAGAAAGTTTTAAATTGCCATATCTGACTAATTTTATTTTTTTTTTTTTTTTACTGCTTAAGAAACAGAAAAGAGCTTCCGAGCTAAATTGCTCTCGTAAAAACCCAGAAAAGACAGTTAGGGATGATTCTCAGTTAGAGAAGCAAACATAATAAAGTATAGCAAAATATATAATCCACGGAAACAGCTCATACCCTACACGGCTCGATTTTTATACCCGTTTACGACCTCGGGTTCATTCTCTTTAAAATTTAAAATTTTATTAAATCATAACTAATTCAGTAAACCATAATTTAGTGAATAACATTTATTTTTTCTTTTAAAAATTATTTATTTCATTTTGTGTCATTTTAATGCTATTTTGATTAGAATAAGGAAAAACAAAAATATTGTTTTTTTACTTTAACATTAGAATGCTATTCTGAAAGAAAATTTTCAAATTTATGTAAGGCTCTGGCAGTGACGACCTATTCTTTCTTTGATCTTACTCAACGAGCGTTAATTTGAAGTTTACCAGCTCGTTAATCTTAATTTTTTTACGAATCATTATTGCTCTTGTATGAAATAGATTTTACTGATTCTTATGTTTTTTTTTCAACATGGACGTTTTTCATATATAAGTTCTGCTCTCCACATTTCATTAGTTATATAATTGAAATATTCTAAATTTGATACAAAGGAATTGATCAGTTTTCTCCAGTAAAATCATCGGCCCTTTAAGATATAACGTCAAATTTTTCCTTTATGCGGATTTTAATGCAAATGACAATCATGATTAATTGTTATGAATAATACATATATTATTGTTTAAGATATTTACATTTTATAGGAAATTGAAAAGTATTCTTCGATTTACTTGAATACAATTAATAGAAGGGAGCATTATCTGGTTTAATTTGGGATTATCAATTACCAAATGAAGTTTAAATATGCACTGTTTTTGGTGATAGCATTCTTCTAAGTGTTATTTAGCTTTCAAAGTTATGTAATTTTATTCTTTGATATAAATTTCGAAACAGAAATATCGAATTCGATGTACACAAAATCCTTTTCGTGTTATAGTAATGACTTTTTCAGTTTAGCAGACCAGATCGCTTTAAATTATCCTTATTTTGTCATTTTTTTCAACTTTCGAATTGCTGTTTAAGGAAATAACATATGTTATGGACATAAACATAAGGCAAGCAAAGTAATTATTCTCCATAGATGTAAAAAATAAGACTAAACAGGATTTATATATGGTTTCTAAAATAAGGTCATGTTTTCAAACTACATACTTATAATCTAAATATAATGGCCACATGGTTAAAGTTAATGTAAAGTATTTTGTATGCTGTTGCAGTTTCTTTTTCTTATGTAGCTTTTCCTATTTGTTAGTTGATATTGTTTAAGGATATTATGTTATGCATTAAATTGATTTTATTGATCCAACTATGAAAGCTTTCTTTGAAATTATGACAATTTTTATTTCTTTAAGAATTCTCATGAATTAAAATTGTGCTAATTTAATCGGATGTATTTTATTTTTAGTTTAGTTCTTTTTTTTTATTTGATTAACACTTTCACTACTGGCATTGTTGATCAAAATTATACTTAAAAAATTATAAGAGATTTAATTTAATTAAAAATTATTTTACAAATTTTATCCTTATTTTTAAAACATTTCAATAATTTGAAATCAAAGCATTATACGAAAGAATATTTGTATAGAAAATATTCATCCGGAATTTTTTAAATCAAAGTGAATCCTCTCGTACTGGCAAGAGTTATTATAATTCTTATGTAATTTAACACCAGATGTCCTTGTATTTTTTATTCTGTTAAGAAAACTAGAAATTTTGATTTAAACTTATTGTGATAGTTATAAAAATTTAAAATTTTGTTATAGAATTATTTTTAAACGTGTGTCCTTTTTCAATTTTTTTAAATAAAAAATTATTTATTGCATGGTTGTTAGCGGTGATGAGATGATTTTATTGGGAATATTATAAACAAGTATGTAAACTGAATAATGTTTTATTAAATGTTTAAATTTTGGTCTGAAAGAAACTAATAATTAGATTACTATATTTCTATTTGGTTTTTTATTAAATTGGTAGGCTACAATTAATATGATCTTGGTCATCCATATGATTATATTTAGTGAGGAAGCTCATAACTTACAAGAGGGTATAGAACTGATGTCAATAATTAATTACCTTTCAGACATATGAAAAAGTATTTATTTTAATGCTAAAAATGTATAAAAGTTTGACTGTAACAATACGTATGGATAACTTCTTTTTCTCCTCCTCTCGTATGGTACTTATGAAAGTCCTATTTTTAAACATGTAAATATAGAAAATACCGTTGTTTACAAATTAAAATGATTAAATATATGTTATAATAAATTATGTTAACTATATAAAAGTTTACCAATCTCTCTTCATACAAATATATATTGTAAATGATGGCATATTAGATTTAAAAAGTAAGATTTAGAATTATTTTGTATTTTGGTGTTAAAATATACCAAATAAATGATGGAGTGACTTTACATAAAAAATTGTGGCAATTAAATTGAAACTAAAATTTGTGTTTCTGTATACCAGTTGTTAACTGGTGTTTCATTCCACCGTTTGAACAGTGGTGTTTTCTTACACCTCTTTTGGTGACAACTTAGGTGCCAAAATTTTCGTGTGAAGACACACCGATAGTTTTAATGTGTAGTAATTTCTACAGTTTTCTTGTATCTATTTCTTCTTGTATCTTTTCTTGTATATGAATTATTTCTTCTTTTCTTGTATCCTGTTGCATACTTTCAGTATAGGGACAGTGATCCGAAAAAAAAAAAAGACGTACTTCGTTTCTGAAGTCCATCAAATTTTATTATTGGAAGTAAAAAAAAACATTATTTTTCTACGAAAAATGTTTTTATTTGATACCAAATTTATCTTTTGATAAATCGAAATATAAATTATCAAACATTTAATTTAAAAATAAAGATTATCCGTCATTTCTATGTAGGAAGTCCTTTAAGAATGAGATATTACTTTTAAAACCAATTTTAAACAATGTCACATTGTTTTCCTATTGCATACTTTCTGTATCAGGACAGTGATCCGAAAAAAGTGCCCGAACTCATTTCTACTGTGAATAGAGACATATCAATCAATTAAAAAATTTGTTTCTAAGAGATTAAAGATGCAAAAATAAACAATAGAAAAACAACAATGCGGCGAGTTATCGATTTTCAAAAATTTAAAGATTATAAAAGCTTTATGGTATTTTTCCTATGAATGTTTTACATCATTAAATATATTTGTAATATAGCAGAAATTTTTTATAGCACGAAACATATAACTGTAATATTTAATGCTTATTATATTGGATTTAATGGAATTGCAGATGAACAGAATTCCACAGTGCTTTTTATTTGGTAATATGATGTGAACTTAAAAATGAATGTAGATTTTCTAGATTTTGTAAAAAGAAGCAATTATAAAATTTTAAAATATATATATGCAAAGAGCAAGTTAATACATTGTTGTATCCACATTGTTTATTTTTAAATTTCAAATGTTTTTAATGTTTATTTTAATTTTTAAATGCCAGAGATGTGTTGAAAATTTAAAGTCAAGTTGCTCTTGTAAGGACAGATTTAACCATCCTTAAGCTAATAAAAAGATAACTGCTGGAGAATTGGAATTTTTACGCTGCTAAAAGTAAACTTCTTGCCGTAGTACTCACCGAGATTTGTTTTGTAGTGAATATTTAAATAAAATCATTTTCACGTTGTTTTATTTATATTTTTTATTATCTTCTCCTTTAAAGTTCGTATTAAAACATTTACGTAATCTATATTAATAAAAAATATTCCGCTCTTTGTTGTTTTGTCAGTATGTGATAGCTAGAAAAATCTATCCCACGTACAAGTCAGATTTTTTTTGTGTGTGTAGCTTAAGGTTTCTCTTAATGCACCTGAGATTCAGAATTTTCAGTTTTCGTTAATTACTTGAGATCATAATTAAAAATCACAACGAAATCTCATGAAAATACTCATGTATCTCCTTTCGAGAGGAAAAAACGCGCCAGCATAGTAGATGCGCTATTTATGTGTCGGAAGAAAATAAGACTCAAAAAGAAAGATTTTTGGGGGTTATTTTCTCACTATTTATTAACTTCCACGGTCAAAGTATTTTATAAAGTTAAAAACTAAGACTTATTCTGAAATATTCTACTGACATGCATCAAATGCAGCAACCAATTAAAAGATATATATCACTGTTTGCCCTTTAAAAAAAATTATAAAATGTTCGTCTTACCTTCTTAGTGCAACACTCCTCTATGGCACAAATTTAAAGTTAGCGACAAATCAAAACTATTTATAAAATATTTTTCTAATCCAGAGGTAAAAAAAAGAAAAAAAGAATTTTTGCGTTATCTAGTTAGTTGAAATGGGGTAAAAGGGAGCATGTTAATGAAAAATGGCAATACTCCGAAAAGAAAAGCCTAAGAAGAAAGTACGTGAAAGAAAAAAAAAAGGAAAGCGCTATTTTAATCAACTACGTGATTGTTTTTTAGAATTTGAATTTCGACCATTTAAAATACACCGGTGAATTCGGGTCATGTTTTGTCTCACGGAAATGATACTTTTCTACGCTACAAGTAACAAAACATCTGTATTTTAGTACAATCTTATTTTAAAACATCTCAATAGGCCACATTTACATCCCCTAATTTTTTTTCAAACATTCTGATGGGTAGAAATATTTCTATCAATATAAAATGTGGGAAAATGTCAATAAAATCAATAAAAACTCGAATGAATGCATAAATTGCAAAAAACAAATTTCGTTGAAAATAAATTAAGATTTAGCATATATTTTCAATGCAATATTGTCTTCGTTATTTTTTCATTTAAAAATACAAACTCATGCAAAATGGAATGAAAGGTTTAAAAAAATACAAATAAAAATATATAAAGATACAAATTTGAGATTAATGTATGGTTACATTGTTAAAAATCTGTAGCTTTTGCTGCATAGTCAATCGTCCTCTTTTGTAGAAAACAATTACTTGACTGTATTATGGAGCATACGCATTGGTCAGAAATGAGACTTTCTACAAAAGCAGCGGATTGGCTATGCAGCTAAAAATGCAGATTTTTAACAGTGTACTTATGATGAGCCCATACAACGATCGGCTGGTTAGCCAAGGATAAATAAAAGAGACAAATTTATCCATTTTAAAAATTCGTGTCATTAAAAAGCAATAAATCTTTTCATAGATATGCCTGTCAGAAGGCAATTATCATCATTCAAGAATTGAGAGGATCGCGCTATTCTTACCCTTCCTATGATTTTCACTGAATATCATAAATTGCACTAGAAATCTAATTTGGTGTTGCTTGCGAGAGAAAAATTATCTGCACAAAGGACATGGGATCGTCCTCCGCGAGGGTCTTTCTGAAGAAAGATAACCACCAGGAATCCAAAGAATCTGATTAACTATATTAGCAAGAACATGATCTGGTTCTAATTTCTTTATAGCTTGTAGCAGTTCACTCTCACTAAGCTGATCAAAAGTGAGGTTGAATTATATAAATATATGTTATGTCAAATTATATCTATAAGAATGTCTGCATAAGATAATGGGGGAGGGAGACTATTGTTGGATTTGAATTGCTTAGATAAATTTGATAATAAACAAACTATCTTAAAGATAATACAAGGACCGCTAAGTCTTACAATGAGAAACACCTCAGTATTTTGTCGAAAAATAATTTATTGTTCACAAATGCGGGTATTCTAATAAGTATGAATTTCGTATCTATCGAAGCGAAGGAATGAGTCTAGAAAATTTTAAAAGTAGAAATTGTGAATTAGGAAGAAAATTGGGGCAAAATATTGGCTGAGTCAAAAAAGAAATAAAGCTCCATTAATATGATTGATAACTTTTTCAATTCGAAGCGAACTTAAAATGTTGTTACATGAAAATTTCGAAGGTATTTACATAAACTCGTCTGCAGATTTCAATGTTTATACTGAGTGTTAAAAGGAGAAAATATTTCAGACTGATAAAACAAAAGAAAATGTTGATATTCTTCGATCCAGAACACTGCAATAAAAGATTATTAATAATCTAAATTTAACAAAATAATGTAAACGTTTTATTTTTGAACATAATTGTTACAAACACAACATTTAATCCATTTTTAATTTTACATTTATATCTCAGAAACATAACATCATTGAATATCTCTTCTAACTAGATAAACAGTCATACGAAAAATACAGAAAAAGCTCGTTACATGGAAATATTTTTTATGCGTATATTTTTCATTTTTTAATTTTCACAACATGCTTAAAAAATCATAACAAAATACATCATTCTGAAAGACAATGTTTAACACTGATATGTACAACAGCTCATATACATGATAAAAATGAAGACATTAATATTTTCAATAAACATCAAATTTTGCATTTATTGAGTTGCAAAAATATATCAGAAAAGAAGCAGCTTTTGCTTACCATCATTTTAATCTGATTACCAAAAAACATAAAAATTGAATAACAATACCAAAGAACAACAACAAAACTCTGAATCTTGAATTTACTTAGCTGCTATACCTTTTCAGTTTTATTTTACAAATTGAATAACACCAGAAACTTCCCCCCTAATAAAGTAAAATAAAGAATAGTAACCATATTGAATGGCGAAACATTTTATTAAATAATTTTTCTGATTAAAATTATTTCTTATTTGAATTTTAAGAAACACAAAGAATAGTAGCTACACACTTAGATATTATTATTTTATTTAATTTTTTTTAATTTAAATTTTAAACAATAATTTTACGGAAAATCTGTTAATTATTAATAGCTTTAAATTACAATTTTAAAGTTATAAAACAGCTCTACTTTATAATCAAATTTTAAGAATATTAAATCAAAGTGGATATCGAGGTATTACATTTGACAGTTATTTTGTTTTAATACTAAGTTTTAATGTAATTAATTTAAATATTATCAGCAAAATTATCGGTTTCAATTTAGTACGTTATCATATTATATATGTTTTTTAAAGTTTTGGATTTCTAGCATTTACAGTAGTTTTAGTAAAACTGGATGACAAAATTTTATAGTATGTACATTAAAAACAATGAAAAAGATCAAGAAAAGTACAAAAAACAAAAATAGTTGGTATAAATATTTCTACACATAATCTATACATTTGTGTCCAAGAATCATTCTTACAATAATCACAGATTCACTGTACTGTGAGATACATAAACATTTTCACATACCTTTTCTCAACTATACATATAATGCAAATTTCCTTTAATACAATTGTATTTTACATATAATTAACAATGTCATAAGTTTCAATGCTCCTTATTTGAAAAACGTTAAAATACAAATATGACAATGAAATAAAAGAGGAAAATTCACAGTAATGTCTAAAATCGTATTAAGAAAATACAAATGGTTCATTTTAAGGTTTTATTTATGTAAAAAATTATTTGTCTTTTGTTAATGACAGTTTTGTTTAATTTTCATTAACTGTTTAAAAATGAGTATTAAAGATGTAACAAAATATATATGTCTTAAAACAATTATAGAAAGTACGGTACTTACATTTTTGGAATGATTTCAGGAGTGGAATGCAACGCTGAGCGTTTTGTTGGACACTATAAATATAATATTTGCATGGGCTCCTGCAAGACGAAATATAGGGATGGATAATATTTCAAAACACTCATTGTAATAAAAATCCTTTAAATTTGCGGCAAAATCTGCTAACAGCAATGCTACCAGCAGGTTTTTCTGTAAATTTAACGGACTTTTTTTTACAGTGTATAAACTGCTGGTTCAGAATAAGTAATGCAGAAATAATAAAAATAATAGTATGTAGTTTTATCATGCATCTTTTTTTGCCACGGCGCCGGCGGCTTATATCCCCACAGCATCTCGTTGAAGAAGGTTTTTAAACATGTGGACGCAAGACAAACCCAATTAAAAGTTTGTGTTGCCCAGGACATTCGAAGAATGAGCTCTTCCAAACGAAATATTGTTGGTACATTTTCATTTTGGGATTATTTATTCATTTGTTTCAAATTACTTTGACTCAGTAATTTTTGTCATCTGGTTTATAAAATTATGAGAGAGGAAAGAATAAATAAATAATAAATTTCCAAAATTTTGTGAGGGTACAATGGCCCTCCTCTGCTGTTCCTTGTATCTCCCTTGGATGTTGCAATACATTACCAAAAGATAATTGATAAGTGAGGTCGTCCCATTTTACAGGTTTCAAATCATATGTTTTTCTTTGAAGCACCATTCATTCATCCCGAAAGAGAGAGTTTTTCACAACACCGTGATATAACTGAAAGCCTGTTATGAAAGTGTTCCTTCTTCAAACGTTTCCGGGACAACTTCAAAGAAGGCTTTCTGCTTGTGCTTGCCTCGCAACGGCTTCACCCCAGTTTTGTTTGTCATTTGGTGCCGTTTCACCATTCTTCCAGTTGTCACGTCTTTCTAAAACGAAAGAATCATCTTAAGAACATATAAAGCATTGAAAATATTGATGTTTTGAAAGCTATCTCACGTTCTAATTATAATAATAGACATTGTAAAAATTACCGTAAAATAAAAAACAAAACAGGGCCCGTTTGTTTTCTTTGTTCATCTTTGACCTCGTGCCCTTACGGACACGGTTCTCCTTCAGCTGATGACGAGCCGTAGTTCATGTTTGACTTTGTGCACTTTTGGACACGTATCTCTTTTATCTGATGATGAGCTGTATTATTTTTGCTCGAAACGCGTCCTGGTTTATTTTTTATTTATGGTGATTTTTACAAAGTCTAATAATATAATTATTAATTATCGCCAATGTATTCGGCATTTTTTCGCTATCTTAAGTTTTATTTACCAAGTTGTTGCTAATTGATCATATTTCTGATTCAAACATTTATCAAAAACTTTTGAATAATAGAATTCGCTTTATTTCATCTGTCATTAAATATGTCGAATGTTACAATTCGTAAATAGCATTCGATTTCTGGATAAAGTAATTCTCCCAATCGTCAAGACAGGATGACCATTTACTACTGGTTAGGTCCTAAAAAAAGTCAAATGCTCAAATGATATTTTCTGTTAAAAACACTATTCGTCTTCAACCGCGTACATGCTATCTAACTAAGATTTCTTTTAAAAAGAAGAATTTAAAAAATAATAATCATGGTTTACCTGATAACTGCATTTCCCTTTTAACTTCAACCCATTTTATAACTCGACATCTTAAATTGTAACACATATTTTGAAAACCTTTATTTAAAAGTTTTGGAAGGCGTGTTAGTTTTACCTTAGATGACGTGAAAAATAACTGTAGAAGCGCAGTTTTATTTATTTTATTTTTTTTAGTTGAGGAAGGGTCACAGGAGATGGAATGAAATAGAGTATTTTAGGCTAAAGCTCATTGTCTTTTATTTATTTATTTACTCTCCCTAGAATTATTAAATGTCTTATTCGAATCAATGCTATAAATATCTACATTAATATGTGAGAAAACTAATAATTTTAGGATCGCATGTAAGCCTACAAAATCATTAAAATAAAAATTTCAGGGAAAAAGTTGATTTCTGTGATGTATGGGGTTAAGTAATGTATAAGAGTTTACAATATTATTCTAATTTTGGCAATGTATAGTTTAAATATAGAAATTGATGTTAATATTTCGAGTACGATATGTATTAGAATTGAATTATATTGCGATCTGTCTGATAATTGGTAACATAAAAATTAGAAATTATTTCTTTTTTCAATGCAATAAATGCATTTCAGTTAAAAACTTTCAAGATCTTTTAAAAAAACTTTTGTAGTGAAATACAAAATAAGCAAACTATTTTCTTTTGAAGTCAAATGGAATAAAGTTTTGAAGGTTAAAAATGAAATGTTTTTGCATTAATTGTTGTGTCTTTTGATAAAAGTAATCAAAATGTAAATTAATATTTTTATATAATTAAGAAAATTTACTGTGCGTAATTATGTCGGACATTACAGTCCAAACCGTGCTCACAAGCGAGAAACATCTATGACATTCGGCTAGGGTTGTCGAAAATCTTTCTTAAAAAAAAAAAAAAAAAATCCGCCAAAAATGTGAATATAATATTGTGATTTTTTTAAATCAAATTCGTAGGTTCTTGAAGAAATTTTTATACTTTTTTCGATATTTTAGACTTATTACTGACTAACTTATATTTTTAAATGCTCTTCTTAAAAATATATTCATTGTCATTAGTCCGATAAGTGGTTCTGAAAAGTGCATTTTCCGAAAGTTATGCTGCTGTAAAATAAAAAAAAAATATTTTTTTTTGTCAGAAAAATTTTCTTGACATTTAATCTTCCTAATATAGGGATTTAAAATAACCCGGTTTCATTGATAGGGTCGAGCAATATCAAAAGTGGTTCCTTTGTTAGTAAGTATTCATTACAGTTCTCAAAATATATTTTTCTGCCATAACGGAACGACAGATTTATTTCATAGATTAACTTTAAGATAACGAACTCGGCTTTTTGTGCCTGTGATCAATAGAGAAACATAACTGCTTTGGAATGCGACCTTACCTGAAACTGTGTGCAGCGACTGAACAGAAGCTCTTCCTTTACTCAAATATGTGAGAGACTGTGTGAGAAGTGAGTGTTGAGTATTGTGCCCGGCTTCTTTTTCTCTCAAACGGTCAAACAATTTACGAACTTCTGCTTTAACCTGAAAATGCAAAAACATATCAACATGTTTTTATTAAGGTTAATAAATAATGCTTTTAAGATATAAATTTACTTATTTATGATATTTTGTAAAATTGCTTACAACGGCAAAGAGTTGTTTTTATAATTTTAGTGACATAAGAACCACGAAAATCAAAGAAATAACTACTATGTCAAAGAATAGAGAATATTTCCTTTCTAATGATGTCAAATGCATGAATTTTGCACACATTCTCTTTGGAACAATATTTCGGTAAATTTTCTTTTTTCTACTAAATATTACTGAATTGGGCAATTCTAACATGAACTGCACTTAATTAGAGGCAAATGATACGGATTTGCAAGAAGTTCAACAACAATAAGAATTGTTCAAAGTTTCAACTTCAAAGGAAACTGTGGTTCTATGTATACGTATCAACCGAATTATTTAACAAGATAAATCTACAGGATATTTTAAATATTATTAAACCTGTGCAGTTTTTGGAAGTTCAAAATTTTGTAGTAAAAACGGAATTTGTGAAAAAGGCTGTTTCTGCCATTTATGGCCGCAACGTTATAAATTTCAATTTTATAATATAGATTTGTTTTTATCTCAAAACACATAACATTTGACTTGGATTATTTTAATATGTATTTTCCGATCGCTTGTTAGTTGTCAGTAATAATCAGTAATAGTCTGTCAAATAAAACAGGAATTGACAGTTGTATTATTGCTGTTGTCAAAGACATAGCACATATATTCTAATGCGATATGTATTAGAATTTAAATAAGATGTTCATTCTAACGGAAACACTTTGTGGTTTTTCACATTTTAGAGTATATTCAAGAAATTATTTACATTTTATTAACATTTATAACATATTTATGTTCAAATATAAGTTTTGAACGTTTGTCTCATTTCATAATTATTAATATTACTAAATTACCGTATTTACTCGTGTATACTGCAAACGCATATGTAATGCGTACTTTACAAAGAAAAATGACGATTTTTAAAACCTCGTATATAACACGCACCGTAAATTTGACATGCAAGTGAAAAATTACCAAATGAATTTCAGTAAAGAAAGTCGAAACAAACATCACATCAGGCCAGAAAACGAGGCGAAAATACATATTTAGACCTCGGGTATGATAGCAATGAAAGTTGCTAATTAGTGTTTAAATGATGGTAGTAGCTTTATTGTATAAAAAGGTGCAAGGAGTGAAAATAAGATACAATAAAACTTCAATTACATAAGATTTTTCAAGTGATTATGCCTCCTTTGATTACATTTCTTGATTCATATGCATATCATGTGATTACATCCAGCAGTAAAAAATTATTCCGTGTATAACGCGCACCTAGGCTTTTTGCCCTAATTTTCTGAAAAGGTGCGCGTTATACGCGAGTAATTACGGTAATTATCTCTAAATTATTCATATCACTAAATTTGTCTATTTAAATGGCTGCCATTCACAAACTGAATCCCTTAGTGACTTGGCAAATTGTCATGTTTGATGCGAAAGGTCACCTTCACGAAATAAATTGTTTTATAAATTCTAAAAATACCACTTCTAGCCGAGGCCAAGTACTTATCATACTGCCCTCGTATTTTCTAAGAATCAAGTAGAAATTTCACTAAATATTATGTAATCGAAAAACCGCATAATTAAGCGTTAATTCAATAGGAAATGCATTTAAGATAATTTTTTGGTTTATACATCTTAAGAAATGTAATACTCTCTGCAGTTGTTCCTAAATTGTTACGTAAAATATGTATTTAAAATACCTTTGTATGCTATATTTATTTGTTGATGAATCCTTAACTAACTAAATTGAAATTAAAATAATATAAAAAATAGAAGCCGATTAAAATTTCAATATATAGGTTGATTAATATAATAAAAAACTTCGTTTAAATCTGTATTTTTTTTTAATCAGTGCTCTTCTCTAAATAAAATTTATATAGAAAAAATGCATGTAATTTTCAAATATTTATTGGAATGGAATATAAAATTCTGATTTTATTAAAATAAAAAAAAAGTATTTAGAAAATTTGAAGAAATAAGAATAATAAAATAAAAATTTTCTGAAATTTAACATTAGCAGCTTTTTCTGCTTTAACTTTTTAAGATAACATAATTTCGAATATAATAGTATTTGAAGAGTAAAGGCTGCAGAACAAGTATTTGTTTAATTCATCAAAAAATTAAAGTTTTACCAACCAGTTTTATTTTTATTTATTTATTTATTTATTTTATTTTATTTTATTTTATTTTATTTTATTTTATTTTATTTTTTGCCAAGAACGGTTTTAATTTTAATCTTATTTTATTTATTTATTTTTTTACTCATACATTTTATGTTGGGTTTTTTTCTTAGTATTATTTTTTTATGTTACAGTTTTTGTCACGATGTAAGACAAAAAGTCCGAGTATTCCATAGAAAAATGTAATCGTAATTTTAAAGGAAAGCATATATAACTACTCACCTCACCATTCAAGAAACAGTAAAGGAACGCTACAAAAGAACCCTGAAAAAGAAATTATAAGAAGAATGTTAGATTGTTTACATTGGAAATGATGCGAGATAAAATACACAATATGAACTTTAAAAAGCTCACCGTTTCATCCAAAAAGCGACGAAAATAATAAAATTTGATTTTAAATTTTAAAAATCCCTGTCGGCTGGGCCTATAGACGGAGGTAGATTTCGAAGATTGCTCATTTCAACAAATATAGATATATATATACATATATATATACACTATATTGCCATTGATTATGGGACACTTGCGATTTTAGACATTTTACTAAATATCTAGAAAAATACATGAGGAATCATCTCGAAACTCTTAGTGTATAAATATAATAGTATACGTCATACATCTCCGTGAAGATTTTTTACCGAAACTCCATAGGGGACCATCAACAAATTAAAAAAGAATGAATATCTTTTGAATATCCCTGTCAAAACTAATGTAGCAAAAGCGCTCAAACTCTAGATTATGATTGAATGCCTTATTGTAATACACTGTGTTCATTTTTATGCAAATAGCATGCACACTCGCAGAGTAATTAAGGTTTTTATAAAAATGGTCCCAAATTTTTCCAAGTTTTTCTATTATAATTTTCAGAGTTCTTAATTTAAAATAATATTTTTTTCAGAAAATATGACAAACAACATTGCACACAGTACCCTGTAATCAGAATTAAAAAATAATAAAAATTGTATGAAAAATGAGTAGGTTTAATATATAATTTTTTACTGCGCATGCGTCAAAGATATCAAAATTTCATTTGCATATTATGTTAGCTAAATGTATAGAGCAACTTTTGTAAAAGTCTCAAAATCATAGCTTGAAAATTCTAAAAGTAATCGTCTATAGAAAAAGGACAAAATCCGTTGTTTCCAAAATGAAGCAAAAAAATGAGGGATTTTATCCAAATGCAGTAGTACATCTCATATTGTGTATTCTATATTGACACTAATCAATGAATATATGGATACAATCCCTCTTGTTTTTGCTTCATTTTGAGAATAACGGATTTTCGACTTATTAAATTGACGATTATTGTCAGAATTTTCAAGTTATGATTTTGTGACTTTCACAAAAGTTGCTCTATACATTTATCTAACATAATATGCAAATGAAATTTTGATATCGTTGACGCATGCGCAGTAAAAAATTATTTAGTAAACCATCTCATTTTTTATACAATTTTCATTATTTTTTAATTCTGATTACAGGGTACTGTGTGCAATGTTGTTTGTCATATTTTCTGAAAAAAATAATATTTTATATTAAGAACTCTGAAAATTATAAGGAAAAAACTTGGAAAAATTTGGGATCATTTTTATAAAAACCTTAATTACTCTGCGAGTATGCATGCTATTTGCATAAAAATGAACAAGGCTTATTACAATAAGGCATTCAATCACAATCTAGAGTTTGAGCGCTTTTGCTACATTAGTTTTGACAGGGTTATTCAAAAGATATTCATTCTTTTTTAATTTGTTGACGGTCCCCTTTGGAGTTTCGGGAAAAAATCTTCACGGAGATGTATGACTTATACTATTATATTTATACACTAAGAGTTTCGAGATGATTCCTCATGTATTTTTCTAGATATTTAGTAAAATGTCTAAAATCGCAAGTGTCCCATAATCAATGGCAATATAGTGTATATATGATTAGAGAAAAACCCAGTTTAATAACTTCATTTGGCCGTTTATGAAAAATTTTTAATTTCATTTTTCTGCAAAAACTGGTTTTATCAGAATCATCTTAAGAAAAATTCAGCTCAAATGCCCATTCTGACAACATATTTTGAAATAAATTCTGAATGTATTAAAAAATCGACCAAAACAGTACATTATACAGTTCCTAAATAACAAAAAACTGTCAGTTGAATGCATTTGAGAAAAAAATTGAATTTAAAAATGAGTCAAAATAACCGATTTGTTGTATGAATACATTCTTAATTCTTTAATCATGATTGATTCGGAAAATTTTGTGCGAAATGCTCTTTTTGACAGCATTTTTAAAAATATATTCTATCTTTATCAAAAAACTGGCCAATGCGCCAGAGTATATAGTTCCTAAATAAGAGGATCTGTAAATTGGATGCGTTTGAGAGCGAAAATGGATTTTAAAACGAGTCATAAAAACCCAATTTGCTATGTGAAAACTTCCTTAAATTTTCAAATCACTAAGACTTCGGGAAATTCTGTTCAAAATACCCTTTTTGGTAGCCTTTTTCGAAATATATTCTGACTTTATCAAAAAACCGATCAATGCATCACATTATATAGTTCCTAAAAAAGAGGATCTGTAAATTCAAATGCGTTTGAGCACAAAAATGGCTTTAAAAACGAGTCAGAAAAAAATGCAATTTCTTATTTGAACACTTCCTTAAATTTTCAGTCACGATGATTTAGGAAAATTCTGTTCAAAATACCCTTTTTGGTAGCCTTTTTAAAAAAAATATATTCCGTCTTTATCAAAAAACTGACCAATGCATCACATTATATAGTTCCTAAATAAGAGGATCTGTAAATTGGATGCGTTTGAGAACAAAAATGGATTTAGAAACGAGTCAGAAAAAAATGCAATTTCTTATTTGAATACTTCCTTAAATTTTCAGTCCCGATGAATTCTGTTCAAAATACCCTTTTTGGTAGCCTTTTTTGAAATATATTCTGTCTTTATCAGAAAATTGACCAATGCGTCACTTTATACAGTTTCTAAATAAGAGGATCTACCATTTGGATGCGTTTAAAATCAAAAATGAATTTAAAAAAGAGTCAGAATATAAGCAGTTTGGATTTGATGTTTTTTCTCCAACTCCTATTTTTGTTTAATTTCTTTTTGCTATACGAATTAGTCCTATGAAAAACTTGTCATTATAAAAGTTGTAGATATTTTTGAGAAGATGTAAAATAAATTTAATCAGATTTGATATCTAAAAATTGACGGAGTTATGGACTTTTCTCTTTTTTCATCGCCCTTTTTCTTTTCGTTTTTAATTTTTTTCATCTGTAAAAGTTGGTCCTATCAAAAACTTGTAAATACAAAAGTTTTAGATAATTTTAAGAACTTTTACAAAAAATTTAGTTGGACTTGATATCTTGAAAATTGACGAAGTTATGAATTTTTTTCTCTCTAAAACCCTGTTTTTTTTCGCCCCTTGAGCCCATTTCTAAATTTATCAAAAATCTGTCATGCATAAACTTTTGGCCCATTTTTAAGAAGCAATATAAACTTTAAACCGATTCGATATCTACTTTAATTAAGAAGTTATGGCGTTTTTTCGGTTTTCACAAAAACGCCCCCTATTCCGCCCCCCTTGGTCCGATTTTGCCCATTAACGAAATTAGCTGAGATTTCATTCTCTTTGATTTTATGTACCAGTTTGGTGGTGATTGGTGAAGAATTATAGAAGTTATCGTGTCCATAAAAAAGTGATATATATATATATATATATATATATATATATATATATATAGATAGATAGATAGATAGATAGATAGATAGATAGATAGATAGATAGATAGATAGATAGGTAGGTAGATAGATAGATAGATAGATAAACTGGTGCGATTGCAATAGGTAGTATTTCATACGAAATCTACCTAAATATTACATTTTGTTTAAAAACTTGTAGTGTTGGCCTGTATTTTTTCACGGAGAATTAAAGGATATTTAAAAAATCAATTGATTTTGAAAGCTTATATTCTGTATTTTGTGATCAAATTAAGAGTTATATTTCGTCTTATAATTTAATTTTGAAGTGATACATTTTCATGCATATAATACTGCTCGGTGCAAAATGCAGGGGCGTTCAAAGAGAAAACTACAGCAGGAGCAACATTTTAATTTGGCGAACTCTTACCGAATTTTTTTTTTTTTTTATAGAAGGCGAAAAAATGATGCTGATGCTATAAATTTGGCGCCTCCAAATTTCGCGCGCCTGGGGTGACCGCCCTCTTTGCCCCCTCCCCCCTTTTCACGGCGCTGGCAAAGTGTAGTTCAATGTGTAATGTCGGATAGAACTCCGTAGCCGAGGAATAACTTTCCCTGCAATACAGAATATTTATTGATTAAATAAAGCCTAAAAAGGTTTTGAAGAAGATTTTAGTTGTCAACCTTGTCAATTGATATAAATGATGCTAGATAGCTGTATATTGACGATGACTTATAAGCAGGCTTTCATGTCTAACACATAAGTCAGATGTATGTTGTTCAAAATAATAATAATAATAATAATATCTTTACTTGAAAGACAACACAACCAGGATCAACACACAAGCTTTATCCCGATACTGGAAAGATGTGTAAATTTATATGGCGTTGATTAAAACCGCTGCAAACATTATACAGTCCATGTGTACGCTTCCTAGTGTTTTATCTAACCAAGCTATTGTAAGTCGAAAAATCGCTAGAAATAAAATACATTGTATTTAGACTAAAGTGGTAGTTTGAATTTTTAGGCATATCATTCGCCTTTTGTTTGTTATAGCAACCTAATAAATTTTATTAAATACACATCATCAGATAAGAAATGATTTATGAAGCTGTTTATATCCAATGGCCAATGATATTTTTTTTTGAGTGAGTTATGAGAGTTTTAACGATATTTAAACATATAAGAGCATATCATACGTGATCATCAATTGCGTCAGATACATGCAAGCCGTGTGGCAGATAAGCTTTCTGCGACAAGCTGCATTAAGAGCAAAATGTTTGTGCAATGTGATATTTTTAACAGTCAAAATAAATGACGGATTGTAACCAATTTTAAACAAATCGGAAATTTTCTTCGAAAAAGGGCAAATTAGAAGCTTTCGTACTATAACAGTTTTATAAATATAGACGAACAGACCATCAAACAAACCAGACTACGACTATAGGTGATACATACTTATATAATAACAAAAGCAACTAAAAAGGGACTGAAAAATTAAAAACTCATAAACCAGGTATTATATATTTTTTTATATGTAATGCTTTTATCCATACTTGCGTAATGATTTAATCTGTTAAATTGCATGCGAAAATAAAGCTAGAAAACCTAATTTATTAAATCAGCAATAGAAGAATTATTTACATTTTAAATAAATAAATTCTACATTGCTTTCATGACGATTTGCAGCTGTCTTTACGATTTGTAGTTGTCTTTACGATTTGTAATTGTCTTTACGATTTGTAGTTGTCTTTACGATTTGACGAAGTTAAGTTGCTGGAATTTATAGCAAATTATAAACGAGAAATTATGTTTATTTTTCATATGTAATGATTTTATCAGTACTTATGTAATATTTTTATCTGCTAAACTGCATCTAAAAAAAAGCAGAATCCTAAATTTATTAAATCAGCAGAAGAAAAATTATTTATTATATTTATAGTACTTTTTTATAAATAAATTCTACGTTGCTTTCATTACGATTTGTTAATTGATTTCGAGGTTAAATTGTTTCAATTTAAAGCATGAACAACCGATTTAAAAATTACAATTAGATAAATTTATTGGACGAGGGGACTGAATTATTGAACACATATGTTTAATTATATGAAAATAATTATAATTTAATATGTATACATACGTATCTAATTTTTCTTCATGCTAAAGGTTGAAGGTGAGGTGATTCTTATTCTTAGTATTAAAAAAATACTAAACTGTGTTCATAAAAATAATTTAGAGAAACATTTCCAAAAACATATGTTATTATGCTCTCAAAATATGATTACCTAACTAAATAAAGAGCTATTTAGTTTAATTAAAAAAATTAGTCTTCTTGAAACTTTTAACAGAACATTGGTATAAAAAATCTTTAGTAATAAAAACTTTAGTATTGAAACTATTTAATTTTACTGTCATTAAAACTTTCTTATTTACTTATAACATTACTTTTTTGCAAAAAACAGCTAATTTATATCAGCAACGTTTTACAACTAAAGGAAGAAGGTTTCTGTAAGACGCTGTTGCCTTTCTGCGAGAATGTCGCTGTGACGTCGCGTTCCTGCCACAAAGCGTGCAAGACATTTTTTGACTATTAAATATTTAGATAAAAAAATAATCATTATCAAATTCATAAATATTGATTATAAACATATGTCATGTTTATTTTAAATATCAAGCATCTTAAATAAAGAAAGATTATTATACATTTAGACGAAATTGATCTGAATAACAATGACATTTAGAATGAGTTATAGAGATAAACACGAATGTACATTTTAAAAAGTTTATTACTATTGCAACAGATCTCGTTAACAGTTGTAAAATTGAACAATTTCCTTTATTATTGTTACTGTTATGACGAAATTAGTAGAGAAAATTTGAAATATTTTGCATTTTTTTTAATTTAGTGAAGAAGTAATTTTATAACCTTTAAGAAAAAGAAACCGGATCGTATTATTTGAATAAATGAGTAGATAATAGAGAATGTGTTTTCTTTAGAATATTAATTATGTTTTCATAAAAGTTAATTTTTTCATCCAATAAACTACAAAAAGAAACAACTATAATATAAAAATACCTTTAAAAAAGACTGTAAAGAGGAAGTAAACACATATTCCAATTACTCTACGCATTTTTGACTTAATCTTACTTCTGTCGTGCTTGTTCATTTAAGGGATAGTTAAAATCTCATTTAAGGTAAGCTTTTTTCGTTAATTCTCCAATTTCCTCCTTAAAAACGTAAAATTTGGGACTCATTTTTAAACGTAAATGCAAATAGTTAGTAGAGCTGACTACTGAATAAATTTGGACTCGAATGGGATCTACAATGTTTTTATAAATTAACTAATTATCGATTTATAAACAATTCTTGTCACGTGACGAAAAGGTTTTCCTCTTTCTTGTGTTTTTGCATTGGGATTTCGATTCAAAACTGCCAATTTGATAATTCGATAAAACTTCCATGAGTAAAATGATAACAAAAATATAAATTTTATGAATAACTTTTTATGATGCTGTTTTTATTATAGAATATAAAAGAATGTACCAATCTAACATAAAAATTCACAAATCGTCTTTAATCGAAAACTGCATCTTTAACAAAGTATAGGAAAACAACTGACTGTGAAGCCTGTAATCTATCAATTATAAATGGATAACATGCACTTTTTCCAATACAAAACAAAATATTTATGATTCAAAATTCTCTGAATTTCGTGAAACTCCATCATTTTCAAGCATTTTATACAGGGCGATCCAAAAGTCAGGACGAAATTTTAAAAAGGAATAATTCGAAAACGAATCAAGATAGAGAGATACGGTTTGCACTAAACGGATGCAAAAAAAATTGGGTTTGCTTTTGCAACAATCAAAAGTGACAGTCTGGTGGGGCTTCACTGATTTCATAATTGGTTCATTTTTTTCGAGGAAGTCGGGTTTTACACTCTGTGACTTTTGACTATGGATATTCTTGAAGTAAGAAATATACTACAACCAACCGCCATCACCAGCAGCACTGAAAGATACCATCCGCCAAAATGTGTCTCCCATAACGAAACAAATGTTACTAAACGCTGTGAACAGTGTGGTGTCTCGTCTCAGAGCTGTACTTCTGATTGATGGACATCACATTGAACATTTACTGCAGTACTGATTAATTGTAACTAAGCCGACTTGTAAGTTGTCAACATTTTTTATTCATAAATCCCCTTTTGGTGCAATAAAACACTATAGCCCCCTCTGTTGGTCGCCAACAGTACTATTGTTTTTCGTAACCACACAAATCCCGGTTTCTTTTGCATCCGTTTGGTGCCAAACGTATCTTTGTATTTTGATTAGTTTTTGAATTATCCGTTTTCAATGTTCGTCCTGACTTTTGGATCACCCGTTATTTTGGAAGGAGAACATTTTATTAGATTTTGTTCCGTTTTTCTAAATTCGTTTTTGCTGAATTTCTAATCACCCATAATTTTACGAAGGTGCTCACCGAATGATCTTCTTTTTTGAGACCATTAATTGTAAAGTCAATATTTTTCAATGTATCAACAGATCGATTTCTGTTTACTTTAATAAATGCTTAAAAAATTATTGTAAATTCAGTTACATAAAACATTTGCATCATAATGTCGTTAAATAACTTCATATCCAAGAAAGCACGTTGTATATCCAAAACGCAATATGTAATAGAAACAAAATATGCTATATCAATCTTATTTGTACAGTCATTAATTTGTATAATATTAGCAAAAGAAAAAGAAAGAATTAAAGTATTTACATCTTGACAATCATACATCAGTTTTGTAAAATATCTTATTTTAATTGCCAATATTTCTAATCGATAACAATGTTTCTATTACATTTCCTCTGCAACTAATTTGAAACATATAAAGCTAATATCCCCGTTTTTTGAAAATTACGAAAGCTTAGAAGGAAAAAACTTCCACCAGTATTGGCATTTTATTAAAATTATTTACGATAAGCATACTATTAGTAAAATATGATAGGTTATGCACCAATACAGAAATATTGGTGTGCTATTAGACTGCTATTATAATTTGTTCGATAACATGTAATGTCGCATAAAATTTGAAGCAAGGCCGTAGCTAAGGGTATGCTATGGGAGGCTCAGCCCCTCCTCCCCATAAACATTTTTGAGCCCCCTACTGGAAAAGATACCAAGGTCACTAAATCAATTTATGTTCCGAAAATCCAAATGAAATTCCATTCAAAAACCTAATTTAGCTTTGTGGCCCTTTCGCAGTTTTGCAGGAATACTAAATTGTAATTAAAATGAGTGTTTCAACACTCGCTCATCTTATTCGCAGATAGGGAGGTAACATGTTGTTTAATATTGCCTTAGTTATGCACTCGAATTTTTCCTCATCCTATTTTTTTAGCATAAAATGAAGTTATTACAATAGTTTAAATAAGAAAATTGTACCTATTTGTGAATATGCACAAATTTATCTTCCTGTGTCAGAGAGAGAAAGAAAAAAAAATATGACCATCCCCCTACTTTTTATTGACACCCACCCCCTGCTATTCATTTCTAGCTACGGCCCTGATTTGAAGTTTCATTAATTTAACAGTATCAATATGAATATTTTAGGATGAATCAAATGAAAATGGAACTGAAGCTAAAGAACGAATTGACATGGTTTATTTGTAAAGTAATCTTCAAAGTTGGGGAATAACTTTTCAAGCAGAATCATTACCTAAAAGACCTTTACTAAAATTCAAATCAGTTTCAAACATGACTTCGCTGTTTAAATAAAAATGGCGACACTTCTATGTTTTTTTTTTCTGAGGGCCAAAGATATGGCGTCGAGATGACAATACGATTACGTGATCAGTATTTGACCTTAACCAGGTATGTTTATCCTCATTTATGGATTACTGCCTTTGAAGAAACGTTTGTGACAGATCTGTACACGAATCAATGACAGTTCATGGCCTTCGTACAACTGCCTTCATTTGCCGAACTAAACAAACTTCAACTTTTTCTGTTTATTAAAAATAAGTAATAACACTAGATTGCCTTTTATTATTTACTTGCAAGCAAACGCACATTAACAGCGACTGACTGTCTGAAGGACGATACTGTTGGCCGACCACCTGCGTATATCACGTACTTCCCGTAAGACATGGTGACGTCACTGTGACGTCGTTTTGAAGTCACATTGTGACTTTATGACCATTGATCGTCGATGTGACGTCACGTGACTTCGGCGTGAAGTCATAGTGACTAAAATGTGAAGTCGTTATGGCCGTTTTATGACGTCACATTGTGACCACTTTGTGAAGTCATGGTGTGACTAATTTGTGAAAAATGTGTCATTTGTGACTACATTGACACTGACATTGTGACGAAACTGTGTCAAAAGTGACGATATTTAAATTGCCAGAAACATGTTTTTTAAAGTAAATTACATGTTTTGAAGAATTTTTGTAATTTTCTAAAGATTTTTAAGAAAGTCACATCTCAGTCACAATGTGGCGTCACTGAGTGGTGGCATTTTGGTCACAGATGTGACCAAAGTTACTCACAGTGACGTCATTGTGACGTCACTGTGACCATGCATGCTATGACCCGTAAAGCATGGTGACGTCACTGTGACGTTGTTGTGAAGTCACATTGTGACTTTGTGACCATCAATTGTCGATGTGACGTCACGTGACGTCGATGTGAAGTCACAGTGACTAAAATGTGAAGTCGTTATGGCCGTTTTAGAGCTTTTTTGTGACGTTTCACAAAGTGGTCACAATATGAAAAATTTGTGAAAAATGTGTCATTTGTGACTAATTTGACATTAACATTGTGACGAAACTGTGACAAAAGCGACTATATAAAAATTGCCACAAACATGTTTTTTAAAGTAAATAATATGTTTTGAAAGATATTTATAAATTTCTAAAGATTTTTAAGAAAGTCACATCTCAGTCACAATGTGACGTCACTGAGTGGTGGCATTTTGATCACAGATGTGATGTGACCAAAGTGACTCACAGTGACGTTACTGTGACGTCACTGTGATCATGCATGCTATTAGGGGAGGGTTTTACGCAGCTACTTTCGGCTAGTCCCTTTCCACAGCAGGATATGCCTTTTTTACTTCCTGCCCTTCCTATATATATAATTTTTAGCTCACATATATAAAAATAAACGAAATTATAACAACTGTTCCCTTTCTATTTGATCCACCCTTGTATTTATTTGTATGATATTTGAAACAAAGATTAGTATTAATTTTTTTATACCTGAAATGATGTGAAAGTTTGATCAATGTACAACCAAACTATCTCCAATGTTTCATTTTTGCCCGCGGCAAAACTGAAGCTGAGAAGGAGAGCATAGTGCACACCGAAAAGCGGTACCAAAACGAGTGTCGACTTGAACCATTTCCTGCAAAAATAATCGGAACTTATTAAAAAGCTCATGTGCAATAAATAGAAACCACCAACTTTTTATAGCAAAAAATATAGTAAAATAATATGGATAGGAACAAGTCAATAAAAAAAGATCTGTAAGTTCTTACGTATAATAAAAATATGCATTAAAAAGAAATATACATATGGTTTTAAAAGTCTGCTAAAGGGCCACCCTCAAATGAAATAGAAAAAAATCGGTACTACTTAGTTATCCCGTCGACCATTTTTGCCAAATTATACAAATCGCCAGACTGTTAGCCGAATTATACAGACGCAGTTTTTTTCTTAAATAACGAAGGAATAAATATTTTATAGAACAATAACAAAAATACAAATTAAAAGTCAAATTAAAAATCACTCAATGACGTAAAAAACACCATTATCATGTTTAATGTCAAGTGAATGTGACTTTTGCGATCAACCATTATAGGCATTTAATCTTAAAATTTGGCTACAGTAATTTGGTCGACGAGATAACCAAGTAGTACAAAAAAATCTAATAAATTTTTCTATAATTATCACGAAATATAATTCAATTTAAAAAATCGTAGATTAATGCACATTCTCTCGATATTTCTACAATTAATTTCAAAGTTATTAAGCTGTTAGTAAGAGATAATTATTTAAACATTTATACCTTAGACGGTACTTAAGCACCATTAAAATAAATTGTTATAAAATTAATTTCAGATAGATTAATAGTAATACAGTTTAGATTGAATTAAAGGTAGTATATTTTGTATCAAAAACATTATGGGTTGTATAAAATAATTTTTTTAAGAGGATGATTTATTTTTCAGTTTTATCATTTCAGATTCTTTCTTTTCAGTTTCTCCGGTCTTCTATTCTTTTTCAGTTTTCTTGATGTTGAAAGATTGTGGGAAGAAAGTTTGTATTTGAAAATATTTCCATATTTATATTGGAAGATTATTACATTCGTTTATTTCCTAACTCAACAAAATAAAAAAAATATTCTACAAAAGAAGAAATTTTTACCCTTTAAGCGGGCTGCAAAACATTCCATTCATGTTTAACAGTTCATAAAATAGTATTTATAAAATGTATTGGTGCGGAAAATTGGTGCGAAAAAAAAAACTTATTTATTTATCATATTCACTTCAAAAAATTAATTTTAATATTGCTTTTATGATAAATCAGCCATTTTTTCTAAAATTTACATGCCGGAAAAACCCGGCTCGGCCGCTTGAAGGGTCAAAGGAACTATTTGAATAAAGTTTAAAATATTGCACAAATCCCTGTAAATTTAAATTTAATTTACATTGTCAAAATCTGTCTAAAATGTATTAAATGTTTGTATAAATGTTTTAATGCAATTTCAAAAATTCACGAAAAATCCTTCAAAAGATTAAGTTTCATAAATTCATACTTAGGGATATAAAGGGTTGAGAACTCTGACACTCGATAATAGTAATAATTTGACGCATAATCAAGCCCGTTTCTGTTGTAACTCGTATGTAATTCTAACCATAAAGACATTTAATAATTATATTCTATGTCAAGCTAATTAAAAAGTGCCTTTAAATTAGTATATTAAATTGAATAATTATAATTGAGCTCTAAAATAATTTGTTTTATTATCACTTGGCACATACTCTTGAACCTACTATTTATAATTCTAGCATTAAAAGAAACCAGTGAAAAATGCTTTATAAAATTCTATCGTTAAAATAAAAAATATATATATCGTCTATAAAAAAACATGTTGAGTTATATAAAAGAATAGTATTATAAAAATTTCAAATTTTTCATAGATTCATAAGACGAAAATCCGATTTATCTAAAACCATAATTTTTCCAGCTTTTTATGAGTAGATTGGATTTCTACTATATAACGTAAAGTTATTCTCATTTCTATCACGTTCTCCAAATTGGTCACGCTACCTAGATCTTGAATCCATAATTTAGGGGGAAAAAGATAATTATGTGGTGTGTTGTTATCTGAGTGTACTAAAGAAGAAACTATGTAACCTAAAATCTATATATTTCTAAACTTACCTGTACCTGTATCTCCTGTTTTGTACAGTTTCGTTTGAAAACATTTTCAGAAATAAAACACGGGAAATGTTCAAGAAGAAGAATAGATTCAACTGAAAGAAGAACAAGTAATAAGTTTAATAAGCATTATCTTTTTAAAATGACTAACATCGTTAGAAAAAAAATATTTACCAATATAGAGGCCGTGATTGGTCCTCTTATCACCCAAAAAATAAACTGGTTTTCATTCACAGTCCAACATCTAAAATAAATTTAACCAATTAGAATAGCATTTCGGTACAAAAAAGCAGAAAATATCTGTGGCTTCCGGTAATAACCAGTAAGGCACATTTTTTGAAAAAAAAAATGAGATATTTTGGGAAAATGTAACTTAAAAAAAGTAATTTCATCCGTTGATTGGCGGTGGGTTCCCTCGGGACGTAAAAACCCATAAACCTAACGGTTGGGGTCCCGGTGGGGTGTCTTCTTGTCTTCTTCTTCTTGCCATAGTACTGAAAAATGCAAATCGAATACTTCCCGTCATAGGGCAACTATAAAATTTCATTTAAAAGTTTTAAAAAATTAATTGGCTCTAAATTAATAAAAACCATTTTTATATAACTATTTTGGCAAAAAAAGAGATTATTTTATCCTAATTGAATGTAGTGAAAATTATTAAGTTCTAAACTATTTTTTAAAAGAAATGATAAAAAGACATTTGAAAACTTTAAACATTAATTATTCAAAACATTAAAAATGTGCCTGATCTGGTTATTACCGGAAGCCACAAATATAACATACAAAAGTTTAACTCTTTATGCCCCAAATTATGAGTCTTGAAATTATATCAGATTATATTATTCAATGTCTGAAGATCTTTTAAAATATTTATGTAACAATATTTTTAAACTTAAGTAAGATTTTCGTATAAAAACCGATTTATTAAATAATAGTTGTAGCTCTTTATGCAAATTATTTACAGGAATACTTAACAAAGTATACTGTCATACTAACATTCTCACCAAAAATACATAAATAAACGTATTGTGATTTTTCTGTAAGAGGAAAATCTGGATCTGTAAGATCTGGTAGTTGCAAAATTTTCATGTTTTTTTACTATTAAAGAAAAGTCACATCGATGTAAGAGTTAAGAAAATAAACCGAAAGAGTTAAAAAATATATTTTTTCAGTTTTTAACTTTTCCCTCTAAATGTGAAAAATATCTGAAAAATATTTCGTATTAAAAATAAAATTCCGCATATTTCCGTGTATAAGCCGTCAGTGTCACAAATCCGTCAGTGTCACAAATGGCGGTAGTTTAAAAAAAATCACATTCTTGCTATCTTTGAATGGGTGAAAGAAACTAGACTTGAATTACCTCAAGAAATAGTAGTTTGATGCACACAGTAGCATACTGTAGCAAACTTCCACTGAAGCTTCGAAATGTTCTTCCCCATAAGATGGGAGATTTGATGCTCTTTAATGTTTAAAAGCAAAATTACTCACTTCACACGCACCAGCACCATCACCATCCGAAACGTACCGTAAATCTTACGGTACTTTGAAACCCCGGGATAAATTTACCCCCTTGTAGATGGACAGATTTACTACTGTTTTATACATATGTATTCGTGTATTTATTTGATGCGATTAGTTCTCTCTTTTCTTATAAATCTTAGGTAGTAAGTAAAAAAAAAAAAAAAAAGGATTTACGAAAAAACACAAGGTGTTCAAAATTATCGCGATAATACTGACGAAAATGTGACAAACGCAGAGGCAGCTGTCAATTATGGCATGAGTAAAAACCTAGCTACCTAAACATTCAAAATACAATGCGGTATTCTTGACATTATGTACCTTAGAAGATATACTAAGTCTGTGGGTCGTCCGGCAATCCTTACTCATGAAGAAAAGCAGTTGATTTCAAAGACCTTGGGAGCCATGGCTGACAGGAATTTTCCTTTAATTTAGTATGATACCACGATGGTAATTAAAAAAAACCTTAACTTGAAGAGAGTCAATATTCTTGTACGAACCGACACATCCCACACTGAATGCTTTAACACAGAGAAAAAAATAAAATCATATTTTTCCACAACAAATCCAAACCTTTAATCGTTAAAATCTCCTTAGACGATTTAAATAGCGTACTCTTTTATTTTACGTTGATATTTGATGTATCTTTGTCATAAAAAGCCTAATGGAAGGGTTAAAATCATATTTGTAGTTAGGTGTCAAAGTTACCCCAAAATCGGACAAACTTTGTCACGCTGTTTCTTATTTTTTTACCCTTATAGAATTGCTCGTATGTATTTAAACCTGCTTTGATGTTGAAGGGAATCATTAGGTCGATACGTCGGTATGTTTTTTAAACCGGAATTCTAAAAAAAATGTGGCAAAATATACCTGAAAAGTGACAAAGTAAATCCCGGTTTACGGTACAAATGCTCTCCTGTGTAGGAAAACACATGAGTTCAGCACTTATTTTTTCTAAATGCAACATTATTATTCTTACAACTAATTCTGTTTACCTGAAAACATATTCTTTCAATTGGTAGTTACTATTTTGATATCTTCGGATATCTTATATTTAACTCGACATTTATATTTGTTGATTAAGACAGAAATCATTGCAGCATTAACTCTAACACGAAATATTTCAACAAAACATTTGTTAGTATATGCCTATCTTTTTTCGGCCGGTCACATGTTTCTAATTTCACCAGTTAATAAATAATTGATTTTTAGATTTATCTTGACATTTCGGTCACTCAGTGTTTAATAATTTTTAAAATCTTATACTTACAAGTCATCCTCCAATGTAGTTCTGAGGATAATCCATGGTACTATAAAAAGTATAGGTAGACCTAAATTTAAAAAAAAATGAAATTCTTTAATTACATAAAACAATTGCATTATTAAAAAAATTGATTAATGATTCTTACCCCATCCTGCTAGTCCGTATTTTAGAATTCCACTAGCATCAGAAAAAATGGCAAGGAATAGTAGACTGTGAAGGTAGAGGCCTTCCATCAGAATCCAGCAATAATTTGCCATAAGACAATACTGCCATACAGAGGTTAAAACTTTGCACATAAAATTCTGAAAAGTTAAAAGATGTTGCAATTTTTTAAAAAGAAAACTTTATACAGAAAGAAATCATTAAAGAAATGTTACTTAAAAAGAAAAAGAAAACTTTAATTAAAAAATTTATCCATAAAGCATCATCAGCAAAATAAGTAATTAGAAATTTGCTAAGATACAAGAAACAGTAATACAGTCAACTCTCATTAATTCGAAATCGGAAAATTCGAATCTTTGCTTAATTCGAACTAAATAAGAAGTCCCAAAACTTTCAATGGCAGAATAACGTTTAAAATTTTCATTAATTCGAACTCATTTTCTCTTGACTTCGTTTAATTCGAACTAACGAGGATTCGGATTTTTCACTTTTCTCTTCTTTCTCACGGATTTCAGATCATCTGAATAACTTTCTTTCTCTGATTTTTGTGAAAATTGTTCCAAACAAGTATACATATAATCCAATGGACTTGATATCCACTTACTTAATGGACTGTCTGTCCATCAGTGTTGCTTTTTTTAGCGATTTTCAGCTTTGCTTAAAATTTCTTCAATTGTGCTTGTTTTTAATCTTTTATTTAATTTATATATTTATACTTTCTAATTTAATATTTAGTTATATTCTAATTATAACAGACGAAAGAAATTTAAAAAACACTCTCAAATTAATTCCTTTGTAATAGCACCATATTAAGCATGTTTTCATTTCATATTTTCTATAATTCGAACGTCGGATAATTCGAACATTTCTTGTGGTCCCAACGAGTTCGAATTAACGAGAGCCGACTGTATATCCAATAACCCTCGCTTCCTCATTATATCGGGAAAGTTAAAAAAATCCCTCAACATAAACGAGAATTTTACAAAATAAAAAACTTAAAACACAATAAATGTTTCTATTTCGCTCTAAAGCATTAATATACACACTCAATAATTTTTCCGGAATAAAACTTGTAACACGGAATAGCAATTTACTATTACTTTTCTTGGTAAAATAATGCTGTAAAGATAATACGTGGTTGATAAGCAAAGGTATATGCCGGAACAAAAAAGAAAAAATTTATTTAGTAGAATAATTCATGTAATGTTTCAGTGTCTAGATAAATATATCTTCCCCAGTATCTTTCAGCAGGATTGCATACCCCACTAAATTATTTGCTCCAGATGATGCACCAGAATCTTTAAAATTCGGTTGCAGTTTTCAAATATTCCTCTAAGCGGAGCCAGATCTTTTGGCTTTTGGTTCAGTACAAAAAGTTTTTTATCTGGTGTAAAAAAACTCGTATCTGTACTAGTATGGAGCTTTCTGTTTTCAACAATGACGGCAGTGTAGAAATCATTGGATCAAGCTTCAAAAGGCATTACTCAGCCTTTAGCGATTATGTAGCACTATTATGTTTTTTTGCGAATTTTATATTTCATAAATATGTTTTGTTTGTGATGATTATATCTATATTATGATCGCCTCAACATGTACAGCGAATAACGACATGCACATCTTCTAAACACTAATTGAGGACATGAATTTCAAAACCTGCCTTATTCTAAATTTTTAAAAATCAATTTTTATCTATTCTACTGGTAAATTTGCATTGAAAAAACACTACAATCTGCAAAAAATCTACTTTTATCGTGTATTTCTTTCATTGAAACAATTTTGTATACCATAAAATGCAATAAATATGGTCATAGTTTTTTTGCGAATTCTCAAATTTTTATTTTTTGGACTAGTTTAAAAACTCATTTCCTCAATTTCTCATCCCAAAGTGCTTAGATATTCATTTGACCAATTCGACGGGTTGTTAGGATGCATAAAGATGATCTAAAATTGTTATTGAACATGGAGTCGCTAACCACTTATTTGGCCACAAATACATGTAGGAAGGGTTACGAAGTGCTTTGGAGCGTTGTCTAGGGGATACGAAGTGCTTTGGAGCGTTGTCTAGGGGATAAAGAGATAGTCCAGGCGATTTTTTAACGGAAATCTTGACTATTTTAATATTTAAACTTTCTTGATTAAATTTACACATATTTTTACAAACTGCAGCACACTTATTTACATTTTAGTAGGATGTGAATCATACAAAAAGAAAACAGGCCGTCTGCCTATCAAAGTCTGAGTCCAAAGTAACTTGCCGGATCATTTCCGATTACCTCAGGGCCGTCTGACCTGGTTTCTCACTCCGAGATGTGCGGGCAGCTTTTCTCAGAACCGTCTGACCTTAGGTGACTCCCGTTAGCATCTGCCTCAATTCTCCTAAAAAATCACTTAGTTCATAAAAATTTCCGTTATTTGTGGGTCTAACCCTATCTTCCAGAGTGTCATTTTAGAATGTGCTTATTTTGCAGTGCAGCGTTCAATTCTTGTTGCTAGGTATCTTTGTCGATCGATCCCACATACGTGGTGTTCATCATAAGCGATCCCGAGTTTACATTTTTATTTCCCCAGAAATTATTACATTAAAGATATTTATCTTGTTTTGTACGAAATATGATAATATTACAAAAAGGTTCTGAAAAACAAACAGTTCATACAATCGACGATACCGTACGAATAATATTGTGGTTCTAAAAAATCGAAAAAATATAAGCTATTGCTTTATTTATGAAAAAAAATTACACGAATTTTCTTAAAGAAATTCTAAAGGTATACGGTATATACCTCCATACCTTCTATTGCATCTACATGTATGAATTAGTAATTGTCTAAAATGTGAATCGTCAAGCGCATAATGCTGTCAACGCATAATGCAAATTTCTGCCTTTTACTTTCATGGTATCACATAACAAAGCTCAGCAATGTCTATAAAAAATTCCATTTTAGTATATTTCAGTTCACGGAAAGTTATTACCTCCGATCCAAGTTCAGTTAGAGAAGAATACAGTGTATTTCTGAAAAAATTGTGTGGTTTCCGATGGCATGCTCTACTGGAAATTAATGTCTGCTAACAATCTTCTATGTGTTTTTGGATGGATATCTGGACACTCAATAACAATTGACACTTCAATTTCTTACTCTCAGTGATTAAAATATGCCTTATACTGGTCTATCGTCTCTTTTCTTACTGTTTAATATCGTCTATTTGTATTTCAGAAATGTCTATGGTTTCTGTAAAACCCTTTATCTTCGATAAAAGGCTTTCCGACCATAAGTATAATATTTATGCAACATATTTTAAGGCACAAGGAAACTTTTATGAAACGATCCGACGTACATATTTTAGGGTAAAAAAAGAAACCCGTGTGTTGTTTTCTATACTTTAAAAATTGTTATTTTTCTAAAATATTAATAATAAAAAAATACTAAATGCAGTGCAGCAATATGTAAAGAATACAATTTTTAGCATGGTATGTTTCTATATAAATACAATATTTCTTCTTTTTTATGATAACTACAAAAAACTATGATGACTTTTTAACCACATCATATGCTTAACGTTTCCATGTTGTCTTGTTTCTAAAAAAAAAATGGACGTCAAAAAGTAATTGTATAATCAATTAAACACATAATATTGGAGGAATAGTTCATTCAAATAACATAAATATTGGTTGTGATGTAACTAATACCGAGAATATACCCGTAAAATTGCTTTACTGCTTGTTTAATATTTTTAACCTCTTCGAGACGAGAGTAATTTGCTCATTTTTAGCTCGCAGGTTATCATAACCTGAGAGCTTATGTGCCCGCCCGTTCTGTATGTATGTACATTCGTTCGTGCGTGCGTAAAGCGATAACTCATGTTAAAAATATCTGATACACTTGAAATTTTGTATATAGGTATATCATGATAAGGCGCTGCCCTGATTAGTTTTTGGGAGTTCATTCGATACGTATAAGAGGGGGAAAGGGGGACTCGTGCCCCTCCTCTTAATTGATATAAATGAGTTTTTCATGCAAAATTATTAGTTTTCGTTCAAAATTTAGAAATAGAATCATTCTGATGAGGCGCCTTCAAGATTGCTATTAGGTGTTCATTGGATAAGTAAAAACAGGGGGAACGGGGGTTCTAATGCCACTCCTCTTAATTTATATAAACGTATTTTTCATGCAGAATTATCAGATTTCGTTTAAATATCTGAATAGTTTTGGAAGTTTAATGATTATATATAGAAGTTTTAAAAGAAGGGATAATTCTGCTTAAATTATATAAATGGGATTTTATTAAATATTTTCCGATTTGCTCTGAATTTTGGATATAGATTTTTTATATGATGAAACATGTCACTGATTAGTTTAAGGGGTTCAATGATTAAGTATAAAAAAGGGAAGGAGGGGACCTGTTTCCCCTCCTTAAGTTTTTTTCGAACGCAATTAATTCTTGAAAATATAGGGCTATAATGTACAATTAGTATGCGTAGCCTGTGAGCTCAATGCCATCAGTTTAACTTGCCTATATTCTTTTTATTTAATCTTTTATCACTGGTTTTTCAAAACAGAAAAATACCTATAGTTAAACTGCAAAAATGCCCAGATGAAAAAAGGTAAAATTTACTATAAAATGTAACTGGGAGAACAATGAAGGATTCTGAGCACATTAAGTGTCAAGAATACCAGTCGCTCGCCTCCAAGAAGTTAAGAAAAAAATTTCGAAATAAACTTACCCCTTCTTTCACAACCACTTGACTAACGCCGTCAGCATGCGTAAGGTCTCTCAGCAAAGAGATAGACGCTCGAAGGATGAAGGAAGCAAACAGCTGGAGGTGCAGATTGTTGCGGGGACATCGTAATCGTCTGCATGGAAAATAAGAGTGTTAAATTAAGGGGAATCACCAAAATATTCTTTAAAAAAATTAAAAGAAAGCCATGCTGCCACTCAGGTAATAAATCATAAAAATAAATCAAACATCTTCTCATAGGGTCTGTGCAAATATAACGTTATCATTTTAGGGGGGAGTGAAGGTTTGACGTATGATATCGTAAGATATCTGTGGCCCCCTGACTGCCCAGCAAAAGGGCAAAATTGCAATTTTTTTTTTAGTAATTTATTTTAAATGTTAAAAAAGAGAGATTTTCTAATATGGTATAAATTTTTTGTTACGTATATGCTTATAAGCCTTGAAAGAATAAATCATAACCTTATTTCTTAAAACTGGATTATATTTGTAGAATTATATTAATTTAAATAAAACTTCAATTGCAGTGAAACCTGCAGCCTAGTGAACGGATATATAAGGTCGCGGCAGTGGGAAGGCAAGGGGGAGGGGGAGGTTTGTTTTTTGATATGGATGTCATTTTTGGTACAGTCAAATTTTTTCCTTTTTACTCGTGGCTTAATATCTTTTTTATCCTGTTATCTATTTTTATGAAACTACAAAGTTAGTATTAAAATCACTAAATTATTGTAAATTTATTTAAGTATAATATATGGAATACCCCAATGTTTAACAGTAATATTCATCTTCATATATGTATGCTAATATAATTACGGTTCAAGAAAACCATATGTGAAGTGCATTTGAAATTAAGTTTGTATTTACTGATAAAGAGAAGATGAAGGAATGTTGTCCATTGTTTTGTTGATAAGGATTTCTATCTGCCTCAAACCCTTCGTCCGGGGTAAGTGAAACAGGACTTTACTACCATTGAATGCATTATGTAACAAAAAGTTATTATAAAACCTTTTTAATGGTAACTATTTCTTTTAAGTGTTTTTTGATATGTTTTTTCATATGAAAAGTAATATTTTATTCACTAGTGTTCATTTGAATAATAAAACTATGCGAAAATAAAAAGATAGGCAGTTTTCTACGTCACTTCGAACAAAAGAAATAAATTCTAGAAATAAAAAATAATAATTACACATTCATAACGATATCATTACCAGGAAAGGGGGGGGATTCGCAGGATGATAACTTATGGTATCTGAAAGGGAAGGGGGGTCCAAAATTGCCAATAGTTCTTCCGGCAGTGCTGGGAGGAAGAGGTAGCTTTCATATACTTATATATTTACTTCTTTATTTTAAACTAGCTAATCTACCCGGCGTTGCTCGAATTCGTCAAAAACCAGCAAGAAGTGTGAAAAAAAGTAAAAAAAAAAAAAAAAAAAAAAAAAAAAAAAAAAAAAAAACTCGAAATATTTAAAAATTGTTGCACGAATTTCGTTTAACGTTAATCGAAAAGAGAAGGGCTAGAAAATTGAAACTGGATGCTTTTTACTAATGTGGAAAAATCTTACAAAATTGCGAAAGCATTAAAAAATTTATAAAAATATAAAACAAAATCAAAAATTGTGTTTCGAAATGGAATAAACTTAGAGGAAAAGAGGACAGAATTTACTATATTCGGTCGAAAATTGACTAAAAAACCGAAGCGGATCGCGAAAAAACGTAAGCATTGCATTAAAAATGGCAAAAATTTCAAAAATCAAGGTACTAAAAATTTACTCTATTTGGATAAAAGTTTTGAATCTAATTAGTGTAATAAAATGGCAAACAGTGCAATGCGAATAAAAAAGTTAAAAAATCGCAATAAAAATCTTTAATATAGCAAAAATCGCACAGGAGAAAATTTTTCATATTAGAAAGAAGTTTAAAACCGAATTCTTTTTCCGTATAAAAAAAATCGCCGTGGACTCAAACAAACAAAAGAAAAAAATCTAAAACATTGCATTAAAAATCACTGGTGATTAAAATAGGAGAGCAAAACAACTACCATAAAGACTAAAAGTTTGAAACCAAATTCCTGTTAGGCTAGAATTTTTAAATCGAATTCCTTTGAAAAATGTCAAAAAATGACTGTGAAAGCCCGAAAATTGCACTGAAAAAAACATTAAAAATCGCAAAATATTAAAAAATCGCAAAATATTAAAAAACTGCTAGGGTAAAAATTTACTGTTAAAAAATAAAATACTGCAATCAACAAATTAACTATATTAAACACAATGTTTGAAATCGAAATCAGTTTCCGAATGTCAATGAATCGTTACGAAACTTAAAGAAAGGCTAAAAATCACATTGAAAATTGCATTAAAAGTCGCTAAATATTTGGAAGTCAATGCCTAAACAATTAATATGAAGGGAGGGGGGGGGAGGGGTGTAATCAGAAATTATTCATGAATAACAAAATGAGGACATGGAACGCCGAAAATCCTATTAAATGATAAAACAGTGCAATCGAAAAATAACTATATTAGGCAAAAAGTTTGAAATCGAAATCGGTTTTCGAATGGCAAAAAATCGCCAAGGAACGAAGCAAATAGCTAATTGTCACAGATGTTATATATGCACTACATTGGCGCGCTATTTTTCAGGCTCCAATTTGGCGAAAACCAGTTACGTGCATATTTTTTAACTAATTTCTATTTTAAAAGGGAATAATCATAAAAAAGCTTAGTTAATAATTATAGAGTAAAACAACTTATATCATTTAAAAAAGAAAATAAAAATAAACAGTCGGCTTATTAATAAATAAGTAACAATAGCAGGGTTACCATGTGAAGCGCATATAATTGCTATTTTGTTGTAATCCCACCAATGTGGTGCGTATATGATATCTTGTGTCTATTTCTCTGGCAGAATCTTCTAATTTGGCAAAAAATCAAACAATTAAAATAAATTATGAATAAAAGAAATATGATTTAATGGTTAGTTTACATTAAAGGGAGATCAATCTGATCGCCAAAGGCGGCTAGTTTACTGTATTTGGGTAAAACACTATAATCGGAAATATTCACGAATGATTAAAAAATCGGCGAAAAGCGTAGAAAATCTCGAAAAATCGTATTAAATATAGATACATAGAAAAATAAAATACATTAGGCTAGGGTATATAAGGGTAAAACAATGAAGAACACATTTAGAAAACTTTCATGAATGGCAAAAAATTGACGCAAAATGTAAAAAATAAAAAATATAAAAATGCTAAAAATCGCATTACAAATTGCTAAATTTCAAAATTCGTAAATGGCAAAATTTTTTAAAAGAGTAAGGGTAAAAATTTGAAAATTAAATTCCTTCTACAAATTCTAAAAAATAGCCGTGAAATTCTAAAAACCACTAAAAAAATCTTTGAAAAGTTTATTAAAAATCGCTAAATGTAAATGCATCCCGTGAATAAAAATTTATTGTAGTAGGGTAAAACATAGTAATCTCATTTTTCATGAATTACAAAAAAGTCGACGCAAAACACAAAATTTATCCAAAAATCGCATTTAAAATAGACAAAATTTTAAAAATGTAGATGGTGAAATTTACTAAATTAGTCTAAAAATTTGAAACCAAATTCCTTTTTTAATTGCTTAGACATTACTGTGGGGATCGAAAAAATGGTACTAATCGCATTAAAAAGTTAATTAAAAATAGCAATGAAAACTGCATTAAAAACACACTAAAAAATGTACCAAAAGTCGCTAGTTAATTTTAAAATCGCAGTAATCAAAATTTTCTCAAATGGATAAAACATTCTAATCGGCAATCAGTACTATTTGATTATCTGGTCGGTCAAGAATCTAATTGCCAAACCATAAGATTAAACGCCAATAATGGCTGATCGTAAATGTCACATTCACTTGACATTAAACATGTTACACAGATTTGTTACGTCATCAAGTGATTTTTACTTCGTTGTTTTATTTGTATTTTTATTAATGTTTTTCTAATTTATTTGTCTTTTCATTATTTAACATAAAAATTACATCAATTTGCATACATTGGCGAGTCGTTTGATGATTTACGTAATTTGACGAAATTGATCGACAGCATAATCAAGTATTACACGCAAATCTTTTATGGATGATAAAAATCGACTCGGCACGCGAAAAATCTTTTAACAAATGCATTAAAAATCTCTAAAATTACATACGATTAAAAGTTTAATAATCAATTTTTATTACAAATATTAAAAATTACCATAGAACTCGAAAAAAACTCCCGCTAAAAATCTCATTGAAAAATGCATAAAAAATCACTAATATTTAAAAATAGCCGGGTTAAAAATTTATTCTAATAGGGTAAAACAATGTAATCGGAGATATTTCATGAATGAAGAGAATCCGACATCAAGCGCAAAAAATCTTGAAAAATCGCATTAAAAATCGCTGAAATTTATGAAACTTAGAAGACAGCACCTTTCGAAAGGGGCGATTTCCCCGGGCACAAAAATTTAGTTGGCGCCAAATTTATACCACCAACGTCATTTTTGGTATATCACAAAAAAAAAGTTCGGGGGGGGGGGGGGGCAAATTGAAACTTTGGGTCGGGTGAAGTTTTATCTTCGCATGCCTATGTTAGTAGTCAAAATTTAGTACATTAAACTAAAAGTTTGAGTAAAAATTCCTTTTATTAATATAAAAATACAGCGCAAAATACGAAAAAAACCCATTAAAAATTGCACTAAAAATCCAAAAGTCATTACGCGAAATCCAAATAAATTATATTGAAAAGAGAACAAAATTCATTATATTAGGTTAAAAGGATGAAACCGCATTATTTTTGCTAATGGGGAAAAACCGCCTCGAAACATTACGAAAAACTGCTAAAAATCAAACAAAAATTATATTAAAAAATCAAAAATCGGCCTTCGAGGTGCTAAACTTCATATATAGAGGAACTTTCCACCAAAATGTTGTAGCTCTTCGTGCAGCAGTCTCTCCAGGACATCGTCGGCGTTTAAAATTTTTTATTATATATTATAAGCTATCTTAAAGTTTCAAACAGGCCTTCTTGTTACATTTCCTAATTTTGTACGCACCCTGAAATATGTTACACCATTCTTTTTTAAATTTTTTATCATGTATTATAAACAACCTTACAGTTTAAAACAAATCATATTGTAAGATTTCCCAATTTTAACAAAATCGCTGTCTATTGGTTCCATATTTCACCACCAGGGAGCGCACTCTATTCTTATCAAAACTATATCTAAACGAAACTCCATTAAAAAACCTATCAGGAGATATATTACTCGAGGGGATGGCGGTCTTAAGCAAGAATTTAAGATATTTTATGAAATTGCTATTCGAAAATAGTGGTACCTAAATTTTTGACAATTTAGGTTGATTTCGCAAAAAAAAAATACTTATTGCATTCTCAACAGCTCAAGTTTTTGATAGAACAACTATGAAAAAAAATAAATGCTAAACGCAAAAATCTTTTAAAAAACGTTAAAAATCGCATTGAAAATCGCATTAAAAATCGTTAAAATCTAAAAATCATAACAAACACAAAATTTAGGGCATTAGGCTAAAAGTTTAAAACGATTTTCTTTTTATCAATCTCAAAAAATAGCCGCAAAATGAGAAAAAAACACTAAAAATCGCAATAAAAATTTGTTAAAAATTCAAAAATTGCTGTACAAATTCCGAATAAACTTTGTTGAAAAGAGAAAAAAAAATGCTATTTTGGGTTAAAAGAATGAAACCGTATTTCATTCACTAATGGGATAAAACCGCAAAAATAACGCTAAAAATCGCCTAAAAAAATTATTTAAAAAAATCTAAACAAAAAGTTGAAAATCGGGCTTCGAGGTGCAAAACTACATGTAAAAAAATATCTTCCCTCCAAATTTTGTAACTCTACGTGCAGCAGTCTCTTCAGAACAGCGCTCACAGACAAACATCCTTCTCTCTTTATTATTATAGATTAAGTTATATTAGTATAACCTGATTATGAGCTTGGTCAAAATCTTAATTCAAGTGCACATGCACACTCATATTGAAATCGATTAATATATATATGCGATAACTCAGCCATTTTGTAAGATACAGACGAAACAAAAAATGCTCTGAATCTTTGTATCAAGGTCAAATGCATAAAAGAAAAATCTTTTTCAATTTCTCACTTTCTTGTACTTAATTTTAAATTTTAAAATTTATAAAAAATTTTAAATGGCCGCCATTTTGAAATAAAATGGCGGATGGAACTGAGTATCAAACTCGATTCAGGCCTCAGTATATACTATGTACACACCAAGTTACATCCAAATCGATTCATAAGTACGCGTGTTATCACGTGACAAAAATCAGATCGTTTCAAAATGTCAGCCATAAGAAAAATTCAAAGTGCTCTAACTAAATCTTTTTTTAAGATATAGACAAAATAAAAAGTGTTCTGGAATCGTTGTTTTAGGTTCTAACACGTAAAAGAAAAATATTTTTCAACTTTTGATTTTTTCGTATTTAATTTTAAATTTTAAATTTTTTTAAAAATTTAAAATGGTTGCCATTTTGAAACAAAATGGCAGATGATGCTGGCCAACGAACTCGGTTGAGACTTTTGTATGTACTATGTACATACCAAGTTTCATTCAAAACCGTTCATAAATACGCGTTTTATCACATGACAAAAATCAGATCGTTTCAAAATGTCAGCCATAAGAAAAATTCAAAGTGGTATAACTCAATCATTTTTTAAGATATAGACAAAATAAAAAGTGTTCTGGAGTCTTTGTTTTAATTTCTAACACGTAAAAGAACGAACTCGGTTGAGACATTTGTATGTACTCTGTACATACCAAGTTTCATTCAAATCGGTTCATAAATACGTTAGTTATCGCATGACAAAAATCAGATATATATACAGGGTGATTCAGCTCGTCGGTGACAAATTTTAAGGAT
Source organism: Maratus speculifer (assembly GCA_964019185.1). Taxonomy (NCBI): domain Eukaryota; kingdom Metazoa; phylum Arthropoda; class Arachnida; order Araneae; family Salticidae; genus Maratus; species Maratus speculifer. The sequence continues at coordinate 269,976,239 of OZ025289.1, read as the reverse complement.
CGATAGAGCACACCTAGGCGAACATTTTTGAATAGGGAATGTAGGGTCCCTGACGCGATGGTAAGGCGCTAGGCGCTTTCGAAAATTTGGGTGCCGAAATTCGAAACGTCATAAAAACTAGGGAAATGGTTAGATTTTCTTGCTTGTTGCGTCGAAATGATTCTGTTTGTTTAGACTTTCTTCAGTACCAATTTGATAAGCGTATCTCTTAAAACATGGATAGGGGGCGCTGCAGACTTTGGAGAGCTAGACAACAACTTTAAGCCCGTTATTTTGATAATTTAACACATGCTCGCCAAAGTTTATACTCTAACTTAAAGTTTGAACCCAAAAGTAGAGCCCTGCAAAAAGCGTAAGAGCCGGAATAAAATGTCAAAGTACAGGGTGGTCGAAACTCGAAGGCTCCTAAGAGATAAACAAACAGATTTCTTGACTTATGGCATGCATTTTCATGATTCTGTTTGCTGGGGCTCTCTGAAACTCAGTTGAACGGTACAAAAAGAAACATCGGTAGGGGGCGCTTTGGGCAAAAAACATAATTCGTTGACATTTCGGACGCTAACTGGAAACGGGGCGCTACGATCAGTTAGAAACAAAACAAGAGAGTAATTTACTTATCATAAAAAGCTATTAAAACTGCAGTTTGTTTGTTTTTTTTAACAAACATAGCTGGTTTCAATCATGCACAATGCGAGCAATAAAATTTACATAAGGTGCTTTTTGCTGATTTATGCAAAAGATATCGTACCATATCGATATGCAAAAGATACGTAATGCGTAGACGACAACGCGAGATGACGTAGTTGTATGCGCAGACACGTCTTTTGAACGTGCGGTACCTACTTAAGCTTCGGGTTACTTGTCTGCAGATCGGTAGTAGGATGGAACGGTACACAAACTCTGAATTGGCTGACATGCATTTGGCGTATGGCGCTGCTGGTTGAAATGGACGAGCCGCTCAGCGGTTGTACGCCGAGCGTTACCCCAACAGGCAAATCCCCTGCCATGCCTTCTTCGCTCGAGTACACCAGAGGTTGTCCACAACGGGATCTTTCGACGGAGGCAGGCCTGAACGGGAGCGATCAGTGAGCACCCCCGACAACGAAGAGGCTGTGCTTAACCTGGTTGAGGACAACCCAGGTCTTAGCACGAGAGATATCGCCAGACATGTTGGCATTTCGCAAGCAACTGCATGGCGCATCTTACGTTCCCGGAATCTGCACCCCTACCACATTCGGCGGGTGCAGTTGCTCAGAGAGCAGGATTTTGGCCCTCGAGTGGAATTCTCAAGATGGTACTTGGCGATGAGATCCAGGGATCCTCGTTTTGTAAACAGCATTTTGTTTACGGACGAGTCCACCATCAGCCGGGAGGGAATGTGGAACGCCCACAACAGTCATGTGTGGTGTGATGAAAATCCATATGAAACCAGAAGCCGAGCAGCCCAGGAGCGTTTCTCAGTAAATGTGTGGGCCGGCATTCTGGGGGATTGCCTCATTGGCCCTTATTTGTTACCTGAACGGCTGTCAGGTGGAAATTACCTGATTTTCCTGGATCAAGTGCTGCCGCAGCTTCTGGAGGAGGCGCACGTACCCGAAGGTTCGCGTCGCCAGATGTGGTTCCAGCACGATGGAGCTCCGGCCCATTACACGAACGACGTGCGTCTCCATCTAAACGCAAGGTATGGCCAGCGGTGGATCGGGCGTGGGGGTCCAGTTCACTGGCCTGCCCGATCACCAGACCTCACCTGCTTGGATTTCTTCCTTTGGGGTTACCTGAAGGCCGAGGTATACCATACACCTGTCAGCAGTGCTGAAGAACTTGTGGCGCGCATTGTGGCAGCTGCAGGGCAGATCAGAGATACTCCTGGCATTGTTGGAAACACACACTCCTCAATGCGACGGAGGTGCGAAGCCTGCATCATGGCCCAAGGTCGAAATTTCGAGCATCTTCTGTAGTGTTATTTTTTGTAAATAAATTTCCAGTATCATTGATGTTTTTGGTCTAAATTTATTCAGAAGTGTTGAGCAGAGGTAGAAAATGTGTTTTCATTATTACTAACTGATCGTAGCGCCCCGTTTCCAGTTAGCGTCCGAAATGTCAACGAATTATGTTTTTTGCCCAAAGCGCCCCCTATCGATGTTTCTTTTTGTACCGTTCAACTGAGTTTCAGAGAGCCCCAGCAAACAGAATCATGAAAATGCATGCCATAAGTCAAGAAATCTGTTTGTTTATCTCTTAGGAGCCTTCGAGTTTCGACCACCCTGTACTTTGACATTTTATTCCGGCTCTTACGCTTTTTGCAGGGCTCTACTTTTGGGTTCAAACTTTAAGTTAGAGTATAAACTTTGGCGAGCATGTGTTAAATTATCAAAATAACGGGCTTAAAGTTGTTGTCTAGCTCTCCAAAGTCTGCAGCGCCCCCTATCCATGTTTTAAGAGATACGCTTATCAAATTGGTACTGAAGAAAGTCTAAACAAACAGAATCATTTCGACGCAACAAGCAAGAAAATCTAACCATTTCCCTAGTTTTTATGACGTTTCGAATTTCGGCACCCAAATTTTCGAAAGCGCCTAGCGCCTTACCATCGCGTCAGGGACCCTACATTCCCTATTCAAAAATGTTCGTCTAGGTGTGCTCTATCGATCCTTAAAGTTTGTCACCGACGAGCTGAATCACCCTGTATATATATATATATATATATATGGGTGATTCTCAAAATAGGGGACAATTTCAAAAGTGAAATCTTAAAAAAATTACTGTTAGCAAAATTTCTGAAAAAAATAGGTGTTGTTAATATAGTATTAGGTGTACTTTACATGTAGTCAGCAGAGCTAAATATTTAAAAATTAATTTTTAAAAAAATAATTAGTATTTTTTGAGCCATGCTAATGACAAAACATATTGCATGGAATAAATATATTAAGAAATTTTTATTTTCTTCCTGTTTAAATATTTTTTTCTATATTTATATGCCTTCCTTTTCAGCAAATGGTTTCCATTTTTACTTATACACATATAAGGAGAATAAAAACATTACGAAAGAGCAAATTTTGTTTACATCAGCAACATTCCGACACTAGTAATGTAAGAAGCTATCTTAGTGATTTTCTGACAGATTTAATGCATATTTTAGGGATAATAAATGTAATATCTAAATTTATATGTAAAATTAAACTTTATAAAGGATACAATGTAAGCAATGGTTACATTTATGCACATAGGAGTCTTTAGCATGGACAGAAAAACCATGATATTTGTCCATGCTAATGACAAATTTTAATTTAAATAAGATTATGAGCCATAATATAATCACAATGCAATAGTCCTTTCTAGGGCTTTTTTAAAACACAAAAGTCCTATGCAAATAAGTAAAATAAAAACTTCAATTATAAAATAAACATGAAAATTATTATCCATTCTAATGACATACAATTGATGTAAGCCCTTAATATTCAACTTCTATTCTTAAAATGCAATACATGCTTCTATTTTCGGGCTGGGATAAAATGGTCACTTGTTGCCATGGAGAAACTTTATATTTTCAAACTATTGTCATATGTGAAAATGAAATTTTTATTAATAATCAGCTGTTATAGTATGACCTTGTTTTGAAAATAGAATATGGAGGACAAACTTTAATTCTTTTTTTATATACTATAATTTTATTTTTAAAAAGAAATTTATTGGATAAATCCTCTCCTTGATTAATTTAAAGAAAGAATAACATTTGTTTTATTTTATAAACATGATATTAAACTCTTGAAAAAGCTAGTATATACAAGGCACAGCTGCTGTGGACATCCATGCTAATGACATTTTGAACATTTATTCTGTTATTTTAAGGTGTTTTTAACTAAAATGTGAGTAATTCTTGAGATATGATAATATGATAATAATGAATAATATTAAGACAAACATATCTAAATCTAAAAACATGACAGAAAACCTCTAAATTTTTTTTGTATGCAGAAAGACATAAATTGTCCCCTATTTTGAGATTCACCCATATATATATATATGTCAACATTTGAACGGAGGGTGGTTTTGGGGTCTGGGGGTCATGATCGGTGAAAATATACCAAAATTTTCCGGGAGTGCTTTCCTCCGGACGGCTGCAATAGGTAGCTTTTTACTTTTTGTAATGAAAGCTACCAAAAAATTGATAATGTTAAATTTGTATATATGAAAACTTTTATAGAGTTATATTAGAAGATAGCCCACAGCAAAATATGCATATTTATTTTATTACTGTCTCACATGCATATCTCATACGAGGTGAAATATATTTTTTGCATTTTAGAAACAGATAACAAAAACATTTCATTTCGGGAAATCCGCTTTTGACAACTATTTGTTCTTTTTTCCCATGCAGTAGAGGGTTCTCACACAGAATTTCTGAAACTGAATCTAAAAAAAAAAAAAACAAGACCGAAAATTTTTTTTTTCTCTTAACTATACTTTTTGACAAGCTGTCTAAAATTTAAATTTTCTGAATAAAATTATTTAGTTCCTTGCCAATAAATATGGATTGTATAAAATCAATGGATTTGGACAACAGCATTTTTGAAAAGAAAGTTTAGCCTCTTATAATCACAGAATATTGAAATGAGATTACATATAAAATTTTGTTTGGAAAGCTACTTGACGCACCTCGTGAAAATATAAATAACTATTAATATATTTTTTTAGTATATACAAATTTTGTGTTATGGGCTTTTTACATTTTTTGATAAACTTAAATTAAAAAGTATTAACATCATTTTTCGTTAAAATCCATTTAAATTGCAGTTATTTCAATTATTTGAAAATAATTTACGCATAGGAGGAATGATATATTGAAAAAGAAAGTCATTCACTCAAAACTAATTTTATTAAGTAAAATACTTTTTTATAATAATAGCAAATCTGGAACTATTTTAAATTTTTTAAACGGATATTCACAGATGTAAAATAGCGCATGTATTCCATTCGTAAAATACTAATTATGTACCAAATTTGAAGAGACATTGTAGAATCGCATTTTTCATTTGTGTAAAAACCAATAACGTTATTCATCAAAATAAACTATTTACCTCAAACGTTCTGAAAAACAAAATAAATGTCTGATAATATGGTTTTTTTTTAAATTCTTTCAGCCTAAATATGTGTTTCTGATAATTAAAAGTTATTCGGTAGCGTGTATTTTTACAGTATAGAAAAGAGCATATATGCATTACATGAAATATATATATGATATCAAAATATCATATATTATTAAAAGATATGATATTAAGTTCACAAATTAATAAATTCATTTTTCTCCATTCAAAGACCCATTTTGTTTAAAGTAACTGAAAGCCGTTATCGCAACAGGACCTATATTACAGTTAAAGTTATAGATATATTAGTCCTTTTCTCAGTTTTTAATATGCAAACAACCTCCTTTATGTAACTGAAACTTAAAATGAAATACATGGACATCGCCCAAGAACGAAATCGCATACCTTTATATGGTCATGAATTATGTTTTCGGTTTTACATAGCAGTTGCCCCAAAATAAAAATTTGGTACATAAACCGTTTTGGCAAACGTACATGCTGAGATGCATGGCCTCCAATGCACCCATCTCCTTATATGACATACAACCATAGGTAACAGATCACTCCATAAGCCTTGGTCTAACAGCACATTTCCTTTGTTTTTACTTACCCATCATACGTAGTATGGAGTAAGTCTTGCAATCGTTTTGAAAATCGAAAATTTTTTTTGACGGATTTACACGTTTTAGATAGTGGAGATTCCGAAAAACATATTTTTAGAAAAAAAAATTTGCCGTCCGTCTGTCTGTCTGTCTGTCTGTCTGTAAACGCTCTATCTCCCGAACAAATTGAGATAGAGACTGGAAATTTTGTATGTAGTTAGTATGTAAGAATGGGACGAAGCCCATTTAATATCAGCAACCTCGATTATCCGGAACTATTTTTTTCGGACTCTCGAAAAATTCGTTCTGATGAAAGGTATATAAAAATTTTCGAATTTTTTTGTTCTAAGGAATGGACGTAAAAAGCGATAAAATAACACACATTTTGCATAAAAAACGAAATCGATCGGATTATTAGTTGCGGAGATATTTATAATCCTGTTTTCCACATTCTTCGGTTTTTCATGACCCTGTATTTCATTCAAATTGCAATTCAGAGGTATATTTTAATTGGAAATGAGACGCTTAATCCGACACAGTTAATTGTTAGTTAATAGAATTATTATTTTTGGAGTTATAAGGATGTTTCTTTTAAGCAGTTTGGTACTACTTGAGTAGTTTGGCGTTTTATATAATTTGTCGAAATTGGTACATCAGCAGTTCTTTAATATAGCATTACTATGTATATTAACAATATTTAAATTTTGTTTATGAATTGCTATGCATTGTATAAATAGTTTTCACATGTTTTATTTTCATATACATATCCATAATGGGTAAGTATTACGGTGGCCCCCAACGACTAGTTTCAAGTACCAAAAATTAATGTTAAAACACATTTTTGTCGCCAATTAGAGATTATCTTATTAATATGTAAATAAAAAAATCTCTCTTTCAGAACATAGAACTTATATTTTATGCCATGTATCACAACCACCGCCAATCATTCTAACCCTTTTGGCGATAATGTTACTTTTTAGGACTGCCTATTTCTGGTTGCCCTGTATTAAATTCAAAATCATCTTAATTGTTTAAGGTGTAACAGAAAATTTCATGGATATGATATCATTCACTTTTCATATGCTCCTTGACGCAAATTCTGTGGTGCCAATGTGTGAATTATAGAATGAAGAATTCAATTGCCTCGCCAAATTTTAATTTCATTTCTTTTTGATAGGAATTGAATTTTGTCATGAGTTCTGAATTATTCTCATTTAAAATAGGACCAACTAATTTCTGAACATCCGAAACAACGGACTTAGAATACCTGTTAATAGATTCCTTTAGACTACTCAAACATGAAATCTCGAAAGAATTAGAATCTAAACCAATTGTTTCAGAATCCCTGTTAGTTTTAGAAAACATTACCTGTTTTGCATCAGGTCTTAACTTAATTACAACAGATGGATCTTGCTTTAATTTACGTGACTTCTTTTAGTCATTGTAAGCAAATTATATCATAAATCATAAAAATACGAAAATAAATATACGAGGTGATTATTAAAAAAATGGATTATCTGATTATTAAAAAAATGAGCCTATCTACAATGCAATATAATAAAAGCAGCCATATGTGAGAATATTTTTAAATAGATGCTAAAAATTTAAAATAAATGTCTATCCATAAACTAATCAAAATTGTGGTTTACATTTATAAAAAGTGAAAAATACTGCACTCTCTCTAACGAAATATTTTTGCAAGTGGCTGCAAATAGGTAAAACAAACAACAGAAATATATGTATAAAAAGGTCTTAAAATAAAATAGAAGGGGACAAATTAAAATGTTTATGTGTTATTAAAATAAAATCAAGCAAAATGTTTTTGCTTGAAGAGCAAGCAACGCTTTCGCAATATCTTAAAAAAAAGTATGTTACAGTCTACTAAAGCATGTGAGTTTATTAATTACGTTAATACGCATCGCCGCAACATATTATCCTGGTCATGTCTCCCGGAGTCTGTACATTTTTTTTCTTCACTTTGAAAAAAAAAATTCGATAGTAATGAACTGTTTTCGTCATTGAATTTTATTAGAACATTATACCACAAGCTGGCCTGATGAAAGAAGAAAGAAAGAAAATCGTCTGCCCGCAGCAATCTAGGTATGAAAAATTTATTATTCTTTTTGCTGTTATTATAAGTTTTTGAACATGGAAAATATTGAAAGATTAAAAAAGAAGCGTGCAACATTACGCACTTCAATTACGAAATTACTTAGTAAATTAGAAGTTTTGATAAACGATAAAAATATTGATATTGATAGTTATTTAGAAATTTCAGAACAATTAAATGACAGAGAACAAACTCTAAAAAACCTAAATAAAGAAATAGAATCTGGTATTAATTTAGAAAAAGAGTATGAAATTGATATTAACGCTAGCGAAGAATACCAGGAAAAAATTATAAAGGCCAAATTTCAAATTAAAAAGCATCTTAAACATTTAGAAGAAAGTAAAGTTTCCAATGAAATTCAACCAAATTCTACTCAAATAAACAACGCTATAAATATTAAATTACCCGATATATCTCTTCCGAAGTTCTCCAGAAAACCAGATGAATGGAGTCTATTTAAATTACAATTTAACAACTTAATAACTTCAAATGAACAACTATCAGATGCGCAAAAGTTGCATTATTTATCAGCAGCATTAATAAGTGATGCAAGAACTTTGATTAGCAGAGAATACACTTTTTCATCTTTATTTCAAGCATTAAAAGACAGATACGAAAATGATAGAGTAGTAGCAGAAATACGCATCAATTCACTCTTAAACGCAGATAAACTTACACAGCCTTCCGCTAAAGATCTTCGAAATCTAGTCGATAATGTAAAAAAAGCATTCGCGCCTTGAAGATTTTGAATTATAATAGAAATAAACTTTCAGATGTTTTAATATTTTTTTCAGATGTTTTAATGTTTTTTAATGTTTTTTTCAGATGTTCAAGATCATCATTCTCCAAAAGTTAGATAGAGATACCCGAAAAAATTATGAAATGACGATAAGTTCAAAAGAAGTTCCGAAGTTAGATGAATTACTTTTATTTTTAGAAAAACGGTCTCAATTTTTGGAAAATATCCATAAAGTCAAGTCTGTTAAACCTTTCAGTAAGGATGAGAAACGTTCATTTAATTCTAAGTCATTGACTTTGTAAGCAGAAGGTCCACATATTTATTCAATGTGTAAAGGTGATCACATTTTAATGAGATGTTCCCAATTCTTAAATTTACCTGCAAAAAAAAAAAGGTTTAATATTGTTAAAATGAAAAAATTATGCTTCAACAGTCCATAACATTAGCCAGTGCAAAAGTTCAAGCACGTGCAGAAAATGCAACAAACGTCATCACACATTGATCCACCTGGAACGCGGTGAGGAAAATATTCATACTAATCAGACTATAGCAATTCAAGATGAAAATACTATTAGAAGTAATTTATCGCCAACCGCAAACGCATTTACTCCTCATAGTTACACAAATAATCAGATGTCTGTTACCGCTTTGGGTGAAAATACACATTCATTTGATTACACGCATTCAACTATTAACAATACTGTAATGAGTATGACGTACTATTCTAGTAAACAAGTACTGCTTTCAACTGCGATTATATATGTACAAAATGCTAGACGAGAATTAGTTCCTCTTAGAGCATTGTTAGATTCAGGATCGCAAAATAACTTTATAACAAAGGAATGTTCTGAGCTATTGTTCTTGAAAGGAAAGAAAATAAACGCATCAGTTTGAGGGCTAAATGGTTCAGTTATGAATATAAAGAAAAGTATTATAACAACCATAGCAAATAAAAACAGAAATTTTAATGAAATATTGCAATTTTTTGTTGTTCCTAAAATTACGCGCATAACATCAGCTACATATCTAAACATGATGCCTATTACGCATTTAGAAACTTTTCAGTTAGCTGATCCACAATTTGATAAACCAGGCCCAATACATGTTTTATTATCAAACGAAGTATTTTTTAAAATAATTGGACAAAATAAAATAAATATGCAAAATTTGGTTTTTCAAAAAACTGTTTTTGGCTATGTTGCCAGTGGTTCTACGTCAATTCCGCAACAAAATTTTAATAATTATTGTGGTCTTATTCGATTTGTGGATGATTTATCCAACGCTATGCAATAATTTTGGGAAATTGAAGCGATTCACGATAAAAACCCAATAAAAAGTAAAGAAGAGCAGTATTGTAAGGAACATTTCTTGCATACACATACTAGAAGAGAAGATGGTAGGTATATTGTGGAAATGCCAATTAAAACTGGTGGGCTTGCATGTTTAGGAGAATCAAAGGAAAACGCACTTATACGATTGAATCACTTACTTAAGCGATTTGCGCACAATCCAGCCATGAAATTGTTATATGAAAAATTTATTAACGAATATAACGATTTGGGACACTTAAAAGAAATCTTGCTGGAAACTAAGACCGAATTTTCATATTATTTGCCGCATCATGGGGTATACAAACCCGAGAAACCAAGCACGAAATTAAGGGTTGTCTTCGATGCTAGTGCAGCTACTACCAGTGGTGTTTGTTTAAATGATATTTTATTAAACGGAGGATTACTCCAAAATGAGCTCTTCGATATCATTTGTCGATTTCGAACTCATAAATACGTTTTTACAGCTGACATCATAAAGATGTATCGACAAATATTAATTTCGGAAAATCAGACAGATTTGCTTCGAATTTTGTGGAAAACTGATGAAGAAGAACCAGTCAAAATATTTAAGTTAAAGACGATTACATACGGTACATCGAATTCGCCTTATTTTGCCACGCGGACTTTAAATCAGCTTGTAATTGATGAAAAGGACAATTTTCCGCAAGCATCACGTGTAGTTCTTCAAGATTTTTACGTAAACAGGAGCTAACACTTTAAATAAGGCTCAACAAGTGCAAGCACAATTAATCGCATTGCTTGAAACCATGCGTGGCATGAATTTGCACCGATGCTGTGCTAATCACCCCGAACTCTTGAAAATCGCAACTAGAAATCAAGAGTATACATTCAATGATCGTTATGCGGACCAGAGCACTAAAACTCTGGGATTGTTATGGAATCCAGTTCGTGACTGCTCTTCGTTTAATTCCTCAGTTAAGGAACCAGTTGTATACTCAAAAAGAACTGTTTTATCCGACATAGCGCGTATTTACGATCCATTGGGATTACTCGGTCCTGGAATAGCTAAGGCTAGGATTTTCATTCAAGGACTCTGGCTGTTAAAGCTAGGTTGGAACGATCCACTTCCAGACGACATTAAAGATGAATGGCGACGCTTTATCAGAACGCTTCAGAATATAAACAATTTAAAAATCAGTCGTTTTGTTTTAAACGAAGGACATTCGGAAGTTGAACTGTACGGCTTCTCCGATGCATCCGAGATCGCATATGGAGCACCCATTTATCTACGCTGTTTCACAAAATTTAAAACATCTTTAAATTTACTGTGCAGCAAGTCTAGAGTTGCACCATTGAAACGTTTGTCAATCCCACGATTGGAATTGTCCGCAGCTGCCTTATTGTCTTAACTCGTATCTAAGATAGTGAATGTGCTAAAGTTGAACATCAGTAAAATAATATTATGGTGTGATACAACCATCGTCTTAGCGTGGATTCAGACTCCTCCTCATCTACTTAAAACTTTTGTGGCCAACAGAGTTTGCAAAATTCAAGAGTTGACCCAGACTTTTTAGTGGAGACGTGTACGCTCAGAGAACAATCCAGCAGACCTTGTATCTCGAGGACTAACCTTAGACAAATTAACTGATTGTGAACTTTGGTGGCATGGCCCTCTCTTCTTAAGAAAAAGAGGCATTGAATCAGATCAGAACATTGATTTAGAACAAGTCAAAAACAATAGTGACTTTTCAGCAGAATTAAAATTGAAAAACAGTACAGCACTAATCAGTTTAAATTCTAGTGAATTTGTAAATGAACTTTTAAGTATCAGTAACAATTATACTAAAATATTACGTGTTTTAAGTTATATTTTCAGGTTCTTAGATAACACAAGAAAATTAGCTGATAAAAGAAAGGGACACGTAAGTATAGAAGAATTATCACGATCAGAAATTTTTTACGGGAAATTCAAAAAGTTCAATTTAAGGCAGAATATACTGCATTGTTAGAAGGTAAGCAAATTTCTAAGAAAAGTAAATTGCGATTGTTAAATCTCTTTTTAGATGCAGATAATGTGCTAAGAGTAGGAGGGTGTTTAGATAATGCAGACCTAAAGTTTTCTGAAAAACATCAATATATTCTGCCAGCTAAGGGTAAATTGTGTAGCCTAATTGCAATTTACTATCATAAAAATATCTTCATATAGGTTCATATAGGTGCACAAGCATTGTTATGATACTTGATGCAAAAATTCTGGCCGCTACGGGGAAGAAATGTAGCTAGAAAAATAACGCATGAGTGTGTAACTTGTAGTAAAAGCAACCCCATAACCATACAACAAATCATGGGTTCCCTACCCTGAGAGAGAGTACGTCCTAGAGCACCATTTAATTACGTGGGAACAGATTTTGGTGGCCCCTTTTTCATAAAATATAAGGGACAGAGAAATCGAATTCTTAATAAGGTGTATTTGGCAATCTTTTTTTGCTTTGTAACTAAAGCAGTGCATCTCGAACTAGTGTCAGAATTGACAACGGATGCATTCATTGCCACCTTAAAAAGGTCCATTGCTAGGCGCGGAAGGTGCACAGTATTCTTTTCAGAAAATGCAAAAAATTTTGTTGGTGCTAACGCCGAGTTACAGAAACTCCATAATTTACTAAGACATACTGAGGAGAAGTTAGCGAATTATTTGTCAGAAGAGAATATTATTTGGAAATTTATTCCACTCAGAGCACCTAATTTTGGCTTGTTGTAGGAGGCAGGAATAAAATCGGTAAAATATCATCTAAAGCGAACGGTAGGTAATGCAAGGCTAACGTTCGAAGAGTTATTAACTGTAATTGTTCAAATAGAGTCTATATTAAATTCACGGCCAATCACTCTATTGTCTTCAGACGTGAATGACTTGGAGGCCTCAACGCCAGGCCATTCCTTAATCGGAAGGCCTATGACAGCCATCGTTGAACCAGAATTAATTAATGTTAACGAAAATAGACTATCTAGACGGCATAGATTTTCAAAACACATTCATTGATATGGAATCGTTGGAATAAAGAGTATTTAAATACGCTCCAACAACGTTCCAAGTGGCAATTTGAAAAAAAAAAATGTTAACATAAGAACCCTAGTGTTGATAAAGGAAGATGACCTCCCTACAAACAAATACTTACTAGGACGCATTATAAATATTTTCCCAGGTGCAGATGGTAAGATTAGGGTTGTAGAAGTTAAAACCGCTAGGGGAATACTTAAAAGAAGTATTTCAAAAATTGCGTTATTGCCACAATAAGTCTCAGAAAATTAATTAAATGTAAAAAAAAGAAAAAAAAAGTTTTTGTTTCTGTATTTTTAGTTTTCCTATTGTTGTATGTTCATAATTGTATTTTCCATTGCTAAAAGAAAATTGTTGTACTGTATCATATTACTTAAGCATTTCTAATGTTAATATTTTGTGTTGTATAATTTATTGAAGTTGACTCTTCAATGTCCGGGGGTATGTTAGAGTTATTTGTAATTTATGTTTGGAATCTGGCATCACATAAGTTCGCTAATGTATGTAACTATAGAAACGCAAATTGTCTGTATTTTTCTTAGTTGTTGTTTTGATTTTGCTTGAAGAGCAAGGGTCAAGGGTCAAGGGTCAACCAGGCGAGGAGACCTACCAGATGGCTTAAGCACTCACTAGCCCCGCCTGGCAAAATTCTTGTAAAAAAAAAAAAAAAAAAAAAAAAAAAAAAAATTAGAGGTTGGGTACAATAAAAGTTTTAATCATTGTATATCTATAGTTGAAATTTTTTGTTTAATTATTTAAAAAAAAAAAAAAAAAAAAAAAAAAAAAAAAAAAAAAAAAAGGATTTTAGAGTTTTTTGATATGAGGATTTTATAATTATTTGATTGCAAATTTGAAATTAAAATTAAGATTTTTAAAATAAGCCTGAAGTGTTATGGGGAGGTAATGGATTCTTACTTTTCTTGAAATGACGTAGGGAATGGGTGAGGGGTATTACAATGCAATTTTTCAAGAGTTCTCCCGAGCTTGCAGGGCATACACAAATGGTTTGCATTGTTGATACTTGATTTTTAAAGACAATTTGTAAATTATAACAATAATATGTGTATATATATATTACATGCTTAATATGTTCAGATTGGTTAATAATATGATCTGAATTAGATGCACAATAACAGTTTTTATAGCTAGTCTTGGAGATAAATTTCTGGGTTCTGGAACAAGGATTGGTTTTTCTCCAGTAGTTTTATGCAGTCTATTATCTTTTGGTATAGGCTTGGTTTTGAAAGGACAAGTGAGAACCATTGTTTTAGGGGTAGCTGTGTTTTTCTTATGTGGAAGTGAGATGTTAGAGTGCACTTGGTTAGGTAATGGAGAGATGTTGCGTATTCTCCACATATGCATAAAGGAGAGTGGACTTTGTTGAATTTGTAGAGGTAGGTGAAGAATGGGCCATGGTTTGTTGCGAAGATGTACAAGTTCCTGTGTGGAAGTAGGAAGTCTTGCTTTATTTTTGGCACTAGTTCATATGTGTAGCGGCCTGTGTCACCATAGTCCCATAGCTCTTGCCATCTTTTAAGTAGGTTTTCTTTTAAAGTTTTCTTTAGGTATGATGGGGGATAGGGGTAGAATCTTTTTTTTACTTTTGATGATTTTTCCGTGGCTTGTTTTGCCAGTTCATCAGCTCTGTCATTTCCTGCTATATTGGAGTGGCCTTTTATCCATTTGAAGTATATTTTCGTTGACGTTTCCTGGAGTAGTTTTATTATATTAATTACAAGTGGATTCCTGGAGAAGATATCCTGTAGTGCTGTTATGCCTGAATAAATTATTACTGAATTATATTTTGAGTTGGTTGCCCATGTTACCGCTTCTTCCAGTGCCAGTAATTCTGCTTGGTATACTGTGTTTTCACTATTAAGTTGGGTTTGGTCTTCATATATTGTTTCTTCGTTTTTGTATACACAGTATGCATATCCTGTGTTGTTGTTTAATTTCGAGCCATCTGTATATATTTGGACTTCTGCTTTGTCTTCTTCTCCATCTTCTATTATATTTAGGTAATCTATGTATGGTTTTACTTGGTTTGTGTTTGATTTTGATTGATAGAATGCTGGATCGTATATGTCTGTTGGTATTCCTAATCTTAGTATTCTTCCTGTTGTTGCTGTGTACTGTAGCTGTAAGTTAAGTGGGGGAATTCCTGAAAGTACACATAAGGCGGCTGCTGATGTTTTTTTGTAGTGATATTGTATTGACGAAATTAATTTTTCTGCGTATTTATTTTTTATTCTATGGTACCACGTGGCGCTGGCATAGGTGACTTTCTTCTCTAGAATTGCATGGTACCAGATTTTTAATATTGATTTGTTTACTCCTCCGTAGGCTGAGGCAAATTTTAGCAGGCCTTGAGTTATGGCATTTATTTCTTGTCTTTTCTGTCTTAGGTGTGGAAGAAAGGAAAGGGTATTGTCTATTGTAATTCCAAGATAATTTAATGTGTTTTCTTGTTTTATTGATTTGTTATCTATTTTAATTGTTGGTTTTCTTTTAAGGTGCTTAGGTTTTCTAAGGTGGAGGCTTCTACATTTTTCGTATGAGATTTTCAAGTTATGCTGTTTCATCCACTCACTTACTAAGGTTAGGATCTCATTGGCCATTTTTTCTAACTGCACTCTTGTTTGCCCAAATATTATTATTATGATGTCGTCAGCATATGCTATTATTTTGTAATTTTTTTCCAATAATTGTCGTAATAGTGAATTTAGGAGGATACGCCACAGAAACGGCCCGAAGCACGATCCCTGAGGGCACCCTTTGTTAAACCAGTGGATTTCCTTTGATTGCCAGTTTGGTAGAGCACCTCTTTTCGAGAGAAAGGATCTTATGATGTTTATGTAGATGTCTTCCAGTTTAATGCGTCTTAGTTCTTGCATTGTTTCTTCCCAGGGAAGGGTGTCGAAGGCGTTTTTGATATCCAGTGATATGAGTGATATGTAATTATTTTCTTCCGTCAGTAGGTCTATTGTTGATAGAAGGTCTTGAATGGCTGTTTCTGTGGATTTACCTTCGATAAATCCGTGTTGGTTTGTTCTTACTTCCGTAGAATTCCTGAGCGAAAAATTTATTCTTTTTAGGAGTAGTTTTTCGAATATTTTCCCCAGGATCGGCAGGAGAGTTATTGGTCTATTGGAGCCAGCTGTTGATGTTGGGCGGCCTTTTTTTTGAAAAACACCAGTTCTCCTACTTTCCAGTTGTTGGGGAAGTAATTTAGGTTTAGCAATGTGTTGTACAGATTTAATAGGATGTGTTCATGATTTTTATGGATGTTTCTGATTATTATATGATCTATATTATCCAATCCCGGGGCCTTGTTTTTATTGAAGGAGTAGATGGCTGATTTAAGCTCTGATCTCGTGAATGGGTGTTGTGATTCTATTGGTGAATCTATTGTATGTTCTTCATATGATGAGCTGCCAAATATTGTTGAAGTGATTTCCTGGTAGAATGTTTGACATGAGTGTGTTGTTGCTGTTGAATTTTCTAATCTATAATTTTCTGGTGAGTAAGATTCTTTAAATGCTGTGTTCTTTAGTTTTCCAAATGGGTCTTTTGTATTTTTACAGAAGTTGGACCAGGCCTGATTTTTAGCTTCTAGTATTAGTTTTTTGTATATAGCTCTGTGGTGTTTGAATTTGATTTTGTCTTCCTCTGTTGCTTCTTGCAATTTTGATTTTCTGTACAGGGCTTTTACTTGGCTTCTCTTTTTTCGAAGATCCACTGTCCACCATGAGATTGTTGGCTTGTAAGTGATTCCTTTTTTTTAAACGATTTATTGCATGAGTTTTGTATTATGGCTATAAATTTTTTATATTCTTCTTTTAATTGATCTGTTGACTTTATGTGTTTAAAATCTATTTTGTTGGCTTTTAGGGATTCGTTTAATGTTTGCTCGAAGTTTTTGGTTGAGACGTTCTTCGTTCTGTATCGTCTTTTAGGCCGGTGTGGGATTTGCATTTGTAGTTCTAGGGTTATTAACCTGTGGTCTCCAAATTGCATATCTCCGTCTATTGTCCAGCTTTTTACTTCTGGATATATTGAACAGGAAACTAAAGATACATCTGGCCAACCTTCTAAGTGCTGTGTTTCAAATGATGGTTTTGAGTGGGGGTCATTCATTACTAGAAGGCGCATTGCATTTATATGATTGATTAATTGTTGCCCTTTCTCATTCTCGTTGCTATAGCCCCATAGTTTACTATGTGCATTAAGGTCACCCAAGAGGATAAATTTATTACTCATGCCTGTTGTGTCCGTCCAGTCATTGAGATCTTCTTGGAGGTTCGCTGAGGGTGGAGAATACTGGCTACCTAGTGTCAGCTGTCCGTCTGCTGTTGATATGTTTATGAAGATTGAGTGGTCGTTCTGTTTTACTTGAATGTGCTGGATGTTACTGTCAATTATTAAAATGTGGCTATTGTTTGTTCTGGAATTATAGCATGGAATTCCCCGTGGTAGTCCATGTGGTCTTGTACCCGTTAAACTGCTGTCTTGTAAGCAGGCTATGTGATACTGGTTTTCTATTAAGTATTGTATAAGTGATGATGTTGCTGATTTACTTTTTTGGAGATTTATTTGTGCTATTTTGAGAGGGGCTATCCGTGATGTTTGAGACGATTGTTGAATATGTATTGGTGGTGGTTGAGGTTGTGTCATTTTATCTTTTATGTTGAATTCTGGTTGTTTCTCTTGATGGAGTTGTTTCTATCTGTTAGGTAAAATTTGAACGCTGGACATTTACTAGAATTTGCTGCATGTGGGAAATTATTTCTTGCGCCCAGCAGTTTATACATTTATGATTGTCGTGTTTTTCTTTTAATTTACAGGTTTCACTTGAGTGATTTCCCGTGCAGAAGGCGCATACTCTCTCGTATCTGCATCTGTCTTTCGTGTGACCATAGGCTTGGCAATTTCCACAGCGAATGACTGGACGGTAATCTTCAACTCTGCAGGAATTGAACCCTATGAGTATTCTTCCTCTCTGTTGCAGGATTCTTGCCATGTTTGCTTCTATGTTTAGGACAAGTTGATACGTTTTTGCTCCCGCCCTTTGAATTTTACGATGTATCTCTATCGGGACTTCTACATTGTATTCTTCTAAGATTTTCCCCGTTATTTCCTCCTCTTCCGTAATTTCGGGTATGCCTAGGATGATGATTTTTCTCATATTTGTTGACTTGTAGGTTAGTTCTGCGATGTCTTTTAGGGTAGAGATATTATCTAGAAATTCAAGAACTTTTTCTGTTTCTTCGTCGTTTTCGGCCTGGATGATAAGGGTGTTTCGGTCCCTTGCTGTGTAACAGGATATTTTAGGTAAACCTGGCACTGCTTTTGCTTTTCTGTTGAGGAGGTCTCTGATTGTGTTTAGCGTTGTTGTGGTGGAGGTTCTTCTTTTTAATAATATTGCAGCTCTGGAATAAATATGTTTCAGTGTGGGTTTGGGATGGTTACTTCTAATCACATCCGCGTACTGCTGCTGTGATGGGGCTGATGATTCTACTCGTTCCCTCACTTCTTTCGGTGAGTTGCTAATATTTGCCCTTATTTCTGTCGTTTGAATTTTGATTATTTGGACTGACTCATTTATTTCTTGTAAAATTTTCTTGTCCATTATCATTGTATAATTTCCCTCATTTTCTATTGGATTTTCTTCCATTGGTCTTATGTTTTCCCGGAATTTTTTTTAGCTTTTCTTCTTTCTCTTCTATTATTTTCTTTAATTCTTGGATTTCTTTTTCTTGTTCTTTATTTAATGATTGTTTTTTCGCCCCTTCTTCCTTCTCTGCATCTGATGTTTTTCCTCTGTTCTTTTCATTTTCTAACTCTTGTAACAATTTGGAGTTATAATCTTTCAGGTGTGCTATCTTTTTTACCGCGCAGTTCCAGTACAATTTCGCTTCTTCTGCATCCCCAGATCTCCTTCTTTTCGTCAACTTAATGCAAGATTCCAACACGTCCAGGATATCTGTTTTTCTTGCTATTTCTGCATCAAATTTTAATTCCTTTATTTTTACTGGTGTGGATTTTTGTCTGTCTCCTGATTTTTTGATGTTTTTATAACTCATAAGTCCCTTTTTATTCCGGTTTGTATCAGAGGCGTAATCCGCTTCTTCTACATCCGATGTTGAGGATCGCGATTGAGACATCTGGGATAATTGTGGGCTCACGTAGTCCCTGGAGTTATCAGATTTTGCTGCTGATTGTTCTGGCGAAAACGATAAGCTAACGCTCAGCAGTTCTGCTATTTCTTTTTTTAAATCAGAGCTATATTTTAACTTTTTCAAGAAAGTTATTCTTTTTAAATAATAGAATAATTTTTGTTTTTTAACTAAAGTTATTCTTTTAATATATCAAAACGATAAATACCAGGCATCGTCAGAGCCCTTCTTATGTCTCGTTGAAGGAAAGGTATATAGAGAGTTTATAGGAAAAACCGGTGAACTTGTCCACCGTAAATAGCTAAGATAAACAGTTAAAAGTTAAGTTTATATACTAACCCCCCCCCCCCAAAAAAAAAGGATAGTTTAATTTTGAATGGTATTTTGGAATACAGAGGGGTATTATTAATGGTAATGGTCTAAACAGTAAAAGTAAAGAAGAATCTAATACAAAGTAGGTATGAAAAATTTTGCTGGTGATAAAAGAAGAGTAAATTTTGGTTGTTTCTGTGCTTGTGGTTGTCAATCCCTGCTATAAACTTAATCATATACCAGTGGACATTTATTCCAGTTTGATAAATTGGTAGTTAAGTAACTTGACTAAAAATTCTTCTTAAAACACTGATATATACATAATTAGATACACTAAAGTAACAATACAAATATATTTTTCCTCCTATATACAGAAAAATAAACCGGTTAGATAAATGGGCGTTGAATAGACTTGAGTAAATATATTATTAAATAATCAGTTATATGGCATAGTTAATTCGATATGAATACAATAATTATAAGTTCGAGTTCACTACCGCCATTGCAGTAATCCGTAATATAAGCAAATTGTAAGACGTATTAGTCTGCCATATTCGACACATTTTAAAAGAATTAACATTATACATGTCAATTAATTTTATACAATATACATCTTTAGGAGAAGAGCAACACTTGGAGCAGGAAGGAGACATCCTAAGGGCTTACCTGCTATGAGGTTATCTTTGCTGCGTTTGAGCTGAAATTCTCCAAGCTTCTTTAATCTTTAATGCTCCATGGAAGAGGGGAGGGGGAGGAGAGGGAAGATAATTAGCTAGTGGCAGTGCGTTCTTAGAGACGAAAAGAAAGAGGTGCAACGTGCCCATGGTAAGGTGGAAATTTAGTAAAGTTGAAATTTTAACCTTTTAAGGGGCTGGGGCGTGGCCCCAAAATGTAGGAGAGTGCAAAAGAGGGTTGATTTGAAAAGTGGGGGTCAGCAGCTTTCCGTAGACATGTTACACCAAAAATTTAAGGTCTGCCCCCCCCTGCCCCCCCTGGGGCGGTCCCCTTGTAGTTACCGGGGAAATTCAGATGCCAGAAAAAAGTCTGTGCGGGGCCAGTCTAGCCAAAATATTTCTCCTCGCTGTAGCTCCCATAGAACCAGATCTATAAGCGGTTAAAGTTTGAAGTGAAGTGAAGAAATAGGCCTTTTTGAGTGAGTGACCAACAGGGGGGGTCTACAGCCTCGGACGTGCATAATTAATAAAAAAAAATTAATACGGGTGATAGACAAATGATCGAGCGAAATTTTAAGGCATAAGTTGGGGGGGTGCAAGAACCCTCCCCCCCCAGGACAGGCCTTCAAAGTCTAGAAAATTTGAGCTTTAAAATTTTTACTCAATACCTCGCTGTTCGAAAAAGAAATTTTAATAAAGTGGGCTAGGAGGCCCCAACAGCCCTGAAAGTCCCTATAGAATATATCATAAAGCAGAATGGGTGTTTAATAGTTAAAATGATGCGAATTAAGATAACAAAACAAGGAATAATGAAAACAGAGAATAATACTGGCTGACATGGCTACCCGCAGACCTTCATACCCGCAGCAACGCTACTATTTGTCCGTGAAATTATTTGAATCATTAATACTTGAATAAAAACTGTGTGGCATCCCCACATATCGAGCCTCTATAGCAATTAGTATCTTTGAAACACTTTTATAACTAAACTAGCTATTTAGGAGGAGTAACAAGGATGGCAACTGGACAATACCTCTCAACATTTTTAATATCTTTTAAGTACTAAGTATCTGTTTGAGTTTATCCCTTAGAACTGCAACGGACCATAGATTTTGTACTGGGGGAGCCAGCTATCAACTTCTCAACTTGTGCTGAGCTTGGGCGGGATGTGCAAAACCCAAGCGTCATATTGAGAGACATTAAAAAACAATGATACACATTTTACAAAAACACTCATTAAAGACACTTATTAAATTCAAAATACAATAAAAAGTATGGCGGAGCAGAGTTCAAACATTACTGTACACGTACATACGCAATATTATAATTTAAAAGATAAACTAATATTTTTAATTATTTTTTTAAAAATAGTTACACACTATGGGGACCACTTATGTAAATTAAAAGTATCAAACTCAGAACGACATTTTTTCAAAAATTAATTTTTATTACTTAGAATAGTCAAAGAGCTTCCGAATTAGCAGCGGAGCAAAGATAAATGTTTACATTAGATAAAACGTCCACATTTGTAAGGATAATATAATAATTTAGTAAATTACGAGTTTAATAAAAAATGTAAACAATGTACTTTTCAATGGGATGTAATTTAAGCACTCGCCATTGCTATAACAGGCTATTTTTAAAGATAGTTTAAACACATAAAAAAAATTACAAATAAAATAAAACTTTAAAAATAACTCACTCTAAGTCGTTCAAAATGCTTTAATATATGATAATTAATCCAAGGTTTTGATTATAAATATAAACAGCATTTTAAAAATGACGACTATCGTAGCAATAGCATTATAAGGGATTGACAACACTATATAAAAGTACCCATAACTTCGTAAATAAGTTACGTTGAAAAACTAAATATACCTTTAAAATGTCCAGAATAGATCTGGGTAACATAAATAAATGACAAGACACCTGAATAATTAAGCATAATTAAAATATGAGCACAGAAACGTATTGGTACAGTAGCAATGGCTGGTTGCCTGGGGACGAGATTAAGTGAAAAGCTTAAAATTTAAATTAAACATATCTCGGCAACCACTGCACCAATTTTGATCAAATAAAAACCATAAAGACCAGCAGAACTTTAGAAAAAGAATGAGACATAATTTGAGGCTCTGGCTTACCTAGTTCTTACGCCTTTAGCCCTCTATGAAGAGCTCAGCAAAATGCGACATACTACTTTTACCGTAACAAGTACTTTATTTGCTTGAAGAGCAAGTAACGCTTTCGCAATATCTTAAAATAAAGTATGTTACAGTCTACTAAAGCATGTGAGTTTATTAATTACGTTAATACGCATTGCCGCAACACCAATGTCAATAATATATGAAGGTCATATTGAATAACCCGTATTGAAATGTATCTTTCCCTGTATTGTTTCTTTTATATAAACCTCATATTAAAAAATAATGGTTGCAAACCGACAACATCATGCCTTATTTTTTTTTATACGATAAACAGGCTTATTTCAGATGCACCATTCACTTACCTAGAACTTTCTCATCTACATGGCAATATAACATAAAATTTATGGAAAAGAAAAAATATATATATATATATATATATATATATATATAATATATACATATGTCAATTTATAACACTTCAAAAATAACTGTTTTTAAAAAAATAAGAAAAATATATAGTCATTAATTAATGATGGAAATTATAAAAATACTTTCTTTAAAAAGTAATAAACTGTTGTGATATTTCTCAAACGACTTTCAGCAAAAGTGCACAGCAATAAGTACTTAGATATTTGAAAAATATAATTTTAACATACTATCGTTTGTACCATAGTTTTTAAATAGCACTTGTAAAACTGTGGAATGTTTTAAGACCATCTAAAATCATTTATAACTGTTCTTATTTTTAAAAAGTCAATTAGAGCACAAAAAAAAAATGCATAATAAACTAAAAATGGTTAAAAATTGCTCAACATATTTTTTTAAAATGAAAATGCAATGTAAATAAAATAGAAATTGCTATATAACACTTATTAAACATAAAATGCATACACTTTCTCAAATTCGCTATATAAGCTGTAAATACTTCTCAATATATCTCGTCTTCACTCATTTTTTTAACATTCAACTACCCTAAATGAACTTGTAACAGTATTATCGTGAAAAATAAAGGTTCAATATTGCGCAAAACGGAAGGCACAAAATTGATTATTGTACTTTGAAGATTTTTTTAATAGTGTGATTCATGTAATTATTTTGGTGAAGAAAATCAATGTTAGCATCCAGAAAATCTATCATATTATCGACGTATGACTTGTGATTCAAACGTCAAACATGAAATTCTGTATCACTCTAGTCGAGAGCACACTGTAGACTTGGAATCGTCACTGAAGTATACAGCTAAGATGAAATAAAAACATTATGTCAGTGGACGTAAGGTTGTTGATTTAACGGAGGTGAAATAAGAGTCACAAATCACCAGTCGTAGATTCTTAGGCCTACATCGCCAGGGGAGAATTTAACGAGCGGAAGCGATAACACCGAGCATCCCGAAACGTCCCGATCAGAAGAATCACTCGCTCAAGTAGAAGAGAAATTGAAACTGAGATTCAACTCCATGATGAGATCCATCAAGAAAAATCTGGCAGCTATAATTCACAGGAACATAGGCATTTCACACAACAGTCTGTGAACTAGGGGGGCACGTAAGTAATGCAAAATTAATATAAGGAAAATAATCCATGATACACAAACATAAGCAGGACTTATCTGACGAGGAAATAGTCCTTCGAAAATACTTGAAGACAAACTTTAATAATTCACATTTATAGTATTCAGGCAAATAAACAGTCCGGAAAATAATCTGGCAGGCAAATAAAAAGCTGGCTAATAAAAGCAGGCACCATCCCTCGATGTTTGAAAAAGTTGCGAATGCCTGATGTAGTCACCAATTTTATGTAGTATAGATCTGTACTTTAAATATTGTTGACCAGGTTCGAGTAAGTTAGACTCAAAATTACGCAGAAAGGAAAATGATAATTCATTAACCGCAAGCACAGACGATCTTTATTCTTTTTTTTATTCGTTTCTAGCAAGGGTGAATATTCATCTAAAGGAAATCTGTTTATCTAAGAACCGTTTTAATGATAAAGCAAATGCTACATATGTTTTCTTTCTTTACTTTTTAACGGAAAGTTATTGTGGGATCGAAATAAAACGTTAAGATAAAATGGATATGTAATTAAAGAATAGTTTTAACTGTAATTTAGAAAAATGTATAATTTAAGAAAACTATATGTGATTCTACATCATATATGTCTTTTAATGAAGTATTATTTTGTTTTAAGAAATACTTTTGCTATTATTTACATGTAGTAATGTAAGTATATGACTTGATTTATATTTAGGCAATTAGTAATAAGAATAATAATTATTATTTTCTTAATTCTCATTACGAAGTTAGCGATTCTTTTATTGTAAATCTATAATTCATTCTTTAAATTTAAAATAAAAATTACTTTCCTGAAAGAACCATGCGTAATAATGGGCAAAAAGGATTTAAAAGGTGAAATATAAGTTAAATCTTATTGTAATACAAAATTTTTTAAATATCTCCAAAAATTCTTCATTAGTCTATTGTTATATGAATATTAATTAAATAGTACACAAAGCAACAAAATTTGTTATTTTCCAGACAATGAGCTTTAAACACTAATTATTCTATTTGGATTATTAGAGTTTAATGTTATTAACATAAAAATATTTTTTTCTAAAAATTGAAAAAAAAATCGCGCCCGAAAGGGTTAATTTTTTTCTATGTTACTTCCCGGCTAAATGTATAATATTTCGTAGTATTTATTAAACCACTACACATGAATATTGTATTTTGACATTAAAATACTATTTTAAAATTTCCGGAATTATTATTAAGGTTACAAGGAAGCCTTGTGTGTTTTCTGATAAGAAACATTTTGAAAATGTATTTCATTCATTTTCATTTGAAATCACAGATACTTACACCCACACAGTGCTTTCAAATATGGCACATTTTTTGTCAGAAATAGTGAATTTATACCAGGAAATTTCTATGATTTTTCTGTTTATAATATTCAAGGAATGTTTGTCATTGGAAAAAAATAATAATAACTTAAAAAATTCTGCTATATTTCAGAAATTCTGAATAAAATATGTGGCAGGTTTCCAAAGAATGTGTCCACATATAGCATTTATAAAAATGTGATTTTATATTAAGAAAATGAATAAGAGGAAATCTATTTTTGTAATAAATTTCTTTTTCTATACAAAAAAGAAATTTAATATGGACTGTTCTAAATTTAAACTGTTAGAATGCGCTGAAATATGCTAAAGTGCTGGGAAAAGTTCATGATGTCTTGATCCGAACCTCTTCTTTCTCGACAGTTTCATGATGGCAAAAAAAATTCTAAAATGAACATTTTTTTAATACGATAAAAGTTTATTTGTGTTAGTTTCTTAATGATATTATTTGTTTTGTATATTTTTGACGTAATGAAAATCTTAAAATTATAAGTGTAGAGAGTTCATGTAAATGAATCTTTTAAGTAGAATTAAAAGATTTCTGCTTTGTTTTAATTTTCATTATTAAATCATGAAATTTCTCATAGTTATAGACTGTTATGATGGCAATGTGACAAAAGCTGCATTAATTTATTAGCTTTATGCTATTTGCTTGTACATTTTAATAGTTAAAGTCTATTCAAATTCTTATTTGTATTCTTATGTAATTTCTAGTTAAAGTTAGCATTTTTTATATATGCCAAAATTCACAATTCTTTAAAATTAGTCGGATTTTAGGGGGAATGGGGTGGGGGAGCATCCAGGAAATTCCTGGTTGTGGTAATTCTAGGCTTCGCTTCTTTTCCATCGAAACTTTCTCTACCAAATGAAATAATAAATTGAAATAGATTATTAGTTGGATTGACCCATAAATAAAAAAAATCTTTCAGAAAAAAGCTGATATTATTAATAAATATCTGAATGCTTATGAAAGTAAGGCTATATAAGTTAATTCAAATGCTTATATAGCCATTAAAACTGTATGTAAGAAATGAAAAATGGAACTATTTTTACTTGGGATTTTATCGTAGACAGAATATTTTATTTGAGGGATGTATAATTGTTTAAACTGATCATGTAACATCATCTGATAATCGTGTAACGTCATCTGATAGTCTTGTAACATCATCTAAATACAAAATAAGTTAAATTGAGACAGTTGAAACAATATATTTACATAACAGAGAAGTTATTTAAAAAAACTAAGAAAGCACTTTGATTAAGTAGAGAATAAGAAACGGTTGGTTTAAGTTGGATTGATGTATGAAATTTTGAATATCAATTATTTTAAATATACACATTTCAAAATGAGCTCATTTTTCAATAATTGCATAATTTTAACGAACTTTCTAAAAATATAACTTTTATTTAGTTTATTTTAAAAAAATGTATGTTAGAAAAAAATACCGATTTACAAATATAACTTAAACGGTCGGACTATATTTATTTCCGATGGTCGCTGGATATGTGTATTTATAATGTTGATAAAGAAGCGTACATTCATCTAATTTTTTAAGTAGATTCATTAACTTTAATAAAAGATTAATCTTTAATGTTTTGTTGAACAAACTAAATTATCTTCTTCAAATATTAATTTGAATAAAATGTATGGATAAATAATAAGTGTCCCGTAATATTTCTCCGTTTTCCACAATAGGAATTTAACACAATTAAATATTATTAAACTGTCTGCAATGAATATATTTTTAATCTTTAATACGATGAGATATGAGTACCCTAGAAGTCAAAGAATATAAATGGTAAAATTGAAAAAAAGACCTAGCTGTACAGGCTATCTGGAAATAAATTTTGGAAGTAGAGAAAAGTAAGTGACTTTCTCACTACGCCCCGCGTTCTAGAGATTAACTAATTAAGCTCTTTAACCTATTTAAATACTTAATCTGTATACTATCTACTGAAAAAAATATGTATATTGTACTACACTTTTCTTTCGGAGTTGCTGAAATAAAAGTTTAAAAAAATCGTGAAAAAAGCAGCAGTTTAATACTTTAACACGTTGATTACCACGTCAGTCATCGGTGACTGACACTAAACTTTCTGTTTTGACCGCGTCAGTCACCAGTGATTGACAGTATAAAACATGATATAGAACTAAAAAACTCGACTGTGTTACACTGTCGAAAATATGAAGAAACTAAAAAAATATATTGTTTTAAGTAATTACAGAAAAATTATTTAAAAATTACTTAACTCTTATTAATTACAAGATTGCAATGTCTTAATAATTGCTTAAAACAATATATTTTGGGGTTTTTTATAAAATATTTCACACAGTCAGTCAACAGTGACTAACGCAACCTAAACGGAAAGTTCAGTGTCAGTCACTATGGTACTGAACTGGTACCGTTAATGCAATAAATTAGCATTTTTAATGTTCAACTCTGAACTCGATTTACTCCAAATCTAAATTTTGTCATTTATATCCCCAAGTTTTTGCGGTTCTCATATATAATTTACCTTATTTAAATGAATAATGACTACATACAATTAGAATTCTATTCACTTCTTTATAAATTGTGGATATTAATGAGGAATTACATATTGCCTCATTATGTATTCATATTTTATTTAGATATATTAAAGCTACTTTGAACTTTTTTTATATTTATGTATAATCGTCAGTGATACGATGGACTTCTTTTTTATTCATAATCTCAAACATGTATTTCCACCAAATGATATGATATATATAAACAGACGATCTTTAATTTGAAAAAAAAAAAGAAAAAAAAGACGAAGCTATATTTGGATATTAGTTGATTTATTTATCAGATTAAAATTCAGCATTGGATTTTTAATATTGAACGTAAAAGAACTCATAAAATACAGGTTGATTCAAAATTAGTACTTCCATTCCAAAAGACATTTTAAAGATTTAGCAAGGAAAATTAAGCATTAAACATAATGAAGTTCAAATTTAACTTACGAACATCAGAAGATTATGAACATTACGACCCCTGTAGTTATACAGACAGTTAGAAAGTAGTCGGATGCACCAATCCTAAAACTTTTTTTTCCATCTCATACACCTTAATGCCTTTAAAACTTAGTTACAAATGATAATACTTCTATAAGTCCTCCTCAAACGATACAGATCGATTAAATAAATGATGCTTCAAAAATATTTCATACTCCTTTAAAGATCAGTAAATAACAATACATTCTTTTTAACACATTGGTCTACAGTTTTCAAGCGAATTTCTTTTTAAAGTACATTTTTTTCCTATCCTATTCGGTGTAAGATTTTAAAATATTCGTTGTTTAGAAGTTCGAAAAACTCCAATAAAAGCTAAATTTAATCATCTGCTCGTCGCCACCGTCAAAATGACGGCAACGTTACATTTTGACATGCCTCTGTCTTTTACAATATAGATTCTACCACAGTTTAACTGCAGATCAAAAGTATCGACATGGATAACCTGCAGTTCTTTATTATTTATAAATCGAGAAATAATCTGTCTTCCAAGGAATCAGGTCGAATTAATATGATTCATATCAGAAATTTTATATAGAAAGAGTAGAAATAATATATAAAACATTGTTTTTATACTAACTAACGTCAGGGGGATATTGGTGTTGACTCTCATTTTTTCTCACACACATGTGCACATGGGTTCATTTGCTACTAGGAATGATGACGACCTATCATCATCTGTATATTGTCAGTAATTGTCACATTTGCGCATTCTGTCCAAAAATCTGCATCCTATAACAGTTGCTTCTGAAAAAAATACTATAGAGTTTTTGTAATCCTTTGTCTCCTTTATCTTTTAATTTACTTGCTTTTTTAAAATTTAATTAGTTAATTTCACTTTTTTAATTAACTTTTCCTATCATTTTGACATTGCTCTCTTCTTCTCCATTTACTTCTCTATGATTGGTGTTTAACTTTTTCTTAGAAGCTCTACACGCTATCTTTTCGTATTCTTGTGATTTTGTCCCCTTACTGTCACATGTTTACATCGCCTGGTGACAGACAGTTAAGTTTTCCTGCTTGAAACTCGTCTGTGTGCTTTTAGATATTTATGGTGATTTATACAATGCTTTATTATTTAATTATTTAATTATAGAATTTCGCTTCAGCGAATTTGTCAATCATTGACTTTAAATGACTTCATATGATCAAGGGCAGTTATACAGAATAGTGATAACGTACGAAAGTATAATTAAAATTTTGAACTTGCATTTTTTTAACCATTTAGAAAGTTGTTGGTTTTTTTGGTCGAGGATAGAGATATATGAGGCATATCTGAATCATTGTGATTTCCGCATTTTATTCTTTTTATGATTAGTCCAGGAATATTAATGTTTAATTTAAGGCGTACATTATATATGACTTTGTCATTATGTAAGTCACGTTTTGATCATTATAAAATGATGCTTTTACTGATTTTTATTAACTCGATGGGAAACATTCAAATATTTTGTTTTGGGCAATAAACGTACACATTTTATTTTACGCATGTTTTTACAGATTTCTTTTCTAGCCTAAACTCAACCGCATAATTGAAAATTTAATTTATTGAGTTACGATTTGCATGCGATTAAAAATTGTTTTCCTATTGTACGTAAAATTTAGTACCCTGTTTAAAATATAGTGAAAAGTTCGATCTCATTTTAAAGATTGAATTTTCCGGAAAATCAGAACGCATCATAAAATCCTATGGAGCATTCTGAATGTTATGAAAATAGATAGTCTTTAAAACCACGGGTAAATTTTCACGATAAAAATATATATATATTCTTAGCAATTTAGATTATTTTCGTGGATTGATGTTTAAGGTCTTAGTTAATCTTACAATTAGTTAAAAAGAATCATTTTCTAAGTGGTCGCAGTGATTATTTTTTTTCCTGTGTGTGTGTGTGTTGCAATTTTTCCTTTCCGTTTTAGTTAAAAACTTTACAGTAATGACGAGAATCATTTCAAATCAGTCTCTTTGTTAACTTTAAAAAGTTTTATCTAGAAAATTGTCCCCTCATTTTTGTACGGAAGAATATCTTGGAATTCTAAAATATCATTGTATAAATTTTGACAAATATTTCATTTATTTTTAGCTTCTTTGCAAAAATTAATGGTTTATTTCACATATAAAATTATCCACTTGTGGTCGTAAATTTAATTTCATGCGATAATAAATAATAAACGTTGCGTAAATTTTACTTCAATTCGTTTAGCATTAACATTATTATTGGATTAAATTATTTCCTTCTGATACTGTTTAAAGAATTTTCGTAACTTATAACGAGGAGAACATTTTAAGTCATTCTGTATATTCAATTAAAGTGATTTATGCAGTAAATTTTTATTCCATTAAAAAAAAAAAAAAAAAAAAAAAAAAAAAGTTCTTTCAGAAATTGCAAAACAATATTGTATGAACTTTGATAAAAATTTCCTTTATACATAAACTTTATGCTCAAATTATTTTGTTTAAATTTTGCAAAAATCAATGGTTTTAGTTTCAAAATAAAATTATCCACTATTATCATCAATCTTAATGAAATGCGCTAATAAATATAAATGTCGTGTACGTAATAAATGTTTCATTTCATTTCCTTTCAGCTTTGGCTTTTAGAAAAATTAAATTTCATTCACTTGTCTGCAATAAAACATCTTTACTATGTTGTAAGAGATAAAGTTATTTATTTTTCTTTATGTATAGGAATAATAAAATTAATGTATATCATAATTCTTTAAGGGTCTTTTACGATTATACGTATTTCACTCATTATACACGAATATATTATTTATCTAATTAAAAATCGTTTTGAAAGTTTCAAAATGTTTATGCATTTAATAAATAAATCATACATCAAACTACCAGTACCAAACGACTGACTCATTTTTCATTCTAATACATTTATTCAATACATTTATTTTAGAAAAAGACATTGACAGATATAGGATCTTTCATTTTAATAAAATTATGAATAATAGGAACATTTTGATAGATTGTTCTGCTCATCAGAATGACAGTTAGGCCGTCTTCTTTAATATTAAAACTGTGTGAATGAAATGAAATGTATTGAATGGGGAAAAAAGTAGCTACACTATTTTTGTTTGCATGTATTTTTTTATGTAATTTAGCCCTTTAAGCGTCTTAATCGGGTTTTTTCGTCAAATATTATTTTAAAATCATGGGCTGATTTAAAACAAAACTTATATTAATGTTTTTGTTTTTTTCAGTTCATAAGATAAATAAATATGTAAGATAATACATAAACAAATCCCCATACAAGTTTATTTTATAGGTATTATTTTATGAGTTGTTAAAAATAAAGAGAAACAAAGCTAGACGCTCAAAGGGTTAAACAATTTCTTGCCCTTCAGAACCAATATTGGTTAATCTTTGACAAAAAAATGTCGCTATATATATTCATAAGCATCGAATTTAAATTATTTGTTTATGTATATTCACCCATAAAATTATCCATTTCTGATATTAAATTTATACAATAATGAATATTAAATGATGTGATTTTTTTTATTTTAATTCGTTGAGTCTTAGCATTATTAATAGATTAAACTATTCTTTTCAGATACTGTTAATGGATTTCTGTTAATTGCAACGAGGGGAAATTTTAAGTGAATCTGTATATTCAATTAAAAATGATTTATGCAGTAAATTTGTATTCCCTTTTTTAAAAAGGCAGATATTCTCACTACTGTGAAATAATACAATCTGAACTATGATAAAAAATATAATTCATACATAAACGTTATGTTCAAATTAATTTGTTTAAATTTTGTAAAAAACAATGGGCTTGGTTTACAAATAAATTTATCCAATATTATATTTAATTTTAATAAAATACGCAAATAAATAACAATTGTCTTTCTTTCTCCCTTGGGATTTAATACAATTAAATTTCATTCATTTTTCTGCAATATTCATTATGTATGGGAATGATAGAATAAATGCTTATCGTGATACTTTTCATTAGGTCTTTTAGAATTAAGAATATATACATATTGTACTCATTTTACATGAATATATTATTTATCTAACTAAAAACTGTTTTGAAAGTTTCACAATATTTATGCACTTAACAAATAATCATTAACAATATCACCCTGTCAGTATCATATAATTGAATCAATTTTATTTTTAACCGGAGGTATTTATTCTAGCAAAAAGAAGATTTACAGACATATGATCTTTCATTTTAATAAAATTTTTAAAAGTATGGACATTTTGATGGATTGTTCTACTAATCACAATAAGAGTTAAGGCGTCTGATATTAAAACTGTGTGAATGCATTGAAATATATTGAATGGAGAAAAAAATTGCTGTGCTCTTTTTGTTTGCGTGCTTCTTTTTTTTTATAATTGAGACAACTTCTGCCCTTCCGAATTAATATTGATTAATCTTGGGCAAAAAATTATCTATTATTATCATCAATTTTAATAAAATACACTAGTTAATAATAAATATTGTTTGTGTAATAAATACTTCATTTCACTTTCTTTCTGCCTTGGCATTTAATACAATTAAATTGCAATCACGTGTCTGCAAAAATATATTTTTACACTGTAGTAAAAGAAAAATTTACTTAATTTTCATTATGTATAGGAATAATAGAATTAAATGTTTATCAGACTTCTTTATCACTGTCAGACTCTTTTCACTTTGTCTTTTAGAATTAAAACTACATATGTATTTTACTCATAATACATTAATACATTATTTATCTAGCTAAAAACTGTTTTGAAAGTTTCAAAATATTTACACATTAAACAAATAAATCATATATATCACCCTATCAGTATCAAACAATTGAGTCATTTTTCATTTTAATCCGCAAGCATTTATTCTAGTAAGAGACATTTACAGATATATGATCGTTCATTTTAATAAAATTATGAATAGTGGGGATATTTTGATAGATTGTTCTGCTCATCAAAATAAGGCGGTTAGGGCGTCTTCTTTAACATTAAAATTGTGTGAATGCATTGAAATGCATTAAATGGGGAAATATGTGTGCTATTTTTGCTTGCTTGTTTTTTATTTTTATTTATTTATTTATTTATTTTGTAACTTACACATTTTTTTCCCTTCCGAACTAATATTGATTATATTTGATAAAAAATGTCACTATATATTTCTGAGCATATAATTTAAAATATTTGTTTATGTATACTCACATATAAAATTATCCACTTTTAATATAAATACGATAATAAATAATAAATAATGCTAAATTAACATTCTAGTTCGTTAAGTTTTAGGTTTTTTGTGTTAAAATACAGTCGACTCTCGTTAATTCGAAATCGGATAATTCGAATCTTCGCTTAATTCGAACTGAACATGAAGTCCAGAAATTTTCAATGGCAGAATAACGTTAAAAATTTCCATTAATTCGAATTCATTTTCTCTTGACTTCGTTTAATTCGAACAAACGAGAATTCCGATTTTTCATTTTTTTTTTCTTTCTCTCGGATTTCAGATCATTTAATTAACTTTTTTTCTTTGATTTTTGTGAAAATTCTTATAAACGAGTATACATATAATCCAATGCATCTGATATCCTCTTTCTTAGTTCCCCGTCTGTCCACCAGTGACGCTTTAATTTTTTTTTCCATCGTGCTTGTTTCTAATCCCTCAATTAGATTATATATTCATGTTTTTTAATGTAATATTAAGTCATATTCTAATGATAACAGACAAAATGAATTTAAAAAAGCACTATAGCATTAATTCCTTTGTAATAGTACCATATTAAGTATGTTTTCATTTCATACTTTCCATAATTCGAACTTCGGATAATTCGAACATTTCTTGTGATCCCGACGAGTTCGAATTAATGAGAGCCGACTGTATTTCTTTCTGATACTGTTTAAAGAATTTTTGTCCCTTGTAACAAGGGGGACATTTTAAGTCAGTTTGTATATTCAATAAAAAGGGATTTATGCAGAAATTTTATATTCCATTTTAAAAAGGCACATTTTAACACAACTGCAAAACAGTATTGTATGAACTAAATAAAACTTTCATAAATATATAAACTTCATGTTGAAATTATTTTATTAAACTTTTGTGAAAATTGGTAGTTTGGGTCCACATATAAAATTATCTATTTTTATCGTCAAATTTAATGAAATAAGCTAATTAAATAATAAATGTCGTATGTGTAATAAATTTCATTTTATTTCTGCCATGGAATTTAATATAATTAAATTTCATTCACTTGTCTACAATAACATAATCTTATTCTTTTGTAAGAGATCAATTTATTTATCTTTAATTATGTATGGGGTTAATACAATTAAATATTTACTATAATTCTATTCACTAGACCTTTACGAATTAAGAGTTTATACGCATTTTACTCATTATACACAAACATAATATTTATTTAAATAAAAACGGTTTTGAAAATTTCAAAATAATTATACACTTAATAAATGAATCATATATCACCCTATCAGTACCACACAATTGCCACATTTTTTATTCAAAGACATCCATTTTAGCAAAAAAAAAACATTTACAGATATATGATAGTTTATTTTAATTAAATTATGAATAGCAGAGACATTTTGATTGATTATTCTGCTTAT
This sequence comes from Maratus speculifer, assembly GCA_964019185.1. NCBI lineage: Eukaryota > Metazoa > Arthropoda > Arachnida > Araneae > Salticidae > Maratus > Maratus speculifer. The sequence continues at coordinate 269,941,537 of OZ025289.1, read as the reverse complement.
CAGAATAAGAGTTACGACGTCTTCTTTAATATTAAAATTTTGTGAATGATATGAATTATATTAAATAAAGAAAAAATAGCTGTGCTCTTTTTTTTACTTGTTTTTTATTTGTAACTGAGACAATTGTTTCCCCTTCTGAACCAATATAAATAAATCTTTGACAAAAAATGTCGCTATGTATTTTGAATCGCCGAACTTAAATTATTAGTTTATATACATATATATATATATTGGATATTGACATTCAAGAGTTGTAAAATAATAAGTTTTTATAATAGTCTTTAATTTAGTGTTATTAAATTTTAAAATCTGTATAGAATTGCCAGAGTCTGTTAAATAAAGGACATTTTTTTTCCTGTGTTGCAGAATCTTAACCCTCTCACTAACAAGCCCGTGTTAATACATTCAGTAACAAGGAAGGTCTCCTTACTGGGCATACTGAGATTTTTTTTGAAAACAAAATACTAATTAAACTACTCATGTATATAATAAAGAATCAGTGAAAATTAGAGGCGGAATTGCAATAGAAAACGTGTAAAAAGTAAAATGTTTTCGGATATTTGGCGTGAAAAGATGAAAGTGTTACACAATTTGGCGAGCAGCACTTTTCTCCGCCAAAAGCAAACGATTTTCATGCAACTGAAACTTTTGGATTTTTAGAATCCGTTTAAATGTATTTAAACATAAACAATGAGCGAGTGTAATATATTATATACATATATATATATTGAATTGTATATGTATGTATTATTTTTTGCTGTAGTTATTTAACTCTGAAAAAAAAATATTTTTATATATAAAAAATTCTTACTCAGTAAAATTATTTTTCTACATTTAAGCGTATTCAAAAATAAAAGCCAGATGTTTTTATAGCGACAAAATCGAATGATATTGCTCAACTTGATTTTGAGTTTGAAACAATTTTAATGAATTTAAATAAGCCTCTCATTCATATTTGTCATGAAGTATGTATATATAATGTTGAAATAATCATGTTTTATTAGCATTTAAAACAACATTACAAATTTGCTCTTTTGCAAGACTAACAGAGGGTTAAATGCGTAAAAGCAGATTCCTAATGTCTTTTCTCAAAAATTTTCAACTTCTCGTTATTGATGAATTTATATCTTTTAGAAGGTTGTAAACACAATTTGAAAGTTTTTTAAAAAATGTCTGTCTGTGAGTCAATTGCTGTGTCTCAGAAACTAATGTACGGATTTTTATCAAACTACAGATTCAGTTAGAACTTGACTTAAGTTGTTGCTGATTAGATTTTGGTGCAAACCGCCTAACCAGTGGCATTGCTATGCTGAATTTTTCATGTAGTATTAACATTTATGAAGTAGAACAAAGATTTCGGATTGCCACATCTGAATAGTTCATATTTACGTGTAATTTTACTTAATTGCACTCACAGTTCATATATCTTATATAGCATTTCCTATAAATTATTTCATCCTTAAAGCTATGTTTAAAAAGACATTTTTCACTTCAATAACACAAAATATTCTGAAACATTTTTAAACATAAAAGGCATCCATAGACATGATTATTGATGGATTGATTTTTGTACAGCTTGATTTTTGTATCATCTTCCAATAAATGAATTAGAATTTTGAGGTATAAGATTTTTTTTGTCAGGGAAAAATCTTCCTGTTCGTTTTCTGCCTTATTTTTCTAGACATTCGTTTCAAACTTCTTACCAGGAAACTATCTCATAGTGTAATAATGAATAAAACCAAGTAAGCAGCAATCAAAAGAGATATTGAAATACATTTACTCATACATAAATTATTTTCCCACGTCTATGCATTATAGAGATATACACGTTTAACACAAATGAAAGACCGTATTTTGAAAATTTATATTTTCAAAACTAGTACACATATTATAGTAAGTGATATATGAAAATAGAAAGCATCATTCCAAGTTTTTTTTTTTCAATATACAAATATTTGGTCTGCGAACCTGAAATTTAGATTTTAGCAGTTGATTCTGTTTTACCATTGTTTTTCTCTGAACCGTAAGGTATGAAAGCATGGTGGACTGGGAACAGGAAAACACAATGGTAAGCCTACGAGTTACCCGCTAAAACTGGGTTTGCAGGAATTCTCACTAAGTTATGACTTGGCAGACTGAATGTATTTTAATATACGAATCGAGTTTTAGCTAATTCTGGAATTTCAGCAATGAATTCGATGAGCTGGTTTTTCTGTGCTGCAGCCTCCCAGTTTATCGGTTTTGTATTCAAAATCTGGGTTCAAAGCTGAATAAATTCACTTGACACTGATAATTTACCCAAAGAACTTCTATTTAATAAGAATGAAAGCTACAACTACTTTACCATGAACTATTCCTCTTGCTGGTTGTCAGAGAGCCTTCCGTTCTTACCGCTAGGTTTTTTTTTTTTTTCAATTTGCAAACTTTAAAATATTACATCTCGATAACAGAGAGTCGAGGGCAAATAATTTATGCGTCTAATATCTTATTTTTATGTATCTTTTCGTTTACTACTTATTTAGAGTTTTTTGATTATTACATTATTGGGTAGTCTCAATTTTATTCAACCATTCAAAAACTGATTTAAAATTTCAAATTATTTATGCATTTACCAAAGAATTTCTAAATGTTTCTCCGTTCAGTGTTATATTTTACTCATTTTTTATTTAAACTTGGGGACATCTATTGCAGAAAATTCTATTTACAAATATATAACCTTTTACTGTCAAAGAAAGTTTAATAATGAAATGTCTATATCTGGCTTAAGTTAAGGCTACAGTGGACTCTTAAAACTAAGTTTTTCAAATTTTCAATAATTTTTTTAAAAAATTTCGGGAAATAATCATAATATATATATATCTCTTATTTTATAATTTTTTTTGAAAATATATTCAATAGATTTTGAGATACAGATTTTTCTTTTTTTTTTAATTAACAAAAAATGGCAATATTTCAAAATGCTCCATACGAAATTCTTTATGCCCAATTTTTTTGATTTTTTGTTTAAAATGCTCTCTATATATGTGTTAACAAATGTTACTAAACATTTTTAGCATATTACTTGTAAAACATTTAAAAAAATGATTTTAACTTAATTCTTTTGTATTTCCCGTTAAAAAAATATTAAAAACTTGCTGACCCGCCCGGCGTTGCCCGGGTCCGTAATAATAATGTTAAACGAACTTGAAATTTTTATGATTTTATCTTTAACTCGAAATATGTGTGAATACACTGTTAAAAATTTGACCCTTTTCCTGCATCGTCACTCCACCGCTTTTATAGAAAATGATTACTTCAGCCTATTATGGAGCATTCTCATGGTCAAATGAAAGATATTCTATAAAAGCGGGGGAGTGATGATGCAGCAAAAGGATCAAATTTTTTACAGTGTACATTATATTAAATACGTGCCCCCTGACTGTGTCAAAAATTGGTTTAAAAAAACTAATATTTAGCTGCAAAAATACCCAAAATGACTGCAATGGGAAACGCAGGAGGGAATATGTGTCCAACGATTGCGTGATTTTCGTGTTAAAGTGTTGATATTTATCCTTAAAATTAGTGTTAAGTGACTTAACTAAATACTTTTTTCACATAGATATCCCAAGAGAAATATTTTGAATTTCAAACTAATTATATCACTCTTAAATCCGACTATACCGTGAATGAAATCGATTCTCGATGATTAGCTAAAAGGTTAATACATAGTATTATAATTCCAGAGCACTTTCGCAAAAATATGTGTATATTTTTTTATCAAACATGCGTAATGTTCATTATGTGAACAAAATCCTAACCGTAACCTAATTGTATTGTAATCATAACTTGTCTGTAACCTAGCTGTATCTTAACAGTAATCTAACTGTAACTTAAATATACCATAAATGTAACCTGGCCGTCACCTAATTATAACCTACCCATAATCTAACCACATCCTAACCGTAACTTAACCTTAACCTAACTGTAACTTATCCATGACCTAACTGTAACCTAACCGGAAAATAAACGTAACAAAAGGCTCACCGGAACGTAATTGCAACCTAACTGTTACCTAACCGTAACCAAGTTCTAATTTAACACTAACTATAAACGAAATAGCTTAACCATCTCGCTCTAAGTACTTAGTTTCACTTTCCACCGCTACGGAGTGCATTATGTTTTGTAGAACATCCGAATTTTATGTTCGGATTGGATTCATGTTCATGAAAATTATTTTGTGTTCTTTGGATACGGTTATGGTTGTTTGGAATATTTTTGTTCATTTTAGATTCGGTTCAATTCAGATTTCGTTTTTTTTTTCTTTCAAATGGGATTTTTAAGTTCGGGTCAGGTTGTACTGATATGGAAATTATTTTACCTAGTTCCAATGAGGTTATACTTCACTGAAATATTTTTGTTAGGTTCAGATTAGGTTTGGTTCAAATTTCGGGATTTTTTTTTTTTTTTTTTTTTTTTTTTTTTTTTTTTTTTTTGATTGGATTGGGTTTATGCCCATGTAAATTATATTGTTTTGTTCGTATCTGGTTATAGTTATTTGGAATATTTTCGTCGGATTCAGATTTGGTTCGATTCAGATTTCAGGTATTTTTTAAAATTGATTTTTAAGGTTGTGGTCGGATTCATATCCAGGGAAATTATTTTGTCTTGCTCGGATCCGTTTTCGGGTCTTTGGAATATTTTTTTCGGGTTCAGATGTCGTTCCATTCAGATTTCGGCTTTTTTAATGGAATTTTTAGGTTTAGGTTGGGTTGCGCACCAACGGAAATTATTCTGTATTGTTCGAATAAGGATATGCTTATCTGTAATATTTTTGTCAGATTCAGATTTAGTTCATTTTTTTAGGTTTGGATTCGGTACATGTTCATGGAAATTTTCTGTCTTGTTCAGATCCGGGTATTGTTCTGTGGAATATTTTTGTCAGATTGATATTTTGTTCGATTCAAATTTCAGGTATTTTTTTCAAATGGAATTTTAGATTCGGATCGGTTTCATGTACACGGAAATTATTTTTTCTTTTTCAAATCCGGTTATGGTTCTTTCGAATATTTTGATCGGATTCAGATTTAGTTTGAGGCCCCACCAGTGGCCGAAAGGTTCTGACCTCAAACTGGTAGACGGTAGATGCTAGGTTCGAACCCAATCTCGACCGTCGGCCTAACCGTTCGGAGTTTTCCGTGGTTTTCTTCGAACCTTGCGTAAATACGGGTTAGGTTCCCTTAGAAAGACCCTCACGGAGGACATCTCCCCCTTAGGGCCTATATCCCATAGTGTAGATAATTGGCCGACATACATACAACAACAACAACAACAGATGTAGTTTGCATAAAATTTCAGGTTTTTTTTCAAATGGAATTTTTAGATTCGAGTCAGGTTTATGTTCACGGAAATTATTTTATCTTGCTCTTATCGGGTTATAGTTCTTTGGAATATTTTTATTGATTTCAGGTTTCGTTCTGATCATTTTTCGGGTTTTTTCAAAGAAAAATTTTAGGTTCGAGTCGGGTTGCATATACACGAACATTATTTTTCCTTAATCGGATTTGGGTATGCTTCATTTGAATATTTTTGTGGGATTCAGATTTGATTCGAATCAGATATCAAATCCATAGTTTTATTTCAAATGGAATTTTTAGGTTCGGGTCGGGTTTATGCTCATGGAATTTTTGTCTTGCTTGGATCGGAGTATGGTCTATTTTTTTCTGGTTGGGATCGGGTTATGTGTTAATACGCCTAAACATTATATTTTGCTACTATTCTTTTAGTGACTATTTTTGATATATAATTTATTTTGCTATTTGATAATTTATTACTGTGTATGAATCATCTGCCGATTCGAACAATTGTACGTGAAAGAGCCATTTCATTTTTGTTTTAAAAACAAATTAAAGTCTTAATAAAATTTTAACTTAAATAAATGCATTCAAATTTAATCAATGATTTAAAAAACTGCTAAAAAAGCCTCATATACACATATATTAACTGCAATATAACTAACCACAAATACGTACTAATGTACGAAGTAGCGACGATCTGACGTAACAGCTATGTTCAAAAATCCTAAGTTAAACTGACATTTTGCCAATCTAGGAATTTTAAAGGTCTTTGGGGAAAAAAGAGTAACTTTTGAAATGTCAAAATCTCAAATTGGTTTCTTTTATAGAGTAAAAAGAAATTAATAGAATGGAAGTATTATCTCTGGAGGTGATGCTTAAAATGTAACCCTACATTAAGTCCAATTAAGTACCAACAAAAACACGTGCTTTGATACGTCTATCAATTGAAACAGGTTTAAACCCGTATTTTTTTCTCTCTTTTAAAAAATAAAATAACTAATTTATCGCTTCACGGTAAAAATTTATTAATTATTTTGTCATATGTGTTTTAAATATCAATATAGAAAATTATTTTAACGTTTTGCTTGAAAATATAACATTATTTTGTTAGTACATTAAAATCGTCTGCAGTCAGAAATTTATATTTTAGATTAATATTTATAACTTAAGTTTTCATACATGATTTTAAAAGAATGTTTTCATCATTATATTTTAAATATTTATTTACATGCAATTATTAAATCATAAACATTTTTCGTCTACCTTATAAAGTATTTAAAATTACATTAATGAAGGAAACTTTTAGTTGTACAATTTTTAGTTGGTATCAAATGTTTTCAATATCTTATTTAATTTTAATTTGATATTTAATTATTGCTAATTTTCCAATTTCCTTCATTTTAAAAGATACATTTGTTCTAATAAATAATAATAGAACAAAGACCATTTTAAAAATTTGCTATTTCCTCTTGAAATATGCTTCAATTCTAATTCATTTCTTTCAATTCGTCTTATAATGCAAAATCCCTTTCACGTCATTTTGTTTGGAGCATTAAAATTTGAGCGATTAATGGTTTCATATCGCAAACCTTTTTTGAGGCTTACTTCACCTCCATTTATCTTATTCCTCCATGGGTTTCTTTAATTCTGTCTCAGCTTTTTTATTACTTCTGCGAAAATTTTTAGACAACCAACCAACCGTAAACAAACGAAAGAGAAAAAAATTGGGAAAAAGATGATTTTTTATGAGAGTGACCTCTTGATTTTAATTAATTACTCAGTTAATAATTGGAATTTCGAAATTCTCAAGCTCAGGTGCATCAGGAGAGATTTAGGGCTACTCTCAAAAAAATTTTGAGCATCGTACATGCTGTAGATTTTGCTAGCCATCGCAGACACACACACAGACACACACACAGACACACAGACAGAGCGTTTTGTTCTTTTATTAGTATAGATTTCATATAACAGAAATTTAAAAAAATTACATGCATCTAAAAAAATTTATTTCTTGTAATGTTTCTTAACGCATGCACAAAGAGCATTTTAAACAAAAACACAGAAAAATTGGGCATAAAGAATTTCGTATGGAACATTTTGAAATCGTGAAAACGACGAAAATATTCATTCTGAGAAAAACAGGTTTTAGTAACTATAGTGGTTATAATTGCTTAATATTTTCCTACTGACGCAGTTTCAGCTATTAAGGGATATAATATCATTTCTAGCTTATAAGTGTTTTATGTTTTTATGATAAATTCACATAAAATATGTGGCTTTGACAGTAATTCATGCAAAGGACGTGAAGTATCTGAATTTTTAAAAATCTTCTCAAAAGTAACATTTTGTATTTTCTAATGAAAAATTTTTTTCAAATTTTACTAGAAATATTCATGGTATAAATACCTCTTATTGTATAAATTTTTGTCAAATATATTTAATATTTTTACTATTTTAAATGTATTAATATTTTTTAATTTACGCTAAAAAGATTGGGGACAAAAAGTAATTCCTCTAAATGCATTGTAAACAAATGCTTAAAGAAACAGTTAAATGTTACAGTTAAAGTATTGTTTTGCGAAATCACAAAATTAATAATTTCAGTGCAAAATAATATTACTTTGTATGATAAAACTAAAAGCTAGGCTAAATTTTACGGATGTAAATCGGCAAAAAAGTAAACAAACGGGCGTGGCACAATCAGCTGATTGGACAAAAATGCTTCTAACTCCAGAAAAAATAGTCGAAATTGAAAAATTCTTTTTGTGTTCAATAGCAGGGAGTTCATATAATGTTATTATGCTAAAAATGAAAATTCGACAATTTGATGATTTTTTGCGATTTTGAAAGTCCACTGTAGCCTTAATAAAAGTTAGGTTAGCGTGAGCTGTTTGGTATTAAAAATTCTATAAACTTGGTGAAATAGGATTTTAGAAACTGTTTTTGTTCCTTTGTTTAATTTTTTTAAAAGTGAAATTTTTGCATTTGAAAATCATTTTTGCTTAAAGTATAGTAACATTTTATTGTTCAGCTTTAACTGAAATAAAATCAATTTATTTCTTTATTAGTTATTTTTTATAGAAATTAAGTGTCTATATGTATATACAGGGCTCCTTAATTATCGATTGGAATTATATTTTCCCAATATACATCAAATTGTAAGTTTTTGCTAAAATGGATGATTAATTATTATTATTATTATTATTATTATTATTATTATTATTTTGTAAATCCAATTTCTAGACTTTTGGAAAAAAAATAATGGCTTTATTAGTACACTAAATCTCTTTCTATCAAATTTAATAAATCCGATGATATTTAATAAGCGCTGTGTAGCAGTAACTTAAAAATCTGCCAGCTTTAAGAGATATTTAATTGAATTTCATTCTTTCTTCTGAAATAAATACATTATTTATATAAAGGAGGGGATAAACATTTCTATTGCATGGTAAAATATAATAATTTCTATTATTTACTTGAATAAAAAATGTACCAAATAACTTTCAATCACTTGTATTAGAACCCGAACTGATTTTATATATTACCTAATTTTATATACGATTTTTTATTCGTCCAGTTAATATAATAGTATTTAATACATCATCATTAACATAATATTATATATATAATTAATATTACGTAATATATAATTCTGTAGTTAAAAACTGTTATGAAAACGTTGAATTATTTATTCATATTACAAACAAATCGTATGTATTCCAAGCCAATGACATATTTAACTTATTTTTCATTTAAAACGAGGGACATTTATGAACCTGAAAGCGATTTATAAAAAGATTGAATATGAAGGAAATTTCAGGAAATTATGAAAAGAAGCGGAGCTAGTTTTATAATAGATAGCTTTGTCTACCAGAATGACAGTTAGCGTGGGTTGTTTAATGCGCTTAAGTAGTGTGAATAAATTGAATTACTTAAGAATGTACATATAAATAACATTTTAGCTTTTTTTTTAATTTCTTATATCTTTACAATAAGAAAATATTGGATTCGTTAAATATTTTAATTTCCTATTTTCGACGGATCTTTAGGTTTTAAAGATGCTAAAAACGACACGATTGTTTGTAGAATATGGCTGTCTATATCTGACCCAATTTTTAAAAGCACCCTATCTCAAAAATTATTGCATGGTATTTCATCAAGTTCATATTCACTTAAATCTTGATATAAACTAGAGATGATTACGTTTCCTTTGGCAAATCGCCCAACAAGTGTCGCTGCTATGCTACATTTTTCACAATTTTTATTGTTGCTACATGTCAAGAACTAATACACTGTATCTGATCAAACTTCATATGTTGTTTGAAGTTAACATCAAAAGGCACTGATTAGTTTTGTTGTATGTTTTTTTGTGAAATTCAGAAATTTACTGTTTTAGACATACTCGTAGTAAAGCATTTAGTTATACTTATTTCCTCCTTACTATGACATCATTTTTACACATTGAAGCCTTCTGAGATGAACATCTCAATCTTACTATATATAAATATTGAAATGTAAAAGCTTTATGGTTAAAAATTAGTTTTTGTTTAAGACATTACATCATTCAATGCTCAAATCTGTTTAAAAAGCCCCTTTAATTGTAATATGAAAATAATATCCGTAACGATGTAGTTATTAATATTTTTATTTTCCTCAACAATGAAAGTTGTCTGATTGCCAACAATGTAAAGAAATTTCATAAAGGACTTGTTCAATTAGTATTAAAATATAAAAATGGGATTATTTTTTTAAAAAATTGCTGTTTAGGACCCTCTACAAATAAAATGCTTTCATTAAAAAAAAATAATCTATACTAATAAAAGAACAAAACACTTTGACTGTGTGTCTGTGTGTGTGTCTGCGATGGCTAGCAAAATCTACAGCATGTACGATGCTCAAAATTTTTTTGAGAGTAGCCCTAAATCTCTCCTGATGCACCTGAGCTTCAGAATTTCGAAATTCCAATTATTAACTAAGTTATTAATTAAAATGGAGAGGTCACTCTAAAAAAGTCATCTTTTTCCAATTTTTTTCTCTTTCGTTTGTTTACGGTTGGTTGGTTGGTTGTGTAAAAATTTTCGCAGAAGTAATAAGAAAGCTGAGACAGAATTAAAGGAACCCATAGAAGAATAAGATAAGTGGAGGTGAAGTAAGCCTCAAAAAAGTTTTGCAATATGAAACCATTTATCGCTCAAATTTTAATGTGCCAAACAAAAGCACGTGGAAGGGATTTTGTATTATAAGACGAAGTGAAAGAAATGAATTACAATTGAAGCATATTTTAAGAGGAAATAGCAAATTTTTAAAATGGTCTTTGTTCTATTATTATTTATTAAAATAAATGTTCGCTTTTAAAATGAAGGAAATTGGAAAATTAGCAATAATTAAATATCAAATTAATTCTTTTAAAATCATGTATGAAAACTTAAGTAATAAATATTAATCTAAAATATAGATTTCTGACTGCAGACGATTTTAATGTATTAACAAAATAATGTTATATTTTCAAGCAAAACTTTAAAATAATTTTCTATATTGATATTTAAAATACATATGATAAAATAATTAATAAATTTTTACCGGTGAAGCGATAGATTAGTTCTTTTTAAGAAACAAGAGCAAAAAAATACGGGTTTAAACCTGTTTCAATTGATAGGCGTGTCAAAGCACGTACTTTTGTTGGTACTTAATTGGACTTAATGTACGGTTAGATTTTTAGTATCACCTTCAGAGATAATACTTCCACTCTATTAATTTCTTTTTATTCTATGAAAGAAACCAATTTGAGATTTTGACATTTCAAAAGTGACTGTTTTTTTCCCCAAAAACCTTTAAAATTTAAAGACTGGCAAAATGTCAGTTTAACTTAAGATTTTTCAACACAGGTGTTAAGTCAGATCGTTGGTACTTCGTACATTAGAATGTATGTGTGGCTATCTATAATGCAGTAAATATATGTATATGTATATATAAGGCTTTTTTAGCAGTTTTTTAAATCATTGATTAAATTTGAATGCATTTTATTTAAGTTAAAATTTGATTAAGACTTTAATTTATTTTTAAAACAAAAATGAAATGGCTGTTTGACCTACAATTGTTCGAATCGGCAGACGATTCATACACAGTAATAAATTATCAAGTAGCAAAATAAATTATATATCAAATATAGTCACTCAAAGGATAGTAGCAAAACATAATGTTTAGGCGTATTAACACATAACACGATCCCAACCAGAAAAAACAGACTATACTCCGATCCAAGCAAGACAAAAATTCCATGAGCATAAACCCGACCCGAACCTAAAAATCCCATTTGAAAAAACTATGGATTTGATATCTGACCCGAATCAAATCTGAATCCTACAAAAATATTCAAATGAAGTGTACCCCAATCCGATCAAGGAAAAATAATGTTCGTGTATATGCAACCCGACCCGAACCTAAAAATTTTCTTTGAAAAACCCGAAAAATGACCAGAACGAAACCTGAAATCGATAAAAATATACCAAAGAACTATAATCCGATAAGAGTAAGACAAAATAATTTCCGTGAACGTAAACCTGATTCGAGCCCAAAAAATTCCATTTGAAAAAAAAACCTGAAATTTTATGCAAACTACATCTGAATCCGATAAAAATATTCGAAAGAACCGTAATCGGATTCGAATAAGATAAAATAATTTCCGTGGACATGAATCCGATCCGAACCTAAAATTCCATTTGAAAAAATTACCTGAAATTAGAATCGAACCAAATATGAACCAGACAAAAACATTCCACAGAACCATACCCGGATCTGAACAAGACAAAAAATGTACATGAACATGAACCCAATCCGAACCTAAAAAACTGAACTAAATCTGAATCTAACAAAAATATCCCGGAGAAGCATATCCTTATTCAAACAATGCAGAATTATTTCAGTTGATGCGCAACCCAACCTGAACCTAAAAATTCCATTAAAAAACCGAAATATGAATTGAATGACATCTGAACCTGAAAAAATATTCCAAAGACCCAAAACCGGACCCGAACAAGACAAAATAATTTCTCTGGATATGAATCCGACCAGAACCTTAAAAATCAATTTGAAAAAATATCTGAAATCTGAATCGAACCAAATCTGAATCCGACGAAAATATTCCACATAACTATAACCAGATACGAACAAGACAATATAATTTCCATGGGCATAAATTCAATCCGAACCAGAAAATTTGTAAAAAAAAATAAATCCCGAAATTTGAATCAAACCTAATCTGAACCTAACAAAAATATTTCAGTGAAGTATAACCTCATTGGAACTAGGTAAAATAATTTCCATGGATGTACAACCCGAACCGAACTTAAAAATCTCATTTTAAAGAAAAAAACCCCACGAAATCTGAATTGAACCGAATCTAAACTGAACAAAAAAATTCCAAACAACCGTAACCGTATCCGAAGAAGACAAAATAATTTTCATGAACATGAATCCAATCCGAACCTAAAATTCGGATGTTCTACAAAACATAATGGGCTCCGTAGCGGTGGAAAGGGAAACTAAGTACTTAGCGCGAGATGGTTAAGATATTTCGTTTATAATTAGTGTTAAATTATAACTTGGTTACGGTTAGATAACAGTCAGGTTGCAATTACGTTCCGGTGAGCCTTATGTTACATCTATTTTCCGGTTAGGTTACAGTTAGGTCATGGTTAAGTTACAGTTAGGTTAAGGTTAAGTTGCGGTTAGGTTGTGGTTAGATTATGGGTAGGATATGATAAGGTGACGGCCAGGTTATATTTATGGTATATTTAAGTTACAGTTAGGTTACTCTTAAGATACAGCTAGGTTACAGACAAGTTATGATTACAATACACTTAGGTTACGGTTAGGATTTTTTTTCACAGAATGAACATTACGCATGTTTGATAAAAAATATGCACCTATTTTTGTAAAATGGCTCTGAAATTATAATACTATATACTAACCTTTTAGCTAATCATCGAGAATCGATTTCATTCACGGTATAGTCGGATTTAAGAGTAATAGTAGTTAATAAGAGTAATGTGGTTAATGATTAGTTTGAAATTCAAAATATTTCACTTGGGATATCTATGTGAAAAAGTATTTAGTTAAGTCACTTAACAGAAATTTTAAGGATAAATAACAACATTTTAACACGAAAATCACGCAATCGTTGGACACATATTCCCTCCTGCGTTTCCCATTACAATCATTTTGGGTACTTTTGCAGCTGAATATTCCTTTTTTTTAAACCAATTTTTGAACAGTCAGGGGGCACGTATTTAGTATAATGTACACTGTAAATAATTTTACCCTTTTGCTGTATCATCACTCCCCCGCTTTTATAGAATATCTCTCTTTTGACCTATGAGAATGCTCCATAATAGGCTGAAGTAATCATTTTCTATAAAAGCGGTGGAGTGACGATGCAACAAAAGGGTCAAGTTTTTAATAGTGTATTTACACATATTTCGAGTTAAAGATAAAATCATAAAAATTTCAAGTTCGTTTAAGATTATTATTACGGACCCGAGCAACACCGGGCGGGTCAGCTAGTAATAAAATAAAAAACAATTACCAAAATCGGATCACTAGAAAGCTCATTCCAAATGAACAACAAACGTCCTTGTTAATAAATATATAGATTATTATATTTTATAAATCAAATGTTAATTTTGTTACAGAATATTGGCTAGAAACAAATGCTGAACTAATATTTGTATATTTTACAATGCAGAATCGAGTTAATTTTTCATAATAATCTGATCATGATAGAGTTTGATTTAACGGAAACTCAAGCTTCAAGATTGACTTATAAACGTTATAACATCAGCAAATTTAAAGATAGTTTTCAAATAACATGTATTTGAAAAAAAAAAAAAAAAAAAAAAAATGTTTTTGTATTTGACGATGTATAGTTTGAAAATGTGTGATTTTAAAAATTCAGATATTTGCAGTAAAAGCTATATTTAATAAGGTATATTCTGTAGTCAATATTGCTTCAATGTCACACAAGGATGTGGTTTTGCTTTATAACATAGACTGCTCTACATATTAAAATTCTTTCTTTCTAAGTACATAATATGGATGCTGATATGTGAAGTCTCTGAAGGGGAAAAAGCAGTGCTCTCTATTATTTATCAAATAGTAGCAGAAATCAGAACGAAGGACAGTTCTACGTATAACAGTTCAGCTTTACTAATATAAATAAAAATTTTGAAATAAGAGTTGTATATACATTGAAAATTGTATTAGTTTAGAATATTCAAATATTAAGAGCCACGTTAAACAACCAGCTAGGAAAAATACAGGGTGTCTCATTAAGACATCCTATACTCTGCACATCTGCACACTGATTCCCTGCTTGGAGCATGTAAAAAATTCCCAAAGAACTCTACATGGAAGATTCATAATTTTCTAGAAAAATGTGAAATAAAAGTCTGATGCTATAAATGGTTTAAAAATATATGTATTTATTAAAAAAAATGGGCATTGGTATTTGCATATATTCACAATGTCCACCGCGTGTATCGAGAGATGTATCCGCGCACCATACACAGAATGGCTAATTACGTCGATTGCACCGTGTCGCGTCGATAAAAGTAAAGGTAGCACGAACACGAGCAACTAAGTCTTTTTTACGGTATCTAGTTCTCGATAAAGCAATTTCTTCAGATGGTTTCATGGGAACATTCCCATAGGCGCTGTGGGCGTCTAAAATAACGGATCTGGCGATAGTAGCGGCCATAAAACTGGACTGACACGTCCAATTCTCGTCCCATTTTCTCTACAACTATGGATCCCATATATATAGGTCTTTGGGCATTTTTAAAATGGTCCAAGCGAAGAATCTTGCTGTGAAGAATTTGAGCGGATTTGGATCATCCTGAATAAATTATGTGCGCTTTCTTATGTCATCAAAGAGGCGGAAAAAGTTCAATGTTTAAGGATGTTAATATTAAATGCACGTCGCACTTTTTAATTTATATCTTCCCAAAAGTCACTCTACTTTACGTAATAGACCACGAACAGCACAAACTTATTCCTTGTAAATTTTATTTATAAGACTTATATGTATATATTAACGTGCAAGTTTGCATATCTTTCCAATCTTTAGCTTTCAAGAAAGGAAAAAAATATTTTACGACTGTATAACATAATGTTCTTGTGTTATAACATGTTGCTATACATTGAAAAAAAAATAATATACATTCACATGAAATATTTTATTAATTTACTATTGTTATACGGTGATTTGAAGGCGGAAACAACACTTTCAAAATAAAATGGAAAACAGTTGGTATTAAAGTAGCTTTTACTCATAAAGAAATTAAGCGGTTTGTACAGTATTTTTTAAATACTTTGGCAGTATCTATTCTATCAATTTATGTTTTCAAGTGAACAAATAATGTTAATAACAAATGCGATAGTTGTCCCTCCACATTTCATCTTTTTTTTTTTTTTTTGATTGTCTGTTTGTTTCTGTCTTTAAATTGACATTGTTAGAAAGGAAGTTATATTCCATAAACAGAGAAAACTTTTAAAACGTATGTACATACCTGATTGTGATAAAAATTTATATGTATGCATATTGAAATCGCTCCAACTGCTCCAGACAAAATGTTATATAAATTTAAGCTGTTTTCTGAACGATCTATTAATTATTCTTAAGTCTGGAATGTTAAACCATATAAATAAGTTAAAAATTAAAGAAAAGAAAGAAATAAAATATGACAATAAGGCGCTATTTAAGTATTGATTTTAGCTTATAAAGTTTGAAATTACTTTTGCTACAATGTTGTTGTAAAAAAAGTATTATTTCTGTAAGTTGAATGAATTGTTAAGAAATTTAATTTTATAATAAAAAGTATTTTATAGTAAAAAATATTTTATTGAAATACCTTATGCTGCCCAATACGAGGCAAGCTATAATGAGCAAGGTGAGGGATATAGAATAACCAGTCTGAGATATGCATTTGATTACTGGAGCATGGACCTATAACAAAAATTAAAAAACAGAAATAAATCAGTTAAAACTTTTTTATTTCAAAATTTTTATTTGTCATGTAATTACTTGACATAATAAAATATAATTTTAATGGTTTAATTATTCAGCTGATATAAACTAATGTCAGTATATAAAATTTAGAAATATATTACTATAGATAAAAAATAGCTCTATATTATTCAAAGATATTTTTCAAACTTTAAAGTACGTGGTCGTTTTTAGTAAAAATTATGCATGCAAATTCCCGGGATTATACTTCTGCCACATTATATGAAATGAAAATTTTATCATTAATATTTTATTCTTATTATATTAATTTTATTAATATTATTAAATTACTTTATTCTTATCCTTTTTATTAGGAAAATTGTTAACACGTCAGTCATTAGAGAATGACACTGAGCTTTCCGTTTACAATGCGTCATTCCCCAACGACTGACTGACTAAAATATTATGTAAAATTAAAAATATATACATTGTTTTAAGTAATTACTAAAAATTTATCTAAAACTTACTTAACTTTTATTTATTACAGGGTTATACTTTCTTAATAATTACATAAAACATTGTAAATTTTTTAGCTTCGGTGAATGTCATCGTGGCTCGCAACGTGTTAATCTACATGAATGCTTATTTATTCTTTTAGTACACTTTTTTCTAAGTGTTGCAAATAACAATTTAAAGTAATTTATTGGAATAGTGCTTATATAATTTACATTACAACACATAATGTAAACACATTTTTGCGCTTGTCTATATGGCTATATGACAGTCAACATGTTAGCAGAGCTTAAATATTTAGTGATATTAGTCGTGAATTATTAATTTATTTTGCTGCAAAGTATTTGTCAATTTTCATCGTTCAGGCATTGTTAAAGGAAATAAGGGCCTCACAATCGTAGTATGCCAAATGCATTTCGGGAAAAAAAAAAGAAAAAATCCATTTAGAAAGTACATAAAATTTATTTCCTACAGTAAACGTAATCTTTAAAATGATGACATACGTAAAAATGTGAAAAACGACTTCGTTCAATGTAGTAGTAGATAAAATAAAATCTATGCACCTTCTAAATGGAGTACTTTTTTTAGGAAATGTATTTAGTCTGCTATGGTTAAGAACCCCTAATTTTACAATAAATGAACGAACATGTACTTTATGCAGGTTCATTAGAGTGTGTTTTGCGAATGAAAGATTTGAAATGCAGTAAATAGTTTATTTTCAAAAAATAAAAATGTCAAGTAAAACGGATTTTGTCAATCTATTTTTTTATATAGATTATATATATATATATATATATAACTAGTTTTTTTTTTTTTTTGAAATTAGGTTTTTAGAATTATAAAATTTACTTAAAAGTAAAATCCTAAAAATAATAATTAAATATTCAAGACTGTATTAAAAATATTATTTTTTTTTCCTTTTTTCTTGTTTTTGTAAAACTTAAATCAAATCCCCTAAATTGTGAACCTTTTAAATATTAAATAAAAAATAATATTAAAGGTTTAAAAAATCTTTCCAAATTTTTTAACTAATTCATTCAAAAAATCCTAAACTTTTACTTCACAAACATGGCAGACAAAAGGCGAAAAAAAAAGCAGAAACTAAGACCGTATTGAGCGGACTAAGAAAACAATGAAGCGCATTGATCTGTATTACTTGCATCGATTGTATTCAATCCATTATTTATGGGGCTAAATTGAAGGTAATTTGTTTACCATAGTTATTACTGTACCTTTTGTAGACTACATTTTTAAAAGAAAATCCTGAGAAAATAAAGCTGTACAGAATTGATAAGTGTATAAAAATTTCTTAATACTTCGACGCCTTGAAGATTAAAGAATTTGATTAAGCTTCAGAATATTATTTCTGGTCACGATACACATGTCATGATAATAGTTTCATAAACAAAACACATCCATCATCAGTGACTCAATAAGGTAAACTTGAAGTTGCTTTACTAAATGTTTAAAACGGTGACGTAGAATCACACGTGTCTTTGGCACTTTAGAATTCGTGAATAATTGATTGAATATTTTATCGTTGTTGTTTATATTGTTCGTTTAGAAGCGTGTTTATAAAGGAAACAATGACACAAATGGTCTTAATATAAAATAGTAAAATTTTTATGCAGTGAAAATTGTAAAGTTTCTTTAAATTTCAAACATGTCAATTTTAAGATTTAATTATTGATTAATGTACGTTTAAATTTTATAGAATGAAGTTTACAAGATAAGTTTCATTTGAAATAATAATTTTATTTTATAAGTATTCAATATTTTTGAATATATTGGTATAAAGAGAATAACAGAGATTTCTATGGTAAAGTGTTACGAATTATAATTTTCGTGCAAGGGAGACCTTATATCAGTACAAATGTTTATTGCAAAAACGCTGGTGTCGAACAGAGGAAAACTGGTTAAAGCTCTTCATTTTGTTGTCAACATGGTAAGCATTTCTCTGCGTGGACTTTTAATTTGTGAAGTTAGATGATTATACCTCAAAACAATAAGTAATCATTTGTATTAAAGATTTACTTTCATTTTTTATGATATTTTTGTAAAATACACATACACTGTATCCTTGTATAAGGTATACAATAATTAAAATACGTGTACGTATATATGCATTGTTTTTTCGTTGTTTCTGCCATTTTAATTTTGGTTTAAGAACACGGCAAAATATATTGTTACATATTCGTAAAATACGAAGAAAATAGTTATTTAATAATACAAACAAATTTACAGCTATACAGCTAAAGTTGCTTCTCAAAATGCACTTAATCCTGTAATGATTGTAACCTGCTGAAGTTAGTCTATAAGAAGTTACATCGATATCGATGCATAATTAATTAATACATTGATAAATTTGATAAAGTTTTCATAATAATTACGTTTTAATGACAATCGTTAATCGTTTAATTACGCTTTACGTTGCAGCTATACACATGTGCAGCAATATTTGTATTCTTAGAAAAATATGTGTATTATTTGCAGTGTACGTTACAAAAATGCAATAAAAGTTTTCGTTATATTCATAAGTAAAGAGGCATGAGGTAAAGAAATTTCGAAACTATTTTTCGGACACTGTATATTATAACATATTAATAATGTGTATTCTTTTTTTCCCCAATAATGTATAACTGTTAGAAATTGTAGAATGTTTAAAAATTGTTTGCATAAAAGGATTCTTTTAGTTGTCAAATAACTAATTTTAAAACCGTTAGTTTTAGCGATATAACGTTGATTTCGGAAGTATTTCAAATGTCCACTTTTCATTATATTAAAAGCCATTTACGCATAATAGTTAGTTTTTACATTCACGAATTAAAAATTTTTATACAGTTCCTTTGTCTTATAATTTAAATTAATAAAAATTACCTTGCTTTAAAATATGTATCAACTTTATGTATTATGTAAAAGATTCATTCTGGTACAACTAAACATGAAGGAATTACAATAACTTGAATTTTTTAGCCTTTCCTCCCTTATTGGCGCTAACAAGAGTAATGTACATTTTTAGTGCCGAAAAATGCTGAAAATTTATAAAAAATCAAAGAAAAGGAAACTATGAGGGTATGATTTGGAATTACTTGCTGTATAATTTGGAGAAATTTCAAAATGTGACAAACATACCTTTCTATACATTTTAACCGAAATTTTTTATAAATATATACAGGGTGTTTCAAAAATGAACGGTATATTTGAAAAATCAATCAAAACTAAACCGACAGCGATGGAAATACACCGTTTGTTGCAATATGCTTGGGACAACAGCATATTATAAAGCAGACAAGCTTTCGAAATTAGATACATTTTTCAAAAACAGATGGCGCTGCAGTCTGGAAAAATCTAACATACAATATTTTCCTCATACCCACCATGCCTAGCAATAATATGGCGTAGTCCCTGAACGAAATTACCAGAAACTGTTGCAAACGTGTCAATCGGGATGGCTTCAAATGCAGAAGAGATGTACTGCTTCATTTGCCCAATTGTTTCTGGATTCTGGCGGTATACCTGGTCTTTCAATTCACAAATCCTCTGTAATAAAGATTAAATCATTTTTTTCACAGAAAACTTGCAATCTGTGAACAACAAACGGTTGCAGCAGAAAGACGACTTACAGAATGGCGAACTCACAGACTACGTTATCTTCTATAACTTTCAAATCGCCTGCAGCGCCATCTGTTGTTGAAAATTGTAACTAATTTCGAAAATTTGTCTGCCTGAAAATTTACTGTTGTTTCAAGCATATTGCAACAAACAGTGTATCTTATCACTGCCCGTTTAATTTTTATTGATTTTTTAAATATACCGGTCATTTTTAAAACACCCTGTCTAAACATGTCGTATAAGAAAAAGATCAACTGTTTTATAACTTTGCATTGTAAAATTAGCATAAAATTATATGCAAATGTTAAATATATAATGAATGAGTGTTTGAGGTTTAACAAGCTAATGATTGAAATTTTTCATTGAATGTATGTTTTATTTTTTTTTATAAAATGTTTTAATATGAAGAAATATTGGAACTAGAATAATATTCAAATAATTTGCATTAAAGCAGTCAATAAACATTAACTAATAAATTTAAATGTTTTTAAAAAACTATAGTACAGATATTTTTTCAAAATTGTCTTACCGCAAACATAGATGTCTTCATACAAAGACTATAATTGGACCATGTCTGGTTGAGTACCGGATTTAACCACCAAGTACCGTCAGATTCACACTGCTTGCTGGCAGTTTCTAAAATAATAAAAAGGAAAGAAACAGTAATTTTCGTATATTGTGATCATATTGAATCAGCTAATTGGTTTTGTACCAAAGTTTGCAAAATTGTATTCTTGTAAAATTAATATGATTAAAGAAAACCTTTTATATTTTTCTTATTTTTTATAAGATAACTAAAATAACTAAATGAGATAGATAACTAAATTAGACAGATAACTAAAATAATGGTAATCGAATTTATATATCTCGTTTTCAGTTACTACTACATTTGATTCCATATAGTAAGTGGTGGAAGATAGGAGAAAATAAAACGAAATGGGTTATAGTATCATGAATATATATAACCAGTATATATGAAGAACCTTCGTGAAATACAAAATATCGCATTAAATAATAATGATGATGAGTTGTATAGAAAATCAACTCATATTGTTATTACTTTAGACAAAAATGTTTGCAGCAAAACAAAAAAAAGCAACTTTAAAGTTATTATTTTTTTAATGTATTAAAACAATGAGGTTAATTAAATTGACTGTATATTTCTATTTAAATTGATGTAATTTTGACTTTTTTTAAATGAAACCTCTGAATAAAACCCATCTCTGAAGAGCGGTCACTTTTCACTGGTTCCACGGATAAATGTTATTCAGAGGTAACACTGTATATATATAAGGTGGTCTGGTGTAATAACGCCAGGCGGGGTAATAACGCCAAGTGCTAATATTTTGCATAATTGTGAAATAATCTGGTAAATGACACCCATGTGCTCTGCGCAGAAGGGTTTTGAGTCATATAAATCGCAAAAAATAGCTTCAAGTTAATTTGTTTCATTTTTAGGTCTTATTGTTTTTACAAGCAACTAAAATTAACACTTGATCTAAAATTTGCGAGATACGTTTTGTGATGTGAAGACTATTTTTTAATACGGAAATACTTTGTTAATTACATAAATTTGTAGTACATTTCATGGACTTTCAAAATGTTGTTGAAGATTTTGGATATCTTCTCGAGATAATTTGTAATTTAAAATGTACAGCGCAATAACTATAACGGGGTAATAATGCCAATCCTTGGCATTAATACCCGGGTTGATTCCCTACAGTGGCCGAACTACATCCTAAATACTGATTCAAATAAACACAGTTAAAACTGTGCAATGTTTATAATAATTCTATTTAAGTGGTTCTTTTTAAGCAAAAGAAGCTCAAGGTCTGATATTCTTTTGCCTCATCCTCCCCCCCCCCCACATACCACACCTTTATTTTTCTAACACTTTCACAAAAATTTTAACATTTTCAATAGCTTATAATGCAATTTGTCAATTTCTAAGTTTGTAGAGTTAGTATTTTAAGAATTGGGCAATCTACATGCAATTATTCCATCTTATTTCATAGTTTTGTTTGCATGGTGTTATTACTCATATAGGTGGGTAATAACGCCAAATAGCATTGGTCAAAAAATCACATTTTATGGATACATATCTGTTAAATTATTTTTTTATATAGATAGTCAATGAGTTTCTGTATCAAATCATATATTTGTTTGAAAAATATAAACTAAAACTGAGCCGTGAAAATTGGTAGAACCTTAACGTGGCGTTATTACCCCAGGGTACCTTATTTTGAAAAAACACAATCATTCGTGTCTTAATAATAGTTGTAGTTTATACTGAATAAATTTCAAACATTTTTTACAACTCTTTTATGACGATTATTGTCTTCCTATAATTTTTTATGCTGCATAACATATCCAGTTTTACACAATATGAATGGTCATTAAATTGCACCACTATATAACAGCATATATTCAGTGAGGAAATACATCTTTATTAAATGTGCTCCACGCAATAATATAAAATGTTTTAAGGGAACATTTTACCTTTTCAACAATTTTATTTATTTCTAAAAATATCGTTTATAAAGAAAACTCACTGCTTTCCAATATTTAAAAAAAACATTTTGGAAAAAAAACAGCAAATTTAGTTATTTTTTATAAAAAAATTATAATCTTTGCTATTTTTTTGCATATTAATAATTTTGCCCATTTTTGTTTTAGAGATTTTCAAATGTGTATTAAACACATCCTCGTATGAATTTTTAGATACATCTAATATTATATTTAATATATATTTTTACGGATACATCCGTAAAAAGCGTAAAAAGATAAAATCTGTCGCATCTTCATATACTTATTTTTTTCAAAAAATAACAAATAATCCAGACTAATTCCATACGCAGAGTTTAAACATAACTAATAAAGAACATGTAAAAAACTTGTAAATCTCTAGCTCAAATACAGGAAAAAAAGCCTTGGCAGTATGCAAACATGAAAATGAAGAAAATATGAACATTGAGAAAAAAGTCGTTTATTTGTGTAGGTTGTATTAACACCGGTTGTATTAACAAAATTTACAAGATTTTGAGGCATAATTACTATATAGGTAAATAAGAGGTCTCAAAATAGCCAAAATTAAACAAATTAAATGGACTTTCATTTAATTTTTAAAAAATTGACATTTTGAACAATTTTGAGGTAAATTGCACCCTTAATAACTTAAAATGCATTCATATTTCACAATTTTGATATTCATTAAACATTAAAACAAAAAAATATTACATGAACCTTCCAAGATTAAAACTGCGCAAATGCCATTATGAAAATTCCGTAAAGACTACTTTTGCAGATGTTAGACCGCTAAATATGACGTTGGAAAACATGACATTATTTGCTTGTTTCATGATATAATATATAAGAGCGTAAAACATATCACACAGAATTATTTTACATACTAGCTATTCTTGATGTGGCTCCTCAACGATTTAATGCATTTTAATTGAAGCATTTTTCGTTGCATTAACTTAAAACAAACAATGATTTTTTATTTAGCTAACTGCAATTTATTGTTCGCTATAACTTTTCAGAATATATACCAACCACTTGGATTAAATCCATGGATGTAACTGGGACAAGGTACCCTTGCTGTGGATCCTCCTGATGTGCGTGGCCAACAATACAGACCATCCCAAATCTGTGGACAAAATGAACCTGTCAAAAGAAAAATATTTTTAAACTTGTTTTATTTTTTTTTCAATTTCTGTTAATAATCTCAAATTTAGTTCTAAATCATTCAAAGCAAATGTCTGTATGAATGAAAAAATCGTTTGTAATTTTTATAGCACGGCAGTAAAATATTTTCTTATTCTTTAAAATTGATATGAGAATAATAATCCCATTAAAAACATGTCATGTAAAAATAAATAGTTACTACTTCTGAGTCTTGAATCCTAAAAAAGTTTTGAGATTATGCAGAGCCAAGTTTAGTTGGTTTTATAACTCTGATATTTAAATTAAAAAATTACTCCTAATTTCTACACCTTTAGTTAACACGTTGAGTGCCATGTCAGTGTCCAGTTATTGACACTAAAATTTACGTTTAGGTCGCGTGGCTGACTGTCTAAAATTGACTGTATAAAACTAAAACAAATATATTGTTTTAAGTAATTACCGAAAATTTATTTAACAATTACTTAACTTTTATTATTTTCAGGATTGTACTTTCTTAATAATTATTTAAAATGACATATTTTTTTCAGTTTTATATCAAATTTCACACTGTCAGTCATCGGTAACTAATGCGGCCTAAACGGAAAGTTCCGTATCAGGCACCGTGGCACTCAACGTGTTAAAGATAATTTTACTTCAATTAACTTAAAGTTACTAAGTTTTACTTAAAGTTACTTCAACACTTTACTTTCTTTTCGGTACATTGCTCTACCTACTGAACTATTCCGACAAAACTAAATTACTAATTCAAAAAGCGATCTTGAACGATCATCAGCACCTGGTCTCATAAACAGCTTAAAATAGCTGAAAAGAATAAATCGGATATTTTTTATTCTGTTGGTTCATTCAGATATCTGACTGATGATTGTTAAACGTTATTTCAGTGAATAGTCCATCCTTCAGTGTTCGTCAGAAGGACTCAGTCGATAAATGTCAACAGAATAAATCGAATGTTTTTTATTCTGTTGGTTTATTCAGATATCATATTAGACTCTGGTGGTTGTTAAAAGTTACTTTGGTGAATTAGTTCCTATCCTCCAGTATTCTCCAGAATGACTCAGTCGATAAAACTCAACAGAATAAATCGAATGTTATGTTTTCTGTAGGTTCATTCAGATGTCAGATTAGACTCTGATGACTGTGAAAAGTTACTTGGGTGAATTAGTCCCCGTCCTTCAGTATTCGACAGAATGACTCAATCGATAAAGACCAACAGAATAAAACGAATGTTATTTATTCTGTTGGTTCATTCAGATATCAGATTAGATTATGATGATTGCTAAAAGATACTTGGAAGAATTAGACTCTATCCTCCAGTATTCACCAGAATGACTCAGTTGATAAAGCTCAACAGAATAAATCAAATGTTATTTATTCTGTTGGTTCCTTCAGATATCAGATTAGCCTGTGATGATTGTTAAAAGTTACTTGGGTGGATTAGTCCCCACCTTCCAGTATTCGCCAGAATTACTCAGTCGATAAAGCTCAACAGAATAAATCAAATCATTTTTATTCTGTGGGTTCCTTCAGAAATCATATTAGACTGTGATGATTGTTAAAAGTTACTTGGGTGAATTAGTCTCCGTCCTCCAGTATTCGCCAGAATGTCTCAGTTTGTAAATCATTATCGGCATCAACCAAGACACCACTTATAACGATTATTTCGTTATATATTGGTTATTTTCTTAAATTATTCCTTTACCCCCCGTCTCTGTTCAATTCAAAATTAGTTTTAAGTTGTCCTTCATTCCTTTTCCATTTTTCTTGCTTATTAATTCTCTAACCGAAAATCGGCAGCTGCTTAACTTTATCTGTGAGAAATACGCTCACATATTAATCAACCGTTTAAAACTATTTCCAGATGTCTGCTTTTTCCGATCGAAGCAATTCTGCATTACCTCATAAGGAGATCATCTCTGTTTCGCAGTTAAAATTTATGCTTACGATTCTTTTTCCTTTCTCGACAAAACCCTAAAAAGAATTTAACATCTGCGCAGTAAAATCTGATGTCCCTTCGGTGTGCCTCTGTGTTTAGACATAACAACACGTGTAACAATTTATCGTTTGGCAACCTTTTCCTTTCCCATCCCAGCTGGGAAACTAAATTGAATTCTGATCTTGCTGGCTGCATTTTAACTGTTATTTGGCGTATAATATCCATTGTGCATGGGCGAACTTGTGTATGTTGGCGATTTTCTATCATGCCAAAAGTGGCGGTTTGTTGCTATGTACGAGGCCACTTGACTCCCTGCTCTCGTCTAGTGAAGTGGCTAAAAACTGTTCGGAGATTTTCTCCGAGTACTGTATGTGTGCCCCCCCCCTAGTAATACATGTCTAAATAAAGAATAACTTAGCAATCATTGTGGGGTTTTTTCGTACATCCGAATCTGGACTACTATACGTAATCACGCTTCTTCTAAGTATTCTAATAAAATAGCAGCTGCTACCAAACTACGCTACAAGAATCTCCATTACACCACTGGTTTGAATTTTGGCCCGGACTTTTTTTTACCCACTTGGAAATTTACTGCTGTTATGATTTATTTACCAGTTAAATAATTCTCTTAAAAATTAATTTAATGTTATCGTGTATGATAAATTCAAATATTTAAAATACATGTACGTAAGTAATATGTATGATCTATGGAAGTAGCTAAAGTAGATGTAAGTTAGTAAAATATGTATTTTAATGCAACATGTTTATAAGTCGAGTATGTCGTATGAGTAATAAAAGGACATATACCTAAGTGTGGACAAAAAATCAATAACTAAAGAATATTGAGCATAAAAGTAATTTAAATAATTAGAATGCTGCTTTTAAAATCTTTCTTTTATTTAAATCAAATCGACTATAAGTAAATCTGCATGACAATCTATTCATTCTTGAGCTGTAGTCATCGCAGAAATCATCATAAACAAAGCATAGCATCGACACCCATTGGATGGTATGAACCCAAACCTAATAAGGATCTATTTATATTGAGGTTCAACAGAACATGAAGTTTAGATAATTTTGTGCATTAGTTTTATTGCAGAAATCAGGATCAATACAGAATAGAAGAAACAGCAATTGAGCGATTTACATCAAAACATAATAGTACAGTTAGGGGCTATTTATCCCAAACAGGCTATAAAGTTTAAGGAAAATCTGTTCATTAGTTCTAAAGATATAGTCATCTTAAAAATCTTGAAAAATGCAGTATAGCAGTTTTACCAATCGGCATATTTACACCTAAATGTTATTAGAACCGATTTATATTAAAGTCTATCTGAATCAGAAGTTTTATTAAATTTTGTACACTAGTTCTCGAGATGACTGTCTGTCTATATGCATTACAAAATTTGTGTCGTATACAATCATACACACAGACTAATTCAAGAAACTATATTTTCAGATACAAAAAGAGTAAAATCCTGTTAAGTGCTTTTCTAACGTATAAATTCGTCGAAAATCAGAAGTTAATTTTTTTTAAATACAATTTTTGTAAAGATAGAAGTAATTAAATATATTTGGGGATCTTTATCATCTGATACACTAAAAATGTGTGAGTGTAAGACATTTTTTTAAAAAATTCATTTCTGTAAGATATTTATGTAAAAAAATTTATTGAAGTTTAATATTGGACAAACAATTCTAATGTATTCAATCTAATAAAAGAATATTAACACTTCATAAAATACCGTGTGAAGGGCAATGCCATTTCCTCTAAGAAAAACAATTTGTTTAGGAAAATTTTGAGATGAAAAGTGCCAAATATTTATCCTCGTTCAGTTTCCACTCAAGGATTGGGAGGAAATTATGATTTGTCAAAATATTTTTATTTCAACGCTTATTTCATAATATTTGCTATCTTCTAACTTCGACGAAGAAGTTTTTCCTCCAAATATTTCTTTCGGTCTAATCGAGTGGTTTTTCCCACTTCTGCTTAATTTTCTATGAAATTGGAAAACTCTTATTTTTAAATAAAAAAAGGTTTTATTGTATTTTTATTTTTATGTAAGAAAGTTATTATTTTATTAAAATTGATTTTTCTTTCAGATTTCATATTATCTTAGAACATAAAGGGAAAGTGGGGCACATGTGGACAGTTCACAAAAACATAGCGTTTTCTCATTACTGGGTTAATATCTAGAAATAACAATTACAGAACATAGTGTACAAAACTTTTTTTACACATGATATATTTTTTTAATCACCTTATAGTTTCCCTTACTTTTTTAATAGTTTTACAAAATCAATGAATTTTTCATGTGTGCGCCACCAGCAGGGTAGTTGTGAACACATGAGGCACATGTAAGAGAGTGGGACATATGTGAGCACGGTGAAAAATTATCCATTGGTATGCTTTTTATTCTGCTATTTATTTCTCGTCATGGTCACTAGTTATATTATGTGTTAAATTCACTAGAAATAAAATAATATTTATTTCTGGTTCCTGGGTGATAGGCTTAAGCACAATATTGTAAAATTAAAACAAGTAGATTCGGAGAAGGGAGGATTGTGCGATTGATTTAAAATGTTGAAAAAAAAAAAGATGTAAATTTGTGGGAAAATAAAGCTTTTAAATGTTGCTTAGAGATTTTTATTTCTGGAATATTTTTGGAAGGGTTAATTTAGAGGTGCTTATGGAAAATCTGCCGAAATGCGAAACATTCTCACCTCTGTATTTGCCTTATTTACTTCTAAATTAATGATAAAAAAGGGTTTTTTAATGATTAAAAAAAAAGACCCTCTATTATAAGCCCACCCTCAAATTTAACTTCATTTACTTCTGAAAGACAGATGGGGGGTAGGGGGGCATACAATCTGGATTTTATGGTAACTGTCGCTTTAAAAGTTTCTTTTTGAGAAATTACTGATATCTATCTCCATTCAAAGCATAATATATGTAGCTCTTTTATAGGAGAAAGTAGGTCATCATTGCAAGTTTGGAAGAAATGAAATCGAAAATTTTGCAAAGCTGTTTAAGAAAATCATAGATATTGGAGGTAAAATTATTTTTATGAAGTTAACTGAGAGACACAGAATCACAGAATAATTATTGGTGCCCTTGTGAACTGTTTATATCTGTCTCAACTAGACTGTTGCCCCACATGGCCATTAGAATTAAATTTAAAAATTATAAACATTTCTCAATTTTAGAAGAAATTGTTTTTTCATCAAAAATATTTATTATTATTCATAGTACAAGCTAAAATATTAAAATTCAAATAAATGAATAGATGAAGTTATTCTCTAAGCAAGTTGAACTGTTCTTTTAATTTTTAGATTTTTAAAGTCTTTTAGTTACTGAGGATAGACAAAATGTCATAAAGCTTCAAGAACTGCTTACAGGTACTGTCATCGTTGGTAATTTGTTTAAAATAAAAAACAAACATTTAATAACTAGTGAAAAATTGTGAAGTGAATTATGTTAGTGAATCTACCCCAAATGTGATGCAATCTCTTCTACTCTGGGAAAAACACTGTACGTAAGCATTATTTTCAATTCCTTAATATTATTTAATATGTTTGGCTTAAAAGCTTATAAACTGAATCCAATAGTTCATAATAAAGCTCATTTACACTGAATGCTGACATTCAAATTGTGCAATATTAGAATAAATGTAAAATAATAATTATAATAATAATAATAATAAATAAATAAATAAACCCAACTTTCATCCCCATGGCTTACGTTACCCCGCATTTACGTTATCAGGCCTGGAAATAAAATTTACTTAAATAGGACGCATTATAAATTTTTTTAAGATCTTCAGTTCTATAAAAGCGGCAGTCACGTGTTAGCGTCAAAAGCTAACAAATGTAGCTGAACAAAAGCTCAGAAGGCTACCATTACAAAGAAAAAAATAATTCGAATGTAAAAAAAAATAATAATCTGTTATTGTTTTAAACAAAAATAGGTATCTAAAAATCTTCATTTATACGAATTTAAAATTACAGCTGCCCAGAAATTCTTCAATTATACTTAAAAAATTACATTCAATGCAATGAGTTTTGCAGTAATTCGAAATGATTTTAACATCAAGAGGTTAAAACACTACACATAATATGCAGGCGGATGACATTTGCGTAAACAAAACTTTAATGTTATTTTTTTAAACATTGTTTTGGCAGGTTAGATATGCTAACTTTCGAATGGATTTACACGTATTAAGTAAAAGAAATTACATTATCCACAAACTATGCAAAATAAAGCTGTAACAAAAAATAATGATCCATTTTTTTCTGGATTATGAAATTTTTATTAAATTCTTTTAAATTTATCAATTTGTTTCTTAAGTACAATAAATAAATAACTTAATAAACAGAATAAAAAAAAATGACTGTTTAACACATGGGACCTGAATTTAAAAGTCACTGCAAAATTGGTGTTGAAAGATAAATTTTGTAGTCTTATAAAATAATTTTTTTAATGTTTTTGAAAAAGAAGTAACTGTCTAAATTAATTATATTTTTTAAAAGCACGTCCAAATTTTAATCAATTTTCGTTGATTGAAAAATTGTAAATTTTACTAAATAACACAAAAAATACAAAATTTTATCTGTTATATGACATGTGAGAAATATAAGGTTAAAGCTATAACGATTAACATTTATCAAATTCTGACACCCCAGAGAATCGACTTTCAAAACTGTCAAGCGTTATTTTCTTGCGTATATATCAATTATCAATTAACTACTATTACGTTATTGACTTAGTGTCCAATAAGTCAGGGACGTAATGTTAAAATCTTTCACATGTCGATTTAAAAATATTATACTAAAGGAATTAAAATCAATTAAATAAACTTTACAAGGACACTATGATAAAAATGAATAAAAATTTATGAACAGAACAATACTATAATTTAATTTCGATTTTAATTACATAAACTTGTAATTTATCTTAAATATTAAAGAATGAAATTTATGATGTGGTTTTTCATAGTTGATAGTATCAAATATCAAACTTACATTTTAA
Source organism: Maratus speculifer (assembly GCA_964019185.1). NCBI lineage: Eukaryota > Metazoa > Arthropoda > Arachnida > Araneae > Salticidae > Maratus > Maratus speculifer. Next base: position 269,910,428 of record OZ025289.1, on the reverse strand, counting down.
ATAAAAAATTCATAACATAAAAAGTAGTTTCTATTCCTGAAGTTCAGTTTTGACTTTGCCCGCAAATGTTTTTTGCTATGTAAGGAATTTTACGATAATTGCCAATGATAAGATTATAAAACATATAAATTAGTATCCGTCAGGCCGAAGTGTCGGAGCATTAAGTCACATAAATGATAATACAAATATATATATATATATATATACATATAATATTTTTTTCACATTTATTATTTAATAATGTGAAAGAATATCCTTAATAACAGGTGTTATATCTTCATTTTCAAATAATTATTCAATCATCATTTGGCGTAGGTAATTCTCAAATGTTATTCTGTCAGCAAGTATGCCTATTCTTTTAATTTGATCGAGCCTTTCCTTTGTGAAAGGTACTTTTAAGAGAATATCTTCTAAACGAGGACCTCTGATAAATGCGACATAAGTTGTTCCAAGTGACAACTCTTTGGGACCAATGTCTACAGCAATTTTTGTCAAAGTTAAACTCTGGGATTTATGTATCGTGACAGCATATGCAACTTGTAATGGCAACCGATTTCGGGAACATAAAACACTTTTTTCTTTCCAAGATTTAGAAATAGGGTAGATGTGCCAGTAAGGGACCCCTTAAGAATTTCTCTAAAAAATAATTTTTTATTAATAGTTATAATTATTGTATTCCAATTTTTTTCATATTATTTTAATCTTTCAACAATATTTAACTAATCCCACAGTTACATTTCCGAATGGAAATAAAAATTTAATTTTAAATAATAGAAATATGCTTAAACACCCAAAAGCCCAGTAATGGACCACTTATGTTCCAGTAATGGACCGCCTATGTTCCAGTAATGGGCCACCCCACAAAAAATAGCAGATAATTGTTTTTTCAATTGTATTTTGCTCCAGAACTTAAAGGAAGCACACTAATTAAACAAAATATTAAAACTTAAGTTAGAAATTCATTACATTAAAGGATTTATAATGAAAAAACATAAAACAAAATATTTAAATTTAAGTTATGAATTTATTATAATCAAGGATTTATAATGTGGATATAAAACAAAATATTAATGATATTATTAACTGTGTATTACATTAAAGAATTTATATTGTAAAGATATAAAGCAAAATATTTAAATTTAGAAGATTTATAAGATAAAGACAATGTTTTACTGAAATCAAGTTTAGGTAAAATAAGGCATTAAAAAAGTCTCAAATCTTCATTCATATCATTATCTAAACGATGTGCTGTGCAAATATGAAATATAAATAACAAATCTTCAATTTTATCATCCCTTTCCGATAGTCTAAACTATTCAATATGGAATTTTAGAATTCATTTAAAATGATAAATGTTCTTGCACTATCCAACCATTTTCAGATAATCATATAGCCCATCAATTGGCACAGATTGATTCCACAATTTTCCTTCAGAGATGCTTATATGGATATATTATCATCAATGGAGCAATCTCACTATTTGCTGAAAAACATCTCATAACAGTGATTTCTTTTTCGTTATTCGGTACTACATAATACACATATTTAACTGATTTTGGTCCCAAAATTTTCCCTGTTTTCAGAGCACAAAAGAATCCCAGTTTGAACTCCATTGAAAATTCTCTCTGTATGCTTTAGAATTCGGAAGAAAATATTAATAATATCTTTTTCCTAATGTAATTTTACATTTCTGAACCAATTTAAAACAACTTCTTTTGTAACGGCACATCAAATGCTTCCAGTTAGAAGGGCCCATGGTAATCGTCAAAACCGACCATTACAGCTTGAGGCAATCTTGAAGGCCGAAGTTCTGGGCCATAGACGATATCTTTTACCGTTCCAAGTGCATCATTTACCAAATCCTCCGTATATCCACAGATTAGCTCGTAGCATAATTCTGCATCCAATTGATAAGAAAAGTTCTGCTTGAAGTCCAGATGCATGATTATTCTCACTCCATCTTGCTATTTGATTGTTGTAGTCTGCTATATTCTTGCTACAGGAGATTTTCATTTACTCAATAGTTCTTTATTATATTCTTCAGCTTGCTTGTTTGTGTGGAAAAGGCATATAGCATCTTGAAATCTTTCAAGGTCATTCGGAGGCAGTATAGCTTTTCATCGTTGCATAAGGGATAAATATTGATCGCATGTAACTTGTCTCACCGAAAGCGAATCAAGAATTTCTCGAAACTGCTGTTGACTCGCCAAATCTTATTAAAATTTATCATTCATTTGTAACCTTTGGCTGAATTAACGTGAAGAAGGGGATCTAACTTTATATCCAGCTTTGGTAACAATCCATATTTAAAATTCCTAAAAGATATTAAAAGGTTTTGGAAGCTTAAAAAACGCAAGCTTCTATTTTTGCTGTGTATAATTAGATACGATGCTTTTTTTTATAAAATATTTTTTCAGTATACGTTAGCTCTTAAACATCCCTGTTATTGACTATGTCTAATCATTAATAGACCTGATTGTTTGAGATTTTGTTATTTGTATTTATATGGCTGTGATTGTGTATTTTATTATTATTTTTTTAGGCAAAGTAATTTAAGATATAACGGAAATTATGAACTTTTTAGAATAAATCTTAATTATATTTTGTTAAAATATATCAATTTATTCATTCACTGACACATAATTTCATCTGACTTTGCAATGTGCAACAGTAAATTTATGCCTTTTTATTATTGGCTAATGTTGTAAGATTGGCGAGATTAAAAGATATTTGGCGATCACTGGCGCTTTGCCAACATAAAAATAGACCTGTCTATCAATTCGCTCTTTTTTAGAGAAAATATAAATACATGGTTTATGCGTTCTTAAGAAGTAAATTTTTAAGAAGTCACTCTAAGGTACCCTGGGGTAATAACGCCACGTTAAGGTTCTACCAATTTTCATGCCTCAGTTTTAGTTTGTATTTTTCAAACATATATAGATTTGATACAGCAACTCATTGACTATCTATATAAAAAATAATTTAATTTAGATTTTCATAAAATGTCGCCACGCCATTCATAAAATGTAATGGCGTGATTTCTTGACCAATGCTATTTGGCGTTATTACCCACCTATATGGGTAAAAACGCCATGCAAACAAAACTATGAAATAAGATGGAATAATTGCATGTAGATTGCCCAATTCTAAAAGTACAAACTCTACAAACTTAAAAATTGACAAATTGCATTCTAAGCTATTGAAAATGTTCAATTTTTTGTGAAAGTGTAAGAAAAATAAAGGTGTGGTGTGCGTGTGTGGGGGGGGGGGAGAGGATGAGACAAAAGAATATAAGACCGTGAGCTTCTTTTTGATTAAAAAGGACCGCTTAAATAGGATTATTAGAAACATTGCACAGTTTTAACTGTGTTTTTTTTAATCAGTATTTAGGATGTAGCTCGGCCACTGTAGGGAATCAACCGGGGTATTAATGCCAAGGATTGGCGTTATTACCCCGTTATAGTTATTGCGCTGTTCATTTTAAATTACAAATTATCTCGAGAAGATATCCAAAATCTTTAACAACATTTTGAAAGTCCATGAAATGTACTACAAATTTATGTAATTAACAAAGTATTTCCGGATAAAAAAAATAGTCTTCACATCACAAAACGTGTATCCCAAATTTTAGATCAAGCGTTAATTTTAGTTGCTTGTAAAAACAATAAGGCCTAAAAAAGGAACAAATTAACTTGAAGCTGTTTTTTGCGATTTATATGACTCAAAACCCTTCTGCGCAGAGCACATGGGTGTCATTTACCAGATTATTTCATAATTATGCATAATATTAGCACTTGGCGTTATTACACCAGACCACCTTATATCATAAATTACAATGTGTGCATCAGTAAAGTTGACGTCATAACGATTGGGCAAGAATAAGGCTCCATCCATGGTATTTGATTAATGAAGTTGTTTAAAAGAACTGTTAGGTAGAAGTTATAAAAAATGGCACATATGGCATATGACGACACCACACCGACGAGATTTTTTTTTCTGACGCCAATTTGGCGAAAATCCCGTCTTCAAATACTAGTTACATATATTTTTAAAAAGGGAATAACGAAAAATAAATAAAAAAGTTTAATTATTAACCATAGAACAAAACAATTTATGTTATTTCATATTTTTATAAAAGAAAATAAAAGTAAAAAAAAAGTATATTAATAAATAAAAATCAACACCCGGGTTACAATATCAAGCAAAATTATGACATTGACGTCAGTTATGTACCCACCCAGTGCGTATAAGACATTGGTGTCAGAAAGAAATCGTGCCAGTGTGGTACGTATACGGCATCTGTGTCTAAAAATAATTATAATAACTTATTAATCTATATTGGCTTGACTAATTAATAAAACAAATAGTGTTCATAACTAAAATTTGTCTGTAAATTTCAATATATTAAAAATTTGGCACAGATGTCACATACGTACCACAGTGGTGCTTTTTTTATGTTGATTTGACGAAAACTTTGTTTTGAAATAACATTTAATTATTTTTTGGTGTTTTAACATTCCATAATCAACATAGACCTAAACCAAAAGTTAAGATTTCCAGTTACAATTTTGCAGCTGAATATCTGCATTGATGATTTTTGTTTCTTCTTTCAGTGTCGGCAAAATCCAGAAATTTATGCCTCTTTAGACGTTTTCATAATCAAATATTTAATTTTATCTAAATATTTTTTTTTTATTATGATGTCATTTTTACTCACTGAAGCCCTCTAAAATTAGCGTCTCAATTAAATAGGGGGAAAAAGAAATATAGCAACTTTATGGGTTAAAATATGTTTTTTTTAATCGTGACTTCATCTTCTGTTCAAAAGTTATGAAAAAAAATAAAGTTATGTATGTTTCTTAAAACGTGACAATTTATGTTAAATTTTTTTAGAAAATTTATTTTTATTTTTTATAAGAAAATGGTCTTTAAAAAAAAAAAAACTTTATTTTTCCTTTCTTTTCAACAATGGAAGATTAAAATTCACAATGTCATCCCTATGAAAAAATTAAAAGCCTACATTTTAGGGTGTTATAGTAGACGAATATTTCTGATTTTCAATATCTGCTGAGATTTTAGCCCTACCGACGTCCAGCTAAATTTTTGTGTCGATGCGATAAATATTTTGGACGCTATCCAGGTCACAAAAGTGTAATTTTTGCAGGGAAGCCGGAGCTTGCTCCGACAAATATATATATATATATACATATATGTATCAATTTAAAAATAAAAATAATAGGCATATAATTATTCATCATTTGAAAGCTCACTAAGCCTGGTTTATTTAGGGTCATAATTAAACTAGTGAGATGAGGCAATCCCAAAAATTTCTTCTACCTTATGCATGTTAACACATCCTGAAAAATGCAATAGAACAGCGCCACCGGTTAGGTGGTTTGAACCAAAATTTAGCCCGCAATAACTACACTGTAAAAAAAACCCCGTTAAATTTACAACAAAAACTGCTGGCAAGTTTTTGCCTTAAAAATTACAGTAAAGTTAGATGTACATTTATTTATTACATATAATTTTACTGCAATTTTTATGGGAAAAACTGCAGGAAACATTGCTGCCAGCAGTTTTCGCCGCAAATTTCACGGATTTTTTTTACAGTGTAATCGCCTTACCAGAGTGCCAAGCATTATTTTCTTGCAGATATATCAATGATCAATTAACTAATTGACATAGCTTCTAAATCAGGGATGTAAAGTTAAAATCCTTCAGATCTAGATTTAGAAAATATTTTATTAAAAATGGTAAAATCAATTAAATAAACACTATAAGGACACTATGATGAAAATAATTAGAAATTAATGAACAGAATAATACTAGAATTTTATTTATAATTACATAAATTTTTAATTTATCTCAAATATTAAATAATAGTATGTATAATGCAGTTTGTCATAATTGATAATATCAGGTATTAAGCTTATATTTTAAATAAAATATTCATAGTTTCAAAAGTAGTTTTTAATCCTTGAAGTTAAGTTTTGGCTTCTGGCCGTAATTATTTTGCTCTTCAAGGAATTTTATAATAATTGTCAATGATAATATTATAAAAAATGTAAGATATATTTGTATCCATATGAATTTAAAAATAGAAATCATAGGTATCTCACTATTCATCATTTGAAATTTCACTGGGTCTAATTTATTTAGTGTCGTAATTAAAAAAATAATATAAAATTCGTAAAAGGGCTAAACTAATATCATAAAAATAACGATTGATATGAGAAGAAAATTTATAGTTTCATTTAAATATTAAAAAAAATAACAATTTTGATAATAAATAATACATGAAGAGATTGTAATAGCAAATAATGCCTTTTTACAAAATAGTATAAAGGTAGAAATGCACAAATAATGCATGAAAAGGTAGCAAAATGCCGTTTCGAGCCTACTATCGAGATTCTTCATCAGTGCAAGAAAAAGCAAACCTGAGCAAAGCCGCAGAGAAACGCAAGTTTATATACCCGTTACGGGAGTGAACGCGCCAAGACGCAGTCAATGAGAAGAAAGTTGCATGAACAAATGGGTGGACAAGTTGAGACATTTACCAAAAAACAAACTAAAAAAATAAATAAATAAAGATTTTTAAATACTTTAAAAGTAAGGTGTAGTTGATATCATTCAGTAAGAAGTAAGAATTTTTAATAATGTGGTAAGCTTGCCAAAATTAAGATCGAAATTATAAGACACTTATGGATAAGGGTGACTGGGGAAAAGTTGAACCAAAGTTGTGAAGACCAACACAGTTAAGCATTTGAAGAACGTTTAATCGCTTGATTTTTAACATACCTTTTATGCTCCTTTATCTGAGATCTAATATTCTAATACTTCGGTTGTTTTACTATTTTTTCGCAAAACCAGTCAGGAAGTTGCTATATTTTAAGAAGGTTCGTTACAAACCAATTTTTTCTCCTGTAAATAAAATAGCTTTTTCAAATCTTAAGCACCCGAATTTATCGCTCAGATAACTGGGGTATTTATCAAATTTCTTACCAGCGTGGTCTTTCTTATATTGGCAATTTTAAACGTGCACTCAGATTTCGTTTAAAGGAGAATAAAAGGTATGTTAAAAATCAAGAGCTTAAACGTTCTTCAATTCCCCAACATTGTTGGTCTTTCCAACATTGGTTAAACTTTTTTTCAGCCACATGTGTCCATAAGTGTCCTAATCTTGATCTTAATTTTTGGGAAGCTTATCACATCCTTAAAAATTCTCACTCCTCCGTCAATGACGTATCAAGTACACCTTATTTTCCAAGCATTTGAAAGTTTTATTTATTTATTTATTTATTTTACTTTTTGCGGTTTTGTTTGTTTCTTCTCCGGTAGGTGTCACTACTTGTACACCCAGTTCTTTCTCCTTTCTACTCATTGGTTGCTTTCTGCTCATTGGTTGCGTCGCTCCTGTCACGGGTGTATAAGTCGGTGTTTCTGTGCGGCTTTGCTCAACTTTGCTTTTTCTCGCAGGCTGAGTTGTGCACTGATGAACAATCTCGATAGTAGATTCTAAACACCAGGTTTGCTACTTTTTCATGCATTATTTGTGCTTTTCTATCTCTATACATAAAGAGTTTCTAAATTATCTAATATAATCTAATTGTTCAAAGTTATTGACAAATTACAGCAGGAATTAGCTTTAAGTAAAAATGTTAGAATATATAATTTGTTAATGGATAAAATATTTAAAAAAAAATTAACGAGTGGTGTCATTTGTTATTGTTATTCTTGAAACTAATCTATATTTTTCTATATATAAGAAGAAAATATATTATTTTTGAGAAAAACGATAAAAAAGAACATTTAAAAAATAAAATCAATTAAAAAAATTCTCAGAAAAGAAGAAATTCATTTATTGAAATTGATTTTTTTAACTGCAACTACTTACCTAGCCATACTTTTCAATCAGTCACTTAATCTGTTTTTATTATTAAAAAAGAAAAAAAAAAGGTTTTTTTTATTTTTTATTTTTATTAGAGCTTTATAAATATGATGGACGTCAAAAGTCATCATTTTGAAAATTTATTTCTTTGATTTTTTTTTTAAACACCGTATTTACAAAAAAGTCGCAGCTAATTAAAATATTAATTATTCGAAATGTTTTTACTTCTTTGGGGAAAAAATAAAGTAAAAACTTTTTTACGTCGCATATGTTAAAATTTATGCTTAAAAAAGTACCATTTGCTCATTTTATTTTACAAGCATAACTTTTAAAAGGTACTTTGACGTCATTTACGGTAGTCATTTGAGTTATAAAATTAAGTTAGCTTTAAAATTGTATAAACATTTTAAAAACAATTAGATATTGAGAATTTACTAACACAAGAATGAATCTCATTAATTTTTAATAATTCATATATACTCTATAATATAGATATAAAGAAAATGTAACATGCAAATACGTCCCTTTTTTAAGCTATAAAATGAAATTTGAAATAATATGTTAGTTTTATTAATACAACATTTTATTGGTATAAAAATGGAACTTTATTTAGTCATTATTTAAAAAAATAGAAATCGAAAAAATGAAACAGGCGAATACATTTTTAAAAATTGTAATAAGAAATAGAATTCTTTTAAAACTCTTTAATAGTTTACAAAATATAATAAATCTTCCGTAAACTACGGTAGTAGTATAGCATTGTTATGAAATCAGTAAAAGAAATGAATAAATGTTTTATTTAAATTTCAACATTTTTTAGAGGATGTTGTATTTTAATTTTCAATATATTTAGTTTCTTGTATATTTTATTTTTCTTATTGTTTGTTCTCTTTATTTCTTATTATATTTGATTTTGATTATATTCTAAATAAACTTAATAACACATTATTCAACCTTTTCGGGTCTTGTGTACTATTAATAGTACATCTTTTAATTAACTATTATTTTATTTTAACAAAAACTTTTAATACAGTTCACATGTAGTAATGTTAATGTGTCCATGCATTTATGTGTGACATCATTAATGTTTAGGCATTTAGTAATAATAAAAATAATTATTATTTGTTTAATTTTCTCCGCACTGTTTGCGATTCTTTTATTTTAAACATATATTTCACTGCTTAAACTTTAAAAAAAAGTTAATTTTCAGAGAGAATCTGTGTAATAAAGTGAAAAAACGTATTAGAAAGTTGTAAAATCAGTTAAATCGTGTTGCAATGAAATATTTTCTAAACATCACCAAAAACTCTTTTATAGCCTATCGTCATATGAATACGAGTTGAATTGTACGCAAAACAACAACATTCATTAAGTTTCAGATAATGATATATTCGTTAAACTCTAATGAATCTATTTGAAAAGCTACTATTAATGCTATTAACGTAAAGTATTTTTTTCTTCTTCTAAAAAAAATCGAACCTGAAAGGGTTAAAGGCTTTTATGTGTTCGAAAATTTCAAAAAATTAATTTTTGTATTATTTGTTTGCCCAATAGTACAATATGTCTGGAATATTTATCCAAAGTTTCAAAGCAATCAAAATAAAAGTCTAGTTGAGAAAGACTTGAAAATTCCTCTCATTCACCTTGATCGTCTAAGTTCAACGTAGGCAGCTGTTTAGCTATTGTTTCTCTGTATCTAACGCTTCCTTTTCGCACTTTCAAAGGATCACATATTTTAAATATTTTAGTTTTCTCCGCTGGGTACATATTTATTCTAAAAATTCTTGTATTTGAAACAAATTTAGCCTTCAGATAAGAAACCTCAAATAAAGTCAGGTTACTCTGAAATACCCGTGTATTGGAATGAGTTATGGAAATGAAACTTGGCCAAAACAGCCATGCGCACCCGCGAAAAGTGGATGAATACCGAATACTCAGCTAAGAAAAAAAAAGATCAGACTGGGACTCGAGAAGCGATAATTCGTCTAAGACAAAATCGAAAGATTGCTCTGGATTCTGCCACAGCAGCAGGATCTTTGTTTTATAAAGCAAGAACTGGCGATTTTATGTATGTCCTAGCTTTGCTCCCGCTTGAAAGTTGAATAACTTTTTCCTAAAAACATTATATTCGAAGTCAACGAACACGATTTCTCAGAAAGTAATGTACTGTTCTTATTGAAGTTTTGCACGCTTCATCAAAATAGGACTGATTAATGATTGAACGCTGCCCTTTCTTAATGAATTTTACAAAGAACATTGTGTAAATTGTACCAAAAATTGTGCTGTTTTACGTACTGCTCTGTCAAATATCCAATATTCAATTTTTATTTAAATTCTTCGGTAAAGAAAGAGCTATATTTACTTACTAACATCTTTTTTTTAATTTCAGATAAAGTTGTCTTGAGTAATCCTGACCATCTCTAGAACAAATTTTTAAGGAGTCTCTAAAAAGTTGCACCGGCTTAATTTTCAAACAAATTTAATGTAACTTTTACATAAATTATACTGCTGATTTAATTATTATATTACTTATTTACTTATTTATCTTTTGGTTTTAAAATAATTAAAATTTTAATAAAATAATTTTTTATGCTTTTTTTAACCTTCGAAACCAAAGTAGCCCCTAAGAAAGTAAAAATAATATAAATTTGCGAATTATTCAATATAAGTATGAAATGCTTTGAAACTTAAATGACATTTTATTAATAAGTTCAAAAGTTTTTTTTTATAATTTGTAGAAAACAAAACTCTGAAAAAAAAGTTATAATGAAACGCTATAAAGGATAAGACAGCAAGCCATTTAAAATATAGATGACGATAATATTGTTGAAGATAAAAATAATTCTAGACAATTAATATTTTTTAATAAGTATGATTCACGTTAATTGCATTTTTTCTTCATAAACCAAATTTACTCCAAAAAGACTAAGTTATTTAATGTATTAATAAACTATTAATACATAAAATGTAATTTTTTTCTTTAATAATGAACGAATGTTTAATTTCTTAGTATAGTAAAGCAATCAAAGACAATACATAAAATGCTTTATTTGTGTGTTCTTTTTATAGTTTTATTTACTGTTGATGAATAAATAAATTATGAATACATTTGATAAAATTAATTATAATGATTAAATTCATACAGGGTGAGTCATAAATATCGAAACAATAGGCTATCTCCTTAAATAGTGCCCCTAGACTCATATTTCCAATTGCAAAAATTCATAAAAAAGGTGAAATTTTTTATAAGATAAATTGCAACACCATGGGGGGTCTATTTGAAAAAGTACGAAAATTAACTTATTATACGGCCCCTGTAGGATAAAAATTCCAATTAGGAACAATTTCCCTATCCAGTGCTGAATAAGGCATAAAAAGTTGCATCTTCATATCTTCAAAACTCGCAGAATTATAGGCGTTTGAATTATTCACAAGGTTTTAAGGGATTAGACACAAACTGAAATACTCGTAATTCAAAAGACAATGTTACTTTAACAGTTCTAGTAAACGTCTAAAAAATCTATCTTTTGAGTTAGAATTTTGATTTTTTTTTCTTTCTTGTGATGGTTAGCCATATAATTTGCTAAGAAAATCACATCGCTTTTATTTAAAAAAAAGAATGAAAAAAACTTAAAAATTAATTTTTTTAAAGAATAGTATATTCAGATAGGGCTGTTTAATAGCCTCTGCCTATCAACCAGGGAAAGACACTTTAGTCGCCTTCTAGAAGGACTTAAATGAATCGACATGGAGCAGAGACTTAATGTCCAAACGGCACCTTCCATCGGTACAGCCTGTTAGTACTCTTGTCTACTGCAAGGGGAACGAACGCGGATGGGCTTCCTCCAACCCGCTTGGCCAGCGTAGAGGGATTAGGCCACAACTCCCCTTATTTTACCATGTATACACAAAACAAATCACGGCCCTCAGATCCCGGTAGTCTGTATGTTCCTAGTTACGGCAGCGATCAGACAGACATGAAGACAGAGGGTGCTAAGAATCACCATCATAAGTTGATGACCTTGGCTACGTATAATAGACGATCTCTATCTTCTGAAAACCGTTTACAGGAACCTGAAGAAGAGCTAGATACTATCAACTGGGACATTTTAGGATTATGTGAAGTAAGAAAAAAAGGAGAAGAAAAGATTGATCTTGCCAGCGGACATGTTTTATACTACAGAGGCGCAGAAGATGAAAGAACAACACTGTTAAAAAAAATCTGAAATTCACGGATATATTTTTTCTGAATTTCACAGAAAAAATCCTTTTTCGCACCAAAAGGGCTTTTTCCGTTACAAATATGAAAACTCCACGATATTTCCTGAAACTAACGAAGAGGATGGAAATAAAAAGAAAAAACGGAGCCACTCCGTTACTCGGGGATCTCCGTTGCCGAGTGATTAAAGCACCACGCCATTAAACGTCTGGGAGCGTAGATTGTGGGTTCGTATCCCACCAGCCTTATAAAATAATGAAAACACAAAAAGTCCCTTTTAATTACTTTTTTCTGTTTATCTTTCTCTTATTTCTTATTAAAAAAATCTTTTAACTAATTAGCCTCCCAAAAAATAAATAAATTGCGCGCGATAATTTCAAAAAATTATCTAATTTTTGTAAAAAATGAATAAAAATTTTTTTTTCATACATTCATTCAAAAAAAAATTGTGATTTTAAACAATGATTTTTTATTTTATTTACGCTAGTTAAAAAATTAAAATTGGTTTTAAAAATAATAAGTATCATGCACCATTCTAAAATAAAATAAAATAAACCACTTACGAATATTCTGACGAATATATTTGAAAGGAAATCTTTGAAAAGCACAACATATTTTCCCAGTAACTCATAAAAGACATACTTTGTACAGACTGGCATCAGCAGCTTTGGCTGAATCAGTAAGAACTTGATCCTCTACGCAAACGTCCCTAGTTCGATCCTCCGGACGGCTTGAAATATATTATGCAAAAAAATAATGATTTAAATTAAGTGTATGGTCGCTCGGAAATTTCGAATTCTTTGACGAATGTCCGGTTCACTAATTTAAAAATTTAAATTAAATTATTATCATTACAAAATCAAACTTTGTAACGGAAAGTTTTCCATGCGGAAGTTTTCCTTTCTTTTATTTTCCAAACGGAAAATCTACTAACGGAACGGTGAAAGTTCGGCTACATTGCTGCCGGTACTTTCCCCGGGAATTCACATATTTATTTTTAACAGTGAAGTGATGTAGGATTTCTCATTCATAAAAGTGCATCTAGAGTTGCAAGATTAGTAATACAAGCGTCCAAAAGGTACAAGCTGCAAATTACCCAAGTTTATGCACCAACAATAAGTTATTCTGATGAAGAAATTGAAGATTTCTATGAAGAAGTAGCTTCAATGCATCAAAAGGGAAATTGCTACATAAAATTAATAATGGGGGACTGGAATGCTAGAATCGGAGAGAAAAAGAAAGGTGAATTATCTGTAGGAAATCATGGCTATGGTATGCGAGATGAAAGAGGAAACAGATTGATTGAGCTTGCAGAATGTGAACAGATGCATATCATGAATTCATTTATCAAGAAAAAGCCACAAAGAAAATGGACATGGCGTTTTGAAAATGGCTCAACAAGTGAAATCGATTACATCTTGACCAACAAAAAGTATCTTATTCAGGACTGCAGCGTTCTCAATAACTTCAATACAGGAAGCGATCACAGATTGGTTAGATGCAAACCGCTGTTAAATACTAAAGTGGAAAGAATGAAGCTTATGCTACACTCAAAGAAATCAATCGATATTACCCAACAAACACATAACTTGTGGGCCACTAAAGCTGTCGTTAACGTTGGCCCAAAGTGTTTGGTGACGGCCCGCCATTCTTTACCGTAACAGCTCCGTCAAAAAACTGTCACGCCGGCCAGAACGCGGAAAGAAGATGATTGGGAACAAGTACAAGAAGATGCCCACAAGTGTGCCTTTAACCTTTTACCAAAATATCAGACAGGCTCAAACTGGCCACAGTTATTCTTTTAAAGGCCGTTAACAATCAAAGCTAGCCAAAAGTTTGCCCTAGCCATGTCATTTGTGTTCTGTAAGAATTAAATTTAGCCAAAAGCTGCCCGCAAAAGACCCTTTAATGATTTCTACTCTCCAAAAGCCTGCCTCTGCCTTGCCATATAAATTATTTGAGCATAAATTCAAAATTTGTTGAATAAAAAATATTTATTGAAGAATTGCTTGAATGATTAAATGTTTCTGCATAAAAAATAAATGTATTAAGAATAATTTAGGTACAATTAATATATGTATATATAAATTTACTTTTCTTGAATTTTTCCAAAATACAATACTTGGCATATTGAACTTAATAATTTGTTTATTTATTCTATTATGCATTAAAAAGATATAGGTATAAATAATGCCATTTATAAACAGTTGCTTTTCATATACAATTTGAAAAATAAAATCAGTATGCCAAGCATAATATTTATAAAAAGCTCAAGATAAATAAATTTATACATTTTTGAAAAATGAACCTAAATCATTATTACTATATTTATTTTTCATGAAGAAACGTTTGTCATTCAAGCAATTATTCAACAATTATTTTCTATTCAACACATTTTGAACTTACGCCTAAATAACATATATTCTTAATATGATTTATTATATATTTTATATTAAAGTAAATTTATTTTATATATGTATGTGGTGTTTAGTTTCTCTTATTGTTAAGTCTGTTAATATCACTGATAAACAAATTTCAACGAATTTTCGATTTCTCTATATACGTTGGGCGTTTCTTATAGATTTCAAGCTGCTGAAAAAGAATATGTTAGTGAAAATTTTCTATCACCCTTCAATTTTGAGAAATTTCATTTATAACTTTTGGAGTATGTAGGCATCGTATAAGCATTATAATCATATTATGTTATTCTCTTTCATGTATTTGATTCACACAAACATTCCTTTTTCTTATTATAAGGATAGAAGATACAGCAAGAGAGTAGAAACAGATGTCCCCCTAATAAATTTTATTTTAGAGACCTTGAATTGACAGCTCTAGCCATCCCCACAGTATTTGACTTTAACGCAAATCTATGACAGTTGTAACTTTTGGGACGAGTGCACTACTATTTTTTTGTTCTGTAAGATTTTTTAATTGAATTTTGATTATAATTATCATATTTTCCTCTACAATATGTAAAACATGTCTAAAGGATGCATCAATTAACCCGATTCTTTTTGCTATGTGTGGGGAAGCTAACTTTGAAAAATCACCTATGCGCTTTCACGCCGTTAATAAAGACTGCCTATCATATGTACTTTGGATATAAAGTAGGTGAACAAGATAAGAAATGGGCACCTCCTTCTTGTTGTACACAATGTGCTATAAACCTCCGGGCATGGATGAAATGTATAAAAAAGTGTTAGTCCTTTGCTATACCCATGAGTGGCGAATGCCGAAGGATCATATAACTGACTGCTACTAATGTATAACAAAAATTAAAGGATTCTCTGCAAGAAATAAACATAAAATTAAGTACCCGAACTTAGATTCAGCAATGTGACCAGCATTACGTAATGATGATTTACAAATACCAAAACCTCCAGAGAATTTTACATATGACGATGCAGCAGTAGAAATGGAAATTGATGAAACAAACTTCCTGTACATCTGATATGAACTATTCTCCTGGCATAAATGAAGAACTACACCTAATTACCCAAAAAGAATTAAATGATTTTGTGAGAGACTTAAATTTATCAAAGAAAAACTCAGAATTACTTGGATAAAGATTGCAAGGTTGGAATCTCCTGAAAAAGAATACAAAGATATCTATTTATCCAGATTTACATAAGAAATATTCGACATTTTTTCAAGAAAAGATGATTTATGCTGTTGTATTGATATAAATGGCTTAATGTCTGCATTAAATTCTCAATATAACTAGGAACAATGGCCTATAAGAGAGCAGCCACAGATAAGACATTTACCACAACATAAAGTATGAAATTTCTTATTAATATAATTTCTTTTTACAAAAATTATTCTATATTTTTCTGAAGTTTTATAAACAATGCATACTTTGCTTACTTTCAGTGTTTTAAATATTAATTTTAAGCTTTATAAGTGTTTATTTAAAAGTTTGTCATTACTAAAATAGAAAATGATAAATTTCATAAGGTATATGTGTTGAATAAATACTACAAAATTCAGATTTTCAAGATTTTGAATTTTTTTAAAAATCTGTGGGTGATGGAAACTTTTTAATGGCATATTCTTTCATAGCACCACCTAAAATATAAAAGTCACCACATACTTAGTTAGAAACAGAAACTTTGTATATCAGTGTATTTGATGTCCATTCATTAAAGTACATTAAATCACAATTATTTTTGCATCATTTTCAATTTATGAAAAAAAAATATCACACAGCTATTTAAAAATAAATAAAAATAGAGTTTGATGTTTACATAAGTCACGAACCGTTTTTTTTTCGTATATACATATATATATTGTTACGAATTTTGTAAATAGTTAGTGTTTGTACTGTAAAATAATGTAAATAATCTTATTAAGCTCCATTCCTTTACTTATATTAGTTTTTGTTACATTGTCTCTGTTATCAAGCAAACTTGTCCATTATTTTCAGTGTATGTCTACGGTAGATTGGCGAAATAATGAAGATATCGCCAAGTTGGCGTCACTTTTGGCGACTAATTTTGGTCGCCAAATTTGGCGATATATCGCCAAGTTGGCGACAAACTTGGCGATTGTTGGCGATGGTAACCCTTCCCTCTTAATGGTAACCCCCCTTAGATATACTGATACATTGTTTGTTGTTCCGTGGTTTTCCAGGTTTTTCTAGAAATTTCTAGCACATGCTACGAGACTATATATAAGAAGAGAAGCGATGCGAGCTGTTGTTATTATTTACCAGTCAGTCATTGAGTGAGCTACTAGAGATTGTCCAAGCAAGTTTGCTTGATGTATTGAGTTTTATCTACGTTGTTTTGAATGTGATATAGTGTTGAGACATTGTATAAAGAGTCTCTGCGACCTATATTTGTATTTGTTCGATAGATTTAAACAGTTATTTTGGAATATCTTGTAATATTTGTGAGTTTCGAAGACTCTGTTGTTCTGAAGATCTGTAAATAAATTATTTTGTACTTTTCTAAGAGAAAAGAGTTTGAAGTTGTCTAACCATAAGATCGAAAGAACCCTATATACGCTGCAACATTTGGTGTCAGGAGTGGGGTTCTTATGGCGAAAACAAGAACAATGGACGGTCAACTGAAAGAACTGTTAGAAGCTATTAATGGAATAAAGGCAGAATTGACGAAAGGCCAAGAAGAGTTGGCGGTAAAGATGAATAAAGGCCAAGAAGAGTTGGCGGAAAAAATGAATAAAAACGAAGAAAGAATGGAACAGTTGACAAATAAAATTGATAAAGGCCAAGAAGAGTTGGCAGAAAAAATGAATAAAGGCCAAGAAGAGTTGGCGGAAAAGATGAATAAAGGCCAAGAAGAGTTGGCGGAAAAGATGAATAAAGGCCAAGAAGAGTTGGCGAAAAAAATGAATAAAAACGAAGAAAGAATGGAACAGTTGACAAATAAAATTGACAAATGCCAAGAAGATGTGACTGAAAAGATTAATAAAGGCCAAGAAGAAATGAAGAAAACTTTAGAAGAAAAGTTCTCGTCGGTAGAGAGAAGAATAGGCTCGGTAGAAGAGAAAATGGCGGAAGTAGAAGAGAAAATTCAGAATGAAGTTTGTAACTTTGAAGAGAAAATCAGTAACGTTGAAGAGAAAATCAGTAACGTTGAAGAAAAAATACTAGGTGAAGTAGATGAAAAGCTAAATAAAAAAGTACAAGATCTTGAGAAGAAACTTTCAGCGTCTAGTGGTAATTATGAAGAATTTAGGAATCCGCCTGCTTCTCCCATGCACATTAAGCTGTCGACATACGATGGAAAGAGTTCCTGGCAAGTTTACAAGACCCAATTCACTATTGTAGCTGAAGCGAACAAATGGAGTGACGAGGTGAAAGCTTGCCAGCTGGCAGCATCTTTAAGAGGGGAAGCCGCCGACGTGCTGCAAACATTGCCCGATATGACGCAACTCAATTTTGATACTCTAAGTTGTGCACTTGAAATGAGATTCGGCGAAAAATTCTTCAAGGATTATGCGAGAATCCAAATGAAGAGCCGCCATCAAAAGTCGAATGAAACCCTTCAAGAGTTTGCCTCGGAAATTGAACGGCTTGCAAATTTAGCATTCATTGACTGTCCAACAAATGTACGGGAAATGCTCTCACTGCAATATTTTGTAGACGGAATAAAAGATCCAGAAGTGCAGAGAGCGGTACGAATGGCAGATGTACAGGATTTAAAGGCTGCACTACTATATGCCTTAAAGTTGGAAGCAGCTACACAAGCCAGCCGAAGAGATCGTCATTCAGTCCGAGGGGCAACGGTGAACAAAAGCTCAGACACTGAGATCGACTTCTTGAAAGAAATTAGGAAATTAAATCAAGAGATTGAAGCTTTAAAATATGGAAGAACAAGCGCAAGAAGACAGAATCTCACGTGCTGGGGATGCGGTGATACAGGACATCTCCGAAGAAACTGCCCCAAAATCCACGAACGTGAGATGAGTTCAAGACCAGAAAATAAAAAGCCCCACCTGAAGATCCTTCAAATATCGAAAATGAATGGCGGCGATAACGAATTATATGTGATAGGCTTTATTAACGGAATTCAGTGTCGTATGATTGTCGATACAGGAGCCAATGTGACAATAATAAGAGAAGATTTGGCTCGAAAATTGAAATGTAAACTCATCTGGACTCCACCATGCGTTACCCTGCAAACTGTGACGGGCGACAAGATAGGCATATATGGAAAGGCAAATTTAACTATCAACTTTGGAGGAACGAAATATTACCATACGGCATATGTGGCTGACATAACAGATCCTTGCTTAATCGGGCTAGTTTGACTTCAAGCTTGATTTCAAAAATAACAAAATGCTCTCAAAATTTGAAGAAATAAGTCTTTTTGGATTGAATAACGAAATTGAATGTAAACAAGCAGTAATAGCCAAAGAAGACATCAATCTAGATCCAAGAACAGAATTTTTAGTTCCAGCTGTAATTAAAAATGAAACTAATTACCGATTTGGCCATATAGATTATCCAGTAGACAATAGTACACAAGCAGGAGTATTGGTGGCTTCTTCTGTAGTAGACCTCTCGAAAAAGACCATTCCAGTCAGAATTGCTAACATCAGTGATAAGACGAGGACTATCAAGAAAGGAGAGGTGATAGCATCATGTGCTCCTGTGACATGCATAAGTCAAAATTCCAATCACTCTCAGAAATCTTCAGATAATTTAGTCAAGGATTTGTTACAAAATACGGACTTAGATCCAAACCAGAGAGATGCTGCTGAAAGTTTAATTAGAGAATTCCAAAGTTTATTTTCCCAAACATCTGAAGACTTTGGACGAACTAAAATGGCACAACACCGAATTGACACGGGAGATCACTCTCCTATTAAACAGCACCCTAGACGATTACCTTTTGCCAAGCAAGAAGAGGTGCAGAATTTAATTAAAGATATGGAAGAAAATGACGTCATCGAACCATCAACAAGTCCATGGGCGTCTCCCATTGTATTAGTAAGAAAGAAGGATGGTTCTACAAGATTTTGTGTAGACTACCGCCGACTGAATGACGTCACCAAAAAGGATAGTTACCCTCTGCCAAGGATTGACGACACTCTTGACACACTTGCGGGCAACACTTGGTTCTCGACTTTAGACCTGAAGAGTGGTTACTGGCAGGTAGAGATCCATCCCGACGACCGCGAGAAGACTGCCTTTACAACGGGACAAGGATTATGGCAGTTCAAGGTAATGCCTTTTGGTCTATGTAACGCACCTGCAACTTTTGAACGCCTTATGGAAACGGTTCTTCGGGGACTGTCATATGAGGCATGTCTTGTTTATTTAGACGATATCATAATCATAGGAAAATCTTTTGATGAACATCTGAACAACCTCAGGCGGGTGCTACAAAAATTAAAGGAAGCTAATTTGAAGTTAAGCCCTTCGAAGTGCAGTTTGTTTCGTAATGAAGTCACCTACCTTGGACACATCATTTCGGCGGAAGGAGTTAGGACTGATCCGGAGAAGATATCGGCCGTGAAAAATTGGAGTCGTCCAGCAGATGTTCACCAGCTTCGAAGTTTTCTAGGATTATGCACCTATTACAGAAAATTCGTCAAAGGCTTCTCGATGATTGCAAGACCACTTCATAAATTAACAGAAGCCAATCAAAAATTTATGTGGACACAGGAATGTGACGCTGCTTTCGAAAAGCTTAAGGAGGCCTTGACATCCACTCCAATTCTGTCGTATCCTCAAATCGATAAACAGTTTATACTTGATACGGATGCAAGCAACGAAAGCATTGGCGCTGTACTGTCCCAGGAAATCGACGGCCAGGAGCGTGTTATCGCCTATTTCAGCAAGTGCTTGTCAAAGGCCGAGCGAAACTACTGCGTAACAAGAAAAGAGCTTCTTGCTGTAGTGAAAGCCATAGACCACTTTCATCACTATCTTTACGGTCGAAAGTTCCTGATCCGAACTGATCATGCTTCTCTAACTTGGCTATTGAATTTTAAGAACCCTGAAGGCCAGATAGCCAGGTGGATACAAAAGCTTCAAGAGTACGATATGGAGATACGCCATCGAAAAGGCTCATCACATGGAAATGCAGATGCTCTCTCAAGAAGACCCTGCTCAGAGAATTGTAGATACTGCGACCGGGCTGAGAAGAAATTTAATGTCAAAAGTCCTATAGTAAGACAAGTTACAACTGGGTCTACATCATCGCAAGATCCGTGGAGTGACGAGAGCCTGCGTAAAGATCAACTTGCTGATCCTGAAATTAAGCCAATTCTAGAGCTGAAAGAGGAGTCCAACAGGAAGCCCAGCTGGCAAGACATGGCCCATTACCATCCTACGACTAAACGTTATTGGGCTCTCTGGGATTCCTTACATTTGAAGAACGGCATCTTGTACCGAAAATGGGAGTCTGACGATGGAAAGACATGTAGATGGCAACTACTACTCCCTAAGTCGAGAATTTCTATGGTCCTTCAAGAACTGCATGGTAGTCCCACAGGAGGTCATTTTGGTGTAATGAAGACCCTGCAAAAGGTTCGAGAGCGTTTCTACTGGAATAATGTTCGCAGTGACGTGGAGAAGTGGTGTCGAACTTGTGACACCTGTGTAGCACGTAAAGGTCCAAAGAGGCGCACCCGTGGACGATTGCAACGTTATAATGTAGGAGCTCCTTTCGAACGAATTGCTTTAGACATCCTGGGTCCACTTCCTAGAACATCTGATGGCAATAAGTACATCCTCGTTGTCATGGACTACTTCACCAAGTGGCCTGAAGCATACGCCATTCCTAATCAAGAGGCGGTAACCGTAGCAGACATACTGGTTCAACACTGGGTTTCCAGATACGGAGTTCCTCTTCAAATCCATTCCGATCAAGGAAGAAACTTTGATTCGGCTGTGTTTAAGGAAATGTGCGGACTACTCGGCATGGACAAAACTCGAACTACACCTCTACATCCTCAATCGGACGGCATGGTGGAGCGGTTCAATCGTACCATCCTAAATAGCCTCTCTCTCCTGGTGTCTAGAGACCAACAGGACTGGGACAAGAAATTGCCTCTTTTCCTGCTTGCCTACAGGAGTGCCACTCATGAGGCCACTGGTTACTCCCCTTCTCAAATGCTCTTTGGTCGTGATCTTCGTCTGCCTGCTGATCTTTTGTTTGGCCGTCCTCCTGATGCTCCTTCATCGCCTGAGGAATATGTCGATGAACTCCAGGCACGGATTGAGGAGATTCATTGTCTAGCGAGGAACCGAATTGGACTGGCATCAGAAAAGATGAAGACACGGTACGACACAAAGGCAACTGGACATGAGTTCAACGAAGGTGACAAAGTTTGGTTGTGGAATCCGATCCGTCGTAAGGGACTGTCGCCAAAATTACAAAGAAACTGGGACGGTCCTTACATAGTCGTCAACAGGCTGAATGACGTCGTCGTACGCATACGAAAATCGCCACACGCCAAACCCAAGGTCGTACACTATAACCGGCTAGCCCCTTATTTTGGCCAAAGTGATTAGAAATTCAAAACTAGAATTTTAGACCATGGTCATGAAAGTCACTTTTTGTAAATATGTAAATAGTAATTAGTTCTTATTTATGTAAATTTTATTATTATTGTTATTATTTATTTATTTATTTATTTGTTTATTTATTTTAAGTGTTCACCTCTAACTCAAGGATTGCACTGCCCGGGACGTGCAGTCTTTGAGGAGGGGGTAGTGTTACGAATTTTGTAAATAGTTAGTGTTTGTACTGTAAAATAATGTAAATAATCTTATTAAGCTCCATTCCTTTACTTATATTAGTTTTTGTTACATTGTCTCTGTTATCAAGCAAACTTGTCCATTATTTTCAGTGTATGTCTACGGTAGATTGGCGAAATAATGAAGATATCGCCAAGTTGGCGTCACTTTTGGCGACTAATTTTGGTCGCCAAATTTGGCGATATATCGCCAAGTTGGCGACAAACTTGGCGATTGTTGGCGATGGTAACCCTTCCCTCTTAATGGTAACCCCCCTTAGATATACTGATACATTGTTTGTTGTTCCGTGGTTTTCCAGGTTTTTCTAGAAATTTCTAGCACATGCTACGAGACTATATATAAGAAGAGAAGCGATGCGAGCTGTTGTTATTATTTACCAGTCAGTCATTGAGTGAGCTACTAGAGATTGTCCAAGCAAGTTTGCTTGATGTATTGAGTTTTATCTACGTTGTTTTGAATGTGATATAGTGTTGAGACATTGTATAAAGAGTCTCTGCGACCTATATTTGTATTTGTTCGATAGATTTAAACAGTTATTTTGGAATATCTTGTAATATTTGTGAGTTTCGAAGACTCTGTTGTTCTGAAGATCTGTAAATAAATTATTTTGTACTTTTCTAAGAGAAAAGAGTTTGAAGTTGTCTAACCATAAGATCGAAAGAACCCTATATACGCTGCAACAATATATAACCCTTTCTCGTTCTTATGCACATTTTTAGTTTGTTTATATCAGATAATATTAGATTTTCCTTTCGAAATTGAGCAAAATAATTATAATCTTTTCTCAGAAAAGTATTTCAAGTAATTAATATTGCGTTTTATCTTTACTCTATTTCTTTAGTGCATTAAAATTATTTAGTTATTAGTTTTAATGGGATTTTCACCAAGGAGATATTATTAACCGCACTTAGAAAGGGGGAAAAATCCTTTTCTTTGAAAGTTATACATATGAATTTTTTAAAAAAATCACATGGAAACAATTAATTTTAAGTAAACTAAAATGTTAAGAAAGTAACATCGAAAATTCACAATATTTAAAATCGATTTATATAATTCC
This sequence comes from Maratus speculifer, assembly GCA_964019185.1. Classification (NCBI taxonomy): domain Eukaryota; kingdom Metazoa; phylum Arthropoda; class Arachnida; order Araneae; family Salticidae; genus Maratus; species Maratus speculifer. The sequence goes on along the minus strand of OZ025289.1, from coordinate 269,887,021 downwards.
AACAATAAAACATTTCATGTAAAAAAAATACATTTAATGATACAAACTAAAAAAAATTTTGAAGAAAACTACATTTAATAAAATTAATAAATATTAAGTAAATGTTATTGTACGTTTATAATATATATAATATAATAACGTTTATAATATAATATACAGGGTGTCCCAGAACTTCGTGTACAGACTTTGAGGGGTGGTAGAGAACATCGTTTGGAACCACAATTACATAGGAAAGCATGTGAGGAAACGTCTTGTTAACCCTTTAACAGCCGGTGAAAATGTGTATGAAACTACAAAATTTTTAATACAAAATGAACATTGACTCCAGAATTTTAATATGATTTTTCCATTTGTTATGTATGTCAAATGTCTGGCTTTTCTTCTTTCCAAATACATTTTTCCCGCAATTTCTGATATCATTCATATTTTTCCACATTTTAGCAATGGAAGTGCTTTGTCCGTGAAAAGCTCAAAGAAACACAAAGTCACAGTTATGACACAGTGCGGAAAGCCTTGTAGAATGGTTTATTACACAGAAAAAAATTACAAGAAATAATTTAATTTTAAATTAAATTTAAAATTATGTTTCTTTAAAATCAAGTATCTTAATAGCTATTAGTAATTGCTAAGATGTGGAAAAATATGAATGACATCAGAAATTGCGGAAAAATGTATTTACAAAGATGAAAAGCCAGATATTTAACATACATAATAAATGGAAAAATCATATTAAAATTCTGGTTTCTACGTTCATTTTGTATTAAAAATTTTGTAGTTTCATTTCACTGTCTGTTAAAGGATTAACAAGACGTTTCTGCCCATGCTTTCCTATGTAACTGTGTTTCCAAACGATGTTCTCTACCACCCCTCAAAGTTTGTACACGAAGTTCTGGGACACCCTGTATATATATATAACCGTACGTTTATAATATAATATATATATATAACCGTAAAATATTTATTATTACGGTTCTAATATAAAAACAAATACAATAAAATGATACAGAAATATTTTAGAGTTAAAAATCTTTAATGAATAGACAAAAATTTAAAAGACTTACAATATTTTATGTGTAAATATCCTCAGAGATAAAGATTGCTGCAGCAGTGTGCCAGCTAGCATCAGGTATAAACTTGGAATAGGCTGGGAGCGAACAGCTCTAGGTTTTATTACACTAAAAGAGCAATCAATCAATCTTTGTTTCCGAAGGAAACAAGGGTAAAATCTCTTTAAATGATTTTTGAGGGACTGACCCTACCGAATTGACAAAGGAAGGGAAAGTTTATCTCGCCCCCATCTTCAGTCGTAAAGCTGTCAACTAATTTCGAGTTGGATTTCTCCCTTGAAGTTCAAAAAAGTTCACTGAAAAAGCACTTTATACATCAAAGTGCCGACACGAAAGATCAAAGATAGCGCAAGAAGTTAGTGCTATGTGCGTGGACCTTAAGGAATGACAGAGGTAATTGACAAAGACGGAAACGGGGGAGAGGGGTGAGTGAGTCAGCGAAAAACTGGTAGGTCACTGATGTGTCCTTGAAATTCCTCAGAAAAAGAGAGAAAGATAAGGAATCTTTTTACAGATATAGTAAAATAAACGCCTATTTAATGTATCTGGATTTAAAAAATATGTCTATTTAACGATACATTCTTACAGCCCGGATATATTTTTATGTATTTTAAAGTTTAATGGAATTTTTTTAAGAAGACGTTTCGCAAATTTAACGACAACTCTTCAGGATTTTAAATACAGTAAACTGTCTGAGGCGAAATAGATTTGAATCGAGAAAGTTTCCCATCGTAGACAATATTCCGCCATAAAAAAATTTTACTCTATCTCAATAAAATCGCAGAGACTGGAAAATCTTTGCGAAATATATAGATGTCCGTCTTACACAGTGTTCGCATTACAGCGGTTTTACTGCATTTTAATCATTTTTTCATAAATAAAAGATTGTATGATGTTTTTGAAACAAAATTAAAAGTCATATTACAGAAATTTAAGTTAAAAAATATACATTTCGACAGAATACATTTATCAAAGTTCTAGGCATTTACTTCTCTAAGAAAGAACTTTAAGAAATGATTGTACGATATTTAGTTATTTTAAAGAAATCATTGAAAATTTTTCGTTAAATTGAGAATCTAGTGGGCTTATGTTTTTAATTTTAAAAAATAAGAATATTTTTTAAAAAATGTGTTTTTTTTTTCGCCCCTTTCAATGTCCCGAATCTTTTCTCCACATTTTGTGATGTATTTTTAAGCGCAAAAACATTAATCTTGACCGAATGATTATTATAGTGATTTGTCATTGAGCAGTTTTCGTTTCATTTTTTAAATCTAGGCATGAATTACAACTTGTAAGCGATTGAATTTTTATTATTTCCGTTTTTTACCATTTCCCGTGCTCTCGCGTCCGGCTTTTTGGTATAAAACATCAAACTTCACAGCATGTTCTGAAAATCTGCTACCTTTACTGAAATTTACTTTATATAAGGACTTTTTTGTTTAAATATTTATTTTAAATTATTTTAATCTATTTAATTTTTTTTCATTTTCTTTCAGATTTTTTGTTATAAATGATGAGTGTAAAGGGGCGCCGGTTAAGAAAAAATGCATGGAAGTGTGTATACCATTTCAGATATACACATTCATGAATAAATGGAAAAAGTTGTTCGATTACAAAAACATTTTTTATTCATTTCTGTACAAAAATAATTAAATGTATCAGAAAGTAATTGATGTAACAAAATGTATCAAAATCATGATTTTACACAGGAAAAAAGTAAAACACTTTTTAAACAAAATGAACAAAAGAATTTTTTAAAAAATGTGCTGTTCTACAGAAAAATTATTCATTTTAAGGGAGAATTATTAGCCCACAACCTTTGCTTTCTACTCACGCTTGCAGAGGCAAAAAAATCGAAATGCATTTCTTTTCTTACTTTCTTTTTTTCTTTTTTTTTTCGAAAACAACCTTTTTTATTTTTAAGTAAAAAAAAAAATCTTCCCTTGAAAAAAAAGTAATTTGGCTTTTATGCTAATTTTAGAACTACTGTAATAGGCAATTTTAGAAATATTTATGCATTTACAACTAAAAATTCTACATGTATGTATACGAAAGTTTTGCATTACAGAGTAGGTAGAGAGAGCAGACAGAGACTGATTTAGGACAATCTAAAGGCTTTTTCTATTTTAATATTTATTTTAAATATATTTAATGTATTTTAAACATTTATTCATTTTCTTTTAGTTATTTTTTATAAATAATGAATGCAAAAGAGCGCCTGAAGAAATTATTTGGAATACTGTATACATTTTGGGAGCAATTTTTACTATTTATATAAAAAAAATTTTTGAAACTAAATAAAAATATGACATCTATATTTTTGTTTTAAATATAAAACTTACAACGTATTTATATGTTTATTAAAACCCAGATTTTAAGTAATTTCTGAAAGAAATGAAGACACAAAAATACTCTCTCTTTCTTTAAATAAAAATGCTGGTTAGATTATAATGGCCCTTTGCTTTCTAGAGTATGATACGCCATTACATTATTGCCGGAAACTGACCCTTAGGAGTTGGCCGGCAAAGTAAATGTAACTGTTCTCTCATTTCCGATCCGTTACTGGCTCGGCGGTAGCTGCCGCAACTAGCGGCGGGTCATATGCGGTACCGCATTGTTTTGTTACAAATGGCCTTAACTCCTTCTGGCCGCAATGAAATCTTCTGTCGGCCGTAAGTCGTGTTTGTTGGGTATAAACCTCCAGAAATATAAAGAGAATTTAATTTGAACTTAAAAACCATTTCCAAGTACTTCAAACAACTTTAGAAGAAGAGGAAGATGTTACAATAGTGAACAAGAAGCTAACCAATACTCTACAAGAAATTGCAAAGAAAAGATAGCCGGTGTTGCACAAATAAAACTGACAAAGAAAATAACAGAAGAAACAAGAAGATTGATGAAAAAAAGGCAGATAATTTAAAATAAAGAAAAATGATCCTAAATAAAGAGCTATAACTTATGCTGAATTATGTAAAACAGTAAGAAAATGCGTTACAGAAGATATCAGAAAAATTAACTGTGGTATTGTTAAAAAAGTTCTGGAAGATAACCTAAGTTTAAAATAAGCTAAGCGCAAGTTATGCGTCGGAAGAAAAGGTATTTTTGCACTGAAGACAACAGACGAAAAAACCACCAAAATAAGCAACGAAATATTACACATTGCTGAAAAAATCTATAATGATCTACATAAATGTGAAGATCAGAGGGAAATCAACATACACAATCAACGAGAAATCTTAACAGAAACTGAAGAGATAATCCCAGTGATGACAGATGAAGTTTTACAAGCTATTAGATTTATGAAAAAAGGTAAATTCCCTGGAGAAGATAGAATTACAATTGACCTTATCAAAGAAGCAGGAGAAAAATTTGCAAAAAGGCTATCCTTACTGTTTTCCAAGTGTCTCGAGAAGTCAAATGTACCAGAAGGTTGGAATAATGCTGTGATGATGCTACTTTATAAGAAAGGAGAGAAGGAAAACATAAAAAATTACTGTCCGATCAGCTTACTTTCAGTAATTTATAAAAGTTTCACCAAAGTTTTAACGACAAGACTTGAATCAGCTCTAGACTCAGCTCAACCTAGAGAACAAGCAGGATTCCGAAGTGGATACATCACTATGGATCATATCCAAACAGTAAGGGAACTCATAGAAAAACATAAAGAATATAATTTACCTCTCTGTCTTGCCTTTATTATGAAAAAGCATTTGATTCCGTCTACACATCAGCAGTAGTAGAATCTCTGGAGGACATTTGTATAGACAAACTTTACATCAATATCACAAAGAAGATTTACAAGTAAGCAACAGCAACCATCCGTTTAGATAAAGGAAAAGCAAAGATCAAGCTCGGAAGAGGAGTAAGAAAGGAGACACCATTTCACCTAAGCTTTTTAATGCTGTCAGAAAATATCTTCAAGAATCTGGATTGGGAAAACAAAGGGATTAGAATAAATGGGGAATAATTAGGTCATCTCCGGTTCGCTGACGACATTGTAATTTTCAGTAACAGTCCTGAAGAATTGGAAAATATGCTAAAGGATCTTGCAGAAGCTAGCATCAATGTGGGTTTAAAAATAAATTTAGAAAAGACTAAGGTAATGTTTAACTCATTTACACCAAAAAAGAAAATTGTCTACAAGAACACTGAGATTAAAGAAGTGCAAAGTTATGTGTACCTAGGACAGGAAATATCATCGGATAATAGTATCATGAATGAAATCAATAGAAGAATAAGAAATGGGTGGCGTGCTTTTGGGAAGAGCAATATTATTCTGATGAGTAATATGCCTCTTTGTTTGAAAAGAAGTGTTTAATCGATGTATTTTACCTGCATTAACTTACGGAGCAGAAACATGGACCCTAAGAAAACGGATGATACAAAGACTACAAACTGCACAGAGAAGTATGGAAAGATGTATGCTAGGCATAACTAGAAGAGACAGGAACAGGATAACCTGGATAAGAAATCAGACAAAAGTTTTTGACATCTTTGAAAGAACCAAACAGCTAAAATGGATATGGCGCGGGCACATTGCAAGCAGACAAGACAATAGATTGAGCGCAAATATACTACTTTGGTACCCCAGAGATATAAAACGACCAAAAAGACGACCAGAAGTAAGATGCAGTGACGAAATTAGGAAAGTGGCTGGTGTAAATTGGATGACGAAAGCACTAGACAGAAAGCATTGTAAAAATCTGGGGGAGACCTACATCCAGCAGTGGATTGAAAACGATTGATGATGATGATGATGATATTCAAATGCTAAAAAATTAAACACAATAAAACCAGAGAAAAAAAATCTGCCTTTGACGGAATTCTGTCTTAAACGGGAAATGTGATGATACATGCAAAATAAATACAATAACACATGAGAAAAAAATTAACTTTATTTACACCCCCCCCCTAGGAAGGCCATTCGTCTATAAGGTATTTTTTCTTTCCTATGTGATTCCGTTTTAAAAGGTTTTACTGTATAACATTTTTCAAAGGGTCCAACGCACGGGATATGGCTTAGCTATATTAAAATATAAATGAAACATTTACATATAAACAGAGATTCATTAATAAAATAAATATATCACAGCCTTTGGCGCTTCTTTAACAACAAAAAGTATAAATATAAAAAACGAAAAGCTATAATAAGTATTTTTGGTCAGAACTCCTCCATACAAAAGAGTTTTTAACCACACCGGCATAAAAAACTATGTAGAATTTCACGGTTGAGCCGGGCTATGATTTAAACGTTTTTTTTTCGCCGATCTGAGTTATGATTTTAACATTTTTTCATGCCGGGCAGTACTTTTTTTCCCTATGGGTCGGTTTGGGACCGGATCTTAGATATTTCGTTCCATGTAGATCTCCAGTGCTGACGATCAACGTAATTTGAAAACAAGTTTTCATTTAAATCAATACGCTGCTGTATCATGTCCAAATAAGAGGCACCGTCTTAAATCGATATTTAATAATGAATAATTTGTCGACGATTCCTCATTCGCTTTGAAACTGAGAGAAAAACTCTTCGTTTACAAGCATGGTAAAATGATGTAAGTCACGAATTTTGGAGATTTTTGGATTTTAAAATCTCGGCCAGGTTTTTAGATACGGAGATGATTTTTTTTTTTTTTTTTATTTAGAAATGGATAAGAAATATTTTCCTATTTGGGAGATTCGCTCTTCGGAGGCCGTATAAAAATTTAATTTTCGTATTTATTCAAATAGATCCCCCCCCCCCATGGAGTTGCATCTTATCAGAATTTTCACCTATTTTATAATTTTTTTTTGTATCGGTCTAGAGGCAATATTTAAGGAGATGGCCTATTGTTTCAATATTTATGACTCACCCTGTATATAATATCACAAAATATTAAAAAATAAATCTAGACTTTTAAAAGAACTTTTCCTCGCGTATGATCAATATAGTAGCATCCTTTTTTATCCCTTTAAATCTTGCAATTAATCCTTTAATATTTCTTTATGGTAGCATTATTTTCAAAATTGTTTATCTCCCTTTCTAAAAGAAAGGATAAAGGGTTATATATCTGAAAGTGCAAAATGACAATGAAAATTAAAAAATGGTGGAAATGTTAATTTATTATCAAGTGTTTTATGGTTGCCTCGTAAAATGCGAGCAAAAACGTTACAATTTTTAATAACATAAACAATGCAGATGTTTTTTTGCTGAAATTCATAAATCTATAAACTCTAAGTCTATAAATCTATAAAAAACAGATTTTATTGAAATTCTTTGATTTATAAACTATTTAAAATGTGCAGTTTTTTTTCAAATATTAAAAAAGACAGCGATACATTCAAATTTTTCATATAACGGCGGGATAATATGACATCGACACTCCTTATCCATTACAAAAATCCCTATTTCATCATGGTTTACGAGCGTAAAACGCGTTGAAATACAAAGCTATTTTTAAGATCCACCAAACCACGGTACTCTATAAAAAACTATGTGTATTTTAATCAATAAAAAGCAAAATAAAAGAAATATAAGGCATACATATTTTTTCAAGAATATGTATTGATTTGACAGTCAATATTAGCAACGTATCATAACTTAATATTATTATATTAAATATATTTTTTTTCACAGAAGTGTTATTAAAGAATGAAACGATTTAGTCTTAAGATATAAGACTGCAGATAGAATATATACATATTTGAAATTATAAGGAACTAAATATTATAACTAAATATGAACTTTAACAGATAAAAATTCCAATCTATATATGTATTTTTTTGAAAACTACTGCTCTGAATTTGAACATAAAATATCAGCACAGACAAATTTTGGCTTCACTAGCATTTTAGGCAAGGGAGCATAGGAAGTTCCACAGACTCCGAAAAGATGCATAGACTCATCGCAGAGATGCCAGAAAAGAAAGCATGTCTAAAAATTCCTACAATGCTCAATATATGCTAATATTGAGCAGCTTTATGATTTTTTTAATATATCATCACTACTTTTTTGCTTCTCATCACAGTTGAGATTACCAACCTTACTGAAACATAAGTTTAAGCAATAGAATAACTGGGCAAGAAAATTGAATTGGCACAAAAGTTTTTTTAAGTAATTGATAATATGTATCATTAGGTAACGGTTTTACGATTGATGTTTGCTGTTAGTGTGCAACAACTAAAAGTACCAGTTAGTCTATTCCACACTCAAAGTAATGCAGAAAATATATTTGATTCAATATATGAATCTACAGTTTACGCCTTTTACAAATTGGTAGGTTCTCACTTTCATATGCCAAATTTGGCTTCTGCCTTTTGATAAAATATCTATGAACTTTTTCACATTTTCTCTGATTTTAATTCAAACGAGGTGATTGGCGACAAAAAAAGACTCAATGAACTTTTCAACAACTTTACTGTGAAAGTTATTTAATTTAAAGAGGAATATACACATTTTAAATTAAAACGTAAAGCTACGCTAAACGTGAAATAACTGCAATTAAAGCCAAAATTGACTCTACCAGATTGTGACACTTTTCTGCCCTTCTTCACTATACCCCAGAAAATTAAAATATTTTCGCGATGTTATTTGGCTATTAAAATTTGAAGAAAAGCTTATTTATATCAGATATTACTCCTTTCAGATATTAGATCTTCCTACCAGATATTAGATTTATTTTATCAAAAATTCATAATCACTGAAGGAAGTAGTTTCAAGAAACTATGCCTTTTCAACATTTAGTGCATTCTTCAGTATTTTTTAGGTCAGTATCTAGTTTTTAGCAGCCAACCTAACGTTTTTATGAGAAACTTGTAAAAAAAAATTAGCAGTGATTTCATTTTTCATGAATGAATTAACTAAGCTATGTAAATTCAGATTGAGAATGAGCTTAATCTCTTCAGATCCTGGGGTTTCTTTACATATATATTTTTTTAAATTTCAGTTATGAATTTATATAACAAGATAACTAAGAAAGATTAAACAACAAAAAAAAATTAATTCTTTTTTTGTACATAAAATCTGATGATACATAAGGACTCAATAAGCACATTTTTTTGACAATTTCTTGACATTTATCAAAAATTCATAATCACTGAAGGAAGTAGTTTCAAGAAACTATGCGTTTTCAACATTTAGTGCATTCTTCAGTATTTTTTAGGCCTGTATCTAGTTTTTAGCAGCCAACCTAACGTTTTTATGAGAAACTTGTAATGGAAAATTTTAGCAGTGATTTTATCTTTTCATGAATGAATTAACTAAGCTATGTAAATTCAGATAGAGAATGAGCTTTACTTTGATTGGTAACATCTCTGACTAATCAATCGTACACGTAGTTTGTTTTTTTCATTACATATATATATATATATATATATATATATATATATATATACATTTTGGTAAATGAGAAAGCTTTTTGCAGTCGTCACTGGGTTCATTTTAAAAAAATGTACTTTATTTTCAGAAATTCCAGAAATCAATATGCTTTCGTGGTTTTCATGCTGCCATTTATTTTTGAATACATTTTTTCAAATACTTTTTATGTCATCAAACGATTATGAAATTAAATATCAGTTTTTAGGATGCTTTAAGTTCCAAGCTTTCGACTATCAATACATAAAACTTAATCGCTACATAAATTATTAGAAAAATTACATTAATTTTAATGTTAACGGGGTGCTGATAATTTATCATGATTGTCTGTAAAACATGTTAACATGTTCTAAAAAGACCAGTCCATGATTCGAACGAGTGGCGTTTTGACTCTAGCCACCTAATGCTTTATCATCTAAGCTATAACGGACGAATCTGCAGAACTAATTCAAAAACTGATTTACTCTTTAACTGTTTCACGCAAACTATTGTACTGATTTATTTACTAACCGAATAATTGTGTAAAAATATTAATCAAGTGTTAGTATATTGTTGTTAAACATTAACATATTTACTTAAAAATTGATAGTAAGCGAAACTTTATATCCCAGGGTAAGATAACCCATTACTAAGTTATTAAAACTATTAATAAACGTTTCGAAAAATCAGAGATAACAAAATAAAAAGTTTTTAGGGTTTCGTTCATCTCACGAAACCCTATTCGTCTCTGTTCTCGGTCTGTCTGTCTGTCACTGAGTCCGTGTCCGTACACAAAAACTACATAAGTCAGAGAGTTCGAATTTTGTGCTCGTACAGCTGAATACCTCTTGTCACAAATCATAAAATTTGAACAAGACAAATTTTTTGTTGTTGTTTGTAATTTTTAATTGCTGCACGCAAGTTTAAATATATGTAAAAATTATCCTTTTTACCTTTACTTTTTATAGAAATGGTGTACTTCTGTGGCCACAATTATAAAAAAAATTAAAAACTACAAAAAAATTAATATTTCAAAAACAAATTAAGATACAATTTTTAGACACATTGCATTTAAAAGTGCATTTCTTTTTCTATACTACGATCTAAAAATTGAAAATGTACAATGTTTAGAAGATTAAAAACTTGTAGTAGCAAAAAATTCAAAACAGAATATTCATTTGAAATTTCTAAGTGCTACCATTCGCAACATAGCATATACGTTAGGCCTAGATACGTTTGGCCTTTATTATATAGATAGATAGATTGACATTTTTAATTTGATAAAAATAACTTCCTTTTATTATAATTTTAAAATTAAATTTTTTGGTGGTACCATGTATGTAAGAATTTAATAATTAAAAATTAAAAATTTTGATTTATTAATTAAGGATAAGTTGGTTTAAAAGATATACTAAATCGAAACCTCTATGCGATCTGCGATCACATTTACCCACTTGTTTTAAAATTTTCTATAGATATCGAGAACATATTGGTTTCTATGATATCTAAATATAAGAATTGAAAGAGGTAATTGTATACTTCCGTTCATATTAAATATCATTATTATTTTTATACGTTAAGAAATATGTGTATTTTTTATTGCAGTTAGATTCATTAGGTAAATAGCTAAACTTAACATTCACAGTTTTCTTTTTTAATCTTAATTTATAAAACGTGTTGATAAGTAGCTCGCTTTTATCGATTTTCTCTTGAAGCAGAAATTAATACACGTACAGCAATAAAAATTCTTCAGCGCAAATTGGAGTTTTTGGATTCGTTTAAGAAAACGAATTTCCGTTTTTATTTTTGCTTTTTTGGAAGATATTGAAATATATGCAGGAAATATTTCAACTTATCTTTGTATCTCAACATAAATAAATGGGTCTCTAAATATATGTGTGTGTGTGTGTTTCAAATAGTATCCTTTTTCAAAATATATACTTTTCTTACATCCCTTTATGTCTGCTTATTTTTGATTCAATTTTTCTATCAAAATGGTATGTATAAGGATTTTAGGTATTTATAGCGACACTTATTTTAAATAAATATCGTAAAACCCCATAAAGCATCTAATTCTGTAATATAAAAAATACTTCAAAAAAGATACTTTTTTTTTTTTTTTTTTTTTTTTTTTTTTTTTTTTTTTTTTTTGCTATGTAAGTAACTTTATTCCTTTCTATATGATTTTATATCTACATATTTACAATTCAATTGTCCTATAAAAATTTGACGCGTAATTATTTTTAAATATCTATATATACACATACTTTAAATAAAAATCGTAAAACACTCCAAAGCATTAAAACTGAATCACTGATATTTTTAAGAGTGTCTAATAACAAGAATATTTTTTAGAAGTTAATTAACTGCGTGTCCGCATTTTCATGACTTTCTTAAGAAATATCATTTTAATTTACATAAAAATAAATAAATATATTTGAATACTTATTTAAATAAGATGTTAACCTTTACTAATAAATTGTATAGCAATTAAACACTAGGAGCTTAAAATAATTTTCATACATTTTGTATCATCCATATTCAATATAGAAAGTAATCTTAATTACATTTAAAATTCGATTTCGTGGTTACATTTCTATAATTGCATTTTAAGACCTAAATAAAAAATATGTAAACACAATTATACATAAAGCACATACATAATATTAAATAACAAAACAATCACTTTATTAAATTATCAATTAGACTAAAAATTATATAAAAGACAAATAAATTAATTTCTGTGAGATGCATATAAAAATTGTGTAGGATAATTAAAATTGCTGAACTGGATTTCTTACAGTAGAGTTTTATGAAATATACATTATACGTAAATGTTTACACTTTTATTGGTCATATCACTTTAATATTTATAAATGTTCAATGTGCGCTTTTACTACACCGATATCATCTTAGTGCTAAACTTAATTCATTACAGTACCAATGAAAATGGTATTGTATTTCTGATAGACCCATAGATATTTCTGATAAAGTCAGTGACATATTTCTCATTAACCATTTCAAAGAAGATGAAAGATCTAATTGTACAAATAACAGGAGGTGTCAGTGAGTCAGTCAGCGAATCAATGAATGATACTGAAATAAGACCGATAATACTGGCGATAGTTATCAATTACAATGAAACATTTTCTATGAATCACCAATAAACGAAAATAACATTTGTAATAATAACAATTGTTGTTTCCATTTAATGGTGATTTATAAATGTTGTGTTTTATTGTAATAAATGCATGGTACTGCCTTAGAAAAATCTCATTATCTGTTCTGAAACTAATAAAGATACCAAGTAATCATTTTGATCTCAATTACAGATAACTCAATTACAGCCACTGTAAATGTAAAACATTCGTAATCGTTATACTTGTCATTATGATTTCAATGGCTGACGTTGAGGCCTCAAATAGCTGCATGATTCGCGGTTGTGACAACTGGCGCTTTTTTGGATTCGTTTATGTAAAACCAATTACATATTTGAAAGCTAACTTATATGTTATCATTTTCAAAGAACGCTTCCTTTTGCTTTGGGAATTAATTGGAACTATCATGAAGTTTTTCTGGTCATCCAGAGTTATAATTATAGGTGATATTTAAGCTATTTCTTATATGAATGCGAACACAAAAACAAAATACGCAGTTCAAAACTTCGGCTGGATTAATATATATGTCTATGCAAGATGTCTATATTATATATATCTTGTTCATGATTTTTGCTGCTGTGCTCTGGTGGAGATTTAGGTAAGCCCTTCTATGTATCTGCATGTAATACACATGCAATGTGATTTTCAATGGATGTAGGTGCGTAAATATGACTACACACTTTTGAAACATTCTGCACATTGTACAACATTGCTATATTAAGTTCCCCAACTAAAAAAAAATCTGTAGAAAATCTATAGGTATTTGCCCCAAAAATCTGTGCGAAATCCGTCGGTATTTGGCCCATTATGCAGATATTTTTAAGAATATCTTTAAATATTCTGCAGATATATTTTTAAGATAAAGCTAAATCTGAAAACTTTCTTCAAATTTCTGTAGAATTACTGAAAGAAGTGGTAATTTCTTCAGATAATCTTAAGATTATTTTTAGTAGGGTAACTGTCAATGTATACAATTTTCGAAATGAAAGCAAAGAATAAAACCATTTGGATGTGGCAATCCCAAAATTGTCTTGTACTTCATAATGTTCATACTTCAAAATTCCCTATCACATTGCCAAAGTTAAATGGCAATCAGTACCTATCACGAGGATTTTATTGATATGAAATTGCGTGCTTTTCGTGCGTATTGTGAATGTTCTTAAGGTATGACTGTCTCTAAAATCACGTAAATCATGCAAAATGTAGCATAGCAGCGGTACTTGATGAGTGATTTACACCGAAACATAATTACAACAATTTGTGTCAATATCTAATTGAACCTAAAGTTTGATGAAAATCTATGCACTAGTTCTTGAGGTAGAGCTAAAGCAGAAATCATGAAAAATGCAGCATAATAGCGCCATCTGTTGAATGATTTATACTAAAAAGTAAAGTACATCATGTCAGATTAAACATTAACTGAATCTGAAGTTTTATGAAATCCGTGCATTAATTCTAGGTATAGAGTTATTGCAGAAATCGCAAAAAGTCTGCATGGCAGCGTCATCTGTTGAGCTATTTACAACAAAATGTAGAAAAGGGATGTCAAGGAATTACTGAATATGAAGTTTGATGGAAATCCGTACATTAGTTCTGGAGGTTAAGATATTGCGGTAATCGTAAAACGTGCGGTAAACAGACAAACAGACAGACTTTTTGTAAAAAACATATTTTTTGACTCTCTGACTCTTAAAACGTGTAAATCCGTCAAGAATTGGAATTCGAAAAATTTTCCGAATTCAACACATTTTTCTTCTAAAGATAGAAGAAAGTGAAAAGATATTAAAAAATGTTTTACGTAATGTAATTTGCGTTAATGTAAACGAATTATATGCTTTTTTAAAAAAGAAAATTTTCAATAATCTGTGTAAGTTATGTCTTATATATAGTTTTAAACAAAAACAAAGTATGCAAAATTTATAAAACTTTTGTCTCATATTTTCCCTATTTGTGACTAAATATAGAACTTGTTGTTACAAAATACATTATTTAGTAGCACTTCAAAAGAGGTAGTAAGATGTTAAATTTGAAAAGTGAAGGTTTGCTATTTATTCTTTCTCAAATCAATCATGCAATAACTTCCAGGAGTACAACACAACTACTTATGCGGTATATTTCGGATGCCTCAGGATATAAAGTGGATCCACTCCACTGCTATCATGAATTATTTAAACAGTAGTAGAATATCACCTAGCACTTAAAAACACAGACAAATATTTTCGTTTTACTTTCAAGTGATTTTTATTTCAAAATCTCTTACACAAACTAAGTAACTAAAATTTTTCAAATAGCAATATTTTTAACAATTAATTTATAAAAGTTCTAATAACTTAGTACATAATAGTTAATTGCCTCTGTTTTGTAAATATCATGATTTTAGATTTATCAAAAGTGTAAATATCTTTTCTAAAATTATTTCGGCAGTTTCTTAGCATCTCCAAACAGACCAAGTTTCTCATACCTAAAGATGAAAAAGAATTTAGACCAAAACAATACAATTAGTCTAAAATAATAACATTTGACAATTATGCATTCTACATTCTGTATTTCCAGGTTTTTGTTAATACATATAGCAAATGTATGATTTTGAAATATTTATAAGTAGTTATTCATTGATTACATAATTAAGTTTTATAAATATTTTTTTTGCAGACAATAATTATTTATCTCAAAATATCACATAATATCTAACCAGTTAAATATCAAAAACCAAATTTAGTTTTCAGTAGTTTTAAAGAAGTGTTGAGAAGACATTTTCAGTACTGTTACTAAATACTGTTATTTAATCACATTACAAAATTTCCCCGTTATTTATCTTTAATACCTTGGTTTGACGTAATTATCATTTTGTAAATAATTTAAATTTAAGTTTAACATGAAATGATTAAGAGAAAAGCTATTATAATGTTTTGAAAAATATATTAGTGTTACATTAATGTAGAACTATGAAGTGAAACGCATTTTGCAAAAATCTTTAGGTTGCAGCAGAACACAAATGTTATTTTACAAATTTTCGGCACATGCAAATTGCTTTTGGAAAATTATTTTATTATATTTAATAGAATAGAAATACCGTCTCAACTATGACTGAAACCATTAAAATTGAAACTTTCTTAAATCCAGAAATATAACAATAATATTTCATTTAGTTAACGGTGGGGAATTTAATGGTATAAGAATCGGATTTGTAACTCATCGAACTTTTAAAATGGGGAAATCCCAATTTAATCAAAATCACAGTTGCTTGTAACCATTGTTCTTGTACCGACAGTTATATTTCTAGAAAATGTTAATTATATTTTATTGAAATGTTATCGCGTATGCATGCCAACAGCCTAATGCGCTCAAATCAAAACTGCAAAAGTCATTCTTTTTAACATGAGATTATGCTTTATTTTTCTCAAATTAAATTAATATATATTATTAGTTTTATTTTTTTTAAGTGCTTTGATGTGAAAGTTTTTTTATTATCTCAACTTCAGATTATTTGATTCCAAAGTCTAAATTCATATAAGTGATTTCATACTATCGGAAAGGCTGAAAAATAAAGTTACTTATGTATACTAATTTGTAGTGAACAAATTCTATGACGCAAAATAAAATGTCTTTTCACAATTTTATAATATATATATATATATAAGATTTAGATTAATATTTTCACGAAGCTTTTTATCCAAAATTCATTTTTTCAAGTAAACAGTTTCATTTTATGTTAGATGAATAAAATAACAAGGTGTCACATGGGTTTTAAAAAGTAGTCATCTACATTTTAACGGAAGTTTTCAATGTTAGTAGGTGTAATTTTATGGAATAGCAACTGTATAACATGACATTTTTCTCAAGTCAAGATTTAACAAGGCTAATATAATTTTATTATATTGAGTGGTGTATTTCAACAAAATTTGTTTTTTAAAGATAAATTTTTGAAATCGCGTTAATTTAGGTGCTATGGGAAATTCCGAGAATTAAAGTAATGTTTTGGAACTCGGAGATTAAGCCAAAAGCGAAGATACTCTTGGAATATCTGGTGATTTTAAAATTTGCAATATCACATTCGACAGTATTCTGGCTTATTATTCTTATTAATAAGTTGTTACAAATCTTAATTCTTACTTTGCATTGCATTAACTCTATTCAACTCTTCACTATATCAGAGTTTATTAAATATTTCCCAATAACACACATATATCTCAAGGAGATAATTCTAAATATACTGATGTTTATATCGATTTCTTCCAATCACCATACACTTTATTTCATTACATTTTTTATAAAGGGTAGTCTATGCAAATAATGAAATATAAAAATATGAGCAAAAATGATATTTTTTTTTTTGCTAAGTAATATAAAATTAAATTTCGACGAATACAAAATATGAAAATTCTAAATAGATATATTTTTATATAACACTAATATGCAAATTAAACTATGCGCTAAATTCGTTCGTAAAGCCATTCGTATATAATTCAAAATATTAATTTGAACCTATAGGTTTAAACCTACAGCGCAGTTTCAACAGAAAACATAATTTCTAAATTTTTATGTCAAGTGTGTGGAATGAATTTTTTTAATAGATAAAAGACAATTAGGTAATTCTTCCCAGTACATACAGTATTTGTCTCTGCACTAGAATTGTAACTTCTTCATCCCGAGCCCAACACTAGGATCGACAATGAATCGGGATTGCATTTTAATCCCGCGTTTTGAAGAGAACGGACTCATTATTTCTGATACTATAAAATTTATTTCTTAATGAATTTTAAAATAATAAAAATTATAAAACACAAATTTCTTCCCTTAATATTAGTAATATCTTTTCAAATCATTGTGTTGCTATTTTGATTAGAATGAAACGGAAACAGAAACTGTTTAAAAAACGAGGAAAATTTGTTACATTTGTAGATTCATACCTGATATTGCCGGCAATTATCTGTTGATTCAGCGCCAATAAAAACCGCGAATAATAAATTTGTTTTTTGTTTAATTTTCATTTCTGACAGACGTTTCTTTTTAATTTCAATGTTTTATTTTAAAAATTAACCAAAAATCTACAGAGATCTATGAAACCTATTCAATTTTACATCTATGCGAAGAGAATATTTTTTTTCTGTTTTAAATGGATAAGAATTAGTTTAGGTGCTCGAATATTTTACTATTCTACTGTATCTAAATCATAATCGTTCTTCATATAAAAATAACTTTATTGGTTATTACATATATTATGAACTCTGCTGATACTGGTGCTGTATTTTGCATATTTACGAAATTATTTTTAATTGAAACTAAATATAATTACCATATTATTCTGATACAAAGCAATCGAGCAGTTTCCTCTTTTCTGTAAAAGCATTTTTAACTTTTAATTTAAGCTTATTTTCAAGCTTACATTAAATACGAAAGATTGTTATGAAGGCTAATCGATGATAATTAAAGATGCACATCTTCTATGGAAAACTGAAATTTTTTTTTCTATTCCTTGACATATACCTTGTGCAAATTTCATGCATTTTATTCATTAAACGCGTTCACTCGTTAATGTGACCGTAAGATTTTGTTGTTAAGTGAGAAAAAAAGTATCCATAAAATATATTTATTTGATTAAAATTTTATGTATAAAGTATTTTTATTTGATAATAAACATCTCTTTTTATAAAATTGTATAAAATTTATTATTTAAAAGTTATTTCTTTGTAAGAAGTTATTTCAATGTAATTTATTTCTATTGAAAGAACTTTTAAATTCTGTGAAATGACACGAAATATTTCGGGCTAACATTTAAAATCGTCGTGCTCGGATGGTGCTGAAGTCTGAATAAAACAAAGAGCCTGAACTCATTTCCATTCTGTATACGCTTCCTGAACAAAGTCTATAATTTTCGAGCAGAACACAAATTGACGGAATGTAAAAGATACTTTGTAAGATTTGCTGACACCTGAGTATCTCCTTAAAAGTCTCAGCAAAAGCGGAAGGTCATCTTGATATATTGAGCAAGTCCTGGAAAATGATAGTGTTTACAAAAATTGTTTTCGAAATAAAAAGTGAACTACTTTAAGCCAGTGAAAGGATTAAGGAACTTCGTAACCACAGTGATACGATTGTCATTTTGGGATATACAACGGCATAAAGCTTAATGTGGGCTGAGATGTTCTAACATTAGATTGTCGAACCAACTTGCTTGGTACATATATAAGTACAAAACACCAGTTCTTATTTACATCATAAAATTTAAAAATGCACAGGTTATAACTTTGTCTTTATTCTTCATGCGCAAAGGAAAAGAAATGTGTTCCGTTAACCGGGGTTGTTTGGGCCTTGAAGGGTTACATTGGTCCATTCCATAAAAAAAATCTTTGTTTTGAACAAACAATACAAATTACTTTCCAGTTTTGTCCTTGAAAACTATTTTATAACCTATTATAGTGTATTTTAATAGTTTGGGCTACTTTTTTTTAGTGTGTCAACCCTGGGTGAGTTTATAAATAATTGTATTCATGTTTAAATTTAACCCTCCAAACAATCACGTGAAACAATCTGGGTAAGAGTTGTCTCTGGGTAAGAGACAAATAAGGTAAATGTTAAATTATTACCTTTAGTAACCTGTAATCCATGTGTGATCACAGTTTCCGTTTACCTTTCAATTTTGACAGAAAATGTAAACGTTTTAATAAAGGTAACATGAAAATTAGTATTTTGAGCAACTTTGTGCCAGGCTTATTTGGGTCAGAAAATTACAAGCCTCAAGTACTTAGAAATGCCTGTTATGCAACCAAATTTCTTAAAAGTGTTTCATTTAGCATTTTAAAAAAATGGTATTGTAGCAAAGTGTTACATAAATTTATTTTTCTCAATCCCCAGAATAACATGACAAAAACTGTTTTTCATTCTTTAATATTAATAACTAGAAGATAGCCCGTCAAAATGACGTGTTTCCATTTTTGAAAGGATGATAAAACATTACAACAACTTTGGTCAGTCATAGCCACTTTAGGCTTAAACAATTTTGAAAAATACAAAGATTGAACATTAGGACAAATCTAAAAAAAAAAATTAAATAAATAAAAAAAAATTAATAGAAATCTGCATTTAAAGCTGTAACAAAACTATCTGGTGGATGGGGAGGGATTGTAATGAACAAATGGTAAATGCATAAATTTTAAAAGAATAAAGTAAGGTAAAATATCAATTATAAACGAATACATTGTGAAACTACAGCCAAAAAATATTTTAAAATACTGAGAGAAAATAATAAAAATATCCAAAATGTATAAAAAATTTTCCCATTTTGGCCATTTCCAGGCGAATATGAAAGGGTAGCCAAATTATTAATTGAATGGGTAAAATAATGGCATAGAATATGCCGCTAATGAATTTCACTCGCAAAATTACAGTAATTATTTCACAAAAAACATGCAAATTAACATGCATTAATAATGCAAAACATGTACTAATAATGCTATTTTAAAACATTTGTGAATTAACTATTTTATACCATTAGGTAATACTTAAAAGAAAATACTTTATAAGATCGAAAACAAATGTCAACAATAAAGAGTAAACAATTGTGATTCGTTATGTGACAATAAAGTCATTCACGGCTGTAATATATATATATATATATATATATATATATATATATAAAGCAACACGAATATAAAAATTCTGACAATATTGTATTTAAAACGCACCTTCGCTTTTCTTAAATAAAAAGTTTTAATTAAACACTGTTAAAAATTTGACTGTTTTGCTGCATCGTCATTACACAGCTTTTATAGTAAATGATTACCGTATTACACTGTTAAAAGTTTGACCCATTTGTTGCAGCGTCACTCCACAGCTTTTATAGAATATCTCTTTTATGACCAATCAGAATGCTCCATATCACACTAAAAGTAACCGCTTTATATAAAAGCAGTGCAGCATCACTCCAACGCTTTTATAGAAAACGGTTACTTTGTGTGTATTACTTACAGTGTATTCTATACAAGCTGGGGAGTGATGATGCAGCAAAAGGGTCAAATTTTTAACAGTGTACTGCTAAAAATTTGACCCATTTACTGCAGCGTCACTCCAGAGCTTTTATAGAATGTCTCTTTTATGACCAATGAGAATGCTCCATAGCACAGCAAAGTAATCGTTTTCTATAAAAGCGGTGGAGTGATGCTGCAGCAAACGAGACAAATTTTTAACAGTGTGAATATTACGTTTGAAATAGAGAAAAGATTTCAAAGCACAGTAAAATGTAGTGACGTCATTTGCAGCTCAAACTGTAAATCTGACAAATGAGAACGCTCCATTACGACTCTGGAACGTTTGCATTGGACAAAAAATTGATAGCCTTTAAAATCGGAAATACCTTTTCACAATGGAATTTGTCATTGGTCACAATAAGTGTTTTTTCTCGTGGATGGGTTGACACCGGAATCGTTATACACGGAGGGATTTTATATATATAATTGATTTATTGTGTTAAAAAAATACCGAACAAAACATCTGTGTTTAGCAGATGCTATTGCAATTTAGTTTCAATAAAAATGTATTCATTTACATATGAAACGTGTTCATTTTATATGAAACTAACTGAGTGAACCAAAAAAGCTTGGAGCAGGAGCTATTTTGTTCCAAAACTTTAAAAACTGTTTAAAAAAATCCTCTTTAAAATCATACAGTTTGATTCACTGCTTCATTTTAAGTGTTTACAATACTTCAAAATCAATACTTGTGAAGTTTCTGAAACCCGCCTATTATATCCAACCTCTCGTGAAGAACAAGCAGTCTATAGACTGCTTTTTTTCTTCTTATAATTTTCAAAATTAAATATTTAAATTTAGGTATACACTTTCTTTCTAAGTTCACACCATATTTGCATCTATTTATTAGCGCTAATAATGCTGCAATTTTTATTAGAGATTTCAAATATGCATAAATATATCTATAAATATATATAACTACTTTTACAAATAAAACCAAAGTAACACAGATATTACCATAACAATAATTCATTGAAACCAGTATTTATGCTGTCTTATATATAAATATGTTCCAGCTTATTTCTTGCGACAGAAAAATATTTTAAGTACTGAGTCGTAGTCCTTTATTATTTTTAAAGAAAGTTGTATCAAAATAATTTATATTAATGATAATTATTATAATTATGATAATTATTTAAATGATAATTAATTATTTAATGATTAATTAATGATAATTATTTAAATAATGATAGAAACATTTATTGATATATATATATACGATAAAATAGGATTGATCTAAAACATTTATCCATCTTCATCTTATTATGGTCGTTAATATGTTTCTTCTTCAATCTTAGGCAGAGAGTTATGTCAAAAGAAATATTACTTACTGAAGGGAGATTCTCAAAATCTATCCGAGCGTTTACTTCGCGAATGTCAGTTTAACGTAAGAATGTCTGTTAATTGGTTTTTACAGCTGTCATTTTCCATAAGTAGAAATATTAATCATAAATGAAAAAAATTCTCACCAAGATTAGATTTTATTCCATTTATGTTTTTCTTAGAGTTTAGAGCTTAATTAATTTTATAAAAATATATTACGTTACACTACTTTTATAAAACAAAGCGAGGCTAATTAAAAGATTAACTGTGCAAGAAATCTTTTTCCCTCACGAAAAGTAATGAATAAAAAAATAGTTTTAACAGCATATGTTAAAATTTATGCTTTTAAGAAATTTCTAATTGCATAAGTTATTTTTGAAAGGTCAGTTTCAACTGTTCAGCAGCGTTTTAAAATTTTACTCATGAGTGAACGCGTATTAGGATTTTTACAACATAACTGCTTGTTTTTCTTTTGCTACTGTAGTTGTAAAATATTTTCTGGTACTAATAAAATAGCCAATTAAGATACGCAATTATATATCTATCAATAGAGAAAAATAAATTTTAATAATATTTTCACACAGAAAAGTTTGCATGCAAAATATATCTAAAAATATATGTTTAAAGAATATAAATATAAATTATTCATTACAAAAAATATATATTATTGTCTAAAAATATATAATAAGCATAATTTTCAAGGAAAATATGACAAAGATAATAAATTATCAGTTATAAATACGTTATGCAACCCTGTGTCGGTTATGTTTTTTTAAATTCGATATTTTATTTTTATGTTTTATTTTTATTTTTTATTTTTATGTTATGATTTAGTTAAATCCAAAAATATACATCCATATATATCCATAAGTAAAAATATTAATTATAAATGAAAAAATTCACACCAAGATTAGATTTTATTCCATTCATGTTTTTTCTTTTAATTTTCAGAGTTTACTGCTTAACTAATTTTATAAAAATTTATCACGTGCTTTTGTTACACTACTTTTACATAACAAAGTGAGGCTAATTAAAAGATCAACTGTGCTAGAAATATTTTTCCCTCACGAAAAGTAATTAAATAAAAATTAGTTTTAGCGATGTATGTTAAAATTTATATTTTTAAGAATTTCCTAAATGCATTAGTTATTTTTGAAAAGTCAGTTTCAACTGTTCAGCAGCGCTTTAAAATTTTACTCATGAGTGAACGCGTATCAGAATTTTTACAACATAATTATTTATTTTTCTTTTGCTACTGCAGTTGTAAAATATTTTCTGGTACTAATAAAATAATCAGTTAATATATGCAGTTATATAGCTATCAATAAAAAAAAATTAATTTTAATTATTATTTCACACAGATAAGATTGCATACAAAAATATCTAAAAATATATATTTAAAGAATGTAAATATAAATTATTAATTATAAAAAGTATATATTATTTTCGAAAAATATATAATAAGCATAATTTTCGAGGAATAATGACAAAGATAATAAATTATCAATTAAAAATGCGTTATGCAACACTGTGGGGGTTATGATTTTTTTAAATTTGGTATTTTTTTTGTGATTTTTTTTTACAGCTAAATCCAAAAATTACTTTCACTTTCAATCCTCACGACAGGATCTTTGCAAATAGTGAATTTCAAAGTTAAAAAGTAAAGTAAAAATATGGAGAAAATCTGGCGCTGAAAAATATGTGTGATGGATGTGTTTTTATCTTTAGATGGTAGGTTTTATGCTTTCTTTAGTGCAGAGATTAAAAGTTATCTTTGATTTTAACCACCATGTCAGGGTCTTTTTACAAATCGTAAATTTAAAATATAAAAATATAGCGAAAATCTAAAAAATTAAAATACATGTTTTTTTTTTAACTTTTAATAATTGGTTTTTATGTGTTTATTTTATTCAGAAATTCTTACAGTTAAACAGCTTAGTGGTAATTCGCATTCAGTATCAGCAGAGCATCACACACATACCAAGTATAAGTTAAAAGATTGAATAAATTATTATGAAAAAAAAAAGTTTTGTATGCATTTTTTACCAGCAAATTTTTGTTATTATTTTTAACTTTTGAACTTACTAATTTACGATTTGCAAAAAAAGATGACTCGATGATTAAAACTGAAAGCCCTTTTCAGATTCGGAGCAAAAATGTACGTAAAAATAAATTTTAAAATGTTAGAAAACGCAACCATCCTGTCAACAGTATTAGATTTTTTTTAATTTGGTATATAAGGTTTTAATGAATCCCTACATGATAACTGAAGTTCATTTCGGATTTAGCATTTCAAAATATAGGATTCAATTATCAAAAGAGCTAAAACACATAACATACTCCAAATTTTGCTAGCTACGTATTTACATTTTACGATTTGTATTGTTTTCAAAAACCAAACTAATTTTATATGTCATATTTGGGTAAGTTTCTTTATATCAAAGAGAGAATTTTTAATGTACTTTTTTTTTCTTTTCACTTATTCATACATAACTTTTACTACATTTTCTTTTATTCTTAGAAATTTGTATATCCAATCTTCAATTAATTCTTTTTGAACGTCCTGAAATATGTTATCAAATTTTGAAAAATTCTATTAGAGCAAATTGGGTGACGATGTTTTTGTTTTTGATTTAGTTGTTTTAAAATTACGGATTATATTCGTTTTTCATTGATTCCTTGTTAAATTTTGCACTATTATGTAAGATTTATAAACATATTTCATTTTAAAGATCATCGAAAGCATCGAAAATTTGTTTTTCTAAAGTATTGCATTTTGTCATCTTACCTCAAGGTAAGGATAGGATGGCCAATGAGAATGACCCGGTTCTTCAACTGACGTGAAGAACCTGGATCTGGCGGCCGTTTATGCTTTTCAGAAATGGCAGGTTCCGGTATTCTCTAAAAACATCAGATTTTTTTCTGTGGTATTTAAACTAAGCCTTGTAAAAGCAAATTGAGAAGTCACGTAAAAATTTTCACAATTGCCGAAAGAGTTAAGACGAAATAGCAATATAAAAGCATCACAAAAAAATTGTTTCTTTTCATGTTCTTTTGTAAAAAGAAATCAAATAGAAATTAAAGTATCAATAGGGGTTCTTGCTCAAAACTGAACTACACAGTGTTTCTCTATAGCGCATGCGTGAAAGAAAACTACGTAATACAGCATTTTGTACAACACGGCATATCCGCTCAAGACAACCTAATGTAAGTACTTTTTCCTTGATCATGTAAAGAAAAAAGAAATCAGCTTGGTAATATAAATCTTTAAAACCAGGAATATTGATAATAATTTGTAAATGGTACACAAAACTGCATTGAAAATTACCGAAATCGGTTTAAATCCGAAGGGAAAGTTCAATTTCAATACCGTATTGGGGGACAGTTTATGAAATATCACTTTTGTCGTCGAAAACGTAGATAAAAACATTTGCTCGAGGACGGAGGAAAATTTTTAACATTTACCTTTAATCACATATAATATTGAATAAATGTATCTTAAATGAGATTTTCCCATAATAAAAATTACTTAAAATTTGTTTCGTATTTATTATTATGAAAATGAACTAATATAGTAGCATTCATATAACTCAAAATAACAAAATTGCATAGGATTATATCTTTAATATTTATTTATTTACGTAACTTTTAAGAACACAGATTTTTTTTCTAGTATACTAAAAAGAACGTTTTTAGTAGGGTGGTCCGAAAAAATGCAAAAATTGATTTGCAATGCGCAATGCCGTGGAAACGTTGCGAATGAGAGAGACTTGTAATTGGGTAACAGAAGAAATAAAATTGGTTTATATCTTCCCGTCGCGCATGCGCTTTAAATGTGCCAAAATGTTGAAAAATTCACATTAATACAATTTTTTATCTTTTACACAAATAATAGCTGAAATTCTTATGTATTATAATAACAAAACATAATACTGAAATACTATTTAAATCGAACAACAACTTCCTGTCACGTATGTGCTCTAAAGTTTTAAGCAGTGTTCTCGCTGACATTTGACCAACGTTAGTAATTTGGCTAAGTAAAAATAAAAAACATTCGCCAAATGAAAAAAGTATTAAAAAAATAGATTCGCCGTATTGAAAAAAAATGATCTTTTAATGTACCTACTTTTTTTCAATATGTGCTACAATAACCTAAGTTTTTATAACTGCGACAGTGATTGCTATTAATTAATTTCAACTATTCGATACAAATAAATTAAAAATATGTATATATAAAATATATGTATATATGTATATGTAGGAAGAACGAAATAGAACAGAAAGAAAAAGCAAAAATCGAGCACTAGCAATTTGGCGAATCTAATGGCTTGTTTACTCGTCAAATAAAGAATTTAGTCGCAATTTGGCGTAATGGTGAGCGACAGAAAGAACCCTGGTTGTAAGGAGGGAGTTATTACATTTAATTATTGACAAGCTAAGTAAGATAAAGGATTAGCGTAAAAAAGTGTGATTCCTGCCAACTTTTAGAGAAAAGCCGCAACAGAAAGATGGTGATCGATTTAAAAGATATTTCAGCATTATGTTTTGTTATTTTAATACATAAGAACTTCAACTATTGCAGTCGTGAAAAGGCTAATTTTAAAAAATGTTAAAATCGCCAATTTTTCAAAATTTCGTCAAACTTTACAACGCGTGCGCGACCGGAAGCTATAAACCAATGTAATTTCTTTTTTCCTATTCTTATTTATTTATTTATTTATTTTACCCAATTTTTAGTCTTTGGATTTCGCAATATTTTGCAGTATTGCGAATTGAAAATTCTTTTTTGCATTTTTTCATCCCATCCTGCTGCCTTATGTTCACGAATGTTTTTAAATGCATAAACCGTAATTTTTAATAATATTCTTATTGAAGCATTGCCTAGTAACCGAGTAAAAATAATTATTTATTAGTATTGCAAACATTAAATTGAAAAATAATACTAACTAATTAAAAATTAATTTTATGGTAATTAACAATTAAACACCATAAAATGTTAACAATAAATTTGCAGCATTTTAATTTAATTCAAAAACAACGAATATAAAAAAATGCGACAATTATCTGAGATTGTGAGTGATAACATATTGATACTAAATTAGGTAAAGTTACCTCCAGCCAATGATGAGGAATCATTCATCGAATCTAAGCAGCTAAGATGATAACTCGCCAAAATAAGCCGTTGTTCTTGCTCTTGAGATGACTCCTAAAAAGATAAAACTTAAATAAATAAAAAAATTGAGACAATAATAAATAAAAAGAATCAAAGACAAACAATATTAAATCAAATATTTTTCAAATATTCTTCAATAATTTTTACACATAAAATGGTTTAAATTATCAATTTACTGACATTTTTATAATTTCAAATTGGTAAAAAAGTGATATAAACTGTAGTACCTTTATAACAACTGAAATTAGAGATATTATCTATTTTAAATTAATTTGTTGATTTATTGACTTTTTATTCATTACCAGAGATTAAATACAAAAGAGAAGTGCACACGCATGCGTGCATATACACATACGCGCATACAGATATGCACATATATACGTCTGTATGCATGTTTGCATACACGTACATACGGTTTTATACACATTCAGAAGAGTATTCACATTTATGTATGCCTGCAATTCTAAACAGTATGTAAACACCACATTTAACTTTTAATTTTTTGCCAGATTTTTTTTCTAATTTTTCTCAAGCATATATTTGTAAGAACAGAATGTGATTAATGGAAAGTAATCAACGATACCCATGTAATGTCTCAGACATCAGAAAACGGTACTCTTTAAATTTGTTTTTTACAAAACTTTTTACATTTATAAATTAAGTGAAAGTCATCTCAAAACTCATAATTTTACATTAAAGTAATGTGTTCGTGCTTTTATATTTAAAAAGAATCAAATAAAGAAACATTTACATTAAATTTTTTTTCTTTACTTAAAGAAACATTGCATTCACATTACGTTTTATTTAACTCAAAAACGTTAAACCATAATCAATATGAAATTTTTGTTATAATACTTTGAAAGTATCGGAATGGCTAATTTAAAGATACTGAAATTATTTTAATAAATTTAAAAAAAAAATATGTTATTAAATCGCTTTGAAAATTCTGAATAATAAGACAAATATGCTCTAAAAGACATACAATAGTCAATATGCGTATGTCAATTTTGAAATTTTAAGATAGGAAGTACAATAGTGTTGAAGATTACTAATTCTGTCGGAAATTAGAATATTTATAGATTAAAAAAATTGTAAGAATTTTATAAAGTAATTGCAAAGTAATACAACACGAAATAACAAATTTGCACTTTATAATGAAAGTCTTGAAATCTTTCCAATTAAATTAGAATGTACAAATCACTACATTCTTTAAGGTATATGCCTACATTCAAAACGTCAATTTCGATGAAAATTCGCAACTTTTTAAAATTTCATTTTTTATAGAATGAAAATTTATGGTTCTAAATCTGTTTTTATTTTTCATGTATGTCTATTTGAAATTAAATTAGAGCTCTTCATAAAAAAAGCAGACGACGTTAATTTAAACTGAATTTGAAAACTTTAAATGCGTTTTCGGAAAAAATAGTTTGTTATCGAAAAAGGTAAATGATTATTAACTCAAACTTTTATTTTCCTATAACCATAATTTTTATGTAGCTTTTCGATATTCTCGATAAGTGTAATGAACTGAAGACATGACTTATGGCTCTGACTTATTAGCTCGAAGTGACTTAGGGTAAGTGTACCAGTAGTGGCGCACGTACCAATAGTGAGCCACCATTTTTCAAAGTTGAAAAACAAGTTTTCTAGTCACCCCTGTCATATAAAAAACTAATTGCTGATTTACTGGATCCCTTATGTGATATCACGAAAAGGGACAACTTCAGTATTCTCATAGTTTTTGAGCTGGAATGGTGTTTTTACAGACTAAACGAAAAAAACTAAAGAGAAGCAAAAATTATTTTAAATAATCATCAAAACTTCTAAATATGATTTCCTTATTGTGTATATTTAAATGTAGAAATGTAAAAGAAAATATATAACTTTTGTACAGTATGTATTAAACTCAAGAATGGAGTGGCCCACTTCTAGGGGGGAGGGGCCTACTGGAGCATTAGAAAGTTACTAGGTAACATTTTTTTATTTTTCATTTTTTCTAGAGAATATATTTTAAAAACTTGAATGTTTATTCTTATACATAAAGGTGGGGACTACGCTAAAAAATATATATATTTTCAAAATTCACTAATACTTTAATAATAATTAGATAAATATGCTTAAGTGGCTCACTACTGGTGCATTTACCTTATTTGTTGATTTATAGGTATAACTAGCCGTAAAATTACTCAAACTTTCTATGTAATTCTATTTTATCAGCTGTATCTTTTTTAGAGTTTCGTATATTCACAGTTTTTAGTCCATTACACTCAAAAGTGTTTAATATGCATATGTTGAAAAAAGATTTGTATTACAAGCATTTTTCTTTTTTTTCAAACCGGGGCCATTTTTATTTTTAAAAAATGCTAAGAAATGACTATAAATCTTTAAAATTTTAAAATGTTGCATTTATATATAAGTATTACAATTTTCTTTATTCTGTGTTTGATTTCACTGAAACATACCGAAAATTATCAAAAGTAGAGTTAAAAAAATGCCCTCGAACATAGTCCGATTCCTTAATTGTTATTAACAGTTTACACGCCGAATTAATATCGGAATGTAATTATAATTTTGTTTTTCCTATATTACAGCTTCAAATGTTTTAATTTGTGCATACAAATTAAAAAAAATAACAAAAAAATATTTCTGCAGTTCTTTTGGCTGTTTTCATTTCAGTGTTTGCTTTTTGGAATATTATTATTGATTGACAATCTATGCAGATATAACAAATTATTATCCGCTATATGCTATTGTATATTATTCTTCAATATTTCTCGAATTCCGAAAACATTTAGAGTTTTAGTGGTAAAATGTAAGTAATATAGAGAAAACGATAAAAACAAATGCAAATTAATGAATTTGCAATGAATTTGCATACAAGTGATAAATGCTTAAACATAAATATATTTTTTTTCAAAAATTGAAATCAATCTTATATTTTATAGGAAAAATAAGGATATCGTTATTATGTTGGAAAATATATGTTTTGTATTACAAATAATGCAATATTCCATTTTGAGAACATTGGCGTTTAAAAGGTTAAAAAGTAAATGACTGTAAACATAAATCTCGCATTAAAAAAATTAAAGGACTTAAAAAAATAAGACAAACTTTTTTATTATTGAAATACATATATATATATACATACATGTATATACATACATATATTACATACATATAAATACATGTATATATATACATATATGTCAACATATATAAAAAAAAATATATAAAAAATGTCACTGATGTCGTAAAGAAATGTCACGACATCGCTTAGAATAAAATAAAATAAAAGAAAAGAAAAGAAAAGAAAAAAACAAAGAGAGAGAAAGAATAATAATAAAAATAAATAAATAAATAAATAAATAAATAAATAAATAATCTAGAAAGAGATAGAAAATGAAATAATATTAATGTATATAAAAGTATTAAAATAAATTTTTATTTTAGCTTTCGTAAACAAGAAATGATAACAATAATATGTGTTGTTTGTTTGGAAGTTTTATTATACTATAAGCTCCCTTTTAGTCAAAGCCTGGGAATAGCAAAATCTAATGAGCGAAGGGATTTTCTCACCATTAGTTATAAAAGGAACAAATGTTTACGAGAAGCAATAAAACCTAAAGTCGCCATTCGTGACATTAACGTACACAAGCAACAAAGAAAGATTTACAATCAAATTTATTACTCCCGCGTGTGGTCTACTTGGGGTTGCTGGTTTGGAATCGTAGCTCCGGCAATAAATAATGGAGGAACAATGTCTAAAAATCCAACCCCGTTTCTTTTACCTGACCAATGGACAGTGAAATATATTCAAAGCCAATTGGAGTCCGAATATAATACCCAATGGGGTAAAAAGGGGCGTACAGGATCCGGAAGAAAAACCCCACACGAGTCAGTCCAGTTTTTCGAATTGAAAGTGTCAAGTAAAAAAAAAAAGATTTTTTTCTCTTCTCTCTGCTGTGAGTTTCCCGCTAAGATGAGAGGGAAAAAGAGGAAATTAGGGAATAAGGCAACTTCGAAATAATCTGTGTCATTGGGAGATGTGATCTTAGGCCTCCCGGATGAAGCGATGAGAAGCGAAGCTATGCTCTGCACACAGAGAACTAATCATCGACTGATTTCTAATACAAAAAGGAATACCTGAGTATTGCCGAGCGGACTATTTATTCATCGGATGATTTCTAAATACTCAAAGGAGTAACTGAGCATTGCTGATCGGATACAAAAAGGAATACCTGAGTATTGCCGAGCGGACTATTTATTCATCGGATGATTTCTAAATACTCAAAGGAGTAACTGAGCATTGCTGAGCGGAATTTTCATTTCCGCAAAACAACAACAAAAAAAAAACTTTGCCTGAACTTCCTAGCGAAATTTGAAAAATGCTAACTATTAGTGTTAAAGGACCGTACGACAAACTGATGATTGGAAAGTGCGTGAAATTTGAAAAGTGCTAACTATTAGCGTTAAAGGACCGTACGACAAACTGATGATTGGAAAGTGCGTGAAATTAGAAAAGTTGCTAACTATTTGTGTTAATTAAAAAAAAAGTGCCTTGGAACTTGGCATTCGGACTTAATTGTGTTGGCGTACTGACGAACTGTATGGACAGCTATAAGCCAACGTCGACCAATACCAGGAACATACTTGTAAGGTGAGGAAATTTCATTGTTCATGTGTCCGGCCAATTTATTTTATTGATATAATGTTGTGTTAAAATTTTGGTTTTTAAAATTTGATTATTTAAAATTTGATTATTTTAAAATTTTAAAATTATGATTATCTTTGGGGCTCAAAATTATCAGAATTTAATGCTCAAACTTAATTAATAGTAAAATGAATAAATAAATAAATTAATAATACCAGTAAAATAATACGAATAATAAGAACGAAGGACTCGATTTTATAAAATATGAAAATTTGGGGCTTTGCCTATAAGTTGTGTCGTGAACTTAAGTTTTATGAGCTGTGAGGATAGCAGAATAATAGGAAATAAATAAATAAACAAACAACAACAAAAAAACAATGAAATAAAATATTTTGTATATTTCACTATAACCATATTTGAGAAGTTATTGCCTTGCATATTATATTTTTATAGCGTTTGCATGATGCCAATTTATGTGTTTTAATAAAATTTTGTATACATGTACCTATTCTTGTCTTTATTCCAGTTTTCTCCCTTTATGTATTTTAAGGTAATTTCTAGATGCAGATTAGGGAATGTTAACATTTAAATTTGTAGATTAATATCTCAAGTTTTTT
This sequence comes from Maratus speculifer, assembly GCA_964019185.1. Lineage (NCBI taxonomy): Eukaryota > Metazoa > Arthropoda > Arachnida > Araneae > Salticidae > Maratus > Maratus speculifer. The sequence goes on along the minus strand of OZ025289.1, from coordinate 269,854,676 downwards.
TATTGACTCATCAATCCCAATTTTCACAAATTCATACGTTAAATAAGGCGATCCTAATGTTATTGCAAAATGTTAATTTTAAGTATGATATTAAGGAATTAATTTCAGTAATTAATAATATCCGATCTTCGTTCACAACGCCGAAGGGATATTATTTTCATTTGTCTTCGTACTAACCACGTCACGATTGCGTACCTAGTAGGAGGTGTTTATTTTCATCACCACAACTGACAACACAACTATTTATGTATAAATGATTTATTCGCAGTAATTAAACATATTATCAGTCAAGTATTGAATATATACCGATAAATATAAAAAGAAGTTACGAAATACCAATATTACACCTACCTTTATAAAAATACAAATTAATTTAAGAGTGTTAAAAAAACTAGAATTTTTCTTTGACGAAATATACATACATACACGAAATATACATATATATACATACATACATATATATACATACATATATATACATACATATTTATACATACATACATATATATACATACATATACACTATATTGCCATTGATTATGGGACACTTGCGATTTTAGACATTTTACTAAATATCTAGAAAAATATATGAGGAATCATCTCGAAACTCTTAGTGTATAAATATAATAGTATACGTCATAGATCTCCGTGAAGATTTTTTACCGAAACTCCATAGGAGACTGTCAACAAATTAAAAAAGAATGAATATCTTTTGAATAACCCTGTCAAAACTAATGTAGCAAAAGCGCTCAAACTCTAGATTATGATTGAATGCCTTATTGTAATACACTGTGTTCATTTTTAAGCAAACAGCATGCATACTCGCAGAGTAATTAAGGTTTTTATAAAAATGGCCCCAAATTTTTCTAAGTTTTTCCCTTATAATTTTCAGAGTTCTTAATATAAAATAATATTTTTTTCAGAAAATATGACAAACAACATTGCACACAGTACCCTGTAATCAGAATTAAAAAATAATAAAAATTGTATGAAAAATGAGTAGGTTTACTAAATAATTTTTTATTGCGCATGCGTCAAAGATATCAAAACTTCATTTGCATATTATGTTAGCTAAATGTATAGAGCGACTTTTGTAAAAGTCTCAAAATTATAGCTTGAAAATTCTGAAAGTAATCGTCTATAGAAAACGGACAAAATCCGTTGTTTCCAAAACGAAGCAAAAAAATGAGGGATTTTATCTAAAAGTCGTCGTAACATCCCGTATTGTGTATTCTATATTGACACTAATCAATGAATATATGGATACAACCCCTCTTGTTTTTGCTTCATTTTGAGAATAACGGATTTTCAACTTATTCAATTGATGATTATTTTCAGAATTTTCAAGTTATGATTTTGTGACTTTCACAAAAGTTGCTCTATACATTTAGCTAACATAATATGCAAATGAAATTTTGATATCTTTGACGCATGCGCAGTAAAAAATTATTTAGTAAACCTACTCATTTTTCATACAATTTTTATTATTTTTTTATTCTGATTACAGGGTACTGTGTGCAATGTTGTTTGTCATATTTTCTGAAAAAAATATTATTTTATATTAAGAACTCTGAAAATTATAAGGGAAAAACTTAGAAAATTTTGGGGCCATTTTTATAAAAACCTTAATTACTCTGCGAGTATGCATGCTGTTTGCTTAAAAATGAACACAGTGTATTACAATAAGGCATTCAATCATAATCTAGAGTTTGAGCGCTTTTGCTACATTAGTTTTGACAGGGTTATTCAAAAGATATTCATTCTTTTTTAATTTGTTGACAGTCCCCTATGGAGTTTCGGTAAAAAATCTTCACGGAGATCTATGACGTATACTATTATATTTATACACTAAGAGTTTCGAGATGATTCCTCATGTATTTTTCTAGATATTTAGTAAAATGTCTAAAATCGCAAGTGTCCCATAATCAATGGCAATATAGTGTATATATACATACATATAAATACATACATAAAACTTGTAAGTAAAATAATTATGTCAGAATGATTTAACTTTTTAATAATTTTCTACAAAGAAAGATCAGAAAGACTGTACAAGATTCGTCAAAGAAAAATTCTAGTTTTTTTAACACTCTTAAATTAATTTGTATTTTTATAAAGGTACGTGTAATATTGGTATTTCGTAACTTCTTTTTATATTTATCGGTATATATTCAATACTTGACTGATAATATGTTTAATTACTGCGAATAAATCATTTATACATAAATAGTTGTGTTGTCAGTGACATTTTTTTTTTTTTAACCAGTCTTATGCATGCATTAAAAATGCGTAATTACACTTTCAAAATCAATTACGAATGTGGCCATCAGTTGTGAGGAATGTGATAGATACGGCGTCGATAGCAGCTACATAATCAAGAAAACATGAAATAATCGGAGTTCAATTATGGAAGTTCTGTCAACAGTCATCCATAATCAAACTGCTCAGCATTTTACTTTGACTGTAAGAAGATTGCTGTCACAAGAACTTTCAGTAAATTGTGATAAAGGACAACTGTTTTCAGAGTTGATTACATAAAAAAAATTGCATATGTAAATATCAGCTTGTACAAAAAGGTTTACAAAAATATGTTACTGACAGTCGGACTCATATATATGTGCATAATTTTTTTAAGTAGGAATAATTGGCTCCAATTTAAGAAGAAAATCTACAGAATATTAGATTTCCAAAAATGAACATTTCTTATTTTTTTCTAGAAAATGTATTTTTATGAATCATTCTCTTGAAGGTACACACAAATAATATACAGACATATAAACAATAAATACAATACAGGCGTTATTTTTGTGTGCATGTGTGTTTTAATATTCTCTTAAAGCTTTCCGAAATTTAATTTTACTAAATTATCGTCATTTCAATTAAAATTAGAAAATACGACGTTGTGTAACAAGTTTTTTGAAAAATAGAGAATATACACACAAACAAATACATACACAGATATATACAGGTTGATTCAAAATAACGTGGACAAAATGCTATGACAAATCAAGCATACAACAAGGATAAAAAATCATATAGGAAAATAGGGTCGCAAACTACTTATTGAGTTACAAATACAGGGTGTTTCATTTCAGTTTCACCCAGTTTGAAAGTAATAATTTCGAGGAAAATAAAAATATTGTAATGTAATTGCAACGATATGTACCTTATTTTCTGTGAAACGTGATAACGTTACGAAAAGATCTGCAAAAACATATTGCTCAAGAAATCGATGATACCGTATAAACTGATTATCACAGACCAAAATGTGAGGTGCCAAGTGCATATTGCTGGTGGACATAATTCAAACTTCTACCACTTTTGTTTGGTGTTATTATATTTAAAACAAAGGTTAGAATGTCTCTTAAATGTTTTATTATAATATACTTCAGTTTTCTGAAATTTATTACCGTCAACCCAAATCGATTTAGGATGATTCATCCTGTATTTGTGACTCAATAAGTGGTTGGCGGCCTTATGTTCCTATGTGATTTTTTATACTTGCCGTATGCCTGATTTCTCCACGTTTTTTTTTAATTCCCTGTATACCTATTTATTATTTTCGCTCACCAAAAAATGAGTTGCATTTATTTTTCTCTATGAGAGATGCACATAGAATGATATAAAATAATATATAAATTTTAAATTCATAGAAATGGCAAAATATCCTTCCAATCTATTTGTTTTACCAAATTTTGAAAGGTATTTTAGGAAATTTCTGTGAAAATTTTAAAGCTCTATAAAGACAAATAATTTTCTTGCAAAGAAATGAATAGTTTATGTATTTATTATTCATTAATTCTCTTAAAAAAAGGATGAAATTATTTGGCATATTTCAAGCTGTAATTTCTGAAACCATTTTTAAAAATTCTACAAAAAAATATCCCTATTTCTAGAATGTGAATGAACTTTTTTCAAATGAGACACTTTCATTAAGCTTTCATACAATGTTGGACCTATTTTGTTTCTTTAGTGCTAAAATCTGGAAACTCTACGGTAACCAACAAATTCGTTGAAAAGCGTGTAAAATTGGTTTTTGACGTTTTTCATTAGTTCCGTTTTTAGGTGCGTAATTATATAAATATGTAGCGCCTACAGTCTTCATCTGATTAGCTCGTCTGCCTGCCTTTTCACCTACAAATAACACGGCAGAAACGTCCAAGACGAATATGTTGAAGTTTAATTTAAATAATTGTCATAGAATTTTGTCGAGTTATTTGAAAATTTATGAATGCTGAACCAAAACTTAAAAAAATATTAATAAACGTTTTCTGCATTCCATTTAATTCTATCATATGTAATTAATTCACTGATATCACATGATGCATTTTGATTCTAGGCTCTCATGATGATGACGTTCTATTTAAGATAGAGCCATTTTATTTCCTTATACTTGAATTAAATAAATGCAATCGTAAGAAATTGTGTATTCATGCATTTTCAAATAAGAGGACAACAACTATTGCTCTTAGATTTGAATATTTATAAAGCTACTTATTCCACGAACACTCCTCATTTTCCATGTTTGACGTAAAATTTCCGACTCATTTTATAAAATATGCTACATTTAATGCAACCTATATTTCTTTAAAAGATTGTAAAAATTTCAAAACAACAATATTTCGATAGAAACTTGTACGAATGCGACGAATCTCAAATTTCGATGTTTCTATTAAAGCATTTCGCTTTATTTCAGATAAATTTAGCAAAAGTGCTGGAAATAAACAAATTAGCTGTAAATGTTACAAGCGCGCTAGTTTTATTTTGTGCATCCAGCTTGAGTGCTTCTAAATTTTTAAACTAATTTTATTCGCCTGAGTTTCACTTTATTTAATCTCTCATTAAAGAAAGCGAATATTATGCCTTGAAAAAAGTATTGTCATTTTTACTCTCTTCTGTCTATACAAGAAAAAAGTGTTGGATTCGTGAAAATGTTCGAAATCCGGTATTTGACGGATTCACACATTTTAGGGGTCAGTGAATCCGAAAAACATGTTTTTACAAAATATTTGTCTGCGAATCTATCAGTCAGTTAGCCAGTCTCTCAATCTGCCTGCCTGTCTGCATGTAACAAAAATTTTGTGAGCGCTCTGTCTCAAGAATTAATGCATGGAATTTCACAAAACTTTAGATTTTGTTAGACCTTGGTATAAATTAGATCTGATTAAATTTTGGTGTATATCACTCAACAGATGGTGCTGTTATGCTAAATTATTCACAATTTTCACAACAACCATATCTCAAGAACTTGAGGATGGATTTTCATAAACCTTTTGATTTAGTTAATACCTACTATAACATGATGCTGATTACATTTTTATGCAAATCGCTCAACAGATATCGCTGCCATGGTTCGTTATTCGTGATTATCGTAATAGATCGAAATCAAAAAGTAATGCAGGGATTTGTATCAAACTTCAGATTCAGGTGACATAAGTTGTTGCTAAATAGATTTTGGTTTAAACCATCTATCCGGTGACGCTGCTTTACTGCATTTTTTAGGAAGTATTAACATGTATAAGAAAAAAGAAAGTTTTTGGCTTTCCACATTTGGCTAATTTTTAAATGTAGCAGATTATCAACACTTTCTGAGAATACGCATTTACACGAATGAATGAAAATATAAAATCGTGAAAAGAAAACATAAAACAAACATAACTTATATAATGTAACATAAAAGAACTTCAGAAACTTATTTATTTTTCACAATGAATGTAATTTTTGTTATAATAATATCGAAATGTTTTTTTAAATTATTTTTTAATTATTTTTCGTTTTATTGAAGACAAATGGATGAATCTCTCCAGATGGACCAAAATCAGAGTTATGAGGAGATGTTTGTGAGGGAGTGATGAATTTTAACAAAATGTCCATTTAATTTTTTATCATTATATGAATTGAGATTTGGCTCAATTGCCTTAAACTGTATATAAATATAAATAAGTAATAATTATTATTTTTTAATATTTACCTGTAATCAGTAGAGGCGGATGAGGGAGTTATGAGGTCCTAAGCCTTCCTTATCTCTTTTACTTTTAAATTACACTTTTAATATTCAGTTTTAGTCATAATTCGTTTTTAGAATTTTAAGAAATTTTTAATTTTTAAAGAGTAGAAAGATGAAAATAAATTTCGATTAATATTTTTACATAGGTAACGTGCCTTAAAACAATTTAACAAAATTAAACATAACAATAATTTCAAACTTCTAGAAAATGTGTTTTTTATAAATATTTCTGAAGCATAATACCGTTTTCAAAAACATTAACGATATTAATATTAAATTCAATTAAAAAAATAGGTAGATATGCATAGTTTCATTTCTATAATAAAGATTTTTTTTTTTGAAACAATTTAACAAATGACAACACAACAATGTCTTGAAACTTCTCGAAAATGTATTTTTATAAATCTGTCTGATGCATTTATTTAACCAAGTTTTCAAATACGTTAATGATAATGATAATAAATTCAATTTAAAAAGAATAGGTAGAATTTATTTGTACTGTTTCTATAATAAAATATTAAAAAAAAATCATAACTAAGTTTTGGAATTTCTAAAAATTTATTATTTTTATAAATATTTCTGATAATTTATTTTACCAAGTTTTTAAATGCATTAACGTTATTCATATTAATTCCAGTTTAAAAAGAATAGGTAGAATTAATATATTTAATTTCTATGTTAAAAGAAATTCGTAAACAGCTTATCAAAATTCAATGAACAATGTTTTAAAACGTCTAGAAAATACATTTTCATAATTTTTATTTGCTCTTTTTAATTTTACCAAGTTTTTAAATACATCAACCACATTGCTATTAACTTCAATTAAAAAAAAGTACACAGAACTAATCTGTTTTATTTCTATAGTAAAAGGATTTCTTAAAACAACTTCATGCATATGATACATATACTTCATACTTCAACATAACAAAGTTTTGAAACTTCTAGAAAGTGGATTTTTTTAAATCTTCCTGATGCGTTTGTTTTACAAGTTTTTTAATACATTACGGTATTGATATTAACTTCAATTTAAAAGAAACAGGTAGACCTTCTATGTACCGTTTCTAATAGAAAAATATTTCTTAAAGCAATTAAACAAAATGCAACATAACAATGTTTTGAAACTGCTGGAAATATATAATCTAAAAAAAATTTCTCAGATGTATTCATTTTACCAAGTTTTTAAATATACTGCGGCATTGATATCGAATTTAATTTTAAAGGAATGGATTCCCGTTCTATGTGTCATTTCTATAATAAAAAAAATTCTTAAAATAACTTAACGAGCTGCAGCACAACAATGTGTTGAAACTGCTAGGAAATGTATTAAAAAAATTCATATGCATTTATTTCACCAAGTTTTCAAATAATCTATAACTCAGATATTAACTCCAATTTAACGAAAATAGGTAGAACTGATTTGTTTCATTTCTATAATAAAGAAATTTCGTAAAACAATTTTAAAGAATTCCACACAAAAATGTTTTGAAATGTCTGGAAAGTGTATTTTTATAAATCTTTTTGCTGCATTTATTTTAATCAAGTTTTCTGACACATTTCTGAAAAACAACTTCATTTCAGCTAAACGTAAGAACCGCATCTGAGATTAATGAGCTGAATGAACATACGCCCCCATAAAAAATGGGGAAAAAAAAGAAGGAAACTGGGGAATAAAAACATAGCCTAGACGTACGGGACAAGTGTTACTTTAATAAATTTAAACCTTTTTTCATTCAGGAAAGGATGGATTTCCGTATTTAATTGCATTGCTCGGAGTCCTTTAATTATATTTTCATCATTAATTTTTGTTTATGAAAAACGCACTTCACAAAATGATCATTTGTATAACTTGAAAAAATAATGGGGTTTTTTTTGTGTGTGTGTGTGGGGGGGGGGGGAGGCAGTGTTGAAAATAGAGTAACGTTTGAACAGGAAACACAGTAGATAAGATTTATTATATGATTTCACCAGAAACTAGTATGTGCCGAACATGATCTTTACTTGTCCAAAACTTGACATGTTTACAAGAAAAAAAAAGCTAACAAAGTATTGAGAAACGTATAAGCTTTAGTGGTATTTTGAAAGGTACATTCTTAGCTGCGGAATTTGCATAAATAGTTAAGATTGTGAAACAACCCCTTTTTCACAAGGACAGAGATCTATTAACCGCCACACTTGGTATGGTACAAAAGAGGGTTGAAAACTTATAAAGTTTAATAAAATATTAGAATGTACCAATTTACCAGCTAACCTTGTCAAATTAAAAAGACGTAATAGCTTTTAGAATAAGCTGTATTATATGTTTATTATGCATACAATATACAATATAAATAATTAATATTTATGCATATATAGTCAGAATAGTTAGGAAAATTGCGTTAATCATTTCACTCAAATTTCATTATTTCATTTTTTTCAACTTTTGGTAACTGTATATCAGAGGTCAACAGACACGAGTGATACCCTTTATTTTATGATCAACTAAGTGTTTTCCATAAAGTTTGAGAAAAAATATAAAAAAAATCAAGAAATATATTTAAAGTAAAAAATATATTATTCATTTTCAAACTTTTTTCTCTCAAATGACTTGAAATGGTCCTATCATTCAACCCACTTTTCAAAACAAGTAAAGAAGCTTAAAGCTGCTTTAAAGAACCTTACTCTACTGAAATAAATTCAAATTATGATAATATATTTTCTACCATAGATCTTGGTAAGAGGATCAAAGTAACGAAGCAGACCCAGTGGCGTGGTTGGTAGCGGCAGCTGCTTCCACGCAGCTGGTTCCGGGTTCGAGTCCAGCTAGCGGCATGGGAGTCTGTGTTGTCCCTTTGATGTGTAATAAATGTATGTAATGGATTTTCTGTAATAATAAAGTATTCTGTATTTGTTTCTGTGTATTCTGGATCAATCGAGGCGACAGCCGTTGTAGCTATAGGCCTCAAAGCACTGTCCATTCAAAGTAACGGACCAAGTTTCATAACCTGATATTACAAGCTTTAGGAAATTCAGATCATTTTAAAGTATTTGTATCTACTCACAACACTGGCGAATTTTTGCTTAAATTTTTTCTTTAGTAAGGTGATGAGTGACGCATCTGTAACAAAAATGGTGAAGCTGCAAAATAATATAAATAAAATATCGATGTTTTCAAATTTTTTGTTGATGCCTCCATCTCCTCATATGTCATTCTTCGACTTTCTTAAAAGATTGTCCACTCGATGTTAACATTTCGATCATTGATAAAACATTCTGGTCGGTCAGGCTTAAGAGCCAGTTCTACAGACAAAAGTCATTTTTTAAAATCCTCATACCATCTAAAAACCGTAGAGTCACCAAAACATTTGTCTTTTTAAACTTCTTTCATTAACTTAACTGTTTCTGGAACTGTTTAATCTAAACGCTAGCAAATTTTTATGGCACGACACACTTCATTTTTTAACTCTGAATTCATACACCTTTATTTCTGTAGGGCAAATAAAGTCAGTTTTTTAAAACAAGTATGGAACTAGTAAAATAAAATTATCTTCTTTTCTTAAAATATTTATAAACGTTCTGTTAACAGTTTGAAAAAAAAATAACACTTTTATTTTTTATTTTTTTTTTATTCGCGGTATTGCCTCTACCTAAAATAACAATTCTTATTTTTTATGGGACACCTTTTTGTAAGTTAATTAGGTCACGCAAATTTCTTGGCTTTCTGCAATTATTTCCAGAAACACTGACCTATGTTTCCTCCAATTTCATTAGATTTGAGCTGAAAGAGATACGTTATTAAGAGAACCAGAATCGTTCCACATATTCTCGTATCTCTAAACGAACGGAAATAAATTGCATCTAGGAAATAAAAACTGAATCCAAACTTAGCGTAAAGAGTAATGCTTTAATGATTTTAATATCATTTTCCTCGATAAAAATTAGTTTTCATATTTAATTACTCCAACATATTTTTTAAAGTACTTGTTTTTTATTATTTGTTACTCATAATATTTCACAAAATCATCATCAGTCATAAATTGTTGGCAACTTTTATGTTACTATGATACTGAAGTTTCAGTTTCTATATGTTTCTCAGTTTTCCTTTAATGTGAAATGGTTTATGAAACGATAAAAGTTTAATGATGGCGCTTTATTTGAAATATCGAAATAGATAAAGCATTTTTCATTTGAATTTAAAATTTAGAAAATAAAAATGCACATTTATTGAAATACAGTAACAGTGAATGTAGATTATTCGTTTGTTTTTAATACCGATGAATTTTAACGATGTGTTCAGAAAAATATCCTTCAAATTTTCACTATATATGTCATTTTTTCAGTTATTAGTACAATGGTATTTAAGTATAGCATAATTTTATAGTATGTATACAAAAATTATAAAAAATTCTGGGATTTTATATTCTACCTACTTAACATTAATGTTTTTTATATCTACAAATATCTTGACTTTATTATTAAAGAACATTTAATTTTGGCATAAACAAATATAAAGCTCTTAATTCAAATGCATTAATAAAACAATACACAACTTGTACATTTGCAAATAAAATTAAAAGACATTATTTAAGAGTTTCTGACTTTCTTTTTAACATATAAACCTATAGAAGAAACTCTTATATAAAACTCTTATATACTTCATATAAACTCTTCTATTTTCCAACCTCTTAATGCATATCTTATTTTCTTATTACTTTATTCCACATGAGATATTTCCTACATGCTATTTTTATCTCACGCATCTCGCACATCGATATGTGAAATCCGTCAGTTCATTAATTTACTACGTTGAGGATAGTTTTCTAATCCACAAGTATATATGAACAATAAAAGTGTTATTAGCTCTCTAAATGCTATTTCTTTCGGCCAGCGATTAATGCGATGTCTTCAAAACAATGTCTTAAGGTTTTTTGAGCCAGCGGTAGAACAGGGAAGACTTATTACTGTACGGTTAAATACAGATAATTTATATTCTAATTGTTCTAATTTTTAAGCATCGCATATTTTTAATTAAAAAAACGTGGTTATGATGTAGCATCATATATTGATATTTTAAAATATTCATAATGGAGTTTCTTACGAAATTACATTCCGTCAATTTTGGTGTTCTCTTAAATCATAAAATTAATACTTTTCCTGTCTAATATAACTTGAGTCTTATCTAACAGAAATACTATTTTCTAAACAAATCTAAATACAGATTAATATAATTTTCAGTTAGTAATAAAGCAGATGTAATTATAATATTATTTATTTCCTCCTTATATAAATATTTATATTAGCTAAAGTACTTTCATTCGTTAATCTTTATAATTTATTACATCAAAGTTTTATTTATGATTATATAAACAATGTAATAATATTTGATAGATGTTATAAATTATACACGAGAGCAAGTCAAATAATTAAATAAGATTTATTGCTTTTTTCATTTAATCATTATGAAACATTCTTGTTCGTGATCTATCGCCCGGTTGACGCTGTTAGATTTTGAATTTTGTATGTAACAAGGCTAACGGATTCTTTTTGATATAACGTATTTTTTTCGTTGCTCGACAAAGGGTGTTTATCGGGACTTTGCAACCAGCCTTTGAGATGTAAGGTAACAAAAATTATGCTCGTGAATGGAGACCACCTCCCGAAGTTTTTCTCTCTTCGTATTCAATAAAGGATTTTTCCATGGATTGTGGACTTCTCAAATTATTTGCTTTATTTTCTACAGGAAACGGATTTGTCTGGATTATTGCTATACAACATCTTTCGATTGCATTTTTCCGATCACAGCTCAGTAATCAAAGTAGAACGATGAGTATATCACGTTTCAGAAATCCATACACCTAAAATTACATTATATAACTGGAAACTACACCATATATCTGGTGAATTGGAAACGAAAGTAAAGCAAGATAATCGGAGGAAGAGATATGGGGGTGGTCTCCTAAATTACAGACACTCTCAATGAACATTTTATTCAAAATATTTCCAAGAAGTGAATTCTTGTATTCGATGTTCGGTTCATTGTAGTACTGTGACTGTGAATAAACTGACAGTACTATACCTGGAAAAATAGCTGATGGATGTTATATCGGTTTCAGCTCCGGAATGTGAGCTTTGCCAGCAGTGCTTACTGTTTTATTTTCTCGCCTTGTTCGGATCTTCTGTGCCTAGCAACACATCTCGTTCTACACCTAATTTTAGAAGTTAAATGCTGCATCTTTATCCCATTATATTTGAAAATTAGTTTGTTTTTCAGTGCTCATCTGTGTATTTCAGGGAAATGCGTAATGTTTCAGTTTAACTTATCGCTGAGTGCACAGTTTTACGTCAATGGTGTTTCGCGCAGGATTGTCTCATACTTAAAAGTATGTCAAATGCATTTGGGTGTTCAGTTAATTTTATTTTGGTGGGGGTGTAGAAAATTAATCAAACAGTATGATGCTTTTATAATATTAATATAAAAGTGTTTTATGTAAAATTATTCTTCTATGATTTTTATTTTATAGCAAATTATTATGGTATATTATTGACACAAAGATAATAATGGGATTTGCAGGTCAAGTAAAATAAAATATGTAAAATGCACGTCATGATTTAGCGTAAAAAAATAATTTTAATGTCATAGAGTTTAATTATTCTTGATAAGGTTGGTATAATATTGTGTGTGTGCAAATTTTTAGTTTTATTCTATGATAGTTCTTTTTTTTCGTGCATATGAAAATATGTGTAGAAGATAACGATTTGATTTTTTTAAAAGATTATTCATGCCATTTAATAGTTTTATTTGTTTCGTAAATATATATTTGGTATAAGGGTTTTATGTTGTTTTATTTTTATGTCCTCGATTAACAACAGTGGAAAAATTCCATTCAAGGTTAAACATAAATGTAGGTGTGTTAAATATCATAAATGTGCTAACATGAACGTGTTAGCATTGATTGTGAACTTGATACTGCCATCGATTTCCACTAATAATATTTTAACCTTCCGAATGTCCATTTTCCTCGTGTTTCAGGTGTTGTACATAATATTTTATAAGGATGCAAAATTTTTTAATTATTAATGTTTACAATTTCGTGGAACGATTTTCACGACCTCCAGTTATGTTATTTAGTCACTGGTGTCTTGTTGCCTTTACCATTTCAAGTATCAACATTTTAGATGATAACATCCCTCATTTAAGTTTTTACATTATATTTCAGACACATACATCTCACATGTTTTTCGAATTTTTGCAAAGTTTAATTAGATTAGTTTTTCATTGGCTATTTTCATTACTTTTTATTTTTCGGATTTATAAAAATTCTCTATATCATAGCCAGTTTAGAGTGTTAAGTATCGTTGCTTTTCTTATTGTTTTCAGATTCAAGTTAATTATTAGTTTTCTTTTACATTTAATGTATTATTATTTCTTTCATAGTTTTGGGACTCTTTACATTATCTTAGAATGTCAGTTTGTTTAAAAATAATAATTGAATTTTTAGTAGGTTAAAGTTATAAATGGATGGAAGTGTGGCTAATTTGAACGTTATGTGAATTGATATATGCATATGACATATGGCTGGTTCATATATCGAAGCGGATATGCAGATATACTTCATATAGGATTTTATTTTAGAGACAGTTGAATTGTACTCCTGGTTTTCCAATTTTATCATTGTCATGTATTCAGAATGGCTTTTGCCTGATACACATACACTATTTCATAACAATGATTTCAACGAGTTTCCACGATTTACACACGCCATTCTTGAATACCTCTTGACGGTTGGTATTTTGGGGATCACTCAGAGTGATGCTTGTCTGATTTTAAAATTTTAGTTTCTTTATAAAATTTTTGTTTTGTTTTTTAAAATGGCATTCAGGTATATTTAATTATCTTTTAATTATTTATATATTACATGTAGATAATTTCTTGGAGTCGCTGACATTGTGATAAGAGATCATAATAATAATAATAAATTTTTACTTCGTATTTGGTCACAAATTAGTGTAGCTATTCTGTATCTTGGTGGATTGTTCTGATGTATCAATTGCACTTTTCTTCTACAAGCAGTGTTTGTGCAAATGTTCAGGGTATGTCAATATTACAAAGGTGATTTTTTTTTCTTACAAAGGTTATTTGTTTTCTTTTGATATACTTGTGGATATTTGCATGCGACGCTCCCCCACAACGACTTCGCTTGGCATGCAGCAAGTACAACGGTTATTTACAAAGCTTCTTTTTTACAGTGGTAATTTACAAAGGATATTTTTACAGTGGTAATTTACAAAGGTATACATTTTATGCAGCATGCTACGTTGTTGAAGTTATTTACATACATAAGCATTTTACATGTGCAATTTTGATTAGTGATCCTCAGTACAGTTTTTGCAAATTTTATGATATTCGTTTAGAATACATTGGTCTTTTTCTTTAAATATTTCGGGTATGTTATGAATGATTCAATATAACTCAGGTTGCTATCGTTACACTGGCTTTAGCATTGTCTATATTTTTTTTTTCAAATTTTCCTATTTAAACAAACAATTTTCATTACCTTTTGATGCATATCTAAGCAGTTTTAGTTCACATATACGACGCAGATATTATCAATTTCTTCTTTTAGATTTCTTTCGCATAAAATATTCATCGTATATAATTTTTATCTACATTGAGGTTACTTATTTGTCATGGAGATGTTGGTGTTCTTTGCAATTATGCATAAAACTTATCTACATTAAATAATTAATTGGCAAAAAAGAAAAAAAGAAAGAAAGAAAGAAAAATCACGGATTCTTTATTAATTTTGCATAGTTGAGCTTGTTCACAGAATATTTTATTTCTAACCAGTGTTTATTTTTCAATGTTTGCATATTATAAATATTACACGATTCAATGATGTGCTGGTAACAGGAGATTTACATTAATATTATTTTACTTTCACATTATTTTGGAAAAGTTTTCAGATATTTCCATTCATCGTTCCTCTCATTTTAAGGTAAACCCTCTTTTCATAAAGAGTATATAGATTTATTTGGAAAATTTAACGTCACATTTTAGGATGCAAATTTCATCTATAAGGTTATATACTTTTTTAAAGTGAATGCGCTGGTGCAGGTAATGTAATATTTATAGCAATTATTGCACATACTATTTTTTATAGTGTTGTTACATGAATTTCACACGTTTTAATTAAAAATATACATGCTTACATTAGACTTTTTGCTACTCGTTATAGTTATACGTCATGAAACATGTTACAAGGAAACATTTCAAGTTTTTAACATGTCGAACATGCTTTTGTTTATAGATACATTTTGGCTGTTTCATTGGGTACTTATGGCTTTCAGATGCACTCCTTACACTACCCACAATTCAAGTCAAGATATTCAACGTCAACGATTTTTTTTTTTAACACGTGCATTTTGTAATGTCAGGGTGCCTAATGAGCTTACCTTCTAAATTCAAAATTTAATTACATTTTTAAATTGTATTTATATTATGGTTCACATGCCGTTTACACCTTTCATTCTTTATTTACGGATTATCATTTTCTAGGATTAACACTTTTACATTGGCTTAGATTTTATGTAGTTTTGTAATAATGATAAGAAAAGAAAGACACTGTTTTTGTTTAATTTTTTCTTGTACACACCAGCCATCATTATTTGTCGAGTTTGCTATGTAGAATACTCTAAATTTTATTAAAATATTCATGGTAGACGCAATATTTTTATCATATTGAAATGATACTTTGTAAACTTATATAGAAATATACACAAGTAAACATTACATAAGGAGACACAGTAAAATTTAATCACATCGCAACAATGCAATTACTGATTGTGTTTTAGATTTCTGTAAGTTTTGACAGTATTCACGCATCCTCTTACACCCTACATGTTTGACTTTGTAAAGTTAAAGAAACTTAAATATGTTTAAAACACAGTACAGGCAAATCTGTGTTGGCTATCACAAAATAAACTACGATGTTTCAATTTATACTGTTGTTATAAAAACATCAGGATTTTTGTACATTTACAGTATTTTTATGTAATTATGTTACATTTTTAATTGATATATTAAGTTGTACTTGATTTTTTATACTATGAATGTGTGTACTGATGCTTTAATTGCACTTTTCCGAGATTTGGAGATTTTTGAACTGAATATCAGTTAGCATAATTTGACCTGTAATTAGGCCTAATATTGAGTTTCAAAAAATATATATGTATACATTGACACAGGTCTGCGCCCGATAAGGACGTTTAGTGACAATATTTTTGTTGCTGCAGCAGTTTTCTATAAGGAAACATGTCATAAGTATATGACAAATTTAAGTGGTATACCAGTTTAAATATTATAAAAATATATCATAATATTTATGTTTATATATCATAATATTTATATTTACGTTTGAGGTGGTCTCCCCAGTCAATGTTGTATGTATTTGTTATGTATGTAAGGTTTACTTGTATTATTTTATATATGTATGGATGTCGAGCCACGAAAAATTTTCATATTTTTGGTTAAAGGGGAGATATATATGATGTAGCATCATATATTGATATTTTAAAATATTCATAATGGAGTTTCTTACGAAATTACATTCCGTCAATTTTGGTGTTCTCTTAAATCATAAAATTAATACTTTTCCTGTCTAATATAACTTGAGTCTTATCTAACAGAAATACTATTTTCTAAACAAATCTAAATACAGATTAATATAATTTTCAGTTAGTAATAAAGCAGATGTAATTATAATATTATTTATTTCCTCCTTATATAAATATTTATATTAGCTAAAGTACTTTCATTCGTTAATCTTTATAATTTATTACATCAAAGTTTTATTTATGATTATATAAACAATGTAATAATATTTGATAGATGTTATAAATTATACACGAGAGCAAGTCAAATAATTAAATAAGATTTATTGCTTTTTTCATTTAATCATTATGAAACATTCTTGTTCGTGATCTATCGCCCGGTTGACGTTGTTAGATTTTGAATTTTGTATGTAACAAGGCTAACGGATTCTTTTTGATTTAACGTATTTTTTTCGTTGCTCGACAAAGGGTGTTTATCGGGACTTTGCAACCAGCCTTTGAGATGTAAGGTAACAAAAATTATGCTCGTGAATGGAGACCACCTCCCGAAGTTTTTCTCTCTTCGTATTCAATAAAGGATTTTTCCATGGATTGTGGACTTCTCAAAT
Organism: Maratus speculifer; assembly: GCA_964019185.1. NCBI lineage: Eukaryota > Metazoa > Arthropoda > Arachnida > Araneae > Salticidae > Maratus > Maratus speculifer. Next base: position 269,837,474 of record OZ025289.1, on the reverse strand, counting down.
TATTTGCTTTATTTTCTACAGGAAACGGATTTGTCTGGATTATTGCTATACAACGTCTTTCGATTGCATTTTTCCGATCACAGCTCAGTAATCAAAGTAGAACGATGAGTATATCACGTTTCAGAAATCCATACACCTAAAATTACATTATATAACTGGAAACTACACCATAGTGGTATAAGTTAAAAAAAGGGTGTATTTGTTTGCAGTTTGTTTGAAAACTGAATCTAATTTTACTTTTCAGATGTACAATTTTTTGTTGTATTTAACACTTTTTTTTAATTGGCAACTGAAGTACCCCATTTCTGTAGAAAATAATGGAAGTATAGTTGAAAAATTATAGAATATCATATCTTTTTGTTGCCATTTTCCAATAACAAGTAAAATAAGTACAATTAAAATTCATACAATTTTGAGAAATTATAGATGAATGATTTTTTATAAAGCATGAAGCTATTTTAAACTATATTTAAGTATCTACATTAATGTTATAAACATATAAAAGAATATGAATCATCAGATAGCCGATTCTTTTGTCGAATTCTTTGAATGATGATATCACTTTTTGCTGGATTTTGGTATTACTCTGCGATAGTAACGTCATATGTATATTTATCTATAGGTGTACCTTAAAGACTGGATCGTAATCAGTGGATGCGAATGACGCCATTTTATATAAAAAGCATATATTTTAAGTCTTAAAAGTGAAATATATTTTCTACTATGTATGTTTATAGACATGCATTTTTTTCTCGTCGGGAGTGATAATATATTCTAAAAAATCCCACTATTAAAACTGGGTACTTAATAAATAAGATGTACTCATTTTTGAGTCTTTCCAATGTTATCATAGTTCCAAGAATATAACAGTTAAATGTGAGAAACGCATGTATTTATTTATTTCTTTTTACTTGTATTGCTGGTTATAAAAAATTCATCAGATTCTTCATTTCTTATTTATTTATTTTAAGGAATCCATGGCGAGATTTTTCTGCAAAAACTGTGGAATATGAATGTGTTTTTGGAATAAGCACGAGTTACTGTGTTCCCGATGTTTATTTCCGTTATGTTGTTACATTTTTTCAATGTGTAGTTTCTAAATTTAAAATTTTTAGCTTAAATATACTTCAGGCTATACGTTCATTATAGCATACACGTTCACTAAATAATTTCTATTGATACCTTTAATATGCATATTGAGTAACAAGAGGTTATATTAATATTTTACAACAAGCTTAATTTCTAGTTCAGATTGTCACTCAGATTTGAAAATATAATATGTACTTGTACTCGTTTCTAAAGTAATTCTTTCTTAAGAAAAACTCAAGTATTTGGAAGTTCTCATTTAAAAAAAAAATGTTTTTAATAGTGCACAATTCTTGTTTTCTACTTTTCGCCATTTGCTTTATTCTTTCATATCTCATTCATTCTATGCTTTATATCTTACATGATCTTCTTAGGATAACATCCGCGAAATAATTTATTCTAATCTAATAATGAAAAACATAAAAAATATAGTTAGAATCAGAAAGTAAACAGTACTTTCATAAAAAATACTGCAAATTTCAGACGTCTTCCGAGCTAGATCGCTGAAATCCTTAATAAGTAAAAGCAGTTCTTCCTCTTTTAATGACAGTATTTGTCTTATTTTGAACTTAAAATGCTAAGTAGAATTAGAATACGTATAAGAAGTTTATTGAAACTTCTTATTAGTAAATTTATATATAAAAAAATTCTTTTAAAAATCTTTCTCATATTTCAGTCTAATTTGACTAAAATTAGTAGATTAAATTCACTTTATGCCAAATTAAAAAAAAGTTTCAAATGAAAAAATATATATATAAATTTAATGTTTACTTTTTTTTCATTTTTCAGGAAATATATTCTTAGAATTTTCCTAATTCAGTTGATTATTTCTTTTAATTTGATGACCTGATTTCTCTATAATATTACATTAATGTAACAGCCATTCGTTAGTTTGTTTACTGACGGAATTTTAAGTAACCTGCTATGTGATCGTGTTGAATTTAATGTGTTCCGTAAGTCTGACTGTGCCTTGAGAAGAACTCTCTGGTATAACTATTGCTGTTTTTTATTTGTTAAATAAAGATGTTTTATTGCACTTGCTCATTTTCTTACGACAAACTGTGCGGCCATTTCATGAGAAATTGATAAAATGTCCCATACGTGACGCATAAATAAATATCTCTGTTTATAGCTTTTATAATTTGTTAAAATATAAACTATGTATTAAAAATCAACAAACAGAAACATATATATATATTTTTAAAAATATATATATTTTTTAATTTTAAAATACTTTGTTGCATTGCTGAAACAGCAATAATGTGCAGAAAAATTGTTTCACGTGTGATACGGAATAGATTTTTAATAGGCTTAAAAATCTCCACCCTTTAAACTTTAGACTTTAGTAAGCTCCCCATTTAAAAAATAAATGAATAACAAAAATAATAAATAGTAAAAATCTGTATATTTTAGATCCTAGACCTAAGTCATTTTCCTGATTCAGGGTCATTCCATGAAAATTTGGCAAATTGCCTTGCGCGCGACACTTACATAAGTACCTAAATATATTGATATATAAGTTGTTAAAACATAAATTATATAATAAAAATAATAAATAATTCTAGATTTTTTTATATTAGCATAATTATTGTAATTTGAGGACATAATTACAGTGATATAACATTAGAAATGAAAAACTGTCCCACACGTTATATGGCGTGACCTTTTACTTCTTTGTCAGCTATTTTTTCAATAGCCATCCTGTAACCGTCCACTTCCTATATTTCTCTAATTCGGGCTTAGAAGTTATGTTATCAACGATCTTGTTCATTCACACAATCTATGTCTCCTGTAGAAAACAGATTTTGATACACTCACGCATAAAACACACATATACATATATATTTATATATATAATTAAAATCGCAAAAACATACATATGCATTCACATATATGTACATGCATTAATATTTTTAATCCAAATAAATTTTGTAAGAAAAAAAGTTTTGTTTTTAAGTTAATAATGACAGTACACTGTTAAAATTTTAAAATTAGCTGCTCTGAAACAACTTTTAATGCTGCATTAACTCAAAACATAAAATAGTGAAATCTCGTCCAACATTTGTAGCTCTTGTTGATTTAAAAGTTCAAACAACTATTTAAAAAAGATTATAATTTGCCAAATATTCGTTTTCTTTTTGTAATAAACTTTAATTGGAGTACAGAAATTTGTCTTCTGTGATACTTAAAATAAACAGGTAATCATTATGAAATGTTTATTGGAAAATGTTTTAAAATTTCATATGAGCTGTCAAGATTAAAGTAAGAATGTAAACAGAAGATTAAAATCAAGAAATAAATGACACACTTGAATGAATGAAAAAGCTATAAATTAAAATAGAACATGATAGTGTTTCAATACTCTTTCTTTAACAAATATTTTAAAGACTGTCAGTAAAACTTGTCGCGTTAATTACACTATTTGCCTTCTTTTAAGTTTAAATCTAGAAAGATAATTGCAATTTGGAACATGTTTACTGAATGCTCTTTATTCTTACAGTAAAAGTGATAATTTTAAATTTAAGATATAATTGGAATTTATGAAAAAAATTAACATAAGTAAAGAGAAAAATAGAATTCACCAGTTTTCATGAGTTAATAATAGGTCGTTAGACATTAGAAAAAGACTCTTTTAAGTACTATGAAAAATTATTTAAAAATTATGAAAATTACCATTATAAACAATTTCACTTTCTTTCGCAAAGCATTTTGGTGAGCGAATTTAAATATTTGCATGTTAATGCGAGCTTTAGTCTTTAATTAAAAATTGTAATCAATAGAAATAAATATCAAAAGTATTTTCAATATTGCAAGGAAGAAATTTAATTACATCATCAGTAACAAATAGAAAATGAGATTTAGAATAAAAGAAATGATTTAGCGATGTTAGCAAATAATTTGTGCATTTTTGTGACATAAACTTCCAAAATTTTAACTGTAAAATGTATAATGAGAAAGACAAGTTTTATTTTTAGAATAATAACGATGAAGCACGTTAGATTAAGTACCGACAATCGCAACATTTTTATTGAAACATCATTTGATTTGAAAACTCTCTTTTGCAGAAGTATGTAATAGCTGAATAGATTACTTTTGTGAAACATTTCGAGTTAATTACAACAGTTAGAACATTTGAATGTTATTATGTGTTTATTAAACATGCTTTAAATTTTGATTTGAAATTTTGTTTAAAAACTTAGGTGAAATTAAAAAAAATAAATAAAATAAATAAATCGTTCAATAAAATAAATATTTTGATTAATATATATATATATATATATATATCTTCAAGACACATGTTTGAGTTTTTACAAATTGATTTATAGTATAATCGGACATTTTCGTAATTAAATTTACTACATTTTCAACTAATAAATAGCTGCAATATTAGTAGAATTATAACTTTTTAAAATTAAAGTAATAATGATAGAATTACTTTATGAATAAGTATTGCACATTTCTTATATAAAAGCAACTATGTGTTACAAAAGGTCTCTTTCCAATTGCTAAGATCTTAAGGGGACGCATTATCTTTGAAAGGATCTCTTCAATTTTGAATAAAACTGTAATATATGATGTGGCACAATACTTAACGCTAAAAATTAAATTAAATAATTTTAAAATATTTTGTGAAACAGCCTATTTTTCTAAAATTATTTTTTTAAGTTTAACTTTTTAAAAAGCCTCACTATTTTTATAAATATGAATATTTTTGTTTTGATTTTTTCCACACAAATGGAATATACTATATAAAACTGAGTATAAATTTTTATAGATGTATGGGATTTTACAATAAATATGATTTTTTTTCTTTTGTGTATATAAAAAATTGAAGAAAACTCAACAAACACTCAATTTAAATATATTTTTTAAATAGCTACAAATTGAACTGTTAAATCCATACACAAAAACATTAAATACGCCACGGAGAACAAGTTACAAAATTAAAATTTCAGTCAAAATTAGCAAAAAAAAATTAGTATTTTTCGAACAAGCAAGTTATAAAAATGTGAACAGGGAGAAAGATCGGTTTGAAGTTTTCATTAATTTGGGTAATTGCGCTGGATTTATTAACAAAATTTACAATATCTTGTGATATAATTATCGTATAGATAAAAATGAGTTGTAGAAATACAGTCGAATCTCTATATAACGAAATCCATCATTCGAGTAAAAAATTCATTATATAGAGAAATTCGTTGTATAAAGAATAATGTTAAAATTCCTATTTAATGTGTAAATTTTGAACAATTGTAATTTTTATGTGTTTAATTAAGAATTTGAAATTGCTCATAACTATGCTTATAATATCCCTATCAGTAAGTACTGTTCAGTACTGTGCGATAGTGAGATTGTAATCTACTTCCAAAAAAATCAGAGAGATATTGTTGACATCTCCGCATTCCTTAATTGATTTCCATTTCTCTTTTTAAGTGTGCACAAGTCGCATCTTCTCCGTCCTCAGAATCCACATTATCCTCTAGTATACGAAATTCGGCCTTTTTGAAGCAATTGTAAATTGTTTTTTCTTCAATTTACTCCCATTGGTCCGGTTCTTATATGTATAACTATCCATTTGACACTGTTTTGAGAAGGATGTTGAAAAGTGTGTGGGAGGAGGGGGGGGCTGAATTCGTTGGTCTTAAAAAAGAAGGAGATTCAAGCAGAGAAGTAATATAAAAAAACTCAGCACTAAACGATAAATTAGGAATAAGTGATGGAAAATTGATTTTATGTGATTTCAAAGCTTTTTTAGAACTGAATAAAGAACATTTTATGAAAATATTCGTTATATGGAGATTGATATTTCGCTATATAGAGACTGTTTTAATGTAATCATGGGAAAAGGGGAACGTTCCTACTAAAAATTCGTTATATAGAGAAATTCGATGCATGGAGTTTCGTTATAAAGAGACTCGTCTGTTTTTACAATTAAAGCAGCTTTCAGTTAACATTAAAAAAAAGAAAATTTATATTTTTACCAATTTCAAGGTACTGTGTTCCCTTAAATTGAAAATTAATATTTTGAGATAACATTTCCCTCTTTCAAAAGCTAATATAGGACAGAAACTTGGAATTGAAAAAAAAATACTGAAATTCTTTCCCAATTACATCTGCAATATGTTTTTTTAGATGTTAAAATGTAATCAGAACATCATAAATTAATTTTTTAATCATCTAGTAAATTTCTCTAAATTAAAACACATAAAAAAACTGAATACCTCTTAATTTGTTAGTTAAGAATACATATTTTTCACATAAATATCTCTTGATTGTCGTTTGTTAAATAATTATAATTTGGAAAAAATATACGCAGGCATTTTAAATTAATGCTCTGTTGTAATTAAAATTTTAGATAACGTCCTTTCATATAAATAAGAAAATTTATATTACTATCTGCAATTAAAAATTTATTCAATTTTGCATGATTTTTTTTTTTTCCAAGATAACAATTTTAATTTTCAATCTTCAAAAGTAAAAATATCCATTAAAAACAGACAACGAAAACCATTTTTTAATTAACAACTATACTTACAATATATTTCTGCTTCTTTCGCAGAAGGCATGTCGGAATACATTTATTCTTTATTTCATTGACAGCAATATTTTCTTTTGAAAGTTTAAATCTAAGAAAGTTGTAATCGTTAGAAAATGCTTATTGAATTTGCTTTTAAAATTGCATTTTAAATGTTCATTAAGATTCACATTTCCGTTTTTTTACAAATTTATGCATAGCATACCGAAACATTTTAATTCTTTAAATTCATAAATTTTTAAAGTATTTTATAAACGAGAATAAAAAATCATTCCTCAAGCATAAATTGGGAAATATTTTCCAACCCTGAAATAAAACTTCAAAAGCATAAAGCATTTAAAAGCACAATTAAATTATGACAAGTACCATAAGTAGATAAATTAAAATATATATATTTGTATGCTTATTTATATATATATATTGGATCCTTAAACAGGATCTTTGATGTGTATGTACATTATGTAGAATACTGAAGGAACTGAGTCACTGCAGTTAAAAAGAACACATATCACAGTTGAAAATTCAAGTTAATACAATAAAATGACATACATTCGGACATTTCATTTGCAAAAAAAATATATTCTTATGTATATTTACAAAAAAGTTTTAGTTTTTGTTTTTCATGTAACTTTTTTATCTTTACAGATTACAAATTTAAATTATTATCTACTCAGTAAATATCATGCAAAGTTAAATGAACTGTTAATTATAGATAATATCTTATAATATAAAAAGAATTTATCTAAAATTTTAATTACAGTAGAAAATTAATTCCAAATTCCTGGGTAAAATTCTAGAAAATTACAATTTTTTTACAAATGACAATGGAGCGGTTCTTGTCTGAAAAAAAGTCTTTTAAGGGAGATTGAGGACACATATCAGAATAATTTTTATTTATTTAGATAAAATTTTCATTTTTTGTGATTTTTAACCACATTAATTGTAAACAAAATCCCATGATAAATCTTCTCATATTTTTTTTCAATTTTTTAAAAATTTAAAATAAGTGTCAGAGTGGGGTAATTTGAAATCGTTATAACTCGAAATATAGTCCAGTAACTTTAGCCAAAAAAAGGTCTTTCTTCGGAAAAAATTTTAATAAAGGTTTTCTTTTCACAGAGCTATTTATTTTGTCATTATAAATGATGTCTCAAAAGTCCCCGACATTCTGCTGCCATTTTGGGGGTACATTGGGGGTAAAAGGGATCAAAATATTAATTTAGCTGTGTGAGCAAGTGATATATCATGTCAGATATATTTTTTAACGCTGAATCGAATGAAACTAGAACTAAGTTGATATGACTAATAGTTTCTGAGTTATAACAGTTTTTATATTTTGAAAAATTCAAATATTTTATGTAAACATTATTCAAAAGAACGACCTTTTTCTTTAGTATCTCATAAGTCAAATATCACGTTTGATATGACTAGTAGTTCCCAGTAGCATGGAAGTCCGTACGTATGGGTAAGGGGGGAGTGCCCCTCTCTCGGCTCGCGTTTGTATACATTTTTATTTTTAAAAAAATATTTCTAACATTTTAGCAGAAAACATGACTGTTGAACTAATTTTTTTTTTATTTCAAGAGCTCAACGTATCCTCCATTCCTATGTAAGAGACTTTTGTAATTATTAAGATGTTTTTGCAGTTGTATCCTCCATACAACTAATTTCATAGCTGTTCCCAATCTAAGAGAAGACGATGTTTATAGGAGTTTCCGAAAAAAAAAATTGTGGGACTTCAAGAGATATAGTAACTGAACAGTCACTCATGAAGTCCTCAAAGATGCATGGAGGCTTTGTTCGTGGAAGGAGCACAAAAGAAAGTGTTTTAACAAAGTTTGTTATTGGGTTAGTAAGTGTGACCAACATTTCAGAAGGAATTGAAAAGTTCTGTGATCTTTCCTTTGCAAGTGGAGAACAACATGTGGATCAAGGGAATCTCGAATAAAGCGGGAGCAAGAAGACGTAAACAGAGTATCAGAGTAGTTTTATGTCCATAATACTTTCTAAAGTATACAAGTGATTATGTCCATTGCAACAGGGGTTGCAGGTGATGTGGAAAAATAAACTGCTATGATGCACTGAACGTTGGAGCAGCTATAATGGCAAAAAAGGGCAGGGGCAATTTTCACGAGATGAAAAATTCACGTGCCAAACAAGTTATTTCTTTTCAAACAGTGAACAGTCACATGACAGTGCCTGATTTACCGTACCTGTAGATCTGTTGCTGTTCTTTCAAAGAATTTGTATCATGAAGAGATCCTCGACGAGCTCCGTAAATGTTTGAAGTTTGAACCGGCTCCTTACCCAGGAGCCCTTTTTGATGAAATTGGAATGAGAAAAACAAAAAAGTCATCCTTATTCAACAGCTTCAGTCCCATAGATGTCCTTGTCCATCATGATTTTAAAAGAGCGAACTACATTGTTGATGAAGGATATGTGCTTCATCGAGTAGTCTGGCTTTCAAAGTGATTCTTTCGGGGTTGTTTGTGATAAATATGTGAAGTATGTTGAAAAACACGGCGGTCGAAACAATATCCTCGTATTTGATGGTTATAGTAATCTTCAGAAAAGTGTCAAAGCCATGGAGCAATTTCGTCCTTGCTCGAAAAGGGCATCAACAGAGATTCTCTTTAATGAAAACATGATTGCAACAGTTAGCAAAATTTAAATCCATCAGTGTATGTGTCAAGCACGCAAAAGATGATGCACATGTCCTCATTATAGAAACAGCACTCGAGACCGCAAAAACTAGCAAAAATGCTACTGTTGTTATTGGAGAATATATTGATTTGCTGGTAATGATGGCTTCTCGAATTCCACCAAACTTGGAAATTTTTTTCCTCAAGTCGGATAAAGGCCAAGTGGAAGAAAAAATTTATTCTTCAAGAATTTTGGAATGAAGATACAGGGAATACATTTTATTCCTCTATGTTTTTTCTGGCTGCGACGGAACATCTGCTTTTTTTTCAGAAAGGAAAATCAGCAGTGATGAAATTAACACAAAAGTGTCCAGATTTACAAGATGCAATAAAAATTTTTAATCAAAATAACGTTTCTCGTGCACTAATTGCTGAAAATGGCATCAAAATTTTTCTGGGGATTTATGGTGCCTCTTCTAAGGAAAAATCTCTACATGATTATCGGTATGTACGCTTCACCAAATTAGTCCCAAAGAATAAAGTGCTCAATTTAAATACCCTACCTCCTACTTCAAGTGCTGCAAAACAGCATTTATTTCGAGTATATTACCATGTACAGACATGGCTTGGTAATGAACTGGATCCTCAGGAATGGGGTTGGGTTTTAAAGGATAATTTTCTAGTTCCCATACGAACAATCCAATCTCCCGCCCCAGATTCGCTTTTGAACATGATTTTCTGTTCATGTTCCAAAGCTTGCGGCAGTGCGTGCGGATGCCGAAAATTGGGTCTACACTGTTCTATAGCATGCGGAAATTGTCATGGAAAGTCTTATTTGCACCAGTAGAGGGGATCTCTGATAGGGATATCATAATTGCCTGCGAAAAATTAGACGTGACAGATATTCATGATCAAGAATAATTATGAAGAAGTATCTGTATTTTAGAGTAAAAAAAGATAGATATAATAAACATTTCCTTAATAAAGTAATGTTTTATATCTTCTATAATGTAATGTCTAATGTAACGTTAATAATGAATGTTTAGATTTAAAATGAAATGAAAAAAAACTCTTTAAAAATACGCACATGAAAAATTTGAACTTTTTGAAATATAAAAACTCCAATAACTCAGAAACTATTGGTCGTATCAACTTAATTCTCGTTTCATTCGATTCAGCGTTAAAAAGCACATGGAAAATGATATATCACTTGTCTATATAGCTTAATTAATATTTTGCCCCCTTTTTCCCCACAAATGCCCCCCAAAAGAGGGGAAGCGTACAGCAGAATATCGGGGAATTTTGAGATATCATTTATAATGACAAAATAAATAGCTCTGTGAAAAAAAACCTTTATTAAAAATTTTCCCGAAGGAAAATGCTAAAGTCACTGGATTAATATTACTTATAGAATTTCAAATAGTTATCATTTAAATATAAACGGAAATGTATAAACTTTAAGTTTTATTCAACATTTTAAAAAATTAATTTAAATTAAAATTTAAAATATTTAAAGTAAAATTTAAATAAAATTAACGTAAGTTTTAAAAGAAATAATATTATAAAAAATTATTTTTTTTATAAATTTGTTGAATCAGAATTAGAGAAATAAAATGTAAAAAGACATGTTTAAAGTTTAATCCATTTACCTTTAATGGATCTTTACTTATAACAATTTAAATAAGGGAAATGGTGAAAACTTACATTATGAAGAAAAACGCATCTCTACACCTTTAATCAAATTCACGGTTTATTAATGTGTAGGATAGTTTCTAGATAAACAATTTAGAAAAACCATAACGCATTTAAAAACCGTTCTGTAACTAAAAAAAATAGTTTAAAAAATATTCGAATGTTTTTCAGGAGTCTGAAACAGGATCTTTTATTGGTATGTATACTGCTGGATATGCTAAAAGAACTGTTAAATTAGAAACAAAGCGCAATTTAAAATTCCCATTTAGTATTTTTCATCAACAAAGATCAATGTGTTTTAGATATTTTGTATATGATCTATATGATTATATGAGATATATAATTTATACTCAAAATAATATTATAGGTGCAGATTAACAAAATTTTCAAGGAGCCAGTGGCTCCTAAATTCAAATATTCCAGTCGCCACGAATGGCTTAATTTCTAAGAAAAAATTCGTTAAAAAACATTCAAAATTCATTCATTAAAAATTTTCATAACAACGCGAAAATCGTTAACAAATCGCAGGACAAATGCCAATTTTATCAAATCGAAAAAAAAGAAAAAGAAAAAAAAAAGAAAAGAAAAAAAAAAGCCGCGACATTTGTTATTGAGTTACTGAAAAACGCGTTTATCATCAATTAATCTTTGAAAAAAAATGAATTTGGTTAGAGGATTACTAAAAAACACATGATAAATGATCGCAAAAAATGCGGGATTCTCATCAGAGGATTGCGAGTAAACGATATTTTAGACAATTGATTAAGATTTAAAAAAAAAACTGCAAAATTTGCCAAAGAATGGTGTTTAAGACGCCAAAAACTAGTCGCTAAGTCAAAAGATTTTCTCTCCACGCGGCAACTGGCGGCCGTGAATCTACACCTGTAAGTAATATCCAAAAAAAAAAAAAAAAAAGTTAAATTTAAAAACGATCGACACAACTGAAATTGAACTTCCAGCAATTATTGTTCTTTGGCACTACTGTATCCATATTATTTTTTGTGTTCCAGTAAATAAGACTTGTCAAACACGTGATTCGCCAGGATCTTATCAGTGGCTCACTAAGCCTTGAAGATTTCAATTATTCGAAAGTTTATTATTAATTTCTTACTAAACTCAAAATTAAATACGCATCTCTCATTTTAAACAGTTTATTCTGATGAGTAAAGTCAACTCAGGTTCTTCCGAACATTAATAATTTAACAAAACACAACTCCAATAAAAGCCGTAACATTTTTACACATATTGTCAAAAAAAACATTCTAATCAAACTCAAAAACAAAAAGAATATTGTTTCACACAGCTTAGGTAAAAGCTGAAGAAATAAAACAGATAATGTATTTATCACAAATTATCTATTGCACAGAAAACTTTTTACATTTTGAAATAATTAGGTATATCTTGGTTGCTAGGTGACAAAGCCAGTAGAAAATTAAATAGCATTTTATCAAACATACCGCCCCTCTTGAAACCTCCGAGGGGGTTTCAAACTAAAACACTGCAATTACAACCATTGTAAAAAATATAAATAACAATACAATTAAACACAATATAAATGAGTCACAGTTAAGTTAAATTTAAGCAAATATTTAAAAAATTTTACATAATACATAATACATAAAGAAATTTTACAATAATGTACACTTTCTTATAAAAACTGAATTACCTTTCAAGAGGTAATACAGCAATTTTGGATACTGCTCTTTTATATATTCCATTTGGGGTTTTTATATTCACAACTCTTACTCTATTATCATTACCAAAAAATACCTCTACAATTCTCCCTAATAACCATTTAGACACTGGAAGATCATCTTCCTTTATTACAACCATATCTCCTATTTTGAGGTTGTTTTTTGATATCATCCACTTATGCCTTTGCTGCAGTGTACTTAAATAACTATTTTTCCACTTTTTCCAGATGGTCTGAACCATTTTAGTGGTCTTTTGCCATAAGTTAAGTCTATTATCTTCAATATTACTCAGGTCAGATTCAGCAATGGCATTAAGTGGGCGACCAATAAGAAAATGTCCCGGGGTCAAGACCTCCAAGTCATCAATATCTGTACTCAAGGGAGTAAGCGGGCGCGAATTTAAGATACCTTCAATTTGGACAATAATAGTTAACATTTCTTCATAAGTTAATTTAGAGTTGCCCACAACACGTTTAAAGTGATACTTGAAGGACTTGACTCCCGATTCCCATAAACCTCCAAAATTTGGAGCTTTAGGGGGAATAAATTCCCAAGCAATACCTTCAGATATCAAGTAATTAGTAAGGTTCTGGTCTGGTTTGTTTATCAATTCATGCAACCTTTTAAGCTCTACATTAGTCTTCACAAAATTGCCTGCATTATCACTGAAAATTTTTCGAGGTTTGCCTCGTCTGGCAAAAAACCTCTTTAATGTGGCAATAAAAGCCTCAGATGTTAAATCATTGACTAATTCCAAATGCACTGCCTTTGTTACCATACAAATAAAAATACAAACATAAACTTTATGATAAATACCTTTACGTTGACCTCTATATCTAATCAAAAATGGACCACAGAAATCAGTTCTTGTGCAATTAAAAACAAAGTCTACATTTATTCTTTCTTTTGGGAGCTCGCCCATAATTTGCTCTAACAATTAAGGTTTGGCCCTAAAGCATGTAATACATTTATGTAAAATTTTTCTGCAAATAGCCCTACCGTTTAAAGACCAAAATTCTCTTCGAACACAATAAAGTAAATTTTGTGGTCCTATATGTAGATATTTTTTGTGATAAAACTCGATAATTAATTCTGTTAATTTGTGTTTAGAGGGCAGTACAATTGGGTGTTTTTGGGCATAATTTACCGTGCTATTTTGGAGACGACCTCCAACTCTGATTAAATTATTTTTATCCAAGAAAGGATTTAATGAAAGTAATCTACTATTTTTTGGTAACTCCTTACCCTTAGATAACAATGTGAATTCAGAACTAAACTCTTTTTCTTGAACAGATTTTATGATAAACTGCTCAGCCTTCTTCAATTCAGCAGATGTTAACTTACCTGAATACCTTTCTTTTGGCTTCTTGACATTCTGAATGAACCTGAAAACATTGCTAAGAATTCTTATTAATTTAGCATAATTATTACTCAATTGCAAAAAATAGTCAATAAAAAATGAACAGTCTGATATTAAAAGTGAAGTCTCTGAAAAAGTCTTTTTAAGTTCACTTCTGTATAGATCCTTATCATTTTGCTCAAGTTCGACAGTATTTAAAGAAGGTTCAGTTTGTTGTGTTAGGAATAGTGGACCCTTCCACCATAAGTTACTCTGGAGAAGTTTGTCTGGATCTACACCTCGTGACACAAGATCAGCAGGATTATCAGAAGAAGACACATATCCCCTATGACTGATATCAGAAAGATTCTGAATCGTAGCCACACGTGATGACACAAAGGTTTTTAAGTGACACGGCTGTTTTCGAATCCAACATAATACAATAGTTCTATCTGAATAATAGTAAACAGCTTCTTTTGGAACTTTTAAGGTTTTGGCAGCCTTAGTTTCACTCATACTTTCAAAAGTGTAATTCTCATTTTTAAAGGCTGGCTCCATTAATTCTGGATGGTTACTAAACCATTTATGTAAGTTCATGCCACACGTATTTATTAGTTGAAAAAGCTCAATTTGCAGTCTCTTAGCCGATTTTAGGTCAGCTGCTCCAGTCAGGACATCGTCCATATAAAAGTCTGATTGTACCACACCAGAAGCATACGGAAATTGAGATTCATCATCATCTATACCAAGCTGTTTAAGGCAGCGCATGGCTAAATAAGGGGAACTAGTTGTGCCATATGTGACTGTACATAGTCTGTAATATTTCATCTCACCATTTACAGTATCTTTCCAAACTATGCGCTGTAAATCACGTTGACTTTTATCGATAAGTATCATGCGATACATCATTTTTACATCTGCTGTAAATGCATAGCGGTGTGTACGAAATCTAAGTATTATGCTAAACAAATCATCTTGAATGACACCTCCATTCAGCTGTATGGAATTTAGGGATTCTCCTGATGAAGTTGCATGTGAACCATTAAAGACAACTCTCATTTTTGTAGAACTTTTATCTGGGCGATAAACAGCATGATGAGGTAGATAATTCGCATGTATTGGCTCACCTGTTTTCTCTACTTCCTCCATATGGCCTAACTCTCTATACTCTGCCATAAATACGCAATATAACTCTAAAAGATTTGGATTTTTGACTAGCCTATTCCAAAGTGAATTTAATCTATTTTCCGCAAATTGCTTTGATTCTCCCAAAAAACTAGGATCTTTTTTCAACGGCATTTGTACTATGAATTTGCCCGTTATATCTCTCTGATGTGTGTTTATAAAGTGGGTGTCGCATGCTAATTCTTCTGTATTTCTCAATGGTATACTTTCTTCTACTCTTTCAATTTCCCAAAATTTTTTCATTTCGAAATTTAAATCTGTTTCAGTAATTATCCCACAATGCAACCGAACACCGTATTTTGCAGTATTAATTTAGAATTTGGTAGCTTCATACGACCCACCTTTATCAATTCTAGAAATATTTCAGCTCCTAGCAAAAGATCTATTTTCCCTGGTCTATTAAATTCAGGATCAGCAAGAATAATAGACTCTGAAATTCCTAGCTCTGAAATATTAATATATTTCGAGGGCATAATTTGCGAAATCCTTGGTATGATAAGAAAATCTAACTCCCGACTATAAACTCCCGAATTATTACTGATCAAGGCAGTAGTTTTATTTTTTACCGCTACAGAGGATCCACTTAAACACGATACCGAAATATTACTTTTTTCTTTTCGAATTCCTAATCGTTCAACTAACTGCAATGTTAAAAATTTGCTCATTGAACCATTGTCCAATAAAGCACGCACCGGAACTTTATTTCCGAATTTATCTCTCATATAAACAATAGCAGTGGAAAGAAGAACTGTTTTAACATTATTCGATCTCACATTTGAAGTACCAGTGAAATTTTGAATTTGGTTATTTAACTCAAATGGTATGGCGTCAGCATTCAATGTTGGTTTACTTTCATTCGTTGACAATGCATTTGGCACTTCCTTATCACTATAATTTTTTGTGTTTCCCACCGCATTGGAATTTCTCCCACGCCTATCAAAACAAAGGAGTATATTGTGGCGTTTATGGCATTTTGAACACGAGAATGTTGAGTTACATTTTTTAACGCAGTGGAATTCTGAAAGACAATTAAAGCACATATTGTTTTTTTAACAAATTCTACTCTTTCCTGTACATTAAATTTTTGAAATTTGGGACATTTAAAAACACTGTGATTTTCCTGGTTACATACAACACATTTGCGCATATTTTTCTCATTTAAACTCGCAACCATGGATGTTACATTTGAAAAGCTATGCTTTGTTTGGCTTTCGTTTTGAAAATTTCGCTTTGTATTTACTTGTTTGGACGCACTTAGTGTACGTGCGTGGTCTCTCAAGAATTCTAGCAATTCTGTTAAACTCGGTAAATTATCCCGCTTAAGATGTCTTTCCCACCACATTTTTGTATTTACATCTAATTTTTGAGCCAAAATATAAGCAAACATAGTAGTAGAAAACCCCTCAACCTTTTGTTCTAAAATCTCTAACGACCTAATACATTCATTTGTTATACCTATTAGATTTAATAATGCTGCTGGGGACTCATTCTGAATAACAGGAATATTTAAAAAACGTTTTAAATGCGCGTAAACTTGTTCTCTCGAATTTGAAAACCGTTCTTCCAAAAGCGACCATGCAACTTCATAATTAGAATCCACGATTGAAATAGACTGGATTATACGAAAGGCATCTCCTCTCAATGAAGACTTCAAATGTTGTAATTTCATTGCCCCTGACAAATTTGAATTTTCATGTACAGTAGCCTTAAATATATCCTTAAAGGAAAGCCACTCATGCAAATTACCCGAAAATACAGGAAGAGTTAACTTTGGCAATTTAATGTTATTATCAGCCTTTGTGGCGTTTTCTAAATTAACAGTTTGCAATTTCATTTTTGATAACTTTTTTGTATGTTCAAATTCAATTATTTCTAAAATTTCATTAATTTCTTCGTTTTCCTTAATAAAATCCTCAATTTCATCTTCTTTACTTATCTTATAAATAGACTCAAATAACTCAGCAAAGTTTTGCTCTAATTTATTCCGTTTCTCCTTTATGAGAATTAATTAATTTAATTCTAGCTCAGAATTCGATAATTTTTCTTTTAGTTTTGTTAAATTGGTTTTGAAAATTTTCTTTTTTGCTTTTAATTCTTTCATACTCATTTTTAACGAATAAAAATTAAATGGGTGCACTTACCCCTCTTGACTCTTTATAATATTATCTCTAACATCGAAGAAATAGCAAAACAGCACAAAATATTCACCAGTTATCCTTCAGTCATTGACGTAGAATAACAACTCGCTGATTTTTCTCCGTATAAGACGGACCATATGAAGAATTCAATTTTTTGAAAGTTTATTATTAATTTCTTACTAAACTCAAAATTAAATACGCATCTCTCATTTTAAACAGTTTATTCTGATGAGTAAACTCAACTCAGGTTCTTCCGAACATTAATAATTTAACAAAACACAACTCCAATAAAAACCGTAACATTTTTACACATATTCTCAAAAAAAACATTCTAATCAAACTCAAAAACAAAAAGAATATTGTTTCACACAGCTTAGGTAAAAGCTGAATAAATAAAACAGATAATGTATTTATCACAAATTATCGTTTGCACAGAAAACTTTTTACATTTTGAAATAATTAGGTATATCTTGGTTGCTCGGTGACAAAGCCAGTAGAAAATTAAATAGCATTTTATCAAACAAGCCTTTTGTATTTTTTCAGTGTCTCATTTAATCACATTTGAGGTAGCAAATAAATATTTTTCATGAACACACACACATTGAACATAGCTAATATGTTATCATATTCAGGAACTATTTTTTATCAAAATATCTAGAATTAATTCGGAATAGTAAACTTCGCTTCATTTATCGTTAAGTAAAATAAAGAAAAATATTAGTAACTATTTTGATTAAAAAACTTCCACAATCTGACAAAAATTACATTAGTGTTGGTTACGGCAAATATAAAAATGTATATTCTATGCGGGTGGTCATGTCTAATACATTTTAACCTTTAGCTTCCGGGGGGATTACCGTAGTCCCAAGAAAATAAATGTTGAAGAATACGGGGTTGGGATTATCGTTATCCCGAAATCTTTTTCCCCTCCAACATGCGGAAAAAGAAATCATTAAGACCGTTTCGCTCAATAGGGGTCCGACTGATTATCGAGCTAGGGAATTTCTGTAGGGAGGATGTTAATTATCCTAGGGAAATGCCGGGAAAAAAAAACTTGGCAAAAAAATAAACATTGTTTGCGCAGACGACGTAAAGCTGCTTCAACCCAATGGCTACAAGGTATTTCAGATAGTTCTTGTTTGTGAGACATAATAATGAATAGATTATATTTAGCAAGTAGTTTTAGAGATTTAGCGTTGCTAATTTTGACTACACGTTTACTCTTAGAATGTAAAATGAAGCATTATTATTTTTTTCCTTTCTTACTAACGCATTAAATATTAGAAATTACGTACGTAATTTTACGCACTGAATTGAAAAAAAATCAAATGTTTATAATTATTATTATATTTACGGAACTTATGAATATTCTCAAGCCCAAAGGAATTAGTTTTTGAAGCTTTTCTGAATTCATTTTTATTATTCAAAAACATACGAAATTGTTAACATATGAAACATATGAACGAGACGTGAAATTCTTATTTAAAAATTACATAATTGAATGGCGTTTTTAATTTATTTAATAAAGGCAAAAGCATTTCAGAAAATAATGTAAAATTTGGCGTTTTGGACAAAATTTCCGATCACGAAATTTAGGGAAAGGTGGAAATTTGCTGGTTGTATTTTTGTTGCGGTAATGTCAATAAGTAATTTATTTATAACAAAAACAAAATGGAAAAACTAAATTCGATTCCCAATTCTATCAAAATCCTATCCTGTCAGGTCTGATAATTTGATGCCACACGTTAAGAATTATTCAGAAAGTCATACGAAATTTGTATTTTTGTTGCGGTAATGTCAATAAGTAATTTATTTATAACAAAAACAAAATGGAAAAACTAAATTCGATTCCCAATTCTATCAAAATCCTATCCTGTCAGGTCTGACAATTTGATGCCACACGTTAAGAATTATTCAGAAAGTTTCACATTAGAAACCAGCTTGATTCTATGGTCACAGCCTACTAAAAAGTCATGCGCAACTATACCTTTTGCATAAATGAGAATGGAATTATACATTATCTGCTTCAGAAAATTGTCGAATTCTAGAATTATTTATTATTTCTAAATAACTTATTCACCGTCAAATTCAAATGAAATAATTTTTATTTATGCAAACCATAAAAAAGATTGCATTAATAATTTCTTAGTTATTTTTCATCTGACTCCAAAAAGAAAAAGAAGAAGTTCGCAATTTAGCACTTTTTTGTTGTTGTTGTCGTTTTGTACGCTTATCAATTACTTTGAAACTATTCGACTGATTCATGTGCCTTTTTTTTTTGTTTGTTTCATTGAAAGATTATTCTCTGCAATTGGTCAAGGACTGAATTTAAATTTCATGAAAATTGCCGCAGGGCTTTTTTTTAGAAATTTAATAACAATACAAATAAATAAATTAAAACAAATAAACTATTTAAAATATTTAATTTTTAGCGATTTTGATCAAATAAAGTAGCTCTATCTTCTTCTTCTTCTTCTTTTTTTGTTTGTTTGTTTGTTTGTTTGTTTGCTAGAATGTTGCAACCACAAAGTTTATAATAATTATTATTATTTATATAGCTATTATTCTCGAATAAAACAAGGGAAAACAAAAAATAATGATTTAATTATTAAAAACTTTCATGGCGAAACAATTGTTAAAAAATATAATAAATAATAATATAATTAAATTAAAAGTAAAAGCAAAAAGTATAATTAATGATAATAATAAAGTCTAAAAAAATGGAAAGAGTTTGAATTACTTCAAAACTTCTGCGGTACACTCGTTTAATTTGAAGAATCATATTTTTATGGTGGTGGGATTGTTACTCTAACACAGAATGGTTCAAAAGTCTGAATTTCATATAAATTAAAATAATTAATGTCTTTTTTTACCTTCATTGGTAAATTTTGTTTAAAAAGCTAACTTTTACAACTTCTTTCACAGTGTCTTGCCTTTACGGAAAAATAGAAAATACTATACAATCTATTTGTTTCTAAATAAAAATACCATAAATTTCATAAATATGTATCTATACTATAAAGGCGAAACGTATCTGTGCGTAACGCATACGTAATTTTGCCAATGCCAACACTTTCCCATGCAATTTCGGTTTTGCAATGTTCACTACAACAAATTTTTACACTTCTAACCATCGCACATTTTAAATTTTTATACTGTTGTATAGAATGAAAAATGCACTTTTAAGTGCAATTTGTTTGAAAACTCTATCTCAATTTATTGTTGAGATATTAATTTTTTTTATACTTTTTAGTACCAGTTTTGTAATTATGGCAACAGAATCACTCCATTTTCTCTTGAAATTGAAAAAAAAAAAAAAAAAAAAAGGAAAGAAAAGAAAAGAAATTAAAATGCGCAGCGCTTTTCCATGCAATTTCGGTTTTGCAAATTTCGATTTTGCAAATTTTACACTTCTAAGTATCGCACATTTTAAATTTTTACACATTGTATAGAGAAAAAATGTACTTTTAAATTCGTACTTTTTCCCCCAGCTCCACACTTAATTCGCAGAAAAAAGGAATTCGTATGGGTGCTTTTTAGATGTAAGAGATTAAAGTAAAATGTTACAGAACTACATACTATATGGCTATTAATGGCCGGACACTTTCAATTATAGACATTTTGTCGAATATAAAATAAAAACATATTTATAGGATTCTTCTGAAAATCCAGGATGACAAAGACGATGTTTGACCTCATATTTATGAATGCCCATTTCATAAGAAGGAAACTTAGGGAGCCGATAGGAAAAAAAAAAAAAAAAAAAAAAACAGAAAAACAGAAAAACTATAGTATTTGGGAACCCTCTTTACATTAAATTATACGAAACGATCTGTCGATGCAGAGTAGAAATATATGGATATTGTACAACATTTCTACTGATTTTCGCATAGAGAGTATAATAAGGAAAATATAGCATTTTTTTTAAGAGAAAAAAAAAAAAAAAAAAAAAAAACCGTGATAGATTCGGAGTTTTTAGACACTCCGCTCCCCTCACAGAAGAATAAGGGGAAAATAGCCAGTTCGTTCAGCTTTTACGTTCAGCTTTTTATGATATTTGGGGTATTTTTATATAAATTGATAATGTCCCGTTGTACAGTTTTATGAGGAAGATAATCATAGTTTATTTACTCCCCCTTCTGAAAAGCGGGAGATAAGCAAATTAACAGAAACTCATCTGATCTGTTATTTATAAACTTAGAAAACATTCTGACAATGTTATCTTCTAAAGTCGTGATAGATTTGAAGTTTAAAGACCTCCCCCCCCCCCACCAACATGCACAGAAGAACAAGGGAGACTGAATTTAAAATATATATATAGTACCCAGTGTTTATATTCTAATTCTCTATATCTTACAAAAATTGATCATTATGACAATGAGAGGTTTTGAGATACTTTTAAAGCCCTTTCTTCTTCCCTCCCTCAGCCTCGGCAGAGCAAGAACGTCAAAATTTCAAAAAATCATCTTATTCTAGTATTTATATTCTAAGATAAACCAAGTGTATTATTATTGGAATCATTTAAATATGATGTGATTTTAAATATGTTAGCTTTTTTATGGATGCGCTTTAGTCAAAGCGCTTTTTTCCGTTTTATTTATTTATTTTTTTTTAATTATTTTTTTATTTCTTTATTTTTTTAAACCACGAAAATACAAACGGAAGGGCCAGATAGCTTTGATTGTCTCTTTTTATAGTAATACAAGAGGACTATATGTATTTATCAATTTTTAACCCTTTCAGGGGCAAGGTATTTATGTTCAAAAAATGCTCAATTAATTTATTAACTCTGAAATTTACAAATTTATTTGAAAATAACTAAAAGCTCTTTTTCACATATATTATGAAATTTAAACTGTAATAAAAAAATTACTGGTACCACTTGGTATTTTGGGCATTAAAAGTAACAGTTAGCAGAGTGCAAACGGCGGAAGGATTGAAAGCCCTTGAAGAAATTTTAACACCAAAATCTTTTTCTCTGCTGTGTTGACAGAATTTTCATATCCAGACTTCATCCAATATTTCGTTATAGTAATATTCGGTTAATTATTTTACAGATTAAATTAAAGTAGTACTATTCGTAAATATTCGTTTTAGTTATAGTTAAAAACGAAGACCTTAATAGGAAACATAAATTACGTTAGATATCTCTTTATTATTTGTTAATATATTGTTTAACGATTCCTTATATGTTAATTTATAATTTTTTCTTATCATGAAATTTCTTTTTCTGTTTTTATTTAAATCGTTGAAATAATATTAACAATGATTCTTAAGGAAATCACTTATGCGTTATTTAAATATTTGAAAATTTAGCACTTTTTAAAATAATGTATTTTTGTATTACCATACATACTTATAGTAATTTTGCCTATAACAAACCTTCATTTTTAGATTATACCCTTCAAGAAACCAAATGCTATTTAAACATTCAATAAACATCCATCAAGTTTTCTAATTATTTTTTAAAAAGACCGCTCAATTACTACTAATATATGTTTTATTTAATGACACGCACTTCACAGAAAAAGATCATTTTTATCATTATAAATTACATCTTTTCAACGAACCTAAAGCATTACTTTCGATTCCGACAAGTAAACAGAAATAACCTTCTCTTAGGGAAGAAAATTCTCTTACCTTCTCACGAACGTGTAAATCATTAACACATGTTCCAAATGATAGCAGCATTTTCTGGTCACCTGCGGTGAAGGGTCATTAAGAAAGGGGGATGAAATCGCGTCAGTTCTCCCGTTGTAAAAGGATATTTTAGATTTCACTGTCCCGAAAGCTAAAGGTTAATATTTCGGCCAGCTGGGAAGCTACAAAAACATATATATATATATATATATATATATATATGTTAACATTTATAATTCTTTGTAGGATTCTTTTCATAAGTTGTTATGTCATTTATGTTACACCAATTTCCATCTTCCTTTGATTTGCTGTGCATTACAAAATAATGTACAGCATTTATTATGATCAAATATACATACATGTTACAGGCCAAACCCGATTTTAGGCCAAACTAGATTGGCCTAGTCCAAACTAGTCTATCCTAATGCCCATCGGATAGACTAGTTTTTCCTAGGCCAAACTAGTCTATCCTAATGCTCATAGGATAAACTAGTTTTTCCTAGGCCAAACTAATCTATCCGAACGCCCATCGGATAAACTAGTTTTTCCTAGGCCAAACTAGTATATCCGAACGCCCATCGGATAAACTAGATTTTCCTAGGCCAAACTAGTTTGGCCGGACGGTCATTAGGATAAACTAGTTTAGCCTGCTATTCATTGGTTTGAACTAGTTTATCCTAGGCCGAACTAGATTGTACTAGGCCAATTCAATTTGGCGTGATTTTATTGAATCAAAAGATCGCCACGGCGCCAACTTTCTAGTTTTGATCTAATTTATCCTAGGCCGATGCAATTTGACTAGCTTTTAGCTCACATACTATCCAAGCCTGAGAGCTAATGTGCTCGTAGATTCTGTGTGTGTGTATGTAACCATGTACGTATGTATGTATGTACGTACGTACGTTGGACTAATATATGGCGACTAATATAACGGACTAATGTGGAATTAATATAACACAAGCACCCAAGTGTTGGAATTTGGAATTTGGATGCGATTTAGTTCAAATCAGCCGGCTTCGCTATCGGGCCCCTTGTTTTATATAAAATCTCGAAACCGGCGTATATTGAAGCAAATGAACCTCGAAGAGAAAAAAACATGATGATAAATATTTAAGAAAAAAGATTCCGCATCGAAATACCACTATTTCCTAATAGTAATTTTTGTAAAAATGTTATATTTTTGTTGGATCAGTTTGAAACTTATAGTTTATGAAACTTACAGTTTTGAAACTGACAATTTATGGCATATTTGATATAAATTTATAAAAAAAAGTCACATTTCGGCGTGAAAGAGGGTGTGGATGCGAGCAAAATCGCGAAATATAATGGAAATTCTAGCTTTTAAAGCACCGCGACCTCAAGTAACATATCTACTATTAGGTAGTTTAACGGAGTTTCATTCAGATACAGTTTTGTTAATAATAGAGTGCACTCCTTGGTGTTGGAATGAGAAACTAATATAACGTGGCTCAGTTAAAACTTGCTGGCTTCGCCCGCTATCTGACTGGCCTAGGCAGCGGGGATATGGTTGGAAATTCGTTCGCTTCGAGGCTCTTTCGAAAAGGAGGATTACATTCGGCGGTGCGTACTCAGCACGCTTGCTACGATTTGAATTTCGTTCGCTTCGAAGTTCGTTCGAAAAGAAAGAGGGAATTCGGCAGTACGTGTGCAGCACACCTGCTATACGCTGTCGCAAGCTGTAGGGATGCGGCTGAAGAACTAATGCACGAAATTTAATAAAAATTTACATTCAGGTAGTCTTTGATCTAAATTGATACTGATTAGTTTTTGGAGTAAATCGTTCATCAAGTGGAGCTGCTGTTTTACATTTTTTATGATTTACGCATTAGCTTTATCTTAACTAATACACGAATTTCCATCAAACATCCGATTCATTTCGTTTATGAGATGAGTTGGTGTTGTTTCTATTTTGAAGTAAATCACTCAACATGGCTATGCTATGATGCATTTTTAACAATTTTTACAATAGCTGTATCTCAAGAACTAATGAACGGAATTTAATATAAATTTATATTCAGATAGTCCCTGATATAAATTGATCCTGATTACATTTTCATGTAAATCGTTCAAAAATCACTATTCGTCAATAGTGGCATTAAACGCGGAACATATTTTTATAAATTTATATCATGTGTCATAAACTATCTTAAAGTTTCCACTAGATCAACGTAGAATTTCCGTTATATTTCCTGATTTTCTTCGCCCTCCCCCCTCTTTCCCTTTCGTAATGGGACTTTTTTTACAATTTTTATCATGTGTTATAAACTATCACAAAGTTTCAAACAGTTCCAACAAGAATTTAACATTTTTACAAAAATTACTAATAGAAAATAGCAATATTTGACGCGCCATTTTTTTTCTTAAATATTTAACATCATGTTTTATTATGTTTCTAAAAGTTTCAAATAATTATAATATTTAATTATCAGCTAAAATCTTAAAAAATGCTGAGATGAAAAAAAAAAAAAAAAAAAAAAAAAATCTAGCGTCTTCTTACTCTACCCCCCGCCCCCCCCCATCCTAAATTTCAAGTGTCATGCTTTATTTAAGCTTTTTCTTATTTTTAAAAGGATTCGGATATTTAGTTTCTTAATATGAACAATTTCGCCTGAAGTGATGCGTGCAATAACCAATATCTGTTACGAATTAAAAATCTTTTCATAAAACCGAAAGTCTCTATCCGATTGAAAAAAAATTCCTTCTACGTTTATATCTCAGAACCCCACAAATTAATCAGGTAAACGCCTTATCAGAAGGAACATACATCCAAAATTTGAAACAAATCGGTTAATTCTCTGTGAAAAACCTATTTACATATATTAATGGGGGGGGGGTGCGGATTAGCCTTTTGTTCTCCTCCCCTTATTCTTATTCAATGAACCCCTGAAACTAATCAGGAAAGTTCATTATCAGGATAAATCTATGTCCAAAATTTGAAGCAAATTGGATATTTCTATCAGGAGTTATCGCATTACGTACACACGTACGTACATACGTACGTACATACGGCCATACGTACGTAAATTGTTACATACACATACACAGAATCTGCGAGCACATTAGCTCTCAGGCTTTGATAGTCTGTGAGCTAAATGCGCGTCAAACTGCATCGGCCTAGGATAAAATAGATCAAAATTAGAAAGTTGGCGTCCTGGCGGTCTTTAGATTAAAAAATATCACGCCAAATTGAATTGGCCTAGGACAATCTAGTTCGGCCTAGGATAAACTAGTTCAAACCAATGAGTAGCAGGCTAAACTAGTTTATCCTAATGACCGTTCGGCCAAACTAGTTTGGCCTAGGAAAATCTAGTTTATCCGATGGGCGTTCGGATAGACTAGTTTGGCCTAGGAAAAACTAGTTTATCCGATGGGCTTTCGGATAGACTAGTTTGGCCTAGGAAAAACTAGTTTATCCGATAGGTATTAGGATAGACTAGTTTGGCCTAGGAAAAACTAGTTTATCCGATGGGCGTTAGGATAGACTAGTTTGGCCTAGGCTACTCTAGTTTGGCCTAAAATCGGGTTTGGCCTGTAACATATATATATATTGGTTAAAATATATTCAATATATATAATAAATAATATAAATATAATTTGCTTCACTAATTTATAATAGCTTAACCTTTTTTAAACATACAGCTTTAAAAGTAATATAAATTCTTGTCTTTTTTTTTTTTCAAAGAACTAATAATAATATGTATCCTGTTTTTTTAGTTGCACAGTACATACTTAAACACGAGCATTTTGACCTCATTAATGTAATTTGGAAACCATATTCTTCCAAATTAATTTGAAATTAGGCACTATATTTATTTATTTATGTTATTTTTTATTTTATTATATTTTTTTCTTTTTTGATTGGAAAAATGAGTAAACTCAGTTAAATAAAAATGGAATTTCCATTGCACTTTCTGTAATTACTACTAAATGAAATTAATAAGTACAATTTTCAAAAATTTTCGTCAGTTTATAGGGTTTTTTTCTTTTTTTACCGCGTATGTATCTATCCTATAAAGATTTATGATATAGACAAAATCTTCAGTGATAAAAGCATATCAATATTTTTAATATTTGTTCAATATTATATAGTTATTCATAAAAGTACAAATAAATAAAATTCCATTCATTGACTGTTTTTATCGGTAGTCAGGGTGTGTGCTTATAAATAAGTGAAGCGCTTCTGTAATTGTTTCCTATTCTCGATCAATTACTATCGATGCTATTTTTAACTCGATTATTAAAAAATAACTAAATAAAGGTTTGGCACAAAAAAGTAAACCTTTATTACAAATAATGGTGCTCGTGTAACGATTCGTTTAAAAAAGAGCAGTAATAAAACATGGAATGATCAAGATAATGTACGTAAGAATATATTTTATTAAAATTTTCATTGCGATTTAAATTTATTAATGTCGAATATTTGTTTTGACAATCTTTTTTATTATTACTGGAACGTATTTTTACCTATACTTGGCAACGCACTTTTGTACGACACGACATACTTGCTATTTTTGATTTTACAAAATAAAATTTCGCAATAATTAAAAATACATATTTTACTTAAAATAACTGTTTTATTTTACTTTCTAAACTTTCCAGTGAATAGTTTTAACTTTTCCGTACCCAGATTTAGAATTTTTTATGTTTTATTTATTTCCGATTTCTTCTATTAACAAAGTTCTATTTTGTATGTAGAAATTTTATTCTGCGCTATGAAAATACAATATATATTCTTTACTTTATTTTGTAATTTGCCTCACGACTTTATATATAATGGTTATTTTGAGCCTCGGAAATAAACAAGTTTGATATATCTGGTATAAACCAACGGTAATTATATCCATACGAGGTTCTACAGTACTTTGTAGTACACCACAGTAATATATACCGATTTCTAGTAAAATTTAAATAGTGTAATTTCATTAAAATTCACCGAAAGAATCCCATCTCCTAGATTGTACTGCAATCTAATTATTTTGAGTATCCCTGTACACGAACAATAAACATTTCATTTTCAATACCAAATGTTCCTGAACCCCAATAACACAATCAGCTTTGTGGCAACTTGTTGTATAGTTAGAGTATGGATAGACGTTAGACGGTCAAACCGAATAAATAAAATGTTTTGATACTCTTTTGAAACGTATGAAAATCAATATTTCCTTATTTTAAGCTAATAAATGGAGAATATAACTTAAAAATAGAATACAGACTTCTCTTTTATAGTAACAACTCTATGTAACAAAAGATTGCTCTTCCTTTCACAAAGATTTCTAACATTTGAAAGTAAATCATTCTGTATTGATGGCAGCATTAGTCTCGTTTGAAAATTATAATGCGTCAAAGAATTGTTATCGCTAGCAAATGTTTATTTAAAGTGTTTTCAAAATTGCATTTGGAATGGGGATATAATTAGAACATCAGAAAATAGTGGAAACAGATTTTTCATTAACGAAAATGCTGCAAACTTAAGCAAATACAAAATAAATCACAGTATTATGAATTTTAAACACACATGCTTTGTTTATACGAAAATCTAACTATTATCATTTGCAGGAATATAGTTACATTTTCGACAATATTATAACTTTATTTACTTTCGACTATAATGATTCAAATAATTTAGTTCATAGATTTTAATATCAAATAACAAATTTTTAATTTCAGGTATAAGCTAAGTTGTTCCTAAAAATTTTATATAGAAATTGGTGTTTTCTTTCGAAAACTAAAATTGAAGTTGATAAAGGTGGAAGCTGTTACTTTAAAAATCATTTAATCATGCTTTCAAAAGAGCTGTAATGAAAAAATGAATGCATTTTTTTTTTAAATGTAAGCATTCGACGCATTTGAACTTTACAATCTGAAGGAGAATTCTAAACCCTGGGAAATGTCTAACGAAAGTTCTTTTAGAATTAAATCGTTAAAAGGCTCAAATTTTCGTTTATACAGACTGATGTTTAATATTTTAATTCACTGGCTTCCAAAAGTACAGCCAGTTTTTTGCGTCTAATTTGCAATTAAATGAATATAGAAAAAACACATTTGAAGCAAATATGCGCTAACTGTTATTTATTAAATGCGAGTTTGAAATTTTCTTAAATTAAACGTATAAATTAAATTACAACAAAAAAGCACTCATAGTGGAAAATTCCATTCTTGAATAAATCGGTACATTGCAGTATTATAAAGTAAAATATGACAGAAATATTAAAAAAAACTGGTTCTTATACGGCATATGTCCACGCCTGACTTGAATGCATTGGCGGCATCGACTTTCCAGGCTCTCAATTAAATTGTCAGATTCCGAAATAGGCGCTTACTAGACATGGAGCAAACTTTGTTCCAGCTCGTTTAATGACCTTGGAGGAAGACTTAAAGCCACAAATTGTCTTTCAAAATAGTCCAAAAGATGTTCTATTGGATAAAAATGAAGATAGTGAGCTGGCCTTTCCTTTTTTTCCAAACCGTGATCCTCAAGATAATCTTCAACAACTGCAGCTCGGTGTGGCCTCGCATTATCATCCATTATAATGAAAACATTGCCAATATTACTGACATATGGGCACACAAATGAATCAAGCTGTCATCCCGATATATTGCACCAGTCAGATTCCTCCATGGAACACATGCAGGTCAGCGTGATCTCCGAGTTAGATCCCTGCCCGAACCATGATTCCACCGTTTTTGTAACAGTGTGTTTTGACAGTGTTTGACTGATGGTATCGAGTGTATTGTTCTTTCCAGAACAGAAGGAGTTCTTGAATCGCTATTCAGTGTGTATCTGGACTCGTTGTGAAGAGTACAGAAAACCACTGTTGTCTGGTTCAGGAAACGTGTTCTCTTTCCCAACATAAGCAGGCCCTTCTCTGTTGTCTGTTCAGGAGGACACACACAATTGGTCGCCTTGCATTGAGATCTGCATTGTGAAAACGTCTTCGCAACGTAATAGCGGAGATTTTTCTCCCTGATGCTGCAAAGTGGTCTGCAATGAGTTGCGCACACTAGTGCATCTTCTCCTTTGAGCCGAAAGAGCTAAAAACTGGTCTTCTGCAGATGTTGTAACATGTGGGTGGCCTGAAACATATATTTTGGACACAAAAATCTTCTAATTCATACTGATCCCAGAGTTGTTAGACTACACTCTGAGATACTTTGAGCCGTCTAGCAGTATCGGCCTGTGACAACCCCATTTCCATCCATCCTACCACCCACCACCGCAATGATTCGGGAAAACGACTTTTTCTAGACATTTCTAGACTCTACTGGTTTTGGTGGACAAAACAGATGACAATAGTTCAAGTACAACAAAACTTACACGCGAAATAACGAAAACATCGTAAGTGCATATTTTTCTCTCATTCACAAATACCTATTCTTTTCTATAAAATAAAAGTAGTAGTTGTAATTTTTGATTAAGTTTTTTAAAGCTTATAATTGTCAGTTATATAAATTATGAAGTTTAATATGACAGCGATTTTTTTCCTGGCGAGCTTCGAAAAACATGTTGCACCTTGACTTTTGGTGGTCAGTGCATATTTAAAATTTACATGCATTAAATCCCTAATATTTTAATCAGTCCCTGAAAAAAAAATGTAAGAATGAATAATCCTTTTATAGAAACTACTGTTAAGTTAGAAGAAATTAAACCTTCTTTTGGAAACAGCTAAAAATAAATAATTTTGTGTTAATGACAGCAATTGCCTTTCCTAAAAGTTACAATGTGGAAGAATTAACACTGCTTGAAAAAATTTATTGAAAGTTCTTTCAAAATTCCATCAGAAATTTTCCATTTATGATAAAGATGTAATTAGAATATCAGAAATGAGTCGAAACAGAGATTTCATTAGCGAAAAGTTTTAAAATTTTAATAAATTAAAACCGTTAAGTATCTTGTGAATTTCATTCATCATAAATTTTCATTTGTTTGCTTTATTCAATGGACATTTCTATTGTTCATAATAAGATAGATATTTAAAAGCATTTATAATTACTATCCTATTATTATGATTTAAATATTTTAGGAAATTTATTTTTATCTCTTTTCATCTGGTGTACTGTTAATAGTACATGTCTTTTCATCGATTATTTTTTTATCTTAAAAAATACTCAGTTACTTTCGACATATAGAAATGACAGTATTTGACTATCCCTTTCTTATTATGACTTCATATATATTTTGACACTTATTAATAATATTAATGAAAGTTTGTGTAATTTTCTTTACAGATTTGGCGATTCCTTTATCTTATACAGATATTTTATTCTTTAAATTTAAAATTATATAGGTTTCTTTTTTCAACCATGTATGTGTGATAAAAAACAAAAATCATTAGAAAATTTTAATAACCTCTCAAATCAGTTGTAATACTTCAGTTTCTAAAATAAAAAAGTATGAATCACAGCGCATGCGAAAACCCTAAAGAGCGTTGGAACCGTACGTGTATCGCAAGAAACGGACATGTTATGCACGCACAAAAAACCGTTCTGGGAGTTCTCCCCCCATAGAAAAAATTCGATTGGGGCTCAAGGAGGAAATTTGTATATGACACAAAGTCAGTACACTAATCTCTGATTACGATACAGATCGGAGAAACTAAAACTTTTATTCTGATTACACATTTTCCACATGGGTGCCATCACAGGCAATTACACATTGCATGGTGATGGCACCCATGTGGAAAATGTGTAATCAAAATAAAAGTTTTATGTTCTCCGATCTGTATTGTAATCAAAGATTAGTGTACTGACTCTGTGTCATAACAAATTTCCTCCTTGCGCCCCAATCGAGTTTTTTCTACGGGGCGGGGGAGGACTCCCAGAACGGTTTTTTTGTGCGTGCATAACGTGTCCGTTTCTTGCGATACACGTACGGTTTCAACGCTCTTTAGGGTTTTCGCATGCGCTGAGCATTTTGCGATAAAAAAATGGGTGTTGCCATTGGAAATTTTCGAGTTTCTGTCACTATAACCGTAACTGTGAGCGCGATTTTGTTGCCATTCACAGAATCTCGAGTTCATACCTCTGAATAACTATATCTGAAATTTCACCTCGATCGGTTGAGCGGACTGGCTGCTAGAGCTCCATTTGTTGGCAAAGTTTTTTTATGACCACCCTGTATGTACCAAATTTTAAGCCTTTATTTGTTAAGAAGACAGACGAACGGCAATTTTCTTTATAAAATACGTTTTTCAGTGTCTGGAACGTGTAAATCCGTCATTTTTTTCCGATTCTCAAAACGATTGTAAAACTTACCCTGTACTACGTATGATGAGTAAGTAACAAAGGAAATTATTCAATTTATTGGTATGTTTTCATGTGTTTATTAGGGCATATCACATGAAGGGGATTGGTTCGAATGGTATTTCGTTTTTGATAACATTCTTTTGCTGAAAAAATCTGATTCTTGTTGCGCTATAAATTTCAAAATTATCCGAAAATGTTATGCTCGTCCACTTGTCAAATTTCTTTTTTTTTCACTATTTTTTAAATTATTATTATTACTTTCTCACTGTAAGCTCAATAACTTGTTGTTAATGCTGTTAAATCAATTGATTGAACGACATTGATTTACTTGCTGTTAAATCAGTGCCATTGGTAAAGAATACCTTGAAGTAGTTAATTTTTTTTTAATCTTTTTTTCTTTTTCTTTCTTTCTTTCTTTTTTTTAGTTAGTTATTATAATCTTAAAATAATTTTTAAACATTTCTCGAAATTTTCAAAGTGAAAACATTTATTATGTTTGCTCTGAAATATTTAAGAAGTAATACATAATTACAGACAGTTTTATTAATCAATTAAAAAGCAAACAGTTTTAAAACAAACTATTTCAATCTTTAAAATTAATATAAAATTTTTCAAACTTCAGTGTTAGTAATTAAAAAAAGATAATTTACAACGGATGACATAAAATTAACATAAAACTGAGAGCATTTGTCACAAACATTTAAAAATATATGTGAATGTTCGAATTATATTAAAATGCTATATTTAGCTGGAACTGAAAAATCTTCAACCACAGTCAAGGCCAACTTAAATCCAGAAGAATATGTCACGTTAATCTGAATCAACCATCCACCTCCATTTTTAATTCTTTGTGACACAGGCTTTCAGCTGTATGCTCAGCTTAAGTCATCTCATTTGCGTTATTGAATGAAAGAATTTTAAAAAGTTCGAAATGTTTAATGTTAATTTTAAATACTTTTATTGTGTTTTTTTAAACTGATTAATAAAATTATCTGAATTTAAATACGTATTTTTTTCTTTTTTAATGTGAAGATTGTTATAAAATAACTATACATAAAAACAAACTCATCTTATTTTAGGTAAAAGATTTAATAAGTGAATTTAAGTATTTTTATTTTTTTAAAGACATTACTTTCTTTATTTGAAAATAACGATGTAACATAGAATTTAATCACATATAAATGCATATGAAATAAGTTTTTTAAATTAAGAATTTAATTTTTTGTTTAAAAATGGTGTCCGCATCTTGATGATTAGAAAATGATTTAAAAGGGTTTTTTTGAAGAAAATTAAACTTTCAATATTACAATAGAATTCGCTATCATACATCTTATTAATTCAAAACACAAATTTTGTTCGGTACTACAGCAACACAGTTTCAGTTTCGGTAAGGGGACAGTAGCCCTTTATTTGAGAAAAATCGTCGAAAAAAAGGTCTATATCTGTAGTATAATAGTAACAAAACCGTGTTTAATTATTAACATATCACTTATGAAGGTTTTAAGAAGTAAATAATAATAGTAAGTTTATTTACATACTTTAAATCTGTTTTTCTCAAAACTAATTTTTCAGTGTTTTTAGATTTTTAGAATGCTTGAATCGTAATTTTTCATTAATATTTATGAAATTGATAAGGAAATATCCTGATATTGTTTAGAAGGAAATTGTGTAAGATTTTTAAAATTCGTCTTTATGAAGATAGTTAAATTTGATATTTTACTTATTAAAAAGCAAAATCTTGATGAAAATTGGTTTTAAAGTTTAGAAAAAAAACTTGTAAAAAACTATTCAAAAGATTAAAAATCTTACGCAAATTTGTTTATAATAGAGTTTTAAGTAATAAAAATGCAAAAGCAAGAAAGTACCATAAAAGTTAAAATACGAAAAGCGAATTTTAAATTTCGTTTAAAAACTTAATTTTTTTATTTAAAAATTTTAATAAGATTGGAATTTTTTTAAAGGTGAGTTCTATATGCTTTTGGTGAAATGTTAACAGGCACTAAATTTCTTATTGATATGATGAAAAAAAAATTATTATCCACCACCCCTTTAAGATAAAATATAATTTTAGATTAGCTGCTAGATTTTTACGAGGCAATTGAAAATAGATAATTAAATTTTCTAATATAACATTGAAATAAATTAGCTTCCGTTTATCTATTCTGAAAAATTCAGTAGAAGATTTTTTTAAAATCTGTGATTAAATTTGCTCATTTTGAATATAAAATTAGCCTTTCTGGAAAAAGTATGTTTTTGTTAAAGTTTTTAAATGAAACTCGAGTAATAAATATTTATTTTTTAAAACAAGAACTGTACATAAGATGAAATTCATCTTAATTTCCAAGAGAATTTTATTATATTTATGCAAATCTTTGTATTTTAATCTCTTTAAATGCTTTATTTAGAAATTGCACTTGAGACAGAATTGTAATTCCTAGAACTTTTTATAGAAAGTGCTTTTCAAATTATGTTAGAAGTTTTACTTTTAAAAAGGAAACGCAGTTTCAAAGTTTAGAAATGATTTAAAATATTTTTAATAAATGCAATTTAGTTTTAAAATTTAATTTTACATAGTCTACCATAAATTTCATTTGTTAAAGAGACAATTATTATTCTCAAACAATAATTGCACGACATAAAAACACAGAAAACACTGTCAGATAATTAATAATTAAAGAATACATTTTGTTAAATTCACTATTTTGTCATCGTAACTTTTACAAAGTGTATTATTTTAATAATTTTGCGATTTATGTTTGTATATCTATAAATCTGATTAAAGCTTGCAGTAAGATGAGATTTTTTTAAATCTCACCCTATGGGTGGGCATATGAAGCGAAGGTGAAAAATTCAGGAACATCTTGTTACATCTGCGTGGCCGTTTATGTAGAAATGTAAAATTCTAGAAAATAAATCTACTAAAAAATAAACATGTATTTCAACTATTTTAGAAATTCCCACTAACTAAGGTGGTTAAAAAGGGGAGAGTCGATAATCTTAGAACATTTGGTACATCTCAACAGTCCTTTTAAAGGAGTGAAATGGATAAAAATTAATCCAATAAAAAATAAACACATGTCTCAGCGATTTTAAAATTTTCGCCTCCAAGATGGTTAAATTTCGGTTGAAAAGTTTCCAAGATTTTTTTTTTCATCCATTATGCGACATATCATCGGAAAACTCTTGGACCAATCTTTCAAATTATAAACCTTTTTTTTGACTCTCCAATTCGGGCCCCTGGAGGCAACTTTCGAATTTTTTTGAAATCTCAGCGTTTTATCATTTTAGATTGTTTCTTTTTTCTCTTTTTTTCTTTACGGGATCCTCCGATAAATATTATTTATAATGTATCAGAAAATCAAAGAGAGGGGAAGAGTCTATTGCGGGGGGCGTGATTGTTGGAAGTATAGGGATAATTTTCAAAATTTGGCCTACATCCCTCATGGGATATATCATTAGAAAACTTTCTGACAACTGTTTAATATTATACACCACCTACGTTTTACCCCCACTTTGCCACCTGTACGCAAAAGGCGGTAGAATATTAATAGTGCTCGTTGGGTTCTTCCATATTTAGAAAAGAAATGATTTTATAACGTTCAAAGGTATTAACAATAACTTTGTATTTTCATAAAACTAAGAAAAGAGACATAAAAAATAAGATAACATATGTAGAGTACCGAAAAAGTAAACTTTTGTTTGATTAAAAATGAGAACGGTATCATGTGACAAACCTCTCTTCCCCCTAGAGATATCTTTTGATATCAAGCGCCAGACTCCCACACACAGGCTCCCTAAAGTAATACGTTACATATATACACAGTACAACCCCATAGTCTTCTCGTATTTGAAAGTCATAGTACGCAAGTTGTTTCCTCTTTTATTTGTCATTTCTTTGTAGTATTACGAGAGAAGGATACATAGTCCAAAATAACAGAAAAATTACTAACACCCATTAACAAACCCATAGAGAAATGGGATATATGGATGTATTTTCTTCTTTTGGAGTACTGCGGATGCTGCCCGAATGAAAAAGTCTTGAATCAATCAATCCATTGATAGAACGTATTTCTGCAGTGCATTAAGGGAGGGTTACGAATATTTCAGCAAGTTGCTAGAATTATTTTTAGTAACTCAAAAAGCATATCTTCGATTTCTTAAAAGTCCATAATTCGAGCATTAATCTGTAAATTTTTGGTTGGTGTAAGTAAAAAAAATAATCCATAATGCATTTTTTAAAAATATTTATGTTTATTTTTCTGTGTTAAAATTTAAATAAAAATAAAAATAAAATGTATAATTTGAACTAATATGTTCTTCAATTACTCTCATTGGTTCCATTTCTATAACTATTGTACATTTTGAGAAAAACGTGCTTGCAAAATAATAGCGCTGGTGCATACTTTCACGACTATCTTAAAGACAGTTCCATGTATGGGGCTAGAAATACTTTATAATGTATTATTATGGTGTACCCCTTATTACAACACACTTTATTTTAAACATCGCTTGTAGGGGTCATTTCATTATTTTTATATAGCTGAACCTTTTATAAAATATGTGGACTAAAATTTTTCATTTTTACACACCCAAATAGTCAAAAAACCTTTCAAATACATTTTTTTGCAGACTACGATTCAGTGTTAGTGATTATCTGTCGTTAAAAAATGTAGTTACTAAACCGAAATATTTCTTAATTTATCACTATAGAATAAAAGTCGATTACGAGAGATTAATCCGTTTTTTCTTAAAACAAGGTAAATATTTCAGCAGTTTCTTACAGGTAAAATTGTCTTCAGAAATTAAAACTCCCTTTATAAATAAATAAATAAAACAGTGTTTAATGTATTAACGGAAAACAAATTAATTGGACTGATATCAGTAACATTTTAAAGTGATGAATGCGCAATAGATTTAGTATGGAAAATTCCTTTTATCTACGATTGTACCGGAAAAAAATTAACTAAATAAAAAGAATAATATAAATCATATGTAAATAAATTGATAACTTAGAAAACCACGAAAAGCCACATTATCTTTCGAATGCGTTTTTTCGGTGCGTTCTTAGCTATGTAAATTCGTAGCACCTATAGTCGTCGTTTTGTATTTCCGTCTGCATATAACAGAGCAAAAACTACCCACTCGAATTACCTGAAATTTAAAGCGTATAATTATGTATAATTTTGACGAGTCATTTCAAATTTTATGTAAATCGGATACATAGTTAAATTACAGGGGCAATCAAAATTATTCCATTACATTACGGTCAATGGGAAAAAATTGTTGCAAGTGTATTTTAATGGTGTTACACTCTTTCGAACATAATAAAATTGATATGCATCTATGAAGTACATACTGAAATATACATTCTGTACAATCTGTGGTACAAAGAATATTTCTTATTAATATTCAGGGCTATACAAAAGTATTCCATTACATAATGATTTAGAGGAAAACATTGCTTGAGGCGCGTTTTAACAATATTAAACTATTTTTGATTTTATGAAATTAATATACATTGCTGAGGATTACTACAAGTTTATTCCTGTACAGGGTGATTCAAAATACGTGGACAAATTGATATGACAAATAAGGCATACGACAAGGATAAAAAATCACATTGGAACATAGGGCCGCAAACCCCTTGCTGAGTCACAAATACAGGGTGTTTCATCCTAACTCAATTTGGATTGACGATAATAAATTTCAGAAAAATGAAGTAAATTATAATAAAACATTTAATAGACATTCTCACCTTTGCTTTAAATGTGATAACACCAATTAAAAGTGGTAGAAGTTTGCTTTATGCGCACCAGCAAAACGCACTTGGCACCTCACATTTTGGACTGAGATAATCAGTTTATAGGGTATCATCGATTGCTTGAGCAATATGTTTTTCCAGATCTTTTCGTAACGTTATCACATTTCACACAAAATTAGGTACATATCGTTCCATTTTCATTACGATGTTATTATTTTCCTGGAAATTATTACTTTCAAACCGGGTGTAGCTAGAATGAAACACCCTGTATTTGTGACTCAATAGGTAGTTTGCGACCCTATGCTCCTATGTGATTTTTTATCCTTGTCGTATGCCTGATTTGTCATATCAATTTGTCCACGTTATTTTGAATCACCCTGTATAATAGATAGCAGACAGTATTTACAAGGATTACAAAATACTCGGTTACTCTGCTGTATCCGAATTATTGTATACTATTGCATCAAAATCTGAATATTTGTACAACTTTCTTATATTACGAACGCAGCCCATTTGGTACGCTTGACGTGTAATTTCCAAATTGTTTTATTTGTTACATACAAATATATTTTTAAATGTAAGCCAAATATGTTGGCAAACAGCATATACCTTATTTTACCAAAAGTAACTCCCCCCCCCCATATATTTTCCAAATTATATAAATCCTGATAAATTTATAAGTTACCCCATCCTCCCAATTTATCTCGCGATTTCACAAAAATTACAATTAAAAGTATACGTTAAAATTATTGGAATTTTCTACCTGCTTTAAATGGTAGCTTATCTTCGGTATTTTACTGTAGTTATAGTTTACAGGCGTCGTGTTTAAATTTCTCATTTAACTCAAACTAATATTTGTGAATGACTATACTAAAATACAAGTACAATCCAGTATACAGAATCGGAAAAAAATGCGATCAAATACGATAGTGAATATGATTATGTGCTTTAATGATTTCATCTCAGGGTTTAAAGATTTTAAGTACTACTATTTTCAAATAGTAATTTTTATATGCAGTGATATCATAATTATTATTTAATAAAGTAAATATTATATCCGGAATCAGTGGTATTTTAAATATATGCAATATTTGACAAATATAGATTTAAAAGCAATCTTTATCTCTTAATTATTCAGGCTTGTATATTTTGTGCATCATTGGAATTTATCGCAAGCTTTCATGTGTCTGTTAAAAATATTCATAAATATTTTCAAATTATTTAAGTTTTTTTTATGTAATACTGTACTATTCGGTAAATAAATTTGACTTAACATTAATCTTATAAAACAACAATTCATTTTCTTTATAAATTTAGTTAAACATTGTTACTAAATACACCGCTAATGAAATTTTGCTGTTTGAAAATGAGTAATTAAAAATTAATTTGCATAATTTCTATTTTAAAATACGTAATATAAATAGAACTAATTTCTGCTTTTTTATTATTTATGGGGCACTAAGTCGTATTGGCTGGAAAAACAATGAATGTACATGGATTTTTAAAACGTTTTATCATTTTATTTCTTATGAAACTAAATGAGTTTTAACCAAATCTATTAACGTTTCAAGAACTCCAATTAGCTCTAAAATGATCTCAAGTTAACTAGCATTCGCATATAATATAGTTTTAATCATTGTCTTGGACTTGTGTAGTTAGTTGTTTTAAATCAATGATTTGAATAAATTAAGTTTATCTTTATCAATAAATTAGTATGGTTAACACGTATATTCTACGAACATTACAGATTATGCAATATGCATCCCTTATTTCCGAAATAGAAACAAATTGCATAATTTTTGCACTAAAATTTCTTTAAATAATGAAATGCTATTTCATACAAATCTAACCGTTCATGTCTGAAAGTGAATACTAAATAATGTTCTAGTCGTAAAGCAAGTTTCAAATTTGTTTTAGCAATTTGAAATTTATTAATTTTTCATTCATCCTCCCATCCTCTTCCATTGTTACACTTTTTTCGTTTTCATCTGTTTGAAGACCCAGAACATACAAATTATTATTTTTTCTCGACGAAAGAAAAACTTCATTTAAAAACTGCTTAAGCTGATAACCATTACATTTGTATTAAATATTTATTTATTAAAATAGTAAGAAATGTTAAAAGATAGTTAGCTATTTTGGTATTTAAAATATTTTTCCAAAAACAATTGTATATGAATGAATAATTTAGAAAATTCGTGCAATTTCTGCAGTTTCTACTTTTGCAAAAAACTAAATGTCTTGAAAACATGTATGTTATTTATTTATTAAAAAAT
Source organism: Maratus speculifer (assembly GCA_964019185.1). Classification (NCBI taxonomy): domain Eukaryota; kingdom Metazoa; phylum Arthropoda; class Arachnida; order Araneae; family Salticidae; genus Maratus; species Maratus speculifer. The sequence continues at coordinate 269,797,221 of OZ025289.1, read as the reverse complement.
TAGAAATTTTTAAAGATACTCATTCATTTTGGAATTTCAATTTTTTATCCAATTAATAAAAACATGCATATGAATGAATTATGCTGAGTTGATATGCTTATTTCAGATTTTGCAAAAGATGAAACATCTCGAAAACATGCAAGTGAAAGGAGTATTTGCATGCAGTTACGAATATTATTATTATATATTTTTTCTCATGGGATTTTTTATGTAAATATTAAAATTATAGTAATTGATGAACGCGAAGATGAAATGACTTAAGAATTTAAAGTTTCAATTTTGTTTTCGATATTTCTTTTTTTTTTTACATGCAAAAATAAGAAATATCCTATGTTTTTGTTTTTCTCATAGGATATATTTATTCTTACGATTAGATGAGAACGCAAAATTCTCCGGAGCGGATGAAAGATGAGGTCATGCTAGACATTCTTCTCAGGTAGAAAGAAGGGTGTCGAAATAAGAAAGCATGCATGGAAAATTGCCAGAGCGCATCTTAAACACGTGATTTTTTTCATTTTTTTTTCTTTTACAAGTATACAAATAAATTTTCTTACTTCATGTTTAGTAAGCAAGTAAAGTACATTTATCTGTCTCTTATCGACATATCTGCATCAATATTATTTTAATTAATGAAATAATATTATCTGAACAACATGATCATTTTTAGATAGAAATATTGCAATTTAAAAGTAACATTTTTTAGTTTTTTGAAAATTAATCATGTATACAGCCTAGGAGTTACGTGCAACCCTCGAATATTATTAGTTGGTATTATTATCTTGTGTCTTAGGTAATCTGAATCTTTTACCTGTCGAGATATACCCGTACTGGAGCTGATGCATCTTAACCCGAAAGCGATTTGACCTATGTATTTGAAACAATTAATTTCAACGGATAGGCTGTATTCGAGCCCTGCAAGATGCTGTGTAGATGCTGTGCCCTGAAATGTAGACTACTAGTCCCTGAAATTCAATTAATGGTGAAAATTTAAGATGAAAATTTCTACTTTCATTTACTAAGACATCATATAGGCGGTGAATGGAGCGAAAGGTGGATGGTTTAGAAAAAATGGCATCACAAAGCCTAGATAAAACATTTGTTTAATTTGTCCTTATCTAAAATTGCACACAAAATGCAAATTGAAGATTAATTTGACAAACCTCTGGCAGGACAGGTGAACGTATAGTTATATTTCGAATCAATTCCTCGCACAAATTTCTACATTATTTTTTATTTTCAATAGATAAATGTATATTTTCTTATTCGATCGCGGATCATTCAAACAACTTTCATAAATTAAGAAAATGCAATTCGTCCTTCTACATCTGTGGAATTATCAAGATATAGAATTATGAACATCACTCTAGTGCATTCTCTAGAGCAGAATAACGATATACTTTCCAGTAAAACACTACAGAAATATGACTCAGAATAGCTATCTAAGATATTTATCTGTTATAAAAACGTAGCTTAATATGAATAGTTATAAGCTGCATGAAATTTCTGCACCTAAATTAAATCTTTTTTAAAGACAATCTCTTATGCAATGTTCCAGACAGATCTTTCTCCGTTGAGAACGATCATTAACTAGTAGATCATTATTTCTCCTGCTAAATATTTTTTGTCAAAAAACCTCGTTAAATTTATTTTCAATTAATTCAAACTTTCTTATAAAATTTAAAATTATCTTATTTTTTTATTTGGTCAAAAGGAAAATAAACAAGAAAAAATGTGTAATAATTAATACTTAACCAATAATTGTCTAAACAACTGCGAAAGAAAAAACAGACTATGAAATCACAAACGATAAGTTTTATGTGAAAATAAGATATAATAATAAGATAAATGGATATTGTTTCTTATTAGAAAGAATAACATTTAGTAGAACAAATTTACTAGTAACAAAAAGCTGTTTATTGAATAAAGGGGTGCTCTGCTCTCATCTCGGAATATATTAATACATTAAATAATGAAAACAGAAAAAAAAATAATCTACATTTTTAATTATATTATGGTGCTATTATATATGCAGGAAGATGTGAACTTATATTTATGCATACTTATTCATCAGTAATCGAATATGCAATTTTTCAGCTGAACAATTTCGATCTGAAAGCGATCCGCAAGTGTCTAGACTCATATCACGCGCAAAACGGTTAGTCAATCAGACTATTAAAGAAAAGAGTTTAAAATCAACTCCATTCAACACGAAACGTGTGTCTAATAGATAATATTAAATACAATGCAAATTGGTTTATCTGGCGAGATGAAAAATTTTAGGTTCGATTCAGACAGTTCCCGTAAAATAACCTAGTTTTTCTTACAAATAATGTGTGCACCTTTTATTATACGGCATTGATTTAAATTATAATTCAGTTCTTCGTACACTTCGGTTATCAAGTCTTTAGGAAGAAATAGCATTCTGCGTCTCATCTCTGGCAGATCATTAAGTAAAAGATGAACATAGATATGATTTTTTATAAAGCCCCAAAGGCAAAAATCACATTGAGTTATATCCCGTAAGTACTCTTTTATATTTTTAACGCTTATCTATAACTATGTGAATTTCTCTTTATTTGTGAGCTTCAACTAACATTCTACAACTCTCACAGTTAATATTATTAAATTTATAACATCCTTTCATAGACACCTTGTACTTCGCATAGTTCATACTAGAGATATTGACAGAAAAATAGTTTCCTTAATAAATAGTTTAGAACCTATAGCTACAGAGAGAATTATAAAATTATTATACTTTAATGGACTTTTTAAAATAGTATTTATAAACAAAATCTAAAACTAAATTAAATTGTAGCCAAAAATACTTTGTAAAGGAAATTTGACGTAAAATATACATAATATTAAAGGGTTTGTAACAAAATATATTAAGTTTCATAAAATGTTTCAATTCCTGTAATGACTATATCAAGCTTAGTTGAAATTAGTTTGCTAAACCCAGAATTCAATTTGTAAATTTTAGCATCATTTTATTAAGAAAGATTCTAAGCAAGTTGCGCATTTATTCCCCCAGGTTAGCGCAACACATATTAATCTCGATCACAATAATACAGAATCGCGCTTAATATTTGTTCAATCACAGGCCGTAAACTTTCTTCGTATATTACCGAAGCCAAATTATACCTTTTCTAATATACCCAAATGAAACTATTTTAATTACGGAAGAAATTTTATGAGAAGGGTGACTATTTGAGAATATGTGTTGCCAGAAGCAATCGAAAGTTGGAATTGATGCTATAAGAAAATTTTTAGCTTAGATTCAATTCGTAATTTTAGATCAATTATTCTACAAAGTATAGATTGTCCTTTCTAAAACAAATAAACTACATATATTTTATTTAGGAAAAAATAAAGAAGATATATGGCTATTTTTTACATGTTTTCCTGTCTATGAAGTTAGATTTGTTCAGTTTCCTTAAAACAAAGTACGGAATAATTGGAATTATTTAAATATTAGTAGAGATATAGCATGCATTCGTTAAAGTATTTTAAACTTACATTCAATTTTTTAAGTAATTTTAAAGGTTATAGGCATTATTATGGTAGTATTTATTATAAATTTCTTTATTTTAAGGAATTAAAATTGACGATTATATTTTTTATTATCTATCAAAAGATAATCCAAAAGTACACATTTCAGGGAATCATTTTTTTTTTATTAATAAATATTCTTTTTCTTAACTGGATAAATTTTAATTCTTTATTTTTTATAATTTAAAAATTAGATTATTCTGAATGTACAGTTAAAAAAGAAAATCATTGAAAAATTGTTATTGTTCGGAAATTATATTTACGCAATAATATGGAAAATTTATTTGTTTTTAATGAAACTCAAAACGCATCATCGTACAAATTTGAGAAAAATTTACTACTAATAAATAACTTTTAATTAGTGTGCAATATTTTATGCCAGACGTTGCAGTTCTATTTCTGAGAAATTATCGCTTATTCAAAAAATAATAAGGTTTCTTTATAATTTACTACATAACTTTAATGTTATTTTACTAGAAAGTGATGAAACTTTTAATCAAATTACGCAGTGTTTTCTGAGCTTGGAACAATAGTAAATTAGTATTAGATTATTGCGTACACACTAGAATTTTAGTTTTTTATCTCATTAATAAAATATAACATACAGCAAAATACTGTTTTCATAAAATAGAAACCTAAAGCATTTTATTCATTCTTCTTTTGCTTTTTTTCAATTCCCAGACGCTTTAAATATACAGTTAAAAAGAAAATTTTAAACATATTTTATTGTATGTTTTTTAGGATAATATATCCAGAAAGAAAATACAAAAAAAAATGTTCAGGTAGTTACAGGAGCTTAAAATTCATTGTAGTAGAAATTAGAAAAAATTGAGTAGTTTTAAATAGCTTTTAAATAAAATCAATTATTTTAATTCAAAAATTCCAATTGCATTGCCGAGAGCAAATCTCGATAATTAAGCAATTAGTAGGTTTTCTCAGAATTTTCTACCTAATTTGGTATTATTTTATTACAACTTAATAAATTTTCTAATAAAATTATGATCTTTTCCTCGGGGAAGTACAATACTAAATTAGTTCTCGATCAGCTATTGAAAATTGCGTTGCAGTTAAGTTTTGTTCGTCACATTCGATGAATCTTTTTCAAATACTAGCGAATTCAATTTTCATCTTATTAATATTTCGAAGTCAACCTTCTTTAATTACTTAGCAAATTTCCATAAAGAGGATGAATATTTTGGAATACACGTCAGAAGGAGAGATAGAAAGTTTGATTGATGTTATTACAGAATTTTAATTTTGGACATTCGTTGCATTGGACTAATGAAGCTTCGAATATAAATAAATTAAATGAGAATCTTTTCTATTTCGGATGTGTTTAGTGCATCATTTATAGTTAAAAACTTAACAAATAAAAAATAAAATAAAATAAAAATCTATTCGAAATCTTTTGCATGCATGTCTGTAGTTATGACGCTATTTTTAAGCGTAATTTAGTTACATTATTATTAAAAATCCCACAAAATGTAAATTAATTTGAATGCTTAACTTACTGTTTCTAAATATATATATATATATATATTAAACCAAAATTGTCGTTTTTAAGGAGTATTTATGCAAGAAAAGTGAATTTTCCCCATGCTATTTCATTTATCTATTGTTTTAAAGCTTTTCATTACATCTCAAAAGCAAATTTAGAATGGAGTGTGAAATTCAGTATAATAAATTTATTAAGAAAATAGCTAAACGCACATTTCAGATATTTTAGAAATTCAAACACCAAAGGCGGTTTAAAGTTTAAATTAATTCACCCACATATGTACTTCAATTATATGTAGCAGTATAAAATACAGTAAAACTAATCTTCTAAAGCAATTGTTAAACACATATACCTGTGATTTAGGAACTATTTTAGCGATTTTGTCACAAACATCGTCTATAAGCCCGATTGTGAAGGATTATATGAATAAGATAACTATTGCTGGTTTTTGATTAGATGTTTTACGAAAAACATTTTTTTGGATTATTAGGGAAATCGCATATATATAAAAGAAAATCCATATTCTCATTTATAAAGAAAATATTTTTTCTATGTTTCTTCAGAGTAACTTCATTTTTCCATGATTAATTTTTAACGATTTATGCGTTTGGATATACAGAGATAAGTTTTTTTTTATCTGTGTACTTTACAATACTTTTTTATTTACATGTAAAATCTGGATGGTCAGTATGGGCAAAGCCATGCTAATTGTGTTAGTATCGTATAAATCCTAGAAAATCAACATAATCGCCGCCTTATATTTATATGCATTGTATTTTTTTTTTTATCTCTTCCAAATATTTTTCAAATTCTAAACATGGCTGGCCCATGAAATGAATAGTACATATATGTTGCTGTTAATATATTAAAAATCTGTAACTCAAGAAATGTTTAATAAACACTTTGTACGTCTGTTATAATTGTACACTGTAAAACATTTCATCATATGTATGAGTAATTTCGTAAGGAAATTCAGTCTTTTAACGGAAATTTTCTATTTTGAATGGAAATGATAATTTTGTTCGGAGTAAACGGAAAATTTCTTTTTTCTTTATGTATTGAATATTACAAAATTATATATTTCTACTTTGACAGACAAATAGAAATCTAAATTTTTAACATGAAAGAAAACGAAAAAATCCAGATAAATTTACGCAATTGATATTTTCCACATAACGAAGTCGTTAAATATGTGACTAGGTATTGCACGAAACAGAGTACTCATCAACCCTTTGCGAGTACCGAAGTTCAAGTCTGGAACAAAGTAAAACGATAAAAATGTTTGCGTGAAAATTTGCAATGCTGAGACTTGTTCCGTATATATGCGTATCAATATATACAATTTGTATAATTATTAAATATATGGCAATGCTGCTCACATTTATTTCGAAAAATAGAAATTTGATTTGTTAAATGTATTTCTGAAACATGTTTGTTTACTACAAATGAATGTTTTTTCTCAGGACTTAATATGCAAATTTAAAATCATTTTACTAATTATGCTTCTACAGAGTGATTCAAAAAAAGTTGACAAAATGATATGGCAAATCAAGCTACAACAAGCATAAAAAAATCACATAGGAGCATAGGGTCGCAAACTACTTATTGAGTCACAAATACAGGGTGTTTCAGTCTAGCTACAACAGGTTTGAAAGTAATAATTTCGAGGAAAATAAAAACATTGTAATCAAAATACAACGATATGTACCTTATTTTGTGTGAAACGTGATAACGTTACGAAAATATATGGAAAAACATATTGCTCAAGCAACTGGTGATACCGTATAAACGGATTATCCCAGTTCAAAATGCGCGCGTAAAACAAACTTCTACCACTATACACTTATGTTTCGTGTTATCACATTTAAAACAAAGGTGAGAATGTCTGTTAAATGTTTTATTATAATATGTTTCAGTTTTCTGAAACTTATTACTGTCAATTCAAATTGAGTTAGAATAAAACAACCTGTATTTATGACTCAATAAGTGGTTTGCGACACTATGTTTCTACGTAATTTTTTATCCTTGTCGTAAGCCTGATTTTTCATATCATCTTGTCAACGTCTTTTTTAATCACCCTGTAATCAAGTTATGTATTTGTTTTCTTTAAATAACACAACACTTCGCTAGTCCTTATCATTATACACATAGATTTTTTCACAGAGGGAATGTCCGTTTTGGAATATGCGTTGCCAGAAACAAGTAGCAGATTGATTTATATTATTTAAGATTTTTATTTATTTATTAAATTAATCTTAATATCACATATATAATTGTACACTTAAGGGGAAAATATTAAAATATTTTATTTAAAAATACATCTGAAACAAAACAAAATAAAATATTCTTCTTTAATTACTATAAATAAAAACATGTTTTAATGCAACATGGTGAAAAATAAAACCGGCAAGTAATTTATACGCACAATTCATAGAATCATGTTGTGACATAAATTTTATTTTTTTAAACGCAATATAAAAATTGAAAATAAATTTAATTTCTAACAAAATTTCCAATGAAGTGTCGTTTTATTTCTGAATAAATTTTAACGCTAAATTAATCTTCATCAATATATAAAGTTTAACGCGAAATTTCTCTTCACTTTACCATCACAGTTCATAAATTTTTACTAATATATACTTAAACAACTACAGTGTACTTTAAATGATATAAATTTATTATTCGATATGAATTTATTTCAATGTGAATATAGCATATGTTTGTTTACAGTTATGATGCTACAATGCGATGCACGTATACATACTCGTATAATTTGAAACATTTATTTTTAAAATGTAATACAGCCTAATCTAACATAAACAAGCAAAAATCTCTTTTATCTGTATCTATTAATAAAGAAATACTTAAGACAGCAAATTTAGCTTCCATACTATGCAAACAAAATACGAATCAAGGTGATTTAAATTCAATTTCAGTAATAAAATTCGGGTAATTTAACAACACTTCATTTATATGAATTTAATTCAAGTTACATTATCAGCACTTGATGAGCAGCTTTTAAAACAAACTATATAGACGATAAAACGAATAAAAAAGACAGACGACTTAAGACGAATGAAAAAGAACACAGTTTTCTATTGAATATTTACAATAAGTATTCAACTTTAAATGATATCAAGACTTCTTTTTCTAAGAAATATTTCTTAACTTGAGGACATGGGATCATCCTTATCTTTTTTTGAAGCTAACGGAAGCTAAGCATTTCCGACACAAACATAAATAAGTTAAAGGAAGGAAGTACACACATTAAATCTTCTTTAAGAAAAAACTTTACTTAAGGAAATTAGACTATATTTCATCCCTTTTTAAAACGATTCATGAAGAACAAAGCAAATGCGATTATTCTAAATCCCTGATACACAAAACATATAAAATAGGCTTTTTTCGCATCGATATTCATGGAACCTCTTTTTAAATCTTTAAATATAAAACAACCGGTTCTAAAATAGTATAAAACAACACAGAATTATCCAGAAACATATGATTCTTCCAAAAACTGAACCTTTAAAAAAGCTTCCTTATAGCAGTGGATAAAACAGATACTTTTTAAATTTCTTAATTTAATGTACTACGTAGTGTTTTGGCATGTGATAAGATTTATTATATTTTTAAGAAAAAAGGAAAATATCTTTATTCTATCAAACATTGTTTTTTAATTTGATAATATTATTTTTATGGTTTTTTATTATATTTTCAGTAGAAGGAAATTAGAATTTTAGAAGATAACGCGTGGGGAAATATTATTTTGAGACAGTTAAGCAAAGCGCAAATATTATAAATCGATAAAGACAAACTAAAATCTCAGATAAAGTAATCTTTCTTTATTGAGTAAAAATTTTTATCAAACTTTTATATTGTGTAATTATTAAAATTTTCATGTAAATAACAATAATTATAACCATTTTATGTTATTAGATTCAATCTTATAAAATTCTATACATTCTGTATCATTTTAACCAATTTAATTATTGTTCAAATGTCAGTATTTCTTGTCAGCACTATGTATCACAGATAAAAATATTTTAATACAACGCTTTAATATTTATCGTATGTTTATCATAATATCTGAGTCTTAACAAAGTTTACCATAAAACTGTATATATTAAGGTATATTGGACGTATCATTCCTACCATTTTATGCAACTAGACTTTCATAAAATATGTGGCATGAACGCACAAACTAACTATGCATAATAACAAATACAAATATTTAAAAAAAAATAAGCAAATGCAAAAATGCTACTTATAGCCTATCATTTTGAATCCGCACAAAACGTTTGAAGTTATACTCTACATCGTTCAAATAATCACGTCCGCATATATTGTTTTTTAAAACAGTGTTGCTACGTGCAAAAATATTCTTATTATAGTTCGAACTTTTCTTACTACTTTTTTTTTAAATATAATTGATACCATATATTCCTACAGCAATTCCAAAAGAATTCTACCGTATAACTCCAAATCTATACATATATAAAATAGTTTGTCCTGATTGACTGATAATCAATGCATAGCCCAAACTACTGAACCTAGAAACATGAAAATTGGGATATAAACCTCTTATGATGTAAAAGCGTGCACTAAGACGGGATTTTTGAAAATTCACACCCTAAGGAGGTTAAATTTAGTCAATATGTTATTACATGCAATTAAAAATATTTTCATAGGACTATTATAACCATGAAGATATTTTAATATTTCTTTTTGAAGGAAATCCAGTTTTTATATTAAATCTGAAACTCTATTTTTTTTTACTAAAGAATTGATATGTAATAATCAATATAAATAATGAATACATAAATTCCCTGACCGTTTCATTAAAATATACTATAAAAGGTTTCAGTTTTCGGCAAATGTTTTCATATAAAAAATTTTATGATAGTTTTGTTATGTTGTTTGACTTCATTTATACATTTTAACGTATTAAATAAATTTAGGCCGGTGAATAAAAACAAAATAAAAAACAAAAATCTTGCAAAGAAATATCCTGTGAAACGAAAACAGGAACTTTAATATGCTTACATTGGCAGACCTAAGCCTAAGTAATTCTAAATTTAGGATTCAAAAAGTAAATAAAATTAGTTTTAAAAATTCAATATTTTTAGTTAAAAATTAAATGACAAATATGTACCACGGACATAATTCATTTCTAATTTTTATTTTATTTTATTTTTGTCATAGGACGTATCTATACTAATAAAAGTAAGATTAATCGTACCTATGCATATATATATATATATATATATATATATATATATTTGGGTGCGATAGCAAGTAAAATTTAATGCAGTAGTATATTTAAAAGCAGTATGCATAATGCTGAAAATTCGGGTAAGAGTAGTCCAGGGTTCTTCTAGTGTACTTGAGACTTAGAATTTTATATTTCTATTAAATAACAGCGTTATTAATGAAAAATTGCAACGCGCTCTCATAAACAATATCCTATTCCATTCCAATTCATTGATAGCGCTTGCGCACGACCAAAACATGATTTTTACAGCTGAACCAATACGAAAAATGAAATGCTGCGATTTGCCAAAGGGTTGGAGGAATATTCTTGTTGATTTTTTTACCTCAATATAATATGTTTAAAACTACTGTATAATATAAGTAAAAATGAGAAGAATATTCTTAAAGAACGTATTACTTTTAGGTTTTGAATGTCGTATTCAGTTTTTTAAAAAAAAAACACCAATATTAACATTTTGCAAAAAAAAAAAAAAAAAAAAAAAAGACAAAAGGAAAATGTGTCTTTTTTGCTCAAATGATATTGGTTTCCTAGAGTACTAGACCGGTAAACTAAAATTGAATATGTAAATCTGAAACCTTCTCTTCGAAGATGCAACTGGTTTTCAAAAATACGAATTTTAAGACTTTCGAAAAAATTAGCGGCTGCAGGTCCCTTCGCATCTAACGAAGCAGATCTTTTATCTACAAAAAAGTGCCTAAAACTTCGTACTCTATCACTATCTTGCCAGAAAATTTCTGCATTCCGGCCATCATCAACTAAAATTTTATAGTGTTTGGACAAGTAAAAATAGTTTTTATAAAATTAAAATCTTAAAAAAATGCTGCGACTCCGGCTCAAATTTTCACTATAAATATGAATATTTATTTTAAAGAAATTTAAAAGATGACTTGGGCACAATTATATTTATATTCTGTTAAAGCATTACAGAAAGTAGGCGATAAGAATAATTTTTGTTTTTTAGTGATAACATAACCGAGGCAAAAAGCGAGATGAAAATGTAATCCTTTTTGAAATAGATATTGATATACTGCTTCTCCTGATGTGCATAGCCATCATATTTGTGACTATTGAAAATCTCAAAGAGTTTAGAAAAAAATGGACTATTAGTTTTAACTTCTAAAATTAGTCCATATTAAAATATATATATATATATATGTGACATTTTATTGATTTACATTAATGTATATTTTTAATTGTTTCACACAAACTAGAAAAGTATAATGTTTTCTTTACTTTTAAATTTTTTAAAGCTTTGGTGATATTCACTACTTTTGAGGAAACATTTAAATTATGAGACGGCTTCCGCTCTCTCTATCTTTTACCTATATATTTCAAAAATACTTTTGAACAGCTGCAGATATATTAAAAAATTTGAAAATTAATCCTTTGTACAAAATTCATTCTTCGAAGTGACTTTTTTTTTCTGAGCATTTTGCCGCAGAATTAATGTTAAGCATAAATTGATTTTAAAAGCATTAATAATTTTATGCAATAACTCTGAACTTTTAATACTATATACGACCTTCTAACTAGTGATGGTGAGTCAGTTAGTAATAGATATAGTCAGATTTAAGACAGAAATTGTCAGATAGAAAATCAACAAAATTCACTCAGGATATTGATGTTAAAAATAAATAAATAGATATTTAAGCTTAAAACTATAAAAATACATTCCATTTCTTAAATTAAATAGTTTATTATGCTTTAAACTTTTAACTAAAAAGATATTTTTTGAAATTTTTAAAAGCTTTTAAATCATCCTTATATTTGATATAAACATTTAAGGATGCTTTATTTTTTAAAAGAGTCTTTAATGTTTTTGAAACGTAAAGAAACTAAATTGTGCTCATATGCTGACAGAATTTATTTACTTAAAATATGTTGCAAAGAATATATTACATGCTTTCATATGAATACTTATAATACTTAATGCTGAACCAATGTATAAAACAACATTACATTTTCTATCAAACTGAATAAATTCTTAATGTAATTTCTTAAATAATATAATTTGACAAATTTTAATATTTATCATTAAAAAATATCATAATATGTTTATTTTTGCCAGATAAACACTTTCATGGTATTTATACATATTCTAAATGCCTTTAAGAAAAATGTGTAAAAGGCATACAGGATGCTTCAGATGATGGGAAATCACGTAACAGTGCTTGGTCAGAAAAGTTTTACTGGCGCGGTAGAAGGAACACAAAACACAAAATTAAAAGACACGAAAAGGGTGAGAAAACATCTTTATTATTCTGAATACAGCAACAAACTAAGGAATAGGAGCAAAAACAGAGACTCCAAAGAAAGTGTTTGAAATTACGACCACGGGATGTGATGCACGCATCATATCTCACACACAGGTAAGATCTAATTTTATCGAAAATATCGGAGATAACCCTGCCATCCCCAAAAGCTGTCATGATGTGTGTAATGTGTTCCTCGTCATTGTCTCATCCTTATTACTATGCTAAGAATAGCAAACATATTTTCTCTCCCTCTTTGTATCCTTCTTTTCTTGTATAGTCGTCATTCAGTCCGTCCGTCTGTCCGTATATAACAGAGCAAAAACTATCCAACCGAAATGTTTTTAATTCAAAATGTATAATTGTTGTAAAATTTTGTCGAGACATTTCAAATTTGTTCAAAATACGATTTATAGTTTAATTACATGGACAATTAAAATTATTCCGTTACATACTTTCAATGGCAAAAATAGTATCAAGTGCATTTTTATGGTGCTACACTTTTTCGAACAAAATAAAATTGATATGCATCGTGAGGTATGTACTAAAATATAAATTTTGTACAATCTGTGGTTTAAAGAATATTTGTTATTAAATTACAGGCCACACAAATGTACCATTACATAATGGTATAGGGGTGAACATTGTTTGGGACGCGTTTTAAATATATTAAAGTACTTCACATTTTATGAAAATGGCATACGTTGCTGAGGTTCACTACAAGTTATTTCGTGTATAATAGAAAACAAATAGTATTTACAGGGAAACACAAAAGATTTCGGCTACTATACTGTATCCGAAGTACTACATACTATTACACCAAGATCTGAATATATTTACGACTTCATTATAGCACGAACGTACTTCATTTGCTATATTTGACGAGTGATTTCTGATTTGTTATTTTCACGTAACTTAGACAACAAAGCAGGCTCACTTACGTACCCCAGCTTTGGAACAGCTTTTCAAGGTGTTCTTACTCTATCTCAACTGAAACTCTGTAACCGCTGTGCTTAAATACCCTATAGATGTCTGCGTAACGAAATGTTACTTATTAACTTTACGGAAAACATAATTACAATGTGAAAGTTAAAAATATTTTATCTATTATCATCCCTTTATTTTTAAAAATAGCGAAAAGGGAAATTGCTTTAATTTTAAACACAAAAGGCGAAATATCAACAACTATCTACTAACTCGGATTTGTTGTGTAATGTCTGTAGTTAAAATTCAAGAATAAAGAATTTATTAAGTTAAATGTTATGATTTTTTTCATAGGTTTTTGCGAATATATTATACATACGATAGGCTTAAAATTTTCTTAGTTCTTTTGTGCAGTTGATATAGCGTCACTAAACTGAATATGGAAATTTCTCTTAGACTCTTTCCATTGATAAGATTAAAATGTTTTTTGTTTACAATACTGTCAAGCCACAGCTATAATTTTATTAGCATCGGCGGTAAGTTTATAAATATTTTCTGAAAATATTTTTTAAAAAATTTGAAATAAAATTAGCGCATAACCATCGAAAATCTTTAGTTTCCGAAATGCATAAATATATACTATAAAGATAAACAAATAAACATAGCTATGTAAAAAAATATAAAAATGCACCCATATTTGAATAATTTTTTAACTTACAGTACCTCCAAGTACTTCCGTCAAAAACCAATTTCAAAAACCATAAATTTGCATTTTTTATTATTTAATTTGATATATTTAACTTCGATTTATAAAACAGATTCACTTGCTTGAATGACAAAAAAGAGCCCAGAACATGAAGTATTAATAAAATGATTATCTGCACGTAATTTTTATATTCTGTAAAGAACTATTAAGATATAATATTCTTCAACTTTCCGTGTTCATACATTAAACATTTTCTCTTAAATTTTGTAATATTTAAACTAGAGTAATATGAGATGATTTTGAAATTTATCGATAGCGTTTATTTTCAATCACACTGTTAAAAAGAAAAAATATATATATTTGTATCCGTCTACCAACTTTAAGAGAAGAACGTCTCGACTACTGGTGGGGAAATACAGAAATTAATATGAAATACACACACACACACACATGCACACACACATATGTATATTATTTTCAATTTAAAGGTATATTCAAGCCACAGCTTTGATTCATTGTACTGAAAATACAAAAATAACATACACATGAATGTTTCTATAAGTTTCTAAAGAATATAATTATTTGCTTAAAATTGCACTTGTTAAATATTGCACAATAATAGTGACATTTATATTAGTTCGACTCTATGCAGACGTGTTACTAAATAAAAAAAAAGAATTTTTATCGATTTCCGTAAATAGATTTCTAATGTATGATGTAAGAGTGGAATTGAAAAGTGCTGACGGGCAAAAGTTTGATTGAAAGCAATAGGGTTTCAATTTTATTTTTTCATTAACGTGGAGGTTTTACTAGATTCTGATTCTTTTTTTAAGTGTGTTATGCATAAAAATATCTTCTTCGGTTCCAAAATATCAATTAACATCACTGTTTTTCCTTTAAAGTATGTTTTTAATTTTAATTGCTTTTATAATTATTTTTACTTTCATTGTGACTTTCTTATTATTAATTAAAAGTGCAGTATTTTAATAAACTATTGTTTTATTTTAATTTGTTAAAAATACATCTATCAGAGATGATTAAATATCGCTAATCTAGGAAATAATAAATACATAAAATCATTAATATCCTTATAGTATTAAGGATATTAATATCCTTATATTAATATCCTATACTTAAAATCATTACACTTACAAAAGGGAAACACTAAACGAAGCTATAACGAATGTTATTGATAATGAATTTTTGAATTTAAATAAGCATTTGTTAAATGCTTTTTTTACAAATAATAAGTGAAGCAAATTTACACTTTTTTTTAATTTACTTTTCTGTGAAATAATTTAAGATTCTGTTTCTGTTCTAATTAAAAATGCTTCAGAAAATATTTTAAATTTATATATGTGTAAGAAGTACACACACATTATACAGTTCCACATAGGAATAATATAGGAATAGTTTTATAAGTGTAATTCTAGATACTAAAATTAATTACAATCTTTGTCACTCCGAATTAAAAATAAAAGACATTAGAAATAGAGATAGTGTTTAATGGCTATCCCAGAAAATATCAATTATTATAATTTACGAAGCACATTTAACAACAACAAAAAAAAAATACTATATTTTATTATTGATTGCATATTTACATTTATGATATGACTTAACTTATGGTTTAGTTCTTCCCGAGTTTCATTTCAAATTTATCTGCACATCCACGTTATTACCCTTTTATTGAATATTAACATTAACAACATGTTACGCAAAATTGCATAATATGCCGTATTGAGATGTTGTCAATTATAAAAATCTTACAATTAATTATAAAATTCTTGATACAATCCAGTTTTAAACCTGATTCATGACCCACTTCAATGCGGCCGCTTGACATCACTTGATAGCCAATGCATTAAATATATTTCGAAAACGCAGAGTGATAAAAAATAAGCTACCGGACGCTGTTTGTGGATTTTCATGTTAACGGCTTTGGTTGGATTGTTTAACGGTGCAAACATACGATGATTTCTCTTCATTTCTTCTTCGAATTACAGAAGAAAGAAAATCTTACTTTATTTAAAAAAAATAATTTACATAAACTATTTGATTTTTTTAAAATTCTAACTAAGTAACTAAACAAGATCCCAAAAGTCAAATCCATATACAGGTATAAAATGTAAAATTGGTGTTCCTCTTATTTATGATGGAAAGTTACCGGCACGTGGGATATAGGTCCTAGGAGGTTGCCCATTCGTGGCGGTATTTCTAAGGATATGCGTAATTATGCAGAAAAAAAAAATTCCAGGGAAAACTCCGAACGGTTAGACCAACCGGCGCAATTGTTTTCGAAACCAGCACTCCTGTGCCTACCAGTCTCAAGAGCAGAACCTCTGAGCCACTAGTGAGTCTCAAATGTAAAATCGGATGAACAAAGTATCAAACACAAAGTGGATGGTAAAAAAAAAAAAAAAAAAAAAAAAAAATAGAGTTTTCAATTTTGACAAAATGGAGACTTAAACAACATTCTGGAAAATTCAAAATTTCATCCGTACAGTTTTTATTGAAAACAAGGCAAAATTTACTATATCGGGAAAAGATTAAAGTTCTATATTTTTTAAAAATGGTTCAAAATTGACAGAAAAGTTTAGAAATCGGAAAAGTACGCAAATATTTTCGTTCAAAAAAATAAAAATAAATAAATCAAACTAAGTAAATTAATTTTATACAATGAAATTATCGTAAAGAAAGTTAAAATAGCTACAAAAAGTATATAAAAAACAAGAAAATGCAACGCACAATGCAGCCTACAATAATTCTACAATGCAGCCAACCCTACCTTTGTAAAACTTGAATCCCCACAAAGCGTGTAGAATCTTATCTAATTCTTTAGATAACTATGTTATTTTGTTCATTAATATAAAAATCCCAATTCTTAAGCATTATTTTTAATGATAATTTTTATACCCATCGCATAATGCTCACCTGTATTTTTTTTTCCATTAGTGAATGTAATACATTATATTATTATCCTCTTCAGACCTGAGCATAAAATAACTCTACCAATATTTATTTATTTTTTTTGCACAATCGAAATGACCCCATAGATGACAGAAAGAGTCATTTTTTATGAAATCAGTACTTTAGGGGACTGGTAATTTAGATTTATAAATATGGATATAAAAGTACTAATCCCCTTGAAACATCCATTTAACTATCAGTAATATTAATTTATGCAATAAAAATTTGAGGTCTTTAAACAAGTAAATGATCAGCAAATCCTCAATTTTTTTTATTGTAAAGCATTTAAGTTGAATAATCATGAATATTTCTTACTTTTTGGCTACAATGTCTTGAAGGTATTTTCGAAACTCGGATGAAAATAATATTTATTTTATGAGGTACTATTCATCAGTGCTGACATTTATTGATTTTGTTTTAAAGTAAAAAAAATCAGCTGTATAGAAGTAAAGTAAAAATGCAACAAATTCAAACAGTTTAATTTTTATGAGGAAAAGAATGGAGGTACACATTTGTGTACCTCAGTACTGAAGAGGTTATATACGGTATTTCTTAACCAAAAGATGACTCAAATCAAAAAATTTCCATTTTCCTCCCCCCCCCCCTCAAAATAAAATGCTGACGATTGCTGTTAACACACTGTTCTAACATAGTGAGGGAGTTTTAATTTTAGACGAAGTATCTCCGAAATCGTTGACGGCAGTTATCTTAGTGCTTAACGAGGGGAAAATGGTGTTACAACGCCTGCTTTACTCCTCTATTCCGGAGGTGTTTGGCCGCCAGCCGAGAAGATCGTTGGTCGAAAAAGAAGAAGACCTCATAAAAAACTTCCGCTGAATCTTGTTTATTTTTACTTTCAACAGAATGAACATTTCTTGCGAAGTTCACCTAAGAAAGTATTTTATGAGTTTTCAAGCAAGCTAATTTTAACCAAAAGAACTCTTTAGTCATGTTTTAAAAACTGATACAGTAGCTTCAGAAGATATCCTGTCGAAACATGTAGAAGGGTGCAAATTATTTATAAAGAAAAAATATACCTAGAAATAATTTAAAAACACGGGTTTTGTTACAAAACAGCAGGTAATGTTGAATGGTTTGTATTCCATTCAAGCCGAAATGTTCTAAACAATCTATTCACATTTGATCTAATATTTTGTGGGGTTCAGTGATTTCATATCAAGAAAATTTTCCATCTTTACGGACAAAACAAACACATTTAATAACAGAAAAAACATTAAAAGTCAATAAAAGGCATCGAAAAGTTAATTCTCAAAAAGTTCTAGCATCAACAAGAAACTACTGCGTTTCAGTTCAGAAGTGTTCGTTAGAGTTCGTGATAGAGCTCGTCAGCTAACTAGCTATTTATAGAATTAGCCGGAACAGTTTGTATAAATATTATTGAAGATTTCTAATGTACATGTATGTCAAACTCATCATTAATGAATATATAAATTCTTAAGTCAGTCAATTCCGAATTCCAGTCGCTAATGTTAAATTTATGCACGTAAAATATTTTCATAAATAAGTTATCATTTCAATTATCATCTTTTATTTTAAAAACGTAATTATCGCCAGGAAATTATCATTTTTATCTTGAACTTTCTCTATGGCTTTTAAATGAGTTTCTTTTTTTCTTGGTTACCAAACTATTTCTAAAATCCAATTAATATTTTATGTGTTGAAATGTGATAAATTGTGATTAAGATTTTAGCCCTTTACGTAAAAGTATACATTAAGAGTATGTTTTAGATACATTCACCTAAGAAAGTATTTTATGAGTTTTTTTAAGCAAGTTAATTTTAACCAAAGAACTCTTTAGCCATGTTTTAATAACTCATACAGTAGCTTCAAAAGATGTTCCATTAAAATATGTAGAAGGGTTCAAATTGGGTTTACCATTGCATTTTCCTGTTTTTAGTCCTCTATGTTTTCATGCAATTGGTTTGAAGGAAAACATAGTGATAAACCTACGAGTCAACGACATAAATCGGGTTTTTTAGGTACTTTCCATCCAGATATGACTTGACAGACAAATTGCGTTTTAATATGGGAATCTAGTTTTAACTAATTACGGAATTTCCACCGTGAATTCGATGAGGTTACTTTTGCACTTTTGCCTCCCCATCTATTTTTAACTCACTGATTGATAAGCAAAATTTCACACTTGTAATATTGATTTCTCTGTAATTTCTATGTAAGAAGAAGAATATAATTATTGAAAATATCATCTATAACTATATTTCTTTAAAGCATCATTTTTAATTTAAATAACGTTAATAATGCTTCAACTGTAGTAAAACCTGCAGTTTAATGAACATATATGCAACAAAAATTAATGGAACAACTTAGTTCATGACGTTGAACAGTTTAGTAATAGGTAAGTGTGTTACCACGGAGTCATTTGGCCAAGCAAAAAAGATCGAAATTAATATTTTATTTTAAAATCTATATTGCACAAATGGTCGTATATCTTTAAATTAATTCAGTTGATTAATGTTATGTAAATATTGTGATTAGCTGTATGATCGGAAGAATGTATGTTCATGATTGCGAAATTTGGAGTTTCTAATGTACATAGTTCCCGACAATTAATTCTGTAATAGATGGATAGACAGAGGAATAAGACGAATAGGGTGAATAGGCTTTGGTCAGTGCAAAAATCCTTAAAAAATTTCGTATAAATATGCAAATTATGCATCAGATTTTGCGTATACAATATGAAGGTAATTAAAAAGAAATTCTTTAAGCTTTATCTATTTGGCATCTAAGAAAATTTACGAATAAGTCAGCTATTTAAAAATAGAATTATTTCATTAAATACTGAAAGATTGCCACAAGATATTTTTTAAAATATTATTCAGACTATTAATTTTCTTAAATATTTATTTTCGTGGTTTACTTTTTCTTATTTGTTAGCTTTCCCCAAAACAACTTTGACTGATCTAAGAAATATACACCAATTGAATGAACTCAATGACATGAAACATTTTTATTAGCTGTGAAAAGAATTCAGCCCCGTTTAGATATAAGTTTGAGAGGTTTGGAGCTTAAAATACATCCATTATGAGTATAAACATTAGTATGAGCAATAACATTTTAATTTGCATTCTATTCCCGAATACAATGTATGATGGATATGCACAATGTATAATTCGGGTAAGCATGATTGTATGGAATTGAGCCCACGATTTTAATTCAGGGTTTATTTGTTTATTTTTTATTTATTTATTTAACATTTTTTCAGAGCTAAAAAGACAAAGAAAGTCCAACACTGAGCAAAATCGTCTACTAGACATTAAATACTTTTACAACAGTTGACAAGTATCATCTTCTAATTTCATTCACAGACTTATATATTAAGATTGTGTATACATTTTTTACTACTTTAATCTTAAGCAAAAGTTCAAGATTTCTTAAAATATTGTGATAAGTTAATTTCTGTCGCCTCAGAAAAAAAGAAGAAAAAATGTGAAAACTTGCTTATTCCAGAAATTTTAAATACATATGCAGAAAAATATTCCTTAAAATTTATGGCCACTTGGTAAAACATAGGCACAGGTGTTTGAACCCGGCCATTATTCAAAAATTTCATAAAAAAAATTCCAGTTACTATAAAAGAACTCAAGATTATATCTTAGTTTAATATTCTTTGTAGAATACGTTTTAAGCATATGCTTTTTCAGCCATTGAATTACCTTTTTTTTCTTTTCTAAAAAAATGGTGCTAGCTTAAAGATAAAAATAGAAGAAATGGGTAAAGTTTAATATTTTTTATTCAAATGGAACTAAAATTAATGGATTGATATTCGTGAGATTTTGTAGCGTCTAGAAAATATTTTAATGGAACTATTCCACAAAGTCAAGAGCTTTCGAAAATTTTAAAAAGTTTTTTGGGTGCAGATATTTTCATTCGAGCTTTATAACATTTTGAAATACGTTCGAGGAGAACAAATTTGTTCAACAAATAAAGAAATTCTGTTTTATATAAAAAGTCAAAATAAATACATACTTACCAAAGATTTTCTTTTTCGATAGTGCTGTTTTTGTTAAGCATAGCTTCAAAAATTCATTTAATAAATAATGTTCATATTAGGTATGTGAAATAATATATTTTTACTTTTTGATAATATAGTTTTATATAACTGAATATTTTACTCTGATTTCTATAGCAAATCAAAGCATTGCAACCACTTCTTTTATATGTCTGCCACGTAATACACGTAATGGAAATCTCATTATCAGAATAATATTCAGAATACTGAACCAATTTGAAATTAATTGAGCACCAAAAAAGGCTTAGTTTTAATGCTGAAAATATATAATAAATGAGACTAGACCAAAATTTAGATGTGCTACAGCTCTATTCTGCCCCCCCCCCCCAGAAAACACACACAATACGAGATCTATGAAAAAAAAATATTTTTAAGCATGTAAATATAATATAAAGGTTGTTTACCAACTAGTAGTATGTTTAAAATGTATGTTATAACGGCAGCTAAAAGGAAATTTAGTAAAACCTTTACTTGAAACTATTTATTTTAAATTCTGGTGGCATTAAATTTAAAACGAAATCTTTAAATTATTTTTTTTATTTTGCTGTTAAAGTATAAATAAATAAGGAACTTCGTTGTTTACCAGCTGGTATTACTGTTAAAATGTACATTATAATAAATTACTTCAATGAAAGGGAAGTTTAGCAGCCTCTTTGAGTGAAACTATATATTTTAAATTATGGCTGTGTTAAAGTTAAAATGTAATCGTTAAATTATTTTTTATTTTGCTGCTAAAGTACACTAAATAAATAGTAGTGTGATTTTACACTAAAACTGGTGACAATGGAGTTCATACCAAAAGTGGTGTTGGTTTATACCACTAGATATCAAGTGGTTTATTACACCAATTTATTGGTGGTGCTTCCTGGCATTACTTTTGGTGGCAACTTAGTTGCCACCATTTTTAAAGAAGAAAACCACTTTTTTGTACAGTGTAGTTTATCAGTAAAATGGCTATGACAGAAGGACAGGGAGATATTGGAATGATCTTAGATCTTATGATAGTTCCGTTTTCACTTCATAAGTATGGAACCCTAAATTTTGACACATGAAGCAATTCTTTGTCTGCTTCATTATTTAAATGAGCTCCTTTATTAATCTTGAAAGTATTCTGGATGAGTCAATTAACTTTCTTTCTCTCATAGTTAGTTTACAGGCATACACACCAAAAAAGAAACTATGCAAAACTTATCATTACGATAACCTCCATAAGTGTTTCTGCTAAAGCAAATATGTTTCTCTTATATTTTGTTTAAAAAAACAACAAAACAAATTATCATCATTTATTGAACGATTTAGGTACATAAAATATATGGGCGCTTTTAAGCTGTGGTTTCATAAGTTTAACTTTTTTAGTATTTAGCCTCATTCCTATGCAACTACATTTATTAGTTCAAATTATGGATTTATTTATTTTTATACATTAGCCAATTGTGAACTAAAACACACAAAGCACGAGAATAATTTGAATAATTTTCTATAAATCAGATGTACCTAACTTGAAATATATATATATATTTAATAATAATTCGACAAAAATATCTAACTAATCCCTTAAAAGTTCCCTTTCATTTTTATTTGAAATATTATTTAGATCCTCAAATAGATTATAATCATCATCATTAGTTCGCGGCAAGGATTGAGGAGTTATGACATTTCCATAATCGGGTTGCACAGTAGTATCATTTTTGATAGTGTCAAAATGAAGTAATTCTAAATTATCACTGGATATGCGGAGAGGTTGGTTTAACGTAATATTCTCTTGTAGCACCTGGCTTTTTGCACAATCAATTTTCAATTTAAATTTGGCACAATCAGGTAAACCTAAAATAGCATAGTCCAAATCTATCTGACTTACTAAAAAATTAACATACCTCTTTATATTACCAAATTTAATTAATAACCGACAAGATTTATTAATTGTAAGAGTTCCTTGTGCTTGTCTAATAGTAATAGGGGTAACATTATGTAAACTACCATTTAAATATCGAACAAATTTGAGAAGTAGATTTGAGACAGTTGATCCAATGTCAACCACACAATACACTTTGTTATTGTCCACATATCCAGGGATAAATAATTGTCAAATATTTTAGTAGGAGGTGGTTGTATATGAGCAGGAGTTTGAGATTGCAAGGAATTTGTGTTAAATATACAACTCTTCTCTCAATGATAAGCATTTTCTATACCTCTGTTTAAACATATTCTACAGGGACGACTGGATAATTATTCTGATAATGAGCCGTACGCATTCTAGGAGCGAAAAATCTAGGATTAAAATTTGGGGTTGGGTTGTTTGGAATGGGTCGAGTCCAATGTCTGTGCTGTGGATTGGGATTGTGCATAGGTCTAGTTTGTTGAAAATTTCTCTTGTTGTTATTAGGGTTGTGATTTGGAATCGCGGCTAATTGTTTAGCAATGCGAAACCATTCTCGAGTATTGGAAGGAGGGTTTACAATTAAACAATTTTGATACTCCGGCTTAAGTCCATCAGTTAATCCCTGGATAATTAAATTTTCCCCAAGTTGAAGTTTTCTTCGAATTTCAACTTTCTTTCTAAAATAAGAATCCAAATCACTTAGATCATTTAACTTTAAAGAGGTAAACTCAGAAAATTTTGGAACTCTAATCTGAATAAATTTTTCTGTTAAAATCTCAACAATTTCCTCATAAGTAGCACAATCCAAACAATCATTTATATAAGCTTTTAGTGCTTCCACCTTTAAATATTTTGAGATATTATGTTTTTTCCACCCATTATCTTTTTTTTCTCCAGAACATTCTCGATCAAAATGTTTAAACCATTTAAAAATATCCATGTCCGACCCAAAGTCAAAAGGGACAGTATCAAATTTATTTTCTGACATTTTTTCTTCTTTTACTAATCCTTTACTAATCTTGCTAAGATCGGGATAATTAATACGGGAAAATATTTAAATGCTATACTTCAATTACTGTACTTCAATTACTATGCTTCAATAAATGACAATACAAATAATAAATAATAAATTAATCAACTCTTTCTTTGTTATATTAGGAATGTTTATTCTCTTTGAATTCATGTGAAATAAACAATATAATAAAGAAACATAATAAAGAAAAAAATATCACTAATAATAAATATCATAGTAAGTATAAGTTACTCTCATAATGGGTATAAATAAATCTTTCAATAAGTAATAGTAAATATTTCAAAAGACATTCTTTAAATTCTAAATTATATACTTAATCTCGTTTATCTCATCTCAGGTATTTTTGGGATGAAATATAGAGAGAAGTGGAATAGAATAAAGAATATAATCAATTATGTAATCATTTACTTAATCTTGTAATTCGAATACAGGATTAAATAGGAATATGTACAAAAAAAGTTTAAAATATAATATAATAAAATAAAATAAAATAAAAATTAATAAAAATTTTGTTCATGTTTGAGAACGCAAGTGACTTTCCAACTACTAATATTCTTAAAAAGAAATATTAATAAGTAATAAAAAGACGAAATTTATTCATGTCAAATAATTACGCAATAAATATTCTCCGGGTGTGACAAAACATTGCAAGATGCAAGAAGGAAAGAGGAAAAGAAACAAAATTAGATTCTAATTGACATGTACTTGGATTGGAATGCAGAAGCAAAGAGAGAGAGATAAAAATTAAAATAAAGGAATAAAAATTTTGTTACTTGGCAAATAATTAATTAAATAATTGATAGATTAAATTTAATATTACAAATAGGTTCAGTTGAAAAAAAAATTGACTTAATATTAACTTGTTATTATATTATCCTAAGTTATAACTAGAGTTATCCATACAGAATAAGAAATTTTCACTTTGACCGCCTACGCCGGCATAAACAAACAAATATAAAAATTTCCAGACAAGTGACACTCTCGCTGCAGTCAAGATATATCATTGCCATTCTCGTAAGAATTACAGGATATTATCTGGGTTAAAATATGGGAAGTAATTTACTGTTTAAGAGAGAGAGAAAAAAATTATAAAATTATAATAAACTAGAGATTAAGTCTAAGTTACAGTTTTTACTTGAGTTTGTTGTTGTTGATTAGGGGGTTGTTGCTCATGACTTAATTTAAATTTATCAGGAGAATAATAAGGCCTTAATTTAGATACATGTACTATTCCTCAACTTTTGAACTGGTTTTGCCTATCAATTTCAAAATTTTCTTCGGATAATTTGTTAAGAATTTTATAAGGGCCACTAAATACTTATAACTTTCTAGTATTAGGGTACTGAAATTCTTCATAGATAACTAGATCTCCTATTTTAAATTTTGGTTCGATATAATCTTTATTATAATATCTTTTATTTTTTAAATGAAATTCATCAGTTCTTGCTTTAGCAATACTGAAAATAATATCTTTAAACTTTACTATATTTAATTAAAATGCTTATTTCAAAAATCATTACTCTAATAATTAAATTCTATTGCCAAATTTATTTCAAAACTGTATTTCATCTATTAAATCCCAGTAAAGATTAGCATAATTCCATTTTTCCTACTGAATTCTATGATTATAAGAAATTGGAAACTAAAACCTAACCTTAACCAGAAATTCCTCCAAATAAAAACATAGAAAATTAAATATCACAGGTTATTTTAAACTAAAATGGCAAAATTTTCTGAAATATTAATTGCATTTTATCCGATAAAATACTAGTAGCAGCTTCGAATTGTTCCAACTTTTCTTATTGAATTATATTAATTATAAGAATCTGGGAACCAAAACTAACTACCACCAGAAATTCTATCAAAAAAAATACAAATATAAAGTTTAAATTAACATTAATGCGGAAATATTCTGTTCATGAAGGCCTTTAAAACGTACAAAAAATAATATTCTGAGGATGATACATAATAATTAGCAAAAATAAATAATTCATGCAATTCAATGTTCTTAAAATAATCCATTATTTTCACTTAATAATTACCAACCAAACTTGTATACTCCTTTAAAATACATTATTATCATAAATTTATCTTTAATACTACACTTTAATTGCGATAAATAACAATAAAAATAAATAATAAATAAGGAAGTAATAAATAAATAAATATCATAGTTTTTCATACATAGGAAATACACAACAAATAATTTTAAGAACAAAAATACTTTTCTCTCTTTAGAACTCGGAACATTTTTTAAACTTAAGTAAATTTTCTATCTGCAGAAAATTTCAATTAATATAAATTAAGAAGAAATTTATTTTTTAATATCTGTAATAAAAATAATAAAATCAAGAATTTAAATAAGAAATTATTATTAAAATTTCGTAAACAATAAACAAATAAAATAAATAATAAATAATAACTTACAGACACCTCGATGAACTGGATCTCATTCCTAGATTTTATTTTTAAAAACAAAAACAAAATAATAATAACTCGCGAAAGTTAATTCAAATTGTTGCAGCACGGTTATCTTAAAAATAAATAAATAAATAAAACCAGATGATGTTGAAATTTAAATAATCAACAGTTGAAGATTAAATATACAGCACACGTTTTCGTCGCTGTAAAGTAAAAAATAAATAAATAAATAAATACTGCAGGCATATCTCATACTTAAAAATTTGTAGATGCAGATGTTAGACAGAATCACAACAAAATTTCATAAGACGATTCGTTTCCCAGCTGAAGGGTTTATCATTTATGCACATGAAGAATCAGCGTATTCGACGAAAATGGCGCATGCATTCTCTTGATGCAGTTGGAACGGGAAGTGTAAGACAAAACACATTTCTTCGATTTGTGTTCGTCTAAATACAAAAGAATCACAGTAGATGTTTCAGTGATCAATCTCCTGGAACATAGCGAGCACACACTCATCGCTGTGACTAACAGATTTCTCTGACAGGAACAGTCTGCAGTTGACAAACCATAATAGTTTAATATTTCTCCAGAGATGCATGCCGGCTCATTTCAAAGATCCTGCCGGCTTTAAATGCAATAATAATATTCGACGAAATAACTATGTTCCATAAAATTTAGGAATCCGCAGCAGCACGTGTAGAGTAGTCGCTCTGACAGTTGGCGAGTAGTGGAATAATTTCATTGGAGTATTTCCCCAGTATAAAAACAAGAACCATCAGTCTTCAAGTTCTTTATTTATGAACTCATAAAATAGGTAAGCTCTTCCCCGCAATCACCTTAGCACACATCGACACTACAACCTTCGTTATCCAGTCCACATCATCAGATATTCTAGTTCAGCGGGAAATGAAACGGGCGTCTTGATAGGTTAAAAGTCAATTGCATTCTGACGCTCCTAAAAAACCAAATGAGAATGGAACATTTTCACGACAAACTAGCCCCCTCCTACTCCACGTCAATCATTTTTAAAATCTAATTACGATTAACTCGAGTCTACACGTCAAAAAAAGATCTTCTCTGATTGGTCTAAGGTGGCGTGTCCTCGGGTAGGGTCTATATTTTACCTCGCAAATAACAAGCCCTTTAACAACGCGCATTAATACAGATCACGCGATGTTAAATAAAAAAATTAAAATCCCGAGAATATTCCAGAAAGTAAAAAGGTTACGAAATACTTTCCGCCTTTTTGAGAAGCAAGCAATAAATTATTAATAAATAAAATAAGAAAAAGAATTTTAGCTGTTGCAAGTTAATACATTACGAAACTAAGATTGAAATATGTCCCACAAATTTAGAATTGAAGCTAAAAGAGAACAAAATGGCTCAAACATTTTTTATTTTATTACATATATACATATATATATATTATGTAACGACTTCAGGTGTCGTAGTCGTGGTCGTGGCATAAGAACTTTGACTCGTTAAACTCTTGTGGGACCGAACTCTTTTTATTAGGCAGCTCTTCGTACAGATGAATCTGCGAGTCCGGTCAGATTTCCCGGAGCCAGATACGTCGATTATGGAAAAGTTTACATGGCCGTAGGTTCTGCAGGCCTCTCAAAACTGCATATTCTCTCGTTTTTCGCGCGTGTTCTTGCTAATATGTTAGGGATTGTCATATTTTCCAGCAGAGGGCAGAGTTGTGAATTTGGGAGGTACATTTAATTTAATTGGTTAAGAAATATCTGGGCACTCTGAGGTAATTTAGGCGCGGCTGTCCAGGGCTGCATGCTGATCCTACAAATTACGAATTGCGTTTACCTAAGCATTTTTAATCTCAAAGAACATCCAAAAATGATCTCTGAAAGTAATAAATGTTAGGCTGGGAAAGAAAGTTACCAGGGGCAAAAATAGCTTTAAGCTTAAGAATTAAAGTTTAAAATATTAATTGGGAACTTTAAACTTTTAAATTTTAATTTTAAATTAAAGTTTTAGAAAGGGGTTAGTTTTTATCCTTTCATATATATATATATATGTATATATATATATATATAAACATATTTTCGAGACGGTTCCGGAAAGAGCCGTTTAAATTTAAAATTATGTGTACTGTTTAAACCTAGGTTGCATTTCCCTCACATATTAGTTAAATATGAGCTAAAATCGCTTAATTACACTCCAATTGAGAATAATAATTTTTTCCGACCCCAAACCTATTTAGGATAATTGGTCTGAACGAATACCAACCAACCACTTAAACTTATAAAACACGATTGATAATTAAATTTGAATAAGTAATATTTCATATTTTAAATAAGGAAATAATGGAAGGATTCTTTTAAAAACACGTGACTTTAAAAACTGACCTACAAAATTCTTGCTATTTTCGGAAATTTAAGTCATATATTAATTTAGCTCTTTAAAATTCTATTTAATATATAATAAAATGTATGTTTTGAAAGATTTTAAAAGATAGCTTTTAATTGAATTTTCAATAATTAATGCTTCATTTTTTAATGAAGACACACAAATTAAAGAATTCCTTTTTTTTTGTTGGTGTTATCGATTGTCAGTTTATGCGTAGCTTATTAAAAGTTCTATTAGTTTTTTCTTTATTTTTAACTATCCTACTTCAATTTACAAATATTTTTAGAAGAAAGATTTGTTTTTTCTTAACAGAAAAAAATATATTGCATTTCGTTTAAAAATGTATGCATCATTTATTTAACTTCTTTAATCTTTTTTACTTTGTTTCTTTTTTCTACTTTGCAATTATCCGAGGCAGCGATAATAAATCTTCATATTTTTCTCTTTTAATTACAGAATTTCCATTTGTTCTTTAAATAGATTATTGTATAATTACAAAAAGTCCGTGAAAATTAATTTGACTTTAATCTTTTTACTATTACTAAAATGACTTATTACGCTGTTTTATAATAAATAATAAATTCGGCTCATCAGTGTATAAAATAGATGTTAAAAACTATAATTAAAATTACATACTACTTACAATACAAAGTAGAATAATTTTTCAACAGTTTCAAACAATAACATTTTTTCATCATCAGGGAAAACATTATGAGATAAAAACCAACACGTCACTATATATATATATATATAAACCGGGTGTCCCAAAAATGACTGATGGATTTTAAAATTCAGTAAATTGCAAACGGTGACAGCTATTTAAAAAATTTTGCAGGAGGGTTATGTTTAATATCAGGAGTTTTTTTACCGTAATTTTTAGTTTGCATCTCAAACAATAGGTGGCGCTGATGGCGATTGAAGGCCAGGTTATCAGTGCTGAGTGAAGCGTCGACCTGGCCTTCAATCGCCGTCAGCGCCACCTATTGTTTGAGATGCGAACTAAAATAAAAAATTACGGTAAAAAAACTCCTGACATTATATATAACCCTCCTGCATTTTTTTTTTAAATAACTACCACCGTTTGCAAGTTATTGAATTTTAAAATCCATCAGTCATTTTTGGGACACCCGGTATATATATATATATATAAATGCTATCACACAATATGTGTATTTTTATCTCTATTTGGTTTTTATCTCTTAGTGTTTTCCTTCATGATGATCAAGTAATATTGTTTGAAACTAAGAAAATTATTCATTTATAGACTTTATTCATTTAATGCTTTTATCCCGAAAATGTTCAACAATTGTTATGTTGTTAAATATCAATATGCAAAATATTCACTAATGGTGATTAGGAAAAGTACACCTACAAGTTTATGCTACAGTTCATAAAGATAAACTTTCTGTACATCTAACACACATTACTTTTGACAATCTGAATGCATAATCTTAAGAGAGGGGAAGAAAATGGGGATGGTAAGCATTCTACTAACTCCTCAACAAACTATCTTAGAAGAAAGTTACTGGGTCCGAACGATTTTAAAGAAATCCTATTTTTTAATTAGTTTTTTTAATTTGCTTAGAAAAGCAACTATATATTAAACGAGTCCTAATTTTGTTTCTTTTCAATCGCAATACGAAATTCTGGCTGCATAAAATAATTATACACTCTTCAATTAGCCTAAAAACAAATTTTCATTCAATTCGTACGGTAAGTTTTTTAGAAATTGAGTATTATACAATGAATATATTTTAAGGACTGTATCCAAATTGAAGTTATGTCCTTGATTGTTGACGGAGAGAGCACCCTTTTTTATAAGGGTACTCTAGGCGCCATTAAAGCAGTCATCGAAAATTGTCAGATTACAAGATAGCATAAGAAGTTTCAAAATATCTAGTCCACGTCTCCTTAAACTATCATTTTATCTTTGTTAAACAAAATTTGAAAACCACTTGGAAGAAAATTTTGAGATTTCGGACTTCCATAAAGCAGAATTCAACGTATTTATGTTCGACTATTTTAGAATTATTTCTACATAAAAAAAATTAGAGCATTAGATGTATAATTTGAAGAGATATTAATAAAAATATGAAAATGTAATTTAGCATCTGAAGCACTAAACTTTCGATGTTTATAATTCAAAAACTTATTATTCAAATGACTTAAAATTTAGTGTCAGGCATAGTTAGAACAGGAGATTTGAAATATTTTGTTAAAATTGGGTATTGTCAATAGAAAAAAAATATTGGTTCGTTTTAAAATAGAGATGACGCCCTAAGAAAATTTCATATACAACATTTAAAAGTAGACTTTATTTCTAATCGTGTGGTACAAGTAACTCTGTGAAGGTTTTAGTACAGTCAAAAATATTCCTTAAATTATCTGTCCATTTATCCAAAGTTATACATATCCGATCTAGGGTAAGTCAAGGCATGTACGGATAATTGGCACTCTACTATGCATTAAAAAAATATTCTTTCAAAGTAATTTAAAAATTTTACTTTCTAACTTATTAAAATAAATTAAGCACTCTGAAAATAGTGAGTGAGTGCATTTCACGTGTTTGTTAGATATTTTTTTAAGGTTTCGTTCATCTGACGAAACCCATCTCAGCCGTTTCTGTCCTCTGTCTGTCCGTCTATCACAGAGTCCGTACACAAAAATTGTATAAATCAGAGACTTCAGAATTTGTGCATTTACAGCTGATTACCGTGCGTCACAGGACAAATTATATTAAAAAAATCTATCATTGTAATTAAATTAATTTTTGAGTGTCATCCATTCATTTTTGTTATTTAAATTTGAAATTTCAATTTAATTTCAACGTTACGCGTGAAGACATCATGGCTTGGAAGTAATACATCTCGCGAATAAAAAAGAAGATTCTTAGTTCGATCCCCAAATATGGAAATTGAAATTTTTATCTTAAAATGGATTAGGAATTTGATAAGAATAAATTTCATATTTTTGTCCAGTTGAAAGGTTTATATTATTAGGTTTCGTTTAAGAGACATTCTTTTTTCTTAATTCAATTTTCTTTCTATTTAAAAAAATCAAATTTCTATTTAACAAATTTTCTTTACATCTGCAATTTATTAGTGATTCAGTATTTTAAATTTAATTTTAAGTTTTTTTTTCTTTTAAAAAACTTAAAATTTTATTTAGATCTGTATTATTTTTTTTTCGTTTCTGATCCTCAAAAAAATAAAAATAAATAAATACAATTTTGGATTTTATTTAAATATTTTGACTTGAACATTTTTAATTTGATAAAAATAAATAGCTTCATTTTACAATTATTTTTAAATTAATTAAATTTTTGTTGTCATATGTGTAAGAATTCAATAATTATAATTTATCAATTTGGATTTATTAGTTAACTTCTGACCAAAAGGGCAAAATTGTAAAGTTGTTTTCGCTGTAATCTCTTTTAAATGTTAACAAAACAGAGATTTTCCAGAGTGGTATGATTTTATTTTTATTATATATATGCTTATAAGCCTCTAAAATATCAATCATAATTTATTTTTTTAAACTGGATTATATTTGTAGAGCAATTTAAATAAAGCTTCAGATGAAGTGAAACCTGCAGCCTAGTGACCGGAAAAATCAGTTCGTGGCAGTGAGAAAATTAAAAGATAAGTTGTTTTAAAAGAAATATTAAACGAAATCCTCTGTGTAACCTGCGATCACATTTGCCCACTTGTTAAAAAAACATACAAGTTTTATTTCATTTCGAATGCCTGATTCAAAGAGTCTATTTATTTAGAAATCTGTTGAAATCTATATTCACCTATGTAAGACTTTATTTGCAAAGCCCCTTTTTTACAACATTATAATTATTTATTGCTTGTACAATGTTTATTATTGTTTCTCTAACGTTAATTTTGTTCACTTTTTTATATAAATATACATATATAAAGAATCATTTCTGACCCATTTTTCATTTGAAAATGCAATTTAATTACAGTCTTTTCGAATAAAATTAAGTAAAAAAGAACTACATTAGTTTTCGAAAATGCTAAACAAAAATAAACTTTTTGCAAAATAAATTAAGAAAAACATAATTAAAAAAATAAGCAAAAAGTCTAGCTGTAATGCAAAAAGAATAATAAACTTTTTGCAAAAGAAGTTAAAAAAAACCTACTTAAAATTAAGCTGAAGTTCTAGCTCTTTAGTTCACTAATAGCCATTATACACTTTTCTAGAAAAGAGTTAATTAAATTTGAATCTTAAAAGAGTTACTTTACTTTTTTATGTTAAATTGAAAATTTGCGTTGATGAGCTGACAGAGTTACTTTATTCAAACAAAATAATCTTGAAATTTTATTTGGAAATTTAGAGACTTCGATTTTGTATCAGCTTGAGAGAATTTGTTTTATATCCAGTATGCTAAAAATAGTTAATTTTAAAATATTACATAGTATCGATTATATATGACGAGGAAAAGAGAAATTTTTGTTGTGAAGCTATTTCTTTCCTTAAAATTATTTTTTTTCAATATTTACTCGTGAATTTTAATATCAGACTTTTAATATTATTAAGAATCTATAAACTGAATTTAGAAATATTGGCAAATTATATATATTTAATTAAGTTAGTTATTAAACTTAAAATTCAATTAATCGCTTTAATTTCAATAAAATGTAATTTCCATGTTTTAATTTTTTTATTAGTGAATGCACATTTTTAAAACACATGTAATCTTCTCTAAGCATATATGGCAAATTTTACACAGCATCGAGCTGGTAGCCGAAAAGTCTCGAGTTCGAAGCTGGCCACCACTAGAACTCCTCCTTGTGCTCGTAAAATCCGTTATTTGCGCAAAGTTATCCAAGACCCCTAAGGCTGCAAACACACTTAAAACCTGCGCGCAGACATCACTACTTTCGATTCAACTACAAAAGCAGAAAATCTAATATTTGAAGAAGCAGTGTTTCCGACTATTGGTAGGACGGGAACAAAATATTGTTAGTTTTGGAACCTCTTTAAATGATTTTTGAGGGACGAACCCTGTCGAACTGACAAAGGAAGGGAAAGTTCCTAGTGCATTTACCTCCCCCACCTTCAATCTTAAAGCTGTCAACTGATTTCACGTTCGATTTCTCTCTTGAAGTTCAAATTCAGAGCACTGAAAAAGCGATTACACATCAAAGCACCAACTCGAAAGATCCGAGACCGCGACGCTTGACAACAAGAAGTAAGTCAAATGTGTTTGGACCTAATGGTTTTAGTTCAATTAAGGCGGCGCGTTTCATGTTAGCGAATTTTCCAATTCAACTTCAATCCAAGTGTAGGAGGGGTATCTTTCCCTTAAATAGGGTTAAGGTAGTTATCTCCCCTGACCATTGTATCTTCCTCGTTTTCTATTGTCAGTAAACCACAAGTGGGGAGTAAATAAAAGGGAGTTCTAGGAGTACAGTTCAACTTCAGAGTAGTTATGTCTGTTTTAAGCTTATGAATACCTTTGGGGTTGCCTAATCAACTCATCATCTGATCAAAGTGTTACAAATCATTTTATAAACACGAGTAGGGCTGCTATTTGGATGCTCCGAAATAAGTGAGCATCACTTACGGGCTTGTTGCGGAGATTGGTTTAGTTGCCAATTACCTGTGTTAAAAAAAAAGCATTCATTTTCTAAAATTATACTAGGTTACTTCATGAAAAAAATTTTTGATAAAGGCAATTGAATATAGTAGAAATTAGCTAAATTCGTGTATTAACATAATATTCAATCAGGACACAAAGCATTTATAGTTGTATACTTTGATTGCTTTGGTGTGCGCCTGTACTAACATAAAATGCTTTGTAAATGTTAATACAACCAGTATATCTATTAATAGTTGTCGTAAAAAAAGAAAAAAAACATATTACGGCTTTATTGCGGCGATTGGCTTAGTTGCCAATTGCCTGTGTTAAAAAAAAACATACATTTTCTAAAATTATACTAGGTTACTTCATGAAAAAAATTTTGATAAAGGCAGTTGAATATAGTAGAAATTAGCTAAATTCGTGTATTAACATAATATTCAATTAGGGCACAAAACATTTATAGTTGTATACTTTTGATTGTTTTGGTGTGCACCTATACTGACAGAAAATGCTTTGTAAATGTTAATACAACCAGTATATCTAGTAATGGCTGTCGTAAAAAAAAGAAAAAAAAACATAGTTCATTTACAGAGTGAAGTAAATAAAGATAGAGTATGATTTCTTAGTGATGATTTATGTTTGAAACGTTAAAATGTCATATGTATGTATATTTTTTAAATAATGACATTTTTCATTTTTATATTTAAAAATGAAGACTGTATATTTAGTCATCTGTCCGGAGCAATGTAAAGAAACGATTTTGATATTTTTTCTTTTACGTGCAAGCTGTTTATTTCTATGTATGCTCGCATTTTTAAAATATTTCCTTTTTTATATTTTTAATTTAATTTCAAAAATTTTATGAAATTTCTTTAAAAAGATGAAAATTGGATTAGTTACTTTCTGAAAAGGAAAAGAAAAATTAATGCAATTTATTAATCTTTATTTATTATATGCTTATTTATGCCTTTTTCTCATTAGAAGAAAAAATAACTTTAAAAATTTTCAAAAGAAAATGACGTAATTCTTTAAAAAGCATGCAATTTCCTTATAAAGCTGTTATATATCAATATGTTTCAGTCCGCTATTGCCAAAGTTATCGAAAATGACGTCATATATTAAAGAAACAATTATTATATTTTATAAATTAAGTATTTTACTTTTCACATGTATAGTTTTAGTTGACAAGCGTAAGTTAAAATCTGGAAATATTTTTTTAATAATATGATGCATGTTAAACTATTTTTAACATCTTCCATCTTTATAAAATAGAAGAATTTTTGAGCATCGGTATTCGATGGATATACACGTTTTAGGGATAACGGGTCCCCAAAATATCCTTTTACGAAATGTTTGTATGTGTGATGTACAAATACTGTGGGATTTTCATCCCAAGAACTAATGAACGAAATTTGGCAAAATTTTAGATTAAGTTTGATACAGATATAGATTGGAACTGATTATATTTTGGTGTAAATCGCCCTACAGGTGGTATTCCTATGCTGCACTTTTCACAATTTCCGAAATAGCTATATCTTAAGAACTAATGAAATAATTTTCATAAAACTTCAGATTTAGTTCGTACTTGATAGATTTTGGTGTTGATTTTTTTTCATGCAAATCGCCTACTAGCTCACGTTGTTATGCTGCATTATTCATGGTTACTATGATAGCTCCATCTCAAGAACTAATGCTTGAACTGCAGATTCAGTAACTTCCTTACATAAATTAGTCCCATTTAGCTTTTCGTGTAAATGGCCCGGCATGTGGCGCTGCTAAGCTGTATTTCTCACGATTTTCGTAATAGCGGTACCTTCAAAACTAATGCAGTAACATTGAAACTTAAGATTTAGATAGAAGTTGACATAAATTGATGCATGTTAAATCATGGTGTAAATCATTTAACGAGCGATGCCATTACGCTGAATTTTTCATAAAGTTTCAACATAGTTCAGATAGAAGAAAGTTTTAGGATTGCCACATCCGACTAATTTAAATGCTAATACAAATATTAGAGGGTCTATGTAAATTTTGTGACAGTTAAAATGACATTATGTTTATATTTCAGCTGGAAAGAAAAATCTATAATTGTATCAAAGTGAAGTATTTTTTTTTTTCATTTTTCTTCCCATAACATTAAGCGGAACCTTAATTGTTGAGTTCATCATTTTAATTTTTCGATAATTAAAAAAAAACAATTTTATGAAAACAGTATTTTTATAGCTTTAGGTTACAATAACATTTGTTTTAAAAGTTTAATTTGTCAAAACAAATTGATTTTTGTATTATAATTGTTTTTGTAGGTTTATTATAAAAGAACATACTAGTTCCTTTTACGACTTATTTCTTTAGGCGTGATTCCGTCGGTTGCATTTAGTTTTTGCTTCATTTTGCGAATAACGGATTTTCAACTTATTCTATTGGCGATTATTCAGAATTTCAGAATTTTCAAGCTATGATTTCGCGACTTTTACAAAAGTTGCTCTTTACATTTATCTAACATAATATGCAAATGAAATTATGATATCGTTGACGCATGCGCAGTGGAAAATTATTTAGTAAACCAACTCATTTTTCATACAATTTTTATTATTTTTTAATTCAATTTATAGGGTATTGTGTGGAATATTATTTTTCATATTTTCAGAAAAGAATGTTACTTTATATTAAAAACTCTGCAAATTATAAGCAACAATTTAGCAAAATTTGGGACCATTTTTATAAAAACCTTAATTTTTCCTCGAGTATGCATGCTATTCGCATAAAAATAAACACAAGTTATTACAATAAGTCACTTAATCATAATCTAGAGTTTGAGCGCTTTTGCTATATTAGTTTTGACAGGGTTATCCAAAAGGTATTCATTATTTTTTAATTTGTTGACGGCCCTCTATGGAATTTCGGGAAAAAGTTTCACGGAAATGTATGACTTCTACTATTATATCTATATGTTAAGAGTTTCGGGATGATTACTCTTCTATTTTTCTAAATATTTAAAAAAATGTCTAAAATCGCAAGTGAATGCTCACTAATGGCCCTGTAGTGTATCTTTAAAGTCCATATTAACATCTTCAATCCCGAGACAAACATTAGGAGGGTCCATAAAAACCAGTTTAAAACTACTATGCAACATCTCTAAGGATATATCATTTTATATATTGACGATCATGATACATTCGATGCTTATGCACGCATTTATTGAAAAGATACAGAAATAATTTTAACAATTCTGAAAGCATTTGAATTAATTTAAAGGGTGTTATTTAATGTCTCCTATGGGCTACACCAGGACTGGCAAGTTTAACAGCAAGGTGAATATTTTTTTACCACACTGGTTTTAATACAATGTATCGATTATATTGTATAATGTATTATAATTAAATTAGATTTTTATAACGCGAAGCGTTGAAATATAACATGGTAACAAGCTTTTTCATAGCAAGTTATATTAATATACTTTTGACTAAGAAAATATTTTTAGAGCTATATACTGTAATAATTATTGACGTAACCAAATGCACATCTTTACTCTATAAAAATATCTCTCTTTTCTGATTGAATTTATAAAGTTTTAAACAGTCTGATAAAATTCTGAAACGGGAGGACACGAGCGTTTGTGAATAGAAAAGTTTCATAGTCTTATCTTTCGTTTTCAAATTTTATGATCCAAATGAACCAAAATAATTTCCAAATTTCCAATCTTATGCATTAGGTAAAGTATCAAACTTTTCTAACTTTACATGATAACAATTTAGATAAGGATTCCTATGGTTAAAATTGCGTATTTTTGGACACCTCTTTTCACTATTTCCATTCGTTTCAAAAGACAAAAATAGAAAAGTTGAATTTCAATTTTTTGCTATGAAAATATGTAAGAAAAATCTCCATTACAGCCAAAAACTCAACTCATTTCTTTCTCAAAAAAAATAAATAAATAAATAAATAAATAAATAAGAAAGTGTAAAAGCTTTAAAAAATGTACACATGAGGTCATATTTATTATTAAGTTATATGGAACTAGAAATTATATTATCAAAAATAAAATATTTTTCATATGGATACTTATAGTGAAACCCAATTACTTTCGAAAAAGTTCATCTAATATGCATCTTTATGTATTTTTTCGGTTTCTTGTCTCTTTGATTTATTTATAAAAGTTAATTGTAATATTTTACGTCATTGTTAAATGGAATTTTTTCGATTTTTCTTCTGCTTTAAATAGGGAAAAGAAAAAGATCTGTATAGCTGTTTTTATATGCGCACCATTCACATTTCATTCCTCATCAGGGAACAAAGTCCAATTAATTAGGCTCTAAGGTGAGGAAGCAGGACGTTTCGGTCCCGCCATTTCGGTCCCGCCGTTTCGGTCCCGCCGTTTCGGTCCCGAGACATTTCGGTCCCGAGACGTTTCGGTCCCAAGACATTTCGGTCCCTGGCCGTTTAGGTCCCGAGACATTTCGGTCCCGAGACATTTCGGTCCATGGCCATTTCGGTCCCTGGACTTTTCGGTCCTCAGACATTTCGGTTCCTTCTCCAGCAAGCTGAAATTTTGTGCACGGAAAATATCTTACATAATTTTATAGGGAACATTTTAGAGTGTTGAATTCAGGGGCGGGTCATTCCCCCCGGAGCTATCAAATGCCCCCCCCCCCCGGAAATTTTGAGATTTTGTGTTTTCAATGGTAAAAAAGAGTAATCCCCCAGGACTCTATTGAATCCCCCCGGAGCCACAGAAGGTCCCTCCCGGAGAAAAGTGTCTGAATTCAACACTGGTTTTTTAACTGAAAGCCACATAAAGTTTTAGTGTAATGCGATTAATTAGAAGTAACAAGTACCCAAAAATCGCTTACACGTATAACTCTGATCCAAATATTTTTTAAATTTCAACTACTATAATGTTATTAAGTTCATTAGGATGTATAAAAATGATAAGGATTCTCAAAATAAATATGCTATTTATTCATTTATTGGTTAGTTTATGATATTTTTCTTACTCTTTAAAAATAATTAATTAATATATGATTGCTTTTTGCGAACTGTAAACTATAACTTTGTTTCAGAAAATTTAAATCTGCATCTGGATAATAATGTTACCTAAGACTGTTAAGAAATATTTTTACGCATTGTTACAGTGTTGCATTATTATGTTTAATTAATTATTACGTTACGTTACTAACTGATTTTTCAAAAAAAAAAAATAAATAATAATAATAATATCCTTTTTTGAAATAAATAATAATTTTTGAATAAAAACTTATGGTGATGAATAGTTGCAATAAATTAAATCTCAAAACAGTTAGGGATTTTAAAATTAAAATCAAATTAATATTTTATTAAATATATGTATTTTTAATTTAACGAATCTTTATTTAATTAAATTGATAAAATTATTAATACGCATTTCGAATTTTACTTTAAATAAACTCAATAAATAATCTGTTTTATATTCAATTTATCATTATGTTTTGTAATAGTTATTAACGTAAACTTATTATTTTACCTGTTTATTTATTTTATATTTAAAGTTACTGAAATTTAAAACTATTAATTCAATCAATAATAAAATTAAAATAAGAAGTGTCAATTTTTTTTCTTTGAATGCGGGATTTAAAGGTAATGCAAATAAATAAATAAATAAACGATAAATTAAAAAAGCTTAGTTTTGTCAGTTAAAAATTTAAAATAAAATTCTTTAAAATAATAGTTACATTGTTATATAAAATTAAAAAATAATCATTTTATTACAAAGAAATAGGCCTACTTTCAATAAAATTAATTCACAAAAATTGTCTTCATAAAGTAAGAAAACTATATTAAAAAAAAAAAAAAAAAAAAAAAAAAAAAAAATGCATCTAATAATTATTACATAAAAAAAGGTCTTTGGAGCATTTTTATTTTTTAAACAAAAAATTTTCGTAGCACGCCTAGTTACGAAATCACTAATTTAAAGATTCTAAGAAAGTGTGCTAAAACAATCAATCAAATATGTATTTTAGTGTTTTGTATAGATAAAATACTTAATACAAAGAATATATGATAAAACTTAAAATATTCATTCTGTTAAATAATAATAATAAAGACAGTGTAAAATTATATAACATTATTTAATCAAATTTTCAACTCGCCGTGATTTTATTATCACGAGTTACAATAGATTAAACTTATTGGACTATTATATTCAGCTTTGTATAAAATTTGAGGGAAGGGGGGCAGGAGGATAAAAATATTAAAAAAAGCCTGAACAATGTTGAGCTTACAGCGTTTAGTAGGCCTTCATCAATCAGAAACCAAGTTATAAGGTGGCCGGTAAAAAAATAGCAAGGGACCGAAATGGCAAGGGACCGAAATGTCTCGGGACCGAAATAACCAGGGACCGAAATGGCCAGGGACCGAAATGTCTCGGGACCGAAATGTCTTGGGACCGAAATGGCCAGGGACCGAAATGTCTCGGGACCTAAACGGCGGGACCGAAACGGCGGGACCGAAATGGCGGGACCGAAATGTCGTGTACCCCTAAGGTGAAGCGTTCATGGCAAATTTGTGTAAACTCGGGTTGTATAGCTGACGCTGAGCTTAACTTAGCAAGGCAAATAAGCCAGTTTTTCTTTACTGTTCTCGCCCGTTGTGTTTATTTTTGTAATATTCATGTATTATTTCTATTATTATTTTTAATAATAGCACTTTAGTAGCATTAATAATATATTAACAAGTTTTAATATAATTGAATATTACGGATGTACGTTCATAGATATGAAGTTCATTGTACAGTACAGAGGGAGATGTATTTAATATTAATAGTTTGGTATAGGCTTCAAACTACGTA
The DNA here is from genome assembly GCA_964019185.1 of Maratus speculifer. Taxonomy (NCBI): domain Eukaryota; kingdom Metazoa; phylum Arthropoda; class Arachnida; order Araneae; family Salticidae; genus Maratus; species Maratus speculifer. Next base: position 269,755,877 of record OZ025289.1, on the reverse strand, counting down.
CTAATTTACATAAACTATGTACGAATTTTAATATAACGAGTGTGTATATTTTTGTATATAGGTTCATGCATGTCTATGTATCGGTATTTAAACAATACTTTGCAGATTAGAAAATAAAAATTGTTTAAAAAACACCAATTTGAGAAGGGTTTGAAATTAAAAAAAAACTAGCTGTGGCCGCCCTTTTAAAAGCACCGTAAAGAATTGATTATGATCGCCAAAAAACTTTTCCTTCTAGACCATGCTATTTTAGGAAAACACGTTTTTTCTCTTATTTTCTTTTTTTTTTTTAATCTAGTAATTTCTACATTACTAAATGTCATTGGCATTTTATAAAACATTATTTTTCCTCTGTAAAATTATTAAAAACTTCCTATTATTGTTTATTTTATGCATTTAATAGATTTAATTTTCTTTTCATAAAAGTTTTTTTAATTTTCGCACAGAAATTATTAATAATACATATTTTTACAAGCAATTTCCGTTGTGTAATATACGTGTTTGCTAGTTTTCTAAGTAAAGTCATGTCTCATTTTTATTGATATACGCATATACATTTTTGTAATGGTTATTGTTACTAAGATTTGAGAAATAAATGCAAATTTATGCAAGTTATCTAACGTATATAACACCTATCTTAAATTTAATTCTAAATAAAAAGTGAAAATTTAAAAAGTAAAAATGAAATTGTGGATACATTATTCAACAGATCTGTAAAAAAATGTTACACAATTAGCAGTTTTACTATTCATCTTAAAGGCATTAATGTTTAACAGATCATTTAATAGTTAAAGAAAAAAACACATTTCAAATTGTTACGATGAATGATAAAGAATTTGTATCAAAATTATCATTTTTCAACGGAATGAAAAAATTTCCAAGACTGGGCCCAGAACATTGGTCAAATCCAAAAAAGGAGCTATTTTGAATAAATCCATCTAACAACAATCACTTAGATAAATTATGCATTTTTGTTATTTGGAACAGCTCAAGAGAATAAATCGCAGGTACACGCATCATTAATTCAGCACAGCTATTTTAATTGGTAAATATATTATGCGAGTTGTAATTTTCCAATTGACTGAAAAAGAGTCAAGATCAGAATTGGAACATAAGACATCTTGTATAGGTTACCTGAGTGAATTGTGGCTACAAGATTTATCCAGGCAACTCAATTGGTAAAGTGTTGACAGCTTAAACCATCGTTCGGGGTTAATAGCTTTACCTGGACAGTTTCCCACAAAATTAGAAAATTCCAATTCCAATTAATATTCCTTTTTTTTTTTTTTTTTTTTTGGCCAATTAAATTATTTGTGTTGAGTTTTAAAATTACAAAGATTTTATTCAACATGTTCATGTCAATATTTGGTCCAAAATAATAATAAATAAATAAATAAATAAAAGTCTATAAAATTTTCTAACATTTTGAGCTGAATTTCATGATTTTTTTAAGAATTAAATTATTACGTACGCCTATCTTTCACTTCAAAGCTCCGAGGCAGATGAATAAAGCTCTTTTTTAAAGATATTAAAATTTGGAAAGCATCAAACAAATTCTCATACTTTTCTAATTAACAGATAAGTTTTAAGAAAACAATTTCTGTGAGTCAAAATACCTGTTTCCAGACATTGGTTTTCACAGGAAATCCATTTGTAAGAAGCGGTAAAAATATGCAGTCGAAGAAATTTAAATTTATCTAAGATTAAATTCAAGAAAAATCTTCATCAGTGCTAAAAATTCAGCCCTTTTCTAATTTATGAAAGAAAAAAGAAAAATAAAACATTCTCAAAAGAGAATTATGAAACTTGGTTTAAATTAAGTTGGATGAAACAGAAAATATGTTAATAAAACCTGTTCTTTTATCATGTGGGTTTTGTTAGGATATTCTTGTTGCAATTTAATACAGTGTTTAGGTTGGTATTTAGGAAATTTTTTTCAGTTTTTGTGTTCGTTATTCTTTTATTTTTAAGTATTTACTCGAATGTAAACCACATCTTTATCCTCTAAATCTAATCTGGTCCTGTTTTGCATTCGAAGACAAATAATAGCAAATCCGTTGTCTATGATAGGTATTAGGAACCTTTTTTTAATGGATTCTCGTGCATAAAGAAAAAGTAATAAAATGAGAAATGTAGTTCTGTTGCTGAAATGAATCAATGGGGGGTAAAACACTAGTGGATGGCATTATTACCTCAGCATTCATATTGAACAATACATTTCAAAATACAGGATACCTCGCGAACTCCTCTAAAATTCCCCACAACACTTTGAAAGATCGTGAAATACACCACAAATTTATCTAATAAACAAAATATTTCCTAATAAATACATAGTCTTCTCATCACACAACTTACGTAAAAAAATTTAATTCAGGCATTGATTCTTACGTGCTTATTCCAGAGATAACGTCAATAAATGTAAAAGAAAATTAACTTTTAGCAGTTGTTTTTTTACAGATCTGTTGTTTGTGATTAAGATGATTCAGAGTCTTTTAGCGAAGAACCCGTAGTGCCATTTTTGTATTCCTTCATAACAAAGTGTGATATTAATATTTGCAGTAATTATACTCATCTCAGAATTATTAGCGAAGGACACCTTATTTTTAGGTGCATTCTTAATTATGTAAATACATAGCACCTATAGTTGTTGTTCAGTCCGTCCAATAGAAGGGAAATAAAGATTCTGGATGTAATAACCTATGAAATGTTACAATAATCTATTTTTATTGTTTAATAATTCATCGAAACACTAAAAAAATATGCCTTTCTCATGCAATTACACCTATCTATGTTTCGTATTCGATACTTTTCTTTTACAGTCGATGTTATTTAAAAGATTCTTTTTAAAATATGAATAAATTAGACTGAAATTTATAATCTGAAATCGCAAGCAGTTATCAATTCATTTTAAGCTTCAGGATATTTTCTTATACCAGAAATAATATTTCCCTCCATTGCATTCTAAAACTGGCATGAATTAAGAGAAAAATCTCAAACATGTCTAATTATATGTTATATTTTAAGAAAATAATTGGAACTAAGGTGTCCTGGGGTAATAACGCCAGGGTGAGTAATAACGCCATGTGCTAATATTGCGCGTAAATATGAAGAAATCCAGGAAATGGCACATGCGTTTTCTGCGCAAAAAGGATCTGAATCATCTGAATCAGAAACAATCCCTACAGTTAATATATTCTCTTTGCAGATCTTATTGCTGGAACAAGCACGTAAAATTCAACGCCGGATCTAAAATTTGCAAGTTAAGTTCAGTGATCTGAAGGCTACATATGTCGCGAATTTGATTTATATTTGTGTAATTATTTTAGTGTCCATACTCTCATAGTGACTCCATGGTCATAGTTTTATTTTCGCAGACAATCGCGAGCAATGATAAAAGGAGTAATAGAATTATTCTGGAATAAAGTATGTGTTAAGTTTTTATCTGAAATGTTTTGAAGCTTCCTTTTTGTGTAAGAGATGTAAATTATTTTACACACGTTTAAATTAAAACGACGATGTTTATGTATTCGGGTAGAATTTATGACATCGACATCGCACTGTTTGCGATATTTGGCGCCCGAAGTAATATGGACGTTCGAAAAGTAACTGTTTTTTATTAGTTAAAAGAACTTGGAAATAATGGATGCTTTAAAAAAACCAAACAACGCCTCTTAGAGCTGGATTTACGAAAACGTACAATGCTTTAAGTGATGCTTTAAATGACGCAAGTCCAGATGCTAATTTAATAGAGAATTTAATGTGTCAACTGGAAGATAAAAGCACAAGATTGCGAGCTGTAGATGAAGAAATTTTGAATTTTATGTTGACAGAGAAGATTATAGAGAAAGATTATTCTAAAGAATTTGAAGTATGCGAAGAGTATACAAAAAAATTTATTGCTATTAAACAAAAAGTAAAGACATTTCTGGTGAAGCCTATCGAAGAACAACTCCGATCGCAGAATTATACAGATGTTGAAAGAACGCTGTCACGACCACTTCGCTTACCAGAAATAAATTTTCAGCCGTTTGATGGTGATGCAAGATTATGGTTAACTTTATGGAATTCGTTCAGCAAAATTCATGAAGACACCACTTTAGATGACCATGTAAAATGTATTTATCTTTTACAGGCGATAACGCCGAAATCCAAAGCTGCACAGGTTGTTAATAGTTATCCGGATTATGCTGATAATTATCCAAAAGTAATTCTACATCTTAAAGAAAGGTTCGGTAGAGAAGATACACTTATTGAGATATATGTTAGAGACCTTCTTCAATTAGTTTTAAATAACAATCGAACATCAAGCAAGAATTTTAATTTATCGTCGTTATATGATAATCTAGAGGCAAAACTTAGGTCTCTAGAATCTTTAGATGTCATAGAAGAGAAGTATGCCAGCATACTTTTTCCATTTGTAGAATCTTGTCTACTTCATGATATGTTAAAGACCTGGGAAAGACAGCGTGAGAAGACTGCTCAAGGTAAGAACGGATTAAATTTTATCCTTGATTTTTTTTAATGAAGTAATAGAGGAAGAGCGGGTTCTTTTGGCTCATTCCAATCTTGGTTTTGAAAACCCAAAGAAATATAATAAATGTAATAATAAATATAATTCAATGCCAGCTGCCACAGATTTTTTTATAAGTAATAAGAATAAGAATTTAGTTAAAAAACGTGAAGACTTATGTATATTTTGTGACAAGTGTCACTTATCAGAAACATGTTTGAAAGCTAGTTCGCTTTCTTTTGATGAGAAACGTAACTTAATTTTGAAAAAAGGGGGCTTGTTTTGTTTGCCTGAAGAAAAACCACATTTCACGCAATTGTAACTCTAAAATTAAATACACGAATTGTGGTAAAAGACATTTTTTTATATTATGTCAAAATGTTTTTAATGAAGGTGGTAATGCGGCGTTAGAAAGTCACAAACATGAACCAGGGAGTAGTGGCACTCAAAGTGCCACTCAAGTGGTACTCAAGGTTAGGATCCAACTGTGTTACTCCAAACTTTGAGTGTCCGTATAAAGCACAATGGAAAAGAGAAAATCGTGCGTGGAGTTATTGACGCAGGATTCTATTTGTCAAGAGATGTAATTAAATATTTGAATTATAAAAGTATTGGTGAAATTAAATTAATTCACACATTATTTGGTAATGTTGAAACAAGTGAAACAAAGCATAATTAATATAGAATTCACTTAAGTAGTATCGACAATAGTTATAAATGTGATATGCATGTTTTAGATGTTCCTGTTATTTGTTCTAAAATACGAAAAGTGCCAAATGGGCCTTGGTTATCAGAACTAAATAAATGTGGTATTAAAATTTCTGATGTTGAAAATAGTTCATGTAAAACTGAAAATGAAATTAAATTATTGATTGGTTCTGATATGACCGTAAAATTACTCACCGGAAATATTAAAGTTTTAGAAAGTGGTCCGGTTGCAGTAAAAACCCATTTGGGATGGACTCTAATGGGAAAAATTCCAAGTATTAAATCAAAAACAAATGAGGGTGTTATGATTATTTTATCACTTTGGAACAATTGTTCCGTTGCTGATTTGTGGAAGCTGGATATTATGGGTATAACGGATCCAGTTGAATCCAAAACTAAATCTGAGATTCATGAAGAAACTATGCAACATTTTAAGAATAATATAAGAATAGATTCAGATGGGAGATACGAAGTAGAATTGCCATGGGTGCTAGATAATGCTTGCTTACCTAACAATAGAGAACTGGCCGAAAAGCGGCTTGCTACAACGAGGAAAAAGTTAATTAATTTAAATAAAATTGAGGTATAAAGCGAAGTATTTCATTCGTGGATAAATGCAGGAATAATTGAAAGGGTGGTTGATAATAAAGAAACTAAAGTACATTATTTGCCACATAGACCTTATTAAAAGAATCGAGTGGAACTACAAAAGTTAGACCAGTTTCTGACGCTTCGGCTCATATTAAATATTCCCCTTCTCTAAATGATTGCCTAGATAAGGGATTAAATTTGATTGAAATGATTCCTTCTATATTGCATCGTTTTCGGAAATATCCTGTTGGTGCAATATCTGATATAGAAAAGGAATTTCTAAAAATTAGTATTAAAGAAGATAATAGAGATTATTTGAGACCTCTATGGGAAACATTCGTTTTGAATCGCGTATAAGAAATTAGATCCTTAACTCAAAAGAACCAATGGCGACACATTGCAGTAAAATTTAGTCCCTTCCAGAGATTGTTCGATTGAACAATTTTTACAACTAAGATGGTGGGAGAAACCGGATTGGTTGGCTCAACCTGAATATACTTGGCCTCAAAGTGTCGAAATTCCCGATGAAGAAATTATTAACGCTGAAAAACGGAAAAGTGTCATTTCAGCAATGAACAAGAACACAGAATCTAGTGATTGGCATTATCGACGGTTTTCATCTTTCAAGAAAATTATAAGATTGATCGCCTGGATTTTAAGATTCTTAAACAATTCAAGAAATCCAAATTCAAAAGACGTGTCTGAACTTACGTGTTTGGAATTATAACAAACCGAAACAAAATCGATAATTTTGATACAGAGAGACAGATTCAACCAGAAGAATAATCAGAAGATGCGTAGCTTGAAATCAATCCTAAATGAAGATGGTATTATAAGAGTGAAAACACAAGTCATTTATAGAGAAGATACTTTCATTTTTAAATACCCAGTTCTTTTGCCTTCCCACCATCCTGTATTCCTATCTTCTGATCTCCTGGAAACACCAAGAGCTTTTGCATGCAGGAGTGGCTCTTATGATGACATCGTTACGAGAAGACTACTGGATCCTAAAAGTTGGGAAAACTATTCGAGCAGTAGTACAGAAATGTGTAGGATGCAGAAGATTTAGTGCCCAAAAGATTCGCCAGAAATTTAACCTACCTACCGCTGCCTGGTGGGAGCGATTGATACAAGTGTTGAAGCGTATCCTGGGAGGGGTTCTGAGTGGAGCTTCATTATCCTACGAAGAACTGCTCACAGTTCTCTGTGATTGTGAACAAGTTGTGAATGCTAGACCTCTAACATATGTTACTGAAGATGTGAACGATCTAGCACCGTTAACACCATCAATGTTTTTACAGGGCATACGATCTTCAGATGTGAGAGATTTTGATACAATTGACGCACAAGAATTAATTAAAAGAGTTACGTATAGGCAACATGTTCGAGAACACCTACATAAGCGATTTCGTATTGAATATTTAGGACAATTGCGCCAGCAAAGTTCTTTGTAAAAGAATGTCAAGCAACTGACCATTGGTGATGTAGTACTCGTAGAGTCTGATAAGAAACGTGTCTATTGGACTTTAGCCGGAGTGCAAGAACTTATTTCTGGTAAAGATGGCTACTCAAGAGTTGCACGATTAAAAGCTTAAAAGGATGAACTTTTAAGACCTGTGCAAAAGCTGTACAATTTAGAGATTCCAAAAGAACTTTCTAGTGATCCAGTATTGAGAACGAGAAGTGGCAGAATAGTGACTGCCCCAAAACGTTGATTCTAAATACTCTTTCAACTAAAGACTTTAGTCTTATTTTTTAGTACATTTCGTATTGATAATTTGAATTTGTAATAATATGTTTAATTTTATTTGAGTTTTGCAGAAGAAAATGTTTATTTACCTGTTTTAAGGAAATGTAAGATTGTAAGAACTGTATGTTTTCACTATAATGTAAGTATTAGTCATATTTTATTTTATTTCATATGTTATTGTACCCATTGTTGAGTTTATCTGTCGAAAACTCAAGGTGGGAGAATGTCGCGAATTTGATTAATATTTGTGTAATTACTTTGATGTCCATACTCTCATAGTGACTCCATGATCATAGTTTTATTTTCGCAGACGATCACGAGCAATGATAAAAGGAGTAGTAGAATTATTCTGGAATAAAGTATGCGTTAAGTATTTATCTGAAATGTTTTGAAGCTTCGTTTTTTTGAAATAGATTTAAATTATTTTTCACACGTTTAAATTAAAACGACGATGTTTATATTTTCGGGTAGAATTTATGGCATCGACATCGCACTGTTTGCGATAACATATTTATTAGGACATACTTTGTTTATTATATAAATTTGTAGTGCATTTCATGCTCTTTTAAAACATTGTGGAAGATTTCGGATGCGCTCGCAAGGCAGTTTGTAGTTTAATATATACTGCGCAATAAGTATACTGTGGTAATAATGCAATATACTGGCGTAATTACTTCGATTGATTCTTTTGAGTTTTAGAACTACATCGCCAACTAATAATAACGGTAATAACGCCAAATAGTATTCGTCAAGAAAACACGCTATTACATTTTATGAATACATATATGCGAAAATATTCTTTCATACATTCATTATCAATAAGTTGCCGTATCAGATCCGATATCTGTTGGAAAGAACAAAATTAAAACTAAGCAGTAATAGTTTGCAGAATTTTAACGTGGCGTTATTACTCACAGGATACCTTATTTATTTTCTGACACAAAACTGCCGAAAAGTAGCAGTTTTCTAAAAATCCATTTGTTTCGAAAGATAAGGATACACTACTTGAATTTCAAATTTATCCCGGAGAAAATCTAAATGAAATCTTCATCAGCGGTATAAATACTGCTTAGTTCTAAATAAAATTGCTTTCAGTTCATATGACGCTAAAAATGAGACTAAGTCATAGTAATAATTAAATTAGCCGGAAATAGAGATTTTGCTTAGAAAAACATTCACGTTTTCCATATGGCACTACTTAAGAAAATCCATTTCGATTTTTATTTAATGGATAACGTTTTCAATTTACTTTAGTTTAGTTAATGCTGGCAATAATTTCTTTGTGTCATCTTAATGTCTGAAATTCTGCTTTCCTTCTTTGTCAAAAAAAAAAAAAATAAATAAATAAAATAAAATAAAGAATATTCATGATTTTTTGTATTATATTTTTAAGGAATATTACAAGAAATAATATTTCCCTGTATTGCATTCTAAAAATGACATGGGTTAAGAAAAAAATCTCAAACATTTCTAATTATATGTTAGTTTTTTAGAAAATGATTGGAATTACTTATTTTCTGACACTTAACTGTTGGAAAGTAGCAGTTTTCTAAAAATCCATTTGTTTCAAAAAATAAAATACACTATTTGAATTCAAAATTTATTCAGGAGAAAAGCTAAAAGAAATTTTCACCAGCAGTATAAATAACGCAATGTTCTGAGAAAATGAGAAAAAAATGCTTCAAGTTCATAAAGAATTAAAAAGGCTAAGTCGTAGTAATAATTAAATTGGTTGGAACTAGAGATTATGTTAAAAAAAACAGGCACGTTTTCCAAATGCGTCTACTTAAAAGAATCCATTTGCATTTTATTACTTAATGGATAACGTGTTAAATTTATTTTACATTAGTTAAGGTTGGAAATAATTTCTAATTGTCACATTCAGTGGCACCAACTTTTGAAAAATATTGGGTTGGCTCAAAAATATTGGGCGGGCTCAAAAATATTTTTGTAATATGATACAGCCATTTCGTTTTTCTTTAAAGGGTAGACAGCTGATGAAAGATGAGACTTTTATGTCAAATCATCATGTTTTAAGATAGTTACTATGTTTTAAAATCATATTTTCATGCGTTTTCCTTATAAAGACGATAATATATATTGTAACATCATCATATCATGATCATGGTAACAAATTGAAACAAGGCAAAGTTAAACATTTAAATTTCATTCATCTTGGATTTATGGGTGTTAGCCGAAGTATTAAAACGCGTGGTAATTGGCAAAATAAATTTTGTCCAAGAGAGAAAAATGAATAATAAAATAATAAAAAAAATAACGAAATAGAACAATGAAAATTGGGCACGCTAGAATTTAAAATTATTGGGTGGGCCACAGGCCCATATAAGTTGGCGCCACTGGTCACATTAATTAGAGAAATTCTGCTTTTCTTCTTTTTCAAAATAAGACACAATAAAGAATATTTATAATTTTTTGTATTAGCTTTTTAAGGAAGATTACCAGAAATGATATTTCCCTACATTGCATTTTAAAAATGACATGAGTTAAGAAAAAAATCTCAATCATTTCTAATAAAATGTTAATTTTTTAGAAAGCGATTGGATTGCTAATTTTCTGACAAAAAATATCGGAAAGTAGCAGTTTCATAAAAAATCTTTTGTTTAAAAAAAAACAATACACTACTTAATTTCAAATTTATCCTGGAGAAAATCTAAAAGAAAATCTTCTTCAGCGGTTGAAATGCTGCAAAGTTCTGAAAACAAAAATGAAAAAAAAATGCTTCCAGTTCATATGGGAAAAAATATGAGGCTAAATTGTAGTAATAATTAAATTGGCTGGAACTAGAGATTATGCTAAGAGAAACAGGCACGTTTTCCATATGACTCTACTTAAGAGAAACCATTTGCATTTTATTTAATGGATAACGTATTCATTTTACTTTAGTTTAGTAATGTTGACAATAAATTCTTTTTGTCATATTAATTCGAGAAATTCCCCTTTTAAGAATAAATTAGACTAAAATATATTACAAGTAGAAGTTACAAATAGTTATCATTTCATTTTAAATTTCAGAAGATTTTCTTTTACAAGAAATAATAGTTCCCTGCATTGTACTTTAAAACTGATATGAGTTAAGAAAAAACTCAATCTTTTAAAATTATATGTCACGTTTTTAGAAAACGATGGGAACTCCATATTTTCTGACACAAAACTGCCGGAAAGTAACAGTTTTCAAAAAATCCATTTGTCTCAAAAGATAGCATACGCGACTTGAATTTCAAATTTATCCTAGAAAAAAATTAAAAGAAATTTTCGTCAGCGATATAAACACCGCAAAGTTCTGAAAAAAAAACTGAGAAAAGATAATAGGGGATAAAGAGGCTAAGTCGTAGTAATAATTAAATTGACTTTAATTAGAGATTATGCTATGAAAAACAGGCACGTTTTTCCACATGGCTCTACTTAAGAAAATCAATTTGCATTTTATTTAATGTATAACGTATTCAGTTTATTTTACTTCAGTTATTGTTGGAAATAATTTCGTTTTGCCATATTAGTCTGGAAAATTCTGCTTTTCTTCTTTGTCAAAATAGGAAAGAACGAAGAATATTAATGTTTCTTATTAGCTTTTTGAGAAAGATTGCTATTTTTAAATAAATTAACTGCTTCCCTTTTTTTCGCCCGGACGTCGTACGGTCAGCGTAGTTTTGCCAATCATGATTTACCCATACCAATTAAAGGCATCCATTCTGCAATCATTCTTTATTATTCCCACTAGTAAAATTTTATTGTAAATTTTGTATTATTTAATCCGAGAATTTTTCAGATTCAACTAAGCAAAAATTTCTGTTTTCAAAAACCGGGGATTAAAGATTAAAAGTTCAATAAAAGACATGAAAAAATATACATTATTTGAATTTTTCTTTTCAAAAATATTGATCAGTTAAGTGTTTAATCTATTAAAAAACTATAACTTTTCTCTTCGTATACATGTAATTAAATATCTCTTAAGTGTTGTGTTGTGTTCTGTTTTCGTCATTTTAATACACTGTAAAAAAAAAAAAAAAACTGTACTTTTACAGACGTAAAATTAGAGAAACTTGTATGTTTATTAAAATTTTATTCGTACACTATGATGGGCAGAAAGACTTCAAAAATTGTTTTTCAAGCCGTAATACCGTGGAAAACTCTCGAATGCGGGAGACTAAAAATTGGGTGAAAAAAGAAGTGAATTCGGTTTATATCTTCTGGTCGCTCATGTGCTATTTATAGCACATGAATGCACACATGCTGCCGAAATGTGGGAAATATTCACATTATTACTTTTTTTTAATTAGCCTCTTGAATGTAATAACTCTAATTCTTATTAATTAGAATTAAAAACAGAATGTTGAAAGATTATTTAAATCCACCAACATCTTCCTGTCGTGGATGTGCTTTAAAATTTAGCAGGAGTCATATTTTTGAAGAATCTTTTGTTTTATTTAACTTGTCAAAATTTAAGAGTAATAGCTGTTTACAATTTCAGATCACATATGCAACTGGCAGATGTTATTGGATTTAAATAATATTTCAACATTACGTTTTGTTATTCTAATGCGTAATAATTTCAGCTGTTGCATTGTAAAGCTACAGGAGTCTGCAGCTTTAAGAAAGAATCTACTAAAATTATTTAAATCTTCCTAAAAAAAAGTCTCTAATCCAAGTTGCGGTTACATAAAAAGTTCTAAACATCTAAGTTTTCTAAAGAATTCTTAGTAATTTTGCAGATTTTTTAATTTAGAGTGACAAAATATATTTCTTATTGGAATATATATTGTATGTTACCGTTACATAAAATTTTCTAAAAATCTCAATTTTCCAATTATCTTTTCTTTTTTTTTACAGTGTAGGATTTTTTTTCTACAACAAATTGATTTTTTTTATATAAATTATTAAACATAATTTTTTGCTAAATTTTGTAACTGGAATTACATATATATTAAATTTTTTTAAAGAAATTATGTGACTTTTTTTTCTTACGTATCCACTTAATATTCTAAATATCTTTGGATTAGTTTTAATAGGATATATGCTAAAACAAAATGCTGATGTTATTAGCCTTTTCATAAGTAACTCTTGTAAATTTCAGGTTCTATTTAAAAAATACTATTTATTTGAGAGATATTGTTCACATAATTTTGATGATTTAATAAATTCTCGACGATTTTTAACATAAATATTCCATGTTTGAAAACAAATTGCCAAATAGCGGAAATGTATTTAAAAATGAAATACTACGATATCAAGTTTCAAAATTTAATAATAGCAATATTTTTATCCCCCTTATACTCTTCACTTCTTTTACTTTCTTTCTACTTTTCCTATCAGTTCAGGACAATATTTTTCTTTTTATAAGCAGCAGATTATATATTTATAAAGAAATATTATAGAAAGTTCGCAGAACTTTATCTATATATATCTTTCAAACATATATCTTTCAAAAAATACATTTCATTTGAATAATCAAAAAAGAATTGAAATTTTCAATAATAAAATAATTGATTGGTTGGTTTCAATTTTTTTAATACTTTTAGAAAATTCGTATCAATATTACACTGTAAAAAAACGTAAATTTACTAAAATTTTTCTAAGAAAGTGGGATTCCTAGAACTTTGTATGTAACGGTAATAGCAATGATTCATGTAATATAATCGGTTACATGAATTTTTGCTGTTACCGTTCCATAAAAAATTTTGAGAATCGCAGTTTCCTAAAAATAATTTCGGATAATTTCTTTATAAAGTAAGTTTCATAAACCTGTATAGCGTATTGAAGGTTTTTTTTCCACTTTAAAATTTTTTTATAGGAATTGCTTTTCTTTAAAGTAAATAAAGTTTTTTGTTCTTTTTCAAATAAAATAAAAAAAGGAATAACGATAGAATAAATTTTATTCAATGAAAGACAAAAGTGGACGCAATCCTATGGAAAATATGCGAACTTGAAGATCCATATTCTCGGAAACTACCAGACCAATTTTCATGAAACTTAGAATCCATATTCACTGAACTATGCTCAATATTTATAGAAGACAGGTTTTTTAGGCGATTAAACACTTTTTATTTCATAATAAGGGCAATTTTTTAGAAATTTTCCGTTTTCCCTATTTTTTCGGAAACTAATTAAAATATTTAAAACCGTCTGCCACGTGTAATTTTATGCGGAAGAGGTTCGACAATTAATGTCCTTAGTGTATATAAAATATTTGTACTGCGATAATTGCCATGTAGTATCAAAGCCTAATGTCTTAGATGCCTTTATGCTCGATTTGAGAACAGTAGCTGCTATATTAATATATATTTTTAAGGGAAGAGTGAAATAGTGGGTAAGTGTGGGGGCAAAAGGCTGGTTTGGAAATTTTGGGGCTATATTTGGGACAGTGGATGAGGCATGGCTACTGTCCTTTGGACTAGGAATCATAGTGGTGTAGCCAAGTCTCATCCAGTGTTCGAAATCTAGCCCCATAATTTCCAAACCAGCCTTTCATTGCTCCCCTCCCTCTTTAAAAAACCCTTTAATAACAGGTATTTAAAACTTCCCTCCTACTTCCAAAAATATGGTAATATAGCGGCTATGGTTCAATTAATCATGTAGGCATACATACAAGGCATATATAGGCATATATCCCATCATATATCCAAGACATTAGGCCTCGATATTCCACATCAATCATTGCAGTATAAATATTTTATATTCGCCAGGGACAATAATTGTTGAAACACTCACGTATTTATATTCTACTACAAAATTTTATTTTTTCGAAATTTATCGAGTACTATAGGAGATATTGGGATTTTTATGTTAAAATATGATTTTTCACTTCTTACGCGTGTGAAGTTCTTGCACAACTGTATCAAATCGTGAATTTAAGTATATGTAAACGCTTTAATAATATTTAGAATCATATACTAAATCAAGTAATGTTTTAACCTTTATCAGTTTTTTGTCACCTCTTTTTGTGACTTCCGACCGAGCATCCCTTTTACGAATTCCATTTGGTTTGCACCACTTTTTTTTTAATAAATACTTTTGCTTGTACTTTCGCGATATGTGTATACTACAAAATTTAATTTAAAAGTATAGTCGAGCGAGTAGAATATGAAAATAGAATCAACTACAAAATGTTAGAGTGTAACTAATATGAATGGAAGTGGCTTCCGAATCGTTTCTTCCATTGAATTGTTATAACATTTTTGTAGTAAAAAAAAAAGGAAACTGGATGTATAAATGGATTCAGGACAGTCGAAAAATCTTTTTAAGACAAAAAATAATACATATTTTTTAGAAATTTTCACCCGTATCTTCCCTTAAGCTTTTCATGTCCACAATTTTACAATTGCAAATTTCAAAGGGATAATAATTTTTGTCTAACTTTTCTTTAAAAATACCTACTCAATAAAAAAATTTTTCATCATCGTTTACTTTTTCTTTTATTAAATCCATTTCCCTTCTATTTATGTATGAAATTAAGGCGTTTAAATGATTATAAATAAAGTATTAAATAGACTATGTTTATAAAAATCAGTAATATTGCAATATGTGTCTTTTTTTAAATCTAAGTAATGATTTTAATAGTTCAATAAATTTATTAAGATTCGTTAGAACATGTACCGTTTCACATCATTAAGTTAATGCAACTTTTCTCCTCTATAAATAAATCCGTGTCACTCTATTTACATTCAGTTGAATAAATAATAAGAACTATATGTCCAAGAAAACATTTGTAGTCTGAGACGTAGAAAACACTCGCTAGAAATGAAATCTGTTTTGGTTTTGAGTTTGTTCATTATGTTTAGACCCTGAAGCTATGTCTCAAGATTTTAGAGGTAAGTGTTACTTTTTTCTTTATATCATAAGTTAAGAGAGTTTTAGTTTTAAATGTAGTTTTCAAGATGAAAATTTTCTTTAACATTTTATAAAATAAAATTTTAAAAGTTAAGGGGGTATAAAGAACAAAGAGTATATTTCTTTATTTGTAGGCCATTGAAAAGGTCATAATTTAAAACAAGGTAGCTGCCAAAACGCAAATTTCGAGATTTTAAATATTAAAATTCTCTAAATAACAATAACAATAATAATAATAATAATAATAATAATAATAATAATAATAATAATAATAATAATAATAATAATAATAATAATAATAACCATAATTAAAACTGTCTTGATTGTTTCTTTTTAAACTATTGATTTGTTAGGAACGGATATTCAGATAGCTGTGTGGAATACTAGTAGACTACAGTGTCTCACAAAAGTGATGGGACACTTGTGCTTTATAAAAAGAAACTGCAATAAAATAAATAAACAAACATGTGCAAAAAATTTTTGGGTGTTTTTCATATTTAAAGTTAGTAACAAGTATTGCATAACATACATTTTGTCAAAATATTAAAATATTAATTTAGTAAAAATACAATTGTTCAGAACGGAGCAAAAAATGGCTCACATAAGTGATGGGACACTTACTTTTCCATCAAATATTTATCCAAAAATTTTATCTTTTAAAAGGTTTTAATATTTTGTTGGATTTCCTTTTACTTTTAAAACATGATTTAATCTTTTTGGGATGGATTCGACTAATTTTTTTGTGATTTCTAGAGTGATTTTACCCCATTCTTCTTGAAGCACCGATTTTAGTTGTTGTTTTGAAGAAATGGTGTGTTTGCGAATTCTTGATTCCAATTCTTGCCAAATATTCTCTATGGGATTTAAGTCTGGAGATTGTGGTGGTGTTTTTATTATTTCAGGACAGTTATATAGCAGCCAGAGTCTAATGTTCAGAGCAGTGTGCTTGGGGTCATTGTCCTGGTAGAATTTAAAATCGTTATGAAGGTTCAATTTTCGTGCTGAAGATTTCAAATTTTGCTTTAAAATATCAATATACTTGTACTGATCCATTATACTGTCAATAAAAACAAGATTACCAACTCCAGCGGACGATATGCACCCCCATACCATAACTCCTCCTCCACCATGTTTTACTGTTAGTACCAAGTTCTGTTTGCGAAATTCTTCCATGGGTTTTCTCCACACCAAGATTCTACCGTCAGAACCAAATATATTAAATTTACTCTCATCAGCAAGTGTAACTTTATTCCAGTAATCAGAATTCTTATTTATGTTGGATTTTGCGAAAGCTAGTCTGAGTTTTCTATTCTTTTCACTTACGACGAATTTTTTCCTGGCTACTCTATCGTGATATCCAGCAGATCGGATTACCCTTCTAATAGTCTCAGGATTAACAATTATTCCATGTAATGCTTGTAAATCAGCAGCAACTTTTGAAGCACTATTTCTTGGATTTTTTTTAATATTTCGAACGATAATTCGCTTTATTCCATAGGATAGCTTTGATGGTCGGCCAGGTCTTCTTTTATCCTGAATCATATGATTCTTTTTATATCGTTTAATGATATTGAAAACTGTTGAACAACTCAAGTTAACTGTTTCAGCAGTTTTTCTAAAAGATTTTCCACGTTCAATATGCAAATTAATAACTAATTTTCGAATTTCAGGCGAAGTTTCTTTTCGTTTAGCATTCATGGCTACACAGAGCTAAAAAACGCAAAAATTCTAAAACAAACTGGAGAGAAATACTGCAGACGATTTTATAAATTATTGCCAATTGCTTTTAAGTAAAAATATAACCCTAAAAAACATTTTTATTGCTTATTTCAGACGATTTTTGTTGCATATATAATGGTGTCCCATCACTTATGTGAGCTATTTTTTGCTCCGTTCTAAACATTTGTATTTTTATTAAATTAATATTTTAATATTTTGACAAAATTTATGTTATGTAATAATTGCTACTAACTTTAAATATGAAACACACCCAAAAAATTTTTGCACATGTTTGTTTATTTATTTTATTGCAGTTTCTTTTTATAAAGCACAAGTGTCCCATCACTTTTGTGAGACACTGTATTTGATTTAATTAATTTTTGTAACAACTTCAAACAGAGTCCTCGCTTGCTTCTGAGCAACATTAGTAATTTGATGAATAAGAAATAAAAAAAAATCGCCAAATGAAAAGAAATTTTTGCAAAATAGATTCGATGCTAGCTGAAAAAATATTTTTAACCCTTTATTACACTGTAAAATATTTTACCCTTTTGCTGCGTCGTAACTCCCCCGCTTTTCTACAATATATCGCGTTTGACATATGAGAATGCTCCATAATAGACCGAAGTAATCGTTTTCTATATAAGCGGTGGAGTGACGATGCAGCAAAAGGGTAAAATTTTTAACAGTGTATATCCCTGTTTTGAAAATGTTGTAAAATAAGCTGATTGTTGTAAAATAAACTAATTTCTTATAAAATATAAGTTCGACTATTTTTTACAGGAACTATTAGAAAAAGTAAATTCTAAATGCCTCCTAGTCCTAAATGTGTATATGTTTTCGACATACTTTTAGCAATCTATATAAAAATGAAAAACGCTAACTTCGATTTACCTTTTAAAAAATATACGCTAAAAAATTGCTATGAGATTTCGACTTGATGGAAAAAAAATTACCAGCCAATGATTACTTTCCATACAACTAACAAACAGTGTGGCAAATGGCTAATTTCATCAACGCATTACAGCAAAACTTTTCTCTGTTTTGCGCTCGATGCGAGTAATTTTGTTTGTATTTTTACCGATACAAAGCCAGTACACAGATAGAGATTAACTAACAATAGATAAATATCATAGTATCGCATAATCATATTTGTCTTTGACTGTTGTTAAACAGAACTAGTTTTGAGTCAGTATGTCTATAAATACAGCAATGCAAATGGCACGATTCGATTGAACATATAAAGCGACAACCAATCGTTCAGCAACATGGATAAGAATTTCCACTGTATAGGCACACATACATACATATAAAAAAGGAGCAGAAATTGAGCCCTCGCAATTTTGGCGAGTCTGATTGTGCTTTTACTTTTGACGCAACGGCGCGGGGAGCGGAAGGAATTCGCATTTGTCTAAAATTTTTCAAATTTCACTTTGGTTATGATGACGTACATCAAGCTATAAATACAATTTGTAATTTTAAAAGGATTTCCATTAATAATCTTCATGCAGTTAAATAACTTGAGAGGACAACAATGAGAAGAAAATTGAAACACCTGAGTTATCGTATTTCTTGAAATGACGCTTACGGGCTCTGCGCAGAAGGGCTCTGAGTCATCTGAATCACAAACAACCACAAATTTAATATGTAGACTTTATTACGGCGAAAAGCATGTAAGAATCAAGCCCGGTGTAAATTATGAGAGGTAAGTTCTGTGATCTGCAGACTATATATTTACTGGGAAATACTTCGTATGCTACAAAAATGTATAATGTACTTCCATGCACTTTCACGTTCGTCTGACTATTTTTGATATTTTAGCGAAGTATTTTAAAATTGAAAACATATTGCGCAATAAGTATATAGGAATAATCACGTCATCCGTTAGCGTTATTACTCCGGTTGACTATTTTCAGTGCTGTTTTCAGTCACTACATCCAAGGCGGATATATTTTTTATTTTATACATGGGAAAGTATTATAATCATTATTTAAAAGGGATACAGAGAAACTTGTAAGCCTTAATGCAGCTATTTTTTTTCATGTTAGAAGAATAAAATATCAAATAATTATTATTGAATACTGATATTGCAATTAATTATAAATAAGAGAAATTTGACAGTTTCTTTATTTATAGAGGTTTTTATCTTTAGAGTTGGACAATTTACATGCCGTTATTCAATCTTACTTTATAGTTTTGTTTGCATGGCGTTATTACCTAAAGAAGTGGGTAATAGCCGCCAAGTAGCACTGGTCAAAAAATAAAATCCTTACATTCTATAAATGCATAGATGCTAAGATATTCATTCTTGTATTTTTTCGTGAATACATAGTCAATAAGTTACTGCATCAAATACAATATTTGTTTGAAAACAATTTATATAAATATCGAAAACTAAGAAAATTGGTAGAACCTTTACGCGGCGTTATTCCAGCAGAACACATCATTTCAGTGGAAAATGAGATATTTTTGCTAAAAACTTGGACATGCAGAAGAACCGAAACAATGACACAATTTTTCCAAAAGAAAAAAATACTTGACCGCATGTTTGACAACGAAGACTAATAAATGTTTAAAAGGCTACATTTTAATTTTTTAATTTAATTTTTGATATTCTGATGTGAATTTTATAGAGATTGCGCTACAAAAGCAAAATTGGAGTCATTTTTCAGTAAAATTCGTATTTTGAAACAAGCGAAAAAAAATCTGTTAAAATTTAAATCATTCAATTAAGAAACAAACAGCTTCAACAACCGTACTTATGATGCATGTATAATACAGTGAATACCTGGCAAGCATAAAAGATCGAAGTTACTTAAGCGACATTGATAAAAGTAAACCCGACAACAAAGCTTCAATTTTTGCGGATATTTGTTTTTACAAAAAAAAAAAAAACTAATTTAAGAAGGAATTTTTGTCTAAAACTTTTAAATAATAATTAATCTCATTAGTGTATGAATTTTCTTTCGATTTCCAAATGCTCAGTGCTCGATTAAAAAAATCAAGAAGAAAAAACTACATTTCTATGGCTCTTTTTTTTGTTTTCTGGAGACCAGTCAAAAGTTTGAAAACCTTTAAATATGTTTTTCACAAAATGGTACCTTTTGAACTGGTGAATATTATTAGTTAAGCTATGGATAATATGGATACAGAATGTTAATTAAGACATGTAATTATCTATCTAGCGAACTATTAAATTTATCTCTATAGTTCCTATTTTTACAAACTGGACTTCCAAGAATACCACTTGCCTTATTTTTAAAAATTTCCATTAAATGAAATACATATACCAGCTTTTAGAATGCAATTTTACGAAATTGAATGTTTCGGAAGATTCTTACATTAAACTTTAAAAAGTGAAACCTTTGTTTCTAAGTTTCAAAATCAATGCTAACAGGCACCATTTTCCACCACTCAGAAGTATTACTTCTAATGAAGCCATCGCAATAACCTCGCTGTGAAATTCCTAGAGATGAAAATAGTTTTATTTTAATGGAATGTTCTGTTTAATTCAATGGTATTTCCATTTGAAAATAAGTTGTAAATTTTTTTTTCTTCAGAAAAACCTACGAAAATCATTTCAGATTCGTAAGTGTTATACAGGCACCTCCTTCTTCAAAAATTTATCTCAATTGAAATCAATTAAATTATTTATTGACAAAATTTATTTCTTTGTGAGGTGTTAAAAATGCCTCCTTGGTTTTGCAAGCCAATTTTGTTACTTGGTTGCTGTTGGCAACGAAGCTTTTTTTGTTGTAATTGACGACGATTTTTTTATTCTTAAGACGTAGAATGTTTTCTGAACTGAGTTATGTCGGTAAGAATTGAACTCTCGGAATGAGAGTAATAATTAATATTCCTTTATGTAAATAAAGTTACAAAAAAAGTGTATAGGGTACTTCTAGGTTCGATCCGTCGACCAATTTCGCCAAATTATACAAATCGCCAAACTAATAGCGAAATTATACATGTTGACATAATTTTTATTTTAAATAATGAAAAAACAAATAATTAGTAGAATATTAATAAAAATATTAATAAAAAGTCGAAATAAAAATCATTTAATGACATTTTAAACACGTGAAGGCATTATTTGTCATTGAATGTGACATTCACGATCATCCATTATTGGCATTTAATCTTATAGATTGGCGATAATTTTTTGGTCGACGGGATAACCTAGAAGTACCGTATGTAGTTTTAATACAGTTTTAGTATAGTTTAAGTTAAAGTATATAGTTTTTCTAATTCTAAAATTCATTTAGTTGAAGGTGTTGTAATATTTACTGCGTTATTAGAATTTAATCTTACGAAATGACATTTCAATACGAACTTCATTCGACGATTTCATTGTTATTCAATAGATTAAAAAAAAAAAAAAAAAAAAAAAACTGCAGTCTTCGAAGTGATATGCTACATGAGGCGAGTCTAATTTTCAGTTAGTTATAAATATTTGTAAGTTTTTTGAATAAAGTAATTGATCATGTACTCAGCAGTTTTTATTACTAACATCTAATTTTATGCTGTCATAAAAATTACAAGTGCAGTTATCTCGTATGTGTTTTATTATCCATTTCAGGCATTTCAAACATAACAAATCAATAAGTACTACTGTAAGAAGAAAAATTGCTTCTAAATTTTTCACAGAATGTCTTACTTCAATATCTTAATTAAGAAAATATACTATTGTAATTTAACTATTGATCAAAACAGCATTCGTCAATTAAAATACTATGTAAGTATTTTAAATTTTGTATACATGATTTACGGAATAAAGTTCAAATAAAAAAAATCACCCTTCAATGTAAGTCTATACCAAATATTAATTAAAAGATAAAATTACAGAGAAATATTCTGCTTTTATAAGCATAATTCTTAATGCACTACTTCCGCAAGAAAGTTAACGCAACGCATAAATACATCTTCAAAGGAGAGTCAAAATTATATTCGAACATTTTTTCTGTAACATAAAATTATAGTATAATTTAACTTTGCATCATGCTATTAAAGAATACATAAAAGCCTAAAATCATTAAAGTTTCATAACTAAGAAGCGGCTATTAAAATTGAGCAAATTTATTCACCACACACAATTTTTCTTCTTACATACAGAAATATAGCATAATCTTTTTTTTTCGGGGTGGGAGGGGGGATAAAAAATCATGATATTTTCTTGCAGCAATGTACATCTAAATAAATCATTCAGTGTAATAATATCCAAAATGAGATATTTGGAAGTGTGTCACTCTACTTGCGTTGATTTTATTTTTTTAGGATTAAAAATTTAATTTTGCGATTGAAACTGTATTACTGTTATAAAGATG
Source organism: Maratus speculifer (assembly GCA_964019185.1). NCBI lineage: Eukaryota > Metazoa > Arthropoda > Arachnida > Araneae > Salticidae > Maratus > Maratus speculifer. The sequence goes on along the minus strand of OZ025289.1, from coordinate 269,733,430 downwards.
TATCGAAAAAACGGTTAAAATAAAATTATGCACGAGCTTATTCTGCTTAATATTTTTTATATGTTCGCTTATTCTTACTACATTAACTAATTTCAAAAATAATAATGATAATATACAAAATCTTTCAAAATTATCTAAATAATGTTCAAAGGCTGAAAATGAATTTAATTTTAATTCTAGAGATAAAAATTGTTGAAATTGTACGTCAAGCATAACAAATGAGGTGCGTTCGTACTATATCGAAGTTTTAAATATGTTCAGATATTGGTTTAATAGTATACAGTAATTCCGATACAGTGTAATGACCAAAATCTTTTGTGTCTCCCTGTAAATTTTATCTTCTTTCTATTTTACAAAAAGTAGCTTTTAGTAAACCATAGCAAAGCATATCAATTGCATAAATTATTAAATAGTTTAATGTAATTAAAACGAACCGCAAGCAATGTTTTCCCGTATACCATTATATAATGGAATACTTTTGAGTGGCCCTGTAAATCAATAAAAAGTAATCTTTGCACGACAGATTTTACATAATGTATATGTTAATTCATACTTTATAGCTTCATATAAATTTTATTATATTCGAAAGAGTGTAACATCATTAAAATACACTTTAAACTATTTTTTTCCTATTGGGTGTAATGTAATGGAACGATTTTGATTGTCCCTGTAACTAAACTATACATCCTATTTTCATAAATCTACAATGTCTCAACAAAATTATGCAACAACTGTATATTTTAAATTTCAAACGATTCGATTGGGTAGTTTTTGCTCTGTTATATGTGGACAAACGGACAGGCATATAGATAGGTGGACGGACAGACTGAATGACGATTATAGATGCTTCGCTTTTACATAATTACGAACGCATCTGAACAAAATTACCCGTCTCCTCAAATGAGTTCTTTACAACATATGGGAAAACATGACTCGTCTCATTCCTATGGAAAATATGTGAGATTAACGCCCATTTCAGAATTTATCCGACCGATTTTGATGAAATTCTGAATTCATATTCATTGGATTATGCAACAAAAAAGTCAGTTTTTTTTTCCAATATAGATAACTTTAATTTAAAACTGGTGATGTAAAAATTTATAGAGAAAGAATATAAGAAATATTCATTAATGTATCTCTCTTTTTTCCAAATTTCCAAGTTTTTTGATTAATGGTACTATATATTTTTTAATATTTCATCGTCATATACAAAAAAAATATTTATATCACTTCATGTTACACATTTTGGTAATGTTTTATTATACAGGGTAGGTGTGCCAGTAATGAACACACTTAAGAAATTTCTTTAAAATTTGTTTTGTAATTAATAATTGTAATTATTATATTCCAGTTCTTTTCAATATTATATTAATCTATCTATAATATTTACCAGAAATATATCAAAACATCTAAAATTCCAGTAATAGACACCGTTTAAAATATTATAACTGTAACATTTTTTATGACCGTATTTCAAACCCGTATTTAATGAAAACATTCTAATGAAATAAAACAGCTATTTTTAAATAATTTTAATATTTAAGATACAGGTAATTTATAAAATATTTGTGATAATCATTCATTATTTGCATCAATTAATTTCATTATTAGAGCATCGATGTTTTAATTATTTTAGATGAATGGTTTGAATTACTAAATATCAGCCAGTTCAACTTATTAAATTTTTGAAATAGTGGAGGATTTAAAAGCTAATCATTGAAAATAAAATTAGTATTTTAGCAGTTTTTTCTCATTATTTTTTAGCAATTAAAATTTCAGAGACAACTTGATATATTCCTTGCAATAATTAATATTACAAATATGAAAGAACTAATACTGTGAGTTAGGTATTTTAAATATTAAATAAAACAATTTCAAAATGAAACTGTAGAACTGAGGTTTGAGGCCTTTAAACTGTAGATTTATTTGTTTCATGATTACTATAACTTTAATTGGTGTTACTTTTTTGTCACAGATGAATAATGAAGAGAGAACAAAGGAAATACATCTTTAACAACTTCTGTAACTTAATTGCTTTTTCTAAGTGGGAGGAATTAAGCTCTATGATCAAATCTTTTACTGTGCCTTTAAGCAATATTTTCTGCCTTTTTACTGATTTGATTGCCAAGGATAAAGTTAAGCAAGGGATAAAGTTATATAGGTTTTAAAGAAGATTTAAATAGTTAAATTTTACTGATCACGTAAAATAATTTAAAAGCACCTGTTTTTGAAAGTTTTGGCTTTATTACATTTTGGTGATTATTATTTAGAAATTAAATTTGATTATTTAGGTTTTTAAATAAATGAAAATATTTTATGTACTATAAACATTACTAAAATTACATTTTTAGCATGAAGTATTCATTACTGGAAAAAGATTAATCAAGCATCCCAGTAATGGACCCCCTCTTAAAATCTAATAAATAAATAAAATTTTATAAATGACTATTAGTACATAAATTTCAAAATTTCATGTTGCTAACAAAACAGAAAGGTGCAGGTTTTGCAATAAAATAAATAATATATAAATTTATTAAATGGAGCCAGCTCTTAGCATGTCCATTAAGTTTTTCACTAAAAAACAGTGGAACTTTGAATCATTATTTTTTACTACCTGAGAGAGAGTTTCAACAATAATGCAAACGTATAAAATAGCCATTGAGAATTATGAAAAAATATAATAGCTAGAAATAATAACCTAATTTTTTTTCGTTATTTTTTTATAAATCAAAAACATTGAAAGATGTCCATTACTGCAAGGGTGTCCATTACCGGCACATCTGCCTAGTTAATAAAATTTATTTCATGAATAAAATTTATTTCAAACATTTTCTATAGTAAAAATCAATCTTAAGTTTCCCATACTTTTTCTGCTCTTGAAACTTTGAAATTTATTGGCATTTCAGACGAAAGAAAAAAGATCTTTTTTGAATAGTCTATTGTTATCGAGCATTTCTTTACGAGGAAAAAAACTTATTGTAAGAAAAATTGCAGGTATTGTCTGAAATCTTCTACTCTAGATACCTTTGAATAAACTCATTTAACGTTAATGCTGTACTTATGTTAAATGTTATTTTGCTCTTAAAATATTTTCAGATAAAAACTTCTTTTTAATGCTTCGTATAAAAAGTACTAAGCTTTATGGAAAGGCTTTCGATGGCTTTCTTTGAAAACTGAAAATCACAAATGCAGATTAGTTTAAAAGCCATTATAATTTTCATCGAAAATGTATTGCTTAAAATAAAAATACAAAATGAAAATGTATAAATCTTATTATTTTTAATATATTTTTTAAATTTAGACTTTTCAAGACTGTAGCTTTTTTATAAAACCTGTATTTTCTGTATTTCTGATAAGATTATGAAACGATTGTTTCATTTTATATAATACTAGCAGGCTATGCCCGCTTCGCTGGTCATTATTTCCAAAGGAACCTTGACTCAAAGAAAATGGTGATTTAAAAATTTTATTTTAAAGCAGTATAGACCACCCTAGAATGTCCTTCCGTATTGCTGAAAGTCATGCCAACGCCATTGCAATATTGTACTATTATAAGTCTTGGCGAAAATTTGGGCAATTAAGCACCATCTCTTTTATTTTATCATTTATAGTAGAGTTTTGTATGAACATGAGACCGTTATGACAACAGGAATCAAAATGTTCTCGAGTCATCACACTATTAGATTAGAGGGCATTGCAATGATTAGTGAGATTGATTATCAAACTCTATTAACTTTCGGATTGTACATTATCATTTCTTAGTTCTTAAAGTCCCGACATCTGAACTTGCACTATGTGTAGTTCTGGTAGCCTACATACAATGTCATTTCATGTTACATTTTTTAATAAACGTCCTCTTCTAGCAGGTCTACTGTAGTTTCCTATCTACCTTAATCTGTTCCAGAAAGAATACATAGAGTAAAAAATGTAAAGAATTGTTGACAGATAAAGAAGAGTTTTTGTTTGATTGTATTTATGACGGCCATTTATCTACACGTGTGATATAGGCCCTAAGGAAAGGGTGCCCTCCGTGGGAGTGGCAGACAAAGAAGGGTGTTTCACTTATACACTATATTGCCATTGATTATGGGACACTTGCGATTTTAGACATTTTACTAAATATCTAGAAAAATACATGAGGAATCATCTCGAAACTCTTAGTGTATAAATATAATAGTATACGTCATACATCTCCGTGAAGATTTTTTACCGAAACGCCATAGGGGACCGTCAACAAATTAAAAAAGAATGAATATCTTTTGAATAACCCTGTCAAAACTAATGTAGCAAAAGCGCTCAAACTCTAGATTATGATTGAAGGCCTTATTGTAATACACTGTGTTCATTTTTATGCAAATAGCATGCACACTCGAAGAGTAATTAAGGTTTTTATAAAAATGGTCCCAAATTTGTCCATGTTTTTTTCATTATAATTTTCAGAGTTCTTAATATAAAATAATATTTTTTTCAGAAAATATGACAAACAACATTGCACACAGTACCCTGTAATCAGAATTAAAAAATAGTAAAAATTTTATGAAAAATGAGTAGGTTTACTATATAATTCTTTACTGCGCATGCGTCAAAGATATCAAAATTTCATTTGCATATTATGTTAGCTAAATGTATAGAGCAACTTTTGTAAAAGTCTCAAAATCATAGCTTGAAAATTCTGAAAGTAATCGTCTATAGAAAAAGGACAAAATCCGTTGTTTCCAAAATGAAGCAAAAAAATGAGGGATTTTATCCAAATGCAGTAGTACATCCCATATTGTGTATTCTATATTGACACTAATCAATGAATATATGGATACAACCTCTCGTTTTTTCTTCATTTTGAGAATAACGGATTTTCGACTTATTCAATTGACGATTATTGTCAGAATTTTCAAGTTATGATTTTGTGACTTTCACAAAAGTTGCTCTATACATTTAGCTAGCATAATATGCAAATGAAATTTTGGTATCGTTGACGCATGCGCAGTAAAAAATTATTTAGTAAACCAACTCATTTTTTATACAATTTTCATTATTTTTTAATTCTGATTACAGGGTACTGTGTGCAATGTTGTTTGTCATATTTTCTGAAAAAAATAATATTTTATATTAAGAACTCTGAAAATTATAAGAAAAAAACTTGGAAAAATTTGGGATCATTTTTATAAAAACCTTAATTACTCTGCGAATATGCATGCTATTTGCATAAAAATGGACAAGGCTTATTACAATAAGGTATTCAATCACAATCTAGAGTTTGAGCGCTTTTGCTACATTAGTTTTGACAGGGTTATTCAAAAGATATTCATTCTTTTTTAATTTGTTGACGGTCCCCTTTGGAGTTTCGGGAAAAAAATCTTCACGGAGATGTATGACTTATATTATTATATTTATACACTAAGAGTTTCGAGATGATTCCTCATGTATTTTTCTAGATATTTAGTAAAATGTCTAAAATCGCAAGTGTCCCATAATCAATGGCAATATAGTGTATATTTATTAGAACAATGAAGCATAAAAAGTGTGTTTTAAAGCTGTATTATTTGAATAACATTAAAATTACATCTGTTTCACTGCCTCTTGCTTTTATAAAACAGTTGGTAACATATAGCCGTTAAATCAGAATAATCTTGATGACAAAATTTTGTAGAAAAATAAGTCTTTAGTTTGCATTTAATAAAATCTTTCTACCTTCTGTAATCGATTTTATTATGATTTTTAGTGTCAAACATTAGAAGTGCTGGAAACGATATTGTTGCAAATGTACCAGACTTATTTCATGTTTGTCCTCAAATAAATGTGAAATTTAAGATCATCCATTATTGGCATTTAATCTTATAGCTTGACGATATTTTTTTGTTCGACGGGGTAATGAAGTAGTGTCTAATAGTTTAATATTTGACAAAGTTCTGTTGATAGGGCTTATCGTTAATTAAAACTGCTACGTAATTATGAAAAACAAAATTTTCAGTTGTCGAGATTTCATGTATATTTTTTTCTTAACCAATTTTAAAGTATATTTATTTTTGCTTAATTTTTTTTAATTGTAATGAATGATAAATTAATTGCAAATATTTTTTCATTATAATAATTTTCCCGACACATTGAAAACATTGCTTTTTTGGTGATAGTAAAAAAATGTAGATGAAAAAGATATAATAGTAAAACTAAAACACAGATTTAACGACTGCTTGGCGTATGACTTCGCGGGGGCTCGATAAGTACGCTAATTCTAACAATTTAAATATCCAGATAGACTGTAAACAAATAATGGGAACTACTTGATAATTCCGTCGATCAATTTCGCCAAATTACACAAATGGACATAATTTTTATTTTAAATAACCAAAGAATCAATAAATTACTAAAATGTTAATAGAAATACAAATAAACATCGAATTAAAATATTTTGATGACGTAACAATTACGTATAACAAATTAAATGTCAAATGAATGTGACATTTACGATCATCCATTGACATTTAACCTTATACTTTGGCGATAGTTTTTTGGTCGAAGGGATTATCAAGTATTACCAAATAATATAAACAAATTGTCTAAACAATAATATTGACAATAATATTTAGGTGCAGGTGTCATCTACGGATCCCGTTGGTGCGATTACAGCAAATTGCGATTTTATGCCTCACGTGGTAATCCGGTAATAGTTGATTATTTTAGAGTAAACTATTTCATTATTTTTCTTTTCTCTTTTAAAATTACGAGGTAGAACCCGTCAAATTTTGACGAAAGAAAATGTTTAAGAAGGAACTGTTTCAATGACTCATAATAAACCTACAAAATTAGTTATAGTAAAAAAAGCATTTTATATTGGTACGTTTAGATCTTAAACAAACGATATTTATTGTCAAATCAACGAAATACTATTTCTATAAAACGCAGTTGTAGAAATTGTTAAAATTAAACTTTAATCGTATATGTAAGCAGTAAAAAATAATAAAGATATGTTATTACGATAAAATTATCAATTAAAGCTCTTATGCTAGTATTTCAAAATGAAAAAAAGCGAAATTTATTCAAATTTGACTCAATCATAGAATTTTTTTTTCCCCGTGAAATCTAAGCCCAGCATCATTTTCACCATATCAAAATTTACAAATGCTTCGCATCTGTATTCGCCTTGTCAAAAAAAAAAAAAAAAAAAAAAAAAATGGGCATTTTAATTTGATCATTTTGATTCAAAACTTGAAGTCTCAATACTATTAGCTGAAACAGATATTGAACTGTTGATATTCTTTTATGTGTAAATAAAATTCTGTAAATTAAATCAACATTCACTGGGTTTTATAACAGAAGATACTTAAATTTAAATTGTTTCCCTTTTAATGTAAAAAATGGCAACATAAAGATACAGAAATGAATTTTTTCCCCGTTTTTTCCTTTGTTTTCAATAGAAATGGAGTACTGCTGTTGCCACAATTAGAAAAGCAGTACTAAAAGCTACAAAAAAATTAATATTTCAAAGATAAATTAAGGTACAGCTTTCAAAGAAATTTCATTTAAAAGTACATTTTTTCCCTACACGATGGTGTAAAAATTAAAAATGTCCGGCTTTTAAAAGTTTAAAATTTTTTAGTAGCAAAAATTGCAATAACGAAAGTTCATTTAAAATTTGAAAGTGTTGCCATGCGTAAAATGACGTATGCGTTACGCACAGAGATGTTTGGCCTTTATAATATAGATTTCATTTAAAAGTACATTTTTTCCCTACACGATAGTGTAAAAATTAAAAATGTCCGGCTTTTAAAAGTTTAAAATTTTTTAGTAGCAAAAATTGCAATAACGGAAGTTCATTTAAAATTTGAAAGTGTTGCCATGCGTAAAATGACGTATGCGTTACGCACAGAGACGTTTGGCCTTTGTAATATAGATATAAATTGTTTTGTTCCATAATTATTTATTGACTTAGTTTATTATTATTATTTTCTTTTTAAAATAATAGAAAATAAATAAAAGTGATATAAATGTTATTGGTATTTGAAAACGCAGTGTTCTCCAAATTGGCATCATAAAAAAAATCATGCCAAGGTGATGCGTGTATAAAAATTGAAAAATGTTTGCAATAATATAAACAAATAAAAGTAAAAAAATAACTAAAAATTCGCCATTTCGATAGTTTTTTAAAATAACATCAAGCATAAAATCAAATAACATCAAGGTTAATTCTCCAGTCGGGCAGCAATAGTAATTTTTTTTTTCTTCGCCTGTTTCATAATAAAAAAACATAAATTTAATAACTTCTAATTAAATAATCTGACTAATTTTCTGTAATCGGATTTATGATCTAAAAGTATCCTTAATACATAAACAAAACAGAGTAGTTGTCATGTACGCACCGAGGTCGGCGCGATAATTTTTTACACTAATTTGACGGAAACATCGTTTTCGAAAACCAGTTTCATATATGAATTTAAATTATTTTCTATTATTTAAAAAATAATAAGAATTAGTATTTAAATAATTAAGTATAGAACAAAACAATTTACACAATTTTAAAGAAGGGAAGGAAATTAAAAAAAAAACATTTTATTAATAATTAAGTAACTATAGTCGGGTTGCCATGCCAGGCAAAATAACATCAATTTTGTGTCCATTAGTTACCTCGGTGTGTATATGATATATGTGCAAACAAAACTTCCGATAAAATAATAAATGACGTCATATTTAATTTTTCACGTGGATACTGTTCAACTAAAAATTAATTGCCGAGGAGAAGTTATTGTTCCATATTTTGATTTTCTTGGCAACGGGAAAGAAAATGGTTATTTTTTATCGGAAAAATTTTAATTGATTCTGTATGAAAAATAATGAAATTTTGAATTATTAAGGAAAATATTTGAATAAATAAATTAAAAATTAGCCTATGTTCACCGGAAATAGTGTAGCTTTCCAACAGTGAAAGAATTTTTCAAAACCGTCAAGTAGCTTCGGAGCCTATTCAATTCAAACAAACAAACAATCAAATCTTTCCTCTTTATAATATTAGTACAGATATGTAAGCCATAGCGTTATTTATCATCTAATAGAATGTTAAAATCATTTGGATTATTAAAAAATGCAATATATATCGATAAAATTCTTAGTCCATAGACCAGCAAATGTTATATTGTAGTTTTATTATATGTATATGTATATATATATATATATACACTGGTGTGCAAAATTTAAGGACGAAGGTATTTTCAAGCGATAATTTTCACGCGGATATTCAACAGGAAGTAATATAATTCGAATAATTACTATCCCTACATAACAGCTAGTCCATATAACATCTCATTCAGGTTACACATGGTCACAAGAGTCACAGTCACTACGGCGAAACAAAAAATAGGAAATTCCATGCGTCTCTTTTATGAGTCTCAAATGACTCCCATATGTGACTCCACTGTCACGTCACTGCGACTGCTGCTTTGTAATGAGTCACCAGGTGACTTTACAGTGTCGTTTTATTGAGACTCTCATGTGACTGTCATTTGGAGGCTCAATTTCAAAGTCATTGTGAATGTTGCATTATTATAAATAACCAAATAATGATACATTAAAGTCAAATGGTGACTTTCTGTCACTAGACTTTGTTAAATGGTAACAAAGACCCTACTGTGAAGTAATCATTGTAAAAAATGATGAAAGCTCACCATGTGACTTTAATGGGACATTGTTTGGTGATTTATCATAATGCAACACTCACAATGACTTTGAAATTGAGCCTCCAAATGACAGTAACACGAGAGTCTCAATAAAACGACACTGTAAAGACACCTGGTGACTCGTCGCAAAGCAGCAGTCGCAGTGACCTGACAGTGGAGTCACATATAGTAGTCATTTGATACTCATAAAAGAGACGTATGAAATTTTCTGTTTTTTTTTTGTTTCACCGTAGTAACTGTGACTCTTGTGACCATGTGTGACCTGAATGAGAGGTTATATGGACTAGCCGTTATGCAGGGATAGTGCTTATTTAAATTATATAACTTCCTTTTGAATATTCGCGTGAAAATTATCTCTTGAAAATCCCTTGAAAATTGGCATTTTGGGACTCCGTCCTTAAATTTTGCACACCAGTATATATATATATATTTGAAAAATGATATTAAAAATTTAAGTTAATTACTTGCACAAATAATAAAACGCAGCCATGCGATATAAATTTTAGAATAAATATTTTGTATATTCATTCAATAATTAAATATTTAACAATTAAAATGGATAAATAAATAGATACTGCTTTTTCGGTTTAAAAACACTCTTTTTTTCCTAAGTCGTTTGTATTTTTAATTAAAATTTTGAATTTATATTTATTGTTTTACTTATTGGTTTTTTTGTGAACATAGTTTATAAATATGCTACAAAAAATAAAAAAAGAATATTTAAAAATAGTTTTTTGCAAATTTAATGCACTTCCTTCATATTAATTTGATATTTTCTCTATATGAAGCTCAGTTAATATCGTAAAAGTATTTAGTTGTGTTTTAATTTAGTTTGCAAAATCAAGAAGTAGTGAAATTAAAATTTTGTAGGCATATTTTGTATAGCATATTAAATTCATATAAAATACCAAACTGATAAAAAGGAAGTGAATTAAAATTTTCCAAATAAAATTATTTCTATCTTACATAACATATTTGGACAATTTTCAAGTAAAAGACAATAAGAGAAACAGTAATTTTATATAATAAATCTTAGCCTACTGCTCTAAGGATTCACAATAACCTACTAAGACATAAAAACTTGGTTATTGTATTAAGACTACAATGTAATTTTGTAAATTTGTTCATATCACAATCAATTTATTAAAAATATACTTATAAGATAATGTGAGAATAAAATTATTGGAAAAAAAAAGAATGCGTAAATTGTATTGCTTTGTGTTTCATTCATTTGACAAACTTTACATATTATAACAAATGTCCCTCCCTGGATAACGAGTAGTAAGTTAAACTAGTTGGATGTGCGAATCCCAAAACTTTCTTCTATCTCATACGTACATTTTGATATTTTAAATAATAGTTGCACATGTTAGTGCTTTAATAATTTTAATTCAATACTATACTAACTTTGATTTTCATCTTAAATTTCTGTTGCAGTCAATAATTCGGAGAAAAACGAGTTTCCGTTTCTGCACGGAACACGATCGAAAATAGAATAATAGGCAAAATGAAAATAGGCAGATTTTTTTTTCTTCAAATTCAGGGAGAACCTACTTGATATACCCCCAAAAAAATCATACACAAATTTTTAGTTGAGTTCTACGCATAACTTCATACACTCTTTGATGGTAAAATAATGTAAACGGCACAGACATTGTGATTTTAGCGCAACGTTTTAGTGGATTTTTTTTTTCAAATTCAGAGCGGACCTACCAGCCATAGCTAAACACTTACGCAAAAAAATCGTTAAATTTTATGCATAAATTCATGCACTTTTAGGTGGTACATTATTGAAAAGGGCACAAAAATCGCTATTGCAGCGCCTCCTTCTGACGGATTATTTTCAAATTCAGGCAGTACTAACTAGCCCATAGCCAAACACTTACACAAAAAATTTGGTTTAATTTTATTCATAACTTGATGCACTTTTAGGTGATACAATATTGAAAATCACACAAAAATCACTATTGCCTCCCCCCTTCCGGCGGATTTTTTTTCAAATTCAGGGGCGAGCAACTAGCCATAATTTGTCACACTTACACAAAAAATTCGGTTCAATTCGATGCATAACTTCATACACTTTTAGGCCGTACAATATTGAAAATGGCACAAAACTCGCTATCGCAGCGCCTACTTCCAGTGGTATATTTCAAAAATGAAGGAGGATCTGCTTGCCACAGCCAAAAATAGTCACAAACAATTCAATTTAATTCGATGCATAACTTCCTATTCTTTTGGTCGGTATAATATTGAAATGGGCACAGAAATCACAATTACAGTGACCCCTTCCGGTGGAATATTTCAAAACTAAAGGTGAACCTACTTTCCACAGACAAAAACAGTCACAATTTTTTTTTTCAATTTTATGCATATCTTCATACACTTTTTTGATGGAGAAATGGAGGCATACGGACAGACACACAGATACTTGGAAAGACAGACATTTTTTAAAAACATGTTTTTTGGAATCTCTGAACCCTAAAACGAGTAAATCCGTCAAGAACCGGGAGTCGAAAAAAATGTCGATAACAATACTTTCTTCTATTTAAGATAGAGGAGAGTAAAAATGTATGTAAGAGATAATAAATATTAAAGAACATTTAGTGGAGTTAATTTTACTAATCTGGAGGGCGTCTCATTTTTGTATTTAATGAATGACATTTCTTTTGTTATACGACTGCGTTTGAAACTACAAAGCGTATGCTCAGCTATTATAAAGTAAGGGGTCAATCCATTTCAAGTGGTCCAGAAAATATTTTTTTGGTCGCTCGACCATTTTTAAAAAATCTGAAATTTTTTGTACAGCAACCCTAACATGACGGAAATTCAAAATGACCGTTATTTTAATTTTACTATTTTTTGTTTGTGCATGGCGGCCATCTTTGTTTCATCGTGTTCAACGATTTTCTCAGATACTGGGATACACAAAATTGTACATATCTCGTCTTTTATTTTACCAACTGAAATAGGGTTTGCAGCATTTTGTTCTGAATAAAATAGGCTAAATGTATGGTGGTAGAATAATTTTGAAAAATAAATTTTTACAGGTGAAATTTTAGCACAAAGTTTAAGATTTTTTCCAAAATCTATCCATTTGCAACAGGAAATTTTTTCTGCAAGGAAAACTGTCAACCTTACACAATTTTTTTTACAAACAGGTCAAAAGTGCGTGTACTCATACACCAAGTCCCAGATCTGGGAGTTAATTTCTCTTTGCGAAAAAGATTGCGAAATTCGTCAAAAATTTCAAAAATCGCACTTTTTAGGCTTTGATATCTCTGATGAGACACGAGATAAAAATTTGAAATTCTGGTGTTTGATAGTATTGTGTAGTAGTATTATGTACAAATAATTTCAAGAAGGAGATTTGACTACAAGCTGAGCTATGACATGGAAAATATGTGAAAAACAATATTGTCAAACTATTGTAACCTACTATGTAATTGTTCCACAAGACTGTCAACCTTACACAATTTTTTCCACAAATAGGCCAAAAGTGCATGTACTCATACACCAAGTGCCAGATCTGGGAGTTGATTTCTCTTTGCGAAAAAAAATCCGAAATTCGTCAAAAATTTCCAAAATCGCACTTTTTAGGCTTTGATATCTCTGGTGGAGCACGAGATAAAAATCAGAAATTCTGGCCATTTATAGTGTTTTGTTGTAGTTTTATGTACAAAAAATTTCAAGAAGGAGATTTGACTACAAGCTGAGATATGACATAGACAATATGTGAAAACAATACTTCCAAACTATTGTAACCTTCTATGTAATTGTTTATACCTCCAAAATTTTAAATTAATTATTTATGGTACAAAGTTAAATGTTAATTACAAATATCTTCTTCAAATGCGTCTGTGTGATTTATACAATTCAGAATATATGCTAAGCCAATACACTATTTGTCCAGAGGAACAAACCTGCTACAAATGCTATTGCAACAATTTTACTCGGTACACATTTCAGGAAAAGTAAATTCCAGACAATGGGTTGCAACTGATCGAGTTGACATGGTTTCAACTATTAAACCTCGAGAATTTCATTCAAGTTAACAAGGGATGACAAGACTTGGGTGGCTTCAAATAAAATTTTCAGAAAGAACAGCCTGACGGACCGACAACAGTAACTGGTCGAACTCATAACATCTCTCGTAAATAGTGTTAAGCTCTTTGTTGAGCATATATAGTAGCTTTGTAAATTAAACATTTATTATTAAATTGTTTTCAACAAACGATATTTTCTGCGTAAATATTGTAATAAATGAGACTAATCCCATTTCTCCTAATGTACTCATAATAGCATTTCTTAACATTTCTTAATCACCGTATCTCAGTTTATAGTCAAATCTCCTTCTTGAAATTTTTTGTACATAACACTACTACACAATACTATCAAAGGTCAGAATTTCAGATTTTTATCTCGTGCTTCACCAGAGATATCAAAGCCTAAAAAGTGCGACTTTTGAAATTTTTGACGAATTTCGGAATTTTTTTCGCTAAGAGAAATCAACTTCCAGATCTAGGACTTGGTGTACGAGTACACGCACTTTTGACCTATTTGTAGATAAAATTGTGTAAGGTCGACAGTCTTGTTGAACAATTACATAGTAGGTTAGAATAGTTTGACAGTATTGTTTTCACATATTGTCCACGTCATATCTCCGCTTGTAGTCAAATCTCCTTCTTGAAATTTTTTGTACATAACATTACTACACAATACTATCAAAGGCCAGAATTTCAGATTTTTATCTCGTGCCCCACCAGAGATATCAAAGCCTAAAAAGTGCGATTTTTGAATTTTTTGACGAATTTCGGATTTTTTTTCGCAAAGAGAAATGAACTCCCAGATCTGGGACTTGGTGTATGAGTACACGCACTTTTGACCTACTTGTAGAAAAAATTGTGTAAGTGTGTGTGTAGTTGTTGTGTTCCTTGAATGAAAAGTTTCCTCTTGCAAACGGAAATTGGAAAATTTTGGAAAAAATCTTAAATTTTGTGCTAAAATTTCACCTGTAAAATTTTATTTTCCAAACTTATTTTACCACCATACATTTAGCCTATTTTATTCTGAACAAAATGCTGCAAACCCCATTTCAATTGGGAAAATAAAAGACGAGATATTTACAATTTTGTGTATCCTAATATTTGAGAAAATCGCTGCACACGATGAAACGAAGATGGCCGCCATGCACAAACAAAAAATAGTAAAATTAAAATAACGGTCATTTTGAACTTCCATCATGTGAGGGTTGTTGTACAAAAAATTTCAGATTTTTAAAAAATGGTCGAGCGACCATTGCTGGACCACTTGAAATGGATTGATCCTAAGAAATATATATAGGTCAGTTTCCTCTACATAAAATTTTCAGTGAGATGATAAACGTGATAATAACAAATAAAACAAAAGATATTACATGGCTTAAATTCAGGAAAACAAAGTGCGATATTGAGAAAAATCCAGGATAATTGTCCTTGGACTTATTAAGATATATTATTTGACAAGTGGCAAAATTTTTCGATTAATCATTGCTCCTGTCTCCAGTATCTTTTATTATTATTATTATTATTATTATTATTATTATTATTATTATTATTATTATTATTATTATTATTATTATTATTATTTTAAATTCCAATTTCGCTCAATTGAGTATGCACTTATTGTAGGGTATCAAAAATTCAGAATGTCTGCGCCTGAAACCGTTATCATCACTAGTGTCTTGCATACAGTCCATGACACTTTGCTATCCGATAGACATGAGTTTAAAATTCTTATACAGATATATCCATTAAAACAGTTCAAATATCATTTGGATGTGCTTGTTACTTTCATCCTCTAACGTTAATTTCTGATTACAAATCTTTAAAACTTGTGAGTGAATATTTTATTGTTGTTTAGATTTATTTTAAGTAGTTCAAAATCACACTGTTCAGGATATAGGACTCATCAAAAACAGCACAAGTCTACCTATTAGTCTTAAGCAGTGACGCCAACTTTTGAAAAATATTGGGTTGGCTCAAAAATATATTTGTAAAATGGTGCGACCAGTTTGTTTTTCTTTGAAGAGTTGACGGATGGTGAAAGATGAGAATTTTATGCCAAGCTATCATCTTTCAACAAAGTTGCAATTTTATTAAATGATATTCTCATGCGTTTTTCCTTATAAAGACTGTATTTATAAAAACTTATTTGCTGTAATATCATGATATCATGAACATGAATACAGATTGAATTACGAGAAAATTAAATGCGGAGCAAAACATTTCGGACATATGGAATTTTTAAGTGTCAGTCGGAGAACTAAAACATATGATCATTGGTAGGTACAAATTAGTAGGTATAAACGGCGTCACTGGTCTTAAGGAATGTCTGCAGCCATTAGGCATGTATGGTTTATAACTATTATAATTCAAATAACATTGCACTTTTAAATAAGGTGCATTTACGGAAGCATTATAATCGACAGGCGAGGTATTTTCTCCAGTTGCTTACATTTACTCAAATTTAAAACTTCTACTAAAAAAAATAAAGAAAGAAGAATAGCATATAACACCGTATTTAAAATTTAGTAATGATTAAATGTGACGGATTTAATATTTCTATTTAAAGTAAAATATTAATTTATATTATATATATAGTGAAAAAAATTAGTTATAACTATATATATATATAATTTATTACAAACAGCATTAAACAGCGTTAAATGTAATATTTTTTAACATCCCACAGAGAAATAAAAAAAATTTCAATTAAATCGAATATTGTTTTAAAAAGTGACAAAAGACATAAACTTTTGATAGAATTTTACAGTTGAAAATTCCCTTTTTCGCACTTTTCTTGGATTAAATCAATTGTTGTGAAAGTTAGAGGAAAATTTAATCTCCCTTGCTCAAGAAAAGAGACAAAATCGAAATCGAAAATATTTGAAGATTGTTTTTAATCTAAAGATAAAGTTTCTTCTGTTTCTTTCTCTGTGTCTTCTGCAGCTCAGATTTATAGCATTTTTCTTTTTAATGAAAAATTTCGAAATGAAAAATCCTTTTGAGAAGTATTACATTTTCTAACGACTAAATTATCTGAAATTAGTTAGATTATAAATAAATCTTTACTAGACTGCAATGCAATGTATCAATCAAAATATTCTTCGAAACATTTTTAAATTTTTTTCCTAAGCATTCGTAATATTAACATGCAAAATTTAAAAAATATATATGTTATTTAATTATAAATATGAGGTACATTATAGTTAAAATAAAAGTTAGATACATTTGCATTATAAATTTTATTAATTAACTGCATTCACTGGTTGAAAATTTAGCCAACCAGTAAATATTTTATTTCCACCAAAATTGATAAAATGTATGAAAGTAGTTATGAGAGTGATATCCAATTTGATAAGAAGGAGATGTGTTTGAATTTATGGGCCATACTGCAAACGAAGGTAAAATATACATAAAGAAATATTTAAAATTAAATTTTAATGCAGAAGTTGTAAAACATATTGCATAGATTAAAAATTTAATAAACATGTTAGTTGGACTCTTTACTATTAAATGATATTTACAAGAAAAACCAATATTTAAAACTAAAAAAATTGTTTAAAAAAAAAATCCATTTTTAGACTTATGAAAACACCGAACTTTTATCGTATTTCTAAAATAAAATTACTCTTCACAAGGTGTTCTAAACTGCTGGTCA
Organism: Maratus speculifer; assembly: GCA_964019185.1. Lineage (NCBI taxonomy): Eukaryota > Metazoa > Arthropoda > Arachnida > Araneae > Salticidae > Maratus > Maratus speculifer. The sequence continues at coordinate 269,716,067 of OZ025289.1, read as the reverse complement.
GAACTGAAAAAGGTGATAGTATATGTGAAGACAAGCATTTTTGAACTGGATTTTTTTTTCAGCTTTGTATTCCATTTTTAAAAAAAAGTAAGAAAAGTAAGTAAGTTTTAATGCATGCAATATGTTATTTAAAAGTATCGAAGAAAGAAACACCAGATGACAATAAAGTCATTTACGGCGGTAACAGTAATAGTTACTTTTTTTTTTCTTTAATGGAGAGACAATGTTTTCTACTCTTAACTATAAACATTTCTCAGTCCTCAGTGAAAATTTAAAATTTATTATGAAAAGAGTGACAGAGGCTACTCTTTTTTCCGTTTGTGTTCCTACACTGTAAAAAATTTTATCCTTTTGCTGCATCGTCATTCCCCCGCTTTTATAGAATATCTCTCTTTTGACCCATGAGAATGCTCCATGATAGGATGAAGTAATTGTTTTCTATAAAAGCAGTGGAGTGATGATGCAGCAAAAGGGTCAAATTTTTAACAGTATACAGTGAAATATAAAATACGTCCCACTTACATACGTACACTTTCGTAGTCAGTCAAATGCTAGTACGATTTTTAAATTAAAAATTACAAAATTAGCATTTTGTTTTGTGTAGTGTTATACGCATAGCCATCTGTACTTTACGTGTAAAAGATAGTTGAGTTATCTACAACAAGAAACGGTTCTCAAGTATACTGATCAACAAGCACGAGATTTCCTGACATATTTACTAACTAGTTTTCAAACGTAGAGGCACAAAATTTGCTTAGCTGATTATGTGAAAGAGATTTCGAACCGATAGACATTGTTGAATTTTGATAAATAAATTACTTATCGTTTTATAAGTGATTTTGTATTACGTAACAACCGGTTTTTCGCCTTTTTATTGCACACTTATCTGGAAATTCAGTGCAAAATACAAAATTTCACAGATCTTAAGGAAATCTGATTTTTGAAAGATCTTTTGCTATTACCGATAAATGAAAAATTTTTTTTGATTACATATTTCTGAATAGCAACACCGGAACAATTTCGCATGCTTTCGATCTAAACAGAATTAAAACTTATGTCATAAAGTTTCCCCTTTGGATTTAAGAATATCCTTAAAGGAGCGAATACGAGTGCTTTAATTTAGTGTGCTAGTGCGTGCTGTGTAACACTTCCAGGATTCAGTAAAAAATAAAAAAAAGTCTAATTGCATTTTTATTTATGCATAAACAATAAGTGCTATTCTTAACCTCTTTTATTCAACCAAATTTCTGAAAAAGAAACTTAGTTGCATTTCGATCTAAGAATATGATTAGCAAATGTGTTGAAAAGTAGACAGATTTATCTTCATATACAGCAAATTAGTTTAAAAATAGCTAAAAAAAAACAAACTTCTAGTCATTCCTAAAGATACTCTACATTAAAGAATATAACCGAATTAACACGTTCGCTGCCGCTTACGTGAAGATGTGTTGACAGTTAATGCCCCACTGTAGAAGTGGGTTTTTCTCAGAAGCCGACTTAATTTTTATAACAAAGAATCAATGAAAAATTCCCACGCCAGCGCTTGGATCGGCAGCGAATGTGTTAAAAAAATAAATGAAAGATATTTGTGACCTTTTTTTAGCTATATATTTGGACCATTTATTAGAAATTATCTTAAATTTATTAGCGATCTCAAACGCCGCTATTATATTTTTTTTTTTCAGTTTTCACAGTTTAATTTGTAATTTTCAATTTAACTACTGATTCTAGTAAAATTCTCTTTCATTTGTTGCCGCAGGGTTACCACTGGAAGTTTCCCTATTCTGAATAGGGAAAATTTCTTATAAGTATATTGTGCATAAAAAATTGTGCAGAAACCGTATCCTAAAAGAGCCCCACCAGTGGCCGAGAGGTTCTAACCTCCAAACTGGTAGACTTCAGATGCTGAGTTCGAACCCAATCGCAACTGTCGGCCTAACCGTTCGGATTTTCCGTGGTTTTCTTCGAACCTTGGATTTCTTTGCGTAAATACGGGTTAAGTTTCCTTAGAAAGACCACAACGGAGTACATTTCACCCAAGGCCTATATCCCACAGTGTAGATAATTGGCCGACATGAATACAAACAAACAAACAAATGAACTAAAAGATCTCTTTTTTTATCCTTCGATTAAGTGGGCTCAGAGAATGCCTGATAGTAACTATGCGACAATTTTTGTCACAGCTGTTAAAGGTTAAACAAGAATTAATTCAATATGAAAAATAACACTAGTAAGTCTTAGATTAATTTTTAAACACGATTATTCAATCGGTAAATTAATTATAACACAGTAATTTATTCCATTTTTCAATATTGGGTGAAAAAAGTCCGGGCCAGGATTCGAACCAGGGATGTATTGGTTGAAGCCGCCAATGCTCTACCAACTGAGCTACCCGGACACGAACACTGGATGACTATTTCACCCAATTAACCTCAACGATTACTTTTATCTAGTCTAATACTCTGGACCAGCACAACAGATAATTCGAAGGTCAGTATATGGAACTGCAGAAAATCACTGCATACGAAATTACATTAGATTAATTTTTAAACACGATTATTCAATCGGTAAATCAATTATAACAGAGTAATTTATTCCATTTTTCAATATTGGGTGAAAAAAGTCCGGTCCAGGATTCGGACCAGGGATGTATTGGCTGAAGCCTCCAATGCTCTACCAACTGAGCTATCCCGGACACGAAAACTGGAGGACTATTTCACCCTATTAACCTCAACGATTACTTTATCTGGCCTGATACTCTGGATCAGCTGATCCAGAGTATCAGACCAGATAAAGTAATGTCAGGATCAGCTGATCCAGAGTATCAGACCAGATAAAGTAATCGTTGAGGTTAATTGGGTGAAATAGTCCTCCAGTGTTCGTGTCCGGGATAGCTCAGTTGGTAGAGCATTGGAGGCTTAAGCCAACACATCCCTGGTTCGAATCCTGGACGGACTTTTTTCACCCAATGTTGAAAAATGAAATAAATTACTCTGTTACTAGTAAGTCTTCAGTATGTCCATTAATAACTATATCATAATAGTAATAATATATATTCCACGACGAAAGAGTAAGAATTTATATTATAAATAAATATTTTGCTTATAAGACGTTGTTGTATTAATAAAAACATTTAAAAAGTATTAAAAATTTTTATTTACATGTGTCAACTCTTTTTAATCGAGTCATTTTCAGAAATTCATGAGAGTAAAAATTTTTAATATATTTTAAATGTTTTTATTAATACAACAACGTCTTATAAGCAAAATATTTGTTTATAATATAAATTCTTAATTTTTCGTTGTGGAATACATATTATTAATATTACGATATAGATAATAAATTCTATCAATAACTTAAAAATTCTCAAATTATATTTCAATTTTCAAATTTTTTATTTTAAATTCATCACAATTGTGACATTAATATTGATAAAACTAAAACAAGACAAGAAGAATACACTAATAAAATTCAATTGCAGCTCTATTGAAAAAAAAAAAGAATCTTGTTTATGAACTCCACTAATTAGTTGTTCTTAACCTCAATTCCAAAATAAACTTAAGGGTTTTTTCAAGAACATTTAGCTTTATACCAAAGTGTCTTCCATCCCCCATCCCCCTACGTTAAATTAATTTTTAAACTCTTGAAGCTTTAATTGTTTTCGTGAAAACACAGATTAAAAGGTTCTAAAAACAAAATCGTTCAAAAGTTGTTTACTTTTAATTTTATTTATTGATGCTTTAATTGCAAATATAGATCATTAGCTCGTTTTATTGTTTATTTCTAAAGGAACTAAATATATTAATAAAAAATTATTATTATATCTTTATCATTGGACAAAAAAGTATAGTTTACAATCAAAATATAATTTATTCAATTAAATAATTAAATGTACAAACAAACACTAAAAAGTTCTTAAAATAAAAGTAATATATATATAGGTTTTGTATTTTTTATTCCACTTCATTTGTTCTTTGATTTATTTCTTTTATATAGAAATCTTTCAATAGTTTTTGATTTCCGATATGTTATAAGGGGCTTAATTTTGTCCTTTTAAGAATATTGCTGACAAAATTCAACAAAATAACATATATTGTCTATGAACAGGCACACACACCATCTCTGATGAATCTTTATGCTACTCATAGACCTAAGGCTTCCACATTAATGTTCATACTAATTTTTCTATTAATCCATTTATTATTATGCTCATTTATCTATGTTTATATTTGTGATTTCAATTTTATTATGTCATTTATATTAAAGAGGCTCTTAAAAAATGCTGTTTTCTTCTCACCGTCTCAAAATATTCTAACACATTCACATGACCCGCTGAAAACATAGGTCAATTGGACCATGGTTCTTGATTTTAATGGGAGGGAGGGGGGGGGGGGGAATTTGATAACTCAGAATTTTTAAAGTCGATATTTTAGATCTAATTTGACATTATGTTTATATAATCCCTATTTTGTATTTTTAGAGCAAGAAATATAAATATATATATATATATACACTATAAAACTGGGAGGTGTGAAAAGCTCACTTTTTGTAGGAGTGATTTGCATTCTCACTCTTTTTAGAGTGAACTTTATACAAATACACTCTTTAAAGAGTGGAATTTCCGATTCCCTAAAAAGGAGTGAAATATCTCACTCCGTTGTCGAGAGTGAAATATCTCACTCCATAGTCGAGAGTGAAAAATCTCACTCTATTAAGAGAGTGAAAGCCCGGCATTATACACTTGAAAAAAATATCCGCTCAATTTTGAACCAATATATGGAGTAAAACAATGAAAAGTACCAAAATATGTCAATTCCTACTTTTCAAAAACTACATTTTATAAAATAACCTATAAAATTACGCTTATTTGCTATTAAAACGCACTCGTTTTCAAAAATGAGTGTCACACCTTTGAAAGAGTCAACGGTCACTCTTAAAAAGTGACTTAGATATGTATTACGCATCAGCCAATCAGAAATCGTCTTCTCACATGTGATGATAAAAATGTTTCCGCCATTTTATCGTGTCCGTTATGTGTCCGTTATGTTTCGTTTCCTTGGTCTACAAATGTGGATCTTTAATTAGTATTATTAATACTGAAAAGTAGTTTAAATTTCGATCTTGGAATGATATATTCCGATATCTTATGATTCAAAATAATCCACATAGATTAAGTTTCTTGATCTGGAATCAAAATGGAGAACAAAGAATTCAGTAAAAAGGAATAATACTCCATTACTACTCAGTGACGAAGATGTTGCACTGCACATATCTTATTTATCAAACAAGGATTATTATTCATCAAACAAGGAATAATATTTAACATAAAAAAGGTAATTCAATTTTAATTTCAACTTTTTTTTTCCGAAAGTAAATTCTAGAATGTTGAGTTAAACTTTACACAGGAAGTTGTCTTCTATCTCTGCTCGGAGAAAAAAAAAACGAAAAGAAAATCGCTGACGCAAAGATTGCAGAATAAAACGCTTTAGTAATTTTAAAAGTTTGCAATATGACTTATATTAGATGACATTTATTTATTAGAGATAAATAACTCATTAAAATTGTTTTTCCAACAGTAAGAACAAAACACATATAGCAGTGTTGAATTCAGAGGGTGTCTCGGGGGAGCATTGAAATGCCCTCCGGAAATTTTGAGATTTTATGTTTTCAATGGTCAAAATGGGCAATATCCCTCCCCGGAGCTATATAATGTCCCCACCCCGGAGCCAGAAATATCCCTTCCGGAGAAAAATGTCTTAATTCAACACTTATGTAGTCATTTCTTTTATTTTATATTTTCTTCATTTTTTTTTTCCTACACGAGTATATTTTTTATAAAATTTTAATTCACATTCATAGAATACTATAGGGTAGATGTAGCAGTATCATAGGGTAGAAGCAGCAGTGTACACACCGGAATGTTTTTGGTTTATAAAAAAAATAATAACTAAAAAAAATTTAGCTTTTATTTTTTTTTTTTTTTTTCGTAACTCGCCCTTGCATATTTTATAATTTAGAGATTGACACTCTTAATTAAACCAATCAGGAAGCACAAAATAATGCTTTAAGTTTCACTGTTTTTCATTGAAAATCGTGTTTTCATTGAAAATCATACTAAGAGCTGGCTTCATTTAATAAATTTATGTATTCCTTATTTTATTGCAAAATTTGCAATTTTTTGTTTTTGTAGCTGAAGGAAGCTTTAATTTTTCTTTGAATTTGTCGTTTATAAAATTTCATTAATTTTTAAGGTTTTGAGAGGAGTGTCCATTACTGGAAAGAAGTCATTTTCCAGTAATGTACACCTCATAAAGGCACTGTTAAAAAAGCAATTATGGTAATGTTTATAGTACATAAAATATTTTGATTTAATTAAAAACTTAAGTAATCAATTTTAATTTTTAAATTGCACTTACCAAAATGTAATGACACCAAAATTTTTATAAATAGTTGTTTTTAAGTTATATTAATATAATTTATAAAGTTTCAATATCTTCTTCATTTTATTATTATTATTTTTTCAAAATGAACCTATATTTTGCCTATTTTATAATCTGGCAATCAAACCACTCATGAAGCCGAAAAAAAATTTTAAGGGCACAGTCAAAGAGGGGCTTATAGGGCTTAATCGTTCACCATTTAAATAAAGACACTTAAGTTACAGAAGTCGTCAAAAACACATTTTCTCTCTTAAATATTTGTTTATTTTTACTTTTTCAATTTTGTCTGCAGATATTTTTTTAAATAACACTTTCATTTTTGGTACCGGTTTTGAAAGTAAAAGAAACTTTATAAAAATATCTGCGACCGAAATCGAAAAAGTAAAAAAGATGCGATATAGAGACGAACTACTTCAGCTATTCAGTGCAAAATAAATAAATAAATAAAATGTCAAAATGCAAACGAGATATTAGAAAAATCTCTTCCCATAGGATTAGCATTAGTTCGTGAGTGTCTTCGCCGGCAGGTACTACATGTACATCTACTCTATATACGGGAATAAAAAATTGAAATTAAATATAACTTACCATGTCATTTTATAAATACGGCTTGTATTAATATATATTTTTCAGAAATAAGATTTTAATTATACATAAAAAACAGATAACGTGCATTATGGACTTATTTAAATAATATGTAAAACTTAATGGGTATCTGAAAAAAAAACGTATGTTTAATATTTTAAAACTGTTTAATAACTTGCGCTTATGGACATTTTAAAACTATTATATATTTATGGGACTACCAATGAAAGCAAACACAAGGAGAAAGATTGGAATAAAATAGCTTATTTCTGTCAATAATCTAATTTAATTCATGTGTAACTTTAATTACGTTTTCCCTTAAAAAGTTCAATTAATGTTACATACTTTGAATTAAATAAATATTGTCAATAAAGTATTTTATTCTAATCTTTACCACGTTTGTATTTATTTTCATTGTATGTTCTAAAAGACACGATTCTTTTAAAATGCCCATAATAGCAATAAAAAAAGAGAATTCATTGAAAAAAAAAGAGCATTCACTCCTATGGAAAAGTGACTACTCACTCCTACTAGGAGGGAAAAAACGCACTCCTTTAGCAAAAGTGACTAGTCACTCCTCAGAAATAGTGATTTTTGACCCCTGTGTAGAGTGAATATTCACTTCCTAGGAGTGAGTATTCACTCTTTCAAAGAGTCAATGGTTCCACTTTTGCTTAAAGTGAATAGTCACTCTAAAGAGGTTGGGCATATTTTGAGTCTGCAATAGAGTGAGTATTCACTATTCTGGAGTGACTATTCACTCCTTTTTATTTAGAGTGTATATATATATATATATTTATTTATTTATCTAAGTCGATATATACATAATAATACATGTGTTTTAAAGCAGACATGACAAACGGCGTAATTGGAGTTCTATAAGTGTGAAATATTTGTTTTAAAATGTATTAATATAGCTTGAGTTATTAGCAAATGTTGTTTTATTTAGACCTTAAGGGCTGCTATTTCAGTATGTAACTTTCATAATGGCTTTTTTATCTGCAATTCTGCAAAGATTTTTTTTTTTCAAAAACTAAAAGTACAATTCGATTTGGTAGTTTTTTAATAAGAAGTCCTGCTATTTTTCAAAATAAATAAAATAAAATAAAATAAAATAAAAATACAGATACCAAATAATGTATCAGAAAGTATTAACAAGTTTGAATTTTTAGAACAGCCTAAATATTAATCTTAGAAAAAAGCAATTGTCTTCTATATTCATGTTGGATCTTTTTTGTTGGGAATATGTCTATTCTAAAACACTAAGACAGAAAATAATCTGTTATAGTCCGTCTATCAAAAAACACAGTTTCCAGAAATGTGATCCCATAATAATCGATTCCAGGGTCAAAATATACTTAATTATTTTTACAAAGTATCTAGCCGCCAACTTTTCTGTTTATTATCATGTCAAATAATCATACATAAAATAAAAAAATATCTTTGTCACTAAATTTATTTAATTAAATATTAAGTAGAAATAATACATCTTTTAGCATTTTTTTCTTTTGTTTTGCATTTATCTGGAATAAGCATATACTGCGTTATATATCAATAAAACCCCTCTTTTTTTTGGGGGGGGGGGGGGGGGAAAGTAGATTACGAGCCTATTTAATCGACGATAATTTTTAGAATTTTCAAACTTGTATTTTTTAGACAGTTTTTAAACAGTTGCTCTATAAATTTAGCAAATACATTATGTACATTATATTTTGATTGCATTCGCACATGCGCTGTGAGATATTGTTTAGTAAACATGCTCATTTTTCATCCAATTATTATTATTTTTTTAATTCTGATTGCAAGGTAATGTGTTGTTTGTCATAATTTCTGTTTTTTTTTTTTTTTTTTTTACACGTTAGATTGTTTATATAAAAACATTAATTTTCTTACGATTATAAAGGTTATCCTCATTAAAATTATCACTATTTATTACAATAAGCCTGTTAATAATGTTCTACAGTTTTAATGCTTTTGCGACATTAGTTTCTACAGGGTTATTCAAAGGATATCGTTCTTTTCAACTTGTCAATCATCTTTTATAGGGCTTAGGGAAAAAAATCTTCACGGAATTGTATGACATATACTATACTATTTACACACCTAAAGTATCAGGATAATTCCTCATGTATTTTTTTAAATATTTAATAAAAATTTAATTGCGTTTAAAATCGGAAGTAATCGGTTTTCATTAATCATGTGATGTATGTTGTAATTTTAATCGGCATCCTATTTCATAGGTTAATATTTATTATTTCCATGTATCAAATTATCGAATTGCAGTTGTTTTATATTTTACTCTCTTATTTTATATAGAAAAACATTTTACGGTTTATTAAAAATTAGAATCATTGTATGATTTCCATAAATAAATTGACATTTCTATTTCGATTATATGTTTTCTTTATTCAAACTATTCTCAAAGAATACTAGTATTAATAAACATATTTGTGCATATCTGCAAAATATTTTGAAATGAAAAAAAATAGTTTGTTTTATATACTATAAAAATACATTTTAAACAAAATATTTGAATAAAAAATTATTTTAAAAGTACTGTTATGTAAGAAATAAATGAAACTATGTTTCATTAGAATAAAAGATAAAATTGTTTGAGTTTAGAGCATAAAATGAATATGTGATATGATGTTTTTATGTATAGAAGATTAGCCAATTTTTGTTGAAAACATTTTAAAAATCAGAATTTAAAAGTTCATTTCCGATTTTTTTTAAGATTTTTTTTTCAGAATTATGATTTTGAAGAGTATCAGTGAAATTCTGATAATAAAATGAAACAACATTCTAATACAAAGTTTATAAAAAATTGCATTTTGTGTCAGTTTTTAACATGTCATTGAGCATGAGCATATACAGGGTTTCCAGCAAATAACACCCTGATTTCAAAATTAAATTTCTCAAAAATAAAGATCAATAGAATTATGCAGTAAACGGTTTGTTTATCAGGTAAGCTGTAAAAATCTTATACAAAAGTTTCGAACGGTAAATATTTTGGAAAGATTGTGTTCTGATTACAAAGAATGCTTTGATTTAAAATTTTTCTTGCTTTAGATTGCTACCAGAGAATGTGTTTTTCGGCTTAAAGTGCCATATTTCATAGTTTTCTTAAATTAAATTTTTGAAATTTCGAAATTCTAAAAATTTACTTCGAAAAATCTTTAAAATATTCCACTTTAAGCTAAAAAATAATTTCTCTTCGGGCAATCTAAAACAAGAAGAATGTCAAATCAAAGCATTCTATGCAATCAGAACGCAATTTTTTCAAAATATTCACTGTTTGAAATATCTGTATAAGATTTTTACAGCTTATCTAATGAAAAAACCGTTTACCGCATATTACTATCGATCTTTGTTTTTGAGAAATTTAATTTTGAAATCAGGGTGTTATTTCCTAGACACCCTGTAAAACTATGTATATATGATGTATATGTGTAAACTACGTATGCATACAAAAAGTAGGATCAATATTTCTAAAATACTTCGTTTTCGATTAGCAATAACGCACTATTACTAACAGATTAAAAGTTTTCTTATGTATTTAAATGTTATTTAAAATGTTATTACCAATAACTCTAATCTTATTTCAGAATGACAAAATTCAATTTTCAACAATATTAATATACATTCAATAAGTCCATAAAAATTATCTGAAAATAGGGCCAATAGATACTAGAAAATTTTGTGTTTTAAAGTATTTATAAAGTTGCTAATAATAGGAATTAATAAAAATAAAATAAAAATAATAATATAATATCTGGAAGCTAAACTTTAAAAAAAAAAATGAAATTTGTAACTTTTTTTTTTTTTTTTTTTTTTTTTTTGCTCATAACTTGTAAATTATAAAATTTTTGTAACCATATTTATGAAAAAAAAAGCATTAAATTCTCTACAAATTTTACAATGAAAACGTTTTTCTAAATCTGATATTAAGTGCATAACAGCTTTTTGTAAGCAGCACTTTTTCCAACTTCGCAGAAAGTGACCGATTTTTTGCCTCTCAGCCCGGATACTTTTCTTTTCATCACTAACTGTGGAAATGAAATGTAAGTATTGATATATAAGCGAAGAGAGAAATATTCAAAAAGGGCGGGCAGAAGGTAGTATTTCCCAACTGCACGTTTTTCATCTAAGTTGTACGTTTTTTAGTGTTTTTCAGGTCTATATAGCTTTTTAAAAATTAGGTGTAAGCTTAATGTGTCCGTATGATTATTTCTTTCGTTATTTTACATCTTATTATTGATAGTTAAAAAAATCTTTTCCAGTGTACTTTAAAATAATACATTTTACTAAAAATGAGCTATACCCATACTTATAAAAAGGAAAAAGGTCTTATTTATTTTAAATTAGTAAAACAGAAATCTTGGGAGAGTTGAGTAATATTAAATGCGCATTTGCTCTGGCATTAGATCATTCTAACTTGATGTTTTACTTTTAAACAATTGTTTTAACCGAAAACATTATTGGAACGTTCAACACAATCTAGCAGGATACAAAAAAGTGCTATAGCGTGACAAAACAAAAACTAACTAGTGCCAATCAAAATCCGTGGTCAGGACAAATTTCTATCCAGAAACAAGAACTTCTTGTTTCACTGCTTAAAACAGTGTTTCAAAACTATAGAATTAAATCTGACCAGGCAGAAGAAGACGCTGATGTTGTTATTGTTAACTCAGCCATTTCATGAACCAAAGTTTTTGAAAATTCTTATTATACGAGAAGACATTGAACTTCATGTGATAATGACGAGCTTGGGATATCGACACATAAATCTGTTTTTCTAAAAACAAGAAGAAATAACATGGAAACCGAGTGGTTTTCAACCATGTCATACAAACACATTTGCAATAAGTTATTTTCATTCATGCAAGCAACGTATGCGATACAAATTCCATGCTTTTGGGGTAAGAAAAGTCAAAGTTTTGTAACAATTTGAAAAACAGCTTGATTAGTTAGAGAAAATACACCTGTGTTCAATAACGCAGAGTCTAGCCGTCAAGAAATCATCAAGTCTAAAAAGCAATTCATTATTGCACTTTATAGTGTATGAGTAGATACAACATAGGCAGTGCCTTGAGGTTCCAATTATTTTCTAAATCAGCCACTAAAATAAACTTCATCTTGCAAGTGAAGTTCCTTGAGGCTTCGCAGCATTGTTTCCTCCTATATTATTATCAGGGACAAGCTTGGCTAAAAAGCAACACTTCACCTGAAGAATAGGGTTAGGTTCGAAGGTCTAACGGTCTCTTTCAGTCAGTTTAAATGTATCAAAATTCAGTACCTGGATTATTGCTGTATATTGCCTCATGTAGCTGTAAAAAAGGGAGCTATAAGGCATGTTCTTGCCAAAATCAGGACTCAAATATTCCCCAATGAGCAAAAACTGTAACGAGGTCAACTGTAAAAAATGCGGACATTATTTACCCACAAGAAAAGGATGGTAAAGCTGATATTTTTGAAACCGTCGACCAAACCATCAACGACTTTCACTCCCAGGTTGATTATGTCGCAACAAGCTCAAAAAAAGATTAAAACTGGTGAAGATCAAGCAACCTGCTTCTGAAACAGAGATTGACGAATCAAATCCTTCAACCCTTTACCGCTTCAAATGTTACTAAAAATGTTAAAAAAATTACCATAAATCTTTTTTAAATACATTCATGTAAATACCTACTAAATTTATTCCCCACTTAAGTTCTGTATACAATATATCTGTAATATATATATATATATATATTACAATGTTGTCATCAGTTCTAATTAAGATTCTAATTAAGAGTCAAAATTTTAAAAACAATAAAATAGTTTTATTTAATTGTTGACACATTTCAACTCTTCCTGAGTCATTTTCGGAACGAATGAAAAGGGTATTTGAAATGATGTATAATACATGAACTAATACGCCATCAATAAGTTTTTCATGTGACAATTACAATTTTCATGTGCATGTTATTTTTTAATTTTGCTTGGATGTTTATTTCTATTTATGAAAAAATTGAGTAACTCGTAGCACAGATTCAGTAAGTTGAATAATGTTGTATAGTTATGTATGAAATTTTTGCGTGTTAGAATCTCTATTGTTTTTCTAATAATGGATTGGATATTTTTTGGAGAGAAAAATTATTTTACTTTTGATAAAACGTATATGGATAAATTCTTCTTTATATAACTTCGCCAGGACAGTGATTTAATAACAGCAATGTGCTCATTTTTCCTGTACTTAAATTTTTTGCTTGTCATTTCTGTGTAGTAATTCTTTAATCCTTCTGCTGTAATTCATAAACTCCTCAATAATCCCCAAAATTAGTTGAAGGAATTTTGGTGCAAATAATATTCTTCAATTTCCTAAGTGGTTTGGCTATTCAGAAGATACTGAACCTCTTAAGGCTATATTCTAATTTCTCAATAACGCTTGAATAATATTTAATAGACTGAATTTTATATTTTTTATAAATAAATGTATATTAAGGTTTCTTATTATTGGTAATATTTACGATTAATTTATTAAGTTTATCTTTAAAACCATAGAAATGATGACCCATTAAAAATGTTTTTTTTAATATTCTGAAGTTGAATAAATAAATATATTTGCTGTTTAAAAAGCAAAGAATTCCTCAAACCGAAGGTAACTTCTAAAGGATAACAAAAAAGGAGGGGGGTGGGTTACCATAAATTTTCCAGAAAATATTTTTTTATAATTTGAGACTTCTAGAGGAAAAATTAAAAATGGCTCGCAATCTTTTAAATTATTTCAGAAATAATTCATGAATTTCAGAGAAAACTGAAAGTTTCTTTGAGATATCAAGTTATAATAAATGTTCTGTATCTTAAACAATAAATAATTCCATGAGTAATTCAAAAGAGAATTTGTGCAGTTTTATTTAGGTGGTGTCTCACATAAAAAATTATTTAAAGAACCGATACAAAGAAAGGAAAATTTTTTTGGTTTAAAAATTGTTATTGTAGATAAATAGAAATGATTAATTCCTTAATAAAATATTTAAAAAAGAATACTTTTCTGCTTTAAAATTTGTTTTCTTTTATATAAAGAAAAATCGACATTGAAAAACCAAAAAAAGTCATGACGTTGGGTGAAATCAGAAATGCTTATCGTTAATATTTGTGTACTCCAAAATTGTCGAAAGAACTCATATATTGGGAGATGTATCTATACAGAAATTTCCTAATCATATTTTAAAACTGTCTAAAAAGGAGCATTAAATTTTACTATTTAAGATATTACGGAAGTATTAAAGAGTAGGATATGCATTAGAAATATATTAATCATATAAGGTTTTAATTTTGGAATACATAAGAATATGTTTGAAAAATAAATTTACTGTAAAAGCTAATAAAATACTCAATATGATAGGTTACTTAATATAAAATTTTAAAATTAAAATACTGTTGCAAAACACAAAAAAATTAAAACAAATTTAGATAGCGACTAGAAAATATGATAAGTATTCAGTCTTTCTGAACTTAATAAAATAATTTACATTTTTTTTTTCAAACCATGTCAAGATTATCTGCATAAAATTAAAGTATTTAAAAATATATATATTTCCAATTGGCAATATTCTACAACAAAATCTTTATACATAACTTATCTAAAATTCCTTATCAAATTTAAAGTTTTAAAGCTATCGTTTAAAATTGCTAACATATGCTACGTTCATGCTTTTATTTTTCAATAAATTTATCTGCCCTCTATGTTTTTTTAAGATTCACTCGAACAAACTCTTTAAATTATGTTATAACGGTTAAGCACGTAAGAACTCAAGTCTTTGTCAAAATAATCAAATTTTTGCATTATACTCGTTAAACTTTCTAAGAGGCATAAAATTTGTTTTTTAGCTCTAAAAACTACTGAAATATTCTACACATTTTTCTAATTAAAAAACACGCTAATGAACGATGGTGTCTTTCATTAAGGATTTTTTGAGCTTTTGATTTAATTAATCTTGAAAACTTTACACTGTAATTACTTTTGTTAACGTAACACATAAAATATGTATTTTTTATAACACTTAAATATTATTATTATTTTTTAAATTAAATAAGATTTCTTTTAAACGCAAATCTCCATAGACTTTCAGAAGCATAAAATCTTAATGAGTTAAGAAATAAATTTGCGCAGCAGATATTTATTTTATTTAAAACTAAAATGTATAAATACATGTTATAATGCATGCATGTATTATAATTATTTTTAGAGGTTAATTGTAACAGAATACAGAAGTAACAAAATAATTCGTATTAACTGAAGAGATGAAGTTTTATACTTCCATAAAAGAAGTACACTAAAATAATTGACATTTGTTCTTAATACACTCTTGCTTGTCATCGACAAATAATTTAATTTAGAATCAATGGTTTTCCTTTTTTGTACCCTTTTAGCAGTAGTCTTTTTTTTTTTTTTATCAAGTATTTATAATTGCTTTTAGAGTATTCAGTTAAAAAATCTCATCAGTGTTTTTATGATTGTTTTTTTCAGAAATAATTTTTAGACTTTTCTCATTTGTTCACTAAGTAAAAATTATCATTATAAGCTCTTTATTTTGCATTATCAAATGAAAGGATCATGATAATTTTCATTGATGATAGCACTATTTTTTAAATTTACTTCAGAAATGAAGATTCTCTTTTTAGACGTTATGTTCGTTGATTTTTTAAAGAGTTCTACTGGGCTAATTTTTATAAGATTTGCACTATCTATTATTTATGTAAAACACAAATGGGAATTTCGTTCTATCTGTTTATAAAATATTGTATTGTATTTATAAAATATGCAAGTGCATCCGCAATTTTCTAAAACAAAAACAGAGAGCGTGTTTGAATTTGACTCTTTTTGACTTTTCTGATTGAAATTGTAGTACACCAGGTAAGTTCAAAGCTATAAATGATTATCATATCGAAAATAGATTTGTTTTATAACATGAGCATTTAAAAATGTTTTGTATGTGATTGCAAAACAATGTGCAAACATGCGTGCAAACATGCGTGCAAGCATGTGATGCTGGCAAATGGAATAATTTTATAACTATGAATGTTGGCACATACTATGCTTTAGAAATAGAACTAAGTGGTATATGTAAGTATGCTAAAATCTTTATTAGGAACGTTGTTTTTAATCGCAACTGATTGTATTGAATATTCATTTCGGTAATTGATAGCACCTTTTCTATTTTGTCTTTAATTATCGCTCTTAGACGATTAGCCTAAGTTGGCGACGGGTAGTAGGCTATCATGACTTATGTGTGACTATTGCTGATATAGACAAAATTATTAAAAACATGCTCAATCTACTTATGAGTGCAATATACGAGTGATAAATCTTGATTTGTCAAAAGGGTTCGGAACTAAAATTGGATGAGTCTTTTTTTTTTTTTTCAGTAGTTTCCATAATTAAATTTTGTCAAATATTATTACTCTGTCGAATGTTAGTACCATAGTTTGAGCAAAACTGTGCAATCTCAGCATGTGGGATAAGTGTGCGAAGTTTTTTCATAGACTCTTTATTGACCACGACATAGTTTAAATTGATAGCACAAGAAAATAAAGGATTCTCAAATATAATCAATATTTAATATAAATAGACAATAATAATCACATTCGTGTTGAATCATAATTTAAATCATTTCGTGTATTAAATCTTTATATATAAGTATTAAAGAACATTTAAATGTAGTGACTTTGATTTTTTTTCCATTGAAAATATCTTGCTTAAAAAAATACTTTGTAACTTTCTTCCCGTTCCCATACCAGAATAAATTCAATTAGAAAATACAAAACATTACAATTGAAATACAAATGAAAAAATAAATATAAACATTGTTATTGACTTTTTATATTTACTTTGTTTTTCTTATCTTCGTTTTACAAACTTATAGCTTGCATCTATATTTTTCATCATGACTTACATCTATGTTTTTCATAAATTAATGAACTATTACTGCATACGGATTTATTTTTAAAAATAACTCATTTCTTTTTGGCATCCCATTAACAAAATATTATCAATGGTAAATTCAGCCGTCGTTTAGTACTATTTTCCTGTTTTAGCTTATTTATAAATATTTATGATGTCTATTTCGTAGTTTAATTTTTTTTAAATGCACAGTTTCAAATTACATTTTAAAACAGGAGAGTCATATATTATATCCTAGTATAAACTAGTAATTCATTATGTTTGAACAAAGTAATGTATGTTTATTTTGTTTTATTTATTTATTTTAATGAAAGATGACCTCTATGGAAACCTCTATGGAAAGGGCGCAGAACTATTCATAAAATGTTGTAAATTAAATTTTAAAACATGTTTTGTATTTTAAAATGCAAATATAAAATGTTTAATTTTGCAAAAAATGGAGAATGTAAAATGTATAAGTTAAGAAATGTATAAGTTAAGAAATATGATATTAATGAGTGTGTAATTTTATTCATTGAGGCACTGAAGTATAAGATTTTTTAATGACGCATCTTTTGTTTTATTCAACACTGTATGTTGCATCATATACAAACATGTACATTAGATTGACAACGTCACCTGAGAATAATAAATTTCTATCTGTGTTTTTGAAAAAAAAAATGACTTACCAATATAGAAATGTTCTATTTGTATCTATGAAGGCATTTATGGATAAAACTATTGTTATATTATGATTGTAAAGTTATATGTAAATTATATATAACATCATTTTGCTGCAAAAATGCCTTCATGGGTACAAATAGAATCTACCTATATCGATAAGTCGATTTTTTCAAAAACACAGATGGAACTTTGTTTTTCTCAGGTAACCATTAATCACACATACTTTTATATAAGGAATTCCTGAAGTAAAACATGGATAGAAATAAAAGTTTTAAAAATCCATATCCAGCGACCATCATACTATGATGTCTTCACCCCCCCCCCCCCACACACACACACATTGGGAATAACAAACCTGGCAATTCAAAACCCATAAATATTCAAATGAGTTATAGAAATTTTGATGGAGGTATGCATTGATCTGTAGTTCATATAATTTTTATATATATATATTTGTTTTTTAATAGGTAACAATAGCACTAACTTTGAATGTAAATATAGATATTATTACTAAAATAAAAAAATTATTTGATTTCAACATCTCTTTAATTGTTCCAAAATAGATTTCTAATCATTTTAGGTTTAGAATTATGACAACGTTCAGCAGTCAGAATTTAAGCTTTTCTAGAATGCATAAACAAAAATGCAAATATAATTATATATAAGCAAATATAAATAAATATAAGTTAATAGTATGAGCAAAAATAAATAGGATTACGAAATATATTTTTCACAATAACATTTAAAAATATAGAGAATATTTTAAATTGCGACACTTTAAATTTAGTATTACTGAAGAACATAAGCGAATTTCAAGGGATAAAATTATTGTTAAAAAATAAAAATTATTCTTTAAAATAGAGAAAATTCATAAAAACTGAAGCAGTTTTTAACATAAATATAGATTTTAACAGTTATAAAACAGTTTCAGATAATCCACGAAAAAAAGCTTGGAAAGATCTTAATTATTTAATATTACAGAAAACTAACAACGGCAATAAATTTATACATAAAAAAAAAGATTTTTTTTTAGTGAAAATATTATAAGCTTTTGTGAACATTGTTTTTCTTTGTATAATTTTGAAAATTATGATAGAAATTATCTTAAACCTTTACAGAAAACATCTTTGAAATGAAAACTTGATTGTTTTATGGGTTTTTTAAAAATTATAAATCTTTACCAACATCTTAATCAGTTTTATACCAGTAATGTATTAAATTTTATTTTTTAAACTAATGAAAGACATGCACACTTTCGAAATTCAGTCAACCTTTTTTTTCCCTTTTGAAACATTTGCAAATACATTAATATTTTTATAAATAGATTTTTATTTGCTAGAATTTGCTATTAGGCTAATTAGGTTAAATTGGATTTTTTATGTCCTTCATTTTCAGATAGCAAATACAATAAAACATAATTTGGTAAAATCAATATGAGGTATTTCACTTATAAAATTATAATTTTATAAGCTTATTATTGTTCATTGGCTGAATTTTACCCAAAATAGAATTATTATTAAAATATTTCTATATATTTTAACAAAATTATTTATTATTAAAAAATAAAAATTATTATTTAAAATAGAGAACACTTATTAAAACTGAAGCTTAATAATAAAACAGTTTCAAATAATCCACGAAAAAAAAAAGCTTTGAAATACCTTAATTATTTAATATTAGGGAAAACTAAGAACAGCAATAAATTTATACATTTTAATCAGAAAAAAATAGATTTCTTTCCTTTTTTAAAATGAAAATATTATAAGCTTCTGTGAACATTGTTTTTCTTTGTATAATTTTGAAACATATGAAAAAAAAAAACATTTCTTAAACCTTTGCAGAAAACTTCTTTCAAATGACAACTTGAATGTTTTACGGGGTTTTTTAATTATAAATCTTTAATAACATCTATTGCTTAATCAGTTTTATACCCGTAATGTATTAAATTTTATTAAGCTATTGCATAGCTTTTATCGCGGGCTTTGAGCGCGGCGACCGAATCTAGAAATTCCGTAACGAGAAAAAAAAAAAAAAACCTAACACTTTGGCTACCATCGTTTCAGTTCGGCAGACTTAGGCACTTCGGCAGACTTCTAATTTATTCAATAAAAGGAGAAAAAAAAGTTTTCTTATCGGTCATCACGCTCAAAAAGTGTAACTAGAATTAATATTAAAGAAAAAGAAAAAACTTGAATTAATATCAAAGACAAAAAAAAAAAAAAAAAAAAAAAAAAATGCATAAATAAAAAAAAAAAAATAAATAATTATAATTGCATAAGTTGATAGAAAATCACACTTTCAAAATTCAGTCAGTCCTTTATTTTCTTTTGAAGCATTTTCAAATATTGCAAATACACTAATCTTTCTATACATAGATTTTTATTTGATAGACTTTGCCATTAGGCTAATTAGGTTAAATTGGATTTTTTATGCCCTTCATTTTTAGATAGCAAATGCAATTAAATATAATTTGGTAAAATCAATCTAAGGTATTTCACTTATAAAATTATAATTTTACAGGCTTATTATTATTCATTGTCTAAATTTTACCCAAAATTATTATTATTAAAATGTGTTTCTCAATTTATTTTAAGAAAATTTAAAAATATATAATTTTTCGAAAAAAATCATTTAGTTATTTATTTTATAACAGCTATAACAATAAACTGAATTGTCAATTAAGATCAATAGATTACTAGAAAAAATTAAAATTTACCTTTATGTAGTTGTAAAGTGTTGTTAGTCTGAAGTACAACGAAAAGATTTAAAGACTGTCGGCGTTGGAAATAAAATAATGGCTCTCAAAAATAAATTCAAGTGGTTGGTTCTTTTTTGTGCTTGATAGTAAAACCTTGATATAGATTTACTCGAATGCAAAAAAAAAAAAAAAAAAAAAAAAAAAAAAAAAAAACGAATGGAAATGAAGAAAACGATCACAAAATGTTAAAATATCTTTAAAAAGGTACCAGTGATATCCATCGATAAATTTGTTGAAATTACAGAAATCATTGGAATGGAAGCATTTTAATTAAAATTCAAAAATGTGGGGCGTGACTATCGTCCCTTTTCCTTTTTGGAATATTTCAACGAATAACAAAGAATAGTCCTGGAAGCTGCAATTCTTATGTGTCATGACCAGTGGTACTTAACTTTGCATTTTTGTGTACATTCAGCTATAATATGACCTACAGGGGTTTAGAATTATGGGTCAAAAATGTAAAGTTAGGTTGAAGCGACAAAATAAGTAGAATTTAAATAGGAATGTGGGTGCAGAAAAGCAGCATTAAAGAAATAGATTCTGTTGTTAATCTAGGCGGTTTAAAACCCTCCATTGGCTTCAATCGTCATCATGTTACAATTTTCGAGCTACATGCTTCGCTACACTAATTCGAAGTTTGCCAATCTGCATTTCATGCATGGGGCTGAGCAAGGGAATGGTTCACACTGGATGCACGCCCAACAGCTTTTCGAAGGACTATCCTCCGCCGTGCATAATACTACTTCTTACAAACCAGGATTTCTGCGCTATTTTACAGTTTGCCTAACACGGCTGGTAGCAGAAAATAACTCAATTGCACACAAATACCAATTAAGAGGATCAAATGTTCGAAGATTTGGTAGAATACTACCCGGGAATTGTTCCGTGTAAATCTTTTGAGCAGCCAATCCATTGCACAACTTCATATATGAAATGCATGTCGTTAATCTCCGCATTGGTATAATAATAGAAGTTGTTTGAAATCCGTGAGAAAAATCCTGATTTGAATCAGCGAAGAAAATTCATCTGCCGCACTGAACAGTGCTATCTAATGTCTCTACACTGTATTTGCGTATTCACATTTGTATACGAAATCTACTTATTTATGTTCCCTCTAACTGCCTTTTTATTTTCGACATATAATTCTAAACTATTCTGTATTGCTATTTTTTTTTCAAATTTGTAACTTAACGTGGGAATCGCACTGTTTCGTTCTTTAGTGAGCTTGGTCATTTTATGGAAACAGAATCGATGAAAAGTTAATTAATTCTTTCCAAAATACGGAAGTAAACCTCGGATCGCATAACAGTTCTACGTAGTAACAACTGAGCAATTATCATTCATGTTTAAACATCTTAAAAATAAAATCAAAAATTTCCCTTAAAATATTTATTATCTCTCTTCTGAACAACTGTTTTTAAAGTAAAATGCAAAGAGTTAATTTGGCAATCCTATACAATTTTTACATTAGAAGTTTCTAATCTATTAAATATTCAGAATTGATCTGATGTTACACATACATTTTTTTAAATCCTGAAATGCAAAATGTCGTTTCAAAATTTCAAATTTAGTTAATTTAGTGCTATTTTTTATGTGCATATTTATTTTAATTTCCTTTCAGTGCATAACATCGCATTTCCATTTCGTAAATAATTCATATATTCATTTATTATAAAATAACCGCATAAAGATTTTTAAAGCAATTATTTCCTAAAATAATTTGTTTCTAAAATAAAATACAAACTACAACACTACAAACTACTGTAAATTACAGTCAAATATTAATAAAATCTCACAAATACTAAATTGCAGTAGACCATTATTTATATGACGTTTTAGTGTTGTCCCAATTTATTTCAATTCATTATTGTAAAAATATTTTTTATGCGACGCGTAAAATCATTTATAAGTCCATTTTTATATTTTGCACATGTTTATTTTTATTTATTTTTCTAGTATATTTCAAGAACGAGCAGAATTTTCTAGCTATGAATGAATACGAATTTTCTTTATTCGCTTTTCACTTTTCGTACTGTGTTATCCACAGCGCTTTTCCGACTCGTCTCGAAAACGCGAGTCCCTTGTGGTTGAAACTTTCAAAGAATTTGATAGTAAAATATACCGTGAATTTCACTGAAACATTAAGAATATATTTTGTTTGTCACAATACCAACGAAAAAACTTTTATGCCCTGGACTCATTGTACAAATAATTAATTACAACTCAACTTCAGTCATCACGCAAACAAACACAGGCAATTTTTTCTATAATACTACGCAAAATGATCAAAAGAAAAAATAAAATATGTATAGTTAAATTGCTTACTGTATTTTTTCCCTTTTGTTTTTGGTTTATTTAATATAGAAGTTTATGTAAATCAATACGATAAACCTTAAAATTAAGGGAAAACAAAATTATATCTGATTTTAGAAATAAAAATCTTTTATACGACGTTATCGTTTATACGACGTTTATTAGTGGTCCCTTCAGCGTGGCATAAATGGCGCTCCACAATACTTTTAATTTTAAATATTTACTTGAACATAAGTAGTTCATTGCACTAAAAATTTCTTAAATAATAGCTGTATCATAGCTTCCAACTCTTTCGACTTTTTAGACAAAAAATATTAACTGAAAATTTTATCTTATTTAATCAACAAATTACGTCTATTTTTAATGACAAAATTTATTGTAAAATTCTTGTGGTACAGATAAGCAGAAAAAGTTGGCAGTTATGGTTTTATGCAAAATTTTTAATTTCGACAACTATTTTCATTCTCTCGCTTGCTATTATGGAGAAAATAAATACGCATGTTAAGTACTAAACATTTATTTTTATTACTTGCAATACTTTTCATAAAATTCACTTAAAGGTATTTTGCTCCAACAATCATTTTCGTAAAAAATCTATGCTTTGACACAAATAAATCTGTTCGTTATGTTTCCGATATAACAAATATGAAACTTATTTTTCCTGTGAAATTTAAATATTATATATATTTTATGGTGAAATTGATTAATCGGTTATTGTTAATAGTAACCAGTTATTAATAATAATAACCAAATTATATCCAAATAAACTGGTTAATAGGATAAATTTGTGATAATTTATTAAATTAACCGGCTATTATTAATAATTACTAATCAAGGTTGGTAAATGCAATAAATTTCAACTCGTTTTAGCTTGAGATTTTTATTTCGTATACGTTTTTTCTAAATGTTTCTTTCTAAAATTATGAACCCTAAAGATGTATAATCTATTCCTTGAATAATTCAATGCTTAAAATTTTTGTCTAATTCATTCAGTAATATTAAAAATAATTGTTTTAAACTGTTTAGTTTTTGCGTCTTATTAATAGAACACTTCTTTTGATTGTGTATTAACGTCTCTTAATAATTATTTTTGTTATTAGATTCAAACAGCTATGATAGTACATGTTTTTGTAAAATTCGTTGCTAAGCAATTAATCATATTGACCGAAATCCATCGGTAATTATTATAATAATCGTAAATTTGATTAATATGTGACACTTATCAAATGTATTAAAAAAACGTGGTTATTATTAACAAGAACAGCATTTATCAAATTAACCGTAATAATATATGTAAACATATTAATAGTATTTCATTTTTGCGGTTATATAATGGGATATCTTTTCCAATCACTTTTCATTAGAAAACACTTGCGTCAAAAATTTAATTTCCGTAAAAGGAAAAAAAAAGAAAAATTTATTTACGTTTTCTAAAGCGTGTATCCTTTATGACAGTAATTAATTGAACTACGTCAGATATTTTATTTTTAGCATGATTTACATTTAGTATTAAAAAGGAAAAAAGAACATAGAAAAAAATACTGGCAATTTAACTTACAAGTAATAACTTAATCTGTCATTCCGAGCAAAAAAAAAAAACTCTTGGGTATAAAAGACATCTAAAACATTTTCTTGTCATATTTCTATGGAGAAAGAAATATACAATTATTAATGCTATACAAATGGCTCGAATGGGGAGTGTTTTGTGAAATAAATTTGGATTTTAAATAAAGATCTTCCTATTAACTATTGGTAAACTGACATAGGGATAAACTTTCGAGAATTCAGGGCAAAAACTCCATTTATATAAAATGAATGAAAGAGTCATGACAGTTATTGATAATCGTACAGATGGGTTCAAATAGAATGTGTTTATTGACGTTTCTTTGGATTCATGGTATTTTTTTCTTTTTTCGCTATTGATCTTTTTTCAAATCAAACTACAACTAACAGAAATAACTACAGGCAAATAATGATTAAAAGATATAATTCTTAAAAGTGCACATATAAAATAAATGCAACACTGAAAATAAACTCAAACATTAGATATTTGAAATTTCACAGCTCATTTTCTCAAAATGACGATTGTGACACTTAATAACTTGAACGTGTAAGCTCTTCATTTATTATGGAGATGCTAGATAATACCTTCCGTATAAAAAATAGGATTCTTATAGGACTACGGAAAAAAGAATTTAGATTACATTATCATCCATGTTCGATCATAGCAGGAAATTTTTTCGCAGATAGCGTTTTTGCCTGTATTATGCATTCTTAAATTGATTAAATTTTTGTATATAGTGTGTTCGGCTGATACATGACAAATTGCCAGTCACGAGAATCCTCCTTAGAAATACGCTAAAAGTTTCCAAATTATTGTTTTTAAAAAAAGCTAGACGTCATATCCTGAGTATCAGTAATACGTTTTCTTAAATCTCGTGAAACTGCAAGATGGATAGGTAATTAACCTAAAAAATACACTTTAGAAGATAAAAATTATATCCCACAGGATTGCAAAAGCAGAAAAAAATATAAAGAGATGAACAGTAGGCAGGGTTGCAAAAAAGCCGGGTAAAATTAAAAAAAGCCAGGCCGGTTGGCTTTTATTGATTTTAGTCGGCTTTTTTTGGCCAAAATTGGCCTTTTTTGGCCATAACTGGCTTTTATACAATGAAGCCTTTTATTATAAGCAACACATTTTTAAGTGTCTTTTAACTAATTTCAATGATGTTTAATTTACTTTGAGTTTAATAAAATTATTTATTAATATGAAAAATTGGGATTTTAATTATGATTCATTATGAGAAATTGGGTTATAGCCCAAATTTTCAATAATGAAGACATTAATAGTAGAATAACACATTGATGGAGTTGCTAGTGGCTTATAGTCAGAATTGCAAATATGTCAGCTAAATTATAAAATGGCCATACCAAGTGCTTTTTCTGATTTACATTGACCTTTAATCCTACCTTTGTTTTTCCATTTTTACTGCTTTATAAAATTAAAGGTTACTTAGTTACATGTTTTATTACTTAACTAATTTTAAGAGTTATTAAAATGTCATGTTTTATTCGCTATAAACATTTAAAATCATACATACAAAAAAACACCATTTCTCACTATTGAAAATAGTATTTCGAGTTATGCAGATTTCATAATATATTATATTTCACAATTTATTTCAGTATTCTCAATTAGCATATGCATGAATATATTCATTCATGCAAGTGGGCATATATGCACTTTTAAATAACAAAGAGCTATTCAAAATTTTAATTCAACAAATTTTATTAGAACATTTTTTGTTGTTTAATTTTATGTAATTATGTATTAAACTTTCCTCAAATATTGAATCCTTCCTAATTTCTCTTTCAACATTGTTCATTTTATGACTTAATCTTTACATATTGACCTGTAACAATGTTTCCATGAATGCTTTGATGTGTTTCATTTTGTTAGTGTTCATTCTAGGCCATTTTTGAAGGATGCCGCATCCTGCTCTTTTTAAAAGTAGTAAAATGCACCTCTGATTTTACCCAGAGATTTTTGATAAATATTTTTTTTTATTCAGTAGTATTTCTAAATTTGTGTGCCCAAAAATGATTGAATTTTTTCATTTCTTTAAGAAAAAGAACATGAAACTATTGCATCATGTTTTAATTTAATTGTATATCTAATTTTTATATCATAAAATCATTCGAAATTAATGTTACTTGATTTATCATATTTAAAAATTATGTATTTTGCTGCTTTCTTTTTTCCCTTTCTAAAGGCAATAACATTTTTTTCTTGCAAAAGTGCCCTTTTATGATGCAGTAGTGCCCTTTTTAGTGAATAGCACCATGCCCTTTTTATATCTATAGGTAACACTAATTTTGTCATAATTCCATTAAATATAATTCTTAAGAATGTGTAATATATGTAGAACTGTGAAATGTAGAAGTTTAAAACACATTTTTTGAGTATATTTTCTTTTTTCCAAGATTTATTTTTTTCAGACATAATGCCTTCACAGTTAAGTCCTAGCAGTTATAAAGACTTATTTATTTGAAAAATTAAATAGAAATTTATAACTTTTTTAGTAGTAAATTTTTAAAAATGTATTAAAAATAAATCAATCCAAATTTAATATGGATTCAATACAAATTAACATTTTAAAAATAAAAGCCGGCTTTTTTCAATTTTAGCCGACTTTTATTAAGTGGATAAAACCAAAAAAAGCCTGCTGGCTTTTTCTGGCCCGGCTAAAAGCCGGCTACCCTGACATTAGGCATATAGACGTGTATCTAATATGTAGAAAATACCTGTTGTGTATAGTTCGGATCGATTTAAACGCAACAACTTGAACTATCGACAATCTTTGGATAGTGATAATACATTCCGTTCGTAAAGCATTGTGATTTATACTTTGTTTGACTATTGAATTACAAATTTCTATGGAGTAAGTGGTATTGTAGTATAAATTTTGCATTTTTCCGAAACTATGCATCATCAATATGTAGGCTAAGCATTGAAGCATTAGGAGCCATTTTCGGCACCAGTTTCTCATATAAAAGCAATACATTTACCACATTTTCGTTTGAATTCTTCATCATATTTATCTGTTTTTATCACTTACTCATATTCATACAGTTATCGTCAAATATTTGAGAACAAAGCTTGCTACTATCGGGTTTTTTTCTGTCACAAAAATTTTGCATAGTCACAGGAAGTTTTTTCTAAAATCTATGAAATCTTACCAACGGATTAGAAGAAATTGATAATAAAATAAAAAAACATACATTTTCTCTTTAATCTTGATTAAATTTGTTAGTTTTAACCGATTGGGAAACATTATCATCATTCTTAATATCACAAACCAATCGTTGTCACCGATAAGAAATAAATAACCTATTGTTTACCTCTGTCTACATACCATAGCTTTATACACATATATATAGATAGATATACATTAAAAAATAGAAAATAAAATATCATTTTAAAAAAACGAGCAACATTTAAAAGGAATACGTCTTCATTCTAATACGACATACGCAATGTATAAAATAAAAGCATCATGTAATAATCTGAACAACCTTAAACAAAGAGAATTTAAACTTATCCTTTAATGTATTGCTTTATTTATTTAACAATTTAAAATTTCTGTATTTATCGCTATTATTTATTCAATGTTATTAATTTATTTAATCTAAACAATTTTTTTCTTATTTCAGAATCATTTCCGGAAAATCTATAGAAATGATAGTTGTAACGAATTGTATAAAATTTGATTCTATTGAATTCCACAAATTTATGCATTACATAACAGTAGGACAAATAGAATATTTGGAGTTAAGGCAAAGTTTTCTATTTACTTTCTTCTTTAAGAATATTTCGAAAAGATTCGACAAAAATATTTTGGATTCATTTTGGAGTAACATATAACACAAAATTTACAAACAACATTTGATAAAGCATACCTTTCTGTATTTTATTTAAATAAAAAGAAGCAAAGTACGCTTTTGAAGATATAAATTATTTCTAAAGAGATTCTGCAAGTACTAATTTTTGCAATTTATTATTATAATACGTTATTCTTATAACTATGGTAAACACAAATATTATTTAATATAATATTAACAAGACTAGTAAAGATTAACAAGAATATGCATTAAGGGAAACTGTATTAAAATGACATACCGTAAGTAAGCTTTTTTTATAAATTGCGTTAGGTGACCTTTATGTTTTACAAATTAACTTTGCGAAGCATACAAAATATATCGCTGCTTTATAAAAAGTGACAAATAAAAGCACAACGTTATAATAAAGGTTTATATAAAATACTGCACTGTATCATTTTATCTACAGCTTTGTCCTAAAACAACACACCCGTAAATTACTATTAATTTTGGTTTCAGATTTAAAAAAAAATACTTTAACTTTCGAAACTGGTTAGAACCGGTTCGGAAATTGAAACTATCATAATACAAAAAATATATAACCAAAATCGAAAAAATAAAAACTAGCCCGGTCGTAAATTATCCCCAGCTATCCTCTTCAAAAAAAATCATGCAAAAATATTAAAATTTGAGCGAGATATTTAAAAAGAAAGCTCCCATAGACTTTACATTATCGTCCGGGTCTTTTTCTGTGACTATTGTGGGGCCTTAAGAGGCCAGTCGAGTCACTCAAAAAGACACGGATGGTAATGCTATGAGTTAAGTCTATGAGGGTGTTATTTTCAAATTTCTCACTCAAATTTAAATATTTTTACTTTATTTTGGCATAGGATTGCAGAGGACGATCTACAATTGGAATATTTTTTACTTTTTCGATTTTGGTAATTTTATTATTATTATTGTTATGATAGTTTCAAGTCCAGAACTGGTTTCCACGGTTAAAGTAAATTGTAATAAAAATATCAAACCAAAATCAAATGCAATTATTATAAAACATCTTTCGTCCTTCATCTATCGCCTTATTGATGTCATAAGATTTTGAATTTATATGTGGTAAGACGGACGAATTTTAAATGAAACGTATTTTTTCATGGCTTGACAAATAATGTCTCGGAGACATGATTACTGAATATTCAACGCTAAGGATTAAAAAAAAGTGTTCGCGTTAGAAGGATTGCTTATCTTTTTCTCTAGCTACTGTAAAAAACTGTTATTGCTGGAAAACTTTGTGCGTATTTTATGCTAAATTCAGCATTTCGGGATGAGAACTTTTGGGTTACTTGAACAGGGTTACTTGATGGTGAAGAGGGTGACAGGGGTGTGAAGAGAAAACTGCGCCTGGCACAACGTTTCAATTTGGTGCCCCCCTCTAACTATTTCTTGTGACAGATCAAAAAATGACGTTGGTAGTATAAATTTGGTACTCCTTAAATTTTAGTGCTTGAGTGCTGTTTGTAAATGACACGATGCAATATTATCTAAGCCGGTCTTATACCACATTTCCAGGTCTTGCAATATTTTACCAAGTAAAGGAAAGTCAACGCTACATGAAGATGCTGTTAACGATAGAAATATGGAATTCTAAATAAATAAGGAATATTTAAGAATATCGTTAATCTTAAAGTCTAAAAAAAATAAACTAGCAATATTTCTTCAAGATTTATTTTCGATTTTTATAATAAATAAAAAACCCCTAAATGTTATTTTTCTTTGAACAAAGCATACCTGACATGCATACCTGACATGACATATAATCAATATTTTTAAAGAGTTATTTAAAATCAGTCACAAAATTTTTTTTCGGATATTTTATTTATGATTACAGAATGATTCAAAATGATATGTCAGAAATGTAAAGGACATATCATTTAGCCTAGGAGACCTAAATGAACAAATTTTGTGTGGGATTGTGAGTGCGAAAATGCAGTGTTCAGGCAGTAGAGAGCACTGTTAAATGCACTGAATGAATCCTTATTTGCCGCACGGGTTTAGATTGAACGTTCAAAGGATTTAGATTGAACGATTCTCTGGTAGTATCTCCGAGCGTTGGGGGTCTTTATTAGGAGTTGCTTGCAAGTGGATCATTCTATGCTTTTAGATATGATACAGTAAGGTAGCTCAAAAAATACTACAGTGGAAGAAGCAGTATTATCTACAGTAGAGGATAGACCTTCGACAATCTCAAAAGCTGTTGGACGTGCGTTATTACAAACCAATTGCTTTCTTAGCCCCATATATGAAATGCTGTCGGCAAGCTCCGCATTAAAATAACGATGTATGTTGCTTGAGATCCTTGTAGGAATGTGGATTCAAGCCATTGAAATGATTTCATCTACCGAAATTAACAGCTTCCTCTACTGTCTTAACGCTGCAGTTCTACACTCACATTCCTATACAACATCTGCTTATTTAGTCCCGTGTTCAGCCAAATATAATTTTGAAACACTCTGTATAGTTCGCCTTCTTCAGTTTCTCATGTAGCTAGTACTATGCTGTAAAAAATATATAAATATATATTTTTCCAAGCTTTAAGAAAATATGACATAGACTTGAACAAAAAGATTTATTCGCTTTCATGTTACCCAGTATTCCAAAAAGTCTATAGCTATTGGAATCTCAAAAAGCTATCTATTTTCGAGAATGAAAAAAGCATTTCTAAAAACAAAGTTCTTCTTTTTCTGTTTCTAATTTAAGGTAAAGTTTTCGCGTTTTTTTTTTTTAAGTGTATTAATCTGTTTTATCAATACGGAATATACGGCAAAGCAAATAGTTTGCACAAAAGAAAAAAAAATCATAAATGCAACAAGATTTTTTGTTCAAACATTTAGATAAGTTAATGACGATAATAAAACCATTTCACGAAAATTTGGAAAAAAAAGGGTATTAAATTAAAAACAAACATCCATTTTCCGTTATATAAATAATAAAATTCATGCAACTAATGTTAGTTTTTTTTTTTTACTTTTTTGTAATGTTTCTTTAATTCTGATTTTATTTCTAATTTTAAATACGAATAACGATGCAGAACTCAGTTTTACATTATTATTTTTCTTCAAATAATATATTTTCCTTCATAATTTTTTGTTAATATGTATATATGTATATATATAATGTATATATATGCAGCGTTTGAAACAGCCAGTATATTTTGAATAAAATACTCTAAAATGTATTTTTTTAAATAAAAATTTCAGTAAATTTTCTTTTGAAAATTCGATAATATCCGTTCAAAGCAGATTTAATACGAAGCATAAAATTTTTTCCCCTAAAATCCTACTGCATCTGTAAAAATATTTCAAATCCCTTTTCGAAAAGTAACAAAATATTATTTTAAAACAGCTTTCAAATATTATGTAAGCATATTTTTTAAAACAGATGGTTTTATTTTTTATTAAATACAGAATATTAAGTGATAATTCAAATAATATCTTATATAAAACAGTCATATATTTGAAGGTTTAAAATTTTTCAGATTTGAATAAATTATATTTTTTATAGAGAAAGTGGTTTGTATGGTTTATTAAGTAGTGGTATACAATGTATAGCTGGTTTATTCCGTGTTGCAAATTTTGTTGCTGTTTTGTTTCAGATTGTTTGATACCTCTCTTTTAGCCTTCTGACCGCTAATCAAAATGGAAAAATTGTAATGTTGTTTTTTCTCTAATTCATTTTAAATGTAAAACAAAAGATTTTTTTTTTTAATTTGAGATAATTTTTTTCCCACGTATATGCTTGTAAGTCTCGAGACTATCAATCATAACCTAATTTGTTAAAATTGGTTTATATCTCTTTTTTTATAAATAATTTATGGTTACTAGAGAGAGGTCTTACAAAATATACTAAAAAACAAATTGTGTGACATGTTTTGGTTCCAATTCTGATAATAACCATAGTCATAGTAAAAATATAAATACAAATCGTCTCACGATCAAAACGAATGACAGGCGACAAACAGATATAAACAAAATCACGCGTTCTATTGAACAAAAAATTGAATAAAAAATATAGCATATAGCAAAATTATTTTCGAATGTGACTCATACCATTCACGCTTTCCACTAGAAATTTATTTATTAATTCTAGTCGTAATTTAGGAATGATAAAAGAAACAGTATCATTGCAAACAAATCTTTTACGCGTATAAATTTCAATGGAATCTTATATTTGACTTAAGACAAAAACTTGATACAAAAGATAATTTGCTTTCATTACACAGACTTTGTAACCCCCCCCCCCCCCAATCTAAATACGATATCTATAAAGCAGTGTTTGTACGACCAAATTTAACGTCGGATTCATGTTCACCTTTTATAATTCCAAATTTTTCCCCACTCATGCCTATGTGATAATTTGAATCCCTTTTCTGTAATATAAGATATTTTATAAACCTTTGCAAAATCCTCGTGTCTTATAGGGACAATATGATTGTTAAATAAACTCTTTAATTTTAGATTTTAAAAATCTATTGGATTTAATAAACTTTTTATCAAGGATTATAACTGTAGAATTACATTAGTTTAAATAATACTTTTATTGCAATGAAACTTGCAGCCGAATGAAGGGATATATTAGTCCGCGGTGGCGGTGGAAAGGTTGAATAAAAATATTCGCCTTGCTTAACGACAGATTAATGATGGATAAAAAAAATCAAACACAGTTGCAAAAAAAGTGATAAAAATAAAGTAATCCGACTTGCAAAACAAGATTTATTAAGCTAAAATGTGGTAAATCAGTGCCTCATATTCAGACATATCTCATAGATCCATCACAAGATGAAAAGAAAATAGCACTCTATAAAATAAACTGGAAATTTAAAATAATTTTTAAACATTGGAATTTAGCGAATACAAATTATAGGCTTCTCACAATGCTATACACATCGCACAGTATCACCCACACTGTAAAAAATATCCGTTAATATACACAAACTTTTCCCTCAAAATTACGGAATAATTTCCGTTTTCCGAAAAAAAACAGAAGAATTTCCGTATTTGACATTTTGGAGTCACTAATCCCGTTAAATAACGGAAGATTTCTCTTATTTTTGTCAATTTTCCGAAAACAGTAGAGTTTAGTGGTGCCATCTATTAGCAAAATTAAAAACCTTATACTGAGTTGATGTTTTTTTTAACAATTTGCTGGACTATTTCTCAATTTCATTCTGTTTTAATAATAAAAAGCTAACGTGTTTTTTAAATATTAAGA
Organism: Maratus speculifer; assembly: GCA_964019185.1. NCBI lineage: Eukaryota > Metazoa > Arthropoda > Arachnida > Araneae > Salticidae > Maratus > Maratus speculifer. Next base: position 269,682,718 of record OZ025289.1, on the reverse strand, counting down.
AAATAATAATAATAATAATAATAATAATAATAATAATAATAAAAGTTATTAATTCTTTTTAAGTTTGAAATAGCTGAAAGGGAAAGTTGATTGTGATTTTAAAATAATTTTTAATGTATTTTTATCACACACACATATATATATATATTAAGTGCGTTGGATATTTTGAAAAAACTGGTAAAAAATTCTTCTTTTAATTTTAATATATATATTTTTTAATTTATTCAAATTAAGAAGTTCGCACATAAAATTAAAAATATATCGAAATATATTACCGAAATTCTTATAATTTTGGCGATTACGTAAGTTATAAAAAATCAATAACTGAAATTTATTTTATAACCCATTGTAATCTTTATTGAGTTTACCTTTGATCGTCATAAAATAATTTGTTAAAATACACGTTTTTTTTTTCTTTTAGTATGTTAGTATTTTTTAAAATAAATAAATAAATATCAATAATATTACAACAAAATTTTAAAACTTTTCCAAAAAAAGAAGGAAGCAAAACTCTTAATAAATTCTTTCATGCATGTAATATTTTAAAGACTAATTTTTATACATCTAAGCTAAATATTCGAAATTATGGAAAGAAAATCGAAACTATGGAAAGAAATTATGGAAATTAAGAAAGGTAATTTTGGGGATTACATATGTTATAAAAAATCAATAACTGATTTTTTTTTTCTTTCTATAACCCATTGTAATTATCTTTATTGAGTTTACCTTCGATCGTCATAAAATAATTTGTTAAAATGCACGATTTTTTTTCTTTCTTTTAGCATGTTAGTATTTTTTTTAAATAAATATCAATAATATTACAATAGAATTTTAAAACTTAGGAAACAAAACTCTTAATAAATTCTTTCATGCATGTAATATTTTAAAAACTAATTTATATATATATAAAGCCAAAATTAATAAGCTAAATATTCGAAATTATGCAAAGAAAATCTGTAAAACATTTGGAATTATCCATTCAATAGAAAAATATTATCTTTACCAAAAAAAAAAAAAAAAAAAAAAAAAAAAAAAAACAGCGTTCAAAATCTTATCTTTACTTTACGAAATGTATCCGAAATAACTAAAGATATTTGAAAAGGTCGTTTGAATAATTCTGGCGTAATGGTATTACACTGCAAGCTACGACACAAGAGGCCCCGGGTTCGAACCCCATGGAAGGTATGTAACATTTCTTCACTGTTGTTTAAATTAATTGTATATAATGTGTCCCTGATATTAACGTGTCTTTGAAAAGTAAAGAATAAAAAGCACAAAGATGTTAGTTAGTCCTTGAAAAATTCTTTTAACTTTTCAAACGAAAATTTTTACATAAGGGAAAAAAAAAAAAAAAAACGGAAATATTTTGTGAAAAAACGGAACTATTTCTGGAATTTACGGAAATTTTTTTCCGTTAAAAAACGGAAGTAGTACTGGCGTCTAGATTACCAGTACTATTTCCGTTTTTTAACGGGAAAATTTTTTACAGTGCAAATTAACAAAGATGTCTATATCTTTCGTATTACTTAATGTCAAAAACAAACAAAAATGTACCATTTTAATAAGAATGAATTTTAAGTAGTATTATGATTTTTTTTTTCTTGTTTCTTAAAAAAGTTGTCTGCGTTTATAAAAAAAAAGCTTTCTTTCATATTTTCTTATTATTCTTTTAGCATGTTTATAGTGCCATGGTTAGACTTATGAAGAAAAGAATTACAGTTAGATTGGATCAAAGGACTATGAGATTTTGATTTCTATTTCCAATTTTAGAACGTATTGCTCTGTAAAAATAACGGTACGTTTTTTTGTTATTATTATTTTTTTAGGGGGGGGGGCGGGGGGTAGCTTGTATTGCAAAAATTAAAAAGCTACCTACTGCAGCCGTCCGGAGAAAAGCACTCCCGGAAAACTTTGGTATATATTCACCGATCATGACCCCCAGACCCAAAAACCACCCTCCGTTGAAATGTTGCCATATCTATCTATCTATCTATCTATCTATATATATATATATATATATATATATATATATATATATATATATCAGTTTCATCCACCATATTGTTTCAAAATGTTGGAAAATTAGATTTAAAAAATAATTTTTTTAATTAGGTGCAAAAAAGTAAGAAATTGAAAAGAGTTTTTCTTTTGTGTGTTTGACTTTGATGCAATGATTCCAGAGCATTTTTTGTTTCATCTATATCTTGAAAATGGCTGAGTTATAGCACTTTCAATTTCCACTGTGTTTGACATTTTGAAACGGTCTACAATTTGTCAGGCGATAATACGCATATTTATAAACTGATTTTGATTTAACTCCTTTTGTACATATTACATACCAATGTCTTCACCGAGTTCACTGGACAACTTCACCCACCAACTTGTTTCAAAATGGTGACCATTTAAGTTTGTCAAAAATCTTTTAAGTGTATAATGCTGTACAAAGGAAAAATTAGAAATCGAAAAAAGTTTCCTTCTAAAGTGTTTATCTTAATAATGAATTCAGGTGCATTTTTTGCTTTGTCTTTACCTTAAAAAACGCCTGAGATATAGCAGTTTGAATTTCTAACGTGGGTCACATTTTTTTTTTAAAATCAGTTTGTCCACGACAGCACTCGTATATATTAATCGATTACGAAGAGACTGTGCATGTGCACGTGAATTAAGATTTCGACCAAGCTCATTGGTTTGTTTTATCCATCATGTTGCTTTAAAATGCCTCACACTTCATGATATCGTGGAATTTTCGACCTTATAAATCGCTTAAAATGAAACTAGGCTGAATAAAAGATGGCTAATTTCTGAAAATTCATATTAATATTCAGCATTGATAAGAATTGGTATTCAATCTTATATAATCGAGTTCTGTTAACTTGAGCTTTGTATGTTTGAATAATATAACTTAATTTAAAATAAATAAGTAAGTATATGAAAGTTACCTCTTCCTCCCGGTACTGCTAGAAGGACTTTTTTTATTTATTTAATGGAATAGTTTTCATGAGGTAAACATGTGGCGTATTATCGTCAATAATTTAAATGTGAAAGTTGAGGATTGTGTCAACGTATAATATAATTTAAAAAAAATTAATAAATTTCTAAATAGTTTTTCGCTTACTTAAAAGAATATCTGGCTCAAGAATGATTTACTAGTTTTGATTTTGACTAGTTCTTACCGAATAAATTTCTTTTAAATATGATTTATAAATCTTCCAGTTTAGTAAGTTTAACTCTTTGAAAGGGATTCCGTCCTCGGAAGTTTTCTGCGTTAATCTACACATGCCTTTGCAACTTGGAATTTATAGAAAATCAAAGATTTTTTTATTATTCTCGCCCTTGTTTTAGAATAAATTAATTAAATCACAATCTTAAATATATTAGCATTAATTGTACATTAAGATTATTAATATTGTATTTCACAATTTTTTGTAAAACTTTCAAGATCAACATTTTAATCTTCTACAATTAAAGCTAATAAAATTAAGTATTTTATACAGTGATCTGCAATAAGCTATTTTTCTTCTCACCGACAGATCTGTATAAATATACACAATATTGCCATTATGGGACACTTGCGATTTTAGACATTTTACTAAATATCTATAAAAATACATGAGGAATCATCTCGAAACTCTTAGTGTATAAATATAATAGTATACGTCATACATCTCCGTGAAGATTTTTTACCGAAACTCTATAGGGGATCGTCAACAAATTAAAAAAGAATGAATATCTTTTGAATAACCCTGTCAAAACTAATGTAGCAAAAGCGCTCAAACTCTAGATTATGATTGAATGCCTTATTGAATTACACTGGGTTCATTTTTATGCAAATAGCATGCATACTCGCAGAGTAATTAAGGTTTTTATAAAAATGGTCCCAAATTTTTCCAAATTTTTTCCTTATAATTTTCAGAGTTCTTAATATAAAATAATATTTTTTTCAGAAAATATGATAAACAACATTGCACACATTACTCTGTAATCAGAATGAAAAAATAATGAAAATTGTATACAAAATGAGTTGGTTTATTAAATAATTTTTTACTGCGCATGCGTCACCGATATCAAAATTTCATTTGCATATTATGTTAGCTAAATGTATAGAGCAACTTTTGTGAAAGTCACAAAATCATAACTTGAAAATTCAGAAAATAATCGTCAATTGAATAAGTTGAAAATCCGTTATTCTCAAAATGAAGCAAAAACAAGAGGGGTTGTATCCATATATTCATTGATTAGTGTCAATATAGAATACACAATACGGGATGTTACGACTACTTTTGAATAAAATCCCTCATTTTTTTGCTTCATTTTGGAAACAACGGATTTTGTCCTTTTTCTATAGACGATTACTTTCAGAATTTTCAAGCCATAATTTTGAGACTTTTACAAAAGTTGCTCTATACATTTAGCTAACATAATATGCAAATGAAATTTTGATATCTTTGACGCATGCGCAGTAAAAAATTATTTAGTAAACCTACTCATTTTTTATACAATTTTTATTATTTTTTAATTCTGATTACAGGATACTGTGTGCAATGTTGTTTCTCATATTTTCTGAAAAAAATATTATTTTATATTAAGAACTCTAAAAATTATAAGGGAAAAATTTGGGGCCATTTTTAAAAAAACCTTAATTACTCTGCGAGTATGCGTGCTATTTGCATAAAAATGAACACAGTGTATTACAATAAGGCATTCAATCATAATCCAGAGTTTGAGCGCTTTTGCTACATTAGTTTTGACAGGGTTATTCAAAAGATATTCATTCTTTTTTAATTTGTTGACGGTGCCCTATGGAGTTTCGGTAAAAAATCTTCACGGAGATGTATGACATATACTAATATATTTATACACTAAGAGTTTGGAGATGATTCCTGATGTATTTTTCTAGATATTTAGTAAAATGTCTAAAATTGCAAGTGTCCCATAATCAATGGCAATATAGTGTACAAATCCCAATGTTTCACAGCAATATAATCATTATTTAAAGTAAATAGGTTTTATTGATTCAATGCATTTTTAACCGACTTCAAGGAGGAGGTTACGATTTCGACCTGTATGTATTTCTTGTTCACTAAAAACTTTCCTAAATATGAACCGATTTTGATAATTCTTTTTTTTTTTTTTTTTTTTTGAAAGTATAAGATACCCATGTGGTCCCGTTTCAATTTCATTAAATTCTGGTTATTAGAATTTTTTTAATAAAAAAATGTGGATTTGATAAAAAAAAAAAAAAAAAAAAAAAAAAAAAATGATTTGCCGCAAATCATCTGGGTCTTGTTGCAAACGTTTTCAAATCATAAGTATATTAAAACTATACATTCATATGTGTTAGCGCCAAGTTGTCTCCAAGCTTGATTCTTTTTTTTTAAGTCGGTTAGTATTTTTTTAAAGCATATTTTATTATTAATGTATGAAGAATGATTATTTCACTCGAGGGTTACTTTCATAATTATAAGTTTTTATACAATGTTGAAAGAAATTTATTTTTAACATTTAAAACAAAGAGAAAACAACATTGCAAATTTGATCTGAAATTAGAATATCAGAATGTTACGTTTCGAGGATTAAAAAAAATATTTTATATTTTAGAATTCTTATACATAAATACAATATTAGTGTAACTTCAATAAATATTTATTTCCCTTATCCAGGTTTATATATAATTATGAAGGTGACCCAATACTTTCGCGTTTGTGCAATTTGTTTCTCAAGAAGTTCTAGACAAGAGAGGTAGTAAATGAAATATTTCAGTGGCATTTTTCAGAAATTTTTCTTTAAGCAAAAATAAAGTAACATTATTATTTTTAAAGCATATTTTATTATTAATATATGAAGAATGATTATTTCCCTCGAGGGTTACTTTCATAATCCTAAGTTTTTATACAATGTTGAAAGAAATTTATTTTTAACATTTAAAACAAAGAGAAAACATTACAAATTTGATCTGAAATTAGAATATCAGAATGTTACGTTTCGAGAATAAAAAAAATATTTTATATTTTAGAATTCGTATACATAGATACAATATTAGTGTAACTTCAATAAATATTTATTTCCCTTATCCAGGTTTATATATAATTTCGAAGGTGACCCAATACTTTCGCGTTTGTGCAATTTGTTTCTCAAGAAGTTCTAGACAAGAGAGGTAGTAAATGAAATATTTCAGTGACATTTTTCAGAAAATCTCATTTAAAGTTAAATAACGGAGATTAAACAATGAATGTGACCTACGAAGTATTCAAAATATATTCAGTAATTTCAACTTTAAAAAAGATTGGAAAGTAAAACTATTTATCATTGATTGAAAATTAAAACAGTTGAAAAATTATTAAATTTTGCTTATGTATAAAATTTTAAAAGTAATTGATTATAAAGAGGAAGTCGGAAATAGTTCAGGATAATTGTCATAGAAATCTGATTTTTATAAAATAATTAATTATGCAAACAAAAATAATATACATTTATCATAATTCGTATTATTAATAAAAAAAATTTCCTTACTTCATAATTTAAAAGTGTAGTTAAAAGTCTATTTCAGAATATTTTCTTTTTTTTTAATCTTTTATTTTTCATCTTTTGAATGACACATTACTTTTGTTTCTACGACAACAAGAACTTAATCTCTTTAGATGCATTGTATCCTACAGATTACACCCTACAGTAGCCCATACAGGTTTATAATTTTTTTTTCACATAAATGAATAATGTTAAAAATAAAAAAATTGCTGTGAATAGAAACAAACCGATATCAGAACTAAACAAAATAGCAATTTTTATTTCATAGTGCTGTTTTAGCAAGATATGCGTTACGTTAAAATGGCTTGCAGCAAAATGTACGATATGTGCAACAATATAAACGTTAGTAATTTTTCTGTGTGTTAAGATATAATTTGTAGAGACCATTAGTAATAAAAAATTATTAAATATATAAGCACTTCTTTTTTCAATGTTTTTGCAATGACAATTTTGAAATTCAAAAAATTTAGTTTGAAAAATCCTTAAAATATGGCACCAAACGCCGAAAAACTCGTTTGTTGCAAGCAATTTAAAGCAATAAAAATGGCAAGTTAAGCACTCTTTACAATCAGAACACATTTTTTTCAAAATATTCACTGATTGAAACTTCTGTTTAAGATTTTTACAGCTTACCTAATAAATAAACCGTTTACCGCATAATTCTATCAATCTTTGTTTCTGAGAAATTTAATTTTGAAATCAGGGTCTTATTCGCTGTACACCCTGAACATATATAATGATTTTAAAGTTTTTATTACTTCTAGAAAAGGGATCAAAAATTATGTATGACAGTTTAAACTTTTTAATAAACATTTTCTAATTTTTAAGAAAGGTATTACACAATATATTATAAAACAAATTCTTTTTTAAATGTTTCGGTTCCTATCAGGATAAGAACCATATTCATAATATAAATATACAAATCGCTCACGATCAATACAAATGACGCGCAACAATGAGCTATACATAAAAACACTTACAAAATGCTGATAAAACTTACTACACAAATACTTACTACACTTAATACACTACTTACACAAATACTTAAAAATAGACTATGATCTAAAAATTATTTTCCAATGTGGCTCCTCCTATTCAAACTTTCCACTATGAATTGATTCATTAATTCTAACCATAATTTAGGAATAATAAAATAAACATTATCCTCGCAAACAAACCCTTTACGCGTATACATTCAATGGAGTCTCTTATTATGGATTTACAATAAAAGTTTTATACAAATACAATCTGCTTTCAGTAAATAGAATTTTTATCTCCCCACATCTAAATATAATCTAGATCAGGGGTTCCCAAACTTTGTGGGCACGCGAACCACTTTAGGTAAAAAGCTTCTTGGTGACCCGCCTAATATAATGGAGTATATCAATAGGAAGCTTTTATCTTACCCTAACCATGGCCAACTAGATCTATACGGCCCATTTATTTGAGATTAATGTATGAAGTCTCCCGCCAGAAGACTCTGATACCTTGCCCAAGTTATTCTGACCAATCGTGCAAACCTTGAACCAAAGCGATGACCATGTGCACAGAACAGAAATCAGCTTATACAGTGCTAATTCCAGCAAATTTGTGCCACGTGGCCCATTGAAATGGTTCAGGTTTGAAGCTGAATTCAGCTTCAAACTTCGGCGGTTTTTAGCGAAATGCGTAAGCCGTTATATATCTATTAGACTAATTTTAAACACGGTTGTTCTATCGGTAAATTAATTATAACAGAAGTAATTTATTCCATTTTTCAATATTGGGTGAAAAAAGTCCGGGCCAGGATTCGAACCAGGGATTTATTGGCTGAAGCCGCCAATGCTCTACCAACTGAGCTATCCCGGACACGAACACTGGAGGACTATTTCACCCAATTAACCTCAACGATCACTTTATCTGGTCTGATACTCCGGATCAGTTCAACAGGGCTGAAGCAATAAAGCCAATACATCCCTGGTTCGAATCCTGGCCCGGACTTTTTTCACCCAATATTGAAAAATGGAATAAATTACTTCTGTTATAATTAATTTGCCGATTGAACAATCGTGTTTAAAATTAATCTAATGTAATTTCGTATGCAGCGATTTTCTGCAGTTCCAATATACTGACCTTCGATTTATTCTGTTAAACTGATCCAGAGTATCAGACCAGATATAGTGATCGTTGAGGTTCATTGAGTGAAATAGTCCTCCAGTGTTCGTGTCTGGGATAGCTCAGTTGATAGAGCATTGGCGGCTTCAGCCAATACATCCCCGGTTCGAATCCTGACCCGACGTTTTTCACCCAATATTGAAAAATGGAATAAATTACTTCCGTTATATATCTAGTTGGCAATGTCTTAACCATCGAAAAATTCAAATTTTTGTGCGAAGGATGTATTGTCAACAAAAGTAAGAATTGGTTATCGTAATATGTCTAAGTGGAATGATAACTAAAACCACATACAAACTACAAAGATAATTAAAAATATTCAAAATTAATATCGTAACTTTATAGTCAATGAGGTGTCTTGCACTGATGTTTACTTATGAGGCACTATTGCCAGATTGGGAACAGAAAAGTCCCCGGATTGTTTGATTGCTACAGCTTTTTTGAAATAGAAATATTCGGCTTATTTAAAATTTGGATGAAAAATCTTGAAAAAAAGGCAAATTATGCTATTTAAAAAAAGTAGTGGCAGTCAAATAATCTGAATTTTAAAAAAATTCTCTTATCTGGCAATACTGTAATGAAGGCTATATTCTATATCAGGGTCAAAGCTGGTTAATTTTAACTTTAAGCCACTTTCTAATCGGAGTTCGTTTCTGTACTTGTTTTTTAAAAAACAGCGAAACAGAAAAATCCTGTTCACATCACAAGTAAGTCATATTTAACACCATGAAGAATTTCAAAGGTGATTTAGATGTTTCTGGATATTCTGCTCGTATATTCAACGAGAAGGAAATTAAGGATTTCCCTAGAAATATTGTTTGCTATTGAAATTGATATATTTTTAAAACATGTGAAATAAAACATACATATTTTGTGCCAAAAATCGATTTTTCCGTGACCCTCCAAAATACCCGCCGCGATCCATCAATTGGGAATCGCTGATCTAGAAAAAAAAACAATTTTAGTATGATGAAACTTGCGGCAATTTGTATTTTTATATTTTGATTATGGTATTGTTAGATTTTTCTCATCTTGACTGGAACCGAGACATCTCAAAAATGATTTATTTTCAATATATTACGTAACACCTTTCTTAAGTGATAAAAAATGGTTATTAAAATGTTTATGAATAGCTATTGTTCTTTTAAATCTTGTGATAAAAATCTAATTGATTAAAAAATATGTATAACAGATTTTTGATAAAATTAAAAGTGGGCTCAAGTGCCGAAAAAATATGATTTGAAGAAAAAAATCATAACTTCAAAAATACTGAAGATATCAAATCCAATCAAGTTTATTACAATTCTTCTCAATACTATCTACAACTTTTTCATTGACAAGTTTTTAATAGGACCAACGTTTGCTACAAAAAACTAAATAATAAATAAATAAAAACGAACTAAAAAAAACCGTGATGGGATAGTTGAAAAAAAAATTATAACTACATATATTCACATGATAGAAAATCAGCTTGGAATGATTATAAATCTTCTTTATGTACAACTTGTATATTGACAAGTTTTTGATAGGACCAAAATTACAACAAAAAATTTTTTTAAAGTACATGACAGTTAGAGAAAAAAAATCATATTATCATGTTTCTTATAAAACCGCCTCTTGCAGGAAAATGAAATTAAAACTCGTCAAAAGCGACCAGGTGACCATTTTAAACTGTATTTATCTGTAATCTTGATTAAGGTCTTGCTGGTGAGATTAGTACTTAATTTCGAAATCTGCCTAATTCTGAAGGAAGAGCCGGAAGAGATTTTTTAAAACTTACTGTTATTCATTTTTATTTAATTTCTTTTATTAATTATATCAAAAATCATTAGTCGAATCGTTTGCTATCTAAACTATACAAAAAAAAAAAAAAAAAAAAAAAAAAAAAAAAAAAAAAAAAACACACACACAAGAAAATAAAAATATGCAAACACACTCAAAAAATAAATGTATGACATAAACTGTATATTATTTCTAAAAGAATAGAAATAAAAAAGATATAAATTTATAAATGACTCTACTAAAAGTACTGTACATAATTTTGTCATGGATTACATATTATTCTTTATCTAAAGTAATTTTTATGTTCGTTATTAAGGCTTTTTTAATAACTTCTTTTAATAACACAAAACACTCAACATCTTTCTTTATTACACAAATTATATCTTAAAATATTTAGAACATTAATCCTTTCAAAAACTCTGAAAAAGTGAAATCTTTATGGTATTAAAATCCCTACGGGGAAAATTAATCGTAAAGAAGGAAGCCGAACCACAATAAAGTTTCGATAAATAAAAAAAAATGGTATTTATTTTTCTTCTATATATAAAATTGTCTTTAAATTAAACGCTTTTTTTCTTTTTACATTCATAAATACTTGTAAGAGTTCCATAATTTATAAATTGCTTGGAACAAAGAAATATTGTACTTTTATTTGTCTTTTATTTTATTTTACCTTATAACTGCTTTTCAGCTCATTCAAAACTGCTTTTTTTTTTCTTTTAAAAAACTTCTAGAATAGCTCAATGTTTATAAAATAATTTTGAAAATTTTATCTTTTAAGTATTATTTTATAATGTATTCAATACTCGAAATCGCAATGCATTTATATTACAGAGTTAATTATTTTATAAAAAAAATATTAATTTTTAAAAGAATTAAATTTTTATGTACTGAATAAAATAAGTGCAACATTTAAATAATCAATCAATTTAAACAAATCAATTACTACATTATTTTTAAATTATTAATAAATGATTTATCTCTTGCTAACAAAGAGTAGAACCAAAAATGTGAAAAATGTCCAAGCCGGGGATTGAACCGGGTCCCTTGGAATAACCGGAACCCTATACTACCCCATATCTCTGTTAACATTTTTTTTACTAATTATTATTATTATTACTAATGTATATATATATATATATATATGTATGTATATTGCGTATATTTACTTTCATTTCAATCTGTCCTTTTAGTTAATATTTAAATATATCTTTTTTTCCCTGTTTACCATTTCCCTTCCCCCTACTTCTTATTTCCCCTCCTTCATTGTTTATCTCGTACGTTTTGATTATGCTCTTCCGTGATTGGCTGTTGCCTTCTACTTTCCTACTGGCTGTTCCTTTAGCTTGCTCCCTTTCCCGCCTCTTCACTTCAGTCGTGCCGCTACATTCATAGTAGACGCATGTGTTTTTTGCGCCCGACGAAAAAAGACTAAGTTCTTTCGAAAGGCCTTGCGCAATTAACTTATTTTATGGTGTTTAAAGAAGTTTTTTCACTTGAATTATATCACAAGGGTTCCGAATTCGATCCCCGGCCTGGACATTTTTCATATTGTTGGTTCTATGCTTTGTTAGCAGCGTGTCAATAAATCACGTATCAATAATTCAAAAATTTTAAGTGTAATTTCATTGCTGAAAATTGATTAGAAAATTAATTAAAAATTGTATACGTAATCACAGACGCTGTGTTTCTTTGTGCCTCATGTACGCCTCAAGACTGTGTGCTCATGAAGACGATTCTATCTTGTGCTGCAATGCAACTTTGCCAACATATGAGCGTCAAAAATGACAAGCTGGACGTCGTCTTCATAACTTAAATGGTCGAGCATTTGTAGCGCTATTCCAAGGGTTCCGGATTCGATCCCCGGTTGGGCCATCCTTCACATTGTTGGTTCCACGTTTTTTTAATAAGTGATAAATCACGTTTCAGTAATTTCATTGGTGTAAATTGATTAAAAATTTTACATATTATTTTTCATTTGTATTTCCTTAATTTTCTTGATATTGAAAGATTGTGGGGGAAAATTTTCTGTTCGGAATTATTCATATATTCCCATTGCAAAAGCATTCTATTTTTTCATTTTCTAATTCTATAAAATACTAAAAAAGTATAGGGTCTGGAGGGGAAATTATGACGACTTTTTACATTTTCAACATTGTTATATTTTTTACTTGTTTCTATTTGGAAAAAGTGGTGTTTCTAGTACATAGGAATTAACTTTGAACCTTTGAGAAAACTTCTTAAAATGTTTAATTATCATAGTCCTTTTCCTTTTTAAGCTAAAAAGATAGATATAATTACACCATCAAAAACTCATAATCACTAAAGTTTGGGATATTTAAGACTAGTGGGGAAATTATGACCACTATAATCCTTTATACTTGACTAGACACATTTATTTGGGGTAATTAAAAACATTAAAACTCCGGATTAATAAATCCGTTTATTAAAATTTTGGTAGACTTTGTTTCAAATTGTTATTTGGAAACTCAAAAATGCTTCACACAGTGATAAAGAATGTTTAAAGTGAAAAATACAATATTAAGTTAATGTCTGAGCCTGAAATAAAATTTTATCATACACAATTTTCTTCATTAATGAGGGAGGAAGGTCATAATAACCCCCTGGTCATAATCACCCCACCTGATCCTAATTTAAATAAAAGATTTGAGGGAAGTTATAAATATTGCAAAAAAAATCCTCATAAATACAAATGTAATTAAATAATTTAAATTGTCAAAACACATCTTAAGTTTATTAAATGGTTGTGTAAATCTCTCAATGTACGTCATAAAATTTACAATAAAATCTTTAAAAGATGAAAATTTCATGAATTCATTAATCTTCTAAAAAATATTTTTATTTCGTTAAAAATTCAATCTAATCAACTTGTTTATTGTTGTTCTGTATAGCGCAAAAATTGGTCTTAAAAATTCAGAATATTAGTTTTTTGAACCATTATTAAGTTTAAAACCCTGTGATGAAAAACATTTATAAAATAAAAGTCTGATTTTATTACATTTTCAATATATGTACGTCCGTAACTCTGTCTCTCAAATAAAAATGTGTTAAATAAAAAGAGTTGGACACTTTTATTTTACTCGTGCTATAATAATCAGTCATAGAAATAATTCTACTCTGAATGCTCATAAAATTTTCTAAACTTACATACTACCGAAATAATAAAACTTCATATTTTTATTTTGTTTGTAGTAAAGTCATATATAGCTATGGAAATCTATACATAAAACTCATACAAATATTGAATATAATTTTTGATTTATTCATTTTTGTCCTAAATCATTCTGAAATAATGGAATCTTATCAGTGCTAAAATTCGTATTGGGAAAATGGTTTATAAAAGAAAAGTATAATCCATGGTGTATTTTCATCAGACGAGCGTCTGTACATGTACACGAGTCACTTCCATAAAACTGTATTACGATGAAAGGTTTCCATGAATTTTATTTCATACGTATCACAATATCAAAATTATTTTGGTGTGAAATGCTCCTAAAGATCTTTATTTTTTATGTTGATAATAATGCATTACGTTTTTAATTTTTGCATTAAAAATAAAATTTAAGTAGAACAAAACCGAAGCTAAGCAGCAGGAAAACTATCAGCGAGACTGGAGATACCTGATCCCCAATTTCTGTTTTCATTTTTTTTTTTTTTTTTTTTTTTCAGTTGTAATTTGAAATTTTTAAAAACTTTTTTCAAGAAAATAATCGTGTGTCAAGTTCTTATACAATACATTTTTTTCCTAGAAAAAAAAAAAATTTCAGAAAGATAATTTTTTTAATTTTTTAAAAGGGGAACACCAACGTAAAGAGATAATTGATCCTTTTGTTGGGGATATTTGATCCCTGTCAAAAATCAAGCTAATATTGTTTCATTATGCAAACATCACAGCATTATAAAATAGTAATAAACATTTAATTTTTATTTCTTTCATTTATGACTACAAAAAGAATATTTAGACACTTTGTTGATAACTTGACGAGTAGATAGTTATAAAAACAATAAATTTAATTTAATTTAAAGATAGTTAAAAGGTAAATTTTAGAAACTAAATCTAGAAAGAAATCAACGAATAGTTAAACTTTATTTTAATAAATAATACATGTATACCATAATATAAGGTAAAAGTCATGAATGAAGCATGAAAAAAAAAATAATGACACAGCTTAATTATCAGCAGCTATTTTCAAACTTTAAAAAGTCGAAGTGGAAGTTAAAAGTTGTAGCAGTTCTTCAAGCTCCTCCTACCATAAGTGGATTAGGCAGCTTAATAATTCAACATGAGTCATCAACTATGCTTTTATCAACTTTCTCCGGAGAATAGAATTCATTGAGCTTGCCTTTTCTTCATAAAAAATTAATCTCACATTCAAAAATTTCCACTTTTTGTTCGACTTGACATACGTAATAAAATATTTTCTTTTTATAGAAAATTTATAAATTAATAAATCTTTTAGATCCAAACAAGAATTGTTTAATGCAGTTTCCTCCTGTACATTAGGCTTATCCTAATTAAACTCAAAATCATTGGAATCATGCAAATTGTAAGCATCATTTTCTTCAGAGGAACTAGATTTCTGTTTCTTTTACTTGGGTATAAATTTGGTTAGCGTTTTAAATAAAATTAAGGTATTACAAACACTTTTTGCTAAAATGAAGTCTAATACTATGTATTTAGTAACTAAACTGAAGTAAATATGCTTTTATTAAAAGTTTAGTTATTTGGGTATACATGATACCTAGGATCAAGTATCCCTAGAAAAAAAAAGGGTATCAAATATTCCCATTTTGGGTTTAGAACTGTGTGTGGCATTATATATTTTAGGTTGTAAATAAACAAACTAATTTGCTAAAGAAATATTGAGTATAGTACAGTTTATATACTTATAAATGATATACAATTAAATTTATCAAATTTTCAACAATAAAAAACAAAGACAAAACTTTTAAAAAAAATTAAAATTGAACTTGCAAATTATCAAATATTTTCCTATCATGCTGAAGCAAAATGGCTATAAAAGATTTTATGTTGCTATTATCTGAAAGGGGCATCGTGAAATATTTTGCCAGATTTCCAAATTCTACATATTGATTTTCGTATACTTTATGATGAGGGATCAAGTATACCCAGTCTCCCTATACATATATATGAAAACATAACACTAATAAAAATATTGAACATAATTTCAAATTAATTATATAATCCTTTCATTGGATGCTTTTTACATACTTTTTAATTTTTTATTTCAACAATTTATGAACAAATGTCACCACATCCATTCATTTGCTGCAATTTTTTTTTTTTTTTTTTTTTTTTTTTTTTGTAATTTAAAACATTTTATTAAAAATATATTCACATTAATTTCTTAAAAAACTCATAAGAAATAAAAACATTAAAAAGCTGAAAATTCGATCAGTAAAATATATTGTAAAAATGATCGATGATAAATAATACATTGTCAAGAAGTAGACGCCTTCGTAGCTCGAGTTATATGAAACAGTGCTAAAGTGAAATGTTTCGATTAGTTTTATTTCATAAATGTCACAATAGGTAGTGAAAGGTTAGTTTTATTTCATAAATATCCCAATACTTTAGAGAATAAGAATAGTTTTATTTAATCCCCTAAAGATTAAATGTATGAAAACTGTTAAATGTGCCTCTTTTTATGCACTTCTAAATTTATAAAGTTTTATATTATGTTTTGTTTGTAAAATGTAAAGTTTAATTATAGTGTCGAAGTTAAAACATACTAAAAGCATTAAAATTTTTTAGCACTACATAAAACTCTAAGTAACATTAATAAAGTATTGAACATGATCTTCAAATTAATCGCATATTCTCCTATATCAACTTAAATCTTTGTACAGATTATTACTTACAATTTGAACATTTTTTTAACTAGGCAAAAAGAAAACCTAATCCCGTCCACTTCACTCGTTTGCAGTATTTACGTATAACACAATATTTATTATTAAGAACATTTAGTACTTTCTTTTTTTTTTTAACATCTACAAAGAAATGAGTCTTTCGAAAGTTAAAGTCTCTACGGCGAAAATTATTTTTAAAAGAAAATGGTAATCCATAATCTGTTTTCAATAAATGAATGTCAGTGTATCTGCCTCTGACATAAAAAGATCCTAAAGTGAGAGCTTGGGATATGTTCTTCTTCACAGATGTCAAAATACATAAAAATGAAAATCCTGTACCTATAAATTCTGCCACAAATATCTCAACTTTTACGCTGCAACAATAATAAAGCTTTATATTTTTTCTAAAGTGCTATTTGAAACAATACTTTGGTATTTTTTCCAAAAATTCAAACAGCATTTAGTTTCATCAAAGTATATATATATATATATATATACTTTGATGGATTTATACATATATATATATATATATATATATATATATATATATATATATATCGCTTTTTTTCAAAATACAAAGTGTCTTTAAATGTATCTTTCTTCGCTTGAAAATAATTCTTTCAAAAGTTTTTTTTATATATATATATAAATTTTGCAAGTTCACATTGTTTAACTTGTTATTTCCTGGACATCGCGCAAGACACCTCCATGATGTAAAAAAAAAAAAAAAAAAAAAAAAAAAAATGGAGAAGCTTTAAAAAATATTTATACTTGATTCATTAGATCGTTTTGATGCCGTTTACAATATTCATTGCCTTGAGATGTGTTTTTCCAATTACATTTTAATGTATAAGTAATACAAATTGCTTTATATATACAATAGATGCCACTTAATATTCTTACGGTTAGTATTATCAATCGCTTAATGTAATAAGTCTTACGGAGCCGAGCGCCTAGATTCCATTCTATAGTAAAATCAGTTAGTTTTTAGTTTAAAGTTGACACTTTTCCACAGGCTAGTTTCTGAAAAAATTGTATTGAAAGCGAAATACTGTCATAAACAATGCAAGCATGGGATATAATATTCCAGTTACAATTAAAAAAATGATTTGTTAGTGCAAAACGTAGTGAAATTAAAAAAATATGATGAAATTAAAACCATAAAAATTTCAGAATGCAACCGGAGTCAACGAAAGAAAATTATTGCTTGGATGGCTAATGACATCATTCTGATTATGTAGGCCTTCCAAAAGAAAAATTTCCGAAGAAACATAAAGTAACAATATTTATAATAATGATTAGGAAATCGACAAGGAGGGATGTTTGAATACCATTTAAAAATCAAAAAGCAGAAATTTAAAACAAATTGTGAACAGAAGTGTACAACACAGATCGAGACAATTTTCAAGTAAAATATGAATCTCGACAATTCGTAAGGATCTCCTACTGGAGAATTGAAATTTTATAAAATTATTGAATTTCTCTACAAATATTTTCTGCTCTTCCCCCACTGAAGTCATCATTCAGCGTAAATTAGCATTTTCTTAGCAATACTAGACTTTATCCTTTTTTTTCTTAATAGCTTATTGCTAACAATTGGATATTACAGTCTGAAGATGATCGCATTAAGCCTCATCTACAGTATATGAAATTATATATTAAAAGACAGCTGAATTTTAATTGAAAAAGAATCACCTTAGAAAAGACAATATTTACATATTTGAATCCCCTTTGAAATAGGCTATTTTAACAAACGTCGCCTTAAATAATGTAAATGTTGTTGTTAATGTAAATGCTGTTATATAATTTTAAAATGTTTATCAACATTATTATCAAAATAAAATAATCTACAACTTTCAAAATCCCAAAGAGGTAAACATAGAATTTAAATTACACCATTATTATAATTATGTTCTTTTTAATTGTAGTAATAATATTTTTTTGTTATCATTCATTTAAACGCCTCATGTTTGCATGAAAAAGTTATATTATTGTATAAACATAATTTAAAATACTTAGTATTTCTCGATATCATGAATAGTCTCAAAAATTCAAATTACGTATGCATCTTTACCCAAATTTTCTTCATTGATTTATACATGGTCAGAGAGTTTTTAATTTCTGGATTAAATATGGAATTGCCATAATATAACCTACTCTTGACAACTCTTGCTTGAAATAGTACACATACATGCACATTCGTATCTATACATATTTTCAAAATTCTGAAAAAAATGATTTTTCTGCAATTTTTTATGCACTTACGTCAGATTTTTTCTAAATGTAAATTTCCGTCATGTCTGAAATGCAAATCTGAGAATTCCACATTTATAAATCAGAAAAATTCATAAAAACATTGGTTTCGAAATGTACGAATACTGTAAAATCTGATTTCAATTTCAGAAAGTAATTTATCTTTCAAAGGTTTCGGAAAACTTGATTTTGGAATTTTATATTGAAAGTAATACAATATTTATTAATCATATGATAATGCATAAATTACTTTTTTAAATATGAAAGAAAAAAATTATTGATGTGAGCGAAGATTTATTTTAGAAGAATTTTTAAACGGCTTATGCCTAATCATAAAGCATAAAAGTTGTGTTTATATATATGAGTATGTTCTTTCATCTACTTTTTATTCTTTGATTTTACATTTATTTTATAATCCAATTTTAACAAAAAAAAATTGCATATACTGAAAATCGTTAGATATATATATATGTTATATTAAAAAAATTATTTTACAATATTCATTTTAATTATTTTAAATTTATGCTATATTCATTATTTCCGTATTTCTTAAAACTATCTACTATTTATTTATATATATATATACATTAATTATAAAACATATACATTAATAATTATCTTATTCCTTTTATTGCTAAATCTTTTAATCCCTTCATAAATTTTTATCAACTCCAAACTTATATTATTTTGAGAGAAGCTACTTGTTATTTCAAATGTTTTTAAAAGTCATTTTTTCTATTTTCTGTTTATTATAAGCATTAATTTCCCACAACTTTTTATAGAGTCCGTTGGCCAAATTGCATTGAAATCCTTCCGTCGGCAGTTATGAAACTCTTTCTCTCTTACGCCTTTCTCACTTTTCATTGGCTGAGAAACGAAGCAAATTTTCTATGATGTGTGTCATTCCTGAATCTGGTTGGCTCGTTCTGAAGATTACATTCCGTTACGCGTTCCTACGCTATGCTCACAAAATTGGCGTGCACGAAGCCAGAAGATGGATTTTTATTCTTTTTTCCAAATGTTCCAAATATGTTACCTGATGTCAGCAATCTTATAGAATTCTAATTTCACTATTTAAGATCATAACATGATGTATCGATTCATGTGTAATCATGAGAGCTTTACAATTATTTTCAAAATGTGGGACTTGTTTGTATTTTTCTTGTGTGAAGAATAAAAGCATTAGAATGATGACTAGCTTCGTTTATTAATGAAGAAGCCACAGGAATATTGAATTTATTGCTTGCTACATTCACTCTCTAAGACAGAGAGGCACAGACAATCACCTCATCGAGTTCATGGATGAAAACCTAAAATTGTTAAATTTTGATTCGCATATTAAAATGCAATCGGCCTGCCAAGTCTTATTTTGGAGGAAAACACCTAAAAACACGATTTTAGCGGTTGACGATTAGATTTACAATTATGTTTTTCTGCTTCCAATCTTCCATTTTTCATACTTCTGGGTGTAGAACAACACAGTGGTAAACCCGTGAATCAAGCGTTAAAATCAGGGTTATATGTTTTTTCCATCAAGATATGACTTGACAGACCGATTTCGTTTTGATATGCGAATGGAAATTTAAGTAATCCTAGATTTTCATCCGTGAATTCGATAATATGATTGTCTGTGCTGCCTCCTTTTGGTCGAATAAATCATGTCAGTAGTACGACTGCAATACAACCACCTTGTGTTCTTAATTGGAATAATACGATATCAGATTACCAGGAAATTCATGAGAGTTAATTGAATTTGTCAATCGCAAAATATCACCAATTTTTCACAAGCTGCTATCATCTCATGGAATTAATGCATCCGTATGAGGACGGTTTCAACATCATATAGGAAGTTTGCGTTGCTAAATCGTAAGTGTAGTTTCAATCCCAAGTTCGTATATAATCCATGAATAATTGAGAAAGGCAACACAGGAGGCTAATTTACTGGAGACAAGTTTTTATTAATTTCACAGTTCCAAGAAAGGTTGCCGTGCCAGAGAGGGACCCTCGCAGAGATAGGTCCGATCGCTAGTACTTACAGAGAAGAAGTGGTCACAAATACATTTTTCACATCGCCAAGTGTTGGTGCGATACATGTACATAAAAATAGCCAAAAACGACTGATAAGCACAAATTGCGGTGAGAGAAGGCACGTGGAGAGTTTCCGTTAAATAGACTTTCAATGATAGAAACCAAAGCGCATGATTTGAAATAATTAACGCCAAATGATAAAAGATAGCATATGGCTCGGGAAACCACAAGGATTGCATTCTTTACATAGGGTTAACAAAAATCTCACGGGCTCAGAAAGGAAATTAATTCTAATGAAATAAAATAAAGACAAACTTAGCGCATCTGGTTCTTAAGTGAATAGCGTTTAACTATGAATAAATACAGGCTAGAACTAACTCTTTAAAGGGTTGTTGCTATGGGAAAATACTTACAGTTACATGAACAAACGGATGTACGTTGTGGTTTTAAAGAAAGAATTAGAGATAACTGAAGTCATATTTTAAAGGAAAAAATGGCCGTTAGTAACTGAATAGAATTAAAGGGATTAAAAATCTAGCTTATTAAATAAAGATACAAATTAAGGGAATATTGTAATTTTAACTAAGGGGAAAAACAATTATTAACTAATATGTAAAGGAAAACGCCTTTACAATCCGTGCACAATCTTTCAAGAGACCGACAGTATGTTAGCTGAGGGCTTGCGTGAGTCTCTCGAGCGACCAATCATTATTTCCAACCTTTCACATATTTTGAATTATCGCCACTCTCCCGATCGATTTTATGCATTGTAGTGATTACAAAGCTTAAATTTGATTAATCTGAAATCAAATTATTGCCTATTAATTAATTAAAGTTTCTTCTAGAGATTAAAAAATAATTTTAAACCCCCCCAAAAAAGTTCTAATCCAGATAAACTTAGATTTGTATCCCGATAAAACGAGTTTTTTATGAATTCAGAAAAAGAAAAAAAAATATTTCGTTTATTTTAAATAAAATTAACCTAAGAAAATAGATAACAAATTTAGAAGTGAGTTTATTCAGTAAAGTATAAAAAATCTTGGTCAGCAATTTCAAAAGTCACATTTGATAAAATCATTCTTTTTTTCTGTTATAATTACAGTATTTAAATGTAATCAAGTATCCCAAACTCCTAATGCAGCTTCTCTTCAAGTGATATAAGCTTGAAAACTAAATAATGTTCTAGTATGACTCCAGTATTAACGATAAAGTGCAATCCTTTGATTTATTTGTTTATACTAGATAAATTCATTTCGAAGAAAATGGTAGTTATGTTTGTAAAATAATTTTTTTATTTTAGTTCGAATTTCAAACAATAGGTGGCGCTGACGGCGATTGAAGGCCAAGTTGTCAGTGCTGAGTGAAGTATCGACCTGGCCTTCAATCGCCGTCAGCACCACCTATTGTTTGAAATTCGAACTAAAATAAAAAATTACGTTAAAAAAACTCCTGACATTATACATAACCCTCCTGGAAAAAAATTTTAAATAGCTGTCATCGTTTGCAAGTTATTGAATTTTAAAATCCATCAGTCATTTTTAGGACACCCGGTATATTTATTTGTTTCCTGTTCAGTTCGAATCTTTTGACGGCACTACAGTCGCATTGAATTACCAAATATTTATGTGATGAACTGCATTTTGTTTTGCTTTATGCAGATTATGGACCTTTAAAGTTTTGTACTAGAAAAATATTTATTAGTTTTGATTTAAAGCAGTTATTATTGGAATGCCTTACTTCCTATAAAGAACAAACAAAAGAAACAACCTTACCTTTGTCAAAACTGTCATACACACCTGATATGTATTAAAGTAAATGTTTAGAAATATTTTTTAACTGCTTTCCTTATTTACCGGTACGTCATACAGGGGTCGCAGCATCCCTGAAATTTTCACACTTTCCCACAGCAATTTTTAAAGGAATGATAGTTATTGTATAATTCTATTGTAGATATTATAGGAATCTTCCTCGAGGATTTTTTATTTATATTATTGGTTTGAAAGTGTTAAAATTTTAAGGACGCTGCGACTCCTGGTCATATGTGCAACGTGATTTTGCCAGTCATAATTTGCCCGTACCATTTACGGGCATTTATATTTAAATTGTAATTTATTATTGTCACCAGAAAATTTTTATTGCAAATTTTGCATTATTTAATCCAAGCATTTTTCTGATTCAGTTAGACAAAATTTTCTGTTTTGAAAAACCGGTGATAAAAGAATAAAAATTCTATAAAAGACATAAAAATTAATATTTCAAAAATAGTGTTCAGTTAATCGGTTAACCCTATCCCCGGACAAATTCTGTTAGTAAAATGAGAAATTATCGACTGACACCGGAATTTACAAACAACTATTTAAGAAATCAAGAACTCCTCAATTTAAGCTTTTATTGTAAAAGCAAGATTTTATTAAAATATTATTGGTGCCAGTTGCAAGTTTGGAATTAAAATTAAGTGTGTCCAGACCGGTCACACTGCGTCGGAAAGGATTAATGTCAGGGAGAATTTGATTTACGGGATATATAATTTATTGTTACAAGAAAAATAATAAAACAGAAAAATTTAAATATTAAAATATTTAATCTTTGTATGCTACAAGTGAACAAAAAAGAAAGGAAATTTTCGGTCGTGATTTAGATATTAAAAAAAGGTGAAAATCCGTTGAAATGCGGTATAGTCTGTCTGATTAGAATGGGAAGGTTTTTGATGACGAATAGTATGGTAATGTTTAACGTAATAAGAAACATCATTGGTTAAGCAAGGTGGATGAATGTGTCACCTATACACAGACACACAAGTTATGAAATTTGGTTTCAATTTTCGTTTGTTTCCTTGGCAAATAACGATATTTATATCTATGTCTGAAGAGGAATTGGCAGTTATATATGTATATATATACATATGTAAATGTACGTGCAGGCATACATTTTGAGCAGATGCACTAACTTTGGTTATTGTTGTTTGTAGGGAAGTTGTCATAATCGAGAATATACATAGAAGGTATTTTTGACTATGCGACTTTGACTTTTTTTATTTTGTCTGCTCTTATTTTTTTAAAAATTAGCTGCTGCTACGAAAATTTCTTTTTTTCTCAAGTTGTGCAATACTGCTTTTTGATTCAGCAACAGTCATTGTACCGATCAGATTTTCTTACATATTTCATTATCATGTGATTGTCGATTATATGTATAAATGAGAATCAATAGGTTAAACGAGATTAAAAATCACAGATTAAACGTGACATGAACAACAGTAAAGAGATGCCTCAATTAACCTTTCTAAGCGAACCCAATCTATCTAAATTATTCTACATCATATGAAATAAATATTTTATAAATGATATAAATTTACGGTCATTCATCAGATTTTAAAAACTACTCTGTAAAATTTTCCAATGTTGCTAAAAAAAACCTGTGAATTTAGTTTGTTTGACCGTGTTTTTGGATCTATGTGCACTGTACACTGTAAAAAAATATGTACAGTTACGTAAATGTAAAAATTTTTAGAAACCTCAGTTTCATATATGAAACTGAGGTTTCTAAAAATTCCTATGTAACGGCAACAACAAATATTCTTGTAACATACGTTTGCACTATAAGTAGAAAAAACTGTAAGGTAACTAAGAATTTTTTAGGAAACTGGAATACGTAGAACTTTTCATGTAACGGCAACCCGGTTTACAGATTCAATTTAAGTAAGAATACTAAAACTTTAGTAGATTCATTGAACTACAGATTTATGTAGCATTGCAGAAATTATTTGTGTAGATTTACATCTTTTAGAATAGAGGAAAGATAATCTTTTATTTTGCGTACAGATTTCTGTAACTTTATATCTGAAGAATTACAGTTTTTTAGTGTAAATATACTAAGATTGTCATGTAATTAATATGTGTTATTCAGGTTTATCGTGGCTTGTTCTTCGTATTGCATCGTATAGACAGATTTAAATATGATTGAGATAAAATAAATGCTATGTACAGTTCTTTTAAAGCCGTAGAATTTTCTGAATGTCTACAAACGTACACAACACAAAAACAGCAATTACAATATGTGATAAAAATTCCTCAGAAAGCCAATAACATAAGAGTCTTAACAGAATAGATTTACTGGAAGCTCTTTCACTTTAGGGTATGGCTCAAATTTTATCGTTTAATGTCTAAATACTGTTTTATTATAAATAATATTATGTAAATTTTAATTTAAGTTTAAATTATGCTTTATCGTACAATTGTAATAAAAGTATTTGCAATTATATTGTAAAATGAATAGAAAGACATCTTGATAATTGTAACTTTCTTATGAATAATTGATAAATTATAACAAAAGTGTATAAAATGAAAAAAAATATGTAAAAAAATAAATTCCGGTTGAAATGCACTAAATAAATAATTAATTAAAAGAAAAAATGCAATTACAGCTTATGATGTTATATAGCTTAACTGAATCAGAATGTCAGATAATTCTTCAGAAAAATTAGCTTGAAATTTTATATCTAAAGCAATAAAAGCTTTAAAAATTTTTATAATAAACTTAATAAAAGTTTGCAAATGAAACGAATACTCAAATTACACTTTACAAATAATTACATGACCTAATAGACTTTGCATAAATCGCTCATTTTTCTTTTCCTTCTTTGTACAAAAAATCTATTTGATATAACAAAATTATCTTAAGTGAATGTTTAGTAAAACTTGAAAACCCTAAAACACTTCTGGTTTATGTCCCACTCAATAAAAATTAATTTTCCTCGACAAGAATACTAAAGCTTATTTTGATTCTCTTCCGAATTCTCACTTCAAAATAAACACATTATACAATACACATACAATATGCACAATACACATCACAAAATGCAGAGTATGAACTTTTAAAAGCTTGCCATTTTGCTTAAAAGACGATGAAAACCACAAAATTGATTTTAAAAACAGCATAAAAATAATATAAAAAAAACCCTGTCGGCTTGGCCTATAGGCGGAGGTAGATTTCGAAGAATGCTCATTTGACAAAAAAATAAAATCTGATTACAGATAAACCCAGTTTAACAACTATATTTGGCGGCTTTTGAAAATATTTTAATTTCATTTTTCTGTAAGAACTGGTTTTATCAGAATCATCTTATGCTAAATTCGGCTCAAATGCCCATTTGACAACATATTTTGGAATATATTCTGACTTTATAAAAAAAAAACCCGACTAATACGATACATTATATAGTTCCTGAATAACAAAATCTGTCAACTGAATGCGTTTGAGATCAAAATTAAATTTTAAAATGAGTTATGAAACAACCATTTTGTTATTTGAATACAATCTCAATTCTTTAATCGTGGTCGCTTCCAGAAATTTTTTGTAAACTGCCCACTTTGACAGCATTTTTTAAAAATATATTCAGCCTTTATCAAGAAACCGACCAATACGGCACATTATGCAGCTCTTAAATAAGAGAACCTGTCAATTGGATGCATTTGAGAGCAAAACTGAATTTAAAAATGAGTCAGATAAACGCAACTTGTTATTTGAATACCATAATTTTTCAATAACGAAAACTTCAGGAAATTCTGTTCAAAGTACCCATTTCGACAACCTTTTTTGGAATATATTCTGCCTTTATCAAAAAATTGACCAATGCGTCACATTGTACAGTTCCTAAATAAGAGGAACCTTTAAATTGTATGCGTTTGAGATCAAACATAGATTTAAAAATGAGTCAAAAAAACGCAATTTGAAATTTGAATACTTCCTCATATTTTCAATCAGGATCTCTTCAGGAAATTCTGTTCAAAATACTCTTTTTGGCACCCTTTTTTCATGTATATGCTGTCTTTAGCAAAATATTGACCAATATATCACATTATATATTCCTAAATAAAAGGATCTGCCATTTGGATGTGTTTAAAATCAAAAATGAATTTAAAAATGAGACGGAATATAAGAATTTTGGATTTGAGATTTTTTCTCCAACTCCTACTTTATTTATTTATTTATTTTTTGCTATACGAATTGGTTCTATGAAAAACTTGTCAGTATAAAAGTTGTAGATATTATTGAGAAGATGTAAAATAAATTTAATTAGATTTGATAGTTTAAGAATTGACGAAGTTATAGATTTTTATCTTTTTTCACCCCCCTTTTTGTTTTTGTTTTTATTTTTTTTTATCATTAAGAAATGGTCCTATCAAAAACTTGTAAATACAAAAGTTTTAGATAATGTTAGAACATTTATTCAAAATTTAGTTGGATTTGATATCTTGAGATTTGACGAAAGTATGAATTTTTTCAATAAAAAGTGATATACACCGATAGATAGATAGATAAAGATTTTTACTGATGGTAGTTTTGGGGTCTAGAGGTCATGACGGCGTAGATCGGCAAAAAAATTTCAGAAATTCCAACATAGGAACGAATGCAATAGGTAGTATTTCATACGAAATCTACCTAATAACAAGTTAAAATATGCATTTTACTTAAAATTTCTGTCTGCAATTACTGTTCCCATCGTGAGAAAATATTTTTGTGAGGAATTGCTGTTTTTCTTATGCAAATACGTCATTTCATTTGTAATTGGTATTTGTATGAATGATACAACAAATAATTAGTAGTGTAATAAGTAACTTGTTTTTCAGAATTTTCATATGATATGTTTAGATCACATTTATTAAAAGTTTATTTATTACAACTGTAATAGTTTTGAGAATTTTAAATTAATTGATTGCAAATAACTTCGATTATCGGTCGATAGGAAACATCTGAAAGTCATGATATTCTAATTTCAGTGAGTCTAAATACAAAGAGTTTTATTTTTTATTATTTATTTATTTATTCATTTATTTTTGTCAAAGAAAATTTGTTTAAAAATTGGAATTTTCTTTAATTTTACGAATCAGTCTGTTTTTAGAATGTTTCTTTAACTTATTTTTGCACACAATATCCAGTCAATTTTAAATAGTCTATTAAATCACCGTTTCTACATAAAATTACTCATATATATTTGCATTAATTTTGTAACCCCTTTTTTTAGTATTTCTGTATAATGTGGTTAATTTGCATTTATTAAAAATAGACTTGTCGTGACTTTAGTACAATTTAGAGAAATCGAAATGAGTTGATCCCAAGTAACTTCGGATATCGATCGTTGAGAAATATCTGAACGCCATGACATTCCAATTTTATTGTCTTTAGTGGAAACAAATTTATTTTCCCAAGGTTACGAGAAACTTAAATTTGAAATGTTGTGATCAAAGTATTGAAATATTTAGTTGCTTCTCTTTGCTAAAAAAATTACTTTAAACATTTAAAAGTGGAAAGATTTCATTTATTTTAAAAATCAGTGTACTTTTATTATTAGTATTTTTAGAATAAATTTTTAACTTGTAACTTGTTTTTCAGAATTTCCATATAATATGTTTAATTCACATTTATTAAAAGTTTATTTGCCGCGACTTTTGCACAGTTAAGAGAACTCGATATTACCCTAGTAGCAAACCAATATTGGTCCAACGTTGCGCCAATATTACATTAATTGGAAATATTGCCAATAAAACGTCAATATTGCTCCAATATTGGGATGTTTACATTTTGCTCTTATTTAGCCAATATTTGCAGCCAATATTATGCCAATATTGAGTTTTCATTGGAAGTATTGCCAGTAAAACGCCAATATTGTACAAATGTTGGCATTAAATTGGAAATATTTCCAATGAAATCCCAACATTTAAACAATATTGGCTTTTTATTGGCAATATTTCCAATGAAACCCCAATACTGGCATAATATTGGCTGCAAACATTGGCTAAATAAGAGCAAAATGTAAACACGCCGATACTGGAGCAATATTTCATGCCAGTATTGCGCCAATGTGCCAATATTGCTCCAAGATGTAGCCAATATTGGTCCAATATTGTTTGGCTACTGGGGTAATTGATCACAAATAATTTTGGTTATCGATCGTTGGGAAACACCCGAACACCATAATATTCTACTTGCTTTGTATCTCAATGCAATCAAATTTATATTCCCAAGGTTACGAAGAACTTAAATTTGAAATGTTGTACTCAATGAATTGGAATAATTAATTATATTTCTGCCAAAGAAAAGCTATTTAAAAAATTGAAAGTGGAAATGTTTGTTAAATTTTATGAAGGATCTATTTTTTAGAACAATTTCGTAAGCTTTTTTTTACATACATACATTGAATTTTTAGAGATAGATTAATTTATCATTTTTACATAAAATAATATATGTACATTTGTGTGAAATTTTAGCTTATATGTATTTTTAAACGAATGAAACTAATTTATTCCTTTTTTGTAAAATTGTTTATCTGGTAATTAGATTCTTAAAATTTCAATTAATTTATTATAAGGTCAAATTTCTGCCCTATTTCTAGAGCAACTTTGTGACTGATAATAGGTGATCTAATAAGTTTAGATAAATATTCTTCGTTAAAAATGTAACGCATATTTATCAATGGCAACGCATTTTTAACGATGGAAACGCATGTTTAACGATGGTAACGCATGTTTAACTACAATTCAACTGTTGCAAGAGCAAGAATATTATCATAATAATACCATTTAGCCTGCTGATATCTTAATAAATGTTACCGTGACTCAACGATTTTGGCTCGTTATTCATTCACGTTTTATTCTATCTTCATATCTGTAATCGATACAAAAATTAGCGACACTAAAGTTGATTGTAAAAATGCAACTCTGCACCTCATATGCTTTTCATTCAAAGAATAGATTTTTGTCGCAAGTAAAATTTACCCTTTATAATTCTGCATAAATAAATCAGGAAAAATTAGTAATAATATCTGTAATCTAGAGAAAGCGAAATAAAATAATTTTAGGAAATGCTGTAAATATTTTTATAATAAAATAATATTTTTTATTTTATTTAATTATTTATTGAAAAACGTGTATCTGATTTGTGTGCTTGAAATGAAAGCCTGGTTATAAATCATCGAAATCTACAGGGATGAGATAGTACAAGGAAATTTTAGAATACGAGAGAAACAGAACCGGGAACTCCATACAAAGGTGTTTGGAATGAAGTCAGGGGGTAACGAGCTCACAACCGCCTAAGCCCGCAAGTGATTAAAGGCGAGGTTCTTTAATCATCGATGTCACGGAGGCCCCATAAAATAATATGACTTTGTATAAATCTTCATGTAACAATAAAAACACACGGTACACGTTAAACACTTGCGTTGATCACATTAATTCAATTGTGACCTTGTCCCCTTACGCACAGTGTCTAGTCCTGCTGTTGACGGGCTGCTGACATTTCCAGAAAACTCTCGATATATGTTTTTATATTTATATGGTGGTTTCTTCAAAGATTTATTATTTAATTGTATTTTATAACTATTTTTATTGTTTAATTTATTTTTGCAATTCATTTTCTTTATTTTCAATTAACTTATTGCATATTAATTGTCTAAAAATTATTGTTCACTACCTAGTTTTCATACTTTTAATTTATGACTATGTGTCAAAATATTGTACGGATAAATTTATGCCATGTTTATAGTTCAAACTTTGAAACCTCTTTATTTAGCAAAAAGATAAAAGTGAGATAAATATTTGTCATTGAACTTACAACACAGTCAGGTTTCATTCAATTTTCTGGGAATGGAACTTAATTTAGTATATTTTGGTTGAAACAAATTTAAATTGGGAAGTTGTTTGACATTTAGAATATTTATTATCTTACAGAACAAATAAGAACATTTTGAAGACTAAAAATCGCAAAATAATATTTGTGAAATTGCAGTGAAACATTTATTTATTCTGTTATTGTGCAGAAAATTAAAGTCGATTCAAATCCTTATTCCAAAGATCATTTTTAAATAATTTATTTTCAAAAATTTCTTGCTACATTAAAATTTGGAGGATGAAGTAAAAACATGTCTTTGTGGATGTATAAATGCAAATTTCAATGTTCATAGGTTATTACTTTAATTGATATATGTCTAATAAGACAATGCTTAAATAATCAAACATTAGTAAATAAGTAATATAGAGCAAAAAAGACAAATATAGACAAATCGCAGCGCCATTCCTTTGCCGTTTGGTATGTTTTTATTATGGTCGGTTAGTAGTATTTCCACTGATTTAGCTCGAACACAGAAATAATTTTATTAAATTTTCATAATTTCAAAAAAAAAAATTCATAGAAAGTATGTGAGTTAGTCATTTACAATGTCTATATTTGATAGATTTTAATGTTATGCTATGGTTTTCTAAATCTTCTTCCATTTGCAAAGTAAATCCAGATATAGTAAAATAATTAAACAAACACTTGGTAATTATAATAAATAAAATAAGCTCATATTTTTGTTACAACTCGTGTAAAGCTTTTAATTCTTATTGCTTGCCGCATTTATGAAATAATAGTAACGTTTAAACATTTTCTTATTTGTTTTTTATGTATTTAATTTAAATGTTTATCTGTAGTCACTATCGAATAGTACAATTGTCATGCAAAATACAAACATTAGTCCATGAAACAAAATCCTCAAATTGCAGTATCAGATTGTGATTCTATCTATCCTGAAGGTGACCTTCAATTCACATATCACAAGAAACCATAAGTAGATTAACATAAACAGTTTTCTATTATTATTATTATTATTAATATTATAATTTTGAGAGCACGTTTCGGTGGTAGTCTAGGAATGCATCATGGACAAATGCATTTTACACTAATTTTTTTTTATTTACTAATTTTCATTTCTTTTACCACTAACAGGCACATACAGCAAATTTGATTCTTACAAATGTGCTGTCTAATTAGAATCAACTGATGTTTCGAGGAGTATTAGTGCTTCAGAAGCGAAAAAAAAAATTACCTTTATAACAACGGATGATTCCATATTCAAACAAAATTTTCCGGATAGTTTGCCGTTTAAAAGGCTCTTTTACCTTTGAAGATCTTGGCACTACACAGTAACGGCTTTTCTCAAAATATTGGTCAAAAGTTTAATTTCCTTTTTACTTTGCCGATTTGTTTTTCAAAAAAAAAAAAAAAAAAAAAAAAAAAAAAAAAAAAAAACAGAGAAAATAATGGTAAAAACATAAATCGTTATTTCTACAGAATACGGTAGCGTTAAAAAAAACTGAAAGAAATAGCTATGAGTTTTGCTCATTTTGGGACAGCTTTAATTAAAATAGTTATATACTTATATTTAAAATCACTAAAACAGCCTTTCTGGAATACACTTCATCTTAAAGCACGAAAAACTTTTAAAAATACAGAATTTTTAACAATTTAGAACAGTTCATGCACTATATGGTCAAAGCTGACTGGCCACTTGCGATTTTTTGCGCTATGTTAAATGTCTAGAAACATGCATGAGGAATTATCCTGAAATTCCAGGTTTGTAAACAAAATATTACAGGTCATATATTCCCGGGAAGATTGTTTGTTTCTGAAACCCTATAGCGGATCGTAAAAAAATTGAAAAATAATGAATATCTTTTGAATAACCCTCTCAAAACTAATGTAGCAAAAACGTTCAAACTGCATGTTATGATTAAATGCATTATTGTAATAAACTGTGTTCATTTTTATGCAGATAGCGTGTACACTCGTAGAGAAATTAAGGTTTTTATAAAAACAGTAAAACCTTTTTTGTTGATAATTTAACGAGTTCTTAATATAAAAAAATGTTCTTTTCAGAAAATATGAAGAACAACATTGCACGCTTAATAATGTCTTATACAATACCTAATGTGTCGTAAATATTTTTTAATTTTGGCTTTTGAAATGTTAAATTAAAAGTTGCGTTTCATAATTGGATTCATTTTCCCTTTTTGGAAAACATTTTATATAAAATAAGGTAAGTTAAACGTAGAGGAGATCCTTTGATTTGAAAGTTCTTAAAATAATCTTGCATAAGAATGCAGTAAAATGTATAAATTGGATAGCGTTCGTAGGATATTCCAGAAAGAATTTTATATTAGTAAGTGATATATGTTATGAATAACTAGTGTACATAAAGTTTAAGGGAATTGTTAACAGTAAAAATATTTTTTTCCCTTTAAAGTACAGCTTTATACACTAATACTTACAAATATACTACATGAATATGGACTAAAAAAAAAAGAAAATTATTTCTTAATTTACGAACAAATAACACATCCAGAACAAAAATATGCTGAAAAAACGTACTTTATTGCTAGAAGCCTCAAAAACTAGTATATTTTCAAAATTTAAAAAGTAATTTATAATATCTCAATTCATCTGCTGACACTTATTTTTGTAGACGATTTCTAGCAGTTGTAATAGTTTAATCGCTTTTCACATACTGGGATAGTCTCAATTAAACATTTCCCACTGCGTAAGTAATTGCATACATCCTTGAGTAACAAAATAATATTAATCTTAATATTTGTCTGTAAGAACTGTTTGTTGAACCTCAAAATGCTTAATTGAGAATTGACAGCAACCGAAAAACTTATATTTCTAAGTTGAAAAAAAACTGGATAATACACTATAAAAACTACTCAGAAACGTTTTTGAAAATCAGAGATTGAAATATACCCCCTATAGATAAATACCTCTTTAACCCATGAAAAGAAAGATTTTTGAGGTTTCAAAATATAAACAAGTTGGAAATTACATGACAAGTCTAGCAAATGAAGTGCGTTCGTACTATAGCAAAGTTTAAAAAAAAAAGTATTAAGATATTGGTGCAATAATATGCAGCTCTTCGGACACAGCATAGTAGCCGAAATCTTATGTGCGTTGTAAGGAAATTGTAGTAAACATCAGCAACGTATACCAATTTGATGTGCAGTAGCTTTATATAATTAAAAGACGCCCCAAACAGTGTTTCCCCCTATACCATTATGCAATGGAATAATTGTGTATCACCTTGTAAATTAGTAAAACATATTATTTGTACCACACATCGTCCAGATTGTATATTTTAATTTATTCTTCATAAATGCATAACAATTTCATTAGCTTCGAAACAGTGTAGCATCATTAAAAAGCACGTGAAACTATTTTTTCCTATTGGCCGCAATGTAACAGAATGCATTCAATTGCCTCTGTAATTAAACTATACATATGATTTTCATAAAATTTATAATGACACGATAAAATTATGTAACAATTATGTATTTTAAATTTCAAACGATTCGGTTGGGTAGTTTTTGTTCTGTTATATGTGGACAGACGGACAGACGGAGTTACTAAACGACGACTATAGATACTACGCATTTACATAATTACGATCGCACCTAAAGTCGTTTTTCGCAATCGAAGATAACCAGGAATAGCTTATATTGTACATGCTTATTGTCCATGATTTTTTTTATACTTTCTTTAATCATAAAAACTATGTGCCTTTATTTTATAGCATGAAAAGTTTAAAAAAAATCTATGTATAAAGAAATTTCCCGAAGGAAATAATGCATAAAAAATTAATATAATTTTTCCATGCAACTTTTTGCATACTTTAATTTAATATTGCATTCTGTAAGTCAGATACTTTGTTTTGATATAAATGAATTATTACTTAAATTAGAGAGTTGTTTTTCGCACATTAGATAATATTTCACAGGTTTTCTGAATATTGCATGTGGTATTAACTTTTCCACTTATTCAGTGTTTTGCATACAATACGCTGTTATATGAAATAAAATCGCTTTAGCTACTTAATAAACTAGAAAGTGCAAAATTCGAACGATTCAAAGGTGTCATGTAAGAATTTAATTGCATAAAAATTGATGAAAACTTGTCGAGATTAACACACTAAAACTACTTTGAAGCAAATTGAACTAAATTTTACAAAGGCAAAATTACTTAAATATGGGTCACTGTTGCCTATTGGCTTATTTTAATTGTTATAAATTTTACTGATACTTAAAATTCCCCATTTTCTGAATAAACAACAAGATTGATATCGAATTTGATATCATTCTTATGATTGAGCTATAAGTTTATATGCCAAAGTATGCAGTAATTATCCACATAACTATCTTATATTTGTAATAAAAACTGCGGATTTTAGACAAAATCACCCTTCTAAATTTAGAAGAATATTTAACGGAAACGTACCAAGCCTACAATATTTGTTTTTCATCTTGTCAGAATAGAAATGAATTGAGTTTCTCAAGGTTACTGCAAACTGAAACTGGCATTTTATGTTTAAAGTTTAATAATATCTCCATCTTGGAAGATAAAATAACGTCATTAAACAAATATTATTAAGAAAGTCAGAAAAATAGATTTCTGTGAAGTGATATGAATTTTCTAATGAGAAAAGTCTTTGGCGTCGGTATTACAAATGAAGAAAATTATTCTAAAACTGCAATTGTGCGAAC
This sequence comes from Maratus speculifer, assembly GCA_964019185.1. Taxonomy (NCBI): domain Eukaryota; kingdom Metazoa; phylum Arthropoda; class Arachnida; order Araneae; family Salticidae; genus Maratus; species Maratus speculifer. Next base: position 269,647,742 of record OZ025289.1, on the reverse strand, counting down.
AAAAATCTTTAAAGCTTTACACATTTATATCTTAAAAAGGTAAAACAGTGAAACCTGTGACAGCAAAAAATTCCGAGACTTGCTATTTAGGAATTTAGAATTATAAGACTAAACTCTTTAAGTTTTTCTCTAACCTGCAGACTTTAAGTTTACGCAGCGAACACCAATTTTAATTTAAACATTTTTTAAGTTTTAAACATCAATAAATTTCTGGATTACAGCATTTTTTACTTTCTTCTATCTTTACAAGAAGAAAGTATTGGATTCATGAAAATTTTCGACTTCCGGTTTTCGACGGATTTATACGTTTTAGAAGGTCCTGAACACGCTTTGACTATTTTTAGAAAATGTCTGTCTGTGAGTCTGTCTGTCTGTATGTGACAAAAAATTTGTGGGCGCTCTATCTCAAGAACTAATACTGGAAATTTAATAAAATTTTATATTCAGTTAGACCTTGATATGAATTAGTGCCTATTGGTTTTTGGTGAAAATTGGCCTGCAGGTGGCGCTGCTATACTACGTTTTTCATGATTTTCAAGATTGCTATATCTCAAGAACTAATGCACAGAATTTCACCAAATTTCAGATTCTGTTAGGTCTTGACATCAATAGATGCTTATTAGGTTTTAGTATAAATTACCCAACATGAGGCACTGCTAAGCTCATTTTCTCAGAATATTAATTAAATTTTGCGTTTTAGGCTTTTCGGATACCAGAATCTCATTAGGCTAGGTCAAATGTTCGAGGAAATTCGATAGTGGGTAACTTTAGTGTCACCACGTTTTTTTTTTTTTTTTTTTTTTTTTTTTTTAATATTAAAATGTACTTGTGAGATAGAAGAAAGTTTCGGGATTGACACATCCAACTAGTTTATTATTAGTAGTAGTTTATGCATTTTTTTTTAATTTGTTACTTTCATTAATAATGATTAAATTATTATTTTAGAGAAAATTTATGCGACATAATTTTTTATTTGACTACTGGAAGCGTAAAGTAGAATTGAAATTACACTTCTGGATGTAAAAAAGTGTTTTTTCTTTTGTTTAATATAGATTATAAAAAATGTCGCTTTCTTTGTAATCAGTGTTCCTTTATTTAAAACAGCCTTTAGTGAAACTACATTATTCCACAGTTTTTTCTAATTAAATTGAGATTCTTTCCAATTTATAAACTTAAATACCTTGTTTTACCATTAGCACCGTTTCCGAGTGTTTGTTAATCCTTTCCGGCACAGTGTGTCTACTCCGGTCACATCTAATTTTTATTTCAATTTTGACATCGGCTTCAAGAATATTTTACTAAAATTTTTCTTTTACAATGAAAGCTTGAATTAGAGCTTTCTAATTTCTAAAAAACTCGTTTATAAATTCTGGTGTCAGTCAATAATTTCTCATTTTACGAACAAAATTTGCCCGTGCCGGAAAGGGTTAAACACAAGTCATGTAAAGCATACGAAGTTTTTGAAATTACATTTAGAGATTACGTTTATGCATTCTGAACTCATATTCACCAATTACTTCGATCCGGAGTTATACTGAAAATCTCTGTCGAACGCTCAAACGGTATTCACCTTTAATCCTGATTGAACGTCTGCTTGACAATGCCCAATCAAATGTTATCATGAATCAATTTACATTTTGCTAAAGTTATTTCTGAAGTTTGCCTTTGCTTTTATGGAATCCACCAATTTTATTAGATTAATTTTAAACACGATTATACAACCGGTAAATTAACTATAACAGATGTAATTTTTCCATATTTTGTGTGAAAAAAGTCCGGGCCAGGATTCGAACCAGGGATGTATTGGTAAGAAAATTTACATCTGTTATAGTTAATTTACCGATTGTATAATCGTGTTTAAAATTAATCTAATTTGATTTCGTATGCAGCGATTTTCTGCAGTTCCATATATTGACCTTCGATTTATTCTGTTGAGCTGATCCAGAGTATCAGACCAGACTAAGTGATCGTTGAGATTATTTGGGTGAAATAGTCCTACAGTGTTCGTGTCCAGAACGGCTCAGTTGAAAGAGCATTGGCGGCTTCAGTCAATACATACCTGGATCGAATCCTGGCCCGGACTTTTTTCACCCAAAACATGGAAAATTTACATCCAACAATTGTACTTTGAACCAGAAATTAATTTAATTAGCAGATTTTAAATAAGTTTCAAAATAAATATCTCATTTAATGGCAGACACATTTGCTTATAATTATTCTGTTTCGAAGTATATATTCTTAGTTGAAAGAAAAAGCCGGAGAAATCCTATGACATTAGGATTTTTGTTAGATCATAATGGAATTTACTAGGTTGGCATTATAAATTATTTCATAAATATTTTATTTTTTCAATGTAAATTGCTATTAATTACAGATTTTTTTATAATCTGTATTCTGCTATATTTAGTTAAAACATCTCATAGTTAAAATTATTCCTTCCACCTACGTTTCTGATTAAATCGAGATTCTTGCACTTTTTAGACTACAATATCGTACAGTAGGAATTCCTGGCACCGCGTACGGAATTAGGTTAAACAAACACGTGTAAGGTATAAAGAGTTTCTATAACTCATTTTCAATCTTTTTTTCTATAATCCTAAAAACTATAAATATATTTCATTTTAGTTGATATTGATAAAACTAGAACTTGTGGTATGTATATCATAGAAATGGATCATTTGGCGCCAGTTTTTTTTAAAAACAGCCCAAAATCTTAAAGCGTTTTGTATCTTTAAGAATTGCGAAAAATCAACAGAAACCTTCAAAGCTTAAATTTACGTATCTTCAAACACTTTTTATGTATATTGGGTTGCGTAAAAAGTAATTTCACTTATTTTCGTATTTTTCAAACTGAATTTATTTATATAAATTAAAAAAATTAATCAATAATATATGTGCTGTTTTGTTCGATGACCTTCTGCCATTTTCTGGTAAAACCATAATTTCGTCACTGTAGAACTTCTGAGAGTTCTGAGCAAAAAACTGAACAAGGTGATTTTCACAAGCCTCTTTTGAAGCCATCTTAACACTATTAAGAGAGTTCCGCAGAGGACGGAACAAATGGTAATAAGTTGGATCTAGGTCCGGACTATACAGTGGGTGCATCAAAACCTCCCAGCAAAGCTCTCTCTGTTTTACCGAGTGACTAAAGATGTATGTGGTTTAGCGTTGTCGTAATGGAAGACCACTCCTTTCCTATTGATCAATTTTGGCCGAGTTTTTTTAATCGCCTGCTTCAATTGCATTAGTTATTCACAGTAGATAGTTGAATTAATGGTTTAGCCATATTCGAGCAGCTCATGTTTCACAATTCCTTTCCAATCTTACTAAACACTCAGCATCACCTTCCTTGACGTTACACTGTAAAAATTGAAGACCCAAATTGGGTTGAAAGATTTCTGGGTATAGTAATGTTCCTGAAATAGTACAGTAAGGATTCTAAAATGGTAGAGTATTGTTCCCAAAATAGATAACCCAAAATGGTTCAAAACAGAGCAGATCTTTATTAACATTAAATTAATCAAAATTTCTGAGATATAATGTATATACTATCTAAGATATTTTAATTGTTTTAATTTTATTAAAAATCAGACTTATTTAAAACGATTTTGTGCTACAAACTGAACTTTCCAAATTGGAACAATGCTGTACCCAAAAACCTTTCAACCCAATTTGGGTATTTTGTTTTTACAGTGTAATCCGCGCTTTGCCACTGTTTGTGAAGTTTCGACCACGATCTTTTTAGCACATGGTTGTCGTACGTGATTCACTTTTCATCACCCGTAATCATTTGTTTAAAAGATGGCTCGATTTCATTCCGTTTCAGTAACAATTCTCAAATGGAAACTCTGTCCATTAAATTTTTCACTGTAAGTTCATGGGGAACCCAAGTATCGAGTTTCTTTTGGTATCCAATTTTATGTAACCATTTTATGAACCATTGACATGGTTCAAAAGTGGTTTATGGTCGATGTTTAGTTCCGTAGCAATGTCGCGGGATGAAATATGTCAGTCTATCTTGTTTTTTTTTTTTTTTTTTTTTTTTTTAATTTAATCGACTTTGTCAAGGATTGGCCGGCCAGAGAAATGTTCATCTTTAGCATCGAAATTTTCGGAACGAAAACGAGCAAACCGATTCAGACTTTGGCGTTTACTTAAACACTGATCACCACAAACACCACACAATTTTCGATGAGCCCGCACTGCATTTTCCCCTTTTTGGAAGTAAAAAACTAAAATGCAACGAAAGTGATCTTCTGGAATATCTATTTTTAAAACGCAATAACTTCTGATTGATTTAACAGATAGCGCTACCTTTGTATCTAGAATTTTTTAAAGACTGTTACCTTTCAAATGCTGTATAGTATGTTTTAATGAAGTAAGTATTACTCGAGATATGCGACTTTAAAGCTATCTATTGAGAAAAAACGAAATTACTTTTTCCCCAACCCAATAAAATGAATTTTGAAACTTTAATTAAACAGATTGCTCTTTTAAATCACTTACCTTTGAAACTAACTAGATTTTTACATAATTCATGTATTGTTGAAATTAATATAGCTTTTTTTTATCTCGTAAATCGTTGCGCGCATGACATCTTGAGAATGCACGTGGATTATTAGAAAAATATTAAATTGATAATAAACACGTATATATTCTTAAAATCATGTACCCTTTGGATAAAACTATTTTAAAAAACCTTAAAATTTTACATTTTTTAATAAATGAAAACATTGCTAATGAAAAATTTTTTAAATACAAATGCTTGGTAATTGATCATATTAAACATAGATATGCGTTTATTTTCACATAAAATTTCACAAAAATTCATGAATGCTTTCTCATAATATCGTGCGCGGAATTATTTACGAAATAAAAAAAATAAGCGAAATTGATACCAGCAACACACAAATTGGAACTAATTTGTGTATAGCTGAAATTTAAGTAGCTACTTTATAAGAGTTAAATACTGTCACTTTATGAATAATAATTCGAAACACGAATATAATGGAAAGCACATTCTGTTTAAACAATAGTTGAAATTTCCATGCTTATACATAATAAGATTTGAAGATGCAAAAATTAGAATTTTTAAGGTTTTTTATTATTTTTAGCGAGTTTCAAATTTATAAGATCCCTTAATATTTTGTATTGTTTTAAAATATTTAGTATTTTAAATTGTTTTAAATAAACGGCGCTTACTTAATAACTGATTGTTTATTCTAAACATCGGCTCTTGTTTGATAATTGAATTTACAATAATCGCATTCTACTGGGAAAATGTTCTTGTTTTTACCACTGTTTTGAAAATATCTTCATTCAGCCTTTCTATAGCATATCTTAAATATAGTGACATGCGGATTCTGATGAAACGTTCTGGTAGGAACAATAAAAATTTCTCTATGTAATGCGACACCTGAATTTGCGTAAAGAAAACGAAAATTATAGAATGAAATTATTCATACATATTTATCCCTTATTAAAGCGAAAATAATTCTTAACAACAATTATACATAGTTATTTTAGAGTTATTTTGTCTATTTTGTTGTCAGCATCGATTTTGAACCCGATAATGTGAGATTATACGAATAAGACAACAATTGTGGCTATTTGATTAGTTTTTCCATATCTACTAGTTGTATTTCGTTTAATTAAAGATTCTTTTAAAGAAACCAACTAGCGTAGTTGTCAAAGGATATCGGAGGCAAAAGAAACTCAAAATTTTACATTTTACAATAAATGAAATGAGAAATTTTATAATTGCAAATACTTAATACGCAATAGATCATTTTAAATACACATAAAATTTCACAAAAATTCGTGAATGCTTTTTCACAATATTGTGCACGAAATAATTTACAAAATAAAAAATAAAAGAAAATAATATCAACAATATACAAATTATAACTAATTTGTGTACAGCTAAAATTTAAATAGTACTTGATTAAAATAAAACGCTATCACTTTATGAATAATAATCCGAATTATGTTATGTTTAAACAATAGTTGAAATTTCCATATTTATGCATAATAAGATTTTGAAGATGCACAAATTCAAAAGGTTTTTGTTGATTTTTAGCATATTTCAAAGTTATAAGATCCCTTAAGATTTTGTATTGTTTTAAAACAATTAGTATTTACAGTTATTTTATATAAACGGCACTTGCCTCGTAAATAATTGTTTATTCTAAACATCGGCGCTTGTTTGATAACTGAATTTACATTCTAGTGAGAAAATTTACTTGTTCTTACCACTATTTTGAAACTAATATTTTCATCGTGCTTTTCTATAGCTTATCTTAAATAAAATGATGATGAATTTATGATTAAAGGTTCTAGTAGGAACGATAAAAATTTCTTTATATAATGAGACCCCTGAATTTATGTAAAGATACCGAAGATTATGGAAGAAAATTATTCATACATATTTATCTCTATTCGCCAATCGCTAAAAATGATCCTTATTTTATTCAAATACATATGTAAGGGATTATAAATCAAATTATTTCCTATAATAAATTAAAAAGTTCACCAATATTTACCAGTCATTTAAGTTTTTTAAAGATTTCATGCTAACATTCTCTGTTTCTCCATCTTTTTTTTTTCAATAAAATATTTTAACGCTCATTTTTTATTATTATAATTTTAAAAATAACAATCTAGTTGTTGAATACTTTCTGCTACGATGTCTCTGCCAATACTTAATACCCTTCCAATAGTTGGCAAATTTCTGAAATATTACACTATTTTAGTTCGATATGAATTTTCCACATGGCACTAAACATAATGCAGGTATTTCTCTTTGAATGTTACTGCATCTACTGTCTTCTTTAAGAGATGTCATTGTATGAATTTATTTCATTAAAAAGTGTAGACATTTAGTTTTTGATGAGTTGGAGACAATTACGGTAAGTTTAAATAATCCACATTCATCTTGCTCATTTCACTAATTGTTTTTATACGAATTATTATCAATTACAGCCCAAAGATGTTATTTTAAAGATTTTTTTTATTTATATTTTATTCTTATTGGATTTCTGATAAATAGCGACTGACCAATCAATGAAAAATGACAATTAAAAACTACTTGTTTGTAATTTTGTCGCTGTTTAATTTAACGTATTTCATTTTTGTCCTTTACAGAACATTCATTAAAAGTTCTAGCAATCATGCTAGTTTTCTTCTAAAGCCTAAAAGAAAGGAAATATAATAAAAATATCATACCAATTACTTTTATTGATCAACTACTGGCATACTCATCCTATTTCTGAAGTTGTGATTTAGTCGATTTAACCCGAGCAATTACTTTTAATTCTATATTTTTTTATTAATTTTTTAAAGAAAAATACAAAGTTTCTCTTTGTTTCTTCGGATGGTAACTTCACTATTTTTGTTACCAAATTATATTATAGTGTCTGAAACAAACAGGGGTTGCAGGATCTCTAAAATCTTCGCACCTTTCTACCAGTATTTTAAATCAAAATCTTCATGTAAGATTCCTTAACACCTACATTGACATTTTACGATAAACATTGTCCTATTAAAATTGTGGTAGGAAAGTGCGAAAATTTTAGGGACGCTGCGACCTCTGAATAAAGTGATTATCACTCATGCCCCCGCCACAAACCATCTATAAAAATGTTGTTAGTTTCAATGCATTAGTAATATCATCTATTAATTAATTCTACAAATAAATTTTGATTAGGGAGTTGTTGAAATATAAATAGCATACTAAATTTATGTGGTTTAGTACGAACGGCCAAAGTTTAAGAGATTTTTGAATTCTTCGAAAAAATTATCTTCCAAACTAAATGTTAATTCATTCGGATCTATACTTTAGCAATGATGTGGATTTAAAATTTCTAAAGTTTAACTCAAAATAAGTTGGCAGGATGAAGTGTAATTATAAACTTGCATATTTCAAAATTCGAGGAATGTATTTCTCTTTAAAATGTATATTACGTATGTTGATTCATATTTGTTTATAAATTACTAAATAAATATATATTTTAGAGATTAATCAACGAAATATTTGTGAATTATAATCTTTGATGTTTTTAGATGAAATTGATTTGTAGAAATTTTAAATATGCTAATTTAAAATTGGAGTATGTTCCACCAAATAGGTTTTAAATTATGGCTCAAAAAAGTACTCGTTATACTTATTGCAACATAACAACAGTTACAGATAAATGTAGCATTAAGATTTTAACAATTCAATGCTTTCAAGAGCATAAACCTGCATAGTGTTTAAACGATTTAGCAGAGTCATTTTCCTTTTCTTTGAAAAGGTACATGATAATAAATCATGTTTTGTCATGGCCAAGTAGAAGTCCAGACATGAACTTTATTGAAAATTTTTGGAACGTATTACACCCAGGAAAAGGAATTCATTAAAACTAAAAAACATGTTTTGTTGAGTACATTTTGGTTGTTTTAGCGATTTTTTTTTTTTTTTTTAGTTAAAATAAAAAATCTGTTTTGTTGCTCGGAGAAAAGAATATTGTTAACACTCTTATAAAATTTTAAAAAAATTTCATCAATTTTATTCGAGTCATACTAAAGTCTTGTATATTCAATTTGTAATCCCAACAAAATTTTGTTGTTGTGCCAAAACTTAACTTGGTGTACAGTAGCCCTAAATTTCTCACGTAATTATGTTTAATTGACTTATGTAGCTATTAAGGATTAATATAATTTTTGGATACTAAAAACTTTTCAAATTGAGACAGATTAATGACGTTATTATTACGTCATTATGCATTTCGGATGAAAATTGTGGACGGAAAATTGAAAAAAAAAAAATCAACAATATATTTTTTTTGTTTATTCAAACAAAATTTCCTTTGACCCATGTTTAAACGAAACGATTTGTTGGACCAAACACACTTCTGTTGATTCAACAAAACTTTTTTCTGGGTGTAAGTCGCAATGTTTATGCTAACAGTGTTTATCTGACAGTGAACTAGAAATAAACATTATAAAATAATGGCACAGTATTTCTGAATCTGTACTTAATCGCTTGGTCACTTTTGTGAAAAAGAGAGTGCTAGAAGTTATAAGAAAATATGGAGGACCCATTTCGTATTAATTAACATATTATTTTTGTTTTTAGACAAGTGGTTTTATAATTTATTTGCAGTGTATTTTCAAATCATTGCTTATATTTTTGTGAGCATACACTGTAAAAAAAAATAATAGACGATTTTACGGAAATTGTACTGGTATCGAAACGCTAGTACAATTTACTGTTTTTACTGAAAAATTCAAATAAATTCCTGGAAAATGCTGAAAATTTTCTGTAATTTATGAAACTTTTTCCGTTAAAAAATGGGAACTGTACTGGCGTCTGGATTACCTGTACAATCTTTGTAAAATTGTCCGGTTTTTTACAATGTAGTTATTTATTGTACTCTTCAAAATTTAATTTTAACTATTTTAGGTTTGAATTCTTTTTCAGCTTTTAGAATGCATTACTTTTACGCTGATAACATGAACAATGGCTATCGAAACAGATTAGTTAGTATTTAACGTATTTTTCATTGGCTGAAAGATAACATATATTTCTTTTGCTTACTATCCAATTGATATTCATGTGACAATAGGCTAAGGAAGAATTTTTGGAAATATTTAGAAAATATCTTATTACAATAAGATTTAATTTATATTACAGCTTTCTAATATTTTTTGCGTTTTTTTACTTATGACACTTTCCTGAAACTAACTATTATTTTAAAGAATGAAATATATTTTTAAATAAAAGAATCGTAAACGGTATCCTCTTTGCGCCGCAACACAAAGAGAATTAATCAAATTGTAATTATTATTATTACTACTAAATGCCTAAGCACAAACGAAGTCATATAATAATTGCATAGACATATACTTATATTACTACATGTAAATAGTAGCAAAGGCACTTCTTAAAACAAAATACTCCATTAAAACACATGAATTATTAATAGTACACCAGATCTGAATGGGTTGATAAATATTTTATTTTGATATCGCATGTGTTTAATCTATAATTAGAACCTTTATTTACTTCATAATTTTTAAAATCAAAGTGATCTTATAACACACACTGTAAAAACATATAATGTTTTGTATACATAATCCTACGAATGTAGTAATATATATAGACATTTATCGCAAAATATATATTCATTTATCAGGTATTTGGACATAATTTGTTAGGTTCTAAAAAATTACTCTAAATTCATATACTATGGGACAGATACTGATGAATAATTTGATAATATGTTCTAAACAACCAATATACCAAAAATATACAGACAAGTGTGGGGCTTCTATTATATAAAAGCGCGTGTTTCATATTTAATTGCCTGTCAAAAATGTCATATTTAAAACTCCGGTTTCATGTAATAAATCTTTACTGCGATTAAATTTACTCCTAGATTGCGCATTTTAAATAATTGTTTTGGATAGCAAGATTATGATATATGAAGATTTATGGAGCTTATTCGATATTTTATTATTTTGTCATCATTTGTGTATTTTTTTAATTTGTTAATCTATTTAATGTTTGTCTAACTGTTCTCTTCAGAAACCTCCAAACAAATGTACTGATGGTTTGTTTTTCGTAAATTTATAATCAATTTACGAATAATAAAATAACAATACATAAAAAAGAAATCGCATCCACATTAAATGCGTTTGGCGTGGGTAAACAATTCCTGTACCACAGATCATTTTTATTATTTTTTTAATTTCCTTTTGGTTTGTTTCTGCGAATGTAAAATTAGTTATAATTAAAATATATCATACTAGCTGACCCGCCCGGCGTTGCCCGGGTCCGTATTAACAATATTAAACGAACTTGAAATTTGTATGATTTTATCATTATCTCGTTACATGCAGAAATGCATTGTCTGAAATACGTAGCCACTGACTGTGTGAAAAATCGGTTTTAAAAATAACTAATATTAAGCTCTAAAAATACTCAAAATGAGCAGTGAAAAACGCGGGAGGGAATATGTATCCAACGATTGCATGATTTTCGTGTAAAAAAGTTGATATTTACCCATAAAAATCACTGTTAAGTCACGTAACTAATTATTATTTTCACATACAAATCCCAAGTGAAATATTTTGAATTTCAAAATAATTATATCACTCTTAAACCCGACTATACCATGAATGAAATCGATACACGATGGTAGCTAAAAGGTTGGTATATAGTGTTATAATTTCAGAGCTATTTAACAAAAGTAAGTGTTATTTTTAATCAAATCTTGCGTATAGGTTCACTCTGTGTATAAATTCCTAACCTTAAACTTTTATACCGTAACCAGAACCTGTCTGTAACCTAAAAGCGACTTAACAGTACCCTACCGTAAATTAAATATAACAGAAATGTAACCTAGCCTAAATGTATTCACTTTATTGTAACATATCCTTATTCTAATCATAAAATAAATGCAATTTAACTTTAACCTAAATTTAACCTAAATAATATAATAGAAAAAAACATTTAAAAAAATTACTATTTCTTCGTAAAATATGCTTCAGCTGTAATTCGTTTCTTTCAATTCGTTTTATTAATACAAAATTCCTTCCTAGTGCTTTTATTTGAGACATTAAAATTTCAGCGATAAATGGTTTAATATTGCAAACCTTTTTTCGGTTTACTTTGCCTCCACCTATCTTTTTCTCCATGGTGTACAGCAGCTGTGATTTAAAAAAAAATCCTCATTTAAACTGACAGTTTGCCAGTCTATGAATTTTTAAGGTCTGTCCCAGCTTTTTTAATTATTTCTGCAAAAATTTTATGCAACCAATCAACCATAAGAAAATGAAATGGAAAAAAAGCGAAAAAAGGCGATTTTTTATGAGAGTGAGCTTTGGAATTTAATTAATTACTCAGTTAATAAATAGAATTTTGAAATTCTGAGCTTCAGGTGCATCAGGAGAGACATTGGGCTACTCTAAAAAAAATTTTGAGCTTCGTACGTGCTGTAGATTTTGCTAGCCATCGCAGACACACAGACACACACACACACAGACAGACAGAGCGTTTTGTTCTTTTATTAGTATAGATATTACAAATTAATAATATATGATCTACATTTAAAATGGAATAGTTTTAGTGGTATTACTTGATTATCCCGTCGATGAAAATACTACCGCCAAATTATAAGATTAAATATAAAATATGTATGTTCATAAATGTCACATTTACCTGACATTAAATATGTTACACATATTTGTTTCTTCATTAAAAAATTCATTATGAGTTTATTTGAATTTTTAATAACGTTTTATTATTTTACTTGTTCTTTCGCCAATTAAAATTGCTGCAAATTATGACTTTATATTTTTGCTTTAAAATTATATCTAATATTTACATACATTTTACGGAGTTTGAACGCATAATTCGGGAGATTTTAATTGTTTTTGCACCAGAAATTTCGTAAAGTACTAGTCGCTATATCTGAAAAAAAGATTTTTTTTCCTAAATAAATCAAATATGTCATTAACAAATTACGGTAAAAGAGGCTTGAAAGTTTTTGAACATAGTTTTTTAATAAATTTGTTTACCAAAAATACATTTTATTTAAGAATAAAAATAAAATATCCTAAAACTATATGTTTGTTTATGGTTTAATTTAAAATTCTGAATTTAAATACGTAAACTATTAGCATTCTTTTGTCAGAAGACCTAAATAAATCAAATAGTAACATTTTAATTTAATTGTAACTTAACCTTCTTAGACTAAATTAAATACAATGGGTTTAACGGACCAAATTCTATTACTTGATTCATTGTAAATCCGTGGGAATAGTTACACCTGCAGTCAATAATGTAATATTATATTACTCTAAAAGTCATGTTTATAATGCTGCAGAACTACCGTGATTAATTTCATATATCTTATAGTAGTAATAGATTAAAGTAATATTTTTATAAATAATGTATCTAACCAATGATTTGGACATGAAAAAAGGTTAAAAACCATAACTGAGAGTTGCCTGATTTAATGTCCATCACCCGTAATTTCTGTGCATACTGATTTCTTTAATTTTCCAATTGATTTCATTTAATATAGGAATGTATAATGCAATGAATAGATTTCATTCATTAGACATATATATATAAGCTTTATATTACATTATTTCATTAATATTTACTTTAATATACTTAAAAGTAGGAAATGGATGCTAACTTTTTTCTTTTGTTAATTAGCGGAACAAATTTGTATATCTAGAATAATTCTTAGGTTACTATGTTGTTTATTAAGCTATTACGCTTTCCGAAACGAGCATAATAAGCACATTTGGATTTGGAAGTCGGAATAGACCTACTTTTACGCACTTAATCATTACATTTCCATGTATCTATCTGGCTTTTAAATTCATGCAGTAATAAAAATCTACATTTATTTTATTTGGCTCCGAAAACTACCATTACAATTTTCTATGGATGCAGTAATTTCTAAATATAATAAGATATGATGAAATAAATATGCTAACACTTTTCTTTTGTTAATTAGCAGAAAAAAATATAACAAAGTAAATATGTATGCAATTAAAATTCACAACTGGTCAAGAAATGCTTATTTAAACCATTACCTTTAAAATTCACAGCTAAGATTGAGCGATGTGATAGTTATTGTTGTAAACTGCTACTAATGTGATACTATAACAATACTAAGTAAAAAAAAAATAATACATAATAATAATTGCAAATCATTTATTTCCAAAATTTGCAATAATCAGTTGAACGTAGATAAAGGAACATTCTAAAAGACATAATGAAAACAACCGGGAAAAAAATCATAATTTTAAAACCGAATAAGAAAGTTGAAAGTAAAAATTCCATCATTAGAAGCATCTGTGGAAAATCACTTCCTGCATTTTCCCATTGATTTCCGTGAAGTAAAAAAGATTTTAATTGAGCTGATTGAACTCACGTGATCTCTATATTGTAGTTTTACATTCGAAAATTTGAACTAAAAAAATTTTTTTTTTTTAATTAACTAAATAATTTAGTACTAATTATGTCTGGAGATACTTAGATTACTGTTAAATGAAAATCTTCTTATAAATATAAAAACTATGTAAAAATTTAAATTTTCTAGAAATTACAAATAAATAAATAAATTTGAATTGGTGGTAAAAAAAATTGCACTTTATATAATTAGTAAAATATGTTCGATTTATCAGCTGATTGATAAATTTTATGGAGAAAATGTATTAAATGGATCAATATTTCGTAATGAAAACTATTCGAAAATTAAGTATTAAATCTTAACCTTATGGGCTCAGATTATCTTAAAACTGGTTAAAAAAATCAATTTTCTTTTTTCAATATTCAACGAAAAACTATCTTATTTGTGAATTTCACACCTAATTTTTACACATACGGCAATTACGTCGCGTGATATTGTATATTTTGTTAATACAGTCAGCGCAATTACCTACAAAAATTAAAAATTTAAATGATTTATCTCCATGTTCATATTTACTTCACTTTCGTGTTTTAAAAATGCTAAGACTTTTGTTATATTTGAGATAGATTATTGATCTCTTTTATAAATGTTCTTTATTGTCTACGATATGGAACTGATATGGAATTGGTATGAAATTGTGTATGGACTTCAGGTATTTTAAAATTAAAAATATGTGTTAGAATTCATCGTTTTTCACTAAATGTATCAGTAAAAAAATACATACAGTGTAATATCCTATGTATCTAAACGTTCAAGCGCAGTCTTTTCTAATACATATTTGAAAATCTTTAAAAAATGGACAAAATTTTATTTTTTTAAGTAGTAAAGGTAATAAAAAATTAGCATTTTTATGAACTTTTTAAAAAACTTATTTAAATATATAGTTAAAAAACCTTTTTTTTAAATGTAGTTTTAACTGAATGTTATGCAGTGAGTTCGCCATTTGAACTTTATTTTTTGAACAAACAAAATTGTTAAAAAGTTAAACAATCCCCGTAATCTTACCAATGACCAATGCAGAGTTATTGAATACTTACGCAAGTCGCGATAATTGTGCGACTTGATTTCATGTCTGATGCGATGAATTGATTTTAGGAATCCATAGACGAATTAAAAAGAGATTTCGAAGAGTTTTTCAGACAAAGCTCTTCGCAGAACAATGGTTCACAGCAAATTGCAGAGCACTATATGGCCAAAGGTGACCGCCACTTTCAATTTTAGACATTTGGTTAAATATCTAGAAAAATACACAAGGAATTATCCTAAAACTCATGATGTGTAAGCATAAAAGTACAGGTCATATATTATCGTGACGATTTTTTCTTTTCGAAACGTCATAGGGGACCGTCAACAAATTGAAAAAGAACGAATACCTTTTGGATAACCCTGTCAAAACTAATCTAGCAAAAGCGTTAAAACTATAAATTATGATTAATCCTTTCAATCACAGGAAAATTCTGTTAGTAAAATTAGAGATTATCAATTAAAACCGGGATTTAGATACAATTTTTGAGAAATTAAGAATTCCTAAATTTAAGCTACCATTATAAAAGCAAAATTCTCTTTAAGTATTCTTGGTGCAAGGTATTATTGTTTGCAAGTTTAGAATTAAAATTAAGTATCCCGGACTGGTCACAGTGTGCCGGAGAGAGTTAAGTTGCTTATTATAATAAACTCAGTTTATCTTTGTCTGGATAGCATGTATACTCGTAGAGAAATTAAGGATTTTATAAAAACAGTCCCAAATGTTTCCAAGTTTTTTGCTTGCAATTTTCAGAGTTCTTAATATAAAATAATGTTATTTTTAGAAAATATGGTAAAAATATTGTTCACAATAACCTGTAATCAGAATTAAAAAAATAATAATAAAAATTGTTTGAGAAATGAGCATGTTTATTAAATATTTTTTCCTGCGTATGCTTGAACGCTATCAAAATATCATCTGCATATTTTGTTAGCTAAATGTTTAGAGTAATATTTAATATGTGAATTATCACTTGCTAATTAAGCATGGAACCAACATTGTGAAAAATATCCGGAGATCGAACCCGGAACTCTTGGAATAGCGCTCCAAGGGTTCTGGATTCGATCCCCGGCTTGGACATTTTTCACAGTGTTGGTTCCACGCTTAGTTAGCAAGTGATAATTCACGTGTTAAATATTCAATATTTTCAAGCGTAATTTCACAGCTGTAAAATTTTTTTAAATGTACAGAGCAATTTTTGAGAAATTATCTAAAACCTACCTTGAAAATTCTGAAAATGATCGTCAATAAAATCAGCTCAAAATCCGTTCGTCCCAAAATGAAACAAAAAATTACAGATTGTATGTAAATATAGCAGTATGTGTAATATTGTGTATCCTTTATTAACACTAATTAATAGATGTGTGGATACAGCTCCTCATCTCAAATTTCGGTGACTCTGAAGAGCTTGTCATACATTTTATTTCATGATTATAGTACATTTTCGAACTTTTCTTACAGTGTACTGCAAAAAACATCCGTTTAAACATATTTTAATTTGAAATGTACACAAAAATCTAGTGGCTTCAAATTAAAAATGCAATGTAATAAAGAATTCTATTTTATTATAAAACAACGAACGCATACCTATTATCATATCACATCCAACGTGTTTACTTACACCTTTTATATTACTCTCAACTATGTTTCTCATTTCAGTATTCCTTGACATATTGAATACTTATCGATTGGAATTTTATTTTCATTATTTACTTTTGAAAAAAAACTTTATTCTAACAAACTTCAATAATTTAATTAATTTACTAATAACTTTTCAGAAAATCGATAGCAATCAAGTTTAATCTTAATTAAATATAGTTCAAATCAAATTATTAAAAATAATAATTATATTAGATTTGAGTAATTAATTCTTCATTGCAATAACTCTACAACGTACTGACTGAAGCTAGAAGTATTATTTTTTATATTTTACTCATTCTCAGAAAGTGATTTTATATTTTATAATTTTATTTTTATATTGCATCAACGTAAGCGCTTTCCAATTCAATTATAGTTATTGCAGTATAACCATATAAGGTTAGTTCCTTGAAATATTAAGGCAAATTTAAAAGATCTACAGATTTAAAATATTAAGATACCTGAAATAAATTAAAATGACTACACATATACAGTCGAGCCTCGTTAACATGAACCTCAAGGGGAATCAAAAGTTTGTTTATGTTAACAGTAATTCATGTTATCAGTACCAAATCTTTATATTCGTCTTTATAGAGGACTGTGAAAACAATTCATGTTAAGCGTGTTAATGTTAATGAGGTTTGACTGTATATGCATTCTAAAACATTAAAAATTATCATCTGTTTTAAATATTTTAAATACGTGAATTATAAATTAAGTTTTAAGACTAGATTACAAGATTCCAACATTATATATAAATATATATATATATTTGTTGGAAACTTCTGTAACATCAGTATTATGAAGGTTATATTTGACCTCCTGTTTAAATAAAAAAAAGTCAATTCTTTTATTTTAAATTAAAATTTTTAGCATTAAACTTTATGCATTAAACTTTAGCATTAAACTTTATGCATTAATTATAATGTATAAATCCTACTTCTAAAAAAGAAAGATAGTACAGTAGAACTTTCATTAACCAAGCTTCGATTAATCGAGGTTTCTGTTAACCAATCCAATAACGAGGCCTGATTTCGGTTTCGAGTGGACATGGCCCTATTAATCATCAAATTCAATGTATAATTGGACAATTACATCCCCAAACCCCTTGAATGACAATAGTGCTAAGGGATTGCTTTTATTAATTTATTGAGTTGTTAAACATAACTTCATGTGTATTTTTTATTGTTTTAAAATATGTTCTATTGATTTTTATTATAAGAGATGTTAAATTTGCGAACACGGCGAGTTTTCATATATAATTTCTATTAGCTGAGATTTCTGATATCTTAGTTAATAGTAGTTATATTATCTTGGATATTCGACGTTTCACTGCATTTAAAAGTTCCAGTAATTCAAAACGGATCTAACTTATCGGGTAATTACCTAATCGCATGTATTAGAGGTAATTAAAATATTTTTACCCCGTGGTAATAATCGTTTTCGTCTTCTTCCATCTTGAAATCAACGGTCATTATTTTTTCTTTTTTCTTTCTATCTCTATAAGAAGAAAATACTGGATTCGCGAAAATTTTCCTGTTTGAAGTTATATGAGTCGAAAAAGATGTTTTTTTTAAAAAAAGTCTGTCTACTTGTATGTCTGTAATACACATTTTGTGGGAATTTCATATCAAGAACGAATATGAATGCCGTAGGGCAATTCAACAGAAATCTATATACGCAATTCAGTAAAATTTTAGATTCAGATAGACCCCGATATAAACTGCTGATTTTTCCTATTTAATGTAAATATTCTTTCAGGTGGTACGTTATGCGGCATTATTAATGATTATTTCAAAAGCTTCATCCCCAGAACTAATGCACGAATTTTAATTAAAACTTCCGATTCAGTTAGCTTCTGATATGCATTAATGCTGTTTAGTTTTTTAGTAAATAGCTCCACATGTGGCACTGCTATACAGATTTTTTTTACGATTTCAGCAATGGTTCTATATCAAAAATATCACACGGATTTTCATTAAACTTCAGATTGAGTTAGATCTGAAGAATACAACATAAGTTTTGGTGATTAGATATTGGTGTAAATCACCTAACCTTAGGCGCTTCTTTGCTTCATTTTTTTCAAGAAGTATGTATGAGAAAGAAGAAAGGGATTGTCGCATCAGAGTTTATTCTACTTGATGCATTTGAATTTTTTAAGCATATTTGCTTGCTCAACATTTTAACCCATACAGCCACATACATAAAATAGTTTTATGTATTAAATATTATATATATATATATGTGTGTGTGTGTACCTATGAGAGATTTTGTCTGATTGGCTGATTAATCAACGCACTGACTTACCTACTAAAACATTCGTTTTTAGTCTTTTACGCGTCACATTTTATTTCGAGAATCGATTAACGCTTTGCTCAATAATTCTAACATAAATTAACCATAATAACTTTTTTTATTACTTAGATAAACATCTGCAACAACTATTTAAATTGATTTATTATCAAGATAAAATACCATTACTTCAGTAATAAAATATAATAAATGTAAAAAAAATGTTATCGGAACTTTAAGAATACAAGACAGCATGCTTTTTAAATATTAACAGCAGGTTCAATTTTTTTGCTCCTTTAATGTAAATTACTTTGCTATACAAGATGTAAAATTTTAACGGGAATAAAAAAATCTGGAGCTTTTAAAGAAAAAACAAAACAAAAAAAACTTGTTTTCAGTTTCAAAAGTAACATTTTGAATAATAAAATCGAAATAATGAACTATCATTTTGATTTATAAATCAACAGCTCGAGTTTTTTTATTTATTTTTCGTGACATTTCACCTAATACAGAATTCTGAATTACAGTTTTGTTTATTATTACAAGATAAATGATGTTTAAAAAGTGTAAATACAAAAAAAGATAAAACGTTTCGAATAATTAAATATTACTGCTGTCTTAATAGTTTTTTTTTTCGAATTACTCTTCTGCATAAAATCGTGTAAAAGTTTTTGTACTTTTAGGACTTTCTTTATTTCAAGAAAAAGGAAAACATTCCAAAGTATTTTACCACATTCACAACGCAAATCATCGGAGGATAAAAATACATTTTTTTAAAATGCATTTCGGCACGCTCTATAGCTACTTAAAATAAACACGCGATGCAAGTCGGCAGGCAATCTTTTTTAAAAAAAATATGGATGAAACATGATTTGCAACAAAAAGCAAAGCACAACAAAACAAAAACAGAAATCGTGGAGAGTCAAATTGTTTTATAAATAAAGGTCATGAGGTTAAAATACTTGAAGTTTGACACTATGCCAAAACAATAGACAGGCATTTCATGTTTTCGTGATCAAGTCAGTGTTTTGCCGGTATGATTTAAAACTGTGTTTTCTGTATTTCTGCTATTAAAGTTTGCCGCATATGACTATTTTATTTTTTAAGTAGTTGACCATTTCTTTTGCTTTTCAGGAGGATTTATTGCTGAATGTATTTGAAAACATAACAATGCAATAAAATAACAGTACAGTAGGAATAACGTTAAACAGCAATCAAGGAGCGAAAATTCGGTTTTATAAGAATTTAATATAACGTCCGATGAGGAAAATAAGACAGCATGCTTTATTAATAGTAACAGCAAGCTCATTTGTTTGCCCATTTAATGAAAATTACTTTAATATATAGCATGTTAATTTTTAATGGGAATAAAACAATCTGGATAGTTTCCAGAAAAAAAAGAAGAAAAAGAACATTTAAAAAGTAAACATTTTGAATTAAAAAAAATTGAAATAACAATCAATACTAATAATACCATCAATTTGATTTATAAATCAACAATTCAAGTTTATTTATTTATTCATCGTGACATTTCACAGAATGCAGAATTTTTAATTACAGTTTTGTCTGAAATAATTGATTTTCAAAAAGAGTAAATATAAAAATAAATAAATACAAATTTTAGAATAATTTAATGGTGTTGTCTTGTTAATTGTTCTTGCTCGAATGCAATTATTTCGACATAAAATCTTAACAAAAGTTTTTGTCTTTTTAGGACTTTCTTTATTTCAAGAAAAAGTGAAACATTCCAAAGTAGTTTACCGCATTCACAACCCAAAACTTCTGAGGATAAAAATATTTTTTTCTCTAAATGCATTTCGGCACGCTCTATAGCTACTTAAAATAAACACGCAATGCAAGTCCATTTTTTTTTTTTTTTTTTTTTTTTTTTGAAATATGAATAAAACATAAAGAAAAAAGCAAAACAAAAACAAACAAACAAACAAAAAATAGAAATCGTGGAGAGTCAAATTGTTTTATAAATAAAGGGCATGAGGTTAAAATAACTGAAACTTGACAGTATGCCAAAACAATAGACAGACATTTCATGTTTTCGTGATCAAGTCAGTTGTTTTGCCAATACGATTTAAGACGATGTTTTCTACATTCCTGCTAATAAATTTTGCCGCGTATCTTTATTTTATTTTTTAAGTAGTTCATACATAAGTGACCCTTTCTTTTGCTTTTCCGGAGGATTTATTGCTGAATACATTTGAAAATACAACAATAGAATAAAATAATAGTACAGTAGGAATTACATTAAAGAACAAGGAGGGAAGCAAAAATTCTGTTTTTTGAAAATTTAGTGTTGCCTCCGATGAGGAAAAGAAAAAATATATAATAGTTATTTCGAGGTGGAACAAGTCGAATTTTGGCGAAAGAAAATGCCTAAGAAGGAACAGTTTCGTTGAATTATAATATATCTGTAAGATTAATTATAAAAATAAAATCCAGCATGCCTTATAAATATAAACAGCAGGTTCAATAATTATGCTCATTTCTTGAAAATTACTTTAATATACAAGATGTTAAACTTTAATAAGAATGAAATAATCTGGAGCTTTTCCAGAAAAATACTTGCTTTCAGTTTTAAAAGTAAGCATGTTGAATAATAAAATCGAAATAATGAACAATCATTTTTCTTTTATAATTTAAAATCAACGGCTCAAGTTTATTTATTTATCGTGACATTTCACGTAATACAGAATTTTGAATTACTTTTTTGGTTATTATTACAAAATAAATGATTTAAAAAAATAAATACAAAAAAGAAAACTCGATTAATTTAATGGCACCGTATTCTTAATAGTTTTTTTTTTTTTTTTCAAATCGATTTTCGGAATAAATTCTTGCTAAAACTTTTTGTTTTTTTAGACTTTTTTTATTAAAAAAATTAAAAAAGTAAAAACATTTCAAAGTAGTTTACGACATTCACAAATCTTCGGAAAAAATACAAATATATATTTTTTTCTAAATACATTTCGGCACGCTCTATATCTACTTAAAATAAACACGCGATGGAAGTTGTCGGCAGTCTGCTATAAAAATATATGGATAAAACATTTAAAAAAAAAAAACAGAAATCGTACAATTTTTTTGCTTTTACGATGTATTAATTGCTGAATATATTTGAAAATATAACAATAGAGTAAAATAATAGTACAGTAGGAATTACATTAAAGTGCAAAGAAAAAAGCCAAAAAAGAAATTAAGAATAGTGTTGCTCCTGATGAGGAAAAAGAAATTTTATTGTTATTTCGAGGTTCAACACGTCGAATTTCGACGAAAGAAAATGTTTAAGAAGCAACTGTTTCATTGATTAATAATAAATCTATAAAATTAATTTTAAATATCAGTGCATGTTATATTATTTAATCTAACTAGCTAAAAAAACATTATTTTAGTGTAAAAGTCACTGCTCCTCTTCACAGACATTCTAAATTTTTGTAGGATTTTTATCAGTGTATTATTTCAATTGCGTTATTTTCAAATGGGAAGCTTTTCTATTTTAAATAATAAAATCGAAAAAATGAACGATCATTATGCTTTATAAATCAACAGCTCAATTTTATTTATTTATTTAACGTGACATTTTATCTAATTCAGAATTTTTAACAACAGTTTTGTTTAACATTGCAAAACAAATGATTTTTTTAAAAAGTAAATAAAAAAAAACGATTAACTTAATAATGTTGTCGTCTTAATAGTTTTTTTTTTCGAATCCATTTTTGGCATAAAATCTCAGTAGAACTTTCAGTCATTTTAGAACTTTATTTATTTATAAAAAAGTAAAACACTGCAAAGTAATTTACCAAATTCAGAACACAAACCTTCGGAGGGTAAAAATATTTTTTTAATGCATTTCGGCACTCTCTATAACTACTTAAAATAAACACGACAATAAAAATCGGCTAGTAATCTTTTTTTTTTTTTTTTTTTTTTTTTTTTTTTTTTTTTTTTTTTAATATGGATGGAATTTAAAGAAAAAAACAAAACAACACAAAAAACAGACACCGTGGAGAGACAAATTGTTTTCTAAATAAAGGGCATGAGGTTAAAATACCTGAAACTTGACAGCATGCCAAAACAATAGACAGGCATTTCATGTTTTCGTGATCAAGTCAGTGTTTTGCCGATATGATTCAAAAAGATGTTTTCTACATTTCTGCTATTAGTTTGCGGTTTATCTTTATTTTATTTTTTAAGTAGTTCATACATAAGTGACCATTTTTTTTTCAGGAAATTTTATTGTTGAATATATATGAAAATACAATTATGGAACAGATAATAGTACAGTAGAAATTTTATGATAGATGACGCAAAAATTCTGCTTTTTAAGAATTTAGTGTCGTCTCCGAAGAGGAAAAGAAAATAAATATAGTTATTTTGAAATGAAACACGTCGAATTTCGACGAAAATAAATGCCTAAGAAGGAATTGTTTCGTGGATTCATAATAAGTCTATAAAATCAATCATAAAAGTAAAAGCCAGCATGCTTTATAAATATTAACAGCAGGTGCAGTATCTTTCCTCATTAATGTAAATTTCCTTAGTATAAAAAATGTTAAACTTTAGTGGGAATAAAATCATATCGAGCTTTTCCAGAAAAACACTTGCTTTCAGTTTCGAAAGTAACCATTTTGAATAATAAAATCGAAAAAATAAACCATCATTTTGGATTATAATTTTAAATTAACGACTCAAGTTTTTTATATATCGTAACATTTTACTTAATGCAGAATTTTGAATTACAGTTTTGTTTATTATAAAAAATAATTCATTTTTAAAAAGAGTAAATACTAAAAAGAAAAAAAATCGGTTTTACTGGTACCGTCCTCTTAATATCTTTTTTTTTCAAATCCATTTTCGGCATAAAATCTTAGTAAAAAATTTGTCCTATTTGGATTTTCTTTATTTAAAAGAAAAAGCAAAACATTCAGAAGTAGTTTACCATATTCACAGCACAAATTTTCGGAGGATAAAAATATTTTTTTTTTTTTCTGTATGAATTTCGGCACGCTCTATAACTACTTAAAATAAACAGGCGATGCAAGTCGGTCGGCATTTTTTTAGAAACATGGATGAAACATAAAGAAAAAAAAAAAGCAATACAAAAACAAAACAGAAATAAAGAATACTGCACAGTTAAACTGATGGCATTGAGCTCACAGGCTACAAATACTAATTGTACATTAAAGCCTTATATTTTCAAGGGTTAATTCCATTCGAAAAAAAAAATTAAGAAGGGGAAACAGCTCTCCCATTTCCTCTTTTTTCATACTTAATCATTGAACCTCCTATACTATCAAAGACATGCTGTATCATATAAAAAATATTTATCCAAAATTCAGAGCAAATGAGATAATTCTTAATAAAAACCCATTTAACATTTATATAATTTAAAAGGAGTTATCCCCCTCTTTTATACTTAACCATTAAACTTCCAAAACTATTCAGATTTGAACGAAATCTGAAAATTCTGCTTGAAAAACCCATTTATATAAATTAAGGGGGGGGGATTAGAACCCTTGTTCCCCCTATTTATACTTATTCAATGAACACTTAATAACAGTCACGGAATTGCCTCATCAGAATGATCCTAATCAAAATTTTGAACGAAAACTTAATTCTGCATGAAAATTCCATTTATATCAACTAAGGGGAGGGGCATGAGCCCCCCGTTCCCCCTCTTATACATATCGAATGAACTCCAAAAACTAATCAGGGAAGCGCCTTGTCAGGATATACCTACATACAAAATTTCAAGTGGATCGGATATTTTTATCACGAGTTATCGCGTTACGCACGAACATACAGAACGGACGGGCACATAAGCTCTCAGGCTATGATAGCCTGTGAGCTAAAAACTATTAAACACGCAAGGCAAGTTGGTCGACAATCTTTTTTTTAAATATGCAAGAAACATAAAAAAAGCAAAACATATATAAAACAAAATAAAAAAACAGAAATCGTGGAGAGTCAAATTGTTTTCTAAATAAAGGGCATGAGGTTAAAATACCTGAAACTTGACAGCATGCCAAAACAATAGACAGTCATTTCATGTTTTCGTGATCAAGTCAGTGTTTTGCCGATATGATTCAAAAAGATGTTTTCTACATTTCTGCTATTAGTTTGCGGTTTATCTTTATTTTATTTTTTAAGTAGTTCATACATAAGTGACCATTTTTTTTTCAGGAAGTTTTATTGTTGAATATATATGAAAATACAATTATGGAACAGATAATAGTACAGTAGAAATTTTATGATAGATGACGCAAAAATTCTGCTTTTTAAGAATTTAGTGTCGTCTCCGAAGAGGAAAAGAAAATAAATATAGTTATTTTGAAATGAAACACGTCGAATTTCGACGAAAATAAATGCCTAAGAAGGAATTGTTTCGTGGATTCATAATAAGTCTATAAAATCAATCATAAAAGTAAAAGCCAGCATGCTTTATAAATATTAACAGCAAGTGCAGTATCTTTCCTCATTAATGTAAATTTCCTTAGTATAAAAAATGTTAAACTTTAGTGGAAATAAAATCATATCGAGCTTTTCCAGAAAAACACTTGCTTTCAGTTTCGAAAGTAACCATTTTGAATAATAAAATCGAAAAAATAAACCAACATTTTGGATTATAATTTTAAATTAACGACTCAAGTTTTTTATATATCGTAACATTTCACTTAATGCAGAATTTTGAATTACAGTTTTGTTTATTATAAAAAATAATTCATTTTTAAAAAGAGTAAATACTAAAAAGAAAAAAAATCGGTTTTATTGGTACCGTCCTCTTAATATCTTTTTTTTTTTTTTCAAATCCATTTTCGGCATAAAATCTTAGTAAAAAATTTGTCCTATTTGGATTTTCTTTATTTAAAAGAAAAAGCAAAACATTCAGAAGTAGTTTACCATATTCACAGCACAAATCTTCGGGGGATAAAAATATGTTTTTTTTCTGTATGCATTTCGGCACGCTCTATAACTACTTAAAATAAACAGGCGATGCAAGTCGGTCGGCATTTTTTTAGAAACATGGATGAAACATAACGAAAAAAAAAGCAATACAAAAATAAAACAGAAAAGTCTATTAAACACGCGAGGCAAGTCGGTCGACAATCTTTTTTTTTTTTTTTTTTTTTTTTAAATATGCAAGAAAAATAAAAAAAAAAGCAAAACATATATAAAACAAGATAAAAAAAACAGAAATCGTTTCGAGTCAAATTGTCTTATAAATAAAGGGAATGAGGTTAAAATACCTAACTTGACAGCATGCCAAAACAATAGACAGGCATTTCATGTTTTCGTGATCAAGTCAGTGTTCTGCTGATATGATTAAAAACGATGTTTTCTACATTCCTGCTATTAAATTCTGCCGCTTACCTTTATTTTATTTTTTAAATAGTTCGTACATAAGTGACCATTTCTTTTGCTTTTCAAGAGGATTTATTGCTGAATATATTTAAAAATATAGTTATAGAACAAAATAATAGTACAGTACAAATTACAGTAAAGTGCAAACAGGAAACAAAAATTTGGTTTTTTGAAGAATTTAGTGTAACCTCCGATGAGAAAAATAGGACAGAATACTTTATTAATAGCAAAAGTAAGTTCAACATTTTGCTCATTTAATGTAAATTACTTTACTATACAAGATGTTAAATTTTAATGGGAATAAAACAATATGAACCTTTAATATACATATATATGCTTTCAGTTTAACCATTTTGAATAACAAAATCGAAATAATGAACTATCCTTTTGGTTTATAAATCAACAGCTCAAATTTATTTATTGATTGATTGAAACATTTCACATAACGCAGAATTTTGAATTATAGTTTTGTTTATGATTACAAAATAATTGATTTTTAAAAAGAGTAAATACTAAAAAAAAGTTATAAATTTTCAATTAATTTAATAGCATTCTCATCTCAATAGAATTTTTTTAATCCATTTTCGGTATAACTTCTCAGTAAAAGTTTTTGTCTGTTTAGGATTTTCTTTATTTAAAGAAAATGTAAAACGTTCCAAAGTAGTTTATCACATTCACAATACAAATCTTCGACGATAAAAATATTTTTTCTAAATGCATTTCGGCACGCTCGATAGCTACTTAAAATAGACACGCGATGGAAGTCGGCCGGATATTTTTTTTTTAATATGGAAGAAACATAAAAAATCAAAACAAAAAACAGAAATCATAAAGAGTCAAATTATTTTATATGTTACTTAATTGTTTCAACGGTTCTTTTTTTTTAAACTTCGGATTTTCATCAAATTTCAAATTGAGTTAGATTTCGCAAAAAGCTGTTGCAATTAGATATTTGTGTAAATAACCTAACCGTAGACTCTCCTTAATTTAATTTTTTCAGGAAGTATTAACATGTATGAGACAGAAGAAAGTTTTTGAATTGCCACATCCAAATAGTTTATTCTCTTGACACATTTGAATTTTTTAAGCTTCTTCTCTGGCTCAACTTTTCATTCCATACATTTACATACATTAAACACTCTTATATATTCAATATTATGTATACTTATAAGAGAGTTTATCTAATTGACTGATTAATCAACGCAATGACTTAATTATAGAACTTTTTATTTTTAATCTTTTACACATCATATTTTAGTTGAAAAATTAATGAACTTTTTGTTCGATAATTCTCACATAAATCAACCACGTGAACAGTTTTTTTATTGCTTAGATAAGCAGCTGCAACAATTATTTAAATTGATTTTGTTATCTAGACAAAATACCATTATTTCTATAACAAAATATAATGGTTGTAAAGAATTGGGAAACTTAAAAAATACAAGCCAACAAGCTGTACGAATTTTAACCGCAGGTTAAAATTTTTTGCTCATGAAATGTAAATTACTTTGCTATACAAAATGTTAAATTTTAAAGGGAATAAAATAATCTGGATCTTTTCCAGAAGGAAACAGCTTGCTTTCAGTTTAAAAAATAACTATTTTATATAATAAAAACAAAGAAATGAACTATCACTAAGGTTCATAAATCACCAGCTCAAGTTCATTTATTTAATATTTATCGTTACATTCCACCTAATTTGAAATACAGTTTTGTTACAAAAAAGAAAAAAAAATTACAAATGTTCGATTAATTTAATGGTGTTGTCTTCTTAATAGTTTTTGTTCGAATACAATTATTTCAGCCAAAAAATCGTAGCAAAATTTTTAGCCCATTTTGGACATTATTATTTAAAAGATTAGCAAAACATTCCAAAGTAGTTTACCACATTCACAGCACAAATCTTCAGAGAATAGAAAATATTTCTTTTTCTAAATGCATTTCAGCACGCTCTATAGCTACTTAAAATAAACACGTCATGGAAGTCGACCGGCAATCTTTTTTTTTTTAAATATGGATGAGACATAAAGAAAAAACAAACCAATAAAAAAACAGAAATCGTGGAGAGTCAAATTGTTTTATAAATAAAGGGCATGAGGTTAAAATGTATGAAACGTGACAGCATGCCAAAACAATAGTTTCATGTTTTCGTGATCAAGTCAGTAGTTTTGCCGATATGATTGAAAAGGATGTTTTCTACATTCCTGCTATTAAAGTTTTCCGGTTATCTGGCCGCTTATTTTTCTACTTCTTCTTTTTTAGGTAATTTATGCATAAATTACCATTTATTTTGCTTTTCCGGAAGTTTTATTGCTGAATATATTTGAAAATACAACAATAGAATAAAATAATAGTACAGTACTAATTACATAAAAGAGATAGCACTAAGCAAAAATTCATCTTTTTAAGAATTTAGTGTAACCTCCAATTAGGAAAAGAAAAAAAACTTTTATTTTAAGATTAAATGTATCGAATTTTGATGAAAGAAAATTTTTAGGAAAGAACTTTTTCATTGATTAATAATAAATCTATAAAATTATCTATAAAATTAAATGCATCTTACATTATTTAGTCTAACTCTCAAGCATATATTAGTTTAACTTATTATATTGTAAATGACTCATAAAGACATTCTAAATTTCTGTAAAATTTTTATCTGTCTGTAATTTCAATTGTGAAGCATTGCTATCTTTCAAGAATTTCAAAAGCTTGGAATGATAATGATGCACTTCTACAAAACATACTTCGGTTTTAAGACTTAAAAAACACGCTTTTTTACTGTATTAAGTAATGTTATTTGCTCAAGAATTCCACATTAAAGATCCAGTATGAAACAAGACCTACAGAAAAATGACGTCGTTATCGTAGAAAATTCATAAATTCAGAAAAAAAGCAATGTCGAAAACTCGTCAAAAATCTTCAATCAAATGATTCATATGCCTTCATTCGTTTGTAACATTAATAGGGAAATTTAAAAATTAAATGTAGTTTACAGCAATTTCATCTTTTATTAGAAATTTTTCATTTTTTTTTTCAAAATAGCACATATTTAAGTTACTATTTTTTGAGTTCTTAATGAGGGAATGGCAACAGAAAGATACAGTTATCTAATGCTGCAAATATGCAGTAAAGACACAGAGTACTTGAGTTGCCGTCATTATAAAAATGGAAATAAAAATTACAAAAAAAAAAAAAAAAAAAAAAAAAAAAAACTCTTAAACAAATTGCGATGTAATTTTCAAAACATTGCAGTTAAAAGTACATTTTTCCTTTTATGTGTAAAAATTGAAAATATACTATTCTTAGAAGTAAAAAAAATGCGGTAGAAATTATCAGCATTTAACCGTACAGTGTGACATCTGCTTTGTTTTACGGCTTTCTTATGAACACTGTAAAAAGAAAAAAAAAATTGTAATCCTACAGACGTAAAGTTACCGAAATCTGTATGATTTCTAATATTTCATCTGTACATTGTACAAGAAAAGTTGTAAATCCACAAAATTAATTTTTGTAAAGTTACAGAAATCTGTAACTTTACAAACGAAACTACTAAAATTACAGTTATTTTACTAAAATTTTACCCGTTATTCCCGTTTCCCGTTAAAATTTTACCCGTTAAATTCGCCGTTACATAAAAAATTCTAGGAATCCGAGTTTCCTAAATAATTCTTAGTAACCTTACAGATTTTTCTGTTTTCAGTGCAAATCTTTATCTGTTACATTAATTTTTGCTGTTGCCTTTACACAAAAAGTTCTAGGAATACCAATTTCCTAGAAAACATTTAGTAACTTTACAGATTTTTTTCTTATATAATGTAACAAAATTTTATTTTCTAGGGAGGGCATTTTAATTGCTGCACGAAAGAAATAGCACTTCAGAAACTAATAAATAAGAATGAAACATATTAAAATATTGCTCTATTGAACAAATTAATGATAAATAAAAAAAAAAAAAATGTATATTAAAAGAATTAAAACGCAGTCTGGCGCAGTATGAATGCAGGTGTTAGGCAAATATACATATATAGGTATATATGCGAAAAAAAATAGAAATCGCGGAGAGTCCAATTGTTTTATAAATATACAGCACGTGGTTAAAATGTCTGAAACTTTTAGCATTTCTATATTAAATAAGTTACTAATGCTGCTACTGCTGTTATTATTGAAACCACCATATCATTTTCACTTACAGAGGATTAAAAAAAATTTCGTGTAAAAAATGTAAAAAGTTATATATTTATTGTGATAGAAATAACTAAACTTGCCAAACTAAAAGGTTTTTTAATCTACAAATGTATTTAAGAACTACTTCAATTTTAAATCTGTCAATTTAATTCAGATGAATGGATTTTAAAGAAAGAAATATCACTTACCATAGTAATTTAATGAACTTTTGAGTCGCATACTTGAATAAATTGCAATGTATAATGTATAGTTTTCAATAATATTTTGAATTTGACATTTTTGTAGACGGAAAATCCATTTTTTTTTTACTTCATATTTCAGTTTTCGAATAGAGAATAAATTCAACTTTTCCAAATAGCAACTTTTAATTACGGTTTTATTAATTTATTTTCGCCAGAATAATAAATTTATCCAACAATGTGCTTTCAATTATACATATTATAAGAGTAATATTTTTTTTATTTGGGAGAAAATGCGTTTAGGTCGTAATTTTAAACCATCTCGCCGTAATTGTAATTTTTCTTTCAATTTATCTGAATGATATCCCAGCCAACACAATTCATCAGATAATCACTAATAATTACGCCTGGTCTGCTAAGTATATAGCTCAATAAAATAAGCCACAATTAAAAGAAGTAAACGATGCATATTTAATTACACTTTTATTTTTTAATAATCATATTTTTTAATAATCATAATAATTTCCAGCTAATTTAATCATACATTGTAATATATATATCTGTAAAGTTACTAAACTTTTTCTAAGAAGCTGGGATTCCAAGTACTTTTTCTGTAACGGTAACCGCAAAAATTCATGTAACAGAATCGATTACATGAACTTTTGTATTTATCATTACATGAAAAGTTTTAGAAATCCCAGTTTTCTGAAAGAAAGTTTTTCTAAATTTTCTGATTTTTTTTTCATTGTACTGATTAGTTAAAATATAAGTAGGATTTTTTTTCCAGCTGAGTTCAAATGCATCGTAGACTGGAGAAGTAACAGAACCTCCGGTTTTAACTGTTTAATATTCTTGCAATTGAGCTTTGTGTACGACACAACCAGTCCTTATATTTAACTTATAGTTAATATCATTTAAACTGTAAAAAAAAATCTGTAAAACTAGTGTAAAATCTGTTTTTGAACGTTTTATAAGAAACTGGGACTTCTAGAAAATTTTATGCAACGGCAACAGCAAAAATTCATGCAACTGATACAGATTTGAGCTAAAAATTAAAAAATCTGTAAGGTTACTAAGATTTTTTTAAGAAACTTCGATTCCAAGATTTTTTCATGTAGCTGCAACCCAGGTTACACATAAAATTTTAGTAAGATAACTGTAATTTTAGTAGACTCGTTGGTAAAGTTACAGATTTCTGTAACTTTACAAAAATTAGTTTTGTAGATTTACATTTTTTTTCTTGCACAATGTACAGATAAAATGTAGTAACCATACAGATTTCGGCATCTTTTCATCTGTAAAATTACATTTTTTTTTTTTTTTTACAGTGTATAGGTAATTTATTACTTCAGTGTAAAATATCAATATTTATTCAAACATGTGTTAAAGAATCAATTCCGCAGGACGTAATTTAAATACATATTAAACATTTTATCTGGTTAAATTTTAAGGTGTAAAAAAAAAAAATGTAATTTCTGTTATAATTATATATTTTTATAAAATGTAGCTAGGTCGTTATGCGAAAAATTAAAAATGTGGTTAGAATTCTTGAGACACTGGTAAATGTGTCCACTTCGCGTAATCGTTTGTAAAATACTTTAAAATCATGCACGAAAATACAATGTGTCTCAAAGTCATGGTGCATTTTCGACCGGTCTAAGAAATCAATGAATCAAGATGGAAATTTAAAATCTACATGTAATAAAAGAAGAAATCTTCTAAGTTTCACAACTGTTTGGTGCAGTTCAATAGGGCCTCCATCTGAAATAGAAAATCACAGTCATTATTTTCTCTGTTACACTAGACGTCCTTAAATGTGTGCAGGAAGAACTTTAAAATCATTTAGATGTGCGTAGGGCACCAAATGGAGACCACATCGAATTGCACGGAACAGATAGGAAACTTTGAGAGCTTTGGTATTTATTTGGTAGAGATTCCACGTTTTCATCTTGTTTCTTTTATTTCCTGTGAACGATAAAAGAGCCTCATGAATATGGACAAGCTGTTAACATACAGAATACATATTTTATTTTCTGTATGCTTGAAAGGATTTATGTTTCATTTTAAACATACGTGTCTTTCAACGACTGTTTTTTGCACTATTAATAGCTTCACTTCTTGGTTTATCTATGATAATTAAAACAGTTTAGTGCATTAATGTCAACATTTAACGAAAATAAAAATAAAAAGTTCGCCTAATTTTTATTGTAATACATTGTACTTTTATGGATGAAATTGCTGATAAACTTTTATATGTGTTATAGTCAGCAATTGAAGCATTTCATTTTTCTATGTTAAGGGTACATGAATATGTTTTAAAAATCTGCATAGGTGAATAATATGTACTGCTAGTAATAATATTTATCACACAAACAAACAGTATTAATCACACGAATAAATCATACGCATGTTAAATTGGCTTATTAAAAAAAAATAGTACCTTTTATCGTTGCCGCAAATTCACAAATTTGAAATATGAACAAAAAAAATTACCTTTTTTATAATCGAATTATCTATTTTTTAAAATGATGTTTATAATAAATCAGAATTTTTAATTTATAATTTACTGTAAAATCAAACATACGCATAATTTTTTTGTTATGAATACATGACCATACAAATTAAATTTATATATTAATGAACAAAATTAAACTTATATATTAATAAACAAAATTAAATTTATATATTAATAAACAAAACTTTTTTTCTTTCTAGATTTAGTGTTTTGCTTTTCATGTGCGAAAAACGGTTATACTGCTAGTAACATTTAAATGAAAATAATATTTATCATACGATTTTTAAATTGTCTCATTAAAAAACAATAGTGTCTTATAGCGTTGACACGGATTGACAGATTTGAAAGATGAACAATAAAAAATAGGTTGTTATTATTTACTTATCCAATTATCTATCTTTTAAAATGATGCTTATAATAAAAACGCAAGTTTAATTTATGGTTTACCATGTAATATCGAACTTATGCATAATGTTTTTAATGCTATGAATACATAACTATAGAAATTAAAATTATACATTAATAAACAAAACTTTCTTCTTTCTAAATTTATTGTTTCATTCTTCATGTGCGAAGATGGATGTACAGTTAGTAAGAGTTTCAAAAAATAGTATTTATCACACGAAGAAATCATACGCATGATAAATTGCCTTTTTAAAAAAACAATAGAACCTTTTATACAGTGTAAAATATTTCACCCTTTTGCTGCATCGTCGCTCCCCCGCTTTTATAGAATATCTCTCTTTTGACCCATCTTTTGTTCCATGATAGGCTGAAGTAATCGTTTTCTATAAAAGCGGTGGAGTGATGATGCAGCAAAAGGTTAAAATTCTTTATAGTATTGACAAAAATTGACATATTCGAAAATGAACAAAGAAAATTCTTTCTTTCTTTCTTTCTTAATCTAATTATCTATTTTTTAAATAATCCTTACAGTAAATCAGCAAGTTTAATTTAAAATTTTCTGTAAAATCAAACTTACACATAATGCTTTTAATTATGAATATATAACTATACAACTTAAATTTATATAGTATTAATAAACAAAACTTGCTTCTATCTAAATTTATCGTTTAACTCGTCATGCGCAAACGATGAATATACTGTTAATAAGAGTTAAAAGAAAATAGTAATTCGTGTGAAAAGCATTTATCTCACGAAGGAATCAAAGTTTGTTAAATTGTCTTATTTAAAAACAATAGTATCTTTTATCGTTTATGCAAATTGACCAATTTAAAAGATGAATGAAAAAATACCTTGTTATTACAGATATATAATTACACACATGTTATTGCGCATATATACTTTTACTTTATTTAATTTGTTATTATTTTTTATCCAATAATTTTCTTTTTCTAATGATGCTTATAATATATACGCAAGTTTAATTTATAATTTACTATGTAAAATCAAACGTATGCATAATGTCGTTTGTTTTGCATTACAAATATAAGTATTTAATATAAATATTAATAAGCTAAATTTGCTTCTTTCTAGATTTTGTATTTCATTATTCAATTGCGAACGGCGGATATGCTGTAAGTAAGATTTAAAAGAAATTAGTATTTATTAAACAAAGAAATCATGCGCATGTTAAATAGTCACATTAAAAAAACAATAATATATTTTATCGTTGACACAAATTGAGAAATTTAAAAGATCAACAAAAAAATATTAAAAAAATTATTTAATTATCTATTTTTAAACAATGATTATTAATAAATCAGAAAGAGTAATTTATAAACTACTGTAATACTATGTGCATAAAGTTATATTGTTATCAAATACTATATGCATAATGTTTTTGTGAATACTTAACTGTACAAAGTATACTTATATATTTATAAACAAAACTTAATTCTGTTTAGTTGCAGCATTTTACTAGCATTTCTGAAATTTTATATATCATGTATGCATATGCACTTTTTTCACCCCCCCCTTAAAAATTATAAAACATTATATTTAATATTTAGTTACTAATAATGCATTTATATGTATAGAAATACTTCAAATGCTTTACATTGATAAAAGATAACGGTGCATGCGTTGGAACGTCCCGATAAAAAGTTTTAGCAAACATTTATGAGAATATCATTTTAATTAAATAAAATAATAACATTAGAAAACATCTTAGACTTACCATTTGACGTTTGGGGGAAAAATGTAGCACCAACTTTCTGTAATTTAATATAATAGCTATGTATATTCTCTAATATACAACCAGTAGGTTTTAAAAATAAAGTAAGGTCTTAAGCATTTTTGAGAGAAAAGTACCTTTTAATATACTTTCACAATTGGACTGAAAATTGCTTTATTTATACGGAAATGAAGCAATAATTTTTGCATATGAATCCACAATTACAAAAATCAACATTTGATATTCAAATATTCTATATTATTATATTTCATTTTGCCATTATATTTTTAAATAACTTTCGCTTCAAGTTTTCTTTAGTAACGTTTTATCAGCAAATAAAAACAAATTTCAGACCATGTTTTTCACATTTGTAAACTTTCCACTAAAATAGCATTTTTTCGAAATAGTTTCAGAACAATTATGAAAATCATTTATTAAATGAGAAACAAATAACTATTTTATAGTTACTTCTATTAAAATTTATTAAAGTGTAAAAACAAGGTAATTCAGCATATTACAAGGCTCTTCTTTTCTGTTGACACATATTTATGAGAATTTTTTAAAATAAAATTATCGAAATTCAACCATCAAATTACATGCAGATGATTATTATGCAATATCTTCCATTTAAAAGCTAAATTTTTAGAAGATCATGTTATTGCCAGGTAAACATACAATTTTTTTAAAGTCTTCTTTTATGTATTTTTAATGTTTACGAAAAATCACATCTATATAAAATACTTTCGTTAAAACTAAAGTTGGGGAAAACATGCATCTGTTTACGAACAGTTGACTCGGCAGTTACTTTCCAATTCAAAAGTTTTCTTTAAAACTATCTTACACGACAATTAAACATATTTCATTTCAAGTCTCTCATTATGCATTTTTAATATTGCCATTAAAATAACATCTATGCAAAGTATTTCCAAGAAAAAAATAAATGCATAAAACAAATTAAAAAAGTGGTGAAGATGACTTTCGTACTATAATATAGATATATTTTCAATTTAACTTTGAAGAATGCAAATTGTAGTTAAATATAATAAATTGTTCTTTTTTTACATTTGCCTTTGTTCACTTGATAAAATACTAAGAAATTCTTAGCAGAAGTATTGTCATGCGACACGAGGAGATAAGGTGGAACAGCGCGTATCTTTCCTAAACTGTGCCGAAACTCTAATTTGAAACAACTGAAGTCACCATCCCGCGACTCAATTTGCCCTCCTTCGCTCTTCTTCTCGACACTCTCCCACTTTTCTGAGTCGGTCGGTGTACAGCGCCGCCTGCCGAAAGGCGAAATGAAAGAGAAACTGATGCTGAAACCTACGGAGCATTTGACGGAGGAATTCGGGAATTGAATGTGAAGTTTAGACATTTTTTAAGTCTTTCATTTCTTTAGCAGTTTCATATCTGTAGATAATGTGTATGTGACGTCACGTACCCGAAAAAGGATGTACTTCCCAACTTGTGGTCCGCAAAAATAATAATTATTGGAAAGTCAGTAATTTATAACGTATTATTTCCTGCGTATAATACAATAAACTGAAATTTATTATATCGACGTGAAAATTACATTTAGTTTAGAATTTTCTAATGCAGTTTAATTCGAATTTTTGGCAACAGCAAGTTGGGCTGTCCCGAAAAAAGCCAGTTTGTTTACAAACATGCACATTATAGTTTAGACTCTAGTTTCATATCTAAATTATAACGCAAAAACATATCCGTGAGTATCCCTGGCCTCATAAGATAGCAACAGCTGGCCAATAAATTTCGCTTTTACCGTATTTTTTTTATTTATAATTATTATTATTTTTAAAATATACCTTATATAATATTTATACCATCGAATCGGAAAAAAACTCTTCCAAATTAAATTTGTTTAGTAATTTTAAATTAATTGTACCTAAATAAAATTTTTAAAAATATTTTTGAAAAATGATTTTTAAAAAAATATCCCGCGTATAGCCCGATTACAAAAATTCAAGCCGTTCGCACATACAACAACATAAATACGCTAGCTTTTGTTTTAAGCTAATATTTTAAAAAAAGTTAAAATTTTATAAATCGTTAAATAAAATAATACTACCTTGCACCTGAAAAAGAAAAAAAATAAAGAATGTATATAATAATAATAAATATAAATCATATGATTGATACATAATTTTACACTTCTTTATGCCTATCGTGGAGGGGTGGGACCAGCGCCTTATCTGTTATTTTGTTGTGAGTCGATGCAAATTTTTTGGGATAAAATGCCATTTTTTTCCGTTGTGTCAAAATGCCGGTTATTTTCTATTGCGGTAAAATACCTAGTTCTTTCTTCGTTGTTTTAAATTACCCTTGTGTATTTCTAAGGTATGAATGATTTCAATCAGATTATTTAAATAAGTGATTAAAGAGTAATTTTAATCAACTGATTTTTAAAAAATCATTCATTAAAATAATAAATTTCCTAAACGTTTAAAAGTTTTAAAGTAATATTATAATAAATAAAAAAATATATTGCCCAGTTAAGCTGATGGCATTGAGCTCACAGGCTACGCATATTAATTGCACACTACAGCCTTATATTTTCAAGGGTTAATTCCGTTCGAAAAAAATAAGGACGGGGGGGGGGACAGCTCTCCCTTCCCCTTTATATACTTAATCTTTGAACCCTCTAAACTGATCAGAGACATGCTTTATCATATAAAAAATCCATATCCAAAATTCAGAGCAAAGCGGAAAATTCTTAATAAAAACACATTTGTATAATTTAAGAGGAGTTATCTCCCTCTTTTATATACATAACCATTAAACTTCCAAAACTATTCAGAGATTTGAACAAAATCTGACAATTCTGCATGAAAAACCCATTTATATAAATTAAGGGGAGGGGCATTAGAACCCCCATTTCTCCTGTTTATATTTATCCAATGAACACCTAATACCAATCACGGAAGCACTTCATCAGAATGATCCCATGTGTAAATTTTGAACAAAAACTAATATTTCTGCATGAAAAACCCATTTATATCAATTAAGGGGAGGGCCATGACCCCCCCGATCTCCCTCTTATACATATCGAATGAACTCCAAAAACTAATCAGGAAAGCACCTTATCAGGATATACCTGTATACAAAATTTCAAGTGGATGGGATATTTTTATCGCGAGTTATCGCGTTACCCACGTACGCACGCACTCACGAACGAACAAACGTACATACATACAGAACGGGCGAGCACATAAGCTCTCAGGCTATGATAGCCTGCGAGCTAAAACTGAACATAATTTGGAAGGGTTTACACGTATTTTGCCATATAAATAAACATTATATAACTTATAAATGTTGAATAATTATTAATTTTATTTAACCTTGAAAAATTGATTTTAAGTATAGTTATTGAAAATTTCTATAATTGTCAATATCTGTAGTATACAGCATAATTTTATATAACTAGGTATTTGTGCCTCTTATATGCTACGCTCACCGACCTCCATCCAGTCACCGTTGACTCTAAAAATAAACTAAATTTTATCTGTTCAAAAAAAAAAAGAAAAAAAAAAGAAAAAGAAAAAGAAAAAGAAAAAAAAGAAAAAGAAAAAGAAAAAGAAAAAAGAAAAAGAAAAAGAAAAAGAAAAAGTAAAGTAAAGTAAAGTAAAGTAAAGTAAAGTAATATTTAAAACAACCAGTGGCAAACTCCAGTATTTTTTGTTCATTTGCCATTGAAAGGAAGATTTTAAGGCAGAATCAGCAGCTATCGAGACTTTGCGAATCTTTGAGACAAATCGTTTCAGAATCTTTGCGACTGATTAAAGATGATCAAACCAACAATTCAAAATCAGGTTATATAAAATGGCAAAGCAAATAACTTTATGAAGAACATTTTGTGAAGATCTAGAAGCGTGACTACTAGAGTACAATAAAGCCTCATAAAAATGTGATTGAATGAAATGTAATAGGTGAAACTGTTGCTTACGTAAAAGTTGCTCAAATTTCTAAAAATGTAAAAAAAAAAAAAAAAAAAAAAAAAATGCAGATTGTGGTAGATCTGAGATATTGTTGAAGAAAACGGCGGGAAAATGACGAAACCAGCCTCCAAAGTACTTTATG
Organism: Maratus speculifer; assembly: GCA_964019185.1. Classification (NCBI taxonomy): domain Eukaryota; kingdom Metazoa; phylum Arthropoda; class Arachnida; order Araneae; family Salticidae; genus Maratus; species Maratus speculifer. The sequence continues at coordinate 269,608,330 of OZ025289.1, read as the reverse complement.
AGAGGTGATTTACCATACTTAAGCTTGTTATAATGCTTTAAAAAAAGCGCATTTGAAAGCCATAATTCAATTAAATGTTAAATAGAACAAACATTTCGTTTTCAAATATTTGTTCTTTATTATTATTATTATTATTACTGCTTGTTACACTGATATGTTTATAATTTTTTGATATTAATTGATTTTAAAACTTTAATTTGTCAGGAATATTGAAGTTACCTTTATTCGTCCTATTATGTTTTACGTTACTTCACAAAAATTATTCTTTACATTGAAACTCCAGAAGGCATCTGACTTCTAGACAGTTTGCCATCTTAACCCAATATTGGTGACAAGGATATATAAGAGGATATACATCCAATATGGAGGTCCAATATTGGATAAGATGACGAAGCGCAAGAAATACAAATAGGAAATTTCGATCCTTTCTATAATATTTGTAAAATAAAAAAAAAATATTTTGAAATGATACATAAAAGTATAAAATTTGACTAAAAAAAATCAATGAATAGCAAATAACAACCTGTCTAAATATAACGTTGTCGTGTTAGGAGGGGAAAAGGGGATCTGGCAAATGATACTGTAATATATCTCTAGGGAGGTGAGGTTGTCGTTTGATATCGAAATCATTTTTCATTCAAAAAAATTCCTTTTTTTATTTGCAACATGGTTTTAGGCTCAAATTAGTATGTTATCAATTTTTAGTCGGATATCTATTTTATGAAAATAAAAAGGTTTTATTAAAAACACTAAATTATTATAAAATATTTAATTATAAAATACTGAATACTAAAATATTTGATATCCCTAATCTTCTTCATATGTGTATGCATATACACTCACTATTCGAGAAACCATATGTGAACTAAATTTTAAATGAAGATTTGTGTTTACTAATAAATAAAAGAGGAAGAATGCTGTCCACTTGTTTTGTTGATAAGAATTTCTACCTCACCACCACCCTCCTTTCTGCTGTGCAAAAACAACAACACTTTATCACTGTTGAATGCATTATACAAAAAAAGCTATGATATATTTTTTTAAATAAAAAAGTTTACTTTTAAGTGTTAGATGATATAAAGTGCTATTTTATCGACTTCCCTTCAACAGAATCAATAAAATATGCGAAAAAAATATAGCCAGGTTTGAATATCATTCCAAAGAAAAAGATAACAAAAAATTACCTATTGTTTGGCCTCAAAATTACCAAAAGGATGATAAAGTTATGTATGCACAGCCCCTTACGGGACCTGATTCAAAACTGAAAGAAACCTGATTCATCTCCAGAACAATTTTAGAAACCATATTCTCCTCGAATTGAGATAATAAAACAAAATACTTGTGTACAGGCAGACAGAGAGAAAAAAACATCAACTGCAGCTTTTTATAGTGGAAGACTGGGAAGAAAAGAAAAAAAAATCTCTGAGCTCACGTATTACAAATATAAAGGACCACAAACAATTCCATCAGCATTTGGAAGAGTCTACGGAATCCGAGTCTTACAGTAACGACGCGCATCATTAATGTAAGAGTAAAATACTGTATTCGAAGAATATGAGCCTAACTAATTTTAAATTGTTTTTAAAAAATCTGTAATTTAAATTTTCTTGTTTTTATCTTGTACTATTTAGAATTTTTATACTCGTTTTAGTGACTTATCGTTATTTTATAGGCCATATGGATTTTAACTGTTATTACATTGCCTCATTGACTGGTTTTAACTTTATCTTTACACTAGTTTCTTTTCATCATATTCACCTTACATGTTTTAAAGATTTTACTTGTATTCTTATCTTATGTCATATCATTACTGTTTCCCCACTATTTTTTTTTTTTTTTTTTTTTTTTTGTTTGATTTTAATATCTTGTTGTTACGACCATTATTTAACTTTAACTTTTAAAATATATTTCGTGTAATATATTTAAATGTTTTGTTTTTATCCTTGTCCTGGTGCAGCATGTCCTAATAGGGATTTTGTGACAAAAGAAAATGAATCAACCAATCAACCTTTTTGAGAATAAAGTGCGTTAAAAATATATTTAGATGGTGTTTACATGTATGCACAAAACAATTCCAATACAATATTGTCTATAGATCACAACTATTTGAGGTATGTTTTAATGATGTTATACTACTTGAATTATTACTAAATTACTAAGTATTCTTCATATGCACCAAAACGTATTTTTTATGGAAAATAATATACTTAGCTTTTATCTCTCATTCATGGTGTCATACAAAACAATTCGAATACAATTGGAAATTCTCTAATTATTCTTAAAAAACGTTTTGCCAGATTCCCCCATTAATAAACGTAAATGAATATGACGATTTCTTCAAAAATATATTTTTTAAACATAGTATCTTTCTTAAATTTTCTAAACGAGATATTGAAATATAATGCTCTAAATTTTTTTAATTTTGGAAAATTTTAAATGTAACAAGCAATTTAAAAATAATAGAAATATTTTTCCAAGACTTTGATTTTCAATTAAAGAAATTGTATTATCTTTAATAACCGAAATAATGAACCAAAACATGAATGAAGTGTATTACTTTCTGTTTTAAATGAAAAATACATATATTTACTACTTTAAATATGATTGTTTTTAAAATATGAACAACTATATTTAAAAAAGTAATCTAAGTTTGCTTTTCTACATTGCAGTTACATTAAAAAAAAGAGTAATGTTTGTCAAAATTTGCTATTCATTTTCTTCTAGCTATAGTAATTGTTTTTTCAGAAAACATCGCCGAAAGCAAAATTATTTAAAGTAAGATTTATAATAAGCCAATAGTTTTTCCTACATATATGAAAGTAATGAATCAGTGCTGTGCTTCATTTAATATGAAATAATTTTTCTCAGTAAGTTAAGTATAAAGATTCATAAGGTTTTGTCTAAATAACAACGTCTTCCGTTTTTATTAGTTACAAAGTTTCCAAATTATTTTTCACTGTTTTTCACAAATTGTCTGATTTTTTTTCTTTTTATTCGTACTATTTACTTTTTTTATATTAAAAAAAACGGTTTAGGACGGTGGACTTCAAATTAGAATCTTCTTTTAGTTTTTAAAGTTTATATAAATTATAATTGAAATTATAATAAAAAGAAAGCTATGTATCTACAACACGTTTGTAAATAAAAAATAATAGTTTACTCCACGGAAGGGCTTTCATATTAAAAAAATAATAATGCGTAAGGAATTCATTTTTAAAGGTTGTCTAAAACAATTTTATGAGATATAAAACCAATATTGACATTAAAGGCTATGCTTAAATTCCAACAATATATATCTGTAGAATCATCTTGCTATTACATGTTTTTAATGTTATAATATTTCTAAAAATGCAGTTTTTTTTAACCATGCTGGGCAATTTTTTTTTTTCATTCTGTATACTGAATTTGTCGACATTTCATTCTGTATACTGAATTTTAGCGATTAATATTAGGACACTTCAAATTAAAATCTTGTTGTAATTTTAAAAGCTTATATAAATTATAATATAAATTATAATAAAAAAGCTTTATATCTACAACACGTTTGTAAATAAAAAAAATAAAAGTTTATTCCGCGGAAGGCCTTTTATATTTAAAAAATAATAATAATGCATAAGTAATTCACTTTTAAATGTTGTCTAAAACAATTTTATGTGATATAAAACCAATATTGACATTAAAGGCTACGCTTAAATTACGACAATATATATCAGTACACTGTAAAAAAAAAATCAAGAGGTTACTAAAAATTCTTTAGTAAATTTGTATTCCACAGTATTTTTTAGTAACCATTACAAACTTTTTTTTTGCAAGTGAAACAAGCATTTCTTTTGTAAACTGAACAAAATAATTTTTTGTATAACTAACTTAAAAATTTTTAGTATGAGCCACCAAGAAAATTTTAGTAATAGCTCCAAAATTGTTTTTAATAACCTTTACGTGCGCCCGAAGGATAGGAGATGCATCGAAATTTCTGAAGCGATAGATTTTCGGCAAAACCGCAATAGATGGCAGCACCAAAAATTCCACCTGCTCTGACAGGATTTTCATAATCCCTTTATTAACGAGTACTCACACTACATACATTCGGGACGTACTTGACGGCGCCCGGTATCGAACCCTTGACCTCTTAACCTGGAATCCGTTACTATAACCACTATGCTATCAGGGCCACACCAAGTGAGTTTTAGTAATAGCTATTAAAAATGTAAAACTATTAACTCTATCTATTGCTAACTTTTTTCTAGTAATTCTTACAGATTTTCTAGTAACCGACTAAGATTACTAAAAATTTTTTAGTATTTACAAGGATCACTAAAGTTTTTTTAGTAGATCGACTCTTTTTTTTTTACAGTGTACATTCATATTGATAATACATTTTTTAATATTGTAATCTTGCTAAAATTACAGCTTTTTTACCATGCTGGGCAAATGTTTTTTTTCTGTGTACTGAATATGTAAACTATGATTTTGGTTATTAATATTTGTTATGCAAAGGAAAGAATATTTTTTATTTATACTAGCTGGCACGCCCGGCGTTAAATAGGTCCGTAATAATCGTAAATTAATCTTAAATTTTTATGATTTTATTATAGGTTTAACACGATTTCATATGAATCTATGTTTTTAAATGAGAGAAAGCAAAAAATAAATTCTATATTTAATTGTAAAAGCAATTGTAGGTACACGTATTCATTTGAGTAAAAGAAATCACGTTTCATTACAAAATGTTATTTTTCCGAAAAATATAATGAATTTCAAAATCTACAACTGCCTGAATGTGCTTAAAGATGAATATATGTTATGTAAAAAACCTGTCAGCCAACTGTTAAAAAAAAAAAAAAAAAAAAAAAAAAAAACTGAAAAAAGAAAGAAAGAAAGAAAAAGAAAAAGTGAAAAAAAGAAAAAACTGATACGTAGCGAAAGATGAACTTAAAATAACTGCAACGGGAGTGTCGTGAAGATCCGATTTAGTAATACAATATAATCATATTGTCATTGAAAGTATGCGCATAATTGTGATACTAAAACTAGTCTTTGGGGGGCCACCGTAATACTTACCCATCATGGATACGCATAATATAACATATAAAAATAAAACATGTGTAAACCATTTATACAATGCGTTGCAATTCCAAAACAAAATATAAACGTATATTTAAATATTGTTAATATACATAGCTCAATTAATGAATTGCTGACAACCCAATTTCAACAAATTATATAAAATTCCAAACTAGTCAAGTAGTACCGAACTGCGTAAAAGAAACATCTTTATAACTCCAAAAATGATAATCATATTAACTAACAACTGCGTCGGATTAAGCGTCTCATTTCCAATTTAAATATATCTTTGAATTGAAATTTCAATGATATACAGGATCATGAAAAATCGAAGATTGTGAAAACAGGATTACAAATATCTCTGTAACCAATAATCCAATCGACTTCGTTCTTGATGCAAAATTTGTGTTATTTTATTGCCTTTTACGTCTACCCATTAATATATATATATATATATATATATATTTACCCTTTATCTGAACGAATTATCCGAGAGTCCGAAAAAAAAGTTCCGGATAATCAAGGTTACTGTTATTAAATAGACTTCGTTCCATTCTTACATACTTAGTACATACAAAATTTCAAGTCTCTTTCTCGATTTGTTCGTGAAATAGAGACACATAGACAGACAGACGGGTGGCATTTTTTTTTTTTTTTTAAATATTTTTTTTCGGAAACTCCACTATCTGAAATGTTTAAATCCACCAACAAATTTTTTCGATTTTCAAAATGATTGTAAGATTTACCATATTACGTATGTTGGGTAAGTAAAAATTATAATGAGTTACAGAAAAATTTTTTTAACTTTTAAAGAATCTAAAATCTTTCTTTCAGATTTTCATAAAATAAAATATTGAACAAATCATTAAAAATTGTAAATTAATTACGCATTTATATAATTGGAAGGATATTAATAATTGAAATACATTCTTTTTACAGATTTCTTTTGGGAAATAATCGAGAGGAAGACTTTCTTTAATGAAGTCATGTAGTGGTAAAATAATATTGTTACATCAACATTACAGGAACGTGAATAAAGAAAAAAAATAATTATTCAATCAAAAGGGAAAAAAATAGAAAGTTATAAACTTTGTACTTCTAAAATTTTGGGAGCCCGTTTTTTTTTTTTTTTTTTTTTTTTTTTTTTTTTTTTTTTTTTTTTTGAAAAACCTACGTTTAAGAATTTTGAAGCCGTTAACAATTTTTTAATCATTATATCCATTATTATTACTACACTTCTCTTTTTTTAAAGTAACGATGTCTTGGAAATAATGAATTCAGTGAACAGCACCTGAGTATGGTAAATGTACAAAGTTCTAATAAAACTGATAAATTATGTTAAGGTTTTTTAAATTTCATTAAATTAAACACTTTAAATAAAACGGTACACTATAAACTACAGTATAACATGCTTTATCTAAATTATTAAACACCATTTTTATTCTAAAGAGAAAAAAAATTTTTGGAAATATATTTTTGGATATTTTATAAAAACACTTTTTAAAAATATTTATATGTTTGCAGATTTTACTTAGTTCCTTTCTGTATTTATTTTGTATATTTTTAAACATTCTATAACTTTGTTGACTTTTTTAAAAAATAAAAATAAATCCAAGAGCTAAAATGTTTCCTGTCATTTTTCAGAAAAAAAGGTATTTTTTTAGCCTTCTGCCTTGAATACAAATATATTTTGTATGCAGAAATTTCAAAATGAAATGCATAATGTGTTTTTGTTGTGGAGCATTGGAGTGTGAATTATGATTCTATGTTAAAATATAGAATCTGATTCTTTTACTCAATGAAAGCATATTAAATTTACATTGATGCTTTACAAAATAGCACTTTATGTAAAATTCATGATTTATTAAGGAAATATTCGCCATCTACAACGAAGTTTATCTGAAAATGTAATATATCTGAAAGTTTAAATTGTAAATTATCAATATAAAACGGAATGAGCTTCGAAAAATAATATAAAAACAAAATACTAGACCTTAATTTATATGTATATCGAGTGTCTCAAAAATAACTGATCCATTTTAAATTCAATAAAACAAGAATGAAAAAATGTAATTCAACAAATTGCAACGACTATTTGGGAAATAATATTTTCAGGGACTATAGTTTTATACTTATCAATAATTTCTAAATTAAAAAAACAATAATAACATAATTTTTAGGATGATCAAAACATAATTTACGTAATAAAAGAGTCATGTTAATATGCCTGGACATTTAGAGTTACATTAATATTCCTGGACACATCATAAACAAATATTAAATGAAATTTCAGTTAACAATTTTTGGTATTATAAATTTTTAAACTTCTAAACACAGCACATTTTCAGCTTTTACATCGTCGTATAATATATATTTTTTTACTTTTAAATGCATCTTGTTTGAAATCTATATCTAAATTTGTTTTTGATTTATTAATATTTTTGTAGTTTTAATACTTTTATGGTCATCGTGGCAACAGAAGTATTCCATTTCTAGACATTAAACATGGAACAATTTATAAAACGAATGAAATAAAAAAAGTTACGGAATTCAACCAATAAAAAGATTTAAATATACTTCAGATTTTCCAATTCTCTACCGAGGACAACAACTATTTTCCAAATAGTTAATGACTTGCAAACGATGAAAGATATTAAAAAAATTCTTGCAGAAGGGTAATCTATGATATCAGATTTTTTAAGTGTGATTTAACATTATAGTTTGAATTTCAAACAATAGATGGGCTGAGAGCAATATGTGCTCACTCCAGACCAAATTTTTGGAACATTGGGATCCAATCAGTACATCTTAATCATTTAACTGTAAATTTACAATATAAATTTATTGGTGAGAATAATAAATCATGATTGGCAAAAACACGTTGTAATCTGTCACCGTTTGAACGTTATTGAATTTTAAAGTTCATCATTCATTTTTGAGACACCCCGTATATGTAGGTAGATAGATAAATATAGATAGATAGATCGATAGATGACATAGTTAGATATATAGATGATTGTTTCTTTAAAGCAGAAGAAATAAACATATTCAAACTATTCGGTTGCCGAATATTTTTTGATTTTCTATCCCTGATTAGATTTTGGTAAGATAACTTAAACATTTTTTGTAATAACTTTGTACGTTCATCGTACTTACATATTTTTCACTCAAATCATTATCTCACAGACATCGTTACTTTTTATATTTTTAATTAAGCTAAAGTTAATAATAATTGCTGTCATAATAATAATAAGAAATATAACGATAAAAACTTCTAATGGCTGCAAAATTCATATTTCACGAAATTTTTTTATTAAAAAGAGCTGGTGATTATTTTTATATTAAATCCTACAACAATTTTTAAAATGATTATCTTTTCGTTAGAGGTATTGGAAATATCTTGATATAAATATATAATTCAGATTATTTTACAAAAATTTGGCACAAATATAATTAAACATATTTGGTGGTTCTTCCATATCCCGTAATCGAAAGGTTAATAATTGTAAAAAATAAAAACATTTTTTTTTTGTATTATATATTTTACATACCAAATAATTAGAAATTTTTGAAATAATAAACGATTATCATAATAGTTAGTTATTTATTAACATTCACAGTTACTAATATCATTTAAATTATGTAGACAGTATAAACTTTTAGGATATGGTTCGAATGAATGTTTTTTCTCCACTGGGTTGTTTGTTTGTTTAAGTTCAAAATGTTTTGTTTTCTTGAGGGCGCTTCTACTCTGTAAAAGAAAATCTGCAAAGTTGCTAAATTTTTTATAGGAAACTGGATTTTCTAGAATTTTTTGTGCAATGACAATAGTAGAAAATCACATTACAGGTATACCTTTGCACTGTAAACAAAAAAAAAAAAAATTATAAGGTTACTAAGAATTTTTTAGGAATTTTTTAGTATGTCTAGAAGTTTTTATGCAATTGCAACCCGGGAGACATATAAAATTTTAATAAGATTACTATAGGTTTAATAGATTCTTTTGTAAAGCTACAGCTTTTTGCACTTCACAAAAACAGAATTTTATGAATTATATATATATATATATATATATATATATATAGTGTATTGAAATTTTACTAAGTCTACAGATTTCTGTAATTTTTCATATGAAGAATTAAACATTGCGCTTTACAATGTAGCAATAAAAGTAAAGAAATACTTTATAAAAATTTCAAATGAAAATACACGGAAAAATATATTCTATTAACGGAATTAATTATAATTTATTAATTGAAAATTTTATATTTGCTTATCTGTTATAGAAATAGTGGAATTTATTTATTTTCTTAATATTTAAGTAATTTTAACGAGATACACATTCTACAAAAAAGTGTTCTGGAGCAATAATTCAATAATTATTTAAAAAAAAAAAACTGAACAAATTGAACCTATTAAATAGTTAGGAAAGATAAACGTGCTCTGCCTTTCAATTTACTAAATAGTTCTTCTAATATTCAATATATTTCTTAAAGTTATCTTTAAGTAAACGGTCAAGTGCGATTTACTTTGGCTCAGAAAGTTCCGTAAAATAAACATATGCATTACTATTAACTCCTTGGGATTCAGCGACTCATACATGTACCATTTAAAAATTCTTAGAATCCTTCATTATTTCCAGCAGTCATTTTTTATTGTAAATTTTGCCTTATTTAATCGCGTCATTTTCGCGATTCAAGTACCGAAATTTTTATGTTCAGAAAAAGCAGTGGTTAAAAATAAAAAATTAAGCAACGTGCTCTCATCGCAAAGGAGTTAACTCTCTTAAGAAAATTGTTGCTGAAAAAATAATTAGACTGTAAAAAAAAAAAAAAAAAAAAAAAAAAAATTATATATATATATATATATATATATATATATATATATATATTATAGCTGCTTAGGGTTGATTATAGCTGCATATACTAGAAAATATGAATGAAATAAAAGTTCAAAGAGATATGAAGTCTGAATAATATCAAATATTACTATTCTGTATAACTTTTTTAAAAATTTTATTGTTATGTATTTATTAGGAACTTAATTCGGTGCTGTTGAAAGGAGTCGAAAGGAGTTCTCTTATTTACAAAATTCTTTTGGTCGGTGAAGCGTTTTTCTAGATAGGTTTTTAATAAACTTTTAAATACACAACATTCATAATGAGAGACCCACTGAATGTAAAATAGTCGCGAATTCCACAGTATTTATTTTCTGTGTGTGGGTAATTTTCCTCAACAGGGGAGGGAAATAGACTAACTATAGACTAAAGTAATCAGACTAACAAAAAGCACTAAAACTGTTTGTCAGTGAACTCCCTAATCCTCCTCCCTAATGTTAAATTTATGAGCATAAAATTCATACATATATTTGAAATATCATCACTTGTATTTTAATTAGAAATTAATATTTTTGGCATGCTGTTTTTAAATAATGTTGGACCGAAAGGCAACAGCAGAAATAATCACCTTATAGATTTCACGGATGAAAATCCAGAATTAGTTAAAACTCGATTGGCAAATCAAAATGCAATCTGCCTGCCTAGACATATCTTGTTGGAAAACACCTGAAAGCTCGATTTTCGCGATCGACTTGTAGGCATGCCGTTGTGTTTTCCTGTTTGCAGTCTTTCATATTTTGAGTGTAGGAAAAAACAAAGGTAAACTACTAAAATTAAGTAATTAGGAAAATTTTTATCAATATATTACTTGGCAGACCGATTGTGTTTTCATATGCGAATTCAGTTTTAATTAAATCAGGAATTTCAATCTCTATGAAATTTTGGAAATTAAATCTCTGAATTTGTGAGCTCGACATTGTGATTGTTTGTGCTACCACCTTCTAGTCTATACTCTTTATTTTTTTTGGCAGTGAAAAATTTCTGAAATATATACTTAATTACATTTGAAGTTTTAAATTATTTCTCACTGTCCGTCAGACTTGCATAAAATATGAATTAGAAATATATATTAGAAATATTTTGGCAACTAAGGAAAAAAAACGAATTCTCCACCATGAGTGTAAAAATAGTAATTTACAGAGGTGATATTCATAAATAAAAAATTATTTTTTAATACATTTAACACATTTTAATGTATTTAACAATATTGCACAGGAATTTTATATTTAAAATTTTCGATGAATTTTTGAAATTCGCCAAGAACAATGTTTATTTAAGTATTGGCTTATGTTCTAAAAATGTATAAGCATGTTTTTGTGTATACATTTATTACAAAATCACTGAAATTGTTTATGAGAAAAGGTAGAAAAAAAAAGGTATTTTTTTGCAATTTGGTACTGAAATTAAACCTGATAACTATAAGTTTTAAATTAATATGCTTGGTATTATCCGAGGTGCATCATAAGACAATAATAAACTTTTCAAAACATATCAAAAATAAAATCAGAATAATAAAGAACTGAGTTCAAAGTAAAATGAAAAATGTAAAATAAAAAAGACAAAAATCAGAACCCTTTATGTTTATTTTATTTATTTATTTATTTATTTATTTATTTATTTATTTATTTATTTATTTTGTAATTCTATTTTTTTTCTGTATGGCTGTAAGATTGTGTTCAGTTTATTTTTGTCTTTCTTTATATCTTTAAAACTATGTCTTTTATGACCCTTTTCATTTGTGATAACAAAAACGTTTTCACAAAGTAACGCCAGGAGAGTAGGAGAGACATGGCAAATGAGTGATGAGATTTTTAGCCAAAAATTTGTAATGTTGCGTGAAGTGCATTGGCATGCTGGGGAAACCAATCTTCCGTCTGCTGCAAATCGGGTCACATGACTCGGAAATTACTGGAAAGTCTCGACGTTAGTCTTCAAGCACAATTGCATGAACTATCTCGGCATCTTCGTCCATTCTGGAAGTTGAGGGACGTCGAGAATGAGGTTTGTCATCGATTAAAATTTCACCGTTTTTTAAAGACAAAATCCATTTTTACATTTCAGCTTTACCCACAACGTTTATACAAGCTGTTTGCATAAAGGTATTTTTGCAGAATTTTCCCAGAGCAGGAAGCAAAATTCCACATTCGTACACTGTTCTTCTAAGTCCGATAATACAAATAAAGAAGAGCAGGTAAAAAAGATTTTAAAAAACGCATTGTGGTAATACTCAACTTTTTAATATTCAATAAAACACAACTGTTCATTACGACAGCACTGCGTACAATGAACTTAAAAGAACTGCTGCGTGACTCGCATCTAACAGAATGAATGCATGCTATGGAAGATTATTTTATAGCGCTGCCACTCCGTTTATTATTTTTTTTCATTGTATGTATATATATAGAGCGATATATATATTTAGTATGTATTGGTATTTTTTATCATGTTTAAGCAATAGGAATATTCCACCTTTTTAGAAATGGTGATTCTTTATATACATACTTGTGTCAAAATAAATAATTGAATCCTTATATATATTATAAATGTAAAAGTGTGTCCGCAAAATTGGAATGAACTTGGCTTCAAAACGGATGGATTAATATCTTTGAATTTTTGTATATAGATAGATTATTGGTCTGAGATGAACATAGGCTAATTTTTATTTATTTTATTCAAATATTTTTCTTAATAATTCAACATTTCCCTATTTTTCACACAGAATAAATTGAAATTTTTTCCATAATATTTAATCATCTTTCTTTTTTCGTTGCCAAAAAATAAAATAACCGGAATAATTATTTCTCTTCTGTAATTAATTTTCAACTGAAAGATTTTGACGTGATAAAACAAAATGAAATAAATAAATGGACCCTATTCTGTTTTTCGGTTCGAGGTTAAAAACCGCGATTTTACCAATTGTGACGTCAGAGGAATACTGTTTTTCTTCTTATATCACGCAGACGATAATATAAAATTTCTTTTACACTTCACAAGAATATAACTTCACACTTTACAAGAATATAAAAATTTTAGTAGTTTTTCCAGATATTAATCCGTAATAAAAATGGTCCTTTTTCTTTCTTACGGTTCGACGCTATAAAATTCAACTTTTTAACAATTGTGACGTCGCAGCAATACTTTCCATTAAGAATTTTAAAAATATCAATGTAACGTCACATCTGAAACAAATTATAAGTTTTCAAATTTTCAAAAATTCTGTTTTTTTTTTTTTTTTTTTTTTTTTTTTTCGTTTGACGAAAACTACCCCCATTTTGACACTTTCTAACATGATCTAAAAGTGTTTACGACTTCAACCTCTCTGTACACCGGATGCCGAGTGCTTGGGGTCTGCCGTCTGTTTGTCCGTGTTTCAACTTGTGTAAATATAGTGGGATTCATATGAAAATTATATATGTTATTGAGATTTATCATAGCATGTGCGACATTGAAAATGAACCAGGCAGCAAATATAGCTGAATCATAGGAGCACTCAAAAAGAGACTTTACATTATGATCTAAGGCGAAAAAATCATTTGTGGTGTATTTTGATAATGTTACATAATTTTAAATGTAATGAAATTTACATACATTTTTAAAGTTCACAAGAACATGGTTACTATCGAATGTGTTACGTTTAGTAATAGTGTGCGTATAGGGAGCTCAAAAGTATTTCAATATATCATGGTCTGTGAAGAAAAACCATTTGTTATTTTATTAAGGTTATTTTAATAATATTGAAATCGATATCAGTTTCTGAAGTGCACTAAAACAGGATTTCTGTAGAAAATGTGGTGCAAAGATTTAACTTTCATTTACAAGATCAAAGAAATATGTTCGGTAATATAATAGTCTGTGGGGAAAAATATTCCCAGGATATTTTAATTGCGTTGCACTATTTCAAACATCATGAAATTAAATAACAATGCCTTTAACCATGCCTTTATATATGTGTTTAAGATGATCAAAATAGCAAAATGCGCTTTTTTAAATTTCTAATTATAAAAAAAGTCTAAGAAATCAGGTTATATTCTAGTAATATAATATAAACACATGATTACGGAATTTTAAATAAATTTATACTTTAGAAATTCTGAAAAATCTTGTTTAGATAGAAAACACTTAAGTTATGCTTAAGTTATGCTTAACGCAGTTGAGTAAATAAATGTTACCCAACAATGTATCATTCGGTACCTTGAAAGCTGTTTCTGATTGAAGAAGGATGCAATTAAGATGACATGGTTTAAAAGTCTATAATTTCTGTTACCTTTTTTTCTTTTCTTTTTTCTTAATATGATATTTATATTCTATTTTCACTTTTACTCATAGTAATCGATATTTTCAGCTTTTAAATTAGAAAATGAAGAAAAATATCTATAATCTATGTTTATATAAATCAGTATTTGTTTCCGTATACGTATTTTTATGCACAGAAAATGTTCAGTTTCTTTGAAAGTGCATAAAAATGAAGAGGGAGTAGGATAGCAACAGTATACCAGGCACAGGGATCTTCTAATGGTTTAATAAGATTTATTAGAAATATTGTACGATAATATCTATTTATAAGGCTGATATATTTATCATGTGACATTTTGTAATAAATAAAGTTATATGTAATAAATAACTTTGTTAACAATATTATAAATACGTTTATAGCCCTTGAACATTAATGAGAATTCATAACTTACGCCTGACGAAAAAAGACTCAGATCTTTCGAAACGCCTAGAGTTTTTTTTAAATTATGGCGGATTGAGAAGATTTTTTTGTTTCTTAATCAATTATTTATTAATTGTCGTACGAAATTTGGCAATTAATCATTTTTCTAGCAAATTCTTGAAATAATATCTCTAAGCACCAAATACTTGAAATTGATTGGAAATTTTAAATAATAGAAACCAGTTTTTCGTCTATTTGCTGCCTTTTTAAATGCAAGTCAAGATCACTCGTCTAACAGATTTGGTACTTAGTTTTATGTGTAGCCTTCACGGGGTAACATAACTACAACAAGAAACGAAGCAGTTTTCTTATATTCAGTTCGAATATAAATTCAAAGAAAAATGCACGACTGAAAATGCGCTTTGAACAATCACAGCTTTAACAGAGTGTTAATAATTTGTGTGAATAATTTTAAGTGTTACCAAGTTGTGTTAAGAATTTTCTGTGATTCAGGAAAAAATTATAATTGCCCAATTAATCTATAGAGAGCCAAATGTTGGGAATTTCATGTATATGCAGTTGTTTTGCTCGCTTTGAAATAGTGTAACAGCATTTTACACTTTAAAAGTAATGGTTAATAAAGTGCAGTGTGTCGAAGCATTTTTGTGTACTGCTGTATAAGAATAATCATTTTCTATTTTTAATTGCTATTTTTAATGTTTTTATCACTGTAACTAATGTATAAAAAATGCATTATTTCTGATTATAAGAATTTAAACAAATATGTACTTCAAATCATTCCACCCAGATAATAATATAAAATTAATGTATTCCACGCTATATTTTTAATAGTAATAGTTTTTGGTATGTGTTAAATATATATATATATATATATATATATATATATATATATATATATATATATATATATATATATATATATATATATATATATATATATATATATATTTCGTAATATTCTAAACATACGTACAAATGAGGGATCGGGGACAGATAAACAAACAAGACAGACTAAAGGAAGAAACATTTTTAAACTATACCAGAATTTATTACAGACAATGACGTATTCCAATTTGATAATAAGACACTGGAGTAAAAATAGCACTGTTCAAAATCGGTATTAGATTAAATGTACAACAATATTTTTAAAGAAGTAGAAAGAATATCAAATTTGTAATACATATTTTAGAAATTCTGAAATGCATTCATTTCATATGAAAATTTAATTAATAATACTCAAACTGCTTCGTTACATACATTTCTAAAATTCAAAAAATTCCTTATCCGTTGACACATTTTCTTTCAAAAAGAAACATCACCAGACAATTTCTAAGAGTGAATAAACACCCTTAACTAGAAGTAATTAGTAATACTAAACGAGTGAATTATTTCCCTTTTGACAAGTGTTTATTTATAACCTTGCTTTTTAAAAGGGCTTATTTTGTGGAAACTAAACTACATATTTAATCATCTAACACCTTAACACCTTAAAGAAACTCATTAGGGATCTTTTCGGTTTCGCATCATATTTTAGCTTAACTCCTTAATAGAATGCTGCGGATCTTTAAGGATTATGTTATTTATAATAATAATAATTCTAATTTTCTTCTCCAATTACCGCCTTTCTAACTTAGTTATATTATGTATATTCATTAAAACATTACAATGAACAATTTATAAATTCGAGAAACACATAACTAACAAAAACAACTGTATAATATCTTTAACTGTAGGATAAGGGCATATTTTTAAAATATTACTCTTAAAAGTTAAAGTAAAACTGTAAACCGTGGTTTATTTGTTATGTTTCAGACATATTTTTGTACCTACTTTTTTTTACACTCCGAATTCGGGTCTCAAAAAATACGGGTGTATCAATCAGAGAATTCCCTTAAACATCAATGCGTACTTAATTGCATGCAACAGGTATACTGTAAAAAAAATCTGTAAAGGTACTAAACATTTTCTAGGAAACTGGGATTCCAAGAACTTTTCATGTTACGATAACAGGAAAAATCCATGTAACCGATTCTAAAACTTGAGTTTTTGTTGTTACCGTTACAGGAAAAGTTCTTGGAATCCCAGTTTCCTAGATAAAGTGTAGTACCTTTACAGATTTTTTTACAGTGTATCGTAAGGGTTAAAAAAATAAAAAATGGGATAAAAAAGTTAGCAAAGTTTGGGTAACTTTGTCACCTAATTACAAGTATGCTTTAAACGCTCGCAATACGCGATTTAGGACAAAGTTACATCAGATACGAATGTAAAATAAAAAAGTACTCCCTTTAGATCACCTACACAGTAAAAAAAATTCTGCAAAGGTACTAATAGTTTTCTAGGAAACTGGGATTCCAAGAATTTTTCCTGTAAAGGTAACAGCAAAAATTCAAGTTTCAGAATCGGTTACATGCATTTTTCGTGTTATCGTTACATGAAAAGTTCTTGGAATTCCAGTTTCCTAGAAAATGTTTAGTACCTTTACAGATTTTTTTTTACAGTGTAGTGCTATTTTAACGATAAAAGTTTATGATTTATTGCGAAAAATATGATTTCCCATTTTTTTCCCTCTGGGTGAAAACATTGATTACATTATCACATGGAGTGTTATTGGTTCATATAAGGATATTTTCTCGCTTCAGGTTAAGATATTTTTTTAAATATTGTGACATTGTGCTTTGTTAAGGGAAAACTCCAGTCACACACGACTCCCAAATTATTGAAAATCAACCGCTTTTGTTCATGATTAAAAATTATCGAACGACCCACAGGCTACCAATCTGGCCAATATCACCAATAAGGCACTTATTGAAAAGAATATTACGTAATATTTTGAGTGCACGTGGTTTTTTGCACGTAGGTGTTTGCATGTGGTATTTTGAATGTTGGGACAGCTAGTTTTTTACTCATGTCATTATTGACAGCTGCCACTACGTTTACCACATTCTCTCCAGTGTAATTGTGATAATGTCAGACTCTTTGTTTTCTTTGGTAAGTCTTCATTTTTTACTTATTGTATAAGAACTAAAAAAAGAGATAATTGGTCGTAAGAATAAAACATGCATATAAATATGTATAAAACTGTAATAAACCCGTCAATTTAAACAGAAAAAAAAAGTTGCAGCATTTCTATATTTTCTCATTAGTACAATACATACATTTTTAAACATCTAATTATCATCCCATATATCATCTCTCATAATCTTACGCATGTTAAATTTTTACTTTCACGTACACTGTAAAAAAAAAAAAAAGAATCAAGAGGTTACTAAAAATTTCTTAGTAAATTTGTATTCTAGAGAATTTTTTAGTAACCATTACAAACTTTTTTTTTTGCAAGTGAAACAAACATTTCCTTCGTAAACTGAACAAAAGAATTTTTTGTATAACTAACTTAACATTTTTTAGTATGAGCCACCAAGCAAATTTTAGTAATAGCTCCAAAATTATTTTTAGTAACCATTACGTGTGCCCGTAGGGCTGGAGCCTCCTTCGAGCTGCATCCAGTGGGTAAAAAGACAGACTTCTGAAATGGAAGATTTTTGGCAAAGCCGCAATAGATGGCAGCACCAAACATTGCTACCTGCTCTATTTTGACATGTCTCTAAAGGGAAGGGAAAGTTCAGAGATCATTACCCATGGTAACTGCTGCGACAGGATATTCATAATCCCTTTGTTTAACAAGTACTTACATTGCATACATTCGGTGCACATTTCGTGGCAGCCAGCATCAAACCCAGGTACTTTCAGCCTGGAGTTCGATGCTATGACCACCAAGCTGTCACGGCCACACCAAGTGAGTTTTAGTAAAAGCTATTAAAAATGTAAAACTATTAACTCTATTCGTTGCTAGCTTTATTCTAGTAATTCTTACAGGTTCCTTGCAACCGAGTAAGATTACTAAAAATTTTTTAGTAATTACAAGGATCACTAAAAATTTTTAGTAGATCGATTCTTTTTTTTTTTACACTATATGCCTTTGTTAGATTTTTCATTTTATAATACTCCCATTTCTCATGAACAAGCATTCCTTCCTGCTTCCACTTAATTAGATAATGCAAACATGTTTTTTTCTTCATTAGTAATATTCTTATAAAAAGCAGATAATAAATCGATGAAATGATTTTTCTAAATAGTTTTGTGATTTTCGCTTTTGTTGATATTTTTTTCACGTACCTCCAGTATTCCCACCATGTGTACCCATAGTTAGGAACCGCTGTTCCAACAGGTTAAATTTTGTTTTCTGAGAAAGAGTCAGGTTGACGCTATCTTTGTTTTCTTTCCAGCCAGGTTCGCACATACATGAGTGCATCGTAAAGTTTCCATTACAGAAAACATTTTTCAATACTACCCCGCACCCTTTCTTAAATAAAAAATCTTTGACATACGCTTTGAGAACATTTGCAAGGGAAATATACAACAAAAAATATTTAAAAAAAAATAGTCGCCTGTAATTGAAACTTTTCAAAACCACTAAATAGATTTTTCGGGTTCGGGTCTGTTTTGGGTTGAAATTTTATTTTATCCGAGTCAGAATCAAGGTAACCTGGTTTTTCATAAGAAAAATCAGATTTTTTTTTAGATAAGACAAACTGTATTTAAAGATTTATGACGTTACTAATAAAAGATAAAATGGATATTTAACATAATATTATTATTGATTTCAAATATTTGAATTAAAAAAATGATTAATTTCTTTTACTTAGGATTTCGAGTGTAAAAGAAAGTTGACAAAGTCTTTTATTGGGTTCGGATCCGGTTGTGAGTCATCATAAAATATTTTCGCATTGTTTTTTTATTGAGGGTAGCAATGAAATATAAATTACGACTTTAGGCCGAGAGTAACTAGACCTGCTCAGGAGTCTTGTGTGTAAAAAAAACTGAATCGTGTCATTTGCAATAAACATCAGGTTCTACCGTCCTGTCAAAATTACAATCCATAGCAGACATTAAGTAAAAAATCTTACCCGACTTGATGCAGATCCATCGTATTTGCAAAAATCAATGGGCACAATTTGGCATAACTGTAAAGCGGCTAATACACCTGAATGCTATACGGATAGTGTGGCAAAAATTTTATTTCCAGTTTTACAATCATCTATAGAGAAAATTAATGAATGTAATGCATTCCAAATTTGTATTTAGAATTTTGAATGTACAGTCAGGGAAAGTACAAGACAAAAAACTGTTATTGAAAGATAAAAATTTAACGAGATGAAAGAATTTGGCAATGTAAGAATAAGAAATTGTCAGATATTCGCATTAGCACCCTTAAAATTCGTTAATTTTTTTTCTTGCTTTCATGACAGCAGTATCATATAGCATGTAAATTTTTTTGAAAAAGTTTTCGTGACTAATTTATTAGATTGAGTCATAGATTATGCTTAGAATACATCCAACTCCAGCATTACTATACCAAATATCTGATTATATCAGATAAATAGTTTTCAAAAAGTTACTGTTAAATATTTCGCATTGTTTTTACTTTTGGCAAATGTTGTCTTCTTGTACCTACTTTCCTTACATGTCTCTTCATTTGACTAAACAGAAAATATATTTGAATTCTGTTTATTATTTTAGATTCCTGCTTGAAAACATATAAAGTTATTATGCAATGGCTCAAAGTTACAAAAATACTTTATATTTTTAGAAATGTTAAACTGACTTCTTAGTTAATTGGTGATTTATCCTAATTAGTGATTAATCTGACTTATATGAAGCAATTGTTTTCCTAGTGAGTAGTTAGTGGGTTTTTAGAAATATTTGTTATAATGCAAACCATATCTAAAGCTTAAGTGTACAGTGAAATATTATAATGAAATTTGAAGAAAAAATATGAGAAATAATTTCATAATATTTATACTAAAAATGTAGTTAAAACATAATACACTGGAAATATCATAATAGATATATCGGTTAAATTTCCTTAAAAACCATTTTATTTTTTATTTCATTTCTTATTTTTTATTTTTTTAAATAGAGATAAAAGTTTTTTTAAAGTTACAGATTGTATTTAACATTCTAAAAAAAAACCTCCAAGATATTATAATTTCTTTCTCAATAATATTGAAGCTGATGACTCAATTAAAACAGCAGTTTCTCATTTGCACTCACGAGCGAAATCTATATGTTCCTGACATTACTGCAAAATCTGAAAATGCTTAATATTTAAAAGACTTTAACTATACAAGAAAAAAACATAATTTCAGATGACAAAATTAAAATTACCCAAACCATATAGAGTAATTTTTCTTTTGAAATAGTATTGTTCCGAAACATACAGTACTAAACATAATAAATAGACACAATATTGCGGAAACGGGACATGTAATGCACACAAACTGCAACCTAATAACTCTAACTTGATTCTTCATATTTACTGCACTGTAAAAGAAAAATCTGTAAAGTTACGAAATTTTCCTACGAAATTGCGATTTCTAGAGCTTTTTACGTAACGTTAATAAAAAAAAAATAAAGTAACAGAATCGGTTACATAAATGTTTGCAGTTACTGTTATATGAAAAGTGCCAGAAGATATACGAGGAACATGAAACTCCAGTTTCCTTTAAAAAATTAGTAACTTTACAGTTTTTTTTTTACAATGTGCAAGATCGTATGCGGAACCCAACGTATTTTAATATGTTGGACCACAAAAAGGCATTACGAACAAGATCCGGGCTATGAAAAAATAATACATATTGAAAAATGTTACAGCCAATGTGTAATCCCATCTCTACGCTTGGTTTATTCAGACTGGAGCCGTTTTTTTAACTATCTGTATAATTTCATTTATTACATAAATGACACAGTTGTCAATAAATATGATCTAGTAATAACGTAACAGAATAACTTTTTATTTTATTTCCTACACACTATGTATATCAGCAACATTCCAGTAATTTAAAACGATTACTCTTATTGGATGAAGTAAAAGAATCATGGATTAAACATGGATTGCGAAACGCTTTCCAAACTTTAAAAAAATTGTAAGGAATATTCATCGTTTAATAAAGGGAAAGATGATATCTATGTACAAAATTTGAAAAACGCATTTAAAAGCATAATTTCAAGAATCACCATAAATAATTAGAAAATTATTCAAATTCGTTTGTCAAGCCCAGCATATGATCTATAGATCTGTATAGAAACTGTAAAATTTAATTTAATATTAAACGCATAACTTAGTTAAAAAAAATCTTCTACGGTGATTTCCTTTAAGGAACAGAAGTTTATTATAAGTCTTTGTAAAGCCCATGTAAATACTATACAGAATTTGTAGACATCACGTAATATGTCAACAGTTTAGTTACAAAAATTCCACCTGTACCAATTATCGCTTAATAACTTAATCTAATTATTTCATATGTTCATATAAATCAGTGATAAATGCTAAATTCACCATAGTCTACAGTAAGGAAATTATAGTGCATCGCAGTCTTCATAGCAGTTTACGTTTAGAATAGGGTAACTTTATTAATATACATTAGAAACAAAGTTTCACCTTAAATTATTTTAAAATGAAATTATTTTGAATGTCCGTGTAAACGAACTGTAAATGATACATACTTTTTTTTCAATATCCATAATAATACTAATACAATACATAAGTTATTTACAATCGTAGAAAATTTGCTGATGTTAATGCGCAGACATATTTGCAAGCAGATAGTCAGACACATATGATCAGACAAAAAGACAAACTTTCCGAAGTTATTAACACATTTCAATAAGCTTAAATGGTAGTAAGAATTGCAATATCAAATAAAAATGCCTTTTGAAAACAATACCATTATTTTCATTGCCAGTTTCTCTAAAATTGATTACTTTATTTCATAAAGAGCTTTTATCCTATAGGATTTATTTTGTAATCAACCTTTTGTTTTACGTATAGTTTAGAGACAAATCAATTATTCAAATTTTAAATAGTTTTAGAAAATTATTGTATGATCAATTCAAAAGATTTTGGTATTATATTTACTAATAAAAACTTCAATTAGATATTTATGTTACATTGTTATTGAAAATTGAAATTTAATTAATATACATATTTTATTTCAAAATAAAGAAACAATTCAATTGTTTCAATGTGCTTTATTTATTCCACTAGAATAGAATAACATATAATATGATATTTTTTCATAGCCCGAAATTAAACAAGAAATTATTTAGTTCTAATTAAATGGTTAACATTTTGTGAGATTTAAAATCTCAATACTTCAAGTATAATGTATTCAATAAATTCTAATTAGGTTGAATGGTACGTAAAACTGGGAAGCGATGGCGGTTAATAAAAAAAAAAAAATAGAATCTTTTATTGAATAAACTAATGCTCAACACTGTAAAACATTTTTGTAACATTACTCCATAATACTGGTGGCAGCACAGCTGCTATGTATAAAATATGTATATTAATTTTCATTTACAGTGTTTTGGTGTGATTTTTTTCACATATATAATGATGCAATTTTAACTGTTACTGGTGTAACATTACATATTAGGGTAATGTTACACTGGCTATCTTGGTTAAACCGGTATTGGTTAAATCGTTATTCCACCATAAACTTGGTGGAAGCTTGGCTGCTACCAGTTTTGAGGAATAACGTTACACAAATGTTTTACTGTGAAGATTTTGTCAATAAATACTATTAACAAAGTAACACAAGAAAATGTAATGTTTTGAATTCAGCAGATTTTATTATAGTAAACAAATATTTTAAAAACTAATTATGTGAGAATTAACATTTTAAAAATACATATGCACTATTAAGTAATGATACTACTTTAATCAATAATAGCATAACTTAAGTGGTAGAATTTTGGGAGGTCTGTTTTCTGTTAGTGATAAATAGTTAATTTACAACAATAAAAAATGCAGTTCAAAATACAGATTGATATCTATTGGATCAAGATATAAAGACTTTGTTAGGTTATTGCATGTAACTATTAAGTTAAATGATACATTTTGTGGGCGAATAACCTTAATGTATCTTAATTATTTATATCAATTAAATGAATATTATTATACAAAATTAGCTTTCAACAATAACACGAAGAGATAATAAAGACTTCAATGAATTTTCCTTTAGTAAATTTTAAGAATAAAAAAAGGAAATATTAAAAAAAAAAAAAAAAAACTAATTAAATGTGCCAATTCTAAAACTTTCTTCTATGTCATACGTACATTTTAATATTTCTAAAGTAGTTACACATGTTAATACTTTAATATTATTAATTCAATACTATACACAATTTTGAATTTCATCGTAAATTTCTGCTTCAGTCAGTTAGTCGGAGTAAAAACGAGTTAATGTGGAGCATGATATTTATTAAAGCCAACAGTTTTTTTCTTATTCGAATATATCAGCTGTTTTCTAATAGCTGGCTTAGCTGAGCGAGAGTTCTCACCTCTGCCCGACCGATGGGAGACACAACGACAAAGAATCGATAAGATGATACAAAAAGTGCTATCGCAATGATCCTTTCCAACAGAATATTTACAAATTCAGGGAAGATCTTCTGTCCATAGACAAAAACATATACAAAATAATTGATTCAGCTCTGCAAATATCTCTATGCACTTTTCGATGCTACAGTAATACAAATAGCACGGAAATAACTTTTATACTGCCTCCTTTCAAAAGATTTTTTTTCATATTCAGGAGGATCTGTTTGCCATAACCAAACACTTGCACAAAAAATGTGGTTCAATTCTACGCATAACTTTATACACTTTTCGGTTGTGCAATAATGAATATGGCACACAAATGGCTATTCCAGCGTACCCTCTTCGGTGGATTCCCATCAGTGGAGTTTTTTCAAATTCAGAGAAAACCTACTAGCCATAGCCAAACACATACACAAAAAAATTGGTTCAATTTTATGCATAACGTCATACACTTTTCGATGGTACAGTATTAAAAATGCACAAAATTTGCTATTGCAGCACCCCCTTACGGCAAATTTTTTCTAAGTCAGGGAAGACTTATTAGCCACAGCAAATACTTACACAAAAAAATTGGCTCAATTCTCTGAATAACTTCATACACTTTTCAATGGCACAAAAATCACTATTACAATGCCCCTTTCCAGCGAATTATTTTCAAATTCAAGGAGGATCAACTAGCTATAGCCAAACATTTACACAAAAAGTTGGTTCAATTCTATGCATATTTTCATATACTTTTCATGGTATCTTATACTGAAAATGGCGCAAAAATCGTTATTAGAGCGCCCCCTTCTGATGGATTGTTTTCAAAGTCAGGGAGGATTTAATCGATATAGTCAAACACTAACACAAAAATTTTGTATCAATTTGTAATGAACCTAATTCTCTCTGTCATAGGTTTATCAAGGAAAATAAACCTATGACAGATGGCGCTACTCGTCCTACATAAAAATAAAATAGCTTTTCCAGAAAAAGAACATTTCTTTGTTGAGTTGTGGGTGAGCTCGGATTTTGTGTAGTGAGAATGGGGTAGCATCGTTTCTTTTTTGTGGAATATGTTATATAGGAATGTTATTCAATTTTTGTTATTTTTGTGTTGTGATCGTCTTCGAGAGAGTTAAATGTGTAAAATAAATTTAAAAAGGACAAGAATGAGTTTTCCTTGAGTCAACTTCTGCATTCTTTAGTCAATTCCACATGTTGTTCCATTGCAAATTCTATGCATGACTTCACACACTTTTCGATGGTACACTACTGAAAATGGCACAAAAATCGCTATTACTGTGCCTCCTTTCGGAAAAATATTTCAGAATTGAAAGAGAACATGTTTGCCACAACCAAAAATATACACACAAAATTTGGTTCAATTCTATGCATATCTTAATACACTTTTCAATGGTGCAGGGGCATATGGACACACACAGACAGACATTTTGTAAAAACATGTTTTTTGGAATCTTTGACCCATAAACCGTGAGAATCTGTCGAAAACAGGAAGTAAAAAAAAAATCTATTACAATATTTTATTCTATTGAAGATAGGGGACAACAAGAATGATTTTGTTCACGAATGTTATAATACATGAAACTTATAATATATAATATAGTTAATATGATTAAACTCTTGAAATCACCTATATGAAAAACATTTATGTTTACTTAATCTTCCTCATTAGACTCACAGTAAGTTTAATTAGAAATTTACAAGCGGGTATAATGGATAAAAACATCATTTAACAGATTACGAGTATTTCTCTTTTTACAACTAATCCCTATTCCCTTGAAATGTGAACTTGATCACTACACAATGTATTGAATCCACCCGAAGTTTTCATACAAGGAAGTACTTGCTTCCTTTTTTATTATCAAGATATAGGCTTCACAATCACGTACATGAAAGGTAAGCTATACATAATCATATATTAATTTAACAAAAATTATATAAACAGACGTTCATAATTAATAAATTAAATATATTCAAATATGCATCCTTGTATAGTAATATATTTCTGTGTTTATTTTTTAAAACTTGTCGAGTTGCTGCTTTCTTCATACCAAAACAGCCTTGAGTTCACAGACTTAATCTATTATAAGCATTTTCATCGATTAATAGGAAACTGTTGAGTCTGTCAAAGAGAAAATAACCAGATGCATATTTTATAATTTGCACTTTCTACGATTGAATTTCCCACAAAAGATTTTCCATTAGAGCAGGTTTTCTTCACTTGTATGTAAAATAATACACTGATTTTATGATTTAGCAGAAACGCCTTCATAAATTCAATGGACACTTATATTTTGTGAAAATCTCGAAGTCCTTGTCTCAAAGTTACAGAGATTATTTCAGGAAGAAGAAATCAGAAAACACAATAACACGTTTCATATATTTGGCGAAATATCTCTGAGTTAAAAAGACCTATTGTTGCTGGTAAATTTTGCAAAATACATTCCTGGTTTTTTTTTTTTTTTTTTTTTTTTTTTTTTTTACGAAATCAAATAGGTTTTTGAGGTGTCTCACAAGCTCTTCTACTGATAGTAGGAAGGTAAGAACTGAAAGTAATGGTAAGGTTCTAAAACCATGGCTAGCAAAAAGATCATGTTGCATTTTCTTTAAAAAAAAGTTCGAATCGAAAAAATTCCTACACCCCCTCGAATGTACATGTAAGTGTACCCCGTGTAATATAAGACAGCATTAAAAGTTTTGTAGGAAAAGTTACCCTTTTTTTCTGTTCACATGTAGAAAACTCTGAAAATTTTCATAAAACATTCCACTCAAGGTGCTTTTAATTCAATCCAGAATCTTCATATTGCGATAGTTTTATTTGCCGTACGACATTGCGGATTTCTAGCTTTCATCAATTAAAGTAGAAACCGTGCTTACGGATAGAAGTGTTCATTATTTGATATTTTCATGGCACTTTGGATGTTTTCTTAAATCGCGTGACTCGGAATTAACTCGAAATGAAGATCTATGTTAAAAATCTAGCGCTTTTATGCGTAACGCTTACGTTGAAGATGGCAAACGCAGATTATAAAATAAATGATTTATTAATTTTTATTGCAACTTCAAAATACCGCACATTTTCAATTTTTGTCCCATCGTATAGAGAAAAAGATTTTTCCCTAAAAAAGCAATTTGTCTAAAAAATATAATGCGAACTGGGTTAAAAATATATTGAGATTTGTGTGAAGTTTTAATCTCAATTTATTCAATTCTCTATCGTAAGACCGACGGGAAATTCAATTTGCATTTTGTCGAGATTGGAGAGCCGCACACAGTACAGTGTCAAAATTCTCATGAATTATTCGATGATTTGATGTTTTCTCGAATATATAGGGAAATACTTGACACATTCTTGACAAAATGTCAGTTTGTGAAAAATCCATTATCACGTACCTACGTTTGAAAGTAAATGAAATTAATACTATTTACTATATCGCCAAAATTTTTTTGAATTTCCAGAATATTCGATTAATCTGAAAAGCAAGTTGCCTTACATTTTGCACTGTTAAAACATGCCTGCAAAAGTTTTGTTCAATATCCCGTAGGCATAAATAAAATATTTCTGATAGACATGCGCGTATTCCATTATACATTTATTATACAGTGTGATTCACTATGAATGAAATTGTGAATGTATTTTGTCCCATTCATTTCCAGTATATACAGTCTAAGTGTAATTTGCTATTTCAACTATACTTTCGAAAATTTCTTAAGTCTCGTTAAATTTGTTTCAAGCCCAAAGATGCTTTTAAAAAACATGCAGAAATGTCTTGAAATTTTTAAAAGAAACTTAAGATCTCAAAGCATATATATTATGCTGATACACAAACGAACATAAATGTTGCAGAAGGTCTATTTAGCCATGTGCTGCAAGTACATATCATTTGAGTTTACAAGATGATAGAAATCCCCTGATTTTATAAGATGATGAAAATTATATTTTGGAAATTCAATTTCCAATTTTTTCACAATTTGGCATTTAGTGATTTCGCCTTTGTTGAAACATACAGGGTGTATCTAAACTACTGGGCAAAACTTTAAGGGGTGATAGTACACATAAAGCCAAATATTATGAAATGAGAAACTAAAGGTCCCAAACGTCTTCCGAAGGAGATAGCCGCCATCAAAGTTCAGGGTCCAAAATTTAAAATGATTATAAAAACGGAAAAATTGGTCGATTCGTTTGCAATTTTCACGAAAACTATTCTTTTTGTCAGTATTGTCTTGAAAATATATAAAGATATAATATAAAGATAAATTTTAAAAAATGCCGATAGAGGGCGCTTTAGACTTTGGAGTTACAAACAATTATTTTTTACCGTTATTTTTTGCATCTCACTAATTTTTTTTAGAAGTTCAGACATAAACTTAAATTTTGAGCTCAAAATCTGTGAATAAGTAGCGCAAACTGAACTGTGTTCAATGGGAGTGGGTAGGTTCAAATTTCAAATGATTATGAAAAACAGAAAAATTGGTCAATTGATTTGCGGTTATCACTAAATTTTTTCTTTATATCAGTATCTATATATTTAAAACACCTGACTGTTTTTATAGTCATCAGCCCTGAGCTTTCTACTGGCCCGATTTTGATATTTATTTTTTTAAATGAAAGCTGTTTATGTGTAGATATGCCCATTCTGGCTAAATTTTAATTTATTTCATTTTTTATATTTTATTTTTAATTTTAAAAGCTTTTTCATGACATTTCTTCAAAACAGTGGCAACAGGTTAAGCTTTTCTCAAAATTTATTTTCTTTCATTATTTTCCTCCAATCAAGAGCTTGATCTCATCGATGAATGTATAATCGCATTTCGAAAAATAAATAAATAAATAAATAAAGGTTTTCGTAAAATTTAATCAGAATAAAATGATTGCACATAGTTATTCCCTGCAATACACAGATTATTTACTGAGTAATATTATTAAGTATTATGTAAGTAAAATTACAGAAGATAAACTTTAATAAAATATCTAAAGTGAAATTTTGTCGATGGAGAAAATGTCGTCATACAGAAACCAGATAAATTTATTCCATGAATATAATATACATTGTTATAGCTGTGTCAGTGATGATGTCATATTCACTGACTTTAATTCCTACATCTAAATAAAGTGAACTTCTATTAATTTAAAGGTCCGTGGTGTGCACACATGAAAATATTTCTATAAACTGCGCCATTTCTATTTAATTATCATGAATATTTTATGAAACTAAAGAATTCTTAAATAACTGCATAAATCACACTTTTATTTAAGAAAAGGTGAGTATTTCTAAAGGTGTAAATGATGTCATATTAGA
Organism: Maratus speculifer; assembly: GCA_964019185.1. Lineage (NCBI taxonomy): Eukaryota > Metazoa > Arthropoda > Arachnida > Araneae > Salticidae > Maratus > Maratus speculifer. The sequence continues at coordinate 269,578,949 of OZ025289.1, read as the reverse complement.
AAAAAAAAAAGAATAAAATCTGTGATATGCCGGTATTATTATATTTCTATCTTATATAATATCAAAAAATAATTAAAATCATTTCATTGTATTAAGTTATTGTTTAAAATAAAATAAAAAAACTCTGTATTTCAGCAACAAATACAAAAATTTTATTCTTTTTAATAACAGAGATATCGTCATTTTTTTTTTTTTCGTTGCCATAACAATAAAATTATTTTTTACAAATTCATGGAGGATACAAACCAATAAATAAATTTATTGCAAGTGCTGTAAATATGTAGTGGGTTGGTTAGGCAGTTTAGTAAGTCCCTGTTTCTATTATAAAATGTTTCATTGATATTATAACTATTGTACAGTCATCAAGCGATAGTTAAACGGAGAAAAAATAAACTATGCAGATATTTTTGAAATCGGCTTTCGGGGTATAATATTAACTTCCTAAATAATTTGGCATTCAAATAATATTTAAGGTTTAGAAACCGCATTAAAAAAAAGATTTGTAGCTGAAGTTAAGTCCAACATAATAATTTATAAGTTGTTTTCCTTTTTTTTTTTTTTTTTTTTTTTTTTTTTTTTTTTTTTTTTGTTATTTTCTGAAGTTTATGTATTTTCATCATGAAAAGCTATGTTATCCCTATTTTAAGAGGTGGCAATTGATTATTTCGCTCAGTATTTTACTGTCTATATAAGATTGATATATATCATACCTAATATACAGGGTGTCCGAAAATTCTGGAAACGGCCGAATAACTCGAGAAATACATATGAGATTGAAAAATACGTGATTGTAAATATACGTGTTAAATATTTTTAAATAAGCTACTCTGTGATACCAAATTTGACCTTCGAAACCGACCCCCTGGGGGTCAGAAGGTGTCCAACTTTGAAATCTTAAATTATAACCCCCATTTTTTATTGCAGATTCGGATTCTACGGACAAAAATACGTAACTTTTGTATTTGATGTTTATTTCAAATCTTCGTTTATCACGGTGTAATCGAGCATATTAAATCGATACATATTCCCGCTTTTCCAACGGGATTTTCCCTAATCGAAACTGATTGGGCAGAATTTTTGACGTCAAATTCCTTGTTGTCTTAAAAATAAATTATACAGATGAATTTCAAAAAATGCCGATAGAGGGAGCTTAAGACATTGGAGTAACGTACAACTATTTTTTACCGTTATTTTTTGCATCTCATTAAATTTTTTTAGAAGCTTAGACATAAACTTAAATTTTGAGCTGAAAATCCGAATAGTTGAGAGTGGTTAAGTAGCGTAAACTGAACTGTGTTGAATGGGGGAGGGGAGGTTGAAATTTCAAATAATTATAAAAACGGAAAAATTGGTCGATTCGTTTGCGGTTTTCTCTAAAACCATTCTTTATGTCAGTATTTCTTTGAAAATAACATTTGAAGATAAATTTCAAAAAATTCCGTTACAGGCCGCCTTAAACTTTAGAGTAACCGACAAATATTTTTAACCGTTATTATTTTTTATTTTAATAAATGCTTTTAAAGCTTAGACTTAAATTTTGAGCTCAAAATCTGAATCGTTGTGAGTAACTAAGTAGCGGAAAATTGAACTGTGTTCGTAGGGTGGGCAGGGTAACATTTCAACTCCTGAACGCCGTTCAGTTTGCGCTTCTTAACCCCTCCCAACGATTCAGAAATTGAGCTCAAAATTTAAGTCTAAGCTTTTGCAAGCATTTAATTAGATATAAAAAGTAACAGTTAAAAATTGTTGTTTGTTACTCTAAAGTTTAATGCGCCCTCTAACGGAATTTTTTTGAAATTTATCTTTAAAATTTATTTTCAAGAAAATACTGACATAAAGAATGGTTTTATAAAAAACCGCAAACGAATTGAGGGATTAGGCACAAATTTTCCGTTTTGTATAATCATTTGAAATTTGAACCTTCCCACCCCCATTGAACACAATTCAGTTAGCGCTACTTAACCACTCTTAACGATTCAGATTTTCAGCAAAAAATTTAAGTTTATGTCTAAGCTTAAAAAAAAATTAATGAGATGCAAAAAATAATGGTAAAAAATAGTTGTACGTTATTCCAAAGTCTAAAGCGCCCTCTATCGACATTTTTTGAAATTTATGTTTATAATTTATTTTTAAGACAATACTGACAAAAAGAACAGTTTTAGTGAAAACCGCAAATCAATTGACCAATTATTCTGTTTTTTATAATCATTTGAAATTTGAACCTAACCACTTCCATTGAACATAGTTCAGTTTGCGTTACTTAACCACAGATTTTGAGCTCAAAATTTAAGTTTATGTCTAAACTTCTAAAAAAATTAATGAAATGCAAAAAATAACTGTATAAAATAGTTGTTCGTTACTCCAAAGTCTAAAACGCCCTCTATCGGCATTTTTTGGAATTTATCTTTATAATTTATTTTCAAGTCAGTACTGACATATAGAATAGTTTTCTTGAAAACCGCAAACGAATCGACCAATTTTTCCGTTTTTTATAATCATTTCAAATTTTGGACCCTGAACTTTGATGGCGCCTATCTCCTTCGGAAGACGTTTGGGACCCTTAGTTTCCCATTTAATATTATTTGTCTTTATGTATATTAGCACCCCTTAAAGTTTTGACCAGTAGTTTAGATACACCCTGTATAAGATAAAATATGTTATTTATTCTCCTAGAACTCCTCCTTCGTTACATTTTTAGGCTACCACAGGAATGCCCAATTATATGTCTAATATACAAAGCATTTAAAATATAGTGTTTTTTTTTATTTAGTCATGTAATGTATATTAGTTATACATTGTTTTTAAGTAAATAAATTAGAAATGAAAAGCAATTACAAAACACAAAAATGAAATGTTGCTTTTTAATAAATTTAAGCATATTTTTAAATAACTATATACAGTAACAGCAATTTATTAAGTAAATATTTGTACATTTCAAAAATCTTATGCAAATATCTATATTATAAAGGCCAAATGTATCTGTGCGTAACGCATATACGTCATTTTGCGAATGGCAACACTTTCCCATGCAATTCGGTTTTACAATTTTTGATACTGCAATTTTTATACTTCTAAACACCGCACATTCTCAATTTTTACATCGGCGTATAGAGAAAAAAATGTACTTTTAAATGCAATTTGTTTGAAAGCCGTATCTCATTTTATTGTTGAGATATTAATTTTTTTAATAGTTTTTGTGCGAATTTTGTAATTGTGGCAACAGAAAGCTTCTTCTTAAAATTGAAAAAAAAAAAAAAAAAAAAAAAAAGAAAAGAAATTGAAATTTCGTATATGTAAATTTTGAGAAGTTAAAAATGATGACGGGTTTATATTTCACGTGAAATTTTATGATCATGTCAATTTGATTTTTTTTTAATTTTTACCAAGCATAAGAGACTCAACTGATAACTTCATGATAACAACTTATCTTTATCATGTTTTACTGATTACATATGCGATTAAAGCTCAATTTTAATAATTTGGACAAATGACTTTTATAGAAATGGTATTTTGTTAATTTTAGCTTAAAATAATATTTCTTTTAGAGTTAAACTGACCAATATATGATGCATTTTTTTACTGTAGCTGATTTTGTACGTTGTTATAAATCAATGAAACAGTTCCTTCTAAAGCATTTTCTTTCGTCGAATTTCGACGGGTTCCACCTCGTGTTTATAATGGCCAATTATCATTTTTTGTTCACATTCTAGGTAATTTTAAAACACACAAATTATGTTTTTATGAAAGCATGATCTCAAATTCAACAATGATGAGCTTTTAATAGTCTAAAAAAAAAAAAAAAGTTTGTTATTTTCAGAATTTGTTTATTTATTTATTTTTTGTTAGTGTAGTAATCGCGTAACAATAAAAATTTCTTTTAAAATAGCGAAATTGAAATAAAACATAGTGATAAATTATATTTCAATGCTCCAAAAAACCTTTTAAAATATCTTCAAATTACGAAACTGTTTTATCATGAATATAAAAACAAGCTTTAAAATAACTGTTAGTGTTTTTTAAGCCAAAAAAAAAGTGGAAAATTAAAAAGTTTAAAATTTTGAGAGAAATGAAAATGGCTTCATGAGAAGAATAAAGCAGTCTCACAGAAAACTATTAACTACAAATGATTATAGATGCTACAGGTACGGATAAATTCCTGTGGTATTTTTTTTTTTTACTCCGGAACCATGCTTAGAATTTACTTTAAATGAAAACAGAGTTGAAGATATTTCTAATCCAATTAATCTGTGATAATGCAATTACAATTAATTATTTATTATTAATTTTTTTAATTTTATATTTTTTATTTATTTTTAATTTTTATTTTTTTAGTTATTGAGTATTTACCTTTGCAATCACCAAAATGATAACTAGCATTGCACTACAGTTTACTCTTGCCCAATAATAATGATGAATTAGAAAATGCACTAGCATTACATTCTAATCAAATACTATATTATTAACCTTCTCATCACCGCGAACTGATACTCTGTTCATTACGCTGTAGGTTTCGCTGTAACAGTAGCATTATTTAAAATAATTTATTTCTATGAATATAATTCAGTTAAAAAAATACAATTAATGCTCTCAAGGCATACATGTCTATATGTAATAAATTTTTTTATATATTAAGGTTTAAAAAAAATTCTTTTTTTAAAAATAACTGTAGAGAAAACAACATTACAATATTGCTTCTTTGCTTGGGGGTCTGAGATTTAACATTACATAATAGCAAATAATTGAAATGTTATACTTATGATCACGTATAGTAGTAGTTTGGGAATTCATAATACGTTTGCATTGCAACCATAACCATAAATTATATATTTATCATTTTATTATAATACTTGTAAATTGAAAAAATATAAAAAGACCTAAATATCATCATAATAATCAATTTCTGAATATATTAGTATATCAGTTCTAATCATAAATATTTAATTGTCACTGCCTTGTAGATGATGTAATTCCAATTACGTTAAATGATTTCGGTAATTTTTTTATTTGACAGTATTTCAATAATACGTGAGAAATGTATCATTGCATTATTGTAATGCTACTTGAGAAGTTTTAGTTCAATTAGATTTTAAATATGATGATGCATTTCTAAATTAGCTACGATTGCACATGAAGAATCATTACGCTAAAATGAACTATCTCCAATAATATAAAGCAATCTAGATTTTTTTTTTTAAATTAGAGTGTAATTTTGAACTGAAAACTAATATTTATGACGCAATGCAGAGTAGTTTTCACTTTTATTACATGAAATTTTAATTTTGGGTTTATAATTTTCATTACAGTCTTTTGATGGTCTAAACATAGTAAAAGTCCGAAAGAACGCGATCCAATATACCAATAATTCGTATTTAACGCGGAGAAAAGTATGTCCCCCGAAGAAAAAAAAGATCAATTTTAGGTTGAATTTTGCGTTTAAAATTTCAGTGAAACACATTGAAGGACTTGCAGTCTGGGTTTAGTGCTATGGATCTCAATATCTCTATTTATTTAAATGACTGGATAGAAATTGGCAACAGCGAACCAATTTCAAACGTCATAACAGATCAGGATACCCTTGAAGCTGTAACGCATAAAAATTGCAATAGACAAGATGATAAAGGTGAAATTGAAAATGATGTGGCAATGAAAGACGGCGTTCCACATGTTAGTGAAGTACATTTCATACTTAACAAGGGTAATTTTGTGCATAAATAGGCAAGACGACTCAGATTGTGTTTATCTACTCCATCTTGCTAGTGCGAAACAATACGCCGAAAAGAAATTAAATGCCTCTGTTCTTTAAACATGAAATATTGTCTTTTTCAAGATGATATAAGATTAAGTTCGTGTTTAATGAACTTTTATATGGAAATAACTTTAATTACATTTCACAAAGTGGGTAAGTGTTGTCATCAATTTGTACCACATTTTTTGACAACATTCCGATATACCGCGATTATGTTATATCGCGGGTGTAAAACACGTCTCCCAACAATCGCGTTATATCGCGCTTATATTTTATATGTTTATCACAAATAGAGAAAGATATGACGAGTCAGAAAAGAGAATGTAAGCGAGTTGCGTTAAATTGTCTCCATTTTACTTTGAAAAAAATTAATTCAAATATATTGGAAATTAGATTCTTAATAATATATAATATTCACGATCGTCGATACAATAAATTAAAAATCAATTGTTTTCAAAAGGAAACAAAAAAGATGAGGGGGTTTATCCAAATAAAGTAAATGTTACAAATTTCATATGTTGCACATAATACACGTACTTAATATTTTAACTACAACCCTTCATATTTTTGCCGCCTTTTGAAAACGACGGATTTGGAGCATATGCTATTGGTGATAAGTTTCAGAAGTTTCAAGCTTTGTTTCTGAGACTTTCACAAAAGTTGATGTAGCTAATAAATTATGCTCATTGTATTTTGATTGCTTTCGCGCATGTGTGATGAAACATTATTTAGTGAACCTGATCATTTTGCATTAAATATTTATAATGTCTTAATACTGACTGCAGGGTACTGTATGCAGTGTTATTTGTCATGTTTTTTAAAAAGTTCATTCTTTTATATTAAGAAATCTGCAAATAATAAACAAAAAATTTGATGAAATTTGGACTGTTTTCATAAAAACCTTAATCTTTCCACGAGCATAAGAGATATTCTCATAAAAATGAAGATACTTTATAAGAAAAAGCCTCTTAATCCTTATGTCAATGACCTGGTACCCGGGTATCTCTTTTCTCTTTTCATCTTGATTTCAAGTTATTAATAACAAAATAAACTAAAATGAATTTAGATCCTTATTATTTATATATTCATTTTTCATTAGAATAAATTTAAAACACTTTAAAAATTGTTTTTTTTTTTACTACTTTTGTGCATTCAATGCCTTTTATCAATAACTAGGATACCAGGGTACCCACGCAAATTTTCTGGAGAAAAACAACAAAATTTTTAAATTATTTAGAATTAGATAAATAATACTTGATATTAATTTAAACAAGAATTATACATATTTTTTCTAGTAAAAGCAATGTTTATATTACGTGAAAGTTTGTGGACAAGTTTTACAGAAAAAGATGTATGAATGTACATCTGGTACTAGCTTTCAACATTGTTTACACGATTTTCTGGATTTTTTCTTCGTTTTTTAGTCTCTAACAAGCACATCTGACATGATCCACTTTTATACCTCCTGTTTAATGCTGCTTTTGGTTCTTTAGACTGGGTTTTAAACGCACGTTGGCTTCGAATGCAGGCAAAGATTTTATAAGTTTGCTATCAATTCCTGGTTCGGTCTAAAAAATCCTCATAGCATGTACATTTTGTAATTAATCTTGAATTACTGGAAGCCTCATAGACTGAAAGGCAGCAGCACAAACAATCCTCTCATCGAATTCACATTTGAAAATTTAGATTTAGATATAACTCGATTTGCGTATAAAAACGCAATCGGCCTGCTGATATTTCTTATTGGCCTATTGTGGCTATAGTACTAGTATGTTTCCTTAGCATATATAAAAAAATCAAATCCAAAGAATATCATCTTCATGCGCCACAGCTGAAATAAATCTTTATGAAATCTAACAAAATTTGACTTATTTCAAGTTTGCTTTAAGATATTGTTACTTAATTGAAAAAATGAAATTTATACATTTTTTTTAAATTTTTACTACAATATGATATAATTTATGTTCCTGTTGCATATTTACAAATTAACACCCCAGTTTTAAGAATTGCCAAATAATTGTATTATGTAAGAGCAAAACGTTTTTTTAACAATTTCAATTTGTACAGTGTAATTTTTTTGTATCTAAATTATATTTTCTGGGACAATACACAATTTGTGTCCGAATACATCCATCCCCTATTTTATATCCAACATATTCCTTCAGAAGCATATGCTGGAAATGTGACAGTTGCTTGAGTTGTTTGCGTGAGATTTGGCAATTTCAACAAGATGAAAAATTTCAGTACCACCATTTTTGAAATGTTCAGTTACTTCTACATCAACCTCTTTGCAATTGCAGTTCCATCCGTACTTTCACTTCTCTCTCTAATCTTTAATTCCCATCAATTAAATTGACACAGTCATCAGCTGCAAAATCTATTGTTAGAAACCTAAACTTCCTAAAATTTCTGTTTTGTCTTTGCTACTGGTTTTGACATCAACCAAGATGTTGATAGTTCTACAGTAGTTGCCAGAAATAAAGACGAGAACCTAAGAAATTAAGGCAGGATGTGTCATCATCACAGTAGAATCTTCGGTAGACTGAATTGATTTATTATTATTATTATTGACGTAAGAACAATACGTTCGTTAAAAAAAGGTATTTATACCAGTTGTTGACTTTTCAGAAATAAATAACGATTTAAGAATGCTACACGGAACATTGAACGTTGTTTCTTCACGTGAAAATATTCCTCTTTGTACCCCTAAATCATTCAGTATGGTTAATTATACCTCTAAGAGATCTGAGTTTCTATATGGCAAGTGAAATTCCCTCAAAGAATCTTGCTATCCCGCGAGAGTATGTGATGACAGTACATGTATCTCTTTGGTTTTTGTTTAAGATAAAACCACATTGTTTAGATAGAAGTAGGCATTTACTGACTTTAATAAAAACTCCAGGTATTTATAGTCAGATTTAAATATTGATACACATTGTATTTTGATACACAGAAATGACTGTTTTGCTTATGAGGAAAACTATTTGCTAGGTTAGAAAATGATAGGAAGCACGTTAGGGAACCTGCATTTAGACGCTTAACACGATCACTGCAGCTTACATGAAGATGTGATGATAGTTAATGCCGCACTGTAGAAGTGGGTTTTACACAGAAGCCGATTTACTTTTTGTAACAAAGAATCGGTGAAAGATTTTCCCGCACCTGCGCGTGACTGGCTATTGGACATCACCCCACATAATGCGCTGGCGCGTGAGTTGCCCCTTAACGTTGGCGCTATATCACACGGTTTCCCGTGAGCGGCAGCGAATGTGTTAAAAGTAGAAAAAAAACAAGAGCAAGCAGAGAATACCGCTATAAAATAGAAATGAAAAAATAAAGTTTAGGCTTCCAAAAAAAGATTTTGCAGCAGCAGAATGGGCCACTTTAGTTGACATGAATGAAAGTTTAGACAGAGATGTGAAACGACGAATGGAGACTTCAATTATTAAGATATTAGAGACAGCAGAAATTGAAACTTTCAAGAATGGTTCAGGCACTGAAATTCTTTCCAACTTCTTGAATTCGGGAAATCGCACACAAGCAAAAGGAATTTAAATTTGTAAATTAAATTTACAACAGAGGCTTCTGAAGCAAAATATGCGAAAGACGGGATGAATACATTCGTACTCAATTTGAGCCACATCCTAGGATAGATGCTTTTGATACAAAATACGTGATCACAATTTACAAAGTGAATGTATTAAATTTCTTTATTACTCTTACATAAATTAAAAAAGATAAGTATAAAAAGATAAATTTAAATATGCAAAAAAAAACTGATATTACTTCATATTAGAATCAAAACTAATAAAATATTGTATAAATTTTGATTTTTGTTATGTAAAAAAGCATCTTCAAGGAAATCTAAAATAAGTGAAATTTTGTCAGATTTCATAAAGTTTTAATCTTGTTGGGCCGCATGAAGATGATAGTGTACGACTTTCGTATTTTTACATATGTTAAGCGAACATAATCGTATTGTATCCACACTGGGCCAAGAACAAATAATTTTTTTTTCATAGTTATAAAAATCGAAACAGTTAGTGTAATATAGCTAAACTTCAGGAATTTTGCGCCTCATGGAGTGCATGAAGATGATTTTGTAGAGATATGACTTTTTTACATATGTTAAGAGAAGATAATAGTATTGTATCCAAACAGACCAATAACAATTTTTTTTTTTTCAAAGCTATTATAATTCGGGAAAATTAGCATAGTTCAACCAAATCTCACTGATTTCGTGCCTCTTGAGGTGCATAAAGATACCGATAGAGCGATAGGAATTTTTTTTTACATAACTAGCAATACAATACACAATTTTCGCACATTTTGACATATTGGCCCATTTTTGTTTTTTTTCTTTCTTTTTCTTTTTACACACTGTCATTTAAATGCATAACTGCATATTTATTAAACACATAATATAATGATTTATCTTATAAATGAAAAGTCATTCAGCATCTGGTCATCCATCTTACTATATAACAAACGCCTGACTTGTCAGCAATTCTCGCGCATGATCAGAAGTTGCGTATATTCAGCGCATCCAAACCCCATCCAGTGATTTGCGTCGATACTTTCCTAGGTAAAATTGTCTTTTACTATTTCCTACTTCCCCACCAAATTTGAACGATGAATCCTGATATAATAATTTTATATATTGTATAATAAATTTGAATGTCATATAAAATCTAGGTGGCAAACCGATAATCTTTGCCAGAGTTAGAGCATAGACAGGCAGAGAGATAGACAAACAAAATTCAGACATTTTTTTAACTATGTTTGAAAGTGTAAAAATTACAATTATTGTGCTGCAATTTGAAAAATTGAATCATTTTAAATAAAAAACTTTGTTTCCTTACAATTTTGAATTTTTTTTAGGTAATTTTAATTTTGAGCTTTTTTTATAAGTGCGGTTATTAATTATTAGGACAGAATTTTTTAGAGGTTAATTAATTTAAGGGAATATAATAAAATTTCATGATATTTGTTAAGAATACATTAAAAATAACACTTAATTTAATATTTTAAATTTTTTTTTTATATCTCTTATCCGCAAAAAAAAGAACATGTCGGAAACAAATTTGCTCATTATTCTCGTAATAAATCTGTCATAGATGCGTCTTTTTACACAAAAGATTTCATAAGTGTTAATGTATACGGAAAGTTATATTATTACGCTCCATTTCCATTTGCAGCCATAGAAGAGGGTAGTTTGTGTGAGGACGTAAAATTTCGCAATCTTCAAAACCGCATGCCATGTTTTCTTTCTTATTCCATATTCAATTAATGAGTTTTTTATTGTTCTCAGTATGCAAACATCATGACACGTGAAATTTATACATCATGACATAAATTATTATTTGAAATAAAAGCATAAATAACATTTTACAGGCACATCACAAAACGCAAATTTAGAAGTCATTTCAAGCTTCCTCCTATGTGTTTATGATAGTGTATGAGATAGAAACAAACGTGTATATGCTGGGAAATTTTTCCTTCATATCAGGTGTTTGATCATGTTCGAGATCTCATATTTAACTAAATGGGTAGCTATCACGTAAAGTATCATTTCCAAGATTTAGCGTAAAATACTAAGTGTATTATTCGAGCGTGATTTTTAAGATAAATTAACATTCTAAGATATAGACACAGAAAAAATGTTATCAGTTAGAATAAAATTTCATGTCGATACCTTAAGCAAATGCAGTCGATACTAGTTAAAAAGTACTTTTAAGAAACTAGAAAATATGATACGTTATAACCAAAGTTCATTATAAGCAATAAACAATAAACTATAAAGCATAACGTGAATGAAAAAGGTACATAATAGCAATAATAAAGATTTTAAATAGAAATTTTATGAATCTCCCAAAATAAAAGACGAAAAAAATTTACTAAATTGTTCATTCAGAAAAATAATCTATTGTTTTTCGTTGATATTTCGTTCCTATACTTCTAATTTATCTGAGAAAAAATCGAAAAGGTAATCAGAAAAGAATTTAACGAATCACGATAATTTGTTTCATTGCTTGTACAATTAGCTTTAGACAGTAAGGCACCTCATCTTCATCCTCATTGTCCTCAGATTTATTATCTTCATAGATTTATTTTGAGGGCTGATGTGCTAAATTCATTGTTGGATGATTTTTCGGATGTTGTCAAATCATTCTCCACAGAAACGGATTATTCAACGTCTTGTTGAGCATTTATTTCTATAGATTTCTGCATTTTCAAACAATTTAATATCGATATGTTTCCTATTATCATCATCTGGAATACCAGCAAACACACCAACCTGGCGAAAGCAATTTTTAATTTCTGCCAATGGGACACATTGACAAGATTATTTAGCATTCTTATTGCATCTAAAACAGCAAAGGTGATTATTTCCGTATTTTCTACGGCCAGAAATGCTTTTCTTAATAAAATAATTTGTAAAAGGAGACTTTAGCCTCCGAAACACACCTTATCCATGGGTTAGTTTTCTAAAGTCGTATTCAATGAAAGAAACAACAGTTCAATAAAATATAAATTATTCAATGGCGTATATGCAGTAGGGCGGTGCGAAAAAACAAAAGTTTTTATTTCCGAATCGCTATAGTGCGGAAAAGTTGCGATTGGTAAATACAAGAAAAACTAAAAAAAAATTTTTGAAATCGGACATTATCTTCCGATCGCGGAAACCACCTAAAAATTCAAAAAAATTGAAAAATTCCGATTTTTTCAAAATTTTTAAAAAAATATTACATATGCACGTATTTTATCACTATAGTGATATATATTTGCATATTGTACTGTTTAATAATAATAATAAAATAAATTGCGTTTAGAGAATATCTTCCGATCGCGCAAGCTCATTAAAAATCGGGAAAAATTCAATTTTCAGTGATTTTTGATATATTAAGAAAATAATTAAATAAGCTCAGTTTGCAGTCTCATGTTAAAATTTAAATATAAATTAATACTATTGAGTATGTTATGCTATTTTTGAACAACCGAGATCTTACCACAACGAGATCGCTGCAAGGTTCAGTAGTTCTTTAAGGTTTAGAGTTTCGCGCACATCCTGTTGGCCACGTTGCGAAAAATCGTTGAAGTCGCCTTACCTGTCCACATGCTTCTGTCCCCAACCTCGTCCACTTGTGAGCAGTATCAGTGAGCCCGTGAACGAATTTCGTTTGTTAATTGTAGATGTATTGTGTTATTTAAAATACATTAACATGTGACAGGGACACGGATCTGGATACGTCGTTGACAAAGAAAATTACTCGACAATCTTTTCATTGTCCTATATTCGGTCATCCAAGAGATTTTCTGCCATATATTCTTCCAACACACGAAGATGTTCTTCAATGCTACCCTGAGGAGAGGTCTCTATTAGCAAGTAAATTCAACATCATTAAAGTGAGTTTCTCATTTGTCAGCAATACAGTGGCACAAAAAATAAAATATATTTATTAGAAGGCATCAATCCCAAAAGTGTTTGATTGTAGAATCATTTAGCTAATTAATGCCTAGTACGATAATATTATAAACTAACAAAAGGAGACAAGGAATAGCCAACCTTATAAAAAAGTTTGATGAATTTAAAAAACAAGAATCTCAACTGTGTGATATTTCAGCCTGCAAACGTGTAATGAATTTATATTGCTCCTGTAAAAAATCACCAGATCTGAGGGAGTGTCTAATTGAGGCTAATTGTACGTCTCAAAAACACAACAAAATTCCAGTCATTGAGCATAGATTTATCTACCTCCAGAAAAAGGACAGAACGGGAAAAATTGGTACTAAAGTTTAAAAAAAAAGAAAAAAAACTGAGTACAAGACTTGGAAGACGAAACTATATATTGAAAAGGCAACCTTCCAAATTTGTTGAAGCGAAAATAAAAGACCTTGAGCATTTAGATGAAATACATGAAAATTTTAATGCTAATGTAGGTATGTGTAAAATATCATTACCATGACGGATACAGCCTATCAGATTTAAGAAGAAGTTACCATGGCAAATGAAAGTGGAGTTACAATCTACATCTTTACATTGCGATCGCAATGGTGTATCTGACAGTGTAGGTGCTGCTAAAGCGTTGAGTGTACTAGAAGATATTCCTGTAATAACTAAACAGATGCTTTTCAAGTTATTGACCTATACAATATTAGAAGAAAACAAACAGAAAGAAAAAAATTACGGCAAAGTCAAGTGGAATCAGAAGAACCACATGACATACATTTTGATGGAAAAAAGGACGATTATTTAGTTATCCTCCTCGGTTCTGAGACAAATATCACGATAGACAACATACACTGTTTAAAATTACTATAAACCATCTTCAAACATGTATCATTCTACATATCAATGCGTGTTATATGGACGCATTTATTGAAAAGGTCTAGAAGTATTTTTAACGATTTTAGAAGTATTTAAATTCTTTTAAAGGATTTTCTTTAGTTTCTCGTACAGGCGCTATATTCGTGAAGAATATTTGACAAAAAATCTCTTGGAGATGACAAAATATAGTACAATGAAAAGATTGTCCAGTAATTTTCTTTGTCAGCGACGTATGCAGATCCGTGTACCTGTCACATGTTAATGTATTTTTAATAACGCAATACATCTACAATTAACAAACGAAATTCGTTCACGGGCTCACTGATACGAAATGGCGCACTGTGCAAGAGGACGAGGTTGGGGAGAGAAAAGGATGTGGACACATAGGGCGACTTCAACGCTGTTTCGCAACGTGGCTAACAGGAGTTGCGTGAACTACTAAACCTTTTCGCCCTGCAGCGATTTCGTCGTGGTAAGATCTCGGTTGTTCAAAAATAGCATAACATGCTCAATAGTATTAATTTACATTTAAATTTTAACATGAGACCGCAAATTGAACTTATTTAATTATTTTCTTAATGCATCAAAAATCACTGAAAATTGAATTTTTCCCGATTTTTAATGAGCTTGCGCGATCGGAAGATATTCTCTAAACGCAATTTATTTTTTTATTATTATTAAATAGTACAATATGTAAATATTTTTATTATAGTGATAAAATATATGTATATGTAATATTTTTTAAAAAATTTTGAAAAAATCGACATTTTTCAATTTTTTTGAATTTTTAGGTGGTTTGCGCGATCGGAAGATAATGTCCAATTTCAAAATTTTTTTTTTAGTTTTTCTTGTATTTACCAATCGCAACTTTTCCGCACTATAGCGATTCGGAAATAAAAACTTTTGTTTTTTCGCACCACCCTAATATGCAGGGCAATTCTCGAAAAAAAGAAAATTTTTCTTTATTTTCTTTGTTGTTACCTATTTTATATTTGGAGTGCATCACGGAATACCTCAGACGTCATATACTGTTTTCGACAAGCATCACATCGAGATTTTTATTGTTTTGTTTTTAGTTCTAATGTTTTGATTTTTTTCTGTGAATAATATATTTTGTTTATTTCCAGTGATATTTGCGCACAACGTACAGTCACCCTCTCCGTAGATTGTTTACTTAAAAAAAAATTTCTCTGGAGTTAACTTGCAGAATCGTTCTGCATCGTCGCAATTAAAGATGTTTTAATGATAATATTTCCCTTTTCTTTTTTCAAGCCATGATTCATCAATTCATTTATGAACAGTTATCATTGAAACTTCAGCAACTTCTCCATTTTTTAAATTTGAAATAACGTTATGACATTTATGAAATCGTTCTAACATGCCTACTGAACGTGTAAAGGCTTTATTAAACAGTTTTACCAAGTCTTCTGCTTTCGCTTGCAACACTGCCCCTGTAATTAGGATATTCATGTTTCTTTGTATCGAAGCCAATTTAATAATCTTTATCTACGTTTTCCTGTTGGGTTTTCTAAACTTTTTTGTTCGACTGCTAAACTTTTCAAACGCGTTAATAATGGAATCTTTGTTTTTCTAAATTATATTCTCAGTTATTTTAGACATATCAAGTTTCCAACAAATATAAACTTACGTTTGACTTCTTCGATATTCTGACTAATTTTTATTTTCTCGTGCAGAGACACAGCTTTCAGCAGCGCTGAAAATATCCATGACGGAAGCAGCAAGATTTAATTCACTTACACTTGCATAGGCATATCACTATCATTAGTTAACCACTATGCATGAAAAGATAAAATTTTAAAAGAGGGTATGTCCATAATGTTTAATTATGTACAGTTTGTGAGGTTTACATGATACGTGTGAAAAAAATTATCATTCACCAATTTCTCTCTATAAAGCCGGTTAGAATTTTATTAATTTTATAATGAGAGTTTTACCTCATTTAGATAATGTTTAAATGTGTCCAATGTGTCAGTTTTAGATAAATTCTTTATTAGTTTCATTTATTGAAGTTATAAATAATTGCAGTTACATCATGCAGGTGACATAATGGAGAACGAATAAGAAATATACAAATATATAGAAATATTCAATAAAAAATAATCTAAATGGATGTATGAAAATGAAAAATACAAATATAATATGAAATGTTAGAAAAAAAAACTTTTTAAGAATCAAAAAAGCTATCTAAAATATAACACTCTTTTCGAGTAACTACACAAATAACAGTTGTATATTAAACTTTTGTGTGTAAACTATTTGAAAATTGTATTTTTTTCATTTACGTATAAAAATGTTCCATTTATAATTTTTGTTTTAGTTTACATTTTTTTAAAAATTAATTATTATTATTATTATTATTATTATTATTATTATTATTATTATTATTATTATTATTATTATTATTATTATTATTATTATTTTGTAGAAGGAAAACATATTAAAGAAAAAAATAACAAAACTAGACACACACACAGAAAAAAAAATATTGGGCATGCGAGTTATGTTTAAAACCTACAGTTTACTTGGAAATTGGCATTTCAAGATAAAATATCCGTAAAAATAAATTACCGTAAACCGACTTTGTCACATTTCAGAACATAGATTTGTGTAGAACTTTTTTCGTTCTTCAAATTCGAACCTCAAAAAAAAAAAAAAAAGACCTAAAGTTTCATAACACGAAAATGAATTTAAATGTATACGAGAATTATTTTAAGAATAAAAAAATAATAAAGTAGTGTGACAAAGTTACCCCTGGTTTGGGGTTACTTTGTCACTTAACTACAAATATGCTTTAAATGTACGCAATAGATAATTTATGATGAAAGTACCACAGATATCGATGTAAAAGGAAGCAAAATACACAACTTAGATTACTAAAAATCATTTGAAGGATTCAATTTTGTGATTTATTGCAAAAAATATGATTTTTGAAGTGTTTTTTTTTACTATGAGTGGAAGCTTTTACCATCTATCAACAACAGTGTTTTAAGTCAGTATAGAAATATTAACTTTCCCCCGATGAAGGTATTTTTTAATTATCATCTTGATATCCTGCTTGGATACGATAAAATACCAGTCAACCACGACTCCCTAGGTCTTGGAAATCAACTGCTCTTCTTTATGAGTAAAGATGGCCGGACGACCCACAGACTGAGTGCGTCTTCCTAGGAACTTATTGAAAAAAGTACTATGTGATATTTGGAATATTAGGGGTAGCTAGTTTTTTACTTATGCTATTAGTAACAGGAGCCACCACAATTGCCATATTCTCTTCAGTGTAATTGCGATAACCTCTGGTGATTTTTCGTAGATCTTCATTTTTCCCTTTCCTCCTAAGACCTGTAAGAAAAACACGAATTAATCAAATGAGATAAACACACCATTAAATATATATATATATATATATATATAACAGTAATAGTCCCGTCCACCTACAAGGTGACGATGTTGCCTCGGGGTCTCAAAGGTGCCCCAATTTATGATATTTTCCAAAACAAATCAGTAAAAATTAGAGAAAAATTCCTTTAAAAATTTATAGATGTGGATAGTTAAAATTTTCAATAAATCACGCGTATTGTTCTTTCAGAAATATCTAAATTTTTCTTTCTACACACATAATTTAAATTAAAAAAAAACTCGCAAAACAAAGTACGATTTCTAAATCCATAATAGAATATCTCAGTAACTTTAATAATAATTAAGTATTTTTACTTTAGCGCAAAGACATGACTTTGAGATATTAAAACTTCCTGTGGTTCTTCCTTAAAAAATAGTTTATGTAGTTTAAAAAAATTCCTATTCATTTAAATTTATCATTTGTTTAATTTAACGAAACACTATATTATATAAAGTAAAAAAATAACTAAAGACTCTCGACAAACTAAATTCTCGACATCTTATATTAAAGGCTATTACGTGTGTACTGATTTTTTAAAAAAGGTTGGAAGTAAAGAATTATTGAAAATACAACCCTTTATCAACCTCCTTCAATTTATTTAAATATAAACTTAATTTGTGTGACTAGAATTAAATTTGTAATAATTTTATATTCCTCCATACATAAATATGTTGTGTTAAAAACAAAGATACCTTACATTTACAATTCAACACAATTTTCTAGATAAGAATCAATAATTTAACTTGAAAAAATCCAAAATTCTGCTAAAATATCATTATTAAAGCAACTTTATGTTTTCCTTCAACTCAAAAGAACATTTGTCATAATAATAGCAGTACTTGAAACTGACTGTAAAATAATGATAAGTATCCACATTGTTTTAAACTACTGCTCGTACATATTCATGAATTTTAAATATAGTATCTTTAAGTACAATAAAATAAATCTTCTCTATATGGCAAATTGCAGATATTAAAACAATGAACATATTATAGAAAATAGTAAATTTTATTTACTTTTTGAAAATTTTTATTAACAGAATAAGATTATTAAATTGCGAATGCTTTTATTCATAGACATATTTGTGCACTAGATGCATTTTGATTTGTATCAAAACTATTTTGCAAGTAATATTTGATAAAAATTCTTTTGAATTCTGAAGAATTTCAAGTTTGCTGATGTAGAAATGCAAATGCCTTTCATATTGCAAAATACATTAGATATTTTCAGTTTAATACGAATTAGTTTAACACATTATAAAATACACATTTAAGAAAACAAAATTATTTCAAATATATTTGCATGAAATGCATTTAAAGGAAATAGTATCAACATCTACCAGAACAAATTTATTAAAGAAAGGTGCAAAGTAATGATAATAAAACTTAATAATTAATTTATTATCATTATTAATATTGATATTGAAATCTCACGCATTGTTTTAATATTAATAATATTGAAAAGAAATAACACAGCAATTACAAAAATTGTATCCATGTTGTAGATGCATAGCATTATGTACCCCATTATCTCAAATTTTGCAAAGGACACCTTGGTCGGTATCTTTGATCTAAAAACTTCTAAAGCCGATTACGAAACATGACATCTTGTTTTCCGCGTATTTCTCGATATGGAGATTACTTCACGTGAAATGACGATTCTATTTCTAATAAGTTATAAATTTCATGGTAGAGCTTTGCCGATTATGAGCAAAAGTGCAAATATATATCCTAACTTAAATTCGAAGATATTGAGGTAAGCAGAAAATGTGTCCTAATCAGAACAGTATATCACAAATGATTCCAGTATATAATAAAGCTTGCTGATTGTCAATTTTCTCAAAAGAAAGATTATTTTGATTTCGTCACCTTCATAAATTAAATGCAATCTTACACGAGTTTCACTACTAACTACTCGTGCAAGTGAATGATGATAAACCCTGTGGAATATTTGCTGCAAATTAGTCAAGTCAAATTTGTCACGGCCAGATAATAACATTAATAAAAAGAATATTGCCCAGTTAAACTGATGGCATTGAGCTCACAGGCTACGCATACTAATTGTACATTACAGCCTTGTATTTTCGTTAATTCCGTTCGAAAAAAAATTAAGAAGGGGAAACAGCCTCCCCTTTCTCCTTTTTTATACTTAATCATTTACCTCCTAAACTATCGAGGACATGATTTATCATATAAAAAATCTATATCCAAAATTCAGAGCAAATTGGATAATTCTTAATAAAAACCCATTTAGCATTTATATAATTTAAGAGAAGTTATTCCCCTCTTTTATACTTAACCATTAAACTTCCAAAACTATTCAGAGATTTCAGCGAAATCTGACAATTCTGCTTGAAAAATGCATTTATACAAGTTGAGGGGAGGGGCATTAGAACCCCCATTCCTCTTGTTTATACTTATTCAATAAACACATAATAACAGCCACGGACTCGTCTCATCAGAATGATCCTGTATCTAAATTTTGAACGAAAACTGTTAATTCTGCATGGAAATCCCGTTTATATCAATTAAGGGGAGGGTCATGAGCCCCCCGTTCCCCCTGTTTATAGTTATTCAATGAGCACCTAATAATAGCCACTGTATCGCCTCATCAGAAAGATCCCATATCTAAATTTTGAAGGAAAACTGTTAATTCTGCATGAAAATCCCGTTTATATCAATTAAGGGGAGGGGCATGAGCCCCCCGTTCCACCCTCTTATACATATCGAATGAACTCCAAAAACTAATCAGGGACGCGCCATATCAGTATGTACCTATATACAAAATTTCAAGTGGATCCGATATTTTTATCGTTAGCTATCGCGTTACGCACGAACGTACGAACATACATACAGAACGGACGGGCACATAAGCTCTCAGGCTATGGTAGCCTCTGTGAGCTAAAAACCAAACTTGCTGCTAATGTGCATTCTATCTGGTAGTAACAGGGTATTTGAATTGCGTCTTTCTAAGAGAACATCTAATTTTGTTTACGAAAAACATCTCATAGCTGGCACTAGATCATTTACAAAGACAGTGAAACACCTCGTCTTAATGTTGAACTGTACGTAGTTCTTTAAAAGTTATTGTTTGGTGCATCCTATCTGAAATGAAAATTGTTATCTCTTTCTTCTTTGCCAAAAAACATAAATGGTAATGTTATGTTGAAAATGTTCTGCATCATGCATGCAAAATGAATGATTATGCATCACTCATTCAGTTCGAAACGCACTCGACCACCTGCAATTACTGTCTGTCTTGTGTGATTGATAATGCTCAATTTAAACAACAAAGTTAACATAGATAGAATAATTTTCAATATTTTTTGCTAGATTTTTAAACAATTTATAAATTTAGTATGCAAAATATGGAAATATTAACTATATCTTCAATTCTTTTTATATTGTTATACATATTTAAATTTAAATATCTATTAAATATTTAAAATCATTAAGGCAAAACAGTTAAAAAAAAAAGGTAAAAATATTATTTTTCTCCGGTTCCGGAAATACCAACAAGGGCCAACTGAAAATGAATATAATTAATAACTAGCGGGGAAGACTGGGCTACACTCGATTAAAACTAGCCATGTGTTCCAACTCGATAAGGCACCTATAAAGATGTGAGAATTGTTTTATTTCTTCTGCAAGTCAATTTCAATGTTGTTAAAGGACTTCCATGGACTCTGATTAGTTGAATAGCAGACAGTCCCCTATTGTGAATTTCTGAAAAATTCCCTCAGACTCTGAAAGCCAATTTTTTTCAATGTGTGTTGCCAAAATTTAGCAAAAACTCTCAAACTTGAACAAAAATGATTTACTAATTGTGGTTTCTGAAATATATGACATAATCTAATGGATTTCTCTTGATCTAAAATACAAATATTTATTCAAATTTTAATCAAAATCATTAGGGACATTTTGAAGATAAAAATAGCTTCACGCGTAGTGAGGGTCATTCCACATCAAAATAATGCAGTAAAATATCACTATACAACCCACCATCACAGATTTTAATGACACTCCGTGTTTTTGCTTTTTCTATTAATATAAAATCGAGAGTAATAATTTTTACTCATTGGTGAAAAGATTCCAGAGAAAAGAAAAAATATAAAAATCTTACAAAAACTGACGTTAGTTGTCATTCTTAACTGCTCGGTTTTCAAATATAGCATCTCATAAATATAATTATATTTTAATATCTATTCGACAAATCATCATCAAATAATTTATGCATAATAAATAGGGTACGCAGCTTAGGAAAAAAATCACTGTTATGCTTATAATATTTTAAGTTTGTCTAAAAAATTTTTGAATCTTTGAAATCGGAAATTTTGGTATGAAAAATAATGGATTAACAAAAAAAGCATTATCACAATAGGTGCATTTTCAATAAAATTTATTTTTACTGGGAAAATTGTCCTTTATCTTATTTTAAAATTTAAAAAATAGTAGAATTTTGGGGGGTTTTAGTAGTATTTCTTATTTTAAAATGTTTTGAGCAACATTGCAAATCAAATCAAAAAGAGTCATTGCTTCCTAGAGCTATTCCTTCTAAGCCACTGTCACAGATTTCAATGAAAATGAATATATATATATATATATATATTACACCATATTGTACCTGGGTTTTAAACGGAAATAGTGGAATTTAGGTTGATTTCAGTGATGTTTAAATTATATTTAAAATTATCAATATTTTAAGATTTAAAATATATTGAAAGCATGATCGCTGATAATACTTTTTAGCTCACAGACTATTAAAGCCTGAGAGCTTATGTGCCCGCCCGTTCTGTATGTATGTGCGTACGTGAGTAACGCGATAACTTATGATAAAAATATCCGATTCATTTGAAATTTTGAATATTGGTTTATTATGATAAGGCGCTTCCCTGATTAGTTTTGCGAGTTCATTCGATAAGTATAAGAAGGGGAACGGGGGCTAATGCCTCGTCCTATAATTTATATAAATGAGTTTTTCTTGCAGAATTATCAGTTTTCGCTGAAATCTTAGGTATAGGAACATTCTGTTGAGGCACCTCTGAGATTAATATTGGGTTTTCATTAGATAAGTATTAATAAGAGGAAGGGGACTAATACCTCTCCCTTTAATTTATGTAAATGGGCTTTTCATGCAGAATTATCAGATTTCGTTCCACACTTAGATATAGGATAATTATGATGAGGTGCCTCCGTTATTAGTATTGGGTGTTCATTGGATAAGTATTAAGAAGGGGAACGAGGGATATTTCCTTCCTTAATTATTTTTTTGATGGTCATTATTACATAAGGCTGCAATATACAGTTATTCTGCATAGACTGTGAGTTCTATGCCACCAGTTTAACTGAGCAATATTCTTTTTATTTTTTATACATTAGGTTTAGTCTTTTTTATCTTTTTTTGTTTGTTTATTATGGAAAAAATTAAAATATACTGTTTTATTGTAGAACTATGTGCATTTCCTAGAAGAAAGAGCAGTTATCTCTTTCCAAAGAAAGAGAAAAATCAGTTGCTTCGCAACATCCAATAGAAATTTTCAAAATGACACTGCTAATTTTAAAACTGATATTTGCATTACTTTCAATTGCTAGTTAAATACCAATTTTCGCTCTTTTGAACAATGTTTTGAGATATTGTGCTTCAAAAATATGAAAAATTCGTACAATCGATTATATTTATACCCTAGAAATAATTTATATCTAAAAGTCTTTCTTAAACTAAATAATGCGTAGTTTTGTCATTTTATTAAGTTTTAATGTTATTTAATGTTGATTTCTCCCATGATAATCTTGCTGATTAATGAGTTTTTAATGCATATTTATACATAACCCGATACCAAACAAATTGTTTAGGAAATAGTTATTTATATTTAATAAAGCAAATATATCATTTATACATTTACAGAGAATATATTTGCTTATTTTTATGATGTTTTGTCAACAAAACCTAAAAACTAAGAAACTTATTTAAGAGTGCGTACGAAAATTTTCACATTTGCGGTAGTGGCAATAAATCGTTATAACAATTTTACTTAATTTTGAATGAATGAAAAAGCGTACATATGTATATTTTACTGTATTACAGGTAAAAATTTCACAAAGACTTGTGTATCTCAATAACATGTCAATATTCACGATACAGTTGATTTTATTATTATTGATCTTTCAACTTTGATAACAGTTATTAATGTATTCAGTACTTTTATTGGAAGTGTCATGAGTTATTAAATGCAATTTATTTATTTTTACTTCTTTTTATTGACTCGATCAACAGACCATATTTTAAATGATCATTAGATGTATTTTGAGTTAAAAGTTGATTTTTAAAACCATTACGTTGTTCAATGATTATCGTCGTCTTAAGATAATAAGTTGTTATTAAGATTTTTGAATATGCCTTACTCATTATTTGAACAGCTGAAAATATTTTGAAACGTGAGCGATTTTAATTTGGCTGTTGAGCAGTGGTAGTGTTGGGAAAAGAACTGAGATATTGGTAATAAATAGCAAAGCTACTGTCAGACAGCAACAACTTATTTGACATGTTTAGAAAGTTATCTTTTGTATATTTGTTATTTTTACTGTAACAGAGTAATATTTTTGGATATTATTTAACTTTACCTTTTATTCGTCATTATTAATTGAAACTTATTTAGTGATTCTATATTGAAACGAGTTCTTTCAATGCACTCTCTCTGAATATGGAACAGTCATTAAAAATAATTTAAGACTTTTTTCACAAATAAATAAATAAATAAAAAAATCCGAAAAATATTTTACTCAAGTTCAAGATAATCAATGGTGATTATATCTTAAAATCAGTAAAAAAAACGCACTTAGTTTCATTGAAATCTATGACAGTGTCTTAAGGGGAACGATAGGCGATGGATGACTCTGCTTGATTTGATTTGGAATGCCCTTTGAATTATTTTTAAATACGAAATATTACTAAAAACACCCAAAATCTCACTATTTTTTATTTCATGTTCATGTAAAAGAATATTTTAAGTCTAATTCCCGGCAAAAGAAATTTATTAGAACTTGCAACTTTTGTGATTATACTTCTTTTGTTAATTCATTATTTTTCATAAAAAAGCCACGATTTCAAGTTAAAGAAAATTTTTAATCAAATTTAAAATGCAATAAGCATGACGGTGAACTTTTAATAAGCTGCGTCCCCTATTTATTATGCATAAATTATTTGAAGATGATTTGTTGAATAGATATTGAAATATAATTATATTTATGACATGCTAGAATACCTGCTTGACGGCAGTTTTTCAAAAATTTTCAATTTTTTTCCAGGAACTATTTTACGAATGAGTTACACATTTGCTGGTGATCATATGT
The DNA here is from genome assembly GCA_964019185.1 of Maratus speculifer. NCBI lineage: Eukaryota > Metazoa > Arthropoda > Arachnida > Araneae > Salticidae > Maratus > Maratus speculifer. The sequence goes on along the minus strand of OZ025289.1, from coordinate 269,554,107 downwards.
TAACAGTAAGAAGAAACACGCACTTTTCAAAAATATATATTTTCTAAAACACACCCAAAATATACAGGGTGTCCCCTCTCAACGGTGGCCAATGGCTAATTTCTAAACCGTTGGTCATAGACATATAGTTCCAATTGCAAAAATGCTTTAAAAAAGGTAAAGAATTATTTTTAAAATGATTTAGGTCAAAAAATTTTTTTAATAAAAAATTACGAAAATTAAATTTTTATACGGTCCTCCGGTCCTACAAGTGATATTTAGAAAATTTTTACCACTACTCTAACAAGTAAGACAAAAAAAGTCCCATTCATCTGCGATCAAAATTGACCGAGTTATAGCTGTTCAAAGTTGAAGCATATTTTTTGCTGCAAAATAGGGGTCAGTCACAAATTTACTGGAAATAAAAATAAACATCAGATAGAAAATTTAATTTTAAACATTGAGAGTAAAAAAAAAATTTACAATGTTGTTTCTGAATTTATGTTGGCATTTACATGTTAAAGTAAAATATGCAATTTGTGCTAAAAATATAAGTAAAAAAATAACAGGAATTTTGTTAAATTAAACTATGAAAAGCAACAGTCACAAATCGTTACGAAATGATACATATTTAAAGCTCTATTAGATTACTCAACCTAATAAAATTTGATGTAGTCTTTTAAAATAAATAAATGGAACGCACCTAAAATCGTATTAATATTATATTGTCATCGGGTTTAAATAAGTATGGGAATTGAACCTCAATCAGATATTTGGAAGTGAGTTAAAATTTGAATATAAATTTTGAACTAGGAAAATTTACATACGAAAACTATAAATAAAATAAAAGTTTATCAAAATAACATACCTTTTTAAAATAAAATCACGAAAAGAATCAGCTGCATTTGCTTACAAAATAAAACATACGTAAAAGTACGATTGAGGATATGAATTTCAAAACTCGACGTATCGCTTTCTGATTTCTCTATCAGTCTATACAAACCACCTCCACATTTGTAACAATGCAATCTCTAAATTTATAATGAAAACCAATAGATGCATTTAAAGTTTTTTCGCTATTTACCAAAATTTGATTTTTTCGATAAAAAGAATTTTGAAATTCATGTCTTCAATTACTTTAATAACCAATCTAGAAGTTAATTAATTATAATTAACACTACCGTAAAACTTATACGGTGACAGCGCCTTCAGTTAAATCGCTCATTTAAAACATTTTGTAATTGGAACTATATGTCTGTGAGAAATAGTTTAGGAAGTAGCCTTTGAACAGCGATGTAAATCGACTCCCTTTATAATACTTTATGCACTTAGTGTACGTTCCCTTAAAGCTGAGTCGAACTCATCCTTTTTCAGCTATAGAAAAATGGTTTAAGTCATGAAATTTAAAGTTTCATAACTCGGTCAATTTTAATGCTACATGAATGGGACCTTTTCTGTATTACTTACTAGAGTGTTGAAAATTTTTTACTAAATATCACTTATAGGACCGAGGGACCGTATAAAAATTTAATTTTCGTAATTTTTTAGTAAAACATTTTTTTCACGAAAATCGCTTAAAAAACAATTCTTTGCCTTTTTAAAAGTATTTTTGCAATTGGAACTATATGTCTATGACCAACGGTTTAGAAATTAGCCATTGGCCACCGTTGAGAGGGGACACCCTGTATATTAAAATATTTAATTGCTAAAAAGGACGTCAAATGTTAAAGGTTATACCTTTTGATGCTTGCACTCCATATTCTGATAAATTATCTACCTGTAGATTCCTAATTAACAGAGCTTTTAGAATTTTTTCGACTGAAAATTTAAATTATGAATGAGATAAAATTAAAACAATAGCTATTAACAAGGGATATCAAGTTAAAATAGTTAATAAATTAATTAAAAAGTTTATTAACAAAATGAACAGTGCAGTTTTTGAAAATAAAACCAACAGTGAAAATAACATGAAAAGGGTTGTTATAAATTATTATCCAAATTTCTTCGAATCCACTAAAATACAATTTAAAAAGTTTGATTTAAATTTAATTGCTAGACCCCCTCCAAAATTAAAATCGATTTTAACCACTAGAATTGACCCAATTGATAAATTTAACCTATCAGTTGTTTATATCATTCCTTTTCTTAAAAAAGGTGGATATAGGAATTATTATATTGGCATGACTCAGAGAAAATTCAAAGTGAGATGTAAAGAACAAATTGCAAACATAAAATTTAATAGAGGTAAAACCGCATTATCAAGGCTAAATAAAATAGAAAACATAGATATTTTGTTTAATAAAAGTAGATTAATTTATAGATCAGATTTTTATTTGCAACTTTTTATTAGAGAGTCTATTGAAATTTACGTCAGAAGCTCAGTGGTCTGCAATGATTCCTTATCATTTGAAATCCCAAATATTTGGATTGAATTGTTAGATAATTTGAAAATAAAAAATAAAGCAACGTGAAACATAATTAAAATATAACGCGCGTGATTTTTATTTATTTTTTAAATTTCATTTATAATAGTTTATTGTAATTTTTCACCTTTGTGTTTATTTGTATATTTTGTTTTTCTGATGATGATTGAGTAAATTCAATCGAAACATGTTAAAAATTATTAAGATCGTTTAATGTATTTTATTAACATTTGACGTCCTTTTTAGCAATAAAATATTTTAATACAGTCGAATCCCGTTAATACGCGAATCAGGGGTCCGATCAAAATTCGCGTATTAACCAAAGGTCGCGAATTTTCTTCGAGTGGTCTATTTAATAACAATTTATGCGGAAAAAACACATTTTTTGTCAATTTTTAGTACTTTTAAGACATAAAATGACAATTTATTTATTTTAATTATTATGTGCTTATTAAACAGGAACGTTTGAAAGCTGTAAATTCAAATAATCATTATTTTCTGAAGTAAAAATCCTATGTATTTTCAAATTTAGATTTATTATGTATGACACATAAAACTGAATAAGACGAACACAAAAATTTCTGCTAACCATATTTATTAAAAATAATGTTAACAAAATTGAAATCTTTGTTAGTTATACAGAACAGATAGATGTGATAATATATAGTGTTGATGATATTAAAAAGTCAATTACTGAAGTCAATAATGTCATAAAAATTACTTTTTGGAAAAGTAGTTGTCAGTTTTGACCTGTTTGACATGTGGTTGCTCCATCACCATGATGTTTTCCGCCTTATTTAGGTAGTGGTAAAGTTCACTTATTGAGGGTCTTTTATTCAGTGACGACGCATATTGTCTTAGGAAATTGAAAGCCTCTGTAACTTTGGAGAATGTGGATGGGGCCAGAAGCGCAGGTTCATCAACTTCCTCCTCATCCAGATTGTTAGACGCAGTTACATCGGCGATGATATCATCCAGACTTCTAAGTTCGGAAGCAACTAGATATTTGTCGATATTAATGAACATGTCTAAATCGACAAAATTTTCCCCTATAGTTTCTTGTGCGGCCAGCCAATCTTCTTCAACATTAGGTTGCGAGATTGGCTCTGTGTAAATCATGTCCTCGCTACTTCCGAAACCCGCTTTGTGAAAGCAATTTGTAATTGTTGTTGGTGTGACACTCTCCCATGCTGCAGTAAGCAAGTGCATAGCGTCGGGGACTTTAATTGGACGACATTCGAAGCAAGAAGGATTGCTGTCGTGTTTCATTTGGTGAAGGTATCACCGTATGAGTCTTGTAATTTACTTTGGCGTTATTAATTATTCACAGGTCCATTGACTGGATGACACCAGTCAAATTTGGATGTAAAAATTCTACTTGGACATTATTCAGATCTTTGTTATCTTTTGGAAGCGCAGGGCAGTTGTCCACAAGCAATAACACATGGCGCGATTCTTTCCTTATACGCCGATAAAAACTACGAAACCATGTTGTAAAAATGTCCCCCGTCATCCATGCTCTATGCTGGCTTTCGTACAGGCAGGGGAAATTCTTGACATTTTTAAAGCATCGGGGGTTGCTTGATTTCCCTGTGACCAGGAGCTTTAATTTATCTGATCCATCAGAATTGGCAACCAGCAAAATATTAAGACGCTCTTTGCTCAGTTTGCCTCCATGACCTTTTTCTCCGTTCAGACCATTGTTTAACTGGGTGTCAGTTTGTAAAAAAGCCCAAATTTGTCCACGTTGCAAATATCCCGACTTGAGTAGTTTTATTCAAGCTGCGGAAGAACATTAACTTTCCAACAGTGAATATCTTCAATGTTGACTGCAGTTGACTCACCGCACACTTGCTTGAATTTTATGCCGTACCGAATTTTAAATCGATCCAGCCAGCTATTTGAGGTATTGAAATCTGACAATCCCGTTTTTGATGCGATTTGAAAAAAAATTTCTTGCATTGACAAGGGATATTATTGGGATATTCGTACAGCTTGCTCTAACAAACCATTCATGAAAGGCCTTTTCAATGTCCTCAAACTTGGCAGTTTTTATTTTCTTTTTCTTTGTTCCTACAACCACAGGTTGGTTAACGATGGTATTTTTATTCTTTAACAAAGTCCTTAAAGTTGACTCCGGTATGCCTTTTTCTTTGTCGAACGCAGACTTATTTAAGACAGCTTGGGCATCGTATTGATTAATAATTTGCAACTTCTCAATGATGGAGAGAGCATTTCGTTTAATATGTTTTGTTCCTTCCGCCATAGTTTAGACTAGATTATAAAAGTATAGATGGATATCGTAGACTAGATATTACTGGTAGAGACAAGCGACTTTCTTCTTTTAAAAATATCACAGCACTTATGAAACCGCTCTAATTTAGGGGAGGGGGGTCACATCATTTCTTAATTATGGGGAAAAGTTCTTTTCACTTTTGTTTTTTATAAAACTAGCTGATACGCGCAGCCTGCACCCACGAATGAACCTTACATAAACTTCATATTTGTAAGATTTTTTAAATTTAATTCCCTTTTTTTGTCTACATTTTAATTTTTAAATGACAAAAATCGCAAGAAAAATATTGAATTGAAGGTACATTCTACTTTGCGTAATTTGATTTTTTCAGCCTATGCGTACAGAAAGCGAACGAAACCACCACAAAACACTCAGGCTTTTACTGATTTCAAAAAGTTTTGTATCAATTATTTTTTAAATTATATATTCTTAATTTGTGTCTCATGATAGAACGAAATGCATAAATTAAAAATCTCTAAATGCTAATTTTTTAAAAAATTTGAATTTCCATTAAAATTTTGCACTTTGGTTTTATATATTTTCCAGATGAAAACGCGCGTTTTTCAAAATAAACGTAATGTATTTAACTTTTGCACAACGCTATAGCTTCGTCTCGCCTGTGAGATTTCATTGGGAGAGTTTTGATTGGGCAGTCTTATGCTAGCCTCGGATCGGGATCCAAATTTAGTCAGCGTGTTGTTTTGAGGGGGGAAAATGTTCAAATTGGTTTAAATATTTGTGGTATAAAGAATAAGTTAAATAATTGTTTAAATAATTGTATAAAATGCTTGGGAAAATCCTTCATCTAAAAACTCGTATATTTAGAGCTAAGTTCATTCGCGTATTAAATGTAGGTTTTTCTTTCTAGGGACTGATAAAATTTCGCGTATTAAACGGGTTCGCGTATTAACCATTCGCGTATTAAACGGGGTTTTTATCTATACGTAAGATAGGAGTATTTCAAGGGACCAAAGAAAATTCGCGTATTAAGCGGTTTCGCGTATTAAACGGGGCGCGTATTAACGGGGTTTGACTGTATATATTTTGGGTGTGTTTTAGAAAATATATATTTTTGAAATGTTGAAATGTTTTTAATGGACGTATAAGAGAACTTCTATTTATAATTTAATGAAGCACACACTGTTTCATTAAAATCTGTGATGAGGGGGGGGGGAGGGGTTGCAGGCCAGCCTGAACTGAAATGAAATGACTAAATATGATTCATTAATTGATTTTTTCACAAAATATGATTTAGAGCAGTTTTTTCTTCTAATAAAAAAGGCTACGATGCAAAATTAATTTAAAACCATTTGAATCGTTTCTAACATTTAAAAAAGAAAAAAGACTTGATTATGACGCGTAGTAACCCAAAATAACCAATTAATCAAATTTTCTTGAACACGTGACACAGTCCAATGGTTTAATACACCAAAATGTCAGCATACAGAATTTATTAAAAATAGTTTTTAAGCGTAAAATTAGTTTGATCCTCATCTGTAATGATCGAAAATGACCCTGGAAACTTATTTTCTCGAAAATGTGACGTAGCTAAATGGTGTTCTTATAATCTACAACAATAGTATGCAAAATTTAGTGAAAATCATTTGAGTAGATTTTAAGATAAAATTAATTTGATAGGGACCAGTAGTGACTCGAATGGATACACTTATCGAAATATCACCAACATGTGATTCAGTCAAATGGTCGTCTGGTAATCCAAAATGATATGATATAAAATGCAGTTAATATCGTTAAAGCCGTTTTTTAGATAAAGTTTGTTTGACCAACAGTGATTAAAAAATGACCCACTAATTGAATATTCTAGAATATGTAACTAGATTAAACGTCTTCTCGTAATCTAAAAGGTTAAAATAATAGTCAAAATCGCTGTAAACTTTTTTAGATAAAATCATTTTGACTTGTACTAAACGAAAAATGACCTACTAATCAAAATTTCGCCATCATGTTACGTATCCAAATAATTTTTTCGTACCCGAAGATTGTTGTAACCAAATTTAGTAAAATCCTTTGAGTAGTTTTTTATACATAATTAGCTCAATGACCATAATGACCTAAAATTTACCATTAATTGAACTTTCTCGAACATGTGACCAAGCCCATGGTTTTCCTATATCCGATGACATTAAAATGCAAAATTTGGTCGAAATTGTCTTCCTCGTATTATATTATAAAATTCTACACTATAAGAAAATATTAAATCTTCTATTTCTTCTCGAATATTCATATGCAATTACTCCCATCAAGACGCATTTTTAAAAGCCTGTATTAATCTCTTACAACCACGAAACTTTTCTATGTGGAAAGTGGTCAACATACATTTTTATAACTTTTGTATTAACGTGATTTCGGAATGCCAAATATAACTTGTGCAATATTAAATATTCCTTACATTAATTATACTAAAATCTCTGATAGAAGCATTTATTTATTCTTTGGGAATATACCGGGTGTCCCAAAAATGACTGATGGATTTTAAAATTCAATAACTTGCAAACAGTGACAGCTATTTAAAAAAATTTGCAGGAAGATTATGTATAATGTCAGGAGTTTTTTTACCGTAATTTTTTATTTTAGTTCGCATCTCAAACAATAGGTGGCGCTGAAGGCCAGGTCGACGCTTCACTCAGCACTGATCATCTCCTGACATTATACATAACCCTCCTGCAAAAACTTTTTAAATAGCTGTCACCGTTTGCAAGTTATTGAATTTTAAAATCCATCAGTCATTTTTGGGACACCCGGTACATACAAATGAAATTTTTCATTAATAGAGTTTCAACCGTTCATGAAACTCTTTATGCCAGTCTTAGAACTTCAAAAGCTGATAATAAAATAAATTTAACTGTATTGTGCGGACGTATTTATATACTTAGGATAATGTGTTTTCATTCCCAAACTACGCGTAACTGCTGTATCTCACCCTAGAGAATCTACTATATACACTTTTATTATGATTACTTTCTTTATAGAGAAATAAATCACAACTTATTGCTTGTTTTTATTATCTTTGTAATTAAATATATATGTATCAAGTCGTTCAACTAATTTCTTTTAAACAAAAATGCAGCACGTACACTCTTATTCATTACCAATAGATAATTTCAAAAATGTTAATATAACAAACATATTTCTAATTTCAAAAATGTTTCAAATACAGCTCTTCACCTTACTAAAATATATTTACATCAAGATAGGTTTTTTTTTTTTTTTTTTTTTTTTTTTTTTTTTTTGTAAAATTTACTAAATTTACTTTTACATATAGATTCTGAGTTCTATAAACGATACGTATTCTTACAAATAAAACTCAAAAAATCCTTTTTAAACAACTAGGATTTATCTGGTTATAAAAATTTGAATTTGGGGAATCTTTAATATTTTTTAGACTAAAAATGTTAACATTGGACTTGAAAAGAGGATGAAGTTATTTCCAAAATTATCAAAAAGTTGATAAAGTTACATTTGCACAGCTCCGGAACAAATAATAATAAGAATAATCGTTTGCTAGATATTGTGCTAATTTGCAAAATATGAGTTTGAATTTGTACTAAAAAGCCGTTTCTTTAATTAATTTCCTATTTGTTGCAATGACGTTTCTTTAATTGTATCATTAAGATAAATGTTTTAACATTTTAAATGCTTTCATAACATTCTACAATTTAAATGAAATACGATTACACAAAATATGAATTTCTACAATTTGTATTAGAAATTGAAACATAGTTGTAAATTTTTAGAGTGAACTTTCTTTTTTAAACAAAATTTCATGACTGACATCACGGTTCAATGCTTTTAGAAATTGGTGTCATTTTTATATTAATCTCTCTGGATTTGTTTTTATGAGTGGAAAAACGATTTTCCGTTTAAAAATTATCAACAATAAATCTTGGGATACCCGCGTTAAAAATGTCTGATACATTGTCTGTTAATAGAACATAAATAAAAATTATTTTTAATTTGAAACACGACTATATTTTTAATTGTTAGTATATTTTTTTAATTTCTCAATAGCTATATTAAAAAGCACTTTTTGTGTTTTCATTTTTGTGATCAGCTAATCGTAAATATTTTCACTTTATTGCATTTATTTATGCGAGTGGCACATTTCATCTAATACACTTAATGGTTTCTCCGAACAAATTTTTAATAAAGGGAAATACATAAACTAATTAAATCTTCCACTTTAGATGAATATGCGTCTTTATCTGAAATATCCTTCCGTATTGCTGAAAACGACATGATTAACTCTGCATCATTATAATTTCTGAGGCATACCAAAATTCGGCGTGAAAGGCCAAAATTTTTAGCTGATTATTTACAATAGGATTCGGTTTAAGAATGACAAACAAACATGCAATATAATAAATCTATCCTTTAAAAATATCTAACTTTGTAAACACGAATCATTTAGAATTAGCTGTACATGATTTTAGAATTTTTCAGCTAATGCTATGACAACACATGTAGAACAAATAGGGCAATATTGTGAACAAATGGACAATTTTGTAAACAGTGCCAGTGGAAACGTTACATTCGGTTTCGACGTCATGAATGTTTTCATGTCTATTTCCTTTAAGAGCCCACATTGGCCATTCAATAAGATCAGGGTGATTATGTTAAGTTGATGGAGGCGTTTTTTAAAACATCTGGCGCAAATTTTAATATTTTTACGCGACTTTCTTTTTTGCTAGGACAGCTGAAGATGATCTAGAGCCTGGCTATTTTCATTTTTTCCATTTTGGTTTTAAATTTTTCTTCTAGCGAGATATTTGAAATTAATGCCCCCATAAACTTAACATTATAAACAGGCTCCTTTTGAGTTACTTGAGTGGCATCTCAATAGCCTATACTAGTCAATCAAAAAGACCTGGATGATAATGTTAACATTATGGAGGCGTTATTTTATACTATCTCGCTTAAATTTTAATACTTTTTAACGATTTTTTTTGCTTAGGATAGCAAAGGATAGCTAGTTTTAAGCTTAGTTTTTATTTTTTCAATTCTGATTATTTTTTTAAATATTGGGATTATTTCAATTTCAGAACCTGTTTAAACAGGATCCGAAAGTTAAAATAATCTTTTTTAAAAAAATCTGGCTTTAAAAGAAAAAATAAACTAGCCGTTCTAAGCTATCCTATGCAAAAAAAAAAATCATTCAAAAAATAGTAACATTTGACCAATATTTTTGAAAAAAGCGCCCCTATACACTTAAAATTATCATCCGGGTCTTTTTCCATGACTAGTGTGGGCTCTAAATTACAGTCTCATTGTCCGTAATCAGCCTCTGTGTCATAATTTTGTGCGCGCGACCGGGGTTTTGCAAATCTATTGTCTCCTGTCGACCGTTGCTAAACATTCTGCTCCACCTCGTATGCTTTACATACTTTACAAGCCACACTTTCCTAATTTATATATAACTAGTATATAACCCCCGTCAAAAAGTGACGGAATTTTAACCTGCATTTTATTTTCGTAAGACTTCGTACAAACAAACAGAATGAAGATTTTATTATTAAAGAGTTTGTATTGTAGAAAAGTATATTTTAAAAATAGCAATACAAATGATTTTTCTTTTTTAAACTTGATATTAAATTTCTGAAATAGTTCAACTATTGGGCAAAACATACAGCAGTATTTATCACAACAATGAAAGTAATTAGCAAAGTAAAACACATTTTCTGAAAATTTCACTAAACATTAAAATTTAAATTTGATTTTTTTTAAATTTTAAAATGCATTATTTTACAAAAAGCAATGATTCCGCAGCGATTTTAGCCATATATATAGGAAGGATATGAAATAGATTCCTAGATAATCGATTAATAAAGCTTTATACTTTAATTTTAAATATGGGTTTGGCTCATCTAGTAGCAGTTAATATAAACAAACAACAACATAAAAAAAAAAGTTTTGGAAACAACATAAATGAAAACTTTTTGGAAAATTTGAAGTTATTTATAGAAAATATCGAACCAAGATGCATTGATTTAGGCAAAAATCAAATTTTAAAAAACTCTATCTGACTTTAAAAATTCATTCCTTATTAATGAAAACCAAAATCGTTATTATTATTTCCTTCGTAAAATTTTAATTTTATTACGCCAATTTTTAAAAGCTTAGCTTATTTCCACTTGAAATGTGCTTACATTGTAAACGAAACTTACATTTCTTATGAAATGTAATTAAAATATAAGTAATATACAGTCATGTATAACTTATACTAATTGCAACAAAGTAGGTTTTTTTTTTTTTTTTTTTTTTTTTTTTTTTTTTTTTTTTTTTTTTTTTTTTTAGCATAGCAATTTTTGAATATAATAACTTTGAAAAGTAAGAAAAATTATACTTTAATAATAGAATGTGGAAAAATTATTTTCAATCTATTATAATATACACTATCTATCAAAAAGTATTTGTACACTTTCAGTTTTTGACATTTTGTCAAATATTTAAAAATATACTGGTCGGATTCTTCTGGAACTTCAGAAATATAAAGATTATGTTTCACTTTATATTTATTTACATTCATTTGTTAAGCGGGTAATTAGGGGGCCGGCAAAAAAACAAAGAATAATAGAAATATTTGGGATCGCCCTGTACATGAAAATGCACGAAACAACTTATCGCTTTAGAATACAAATATATGAATACAGTAGAATATGTACACTAATTTTTGTGAGAATAGCATGTATATTTATGGCGATAGAGCGATTTTTTTGAAAAATTCAAAAAATTCTGGTATGTTTTTTGTTTATATCATGCTGGGTTTTTGACCAAATTTAACGCAAATTTCAGAAAAATTGGCAAAATGCAGTAGAAAAAATGTAGCGCAATTGGAATATAAATATATTAAATATTTTATGAAATATGAGTAGTTGTATAAAATAATTTTTATCTGCGCATGCGCGAACTAGAAAAACATTTTTTTTACATCATTTAATAGTCAATTCTATGGAGTGACTTATAAAAAAAATCCAATCAAATATCGTGAAAATTCAAAAAGATATCATTATTTTAGTAAGATGTTTTTACTCTGCTCTCTAAAAACGGCTGAATCTTAAGGGATTCTCCACAAATTGACATTTTTTAATAACTGACTTTAAAAAAAAAAACTAGTATTGAATTAATACAATATCTAATACAATATTGCTGCTAATAAGTACTTGACAATTGTGATAGAAAAGAAAAAGAGCTTTATTCGCATTCAGGGCCAAAACTAAGAGAGGGGGGGGGGAGAAGGGCATGTGCTCCGGGCGCTAGGATGAAAGTGTTCCAAATGTATCTTTCGTTTGGCGATTTTTTTCATGGCTATGTTTTGCATAATATTGTTAAAATTATTATATCTGGGCTATGCTAAAGCATAAAAAAATCTAATGATGATGGCTTAAGGTCCCTGCCCCTACCCGCGAAGATGCTCACGAGCTAATGCTATTCCTATGGGGATGCATTTTTCTAATTCTTTTGCATTTGGACATTTTTAAATAATATGTTTTGCATTGGATAGCGGAAGTCCTTTTCAAGATCGCTCCGTGATTACTTTTTCAATTTTGGCGTAGATATTTTTATAATGTTTCTTTCACTTCCAAAAGCGGTTCTGAAAGTGAAACTAACTTTATAAAAAATATCTATGACTCAAATCGAAAAAGTAGTCAAGGAGTGATTTTGAGAGGGACTTCCGCTATCCAATGCAAAAAAAAAAAAAAAAAAAAAAAAAAAAAAAAAAAAAAAAATTTCAAAATTTCAAAATGCGAAAGAGTTATTAGAAAAATGCCTCCCCACAGGAATAGCATTAACTCAGCAGTGTCTTCTCGGGCAGGGACAAGGGCCTTAAAGATCCTGTTGAAAGTAGAATTTTTTTGATTCGGTTTAAAGTATCAAATTGGAGTATTTTAATAAAGCAGAATACGTTATTTTATATTACATATTTTAAGTTTTAAAATAAGTCGGCTATTAATAAATTGGAGAAATTTTCTTTGCAAATATGCTTTGCGAAGGAGGGGGAAAGGGGTACCTTCAAAATCCACGTTTGCCTCGGGAAAAAAAGACTGGTTTTGCCCCTGTTCACATTTAATAATTTGTAGATCCTCCTCGAGAGGCAATTACAGCTGCGACTCTCCTGGGCATGCTCTCAACTAGTCCTTGTATTACATTTAATGGTATTTTATTCCACTCTGTTTGCACAAGGCAGGTAAGCTCTTTTACTGATTTTGGGCGTGTGTCACCCGCCTTAATTCGACGATCCAACTCGTCCTAGAGGTTCTCTATTGGGTTCAGGTCTGGGCTCTGGGCAGGCCACTCGAGTCGATGCACTCCATTATCAGCATACCAATCCATGCTGGACCTCGCTACATGGCAGCTTGCGTTGTCATCCTGGAAATAACATGGGTCCAATCCATAGTATTGCCACAACGTAGGAAGTACACTGTTGTCCAGTATATTACAGTAGGCATCGGCATTGAGCTTACCATGAATTGGGACCAAGGGTCTTAGTCCGAACCAGGAAAAACAACCCCAGAATATAATTCCCCCTCCGCCAAATTTAACTGTGGGCACAATACATTCTGGTAGGAGGCGTTCTCCAGGCAGATGCCAGACCCAGACCCTACCATTAGAACGGTAGAGGGTGAACCTTGATTCATCACTCCAGAGAACCTGTTTCCATTGCTGTACAGCACATTGCTGGCGTGTTTTGCACCAACTTAACCGAGCTGCGTGGTTGGACTTGGTGATTAAAGGCTTATGGGCGGCAGCACGGCCATAAAAATTAAGCAGATGAGCTTCCTTACGGATGGTATTCATGGAAACAACACATCCTGAAGCTTGTTGAAATTCTTGGCGTATGTGTAACATTGGTTGGTTGCGGTTCTTCCGAATTTCTCTAGACAGAACCCGTCGGTCTCTATCTCCCAGTTTCGTCGGTCTGCCTACTCTGGCCACATTCTGATAATCACCATCCAGCTTCCATTTTCTAATCACATAAGCCACAGTCGTTTTGGGGTAATTAAGCTCGTTAGATATGTCGATTAAAGATCGGCCATTTCGGTGGTACCCGATGATCACACCTTTCTCAAAATCAGACAGCTCTGTTCTTCTTGGCATCATGCATGCGATTGATGTCAGTGCTGTTTTCGACACCACTTGACGTATTTCAGGATCGCAGATATCGGCATTTGCATAAGAGCCATTATCAATTATGTATCAATGGGTAGATTTGACACAAATGCTTCGATTTTTTATAATTATTTTTATCCTGAAATAGGTTCGTTCTGGTAATTATCTAAGAAAAGAAGTAAATCACCAGTAAAAAACGTAAATGGAGATTTGGCAATTTGCGTAAAATCTGACGTCATTCAACTGCTTTCAGAGACCAATTGAAAATCAGTTCACTCCTATCCACAATAACTTTCTGAATTTCCACGAAATTCGATCGGATTTTTTTATGGGTAGCTCCATAGAGTTGAATATTAAATTATGTAAAATGATAAATTTTATCGTTCACGCATACGCTGATTAAAAAATATTTCATACAAATACTCATATTTTAGAAAACTTTTAATATATTTATATTTCAATAGCACCTTATTCTTTCTACTACATTTTGCGAATTTTTCTGAATGTGGCTTTATATTTGGTTGAAAATATTGCTTGACATAGAACATTTTAGAAAATATTTAATATATTTATATTTCAATGAATTTTGGTGAACTCCCCCCCCCCCTCCCTTTTCTTCTTTGCAAAGCATCTGCAAAAGTATTTGCAAAGAAAAATTTTCTAATTTATTAATAGCCGACTTATTTTAAAACTTAAAATATGTAATATTGATTAAAGTAGTCTGCTTTGTTTAAAAAAAATGATATCTTAAAATCGTGAAACCGAATCAAAACGAAAAAAAAAATCTGCTTTATGCGGAATCTTTATGCCATCATCATTAGATTCTTTTATGCTTTGGTATAGGAGAAATGCTTTGAATGGGACGATTTTGACAATATGATGCTAAACATAGCCATGAAAAAAATCGCCAAACGAAAGATACATTTGGAACACTTTCATCCTAGCGCCCGGAGCACATGCCCTTCTCCCCCCCCCCTCTCTTAGTTTTGGCCCTGAATGCGAATAAAGCTCTTTTTCTTTTCTATCACAATTGTCAAGTACTTATTAGCAGCAATATTGTATTAGATATTGTATTAATTCAATACTAGTTTTTTTTTTAAAGTCAGTTATTAAAAAATGTCAATTTGTGGAGAATCCCTTAAGATTCAGCCGTTTTTAGAGAGCAGAGTAAAAACATCTCACTAAAATAATGATATCTTTTTGAATTTTCACGATATGTGATTGGATTTTTTTTATAAGTTACTCCATAGAATTTACTATTAAATGATGTAAAAAAAATGTTTTTCTAGTTCGCGCATGCGCAGATAAAAATTATTTTATACAACTACTCATATTTCATAAAATATTTAATATATTTATATTCCAATTGCGCTACATTTTTTCTACTGCATTTTGCCAATTTTTCTGAAATTTGTGTTAAATTTGGTCAAAAACCCAGCATGATATAAACAAAAAACATACCAGAATTTTTTGAATTTTTCAAAAAAATCGCTCTATCGCCATAAATATACATGCTATTCTCACAAAAATTAGTGTACATATTCTACTGTATTCATATATTTGTATTCTAAAGCGATAAGTTGTTTCGTGCATTTTCATGTACAGGGCGATCCCAAATATTTCTATTATTCTTTGTTTTTTTGCCGACCCCTAATTACCCGCTTAACAAATGAATGTAAATAAATATAAAGTGAAACATAATCTTTATATTTCTGAAGTTCCAGAAGAATCCGACCAGTATATTTTTAAATATTTGACAAAATGTCAAAAACTGAAAGTGTACAAATACTTTTTGGTAGATAGTGTATCATATGTCCATTACACCTTGAGGGAAAAAATATTTTCTTTATAATAGAAAACAAAATTTGAAAAATTAAGTTGATAAATGTAGAAATCTTAAAAAATAATAATAATAAAACGAAATTTAAATTATATCTAAGAAATCATACGAAAATTATTCTATTTATTTATAGCTTGGTATTTTAAAATTATATAGCGGAAACGTTCAAGAGAAATCTCTTACACATAAGTACATCTTGCAATTTTTATTTATTACTATTAGTATTATTATTTTACTATAAATCCAATAGAAAAAATTATTCATTTGCATTGATGCTGATAGATGGCAGCACAATAAAAGCTGAAGTCCGTCCACAGTGCATAAATTGACTTGAAAAACCATTGAGTTTTTTTAAATGTTGTAAACTTACTGCCTATGATAAATGTAAACGAAAGTGAAAAATATAATTTAAAATGTATTTAAATGTTTTAATATGATTTTACAAATACTTTGAAATCATAATTAGCTATTTTTATTGTTAATATTTTAATGAATCACTAAGAGTCATTCATTTCTCTTTTGTGAAACCGTCGATTGTTTATTTTGTTTATAATAGCGACGTTTAAATTGGAACTTAATGTATTGTAATTGGATATAATATACATGTTTTATAGTTAAATTTGCCCGAGAAACATTATTTCAAGCAGAAGAAATTATCATTTAGCTGTCATATGTTAACATATGTTTTCCATTAGGCCTAACATGGCGTTTAGCAACTGTGGATTCCTACAGCAGAATGGTACGCACTGGAAGCGTTTTACACACTTCTCTCCAAACGCATTTTATTATACGTATATGTTGCTGAAATAACTATCTAGAACAAATTTTGTATCTTTAATAAAATATCGCATACGAAATAAATGACTACAAAGGGATTTTAAACATAGTACTCCAGTTTATATCAGCCATATTTTGACTGAATAATTAATATTTATTGCTTCTATGTTACTGTTTAATGGCTTGATTCGTATACATTTAAATTTTAATGTTCTATAATAAATTTTGGACCATCAAAAATATAAATTATTCTAACGATTTTGAAATAGCTGTTATCGTGTAGTGTCTATATTTAACTCTTTCTTGCACTAACAGCTTCGGATAAATCTTTACAATAGTTATATAAAATAATTTCTGTTTAAGGCGTATCAGAACGTGACCAGAAACAGACATTCTGGAATTTAACTGTATGATGTTTAAAGTTTAGCAGGATAAATGATAATATTTTCTTTTCTTAAACAGTTTTAAATACCTGAATTTTGCATATATACGCGAAGGATACAAAAAGATGACGTTCAATTGTTCTTTTTCAAACCAATCTCATTATTATAATTGTGTATGCAAAATGAAATATTAAGTATAAAAGTATGAAACACTACTAAACACTGTATAACTACAGTATAGTAATGTATAAACATAATTGTGTATAAAGCGTGTAATATTTAAGAAACTCTCAAGGAACGTCAGTATCTAGCTATGTAAGTACATAAAAAATTAGAACCTTCCCAAGAGCGAAGCTATTACAACATTTAACAGAATGTGTAAGATACATTGCTGAGTGTCTGTTTTTGTTAATTATAATTTTCACAATATTTAATATCCCATTGATAAACATCCGAATTGTAAGCAGTGCATTTCTAGTTAGGTTATCTTTTCCAGGCTAAATTAAGTTTTAGTATTTTATGTGGTGTTTGAAAATCCTATTGATATATTTTTACCAAAAATAATATGATTTAGTGTCTGTAGAAAGAATTTTATGCTGTTTTACTCATTTTTCAGTTTAATCAGATCTTACTACATTCTTTAATGTTAATATAGTTTAAAGAAATAAATTTCTTTGTTTGAAAAGAATGATGTTTAACTAATGTGTTTTGCTTGCACTAAATTACTAAGCCGAAATATGAACAATAATAAAACGAATGGTACATAGATTACAAACAAAAGACAAAAGAGATACGTATGAAAAGATCTATGCGAGGCATAACTAAAAGAGACAGAAAAAGAATAACCTGGATAAGAAGTTAGACAAAGTTTTTGATATAGTTAAAAAAAAAAGGTTTATCTGAAAATGGACTGTGCATGACAAGATAATACGTGGAGTCAACACAACGGCCAACTGTGGTAGACCAGATCTGTAGAATGATCAAGAAAACGACCTCAAGTAAGATGAAGTTGTGAAATCAGAAAAGTGGCCGGCGTTAATTGGATGACTAAAGCACTAGACTGGAAACATTGGAAATGTGATAATGATGATATGCTATTAAAAGGATACTGATTATTTATAGATTATAATTGTCAAATAAACGTATGTGTTTACTGTACACGTTTTGCATTTGTGTGGAGTTTTAATTTCGTTATGCGATATGTTTTATAATCTATTTAAAACACACATATGCTATACTAAATAATTAAATGCATTATTTGTGTTTGCTGAAAGTAGATTCCTAACTCTTTTCTGTTTTTTAAATATTTTATTTGAATTTCGCATCTCATCGTGAATTTCTCATCTCATTTGAATTTCTCATCTCATAAGAAAAGGGAATTTAAGAACAAAATATTTTTTTTGCGATTTAAAGTACGTTATAATCTATGCGTAATTCTTGGTTTTCGCTCATCTTTATATTTCATTTAGGACAAAATATTTAGCTGCAAAAAGGTTTTGTCTACTAAAATTTTCTTCAAATAAGACACTACAAAAGTTATTAATAATATAAATATAAAGTTAACATAATATATCTAAATGTTACTTAAGAAATTCTTATTCAGAAGATAAACAGGTGCCACTTTTATATACTTACTTACAAATACCACTATTATATGTTTTCAAAATATTTTCGTCATAATTGTATAAATCAGTAAAAGTAAAATTAATCAAAGCAAGGCAAATATAACAATTACTATTGCACTTTTAGTAAATTACAGGACATGCAATTTCCTATTCCGCTAGTAGCATTCAGCTAATATTTTGTTTTCACTAAAAGGAAGAGAGGTCAAGAAAAATACTTAGAACTTTTTAGCTATTGTATACAAAATAAGTATGTATTCCAGAAAATAATTTACATGTTTCATAGTAATGTGTATTAAGTGCTTTGAAGGTTTACATGCAAGTTATAATTTAATAATTACTTTAATAATTACAAAATCTGTATTGTAAAAAAACAGATTTTTTTTCTTGTATATAATAAAATGATACTTGTAATGATTATAGTAATCATTTAGATACATAAAAGAGCTTTAGATAAAAAGAAATATATTCTAACAATCATTAATGCGATTTAAGTGGTTTGCACTGAGATTAACTGAAACAACAACGACTTAAAAGAAAAATGTTTTGATAAAAAATTTAATTAATGCCTGAATTTTTATTAGTTTCAGATAAGAAATGAAAAATATTACTTATTTCAAAATTGAACTTAAAAAGGATTCTCAAAAAGGTTAAATAATTAAATGAAAAAAAAAACATTTTAAAATCATTCTTTTTTTGAAGAAAAATAATTTTATAGAGATTTTTAGCGACCAGTTCCTATTTTCGTCCTTATGTTGTCGTTAAAAATATGTTCCTATTTTAAGATGGCTGCTAAAAACTTTAAAAGTGACCAGAAAGGGGGGCGAAAGGTGGGAAGGGCATAAGAGGTGCACAATATACGCAGTAATTTATGCAGTAATTCTTGAGATATGGCTATTGTGGAAATTGTGAATCATGCAGCATAGGAGCGCCATCTGTTGAACGATATACACCAAAAACTAACCAGAGCTAGATTATTTCAAGGCCTAACAGAATGTAAAGTTTGTTGAAATTCCGTGCATTAGTTCTTGAGATAGAGTGCCCTCAATATATTTGTCACATTCAGAGAGACAGACCGACAGGCTGACTAACTGACAGACTCACAGACAGAAATTTTGTGAAAACGTGTTTTTCGGATTCTCTGACCTCTAAAACGTGTAAATCCGTCAAAAAAACGCATTTAAAATTTTTTCACGAATCCAATACTTTACAATACATTTTATTATTATTATTATCATTATTATTATTATTATGTAAAGACGGAAGAAAAAAATTGAGCGGAAGATGGTTTTATGTCTCAAGAATCATGATCTGTAAAATATACAAAAATTGATTTTGGTAGTTTTTTATATTTTGTAATGAAAGCTACCTAATTAGCTGAGGATTTTCTTCACTAGCTTTTCTTTATATTGATGCAATTTCTCCCAAAACAGAACGATGTTTGTTATGAAAAGAACAGGAACTGTCATCTACAGTAAGATTCTTCTTCATCCATTTATCTAAAAAAAAAAAAAATTTGATTTCATTCTCCAACAAACACTGACTACTCGTTCTTCTCATGACGTACAGCTAGTACTATAACCTATACATATACGCAAATAGAAGCAGGTAAAGAAAAAGAATAAAAAAGAAACGGAAAGGGAAATAAATTGAAAAAAAAAAGCATTAGCTCAGAGCAGAACTAATAAAAATAAACGGTCCAGTCCGAGTATTACTGACGCTCAGAGGGTTCCGTGCAGTAAATATAGAAATTATTAAATGCATTAATAACTGTAATAAACTGTTATAAAAACATCACTGCTAAAAGAATAATAAAACGTAAAAATTTATGCAATGTAGGATAGGGTACAGCTGTATATACTAGAAAAGTATAAATTGGTATAACATAAAAGTTGAAAAAGATATGAAGCCTAAATAATAACGAATATCTCCATTCTGTATAACTTTTTTTATGTAAAACTAATCTGTTTTTGATTATCTTAATTCGGTAAGGACAATAGGAATTAGTGCATATTTGGATTTTATTTGGCTTTCCATAAAACTAAATTTAGCTTTGTAATGATCATTTCTTTTTATGCTGTGGCTAAATCCACGTTCAAAATTAAAACTCGGCGTTGTGATAAATGTTCTTCGAAAGGAGGTCACAAACATGCAACACCGCCATTGTCTGCGGCCTTTTTTTCCAAAAAGGTTTTTAATTAACTTTTCAAGACACGAGGTGTATTGAGAGATTCACTTAATAGAAAGTAATCGCAAATCCCATCGTATTTATCTGATTAAATCTACTTAAATTATTCTAGTTTTGAAAGGTTGAAATTTATTTCTTTTATATTTCTACTAGGCATTTCATTACACAATCTTTATCAACAATGTTTTCATATTTTTGCTACGATAGTTACATCCAGCTCTTCTTAACACATTTTTTTGCTGAATGTCCACAAATTACAACTTATGTGAAGAGGAAAAATACGTTTTTCTCAAAAACTATGCGACTTAGGGTAATCACTATAGTTTTGCTGCAAGATTTAAATTAACGTCTACTACCTCTATTTTTCTTTTTTTAAATTTCAGTAGATTCGAAAGTAGGGGGAGGGAGGACATATTTTTGTACTACATTTTCTACGATGTCTCTGAAAATATAACACCTAAAATTAAAATAAATGTATTTTTGAATTCAGCATTACGAAAGCTGTTACGCTATATCCCACGCAATGTACAAAGAAAAAAATTTTTTTTTCAAGTAACTTAATTAGCCTTTCTTCATTTTTCCTTAATGTGTTGTGAGTGTCCCCCTCTCTAATAAGCCTTTTTTAATATGTTCACTAAGCTCCAGTTTTCCCTGCAATATGAACAATATGTAAAGTAAAATAAAACTAAAGATTTAATTGGTTTTTAATGCGCTCTAAAATGATTAGTACTCTCAAGCTTCACGTTCATATTTGTGATTAAAATTTTTTACGTAATCTTGAAAGAGTCTTTTATTATCATTTAATATAAAATGCAGAAAAAACAGCATTACAAATTTGACCTTTCGCAAGACTGTCAAAGGGTTAATAATTCTGCTAACATAAGCAACAATAGTCTATATTACTTCCCTAAGTTTGAATTTTCCACGTTCCTTAGTCCATGAGTTACATGGCTGTGACAGACAAACACATAGACACACGGGTGATCTAATTATGGTTTCGAATTCACTTTTAATTACGAAACCATAAAAAAGAAGAAAAGGGGGGGGGAATATTAAGTAAAATAATGCAAATTATTAAAAAGAGCACAAACTGGAATTAAAATAAATCGCTACTTTTCCCTCTATAACATTCCTTTTTGTTATTTCTCAAAATAATACAGTGATGGTTCTTATGGAACATACATCACTAGCATCTTCAATGATATGCTTCTTCCTTCATTTATCTGAAAAATGAATTTTCTTTGAATTTTGCCACATCTACACTCTAAAAAATAAATGTGTAAATTAGCTAATTTTACCCGAATATATGTGTAAATTTCTAAAATTACACACCTGTCGTAAAATTTACACATTTTTTTCTGAAATTTACCTGTTTATATGTGTATTTAGGATGTGAAAGTAAGTGTGTAATTTTTTATCAGTTGAAAAACTCAAACAAGTGTGTAAATGTCTAGAAATGCTTGGATTTACACTTATTTATGTGTTAGTCTAATTTAAACTTAATTATAAGTACACACATAAATGAGTAATTTTTTACAAATGCATACTTGTCATAAAATTTACACATTTTGAACAAAAAATTACCTTTTTTTATGTGTACCTAGCATGTGAAATCAAATGTGCAATTTGTTATCGCTTGATTAACTCATACAGATGTGTAAATGTATAAAAGTACTTGCATTTACACGAATTAAAGTGTTAATCATAATTAAGGATCAACTGAATCAACGATTTTTAAGATCAAAACAGAAACTGAAACCGAATTTTGGTACTCATCCTATTTTCGGCCGAAAACGATAAAAAAAAATTTAAGTGATTAATACATACAAAATGATACAAAATTAGGTCCGTTCGTAATTATGTATGTATGTGAGACCGATTGTCGTTGTTCAGTCCATTCATTCGTCTGTCTGTCCATCTGTCCGCATATAATAGAGCAAAAACTATCCAACCGAATCGTTTGAAATTTAAAATATAAAATTGTTCCATAATTTTGTCGAGTTTTTCAAATTTTATAAAAATCGGATGTATAGTTTGATTACAGGGATAATCAAAAGTATTACGTTACATTACCGTCAATGAGAAAAAAATGTTTCAAGTTCATTTTAATGGTGTTACAGCATTCCAAACAGGAAAAAAATTATATACATTTACCGAAGCGTATTAAAATATACATTCGGTGCAATATATGGTGAAAAAACGTTTATTATTCATTTACAGAGCTACACAAAAGAATTCCGTCACATAATGATATATGGGAAAACATTGTTTTCTGCGTATTTCAATCATGTTAAATTATTTCGTATATAATTAAGTTGATATACGTTGTTCAGTTTTATTGCAAGTTACTTCTTTAATAATAGAAAGCGCTAACAGTATTTACAAGCACTCACAAAAGATTTCGGATACTATACTGCACCAGAACTACTCTACGTTACAGATTTTTGCTAGAAGTGCACTTTTAGTTGTGATATGAGTTTTTAAGTGTAACCATATTTTTGCATATTACTTTGTGTATAAAAATGCTGTAAATCATATACAGGGTAACACAAAAGAATCTGTAAGAGTTACAGAGTAAAAATGAAAATAGCAGTGGTTTTCGAATCAGTTACGCATTTTCACGGTATCCCATGATAAGTAATGATTCTAGGTTTGCGATCTTGATTGCGTCCTATTTAAGAAGAGGTCCTATTATTTTCGTGTTACTGAATTGGAGATATATAATCGTATCAAATTTTATATTCATGCATTTTAGCATAAGAATTTAACAGCTAATGTATTAAGCTCAGAATATTTATAAAATTAATTGTAGTACGAACGCAGCTCATTTGCCACGTTTGACGCGCAATTTCCAATTTGTTAATGATGCTACACGCTTTCGAATATAATACAATCTATATGTATCTAAGAAGTGTATGAAAAAATATACGTTCTGCACAATCGGTGGTGCAAAGAATATTCATTATTAATTTCCAGGGCCACACACAAGTATTCCATTACATAATATTATAGGGGAGATACCGTTCGGGGCGCGTTATAATACGATTAAACTATTTCACATTTTATGTACGTTGTTGCGGTTTATTATAAGTTACTTCCTGTATAATACAAAGCAGGGATGTAGTGGAGGGTATACTCGGGTACACGCCGTATACCCTTTGGATTTTTTTAAGGAACTCGGTATACCCTCTGTTTCTCAAAAGAGCTACAGTGTATACACTCTAGGGTATACCCTCTGTTTTATGCATATACCCTTTGCTTTTTTTACTACACCGCTGACAGAAAGCAGATAGTATTTACAGGGACACACCGAAGATTTCGGCCACTATACTGTATCCGAAATACTGTATCCATTACACCAAAAACTGAATATTTTTAGAACTTTGTCATAGCACGAACGCATCTCATTTGCTACGTTTAAAATGCAATTTTCAGCTTGTTATAAATTAATTATTGACATATAGAATCACATTTCTAACACACAAATATATATATATGCATGTGTATGTATAAGGTTCAAATAAAATGAAAACGTATTCCATGTATTAGTTTTTGAGATAGAGTGCCAACAAAATTTATATCACATAGAGACAGACAGAGTCACAGACATACAAACAAACATTTTATAAAAACATTTTTAACCTTATAAAATGTGTAAAATCCATTAAAAACAAGAATTCGAAAATTTTCACGAATCTAGTATTTTTTCTTGCAAAAATAGAAGAGTGTAAAAATGTTTCAGGTTCAGGTATATATGTCAGTTTATCTTTTACGGTGATTTTTTGTCAACAATCAGCTGTCGTTAACAAAACACACTTCTGCGACACTTATACTTCTGTGGTTTCAAAAAGGAAAAAAAAAATATTAAGCCTGCTGTTTTGAACGAACAGGTGATAAACTTGAAAGTTTAGTAATGTAAGCATTTTTTGCTTTATAATTTTTGCATGCGCATATGCCATGTGCAATAGGGAAAACTCGCAGACGATTTTTTAATTAAAGACAGTAAAGTTTATTTGTTGATCTTTGGAATACACAGAGAACGAGAACATTTTGTTTGTAAAAATAGCCGTTTATGTACGTATAGTCCGTCTAAGTTTAAAAATTTAAGCAAAAAGTATTACAAGAGTATCGCAAAATTCTGTGTTTCATACAAAATACGTCCAAGAAAGTTTACAAATGCTGTTGGTATGTGTAAAATAGATTCATGCCACTGCTTTTGTAATTAATATTGGACTATTTGTTTTCTACAAATGATTCTATGGATTACCATCAAAAAATGAAGAAATATGTCGATGGAAAATAGGCATGAAAAATATTTTTTCTGTTTGCTTTTCTTTAAATTACAATGATTTTGTTGAAATAAATAAAAATCTATGAATAATCCATATGTTTGAAGGAATGAGACTGAAATGTCATAATTATATTGTCTGTTTATTTTTTTTTTAATTCTAGAAGCTTTTATTATTTTATATTGTGAATGATTTTAATGAAAGGAATTTCAAAATATCTATACGATACACAGTATCAGAAAATATATGATTAACCCACGAAAAAAGAAATAAAAGATAAACAGTGCACAAAAATTACAATAATGCATACAACCACAGTTAAAATTCATTAGCTTTTATTCAATATATTTTTTAAATGTTTCGAGATTTTTATGAATTTAGATCTAATAAAACAAGTTTACAAACCAATTTCTAAATTTTATCGCATTCATTTGGATTTTACTTAGGGTGTTAACTATTTTAAAAAGTGGATTTAAGCTAGCGATTAAATCATTATTTTAATCAACAATTTGAAATAAAAATCAATTATTTAAATCAAAATTGATTTAAATCTAATTGTTCTAAATGACACAAACGTATTAAAATCTAAGATTAATGTAATTTGGAAAGTGTATTAAAATTAATGTAATTTGGAATACTGTATACAGTACACCAAAATCTGATAAAAAAGCTTTAAATAATTGTTTCTAATCTTAATTTCTGAGTCCTGCGAAACATTAAATACAATAACTTTGTTAAGGCATAAAAGATATTTCATTTAAATATTATATTTAAATCTAAATCTAATATAATTTGTGATGTCATAATTTCCTTTAAGTAATTAAATTGTTTATTCTTTTATATGAAATAAGCATTTAAAGTATGCTAAATTTCGGCTATATATATATATATATATATATATATATATATATATATATATATATATATATATATATATATATATATATATATATATATATATTAGTATGCACATACATTGTGTAAGGTATGATTTATGCTATTAACAGTAATTTTTGTTACTACAAATGCAAAATGAGCTACCAATAATATTTGTTAGTTATGTTGGTTATGCCATATTGAAATTACTTATTTGCTGTTTTTATTAATTCTGTTGATTACTGTTTCATTTTGGCTATTTGTTAAGGCTGCAACACTTTGCCCCTTTTGAAATTAACAAAATGCACCCTACCTTTTAAAAAATAGTGAAATATAGCCAGATCTTTTTTTAAATAAATCCCTCCATACCGCAGTACTTCTAAATATGTGTACCTAAGACTTAACAAAAATGATAGAACTTTATTTCTTGGAAAAAAGCAGGATATTATTAAAACATGTTATTTAATTGTATTTTTCAATTCGTGATTTATAGAAATATTGAAAATTAATGATTTTTATATTTATCATACTAAAAAATTATGTACTTATTTTTATTGCTACTAAGCACATTAGTAATATATTTTCTTATGTAATAGTGCCTTTTTTTTAGAACAAGCATTCTGCCCTTTTTCTTTTTAGAATAAATATTAAATACTGAATTATCGTTTATTAATTTAAGCATTACAATATGCATTATATACCTAATTAAAGATTGTAATCAATTTAAAATTAAATGCAGCAACTGATAATTTTAATAAATGTAAAATCATTATTTTTTAATATAGTTTTACATAATTATTGCAAAATATTAATGTATATAACTTTATAGTATTATATTAATTAATGAAATTACTAATTTACAGTTTTTATAATTTTTGTAGTTACTAAATAATAATTAAATTTTATTGATTAAAGTACAAAAACATAGATTATGTTAGTAAATAAAAGTCTAATTTTTTAGAAACCTAGAATCTATTAATCTTAGAAACCTAGGCTAAACCTTCATCTATTCAATATTTCAATGCTGGAGAGAAAAAAAAATCCGATTCAAATAAAAAGAAATATGATTTAAATACAAAAATTCGATCTTTATTATTATTGCTTTTTAAATCATGATTTTTTACACCCTATTTTTACGGAATTTTAAACTAATTTTTGTTGGCCGATCCGACGGGGGAACTGTCTGGTAGACGGAGTGTTAAAATAAGTTTTGTTATTTATAACTATCCTCCATACTTGTAAATAAAATATTAATGATAATATACCAAAGTGTGATTTTATTTTATGTATGGTCTGCAATTTTATACTTCATTCACATAAAAAAAAGTTATTAACTGTGTATTCCTACTTTGTTTTTAGCTGTGTCTGGTAAAAATAAGTACGGTTATATGGATTTCTAACAGACAATTATATGGAAAAAAATTTATCACATTTCATTTAAAGCCACTATAGTAAATTCTTATAAATCCGCTTGTATTATTTTATGACGATATCAGAGTGATATTGGCCCTGGCAACATAGATTCTTGGAAAATTGTGCAAAAACTTTCATATAAGACCTGAAAAATGAGCTTTGTTTTCAAAAATGATAATCATAGATAGCAAGAGTTATTATTTTTAAATGTACAATTTTATAAATAAAAATGTAATTTTCGCAATGAATGATTAAAATTATTTTTTAATAACTAAATTTTTTAAAGTTTGAATTTTGCTTCAGTCAGATCATAATGTAAAGTAAATTACACCTTTGTATCTCCGTGTTACATAACTGCGATGTACACTAAAGTCAAAATGACCAGCGAGCATTAAGGGTGCATTCGAAAACATTTTTTTCACCTTCAACAGTTCGAAATTTTCTGATACAATTTCAGACTCACTTTTAGAAGTAAAAACACGAAATTTGCTGATGTGACTTTTAAAGAGATCTATAAGATGTCGTGTGATTTTATTTTTTGTTAAATTCATTAGAATTAGATTTATAAACTATTATTTCCCCAGTATGACTCTTTTTTTCGTTCCCAGATCTCCCGCTTCGGAAAATTCGGTTTAAAACGTTGACTTTAACAGCATTTTTTTGCAATATTTTCTGCATTTATCAAAAAATTGAAAAGCACGGGACCTAATATGCTTTCTAAATAAGAGAATTTGCCAGTTTGATGCGCTTGAGAGAAAAAACGAATTTAAAAATAAATCAGAAAAAAGGTAATTTGTATTGAAATACACCCTTAATCGGGGGTCTTATTTATTACTGCTATCATCCATCATAGCATTTTTGCCACATATGTTCTTAAAATTCTCAACATACGACGATACTGAGTTTGATCACATGAGCAGTTTTAGATCATTATTGCTAAAATGAATTTTGAATTTTGATAGCCCAGAACAGATTTATTTCAAAGGTAAGTTCATTTATTTTACAATTTAACACTTGAAAATTATAATATGGATGAGAAGTGTGTTATTTTCTGCTTATTACAAATTTGGAAAAAATAATTTATTATTTTTGTGTTTTAAATCATTTCTTCATGTTTAAAATCACATATTGTAACATAAGAGTAAATATTTGCAGTTTTAACATTATATAGCATTTAAAATAATTATTCGGTTTAAATACTATCTATTTCAGCGTGTTTATAATATATTTTGCTATAAAACTTCGAGTTTTTATTATTTTACATGCTATACATTTCTTATTTCATTTTATACCGATGACAAAAGACAGCTTTTCATAGATTTCAATTCAATTGTGATTTTTAAATTGAAGACTTTTTGTAAGCGTATTGCACTCAAAAACTACAAGAAAAATAAATAAAAACTCTAAAAAAAAATGTCATTTGATGTCAGAAGAAATAGTTTTTTTAACCTAGTCCGAAAAATTCAAATGTTTACACCAAGTCCAATTACAGACACAGAAGCAATTATAACTTTTTTTCAGATAAATTTTTATAAAATTAAAACGCGTCCCAAACAATGTTTCCTTCTTTACCATAATGTAATGTAATATTTTAGTATGGCCCTGTAAATTAATAAAAACTATTCTCTGTACTACAGATTATGCAGAATTTATATTGTAGTATATACTTCATAGATGCAAGTCAATTTTATTATGTTCGAAAACGTGTAACATTATTAAAAGGCACTTGAAACTATTTTTATACATGGGCCGTTATGCAAGGGAACGCTTTGACTGTCTCTATAATTGAATTATGCATCTCATTTTCATAAAAATTGAAATGACTTGATAAAATTATGCAAGAGTTGTGTATTTTAAATTTCAAACAATTCGGATTAAGTAGTTTTTGCGTTGTTATATGCGAACGGACAGATAGACAGACGGACGGATTGAATGACAACTATAGTTATTACGTATTTACATAATTACGATCGCGTACTTAGAAACAAGTCAAGCATACGAATTTGTTCTTCATGTAATTTTGTTTTGCTATTTTAAAAACTTTTTCGCAGTTTACACATCAAAGAATAAGGTAAATCTTTGTACACAAAAACCTATGTATTTTAAATATTACACAAAAATGTATTTTCCATGTTACATAGACATATGTGTAAAAACAGAATATTACACAAAAATCTGTGCATTCTGTACATAACACAAAAACATGTGTATTTTGCATATTACGTAGGTATTTTCCTATTGCACAAAAATATATGTAAAAAAAGAGTATTACACATATGTATGTGTAAAAATAGTGCTCAGAAATATGTGTATTTCAGTGCAATTCACACATTAAAGTGTGTATTTCAAGAGTTATCAGATAACTTTTACACATTTGGACTTATCATCAAATTACACATTAAAATGTGTATTCTGAAATTTACACATTTGGCGCAATTTACACACAAATTTACACACATAGACATGTCGTTTTTGTATCATCGATTTACACATTTTTGTGTGTAAATTTACACATTTTTTTTTAGAGTGTATAGACCACAGCATAATTTTTTGAAAAGAAACATCAACGCGTAAAGCTGTCTCATACATATATAGATCATAGCATAAATTTGTCTCAAAAGAAACTTCAAGCCTAAAGCTGCCTTTTATGTTTTTCTGTAAAATGTTTATACACTTCCAAAAACGCAAGAAATAAATATTTTTAATAAAAAATAGTTTCTTTCAAGACTCTTTGAAATTTCGAATGAAAAATTCACGGCAATCATTCGTTGTTTTATTTATTTATATTTATTTGAGAAAACATATCCTTGATGAAAGATATTTTTGATAGAGAAAAGTTTCTATTTTCCTCACAAAGTTAAAGTAAAGGAAGTTTTATAGAAATCGTCTTTCGAATATTTCCAAAAGTACATGACATCTTAAAGCAAAATTTCTTAGACTACTCAATTGTTATTCTAAGTTTCACTGCAAGAAGTATTCAAATTTGGTTTCTACTATTAGCAGACTTTTGAAAATGAAATTTGCATTTTATTTCACAAACTGTCAATTGGCTGATTATATTTAAAACTATGTTACTTAATAAATAGTTCGGCCTTTTTTTATGCCAAGGTAAATTTTACTAGGCGATATTCAATTACGTATATTGAGTGTAAAATGATACACTTTTTGATAATACATCCAATAAGGAATTTCCCACTAAAAATGTAAAAAAAATTAAACTGAAGAGCATTAATGAATATATATATATATATATATAAGCAGAATTACGTAAATAAAGGATGATGTTTATATACATTCAATACCATTATAAAAGTCTTCACACAAAGTTTATTGATTTAGAGATAGCATCATATATTATTACTAGATAAATATTACATATTAATAATATTTTTTAAGAATTCAAGTGAAAATTAGAGAATTATTGTATCATTTTATATTAATATTGAATCCCACTAATATTTATACAATATTATGTCAATATAAATTCGATAGTTGAATGCACTATTTTTTAATTAAACTTTTTAGAAATATACACTACCTATTTATTGATAATCTGAATAATGAGTTTAATTTTACGTATAATTTAAATTCATTTTTTGTCCACCTACTCTTCTTACACTCTTAATTTAGGATTATCTCTTTTTTTCTCCAAATGTTCGGCTCTTTCTCTCACGATAGAAATAATGGTGATACAATATTAAAGTTATTCATGCTAAAACAATAAGGAGACATTTCGAGAAAATTTAATGTTCACTCTGTTATTTTATAGCTTAATTAGTAAGGCTGCCACTAACGTATAAAAATACACAGGTTTATGTTTAAAAACACCGTTTTATTATAACTGAATTGGCTTCTTTAATTTTTGCGTATATTACACTGCACTTAACAAAAAATTGTAAGTTTATCAATAATATAGAAAAAAATCCAAATTCAATGCTAGTAATTCAGACTTCAGTTAAGTATACAGACGGATAGTTCAAGCGTCATTCACTAATGACTTGGAGATCCCAAGCTCTGCAATCGGTGGAATTAAAGGTTATCTCATAATATCACAAACTGTACAAATGTCTCTAAACCACCAACTAACGGTTGATGATTGTTTTTTGTTAAAGTATAATGCATTTTTCCTCTTACCGAAGCTGGAAACTTGTACTCGCAATTTTTCCACATTTCTCGATTCCTTTTTCAAATTGGCTAACATTAACTCGAACTATAATATTAGTTTACTGGTCTCATTATGCTTTTAAAAGATAGGATTTGACGCCAGACTCGTTGATACAAACTTTCGGTTCTGTTTTTACATTCGTAAATTCATCGGCTTAGCCTTATTTTTATGAAACCACAGTGATAACCATTAACAGTAGTACAGTCTGCGAACAGATAACAGTGCCTGGAGCACAATTTCAATATGACGTTGTACTTCTCCCCCCTCCAGCGTTGTTTTTGTGACGTGGATCACAAAATTCAAAATTTCAGAATCAGAATAAATTCTACTAAATAAATGTTTCGCGACAATTTTGGATTTTTACGTTTATTTTTAATTCAGTACCTCAAAATAACTCAATAGCACAAAAGAAAATTGCACTTATATTTTGTCAAAGGTAGTTGTTGGGGAAATGAGTGTAAAAAAAAATTATCAATCAGTTTAATATGGCAGTTTACAGCCCTTTTGTATTGCCAGAAGGAGACACCCTGCTACTTTAAGAGTATACGCTTTTGTCACAAATACAGAGAAATTATAGACTCATAAAAGAGAAAGTTAGGAAAAATACTAAAACACTTAAAGCAAATTTTGAAAAGAAAGAAATCTGTATTTATAAATTTGCATTTGGGAGCAAGTTTAGGGACAATCAAATAATATCCAAACAAAAAATTAATGAAAGTTTAACTAGTAGAAAGTTTTCAATATGTATATATATCACGTTTTTAACAAAAAAGAATAGAAATTGATGTTTGTAGTATAAATTTTGGCGCCCCCTCAATTTCCACTGCCCGGGCGAACACCCTCTTTGTCGCTCGCTTTGCATTGTCTTAAATAGCACATTCCGAGAGCAACAAACACACATTGAAATAAAAAGAATATTGCCCAGTTAAACTGATGGCATTGAGCTCACAGGCTACGCATACTAATTGTACATTGCAGCCTTGTATTTTCGTTAATACCGTTTGTAAAAAAAATTAAGAAGGGGAAACAGCTCTCCCCTTTCTCCTTTTTTATACTTAATCATTGAACCTCCTAAACTATCAAGGACATGCTTTATCATATAAAAAATCTATATCCAAAATTCAGAGCAAATCGGACAATTCTTAATAAAAACCCATTTAGCATTCATATAATTTAAGAGGAGTTATTCCCCTCTTTTATACTTAACCATTAAACTTCCAAAACTATTCAGAGATTTGAACGAAATCTGACAATTCTGCTGGAAAAATCCATTCACACAAGTTAAGGGGAGGGGCATTAGAACCCCCGTTCCCCCAGTTTATACTTATTCAATGAACACCTAATAACAGCCACGGACTCGCCTCATCAGAATGATCCTATAGCTAAACTTTGAACGAAAACTGTTAATTCTGCATGAAAATCCCGTTTATATCAATTAAGGGGAGGGGGATGAGCCCCCCGTTCCCCCTGTTTATACTTATTCAATGAACACCTAATAACAGCCACGGACTCGTCTCATCAGAATGATCCTATATCTAAATTTTGAACGAAAACCATTAATTCTGCATGAAAATCCTGTTTATATCAATTAAGGGAGGGGCATGAGCCCCCCGTTCCCCCTCTTATACATATCGAATGAACTCCAAAAACTAATCAGGGAAGCGCCTTATCAGGATATACCTATATACAAAATTTCAAGTGGATCCGATATTTTTATCATGAGTTATCGCGTTACGCACGAACGCACGTACATACAGAACAGACGGGCACATAAGCTCTCAGGCTATGATAGCCTGTGAGCTAAAAATAAAATAACATGCTAGACAGTTTCAATTTCATTTTACAGTCAAGCGAAGAAGCATACCATATCTGATAATTTGCACCTACCCATTTCGTAATCTTTCCACTTTCTTGTTTATTAACAACGACATTTTTTCCTTCTTGAAATAAAAATTCTTCTAAATGTAAAGAGTTTCGTAAAAAGTAAATACAATAATAATAATAATAATAACAATAATAATAAACATATTTTTTATAATGATCAAAACGTAGATTACATAATAACAGAGTCTTGTATTATGAACAATATGGATTAAAATTTAATATTCCGGATCAATCATAAATAAATTTTTAATGAAATTTCCATTTTACGATATTCGGTATTGCAAATTTTTAAATTTCTAAACTTCAAAAGATCCCACATTTTCTGTTTTTATGTCCTATATTATTTCATATGTTCAGTCGGCTAGGAAAAAATATGTACTTTTAACTGCAATTTGTTTGAAAGCTCTATGTCACTTTCTTTTTGAGTTATTATTATTTTTTTTTTTTTTTGTAGTTTTTTATAATTTTTATGCCATCGTAGCAACAGAAATATTCCATTTCGGTGCGTTAAACATAGACCAATTAAAAAAAAAAGTATCAGTATTTGCCAACCAACCAACCAACCAAATAAAAAACACTAGAAGGTTTTGATATGCTCCAAATACATCTATTTACGAGGGCGGTTCAATAAGTACCCGTGTTAGAAATGAAGACACCGTTTTTTTTCAATTTTTTTTTTATTTTTCAACATAGTCCCCTTTTAGAAAGATGCACTTCTCCCAACGTTCCGGCCGTTTTTCTAACCCCTCCAAAAAATAGGATTTGTCGAACTCTGCAAAATACGCCTCTGACTTCCTCGTTTGAGCTAATTTTTTTTCCCGCGAGCCATTTCTGCATGTTAGGGAACAAGAAAAAGTCGCAGGGTGCCAGATCGGGTGAATAAGGGGGTGCAGCAGCAATTCATAAAGCAATTCATGCAGTTTGGCGTCGACAACTCCAGATCAATGTGCTGGTGCGTTATCGTGAACGCGGCACCCATCGGGCCGAAAATTTTTTCATCCCCAACTTGTCATGCAAAATATGAATTGCCGTTCCGGTTGACACGCCTACGGCCTCTGCTACTTCGTGCACCTTCGTTCGTCGATAAGCGAGAATCATGTAATGGACTTTTTCAATGATTTCCTCGGTAACTACATCTGGTCACTCATCATCGAAAACGGAAGTTCGCCCACGTTTAAATTCGTTGAACCAATATCTAACTGTGGTCATAGATGGCGACGTGTCCCCATAAACAGCATCCAACTTTGCTTTTATCTCCTCGCATTTTTTCCCATCCAAAAACAAAAAGCGGATTACCGAACGATATCCATCTTAGCGAAAATCACGAAACATGCCTTACTCGAATGGCTGCCAAATCCAAACTAACCTATCAATCAGTCTGAAATTTTTATAGATGTCGTTTTATAGATGACAGCACACGATGATAACAGCACCTTCCCTGAGAAACGTCCTTTGTCTTCAAACACGGGTACTTATTGAACCACCCTCGTATAATAGACAGAAACAACCATTTTTTAACTAATTTGAAAAAAAAAAGTATTTTACTGAAAGTATATGTTCACTCGTAAGTTATAATTTATTAAAACTTTCTATTTCAACTACTCATTGTGATATTATACTAAGTTAATTTGCCTTTTCTTAAAACTACGTACCAAAATAAACTGCTGTATTTACAACGTCGCTTCTTCTCGCAAAAACATTTTCATATGCAGCACTTTACTCAGTAAAAATTGTCGAGTTTTAAGCATAAAATTTGAACTTAGATATAATTATGTACAATATATATTTTTAATATTCAAATGTTTGATAGATTAAGAGCAGAAAAATGTTACGCGGGAAGATACTAGGTGGGCACTTTTACGAAAAAAGAAGCTAAATATTGAAATAAATATATTTAATTATAGATTTCATTAATTTATTAAATTTTGCTAACATTTAACTAAAATTAACATTTTACTAAACTTTGTTCTTGTTTATTTTATATATTTTATATATATTATATATGTATGTTTTTTAATTTATAAAATATAAATTAAAGTTTATAATACACAGTCCAGTCACATTAATGTGACCACCACGTACTTTCTACGTCGACGTTAAATAACCAATCACAGGAGGCAGGTGACAGCACCGTGCAGTTGAGGGTATATAAAGGGTGTGTGCGGGCTTCGGAAAACATTTCAATCGTTGGCGTAATGCAGAAACGAAGCGATTTATCCGACTTCCAAAAGGGCATGATCATTGGCTTTCGGGCCAAGGGTGGAAGCATTTGCGAAACGGCTGAGTTTGTGAACTGTTCGCGTGCCGTCGTGGTAAAAGTGTACCGTTCATGGCAAAATGGGACTGTCCAAAATCAGCTACGTGGCAAATGTGGTGCACCACGAGCTATAGATGACAGAGGCGAACGACGGTTGCGGAGATGCGTTCGGGCAGATAGACGGGCTACTATTGAGCAACTGACCACCCAAATGAACCAAGGGGCTACCAAAAGTGTTTCCCAAACTACTATTCAGCGAACATTGCTGCATCTGGGCCTCCGAAGCAGACGCCTGGTTCGTGCATCTATGCTGACTGCTGTTCACCGACGACGAAGGCTGGAATTTGCACGCCAGTACCGCAGCTGGACATCCACTGAGTGGCGACTGGTAGCGTTTTCCGATGAATCGCGCTTTATGCTCCATCGGACAGATGGACGTTGGCGTATAAGGCGTGAAACCTCTGAAAGCAAACATCCTGCAACTATTGCCGGAACGGTCCAAGCTGGAGGCGGGAGCATTATGGTCTGGGGAATGTTTTCCTGGCATTCTCTGGGTTCACTTATCATTGTGCAAGGCACGATGGATCAATACAAGTACGCATCTGTCCTTGCGGACCATATTCACCCCTACATGCGCATTGTTTTTCCTCAGGATGATGGCATCTACCAGCAGGACAATGCGAAGTGCCATACAGCTGCCAGTGTACGTGCGTGGTTTGAAGAGCACCAGGATGAGTTTACCGTCCTACTCTGGCCAGCAAACTCACCTGACTTAAACCCAATCGAGAATCTGTGGGACCATCTCGATCGGGTTGTTCGCGCCATGGATCCTCAACCCCGTAATCTAGCGCAGCTGGCCACGGCATTAGAGTCGGCATGGCTCAATATCCCAGTGAACACCTTTAAGAACCTTATTGACTCTCTTCCTACACGTCTCGCAGCAGTCCGCTCTGCGAAAGATGGATAGTCTGACTTTTGACAGGTGGTCACATTAATGTGACTGGACTGTGTATAAAATTAAATGTTTGAAAGGATATGCTAATGTAATGAAACTGCAGCATTTTACTAATTTTTATAATACCATTTTCTAATCTTTTTAAAATTTTGAGTTTAATGAAATACTTTCTTAATTAATGAATTTTGAGTTTAATAAAATAAAAAAATTTAAAATTTGAGAGTTTAAGGGTAAAGGATTAAGACAAGATAACTTTTAAGAACAATCAAAGGAATTCAGTTGTTAAATGCCAAATAACTCGCTAAATGAGTTTTGAAATACTATACCTTTTTTATAAATATAAAGTTATTTTTATTTATAATACATA
This sequence comes from Maratus speculifer, assembly GCA_964019185.1. Taxonomy (NCBI): domain Eukaryota; kingdom Metazoa; phylum Arthropoda; class Arachnida; order Araneae; family Salticidae; genus Maratus; species Maratus speculifer. The sequence continues at coordinate 269,517,267 of OZ025289.1, read as the reverse complement.
GTTTTAATTTACTTTAATTTCAACATATATTTAACAAATAAATATAGAAGTATATTCTACGATATTTAAGAGTAAAAAATTTAATTAATAAAATACTATTTATTTCTTGTGTCCTGTTTGAATGAGACAAGTTTAGTTTATTTTGTTTCTAATAAAAATATATGCATTGGAATGTTTGGCCAATTTCACTTTTGCGAAAGTGAGTCAAGTGCAAGAAAAGATACTACAGTTTATTTGCATTCACCATTTTCTTTTGAATTTCGAGATATTCTTACAATAAAGATGAAATCAGTAAAACGTAAACAGAAATAGTATGCCATTTTCCTTTCTGAAAACATATTCAGAGCATAAATTTTACTATGGCTATATAATTCACGACTTTTTTTTAATCTTAAGCAGTTATGAATTTCAAATTGGCTCTCTTTCATCTGCGTGAGGCCAACAAATTTTACTCTCTTATATCTCTATGGGACTATTTTGAAAATATATTCTGCTTTCAAAATAGAAATCAGAACATAAAGATATTTTATGGGGTTTTTTTAAATTCAGGTTACATATTTCATTCAGAATCCTTATAAAACTAGTTGAGAAAAAAACGAGATAAGCTCATTTACATTTCACAAGGTTTGTACCGTACATTTTGGATAAATGCAGATTTATAAATGTATTCTAAAATGCGATACGATTTATTGTGAAATTTCCGTAATCAGTTAACACTTGACATTTCATTTTACATTAAATTAGAAAAAATTCATCCGAACAAACATCAACAGATAATTAAATTGTATATAACATCAGCTTGATTTTTTATATTTTAAAATGACCTTAACTTTTATGATATTTCAATTTATTAATCATGTATCCTATGCATACAGGAAATAAAAACTAAGAAAAGATAATACTTTTCCTACTGGAAAATATTTAATGAAGATTTCATAAATTTTTATAGAAATAAATTATAAATGTATTTTTTTAAAAAGAAAACGCATGTTCTTATTAATATTTAGAAATTTAAAGAAAGTAGAAAGCACATTAAAATCGATCATTTAAAATCTCAGACATTACAGCGCTTTCTAATGGCAGTTATGTTATTAGTAGCATCAGAAAGACGATGAAAAGAAGTACACTTTTATACATTACACATGAAATTCTAACACATAGATATTTTTAAAAAACCTTAAATGCGCGTAGATTAAATTAAATTACGGTGAGATCGATTATAGAAGATTAAGGGAATGGAAATTCTCTAAATTAGTCAGCTCTTTCCAATTTGGCTTCATATTTAGCAATTTATTTTGGCCACCAAATTTGGCTAAATACCACCAAATTTTTGCGGCAGTATTTCCCCAAGTTGGTCAAAATTTCGCGGTATTGTGCCAACACTTATGTTTTGTAACAATTATTCATTGTTGAAACTGATTTTGATTTCTCTGTAAGAAATTGACTGTTGCCCTCCTTAAGTATCGAATTTTTAAAAGTCAACGCCCATTTCATGTATTACTTTCATGAATACACATACATTCGAAATTGCAAATCATATATGTCAGAAGGAAATGGATAAAAAATGAATCATACGATTAGACTTGCCACATTGAAATATAATCATAAGTTAAAATAATGTTTGTAAAAAGGTTCAAAATCATTTCGTATATTCGTAATTATCTGCAAAAAAAGAGTGCATTCGTTTTTACTATCGATTAGTGACAAATATGTTATTTTTCATATTTTTAGCGAATTTTTATCTAACATTTACTAAAATATTATATTTTATGTATTGTTAAATTAAAAATATCAAAACTATTAATGCAAAAAAATTGAAATTGTAGAAAACGTCAAATAACATCAAAAGTTGAATAAAATGAAATATGAGTGGCATAATATAACTGATGGTCTCTTTTAATGTAAATATACATATAAGTAAATATAAACATAAATTCTATACACTTTACTCTTTTCATTTCTCTGTACTATTTTTATTAATGACGAAGTTTTGCTCATTAGAAGTTATTTTATGCGTCTGATATAAATTTTCTTCTTACCTTCAATCATCTTTAAAAAAATATTGCAGTTTCATGTGAAGAACCTAAGACTTTTTCTGTACATAAAATGAAACTTTTGAATAAAACTATTTATAACACTCGCAATATTTCTTATGCGTATTTTCTCTCCCATAATGTTATTTGTTGCTAAGCATTTTAATATAAATTATTAATTCTTTAATTTCTTCAGACCTGATGTTTACTGTAGAATATACAGCTTTACATTTTTTTTACAAATACATATGTAATGATAAAAAAAGAGAGAAGTTGGTGTAAAAAGAGCCAAACAGATAACAGAACAAAGCAAAATAGAAATACCTCTCATATAGCACATGTATTCATATATTTCATATATGAGCTACGCGTTGTATAAAAATGGCTTAAACCAAAAATGTACGAAATGTACAAAAATGAAAAACGTAAATTATTTTACTGTGTGGCAAGATACAATTTCTTGAGTCTATTAGTAACAAAAAATTATTAAATATATATTTATTTCATGTTTTTCAATGTTTTTCTTGTGCAAAAATGTAAAGCAAAATCCTGACCATTTTTCTAGAAAATATGCTTTTTGAGTCCCCATGTAGCAACAAATTTCATGTACAAAAAATATATTTTTCTCTGTTTAATTTTTCTTACTTACAAGATTATTAATATTGTTACAAATTTTGTAAATATTTAGTGTTTGTACTGTAAAATAATGTAAATAATCTTATTAAGCTCCATTCCTTAACTAATATTAGTTTTTGTTACATTGTCTCTGTTATCAAGCAAACTTGTCTATTATTTTTCAGTGATTGTCTACGGTAGATTGGCGAAATATTATAGATATCGCCAAATTGGCGACAAAGTTGGCGATTGTTGGCGATGGTAACCCTTCCCTTTCTATGGTAACCCCCTTATAAATATACTGATAAATTGAATGTTATTCCGTGGTTTTCTGGATTTTTCGAGAAATTTGTGGAAATTTCCAGTGCATGCTGCGAGCCTATATAAGGAGAGCGATACGAGCTGTTGTTGTTATTATTTCTCAGTCAGTTAATGAGTGAACTACTAGGCGACTGTTTAAGCAAGTTTGCTTGAGTTTTATGATTGATCTGCGCTGTTTTGAATAGGATATAGTATATTTCTAAACATTTGGTGATATTTGCGAGTTCTGAAGACTCTAGATCTGTGAAGTTTTGCAAATAAATTATTTTCTGTTTTTCTAAGGACAAGACTTTGAACATGACCAACCATAAGATCAAAAGAACCCTTATACGCAACAATTTTGAACTTCAGAAAATCTAGCCCGATTAAGCAAGGATCTGTTATGTCAGCCACATATACCATATGATAATATTTGGTTCCTCCAAAGTTGATGGTAAAATTGACGTTTCCATGTATGCGTATCTTGTCGCCCGTCACAGTTTGCAGGGTAACGCAGGGCGGAGTCCAGATGAGTTTGCATTTCAATTTCCGAGCCAAATTTTCTCTTATTATTGTCACATTGGCGCCTGTATCCACAATCATACGGCATTGAATCTCGTTAATAAATCCAATCACATACAATTCATTGTTACCGCCACTCATTTTTGATATCTGGAGGATCTTCAGGTGGGGCTTTTTATTCTCTGGCAATTTCCGCCCCGCGAGTTGGGCAAAATTTAGTTTCCCTACTGACTGTTTGAATTCATCACACGTTCGTGGATTTTGGGGCAGTTTCTTCGGAGGTGTCCTGTATCACCGCACAACCAGCACGTGAGATTCTGTCGTCTTGAGCTTGTTCTTCCATATTTTAAAGCTTCAAGTCCTTGCTTTAATTCTTTAATTTCCGTCAAGATGTCGATCTCAATGTCTAGGCTTTTATTCACCGTTGCCCCACGGACTGAATGACGATCTCTTCGGCTGGCTTGTGTAGCTGCTTCCAACGTTAAGGCATATAGTAATGCAGCCTTTAAATCCTGCACATCTGCCATTCGTACCGCTCTCTGCACTTCTGGATCTTTTATTACTACGTCTACAAAGTACTGCAGAGAGAGCATTTGACGTATATTTGTTGGGCAGTCGATGAATGCTAAATTTGCATGCCGTTCAATTTCTGAGGAAAACTCTTGAAGGGTTTCACTCGATTTTTGATGGCGGCCCTTCATTTGTATCCTTGTATAATCTTTAAAGAATTTTTCTCCGAATCTCATTTCAAGTGCACAACTCAGTCTCAAAATTGGGTTGCGTCATAACGGGCAATGTTTGCAGCACGTCGGCAGCTTCTCCTCTCAAAGACGCTGCCAGTTGACAAGCTTTCACGTCTTCAGTCCACTTGTTCGCTTCGGCTACAATGGAAAATCGGGTCTTGTAAACTTCCCAGGAACTCTTCCCGTCGTATGTCGGCAGCTTAATGTGCACGGGAGAAGCAGGCGGATTCCTAAATTCTTCATAATTACCACTGGACGCTGAAAGCTTCTTCTCAAGATCTTGTACTTTTTTATTTAGCTTTTCATCTACTTCAACTATTTTCACTTCAATCCTACTAACTTCATTCTGAATTTTCTCTTCTACTTCCTCTATTTTCCTTCCCATTTTCCCTTCAACATTACTAACTTCATTCTGAATTTTCTCTTCTACCGAATATATTCTTCTCTCTACCGACGAAAACTTTTCTTTTAAAGTTTTCTTCAGTTCTTCTTGTATTTTATTTGTCATCTCTTCCATTCTTTCTTCGTTTTTATTCATTTTATCCGCCAACTCTTCTTGGTCTTTATTCATATTTTCCGCCAGCTCTTCTTGGCCTTTATTCATCTTTTCCACCAACTCTTCTTGACCTTTCTCTATTTTATTGGTCAGCTCTGTCCTTAATCTATTAACAGATTTCAACAACTCACTCTGTTGCTCTTCCATAGCTCTTGTTTTCGCCATAAGATCCCACTTCTTAAACCAAAAATTGTTGTGTATAAGGATTCTTTTGTTCTTATGGTTGGTCAAGTTCAAAGTCTTGTCCCTTAGAAAAACAGAAAATAATTTATTTACAAAACTTCACAGCTCTAGAGTCTTCGGAACTCACAAATATCGCCAAAGTTTTAGAAATACACTATATACTATTTAAAACAGCGCAGATAAATCATAAAACCTAAGCAAGTTTGCTTGAGTTTTATCTACGTTGTTTTGAATGTGATTTAGTGTTGACTCGTTGTATAAAGAGTCTCTGGGACCTATATCTGTACTTGTACTATAGATTTGAACAGTTATTTTTGAATATCTAGTAATATTTGCGAGTTTCGAAGACTCTGTTGTTCTGAAGATCTGTAAATAAATTATTTTCTACTTTTCTAAGAGACAAGAGTTTGAAGTTGTCTAACCATAAGATCAAAAGAACCCTATATACGCAACAATATAAATCCATAACTGCAAAAATTTTTTAAAAAGTACATAAATAAACCATGAGGTCTGAAGAGATTCAAAGAAAAGAAAAAATAAGCTTTTCATAAGTAAAACATATTATGTAAGGTATTCTATTAGCGCGAAAAAGATAAGTCTATCATGCGAATACATAAATATTACTTTTTGCACCTCTTTTAGGTAATTTAAAAGACCTTTTACAAAAAATTTATGCATATGAAAACTTCTTATTTTCGTAGTTTATCAATTCTAACTTATATATTTTATATTAATATAACTATTTAAATCATTTCTGGTATAATATTATTATTACTATAATATTAAAAGTTTCTAATGCTATTACTTATTTTCCAAAATGTTTCTGGGAAGTTTTTATTGTCAATTAATGATTTTTTTCAGATTGGGATATGGATTTTTAAGATGTGATCAATTTTTAATTGAGTGTTAAATATACGTAATTAAATTTATGCATGCAAAATTACCGTAATAATATTATTTTAGTATTAATGTTAATGTTATTAATTCATCGTATTAAAAAAAAAAAAAAAAAAAAAAAAAAAAAAAAAAAGTGTTTGTTGAACAGGAAAAATTACGTAGTCATTATGAATACCATTTCTGACATACATACAGACATAGTAACGTTTGTTTTTGGCCCGCATGTTCGCTGTTTATGAGTTTATGTATAACAATCTTACAAATTTAAAAATTCATTAAATTTCTAAAACGCATTTTCTTTAAATTAAATTTATATGTTTGAGTAACAGAAAAAGAATATTTGGTACTTCTAGGTTATCTCGTCGACCAATTTCACCAAATTATACAAATCGCCAAACTAATATCCAAATTATACATGTTGACATAATTTTTATTTTAAATAACGAAAAAACAAATAATTAGTAGAATATTAATAAAAATATTAATAAAAAGTCGAAATAAAAATCACTTAGTGACATTTTAAACACCTAAATCGCATTTAATGTCATTGAATGTGATATTCACGATCATCCATTATTGGCATTTAATCTTATAGTTTGACGATAATTTTTTGGTCGACGGGATAACCTAGAAGTACCGAATATTTATTTTGTATTCAATATACTGCCAATTGTAATCAGACGTCCAATAAATTTTATATCTTGTATAGCAATATTATTTGCAATGATATTATATTAAAAAATTTAAAGTCATTTTTTACACCAGTCCATGTGTTATAACTAGAGCATACTGATTTGTACCAATTCAGCCCCAGCCCCAAAACAAAAAAAAAACTTTCATTATATGCATGGGATCTTTTCGTGTGATTTCGTGTGATAAAAACTTTTAAATGTATATTTAAAATTACAACTTATCAGTTTTGGCAAGTTACATTCGAAAAAAAAAATTAAGTTAACAGAGTGAATGTGTTAAATAAATTAAACTGGTATATAATATAGATGAATGCATATATAAATAGATGGAAAGTTTACATTTTGTAAATTTTTTACATAAATAAAATGCTATATTAAAGATTCATAGCCATTAATTGTTTGTTTGTTTATTGCTGATTAATTCTTAATAAAGAAAAAAAAATCCATATAGAATTTTATCTATTAATTGGATCGTACTTCATTAATTGCCAATTCCAGCTGCATACTATTAGTCGAACAATGCGATAATACATTTTTTAAAATAAAATTCGTTAATGAACCGTACATTAATTGGGTGGGATTTTAGTCATTAAATCGAACATTTTGCAGACGAAGGATTGTTTCTGGAAAACTAATTGATGAATAATTATTCACTTAGAAATTTCAATTAAATTTTCGAAAGTTATCAGTAAAATGTTATATCATAAACATTGATTAAACCAAAATAAAATATTATGCAATGTGTTTGAAAATAACTTTTTTTTCTCTAAATATAATGCTGGATTTTTATAATGTTAAGTATTTTTCCATGCATAAAATTTTGCGTTTTTTCAATAAGAAGGGATGATTGAAAAAGTAAACGCAATATTAAAACTAGTCGTTTGAGATCACCGTAATACTTAACCATCATGGATATGTATAATATAAAGTATGAAAATAACGTATGTGTAAACTATTTATAAAATTCATTGCAATTCCAAAACAAAATTTAAACGTATATTTAAATATTTTTATCAAAAAGAGACCCTATTGGATTACAATGGTAGTGTATGTAACGGAAATAGTGTCAAATTGGCGTCACGTTTCGCAAGTAACTTTTTATCCAGATATAACGATATATCACGAAGTGTGAAACTTTGTTTTCGGCGTATTTTAAACGTGTTAAATTATTTCACTTATAATGAAATTTATGTACTTTGCTGAGGTTTACTATGAGTTACATCCTGTATCATAGAAAGTGCATAGTATTTAGAGGGGCTTACAAAAGTTTTCGGACACTACACTGTTAAAAATCTTGTCCTACGTTGAACCAAATTTTAGTGCTCAATAATCTGTATTTGCAATATCATCGTATTATATTTTGTATTCATACATTTTTTATAAGAATTTAACAGCTATTGAACCAAAACCTGAATATTTATAAAAATGATTATAGTACGAACGTATCTCATTTTTCACGCTTGGCGTGGTATTTCCAACTTGATTTTTTCTCTGAAAACTTGAACTGTTAGGTAGCCAAATTAAACATTAGATTTTCATAACTTCCGAATCGTTGCAATTTCGTTTGATAACTTATTAAAGTTCACCTAACGTACGCAATTTTTTGAGGTAAAATATTAAAAAATCTTTAACATTATGCTTATTTATTTTTTATAAATATAATGCATGCTTTGCAAATACATCTACGAAAATTTTCTTTCAGAGTAATAAGTTATACATATAATTACTTTAAAAGTAATACAAGCTTATAAGCATGCTATTTATTATAACCATGAGACCTTTTAAATGCATTTTCGTTGATTTTTAAAGTGAAAAAATGACTGACTAGAATAGAAAACATATACACATACGCAAAGGAAGTTCAATCAATTGCTCCACATAGTTTTGAAAAGATCATTTCTTATTTTCTTTTGCTCTTGAAATGCTTAAGGCATTATACCAAATCGAGAGAATAAAATACGGAAAAACATCGTTACAAACACTATCACTCCTAATTAAAATTTAAATAGATTAATGGATTATTGAAGAGCAATGGTTCAAAGTCAAATTGACCATTTTAACTTTTTCTAAGCTTATCTTACTATTTTCTTTTTGTTGCAAAAAGAAAGTTTCTTTAACCGTTAGTATAATAAACCAGAAAGGTAAATTTAGTATTTTTAATAATTTTCAAAAGACGTTACTTTATTTACGAGTTAAAATTCAAATTAAAGTATAAGATAACAAAACAAATTGTAAACACCCATAGTTTTAAATATCAGAATTATAAAAGAAATGTTTATTTTCAAATAATAAAAGAACATTCGCAGTTATTTTATGTAAATATTCTACGGATGTTTGTATTTTGACTTTACTTTTGCATCGCTTATTTATTTGCTTTGTATATTGTAAATCTTTTCTATGCTTCTATTGACATATTTTATAATAGTATATGCGATAACCTTTATACTTCAACTCTATTTTCGTACGTAAAAAAGAATATTGTCAGTATTATTCAACTAGGAATAAACAAATATATTTTGCTTGCAGATTTTTCGAAAGTGAATACATAATATTCTTTTCTTGTGTTATGTTGCAATTTCAATGCAAAACATCATACGAAATATAAAGTAAAGAACCTGTTTCCTTTATGTGTTAAATAGGAAAAAAAACATTTGTACAAAAAATGTCCAAAATAGCTTTTCATGCATAATGTATAAATTATAAAAGTAAAATATTTTCTTTTCTATAAAACGCAATGCTTAAAATTTCACCGCTTAGTAATGATTACAAAAGAAATGAAAACAAATATTGATAATTATCAAAAGTCTGTGCGTATGGTACTTTCTAAACAATTTGAACATAAAAAGGATTTTATTTTGCTAACCGTTCATCATATGAATATAAGTTTTAAATTTAAAAATTGCATTTCTTTATTGTTTAATAAGTCTAAATGTAATACAACTCGACTTCATTTATTGAGTATCGTATTATAATTCGAGTATTTGTAAAACATTTTTAAATCTTTATCGATTAATAAAAGAGGGTAAATTTCATTGTTTTTATTTTCAGAAAATTTTGTACATCGTATAATAACTTTTTACTTTTTTGTTTCTAATATTTATTTTGGAACAGAGTTAAAAAGATAAGAATTTAAAAGCAATTGTCTAAAATGTTAATGTTTTTATGGCATGTGTCTTTAATTAAACAACCACTTTAACAAATTGATCACTATCAAAATTATCAAAAAACTAATTTTGTTTTTCTATAATTTATATTTTAATGTACAATGACAAAATCAAAATTTATGACTAAAGACGTTCATTCTCAGAGACTTTACTAGTTTCAAAATTTAATCAGAAATTCTATTTAAAATACTTAATTAAAAGGTATTTCGTTCATTTATTACACATTAATCATTTCCGTTTTTATACAGGTTTGCGTTCTACGGACTTTCACTTTTCATCATGTTCCCGTGAGATACTTTTTAAATCAGTGTATAAAATATGTATGTTAAATTGTACTAATTTTATTTTCTTATATGTAACTTTTATACAAACATAAATAATCGTTTGTTTTTGTTGGTTTTAAGGCGTTTTTAGTTTAATCATAAAAATATTATTTCTGATTAGAAATTTTCAAATATTGGTTAACGTGGTTAATAGGAGACAAAAATGGTGTTTTAAGCTCCTAAACTAAAGTAATTGAGATAATTTCTTACTTGTATTATTTTATCTTAAATTCGTCCGCCTGGGGAAAATGATTTAAAAATTAAACAATATTTATCTATCCTCGCAGTACATGGTACATAGATGACTTCTGCCGTTAACATAACATAAAAATATTTTTTTTTTCTTTTAGGAAAGGAGTAAAAGGATTTATGATACATATGTATGAATGTTTAAGAGGCACAAAGCCTTTGAATTCCTGGAAATTATCAAAAACATCCTATTTTTCAAAATACCAAAACACAAATTATTTCCATTTAGCATCTTTTTTCCTTTTATACTTAAAATCCATATTCTTTGTTTATTATCGAGATAAATAAACTATGTCTATACAAAAGTAATATTCAAATTTGAAATTTGAAATTTCATATCATTAATGCTTGAAATAAAACCATAAAGAGGGACGCGCACTTAATTTTCTATATTAACGCGTACATAAATTTCTAATTTAAGCATATATAAAAAAATTTTTGAATAAAATAAAATCATAAAGTACCTACTAAATTAAAATTAAAATACACAAAAAAGTTGTTCTTATTTAATATTAGAACAAAATATAAAAAAAGTTTGAAAACGTTTTTCAAATTATTCAATTGCAAAAAATAAATAAATAAACAAATAAATAAAATAAAAGTTATATAGTAATACCACTAAGAAGAATAACATTAAAGAACATAAAATGCCCCAATTTAAATTTTTATGTTGTTTGTTTTTTAAGAATTTAGACAGTAAAAAAACTCGATTTTGGTTAACTTTTCAAAGCTGTTACATATATAAAATTTGAAGGTAATATTATGAATAAGCTCCATATTTACTAAAATACACAGTAAAAACAAAATACCCAAATTGGTTTGAAAGATTTTTGGCTACAGAATTGTTCCAATTTGGAAAGTTAAGTTTTAAGTAAGTCTGATTTCCAATGGCTTTAAACAATTAAAATGATTTAGATAGTATACATTATATCTTATTACCTCATAGTACATTATACCTCAGAAATTTTGATTAATTTAATGTTAATAAAGATCTGCTCTGTTTTGAACCATTTTGGGTTATCTACTTTGGGAACAATACTCTACCATTTTGGAATCCTTACTGTACCATTTCAGGAAAATTACTATACCCAGAAATCTTTCAACCCAATTTGGGTCTTCAATTTTTACAGTGTAGAAAATGCATTTTAAAATACGTACCCATTTTCAATCAGACTCACTGTCTATAAATGATTATGATTTAAGAAATGATGCGCATTTTAGAATGCCATTTTGTTTATTTACTTTTTTATTTGTATTTTGTACATTTTGTTGTGAAATTTAGAATAAATCAAAAAAAAACTTTTATTTTAAGTTTTTAAATTTTGTGTCTTTTTAAGACATTCGATGGGGCTCCTGCCGAGGCATAATTTCTCCGTGTAGAAACAGTAAAATTTTGTTTCAATAAATGACAGTCTGTCAAAAATAAATCTTAAAAAACTAAAATAATTTTCGATATGCATGTGTACACATAAATACATCAGGGAAATTAAATGGTCTTAAAAATATTCCATAAAAATTCCTATCTAATATTATTCAACAGTCCTAGTTTATTAAATTATTTCTTATCTTTAAAAAAATATCCCATTCATTCGTTTTATTAAAACTCAATTACATTTAAAATGCGCATTAATATTTTACGTCTGATTAAAAATATATTCTAAAAATATTTCACACATTCTTATTCAAAAACCTTTTCATTTTTATTTTAATATTAACGGCCGAGATGAATTTTGTTAACATAATCTTTTCTGTAAATTTTATTTTCACTATTTCTTTTTTCATTTTATTTCATTTTAAGAGCCTATTCGCGTGGTTTTTTTTTTAAGTCAGTTCATTAACTTTTTTTCTTGTTCTCTTAAAAATATAGTTTCTTAATATATAGAAATATTTTATGAAGAATTATTTTTTAGATTTTGACACGTGAATAATATATATTATTTCATAATTTTGGAGAGAAAACTTAGCCACGAGATCAGAAAAATCAATTCCAAATTTAATTAAAAATCATGCTTTCCATCCGCCTATATCTTTTTCAATGCCAAAAAATTACATAGATTCTGTACAATGTTTGTATATGTTTGTGCATGACTCGGATATATATTCATATGCGATTTTCCCCCACGCAAATTAGATATTTCGTTTGAAAATTTTAAAAAAGACATCTAATTTTTTTAAATAACAAGCAGAGGTTCTACTCTAATTTTAGGTCATTAAAAATTGTATGGGCAAACACAATGTATTGTATTTGTAAAATAATAAGTATTCACATGAAATGTCTTTTAAATGCGCTTTGCGAATGATGGAACTTTTCTTATTTTACTGGATTATTTTCTTATTTTGTAGAAAGGCAATTTAAATATAAGGCAATTTATATAAAATTCCAATTAAATATTGTAAAAAGTCAGATAGTTATCGGTAAAATAGTCAGCTACTTATTAGTTCCTTATTTAAATAATGGAACCGAAGGATAATTTGAAAAAAATCAGTTTTCATGAGAAATTCGCGTGGTAATTACACTGAATTACATAAAAGTTATAAATTTCCTAAAAACTCATATATAAACATACTTATACATGAACAAAAATGCATCATACATATCGGTACACCTCATACATTCATAATATTTTATGTTGCATAAATTGCAGCCTGCAGCTAAATTTTGAAAATCTTTGGCATTTTGAAATAAAAATAAAAAGGAAAAGCAAATTTGTTATAATTTTTAAATGCAACTTAAGGATCGTTCTTAATTTTCTTATTTTTTACCCCAATATAACAAAGAATACTTCTTTATTAAATATTCTAAGATCGATAATTTCTAAACTGGCGCCAAAAACCACGTATGTTTTGCTCTGTTTGCCATCAAATAACTGCATTGTGAAAAAATGCTAAGCAAAATTCAATAAATAAGACAAATAATAAGAGTCAACCCTAATTAGGACCTTGAAGTAATAATGAACTTAGGATCGATTTCGTCATGCATTTACATCCTTCTTCTAAAAGAGTTAATGTAGAGGAAGCCAAATTCATTCTTTAATCGTGCAAAAGCTGAAACTAACTAATTAGAGATTCTTTAGATTGAATGCAATTTTTCAGCTTAAATGCTTAATGTAAATTTTTGCCATTTAAATGATATTTTGCCATTTTTAATACATTCTGGTATGCTAATTAGATTTCACTTATTAAAATAAAAATCTAAATTTTAAATTTTTATATATAGTACTTCTACAGATATCATTTCTTCCTTTTTTTTTTTTTTTTTTTTTTGACAACGTGATTTAAAAACAATAAGATGTGTATGCGTGTCATTTACGACGTCTCCACGGGGTTTATAAGCTCTAAAAAAAGTGCAGTTCGTGGGGGCTTTTCTGTGGGAACCATACCCGTATTTATGCAAGGTTACCCATTGTTCGATGAAAGCAATGAAAACTATGAACGATTAGGATGACAAGCACTATTGGATTCGAATCCAGCACCTACATTCAACCAGCTTTGAGAGCAGAGCTTCTCAGCTAATGGTGGGGTTTTTGGAAAGAAAATGAAAAGAAATGTTCGTTAAGAATTAAAAGTATTTTTAAGAGCCCAGATTAGATTTGTTTTTTATGAAAGGAATAAGTAGTTACATAGTCTATTTCATTGTGTATTCTGCATATAGATTACACCGTTAAAAATTTGCAGCAAATTGTCCAGCCATTTGATCGTTTTTATGGAAAACTCTTACACAACCGTAATTTAACGGTATTCTGAACACATTCTTGCCCGTATTATGGTCGAAATAACGTTAAATCACGGTTTTGTAACCGTTTTCTATAAAAGCAGTCGAATGGCTGGACAATTTGCTGCGAATTTCTAACCGTGTGCATCAACAAAATCGCCAAACTTGGAAAATAACAAATAAGACTGTCATTCGTTCTCAAACTCTACAATTCACCGAAAAACTGAAAGAACACTTATAGCAAAACTTTGAAATTATTTTGATGGGAAATGTAATCGTATCGACGGTTATTTTTACATTATTTAAAAAAAGAAAATTTTACAGCTTATTGATGATCGAGAGAATAAAATTGCGGATACACTACATTTTTTGGCACTGTTTATCTATCAACGGGATAGGTCGAAAAATGTGCCATTAGAACACAGGATAGGGTATGCCAGTGCTTTTTTTTTTTTTTTTTTTTTTTTTTTCAGAAGACTTGGTCCGGCCAACCCTGAAATTTACTGTTAACTAGCTGAATCTGGTTTGGTTTTTATTTTACTTTATTTTTATTTTATTTTTGGGGAGAATAGTAAAAATTATATAATGTACTTACTTTAATAGGGATCTTAATTTTTAATTTTTATTTTATTTTATTTTATTTTTACAAAATAAAAGAGAAATATTGTTAAAATTCGTTTAATAATAAAACTTTCATTGTAATTCCTCATTGCAGAAATGCAAAATTATGTTTGCTAACTATACTTTTGAATCGGATTTTTTAAAACTGGGTTTCTTCTTTAATACAATTGTGTAAAATGTTCATTAATGTTGTCATTTCATATTCAACACCATGTGAATATATATATATCTTGAAATGTTGTACTTAAAAACGTATGTAGTATTCCTTTAAAATAAAATTAACGAGAGGACAAAAAAATTAACTGTTAGAATAGCCAAGATTGGTTTCATCCGGTCAGACAAATTTCAGAATCTAATGGCATCTACTGGGAAATCAGGTATAAGCTTTGCACGATTATAAGTCTTGGAATGATCAAAATATTTAAAAAACTTTTTTGTAAATTCCCTCTTTAATCTACTAAAATAGGTAGTAAAAATATAATTACAAAAGTAATTAATAACTCGCATGGTATTGAACCATTTCCCAGGAACTAACATAGGGACTTTTGTTCAACTCAGTACAATTCTAACATAATCTCTACAGGACATAAGTGTAGATCTTAGCCGGACATCGTAAAACCGTCAAAGTTACAGATAGAATAGTTAGTTCGCCAGTGCTATTTCTGTATACGTATCTATATCATTCTTCAGTAAACATAATAAAATTATTAAATTTATAATATTGCTTCTCAAAAAAAAAGTATTTAATGAAAATAGATAACATATTAAACATTTTGTTCTAAATAACATAACTGCAGAAATTAACACTATCAGACTATCAGAAATTAACACTTAGAGATAACAAACATAGTAATGGCTACATTATTAACAAAAACAACGAAACTATCAACTTATTAACAACGAATCTTTTCGGATCCATTTTAATAGTATTAAAATAATTTATCCATGAAATTTTTATTTGACATCCAAAAATCAACAGATATATTTTTACACAGTTAGAATACATAAAATGAACCAGCATCCATATAATTTTTTTAAGTGTGGAAAGAGATGCTTTGTAGAATAATGAAACAAGTGTACCAAATAACTCACGTCACAAATATCCATTTTTAATATTGCAGTTAATTTCATCGTGCAGGAGATTGTGTGATTTCTAAAAGTCAGTTTTCAATTTATTTTTTTTATTTATTATTATTATTTATTTTATTTTATTTTATTTTTTGCGCAAATATTTGTATCAGTATAAATCGGGAGAATGTTATCGTCAAAGGGATGAAGCATGTCGATGTGAATAAATAAACATATTCATTTGCGTTGTAAATGTATTTTTATCATTTTTAGCAAATACCAGATTAGTTTTGATGGCTTAAAGTGACTGTCATGTATAGTTTTATAGAAAATTTGTTTTGAACTTTAAATACATGTAGAGTTGTGTTATGTTTTATCTATTTTCCCAAGCATAGGAAATTATATGACGGCACCAAGTTTAGGTTTCTTTAGAAATATAATATTTGTATTATTAATTAGCATCATTATCAGTAACTTACTATCCCAGTTTTCATAAAAGAAAAATACTCGAAAATTCCAACAATGTAAATAAAAATTATTAATAACAAACTCATAAACTGTTTCCATTTTGATAGACGTTTATGTATAACCTTTTTTTGAAAAGTATGAGTTTAAAGGTAACCAAATTCCTTGTTTAATCATCTAACTATCTGAAGCAACTAATTGAAATACTTTCGACAAAATGTGAAGGATGTTTCAGCGTAGATTTTAAATGAAACTTTAGGTTTTTTAAATCATTATGTCATTTTTAATTCTATGTTAGAATGTGAAATACTTTACATCTAATTGAAATAGAAATGTATTTTTTTTGTACAGTTTAGCTTAATGCTGATTATTCTCTTTATCTTTTTAATTTATGTTAAATTTCATCATGAACTAATTTAAATACTTAGTAAATACTAAATGTATGAGCGTTATGCAAGATGACAATAAATAAATAAATAAATAAATAAAATATCTAACTTCAACTTAAAATATTAAAATCCACTAAATTCCACTACTTTTTTTTTCTTTTATCTAGGTGATAAATAGATATCGAGTCATACTGATACAGGTTCTTTTTTATTTATAATAATTATTTCCATGGAAAATTGGATTGTATTAGATAACAGAGACATGCTTGTTTCGGTGCTGAAAATACCAAGTTAGTCTGTGGATCAACTTCTATGGAACATTTCTAACAGCTTGATCTAAATAGGGATATTGCAAATTAGTGTAAAAACTAAAAAAAACATTTACAGGAAAAAAATTAATTATCCGGTAGATTATATGCACGTTTTCAAAAAAAATTATCCGGTAAATTGGATGCACGTTTTCAAAAAAAAAAAAAAAAAAAAAAAAGGAAACAAACGAATTGAACAAGTTTTATAAGTTGATCTAAAGAGTGTAAAAACTTCTCGAATATCAATCTTACACGATAAACACTGTATGAGACTTACAGTAACAAACAAATATGTACGACTCTAAAAATGAATATTGTTACGAATTTTGTAAACAATTAATATTTGTACTCTAAAATAATGTAAATATTCTTATTAAGGCCCCTGTCCTCGCTCGAGGAAACGCTCGCGAGCTAATGCTACTCCTATGGGGAAGCATTTTTCTAATAACTCTTTCGTATTTTGACCTTTTGAATAATTTTTTTTGCAGTGGATAGCTGAGGTGCATGCAGATAGCGCATCTTTTTTACTTTTTCAATTTTGGTTGCAGATATATTTTTTTAAAAGCACTTTCAGTTTCGAAACCAGTTTTGAAAGTGAAACTAACTTTTTAAAAAATATCTGCAACCAAAATCGAAAAAGTAAAAAAGGTGCGCTGTCGGCATGCACCTCAGCTATCCAATGCAAAAAATATTCAAAAAGGTGAAAATGCGAAAGAGTTATTAGGAAAATGCTTCCCCATAGGAATAGCATTAGCTAGCGAGTGTTTCCTCGAGCGAGGACAGGGGCCTTAAGCTCTATCCCCTTTGTTAATATTAGTTTTGTTACATTGTCTCTATTTGTTAACTTGTTACCAGGTAAAACTATCTATTGATTTTCAATGAAGGTCTATGGTAATTTGTCGCAATATTACAGCCATCGCCAAGTTAGCGTCATTTTTGACGACCCACACAACACATACGTTCAGATTACATCCAGTTTTCCTCTGTTAATTCCAAAATACGTCTATAGATGTATTTTGGACCTAGCCAGTGAGTTTAAATACGTCCAGAATTTGTTGAATGTTTGACATAGACGTATCTACAAAATAAGAACGTCAGTTCAAAATCGTAAATTGTATGAAAATTCGACTAATCCAATTTTCGCTAATTCCGAAACTAAATCTGAACTTATTTGTCCCATTTCTTGACATAAAGTAGATGAAAACGGAACCAATCTAATTTTTGTCATTTTTGGAACAAAATCTTAACGTCCTTGTCTCCATTTTCTATATTTGGAACGTAATTTGGAGGAAAACGGAACGTCATTTGTGTAAGTACCTTCACAAATTCTGGACGAAAATTGAACCTAACAGCCGCCATTTTAAACTAGCGGTATTTGTAAAATTCTAAGTGCTTATTTATATTGCATCTCTATTTTGATTTAAAAAATATAATGCAACCAGAATGCGCCTTTATTTACATTTTTTAATTAATAAAATCCCTTCGATCTGGATGTATATTAAGCTTGTGCTGTGAAGTTTTCTACAGCTAGGCCTAACAGACTTAAACCTAATTTTTACATAGTCGCTCGCAATTTTCAGGACCTGAAGGATTAATTTTTATTTTTAAAATTAATTATGTAAAATATTAATTATTTTCATCATCGATTAGAAGCGATGCAGCGGAGCTCACGGATGCAGATGCTCCACATCTGTTAATCCATCAACCGTTTGGAAGACGCGTATCTGGTGGTTTGTTTTGATCGAGGTTTTGATTGCTTTTATGATGGAAATTAGTGAAAATAGGTAAGTACATTTAAGATTTTGTTTACTACATTTACTGTATTTTATGTATGCTTTACATAAAACATTTCTCTAATGATTTTTTATTTTGTTATTGATTTTATTTATCAATTTTTGATAGGTCGACACTGCATTTGATTATGTAAATAAGAAAGTTTGCAATGATTTTTCTTGATCATATTTCAGTTTTATAGACAGCAAACAAACGATTATGAGGTAGAAATAAATTTTAAATTAATTTTGGAGCAAGTGCAAATAAAAATAAAACTATTTGTAAATTATTTTATTACTTGTTTGCTAGTAACGCAATTTCTTTAAGAAACTTGATTGCAATTTTTTATTTTATCTGATTTATCTTTATACAATATCCACCTCTTATTTGGACCTCATATTTTTTTTACATTTTAAAAATTACTAATGTTTACTCTAATAAAAATTCTTTATCCAAATGTTATTCATCATACTAACTATTATTTAACCCTCCAAGCGTCTTGCAAATGGGTAAAATTGTAATGTTGTTTTCTGTGCATTTTGTTTTAAATGCTAATAAAATATGATTCTTTCAATACTACATAAAAAATCTTATTTAGGAATATAAATGTAATCCTTGAGAGTCTTAATCATTCTTCAATGCTTTGAAAATTCATTAAATTTATAGGATTATAATATCTTAAACATTGCTTATATTGCAGTGAAACCTGCAGCTTAGTGTACGGAATTTTACGGGCCAAACGCTTAGAGGGGTAAACTACTTTACTTAACACTAATAATTGTAAAAGAAAATCTCAATTGTTTTACTAAACAAACAAGAATTATTATATTACTGTGTGCATGTCCTGTTTTTTAAACTATAAATGCAATAATAGTTCATACGATTTTTGCAAATTATATATACACAAACACAGATATATGTCTGTATATATAATTAGTGTTTACTTTAGAATGAAGGGAACGCTGCTAGCTACTAATTAAGGCATTAAATAAAGCAGTAAACAGACGCTAGTTCAGTAAAAAAGTCTTTATTTCGAGGGGTAAGGAGATGTGTTATTGTGCTAAGTTACCAAAATATATATATATATATATCAATGTGATTACCTATGATTTTTGTTAAGAAAACAGGAAAGTATGTTTGTGTGCTAGTCAGGTCCAACAAAAATCATGAATGTTGTCAATCAGATGCAGGAAAATCACAAATTCTGTTGATCAGGCATGGAGAATTTCATCGATCAGATTCCAAAAAATCATGAATTTCTTTAATTTGTCGCTTGAAAAAATTGCGAGTTTTGTTTATTTGGTTCTGAAAAATCACAATTTTCATTAGTGGGACACAAAAAATTCACTAATTTTGTCGATTAATAGTGAAAAAACTCAGTTTGTTGATTGATTATGAAAAACAGCATGTTTCATCGCAAATTTCATCAGTTTGCCTTAGCAAGAAATTGCGAATTTTGTTGTTCAGGCATGGAAAAATTGAAAACATTGATCGGATGTGAAAAAATCGCTAATTTATTTGATTGAGCATCAAAAAACATGGTTTTTGTTGATTGGGCAATGAAAAATTGTGATTTTTATCGATCAGGCTGAAAAAAAATCATGAATTTCATTGACTCAACATGTAAAAATCGCAAATTTCATCAGTCGGCTGACGAAAAATCACAAACTTTATCAATCAGGTGCAGAAAAATTACAAATTACAGGCATGGAAAAATCACAAACATTGATCAGACATAGAAAAATTGCAAATTTTGTTGATTGAGCAAGAAAGAAACATGAGTCTTGTTGATTGGACACCGAAAAATCTCGATTTCTGTCAACCAAGCTAATAAAAATCATGAATTTCGTTGATTTGGCATGAAAAAATTGCAAATTTCATTACTCGGACGCTAAAACATTGTGAATTTTGTCAATCAACTGCAGAAAAATCACAAGTTTTAACAATCAGATGCAAAAGAATCACGATTTTCATGGATCAGGCAAAGAAAAATTGCAAATTTCGTTGATTGGCTTCAGGAAATTTGCAAATTTTTGTCCGTCATTTTCATGTAGTCCTTGAAAACTTGGACATTTTTATAAAAGGCCCTTCTTTTAATAAAGTTGGGCACCCCTAACACAATACCATATTTAATGTCATATGTCAGTGCTTGAATTTCATGGCGGGATTTGTGCCCAAAATTTTGAAATCCCGTCCAAAAGAGTAAATACAAAGAGTAAGTGTAAATTTTATATTTTTGTGCGGCTGATTGACACATTTTGAGAGTTTTTTACAGCGAAAGATTATTGAATTTAATGATTTTTTCCACAACTGATTGACAAATTTTGCAAATTGTTTTCCTGCAATCGATTGACAAGTTTCGTTCTATTCTTTCTGGCGAGAAAAAGGTGATTCTGTTCTAAATAAAAAAAAAAAAAAAATAGCACATTTAACTTAAAAAATTAAAAAAAAATCGGTTATCATACCAGAAATTCAGACATAGAAGTAACACAAATTTTGAGAGATGGTGTCAAAGATCCAAAGAGTGTTCATCCAAAGATTGCGAAAAAAACGAAAACTTCGTCATAGGGTTGCGGAAAAACAAGTCATAAGTAAATATCCCCTACCCCTTTCATACAATCTGTTGTAACTTTTCAGAAAATTTGCTGCAAATTTCAAAAAAGTTTTTACTCCCTGAATCACCCCTGAAGAACCCTTTGATAAATTTGGCATTTTCCCGCTGTCATTTAAAAAATTAGCATTTTTTTACGATCTTTTAATGAAATTTACATTTATTTCAAGATTCTTTCATGAAATTCGCTTTTTTTAAGTGGCATTTTGATAAATTTGGGTTCATATGCAGGGACGTGTAAAGAGAAAACTGCCCTCGGGGCAAAATTTCAATTTAGTGTTCTTTTTCTTTTTACCAGTTAAAAATGATGTTGGTAGTAGAAAATCGGCACCTAAGTTTCTGTGCCTGCGGCGACCTCCCCTTTGCCACCTTTCACACGACGCTGTTTATATGGTGATCCTTTTACAAAATTCACATTTATACCAGGATGCTTTCACAAAATGTATGTTTCTTTCTCAATCCTTTCATAAAATTTGCGTTTATTTCACGATCCTTTCTCGAAATTCGTGTTTATTCTGCGATTTTTTAAAAAGAAATTCGCATTTTATTGAAATATTTTAAGGAAAGTCGAGTGTTTTTTTTTTTGCGATTTTTGTGAGAAAATTGGTATTTTTATTGCGTAATCTAACAAAATTTTCTGTGAATGATTGATGAAATTGATTATAAAAATTCAGCTCGGTTCAAAAGCTATGAAAAATTGTTAATTAAACCTTAAATTCGGACATAACTATCCAAATTTCAGAGTTGATAAACAATATTTCATAACTTTTGGAATCGAATGTGTTCATTTTTTGGAAAATTTGAAACGGAATTACTCCGTTCTTGCATCGGTAAATCACACAAAACTTATCAATTGATCGTGGGGAAAAAATGCGAAATTTGACAATTGGCTGTGGAAAAATAGCATGAATTCCAACTATTTTTTGCAGCAAAATATGTCATTCAGTTGCACGAAAAAATCACAAAATTCACAAAAAAAAAAAAAAAAAAAAAAAAGGTGGGATTTAATTGTAGTTTTAAAATGCAAAATTTTTCGTAAAATTCGTGATTTTTTTTTTTTCCCCAGACAGGAGTCTCTCCTCTACGATATTTTTTTGGGCGGGATTTTCAAAACTTCGGGTTCAAATCCCGCCATTCCATCCTGAAATTCAAGCCCTGCTTGGCTACTGTTGGTTGCTTAGAAACTGTTTATTTACTTTTATTTCTTTTTTAAAATAATATAGTTTGTTTTGTTCTAAACATTTTTTATTAATATTTCCTTTTTTAAATAATGGAAAATTATTTGATATATAACTAGTATTTGAAACCGAAGTTTTCACCCAATTGATGTCAGAAAAATATTGCTCCAATATGGTGCATATTATGACATCGGTGCCAAATATTATGTCACCATATGATATATTATTTTAATGTCATACATGAAGTATAATTTCACGATAAACCCTGGTTATTCGCCGATTCATTCTCAAGGGGAGGGGCACTGTTTTCAAACCAAAAGTATCAAAAAATGAAAATTGAGAAAAATACATGTTTACTTTTGAATAATTTGTTATTTTCTATTGTTGCACAATATTATTTTATGTAATGAACATTATTAGTATTTAATACAATTGAAAGAAATATTTTAATATTTTTTAAGCAAAAAATCCAGAAAATTATTAATCAGTTAAAAATAAAGTTCTAGTCTTGTAAAAGTGATATGTATTACTACAGATTTATGTGATAATGTATTTAGTAAAAGTGTATTTTTTTGCATGATTTAAGAATATGTTACATATTTCATGGCTCAAAATTTATTCATTTATTTATTTTTTGATGTATTCAATACAATTGAAATACATAATATGCTACATATTTCATGTTTTGAAATTTAATTATTACAGTAGACTCCCTTAAATCTGCACTCCTAAAATCCTCAATTCTCTAAAATCCGCACACATTTTACGGCTGTAAACAATGAAACATTCAGTTCAGATATTGGGACTAAATTTGACTTTTTAAGTTTTATATTAATTCCATATATTTTTTAATTTATAATTTTTGTTAAGATTATTGAATTCATGTTTTTTGACAAAGAAAGAATAATTTATTTCAGAAAAAATAAAGATATTGCTGATGTCATTGGTAATCACAATCTCACAAAACATATTTAAGTATTAATCAAGCTTTTTTAGTTATTAAGCCTGGCTAAACCTGGAATAAAGCTTCATTATTTTATGATCGTCATGTGAATTAGTAATGTACCTCTATGAGGCAAGTTTCATTGAATATTTTAGGAAAAACACATTTCATTTTTATAACGAATATTTTATTCTACGTTATTGATTATTAACTTGAACTTTGCTTTTAATATTTTAATCATTTTAAAAATTATCTAAATTTCTATTATTTTAATTTATGACTTATTTTAATATTTTAGTATATTGTAAGCATTCATTATTCTTTTATTATTAATTATATTAATTATATTCATTATTAATTATATTCAAATCACTGTTTAAAAAATGTAAACAAAGCAATGACCAGAAATCCGTAAAATTCTAAAATCTGCAAAACCTCTGGTCCCAAGCTGTGCAGATTTGAGGGAGTCTACTGTATTTTTTTTCCATGTAATCAACAGACATCTTTTTTTTTCATGGAAAGCTGATTGATATATTCCACGTTACTTCCCTGTGATCAAATGATTAAATTAACAATTTACTTCTTACAATCATTAGATATGTTTTGTGATTTTTTTTTTCTTCTTCTGAACAAAAGTAAGTAATTGACAGGTCATGCCAAAAATTGGATTAACATTAAGTACTACATGATATGTAATATAATTTAAAAGGAAAGTATTTTTTTAAAAAATGCTGCCAGGCACTGTGCCTTACCAGTTTGGTGTAGGTCAACACTATTTGCTATAGATTTTATTAAGTAGCTTATATATATATATATTTTTTATATTGCAATCTACATGAAACATTGATTGTAGAATGCCCATTTATTGAGTGCTAATTTGTTTTGTAAACGAGGCAATCAATCAATGCTTGTTTCTGAATCAGAGAAGAGAAAATAGTGAATAAAACAACTTAATTTAATATTATTTATTTATTTTGTAGATACATGAGTTAAAGTATTCCTAAGCATTTTAAAATTGCTTTAGAATAAGGTTACTGGATCCACCATATATATAATTTTTTTCCTTTTCTTTTTCAACTAATAGTTACAAGTTCCCTGGTAAATATACTGTCTTGTGGATGAAGATCTTAGATGAGTATAGATTTGTTGAAATGATCTGAAAAAATGAATACCACCCCTCCATAGAAAAATCGTGATTTAAGAGCAGTATAAATCATGGATTCCAATTTTTCAAGAAGGATCTGACTTTGAATAAGGTAAACTTTCCATTAAAATCTATAAATGATACAAAATAAAATTTTGTCTTATATATGTCTGTTTGATTTTGCAGTTATGAGTTTGAATAATAATAATAATATGACAGTGGATAACATGGTACTTTTATGTTATACCGGTGCTAATTATATTAATAGTGTATTTTTTTGATGAATGCATTTTAAGTTATTCAAGTTTTACTCATTATTATCAAATTACTATATATTGTTCTTTTATTTTCAGAAATATTTTTAACATTTAATAACTTTTTAGAAATGCTTATTATAAAGTATAATTCTAATTTATTTATTATTATTAAATACTTTTTATTTAAAAGATATTTTATGATTAATCATATATTTAAGTATTATTTTTGAATTTTCAAAAATTGAAATAAAATTAAGCATTTTTTTAACTATTTTTCAAGTATGTCTGCATAATTAAGACTGAAAAATAGCATGCACAAGTTGTTTTGAAAGTTTTATTTGATTAGTTGTTTTGAAAGTTTTATTTGGGTGCTGGTGGGTACTCGCATTTATAGATGACTTGTAATTTTTTTCAAAAATTAAATTCATAAATTTAATATTTATATAGCCAGATGACAAATTTTTTGCTGATTTCTAATATGTAAATTTCTTCACAGTCACTCAGTTATAACCTTAGATATTAATTTTTAATCCGTTACTTGGAGGACTTGCTCCATTTAAAAGCGAGTTTTTTGAAACCATAAACAATTTTTATATAAGAATTCTTTGGCACCCTGTCAAATTTTAAAAAATACATTATTTGGATATTTTAAAGCTATGCATTGAGTAATATCTTTAAACGCTGTTTAATAATATCTAAATTTATAAAAATCCAATTTTTTTTTCTTTCTTTTAATAAAAAAACTTTTTTTTAAAAGGAAAAGAAATGTGGAAACGCTAATTAAAATTCAAAAAAAAAAAAAAAAAGATCAAATAAATTATAACCAGGGTTGCCGGCTTTAAGCCGGGCCAAAAAAAGCCGGCCGGCTTTTTTAAGTTTTATCCACTTAAAAAAAGCCGTCTAAAATTGAAAAAAGCCGGTTTAAGTGTTAATTTGTATCAAATCCATATTAAATTTGGATTGATTTATTTTTAATACATTTTTAATTATTTACTACTAAAAAAGTTATAAATTTCTATTTAATTTTTCAAATAAGTAAGTCTTTATAACTGCTAGAAGTCAACTGTGAAGGCTATGTCCAAAAAAATGTATAAATCTTGGAAAAAAGAAAATATAACAAAAAATGTGTTTTAAACTTCTATATTTCATAGTTCTATTTATATTACACATTCTTAAGAATTATATTTAATTGAATTATGACAAAATGTAACACATCAAAGCATTCATGGAAACATTTTTCAAGTCAATATAGAAAGATTACGTCATAGATGAACAATGTTGAAAGACAAATAAGGAGGGATTCAGTATTTGAGGCAAGTTTATACATAATTATATATACTTAAACAACAACAAAAAATGTTTGAATAAAATTTGTTGAATTAAAACTTTGAATAGCTCTTTGTTATTTAAAAGTGCTTATATGCCGTCTTGCATGAATATATTCATGCATAAGCTAATTGAGAATACTGAAATAAATTGTGAAATATAATATATTATGAAATATGCATAGTTCATATTATTTTCAATAGTGAGAAATTGTGATTTTTTTTTATATGTATGATTTTAAATGTTTATAGGGAATAAAAACATGTAACTAAGTACCCATTGTCCTCTTTAATTTTATAAAGAAATAAAAATGGAAAAACAAGGTTGGATTAAAGATTAATGTAAATCAAAAAAAGCACTTAGTATGGGCATTTTATAATTTAGCTGACATATTTGCAATTCTGACTATAAATTACTAGCAACTCCATCAATATGTTATTCTAGTATTAATGTCTTCATTTTTGAAAAATTGGGTTATAACCCAATTTCTCATAATAAATCATAATTGAAATCCCAATTTTTTATTTTAATAAATTTATTAAACTCAGAGTAAATTAAACATCATTAAAACTAGTTAAAGGACACTTAAAAAATGTGTAGCTTATAATCAAAACGCTTCTCTGTATAAAAGCCAATTTTTTCCAAAAAAAAGGCCAATTTTGGCCAAAAAAAGCCAGCTAAAGCCAATAAAAGCCACCGGCCTGGCTTTTTTAAATTTTAGCCGGCTTTTTTGCAACCCTGATTATAACACATAATAAGTATTTTAAAGAGTAATGAGCATCAAATAAGGGCCGGGGGGGGATCTTTTAGGGGCAGCGATTAAATACTTAAAATTGTATTGTTTTCTACAATTTCAAATGTGGACTTTTCACTAAGCTCTGGGATAAATATTACTTATTTAATATAAAATGTTCAGATAGTTTATAACATATAATATAGATTTTAAAGAGTAGGGGACTTGAAATTATGGGTAGGGGCAGGTAATAATTATTTTAGGGAGGGCGTGATCAAATCTAAACAATACAGATGCATCTAAAACAATACAGATTTAAATCTGTATTGTTTTAGATGCAGATTTTTCAGAACCCTGGGATAAATAATACTTATTTAATACAAAATTTTAAAAGTGTACCTACCCCTATTTTCAAATAATGATTTCATCAAATATCTTCAGAAACAATTTTGTTAAGAAAAAAGTTTGCACCATGGTGGTGGAATATGAAACTAAAATATTCTAGTCTCCCCACCCTTTTTTTTGTGTGTGTATGCAGCGCTTCTGCTAAACAGTACCATAGGCAGCGAGAATTCGGTTAGAGATTGGATCTTTTAATGAGATTTTGCAGTGTCAATTTCAGTTCATTTAAGAATATCATTACGGGCCCGGGCAATGTCAGGCGGCTCAGCTAGTATTTGAATAAACAATTTCATATTACTTGAGAGGTTAAAAAAAAAATTAAAACATATTATTGACATGAGTCCTATTCTAATAAAAACCATCTTAATAAAAATAAAAACACAAATCTTTTCACAGTCAATACAAACAGCATGCAACAATGAGATGTAAACAAAAAACCATGCACTTTTGAAGAAAGAAAAAAGGTGACTTAAATTATTACATAGGCATGAATAGGAGAAAACTTGGAATTAGAAAAGGTGAACAATAATCTGATTTTAAATTTGGTCATACTAACACTGCTTTATCTGCACTATATTTAGATGGGGAGATAAAAACTCTGTTTAATGTAAGCAAATTATGTTTTGTATCAAATTGTTGTTGTAAATCTATTATAAGGGAGTCCATTAAAATTTAACTGTGTAAAAATTTTGTTAGCAATGATAGTTTTTCTTTTATTACTCCTAAATTATGGTTACAGTTTATAAATAAATTCCTCCTGAAAGCTTGAATAGTATAAACCAAGTTGGAAGTTAATTTTAGATCATGGTCTATTTTTAATTTATTGTTTTTATAATAGAGCATGTTGTTTTTGTTTACATCTCATTGTCGCATGCCATTTGTATTGACCATGAAACAATTTGGATTTTTATTATGACTATGGTTTTCATTTGAATTTGGACCGAAACATGTCAATAATACTATTTGTTTTAATTTTTTGTTACACCTCTCTCAAGTAATATGAAATTGTTTATTCAAATATTTATATTAAAGGTAAAGTTCTTAAAATCTTGTGAGTTAAAAATCTAATAAACTTTTTATGATACTTTTTGAAAATATTAAATCCAAACTATGAAAAACACAAAGAATTTAATATATGAAAAAATAGGAAAATTTCTGCTCTTCTTTCAATGCTGCCAAGCAGAAATAATAAATTTCTTATATTAATACTTTTTTTGACATAAAGTCTTTTATTTAAATTTATATATTATTAATTATGTGTTTTATAGTTACTTTTATTTTTTTCTCCTAGCTACTGTTAAGAATCATGTTTTGCAGAGTGGAACATCAGATTGCCGATTGGAAAATTTATAGCAAATGTGTTGCGACATACAAGATTATTATTGTAAATAAAAATTGTAATAAAAGTATTGTAATTGTAAATAAAAATAAATAAAACTTTTTTTCCCACATTTTTATTGTGTGTTTCTCTTTAAAATTGAATGATCTTATACAGTAACTCTTTAAACATTCCTTGATATATATAATATTGATAATCATTATAAGAAATTTATGAAATATATTTTATAATAAATTAGATTTATCCCCATTTTGTACATAATCTAGATTTTTAACTAATTATATTGCTCACAATTTGACCATGGCATTGTATTTTTTCAAAATTAATCTAAAATAATTTAAATAGTTTTTTTTTTATGTAATAATACCATTTTTACATTTTTTTTTATTTAACTGAAATGTATGACTATAAATAAGAAACTTAATTTTATAATACCTAAATAATTCACAAGATTTTTTTTCATTCAATTTTGTTGAAAAAAAAGAACTGATGTTAATTAATATGTTGAGTGACACACCAGACACCTGTGTCTCACACTGAATTTTCCCATTTAGGCAGCTTCACTGTAAAATGAGATATAAAGCTACTGATTTTATTTAGAATTTAAAAGAAAAGTATATTATTCACCAAATGTGAAACCTTTCAGTTGATAATAATGGATAATATAATAAATTTTCAAAATACAATTGCAAAATTATGCAAGTTTTAGTCATCTCTAATTTCTCTTTAAAATCTTCACCTTTTTAAATTGCAAATATCTTTTATTAACCCGTTAGAGACGAACGATCAGTATACATGCCCCTTAAATTGCTCAAAATCTTAGCTTATTCTCACCAGTTACTTTTTTATTATAAAATTTACCTTCTATAATCAGAGCATTTTCAAGATTCAATTATAGAAAATTTTCTGCATTGAAATACTGGTGGTAAAATATTAAAAATTAAAAAGCTCTTGTCGTGAAAGGATTGCATAAAGCAAAAATTTCTATTAAAAAGTAGTGCTAGCTAAAAATCATAGCTGTTGTCTGCTATGTAAATTCGACCTTTTTAGATGAATTATCACCATCAATAATAATATAAATGAAACTTTTTTTTTTTTTCAGGAGAAATAGTACAGTTAATCAGAGTAACTTTGGCCAAGAGAAAAAGAAAAATGTTCTATATCACTTGAGTTAATGGCAAAGTTTTGGTCTCAAAATATAGCTACTTGCACTAGTTTGAATTTGGCATCTCATTGGAAATAATTTGTCAAGATTCCACCATGGCAGAATGGATCAAAGTTTTGTAAAGGTGGAGCAATGTTACTCTGATTGACTGTATATAAAATAAAAATGTGAAGAAGAGCAAAAATGCATAGATATCTAGAAATGCACAAAGCAAAAACTGGTACGCTGGTAGGTATCTTGCATTTTTTATTTCCTATTTTGTGTAGAGATGAAGGGCAGTAACTAAAGTAGTTTCTTTAAAGATCTTTCAGAATTGAAAGTTTTAAAATGCTAAAAATAAGTTTTATTAGCAATAATATCTTTAATTATATATACTTTTAAAAGTCACAAGAAAATTTACTATCCTTTAAATAATTTGTTATTATTTAACAACAACAACAACAATTTTTTTTGATATATTATTGAATTAAAAAATTGTTTTATTTATCTAAAATTAATGGATGTGAATATATATACATTGGCATTGGCAAGAGAAAAATTTTAACATTTTAGTTAACTATTTTTTTTTTTCTCTAATATGAAATGGAAAAAATATTTTTTTTTTTAAATTCTAGATATTTTAAATAGTTAAAAAGTTTAACTTACTTTATTTGCTTTTCAATATAATGTCATCTTTTTTTTTTTTTTTTTTTTTTTTTTTTTAAATCTATAAGCACTTATATTACGACTAAAAGGTATCTATATTTCGTCTGGATGTCGAAGTTTTTGGGTGTAATATGAATAAATTTTGAACGTAATACGGACAAATTTTTGGATGTAATAAGAATAAATTCTGGATATAATATAGACAAATTTTGTACATAGTACGGATGTAATTTTCGACGTAATGAGAACAAATTTTGGACGTCCAATTTACGTAAATTTTATGTTCATTCTATGTTCATTTTGCGGCCCAAAAGACGTACTTTTTACGTAAAGAGAGGTGACATTTGGACGTAATAAGAATAAATTCTAGATGTAATATGGACAAATTTTATACATAGTATGAACGTAATTTTAGACGTAATAAGAACAAATTTTGGACGTCCATTTTACGTTAATTTTATGTTCATATTATGCTCAATTTGCGGCCCAAATGACGTACTTTTTACGTAAAGGGTGGTGACATTTGGACGTAATTTTGACTAAATATTGACGAAGTTCGGAGAACTTTTAGACTTAAATTGGACACGTCCATTGATCCAAATTACGTACTTTACGCGTAAATTGGACGAATCTGTGTTGTGTGGGTGGGAGTGCTACGCACATTACTGTAAATACGTCAAAAGATTTCGTAAGTACTTAAAAGCAAAAAGCAGCCAAATGGAAAAATTATTAGTTTTTCTGCAAAACAAAAGAATATTAGCTGAATTTCGATTTCAACGGTTATTAAATGAATTAAAATTTCGAATTCTTATCAGAATATTTTTGTCATTAATGAAATAATTCATTTTATTAAAGAACAGCTATCTCATTTCAAATCGTTTATAACATAACATGCTTGCCATAATCCTGGATACCACATCTATCAAAGTAGTTTTAAAAAATAATATTATACGTATTTTAAAAGTATGTAATCTATTAAAATACATGATTAAGCACGATAGAGTCAAGCGTGATAGATATACAAAAAGTAATAGACATTTAATAAGCCTTTCTAAATTCCATAAGGAATTTGTATAGATAAAAATAAAATTTGAGAAATATTTTTGTATTGGATTTACTAAAAATGTAAAAACATTATTCTCAAATATCTTAAAACCATTATTATGAGACAATATTAAAAGAGCTATATGTCCAGAGGATCCTTGCATGGTTTCAAGCTGCAGTTTTTGAGATTATCCGTTTATAGAATTTTTATTAGTTTTCAAATAACTGCTATTTTAATAAAACAAATTATTTTAATGGACTGTGATTCTACTCTATCAAATGTCTTTGAAAAAACATCGCCCATCAGTTTTCATGTAAAAAAGAGATGTTAAAAAATGACGAACGAATTAATCACAAAAAAGAAGAATTCTTACGAACTTATTTTAACAGCAATGTTAGCTAAAATTTTAAACCTATGCATTTTTCAATAATGAAAGAGTGTCGAAACAAGTTTTAGTTGACACAATTTTGTTCATTAAAAAAAAGAAAGAAACTGTAATGTTTGAAGCATTTTGTAATTAGTTTGTGGAGATTTAGGCTAATTAGAAAAAACCCTGTTATGTGTCTAAACAACACCTGGCCTCTTTTTTTTTCGAAAATTTTGGTTACATTTGTCATGAAATAAACCTAAATTTACGATAGTTTATACATAATTGCATAATAAAAATAATAGTTTTCCTACTACATAAAAAATAGTTTAACCAAATATGCATCTCTCAGTAGTCTTCACGCTAAAACAAAAACAAAAATCAATTGTTTAATTTTTCCACATTAAAATACTGAAGCTTATATTTAAAATTTTGTGTTTTTTCATATTTTGTCTTAAAATTAAATTTTAAACAAGCGTTTTTTGTATATATTTCAGTTTTAATTTAGAAAGCGATGTGTTAGGATAAAAGTTTGTCCAAAAATTGTTATATATTTATATAATTTGGAGTTTAATCACGCATGCAGCGAAATTCACTCATTAGTGTGATGGATTTAAAGTTTCAAATTTAATTGCTTATTTTGCATATTCACCATTTATTTATTTTGTTTAATATAGCTAAGAATATATACTGAGGCAGAAAAGGTAAAAAAATGTGAATTCCAAATTTTTTGTATTTTGATGCTTTGAAAAACGTGATGTTTTTTATCGTTTCGACAGAAACAAATATGCTGTGTACATCTTCTTAAAACATTAATAAAAAATAAAAAATAATGAAAGAAACAGAGTAATCTTATTTTTGCGGAAATCCAATTTAAAAAAATATGCTCTACTGTATTAAACGAAAAATAACATGCGTTCAGTACAGGCCTCAATATATTATGGTAATTTTGAGCTTAAGTAAATTTAATATCAAATAACTATTAGACCAAATTAGTTACAGCCACGAATGTGTTATAGAATAAAACTGTTGTTCGCTACACGATATAATACCAGACAGCTTAATGTTAGGAATTCCTCATGTCAATTCTAGGAATAGATACTGTAACTTGAAATAGGCAATAAATGATATCACTAAATGTTCAATGACAACAATATAGAGCATTATCACTTTTGTAACAAAAGACACATTGTGCACGCAAACACGAAAAATCGTTGCCTGTCAGATGAAAATAATTTTAACTAAAATAAAACATTTCGTATGGGAAAAAATATTGTCTGACGATAAATCAACTTTACTATTTTCGTGCTCGCAGTTAAAACTCTTTGGCCCCCTGTAAAGATTTTTTTAACACAGGTTTCCGTTTTTTAGATGCATTCGTAATTATGTAAATACGTAGCACCTATAACTGTCGTTCAGTCCTTCCGTCTGTCCGTCCGTCCATCCACATATAACAAATAAGAAAATCCCAACCGAATCGTTTGAAATTAAAAATATATAATTATTACATAATTTTGTCTCGTCATTTAAAATTTTATGAAAATTGGATACATAGATCAATTTCAGGGACAATCAAAAGTCTTCCGTGTTACATTACGGTCAATAGGGAAAAAAGGTTCAAATGCATTTTAATCGTTAGATATTTAAATTGCATAACTATTACATAATTTTGTCGAGTCATTTCAAATTTTATGAAAATTGGATGGATAGATCATTTACAGGGGCAATCAAAAGTATTCCGTTACATTATGGTCAATGGGGAAAAATGTTTCAAATGCATTTAAATGGTGTTGCACCCATTCGAACATAATAAAATTGATATGTATCTATAAAGTACATAATATAATACACATTTTGCATAATCTGTGGTACAAAGAACATTTTTTATTGATTTACAAGGCCACACAAAAGTATTCCATTAGATAATGGTGTAGGGGGGAACATTGTTGGGTGCACATTTTAATTGTAATTAACTATTTACAATTTTATGAGATTGATATATGAGAGTGATATTTTTAAAACTTCGTTATCGTACAAACGTTCCTCATTTTCTACTCTTCACGTACAATTTCTAATTTGTTTTTACATGTAGTATGCCAATGTCGTTGCTTTGTATTTGCGTACCTTTACTTTTCAGTTTCATAAAATAACATTTGCATTCACTTCGATTAAATCTTATTCATTTGACAAAGAAAATTAATCTTTTTTTTTTATATATAAAGAAAATGTTAGATTTAAGTATCAGGTATTTTGATCTTATGTAATTATTTCCCGTATCAATGTACACAATATTTCTGTTTTTATATTAAATCAATATTTATCTAAAACTTTGCAATTGAATTGTTGGTTGTACCTTCCATAGATTGCGAGATATGATATAAAATTCTAGATTTTATCCATAGATGATTCTGTCCATAGTACCTGTAGCAATACCTCTTGTAGAGCGTACCCGTTTTACTATATTTAAGCGCAACATGCTCATCTTACTCACTCACCATTAATTTAAAGTAAAATGCGTTCATAGAAATTTCAATCAAGTTACTTATAACAAAATTTAAAGAAAACTGCCTTATTGCGAGATTTTTTTTTACGCGCCTCATCAATAGTTAATATTTTTACACACAACATACTTCATAATAACAAAATAACTCGATAAAAAAAAAAAAAAAAAAAAAAAAAAAACTGTAACTCCGGTTGGGTAAAATATTTTTTCAGCACTAAGAAAGCCAACAACGCTCATGCATAGTCGTGTAGAACAAAAGTTAAAACCCCGTACTAACTTCTCAACAAATTATACTCCTCAACTTATTGTAGAAGAAAGTACTGGCACCGAACGCTTGGAAATAAAATCTTTTTAGGTGTGTTCGTAATTATGTAAATACATAGCATCTATAGTTGTCGTTCAGTCCATCCATCCGCAAAACCTGCCCAACCGAATCGTTTGAAATTTAAAACGTATAATTATTACATAATTTTGTCGTGTCATTTCAAATTTTATGAAATCGGATGCATAGATCAATTACAAGGACAATCCAAAGAATTCCATTACATTGCAGTCAATGGGGGAAAAGTTTCAAATGCATTTTAAACGTTTGAAATTTAAAATACATAATTATTACATAATTTTGTCGAGTCATTTAAAAGTTTATCAAAATTGGATGCATAGTTCAATTACAGGGACAATTAAAAGTATTCCGTTACATTACGGTCAATGGGGAAAATGTTTCAAATGCATTTTAATGGTGTTACACTCATTCGAACATAAAAAAAAATTGATATGCATCTATAAAGTACATATTATAATATACATTTTGCTTAATCTATGGTGCAAAGAACATTTTTATTGATTTACAAGGCCACACAAAAATATTCCATTACACAATGCCATAGGGAGAACATTGTTTTGCATTTTAATTGTAATTAACTATTTATAATTTTATGAGATTGATATATGTTGCTGAGGAATACTACAAGTTATTTCCTGTATAAAAAAAAGCAGATAGCATTTACAGGGACACACAAAAGCTTTTGGCTACTATACTGTATCCGAAATACTGTGTACTATTACATCAAGATCTGATTGAGAGTAATATTTTTTAAATTTCGTTATCGTACGAACGCACCTTATTTGCTACGCTTCGCTTGCAATTTCCAACTTGTTTTTTTAAATGATGTATTTAAAATATGCGGTACTACTTGGTTATACCATCGACCAAAAATCTAACTTCAAGTTTCAGGATTATATGCCAATAATGGATTATCGTAAATGTCACATTACTTGACATTAAAGATAATATATGAGCTGGTTATGTCATCAAATGATTTTTCGACTTTTTATTTCTTTTTTAATAATATTTTACAAATTTATTTGTTTTGTTTTTTGTTGTTGTTTAAAAAAAGCGTCAATTTTTACAGCTTAATTTGGCTAATGGTTTGGCGATTTGTATTATTTGACGAAATTGATCGACGGGATAACCAAGTAGTACCAAATATGCTTAAGGGGCCATTTACACATTGAAACGAACCCAAAATTCACTTATTTTCAACGGAAGTAGCCAATTTTAATAAGATACTCCAAATCTTTTCAAACTAAGTCTAATAGATACCAAATTTCAAATTATTTCATTAATAAGTGTTTGAATTATAGCATCCAAATATTAGTACTTTTAATGTTAAATTACATTTTCATATTTTTATCAATATCTGCTGAAATTATACTCCTAATGAGTTAATTTTTTATGTAGAAATAATACTAAAATATCCAAACATAAATACATTGAATATTCGAAAAAAATATGAATTGCAACCAACTCCCAGAATTAAACTGTCAGAATTGAGCGCTGCTATTGATAAAAACGTTAAGGATTGTTGTAATATGTAGATATATATCCTCTAAGAAAACTTTCTACGCATCATTTAAAATTAGACTTTATTTCAAATGGTTCTGTACCAGTAACTATTTTTTACGATTATTTGTTGATATGTTAGTAAGTGGTGTATACTTTTTGTTTTGTTTTGTTTCTCACACGACTGTACATAATAATAGCATATTTTCAAGCAAACTTGGCAATAAATTAAATGGAATATTTTTTTTTCACTGAAATTGTCTCAAAACTTAAGAATACAGTTTCAGAAAAATAGAAATAAAAGAAGTTAACATTTCCTTTAGCACAAAGAGTTGAAAAGGCTTTAGATACAATTTTTATTATTTTCAAATTTCCATTTTCCGAGAATGTGTTCTTGTTTTCTTTTAAACGTGCACTATCCATATACATAAGTTTGTCGAAAAAGGAAATGAGCAGTCGTCAAATGCATTTTCTTCCAAAAAAGAATGTGGAAGTCATTTTACGAATGTATGAAAACTTCATCTTGAGAGAGGTTTATTTTTTCAAAATGTGAGAGAAAATTGTTTAGTAAAGTAAATGTTCCCCGTTGTACAATGAAACTGTATTTTCAAACAATAGGAAATATATAAATGAATTACTATAGCCAATTTTAAAGTTTCTTTAATAAAATATATTAGAATTTATAGTAAAATAAAACTGAAACTCTCATATAAAACAGTTTTAAATTGAATTATTTGTATTATGATATCATTTATATATAAAGATGTCTTAAAGAATGACATTCTAATGTTGAAAACTGTAAATACCTTATCTATATATTTCTCTTTTACAGAAATTTTTAAATATTGTACTATATCAAATTCTTCATCATAGAAGATATAAAAATTCTTCAAATGCAATTTGTTTAAAAAATAATGTTTCTCAATTTACTGCTTTAATAAATAATTTTCAAAGATAATAATTTTAAAAATTTTCTCGGAAGTAATAATAAAAATATTTATAATAAATTTAAAAGATTTGTTTACTAAAAGAATTGTTTTACGCGCCTCATTCATATACTATGATTTTAAAAGCATATTTTGTATTCAATTTTCACATACAACATACTCCATTCGAAAATAACAATAAAACTATAAACTCTGGTTTGTAGTAACTATTTTTGCAGCCAGAGAAAAGCAGCAATGTTGTTGTACATTACAATAGAATATTTCAAAGCAAACTTATAATAAATGAAATTGAATATTTTTTATAATTAAAATTGTCTAAAAATTTAAGAATACTATTTCAGAAAAATAGAAATAAAAGAACATAACATTTCCTTTTGCATAAAGAGTTGAAAATGCTTTAGATACAATTTTTATCATTTTCAAAATTTCCATTTCCCGAGAATGTGTTCTTGTTTTCTTTAAAAGTTTATCCATATACATAAGTTTGTCGCAAAGGAAATGAGCAGTCGTCAAATGCATTTTCTTCCGAAAAAGAATGTGGATGTCATTTTTCGAATGTATGAAAACTTCATATTAAAAGCGGTTTATTTTTTGAAAATGTGAGAGAAAACTATTTAGTAAAGTAAAAGTTTTCCATAGTAAAATGTAACTGTATTTTCAAACAATAGGGAATGTTTAATGAATTAATTATAGCCAATTTTCCAGTTTGTCTATTAAAATGTATTAGAATTTATATTAAAATAAAACTGAAACTCTCATATAAAACAGTTTTGACTTATTCGCATTATGATATCAATTATGTATAAAGATGTCGTAAAGAATAATATAATAATGTTGAAAGCTGTCAATGACCTTACCTATATATTTCTCTTGCACAGTAATTTATAAATATTGTACTATATCAAATTCTTCATCATACTAGAGATCAAGTTCAATTTGTTTAAAAACTAAACAGTTTCTCAATTTACTGCTTTAATAACCCCTTGCGGACGAGCGACACGTATACGCGCCTCAAAAAGGCTTAAGAATTCATATTTATAAAAAGTTGCAGTCGCGAATTGCATAAAAAATTTTCAAAGCTTATTGGATAAAATTTTTACGAATTACCTTGGAAATAATAATCAAAATACTTAAAATAAATTTGAAAGATTTACTTACTTCTAGAGCTGTTTTACGCGCCTCATCCATATGTTATGATTTCAAAAGTATATTTTGTATTCAGTTTTTACTTACAATATTCCCTATTTGATAACAACAATAAAAATATAAACTCAAGTTTGATAAAAATATTTTTCCAATCCAAACAAAAGCGGCAATGCTGTTGCACATTATAATGCCGTAAAATGGAGTGAATAGGAACGAAACTTCCCAGTCATACAAATAAATTCACTATAAATATATGTGATGATATTTTTAGTTGCCAAATTTTTTATAAGAAGGTTATAACATTAAGATTTGGGAAATTCAGTTTTGACATGTTTTCACAACTACTGGGGTATATAAAAAAACTTCAAGAAGATCCTCAAAAACCTCATTTTTGCAACGTCTTTAAAACTTTGTATGTAACTACAGTGTTTTTCGTATTCTGAACCTAATCAGGGGATTTTCAATTGATGATAGTCCTGTTAACGATATTCTGTATTAAATTCTACTTATTTCTAAACTAGATAATAAAAAAATGAAAAATGGCTTGAAACATCAGAAGTTTAAGATTTACGGGGTGAATCGGAACACGTTTTCTCTCATGGTTAATTTTTCGATACAATAATAGTTTCATGTAATATATGAAAACATATGTATGAATATGTATTGTAACAATATTTTGTTTGTTCTAATTACTTGAAGAGTTTAAGGGTGCCAAGAAATTGCTTAGTTAAACAAAAAAGTCAACGCCTAATTCAACAGACATGGAACATACAATAAAAGACTTTTAAAATAGCAAATTAGTTAGAAAAACTGTACAGAATCATTCTCTGGTATCCACAACATTACACAACCATCTCAAAATGAAAAAACAATTAAAAAAGAGAGGGATGCAAACAGTACTATGGGCTGGGGATGAGGGCGTATAAGTAGATCGTATTAATACATGCATCGATTGTACTCAATAGATTCACTTACCCTATGACTACTAGTAAAGGATAACACATAACAGGGCTAAATTTGCATTAAATTCTACATTTCCAATTCAAATATAATTTCTTAAAATGAATTTTAATTTTTCTTGTTTTAAAAGTTGCTTTCTAATTTTTAAAAAGTCATATCTTTACTTGTATATAAAATAAAGGCTTGGTTTCACAGTAACTACGTGTTCCTATTCCTCCTTTATCATTAATACCTGTTTTTATAAACCCTATTAATGTTTGAATCGGAATAAATGAAGATTATAGCATTTGTTCCGATTCACCCCTATCTGCGGGGTGAATCGGAACACCATTAAAAATTTAAATAATTTATATATAAACAGTAAAAATGTTTCGTTTTTGCTTAAAAAGTAAAGAACAAAACAAGACCGAAGTTTCTAGTAGAAAAATTTAAAAATTAAAAAATCAGTTGTTTCTTTTTTTAACGTTAAAGTTGAAAAGTGTTCCGATTCACCCCATTTTACGGTAGCATATTTCGAAGTAAATATGACAATAATTTAAATCGAATGCATTTAGTACTAAAATTGTCTCAAAATTTATGAATACTATTTCAGAAAAATAGAAATAAAAGAACTTAACCATTTTTTTTTTTTTTTTTTTTTTTTTTTTTTTTTTTTTTTTACATAAAGAGTTGAAAATACTTCAGATACGATTTTTATCATTTTCAAAATTTCCATTTCCCGATAATGTGCTCTTGTTTTCTTTTAAACGTGCATTATCCATATACATAAGTTTGTCACAAAGGAAATGAGCAGTCGTCAAATGCATTTTCTTCCGAAAAAGAATGTGGAAGTCATTTTACGAATGTTATGAAAGCTTCATATTAAGAGAGGTTTATTTTTTGAAAGCGTGAGAGAAAAAACGATTTAGTAAAGTAAATATTTTCAGTAATAAAATAAAACTGTATTTTCAAACAATAGTGAATATTTTAAGGAATTACTTATAGCCAATTTTCAAGGTTGTTTATTAAAATAGATAATAATTTATTATAAAATGAAACTGAATCTCTCATATAAAATGGCTAAGAATTAGATTTTTTATATCATAAATACAAAGATGTTCGTAAGTTATGACGAAGTCATAATGAAAGTTATAATTTACCTTATATAAAAATATCTGTTTGACAGCGATTTTTAAAAATTTCTAAATATTGTAGGAGAGATAAAAATTCTATTAGTGTAATTTGTTTGAAAACTAAACTATGTCTCAATTTACTGCTTTAATAAATAATTTTGAAACATTTTTTCTTAATCTCACTATCCAAAATACGGTAAAGCGATACGGTAAGGTAAAGCGATTGCACTGAAAACAATGTAATTCATTCAGAACTTCCTTGTTTGATTGTAATATTCGATAGCTAAATTGCAAAATGAAATAAGGTCAAACTTTATCTTTATAACCGTGAACTTCTCCAACGAAGAATCCGATCAGTATGTTTTTAAATACTCGAAAAAATATCTTGAATCGAATGTGTCGGGTAATTAATAATAGAATAGTGTATGTCTATCGTGAGGATTCAAAAGGTATGAAATTCCGTGCATGAGTTCTTGAAATAAGACTTACTGCTGATATTGGAAAAAAGACAAAGTAAAAGCGCCATCTGTAACATTATTTACATTAATACATAATCAATAATATTTATCAAGGTATTCATTAATCTGAAGTTTGGTGACAATCTGTGTATTAGTTCTTGAGATAGAACTGTTGCGAAAATCATGAAAAAGGCAGCATAGCATGTTGATGGACTTAAACCAAAATATAAACAGCATCCATTCATGTCAAAGATTGCATATTGATGGATTTAAACCAAAATATAAACAGTATCCATTCATGTCAAAGATAATTAATTCTGAAATTTGTTGGAAATCCATGCATTAGTTCTATAGATAAAGCTGTTCAAGAAATTGTAAAAAATGCAGCATAGCAGCACCACCTGTTGAGCGATTAACATCAAATACTATTCAGCATCAATTTATATCAGGGACTACCTAAATAAGTAAGTTTTAATATGACCCTAAATTTTTATTAACCTGTGTGCACAAGAGAGAGCGCCCACAGAATTTACATCACATACATAAAGACAGACTTATTGACAGACATTTTGAAAAAACTTTTTTTTTCTTATAGGAATCTTTCATTCCTAAAACATGTTAATCGGTCGAAAACCGGATTTCGAAAATTTTCAAGAATCCAATACTTTCTTCTTGTAAATAGATGAAAGTAAAAAGATTTAAAAATATAATGATGATTAATCGTTACATATTTCTTGCATTTTATTTCAGAGTATCCTATTTTTCACAGTTTTAGATGTACCAGCTTTGTCAAAATGTAAATCTTACCTCAAAATCTATTAAAGTTTAAAAGGTTATTATTTGAGCATACGTTATTGCTTTTAGCTACGAAAAATGTCTGCTATTTGCGAAACATGAGCCTAAGTATGTATAAACATTGTCATATTCTTTGTTCTATTGAAATTTAGGGTTGTATAAGATTTGAAACTTTGGAGGTACTTTTTACCATTAAGGGCAAATTTGACCTTGCAAAGATATTTTCAAACATAGGTTTAGATATTTTAAAATTTAAAAGAATTATCAGTTTTCTCGTGTAACGTATATCTTCCGCAATAAATAAAAAAATGGCTATAATTTTAGGAAAAATGCCCTGTAATTTTCTATGAAAGTAATGACATTTTAAAGTAATAATTAATTAAAATAAATAAAGTAAATAAAAATTATTCTAAATCTATTCTGGTGTATAATCCCCCTACATGCAAACATACAACTGTATTAAGTCGTGCATTTTTGCACTGATTTCTCACAAATTTTCATATATATAATATTATTAGGATATTAGAGCAGCATTCATAAATATTTATTCGAAGGACAGAAAATAAAATTCATGACATCATAAAACACAACAAATAATTTATACCTTTATAATTTTATTATTTACTTTTTGATCATTCCTGTTCACATTTTTCTCTCATGAACCGTTATTGGTGTGCGTTAAATGCAGAAATAAATCTTAATTAAGTTATATTAAATTCCTGTTACATTTTTAGCTTTTTTAAAGAGAACTTAAATGTATGCACTATTCAGTCATTCATCACTAGAATTCATTTATGGCACATGCTGTAGCACACATCACGGAGCGGAGATGTAGCGGAGGGTATATCGGGAGATACGCCGTATACCCTCAGGATTTTTTTAAGGAACACCGCATGCCCTCTTTTTCTAGAAAAACGCTATAGGATATACACTCTAGAGTATACCCTCTGCCTTGAGCGTATATCCTCTGCTTAGAGCGTATACCCTCTGCTTTTTTTTTATGACTACATCACTCTCACGGAGTCAGATTTTAACCAGCACATATAAAATTATATACAATTTATAGAAATATACCTTTAAAAACAAATATAAATTGCATTAAATGACAAAATAAAAAATTTTCTCGCGAAACTTTTCTAATTTTTTTTTCACCGTTTAAGGCTATTTGCAAATCTAAAAGGAAAACTTTATGATATAAGATTTATTCATTTTTATTCAGAAACGAATGAAACTGTCAGGTGTTGTTATTTTTGAAATTATGTAATCAAATATCGTTTTCTGTTTTTTTTTTTTCGTCTTACTGTCAATGTGGGTGTTTTGAAACTAATTTCCGGTAGAAGGCAGAAAAATGAATTTGCAAA
Source organism: Maratus speculifer (assembly GCA_964019185.1). Classification (NCBI taxonomy): domain Eukaryota; kingdom Metazoa; phylum Arthropoda; class Arachnida; order Araneae; family Salticidae; genus Maratus; species Maratus speculifer. The sequence goes on along the minus strand of OZ025289.1, from coordinate 269,474,374 downwards.
GGAAAAAAAATGACTTGTCATGATATCAAGGTTGTTTATAACTCAATGGGTAATTTATTTATATAAAAAAGAAAAAATCATTTCGATTCCAAATCGCTTCCTTAGTCTAGTCAACCAATTTTACACTTTTGCATTAAAAAATTGCGCCGTCATTGTGTCAGGAATTTTTACGTTTGTTGAGTAGCGCACCTGAATGAGAAAAAGAAAATGTTGTCTTCCTAAATTATCGAAAATATAGGATTAAATAAAGCAAATTTCTTTCATAAAAAATAATTGCAGAAAAAAGCGTAAAAATTGGCAGTTCTGATATTTAGATCTCCCCTTCCATCCAATTCACACACAAAAACAGCCTTAAGATACGTACATGCAGAATTGATAGCTGTACTATCATAAATAATCTCCTATTGTCCCTTTAAAGCTGCTTAAAGAAATCAGCTTCATAAAAAAAAAAAAAAATTAAATAACAATTCAAAATTTTGAGAACTATTTGGATCTTTTACAGAAATTTTAACGCTTGGTACAGATCGTAGTTTATCAGATTGTCAGATGACAATGAAAGAATTTAAACTCAAGACATGGAACTTTGTTTCAATATACAGTCGACTCTCGTTAATTCGAAATCGGATAATTCGAATCTTCGCTTAATTCGAACTAAACATGAAGTCCCGAAATTTTCAATGGCAGAATGGCGTTAAAAACTTTCACTAATTCGAACTCATTTTCTCTTGATTTCGTTTAATTCAAACTAACGAGAATTCCGATTTTTCTTTTTTCTTTTCTTTCTCATGGGTTCACTTTTTTAGTCTATCCATCAGTGACACTTAAAATTTTTCTTCCATTGTGCTTGTTTCTAATAATTTAATTAGTTTATGTATTTATACATTCTAATTTATTATTAAGTCGTATTTTAATGATAACAGACGAAATATATTAAAAAACACTATAACATTAATTCATTTGTAATAGTACCATATTAAGCACGTTTTTATTTCATATTTTGCATGATTCGAACTTCGGATAATTCGAACATTTCTTGTGGTCCCGAAGAGTTCGAATTAACGAGAGTCGACTGTAATTAGATGCGTTGGTAACAGAAGTTAAAAAGTAGAAATAAGGTTAAAATGCTATGGACAGACACTTGTTCCCGAGTTTCTAAAATATAAACGTCAGTTAAAAGAAAAAATAAGATAAAAACATGCATTAAATAATGTTACAAAATGAATACGGTTTTTCTCAGGTTTGGGTGTAATGTCTCTAACTCACTTTTTTCCACCCATTTATTTATATCGTGAATTTACTATTACATACTGAATGGTGCTTAATTCTCATTGGTCAATAACAACTAAACTACATATAGTTTTACCAGTGTATAGAGATATTTAGACATACACTTGACTTTCGTTTAGTTTCCACTGGACCCTAGTATAATGAACATTACAACTGGTGTCTGCGAACTTTTTGTATGATTGCTGCATTTATGACATTTATTATTCAACTTTATTCGTTATTAAAAAACTATAATTTCACTGTGGATCCTTTGCTGGGAAGTTCTGTGACCTCCTCTTTTAATTAATTTTTATTTTATTTCTACCAATAATAAATTTAATGATACCCCTTGCTGGGATGTCTTAAATTTTTTAGTTTAGTTTGTAATATAGCTTGATTAGTATCCCATTTTAGTTGATTACAACCGGTCAATTTCATCTAATTTTAATCATTAATTTTGTAGTTTTGGCATTCTATTTTTTGCCCACTATTTCATTATAGTTAAGTTTGTCTGACCAAGGCAGCTAATTTTTGGTTATGTTTTTTGTTGTTACTTATTGCATGGAGTATTTTTTTTTTCTTATACTTTCGCGAAGTTTATGGGATGTGTATACATATTTTTTGTAAACTACCATTTGTTCGGCATGCTCTTGCTGAAAGAAATATCCACCGAAGAAATAAAGCCCTAAACTTTTGGATTAGCACTTTTATTAAGTAGGGCTTCAATTTCTCATATTCGTCTCGACCTTATTTTTATTTATTGAATTTACAAGTCCATACTGCATAGTGCTTCTTTCTCACTTGTCTACATTAGTTACGCCATAGATAAAGAAGCTATTAAGCCCCTTTCAGTGTTTTATTTTAGACCGTGAGCAGTTTCACTGCTTGTTACACCTGATATTAGTATTGAATAAATTTGTTTTATCTGCTATGTATTTTTCTGATGATAAAGTTTCAGATATTCTGACAACATCATTTCATCATTATTGTGCGCTACAGATGCTTTACATGCTATAAATAGCACTGAATATGAAATACATTTTTAAAACCGTTTTAATATATGACATTTTCCACAGTTAATACAAATAACAAGTACTAGACATCTCAGACGGAGCCGATTTAGAATTCATCTAAATCTTCCTCCTGTGTTTATGACAGTTTGGGGGATTGGAAGCAATAAATATCTGCAGGAAATTCTTCCTTTATAAAAAAGTATATTATCAGCTCCAAGATCTCAGTTATGACCAAAAGGATAAATATCTCATAAAACACATCAGTTTCCAGGATTATTCTCATAAAACTGAAGTTATGTTATGCCTTGTGTGAGCTTTAAGATTGCTTAATATTGAAGATTTAGATAGATATAAAAAAGACATCTCTGTATAATACATAAGATTATTTTGGTTGTACATAGATAATAATTTATTTTTGAAGGTTAATGTAATTCAACAACACATTTGGAAATTTTTTAGAATAAACACAGTTTATTACAGGATAGAAAATACATACTATGATTAATTTTATTTCAGTTTTATAGTATGTAAAGTAAACAAGAGTTTATAGATAGTAAAAGTAATCTATTGAAGTAAAGTGATTGGAAAAGCTTGTGTTTATCTTCTGTTTAAATAAATTGGTAAAAATGAGTATATGAAAATACAAAATCAAAAAGGAATAGTTTATTTAAAAAAAAAACCTAAATTTAATTTAGATTTAATGAAAGCATACGCCAAGATTTGCGAACATGTATACACAATTAAAAAAAAAAACACATGTTACAAAAACTTAATGTAAGCATGAACGACAATAATCTTAATGCCTTTCTAGTTACTTGCGATTCCAAAATGTTTTCTTTATCTTTAAGAATTACTCAAACGCACAAATGCTCTAAATTTAAAGAAGTACTTACTATAAACGCATAGTTTCTTTTTTAGCCACCGACATTCAGAAACTTTTCAGAATAATTTTATGATGTTTAATCATTTTTATCAACCCGGAATATACATTTTTCCAATGCCATTAATTCACAAGTAAACATTTTCATGTTCATCTAGCATATTTTACACTTAAATAGGATGAATTAACAACTGTCTGCCACATCCTTTCATCATTATTTGTGCATCTTAACGCCTACATAAGCAGTGAATAGCAAAGACAACAGGAGAGAAATTACAGGCATCTTAATGTATAACATATTCCTCAGTAAATACAAATAACAATTATCCGATATCACAGACAGAGACGATTTCTCTAAATTTTCCTCTCTAGACACCTCAGTATAATATGTAAGATTATGTAAAAGTTGATTGACAATATTATCTCATCATTATTTGCGCCTTTTTACGTGCTATCTATAGCAATGAATGTGAAAGAAATACTTAAAGACATTATAATATCTAACATTTGCTTCAGTAAATACAGAAAACAATTACCAGATATCTCAGACAGAGCCGATTTAGAATTCATCTAAATCTTTCTCTTGTGTTTATGACAATTTGGGGATTGAAAGCAATTTACATCTGCTGGAAATTTTTATTTTACAAAAAGTAAATTATCAGCTCCAAGATCTCAGTTATGACCAAAAGGATAAATATCTCATAAGCGCATCATTTCCAGGATTATTCTCATAAAAATGGAAGTATGTTATGCCTTGTGTGAGCTTTAAGATTGCTTAATATTGAAGAATTTAGACAGATATACAAAATGCATCTCAGTATAATATATAAGATTATTTTGGTTGTACATAGATAATAATTTCTTTTTGAAGGTTAATGTAATTCAACAACACAGTTTGAAATTTTATTTAGAATAAACACCGTTTATTACACGATATAAAATACATACTATGACTACTTTTATTTCAGTTTTACAGTATGTAAAGTAAACAAGAGTTAATAGACAGTAAAAATAATTTATTGCAGTGAAGTGATTGAAAAAGCCTGTATTTATCTTCTGTTTAAATAAACGAGTAAATGAAAATACAAAGCCAAAATAGAATAGTTTAATTTTAAAAAATCCCCTAAATTTAATTTAGATTTAAAGATACCATACTCCAAGATTTGAGAAAATGCATATACAATAAAAATAAACATATGTTTCAAATTTACAAAAACTTATTGTAACCATGAACGAAAATACTCTTAATGTCTCACTAGTTACTTGCGATTCCAAAATGTTTTCTTTATCTTTAAGAATTACTCAAATCCACAAGTGTTCTAAATTTAAAGAAGAACTTACTATAAATACATAGTTTCTTTTTTCAGCCACCGACATTCAGAAACATCTCCGAGTAGTTTTTAAAGTATATTAATCAGTTTTATCAACCCGGAATATAGATTTTTCCAATGCAATTAATTCACAGGTAAACATCTTCAGGTTAATCAAGCATATTTTACAGTCAAGTAGGATGAATTAGCAGCTGTCTGTCAACATCATTTCATCATTATTTGTGCATCGTAACACCTAAATAATCAGTGAATAGGAAAGACATAGTCACTGACGGTTTAGTGTATAACATTTTCTCTAGTAAATACAGATAACAATTATCAGATATCTCAGACAAAGCCGGTTTAGAATTTCTCTAAAATTTCCTCTCTAGACACCTCAGTATAATACGTAAGATTATGAAAAAAATGACTGACAATATTTTTTCATCATTATTTGCGCTTCTTAACATACTATATATTGCAATGAATGTGAAAGACATACTTACAGACATTTTAATATCTAACATTTTCTTCAGTAAATACAGAAAACAACTGCCAGATATCTCAAACAGAGCCGATTTAGAATTCATCTAAATCTTCCTCCTGTGTTTATGACTATTTGGGGATTGAAAGCAATTTATATCTGCTGGAAATTCTTCGTTTATAAAAAAGTACATTATCAGCTCCAGGATCTCAGTTATGACCAAAACGATAAATATCTCATAAAGCGGATCATTTCCAGGATTATTCTCATAAAACTGAAGTTATGTTATGTCTTGCGTGAACTTTAAGATTGCTTAATATTGTAGAATTCATATAGAAATAAAAAGACGTTTCAGTATAATATGTAAGATTATTTTGGTAGTATAGAGATAATAAATTTATTTTTGAAGGTTAATGTACTTCAACAACACGTTCCGAAATTTTGTGTAGAATACATACAGTATATTACACGATTACTATGACTACTTTTATTTCCGTTTTAGAGTATACAAAGAAAACAAGAGTTTATGGATTGTAAAAAAAAAATCTGTTGAAGTTAAATGATTGGAAAAGTACATGTTGCTGTTTATATAAATGGTTAAAAGAAAATCCAAAATAAAAATGGAGCAGTTTAATAATAATAATAATAATAATAATAATAATTCTACATTTCATTTATGTTTAAAGAGATGATTGTAGATTTGAGAACATTCATATACTGAAAAATAATAATAACTAGTAAATCTGCAGATCAGGAGCCTCAACGTCAGCTTTGCACATCATTTTTTTTTCAAAAACACTTTGGGTAATATTCAACTTCCTGGAAACTGTAATTTAAAATTTTCAAATTACGTAATTATTTATAAGAATAAAATAAGAATAAGAAGTTTTCATCCAACAAAAGCGTTAAATTGAAGATTTAGTTACGTTAGGATATTCTGAAATTTTCATGATCTATTATTTTTGTTTTTTATTATAGCATAGTAGATTTCTTCAGGGGGGCTCCGTCCCCCTGAACCCCCCGTAATCTCATTAAACTTAAATTTGTAACTTTCTTTCAATTTGCTAATGGTTATCGTATATCTTGTATTTCTTTATACATTTTGATTTATAAGGATAAGTAACAGTTTTAATAAGCATTTTTCATTATACTCATACTTCTACATATCTGCCCACCACAAACACTTAATCTGATGTATCAGGAACTTTTGAAAGTGTAAACTCAGTAATCTAGGGTTTTACAATTTTGTTTCCGAAAAAAGATGTTTTGATTGCATTTTGTGGCAGTTATCGGGGACAGACAGACTGACAACAACTGAAAAAAAAATTTGTGTCGCCAAAATAAGCCTTCACTGAAGTTTCGGCAATGACGTCATTATTCATGAGTTATTGCTATCCATGTTTCTTATATTTTTTACGACTACTATAAAATATCTGTTTTATTTCAATTATGACGTCAAATTTTATCAGGTGAAATAATTGTTAAAAATATAATTATTTTTTATTTCTTTCACTTCTAATTATGTCCCCATTTTTGTCAGAAAAATTCTTATTAACGAAACAAATTTCCGTGTTTAATATTTAACAAAGTACTATATTTTTATTTTAATTCTGACGTCATATTTATTTTTTCTTAGTTTAATTTTTCGAATAGAAATTGCTCAATTGAAACTTATTGCCGTTGAAAAATTATTCCATATTTTGAGTTTTTTTGGCAACGATAAAGGAAATTGGTTAAATTTTATCTAAAAAATAGCTATTGATTCTGCATGAAAAAGAAGGAAATTTTGAATTATTAAGGAAATTATGTGAATAAAATTAATAAAACATAGCCTATGTTCTTTTCTGGTCTATGTTATAGTTATACACAAAGATACAAACACAATAATTCATCAGTTTTGACGTTGACTTCATTTAAATCTTCGTACACGCATTCAAATTTATAACATGATAAAAATAAGGATTATGATGAATGGTTGCTTAGCAACCATTACGAGAAAATAAAGAAAATGAAATAAATACATTTGAAATAAGTAAATCTCTAAAACAAGTTAGTTTATATTATTGGAACACATTTATAAAAAGTCTCCAAAATTTACAGTAATAATAATTTAAAAAATCTGACAAATGTGTAGACAAAATTTTAAAACAATACGAATAATTTAACTGGTAAATTTCAGTATCCATTTATCATTGAATTCCATTAAAGAAATGTGACATTTTCTCTCAAGAAAAAAAAATTAAAAATCATTGGATTTGCCATAAAAAAGCATTACTGCGCAAAATAAAATATTCTATATTTTCCGAACGAATGAATCAAATCTTACAAAAAACTATACAGCTTAATCCCAGTGCCTCACTAACATACCCACTTAATTTCAAGCCATTCGGATGTTTTTTGAGGTAGTTATCGCGGAACAGACAGACTGACAAACTGACAGACTGACTGACAGACTGACAGACTGACTGACAGACAGACAGACACAAAAAAAATTTCGTGTCTCCAAAGTAAGCCTTCACTGACGTTTCGGCAATAAAAAAAAGATGTTTCAAATTTACAAAAATTAATATAAAGATGAACGAAAATAATCTTAATGGCTTTCGAGTTATTTACGATTCCAAAATGCTTTCTTTATCCTTAAGAGCTGCTTAAACCCATTCTATATATATATTTAGATTTAAAGAAACAATAAACGCATAGTCTCTTTTGCAGCCAATAACACTCAGAAACGTTTCCGAGTAGTTTTTAAAGTATATTAACTAGTTTTATCAACCCAGAGCATAAGTTTTTTCAATGCAATTAATTCACAAGTGAACATCTCCATGTTCATCAGCATATTCTACAGTCAAATAGGATGAATTAGCAGCATTAATATTATCAGAAAAATTTATATTATTATGTCATGCTTGCATTATAAATTCAATTACACAGCTGAATTTATAGCAATAATGAGATATTCCGATTTCAGAAAAGCTATTTTGCGATATAATTTGGTCATTTTTAATATGATGTAATTTCTTTTACTTGCTGCTTTTAACGCACATTAATGAATTTGTTATTTAAAAATGTATTTCTCTTTTTGATAGTCACGTGAAGATACTTTTATTGCTTAGAAAGGAAACATTTTTATTTCTGCTGCTTTAGAATTGGCAACAGCAGTTTAAAACATTATTTAGAAATATGAAATGTCTCATGTAAATAAATATTTAAATTTAAACTGTTTGCTATGTAATTCTTTGGATATTTTTCATATATTTGTATATATATATATATATATATATATATATATATATATATATATATATATATATATATATATATATATATATATATATTGCGATATGTAACAAAACATGCGACTTCTAAAGTTGGATAGAAATTTTTCCATTTATTATCCATACATTATTTTCCGCCAAGTACGAAAATTTTGCTGTTTATAAAGATAGAGAATAAATGTCCATTATGATAAACAACACAACTTTTAAAATACATTTCCTGTCCCCTCTCCCCAAAAAATAATCTTTACAGTACATAAATTTTATGTATCCACCTAACTCGGTTACTTTATTTTTACATATTGTAATGTTATGCGCTACAAGTGAATTTATTTAAATATGTATCACTTTTCTGTGTTTCTTTTTCAAGATAGGGTAAAAGGAAAAATAAGTACTATTTAAGCTGGCTTTTTAGAATCTTTATATTGACTTCTCAGCGTATAATTAACTTTACAGTATTACTAATAAAAGCGTGAAAAATATTATTACGCTCTCAATTTTTTATAGTTTTATTTCTACATCTTTAAAATGTTCTATTGTTGCGGTTTAGCATATATTGTCATGCCATGATATCAATTGTTTTTTCTACTCTTATATAATTTTAGGAGTTGTAAAGAATTTTTGAGGGTTTAAAACTTGTAGCTTGCTAGAAGAAACTTGCTTTATAATTAAATTGTAATTAAATTGTAAAAATGTTAAATTGTTTTATCTTCATCGGAGACACAATATGTATAATTCTAATGCTTCAAAAATTAGGTTAAAATTGATCGCACAATGCCACCTTTATTTACACGAATCAGATTGATTTAAATAGAGGAGAGTAAAATCATAATTCACCTCATATTAATTTTATACTGACACCCGTCATGTTTAAATTCTTATTCCGCCAAAGCATTAAATCGATTTTCTTTGTTTATTTATATTAAAACAATTTGGAAAATATATTTCTGTTTGCAAAATTGTTTATTTATGAAAGATTTATTTTTATTTAGAAATACTAATAGAATTCGGTCTACCTAACTCATCATTTTCTTTCTTTTTAAGCTGATATTAACTTCCGTCTGGTATGGACGTGATAAGGCTGGTCATCTCTGTAAAAATGAAATGCATTTCCAGGAAAACTAAGTCTACTTGATTATATAATATTCATTTTCATGTTTTAGAGGTAAGCTGAAACACAAAAAGTAATGAGATTGGATTTTTTTTAAATGCCCTACATTTGTTTAGTAAAAATCCCTTTTTACTTTGTTGTAAATCTGATACTTTGTTTTATCAAATAGATCATACAAAATAACCCCCCCCCCCAAAAAAAAAAAAAAAAAAAAAAATCGAGTCAATTGAAAAATGTACATTAAGTTTTATTTGTTTGCATACATTTATTTGCCTAAAACACGCTAACTGAGAAACATCTTTTGGATTGTGGCATTTTAAGGGACAGAGATTAAGTAAAATTACTTTAAACTGCATTTATAACATTCGGATTTTAACGAAACTTCTTCAGAATGTACAGGAATACTAAAGTATAATTTAAGCAAAAATTTAGAAAATCGCCATTTCTGTCATTTTTTTGCAGAATGATGGATATTGAGTCCCCTTAAGTAAAGAATAATAAATGACATGCGACGTCGAAGAAATCTATTTTAATAATTATTGGAGATAAACATCCTAATAATAAAGCACAAACATCTCAGTGATTAATGAGCGTGGTTTTGATGGTCGCAGTAACCTAAGCGATATATTTAGCATATGTACAATTTAGCATTAAATACAATAAAAATATATAGCAAACAATGTTTCTCCCTATATCATTATCTAACGGAAATGTTTTGTGTCGGCCTGTAAATGACTAATATATATTCTTCGCACCGCATATTCGACAAAATGTATATTTTAGTGTAATCCATAAATGCATATCAATTTCATTTTGTTCGAAAGTGTATAACATCATAAAGACATTTGAAACATGTATTCCCCTCGGCTGTAATATAACAGAAAAATTTTGACTGTCCCTGTAATTGAACTATTCATCCGTTTTTTATAAAAATTTGAAATGACTCACCAAACTTCTGCAACGACTACAAATTTCAAATTTCAAACAGTTTGGTTAAGTACTTTTTGCTCTGTTATATCCGAACAGACGGAAAGAAAGACAGTTGGATCAAATGACGACTATAGGTGGTACGTATTTATATAATTACGAATGCACTTAAAAAAACAATATATAAATAAAAAAGTATGTTGAATTTTGTAATTGCTATGTGCGATACTAAGCCAAAGAACAATATTTATAAAATTGTTTTTCGTTTTCTTCTTGAGTATGTTGTACTATAAAAAGATAGAAGCTAACGGCGCCACTTCTGCTTATTATAGTGAAAGTTATAATATATATGCCCAAAGGTGATCGACCACTTGCAATTTTAGAATTTTTGTTAAATTTCTAGAAAAACATTGGAGTAAATATTCTGAAACTCAAAGTGCTTAAACGGAATAATATAGGTCACATAATTCCGTGAAGATTTTTTCTCGAAATCCCATAGGGAACCGTCAACAAACTGAAAAAGAACGAAGATCTTTTGCATAACCTTGTCAAAACCAATGTAGCAAAAGCGTCCAAACTGCAAATTATGATTACATGATGTCATGATTTATTGTAATAACCTGCGTTCATGTTTACGGTGATATCATGCATATTCGTAAACGTTTTTATAAAAGCAGTCCGAAATATTTTCAAATGTTTTGCTTATAGTTTGCAAAGCTCTTAATATATTTTTTTTTCTTTTCAGAAATTACGACAAATAATATTGTACATAGTACTCTGTTACCAGAATTTAAAATTATTAAAAATTGTAGGAAAAATGAGAAGGGTTTATTTAGTAAATAATGCTTTATTGTTCAAGCGTCACCGCAATCAAAATTTAATTTACATAATGTGTTAACTAAATGTATAGAGCAAATTTTGTAAAAGTCTCAAAAACATAGCTGAAAATTCTAAATAAAATCGTCGACGGAATAAGCTCAAAATCTGTTATTTCCAAAATTAAGCAAAAAGATGTGGGGTTGTATCCAAATAAGTGCAATATTGTGTATGCTATATTGACACTAATCAATAGATATGTGGATACAGCCTCTTATATTTTTTCTGCAGGCAGACGGAACAGACGGATGGACCAAACGACGATTATAGGTGTTACGTATTTATGTAATTATGAACACTCCTAAAAAGACGACATATAAATAACAAAGTATTTTGAATTATGTAATTATTATGCACGATATTAAGCCAAACAGTAATAGTAATAAAATTGTTTTTTGGTTTTTCTGACTATATTGTACTATAAAAAGATTAATTAAAATTAAAAGCGGCATTTCTGCACATTATAGTGAAAGATATGTCATCGCCTCTTTAAAACAAATTAACTTTCCATACTTACTTAATCACATTTTGACACCCAAATATTAATTACAATTTTGATTGGGTGCGATCCAAGAGATCCTTTCAATCGAGCTGTCATCATCGCTACATTAATCATGACTATCCTACATGCGTTATAGTTGCATCACGAACATGCTCTAATAAATTTAGAAAAAAAGGGTTTTAATGTGATTCTTCTGAATATCTAAAATTACTTCTATCGTAAAATTGGACATATGACAGCTAGATATGAAGGTTGAAAATTCGAAAATGGAAAAATCTTTAAATGGTTTTCTAAGACGTTTCTAAGATAAAATAAGTCTAATTATTTTTTAAGTATTTATATTTTCAAATTTGAGTATAAAATTATATTTGGCTTGTTCTTCCTCTTCTTCTTCTTCTTTTTGCTTTTGCATCACTTTCTAGACTCATATGCTGTTTCATTCTGGCAACAATTAACGTATCTTTTCTAAAAACACAATATCTCGTTACATAAGCCAGCCGTAAAAGAGACAGATATCTGTATCATTGTACAGTTGAATATTTATAGTGTCTTATGCAGCCTTTTAAGATTCGTTGTGATTGCTTAAAAAGTCGCACATGTCAGATTTTCACACTTTTGCAGAAGGAAAAAAATACTTTTAACTGAAATCTGATTAAAAACTGCATCTTATTTTTTTTTCTTTTGTAGTTTTTAATACCATTTCTCTAATGGTGACAACTAAAGTACTCCATTTCTGTAGAAAATAGAGGAAAATATTTTTGTGAAATAATAATAATGATGATAATAATATTTATTGTAATCCACATTATAGACGAATCCATTTACAGTGTTGGAAAAACATCATACGATCGTATTATATAATCCAACCAATCAGAAGAATCAAAATTGTATACATTACACAATACACACACATATATATATACATATATAAATGCAAGAGACATTCACAATTACATCCATCTCTTACATAGTATTTGAACTCGAACCTCTCGGGGTGGCAGCAGCTGCCGCTACCAATCACGTCACTGGGGTGTAATAGTAGATTACAAAAATATTCTGTTGCCATTTTCTCATTAAAACTGAAAAAAATGTAATAAAATTCTCATAAAATATGCGCTGAATTGGAAAAATATAATTAACGATTTCTGGCAAAATATGGTGATATTATAAACTATATTTAAGTATCCATAGTAATGTTAAAAACAAATGAATGTTAAATGCATGTTTAGGTATCGGATTTTTTTGCCGCGTTTACGACGTCGCTTTTTGTTGGGTTTGTGTATTCCGCAATAGTCATGTCATATGCCTACTTTTGTATAGATGATGTTAAGAAAAAGTATATAGATGTTATGGATCTTGTTCTGAATGTCGAATTCTATACCGGATGCAAATAACGTTCTTTGAATTAAAATAAAAGCATGTATTTTAATCCTTTAAACTGAAAATGTTTTTCTAGAATTGCACCATTTTTTTCAGCGGCTATGAAAATCTTTACAGGCGGAAATTCTTCACTTTTAAAAATGAGGCAATTAAAATCACACACTTATAAAATACAAAGTTTTACAAAAATTTAAAGTGTCTTTGTAGAAAAGCCGTGACTTTCAAGTTAAAATAACATTTTTTGTGATGATTCACACTTTAAAATTTAATTTTAATTTTTCACTTACTATTTTTTCTTTGAGAGAGAGAGAGAGATAAACATGATGCGGTTTCCTTTATTATAATTAACAATGTACGTTTATTATAAATAAATGAAACTGTGTCTTCTAAATCATTTACTTTTCACCGTCTGTCGCTTCATAATAACATTTTTTTCTCAGAGGACAAAACTATATTCTGAAAAGGCAGAATTATCTGTTTTTGCGTGCTTGTTTTTCTCATACTTTATATATGGATATCTATATAAACAAACATTAAAATCCATTGCAAAAAATATCTCTCTTGAAATTTTTATTTTGATCGAAAACTAACATTTTGATCGATTTAGGAAAATTTGAAGATTTCTAATCTCTTGCTTTTTTTCTGAAATTATAAAGATATGAAAATATCAAAATAACTTGCAATCTACAGACTTTTTTCTATTAAATCATGCATCTCTCGTGCACTTATCTATGTTTTTCGAATGGAATATTTAGAAATAAACTGGAATATTATCCCAGTTTTTTAAAACCTATATTTCATAAATTTATCTGAATTACAGAAATGATAGCCGATTGCACAAACAATGTATATTAGGATAACACAAACATTTCTTAGCTAAAAGTTCTAAGTTCATTAAAAGGGTTTTCTTTTTTTTAATACATTGAACTTTTTTATTATACTTAAAGATTCTAGAATAATCGGAATTTCTTGCTAATTGGCTTCATTAGAATGCTGAATAATCTAGGTTATCACAGTTATACGAGAGTCGACGAAAAGAAATGATCATACATTTTTTTTATTGGCATACTTTATTGCATAAAAAATACATTTATATATCGTTGTATGCTGAATGTATAATGAATGCATGATAGATTCTATTGTTCATTTATTTCCACTAATATGTTAGTGGTAGCCATAAATATTCAGATACTTTCAGTATCGGCTTCGGAAGTGACAGGGGCATCATAGAATAAGCAGTATGCTCTTTCTTGCCGGAAATATTCAGAAGAAATTGTCATTTGAATAATGTGCTATAGGAGACTTATGGAGAATCTGTTTTTCCAGTAGAACAGTTAGATGATTTACATTCAGATGCCTATGAAAGAGAAAAACTATCATCTTCATGAGATGTACTCCTAGTTCCTGTATATGTGCTTACAGAAATCAACATAAAAACGTCGCTGTTATTATGAGAGGAGATCGATAGATATGAGAACTCTTGAAAATATTGCAGTTATAATGACGTGCCACTCACACGTTCGTAACCGTAAAGTGAACATAAGTCATGTTTTTGCGCCTTGAATTCTGGCATTCCTTATACCCTAACAACAGGACATTCCAGTGGAGCTTGATCCAAATTCAAGGTGACGTTACATGAACACGAGATGAATCCCCTAATGCAACAATACACTTCGACTGGCGATTTTACAGGCAAAAGCAATATTTTCAGCAAGTAAGAACATGCTTGCTTATTGTGTGTTGCCTCCATCGTTCCTGCAGGAGATAATGCTTTAATAGCTGCCATTGATTCTACTGGAAATAAGTAAACTAAATATTACTACATATTATTCTAATATTACAACACACATAAAAGTAATATTAGAACTTAAATTTCTGTGTTATAAAGTATATTAATAAAAAAATATAAACACTCTTTATTGAACATCCTCGTATCATGTTAATAACACCAGAGTATAAAATATGGTGGTCACCTTTATTTAAACTCATTATTGACGCAAAAACAGCTAAGGAGTTATACAGAAGAAAGTTTTTAATTTCGCAGATTCTTATAGAAAGAACACTGGCATTTTAATAAACAATTCATATTCCTTGACAGCGGTGTAATAAAAAATTAAAAACAAATAACATTGACATGTTTCGGCTCCAATTTGATAAGAACCATAATAAAAAAAAATACAAATCGTTTCACGGTCAATACAATGATTAAGGTATCCATTATCATTATGATTCTTATCAGATTTGAGCCAAAACATTTCGATGTTATTTGCTTTTAATTTTTTGTAAAACTTCTCTCAAATAATATAAATTGTTCATTAAAATGTTTATATAAAAGATGAAGTTCTTAAAATTTTGTGATTTAAAACTCTGATGGATTTAATAAACTTTTTATCAAAGAACACAGACTTAAAACTCTATAGCAACGACAATTCTGTTTTCTAATTCAATTAATCTAAGTCACAAGAACCTAAGGCATCGATCACAAGAAAAAACAGTTTATTTTAAAAAAGAGTAGATATAGGAGAATCTAAAGATCCATAACTGTCGAAGGTGAAGTGATGCATTAGCCAAAAATTAATATTACTAGTGGTTCACTGGTAGGTTTATAATTACGTTTTCCTGCTCCCAATCCTCCATGTTTTCATAATTTGGTTCACATTCCTCCATAGTTTCACAATTATAAGCATAAGATTCAACCACTGGTGACATTCATTTTTGGCATATTCACCATTTCATTTCAGGCAGACATGGATCATTAGATTCTAATATTTCTACTCTTGCATGAAATAAAGGTTTTGTTTCTTATTCTAAATATCTTAGGTTTTTGTGCTGTCGACTCTTGGACTAAATGTTGAAAATCTGCAGCAAACTTCCTAGTCATTTTACCGTTTTCGAAAGTAACGGTTACTTGACTATATTTTTAAGCGTCTCTGATCACAATATTCATCATATTATAATCAGTAAAAAAATAAATTAACCGCTTTTGTAAAAACGGTTGACTTGACTTACATTACGTTCTAAGTTATTTACATTCTATTACATTCTAAGTGTTACATTATGTTCACACTCTTGCTATTGAGAATGAAGTGTTATTCTTCTGTGAAAGGTCACACACGATGTGATTTGATAGTATGGGGTGGAATCAGCACAGGTGGACGTACGGACCTGCATATCATTCGAAATGGAACTTTGATGGCCTAAAAGTATGCAGATGATGCACTGAGATGTCATGTCATACCTTACACTCCAGCCGCTGGGGATTCCTTTGTTTTCCTGCATGACAATGTCAGACTGCATACAGATTGTGGAGAACATCTTCACACTGAACTAATACAGCGTATGGAATGGGCAGCGTGCTCTCCTGACTCGATTTCAATCGAGAATGTTTGGAATGCTCGAATGACGCTTTGCTGCGAGAACAAGGCCACTTTTTACTGTTCTAAAATTGGAGATATTACTTCCTGAGGAGTGGAACAGTATTCCCCAGAGTATTATCGATAAAATCATTGCATCTACCAAATACAGATGTGCACGTGCAGCAGTCTTAGCTGTTCGAGGAGACCACACGCTATATTAAAAATCGTGCATCATTTCTAAACAAAATCTTTTTTTACATGTATCCAAATTGTTTTCCTAAATCATCTTTTCATGTTATTTCCACTTTTTCGAAGAATTAAAGTTTAATTACAATTTTTTTTACTCTTTTTTCTGTATTGCGCATTGATACACGTGTACTATTTATTTTATGCCAATACATAGTGTCTTGAATGTTTTTTTCCTACTTTTTTGTTTGCTTTTCTAAATTTTTGAGCAATGTATATAAATCCGTGACAATTACATCTTATAACAAATAAAAAATGTAAAGATATCAGGTACTTTCAAATTTTTGTGCATTTCAGTTCAAAAATTATGCGAGATATTATAATACTTTAAATTTTGTTAAAACTTGCAAAATCACAGTTTTTACTCTAATCAAAAAGATTACTAGTACATGTTTGTATAAACCACAACAAACAAACAAATAATAACATTTTTAATTTCAGCTTTTTAATTTGTTTCTATTCTTATACATCTCTAAAAAAAGTTGAGAGTTGAGTTGTTATTTTTTGGTGACAAAAGAAGTCCATAATAAAAAAAGTAAAAGTCGTTAAAAAATAATCAGTTTAAATCTACATTTTTTTGTAATAAAACAGTCATAAAAGTTTTGTTTTGAGAGCAAATACAAATATTATCTTTTCGCTTACTTTTTATTTATTTCAAAAATCCATAATAATTTCTGTTTTTTTCTCACCTTAAGAGAATTTGTTTAACATAAAAAAATATAATTGGATAAAAGAAATGCATCACAGAAAAGATAACATATCAAATTAAATCTGTGCAAACTTTCATTTCAAACAATAATTAATTTTTATACACTAATTACTAAATTTATAAAAAAAAGGTGAATAAAGAAAGTAATAAATTAAGATTTGAATAATTTAAATGTGAAATTAATAATCTTCTGGAATTTAAAATTTACAAAAATTTATAAATTGTAATTTATTTTCTGATATCACGAAATATGGTTTTAAAAATGTAAATGCTTCAGACTTAATCTCATTATTATAATTATTTCAATTTTTTTTTTTATCAGGTATGAGGATTTTTTTTTTCGTCAAAAGTTGATCTCAAACCAAAAATTTCTTTTAAACTACAATTGATTCTCAATTCATTCTCAAAAAGTCAAATAACAATGAATCGATTAAAAAATGTTAGTTTTAATGATAAAAATGATTGAAATTTAATGATACAGTTGATTTCTGTTACGAACATTTAGAGTCCTTTTATGTCTTCATTCTGTTATATAGCATTTCAAAAAGAAAGAAATGTATGTATATAAATGATACAAAAAATGTAAGCAATTTTCCATTAATAATATTTGTTTTAACTTAATTTGAAAATAAATAATTATTAACTTATTTAAAACCACAATAAATATTTCATTTGTTTTCTAATAGAGAGAAATATTCCAGTTAAATTATAAAGATTTTTTTTTTCTAAAATTTCGAAATTTCTTTTTCTGCTTATCTTAAGCAGCATTTTAGATATTTTTCAGAACAGTTTTGCTAAGTAAAGTAATTTTTATTTTCATGTATGCTTCATATATAGTGATTTTGAATAAAAAATTAAATTTTAGAAGGAAAATAGTTAATAATAAAGAATTATAATTTTATTTTGAACTGTGCTATTGCATTGTATTTTTTCATCTTTCCCTCTTCATTTTGTTCATTCAATAAATATAATGATTAAATAAAGAGTAAAAAATTGATAAAAGGAAGAAACTTTTTACCTTTTGCTATCATTCTTTTTCGTAACATTTTAAAAAAAAATTTCCTTCAATTATTGATTTTTAGTTCTGTGGTTTGGTTTGTTTATTTTACGATGGCCGATTAATCTACACGAGGGATACAGGCTCATAAGGGGAGGGATGCCCTCTGTGCGGGTCTTTCCAAGGGAACCTAGCCCGTATTTACGCAAGGAAATCTAAGATTCGAAGAAAAACACGGAAAACACCGAACGGTTAGGCCGACGGTCGCGATTGGGATCGAACCCAGCACCTACCGTCTACCAGTTTGGAGGTCAGAAACTCTCGGCCACTGTCGGGCTTTTAATTCTATATGTGGAACGCACTGAAAAAAAGACGATTTTACGGAGATTGTACTAACATTTGTGATGCCAGTGCATTTCAAAGTTTTTAACGAAAAAATTCCCAAAAATTTTCCTTTTTTTTTTTTTTTTTTTTTTTTTTTTTTTTTTTTTTAAGAAAAAAAGAGTTTAATTTTGTTCTGTTATTAAACTAGATAAAGACCGAGGGGCAAATCTCACTAAAGAATTCTCGTATATTTATTAGTCAAAGTAAATGAAATCAAAATTTATTAAAACTTTCAACCTTTAATTTTTGTTGCTCGAACAATATCATTCCGTTTAATACCTAAAATTGACTGACTTAAATTTCAAGAAACTCTTGTAATTCTCAAACACTTAGCTTTTGAAAGCCGATGGCTTTTGTTGCTAGAATGATATCCAAGCACTGTAAAGTAACTATCCAGTATTCTATAAGATCACTAATAGCTCTTCCTAGCTTTCAAACTATGAGTTGTTCCGATTTAGAAAACTCTAGCTGATATAGTAAAATATATTAAGCAATTTTGAAGAGAATTGTCCATTTAGAACAAAAGGATTGTTTGTGCACATTAATGTTATCAAAAAGGAGGCTTGGAATTCATTTTTGTTTGTTCGTGATATTCATTACTGGAAATTTCAAAATCATGACATACGTACTTTTCAATTGTAAAATAGTGTCAATCCTTAGAAACATTTTGCAAAAAGTTTTGTATTTGTTTTTTTTAAACATTTTTTATCAGTTAATTTTAATTTAATTTCAAATGAAACAGGATTATTTAGTTTTAAATTAAATTGAAAATTTATAGTTTGATTTATTTTACCGATGAACAAGCAAACTTCATTAAAAATGATGCAGGTAAAGGGAGGTGTGCAATCATCAGTCTTTTTAAAAATCTCCGTTTAAAAAAAATGATAATTCATTCAGTGCTTTAAACAACGTTATCACTTTTTATACATTTTAAACAATAAAATAATGTTAACATGTTACATAAATCTTTCATTTAAAAAACATAACTGCCTATCTATTTATAACACGTTTTGCATTGATAAATACAAAAACAGCTCAAAATAGATTTAAAAAACACACTTTATACTAATAGTAATATTTACTTTAATTTTGTTAAAAAGATATAACATAATTAACTTTTTTTTATGTTTGATCGATGTTATTATATGTATCAAAAAAATAAACTTGGTATCTTTATTAACTTCAGTTTTCATTAAATGCATTACACTGGTCAACAGCTATTTTGGTGCCGGGGTATTTTTAGCTGATTTTATATGAATTTGATGTCCTGAATTCAAATATGGCATTAGTTTTTCTCCATCAGCTCAGTTTTTTAAGATAAACAATTTTTTGTGAAATATATGTTTCATTATTTTAAGGTAAATCTATGTATAAAAAAATGTATGTAAAAATAAAATAAATACAGGATTTTTATTTTTTATAATTCACAAATGTTAGTTTTTATTATTATGATATACACATATTGAAATAATAATTTTTTAATTATATTGTACAAATATTTTTACTCACAAAAATAGAGAAAAACGTCACTGATGAAACTGATACTCATTTAATACTTCGGAAGCTTCTTTTCCGTGACATTCTGGAATATATTTTAGAACAGTGTCTTTTTAAACGTAAACTGTAATCTGAAACCCTTTGCATATCTCATCTTTTTTGGTAGCGGTCCTCCATAGTCTTAATATTGTGGTGAAATCTTTCGGGATGTTTATCACTTGTGCCTTCTTTATTTTGAAGAAAATGCTCTAAGTGGCAATGTAAATAGTGCACTTTAATGCTTCTAGTACACCCAAGAGATTTAAAACTATTATGCTTTTCATTTACCAGTTCTACATAGATTTCTCCTTTGCATTTGCCCGGAATGTTTCTGTGAACTGCCACAAAAAAAGTCCAGGCTTTTTATTCAGCCTCATTCGTTGAATTTACGAAAGCAGGATCCTTAATCAGTTGTCTTATTTGTTGTTCGTTAAACATTCCTGCTTTAATATCTTCATAACTCAATTCGGGTGTTTTTAACTTATAGATGCAAATCATGACCCGTTCTTATGGAGAATTTACACAAAATGCTTCATAGGACAGAGCTTGATATGCAGTGCAGAAAGTATGATTTTCTTTCGCCCAACTAAAGTGTTATTAATGACATTCCTTTCTCCAACATTCATGTTTTCTTTCTTAGGCCTCTCTTTTCTAATCTAGTGGTGTGTTTTATCCCTGCTATCCCAAAAATAGAAAAACAATAGTATTTTGTGTAACTTCTTTGCTGTCCAAGGACAATCATCTGGAGAATATTTAGGAAGAACCAATTTTTCTAACAGTCTTCTAAATTCATGACAAAATACAAGATCGTTTTTTTAAGAGAAGTAGGGTAGTAGACAATTTTGTCTTGTGTGATAAAATGCAAGTTTGGCTCTTTGTTCTAATAAATTTTTGTCTTTTAATCTTGAAACCAACCAGTAATTCAGAAGCTTCTTTTAAAACATTGAAATCTCTTTTGAAATCATTTAAATCAACCTGGTTGAAAAATTTAGGCATTGATGACGTCTCCGCATAATCACTTTTACTTTCACAGCTATCTAAAAGATGATCAGAAGGACAATATTCATCCTCACTAAGCTCTGGTAGCTGATGAAACGTTGGGATCGGTAGTTCCTCTGAGTGAGGAAGTAAGGGTCTTGAAGACACTAAATCAGGATAAGTTTTCTTATTACAATTGTTTCGATTAATTCAAATAGTATTCCAGTGCTAGGTAGAAATAATAGTCATAGAAATGGTTTTGGAGTTCTCTCCAAACCATTGGTAAACCGAATTTGAGACTTATTCTCTTCCGTCAGCTCACTGTCATAAATGCTCTGTACAAGTTTTACAGACCTTTTGCGGTGCGCAGATTTTATCCTGATCACTAAGTCTAACCCCAAAGTATCCAAGATAAGCTCTCTTTACAAAGTCAGTAACATATTTTCTGTGTTCTTTCAATTTTTATTCTCCGCATATGTAGCAAAACTTATCTGGATGATTTATACATTTTTTTCTACTTGAACTCAATTAAATTCCATTGTACAACGCAAACACAACAATCTACAGCACTACGAGTTTTACGTTAAATTGATACGAATTCTACCTTAAACACAAATATCATGGAAGTTCAAAAACTTTAGAAAGTCAAAGAAAGCTAGTTTTTTTTCCATGGAGCAAAATCTGAAACTAACCTTATCTCTTGGAGGCTTTTACATTTGGCTTTATGGATGAGCTGCGCGAAATCATAAGGATGCGCAGATCTTCAGTTTTGCTTGCACATTTCTTTTTTTCATGATCTTGTGGTATTTCAACGTCCTTCTAATCGCCTTGAGCGTCGTTACAAGGCTATGTATCATAAGGTCAGTTTAAGTGTTCAAGGTCACTTTAGTTCTAAAAAATCTTTAGTTTGCTTTGCATATCTAAAAAAATAGAGCTGATAGAGAAAAACTGATTGCATATTTGGAATCAGCGTCCCAAAAATATCCAAAATCAGTTGTAAAATCTCAGGCACCAAAAAAAAAATTTTTTTTTGTAGGCCTGTGTTATAAATCATGTTTTAAATGTTTCTGATTAAATAAAGAAATACAGTATATGCACTTATTCTTTTTTTATTGTTTTTGTTCTTTTAATTTATTAATTTCCATAGTAAAAAGATAAATATTTCAGTATTTTATTAGCATTTTTTATTTATTCTTTATTAAAAAATAAATTACGATGTAAGGTTGTTTTGTAAATAAATGTAAAAAAAAACTGTTTAAACAACTTGTATGTGTTACAGGCCAAACCCGATTTCAGGCCAAACTAGATTGGCCTAGTTCAAACTAGTTTATCCTAACGCCCATCGGATAAACTAGTTTTTCCTAGGCCAAACCGGTCTATCCTAAGGCCCATAGGACAATCTAATTTTTCCTAGGCCAAACTAGTATGGCCTAACTCTTATAGGATAAACTAGTTTAGCCTGCTGTTTATTGGTCTGAACTAGTTTCTCCTAGGCCGATCTAGTTTAACCTAGGCCAATTCAATTTGGCGTGATTTTATTGAATTCAATGACCGCCACAGCGCCAACATTCTAGTTTGTCCTAGGCTGATCTAGTTTATCCTAGACCAATTTAATTTTACGTGTTTTTAGCACACAGGCGTCAAAGCCTGAGAAATTATGGGCTCGCAGTTTCTGTATGTATGAATGTACGTATGTATGTACGAATGTACGTACGTATGTACGTGCGTATATACGTAACGCGATAACTCGTGACAGAAATATCTGATTTGCTTTAAATTTTGGGTGTAGGTTCATTCTGATAAGCTACTGTTCTAATTAGTTTCGAGAATTCATTTGATAAGAATAAAAGGGGGCGAACAGGAGGCTAATCCCCCACCGTTACTTTAGAGAAATGGATTTTTCATGCAGAATTATCAGTTTTCATTTAAAATTTTAGATATAGGAACATTCTGACAAGGCGCCCCCGTGATTAGTTGAGGATGTTTATTGTGTAAATGTAAAGAATAGTGCAATGTAGGTAATCCCCCCCATAAATTAGATAAATGGTTTTTTACGCGGAATTTACGGATTTGCATCAAATTTTGGATTTAGGTTCTTTCTGATAAGGCGATTCCTTAATAGTTTTAGGGGTTTAATGGTTAAGTATGGAGGGAAAAATGAACGATTACCCGCTTACCTAGAAAAAACTAGTTTATCCTATGGACATTTAGATAAACAAATTTGGTGTAGAAAAAACTAGTTTATCAAATTGTCATTAGGATAAAATAGTTTGGCCGAGGCAAAGCTAATTTAGCTCGAAAACGGGTTTGGCCGGTAAAAGACATATATTTCACTAGAATAAGTATAAACGTGTGTCAAGAGTCATTGCTTATAACATCAATACAGAAATTTAACATGTTCACTTTGGAGACATGATGCATTTCACATGGTATTTGCTTATTCAAGCAAATTATTATTATTTACTTTAATATTATTTACTTTTGTACCAGCAGAGCTCTGTCTGAACACAAATCAGGGAAAAAAGACTCAGTCCGGCTCGATCTGGCCCTACTCAATTTCTGCAAAAAATTCAGGTTTTACTTCACATACAATTAAGATTCCTTTAAAAAATACTGCTTATATACTTATTTGTTAAATTTACATTGTATTTTTAAATTATGATGTATTCACAGAATGGAAAATACACAATGTATTAATGATTATCTAGATTCTTAGACGTTTCAATATTCAAATAGAGATTCATTAAATAATCAATGTAGTTTAGAACAAAAGAAAAAAAATGAGAGTTATAAACATCATAACTTTTGAATCCGTTCAATAAAAAGTAGATTTCTGAATATATTTCTCTGTCGTTCCAGAAGGTAGTGTAGAAAGTTTTCAACATATTCATTGGCCAATAGGAGGAACTTCAGACCCGGACTCATTTCCGAATAGCAGTAGTTGTAAAATTACACAGAGGTGAACCGTCTGTAAGCACAATCTTTTTCGAATTGCTTAGACGATATTTTAATAAAAATAATAAAACAAAAATAAAGCATTTGACAAATGTTTTTTATTTTAAAAATGGAAAGTGGGTTAATAGAATAATTTTAATATTTCGAAATAATAGATTGACATTTAAGTAATACAGATGATTTCGTTTTAGGAAAATAAATAATATATTATGCTGAATTAAAGAAAAAAGGAACTTTACCCGATAATTAAATATTAGTAGATTACTGAAATATTAAGAAAGTATATTCTTATAAGAATTTAGATCGAAATCGAGACGAGAAAATGGCAAAGAAATTTTATTATTACATATATATATATATTCGTTATTGTTCCAATATTGCTAACACATCTTGTCATGTTTAAGTTTGTCATATATTGGGTTATTCTATATGCATTGTAGATGTTCAACAATAGCATTCTATAATGGTCAGGGTTCTCGCTGTCGCTCGCCATTGCGCCAAATTGCGACTAAATTCTTCATTTGGGGAAATAAATAAGCGATTAGATTCGCCAAATTGCTAGTGCTCAATTTTTGCTTTTTATTTCTTTTCTTTTCCGTTTATCATACATATGCATATATAGATATTTTTAATGGATGGTAGAAATTAGATTAATTACAATCGTTGTCGCAGTTAAAAAAACTTAGTAATTAAACTCAATATTTTAGAACATATTGAAAAAAAAAAGCGGTACATTAAAGGATTAAAGATCATTTTTTTTTCCGTGCTACGCGGCGAATCTATTTGGCTAATACGTTTTTCATTTGGCGAATGTTTTTTATTTTTAATTAGCCAAATTACTAATGTTGGTCGAATGTCAGCGAGAACACTGATAATGGTTATATATATATTTAAAGTTTCAAAGTTTAAATCCATTTTACGGTAAAAGGGAATTGTTAATATACATTACTCAAAGAACTAACTGTGTGTAAACTGTTAAAAATTTGTTTTGGCTTGTACCAATTTTTGGGCTGCAGTAGTTGTAACCATGGAAAAGTGAAATTCTTTTCTAAGAGTCAGACATTATGTTAACCAGTCAGCACAGTCGTTCGGATTAAATCCTCTCCAACCACATTTACTTTTCGAAAAAAAAGGTAATTTTTTTAGGACACTTCCTTTTGCCTTATAAATTTCAAGGTAAAGGTTGAGAAGTGCTAGATGAGGAAATGTCTTTTTCTTTTGTTCACTAAGAAGAGAGAAATATGACTCTTGGAATAAAATAATCCCACGCATGTACAAACGAATCATTTCGATACGTTCATTTCTTACATGTTAAGATACACTAAACTAATGAAGAAAAAGAAAAACTTCTTGTATATAATGATGAAGGGTTATAAAATGTAATTAATATCTATTTTGAGAAATAATTCATGTTATAAAAGTAAAACATATTGTTTGCTTATATATTCTTGGAAATATGGGATTTTTACAGAAACTACTAGAAAATCTTATGCTGAATGTGTAAAGAATGCTTTTTCCTAAAAAGATGTAGCACTGATACTTTTTGCTATGCAGAACAGAAAATTCGTTTTTCAAACATATTTAGCCAAAAATATAATGGGAATCAAAATAATTTTAACAAGCATAATTAATTCTCATAAGTATAAGTATTTCCCCAGAAATAAATTTAAACAAACGAATTTTATAAGTATTATTAATACTTTCTAAAATTTCTTCTTTTGTGATAATATATTCTATGATACCCTTTTACGAAACTTAATTCTAAACTCTCTGCAACTTTGCACCAGCAGTCGTTGGAACATAGTGGAGAGAATAAAACATATTTTTTGTAATAATTATTTTTTGTAAATAATTGGTGTAGTAACAGCCACGCTTTATTTTTTGTACTTTGGAGTTTGTATTTTTATACAAATCACGATCTATCGGCTGTTTATAATTTTCTTTGATAAATCTTTTAAAATCTGAATTTTACTCTCAACTGCATTAGATTAATTACTTGATTTCACAAAAAAATGTCAGGTATTTTTAGAACACACTTATGGTATTGTAAAAAAATAATAATAATAAATTTGTAACAAGTAACAAGCAAAACAGAGACCAGTTATCAAAAATAAAACCATCAAAATAATGGATATCCATACATCGAAACTTCGGTAGAAAGTATGTATAAAAATTACATTTATATAGATCAAATCAAAATCTTTATTACACTGGTATAAAGTATAAATACAAAGTTATAAATTTATAATTATTGCGCTTATTAGACCTTCATTAGAAATACCATTCGTTTATTTAGAAGGAATAGTTTCTAATATAATGATATACACGCAAGCTTATGAAAATATTCTATTAATTATTGGTACTTAATTGTGTTTACTCGTGCATTAATTAATTAAAGACAATGAAATGCGCAAGCCGTACTATTTTCTATGATTATATCGATCTAGATAAATTTATTTGGCTTCAATAATGTAAATAAAATTTTGTATTTTACCAGATTATAATAATGAATTGCACAAAGATAAAACATATGTAAAATGTCTTATTCTTTTATAAAATGTTAATCATTTGATTCAAATACCGGACTTTTTAAAAATCATTTCATAAAGAGAAAAACATTTCTTAAAATAAACGTTTTTGAGATTATTTTTTATGAGTGTTTTTTTTTTTATTATTCAGAAGGCAATTTCTAGATTTTCTGGAAATGCAAGTACAATTTATTTAGCTACTAATCTGATGGAACACTTAAACAAAAGAAATAATAGTCGTTGTTTGTACTAATGCAGATGGATTATTTAAACTACGAACATAGGCAAAAGGATTTGAGCCTCAAATTATGAAAATAAGGACCTACCGCAGTAGCTACTAAAATCTCTGTAAGTAAATTTAAGCAAACTAATATCGTTTGATGATTTTTTTTTTCAAAAAAAAAAAAAAAAAACTTTAGATAAGTTAAGTATTGTTTAAACAACACAAGCAGTGATTACAAACAATGTGAAATCACGCATCGAAGAGATATTCAGCTGCTCGACAGGGTTGGCAGATTGGCTTATTTATATTCTGGAATTCCGGATTTATACTAGAAAATTAAAATAATATTTTTTACTTTAACTATTACCAAAATTTCGTGATTGTATAGACTAAAAGTATTTTGTCTAAAATTCTGAATAAAATCAGAGGCTAAACTAGAGTTTGCTATTGATCGGGCAGAATGGTGGTCCTAGCAGCTTGAGATGAATCAGCGTTTTTCTTTTTTTCGTTCTGTTAATGGTTTGAAAAAAAAGGGATCTTTTAAAAAATTTCAAATAATAACAATATCTTTTTTTTACGGACAGTGTACTGTTTGGAAAAAATCTACGTTAGACTATAAACACATCTAACCATATTTAAACTTACGTAGGTAACTTGCAAAAATATAGATTTCACATTTTTTTTTCAAAAAAATCTATAGATACTTTCAATTATCTACATAAATTTATGTAAATGTTTAAACTGGATCCCGTGTCACTTTTTTTAGGATTTCATAATATTTCTATTAAAGTTACGCAATGTTTCCACTATATTAATTTTTATTTTAATAAAATTTATTCTTCGATAGTTGTCATTGAGTTTTATATAGAATTGTAAAATATGGAAAATTTGGCTCTACGAAGGATAGATAGACAACTGTTGAATATGAGATAGCACTTAGTTTTAGAAAGCAGAATGAATGTGATAAATCGGACCAGAGCCTTAAACTTCTTTCTGCAGAATGTGAACAATTTAGAAAAATTAAACATTAGTCACAAAGACGCTTACATAAAAAAATTATTTAAGGGTATGTGGAACATCTCAACAAGTAAAATTAAGCAGATTTTACGAAATATTCAACATTATATATTGGAATAGTTTATAACACGATTATTCAATCAGGAAAGGAATTATAACAGATGTAAATTTTCCAAGTGAGTGAGAGAAGTCCGGGCCAGTATTCGAACCAGGCATTTACTGTCTGAAGCCGCCAACAGCCAGACTGAAGCCAGTTCTTACAACTGAAATATTTCGGACGAATCAGTCCACCGGTATTCTTCCGGAATGGCTCAGTTGGAAGAACATTGGCGGCTTCAGCCAATACATCCCTGGTTCGTATCCTGGCCCGGACTTTTTTCACCAACTTGGAAAATTTAAATACGTTATAACATCATGTATTTTACATAAAAATAGACATAGAAACGAAGCTTTTGTTGCAGTAACTATTATTACCCATTATAGCCCGTGTATAAATCAAAAGAAATTAATTTCATGCATAAATTAGTTTTCAAGAAATAATTAATTTCTTATATATTTTTTGACTAATGCATCTAATTAGTTCGCTTTAACAACTGTTGAATCGTAACAACTGTTGAATACATCAACTTAAAATTTGTTGTGAAATCAAAAAACATACTATTTGAGAATAATATGAAGCAATTATCATTTTTTCTTAAAAGTTATAAAATTAAAAATATTTTACTCAATTTGAAATTCCTATAAATTTTAACAACATGCATTTCATTATTTTAAAGAATTTTTCACCCAAATGTAAAATGTTCGATGTTTTTGAAGAAACAAGTTAAATATGTAGAAAGACAAATATGTTCGGAATGTAGGCTGGGGCGATCGTTAGTTTCGTTGCCTTACCCACACACTAACCGTCTTTTAGTGTCTTTAATTTGTCTAATTTTTCTTTTACATTGTTCAGTTTCAATTTCTCTCATTTTTTCGCTTTTCTATTTAGAGTCTAAGGCATACGGGTCGTAGGTAGAGTTTTTTGACGCTATTCGTGTTTATATTATGTTTTCTAAAATTTCAACAAAGAATCAAAACTGAATTATTCCAGAGCTACTGGATTAACCATGAGAATTCAGGAAAGTACAAAAAGACACTGATCCCAGTCTCCTTTTTATACGCAAACGGTCTGTTCGGTGACACTGATAAGGACAGGCGTCCATCTTACACTCTCAAAAAAAATTCCGTCTTTTTACAGAAAATGTACTGGCAGCACTGCTGCCAGAAATTGTCTGTATATTGACGACTTTCCGTTTATTTTTTTCTCCGTCAAAAGAGGAAAAATATCCGTCACTTGAAAAAAGTTTGGAAAAATCAATGCGGAAGAGGTGGGGATCGAACCAAGGACCCCAGGATTACAAGACCAACGCGCATCCACTGCGCCAGGATTGCTTATGAAGAATTTGCTTTAAATAGAAGTGTTCATTTCATATGGGTGTGGTTTGGTGTATTTCGTCAAAAAGCTTTTAATTTTGCAGTTAATCTCGGAAAGACTTCATCTTTAATGAAACTGTGGCTGGGTTTTTTTTTTTTTTTACTTTAATATTAATATAGTATAAAAATGTGAATTTTAAATATATTACGTAGATTGTTAGAGAAAAAACATGGATGTTTTATTTTTATTCGATAAGATTTTTTTTAATAATATCATTTTTTTTTTTTTTGCATTTTATTTTTTAATTAAAATATTTTTTAAATGTGTTCACTTAAAGTATATTTTATATGCGAATATTTATCATAGAAATAACTTAGTATATTGAACTTTATTCAACTTATCCAACTTTGAATAACAGATTGTGAGAATTTTTGAACGAATAAAGAAAGTAATTGTTATTTATTTTTAAATTCGAAAACATTTTTGTCTTTTAAAACTAAATTAGACATTTTAATCGATAGAATATTTTTGTTTTTCATTTTAAAAATAAATTCGAATTTATTACTAACAGATCCAATGCGCATGCGTGCTAGATATAAACGGAAACGTTTCCTCATTTTTCGACTTTCGGAATGAACTCACAGAACAAATACGTCTTTTGGGAAAACAGAAGTTATTTGTGAAAAAATAACGATAACTTAGTGTATATTGACGAATTTTTCTGACAGTGTAGTAAAAACATAATGAGTAGCTATTTTGATATTGTTAGAATGGCCCTAATTGTTTTTACTATAATTTGCAAAATATCCTACCCCTGTTATGAAGATATCCATTCATGAAAATTATATCAATATTCACAGCAACATGACCACCCATGACCACCTCTCTTCCAGTGACTTTCCACTTGCATCCAGTTCCTAGAAACAATATCCGTACAAGGCTCCGCCTCATCTTATTCATTAAAACAGGGCCGTGGGGAACACCTGTATAAACGCTTAATCAAAAAATCTTTTACCGATAACCACAGTTTTAGAATGTTTCAATTCTTTATCTGAAATGGAATTTTAGATAATAGTAGTAAAGCATAAAATATCAAATTTCGGGAAAAGGGAAAAAATTACATATACACATCGACGGCCTAATATATATACACATTTTAATTTTCCAGTACCATTATCTTTTTACGTCCATAATCATTTAGCACAATAACCTTTCAACTCTCTTCTTTACGCCCATAATTACAAACACAAAAAATATTAACCTATTTATGTTCCATGCACATTTATATTACTTAAAAGTTTGAGTAATATAAATGACGACAATCTAACTAACCAAAAGTCAATGTTTAATATTGTTAATAAAACCGGAAGGAATTCCAAGTGATCAATTTCACATTATGTGAGAACTTTATGTTACTACTAGTCGAAATATAAAGAAATTGTAATGAACTAAGCCGAAACACAAAAATAAAGTGAGCAACACAAAAAATGTCTGATTTTTATTAAATTGTTTAATGAGAAAATACATTAATCGGATGCATTTTTGCTGTTAAATTGGACTATTTGCAGAGCAAAAACTCATTCCAAGAGAGTGTTTCATAAATGTTCATTCATTCAGAAATTTCATTTTCAGTTTACGCAGATAATTACTATAATGATATTTATCAGATGTATGATGTCATTAAAGTTAAGCAATAAAACTATCGTTTCAAAACTGTAATATCTTTGTTACTCTTTTGTTTCGTTTTAATCTACATATATATTAGAAAATATAAGCGAAAATTTCGTTTCTGTAATTCTTTGTTACTTTTCTAGTTCTACTGAATGAATTTTGATGGAACTTGCACCATTAAATAGTTATTATTTTACGGATGATTTTCGTATATAATTCATCTTTCTACGTAAATTAGTTATAGAATTATAACGAAAAGTTCATTTATTTTGAATAACAATGTTACCATATGTTACTTTTTGCCAACAAATGAACGTTGTTAAAAGAAATGAAATGGTTATACACCTCGAAAAAAAAAAGGTCACTAATTTTATTTAAATTTTTTTAAAAGAAAAGAAACTAAAGAAAAACAGTTTTGATAAGTGATAGCGTTATAATACGAAAACATTTAATTTGGACATGAAAAAAAAATATTTTTATTGAGTAAAAAACATTCAATATAAAAATTTGCAATTCTAACAAGATTCTAACAATTCTAAGATTTCTAACAATTATCTTTTGCATCAGGATAAAAAAAAGTGCATCAAAATATTTTATAATATAATGTCTAAGTAACTTTTCTGAGATTAACTAAATCAAAATAAACTGATAGAAAACACTGGTGGATAATTTAATGGCACCGTACAAATGCTTAGAAAAAATCCGCCTACAACAACCGCCACTTTTTTTGACAGCGCTCAGGCCTGATTCTCTCATATAATCATATCTCATCGTATCTTATCTCTCATTTAAAACTTTTTCACCATTCTAAAATCTTTATTCAGCTGTAGTTTCTCCATTCTGAAATATTTACCTTGAATAGCATACTCATGCAAATATACAGCGAATAGCATATACTCATATGCGTTCTGATTTTACGTTGTTTCTCTAGTCGTACTAGACGGACTACCATTCGAATGCTTCCTGATTCTAACTTTTTAAAATTAAAAATTCATTTTACAGGATCCATTCTTTGAAATAAAAAATCATGTTGAATAGTTTTTTTTTATTGTTACCCTTGACCGTTATTTAATATTAATTATTTTAACCTTTCCTGCAAAATGGTCCCACGTGGTAACCGCCTAATATTCCACACTTACAAATGGCACCAGAATTATTTTAGTGAAGTTTTGTTTTTGCAACTTAATATTTAACTCGTGTGATAGGAACTGTCACATAGTTACTGCTAAGCGGTCTGTGAGACTGATAAATGAAAAGATGAATAAAAGACATAATTAACTAATAGATTTTTTTTGTTAAACATTTTAAACAGGACTGTTACAATTAAAACTCACCTACTGTCTCTGATGATAGCACTAAATTTCCAAATAAAACAAAAATTCCGTAATGCGTATAGTTAACTGAAAGCTACAGGTTTACTAAACTATAAAAAATTAAAAAAAAAAACAGCGGTCTCAGAGCGGTTAAAGTTACAAGTTTTTCATTTCTGGAAAAGCCATTTGTAAATTTCGGTGTGAATTAATCATTTCATCATTTTATGAAAATATTTTTTCTGTGCTGGAAAGGATTAATGCTATTAATTTCTGATCTACAGTCACAGCAAAAAAAATCTTGACATTTGCGATTTTGACGTTTTGTTATATATCTAAAAATATACATAAGGAATAACTCCGAAACTCTAGATGTATGAACAAAATAGTACATATAATAGGTCATGTACTTTCGAGAAGATTTTTTCCCAAAATCCAATAGGGGACCTTCAATAAATTGAAAAAGAACGAATGTCTTTTGAATAACCCTATCAAAACTAATGTAGCAAAATCGTTCAAACAACAGATTATAATCAAGTGGCTTACGGTAATAAACTGTGTTCATTTTTATGCGGATAGCATATATACTCGTCGAGAAATTTAGGTTTTTATAAAAACGGTCCAAAATTTTGCCAAGCTTTTTGCTTATAATTTGCAGAGTTCTTAATAAAAAACAATGTTCTTTTCAGAAAATATGAGAAATAACATTGTACATAATACCCTGTAATCAAAATTAAAAAATATTAATAATTGTATGAAAAATGAGCAAGTTTACTAAATAATTTTCATTGCGCACGCGTCAATGATATCAAAATTTCATTTGCATATTGCATTAGCTAAATATATAGAGCAACTTTTGTTAAAGTTTCAAAATCATAGCTTAAAAATTCTGAAAGTTATCGTCGATAGAAAAAAGTCAAAATCCGTTATACCCAAATTGAAGCAAAAAGATGAGAAGCTGTATCCAAATATAGTAGTACGTGCAATACTGTGTAGACACTAATCTATGGAAAATGGATACAGCCCCACAATTTTTTGTTTCATTCTGGCAATATCCGATTTTGATCTTATTCTTTAGACAATAATTTTCAGAATTTTCAAGCTATGATTTTGAAACTTTTACAAAAGTTGCTCTATACATTTAGCTAATACAATATACAAATGAAATTTTTTTTATAGAGTTGACGCATGCGCAGTGAAAATGTACTCAGTAAACTTCCTCATTTTTCATACAATTATTAATATTTTTTAATTTTGATTACAGAGTATTATGTACAATGTTGTTTCTCATATTTTCTGAAAAGAACATTGTTTTTTATTAAGAACTCTTCAAATTATAAGCAAAAAGCTTGGCAAAATTTGGGACCGTTTTTATAAAAATCTAAATGTCTCGACGAATATATATGCTATCCGCATAAAAATGTACACAGTTTATTACTTTAAGCCACTTTATCATAATCTGCTGTTTGAATGATTTTGCTACATTAGTTTTGACAGGGTTATTCAAAAGATATTTGTTCTTTTTAAATTTGTTGCGGTCTCCTATAGTATTTTGGAAAAAAATCTTCTCGAAAATGTGTGAGCTGTACTATTTTGTTTATACATCTGGAGTTTCAGAGTCATTCCTCTTGTATGTTTCTAGATATTTAACAAAACATCTAAAATAGCAAATGTCTTTCTTTTTTTTTTTTTTTTTTTTTTTTTTTTCGGTGACTGTAGGTATTAAGGTTTCTGCCCCTTTCACGAACAAAACTTTTGAAAAAGTTTTCGATCTGAAAAATTCCATTCTAAACTTACTATGATTTTGTTGCTTCTTTAAAGGATTTTTACACCAAGTTTCTTAATCGTAGGAAACTTATGGCTATCACCATGAGTTGCATCAGATTTGCATCATGTAAGACGCTTATGATGCATAAATCTACCACTACCAATGGCTTGATTACTACATGGAAATGTTTACCAATATTTCCTAATACATTTTTTTCTCTTCTTTGTGAGAGAAGTTCCGAAAAAAAAGACAATTACTATTTAAAAAAAGGATGAAATTTAAAATCAATGGTAATAAAGCTATAGTATGCTTTATCATTACTACATTTATTTAACAGTGTTGCTTGTTTTCAGTCATGTGAATTATGGTGCCTTTCACGTCGCACACTTTGCATACTGGGTCGGAGTGCACCTGCACATATTATGTCTTATGACAAAAATAAATATTTAATCTGATTAAAAGTTTAAATTTTAAAATACTAATTTTTATAAAATAAAAAATATTTGATAAAAAAAGATATTGCAGCAGCAAACGTTCAAATACCTAACGTTATGTTTTATTCCCTTGATTTACTACTACTTAGCATTTATTTATTTATTTATTTATTTTAGAATTGTTCTTAACGAAAGGAAAAGTTCCACTTTCTGTTAGCATACAAAAAGATTTTAGAAATAGCTCTTTTCCATCCTTAAAAAGAGATTTTCCTGATTTTAATAGCCTCGGATTTGTTAGTTTTCTCCATTCCACATCAGTGGATAAATTGTGGTTCCTTTATACCACAGGCAAGATTTATCTAAAGTCGATTTTTAAAGTAATAGTTAGAAGTAGAAATTTATTGGTAACAACAAATTATATATCTATATATAGAAAGTTTAAAGCAAGATAATACGAGATCATTTTGTAAGTATTCGCGTAAATTTAAAAGTTACAGGACTACTGATTTATTATTTTGATAAAACTTTATTACATTTCTACGCTATTGAAATGTCAACATTTTACTCACAATGCATTTTGGCTTTACTTTTCCATTTATCAAAAAAAGAAGAAATACAATTAATTTTCAAAAATTTAGTATAACCAGTGTTAAGATTTTTTTTCAGAGAAGTTTAATAAATCTCGTAAACAGAAATTTTATCTCTATTATAAGAGCAGTTCAAATGAGCCAGACCAACATGCAAATTAATAGTTTGATCCCTTATTTACGACATATATGCGTAGCAGACAAGCATTTCTCATTTTGAAAAAAAAAAAAAAAAAAAAAAAAAAGGAGTCTAAGGAAGAAAGTAGTTTATTATTCTCATACGTTGAATTGAAGATAATTGCTTGAGTTAATTTATGCTCCAAAAGATTAACAGCGGGGTTTAATAAGAGTTTTAACAGCTAAAGCTGTTTTCTAGAAGTTAGTCATCGTGTACGATGAACATTACATTTCATTGACCCTTGTGAATCATTTGAGAAAACGGTTCAAAGTGAAAGTTGCAAAAACTTTCAAAAACCTGGATAAAGCTACCGCGCAATTACTCCCAACAAATTGTGCAAGTTGATGAGGAGATCAGTCAAGAACAAGGGATAAACATAAATGAATTAGTAGAGCGAGGAAAAATCGGTCACTTTTTCGGTCAATTTAAAAACAACTCAAGTGAACCAGATTTGTGTTGGACGATGACGTGAAGGAGTCAGTAGAAGACACTTTAAAGCAGCAAATTAAGAAATTTTATGAAAAGGGAATTGCAAGATTCGTTAGGCAGTGGGACAAAAGTTTAAATGCTCATGGAGAACATTTTTAGATAAAGTACTTCGTTTGTCATATTTATATTTACTCGTGTTCATTTGACTCGTCCTCATAGCAATAAAGCTTCTTCATAATAAGTTTCGGTTAACTTTATCTGTAAATTCTGTAACATGACTGTGCAAATTTGTGCAATTATATTACAAAATGATTTTAGCTTTAAGCTTAAATCCTTCCCATTGCATAGTTAAAAATCTTCAAAAAATTGTCTAGTCATTTAATCAATTTTCTTGCAAAGTGTTACATAACTGGAAATTATCTACATTAACAAGAATGAGAATCCTTAAAATTTCGGGCTAGTAATCGTTATTCTATAAAAACGATTAAATGGCTAAATAATTTGATGCATTTTTTAAACAGCAATCACTAAACGTTTTACAACAAATTGTCCAGTCATTCAGCCGTTTTTTGAAATAAAAGTTACTTAACAGTAATTTTAATAAATACTGATCAAAAAGCATGTTTTGTAATATAGTCCAGTAACCTATATCATTATACAAAAATGGTTAAATGACCTCATAAGTTTAATGGAAATTTTAACATTGCACATAACGAATGTGCTATGAAAAAAATATATACAATATTTAGAGAAATCAAAAGCGTTTTTCAGCTGCTTTGAAAATGATTACTTTTTATCACACTTGATTTTTTTTTCATTGCTCAAAACCCCTTAAAAAATATGATACAAGCTGACACTACAGATTTTTTTTTTTCATGAGAGAACTATCTCAAAAATTTCAATAAAAATACAAAATTAAAAGTTCATAAATATTTTTGGCAACAGCAGAAATATAAACCTATTATTCTATTAAAAATTTTTTTTTAATGTAAGGGGAACAATGTTAAAAATCTGGTCATTTTATCGCTTATATAGATAATGGTTAAACTTTTAAAAATTTGTAAAAAACTGTCCAGCTATTCAAACATTTTAAAGATAATGTTGTCACATTTAAAATTCAGCGACAAATTTTCTAGTCATTCAACCGTTTTGATAGATTATATATATATCGATATAAAAACTCTGCAGCAAACTGTATATCATTCAGGGATGCAAGCACTCACCAGAAATAACCGACTTATACAACTGAATTTTTAAAGTTTTTCTCGCCTTATTTAATAATCCTGAGATTTAATAAATCAAAGAATACCATTAAACTTTACTGGTTAAAATCAGGCATTTTTCGAGCAGCGCTTGAATCCCTGTATCATTCAATCGCTTATTTGTAGATATAAATTAAATTGTTAAAAATCAGCATCAAATTTCCAGTCATTCAAATGTTTTATAGATAAAATGTATGCTGCAGAAAATCTGGAGCAAATTGCCTAATCCTTCAACTTTTTTTTTATATTTGTTTAAACTATTAGAAAGATACAGCAAACTTTCCAGCAGTAAAATCATTTTAATAGATAATGGTTAAACTATTGAAAATCTGCTGCACAGTCATTCAACTGTATTTATGTAGATGATGGTTAAACTGTAAAAACTCTACTACAAACTGTTCAATCATTCAAACGATTTTATAGATAAGCTTTATATTATTAAAAATCCTTAGCAAAGTGTCATTCAACAGTTTTTAAACATATAATGGTTAAAATGTTAAAAAGCTGTGGCAAACTGTTCAGTCGTTTAAAAGTTTTTATGGATAATAATGACACAGGTAAAAATTGGCAGCAAACTGTCATTCAACCGTTTTTAAACATATAATGGTTAAAATGTTAAAAAGCTGTACCAAACTGTTCAGTCATTTAAACATTTTTATAGATAATAGTGACACAAGTAAAAGTCGGCAGCAAATTGTCATTCAACCGTTTTTAAACATATAATGGTTAAAATGTCAAAATGCTGTACCAAACTGTTCAGTCATTTAAACATTTTTATAAATAAGAGCGACACAGGTAAAAATCGGCAACAAACTGTCCTCTTGTTCAACCGTTTTGACAGATAATGGCTACATTATTGAAAAAAATGATGCAAACTGTATAGACATTCAAACCATTTTTATATAAATAATAATGATCATACTGTTAAAAATCTGCAGAAAACTGTCCAATCATTTAAATGTTTTTAGAGATAAGACTCGTACTTTTGAAAATCTGCAGCAAATTGCCCAACCATTCAAACATTTTTAGATAGAAAATGAAAGATTAAACTCTTTAAAAGCTGTTGAAAACTGTCCAGGCATTCAAACTTTTTTATAGACAACGATGACAATACTGAAAATCGGCAACAAACAGACTCGTCTTTCAACCTTTTTGATAGATAACCACTGTATTAAAGCTCGTCAACAAAATATTCAAACATATTTACAGATAACAATTAGTGAAGCTTATTAATCTCTTCGCGACGAGAGCATTTTATGAAATATTTAATCCTTTATCACCGGTTTTTAAAAGCAGAAATTTGAACCATGTCGAATCTAGATAATGCGCCAATTAAATAAGGCAAATTTTACAACAAAATTTGACCGGTGGGGATAAACAAAGATTCTTAACCCTTTTTGCGGCAGGTATACTTGTCTCTCGTCCCTAAGGGGTTATGAAGCATTCCTATTTTTCAGAAAAGAAATAAATTACGTGTATGTAGTTAATTTCTTTATCAGAGATTAATTCACTAGACACATTGTTACAATTTTTTAACAATATACAAGATTTTACCAAAAAAAAATCAAGTATTTTTTACAATGAATGTTGTTGCACTTTATTTATACAGAAAATGAATTGATTTTCTGCATAAACAAAGTGAATGAAAAATAGATATATATAGCCAAAATAGTAATTATAAATTACTTAAATCGTCTCAGTAGATTCTGTAAAACAAAAGTACGCCAATATCGTCCATTTTGCATAGTATGCCACAACAGTTATTGATCACTAAAAATGTCGCATTCACTTTTTAACTATACTGAGTTAGCTCGGCTTAATATAAATGTTGTAAAAATAATAATTTCAATTAAAAGCGTATATTTACATTATGAACAGATTTTTATTTTATTGGGTCGTTCGGAAAGTCGTGTCGGTTTGGGATTACTAATTCGTAGCAAAAAATATATCATTTGATTATTAGATATTCTTTCCGATATCTAACTTTTAGTCACTGTTGGGCAGATTTTCCGGTACGAATTGATTTTCGCAAACGGGCACGACTTTCCGAATGACCTAATATCTCAGAATTTTAATTTGTTATTAACCAAGCACATTTATATTATGCATTTTAATTTTTTATTCATTTCACCCAATAAACTAAAAAATGTTTTTTAAAGAATTATTTCTAATATAGCTACAAAATGTTTATGAATATTATTTGTATTTCTGTCCGCCCATAATTAATCATTCGAAAATATATTTTACTCACATTAACATGTAATCTTTATATGTTATTGAGATTTGCTGTAAAATATCGATATTAAAAACGAAGTATTTAGTCTACAGAAAAACACAAACGATTGTCATTACATTATGATCGATAGAGGAAATTCGTTTCTGGTTTTTTTAATTGGTGTTACAATAATTAAATCGCAGTAAGAATTGTTCGCATCACTGAAGTTGACCACAAGATGCTTTTAATGAAGAATAGAATAAGTAGCATATATAACTTGTTTACAGGGAAGCACAAAAGATTTTAATTGCATCAAGATGTAAAATTGTTCACTGTGAATTTGAATGATGCAATACTACTTCGAAAATTATGAAAATTAAATGAATCATTAAGTACGATACAACATGTTTCTTAATAGATTCTACAAATCTTAGCATTTATCCTTAGCTTACACAATCGCGCAATATAATTCAGATAAAGAAGTTATTATGATCAATAACTGCCGTAACTGTGTTTTCTATTCTTTTTAAACTTATCTATTTTTTAATATATTATTTAATTTATTATTATATTACTTGTATATTACTTAATTCCCAATTACGCATAGCCGAAATAAATTATAGAGATCATGCAACACATAAGAAGTCAAACATCCTACAGGACATGAACAGTAAATACTAAAAATGGATTTTTCCTGAGTTTTGAGGTTTTTTTATTATTATTTCTCTTTTTCATTTCATTGTACTAAATGATGTATTTTTTTAAGTATATACTGTTAATGGTGGAAAGTGTTTCATAATCTAAGCCTTGTACATGATTTTTCGTTCGTGTTTCCTTTTTCTTTCAGAAATTTCAATTTTCATTTACAATTGTAATAGGTATTTGGCAAATTTTGGTAACATCAATTAAAAAAAATAATAGATATAACGAAATGCCAATATCTAATGTTATTGGATGACTATCATGAAATTTATATGCATTTTAAAATAAATACAAGTTATGTAAATCTCTTATACCGATAATTTAAAACTGAAAACAAATGTGCACTGTTAAAATTTTGAAACTTTTGCTGTATCGTCACTCCACTGCTTTTATAGAATATCTCTATTTTGACCAATGAGAATGCTCCATAAAACAGTGAATTAATAGTTTTCTATAAAAGCGGTGGAGTGACGATGCAGCAAATGTTTCAAACTTTTAGCAGTGCATGATGGAATATTTTTTCCCCACGGTACAAATTCACATAGTTCATTATTTGAAGAAAATGGTATTCGCA
This sequence comes from Maratus speculifer, assembly GCA_964019185.1. Lineage (NCBI taxonomy): Eukaryota > Metazoa > Arthropoda > Arachnida > Araneae > Salticidae > Maratus > Maratus speculifer. Next base: position 269,433,877 of record OZ025289.1, on the reverse strand, counting down.
AATTCTCTTACGCGAATCGCATTAAAAATATAATCATGTGAACATATGAAATTGACAGGAAAGAATAAAACTAATTTGATTTTCTCTGTAAACACTTTAGAAATAATCTAAAAGAAAGTCTTTCGTTGGAATGAAAGTAGTCTCTCTTCAATGAAATAGAATTATTTAAATATGATTGTTTTTCTATTCTGAATGTTATTAATAAAATTGGACTTACATTTATATTTTACAGAGAATCATAACAGTAAGTGGACATATTGCAATGTCATATAGATGTTATCACTTTGAAGTAAATGAAATACTTTGAGACTTTTTAGTTGGTTAATATGTCGATAATTTTTTTAAATGTATTAAGACATCACGCTCAAAATCCATAAATAATATAACATTTTCGAAAATATAAAAAAAATCTGATAATTTGATGTATATCCGATATCTTCGATGTATACCCGATGTTTTTATTCTAGTCCATTTACTGTTGATATTAAATAATTTCAAACATAATCTAAATCAGAAACTAAAGCATAATGCACTAAACATGATATTTTAATAAAATGATATTCTAAAAATGCCCTTTTTTCAATTAGAAAAAAAATGGAAGACCAACTGATTGAAAACAAAAACAGTTTGTCTTATATACTAATTAGAAAACTATCTATAGGATTCATTATCAAATATCAAGAAAACTTTTTTTACAAAGCTAAATATAAAAAAAAACGTTTATTAATTTATTTAAACATACTCTCATAAAACCGCAGCCACAAAAAAAAAAAAAAAAAAAAAAAAAAAAAAAAAAAAAAAACTCAAGTTGAGTTTAAATTCACTCATCTCGCGATTTGAAAGGCAGCTTCTCAAAAAGAGTTGAAACAACTCGAGTACTGAGTTGTTTGTAAACAATTTAAATCAAAATGAGTAGTTTATAAAAGCAATTTAAATCAAGACGAGTAAAATGTTTAATAAACAACCCATTCAAGATCCAATAAATTAAAGCTCTTTTCTGAGAAGCCAATTCCATACTTTCGTTTTAAGAGTGTATATGCTTGCTTTCATTTTTATTTCCTACCATGCTATGCACCTTAAACTTTATTAACAAAACCAGAAATGATATTCATTCGTAATGATGCTGTAAATAACGATTTATCTAAATCAAACAGTTTATCATTTAATAATTGTTCTGAATCAATTATGTTTCACTTGATTAATATACAGTCGAGTCTCTATATAATGAAATCTACAGTTCCAGTAAAAAATTCGTTATATAGAGAAATTCGAGGTCTATAGAATGATGTTAAAAACCGTATTTAATATGTTAAATTTGAACAAATATTATTTTTGATCTTTTGAATTAAGAATTTGAAATGTTTAAAAGTAAATATTAACCTAACATTTTATTTCTTAATTATTTAAGCCGTTTCAACAAAGAGAACAGGCATTTATTTGAAATCTTAATGAAAATCAAATAAGGAAGACTTGCATTAATTTCAGACGAAGAAATCTGTAATTTTATGTTGCTTTAAAGTTGTTACGCTCTCAAAAACATGCTCAAATTTTAGCAAGGAATGAAAAATTGCAGTTAACATTTTCCTTCATATGAAGGCCTCTCTTATGTGACTCTCATTGATTCCTCTCTTACATGTGTATCAATCTAATTGACACTGTTTTAAGAAGGATGTGGAAAGATGTGTGGGAGGTGGGATGACTTCGTTGGATCTAAAAAACAAGGAGAGAAGTAAAAAAAAAAACTCAGCACTGACGATAAATCAAAAATAAGTGATAGAAAATTGATTCCATATGATTTCAAAGCTTTTTAAATCTGAATAAATTAAGACCAATTTATGAAAAAAATCGTTATATGGAGATAGATATTTCGCTATATAGAGACTGTTTTTAATGTAATCAGGTGAAAAGAGGACAATTCATACTAAAATTTCGTTATATAGAGAAATTCGATGTATGGAGTTTTGTTATAGGGAGACTCGACTGTATTTATATTTAAAAATAAAAGTTTCAAACATAAAGCTTAGAAAAAGAATTTGCAGTCTTGTTTGGCTAAAAAAGCCACGGTTAGGGGCACAAATTTTTTATCTTTGGAATTATACAATCAATAACAGTTGAAAATTTTATTTACACTTACTTCGGATTTTTTAAAAATATAAAAAATATCTTGCACAGTGGTATTTTAAAGTAGACAAGTGTATAAAAAGATAGAAAATAAGAAACACCGCAATATTTTGAAAATAAATATAAAAAAAAAGTCCAACATAATAATATTTTGAAAATAAATATTGGATATATATATAGTAATATACAGCTCATATTCAAAATATTAGAATAATTACCTTTTTTTTAGAAATTGAAAATATCGTTTGGTAATTTAATGTCTTTTAATGAAAATATGCAAACGATATTTTTATTAAGAACTTATTGTTGATTAAACTTACTTGTTATCTTAAATTTAATATCATTTTTGAAAAGATTAATTGCAAAAAAAATTATTTTGAAAAGTCAAAATATTAGAATATTTCACATTGATTCTCCTTTAATTATTACCAATTCTTAACTGGTGGCATCATTGATTAAATTCAGACTATTTTATTTAAAATCAGTATTCTTTTTTGCAGTTTGTTTCTTTTTCGTCTTAAAATGGGTGGTGTGAATGATATTCCTGAATCTACTAAACTTCGTATGGTTGATTTGTATCGGCACGGTAAAAATCAATGTTTTATAGCGAATTATTTACATTGTTCGCAATCGAGCGTTAGTAAAATACTAACACAATATTCAAAAATTGAAAAATTTCAAAATAATCGCCGAAATGGTGGCCGAAAACCAAAAAAATCTGCTAGAGATGACAGGAAACTGAAGCGTATAGTTAAGAAAAACCGTTTTAAAGTGTGCGATTCTTGCACCGAAAATGGAAAGAAGAAGGAGTTTAAGTTTCTACATCGACAACATTAAGACGTCTCCATAAATTTAAATTTGAATCTCGTGTACCGAAAACAAAACCTCTCATGACTGCAAGACAAAAGCGTATAAGATTGAATTGGTGTAAATCAAGACGTTTATAGAGCAATGAAGATTGGAAAAATATATTATTTAGTGATGAAAGTATGTTTTGTGTTTCATATGGTAATCAAGGTATTCGAGTTTGGAGAATGAAGCAAGAAGCATTTGATAAAGAATGCCTTAAATGTTCCGTAAAATTTGCTGCTAGTGTCATGGTTTGGGGTTGTATGAGTGCAGAATTACCTGGAAAGTTATGCATCGTCTACGAAAAGGTTAACTCTCTGATATATCAAGAAATTTTAGAATATTATATGATTCCATCATCAGAAGATTTATTTGAAGATGATTTCATCTTTCAACAAGATTTAGCGTCCCCGCATACCTCGGTGTCAACTAAGAATTGGTTCCGCCAACGCAACATTTAGGTACTTCCTTGGCCACCAAATTCACCAGATCTTAATCCCATCGAAAACTTATGGTGTATAATGAAGAAAAAACTTCAAGAAAATCCTCCTTCAAGTAAAACTGAGTTAGTGGCACGTATAAAGTCTATTTGGGCTAATATTGATAGAAATGTTTGTAAGCACCTTGTATATAGTATGCAAGATCGATTGTACGCTGTTATGAAAGCTAAAGGGGATGCTACAAAATATTAACTACCATTTACTTGATATTCATAAGGTAATATTGTTGCGTAAAATAAAATATTCTAATATTTTGAACCAATCTAAATTTTATTCTAATATTCTGGTGTGTTTAAGGAAGCTGTATACCTAATTTATTGTGCTGTATTTTATATTTTATAAATGTTAAAATCTTATCTAAACATTCCAGATTTAATTTATAAGAAATTTAATTGCATTTACTTAGTATAAAAAATAAATTAATGACAAATAATTTTTTCTTATTACTTTTTCTCAATTATTCTAATATTTTGAATATGAGCTGTATACAATAACATCAATGAAGACCGGTCACTTGCTATTTTAGACATTTTTTTAATATCTAAAAAAAATACATAAGGTATTATCCTAAATACCACGTGTGTAAACAGCATACAAAGTGCCGTATATTTCCTCCAAGATTTTTCCCCCAAAACTTCATGGGAATAAAACCTTCATACATTACATACCTTAAGAAATTGAGCAATAACTATTTTTTTAATTGCTCTGTAAAAACTAATATTGCAAAATCATTGAAATTATAGCACGTGATTAAGAAAATTTTCATAATAAATTGCATACATTTGTTTGAGGATAGCACATATGCTCGTAGAGAAATTAAGGTTTTTATAAAAACAATCTCAATTTTTTACAAAATAATTTTCAGATTTTTTTAATATGAAAGAATGTTGTTTTAAGGAAACATGACAAACACTATTGCACGCAATACCCTTTGTAAGCATTATGCATATATATTGAATGAAAAATGAACAGATAAACTGATTAACATTGCACTCCGCATGTGAGAATGCAATCAAAATATATGTGCACAATTTATTAGTTAATGTATAGAGCAACTTTTTTAAAAGTCTCAAAAACATAGTTTGAAAATACAAAAAGTGTTCATCAATAGAATAAGCTCTAAATCAGTTGCTCCCAAAAGAAGCAAAAAGATGATGGACTGTACTCAAACATAGTATACAAACTATTGCACGTACACAGTATTGCACTTACAACTATATTTGGATACAGTCTGTCACAGCCTTGCTTGCGAGAACAACGTATTTCGAATGTTCTATCATAGCGATTACTTTCATAATTTTCAAACTATACTTTTGATATTTTTACAAAAGTTGCTCTATACATACAGCTAATAAATCTTAAAAATTATATTCTGATTGCATTTTTGCATGCGAAGTGAAACATTATTTAATGAATTTGCTCATTTTTTATTCGATATTTAGGGTTTTTTAATTCTGATTGTATGTCATTGTGTATAATATCGTTTGTTATGTTTCCTAAAATGAACATTCTTTTGCAGTAAGACCTATGCAAATCATGAGGAAAAAACTTGTACTTTCGCATTATTTAAAAAAATCTACCACGAACATACGTGTCATTTTTAGAAAAATTAATATTTTTATAAAAAATATTATAATCTATATTATTATTTATTAATATTATTATTTTTATAAAATATAAAAATTTTTTGAATGTGCACTGTGATCTAAAAGTTTTATAATTGAAATGCAATCCATACCAGAGTCACTTTTACATATACTTTATCAGTTTATATGGTACTTGAAATTTAATCGACTTATTATTTACTTAATTAAAATATTTTATCAGATAATTTCTAAAATTACTACTATAATCATGGCTGAAAAATTAAAACTAAGTTTTATTCTAATATATACTAAATACCGGAGGAACAACTTAAATATGCATTGATTTTTAAGCCTGATAAAAAAAAAACACTCAAGTGAAAAACAAGAGATTTTATTTCTGATAGCTTTTTAAGTCTTTTTTTTTTTAATTTGAAGATTTGTTGCCAATAGTCATAGTTATGTAAAAGTAATAATCATTGCGAAAACTTTGTAAATCTACTTACAAGTTTAATTTATAAGAAAAACACAATTTCTTTGTCTGGAAACTCTTTTATAAAATATATAATACTTGTTTTAATGTAAAAACTTAAAAAGATAAATGAAGGAGGTTTTCAACTAAATTTCTAAAATTTTAAGAAAGAATTTTAATGATGTTCTTTAGAAACAAAAGTAATCACAACTCTTGTTAAGAAAAAATTCAGTAAAATGATTTTTTTTTTTTTTTTTTTTTTTTTTTGAAGATTTATATACATAAAGAAAAGATTTAAATTTTGTATTTGTGGAATGACATAATAGAAAATAAAGCAAGAGAAACAAAATATATTTAAAAAAATTAAAATAATTCTTAATATTATTTGAATTTTCAAATGCAGGACACTTCTCATTTTTAATTCCCTTTTTACGATAAATTCTTCGAAATAAACAGCTACATGGACTGCAAAATTTAAAAATTATAAAGTTATATTTCGTTTCTTTTTTTTTTCTTACGCAATATGTAATTCTCAAATAGTTAACATTTGCTAAAATCATAAATTATGATAAAACTACATTTCATATTCAAATGTTTATCATTATTATAAGGGCCAAACCTATTTGTCCGCAACATATATGTCATTTTGCGAATTGCAACACTTTTTCCTGTAATTTCGGTTTTGCAATTTCGCTACTACAAAATTTTACACTTCTATACATCGCACATTTTAAAATTTTGCACCGTCGCATAGAAAAAAATTGTATTTTTCATTGCAATTTGTTTGAAAGCTGTATTTTAATTTCTTTTTGAGATATTATTACTTTTTATATTTTTCAGTACAAATTTTGCAATTGTGACAACAGAATCACTCCATTTTCTCTTAAAATTGAAAAATAAAATAAAATGGGCAACACTTTTCCATGCAAAATCGGTTTTGCAATTTTCGCTACTGCAAATTTTACACTTCTAAATATCGTACAATTTAAATTTTTACATAGAATTTTTCGCATAGAATAAAAAAATGTACTTTTGAATGCAATTTGTTTCAAAGATGTATCGCAATTAAATTTTGTGATATTTTTTTATATATAATTTTTAGTATCAAGTTTGTAATTGTGGCAACAGAAACACTCTATTTTCTCTTAAAAATGAAAAAGAAGAAAAAAGAAAATATGATGCGTATACTATTTTTAAAATATCGTCTGTTATAAAATCCAGTGAACTTCGGTTTTATTTCGTTTAACAATTTGAATAATTGAGTTTTATAGCATTTTGTTAATTTTAGCTTAAAATAATATTTGTTTGAGAGTTCGACTGACCAATGTAAGATGCATTTTTTACTGTAACTTATTTTGCATATTTATTATAAATCAACGAAACAATAATTTTTTAAAGACTTTCTTTCGTTGAATTTCAACGGGTTCCACCTCGTATATTTAACGGCTAAAATTTCGTCAGTCGATTACATCTAGCTCGTAATTTAATTTTTTTAAAACTTTGATTGCAAGTCTTTCATTAGATACTTACTTACAGGTTAGGAGATATCTTATACTGATTTAACAATGCTTTATTTCTTCTGAACATCTTGGCGTTTAAATTTAGATTATATAAGCCTACATAATTTCATTGCTTATTTACATATGTTCTTTTTCGCACATTATATTATCCAATAGCAGAAAATTAATAAAATCTTGTAAAAGTGATAAAGATATCATATTGTCCGCCATAACGTATGTCTGCGCAATGTGTTTATGATTCTGGTTCTTAACCCTTTACCTACCGAATTATGAATTCGAAAACATTACATTCTAAAGCATTTTGCGTAATTGATTAACCTAAATTAAAAGATTTACATAATCGTTTAATAAAATTTTTGCTGGATTTTAGAAGTAGAGAAGGCTTTAGAAGAATTAATTAAATTTGCAGGGCAATTATTGCAATTATTGTGCAATATTTATAATTCCACTCAAATCTTTCATTTTGAATTGTTTTCTTAGTATTTTGTAGAATTATAAAATGTACAAATATGATGTTCGTACAATATAAATATATAAACATTTCCAAATTGAAAAATCCCAATCCCCCTCCCTCAACGCCAACAAAGCTGAAAAGATATAAAGGAAAAAGAAATCATCCTTTTAAAAATACTTTTGTTTTGTGTAACCAATATGTAACCAATAATGCTTTAGGAACAAAATAAAGAAATTTATGTGTAATTCATTCTAAACAGTATTACTACTAATTGACATTTTAAAAAATGTATAATAAGTAAGTTTAATGGAACTTATAAGTACCGTCAGTAGATAAAGTGTTAAACTTATTCCTTTCTCGAACAAGACAAAAGCAATCAACTTGGAGCTAATATATTGCTCATCCGCAAGAAAAGTGACACATCTCGACGTAAAAAGTAAATTTTATAGGAGACGCAAAAGCAAATTTGCAAGATTTTGCTATAACATGAAATTATAGCACTTAGCTCTTCATGCAGCGATAAAAACGTGCATCAAAGCATAAAATCCTTAAAAACGAAGATGTTAGATGAGATTTAGAGGCTTGGATATTTTTACCTGTCCACACAATCCACACCTCTTCGGTGATCACGAAGGAACAAAAAGCATAATAAAGTGGTTTTCTTCATAACTAGATTTATGAAACTGTTTGGGTTTAATTCTGTGCATAACTTTATATACTTTTCGGTGGTACAATATTTATAATGGCACAACAACTGCTATTGCAGCGCCCCTTTCCGAAGGATTTTTTTCATATTCAGGGTGGATCAACTAACCATCGTCAAACATTTACACAAAAAATTTGGTTCAGTTCTATGCATAACTTCATACACATTCCAATGTTACAATATTGAAAATAGCACAAAAATTGCTATTACTGCTCCAAATTTCGGCGGAATATTTCAAAATGGTAGGAGGACCTGCTTGCTACAGCCAAAATATGCACAAAAAATTTTGTTCAATTCTATGCTTTTATTCATACACTTTTCGATTGTAGAATAGCGACATACGGATACACATTCAGACACACACACTCACGGACCGTCAGATATTTTCTAATAACATGTATTTCGGAATCTGACCTCTAAGACGCTTAAATACATCGAAAACCGGAAATAGAAAAAATTTCGATTACATAACTTTTTTTTTATTGAAGACAGAAAAACATAGAAATAATGTGAGTCACAGGTAAATCTGAATGAAGGAATCTCAGTTCAATGCACCATAGGCAGTGCAATTTGAAAATGACTAGAGGAAAATTGGAAGCATGTCAACATTTAAATAAAACAATTTTATTGCTCTTACAATCTTAATCTTACACATTTTTTAGCGATTACATATAAATATAATTACTTTTTAAGGCCTTGATTTATCAATTGCATTCTCGGAATGTTCATATTCTTATTCTAGGTATTTTTATTTAGCAGCATATTCAAGAATATTTCATTCTTTCTGTATCCGTGTTACTCTGCCTCCTTTACATATTTTAAATGAGTTCAATTTTTGACTTAATCTATGTTTGGCATTCAAAAAGATATTCTCATGGATATTTCACTGCTTTATATCCAGTTTTGTAATACAGAAGAAGATTTTTATTTGTGCACCATTTGCTGGAAACGTGACATAAATAACCAAATGTTCAATTCAAAAAACAGGACGGCTAAAAAAACACAATCCTTATATTTTTTACAATTTAAGTGTATTATTGTGGGGGAGGAAGCAATTTAATAAATGAAAAATGTTTATGTAGTATTCATTTTTCAGGAAAAGTTAAAGAATTTAAATGTCGAACGCATGAATAAATAAAATCAATCGTACTCTTCATAAATGCAATTGCGTCATTAAACTTAAAATATAAGTCTTACCAATTTAAATATACACACTGGTTAAAAAAAGAAAGCCGCAGAAATTAGTTTGTACAGGTATTTTGGCTACTACGTTAGGCGATAAAATACAACTTTGTATCTTTTTATATCGATTATTCTTCATCGCTGCATCATTTTATCTCAGGAAATTGAAATTTTAGATTACAGAATAAATATTATAACTATTAAAATGCATTATATAATAGAAAAATAAATTAAAAAATTTAAATCACTGAATTTCTCATAAACAGTACATATTTTCGCAATCATAATAACCACAAAAAGAGACATAATTGTTTGTCAAATCACTTTACCAGAATCCCCTGTGTAAATCATTTGCTAAACAAAATACAAAACCTCTTTTTTAAAGTTAAAAACTGCAATAATTAAAAATTATAATTAATTAATTAATAATGAATAAATAATATTTAATTTAATAATTAACAATATCAAAAATCCACATAAATGCAGTACGCAACATGTATGCCGCAGATCATTTTATCCTATCATACATGTCCCAAATAAGGTGCCTTGGGACAATAACGGTAGGTTGGGGCAAGTGCTAATATTACGCGTAATTATGAAATAATCCGGGAGATAGCACTTACGGGTTCTACAAAGAAGAGGTCTGCGTCATCTCAATCATAAGTAACCGACAAAAGTTAATTTCTTCTATTTGTAGACTTGGAAGAAGCTGGAGCAAGCACATAAGTGCCAACGCTAAACTTTACGAGGCATTTTCTACGATCTGAATACTATATTTTTATTAAGGAATACATTATTTATAGCATAAATTTGTATAGGCGTAATTAATCCGTCTAATTCTTTCCAGTGTTGGAATTACATACGAAGAGGGTTTATTTTTTATTTTATGCACGAGCCTTATTGTCATTGTTGAAAACCAACAATGTACAAAGAGAAATTTGTACGCCTTAAGTACAGCCAATTATTTCATGTCAGAAGAATATAATATCAAAAATAATAGCGGATAGGGACGGATTAATGCAACAATGTTAAAACTTAGACTGCATAGCGAAACGGGGAAAAAATCAAAAAATCCCTACCCGGTTTCGGCGAGTTGTTTTCTTTGTATTGAAGTTCGTTTCTTTTACTTTTCCCTGTGTTTTACATTGTATTGTGCATTTATATTTTATTTTTCTCATAATTTTATTACTCTTAATACTATAATGTGAGATGCTAATACTATAGCTCATTCCTATATCAGAAATACATTTTTTCTTGTATAAAAATTCGCATAATATTTATGCCTTATAAACATTTTAAAAATATTTCAAAATTTTATCGCGTATTTTTTAACAAACTTATGCTTATTTTAATAGTTTGATTCCTGCGTTAGTAACCGCAGCATTAAGCAGTTTTGTCCATTTTAGAAATTTCTTCAATGCGAGTTTCGTGGATCCAGATATGTTTCTTTGGGTTTTAGTGTCGTTAGAGACAGCAGCTTTGACGAGTTTCGTTGAGGCACAGCTAGTTGCGTGCATCCAGTAATGTTTTTTGTTGTTGTTTATATGGGCGCGCAACGTTCATAAGCGCGTTGACCGCGACAGTGACGAGTTTCATGCACTTTAGAGACTGCTGCACAGCGAGCTTCGTGCACTTTAGAGATCACTGCACAGCAAGTTCCGTACATCCAGTACATGTTCTTTTTTGTTTAATTGGGCGCGCAGCGCTCATACGTACGTTAGTGACTGCGGCATTGACGAATTTAGTGCACTTTAGAGATTGCGGCACAGCGAGTTTCATGCAGTTTAGATATCGCTGCACAGCGAGTTTCGTACATCCAGTGATTTTTTTTGTTTAAATGTGCGCGCAGCGCTCATACGTACGTTAGTGACTGCGGCATTGACGAGTTTTGTGCATGTTAGAGATTGCTGCGCAGCGAGTTTCGTGCACTTTAGAGATTGCTACACAGCGAGTTTCGTACATCCAGTAATGTTTTTTGTTTAAATGGGCGCGCAGCACTCATTCGTACGTTAATGACCGCGGCATTGAGTTTCTTGAATTTTTCTTGCACGAGTTTCTTGAATTTTAGAGCCTGCTGCACAGTTAGTTTCTTGTGCCCAATGATTTTTTTTGTTTTTATTTCGTTTTAATAGGCGCACAGCGCTCAGGAGTCATCTTTGGAACTGTTCACGTCTTTAATTGTCTGCCGAAAATTCCGCGTTGTGACTGGGGAGAATTTTTAAGTTTCTGAAAATTCAGTTCGCTCGAGCGTGCTTGTCATTAAAATCGCCAAAATCTAGTGTCTGGTTTGGTTTAGGATTATGTCATTAGTATTTGAAGAGAAATCATTATAATTATTAATATTCTAATATTAAAAAATATTATAACATGCTTTCAATGTGCATTTCTATAAAATAGCAATTAAAATCACCATTAAAAAATAAAATTGAAGAAATAATATTTTCATTATAACCTTTGCCTGAGTTTATAAATGTATAACATCACTTTAACATCAATACCAAGAAAACAACTCACCGAAACCATGTAGGGATTTTTTTATTTTTTCCCCGTTTCGCTATGCAGTCTAAGTTTTAACATTGTTGCATTAAGCTCTCCCTATCTGCTACTATCAAAAATTTACTTCGGCATCCTGACATCACAATTGATGGTAAGTAAGATATTTTTTCACCCAGAAACTTTACTCCAAAAAAAATACACTAATACACTACGTCATTTTAACTATAAATCTTGTGTTATTTTTCTAGCCAATCGAAACGGACATTATAACATTTGTCGTAGTGTGCAATCAATTTGAATAATATATTCTGATAAAACTCTGTGTCGTGCGATGAAATGTAATTTCACATAGCTAGCTTGCTGCACCTCAGCATTGTTTTGGAAGGGAAGTCCTGAGAAAGCCGCTTTCATCCAATCTCTCTCAACCCAAGCGACGAATCTAATATTCTGTAATCCTTACTGTGCGTGGTTTTGAATTGTCTGTGAAGTACATTGTACATTCATTCAAAAGCCCTAGTCTTATGAATTATACACCTCGTAGTATTTTTAGAAATAGTCGCTCACCGACATTGAGACATTTGTCGTAATCTGCAGTCAATTTGAAGAAAATACTTTGGTAAAACTCTATGTTTTGCGATGAAGGTAATTGTCATATAGCTTGCTTCACTTCAGATTTTTCTGGAAATGACGTCCTGAGAGAGCGGCTTTCATCCAATCTCTCTCCACTGACGTGACGAATCTGATCTTCTGTGATCTGTACAGTGTGTGGTTTTGCATTGTTTTTCACGTACACCGTACATTCATTCAAGAGCCCTGAGCTCATGAATTATACACCTTGTAATAATTTTAGAAATAGTCGCTACCGACATTGAGACATTTGTCGAAATCTGCAGTCAATTTGAAGAAAATACTTTGGTAAAACTCTGTCTTGCGAAGAATGGAATTGCCGCATAGCTTGCTTCACTTCAGCTTTTTCTGGAAGTTACGTGACGAGAGAGAGGCATTCGTCTAATCTCTCCTATCCGAAATGTAAAATTTGATCTTCTGTAACCTTGCTGTGTGTGGTTTTATATTGTCATCTACGAACAAAGCACTTTCATTCAAGAACCCTGGTCACTTGCATCGAATGGCGGACATGAGTTTATTAATGGAGTAGGCTATACGGCAATTCCTTGCATCGTAGGGCATCGTGGTTTACCTGCGTGTGTTTTCATCAAACGGATTGCATGCTACGATAAATGTGTCAATGCAGGTTCCAACTATGTCTAAAAATAGTATAATGTGTATTCATGATAATACGGTATATACAGGAAGTCCCTAAACTCATGGTATATACGCTAGAGGGTGATAGAGCATATCAAGACGAGTAATAGTAAATAAGAAACCAAGGGTCCCAAACGTTTTCCAATGGCGATAGCCACCATTAAAGTTTGGGGTCAAAATTTCAAATACACATAAAAAACGGAAAAATTGTTCGATTGATTTGCGGTTTTCACTAAAACTATTCTTTATGTTGGTATTTTCTTGAAGATAAATTATAAAGATAAATTTCGAAAAATGCAGATAGAGGGCGCTTTAGACTTTGAAGAAATGAAAAACTATTTTTTCCGTGATTTTTTGCATCTCATTAAATGGTTTCGTAAGCTGAGACTTAAACTTAAATTTTGAGCTCAAAATCTGAATAGTTGGGTGTGGTTAAGTAGCACAAACTTAACTGTGTTCTGAGGGTTTAAATTTCAAATGACGATAAAAAAAAAACCGGAAAAATTGGTCGATTGATTTGCGGTTTTCACTAAAACTATTCTTTATGCCGGTATTTTATTAAAAATGAATTATAAAGATAAATTTCAAAAAATGCCGATAGAAGGCGCTTTAGACTTTGGAGTAACGAACAACTATTTTTTATTAACCGGCTTCAAAAAGGAGGTTATGATTTCGACCTGTATGTATTTGTTGTTCACGCATAACTTTTGCAAATATGAACCGATTTTGATAATTATTATTTTGTTTGAAAGCGTATGAGGCCCATGTGGTCCCATTCGAATTTCATAAAAATCTGATAATTAGAACTTTTTAAAAAATAAAAACTTTAAATTTCAAATTCATTTCGAAGCAATCGACCAATTAGAAGTGTTCCTTTTGCATGCTTTTATGTTACACTTACAAAGACACACGATCTTTTCACTGTTAAAAGTTTGAAGTTTTTACTGCATCGTCACTCCACCGCTTTTATAGAATATCTCTATTTTGACCAATGAGAATTCACCATAATACAATGAAGTAATCATTTTCTATAAAAGCGATGGATAGACGATAAAGTAAAGGTTTCAAATTTTTAACAGTGTTCAAAGAGCAAAATCCTAACTGGTCGAGGGCCAGGATTCACATAAATTTTGCGCTGTTTGCGAAACGAGATTTATTAACAAGAAAATTTATTTAAAACATTGAAAAATTTGCTAAAATTCAGGCTTCTGATTCGTTAATCTGGTTTCGCTAACAGCGCAAATTCTACCTGGATTCCGGACAAGTTCTCTTATGCAAGAAACCGGAAATATAGCATCTAGGGGATATAGTGTGGAAATGGGCTATCTCAGGGCGTGTTCAGAGCAACTTACAAAAGTAACCAATGTTACCGACCGATTGTAGGGCAGTACAAAAGCAAATTGTGGCATCAATGAAAACTATTCTGTTGAATTGTAGCTGACATCACACTTCGCTTTGATTTTTATTTCGTACTTGTCTAAAATCAGTAAGTGGTCGGTAAGTAACCGGTAAGTTGTGCTGAACACGCCCTCTGTAACACTTAAAAAAGCGCTAAAATGTTCTATTCCTTAAATTTGCAACAATGCTAATGAAATTTAAAGATAGAAGCTACATCTGCAGGACATTTTCTAAAAATGCAAGAATCATTGCTAGTCTAGATAATGTATCACGAAAATGCCGCAGATGTCGCTGTGATCGACACTTTGAAATTCAGTAGCATCGTTGCACATTTTAAGGATACAAATTTTTAGCACTGCTTGCATTGTAAAAAATTTAACCCTTTTGCTGCATCGTCACTCCATCGCTTTTATAGGAAACGATTACTTCGCTCTATTATGGAGCATTCTCATTGGTCAAAACAAAGAAATTCTATAAAAGCGATGGAGTAACGATGTAGCAAAAAGGTCAAATTTTTTACAGTGTCGATAGCAGATTTTCACTCCATGTATTCCACACTCCTTCGAACAATGAAAAGTTCTCAAACAGGAAGGTTTATGATTGGTCAATCTTTTTTTGCTTAACAGCGAATAATCCTTCTGGATTCTAACCACTGTTGCATAGATGCTAGTTTTTTTTTCAAAGTACGAAATCTTAGTTGGAACAATTCTCGTATCCACCAAAGTGAAAGATCCACATCGATCCAGACATGAGAATTCGATAACGAAAAGCTGAAAATTCATCTCTAAAGAGCCTTACACGTTAAAGCAAGAGTGTCTGTGTATCAGGGTGCTTGTTATGCCGGATTCACAAAGTGATGAAAGTACATTGCTATGTGCTAGATTTACAATTGGACAAATATAAATGACGAAAATTTTCGATAAGCTTACCATTAAAGTTAAGCTAGTTAACTTCTTTCACCCATAAAACAAACTCGTTCAGGCGACTACCGCCAAGTTCTGGAACAGAAATTCTTAAATTTTCTGTACTTTGGAAAACTGCGTTTATCAAAGAACATTCTTAACTTTAAATATTGCTACTTTCATATAGACACATGTTGAATCATGGTGTGATTTTGATAATATCTTCCTTTTTAGTTTTTATGACTGAAAAGGGTATTTTAATACATACGAACATTTAGAATTACTTTGCTATGCATTGAATCATAGAACAACTTGACACGCTCTGATTGTGTACGCGTACTTGAAACCGTAAAAAATCTGACCCTTTTGCTGCATCTTTATTACCCCGCTTTTATAGAATATCTCACTTTTGATCCATGAGAATGCTCCATAATAGGCTGAAGTAATCGTTTTCTATATTAGCGGTGGAGGGACGATGCAGCAAAAGGGTCAGATTTTTAACAGTGTACCCTGTTTAAAATAGCTTGAAAAATTACCTGTTTTTAAAGAATATCTATTTTCTGATCAATGAAAACGCTCCATACACGTTTTTAGATCGCTCTCATTAGTCAGAAAATAGATAGCCTTTAAAAACAAAGGTAATTTTTCACAATAATTTTAACGTATACTGATGGACTGTCAGCTTTTCAATGACCATTTACGAAGTCTGAAGATTTCAATGTGGACCTTAAGGCACTACACTCAGAAAAAGACCCGGATGTTAGTGTAAAGACTATGGGTGTGTTCTTTTCAAATATCTCGCTCAAATTTTAATAGATTTACGTGATTTTTTTTTGCATAGGATAGCCGAGGATGATCTACAACCGGCGTAGTTTTTACTTCTTCGATTTTGCTTATGTATGTTTTATATAATGATAGTTTCAATTTCAGAACCGTTTAAACCGGTTTTGAAATTTAAAATATTTTTTTTAAATCTGAAACCAAAATTGAAAAAGTAAAAACTAGGTCGGTTGTGGAATATCCTCAGCTATCCTATGCCAAAAAAAAAAAAAAAAAAAAAAAAAAAAATCACGTAAAAATTTTAAAATTTGAGCGAGATATTTGAAAAGAACGTCCCCATAGACTTCACATTATCATCCGGGTCTTTTTCTGTGCCTAGTGTGTGACCTTAAAGTTTGCTGGGTGCGATAAATTTCCGAAATGTTAAAGCTTAAATGGACAAGTTCTCGCATCCACTAAAGCGGAAATAGACATCGATACCAATCGACATCCTTAAGTTGTTGAAAAGATGAAAATCCCTTAGTATATATTTTGCTCCGGAGGAAAAAATTATCTCTATACTGATAAAAATTTGCTGCATTTTGCTGCAACGCACTCCACCACTTGTATATAATATCTCTATTCCAACTAATGAGAAAGCTCATTTCACGGCCAAGTAACCGTTTTCTATATAAGCAGGGGAGAGCGTTGCAGCAAAATGCAGCAAATTTTTATCAGTGTACATATCAATGCAAAATAAAGTGCATAGATATGTGTAGCAAAATTATCTTTAGATTCAGATTTGGTTACCGGATTAGACACAAGAATGATTTCAGATTTTGTTCATGTAAGATTCCTCGATGTGAAGATGACGCCACATGGAGCACAGTATACGATTGATTGAAAAGATTCTGGACAAAAATGAGTCATCATGGGGGTCCTTGTGGCAGAGTAATTAAGACACCAAGCTGCTAATCTCTTGAGAGCGTAGGAGATTGTGGGTTCGAATCCCACTGGCTCCGTTGCGCACACTTTTTATGTGTAGCTCCCGGTTGTACTTTTCTTGTGTCGTAATATTTCCTTGTGTTATCTTGTCATTGTATGTCTACGAATTTGTAAAATAATATGGATTATGTATTTATGTCTGTGTAGAAATAAAGGATCATTCGGCGTACAATCGAATTCTACCAGGAAATCATCATCAAATTTTATAATAGAAAATGGTTAGCATTGCGATACATTGTTAAAAATTTAACTTTTGCTGCATCGTCATTACATTCCTTTTATGGAATATCTCATACATACACTGTAAAAAATTTTATTCTTTTGCTGCATCGTCACTCTCCCGCTTTTATAAAATATTTGTCTTTTGACCCATGAGAATGCTCCATGATAGGATGAAATAATCGTTTTCCATAAAAGCGGTGGAGTGAGTTTCAAATTTTTAGTTGGGACAAAAGCGTCCGTGAAAAAAGTATTTGGGCATCGAATGCTGTCACTCTCTTGTAGATGCAGCCAAGTACAGGTTATGATTTTCGGATTCCTCGTCGAATCATTTCCGATGCCTTTACTGCATTTATAGGAATTAGATTGTTGTTGTTTATCTATTGAATCATAGAGCGATTTTTGTTAAAATCTTTCTTTTTGCTTTTTCTGACTGAAGGGGGAGTACTTTTGACTACACTAGAAAAGCATTTTACTATTCATTGATACATGGAGTCATTTTGCTGTTTACTCATATATGGAAGCGCTTTGCCGCGCGCTTATGTGTAAGGACACTTTTCTTGAGGCATTGTCACCTTTCGATAACCACTTTCGATGTCCGTACGATTAGATGTTGACTTTAAGATTTCATGAATGCGGTAGCTTTTCGTCGTGCCAGATCTGAAGAAGTTACCACATCCAGAAAACCTAAAGATTCACAACGATACTTACCGATATTGTAAGTATCTTTTGAAAAGTTGACAATCAAACAGTGACAAGTAAAGCGAATACATCAGAACTCAGCAAAGTGCGCTCATTAGTAATGCATTGCAAAGAGCCATCATATGTCAGTACACATAATTATGTATTACGGTATAAATAACTAAAAAGTAGGAAATAAATTTAACTTTTTCAAAAAAATGTATAACCGACTCCAAAAAAAGCGCTAAAAAGAATTAAATAATTCGATAAAATTCTCTAGTGACAAATCGTTATCCAATAACCACACATTGACTATCATGTACCGGTATAAAACGGTTAAATTTAATATATAGAATTTAATATCCACAAAACATAGGTTTTCCAGAGAATATTTTTTACAAGAGATTAATTTACATATTTTTGATTTAATTTTTGAATATATACATATACATATAAAAAGTAAGGAATAACTTTTTGAAGTTGGTGCCAAACTATCTTAAGTATTGTAAGAATTGTGGATATATTATGTCTAGTACCATAAATAAAATGGGGAAATCATTATCGATTATGATTGTTTGACACCAACTTCAAAAAGTAATTCCTTACTTTTTATATGTATATGTATATATTCAAAAATTAAATCAAAAATATGTAAATTACTTTCTTGTAAAAAATATTCTCTGGAAAACCTATGTTTGGTGGATATTAAATTCTATATATTAAATTTAACCGTTTTATACCGGTACATGATAGACAATGTGTGATTATTGGATAACGATTTGTCACTAGAGAATTTTATAGAATTATTTAATTCTTTTTAGCGCTTTTTTTTTGGAGTCGGTTATACATTTATTTGAAAAAGTTAAATTTATTTCGTTATTTTTTGCAGATGATTAAATGTTTTCGTAAACTTAGATTTAAACTTAAATTTTGAGCACAAAATCTGAATAGTTCGGAGTCGTTAAGTATGTCGTTAAGTATTAATACAAACTGAACAGTGTTCAGAGAGTTCAAACTTCAAATGATTGTAAAAAATGGAAAAATTGGTCGATTCGTTTGCGGTTTAAAATAAAACTATTATTTAAGTCAGTATCTTCTTGAAAATAAATTTTAAAGATAAATTTTAAAAATTTCCGTTAGAGGGCGCCTGAAACTTCAGAGTAACCAACAACTAATTTTAACCGTTAATTTTGTATCTAATTAAATGCTTTTCAAAACTTACTAAAAGTTTCGAAATCTTAGATTTAAAATTAATTTTTGAACTCAAATTCTGAATCGTTGGGAGGGGTTAAGAAGCACCAACTGAAGTGTGTTCAAAAGTTGAAATTTACCCCCCCCCCCTCCCATCGAACACACTTCAATTTTACGCTACTTAAACACTCGCAACGATTCAGAATTTGATCTCAAAATTTGAATCTAAGCATTTGAAAGCATTTAATGACATTTAAAAAAATAACGGTTAAAAATAGTTGTACGCTACTCCAATGTCTAAGGCGCCCTCTATCGGCATTTTGTGAAATTTTCTTTATAATTTATTTTCAATAAAATACCGACATAAAGAATAGTTTTAGCGAAATCCGCAAATCAATCGACCAATTTTTCCATTTTTTATAATCATTTGAAATTTGAACCCTCTAAACACAGTTCAGTTTGTGCTACTTAACCATTCCTAACTATTTATATTTAAAGCTCAAAATTTAAGTTTAAGTCTAAGCTTACCAAACCATTTAATGAGATGCAGAAAATTACGGCAAATAATAGTTGTTCGTTAATCCAAAGTTTAAAGCGTCCTCTATAGGCATTTTTCGAAATTTATCTTTATAATTTATTTTCAAGAAAATGCTGTCATAAAGAATAACTTTAGTGAAAACCGCAAATCAATCGACCAATTTTTCCGTTTTTTGTAATCATTTGAAATTTAAACCATCTGAACAGAGTTCAGTTTGTTCTAATTAACCACTCCCAACTATGCAGATTTTCAGCTCAAAATTTAAGTCTAAGCTTACGGAACCATTTAATGAGATGCAAAAAATCACGGCAAAAATTAGTTCTTCATTACTTCAAAGTCTAAAGCGCCCTCTATCGGCATTTTTCAAAATTTATCTTTATAATTTATTTTCAAGAAAATACCAACATAAAGAATAGTTTTAGTGAAAACCGCAAATCAATCGACCAATTTTTCCGTTTTTTATGTGTATTTGAAATTTTGGACCCCAAACTTTAATGGCGGCTATCTCCTTTGGAAAACGTTTGGGACCCTTGGTTTCCTATTTCCTATTACTCGTCTTGATGCGTTCTATCACCCCCTAGTGTGTATACCATGAGTTTAGGAACACCCAGTATATATATTTTTTTATAATCAAGATCCCTGGTCACTTTCGTCGAATGGCGAACATGAGTTTATTAATGGAGTAGACTATGCGGCAATTCCTTGCATCGCAGGGCATCGAGTTTTACCTGTGTGGTTTCATCAGACTGATTGCATGCTACACAAAATGTGTCAATGCAGGTTCCAACTATGTCTAAAAATAGTAAAAGGTGTATTCATGGTACTATGGTATATTTTTTTAGAATCAAGTTTGAGTGTGGCAAAAATTACGAAACTTTGTTTCGGAATGTCCCTCATGCATTATTGTTCGTAGTTAAATTATATTTTTATACACAATGAAACATTTGTCTTTTTTTTCAGGACCGATGATCATATAGTTATTGATTTCTTAGTAAGAAATAAAAGAAATATTTTAAATAAATCATGTTTTAAAAATTGTTCTCTACTGAAAATAAATTCTGAAGCTGAAACAGAATTTAAACATTATATGTACTATTCATAATACTTTTTTAAGAAGCTGTCAGATGCAAATGCAATTTTTCTTGATAAAACATTTTAAAAGCTTCCAGTAAAAATGCGCTCAGTAAATTTACTGAAGTGGATTTATGAATCTAAGGAAAGTAAAATTTATGTAGTTTTCTTTGACTCGATTCTATAAAAAGCATTTGCAATTTAGAAAAAGCACTAATAAAAATTTTCCCGCATGTTTAATGACTCTTTCCGCAAATTAAATTTTTTCAAATGTCATTAATCACGATTTTCTTAAAATGAAATTCCAAATAAATTCTAGTTTCTATCTCCTTAACAGAACTGTCCTAATTGGGCTGTTTTCATGAAAATTAACTTAAATACGCTATTAATTAATGGTATACGATATTTTTTTCCTTTTTTCAAAAATCTAAAACTTCGTTCTTTCAAGTTCGTATGTAAAACATCTTGACCGTGCAAATTCGAGCTTTCCTTAATAATATAACAGTTGCCATATCAACAATTTAGTTCAAAAACGAAATTTTCTTCGCGTTAGAAAATGCCTTTTAGGTGCATTCTTAATTATGTAAATACGTAGCACCTATAGTCTTCACGTCGTCCAGTTCGTCCGCCCGTCCATCAAATTTTTCTATTATATTTACAACCAATGGTTAAAAAATAGTTTTAAGTGCATTTTTAAGGTGTTACAGCTTTTCAACAAAATGAAATTGATATGCATTTAATGAGATGTACTGAGATATACACTCTGGTACAATATGCACTGCAAAAAAATATTTATTATTTTTTTACAAGGCCACACGAAAAAAATTCTGTTACATAATGATGTATGGTAAAACTTTAATTTCGGCATATTTTAAATATGTTAAATTATTTCACATACAATGAAATTGATGTATGTTACGGAGGTTTACTATGAGTTACATCCTGTATCATAGAAAGTGCATAGTATTTATAGGGGCATACAAAAGATTTCGGATAGAGTAGTGCAATCTAAATAATGTATATTAGAGATGTCTGATTAGTCAGATGATTACTAAGCGCATTTTTAGTTGTGATATGAGTTTTAAACTTTAACTAAATTAATTTTTCAATATTGCGTTGTGTGTATAAATGCTGTAGATCATATACAGGTTAATACAATCCAGCATGATTTGTTTTCCACAAAACGAGAAGAAGAAACCAAGAAACACAAATTTTGAGTTTACGTAAGACACAGTCATGACTGACGTCGTTACGTCGTTGAAAGAAAAGGCACTGCGAAATGCGAGCCGCGTATGTTGCCTTCTGCCATTCCAAACAAGATGTTGCTTTCAGGGAAAGAACGTGGGGAAATCGTAAAGATTTATTACCCGAATGAACAAAATGCCGCAGAGGCATTGCGTGTATACCACCGCAACCATGGATTACAGTGAGGCCCGAGCACTGTCAAAGCTGTACGGGACTTGATTCAAAAATTTGAAGAAATTGGTTGCACATGCGATCGACCTCGGTTAGGACGACCTTACGTTTTTGTGGAAGCTGTTGCAAAAGTTCATCAAACGATAAGCACAGTTCGTCCCGCAACTTCACGCGGTTTTTCGCGTGTTCTGAATATGCTAAATTCAACTGTACGCAAGATTCTGCGCTCTGTTCGAATCATGTTTCCGTATCGATTCCAGCGTGTCCAGATTTTTGAAGCAGGAGACTATCAATTACGGCTGGATTTTACAATTCAATTTCTTATCCGGTGCAATGAAGATAGCAGTTGGCCTTTACGCATCCTGTGAACAGATGAGGCGCATTTTTAGTTAACATGTAACGTGAATTCAAACAATTGTGTGCACTGGGCAGAGATTAATCCACATGATCTGCTTATCCGCCCATTACACGAGGAAAAAGTGACCGTGTGGTGCGGTATAACGAGTACGTTCATCCTCGGCCCTTACTTTTTAAGAGGTTTTTGCCGGTAATCTGCAAACGTGTACAGTAACGAGTGATCGCTATCTGGACATGTTAACTCGTTACGTGATTCCCGCATTGCAACGGCGAAATGCTATATCTGAAGTTGTGTGGATGCAAGATGGTGCTGCTCCACATGTCGAGTCTTTTGTTAAACGTGTCTTAAGTCAACAGTTTGATGACAGAGTTATCTCCCGTCATTTCCCTTTTCCGTGGCCACCAAGGTCTCCTGATCTGACACTAATGGATTTCTGGCTGTGTGAATATTTAAAATCTAAAGTGTATCAATTTCATCCTCAAACTGCATCTGGTTTGAAAGATGCCATCAGAACTGCGATTCGAGAGATTCCTATTGCCATGGTACGTACTGTAGTTCTATCCACCATCTGCCGCATGCAAAGTCTCATCGTGTGTGAAGGAGGTCATGTGGAAAATTTGTAAAACACAATAAAATGCTTTATTTTATGCCGCTTTTCTGTCCTTATCGCTTGTCCTCACTTTTAGCCTATCTACCGCCGCCGATTTTCATGCTGCACTTGCCGTTCCAACGCAATACGAGGTTTTTCACAATGGAGATCACATTCCAATACAAAAAACTGGGTGTTGCCATTTGATTTTTTTCGAAATTTTCTCACTGTAACCGTAACTGTTTGAGAGACACTGTTTTTTCCATATCATTCTTTAGCGCATACCACAAAATATCGTTTCCCAAAATTTCATTCAGTTTCTGTGAATGGTATGATATTTAGGAGCCCAAATGTCGGGAAGTTTTTTTGTATATATCAAGTTCACTACAAGACGATAGCTATGGGATACGGTATGGATAGTACACTGCTCAAAACAATTAAAGGATATTTGAAGTTTATATAAAATAAAGATATAAACGAAATTTTTTTTTGCCGAAAATAGAAGAAGAGAATCACAAATGCAAATTTTTCTGGTTTTCAAACTATGGAGTATGCAAATTTTGAATTCGACGTCAAAAACGTCGCTTCAGCGGCAGCGAATGAAATTTGACTTTCAACTGGATAAAAGAGAATGAGGACAAGCATGATCGGCATTCAGTGATTGCTTTGTTTCGATGTGTACGATGTCTCAGCGAAGTCATTTGACAGATTCAGAAGCTTGGGGAATTGTTGGTAGGTTAGAAGAGGGCCAAACTCAAGCCGAAGTAGCGCAATCCATTGGAGTGTCACAAAGTGTCATTTCCAGGATCTGGAACCGTTTTCTGGAGAGTGGATGTGTAGGCCGAAGACCAGGGCAACATCGTAGACAGGTAACAACGCACAATGAAGATCGGTATTTGGCGTTAACAGCTCGGAGACACCGAAACATAAACTCTACTCTTCTCCAACAACACCTTCGCTCGGCTACCGGCACAGCGATTTCAACTCAGACTGCCCGAAACCGGCTCCATGCTGTAGGTCTGTATGCTCTCCGACCGATGGTATGTGTTAGATTAACATCAAGGCATCGTCGCGACCGCAAGGGAGTGGGCAACCGAGCATGTCAACTGGAGGAGAAATGAATGGAGCAATATTCTGTTTTCTGACGAGTCCCGTTTTTCTGTGCATCCGGATAATAGGCGTATTTTCATCTCGAGGGACCGTGGCAGTAGGAATAATCCTGCGTTCGTGCACAAAAGTGTCAGATTTGGCGGTGGAGGAGTGTTGGTGTATGGTGGCATCTCCATTGACGGGCGCACTGACCTCTTCATCATTCGAGATGGAGCTCTGACTGGTCGCCGATATAGGGATGAGATCCTCAGACCTATTGTAGTCTCTTACGCTGCAGCAATCGGAGATAACTTCATTTTAATGGACGATAACTGCAGGCCACATCGTGCAAACCTGGTGGAGGATTTCCTTTTCGAGGAAGGAATCGTTCAAATGGAATGGCCAGCGTGTTCTCCAGACATGAATCCAATCGAGCACGTTTGGGACGCTCTAGCAAGATGAGTTTGTGGCCGCCAATAACCCCCACAAACTCTCCAAGAACTGGAAAGAGGTCTTCTGGAAGAGTGGGGCAGAATACCCCAACTCGTCATTAATAGGCTCATTGAGTCCATGCCTCAAAGGTGTTCAACGTTGCTTGCCTTCCGTGTAAACCATACCCCCTACTGAAAATGATTCCTTTTCTTATTTTTTTCTCATATGCACAAATTGTGTTTTTTTCCTTTTGTAGACAAATGCGCAATAAAATGCATTTTTTCTGCCAAACATGTGTAATTTATTCTCATATAACCTACTATGTCTGTCGACCATGTATCAATCAACTAAAAAGTTTCCCAGATATAAAATCCACCTAAAACTGCAATATCCTTTAATTGTTTTGAGCTGTGTATTTATCGATCCATTACAAGGACAATAACAAGAAATACGTTGAATTACAGTCTACGGAGTGAAATCGTTTGTTTGGCATTTTGTTCATTTTACACTATTTCAAATGTATTTAAGTTGTTATATATATCTCCGAGGTGCTCGATAAGATTCTTACTTTTGAATATCATATGCATTCACTTTTAATATACAGGGGAATACGAAATAAATGAGTTTTATTTCTGTCTGTTAACATTAAATACCGTATTTACGCGTGTATAAGGCGCACTTTTTTTCCAAAAAAATAGGGCAAAACTCCTAGGTGCGCCTTATACACTATCTACCAAAAAGTATTTGTACACTTTCAGTTTTTGACATTTTGTCAAATATTTAAAAATATACTGGTCGGATTCTTCTGGAACTTCAGAAATATAAAGATTATGTTTCACTTTATATTTATTTACATTCATTTGTTAAGCGGGTAATTAGGGGGCCGGCAAAAAAACAAAGAATAATAGAAATATTTGGGATCGCCCTGTACATGAAAATGCACGAAACGACTTATCGCTTTAGAATACAAATATATGAATACAGTAGAATATGTACACTAATTTTTGTGAGCATAGCATGTATATTTATGGCGATAGAGCGATTTTTTTGAAAAATTCAAAAAATTCTGGTATGTTTTTTGTTTATATCATGCTGGGTTTTTGACCAAATTTAACGCAAATTTCAGAAAAATTGGCAAAATGCAGTAGAAAAAATGTAGCGCAATTGGAATATAAATATATTAAATATTTTATGAAATATGAGTAGTTTTATGGAATAATTTTTATCTGCGCATGCGCGAACGATAAAAACAATTTTTTTACATCATTTAATAGTCAATTCTATGGAGTAACTTATAAAAAAAATCCAATCAAATATCGTGAAAATTCAAAAAGATATCATTATTATAAGTAAGCTGTTTTTACATTGCTTTCTAAAAACGGCTGAATGATAAGGGATTCTCCACAAATTGACATTTTTTATTAACTGACTTTTAGGAAAAAATTAGTACTATTTAATGAATACAATATTGTTGCTAATAAGTATCTTGACACCTGTGATAAAAAAGGAAAAGGGCTTTTATTCTTTTCCATCACAGATGTCAAGATACTTATTAACAGAAATATTGTATTAGGTATTGTATACATTAAATACTAATTTTTTCCTAAAAGTCAGTCAATAAAAAATGTCAATTTGTGGAGAATCCCTTATCATTCAGCCGTTTTTAGAGAGCAATGTAAAAACAGCTTACTTATAATAATGATATCTTTTTGAATTTTCACGATATTTGATTGGATTTTTTTTATAAGTTACTCCATAGAATTGACTATTAAATGATGTAAAAGAATTGTTTTTATCGTTCGCGCATGCGCAGATAAAAATTATTTCATAAAACTACTCATATTTCATAAAATATTTAATATATTTATATTCCAATTGCGCTACATTTTTTCTACTGCATTTTGCCATTTTTTCTGAAATTTGCGTTAAATTTGGTCAAAAACCCAGCATGATATAAACAAAAAACATACCAGAATTTTTTGAATTTTTCAAAAAAATCGCTCTATCGCCATAAATATACATGCTATTCTCACAAAAATTAGTGTACATATTCTACTGTATTCATATATTTGTATTCTAAAGCGATAAGTCGTTTCGTGCATTTTCATGTACAGGGCGATCCCAAATATTTCTATTATTCTTTGTTTTTTTGCCGGCCCCCTAATTACCCGCTTAACAAATGAATGTAAATAAATATAAAGTGAAACATAATCTTTATATTTCTGAAGTTCCAGAAGAATCCGACCAGTATATTTTTAAATATTTGACAAAATGTCAAAAACTGAAAGTGTACAAATACTTTTTGGTAGATAGTGTACACGGAATAATTTTTTACTGTTGGATGCAGTCGAACTATATACATATGAAACAAGAAATTATTCAAAGAAGATATTAAAAATCGGAAAATGTTACTTATTTGACTTATTACTGCATATTTATTTCATTCCTTGCAGTTTTTTATACAGCAGTATAAAGAAGAGTTTCTTGAGGGATTTTGGTAGTTGCATATATTTGTTAGAAGGTTTAGAAGAGGTATGATCACGTATATTAGTAGCTGTTATTCCAATGGAATACTTAGAAGAGGCATGATCAGTATAGAATCAGTCCAGGTTCGGATGCTCGAAAAAAAAACCCCACGATGATTGCTAAGTTACAATTTATTTAGACATATATTACTAAGGGGGGCACACTTACAGCACTCGGAGAAAATCTCCGAACCAAAAATTAGCACGTTGACAAGACAAGCGCAGAGAGTCAAGTGACCTCGTACATAGCAACAAACTGCCACCTTTGGCATCATAGAAAATCGCCAACATACACAAGTTCGCCCATGCACAATGGATAGTATACGCCAAATACAGTTAAAATGCAGCCGGCAAGATAAGAATTCAATATGGTTTCCAAACTGGGATGGGAAAGGAAAGGTTGCCAAACGATAAAATGTTACACGTGTTGTTTTGTCTAAACACAGAGGCACACCGAAGGGACATCAGATTTTACTGCGCAGATGTTAAATTCTTTTTAGGGTTTTGTCGAGAAAGGAAAAGAAGCGTAAGCATAAATTTTAACTGTGAAACAGAGATGATGTCCATATAAGGTAATGCAGAATTGCCTCGATCGGAAATAGCAGACATCTGGAAATAGCTTTAAACGGTTGATTAATATGTGAGTGTATTTCTCACAGACAAAGTTAAGCAGCTGCCGATTTTTCGGTTAGAGAAAAACTAGGCGAGGGAAAAAAAATGGAAAGTGAATGAAGGACACATAAAACTGATTTTGAATTGAAAAGAGACAGGGGGGGAAGGAATAATTTAAGAAAATAACCAATATATAACGAAATAATCGTTATATATATCACCCGGTGCACCACAAAAAAACTTTTGCTGTCCAATGTGCATAGGCTAGCATAAAATATTATAACATAAAAACATACATAAATGCAAAAGTTTTTTTTTTTTTATATTTATATGTAGAAATTTAACGTCATGATAATGGAGACTTTTGTATTCAAAAACAGTCAGCAGTTCTAAAGTCTCTATATTTTTTTATATTTGTATTTCATGGATCCAAGGTAGTACTGTATTTTATATGTATAAGTTGAGTCGACTCAGACAGTACAAAAATATTACTGCAGCTTTGATTGTTATCATGACACAAGTAAAAATTTTGAAACATATATACAAAACATGAAACTAATACTAAATGAATGTAAAATGGCAATACACAAAAATAACATAATAGCACTATATTTTTCAAAAAAAGATTAAAAAAGAGTAATATGATGTATATTAAAATAAAAATGTTTTTGTAAAAAATGTTTCATGCCGAAGCATAGGATGACAAAAAAAAGAGGTGCTCCAAGCACGCCCATAAAACTATGCGTCACCCTGAATCTTGTGTACAACACAAGTATTATGGCATCGGCTTAGGGCCTAGCCTTAGATGAGGAGGGAATTGTGATGCTCCCCTGAAGGCACTAGTGGTCTTCTGAAGGAGCCCACGTCGAATTACAAGAAAAAAATTGAGTTGTTGTGAATTGGAATCACAATTCAAAAATTTGAATCGAAACTCCAACTCCAAAACTTTGTCTCTCAACACAATGAAGCTTGAACCCTTAGGGCCTTAATTTTGAACGGGAACAAGACTTCAAAGGGAAGAATTCAAAAAGAAAAAAACAAAAAAAAATGTATATCATCTAACAACTAATATGGGGAGACAATCCTAGAGTGAAGAGAGACGAAAAATGTGTCACAATCGAGTGGGGTGATGAACAAGTCATATATAAAAACTGTGTTTTATTTAACTACATGAATCATTTGTTTACTTTTCTAGACTACAGTACCTGTTTATCTAACTATAATATGTTTGACTTATAGTACAGGAATTGTTAAGTGGGAGGCTAGCTAGTGGAAAAAAATACTGAATTAATGACTATTGTCAAAGAAATTTTAAGTGTACTGCAAAAAGAAACAAAATAAAAAGTAACTAAAATTTAAGTGAGTATGAAGACATATCTAAGTGTTAAAGGATAACAATGATACCTAATATTGTTCCTAAGAGATCTTCAGAGCAACAGTGATGGACCAGCCATGATATTGTTAAAGATCAGTCAAAAACAACATACACACAACCATGAGCTCTTTGGTTGGATATGTGGTATCATAAACATGACTTAAAAAAAATAATAAATAGTGTTTTTACATTAGCTTCTGTTTCTTAGATTGTATGTGTGAGGTTGATAAAATGTATTAAAGTTAGTGTTGTTTATATGACTTGATGCATCAAATAAATGTCCATAACGAGGAGGTGCTAATAAAAGTCTATCAATATGTACCCGAAATGCTGTGTTATCAGGAGTATACAACCTTTTAATTGAGAATGACACAGGGGAATGTTTACAAGTGACAATATATGGACCAGTATACTTTGTTTTAAACTTGTCATTTGATTTTAGATATACAATGTCTTTTAAGAAAATGGATCTTAATTTAGCTTTCTGACCGTAATATTTATATCTTTTATCTTGAGCAGATTTAATGTTGTTATAAGCTTTGTGATATATCTTACTCAAATCATCAAGTAATTTGTGTACTTCAATATGTTTATCAAGAAAGGGTTGGTTGCACGACTGATCAAAAGTGTCAAAAATTAGAGAAAGTTCGCGTCCAAAATGAAGAAAATTAGGAGAGTACAATGTAGTTGCATGTTTGGAGCCGTTATAAAGTGACTTGTGTATAAATACAGCATTTTCGAATGAATGACCTTCTTGTAAAAGAATATTAACTGAATATTTGATTGACTTATTGATTCGCTCTGCAATCGCATTTGATTGTGGTCTCGAGGCAGAACTGTGTAATACCTTAATGCCCATTGTATCATTAAAAATGTTATATACCTGAGAAGTGTACTGGGGACCTAAGTCTGATAAGACAACCGAAGGTCTCCCAAAAGTGGTTATGTAAGAGAATAAGCATTTAACAACCTTACTCGCAGATATGTCATTAAGTGGAAAGAGTTCAATATGTCTCGAAAAATGATCAGTGATAGTTAAAACATATTTTCCATTAGCAAACGGTCCAAGGAGATCTGTACTGATAGTGTGACCAGGGTACCTGGGAGTGTATGTGGGCTGTAAAGGTGCGGGTGGAGTTTGGTGATGTTTAGTTTGAAGACATTTGATACAGGATGCAACAAAGTTTAAAGTGTCTACATACATACCCTTCCAAAAATATCTACCTGACAAGAATTCATAAGTTTTATTAAAGCCAAAGTGAGATAAATGTGAAATTGTTAAGACTTTGCTTTTAAGTGAATTTGGAACAATAATGTGATACGAAAAAGTGTTATTAAAAATATTTTCCTTCTTTAACATTAACACTTTCGAATCAGGATGAATGAAGTAGTTAGGAAATTTTTGAGAAGATCCTTTCTTTAAGATTTCTTTATAAACAACAGACAAAGTAGGGTCATTTTGTTGTTCAGTAGCAAATGTTTCATTCGAAATTTCTAATAAAGGGTCAGGATTTGTTTGTGTACCAGAAATAAGGCAGTTAACATGCATATTAGAATCAGTCGAGCTGGAGTGTGGAGTATCACATTCTACAATAGGTAAGGGTTGAGTATCATGAATCAGTTCAGGATTTGTAGCTAAAGTCTGTTGATTATTTTCAAAGTTACAGCGAGATAAGTAGTCAGCGAGTACATTCTTTTTACCTGGAATATGTTGAAATTTGTATGTGTATTCTGAGAGATCCATGAGCCAACGAGAGATAATATCAGCCGGATTTGTAGTTTTGTTGTACTTTTCTAATGGTTTACTATCTGAAAGGATTACAAATTCTCTGTTGTATAAATAATATTTGAAAGCAGTAACTGATTTATGAATCGCCATGAGTTCTAATTTAAGTGCAGGATATTTTTTTTCTGATGCTTTTAAAGATTTTGAAAAGTATGCAACAGGTAATAGTTGTTTATCATGTTCTTGTAGTAAGACGCCAGAAATGGCAATATTTGACGCATCAGTATTTAAATAGAACTTTTTGTTCCAATCAGGTAATCTAATCATGGGTGGATTAAAGAATATCTTCTGTATGGTGTCCATAATTTTTTGATGTTTACTTGTGCACTTAAATTTAGCTTTTGGAGTAGTTAAGTTTATGAGAGGCTGCACAAGTTCAGAAAAGGATGGAACCAGAGATTTGTAAAATGTAATGACGCCTATGAGTGCTTTTAATTGACGTTTTGTTGTAGGTGTTGGAAAAGATGTTATTTTTACAATGTTCGACTGAACAGGAGAAATAGTTTGATTTTCTATGTGAAATCCAAGATAATCTAAACTGGTTTTGTGAAAAGTGCATTTGTTAGGGGACAGCGTTAAATTATATTTTACTAGTATTGCAAGAATTTTATCCAACTTATCACACATTTCTTGATATGAATTGGCACCAACAATAAGATCATCTTGGTAGGTATAGACACCTTCTAACTGTAATTCATCAAGTAACGAGTCCATTAAAGCTTGATAAATTGAGGCGCTTGTTTTTAAGCCGAATACTAATCTCTTATACCGAAAAGAACCGAACATTGTAGTGAATGTGAGCTGATTTTGAAATTTTGCAGGCAAATCAATCTGATGATATGCCTGATGAAAGTCGAGAGAAGAGAAAAAACGATATTGTGAAAGATTTGAAATAATAGTTTGAATTTTTGGAAGTGGATAGGATGAACCTTGAATTATAGTATTAACCATTCTGAGATCTAATGCGAGTCTATATTTCTGTATACCTGTACCGTCTGGTTTCTTTTTAACAAGAAGCATGGGGCAGGCCCATTCGGAACAATGACGTTCAATGATTTTGGCATCAAGTAACTGTTTGATTTGATTTAAAACATCCTTCTGCACAGCTTGGGGAAGAGGGAAAGGGAGTGTCTTTATGGGGTAGTCATTAATGAATTTCAAATCAGGTACAATTTTATCAGTATGACCAAGTGTGTCTAATGATTTGGAAAAGGCAGGATAATAATTAAGTAATAATTTAGTTAGGTTCTTTGCTTCGTCAGATTTTAAGTGAGAAAGTTTGAAATCATTAGCCGATAACTCCTGCTTTCTTTTTTGTAAGATTTCATTAGACGCCTGAATGAAATTTACAAAGTGCAGTTCTGAGTTATTTTGCTTGTCAGACATTTCAGAAGTATAGTCGCGAATTTCCTCAATCTCAGATAATTGACCTATTTTTGTGTGTTTAGGGAGATGAATGGTTTTTTCAGAAGTGTTTTTAAGTGTTATTGAGAAGAAATGATGTATTTGTGAAGTTTTCTTTCTTTTATTGGATAATTTATTCATTTGAATAATGGCATCATTTCCTATTAATTCTTTTGTTTGTGCCAAATATTCAAATAGATAATTTCTGTTATTGTTGATGTTATTGGAAGTGTAAACAGAGCACCATATTTGTTGTTGGGGTTCTAATATAATTTTACGAGTTAAGAACACCGCTTGATTCATTACAACATCACTCAAAGAATTGCATGATTTTGATTGTTTCTCTCCAGAAGATTCTTTACTGGTTTTTAAAGGAACAGAGAAATTATTGTTGACATGGAGACACTTGTTAAAAGTATCAATGACAACATTGTATCTAGTTATGAAATCAAAACCTAAAATGCCTTCAAAACTGGAAGACTCGGGTATGTCAACAATATAAAAGTGGTGTGAAAACGCTTTTTGTTTTAGCTTAATGGATGTTCTGATGCAGGCAGAAAATGAGACATCAGAATTGACAGTTTTAATATTGACGTCAGTGGACAGTCTTTTATATTTTAAGACAGGTTTAAGTTGATTAAATAATTTTTGTGAAAGTAAAGATATACTACTACCAGAATCAGCCAACAAAGTAATATCATGGTTTGCTATAGTGGCTTTAACAAGAGGGAGGGATGGTGACATAGTGTTTACACTACAAATTATCTGAACATTATCACTTTCTGTTTGTGTACTGATGTTATTTGCTATTTTAATGGAGTCAAAAGTTTGGGAACCTACTGAATTAACTAGTCTCGAACTTGAAATTTTAGGTAAAACAGGGTCAAAAACAAAAGTTGCTGATGTAGAAGTATTAGACTGAGACACAACACCATCAGCATAAAAATTGTATCTCTGTTTCAGTTTTCCTGAAATTGGGGCGTGGAGTTTGTGTAATTGTTTTTCCTTTGAGTATTTGCTCTTTTCCACTTAAAACAAGAGAGAGCGTCATGATTGTTTCGTCCACATAACTGACAAACAACTGGTTTTTTTTGTGAAAACTTGTGTGGGGAATAACGTCTAGTGTAGTTTCGATTTTTGTAATTTTTTTTGAAGCGTGAAACACCTGCGGAATGTTTTGGTCTAGTCTGGAAATTTTTTTGCTCAGTTTCGGTTTTAGTATCAGGAGGGACAAAAGATAATGCATTTATTTTCTCAGAGATTTCTTTTAATTGCGATTCAATAAGATTTCCTGGTCTGTGTACCGAAGGTAAGGAATGTAAGATTTTCTCATTCCTTAAAATTTCATGAAGAGTTTGCGCTCTTTCAACTGCTGTTTTATAATCATTAATGCCTTCTTCCTGTAATTTTATTCTAATATTTGAAGGAAGGGCTTCTAGAAATTTCATGAGTTTGATAGTGTTGCGTGCATTTTCGTCGTTGATATCTGCATATACTGTAGCCGCAAGAACATTTAGTCTATGGGCTAAATTTTTTATCGTCTCAGAAGGCATAAGTGCTAAACTGGACAGCTCAACAGAGGCAACACATTTACTAGGGGGGGCGAAAAATGACGCAAATTCCTTTTCCAGCAAATCGAGGTCTGTTATCTTTTGCAGGTCAGGATTTTGGGCTAGAAATTTTTGTGCAGACCCAACTAACTTTCCCTTTAAGATTGCAATTGTTGTTTGTGGGTTATATTTATTAATTTCTGCACAGACGCGAATTTCATCAAAGAAAAATTTAAGTAAATCTGGATCTCCATCAAATTGAATGATATTTATCGGAATTTGTTTTGCCGCCATGATTAGTTTTTTTTTTTTGTTTGTTTACGCTCACAAGTTTTAGAGAAATTGTTACACAGACCTGACTTAAACTCTAAAGCACATTGAAAACAAGTAAATTTCCTAGCTAGTAAAAATATATAAACTAGCAAAATAAATAGATTTTAAAATATACCTCACTTTAAAGATATCTTATTTGAACCTTTTATGACAGTAAAGCAAGGAAGCACATACAAAATTAACACATTTAGAAAATAAATAAAAGCAAAATAAATACACTTTGAAACATATATCTATATATTCCTTCACTTTAAAAAGTACTTACTTTATCTGTATATAATAAAGCAAAGCAAACTATCAAGAAAACACCAAAAACTGTTAATAAGTAAGCAAAAATGAAATTAAATCTTGTTTTAACTTTTTTTTTTACACAAGGGAAAAGTTCCCTTTTTGTAACTTAAAATATTTTTTTTAGATGAAAAAGAAAAAGAAAAATCTTATTTTAACTTTGTAATTAAAGTTCAAAACTGTCTAAAAACTTATTTAAGCATCTTAGAGAATCCAAATACAAAATTTAAAAAAACGAAGGGGTGTTGGACGAAAAATATGAAACACTAGCACATAAATGTAATAACTGGTAAAAACTGCATAAAATGTCATAAAAATAATAACTAGAAATGACAACAGTTACCGTGCTTTCGCAAATTAAAAATCTTTGCAAAAACACAATAACAGGATTATAATAGTTATTGAATTAAATATGATTTAAAAACACCAAACTGCAATATCGACTATGGTGTACTGACTGTGGAAGCAGAACATAAAATAAACAAAATACTTGGGGTAACTTACAGATTGAGTTTTTTTTTTTAAATAATTAAATGATTACTAGTTTAATAAGAAAAAGCTTAGGGAACTGGGGCACGATCTACTCCCACATTCAAAATGTAGATTTTTTTGAAGTTGCATTTTCGTTGTTGTGCACTTTTTTTTCTTTTTTTTTATCACTGGAGACTAGCAGTAAACTTATCAAAGGTGGTGACATCTCATTTAGAGAATTTTTGTAATTCTCTTATTTATTTATTTATTACTTTGTGCACTGTTAACTGATATCTACGATGAATTATTTCTGATGGATTTTCTCAGAATTGAAGACAATCACTATTTTTTTTTGCACGATGAACGATTTTTCGATGCATCACACCACAGGAATACTGTTATTCACTAAATTTTCTATGAGGCTATATGAACTTTCTGTAGATTACGTTCACTAAAGACACAAAACACACTGGTATAGAAGCACACAATGAGGACATGCAGCCCTCGATGATATCTGGCTGCGATGAACACGTCAATCACGCAGACGATGGAGATGACAAAAGGGGCACCCAGCGCTCAGGTGACAATCAGCCGCAGATTTCTTTTGAAGATGGAATTTCAAGGGGAGACCCTCCGAAGCAGTTGAGATGGAGCACACAGGGGAGGAAAAAGGGGTGTCCAGCAAAGGAATTTCAGGACGAGAACAGCTCTGTACTTTTTCGGTTGACACTTAGCAGGCAAGACTAATAGCATTTTCTACCGGGGGATGCAGAGAAGAAAAAGAAGAACCGAAATGCATCACACCCACGGGAAAGTCGCAGTTGATTGTACCCCCCTCCATATATTTTTTTTTTTTTTTTTTTATGTGGGGAAAAACGAAACCGTCAGGCACCAGTTATTTATATAAAGAAGAGTTTCTTGAGGGATTTTGGTAGTTGCATATATTTGTTAGAAGGTTTAGAAGAGGTATGATCACGTATATTAGTAGCTGTTATTCCAATGGAATACTTAGAAGAGGCATGATCAGTATAGAATCAGTCCAGGTTCGGATGCTCGAAAAAAAACCCCACGATGATTGCTAAGTTACAATTTATTTAGACATATATTACTAAGGGGGGCACACTTACAGCACTCGGAGAAAATCTCCGAACCAAAAATTAGCACGTTGACAAGACAAGCGCAGAGAGTCAAGTGACCTCGTACATAGCAACAAACTGCCACCTTTGGCATCATAGAAAATCGCCAACATACACAAGTTCGCCCATGCACAATGGATAGTATACGCCAAATACAGTTAAAATGCAGCCGGCAAGATAAGAATTCAATATGGTTTCCAAGCTGGGATGGGAAAGGAAAGGTTGCCAAACGATAAAATGTTACACGTGTTGTTTTGTCTAAACACAGAGGCACACCGAAGGGACATCAGATTTTACTGCGCAGATGTTAAATTCTTTTTAGGGTTTTGTCGAGAAAGGAAAAGAAGCGTAAGCATAAATTTTAACTGTGAAACAGAGATGATGTCCATATAAGGTAATGCAGAATTGCCTCGATCGGAAATAGCAGACATCTGGAAATAGCTTTAAACGGTTGATTAATATGTGAGTGTATTTCTCACAGACAAAGTTAAGCAGCTGCCGATTTTTCGGTTAGAGAAAAACTAGGCGAGGGAAAAAAATGGAAAGTGAATGAAGGACACATAAAACTGATTTTGAATTGAAAAGAGACAGGGGGGGAAGGAATAATTTAAGAAAATAACCAATATATAACGAAATAATCGTTATAAGCAGAGCTAATGACATTATCTAAACGCTAATTAGCAATTCTTTTTACCGTCACTCATTCCTATTTCCCGTCATTCTCTTACAACCCGAAGTCTGAAAATGCATTTTCGTCTTGTTTTCTGGTTTGGTGTATTTTTTTTTTTAATTCATTTGGTCATTCTTCATTAGCGTATAAAATGTATGGTTTGCATTATATACGAGATTTTAAGAAATCGCCATTTTTACTTGTAAAGTAGGGGGTGCGCCTTATACACGCGTGCGCCCTATATACGAGTAAATACGGTACTTGAGATGCGCTTTCAGTTGTGGAAAGCCTTTTTTTTTAATTGAAAAGAATTATATAATAATATTTAGTGAGTATATATTCTATAAGTCAGATACGGGGATGCACAAAGCTTTTGAAATGCATTACCATTTATTGACGAAAACTGTTGAAGGGGAATTTCCAACTGTACTATGCGTTCCCTAAATGTAAAAAAAAAAATAGTATATTATGCATTACATGATAAATCTGTAAATCACACACAGGGATGTACAAAATTTTCACTTATTTCTTATACTTTGGATTTAATTGAGTTTTCAAACGTGTTGTTCGTTTTAAAGACTATTAATAGGCATCATTCTTCATGTTATTAAACTTTAAAGTTTTATTATAATAGTTTGAATGTGCTGAAAAATGTTTTACAATCTGATTGATGCATGAATTTACGTTATTGTTAATAATTTTAACTATACTTTCTTAAGGGTATGGAAGCTAAAGTGATAAAACTAGTTTTGTATTATAATAACAAATTATAAAAGAAATTTTTTTTCCTAAAATTCTATTAAAATCTAAAATACGAGACAAGCATTTGACAGTTTTATGAAAATAGCTGTTTTATATATTCTATTGTATATTTATCTCTGCATAGAGAAGCAATTTTGTAAGTAATTGAAACTTGCATTCCAGAGATACATTTTAAATTGATTTCTTTAGAGATATTTGCACACATCTGTGGCAACTTTTTTTCAAGTCTGATCATAAATTTAATCATTTGGTGCTTGTCAAACTTCATGTGCCCTTTATTGGAATTTTCCAATAAAAATAAAATATTTTTAACCAAATTAATATATCTGCTAAATTTTAACTATTGTTGGTGTCGCATTCTGATGCAAAAGCTTATTTATATGACTAAATTAAATTCTACTGACATTGATAAAATAAAAATGGTACAAAACCCACAATTGCTATTGAAGTTTTAAATTAATGTAAAGTTCTTTGTAATTTTGAGCGGTTTATTTTTCCATGAGAGTAAACAATCCATATGCATTACTTCATAAGTAGGTAATAAATAAGCTACATTGTGATGTCATGTTACTTAGATGTGTGACGTTGAAAGTAACATGACATCACATATTGTTTATTTCTTTTTTAAAATTAAATTTTCCATTTCAAAATTTAATTTATCCTTTCACAACTATAAATTTAATGAAAACTCCTTTTCCTCTGTAAAAAGGATATATTTATCTCTTCTCTTTTGCACTTTAAATTTCAATTGCTTTCAAATTTTCAAGTTTTCCCCTGTTCAGCCGAAACAACTAATAAAATAAATCAAAAACAAACCATTTCTTATCTTAAAATCATTATCTGTGCGAGCATACTTTCATATGATCAAAGAGTATATAAAAAAGATATTTTTAGACCATATGCTCCTGCTTTATACACTTATATTGTTCCTTCTCAGTTCAATAGACAATAAAAATGTCTTTTCGTCTGCAATTATATACTCTGTTTATATTAAAACTGGCATCCGACATCTGTGTTACTGCTTCTAAATGTATTTTTCCCATTACTCAGTGACGGTATAAGTACTTGTTCGTTGATAGGTTATAACAGCAATTACCGGTCCTGTTGGCTAGTTTTCAATTCAAAGTTTCATTGAGTACTATGTGTTTGGCTCGACACACATGCAATCAAATCTGATAGCGACTTATTCTTCTATCCTTGACCGCCCTCAGGTAAACATGAAGAGCAGTCTTATCTTTTATACCGGGGTCACCCCATGAGAGTTTAATGCTTACTTTTCATTAATAAATGCCACCATCATATTTTGGTCTCTTTTTAAAGAGTCTCTCCTACCTGAGGTTTGGTATTTGATACTGCTGATTTTATACGACTATAATAACTGTTAAACTTAAATTAACTTCCTTCTTAAAATACAAAGTATTCTTCATATACGTAGTAAAGCTGAAGCTAAAATTTAAAGGTTCAATAGTAGAGCAATTTTACAGCATAGTTAAATTTCTCAAGCTAAAAAATAAGGGAACATTATTGGATGCCATTTTGAATCATAAATTAGTAAGAAATTAATTAGTGAAAAGAAAAGCCAACCTATGTTGAAGAAAAGTCCGTTAATTAGTTATAACTCGGGGTAAAATAAAAATCAGTTTAACGATTTGTATTTTATTATTCATTGTTTAACAGGTTAATTTTTAAAAGTAAAATATAACGTGCCAATAATTATTAATCTAAAATATTATTTATTAATTAATATTCGATTATTAAAAGTAGATAAACAGTGATGAAGGAAATGGTGAAGGATAAAGTGCCAGTGAAGTCAAAGTTACCATTTGAATTTTTTCGCTTTTTAGTGCCGCGTCATGCTGAGACTGAATGATAAATTCGTCACAGATACTGATGTCTATGAATTTAATGTAAAAGGCTACATTTTTTTTAGTTATGTGCTCATTTTGTTGTTTTTTGCATTTTTGATTTGATGTAGTTAGTACTATTGTTGATCATAATTAAATGATGTCCAGAGTTATAATTATTTTCTCTTATGCTGTTTGATTAGTGCAAAATAACCAGTTTAATGATTTGTGTTTGAAAAGCTTAGTTATGTATATATTATGAAAGTTAACGAAAGAAAAAAAAATTTTTAAATTGCGTGTTACACTGTAAAACATTTGAGTAACATTACTCCATAAAATTGGCGGAAGCTTTGCTGCCACTAATTTTATAGTGTAACCGGTTTTAACCGATATAACCGGCGAAAGATTACACTAATATGTAATGTTTCAATAATAACATATGTTTAAATTACACCATTATATAAGTGGAAAATGTCACACCATAACACTGGTGGCAGCTTTGCTGCCACCAATTTCATGGAGTAACGTTACACAAATGTTTTCCAGTGTAGGGCAGTATCTTTTGGAGTTTTCGATAAATCATTTATCTGAAGACAACCCCATTGAACCAATTTTTTAAAATAAATTGAAGGACGCATAGTTTCCACAAATAGTTATTTCCGGCTTTTTCTTATGTGATGTCAGAATTAAAATGTTTGAAAAGTACTTTTATTTTTATTTATTTTCCTTACGGTGTGCGCACATACATGAACAAATGTTAACACCCCCTACTAAATCAGCAAGAAATTATTGTAGAAGACAGTTATTGGTTCTAAACGATTGTAAATAAAGCCTATTATTAAACAATGCACATAAAATTTGTTTATAGGATCATCTACAGTTTAACGAACTCTAACTTTATTTTTTCAAGAGCAATATCCAATTCTGATAACATAAATGAACTTTACACCCTGCAATTAGTCTATAAATAAATTTTCATGCAATTCGTATGATACATTTCTGAGAAATTAATTATTTTAAAACAAGCATATTTTAGGGATTGTATCCAAATTGAAATTTGGTACTCGAATGCTGACCGAGATAGCCCCCTTCTTGACCAAGGTATCTTAGGTGCCACTCAAGCAGTACATTGCAAACTGCTAAATTACAAGAATACATAAGAAGTTTCTAAATGCCTAGTCATTTCTATCGTAGATGGCCCTTTTAATATTCATTTTGCCGTTTTTTAAGCATAATTTCAAAATTGCTTGAAAGAAAAATTTTAAATTTTGGATTGCAGAATTTAATAAATCTAAATCCATCAAAAATGTAGGTTGTAATTTATAATTTTCTTTCATAATTCATATAATAAAATTATAAAAACTTCAAATTCAACGTATTTATGTTTTTGTATTTTAGCATTTTAACATATTGCTGCAACATAAAAAAAATTAACATATTAGGAGTATAGTTTTAGGAGATATAAATAAAAATATCAAAATGCAATTATAATAACTAATAAATGGAATTAGAATAACTAAATTTTCAATGTTTATAACTTAAAAACTTATCATTTAGATGACTTAAGTTTGCTGTTTAGACAAGTTTGA
This sequence comes from Maratus speculifer, assembly GCA_964019185.1. Classification (NCBI taxonomy): domain Eukaryota; kingdom Metazoa; phylum Arthropoda; class Arachnida; order Araneae; family Salticidae; genus Maratus; species Maratus speculifer. The sequence continues at coordinate 269,392,738 of OZ025289.1, read as the reverse complement.
ACTGAAAGTTTTAAATATCTTGAAAAAATTAAATTTTGCCATGAAAAAAAAAAAACTTTAAGTTCGTTTTAATAAATAGATGGCCTCTAAGCGCATTTTATATACATTATTTAAAAGGAGACTTTATTTTCAGTCGTTCCCTACCAGTAACTTTCTACTATGATATTTTGTTGAGGAGCTAGTAGTAGGTGTTTACATTTTTCTCCTACACAATGTAATATCTATAAATTGTCATCGTAGACATCTCAAAAGAATCACATGGCCCTAGAATACGGAAGTTATACCCCTACAAGTTTATCAACATAGCATTATAATCGACAAAAATTTTGTGATCTTGATGAAGGAGAGCATATGGCTGCGTGTAGAACTTTTCCGAGATTATATAAGAAAAGTTGTACATTTATTCCTCCAACTTCTATTCTACCTAATCTAGAGGGTTGATTTCACTTAAAATCAACTGAAAAAAAATCAGAAGACAAACGCATAGAAGACAGGAGTTATGAAACTAAAATATACTACGAAGATATGTTAACCTAATCGTATACTGCCAATTTAACACACAATTAGATGGTACCCGTCAAGATTTGACGATTTAACATGTTAAAAAATTAATCAGAAAAATAAAGTTTTGAAAACTTGATTTATTTGAATGTTATCTGTGTGATTCCAACAGATTCAAACCGTTTCATGGTTCTGTCAGTATAACCTACTCAAACAATCATGTGAAAGAATTTAGGCAGAATTTTAAGTTTAATAGCGCTTTTTTTTTAGCAGAAGGATAACTAAAATTAATTGAACTGATATTTATTTTGGTGAATTTTCTCAATGTTTTAAAAAATAACAATGTTTAGTATTTTCTAATTTTTAAAATTATATTGAAAAGTTTTTATTAATTTTATTTTTATCAGTCTCATTTTAAATTCCGAAACTTAAAATTCCATGCTACCAAGTAACTATTTATAATATATTTGAATTATTTGAATTTTTCATAACATTTCATACATTATTTAATTATTAAACCATAAGTATCACAAAGTAGTTAAATTTTAAGTCTTACATGACTATTAGTTTTTTCCCAGAAAATAATGAATATTTTTCCTTATATGCACACAAACATATATCTTACTTACACTGCTCATACGAAATATAACAAAAATTGTAGATTAGTTTACTATATTTAAAAGATAATAAAATGAAAAATACTTTAGCTCAAATATTTTAAGTTAAAATTGTTAAACTATTTCTAAAATATTTTAGCATATTTCATAATTTTAAAGATTCAAATATTACTTCATAACGGCACTCGGGTATTTAGTTAAAAATCATTTAGTATATGGTCTAATTGATGAATAACATTTATTTATTTATATAATTTACGTATATTTCAGTTTACAGATGGATGACTTTTCCTAAGCTTCACCGCACATGACAGAAAAGTGGAAAATTACTGCTGCTACCTACCGACAAAATAATGTCTAAATATTTACATTTTTTAGAAAATTAGAATACATTTTTTTTAATATTGCAAAATGTTAAATTAAATTTTACGATATTTTTACAGTTTTTATTTGTGTATGTTGTATTTATTGTTGTTCATTATTTTGTAAGAATATAGTTTATAAAGATTTTCAATGATTTTATTCATACAAATGTATCTTTAAAGCCCTGAATTGGAAATTGCTGTTTATTTCTAATAATTACTATGTTTTAATTACTTGAAATATTAAAAAAATAAAATTGTTACTTAAAAAATCATTGTTAAATGTTAAATTTTATTTAAGTATAAAGCATCAAAATAATAATAATAACAAAAGAATAAAAATCATACAACTTCCCCTCGTAGTAAAATGTATCATTATTGAAAACAAATTTTTTGTTGAGCGTTAGTCCTTAGTCTTCTACAAAAGCTCAGAGCTATAAATCCGTGCCTTAAACCACTGAGCTAACCAGACTTGCTTCGACTTTCCTCTAACTGGAAGGGCTAATAAGTTCAACTTCACGCATGCTCAAAGACCTGAGTTTGAGTTAATCTTAAAAAAGTAGCCTGTTGTTTTAATATATATGATACCTTATCCTACAATTTAAAAAAAACCTACTTAACCAATAAACAACAAATTAAGAGAACATTTTTTATAAATATTTTATACGCAAAGACGTTATTTTATAGCAATATATATAACTTTACAGACATAAGTTACCCTGTTGGTCTCAAAAGAGGTTATTCAACTTTAAAATGTAAAACGTCTCTCAGGGGAACAAATGTATACTTGAAATAAAAGGGCATACACAAAATATTACTCAAAAATTTAAATTACAATAATTGCCCCCCTAATGCAAAAAAAAAAAAAAAAATAAATAAATAAATAAATAAATAAAAAATAAAAAATAAAAATAAATGGCAAACGTTGTTTTCTCATTTTAATATCTACAGTGAAGTCACAGTAAAATCTGAATCGTTTAGTGCATTTTAAAAAAGTGATCAAACAAAGGTTTGGACAGCTGAATATCATATTTTAATAATTTTTTTTAATTATTCCTGATTGAGTTTATTAGCTGCTTTATGAATATGTGTCATACTTCATTTTTATACTTATTACAGTTAAAGTTAATCAATTATTGAAATTTAACATTCAGGGTTAATCTCTGAATCATCTTCTGCAGGCACCATAGGTAGATTTTAATATTCAGACGCCACACATGTCAATTATCAGGAAAACTATACATTGAATTTATAGCTACGATTTAAATCAGTGTACAGTTTTTCATTTAATTTTAAATATATGTAGTTATAAATTCTAAAAATGTCTTATAAATTAAATTAATCACTTTCAAAAATAATTGAATAAGATATAACTGTTCTTCCACTATCATTATATTTCACTTAACTAGGTTGGTAACTAGTGCACAATTCGTTATCATGTCTTCTAAATAAATACCAAAATATATCTTAATACATATTTTTTATTGATTGATATGATATTCTTGTCTAGACTATTCTGTATACTGCTTTAGCAAATATCCAGCGAGTAACTTCTGTTTACTCTAGAGGTAGGAAGAAGCGAAATAAATTTATTTTTAGCTTGCGGTAAATACGTTCAATCATGATATTTTATGGATAAAGAAATAACTTTTTCATGTGGTGGAGATCATAAGTAATTACATGAAACCTCTATCTGAATACTTTTATGTATGAAATATGAAATTATAAATACTAATATCTAAGAGTAAAGAAAAACGTGAAGAAATAAAATAAGAAAACAATACTGCATTTACATGCGTACCATATAATGCTACAAACTTTGATTGCTTACTAATTGCAAGATCGTCAGTAACTATAATTTCTAACTCAAATGAAGCGTCTGGGTATTTCCATGAGAACTTGTCGTGTAAGTCACATTTTTAGTAAATGCTAAATTGTTGGACACCGTTATTTGCAAAAGGTTTGCATGGTCTTATTCAATTAATGGAATATCTCTGATAAAGTAAATCACACATTTACTATCTAAAATACTGGTATCAAAAATCGTAGTATGTGACTTACACGACATGTGCTCATGGAATTACCCGTATATTAAACTTAGCACCACTCGCAACACAATAGATGTATAAGTAAACGAAAATATTATAATCAAAACAATCAGCCAAGTGCTATAGAATGTGTCTCATTAAAATTCTAATTCACAGCAAAGCTCAATGATTTTAATACAATTTTTAAAAAAGATCTCACATTTTTGATCAGCTCAATATCATATGTTGATAAAACTTTTAAAATATTTTTAAATTATTGCTAAATTCGTTTAATAGCTGCCTAATTATTATGTGTCGTACTTTATTTTTACATTTATTACAGATAAAATGAATCAATTATTGAAATTTAACATTCAAAGTTTATTTCTGAAACATCTTCTACAGACATTATAAGTTGATTTTAATATTAAGATATAACAGAACTAAGTTTTGAATCAGCATAAAATTTTTTGTTTAATTTTAAACATCTATCTTTAAAATTCTGAAAAAGTATCGCAAAAAAAATAATCTCTTTCGGAAATAAAATAATAAGATATAGCTTTCCTTTCATTATTATTATGTTTCACTTACCTCAGCTGGTAACGAGTGCATTATTCTTTATCATGTTTTCTATATAAATGTCAAATATAATCTTAATACATATTTTTTATTGATTCTTATAATATTCTTGTCTAGACTATCCTGTCCACTGCTTTAGCAAATATCCAGAGAGTAACTTCTGTTTACTCAAAACTTCGGAGGAAGCGACATAGATGTATTTTTAGCTAGAAGTAAATTTATTCAACCATGATATTTTATGGAAAAAGAAATAACTTTTTCATTGGCTGGAGACCATAAGTAAGTACATAAAACCTAGATTTGAATATTTTTTGTATAGAGTGAGAGGGTGCCTTAAAATTATTAATACAAATGTTTAAGGTGACAGGAAATGTGAAGAAAAAAATATATAAGAATTCAGAACTACTTTTATGTGCGTGTGGCATTTAATGCTATAAAATTTGGTTGATTACTCATCGTGAAAACGTCAGTAATGATAATTTGTAACTCTAACCTTTCGCCGGGCGCTCAAATTTTCATCCCATGAGCGGGCGCACGTTGTAAATTGTACAACAGAAGAAAAACAATCATGATTGCTATTCTATTTTAGTTTTATAAAAAATTAAACTTACAAATATCATATACGTTATCTCTGACCACAATTTATGAAAATATTCCACAATACGCTTATTTTGTTATATTAAAGCAGAAGTTTAGATGTATAAAATGATACCTACTACTACAATCACAAAAAGAAATAATAATGAATAACTAAACATTAATTAAGTAATTTATGACTTACAGAATTAGTCCTATATTTCATCTATTTTAGTCGCTTCCTATATCAAGCATAAATTTTGCTTTTTTGAACGCTCTTTACAGATAAACCTTGCGCATTTCATGCACTGTTAACTGATTGTAATGACAGATGCAGCTAATTGCACAATCTAGAATACAAATATATTTCAGGAAATGGGTAAAGAGATCTAACAAACGAATACAAATAGTTATTAAAATCCACTACTGCTTAAATTTTGTTTTAAAGAACAAAGAAAGTGAATATTGTACTTTTTACGACGACGCGCCCGACATAAGGCTAATGAAGCGTTAGCACCACTCGCAACACAATAGTCGAGTAAGAAAATGAATGTTATAATCAACTTAATCAGTCAAGTACTAAAGAATACATCTCATTAAAATGCTAATTCACTGGTAAAGTTGAACATTTAAAAAAAAGATCATACATTTTAAAACGTTTGGACTGCTCAATATCATATGTTGATAACATTTTTTAACTATTTTTAAATTATTGCTAAATAAGTTTATTATCTGTCTTATCAATATGTGTTATACCTTATTTTTATTCTTATTACAATTAAAATTAATTAATTATTGTAATTTAACGTTCATGGCCAATGTCTGACACATCTTCTGCAGACACCATAAGTCGATTTTAATACTAAGATGCAACAGATGATACTTTATTTAAAAAAAAAAGAACTTAAATTTTAAATTTACAATTATATTTTAAATAAGTGTAAAATTTTTCATTTAATTTTAAGCATCTAAATCTAAAAATACTGAAAACGTCTTGCAATAAAAATTAAATTATTCACTTTCAGAAATAAATCAATAAGATATATTTTTCTTTTAATATTACATTTCACTTACTTCACATGGTAACGAACGCACGATTCGTTATCATGTCTCCTAAATAAATATCAAATATAATCTTAATACATATATTTTATTGATTTTTTATGATATTTTTGTCTAGACTATCCTGTCCACTGCTTTAGCAAATATCCAGCGAATAGCTTCTGTTTACTCAAGAGGTCGAAAAAAGCGAAAAATGTATTTTTAGCTACAGGTAAATACTATATTCAACCATGATATTTTCTGGAAAGAAAAATAACTTTTAAAGTTATGGGAAATCATAAGTAAATTTGTAAGTAATGTTTGAATCAGTGTACAGTTTTTTACTTAATTTTAACCATCTATATTTAAAATTTCTAAAAACATCTTGCAATAAAACATAAATTAATCACTTTCAGAGATAAATCAATAGAATATAGTTATTCTTTCAATATTATATTTCACTTAGCTCAGCTGGTAACGAGTGCACGATTCGTTATCATGTTCCCTATATAAATATCAAATTTAATCTTAATCCATATATTTTGTATTGATTCTTATGATATTCTTGTCCAGACCATCCTGTCTACTGGTTTAGCAGATATAATGCGAGTAGCTTCTGTTTACTCAAGAGGTCGTAAAAAGTGAAATAAACACATTTTTAGTTTCGGTAGATTTATTCAACCACGGTATGTTATAGAAAGAGAAATAAATTTTTCATGAGCTGGGAGGTCATAAGGTTTGTAAGTAAGTATGGTTTGAATCTATGTACAATTTTTCACTTAATTTTAACCATCTATATTTAAAATTCAAAAAATGTCTTGCAATAAAACATAAATTAATCACTTTCAGAGATAAATCAATAGAATATAGTTATTCTTTCAATATTATATTTCACTTAGCTCAGCTGGTAACGAGTGCACGATTCGTTATCATGTTCTCTATATAAATATCAAATGTAATCTTAATCCATATATTTTGTATTGATTCTTATGATATTCTTGTCCAGACCATCCTGTCTACTGGTTTAGTAGATATAATGCGAGTAGCTTCTGTTTACTCAAGAGGTCGTAAAAAGTGAAATAAACACATTTTTAATTTCGGTAGATTTATTCAACCATGGTATGTTATAGAAAGAGAAATAATTTTTTCATGTGCTGGAAGATCATAAGTAAATTTGTAAGTAAGTAAGTAAGCTTTGCATCAGTGCACAATTTTTTATTTAATTTTAAAGATCTATATTTCAAAATTCTAAAAATGTCTTGCAATGAAATTTAAATTAATTACTTTCAGAAATATATCAATAAAATATAGTTCTTTTTTTTTTTAAATATCATTATATTTCACTTACCTCATCTAATAACAAGTGCATGATTTGTTATCATACCTTCTTAATAAATATCATATTTAATCTTAATACATATAATAATCTTAATACATCTTAATACATTATTATTTATTGTTATGATATTCTTGTCTAGACTATCCTGTCTTCTGCTTTAGCAAATATCCAGTGAACCAACTTCTGTTTACTGAAGAGTTCGGAGGATGCGAAATAAATGTATTTTTAGCTAAAGGTAAATATATTCAACCATGATATTTTATGGAAAGAAAAATAACTTTTTCATATGCTGGGAGGTCATAAGTAAATACATGAAATATCCAATTGAATTCTTTTGTATAGAGTAAAAGGATGTCTTGATGTTATTAATACAAATGTTTAAGGGTGATGGAAAACGTGAAGAATATATATATATATATATATATATATATTAGAAAACAGTATACGACATTATGTGCATGTGACATTTATTGCTACAAACTTTGGTTACTTACTAATCGCAAGAATGTCAGTAACGATAATTTATAACTGAAATGAACTCCTAATTAGCGTAGCACAACTCTCAAAACAATATTTGTGTAAGGAAACAAAGGTTATAATCAACTTAATCAGTCAAATACTACTGAATGGGTCTCATTGAAATTCTAATCCATATATTTATTGTTAGTTTTAACAAAAATAATGAATTGTTATTTTCATCAGACCAACTTTTACTTCTATTTGTGTTAATATAATTGTTTAATAGTTTCGATTGTGTTGATAGTGCAACTAAAACAATGTGGGTTTTGTGGAATTGATTTTGTCCGGGTTTGAAAATATTATATGGAAAATGAGCTGCACAGCATATTTATAATGTTAGCTTGTTTATTCTGTGCCAGTAACACATTACATTTTATTTGCTTAAGTTATCGTTGTGAGAAATATCATCGCCACAACGCCGTTTGAAAAACCATAAATTTAGGTTATTATATTATATATACCAAATTTCTACCAAGCCCTACTTTAAAGATCTAATTTTTTAAATGGGTATAATTCATATGTTAGTTGCGTTTAAACAGAAATTTTAAAATGCCCATTTATTCATAAATTTTATACAAACATTATAGCATTGATATATTCTAGCAAACTAAAAAGATCTTTTTTAACTCGCTGAAATCAAAAGAAGGTAAATGTTTTTATTATGTACTCAAATAATGCAAAAATTAAACTGCTCATTTAAGCTCCTTATCTCTCTCCAATCATTTTTTATGGAATACTGATTTCATTTTTTATGCGTTAAGACACTTAAGAGCATGACCTTTAAGAGCACAATGACCCCTTATAAGAGTAAATGAGAGCATATATTTCATTTAATAAATACTTCGAAAGGAAACTTGTAATAATGGCGAAAAAAGGCTTATGTTGAACGTTGTGTACGACGAAAAAAGGCCAATAGTACTACATACTATTTCAAAATAGCTTTATTATTATTATTATTATTATTATTATTATTATTATTATTATTATTATTTTTGAAAAAAAGTTTTTAATTATGACGATACGAATTGTGTATTATATTTTCTGTATTAGAAGTATATATTATGATATAAATGGTTTGAAGAAAATAAAAACTTATTTATTAAAAAACTTATTTATTAAATTAAAGTACTCAGTGCAAAACATATATCTCTATATAATAATTTGCACAAAAAACCTCTCTTTAAAACAATCTATTGTCGATTTCATATAAGTTGAACCTTGTTATATAGTGTTAGTTACTAATGAGACTTCATTACATCTTGAAATTATCGCTAGTTACATGAAAATTATTAAAGCCGCGATTACTAAAGCAAATATGAGCGCTTAGTGCTCATTAAAAAAATCAATGGATACAGGAAATTTTGTTAAGCATACCTCTCAAAAATACTTACAAGGAGATGGCCCGAGGCTTGTGTCCCCGAATTGGATGAACGCTTGTGTATCGATAGAATATAGTTAGTATATAAATATATTGCAGCCATAAAGCTCAATATATAGGGAATCTTGAGAAAAATAAGCCTTAAAATTCATGGTATAGCTTATAATCGAATAAATTTCCACAATCAGCCAGCGCCTCAGTGGCCTGTTTCGTCGAGCACTGGGTTCGAGTTTTTTTTTTTTTTTTTTTTACCTGAGATAAAGAAAATTTTCGTTCCGAAAAAGAGTCCCAGCGGGATTAGATCTCAGGTAGAAAAAACTCGAATCTGCTGATGGCGGAAATTCATCCGATTATAAACTATAGCATGAACTTTAAAGCTTATTTTCTCAAGACCCCCTGGATATTGCGCTTTATGGCTATCATATGTTTATATACTAACTATGTTCTATCGTTACACAAACGTTCATCGAATTCGGTTACACAAACTTCGGACCCTCTTCTTGTTAGTCCAAGTTCATTGCAATATCTGGTGAATTTATAGTCTGTGTTCCATTAGAGTCGTTGACAGGAAACAACAGTTAAATATACAGTAAAAAATTCCAAATGGTAAAAAAGAAAAAAAAAGAAAGTTAAAAAAAAGTAGCATCAGGTATGGTCCGACTTGTACTGAGATAAGCTGTAAATAGAAAAGCACGACTAATTCCGAGATAAGAAGAAAATATTTTCTTTGTTTGGTCCAAAATGAGAAAATCACCTAAAGTGTAATTAGAAATCAGGATATACCTGAAAAAAGTCAAATGTCACAAGAATAACACCCGTTCACTGTAGGTTAATTAACCAACTTAATTTTAATCCCCAAATGCCACAACGGAACCCATATTGCGAAAAGAATATTTGTTTTTTACATTGGACGTCAAGAAAATAATTTACCTATTAAAAATTGAATTTTTTCACAATTCCTGCTGTCGATCCTTATTTTATCTTTTTAGCAAGAGAATTACTTTGAGATAAAAAGGGTTAATGTGCACTATCAGGCCAAGAGACTAAAAATTGGAAAGGGTTTGTAAAAATCTGAAAAAAAAGCTTTACAAATTCTTAAATAAAATGCATATCACAGCAATTTAAAGACATTATTACTTCTAGAAAAAAGCCAAAGCAATATGCATGACTGATTTAAAAAAATAAAGATTAAAATGGGGTAAAGGGGTGAAAAAATAGTACTTTAGAGAGAAAAAATTCATAACTTCGTAAATTCTAGAGGTATCAAATTCATTTAAATTTATTTTAAATCTTCTTATTCTTCTTTTCTTTCTTCATTAAAAACTTTATCAGCTTTTTGTTAATTTAGTCCCCCCCCCCCATTTTACGATATCAACTTTATAATTTCTCGAACCCCTACCCCGCCTTTATGATTTCGTTATCAATGTCCAAAATGCTTTTGATTTTTACAATTTTTTTCTTTTGCTTGCAGAGATATACAAATATGATTACACATATTCAACATTCAACGCATATTAAGCATATTACACATATTAAGCATTCAACAATAATAATGCTTTGTTGCACTTGTGAACACAAAGAAAGATGCAGTATAACTTTTTATCGACAAAACAGGAGGACAAAATTCTTTCTCCTTTCTTTACCGGTAAATGAAGCATCATTTCAAACATACTTCCCATCTGCTTTCTCGATCACCGGATTATATATGCGTACACATATGACAGACGAATAAGAATTTCAATAGATGAGAAATTCCATATTTTGAAAATAAATAAATTTATATTTTATTTAATGTTTTTAATAACTTTGGCTTTCATTAAAATATAACAGACTAAAAAGTTTTCAGAATATAGAAAGCAAACTACAAATAAAAATTTTAATGATATTATAAGTCAAACCCAATTCTCCTAGATCCTAGAGATATCGTATGAACTTATGTAACACACCCCCTTCTCCACCCCTAAACCGATAAATTAATATCGCACAGTCCCTTAAAAGTACGATTAACTATTATACTGAAAATGTTTTGTTAAGACCAACTTTTACCGCAAAAAAATAAAAAAAGGAGGGGTGGGGAGGGGGAGATGATGATTAAAAACATAGATAACTTTTTAAATTCACAAGTTGTCAAATATTATTATCATTTTTAAATAAGGTACTTGTACCCAATATGGACAGTGCTCTCAATATGGAAACCCCCAATATTTTTAAAAGTAACAATTTTAATAGAGAAATCGCGCTGCATGTCAGTGAAGAAAAGCAGATGAAAGGATAATTAAGCCAGGAAAGTACAAAAAAGCGCGCTGTTCGCCATTTAAAAGGAAACTTGTTGTTTCGTTGTGTTCTGATCGTAAATGCATGTAAGTTTAAATTCTTATTAGACATAGTAAAATTATTTTAAATATTCAAAAGTGGAGTGTTTTAGAAAGCTTTTAAATATATTTTCGATTGTTAGTACACATATTGCATTAAAAAAGTTTTCTTTCCTTTTTTATTACAAGATTTAATAAAACTACTCCCGAATCCCAATATGGATACCTGATGTCCACATTGGAAATACAGCAGGTGAATCTTCAGATTCACAAAAATAGAAGGCTAAGCAAAACATACTACATTATTTCATCATATTTTGTTGTAACTGAGGTGCTTTGCATCGGTCTTCGAAGAGCCACAACCAAAAATGACCGCCCGTTCCTAAGAGCACATTCTAAAGATATTTATTGTGCCCTCCCCTCCCCTGCAGTATCTTAAGATACATTTTCTTTATCCCCTTTCCTCTAAAATTCCATAGAAAACTGGTTCTTGCATACATCTTTTGTAGTAGAGCCACCTGTCCATAATAGGGACTAGTGGTTCCTTATATGGACATTTGTAAAGATTTTTTGTTTTTATCATTTAAATTAAACCGGAATAGTTACAAGATCGCTAATTTTAATAATGATAGTCAACAGTCCAGGGATCATGACCATCTATTTTTGGAGTCCTATTACGTGTACATGGGGCTGAAAAAGAATAGATTTTCCTTAGGGTGTCCATATTAGGCACAGGTACCTTATTATCTACAACTTTAAATGACCAATTCCTAAAGTAAAAACAAAAAATAATGATAATAAACTTTGAAAAAAGCATAAAATCATCTCTTACCAGAAAATGAAATTAAAAAATTGTCAAAAGCGACCAGATAAAATTGTTAAACAGGGTTTAATTCTAATCTTGGTTTTATTTTTGTTGGTGAAATTAGTACTTTACTTTAAAATCTGTCTTCACTTGTTGGCCGAGCTGAAATCATTTTATTATTATTGTCGATTTCAAGTTCGAATTATAAATTTAATTGCAAGTATCAGAAGAAAATTTGGAAACGAATGAAATACTTACATTTAAATAATAATAATTTCTATGTTATAATCAAAGTTTATATCTTTGCTGTTATCGATATTTAAAAATGCATTTTTATTTTTCATTTTTAAAAATATTACAGATACATAAATCTTATAGCTTAGATTATCAGTGCACTTTAATATACTAAAGTCGTATGCTTACGTTAAAATGACATCTTTCGAATTTTATTTTACAATATAGTTTACATTTTATCATTTATTAGATTTTAAAAGCGTATCCATCGCTATTGGGAGACTTTTAACAAGCTTTTCTACAACTAAACCATTGCCTAATTTTAAGGGATAGTCTTTATATCTTTTAAAAGATTTAGTGGATACTTTTAGAGCAGTTCTCCTTTAGGCCATTCGAGAAAGAATTCAAAACAAGCAATACCCTTTTAAAAGATGCTTTTAATTCAATAAAAAAATAAATATTCAAAACTTACATCTTAGAAAACATAAACTGATGATGAATAAATGTATATATTTCCAGATGGTAAATGATATATATATATTTTACAAAAAACTTTTACAATATTCCTTTTTATTTTATAAGACATAAAGCTGGAATAAATATTAATATTTTCGATGTAACATTTTCATGATCATAAATTCCTTTTATTTATGTTTACAAATAAGATAAAATATATGCTGCACGTGTAGATTATTAACAACTTCCTACACTATCAGAACGCAGTTACAAAACGTTATTCTTTCAAACAGTGAGAGGATATAATCCAAACACAAAATTATGAAAATAAAACACATTTAAAAATGTGCTTTTAACTTCACCAATGGATGGTAGTGTAGTATTTAAATTATTTTATGAAATAGTCTGTATAATCTATACATTTTTATATGTAATACATAGCTTATTAAAAGAGATTTTTTAGTTAAAAAAGTAATTTTTACAAAACTTTCTATATGCATATTTAACCTGGAACTAACGGATTGAAACCATCCTGGTCAAAATATAATATGATTTGAGATTCAGTTGCGAAAACACATTTTAACTCTCAAAAGCAACAATTTTCTTTTCATTAAATGATAAATTTACTAAACATTCCGTATTATCTGCCAAAATTTAATTTAATCATATTTAATGCAGCAATTAGAATTATTTGTGTATATACTATCCAGAACTTTACTTTAACACCCATTCCTTTAAAACTTAACTGTACAAAAAATGCCTTAAGATAAACAAACATCATAAATATTAAAATATTTTGAATGGTCTTGTTGTGTATCTAAATTTAAGAACTAAAATAAAAAACTAAATAAAAGTTAAAAAAAAAAGTTTAGGATTAAAAAAAATGATTACCTGTGGCAAATGTTGCAGAAGAAGATGATTTAATGGAATATTCTACATACGAATAATTTTTTGGGGAAAAAATTACAGATGATAAGCTAATCATCATTATAAGTTAGTTCATCAGATGCATTAGGAAATCCAGACTTTCGAAATCAATAATTTTTAATTTCTCATTAAATTCAACAGATATCGCAATTAGTTACCCTTAAAAAATAAGGAATATATGTTTCTGTTAGGCCAAAAATATCCATCTATATTTAAAAATACTAAAATATTAATTACTGTGATATTAATAATAACACTACTAAAACATTTTGAGCATTTTATATAAACTAAAATTATTTATTGGTATTTAAACCAGTCTCGAGCGGCTAATAATATTTTTTTACAGTTAAATAGTTAAAACCACTTTTGACCACTATTCTAGTTAAGATTAGTTTTGGCAGGTCAAAATTAAAACCTTCTCTTAAGCAAACATATTGCTCAATCCTTTGCATATTTTATTTTACAGAATTAATGTTGTATATTTTGTGAGCATATAAACGAATGGTTATTTTATAGCCTTAAATTATTTCATACTTCAAATGTTCAAAGTTTTGTTCATGCATCCTAATAAAAACATTTAAAAATTTGATTACAGATCGAAACTACATACGTCTCGCAGTGATTACATATATATATACATTCAAACCACTGTTTAAAAACAATTTCTGCTATAAGCTTATATAAGGATGTTTCAAGGAACATATTCCACAAAGAAAATTTTGTGTAAATTGTAGTAGGATAGAATGTAAAAATAATTTTCATACCTGACTTGAAATAGAATTGCTTTACATAATTACTTTATTTCATGCTTCAAATGCTAAACGTTTTGTTCGTGCATTCTCATAAAAACATTTTAAAGGGCACAGTACCTTGAAATTGGTCAACATATCGATTTTCTTTTCTTTTTAATATTAACAAAAACTTTGTTTAATTGTGAATATTTCCACACATTGTTTTTACTGATACTACAATTATATCACCAGATATTGAATAATTTTTTAACAGACACCGTGCAATCACCCATACAAATGAAAACTTTAAAGTGATTTTTCACCCTACTCATATATTTATAGATTGTTTGTTCGAATAATACTAATGCTTTCTTGTTAATTTAGATAGAGGAATTTTTTCTCAAACAACGTGAAATTAGAAAGATAAAAAAATGGGAAATCAAAAAATTAATTAATAATTAGCATACAAAATGTAATTAATGTAACACCAATTTTCATTTTAATAGGCAATTTCGAACAAATATAAAAAATAAGATTATTTAAAAATTGTTTAATTTATTTTAAAAGTAAAAACAAACCTTTTTATAGTTTTAATAGGCAAATAGACATTTACACGTTTCATTTTATGCAGAAGTAATTGTTATTTTCTCCCTATCAAAAAGGAGAGTTAGAAATATTTCATATATCTTAACCCTACGAAAAAGGAGAGTTAAAAATATTTCAAATATTTTAACTCATGGCCAGCGGCGCTTTAAGCTATCTACAGTATAAACAACTCTAAAACTCTTCAAATTGATTTACAACTACTCTGCTTGAGGCTAACTTTTTCCCATTACATTTGAGATAACTAAGAAATTTCTGAAGTAACTTACCTTAGTCTTCAAAAATTCGATTTTGTTTTAAATTTATTTCCCATTCTAAACGCATATTTTTAGATTTATCCAGATAATAAATTTTCATTTGATAATTTAAAACACAATTAATTTTGCACTGAAAGATAAATATTTTTGTAAATAAGATTGTATTATACATGAAATTATTTTTTTGGTATGCAAAATTGTCATAACCAAAACGTAGCGTGTAATTTACCGTTGGCAAATATTATAATAACACAAATTGTTTAAATAATAATAAGCTTCTTAAGAGCAACGGTATTAATAAACATCATAAATTATGTATTTACTCTCCAAATATCTTGCTCATTTTTATTTAAATAAAACATTAATTATAAGTTTTACTTGATAACAGGGTTGGTAAAAAGCCGGTTGTTTAAAAAAAACCAAAAACCATGTTTTTTTTTGTTTAAACCAGGTTTTTTTGGTTTAAACCGGGTTTTTTTTAATATATTTTCCTGGTACATATACATGCATATTTATCAACAAAAATAAATATTTTTGAATAGATAAGTAATAATTTCATTTAAAAGTAATTCAAATCAATATAATTTTTTAATATACAGTCAATTATGTAGAAAATTGAAATCATTTACAACTTTAACATTTTTAGAAAAAGCTGTCTTATATTTCATAAATAAAAGGTTCTACATAACGAAACATTGATACCTTGAAAATCTTAATGAACAATCTTTTGATTACTAGCACTATAAATAAATATATGATATAGATTTATATATAAAACTTCATGTATATTATTTTCAAATGGTTATTCAAAATAATTAATTTGAAATACTCGTTATATGTGATGTCTGATTTTTTTTGTTAGAAGACTACATGAATTATCTTTTATTGAAAAATAAAGCTTTTTATAAAGAATTTTTGGAATGATTTGAATTTAGCAGTAGAATCTTTACACACTTCAAGTATTGTGTATTGATATTTGACACTTCTCTAAAGTACCAGGTTAAAAAAAAAAGAAAGATGACAGCAAAATAAACAAAAATACCTATTTAACAGCTTTTTAGATTAATGTATTCTATATCTCTAAATGTATATCTCTAAAACTATTCTATAAACTAGGTTTAAAAAAAAAAAAAAAAAAAAAAAAAAGAGAGAGAGAGAGAGAGAGAGAGATGATAGCAAAATAAACAAAAATACCTTAAACAAAAATACCTATTTAACAGCTTTTTAGACTATTGAAAAACATTGATCTTATAATATAAAGTAGTTTTATAAATACTGTCATTCACTAAAGCATTTAAACAGCCATCGGACTACATGCTTTATTATAACACTTAATATTTTTAAATGTCTAAACAAAATAATTACATCTTTTTAGGCATTTTTATGAGACTTTTTTTTTCTTATTACGTCTCAAGCAAACCTTGTCTTGCCCCCCCCCCCTTCGGCCAATTTTCTGGGTTGATCTAAGTAATGGGTTTGGTTATGGAATACAAGATTTAAATATATCTTTTGCATATTTTAGTTCAATGTAAACAGGTGCTTTACTAGTGCTTAATTTTTCAATGTCTTCTTATTCGACTTCATATCTTGAGTTTCTTTTTTATTCTTAAAAGATAATCCCTCCAATCAAGAAAATTTTCTTTTAGAGCTAGACTGAAATTTTAAATATCATTTTATATCATTATTTGTACATCTGCGTTTCTCAAAAGGAAAACGTTTTTTAAATCTAAATGTTGCATATTTTTCATCTATTTTATCTTTGCTAAATTTACATAATTTAAGTGTTTTCTTTAGAGCTTCCAAGGGCGGCGCCAGAATTTGCCCGACGGGGGGCACTGTATCCCTGACAGGGGGGCCAAGTTCATAATATATATTAAAGGTCAACGCGTGCTGGACTGGGGCCTAAAAACTGCGTGGGCAAAAATTTCAGCACCGAACCCGATCCAGTTCGTGAAAAATAAATTAATGGTCCGATCGGCGAGAAAATTTAAAAAATCGACCTGATTATACGGTCTAGCAAGTACAATATTTATACACATATATATTAGGCCAGCCAAAAATAAATAAATAAAAGTTAAAATCTTGGCCCGACCCGACTCTATATTTCTACAAAACATGAAATTTTAATTCGATATAGTTATAAACTGTTTTGCACGGGGAGTTCTAATTTTTAAAAAACTCATTTTTTAGAAGTGCTCTAGCCTGCAATATTTATTTATTTTTAATGAATATCTGTTTGCATGTAAATGGATTAGTTATTGTTAATCCTTATTTCATGTATTGGAGGCTTTAAAATCAGAAAAAAATGCCACACATAAAATCTTTTAAGACAGAATTCCATAGGAACGAAAAAAAAATGCGTTATAGTTTATTAAAAAAAGATACTTTAACTTTCGGCACCGGCTTTGGAACTGAAAGTGCTTTTTATATTACTATATTCTACTCTTTAATATTTGCAACAAAAATCGAAAAAGTAAAAACTAGTCATATTGAAGATTGAGCTCAGTTATCCCATTCAAGAAACATTTAAAAATATTAAAATAAAACGAGAAATTCGAAAACAACCTGCCCATTGGTTTAACATTATGGAGCAGGTATTTTGAAGTGAGTGAAGAGTCCCCCCTAAGATAGCAATGCGTCATAGGCAGGTTTTATTTCACAGATTTTTCTGTATTTAAATTTTATTCTAAAAATCTACTATTGTTTATAAATAATATATTTTAAATT
Organism: Maratus speculifer; assembly: GCA_964019185.1. Lineage (NCBI taxonomy): Eukaryota > Metazoa > Arthropoda > Arachnida > Araneae > Salticidae > Maratus > Maratus speculifer. The sequence continues at coordinate 269,374,747 of OZ025289.1, read as the reverse complement.
TTAATTGTAGAATAATGGTGAGTTAAACTTATAAAAATATATACATTTTTCCTAAAAATATTTGAACGGGTCAAATTTTACTGACTTTTACTCGGACCAGGTCGTTCCGAGAAAGTGATTTTCATACGGATCGAAACCGGAACTGAAAATTTCTTCCCGCGTAGTTCCAGCTCAATATCGAAAAAGTTAGTTCAGCTATGAAAAGAGTGAAAACCAGGCATGGATCGGCCCGAGTATCGTAAAAGAAAACTGGCCCGAGCCTGGCCAATGCAAACATCTATCGCGGCTTATACAGAAGAAAGAGCTTGGTGAAATTTTCTTTCCTTAAACTCGAATCGAGCTTAATTTTATCTGAAGACTCGGACTAAATTTTATTTTTTGAAAGTTCTGCCGGCCCTGAAATTTATTATTCTTAAAACAGGTATTATAGCACATTTTTCTATAAATTTTGGCTGAACCAGACTTTTTCCCCCCCTTTTTCTTTCATTTTTTCCGTTTTCTAATAAAGAGTGAAATATGCTTGGAAAAACTTTTTTGACAGACGTCTGTGAATAACAGTATTTCCAGATCTAATGCAGTACAAAAAGAAGAAGAGAGAGAAAAAGCATGACACTGATAAACAATGATTCTTAAATCTTTTTGCGGCAAGTATACGTGTCGCTCGTCTCCAAGGGGTACAATAAGACTTCCCAGCTACACAAGATTTTTAAGGTCTGATTTGGGAATACTAATTTTCGATTGCAGCGCTTTTTGAAATAATGAATATGAAATTTAAAGTAAAGTAGAGATTATCTGGACTCCGATTAAGCGTATTGTCCAATTAACCGGATCGATCAAAAACCATACTTTTTTTTTTTTTTTTTTTTTTTTTTTTTGGCCATCTTTTCCAAAAATTTTAAAGTCAAACTTCTTCAGGCAGGGTAAGGTAAATTAGACAAGAAGGCATGGAATTTAACTGTTAAATAACTAATTTCTAATCCTGCAATAATAAAATCACCAACAAATACAAATACAGCAATGCAGAAAATTATTTTTTTCTAGAACCTTAGAAGTTTTCCTTCTAACGCACGAGAGTCCCACGCAGAGAAAAGAATGGCCTCTGTGAACCAGAAGACTATCAAGAATTTCTTTTCCCTATCAAGAGGATTTTTTTAAATGTATATACTATACAGTGTATGTTTATAATTTCTATGTACAACTTTGTACCAATTTTGCAGAAAATAAAATTTTAATAAAAAAAAAAAATACTTCTAAACATGCCATTTTCAATATGCTAAAATGTGCATTACCACAATTGCCAATCCGAAACCTGGAAAAAATGTGAAGGGAAGTTGCCTAAAAACATTGCCCTGCGCGTTTATAAAGTTTCCCAATTATCCGGATTTTTCATTAACTAGATTATCCTCGATACCGACCGGTCCGGATAATCGGCGTTCTACTGTGTGTATTACTGAATGGAAAAATACAAATGAAAAACTTACATAATTAAGACAAATTAAATTATTATTATCAACAAAAGTACGAATTCTGCATATAAAGCAGTTTTAAAATTAAAACACTCGGGTAAAAATATCAAATAACATATAAACACAAAGAAATAAGAAATCATTTGGACTTACTCGTATGAAAGTCTTGAAACTTTTTATATACAACAGAAAAATATTAAAGTTCGTACTTTCGTAAAAAGAAGGAACTCATAAAATATTTATAATTAAAATAAATAATGATTTTAATGCAAAATTTGCAAAGTCGTAAACTCTATTTTTTCATTGTCAAAGTTTTTCTTTAAAAGTTCAATTGTAGCATTGTTTTTACGGTTTCTGATTAATTATAAAATTTTGTAAAAAAAAAAAAAAAGCAATAAATAGAAGAATTTAAAAAAAACCTTATTTCCATGTTTTAAAATAAAAATACTAAATAAGGAAAAAAATTAACTCCTATTATCTGTAGACAATGGACAATTGTCGATAATAGAGTACTGCACCTAGGTAACTCTGAAACATCCTTCCAGTCTATCACAACAGGTGTTTTTCTTGTAATTCCCATAGTAACAATAAAAAATATAAATATTATTTTTACAACCAATCAGCAGGAATACGTTTGCTGATGCTAAACAACGTACTCATCTACCTCTTTATCATTCCATTACTCGAAAAGTTTGTTTTATATTAAGTTGCAGAACAGAATTTGAAAACTAGTCAAAATAGACAGACATGCATTTCCTTTTACTGAATCGCAGCTGTTCTCTGCGGCTTAAACATAGTAAATTCAAATCTAAATAAGAATAAATGTATAAAGAAACAGCATACTTGCTAAGAACGATATCCTTTTCCATTCTATCTGAACACGTTACTGTACTAAATATATTAATTTATTTTATTTGAATTCAATGTATTTGCATGGTGTGAAATTAATTAGTTGAACTACAGTTTTTGAAATGCGTAACTTATGACTTTATAAATATCACGTTTTACTTTTTTTACAATTTTAATCAAAGCAGATTTTTTTAGCTATAACTGTAACAATAAAAACAATGGGAAAAACATCTTCAATTTCCATTTTGTTTTAGCATGTATATCGATCGAATGAAGAAAGCGTGATATTCCAAATTTTGATTCAAATCTGAAACAAAGAGTTTAAATACAATATTCGGAAGAGAAATATAAATGAAGTGAAAACTTGTGAAATAGTTGGGAATCTTAAAGTCCATTATTTTAATAATAGTGAAAAGCAACCTGCAGTTAAAAATATAACGCTGATCAGAACCGCGAGTAATGCAGGAGGTCTAGCTGTGGTCAGCATGGGCCAAAATTTCTTGCCGAGTCCGTCTCGACAATGCTGAAATAACCCTGTGATTTGAAGAGGTTTTCTATTATTTTAAGCAATTTCTTTTTTCTGACTGGAGATTTTTTTGAAAATTTTGATCTTTGGTTTCTGATTTTTACGAATTTTTAGATAAAATGAATTTATAAATTACTTTTCTAAATACGAAAAAGTACTAAGCAGCACAGCTGCCAGAACATGTGTGTAATTTGGTGAACATGCTGCTTTAGGTGCGAGTATTTTAGGTAATTGATGTTTTTTTACTGTATTTTTAAGGGGGGAAGAGTAGAAATGGAAAAGTTAAAGTGCAATTTTTTTGTTTTTGTTTTTACGGAATATAATCAAGGGAAAAAGAAGTTGAATCCACGGATTATTTTTCGAGCATAGAGTCCTCCACAGATTGGGTTATACCCGACTTAAACTAGTTAATTCTATATCCATTTCAACCTGAACCAGTTTTTAAAAATTAGATGACCCGAATTTAAACTCCGACCTAAAACCAATAGTATTCTATCCGAACCCAATCCCAACTCGAAATGAAAACAAACTTCCATCTTGTGAAGCAATAATAGAAAAGTAGCCTGCAATAATACCACTAGTATAAATTATATTTTTTATGTAGAATAATCAATATATCTGTATATGCACTTATTGACACCCGAAAAATATAATTTTTCATTTAAAAATATGTTCCGGGGTACTTTTGAGAAATCAGGTAGAATCGAACCTATATGCTAAAACAATTAAAATCAATCCGACTCGAAAAATAGAAGGCAATCCGAAAAAATATTAACTTTAGCCAGATCCGACTCAAACTGCCTGTCGAGTTGGGTTTAGTTTGCCGAGGTGAATGCAGAACTCTACCAGAAACTCGAGCCCGACATCATCACATTTTGACCTGAACGCCTGAACCCAAAATATTTCAACATCAACCAGACCCCAACCGTAACTGACGAAAAAATATTTCCATATTGTATTGCAGTTATTTAAAAAATTGTATATTCATTATCAGTTTTAACTTTTAAGTTAAAAATCAGCATAGATAAACTTATTAACATTCATATATGTAGTTTTTCATCGTAAAATAAATTTTGTAAATTCTTATGAGAGTTGGATTCATCTCGAATCAAGAACCATAAGTGCCAACATCCAACCTGAACCTGAAACTATTAAAGTTAACCAAACTGGAATCCGACTCACAACAACAAAAGATTGGGCTCAACCCTATCCGGTCCAGACTGAGTCGGATCAGATTCAGTTTGCCCGACCCAATGCAGTATTCTACTTGTCATCCAAGACAACCCCGACAACATAATTTTCGTTTGCTTTCTCTTAACCGAACCAAAAATTCTTCATGTCAAACCGACCGTAAATCCACAAGCAGCGGAAATTTATCCACAATTTAATGTAGTTAAAAAATAATAATACATGATTATAACTACAGTATAAATCTTATCTTTTTTTGTTAAAATATAAGCATGTACAGAGTCATTCGTGTATCATCCTGTGTAGTAATCCATGTAGGTTTTCAATTTAAGAAATTACGATTAAAAAAAAAATCGTGTTTATCTGAACTCAAATTTCAGTCAGAAACCGACTCATATCCAAAAGAATCAGTTTAGTCAATCTAACTTTGAAAAAAAAAAAAAAAAAAAAAAAAAAAAAAAAAAAAAAAAAGCTCCATATTTCGATTTAACCCGACCGGGCTGAAATTCAAACGTCAAAATATTTTCCCCGACGACATTGAATTTTGGCCCCGATGGGGGGGCCAGGTATGCCCGACAGGGGGGGGGGCATATGCCCCCCGGTCCCCCCCTCTGGCGCCGCCTTTGAGAGCTTCAGATATGTTCATCAATGCATGAAATTTGCATTCTACATGCATACTAACATGACCTTGATTAAACTCACTATTGTCTTATGATGACTATTGAGATAAGACTTAAAAATAGAAATTACTTTCATCCAATAATTTAAAACACTTGAATTAGAAAAATGAGAAAATATTATATTAGATTTGTTCTAAAAAACCAATTGTTTTGAACTGTGCCAACCTAGCTGGTAACAGAATGAAATCATAATGCAAAAAACCCAATCCCAATGTAGGAATACAAGAAAAACAAAGGCTTATTAAAATCAACCACAGAGCAAAAAAAAAGCTCATTGCCAATTATTCAATAGCATATAATATTCCAAAAAAATAATAGAGAAAATCACTTAATAATGTCATATTTAAGGCTTTCTGGAATGATGAAATTCTTAGTAAATCTTAACTAATCAAGCAATTTAAATAGTAAAAGTGCATTTTTAACTCGAATCTGGTCTTCTGGCTATATATATATGTTTTACATTTAATGGCTATATATATATATATATATATATATATATATATATATATATATGTATATATATATATATATATGTATATATATATATATATATATATATATAGAGAGAGAGAGAGAGAGAGAGAGAGAGAGAGAGAGAGGGGGGGGGCTTTAAAAGAAAGAAAAAAAGAAAACTGATTATTTTTTCCTAACCAGCTAATTTTAGAAAAATTAGTTATTCTACCATGTAGATTTATAGCTTACAAGAAAATTTGAGTTGATTAAAAATGTTTGTCATTTTAGAAATTTATTAATTCATATTTTTCTACAGCTTTGCTTATAGCTTCTTTATAATTTGGATTTTGCCTTTTTCAATAATGTGTAAACTAAAAAATTTGGGTAAAAGAATAAAAAAAACCAGGTGAAAAAAAACCAGCATGGTTTTTTTTTAAAAACCACTTGGTTTAAACCATGGTTTAAACCAAACAATCCTGCTTGATAAAATTAAAAAATAAATATAATCGCGTTTATTTTATATTTATTTATTTATTTATTTATTTATTTTTGACATTCAATCAAGTGATTGTAGAACAAGTTTCTAATTATGACGTCAATACAGCTGTTTAAGGTTTGCAAAATCTTTTTCAGGGTAAAGCATCATAATTAGTTGCCACTTGTACAAAAATATTTATAATTGTACTTCATTTGTCTATTTACTTTTTTCTATCTTTACAAGAAGGAAGTATTAGATTCGTGAAAATTTAAACTTCTGGTTTTCTAAGGATTTATATGTTTTAGAAGTTCCTGAACATAATTTCATAATATCTGTCTATGAGACTGTCTATCACTTTGTGAATTTGTGTATGAGTCTGTCTGCATGTGATAAACATTTTTTGAGGCACTCTATCTCATAAAATAATGCACAGAATTTCACAAAAGTTTAAATTCAGTTAAACCTTGATATAATCTGGCGCTAAATGTACTCAGATGTATCTCACTTAAAAGGCGGTGCTTCTATGTTACATTTTAACTATTACCGCAAAAGCTCTATCTTAAGAACTAATGCACGAATTTTCATAAAACATTAGCTGCAGTTAGTACTTAAATAAGAATTAATACTGATTATGTTTAGGTGTAAGTCGCTGAATAGCTGGTGCTGCTATGCTGCATTTTTTGCGATTTTTGAAATCGCTCTATTGGAAGAAATAATGAACGAATTTTCATCAAACTTCAGATTCCACTATATACGCTAATAAATATTGATGCCGATTGAGGTTTGGTATAACTCGATTTACAGGTGGCGCTGCTATGCTGTATTTTTTACGATTTCTAGTCCAGCTCAAGAACGAATGCACATATTTTCATCAAATTTCCGATTCAGAAAGTTCTTGATATGAATTGTTTATGATTGCATTTTTATATAAATTGCTAACAAATGGCGTAGCTATGCTGCATTTTTCACGATTTCCACAATATATCTATCTCAAGAACTGACGCACGAATTTTTATCTAATTTCACGTGCAGTTAAACGTCTATACAAGTTATTGTGGATGAGTTGTTTTTGTGTAAATTGCCCAAGAGGTGGCACTGCTATAGAGAATTTATCACAATTTTTGTAATATCTCTATCTGAAAAATTGATACATAGATTTTTATTAAACTTCAGTTTACTCTAGACTTTTATATGAGTACTAGAAGATAGCCCGTCAAAATGATGTGTTTCCATTTTTAAAAGGATGATAAAACATTACAACATCTTTGGTCAATCATAGCCACTTTAGGCTTAAACATTTTTGAAAAATACAAAGATTGGACATGAGGGAAAAATCTTTAAAAAAAAAAATCAATAGAAATTTGTATTTAAAATTATAACAAAACTATCTGGTGGATAGGGAGGGATTGTAATGAACAAATGATAAATGCATAAATTTTAAAAAATAAAGTAAGATAAATTATCAATTATAAAAGAATACATTCTGAAATTACAGCCAAAAAATAATTTAAAATACTGAGAGGAAATAATAAAAAATATCCAAAATGTATAAAAATTTTTCCCATTTTGGCCATTTCCAGACGAATATGAGAGGGTAGTCAAATTATTAATTAAATGGGTAAAATAATGGCATAGAATATGCAGCTAAATGAATTTCACTCACAAAATTACAGTAATTATTTCACAAATAACATGCAAATTAACATGCATTAATAATGCAAAACATGCACTAATAATGCTATTTTAAAACATTTGTGAATTAACTATATTATACCATTAACTAATACTTAAAAGAAAATACTTTATAAGATCGAAAACAAATGTCAACAATACAGAGTAAACAATCGCGATTCGTTGTGTGACAATGAAGTCATTCACGGCTGTAATAAATAAATAAATAAATAAAAAATAAATAAATAAATAAAGCAACACGAATATAAAAATTCTAACAATATTGTATTTAAAACGTATCTTCGCTTTTCTTAAATAAAAAGTTTTAATTAAACACTGTTAAAAATTTGACTGTTTTTCTGCATCATCATTACACAGCTTTTATAGAAAATGATTACTTTACCATATTACACTGTTAAAAATTTGACCCATTTATTGCAGCGTCACTCCACAGCTTTTATAGAATGTCTCTTTTATGACCAATGAGAATGCTCCATAACACAGCAAAGTAATCCTTTTCTATAAAAGCGGTGGAGTGATGCTGCAGCAAATGAGTCAAATTTTTAACAGTGTGAATATTTTGTTTGAAATAGGGAAACGATTTCAAAGCACAGTAAAATGTAGTGACGTCATTTACAGCTCAAACTGTAAATCTGACAAATGAGAACGCTCCATTACGACTCTGGAACATTTGCATTGGACAAAAAATTGATAGCCTTTAAAATCGGAGATAATTTTTCACAATGGAACTTGTCATTGGTCACAATAAGTGTTTTTTCTCGTTGATGGGTTGACCCCGGAATCGTTATACACGGAGGGATTTTATATATATAATTTGCTGACTAAGTTTTAATGTAAACCAACAACAGATAGCGGTGCTATGCCGCATTTTGCATTATTTCCACAATTTTAGAGATAGTCAAATCATTAACTTTTGCACTGTGTTAGGAAATTTTCAAGTATAAACATGCATGAGATAGAAAAAATACATTGGGATAGTCACATCAAATTAACTTTACAGTTCAAATCTTACGATCAAGGTGTCCAAAAAGATATTGTTTATTTTTGTCACTAAATCATTTTTTCCGTAGGTTTTTTTTTTTTTTTTTTTTTTTTAATGGCAGGATTAATTTATTTTCATTTTCTCCCCCTAAAAGGCAACATATATGCCGCATTTAATGTTTCTAAATAACTGGTGTACACTTTTAAGATATTTTTATTACAAACAATCAGTTTTGTTTTATCATGAGAAAACACAGCGATTCAAACTAAAACTATTTATTTATTCATAATTTTGAAGGCTATATGCAACCTTTCTATTCCCCTCATATCATTCCAGGTATAACGTTTAAATTTATGTTCATCAGGTTTCATCAAGCCAATTCTATAGCTATCCCTTCTAAAATATACATATAACGTAGAATATGCAAGTTACCAGAATACTAAGAATATCAATAGAAAACTTATCCTGAAGCGATGTTTATGCAACTTTCCTTTTTCAGAATCAGAATTGCCATTAATGGCACTTTAGAACAATATGCAATTTCAACTTTCTAAACTGCAATTATGCAATTTCTAAACTGTTTTACCATGTACTGCAGTGTTAAAAAAGAACTTAAAAAAATTATTATTGCGCATATTCAGATTGACCGAAATCGTACTTAAAATTTGGCATTGCGTAATAATATAAAGATGGACTAAATAAAAAACTTATTAAATAACGGAATCCGCAAATAAGCACATTTCTATTTGTAATATAAAGAAAACATTTTCAATTTGTTTAATGAAATTCTTAACATAGGAGTGTAAGTCATTACTGGTATTACATAATTATCAAAACTCAACAGCTCTATTCTTTCCAAAACCATTTACACTAATTACATACTAATTAATATTCTATGGTTCCTATTACTTCCCATTATTTAATCATAAGTCGAACATAACAAAACAATTATTCTTGGAATTTTTCAATGACGCGGAAGGAGGCATCTACATATGGAAACAAAGATAATTAAAATTATTTAATAACAATTAACTGTAATTGAAATGCCATATCAAAACTATGCATTTATACTTCTATATTATGGTAATATATAAATTCGCTTATGCAAGATTTTTACTAATCTCATGAGAGCTTTATAGATAATAACTCGAATAATGGTGATTCAGCTGTTGCTTGTTTCACATAGTCTATATCTTTGGAATAAGTTTGTACCGTTATCGTTATATCCTATCTATATCTATATTACGCTAACATATGTGGCACAAAAATCACGATTATTTGTTAGTTGTTTAATTGCAACGTCCAAATGAAACACATCTTATGGGTTACTGTGCAAAAGTCCTTTGGTAAAATTTAAGCTGTGGTAAATTGGATTTATTTATGTTTTGTACCTTTGTTGCAATTATGAAACTTCAAAATATCATTATTTTTATTTTATTTTTCTGTTCTTTTTATTTAAAAAAATTAATAAATATCATGAAATTTAAACTTTTCAGTTACAAATTAAAGTTATGTATTATAAATGAAATGAGTGAAAGGATTAAATTATTATATTTTAAATAATTAATGAAATACGAAAAAGTGTCAATGAGAACGATTAATAGATAATAAATTAACGATTTATTATCTGCGCCTGGTAGTATAAAAATGCTGTATTCTTAATTTATCAGAACAGATGTCATATATGCACCACATTGGAGCGTTATTTTTCTAATGCCAATTTGGCGAAAACTTCGTTTTCAAATACCAGTTACATTACATATTTTGGTACTACTTGGGTATGCTTCGACCAAATTACTATCACCAAATTCTAAGATTAAACGCCGATAATTGTGATCGCAAATGCCACATTCACTTACCATTAAACATGATACACGTGTTTGTTATGTCATCAAGGGATTTTTAATTTGACTTTTATTTTGTATTTTTATAAATTTTATTACAAAATAATTGTTATTTAGTTATTTAAAAAACAAAATTGATTCAATTTGGCTAAAAAGTTGGCAAAATTGGTCGATGGGATAGCCAAGTAATACCCATATTTTTAACTAATTTCTATTATTTTTAATAATAAATTAAAAATATTCAGTTAATAATTATAGAATAAAACAATTTATGTCATTAAAAAAAATAAAATAAAAGCAAACAAATACTTTAGTAATAATTAAATAAATAAATATCAGTTAGTTACATAAATAAATAACATTGCCGGGTTACCATATGAGGCACATATAATTGTCATTTTGTTTCAATCGCGCCAATGTGGTGCGTATATGATATCTGTGTGTCTATTTCTCTTGCATAATCTTCTAATTTGGCAAAAATTGAGCAGTAAAAATTAATTATGAATAAAAGCAATATGATGTAATGCTTACGATACATTCAAGGGAGACCAAAATGGTCGCCAAGGATGGTTAGTATTATATAATATAATAGAAGCGTCTAAGTTTTTTTAGCTCTCCGGAAAATTCTACTTTTCAGATAAAAGAAAATTAACTCCTAAAATATTCTAGATATAAAAAAATGCAATTTAGCAAATTACAACAATCATTTGAAAAATGATATTTTCACAGTCTAAAAAATAAATTTTAGACTGTCGTATACAGAAAAAAATGTACTTTTAAATGCAATTTGATTGAAAGATATACTTCAATCTCTTTCTGAGTAATTCATTTTTTGCAATTTTTAATACTTTTTTTGCCACTGTGGCAATAGAAGTATTCTTTTTCTAGATATTGAACATGGATCAATCAGAAAATGAATAAAATCTGGATATCACAAGTACTCACACATGCCTCAGATATCTCTAGACCGAAAGCAACAACCATTTTTCAAATTGTTAAAAAAATAGTGTTAGAGAAAATACATAAGATCATGTGTGATAGATAGCTTTGAAATATTTTAATTAGTTTCAGAAAAAATCATTTAAGACTGGATTTTAATTTAAAACTGAATTTAAAAAGGGAGTTTTTTATTCGTAATTACAAAGTATTTTAAGCATACTCACATCTAGAGATGGGATCCTGAGATCATACTTACCTTAATATAATTTCAGTAGACAAAATTAAAATTTTGGCATGACACATTTTTAAAACTTACTCTACTAATTAAGATTATTACATAACACCTGTCAGTTTCATACATTTCAGAAGAAAAATTAATTAAAACTTGTGTTACACAAAGTGCTATGTTTGTATGTTAAACAATAAGTTGTCCTTTCAGATTTAAGAATAGCATTAAAATAAGATAGTGTGTGTTTTTCTTTCTAAACTGACTCTTAACTCGTTCGTTGCCGCTTACGTGACGATGTGATGATAATCAATGCAGCACTGTAGAAGTTTTTTTTTTTTTTTTTTTAGGGGCCGATTTACTTTTTATAACAAAGAATCAGTGAAAGATTTTCCCAGCGCGTGACTGGCCATTGGACACTACCCAACATCACGCACTGGCGCGTCAGTGGCCCCTTAACGTTGGCGCCATAACACGCGCTTTCGTGCAAATAGCAGCGAATGTGTTAAATAATGGAGCTATTTTAAGACGTTTACATACTTAAAACTGAATACATTGTATCATTCATAAGTATTCAAATTTAACAATGCAAAGTAATATATAGGCATACAAAGCAATCGCAGAACTTCTCGAAAATTATACTCATTATTCAAATTACTAGAGAATCTTCCTTAAGTGACTCTTTAAATAGGTTCGATTTGCCTTTTAAAATTAATGATTTCATGAACTACAATTCTAATGTTTCAGAATAACTGGATAGTAAATAGCTGTCTTAACAGTTGATATTGGATTCTGGAAAGTTTTAATGATTGATATTGAGAAGCATATAATTATGGAAATATTCAAGAGTTCATGTAAAAAGTTTTCAAATGAAATATTTAATGCTTCATATTTTAAAACATAAAAAGAAACATTTAACGTGCATTTTGATGAAAAGAGCATCGAGGTTTTGTTTTATGTAAAAGTTTGGTCGTTTGGAAGCTCTAGAAGGATCAATCTATGACTACAGTGTCTCACATAAGTGATGGGACACTTGTGCTTTACAAAAGGAAATTAATCAAATAAATTAAAAAAACATGTACACATTTTTTTTGTGGGTGTGTTTCATAATTAAATTTAGTAAAGATTATTACATAACATACATTTTGTCAAAATATTAAAATAATAATTTAATAAAAATAAAAATGTTTAGAACAGAGCAAAAAATAGCTCACATAAGTGATGGGACACAATTATATATGCAACAAAAATCGTCTGAAATAAGCAATAAAAATATTTTTTGGGGTTTTATTTTTACTTAAAAGCAATTGGCAATAATTTATAAAATCGTCTGCAGTATTTCTCTCCAGTTTGTTTTGGAATTTCTGTGTTTTTTAGCTCTGTGTAGCCATGAATGCTAAACGAAAAGAAACTTCGCCTGAAATTCGAAAATTAGTTATTAATTTGCATATTGAACGTGGAAAATCTTATTAGAAAAACTGCTGAAACAGTTAACTTGAGTCGTTCAACAGTTTTCAATATCATTAAACGATATAAAAAGAATCATATGATTCAGGATAAAAGAAGACCTGGCCGACCATCAAAGCTATCCAATGGAATAAAGCGAATTATCGTTCGAAATATTAAAAAAAATCCAAGAAATAGTGCTTCAAAAGTTGCTGCTGATTTACAAGCATTATATGGAATAATTGTTAATCCTGAGACTATTAGAAGGGTAATTCGATCCGCTGGATATCACGGTAGAGTAGCCAGGAAAAAATTCTTCGTAAGTGAAAAAAATAGAAAATTCAGACTAGCTTTCGCAAAATCCAACATAAATAAGAATTCTGATTACTGGAATAAAGTTATATTTGCTGATGAGAGTAAATTTAATATATTTGGTTCTGATGGTAGAATCTTGGAGTGGAGAAAACCCAGGGAAGAATTTCGCAAACAGAACTTGGTACCAACAGTAAAACATGGTGGAGGAGGAGTTATGGTATGGGGGTGTATGTCGTCCACTGGAGTTGGTAATATTGTTTTTATTGACAGTATAATGGATCAGTACAAGTATATTGATATTTTAAAGCAAAATATGAAATCTTCAGCACGAAAATTGAACCTTCATAACGATTTTAAATTCTACCAGGACAACGATCACAAGCACACTGCTCTGAACGTTAGGTTCTGGCTGCTATATTACTCTCCTGAAATAATAAAAACACCACCACAATCTCCAGACTTAAATCCCATAGAGAATATTTGGCAAGAATTGGAATCAAGAATTCGCAAACACACCATTTCTTCAAAACAGCAACTAAAATCGGTGCTTCAAGAAGAATGGGGTAAAATCATTCCAGAAATCACAAAAAAATTATTCGAATCTATCCCAAAAAGATTAAATCATGTTTTAAAAGTAAAAGGGAATCCAACAAAATATTAAAACCTTTTAAAAAGTAAAATTTTTGGATAAATATTTGATGGAAAAGTAAGTGTCCCATCACTTATGTGAGCCATTTTTTTGCTCCGTTCAGAACAATTGTATTTTTACTAAATTAATATTTTAATATTTTGACAAAATGTATGTTATGTAATAATTGCTACTAACTTTAAATATGAAACACACCCAAACAATTTTTGCACATGTTTGTTTATTTATTTTATTGTAGTTTCTTTTTATAAAGCACAAGTGTCCCATCACTTTTGTGAGACACTGTATATTATAAAAAGGTAAAGTTTGTTTATTTGTAGGAGGTAATCTCTGGAACTACCGCACCAAGTACTAAAGTAATGGTACCAAAATGATGGTGTTCGCCACGAATTAAACATAGGCTATATCATTCGCCGTAGGTATTTGGAATCGCAAGACGTTTTCCCTTTTTACATAAATAATCGATTTATCGAATTATAATAGATTTTGGGTTACATGACCACCGAATTTTCTCCCCACGCTGACTAATATTATGTCTGCAAATCTGATTCAAAACTTCAACAATGGCATCAATTTGTGAAAGATTTTTTGGGTTTATCAAAAAATGCGAACTGTATCTCGATTACCTAGTTTTTGAGTAATAACAATAGTTGAGTAATAACAATAATTGAGTAATAACTTTCAATTTGATGAACAAAAATTAATTAAAACTTGTATTACATTAAGTGCGATATTTGTATGTTAAACATTAAATTGGCCTTTTGAATTAAGAACAGACTTAAAATAAGATAGTGTTTTTTATCTCTTTTTAAACTGAGTCTTAAATAGTTGAACTATTTTAAATTGATTACATAACTTAAATCTTAATACATTGTATCATTCATAAGTATTCAAATTTAACAATGCAAAATAATATATAGGCATACAAACCAATCACAGAACTTCTTGAAAATTATACTCGTTATTCAAATTGCTAGAGAATCTTCCTCAAATGACTTTTTAAATAGGTTCTATTTGCCGCTTAAAATTAATGATTTCATGAACTACAATTCTAATGTTTCAGAGTAACGGGATAGTAAATAACTTTAATAACATTTGAAATTGGGTTCTGCAAAGTTTTAATGATTGATATTCAGAAGAATTTGAACATTGCTGGTATATAATTATGGAAATATTTAAGAGCTATTGTAAAATGTTTTCAAATGAAACATTTAATGTTTCATATTGCAAAACATAAAAAGGAGCATTTAACTTACATTTTGATATAAGGAGGAGAATCGAGGCTTTGTTTCGTGTAAGAATTTTGTCGTTTAGAAGTGGTAGAAGGGTCAATGTTTTATAAAAATTCTAATCATCTGACTAAAACTTAGTAGTTTGAAAATATCATTGGAATGTTTTTAAAAAAATCTTACTCGTTTGAAATCGCACAAAAAATTAAATGAAAAAGTATTTTATTTTATTGTCCAAATCTATTGCATTAAATCCGAAATATATGGAAATATAAGATGGTATGTTTTTAAATGCACAGTAAAAATTGTCAAGAAAAAAGAATTTTTATATTTAAGTAGTAATGCAATAGTAGAGCGTTATCAAAGAAATAACGGAAAATATTTAACTTAATTGTACAAAACAAAAAAAAATTAACGGATGAGCCGTCTGCAATAAATGCAAATTTGTATTTATTTCGAATTATTTTCAATTACAATTCTGTCATTTGTTAAACCCGATTACAAATGATATTGGTATTTTAAAAATATTTAATTATTTTTAAGTTAGATTATTCTGAATCGGAAGAATCTCGAAATCTGGGATTAACACTCACGATTTCGAGAAAATTTTCGTAACTGGCTCCAGAGCAAATAGGTACATTATAACACATAGTTTTTGCTACAAAATTAAGAATATTGTATTATCAGATTTTTTATGTGCTTATATAGTAAAGATTTTAATGGCATAATATATTGAATCATTTATTTCTAAATCTACATGTCAAGTTTTTTCAAATATCCTTTTTTGTTTTATACTACTATTTTATTAATTATAAATTATAAAAATTACTCGATATCTACAAACTTTGATTTTCAAACTCTCCGATCAGCCTAAAAATATCCATAAAAATCCATTTAATTGGGAATAATACAGTTTTTTATTTCTAAAAATAACTTCAATTGTTTTTTAAATGACCAGTTGAGTTCATTGCTAATATTTGTCAACAAACATGGCGTTAGAGGCAGTAATATTGACAGAATTATTACTAATATTACATATTGCTCAATTACTTTAGCATTTAATAGATCGTTGAAAAATCAACGACTATGACGCGCATATTTACACGAAGATAAGACATTATATCTGTAACTTCCGGTAATAACCAGGTAAGGCACATTTTTGAAAAAAAAAAAATGAGATAATTTGGGAAAATGTAGCTTTAAAAGTGTACTTTCATCTGCCATAGTACTGAAAAATGAAAATCGAATACTTCACACGTCACAGGGTGACTACAAATTTTCTTTTAAAAATTGAAAAAACAGTAATAATCGGATAAGTGCATAAAATAACGGTAATAAACAGATAAGATTTTTATTTATTTCTTTAAATCGTATATAATTCTGTGGTTTCCGGTAATAACCAGGTAAGGCACATTTTTAATATTTTGAGTAATTAGCGTTTAAAGTTTTCAAAAATGTATTTTTATCATTACTTTTATAAAACAGATTAGAACTTAATAATTTTCGCTTCTTTCCATTATAATAATCAATAAAAACTAATAATAATTAATAATTATTAATAATTATAATACTTAATAATTAACAAAAAAACATTTTTATATAACCGTTTTGGCAAAAAAAGGGGGTTCTTATATCTTAATTGAATGTAGTGAAAATTATAGTTATATAAGTTCTCTAATAATCTCTATATAAGTTCTAATCTATTTTATAAAAGTTTATCATAAAAAGACATTTTTGAAAACTTTAAACGTTAATTACTCAAAATATTAAAAATGTGCCTTATCCGGTTATTACCAGAAGCCACAGATATGTAGCATATGAATTCAGTAAGAAGGCAAGGTCCATAATCAGTTCAGGGATCATTGACATATTTTAAGAAGCATGTTATGGAATATAATTACGTTAAAAAAAAAGTTGAGTCAGTTCTATGTTTTTACACATAAAAACTCGTAGTTGGGTATTCTAGTTTGGAGCAAAAATATTTCCATACTATAATCATTGTTACATTTGGCTTATACCTGAGATCAGAATATTGCTAGCATTCTACATAATGGATATAACTTCTATATGTATTTGGCCATTAAAAATTACACTTAAACAAATTATATTTAACAGAATAAAAATAAACGGTATTAATAAAGATTGTTAATTCTACTATCTGAATATACTATCCCCAGTTTTAGGAATATATTCGTAATACCGACCGGTGTGTTTTAGATTATTTCAGTTGTATTTTACGATTTGGTACAATATGCAATGTTTTATAAAAGTCATTTTTAGAAAGGGGGGGAAACGTTGGACACGTTATAGAATTATACTTGGGTGATTCAATAATTAATGTCCCTTGTGTATATTAAATATTTGTACTGCAATATTTGACGAGAAATACCGAAGATTAATGTCTTAGATGTCTATATGCTCAATTTTAGAACCGTAGTTGCTATATTAAGCTCCAAACCAGCTTTTCACCCCTCCCTTCAAACATATGTTAAGGGACTAGATTTGTAACAGTGCATGATAGGTGGCTACTGTCATTTGGACTCGGTATCATAATGATGCATCCACATCTCATCTGCTGTCAATAATTTAGTTCCATAAGCTGCAAACAAACCTTTTCTTCTCTTCACCCCCGATCCTTTAATAACCTTTTAAAATAGATCTTTAAGCTACACCAACTTAAACATGGCAGCTACGATTCTGAAATTCAGCATATAGGCATCTAAGATATCAGGCTTCAATATTGCACATCAAGCAGCGCAGTTCAAATATTTTATATATATTGTGGACAGTAATTGTTAAACCATCCACGTAGCTGCTTTAATGGGAAAATAAAATTTTAGTTATTTATTCCGTTTTTAATTAGACTTGATTGAGTACTTTTAAAAATGCCCTTTTTTTAATTGTTATTTACATCGCATAAATTCTCGGTATACATTTGAAATTGTATAGTTTCGTGTTAATAAAAGTTAAAATCAAAGACCCAATATTTAAAAAAAATAGCAGTAATTTAAAAAGAAGCAGACATTGAATTAAATAAAGAAATAAATGAAATCCGCATTCACTTCAATATATAATACTACACATACACAAATGGCGCCACAATGAGCATATACAGTGAAACCTCGATCTATCGTTCCCGCATCCATCGTTATCCTGCATTTATCGTTTTATTTCCACGGTCTCTGCACAAATTATGTTTAAATAATGTTAATAAAACCCGCAAGCATCGTTCTTCTAAAAGCCGTTTTCCTGCATTCATCGTTGCAAAATTTTTCTCCTCACCGAAACGAAATTAAATGTCATGCGAATGCAAATTATATACAAACTCGAATAACTTCTTTTATCCAAAAATAACTCATTTGTGCTGTTTGTGTTGATGGCAGCGACAATAATACAGGTGAAGATTTATTGTATATCTGCAAGGATGCGATTATGTTTCTATTGATGAAGGTAATGCGACATATGGTGTCCTAAACATAGGAGAAATGTGGGATGATGAAAAATAAATAAAATAATGGCAAAAAAGCGGAGGATATTGCTCATGCCGATGAAACTGAGCCACGAGTACCAGTTCTGATGCAATTACAGCATTTAAAACTGTATGAACTTTTATATATGCATCTAAAAATACAAAAAAATACCAGAAAAATGTTGTATATCTCGAAAATTTATTTTTTGATTTAAAAAAAAATGAATAAAAAAAACAAGCAAAATTAGTGATTTTTTTCATTTGATTGATCATTTCAGTTTATTTCGTTTACAATTTAGTAAGGAACAAATTAGTACTTATTAGTAAACAGTATACACTGCATGCATTAGTAATGCATAAACATTCTGTTTTTCGTATTTTGAAGTTAATCAGCATTCACCGTTTTCCCGCATTTATCGTTTTTTCCCCGTACCCCTTGAAAATCGATTTATAGAGGTTTTATTGTATAATGATATTATTGGTGAATTCAACAAAGGACTATTAATTTAAGCATAGTTATAATTAACAATCATGTTATTTGCAGAATTTTTCACAAATGAAATTTATTAGGCTTTCTACTTTGATTTAGTAAAAATTATGGAAATTAACCATTTATGAAACGCAACTTATTTAAGATTACTAGAGGGATGGTAAATAACATATGAGGCAAGTTCAACCCAAAATCAAGCCCAAATCCTCCTCTAGATCTAGTTTTATATTAAAACTAGGATTCTTCTGTCTTCGGGATTTAGATCCAAGGAGAATAGTTATTTTTAATAGCCTCTTCAGACCCGAAGGTAAAATAACACTGCAAGTAAACATTAATTTGTTTTCCACAAACAAAAAAGACAGCAGATGTGACAGTTAAAGCTTTTTTTTCTGAAACTGATAGTTTAGATATACAAATACATATTTAAAATGGCTAACATTCTTAAAATATCTGTTTAATTATTCATAACCTAAATCACACAGTAACAAATCGAAGACCTTTATTTAATTTAATGTTCTACAAATCCTAAAATTGTTTATTGTAAAGTGTTTAAAATAATTAATTATGAAAATTTCATTTTTTCTTGGACGCATTGTCTGGGATTAATTTAGCAAATTTGGATTTTAAAAGCATTTATTTTGTGCAAAAATAACATCAGTGCTGCTATTTCATGATTTTAATCTAAAGCCAGAAACATTCAGATATATAAAAGTAAATTAAAAATGTGACAAAAATAAATTAATTTAGTGTACATATACCACGTTTCGGAAATAACACATGTGATACTTCAGAATCGAAGAAAATAAACAAGTCAGTAATCTAATATTTCTTAAATGTTTTACGATATTTGAAATTAATTTTTTAATGCAAATATTCTGTATGAATCTGAATTCCTTGCTTGTTCAGTTTTAGGAACACAGAGAAGCTGAGGTATATTCCAAGTTCATCCTCTCTCTCCTTTTGATTTTTTTTTCAATTTTTTCCCTTCTTTTACTGGAAAACACAACTTTTGTCTTTCTGCCAAATTTGTACAATAATAATTTAAAATAATTTTTATCGATTACAGATATCTTACTGGGTTCTAATGACATAAAGTTATTTTGACTCAGATTTGGAATCGTCCGACTTCAAAAAAAGATCCCGAATTCATATCTATATTAAACACACATTGCTTTTCAAACACTCTTTCTTTCTTTTTAACCGATGACCAGGCCCCTACCTGCCGAGTTCTCTCAGCTTAACGGGTTAGATACCTGGTATCGGGGCGGGTGACCGCCTAATTACCGCACATTGGCAATAAATCTGGTTCCCACGCTTCGCATGTCATCATATCTGCAATACTTACTTCTCGATTGAGCATACTTTGATTCATCGGTTGCTTATCGTTACATCCTGTTGTTTGTACTGCAAATAGATACTCAAGTTGGTCTCGTAATTTAGAACCTTGATGAGATGACGAGACCTTCACCTGGCAAGGCACCTCCAGAGATATAATTTACAGGTAACTTGGAGGACTTTGCACCCACGACGAATTTTACATGCACCAGGCGCCATTAGCGTACATGGTGCGAATTTTGTAACTTTTCAAACACTCATATCTATATTAAACACCCATTACTTTTCTTTGCTACCTGAGAAGTTCGTTATGCATTAGGGTTTAATTTACATAGAGTATATTAACACATTTTAACACTCAATCATAAAACAATATTAATCAGTCCTTAATTTCATGGGAAACCCTTTTAAAGGAAAAAAAAGGTCCACATTTTATTCATAAAAAACAATTTGCTACAATTGCATCATATTGACGTCATTTTTGAAGCCGTTCATTCCACTGATATTAAAGCACATAATTTATGAAAAGATTTTACATAACATTCTTAAAGATGGTTTTAAAATATTATTAAAGGGTCATTCCATAGTAACTTACGTTACATTTTGAACTATTTTTAGTAATTTTAGTAATATACCACATTAAAAAAAATATTCAAAATGTAAATTTGTCATGGTTTGCTAATTAATATTATTCAAAGCCCAATTTAGAAGAAAATTATCTAATTTTAATATTATTTCTTAAATTTTGGTAGTTTTATTTACTATGCTAACTGCCAGTACTGAAAAAGGAATGTAAATTATCAGATAAAGTGTAATTTTCATAATTATTTTTTAGGTAAGTTTAATCCAAATTGACCCTTAAATAAATTTTATTGACAAATCATGTTAATTTTACAACTGAATATTTTTAATGACATATTACTAAAATTGCTGCACTAAATTGTTCTAAATGTAACGTAAATTACCATCGAATGATTCCAAACATTTCAATACCATTTAAAATTATATTTACCACATATTTTTTAATCATTCTAAAAATTATATTATTGTTAATTAATTTTCACACGAGAAGATATTCGGGGAACAATTAGTAAACGAGCAATAAACACAATTTACTAATTTTTTATACTAATTTTTTTAATATCTGAAAAAAAATGCTCATTATTTTCTATGATATTTTAATATTATCAAATTAATCTTATGTACACTACCAATATAATGACAAACGCTTAACACTAATTTTTTATTTAGTTTCTACATCGTTCTGCTGCTTTTCAAAACCTCTTTCAACATTTTCCTTATAAATCTAATGTATTGCGTTAAATAATAACCTATTCATTTTCCATTTATACTACGATTTTCCTTAAATGATGAAAACAAATAGTGTATTTGTATGCGTGAACGAACAATGATTACCCACGATCTCCTTCGCATTTACGAGGTCATATTTGTGTTACGGCAGAAAAAACTGGAATGTTCTTAGCCCGTTAATATTTATTACGATGTAAAATGCATGAGAAATCGCGGGTGCATGAATAGGAAAGATATCTTTATATTGCTTTTAATTGAAATAACAAGGCTGCTTCTAAGTTAAATGAGTCATTCCCCTCTTGCTTTAAATTTCGTAACCACATTTAATAAATTTTTTAGTGTTATAAATAAAAAACATGTCTGTGTCATTTCCAAAGTGGCAACACATTTCTAATATAACTTTCCACTCTTACACCAATTCTTTTATAAATTCCACAATTTCTATTTTTATACAGAAAACTGGATGAAACAATATTTTAATAACTGCATTTTTTTTTACCTGTGTTTTTTTTTACCGTTCTTTCATGAATTTTAAAATATATATTTAAGCATTGTTTTTTTTTAATCTATCTACATCATTAGCAAAACGCTCACGAAATATTATTCCGATTGCACTTCAAAATATATAAACAGTTCTGCATTTGTTTCCACTTATTAATCGAAAATAAAATTTAAATTTTATCAATCAATAATTAAAACGAGGTGGAACCCGTCAAAGTTTGACATTAAGCACTTTTCTTGGTTAACCACCGAAAGAAGCTAATCCATGGAAAAAATAAGTATCAAAATTGAGGCATTTTTTTCAAATTTCTCATTATAAGCTAATAAAAATTGCCAAATTGTGAAAAATCTCTTATCTTTCAGCTATTTTTTTAGAGAGAACCAATAATAAGTTCCCTTCTATTGCCTTTATCTTTTTGAATTTTCACTATTTGACTGGATTTTTTATTGGTTGTTCCGTAATGTGGACTATTATGTAAAAAAATCGTTGTTATCTTTCGGGTATGCGCAGATAAAAATTATTCTATACAACTACTCATACTTCATAAAATACTTAATATATTTATATTCCAAATATACTATATTGTTCCTAATACATTTTACCAGTCTTTCAGAAATTGGCGTTAAATTTGGTTGAAAATTCTGCATGATATAAGTTAAAAACATGCCAGAATTTCTTGAACTTTAAAAAAGTCGCTTTATTTCCATGAATATACGCGTTGATATTGCAAAAATCAGTGGAACATATTATACCATATCCGAACATTTGTATTCTATAGCGATAGATCATTTCGTGCATTTTAATGTACAGGGTGATTTTAAATATTACCTTTTCTTTGATTTTTTGTCGGTCTCCTAATTTTCCACCTTGCCAAATGGACGTTGATAAATATGAGGATAAATACAATATTTATAATCCTCATGTTCCATAAGAATCCGATAATTATATTTTTAAATAAACGACAAAATGCTTAAAGATGAAAGTGTCCGGTAATTGATGGTTGTACGTGAAGATAAGAAAAATTCTTCTTTAGGTTAGTCCAAAAGTAACATTATTGCCAATAACACTCTGATCAAATTGCTTAGTGATAGATTTTAAAAAATAATTTTCTCTTCTTTTTACAATATGTCAACAGGAAAGGGAAAAAAACTTTATTTAACTTATCTCTTTAAGATTAGCAATTTTTTTTTCTATTGAATTATTAGATCATTAGATTGATTAGAGAATGGAATATTAGATCGATTTTATCACACGATTATTCAATGGGTAAATTAACTGTAACAGATGTAAATTTTGCAAGTGGATGAAAAAGTCCAGGCCAGGATTCGAACCAGGGATGTATTGGCAGTAGCCCCAATGCTCTTCCAACTGAATCATCCCGGACGAAAGCTGGAGGACTATTTCACCCAAATAATCTCAACGATCATGTACTCTGGTCTGATACTTTGGATCAGCTCAACAGAATAAATCGAAGGTCAATATATGGAACTGCAGAAAATGCTGCATACGAAATTACATTAGAATAATTTTATCACAGGATTATTAAATCGGTAAATTAATTAAAAAAGATGTAAATTTTCCAAATGACTGAAAAATTTTCACTAACATAATTAGAAACTTACTGCAAAGCTTTCTAATCCCACTATCGCTTTAATAGCAAACGGTTACATAGACGTAATTTAATTTTTATTTTCAGCACAATATTGTCAGGTATGCTTCATAATATAAACAAATAACTGTTATCTTAAAAAATGGTTGAACGACTTGAAGACTGTTTTGCATACTTTTAAATGTGAACATTCAATTAAAAAAATATTTTCTCTTTAAATTAACCGTGTATGTTTTAAATACTAAGTATTTTTATGTATTATTTTGAAGTTACTTCAAGTAATTTAATATAAACTTAAAGAAATTATTAAAAAAGCAATCGACAGCGTAGAAAGTAATATTAACATTGACCCTTTTGAAAATATTAAAAAACATTCGTTACTTAATACTTATTTCGGATTTTAATTCCAAAATATAAATCTGGAAATTAATTATTAGTATTTTTTATATTTAGTTAATTATACAAAATAAATATAAATTGCTCATTTCCTTTCAAGGTGGAAATTATTATCAATAAATTGATTTTGAACTTCTCTTCAACTGTTTGTTTATGAAAAAATATCTTATTAGATATTTGTTTTTAAAATTAATTTAGAATTATTACTAGAGCAATAACTTCTAATTAATGTAAAAATCTGACAGAGAAAAATACGATTTCTTAACATTTCATTGTTTATTATCATTTAAATCTTGTATTTTATTTAAATCCAACTAATTAGTGGAATTATAAGGTAGTGAAAATAAAATTAAAAATCTTAATGATGTAATTTTAATTAAAAAATATTGTCATACAAATACGTCAATAACCTCATTAAAAGTCCAAAGTACCTATCTTTTTTCGTTACTTTCGTAACCCCATATCATCATTATGAAAGTATTAATTAACAAAACAAATTAAGAAGCTATTATTCTTTCTTTATTAGTAAGACTTCGTTTTCTTATATGAAGTAACATTATTATTTATTTGCAGATTTTCTCGGAACGCAATAAATTCTATGTTTTCTTCATATTTTAAACGAAAAAAAAAAGAGTCGGAGAAGATACAATTATAAGAAAGAATTTACTCAGTTAATCCATTATTTTTTACATTCATAATTCAAGTACTATTAAAAATATTTTTATGGGTCTTTTACTGTCGGTTACATAAGTTTTAAAAAAAATTCTATATTTATAATATATTATTCTGTATTGATCAATAATTGGTTGGTATTAGCTTAATATTGGAAAAGCCCCATTAGCGCCAACCTGCTTTTTTCCCCTCAGCCCCCTCCTCTTTAAAAATCCATCATGAAATAGGACTTTAAAAATTCACCCCTCCCACGGAAACTAAATTAATGTAGCATTGTATATTAGAAGAATTTATAACACAATTATACAGTCGGTAAATGCATTATAACGGATGTAAATTTTTCAAGTGGGTGAAAAATGTTCAGGCCAGGATTCGAACCAGCAGCCAATGCTCTGCCAACTGAGCCATCCCGTACGAATACGGAAAGACTAATTCACCCAACTAACCTCGACGATCACACAATTGTGTGATTGTTCAGTCAATACATCCCTGGTTTCGAATCCTAACCCGGACCTTTTTCATCCACTTGAAAAATTTACATCTGTTATGATACAGCATTGGTTTAGTATTGGCTAGACTAGGGAAAAAATCTAGGTGAGTGGTTCAACAATTGTTGTCAGTAGTAGAGATGTAAATTTTCCGGAAAAATATAAGTGGCGGAAAAAAAAACTGGTTTTTTACCGGTTTTTTTCGGGAAAAAACGGAAAAATTGGAAAAATTGATTTTTCATGAGTGTTTCTCCCAAATAAATTGTATTTTCTTAGAGACTATTAAATAATAAACATTTTTTCCCATTTATATGTATTAAATGAAAATTGTTTTCACTTTATATTGTAACGGCAAACCCACAGTGGGCGCTATTTGTAACGGTGCACGCACGCTGGGTGTCGTTTGTAACGTTATATGCAGACATATTCAGTAGTTTAGGTTAAAATAACAAAGTTTATTCAAGTGATAATGGCCGAAGGGAAGTGGAGCAAGTCTAAAATTTTACACACTGAGAACACTATGAACAGCTAAAATCATACTCACAGGCCCCAACCTAGCTCAGTCGTGGCACCGCCTAACACTTGACACTGTCTCCTGGCTGAGCTGTTGAACAAAGCTTAGTTAAACAGCCCGTGGCTGTGGATAATTCTTTATTTCACCAATAATTAAAAATGGAACTACTATTAAACTTTCTTACCACGGCCGACTCTTAAATCCACTATCCAAACTCCTTTCCACTTTACTGGAGGCCGTTGCTACTTTCTATTCGTCAGCACTTCGCTAAACAATCATCCACTTCGTTGTCTAATGGCAGAGGTCCGCACTCGCTGGCTGCTGGCTAATGCCAGAGACACACACACCCAAACTCACCCCCAAGCTTTTATATGCTGCAAACTGAGATACTTCACATTAACATATTACTAATAACCGCGAGCTAACTGCGGAATTCGAAAGAGCACACACACTCTAGAAAGTTAAAGTAAAAGAGAGGATAGATGTCGCTTTTACGCCTACAAAATGTTAAATTATTGACGTCACGATCTCAGAAACACTAGAGTGCCTTTATGACAAAAGGTCACTCCCTCACAACCCCCCCTCGGATTCCGCAGAGAAAAAGGGCTGGGCCAAATGCATGCCCAGAACTTTTTCTTGTTATAAATTTCGAGCCGTAATAAAACACAGTGCTGGGTGAAATTTAGCGCCGAAACATAACTTTTAAAATATTAACTTTAACCCATCACAACCAAAAAAAAACTCAGTTTGCCTCAAATATTCACATATTCAACCCAATCATTCTTCTATCTTACAAATAGCCTCCGTAAAACTTCCAAAAACTCGTAAAACTTTCAAAACTAATTACTTCTTTCAAAACAGCCCACTCCACTGGGAGTGCTAAAATTTCTCAAAATACTAAACTTCCGAAATTTTCCTCAATATTGCAATACAACTATAACTTTACCAAAAATTTCTCCACAACTTTTAATATACTAGAATTCGCACCAAGTCCAAAAAACCCAATGCGCAAAAATTTTCCTCATCCAAATTCCGACTTCATCTAGAATTACAATTACTTCATACTAAAATAACTCTGCTACTACGTAATACCTACAAACCCATTAGCCAATGAACTAACTCCCAAAATTCTTCAGAACTTAACTCCACTTTGACAATAATTGGGGCACATACGTACAGCGGCATATCGCTGTGCTTATGCAACAATCAAAAAATATCAAAAATTTACAAAATGACGTCATCATGCTCTTCATCTGTATTAACTAAAAGAAAAATAGCAGAATCAATACATAACACAGGTATACTTCCCTGCAAGAAAATCACATTAACATTCAATTCTTAATACAATACAATTTCAAATTCAAACGCAGCTTAAAACTTCGCAACTTGCGGAAACCATTCCCAACTAAAGTACAAAACGCAACTCATAAAACACGAACGATAAGAAGAAAGTTAATTCATTAAATGTTAGTATAAGAGATAGAAACGCGTGTCAAGGACTTCTTGACCGCAAAACACGTGCGCGTCTGAACCGCGGCGCGTGTACAAAATAACCCAAATTACTATCTGTACTTTCTGAAAATTTAAACATACATTAACATACATTTTATAACACATGAACAATATAACAATATAGTAACATTTTCAACAAATAACACAACAATTTAACAATAGATCCAGAATTTTTAAAAGCAGTTAAGACCAAAATCTCAAACATACATAAAACTAACAATTTTGCAAACAAATTTTAAACACAATTAAGCACCAATCGTGAGTCCGTCAAAAAATTCCAAAAATGGCCAAAAGTACCAAACAGTCTTTCTGCTTTCTATTCCTTCATATTGCTACCACATATATGCACTCTAATAGAAATTTAATAAAGAACATTATCACCCAATCATAGAGATGATTCGCTGCTGGCTGGCTTCATACTACAGGATGGCTTTCTCCTCCTGTCCCAGAAACCTTGTACGAAGGATCTTTCGTCATCAGAACTGTACGGTGACGCCACAGTTGACTGTCGTGCCTGCAGCCTGGTTCGGAATGGATGCCGCGGGATACTTGTAGGTTCCGCTCGACGACTCTGCTCTGGCCGGTTTGCTGGGGTCACTCCATGGCGAGATTCACACTGTTGATGCCGGTAATCTGAGAGTTGTCTCCTCTTTCTAGATGCACCCGAAGTTACTGAAGAACCTAGACCACGTTTCTTTCCAGACCTACGCTGTTTCTTATTGGGCAAAAATTCCGACTTTAAAGTCCTTTTAACAGTTTGTCGAGTGTCCATACGAAATCTTTTCCGGGGATTAATCACTGAAGATGGTGAACTATTAGATAATGTATGTTTGTGAGGTTGCTGTCTAATACGTGGAGGAACTGGACAGTTTATAATTTTTTGTCTTTTATGGCACACAGAGTCCGATGTATCTGACACAATTCTCTTATTTTTATTATCATATTTTGCTCTCGGATTGCTAGGCTTTCGACTTTCAAGAACAGTTTTTGGAGCTGTTTGACCAAATTTTCTTCTTGAATATTGATGAAAAGAATTAGATGAAGAAGTGCTGGACTCGGGACACTCATTGGATCGGGAATTTCGCGAAACACCACTCGACACATGAGAACCTTCACTACCATTTTCTCTAAACTTATAAACTCTAACCTGATCCAAATTAACCGTCATTCTTTCACCATTGACATCAACAACCAAATTATTATTTCGAACTTCTAATACCTCGAACGGACCTACAAACTTCGGACCAAACTTAGCTACTCTCTTTTGACGACTTGAACTTAACCAATGCTTTTCTACTAACACAAAATCTCCAACTTTCACTTCTAACTCTCTCCTACGCATATTATAATACTGAGCTTGCTTTTCTTGCGCTTTTCCCATTTGAACCTGAGCTTCCTTAACCAACCTCTCAATATCCTGACACATGTACTGACTTTCCGCATCTGACACCATAACTAACCTTTGGAATGGAGTAATGACTTTTCTACCCAAAAACAATTCAGCAGGCGTTTTCCCCGTTGACTCGTGAACTGCTGTACGAAGTGCGTACGCAAAATGCTGAAGAAACTGGTCCCAATTTGCATGATGAGAACCAACATAAGAAGAAATCATTTGAATTAATGTACGATTTACACGTTCAGCCATATTAGACTGAGGTCGATACGGAACAGTAAAAGAATGATCGATCTCCAGCTTCTCACACAGGGCCTTAAATATATCAGAAATAAAACAAGGTCCATGATCGCTCACTACCCTAATTGGTGCACCATATTTAGAAATATAATTATCGAAAAATGCATCGGCAACTGCAGGTGCAGAAGCCTTCCTGAGGGGGACTAACTCTACCCATTTACTAAAATAATCAACTAAAACTAGCACAAATCTATATCTTTTAGGATTAGACAATGGATACGGACCGATTAAATCTACACCTACACATTCATTAGGAAAATTTACTTTAATAGGAATTAATTTGCCAGCTGGACTTACATTTTTATAATTATAACGTTGGCATGTGCTACAGCTGGAGACATAAGCGCGCACTGATTCCCGCATTTTAGGGAAGTAGCAGGATTCACCAATTCGAGCATAAGTTTTCCTGATTCCTAAGTGACCTGCTAATGGATTATCATGAAATTCTTTCAAGATGGCCTTACGAAGACTAGCCGGAATAAAAACTCTTAATTCTCCACGTGAATTTACAATTTTAGAATAAAAAAGAAGACCATCGATAAGCTTAAAAGATTGGGACCATTTCTCAAACATAGGCACATCTGCGCTCGGGACATCATCAGGATTTTCCAAGTAACGATACAAACTACCAAACTCTTCATCTTGCTTCTGTTCTCTTATCAACTGCTCTCGCGACCTTAACACCAATGAAGACAATGCACAACACTTAACTTCCTCCGTGACCTCTAAACCACCATGCGGGTTTCGTGACAGAGCGTCCGCTACCGCATTCTCCTTGCCAGCCCTATGTTCTATAACCACATTATACTCTGCTAACTTCAAACACCATCTGACCATACGAGACGACAAACCCTTTCCATTAGTTAACTTTGTCAAAGCTGAATGATCCGTAATGACTTTAACCGGTATATTAGTGAAAAAACAACGAAATTTATTCAAAGCCCAAATTACTGCAAGACACTCCCTTTCCGTAATCGAATAATTCCTTTCCGCTGCATTTAAAATTCTTGACGCAAATGCTATAGGTCGACCTTTCTGTGCTAACATCGCTCCAACCCCCACTGCACTCTCATCGCAATACACTTCAAACTGAGATGAATAATCGGGGTGAGCCAAAACAGGAGGGGAAACTACTGCCTCTTTTAATAATTCAAACGATCTCTGAGCCGCTGATGACCATACAAACTTAACCCTTTTCCTTTTTAAATTATACAACGGTTCACATAACTCCGAAAAACGTGGAATGAACTTGGCAAACCAAGCCACCATCCCTAAAAATGTCGCCACTTCCTTACTATTTTTGGGGGGACTCATTGACGTAATTGCCTCAATTTTCTCATTATCTATTTTAATACCATCACGCGTAATTTTAACTCCTAAATACTTTATCTCTTTTCTCAAAAATTTACATTTTTCTAACTTAACTGTTAACCCAGCATCTCTTAACAACGTAAATACTTCCCTCAACAATCTTAAATGCTCTTCAAAAGTAGCTGCCATTATAATTATGTCGTCCAGGTAAACCAAGACACCCTTACCAAGCAAAGGTTTAAGGATATTATTCATGGCCTTCTGGAACGTTGCCGGCGCTCCCGATAAACCAAAACTCATTCTCTTAAAAGCAAAACAACCATCCCGAGTAATAAAAGCAGTCTTAGGTATGTCCTCCGGCTTCATTGCAATCTGAAAATAACCCGACGTAACATCTAACGTTGACATATAATTCGTACTCGTTATATTAGCCAAAATGTCGTCAATTACTGGAATAGGATACTGAGGGTATTGCGTTATCGCATTTAACTTTCTATAATCTACTGCAAACCTATATGCCTCTGGATCGTCTAAACTTTTCCCATTATTTTTACGACATAACACTACTGGCGATGCAAAAGGAGACTCAATTGGCATTATAATATCGTCCGCTAGCATTTTTTGAATATGATAATCAATTATACCTTGTTTAACTTTATCATAACGATATGGTTTACTAGCAACAGGTGCTTTTAAACCAGTATCAATCTCATGCCACGCAACATGCGTTAAACCCGGTTTATCAGAAAAAACCTCTCCAAATTCATTCAAAAACTTATTAAATTCCTCCCTCTCCATTTCACTTAACCCCGACTCCTCCAAATTAACTGACACCGAAACTGGCTCTTTTTTACTCACATTCTCATCATTATTCACTATTAACGACTTTTTAAAGAAATCCAAACTAATTCCTCTATCCTTCATATAATCCACACCAACTATACAATGCACTGTTAACCCATCTAACACACAAAACTCCCAACATGTCTTAACCGAACGAATTTCAACTTCCAATTCTACTGAACCTTTATTATCGCAAGCTACTCCCTGTGCTGACTGAACCACAAGACTTGACCTTTTCAACTTCTTATACGAAAAATATTTCCGATAACAATCAAAAGAAATGAACGACTTATCTGCCCCTGTATCGAAGACACTTTTAACGACAATACCATCTAACACAATTAACACTTCAGGTAACTGAACCGGATTAATAGTAATTTTATTTAAACTCACAGAAGGCTTTTTCGACCTCTGAACACATCTCTTTTGCGTTGACCTATTTTCAACATTCTCATCCGAAGTTAATCTCCTTACTTGCGAAGAAACATTCCTGTCCCGTCCTCCCCCACTACGATTATAACCACTATTCTGTCTATTTCCATACATACTTCTCTCACCACTTCTAAAATTATTAGCACCATCACAATTCCTATTACCATTATTCGTATTCGACATATTACGACCAAATCCATCATTTCTATTACGCACATTATTATCCGGAAATCGCTGTCCCCCTCTCACAAAATTACGTTCCCCCTCATTTCTCAAATTACTATCCGTTACAGGTCTCTGCCGAGGGCTACGCAAATCCCGTTGATCCGAGCTATGCCGAGTCTCGTACTTCGATAATATCTGATGCATTTCTGCAAAATTCTTCGGTGCTCTAACTTCAATAAAGTCCTGTATATTTGGATTAAAAAGAGGAAAAACAATGTCCAACAATTCCTCAAATGTGATATCTAAATCTAATTTATTTTTTAGTTCAAGCTTACGAAGATAAAATTTTGACGCCGACTCATAAATATTCTGCTTATTACAATAGAACTCTTTTCTCAAAATACTTTTATCTTTAACGGGAGGAAATGCCTTCTTTAACTCGATCACAGTTTGTTCAAATCTTTTCGCTTCTTCATTAATCAAAAACTTTCCTATATTTTCCAACCACAAAAGTGCTTCGCCCTTTAACGAGCATTTAAGCACTACGTATCTACTTTTTTCAGGTATATTATTGAACAAAATATAATCATCTAATTTAACTAAAAATTCACTAATATCACCCTCACCGGTGAAATACACACGTGGCACAATCTCATAATGTCCGATGTTTCGTTGGGAGCCATTTGTAACGGTGCACGCACGCTGGGTGTCGTTTGTAACGTTATATGCAGACATATTCAGTAGTTTAGGTTAAAATAACAAAGTTTATTCAAGTGATAATGGCCGAAGGGAAGTGGAGCAAGTCTAAAATTTTACACACTGAGAACACTATGAACAGCTAAAATCATACTCACAGGCCCCAACCTAGCTCAGTCGTGGCACCGCCTAACACTTGACACTGTCTCCTGGCTGAGCTGTTGAACAAAGCTTAGTTAAACAGCCCGTGGCTGTGGATAATTCTTTATTTCACCAATAATTAAAAATGGAACTACTATTAAACTTTCTTACCACGGCCGACTCTTAAATCCACTATCCAAACTCCTTTCCACTTTACTGGAGGCCGTTGCTACTTTCTATTCGTCAGCACTTCGCTAAACAATCATCCACTTCGTTGTCTAATGGCAGAGGTCCGCACTCGCTGGCTGCTGGCTAATGCCAGAGACACACACACCCAAACTCACCCCCAAGCTTTTATATGCTGCAAACTGAGATACTTCACATTAACATATTACTAATAACCGCGAGCTAACTGCGGAATTCGAAAGAGCACACATACTCTAGAAAGTTAAAGTAAAAGAGAGGATAGATGTCGCTTTTACGCCTACAAAATGTTAAATTATTGACGTCACGATCTCAGAAACACTAGAGTGCCTTTATGACAAAAGGTCACTCCCTCACAATATTACAAAATAAAAAGAA
This sequence comes from Maratus speculifer, assembly GCA_964019185.1. Lineage (NCBI taxonomy): Eukaryota > Metazoa > Arthropoda > Arachnida > Araneae > Salticidae > Maratus > Maratus speculifer. The sequence continues at coordinate 269,341,624 of OZ025289.1, read as the reverse complement.
AGTAGCAAAGCCTGCTTTTAAAAGTTTAGTTTTTTTTTTTTTTTTCACAGCCTAAGAATTTTTATTAAACGCTATTGTTTGTTATATCATATTTCTGTTGAAATGATTTTTCAGTTACATGTTTAATTACCAATTGACCTAATGTAAAAACCTGAACCAATATGTCTGCAGTTTGGAATGAAATAAATTATGCATTCCATTTACATAAGTATAGTTTTTAAGTAAATGATACTAGTTTAAAGAAATTATTGTAGCTTTGTCATTATTATGAATATCAGTATTCAAAAATTCCATTGTTTAAAAAATGTATATTTTTACATTATTACTTTTTTTCTTAGAGTTATAATTTATTTCCTTTATAAAATATGTTTAGTTTTGGTATAGCTTTCCAATTTCAACTCAAAAAAGTTTTGATTTAGTTTTACAATCTAAATTCAAACAAAACTAAGTTTTACTTTGGCTTACATAGGTCTGCAACTAAAAAATAGCGTAGGATTTATTGACTGTTAGATTTTTACTCACTGAAACCAGAAAAAATTTAAGTTTAATTAAATGTAATTCTTTTCTTCTGACCCTGAAATCTGATATTCTAGTCTTGAGTAAGAAACCATATTCAATAATGTTTCCACATAGAGTGGAACTCAAAAGTTATGAAAACAGAGCACTACAAATAGAAAATGCTCACTATTTGAGGAATTAACAAAAGCAGTTACATATAGAGATAAACTTCTACTGTACTTTAGAAAACTACAAAAATTCAGTCTAATCAAGAGGGAAAGTATAATTTGGAACATAGTTACTTGTAATAAAATATGTTTTTTTTTTTTTCATCGCAGTTGTACTCTTCCAATGCAAACTGCCCATGTTTTTGCAACATTACTGTACATTATGGAGGTAAAATGGAGATCAATTTTAGATTCAACACCTTGAAAAAACATTCAATTAATCAGCTATAACGAAATCTTGAAAAATGCAGTATAGTAGTGCCACGTATAGGGCAATTTACACCAAAAACTAAACAAAATTAATGTATATCAGAAACTGTCTGAAGCTGTAGTTTGATTTTTTTTTAAATCGTCCTTGAGGTAAAGCTATTGCGATAATCATGAATAATGCAGCATAGCAGCGTCATCTGTTGAGCAATTTACACCAAAAAGTAATGAGCACAAAGTTATGTCAAAAATTAACTTAATATGAAATTTTATAAAAATACATACAGTAGTCTGAGATAGAACTATTGTGGAAATTATGAATGATGCAGCATAGCAGCGCCATCGGTTTGGCGATATACACTAATAACTAAACATCTAGAGTTTATATCAAGGTGTAGCTGAATCTAAAGTTTTGTGAAATTATGTGCATCAGTTCTTGAGATAGAGTGCCCATAAAATTTGTCACATACAGACTCACAGAGTGACAGATATTTTCCAAAAACCATCAAAACGTGTTCAGGACCTTCTAAAACGTTTAAATACACCAAAAACTGGAAGCCAAATTTTTCACGAATTCAATACTTACTTATTTAAAAGATAGATTAAAGTAATAAATGCATACTTAAAAATTTTATGTTGAATTTTTAATTTTATCATTTCCATTAATCGGCATATTATTGCAGTAATTTTACACATGAATTAATTTTTAAAAAGAGAAGTTGCATTTAATTACATAAGGTAGTCTGGTGTAATAATGCCAGGCGGGGTAATAACGACAAGTGCTAATATTATGCATAATTATGAAATAATCTGGTAAATGACACCCATGTACTGTGCGCAGAAGGGTTTGAGTCATATAAATCGCAAAAAACAGCTTCAAGTTAATTTGTTTCATTTTTAGGTCTTATTGTTTTTACAAGCAACTAAAGTTAACGCTTGATCTAAAATTTGCGAGATACGTTTTGTGATGTGAAGACTATTTTTTTTATCAGGAAATACTTTGTTAATTACATAAATTTGTAGTACATTTCATGAACTTTCAAAATGTTGTTGAAGATTTTGGATATCTTCTCGAGATAATTTATAATTTAAAATGTACTGCGTAATAACTATAACGGGGTAATAACGCCAATCCTTGGCATTAATACCCCGGTTGATTCCCTACAGTGGCCAAGCTACATCCCAAATACTGATTTAAATAAACACAGTTAAAAATGTGCAATGTTTCTAATAATTCTATTTAAGCGGTCCTTTTTAAGCAAAAAGAAGCTCACGGTCTGATATTCTTTTGCCTCATCCTCCCCCCCACACCACACCTTTATTATTCTTACACTTTCACAAAAAATTGAACATTTTGAATAGCTTAGAATGCAATTTGTCAATTTCTAAGTTTGTAGAGTTTGTATTTTTAGAATTGGGCAATCTATATGCAATTATTCCATCTTATTTCATAGTTTTGTTTGCATGGCATTATTACCCATATAGGTGGGTAATAACGCCAAATAGCATTGGTCAAGAAATCACGCCATTATATTTTATGAATACATATCTGTTAAATTATTTTTTTATATAGATAGTCAATGAGTTGCTGTATCAAATCATATATTTGTTTGAAAAATACAATCTAAAACTGAGCCATGAAAATTGGTAGAAAATTAACGTGGCATTATTACCCCAGGGTACCTTATCTAGATTTTTTTTCATGTAATCAAGTTTTTGTGAAATTGTGAACTTTTTGTATATACTTGAACAAAATATATTCAGAATTTTTGATTAAGAAATTATTACTATATTTAGGTCCCTATTTAGACATTTTTAATAAAGTTATTTACATACATATATGCAACTTAATAAGATTCAGCTGCTGTATGGCATGAGATTTTTTTTTCTTCAATCTCTGCACTTGCGAAAGATTCAATTTGTTGATTAAACTTTTTTTGAAACGTCTATTTTCAAGAGAAATTTTGCAAAGGGTCTTGTGTTTCAAACAAGAAAAAAATGTGAAGGATCCTTTCAAGTCTTTTCAAACAGATTTCTGCTCAGAGAAACAGATTTCTGCTCATTAAAATTTTCATGTGAGACACTCAACATAAAAATAAATAAAATAAAAAGTATGAGAATGTAGCTATTACAAAATTTTCACTATATTATTTCATAAATGAAATTTCAATTTTTCCAGTTCGGAAAAATTGAAAAATAAGCCTTCGAAAAAAAACCGAAAAAAAACAGTTTTTTTCCCAATTTTTCCGGTTTTTTTCCGAGCATTCCCATCTCTAGTCAGTAGTGTACATAAGATATTTTTACTGCGATGGTTGATATGGAATATCGAAGTCTAATGTCTTAGATACCTAAATGCTCAGTTTCAGAGCCGTAGCTGCTATATTAACATATTTTTGAAGAGAAAAGTGAAAGAGATGGAGGGCTAAAAGGCTAGTTTGATGCTCATGGTATTAGATTTGTAACAGGGGAAAAGACGTGGCTGCTGTCGTTTCGACTAGGGATCATAGTGATGTAGACATGTCTCATCTACTGCCACAAATCTGGCCCCCAACCTTCTTTTCCCCCTCCCCCTTTAAAAATAGAGCTTTAAAACTCTTCCCCCTCCAAAAATATGTTAATACAACAGCTACGGTTTTGAAATTGAGCATGTAGGCATAGAAGACGGTTGGCATCGATATTTCATATAAACTCATCACACTACAAATACTTTATATGCACTATGGACAATAATTGTTGAAGCACCCAAGTATAATTAACCCAACTCGAATATGAAGTGAACGCTTAGTACTCATGTTATGCTAATAGGAAATTTTAGGGACCTAACATTGTCGGTTCGACAATTTTTTGAGGGTGGGGAATCTTTAGTGTAAAATATATTATTCAATGTTGCTTGGTTATAGAACTAAGGGAGAAAGCTCCATATTTAATATCTATCCCATTAATTTAATTATGAATGCTTATAACTCATTTTCTGATAATAGGACTTTTATTGGGTTTATACTGTCAATTATCTAACTTTGGGTAATATGTTTTAGTGTATAATCCTTCGTCCTATGTTGTTTAGCTATAATGCCACAAGAGAAAATTTGAGATAGATCATTTCTTTCATACACATAAATTGCACAAAATTTTTCCTACATTATTAATCTTAGCAAATTCAGAAATGCTGTTTTTTCTTTAATTCAGTCCCTTTTTATAACGACTTTTCCACATTTTAAAATGTCAAAGTTGCCTTAGAAATATAAAAAGATATTTATTTTTCATTAAACATAGTAAGAACCATGATTTATAGCTCTTTTTAAAAACTGAATACCATTTTTCACTTTTGTAGACATCAAATGCATATTTTTTTTACTGCTTTTTTTTAAACTAACAAGCATTATTAAATTTTTAGTCAGATCATAAATTTAAAAGAATGTCGTCGCCAGGAGAATAAATTACAGTAAATATTAAGTGGAGCTAGACGTTATAAGATTATACAGTCAGATCCAAATTTATTTTAAAATAGGCTTTAAAATTTAAAATATATATAAGAACATCATTTATTTTTGCGTATCTCTTTACGAAATCCTCTTTATTTAGTGCTTTTAAATAGCCATAATCGCTTAAATATGATGATTTCACAAAAATACAATGATGATCCGATTTTCCCGCATCTTTTTAGACATTATGGAAATTAACCCTCTATTGCTGATAGTAGAATTTAAGATACCACTGGGTGTTTCTATTTTAGAGGTTTTTATGTCATGTATATTGTATTTATACCAGACATTTAAAAGAAATTTCTCTCTTTTATTTAATAATAGATATTTCGTCTTGAAATGGAATTAAATTCTAATTAAATTTTCCTAATATGACTTAGATTTTATAAATTACGAAACTTCTAAAACACATTCTATTATAGTCAAAAGTAAATAAAAGATAAGCAGTTCAAGTTCATCGCGAAAGGATAGCTTTGGAAGACAATACGTCGATATAAGCAAATCCAACTCGATCCTTTGATACAGTCCTGGAAAATTAAAGAAAATACCCCAACTGATTCTGAAACTAAATATAATAGAAGAAAGTTACTCGTGCATCAATGTTTTGGAAATATAATCAACTTTTCAATGATGTATATGATGTGGCCAATACCCGGAGCCTGGCCAATTCTAGAACTGGCCAAGCTTCCTGGCCAAAACCTGAAATACATGAAATGAATAGCGAATTCGGGTTTTGGCCGGCCAATTCGCGAACTGGCCGGGAAGCCTTGGCCAACAGCCGAACTATGATGCATACTACCATTTTTTTTTTTTTGTAATTAAGATAATGTAGCATTAAAATGTACAGTAAAAAAGATTCCCATTGATTATATTGAAACGAAATATTTTTGTGTACCCAACTAACCTTTACGCAGGGGCTCGCTCAGTGCCTACCTGATAATGCATGTAAACCCGGACAGATGCTGTCACAGCCCCTCCGTAAAGGCTAAATTAACCAAAAATAGTACACAATTCCCTTTCAATATCGAAATTAATTGATAAACCAAATACGATGACAATTACAAGTTAACCGGAAACTTTACTCAAGTTAGATCACGGACAGGCTGACGTCTAGATTATTTGAATTCATAGACAATTTCAACAGAGTTATTTTCAACTATGTTAGAAAGGATTAAGCCGAGTGCTTATATCTATTTCGCGAATTGGCCAATCGCATCTGGCCAGTTCGCGAATTGGCCAATTGCATCTGGCCAGTTCGCGAATTGGCTGGCCAATTCTAGAATTGACCAGTCATTTTTTAACGTTGTTGGCCAATTCGGGAATTGGCCGGCCAGTTCTAGAATTGGCCAATTTCGGGTATTGGCTGCAACATATATAAAAAAAATTTCTACGTATCTACAAATCAAAACCAAACCAAACTTTTTTTTTTAATAGCATAACCCAATTTTGACAGTAAAGTTTTATTCTTTGATTGAAACTAGCTTGAAAGGAAATTTTTAGTCATTTGAATAATAAGTTTTTAATTATAAATATTCAAAATTTAGAGCTTTTAATGATAAATTACATTTTCATATTTTTATTACTATCACAGAAAATATAATTCTAATGTGATAGTTTTGTGTGTGGTTGTAATACTAAAACCCAAATATAAATGCATTGAATTTTTAATATTAAAAATTTTATGATATGAATTATAAATTTTGAAATCAATATTAAGCTAGTCAGATGTAACGATCTCAAAACTTTCTTCTATCTTACGTATGTTAATGCTTCCTGAAAAATGCAGCATAGAAGCGCTACCGATTAGTTCGTTTAAACCAAAATCTAGTTAGCAACAACTCTTGTCAACTTATAACTGAATCTGAAGTTTGATAAAAATCAGTGCAATAGTTTTTGAGATTAAACTTTTGCAAAATCTTAAAGTAAAAAAAAAAAAATCTACATATCAGCGCCACATGATGTACACCAAAAACTAATCAAGATCAGTTATTTTTCAGGCACTGACTGAATCTGAAAACCCATGCTTTAGTTCTTCAGATACATTTATTGTGAAATCGTGAAAACTGCAGCATAATAGTATTGACATCTGTTGGGCGATTTACACCAACCTATTTCATAGACAAACTGAATCTCGAGTTTTAGAAAATTTCGTGCATTAGTTCTTGAAACAGAGCTATTGCGATAATCGCGAATAATGCACCATGGAAGCGCTACCTGTTGAGAGATTTGCATCAAAACGTAATTAACATAATGTATTAAATATAAAGTTTTATGAAAATCCATGCATTAGTTTTTCGAATACTTTTATTGCAAAATTGTCAAAAATGCAGCTTAGTAATATCATCTATAGAACGATTTACACCCAAAACTAAACAACACTAATTTGTATCGAAACTAGCTGAATCTGCAGTTTTAGAAATTTTCGTGGATTAATTCTTGAGATAGAGCAATTTTGATAATCACAAGTAATACACCATGGCTACGCCACTTCTTGAGCGATTTGCACCAAAACGTAATCAACACTATTTTCCATACAGTGCTAACTAAATCTAAAGTTTTATGAAAATTCATGCATTAGTTCTTGAGATATAGCTATTGTGTGAAATTGTGGATAATGCAGTTTAGAAGCTTTGAGCGATATACATCAAAAACTAATCAGATCTAGTTTATATCAAGGTCTAACAGAATCTAAAGTTTCGTGAAATTAAATGCAATAGTTCTTGTGATAGAGCGCCCAAAAATTTTTGTCACATACAGACAGACAGACTGATTGACAGACTAATAGACTGATAGACATATATTTTGTAAAAACATGCATTTCGGATTCTCTGACCTATAAAAGGTGAAAATCTGTGGAAAACCGGATTTCTAGAATTTTCACGAATCCACGTACTTTCTTCTTAGAAAGATAGAAGAAAGTAAATATAACGTACGTGTACCTTATATGGACAGGTCTCTCAATATGGACACTCCTAATATTTTTAAAGGTAATAATTTTAATCGAGAGATTGCTCAACGTTTTCGAGAAGAAAAGCAGTAGAAAAGATAATTAAGGCTGGAAAGTGTAAAAAAGCGCGCTGTTCGCCATTTAGGAGGAAACTTGTTGTTTCGAGATGTGCTGATCTTAATTACTTGTAAGCTAAAATTCTTATTAGATATGGTAAAATTACATTAAATGTTGAAAAGTGGAAAGCTAATAAAACATATTTTCGATTGCTATTGCATATTTTGCTTAAAAATATTTTCCTTATTCATTTGTTACAAGATTTAGTAAAACTACGCCCGGTTCTCAATATGGACAGCTTATGTACCCATCGACTACAAATGTAAGAAAGAAGAAAATTCAACGTTGCCAAGCAATAAATTGAAAAGGCATCAAAGTGGTAAAATCTTTGTTCAACAAGATGCCATTTCAACAATCCCCCCAAAACCTTCCTCCAAAAAAACCCTTGCAGAAAAATAAAAAGAAGCCCCCCTCTCCCGACAGTAGGATATCTCTTGGCGAAATCGTAGGTACCAATGGTATGACTTCCTCAACAAAGGAGAGCTGGTACTGCTTCTTTTGCAGTATTGATGCTTTTTCAAACATGCGGCCATGCATCACATGTGGCAGATATGATCATGAGGATTATGTGGGACTTACTGCCCATGGTGAAAAAATTTCTATTTGTCCATGCTGTGAAAACTGAGCAATAACAGATGCAAATTCGCAGACAGATGCCATAAAGCTAAGCAAAACCAACAATATTATTTCATAATAGTTACTCGGAACTAAGGGGCTTTACATGGGTCTTCGAATGGTAAAAACCGAGAATGACCCTCCCCTTTCTAAAATGCATGTTCTGAAAATATTTACTGTCCCCCTCCTCCTCCGAATACTTTAAGATACATTTTTTGTTATTCCCTCTCCTCTAAAATCCCTTGGAAAAGTGGCTCGTCCATACACACTGTGTACAAAGTCAATAAGAAAACACCTGTCCATAATAGGGACAGATAGTTCCTTATATGGACATTTGTAAACATCTTTTTGTTTTTGTCATTTAAATTAAACTAGAATAATTACAAGGTCGCTAATTTTAATAATGATAGTCAATAGTCCAAGGATAGTGGACACATATTTTTGGAGTCCTATGACTTGTACATGGGGGTGAAAAAAATACATTTTCCTTAGGGTGTCCATATTGAGTACAGGTACCTTATAAGTTGAATTCCATAATTTTATTCATGGATTTATATTTAAAGCGGTCATCTGTATGCGAATTCTCAATTTCAAAAATTTCCTTGAATTATTTTTCCAATTTCATCAACAAGCATTAAAATGATGATTTATGTGGTCGTCTATGGCGTGAAGAAAAACATATTTTGAAAAAAATATATTTTTTAATCATTTCATTTAAATCATTGGGCTGGAAATATTCTAAATAAATTGAGTGAAATGGTTATATTGGCAAGAAATAACATATTAATAGAATTGACTCTGTTCTTCTATAGCATTTCAACAATCTAGCTCCGAACTTTGCTACAGCCTCTAAATTTGATACAGCTTGTCAATTTGATAAAGCCTTTCAATTTGATACAACCTTTAAAATACAGAAGATTATAAAAAAAACCTTTCCGATATATGCACATCTACTGAATTAACCATTCAACCAATGAAAATGAAATTTCAGATTTAGTTATTTGAAGGTATGGGCGCAAAATCGTGATGATTTAAAACAATAAAGCTCTCACGGTTAAAGTTAAGGAAAAAAAGATCCAAAATTTCGAATAGAAACACTCTTTTTTATCCCTTTGGAAATTCTTTGGCACATTGATAATCCATAAATGGCATTTGGACGATTCACCATTTTTAAAAATTGCCGGTGTAATATCATGGCACTCATTCCTAATCAGGTCCTATGAAATGCAATATTCAATAATCTAAAACAAATGATCACATTTCTATTTTCCCTTTGTGTACAAAAGCACAACTCAAAAACATATTTAATACCAGAACGTCTGGAAATTTTACTCAAATTTGGTAATAATATTCACACCAGAAATTTTATTTCAAAATTATTTAATTTATTTATTTAACGTAAATCTCCGTGGTTTAAATTTGACTTATTTCAAGAAAAATTTCTGGCTCGATTTAAATTTAATCACAGAGTCAGAGTCGAACTGACTTCTTCCGGGCGTTCTAGTGTAAAAACAAATCTTAAAACTTTACTCAGCTCAGAAGTGATAAAAAAAAATCAGCTACAGAAAATCATTGTCATTGGTCCTCAAAAATATTCTATTTTGCAAGTGTTTTACACCATCAGTTTTCATCGTACGTGTATCATTTATGATTTTGAATGCGTTGATGAAATTGTGGATGAAAAAAATGGGTGTGGACATTTGAAAATTTCTAAAAGTTTTCATGTAATTGTAATTATCAATATGCTATTGTTTTAAATATCACAATCTCGAGCGCATAAATAGATATATCTCCAATTTCTTTTCGATTGTTTGAGCGGTTAGGCCTCTAAATTTCATATATCGGGGAAGTTTTTTTTATGGCCCAGTATCTTTATATTAAAATAATTAATTATTCGGTAACTAATTGTACAATTTTCATGAATATTTGGATTCAGGCTATTTGAGTAGAGTGTAGAATTTATTTATTTCGGTAAACTTCAGTAATTTTTCGGTTCGTTTTCGATGCTTAGATGGTAAATTACATCAATTTTATATACAATCATCTAAAATCGAATCTTTTGTTGCCTGTAACTTTCTTCTAATTTTTTACAGAGTTAGCAGGGGCTGTTTATTTTTTCACGATTGTAATTTTATCATACGTGACAACTTTGTCAGGTAATTTCTCTTTACGAAATAGTTATAAAGATAATATAAATCTACTAAAAAAAATTGTTAAGTTTCTTTTATGATAAGAAGTCTCTGGAAGATTAATACATTATATTTATCTAACTTCAATATAAAATAAATTTTATTCTGAAATTTCAGATAATGCATTTAAAGTGTATGTTTAATGTAAAAATACGTATTTACCACGGACTGTAATTTTGTAAATTGATTTATTTCTTATTTGTAACTCATATCAAAATTAAAAAACAAATATAAAAAAATAATAATTTCACAAATTACAACGAACATTTGTAAAATGACTCTTATGGTCTAAATTCTAAATTATTCAATCGTACTAACATTGTCTTTACTAATACAAATAATTATGAACATTATAGTAGTACATATGCAAAATTAAATCATTCTGCTATTAAAAAAACTACACGTACAACAAGAGGTAAAAATAAGACTAAAAATCTATATATTTCTAGAAATGAGATCAAACAACAAATAATTAAGTTGGAATCTGAATATAATAACTCGTATCAATGGATGGATATTAGGAAACACATTTTTTCAATAAAAAAGAAACATCTAAATTTATATTATAAAGTATTTCTATCTATTGATTTAACTTCACATTTTAGTGATATTTACTTTGATTTATTGTACTATAGAATTAATTATCTTAATGTTAAAATTTCTAAAAATACATATAAAAAAACTAATAATACTCAACTCATAATTACTTTTACCAATAATGTACTTAATAAAATTAATCTACACAACATTATTAATGATAAATATAATAATTTCCCTATAAAAAAATTTTCTATACATAAATCCTTCAAATATAATGTTACACTTGGACGTAAGATATTTAACTACAATAAATTTTCAAAATTTTTAACCAATAATACTAATTATCCATGTTATTGTAATGATCCCTGTTATAGTAACTTCGTAAATCAAGATCATGGTCACATTATTACTGGGGATATTAATATCGTTGAAAATGATTCTTTAAGAAATTTAATGGCTAATGGTACTAAATATCGTGTTCCTTCATGTACTAATATTAAATCAATCATTAAACAGTTTAATTTAGATTTAGATCTTTTTATTTATAAAATTTCGATAGACTACAATAAGCCTCTGGAATACTTCACTGAATGGAAACTTAATGTTTTAGATAAATTAAATATTGAACTTTATAGGAATATCGATACCTTCAATTTAAATTTTAAACAATTAAATGATGAAATAAAAAACTTACAAAATAAATTTATCATAACATATGTCGATAAATCTCCTAACAACTATGCTTTCATATGTAAACATTATTACTCTACATTATTAAATCAAGCAATAAGTTCTAGTTCAAATTTCATTCAAACAGATATTGATACTATTATTAAAAATAGACATATAGCTCAATATTATAAATTACTAAAATTAAAAAATCATAATTATAACTATCCTTACATTGTGGTTATTCCAAAATTCCATAAAACTCCTATAAAGTTTCGTACTATAACTATTGGGTGTAATACTTATAACAATAATGCAGGTAAAGAATTATTAACAATACTTACAAAAATGCTAGATATTGCAAAAACTAATAATAAATTCTACAGTATAAAAAATAGTTTACATCTTGTAAATAATATCAAAAATTTACAAAACATTAAGTACATCAAAACATATGACTTTAATGATTTATTTAATACAATTGATATTGCAGATATGTTCAGGATCATAAATTTATTATTCAAGGAATATAGGAATTCTCTAAACATACATGTATCTTTATCTTACTTCAAATCTTTAACCAAATTTATTCTTTATCATAATTATATATTATTTAATAATACAATATTCAAACAAATAGTCCGTCTTCCACAAGGTGGGATTGTATCATCCATCTGTGCTGATCTCTACTTACATTATTATGAACGTAATACTTCTATTGTTAATTGTTTTCTATACAGGTATCTTGATGATATAATAATTTTATATTCTAAAAAGTCATCTAACTATTCGCTACCAATTAAATACCACAAAAATTTAAAATACAGTTATAATGATATGCATAATAATACAATTAACTTTCTTGATCTTAATATTACGCTTTCTGATAATAAAATTCTATTTGATATTTATGACAAACGCAATGACTTTCCTTTTAAAGTAAACCTCTTTACTCATTATAATTCTTGCCTACATAAATCTGTCTATGTCAATATATTACTTAATTTTGCCCATAGAATTAAAAATATTTGTTCACATAATTTTAAAATGCATAATTTAAAAACTGTACAAGAAACTGCTATAAGATATGGTTATCCTTTACATTTGGTTAAAAAAATATTATCTGTATAAACATTTATTAAGTATTAACTGTCTATTTTCTCTTCAACCAATATTACCATATGATGTTATTGATAAACACTCCTATAGTCTTTAATATATAATAAGTTATTACATGATCTTAAAAATAATTAACACATTGCGTAAAAAAATGTTTTAAAAAAATATAAAAAATAAAAATAATACAAAAAAATAAAAAATAAAAAAAAATAAAAAATATAAATAATAGGATGGTTGGGTAAGTTAGATGTTAGATTACGGAGGAGGGCGGTGTTGTCTGGATAATACGCAATGGTTAATTATTATATATTTAATAATAATAATAATAATAATAATAATAATAATAAACTTTACACATAGTATTAAAGTTTATGTTTACCTAAAATCTAATATGCATAACTTAAAAATGATCTAGTTATTGAGATAAGCTATGGTTGTCTATTGTATTTGTCTTAAAGAAATTATTTGCAAAATATTAGAATAGAAATTCTTCTTGGAAATTCTTAGCTAATAAATAATTTATTTTTTTTCCTATATTGGAGGGCAGCACCATAAGCATATAATTTAATTAATATATTAATCATTTAGATGGCAGCACTAAAATATTTTTCCGCAAGAAGTTGTAGTAATATATTCTAGTTAATTAATTAATATAGTAATATTAATAATTGATTTAAAATAAAAATATAATATTTCTAATAGTAGCATCTATTTTTTTTTCTAAATATATTATGAATTATATAGTATAATATATGTTTTACTAATTTTTATAATTATTGTTACAACTTTATTTTATTATCTATGTGATTAATACTATGACCATAACCGTGACTGTGATTGCACTACAAATCTTGCTAGGATATGGGTAATGGTAAATTATCTTAGTATATATATCCTTTTTTCTTTTTTTTTTTTTTTTTTTTTTTTTTAATGGACTAATGTATTATTGTTATTTTGTCATATTGGTTTTATTTTCTTCTATGTGTATCTTTCTACTAATTTGTCATCTGAATAGCTTCCAGCCAGTCGGGTGTATTGTGAGTCGAATTCTTAGCTTTCAGCACGACTCATAACAGAAACTGGTTGGATAATTTTGCTTTTTTGTTAAACTATACACCCCTGATGAAGTAGTTTAATGGAAAAGCCTTCTACTGCCTTTTTATCCATTTATCTTTCATTATTTTGGTAATCTGCCTTCTATTTCATTTCAAACTTCAACTGTTTTCAATAAGATGATTGTAAAAATACTGGTTTCATTGGTTTATTGTATAGTAATATATGAATTACTCTGGTTATATAATGTCCATTTATCCACATATTTCTTAGTAATTTGGTAATCTGCCTTCTATTTCTCTTCAAACTTCAACTGTTTTTAATAATATAATGTAAAAATACTGGTTTCATTGGTTCTTTTATTGGTATTGTCTGAATAACTTTGGAAGTATTTATAAAAGTATTTATATATATATATATATATATATATATATATAAAATTTTGTCTGAAGATATGAAAAATGTGTATAAAGGGTGCAATAAAAATAAAATGGAAGAACACAACTTTCTAAACAAGACCAACAACAAGAACAAACACAAAACTCCCTGCTCCTCGGAAGGTGGGGGTGGGAAAGGAAGAGAGAGAGATAGATAAACAGGTATCAAAATTTTTTAAAAAAAATTGTAACCTTACAGGTTTCGTAAGACATGGCAAAACTACATACTCCATTAGTGTAAAATAAAATTCAATATAAAAGCAATATTTTCTAACGTCAAACAATATTACAAACAACCTGACAATGAAAATGAACAGAAAATCAAATTATAATAAAAACTATAAAACTTCAAACAAAATAAATTAAAAATAAATTCAAGCGCAATAAATATGCAGGAAGATCATGCCCCCACTTTGACCTGTAGGGAAAAAGAGAAAAAAAAGATACCTAATTAAAAAAATCACAATTCACTACTCTACTATAAGCAGAAGCTATCAGGCCTAAGATTTAAACATGGTCAACATCTGAAAGAAGGTTCATCGTTCCGTCATATCATTCTCTTGATCAGAATTCCAATACCACTAAATCCACATCATGGAACAACATAATTCTGATAACTTTCCATACTGAATTTAATTACTAAATATTCATAAATTCAGCTTCCATCACAGTGTTTGGCCACACAACTATTGCCACTTAAAAAAACCTTTTTTAAGTTGATTTACATATTGAAAAATAAAATGATATGTATATAAGCAAATTCGAAAGTCTGTGAAATTTCTTTACTGTCTCATATTTTAAAAATTCTTATAACTTGCTCCGAAATAATGTTAATGAAAATTCTTTTACTTAAATTTGAAAACTAGTGCTGCAGTGATTGAGTTTTGAATTTAAAAAAAATCATTTATCAAAAAATTTAACCAAAATATTATTAATCAAAATATTATTAGCAGTAATTATAAAATTAATATCCAAAAAACTAACATGAAGACTGGTACAACCGGCTTTTTGAGTCTAATTTGCAAATAATGAATATCGAAACAACAAATTTGGAAAAAATGTGCGCTAAACTCTTATTTATTAAATCCGACATAGAAATTTATTTAAGTTAAACGAATAAATGAAATTAAATCAAAAAAGCACTCATGGCGGAAAATTCTATTCTTGGAGAAATCAGTACATCGCAGTATTATGCAGTAAAATGTGACAGAAACATTAAAAAACTGAATCTAATACGAAATATGTTCATCCCAAAGGTGAATGCATTGTCGGCATCGACTTTCCATGTTCTCTATTAAATTGTCGGAAACCGAAATAGGTAGCGCTGACCATGCTTTGTTTCAGCTTATTTAATGACCTTGGAGGAGAACTTAAAGCCGCAACCTGCCTTCTAAGATAGTCCCAAAGATATTCTATCGTATTCAAATTTGGAGAGTGAGTTGGCCATTCTACGCTCTCAAAACTGTGATCCCCAAGAAAATCCTCAACAACCAGCGCTCGGTGTGGTCTCGCATTATCATTCTTCAGAATGAAACCATTGCCAAAAGCACCGGCATATGGGCGCACATATGAATCCAGAATCTCATCATGATATCTGGCAACAGTCAGAATAGAACACATGTAGATTAGTGTGGCTTCTGAGTGAGATCTCTGTCTAAGCCATGATACCACCATTTCTGCACCTGTGTATTTCGACAGTGTTTCATTTATGGTACCGAGTGTATTGTTCTCTTCAGATCAGAAGACGTCCTGAATTGCACTTCAGTGTGAATCTGGATTCGTCTGTGAAGAGCACAGAAGCCCACTGTTACATGGTCCAGGAAACATTTTCTCTTTCTTAACATAAGCGGGCTCTTCTCTGTCGTCTGCTGAGGGAGACACGCACAACCTTGCATAGAGACTTGCATTGTGGAGACGTCTTCGTACCGTAGTAGCGGAGATTTTACTACCTGATGCTGCAAAGTGGTCTGAAATGAGTTACGACACAGTAGTGCGTCTTCTCTTCGGGCCGAAAGAGCTATAAACCGGTCTTCTGCAGGTGTTGTAACTCATGGGCATCCTGGAACTTGTGTTTTGGACACAAAATTTTCGGATTCACACTGATCCCAGAGTCGTTGGACTACACTGCAAGACGACAATTGAGCCGTCTAGTAGTATCGGCCTGTGATAATACAATTTCCATCCTTTCTACAACCACCACCTTAATGAATCGGGTAAACGAATTCTTCTCGATTTTTCCAGACTCTACAATTTTTGTGAACAAAACTGACAACAATAATTCAAATACAACAAAACTTACAAGCGAAATTACGAAACCTTCGTAATTTCGAAGCTTTCGTAGAAGTTTCAAAGATTTCTTCATATTTTTCTCTCATTCACAAATACATATTCTTTCTATAAAATAAACGTGGTAGCTGTAATTTTTGAGTACGTTTTTTAAAAGCCTATTATTGTCATTCATATAAACTATGAAGTTTAATCTGACTGCATTTTTTTTTCTGATGAGCTTCGAAATACAGATTGTACCTTAACTTTTGGAGGCCAGTGTAATTTTAAACACGGGCGATATATATCATTTATCGATATCAATAACTTATCATCGAAATCTATCAAATCTTTAATCTATCTTAAAGCTCTGAATCTTTTATTATAATTTAAAATGAAATCAAATTCATAGTAGAAAGGGAAATGATTAACAATGGGACTAGAAAAAAATAGTACCCATAGACATGCCACATGTTGGATAGAAAATTTAATCGTTTATTGTAATAAAGTTGTTATAAAAAATTACACAAACTCAAGAAAAAATCTCTTCCTAGTAATTCCTAATTCATCTTTAATATGAAATGTATCAAATACGTTTTTAAAGCATTTGATACATTTAACAAACATAGATATAACATCATACATATAACAAATCAATAGGAATATTAGAAAAAAGGTTCTCAAAGTCAAACGCGTGTAAATTGACGGGCACTGTGGGTGTTTTTAATTTATTTAAAATTTCAATGCCATTATCAATACAGCAAAAATAACTAGTAGTTATAAATTTAAATTTCAAAAAACCATGAATAAGTTTTAAGAACTCCCGCAATTTAACATTAAAATCCTTTCCAATACCTTTTCTATTACAACAAATGCATATGGATTTAATGGATGTTTTATAATAGAATTCATAAAACACCTATCATAGACATATACGATTCATAAATTCACTGCCACAAGAAAATTAGTTTTGTTTTCTTACCATTAGAAATGAATTAAATTGAGAAAATTTTCAAACGTTTTAGAAAAAGAGATCTTTTGTAATATACATTATAAATGTGACAAATAATTTTTTATTAACTTAGAAATAAATATATAATAACTTTTAAAAAATCCTAAAATATTGAAAAGAAATTTTAAGACAGTACAATACTTATGAGATTTTATAGATCTGAAAACTCTTACTCAAGAAGGATGAAATGTTATGACTATTTGCAAATACAAAACCCATTTAATTGTAACTACCAAAAAACTAATGTAAATTTTTTTTGACATGTTTGAGTGTTATTTATGGTACTTTTATTTTACTAAGCAAGTTCATTAATAGTCTAGAAATAGTTCATTCTAATCTTTCATTGAAGTATCGTTAAAAGTCTTTTTAATAAAAAAAAAAAAAAAAAAAGTCGTAACAAAAGATAGTAATTACGAAAGGAAGAGTTATTATCGTCGATCTGCTTGAAAGATTTGATTAAATCCTAAAATAATTAAACGATTTTATGGTTGTCTTGTCACAGTGAAAGAAAAGTGTTCACCAAAAATAAAATTAGGCGAGAAATTTGTAATAAATAATTTTATTTATTCCATTATAAAGTATAATAAGGAAATGATAAAACTAAAATATACTATAATAAATTTTATAAAGAAAGCACTCAATATTTTAATTAATTAGGATGAGCGAAGCGAATCCTCTACTAGTCCACTCAAATTACAATTTGTC
This sequence comes from Maratus speculifer, assembly GCA_964019185.1. Classification (NCBI taxonomy): domain Eukaryota; kingdom Metazoa; phylum Arthropoda; class Arachnida; order Araneae; family Salticidae; genus Maratus; species Maratus speculifer. Next base: position 269,323,542 of record OZ025289.1, on the reverse strand, counting down.
GTACGCTTTACAAAAAAACTATTCAATATTTTAACTTCAAATTAAACACAAAAATAAATTATGATCTGTAGATTTGCAGAATATAATTTTTTTACAGTAAAACGTTAAAAAAATTATTATTTTAATTAATTTATTTTACATGCATTTCCAATACGGACGCATTTTAGCAAATAAATAAAAAATGAAACGCGTATATTTTCAGAAAAAAAAGTTTAAATCATGGAGTAAATAATTATAGATAGAATCATGATTAATTTATTAAATAAAACATGTTTTCATTATCCCGCAAAATCGTTTGCACAGATGGCACTTAAACATTTTAAAAGAATTGTATTATGGATTTTTTTTTTTTTTTTTTTTTTTTTTTTTTTTTTTTTTTTGTAAACTGGCAACAAAATAATTGTAAACAAATAAAATTAATTCTTAAATTTGTTATATAAATGAAAAATTAAAAGATCTGCGTGAAGTTGTTGGTTCAAGCTCTTTATAAATATTTTTGCGAAGGTCGTATTGTGGCTAAATAATATCGACTCATTAATCAGAAGGATTTTATAGAAAAATAAGACTTTAATAAGTTTGCAAACACAACAATAATTATTCGTGAAAAAGTCACTGCGAGAATGAGAGAGCGCTTCGTTAAGGTAATTCCATTAATTGAATTGCCATTCGCAGAAAGTAAAAAGTTCTCCCACGCGGAGAGAATTACAGCAATTCTCATACGCTAACATGTATAAAAACGAAGAAATTAAAATAAAATGTTTTACAGTTAAAAATTCATAGTATCAACGAAAGCAGATTTCAAATGATTTTTCCAGAAAATAGGATTTTGAAGAAGTAACTTTGTTCAAGCTCTCTTCAAATATATTATTCTAAAATAGCTATCAAAGATTATCGGATGTTGATTACAAAGATTGGAAACATGCATATTTCAAACAATTAAAAAACACCAGTGGCTACTTGAAATTGTAAAAACATCTTTAAAAGAGCTTTTAGTTGAAAATTTAAAAAAAAATTGTAAAAGTTTGCTTCGAAAATATCTTATTATGCCAGTTTTACATCATAAATAAAAAATTAAAATGCGCCAAAACATAAAATAACGTTTTTGTTTAATAAAGATGCAAAAATAATAATAAAAAAATATTGTTACTTTCAAATATCTGTTTTATAAAATAATGCTTCGCGAATCCAAACAAAGCATGGCTTTTGCTAGTAATTTAAAATGAGAAATATAGGGAAATATTTTGTTAAAAAAAATAATTTTTCAGCTTTTCACATTTAAAATATTTTACTTAGAAATACAAATTAACGATAAATTACACTTGCAAAAAAATTTAAATTAAATATGCTCATTTAGATGATTAGGAAAGTCAATAAGCAGACAAATCAAATATCAATATAATATAATAACTGCTATTTTGAAAATATATTATTACATTTTTTAACGGCAGTAAAAATTAAATAAGTTGGTAAGTGTGATCGCGAATCACACAGAAAATTTTGTTTAATATTTCTTTCAAAACAACTTATCCTTTAATTAATGAATCCAAATTTTTAATTTATAATGACTAAATTCTTACATAGATGGCAGTACCAAAAATTTAACTTTTAAAAATATTATAAAAGGAAGTTATTTATTTTAATCAATTTAAAAGAATTCAAATCAAATTATTTAAATAAAGTCCAAAATTCCATTTTTTTAAAATCCGAAATTTAAGAAACTCAGCGGAGATATAAATATAGTTTTTAATTTCAAAAAACGAGAAAAATGTTAAGACAAAATTTAAAATCCTGAACCAATAATAGATCAAAATACTTTTTAAAATAAAAAAAAAAATTAATCATAAAAATATTATGAATGTAACGAAACCCTAATAATATAAACCCTTAAATTTGCAAAAATACAAAATTTCTTTAAATGAAATCTATCTTAATATTAGTGCTCACGATAGGATACGTATAGTAGCTATACGTTTAAACGATATACGTATATCCGTATAATACGTTTTTCTGCTATACGGATACTTTAAAATATATGTTTAAACGTATCCGGATACGTATAAGGCGTATCAGTTAAACGTATATTTTAGAATACGTATATTTGTATACGTATATTCCACGTATCGTATCTAATTTAAATATTGGACTTCATCAATCTTATGTCATTGAATGAAGAATAATTTGGAAATCGATGGCGTTACGACAGGAATCCGTATAGTATGTCTTATATATACAAGATCAAGCAATAAAAAGCGTATATTTTTTTAAAACAGTTTGCAAAAATTTCACAAAATATCAGACTCCTGATTGGCCAATCTCGTTTCACTAACAGTGAAATATCTATTTTGAAAACAGCGAGTTATTACCGTGAATTGCAAAAGTATTTTGCAACATTGTACTTTGAATTTATTTATATTTTTTTATTCATCTCAAGGTAATGAGCTCAGATCCCCGTTATTTTACATTTTGTGTAGGTAATGTATACAAATTGTATCCATTGTAAATAACCAGCAAAATTAAACACTTTTTGAGGAAAGAATGAGAGTACAAATGTTTCAGATTTATTGTGAATTCTTGTTAAATTTAGTTTTTTCTTTTTGATTATTTAAATATTCTTTATTCACTTATTGTTTTACACTCAAAATTGCACCCGAGCGTAAATGCTATTCTTTTCATTGAGCTAATATTCTCTAACTCTGTTAATGTATAATGAAATTTCATTTTTTTTATCTTGACATTCTCACCAAAACATACATAGAATCACTTCATATCAAGCAATTACTGAATCTGTAGTTTGATGAAAATCCGTGCATTAATTCTAGAGATAGAGCTATTGCAGAAATCGTAAATAAAATACAGCAAAGTAGAGCCACCTGCTGAATGATATACATACAAAACTAGTCAGCAACAATTTCTACCAGGGACTACTTGAATATATAGGGGAGACTTGGATGCATGTGAACAGTTCACATAAACATAGCTTTTTGTCATAACTGGGTTAATTTCTATAAGCAAAACTACTCTACATAGTAAACAGAACTTTTTTTTACGCATGGTATTTTTTAAAAATTAACTTTATAGTTCTTCTTACTTTTCTTAATAGTTTATTGAATTAAAAAAAAATGTTCATATGTGCCCCAACGAAAGAGCGGTTGTAAACACATAAGGAAAACATGTGAGCACAAGGAAAAAAAATTGACATGTTTTTATTATCTTTTTCATATGTTACCTTAATCATTAGTTGTTTTATTTATTAAATTCACCATAAAGAAAAATATATGTATATTTATTTAGTTTCTGAGTTATATGTTTAAGCAAAATATTATAAAATAAAAATAAGTAGATTTGGGGGGGGGGGGGCTTAGATAATTGATAAAACATTGTTGCAATATAACAAAAAAATAAAGAAGTAAACTTGAGAAAATAATTTAATAAAGAATTTAAATTTTGCTTAGGGCTTTTTGTTTGAAGGAGATTTTAGGGAGGGGGCATTTGTATAATATTTATAGGAAAACTACCAAAAGGCGAAAGATTCTCATTCCTATATTTGCCTGTAAATTAAGGATAAAAATTGTTTTACATTTATAAGCTTCCTCCAAATTTAATTTCTTTTGCTTTTAAAAGAAAGGGGGGAGTCAATAATGGAGATTTCACGGTAGTTATAAGTTTAAAAATTTTATTTTCTTAATATATATACCTATTTTCAAAACACCAAATAAAATAGCTGTTTTAGTAATGGAAATAAAATAATACTACAAGTTTGCAACAAATGAAACAGAAAAATTTGCAAAGTTGTTAAACGTAATATTTTTTGCATTAATGATGCGTAAAAAATAATATTGAAAACTGTTAAATAAAATAATGTATAGCATTTATTGCAATTTAGAAAACATGAAATTTATTTGAATTACAATTTAACGTAAAGAGCTTGTTGCTTTTTATGTATTTGCTGACAGTTGTGTTTGTAGAAGTTTCTATTACACAAAATCAACTTTATATGATAAAAATGTCTTCTATTTCTATAAAAAAATAGATAATGGATCTGGCATTATTTTCACGAAGTTAACTAAAAGGAATAGAATCACTGAATGATTATTGAGCAATTTAATGACATATTCAGATCTGCCTCAACTAGACTCTTCATAAGTGTCCCACATTCCCACAAGAGTTAAAATGACAAATCATTAGCTCAATTTAAAAAATAAAAAATATCATAAATATTTATTAGTATCCATAGTATATGTTAAATAAAGAAAAAAAAGAATAAATAAATAAAATTATTCTTTTATCAAGCTGGAGATTTTACTTTTAAGTACAGTAAGCAGTATTTTGGCTCCTGGGGACAAACAAAATGTCTAAGAGTAATTTCCCATATGTCTATAGGTGCTCCCATCTTTGATAATTTTTTGAAATAAAAAAACATAGGGTAACACCCCCAGTAATTGGCATGCACCAGTGATTGGCACATTTTACAAACATGTCCTAAAAAAAGATTTATATTCAGTCATTTAAAAATTCAAGACCATATATCAGTTATATGCTAATTTACGTTAAAGATTATAACTTTGATTTATTTTACAAGATGACAATAGAGCCTAGGAAAGAGAAACAAATCTGGCTTGTATCAAATTAGCCATTGTGTTGCAAATTCTTGTTCTTTGGCTTAAGGAAGGCATGCTTTTCAATTCATTATTATCTGATTTATAATAAATTTTAAATTTTAATTGACAACAGTTTTGTTTAGTTAAAAAGGGTTAGTTTAATTGTGTAAAAGTGTTTTCGACACAAATATTTGGATTTCTGAATTAATGGTAGTTGCCAATTAATGGTGCAATTTTACTAGTTCCAAGTAATCGGCACCTATTCCAATTACAAGGAATTCGCAAGGAATTTGAGATTAAATCATTTATTTTGGAAGTACTTTTAAAATTATAGACTAATTTTGTTTATCATTTGTTTTTATTTGAAAATATAAATTTTATCAGTAATTGGAATCCATTAAAGATTCATATGACAATTACTGGGGACAGCATGACAATTACTGGGTATTAATGTAAGTATATTGTATTGTTTTAAAGTGTTCACATTTCAGATTAATATGCTAATTTCTTACTCTCAAAAACCTGAAATATGGCATCTTTATCTACAGTAAATTAATTTAAAGCGATTAAACCCAATGCAAAATGTAAAGTTTTTTTTTATTATAAACATATGCCAATTACTGGATCACAAGGTGTCATACATTGGTGCTCTAGGTGCCAATTACTGGTGATTTCAGCAACTTTTTATAAATATATTTTTATAAAAATACTTTTTCAATTTTTTTTTTTTTTGCTTTTAGTGGGCAAAATAGATGCACAGATATGCATTCTTTGATTTAAAAATATTTCCAAGTAAATAGCTTATTTCTTTGTAATGAAAATTTAAGTAAGTTTAACGGCAAATTCTTAATGTGCCAATTACTGGGGATGTTACCCTATAATAACTAGTGAAAAATGACAATGGTCCCATATGCCCCATTTTAACATGTGCCCTAGTCTCCCCCATATATGTTACTTAATTCTGTGTATTAGGTCTTGAGATAGAAAACCCACAAAATCCATGTCACATACAGACAGACAAAGTCACAAACTCATAAACTGACAGGCAGATATTTTGTAAAAACATGTTTTTCGGACTCTCTTACCCTTAAAACGTGTAAACCCGTCGAAAGTATTCCCGAATCCAATACTTTCTTCTTCTAAAGATACAAGAAAATATAAAAAACTAAGTACTGCGTCGCAGATTTTCCAAAGATTAATTTGATTCTACCCACAACTAATGTAAGACATTTTATTATAAATAACTTAGTTTTTTGGAAAAAAAAAAAAAAATCTAAACTGAGGAAGTATTCAGATTTTTTTAAGTACCTGCATAACAAGTAGTAGTTAAGTAAACACATCGTAGTTCTTTGAACAAAGAATCACGATGGGGATATTCTACCGGATATTTCTCAATGTCTCTAATCCTCAAAAAAATATTGAAACATCAAATTTCATACATTGAATGAAAAGCGTTTAAACGTTTATACGTTTAACCGCTTGGGTAAAATCCGTATATACGATGTACCGTATATGCTGTTTCGTGTAATACGTATAACTGCCGATGCCGAATTATAAGTATAGCAAATACGTATTTCGTATAATACGTATTATACGTATACTCGCATAAACGTATAATCAAGAGCTCTACTTAATATAAAAATTTTTATTTTAAGAACATTCTTTTTGCTAGTAAGATGATTTACGTCCAAGCTATGATGTCGACACGCCAATAACTTTTTACGTTATAACCAATATAACTGTTGATCTTTAAAACGTTGACTGCCAAATCGTAGGTTGCGTTCTTTTCTAGGACGCCACTACGATTTATCTCGTACTATGTTCACTTGCCATTTTTGTCCAGTTACGATTCAACTCGCAATATATCAGTGCTAATATCGATAAATGGCTTCCGGAAAAAAAATAGTGCTGGTTTGCATGAACAGAAAATTTAATAAAAAACGATCAAAAAATATAATTACCACCTACGAGATAATTTGCAACCCCTCCCCCTCCAAAAAAATGATTTTTGATGATATCTATGGACTAGAATTAGAGTTTCTTTTTAAAAGATAATCTGATAAAATCAAAAAATTATTTTTGGCCAAATTTCTGAAAATTGCCGTGGCAGTCTACATGTTTAGAGCTGCCAACTTCAACGCCTATTTAAACCCCATAAATATATTTCTAACCACAATTTACTTTTTAGTAAAATGTACGCCATATTTCTAAAATGTTATGTTTTGTACTACATATTACCGAGTGTTATGCAAAATTTCTGGTTCGAATATGTACGTTTGACTATAAATAGGCGTAGAAGTTGACAGCCATGGTCTTTAAATTGGCAAAATATTTATTCGTAGTAAGATATAAATTACATGGTCCCACTCAAAATTTAAAAATCTTGAATTAATCGAAATCTAGACTCTTGACAAAGTTTAGGCATTTGAAAATGCATAGTTTAGTGCTCCAATAAACTTATCTCCTAGAAGCTGGAAGTTGGGAGGTGCTGAGTTTAGATCTAATCGCGCCCGTCGTTCTAATCGTTTGAAATTTCTCGTGGGTTTCTTCGAGCATTGGTCTTCCTTGCTTGAATACGAGTTAGGATCCCTTAAAAAGACCCCCACAGAGAGCATCCTGTCCCCATTACGGCCTATATCCCTCGTGTTGATAATGAACCACCATAAACACAGCGAACCAACCAAGAAATTTATCAAAATATACGGCAGCTTCGCTTATTATTTTCAGGAACTTTAATAAGAAATGCTCAAAAGACCATGGCTACCAACTTCCACGCCTATTTATAATTAAGTATACATATTTGAACCAGAAATTCTACTTACAATCGATAATACATAGTACAGTACATAATATTAAATATGGCAGTAATTCTACTAAAATTAAATTGTGGTTCAAAACATATTTGTAAGATTTAAATAGGCGTAGAATTTGGAAATTCGTAAAGACCAACAGTTATAGCGGTGAAAAATTATTTTATCCGTTGACTTAACTATAACTGTATCGATAAAAATGAAAACATAACTAAAAACATTAAAATTTTGAAATCTTGTAGATTCTCAAAAAGAAAAAAAAAAAAAAAAAAAAAAAAAAAAAAAAAAACTTTATTTTTTTGATTATGCCTTAAAAAACAACCATTGTTGAGTAGTTCAACAGCGATCCTTATTCTGGCTGATTATTAATATCTAGCACTATATTTTGAGAAGTTAATTGAAAAAGTTCGAAGAGGCTGCTATTTATAACTAAAAATCAATATTCATTTTTTTTTTTTTTTTTTTTTTTTTTTTTTTTTACATTTATGCTAAATAATGCATTTAAATCCGAAAAACTACTGAAATGTACTGTTTTATAATTTTTAAGAGATAAAATTTAAGCTTTTTTATGCAGATAAAAAATACCCATGTGGATTATTTCTTTTTTTCAGTAAAAAATTATTAAATAAGCATTTTTTTATCTGTTTTTCCTGTAATTAGTAGAAGATGAATAAATTCTTGTTAGACAAATATGTATTTTTCGATATATATATATATATGTGTGTATATGTATTAGCATTTTAAATGAAATGATAATCTTTTTTTTGTAAATGTTATAAAATTCCTAAATGTTTTAAAAAGATGTTAATCTCACACTAGTAGAATGTGGAGAAGGAAAAAAAGTATTTAATTTTAATATAAAAAATTGTCTTTTGGATTAATTTTTTTTCCACTTTGTAGAAAATCAAAACTTTATTAAGAAGAAATAATTACAAATATTAAAAAAAATATATTGATATTATAATGAGAGATATCGCTACAAAAATATGTACAGTATATGTATATACATGTATATATATATATATATATATATATATATATATATATATATATATATATATATATATATATATATATATATATACATGCATATATATATATATATATATAGAGAGAGAGAGAGAGGGAGAGAGAGAGATTAAGAAAGTTTATTAGACGTAGAATTTGTGTTGTTATACAATAGAACAAAATAAAACATCAAGGTTTATAAATTATGTAAAGAATTTCATAGTAGTTTTGAAGAGTTTTCAAATACTTCGTGTGTTATTTAACTAAAAACTAATTCTTCAGCGATTTCCAGAAAATATAAATTAATTATCTCTTGTTGTCAAAAATGAAGTCTGTGGTCCAGTCGTAACAAGTATTGAGTTAGCAACTTATAAATAATATTTTCAGTCTATATTTTATTTTTAAAACTTTAATTAACATCTAATTTGTAGAATTACACATATATATATGTATAATTTAAGTAGCCAACTTTGTATTTCAGTAAGTTTGAAATAGCCTTGAGCTAATTTTGAAAATAATTAAGGGTTACAGGGATTACGATTTTTTTTGTAACAGTGCTTATTATAGAATTTTATAACTAATTTTACTTAAGAATATCATAATTTCCATAACGTTATTACTATGGATTCTCACTCCAGTCCGAAACCAAACTTTTGTTTATATCTTTAATAATAATAAAAATATTTCAATCCGTTGAAAGTACATTTGTTTAAAGGCTGTCATTGGTGACTATCTTTAATGAAATCACGCAAAACTTTACCCCAAAAAAAAAAAAAAAAAACATCCACACTTCGAGATCATGTGCAAGAGAAAAATATTACAGAAATATTCTTTTAGCAGAGTGATCGGAATAAAATATAAAAATTTTCTCCACTGCTAATTGCTTAACATTATAATATATCGAAAGCTGTCAAAGGGTTTACTTGATTTACTTTTCATTGTGTAAAATCATGGAAATGTCATTATACACTCATATTCAAAATCAAAGTAATTTTCAGATTTGGTAGCTTATAATGTAAAATACTCTCAGATTTTAAGTAAAATAAGTAAATACATAAAATAATGCAAGAAAAGTAACCATTCAGCAGTCTCAGACATGCTCAATCTGGTCCAGGTCTTGAGATGTGGCTGGCCAATCCATCAAACGAATATTATATCTTTACAAAAATTTATGGACTAGATGAGCTCTATGTGAATATTTGTTATTGACCATTAAAATAGAATCAGGGCGAACTTGACCTCTGAAAAGACAGACACAGGTTAGCATGATAACATACCTACACCACGCACCAACCATAGCGTTTTTACAAATTCAGGGTAGAGTGTAAACGCATTCACTATGATGCTTGTCCACGATGCTATGATGGCTTTTCTGACCACCAATCGACAGCATCCATATTGACCTTTTTATTGTAAATTCGAAAGCATGTAGCAAATGTTAGTTTTCTACAAATGCAGGTATTTCTGAAATTTCTATTTAAGCAGAGCAGACACTCATCAGTGAATAGGATGGCCTCTCAATAATCATTGATCTAATGTCGATGATCTCTGCACCAAGTTCAACGACTTTTCCTGTGCTCAGAAGGAAATGGAAGCAAGAAGCAACTCTTATTTTAAACAAAACTCTTTCATATAGCCTTTTGCAGGCGGAAACCCGTGAAATTGGATTGTCTGTGTCTGCATAAAGGTCTCCAGTAAGATAAGAAGCTGTTCAACTTTTGTCATTTCTCACTGTAATTGACAAATAGCGTTCTTCGTTGACTGCCATAGCTCTTGGGTGAGTTTGTCGAAGATTTCTTTCTATTGATCTAGCATCATTAAACTGTTTCTATAATTTAGACATTAGTGACATTAAAGTCTCTAGCAATTTGCTTCTGAGACATCTTGTCTCCATCCTCCTGCAATTTTCCAACTCATTCTGTCGTTAAAACGTCTGCGGTTTATTTTGAATTTCATGAAATATAATCAACAATTATTTTTAAAGATGTTAACGGGGTAGCTGAGCGAAGAAAACGTGAAAATTGGCATGTTCGATTACAAAGCCTGTTTTTCTCTCCATCCCACCCATACACATGTTTACAATTACGTATTCAGCACTAAAGAGTTGCATTTTTGTTTCAAGGCTTTAGTTTTAGCTTTCTTTAAGATTATTTATGAATTTCATAACATATTCAAACCCTCTTAATTTTGAACACGTGTGCGTATAGCATTGTATACACGAGAAGTATACATGTATACACGAGAAAGCATAAATACTTGTTTTATTTTATAATAAATAAATAAATGCATTACATTTATCTTCTTTGATTTATCAAATTAATGATGGATTTATTCTCGATCCATAAACAGAAGTTAAAATAAATTGATGGATGCCTCACAAAAAGAGAATACTAATAACAACACAAAATATGAAATTTGCATAAAAGTATTACCAAAATTGGTAATGAATATTTAGTTCAATAATGCCAATTTGTTGCAGTAAATGTACGCTTTGAAATAGTAACAACTTACATAAAAGAAACAATTTGATGGGATTTTTATTTCCACACAATTTGTCACATGAGTGGTAGTCACTATACCAATTTAATGAGTTTCTCTAGCATAACAAGTAAAAGTACATGTTCTGTAATGCCTCCAGTTGGCTGTTTCAATAAAAAATCTGTTTTTCTAACAAAAATGTCACTATATAGCAAGAAGTGCAAATGGCTATTATAAATACTTTATATTTAAATAGTTATCGAAAGAGTGTGATATAAAAATATCCTCAATCTGGAACAATAATCAAAATAAAGTAGAAGTAAGGAAATTGCATTTATCATCTTTACTGGATCGTCTACGCTAACATTTAATTAATTCATTTTAACGTGAAATAGTCCTAGATTCGCTGATAAAATACTTTCTACATTTAATATTCATTTTATTTAAGTCAGTGTTGCGCTTTCTTTCATTGTTTAATTAGAAGAACAGTATTAAGTTTTAATGAAAATTTATATGTGTTAAAATTTTGCATGTATATAGAGTATACATTTTCATTCCTTTCTATACGAAGGTAAAATCTAGATTAAATAGGATATTACATCATATTAAAGAAAATAACCTTTGTTAGTCCTTGAATAAATGAAAAGTACATGATTACACATATTTCACTTCTCGTATGTAAATCTTTGTTTACGAGTTAATTCTCCAGTAATTTGAGACTATTAATATTTGAAGGTCGCTCTTCTTTCATTATGCGCCCAAAAAAATGTTTTTAGCCTTAGAAGATTATTTTATCTTCCTAACAGTGATTACCACATGTATGTAAACGACATAAACAGTAATTAACATACCTTGGAATGTAACTCACAGTTTAACTGATTTTTTGGCTAAATATTGCCACAGATTAATCTCTAAAAATGAAATACTTGAAGTTATTGAAAAAATTAATAGCTTGAAAAGTATTTATCAGATAACTGTTAGATAAGCTGCGTTAGAATAATACATAAAAATTTGTATTTTTCAAGACGTAAAATTGAAGTCTAAAGAGAACGTGATTTTCCAAATATCGAATTTCAAAAATTATCAAATTTCACAATGGAGTACCATAGCGAAACGTTCAAAGTTATGCTTTTCAAATGGTATTAGTTAAATGTTTTTATTTGAAGAAAAATTAATGCAATGTGAGTAATTTCAATGGGAGCACTGTTTGGCAATTTATCCTATTGCCAAGTTAACATAAAAGTACTCTATTTTCTGAGTATTAATGTAATGAACATAAGATTCACACATTCTTTTCAGGATCACATACTATTTTTAGGTTTGTACTCTTAATTTATTTAGGAACAGTTGATTTGATGAAAGTTAATGCATTTTCTTTTTTCTTTTTCTTTTTTTTTCTTTTATTTCAAACTTAAATATTTCCTATCATCACATATTTTTTCAACTTTACACTTTTCAATGGGAAATGTTTAAAACTGTATTTTTACTTTTTGTAGCTCAACAAATATGATTTGAAAAATTCTAACATATATATCGAAATTCATCAATTTCAGCATAGGAAAAATAATTAAAAAAATTCAGAACAGAAAAATAAAACTTTATTTGAAAAAAAAATGAGTTTGTTGCATATCTACAACATTTTGCCAAATGGCACAAAATCTGAAAATATTTAAAATATTAATTTACATAAATTTTTTTGAAACAATTGTTAGTTAACTTGTAGCAAATTCTTATGCCACATTTCTCACAAACAGTTTGAATAAAGCCTGAACAATCAGGGATTTTATAATGAATTTTTTTTTTTTTTTTTTTTTGCTTAATATCTGCCAGTATTTTTCTTTTCATTTTGTTTCTTTTGCCATTTTTCTGCCAGAGTCCAGTTCTGCCTAGAAACTCTTATTTTGGAGTAGAAACATGTTGAATAGGCCCTCTATGCTTTTTCTCTCTAGTTTTGGACTTAGTATTAATTCATAGGAATGGGTCTCTAATTTTACCTATAACAATTAAATAACATAAAACCAGATTAATGTTTCCTTTTTTTAATATTTTTTCTCTTCCAAAAAAAAAAATGCAATTTAAATAACCATTATAAGGAATTACATTACTTTCTCTTTCTATATTTAAAAAGAATCCATTACATATCAAAGAAATGGACCGTTGTTTTAGATCTGTAACAGTCAAAAGGTTACTTTTATCTTATACATATATATGTATATCAGCTTGAAAATAGTCTTTAAATAAATAATTTAAAGTACCTTTGTGAATAATATATTTGTAGATCATCTGCAGACTTTTTTTTTTAACTTCACTATTTCAAAGCTTAATTCAACATAAATCACGGGTAACTGATAGAGCGATAAATGTAACTTTGGTGCGAAAAAAAATGTATCGCTATCTGTTGCGGATTTAATGAAATAATTATATGATTAGTAATCTAATAAAATAATAACAATCAACAAAACTGTTTTTTGAAATTTACTGTCGAAATAGCATTGACTTTTTGGTTCTGCAACACTGCGGTACATAGAGTCAATTTACTGATTTTTATGATTTTTAATCCTATTAGCTCGAATACGAAATGATTGTATATGAATAATTTTAGCAATTATTTCAAATTTTAAGGAGAAACTACGATTTCTGCCCATCGTCCCAGGGTGGCGTTTAATATAGTTTAGTTATATTCTGTGATTTGTGTATGATTTAAATAAATACATAGGCAGTGTTCTACAAAACATAAAATACATTATTGTTTGAAGCATGTTGAAATAAGTTTTGAAATGTGTTTTACATTTAAGAACTTGTTAATTTAGTTTTACTCAGCTTATTAAATACATGTTGTCTTTCAAGGAAAAAGATTTCTTTGTCGTTGTAAAATATTGCATAATCCATATGTGGTGCACGATTTTTCTTTTTTTCTTTACGTACTTCAATTTTTCTAATCATGATTATTTCTACATACACATATACATACACATATGAAAATACATACACATATTTTAACTGTCAAGTATTGTTTAAAAGATTATTTACAAATTGAAGAGCTTTATCTAAAGAAAATCAAAATTAGATTTAAAAACTTAGACATTTAGATTTCAAAATTGCACATTTTTAGCAACGATTTTTTTAACAATAAATGAAAAAAAATCTATATTCGATGCATTTTCTTGTTTTTTTAACAAATTCCTTTTACGTCAATTTATTGAAAGTTTAACAGCTTATATCTTTTTTCATTTTACAATTTATATGTTGTTTTCATTTATTTTCACACTTTGAAAGACAGATTACATGAAAGTGACTTTAATGAACTCGAAGAATTTTTTTCTTTCTTACGGAATTGAAAAAATCGAAAACATACTATCCTTTTTTATCTGTCAAATTACAATTTAATGTTCTTTTTTAAGTCTATTTCTTTTCGATTTTTTTTCTTACTTTTTTTATTCAAAATTCTCTAAAACTTGTGTTACTGATACTTTTTTTTCTACATAAATAGATGGTCTCGATTAGATAGGTTTTGTATTTCGTTCGCTTGAATGGAGAGTAATTACGTAAAACAATTAATGTCAAATTTGATAAATGTTAAAAACAGTTTATAGAGCGATGTAAAAGGAGATGTTATATGTAACAAAATAAATTACCTTGAGACAATTCTTTTTTATTTAAATATGGCAAGAGATTTTCTAAAATTTAAAGTATTAATGTTTGAAGTATAATGTAAAACTGAAAACTTTGACTGTCAATTCTCCTTTTAAACAGCGTTGTAGTCGTAAAAAATAATAAAATAAAAACTGGAGGGTACTCTACATTCTTCAAAATTCATAGCTAGAGCATATGCTATAGCTTTGTTTGAGAAACTGTGGGTAAATGTTGTTTCTTAAATAATTCACAAGTTTATACTTTATGGTACATCTCCATATACTCTCCACTATACTCACTGCTTGTAAACCTTTCTTTTTCATATTTCAGCTGCTCCTTCTTTTATTAAATCTTTTGCTTACTTATGTCAAATTTTGTAATATATTTTATGAATCAGGATTTTTTTTTAAAAACGTAAATGCTGTAGGGGAAAGTTTTTTAAAAAATATGAAATTGTAAAAAATTAAATTAAAAATAGAACATGATCTAAAATTATTTTTGAACTTGGTTCAACTCATTCAAGTTTTGACGAGGGTCTATTCATAGTCTATTTTTAATTTAATTTTTTTTAAATAGAGAGAGTGCTTTTTGTTCACATCTCATTGTCGCGTGTCATTTACAATGACTATGAGATAATTTGTATTTTTATTTTTTATTATCATTATGGTTTTTATCAGATTGAAACCGAAGCATTTCAATGTTATTTGTTTATAATTTTTTGCAACACCTTCTCTCAAGTAATATAAATTGTTTATTAATTTTTTGTATAAAAAGTGAACTACTACCCCATTTCAAAATAAATGTTTACAAAATGATAGTAATACTACTTCACCATGGACTATATTGTATGTTGGTAACATAAACTCAAAGTATTGTAGGAATAAAATCTTTCTATTTATGCATATTTTTGAAATTTTAAAACTGATAAAAATTACATATTTGTCAGTATGGTTACTTGCAAGATGTAAATTTCTCTAAAACACTTTTTAGATTATTCAAAATTCAAAAAGGATTTAAATTCGGAGAAAACGTTTTCTATAGAATTACAATTTTTGTAGAATTGTTAAGGATGTATAATTGTAAATTTGACATGGCTGATATATTTAAATCACAAATGCGCACAGAAAATTTTTTTCTATTAAACGTGTACAAAAAAAAATGTTCAAAAATTCCGATTTTCGTGAAACTAAAATTCCTAGAAGCTTGAAATGGGTTACGGTGTTAAAAATGCAAACGTTCATCAAAAATGTTTTCTATAGATTTTTTTTTAATTTAAAGGGGCAAAGAACATCTAACATTAATAACTAACTAACATTACTAACTAACTAATAATTTTGATCGAGAGATGGCTCAACATTTTCGCGAAGAAAAGCAGTTGAAAAGATAATTAAGGCTGGAAAGTGTAAAAAAGCGCGCTATTCGTCATTTAGGAGAAAACTTGTTGTTTCGAGATGTGCTGATCTTAATTACTTTTAAGCTTAAATTCTTATTAATTATGGTAAAATTACATTAAATGTTGAAAAGAGGAGTATTTTAGAAAGCTAATAAAACATGTTTTCGATTGCTATTGCATATTTTGCTTAAAAATATTTTCCTTATTCATTTGTTACAAGATTTAGTAAATCTACGCCCGGTTCCCAATATAGACAGCTTATGTCCCCATCGACTACAACTGTAAGAAAGAAGAAAATTGAACGTTGCCAAGCAATAAATTGAAAAGGCATCAAAGTGATAAAATTTTTGTTCAACAAGATGCCATTTGAATAATCCCCCTAAAACCTTCCTCCAAAAAACCCTTGCAGAAAAATAAAAAGAAGCATCCCTCCAGTAGGATATATGTTGGTGAAATCGTAGGCACTAATGGTATGTATTCCTCAACAAAGGTGAGCTGGTACTGCTCCTTTTGCAGTATTGATGCTTTTTCAAACATGCGGCCATGCATCACATGTGGCAGATATGTTCATGAGAATTATGTGGGACTTACTGCCCATGGTGAAAAAGTTTATATTTGTCCATGCTGTGAGGACTGAGTAATAACAGATGTAAATTCGCAGACAGATGCAATAAAGCTAAGCAAAGCCAACAATATTATTTCATAATATTTACTAATAACTAAGGGGCTTTGCATGGGTCTTCGAAGGGTAAAAACCGAGAATGACCCCCCCCCCTTCCTAGAATGCATATTCTGAAGATATTTACTGTCCCCCCTCCTCCTCCGAACACTTTAAGATACATTTTTTTATTCCCTCTCCTCTAAAATCCCTTGGAAAAGTGCCTCTTCCATACACACTGTGTAGGAAGTCAATAAGGAAACACCTGTCCATAATAGGGACAGATACTTCCTTATATGGACATTTGTAAATATTTTTTTGTTTTTATCATTTAAATTAAACCAGAATAATTACAAGGTTCCTAATTTTAATAATGATAGTCAATAGTCCAAGGATAGTGGTCACATATTTTTGGAGTCCTACGACTCCAAAAATATATGACCACATGAGGGTGAAAAAAATACATTTTCCTTAGGGTGTCCATATTGGGTACAGGTACCTTATTCTACTTTCAAAAAACATTATATATATCAAGTTACACCAGATTATATCTTGTATTCCAGACATATCTAGATTTAAGATAAAAGAAAAAACAGTTTTTTGAGTGGCATTTTTAAAAATAACTGTATGAACAATAATTGCAAAAGTTCAATCGATAAAAGTTTTAACGAGCTGAGTGAAATATATTGATGGATGATAATTCGTATGCAATTTAAATCTTTCTACAAAAATGTTATAAAATCAATATTTAATAATTGAAAGTTAACATAAAAATATTCCAATTTCGTTGAATGACTTGTTTACCAAGTTAAATATTTGGAATCTCATTAATCAGGATTTTGTTGAAAGCAATTCCGGAATTAATTCCAGTATCAATCTTTCTGACATCGCTTTACGACACTAGATTAATTGGGCTGTTTTCAAGAAAACATTTTCTGGATGTTCTTTTAATTAACGAGAAATGACATTTTTTTTTTTTTTCAGGATAACGATGGATCGCGATTTCCATTTCAGGAATAGGCTGAAACTAAGCAATACAGATGAATTAAATTGAAACTTTGAGAAGTACTGTCAAATGCACATTGCTTAGATATCTGATTAAAGGTAGATTCTACTTAGAGTTAAATTGTTTTTATTTTTTTTTTAACTGCGTTAAAAGTAACGTTTTAGTTTTTATTATTCCATATTTTGCATTATAATTTTAGTTACTTTCTATCATTTACATAGCCACAAGAGAAAACAGAAAAAGTTACATTAATATTTTTTCTATTTTTTAAATACCGCCAATATAATGAGTACACGCAAAAATAAACGCCTTTTTTTAATGGATGATGTAAGTCTTGTTATATGTAATGTGTGAATTTAGTAATACAGAGTAATAGATGATTTTAAAAAGGCATCTTCACAATCTTCAAAACATAGCTCATGCCATTTTATTAAAGTGTAAACAACGTATTTTTTTTAAATTAAAATGGTTAATTTTTTTGCCAGATAATCGTTATTTGCGAGAAGTGTTATGATTACTTTTATAATTTAAAGAAAAGCGCTGCTAAAAGTCAAAGCTTACTTGTCCAAGTTCACGGTGAACATATTTTTTCTAAAAATATGTAGATAATGGCTCAGTTATTTTAAAGAAGGTTTATTTGCTGTTGATCATGTAAAACGTGACAGTTGTAATTGCAAGCATTTTCGGACGAACACAAAACCAGTGTTGTAGTCGTAAAAAAAAAAAAAAAAAAAAAAAGAGCGAGAGTATATGGTATAGGCAGAGGGTATACGCCGATGTCATGAAAGTTCATAGCTAGGGTATACGCTAATGCTTTATTTGAGAAACAGAGGATATACGGACTTTCTTTAAAAAACCCAGCGGGTACACAGCGTTTATCTTTGTATATCCTCCACTACATCCCTGGACAAAACACAAAAGCAACAAAGAATGGCAGAAACATCGAGTGTTGGTAAGTTCCCTGTCAGTTACAAATTGAATAATCTTCATAAAAAATTAAATACGCTGGATTTTTCAATAGATTTTAGTCTTTCTTTGAAGAAGGACTGAGATATTTCAAATGGTCCTACCACATCTAAAATTTTTGATGGGATTTTAAGATATTCATTTAGTTCTTACTGTTTCACACCAGTCGTAACTTCATAAGTCCTACCAGAGTTTGCTTTAAATAAAATGTAACTTGTTTTTGCTTAGGACAGGCTCGGCGAACCTTTTCAAACACACGTTCTAAATTACTCCAAAAATATATTTTCGTGATCTTCAAGTGCCAACAACAATAAAAGAAATTTATGTATCAAATAATAATGGATGAAAATTACTTAAAAAAATTTTTTGCGTAAAAAAGTTGTTGTTATATTTCATGTAATACTTAAGAAATACTTCTATTGTCTCATTGCAGAAGCCAAACAACTTACATCAGTTACGCATTTAGTTAATTTAAGGAGAAATCAATTTGAATTGGAGTCATTGGACAAGATTTTTTTATTGAAAAATTTCATATTATTTATTTCCGAAAAGAATGTTTCACAGAAAAAAATAGCAAAATAGCAAGGGTCAGAATCTTCAGCTTATAGTGTCTAAAATTGATTTCGAAGTTGTTATAACTTTACCATCGACGATTTCAAACATAATGTCTTTTAATCATTCATTTGGAATAACCTTCTGATTTTCTCTTAATCTTAAAATTTTGCGTATCAGTATTGAGCTAGATTAGAACTTATTAATTTATATTTAAGTTTCTTAAATTTGAACGACGTCGACAACCAACCGAACTAATCGAATTAAGATAAACAGACACAACACCGGTATTAATTAATGCATTTTGTGAAATTCTGCAATATTTTAATGCAGAATTTGAATTTATATCCAGGCAAAATTAATCTGCAGTGTGTCATATATGGCACCTGCGCCATAGATTCGCCGTCCCTAGTTTAGGATTTATTTATTTTTTATAAAAAAAATTTGCCATGATTTCGTCATAACTATGCCTTGGCTTATATACAGGTAATTGTGGTATATTGTTTCGATGTCAGCAGGTATTTACAAGGAATAAACATATAATAACATATATAAGCATGCCATTTAAACAACAACAAACAAATTGAAATATACTTATGCAGATACCCGATATAAAAAATTTTGATGACTCAAAATTAAAAAAATAATAATAATAAAATGAAAATAAAATAAAAATAAAATAAATAAAATATAAAAAAAACTTAAGAAAATAAACCTGAGACTTAAAGTAAAAGAACACTTACATTCTTTTACAGCAAAATGTCTTATCAATATAAACATTTATTGTTGTCATAGCAATAAAACCTATTGTATCCAAATAAGAAAAAACAATGTTATGCATAGCAACAGCAACTATTTTTGCAACTTTTTCTACTGGTTCAAATAAAAAAGCGCAAGATACAGTACTACAATGTAGGAACAATGGTTTTATAAATTGAAATTCTTCAAAAAGTAAATCATGCGTAATTTATCCTTGTGCAAAGGATTTCATTTTAAATTCACAAATCGTCATGGACAATGATAACATACTTATTTTAGGAAACTTTTTTCTTATCCTTTCTGTCCATACTACTGAATTGACAACAGAAAAAAAAGTCCTGACAAACGCTATATATAAAAAATCATCCGAAAATATTGAAGTTTTAGATAGTTTGCCAATATTTAAACTGAAATAAAAATAATATTAAAGAATATGACAGGAGGAAAACAAGTACTTTAAACTTTTCTTTTTGTATATGGCATTAATTTAAAATAGAGTTTTAATAACGTAGAAAATTGAAAAAATATTAAATTACCTTGGATGAAAGTAATAGTTCTTAATGAGTAATTTTATACAAGATAATGCACATAATTGAGAAACTTATCATAAATAATCCAATGTTTTTTCTTAATAACAAAATGAAACTTTTATCGCTTAAATTAATAAAGCGGTAGCTTTATATATATATATATATATATATATATATATATATATATATATATATATATATATATATATATATATATATATATTATAAAAATGCAGTCAATCTTCCTAAATTACACGTAAATAATAATAATAACGATTACCAAGGTGATGAAAATTATGACCTTAATATCCATAATGATTTTAGCATGTGTTTTATTTTTTATTTTATTTCGAAAAAATAGACTACCTGCAATATGACGGTCAAAGTGTCTTTTCCTAACGCTAACATCAATTTTATGACGGCAAACGCAGACGATAGAATTTTACTTTTTCTGCAAATTTTAAGTTTATATCTAATGCACATTTTCAAATTTTACACCCGCAAATGATAATTCCAAGTACAATTTGTTACAAAAATGTTTGAAAGTTTTCGCAAATTTTATAAGTTTATATCTAACGCACATTTTCAAATTTTACACCCGTAAATGTTAATTCCAAGTGCAATTTGTTACAAAAATGTTTGAAAGTTTTCGCAAATTTTATAAATTTATATCTAACGCACATTTTCAAATTTTACACCCGTAAATGTTAATTCCAGGTACAATTTGTTACAAAAATGTTTGAAAGTTTTCGCAAATTTTATTGTTTTAAAATTATTTTCAAGCATGATATCTATTTTCAAATTTTTCTCTTCGCGGAAAAACGGTTATGAAAATTAAATACTTTAACTACATAATATAAGTAGATCAGAATTTATGCCCATATTATAAACCACAACGAAATTAAAACATTTGTTAAACAATATTAAAAACAACCAAATATAAGTTAAAACCTGTTATCAATTAAAAAACAGTAGTCCTTTTCAACGTTTTCTTGCCGCAAGCTTTGAAATTATTTGCTGATAAGCTTTATCATTCATTTTTGATTAAATGCGATTTTTTATATTGAACCACATATTTTAACGATATGTTAGTATTTTATGTCAAATGCCGCTCACAGAATTTTTTTTAAATACCTAATTCATCACTGAGCATTTTGTACGTGCAGAGAAAAATAATATTGACATCAGATTATTACACAATGAATAATCAAAAAGTAATGCCTCTATTCTTCTGATTTTTAGGTAGCTTTCATTACAAAAAGTAAAAATCTACCTATTGCAGCCATCCAGAGGAAAGAACTTCAAGAAAATTTTGGTATATTTTCACCGATCATGACCCCCAGACCCCAAAACCACCCTCCGTTTAAATGTTGACATATATATATATATATATTACAAATTTAAAATTTTTTCGCCAAAACTAACCTTTATACTATCTTAATTTTCTTATAATAATATTCCGTACTTACTTCAAATTATTAAATTAAAATCTTGTTTCTAAATCTAATCTGTTAATCTTTATGCAGACGATATAAATTCTTAATTTGCCTTAAAAAACATTATTCCAGTACGTGTAAATTTAAAAAGATGGCTCTAAATTAAAAATATTCTTAATTAAATTTTTATTTCTTAATATTCCAAATAAAATTCATTTTTCTATGTTTTTATCAACCCTTTTTAAGAAAGTCTTATTAAATTTATTCCAAAACCATACCTTTCAAAAAATATCATTATTTTATTTTATCTATTTATTTATTTTTCGTCCGTCAACCTTGATAGTATGCATATTAATAAATTCATTTCTTTTCTTTTTCTCTTAAAATTAATCATTATTAAAAATCGTCTGCCTAAGAAATCCTGAGTCTATTATAAATTGGTTAAATAATATTTTTTTAAAATAAATTTATCGTCTGTGGAAAATAGTCTCGTAGCTGGACAAGAATTCTGTTTACATAAAAGAATGATGGTTTGAGGTTACAGAATGTTCCATAATTTTCTTTTTAGATTTAAAAGGGGAAGCCTCGAGTTGAGAAAAAAGATTCTTGGGTTTTTGCATCGATGAGACGGCTCGCTGAAATAATGATGGAATGTTTGCAAAAGGAGCTTTTCGCTTACTCATGATTACGGATTAAATAAATGAACTTACAGCAGCAAATGAGTAATTTATTGGATCTTCTACATTTATTTGTTTATTTTGTTTTTTCCCTCGCTTGCTATGACTGTGTGTGTGTTTTTTTTTTTTTTAACCAGTGAAAATAATTCGAGTTTCTCCTTAAATCGTCACAACTAATTGAAAAGTCAACAGGATAGTTTATGCCTGTGTTGCCTTTTTCGGATATTTAAAGAAAATTGCGATGGAGCAAAGTAGAACATGCTATCCCCGAAGTTCGAATGAATTCTATGTTTTGAAGGACATTCTATATGGTATTTTCAACTTGCTAATGGAATCGGCTGTGGAACGAAATGATGTTAGCTTTGTGAATCGCCGATAATCGACTTCTCGTAAATGTTCTTGTGCCAAAATCGCCGTAATGTCTTACTTAATTAAAGTAAAAGAAATGCTCTTTCTAAAGAACTTCACAGATATGCTTGGAAAGAATTAGTGCTTGCTTTGAGTTTGCTTGTGTGTTCCATGATGATTGAGATCCTTTCTTTCATAGTCGAGAAAAAGTAGTCCTCGTGATGATGAAAAAGAAGAAAAAAATAATAATAATTACAAGACCATTTCTTGTAAATTGATGAATAGACAAATATTTTTCGAGATAGTCGAGCACAATAGGATTTCGGTGAGATTTTTTTTCGTAGTGTTTTGATTATTATTATTTGTATACTTTTATGTATTTATTTAAATTAATTATTCTCTGTTTGTCAGGTTTATTTATTTGATTATTTGTCTGTGAATTTTATTTACTTGCCTATTTATGAGTATTATTATTATCATTATTATGTGTTGGAGATTTAAACATTTTTGTTCTTAAGGATTAAATTGAGGAGTATGATGTTCTTAAGATATTTACTGTTACTTATTAAGATTATTATGATATTTTTATGCACGTTTAAAGATAAGTTCGTAATAATAATGAAGTATAAAAGAACTAGAAGCTCAAGTTATTAAAAAAAAAGTACATTTTCTATTTTATTGATAGTTGTTTGTTATCAAGAACTATTCTCAGAATACAGTATTTTCATGATAATGTTCCTACAACTAAACATTTGAGCTGAAAAATTAAGTTAACATTATTGTTTTTCCTTTTATTTGTTAGAATTTCTGGTTACAGTGAGCTTTGGTTCCCGGATTCTTATAATTTATTTAAATTCAGTAAGAAAGATGGAACTGTGCAAGGCTGTTGCTGGAATTTTGACTGATAAATATGATTAATTTTTTCAGTAAATTTTGTGATTTTAAGTAAGAAATTACCTATAATTAAAATTTTTGATTCTGTTTATGATCTATAAAATAATAGAGTTAAAAGTTGATCCCAATTTAATGTATATCTATGATATTTACAATTTCTATTTTTATTAGATAAAATTTCTGGTTAAAGTTAGCAGCTAAATATAGTTATAATTTTCACGATAATTTTGATTCAGATTTTTAAAATGGAGGGTAATGGTTTTGTGTGAGGCAGTTAAAATGTATACAACACCGGTAGACAAGGCCCTCAAAATTGCGAAAGCGCGAACTCATGAATTTCCCCTTAATAGTAAAAGACTCTATGATCGAAATTTTGTCGAATGCCCATTAAAAATACAAGACTCTGTAATTTATGAAGAATTTAAATACCCTAACACTCGAAAATTAGAACCTACTTTCTCTGGACCATACAAAATTATAAATAAACTTTCTGATGTAACTTATGAAATAGATAAATTTAATTATGAGACAGGACAGAATTCCGTTATTGTGCATGTTTCTAAATTAAGACCCTATTTTTCACCAGAAGATTTTAAACTGTTACATGAGCAACCCAAAAAACAAACAAAACCTCAGATACAATCACAATCACTAGATCAAACTAAAGTCAAGACAGTAGATTAAATTTTAATTCTTATTCTTTAAAAATGTTATCACCATAATTTTCAACATTAGCAGGCATGTTCTTGGAGCGCTACAAGAATATTACTTGTTTTTGTGAGTTTTTGGGATTAAATTGGGCTCCTTAAGCAGGCATAAGGTGTACACTTTGATTGTAAAGTCTTTCAAATTGATGTTGATAAATTAATTTTAAGTGTACTTAAGTCTAACTATATTTACTCATTTATTGACATTAGTATTATTCTACTTATTCAACAGATATTAGGTGATAATAGTTATAAAATTTGATGATTCTATTCAAACCTATAACATAATATGTGATTTTCAGTGATTGTGAAAACTACAGATATTAAAAGTTTTTCAGAAAAGCACACTATTTTTATTTCCATTTCTCAATTAAGAATGACACCTTTTATTCCTATTTGTATTTTATTATTAAAGTTTATAAACCATGTGTAGATAAAACATTATTCTACATTTGGCATTTGAAAACTTATAACCAAATTTGACAATTTTGTAAAAGAGTATCAGAGAGGATTTATTGTAAGGAAATACTGGTTGAGAGTCCATTTTCTAAATAGTTAGATTTAATTTTATTTGGATTTTGAAATTATTATTTTTTTATGTATACTTTCGGCCAGCAAAAAATACTTTCTTATGCTATTAGAAGATAAGAAAATTATTTAGTTGCTATGTAATTATTTTTATCCTCAACCAATATTTTCCCTATCAATAATAAACAAATAGGGATATTTTGTTTTAATTATACTCTTCTTTTACTATTATTATTATTATTATGATTTCTATAATGAAGTTTAGTATTAATTATACTTTTATTGAGAAATATTAGGATATGGAGAATTATTGTTATTATTGCTATCAATTTTGTGTCTTATTATACTACTACTTATTATTGTTGTTATTATTATTATTTAAATTTTTTTATATTATTTATTATTGATATTGAGAGTGATGCTTTTTATTATTAAAAAATTGATATATTATTGAAAGAAAAATTTGAGAGTGATGCTTTTTATTATTAAAAAATTGATATATTATTGAAAGAAAAATTTGATATATTATTAAGAGATGTTGGATCCAACATAAGATTCCAACATAAGGATCCAACATAATATTAAAACCAAAGATTTAACTAGGTATGAAGATCTTTAATTAAAGAGACTGTATTCAGTGAACATTGGAAAAGACTCTTTTATATACACAATTGAAATACTTTTTTCATTTAAAGGACTTTATTTAAAATAAACTATGCATTAAGTTATTGTAATTATTAAAACTTCCATGAGAATGAATTTTTATTGTTTTTATTATATTTTTTATCTCTTGCTTATTAATATTTATAACTTATTTACTGTTGTTGTATGTATTATCTCCTATGCACTTACAAATAGTAAGTGATATTGTAACATTATTGTATTTCTTTCAGGGAAATGCTCCTACCTAAATTTAATTCAGATTAATTTTCTCTTAACTATTTTATTTTAATCACTAATATTTTTTATATTGCGTTAATTTTCTTTTCTTCCATCTCTTGGCTTCCTGAGTTTCACAGTTTTATTCCAAAATTTAACTTTTCTAAATTATATTTCTGTTGTCTGAACTTGTAGTTTTATTTAACTATAAATTTCATAAAAAGTTTTGGGGAGGGGGGATAATATTGATAATATTACAAATTAATAATAAAATTTTGTAATTAATATTACAAATTAAAATTTTTTTCGCCAAAACTAACCTTTATACTATTTTAATTTTCTTATAATTATGTTCCGTATTTACTTCAAATTATTAAATTAAAATCTTGTTTCTAAATCTAATCTGTTAATCTTTATGCAGACGATATAAATTCTTAATTTACCTTAAAAAACATTATTCCAGTATGCGTAAATTTAAAAAGATTGCTCTAAATTAAAAATATTCTTAATTAAATTTTTATTTCTTAATATTCCAAATAAAATTCATTTTTCTATGTTTTTATCAACCCTTTTTAAGAAAGTCTTATTAAATTTATTCCAAAACCATACCTTTCAAAAAAATCATTATTTTATTTTATCTATTTATTTATTTTTCCTCCGTCAACCTTGATAGTATGCATATTAATAAATTCATTTCTTTTCTTTTTCTCTTAAAATTAATCATTATTAAAAATCGTCTGCCTAAGAAATCCTGAGTCTATTATAAATTGGTTAAATAATATTTTTTTTAAATAAATTTATCGTCTGTGGAAAATAGTCTCGTAGCTGGACAAGAATTCTGTTTACATAAAAGAATGATGGTTTGAGGTTACAGAATGTTCCAGAATTTTCTTTTTAGATTTAAAAGGGAAAGCCTCGAGTTGAGAAAAAAGATTCTTGGGTTTTTGCTTCGATGAGACGGCTCGCTGAAATAATGATGGAATGTTTGCAAAAGGAGCTTTTCCCTTACTCATGATTACGGATTAAATAAATGGACTTACAGCAGTAAATGAGTAATTTATTGAATCTTCTGCATTTATTTGTTTATTTTGTTTTTTCCCTCGCTTGCCATGACTGTGTGTTTTTTTTAACCAGTGAAAATAATTCGAGTTTCTCCTTAAATCGTCACATATATATATATATATATAAAACTATATATATATATATCTGATTTTTGTCATGCGATAACTAACGTATTTATGAACTGATTTGAATGAAAATGGGTATGTACATAGTACATACAAATGTCTCGACCGAGTTCGTAGGCCAGCATCATCCGACATTTTGTTTCAAAATGGCGGCCATTTTAAATTTTTAAAAAAAATTAAAATTTAAAATTCATTGCGAAAAAACTACAAGTTGAAAAATATTTTTCTTTTACGTGTTAGAACTTAAAACAACGATTCTAAAACACTTTTTATTTTGTCTATATCTTAAAAAATGGTTGAATTATAGCACTTTGAATTTTTATTATGGCTGACATTTTGAAACGATCCGATTTTTGTCACGTCATAACACGCGTATTTTTGAACCGATTTAAATGAAACTTGGTATGTACATAGTACATACAAATGTCTCGATCGAGTTCGTTGCCCAGCATCATCCGCCATTTTGTTTCAAAATGGCAGCCATTTTAAATTTAAAAAATAATAAAATTTAAAATTAAATCTGAAAACATTAAAAGTTGAAAACTATTTTTCTTTTGCGCGCTAGAACTTAAAACAACAATTGCAGAACACTTTTTATTTTGTCTATATCTTAAAAAATGATTGAGTTATAGCACTTTGAATTTTTCTTATGGCTGACATTTTGAAACGATCTGATTTTTGTCACGTGATAACACGCGTATTTATGAATCGATTTGGATGTAACTTGGTGTGTACATAGTATATACTGAGGTCTGGTTCGATACTCAGTTCCATCCGCCATCTTATTTCAAAATGGCGGCCATTTAAAAATTTTTATAAATATTAAAATTTAAAATTAGGTACAAGAAAGTGAGAAACTGAAAAAGATTTTTTTTATGCATTTGAACTTGATACAAAGATTCCAGAGCATTTTTCGTTTCGTCTGTATCTTAAAAAATGGCTGAGTTATCGCATTTTTAATTTCTAGTGTTGCTCATATCTTGAAATGATCTGATTTTCCTCACGTGATAACACGCGTATTTATAAACTGATTTGGATATAACTCCGTATGCACTTATAGTACATAGTAGTGCCTTGACGACGTTCACTGTCCAACTTCTTCCGTCCTGTTGTTTCAAAATGGAAGCCATTTAAGTTTGTCAAAAATCTTTTAAATGTATAATGATGTATAAACAAAAAATTAGAAATTGAAAAAAGGTTCTTTTTAAAGTATTTATCTTAATAATGAATTCAGGAGCATTTTTCGCTTTCTCTTTAACTTAAAAAACGCCTAAGCAGTTTGAATTCCTAACGTGGGTGGCATTTTTAAAAAAATCAATTTGCCCGCGACAGCACTCGTATATATTAATCGATTTCAATATGAGTGTGCATGTGCACTTGAATTAAGATTTCGACCAAGCTCATAATCAGGTTCCACTAATTTGAGCTTAGTATTTTTGAATAATATAACTTAATTTAAAATAAATAAAGAAATATATAAGTATATGAAAGCTACCTCTTCCTCCCGGCACTGCCGGAAGGACTATTTTTTCTTTCACAGCTACTGGATAATCTGCGCCTGATATTATTACAGGTAAACTTACTTTACTTATATAGCACTTTCCTACTCAACTTTAGTGATTAGAAATATTTTTCTGATGCTAAATGAAAGAGTCGTAACTGAATTTCTGGCAAAATGGAGATTATGCACCGGAAGTCCATTATCCCTTGAAGCAAGTTTATGGAGATGGGGTATTGGACACCAGCAATGTGCGGCTTTGGATAAAGAAGTTTTGAAGCGGCGAAGTGAAAATTGCTTATAAAACAAGAAGTAGTGGCCGATAACATTAGTTACAGATGCACATCGAGAACATGCTAATGAACTTATTCGAGGAGATAAACGCATTATAGTTCAGAAGGTTGCTTATACATTGAACGTTTTGTTTAGGTCTATCCAAGCAATAATTGCTGACTTAGGATCTAAGTAGGTTCCAAGTAAATAACCATTGATAATGTAAGAAACGAAGAACATAACCCTGAATTTTTAGAAAAAGCTTTGATGCTTAAGTTAACCAATAGCACAGATGTGTGCAATTTCATGGTGATTTTGTTAAAAGGTAGTTTGTGTAGAGCAATGCTTCAGTCTATGATCTGTAGCAACCTCTTGGAATAATAGATGCAAATTCCATTTCTCGTTTAGCATGCTCGCATCAAGAACTATTCTGCCGATCATTTTCGATTTGAAGTAAAAAAAAAGCATCACGATTCTCGGAAGCATACCACAGTAATACTTTCTTTCTTGTTTTACTCGTGAAAAAATAACTGTACCAGTTTTTAATGATTGTATTTCTTTTTTTATATATTTTTATCATTTTGTAGTGTCTAAAAAAGAAATGTATATGTCTAAAAAAAGTACAGAATTTTATTGAAAAAAATAGGTTTTTCTCTATTATCTCAAATTTAAGATAACACCTTTTTTTTTCTTTATATATATGTATTACTTTCTTCTATCTTCAGTTGAAGAAAGTATTGTAATTGAAATTTTTGTCGACTTCCGGTTTTCGACGGATTTACACATTTTAGGGAACATAAATTCCAAAAAACATGTTTTTACAAATTGTCTGTCTGTGGGTGAGTATGTCTGTATGTATGTCTGTGTGTGTGTGTCTCTGTGTCCGTATGTCGCCATTCTACCATCAAAAAGTGTATGCATAGAATTGAAACAAATTTCTTGTGAATGTATTTGACTGTGACAAGCAAGTTCTCCTTCAATTTTGAAATATTCCACCGGAAGAGGACGCTGCAATAACAATTTTTGTGCCTTTTTCAATATTTTACCGACTAAAAATGTATGAAGTTATGCATCGAATTGAACCAAATTTTGTGCAAGTGTTTGGCTATGGCTAGTTGGTCCTCCCTGAATTTGAAAGAAATCCGTCGGAAGAGGGCGCTGCAATAGTGATTTTTGTGCCATTTTCAATATTGTACTGACTAAAAGTGTATGATGTTATCCGTCGAACTGAACCAATTTTTTTTGTGTAAGTGTTTGGCTATGGCTAGTTTGTCCTCCCTGAATTAAAAAAAAACCACCGGAAGAGGGTGCTGCAATAGAGATTTTTCAGCCATTTTCAATATTTTACCACAGAAAAGTGTATGAAGTTGTGCATAGAATTGAATAATTTTTTTTGTATGTGTTTGACTATGGTCAGCAGACCCTCCCTAATTTTGAAAAAAAAATCTCTGGAAGGAGGCGCTATAATCGCGATATCTGTGCCATTTTTATTATTTTACCATTAAAAAGTATTTGATGTTATGCATAGAACTGAACTAATTTTTTTGTGTATGATTTTTTTTTGAGTATGACGAATAGATTCTTCCTAAATTTGGAAAAAATCTTATTATCGTTGTACTGTTCATCGGCTCGCACAGATACGGAAACTCGTTTTTATTCCGATTAATTGACAGGAGCAGAAATTTAAGATGCAAATCATAGTTAATATAGTATTGAATTGATAATATTAACGCATTAACATGCGAACTAAATTTTGGAATATTAAAATGTACGTATGAGATAAAAGAAAGTTTTGGGATTGGCACATCAAACTAGTTTTTTTTTTAATATCCATATTCACTATTGTTGGAGTAACAAGATATTCATACTTCGCACGAAAAAAAACTAGTCAATGGGGGCCACCGTAACACTTACCCATCATAGATATGCATAATATAAAATATGAAAATAAAACATGTGTAAACTATTTATAAAATGCATTGCAATTCCAAAACAAAACTTAAACATACATTTTAATACTTTTAATATACATAGCTCTATATATATGCTCTATAATGAATTGCTGATGAACCCATTTCGACAAATTATACAAAACGCCAAAATACTCAAGTAAGTACCAGATTGCGTAAAAGAAACATCCTTATAACTCCAAAAATAATAATCATATTAACTAAAAATATACTGCGTCGAATTAAGCGTCTCATTTCCAATTAAAATATATCTTTGTATTGAATTTTGAATGAAATACAGGGTCATGAAAAATCGAAGAATGTGAAAAACAGGATTACAGATATCTCGGCAACGAATAATCCGATCGACTTCGTTCTTTATACAAAATTTGTGTTATTTTATTGCCTTTTATGTCCACTTCTTAAAATAAAAAAATTCGAAAATTTTTATATACCTTTCATCAGAACGGATTTTTCGAGAGTCCGAAAAAAATAGTTCCGGATAATTGAGGATACTGATATTAAATAGGCTTCGTCCCATTCTTACATACTAAGTACATACAAAATTTCAAGTCTCTATCTCAATTTGTTCGGAAGATAGAGCGGTTACAGACAGACAGACAGACAGACAGACAGACACACAGACACACAGACGGACGGACGGCAAAATTTTTTTTCTAAAAATATTTTTTTCGGAACCTCCAGTATCTGAAACTTGTAAATCCGTCAAAAAAAAAAATTTCGATTTTCAAAACGATTGCAAGACTTACCCTATACTACGTATGATGGGTAAGTAAAAAACATTATTTTGAATAATATTATATTAAGATGAGAATTTCTTCTGCACATTAACTATAGCTAGTTAAAAAATATATATTACTTTTTAATTTTAAGCAAGAGTAATAATGAAAGAAGTATACCTGTTAACTAAAATACCAAAGTATCAATATATTTTAAAGAACTTAAAGAAATCTTTTCTTTAAGGAATAAATGAAGGAATTTTACACGGGACATTGCAACGATAAAAACAAATCTGTGGTATGTTGCAACATTATCTTGACATAGACTGATTTAAAATAGTTAAGAATTTGTGGAAGATTTTTAAACTTTCGGAATGCCGAAGGAGAAGATATATGCGTTCGCTACATTATCAGATTACATTAAGTTAAACGTAGCTGAAAGAGGCAATATAATCTGGAATTAAAAAATCTCAACAGTATATTAATAAAACTTTATTTTACTTAAGAAAGGTGCTATAATAATTAAAAATAAATGACAAGGACATGTTTCGGATCCATCTAATAAGATCCATAATCATAATAAAAGTGAAAACTAGATTTCAAAACATTTATTAACATTTAAACATTAGCCATTTATTTTTAATTATTATAACACCTTTCTTAAGTAAAATAAAATTTTATTAAAATGTTTATATAAAAAGTGAATCTTTTAAAATGTGGTGATTTAAAAAATCCATTGCATTTAATAAACTTTTTATCTCAAACAGTACTTCAAGAAAGTTAAATCTAATTAATGTATGAAATAAGTATGGAATAAAAAATACAATTTTAAAATATTTATGGGTTTTTAAACTAAAATTTTGATACATTAAAATAATTTCTAGTTTAAAAAATATACTGTATATTATCTTTTAAACATTTTCCAACATAATTTTAAAGTCTATATTAATTTGGTTTAATTGTCCATCTGTTTGACCTTTTATATGTGTACTCTAACTCATCTAAATATTGTAAAATTCCCATATATTTCATTCCATGGAATATTCAATAATGAAAATGAAATGTTTAGTGTTTAAAATTCGTATACACGACACTCAAAATAATGCAATTACACTACAGTCCACAGGGAAAATTGTTTGTAGCGTAATTAACTAATTGTAGCGCTACATTATTTCAAATATATTGAAATATCACCAATATGATATTTATTACTGAAATGTACTACAAGATGTTTATGATAGAATAGGTCCGTTTAGCATTTAATGTTTATTTAATCTCCTGACTGGAGTGAACTGATATATCCGTTCACCATGCTGCAGTTTTCATTGCAACATTAGCAATATTTAAATTATTATAATTCTCAAATAAAAGCCAGTTTTGGGAAATTCAGTTACGATTAATACTTCCAAAGTTATATACTTACACGTAATAAAATATTTTATATCAGTTTGGAAAAAAAATATGTTTTTAATTTTTTCAATATATTACAGAGAAAACAACATTAGGTGCACACAAAGGAACTCGGCTATAACATTGTCTATGAGTAATTGTTGTTAGAATTGCTTTTCCAATTCTGGTAACCATGTTTATATTAAAATATTTTTGCATATTGTTTGGTGTAATTTTAATTCTATAAATAAAACATAACGCTACATAAAAAAAAAAAAAAAAAAAAAAAGGTATGTGCATTTTATTTTATAGATGCGAATTGCTGAAGAGGGATTTTCTTAGTTAATGCAATTTTTGCTGAATATGTAATATATGTGCGAATAAATCTTTAGATATGACACAGGTATGCACAAAGTAAATTGGATATTTATCTGACAATAAATGGGTAATTGGTGAAGTTGGATTTTCAAAAATGCTATAGTTTCTCAAATTGTTTGTTTAGATTATAAAATTTAGACCTTCTCTTTTACCTTATAAAACGATGAAAATTTGTTACAGTATTCTGAATTTACAAAAAGTTATTTCATAATCTATTCTTAAATCATATTTTTTTCTTGTTTTTAAATGAAATGTATTATAAGAAGTTTAGATGCTTCTGAAAAATATTACCCTTTCTGGGAAATATAATAGGGTAGATGTCCCAGTAATGGACCACCTTCCAGTAATGGGCCACCTCGCACTTTTTGGTTTATAAAAAAATAATAAATAATAGGTAAGCTTTTATTTTATTTTATTTTATTTATTTTTTTTTAATTCCACCTTACATGATTTGTAAGCTGGATTAATTTTTTACACTTTTCGTCAAAACAATTAGGAAGCAGAAAATAAAGTTTCACAGTTTTTCTGTTTTTCACTGAAAATCTTAATGAACATGCTAAGAGCTGACTTTACTTACTTAGTTTATATCTTTTTTATTTTTCCGTAAAAATTGAATGTTTTTGTTTGGTTAGCAAAATAAAACATTGAATTTAATATACCAATGGTCATTTACAAAATTTTATTTATTTTTAAGATTTTAGGAGGGGTAGTCCATTATTGGATTGCTTATTTCGTGATTTTCCAGTAATGGACCACCCAAGTGATCAATACAAAAAGTGTTATTTCAGTAGCGATAAAATATTTTGATTTAACTGAAAAACTAAATAATCGAATTTAATACTTAAATTTTACCTATTAGAATTTAATAAAGGCAATTTCTTTATAAATAGTTGTTTTTAAAAAGTCATCCAAAATTGGTACAAAACACAAGCAGAACTTTTGACAAAATCTAGATGTGCCGTTGCAAAAGAAGTTGTTTTAAGTTGGTTCAGATATGTAAAATCATATTTGGAAGAAGATATTATTAATATTTTCTTCCGAATTCTAAAGCATACAGAGAGAATTTTCAATAAGGTTAAAACAAGGTTTCTTTTGTGCTCTTAAAACAAGGAAAATTTTGGGACCAAAATCAGCTAAAGATATGTATCATGTAGTACCGAATAACGAAAAAGAACAAATCACTGTTATGGGATGCTTTTCAGCAAATAATGAGATTGCTCCGTTGGTGATAATATATCCATATAAGCATCTCTAAATGGAAATTGTAGAATCAATCTGTGCTAAATTGATGGGCTATATGATTATCTGAAAATGGTTGGATAGTGCAAGAACATTTATCATTTTAAATGCATTCTAAAATTCCATATTGAATAGTTTAGACTATAGGAAAGGGGTGATAAAATTGAAGATCTGTTATTTATATTTCATAGTTGCACAGCACATCATTTAGATAATGATATGAATGAAGATTGGAGACTTTTTTTAACGCCTTATTTTATCCAAACTTGATTTCAGTAAAACATTGTCTTTATCTTATAAATCCTTTAAACTTAAATATTTTGTTTTATATCTTTACGATATAAATCCTTTAATGTTAGTTAATAATAAACAGTTAATAATATCATTAATATTTTGTTTTATAACCACATTATAAATCCTTGATTATAATAAATTCATAACTTAAATTTAAATATTTTGTTTTATGTTTTTTTTCATTATAAATCCTTTGATGTAATGAATTTCTAACTTAAGTTTTAATATTTTGTTTTATTAGTATGCTTTCATTAAGTTCTGGAGCAAAATGCAATTGAAACAAGTTAGAAATTGCACATGAAACATAGCAAATGAGGTGCGTTCGTATGATAACGAAGTTTTAAAAATATACAGATCTTCCTGATATAGTAGACAACATTTCGTATACAGTACAGTGGTTGAACTCTTTGTGTTCCTATAAACATACAGGAAGTAATTTTCATTACACCTCAGCAACGTGTATCATATTTATAAAATGTGACACAGTTTAATAGAATTTAAACATGTCCCAAACAATGTTTGCCCGTATAGCATTATGTAGTGGAATACTTTTGTGTGGCCCTGTAATTTAATAATAAATATTCTTTGCATCTCAGATTGTACAGAATTTATATTTTAGTATATATACATACGTCATAGGTTCATGTCAATTTTGTTATGTTCGAATGAGTGTAACACCATTAAAAAGCATTTGCAACTTTTTCCCCATTGACTGTAATGTAACGGAATCCTTTTGATTTTCCCTGTAATTGATATATTCATCCGATTTTCATAAAATTTGAAATGACTCGACAAAATTATGTAATAATCATGTATGTTAAATTTCAAATGATTCGGTTGGATAGTTTTTGCGTGGTTATATGCGGACAGGCAGACAGACGGACGAACTGAACGACAACAATAGGTGCTACGTATTTACATAATTACGAACGCACCTAAAAACAATTATCTGTTAGTTTTTGTAGGGTGGCCCATTACTGGAACATAAGCGGTCCATTACTGGAACATAGGTGGTCCATTACTGGGCTTTTGGGTGCTTAGAGATATTTCTATTATTTAAAATTAAATTTTTATTTCTATTGGAAAATGTAACTGTGGGATTAGTTAAATATTGTTGAAAGATTAATATAATATGAAAAAAATTGGAATACAATAATTATAACTATTAATAAAAAATTTCTTTTTAGAGAAATTCCTTAAGGGGGTCCATTACTGGCACATCTACCCTATTTCATGGGAAAAAGAAGGGGTGTAGTCGTAAAAATAGCAGTGGATATATGCTGTAAGCAGAGGGTATAGAGAGGGTATATTTTTTGAGAAACATAAGGTATACGGTGTTCCTTTAAACAACCAGATGGTATACGGGGGTTTACGATGTATACTCCCGAAACCCTCCACTACATCCCTGGGAAAAAGAGAGGAAGTTGAAACTGCTATGAATCAATATGAAGAGATAAAAACTTCTTAAACACACCATAAAATATCATTAAATTTGCTAGGCCTGTCGAAAGGTTTGCTTCCCTCTTTCCCTTCTTTACTGTGTCCGTTTTGATTATTCGTGATTGATTGTTGCATTCTGCTTTCCTAATGACTATTCTTTCAGCTTCTTTTTTTTCTCGCGATTTTATTTGATTCATGCTGCTATTTTCATAGTAGACTCACATTTTCTCTGCGACTGAAGAAGAATGACTCTGCTTTTTCGAAAAACCTTGTGAGTTTCAAAAATTTTTATGGTGTGTTTCAGAAATTTTTATCTTTTTATATTTAAAGTGAGTTTAGTTTTTTTTAAATTAGGATAAATTAATTATTGGAAAAATAATTGATTTCGCCATTAACAAATGCATTTTTTTAGAAACTTACCTGTATTTTAGAGCATTGGAAATGAATTTCACATTGAGAACAAATTGGTAAACATTGAAAATAGAAAATAGATAATTTTTGTTGATTTAAAATGCAGTATTTGATAATGATGCTCAATTTCGCTAAATGCCACTGTGTGTAACAATAATGCAGTATTAATAGACTTTAACTGTGTTAATAACCCAATAAAAAAGGTAAAAATTTAACTTCATATAATCTGTTTTAAATACTTATCTCCCCCTTTATATTTATTATTTTTTTAATCACAAATATATTAAAAAAAACTGATAAACTTATTTAAAATAAAGTGTATTAGTTTGAAATATCATTGAAATCTCGAAACTAATTCTTGTAATGAAAAATTCTGCAATATGTATAGGACGTCAATTTTTTGTATTATACGGTGAAATAATAATTATGTAAAAAACCTTGTTTCCAAGAAAATAATTATTCAAACATGATCTTTGAAAGCAAATTGCACTGGAATCCCAAAACTTTAACTCCAACTTTGTACTCCAAACACGGTTAATAAATGGTCGTAGTGCATAGAGATGTAAATTTTCCAGAAAAATAAAAGTGGCGGAAAAAAACTGGTTTTTTACCGGTTTTTTTTCGGAAAAAAACGGAAAAATTGGAAAAATTGATTTTTCACAACTGTTTCTCCCAAATAAATTATATTTTCTTAGAGAATATTAAATAATAAACATTTTTCCCATTTATATGTATTAAATGAAAATTATTTTCACTTTATATTACAAAATAAAAAGAAAATAGAAAGTTTGCTTTTAAAAGTTTAGTTTTTTTTGTTCCCTCACAGCCTAAGAATTTTTATTAAACCCTATTGTTTGTTATATCATATCTCTGTTGAAATGATTTTTCTGTTACATGTTTAACTACCAATTGACCTAGTGTAAAAACCTGAACCAATATGTATGCAATTTGGAATGAAATAAATTATGCATTCCATTTACATAAGTATAGTTTTTAAGTAAATGATACTAGTTTAAAGAAATTACTGCAGTTTTGTCATTATTATGAATATCAGTATTCAAAAATTCCATTGTTTGTTTAAAAAATGTATATTTTTACATCATTACTTTTTTTTCTTAGAATTATAATTTTATTTCCTTTATAAAATACGTTTAGTTTTGGTATAGCTTTCCAATCTCAACTCAAAAAAGTTTTGATTTAGTTTTATAATCTAAATTCAAACAAAACTAAGTTTTACTTTGGCTTACTCAGGTCTGCATCTAATAAATAGTATAGGATTTATTGACTGTTAGATTTATACTAACTGAAACCAGAAAAATATTTTATTTTTATTTTTTAAGTTTAATTAAATGTAAATTTTTTCTTTTTACCCTGAAATCTGGTATTCTATTCTTGAGTAAGAAACCATATTCAATAATGTTACCACATGGTAATTTTATATTTCTAAGAGTGGAACTCAAAAGTTATAATTACAGAACACTACAAATAGAAAATGCTCACTATTTGAGGAATTAACAAAAGCAGTTACATACAGAGATAAACTTCTACTGTGCTTTAGAAAACTACAAAAATTCAAAGTTTAATCAAGAGGGAAAGTATAATTTGGAACATAGTTACTTGTAATAAAATATGGATTTTTTTTTTTTTTTTTTCATCGCAGTTGTACTTTTCTAATGCAAATTGCCCATGTTTTTGCAACATTACTGTACATTATGAAGGTAAAATGGAGGTCAATTTTAGATTCAACACCTTGAAAAAACATTCAATTAATCAGCTATAACGAAATCTTGAAAAATGCAGCATAGTAATGCCACCTATAGGGCAATTTACACCAAAAACTAAACAACATTAGTATATATCAGAAACTGTCTGGAGCTGTAGTTTGATTTTTTTTTTAAATCGTCCTTGAGGTAAAGCTATTGTTATAATCATGAATAATGCAGCATAGCAGCGTCATCTGTTGAGCGATTTACAGCAAAAAGTAATGTGCATAAAGTTATATCAAAGATTAACTTAATCTGAAGTTTTATGGAAATACATACATTAATTCTTGAGATAGAACTATTGTGGAAATTATGAATAATGCAGCAAAGTAGCATCATCGGTTTGGCGATATACAGTAATAACTAAACATCTCGAGTTTATATCAAGGTGCACCTGAATCTAAAGTTTTGTGAAATTATGTGCATCAGTTCTTGAGATAGAGTGCCCATAAAATTTGTCACATACAGACTCACAGAGTGACAGATATTTTCCAAAAACCATCAAAACGTGTCCAGGACCTTCTAAAACGTTTAAATACATCAAAAACTGGAAGTCAAATTCTTCACGAATTCAATACTTACTTCTTGAAAAGATAGATTAAAGTAATAAATGCATACTTCAAAATTTTATGTTGAATTTTTAATTTTATCATTTCCATTAATCGGTATATTATTGCAATAATTTTACACATGAATTAATTTTTAAAAAGAGAAGTTGCATTTAATTACATATCTAGATTTTTTTCATGTAATCAAGTTTTTGTGAAATTGTGAACTTTTTGTATATACTTGTACAAAATACATTCAGAATTTTTGAACGAGAAATTATTACTATATTTAGGCTCCTATTTAGGCATTTTTAATAAGGTTATTTACATACATATATGCAACTTAATAAGATTCAGCTGCTGTATGGCATGAAAAATTTTTCTCTTCAATCACTGCACTTGCGAAAGATTCAATTTGCTGATTAAACTTTTTCTGAAATGTCTATTTTCAAGAGAAATTTTGCAAAGGGTCTTCTATTTCAAACAAGAAAAAAATGTGAAGGATCCTTTCAAGTCTTCTCAAACAGATTTCTGCTCAGAGATCAGATTACCCATATTAAAATTTTCATGTGAGACACTCAACATAAAAATAAATAAAATAAAAAGTATGAGAATGTAGCTATTACAAAATTTTCACTATATTATTTCATAAATGAAATTTCAATTTTTCCACTTCGGAAAAATTGAAAAATAAGCCTTTGGAAAAAAACCGAAAAAAACCGGGTTTTTTCCCAATTTTTCCGGTTTTTTTCCGAGCATTCCCATCTCTAGTAGTGCATAAGGTATATCACCACGAAAAATAAATGTATATTCAAAATATTATTTTTTTATTTATTACGAGACCATATGACAATAGTTCTTGAAATAGTAGCCAGGGTAATATTTTTAGGAAAGAACATAGCATTTATTCTTAAGAAGGAAATTTCTTCTAATAAAAAACATATAAATATCACTTGGCATATTTTAACTAAAGTTTCTTGGGGTAATAACACCACTTCCTATCCATTTTCAGGGCTTAATTTTAGACAATTCTTTGCTCGAACCAGAATAGGATTTGATAGAGCGACTTTTTGATTGTGTAAACAACAACAACAAAAAAAAAGAATATTTTAGCAATTATATATTCATAAAATGTAGTAACATCATTTGTTAAACAATACTATTTGGCTTTCATACCCAGCTATATAGGTAATAATGCCATACAAACAAAACTATAAAATAAGATAGAATGCCGGGTTCCAAGTTAGTTTAAAAGTATTTATGACTTCGGTTTGTCTCCCCGTGCTCTAATTCTTGTAAATATATTCGGTTTCAACTTAAATTTTTTATGTTATTGACATTTGCCATAGCACGATCTCAAATGAAAACAGTGTGTAGCGTTTCTAGATTGTTTAGAGGGACGTTCAAAATCATTTCATTAAATTGCATTTAATAGGAAAAAGTCGTTTTAAGTGCGTTTACGGCATTTCATAGTTTCAAACTAATGAAATTGGCATGCTTTTAACAAGTGAGATAAAAAAAAATTTAAGTAAATTATTTTTGTTCTTTAGCATGATCGCACACAAAGGATTCTGTTACATAATGGTATTCGTAGAAATGTCGTTTATGGTACATTTTAATGTTGTTGTGCTTTTTCAAACACGAAGAATTTTATATTCATTGCTAAATTGCATTACAATTTTATTGTTGAAAGGTATTGTGTTCATCGTATTTAATGTTGATTTACAAATACATACAAAGGAATTTCGTTACATAGCAGTCTGAGGAGAATTTCGTAGAAAACACTTACAAATTTTCATTTATGTCTTTACGTTTTATCCCATTTTTGCATAGTACGTGGTTTGTGTAAGTATTTGAATTATATACAGGGCAACACAATGAAATTTGTAAGTATCCATGACGATTTGAGTGAATTTCTAAATGGCAATTTTCAGTTGAATTATGCTTTGACTGTTGAACTATATTTAATATATTAATAGAAATTTATGGCATAAGTAAATTCATATACAGAACTGTTAAAACAACAGCCCATTACTTCTACTATTTGACCGTAATTTAACTCTATTTTGACCTGTTATTTCATCTATTATAGTCAAAATGAAGTTAAACTATGGTTATATTACCGTTTTCTATAAAAACAATGAAATGACTAGGTAGTTATGAGCAAATTGTCAAACTGAGGACTACGCGATGACTAAGAATTTAATGCTTGGTAGTAGTTAAAAGTGGGTTTTAAGTTGCATTATCCATTTTATTAAATATAATTAAATTTTAGGTTTGTATATGATGTGTACAAATTCCATACATAATATATAAACGACTTTTAAAAAATAATGGAAAATAATTTCCATGTTTTGGTAAATATTGCAAAAAGTAACAGTTTTATCTTGTTTAAAATTTTGCTGTGTAAAATTTTGCTCAGGCAAATTTATAGATATGTTCAAAACAGAATATTTATTTTTAATATGATAGCTAATTTGTAAAACTAGATTTTTGAGATTTATTATTTGCTTTCCAAAATTTTCACATATATATTACAAATTTAAATTTTTTTTTTCGCCAAAACTAACCTTTATACTATCTTAATTTTCTTATAATAATATTCCGTACTTACTTCAAATTATTAAATTAAAATCTTGTTTCTAAATCTAATCTGTTAATCTGTATGCAGACGATATAAATTCTTAATTTTCCTTTAAAAACATTATTCCAGTATGCGTAAATTTAAAAAGATGGCTCTAAATTAAAAATATTCTTAATTAAAACTTTATTTCTTAATATTCCAAATAAAACTGATTTCTTCTATGTTTTTATCAACCCTTTTTAAGAAAGTCTTATTAAATTTATTCCAAACCCATACCTTTAAAAAATATCATTATTTTATTTTATCTATTTATTTATTTTTCCGCCGTCAACGATAATGTGCATATTAATAAATTCATTTCTTTTCTTTTTCTCTTAAAATTAATCATGTATAAAAATCGTCTGCCTAAGATATTTAAAATTCGGAGTCAATTATAAATTGGTTAAATAATATTTTTTTTAAAATAAATTTATCGTCTGTTTAAAATAGCCTCGTAACTGGACAAGAATTCTGTT
The DNA here is from genome assembly GCA_964019185.1 of Maratus speculifer. Taxonomy (NCBI): domain Eukaryota; kingdom Metazoa; phylum Arthropoda; class Arachnida; order Araneae; family Salticidae; genus Maratus; species Maratus speculifer. Next base: position 269,281,474 of record OZ025289.1, on the reverse strand, counting down.
TACATGAAAGAATGATGGTTTGAGGTTACCGAATGTTCCAGAACTTTCTTTTCAGTTTAAAAGGGGGAAGTCTCGAGATGAAGAGAAGATTCTTCTGAAGATTTCTTGGGTTGCTTCTTCGATGAGGACAGCTCGCTGAAATAATGATGGAATTTTTGCAAAAAGGAGCTTTTCCTTCCTCATTATCACGAATTTAATAAATGAATTTACAGCAGCCCATGACTAATTATTGGATCTTCTACATTTATTTATTATTTTTGTTTTTTCCCTCGCTTGCCATGACTGCGTGTTTCTGTTTAACCAGTGGAAATAATTCGAGTTCTCCTGAAATCGTCACAACTAATCGAAAAGTCGCACAGGATAGGTAATGCCTGTGCTAGTGCCTGTTTCGGTTTTTGAAATGAATCTACTGAAGAAGTAAAATGCTATGTAAATGAATCTACTGAAACGAAGTGATGACAAAAATATGAATCGCCGAAAATTTTACCCGCCATGGTTGAAAGTGTTATTAAGCAAGAATTGCCATTATCTTTTGATTCCTCGAGTGAATGTAACAGAGGAGATTTTAATGTTAAACAGCTTTCTGTCCGAGTGGTTTGAAAGATTTCTTCTAAATATCTCGTGAATTCCTGAGGCCTGATATTCCACCTTTTTCCTGTTTATGTGTAACTGATGACTCAAGATAATCATGGTCATAATGACAAGAAAAAAAAAAAAAAAAACTTTTAGAGACAACTGAACGCAGATTACTACTTACTTTCATAATTTTCGTTATTCCTGTCTCCCCTAGGATCAGCTTGAAAATTTCTCCTTATCCGTGAGTTATTTTTAGATGTATTTAATTATTATGTGTATCCTTTTTACTGTATTTGTGTAGATAGTTCTTTGTTTGTAAGGTTTATTTATTTGTTTGTTTATTTTTCTGTGAGCCTTATTTATTTATCTTTTTATCTAGTTATGAGTCTTATTATTATTATTACTATTATTATTATTACTTGTTGGAGTGAAAACATGTTTGTTCTTAAAAATTTAATTGAGGAGTATGATGTTCTTAAGATATTTACTGTTACTTATTAAGAGTATTATGATATTTTTATGCACGTTTAAAGATAAGTTCGTAATAATAATGAAGTATAAAAGAACTCAGAAGCTCAAGTTATTTTTTAAAAGGTACATTTTCTAATTTATTGATATTGTTTGTTATCAAGAACTATTCTCAGAATACAGTATTTTCATGATAATGTTCCTACAACTAAACATTTGAGCTGAAAATTAAATTAACATTTATGTTTTTTCCTTTATTTGTTAGAATTTCTAGTGACAGTGAGCTTTAGTTCCCGGATTCTTATAATTTATTTAAATTCAGTAAGAATATGGAACTGTGCAAGGCTGTTGCTGGAATTTTGACTGATAAATGTGATTAATTTTTTTTAGTAAATTTTGTGGTTTTAAGTAAGGAATTACCTATAATTAAAATTTTGAATCTGTTTATGATTTATAAAATAATAGAATTAAAAAGTTGATCACAATTTAAGGTATAACTATGATATTTACAATTTCTATTTTTATTAGATAAAATTTCTGGTTAAAGTTAGCAGCTAAATATAGTTATAATTTTCACGATAATTTTGATTCAGATTTTTAAAATGGGGGGTAATGGTTTTGTGTGAGGCAATTAAAATGTATACAACTCCAGTAGACAAAGCCCTCAAAATTGCGAAAGCGCGAACTCATGAATTTCACCTTAAAAGCAAAAGACTCTATGATCGAAATTTTGTTGAATGCCCATTAAAAATACAAGACTCTGTAATTTATGAAGAATTTAAATACCCTAACACTCGAAAATTAGAACCTACTTTCTCTGGACCATATAAAATTATAAATAAACTTTCTGATGTAACTTATGAAATAGATAAATTTAATTATGAGACAGGACAGAATTCCGTTATTGTGCATGTTTCTAAATTAAGACCCTATTTTTCACCCGAAGATTTTAAACTGTTTCATGAGCAATCCAAAAAACAAACAAAACCTCAGATACAATCACTAGATCAAACTAAAGTCAAGACAATAGATTAAATTTACCATAAAAAAACCATAATTTTCAACATCAGCGGGTATGTTCTTGGAGCGCTACAAGAATATTACTTGTTTTTGGGAGTTTTTGGGATTAAATTGGGCTCCTTATGCAGGCATAAGATGAACACTTTGATTGTAAAAGCTTTCAAATTGATGTTGATAAATTAATTTTAAGGGTGTTTAAGTCTAACTATATTTACTCATTTATTTGACATTAGTATTACTCTATTTATTCAGCAGATATTATATGATAATAGTTATAAAATCTAATGACTCTACTCAAACCTATAACATAATATGTGATTTTCAGTGATTGTGAAAACTAGATATTAAAAGTTTTTCAAAAAAGCACACTATTTTTATTTCCATTTCTCAATTAAGAATGACAACTTTCATTCCTATTGTATTTTATTATTAAAGTTTATAAACCATGTGTGGATAAAACATTATTCTACATTTGGCATTGAAAACTTATAACCAAATTTGACAATTTTGTAAAAGAGTATCAGAGAGGAATTATTGTAAGGAAATACTGGTTGAGAGTCCATTTTCTAAATAGTTAGATTTAATTTTATTTGAATTTTGGAATTATTATGATTTTTTTTTATTTATGCTTTCGGCTAGCAAAAAATACTTTCTTATGCTATTAGAAGATAAGAAAATTATTTAGTTGCTATGTAATTATTTTTATCCTCAACCAATATTTTCCCTATCAATAATAAACAAATAGTGATATTTTCTTTTGATTATACTCTTGTTTTACTATTATTATTATTATTATGATTTCTATAATGAAGTTTAGTATTAATTATACTCTTATTGAAAAATATTAGGATATGGAGTCTTATTATACTATTACTTATTATTGTTGACATTGTTATTATTTAAATTTTTCTATATTATTTATTATTGATATTGAGAGTGATGCTATTTATTATTGAAAAATTGATATATTATTGAAAGATGTTGGATCCAACATAACATAAAAAACAAAGCTTAAACTAGATTTGGAGATATTTAATTAAAGAGACTGTATTCACTGGACATTGAAAAAGACTCTTTTATGTATTCTTGAAAGACTTTTTTTCATTTAAAGGACTTATTTAAAATAAACTATGCATTAAGTCATTGTAGTTATTTAAACTTCCATGAGAACGAACTTTTATTGTTTTTATTATATTTTTATCTCTTGCTTATTAATATTCATAACTTATTTACTGTTATTATATGTATTATCTCCTATGCACTTACAAATGGTAAGTGATGTTGTAACATTATTGTATTTCTTTCAGGGAAATGCTCCTACCTAAATTTAATTCAGAATTATTTTCTCTTAACTATTTTATTTTAATCGCTAATATTTTTTATATTGCGTTAATTTTCTTTTCTTCCATCTCTTGGCTTCCTGAGTTTGACAGTTTTATTCCAAAATTTAACTTTTCTAAATTATTATATTTCTGTTGTCTGAACTTGCAGTTTTATTTAACTATCAATTTCATACAAAGTCTTGGGGAGGGGGGATAATATTACAAATTTAAATTTTTTTTTTCGCCAAAACTAACCTTTATACTATCTTAATTTTCTTATAATAATATTCCGTACTTACTTCAAATTATTAAATTAAAATCTTGTTTCTAAATCTAATCTGTTAATCTGTATGCAGACGATATAAATTCTTAATTTTCCTTAAAAAACATTATTCCAGTATGCGTAAATTTAAAAAGATGGCTCTAAATTAAAAATATTCTTAATTAAAACTTTATTTCTTAATATTCCAAATAAAACTGATTTCTTCTATGTTTTTATCAACCCTTTTTAAGAAAGTCTTATTAAATTTATTCCAAACCCATACCTTTAAAAAATATCATTATTTTATTTTATCTATTTATTTATTTTTCCGCCGTCAACGATAATGTGCATATTAATAAATTCATTTCTTTTCTTTTTCTCTTAAAATTAATCATGTATAAAAATCGTCTGCCTAAGATATTTAAAATTCGGAGTCAATTATAAATTGGTTAAATAATTTTTTTTTTTTAAAATAAATTTATCGTTTGTTTAAAATAGCCTCGTAACTGGACAAGAATTCTGTTTACATGAAAGAATGATGGTTTGAGGTTACCGAATGTTCCAGAACTTTCTTTTCAGTTTAAAAGGGGGGAGTCTCGAGATGAAGAGAAGATTCTTCTGAAGATTTCTTGGGTTGCTTCTTCGATGAGGACAGCTCGCTGAAATAATGATGGAATTTTTGCAAAAAGGAGCTTTTCCTTCCTCATTATCACGAATTTAATAAATGAATTTACAGCAGCCCATGACTAATTATTGGATCTTCTACATTTATTTATTATTTTTGTTTTTTCCCTCGCTTGCCATGACTGCGTGTTTCTGTTTAACCAGTGGAAATAATTCGAGTTCTCCTGAAATCGTCACATATATATCTTCTTTTATGTTATTTAACGATGAAGATTTGTTAGATTTGTAGATATGCTGAAAAGTGATTCATAAAAATGATTGATACATGATTTTTTCATTTTTTTTTTAATTTTATCGAGCAGGGCGCAATTTATAATATTATAATACTAATGTTATTTTCGGTGTAACAAGACAAGAAATGAATAAGAGCTCCCTAACAGTTATACTAAATAAAAAAAAAATACAAAGTAAAAAGTGAAATTTTAAGTGATTAAATGGCAAGATTTCTTCGGAAAGTTTCTTAGTTTCTAAACCGTTATTTAGCAATGAATAATGATTAAAACGTTCGTTACTATAACTAAAACATAATTATCATTATCGTACTTAATGGGACTGCTTTTTCAGTTAATATATATTCTGGGAATGGATAGGTTTTAAAGGAAAATTACAGATTACCTTCTTTTTTTTCAACTTTTATTTCATTAAAAGGAAATTTACAGTTTCCATCATGTTAATTATACATTTTTCTGAACAAAAAAGTTTGAATGAGCACATCAAGAAAAAAAATCTTAAAAAACTGAAAAGTTAAAGAGTTAACATTAACGTTATTTATTTGTAATGCTAAAATTCCTTAATTATTGACTTTAAAATTGCAAATCGTTATTTTTTAACCCGAAACCTTAGTTTTATTTTATAATTTATTTAGGTAACTCGAAAACACTTCCTGAATTTCACATTTAATGATGACCCCTTAGAGTAATTTAAGCCGCCGAGTTGTTTTAATGATGATGAATAGAAGACTTCATTTAAGTTTGACAAACTGGTGATACTGAAATTGAGAATTGCAGTATTTCACAAATATTTCACAATAAGTATATTTAATGGATGAGTGAAAAACACAGACAGTTACATTTTTGTAATTTATAGTTCAATTTTCAACTTAAAAAATTAGTTTGGTCGTTATATCTACCTGTAAATATCAGAAAATGATTTTTTATAGAATTTTTAAAAGGACACTTAGTAAAAAATCCTCAATTGCATTTTTAGTTTATGTGATAAAAAATAAGAACATTACTCAGTGTTAATTTACCTTTTTCTATCATACATAAACCATAAGTTGAATCTTTGTAATTATCTTAAAACTATGTTTTTAAAGGGGACAGTAGACATTAAAAATCAAATACTTCTTTTTTTCAATGGGCTAATTTGAAAATTGGCGGACGTGTTATAGTCAAGTTCAAATAGTTATATACAAAATTTGATGATAAAATTTTGCTATAACTACCCATGCAAATTTATAGTCTTATTCAAATTAGAATATCTTTATTTATTTTTTTAATCTCATCGAACTGGGCACAAACAATAGTATTATAATACTAATGTTATTTTTGGCGTAACTAAACACAGGGGTCGACCCATTTCTAAAATTTTCGCACTTTTCTACCAGTATTTTAAATCAAATATCCTTCTGTCAAATTCCTTTAATATTTACAATGAAACTCTACAATAAATATTATCGTTTTAAAATTGTGGTAGGAAACAGCGAAATTTTTAGTGACGCTGCGACCCCTGTAAACAAGAAATGAATGAAATTTTTTAACTGATATTCTAAATAAAAGCAATACAGTAAAAAGTTAAATTCTAAGGGATTAAATTGCAAGATTTCTTTTGACAGTCTCCTTGGTTTCTAAACTATTATTTAGCTTAGAATAATGATTCAAATGTTGGTTACTAGAGCTAAATAATTATTAAAATTGTACGTAATAAAACTGCTTTTTTGAGTTAATATATCTTTCTGGGAACGAATAAGTTTTCAAGAAAAATTACAGATTACCGTATTTTTATTTTTATTTTTCAACTTTTATTTCATCAACTAGAAAATATTGTCCTTTACTTTCTATCATGCGGATTATATATTTTTGAAAAAAAAAAAAATTACAATAAACACTTCAAAAAATGTTTAAAAAAATAAAAAGTTAGAGAGTTAAAGAGATAAAGAGTTAAAGAGTTAAAGAGTTAAAATTAACATTATATATTTGTAACTCTAAAATTCCACAATTTTGACTTTAAAATTGCAAATCATTATTTTTATAACCCAAAACCTTAGTACTAGTTTGTAATTTATTCAGGTAACTCGAAAACTCTTCTTACATTTCACATTTAATGTTGACCTTTTAGAGTAATTTAAGCTGCAGAGTTGTTTTAAAGATGATGAATAGAATACTTCATTTAAGTTTAATAAATTTATGATACTGAAATTGTGAAATGCAGAATTTCAGAAATATTTCATAATAACTGTGTTTTGTAGCTCGAATAAAAATACAGAAACTTCATTTTTGTAATTTATAGTTCAATTTTTAACGTTAGAAATTCGTTTGAGGGTTATATCTATCTGTAGATATCAGAAAATGATTTTTTATAGACTTGTCTTCGAAGGGACACTTAGTAAGAAATTCTAATTAGAAGGACTCTTAGTAAAAAAATCTTAATTGCATTTTCTATATTAAACTGATAAAAAATAAGAACATTACGCAGTTTTAATTTACCTTTTTCGATCATACATAAATCATAAGTTGAATCTTTTTGTGATTATCTTTAAACTATGCTTTTAAAGAGGAAAGTAGACATTAAAAATCAAATACCTCTTTTTTCAATGGATTAATTTGAAAACTGGCGGACGGGTTATAGGTAAGTTGAAATAGTTATATTCAAAAGTTGATTGTAAAATTTTGCTATAAGTACTCAGGAAAATTTATCAGGGTTGGCACGGTTTAAACCAATTGATTTAAACCATGGTTTAAACCACGGTTTAAACCAACTGGTTTTTTTCTCAAAAAAACCAACTGTTTTTTTTTTCGAAAAAAATCTAATGATATCGCATTTTTCTTTATAATTTAAGACTTACAAATTATTGTATATAAGTATTTTCTACTTTTAACCCTTTTTTCAGCAATAAGTATTAGATATAGTGGGCCTAGGTTTTTTTTTTTACGTATAGGATGAAAATCACTGTGCATTTGTGAACATATTCCATTGATGTAAAGAAAAATCTTTGAACATGTGAATTGATCCAAGATAAAATACATTACAAACATTCAATATATAGTATGAAATATTTTCATTAAAAAATGCAGATTATTTAAAGAAATCTATCATAATATGCACAAGCTTTTGAATATGGAGCTACATAACTTGATGATCTTTAAGATTTTGGTGAAATTATAAAAGATTTTTTTTTTTGGGGGGGGGGGGGGAGATAATCTTTAAAAATTAAAATCAAAATATGAAGTTGTATAAGACAGTATTCAAAAAGTGGGTGCTAGTTATAGTATTTTTACAATAAAAAACTAATTTCCCCACTCTTTTGTTATCTGCTAAATCTAATGACCATAAATGTTGATTTCAAATTGTCTCTCAAAAAACAAAACCCCCAAGAAGTATCTCTAATTTTTTTTTTTTTTAAATTGTGGAAAATAATATTTACATTCATCAAACTACATTAAATGTTTATTATAAGTAATTAAAAGATTGTTTATAAAGATTTTCAAAGTATCAATGTAGAGTAGTTTATTGTTTGGACATAAGGCTGTTTACTAATAACTGTTTAAATTAAAATATGATTTTTTTTAATTTTCTTCATTATCCACTGTAATTATTTAATTTAAATTATTTTAAAATCAATTTATACTACTTATAATCCAACAATGTCTATTTTTATTAATAAATGTGCATGTATATGTACTAAAAAAGTATGTTTTAAAAAAAACCCGGTTTAAACCAAAAAAACCTGGTTTAAACCAAAAAAACCGGTTTTTTTGGTTTTTTTCAAAAAAAACCTGTTTTTTTTCCAACCCTGAAATTTATAGAGGTATTCAAATTTGAATATTGTTATTTCTTTTTTTTATCTCATCGTACTGGGCGCAATCAATAGAAAATATTAATATTATTTTTGACGTAACTAAATAAGAAATGAATAAAAATTTTTAACTGATATTCTAAATAAAAATAATACAAAGTAAAAAGTAAAATTCCAAGGGATTAATTAGCAAAATTTCTTTGGACAATCTCCTTTGTTTCTAAACTATTATTTAGCTAGGAATAATGATTCAAACGTTGGTTACTGGAGCTAAATAATTATTACTATTGTACGTAATAAAACTGCTTTAACAATAATATGGTTTCTGGGAATGCGTTTTCAAGAAAAATTACAGATTATCGTATTTTTATTTATTTTTCTACATTTATTTCATCAAACTGAAAATTTAGTCTTTTAAATTCTATCATGCTAATTATATATTTTTGGAAAAAACTATTTAAATAAACATGTCAAAAAAATCTTTAAAAAAATTAAAAAGCTAAAGAGTTAACATTAACGTTATTTATTTGTAATTCTAAAATTCCACAATTTTGTAAATCATTATTTTTATAACCCAAAACATTAGTACTAGTTTATAATTTATTCAGGTAACTCGAAAACTCTTCTTAAAATTCACATTTAACGTTGACCTTTTAGAGCAAATTAAGCCGCAGAGTTGTTTTAATGATGATGAATAGAAGATTTCATTTAAGTTTAACAATTTGATGATAGTGAAATTGTGAAATGTAGAGTTTCAGAAATATTTCATAATAATTATGTTTAGTAGCTCGATGAAAAATACAGAAACTTCTTGTAATTTAGAATATGTAATTTTTAACTTAATAAATTTGTTTGTTACACCTGCTTGAAAATATCAAAAAATAATTTTTTTTTAGAATTTTTTTAAGTTCACTTATTAAAGAATATTCATTTACATTTTCTAATTTATCTGATAAAAAATAAGAACATTACATAGTTTTAATTTAATTTCTTTCCATCCTACATAAATCATAAGTAATTATCATCTTTTTGTGTTAACAATGTATAAAAGATATTGTTTCAAACCGTTTCATAAAATATTGCGTAGCATTATTATATTTTAATTAAATGCAATTTATTTAAATTATAATTGAACGTAAACAAAGTTTGTTGCACTTTGAGTATTTGTTGAAAGATGTTTTATGTGACTTTCAGTACCAAATCAAATGTTTTATAGCGAAAAGTCTTCTATTTCAGGAAAGTTATAGATATTAGTGCTTACATTATTTTTAATGAAGTTAACTGAAAAGAACAGAATCGGAGAAGGACTATCGGGGCATTTATGAAATATTCGTATCTGTCCAAACTGGTCTGTTCGCAAATACACCACATTTTCACTAGAGCTAAATTAACTAATCATTAACATTTCTCAATTTTAGAAGAATTTTTTTTATCAAAAATATTTATTAGTATTCATAGCATATGTTAAAATATTAATATTCAAATAAATGAATAAAGAAATAAAGTTATTTGCTTAGCAAGTAGTAAAGGAAAATTTACTTTTGGGATCTATAAACAATGTTTCAGCTATCGGGGACAGACAAAATGCCAAAAAACTTCAAATTTTTTTTTACCATATATCTACAGGGGCTCTCATTATTGGTACTTTTTTTCAAGTAAAAAACTTTTTATTAATAACAAGTGAAAAATTGTTCACACTTGTACCATGTACATATGGTCTCTCCTATATGTTCTCGAGATATGGACGCAATAACAGATTGAAAAAAAAAGACTTTTTAACCCTTTATCTACCGACGGTACTTATTAGTGCCATTATGAAAAATTCAATAAAAAACGTATTTAATCATACTATTAAAAAAGTTCTTTTTCTTACCACACAATATACTTTATTCGATCTAATTTAGATGGAATAGAAAAACAGTCGAAGTTAAACATTTTAAAAAAGAGGTAATTTTCTTAATCGTTTTCACAGGTGTATCTTTTTTTTCTTTGAAAAAATGTTGTATGAAGTATTTTCGATGGTAAAAGCCTTTCCATCTACAGAGAGAATCATAATACATTTAAATACATTGTTTTATAAGAATTGTAATATTCCCATAAGAATATTTTTGGTTAGTTAATTTGATTGTATTTGTAAATATTTTACAAAAAAATTATAAATACCAACATATTTAATCAGTTTTAATCAAAAAACACTTCTAAATTTCACTTTATTGTTATTTCAATTTTATTATTATTTAAACATTCCAGTATATCTTCGGATATTAAATAAGACATTTATTGACTTGAAGCCCTTTAATATATGATATTTAGTTAAAAAAAAAAAAACGGTGATGTCTTTTATGTTTAAAGTCTGTTTAATTTAAATTTGCAAACGTTGCCCTCATATCCATAACGTATCTTAACTGAATCATAACTCTGTATTTCCTGTGGTAAGTTGCCGAAAATTTAAGTTTCTTTTTTTGCAAACAACGTCCATATAGTTAAACATCTTCGGCTTTTTATGAAAATGCGATAAGTACTTTTGTTAAACAGTATTTCTTTTTAATAATATCAATGCATCGGTAATATAGGAATCCTATGCGTATTTATTTCGTGCTTCAAATGTAAAACTTTTGTCTCATATACCCTACATCTTTTTTCCAAAATGGTGTACCTAAACATGTGTCAGGGGTACCTCGATCATGTAGGATACAATCATCAAAACAATTATAAATAATTTTTTAGGGTTTGTCTAACTTCGGAAAAATTGTTTTTTAATTACTTTTTTTACTTGAAATAAGCAAAATTGTATAATCTCTTATTAAAATTACTTAATATAATAATAATAATAATAATAATAATAACATGTTGGTAGGTGACCAACTTTCTTAGGTGAGATAGGCAAACCTCGAAATTTTCCGATACAGACGACGACGAGGCGTATGTACTTCAAAGTGACGCTATCGAAACCAAATAAAAATATTTCTATTCGATATAAAAACGTATTTATATTTTTTCCAGATTTTTTGGATTTCTTGAACTTTTGTTGCTATAGAAAAAAGAGCATGAGATACTTATGTACCCATTTGTTCATAGATTTATCTTGCTTATTTCTTCCCAAAGTACTCATGTAACATTTGTATATATTACCTAAAATATATAAGTACGTATTTAATTCTTTCGTTGTTGTATAAATATATCTGATAATATTTTCTCGTTGGTACTTTTTTAGCCACATTGACAGCAAAGGTTTGCCTTACAATGATCTTTAGACGATGGATAATTTATATGATCTGCCTGCACTGTAAAAAAAATTCAAGAGGATACTAAAATTTTTTTAGTGAATTTGTATTCCACAGAAATTTTTAGTAACCATTACAAACTTTTTTTTTTTGCAAGCGAAACAAGCATTTCTTTTGTAAACTAAACAAAAATATTTTTTGTATAACTAACTTAAAAATTTTTAGTATGAGCCACCAAGTAAATTTTAATAATAGCTCCAAAATTATTTTTAATAACCATTACGTGGGCCCGAAGGGCAGGAATTTCCTTCGAGTTGCATCCAGACTTCTGAAGCGGAAGATTTTCGGCAAAACCGCAATAGACGGCAGCACCAAACATTGCTACTGCTCCGACAGTATATTCATAATCCCTTTATTAACGAGTACTTACACTACATATATTCGGGGCGTATTTGGCAGTGGCCAGTATCGAACCCGGGACCTTTTAGCCTGGAGTCCGTTACTATAACCACTATGCTATCAATGCTACACCAAATGTGTTTTAGTAATAGCTATTAAAAATATAAAATTATTAACTCTATTCGTTGCTAACTTTTTTCTAGTAATTCTTACATATTTTCTTGTAACCGACTAAGAATACTAAAAATTTTTTAGTAATTACAAGGATCACTAAAGTTTTTTTAGTAGATCGACACTTTTTTTTTTACAGTGTGGTTTAATTTTTTTAAAGTTGCACTTTTCAACTTATTTAATTAGAGCCTGATACACCTTATTAAGACAAAACGCTTGTGAAACACAGACCTAATTAGTCCAATCACTAAATTTTATGGGACAACTGGACGCATGAAGAAAAAAGATAAAAGATACACAATATTTGTGTTTTAACATTAAAGTTTAATTTTGAAAGTTTCTGTCTGATAAAGTAACCCACACTAAACATATTTACAAATGTTCAGACTTTATTTCATTAGAAAATTAATTTTTGGAAACAAATTTCCAGAATATCAAGAGCCACACTGTAAAATCTTGGCCCAATTGCCCCAGGAAACCTCATAGTAAAATCTCTAGCATCTATTTAATTAATCGCCAAAATTTCATACATAAAAAGCTTATAAAAATGAACTAATTCGAACTTGGAATTTTTGCACACTTTTTGTCGCGTAGATATCTTAATAGAAAAAAACTCAGATTTTTCATAATTTTATATATTCTTAACGCATAATTTTATAACCAAAATAATTTTTTATTCTCATTTGAAAGAGAGACTGTGAATATTTCAAATTTTTAAAACATGAGTAGGCTGCCATAAGAAATGCTCTATCTAATATCTGTAAGTTTATAAACATTAGACAGTTTTACTACCTTTTTAAGTTTATTTATTAAAACCAGCGCTGAAAAATTAAATTTGGAAAACAAGGAAATTTTTTTTTTTTTTTTAGAAAATGGATGCCTGCCTTACTTTACAAAATCTTCTTAACATAATTTGAAATATTTTATAAATTTCTGTAATGGAAAATATACGTCTTTTATCATATTTTATTCATCCTTTAAAAGTAATTTTAGTATTTAAAATGAAATAATTTCTGTTTTAAAATTTAAAATGCATTATTTATGGTTGTTTCAAAATATATTTTGTATGCTTATGTTAAGGAAAGTTTAAGGAAATATTTTAAAACCTGAAACCAAAAACCTAGCTTTAACTAAACATGCAAATACTAATTTATTAACAAGTTTAAAGTTAATATTAAAATGGAAACTTTTTACGCTAACTAATTGTAAATGTAGAAGAGAGAATAAAAGAAAAATTGATTTATCGAGCTCACAAGGAAGGTTTCCCTAGTGGGCACACTCAGAATATTTTGAAAAAATACTGATTAAAATACTTACGTTAGCAATAAAGGATCAGTCAAATTTAGTGGCGGAATAACAGTAAAAAATTTGTAAAAAAAGTGTCGAATATTTTGCGTGAAAAGACGAAAGCATCACGTGATTTGGCGATCAGCATTTTTCCTCGCCAAAAGCAAGCGATTTTCATGTACTGAAAACTGTTTATAAATATATTTTTAGAATGCATGCAAATGGTAATTAATGAATTTAAACTTAAACAATGAGAGAGCTTAGTATATATATATTATTGTATTAAAAATGTACATTGTTTGTTGCATCAGTTATTTAATTTTAATACAATAAAAATAAGTTTATATATAAGAAAGATCTTCATATTAAAAAATGTATTTTTATATATTTAAGCACATTCCAAAATAAAGCCTAGATGAAAAAATGCTGGAGTAATATTTTTCAATATCGGAGAAGTTATAATTTCCATAGCAACAAATTTGAATCGACAATGCTCAATCGGACTTATTTTGGAGATTGAAACAAGTTTAATTAGTTTAATTTTCGTTTTAATTAAAAAAATTTCATTGCTTACTTTCGATATAAATATATATAGTTATAACAAACTGAAACCGACAAAATTGAAATTATATAAATAAATATTTTTTTAAATATTTCAACATGAAACATTTTTACCTTAAAGACCAAAAATTATTGACCAAATAATTTACCTTATTGACCAAAAAGTAATTTTGAAATTTTATTTCGTCGCCAACCGGTGATAAATTGCCAAAATAACCAAATGTGCATTATTTTTTACGAACGTTTTATGGGGCTTTTTTATAAACATCTATATCCACCTGAGAAGAACATACTGTAATTTTTTCAGAATTTTTTGAGTTTGCTCGTATGGAGACCTTCCTTGTTAATTATGAGAGATTCGGAAAGAGTCGATTTAATAAAGGGGGTTGAATTTATTAACAGTTTATTTTTATAAACAGAAGGGTTTAAATTTCTCCTGTCAACAACAGATATTAAGTAAATAAATTCACGCTTGACGGTAAAAGAATGTGTAAAAAATTCAGACCTGATACATAACTGTAAAAAACACTGACTTCCTGGTTATCTGTACTATTAAAGAAAACTTGAGAAACAAAACATTCACATTTGTTAAATTTAACAAGAATAAATTATATTAGTTCAAATTATCTAATTTTATGAAAAGTTTCACGATTAATAGAAGTAGAATCTGAAAAAAATTTGCCATATATACATAAATGTTAAAGACGCCAATTTTCTGGTTAGCTGGATGAGTTAAGAAAGCATAAAGAGCAAAATATTTATATATTAATTTTAACATAATTCTTCAAATTAGTAAGTAAATCAAATAGGTTCTATTTTTGGAACATTTTTTAAAAACTTCTAAGCTAGTATCTGAATCACATACATTTTTGGTTAACCACCCAGTGATCTGCCAATTGAGCTTTGCTGGGAAAATCTGGCAAGCACAATTCACTCCGTCGCCATTCGATAATAGTATCTGCTCCGGTAACTGAAACAGCTTAGCAGAAGATATCAATCACAGGCAACGTTTCTAATATTTTTCCTTCAGATGGAAAATTAGAATTTATACAGAAATTTGTGTTTATAAACGTATTTATAAAAGTACTACATACTCGCCGTATGCTCGTTGTGCCACATACATCACATTTCATTGTGTCTATAAACGTACCACATACTCGGTATAATGAAAAACGAATCCCATACACATTGTAAGAAATGAAATGTATATAAATTCAAAAAAAAAGGAGTAAAATCTGTTTTTAATTCTGTACAATACCGACCTTGTAAATTTCGATAGCGTACTCTTATTTTATTTAGAGGATATTGCTTGGTATTTTATGCAAAAACTTTATTAAATGTGTAAAACGTTATTATTTTCTACAGAACATAGTTTAAAGTAGTCACTCTTAAAATTGTATAATAAATACATAAAAATGATTATTACAACTTATCGCTCAATGTTTGGTTTTATTAGGATGTTAAGTATTTTAATAGACATTTTTATTAAACTAACATGAGAAACATATGCTTATGTCATTAAGGATATTTTTAAACTTCATAATTTTGTTCTATAAAGTTTAACTCTAAAAATCTATCTGCCAACTATTTCATTTCTCACAAAAATTGTAATGCATACTAATTATTATTTCCATTACGCAATTCAATTTTCTTTCAAATTCCGAAATACTAATATAAATTTATTTTCATAAGAAAAAAAAAATTATAACTTCATTTGGTTTTTTTTTTTTTTTTGAATTAATAACCTCACAAAAAATCTGAATGCATTAATTACGTCTGTCAATTCTTTTTAATAACTTATGAACTATTTTTTCGAAGAGGAAATTAAAAATAAAGCAAATAAAATTGAGAAGGTAATTTAATTAAGAATTTTCTTACTTTTATTTTTAGTGGTACATTTTCAATGTTCATTGTATTACAGTTATCATGAAATTACGGTTGATTTAAAAGAATTACAAATTTTTAATTATATGAATAATGTCAATTTTTTAAATTATACAATTCATATAAATGCTTGTCGAAAATTGCTAGAAAGAAATGAATCGAAATTTATCATATACAGTGGGCTCTCGTTAATTCGAACTCATCGGGACCACAAGAAATGTTCGAATTATCCGAAGTTCGAACTATGGAAAATATGAGAGGAAAACATACTTAATATGGTACTATTATAAAGGAATTAATGTTATTGTGTTTTTTGTAATTTATTTCGTCTGTTATCATTAGAATATGACTTATTGAATTAGAATGTATAAATACACAAACTGATTAAAAGATCAGAAACAAGCACAATGGAAAAAAAATTAAAGCGTCACTGATGGACAGACGGGGCACTAAGAAAGTGGATATCAAATGCCTGGGATTAAATGTATACTCGTTCGGAACAATTTTCACAAAAATCAAAGAACGAAAGTTATACAAATGATCTGAAATCCGTGAGAAAGAAAAGAAAAATGAAAAATCGGAATTCTTGTTAGTTCGAATTAAACGAAGTCCAGAGAAAATGAGTTCGAATTAATAAAAATTTTTAACGTTATTCTGCCATTGAAAATTTTGGGACTTCATATTTAGTTCGAATTAAGCGAAGTTTCGAATTATCCGATTTCGAATTAACGAGAGTCGACTGTATTTCATTCTAATATCATACCAGTTCATGTGATAGGACGGTATCTCACAAATGTAAATGTGGCTAGACAATGACACCTTTACTTCGTACACGATAGTTCTCCAAAACCAACGCAAAAGTACGGCTGTCGCATTTAGTTATTTATTTATTATTTTAATTTAAAAAAATCATTCTTTAACTATCGTAAAATTTAAAACAGTTGCGTAAGAATTTATCATTTAAAAGATTGCCTTTTTTTCTGACAAATTGATTTTCAAGTAAACTTCGCGTTTTCTTTAATAAAAATATAATGTATTTTTTTTTTCAGTCTATATTCCTCAATCTATTCGCGTGCAATGTGTGATGAAAATAATAAAAAACAGGAACGACTAGGAACATGTATTTTATTGTGCCAGTTTTTTGTTAAGTTTTTTTTATGATGCAGTATGATGAGTACTTCTATATTCTTACTATATAGAGTTTCTTTATGATGAGTACTAAAAATAACTGATATAAAAAGAACTCTTTTTAAAATAATTAATTAACTTAAATAATAATTATTTTTGGTACTACTCTGTTATGCTGTCGACCGACTTCGCCAAATTATACAAATCGCCAAACTAATAGTCAAATTATACATATTGACGTATTTTTTATTTTAAATAATAAAAAAACAAATAATTAGTAGAATATTAATAAAAATACAAATAAAAAGTCGAAATAAAAATAACTTAGTGACGTTTTAAACACGTGTATCGTATTTAACGTCATTGAATTGACATTCACGACCATCCATTATTGGCATTTAATCTTATAATTTGGCGATAGTATTTTGGTCGATGGGATAACAGAGTAGTACCTTATTTTTGAATAACAATTTGTCAGACTATTGATTTATTACCTTATTTATTTATTTTCTTTGAAAAAAATTCGAGTAAATTCATCAGTTCAATATTAAAAAAAATAAGTGATAGTATTTTAATTGCTGCTCATTTTGTTTTACTGTTGCATCATGAGCTTCTTTGAATAAACATAAGTAGAACACGTTATTCTTTCTTTCAGGAAAGAAACTATTCCCAAAAAAGCTGTTTAACATATTTTTGAGATCATTTATTCTACGTAACTTAACACTGCTTTAATCTTATCACTTTTAAACAACAGTTTTTTGTCACACGAAAAGTGATTTATTGTAGAAAATTTATCTTTTTAAAATCAGCTACAATAGCGTTAGTGAAATATTTAATGAAACTTTTTCTCTAGATTCTTTTTATGATTTACGGCTAAGAATGTATCACATGTTTCCTAAACGCTTCACTGAATTGCAAAAAAAAAAAAAAAAAATAAATAAATAAATAAATAAATAAAAAATAGATTTTAAATAAATGTTATAAAACAAAAAGAAAATGTTAGTAAGCAACGTCGACGTCATATTGATGGTAAAACTGATTCGATGAATAAATTTATTCCATGAATTTTTATAATTTAAAGGTCTCAAAACATAGAATGACAATTCGTTTTTAGCTTCAGGAGTACTT
The DNA here is from genome assembly GCA_964019185.1 of Maratus speculifer. Lineage (NCBI taxonomy): Eukaryota > Metazoa > Arthropoda > Arachnida > Araneae > Salticidae > Maratus > Maratus speculifer. The sequence goes on along the minus strand of OZ025289.1, from coordinate 269,263,345 downwards.
GTTTTTAAAAAAATAAAAAAATCTTCAAAGGACAATCTTCCTAATTAATAAAAGCGAAGGTATATTTTCGAAGTGATAGAACTTAACAATATGAAAAAACGTTTGAGGCCACCGTAATACATACCCATCATGGATATGCATAGTATAATATATGAAAATAAAATACGTGTAACTTATTTGTAAAATGCATTGCAATTCCAAAACAAAATTTAAACGTACATTTAAACATTTTTAATATACATAGTAATGCTCTATTAATGAAATGCTTATAAACCAATTTCGACGAATTATATAAAGCGCCAAACTACTCAAGTAGTACCGCATTGCGTAAAAGAAATATACTTATAACTTCAAAAATAACAATCATATTAAATAACAGTTTACTGTGTCGGATTTAGCGTCTCATTTCCAAATAAAATATATCTTTGAACTGAAATTAGAATGAAATACAGGGTCATGAAAAATCGAAGAATGTGGAAAACAAGATTATACATATCTCAGCAACTAATAATCTGATCGACTTCGTTCTTTATGCAAAATTTGTGCTATTTTATTGCCTTTTACGTTTTTTCCTTAAAATAAAAAAAATCGAAAATTATTATGTACCTTTCATCAGAGCGAATTTTTCGTGAGTCCGAAAAAAACAATTCCAGATAATCGAGGTTTCTGATATTAAATAGGCCTCGTCCCATTATTACATACTAAAGAAATACAAAATTTGAAGTCTCTATCTCAATTATTTCGGGAGATAGAGCGTTTACAGACAAACACACAGACGGACGAACGGCATTTTTTTTTCTAAAAATATGTTTTTCGAAATCTCCAGTATGTAAAACGTGTAAATCCTTCAAAAAATCCATTTTTAAAATGTTTACAACATTTACCCTATACTACATATGATGGGTGAGTAATATTTTTCCTCAAAATTGTACTTTTCGAATTAAATATTTTTTTCCTGCTTTGGAAGTCTTGGAAAAATGAGATGAAAATTAAAGTTTCGCATAGCCATTTACTTCAGTTCAAATAGCACCGAAAAACTGGCGATAAAATGTAATTAAAAAATAAAATAATATTTTGTATAAATCACCATAAAATAAAAACAACAACCAGGTATGGTTTCGAACTGAAAAAGTTCGTCATCAACTAATGTAAACACGCGTTCGTAAATCGATTCGACGCCGTTTGCGGACACTGCCCCTGCCTCGTTCAGAAGACGAACTGTTGCAAATGGTTGAAAGGGAATGTAGAGTCATCCCTCAGGACACCATCCGCACTCTTATTGACTCTATGCCTAAACGTGTTTCTTCGTGGATCGCTATCCACGGTGATCCTACACCCTACTGAGCCGACGCCGTTCTCGTTCTATATTCTAACTATCATTTTGATATAAAGATCAGTTAATGCTCCTTGTTGTCTCTGTCTTTTCCCCAAATTTCATCACTTTCTGACCACTCCTTCTTGGTGTTGCATTTTCAATGTCGAGCAGTGTACTTAGCGAAATATCGTTTAATTTGGCTACTCAAGATGTCACCTTAAATGATGTCAATATAGTGTGGATTACTAACTTCTCAAAATTATCATTCAAATTCAATGTACCGTAAACTGGGAATACTTTATAATAATGTTCTGTGTATTTAAGGTTCCATGTTTAAAACTGAAATTATCAGACTTCTTAAGACAAAAGAATAGGGAAATTATATTTTCCTCCCAGAAAAGGTAGAAAAAACACATATCACTTTATAAAGAGCAAAAACAAACTTGGTATTGTTCGTACGACATCTATTCAGGGCAAAGTTGTCAAAATATGACAAAGAAAGTACTAATCGATTATGATCTATGAAAATGCTAACGTTACTTTTCATCGAAACCCATACTTTTAAATCCTACAATGCGACTATTTTTTAAAGGAAAAATATGAAATATACGACATTTTACAAGATTTTTACAATATTTGTATATAGAGCTATTCCATCTCAATTCAGGCAGACAGTATTGATATGCGTCAAGTCATCATCACAGATTTTTTTCAAAAAAATTCAGTAGTTAGAACTAAGTGATTTATAAAATTTCCTAAAAGGATTTTTCCCTAAAATTTTCTTTTCTCTGATTACAGCACTTTAAAATTCATGATAAAATTGGCAGTTTTCAGAAAAACTGAAAAACGCTTCATTTTGAAATGAACACAATACCAAACATATTCAACATATTCAGTCAATTTATTTTTTATAAACAGTTATTAAACTGAATTTTACTTTGGCATAGTTTTAAAAAATATAGTGACATTTTTACTTAATTAAAAAAATTAGATTTTAAGTATAAAAAATATAATTATTAGTGAATTTAAGATTTTTTTTCAGAATGAAAAAAAAATATTTTAAAGCTAAACATTGATGGCAATCTAAAGACCTTTAATGGGAGTTTTACAGCAAATTTTATTTTAACTCTAAGGTGCTTACAACTTTTGTAATTCAATTTTAAATTATGCAAAATTTTGTAAAATCACCACTTTTGAAATGCAATTTCTCAAAAACACCATTTTTTAAAAATCTGATAATATACTCAATTCATACCTTATTAGTCTCTAATAAATACCTTACAAGCAAATCGTGTGTTTTTGCTTAGAAAATTTTATATGATTTTTTTGAAAATAACAGGTTGTGTGTATTTTTCAACAGACCTCAAAGTCAAGCTCTTCCTTATTAAACCGAACTTGTAATGTAATTAATATTTCAAACTAAAAAATACATCACTAGTACATAATTATTACTGTTAAATTATAGCTAATCATTTGCTTAAATTTAAAATTGCGTAAAATATAGCCAATAATAAAATTAGTATTGATCATATGTCATTTCATTCCATACTCATGAATGTGTTAAATCTATCAACAGTGTGTAAAAATTTTGTTATATAGTATGGATATAATATATTAATGTGCAAATACATACATAACAGAAGAATTAGGTAGTGAAGGTTTCTTAAATTAACTTCAACTCCTTATCGTTGAAGGTATGAAGTCGCTCAGATTGTCCTATTGTAACTGGTTTTTCTGTTTCTAGAAGCACATTTTCCAATGGTAATGCACATTCATATTTTTTCTTTCCAGATTCTTTTGGCCACTGGAATGTTTTATCTATGGACCTTGTTGGGTACATGAATGATACTTTAATGTCATTTAGTTCTTGTGATTGATATGCCATTGATTTGTTCTATCCACCAATTATTTTCATAAATGCATCCAATGAAATCACCGATTTGGAAACTATGTAGGGGGAACTGGGGTACATTGATACAGTTTTTTTCTAAGATTTTTTTTGGTGTCAAGAAAGTAGAAAATTCAAGTTTTTTTTCCATGAGGTGACAGCAAAACTTGTGTAGTATGTTATAAAAATGTACAATCATTGTTTTATGTAGTATTTTTGCATGTAATTTTAAAAAAATCAAAAAAAGTCATTTGTATCAATGTGCCCCATCCCCGGGGCAGATTGATACGTTTAAGAAAAATGACGACAAAATAATACCAATGCATATTTTTCATAAAAAATGAGTTAGAAAACCATTTTATATTTATTTATAAAAATTCAAATCACCCACAATTTATTTTTAAGCAATATTAAAGCAATCAAAATTAAATATATTATGACTTGATGTTCTGTCTGTTTCTTGTCTGATTGTTGGCTGTGGTAACTTTGTCATATCTAGCACTTCAACCCCAGCATTATCTTCTTTCTTATGAAAGATGAAAAAATTACCAGTTTTTCTGTTTACAAATAGGTTCATAAACAGAAAATAAAGGATAATTATATTAAAAATTCTGTTTATAATATAAGAATCATTTTCTGTTCTGCAGTTTGTTTCTCTTACTTAACATTTCTCATGTCGAAAATACTTTTTTCTCTGGAGAATCGATATAAATTCGAGATTTGCCAGAATGCCGTCCTTTTCTTTTATTAGTTCTACTAGCACTAGATGCTGGGTAAGTTCCTACGTTTTCTGTTTTCAAAAATACTATAAAATGCTCTAATATAAAGAAATTAGAGCTATTTCACTTCAATAAAAACTAATATTAGAAATTTTTCGTGAAAAAAAGGTTGGATTAAGGAGTGTATGGTAAAAAAAATAATAAAAGATAATGAAAATATGAACTATTAAAGGATTTAGGCTGTATCAATGTGCCCCGTCATAAACTGTATCAATGTGCCCCATACAGCGATTTTGAATAAAATGAGTCTCAAATCCAACACTTCACAATATATCTAACAATAAATAATGAGGAACTGATAAAGAGTAGCAGTACTTACCAGGGAGAGTATTCATTTTGGTTGAAAATACTGGAACAGTTGTATAATAGAATTTCAATTGTACAACTGAAATTTACTTTTGAACAACAAAAACAATAAATCACCCGTCCCATTTCATCAAACTGCTGAATCATTCCAAGATTTTCTGTATATAGTTGAATACACTAGCATCACCTTTTGGAGCTGTTGTGAAACTTCCTGTAATGACCCTGTGAGCGGTAGAGGGGGTGTATCAATGTGCCCCATGTATCAATGTACCCCAGTTCCCCCTATTGAATATTATCTTTTCATTTGGCTGAAGGTTTCAACTTTTGTCAATTCATTTTTACTTGCTCGTTCCATATAATTTTCATTATTTACAATCACCCTATAATGTTTATATCTAATACCAACAATAGATTTTGCATTAGCATATTTTTTCTCATTATTAGTTCTATAGGATTGAATAATATTTCTGTCTGGATGGACTAGAATGTTATTTTTTAGCAGAGAAGATAGTTCAGCAACAAATGAGACAGAATTTTGGATAGCTTTTATTGGCTCCTTTTGGAGATTAAATTTTTTGCATAGTGCTTGTCTCAGTCCCCAATAGCATCACATGCACTTTTAACATGGCCAGTACCTGAAAATATCCTCTACTTCAGTACAATTTTATTTTTGTGCAATTCATAAAACTGATACTTGTTTTCAAAATGTGCTCCAGCTCCATCTGATATATACACAGGTGATTCCAGTGTTTGTAATTGGTTACAACTTAAATAATTCTTTTTTTATTTTTCTATGTCACAAACAGCATGAGCTGTATCATGAGTTAATCATCAGAAACTATGATAAAACTCTTTATTTCTTCTCTAAAGTATGCTGTGCAGGTAACTAACGATATCTGAGTATTCTGCCAGTGGTAGCTTTGTACTTCATTTGGCAGTATTAGTGAGTAATTTTCAGCAAAGTCAAAATGCATCACAAGCGCAGATTTTTTTTTAAGGGGTTTGGCTTATTTAATTTTATGAATAGGAATTTTTGAAGATTAGCTTATATGTATCTGCCATAATAATGTGCATATTACTATTTTTTCATTAAAAAATGTTATTATAAATACAGAGAAATAAGAAAAAGCTTGATCTTCTGGTTTTCTGAGAAAAAAAAAAACTAATTGGAAAAAAACTAAACTTGAAAAAAAATCTAATTCAGTTGTAATGTATGTATTTGCATTTTAATATATTATATCCATACTATATAACAAAATATTTAACACACTGTAGATGAATTTAGCACATTTATGAGTATGGAATGAAATGACATATGATCAATACTAATTTTATTATTGACTGTATTTTACGCAATTTTAAATTTAAGCAAATGATTAGCTATAATTTAACAGTAATAATTATGTACTAGTGATGTATTTTTTAGTTTGAAATATTAATTACACTAGCGGCCTTCGCCCGCTACGCTGGTCGGTTTATCTAAAGAAATCTTGAAGAAGTAGTTAGATAAGGTTCAGACATACATTAAAAAAAAAAAAAAAAGCAAGTCGATCATTCAAAAAACGTTGGGAAATATCAAATATTTACTGTAATTTTTTAAGAAAAACAAAGCTTCGAAAAAAAAAATTAAATCGAAAAAAAAATTACACTGACATATTAATGCAAGGAAATTTTCCCAGAGAGAAAATTCGCCTTGAATACAATATTTCAAATTCTTTTAATTGCTTATAGGCGTTAATGCCAACATAGTGAAAAAAAATTCCATGCTGGGAATCGAACCCGGGCCATCAGTATGGCGCACTGACGTTCTACCGACTAAACCACATGGAACGACAGCCAGCTTGAAACTTTCTCATACTTAAGTAGACTGGCGAAAACATAACGATAGCGCGTTTTAAAATCGCACAGTGACATCTATTGGATTTTATATGTACTAAAAAACGTTATGTACTAAAAAACGTGAGCAGCGCACCTAATAGTTTCTTTTGTTTCTTTTTGTTACTTTTTTGTCTGTTGTCCGATTTTGATGAAACAAAGCCTATACACTGCCCGGGAGTGTGCATTCTTCATTAGTGAAAACCGCATAAAAATCCATTCAGTAGTTACGAAGATAACCTCGAACAAACAGACAGACAGACAGACAGACAGACAAAAAATTCAAAAAAATTTTTTTTGTGTTTCATTGGTTTTCTTTTATCGCCCTGACTCCATTTTTGTCAATTATCTTCAATGTACAGACACACCGAGTCCTACTGTTTTATTATATGTATAGATTACAAGTTCGGTTAAATAAGGAAGAGCTTGACTTTGTGGTCTGTTGAAAAATACACACAACATGTTATTTTCAAAAAATCATATAAAATTTTCTAAGCAAAAACACACGATTTGCTTGTAAGATATTTATTAGAGACTAATAAGGTATGAATTGAGCATATTATCAGATTTTTAAAAAATAGTGTTTTTGAGAAATTGCATTTCAAAAGTAGTGATTTTACAAAATTTTGCATAATTTAAAATTGAATTACAAAAGTTGTAAGCACCTTAGAGTTAAAATAAAATTTGCTGTAAAACTCCCATTAAAGGTCTTTGGATTGCCATCAATGTTTAGCTTTAAAATATTTTTTTTCATTCTGAAAAAAATCTTAAATTCACTAATAATTATATTTTTTGTACTTAAAATCTAATTTTTTTAATTAAGTAAAAATGTCACTATATTTTTTAAAACTATGCCAAAGTAAAATTCAGTTTAATAACTGTTTATAAAAAATAAATTGACTGAATATGTTGAATATGTTTGGTATTGTGTTCATTTCAAAATGAAGCGTTTTTCAGTTTTTCTGAAAACTGCCAATTTTATCATGAACTTTAAAGTGCTGTAATCACAGAAATAAATTTTTTAGGGAAAAATCCTTTTAGGAAATTTTATAAATCACTTAGTTCTAACTACTGAATTTTTTTGAAAAAAATCTGTGATGGTGATTTGACATGCCCTGCGTGAGCTGAGATGGAATTGCTCTATACCGGGTTTTTTCAAAGTTCGGTGTGAAAGTAAAATAAAAAGAAAATGGTAAAATAAACATCATAAATAAAGATATGGGTTGGAGAGACATACGATTTGCATATAAATATTTAGAGTGGTGCGGGTTTCTATATCTTTCTCCCTTTAAAAAAAAGGTTAGTTCAAGATTTTGGTAATAGAGTTCGCTACTGCCAATATGTCATGGAATAATTTCACATTGCTCGCAAAGTGAAAGTTTTGCATACAAAAACTTTAAAGAATGCTGCATGTATATTTTTTTGTATGAAAATCTTGCGTCGTGTTAATGATATAAAATTATTCCATGGAATGTTTTAGAGTAGAGCCTTTTGTTTTCGATATTTTAAAATAATTTTTCGTTGATGTCATACAAAATTCTACAACGCCCAGCATATTTATCTGCAAACTGCATGCACTTCCGACCCATAGATCTCTTTTTACGCATTTTACTTTTTCACCGAACTCTTGAAACACCCAGTATATACATCTTATACATATAATTTATAATTTTTTGTGCCTTCAATGCAACATCTGTCAGATTTAAATTAGCAAAAGTGGAAGAAAAAATTAAAAGAAATCAAATGCCAGTTACACTAATGATCATGAAGTAGCTTTTAGAAAGGTATTTGTGTATAAAAAAACATAACTGGCAGCTGATTGACACCTTAAAACTGACTTTCCGGCTTTTTTGTAACTTCTTTTTTTTCTTTTTTCCCCAGTGTACAGCTTCTTGTCGACAATGTTTTTTTTTTTTTTTTTTTTTTTTACTTTTATTAGTGTTAGATCAGAGAAATGTTTTATTTTCTTTCTAATATTTTTAAAGAATTTTCTAATTTAAAATTAAGTGTTTGGAAAAAATTAGATAAATGACAATCGGTAAGAATTTTTTACAAAGTATTGTCCCTGGCTGGGTTTTATAAAAAAAAAAATTCTGAATTTATATTTGAAAATATACATAGACTTTTATGTATCAATAAAAAAAAAAATTAAAGATTTCACCAGAAGATAGCATTCACCATCCTCGCAAATGTATGGTATTCTTTCCGTATATTTTAGAAGCAAATTAAGGTAAAAATATCAAGTTTTTGCAGAACAAAATATAATTAAGTTCATTTCGGTCAAAATAGAAAATACATTATAAGTTCAGTTTCGGCTTTTGTTTAATCATAAAAACGATTATTGTCTCAGATTTTGACGTATTTCTGGATGAGTACGTAAATATTTTAAACAAGTTCTAATGCATTTTCCACAACAACATTTCGTCTACAGACATATGGAAAAAGGTTTTAAAAAACTTTATATATTTTCATCTAATTATATTCACACTGATGAGGATTTTAGCAATAAAAATAGGTTTTTAATGTAAGAAACGTATTTTATATAAAAATTAAAATTACAAGTCGGAAATTGCACGTAAACGTAGCAATGAGGTGCGTTACTACAATAACGAAGTTTTCAAAAATATTCAGTACCCGAAATCTTTTGTATTTACCTGCAAATACTATATGCCTTTTATTATACAGATATTAACTTGTAGTAAATCTCAGTAACGTATATCAGTGTCATAAAATGTAAATAGTTTAATATAATTTAAAAGCACCCCAAACAATGTTTCCCCTTCGTAATAGGATACTCTTGCGTGCTCCTGTAAATTAATAAGAAATGTTCTTTGCACTACAGATTGTTGAAAATGTATTTTTTATTATATATTTCATACATGCATATGGATTTTATTATGTTCAAAAGAGTGTAACATCATTTAAATGCACTTGAAACTATTTTTCCCATTGACCGTAATGTAACGGAATACATTTGATTGTCCCTGTAATTGAACTATACATCCGATTTTCATAAAATTTGAAATAAATCGACAAAATTATTAATAATTATACATTTTAAATTTCAAACTATTCGTTTTGGTAGTTTTTTCGTTGTTATATACGGACAGATGGACGGACTGAACGGCGACTAAAGGTATTTACATAATTATGAACGCATCTAAAAATGGCATATCAGTGCAAATTTGCTATATGCACACTATTTTTTCCTCCTCCCTTATTTCCAAAAAGCAAACATTTTATAACATTGTATAATCATACTTAAGAGATTAATATGATAAAAAAAAAACTGGGATCGCCAATATTACATTCAACAAGCCTTTGGGAGTTTTATGGTATGATTTATTTCCAGAAATAAGTTATATGGGGCATTAAATCATCATTCAAATACCCATTATAAGATTTAGGTCTGTAAAGAGAATATTGTCTCGACATCACTTTGACAATATTTCCAATAGGTATTCCCCATTTGCATTCCATAGTATTTATTCTAAAATAGATTTAGAGCATTGAAGCTTAATAGGCTTCACACCGAGAAAGGGGATTACAAAGGAAGAATGTAAAATGAGGTAAATTAAACAGATATTAACATCTAACTTTCATCTATTTATATTCACGTTGATGAATATTTGAAGAATAAAAATAGATTTTTTAATGTAATATACGGGAAAATTAAAATTAAAAAGCCCATCCAATACAAAATTGCTACACGCAAAATATTTTCTTCCCTCATCCCTTATTTTCGTTTTATACGAGAGTATAGTCATATATGAGAGATTAGTATGTTGAAAAAACTGTAATCAACAAAATTTCATTCATCGAGCTTTCAGAAATCTTTTGGTATCCATTTATTTTCAAAAATAAGGATATGGGCATTAAATCATCATTCAAATACCCATTATAAGATTTAGGTCTATAAAGAGAATACTGTCTCGACATCACTTTGACAATATTTCTAATAGGTATTCTGCATTTGCATTCCATAGTATTTATTCTAAAATAGATTTAGAGCATTGAAGCTTAATAGGCTTCACACCGATAAAGGGGATTACAAAGGAAGAATGTAAAATGAGGTAAATTAAACAGATATTAACATCTAATTTTCATCTATTTATATTCACGTTGATGAATATTTGAAGAATAAAAATAGATTTTTTAATGTAATACATGTGAAAATTAAAATTAAAAGGCCCATCCAATACAAAATTGCTACACGCAAATTATTTTTTTCCTTCATCCTTTATTTTCGTTTTATAAGAGAGTATAGTCATATATGAGAGATTAGTATGTTGAGAAAACTCTAATCAACAAAATTTCATTCATCAAGCCTTTAGAAATCTTTTGGTATCCATTTATTTTCAGAAATAAGTATATGGCGCATGAAATACTAACTCAAACACTTATACGATTTAATTCTATAAGGAGAATATTATCTCAACATCACTTTGACATTATTTCCAAAAGGTATACCGCATTTGCATTCCATAGTATTTATTCTAAAATAGATTTAGAGCATTGAAGCTTAAGTTGCTTCATATCGCTTCGTGAGGATTACAAAGGAAGAATGTATAATGAGGTAAAGATCGACATCTAATTTTCATCTCATTATATTCACGTTGATGAATATTTGAATAATAAAAATAGATTTTTTAATGTAATAAACATATATTTTATGAAAAAATAAAATTATGTGAAAATTTTTTATGAAAAAATAAAATTAAAAAGACCATCCAATGCAAAATTGCTACAGGCAAATTATTTTTTCTTTTCATCCCTTATATTCGAAGTGCAACCGTTTTATAAGAGAGTATATTCATATATGAGAGATTAATATATTGAAAAAACTGTAATCACCAAAATTACATTCAATAAGCCTTTAGAAATCTTTTTTGGTATCCATTTATTTTCAGAAATAACTATAAGGTGCAATAAATATTAACTCTAACACTTATCAAACGATTAAGTTCTATAAGGAGAATATTATCTCAACATCACTTTGACATTATTTCCAAAAGGTATACCGCCTTTGCATTCCATAGTATTTTGAAATAGACTTAGAACATTGAAGCTTAAGAGCTTCACACCGAGAAAGGGTATTACAAAGGAAGAATGTATAATAAGGTGAATTAAACAGATCTCAACATGTATAGAAACAAATAATAGGACTCAGCAGATGTCTCTAATCTTATATATAAGCTTCGACATATTGAAATGAGGCGATGGCATAGTAGTGAATGATAATTTTATTTTACAGTCCGTTATGTAATTTCCCTATATTGTTAAAAACATTTCGGAAAAATTATACAGAATCTACCGATAATCCATTATTTTAAATCTTATGTAGAACTAGTGAGAATAGAAAAACAGTGATTCTGTTAAAGGTGTTCTTAAATCAAAAAGGACAAATTTGTGACATTAGTTTTAAATAATTTTTGTTCAGAAATACATGAAACTTACAACTGTTGTTATTCAGAAACAGTCTAATTGCACTCAGTTTTCTGTTTTTTAACAAACGCAATAGATCTTTCATAACAAGCCTTTAAAATTGACGTTTTTGAACGCATTTCTGAAGAAAGCAGAAAAAGGATCGAAAAGCAGGAGAAAAGCTGGTTATCACGTGATCGAAATAGCTTACAAGTGGTAATTTATGATAGGTAATTTGGTTATAATAGGTAATTTAATTACCATAAAATAGAAAACTAAGTTCGATTCGAAATCTCTTCTATATAGTCAGGTCTTCCCATTTTATATCTTTCTGCTGAAAAATGAATTTGTAAATGTATCAAAACGTTTTGCGCTTGTTGAGCAGAGCAGCTGAGAACAGCCCTAAGTAACGGAGAAATTATTCGGTAAATTTACAGTAAGAAAAAATTCACATCGAAAAAAAAATCAGAAGACTCTTTAAACTTATTTATTTTATATGATAATTATTTAAAGTAGTTTTCGAAATTATTGAATTTTAGAGTTTAGAAGGACTGAAATTTCTCGAGGGAGTTACAATTGTGGTATTATTTAAATTTTACACAATGTATTTCCAGCTGTCCGAGGCTTGAACCAGATAACTCTGGATTAGTGGTGAAAGAGGATACTATTAAATATTTCTACCTTTGACGATATAACTCTATGCATGGATTTGCGAGAAAAAGTGAATCGATGTGTAACTAATTCATTAAATAATACTTCCTAATAGTATTTTGAAACGTTCTGTATGATTTATGGTTTTAGTATTATTTAACATGATATTCCTTTTGATGTTATCGTAGCCGAATAAATAAAATTGTGTGTGACAAAGATAAATAGCTTTGGAGGTAAAATAGAAATCCGTAAAATTCATCATATTTTTCAAATGCAATTTATTTTATTATATAGTAAGGCAAAATACAAATACTATTTTATAGGGCAATTTGTCTTAAAAAGTGTTTTTTGATTAAATAGATGAAAACTAAAATATTTTGCATTATGTCATTTATGACGGATTATACTTCTAAAAGTTATTAATGAGATACATTAAAATATACATGAATGCGTTAAATTACGTGATTAATGAAATACTATAAAATATCTGTGAATGCTTTAAATACACATTATTTATACACAATTATTTCTTAATACCCTTAATGAGAAATATTTACATGATTTTTTTATTTATTCTTTTTCTAACAAAAATAATGTAGCCATTAACATATTTTAGGGCATGAGCAAAAAAGTTTGTATTAGAAGCCCAAATAAACAGACAACATGTATGGAAAATCTTACAAATTAGGAGTAATGTATATATTGGTATTGCCATCAATAATTACATTTCTGCATGTATGCGAATGGTCGCACAAGTCACATCAAAGCGATTATCGGAAAGGCAATACTGGCCCCATCTCCGAGAATTATTTTTGTCCACATCCACCCTTTTGTCAATAGCAGAAGAAATTTATGAAAACTGTCTATTGGATAAATTAAGGAATGGACGATAGAAATATCAGAAGAAAAAGTCGTTAATTACCTTATTGGTGTGCTTCATGCAACCATTGATACACAAATATGTATAGATTTGTTAATTAATGTTAAATAAAATAAATATATATCCTATTTATATTTACTATTAACCACAATTATCGACAAATTTTTGTTTCTAGTAATAGTTTGAATTTATAAAAATATTTTGTAAACACCGTGCATTAATTTGCATTTTTACTCCTGTTACTTTTGGATTATATCTCGAACTTTAATTTACTACTTTTGTTTATAATGAACATTATAAAAAACTTTAATATTCAAAAGCCTGAAGTAACAACTTTTGAAAAATTGAAATAAAAATGATAACGGAAAACCTTTACTTAAATAAATTACTATAAAATTCCTTGAGCAGTGTATCTAACAAAATCTGCGAATCTACTGGTGAAAGATTAAAATACAGTTCAAGAAATCTGTAAAAAAATCCATCCATGCAGTAGTATTTTAAAGAGTATCCTAAATGCATTCAAAAACTTTTTTATTGATGCTATACGTGTCTCAAAATTTATCGGTTTTCGGGCCATCTTCCCCATTTATCTATTTTCTAATTTTTTTTTTTTTTTTTTTTTTTTTTTTTTTTTTTGTTTAATGTCCGTTCTACTATTCAGAAATCTCCAGGTGTTTTTTAGTCTTTAAAATAATGTGAATTATTTAATAAATTTTATTATAAGGTTTTGTTGTATTTTTTAGAAGTTGTACTCGTTGATCTAGTAAATTATTTAATACTTCAGAGTATTTTAATACGCTGGCGATAGTACAAACATTTTCAGAAAATTAAATTTATATAAAAAAAAGTTATTTTAAATTTAAACTTTTTTTATTGTGCTTTTTGCTGCCAGCTCTGGTGTCAGCGATTTCACCTGAAAATTTCTATTCATGCTTAGATTTCTGCTGTCACTCTTGTTGATTTGCCGTAAGATAATTTTTTACAGTCAGAATTTCTGATATAGAAACTGCTAGAAGTCTGTGCTATGGTATTCCCGTGATACTCCGATTTTACTTTCTGTATACATATTTATTTATTTATTTCAAAAATGCAGTTTTGGCCCTTTTAAATAACTGTGAACGACATTACAAGTTCCATAGGATTTTTGGAGAGCAAGTAGCGTTTATTATTTTGTTTAGCTATAAAATAAAATAAGAATTAAAATTCAAAAAAGTAAATAACTAGAAATATTTTGCAATATAGTGTTAAAATTATCGGTGACGACAAATTCTCAAATTGATTTCAAAGTGCCTTACAACTTCCGTAAAACAATATGAGTCAATTAATGAATGCGAAATAATTCTATTTTATAACACATTTTAATAGAATTTTTACGAGTAATATAGAAATTTATCACAACATGGTACACTGTTAAAAAAATTCTGAAATTCACGAAAATTTTTTTCCTGAATTTCACAGAAAAGGGTCCCTTTTCACAACAAAAGGGCATTTTCCGTTACAAATCCCAAAACTCCACCATGTACTCTGAAAATAACGAAACGAATGGAAATAGAAACAAAAAACGGAGACACTCCGTTGTATGGGGAATTCCATGGCCGAGTGGTCAAGGCACCACACTGATAATTACCCGCAATCGCAGATTGTGAATTCGGGTCCCATTGGCGCTATGGATTGATGAAGACATAAAAAAATCCCTTTTAAATTGCATTTTTCTGTTTATTTATCTCTTATTTCTTAATAAAAAATCTTTTAATTAATTAGCCAAAAAATAATTAATTAAATAGTGTACGACAATTTCAAAAAATTGTCTATACTTTTTTTTTTTTTTTTTGTAAAAATATTGTTAATAAAAACTTTTTGATTTCATTCATTCATTCATTCATTCAAAAGAAAAAAAAAAAGGAACAAAAAAAAAAAAAAAAAACCAGTGGTTTTAAACAGTTATTTTTTTTTATTTAAAGTATTTAAAAATTTTAAATTGATATAAAAAATAATAAATATTATGCATCAGTCTAAAATAAAATAAAATAAAATAAACCGTTTAAAAATATTCTAAGGAATATATTTGAAAGGAAATCTTTAAAAAGCGCAACAGATTTTCCCACAAACTCATAAAAGACATACTTTGTACAAGCTGGTGTCAGCCGCTTTGGCTCAGTTCGTAGGGATTTGTTCCGCTGTCAAAAGGTCCCGAGTTCGATCCTCAAGACGGCGTGAACTAAATTATCCAAAACAATAATAATTAAGTAAAATAACACAGCAGCTTAAAATCACTCGGAAATTTCGAATTCTTTGACGAATTATCGATTCTTTAATTTTAAAAATTATATTAAATTATTATTATTAAAAATCAAACTTTGTAACGGAAAGTTACTGCTTCTTCAAACGGAATTTTCCCTTCTTGTATTTCCCACAACGGAAAATCTACTAACGGAACGGTAAAAGTTCGGCTACATTGCTGCCAGTAGTTTCACCTGGAATTCACAGATTTATTTTTAGCAGTGTATACGAAAGTTAGTAGTTCTATCTTCACAGTTTGTTCTTTTTTGCTTCGTATACCTGTTGTTCAGAAATTATTGCTGTTTTAATGTTTTACTTCAGATAATCCAATGTATTCAGAGAATGATGCTCGTAAATTTAATGATTTGTGTCCCTCTCTTATACACACACTTTCGAGCGCGCAAATGAAAAAAACTTACTATGAATTCACGAAAAGCATATAGCTAAGTTTTAAAATAAATTTAGTTAAATTTTGTATTTGTACACCAATCAATCGAAAGTTTAACGCTTCCCCAGAAGAATTTTCTGTGTTTATTTCAATCATTATCAGCCACTTTTAATTAAAAATGTTTTAAAGTGAGTTGAAAGTTTCAGAGATACACTGTATAAAGTCTTGCCTGCCTTTACAGAACAGGATGAATTGACTTTTTGTAAATAATCATTTATTAATAAAAATTTGATAGACAAGTCGTACCTTTTCAAAGATTATTATGATACATTAGTATACTGGATAATTAAACAAAGTTTCATTAAATAGTGCTGCACATTATTGTTACAAGCAACACACAGTAAAAAGGATGCGGTTTTACTCTACTTAAGATCCATATTAGGGAATTATAAATTAATAGATTTGGTGCAGTTTGATAGATTAATGTTGCTAGTTTATTCATTTTCATTAAAGTTATTGTATCATTTGTCTCTATTTAATAATTTTGGCAAATGGTGCAAAATCCTCCTTTAAATTTCTACTTGAACCAGCCTGTTATTTGTACTGTTCATCAATTATTATTATTATTATTATTATTATTATTATTATTATTATTATTATTTAAAATCACCGATAATAATTTTATTACGTTAATACAAAGATTAGTAATATTTAATTCCTACTAGATATAAATAAGATACAGAAATTAATCAGTACTTGGCCTAAAATTGCAAACTAATTGTTTATATCCATAATCAGGATGGTTTTGTCGTAAACAGCCATAATAGAAATAAAAGCAATGCACTAAAAGTAATTAAAATAAAATATATCTTTATCGTTGATATAAAAGTGTCTAACTTGTTAGCTTTAAAAAACACAGTTTTTTTCTTCACCACTGAAAAGAAATGTGGCATATATACCTCATACATAAAATTTATTTGAATTATTCAAATGAAGTCGATGTCGAATCCTTTTTATTATATTTGAAATTTTATAGCTCTCAAATGATATTTCTTTTATCACAGTGAACTTTATTGAAGCAAAGAAAATAGGTCAAAGAAATTCCCATGAATTACTTTTCCAACGTTGAATATGACAAATGGAGGGTCTGGTGATGGAAGAAAAAAAATTGGAAGTTATTTTATAAAAATTCGATATAACACAAATCCTGTTTCTATTTTAAAGTTTCTTCTTTGCTACACATTAAATTAGAAACCAATATATTCCAATAATCTTCTGAATATTCAAAGGCAAAACATTGTAAATTATCTTTTGTTGGTCATCTGTACAATGAAACAAGTTAATTGCAATTTATTGTAGGTGGTGAATTTTAAAAAGGTGTCCTTTTTATTGAGAAAATACGTTTGTTTTATGAATAATTCTTTTAAAAAAGAGAAAAACCAAAATGATTTTCCTTTTCTTTTATTTTATGGTCTCTTTAATTTTAAAAATCACCAGTCCATTGCAAAACAACCTGCCAGCATTAGTCTATTTTATCGATTCCCAACGGGGGCAGTACCGCCCCCAGTGGGCGCTTCGACATTCCAGGCGCCACCGCCTTCTTGGCGGTGGCGTGTTCAAATGCAAATGGGGGGGGCGTTGCTGTGGAGAACCTAGCAATTTACTATATGTGCAATAAAACTAGCTTACCTCCACGGTGTTGATTGGGACCGTGATAAAAACTTAAAATATACCTTTAAATAAAAATGTTCTGGGTCCCAAAAATATAATTTATTTTACGAATTTCAAAAAAAAATGTCCACTGCTATTGATGGTTCTCCAGTAATTACGGGGCATCGTAAGGGATGCATTTGAAACAAGCGGTGTCATTTATATTCGATGTAGTGTCTCACAAAAGTGATGGGACACTTGTGCTTTATAAAAAGAAACTGCAATAAAATAAACAAACAAACATGCGCAAAAATTTTTTGGGTGTGTTTCATATTTAAAGTTAGTAACAATTATTACAAAACATACATTTTGTCAAAATATTAAAATATTAATTTAGTAAAAATAAAATTGTTCAGAACGGAGCAAAAAATGGCTCACATAAGTGATGGAACACTTACTTTTCCATCAAATATTTATCCAAAAATTTTACTTTTTAAAAGGTTTTAATATTTTGTTGGATTTCCTTTTACTTTTAAAACATGATTTAATCTTTTTGGGATGGATTCGACTAATTTTTTTGTGATTTCTGGAGTGATTTTACCCCATTCTTCTTGAAGCACCGATTTTAGTTGTTGTTTTGAAGAAATGGTGTGTTTGCGAATTCTTGATTCCAATTCTTGCCAAATATTCTCTATGGGATTTAAGTCTGCAGATTGTGGTGGTGTTTTTATTATTTCAGGACAGTTATATAGTAGCCAGAGTCTAACATTCACAGCAGTGTGCTTGGGGTCGTTGTCCTGGTAGAATTTAAAATCGTTATGAAGGTTCAATTTTCGTGCTGAAGATTTCAAATTTTGCTTTAAAATATCAATATACTTGTACTGATCCATTATACTGTCAATAAAAACAAGATTACCAACTCCAGCGGATGACATACACCCCCATACCATAACTCCTCCTCCACCATGTTTTACTGTTGGTACCAAGTTCTGTTTGCGAAATTCTTCCCTGGATTTTCTTCACACCAAGATTCTACCGTCAGAAACAAATATATTAAATTTACTCTCATCAGCAAATGTAACTTTATTCCAGTAATCAGAATTCTTATTTATGTTGGATTTTGCGAAAGCTAGTCCGAGTTTTCTACTCTTTTCACTTACGAAGAATTTTTTACTGGCTACTCTACCGTGATATCCAGCAGATCGAATCCAGCAGAACCCTTCTGATAGTCTCAGGATTAACAATTATTCCATATAATGCTTGTAAATCAGCAGCAACTTTTGAAGCACTATTTCTTGGATTTTTTTTTATATTTCGAACGATAATTCGCTTTATTCCATTGGATAGCTTTGATGGTCGGCCAGATCTTCTTTTATCCTGAATCATATGATTCTTTTTATATCGTTTAATGATATTGAAAACTGTTGAACGACTCAAGTTAACTGTTTCAGCAGTTTTTCTATTAGATTTTCCACGTTCAATATGCAAATTAATAACTAATTTTCGAATTTCAGGCGAAGTTTCTTTTCGTTTAGCATTCATGGCTACACAGAGCTAAAAAACACAAAAATTCCAAAACAAACTGGAGAGAAAAACTGCAGAAGATTTTATGAATTATTGCCAATTGCTTTTAAGTAAAAATAAAACCCCAAAAAATATTTTTATTGCTTATTTCAGACGATTTTTGTTGCATATATAATGGTGTCCCATCACTTATGTGAGCTATTTTTTGCTCCGTTCTAAACATTTGTATTTTTATTAAATTAATGTTTTAATATTTTGACAAAATGTATGTTATCTAATAATCTTTACTAAATTTAAGTATGAAACACACCCACAAAAAATGTGTACATGTTTTTTTAATTTATTTGATTAGTTTCCTTTTGTAAAGCACAAGTGTCCCATCACTTATGTGAGACACAGTATATTATTCATCGTCTGCCATTGTTTACAAAATAATCTAATGAATGACTGTATTCGTCACTTCATTACATTATTAAGATAGTCAATAAAATAAAAGAACATTTCATTGCATGATAGAATATTTTTTTTAACTTTGTAGTGAAAAATGATAAAGATTACTTGTCCGCTTTTTGCTGCACACAGAAATTCATTTATTAACAGTGGGTATTGGTTTGAATGATGTTTAAATCCATTTGGACTCATTACTTGACTTCTTTGAAAACGTAAACGAAAAATAAAGCAAAAACCTGATTACATCCAAAAATGACATGGCTTTTTCAAAAGACTTAGGGAAATATCAGAAAAACAGTGTACAATGTTTCAACTTTGGCTCAATTAATGCGATACTTGTTCTGTCTTAATAATCCTTACGACTAACGTCAGGAATTATAGTGTTGTAGGTGCTGAAAACAAAACCTGTTTTTGATATAAATAAGTAAACTTTGATAAAAAGTTAATTAAATCCAATAGATTTTTTTTTTTAAATCATCAGATTTTAAAATATTCACCTTTTATATAAACATTTTAATAAACATTTTAATTTTTCTTAAGAAAGGTGTTCTAATGGGTATAAAATAAGTAGCATCAATAAATTAATTAATTATTATAGAAAGGGGAAGCCTAAACAACAATATCCAGGGTTAACTGAAAAATTCAATAAAGGGGGTGATTCTAAAAATTTTAAAAGAGTTTCTTTTTCATATCTGAAAGACAGTTTTGAGAAATTAAAATTTAAATTAAAAAAGTTTAATATTGATTTGATTGCAACTCCTCCACCAAAATTAAGATGTTTACTTAATAAGCAAGTGGATCCTATTGGACATGATGATCTTGCTGGAGTTTATGAAATACCTTATATTACTGAAAATGGTGACTTAAATTATTACATAGGCATGACTGGGAGAAAGTTTGGAATTAGAAAAGGGGAGCACGAATCTGATATTAAATTTGGACGTACTAACACTGCCTTATCAAGAACATATTTAAATGAGGAGATAAAAATAATGTTTAATCAAAGTAAATTATGTTTCATATCTAATTGTAATCGTAAATCTATTATAAGAGAATCCATTGAAATTTATACGCGTAATAATATGGTTTGCAATGATACCGTTTCTTTTATTATTCCTAAGTTATGGTTAGAATTAATGAATAAATTTCTCGTGAGGGCTTGAATGGGATGAACCAAGTTGGAATTTCTTTTGACCATGGTCTATTTTTATTTTTATTTAATTTTTTACAATAGCGCGCGTGTTTTTTGGTGTTTTTTATATCTCTTTGTCGCGTGTCATTTGTATTGACCGTGAAATAGTTTGAAATTTTTATTTTTAGTTAAGTTTTAGATCATGGTCTATATTTGAATTTAATTTTTTGCAATAGAGCGCATGTTTTTTGTTATTTATATCTCAGTGTCGCGTGTCATTTGTATTGTCCGAGAAATATTTTGAAATTTTGTTTTATTTATATTATGACTATGGAACTTATTTGACGGTTCCGAAACATGTCAATGTATTTTATTTTTACTATAACACCTTTCTTAAGAAAAATTAAAATTTTTATTAAAATGTTTATATAAAAGGTGAATATTTTAAAATCTGATGATTAAAAAAAAATCAATTGGATTTAATAAACTTTTTATCATAGTTTTTTTTTTGTCGATTCTGGACAAAGATGACATTTTATACAGTATTTAATCGGTACAAGAATTTACGAATGGCCCTTGACGGTGAGATTTTGAATTTAAGATTTCTGAACATTTGTAAAAAACTTAATATTGTTCCGAAGTTTTTGTCTATTAAAAATAAAACAATTAAACAGTTATTTGGAAATTTATCACATGAGTTTGGATTGAAATGTTTGACTTTATGTATCAGAAAAAAGTATTCGATTATTAATGAATTGAATTTAAAAACCTACAAAGCGTATATGGAAGCAGTTAAAAATTATGAACTTAAGTGTTTTGATGTATTGAATTATGGTTGTTTGACAAGAAAATTTGATGTGCTGAATAGAAGGTTAGAAAGATGGAGAGAACCACAAAATCAAATCAAGGTTAAAAATCTTAAGAAAATTAATACTTTATTAATGTATCAAGTGCCTGTGATATCGAAGCCTTCTGCAGTAAAAGAAGTACAAAAGATTGATATTATTAACTTGTCAAGCAGACAGTTTAGTAAGAAAAAATTGGAAGTTTTACATAAAGGTCCGAAATTTATGTTTGAACAGAGACATGATGTGAAAAACTTAGTGATGGAAGCAGAATATTTAACAGAAAACGTTAATAGTGAAAATAGAGAAGAAACTAGAAATGTTATTTTTACAGAAGTTGATAAGTACCTAAAAAGACCTTCAAAGCTTATCAATAATGATTTAAAAATAGTTAAAAAGCTGAAAAAAGAAAATGATATTCTGTTCGTACAGACGGATAAATCTAACAGGATTGCAGTAATGGATCGTAAGAATTATTGTGGTAAAATGCTTAAAGCTATTGGTGAGATGAAATGTAATTTAATCATGAAATGCCCATTGAATAAAATTAACAGTAAGTTAAAAGATATTATAGAGAAAGGCTAC
Source organism: Maratus speculifer (assembly GCA_964019185.1). Taxonomy (NCBI): domain Eukaryota; kingdom Metazoa; phylum Arthropoda; class Arachnida; order Araneae; family Salticidae; genus Maratus; species Maratus speculifer. Next base: position 269,241,373 of record OZ025289.1, on the reverse strand, counting down.
TGGCCAGATAATATGAAAGTAAAACTAAGAATTAATAAGCAAGGTGTCATTCCACGTCTTGTTGGTAGAGTAAAAGATCACAAAGAAGGATATCCAATGCGCCCCATAGTAATGAGATGTCAAGCGCCAACATATTTTTTGGAAAAAGCATTTGTCTTATTGTTGAAAGACTTATTACCTCCTTCGGACTTGGTTGTTAATTCCACAGCAGAATTTGTAGAACATATCAAAATACTTAAGATTCCTCATGATTGTATTTTGGCAAGTATGGATGTCAAGTCGTTGTTTCCATCAATAGACATTAGTGAAGTTAATTCTTATATTAGTGATTTGATAGATAGTTCAGAAAAGTATAGTGATAACATAAAAAAGACACTGAAAATTGGCTTACAGTTAATCACAAATAATAATTTCTTTATGTTTGATGGAAAAATTTATGAGCAAAAGTTGGGTGCTCCAACTGGTTCTCCCATTTCGGGTTTCCTCGCGGAATTCAAAATGAGACCTTATGAAAAAAGAATTTTTGAAAATTTTGACAAAGTTCCTATGTTTTGGAAAAGGTATGTTGATGATGTTTTTTTGGTTTGGGAATGGGGGGTAGATTCTTTCCTTAATTTTGTTGATAAAGTTAATAAATTAGATAAAAATATTCAATTTACCTATGAATTAGAAGCGAATTGTAGTTTACCGTTTTTAGACACTTTTTTAATTAGGGAGGGTGGTTCTTTGAAAAGATCAATTTATAGAAAGAAAATTAATAGCCAACACATTATTCCAAATTCCGCTTGTTCACCTTTTTGTTATAAATTCTCTATTTTCCGTTTCATGGTTGATAGAGCGTTTAAAGTCTGTTCTGATGAATTTTTAAACGAGGAGTTGCGTAAGATCCGGGAGATTGCAGGTTCTAATGGGTATAAAATAAGTAGCATCAATAAATTAATTAATTATTATAGAAAAGGGAAGCCTAAACAACAATATCCAGGGTTAACTGAAAGATTCAATAAAGGGGGTGATTCTAAAAATTTTAAAAGAGTTTCTTTTCCATATCTGAAAGAAAGTTTTGAGAAATTAAAATTTAAATTAAAAAAGTTTAATATTGATTTGATTGCAACTCCTCCACCAAAATTAAGATGTTTACTTAATAAGCAAGTGGATCCTATTGGACATGATGATCTTGCTGGAGTTTATGAAATACCTTATATTACTGAAAATGGTGACTTAAATTATTACATAGGCATGACTGGGAGAAAGTTTGGAATTAGAAAAGGGGAGCACGAATCTGATATTAAATTTGGACGTACTAACACTGCCTTATCAAGAACATATTTAAATGAGGAGAAAAAAATTATGTTTAATCAAAGTAAATTATGTTTCATATCTAATTGTAATCGTAAATCTATGATAAGAGAATCCATTGAAATTTATACGCGTAATAATATGGTTTGCAATGATACCGTTTCTTTTATTATTCCTAAGTTATGGTTAGAATTAATGAATAAATTTCTCGTGAGGGCTTGAATGGGATGAACCAAGTTGGAATTTCTTTTGATCATGGTCTATTTTTATTTTTATTTAATTTTTTACAATAGCGCGCGTGTTTTTTGGTGTTTTTTATATCTCTTTGTCGCGTGTCATTTGTATTGACCGTGAAATAGTTTGAAATTTTTATTTTTAGTTAAGTTTTAGATCATGGTCTATATTTGAATTTAATTTTTTGCAATAGAGTGCGTGTTTTTTCTTATTTATATCTCAGTGTCGCGTGTCATTTGTATTGTCCGAGAAATATTTTGAAATTTTGTTTTATTTATATTATGACTATGGAACTTATTTGACGGTTCCGAAACATGTCAATGTATTTTATTTTTACTATAACACCTTTCTTAAGAAAAATTAAAATTTTTATTAAAATGTTTAAGTAAACTTTGATTTTGCTTTTATTTTTTTTCTCTAAAAAGTTAATATTGAGTTTAACATTACAATATTTATGTTATTTAGCAGTGTAAAGTATGCACTTTATGTGAATACCAGTATTTTTTGTTAGCTGAAATACTGTCATACCTAAATACATTTAATTTCGCCAGGTGGATATGGGGCTGAAAGGGACAATAATTGAGGGAGTTAAAAGGGACATGGAGAAAAAGTCAAAGAAAGTATGAAGGACCAGTATTTTGTTAAAGAGAAATTTGCGTTGTTTAATCCCTCTATACTATTGGAAGCCTTTTCTATAAAAAAAATACTGTTAGTTTCCTCTTTTTTGAATGTGTTTCTCCTTGAACACTCCCCACTCCATTGATATATTTTGATGAAGTTACCTCAACCCATAACTGGTGGTGAGATGCTTGTTTTAGTTTTATCGTATGTTTCAATATATTTTATTTTTATTTGTATGTTATTATCCTATTTTTATAATGTTATCGCAAATACGAAGGCAAAATGTTCATATAAAAACGTTTTATTTATGTGTGTCCATTCCAACACTACCCCTTTCAGTCCCTAAAATTTGATTAAAAGGAATATTTCTTCCATTTTTTATAAATGCTTACAGGTTTTTAATTGCAACACTTGGGGATAAGAGGCTTTACTTGTATCAAGGCCATAGTTTTACACAAGAATTAGGCTCAAATGTGAGAATGATATCTTTCAATTCCATTATTTTATAAGCTTATAAAGATGAAATATCTCTTTCAGCCCCATTCCCCTATTAAGAATATTTAATGAAATCAATTAACAAAAAAACATTAATTAAAACATAAAAGAAATCATAGCTGCTTTTCTGGGAAAACATCTGTTCAAGCGAAATGTAAGTAGAGGTAAATATAAGCACCTTCCTACATTTTTAGCAGTTTCTGCAACACAGAAATATCTATTTGCATACTGCTAACATTTGGACGCTTTCATGCTGAATATCCGGAGCGATTCCAAGATATTTCAAACATGAATATTTTGAGATGGCTTTTAGTTCCTTTTGCAAATGCAGATACAGTAAAATCATTAAATTTAGTGAAGGAACTCGTAGAACTCACAACTAACAAAACGGTTATCAAGAGTTCTGGAGCAAATATCAATACTTAAAGCTATCTACTGTGAATTGTGGGAAAGAGTACACACATGTTTAATTGCCAGAGAGTTTTCCTTCATCATATTTCGCTGAACATGGGTTCAGTTAGGTACCTAATTTATTGTCTAAAAAAGGCTGCACATGACTGAACATGACAATTTGCGACTGATTTTAACAAAATCGGAATCCAATATTAACAAATTTCTAAAAGTCTACCAGCCTCATACATCCTCATATTTCTTACCGATTTTGTGTTTATTTCTAAATATTTAAGGAAAAAATACTACATTTCATTATCGATTTAAATAACTTCTACGGTGTGATTCTTAATATAAAAAGATAAAATTCGGTAAATAAATACAATAACTTAATATTTTTATAATTAATTATTAGCGAAAAAGAGGGGGCGTTGGAATATTTTTTCTTGTAAAGGGGATCGGTAGTCCGGAAAAAGCTGGGAACCTGTGGTCTATTTTAAACCAAATCTTCAAAGTATTTCTTAAACCAAAGCTATGGGTAATTTTTTAACAATGAAAACAATTAGCAAAATTATCCTTTGTCTTTTGTGAAAAGCGATGCTATCAACAAAAAGAGCTGTAAATGGCCCCCATTAATTCCTATATATTACTGAGCAAGATGCTTTATAATTCAGAATTTAGCGAGAAGTGTATGAAGTATCACTTATTTCAATTGTATAACTTTCAATTAAATTATTTCATTTCGCAGCAATCAAAATTATACGTTAAACATTTTGCTAAAATAGCTCTTTTAATTTTAAAATTGCGAGTAAAAGTCAGGGTTTTACTTAGAAATGTCCTGTTTAATTTGTTTTACTAAATGGATGCACTGCTGGATTTGTTTCTAATGTTGTTGTTGCAAAAAAAAAAAAATGTTTGTACAAAGCCTTCATTCCCAGTTTGACTTTTTGGTTCTCTAAAAATATAATATGCTTAAATATCAGATTTTATCCAAACTGTACGTCATTTGAGGTACATAATGGTGCATTGTAAAACAAAATTTTCTTAATTTACGGAAAGGGCTTGCAGCAAAGTTGCCGGAATGTTTCCGTTTTTTAAGAAAAGTTTCGTCTTTGTAATTTTTTTTTTTTTTTTTTTTTTTGCAACAGTATTTTGAAGCGCGTGAAGAGAATACGTGTCAATCAAAAATAGAGCAATCTCATTGGATAATAAATTTTGACAGTAATAATTCTATATTTGAAACTCTATAGCAGGGCTGTCCAAGGCGGCACCCGCGGGCGCCATTGCGCCCTTTGCACGTTTTCTTGGCGCCCTTTTGAAAGTTTCCTGTTACTAGCATTTAAAAAAAAATAAAATTCTCTTTTAAAGGGTGCTTTATTTAAAATCCTTGATATTTTCTTGAGAGGTGTTTTAAAAACCTTTGCAGTTTATTTTACGCATCAAAAATTAAAAAGTACTAATTATACATTATTACATTTCTTGATTAATTTATAGTTATTGTTTATTAATTATTTTGTAGAAATTATGGCGATAGGAATTGGTACAAGTAGGCAGTAACTTTTTATAATATCTTAAGAAGTAAAATCTAGAAATAAGCATGCATACCCCTTCCTTTGCATGAAAGTTCAGTTTTTTGTTATTGTTATTGATATTATTTAACTGATACATTAGCTGCTTCATAAGGCTAGAAAAGGACCGTCATTTTCTCCCCCAGATTTTGGAAATTTTAAGTAATTTTAATCATTTTATCTTTAAAAAACTAAAATCGTGCGAAATTATTTCCATTAATGAAAAGGATCCAGGATCTCTCTTTGAAACCACCACTCATGGATTGATCTCAGTATCATGTCTGTCTTTGTTTCAGTACTATTCATAATGCAAATTTTCACCTCCAAAATAAACTAAGGGTTTTTGCGCCCCCCCCCCCCCAAAAAAAAAAAAAAAAAAAAAAATTAACAATGTCTCTGATTACCATTTTATGTTAATAATAGACGGGTTTTAATTTTTTGGCTTCTTGCAATTCATTTTTTTTAGATAGTCCCCCATAGAAAAATATGTAATCCGAAATTTACTCCGATTTACAACTATTTTGAAGGGTTTATTTCTGTTTTACATGGAACTTCAGATCCATAGGGGGTTTTATGTCATCTGCTTCGAGATGCATTCATATATATGTATCACTACTAATACTGTGAGATAATTTTCTTAGTATGTTTTGAGCGCTCTTAACAATGGCGCCCTTCATTGCTTGCAAAGAGCTGAGATGCGCCCCTGCTTAGTGAAAGGTTGGACAGCCCTGCTCTATAGTATTAAAATGGCAACAGATATACAGAGAAATTCCATTTTTCAAACAAAACTGAAAATTTCTGATCAAATTTCGAGGAAGACAACCTGTTAATAAATAAACGAAAATTTTTGACAGGGTACGTACGTGGTACATATGCTTTTATATACTGATTCACAAAATTTATACAGAAAATAGTTATACTACAAGAGACTCATTTCACATTAAGATACCCCAAAAGTGAACAGTAAACATTTGAATGTATGCTAATATTATATAAATACTTTAGATTTCTCTAAAAAACATTAATAAATCTTAAAAAGGATTTAGGCACTTTTTTTTTTGATTTCGTCTGAATTAAATGTTATAGAATTGCTTTTATTGTTCGTGTAATAAAACTTGTTTAAGATCTAATCATGGTATTATTTTTTATAGGAATATCCATAAAGGAAGATAATTGAAGTTTTATTAAAACTACATTTTATACGTTTACACAACTGTTACCAAAACTGATATAGTAAAATTATAAAATTAAATTTAATAGTCCGTCGATCTAAAATTTTGTTGATCCCCTCCTCCCCCCCTTGCGTTAGACATACATAAGTTGTATTCTTTAACATGGGGCAGAAGGTGTTAATATTCCTGTTAATATTTTAACAAACATATACTATTTACTTTTTGAATATCCATTCAACAAATTAATTTTTAAAAAATTACGAAATTTTTTTTTAATGTTACATATTTCTTAAGGAAATTTACTAATAATATTTTTTATATTTTTCCTAATGTATAAATTAGTTAGTGTGTATTTTTCTGAAACTAAGCTGTAAAAAAAAGAGAGATGGTTTAATGTGTGAAAATCTATAATAGAAACGAGCGGAAATGAACAACAACCCTGAAGCAAGAATTCTGTTTTTCCAAAATTCAGAAAACAAACAAAAATTTCAAAATTAATTTTTCAGAATTTGACAAATATACATAAAGGATTTTATCACTCTGAACATGCTTATTTAACGAAAAACACACGCTAATAAAAGTCATTTTTAATTGAAGTGTATTGTGGTATTTAATGAGACAACGATGAAATAACATTGCTAAAATCTACAACACTTGGATTTGTACAAATCTTCATCAAAGTGTACTAGGGATAACAAAGTATAATTTAAGCAAAAATTTAAAAAATATATTTTTGTCCTTTTTCGACAAATGAAAAGTGCTGAGTCTCCTTTAAGTCCCATTCCCGTCAGATAACTTATGTATTTATATGTATATATATTCCCAATGGTCAGATGCTTTTCTGACAGGTCAGGTTTTATTAGGTATATATAAGTACTATACTGCTTTTTAGTGAAGATCACTTAATACCACTATGCGATTGGCAGCTTTTCCGATGCAATTGTTTCGAATCACAGAACATTCACGCTTGTTAAGAAGAAATATGATTAATTGTTTTTTTTAAACTTAATTGTTTCCTTATAAACGATGAGTACGATGACGTATTCAGCTTTTTCTTAGTGCACTGTCGAGAACATTTTTGTGAAAAGCTCGTGATAAAGTTGCGGCGGTTTGGCTTATTTTGTGTCGGCCAATTATCTACTCTAGGGATATAGGATCTGTGGGGATTCCCTTCGTGGGGGTCTTTCTAAGGAAACTTAATCCGTATTTACGCAAGGTTCGAAGAAAACTACGAAAACTCCGAACGGTTAGGCCGACGACAGCGATTAGGTTCGAACCCAGCACCTACCGTCTTCCACTTGAGAGGTCAGAACCTCTCGGCTACTGGTGGGGCAAAAGTTGTGGCGGTATAGCAGTTATCTGGGCACTTCCCGTCATATGAATTCATTTAATTGGAAAAAAATCGTTTTGGGGGTAATAAATTTCAGGATATTTTTACCATAAATTGGTGAGGTTTCAGTGATTTGAAGGGAAAAGGACATACATGAAAAATTCGTTTTTAAAACAAAAAGTTGCTGGTAGCAACAGTTTTCGGAGCGAGCCTGTTGATTTGTTAAAAAAAATGCAGTTGACATTCGGGGATTTCATTTAATTTTTAAGTTAGATCTGTGAAGTTTTAGTGTTTTGAGAAAAAATGGGATAAACTATGTTTGTTTTTTTATGTTTAACAAGAGCAACAGAAAAAAAAACTTAAATTCACAGATTTTTTTTTTTTTTTTTTTTTTTTTGATAGTGTAATTCGTACTATAAATACATTACGAATAAATAATTATTAAATATTATTCTAAGCATGTCTGTAGTACTACTAAATTCTTCCTTTTATATTCACAATATTCGTCTTTTCTTGCTTAGTTGTTGCGTCGTACTTTACACATTATCACAATAAATATTTTAAAAATAAATAGCTTTTCTTCGGTATTTAGGAAAAAATATGTCTTTATAATGAGAGATGCTTTCCCATAGCCACGATGACATATATAACTTTTTTATGTCATTCTTTCACGAGAACTTCATTTTGACAGTATAAATATAGGTTCCATTATTGGTTTTTTAAAATCTTTAATGTTACTGGTGGTCATAAATATGATGATTCGCTGAGTTTTTTAATGTACTTTTTAGAAGCTTGAAAAATAGATTTATTTATCTTATATTTTTTTTTTTTTTTTTCGTTAGATGTTTTTAGGAGAGCTCTGTTTCTACAATTATATACATCTCTACATATATAAAAAAGAATAAAAAATTTTAAAACAAAAGGCAACACAAATGCATGAAATAAGCAAATATATTAATAGATTTTAAAAAAGTAAATTTATATACAACAAAATAACAACAATCAAAAGAAACATAGTCATGTAAATAATGAGAACATAATTTAATAGAAAGATAGAAAAAATAGTTTTCTTTGCAAGCATATTACGTTATGAATTGAGAAAAAATTATAATTAAATATTTGCACACATTCCTTCTAAGATCTCTGTTTATATAAAATGTTAAAATAAAAAAATATTATTTTTATACACTGATAAAAGTATTATAGTATTTATTTTTGATAAACCAAAATGTATCATATAAAATTTGCTGTTTATTTTCTTAAATTAAATGAAAAACTATTTTAAATCTTCCTTAATCATTTCTTATTTACCATGAATTATTATTTGATTAATTTGATTTATCATTTTGATGTACATGCCTATAAAATTAAATTTTGTTTCTTAAAACCTAAATTTCTTAACAAATTTTTAAAATATTTATGGAAATGTTTTAAATACTATAAGTTTAATTGCTTTGTAAAGGCTTTAAGTTATCTAATTACTTCCTGCAATTACTGCATGTTACTTAAAATCGTTAACAACTTTCATGCAGCGCTGCCACCGGCGACTATTTTTAAATTTTAATTGGCACTATTTTTACAAAACAGAAATTTTTAACGCACACACATTGACTACATTTGCAAGATAAATACTTTTTTTTTTTTAATTTGTAATAAAATACTGGTTAGAAAATAATTTAAAAATAGTCCCCTTTGATGGATTGTTGGTGAAGTTAGCGCAAACAGGAAATATACTATGAACAATCTACTTTTTATCTCGTCCAATTGTAATTCTCACACAGTCATTCTTGCTCCAATCGTCTAAATAATCAAATTCATCTTCATACATTTCTTGAATGTTTATAATATTGTACGAGACAAACATCTTCAGATATATATAGACAGAGTTTTCCGAAAACAGAAAATACAATCCCTTAGTATTTTATTAATTTCATCTCTTTAAAAAGCTAAATCTGAAATTCACAACTGTATGGTACCACTCTTGTAGACAGAAAACCTGATTTATCTCTCTTGCCTATATATAGTTTATGTTTATCGATTGCTTACGTGAGAAATACTAGATTGAACAAAATATTCTAGGAAATTTGTGAAAATTGCGTTGATATGCACAAATTAACAAGAAAAAGAAAAGGACTATTCTTCAAAGCAGTGGCGTAACTAGACATCATTTCGGAAGGGCTGAGATATAGCACAAATTTCGTAGAAGATGAGTATCACAAGAAACGTTTTCGATTTAAACAGGTTTTTAATACAACAGATAACGCACGTGATATAAATCGAGCCTGCTAAGATGGTATGACACCGGACGGAAAAAATTCCGTTTTAAGCATGTTTTCGTCTTAAATAGTATATTTTTTATGATGTATAAAGAAATCCTGCGTATATCAGAAATTTAGCTCAAATAGTGGTTTTGTGATCTCTGAGAACTAACTAATTCTTAATGAAAACCTGACTAAAAGGGAATAGTTTTCTGGTCTCTTTTAAATTTCATCTTAGCAGATTTCTTTACATTTTGATAAACTTTCGTAATTAAAATTTGTGGTTTCTACAAATTTCGGAGGGGGCTGCAGCCCCATTACCCCATACCTTGAGTACGCCACTGCTTCAAAGTACAGACCAACATTGTTCACGACTTTGCCACATTCCGGATCGCATTTGTTCTGCCACATTCCGGATCTTCTAGAAATACCATGGTGATACCTTTTAATCAGAAAGCTCTCGACATGCTTCTTCAACTTCATTAAAGGATTAAAACCGGCGACCCTTGAAAAAGTGTTCCATTGATCGAAAGAGGCCATAATCGGATGAGTCACGTCTGGGCCAAAATTCCTGAATGCCTATGAAAATTTCGGTCCTACTCCTACTTACGATAGAAATTCTGGTGACTGTTAGATTAAAAATTTTCCAGAACATTTTGACCAACCTAATATAACCCACCCAGACTTTACCATGTCGATATTATGTTCCAGTTTATTTATTTATTTTTTTTTTTTTTAAGATTAAATAGTTCCCGAGAGTGCATCATTAACCCTTTCTGGCCAGCGCAAATTCTGTTAATAAAATGATAAATTATCGACTGACACCGGATTTTAGAAACAATTTTTTTGACAAATAAAGAATCCCGTAATTTAAGCTTTCACTGTAAAAGCAAAATTTTATCAAAATATTATTGGTGCCGTCTGCAAGTTTGGAATTAAAAATAGGTATTCCGGATTAGGCACAGTGTGCCGAAAAGGGTTTAAAAAGATCACATACAGCATGTCCCAAAATTAGAAGTAAGAATCAGGAGTTGTGATAGAAGACATCAAGAGCATAACAAATTACTGTAAAACATGACGCTACAAATAGAGAATGTTTTATCCTAAATGCGTTTTCGTTCACTCTAATAATTTTAAAAAATGAAAACATTACAATGAAATTGCAAGTATATGTATTTTATTTTGTGTAAAATGTAAAAATATCACGAAAAGATCCGAAAAAATAAGATTCTCGAGCAATCGATGATGTGTATAGACTGGCAAACGTAGCCAAAAATGTGGAACGTCAAATGCATACTGTGAGAACGGGTAATGCAAACTTTTATCATTTTTTCGATATTGACACATTTAAAACAAAGACGAGAATTTCTATTAAATGTTTTACAAAAATACACTTAAAAGTTTTCTTATAATATACAGCTTTTTGAAAGTAATTGACATCAATACAAAATAAATTAGGGCAGTATTTTTGATTAAACAATTATTAGACACTTTTTGACCTTGTATTTTTGATTGAATACTTGGTTTAGGACATGTTATATGTTAATTTTTCCTCTTCTTGATGTCTTTCATCATCCCTATTTTACACATAATTTCTTGATCGAATTTATGAACAGCCTGTATAAAAATTTAAATGCATTGCTATAACCATATGAAGAGAAATATTTAACTTAACAAAAGCAATAAAGAAATATAGATCAAAAATAGTATACTTTTTAAAAAGCAAAACGTTACATACAATACAAATCATCTTTAAATGTCCGGTAGTCCATCTCTCCTGTACTTGCCCTATAATATATGTAAAGTCACTGTTAATAAAGTGAACTCAATGAGGAATGAAACCTAACTCTTATGATATACGAAAGTAAAGAAATGCCTTTTAATATTAAGGTAAAAATGCACAATTCAATATTTGAAAGCTAAGCGTCCTGTCAAAAACGTCAAATTGTAACATGTTGTTTAAATGGCAAAACTAAGATAAATAAATTTCTCCATTTCTGATCCAAAGTCAATGAAGCATGTCATGTTACTTTTGATTTTCTTCACTGAAAGTTGAAATGTAGACGTGATATGAACGAAAACTTTTCAAATTCTGGGAGCAGTTGTTGTTGATTTAAAACAATATCGCTTAAGTGTGATTGACATCTAATAAAGAAGATTTCAATTTACTTTTGAATGTAACTTTTTTTCAATAGACGAAATTTATTCTGTACAGAAGCAATAAATACAATAAATAAAGTACTAAAACTTCATTTTAGTAAAAGATAACATACATTTTTAGAAACCATAGATTAGTATTAGTTAATAGATAATACTTTAGATAAGGAAATAAATATTTTTTTAATCTTTGAGAGTGGTTATTTAAGATAAATAAGAAAAATCTTTCACCCTCGGGAATTCTTTTATTACTCATAGGTGCTAACATTCTTAATTATTCCGGAGTATGATCGAAAATTTGTGTACTAAAACCGGGAAAAATATGTAGAAAAATGTCGTTCCTTTTTCAAGTACCAATGTCGATCTCATTTTGAAATTTTTTGTTAAATAAAATTTCCGGTTGGAAACATTTTCATCTTGGATCAGATTCTAATATAACTAGGAGAGGTTAGCACCTATGCATTACCGCTTACACACACACACATATATATGTTTGTATGTATATATAAGTTACCTATAATAATAAATATATAAATAATACAAGACATAGTATTATGTGAAAATAATGCTAGTGGCCAACGTTTTCCGTTCCAAGAAAAAGAATTAATTAACTTTCCTCAGACCAGTTTCCCTTTGGAAACGTTCTAAGTTTACAATTATAACTTACACCTTATAATTATAAATAGGAAGTTTGATTATCGAAGAATAATATAAGTAGTTAAAAAAATGTTATCAACACGAGATTTTTTTAAATTTAGAACTGACTAATTTCGAAAGCTCCTAGAATATCGTTTTCAGTGCAAAATGGCTCATTTTTTATAGATATGGAAGAGAAAAGAGTGCAAGAGATCTCCACTTCCATATATAAATATATATCTATATATACATATGACATTTTGAGATAGCAGCTACTAAAAACTTTGCAAGTTTCCCCATATTACGTCACAGAAGTCGTGGCGACATAAAAATTAATTAGAATAATAGCACAAAGCTTCACCAAATTATACAGTTTCTGTTCCAAAATAGTTTATTAAAGTCAAGATTAAACAAATCATTCTCGAATCTTTTTCAGATGATAATTTTTATCTTAAAAGATTATTATTTAACTAATTTATAATCGAAATCAATATGCGAATATTCTGCAGACGGTATTCAATTACAGACGATTAGTTTAAAATAAAAAGAAAAGAAATGAATTTATTGATTTGCAATAAATATCCAAAGCGAAGAAAAAGAAATGATAATAATAATAATAAATAAAAGAAATGATATTTTTGAAATTTACGGTTTTGAAATAAATTTAATAATTATCTCTTTAAAAAAAGGTTGATAAAAACAAGGAAAAATATTGTTTTACTTGAAATATTGAAAAATAAAATTTAATTAAGAATATTTTTAATTTAGAGCCATTTTTAAATTTACGCATATTGGAATTTTTTAAGGCTAATTAAGAATTTATAACATTTCTAAAAGATTAATAGATTAAATCTAGAAGCAAGATTTTAATTTAATAAGTTGAAATATGTAAAGAATATTGTTAACACTAGAACGCCTGAAATATTGCTACCCCCTAAAACGCCGGTAGGTGTCATTTTGACACTGGTCGATATTATGCAAAAAAATTCGAAAAAATGTACAGTTTAATATTTTTTTTTTACAGATGCATGTAGAACACACAAATAATGTTAAATCTAAAAGAAAAAGAAAGAAAAAATTCACAAGATTAAGTTAAATGCTTTAAGTAAACACAAATATTATTATATTTGTAAAATACTCTTAATTTTTCGAGATATAGAGAAATATATTTCACACACAAATTATATTTTATCTATAATATAAGAACAATTTTGCTAGATGATAAGAGCATACATATGGCATACACAAATAACTATTATGTCTGTAACTTAATAATATTTTTGCAAGACAATATGAAAATATAAAGAAGTGAAATAACTACTTACATTACAGTCAATACATTTATAGGTGACATTTTTTGTGCATTTGCCGCATGTACATCTATTACAAGAAGAACATACTTTATTTGTCACATTTCCATGAAATTTTTAAACTTCGCATTTCCTACGCTTAGAAGAATTTTCAGTCCGCAATTCTTCTTCATCTCTCCCGCTCCTTTTAGTGGATTTTTCAATATATTCTGCTCGCATTTCTTCAGCTAGTGTTTCTATAAATACACGCCTTGTTATGTTTTTTCTCGTTACACGTTTGAAAACAATCCAAGCGTTTATGGCAGCAAAGTCTAAAATATTGTAGAATGTGTGAATTGTCCATCTTCTTGAACCTGCTTTGACTGAGTATTGTCTTGCCATTTGGTCAACAATATCTACGCCACATTTCGTTTCATTATAAAAAACTGACGGTTTCAGGTGTTTTCTTTGAATTGTCAGCAATTGTGATGCTTGAATGCATAGAACTATGAATTATCCCATTTTTTTCTTTTTAGAATGATAAACTGTAAGTGTTGAGCCCGATTCTTCATTCTTCAATATTTTCGTTGAATGCAACTCTTTTTTTCCTGATTTTACACAATCTGGAATTTCACGTCTGGCCCTAATTACCGTGCCAAGTAAACTCGTCCGCATTTCCTTTAGTTTCCTTGCCAACTCAAGAGAAGTAAAAAAATTGTCAACTGTGACACTTTTTCTCATATTTTTAAAAAGGTTCTATTAATTTTAAAACCACATACTCAGAAAGTCTCTGACTTTGATCTCGTTCTTCATTTTTTCCTAAGTAGAGAAATGCGTTCAAAATACACTTACTTTCTAAATCTTCAGCTATCCAAAATTTTTGCCGGTATTTATCAGGTTTTGATGCTATAAACTGAGTAAACGGACAGCGAGTCTTACTTGTAAACAATTGTTCATCAATTGTTATGTTCTGACCTGGTTTGTAACAGCTTATGCAATTTTCAATAAAACGATTCCATACTTCTGAAATCATTGCGAATTTATCATCTTTACTTCGATTACGACGAGTTGATTTGATATCAAATCGCAAAAATCTTGATATTTCACAAAATTTGTCTCTGGATACGGTTTCTTTACAAAAGTTTATAACCCATTCTATCGATCATAATGAATGAGGTTCCAAGTTACTAGCTCCTGATGCTCCACGTGCATACAAAATCGAAATGTAAGCTAAAAGTTCCTGTTTTGAAAGAGACCAAACATCATTTTCTAATACTCTTCGAGCTGCTCTGTTTGTGCATTTAATTATATGCTCTAAAATCCTTCTGTCTATAAAAGCAACCAATCACTCAAAACACTGTCATAATTCACATTTCTTTTTGCATAACTAGTTGGATCACTATTTTCTCGCAAATTATATTGTATTGCTAATCTACCGGTACACTTCCAGAACCGCATTCTTCCCAGCGCGGGCCATCGCGAGCCATAAATTCAGTCTGAGTTCGAGAATAATTAATTTTAATATCCTCATCACTTTCCGATTCAGATAATATAACAGGAATAAAATTTTCACTATCAGATTCATCATACAGTTCAGATAATTCTCTATCTTCTGTTTCATTATCTGACAATTCTCTCAGAAGCGCGGTAATTTCATCCGCAGTAAGCCCTCTTTTAAGAGACATTTTAAATTTATTCATAAAATGTAAAAAGAACGAAAGAAAATCTCACGAAATTTTACTAGTCATAACTCGGAAGCAACCGTATATGTACTATCTTTGTGAGAAATAAAACCTCAGTGGCAGATGTTGTTGCAGCTGAAAGAAATCACGTGATGACCAGGTGTTGAAAAAACATTCTGAGATCCCCCTGAACGACGACAGTGTGTGGAATTATCGCACAGAAAAACGAAATTAAAATTAGGAGAAATGAAATTATTGCGGTGTCCAATTGACACCAGTCCAGCGTTCTAGGTAAATTTGACCGTAAACCAAGTTTGAATAAATCGATTTCCAAAAAAATTTCGATGCGAGTTCTACCCACATATTTAATAAAAGCCGAGATACATAAAAAATTTCCTTTGGAATTTACATATTTTACATAGAAATTTATACGCTTCGGTATCGAAATGACACCGTCCGGCGTTCTAGTGTTAAAAAGAAATTAATATAGTATAAGTTTAAATTTAGAAGAAAAAAATTAAACTTGTAATACTATCCCCCCTCCCAAAAACCTTGTATGAAATTGATAGTTAAATAAGACTACAAGTTCAGACAATAAAAATCTAATAACTTGAAAAAATAAATTTTGGAATAAAATTGCCAAGCCTAGAAAGCTAAGAGATGGAAGAAAATTTTTTTAACGCAATGTAAAAAATAATAGCGATTAAAAAAATAGTTCAGAGCAAATTAGATAGAGTTAAAATTAGATAAGAGCATTTTCCTGAAAGAAATGCAGGGTTGTTTGGTTTAAACCAAGTTGGTTTAAACCAAGTTGGTTTAAACCGTGGTTAAAACCATGGTTTAAACCAAGTGTTTTTTTTTAAACCATGCAGGGTTTTTTTTCACTTGGTTTTTTTATTCTTTTACCCAAATGTTTTATTTTATACATTATTGAACAATGCAAAATCCAAATTGTGAACAAACTACAAGCAGAACTGTAGAAAAATGGTGAATTAATTAATTTCTAAAATGACAAACATTTTTAATCAACTCAACTTTTCTTGTAAGCTATAAATCTACATGGCAGAATAACTAATTTTTCTAAAATTAGCTGGTTAGAAAAAAAACTAACCAGTTTTCTTATCTTCTTTTATTAAAGGCTTTTTTAAATTGCTTGATTAGTTAAGATTTACTAAGGATTTCATCATTCCAGAAAATCTCAAATATGACATTCTTAACTGATTTTCTCCATTATTTCTTTTTGTTAGATATGCTATTGAATAATTAGCAATGAGCTTTTTTTTTTTTTTTTTTTTTTTTTTGCTCTGTGATCATTGATTTTAACAAGCATTTGTTTTTCTTGCATTCATACATTGGGATGGGGTTTTTTGCATTGCTTTTATTCTGTTACCAACTGGGTTGGCGCAGTTCAAACAATTAGTTTTTTAGAACAAATCTAATATAATATTTTCTCATTTTTGTAATTTAAGTGTTTCAAGTTATTGGATGAAAGTAATTTCTATTGGTAAGTCTTGCCTCAATAGTCACCATAAGACATAGTGAGTTTAGTCAAGGTCATGTTAGTATGCACATAGAATGCAAATTTCATCATTGATGAACATATCTGAAGCTCTAAAGAAAACACTTAAATTATGTAAATTTAGCAAATATAAAATAGATGAAAAATATGCAATATTTAGATTTAAAAAGTGTTTTCCTTTGAGAAACGCAGATGTACAGATAATGATATAAAATGATCTTTAAAATTTCAGTCAAGCTCTGAAAGAAAATTTTCTTGATTGGTGGGATTATCTTTTAAGAATAAAAAAGAAACTCAAGATATGAAGTCGAGTAAGAAGGCATTGAAAAATTAGGCACTAGTAAACCACCTGTTTACATTTAACTAAAACATGCAAAAGATATATTTAAATCTTCTATTGCATAACCAAACCCATTACTTAGATCAGCCCAGAAAATTGGCTGAAAGGGGGGGGGGGGGGCAAGACAGGGTTTGCTTGAGACGTAATAGAAATAAAGTCTCATAAAAATGCCTAAAAGGATGTAATTTTTAGTTTAGACATTTAAAAAATACTAAGTGTTATAATAAAGCATGTCGTCCGATGGCTGTTTAAATGCTTTGGTGAATGTCAGTATTTATAAAACTACTTTATATTTTAAGATCAATGTCTATTAAGATCAATGTCATTCAATAGTCTAAAAAGCTGTTAAATAGGTATTTTTGTTTATTTTGCTGTCATCTCTCTCTCTCTCTCTCTCTCTCTCTGTCTTTTTTTTTTAACCTAGTTTATAGAATAGTTTTAGATAAGTTTCAAATAGCAATACACTACACAATACTTGAAGTTTGTAAAGACTCTACTGCTAAATTCAAATCATTCCAAGAATTCCTCATAAAAAGCTTTATTTTTCAATAAAAGATAATTCATGTAGTCTTCTAACAAAAAAATCAGACACCACATATAACAAGTATTTCAAATTACTTACTTTGAATAACCATTTAATATTAATATATATGAAGTTTTATATATGAATCTATATCATATATTTATTTATAGTGCTAGTAATTAAAAGATTGTTCATTAAGATTTTCTAAATATCAATGTTTCATTATGTAGCACATCTTATTTATGAAATATAAGACAGCTTTATCTAAAAATGTTTAAATTTTAAATTATTTCAATTTTCTACATAACTGACTGTATATTAAATAATAATTATATTGATTTAAATTATCTTTAAATGAAATTATTACTTATAAATTCAAAAATATTTATTTTTGTTGATAAATATGCATGTATATGTAACAGAAAACATATTTAAAAAAACCCGGTTTAAACCAAAAAAACCATGGTTTTTGGTTTTTTTAAAAAACCCGTTTTTTTTTTTTTTTTTTTTTTTTAAACCGTTTTTTTACCAACCTTGAAGACAATAATATTACAATATCACTTACCATTTGTAAGTGCATAGGAGATAATACATACAATAAGAGTAAATAAATAAATTATAAATGTTACGAAGCAAGAGATAATGAATATATAATAAAAAGAATAAAAATTGTTTTTCATTGGAAGTTCGCATAATTTCAATTACCCAATAAGTCCTCAAAGGTTACAATAATTGTTCTTCTCAATTTAATTGAATACATACAGTCCTTCAAATAAAAGACCTTCAATCCAGTTTACTAAATCTTTTCAGTAGTATAGTTCTCTAGTGAACTGTATATATATATATACAGGGTAGTCATAAAAAACTTTTCCGATATATGGAGCTCTAGCGGCCAGTCCATTCAGCCGATCGAGGTGAAATTTCAGATATAGCTATTCAGAGGTATGAGCTCGAGATTCTGTGAACGGCAACAAAATGGCGCTCACGGTTACGGTTATAGTTACAGAAACTCGAAATTTTCCAATCGCAACAACAATTTTTTTTCATTGCAAAATGCTCAGCGCATGCGAAAACTTTAAAAAGCGTTGGAACGGTATGGTTATTGCAATAAACGGACGCATTATGCTCGTACAAAATCAGCTCTACGAACGGCTCCAAAAAAACACGACCAAAGCGCACGAAGAAAATTTGAATATGACAAAGACAAAATACCAATCACGGAACGTCGTTTGCCAGATAGTCAGCGTAGAAAAAGTATGAAAAGTGAGGTGGGAATGTTAGTTCTTCAATCGGAGCTCACAGATGCCAAAAAAATTACTTCGTTCGAGGTGAGTTGGTAAAACTATTATCAAAATGAGATGAATGCTGCGAAAACCTAGCGCGTTTACCATCCAAACCATCGCCAAATACGTGGCCTATGGATTTCACAAGCTCTTCGTGATTTAGTAATGATATTTGAAGAAACTGGATGCATCTGTGATAGTCCGCGATCCGGACGACCAACTGTTCTTGGGATACTGTTATGGAAGTGCATCACATAGTGACCAGAGGACGCATGCAAACTACAAAAGGTGCATCTCGTGTTTTTGATATACTGAAATCAATGGTCTTAAAGTTACTGCGCTCTGTAAACCGTATGTCTCCTTACCTGTACCAGTGCGCCCATATGTTGGAAGTGAAAGACTATCAACAACGTATAGACTTTGTTAATGAATTTCTTATCCAATATGATGGAGATAACGATCGGCCTCTTCACATATTATGAACGGACGAAGCACATTTCACCTTAACTGGTAACGTCAATGGCCTCCGCGATCCCTCGACTTCACTCCTTTGTATTTCAGGTTCTGGGGATATCTAAAATCTAGAGTGTACATGTGCAATCCACAAACTTTGCTGGATTTAAAAGATTCTATCAAACGTGAGATTGCAAACATCTCTCATGCGATGTAACGTTCGGCTATTGTCTACAGTCGCCACCATGCAATGTGCAATTGCCTGTGATGCCACCCATGTGGAAAATATGTAATCAAAAAGAAGGTTTTCTTTTCTCCGATCTGTGTTGTAATCAGAGATTAGTGTACTGACTCTGTGTCATATGAAAATTTCCTCCATGCCCCTCAATCGTGTTTTTTATGGGGGTGGGGGGATTCGCAGAACAGTTTTTTGTGAGAGCATAACGTGTCCGTTTCTTTCGATACACGCACGGTTCCAACGCTCTTTAGGGTTTTCGCATGCGCTGAAAAAAAATCGGTTTTGCCATTGGAAAATTTCGAGATTCTGTAACTATAACCGTAACCGTGAGCGCCATTTTGTTGCCGTTCACAGAATCTCGAGCTCATATCTCTGAGTAGCTATATATGAAATTTCACCTCTATCGGTTGAACGGACTGGCCGCTAGAGCTCCATATATCGGCAAAGTTTTTTTATGACCACCCTGTATATATATATATATATATATAGTTGGTGTTGGGTTTAATCTTATGTTGTATCCAACATCTTTTAATAAGTGGTGTGAACAATTTGCAATAATAAATAGCATTACTCTTCAACATTAATAATAAATAATGTAGAAAAATTCAAATAATAATAATAATAACAATAACAATAATAATAAGTAGTATAATAAAACTCAAAATTTATAGCAACAACAATAATAATCCTAGATTTCCTAATATTTCTCAATAAAAGTGTAATCCATACTATACTTCATTATAGAAATAATAATAATAATAATACAAGAGTATAATCAAAAGAAAAATATCACAGTTTGTTTATTATTGATAGGGAAAATATTCGTCGAGGATAAAAATAATTACACAGCAATTAAATAATTTTCTTATCTTCTAATAGTATAAGAGAGTACTTTTTGACTATCGAAAGTATACATAAGAAAATTAATAATAATTCGAAAATACAAATAAAATTAAACCTAACTACCTTGAAAATGGACGCTCAACCAGTATTTACTTACAATAATTCCTCTCTGATATTCTTTAACAAAATTGTAAAGTTTGGTTATAGGTTTACATATCTCAAATGTAGAATAATATTTTGTCTACGCATAGCTGATAAATTGAGAAATGAAAATAAAGATAATTTGCTTTTAAAAAACTTTTAATCTCTGTGGTTTTCAACAATCACTGAAAATTACATATCAAGTTATATGTTTGTTTAAAAATCATAAAATTTTATAACTGTTATCATATAACTATCTATTGCAATGAATATCATAATACTAATGTAAAATAAATGAGTAAATATAGTTAGAATCAAATACACTTAATTTTAATTTTTCAACATCAATTTGAAAGTTTCTACAATCAAAGTGCACACCTTATGCCTGCATAAAGCGCCCAATCTAACCCCAAAAACAAGTAATATCCTTGTTGTGCAATAAGAACATACCTGCTAATGTTGAAAACTATGGTGATAAAATATTTAAAGAATAAGAATTAAAAATTAATCTACTATCTTGACTTTAGTCTGATTTAGTGATTGTGATTGTATTTGAGGTTTTGTTTGTTTGTTTTTTGGCTTAATCCTGAAACAATTTAAAATCTTCTAGTGAAAAATAGGGTCTTAATTTAAAAACATGCACAATAACTGAATTCTGTCCTGTCTCATACTTAAATTTATCTATTTCATAAGTTACATCAGAAAATTTATTTATAATTTTGTATGGTCCAGAGAAAATAGCTTCTAATTTTCTAGTATTGGGATATTTAAACTCTCATAAAATACAGAGTCTTGTACCTTTATTGGGGATTCGACAAAATTTCGATCATAGAGTCTTTTGCTTTTAAGGTGAAATTCACGAGTTCGCGCTTTTGCAATTTTGAGGGCTTAGTCTATTGGAAATCTGTTTACATTCTGGTTTCCTCACACAAAATCATTACCCCCCCCCCCTTTTTTAAAAATCTGAATCAAAGTTATGGTGAAATTTGTAACTATATTTTGCAGTAAACTTTAACCAGGAATTTTATCTAATAAAAATAAAAATTGTAAATATCATAGTTATACTTTTAAATTTGAATCAACTTTTTAATTCTATTATTTTATACATCATAAACTTCAAAATTTTTAATGATAGGTAATTTCTTAATTAAAATCACAAAATTTACTGAAAAATTTAATTATATTTTATCTTTCAAAACTCTAGCAGCAACTTTGTATAGTTCCATTTTTCTTATTGAATTATATAAATTATAAAAATCCGGGAGCTAAGCTCACTGCCAAAAGAAATTCTATCAAATAAAAGAAAAAATATAAATATTAACTTAGTTTTCTAGCAGAAATATCTAGTAGTAGGAATATTGTGACAAAAATACTGCATTCTGAGAATACTCTTTATAATTAACAAAAATAAATAAGTTAAAAAAATGTACTTTTCTGAAATAAACCTGAATTCTAAGACTCTTTTATATGTCATTATTATTACAAACTTACTTTTAATAGTCCCTAAAAATATCATAATAGTCTTTAATAAGCAACAGTAAGTATGAGAAGTTTATCATACTCCCCAATTAAATTTTTATGAACAAACATGTTTTCTCTCCAACAAGTAATAATAAAAATAATAATAATACTCAGAAATAAATAAATAAATAATACTCACAGAAAAATAAACAAATAAATAAATAAACCTCACAAACAGAGAATAAATAGTCAACACAAATACATAAAAAGGATACAAAAAAATAATAATTAAATACTTCTGAAAAGAACTCAATGTTAAGAAGAAATTCTCAAGCTTATCCTGGTGGGGATAAATACCCCTAAAAATATCCAAATAATCATCAATTTGCAGCCTCGTAAAGTTTTTTTTCCTTTTCATTATCCCCAGGAATAACTTTTTCTCGACGGCAAAAGGGTGGATCTTAGATATCATGGAACTCACAAGCAGCCTCGTTTCCACAATTTACGGTCTTGAAGCAAGCACAGACCTGAAGCATCCCAGAAAGAATTCCTCTTTCACTCCAGTTAACCAAAGAATTACGGCAACTCCAACATTCTCGGCGTCCAGCATTCTCAACAACGGCGGTCAAACTTTTCGTCGTTCCACAGGTCATCAGTTCGTTCCACAGCAGATTCCACTAAGAGTTCTATAGTAGATTCCTTTCAAAATCCAAAAATCGGCACTAGAATATTAATAGCTCCGGTCACTTGATAGATCCTGTCGACTTAATTTAATTATTGTAACATTTTAAGATAGGAGCCAGTAAAATCTTTGCAAGTTTCCCCATATTACGTCAGAGGATTCGTGGCGAGATAAAAATTAAGTAAAATAATAACACACAAGCTTCACTAAATTATGCAGTTTCTGTTTCAAAATAGTTTATTAAAGTCATTCAGATACAGCGGGAAATGCTCTCTTCGTAATAACATTTCATCATAAAACCATTATTTCCGAAAGTCGTCTAAAATTGAATCATCGAAAGAAAAAAAGAAAGAATATCCCATCATCTCTCGGCTTCCTCACTTAAGTACAAAACTAACAGCTTCCAGAACATTCTATAATCTGTTACCATGATTTTCCCATGTAAGCAGAATTTCATGTCCAGCGTCGAGATTAAACATATCATTCTCGAATCTTTTTCGGTTGATAATTTTTATTTTAAAAGATTATTATTTAAATAATTTATAATCGAAATCAAAATTCGAATATTCTACAGACGATAATCAATTATAGACGATTAATTTAAAATAAAAAAATTAAATGAAATTATTGATACGCAATAACTATCAAACGCGAAGAAAAAAGAAAAATAAACAAAAAGAATGATATTTTTGAAAAGTATGGCTTTGGAATAAATTTAATAAGTCTCTCTTAAAAAAGAAGGTTGATAAAAACAGGGAAAAATGAGTTCTATTTCGCATACTAAGAAATAAAATTTAATTAAGAATATTTTTAATTTAGAGCCATTTTTAGGTGCGTTCGTAATTATGTAAATACGTAGCACCTGTAGTTGTCGTTCAGTTCGTCCGTCTGTTCGTACGCATATAGCAACGCAAAAACAACGTTTGAAATTTAAAATTTATAATTATTACATAAATTTGTCGGGTCATTTCGAATTTTATGAAAATCTGATGCATAGATCAATTACAGGGACAATGAAAAGTATTCCGTTACATTACGATCAATAGGAAAAAATAGTTTCAAGTATATTTTAATGACCTTAAACACTTTCGAATATAATAAAATTGACATGAATCTATGAAGTATATATACATTCTGTACAATCTGTGATGCAAACAATATTTATTATTAAATTACAGGCCCACACAAAAGTATTCCATTATATAATGCTATACGGAGAACATTGTTTGGGGTGTGTTTTAATTACATTAAACTATTTCGCATTTTATGAATATGATATGCGTTGCTGAGGTGTAAATAAAAGTTACTTCCTGTATATTTACAGGAACACAAAAAAGATTTCGGCCACTATACTATATTCGAAGTACTGTCTACTATAACAGCAAGATCTGATTTTTTTAAAGACTTCGTTATTGTACAAACGCACCTCATTTGCTACGCTTCACGTGCAATTTACAACTGATTACATTTATGCATATTGGAATAAATGTTTTTAAAGGCGAATTAAGAATTTATATCGTTTCTATAAAGATTAATAGATTAGATCTACTAGCAGGATTTTAATTTAATAAGTTGAAATAAGTAAGGAATATTGTTAAACGGAAATTAATATAGTATAAGGTTAATTTTGGAGAGAAAAAAAAATTAAATTTCCAATTTACATAACCAAATTTCCATCATTCTTTGCATCGACAGTGGTATGCTGAATGCACCCGTGGCTATAAATTAAACTATTCTGTTGCTAATAACGCTGTTTTATCTACTTATATTGTTTTCTGCTAAATATAATCTTAATTGTCGAAGTAAAATTTTGCACACATTAAGTATGAGCAGTTAATCTCATTATACAGGTGGAATTTCAGATTTTTAATCAAATTACTCACCAATATGCTGTTATTCTCAATTAAACGGTAATAGTTTTTGAATTATCGTAAGCTGCTATTTAATGTTTATTATTACATACTGTTTGCTGGAAGAAATCAAAAGTATTTAAAATCTGTTGTGAATATTAACTTTCTATCCGCCTAATTACTTCTAAATAAAAAGACTAATATTCGTAAACTTTTCGTATGCTCTTCATATTCTAAAGTTACTAATAACAAATACCTCGAGATATAGTCATAATAGAATGATATGTTTCCATGTTTTATTTACTTATTTATTTTTATAAGAAAGACTGAGGAAGAACTTATTCAGTATACTTATTATATCAAAACTTTATTTCTTTGTTGATTTTGGGGTGCGTAAACACATTACCCTTATAAAAAAAAAAACTAATATTAAAAGAAAATAATACTTTCTGGCGAATTATGTTTTTGAATATGTTCACTAAAAACAATAAAATTTGTGTGTTTTGTTTTTTATGATTTTATGGAATATGTCCCTTTAGGAACATGCTACTCAAAGAAAAGTGACAGCTAAGACAGAGATAAAAGTTAAATAAAATACATTAACCCTTTGGGGACCATAGCTGTACATATGCTTTTTTAAAAAGTCATTCAGATATTGCTTTTTGCGCCAGTAAAAAAGAAAAATAACGCAATGTGAGCTTAAAAATCCGGCATTCAAAAATCCGGCATTAAAATCCTCCTCAAATGCCCCTCTCCCTTTTTTTTCCAACTTATAAGAGAAAAAAAAATAGTATTGGTCTGCAAATTAATAAATTGAAGATATAATGCAATGGATCAAAGATAGATAAATCGTAGACACGGTGCTAAAGAGACATAATGTTGGTTAGCAGCTCAGAGGAACAAAGAGCTGTCAGAAAAAAATGTGTTACTGGAAAAATACATGGAAAATAAATATTAGTTTTAGTGAAACAGGACTATGTTTTCGAAATCGATATTCTTCACTTGCATAAAATATAAGAAATACTTGTTTAAGAACGACCAAATATTTTGAGGCAAATAAAATTGACATAGGTATTTCGTAAATTATATAGAAAAAAATTCATCCCTCGTTATTATTTTATTTATTTATTTATTTTGCAACATAAAAAATACCAATTAAAGTAAGATTTTTAAACATTTAATTTTCTCATCGAAATATCATTTGGATGTGAATTAAATCAGGAATAAAGGCACTATTAGAACTTTTGAAAAGCTTATGCCATTCTTACAAAAACCCGGCTTAGTCTCAATCCCAAAGATACCAAATTTTCCGGTTATACTGTATTAGTTTTCTTTAGTTTCAACATTTTTATAATTATTTAAGTAAAAGTAACTTTTACAAAGTGCTTTAAATCGAATAAGATTTGTGTAAAAATTACCGGTTCCGAATACTTAAAAGACTGTCAAAAATATATAAGGAATATAAAGTAAAAGTAAACTGAATAAAACAATGTATATGTATAATTAAAACTAGTAAATGAGAAGAAAATACAATGAATAAAAACAAAGAAAACATTTACAATTAAAATTGGTACGATCTACAAATTAATGATAGGTCAGTAATATACACTTAATTGAGACTCATGTTTGACGCAGGATTGTGATTCATTAAGTTATCCAGTTTATGCTGCGGTTGCAGTCGTATCAACATATAAGAGGGAGGGGCGCCACGCTTGGGGTATGTTGTTCCAGGTGGCTTAGTTGGAATAGCATTGATGTAGCATTGAAGATCCACGTTCGAACTCAAGCCTCGATACGTTTTCAATCTTTTAAGTATTATTTTAAAGTTTTATTGTTAAGGTTTTAAATATTGTTAGCGATGCAAATAAAAATTTACTCATTTAATTTACACACTTTTTAAGTTAATAAAATTGAAATGCTATATATATATATGAGAAAAATTCAAAATAAATATTCAAAATATTATTGAATCGAAACATAGTAGCGATATTATATAATGGTTATATCAGCACTATCTATATTATAAAGGCTAAACGAATCTGTGCATAACGCATATGCCATTTTTGGGAATCGCAACATTTTGAAATTTTAAATGAAATTTCGGTTTACAACTTTTGCTACTGCAAATTTTTAAACTTCTAAACAACCCACATTTTCTATTTTTACACCATCGTACGGGGGGGGGGGGGTGCTTTTAAGTACAAGTTGTGTAAAAACTGTATCTTAATTTATTTTTGCAATATTAATTTATTGTAGTTTTTAAAACCGTTTTACTAATTATGGCAACAGCAGTACTCTATTTCTATTAAAAGCACAGGGAAAAAAAACGAAAAAAAAAGCAGATTACTGTACCTTCATGTTGTCCTTTTTTTTATTAAAGGGAAAAGAAGTTAAGTACGTGCAGTGTCAAAAATATCATCTGCTATAAAATCCCGGTGAATTTTGGTTTCATTTATAAAATTTCATTTATAAAATATATACATATAAATATTTTAGTGTCTGTTTCAGTTAATAACATCGATATTTCAAGAGAAAATTAAAGTGATTTCAAAATGATCAAATTAAAATACAGAATTTTTAAAAAAGGTGAATACAGATATGAAAGGTGCACATTTAAATTGTGATACGGTGAAAATAGTGTCGGATTTAGATTTCAGGGGCAAAAAATTCTATGATTGAGTCAAAGCAAAATAAATTCTGCTTTTTTTCATTTCGGAATATTGGCATAAGAGCTTTAATTGATAACTTTACCATAATAAGAGAGCTTTATTTTTTACTGCTTACATGTACGATTACAGTTTAATTTTAACAATTTCTACAACTGAGTTTCATAGAAATAGTATTTAATTATCTTTACGTTAATTATAATTTATTTAAGAAAGAGTTAGACTAACCAATATAAGGTGCATTTTTTATTGTAACTAATTTTGTAGGTTTATTATAAATAAATGAAACAGTTCCTTTTTAATTTTTTTCTTTTGTTGAAATTCGATTGGTTCCACCTTGTTTATTTTAAAATTAAAACTTTTTTATAGTTCTTAAGAAAAACATTCTACCAGACACTTAGGTACATTATCCAAACGTTTATAAATAGACCGAGAGGCGCAGCACAGATTATCAATTTATATCGAGTTCACGGATGAAAATATCGAATTAATTAAATCTGGTATCATATATTGAAACGCAATCGGTCTGCCAAGATATCTTAGAAAATCCCTAAAAACCAGATTTTGCCGGTTGACTCATAGATTTACCTCTATGTTTTCCTGCTCCCAATGCTACATGTTTTAGTACTTTTGGGTGCAGTAAAACACAATGGTAAACCTATGAGTCAAGTTTTAAAATCGGGTTTTTACGTGTTTTCCCCCAAAATATGACTGGGCAAATCGATTGCGTTTTAGTATGCGAATTCCATCAGAGGTGACTGCCTATTCTGCCGCCTCCTTGTCTAAAATATTTCATTGGTTTCATTTAACAAATAGTTTGCCTTAAACTGTAAAACAGATAATATTTGATTGGGTTTTAATTTGCTAAAATCTACAAAATACACAAAATAGAAAAAAGTTAAAATCGGATAAAAACTTTTATTGAAATTTATAGATTTTTAGACTCTTTGAAATGTAGGAAGTAAGAAATAATTTGAAAAAAAGAGAGTTTTCTAGAGAAAACTGTGGCATTGTTGAACAAATGTACAAACGGATAAAAAAATTAGAACTGTATAAGTTTGTAATATAAGATTTGTGTTAAAAAAATATAACAACAAGAAAGATGTCTGAAAAATATCCAATAAAACTAATTTCGCCGACATTGTCTTAAAGCACACAATACTCTGTAAAAAAAAGGGTCGATCTACTGAAAAAATTTTAATTATCCTTGTAATTACAAAAAAAAATTCCGTAATCTTACTCGGTTACAAGGAATCTGTAAGAATTACTAGAAAAAAGCTAGCAACGAATGTAGTTAATAGTTTTACATTTTAAATAGCTATTACTAAAACTCACTTGCTGTGGCCGTAATAGCCTAGTGGTCTTAGCACCGAACTCCAGGCTGCAAGTGCCTGGGTTCGATGCTGGCCGCCACCAAATATGCACCGAATGTATGCAATGTAAGTACTTATTAAATAAAGGGGTTATGAAAATCCTGCCGTAGCAGTTGCCATGGGTAATGATCTCTGAACTTTCCCTCCACTTTAGAAACATGTCAAAATAGAGCAGGTAGCAATGTTTGGTGCTGCCATCTATTGCGCCTTTGCCGAAAATCTTCCGTTTCAGAAGTCTGTCTTTTTACCCACGGGATGCAGCTCGAAGGAAGCTCCTGCTCTTCGGACTCACGTAATGGTTACTAAAAATAATTTTGGAGCTATTACTAAAATTTGCTTGCTGGCTCATACTAAAAAGTTTTAAGTTAGTTATACTAAAAATTCTTTTGTTCAGTTTACAAAAGAAATGTTTGTTTCACTTGCAAAAAAATTTTTGTAATGGTTACTAAAAAATTCTGTGGAATACAAATTTACTAAGAAATTTTTAGTAACCTCTTGAATTTTTTTTACAGTGTACCCCGATTAATAAGAGCTGCTGAAATATTGTTTGGAAAATGTCTTGAAAACGCCACCACCCCCTTAATATTAGACTTATGGGCTGACACAACTGATATCTGTTCTAGGGAGATTTTTTTTCTGCATTCTTACAGTTTCTTGAGTTTGAATACCAATGAATTTTAACAGTTTTCGCCGGCTTATTTTTTTATATTAAAAAAGTATATATATATATATATATGTATATGTATATATATATATATATATATATATATATATATATATATATATATATATATATATATATATATATATATATATATATATATATATATATATACATATATATATATATATATATATAGTCGAAAAATATTAAAGTCTTAAGTAAACTTAAGTTACACATTATTCTTAAAGTGCTATATATATATATATATATATATATATATATATATATATATATATGTACAGTTAGTAAGATTTTTCTGGTAAATTTGTATTCAAAGAACTTTTCATGTAACGGTATCAGAAAATCTATGGTAACTATCCTCGGCTACATGAAATTTTGCTGTTATCGCTATATGAAAAGCTCTTGGAATACAAATCTACTAGAAAAATCTTGGAAACCTTACAGATATTTTTTACAGTGTATGTCTGCACTCTAAAAATATCTGTAAAAAAAAATATGTACATAGTTACTAAGATTTTCCTAGTAGATTTGTATTCTAAGAACTTTGCATGTAACGGTAACAGCAAAACTCATGTAATCTTCTTCGGTTACACGAAATTGTGATGTTATTGTTACATGAAAAGTTCTTGGAATACATATCTACTAGAAAAATTTTAGTAACTTTAAAGTTTTTCTTCACATTATGGTATAAAGGAAGAGGTGAAAATGCATAAAATCATGTCATAAACAAGCCAGAATAACATGGGATCGTAAGTACAAATTGTAAGTCCCTCATCGAATTATACAGTGATAAAGGGAAATGCAATCTTTATTAACATGATGGCTAGATTTCACCTTGAAATGATATAAGGAAATAACCACGATTTTTCTTCAGTAGACTATCAGGCTTTAAGTCTTTAGAGGCTTGGAGATCTCTAACTGCCAAGTCTCCTTGACATTTATTCATAGCAATTAAAATTCAATAAAATATAAAACAAAATTAGAGTAATTTTCACTTCAATTTGAGGAATATCAAAGTAAATAGACGACTTTGCTTTTATGCACAACAGATCCCGCTAACAGTGTGCGAAAGTTTGGGTTGCCTTGCGACCTGTTAAAATTTTTCTTTAGCAAACTTTAAGCATAGACCTAATTTAAATTGAGAAATCATCAATTCGTGAAATTTAGAAGAATGGAAAACAATATGGCTGTATTAAAGAAATAAAAGTGATCATTACAATAGCATAGTATTCTCTATCACCAATAATATTCCATCGTTTTCTAAATGATTCATTAAAAACTCGGCCAATAAAAATTTTTCGAAACTAGAAATTTTCTTAATAATCAATAACATAATGTTTATTAATCAGCAAGACGTAAATTGATTAAATGATGTGTTTTTTTTTTTTTTTTTTTTTTTTTTTAATCATATATAAGTATTTAAGACAAAGTATACTTATCAATTTTATATCAAAGTTATACTAATGGGTAAATTTATTGGTTATGATTTAATTTATTTTCAATAGTTTTACAGAATAAATAAAATGTATGTGTTACTTTTTTTACGAATTTTTCTGGTTATTCCTAATTTTTTTAGACATACAGTAATAAAGCAGATAACGTATTTTAAAATAAAGTCTTTTGAAAATTCCCTCTATAAATAGCACACTTTAAAATTTGAAAAATTGAACGATTCGACCATTAAAAAAATTCCACCTCAACTTAATTACTTTCACTTTCATAAACTAATTAAAGATTTTTCTAACTCGAACTTGCCAAAATTAGTTAATGGAAACTATGACACTTTTCTATTTGATTTTAAGGAAAATTTCTGCTCGAAAGACTATTTAAAATTAAGGAATATATATATTAATTTTTAATCGATACGTTTGCTTAAACGATATTTATACTTAAAAATATTTTTATTATTAACTTTTCATGCATTGAAAAACAAGTATTACAGTAAAAGAAGCAAGGCAATATATTAATTTTGTGTTCTTTATTTTTTATATAGTTTTAACTTTTAAATAATTACTAATCTTGTAATAATTAAGCGATAGTTAACCTGTTTTAACTGGAATACATTAAATATCATTAAATTAAATATTATTATCAAAATTTATGTATTGAATAATACTATCAAAATTTATACAGAAAATATTATCTGATACGTAACGTTAACATAAATCGTTGGCAGCAGAAAAGCTGCACATTAATAGAATCTGTAGATTTTAAATAAAATAATTCTCAAATATAAGGCAATTAAAAGAAATTAAAACTCTTTCGTTTGGTCTTCTTTTCGTTTCTTGCTGGAAGAATCTATTTTAACCCTTTCGGGTCTGGGGCTCTACTAATAGTACATGTCTTTTAAATGAGTATTATTTTGTTTTAAGAAATACTTTTGTTACTAATTGCATGTAGTAATGTTAGTATATGTCTAAGCATTTACTATATGACTTCATTTATGTTTACGCATTTAGTAATAATAATAATTATTATTATTTGCTTTGTTCTCTTTGCCCGTTTGCGATTCTTTTATTTTAAAAATATATTTCACTCTTTAAATTTAAAATAAAAGTTACTTTCCTGGAAGAATCCTGTATAACAAAGCATAAAAATATTAGAAAATTGCCATATAAGTTAAATCTGATTGTAATACAATGTTTTCCAAACATCTCGAAAAATTCTTCCTTAGCGCATTGTCATATGAATATTACTTGAGTAGTACGCGAAACAACATTCGTCATCTTCCAGCCAATGAAATATTCATTGAACACTAATTAATCTATTTGGATAGCTAGTATTAATGTTATTAACGTAAAAGTAATTTTTTCTAAAAACTGAAAAAGAATTCGGACCCGAAAGGGTTAATATTTTTTGTTGCTGTTAAGAAGATTAAGCATCTCTAGATGATGCAAAAAGTATAAAGCTCTTTAATTTACCTATATTAAAAGTCGTAAAAATTTAATCAAAACCGCAGAGAAAATATTTGGTAAAACAAAAATTCGATAAAAACCACACCAGCTATCGCCATTTACAGTATAGGTAATATTTATATTTAAACACATTAAATAACGGAAATAATAAAAAAAATTAGCGAAAAAAAAATGAAAATCTGGATAAAAAGAAAAAAAAAGCGTTGCACAAGGAGATGTGGTGGAAGGCGTTGGGATTCCATTAGAAAGGTGTAAAATGTCAAAACATCATTAAGAGCCCACACTAGTCTGCCAAAAAACCCGGGCGATAATGTTAAGTATATGGGCGCGTTATTTTCAAATATCTTGCTCAAATTTTAATATTTTTACATGATGTTTTTTGCATAGGATAGCTGAAGACGATCTACAATCCGGGCTAATTTTTATTTTTTTCGATTTTGATTTCAGATTTTTCATTAAAAATTACTATAAATTTCGGAATTTAACCAAAATGGAAAAAATTAAAACTAGCCTGGTTTAGATCGACCTCAGCTATTCAATGAAAAAAAATCATGTAAAGATATTAAAATTTGAGCGAGATATTTGAAAATAACACCCCCATAGACTTAAAATTACAATCCGGGTCTTTTTGAGTGACTTGAGTGGCATCTCAAGAGAAGTCTAGCATCACATTAGGAGATGTGTCAGGAGGCAGTAAGATGCACAAAAAATGAGATAAAATGAAAAGAATTTCTTTTCAGATTTCTTCCGTAAGCCAAAAAAGAAGCCAAAGAAAAGTCTTCGTGCAGTAAGAGTGGTAGGATTAATTATATGAATGTTTGACATGGATATTTCTATACAAAAACAAAATTTATTCATCGTCGTTGCAGTCGGCTCTCGTTAATTTGAACTCGTCGGGACCACAAGAAATGTTCGAATTATCCAAAGTTCGAATTATGGAAGATATGAAATGAAAACATGCTTAATATGGTGCTATTACAAAGGAATTAATGTTATAGGTGGGTTTTTTTTATTTATTTCGTCTGTTATCATCACAATATGGCTTAATATCAAATTAGAATGTATGAATACATAAACTAGTTAAAAGATTAGAAACAAGTACAATGGAATAAAAATTTAAAAGCGTCACTGATGGATAGACGGGACACTAAGAAAGGGGATATCAAATGCATTGAATTATATGTATACTCGTTCCGAACAATTTTCACAAAAATCAAAGAAAGAAAGTTATTCAAATGATCTGAAATCCATGAGAAAGAAAAGAAAAATGAAGAATCGGAATTCTAGTTATTTCGAATTAAACGAAGTCAAGAGAAAATGAGTTCGAATTAATCACAATTTTTAACGTTATCCTACCATTGAAAATTTCGGAACTTTATGTTTAGTTCGAATTAAGCGAAGATTCGAATTATCCGATTTCGAATTAACGAGAGTCGACTGTAGTTTATTAGTAGCAAGTTGCCGAGCTGACACCTCGGCTCGAATAGATTAATGGTTAAATTAACAACACGGCACCCTGTGGACCAGGGTTCGAGACCCGATCCCGTCTATATTTCACTGCAAGCTGAATTTATTGTATTAATTGTGTTTAATATCTGTCTTAATATAGGGAAGGAACATTCAATACAGTTATTATACAAAAGGACTATTTTGAAGATCGTGGGCTAGATCTTTCAAACATGTATAAGTATATTTGTATAACTTTTAACATTTTGTACAGTAACAAATGTATACAAAAGGAATTAAAATTTTGGCGCTTTAGTTAGCATTCATAAAATTGTATTATTTTAAAAATGTTTCTTATTACCGTCTTACTTGTGTAATTTTAGTGAAAGAATGATATATAAATATATTCTTTTAGATTATTTTAATTAGATACAATTTTTATGAATATTGAATAAATAACTTATATCATCAAATTATGCATTTGATATCATATTTGAAGCTACAAGACTATACATCTTCCGGTGACTCTTAAAAAATATATATTGGGCACTTTTATAAAGATTAATAATCATACTATATTTTACAAACATTTAGTGAATGCATATTAATATTTAAGTTTAAAACTTTCATAAATTTTGACAGGTTTATTTTCTCCTTAATACAATTAGTCATTCGCTTTTTTAAATTATTTATTAATAATAACAAGTTTCTGTTGAAACAGTAGAAAATTTAGAAAAATTAAATATTGTAAACTAGATTTTAGCATCATAATTTTACAAAATATGTGCGCATGATAATGAAATATGCATTTTCATTTAACTAATATAAATTTATTTTACGACAATTATTTTTTAAAATGTACGTTCATTAATATGCACGATTTAATTAATTAAACAAAAGTATAAAAATGTTACAAAACGAACGATGAGGTAAAAGGAATTACACTGATGATAAATTGAAGTCTTGAAATATTTTCCCAATTTAATAAGTTAATAGAAAGCTTCAATTAATTTTCAGCTATTTTACTTTCCCATCACACGTAATATAGAGGGTAAATCTTGCAATCGTTTTGAAAATCGGAAAAAAAATTGACGGATTTACACGTTTTAGACACTAGAGATTCCGAAGAACATAGTTTTAGAAGAAATAAATTGTCTTTTTACTGTCTGTGTGTCTGTAAACGCTGTCTCTTGAAAAAAAATGAGATAGAAACTTGAAATTTGTTGTTTACTTAGCATGTAATAATGGAAAGAAGCCTATTAAATATCAGTAACCTGGATTATCCGGAATAATTTTTTTCGGACTCTCTAAATATTTGCTATGATGAAAGATATTTTATTTTATTTATTATTATTATTATTATTATTATTATTTTAAGGAGTGGCTTTAAAAGTCATTAAATAACATAAATTTTGCATAAAAAATTAAGTCAATTGGATAATTAGTTGCCGAGAAAATATACTAAAATATTTTAAATTGAAGTAATGCTTTTTGAATTTTACTTTTTATGATATAAATATGAATTCTGGGTACTTACGTATTAACGCCACCGCAGCAACAGATTTGGTGATTTTAAAGATTTCAGTGGGAAATGGACCGATATAGAGTTTGACATAGATTCAAAATAAAATTGCATCTTGTTGTGTTTTTGGCAAATCCCAAATACGCATTTTCGTAGCACTAAAAAATGGCGTCAAAAATTAGCAAATAACAAGGTAACAAGAAATTCAAAAGGTAACTGCATACGCGTACGAACAACAAGATTGCTTATTATTGGAGCACTAGCGCAACCTCTGTTATTGTGGTGTTAATACATAAATATCGAATTCTGTAAACATTTACATTTTACTTTAATAAAATGCACCTTTCAAGTTCAGTCGATACCCCCCTCCCCTCTCCCAAGAAAAAAAAAAAGAAAGAAAGATAACATTTTAAGATTTTGATCGTTAAATTGTTTCGGATAAAAATCATACTTTTCATCTTTATATTTTAATTAAAGAAATAAACTTAGATAGTCACTTGTATTATAAATTAATCGAGACTGTGTAACATTAATATAATAATCACATCTAAGTCTTATAATAATAAGGTAAGTAAATAGAGCTTACCTTCTTTTTCAGGACCATTCAAGGCTTTTTATCTTGCTTATATTTCATTAAATATCCATGGGTAATTCCTGAAAGATTTGTTTGTTTGTTTCTTTGTATTTATTTCGGCCAATTATCTACACTATGGGATATAGGCCCTATGGAGGGGATGCCATTCGTCAGGGTCTTTGTAAGGCAACCTAACCCGTTCTTACGCAAGGTCCAAAGAAAACCACGGAAAACTCCGAACGGTTAGGCCGACGGTCGCCATTGGGTTCAAACCCAGCACCTACCGTCTACCAGTTTGGAGGTCAGAACCTCGCGGAGACTGGTGTGGCCAATTCCTGAAAGAACTTGAAAACCTTTATTAATATGTATGTTGACTGTGAAATTATTGCAGAATATTTTAAATTACATAAAAGTCTAATACAAAAAATAGAAACCGGGAGCATAGATTTTAGCTCTTTACTAATTTAAACAACAGAAAGAAAGTGAGTTAATATAAAAAAAACCTTCATTAGGCAAACAATAAAAGACATAAAATAAATTTAAACATTCTGATCATAAATTAATGTTCTTATTTTCTTGTTCAATTCAATAATTTTATAAAAATAGTTCTATGACTAATTTTGAAGCTTCATAATAGAAATATTTATTAATTTTTTGTTTCTGGATGAATTAGAAGATATAACGTATTGCTTGTTTCAAAGCTTAATTATATAACAGTTCACTAAATAGATTTATGATGAGTAAATTAAATAATGTAAAGATATTCATAGTTGAAAGATTGAAAGCCATCATGACAAATAATTAAGTTGATTTACGATGAGTGTATTCTGAAATAGATCAAGTTGATTTATGAGAAATGTTTTCTGAAAAGTTTAATGTTACTAACAACTTGTACATTCAAAGAATTACAAAATTAAGCAACTTAAATGTTTACACCATAATTTTACATCGTATTTTGATTCCAGAGTAAATTGTAACACTGGATGCAAATTAAGAAGTTATATAGCTAACAACTTTTTGAATTAAAAATTATACAAATTTTAAACCTACTCATGTCAATATTTTTCCACTCATACTTCTTAGTATATTTAATCTTCATTCTGATTTGATTTTCTGTCATTTTAGTATTAATCATTAGTTTCTATTATCAAAATGAAGTGCTATACCATTTTACATGCATGCGCGTAACCAAGGGAGCCCAGCTCACGCAGACACATGAAGGATTTTAACCGATGTAAAATAATCAGCATTCATAAAAAAATAATAATTGAAAACAATGTAAGAAAAAGCAATTAACTATTTTTATATT
The DNA here is from genome assembly GCA_964019185.1 of Maratus speculifer. NCBI lineage: Eukaryota > Metazoa > Arthropoda > Arachnida > Araneae > Salticidae > Maratus > Maratus speculifer. Next base: position 269,204,422 of record OZ025289.1, on the reverse strand, counting down.
TCATATATCCTGTTCATATATCTTTTTCATATATCATCTATGTGGAACGCAACAACAATTTCTGAAGCATCATGATGCAACAACTGATAATTAATATTTTCACATTACATTTGTACTCATTTATCAATATTTTATAAAAATGCTGTATTTTAGATGTTCGGTAAGCAGGCGCCAGACACTACAGGCGAGCTGTTAATCTAACATTTGCGAGGCGCCATTGCATTATATGTTCACAATGACAATAGACTTCCCTCCCACTGAGGATATTTGAGAAGAACAAAAACATTGCTTCTAGATAGAGAAGCTATGCTTAATAATATTTATTTTTAAAATAATAATAATAAAAAAAATTAAGCCTGCCAATCACATTATAGGGTTTTCCGAGAAGAGAAAAATCTCTTTTATTCAGTTTTCATTCTCTTGGCTTGTATCATTCCGAAATGGGCCAATTTTTTTTTTTTTTTTTTTAATTTGTAAATAAACTTCGCATTTTATGACGTGTATTAAAAAAAATATGGAACGGCCAGAAAATAAAAAACGAGCTTTAGAAAAATCTGCAAAAAAATGCAAGACAATTCAGGATATTTTTAAAGAAAAAGTAACTGTCCAATATGATGTCAAATCTCCAGAAGCCACAGTAACCAAAGAAAATAAGAATAATTTATTATATTCTCTTAAAGCGGTCTGAAATCCGTGCTTAACAAACGCAAAACTTTCTGACATATTTTATGACTTTTGTGTGTGTGTGTGAGTGTAAAAGACAAAATTAAGGCCCAAGATTCGTTTTCAATAGACTTGTCTTTTGAAGTGATTTGGAATCGAACTGCATATTCCATTTTTTGATAAATAAAAAGTTATCGAGTTTAACTTACTTTTGTACTTAAACTTTTGTATTTACTTTGTTTACTTATAACTGAAACCATCAATGGTACGCCTAATCCGACGTGGTACCTGGTTACGAAACACCAGCAGTAATATCTTTATTGTGGCACTGAGATCTGAGTTCATAATAGAGTTTTATCATAAAATGTGACTAAATACTTTAACTTTTTATTTATTGTGACATTTATTGTTATGTTCGTAATTATGCAGCTGGTTTATGCATACACATATGTATGTGTATTTCGCCGGATGAGATTTATCATCCGACTTTTCATCTACAAGACTTTGATTAATACAATATTTTAGATCTCATACAGCTTTCTTTTGCGCCTATAGAAGATTCCAGCATAATAAAAATCCTTTTTTAATTTTTACTAGACGTTAGGATGCCTAAAAGTTTCACACTTGTGTCCACACACAGTCTCTGTCTTATATCACTGCTGTAAGAAAATGTATATATCTTTTTTTTTTACCATTAGATTTAGTTTTGAACCTTTTCTAAAACCCCTCACAAAAACAAAAATGCGTTTGGGCCCTTTAAAAAAAAAATACCACACAATTATACTTTCTAAGCTAAAAAACATGTTTAAAACGGAAAATCAAGCAGTCTCATGAGATTCCGTTTTCAAAGGTTTTATTACTTAAGATATTGTTTGTACCCAATAGGTCCGGGGTCCGGTTTAAAAAATCTGGGCACCCCCCCCCCCTTTAAACGGCTAGTTACGCCTATGTATTCAGCATTTCGTGTCACTGAAAACTCAACGCTCCAGATCTCCAGAAGCCACAGTAACCAAAGAAAATAAGAATAATTTATTATATTCTCTTAAAGCGGTCTGAAATCCGTGCTTAACAAACGCAAAACTTTCTGACATATTTTATGACTTTTTTGTGTGTGTGTGAGTGTAAAAGACAAAATTAAGGCCCAAGATTCGTTTTCAATAGACTTGTCTTTTGAAGTGATTTGGAATCGAACTGCATATTCCATTTTTTGATAAATAAAAAGTTATCGAGTTTAACTTACTTTTGTACTTAAACTTTTGTATTTACTTTATTTACTTATAACTGAAACCATCAATGGTACGCCTAATCCGACGTGGTACCTGGTTACGAAACACCAGCAGTAATATCTTTATTGTGGCACTGAGATCTGAGTTCATAATAGAGTTTTATCATAAAATGTGACTAAATACTTTAACTTTTTATTTATTGTGACATTTATTGTTATGTTCGTAATTATGCAGCTGGTTTATGCATACACATATGTATGTGTATTTCGCCGGATGAGATTTATCATCCGACTTTTCATCTACAAGACTTTGATTAATACAATATTTTAGATCTCATACAGCTTTCTTTTGCGCCTATAGAAGATTCCAGCATAATAAAAATCCTTTTTTAATTTTTACTAGACGTTAGGATGCCTAAAAGTTTCACACTTGTGTCCACACACAGTCTCTGTCTTATATCACTGCTGTAAGAAAATGTATATATCTTTTTTTTTACCATTAGATTTAGTTTTGAACCTTTTCTAAAACCCCTCACAAAAACAAAAATGCGTTTGGGCCCTTAAAAAAAAAATACCACACAATTATACTTTCTAAGCTAAAAAACATGTTTAAAACGGAAAATCAAGCAGTCTCATGAGATTCCGTTTTCAAAGGTTTTATTACTTAAGATATTGTTTGTACCCAATAGGTCCGGGGTCCGGTTTAAAAAATCTGGGCACCCCCCCCCCCCCTTTAAACGGCTAGTTACGCCTATGTATTCAGCATTTCGTGTCACTGAAAACTCAACGCGTGTATTTTTATTAAGCAAAATTTACTGTTTCCTCACTTTTTTCTTTGCCAATTACCCTATCTTTGCATTTTAATTTATATTGTGAATTCATATTCCATAAGGATATGCATATTTTTATTATGAATAACCGAATAGCTTTTTATTTTTCATAAAAATGAACCATACTACAGAAAAAAAGGTTTTGGTATCCTTCAGACTTGTTTATTCTATGTTTATGCTACATAAATAGAAATGTACCAACAAATATTTTCAAAAATAAGTGAATTCTCGAAATTTTCTTTTTTTAAATATATATTTTCAAACTCTGCATAAAAGAGTTACTTAAAAATATATGAAACCCAAACTATTTAGGTTTCTATTAAAAAATTCTAATCCTGATTTATTTTAAAACCCAGACAAAAATAAATCAGAGTAAACAGTTTGATAACGATAAAAACATAAATATCAAATTTAAATGTTTCATTTTTATAAAAGTCTGTTTAATAACGGATAAAATATAAAAGTTTTTTCGAAAGTTATATTTCCTTAGAGAAATTTTTACATTCAAAGCAGTTAATGAATTCTAAATTTTAAATGTTTTATATTTACCAACTCACACTTAAAAAGAAGTTACGCAAGTAAGAAGTCAAAATGTAATCGATTCAAAAGGGAAAAAATAGAAATATACGCATGTGGTGTAAGAGACTTTTTGAAAAATAAAATAGAACTATTTAAAATGAATAAAAGTTTCAGTTTAAAATTTTCAATATTTTAACGCATATAAAAGAGAAAATTCAAAAAATAGCACGATTTTACACCGGAAGTATTTTTCAGAATAAGTGAGGTTATGATATAACAAAAGACCCTTTTTATATGTTTGTATTTTATTCATGTAAATCCTTAGTCCCTTTGACATAAATGTTCACAAAACACAATCATTTTTTTTTAATAATTCAATTTAGTTTTTCATATACACAATGATTCAAATTTGAATAGATGCATTTGAAAAAGTAGAAAACAAAATAATGTCTTTACCATTTTTTAACAGCAAACCTTATTATTTGAACATTGTTATATAAAACTAGGTAATTATTTTTTTAGCAAATTTAAAATAATGATATAAAATCTTCTTAATATAGTAAGAATATAAAAAAAATACATTGTATATAAAAATGAAAAATAATGTTTTGTGTCCTGCTTTTATATTATTTATTATTTGATCAAAAATATTTAGTGTAGCATATCAAAAGCATTATTCAAAAATGCTGATTCGGATTGAAAATTTTTTGTCAGCTATTTATCATTATAAATGTAGAATAACTTTTAGTTATCGTCTTTGTCATACCTCAATATGTCATATAGGAGTTTTTAAGGCAATAGTGGACTTTCCAAATCACGATATTAGACAAATAAATATTTTTTTTTTCTTTCTCATAGTAATGAAACTAGATACTCAAATTTATATGACGCAAAAATAGTTTTTCAATCATGACGCTTCTTCGTAGAAGCATAAAGCTTTTAAATTTGTAAAAACTGTATATATTTACGTAGTTTATTTTACTTAAAATGCTGTTTTCTCAAAATTAAACATTTTGCACATTTCTAACCTTTGAAACGTTTTATGCGTATTCCTAATTATCAGATTCTTTTAAAACTTATTCTGAACATCTTCTGCACAATAATAAATAAAAATTTTCATAAAAGGTTGCATTTCAATAATATTTTAATGTTGAAACTTAAGTGAATATGAAAAAATACAGCTATTTTTCGGGGGGGGGGGGGGCTGAAGCATAAATATCAAAATATTTTTTCTACTTATATATTCATCGAACTTTTGCAATTATATGACAACTTCCATTTTAATGTATAAAAAGTTTCTTATGAGTAAGTATTGTCATATTTTACGCAGGGGAAATTTTTAAAATATGAGAATATTTCGTCATTTTAAAAATTTAAAAATTGAATAATTTAAAACAGTTTTTATTATTTTATCACCAAATTTTAATATAGCTATTTGAGCTTACCATTGACACTACTGCCAAATTTTAAATGGATTCTTGGAAAAATTGAGAGATTTGATTTTTAATGTCTTCTGAATCCTTATATAAGTGTGATTTTGTGCTTTTAATAAGAGGACAATATATATTTAAAGCAAATCCTGTACGTTCCTCACTCTGATGTAACAATAATTGTGGTAATAATCTGCATTTTTTTTTTTTTTTTTTTTACTGAAATTAAATTATTTTTAAACATGACATAGTTTAAATTTTTATACTATTAAAGATCAAAACTAGAACATTTTCAATAATAATAATAATAATAATAATAATAATAATAATAATAATAATAATAATAATAATAATAATAATAGAAAAACAATAACTTAATACTGATTTTTTATTATTTAAAAATACCTTTTTACATTATATATATTAATTTGTCGCTAATATAAACGCTTTTTCACATTAACGTATTTTCACATTAACCAAATCTTTTGTTTTCTCGCAATTTTTGTCAATTGCCATATTTTTATTGCATTTTTACTTATAATATGAGTTTATATTAGATAATTATATTCACATTTATATTATGAATAACCGAACTGCTTCTATCATAAAAACTGATATTTCATAAATATATACTGCAGGGAAACTGCTTTGGTAGCCTTCAACCTTGTTTATTCTGTGCTTATACTTTATAAATAGAAAAGCATCAAAAAATGTTTTCAAATTTAAGTGAATTCTCCATTTTTTTTTTTAATAAATTTTCAAATTCGGCTTAAAAAAGTTACTTAAAATTATATGAAACCTAAACTATTCAGAATTCTATTAAAAAGTTCTACATCTGATTTATTTCAAAACCTTGACAAAAATAAATCGGAGGAACCAGTTTGATAACGATAATAATATAAACATTAAAAATAAAATTTCATTTTTATAAAAGATTTTTTAGAAACGGATAAAATATGACAGTTTTCTAGAAATTTGTGTCTCGGTTGAGAAAATTTTACATTCAAAGCAGTTATTGAATTCTAAATTTTAAATGTTTTATATTTACCAACTCATACATAAAAATAAGTTACGCAAGTACGAAGTCAAAATGTAATCGATTCAAAAGGAAAAAAATAGAAATATATGTGTGTAAGGAACTTTTAGAGAAAAAAATAAATAAATATTTAAAATGAATGAGTTGAATGTTTCAGTTTAAAAATTCAATATTTCAGCGCATATAAAAGGGAAAATTTTAAAAATAGCACGGTTTTATACCTGAAGTATTTTTCAGAATAAGTGAGGTTATGATGTAACAAAAGACCCTTTTTATGTGTTTGTATTTTATTCATGCAAATGTTTAGTCCCTTTGACGTAAGCATTCACAAAACACAATTCTTTAAAAAATTCAATGTATCTCTTCATATATACATTTATTCTAATTTGCATACATGCATTTGCAAATGTAGAAAACAAAATTATGTATTTACCATTTTTTATCAGCTAGCCTTATTATTTGAACATTGTTATATAAAACTAGGCAATTATTTTAACAAATATAAAAGAATGATATGAATTCTTCTTAATACAGGAATAGTATAAAAAAATACATTGGGTATAAAAATTAAAAATAATGATTTGTATCCAATTTTTATGTTGTCATTCTTTGATTAAAAATATTTAGTGTAGCATGTCAAAAGCATTATTTAAAACTGTTGATTCAGGTTGAAAATTTTTTGTGAGATAATTATCATTATAAATGTAGAACAACTTTTAATTACCATCTTTGTTATACCCGAATCTACAGGGATGTAGTGGAGGATATACGCGGGTACACGCCGTATACCTTCTGATTTTTTTAAGGAACACCATATGCCCTCTGTTTCCCAAGAAAGCTATAGGGCAGCGGTTCCCAAACTTTCTTGGTGCGCGACCCACCTATCAATGAAAGAAATTTTCGCGACCCACCTGTCAGTAAAAAAAAAAAAAAATAAATAAATAAATAAATAAAAAATTCGGGACCCATCCAAGATAAAGTTGTACATCAGTAGAGCGATTTTTTAACGATCTCTATACGCTCGGCTATCCTATCCTATGAAAACTGCAAATTTTCGTACGGAAGATACAAAACATCTACAAAAACAAGAATTGGTAACCTCAATGTGTAAGTGAATAGTAAAAATTAAAACTATGCACAAACTACAAAGATGGCTAAAAATGCGTTTAATTATCATGAAAACATAACTTTATAATCAATGAGATTTATGGTACTGGTGTTCTCGAATGTGGAAACATATAGTAACTCCCAGTTTGTATAAGTACTTGTCTTTCATAAGCAGCAAAGTAAGAAAAGCATGGTTTCATAAGCACGAAATGTTGAATTTCATCAAGAACCTCAAAGCTGATTTAAATATTTCTGGATATTCTGTTGATATATTAATCAAGAAGGGAAATTAGGATTTGCCCTTGAAATATTATTTCCTGTTGAAACTGTCATATTTTTTTAAACAGATGAAATAAAAGATATATTTTGATGACAAACCTCGATTTTTCCGCGACCCACCAAAATAACTGCCGTGGCCCACCAATGGGTCGCGACCCATAGATTGAGAACCGCTGCTATAGGATATACTCTCTACCTTGAGCGAAAACCCTCTGCTTAGAGCGTATATTCTCTTATTTTTTTACGACTACACTAGTGCGAATCTGTCATAAAGAAATACTTATGGCGATAATGGACTTTCCAAATCAAGAAATTAGACAAATAAATATATATTTTTTTCTTTCCCATAATTATGAAACTAGATACTCAAATTTATCTGATACAAAAATTATTTTTAAATTCTGACTCTTCATTATAGAGGTATAAGTTTTTTAATTTGTAAAAACTGTATATATTTATGTAATATGTTTTACTTAAAATGCTGCTTTCTCAAAATTGAAAATTTTGTTTATTTCTAAACTTTGAAACATTTTATGCGCATTCCTAATTATCAGATTCTTATAAAATTTATACTGAATATCTTCTGTAAAATAATAAATAAAAGTCAGCATAAAAAGTTGCATTTTAAGAATATTTTAATGTTTAAAATTAAACAAATATAAAAAAAGTCAAATAAATATAAAAAAATGTAATCGATTCAAAAGGGAAAAAATAGAAATATATGCAAGTGGTGTAAGGGACTTTTTGAAAAAAAAAAAATATATTTAACATGAATGAAAGTTTCAATTTAAAAATTTCAATATTTTGATCTGCATTAAATAGAAAATTAAAAAAATACATGATTTTAAACCTGAAGTATTTTTTAGAATAAGTGAGGTTATGATATAACTAAAGACACTTTCTTTATACATTTGTATTTTATTCGTGCATATGTTTAGTCCGCTTGACGTAAATATTCACAAATCACATTTTTTTTTTATTTAGATAATTCAGCGTAAATTTTCGTATGCAGAATTATTATTCTAATTTGAATAAATTCATTACAAATGTAGAAAATGAAATTATGTCTTTACCATTTTTTAACAACTAGTTTTATTATTTGTAATTTAGATATATTATTATTAAATAAAACCAGTAAATTGTTTTTACCAAATTTAAAACAATGATATAAATTTATCTTAACAATAGAAGTATCCAACATTCATGTTATCTATTGTTTGGTTAAAAATATTTAGTGTAGCATATCAAAAGCATTATTTTAAAACGCTGATTCAGGTTGGAATTTTTTTTTTTTTTTGTCAACAAATTATCAAAATAAATATAGAACCACTTTTAATTGTCATCTTTATTACACCCCAATATGTCATTTAGGAATCCTTAAGTAATTTGATTTTGTGCAATATGCATTTAAAGCAAATCACGTGCGTCCCTCAAACTGATTTAATAATGATTGTAGTAATGATCTGCAAAATGATTTTGTTTTTATGGAACATACATTATTTTTAAACATAGAATGATATAAATTTCTATGCTATCAAATAGAAAAAACAAGAGAATTTAAAATAAGAAAGAAAGAAAAGAGAATTTCCAAATAATAACTTAATGCTGACTTTTTTAAATTATTTTAAAAACTTTTTATATGATGCATATAAATTTGCCTCTACAATAAACGCTTTTTCGCTACAGTATTGCAAAAAAAAAAAAAAAAAAAAAAAAAAATTGCAGCATTTTAAATGAATAAAGAAAACTAAGACGAATAAGGCAATGTTATAATATTCAATGGACAGACCAAATGTGCATATTTTCTTTCGTAAAAGGCAAAATAACAGAATTTATTCCTTTGGAGCTTTTTAAGTAGTTGTCATTTATAGCATGTGTTATAAATGACATTATAAAACACGCTAATTTTATGTAACTATGTTATAAAGGCCAAACGTGTATGTATGTAGCGCAACGTCATTTTGAGAATGGCAACAATTTTCGATGAAATTTCGCTTTTGCAATTTTTTTGCTATTGCAACCTTTTAAAATTTTAAACATCGCACATTTTCAAACTTTACACCATTGTATAGAGAAAAAAATGTACTTTTAAATGCAAATTGCTTGAAAACTTTATCTAATATTCGCTTTTGCGATATTGATTTTTTTTTTTTTTTTTGTAGTTCTTGATTCAATTTTTCCCCAAGATGGCAACTTGAGTATTACATTTCTGTGCGAAGTAAAGGGAAAATAGTCATAAAGTAAAAAGAAGGAATAGATAGGAATTATTGTGGCTGGGAGTGATGCAAAAAATGTAACTCTGAAATCCTCAACACAAAGCCCAAACGCAACCGCCCGCTTTCGCAAAACAGAAGAAAACTTTTAGTACTACGTTTTTTAGTTTATAACAAAATGAAATGCTATTTTAGAATTCTTTAATATAAGCAGATCATTTTTATTTAGTGGAAAAATGCACAGCTGATGTTAAAAAATTCGATTCCTGTACCATGTGATTGTTTTGTTTGGGAATGAATGCATTTTATTTGAACGATAACGTACATCATATTGGAAATTGTTGTTACGTAGTACTGCACTCCTGTCTATCTCTTTCCGTCATAGAAAATGGCGGATTACCATATATTTTTGTTCCCATTTTTTCATTTCAACAGGAAGAAATTGTAATTAAAATACCTCTATTTCAAGAATATCGTTTGCTATGAAATCCGGTGAATTTAGTTTCATTTCGCTTTATTCATTAATTAAATGATTTTTAGTTTATTGTAAACATACTTTGAAAATATACTTTTTTTTTTTTTTTTTTTTTTTTTTTTTTTGCAAAAACGAATTTTAAAGAATATTTGTGCGATTTATTTGCTCAATTCACATCAAAAATCTGAAAGAATACGATTTGTTTAATCTGTGGGAAATAACGTTTTCGAATTTTGAAAAATATAATGATATCTGATAGCACATGGAGATGAAAAGAATGAAGGCATATGAATCATCATATTACCAATGTGTCTTGCTTAGTTTCGTAAATGACAAAATCGCTTTTTTGTTGGGTTTCTGACACATCAGACACATTTTTCTATATAATTTGTATAAGACTTGATCGTAAAGTCGAATGCTTCAGCGGATGCAAATGGAATCTATATATGCATATAAAAGTGCGTTTAAAGTCTTAAAACTGAAATATGTTATGTAGAAGTGTATCCTTTTTATCCAGAGACTTTAAAATTCTTCACAGATAGAAATGCATTAAAAAAAATCTTGACACTAAAGTCACAATCTCAATGTTCGAATGTTTTTTTAAATTTTTTTCCAGTTTTAAATGGAACAGGCAGGTGAAAGTTTCTCTCATGCGTTGGTTACGTGGAGTGGTTGTCACTGCAGCTTAAAATTATTTAGAGTTCTCTTTTTATTTTATTTTATTTACTCTGGTAGTGGTCTGAAAAGAAAGACATTTTACATTCTTTTCTCTACAAATGAAAATCTTCCGGTGTACAACATCGGCGTAAAAAAACTTACAATTGTTCAACAACCTCGCGCTTTAACCTTTCTTTAAGCAAAATGTTCCTGCAAATCTTACAGCCTTAGATTTACAAGCCTCACAGCAAACTATCTATGTCCTAAAACAGGCACGGCCTATTTACCACATGCTAGTACACATAAATGAAAATTCTGTTAAAAAAGACTGAAAAAAAACTTCCACAAATCGGATAATTTTTAAAACGTAACACACTGATGTTAGTACCAACTATAACATCAAGAGAAATAAAAAAATAAACATTACTACTTAATGTATCTATAAGGAACATTTATCACAATCTTCATATTTTTCAATAAATGTAGAGATTTTTTTAACACTAAATTTTCTGGACTTCTTCCTATCTGCTTTGGGTATTTGAATTTTAAATACAGAGAACACTAATATCCGGAGCGGTCAAGATCAAGACGGATCCGGATAACTGGACAATTTCAAATTATGTCTAAAACATGTTTTTTAGGTAATTTCCCTTCACACTTTTCATAGCTTAAAACTAGCAGTTGTACTAGTGATTACAAACAGCGTGCTCAGAATTCATATCTTTTAATTTTAAAAAAATTTATTTTCTACAAAATTGGTACAAACTGATACATACACATTATACACAAATGCAAGACTCATGTAAATTATTGTATATGTTGCAGGCCAAACCCGATTTTAGGCCAAACTAGATTGGCATAGGCCAAACTAGTCTATCCTAACGCCAATCGGATAAACTAGTTTTTCCTAGGCCAAACCGGTCTATCCTAACGCCCATCGGATAAACTAGTTTTTCCTAGGCCAAACCGGTTTATCCTAACACTCATCGGATAGACTAGTTTTTCCTAGGCCAAACTAGTCTATCCTAAGGCCCATATGACAAACTAGTTTTTCCTAGGCCAAACTAGTCTATCCTAAGGCCCATATGACAAACTAGTTTTTCCTAGGCCAAACTACTTTGGCCTAACTCTTATAGGATAAACTAGTTCAGCCTGCTGTTTATTAGTCTGAACTAGTTTTTCCTAGGCCGATCTAGTTCATCCTAGACCAATTCAATTTGGCGTGATTTTATTGAATTCAATGACTGCCTCAGCGTCAACATTTTAGTTTCTCCTAGGCTGATCTAGTTTGCCCTAGGCCAATGTAATTATCCGTGTTTTTAGCTCACGGGCGTCAAAGCCAGCGAAATAAAGGGCTCACAGATTCTGTATGCATGTACGTACGCATGAATGTACGTACGAATATTCGTAATGCTATAACTCTTGATATAAATATCCGATTAGCTTCAAATTTTGGATGTAGGTTCCTTCTGATGAGATACTTTTCTGATTAGTTTTGAAAAATCACTGAATAAGAATAAAGGGAACGGACGGTAGTCTAATCCCCTACCGTTAATTTAGAGAAATGCATTTATCATGCAGAATTATCAGTTTTCATTTAAAATGTTAGATATAGAATTATTCTGACAAGGCGCCTCCGGGATTAGTTGTGGATGTTTATTGTTTAAGTGTTAAAAAAGGGCAATGTAGGTACCCCCCCCCCCCCCCCATAATTTAGATAAATTTTTTTTAACGCAGAAATTACGGATTTCCTTCAAATTTTGCTTATAGCTCTTTCTGATAAGGCAATGGGACCGTTCAAGTATTAGGTAAGCATATTTTTAGTCATTTTATACCCCGCAAATGCTAGACCCCCCCCCCTTTGCTTACGTAAGATTTTATGACAGTTTATGCATCAATACTTCTTGACTTATAAAAAGTTACCAATCAATTACATTATTAATCCTACAAATTTATGTAGGCATATAGGGATTGTGATATCAAAATATGTAAAATGGTTTTAATATATTGTTTCTTATTGCATTAAACAAACCACGGAATACAAAATGGTTTAAATATATTGTTATTTATCACATTGAACAATAAAACAAGATATACAAGAAGTCTTAACTTACTCGCTAAGCATCATAACTAAAATTACGAACCAATAAAAAATTCACTATGTAAATTCACTATGCAACTGAGCTAAAACAATAAATATCTGTGCAATGTATCTGAAACAAGAAAAACCCCAAGTAGGTTTTCTGCTTTCTAAAGTTCCAAAACCTATAGTGAAGGAAGTTTGACAATAGGAGTGGAAAGACAAAAATTTCCAGAAATTCTGTAAAATTTCCCGGAATTCCATGACCGATTGAGCAGGAGAAAAGAAAATACCGGACTTACCTAAAATAAAGTCAACTGACCAGTTACCCTGGCAACAGAACCCAGCCACACCGGTTCCTATGTTTCTCTAGTCTTGAAATGTACTTGACTAGGCACACAACTTAACAGACAACAATGAAGACAAAGGGCGAGTGGGAGATACGGGGTCACGCGACTGCCGATGGATAAGCAAAGGATAAAATCGAAAATAAACGGCGAATTTCAAATGGACTGTAGAACGCTCTTTCCCCATCATACTTTGTTTGCTTGTTGAATTTGAACTGCAGTTTCTTCGTTGTTTAATGTTTACGTAAGAATTGTCGTGACTCCCCCTCCCCCTTGTCAGAAAAAATAAGCAGACTCTGGACCCCCCCTCCCCCTTGTCAGAAAAAATAAGCAGACTCTGGACCCCCCCTCCCCCTTTAGTGCTTACGTAATACTTGAACGGTCCCAATTCCCTGAATAGTTTTGAGGGTTTAATGGTAAAGTATGAAGGAAAAACGACGGATTTCATTCTTACCTAGTAAAAACTAGTTTTTTCTACGGGCATATTGATAAACAAGTTTGGCGTAGGAAATCTAGTTTATATAATTGGCGTTAGGATAAAATAGTTTGGCCTAGGCTAATCTAATTAGGCTCGAAATCGTGTTTCGCCAGTAAAAAACATGTGTTTCACTAGAATAAGTATAAATGTGTGTCAAGAGTAATTGCTTATAACATCAATACAGGAATTTCACATGTCCACCCTAAAGACATAATGCATTTTACATGGTTTTTTTTTTTCCTGCAGACTCGTGCCAACTGAAATCAGGCTTGGCTTTATTATTATTATTATTATTATTGCATATTCGAGCCAGATTGGAGGTGAACATAATTTGGAATCGAACAGCGTTTTCCATTTTTTAGAAATTAATTTCTTGTCGACATATAAGCTATTCTTGTCACGGCGTCAAGTTTTTCTTTTCCGTGAAGTCGTAACCGAAAATTCGATTCAAAACTTAGCTTTAATAGTATTTTCTCTAAGGTACATCGCTTTTATGGAAAAATGATTAATGCCATTGGATTACATATTTTCTGAGTGAGAATGCCTGTTAATCTTATCCTTTCCGAAAATAAATTAATTCTTAAATGTGTTAGGATGTAGCTCTTTTGGATTTGAGAAAAGTCTTAAGGAATGACAGAGAAACATATTCACAAATTTACTTTTTACTGAACAGTTTAGTTATGATGTTTATAACTCTCCTTTTTTTCTTTTGTTCTAAACTACATTAATTATTTAATGAATCCCCATTTCAATATTGAAAGGTCTATGAAATTAAATAATCAATAATATATTGTGTATTTTTCATTCCGTGAACACCTCGTAATTTAAAAATACATTGTAAATTGATCTAATATGTATGTATGCAGTATTTTTTAAAGGAATCCTAATTGTATGTTAAGTAAAATCTGAATTTTTGGCAGAAATTGAGTAGGGCCAGATTGAGTGGGACTGAGTCTTTTTTCACATATTTTTGTAGAGGCAGGGCTCGGGCTGAACTTTTAATTTTTACACAGGGTAACGGCAAAATAACTTTCCTTCGGGAAAGGCGGGGCCCGGAACTCGAAATTCTGGCCCGTGCAAACCTCTAACAGTATTCTACAACGCATCGAATAAAATACATTATAATGGTGATGACAAAACCACTTTGCACAAGGTTAGCAATGGAGCAGTAGTCGGGATCAATATTAAAAAGAATATTGCCCAATTAAACTGATGGCTTTGCATTCACAGGCTGTTTACAGTCATTGTGTTTTTCAGCCTTATTTTTTTACAGAATAACACCCACGAAAAATAAAGTAAGTTGGATTACTTTTTCCCATTTCCCCCACTTATATTTAACCATTGAACCCCCAAAACTAATCACAGATACGCTTTATAAAATTAAACAATTATCCAAAATTTGAAACAAGTCAGATAATTCTGTTCAAAAAACCATTCATCTGATTTAGAGAGGGTAATCGCACATTATCCTCCCTTTATACTTAATCATTAAACCCTCAAAACAATTCAGGGATTCGCCTTTTAAATAAAAAACTATAAGCAATATTCAAAATTTACGGTAAATCGGATAATACTGCATAAAAACCCATTTATCTCATTTAAGAAGGGCGATAAATCGTCCACTAACCCATTATACATAACCATAAGAGAAGACCCAAATTAATTAAAGAAGCAACTGATCAAATGAATTCATGTCCGAAATTTTAAGTAAATTGGATAATTCTGTATTACAGCTCATATTCAAAATATTAGAATAATTGAGAAAAAGTAATAAGAAAAAATTATTTGTCATTTATTTATTTTTTATACTAAGTAAATGCAATTAAATTTCTTATAAATTAAATCTGGAATGTTTAGATAAGATTTTAACATTTATAAAATATAAAATACAGCACAATAAATTAGGTATACAGCTTCCTTAAACACACCAGAATATTAGAATAAAATTTAGATTGGTTCAAAATATTAGAATATTTTATTTTACGCAACAATATTACCTTATGAATATGAAGTAAATGGTAGTTAATATTTTGTAGCATCCCCTTTAGCTTTCATAACAGCGTACAATCGATCTTGCATACTATATACAAGGTGTTTACAAACATTTCTATCAATATTAGCCCAAATAGACTTTATACGTGCCACTAACTCAGTTTTACTTGAAGGAGGATTTTCTTGAAGTTTTTTCTTCATTATACACCATAAGATTTCGATGGGATTAAGATCTGGTGAATTTGGTGGCCAAGGAAGTACCTTAATGTTGCGTTGGCGGAACCAATTCTTAGTTGACACCGAGGTATGCGGGGACGCTAAATCTTGTTGAAAGATGAAATTATCTTCAAATAAATCTTCTGATGATGGAATCATGTAATATTCTAAAATTTTTTGATATATCAGAGAGTCAACCTTTTCGTAGACGATGCATAACTTTCCAGGTCCTTCTGCACTCATATAACCCTAAACCATGACACTAGCAGCAAATTTTACGGAACGTTTAAGGCATTCTTTATCAAATGCTTCTTGCTTCATTCTCCAAACTCGAATACCTTGATTACCATATGAAACACAAAACATACTTTCATCACTAAATAATATATTTTTCCAATCTTCATTGCTCTATAAACGTCTTGTTTACACCAATTCAATCTTATACGCTTTTGTCTTGCAGTCATGAGAGGTTTTGTTTTCGGTACACGAGATTCAAATTTAAATTTATGGAGACGTCTTAATGTTGTCGATGTAGAAACTTCAACTCCTTCTTCTTTCCATTTTCGGTGCAAGAATCGCACACTTTTAAAACGGTTTTTCTTAACTATACGCTTCAGTTTCCTGTCATCTCTAGCAGATGTTTTTGGTTTTCGGCCACCATTTCGGCGATTATTTTGAAATTTTCCAATTTTTGAATATTGTGTTAGTATTTTACTAACGCTCGATTGCGAAAAATGTAAATAATTCGCTATAAAACATTGATTTTTACCGTGCCGATACAAATCAACCATACGAAGTTTAGTAGATTCAGGAACATCACTCACACAGCCCATTTTAAGACGAAAAAGAAACAAACTGCAAAAAAGAATACTGATTTTAAATAAAATAGTCTGAATTTAATCAATGATGCCACCAGTTAAGAATTGGTAATAATTAAAGGAGAATTAATGTGAAATATTCTAATATTTTGAACCACTTGAATAAATATTCTAATATTTTGACTTTTCAAAATAATTTTTTTTGCAATTAATCTTTTCAAAAATGATATTAAATTTAAGATAAAAAGTAAGTTTAATCAACAATAAGTTCTTAATAAAAATATCGTTTGCATATTTTCATTAAAAGACATTAAATTACCAAACGATATTTTCAATTTCTAAAAAAAAGGTAATTATTCTAATATTTTGAATATGAGCTGTATAACAAATTTATATATTTTAAGGAAGGAAATAAATTGCTGGTTCAGACCAAAAACCAAAGAACCACCAAAATTAATCAGTGAAACGCTTTATCAGAATGAACAAATCTAAGATTTGCAGGAAATCGGTTAATTCTGCATGAAAAACCCATTTAACAAAATAGGCGGGATTCCCCCGTTCATCCCTTTGTTCTTATTTAATTAATCCCCAAAACCAATTAGGGAAACGCCTTACCAGAATGAATCTATTTCTAAAATTTGAAGTAAATCAGTAAATGCGTGAAAAAAGCATTTACATAAATTATGGGGCGTTACCCCTATTCTCCCCTCCCTTTATACTTAAACAATTGACACCCACAACTAATGAAGGCGATTCAACAAAATACTCCTATATCTAAAATTTGAATAAAATATGCTAATAATCCATAGAAATCCATTTATTTGAATTAAGGGAAGGGGTGAATCAGCCTCTCTTCCCCCCCCCCCTTATTCTTCTCCAATGACCTCCCAAAATTAATCAGAAAAGCTCCTCATAAGAATAAACCTATATTGAAAGTTTGATAATAATCGAGTAATTCTATCAAAAATTATTGCGTTACGTACTTACGTACATACATAGATACAGAACCCACGGGCACATTAGTTCTTAGACTTGGGTAGCTGATGAGATATAAAAACATGTCAAATTACATTATTTCTATCAAGAGTTATCGCGTTACGTACATACGTACGTACGTACATACGTACATACATGCGTACATACATACATACAGAACCTGTGAGCCCATTTTTCTTTGGCTTTGACGCCCATGAGCTAAAAACACGTAAAATTACACTGGCCTAGGATAAACTAGATCAGCCTAGGACAAACTAGAATTTTGGCGCTGAGGCGGTCATTGAATCAAATAAAATCACGCCAAATTGAATTGGCCTAGGATAAATTAGATCGGCCTAGGATAAACTAGTTCAGACCAATAAACAGCAGGCTAAACTAGTTTATCCTATAAGAGTTAGGCCAAACTAGTTTGTCCTATGGGCCTTAGGATAGACTAGTTTGGCCTAGGAAAAACTAGTTTATCCGATGGGCGTTAGGATAAACCGGTTTGGCCTAGGAAAAACTAGTTTATCCGATGGGCGTTAGGATAGACTAGTTTGGCCTAGTCCAATCTAGTATGGCCTAAAATCGGGTTTGGCCTGTAACATACATATCCATACAATGTACGAACAAACGCAAGCGGCGAGAGGAATGGGGGTTCCTCTTTTTGTGGATAAAAGAAATTAAAATTTTTCAGAGAAACTGACGGTAAAGAGGGATTTTCATTGAGGAAAATATATACATGCATAGGACTGTCGTGAATTAGACATAAAGCTTACTAGGTTTTAGATACATGTGATTTTATGCATTTCTCTCTTTGCTTTTGTTGGATATTTTATTATTTCAGGATTAAGAAATGTATAATTAACAGTTAACTTTCCTAAAAACCAGCCAATTTTACCTTACCACGCCTAAAGAAGTTCAAGTTCAAAAAATTTGAAGACGTTCGAGTAAAAATGTATGATTCTCAATTGATCCTGTTAGTTAGAAAATCCGGTTAATCGAAGTCCGGATAATAGGATCTCTAGTGTATTTAATTCTCTAAAATGACATCAAAAACTTTCGGCCGATCTCTCATGCATGCCATAGAAGTTTTGTTTATTTTTGCAATGTATATCATGTGTTCTTCCATACGTTGATGCATGAATGTAATGTTTGTACAATCTGTTTGTTAGTGTATATGTTTACGCTCTATAATTTACTAGCAAGCAAAACTGTATTTCCTTAAACTCACAAGGAGAGGACCAACTTTGATAATAACGGATTTTCATTATTTAAATATATGTTGTAGAGCAGAGACCCATTCTCCTCAGGTTCAATGGATTTTATATAGCGCCCGTTAGTTTTTGAGAAAAAGGGGGGAGAGGTGGGTCTAATATTGAGACACAATTTAAATACTAACTTTGAAAAGAAAGGCCATGGTTAATCGCAGCTAAATTGGTATAGTGGGATCAGCTAATCAGTGATCCTGGGATCGATACACGGGCGTGTTGCAATTGTTTTTCGCGTTTTTTGTTCCATAATTTATAACTTAATCATCACAATTAAAAATCTTAATATCGTACCTTAACTACAATGTTAGCATATTTAAACATCAGTTTAGAATTTTTCTTTTTTAAACCAATATTTCTCATCATTTAAGGAGTTTTTTTTTTTTTTTAATCAATCTATTACTGAATAATAAAAATTCCAAAATCAGTTGTGTTGTCTTAGTTTTATGATAAAATAAAGCAATTTCTAGTAAAATGAAAAAAAAAAAAAAAAAAAAAAAAAAAAAAAAAAAACAGGAATAAAATAAATGTTAAGCAAGATAATTTAATGAGAAAGCATACGTTTGCAAAATTTAAAAATCTTTAATATGCAAAAAATAGGTTGTAATTTAATTATTATGCTTAGTTTTAATATAATTATGTTTATTTAAAAACCGAATAATTTTACTATCGAATTGACTTCCCTTGTTAAAGCAATGCACAAATGTTTCTTTAAAATCATGAATTGGCACAATTATTCAATAACATTGCATCGATAAAAAATGTATGAAATACGTTTAAAAAAAATTTTTAATTAAATTTTGGCCATATTTATATTGTTTTATACAGCTCTTTAGTTACAGATAAAAAAGGGAATAGTTTAAAATTACAACTGATATATAATTTTTAATTGACGACGAGTTTGAATTATAATTACAAGTATAATGTGACAAAAAATGAGAAAAATACATGCAGCACATGCCGACATCGATCCCGTGACCACAGGTTAGAGATATCATGCTTTACCAACTTAGCTACGATCAGCCATGAAATTTCTTATCAAAGTTAGTACTTAAATTGTGTCATAATATTAGACACCCCCCCCCCCTGTTTCACAAAAACTAAGGAGCGCTGTATAAATCCCATTGAGCCTGAGCCAGAAGGGATCCCTGCCCGACAACATATATTAAAATAATCAAAATATGTGATTATCAAAGTTGGCACTCTCCTTGTGAGTGTTGTTGAAAGACGAGTTAAATTTTTGGTTCAAATAAAATGGTCATCATTGAAGCCTTTTATAAAGTTATTTTTAATTCCATATTAATGCCCAATATTTTTGTTATATATACAGGGTGTTTCGCTACCAGACCGACAAACTTTGATGGATGATAGTAGACACGAAGACAAACATTATTAAATAGGAAACCATGGGGCGCAAACGTCTTCTGTAGGAGTTAGGGGCCATTAAAATTTAAGGCCCAAAATTTCAAACGATGATAAAAAACGGAAAAAAGGATCGATTCGTTTGCGGTTTTCACTAAAATTATTCTTTAAGTCACTTTTTTTTAGAATTTTTTTTAAAAGTTACATTCAAAAATTGTCGATAGAGGGCGCTTTAGACTTTAGAGTAACGAACAACTACTTTTTACCATTATTTTGTGCATGTGGTTGAAATTATTCTAAAGTTTAGACTTTAACTTAAATTTTAAGCCCATAATCGGAAACATTGGGATCGGTTAACTAGCGAAAATTTAACTGTGAACAGAGGGGGAAATTTTAAATGCTCATAAATATTGGACAAACAAATCGATTTTGTTGCGGTTTGCGTGTAAGTCATTCCCTTGGTAATTATTTTATTCAAAATGACGTACAACATTGGTGTCCCCATTTTTTGATAGAGGGCGCTTTCGACACATCTCCGAAATTTCAATGGCATTACTCCTGTATGTTTTACTACCAGACCAAGATACTTCCAGAGAGTGTTAGGGATGCAAAGATGACACGGAATCATATTATAATGTAACGTCGAAAATGCCTTTTTTACGAGTTAGGGTTAAAAGAAGCAGAGAAAAAAGCAACTTGATAATTCTACAACACATTCTGTCGGAACTTCTGGAAAAAGCACATGTTCCTCTTTCGTTGCACCACTCTATAGCACGATGGAGCTCCTCCACATTTTACCAATGATGTTCGCAGACACCCCAACATAACTTATGGACAGCAGTGGATAGGTAGTGGTGGCCCGGTTCGTTGTTGGTCTGCCAGATCGTCGCACCTACTTCATTATATCAATTACTTTTTTTTACCTACCTTTATTTTATTAGTGTATAATTTTTTTGTATTTTTTTAAATGAACGTTGCTGGGTGGGGCTGGTTGAGCTCAAACCAATTGGTAGCCCACCCGCACCTGGCTCAATCTGAATCTGAATCTGTATGGACTTCTTCTGCTGGGGTCAAATGAAAAGTTGAATGTATGGGACTCCCGTACCGTCAGTGGAAGACCTCTCTCTCAGCTCGAATTTCTGTAGCTGCCAGCAAGCTGTCCGAGATGCCAGGAATTTTTCAAAGTGACAGGAATTGCATGCATCGCTGCTGTCAAGCATGCCCGACTATTTCTGGTCGTAATTTCGGACACCTTTTGTAGTAAAACCCTTAACTAAATTGTTTTCTTCCACATTAACGTGTTACTGTTTCACTACATGTTTCTGTTGCTTTTTCCCTGCTTCTTTTAACCACAACTCGCTAAAAAGGCATTTTCAACGTTACATTCCTATGTGATTCCGAGTCGCTTTGCATCCCTAACACTTCCTGTTAGTATGTTGGTCTGGTAGTTAAACACCTAGGAGTAATGCCATTGAAATTTAAGAGATCTGTCGAAAGCGCCCTCTATCAAAAAATGGGGACATCAATGCTGTACGTCATTTTGAATAAAATAATTACCAAGGGAATGACTTACATGCAAACCGCAACAAGATCGATTTGTTTGTCCAATATTTATGAGCATTTAAAATTTCCCCCGCTGTTTACAGTTAAATTTTCACTAGTTAACCGATCCCAATGTTTCCGATTATGGGCTTAAAAATTAAGTTAAAGTCTAAACTTTAGAATAATTTCAACCACATGCACAAAATAACGGTAAAAAGTAGTTGTTCGTTACTCTAAAGTCTAAAGCGCCCTCTATCGACAATTTTTGAACGTAACTTTTAAAAAAATTTCTAAAATAAATCGTGATTTAAAGAATAATTTTAGTGAAAACCGCAAACGAATCGACCCTTTTTTAAGTTTTTTATCATCGTTTGAAATTTTGGACCTTAAATTTTAATGGCCCCTAACTCCTACAGAAGACGTTTGTGCCCCATGGTTTCCTATTTAACAATGTTTGTCTTCGTGTCTACTATCATCCCTCAAAGTTTGTCGGTCTGGTAGCGAAACACCCTGTATATATATATATATATATATATATATATATATATATATATATATATATATATATATATATATATGTATATGTATATATATATTACAAATTTAAAATTTTGTCGCCAAAACTAACCTTTATACTATCTTAATTTTCTTATAATAATATTCCGTACTTACTTCAAATTATTAAATTAAAATCTTGTTTCTAAATCTAATCTGTTAATCCTTATGCAGACGATATAAATTCTTAATTTGCCTTAAAAAACATTATTCCAGTATGCGTAAATTTAAAGAGATGGCTCTAAATTAAAAATATTCTTAATTAAAACTTTATTTCTTCATATTCCAAATAAAACTGATTTCTTCTATGTTTTTATCAACCCTTTTTAAGAAAGTCTTATTAAATTTATTCCAAAACCATACCTTTCAAAAAATATCATTATTTTATTTTATCTATTTATTTATTTTTCCTACGTCAACCTTTGATGTGAGCATATTAATAAATTCATTTCTTTTCTTTTTCTCTTAAAATTAATCATTTATAAAAATCGTCTGCCTACGATATTTAAAATTCTGAGTCAATTATAAATTGGTTAAATAATATTTTTTTTTAAATAAATTTATCGTTTGTGGAAAATAATCTCGTAGCTGGACAAGAATTCTGTTTACATAAAAGAATGATGGTTTGAGGTTACAGAATGTTCCAGAATTTTCTTTTTAGTTTAAAAAGGTGGAAGTCTCGAGATGAAAAAGAAGATTTCTTGGGTTGCTTATTCGATGAGGACAGTTCGCTGAAATAATGATGGAATTTTTGCAAAAGGAGCTTTTCCTTCCTCATTATTACGAATTTAATAAATGAATTTACAGCAGCCCATGACTAATTATTGGATCTTCTACATTTATTTATTTATTTTGTTTTTTCCCTCGCTTGCCATGACTGTGTGTTTTTTTTAACCAGCGGAAATAATTCGAGTTCTCCTTAAATCGTCACATATATATATATATATAAATATATATACATATATATATTACAGAGGTTACATTCCTTCAGGGCATTACCGAAAATTAAAATTTTGTCATAAAACCAGAGTTCATTAAGTTGTTCCCGAGTTATTTTAATTCATGTGTTTTCCAAAAACAATATATCAGAAATAGTTTTTTTAAAGCGATGAAAAGCTTTTCAAAAATTTTATCTTCGATTTTTATGTGTTCAAAAAGAGATTGTTGCCGCATTCTTGTAAATATCTTTTATGATATTCATATAAGTTTTGTATATTATGACGTGCTCTGGATATTTTATTGATGCTGATAAGACGATATCAAATCTGGTGATTTTTAATAATAAGTAATAGTGAGATTAAGAGGTAAACTCTATTCCTTATGTTATCGCTACCACTTTTCTGATAGTATATGATCCATTCTGCTAAATCTATTTCCATGTTCTATATGTTTTAAGCCCTTCGCGACGGAGTCTTTTACGAAATTTTTAATGGTTTGGCACCGGTTTTTAAAAACAGAAATTTGTGCCTTTTTTTTTAATCGAGAAAATGCGCCGATTAAATGCAAATTTTACAGTAAATTTTTACTGGTGGGAATAAACAAAGGGATCTTGAGCCTTTTTGCGGCTTGTATAGGTGTCGCTCGTCCCCAAGGGGTTAATGGTTGAACTAAATCTAAAATTGATTAAAATTTAGTAAATTGATCAGACAGTGATTTTTAATTTTTAATTCCTTCATTCTTCCTTATTCTTCTATAGTAAAAAAAAACTAGCCTTAATCAAATCTCCAGGAATTACTCCTGGAATGATGCTGATGTGTAAGATTTCCGGAAATAACGCGTCCGGAGGGACCATACCTTCCATGAGTCGAATAGACCAATCAGGAAAGGGCTCCGTCTATGCATCGCGAAGCAATTCCATGGGGTATTGGCGAGCGCAGCAAGCAGCGGTAGCCTACAACTTGGAATCGCGTAGCGATTACGCGGGGGGTTGGCGAGCATAGCGAGCAGGGGGTGCGGAGCCTCCCTAGTCTTATAAAATAACAAAATCGGAGCATTATTCCAATCTTCTGGAACATCTGATTATACATAAGGTTCTTTATCTTTTTAAGGCTATTGCTGACAAAATTCAACGAAATAACATAGCTTTTCTATGAGCTAGCATGCGTAGTACCTCGGATGAATCTATATGCTACTCATAATCTTAAGGCTTCCGCATTATTCCTCATCCTGTTTTTCTATTTATCCATTTATTACTATCCTCATCTCTTTATATTTATATTTGTGATTTCAGTTTTATTTCATATATATATATATATATAGCCGACATTCGTTATAACGTATTTTCAGCGCAGAAGAAGATATGGTGCGTATTAACCGAAGTACATTATAAGTTATAACAAGTAAAATGCAGTACAAAACGTGAAATAACAAAGTTCATAAGAAGCACATACAATGATAGAGATTTGAAATAGAAAAAAGAAGAAGAAATTACCACTTGCATGCGTATTTTACAAAAAATGTGATACTTACATTTTTTTCTTTAATTACATGTCACAGTAAAATGTACATTTTCATATGTCTTTTCCAGGAAAAGTGACAAGGCAGAGACTACAAGCTTCTTTACTTGCCTTAAACTTGAATTAAGATTATCCCCTTTCTCCACTGACAGTTTCCGGTTGATAACAAAAGGCTAGAGAAATTCATTAATTTCATGGAATAGATCTGTATACTTTGTCCGAGAGAATGATACTTCAGCTTACTTGAAATGCAATTAAAAATCAAATACATCGGCAATTAAAGTCTAAATAAACACTGTAAAGCATTTGAGTAACGTTACTCTACAAAATGAGTGGCAGCTTTGCTGTCTCCAATTGTATGGGGTAAGCTTGCTTCCTCCAATTTTAAGGAGCATTTTAATCGATATAACTGGTGTAACATTCTAATGCAACACCAGTAATATATGTTTACATTACACCACTATATAGATGAAAAAAAAAGTCACTCCATAAAATTGGAGGCAGCAAAGCTGCCACCCATTTTATGGTTTAACGTTACACAAATGTTTTACAGTGGACGTAATCCTTCAGCTGTTAGTTCCTTTTTAGTGCTTTCACGGTTCTTTTTACTTTCTACATCCTTTCGAGTTTCGAGAATCATTCCTTAAAATCGTCTTCGTATCTTTTCATTGTGGAGTTATTCTGCCCTTATTTCAATAATCACAAAAGGTTTGGGAAAAAAGGGAGATAATTTCTCATGAAGCAGAAATTTTGAAAGAAGTAAGCTCAAGCTTGAACTGTCTGGGATAAACGTCCCAAACGGTTTACTGATTTGCAAACCAAAAATACAAGGTTGAAATCCAAATTTTATTTTTCGTTCAAGTCTATAAAGTGTTTTATTACTAGACTACGGGGTTTCTTATAATCGGTTATAGCCGAAATGGTAAATCATTACTTATATAGGATTTCATTCCTGACCAAGTATTTGTGTACGTTATAATCGAAAGTATGTTAGATCCCCGGTACGTTATAATCGGTACCGACTGTATATACATGTACATACATATTCTTAGATAAAACATAATGTATAAAATCTTCATTTTAATCTTCATTTATAACTACATACTTTATTAATTTCTTGTTGAAAATTTAAAACTTATAATTCTTAATTCGTAATATTTCATTATGGTTTTGTGTATACATATATGTATATATACTCGTATGTATATATAGAAATATATATATACATATACTCTTATAACGAAATACAATGATATTATAGATAAAATTATATACTTTTACTAAATAATTGTAATATAAAGTCTTATAAGGTATTTGTACCCTATATGGACAGGTCTCTCAATATGGACACCCCTAAAATTTTAAAGGTAATAATTTTGATCGAGAGATGGCTCAACATTTTTGTGAAGAAAAGCAGTTGAAAAGATAATTAAGGCTGGATAGAGTAAAAAAGCACGCTGTTCGCCATTTAGGAGGAAATTTGTTGTTTCGAGATGTGCTGATTTTAATTAGTTGTAAGCTTAAATTCTTATTAGATATGGTAAAATTGCATTAAATGTTAAAAAGTGGAGTATTTTAGAAAGCTAATAAAACATATTTTTGATTGCTATTGCATATTTTGCTTAAAAATATTTTCCTTATTCATTTGTTACAAGATTTAATGAAACTACGCCCGGTTACCAATATGGACAGCTTATGTCCCAATCGACTACAACTGTAAGAATGAAGAAAATTCAACTTTGCCAAGCAATAAATTGAAAAGGCATCAAAGTGGTAAAATCTTTGTTCAACAAGATGCCATTTGAACAATCTCCCAAAAACCTTCCTCCAAAAAACCCTTGCAGAATAATAAAAAGAAGTCCCCCCCACCACTAGGATATCTGTTGGCAAAATCGTAGGTACCAATGGTATGACTTCCTCAACAAAGGAGAGCTGGTACTGCTTCTTTTGCAGTATTGATGCTTTTTCAAACATGCGGCGATGAATCACATGTGGCAGATACGTTCATGAGGATTATGTGGGACTTACTGCCCATGGTGAAAAAGTTCCTATTTGTCCATGCTGTGAGGACTGAGTAATACCAGATGTAAATTCGCAGACATATGCATTAAAGCTAATCAAAACCACCAATACTATTTCATAATATTTACTAGTAACTAAGGGGCTTTGCATGGGTCTTCGAAGAGTAAAAACCGAGAATGACCCCCCTTTCTAAAATGCATGTTCTGAAGATATTTACTGTCCTTCCTCCTCCTCCGAATACTTTAAGATACATTTTTTTATTCCCTCTCCTCTAAAATCCCTTGGAAAAGTGGCTCTTCCATACACACTATGTAGAAAGTCAATAAGGAAACACCTGCCCATAATAGGGACAGGTAGTTCCTTATATGGACACTTGTAAAGTTTTTTTGTTTTTATCATTTAAATTAAACCACAATAATTACAAGGTCGTTAATTTTAATAATGATAGTCAATAGTCCAAGGATAGTGGTAACATATTTTTGGAATCCTATGACTTGTACATGGGGGTGAAAAAAATACATTTGCCTTAGGGTGTCCATATTGGGTACAGGTACCTTATTTCTTTTTCTGATCAAATTCAGTGTTTTGAAATTTTGATTCCCGGTTGGCGTGAGGTTCAAATTCAGTAAAACCTCCATAACGGACACTCCCGAATAGCGGACACCTCTATTTAAAAAACATTTTTCAAATCCCCACTCCCAAAAATTAAATTTTTGTATGTTTAACCTCTGAATAACGGATATTCCGAATAGCGGACAGTAATTTTGGCAAAAAAGAATGAAAAATTATTTTTTAACGAGAAAAAAAATAAAATAAAAACCCTCTAAGTTTATCAGGGCCATGTGTAAAAAGTTTTGTGATCACAGATAAATGTGGGGATGAACTGGAGAAAACCACATCTCCCCCTACATCTATCTGTGATCATAACCCTCCTCGCCCTTTTCCCTCGGATGATTTGAGATTTTATGCTTTCAAGAAGTAGAAAAATACAATAAACAGTTATACATTTTTTTCTTTTTCTTTTTTTCTTTTCTTTTTTGTTTTTCTTTTCATTCAGAAAAGGGTGATTTAAAAGGATTAAAACTACTGACAGAATTAAAACTCCACATTGTAAAACAAATTACATGTAATCGCAAGTAGAAGCAAACTTTTGTGAAAACAATTTTTGCAATAATATAATAAACAAAGGATAAAGGTATGCACATTTTTTTTCAGTTTTATTGCTTTAAAAATTATTTTAATTTCTAGTTAATCATATAATAGAAGTTTTAGGATATTTTGAAATCGACTAAAGAACCATTAAACATTCATTAACAATTTTTCTATCTCTGAGGTTTTCCCAATAGCGTACACCTCCGAATAGCAGACAGTTGCTGCGCTCCCAAGGTGTCCGTTATTTAGAGGTTTTACTGTATATCGGATTTTGGATCAACGCAAAATTTATAGTGGGTTTTAAGTAGACTTAATTGGTAAATTGTATACTCGATTCGCGTACAATCCGATGTGTATAAGCTTGGGTCCGATCGTTCATATGAAGTATCAAAACAAGGACTTCCTCAATTGTTGGAATCCGTGAGTTTTGCATCTTTCTACATAAAAGTTTTTTGCATAATAAATAGACACTTTTCAATTGAAAAAAAATATTTTATTAATAAATAAAAAAATATATTATATTATATTAAAATATATTATATTTTATTATATTATGTTAAATAAAATAATATATGTTGAAATATTATATTATTAATATTTCAAAAATATATTCAAATTTACTAAGAAAATGAGTTTTCTAATAAAGCTAAGGATTTTTATGCACCCTAATCCGTATGGCATGATGTAAATTTCATTGATGGAGAAAAATATTTCTACATTTAAAATGTTTCAAATTCTATTTCCAAACTCATTGAAACTATGATTTAGTTTATTAGTTTTTATAGAATAAATCTTAATTTTTCATTTATTATTGAAATGTGATTTCATGCAAGAATCCACACGTAATGTAGAATAAAATGGATAATTTATTAATATTTATGCAAAATCATTATTTATAATTTTCTTTGCAAAAGGAGAAACCAAAGCAGTAATATCTCATTAGAAAATTGAATTTCAATAAAGTCTAAACTTATCATTAAGTATAAACTCCAAAACCAAAATATTCATTTCCATTTATATGAAAGGAATTTGACAATCATCAAATGGAATCTCTATTTTTTGAATATATATGTATATGTATATATTCATTTAATGTATGTTTTTCTTAATATAATTTAATATGATTGCATAAAATGGATATACTTCTAGCTATTATTTTGCTTTTATTATATTTCATTTTACTATAAATAAAAATCATTCACTACAAAATACTAAATATAAACGAACCTCCATTATTCCATTGCAGTATTCTCTTTTGATATTTTTATTCATGCATTATTGTTATCGAAGGTAATGAAATGAGTCAGAAAAATTTTGGCACATATTTTTCTTTTCACGAGGCTACAAAACTGTAATTACTTACTTTTCTTTATGCTCTGAATCAAATGCAATCAAAAACAGAATACGTTAATGTTTTATTTTGAAAAGGAATATTATCAACTTCGCAAAACTAATTTTTTATATTACTTTTATTGTATTGTTATGCAAACAAACAAAAACGGTAACATGAAAAATCCATTTCTAAAAATGAAATACTAAAGAAAAATACGAGATTTCTTACTATTGGAAAAGTCGTGAATAAGTGAGGGTTTTTTTATGTCATTTTGTAAACAAAAAGTCTTTTGAAAAAAAATATTTACTTTATTAGTATTATGGGACATTCTTAAATTAGAATTTTATCACTTTGTATCAAACATTTTATCATCACTGAATATTTTTTGTATTAGCAAGTATAAGTATGAGATTGGTTTGTATTCAAATGGATAAAGGATAAATATAAAGAAATGTTGCATGCATATAAAAGCCATCATTAAATTCGATTGAAAATCCAGATAATTCAAGCAAGAAATATTTCAAAAGTACATTTCTGAACGAACACTGTATACCTATCTAATTTTTTTTTTTTTTTTTTTTTTTTTTTTTTTTTGTCTCTTATAGAGAAATGGATTCAGTAATCAACAATTTGGCATATATTTTTCTTTTCTCGATTCCTTGAAAATGTAATTGCTTTCTTTTAGTGAATCTCCCAGAAAAATGTATTCATATACAGAATATTTTCATGTATCAGAGCTCTATTATACTATTTCCTGTATTATACTATTTTGGAAAATGTTACTTGTTTGTTCTGAAAATGTTCTATTGTTACATAAACAAAGAAGGGGTGAAACAGAGAATTAGTTTCGCCCCTACAGAATGTGTCAAACTAGCAATAAATTCTTTGAAAACGACAAATAATAAAGAGATACTATGTGTGAAAAACTGTTTCCGCATGGTTATAAATGACTATTTCAATCATAAATAATGTAACTTTAATCTGCACGTAAATCGAATATTTTAACTTTTTTGAAAAATATGTTTCTATTTACATATTACTCAAGAATCATTCACTGCATAATACTAAACATAAGAAAACCTCCATTACTTCATTACAGTTTTCACTTTCAATGTTTTTATCCGTGTATTATTGTTATTGAAGTTAAGGAAGTGAGTCAGTGAAATTTTGGCACATATTTTTTTTTTCACGGGGCTACAAAACTGTAATTACTTATTTTTCTTTATGCTCTGAATCAAATGCAATCACAAATAGAATACGTTAATGTCTTGCTTTGAAAAGTGTTATTATCAACTTCGCAAAACTAATTATTTATATTACTTTTACCGCATTGTTATGCAAACAAGCAATAACGAAAACATGAAAAATCTATTTCTAAAAATGAAATGTTTGCAGAGAATAGAATTGGACATTAATACTTTTGGAAAAATGTTGGTTAAGTGAGTTTCAAATTTGTCCTTTTTATAAAAATATGTTTCTCTAAAAAGACTTTTTAATAATATTTAGTTTATTAGTATTATTGGATATTTTTAAATGAAATGTTATCACATTGTGTCAAACATTTCATCAACACTATACATTTTTTTGCATTAGCAAGTATGATTATGGAATTGGTTGTATTCGTGTATGCAAATTGATAAAAATTAAACATAAAAATATGTTGCGTGTAGATAAAGTTCATCATAAAATTCGATTTAAAATCCAGTAATTCAAGCATGAAATATACAAACTTTTTTTTAATGAACAAACAGAACTACCAATCTGTATCTTACGTTGCTTATAGAAAAATGAAATCAGTAAATAACAATTTGGAACGCATTTTTCTTTTCAGGATTCTTCTAAATAGTAATTCCTTTCTTATCTTGAATCTACCAGTCAAATTTATTTATGTACAGAATAGTTAACTGCCATATTTTTGAGATAGTTGCTTTTCAATCTGCCAGGCTCATTATTTACTTTATAAGCTTTCTATTGTTATGTGAACATACAAGGGGGTAAAAGAGAAAATCATTTTCTCCACTACAGAATATGTAAAACTAACAATAAATTACTGAAAATGACAAAGAATAAAGTGATACTATGACTTAAATATTTTTTCGTGTGATTATACTTAAGTATATTATACTTATATATTAATAATAAACAATGTAACTTTAATCTTCAATCTGCACGTAATAGAATATTTTAACTTTTTTGAAACAACTGTTTCTATTTACATATTACTCAAGAATCTTAATTGAAAAAGCTACCACTATTTTGTGGATTTATAACAATAGACATAAAAGTATTTATATTTCAACAACATATTCGTATTCTCTGAGAAAAAGAGGTTTTCGAAAAAAAGCTACGTAATGATTTTTGATGCACCCTATTCTATTTAGCATGATGCTTAATTTCTTTTATATAGATAAATGCTACATTCAAAGTATTTAAAAATTACATTTCCAAGTTACATTAAGCACATTAATTACATTTAGATACATATATATTTTTATTTAATGTATATTAAATATAATATAATGTATATTAACATATTATTTAATGTATATTTTCCTAAGTATTATTTAATACGATTGCATAAAATTTATGTACTTGTACGTATCATTTTTTTTTATTATATTTCCTTTTACTCTAAGTTAAAATCATTCACTACAAAATACTAAACATAAACAAACCTTCATTATGCCATTTCAGTATTCTTTTTTAGTAATTTTTTTCATGCATTATTATCATTGAAGGTAATAAAGTGAGTCGGCAAAATTTTGGCACATATTTTTCTTTTCACAGGGCTACATAACTGTAATTATTTACTTTTTTTTTTGCTCTGAATCGAATGCAATCACAAACAGAATACGTTAATGTTTTGTTTTGAAAAGGGTTATTATCAATTTCGCAAAACTAATTATTTATATTACTTTTATCGCATTGTTATGCAAACAAGCAAAAACGAAAACATGAAAAATCCATTTCTAAAAATGAAATGTTTGAAGAGAATAAAATTGTACATTAATACTTTTGGAAAAATGACGGATAAGTAAGTTTTACTTTTCATATGTTTTAAAAAATATGTCTTTCTAAAAAAACTTTGTAATAATATTTATTTTATTAATATTATTGTATATTCTTAAATGAGAAAGTTATGAAATTGTGTCAAAAATTTCATCAGCACTTTATATTTTTTTGTATTAGCAAGTATGACTATGGAATTGGTTGTATTCGTCTATGAAAATTGATAAAAGATAAACATAAAGATATGTTGCGTGTAGATAAAAGTCATCATCAAATTCGATTTAAATTTCAGATAATTCAAGTATGAAATATTCTAAAATGCTTATGTATGAACAAACACTGTTTACCAACCTGTATTTTGGGTTGAAATTAAATCATTAAATAACAATTTGGCATGTATTTTTCTTCTCATGATTCTTTGAAAATGTAATAGCTTTCTTTTCATGAATTTTCCAGTGAAATGTATTCATATGCAGAATACCTTACTTCCTTATTTTTTTTGGGGGGGGGGGGGAATTACTCTTAAATTTGCCAGGATTTATCCAGGATTTTATTTACTTTATCAGCATTGTATTGTTATGCAAACAAACAAGGGGTAAAAGTGAAAATAATTTGGCTCCTATAGTATTTGTCAAACTAACAATAAATTACTGAAAGCGACAAACAATGAAGTGACACTGTATCTGGAAAACCTTTTTCTTATATTTATTCATGACTGTAATAATCATAAATAATCTAATTTAATCTTTAATCTGCACGTAAATTGAATATGTTATTTTTGTTAATCTTGTAACGTTAAACACACGTTGGGTGTCATTTGTAACGTTTGGGTGTTCGTGCTGGGAGTTAAATGCAGACATACTCAGTAATTAAGATTAAAAAAACACAGTTTATTAAAATGATAAGGGCTCAAGGGAAGTGGAGAAAGTCTTAATTTTTACAACTGAGAACACTCTTAAAAGACTAAACGCATACTCACAGGCTCCGGACTAGCTCAATCGTGGCACCTTCTATTACTTCTCAACTATCTTTCGGCTAAGCTGATAGATAAAGCTTAATTAGACAGACCGTGGCTGTGTGTAATTCTTTATTCACTTTCAGATAATCAAAATGTAATTACTATAAAATTTCTTACCACGGCCAACTCTCAAGTCGAATACCGAAACTCCTTCACAACTCCCTGGAGGCTCGATGCTACTCTCAATCTGCTAGATACCAGCTGGAAACCCACTTCGTTGACTAATAGTGCCAGAACACTCGGCTGTCTATTCCCAGTGATTCACTTCGCTACCTAATGTCAGAGATACTCTCTCGCTGGCTAATGCCAGAGATCCTCACTCGCTGGCTAATGCCAGAGACACTCACTCGCTGGCTAATGCCAGAGACACTCACTCGCTGGCTAATCCAGAGATACTCGCTGGCTAATGCCAGAGATCCTCTCACTCGCTGGCTAATGCCAGAGATACCCACTCGCTGGCTAATGCCAGAGATACTCCCTCGCTGGCTAATGCCAGAGATCCTCCACACGCTCAAACTCCAAGCTTTTATATGCTGCAAACTGCGATACTTCACATTAACATATTACTAATAACCGCGAGCTAACTGCAGAACCTGAAAGAGACACACACACTCTAGAAAGTTAAAGTAAAAGAGAGGATAGATGTCGCTTTTACGCTTACACATGTTAAATTATTGACGTCACGATCTCAGAAATACTAGAGTGCCTTTATGACAAAGGTCACTCCCTCACAATCTGTTTTGACTTGCATATTACTGGAGGATCTTAAATAAAAAAACTATAATAATTTTGTAGACTTATAACAAGAGACTTGATAAAAAAACTGATTTTCCTATTAGCAAATGTAAGATAATAGTTTTAAATGTGCGTGTAAATTGGCGTTGCTGAAAGTATAAATGCAAGATAATATATGAAAATATCTCGATAAGTTTTAAGATGATGGTCACACAAAACAAACAATTTCTGCCCAAAATATTAGAATCGCATAATCATTTAACATTTCATCTCCTCAAAAATTAAGAAGGTGTCTAACATTAAGTTGACCATAACAGTCGTCCATAACTGTAAAATCGAATTACCATCTAGATCCAGGAACCCAATTGAAAAAAAGATGTCAGTCACTACTACTTTTTCCCATAATATCTTAACCTGTGACACAAAAAGGTTATTCTCTTTGAAATTTATTTAAAACACAATGGTACTACTAAAATTATGAATAAAAATCAGAAATCTAATATAGTTTTTATTCCAAGTTTTCTATTGAGTAAAATGGTCAATAACCATAGATTACTAGACAAAAATTGTTTTTTGTCATGTAAACTAGAATGTCTTAAAGTTAATCCAATCTATTCTGAATCTCGCTATAATTTTTTGCGTTTCAAAAAGATTTAGCAAATTGAGTTCAGAAGCTAGAAAATTTAAACTAAAAATATTTTGATTTTTATTTATGAGAAAAAATGTACCCATTTACTCATCAATTGTGTGGTAACTGGAAAGCACCTGCAGCTGTCAACTGTTCAATGCTCAATTTAAATATATCTGTTTTTTTTTTCAAGAAAAGAATTGGGTAAAAAGAATTAGACTTGCATTTTCTTGTATTTTGAGGGCCTTGAAAGAATAATTTTTTTTTCATTAGCAGTTGGCGGAGTAATCTACCAAGTGTTTGTTATGCAATACCAGCGGTTTATACTTCTGAGCTGTCTAAATGACAGACCAGATGTTATGTCCTATAAGGTTATCTGAGCTTTTCGCACTTTTCCCAGCCGGCTATCGCCCAGTTAGCTTAACAGGAAAAGCATTGGCTTTGTAAGCCAAGTATCTGGGTTTGATTCCCGGCCTGGGCAATCTTTCGCTCAGTTAGAAATATTCTATTCACATGACAAGTGTTTGTTCTATATCTACATTTGTTGACCAATTTTAAAATTCTTCCAAATCTGCCAACAAATGCAAACCAATTGATTTACGTATATTTTAAAAGAATGATAAAAGTAATGTGAAATTTACAATTTCTCCTCCCTTTCTTTTGTTCTGTTTTCAACCATCTGCCATAATTACTCCTTACACAATTTGTTTGATATTACGACGCAATAATGCTTTCATAGACGTTCCAATCAAGATCCAAGAAAATTGAACTCACTCGCCATATTTTTAAATGTGACATCCATGCCTTTCTGCGCAGATAAGGCTTATTTTGCATACATAAAATTATAAACAGTTTCTCATATGTATTAAAGCGATGTTGGCTTTCAAGTAAAGGTGTCTGGAGTTAAAAGATAACACAAATATATGGATTTAAGTCAGTGTAAGAAAATAATAATTCATTTTCAACCTTTAAAACATCAGCCAAACCTATGAAATCTAGTTTCCGTTTTCGGAAATGCTTTGCAGGGTCAATAATCAAAATATAATCAAATTTATCATTAATCAAATAATTTATCATAAATCAATTAATCAAATTTTATATAATCAAAATGATAAATAAACAATTTAAAAGTAGTTGTAGAAGTTGTAAAGAAGGTTTACTTACTAATGCACGTTCCAGCAATTAATGTATATTTATTATCCTGGACTTGAGCCTAGTAAATTTTTTTAACCCATTTGTATCGGAAATATGCAGTTCATCAATTCTGAATTATTTGCTTTAATTATTTTACATGTTTCGAGATTCTTCTTTCGGAATTTCTTAATAAAAAAAAAATTTAGTGAAAAGCACACATATAAGCATCTGTGATACAAATTGGTTAATAGAGCTATTTGTAGTCTTTTTTTTTTACTAAATCTAAAGTACTTTATTTCTTAACATGACTAAATATTTTTGTGTAACCAAATGATTTCTTCTTCGTACACATCACTATCATATTCCCCCGCCTATTGTGTAATTTGATAACAGCCATTTCTTTCTTTCTGAATTAATAAAAAGAGCAATAAAAAATAATTAATCATTACATGGAATTATTCTAAAAAGAATTAATTACTTACATGAAACAGGAGGAAAAAAAGAAATCCGGACTTTAGCAGTATCTTATGAACAAGTTTGAACATGCGGTTTTTATAATCAAGGTACCTAGACACATGGTATGCTTTAAATGAAATATATTCAGAATACGTGAATGCATTTTTTAAAATGGTATATTCTCAACTTATTAAAGTCAATAGTTTATACTATCAATATTGTATCAGTGATGTATACTCATGTAAACAAACAATGATAAAATGTATTTCTAAATGACTTTCAGAAGGATAAGTAAACGGTACGATGTAATTTCAAAAAATTCTTACATATAAATAGAATTCTTGTGGTATATCATGATCATTTTAGCTTTTAAAATAATATAATTTCATTTTGTAATGTGTTTTTAAAGTAGATATTCATATATGTGTGTGTTTTAAATGCCTTTTATACTCGAATGTTATTCAAGATGCATGAATGAAAAAGCTATCCTTATTTTTTACTATTATCACGCAAATCATGATTATAGAATTATTTTATATCAGCACAAAAAAGTATAAATAATAACAACCAGGAATTTTTTTTAAGTCGTGTAAGTACCAATCCTATCTGGAAGAAACCAAATTCCTTAAAACCCAACCTGAAGCTGACACGATTCGGATCTATACTAAAATGCGTTATTGCTCACAGGATGCGAACTTCGGGTAAAATCAATTTACCCATCCAGTTGAGATAATTTATTCAGATTTTTTTTTTGGATAAGATGTCCTAAAATGTATATATTAATGCCATTTGGCAGTTACAAATTGAATGCGTTCGAAACAAGAATTCTTCCCTTTGAAATTAAATTAGAAAATTCCATTTAAAAACCAGTAAATGAAAACAAAAAATATGATATTTAAAACGTTGTAACTCATTTCGTATTTTTTTCTTGGTTTTGTTACTTTATAAAGAAATTAAAAAAAAAAGTTCTAGAACAAATAATGTAATTGTTCGTCACTCCCTCCTCGTGACTTTTTGAACGTGCAAATGTTTTAAACTGATTTTTTAAATATATTTTCTTTTTATTATTTTAATTAAATCATTATAATTTAATTATGTTTCTATTTTTCCACATTTTCTATTTTTTGTTTTTTTGTTTGGTTTAAAATTTTTATTTTTAAGTACCATAAACCGGAACTACTTTGTCACCTTGTAGTTGGATGGGTTTATTACTGTTTTGTTTATATGTGTTTTATGCATGCGATTAATCCTCGCTTTTTTTATACATCTTTGACAGTAAGAGAAAAATGAAGTGCTACAAAAAAACATCAGGGAAGATGGAATTATCGCTCCCCTGATGTATCAGTATAGTATTAATTATACTGAAGAGAATGTGGCAAACACAATGGCAGCTGTCAATAATAGCATAAGTGAAAAATTAGCTGCTATAACATTCTAAATACACGTAATGCTCTTGTCAATGAGTACCTTGGAAAACACACCCAGACTAAGGGTCGTCATACAATTCTTACTCAAGAAGAGGAGCAGTTGATTTCCAAGTTTTTGAAAATCGTGTATGACTGGGATTTTCCTTAACTAAGCACGCATACCTTAATTGGAAGAGTATTAATATCCGTATATTGACTAGCAACACTCCAGGTAATGTTGTGATCAATGTTTTCATCCAGAGGAAAATACATTGGAAATTATTATTATTATTTTTTTTTTTTTTTTTTTTTTTTTTTTTTTTTTTTGCAATAAATCATAAAATTAAGTCCTCCAAATATCCCTAGGTGATCTAAGAGGTGTTCTTTTTTACTTTACATCGATATCCAAGGTCACTTTGTCATTAATCGTTGATTCTAAGCATTTAAAGCATATTTGTAGGTAGGCGACAAAATCGCCCCAAACCCGGATAACTTTGACATCCTTTTTTCTATTTTTTTTCTTACAATACTTGTCGTATACTTTGAATTTACTTTGATGTTGAATAAAATCCTTACATCTGTTTTTTTTTTTTTTTTTTTTTTTTTTTTTTTTTTTTTTTTTTCGAGACCTGAATTTAAAGAATAAAAAAAGTTATGTAAAACATATGTCTGAAACGTATCAAAGTTTACAGGAGTTATTATCTCTTATCGGTTATCTTACAATCTATCTTTCGACCTTTAAGTTTTTTTAAATATAACAGTAACCCTCTTCAAAACTTAAAGGGCATTATATATTCTTTATTGAATTAGTATGAGAAAATGAAATCGATACATGAATTTTTCTTTTTGCACGTATTCGAAAATGTAATTACTTTGCTTTTATTATTTTCTGAATAAAATGTTTTGATAAACAGAGACAGTTCAAGCATAAATTTAGAAGATATATTCATAAATATGCAATGTTAATCGTTTTATTATCCGTATTACATTGTTGCCTAAACAAAAGAAAAACAAGATGAATGTAGATTGTACCATTGCAGAATTCAGTTTCGCCTTCGATTAGAAAAAAAAATCGATAGAAGTTTTTTAGAAGGGCGACCCCGTTTAGATTGCAATGAACTAACTTCATTTTTCTTGTGTTTATCAATATAATAGCAAACAGAACGGCGTGAAATGCCCAATTGAATAGCAATTTCTCTCTGAGACATTGGAATTGCGGAATAATAAAGAGATACAATTTGACGTGCTACTTCTTCATTGAATTGATTCATCAAAAACGGATTTTTTCTTTTGTTTAAACGCTTTTTTATAGATTCTGAGTAAAAGGAAATGCAATTTAACAATAAAACGAATGGAATCCCATCGAATTCGACGAATGAAATGTTTAAAAGACCCGGTCGATTTGGTTTAAAAAAAAGCAAAAGTAATTACATTATTGAATCAATATATAATAAATATATTTACAAAGTAAATGTCAAATTTGCCAGTTACAATTTTGCATGCAAATATTCGCACAAGTACAGTTAAAATTGTAATATGAGTGCCGGCGAAATCCAGAAATTTTATTTTATATGCACTCACAGAAAAATAGCTTTATTAAAAAAAAAGTAATATCGGGTACTACTAGGTTATCCCATCGACCAAAAAATTATCGCCAAACTATAAGATTAAATGCCAATAATGGATGATCGTGAATGTCACATTCAATGACATTAAATACAATTCATGTGTTTAAAATGCCATTAAGTGATTTTTATTTCGACTTTTTATTAATATTCTACTCGTTATTTATTTTTTCGTTATTTAAAATAAAAATTATGTCAATATGTATAATTTGGCTATTAATTTGGCGAAATTGGTCGACGGGATAACAGAGTAGTACCTAATGTCGTTATGAGTAAAAATACGATGTTTTAAATAGTGACGTCATTTTCTCTTCAAATGTTCTTTAAAAGTTACTGTTTATGAAAAAGGCATCCATAGTAATATTGTAATTTCCATTTATCTGGTTGCTGAATGACATAATTTTCCTCATTTGAAATTTCTCTTATTTTGATTTAGACATTAGTTTTTATCATATATTATTTTCTGTCATTTTATTTACATTATTAATATTATTTCTCAGTAAATATATTTTTTTAACTCAATTAGGGCATAATTATACGCAATCATTTTAGAAAATAAATTTTTATTATCGAGAAAAAAGCTAAACTGTGTTACCACCATTTTGAAGAAATGTCATGAAAAAGCTTTTAAAATTAAAAATAAAATATAAAAATGGAAATAAATTAAAAAATAATTAAAATGGGCACAACTACAAATAAATAGCTTTCATTTAAAAAAATAATTATCAAAATCGGTTGACTAGAAAATTCAGGGCTGATGACACGACATTTTTAGCTTGTCTGAAAGGAATAGCCTCGGAGGCTAATAACAAGCAGAATAAAATATATGTACCGCATATTTCTGAAAATGCAATTTGTTAAAAATAATTTAAACATCTAAGAAAAATCATGCTTTAAACATAGATGTGTAACACTTTCCAATACTTTCTGAGATCTTTTTTAAAAACCTTGTTTTTTTTTACAGAAATAAGGTGTTACTGTCCATAGGCAACCATGTATTCCAATACTTTCGAACAACCTTGTATTTAATCTGTCGTTAGATGCATATGTTATTATAATCGGGAAATTTAGTTTAGCAAGATAACGAATAATTAGTTGAAATTTCTCTTTCAGCAACTTCTACTAATAGATGGAAACATAATTAAATACTTTTTTAGCACTATAGTTTACCTAGTAGCTTTATTACACGGCAGTATTATGCTAAAATTTAGTTCAAACAGAAACACTTTTAAAACTACTTAAATCGCATTTCGAGAAATTATCATCAATAGACGACCATGTGTTCAGTTCTTTGCGGGACCCTGAATATCCTTTTATTTATATTCCGCAAATATTTCTTTGGAAACTGAATAAAGCTCTAAGTAAATGCAAAACTTATTTAATTAATTTAATTTTTAATTGATAAAAGGAGGTCTAACGATAAATAGCTGAGGAGGAAACTTGAAAGTCATTTTTTACAGCCATCGTGAACTACGAATTAGTTTATGAAGAGTTTTGTATGCATTAGGATAGGTAAAAGTAAAAACGCACAAGGAGCCAAGGTACCCACTGTACTGGATGATTTAATAAGAAGCAACAGTTTTATAATCATGACCGCTTTGTGGCAGTTTGGTTTGAAGTATAGTAGTTGTATACATAAACCGAGGCTAACGAAAAAGTCAGGCTACCGAGGTGCATTCCACGTACATTTTATTATATATCCTTGGAGTCACGTAATACTAGAAAGTACCAATGCAGGTGTACAAAAAGAGTATAACGCCACTCCTGTGGAAAAGGACACGTGGGATGCACCGCGGCATCCTATCTTTTTCGTTAACTTCGAATTAAGCTATGTGAAGTAAGTAGAACTTCATGCCAAAAACAAAAGGTAAGTTACAATTTTTCAATTTTCATGTCGATTTTTTTTTCACTTTTTTGTTTAGCTAAAAAAACCCCTTTCAGTTTGTACCAATACAAACATTCATTGGAAATA
Source organism: Maratus speculifer (assembly GCA_964019185.1). Classification (NCBI taxonomy): domain Eukaryota; kingdom Metazoa; phylum Arthropoda; class Arachnida; order Araneae; family Salticidae; genus Maratus; species Maratus speculifer. Next base: position 269,163,406 of record OZ025289.1, on the reverse strand, counting down.
AGAAACTCTTTAACTTTTAAATGCTGTGTGGATTGATTCAATCGCATTTGCTTGAACTTGTGGGTAGCCAGTTAAAGCAAAATACTGAGGGATGGTTTAAAAACTTGCATACATCTTAGGTCAAAAATACTCATAAATTTAAGATGCGGAGGTTTGTCTCATCTTTTAACATGATGCAAATATTTCTGCATTTATGTTGTGGAAAGCTTTAAATTTTTTTCAAAGTTGTCAATGAATGTAGTATAGTATCTACTTAATTAATGTAAGCTAATGAACTACCTTTTTTCTTTTCTAGTAAAGTTCTTTAAATGTATGCACCGTAGATATCAACTTAAAAATCAATATTCTCGATTCATAATATGCAGTTGTTTTAATTTCTTATTTTTACTGTGGAAAATTATCCTCCCTGGAGCAATGAGATGTTCCGTTTGGAAGATTTGAGATTTTGTGCTTTTAATACTAAAAAGATGCGATTTGATCCGCGGAACAGAAGGTAACTCGGGGGAAACACCGTCTCCTTGAACTATGAGATGTCCCCCCGGAAGGTTTGAGATTTTGTGTTTCCAATGGTTAAAAAAGTGCAATTTCCCTTTTGGAACTTTACAATGTACCCTCGGAGTCACAAAAATCCCTCCCGGAGAAAAGCATTACTCTACTTCTTAATTTGACAGTAAATAAATGGTACTGCTGAGCTTTTTGAGTTATTTGAATAATGGACTTTACCCATGTGACGTCAGAGTAGGTATGTAAAAGGAAAACACCAATACGCGTGCAGAATGTATAAAACTGCTTCCTCTTTGTCCAATAAACAGTTTTTTCTAGAGGAAACATACCTACATAAATCGTGGCTATTGCCATTAGTGGATAAAGTCCATTAAGGAAAAATAGAAATATTTCGGGAAAAAAAATTGTCTCTGTTGAAAGTATTAATATAGCCCTTTATTTATGAAATAATGTATCAGAAATTTCATTATAGCTTAATTTTAAAGTTTTTTTTCTTTTGTATATACATATATAGTTTCATCTTTCCGTGTTCTCCCATTTGATGCAAATAAATTAGTATAGTACCATTTTTCATGGATAAATGATAAATTTATGAATATGAAAATCTATATATTTAAAATGCTAAGCATTTCCTTTCGACAGTTCGTGAGAGCAAACTACTGCACCAAATCACACCATTCTTTTTTTAAACGGAAGGTATTTGTCCACAGATTTGTTATCGTACATTTGTTTGTTCAAAAATTTTGTTAATTAGCCACAATTTTCAATTAAAATTTCACGTATGCGCATGCATAGTACATAAGTATAAGTCTGCTTTTGGAGTGACGTACTGCACATGCGTAGAGATTCTCGCTCAGTTGAACTATTACCTCACAGCTGCTAGAAGTTTAGTTTTAAATGCGTTTGCATCAAAAATATAATTTATTCGATCTTATTGTAAACAAGCTCTTCTTTTTATCACAATGTTTTTATTTGTCTCTTTTAGTGTTATTAACAATTCAAAAATATGGTCTATTTTGGAAGGCGTCATACTACACATAGAAAATAAACTGAATGATCTGAGGCTAAAAGTTATGACTGGTAATCCTTCTTATAAATTGCCGTTACACACGAAGATTGGAAATGTTAGCATTTTAAATTTTAGCTGATATCAATATATCGAAAAAAAACTTATAAACATTGAAACACAAAACAGTTTCTATAAAATCAAAATCTAAATTCCAGACAATTGCGCATATGTCAACTGACTCTAGAACTTCTCCATTATAGAAGATAACCCAATGTGTCCCTGGTAGCGTAATGGGGTTACGCTGCTGTTTTATGCTTTGAGTTTTTGTAGAGAATGCAGGTTCGAATCCAAGCCCGGCAAAATGATTTGTGGGAAAATTTTGTCAATAATTCATTTCAATAATAACATATTTTATTAATAAGAAAAGTTTTAGGATTATTATTATTATTATTTGAATGCTTTATAATTGAACAAAATTTAACATTGAACAATACCTTGAAAAAATAATTATTTTATATTTAAAATACTTAACCTAAAATATTTTACATGCAATTATCAACATGCATGACATGCAATTACATAAATTTACATGCAATTACATAAATTTACATGCAATTACATAAATTGAACTGGTCTACAATTTTCGTTACATTTTTTCTACCATTATCAAGAATATAAATGTCTGTAAGAAAAAAAGAATGTCATTCATTAAAAAAAAACTATATATGTTAGTATAACAGCTATAAAATAAATTACATTGATACCCATGATTTAATATTTGAAAAGATGTATAAAAATGTATAAGAAAATTCAAGTAATAAAAAAATTATACTATAAATAGTTAGCTGCATCAAATTTAAGATTTTAGAGAATGAGACAGATAAAAATAAAAGTCATGGCAAGCTTTGAATGGTCGCGTAAATATTGTTACTTGAGAGAAGGGGGGGGGGCAGAAAGATAATAGGTTGTAATAAGCAAAACTAAATACCTTACACGATATTTTTAGTTAAATTTCTGATAAAATACAAACATAATTAGTTGTAAATTATAAACTTAAAACTATTTTTCTTCATCGAATGGATCAGACCATCAATCATTAAAAAAAAAAAATTACTTATGTAATATAGTAATTTATCACAGTTTGAATAGAAAAATTTAAAAAACTAAGTAAAAATTCAGAATTTTTCTGATGAAACATTCAAGTTATTTACCGTCAAATGTTGACGGGCATTATCTAGTATTAATTTAAAATGTAATCTCTAAGAGAATTGAACAATACTTTTCACAAAAGTTTTTTAATTCATTTGAAAAATTACAACAATGACAGTTATTATAAATGACTTTATAGAATTATGATCGTACATTTAAAAAAATAGATGAAAATTTTTTAAACAAATTATCCGAAACAAAATATTTATCCAATCTATATATAATAAAGCATTAATCTCAAAATACTTTCTAATAAATATTTTAATAATCTTTATTTTAAACATGAGGTGAAAAATTGTACTTGAAATTAAAATAAATAAATGCGAAAAAATAATTATTCACATATGCAGAACAACTGCACACCATGATGTATTATTAATTATTATATTTATAAATTTAAAAGAAATTTGAAAACAATTCAACTTTTAGCATAGTAGGCAAAGAGAAAAACAGCGTTGTCTGCCTAGTAAGCGAACCAAAACCAAGCTAAACTCTATTCCGTGCTAACCGTTGAAGATGTTGGGGAATAGGAAGGCAGATCTCCTGATATATGTCTTGCTCAGTGATTATAGTATTATTTGAAATACATGGTTTTCGGTAAATGTGTTTAGCAAATTTTTGTGTTATTTTTATTTCTTATTAATTCTAAGTCTAGAAACTATAAAGATCCTCTTTGTTTGACTTCTAATGTAAACTTTATATTTGAATCTCGTCTATTAGTCCCATGTGAAAATTCATTTAATGCTGGGATACCGTGGTTTCAAATTAAAAATATATCATCCACGTAACGTAGCCATATCTGAAATTTTAAAACTGAATTAGATATAATACTTTATCAAGTGGCCTAAATTTCTGGTTTTAACATCTCTTTTATTTTCTAAAGACCTTATTATGTACATTTTAGCATCTTTTAGGTAGACAAAATAGCTGAATTTTAATATATCATATTTTACAAAGTAGGAATGCATTTATATTTGCCTCTACCCAAATTTTGATTCAACAGAAGTTTTCTTAGAAAAGCAGTATGAAGTTATTGTTTTTTAATGTTAAAACTGTTGTTAGCTTTCGTTTTTTCCAAAACTAAAAACTAAAACAAAATTACTTCACCTTTTTTCATTCAAGTATAAAAACATTTCATATTTATTTACTTAAAACAAGTGTCACAAATAAAAATTAAATTAAAAAGTTGACATGTTTCAGTTCATTCATAAGAACCGTATTCAGAACACATAAAATCAGTAGAAAACTAAATGACACTGGATATAAATATAATTTAAAAACCCAAAATACAAAACATTGCGCCCTCTATGATCGTGAATAGCCATTGCCACCCGGCATATAAATATAATAAATTTTGACCATATATTAAATTTAATATGTGTAAAATTAATATTAATGAAAGTAGAAAAACTAAATGACTCTGCATATAAAGGTAATTTAAAAACCCAAAACAAAAAATATTGCGCCCTCTATGATCGTGAATAGCCAATGCCACCGCGGCTCCCCCTATTAGACTCACCCTTTAAATATTTATTAAGTAATTCTAACCACAAACTCGGAATGTCATAAGAATAAGAATCATTACAAACCCTATCCCTCCTAGAATATATCTCTATGGATTCACGGATGATTAATTTTCGGAATAAACTTGAAATGAACACTAATCTACTATCTTTAAAACAAATTTTAACCCCCCCTCTTTAAAAACAATCTTGAAAACGCAGTCTTATCCCTACCAAATTTTATGTCACATTCATGCTCTTTCTTTCTAACCCCAAACTTTCTATCTGTCATACCGATATAAAAATTAATATCCCCCCCCCTTCATTCTCATATGAAATTTCATACACCCCTGCTAGATAATCTTGTGGAACCGGATCAAAAGCTCTGTATAGAAGATGTTTTAACTTAGGAGGTGGCTTAGCAACTAATTATATTTTAAACTTTTTTAATTTAGCTTTAAGCCTCTCAAAATTACCCTTTATATAAGGAAACGATAGTCTTTTAACCCCAATCTCTTCCCCCTTCTCACATGCATTATCAACCAAATTACAATTAACCTGAGAATTATTTTTACCCTTTAATTTTTAACCAATTTATTAATTTTATCCTTTTTGTAACCATTCAACTTAGCAATATTAAAAATATAATTCAACTCTTCATATAAAAATTCATCAGAATAAATAATAAACGCACGATTAACCATGAACCGGAATGTAGAAAACTTATACCCAAAGGTTTTCTAACCAAAAAAACGTTATACCCAAAAAAACTTGGCATACAAATACCTATTGTAAACCAAAAACCTTCAGTGTGAAGCTGCAAAGAATTGTAATCTTCTTCAATTCCTCTTCAAAGTTGACGAATTAATCTGTGATTCAATGAAATGCTTTTCAGCTTATTGATTACATTAATAATGTTATGAAGCGACATATTCAATCGTTATTTTTTTTTAATTAAATGCTAACGACGAATAACCCAGCGAATATAATTGTTACTACATTTTTCAAATGTGCTATAAAATCTTAATGATGCCTCGTAGTTGTTAAAGAACCATAAGTAGCTGCAGTCTTTTTTTTTTTTTTTTTTTTTTTTTTTTTTGTCATTTATAAAAAAAATTAGATTTTTTGGGCACAGCTCTAGTTTCAATTTATAGATTTTCATTTAAAGATATATTCAGATTTTGGTAGTAGTCCCAGACAACACCAAGGAGCTTAGGTAGTTTTATTACATTAATATCTTAAGTAAGTAGGTACGCCACGGTGCCTATACACTTGACTGTCTTAAAGCCCCCCATTTACCTCTGGACCCGTCCTTGTTCCCGTGGAAGGTTTTAGCGCCCACTCATGACTATACCGCCCCCGTTAGGTGCCTATGCTTTAAAACTATAAATATACAAAATCAGTTTAACTTCGTCAAACTTATTCGTAATATTTAGAATATCCCCATAATATGTATAATGCATTATAGGCATCCAGAAAATCTGATTTTATAAACAATTCTTAATTTATGTTGAATATGTTAAAAAATAGAAGAATTCACATTAAATCAGAAAAAAAGCAATGGTAGTACTATCTTCCATTTTTCTTTAAATATCAATTTTTAAATAAAAATAATTTCGAAAAGAAATATTTTTAAACAAAAAAAAGCATTTGTTTCAAAACTCATCAAATACGTACTCGATTCAAAAACTCGGGAATTCTCCGCCGACAGCCAAATTATTTGGCAGGAAATATTGAAAAACTTTTCCATTTTTTTTTTTTTAACATAGTGAAAAATAATCTGAAACAAACTTTATTGAAAATGTTTTTGTATAAGATTCATAAGAAATTCATAAATCCAACGACAGTTATAAACTATCCCAGCCATCGTTAATGAACCATGCTTTAAAATAATAAATATACGAAATCAATTTAGCTTCACCTAGCTTATTCATAATATTATAAAATCCCACGTAAAACATACAAAAAAATGCAGACGTCCAGAAAAACTGATTTCATTAACAGTTCAATTCATGTTGGAATATGTTTTGAAAACAAAAAGAATAATTAAAATCAAATAAGAAAAGAAATGCATTGGTAATATCATCTTCCATGTTTCTCTAGATATCAATTTTTAAAAGGAAAACGTTTCGAAAAGAAATATTTTTAAATAAAAAAATATTTGCTTCAAAACTCATCAAATACATACTCGATTTAGAAACTCGGGAATCCTGCCGTCGACAGCAAATTTATTTGGCAAGAAATATTGAAAAATTTTTGTATTTCCTTAAATCATAGAGAAAAATAATCTAAAACAATTTTTATTGAAAATGTTTTTGTATAAGATTTATAAGAAATTCATAAAATTCAGTAACAGTTATATATTATCCCAGCCATCGTTAATGAACCATGCTTTAAAATAAAAATATACGAAATCAATTTAACTTCACCCACCTTATTCATAATATTAAAAAATCCTTCATAAAAGGTATAAAATAATACAGACGTCAGACAAACTGATTTCATAAACAGTTCGATTTATGTTGATATATGTTAAAAAACAAAAAGAATAATCAACATCAAATAAGAAAAATAAATGCATTGGTAGTATGACCTTCTATTTTTCTCTCGATAACAAATTTTAAATGGAAAACGTTTCGAAAAGAAATATTTTTAAACAAAAAAATATTTGCTTCAAAACTCATCAAATACCTACTCGATTTAGAAACTTGGGAATTCTCCCGTCGACAGCAAATTTATTTGGCAGGAAATATTGAAAAACTTTTCCATTTCTTTGAATCATAGAGAAAAATAATCTGAAACAAATTTTATTGAAAATGTTTTTGTATAAGATTCATAAGAAATTCATAAAATTCAGTATCAGCTATAAATTACCCCAGCTATCGTTAATGAACGGATTCTGAGAAAGATATTAAAGTGAATTTTACTTTAAGGAAAAATTTCAGTAAAATGGAAAAAATACGTTATCCTCTGTAATATTTTTTAAATTTATTGAATAGTTCAACAAAGTATTTTTTTTTCATTTTATTAAAAAATTTTTATGAACACAAAATTTATACTTTGATTAAAAAATATTGTAATTCTTTAATACAATATATTCTTGAAAAATAAATGTAATTAATCAATTTAACTTCGCGTAACTTGTACACAATATTACAAAATCCATCATAAAGTATATAAATATCAATTTCTTTTCATTGAGAAACCAATTTAACTTTAAAATTTATACTATCGTTGTAAGATAACTTTTGGAAAATGAAGTTCTTGGATTTCATTCCTTCTTTTTTCTCTAGTTATCAATTTTCAATAGAAAACATTTCGCAAAATAAATATTTTTAAACAAAACAGTATTTGTTTCAAAATTCATCAAATGCGTACTCGATTTAGAGACTCAGCAGTTCTCCTGTAGACAGAAAATGTGTTTTACAGGAAATATTGAAAAACTTTTCCATTTCTTTAAATCATAGTAAAAAATAATCTGGAACAAATTTTATCGAAAATGTTTTTGTATGATATTCATAAGAAATTTACAAATACATTAGCAGTCAGAAGTTACCACAGCTACTGCTAATGAATGTATTCTGTCAGAGATTAAATAAATTTTTCTTTAATGTAAAATTTCAATGAAATGAAAAAATGCATTATCATCAGTAATATTGTTTTGAATTTATTGAATATTTGAACACAGTTTTATCATTTTGATAAGTTTATTTGAAATTTCTTACGAACATTAAACTTACTCGTTAATTCTAAAAATATTTTATTGCTTTAATACAATCTATTCTTGAATAAGAAATATAAGTAATGAATTTATCTTGTCCTAACTTGCACATATTTTGCAAAAATTTTCATAAAATATATAACACAGACAGATTTTAGACAAACCGGTATCATAATTTTTTTTTCAATTTATTCTGGAATATGTTACAAAAATAAGAATTCACAAATATATAACAGTAAATACCTTTTTATGATATACTACTTTTAACTGTTAAAATGAGTAAGATTAAAATTTTAAAAATAGTTAAGTAGTTTTATTGATTGTTGTCATTTTTTGACTCCGCCTAAGTCATTTTCAAAAAAAATAAATAATAATATTCCGAAATTGCACGACCTATGATGCAATGATCTGAAACGCCAACATTCAGTTTTTTCTGTGATGCACGTTATTATTTTAATTTTTTTAATCTTTATTTCTATATTCATAACGATCGAATAATTCCAGTTACAGTTTTGGTAAGTTAAATAACATTGCTTCGTTACATATATAATTCTTACACGTTAGAATCTCTATGATTTCTCTTATAATGGATGGATGGTGATGACTATAAGAAAAAATTATCTTACTTTCAATGAAATTTTTTCGATAATTGTATCTTTATATAATCTTGCCAAAGCTGTATTTTTGTTACATGGCAAACTGAATGATCGCATTTGAGATCTTCAGAACTTCAGAAAATTATTATTAATTATTTGTTAGGGTTTTGTTCATCTGACGAAACCCTATTCGTCTCTGTCCTTTGTCTGTCCGTCAGTCACAGATTCCGTACACAAAACTGTACAAGTCAAATATGCCAGATACTTCACGTTTTGTGTACTTTACAGTTAAATACGTTTTGTCACGCGTCATAAATATTCACAAATGATAAAATTTTGAAAAGTCTATTATTTTAGTTAATTTTTTAAAACTTCCAACAAAGTTGAAAAGTGCTTATACATTCGGTTTGTCTGGCCGTCTGGCCGCGCTCTAACTCTCGTAAGTATACTCGGATTGTCATGAAATTTTTGGAAGTTAACGACATTTACCCGAGCACAAATTCTATTGAAAATGAAGTTTCTGCCATGATTATTTACAGGAACAGTCAAAAGTTTTTCATTACATTACGGCTTATGGGAAAAAATCCTTTCAAATGAATTTTAAAGATGCTACACCCTGTGAAATATCTTCAAATTTATATGCATCTTCAAAGTGCACTAAAATATGCATTTTATAAAGTATGCAGCGAAAAGAATAGTTATTATTAATGTACAGGGCCACACAAAAGAATTCCAATACATAATAATAAAGGGGGGATTGTTTGCGACACATTTTAATTATGGTAAATGATTTCATATATAATCGAATTCGTATACGTTGCTGAGTATTAATATGAGTTATTTCATGCATAACACGTGGTGAATAACATTTACAGGGACACACAAAAGATTTCAAAAAGGATATTCTATCCGAAGTTCTATATATATTACGGAAGATGGCTGTTAGATGGAGGTAATGCATTTTTAATTATGATATACGCTTTTAAGTTTCACTTGATGTATGCATATTATATGGTTTATATAAATACTAATTGTTACACGATTTAGATATACACGGTTACACAAAAGATCTCAGAAAGGTTACTGAATATGAGCGTAATTTACTTGATGTATGCATATTATATGGTTTATATAAATACTAATTGTTACACGATTTAGATATACAGGGTTACACAAAAGATCTCAGAAAGGTTACTGAATATGAGCGTAATTTACTTAAATGTGGTTTTTAAATATGTTATATCTTTTTACGATGAAATGCATTTAGTTTACTAAGAAATGTTTGTAGAATGTAGATAAAATGATTTACAGGTTCAAGCAAAGAACTGGATACATGGTCGCCTTTTCTTGCTAAACTAAATTTTACCATTATATAGTCTATATATTAACCAACAGATCAAATACAGGGCATTTCAAAAGTATTTTATGCATATTTGGATATGGACAATAATACGTTATTTCCCTGGATAACAAAATTTTGTTAAAGATTTCAAGAAGTGTTGGAAAATGCTTCATAATCTATGCTATATATATTAGGGTGGAGCGAAAAAAATTATTTTTTAAAAATCAAAAACGGGTAGGTGCCAAAAGTTGCCTTTATACTAGTACATCAACTGCGTGAAATTTTACCGCTGAAAAAAATGGCTTGAGTCTGCGCTTTTGCTCCAAAAATCGAAATTTTGGGTAACATTTGTCAATTTTTGACATTTTTTAAAAAAAATTAAACAATTCCTACAGAGCTGGTTATTATTTAAAAGTGTTACTTAAACCTTTATATTTATCTGCTTAACATATTTAAACTATAAAACAATATCTGTAGTCTGTATAATTGGAGAAAATCTGACAACTTTTGGTAAAAACCAGCGTTACTTCTCTATTGGAGCACACAAAAGAAATGTTGTTTTGAATGCATTTCTTACCTATCAGCTTTCAAAACTATTCTGTATATAACTCGTAGATGTGGTTGCGTTTGATATCTTACTCGTCTCAGCCACCCAGCAATCTAGGCCCAGTGTTTTATTTTTGTATTGAATTGTTATTTTTTTTCCCGAAGAAGGGCATAAGTTTTCTATGTATCAAAGTAGTTTACCTCTTCTTTGTTTTCATTGGCATTGTGATGCTACTGGTGTGACCTGCTGCACGTATATTTTTATACCTTGTACAACTGAAGAAGTAGCTGAGTAATGTATTAGGTATGTTCTTAATTGAACCTATACAGCAATCTATTCTCTTCATTAAATTTTCATACAATTAATACATTATGATTGGGAGCTCTGTTACCAAAACATTTTTTCAATCAATTACATTATATATATAATGATATGCCTAAAAATTGATTGTTTAAATTCAGTTTATAGTATGTCATCATTTACTGTACCTATCACATTGAATATATTTTGAGAAGCTAGCAATTTAATATTATGACGATCGTCACAGACGATTGCAAACAAAATTTGTGTGTAAAGCAATAATATTTCGAAAGAAGTTTTAGTATTTGTTTTATGTCGTTTCCTGTGTTGTTTCGTAGTCGAGTAATTTCTAATAAGTTTTTAGACCTATTCTTTAGATGTGTATTACATTTGGTATAAAATATCCCGCGGTGTAAACTTTGATTATATATTTTGTAAGTGAATCTATGGTCTCTGATTGCCAATCTGTGCTTATATAAAGCGGAAAATTTTATTCGCTTTATGGGCTGTTTTTTTTTTTTTTGTGCGAGATGTTTTTTAAATTCCTATTCCCCATTTCTTCTGAGAAATAGCTTTCCTTATGAATTAGCATTGCAATCACAGACAGAAATTTCTAGTCTGTTCTGAGTATCTTTTACTTAATTTGAGAAAAAAAATCAAAATTATTATCTATTTTATAAAAAATTGCAATAGGAAGTGAATAGTACATAGACAAATATTTTTTTATTGATCCAGTGAACAGGGCTCCCAAATGGTCCGCCAACTGAACATCAACATTTTCTTAGAAAGATTTTCGTATTATATATATATATATATTTTTTTTTTTTTTTTTTTTGCAAATTGCACATAAAACGCTGCTGGAGGTTAGTTTTAGCACAAATGCTGTAGGAACATACTATGAAATTTTCTGTTAAAAAATATTGGTGCTCAGTTCGCGGACCATTTGGGAGCCCTGAGAGAATTCATGTAGATTATAACGTTTTATATCGACTTCTCTAATAATTGACGCAGAGGAAATTCACTGGAGTTGAAGTAGCATATGATCCATTATTATACTCAATTCTAAGTTTACACAATGCAAAATGGTTCACAGCAACAAATAGAATTCTCCTAAATTTAGTTTATGCCCAGGACATTTCACCATCAAATATTGTTCACTTATAAAATGAGGATCTAAAAGTTAATGGGAAATTACCTGACTACGAAAACACTTAGAAAACGGCATAAAACTAATCCAAAAAAAAGTTTTTTACAACAACTATTGCTCTGCACGTGCAGGACAAATTCCCGTTGCAATTCTCTCGGGCGATCACCAGAAATCACATTAAACAGCTCGCTTCTCAATATATAAAAAATGCAAAAGCAGAATAAATGATGGCATACTTATAGATGAAATACCTGAAATTATCTTTGAAGCAGGTCATTACGTAAAAAAATATAATTGACTGAAAAAATATTGTGGTAACAGAACTTCCAATCACTTTCATCAACTGGATGTAAATTTGATAAAGAAAATAGATGGCCGAATAGATCCCTATAATAATATTCCCGTATTTATTACTCGGCTTGTCATTTTTTTGTATAAGTTGTAAAAATATACATTAAGATAGTCACAGCAGTATGTGGATACAAAGAACAGATAAACTAGGTGGATGCATCGAAAACATGCCAAATTTTGATAAAGAAAAGCACAAATCAATACATAAATAAAACACTGTACTAAGATGATTGAATAGTTGGGACGGGTGGTATTTGAAATATAGCCACCTCCATGACGTATGTCTAAGGTAGTTTTGAAAAGAGGAGCTGTATTAAAAACAACAATTCATTGTATGTCCCAATAGAGTGGTAATGCTGTTTTCTTACCAAAAGTTGTCTGTTTTTCTCCAGCTATACAGAATAAAGATATTGTTTTATAGTTTAAATATGTTAAGCAGATAAATATAAAGGTTTAAGTAACACTTTTAAATAATAACCAGTTCTGTACGAAATTTTTAATTTTTTTGAAAAAATGTCAAAAAATGAGAAATTTTACCCAAAATTTTGACTTTTGGAGCAAAAGCGCAGACTCAAGCCATTTTTTTTCAGCGGTAAAATTTCACACAGTTGATGTACTAGTATAAAGGCAACTTTTGGCCCCTACCCGTTTTTGATTTTTAAAAAATATTTTTTTTCGCTCCACCCTAATATATATATATATATATATATATGTTACAGGCCAAACCCGATTTTAGGCCAAACTAGATTGGCCTAGGCCAAACTAGTTTATCCTAACGCCCATCAGATAGACTAGTTTTTCCTAGGCCGAACCGGTCTATCCTAACGCCCATCGGATAAACTAGTTTTTCCTAGGCCAAACCGGTCTATCCTAACGCCCATCGGATAAACTAGTTTTTCCTAGGCAAAACTAGTCTATCCTAAGGCCCATAGGACAATCTAGTTTTTCCTAGGCCAAACTAGTTTGGCCTAACTCTTATAGGATAAACTAGTTTAGCCTGCTGTTTATTGGTCTGAACTAGTTTCTCCTAGGTCGATCTAGTTTATCCTAGGCCAATTCAATTTGGCCCGATTTTATTGAATTCAATGGCGCCACAGCGCCAACATTCTAGTTTGTCCTAGGCTGATCTAGTTTATCCTAGGCCAATTTAATTTTACATGTTTTCAGCTCGCAGGCGTCAAAGCCTGAGAAATAATGGGTTCTGTATGTATGAATGTACGTATGTATGTACGAATGTACGTACGTATGCACGTGCGTATGTACGTAACGCGATAACTCGTGACATAAATATCCGATTTGCTTCAAATGTTGGGTGTACGTTCATTGATATACGGTACTTTTCTGATTAATTTTGGGAATTCATTGGATAAGAATAAAGGGAAGTGAACGGGAGGCTAATCCCCCCACCGTTAATTTAGAGAAATGGAATTTTCATGCAGAATTATCAGTTTTCATTTAAAATTTTAGATATAGGATCATTCTGACAAGGCGCCTACATGATTAGTTGTGGATGTTTATTGTTTAAGTGTAAAAAAAGGGCATTGTAGCCCCCCCCCCCATAATTTAGATAAATGGTTTTTGACGCAGAATTTACGGATTTACTTCACATTTTTATGTAGGTTCTTTCTGATAAGGCGATTCCCTGAATAGTTTTGGGGGTTTAATGTTTAAATATGAAGGGAAAATGAATGATTACCCTCTTACATAGAAAAAACTAGTTTATATTATAGGCATTTAGATAAACAATTTTCGTGTAGAAAAAACTAGTTTATCCGATTGGCATAAGGATAAAATAGATTGGCCGAGGCTAATCTAAGCTCGAAAACGGGTTTGGCCAGTTTAAAACATATCTTTCGCTAGAAAAAGTATAAATGTGTGTCAAGAGTCATTGCTTATAACATCAATACAAAAATTTAACATGTTCACCTTATAGACATGATGCATTGGACATGGTGTTTGCTTATTCAAACAAATTATTATTATTTACTTTAATATTATTTACTTTTGTACAGGCAGAGCTCTGTCTGTACAAAAATCAGTGAAAAAAGACTCAGTCCAGCTGGATCTGGCCCTACTCAATTTCTGCAAAAAAGTTCAGGTTTTACTTCACATACAATTAAGATTCCTTTAAAAAATACTGCTTATATACTTATTGGATAAATCTACAATGTATTTTTAAACTATGATGTGTTCACGGAATGGAAAATACACAATGTATTAATGATTATCTAGATTCTTAGAGTTTCAATATTCAAATAGGAATTCCTTAAATAATCAATGTAGTTTGGAACAAAAGAAAAAATATGAGAGTTATAAATATCATAACTTTTGAGTCCGTTCAGTAAAAAGTAGATTTGTGAATATATTTCTCTGTCATTCCTTAAGGCTTTTCTCAAATCCTAGAGACTTACATCCTAACACATTTATGATCTACTTCCTTTTCGGAAATGCATAAGGTTAACAGATTCAGATAATATATAATCAAATGGCGTAAACCATTTTTTCATAAAAGCGATGTATCTTTGAGAAAATAATAAGTATATAAATATCAATTTCTTTTCATTGAGAAACCAATTTAACTTTAAAATTTATACTATCGTTGTAAGATAACTTTTGGAAAATGAAGTTCTTGGATTTCATTCCTTCTTTTTTCTCTAGTTATCAATTTTCAATAGAAAACATTTCGCAAAATAAATATTTTTAAACAAAACAGTATTTGTTTCAAAATTCATCAAATGCGTACTCGATTTAGAGACTCAGCAGTTCTCCTGTAGACAGAAAATGTGTTTTACAGGAAATATTGAAAAACTTTTCCATTTCTTTAAATCATAGTAAAAAATAATCTGGAACAAATTTTATCGAAAATGTTTTTGTATGATATTCATAAGAAATTTACAAATACATTAGCAGTCAGAAGTTACCACAGCTACTGCTAATGAATGTATTCTGTCAGAGATTAAATAAATTTTTCTTTAATGTAAAATTTCAATGAAATGAAAAAATGCATTATCATCAGTAATATTGTTTTGAATTTATTGAATATTTGAACACAGTTTTATCATTTTGATAAGTTTATTTGAAATTTCTTACGAACATTAAACTTACTCGTTAATTCTAAAAATATTTTATTGCTTTAATACAATCTATTCTTGAATAAGAAATATAAGTAATGAATTTATCTTGTCCTAACTTGCACATATTTTGCAAAAATTTTCATAAAATATATAACACAGACAGATTTTAGACAAACCGGTATCATAATTTTTTTTTCAATTTATTCTGGAATATGTTACAAAAATAAGAATTCACAAATATATAACAGTAAATACCTTTTTATGATATACTACTTTTAACTGTTAAAATGAGTAAGATTAAAATTTTAAAAATAGTTAAGTAGTTTTATTGATTGTTGTCATTTTTTGACTCCGCCTAAGTCATTTTCAAAAAAAATAAATAATAATATTCCGAAATTGCACGACCTATGATGCAATGATCTGAAACGCCAACATTCAGTTTTTTCTGTGATGCACGTTATTATTTTAATTTTTTTAATCTTTATTTCTATATTCATAACGATCGAATAATTCCAGTTACAGTTTTGGTAAGTTAAATAACATTGCTTCGTTACATATATAATTCTTACACGTTAGAATCTCTATGATTTCTCTTATAATGGATGGATGGTGATGACTATAAGAAAAAATTATCTTACTTTCAATGAAATTTTTTCGATAATTGTATCTTTATATAATCTTGCCAAAGCTGTATTTTTGTTACATGGCAAACTGAATGATCGCATTTGAGATCTTCAGAACTTCAGAAAATTATTATTAATTATTTGTTAGGGTTTTGTTCATCTGACGAAACCCTATTCGTCTCTGTCCTTTGTCTGTCCGTCAGTCACAGATTCCGTACACAAAACTGTACAAGTCAAATATGCCAGATACTTCACGTTTTGTGTACTTTACAGTTAAATACGTTTTGTCACGCGTCATAAATATTCACAAATGATAAAATTTTGAAAAGTCTATTATTTTAGTTAATTTTTTAAAACTTCCAACAAAGTTGAAAAGTGCTTATACATTCGGTTTGTCTGGCCGTCTGGCCGCGCTCTAACTCTCGTAAGTATACTCGGATTGTCATGAAATTTTTGGAAGTTAACGACATTTACCCGAGCACAAATTCTATTGAAAATGAAGTTTCTGCCATGATTATTTACAGGAACAGTCAAAAGTTTTTCATTACATTACGGCTTATGGGAAAAAATCCTTTCAAATGAATTTTAAAGATGCTACACCCTGTGAAATATCTTCAAATTTATATGCATCTTCAAAGTGCACTAAAATATGCATTTTATAAAGTATGCAGCGAAAAGAATAGTTATTATTAATGTACAGGGCCACACAAAAGAATTCCAATACATAATAATAAAGGGGGGATTGTTTGCGACACATTTTAATTATGGTAAATGATTTCATATATAATCGAATTCGTATACGTTGCTGAGTATTAATATGAGTTATTTCATGCATAACACGTGGTGAATAACATTTACAGGGACACACAAAAGATTTCAAAAAGGATATTCTATCCGAAGTTCTATATATATTACGGAAGATGGCTGTTAGATGGAGGTAATGCATTTTTAATTATGATATACGCTTTTAAGTTTCACTTGATGTATGCATATTATATGGTTTATATAAATACTAATTGTTACACGATTTAGATATACACGGTTACACAAAAGATCTCAGAAAGGTTACTGAATATGAGCGTAATTTACTTGATGTATGCATATTATATGGTTTATATAAATACTAATTGTTACACGATTTAGATATACAGGGTTACACAAAAGATCTCAGAAAGGTTACTGAATATGAGCGTAATTTACTTAAATGTGGTTTTTAAATATGTTATATCTTTTTACGATGAAATGCATTTAGTTTACTAAGAAATGTTTGTAGAATGTAGATAAAATGATTTACAGGTTCAAGCAAAGAACTGGATACATGGTCGCCTTTTCTTGCTAAACTAAATTTTACCATTATATAGTCTATATATTAACCAACAGATCAAATACAGGGCATTTCAAAAGTATTTTATGCATATTTGGATATGGACAATAATACGTTATTTCCCTGGATAACAAAATTTTGTTAAAGATTTCAAGAAGTGTTGGAAAATGCTTCATAATCTATGCTATATATATTAGGGTGGAGCGAAAAAAATTATTTTTTAAAAATCAAAAACGGGTAGGTGCCAAAAGTTGCCTTTATACTAGTACATCAACTGCGTGAAATTTTACCGCTGAAAAAAATGGCTTGAGTCTGCGCTTTTGCTCCAAAAATCGAAATTTTGGGTAACATTTGTCAATTTTTGACATTTTTTAAAAAAAATTAAACAATTCCTACAGAGCTGGTTATTATTTAAAAGTGTTACTTAAACCTTTATATTTATCTGCTTAACATATTTAAACTATAAAACAATATCTGTAGTCTGTATAATTGGAGAAAATCTGACAACTTTTGGTAAAAACCAGCGTTACTTCTCTATTGGAGCACACAAAAGAAATGTTGTTTTGAATGCATTTCTTACCTATCAGCTTTCAAAACTATTCTGTATATAACTCGTAGATGTGGTTGCGTTTGATATCTTACTCGTCTCAGCCACCCAGCAATCTAGGCCCAGTGTTTTATTTTTGTATTGAATTGTTATTTTTTTTCCCGAAGAAGGGCATAAGTTTTCTATGTATCAAAGTAGTTTACCTCTTCTTTGTTTTCATTGGCATTGTGATGCTACTGGTGTGACCTGCTGCACGTATATTTTTATACCTTGTACAACTGAAGAAGTAGCTGAGTAATGTATTAGGTATGTTCTTAATTGAACCTATACAGCAATCTATTCTCTTCATTAAATTTTCATACAATTAATACATTATGATTGGGAGCTCTGTTACCAAAACATTTTTTCAATCAATTACATTATATATATAATGATATGCCTAAAAATTGATTGTTTAAATTCAGTTTATAGTATGTCATCATTTACTGTACCTATCACATTGAATATATTTTGAGAAGCTAGCAATTTAATATTATGACGATCGTCACAGACGATTGCAAACAAAATTTGTGTGTAAAGCAATAATATTTCGAAAGAAGTTTTAGTATTTGTTTTATGTCGTTTCCTGTGTTGTTTCGTAGTCGAGTAATTTCTAATAAGTTTTTAGACCTATTCTTTAGATGTGTATTACATTTGGTATAAAATATCCCGCGGTGTAAACTTTGATTATATATTTTGTAAGTGAATCTATGGTCTCTGATTGCCAATCTGTGCTTATATAAAGCGGAAAATTTTATTCGCTTTATGGGCTGTTTTTTTTTTTGTGCGAGATGTTTTTTAAATTCCTATTCCCCATTTCTTCTGAGAAATAGCTTTCCTTATGAATTAGCATTGCAATCACAGACAGAAATTTCTAGTCTGTTCTGAGTATCTTTTACTTAATTTGAGAAAAAAAATCAAAATTATTATCTATTTTATAAAAAATTGCAATAGGAAGTGAATAGTACATAGACAAATATTTTTTTATTGATCCAGTGAACAGGGCTCCCAAATGGTCCGCCAACTGAACATCAACATTTTCTTAGAAAGATTTTCGTATTATATATATATATATATATTTTTTTTTTTTTTTTTGCAAATTGCACATAAAACGCTGCTGGAGGTTAGTTTTAGCACAAATGCTGTAGGAACATACTATGAAATTTTCTGTTAAAAAATATTGGTGCTCAGTTCGCGGACCATTTGGGAGCCCTGAGAGAATTCATGTAGATTATAACGTTTTATATCGACTTCTCTAATAATTGACGCAGAGGAAATTCACTGGAGTTGAAGTAGCATATGATCCATTATTATACTCAATTCTAAGTTTACACAATGCAAAATGGTTCACAGCAACAAATAGAATTCTCCTAAATTTAGTTTATGCCCAGGACATTTCACCATCAAATATTGTTCACTTATAAAATGAGGATCTAAAAGTTAATGGGAAATTACCTGACTACGAAAACACTTAGAAAACGGCATAAAACTAATCCAAAAAAAAGTTATTTACAACAACTATTGCTCTGCACGTGCAGGACAAATTCCCGTTGCAATTCTCTCGGGCGATCACCAGAAATCACATTAAACAGCTCGCTTCTCAATATATAAAAAATGCAAAAGCAGAATAAATGATGGCATACTTATAGATGAAATACCTGAAATTATCTTTGAAGCAGGTCATTACGTAAAAAAATATAATTGACTGAAAAAATATTGTGGTAACAGAACTTCCAATCACTTTCATCAACTGGATGTAAATTTGATAAAGAAAATAGATGGCCGAATAGATCCCTATAATAATATTCCCGTATTTATTACTCGGCTTGTCATTTTTTTGTATAAGTTGTAAAAATATACATTAAGATAGTCACAGCAGTATGTGGATACAAAGAACAGATAAACTAGGTGGATGCATCGAAAACATGCCAAATTTTGATAAAGAAAAGCACAAATCAATACATAAATAAAACACTGTACTAAGATGATTGAATAGTTGGGACGGGTGGTATTTGAAATATAGCCACCTCCATGACGTATGTCTAAGGTAGTTTTGAAAAGAGGAGCTGTATTAAAAACAACAATTCATTGTATGTCCCAATAGAGTGGTAATGCTGTTTTCTTACCAAAAGTTGTCTGTTTTTCTCCAGCTATACAGAATAAAGATATTGTTTTATAGTTTAAATATGTTAAGCAGATAAATATAAAGGTTTAAGTAACACTTTTAAATAATAACCAGTTCTGTACGAAATTTTTAATTTTTTTGAAAAAATGTCAAAAAATGAGAAATTTTACCCAAAATTTTGACTTTTGGAGCAAAAGCGCAGACTCAAGCCATTTTTTTTCAGCGGTAAAATTTCACACAGTTGATGTACTAGTATAAAGGCAACTTTTGGCCCCTACCCGTTTTTGATTTTTAAAAAATATTTTTTTTCGCTCCACCCTAATATATATATATATATATATATATGTTACAGGCCAAACCCGATTTTAGGCCAAACTAGATTGGCCTAGGCCAAACTAGTTTATCCTAACGCCCATCAGATAGACTAGTTTTTCCTAGGCCGAACCGGTCTATCCTAACGCCCATCGGATAAACTAGTTTTTCCTAGGCCAAACCGGTCTATCCTAACGCCCATCGGATAAACTAGTTTTTCCTAGGCAAAACTAGTCTATCCTAAGGCCCATAGGACAATCTAGTTTTTCCTAGGCCAAACTAGTTTGGCCTAACTCTTATAGGATAAACTAGTTTAGCCTGCTGTTTATTGGTCTGAACTAGTTTCTCCTAGGTCGATCTAGTTTATCCTAGGCCAATTCAATTTGGCCCGATTTTATTGAATTCAATGGCGCCACAGCGCCAACATTCTAGTTTGTCCTAGGCTGATCTAGTTTATCCTAGGCCAATTTAATTTTACATGTTTTCAGCTCGCAGGCGTCAAAGCCTGAGAAATAATGGGTTCTGTATGTATGAATGTACGTATGTATGTACGAATGTACGTACGTATGCACGTGCGTATGTACGTAACGCGATAACTCGTGACATAAATATCCGATTTGCTTCAAATGTTGGGTGTACGTTCATTGATATACGGTACTTTTCTGATTAATTTTGGGAATTCATTGGATAAGAATAAAGGGAAGTGAACGGGAGGCTAATCCCCCCACCGTTAATTTAGAGAAATGGAATTTTCATGCAGAATTATCAGTTTTCATTTAAAATTTTAGATATAGGATCATTCTGACAAGGCGCCTACATGATTAGTTGTGGATGTTTATTGTTTAAGTGTAAAAAAAGGGCATTGTAGCCCCCCCCCATAATTTAGATAAATGGTTTTTGACGCAGAATTTACGGATTTACTTCACATTTTTATGTAGGTTCTTTCTGATAAGGCGATTCCCTGAATAGTTTTGGGGGTTTAATGTTTAAATATGAAGGGAAAATGAATGATTACCCTCTTACATAGAAAAAACTAGTTTATATTATAGGCATTTAGATAAACAATTTTCGTGTAGAAAAAACTAGTTTATCCGATTGGCATAAGGATAAAATAGATTGGCCGAGGCTAATCTAAGCTCGAAAACGGGTTTGGCCAGTTTAAAACATATCTTTCGCTAGAAAAAGTATAAATGTGTGTCAAGAGTCATTGCTTATAACATCAATACAAAAATTTAACATGTTCACCTTATAGACATGATGCATTGGACATGGTGTTTGCTTATTCAAACAAATTATTATTATTTACTTTAATATTATTTACTTTTGTACAGGCAGAGCTCTGTCTGTACAAAAATCAGTGAAAAAAGACTCAGTCCAGCTGGATCTGGCCCTACTCAATTTCTGCAAAAAAGTTCAGGTTTTACTTCACATACAATTAAGATTCCTTTAAAAAATACTGCTTATATACTTATTGGATAAATCTACAATGTATTTTTAAACTATGATGTGTTCACGGAATGGAAAATACACAATGTATTAATGATTATCTAGATTCTTAGAGTTTCAATATTCAAATAGGAATTCCTTAAATAATCAATGTAGTTTGGAACAAAAGAAAAAATATGAGAGTTATAAATATCATAACTTTTGAGTCCGTTCAGTAAAAAGTAGATTTGTGAATATATTTCTCTGTCATTCCTTAAGGCTTTTCTCAAATCCTAGAGACTTACATCCTAACACATTTATGATCTACTTCCTTTTCGGAAATGCATAAGGTTAACAGATTCAGATAATATATAATCAAATGGCGTAAACCATTTTTTCATAAAAGCGATGTATCTTTGAGAAAATAATAAAACTACGTTTTGAGTCGAATTTCCGGTTACGACTTCATGAAAAAAAATTGACGCCGTGACAAGAATAGCTTCTATGTCGACAGGTAATTAATTTCTCAAAAATGGAAAACGGTGTACGATTCCAAATTATGTTCAGCTTCAATCTGGCTCGAATATGCAATAATAATAATAATAATAAATGCAAGTCAGATCTTAGTTGGCACGAGTGTGCAGAAAAAAAAGCAAACACCATGTCCAATGCATCATGTCTCTAAGGTGAACATGTTAAATTTCTGTATTGATGTTATAAGTAATGACTCTTGACATACATTTGTACTTTTTCTAGTGAAAGATATGTTTTTTACTGGCCAAACCTGTTTTCGAGCTAATTTACATTAGCCTCGGCCAAACTATTTTATCCTTATGCCAATTGGATAAACTAGTTTTTTCTACACCAAACTTGTTTACCTAAATGCCCATAGGATAAACTAGTTTTTTCTATGTAAGAGATGTAATCGTTCATTTTTCCCTTCATACCTATTTATTAAACCCCCAAAACTGTTTAGTGAATCGCCTTATCAGAAAGAATCTATATACAAATGTAAAGCATATCCGTAAATTCTGCGTCAAAAACCATCTATCTAAATTATGGGGGGGGGGGGGTAACCTACATTGCCCTTTTTTTACACTTAAACAATAAACATCCACAACTAATCATGGAGGCGCCTTGTCAAAATGATCCTATATCTAAAATTTTAAATGAAAATTTATAATTCTGCATGAAAAATTCATTTCTGTAAATTAACGGTGGGGGATTAGCCTCCTGTTCGCTTCCCTCTATTCTTATCCAGTGAATTCCCAAAATTAATCAGAAAAGTACCTTATATCAATGAACGTACATCCAAAATTTGAAGCAAATCGGATATTTCTATTACGAGTTATCGCGTTACGTACATACGCACGTACATACGTACGTACATTCGTACATACATACGTACATTCATACATACAGAACCCATTATTTCTCAGGCTTTGACGCCTGCGAGCTAAAAACATGTAAAATTAAATTGGCCTAGGATAAACTAGATCAGCCTAGGACAAACTAGAATGTTGGCGCTGTGGTGCCATTGAATTCAATAAAATCAGGCCAAATTGAATTGGCTAGGAGAAACTAGATCGGCCTAGGAGAAACTAGTTCAGACCAATAAACAGCAGGCTAAACTAGTTTATCCTATAAGAGTTAGGCCAAACTAGTTTGGCCTAGGAAAAACTAGATTGTCCTATGAGCCTTAGGATAGACCGGTTTGGCGTAGGAAAAACTAGTTTATCCGATGTGCGTTAGGATAGACCGGTTTGGCCTAGGAAAAACTAGTTTATCCGATGGGCGTTAGGATGGACCGGTTTGGCCTACGAAAAACTAGTCTATCCGATGGGCGTTAGGATAAACTAGTTGGGCCTAGGCCAATCTAGTTTGGCCTAAAATCGGGTTTGGCCGGTAACATATATATATATATATATACATATATATTATAGACTTACAGATATCTATAATATATATATATCTGTATATATATTATTTTTTATTTATTTATTTATTATTTTTTATTGAATTTAATTTCTATTTTAAAAACGATTATGATTTGTTAATGATTCAGCATTTTAAATTTCCTTTAGTTTTTTTTTTTTTTTTCGTTTTCAAAAGTTTTAAAAAATCTTTAGGGTAACACCCCCAGTAATTGGCACATTAAGACTTTGTCTTTAAACTTACTTCAATTTTCATTAGCAAGAAAAAAGATATTTACTTGCAAATAATTTAAAATCAAAGAATGCATATCTGTGCATCTATTTTGCCCACTAAAAGCAAGCATTTTTGAAAAAGGTATTTTTATAAAAATATATTTATAAAAAGTTGCTGTAGTCACCAGTAATTGGCACCTAGAGCACCAATGTATGTCACCTTGTGATCCAGTTATTGGCGCATGTTTATATTTTAAAAATAACTTTATATTTTGCATTGGGTTTAATCGCTTTAAATGAATTTACTGTAGATGAAGATGGCATATTTCAGGTTTTTAAGAGTAAGAAATCAGCATATTAGTTTGAAATGTGAACACTTTAAAGCAATACAATATATTTATATTAATACCCAGTAATTGTCATGCTGTCTCCAGTACTTGTCATATGAAGCTTTAATGGACTCCAATTACTGATAATATTTCATATTTTCAAATAAAAACAACTGATAAACAAAATCACTGAAGAACTTTAAAAATGTTACCAAAATAAGTTGTTTGATCTCAAATCTTGCGATTCCCTTGTAATTGGAATAGGTGCCAATTACTTGGAACTAGCAAAATTGAAGCACCATTAATTGACATCTATCATTAATTCAGAAATCCAAATATTTATGTCAAAAATACTTTTACACAATTAAAGTAACACTTTTCGACTAAAGAAAACTGTTGTCAATTAAAATTTAAAATGCATTGTAAATCAGATAATAATGAATTGAAAAGCATGCCTTTCTTAAGCCGGAGAAGAAGCATTTGCAACAAAATGATTAATTTGATACAAACCATAATTGTTTCTCTTTCTTAGGAACTATTGTCATTTAGTAGCATAAATCAAAGTTATAATCTTTAAAGTAGATGAGCATATAACTGGTATATGGTCTTGCATTTTTAAAAGACCGAATAAAAATCTTATTTGAGGACATGTTTGTAGGATGTGCCAATCATTGGTGCATGCCAATTACTGGTGATGTTACCCTATATCTCCTTTAATTTTTTTTATTTCGTACTTTCCAAAAATTTTTAATTTTGGATATTATTTAAATTACTTGGATTTAGACATTTTTAATTTGGTTAAAATAAATACATTTATTTTATAATTATTTTAAAATTATTTTTGTCAGTGGAACCATCTATGGAAGAATTTAATAATTATAAATTAACAATTTAGATTTATTAATTAACGGATAATTCGTTTTGAAAGAAATAATGAACGAAACATGCTGTTTGATTCAGAGTTATAGTAGAGGGTATACGCGCGTCATATATCTTCTGGATTTTTTTAAGAAGCTCCGTATACCCTCTATTTGTCAGGTAAAAATTTAGCGTATATCCTACCTGTGTGTGTGCATGAAGTCAGCTTTCACCTTCTACCTATACCATATACTCTCTGATGATTTTACGATTACAGCAATGTCTATCACTCTTACCCACTTGTTTTGAAAATTACTCGGGAAGACTCGAAACATATCAAAAGTCAAATGAAACTATTTTACTGTTTTAATCTTACACCTTTTAACAACTAGAAATAAAAAAAAAAAAAAATTCCTACCAAATCAGAAAAAAATACGCAAGGCTATTACAATCTTCAATATCTTTCAAGATATCAAATTTTCAACAGGAAGAACTTAAATAAGGAATACTTTTAAACAAAAAAAATATTTGCTTCAAATACATCTGAAACTCAGCATTTCTCCCACCGTCGACCTCATATCTGCTTGACATAAAATATAGAAAAACTTTTCCATTTCTTCAAATCACAGTAAAAGATAATTTAAACTAAACTTATTGAATTTTTTCTGTATAATATTTGTATGAAAATCATGAAATCAGTACGCATCAGCTATCATTAATCAACGGGTTTTGATAAAGAATAAAGTTAACTTTCCTTTAAGTTAAAATTTCAGTAAAAAAATATATATATTATCCTCAGTAATATTTTAAAATGTTATTGAATAGTTGAGAAAAGATTTCTCATTTTGCTCGTTTTATTTGAAATTTCTTATCAACACCAAATTTATTCTTTAAATCTAAAAGTATTTTAAAGATTTAAGGCTACTGTTCCTGACAGGCTGAGAAAGTCGTGAAATAATGCTATTTGCTAATATCTCATTTTCATTTGAACGTTTTTAAATATTTATTTTTGGATTGGATAGCTGATAAGCATCTCTACATCGCCCCTTTTTGTATTTTTTCGATTTTTGTTGCAGATATTTTTTATTTTCCTTTACAGAGCAGGTTATGAAAGTGAAATTGTTTTTTTAAATAACTGCAACCAAAATCGTAAAAGTAAATTAGAGCAATTTTGAGATGCAAATCAACTATTCAATGCAATATATATATATATATATATATATATATATATATATATATATATATATATATATATATATATATATAATGAATAAATAAATGTCGAAAGACAAATGAGATATTAGCAAATACCTTCTCATAGATTTAGGGTAATGCCACACGGACGATTTCTAAACACAGACAAAACGACGCGTCAGACGGGCGACGCGGTACTATTGCGTTCAAACATACGCAAAGACTCACGTCGAAGCCACGCGTTTCCCCCAAGCCGTTGGCCAGCTGCTTGTGTCTGGTGGCTTCTGTTTATTAGATCTTGTTCAGACGAGAGTTGTTTTTAACGCTGATTTTTTATTTTCTTTCTAAGATTCACGAGCTTTTGTTGTGATAGCGTAGTCAAGAATCGATGCAGGTTTTGGGGGGGAAGGGAAGCATTTTGAGAAAAACAAAAAGTATTTTTGCGAAATTTATTATATTTTGGGGGGATTTATTTTATGTTTGTAAAAAGTAACACTTTGTAACGATATGAAACCTATTTATATTAATTCGAAACAAGCATTTTTTCAATAATAACTTCTTTAAATTCTTCTTTTATTTTTTTTTCTTTCTGAGGAATTTGTTTGCTTTTTAAATTACAGATTTTTAAATCTAACAACATTAGAATAATTTATGATTAGTATGTTTTCATGGAACACAATTTTGTGATAGTACCAGTTTTAAGAAGCTTCATTTATATTTTTGAAGCAAATACATTTAAGTTTGGTAAAAATAGATTTTTCCTTTTCTTTTTTTCCCCTTCTTTCCCCTTCTTACTAGCCGCTCTTGGCGACCAGTTTGGTCTCCCTTAAATGTATATTAAGCATTAAATCATATTGCTTTTATACATAATTTATTTTAAATTGCTCAATTTTTTTGCCAAATTAGAAGATTCCGCCCTGAGAAATAGATACAGATATCACATGCACTGGCGCGACTGCAACAAAGTAGCAATTATATGCGCCTCAGACGGTAACCCGGCTATTGTTATTTATTTATTAATAAACTGCTTGTTTACTTTTATTTTCTTTTTTTAAATGATACAAATTGTTTTATTCTATTATTATTATCTAAACTTTATTTATTATTATTTCCTTTTTAAAATAATAGAAATTAGTTAAAAATATGTATGTAGCTGGTATTTGAAAACGAAATTTTCGTCAAATTGGCGTCAGAAAAATAACGCGCAATGTGCTGCATATATGACATCTGTGCTGATAAATCAAGAG
Organism: Maratus speculifer; assembly: GCA_964019185.1. NCBI lineage: Eukaryota > Metazoa > Arthropoda > Arachnida > Araneae > Salticidae > Maratus > Maratus speculifer. The sequence continues at coordinate 269,135,934 of OZ025289.1, read as the reverse complement.
CTCAGTATTTTTATGCTAGCCTGGCGCAGATAATAAATCGACAAATATTGTACCCGTGGCATTTTTTCGTATTTCATTAATTATTTATATATTGTATTATATTATATAATAATATATCGTATATTATATAATATAATAATATATTAATTAAACTCATTTCATTTACAATTTATAACTTTAATTTGAAACTGAGAACTTTAAAATTCATGACTTTTATTTATTTTTTTAAGTAAAAAAGAACAGAAAAAATAAAAATAATGATATTTTGAAGCTTCATAATTGCAGCGAAGGAACAAAACATATACAAATCTAATTTACCACAGCCTAAGTCTTAACAAAGGACTTTTGCACAGTAACCAATAAGATGGGTTTAATTTGGACGTTGCCATTAAGCAACTAACGAATAATCACGATTTTTGTGTCTCATACGATAGCGTAATATATATATAGATTATTATCATAGTTTTTTTTTGCTAAATTTTGAGTGGCAACTAAGTTAATATAATCTAGTAAAATGTTAAAAGGCTATTTACATATGGCGACAAATTTGGAAATATTTCACTTTTCAAAATTGTCAATATATAATTTTTGAGCGTTTTTCTTTCTACTTTCTTCTATCTTCAATAGAAGAAAGTATTGTAATCGAAATTTTTTTTCGACTTCCGGTTTTCGACGGATTTACACGTTTTAGGGGTCAGAGATTTCAAAAAACCTGTTTTTACAAAATGTCTGTCTGTCCGTGTGTCTGTCTGTATGTCGCCATTCTACCATCAAAAAGTGTATGAAGTTATGCATAGAATTGAACCAAATTTTTTGTGAGTGTTTTTGGCTGTGGCAAGCAGGTCCTCCTTCAGTTTTGAAATATTCCGCCGGAAGGGGGCGCTGCAATTGCGATGTTTGTGCCATTTTCACTATTGTACCGACCAAAAGTATATGGAGTTATGCATCGAATTGACCCAAATTTTTTGTGTATGTGTATGACTATGGCTAGTTGGTCCTCCCTGAATTTGAAAAATATCCGCCGGAAGGGGGCGCTGCAATCGCAATTTTTGCGCCATTTTAAATATTGTACCGACCAAAAGTATATGAAGTTATGCATCGAATTGAACCAAATTTTTTGTGTAACTGTATGACTATGGCTAGTTGGTCCTCCCTGAATTTGAAAAAAAATCCGTCGGAAGGGGGCGCTGCAATCGCGATTTTTGTGCCATTTTCAATATTGCACCGACCAAAAGTACATGAAGTTATGCATCGAATTGAAAGAAATTTTTTGTGTAAGTGTATGGCTATGGCTAATTGGATCGCTCTGAATCTGAAAAAAATCCGCCGGAACGGGGCGCTACAATACCGAATTTTATGCCATTTTCAATATTGTGTATGAAGTTAGTTCTAGAAGTGAACTAAACATTTTGTATATGATTTTTTTTTTGGTAAGGCAAGTAGGTCCTCCCTGAATTTGAAAAAAAAATCTGCCTATCATTCTATTGCCCATCGGCTCGTGCAGAGACGGAAATTCGTTTTTACTCCGTTTTACTCGTTTTTACTTCGTTTTTACTGTTAATTGATTGAAGCAGAAATTTAAGATGAAAATCAAAGTTGGTATGGTATTGAATTAAAATTATTAAAGCATTAAAATGAGTAACTTTTTTTTTTTTTAATATTAAAATGCATGTATGAGATAGAAGAAAGTTTTGGGATTGGCACATCCAACCAGTTTTCGTAAATACCATGGGAAGAAATTTGTTTTTAGTTTTTAATATTGTATGTTTATCAGCCTTGATGAACTTTACACTACATTAATAACAATTATATTTATTAAATTTTAAATGTATTTTAAAAATGAAAAATAATAAAAAATGTGAAACTTTTTCGCTAGATTAAAATGCGCTTTAATCTAGCACAGAAGCAGTGCTAACAGAACAGAACAACAGAAACAGGGCTAACAGGTTTTGGTTTGTCTTTTGATATCGTTATTATTTTTGACCCAATAAGAAAAAAGAATTCTTTTTTTCTTTGTAACTTGGTCTTCACATCAAAATAGTATTTTATCTTTTATTAAACTGTTGTCTATTTTTATGCAAATGCAATGTTATTAAAATAATTAAATGGTTATAAATTTATATAATTGCAAAATATGGAATACCCCCAATGTTTAGCATTACTATTATTCTGTCATATGTGTATGCATATATTGATTCGCTGTTCGACAAACTGTACACGATGTTATGTTTTAAACGATACTTGTGTTTATAAGTTAAAGAAAAACTTCTCCGTCTGTTTTGTTATGTCCGCCTTTCGAAGTTCTGCCTGCCCCACCTTGTCCGAGAACAATTATAAAAAGACACTATTACTGTTGAAGGTATGTAACAAAAAGCTTTAAAGCTATTTTAAAACACTTTTAAATATTAACTATTTATTTTAAGTGTTGTTTGATATGCAGTTATTTCATATATAAAGTGACATTTTATAGCTTTCTCTACATCTAAATCAGTAAATTATGCGAAAAATAAGTGTAACCATCATTCCAAACAAAAGAAAAACAATCCAAAAAATCAAAGAAATTTTTACACATTATTGAAGATACCATTACTGAGGGAGAGGGTGTTCGGGGAATGATAGTATATAATATCGTAAGAGGGGAGAGGGTCCAAAATTACCAAAAAAAAAAGTGACAAACTTTTATATGGAAGTACAGCCCTAAAAGGAGAAAAAGAATCTACCTTTTGCTCATGGGACGATAGCATATGCTTCTTGATTAATGTAACGAAAATTTCACACTTTGAAAATTTTTCGGTCCTACATTTCATTTATAGAACTAAGATGCTTGTTTTGCTACCATGTACTGTAGCAACATTTTTTTAATCAATTTAGTTTTTTTTTAAATTTATTTAATAATAATAAGAAATATTATCTAAATGAAAGTTGAATAACAATTATAAACATTAATAATATTCGCAGTCATCTGTATTTTTCATTTGACATCAGATGTATTAAAGAATATTTCCTGTAATTTAATTTTGGATCCGGTAAATAATCTATCACTTCTCACAGGATGCATCCAGTACCGTCTGTGTATATATATTTTTTTCAATTTTCTTGAATAATTGATAAAAAATTACAGAATATTTTATTTCCTTCAAAAGATCCATCTAATAAACATCGAATCAAAAGATTTCTATTATGCCTAGTGACAATATCGTCTGCTTATTTTGACGGAAAGGTCACGTCCGTGTGAATGAGGCAGCGCAGGTGTTTATTTTTCGCTCGAAAGCCAAAGCGTCGAAAAAATCGGTCGTCTGTCATTAGCCTTATACTTCTCGAGCGCTTCGACTGACGTGTACAGGAGCCTCAGTATGATTTATTCTTGAACAGTAAATGTATGCAATCAGTTTAACTTCGTTTAACTTACGCATAGTATTGCACAATCCTTAATAAAATGTCATTTGTTTTTATTGTTCCTTAAAAAAAAAAAAAAAAAAAAAAAAAAAAAAAAAAAAAAAATTAATTCTACATTTTATACAATTGGTAAACTCAAACAAATAAAATAATGTAAAAAGCAACTATTATCCCCCAGCATAATTTTTAAAAGTATCAGTTTCTTGCTTTGCCCAGCAGTGGCCGAGAGGTTCTGACTTCTCAACTGGTAGATGGCAAATATTGGATTCGAACCCAATCGCGGCCGTCGTCCTAACCTTTCGGAGTTTTCCATGGTTTTCTTCGAACCTTGAATTTCCTAGCTTAAGTACGCGTTAGGTTCCCTCAGAAAGATCCCCACGCAGCGCATCCCACCCCTTTAGAGCCTATATCCCACGTATAGATAATCGGCCGACATAAAATAAACCAAACCAAACCAGTTTGTTGCTTTTTTCTTTCTTTCTTTTCCTTCTTTTCCTTCTTCTACTTTTTTTCTTTTTTCCATGAAAAATAGAAATTCTGTGAGAAAATGATTTCCAGAATATTCATATTTTGGGAGTAATTTGCGATCTGAAATTTTGTGATCTCTAACTTGTGATATGAAATTTTAACGAAGATATTTTATTACAGAGACTCGCATTCTCGCTACTTTACTACGCACTCGACTGTTGTCATCTTTAACACCTTTAAATGGTAGTTTTGTTTAAGCCGATGTTTCTTAAGGGTGCAAAAATGTAAGCCCGTGTAACAAAAGGTTAAGTTAGATTCCGATCCTTATTTCGTAATCTTGCATACAAAGTCGCATCGCGCTGGTGATAATCGTTTGAACTTTTTTTTTTCTTTTTTTTCTTTTTCTTTTTTTTTTTTTTTTTTTTGGCGGAAATTTTTTTTTCATGACATTTTTCAAATTACAACCAGATTTTATACATTTAGCCCTGGAGTTTTACTTTTAGGACCATTTCATAATTTATTATTACCTCCTTATATATTAAATTGAGTAATACGGAAATAATGTGGCATAATTTTAAATATGACATAATCACCATAGCAACCTATAATCATTATTTATCACCGGATATCATTGAATAAATTGCGTATGATAAGACTTAATAGAATGAAGATTTTTTTTCTTTTTTTAAAAAGTTTTGATTCTATATTTATAAAATTTAAAATGACTCAACAAACTATTGCAACAATTATACATATTAAATTTCAAACCATTTGGCGATTTTGCCATGTTATATGTAAACAGAAGGAATGATCAGACGACAACTATAATTGTTACATATTTATATAATTACGAACAACCCTAAAAATAAAGTAACAAATTATTATTTTTTCAATCTTTCTTTATGAAACGGAGTAAATTACAATCGTCCTTTTAATGCAATTATGTTATAGTTTCTTTCATTTTCTGCTCTTAAGAATCGAAAATTTTTTAAGAGTAACGTTAAATAAGGTAAAAGAAATTCTAAGAACAAAAGTTATTACACTAATAGCTTTTAAATTGTTTCTCATAAAGCATTTATCCCGATGAAAGTATTTCTAACACAGCAATTGAATTAGAAATATTTCTCTCGACTGTCTTTGTATGCTAAGTTTTTTCAACATCTAAACAATTATTTTTATTGCTGTTTCTGAGAGGGTTAATAAGCATTGTGAGAGCGTATTAACGCATCTTGGTTAATACGCATTTTCAATGCGCATTAATCATCTATGTACTAAGCTGAAAATATGATAATCAAAATTTAGTGGCAGAATTACAATAGAAAGTCTGTAAAAAAATAAAATACCTTGGAATTTTTGTCCATGAAAAGACGAAAGAGTCATACACCACATTTTTCTTTGACAAAATCAAACGATTTTATTATAACTAAAAATTGTTTTTAGTGGATTTTTAGAATGCGTGTAAATGCTATTTAATAAACTTAAAATGAGAGAGATTAATATATATGTTACAGGACAAACCCGATTTTAGGCCAAACTAGATTGGCCTAGGCCATACTAGTCTATCCTAACGCCTATCGGATAAACTAGTTTTTCCTAGGCCAAACTAGTCTATCCGAACGCCCATCGGATAAACTAGTTTTTCCTAGGGCAAACTAGTCTATCCGAACGCCCATCGGATAAACTAGTTTTTCCTAGGGCAAACTAGTCTATCCGAACGCCCATCGGATAGACTAGATTTTCCTAGGCCAAACTAGTTTGGCCGAACGGTCATTAGGATAAACTAGTTTAGTCTGCTATTCATTGGTTTTTTGCTCTTGCAAAGCAATGAGTTAGTGGTATGAATATAAGATAACCTATGTTGGAATAAAGAAAAATGCCATCATTTTGATATCATTATTTTTGAAATCAGTTCGGTAGTTCCAGAGATTACCTTCTACAATCAAACAAGCTTTACTTCTTTTTAATATTAGTATAGATAGATATAGAATTTATACACATGAAGTTACATTTAGATAAGTAGTTACGTTTAACACAAAAATTACCATGAACCGTCATTTTAACGGCTACCATCTGACTATATTTCGATTAAACCAGAAATTTGATTATGAAAGTTTAAAAGATACAAAGAAGAAAAACATTAAATAATAAAGTTAAACTGCTTTAAATCAAAATTCTGGTGTGAAACATTTTTATAAAACTTGACTCCGGTAGCTCTAGTGTTAAAAATACAAACCGAAAAAAAAAAAAAAAACATGTTCTAACAATTTTTGTAAAAATTGAAAAAAAAAAAAAAAAAAAAAAGTTTTTTGTTGAGTAGAATTATAAATGTGTTATCCTTGAAACTTCTATAAAAAGCACTCTAATAAAAATTATCTCAAATGTTCAAAAAGATATATCTTTTCTTCATACCGCAAAATGCTTGATTTTAATGCCGCACTATAAGACATGAAAAGTATTTTGTTTTAGTAAATCTGAAAACTATAACGATTTCATTTACATTGAATATTTTATCTAAATTAGATATGAATGTCAATGAATTGTTATTTTTAAATTTAAAAGTTAATATTTTACAAAAACATGTTTTATGTAATCACCATTTTTTTCACAAGCACTACATAAATACAAAGCAATATAGCTCGATATTTATCTAACCCAATTACAACCAGATTCAATATTGAATCTTTACGAAGATACAAAATTCAGTTGTCACTTTTTTTTAATTACAAAACATTCGGAGATTGTACATGAACCTCGAGTGAACAAGTGGCATCAATTTAAATAGAGCAATGATATTAACTGGGAGGATTTTCAGAAGTTTAATTAAATAGAATTCGCTGACAGAAAGAATTTTTGGCTCTGTGTTTATTTAGATAAATTTCCTGTTTCAGTCTATTAGAAATACACATTAAATACTCTAAAGAAATATAAACTAATTTAGAAAACGTGAATAAAAATGATTAAGTGCAAATGATATGCGGACTCGTTTATAATATAAAAAATCTTATTTTAAAATTAAAATTGAAAGGTTTCTTATTACTAACTAACGTAAATAAGAAAAAGTATTTTAGAAATCTAGTGTTGCGCTTTCTTTTTATTTTTAAATATTAGAGAAAGTTACTTCAATCAAATATTTCAAATAGATTACAATATTTTACAACATAATATATATATTTTTAAATGCGATTTTTGTGTCAGTATATTCAGAATGCTGTATATTCAATCAAAAATAAATTGAATGCAAATATTAAGACCACAACCGCACTAGTATGCAAAATAGTAAGCTGGACACAGAAACAGGCCGAATGTGGTATTTTTTTTCCATTTTATACAAATGCTGTCTGACTAGACAATTATAGATAATGTTTAATGGTTTTTCTATGTATGATTATTTATAGTTTGAGATGCTTACCTGTCAAAAGTCCTTCCAGAAGTCATGATCATTAAACATAGGTATAGTTTTTTTTTTTTTTTTTTTTTTTTTTTTTTGTCGAATTTTTGTGTTTTTCCATAATTAAAAACAAGTCGAAAATTGCACGTCAAACGTAGAAAACGAGGTGCGTTCGTACTACAACGAAGTTTTAAAAATATTCAGATCTTGGTGTAATAGTATAGTACAGTACCTTGGATACTGTATAAGCTTCCGAAATCTTTTGTGTGTTCCTGTAAATACTATCTACTTGTTATTATAAAAGAAGCCAACTATATTAAATTCCAACAACGTATATTAGTTTCATAAAATGTAAAATAGTTTAATATAATCAAAACGCTCCCCAAACAATGTTTCCCCCTATACCGTTATATAATGGAATACTTTTGCGTGGCTTTGTAAATGAATAACAAATATTCTTTGCACCATAGATTGTACAGAATATATATTTAGTATATATTTTATAGATGCATATTAATTTATTTATGTTCGAAAGAGTGTAACATCATTAAAATTCGCTTGAAACTATTTTCCCATTGATCATAATGTAACAGAATAATTTTGATGTCCTTATAATTGAACCGATTTTCATAAAACTTGAAATGACTCGACAAAACTGCGCAACAATTATATCATTTAAATTTCAAACAATGCTTTTGGGTAGTTATTGCTTTGTTATACGCGGACAGACGGACTGAACGGCGACTATAGGTGCTATAGACTGTAGGTTACATAATTGAAAAGAAACCTAAAATGATCTAAAGCAAGCTAATTCATTTGTAAAAATTTCTGACCACGGAGATTCTACAAATTAATTTATTTGATCAAACGAAATTTTGGAATAAATAAATTATTAATAATCGAATTACGATTTGATCTGTAATATATATTTGATATAAAATACGATTTTTATAAGAATTTTCAAGAATGCACCCTCTCCAAAATAGAAAAGGTAAGAAAGAAACAGAACTGTACCAGCGGTGCAATAGTTACACAAAGTTTGAGTAAATTAAGTTTTGGTATTGAATCATGATTTAATCTTTAGTATTCCGAAGAGCATTCCAAGACACCAATCGGCCCACGATAAAGAAGTTAAGGAAGATACAAAAGAACTTCCGGAGTAGTGTAGTAGATAGAACACTGGTTTTCTAATCGGAGGACCATGGTTGGAACCTAGAATGCGGCGATTCACAACTGGCAGCGGAACAGTAGAATTTGCTGAGAATTACTTGTGGTCAAGACAAATAAGAGCGGGATTGGTAGAGACCTTTACCCAATTAAGAAAGATCTTTGTGCAAAGGACGAATATAGCTTTGGATTGTACGGAAAGTTTATTTTAATATATAATTCATGTATTCATATCAATTTTATTATATTCAGAAGAGTAGGACATCATTAAAATGCACTTTAAACTGGTTTTTGCCATTTATTGTAATGCAATGGAACACTTTTGATTATTTCTGTAATTAAACATGCATCCGATTTTCATAAAATTTAATTGCTTACCAAAATTATGCAACAATTATATATTTTAAATTAAAAAGAAAATCGGATGAGTAGTTTTTGCTCTGTTATTTGTGGACAGGCGGACTTAACGACAACTACAGATGCTACGTATTTCCATAATTACGAACAGTGGTGTAGTCGTAAAAAAAGATGGTATACGACGTAAGCAGAGGGTATACACTCAAGACAGAGCTTATACCCGCGTATAGCCCTCCACTACATCACTGATTACGGACGCACCTAAAAAGAGTAGAACATATCCCAGGGCTTGCCAAGTGAAGAGTGCAGAATGTACCACGTGAAGTGAATTGGAAAACACTGAAAATGCCACTGATAAGATGTGCGGTGAATGGTGACCATTGCACAACAGTATTATGTTCTTATTGTTTATATGAATGGTATATTTTTGAGAAGCATAAAAAATATGAAATAAATAAATAAAAGAATTGTTTACAAATAATAAAATTAAATATTTAGAATAAAAAAGAAAAGAAGTTGGTAATCTAAATTTTGAATTATTGAACTATAAGCCCAAAAAAAGAGTAAAGTGAAAAGTGCAGTAAGTACCAGAAGTAGGAGGTTTTTTTTTCACTCTCTCAAAACAATTGCCTGTTTTACATTTTCCGGGATTTCTTGTTATTTATTATATTCATCTTTGTCTTTTTTTTTTTTTTTTTTTTTTTTTACTCTCAGTTATCTGGCATCTAGGCTAAAGAGTCCGGAAAATGTAAATTCTGTGCTTAGAATAGAATCTCTAGTTATAAGTATAATACTGACCAAACACACAAGCACTTCTCAAGCTGTTTATTTTATGTAAACCTTATTTTTCCTAGTATATACAACTAGCATAGATGCCAACATCCCTTAATTATTCCGGAGTCTCATCCAAAATTTGCATGTTCAAACCGGAAAAAATATATAAATAAATATATTTACTTTGTATGAGGTAGATTAATGACTTTGTATTGATACTTTTGGTTAAAGAATATTTCTGGTTGCAAACATTTTCATGCTGTATCAGATTCCGGAATAATTAAAAGTTATCGGCATTTATGACAACTAGCAATAAACTATTACACAAAATCGAAATAAAAAAATTGGTAAAACGCTTTAGATCTACAATTTTATGCATTATTATAGACAGTAGTCTAGTATTTAAAGTTCTAACAAAATCGGCTCTTAGATATATGATTTCAATAAAAAACATAAAAAAACAAAAACTCGCTTCTAACATTATCAAGTATGCTGTACGACCCTGGAAATATTTAAATATGCACTATCACCAATAATGGGCTTGTAAGTCAAAATGAAATCAAAGTGTTTGCAAAATATATAAATACAATGCAAAAAGAAAAAAAACAAAAAACAAGAAAAAGAAAACAAAAGGAATTAAAATTTTTAAACGCTATCCAGTATAAATTAGGGTTCTGAAAATACCTAAATATGTGTTATTAATATTAATGAAATTTAGAAAAAACTGTTCATTATGTACTTGATTTCAACCAAAACCTTTGAAGAAATTTTTCCTAAACTTATCAATCATGCGGTACATCCAATGCAAATCAAAAAATTGCATCGTCATCGACAATGACGCAGCTTAAAAAATTAAGAGAAACATCTTTTCATTAGACATTTCAATCAAAAACAAAAAAAATATTCTTGGGTCCTGACCCTGATGATGTATGATCACAAATACATATGAATATTGCACTGCCATCAACAATGAGATGTGTACATCCTTTTAGCAAAATTGCCTTCTTAGGTATGATTTTAGTCAAAACCGTAAGAGAAAATCATTTTTATATTTGGTATACTCTGTTTAGGTACTGCTTCGATAATAATACTTGACTACTGCATTTTGATCGACAATTAACATATTTGAAACGTTTTTAAAAAAATCAATTCAATGGAAGTGTTTTAACTATCGATTACAACATTTAACCATGATCGACAGACATCCAGATGGAACAAAACAAAGAAATTAAAGGAAAGAGTGTAATAAAATTCAACTATTTTAAACAATTTTATAGTAATAATAACAGTAATTATAGTTTTAATAACTATTTTTATCATTGTACTGGGATAGTTTTTGAAATTATTCTGAATATTTAAGCTTGGGAAAATATTACTATCAAAATATTCACATTTAACTTTTCTTTAAAAGAATATAAAATAATCATATTATTTAGTTTAGCCTGCTTTGCAAATAAATAAATTCTTTTCGATTTTCCACATTTTATTTATGCATCTACTTAAGTAGAGTAGAAATGCATTATCCTCTTGCGAAACTATCGAATTAAAATCACCTTCAACTCATATGGTCACAAATGCATGTTTAAAGCAACTTATCTGAAAAATAAATTTTTATATCATAAATTCTTTCTTTTCTTATTTCTCATACTACTTTTATAGAAATCCATTAAGCGATCCGTTTAATGGATATCTGTATAAAATGATCACGATTAATTAAGTGAAATTCTCGATATTGAAATTTAGTTTGCTTAAAACCCATAAAAACCATCAATCTATGATAGAAGTTATTTAGAAAGAAGAAACGTAATGCAGTATGTATGTCTCCATCGGCAGACGATTATTTCAATCTTTTAAGTTAAATATAACCAAGTTACATACAGTTACTAGGCACTTTTAAAATATTTTTTTAAAGGAAAAAAATCAATACTTAATGTCGATTTATAAAATAGTATTGTTAAAAAAATGAAAACTACTCTTTGAAATTTAAGTACTATTTCAAAGTTAGTTATTTTAATGTATTTGAAATTTTAAAACCGAAATGATTAAACACGCGTAATATTAGGTCATCCGAAAAGTTCTGCGTTTTTTTCATGATAAATTTCAATAAAGACGTACAAAAAGATATGATAAATTTATAGAATAACATACACTGTAAAAAAAAGACGATTTTACGGAAGTATTTATGGTAATCTGGACGCCAGTACAATTTACTATTTTTTTTTTAAATTTCCGTAAATTCCGGAAAATATTCCGTTTTTTTTCGAGTTTTTTCAGGAATTTACGGAAAATTTTCCGTTAAAAAACAGTAAATTGTACTGGCGTAAGAGATTACCAGTGATACTTCCGTAAAATCTTCCGTTTTTTTTTTTTTTTTTTTACATTGTAAGCACCATTTTATTGTGAGACATTTTTGCCATTGTTTTTGCAGCTGGAAAATTCAATTAATAAAAGTCATCAGGTTTATTCGTAAAAAAAGTATCAATGCAGTGTTTGATAGCCTCTAAAATAGAAAACTCCTGGCCGTTCAAAAAAATTTGAAGTATCGTGAAACGGTGAAAATCTAAAAGGACAATTCCGGTGAAAATGTTGGATGGACAAAATAACCCAATCATACACATTAAGGTGTTGTCTTATGTTAAATACAATGCGGTGCCGAACAATGTCATGTTGCAACACAATATCTCAATAATTTATAAGGTCTGGTCGCTTTTCTTCGATTTTTCTATTCAAAACTGCAGTTTGGGAAGAGTATCTTTCCAGATTGATTTTCTCATTTCCCCCCAACAATTTATAAGAAATAACTCTTTTGTAATCCCATCATACACGAATCATTTCTTTTTTGGGGTCTCAGGCTTCCTCTCGATGACACATAGGCAGGTTCATTTGACCACATGATATTTTCATAATAACATTATATAGAGGATACATTTTTCCTCTCCAATAAAAAGCCATTTGAAAAAATAAAGCTTTTTCATTCAATTTCAGAAAATAATCACAAGCTGAAATTCGAACTAGCATATTCTGTAGTGTTAAAGTATGGGATATCCACTTACCACTGCAATTTACGCTCCCAGTCTTCTTCAAATGGTCATGCACTGTAATTTTTGGAATAGTTAATCCATGCAATAGCTCTTACGCTGCATAATGTGGATTTCGAGTGACAGATTATCTTAAGAGCTCCTCCTTTAAAGAAGGTGGTACTCTATTACGAGCATCATTTTCGAAACTAAAGTTTCCGGACTTAAATTTCTCAAACACCTTTGCATTGTGTTATCCCAAACATCACTTTGTCAACATACATTACAAATTTTTTGAGCTTTGGGCAAGCATTTTTATCTTCAAATAAAAAACATTATAAGACAAAAATTAACTTTTTGCTTCTCCACTCAAAGCACTGAAATGAAACAAAAATTACACTGATAAACAAGGTTTCTGTTTCTAACTAGGTATGTGGTGACTTTTATATTTTTGGTGGTGATGTGAAAGAACATGTCGTAAAAAAGTTTCCATCTCCCACAGAATTTTAAAAAATTCAAAATCTTAAAAATCTGAATTTTCTAGTATTTATTCAACACCTTATGAAATTTATCAACAAAACCTTATGAAATTTATCATTTGGTTTATGTAATGAAAAACTTTTAAATAAACACATATAAAGCTTAAAATTAACATTTAAAATACTGAAAATATGCATTGTTTAAAAAGTTTCAGAAAAATGTAGAAGAATTTTTGTAAAAAGAAATGATATTAATAAGAAATTTCATACTTTATGAAGAGGTAAATGTCTTATCTGTGGATACTGTCTTATAGGCACAATCACTAGCTTCCCCAATAAGGTTCCAACAGTAATCTCCGAAAATATTAGGGATCCACCTGCCGTGATATCAGGTTTCCATTACAGAAATATCCTGGTGAAAACGCTCTCCATGTTCATCGCTCACAGCTCCCATATTTTCGGGTGAAAATTTAGATGAGCTGCTAAAAAGTGAATTTTCAACGACATTGAACATCCTAAATCTTTGTAACTTTTTAACATGTTTTAAATTAATGTGTCATAGTTACGACTTCGATGATTTCCTAAGAAATGTTTCACAACATTTTTAAAATTTATCCATACTTCTTTTTCTAAATCACTTTGTATCACCAGAATTTTTGTTCTTCATAAGAGTGTCTAATTTGTGGGCCAACTAAAATACCCTCCTTAATTTTTGCATAGGCAAGCGATGGAAATTTTTCTTGTAGATATTGAAATCCACAACCTTCTTTATTCATAGCTTTAATGAAATTCTTCATGAATCCCATCTTTATGTGTAAAGGTGGAAGAATAACTTTCATTTTATCGATTAGAGAAATGTTTTGGATATTTTTTTCACCTGCAATATATTGTTTGCTCTCTGGCCTCTTCTTTTTTGATATAATGCTCATGATTTGCTCTGCTAACCAACTCGCATAGGAAACAGCAATATTTTGTATAACTTTCTTGCATACCAATAAAAAGGGCAATTACTTTAAAATTCGTACATATATTCCAATCATGATGTGAGTAATCAATTTCATGAAGCAGTATCTTTATATTTTCATATCTTTATATTTTCATAAGACTGTTTCATTATGCAAGAATATGCTATTGGACGGCAGGGCATTTTTATTATGAAGAAACACAGCCCTCAAGCTGGTTTTCGAACCATCGATGAACAATCGCCATTGTTCTGAGTTATATTGACAATTAAAGCAGACATTAAACCACTTATATCATTACAATAGCATAAATCACCTTTTCTTGAAAATGTCGAATATTTCTTATGTCGATTTTGATAAATAGATATCTTTGTTTTGTTTTATAGGTGATTCCAACCTTAAATCTTGATCCAAGTAATTTTGAATTCTTCTAAGGCTCTTACAAGATCATTTAATTCTTCTTGAGTAATTAGTTGCGGTTCATCATTTATGTCAGGAGAATAGTTTACATCAGATGTAGAAGAAGTTTCAGTTTCACCAATTTCCATTTCTCCTGATGCATCTTCATATGTAAAATTCTCTGGAGGTTTTGGTATTGGTAAATCATCATTATGTAATATTGGTCGCATAGCTGAATCTAAGTTCGGTTACTTAATTTTATCTTCTTGCAGAGAATTCTTTAATTTTTGTAATATAAAAAATTAACAGTCAGTTAAATAATCTTTTGCTCCAAATCATGGGTATAGCAAAGGGTATACTGTTTCTTGTACCTTTCATCCACGTCCGGAGATTTGTAGCAGATCGTTTACAACAAGAATGAGGTGCTCATTTCTTATATTGTTCACCTACTTTACATCCAAAGTACATGTAATAGGCAGTCTTTATTAGCGGCGTGAAAGCGCAATGCTTTTTCAAAGTTCGCACCCCAAACACATAGCAAAAAGAATCGGGTTCATTAATGCACCCTCTAAGCACTTTTGACATATTTTAGGGGGAAATAGGATAATTATAATCAAAATTTAAGTAAAATGTCTTACAAAACAAAGAAATAGCATTACACTCGTCCTGAAAATAAAGTTTCAACTGTCACGGATTTGCATTAAAACCAAATATTGTGGGGGCGGCTAGTGCTGTCTGTTCGAAGTCGTTAACATAAAATTTATCAGGGGGACATCTGTTTCTACTCTCTTACTGTATCTTCTATCGTTGTAATAAAAAAAGAATGTTTGTGTGAATCAAACGCATGTAAGAGAATAATGTAATACAATTATAATGCCTATACGATGCTTACATACTCTAAAACGTATAAATAAGATTTCTCAAAATTGGAGGCAGATAGAAAATTTTTACAAACATATTCTTTTTCAACTGCTTGAAATCTATAAGAAACACCCAATGTATACAGAGAACAGAAAATTTGTTAAAATTTGTCTATCAGTGTTATTCGACAATTCAGGTGAAAATCATGTAAAGTGAGCAGAAAAGACTTCGACTTTGGGTCATTCAAAGGCATGCCTTATTAGTAGTAGTAAAAAAACTGCACGAAACCGAGCTTCTCTTTGAAAAACCGCAGAACTTTCCGGATCACCCAATTTATACCAATGAGAACACGCACTTAAAAAATTCTCCAATTCATGCCAAAATTTTAAAAATGAATTGCTAATAACAGAAGCCTACGATATTAGCTTTTTATTTTTACTTTTTTGTAATTGATTGTTTTTTGTGTTCTTCAGAGCTGTATCTTAAAATGACCTTCATTTTTAATTAACAAGTCAGAATTTTTTGCATATTAAAAATTTCAAAATTATAAAGCCAAAAAAGTTTTGATCTGTCAAAACCTTACCAAACGAACGCAGAAGTTTTAAATACACCTGGAAAAAAATTCCAAGCCTTAACAACCACCAAGAGGATAACAAGAGGATAGTGTAATGAATATATAAGGAAAAATGCGAGGCAGAGCATGAATGGATCAATGAAACTTGCAAACATGGGATAAAACTGTAAAGATTTTAAATGCACAACATTTTACATGTTTAACTGAAAAAATGCGAGGTGTATTCCAAAATATGAATACATTTTTAAGAAAAAAATATTTATGTCTATTTTATAGTATGAGGTTTTCGCAAAATTTTGACTTTTTAAAAGTTAAAAAAAAAGGAAATTTGTGATAAATCCTCACTGATTGTTATAGTTGAAGATCATTTTGGATTTAGCGGAATTAAGCTCATAATAATCAATTATCAAAGCTAAAAACCACAATCATTACATCTATTTAATAGGAGAGAATTTTGCTACTTTTTGCTACTTTAAAATTAAAGGTTATTTTCAGATTCAGAATTACAAAATACATAAGAATTCATTATGTAAAGCTAAAAGACCTCACACAACCCAAATGTTGCAGATAGCATAATAAGTCTTGGATTCTCTTGCAAGATTCCTCTTCAAGACACAGCATAAGAAAAGAAAAGAAAGTACCCGATATGTACTTTAGACTCTTTAATAAATCTAAAATGATCATTGTATTCTTCTTAACATCTCAAGAAAGGGTAGCTTTGCATAAGCGTCTTACAAAGGAACGATTGCTGTAAACTTTACAGAAGCTTAGAGATACTAAAAAGGCAGTAAGCTGTTAAAGTCTCAAGGAATAAGTTGCGATATGTTTATATGTACAGTCACCGCAAAAAAATCTTGACATTTTTGATTTCAGATGTTTTGTTAAATATCCAGAAATATACATATGAATGACTCTGAAACTCCGGATGTATGAACAAAATAATACAGGAGATACATTTTCGAGAAGATTTTTTTCCAAAATCCAATAAGGGACCGTCAACAAATTGAATAAGAACGAATATCTTTTGAATAACCCTGTCAAAACTTATGTTGTAAAAGCGTTCAAACTGCCGATTACGATTAAGTGGCTTATGGTAATAAACTGTGTTCATTTTTATGCTTATAGCATGTATACTCGTAGAGAAATTAAGGTTTTTATAAAAACGGTCCCAAATTTTGATAAGTTTTTTGCTTATAATTTGCAGAATTCTTAATAAAAAACAATGTTCTTTTCAGAAAATCTGAGAAACGACATTGTACTTAATATCCTGTAATCAAAATTAAAAAATATCAATAATTGTATGAAAAATGAGCAGGTTTACTAAATAAATTTTCACTGCGCATGCGTCAACTTTACAAAAATTGCATTTGCATATTGTGTTAGCTAAATGTATAGAGTAAAACTTTCTTTAAAGTTTCAAAGTCATAGATTGAAAATCCTGAAAATTATCGTCTAAGGAATGAGATCAAAATCCGATATTCTCAAAATGAAGCAAAAAGATGAGGAGCTGTATGCAAATATAGTAGTGCGTGCAATACTGTGTAGACACTAATCAATGGAATATGGATACAGCCTATCATTTTTGTGTTTCATTTTGAGAATATTGGATTTTGATCTTATTCTTTCGACGATAATTTTCAGGATTTTAAATCTATGGTTTTGAAACTTTAACAAAAGTTGCTCTATACATTTAGCTAACACAATATGCAAATGAAATTTTTGTAGAGTTGACGCATGCGCAGGGAAAAATTATTTAGTAAATTTGCTCATTTTTCATATAATTATTAATATTTTTTAATTTTGATTACAGAATATTATGTACAATGTCGTTTCTCATATTTTCTGAAAAGAACATTGTTTTTTTTCTTAAGAACTCTGCAAATTATCAGCAAAAAACTTGGCAAAATTTTGGACCGTTTTAAAAAAACCTTAATTTCTCTACAATACGATAGCGGCATGCTATCAGCATAAAAATGAATACAGTTTAATACCATAAGCCACTTAATCATAATCTGCAGTTTGAACGCTTTTGCTACATTAATTTTGACAGGGTTATTCAAAAGATGTTCGTTCTTTTTCGATTTGTTGACGGTCCCCTATTGGATTTTGGAAGAAACTCTTCTAAAAAATATATCACCTGTACTATTTTGTTTATATATCTGGAGTTTCAGAGTCTTTCCTCACGTATATTTCTAGATATTTAACAAAACATCTGAAATCGAAAATGCCAAGATTTTTTTTTGCGGTGACTGTACTCCTTCAATTTATTTCGCGTCTACATGAAAGAAAGAACCTTTATATCTAAAAATTCTTGTTTTTGTTTCTTTGTTTTTTTTTTAATCAAAGATCTACACATTGTCTATTGACAATGTCTATTAACTTTTATTTCAATGGATATTAATTGCATTATAAGCTTGAGTGTTTGTCTGAGATATTTGTTATACCGTTTATGTATTCCTTTACATTAAAATATTATATTGAAATATTATTTGAATTTATGTTGTAAGTTTTCTCTAGAAAAAAAAATGTGTTAAATACTCCGATCAGTAAGCGTTATAACTTAGGCAGAAAGCTACCCAAACATGACTAACGAAACATTTAGCTCCAGCATGACTGGTCCCTTTCCATGGTTTGGATCTGGTTCTGATAACGTTAGAGTACCTACAGGAAGAAATTTCCAATCAACATTACTTTTAAGTCCAATTGTTACCACTGTAACTCATTTTGATGCAAACTAGGGGAAGAAACTTTTAATTCTTTAATGTTTTTCTGTTGAAAACATATCAGTTTTTTCTATATTCAAGAGAAATCAAGTAGAATGAAATTTACATATAACATCTAGATTTGATATCAACAAATACTTGAAATCAAATTATCATATTTTTATAAATATTTTTTTCTTTAACAGCACAAATACTTAATGGCAAAAAGAGAGAGATAGACAGAGAAAGAGAACGATTAAACGTCATATGACACAAAGTAACTAAAAATCATCATGTCATATGTATAAAGAAAAAAAAAAAGCTTTTACAGTATTTAATTTTCTCAGTCCTGATGGCGCCTGTAGGAGACACTAAATAACATCATTTTCTAGAATTATTAAAATTACTTGTAGGCATTTTTATTTCATGCATGCATATTATAAACATTCATATATAGCCTTATGCATGTTTGGAGATGTTTTATTGTAATTTCAAATAGGTTTTTGTAGCCTCTAGTAATATTTATCTCAGGACTGAGGAAGTTAAATACTTCTTTTTCATGAATTTGCCTGAAAACAAAGCTTGTAAAAAATCGGTATAGCATATTTCGACTATTTTAAGAACATAAAATTGTAATTAAAAACATAACCATGTACAAAAACCCCGTACTCAAAATTTATTACGGCTAATTCACTTGTACGATTCTGAAATCTTATAAATATACAAATAAATCAAGGAAACAAGCTGACTGAGAAGCATGTCAGTTTAAGTAACCAATTGAACTAAAGTAGTATAACATAAGCAGACAAGTTTGATATTTTAATCAATATGAGAAATGAAGAGAAATCATCGTCAACGAAAAAAACTAATCTACTTTGGATTTGTGGAATGTAATGATAAAAATGTACAGTTTAATGATTAAAAATCTTATTTTTTATTCTGAAGAAATATTGCGTTAATCAGTCTGTGTCCAATAAATCATTTCACTGGAAAACTATAAATTTCGTATATTATTGTATTTTGTAAAGTATATGATGTATTTTGCAACAGCCATTGATAAAGGGATATTTGAATTATTATAATTTCTATAGTTACAAATGATCAACTCTGTGATTGCGACGGCTAAAAAAACGAAAAATCATATTATCGTTTTTCAATCAATGAACCGTTTTCAATTCTCGTTAAACAATCAACCGCCGCGGTGAGCGGCTAGTCTTGGTCGGTGGACCTCTACCTACGTCCCGACCAGCCCTACTCTCTTTTTCGACAGCGCTGTCGACGACAAGTTACCACGGATAGCATCAAAATCCTTTACTTACTACCCGAATACCTTGGACTCTAAAAAGAAAAGGAAAAGAAATTGAAACCGAACAAATTTAACAGAAAAAGTAGACAAATTAAAGATATTGAAAAACGATAACTAAAGCGATAAAGATACTTAATAACAAAAAAATAGAGTGTCAAAGAGAGAGGGGGGAGCGGGAGAGAGAGAAAGAACGATTAAACGTCATATGGTACAAAGCAACTAAAAATCATCATGCCATATGTGTAAAACAAATAAATAAATAAGTAAACCAAATGCTGCATTGAACCTTCTCATTCCTGATGTCGCCTTTAGAAGACACTAAATAACACCATTTAAATGAATTTAAATGCTTCTAAAATTGTTAAATTACTTGTAGACTTTTTTATTTAATGCGCGCATATTATAAACATTCATATATAGAAACTGATGTATTTTTGGAGATTGTTTTATAGTAATATTAAACAGGTTTTTTTTAATCCCTAATATTTGTATCAGGACTGAGGATGTTAAATACTTCTTTTTCATGAATTTGCCTGAAAAAAAGTTCGTAAAAAATCTGTATTGCATATTTCGACTATTTTAAGAACATAAAACTGTAAAAAAAAAAAATCATAACCATGTTCAAAAACCCCGTACTTAAATTTATTACGACTGATTCACTTGTACGATTCTAAAATCTTATAAATATATGAATAAAACAAGGAAACAAGCGGACTGACAACCGTGTCAGTTTAAGAAACCAATTGAACTAAAGTAGTATAACATAAGCAGACAAGTTTGATATTTTAGTCAATATGAGAAATGAAGCAAAATCAACGTCAACGAAAAATAATTATATTTTATCACTTTATTATTATAATTTTATTTTATCACTTTATTAAATATTTTATCACTTTCACTTCAGGGTAATTCCTGTAATTAGACATTTTTTAGACCTTAAAGGTTGGTATAAACGATAAATCACAATTATAAAAAAAAATACAGGAAAAATACATATTATAAAACATGATTTAAGAAAAAAACATTAGAAAATAAATATAAGTAAAAATTATGATATAAATAAAAATTTAATATTAAAACATGAGATATATAAATATTCACATACTAATAAATACTTGTATGTATATCTTAAAGTTTACAAAAAAACGACATTTTTACTGTCATTATTCCGTTCATTGTTTTTAATTAAGTACTAAAGTGCAAATTACCTTAAAAAATAATTGAAAAAATTCCATTAACAATGAAATTTGAAAACGTTTATATATTTCTGTACATTTTAAAATATATAGCCATTAGGCCAAATATCACATACATAATTGCATTTAATTCTTAATTATCATATTTTTGTATCACTAAAAGCAGTATCATAACGAAATATTCTACAAATATTGCTTTTGAAAATAAAATTTTATGTTTAGTTCTTTAGTAATCTCCAAGCTAAAATCCAAATTTAAAAAAAATAGCTTGGAAATTGGTGCCAGGCTGTAAAATTAAATTTTAATATTTTGCAAAAAATATTACAATGTTGCAAGTATGGAATGTAAATATCGCTAGAAGCATTAAAAACATAGATTGCTAAAATTTTTGTTCTAGCTTGAACCAAATTCTGGTGCTCAGTAGCTGCCAAATGGTGAAATCTCGATAAGATGGTGAAATCTCGTACAAACATTTGGAGCTTTGTATGTCAACCTCGTTCCAACTATTGGAACTATGCTTCAACAGAGGCTCCAAATATTGAATTAAGATTTCACCATCTTACAGTAGCAGCTATTGAGCACCAACATTTGGTTCAAACAAGGACAAGATTTTTTAACAGTGTACTATGGCAGATAGTCAAACAAATGTGCAAGCTGCGAAACGCTCAAATTTCGCGTTCTCTCATAACTATTAAAAAATGCAAATAATTTATATGAATGATATATTTTTTTTAATTTTAATAACACAATACTTTCTATATTGTCAGTTTTTAGTAACACGAAATTTACCTATAAGAATGGCTTATTTTCCGTAAAGTTAATCATTGGATATTTCCGCACAAACAAGTAACTTTTTTTTTTTTTTTCAACCGAACACATATTTTTCTTCTTTTCTTTAAATGCGTAAAGAATTCGAAAAAAAGTATGATGGTTAAAATTTAAAATTTATTCCATACAAAATTTGAAATTCTTGAGTCATTTCCCTTCATTTTTACTAAAGTTCATTTTTCTAAGAGGGAAGTGCATGAATATAAATGTTATAATGAAAAAGTGATCAAATTTGTGCTTTTCAGAGAAAAATTAAGAAAGTTCTCGAATTTTGCGTTTTACAATCGATGCATAATTCATCATGACATAGTGTTATTTGATGAATGGTTTTGAAGTTAGACGGCAAAATAAATATAAAATATTTCAAACTTTTAAGTCACGATCAATTAATTTAAAAGTTTTGAATGTGAATCATTTTATTTAGAATTTTAAATTGTAGAAAACTTCAAACGTCAAACCAAAACTTTCTGCTGTTGTAAATTTTATTTAAAACAAAAAATAAAACAATGCTCTAAACAATACTTAAAGTCTTTGAAAGCAATAAATGATTATATATATATATATATATATATATATATATATATATATAATGTTTAAGCCATAAGTTAACAAAATATTTTTAAATAAAAATATCATAATTTACACTGTAAAAAAAATCTGTAAAGATACTAAACTTTTTCTAGGAAACTGAGATTCCAAGAACTTTTCATGTAAAGGTTACAGGAAAATTTCATGTAACCGATTCTGAAACTTAAATTTTTGCTGTTACCGTTACAGGAAATGTTTTTGGAATCCCAGTTTCCAAGAAAAAGCTTAGTAACTTTACAGATTTTTTTTTTTTTACAGTGTATATCATAACACTAAAAGATACAAATTCCATTAAAAATCTTCTGTTCTGAAAATTACTAGATATTACTATGAAAAAAATATTTCATCTGATATTTTATAGAGCAAATTGTGATGTTTTTTATAGATTCGCGTGAATTATATCTTGCTATTTTGACTGACTAAATGCAGTATCTTAAAAATATTCTACAAATACTACATTTTAAAAATAAAATGATGCAGTTTTAAATATTTCGTTGAATTCCTTCAGAGGGGGGGGGGGGGATTGAAGCCAAGAGAAAATAATTGCTTTGGATATATGTATACTGAAATATCTCATGTGGAGATATTTGATATCAGGAGGAATAGAATTTGCATATAAAAACATTACTTAAAAAATTGAGAAATTTTATTTTTTTTTATACTGTTCCTCTATCTTTAAGTTAGCTTTAGTAAAATTATTCTATTGCATTCAGAATAAAGATAAAAAATGTCCCATTCTTGTACGATTAAAATAGATTGAGTAATAGCTGCTTCAAGTTGATATTTTATTTTTGCTTCGAAATAGGGATCATACATGTATTTAATTGAAATATTAATAAACTTAAGCTATAAAAAAATTAATAATAACAATGTTTCAAAAGTAACTTTAACGGTAAAATACATATTTTAAATCTATTTTCTTTTTGAAATATTGAAGAAATTTATACAAATTGTACTAAAAATATGAAATAAAAATAACAGAACTTTTGTTAAATGAAAGGATTAAAAGCAATAATCGCAATTCTATACAAAACGTTACATTTTTAAATTCTAATTTAAAAATATATTATCTAATCCTAAACTTAAATAAGAGAAATTAAAGTTATCCTTGCTCGAAATTCCTTTCAAATGACGCAATGTACTACACAACTACCGGGTGTTCCAAAAATGACTGATGGATTTAAAAATTCAATAACTTGCAAACGGTGACAGCTATTTGAAAATTTTTTGCAGGAGGGTTATGTATAATGTGAGGAGTTTTTTTTACCGTAATTTTTTATTTTAGTTCGAATTTATAACAATAGGTGGCGCTGACGGCGACTGAAGGCCAGGTCGACACCTCTACGAAACACGAACAACTACTAAACACACTAAATCGGTCATTTTTTTTTTAAATTGCAAAACAGTTATCTTTCTTTTTTTTAATGACGATCTCCCTGTTATCGGGTTTTCATTCATTTATCTTTAATCGGAGATTTTTAAGGTCTAATCAGTTGCCGTTAAACATCTACTGGCTATCTACATGTTTGATAAAACAAGATCAGTTAAACAATGAAAAATACAGAGACTTTGCGTTTTGGTATTATCTGAACGCGGCATAAGGAAAATTTTTAAGCAAGGCATTTTAAATGTATCGTTTAAATCTGATGTGATTTTCACTAAATAATTCTTTCTCTTTTTAATATTCACGTGAAAGTACTTTTGTTGTTTGAAAGGAAATATTATTTGCGCCGTCTTAGATATTACAAGAGTAGTTAAAAAGATCATAAATGTAAGAAATAAATGTTTCGTCTGTTTTTTTTTTTTTTTTTTTTTTTTTTTTTTAACTCTTTATCAATTTTACTTGGTCATTTTAAAAATGAGGTAATTTCTTTTACTTACTGCTTTTAAGGCATATTAATGAATTTATTTATTATTTAAATGTTTTCTTTCTCTTTCTGATATTCACGTGAAGATAATTTTTGGATATTTTAAATAGGACGTATTTTTTTTTTCCATTTACGATGGTTAACGCATATTCTTTTTATATTTTCTTTCTTTTTTAATAGTCACATGTAAATGTATTTTTACGACATAACTTTCAATATTTCCCATTTTTAACTTTCATAACCCTCTTTCAAAATGTTGAAAATTTACATTTGAAATGTAAATAAATCCTCAAAAAATGAGTAAAAAAAAAATAAATAAATGCAATCTGCACACTGGGAACTTCTAATGTGTAAAATGATTTTAAAATGTTTAAATTCCTTCTCCATAGTTTTTGCTCCCATAAAACATTTTAATTGGGCGATTTTGACAAAACTTACCATTAAATATCACTTGAAATAATTATTCGATTTAAAAACAGTCTGCATTAGCATATTTATCAAATATTTCTCTATAATATTGTTGATTTTCATATTTTCGTTTGCGACAACTTTCTTAATATTAACGAAAAAAAGACGTCGGTCACAAAGAATTCATTGTCAGCGGCGGTGACAGCGTAAGTTATTACTTTTTCTTTTAATAAAGAGAAGCATTTATTATTAAATGTTACATTCAATGCATCTTAAATTCAACTACTCATTCTGTATCTTATTTTTTTACGTAACAATAACTCTCTCAGTATCACTAAATCTAATTCAAAGTATTCTTATTAACAGACTTTCAATGACCATGCAGGGTTTTTGATAAACGCATAAGTGATACTATTTTTTCAAAGCTCTTAGAAGAAAATTCCCTAATTTTTTATTAGGACCAAAAGACGCGGCTTTTTCAGGATTTGTATGCTTCCTCGAATTTTCCGACCACACTCTAAGAAAAATATCTAAAGTTACTAAAAGTTTTCTAGGAAACTGGGATTCCTACACTGTAAAAAAAAATTCTGTAGAGGTACTAAACTTTTTCTAGGAAACTGGGATTCCAAGAACTTTTCCTGTAACGGCAACAGCAAAAATTCTAGTTTTAGAATCAGTTACATGGATTTTTGCTGTTGCCTTTACATTAAAAGTTCTTGGAATCCCAGTTTCCTAGAAAAAGTTTAGTACCTCTACAGAATTTTTTTTACAGTGTACAACTTTTTATGTAACGGCAACAGAAAAAGTTCATGTAACAGATAAAGATCTGCTCTGAAAATAAAAAAAATTGTAAGGTTACTAAGAATTTATTATGAAACTGGGATTCCAAGAATTTTTATGTAATTAAAACCCACATTACAAATAAAGTTTTAGTAAGATAAGTGTAATTTTAGTAGGTTCTTTGTAGAGTTACAGATTTCTGAAACTTTACAAAAATTAGTTTTGTGAATTTACATTTTTTTCTTGTACAGTATACCAATACAATTTTAGTAATTCTACACATTTCGGAAACTTTACATCTGTAGGATCATAGATTTTTTTTTTTTTTTTTTTTTTTTTTTTTGTATACAGTGCAAGAAATTTTTCGGCACCGATATTTTTATATAAAAAAAATCGATATTAAATAAAGCGAAATTTTGCACATTTGAACTAGAAATATTTTTCTTTTAAAAAAATACTGATAAAACTCCTGGGAAATTCTCTGATGCGTACGAACTCTATATTTTTATAGTCAGTCTTACTAAATTTTATGGCACGATTATTTTTCTTTTTTTTTTTTTAATGGTACAGATCTAAAAAAGAAGATAATTCGGTTTCATTCACCTTGAACTACTTGTTAGGACTAAACTTTTCCTTAAAATACGTAGGGTACAGCATGTTACTAACAGCCATGAAGTTCTAAAAGAATTCATGAAGCATTTTTCTAGATATTCAACAAAACAACTAAAATTGAAATAGATGCAGTGCCTTTTCGCCTTATGATGAGTTACGAATCGTGTATTTCAATTCTGTTTGTGACGTACCGATAACTTAAAGCAAAATTTAAATGAAATTATATTCTATAATGCATACAACTCAATAACTTCTAAACCAGTTTAGTAGGAAATATGTCTCTGTAGCATATAATGAGCATATGGTCCTAGAAAATACGCTTTAGTCTACAATTTATAAATCACAGCACTTTGAACTTCGAGAATTCGACATTATATATTTACTATGATAAAAAGGAAAAGTACTAACACTTTTAAAGTATAATCTAATATAAAATAAGGTTTGACTGCATTTTTTTTTTTTTTATTGGTTTAGCTATTTTGATTGAAATACGTATTAAAGGTTATCAAAAATAAAGTTGAAAAAGAAAATGAAAATGGACAAATACACTTGTTTGAAAGTCTATTGAATAATTATTCTGTTTTAGACCTAAAACTTACGCAAGCATAAATATCTCATGTTTATCTATAAAGAAACAACATTTGATTATTTTAAGAATTTTATATTTTTACGAAATCAGTAGGCGTTAATACATAGATTATTTATTCTTACATTTGTAAAGTACGATTTTATATCTCTAATATTCAGCATACTACACGGAAAGATGGTTTTAGTTACCACAACATCGAATATTTCATTACCGCCTCTACGAAGCATGGCTTATATTGACACTGTTTAATATTATTCAATTTGTTTTTCGTTCCTCACACCTCACATTCTAAATCAAATGTAGAAACCGATATCGAACTTATCATGATGTTGATTAAGGTAATAAAATAACTATTGTTCGTCATTATTACTTTAACATTGGTAAAGAGAAAATATTTGTAACAAGTATTGTGTGACACTGAGAAGTTATATATATATAAGCAATTTGATATAAATATCCATGGATATGCATATAAGTAAGAAATGACCAAATATAACAGATAGAAATCCACAGTTCCAACATCAGGATAGAATTGTAATAAACTACTGTAACATCAAGGCAACACTAGATACCGGGCTTGCTCATTCCTTTCATGACGTCACAAAAGGTGGCTGAATGACATCCAGCGATTGGTACAAAACGATGGGTACGTCACTTTGAGCCCTTTTGTACCAATCGTAGATAGTGGCCAGGCACCTTTTGTGACGTCGTGATAAGGAATGAGCAAGCCCGGTATCTAGTGTAGCCCTGGTAACATACTCCTGTATGATGCACGAAGGTGAAAGTATGCTGAGAGTAGTAGAAGTAATAAGAAATCGCTAGAAGAGCGAAAATTGATATGGAACAAAGTCAACTGAGAAGAGAGAGATTATTTATAATGAGAATACATTTATTTACTTATTTTTGAATTTACAAGGGAACCATTTATGGCGGTTCTCGCAATTAGAATTGAGACTCGGTGAATCTTAAAGCTCTATATATTATGAAGTTTGAGAATCGAAAAAAAATTCTGTAAAGTCATATTTTTGACAGCATGACTTTTTGAAAAAAAAATATTTTCGAGGCCAGTTATCGGACAACTAATATTGCTTTATTATTATTATTATTATTATTATTATTATTATTATTATTATTATTATTATTATTATTATTATTATTATTATTATTATTATTTAAAAATATAAATTAGTTAATAACAATTATAAAATACCGAAAAATGTTTGAAATTTTTTTTGAAAAACCTACGAATTTGGTTTTGAAAAATGACGATATTATATTTACTTTTAGAAGGGGACAAAGTTGGCGTATTTTCGAAAGTAGAGCTTTCGGCAACACTAACTGAATGTCATAGCCCCAAAATAAGGCAAGCGAAAAATCGTGGTGCCATATTTGGCGATATAACGCACTTTTGATGTAAAAAAAAGCAATTAAAAATCTAATAATAAAATTTTTAAAGTATAAAAAGTACATAAAATAGGATTTTAACAGAGAATTTTTGTCGGTTTTCTAACTTTTATGGATTTTGTGCATTTTGTACCCTATAGGATACAAAATGCACCAAGTCTCACTGATAGGTGCGAGCAACACTAAACGTCGCTCAGTTGTTATTAAATTTTTAACTTAGAAGATAGATTGTTAACACATTCGCTGCCGATCACGCGCCAATGAGTGATAAGGCGCCAATGTTAACGGGCCACTCACGCGCCAGCGTATGATGTGGGGTGATGTCCAATAGCCAGTCATGTGCTGGCGCGAGAAAATCTTTCACTGATTCTGTGTTATAAAAACTAAATTGGCTTCTGGGAAAAACCCACTTCTACAGTGTGGCATTAACTATCATCAGATCTTTACGTAAGCGGCAGCAAACGTGTTAAGTACAAAGTATACAGTAAAAAGACAATTTTTAATCTGAAAATGTATTTATTAAGCTTAACCTCTGTCGTGCATTAATAAAAATTGCGAAACAGGCAAACATTTTATTATTTTATTCTTTACTTAAAATAATAGCATAACTTCTTATAAAAAAGTGTAGGGACAAATATTTCAAACGGCAAGTATCAAAAACCTTTAAACGTTACTATTTTAGTTTATTCGTACTCTGGGGCTGTGAGATCAATATGATACATACCAAATACTATTTTGCGATACACTGCTTTATCGTTCTAAGAATCTGATTTGCAGGCAAAAATGTAAATAATCGGTAAAAGGTATCAGTAAGCGGGTAAATAGCATAAAACCGACAGAAATCTTGTCTGAAGAAAACGTTATATTGTAGAACTGATTTGGAAATAAATCGCTGCCTAAGAAAACTCTATTTCAAGGGAAGGAAATTGAATTTGAAGATTTGGCTCCTGAATGTAAATATTTTTCTACGGAAATAGTGAAAATTCCCTATTGGATGTAATCTTGGTCAGTATACAACTTAAAAGAAAAAATGCATAGCATGTTTTCTAAAATTTTACTGATATATAAAGAATGGTACTGTTGCTTCTTTATTAGAGCTTTATTTTTAAGGCATAATTTATATTAAAATGATATAATATTAATATTCATTAATATATCAAATAAATATTAATATCCATTAATATGTAAGAGTTACAGTAAAACTACAAAACCTCGACATTAAAAATTTCTTCTATGAAACAATTAAATTAAAAGGAAATAAAATGTAGCATTCTTTTAGTAAATATAAATTATTATTATTACTTTTGAACATAAAAAGAACTAACGACACTTTTTCTTGTTTATAAACCAATTCAGTACATTAATTCATGTCTTAAAAATACTTATAAATATTTACTGTGACATACACAAGTCATTTTCATAAATATAGAGACGCAACAATTAAAAGAATGCACACAAGTCGTGACATTAAAAAAAAAAAAATCAATCCCAATAACGTTTTCATTCCGATTGAAATGTCTTCAGTTGGTTGACTGAAAGTCCTTTCTGTTTTTCATGTTCTTTTACCTCAAGATCGAGTGATTACCTCTTTCTCCCCTTTTTTCTCTTTTTCTTCTTTAAGCATTTTCATGTATTGAGAGTCTATAAACGCATGAATCGTGTCGTTAAATGGTTTCGTTTTAAAAGTATTAATCTCGATAGCTTCTTGTATTAAAGCATTATGCAGATTTTTATTATTTCTAATTTTCTTTATTTGCAAAGTTTCTACCTGTTGGGGGGGGGGGGAGGTCACAAAATTGCTTTTGATCAGAGTTTCCTTTATAATTCTTTAGTTCTTTAATGTGATCTTTCCTTCTTTCATTTCTTTTCTTTTTGGTCATTCCAATGTAATTTAATCTATTTATGAAACTAATTTTATAACCTACTGTCTGTGTTTTATCATATTTTTACTGCTTCATTTCTTATTTTCTTGTGAGAGGTTAACGGAACATGTTTTCCTAATTTCTTTAATTCTCATTTAGTTTTTAATTCTATCCCATTCATATATGGAATGGGGGGAGGGAATATCTGATATTTTTTGTGCTGGTTGGTTTCGGTCAATTATTTGGCCCGTAGTGTTTTGGATAAGTTTTCAAATAGCTTTCTTGGGGTGTCCAGTAATGGTATAACACTTGGAGTGCTATTCCAAAAGTTAAAGGTTCGATCCCCTGATTGGACATTTTTCACTCAGTTGGTTCTACGCTTAAGTAGCAATGTATTAGTCACTTATTAAGTATTCAATAATTTAAGGCGTATTTTCACTTCTGATAATTAGTTGAAAAATAATTATAATTAAATAAAAATATGAAGCATTTCTAATTAGTTGTAGGGGCTCTCAAAACAATTTCGTTACATTATGGTCTGTGATGAATATTCGACTGCAGTGTATATTAATGATATTATACTATTTCATACGAAAATAACTTAATAAAAAATGGTTAATAGTAGATTGCGTAGCAATTATCATTCATTTACAGGAGCACATAAAAAATCCTTTAGAATACCGTCTACGAGCGATAATTGCAGGTTTAGAATATCATAGGTATACAATAAAGTTTCTAATATTAATTTTTTATGTTTAACTAAATTTTTGCATATTACTTAATGTCTAAAAATTCTAAAGATTATATTTAGAGGGCTACACAAGGAACTAAACAGGACTTCTGATGTAAGTGTCAATCGGTCAAAAATTATCTTTGAAATGCCATTTATAACTGATTTATATTTTACAGACTAAAATACGTTTGTTGGAATAAAAATATATTTTTATTTATTGTTAACTGGATATATTCTCTGTTAAATATGGAAATTTATGGGAGGTATTTTTTAGTTGTGTTATGCGTTTACCCCTAAATTAAATTTTAATAATTTTACCTGGTGTGCAGGAACTTTTATAGATGACATACAGTAATGAGGAAAATTTTCACTTGCACTATTTACGGATATGACTGAAGGTGAATTTTCAACAATTTTATGCCTTTTTAAATTAAACTAACTTTTTCTAAATTATGTAGCATATAATAATATGTTGATATCATACATTAATGCATAACATAATTGGACTATCTTATTGACTATGGATCGAAGTTGCTTGAAAGTGGCTTTTTAAATGTATTATCAGTTTAATAAATTGTTTATTTAAAATATAGAACCTCACTTTATTAACAAAGTGTTTATGTTAGAGTAATTCCTTTGTGTGGAAGAGTGTTTCGAAATCAATGGTAGAACCACGATATTTTTTGTTTAACACATTGTTTCTTGTTTAATTTATCACAGGGACTACTTGAAAACTAAAAAGAATAAAAATTTTTGCCCACATAAACCTCATATAAATTTGAAGTTTATTTCGAGTTTGTAATAATTGTAAGATTTTTTTTTTCAATTCTATATTATTTGTCCTATATTATTTATTCTATAAGTTATTTAAAAGTTTTGTTTAGCTATTAATTTAAAGTTTTATTTATTAAAATGATTTTTTGCCGTTTAAAAAAATGAGAGTTTTAAAGCAATATAGAACAAATATTTTGATTTAAAATTAGCCAATTCGATAGATTATGGATTGATTTCTTCCATTCTGAAAGAGATGTTATTTAAACAACAACCAATTCACTTAAAGTGAAAGTCACTTGAATTAAATCTTGAAATTAACCACAAGAGATGTTTAGTGGTATTACAAGACTCTATTAAATGATAAAAGAATCCAATTAATGAACTTAAAATATTTTAACGAAATGTTCTGGACTAAATATTTTCTCCATATGTTTTTAATGATTGAATATCGTCATTCAGGGGCAATTATAAAGAAGAGATGTATGTATCTGAACTTTCCACAGACAATTTTTTTTGTTTATTTCTTTATTATAACGTAGTATATGTTTTTATCCCGCACTTCTGTTTTGCTCACTTTTCGATACGTAATTGATTAAGATACTGGGAGATTTTGAGTGCTCCAAAATAACGTGTTTAATACATTTTTTCTCTCAAATATGGAGTATTTTCTTTACATAAAAACACATTAATACTCGATCAGTCTACACTTAGAGGTCTACGCGGGCCGAAATATCCAAGTCCGGTGCCGGTCTGACACAAGGGTAAAAAGTTTGTCCCGGCCTGACGAAAAGGTAACAACTTAGCCCTAACTCGTGCCGGCTTGACCGACTTTTTACAAAACATATTCCATGTGTTGTACATTTTGAAAAAAGGCTTAACCCCCTGACTGCCCAGCCAAAGGGTAATATTGTAATGTTGTTTTCTCTGTAATTTATTAAAAATATAAAAAAAAGATGTTTTTTCCAACCTGATGCAAAATACGTTATTAGTATCGGTGTATAGTCTTTGATAGCATCAATCCTAACTTAATTTTTCAGAACTGGGTTTTATTTGTGGAATTATACTAATTTAAATATTGCTTATGTTGCAGTGAAACCTGCAGCTTAGTGTGTGAAAAAATCAGCCGGCGGCAGTCAGGAGGTTAAAGCAGCAATGCTTAATACTGCGCAAACAATTAATGCTTATGCAGTAAAATGTTTTAAGACGAAATCACATAGGAAAGAAAAAAAAATGTATAAATGCCTTCATAAAAAAAATGCCTTCTGAACGTCTTGTAAATGGGTAAAATTGTAATGTTGTTTTCTCAGTATTTTGTTTTAAATGCTCAGAAAGTATAATTGAATATAAAAAATAACTTCATTGCAAATACACCGCTCAGCAAAAGTTTAGGCAATGATCGATTATGCTTCTATTTTCTGAAATGTGTACCGAATGTTTGTAATTCCTCTGTTAAATATTAGTTGTGACTTATCCTTTATTCACACACAATAAATTTTGAATTTTACCTTTTACATAAAATATAATGACAAAAAAAAAAAAAAAAAAAATTAACATTGTGGCAAAAGTATAGATAATTTGTGTATTTACAGAAAAAATAACAACAAATTAAAATCGAGTTGCACCTGCATTGTTTGCAGTTAGTGCAAGAATGTGACTTTTCATCGAAAAAACTAAATGCTGCGTCACTTAGGGGTCTATTTCGTACCAAACATGTTCAACAGCAGCTCGAAACTCATTAAAAGAAAACTATAACAAAAATTTGCATAAACATTATGACATATGATGTTACAAAAGTTTTCGATTGGGTCCGGATCAGAACTACACGCCGACCAGTTGAGATCAATAGTATTTTCAGAGTTAGACGAAGTTCTTCTTTTGTATGCAACATGAATAGATACTAAAATCCATACTTTAGATCAGCCAAAGTTCCCCAAATGACTAAAAATTAATCTCCAACGTATATACGTAGTCTTGTGTTGCTTGGCAACCAATGAATAACTCCACAGATGCACGAGCATTAAAGCTAAGTGAGGACCAAATATTATTTAAAATTCATCCTCTTTTTGTCGACTTAATAAAGTCCCAGGATCTTTGCTTAAGTCATTCCAATAGTATGCCCACGTGTTTGGACCATTCAAATTCCACTTTTTTTCGTTACTGAATATCATAGCGTACCATTTGGATCCATATGACGTACGTTTGCAAGTTAATTGAATTCTCGCCAATTTATAGCGGTATTTTAAAGTTGATTGTTTTATTATTTTCATGCAAATTGATTTACCTGTTTCTTTAATCATCTAAGCATCATGTCCGTCGACACAGAAATTCCTGACTTACTTTTAATGTGATTAACAATCATTATTTGTGTAAATGTCACTTTCTGGATCCTTTTGTCATCGCATTTTCTTGTCACACGAGGTCTTTTAGATTATGTTTTTTTTTTCTTTTGGAGGAGTCATCCTTAGACTATACTTCATAGACAAACTACTTTAAACGATTCAGTACTGCTGAAATTTCTGCAACTGTCTTCCCTTTCCATTTCAGCCCCCCCCCCCCTACTTCAATTACCTCATCTAAATGAATATTTGTAGCTCGCGGCATCTTCACTAACTGATGCTATATCGAGGTATAATTAAATACTTCAGACATGTGACATCATAACTTGGAAATTTGCATTTATCCATGAACAGTTGGCTAAAAATCAAAAAAGTGTTTAAACTTTTGCAATATGCAAATTTTACTTTTTTCAGTTAAATTATATGTTATCTTACATTATAACCATTATTTTTATTGTACATTGTTTAAAATACATTTGAAAATAAGTATAGCCATTTCTAAAACTCACGTGTTCGTATTTTTTATTTAAAGGTTAAAAAACACCAGTGTCTAAACTTTTGCTGGGCACTGTATGAATGTAATCCTTGAGAGTATTAATCATTCTAAAAAAAATGTTGAAAATTCATTAAATCTATAATATTGTATTACATTATATATTGCTGATACTGTAGTGAAACCCGGAGCTTAGTGAATGAAATATTTCGCTCTTAACACTTACTGGATTAAACAAGTTCCCTTCATAGGAGGTATAAAAGTAGTCTATACTTTTCTCAGGTATTATTATGTTCATTTTGCAAAAATTAACACATTTTTATGTTTAAGACTAGATTCCGTCTTAAAAAGGTTAATTTTATGTTTTACTGTATTTCTTTTTCTTTTTTTTTTTTTTTTTTTTTTTTTTTTGCTTTTAAATCTACAAAAGTAACTTGGGGGTGAGGTGCCGTGATGTACAAGATGTCGTATCATGTAGTTTTCACATTATCAGGCGATGTAGGTAAACGCCACTCTGTTGTAAGCAAGAAAGCTTCTTATTGATACTTTCATTTTTATTTGCATTCTTTTTTTAAATTTTTAAGTGATGCTTTTTCATGGCTATTTCATCTTAACACTTCTGGAAAGTGTCGAAAAATGTTTACGTGATCTGCTTTATTTGTCTATATAAGTCTTAGTTTAAACACCAGAGAAATAAATCCGATATTTAAAGAATGCATTGGTACTCATTTACCATCAATTTAATTCCTGTTTTTGCCACCAGGTGTGCCTTGAATTCTTTTTATCCTGTACATTTTGTTGCTAATTGTCAAGAAATTCTAATTTTTGATTTTTAAACGTCCTTATATTTTTATACTTACTCACGCCTTTTTAAATTTTGCAACCAGGGTATACTGTCACATGACGTTTCGACTATTGTGGCTCCCTTTTAGTCTTTTTTTTGGTGTGTTGTTTTTTTAATTCCATCCCTTTTTAATTGATATGTATTTACCTTTACATGCATACTTTATAAGCATGTATAAATCTTTATTTTAATGATCGATTATAAAGAATATTGATTGTAGATTCTTGGAAATAATCGATGATTGTATCGATTTTGCTTTTTACGATGACTATATTTTTCGATTGGTAAATTTTCGAGAATCATTCATTACTAGCCATATTCTGGAAGCAGTTTTAAATAGAAGCGCGAAATTCATGATGATAAGCCGATTAAAAAATATTAAATATTTACTTCAGCAATTTTAGAAATCTGCCCCCACCCCCCACCCCCACACCCTCTCCAAAAGAATTAACAGGAAGTACGAAAATATAGGTTATTCCGCCAAACCTCAGCAGCAGTTTTAGAAAGAGGCATGAATTTGAGGTCAACTCATCTACTAAAGCGAACTTAAACATGTATTTTATCTATTTTAGAAATTCCCACCCATGCGGATTTATTAAGGAGGTCGCTCTTTTAAAGCATGTCTGCAGCATGTTTAGGTAGAAGAGGGAAATTCAAGCTAATACACCTACTAATAAATAGTTAAACATAGGTACTTCAGTAATTTTAGAGCCATTTAGTCTATTATGTCGTAAACATCGATTTTGAACGGGGTAATGTAAGTTTATGAGAATAAGACAACATTTAATGATATTTGATTAAATATCAAGTTTTTTTTTAAATCTTTACTTGAAGTATTTCGTTTGATTTAAGATTTCTTTAGAGAAACCAACCAGCATATCCGGCGAAGGCTGCTAGTATTCGATAAAATGTCTAAAATTGAAAAAGTCCAGTCATTAATGGCAATATAGTGTATATGTATATTCTGAAACTAATAATTTTTTTAAGTCCACCTTTATACTATACAAAAATTTATGAATTTTCCATATGCATGTCTAACAGAATAAATAACTCTGTAACATATAAAACAATCTCTTACTAACCTCTATTTTCTCATCTCATTCAAACTACTTTTCAAAATACATTGTGAACAAACACACTCATCTCTCTTGTTCATCTATACACGCATGAGAAGCAGGAAAAAGAAAAAAAAAGTAAACTGCACTATAATCTTCTCTCTAAGCTAAAAATGTATTCCTTGTATTTTCGAGCATCTTTTCATGCCCGTGGCGGCTTTTTATTTTAGCTTAATCTTTTTTATATGTAATTTTAAACTTAAATAAGATTTAGGATTTACAGACTGAATACAAAAACTTCTGAAATATGTTATTTCCCGCTACACCAATTTCAATAATCGGTTGTTTTTATACAAAATTCTAAGTAGAAGATCGGTTATTGTGAATGCACAAAATTTATATGCGAAATACTTTACGTTTTTATACAATACGAATTTTAAGCAATGCCATTTCATTTCTTTTTAAAAGATGCTTTATAGAGCTACTTTTTTTAGAAAAAACTTTATGCTTTAAAAATTAAAAATAATATGCATAATGGATTGAAATTAGGTATCAACTGTTTAATTTGTATATAAAATGCAATTGCTTTTAATTGTACTGTGAGTCTACTGTCAGTGATGTCTTGTAGCTAATTCCTAAACCGTTAGTCATAGACATATAGTTCCAATTACAAAAATGTTTTAAATGAGGTTAAAAACTATTTTAAAAGTTATTTGGGTCAATAAAAACATTTTAAAAAATTACAAAATTTAAATTTTCGTACTGTTTCCCGGTCCCAAAAAGTTATATTTAGTAAATATTTTTTATTACACTTACAACTAAGAAAAAAAATAATCCCGTTCATATAGCTGTAAAACTGACCGAAAAATGAAATTTTAAAAATGCATGATATATACCACTTTTCTTCATCTGAACATGAGTTCGCCATGCTTTGAGGTGCCATATACCAAGTACTTAGAGTACTCGAAGAACTTATTTCATGCGTATCTGCGCTATATAAAAATCGTACTAGTATTATGATTGAGTTAACTTTTGTCAAGTTTCAAAAGGGCAAAAATAATTGTATTGTAACATATGTTTTATTTTGTAATGATTTGAGACTGTTCATTTTCGTGAGTTCTTTTAACAAAAATTACGTTCTTTTTATAAGTTTTTATTTAACATCAACGATCGTAAGTATGTTTTTCCGCTTGAGAATTTGCACTCGAACATTAACTCGATTTTAAATATCCGATCGAGATGAAATTTTATATAGAGACATATTACGATTTACTTTTATTTTACAAGATGACACAAAAAATTTCAAATAGATTACCGCCAAGAAGTTTTAAATTAAAAAAAGAGAAAGAAGAAAAAGTTTTAAATTAGGTAATGTACAAGACTGCGAAGATTATGTTATTTTTTGTTGTATTTATATACTTTTTATGTACTTTTTATTGCTGAATCCGAAAATTACCTTAATTTTTACCCATCGGTCAGGATTTTTCGCAAATCATAGATTGACATAAAAAATAACAAAAGTTGGATATTATAAAACAAAGGAAATTGTTGTGTGCTTTTAACTTTTGTTAATTGATTTTTATGTACTTTTTAGCTCTGAATCTGAGAATAACTTTGATTTTTTACCGTCAAGTTAGGTTTTTTTTTCTTTTGAAAACGTAAATGCCAAAGTTGAAATATAAAGAAAATATGATGCTTTAAAAGAGATGGTAACACATTTTAATTTTTTTTTATTTTTTATTTAATGATTTTTTCAATTTTATAGCTTATACTGGGATTCTTACAGCTTAATAGCTGAGATGTCAGACGAGATGGGGGAGAAGATTCAATTCAATTTTGAAATTTAAAATTTGCGAGAACTCCTGGCGTGGTGATTAAAAATTAAGGTCACTTTTCGATTCAGCAATAAAATATACATGAAAATTTATTATTAAAAGTTAAAAAGGCAGCAATCACATCTACTTTATATTTAAAATTTTCGCTATTTTTGATTGCTATATTTGATTCGCTATTTTTTTCGCGATTTTGCTTTTCACTACATTTATTCAATCTCTTATTAGCTGTTCTCTAAACATACCTGTAATTCTATTGGCCAAAATATTTGACCTTTGAATCAACTGATACTGACCGTTTTCTAAAATTGCATCTTACAATTCTATTAATAAAATATAATGAGTTTCTTTTACAATAAAGCGTTTTAAATGTAATGAAATGATTCTTTTTTTTTTGTTCCTGAAGTTTGGATGTTTTAATATATGGTACATAAACAATTATTGCGTTAAGTAGAAGAACATTGTCACATTTACTGTTCATTACATTTCAGCACAACAAATCTACACATAAAAATCATCGATGATTAAATTAGTCGCCACAACGAAGCTGTTCTATCCAGACTATTATATGCGATAAATAAACATCAAACGATAAAATGAAACAAAAGGGAAAACTTGTTTACCGGTCTTGTTTTAATTTCTTTTAGTTTTTCGGTTAGTATATGAATTGATTAAATGATAGCATACCTTAAAAGTATAAACAATTTAATGTTTCATCTCGGTTTTTCTTAATTTGTACACTTTTCCATTTTATGAAATGTTGAAAATTACTGATGTTATCCATAAATTTTATAGATAACTTCTAGTAGATATATTAAGAATCAGAATGTGTTTTGTACTTTTTTTCTGTTTAAACAAATGAAACTGTCAAAACTACGAGAAATTTCTTTATAATGAGAAAACTTTTTAAAGATTGATGAAGAAAATTTGCTTTAAGAACGATTTCAAAAGGGGAAAATATTTTTCTAAAACAATTTATATAAGGAAATAATATGAACATTATTCTCATGCTGAAAAACTAAAAAGAAAAAAATCTTCATTTTATTTACAAGTTAAAAAAAAATGCGTGTAAAAGATCTTAAAAATGCAATACATTATTTTGAAGAATTATCAAATACATAATTAAATTTCTGCCAAAGTGCTGTAAGGAACATTGAAATTAAGTGCATCTCATAATAATAAATACGAAAACCTTAAAAAATAAAAATAAAAACATATTTGTTTAGATTATTTATACAATTTCTTCTACATTCTTATCTTTTCTTATATGATTAACTGGATTAGTCAAAAAACTACTTTTGCCAAATATATAAGAACTAGTTGAAAATCCATTAAACATGATGGATGGAATTTATTTAGATAAATTAAGCGGCAAAAATTCTCTCCGTACATTTAAAATAAAATCTTAAAAGCATCATGCAAATATAATAGAAATAGATGTAAAAACATTAAATTGACACAGAATATACATACCAGCAATGTACTAAGAATGTGATTTTTTACATAACTGCTTGACCGAATTTTTGCAAAATACTGTTTAAGGTCTCGTAGACCAGTAATCGAAAAATAAATAAAATACTCGATCGCTGAGTGGATATTGTTACTGTACTAAATTTTCTGTGCTTCACTATTATAATTAAATTTCATGACTAATCATAAATTTGTAGCAATGATATTACAGCTGAAAAAAGAAACAATTTTTCATTTCCAACTATGGTTAAATTAAAAACTACAACTTAAACTGGGATATTTAAAAGAGAAAAATGAAATCTGTAATACCGCTATCAGTAGTTAAAAATTAAAAGGTAAGGTAGTACATATAGATAACAAATTAGTGCTCAAAATATACCGAAAGAAACCGGAAAGATGTTCCTGTTCGTGAAATTATGCTATATACCATTCTGGTTCCTGCAATTATTAAAACACATTGTTACAGTTCTGGAAAAACATAAAAACACTCTAAAATTTAAACCCGGTTCAGCATCATGCGAAAATATGGATAATTAAAATGAACCGAGATGCACCTAACATCACTATGATAAGCAACAACCCACACCCTACTAAGCGTGCTCAGTGTCACACCCACGGTAGTGAAGAAATTGCGATTGTTTCCACTCTAATTATTATTGTAATGCTAGAAGTGTTACGTACCGATTTTGACGAGGGTAATATCTATGGAGAGATCTTAACTAGGGAGTAAAAAATTCCACAGTTTCGAGATGTGTGACAATTTTTGTTACACAAATAGTTTATTTATTACAATGACTTTATACTAATCATTTATCGTGTCGTTAAGTCTATAATTTTTGTTGTTGATGGCTTTCTGTTAAATTAATTATATTACTTGTGTTTAGGAATGTGGTATTTGAAAAAATAAGAAGTAAATGCTGGGCAGCTGTGGGCAAATATTTTTATATTCTATCCGGAACACTATTTTTGAAAAAAAAAAAAGTTAGTGCATTTCTCTTGCACATTCTGTCAAGTTACAGTGATAGATATCTATTTGAAAAAGTGAAGTAAAATGAATTTTAAAAAATAGGACTTAAGTACTATAGTAGTACTATAGTTGCCTTGTAAATGTATTGTTTTGCGTGCTGTGTGTGTGTGTTTGTTGAAGCTGGGCATTTGTTATGTTCACTAATGGTTGTGGTCTTCTACATACTATTTAACTCGCACGTCGTTGCCCGGGTCTTAATATAATACCTCATGTAACACTTAAGTTTGTGTGATTTTATAACTTTTAATAATCTTTTAAATGAATCACTGCTTTTGACAACTTCTGGAGTGTTCCCTACAAATATCTTTCCGAATAAACTTGAGATCTGGGTTTCCGATAATTAACCGGAAGCCCAGACCCATTCCAAATCTGCAACAAATATCCCTGACTTTTCAATACAAATAAAAAAAATTCCATATATCAAGATTTTGTGATTTGCACACATTCTTTTTTTCTATTGTGAATTTGAGAAATGAATGACAACTGATTCTTAAGCACAAATTACTGATTTTTGAAAAAAAGTTTGCAAAATTTACAAATTTTTGAGCATCAAATAATTTATTTCATGATTAATTATTTCTTAGTGTCTTACATTTCTTATAAAAAAGTTTTTTTACACGCTAACAATTTTTAAAGTACACATTTTTAGCATCATTTTTTATCCATTTAATTTTGATTTGACATTGACATTGCTTTCAGGTCTTTAGCAGCTATGGCTTTCGCCTCGAATTATCAATTACATAGCGACAATTCAGAATAATTTTATTATGCATGTCCACTACATGTTTGTAACACTACAAAGGGGCAACACACCATCTATGTCTTAAACGGATTCGAATCAGGACCCCTCGGCGTGGCTGCCGCTACTGATCACGCCACTCACTGGGGCGACTTTTATCTATAAGACAAAATTGTCCTATCGTGATGAAATTCATCATCACATCAGTCACAGTTAAATACAAATCACTTTGACGTATTTTATTACATAAAAAAAGAAAACAAAAATACATTTTTCATTATAAGTAATATATTTGCTCTAATATATTACTCAGCAAATAGAAGTGTTATACATATTCAATAACTTAAGCTAAAAAATTTTTAGTTCCCAAACAAAGATGAATAAGACTAAACATTTAATCAATTTTCGATCACTTAATACAAAGGTTCAGTAAAGCTATAATTGAAAATCTTTGAGTTACCAGAAAGGACCGAGTTTGAGCGAGCAAAATGAATGTACTGTATCCATGAGTGGCAACAGTCACCCTCATTGGTAATCCTGAAACTTTTGGTTTTGAAACAAACTTTTGCAACATTTACAAAATGTTGAATAACAAAGTATTAATATCATGATTAATTATTACTTGGTGCATTACATTTCTTAATGAGACTTTTTTTTACTCGTTAAAGATTTTTAAGATACACATTTTTAGCATCTGGTTTTATCCATTTTATCTTACATGGTAAAATCATATCAGTCATAGTTTACAAATCACTTTGACATACTTTACTTCGTAAGAAAAAAAAAAAAAAAAGACATTTTTTTAAGTAATAAGGTAAAGTGCCCATATTTCAGCCCCTTCCCTATTTCGTCCCCATTCATTTCTACGCTTCTCTGATTCTCTGAAAGTGGCGCCACTGGTCATTCAAGGCAAAACAAACGGAAGATAAAAGGATTCAGAAGTGAAAATCTTACTCGATGAATCCGTGTATTATTAATG
This sequence comes from Maratus speculifer, assembly GCA_964019185.1. Taxonomy (NCBI): domain Eukaryota; kingdom Metazoa; phylum Arthropoda; class Arachnida; order Araneae; family Salticidae; genus Maratus; species Maratus speculifer. The sequence continues at coordinate 269,093,667 of OZ025289.1, read as the reverse complement.
TCGGATTTCCTATGCTTAGAAGATCTAAGTTCTTGCTACGTCATTTGTAGAACAATATTTATTTTACCGTACGTATTTATTTCCTATTCATTGCATGTATTCTACGTAGGTAATATGTTAACAGTTACCATATAGTGAGTTATACAATGTTCAGTTTATTTTATAAGAACTGAAGCATCGCTATACTGAAAAATAGCGTTGTTCCAATTTCGTCCCCCTTTCAATTCTTATTTTCGTCCCGGGGACAAAATTAGGAACGCTTTTCAGCGCTGTCAAATCATGATAAATAATGTTCCTGCAATTTTGTATGTAGGCATGTATAGACTTAATCTTGAGGATTTCATTCAAATTTTGTTATTAAGTTCATTTTAATAAGAAATCAGGGAAATGCCACTGATCAAACCTGCAACTTCTGCCAAAGGAGGTTCAGCAACATTGATCACTAGATCTCCGCATAAAAACAAAGTGAAAAATTCCCTACGAAGAAAAAACGATCAGCTGAAAAAAAAAAACTTCTCACAACTACCACTCTCAAGGGGAAAGGAAAAGACCGTATGCAATGTCCAAACATGACCTACCTAACATCATCGATGACGAAAGTGATTCTTTTGTTGAAATTCCTCATCATGATAATATAAGCTATGATGACGACAATGATACAGAATTTCCTATTTGCTTAAAGCGTTTTCTCATGATAAACATGGGAAACAATGGGTTCAATGACTTCAGTACTGCACATGGTCACACAAAACATGCGCATGAGCGAAAACCAATACACAATTTATATGTTCCTCATGCATAGATGGATAATTTATTATGCTATTACTCATGTTTTTATTTACTATTAGGATTATTAGTACATTTCTTTGTACCTTAAGTTAAGGTAAATTAAGTTAATTATTTATTTTAAAACAAATTTTGATTTAGTTATAAGTTAATCATTGGCTTTTTGGATCTAAATTTGGATAAAATTGGAACGATTTTTATTTTTTTTTTTTATTTATTTTTTTTTTTTTTGAGATACTTTTGAAAAAAAAAACAATTTTTCGTATTTTTAATTTTTTTTTCGTACAAAATTTGCCCATGTTTTTATATGTGTGAATAGTTAGTCTATACAAAATCCAAATTTGGCAGGTTTTCACTGAAAATTAAAACTTCCAGGGACCTAAAAGTAACTGGGGGACGATAATAGGGCACTTTGCATTATGGATACATTAAGGTCATCTATGATATTATCATCAGAAACACATTTTAAACAATACCAATCTATCTACAAAAATTTTATTAATTGTTTGTTTAAATAAATGCAAATCTGCGCATAAATTACAACAAATAATATAATGAAATTTCTTCCGTACACTTAAAAAAACAAGAGATATAACACTATGTTAATGAAAAAGAACGTGTGTGTATATTGTTTTCAATATTAGACATTTTGTAATGTTACTTTTATCCGTTTTTTAAAGGAATTCTCGAGGAAGAAGCGATATCTATCTTCTTTATCTATCTTAATGACGTTGCCTTAATGAGACTTCTTCCAACACAACATTCCATGAACGCACTTTTAATTAAAATACAAAGGAATTTATTTTCTTTTTAAGAAAAGTTATTAGTGGAATTATTGGAATTGGATGACAGAATAAATTTTATATAATGCATTTTAAATGAAAAATGTGCTCGGCGTGATTCACAATCCGAAATTTTTTATACGATTATTTCTCTTATATATTTTACTCTAACATTTTATTTTAATAAGTGTTTGTCTGTGTTTCCAAAATCCTGTTTCATAATAAAAATTTTTAACAATGGGCCATTCCATGAAAAACAGAATATTTTTCATCAACCAAGGTTTCTGATAACCGAGCCGATAATAAAGTCTAATTTGTTCTTGTTGTTATTTAGCTTATTTATTTACTTGCTGAGTACCCTGGTCAACTTCAATCCCCCTTCTCTCCTATATATATGAGCAAATTTCTACCTTACTCAGCACAGAGAATGGTACGCTACATGCACCGAAACTGGTCTGCTGCTAATTTAATATATTTTGTGCCTTTTAACGTTGCTCATTTTTTATATTCCAGAGCGATTTCTTATTTTATTAATATAGATTTATTTTATTTTATTTTATTGTGAATGAGTCAAGAAAAAAACCACACATTTTAGTTCGCTATCCGTGAGACAGGCTTTGGAAGACTGCACGAGCCCGGGCTTGGCCTCAACTCCTTACATGCAAAACAGAATTAAAACATTTTTTTTTCAATGAGCCGGTTCATGTTAATAAAAATTTAAGCTGACATACCAGCCTGATATAAAAATTAAAATGAAGGTTGATAAAATATGAGCCATTTTTAATTAATATAACTTTCGCGCAAATAAGTATAAATGTGCATCACGAGCCGATACTATTTAGACAACATCGATACATGTAACATGTGCAGCTTAGAGATCGACATCGAACAGCTGGGGTTTCTGAGCACAGTTATAACTTTTTCAGCAGAATTGAGCCTGGGCGAGATGAGGTTTGCAATTTTTTTTTTTTTTTTTTTTTTTTTTTTTTTTTTTTACAGAGTCGAGACGAGCCAGAACTAGACTTAATTGTTCTGTGATATATCGTTTTTATTTGTTGAGTTGTGAAGCAGAACTCGCGAGTACTATTAACCGATATTTTCAATATCCGAGATAATAGCGATCCCAGTTAGCTAGGATAATCAAAGTTGCACTGCATTGTAAAAATATTTATATAAGTTAAGCTATTTTTAAAAGTCCAAGTAATGCATATATTGGAATAATTTTTCAGTATTTCACATTTATCGAATGACACGAGTGCTTCAATGACACCTGTCATCAACTGAATATCATAAAGATAAAATGCATTTTATTTTTAAAAATAAAATCTAATTTGGTTTTATTTTTGTCTTTGGGATTTTTATTGTTAATTTTTAAATGCAAGTATCCTTACCACTTTATATATTGTTTTAAGAATTTCACTGCAATATGCATTATATTTTTGTCAATTAAAGTTGCTGTATATTTGAATGGATCATTTCGAAGACCGCATAAGTCACAGAATCAGAACTTCTAATAAAAAAAAACTGAATTATTCACAAGTAAACGAATTTTTATAGATTTTTTGAGGCTGATTATAGAGTTTGAACTTCAATGTTTGTAAATATCGAATACATTTTACAATTTATAAATAACAAAATTACTAATAACAAAAAAAAACTGCCCCTGACTTATGTTGCTTTAGCAAGCTACTAGGACAGGTATTTAATTTAAACAAAACAATAATATTAAAAATATTTTTATTCAAAATTAATGAAAATAACACTTAAATGGGAATATATTTTATGTTTTTATTTGATTTTGTTGCGTAATCATAGTTTAATTATTCACAATTCGATAAGCTTCATCATTGGCAGTTGAGCATCTAAATATGTTCTACAAGATGGCACATGCTCTTTCAAAATGCAATTTTAAACTATTGATTGACACTTTCGATTCATAGGCTTTGGATGACTGAAGTAGCACAGGTTTTGAAAGTTTTTTCAGCGAGATAATGGAATCTTTAATGATCAATAAATAAATTTCTAGGCTATGATAGCACCTTTTTTTATCAAAATAATAGTGAAGTCTCTTGTGTAAATGCTTAATCAAATATAAATATTTAATATGTGATCTCATATAATTATAAATATATACTGCAACAATATAGAGCAAACTTCATAATATATCGTCATCAAGATGATAATGTTTGTTTTCTAACTTTTAAAAAAGTGAAAATTTCTGTAATTCAATTTCCGTAATTGGCGATATGTTAATAAAATTAAATTTAATAATGGATAATACTTTTAAAAAAAAGAAACTTTTTATCTTTGAAACAAAATATAGGTATATGTATATACGTTTGGAAGCAACAAACAGCAGTAAAATATATCGAGAAACTTTTTAAAAAGGCTGAAATAAATTTAGAATATGTGTGAACAACAGCCATTTACATTAAAATATTTATATTTGACTCCATTTTTTGTAATAAATATTAATATTTATGTAATTTACAGCCGAAAGTAAAAATGCACTCCAAATGTTTTTGTACACTTGAAAAAACAATAGCAAACATCACACGGGTGAATTTCCCCGTTGTGCATTTTTGATTTAAAATCACAATATTTGGCGACGAAAGTAAAATCAAAATCGTATATATATAATAATATGAGCCTCACAAATGCAGTCTTTTTTACAATTACTTCTGCTATTTTCCCTTGTAAGTCAGATAATGAAAGAAAAAGACTAAAAATAAAAATAAATAAAAACAGAAAAAAATGTCATTCAAATATCTTGTAATCAAATTTTCAGATAAAGTTTTTTAACCTGACGCAATCTATAAATCGCTGAATCTTGTGTCAGTTATAATTTTTCGCTCTAAATTTTTTTAAGCATTAAAATGATTTTTTTTAATGTTTTCATGTTTTTGTTTCTTACTATTATCACTTATTAGCTGTTTTTCCTTTTTCCTTTCTTTTTAAATTATTATTTAAAAATTATTAATAATTTAACTAAAGTTAATAAAAATAAATCCCAGACGTATAGCTATTTTAATTCTTTCATCAATTATAATGAACTCGAAAAAAAGTCCCCCAAATAACAGAATTTCCCGTCATTATTCTATAACTAATTCACGAAATTCACAATTAACTAAACACAAGCTGAAAAAAGGTAATGGATAATCATTACAATTAGAGCAATTCTATAAATAATTTGTATTGTTTCAAATAACTTATAAATTTTCAAATTACTAGAAATTTCTTGATACTCGATCCATGTCTTCTTAATTCAACCAAACTGAAAATTTCTCAAGAACATTTAAATCACTAGAATTTTTTTATTTTTTGAATTTCGGATCATGTCTTCTTAAGCGAATCAAGACTTCTTTATAAAGACTTTTATTTACGAAATATATGTATGTGTACGATTAAATAAAATACGTAATTAGAATCCTTCTGTAATCTATAACTAATGACGGGAAACATAAACATATATAAATACATTTTGAATATGTTTCTTTAAAAGAATCTTAAATTTTTTTACTTTTGTTTTTATTTTTTTATAACAAAATTTTTAAAAAAACTGACAAGAAAAAAATCTTTGATATTTATTGCAATCAGAACAATTATATAAATAATTCAAAATGTTTTTAATAGCTCAATTTAAAAAAAAAATAAAAAATCCCAGTCACTTGAAATTAGTTGAATCTGGAATCATGTTTTTTCCCATGAATCAAACGGTTTAATTCTAAAGACTGATACTTAAAAAATTAACATCTTGTAGCAGAAAAATATCATTCTAAACATTAATAAGAAAAATGCCAATAGATGAAATGAAATGCAGTTTGCTGCAAAAGAATACGGGAATCTACATTTTTTTATGGTACATTTAATGTGTTTTCTTAAAATGTGAGCCAAAAAATAACTCAAGTAGATCCGAAATTCGCTCATCTCACGTTTTGAAAGGCAGCTTCTCATAAAGAGTTGATACAACTCAAGCGAGTGAGTTGTTTCTAAACAATTTAAATCAAGATTAGTTATTTAAATAAACAATCTAAATCAAGATGAGTAAAGCATTTTAAAAACAACTCACTCAGGATCCAATAAATTGCAGCTCTTTCCTGAGAAGCCAAATACATTCTTTCGTTTTAAGAGTGTAGTACGTAAGTTGTACTGATTAGTACGAAATGTCAAGCAAAGAAATTCGATATCCCTTCAAGTGTTTTTTTTTTTTCTTTTTTTTAACATTTGCGGTATAACAGTGAGGATTGCGAATTGCATCCTTTCTCTTAAAACGGCTGGCCCCATCTGTGGCCGAGAGACTCTGTCTCGGACACTGATAAACGAGAATATTGGGTTCGAACGCAATCGCGGCCGTCAGCCTAATCTTTCGGAGTTTTCCTTGATTTTCTTCTAACTTTGAATTTCCTTGTGTAAATACTTATTAGATTACCTTAGAAAAATACCCACGAAACCCCACCCCTCCTTAGGGTCCGATTCCTACATGTTGATAAATAGCTGTCATAAACACAACAAACCAGCCTTTAAAACGGCCATCTACCTCAGTCAGTTTATACCCTAAAAAGTCTTAGATTTCTTCATTCGTTTGCAGAAACTAAAATCTATTTCACTTATTACTATTTTTGTTATTAATTTTTTGAATGGTAAATACCTTTCTTGGACAAGCTGCATTTTTGTATACGTTAAAATAGCATCCATCACATAAATACAAAATATGAAATGAAAATATAACATTTTTTTAGGTATATTGCAAGACTAAGAAAAGGAGAAATGATTACTCAGCATGAATTGCTCTCTGAAAAATCTTGGATGTTTCCGATGCTTTTGGCAATCATCCAAAGCTTTTTTTTTTTTTTTTTTTTTTTTTTTTTTTTTTTTTTTTTGCAGCATGAAAAGAATAACACTTTGTGACCTCATCACTCATTATCTCAGAAGAGATTTAATTCCTATTCCATTTATATAAATAAACACGGCGTGTGAATAAAAAAAAAAAAATAGGTGTCACATAATCTTTCACTGTTTTTCTAAAAGCTGCCAAGTTGGTCCCAAAAGTTAAATAAGTATTTCAGATTCATAGTTTTAATAAAGTGTCAAGCCAAGATATGTGTCACTGTCAATGCTGACTTTCAATGTAATTACGTCACAAGTTTAATTATTTGGAAGTTCACGGTTGAATTAATTCAATTTACAAAATTATAGGTATAAAGATTGTTACTTAAAGTCATTAAATTAAATACTTTTTCGCAGCTTAAATTATCCAATTACGTTTGAAATTATAAAGCAAAATAATTTAAAATGTTGATTGTTTTGATAAAATAATTATAAAAAATACAAGTTTTCTTTTAAAATATTTTTTTTCATATTTTTAAATCTATTACAATTTATAGAAAAATAATGTAATTTTTAATGTCCAGCAAAAATGTTCGCACGACAAATTTAGTTATTCCCTATATAGTTATATCTTTGTCAAAAAATATACTATTTGAGATACTAAGATTGTAACAAACAGTCTAATATATATATATATATATATATATATATATATATATATATATACATATAAGTATATTTATTAAAATTATCTCTTTAAACTGGCTATGCTAGATTTTTCATGATCGTTGCAATAGCTTTATCTTTAAAACTAACGAACGAATGTTTTTTTAAACTTCACATTCAGATAGACATTGATATAAATTGTTGCTTATTAGCTTTTGGTTTAAATCACCAACAGGTGGTTCTGATTTGTAGCATTTTGCATTATTTTCAAGATCATAGCTGTAGTCACATCTCAAGAACTAAAGCAATGAGTTTCATATCTTTAAAATTTTTATGATCATAGATTGCCATTTAACTTTGGCACTGTGATAGCGAATTTTGAAGTATTGAGTTGTATGAAATAGAAGAAAGTTTTAGAATTGACACATCCGACTACTTTTTAACAAGAAAGCTATTTTTAATCCTCCTTTTTTTAAATCACAAGCTTAAAAATACAACTTTTTTTTTTGGTGGAAAATCATTCAAAATACTTAAATTTCACGAGCATTTGTAGTTGTAATTCTACCGTCCCCCAACCACCTGAAAACAAATTGCAAAAAAATTTACTACGTTCTATTTTTAAATTTTTCATTACTTGCAATAAATGCACCGTTAATCACCGTTGTTTATCTCTAACATTTCGGGTTTTTAATTTAGTGGCAAAAAATAGAATTAAAAATTAATTTTACTGAGATTCATTTTAAACAAGGTGGTCTGGTGTAATAACGCCAGGCGGGGTAATAACGCCAAGTGCTTATATTATGCATAATTATCAAATAATCTGGTAAATGACACCTATGTGCTCTGCGCAGAAGGGTTTTGAGTCATATAAATCGCAAAAAACAGCTTCAAGTTTCTTTCTTTCATTTTTAGGTCTTATTGTTTTTACAAGCAACTAAAATTAACGCTTGATCTAAAATTTGCGAGATACATTTTGTAATATGAAGACTATTTTTTTTTATCCGGAAATACTTTGTTAATTACAAAAATTTGTAGAACATTTCATGGACTTTCAAAATGTTGGTGAAGATTTTGGATATCTTCTAGAGATAATTTGTAATTTAAAATGCACAGCGCAATAACTATAACGGGGTAATAGCGCCAATCCTTGGCATTAATACCCCGGTTGATTCGCTACAGTGACCGAGCTACATCCTCAATACTGATTCAAATAAACACAGTTAAAATTGTGCAATGTTTCTAATAATTCTATTTAAGTGGTCCTTTTAAAGCAAAAAGAAGCTCACGGTCTGATATTCTTTTGCCTCATCCTCCCCTCCCCCCCACACACACCACACCTTTATTTTTCTTACACTTTCACAAAAAATTGAACATTTTCAATAGCTTAGAATGCAATTTTGTCAATTTCTAAGTTTGTAGAGTTTGTATTTTTAGAATTGGGCAATCTATATGCAATTATTCCATCTTATTTCATAGTTTTGTTTGCATGGAGTTATTACCCATATAGATGGGTAATAACACCAAAGAGCATTGGTCAAAAAATCACATTGTATGAATACATATCTGTTAAATTATTTTTTTTATATAGATAGTCAATGACTTTCTGTATCAAATCATGTATTTGTTTGAAAAATACAATCTAAAAGAGCCGTGAAAATTGGTAGAACCTTAACGTGGAGTTATTACTCAGGGTACCTTATTTAAATTTTACGAGTATTTGTGCACTGTACTTAATCATCTTCTAACTTTGTCTAGATGTTCAAAACACTACAAAGCTTTTTTCTACATTCTATTTTTAATTTTTAAATTACTAGCAAGGAAAATACTATTAAAAACCATTTTATATTTTTTACTTTTGCAGGTTTTTAATTTAAGAGCAATAAATTGTTCCTTGTTTTTTTTTTTTTTTTATATTTTCAATATAGGATTGTTTTGGATATAAAAGTTTTTTTACATCTTTGTTTAAATGAATGCTTTTAGCATAGAACCTTGTGTTAAAATCTGTGTTTTTTGGGGTATCCGATCCTTATATTTATCTGGTATATATTAGCATCTAGAACGTCCCAAGTTTCAGAATATAAGTAAAAAAAAATATTGAAACTGAAATAATAGCATAAATTGATTTTCTTGTATATATTTCATATTTTTGTTATCGTAGATTGCCCATTAACAACAGGAATACGCAATTTTTGTAAATGAAAAATATCTTTAAGATTTCAAATAAAATTTTGAAAATAACCTCCTCAGTCTTAAGACAATTTTTACGAGGGACCACAATAACCTGTTTAAAATTAGTATAAAAAATCTCCAAAGATGCATAAGCTTATTTATCGATGCCTATTAGTATGCACACATTTAATAAAAATGTCTAGAAGTAATTTTAATAATTCTAGAATCATTTAAATTCATTTAAAATGTTTTATTTATTGTCTCCTACATTCGACATCAGAACTAAGGAGAATACGTTAAAAACGATACTTTCATATTAACTGCACGTCAGAAGTTAAAATTCTAAGAAATACCTAAAGGTAGCTCTTACAACATACTTTTTTATGCTGATAATTTACGTAGTTTTAGTGCGTACTTTAATCCGAAAATTTATCTTTGACTTTTATTTATTTATTTATGAAATTTTAAGTTCCTTATAAAATACTACCCAGAAACAAAGGCTGGATTAATTTTATTGCTTTAAATGTAAAAAGTTTGATCTATGGCAATCGAACTGTACGCAATATATAAATTTAAAATATATATACATTCCTTAAAAACTATTTTAAAAATTACACTACACCAGTAAATTTAGATAGAGATTTCAAACAAACTATATTTAAAAGTAATTACTTTTGGTACTTTTGGTAATTATTCGACGGTGCAAAAATTGAAATTGTACGATATCAGAAGTAATAAATATTGAAATAAAAACAAAATTTCTTGATCGTATGTTGTCACCATCAAGATACCGTCATAGTTAATTACAAATTTGTTTTTATTATATAATATAGATATTCAGAATTTTAATGACAATTTAAACAACCATATAACGTTTTCAATGGAATCTAGCAATAATTATTCTTTCCAAACAAACATTTGCAACATTATTCTTTTTTTTCTTTCTTGGCCTGCACCATTTTTGCACTTTACTCTTTATTTCTAATTAATGATAGCATTTTCAAACACATGTCAAGAACTACGCATTAAATGCATTAAAGCAATTTTTAACAAATATAGTACGTTTGGGAATTATATAAACATTACTTTCTGTCTATTATGCCTTTATTTCTTTCGCTAGATGCAACGCGCATGCATGCAGAAGAAAGAATGTGAGATTCGTGGTACCGCACCCCAATTTCTGAATAAAAATTCATAACCATAATTTATTTTTCTTTAAAAATGGTGTTTCAAAATTATGTGAACATTGATGTAAATTATCACAAAACCAACATGGAAACTGTACAGGAATACTGAATGCCACCTAGAGTAGAAGAAGCAGAAATATGCAAAATAGTTTCGCACATAAAGATACTTCGCAGACTAGGAAATTTCCAAGTCTTATCGAAAAGAAAATTCTAGAAGTATAGGTTGTAAACGTCCTTTAAGTGGTTTTGAAAAAGATAAAATTGTGGCTTTTAAGGATCAAGGCCTTTGGACCAGAGCAACCAAAATAAAATTGAAAAAATCTCCATATGTAATGTTATATTCTCTTCAATTTAAAGGAGATTATGGAGTAAAGAAGTTTCCAAGACGTCCAGAGCTGGCCAGAAGGGAAAAAGAGCCATTATAAAAAGAAGGAACAACGGGAAAAAAAACTTTAGTTGAATTTTCAATAGATCTACTAATAACAGAGTCAAAAAGGATCTTGTTCAGAATAGGCAAGAGCTCTAACATGATAAGGTACAAGAAAAGAAAGTCCCAATCACGTATAACCAAAATGCATCAGCAGAATTGCCTGGATTGGGCAGATCACACGTCCTGGAAGTTAAAGTATAAAAGAGTAATATTACCCGAAGAAAAAAGTTTCAATTCTAATGGTCCGGACGCTTTTTCTATTTTTGGCATGATCTGCGCAAGAAATCAGAAACGTTTTCAAAACAGCGACTGGGCGAAGGTTGAGCTACGTTTGGATTTCATGCTAAGATTGACTTGTTTTTGCCACTTGCTGAATGATTGCATTAACTTGTCAAAACCTATCTGAAGAAAGCTTGCTGTTATTTTCTGAGGATATATGTAAATCATTCTGGATGTTCCAACAAAACAGTGCACCTATCCACACGGCAAACAGCACTTGGGAATATTTTCTTAATAATGCTGTACATGTAATTCCATGGTCATCTGTTTCTCCTCATTTAAATTCAGTGAAAAATACATGGAGCCTCATGGTTAAAGCTGTTCACGCAAATGAAAAAAATATGCCAAAATTTTAGAATTAAAAGCTACTGTCATCTTCCACTTGAATGAAATCGATCAAAATATTTTTAAAAGCTTCGTCCACTCCATGTCTTTTTGCGCTTTTAGATTAATTAAAGTATCTGTTGCATACACAGATTTATATTTAGTCAATGTTCATATCATTATGTAAACACCTCAAAATGGAGAAATACTTTTTATTTTATGTATAAATCACTGTTTCAATTATAGTTGTAATAAAATAAAACGATATTTTCGATTTATAACATTGATTAGACTTCAGTTTGTTTGTACACCGTAATGAAAATCTGCTTAACATTCGGCGAAAATTGCTGGCCGCGATGCCGCCAGCAGTTTTTCCCGTAAAAATTGCAGTAAAGATGTAATAAAAAAATTTACATCTAATTTTACTACAGTTTTTACGGCAAAAATCGCTGGCTTCTTTTTTTTTTTTTTTTTTTTTTTTTTTTTTACAGTGTAACATTTTCGTTTTTTTATGTCTGAAAAACTGGATGTTCATATCATTTTGAAACGCAGTGTATATAATTATAAATGCACCTATAAAGCATACCATGAAAAAGATACCATGCACTTAAACACGTCAACTAATTCAATATTCTTTCGTAGCACTGTTTACTGTTCATCAGAATCGCACGAAACAGTTCTGTATAAAAAGTTTTTTGCGGTTAAATTATAGAAAATTACTTTTTGGAAAAGTTGTATCTAAACATTTCTCTAAAAGTTCGTGACGGTCATCGCAAGCATGTTAAAAGATCCAAATTGAAAATTTAAACAAGAATAAAATAACATGCGTACGGAGCACATTGTGAGGTATTTTTTAACACATTCGGAATATTTTAATTTCACAAATTACTAAGGCTAAAGATGATAACAACTTCGAAACCCAATTTCCGATATTAGAATGAATTGTTGGGGAAATATACAAATTTTTGAGACAACCCTATATTGACATGTATGTGTACTTATATAATGGCAAATCTTAGATCGTAAATGCATAGCGGAGTTAAAAATTTCTTTTCAGCAATTTCTGACGAATTCCGAAAGCAATAATGAATGAACGTTTTGGAAAACCTTTCTGAAGCCCTTTAAATGATCAAAAGAATTTATTCAGATCAAGTAACATTTAAAAATAATTAAATTAACAAAAGCATGCCATTTTCTGAGAAAGCACTTCCAACAATTTTTCCTTCATAGGCTTTAATAGTTCATTAATTCTTCTCTTTCGTTGCCAATATCTTTTGGATAGCCTCATAAATAAATTATAAATTCTATGAACATCATGCGCTATAGAAAGAACCTTTAGTATACTATATTGAAAAATATCAATTTCAATCTGTGTAAAATAGTGTAACAACATTAAAATACAATGCAAATGGTTTTATCTCCTGTGTCGTAATGTAACAGAATTCTTTTGAGTATCCTTGTAAACGAAAAGTAAATACAACACATTTAATTTTCAGTACCGAAAATGTCCGAAATATTGATACCAAAAAATATATATGCATTTCCAGTGTTCTCGCTGACATTTGACCAACGTTAGTAATTTGGCTAATTAAAAATAAAAAACATTCGCCAAATGAGAAAAATATTAGCAAAATAGATTCGCCGTGTAGCAAAAAAAAAAAAAAAAAAAACTTTAATCCTTTAATGTACCCCTTTTTTTCAATATGTTTTAATGTAACCAAAAATTGTATAACTGTGACAACCATTATTATTAATCTAATTCCAACTATCCGCTGCAAATATAATAAAAATATGTATCTATTAAAAATATGCATAATGCACATGTATAAAAAACGAAAAATAAAGAAAAGGCAAAAAATGAGCACTAGCAATTTGGCGAATCTAATGCTTGTTTACTCGCCAAATGAAGAATTTAGTCGCAATTTGGCGTAATGGCGAGCGACAGCGAGAACACTGCGCAGTTCATGGCAATCAGACTTCATTTACATGTGTTTGACGACGTATAGACAGACGGAAAGACCAACCAAATCCATAATCACTTTTCAACTATGTCGAAATGTGTTAAAAACATATTATTCAAAACATAATATGCAGTTACAAACGTCAACTGAATCAATATTCTGTCATAGCATTATCTACTACTCGTCAAAATCGTACTAAATATATTCGAACAACTCTTGTATACACAAAATGATAAAGAATAGAGTTTAAATTCTATAAATGTATTGCAGAAGAAAAACATATATAGTTGTCAGATAAACGGAAAGAATGTTTGTTATCGATTCGTCAGATAAATAACATATAGTCTGAAACAGATATTCCTGGTCTTTTAAAAACAATATATCAGAAAGAAACCAGTTTTATTGTTTTGAATTTGTGGCTCGGAGCCTTCAGTAATGTAAAATAAATAACTCTTAAAATTAACTTAAAAGTGCTTTTCTTCACGATAAAACTTTATCTGGTTTGTTTCAGGATAACAGAGGAACACTTAAGCTAACATAAATTGTTCTTTTACTATTAAATGTCTATTTTTATTTGACTTTTTTCTCTTTGCAATTAGAGTTATTTTATTTCGACGTACCTTAAATGGTATAAAGATTTTTCGAACCAAATAAAAAGTATTATCTACTGTCCAGAAATAAAAATATATATTATGTATTGAAATACTACTAAATATGCAGAAAAGGGTTGTACATCAATTTCCAAGAAATTTAAATTTTCATTTAACTTTTAGTATTCAAACGTTATAATATCGTTAAATCTGCAACTTTGTCCTGTTCAATATTAATGATATTGAATAATGTTATTAATTAGAACTATAGTTTTTCACTTCTGTTGGGTTTATTGTATTTATTGAATGTATGCCTTTAGAATATTGTATAGATCCTTAATAGTATTAATATTGATATATACTAATATTGGACAATAATATTAGTCGAGCCTGATTAGGCAGATTTTGAACCATTTCAATACATAATTCCAAAAATTTTTTAACTTGGGCAATATTGTTTCGGAGAGTCTACAACTAAACATTTTAATAAGATGACGCCCGTCCACAGTGAGCTCATCTGGTCGATGGTTTTTTAGAAAGTGAAGATATTCACTGAAGGAATTGGCGAGGCGAATTATCAGACCGTAACCCCCATAGAACATACACTGGTGAACAAAACTTAAGGACCAGTCACAAAATGCCAATTTTCAACCGGTGTTCAAGAGATAATTTTCACGTGAATCCTCAAAAGGAAGTAAAGAAACATAATTCGAATAATTATTATCCCTGGAGAACAGTTAGTTCATATAACATCTTGTGAGGGAGTGTTCTTTGTGATAAAAGCACTCCAGCATTTTAGTGAGATCGTGACGTCAGTGTTTAAATATGTGTAGCGTGAAAGTGACATCTATCCTTTATTCAACTTTAACTTTCCAGAACGTGTGTGCCGCCCTCGGTTTTACAGTTAATTCGCGGTTAGGAGTAATATGCAAATTCATAGCGCCGTCTTCAGTTTGCAACATATAAAAGCTTTGAGTTGGAGTGTGTGTAGTGATGTGGAGGAAGTGGCGAAACCTAGCAGTGTGTGTGGTGAGAAGGCGAAAGCCAGCTACTGTGGTAAAGCGGCAGTAGCCCGCAGAGATACATAGCTAGTAGTGAAGAGATTAGCCTCCAGTGAATTACAGGGTGTTTTAGAGTGAGCTAGCCAGCAGCGTGCGCCGAGTTCGTTTCTCACGAGAGGAGTTATCCAGGTGCCGGTGGTAAGAAATAGTTTAATACGTTGAGTATTTTAAATAATAAAGAGTGTTTGCAGCCACAGGCTGTCTTATAAAGGTTTAATCTAGCGTTTAGCTAAAGTCTGAACGAGAAGCTGGTTTCAAGTGCCCCGACTGAGTCTAGAGCCGAGATTGTGTGTATAGTTTCGACTTAATCTCTTGGTATTGTGATTAGTTATTGAAATTCTCGAATTGATGTTCCACCTTTCCCTAAGTCCTAGCGGTTTAAATAAACTGTTGATTTTATCCTATATTTAGAATTAAGTCTTCATTTCATCAACATAACCATCCTCTCGTTACAAATGACACCCAGTATGTGTACCCACCCGTTATAATGTCATTCAGGTCACACATAGTCACAAGAGTCACATTATGATAAATCACCAAATAATATCACATTAAAGTCATATAGTAACTTTTCACAATGGTTACTTTACAATAGGGTCTCTGTCCTCATTTGACAAAGTCATGTGATAGAAAATCACCATGTCACTTTAATGTGACATTATTTAATGATTTATCATAATGCAACGTTCACAATGACTTTGAAATTGAGTCGCTAAATGACAGTTACATGAGAGTCTCAATGAAACAACATTGAAAAGTCACCTGGTGACTCGCCACAAAGCAGCAATCACAGTGACTTGTCAGTGGAGTCGCATATAGTAGTCATTTGAGACTCATAAATTAGACGTGTGGAATTTCCTATTTTTTGTTTCACCATTGCGACTGTGACTCTTGTGACCATGTATGACCTGAATTAAATGTTATATCGACTACCTGTTCTGCAGGCATAATAATAATTCGAATTATATTACTTCCTTTTGAGTATTCGCATGAAAATTATCGCTTGAAAATAGGCATTTTATGACTGGTCCTTAAGTTTTGTCCACCAGTGTGTTTGACGCTCTAAGGAGGACAAATATAACTCAGAACCCATCTACAAGAACAATCCAGCGCCTGAAAAAAGCATTGTGCAACGAATGTGAACAACTGACAGAGGAAATCTTAAACTGCCGTAGTTCCAATATGCAAACACGCTGTGATGCCTGTATATCTGTAAGAGAGGACCATATTTCCCCAAAACCCTCTTCTCAATTCTTTAACCACAGTTTTACAGCTCATTTTTCCGATGAGTGTTATGCACAATCATACTTGTGTTTTATACATTTGAATGGTGTTTTTATTTTTATTATATCATCCTATGTTTATGCCAAATTTCATTGAAATCCATACAGCAGTTCTGGAAATAATTCATCAGATCTGAAAATTCTCCTAATTTTGCACATTAGTGTATTTTCACGTATTTGTTTTTATTTTATTTTTGAAGCTTATAAATAAAACTTTCCTCTGTAAAAAAATGTCAAATCTCAAAAAAATCTCTTGCTGCTCCAGGTATTTTGATACTTTGTAATATTTAAATAAAGCAGATTCGGAATTACATTTTTAAATAAATGTTTTATGGAAAAAAAAAATCTTTATTTAACGAAATATGTTGTATAAAAATGGTCGTTTTCGTAATTAATTAATTAAAAAACTAATTAGATTTAATTAAATGAGTTAATTTGAGGCCGCCCGATCACAAGAAATATCGCTTGACATTTTAGCATGCTGTATGGTTGACGGTTACACATTAAATTGCCCAACCTTTTATTTGTCTAAATTATAATTTTATTCTATTTGAATTTAAATTATTAAAAAAATTCTAAAATACTGAATTTAGTAATTTATACATTATTAGTTACACATAATTTTTTATTATTAAATTCATACAAGCTTTTTTCCGATTGAAGATTTTTCAAAAGACAGTGCATTGTATTACAGATTGAAAAATTAGATTTTGTAATTGCATTTAGCGAGTATTAACCTATGCGCAGTCTTAAAAAAGTATAATAAAAAAAAACATATTTTATTTACGAAAAGTAAAATTCAGAACAGAATAGTTATTTAAATGGGTCGTACACCATAAAATTTGCATTTTATAATAAAGAAAAATTTTATATACAAATATTTTCAGCTAACATTTTTTTACGTTACTTATTCACATTTTTGTACACTTGCAAAATGTTTTGCAACGCATTTCAATCGTTTTATCTATGAGCATGCATACATACATAT
Source organism: Maratus speculifer (assembly GCA_964019185.1). Taxonomy (NCBI): domain Eukaryota; kingdom Metazoa; phylum Arthropoda; class Arachnida; order Araneae; family Salticidae; genus Maratus; species Maratus speculifer. The sequence continues at coordinate 269,076,334 of OZ025289.1, read as the reverse complement.
GCTTTTTTATGAAACATGATCAAACAAATGTAGGAAAATATCTTTAGTAGAAAGATTTTTTACAGCATAATTTAATTCTGAATGTTTTACATATTTAGTTTAGAATTGTTAAAACATTTTGTTGTTCCATTTCATGCTTCATAAAAGATAAATTTGAGTCAATTATGTATTAAATGCATAAAAAATGTATTTAGAGTAATGGATACTTTTTTTTGATTTATTTGTATTACGTTTTTGAAAATTAACTTGCACACTATTATTATGTACAGATATCTGAAAACATAAGTGTAAAATACACAGTTTAATTAGTAAATTGCACCTGAGTATACATATTCTATGAAATAATCTTACGCATGCAGTAACTGGAAAATATTTTGAGACGATATTTTTTCTGTTCTGACTTTTTCTCTAAGCAAAATTTCTTAATGATGAAAATTGAAAAATTTTACAACTTTTACTGCTCAAACTAACGCAATTTTAGTATAATTGAGACATACACATAAATTGAAAATAGTCTGGTAATACAGAAAATTACTTAGGCAAAAATTTTGAGACGGTTTAGTTTACCTAAACTTTTGTTGAAGTTAAACATCTTAATGAATGTTATCAATCAGTAATTTGTATTAAGTTGCATGTCACTTGGCTTTGAAAACTGTGGATCATAATCTAGTCATGGAATAAACAAGGCTTTCTAAGGCGAACCTAAACGATATTGGAGTTCTATTTGCGATCAATATTCTGCTCACACACGTATATGCGAGGCATTTTTTACTATCATAAGCCAGCATGCGATTTTCTAAAATGAAGTTATGAACATTTGGATTTATAAACTCAAAATAAAGACGAGAGGAACGACGACATTATTATGGAAAGCTTTCCAGATCATTACTGATCCGTTTCCGTGATTCACTGTCATTGAATTTGAATTAATCGCTCCAAAGAACATTCTTACAATCTTTGGTCGTGCTCCTTTGCAAATTTCAATCGGAATTTCTTATTCCGTGCCTGATGGCAGTATTTTTTAATAGAAGCTCTTACAAACAATCTAAAGGCAGTAGTCAGACGACGTTTTATTGTGTCTTTAGCCATTATGAGTATATATTCCGTAGCCATCGTCTTACATATTTCAGTAATGTTCTTGTTTCGAACAGCAAACAGCCCCCTTAGAAACAACGCATCTTGACGTTCAGTAGTCTTCTTAAGGCTCTTAATCTTGGGAGACTTCGCTGATATTTACCATACTTTCACTTCCAGTATTATCATCCTTTCTTACTATCTTGTTAACTGTTAATTATTTAATTCCCAACTTGATGAGGATAGCAGGCTATGAAAATTTTTGTCTGGCTTCGTTAATAATTAAAAGACAAATGGAAAAATTATTTTTATCCGTCTTCATTCTGAAACTAATACAGATATTAACATTAAGATTTTTGTGTAAGAAGTAGAATTCTAAGGCTATAAAGATTAAGCAAGTGAGTTTTCCATCCAACGACGTGCTTGAGGTACTGAGTTGTTTCGTGATTTAATTTTGAAGCATCGTATATTCTAAAAAATTCTGGTAAGATGACTACCAAAAGCTACTAATTTCTATATCTGCGCAAAGGTATTGAAACTATAATTTTTTTAGCCTACACTTCGTTTTGAAAGAAAATAACGAAAATATAATTTAAAAGTTAGGGACTGAATTCGAAGCCACATCTTCTGCTCGAAATTCGTCTGCTATAGTCACACAGTTAGAGGAGCCTTTTGTATGTGTTTATATCTCATGCTTTTAAGACAAGTACAAAAATCTTGAATTTTATCAGATAGTCTCAGATCTTCTGCTTTCAAATTTTCAAATTTCCATTTAGTATTTTAAAAGTTAATAAAATTTAACACATATCATTAGTTGCACACCATGTAGAATAATTAAAGCCAGAAATTACTAATTTATAACACTACGAATCGTTGATTACAGAAAAAATTAGGGCAGAAAAACATATCGTCTCAATTTTTTTTCCAGCTTCTGTTTATTATTCTTATACATATTTTTATGACCTATGTTCTCACACATATTTCTATGTAATATTATGTTCTTATATATATATTTATGTGTAACATTTTGTTTTTGCACATATTTCAATATACAGAAGCTCTGTCTGTAATATTTTAAGTTACTATTTTTCAGCAACATTTAGCTAACAAATTAATAAAAATTCTTAATTTTTTATAAATCTTCAAACCTTTTACAAATGCCCTTGGTATATTATCACATAGAAGTATGTCTTAATCACCATTATTTTCATTGTTTTATTATACTATTGTATATCTCATAGGTAAAGATAACAATAAAAAGAATATTGCCCAGTTAAACTGATGGCATTGAGCTCACAGACTACACATACTAATTGTAAATTACAACCTTGTATTTTCGTTGATTCCGTTCGAAAAAATAATTAAGAAGGGGAAACAGCTCTCCCCTTTCTCCTTTTTCATACTTAATCATTGAACCTCCTAAACTATCAAGTACATGCTTTATCATATTAAAAAATCTATATCTAAAATTCAGAGCAAATCGGATAATTCTTAATAAAAACCCATTTGGCATTTATATAATTTAAGAGGAGTTATTCCCCTCTTTTATACTTAACCATTAAACTTGCAAAACTATTCATAGATTTGAACGAAATCTGACAATTCTGATTGAAAAATCCATTTATACAAATTAAGGGGAGGGGCATTAGAACCCCCGTTCTCCCTGTTTATACTTATTCAATGAACACCTAATAACAGCCACGGTATCGCCTCATCAGAATGATCCTATATCTAAATTTTGAACGAAAACTGTTAATTCTGCATGAAAATCCCGTTTTTATCAATTAAGGAGGGGGGCATGAGCCCCCGTTCCCCCTGTTTATGCTTATTCAATGAACACCTAGTAACAGTCACGGAATCGCCTCATCAGAATGATCCTATATCTAAATTTTGAACGAAAACTGTTAATTCTGCATGAAAATCTCGTTTATATCAACTAAGGGGAAAGGCATGAGCCCCCCGTTCCCCTTCTTATACTTATCGAATGAACTCCAAAAACTAATCAGGGAAGCGCCTTATCAGGATATACCTATATACAAAATTTCAAGTGGATCCGATATTTTTATCATGAGTTATCGCGTTACGCACGAACGCACGTACGAACGTACATAGAGAACGGACGGGCACATAAGCTCTCAGGCTATGGTGAGCTAAAAAAGCAAATGCATTAAGTAGATTACCTCTCCAGAAAATTTTAAACATAATAAATAAACCATCCAAAGTGATATTTTTCTCAAATACCGATGCTATCCCTAATATTTCTTAGAACTATTGTGAAGTGGACAACTTCAGGTAACACATCAAATTTTCGAGGGTATCTTATATGAAGAGACAAAAAATATTAATCAGAGGAATACCATTCGTACATTCGTTAACACAAGAAAACTTCATGTTTAGAAAATGTCTTATTATACACTGGTGTCCAAAAGTTAAGCATAATTGGTAATTAAGTAAATATTTTTAAGTAATGAAAGAAATATGAATCGGAATGTGCTGAAACACCAGGTGTGTAAACAAAATAGTACGCGTCACATATTTTCGCGAAGAGTTTTCCCCGAAATCGAACAGGGGACCGTCAACAAATTGAAAAAAACGAAGATCTTTTGGATAACCCTGTCAAAACTAATGTAGCAAAAGCGTTCAAAGTGCACATTATGATTAATTGGCTTATTGTAATGTACTGTGTTAATTTTTACAAGGATAGCATGTATACTCGTAGAGAAATTAAGGTTTTTATAAAAACAGTCCTTTTGCTTATAATTTGCAGAGTTCTTAATATAAATTAATGTTCTTTTTCGAAAAAATGACAAACATCATTGAACACAATACCCTGTCATCAGAATTAAAAAATAATAAAAATTGTATGACAAATGAGCAGGTTTACTAAATAATTTTTTACTGCGCATGCGTGAACGCTATTAAAATTTCATTTGCATATTATGTTAGTTAAATGTATAGAGCAACTATTGTGAAAGTCTGAAAAATATTGCTTAAAAATTTTGAAAATTATCGTTGATAGAATGAGATCAATATCCTTTATTCCCTAAATGAAGCAAAAAGATGAGGGGCTGTATCCATATTCCATTGTTTAGTGCCTACACAATATTGCACGTAAACTATATTTAGGTAAAACCCCTGATTTTTTTGCTTCCTTTAGGAATAACGGATTTTGAGTTGATTCTATAGGCTCCCATTTTCAGAATTTTCAAGCTATGTTTTTGAAACTTTTACAGAAGCTTCTCTATACATTTAGCTAACACAATATGCAAATGACATTTTGATATCGTTGACGCATGCGCAATGAAAAATTATTTACTAAACATACTCATTTTTCATACAACTTTTATTATTTTTAAATTCTGATGACAGGGTATTGTGTACAATGATGTTTGTCATATTTTCAGAAAAGAACATTATTTTATAATAAGAACTCTGCAAATTATAAGCAAAAAATTTGGAAAAATTTAGGACTGTTTTTATAAAAACCTTAATTTCTCTACGAGTGTACATGCTATCCTTATAAAAATAAACACAGTACATTACAATAAGTCAATTAATCATAATGTGCAATTTGAACACTTTTGCTATATTAGTTTTGACAGGGTTATCCAAAAGATCTTCGTTCTTTTTCAATTTGTTGACGGTCTCCTGTTTGATTTCGGGGAAAACTCTTCGTGAAAATATATGACGCGTACTATTTTGTTTACACACCTGGAGTTTCACCACATTTCGATTTATATTTCTTTCATTACTTAAAAATAATTACTTAATTACCAATTATGCTTAACCTTTGGACATCAGTGTAGTATCAAATAATAATTTATACTAGATAAAGGTAGTGAATATATGTTGAAAAAGCTACATTCGGCCCATCAGACAATGTGTAGCAGAAAATGTAAATCTCGAGTTATAATCTGAATATCTAACGTAAAGACTAAAATGAACTAATGGTAAGTCCTTGTAATAGGTGCCCCATGTTTGCTATTATAACCCGAAAATAAAATCTTTAAAATGAGAATCAGAACAGCTTGAGATGGGGAACAAGGCTCGTAAAATCGAATGAAGACTATGTAGAAGAACTAAGCAGAGCAGGACTTAAAAATCTTATTCACTGACAATGGTCGAAGAACTAACTACTAAGCGCGCGCTGCCGATAACGTCACTTCGTGCTCAAATAAATTCCAATTGGTTGGAACAAGCTGCTCCCAGCTGGAAAGTAGGACAAAGATGGACGATCGAAACCTACAATTATTGATCAAACTTAATTTTTAGATTTTAACAAAAACAAAATTTTCCACTTCATAAAACTAAATTCGTCCTCTGCAATTTATAATTCTAAAATAATGTACAATGGACTTTACCCACGAATGACAAAAGGCACACCTGTGTAATGTATTTTCCGAAAAAGAACGTTTATTAAACGTAGAGGGAAGAGCCTTAAAATATTCTGCACACTTATTGGTGTTTTCTTTTTATATACCTTCTTTCATGTCACATGGATCAGGTCCATTTAATATAACAGCCTAAAAAATGTAGGAATTTACTTGTTAAAATTATATTAAAAAATCCTCCTACATTTTTTGTAACAAAAGTGCTTTGAAGTGTTATCTTCTACACAAAATTAATCTTTAACAGTTTGAAACATTCGCTTTGTAAAATTAAGCTATATAATTTTTTTAATGTACAACTATTTATAGATTGAAGTTCTCTCTTTTATACTAACGCGATGTTACAAATTTTATAAAAAGCGTAATCTAAAAGAAAATGTTCCAATATTTAGAATGATTTTTTTCGCATTAATGGAACACATATACACAAACTGAAAATGCGCAGCTTTAATGTTAAAAATACTTATCATGAAAAAAGGATCACTAATGGATTCCTTCCTTTGAATTTTTTGAAAAGGGTTCTTCTATTCAATTTGCTATTTAATGCTTTCAATCCTAGAAGAATTTCTTCTATTCATAAGCTACATTTTTACGTCGTACATTTTAGAGCTTCTGGTCATCGAAAGAGACTCTTGAATATATTTTAGTTCTTAAAATATTTTGTATAGCGTAAATATGGTAAAATTTGAGAATTATTATACTATTGATTAAGGTTATGGATGATAGATCATTTTTCAGAAACTAAATGTAATTTACAAAGTTTTTCCTTTCTTTTTTTTAAAAAAAGAAAGAAACATATGTATATTTAACTGTCTGAAATATTGTATTGTTAACTAAGACTAAAACAAACTGATTGAGACAATGTAATAGCCAAGACAAGAGCAGGAGTCAATGGTATAACGTACTCATGCTGTATTAAGTGAAAAAAACAGACTATACAGAGCCGGGTATTCCTCGCCCTTTCTTGTTTTCTTCCTAATCCTTAACCAGGCCTCTATCTGGTGGGTTTCCCTATCTAAACTGGTTTAACATCTGGTATCGTGGTGGGTGACCGCCTAATCATCGCGTCGCAGCAATAAATCTGACGATCATCTAGATTTTAAACCTAAAGGCATTGCCTACTGCTTAGTTGTGAATTTTGTTAATCCGGTTGCTTAACATTTTGCTCTTGTTGTTTGGTACCTGCGCTTTTCTACCCTTGATCTCGTTCTTTAGAACTTTGATCAGGTTGCGAGACCTACACCTGGCAAGGCACTTGGCTGACACAAATAAGATGACTAGACCCCAAGCTGCCAGATTTCCCTTGCCGAACGAGTTACTTGTCTAGCATTGGAGTGGTTATCCACCTAATAACGTGTGTCGGACGTTCCTCTCAGTCCGCACAACTTTGAAGAATGTCCGTGGTAGATATAGTTGCCACCACCGATATTACTAGATGATATCGGTCACCCACTGTGAGGATTGTATAAATGAACACTGACACTGTCAAGTAACTGAATTATCAGTTTATTTAGAATATATGTACACACTAAATACGCTATTTACAATTATATACAATTACAACTCGGATATAGGTGATCCGGTTCAACATTAAATTATATACAGTAAAGGTTGGCTATGTACTATTCCAATTACACTTTCCACCTCACACTCAATGCACGTTAGATTCACTTTATCGGAGATCAACCACCAATCTCCTAACGCAAGGATACTCGGCCTGCACTTCTCGGCCCAGAGCACTAAACACCAGGACGTCTGTGTCCTTTGCTCTCTAGAAACGCACTACTTGCGCTCTACAACACAGAGCAACCTCCAGGTACGAAACCCAGGAACGGACTGACTAATCTGAGACAAGCCTTGCTCTTTCCAAATCACTGGGTCACGCCAATGTCAACCCCCTTTGGAGCTCATTCATTGGACACATACTCCATTCCTTTCTTGCTTAGTGACATGTTGCTCATCTGCTCGTCATCCGCATACCTCACTAACAGATAGACATGCCTCTCAGCAATCTCCTTTCTCTAACACACCACCTGCATAGGATTATCAGGCAATTCCCCTTTCCACAAAGAAGGAATGTCACCTTGGAAATTCTGGTACACAGCTATACAATACGAAATATTGAAATAGAGAAATAGTGGAAATTCCATTCTTTAGCAGAGGTGGCATCAGAACCTGACAACGTGGTTACCCGCCTATCCAATTGTCGCATGGCGGCCATCGAAAGCTTGATCGGCAGCACAAAATGAAGATATTTTTTATACTCTTGCACTTCATTGGTGTTATGCCTAATGAGCAATGAAAAAGATCCATGTAATTGAAAAATACTTCAGCATTTTGGGCATATTTCATTCTATAAAAATCTCATCTATGTATGGCAAATTTACACACTGTAAAAAAAAAAAAAAAAAAAAAAAAAAAAAAAAAAGATTGAGCAGGGTGTGTACAAAACTATAGTATATTTACTTCCAAGTTACCTTTGATTTCAAAAGGCGTTCTTTTATCTCGCTCAGAAACCAACAGACATCCGAAATTTAAAATACAATTCTTTGGATTCTCTTTTTTGCCCCGTGAATCTCTGAAGCATTAAGCTGCTGTCAGATTCATCAAATTTTTCACGACTAGCATTTAAACCGACTTTAACCCCAACTTAGTAACCCAACTTGTAAATAGCGAAAAAAATCCCTGTTGGCTTGGCCTATAGGCGGAGCTAGATTTCGAAGAGTGCTCACGTCAACAAATAATAATAATAATAATATAATTAGAGATAAACCCAGTGTAACAACTTTATTTGGCCGCTTTTGAAAAATTTTTAATTTCATTTTTCTGTAAGAACTCCTTTTATCACAATCATCTTAAGCGAAATTCGGCTCCAATGCCAATTTTGACAGCATATTTTGAAATATATTCTGACTTTATTAAAAAATCGACCAATACGTACATTATATAGTTCCTAAATAACAAAAAACTATCAATTGAATGCGTTTGAGAGAAAAATTAAATTAAAAAATGAGTAATAAAATAACCAATTTGTTATTTGAATACATCCTAAATTCATTAATCATGATCGCTTAGAGAAATTTTGTGAGAAGTGCCTACTTTGACAGCTTTTAAAAAAAAATACATTTAGCCTTTATCAAAAAATTGACCAATACGGTACATTATACAGTTTCTAAATAACAGAATCTGTCAATTGGATACGTTTGAAAGCAAAACTGAATTACAAAATTGAGTCAGAAAAGCGCAATTTTGTTATTTTAATACCTCAATTTTGCAATGAAGATCATTTCGGCAATTCTGTTCAAATTGGCGCCTTTTTTAAAATATATTCTGCCTTTATCAAAAAACTGGCCAATCCATTACATTATATAGTCCCTAGATAAGAACACCTGTAAATTGGATGCGTTTGAGAGGGAAAATGGATTTAAAAATGAGTCAGAAAAAACGCAATTTGTTATTTGAATACTTCCTCAATTTTCAATCACTTCGAGAAATTCTATTCAAAATAGCCATTTTGGCAGCCTTTTTAAAATTACATTCTGCCTTTATCAAAAAAACTGGCCAATACGTCACATTATATAATTTCTAAATAAGAAGATCTGTCATTTGGATGCGTTTAAAATCAAAAACGAATTAAAAAAATTAGTCACAATATAATCAGTTTGGATTTGAGGTTTTTTTCTCCAACTCTTACTTTTGTTCAATTTATTTTTGCTATAAGAATTGGTCCTATGAAAAACTTGTTAAAATAAAGGTTGAAGATATTGTTAAGAATATGTAAACTAAATTTAATTAGATTTGATAGCTTAAGAATTAACTAAGTTGTGGATTTTTTTCACCCCCCCCCCCTTTTTTTCTTTTCGTTTTTAATTTCTTTCATCGGTAAAAGTTGGTCCTATCAAAAACTAGTAAATACAAAAGTTTCAGATAATTTTGAGAACATTTATAAAACTAGTTGGATGTGTCAATCCCAAAACTTTCTTCTATCTCATAAGTACATTTTAATATTAAAAAAAAAAAAAAAAAAAAAAAAAAAAAAGTGGTGACCCCAAAGTAGAGGTCTGCACGGGCCGGAATTTCCAAGCCCGGCCCGTTTTGGCCCGTTGCAATTTCTACGATTCCTAAAAATTCAGATTTTTATCATATAACTAAGATTCCTTTAAAGAATACTGCATACATATCTATGGAATGATTTTACAGTATGTTTTACAGCAAATACACATTAACAACATTAATGATTACTTAGATTCTTAGGCTTTCAACATTCGAATAAAGATTCATTAAAAAATTAATATGGCTTAGAATAAAAGAAAAAAGAAAGAAAGCTAAAAACATGGTTAATTTTGAAGCTGTTTAATAATAGAAGATTTATAAATATATTTCTATATCATTTTATTATAGATTTCAAATCTAAATTCATTCTTAACTTCAAAGAAGTTCTTTTCTGATACATTTCTAAATTCATTTTTTTTTCTTTCTCAGAAACGTATAAGATTAGCAGATATCTTTATTCAGAAAATATATAATCGAATGGCGTTATCCATTTTTTGATACAAGCAATTTAAGAATACTGCAAACAAATAAAATACTGTGATAATTAGCGTTTTAAATAGAATTTCCGGAAGCAATAGCAAGGGAAGGGAGAAAAACCTGCAATCACTTGAGAAACTATTATATCTCAACAAGGTTATACAAGTATTTTATTTACCAAAAATGAAAAACGCTATTCGATTCCAAATCTCTTCAATAGTTAGACTTATCACTTTTATACTTTTACAATTTAAAATTAATCAGAAAATGTGTCAAACTTTCGCATTATTGAGAAATTAATTTAAAAATCATCAAGAAGTGTATATCCGCAGACTAAGCTAACATAAGTTCTTTATCGCTGTTAATAATTTTACAAATCATGTTTTCTGCCAATAATTAAGTTCTGCCAATAATTAAGTCCGGCCAGTCTATATGTAGAAAAATAGTGCAAGCGTGATCTCGGACCGGCATGAATCAGCTAAAAAAATACAAAACGGGTTACACGTAATGTAATTCTCCGATGCCGATACACTGTGCATTTTTATATTGATGTTGTCAAACTAGTATGGCCACATTTATACTTATTCTTGTTAAAACCATTTTCGTTGAAAATAGATCATATTTTATCGTTTCTGCTGAAATCTTCAGAACAATACGAAAAGAAATAAAGCTGATAGAAATTTTTTTTTTTATCAGCCCGGCCCGGCCCGTCTGGCCCGTTCAATTTTTTTGCCGGCCCGGCCCGTGAGAAAATTCGGAACGATTCCGCTGGGCCGGGCCCGTGCAGACCTCTACCCCAAAGTTACCCACTATCGAATTTCCTCGAACATTTGACCTAGCCTAATGAGATTCTGGTATCCGAAAAGCCTAAAACGCAAAATTTAATTAATATTCTGAGAAAATGAGCTTAGTAGTGCCTCATGTTGGGTAATTTATACTAAAACCTAATAAGCATCTATTTATGTCAAGACCTAACAGAATCTGAAATTTGATGGAATTTCGTCCATTAGTTCTTGAGATATAGTTATAACAAAAAATTTGCAAAACGTAGCACAGCAACACCATATCTTGGACAATTTATGCCAAAACGTAAAAAAGCGCCTAATTATGTTATGGTGTAAAAGAATCTGAAGTTTGATGAAATTCTGTGCATTGGTTCTTGAGATATAGCTATTTTTAAAAAAAAACGTGTAAAATATAGCACACCAGCACCATCAGTTGAAGGATTTGTAACAAAACGTAATCATCGTGTAATTATGTTATATGTCATTTTGTAACAAAATCTGAAGTTTGATGAAATTCTGTGCGTTGGTTGTTGAGATATAGCTATCGGAAAAATCGTGCAAAATGCAGCATAACTGCACCACCTGTTGCAAGGATAATACCAAAATGTAATCAGTGTCTAATTATGTTATATATTCTAGTGTAACAGAATCTAAAATTTGATGAAGTTCTCAGCATTAGTTCTTGAAATATAGCTATCGCAAAAATCGTGCAAAATATAGCATAGCAGCGCTACCTATAAGGAAGTTCACACCAAAACCTTATCAGCGGCTATTTATCTCAAGGTATCGCGGAATATGAAGTTTGGTGAAATTCTGTGCATTAGTTCTTGAGATATAGCTATCATGAAAATCATGAAAAACGTGGAATAGCAACGCCACCTGCTGGCTAATTTACACCAAAATTTAATCAGCGTCTATATATATCAAGGGGTCACAGAGTCTGAAGTTTGGTGAAATTCTGTGTATTACTTCTTGAGATATAGCAATCTTGAAAATCACGAAAAACGTAGTATAGCAGCGCCACCTGCAGGCCAATTTTCACCAAAAACCAATAGGCACTAATTCATATCAAGGTCTAACTGAATATAAAATTTTATTAAATTTCGAGCATTAGTTCTTGAGATAGAGCGCCCACAAATTTTTTGTCACATACAGACAGACACACAGACAGACAGACAGACAGACGGACGGACAGACTCACAGACAGACATTTTCTAAAAATAGTCAAAACGTGTTCAGGACCTTCTAAAACGTATAAATCCGTCGAAAACCGGAAGTCGAAAATTTTCATGAATCCAATACTTTCTTCTTGTAAAGATAGAAGAAAGTAAAAATTAGTTCGTTGTAAAATCTTGAGAATTGACGAACTTATAAATTTCTTTCTTCAAAAATCCTGTTTTTTTCGCCCCTTGAGGTCATTTTAATTTTTATCAAAAATCTGTCATGCATAGACTTTAGGCCACATTTTTTAAAGTAATATAAATTTTAAACTGATTCGATATACATTTTAATTAAGAAGTTATGGCCTTTTTTCGGTTTTCCCAAAAACCCTGCTTATCCCCCCCCCTCCCACCCTTGATCCGATTTTGCGTATTAACAAACTCGACCGAGATTTTATACTCCTTGATTTTATGTAAAAGTTTGGAGGAGATTGGAGCAGAATTATAGAAGTTATCGTATCCAGAAGAAAGTGATATATAGATAAATAGACCTTAAAATAGACCTTTAAATATAAACTTTTTTACCGGTGGTAGTTTTGGGGTTTAAAGGTCATGATCGGTGTAGATCTACAAAAAACATTTCAGAAATTCCAACATAAGAGCGACTGCAATAGGTAGTATTTCATACAAAATCTGCCTAATAAGGGTTTCAAATGCCGTTGCTAAATATAAGAAAAACTGGTACACGTAGCACCGGCTGTTTGTCTCCTATGAATACTAATACCTGGTTTCTGCAGCGCTTACTGAAAAAACTCACTTTGTTTTTGTTTTTTTTAATTCTCTTTTCTTTTTCGAATGTTTTGTCGACAGTGTGATTAAAAGAAATATTTTAGGTGCGTTTCTAATTGTGTAAGTAAGTAACACCTATAGTCGTTGGTCAGTTCGTCCGTCTGTCCGCATATAACAGGCCAAAAACCACCCAACCGAATGATTTGAAATTTTAAATATATAATTGTTGTATAGTTTTGTCGAGTCATTTTAAAATGTATGAAAATCAGATGCATAGTTTAATTACAGAGACAATCAAAAGTATTCCGTTACATTACAATGGGAAAACAAATGAAATTTTATCAGTGAAATAATGGTATATTAGAAAAGTATTTTCATGTAAAATTCACATTGTCTCACAATTAAAATTTTTGAACTGTATAATTCGAAGGTGGCATATTTAGAATATTTTTGATAAAAATACTAACTAAAATGCAGGAAGCTACTTTCATTTATTCTTTCCACATAGATTATACATATTTTTTCACATAATTAGCTTCATATTTTCCAAACAAATATTTATAGAAAAACAAACATTCCTTAGAAGTTGGTTTTGATTTAAAAAATTAATGAGACTGTGTACCCAGCAATGAAGAGGAAGTACTTTTTGTTTCTCTTAGCATAAGCGGATTTAAAGGATTAGGGGAAAGTACGGCTAAAGGAAAAGGAATATCCAAATTTAGTTAGTATTGCCTGCAGGAAAATCTAAGGCTTGCTTAGATTAGCTTTTTTTAGCTATGCAAGAATTTCCTTAAATATTTAATTTAATATGACATGCAAGCTTTTCGAGTTTCTCGAATTCAGTAATTGGAAAGATTAATTGATACTGTTTTGTAAATAAACTATTAAATGGATACAAAATATGCACAAAAAATAAAAATTTAAATAAATATAGCTTTACTAATACGCTCTTTTAACTGCATTCGGTGTTTATCTTGAAAATCAAGCCCAATTTCATAACAAGAATATACCATTTTTTAAGCATGTTTCTATAAAATACAAGGGGTTATTTTAAGTAAAAGCCATTTGAAATTAATAATAATAAAAATTAAAAACAAAGAAAAAAGGAAGAAAAATTAAAAAAACCAAATTTATTTCTAGATTCTTCACACAACTCTCTATTTTTCAACAAAGCTGCCAAATTTCTTTAAACGCTTATCATACCTTACAACTAGATTTTGAATGCCTCTTCATAGAAACTTACTGATTGCTCCGATAGCCAAAAGGTCGAACTCATTTCAACATTTTCGTCATCGTTGTAGTGATTACCGCAAAGAAGATGTCTGAGATGGAAAAAATGGAAAACTCTCGACACAAGGTCGGGGCTGTGGGGGGGGAGGGGGGGTCCAAATCTTCCTAGCTAGGGTTCTATTGCGCTCGCCATTGCGCCAAATTGTGACAAAATGATTCTTCATTTGGCAAGTATATGAATAATCAGACTCGCCAAATTGCGAGTGCTTAATTTCTGCTCTTTTTTGTGTGTAATTTAGGGATGGGCATTATTTATCGTATTAGGATAAATAACAGTGTTACTACGCTAGAACCTAATATTGCATTAATATGTTACTGAAAAGTCCCTGTTAAATAAATAACACATGGTTCTTAATGACAGCATCTTCCTTCACTTGTTTTAATCAAGATTTCATTTTTTGTACCTCTAAAATAATAATAATATTCATTAAAAACGTCCTTAATCGTTTCTTTTGAGACGTTTGCCGAACAATGTTGAATGTCCGGGCTGGGTGCCCGGACAGCGCATCCCCCCCCTTTCCTGCTTGCGCAGACCCATTCACAATTATTTAAAAAATTTGCGTCCCCCCCCCTTATTAAAACATCCTTAAAAACCCTTATTAAAAAATCTCACAATTATACACTCTAAAATAAAAAACCCGTCTAAAACGGAATTTAAAACTGTTTTAAAAGCTTCCGTTTTAGAAGGTTTTACTATATAAAATAAGATATTGTCTATATTGTGTTTATTGTTGTCTATATTGTGTCGATATTGTCTATTAATGTGTATATAAGATCCAGCAAGTACAGCCCGGACAGCCTCCCCCCCCTGCTTGCGCAGACCCATTCACAATTATTTAAAAAATTTGCGTCCCCCCCCCCCTTATTAAAACACCCTTAAAAACCCTTATTAAAAAAATCTCACAATTATACACTCTAAAATAAAAAAAAACTGTCTAAAACGGAATTTAAAACTGTTTTATAGACTTCCGCTTTAGAAAGTTTTACTATATAAAATAAGATATTGTTTGTATCCAGCAAGTACAGCCCGGACAGCCCCCCCTGCTTGCGCAGACCCATTCACAATTATTTAAAAAAATTGCGTCCCCCCCTTTATTAAAAAACCCTTAAAAACCCTTATTAAAAAAATCTCACAATTATACACCCTAAGATTAAGAAAAACTGTCTAAAACGGAATTTAAAACTGTTTTATAGGCTTCCGTTTTAGAAGGTTTTACTATATAAAATAAGATATTGTTTGTATCCAGCAAGTTCAGGTTAAAAATTCTGGGCACTCACTCACCCGTTCAAAAAGCTGGTTACGCCTATGCAACCACAGAAGAAATAACTCCTTAATATTAGCTAATTCAATAACTGTTAGATTTTTCACCAGTTTTTCAATTCAGTTCAGTTATGTAGTTCTTTTCTGTTAGATTTTCCACCCGTTTTTGAAAAAATGTAGTTTTTTACATTACAAAAGAACATTTTATCGCTTCGTAACTGTTGTTTATTTTCAAACGTTTTGTCTGAGGATAATGTTGTTATCGTTAACGACTTTTGATTTAAAGTTTCGTTTCCTGTTTGGTTTTCATTCGCGGTTGTTGAAGAAAGAGGATAAATAAAAAATGATTTCGTCTCTTTTTTATTAAATATCAGAAAGACTGAATTTGAGATTTGTGGATTTGATTTCTAAAGGGCTCTTCTGGGGGGGGGGGGGTTCTCTATAGGACCATTTTTTGGGATGGGGGCTGGGGGGGGGGCGTTTCTCATTTTTTGATGTAATATGTCTATCGAAAGCTTATGCTTCATACATTACAAATCTAGCATAAAAAATTTTCTCCCGTTATTTTGGGTCACATTACGGACCCATAATGGGTTGAAATTTAAATTTCTTAAACTTCGAGGTTTTTTGCCAAATCGGTATCAGAAAAAAATTGTGCCAACGTGATGTGTGTATGACATCTGTGCCATATAAATATTATTCAGTCTTTTTTTATTGCAATTTTTTTATGTAAAACAATATGCATTATTTTTCATGCACAATTGCGCATTAAATGAAAATTGTAATGCAATTTTTGTAGTAGTACATTATAATAATGAATAAAATAAAACACATTATTTAAAAGTATTTCCTGCACAAGAAAATGTTTCCTGACGATTACAAAAAAATATGTCCTGACAATTCAAAAAATAAAAACGTAATTGTCCAAGTTTTCACTTCTGTCGGCACTCCAAAAATGTCACTTTTTTTAGGGGGGGGGGGTGAAAATTTTGTGGAAATAAGTCTTATTTTTTATTTATGTATGGATCCACATAAAAAAGTATGAGCTAGTGAATTTTGGAACCATTTTAATACAACTCATATTCCAAATATTAAAATAATTGAGAAAAATTATTAAAAAATTATTTTCAATTTAATCATTTTTATACTAAGTAAATGCAATTAAATTTCTTATAAGTTGAATCTGGAATGTTTAGATAAGATTTTAATATTTACAAAATATAAAATACAGTACAATATATTAGGTTTACAGCTTTCTGAAAGACATAAAAATAGTAGAATAAAATTTAGATGAGTTCAAAGTATTAGAAAATTTTATTTTGCGCAACAATATTATATTACCTTATTAATATGAAGTAAATGGTAGTTAATTTTTTGTAGCACCCTCTTTTGCTTTCATAATAGCGTACAATCGATCTTGCATACTATACATATCTGCTATTAAGAAACTAGTAAAAAAAAAACTGAGTCTGGAAAAAATTTCATTCTCTACCATCTGTCCTATCTCACAAGTTTCTTTGTCCTATCAGTTAATATTTGTTTTATGTTTTGCAGCCGCTCTAGTAGTGGCAGCACGCATTGACTTGCTGTACGAAAATTCAGTAATGCATTTCATCTCAGATTTTAAAACATCAACAGTGCTGATTGAGAAAACGCGGTATACGGAAAATGGATTTTTGAAAAATTCGTTTTCCTCTGTATGTTAAAGAAAGTTTTCTTAATATGTTTTCTTGTACTTTCTAATTTTCCTGCTTTTCGTATTTCCTATTGGATACATTATTTTATATTCAAAAATATATGTGCCTATAGATATTTTCTTAAATGTTGTTGCCCCACCAGTGGCTGAGAGATTCTGCCCTCAAAACTGGTAGACGGCAGGCGCTGGATTAGAACAAAACCCAATCGCGGTCGTCAGCCCAATCATTCGGAGTTTTCCGTGGTTTTTTTCGAACTTTGGATTTCCTTGCGTAAATACGGGTTGGGTTCCCTTAGAAAGACCCCCCTCCCTCCACGGGGGGTCCATATCCCATGTGTTGCCCGTTTGGGAGCATATTTAGCAATTGTTTATAAATTGTTTATTGTATCCTGTTACAAAAATAACAGGATGTTGGAACCTGTTACCAGCGCTACTGTGGAATGATGTAACCTGTTAACCAAAAATAACCATATTTCCCATCTCTAGTGTAATTAGAGTTGAGATTCTTATCCACTTTACCATACGATTGATGTTGCTTTTCATCTTCAATCGTACCGTGCTATTTACATTATTATTTATAGAGATACTGATACAACACAAATTCAGTATAACAAAAGCCAAAGTCAAAGAAAGAATTATACGATAAGTATTTCTTTGTTGTCAATTTATCACTAACTAATAAGCCAGTAAAATTAAAAATAAAATTACTTGCATGAGTCGCCAAATCGAGAAAACTTTTACTGAAATGCGGCATTGAATTTGCCATTTATTGTGCTGCAAAGTACCATTGCCCAATCATCAAATTTTTTTTTTCTATTTATTATAGTCAAAACATCCATTTACCCCTGAAGAATGTTTGAAACATTTAGACATTTAGAATGTACTTACTTTTAATAGTTTTTGTAGCGTATAGTTGAATTTTTATTTTCTAAGCAAGGACAAAAAAAAAAATGGTATTTTAGAACACATTGAAAAAAAAAGGATACTATACGAGGTCAAAGATAGATTTTTCAATGTTTCACATCAGAGCTATCTTGCTAGCATTTTTTTTTTCATTTGGCTACTCTTTTTTTTTTTATCTCTTATTCGCCAAATCGCTAATGTTGCTAAAAAGGCCAGCGAGAACCCTGTTCCCAACCAAAAGTGTCCTATAAAGTTCGGGGCTGATCGCCGTGTAATGTATCAAAATTCCCTCTGTCAGCGCACTCAGGAATGGATACTCAAGGTTTCAGGAATTTTTCTTCTTTCTTGATGAAACCGAATCCTGTAAAATGTTCCGAGCGAATATTTCGTCAAATTGAGTATATTTGTTTCTTTGGTTGTTTGACCATAGCAGTTTCGTCGAAAATGCTTATTCGAAAAGTGCAATAAGATGGCTGGTGGTGCCATCTTCGAACATTTTAAAAGCTTCTGTATTAATCCACAGGAGAAAAATTACGATTTTCAGGGGAATTCGATCTCACTGCCTCTTGTATAGGAGACCGTCACTCTAGCTATTACACCAAAGTGTCCTCGAGTGGGACTCAATTTAAATGCATCTAGTGGATTTTACTGTTTGTTTATATTTTTATAAGGTCGGTTTCAATTTTTTGATATTGTTTTAATTCTTGAAATTTTTAATTAATAAGGCTAATTTATTATTTACGTTGCCCTATGATTAAAGATAATGCAATAATTAATTTAAAATAATTATAGTATGGATTGATTAATATAATTTATTAGAGAAATTTTCTCTTCTTAATGAATTATTAGAATATAGTTGGTTATTTTGAGGATTAATGTATTTTGAAATGCATATTGGAAAATATTTTATCACTCTGTGTATATAGTTAAGATTTTAGCACTTTGGCATTTATAGAGTAGAGAGGGGTCAATTATGTATGCATTTTAATTTTATTGGTATAAGAATATAATTCTTAAAAGAATAAAAATTCTGGAATTTAAAAAAATTACTACCATTGTTTTTATTTTACTTGTTTGTTGAACATAAGAAATTTACTCTTTCAGATGTAAACCATAATAGAACAGTACAAATAAATAAATAATCATAAATATAGGTAAATAATTTCATTTTACCTATAAATATTTCACTTTAAAACCATTTAATAGGTAAAAAAAAAAAGAAACTAATCCGGAAACAATGGCTACGCATATTTCAGCATTTTCTAAAAAAAAAAAAAAAAAAAAAAAAAAATGAAAATTGCTATTTTTTAAATAAATTGTGACAGGAATAACATATACAGTATATTATCTGCTTTCTAAAATCGTAGGATTTCAGGAGATACAGATGGGGTGAACAGCTTTCCCAGCTATTTCCTTAAAATGTATTTATGTCTGGCGGCGAGTGAAGAAATAATTTCATTAAATACTTGAGAGTTTACGTTTCATTAAATATCGCGTGATTTTGATACGAAATTATTGTCAAAAACGACAAAATACAACTCAAAGATTGCTGAACCTTCATAATTGAGAGTTTTATTTCTGACTGTGAACATGCTGCGTCTTTTGTTTTGAATCGGTCAGAAACAAAAAACGTATCATTAACCATATCTCGTACAAGGGCTCTTTTAACTAGCATTACAGGAGCCTTACCTCGTACGGAACTGGAGATTCAATAACCTTGAAGATTTCAAAGACACATAACAGACCATACAGGTTACTTAAACTGTTAAAAATTTCTGTAAAAACACAGAATAAAAGCGCGATTCTCTCTAAATTTGAACAAGTTATCGATTAAATGCATTTGATCGAGTTTTTTTTTCTTCAAAAATTTGGACAACTTTCAAAATCTGTTTTATACTAAACACGAAAGTAAATCATGATTCCAGCATAGATTATGAGATATTTCCCAAAGCATTCAGAATACAGTAACGAAACTTCACAATTTAGGTAAAAGATGATGACTGTATGAGTAATTTGGAAAATGCATGATGCATTTGCAAACTTAAGGGGCTATCCATAAATGATTTCACACACGTTTTTAAATATTTTTGACACCCCTTCCTTCCTTTATCACAAATTGTCACACTTCACTATACCCTCTCTGTCCCCCTTGTCACATGTCACGCTATATTACATAAACATACACTTGCAGTTCAAAAACAAAGCGCTATGTCATATAGATCATATTTCAAATTTTATTTTTAAATTATGTGCTTTAAAGACGTTTTTGAGCATAACAGTAAAAATGATCATATGTTTTGTATGAAATAAGATTAAGATTTACAAAGATAATATAATTAATATACAATAGTAATAAAGTGTTAATATGAAAGATCAATTAAAAACGGTACTAATTTCGAATTTGAAATGGAATTTGGAATTTAATATATATGACTTTAAATCTTATCTTTATTTTATGAACACAAAATACTTTTTTTCCAAATAACTTTAAAATTTAGTCAGAGGATTTTTAATGCTTTTATTTTAACCAAAATGTGCCACATTTCTCCTACCCCTACAATCCCACTTATCACAAACTGTCACAAATTTTCGTCCCCCACTCCAAGCGTGACATCGTTTGTGGACAACACCTAATTTCCCCCAATTATTAGCAGCAGACGGGAATTATCCTATTTATTTTGTTCAATTCTGTATCATTTCCTGAGATTTGTATACTACAGTAGAATATTATGTTGTATGCTAAAAGATAAACATTTGTATGTTTACCGATTTTCTTCAAGTTTTATTTGATTAAAAATTGGGTCCTTCATACATGTGTATGTTCATTGATAATTACTAAATTGTTTTAATATATTTAATACATTTTTTTTAAATTCATCACATAAAATGCAATTTCAGTTACTTTGTAAAAGATGAATTAGCACTTTGCTTGCAAAAGTAGTATCTTCGAACTAGTGCAATGAGAATCTAATAATATAGATAAAAAAATAATCCTTATGAAAACATATATAAAAAATCCGTGTTTTTAGAAGCAATGCTGTATTTTTATACTAGTAAGAAATATATATTTATACCAGTAAGAAAATATTAGAAAAATTGTAAATAACGTCTTTTACAAAGAAAATGAAATTATATCTTAAGTGACAAATTAAAATATTTTAATTATTATATTAAAACTGTGCGGCAGGTATCACGGAACACATGCATATATGAAATTTTTAACAAGATTTTTTTTTTTTTATAAAATAATATCTGATAATACTGTGTAGCCTTTTGGTAATGTCATATGTATATAATGAACTAAAGAATTAGCTCTAAGTGATTTATTTGTTACTATATAGCTATTTTTATGAAGAATTACACGTAAAATTACTGCAATTTTCTATGTAATAGTATCTAATCTGATGAAGTAGTATTTAGTTCATTACACTCAAGAGTGTCTAATATCCATGTATAGAAAAAAGATTTGTGTTATATGCATTTTTTTGTTTTTTCAATGCCAAAACCTTTTTCATAAAAAATGCTAAAAATACCAAAATTTTTGAAATTTTTAAAAAGCTGTATAGATATGACATTTTTTTCTTCATTCGTTGTTAGATTGTATTGAAAAATGCCAAAAAATGTGTCAAAAGTAGATATTTAAAAAAATGTTTCCGAACATTATCCCATACGTTAGTTGAATCTATGAGACTTTGTTAAATAGCAGTTTCACTGTACATTTCATTACATACTGATTAGGCAGAAATATAAATAAATGTTAGTGATCTAACTTCCAAATTTTAGCGATAAAATGTTTTGTAATCTGACTCACTTAAAAAAAAATTACTGTATCTACTTCAGAAATGCTTGCTTCGTACACCATTACGACAAATTTAATATTTCGGAGATAATCATAACTTAAACGCAAATTTTTAGTAAACGGTTTTAAATTCTTTACTAAATTGAAGAAAAATTACTCAATCAATTTCAAATAAAATTATATGCTTAATTTTCTCTCCCTAAAATAATAAAGTAAGCAAATTTAAATTCTTTTTAAAATCGAAGTCTCAAAGTAATTTTCATCAGAAGTACAAGTCATTATCTTCTTATTATATTATCCTCATTACTCTTATCATTTTAGCATTATCAATATAGCACTTAAATCTTTCGAAAAACAAAAGAAAAAAAACTAATTTATATCGTATTCAAATGAAGCACAAAAATAGTTCTAAAAGGTTTTTTTTTTTTTTTAAGTTTTTTTAATGTTCTAGCACATTTTGTTGTTAACGGTGTGAAATATTTCTTTAATGGTCCTTAAATTTTGGACTGAATCGCTCATTTAGTATTCGAGGAAATGGCAATTAAACTTAAATGGCTGGATTTTAGGAGAATATTCTTGAGCATTTTAAGATGTCGTACTTGATAGTCACTCAACAGAATGCAATAAAAGTATCTCTCTTTTATTTATGTGTGATTTTTTTTTAATTCTATCAATGTTCCTGTGCTTTCCATAAATGTCGAAATGTTTTATTAATGGAAATTATAATTTTAATAGAGGAAAAGGAAAATGAATAGTTGACATACTAATAAGATTTTTCAACAGAATTTACATTAAAATATTGTGTTTTTCGTATGCATAATAAATCGAGAATATTCCTAAAAAGTTCTTTTTTTTAGTGCATGTTTTCTAGCACATCTTATTGTTAATGGTGTGAAATATTTCTTTAATGACCTTTAAATATTGAACTAAATGGCTCATTTAGTATTCGAGAAAGTGGCAACTAAACTTAAATGGCTGGATTTTAGGAGAGATTTCTTGAGCATTTCAAGATGTCATACTTGATAGTCACTCAATATACAGGGTGATTCAGCTCGTCGGTGACAAACTTTAAGGATCGATAGAGCACACCTAGACGAACATTTTTGAATAGGGAATGTAGGGTCCCTGACGCGATGGTAAGGCGCTAGGCGCTTTCGAAAATTTGGGTGCCGAAATTCGAAACGTCATAAAAACTAGGGAAATGGTTAGATTTTCTTGCTTGTTGCGTCGAAATGATTCTGTTTGTTTAGACTTTCTTCAGTACCAATTTGATAAGCGTATCTCTTAAAACATGGATAGGGGGCGCTGCAGACTTTGGAGAGCTAGACAACAACTTTAAGCCCGTTATTTTGATAATTTAACACATGCTCGCCAAAGTTTATACTCTAACTTAAAGTTTGAACCCAAAAGTAGAGCCCTGCAAAAAGCGTAAGAGCCGGAATAAAATGTCAAAGTACAGGGTGGTCGAAACTCGAAGGCTCCTAAGAGATAAACAAACAGATTTCTTGACTTATGGCATGCATTTTCATGATTCTGTTTGCTGGGGCTCTCTGAAACTCAGTTGAACGGTACAAAAAGAAACATCGATAGGGGGCGCTTTGGGCAAAAAACATAATTCGTTGACATTTCGGACGCTAACTGGAAACGGGGCGCTACGATCAGTTAGTAATAATGAAAACACATTTTCTACCTCTGCTCAACACTTCTGAATAAATTTAGACCAAAAACATCAATGATACTGGAAATTTATTTACAAAAAATAACACTACAGAAGATGCTCGAAATTTCGACCTTGGGCCATGATGCAGGCTTCGCACCTCCGTCGCATTGAGGAGTGTGTGTTTCCAACAATGCCAGGAGTATCTCTGATCTGCCCTGCAGCTGCCGCAATGCGCGCCACAAGTTCTTCAGCACTGCTGACAGGTGTATGGTATACCTCGGCCTTCAGGTAACCCCAAAGGAAGAAATCCAAGCAGGTGAGGTCTGGTGATCGGGCAGGCCAGTGAACTGGACCCCCACGCCCGATCCACCGCTGGCCATACCTTGCGTTTAGATGGAGACGCACGTCGTTCGTGTAATGGGCCGGAGCTCCATCGTGCTGGAACCACATCTGGCGACGCGAACCTTCGGGTACGTGCGCCTCCTCCAGAAGCTGCGGCAGCACTTGATCCAGGAAAATCAGGTAATTTCCACCTGTCAGCCGTTCAGGTAACAAATAAGGGCCAATGAGGCAATCCCCCAGAATGCCGGCCCACACATTTACTGAGAAACGCTCCTGGGCTGCTCGGCTTCTGGTTTCATGTGGATTTTCATCACACCACACATGACTGTTGTGGGCATTCCACATTCCCTCCCGGCTGAAGGTGGACTCGTCCGTAAACAAAATGCTGTTTACAAAACGGGGATCCCTGGATCTCATCGCCAAGTACCATCTTGAGAATTCCACTCGAGGGCCAAAATCCTGCTCTCTGAGCAACTGCACCCGCTGGATGTGGTAGGGGTGCAGATTCCGGGAACGTAAGATGCGCCACGCAGATGCTTGCGAAATGCCAACATGTCTGGCGATATCTCTCGTGCTAAGACCTGGGTTGTCCTCAACCAGGTTAAGCACAGCCTCTTCGTTGTCGGGGGTGCTCACTGATCGCTCCCGTTCAGGCCTGCCTCCGTCGAAAGATCCCGTTATGGACAACCTCTGGTGTACTCGAGCGAAGAAGGCATGGCAGGGGATTTGCCTGTTGGGGTAACGCTCGGCGTACAACCGCTGAGCGGCTCGTCCATTACAACCAGCAGCGCCATACGCCAAATGCATGTCAGCCAATTCAGAGTTTGTGTACCGTTCCATCCTACTACCGATCTGCAGACAAGTAACCCGAAGCTTAAGTAGGTACCGCACGTTCAAAAGACGTGTCTGCGCATACAACTACGTCATCTCGCGTTGTCGTCTACGCATTACGTATCTTTTGCATATCGATATGGTACGATATCTTTTGCATAAATCAGCAAAAAGCACCTTATGTAAATTTTATTGCGCGCATTGTGCATGATTGAAACCAGCTATGTTTGTTAAAAAAAAAAAAAAAAACTGCAGTTTTAATAGCTTCTTATGATAAGTAAATTACTCTCTTGTTTTGTTTCTAACTGATCGTAGCGCCCCGTTTCCAGTTAGCGTCCGAAATGTCAACGAATTATGTTTTTTGCCCAAAGCTCCCCCTATCGATGTTTCTTTTTGTACCGTTCAACTGAGTTTCAGAGAGCCCCAGCAAACAGAATCATGAAAATGCATGCCATAAGTCAAGAAATCTGTTTGTTTATCTCTTAGGAGCCTTCGAGTTTCGACCACCCTGTACTTTGACATTTTATTCCGGCTCTTACGCTTTTTGCAGGGCTCTACTTTTGGGTTCAAACTTTAAGTTAGAGTTTAAACTTTGGCGAGCATGTGTTAAATTATCAAAATAACGGGCTTAACCACTTAACCGTCTGCCCCGAGATAAGTCGGGGGTAAAAGCACTATTTCCTCATACCTTTCGCCGGCTAAGTGGTTAAAGTTGTTGTCTAGCTCTCCAAAGTCTGCAGCGCCCCCTATCCATGTTTTAAGAGATACGCTTATCAAATTGGTACTGAAGAAAGTCTAAACAAACAGAATCATTTCGACGCAACAAGCAAGTAAATCTAACCATTTCCCTAGTTTTTATGACGTTTCGAATTTCGGCACCCAAATTTTCGAAAGCGCCTAGCGCCTTACCATCGCGTCAGGGACCCTACATTCCCTATTCAAAAATGTTCGTCTAGGTGTGCTCTATCGATCCTTAAAGTTGGTCACCGACGAGCTGAATCACCCTGTATGATACAATAGAAAACTATATATGCTATAAAAATATGCTATGTAAACTATATGTAGGAAACTAATTTATACTCTCAAAGTAATTTTCATTAAAAGTACAAGTCATTATCTTTTTTTTATATCATCATAATTTCGTTTATCATTTTATCATTATCAATATCACACTTAAATCTTTCGAAAGATAAAATAAAAAAACGTAATCCATATCGTATTCAAATGAAGTATAAAAATATTTGTAAAAAGTTTTTTTTTTTTTCACTGCATGTTTTCTAGCACATCTTTCTGTTAATGGCGTGAAATATTTCTTTAATGATCCTTAAATATTGAACTGAATGGCTCATTTAGCATTCGAAGTGACAATTAAACTTAAATGGCTGGATTTTAGGAGAATATTCTTGATCATTTTAAGATGTCGTACTTATTAGTCACTCTACAAACTGCAATAAAAATACATATCTTTAATTTATATATGTAATTTTTAATATTATCAATGTGCCAGTTCTTTCCATAGACGTTGAAATGTTTTGTGAAAAGAAATTATAATTTTAAAAGAGGAGAAGGGACATTCGTACGTTGGAATTTTAATGAAATTGACAGACTTTAAATTATAAGATGATGTTTTTCGATTGCCTGAAGCTTTCCATGTTACACGCCTTCTAATTACAAGGAAGTCCTAAAACAAAACTCCTTATGTTAAGCCTCGTCGTTTTCGAAGTCAAAATATTATTACAAATACTCATTCATTGGCTGTAAGGGGACACAGTACCTTGAAATCGGTCAAAATACAGATTTTCTTTTTTTAACGTTAACTAAAAGCTTCTTATGAATATTTTGCCACCTCATTTTTACTTATATGGCACTTATATCGAGAGATACTGTACATTTTATTAATAGATCTAGCGCAATTATCCATATGAATGAAAACTTTAAACTAACTTTACTCACGGTTTATGTTTTTGTAATTTCTTGTTCAAAAATACAAAGGCTTTTTTGTTAATTTAGATAGAGGTTTGATTTATTTTACTTGTTCACCAAGATGCATTTAATATTTTTGTGCATGGATTTATTCATGTCTGAATGAAATGCTTACATCCATGCATTTCATTCAGACATGCTTATTGTTATTTTTCCAAAAATATTTAAAATGAGAGTTTGTTGAATTTCCTTCATTTTTTAATATACCAGAAGTACAGAAGTATATCAGAAATACAAGTCATTATCTTGTTATTATATCATCATTTCATTTATCATTTTAGCATTATCAATATCACACTTAAATCTCTCGAAAAACAAAAGAAAAAAGAACGTAATTTATATCGTATTCAAATGAAGTATAAAAATAGTTCTAAAAAGTTTTTTTTTATTTTGTTCATGTTTTCTAGCACATTTTATTGTTAATGGCGTGAAATATTTATTTAATGATCCTTAAATATTGAATTGAACATTTAGTACTCGAGGAAGTGACAATTAAAGTTAAATGGCAAAATTTAGGAGAATATTCTTGAGCATTTTAAGATGACGTACTTGATAGTCAGTCAAAAAAATGCAACAAAAATACTTCTCTTTTATTTATGTGTGTAATTTTATATTCCATCAATGTTCCAATACTTCCCATAAATGTTGAAATGTTTTTTTAAAAGAATTTATAATCTTAATAGAGGGGAATGAATATTGACAATTTGGAATACATATCAGATTTTTTTAACAGAAGTTACATTAAAAGATAATGCTTTTCGTGTGCCAAATAGACCGCGAGACGGCCGCACAGACAATCACCTGATTGTGTTCACGGATGAAAATGTAGAATTAGTTAAATCCCGATTCGCATATTAAAACGCAATCGGTCTGCCTAGTCATATCTTCGTGGAAAACACCTAGAAACCCCATTTTGAATTCCGACTCGTAGATTCAACATTGTACTTTCCTGCATCCAAAAGTGTGAAAATATAGAGGATTGGGAGTAGGAAAACATAATGATAAACCTATGAATCAACTGTTTAAATCGGGGTTTTGCATGTTTTTCACCAAGATATGACTTGGTAGACCGATTGTGTTTTGATATGCGAATCGAGATTTAACTAATTCTAAATTATCAACCATAATTTCGATTAGATGATAGTCTGTGTTTCTGCCTCCCAGTCTATAAGCTTTCCAGCTTACACACCTTCTTATCCATAAAACAAAACTGATTACATTTAGCCTCTTCGTTGCGGAAGCTAAGATACTCATTGATTGGTTTTAAACAGACAAAGTGACATCATCGATGATAGGAAAAAAACTTTTTGTAAATAAATAGTTTAGCAGGCTAATAATTTAGATTCACAAACAGAAAAAAAGATTACAAATTCCCTTAAAATTTCAACTTAATTATCAGTAACCTAAAATAACACAATCAGAAGTTTAACGCCTTTAAACAAATGAATGATATACAAATCTTCAAAACATTTTATTGTAAAGGATTATTAAACAATTATGAAAATTTCTCAATTTCTTGGCTGCACTGTTTTGAAGGAAAATTTCGCAAACTCGTATAAAAATAACATTTATTTTATGATGAAATCAGCATTGATATTGTCATTTATTGGTATGCTTTATAAGTAAAAACATTCAACTATTAAGAAATGAAGTCTAAATTAAAAAAATATATATATCAAACAGTTCAGTTTTCGTCAGGAAAAATATATAGTTACACATTTGTGGACCCAAGTAGCCAAGATGATAAGACCGTGTTTATCAAAGAAATGACATACTGCTTGACCATCTTTAAAAGACAGGCTTTGGCATACTGCCAAAATAATGGACCTTTCTGAAGGTAGGGAAGCATCAAGCGGAGACGAAATTTTTCTCCATTCCTATAAAAGCAATACTAGGGGAAACTCCTTTTTCATTGCACTCAGTCCTATTATCAAGTACAGATTGGCTTTACTTAGATATATTACTCACGCGACAGGTCTATTAAGTCTGTATTTCAAACTATAATTTCGGAAATGAGGTGAAGAACAACAATCTAACTCTGATAACTAAGAGGTAAAATTTTGAGAAAAAAAAACAAATACAACATATGTTGTTTTACATCTGAAAATAACATTCACAGTTATAAACTGCATATGGCATTTAAACAGGTCCTATATCAATGTCAACAGAGACGAAACAAATTTAAAGATAATTACTGAAAACAGAAAATGAACAAATGTGGTAGACAAAAATAAATCATTTTTGTCGGATTGTAAAATTTTCAAACTTTGGCTTCGCAACGAAACGCCAAACAAAGGAACAATTTTATAATGATGTTTTCTCTGTTTTGATTCGAAAATGGAAAAAGAAATGTTCAATAGGTATAAATTATTTATATGAATATAATCCGTAGCAGCTTTGTTCATAGCTTTGTCTTTCAAAACTAAATTTTATCTACAGAATTATAGTAATTTAAAAATTCTTTTATTGCAGTGAAATGTACACCAGCGTACAGAACAGATACATCAGTTCACGGCAGATTGATCATAGCAGAAAAATATTCATAGTGTACACATTTTTTTAACTGAAAGGGAATATTGTTATTTTCGATGTTTTAGAATGGCCAACAATAACTAAAAAGACAATCTAGACATATGAGATAAATCTCTCGTTCAAATATATTTCTGTATTAAAACTGTTTGGAAAGATTAGGATTTTAGCATTTTAAATATGACAATTTTTATTACTTGCTTAGAACACGTAATTAAATTATTATTTTTAAGTTTTCTTCCTCTTTTTAGTATTTTTCTCTAAATACCATTTATATGACTTCATTTTCCAAACTTACTCTTTTTTAGCTGGGGATTGTATAGTTATCGATTTAAAGGTCTCATTCTGCTTTTAATAATTACATTTAATTGCACTATAAAAAAAATCCGTTAAATTTACGGCAAAAACTGTTGGCAACACTGTTGCGCCGTAAATTTAATGGAATTTTTTTTTTTTAACTGTGCACATTTTTTGACTGGAGAGAAATATTGTTATATCTCTCTCTTACATTTTGCAACCGTATAAAAGGTGGCATTTTTGAAAAAAAAAAGCTTTTTGATGAAATGTTGAATAAAAAATTGCGATCCCCCCTCACCAAAAAATTTGTCATATAATAATAATAATAATAAAATTAACTGTGCATTGCACACCGAAATTTTGTCTAGTTTTTCTTATAAAACATTATTAGATTTTTCTACACGATTTTTATTCGTATATTTTTTTTAAGAAATTATTTTGAACCGCTTTAATTTTACACATCTGTTTAAATAATTTTTCGATTTAAAAACTTCCCGCTTCAAAGTGATTATCGAGTAGTTCGCTATAAAACTAAAATTTTTATATGAAATAATTTTCTAAATATTAGCCGAGATATTGCGTCATTTCAAAATGGGCGGAGCTAGGGTAAGTTTATTTATATAATAATAGAGACATGTTTTCATTTTTTTTTTTTTTTCAATACAGACGATTTCACTCCAATCTGACCATTGGAACGGTCTTTAAGTGTGTTATTAATATCTTTTTTTTATCAAGACAGTAACAGTTATGTACAGTGAAACCTCCAAATAAGGGACACTCCGAATAAGGGACACCTCTATTTAAGGGAAAAACTTCCAGTCCCAGTCCCTTTATGTAGGACGTGTAATTATTTACCTCTGAATAAGGGACACTCGATTTAAGGGACACTTGAAGATGAGATTAAAAGGACTGGCTTTTGAATTTCAGATAATGAAGTAGTCTGAGATGAAAATGAAAAAACAGATTTTGTGAATTTATTAACCTGACAGACAGTCATGTTGAAACAAAGGCATACAACACAATTGACAAGCATTTATTTCCCCACAATTTTGATTCGACTTCAGTACGTTTATCCCCATTGAAAGTAATGCTGAAAGTTATGAGGATGATTCTGAAAGTAAAGAATAAAAGAAAATTGTAAAATAAAGAACTTTATAGATGTTTTAAGGCTATTCTCAAATCCAAAAGGGCAAACTATATGATAAAAGTTTTAATTTATTTTTATTCAGAAATGCATGAAACTAGCAGGCGTTATTGTTCAGTGTCAACTATGTAATCGAACTGTTTTTTCTTTCTTTTTTTTTCCCCGTATAAAAAAAAAAAAAAAAAAAAAAAAAAAAAAAAAAAAAAAAAAAAAACGCAATACATTTTTTAGGCGATATTGTCAACATAGGTGTTTTGAACTGAATTTATATGCAAAAGAAGAATAAATATTCAAGAAGGGGTTAAAAATGTCTGCCACATGATCAAAATTACTTATAACTCAATAGGTAATTTATTCAAAACATAAAAACGCAGTTTGATTCCAAATCGCTTCCGTAGTTAGAAGATCCAATACTTTTCCGTTAAAAAAGGAATTTGTAAATTTGTCAAAACATTTTTTTTTTTTTTTTTGTAAATACTGCTGATAAGGAAGAACTAAAATATATAAGTATGGTAAATTAACACTTGAAAAATTTATAGTGAAAATTTGAAATTTGCAAAGCAATCATTTTTGATTGATTACTTCAAGTATGATTCATTTAAATGTTTCTATACTTTTTGCATGCATACAGTTTGCATAAAAAATACAAATCATTTAATGATTTAGTAATCAATTAAATGTTTTAATTAATTCTCTATACCTTTTGTGTCCGATTAACATATTTTTTACACTTTGAGTACATTTTAAACTTCACCTTTAATGTATTGTTATTTTCATATCCTTCAGGACGATTAATTAAAAAAAAATGATAAAAACTCCGAATAAGGGACACCTCCATTTAAGGGACAAAAGTTCCGGTCCCATAAGTGTCCCTTATTCGGAGGTTTCACTGTACTTGTTAACTGATACAATATGTCAGGCTGAACTTTTCTGCATATGCATCTGAATTCTAACTGTGAATTTTTATTGTACTTATGGATAACACAAAACTGTGTGTAATTCGTTAATTTTCATCTCCGACTATTACTTGTACGCAAAATATTAATTTATGCAGACATTATTGATTTTTATTCGTATTTTAAACCGCATATAGTTAATAGTATGGTGATAAAGGAAATACAAAATATAAGATGGTCTGGGGTAATAACGCCAAGTGCTAATATTTTGCATAATTATGAAATAATCTGGTAAATGACACCCATGTGCTCTGCGCAGAAGTGTTTTGAGTCATATAAATCGCAAAAAACAGCTTCAAGTTAATTTGTTTCATTTTTAGGTCTTATTGTTTTTACAAGCAAATAAAATTAGCGCTTGATCTAAAATTTGCGAGATACGTTTTTTGATGTGAAGACTATTTTTTTATCCGGAAATACTTTGCTAATTACATAAATTTGTAGTACATTTCATGGACTTTCAAAATATTGTTGAAGATTTTGGATATCTACTCGAAATAATTTTTAATTTAAAATGTACAGTGCAATAACTATAACGGGGTAATAACGCCAATCCTTGGCATTAATACCCCGGTTGATTCCTTACAGTGGCCGAACTACATCCTAAATACTGATTCAAATAAACACAGTTAAAACTGTGCAATGTTTCTAATAATTCTATTTAAGCGGTCCTTTTTAAGCAAAAAGAAGCTCACGATCTGATATTCTTTTGCCTCATCTTCCCCCCCCCACACACACACACACACCACACCTTTATTTTTCTTACACTTTCACAAAAAATTGAACATTTTCAATAGCTTAGAATGCAATTTGTCAATTTCTAAGTTTGTAGAGTTTGTATTTTTAGAACTGGGCAATCTATATGCAATTATTCCATCTTATTTCATAGTTTTCTACTACATAATACTACCAAAGGCCAGAATTTCAGATTTTTATCTCGTGCTCCACCAGAGATATCAAAGCCTAAAAAGTGTGATTTTTGAAATTTTCGACGAATTTCGGAATTTTTTTCGGAAAGAAAAATCATTTCTCAGATATGGGACTTGGTGTATGAGTACACACACTTCTGACCTATTTGAAGAAAAAATTGTGCAAGGTTGACAGTCCTGTTGAACAATTACATAGTAGGTTTACAATAGTTTGACAGTATTGTTTTCACATATTTTCCATGTCATATCTCAGCTTGTAGTCAAATCTCCTTCTTGAAATTTTTTGTACATAACGCTACTACACAATACTATCACAGGCCAAAATTTCAGATTTTTATCTCGTGCCCCACCAGAGATATCAAAGCCTAAAAAGTGCGATTTTTGAAATTTTTGACGAATTTCGGAATTTTTTTCGCAAAGAGAAATTAACTCCCAGATCTGGGACTTGGTGTATGAGTACATGTACTTTTGACCTATTTTTAGAAAAAATTGTGTAAGGGTGACAGTTGCTCTTGCATGAAAATTTTCCTCTTGCAAACGGATAGATTTTGGAAAAAATCGTACATTTTGTGCTAAACTTTCACCTGTAAAAATTTATTTTTCAAAATTTTTCTTACACTGTATATTTAACCTATTTTATTCTGAACAAATGCTACAAACCCCATTTCAATTGGGAAAATAGAAGACGAGATATTTACAATTTTGTGTATCCTAGTATCTGAGAAAATCGCTGCACACGATGAAACAAAGATGGCCGCCATGCACAAACAAAAAATAGTAAAATTAAAAAAACGGTCATTTTGAACTTCCGTCATGTTAGGGTTGTTGTACAAAAAATTTCAGATTTTTTAAAAATGGTCGAGCGACCAAAAAAATATTTTCTGGATCACTTGAAATGGATTGACCCGTAAAATCTCTCTATAAATTACACACCGAATTTAAAAACTCTAAAAAATAGATAAAAATAGTTTTAAAGTAATATTAATAATGTATGATTCTATTTGGAAAATTTCATCATCCATAATTTTTTTTTTAAATTCCTCAATCATATGAGATATTTCCTTTCAACAAATAAAAATATAAATATCTCTTGAATTGCCATAGAAAAAAATTATTGCGGAAAATAAAATGTTCTGTATTTTAAAATGTATGAACCAAATATAGCTAAGAATTATACAGCTAAATCCAGATACTTTACCAAGATACCCATTTAATTTCAAGTTAATCGGAAGCATTTTGCGGCAGTTATCGCGGAACAGACAAGCAGAAGGACTGACTGAGAGACGGAAACAAAAAATTTCGTGTCTTCAAAGTGTGCCTACAATAACGTTTCGGCAATGACGTCATTATTCAGGAGTTTTTGATATCCATGTTCTTTGTATTTTTAACGACTACTGTAAAATACATGTTTTATGTCAATTATGACGTCATATTTTAACAAGTGAAATATTTGTTAAAAATATAATTCCTTTTTTTTTTTTTTTTTTTTTTTTTTTTTTACTTCTAATTATGTTCCCATTTTTGTCAGAAAAATTCTTATTAACGTGTTTAATATTTAACAAAGAATACTATACTATTTTTATTTTAATTCTGACGTCATATTTATTTTCTTTTTCTTAGTTTAATTTTCCGAATGGAAATTGCTTAATTGAAACTTATTGCTGTTGAAAAATTATTATTTCAGATTTTGATTTTTTTGGCAACGATAAGGGAAATTGGTTAAATTTTATCTAAAAAATCCCTATTGATTCTGTATGTAAAAGAATGAAACTTTAAATTATTAAGGAAAATATTTGAATAAAATTAATAAAACATAGCCTATGTTCTTTTCTGGGCTATATTGTACTTATACGCAAAAATACAAAGACATTAATTAATTCACAATTTTGATGTTGACTTTATTTAAATTTTCGCACACGCTTTAAAATTTATAACATTATAAGGATAAGGATGAGGATGAATGGTTGCTTAGCAACCATTAACAGAAAATAAAGAAAATGAAATAACTACGTTTAAAATAAGTAAATCTCTAAAACAAATTAGTTTATATTATTGGAACAGATTTGTAAAAAATCTCCAAAATTTACTGTGATAATTTAAAAAATCTGACAAATGCATCGACAAAATTTCAAAACAATACGAATAATTTAACTGGTAAATTTTAGTATCCACTTATCATTGAATTCCATTAATCAAATGTGTCATTTTCTCTCAAGGAAAAAAATTGAAAATCATTGGATTTGCCATAGAAAAGCATTATTGCGGAAAATAAAATATTGTATATTTTCCGAACATACGGATCACATCTAACAAAATACTATACAGCTTAATCCCAGTGCTTGACTAACATACCCACATAATTTCAAGTCAATCGAATGCTTTTGCGTCAGTTATCGAGGAACAGACAGACAGACTGACAGACCGACAGAAACCAAAAAATTTCGTGTCTCCAAAGTAAGCCTTTACTGACATTTCGGCAACTAGTAAATCTACAGATCAGGAGCCTCAACGTCAACTTTGCACATCATTTTTTTAAACACACTTTGAGTAATATTCAACTTCCTGGAAACTGTAATTTAAAATTTTCAAATTACGTAATTATTTTTAAGAATAAAATAAGAATAAGAAGTTTTCAACCATCAAAAGCGTTAAAATAAAGATTTAGTTATGTTAGGATATTCTGAAATTTTCATGATCTATTATTTTTGTTTTTTTTAATTATAACATAGTAGATTTCTTCAGGGGGGCTCCGCTCCCCTGAACCCCCCGTAGTCTCATTAAATTTAAATTTGTAACTTTCTATCAATTTGCTAATGGTTATCCTATATCTTGTATTTCTTTATACATTTTGAATTATAAGGATAAGTAACAATTTTAATAAGCGTTTTTGATTGTCCTCATACTTCTACATACCTGATCACCACAAACATTTAAATCTGATGTATCAGGAACTTTTGAAAGTGTAAACTCTGTAATCTAGGGTTTTACAATTTTGTTACCGAAAAAGAGAAGTTTTGATTGCATTTTGTGGCAGTTATCGCGGACAGACAGACAGAAGAACAGACTGACAGGCGGAAAACAAGTTTTGTGTCGATAAAAAAAGCATTCACTAAAGTTTCGGCAATGACGTCATTATTCATGAGTTATTGCTATCCATGTTTCTTGTATTTTCAACGACTACTAAAAAATACCTGTTTTATTTCAACTATGACGTCAAATTTTACCAAGTGAAATATTGGTTAAAAATATAATTATTTTTTATTTCTTTTACTTCTAATTATGTCCCCATTTTTGTCAGAAAAATTCTTATTAACGAAACAAATTTCCGTGTTTAATATTTAACAAAGTACTATATTTATTTTTATTTTAATTCTGACATCATACTTAGTTTTTCTTAGTTTAATTTTTCGAATGGAAATTGCTCATTTGAAACCTATTGCCGTTGAAAAATTATTCCAGATTTTGAATTTTTTTGGCAACGATAAAGGAAATTGGTTTAATTTTATCTAAAAAATCGCTATTGATTTTGTATGAAAAAAAAGGAAATTTTGAATTATTAAATAAATATTTGAATAAAATTAATAAAACATAGCCTATGTTCTTTTCTGGGTTATGTTATATTTATACGCAAAGATACAAAGACATTAATTAATTCATCAGTTTTGACGCTGACTTCATTTAAATTTTCGTACACGCATTCAAATGTATAACATTATAAAAATAAGGATTAGGATGAATGGTTGCTTAGCAACCATTAACAGAAAATAAAGAAAATGAAATAAATACATTTGAAATGAGTAAATCTCTGAAACAAATTAGTTTATATTATTGGAACACATTTATAAAAAATCTCCAAAATTTACAGTAATAACTTTAAAAATCTGACAAATGCGCAGACAAAATTTCAAAACAATACGAATAATTTAACTGGTAAATTTCAGTATCCATTTATTATTGAATTCCATTAATGAAATGTATCATTTTTTCTCAAGAAAAAACAAGTTGGGAATTGCACGTGAACGTAGCAAATGAGATGCGTTCGTACGAAAACGAAGTTTTAAAAAATATTCAGAACTTTCTGATATAGTAGAGTGTACTTCGGATACAGTATAGTAGTCGAAATCTTTGTGTTTCTGTAAATATGCAGAAAGTAATTTTTATTACACCTCAGAAACGTATATCTTATTCATAAAATGTGAAATAGTTGAATATAATTAAAACACGCCCCAAACAATGTTTCCCCGTAAAGCATTATGTAGTGGAATACTTTTGTGTGGCCCTGTAATTTAATAATAAAAATTCTTTGCATCACAGATTGTACATAATGCATATTTTAGTATATATTTCATAGATTCATGCCAATTCTATTATGTTCGAATGAGTGTAACATCATAAAAATGCATTTGAATCTTTTTTCCCATTGACCGTAATGTAATGGAATACCTTTGATTGTCCCTGCAAATGATCTATGCATCCGACTTTCATAACATTTGAAATGAATCGACAAAATTACGCAATAATTATATGTTTTAAATTTCAAACGATTAAAATGCATTTGAAATTTTTTTCCCCATTGACCGTAATGTAACGGAATCCTTTTGATTGTCCCTGTAATTGATCTATGCATCCGATTTTCATAACATTTGAAATGACTCGACAAAATTACGCAATAATTATATGTTTTAAATTGCAAAGGATTAAAATGCATTTGAAACTTCTTCCCCATTGACCGTAATGTAACAGAATCATTTTGATTGTCCCTGTAATTGATCTATCCGTCCGATTTTCATAAAATTTGAAATGACTCGACAAAATTATGTTATAATTATGTATTTTAAATTTCAAACGATTCGGTTGGGGTAGTTTTTGCGTTGTTATATGCGGACGGACAGACGGACAGACAGGCGGACAGACAGACGGACAGACTGAGCGAAAACAATAGGTTCTACGTATTTACATAATTACGAACGCACCTAAAAATTGAAAATCATTGGATTTGACATAAAAAAGCATTATTGTGCAAAATAAAATATTCTATATTTTCCGAAAGAAAGAATCAAATCTAACAAAAACTATACAGCTTAATCCCAGTGCCTCACTAACATACCCACTTAATTTCAAGCCAATCGAATGTTTTTGCGTTAGTTATCACGGAAC
The DNA here is from genome assembly GCA_964019185.1 of Maratus speculifer. Lineage (NCBI taxonomy): Eukaryota > Metazoa > Arthropoda > Arachnida > Araneae > Salticidae > Maratus > Maratus speculifer. Next base: position 269,038,834 of record OZ025289.1, on the reverse strand, counting down.
AGACAGACAAACTGACAGACAGACTGACAGAAAGACTGACAGAAAGACTGACGGACAGACTGACAGAAAGACTGACAGACAGACTGACAGACAGACAGAAACCAAAAAATTTCGTGTCTCCAAAGTAAGCCTTTACTGACGTTTCGGCAATAAAAAGTAAAATAACTTATGAAAACCATAAATGTCCCTTATTCATCAAAATAATTCAATAATTTATCTTAGGTCTAACATAAATATAGCCGTTTTTCCCTTAAAATATTATTCATTTATGCATTCTTTAAAAAATTATTTACATTAAAATAAAACTTTTTACTTTGCAGAAAAATTCAGTTTCTAACGTTTGTCGTGACAAGTGCTTAAATACATTAATCTTCGTAATTCCACAAAACATTGGGCAAAATATTTTTTCTTACAAGTGTGCAGGAATGTTTATTTCTGAAATCTCGTATTTTAAATTTATTTGCTCAGCAACAAAAAGAATAAGAAATTTTCTGGGATTTATGAAGATATTACATCGTATATTTTATAGTATATCATTGATAAGAAAAGAATAGGATGATGAAAAATTCGAGTGTATAACTAATTCGAGTGCAATATTAAACATCATGTTAGCTTCAAAAGTGCAAGCAAGAAGAGCGAGTGCTGAAATCACTCTTGTTGAAATATTTTTGTTACAATTTAATATGTCTGCAAAACTGTTGAAGGGTCTTAAAAACTATATTAGATGTTTGAACAAAATTTCATTTTGATTTTCGGAACATAAATTCATTTAATCCATTTAGTAACCTTGGAATCTTTTTCAGCAGAGGCTCAAAATGTTTCTTGGGGGGAGAGGCCCACCCCCTTAGTACCTCCCTAGCTACGGACCTGTATATTCTTACTAATTAAATTGGATATTTTGACTACATAAGCTAAGTTAGAGGGTTAACAGCCCCCCCCCCCTACATGTCTGAAACCATTTTTTTTAATCTGATTATAAGCCACAGATCACTTCTCAAAAGAGAACTCTCTCTGTGTTATTGATGCAGCTCCCGAACACCCAGGTATATTTATAAGTGGCACTTCTCTTGAAAAGGTTGTGCACCCCTAGCTTATATCATTTGAAATGAAATAATTATCTAAAATTACAAGAATGCCATAACCATAACAGCATTCCAATTAGCAAGTAATTTTAATGTATGTTATGGGTAGTGTTAGAGCATTATAAGAAAAATTTAAATTAATGTTATAAAGTCTATGATATTTGAAAAAGTAATGGCTTTATGGCTAGAAAATTTTCATACCAAAATATATCCCTTTTTAGCTCATAGGCTGTAAAAGCCTGAGAGCTTATGTGCCCGCCCGTTCTGTATGTGTGTACGTGTGTACGTTCGTACGTAACGCGATAACTCATGATAAAAATATCCGATTTACATGAAATTTTGGATATAGGCTTATTATGATAAAACGCTTCCCTGATTTGTTTTGAGAGTTCATTCGATAAATATAAGAAGGGGGACGGGGGTCACTGCCCCTCCCCTTAATTTATATAAATGGGTTTTTCATGCAGATTTAATGGATTTCGTTGAAATCTTAGATGTAGGATCCTTCTAATGAGGTGCCTCCGTGATTAGTAATGGGTGTTCATTGGATAAGTTTAAAGAGAGGGAATGTGGGGATAATCCCTCCTGATTCCCCGTCTTAATTTAGGTTTTTTTTCTTAACGTAAAATTTACCGATTTGCTTCAAATTTTGTATACATGTTTATTTTGAAAAGGCGCTTCCCTCATTTGTTTTTGAAATTCACTGGATAAGTATAAAGGGAGGATAGGGGAAACTACCCCTTGTAATTTATGTAAATGGTTTTTCATGCAGAATTAATCGATTTGTTTCAATTTTTGAATACAGGTTCATAGTAATAAGAAGCTTCGCTCATTTGCTGTGGTATTCTTTTGTTAAATATTGTTGTATTTTCGGACTCTAAACTTCGAAACTCCAAGGCGCACGAACATTTTGCAAGCTGCGTGAACTAATGACTTTTTTTTTTGTATTCTATTTTTGTTTTTGTTGCTGTTCTATGATTGTTCTGAGCAAACGAGAATGAGACGTACATTTTGTACGCATTATAAATTGAGATGTAAAGGAAAAGAATTGTAATATTTATGTTCGTGTTGTAAATTAAATGTCATAGTTTCGTCCAAAGGAATGCTTTATTGAAGAATATACTTATCATTCAGACGAGATAAACCACATAAAAGCGAATAACCTACACCGAGGTAAGAGTTTTAGAATAATAGAGATTCTAGTATTTATTACGAAATACATTTTGGCGCCCATACGTCGCGCTTTTATTTGGTTTAAATATTATTCTTTGATAAGTATTTATTTCTTTTGAGATTTCTAAAATGGAAACTTTAGATGCTTTAAAATTAAAACGGAAAAGTATTAAGACTAGCGCAACGAAGCTTATGAATAATATCAATGATGTATTTCAAAATCATGATAGTACGATTGATATGCTTTGGTTAGAAGAATCGTCTGCGCAAATTACTGATAAAGAAAATCAATTTCTTGAATTGTGTAAATGTATTGAAGCAGAAATAACAGATTTAAAAAGTTTAGAGTCAGATTTTGAATCAAACCAAGAGCATAGGGAAAAGTTTATTTCCATAAAAACTAAATTGAACTGCAAAATGAAAGATTTACAGAAAAGTGAAAGTAAAGTCGCTTTAAATTCGGCTGCTGCCTCTAGTAATATAAACACCAATTTGCCACTGTTGGCTGAGCATAGAATTCGTCTTAACCTGCCTAAGCTGAACATAGAGAAATTTGATGGAAATTTAGAAAAGTGGCAAGAATTTTATAGTCAGTTTAAATCAGCAATTCATAACAACGATGAAATAAGTAAAATAGATAAATTTACATATTTAAAAAGTCTTCTAAAATCATCAGCGCAACCTGCTATTCAAGGATTATCGATTTCTGAAGAACATTATGCAATCGCTGTTAATATTTTAGAGAACCGCTACGGAAAAAAGGAAATATTAATCAGATCTCACATTAACAAGTTATTAAATTTGCCACCTGTCCGTAATTCGTCTAGTTTGAAAGAATTGCGCAATTTGTATGACACTTGCGAAATACATATTCGCAGTTTACAATCATTGGGAATTGAATTAGGAAGTTATGGAAGTTTATTATTTCCTATTATGACAAAGTTAATACCGAGTAATTTAATGTTGAGTTATAATAGAGAAAATAAAAATGAAACAGAATCGTGGAATGTCTTAAAGCTGTTAGATTGTTTAAGAGCGGAAATAGAAACAAGAGAACGTACATTTTCGTTTCGCAAGACAGAATCAGATGAAAATAAAAGATTTGAAAGCAAAGTAGTCGTAAAAAAAGAAATTTCAGGTAATTTCACGAGATTTTGTTAATAGTAAATCATTTCAGCACAGAATGCCTACAACAGCTACTTTGAATGCAAACGTTGAAAATAAATGCATATTCTGTTCAGAATGCCATGATATAGAAACTTGTTCTAAAACTATAGAGGAGAAGAAAAATACTATAAAGAGTCAAGCAAGATGCTTTTTATGTTTGAAAAAATTTCACCTAGTTAAATAATGTAAGTCTAAAAATTGATGTAAATTTTGTTTTCGGAGACATAATTCAGTAATTTGTGAAGAAAAGGTGGATAAAGGGGAAATAACCGATACATTAGTTTCATCAATTCAAAATGCGAATTTAACACGAGATATTTATTTGTAAACCGCTACTGCACTGGCTATTGGAAAACGACATAAGTCGAAATTACGTTTATTGTATGACTTAGGATCGCAGAGATCATTTATATTGAGCAGCGTTGCAGAAAAATTAGGTTTACAAGAAGTGGGTGAGGAAGATGTTACGATTCACGCTTTTGGTTCTAAAGACGCGATAAATCAGAAATGCAAGCGATACAGAATTATTTTGAAAAATCCTGAAGTGAAAAATAAAGGTATTACAACTGAAGTGTTAGAGACACCAGAAATTAGCGAAGCTTTACTTGCCGTTACCGAGAAGAAAATTCGAGATGTTGTATTCAGAAGTAAATTGCAATTAGCAGATAGAACATATGGCGATTCAAAATATTTTCGACTATCAATTTTAATCGGAAGTGATTATTATTGGAAAATGGTAACAGGGAAGATTCGTAGACTTTCGGATGATCTTGTACTTTCGGAAACAATTTTAGGGTGGACTGTTAATGGTTTTACAGCGTCTAAAGATGCTAAGATTTTACAAACTTCGATTAGTGTTATGAAAACAGTTTTTGAGCATGTTCAGTCGGACAGAAATGCACATGTAAATGATACTTTAAAAGCTTTCTGGGAGTTAGAATCTATAGGAATAAAACCAGAAAAGGAACAATCTGATATAGAGAATGCCGTATTAGAAAATTATAATAAGACTGTTAAATTTAAGAATAATGTATATGAAGTGCGGTTGCCCTGGAATGAAAGAGTTGTAGAATTAGCAGATAATTATGAGTTAGAGAAGAAAAGGCTATACAGTTTAAACAAAAAATTTGAGAAATGTCCAGAATTTTATGAAAAATACGACAATATTATAGATAATTATTTAGAGAAAGGAATGGCAGAAGTTGTCAACTCGCGGTCTCAGTATCTTATTATATGCCTCATCAAGCAGTTATACGTGAATACAAAAGAACAACCAAGCTTCGAGTAGTTTTCGATGCGTCTTCTCCCTCTGCCGAATCTATTTCTTTGAATCACTGTTTACATGCCGGCACAAATTTAAATCCAGATATACTTGATATTTTACTTCGGTTTCGATTACATAAGATCGCAATTACTGGAGATATTGAACAGGCATATTTGCAAATTAGTTTAGATCCTGCAGATAGAGATGCTGTTAGATTTTTATGGATTGGACATTCCCCTAATACTGAATCAGATTTTAAATTGAAAACATTAAGAATGACAAGAGTTTTATTCGGAGCGAAACCTAGTTCATTTCTGTTATCTGCAACGATAAAACATCATATTAATAAATACAAATCCACATTTCCAGAAGCATTTGATATACTAAATAAATGTCTATATGTCGATGATTTACTTACTGGTGTGAATGAAGAAGCTCAAGGTCTGAAGGTATATACTGAGGTTAAGAGCATTTTGAAAGATGCTAATTTCAATATGCGCAAGTGGACTACAAATTCCAGAAGTCTTCAATCGCAATTTGATTCAAAAGAGGAAGCTGTCCATCAAAAATTTGCTTGTACAAAAGTTTAAGGTTATAAATGAAATACTCAAGAAGATAATTTGAAAGTTGAATTGCAGAATCTTATGAAATATGAAAATAAGAACAGCGGTGTAACCAAAAGAGAAGTTTTAATGATGATAGGAACGATATATGATTCCATAGGAATTTTAAACCCTTTTACAGTAACTGCAAGAATTCTTATGCAAGAAATTTGGAAGGAAGGTCTGAATTGGGAAGATAAATTAAATGAAGACATGCACAATAAATGGATTAAGTGGTGCGAGCAACTAAGTTCTATTGAAGCTGTAAAGATTCCCAGACATTATTTTGGTGAACACTCAAAAGATGCAATTCAAGATGTACAACTACACTGTTTTAACGACGCTAGTTCCAAAGTTTATGGATATGTTATATATTTAAGATATCGTGTCAACGAACAAATATATACTAGTTTTGTAATTTCCAAAGTCAGAGTTGCTCCAATGAAGAAATTATCTCTGCCAAGATTAGAACTGATGAGTGCAATAGTTGGGACTAGACTAACAGCCTGTGTTAATGAACATCTTTTCAAAGAAATGAAAACTAGTCTACATTTTTGGACCGATTCAATGATTGTCCTGCATTGGATCAGAAGTAATGTCGAGGAATGGAAACCATTTGTTCAAAACAGAATTCGAGAAATACAACAAAAAGCATATCTAAGTTTTTAGTCGCACTGTCCTGGCTCAGAAAATCCAGCCGATCTGTTAACCAGAGGTGAAAAAGCAGAATCACTTTTAAAAAATAATGCATGGTTTAACGGACCCAAGTGGCTACAAGAAAATGAAACATTCTGGCCTCAAGAAACAAAAGTAATTGATGTCAAAGTTGCTGAAGAAGAGAAAAGAAAATCAAAGAGAACAAAAATTGTCCAAACTAGCTATGTGACTCAGGAAGAGAAGACAATTTTTAAAATTGAAAATTACAGTACAATTACTAGACAACTTCGCATCACCTGTTGGATATTCAGATTTGCGAATAATACAAAGAAACATGCTAATAAACTTTCCGGACCTTTGAGAGCTGAAGAAATGTTGAAAGCAGAGCAATATTGGATAAAACAGACGCAAGAAAGGTTCTTTCCAGAAGAAAAAGAAGCATTGTTTAAGAAGAAATTAGTCCCAAGAAAATCCAAAATTCTAAATTTAAATCCGTTCTTAGACGAAGATGGAATCATGCGATTAAAAGGAAGACTCCAAAATTCAGACTTAAGTTATTCAGAAGCCCATCCAATTATCCCTCCAAGCAAAAGCCATTTTACAGATCTTCAAATCAGAAAAGCTCATGAAGAAGTAGCTCATGCTGGAGTTTCCGAAACACTTGTCCAATTAAAAGAAAGATTGTGGATTAGAAAGGGAAGGCAACAAGTAAAACGTATAATAAGAAGATGTATCATCTGTAAAAAATTCAGCACTAAACCTTATTGCCAAGATATTGCACCCTTTCCTCCAGATAGAATTAAAGAAGCATCACCGTTTGAAGTCACTGGAGCAGATTTTCTAGGTCCCCTATACATAAAAAGTGATGCAAAGATTTACGTTGCTTTATTTACTTGCGCAGTAATAAGAGCGGTACATTTAGAGATTGTTATGAATTTAACAACAACCGAATTTTTAATGGCTTTTCGAAGATTCATCTCAAGGCGTAGAATTTGCAAGATTATTTACACTGACAATGCTAAGACCTTCAAGAAAGCGGATAGGAATTTACAGCAACTGTGGAATTTGATAAAGAATACCGAGGTGCAAAATTATTTTAGTGAAAAAAGAATTAAATGGAAATTCATCGTAGAAATAGCAGCGTGGTGGGGAGGATTCCATGAGCGACTAGTGCGTTCAACGAAGATGTGACTTAAGAAAATCCTTGGAAGATCTTCATTAGACTACAAAGAATTTGAAACTACTTTACTCGAAGTGGAAGCTATTTTGAATTCCCGCCCATCAAACTTTGTGTCCAGTGATGCCAGTGAGCCAACTCCCTTGTGTCCAGCACATTTTCTTGTGGGAGAAAGACTTACAGCGTTGCCACCGGAAAAGACAAGAATCACTCCTTCTGCAAAAAATGAATTAACTCGCAGATATAGATACAGGTTAAGCTTAGTGCAACAGTTTTGGTTGAAGTGGAAACAGTTTTATCTGATGGACTTAAAATCTCTTCATTATACTGACCACTCCAAAGGCATACAAGTAATAAAAGGAGCTGTCGTTCAGATCAAAGAAGACAATTAACCAAGGCTCTTGTGGAAATTAGGCATTATTACAGATATCCATCCTGGTAGAGACGGAAAGGTTCGTGCATGCACCATAAGACTAGCAACAGGCAATCTTATTCGGCGAGCAGTGCAACACTTATACCCATTGGAACTTGCCTGTAAAGATGAGTAGCTTATCTTTCTGAGCCGGAGGATGTTGTATTTTCGGACTCTAAACTTCGAAACTCCAAGGCGCACGAACATTTTGCAAGCTGCGTGAACTAATGACTTTTTTTGTATTCTATTTTTGTTGCTGTTGCTGTTCTATGATTGTTCTGAGCAAACGAGAACGAGACGTACATTTTGTACGCATTATAAATTGAGATGTAAATGAAAAGAATTATTGTAATATTTATGTTTGTGTTGTAAATTAAATGTCATAGTTTCGTCCAAAGGAATGTTTTATTGAAGAATATACTTATCATTCAGACAAGATAAACCACATAAAAGCGAATAACCTCGTAAAAGTTTTAGAATAATAGAGATTCTAGTATTTATTACGAAATACATTTAAAGGGGGATACGGGCGATTACCTTCCCCTTAAGTTTGCTAAATAGAGATTTATGCTGAGTTATCCGATTTGCTTTAAATTTTGGATGTAGGTTCTTTCTGATAAGTTGAATTTCTGAACAGTTTTGGAGGTTTAATAGTTAATTGTAAAAGAGGGAATGGGGGACAACATTTCTTAAATTACATAAATGGGTTTTTACACAGAATTATTCGACTTGTTTCGAATTTTGGATACATGTTTATTATACGATAAGGCGTATCTCTGATTAGTTTTGGGACTTCAATGATTAAAAATAAAGAAAGGAAATGGGGGAGGGGGTACGTCCTTCCTTATTTTTTATTTTTTTCGAAAGACATAATTATATAAGGCTGTAATATGCAATTAGTCTGCATGGCTGTGAGCTCTATGCCATCAGTTTAACTGGGCATCATTCTTTTTATTGGTAAAACTGATGGCTATGTTACAACGAGAATAGTGGGATAAAGTGAAATTGCTTTTCAATTATATTGCATTTATTTTATTAATGATGATTATTTTAGCTTACTTTGAGCTTACTTTACTTATTGTTAGTTATTGTACTATTATTATTTATTTATCTATTTAACTATTTATTTACTTAATTTACATATTAGCTTACTATATATCATGTTAATTAATCCACTATTTGCTCACAAATTATTTGAAAAAACAGAAGATTTTGTCCAAATTATAAAAATGTGTCATTCGGGAAAAAAAGAAGATTATATTAAGGTAGTAGTATTGACATAGTAGTAGACGCTCAATAGCATAAATATTTTGTAGATGGGAAGATGGTGCTGTGGCAAGATAGAACTATTCTTAATGATTACACAATGATTTTTCTTGCAGAAATTTGCAGACATTAAAAACTATACCAAAAAAATAGTTTTAAAGAGAAATTTTTATTATATTGTACTAAAATGAAAAAAAAAAAAAAGGAATGAAATAAATACTTTTTTTAAAAGAAATAAATTAAATAATGAAGAATGATTTTTTTTTATTAGTTTGTTTTTAAAATATATATATATACATTTTTAAATTTATCTCTCAGGCAGTAAAAAAAAAAAAGGTCAAGTCCATATGAGTATTGAACTCACATCCATTTATACCCCGCGTGGAAACGAAAAATAACGCAGTTACCAACCATGCCACAGTTCAATCAAAGAACATCAGATTTTTTCTGAAATAATCAATGACATTTACGCAAACACATATCTGATGACATTTAAATACACTTTCTGTACAAATGATTTTGCGCCCTAACAGGAGGCAGAGCGAAATTTCAAATATTTATTTACATACTGTCACCGGAAATATGTCATTCCGCCAAAAATTAGATCCTTTATAGCACAGGAAGTTTATTAAATTGGATTGAAAGACCTGAGCCGAACGGACGCACAAGACAATAAAAGTTTAATTAATTAAATAAGACTAATTAAATTATTAAATAGAAGTTTGTAATAAGGAAACCTCGGTCGAATTTGCCTGGGGTAATTTTATAATTGAAATCGTATTATTACTGATGACAAATTTCTCCTACGCATTTGGAATGTTTTTCTTTCATTTTTTTATCTTCCGAGGATAATCACTTTTTTTTTCTTTTTCTTAAACAAACTCCACCAAAAAGTAAAACTGAATAAATATTCAGTCATTTTTATAACCATTTGCAATAATTCAAAAATTTATTTCATACATACACACTGTATTACGAGAGAAATTTTCATGTTTTATTTGATTGAGTTTATGTAAATAATTTTCTATTTCCAAATTTCAAAAGTATAATCTATTACCGCCATTATTTTTAGCACTACAATCTATTTTCTTAGCCAATCGTATTATTGGAAGAAGAAACACATACATTGTCTGATTTATCATATCCCTAAGAAAAAGTATGTACTCGTTACGCGCATTGTAATATGTATGATAGTTTTTGTTGGGGAAATAAAATTGCTTTCTACCAAAATAATATTTTTCTAATTTAGAAAATGATGTGCATATATTCATTTTTTAATGTAACAAGGAGTTAAGTAATACAATTTAAATAAAAATACATTCTATATGTAAACAAATAAATCTCTTTTCAATTTAAGACAAATATGAGTTTAAATTTTTCGGAATATCTTTTAGAATATTGAACAGATTTTTTTATATTTTTGCTATATAACGCAGCTATGCTTTTCATATAGCATTTAGAATTGCTAAAAGCACATTGAAATAATTATTTAAAAAAAACTTCTTAAATCTTGTTACAATAAATGTTTAATAATTACATTATATTTTCATTTAAAGGCGAATTTTCATACTTTAAGTAATTGAAATTATTTGTGTTTAAAGGTTTAAAATGTTAAAGTTTATCATTCTGCTAAACAAGTGAAGCGTAGATATATGGAATTTATGAATTTTTATTGGTAGGTGACAGTGCTATTGCAAAAAAGCATTCATATCGACCAAAAAAAATCATCTCAAAAACAAGATAAAGGGTAGAGACAAACAATTTTCAATTCCGAACAAGTTTTTATGTGAAATGGTTAGGATTTTAACGTTTGGTATTTCCAGATCTAGTATTCACCGTCTCATACAGGCAAGTACATTTCGCAAATATCACAGAATATGTCGGACATTTATGCTGAAATTGAAATATGAAAAGGCACGCGAGCTTTGGATTAAAAGCGAATGTATTGGACGGATGAGTGGTTAAATATTTTCTTCAGTAACGAAAGCAAATTAAATTTTGGTGGCCCCGATGATTCGAATGATCTATGACAAGAATCTCGCAAGTTCTTTAGTCGTCAACGAGGAGAAGACTCTCTCATGATGCGGAGCGCGAACTGTTTCAAAGAAAATATCCTATATTTCTTTTCTTACTGGTCCACAATATTTTGGGGATCATCAAAATATCCTCTAAAGCACGCTATTTCCAATTGGAAACATTTTAGATGGAAAAAAACTGGAAATTCCAACAGAACAATATGTTGATTCATACCGTCCACCCAAAAACAGCTCCATTTACACAGAATCAAGTGACTGTTTTAAGCTGACTAGTCATCAGTGCAGGACTGAATCCAATTGTAAACTTTTGGCGACCACTTACACGAGAGGTATTGGCCTATGTTCGCTTGTTTTTGACTATTTAGGAATTAAAGCAACAAGCAGAGTTTAGTTGGTTCTTTGTACATCTACACTTTTTGCAAACATTACACTATAAAAATATAAAAAAATGTTAAATTTACGACTGGCAGCAATGTTGCCAGCAGTTTCTTCCGTAAAAATTGCTGTAAAATTAGATGTAATAAAAAAATTACAGTAAAAAGGGGTGAATCGGAACACTTCTCAGGTTTAATGTACAAAAAAGCAACTACCGATTTTTTAATTCTTTTATTTTTTTACTAGAAACTTCGGTCTTGTTTTGCTTTTTAATTTTTAAGCAAAAACGAAACAAATTTTACAGTTTATTTATATATTTAATTATATTAATGGTGTTCCGATTCACCCCGTAGGTAGAGATGAATTGGAACAAATGTTATAATCTTTATTTTTTCCGATTTAGACTTTAATTGGGTTTATAAAAATAGATAAGGATAAGGGAGGAATAAGAACGCGTAGTTACTATTAAACCAATTCTTTATTTCCTATACAAATAAATATAAAAACTATAACTTAATAGCTAATAACTAACAACTTTACAACTAACTAGCTGATCCGCCCGGCGTTGCCCGGGTCCGTATTAACAATATTAAACGAACTTGGAATTTGTATGATTTTATCATTAACTCGTTACATGCAGAAATGCATTGTCTGAAATACGTAGCCACTGACTGTGTGAAAAATCGGTTTTAAAAACAACTAATATTAAGCTCTAAAAATACTCAAAATGAGCAATGAAAAACGCTGGAGGGAATATGTATCCAACGATTGCATGATTTTCGTGTAAAAAAGTTGATATTTACCCGTAAAAATCACTGTTAAGTCACGTAACTAATTATTATTTTCACATACAAATCCCAAGTGAAATATTTTGAATTTCAAACTAATTATATCACTCTTAAATCCGACTATACCATGAATGAAATCGATACACGATGGTAGCTAAAAGGTTGGTATATAGTACTATAATTTCAGAGCTATTTAACAAACGTAAGTGTTATTTTTAATCAAATCTTGCGTATAGGTTCACTCTGTGTATAAATTCCTAACCTTAAACTTTTATACCGTAACCAGAATCTGTCTGTAACCTAACAGCGACATAACAGTACACTACCGTAAATTAAATGTAACAGAAATGTAACCTAGCCTAAATGTATTCACTTTATTGTAACATATCCTTATTCTAACCATAACATAAATGCAATTTAACTTTAACCTAACTTTAACCTAAATAATATAACAGAAAAAAAAAACATTTTAAAAAATTACTATTTCTTCGTAAAATATGCTTCAGCTGTAATTCGTTTCTTTCAATTCGTTTTATTAATACAAAATTCCTTCCTCGTGCTTTTGTTTGAGACATTAAAATTTCAGCGATAAATGGTTTAATATTGCAAACCACGGAGTAAGACACTTCTTACTCCGTGTTGCAATTTGCAAACCTTTTTTCGCTTTACTTCGCCTCCACCTATCTTTTTCTCCATGGTCTACAGCAGCTGTGATTAAAAAAAAAATCCTCATTTAAACTGACAGTTTGCTAGTCTATGAATTTTAAAGGTCTATCCCAGCTTTTTTAATTATTTCTGCGAAAATTTTATGCGACCAATCAACCATGAGAAAATAAAAGGGAAAAAAAAGGGAAAAAAGGCGATTTTTTATGAGAGTGAGCTTTGGAATTTAATTAATTACTCAGTTAATAAATAGAATTTTGAAATTCTGAGCTTCAAGTGCATCAGGAGAGACATTGGGCTACTCTAAAAAAAATTGAGCTTCGTACGTGCTGTAGATTTTGCTAGCCATCGCAGACACACAGACACACACACACACAGACACACACACAGACAGACAGAGCGTTTTGTTCTTTTATTAGTATAGATATGACTTTTAAAAAATTAGAAAACCACTTCGAACCCAAGAAAAATTAAAATTTATTCTAATAAAATGGATTTAAATTGAAAAAGATAAAATCTAGTTCAAATTCAACCCTGTTCTAATTTATTCTTTACTGTAGTCACTGGGTAAGTGAATCTATTGGGTGGACCCAATCGCTGCATGTATTAATACAATCTACTAGTACGACCTCATCTTCAGCCTTTAGTATTGTTTGCACTGCTCTCTTTTTTTAATTGATTTCCTATTTTGAGATGTTTTTGTAATGTTCTGGTTGTCAGAATTAATTTCTCTGCAACTTTTTTAGTAACTTCCCATTTTTAATTTCTTTTATTGTGTGTGCCATGTCTGTTGGATTGGGGATTGACTTTTTGTTTAACTAAGTAATTTCTTGACATCTTCAAACTTTTCCAGTGATTAGAACAAACAAAATATTGTTATAATACATATTTATATGTATGTTTCTATATATATGACATGAAAATATTACATTATAGAAAAATAAATCATGACAATAAATGTGTTCTGATTCACCCCGTAAATCTTAAACCTGTGATGTTACAAGACATTTATCACTTTTTCATTATGTAGTATAGAAATACGAAAAATCTCATGCAACATATAGTTAACAAGTCTATCATTAATTAAAATACCCTACTCATAGGTTTAGAATACTAAAAATACGGCAGTTACATACAAAGTTTTGAAGACATTGTAAATGTGAGTCTTTTAAGGATCCATTTGCAATTTTTTATATACCCCAGTATTGATGCCAATATGGCAAAACTGAATTTCCCAACTCTTAATGATATTACCTTCTTGTAAAAAAAATGACAATTAAAAATATCATCACAGATATTTATACTGAATTTATTTGTATGACCAGGAAGTTTCGTTCCTATTTACCCCGCTGTTCCTATTCACCATGTTTCACGTTATATCAAATTTACCGCAACTTTTAAGGCAAAAACTGCTGCCAACAGTTTTTGACATAAATTTAATCGATTTTTTTACAGTGTAGATGATATTCTCCATATGATTTTTAACATAATTTAAAGAAATGGGTCCAATATTTGAATTAAAATATTAAGATACTCGAATTTTATATTTATGGAACAGACTATTTTAATTTTAATTTATTTATAAAAATTCTGTAAAACATATACTCTATTTCTTTGTTGAATAAATTTACGTTATGATTCGATATTTTTATTTATTTTTTCATGATTATTGCATTATTTTCAGCTGCTGATTTAAAATGTTCACTATATATATATATACTTTTGAAACGCGCTATAGATATGCAAGAAAGATGACACAATTTTCGTCTCACAAAGGTGGTATAAGTTAGATAATTTACAATTTAATTTTCTTTTAAAAGCATTTTAGAGACGCTAGAATTTTTAGGGCTCTGTATTTTTATTTAAATAATTACAGACTTTATTTAATTTCACCATGAATATTTATTTTTGCCATTTAGAAAAAAAAATCACATTCATGTTTATTAAAAATCATGAAAAATATTACAAATATTTCTCTCCAAAATATAGAAAAGGTATTAAAACAAGATGAATGTAGATTCTACCATTGCAGAATTCAGTTTCGCCTCCGATTAGAAAAAAAAAATCGATAGAAGTTTTTTAGAAGGGCGACGCCGTTTAGATTGCAATGAACTAACTTCATTTTTCTTGTGTTTATCAATATAATAGCAAACAGAACGGCGTGAAATACCCAATTGAATAGCAATTTCTCTCTGAGACATTGGAATTGCGGAATAACAAAGAGATACAATTTGACGTGCTACTTCTTCATTGACTAGATTCATCAAAAACGGATTTTTTCTTTAGTTTAAACGCTTTTTTATAGACTCTGAGTAAAAGGAAATGCAATTTAACAATAAAATGAATGGAATCCCGTCGAATTCGACGAATGAAATGTTTAAAAGACCCGATCGATTTGGTTTTAAAAAAAGCAAAAGTAATTACATTATTGAATCAATATATAATAAATATATTTACAAAGTAAATGTCAAATTTGCCAGTTACAATTTTGTATTCAAATATTCGCACATCTACAGTTAAAATTGTAATATGAGTGCCGGCGAAATCCAGAAATTTTATTTTATGTGCACTCACAGAAAAATAGCTTTATTTAAAAAAAAAAAAAAAAAAAAAAAGAAAGAAAAAGAAAAAAATAATAATATCGGGTACTACTAGGTTAACCCATCGACCAAAAAATTATCGCCAAACTATAAGATTAAATGCCAATAATGGATGATCGTGAATGTCACATTCAATGACATTAAATACGATTCATGTGTTTAAAATGTCATTAAGTGATTTTTATTTCGACTTTTTATTAATATTTTTATTAATATTCTACTAAGTATTTATTTTTTCGTTATTTAAAATACAAATTATGTCAATATGTATAATTTGGCTATGAATGTGGCGATTTGTATAATTTGGCGAAATTGGTCGACGGGATAACAGAGTAGTACCTAATATCGTTATGAGTAAAAATACGATGTTTTAAATAGTGACGTCATTTTCTCTTCAAATGTTCTTTAAAAGTTACTGTTTATGAAAAAGGCATCCACAATAATATTGTAATTCCCTTTTATCTGGTTGCTGAATGACATAAAAATCCTCATTTGAAATTTCTTTTATTTTTATTTAGACATTAATTTTTATCATAAATTATTTTCTGTCATTTTATTTACGTTATTAATATTATTTCTCAGTAAATATATATATTTTTAACTCAATTAGTGCATAATTATACGCAATCATTTTAGAAAATAAATTTTTATTATCGAGAGAAAAGCTAAACTGTGTTGCCACCATTTTGAAGAAATGTCATGAAAAAGCTTTTAAAATTAAAAATAAAATATAAAAATGGAAATAAATTAAAAAATAATTAAAATGGGCACAACTACAAATAAATAACTTTCATTTAAAAAAATAATTATCAAAATCGGTTGACTAGAAAATTCAGGGCTGATGACACGACATTTTTAGCTTGTCTGAAAGAAATAGCATCGGATGCTAATAATCAAAGGTAATAAAAATATGCCGTAATTATTAAGAAATGTTCAAGCTTTATTACTTACTCGTATGTGGAATGCTGCCTGTGGTGTAGAAAGTGCTTCAATGAGTTATAGAGGTCCGTTTACTTATGCAGCTTACTGATCATTATTCTGAAAAGTTTCGATTATATCATATTTGTAACGTTTGATAAATGATTCATACGTAATTAGCAATGAATCCGAAAAAGAACTATATTTTTAAGCTGTGTTTTTTTTCCTTCAAATCTTAAATTTTAAAATTAAAAAGAGATAAATGGCAAAAATCTGATACTATAAAACAGATGTGGTTGCTTTATTTTTTGATGATTGATTCTTATGCATTTTATCACGATAAATCAAAAGAGAACCCTCTTGTTTTACCACCTCTTCAAGATTTTTCACAGATAGCAATTTTTTTATTGCGAAAGTTTTATACTGTAAAATGGCCGTACAACTTTTCTCTTTCTGAATAACTTATTCTACTTTTGGTTTTTTTTACAGTTTATGTTCACAGTTAAACGTATAAAAGATTGTATATTTAAAATTCTTAGCACTTCGTATCCTACGAAGTCCGGAAGTTTCTTTAAACCACTCATTCTCTGCCTTTCACTTTTCTTTTTATATTCTGGATTCTATTTATATTGGATTACGCGACGACCATTGGATTAAGTCATTTGTTCGAAAAAGTTTGATTAGTGGGTTTTTTTCTTTTGTTGTTACTATGGGCCAAGCCACTATTTCTGGAAAATAGTTCTAATGATTTTACTTTTTTTTTCTTATTTTACTGTTTTGGGTTGCTAGAAAATTACTCCATTAATCATACGTTCGTGAAAATTCAATTAAAAGACTATTTGGGGATACTACGCATCAATACATTTTTTTATTTCAGTGAGAGATTATTTTGAAATAGGTATCAAGTTATTAATTTTTTAGTAATAAGTGAAGCTACAAAGTTGGCAACATCGAATATGTTGGCAAGATTTGGCCGAAAAATAGACTTTCAAACATTACTCTTACCAAAACACATTACATGGTGCCTAATGAAAGAATGTCATCAAAATCCGCTTTGGCGAAATAATAGGTTTTCAGAAAGAGGAAGAATTTTCTAGAAATTCTCAATATGGCACGGCATACCTAGTTAAACGAACCAAAATTGAACTAAAAATGTAATTTGGATTGATGTCCTTTCGTTGTAAATATGTAAATAAAATAAAAATTCGAAACGTGTACATGCATATAATTTTTCGATTAATTTTTAATAGTAAAATTACGTTTGAAAATCATGAATGTCTTGAATTTTTCACTCTGTTGGTTCTATGCTTAGTTAACATTCTGATAATTCACGTATTAAAACATTTCTGATTTTCAAGCGTAATTTCACTTTTGAAAATTAATTGAAAAATAATTAATTTTATGTGTTTACCGATGCTAGGTTTGTTTGGCTCTCGTGTTACGTCCCAGGTATTTGTGCCCATGTAAACGTTTCCATCATATGCTGCAGTGGCAGCCTTACCAACATATGGAGTGAGAAATGGCAAACTGGGTGTGTTCCTTGTAGCTTAATTCGTAGAGCGTTTGAAGCGCTACTGCAGGAGTTCCAGGTTCGATCCCCGACTTGGACATTTTTCACTATGTTGATTCTAGGCTTTGTTATCATTGTGATAATTCACTTATTAAAGATTTCATGTACGTACATAATTTTCAAATTGATTGCTTCTGTAAATATAATACTGTTATAAAATAAAATACTTTATTTTACTAACACAGCGAAAATGATACAGTAATAACAACATATCGAGTAGACACGAAACTAATGTTTAGCGAGCTGTGCTCGGTCATATTCGCTGATATATATATTATTTTTAAACTGACAGCAATGCATTATCATTTGAAAAGTTTCTTTTTTTCTTTTTTATTTTCTTCTATCTTCAATAAAATAAAGTATTGTAATCGAATTTTTTTACTTCCAGTTTTCGCCGGATTTACATGGTTAGAGGTCAAAGATTCCAAAAAAAACATGTTTTTACAAAATGTTTGTCTGTGCGTGTGTCTGTGTCCATGTGCCATCATTCTACCATCAAAAAGTATATGAAGATATGCATAGAATTGAACCAAATTTTTTGTACTTGTTTTTGACTGTAGTACGCAGGTCCTCCTTCAGTTTTGAAATATTCCGCCAGAAAGAGGCGCTGCAATCGCGATTTTTTAGCCAATTTCTATATTGTAACGAACAAAAGTGTATGAAGTTATGCATCAAATTTACCAACTGTTTTGTGTAAGTAGTATGGCTAGTTAGTCCACCCTGAATTTGAAAAAAAACGCCGAAGAGGGCGCTGTAGTAGCGATTTTTGTGCCATTTTCAATATTGCACCACCTAAAAGTGTGTAAAGTTATGCATAGAATGAAAGAGTTTTCGCGTAAGTGTTTGGCTATGGCTAGTAGATCCGCCCCGAAATCGAAAAAATCCGCTGGAAGGAGGCACGATAATCACGATATCTGTGCCATTTTCATTACTTTACCATCAAAAAGTGTATGAAGTTATGCTTTGAACTGAGCTAAAATTTGTGTGTATGATTATTTTTGGGTACGGCAAGTATGTCCTCCCTGAATTTGAAAAAAAAATGTTCCTGTCATTCTATTTTCATCGGCTCGTGCAGAGACGGAAACTCATTTTTACCCCGATTAATTGACTGAAGTAGAAATTCAAGATAAAAATCAAAATTGGTATAGTATTGAATTAAAACTATTAAAGCATCAACATGTGTAACTGTTTTTTTTTTATATTAAATTGAAAGTACGAGATAGAAGAAAGTTCTGGGATTTCCACATCCAACTAGTTTTAACATAAAGTAACAAAATATATCGATATTAAACATTAAAATCTGAATAAATATACCCTTTACCCAGCTGCATTTTCTGGGAAGCCGCCAATTCTATTCACAATTTTTTAAAAAGATTTTATATAACTTTTATTTAAAACATATATATTTAAAAGGAAAACATTCAAAATGTATTTTTTTCTTTCTCAGTTTATTTTAAAAATATGAAATAAGTAGTATATTTATTTTCTTAAATATAATTCTTAAGCTATTTCCATTTCAAAGCTATTGAAAAATATTTGCTTAAGAAATATTGTTATAGCTATAACTCTAAAGTTATTGTATTTCTTATATTTTTAAAATTGGACTTAAAATGAATCCAATGAATCTTGCTTCAGCTTCAAAAATTGGTTAAACATGTCATAGTACCGTTAAACAGTATGCAGTTACAATATATTTTCCTTATTTCTTTAAATTATTCTTAATCAAAAAATAATTCTACTCAAAATCTTTATGATTTACGTCACATAAGTTTCCACGATACTTTTTTTTTCTTGTCAAATGATGTCTTGAATAACTATGATATATTTTTCAAGTCTTGAATACAACACAACTACACCAAGATCTACACTAGCTGAAATTAATTTTTTTCAGAAATTTTTTCTAAATTGTTTCGTTCCAGACTTGTAATAAAATGTAGACATCAGTGAGGAAGTGATCGGCTAAAACTTTAATCAAGTTTTTCTCTTAATTTAATAAAAAAATGCCGTGTATTATAGTTGAAGAAGAATGAGAAATTATCAAAGGGCATAAGAATCCTCTGTAATAACACATAAAAATAACAAATAAAAATTGTTTTCCCTAAATGATGGAAGGTTATTTATTTATACGTGCGATACGTTGGATTAAGATTTACTGTATTTTTTTCTCTAATCGATGTGTGCTAAATATGTTTCTCGTTGCCTTCAAATTATGAATTAAAACGTATTGGTCGATATTGTGCACATCTTAGATGTAATGTAACTTTAAAACCACTTCATCGTTAAGGACTTCATCGTATATTTAGAGCAAAACCTAGAAGTGCTATACATATATACTATATGGGCAGTTCTCAAAATGTGGGCACTATTTACACATCATAACTTTAAACTCCTAATAAATAAATTTCATCAACACTGACTTTATTATTTTTTCTTCACTGAGTTTTTAATTCTGTTCAGAGATAAAAATTGATGTAATTTATTGTAAAAGTATTGTATAAATACCTTAAAATTTTATTATTTTTGGCTAAAGTGCCAATTTTCGATATTTATAACGTTAACTGTTCCAATGTACCAAGAAAAAAAAGTTTTAACTTGTTTCCAGGAGATTCTAATGGTAAACAACGAATGCATAAAGGACATGGATGATTGTTTGATAATTTTGTTAACAAATGGGAGTACTGACCATTGCTTTTGAAGTTAATAGAGTACTTTTCTGGAAAGAATTTTTCTGTATTTTCTTATGTCCAAACGTAATGATCGAAACAAAGCTGTTATTTTCACACATAACACATTAAGTAAGTACTTTAAACACTTTTATTTATCTTTAAAGTAATTTTTGTTTAATTTAAAAGTACCTATATGTGTTTTTGTAAAACTTTTTTGCAATAAATGCACTTCTCTCAAATAAGAAACTGGAATGTCCAAATTGTGTAACGATCGAAACGCCGATTTTTTTCCCGTAAATTTATTTGGAGTATAACTTTTTTTTTGCGCAAATAAAAAAATAAATTATCTGTTGTTTACATATGATATTGTCTAAAGGTATGTTTTTTGCATAATAAGTAATTCCTGTAAAATTAATATATTAATTCTAAAAAAGTAGCAAATATCTTAATATCGAAGTTTAACATTTGATTTTTTTTTTTTTTTATTACTGAATAACAAAGTTAACTACATATACACTACTCAAAATAATTAAAGGATATTGCAGTTTTAGGTGGATTTTTTACCTGGGAAACTTTTTAGCTGATTGATACATGGTCGACAGACATAGTAGGTTATATGAGAATAAATTACACATGTTTGGCAGAAAAAAATGCATTTTATTGCGCATTTGTGTACAAAAGGAAAAAACACAATTTGTGCATATGAGAAAAAAGAATAAGAAAAGGTGTTTTCTTCAAAGAAAATAATTTTCAGTAGGGGGTATGGTTTCCACGGGCGGCCAGCAACGTTGAACACCTTTGAGGCATGGACTCAATAAGGCTATTAATGACGAGTTTGCGTATTCTGCCCCACTCTTCCAGAAGAGCTCTTTCCAGTTCTTGAAGAGTTTGTGGGGGTTGTTTGCGGCCAGAAACTCGTCTTCCTAGAGCGTTCCAAACGTGCTAGATTGGATTCATGTCTGGAGAACACGCTGGCCATTCCATTCGAACGATTCCTTCCTCGAAAAGGAAATCCTCCACCAGGATTTCACGATGTGGCCTGCAGTTATCGTCCATTAAAATGAAGTTCCACCGCCAAATCTGACACTTTCGTGCACGAACGCAGGATTATTCCTACTGCCACGGTCCCTCCAGATGAAAATACGCCTATTATCCGGATGCACAGAAAAACGGGACTCGTCAGAAAACAGAATATTGCTCCATTCATTTTTCCTCCAGTTGACATGCTCGGTTGCCCACTCCCTGCGGTCGCGACGATGCCTTGATGTTAATCTAACACATACCATCGGTCGGCGAGCATACAGACCTACAGCATGGAGCCGGTTTCGGACAGTCTGAGTTGAAATCGTGGTGCCTGTAGCCAAGCGAAGGTATTGTTGGAGAAGAGTAGCGTTCATGTTTCGGTGTCTCCGAGCTGTCAACGCTAAATACGATATTCATTGGGCGTTGTTGCCCGTCTACGACCTTGCCCTGGTCTTCGGCCTGCACATCCACTCTCCAAAAAACGGTTCCAGATCCTGGAAATGACACTTTGTGACACTCCAATGGCTTGCGCTACTTCGGCTTGAGTTTGGCCCCCTTCTAACCTACCAACAATTCTCCAAGTTTCTGAATCTGTCAAATGACTTCGCTGAGACATCGTACTCATCAAAACAAAGCAATCACTGAATGCCGATCATCCTTGTCTTCATTCTCTTTTATCCAGTTGAAAGTCAAATTTCATTCGCTGCCGCTGAAGCGACGTTTTTGACGTCGAACTCAAAATTTGCATACTCCACAGCTAGAAAACCAGAAAAATTTGCATTTGTGATTCTCTTCTTCTATTTTCGGGAAAAAAATTTCGTTTATATCTTTATTTTATATAAAACTTCAAATATCCTTTAATTGTTTTGAGCAGTGTATATTAGTACATATATATTATATAACAAATTTACAAACATTCTTAGTGTTAGAATTGTTTAAATACTAAGTACAAGTTAATTGTGGTAAAGCCAAAAATATGTAATTTACATTTCAGCAATGTCCAAATTCTGTAACATACACATTGACTAATTAAATGCTTTAATAATTAATTTTCCAGAATTGTTGCTGTCTTTTAATGTTTGTATATAAGTTTAAAGACTCATATGCTGTATTGTAAAAAAAAAAGGCTTTAAATTTTAAAATTTAAAGAATCACTAATACTTAACGTTTAATGATCCCAAGTTTTGATTATTTCCCATACATGTATATGCATACAGGTGTATTATACTTTCACTGCACGATTTTTCCTATTTTTATGGAAAAAAATATTTGAAATCTATTTATCGGTTTAATAATGAAAAAATATATATAAAAATATATACATATAATTTTTAAATTTTTAGCTAAAATTTCATATTTTATTGCGCGCACCTTTTGTACACTGTTGGGGTTTTTAAATATTGCATTACTATGTTTTGCAATAAAGTAGGCTTAAATTAATTAATTATGTCTGCTTAACACTCTTCACTTTTCTTTATATTAATATTTTTAAGTATTCAGTAAAAATAATAAACCGACGATACTCTGGAGAGCCCGCTGCATGATGCATCGTAATTAAGTTTTATACAATAAAGGCCGATTTTCAAGTTTTTTAAATTTAATTCATATGTGATTTTTAGTAGTTTTTTATAATGTTTCGAGGCGATTTTTCCACATTAGCGAAAAGAAATCGGTTTCATTCTTTTAACCTAATATAGTGAACTTTGTTCTCTTTTCAATATAATTTATTTTGGGTTTCAACAATGTTTTGATTTTTAGTGAATTATTTAATGTTATTTTTAATGTTTTTTTAATTTTGCCATTATTATTCGACATTAGTAAAAGGAATTTTTCTTAAAACTTTCAGTCTAATGTATTAAATTTTAGCTGCTAAGATTTATGAATTTCAGCAATTTTTAATGCGACTTTTCGAGATTTTTTGTGTTTGATGTAGAATTTTTGTCATTCATGAGATATTTCCAATTACAATGTTTTATCCTATTAGAGTAAATTTTGACCCCTGTGATTTTTTAATATTAGTGATTTTTAATGCATTTTTCAATGCGATTTTTAGAGATTTTTCGAGTTTTTTAGTGATTTTTTGATATTCGGAAGTAAAAATTGATTTCAAACTTTTAATCTAATTTTAGAGATTTTTAACGCGATTTTTCAAATTTTTTTGTGTTCCGCGCTAATTTCTTATTATCCATAAAGGATTCCCATGTACTACTTGATTATCCTGTGGACCAATTTCGCCAAATTATACCAATCGTCAAACGACTCGCCAAATTATGCAAATTGATGTATTTTTTATGTTAAATAATGAAAGAACAGATAATTTAGAAAAACATTAATAAAAATACATATAAAATTATGAAGTAAAAACCACTTGATGATGTTACAAATATATGTACCATGTTTAATGTCAAGTGAATATGTAATTTATGGTCAGCCATTATTGGCATTTAATCTTATAGTTTGACCCAGATAGTTTCTTGGTCAACCGGATAATCAAATAGTACAGATTTCCGATTAGAATGTTTTATCCGTATGATAAAATTCTAAGTACTGCGATTTTAAAAATAACTAGCGATATTTAGTGCATTTTTCAATGCGTTTTATAATGAACTTTTTAATGCGATTTAGTACCATTTTTTTCGACCCCCACCACAGTAGTGTTTTAACAATTAAAAAATCATTTTGGTTTCAAACTTTTAGCCTAATATAGTAAATTTTCCCATTTACTTTTTTTAATTTTTCGATTTTCAGCAGAAAATCACAAACTTTATGGTTACATTGTAAAAATTTTTACTGTCTCTAAATATTGAATATGCTTAATATAAAGGTTAATTTCTGTAAATATGTTTTATTTTATTTCATTTGTTCTCATTCTCCGGATATTCCGGTTTTTCGATAGTCCGGGTTGGGTTTGGTCCCAATTAATCCGAACTATCGGGGTTCTACTGTATTTGCATGAATCTGGTCAATATGATCGCTGTAACTGATCAAGAACAGTCCAAAGAATGGAATAACATTTATCTTGTCCACGTCAGATGGCTGCATTTGACAATAAAATCAATCGGTCAAGCTATTAAGGCAAAATTTACATTACTTTAGAAATTTTAACATGTATTATAAACTACCTTAAAGTGTAAAACAGATCTCTTTGTTACATTTCCTAAATATTTTCGCGCCCCTCCTCTCACGCACCCTAAAATGTGTCACATCATTTTTTTTAATTTTTTTATCGTGTATTATAAACCATTTTAAATTTTAAAACAAATCACATTGTTAGATTTCCAAATTTTAACAAAATCGAATTCTGTTAGTACCATTTTCCACACCAGGGAGCGCACTCTATTCTTTAAAAACTTTATCAAAACGAAACTCTGTTAAACAACCTATCAGGTGATATATTACTCGAGGGGATAGCGGTCTTAAGCAAGAATTTAAGATATTTGATGAAATTACTATTCGAAAATAGTGATACCTAGATTTTTGACATTTTAGGTACATTTCACAAAAAAATATCTTATTGTATTCTCTACAGTTGTAAACTTATTGTATTCTGTACAGTTCAAGTTTTTGATAGAACAACTATGAAAAAAATTGATGCTAAACGCAAAAAAATCTTGAAAAGGCGTTAGAAATCGCATTGGAAATCGCACTAAAAATCATTAAAATCTAAAAATCTTAACAGACATAAAATTTAGGGCATTAGGCTAAAAGTTTGAAACTATTTTCTTTTTATCAACCTCAAAAAACTTCCGCAAAATGAGAAAAAAAACACTAAAAATCGCATTAAAAAATTCGTTGAAAATTCAAAAATCGCTGTTAAAATTCCGAATAAACTTTATTGAAAAGAGAACGAAATTTACTATATTGGGTTAAAAAATGAAACCGTATTTCTTTCTCTAATATGGAAAAATCGCCTCGAAACATAAAAAGAACGCTAAGAATCGCCTAAAAATTATTTAAAAAAGTAATCAAAAAATCAAAAATCGGGCTTCGAGGTGCAAAACTACATGTATAAAAGTACCTTTTCTCCAAATTTTGTAACTCTACGTACAGCAGTTTCTTCAGAAGAGCGCTGACACACACACAAACTTGTTTCTTTATTATTATATAGATTACTGTGAACATCCTAATTAATAACTTTAGTGCTGATTCATTGATTTTATGTTATTTGCTTTTCTTACATGCAATTCAAGAATAGATAAGATCGTGATGCACACAAAAAATTATAATTTAGTCAAAAAAGACAAAAAATCGATGCTAAACGCACAAAAAATAAAAAAATCGCTAAAAATCACATCGAAAATCGCATTGAAAATCGCATTAAAAAATCAATGAAATTGAAAATTCATAGCAGACAAAATTCAGTTCATTCGGCTGAAAGTTGAATCAATTTTCTTTTTATCATTGTCAAAAAATAGCCGCAAGATGCGTAAAAACACTAAAAATAGCATTGCAAAAATTCGCTAAAAATAAAAAATCGCCACACGAATTCCGAACAAACTTTATTGAAAAGAGAAAAAAAATTACTATATTGAGTGAAAAGAATGAAACCGTATTCTTTCACTAATAACTAAAAATAGCCTCGAAACATAAAAAGAACTCTAAAAATAAACCAAAAAAATTAAATTAAAAAATTCTAATCAAAAAATCAAAAATCGGGCTTCGAGGTGCAAAACTACATGTATAGAGGTACCTTTCCTCCAAATTTTGCAACTCTACATGTAGTGGTCTCTTCAGAACAGCACTGACACTCACACAAACTTGTCTCTTTATTATTATAGAAGATTATTATTAAAGAAGCACCAAAAAGCTGTGATATATTTATTTTATCAATCAATTTCTATTAATATGTAAAAGTTGCACTTATATTTTAATATCGCTAATTCATATCCCATGCGTTGGAGACTTTGAAAAATGTTATACCGTAAAACCTTTTAAGTCGGAATCACATAGGAGGCGTAAATGGAGTTTATTTTTTACTCGGGTATTATTATATTTATTTTGCATGGATCAATTCATTTTCCGTTTAAGACAAGATTCCGTCCGTCATAAGCAGATTTTTTTCACTGGTTTTATTGTATTTGATTTTTTGGCCTTTGAATATACTATTTAAAAAAGAAAATGAATTTTAAAGTTTCTTTTGTAATTTATTTCGTTTTATTTATTTATTTTTTATTTTATTTTATTTTATTTTATTTTGTAAAATAAAAGCAATTTAAAAATCTGTGTGTTTTTCGTAAAAATTTTCATTGAACCAAACTTTACTTATTTTATGGACGTATTAGGTCAGTCATAGACAATGATTTTAATGCGGATTGTTGGAGAATAATACCAAAATTTTGTCCAGTGCAGACCTAGTAAGAAGAAAGCAGCCCCCTCCGGTATGAAAAATACATTATGCCCGGCCAGGTGAGTTTTCAGAAAAAAGTAACGTCTCGGTCTTTGCCCGGCTTGGGCCCAGAATACAGATTTTTTAACAGACTCTCCAGGACGATAAAATTCCTGAAGTTGTAAGAGCTAAATTTATTAAAAAAAAAAAAAAGAAAAAGAAAAAAACTTAATCTGCATCTTAGAAAATGCATTGTTCTGACGGATATTTAAAAAGTACACTTCGTTTTTCTGCATAATGAGTTTTCCGCGCTATTTCTCGTCTTAAAATTATTAAAAGTTAAGAATTGTTAAAGGAAAAAAAGTGCACAATTGAACATGTCATTTTTGATTATTTTACATTAGTTTTGTTTCGACATTTTTTTAAAAATATTTACTTTTGAAAATATGATTTTTTTAAAAGTTACATTATTTTTTCAATATGTTTCTAGTAGTTTTAAAGTTATATAATTTTTTCAATAAATATTTTTAATAATTGTAAAATTAATATTGAAAAACAAAAACCCTGGTGCAAAACTAAAATCAGATTTTCATCTTTAATTAAATCCGATAAATAATGCTTCGAGTTAAAACGATTTTAAATTATTGCATTTAAACCAGTACTAATCATAAGAAATTTTTATAAATTTTATGAGAAATAATAGGATGGGATTTTTTTAGCGAATTATATGGCTAACCATCACAAAAAAGAAAAGAAATCAAAATTCTAACTCAAAAAATAGATTTTTTACATGTTTCCTAGAATTGTTAAAGTAACATTGTTTTTTGAATTGCGTGCATTTCAATTCGTATCTAATCCCTTAAAACTAGTTGAGCTTTTTAAACTGCTATAACTCTGCGAATTTTGAAGATATGAAAATGCAATTTTTTGTGTCATATTCAAAACTGATTAAGGAAATTTTTTCTAATTGGGATTTTTATCCCACGGGGGCCGTATACAGAATTTTTTCGTATTTTTTCAAAAAGAATCCCAATGGAGTTGCAACTTATCTCATGAAAAACTTCACCTTTTTTATGAATTTTTGCATTTGGAAGTATGGGTCTAGGGACAATATTTAAGGAGATAGCCTATTGTTTCGATATTTATGACTCACCCTGTATATTATTCTTACTTTCGTTTCCAAAATTCATTTTCAAATTTATAATATATTTAAAAACATTTATTTTCCTATTCAAAAATTTTAAAGATTAAAGGATCATTCCATTAGATCGTAGGCCAGCTTATAGAAATATATTTTTAGACATAAGTTCTAGTTTTAAAAGAAAAATACATGATGTGACAAATATGCTGCGTATAAAAAAATTCAAATGGTTTTCCTGGACTCAACCATATAAAAAGAATTTGCTTTTAAGACTTTTTTTTATACGACTGCAAAAAAACTTTCCTAATGGAAGTACTAAACATATTTCTTCTTTTAAAAGTCTGAAAATGGAAAAATGATACAAAAATGACAGCTATTTATGTAAATATTCTCTAAAAGATATTTTATTACTTTCCGAAAAAAGTTTAATGTTGTTTATTAAACGCAAAAACATTAAATCGCTGCTACTATGAAAAAAATAGTTTTTAATTTTCCATTCGTATCTTATGTTTACTTTATAGAAAAGTTTTCTTCTTTTTTGAAGAATTTCTAATGTTTTTTGTGTCTAATAATTATGTGTGTATAATATGCACTAGGCTTTTAAAGAGCTGAAAATGAGGAAAAGGGCTGGGGACATATATAATGTAGGGGAAAGTTGGAAAAAATCGGGAACCAGGCTTTATGGCTTTATTTGTGGAAGTATCTAGTCAAAACGGCTAGAAAAACTCCTAGGCGAGCATCATGCCAGCTCCCAGTAGCTAGAAGTCGTGTAAACGAACTCATTTCGCAGTTTCGATTTGTTAAAGATTTCACATGAAAAAGTTAAAAATTCGTTTCCTGCAACATTACGTTACCAATCCTAAATACCTAAGGATTTAGTTTAGGTATTATAACGTATGATAGCCTATTATTTACTTGTTTTGTTAACGTTTTGCATTGATGTCTACGAGTTATCTGAACAACGCAAGAGTAACATTTCATCAAAATGGCGCGGTCGGACAAAACCGGGATGCAGATGGTCGAACATAACCGTGATGTTTCCAATTTTGGAGATCTCATTTATTTACATAATTGAAATAGAATTAACTTGTTCATGCATTGTTTGACGATTTATAGATATTTAAAAAATATACAAAAAATGATATTTAAATTAGTTTGCTATATAGAAGAATGTTTTTAATCATTTGTATTCCAAATCGAGCTTCATGGAAGTGGAAAATAATCCTTTGGATGACTCTGTAAAACTGCTTAAACAAAAACAAGATCCTGATATAGATCTGCTTGTAGAAACCTATAAGCCTCATTCTGAGAAATAAAGTGAGTCTATGAGAAGACGTTAACGCCGACATAAAGGCTCCAGTTCCCGTACATCAAGACCTCGACGTCGGCTTGCAAATTCCTGAGCAACCTTTTACGTTTTCTCAAGTTCTGAGCAGACATATTAAAAGTCCTTTCGCAGTCTTACCACAAGATATAAAGCCTTTTCCAATAGAAACGGGCCCAAAGGTCATCCGGAAACCTGAAAGGCAAAGAGATAAAACAGCTATCTTTATTTCAACCCCCTACAAATTATAACTCGAACAAATATTAAAACAAAAAATGGAAAAACAAGGCAAGAAGAATTTAATCCTGAAGCGAAAACTTTCCATGATGACAGGAAGAAAAATGAGAAAAACTGATGTAAAGAAAGAAGAGTAAAAAGAAAAAAAAACTTTGACATCAAACGAGCAGGAACACAAATGAAGCATGCATCTTTTGCAACAACATATATGAACAATCTAAACCTAAGGAGAATAGGATAGAGTGCCTTCACTACGAAGGGTGGGCGCATGAAGCATGCAGAAATGCAAATGATCAAGATCGAACTTTCATTTTTGATTTTTGTGCCTAACAATTTCAACTCTTAAAGCATAATTTAACTCATTGTTATTTTATGTAGATTTGCTATAGATTTACATTCTATAATATGTCAATTTTCCTTTAATAAATAGTATTATTGCAAAGTTACAAAGTGCTTTTAATTATTTTTTCCAGTTCCCGGTTTTGTCCGTCCAAGTCGGACAAAACCGGGACATTGCACACTTCTAAAAAAAGTGTTATTATGATATCAATAGCAATTTTTCGCGACTGGATGAATACTTTTTATCTTTGCAAGGAATCAATGTATCGTTTTAATACAAATTTTGACTATTTTTTTCATGTAGTGCAGAATAATAAAGAGAAAAGTCCTTTAGGGTCCCGGTTTTATCCGACGTTCCCCTACCTAGCGGTTGGTTAAATAGTGAAAAGAGGATGTTTGTTCTTAAAAAGCCATTTTTTCTACTGTCTCTCTTTTCCTATAGTTGTTTTATATTTCGCAGTCAACTAATTTGATATATAAGGCGTAGTCTATTAATCTGATTTATAACGCGCAGCTTACTAATCGGATATGGTTCGTTTACACGTAAAGGCGATTTGTACGGTCACAAAAAAAGTCCCTACATTTAAAATACAAAATAATATTATGAAACATTTAAACAATTTAAAATTTGCATACATTTATTTTTCAGCAACAATTAGTTAAAAAACTTTTGTAGCTAATTTATAAATTAACTCTTTTTATCACCGTGCTGCAGATCTGCAACATATCCAAAAAATCAATGTTACTTCGACAGTAAACTTCAAAAGACAATTTTATTCATTGTTATTCTATTATACTGCTATTAACATAGTTATTTCATTAAAACCGCAATACATGGCGCAACTGTTTTATTTTTTTTTTTCGCACCAAAGCTTGCTTTATCGCTTGATCATCTACACTTTTGCTTAATTAAGCTTTTAAATAGAATATTACTATTCTAAAAAAAGGTAACTTATGCTGTCACCACCGTTGGAAATGAATTTTTTGTGACCTAGGGTATTTCTTAGATAATATTAAGGAAACTACAGCTTACAGAAATATAAAATTCGGTGATATTATAGAGAATTGCTCGATAAATATGTTGATGCACACAGTTTTAAAATCAAATAACTGTTTTTATAGATATTTAATGTTAAATTTTATCAAACTCGTTCCATTAAAAAAGTTTTATAGAAGCAAAAACTGTAGGATTTAAAAAATTTTATATTATTTTATACATTAGAAGTTAATGGGGGTAAGCAGGCAATTTTTTTTCTTTTACTTTGGCTCATTTTTTCAAGAGTTATTTCCATTTTAAAATTAAATCTTCAGCATTTTGAAAGACTTTTTTTAATTTTTTAGAAAAGGTTATTATTTTAAATTGTTGTCAAATAATCAAAGAATGATATTTCCTTCAAATTAAATATATACATAGATTTACACGCAATTGTCACAAGCAGAATACCACAATCAATTGAGAATTAAATAATTACAAGTTAAAAGCATTAACATTGAAAATTACGTCATTGTTGATTTATGGGGCACACAAACTTAGCAGAATTAGCTCGATATAAACAATTTATTTACAATGACACGAAGACAAAAATATATACATATTTAAATGCGACAAAGCACTGACATGTTTTTAATAGAACATAATAATGTCGCTCGCAGAGCTGAGTTATAGAGATGTCACAGTACTCGCATGCGCTGACAAAAAGGGAAGAGAAATGAACGTTGTATTCTAACAACTGCCCCTGTATAACGTGCATTTTCTTAACTAAACTCTACTCTCCTAATAATAAAATATTATGGATGCAAATTACAGAGAAAAATAATATTGCAAAAACTACGAATAATATATGAAAAAGTTAAAAAATACAAATAAACCTACATGGAAAAAGGTTACAAATTAATGCTGAATATTTTTAAACAGTCAGTCCAATCATTTCACAGCATTTCATATGCTTATAAGAGTTTAATGATTTAGTGGAATTGTCTGCTGGCCTATTTTCTGTATTTAGGTATTTAACCTTAATTTCACCACTGTCATATATCACACACAAAATAACAAAGGTAATCTGTCAGCGCACTAATTGTTGCACTGACAGATTATCACAAAATATTATAGTAGTGCAATCATTGTTTCAGGAGAGAGTTCATTTAAGAACCATCTGAGATGTAAAATCTCTTTAGCTGTTTTTGATAAAGCCATACACTCAGATTCGGTAGTAGATAACGCAACAATCCATTCTAGATTCCCAGGATATCGCACCACCGGCATATTTAAATACGTATTCGGTGTATGATTTCCTGTCATTCACATCTGATGTCCAATCGGCATCTACGAATACAATTAAGGACTCAGCATCATGCTTATAGATAAATCCTTGATCTTGACTATCTTTTAAGTATCCCAAAATTCTTTTTGAAGCTATCCAGTGAGGTTCTCCAGAATTGTTATTAAACTGACTCGGGAAATTCACAGCATGAGTTATAGCAGATCTATTAGCAACTTATAAATATACAAGATAGCTATTAGTTGACGATAGGGAATATTATTCATTTCAGACTTTTCTTCTTCGGTTTTGGAACACATAACTTTAATAAGCTTTACGTTATTAACAAAGGGTGTAGATATGGATTTGGATTCTTGCATATTAAATTTGCTCAGCATATCTTCAATATGCTTCTTTTGAGTGAATTTAATAAGATCCCCGTCTATGCCTAGACAATAGTGTAAATGGGCTACATCTTTCACTTTAAAGTATTTTGCTAATTCATTTGTGACATATTGATAATCTTCTATGCACTTAGTAAGCATTATAAGTTTATGAACATAAACAATGATAATAGTTTCAAAAGGAGACAAAAAAAATACAAACATTTATCCGCATTAAGTGATTCAAATTGCATTTGTTTCAACTTTACAACTAATTTTTTGAACCATTGACGACCTGATTCTTTTAAAGAATAAAGGGATTTTTTAATAAACTAACTTTGTGAGCATTAGACTCATTTTTGAAGCTTTCAGGTAGTTCCATGTATATTTCTTTAGTTGAATCATTATTTATATAAGCCATAATAATATGCAACTGGTATACTGTAAACCCATTTTGGATGCTGTATGAGATCGCAGTTCTGATTGAACTTAATGTAGATACAAAAGAAAATTTTTCGTCAAAATCTATGGCAAGTTTTTGTGTACAGACTTTGCCAAATGTGCCTTAAACTTCGCGATTGAAACATCTGATTTGTATTTTATTTTTTAAACCCACTTAGATCCAACAATTTTCTTACGTTTTGGCCAATCTATCATTTACCATGTATTTTCTTGCATTAATGAGCTGAATTCTAAATTTATCGCATCTATTCATTCATTTTTAAATGAACTATTTAAGATCTCGAAAAATTCAGGACAAGACTCAAAAGAATTATTTATTGCAGCTTGAGACTCTTCTTTTCTCGGAATATTTTTTAATATTCCTTTTTTAGGCTTTACCTTTAGTTTTCTGGGTCTACCGCGAGATCTGGATGTAAGGAAGGAGTGTCGACAATTTCATCAGATTGCGATTCAATTTCCCCGTCACTGTCGCTACTATTTCCTGGTTTGTTTTTCATGACCATAAATATTTTTGACTTTTGTGTAATTGTGTTTGAGCTCGTAATTTCATTATTTTGAGAAAAAGGAATATTTAATTTTATTCCATTCTTACAGGAAGAATCACTTTCAAATTCGTTAATAAATCGAACATCTTGGCTTATTACAATTTTTCTGGATGTTTTGTTCCACAGTCTATATGCTTTAGATTCATTAGAATAACTTACAAAAATATGTTCTCATCGAGGATCAAATTTTCCCTCGTTTTGTTTTACGTACGAATTATTCGTCATATAGTTCTTAAAAAGGCACAAAATGATGGTTAGCCGTTGCTCTAGAAGTTGAAGTCAAATTATATTTTAATTCTGGTACACACAGAAGTTAAGTGTAAGATTAGTAGTCCCACTTCCGGTAGGTATTGTAATAAGAATTATACTTATTCCAGTAATTTTAGCCGTTGTATCAACTGCAAGCTGTATTGTAGAATTCTCACGAGGATGAAATTCTATATATAAATTTCTATCCTTGCACATGTGAGTTGTACAACCGCTTTCTGGACACCATGCAGTAGGTTGATGAAATGCGCCGTTAAATTCCATACAAAACTGATTCTTCGTAGCTAGTAGTGATAATCGAAATTTGATTTTCCTTATTTAAGGACGCAAGCTTTTTTTCTTTCTACATTCTGAAGCTTTATGCCTAATTTTCGTTCAATAATAGCATTTGAAATTACGATAATATCTTTCCGTAGGAAAATTTTTATTTGGATTAGTTTTCCATTTTTCATTTTTCTTCTGTTCTTGATTGCTTCTTCTACTGTATATGTAATATTCGTTTTGTAAATCATGAGAAGTTTTTCCTTTTTTGGCTTCTTCTAGCATTATAATTTTCAAAGAATCGGGTTTAGGTAGCTCATCTCTCGTCTTTATAGCACATCTAAAATTTTTGAAGGTTTCAGGAACACTGTAGAATGGGAGAAGGAATAACAAGTCGTCCACAATTTCTATTTCAATTTGTTTTAATTTATCAAAAATCTCAAAAAAGATACTTAAGTATTCAGACATCGTTTCACTTATACTCATCTTTCGAAATAGAAGCTGTTTAAACAAAGTTGCTTTCTTTGCAGGTCCTCTCGATTGATAAACACCTTTCAATTTATTCTATACATAAATTGAAGTCGCACAATGGCTAATGTGACATAAATCACTAAAATTTATAGTAAGAATTATATCAGCACGAGCTTTTTGATCAGTCTGGAGCCATTTCTTTTCATGTCTTTTCTTTTCTATTTTCTTCACGTGCGATACCTTCGGCCGGTTACGTAATCCCAATAATTGTTTTTTACTATATATCATTTATTACCTCGGTATCGCATAATTTTCCCGATTTTCAGTGGTAAAAATGTAGAAATATATTGATGTTGGGAATTCGAAAAAACGGTCCTTAAATCGAGATTGTGGCTTTCGGGATAATCAGTTATTAAGGATTTACCTATATTTATTCTTGGTCTGCCATTTTTTATGAAATTTTCTGAATTTTAATAAATCTTGTTCTGCATTTTTGCAACGAAACAGATTTAATAATCAGTAAAATTATCAGTAATCATAATCAGTAATTAATAAAAATTTATTTTTAAAAATAAAAAATGCAATATGCATTAGAATTTTCTTTTTAAATGCATCAGATTAGGGTTTTATATGTTTAAAAGAAAGACTGGAGTTGAGTCTCAATATGATATGCAATTATATTTCATTTTTCCAAACTTCAATTTTAAGTACTATATAAAACACATTTCATTCTTTCATTTTTCCAAACTTCAATTTTAAGTACTATATAAACACATTTCATTCTTTCATTTTTCCAAAAATCTAAACGATATTCTCTTTTTATTCAAGACGAAAGAAATATGCTTAATCCCTCCAGGGAAACTACATTCCTTATCCGAACGTTGGTTAAAGAAATTGGATGCAACAAAACACAGAGATTTAGAGGATTTTTATCATATGTACTTCTGAATATCATTGATATCGGTATCCATTTATTGATTCAGGTTTTTGTTGATAATTGCTTTTAAAGATTTAATGCGATTTTTTACTAAGCTGAATGGGCTTTAAAATTTAATTAACGTTCAATATAATTAGGGATTGGGGATTATATAAAATTGAAATTTTCTTAAAAATCATACCGTTTAAAATGAAATATTAAAATATTAAATTTTCTGTTTATATTTCAGCTAACTGTCCGAGTTATTTACCAAACTAAATTAAGTACGTTCGTAATTATATAAATATGTAACACATATAGTCGTGAAATAGTTCGCGTTTCTGTCTTTCCGTTTGCCTGTCCACATGTAACAGCGGAAAAATTATCTAACTGAATGGCAGGAAATTTAATACATACAATATTCAATGTAGAATTTCGTCGAATTATTTAATTTTATGATGACCTAATCAAAATTTAAAAAGATATTCGTAAAAATTTTCTTCATTATATTAAATTCTATCATAAGTAATTAAGTGATATTCCATGGTAGATACTGATTCAAAATTGCCATGGTAGTTAATCTATTAAATCCCCTAGCATACGTAATTAAGTGACATCCAATGACAGAAAATTATTCCAAAGACTGCCGTGCTGGTTACAATTAACGGTGGTCCTGTTTAAGATGAAGTAACGTTTCTGTATTAATTATTTTGTGATACATAATGTAATAAATTTTGTATTTATGCATTTTTATATAAAATTACAACAGCTATTGTAGCAAGATATGAATATTTATAAAACTAGCTACAGTGCAAACGCACCTCATTTGCCATGTGTGACATACAATTTCCTTGTTGTTCTAATGCTAGAATCGAAACTCATATGTTATTATATTTAACGCATTAAAGAAACATACATATATTGTTCATCAAGAAAAATTCTTACTGAACCATATTACATGGAACTAATCAGAAAAGTTTTGCTGAGTCAAAATATTTTTTATAAATCGAGAATGAATGAATAATTTCCAACATAAATTCTTTTGACACAGTCTTTTTGTATCTTATTTTATTCTAAGTGTGCTAGTTCTACTTTAGAACACTTATATAACATAAATAAATGTATTTTTATGTAATATAATATTTTTACCATTTTATGACTCAGCTCGAAGTATATAAAACACCTGTCCTCTTTTCAGTGTTTCTCAGAAATTCCCTTTGATATTTTTGAAGTTGAATAATATATCAAAGAATATCTTTAATCCATATAGGAATACTAAATTCATCTAAAAAGATTTATTGTAGGAAATAGATAGGATGGAAAAAAAGTTTGTAAGATTATCTGCTTAGATATTACAGAACATTTTTAGTATGGTTATATAACAACTTCTTTCTTGTTTTTCTTATATTTATTTTGATGTAGTAAGTTAAAAAAACGAATACTTAAAACAGCACAAAATTTATCTATTTCCGAAACTTTATAATAACGTCAAGTATTTAATTTAAAGTTTAAAAAAAGACCTATCCTTATTTTTTTTTTTTTTTTTTTTTTTTTTTTTTTTTGTGGTTGTATGCTCGTATGCCACAAAATAATAAAAATTAAACATGATATATATTGTCATACACTTTTTGTGTATGTGTGTGTACTTTTATTTTTGAAACACGAGGGGCAAACAATAAGAAAATTTTTACTGAGTCAAAATAATTTTTTAAGATGCATAATGAATGAAAAAATATTGTTTTCCAACATAAGCTCTTTTCACGTAACAAAATTTCCTTTTAAAAAATTGCCGGATAAATCTTTTTGAATCAGTAATTTTACTTCTAAGTGTGCCAGTTTTTTTTCAGCACTTAAAATTGCATAAATAAATGTATTTTTGCATAATATTATGTTTTTATGAAACTGTAGCTCGAAGTATATAAAACATATGTCATATTTTCAATGTTTATCAGGAATTTCATTCGATACACTTGAAGTTGAAAAACAGTCGAAAGAATATGTTTAATCTTTCCAGGGATATTAAATTCTTCATCTAAAAAGATTTATTGTAGGAGATTGATAGGACAGAAAACAGATTTGAAGGATTATCTTCTTAAATATCGCAGAATGTTTTTGCGTATTGCTATACAACAATGTCTTTCTTGTTTTTATTTCATTTACTTTGATGGCGTAAGATGCAAAAATAAATACTTAAAACTGATTAAAATTTATCCGTTTTTGAAACTTTATAAAATCGTCTACCATTTAATTTGAAATTTAAAAAAAGACACATCCTTATTTTTTTTTTTTTTTTTTTTTTTTTTTTTTTTGTTGTCGTACACCACACAATAACAAAAATAAAAGGAGGTGTATATTGCCACACATGATTGGTTTGTTGTGTATCGCCATCTTTTAAATACGAGTGGTAAACAATCAGAAAAATCTTATTCTGTGAAAATAATGTTTTAGATGGACAATAAATTGAAAAAAAATATATTGTTTTTTCAACATAAATTCTTTTAACATAATAAAAATCCCTTTTAAAAAATCTTTTGATAAATAATTTTGAATCAGTAATTTTATTTCTAAGCATGCTAGTTCTGCTTTCAGGTACTTAAAATAGCATAAATAAAAGTATTTTTACATAAAATCATGTTTTTATCGTTTTATGAATCTACAACTCGAAGTACATAAAACATATGTCATCTTTTCAAAGTTTCTCATGAATTCCATTTGATATTCTTGAAGTTTAGTAACAGATGAAAGTATATCTCTAATCCTTCCAGGGATACTAAATTCTTCATCTAAAAAAGATTTATTGTAGGAAATACACTGCTCAAAACAATTAAAGGATATTTGAAGTTTTATATAAAATAAAGATATAAACGAAAATTTTTTTGCCGAAAATAGAAGAAGAGAATCACAAATGCAAATTTTTCTGGTTTTCAAACTGTGGAGTATGCAAATTTTGAGTTCGACGTCAAAAACGTCGCTTCAGCGGCAGCGAATGAAATTTGACTTTCAACTGGATAAAAGAGAATGAAGACAAGGATGATCGGCATTCAGTGATTGCTTTGTTTCGATGAGTACGATGTCTCAGCGAAGTCATTTGACAGATTCAGAAGCTTGGAGAATTGTTGGTAGGTTAGAAGGGGGCCAAACTCAAGCCGAAGTAGCGCAAGCCATTGGAGTGTCACAAAGTGTCATTTCCAGGATCTGGAACCGTTTTTTGGAGAGTGGATGTGCAGGCCGAACACCAGGGCAAGGTCGTAGACGGGCAACAACGCCCAATGAAGATCGGTATTTAGCGTTAACAGCTCGGAGGCACCGAAACATGAACGCTACTCTTCTCCAACAACACCATCGCTCGGCTACAGGCACCACGATTTCAACTCAGACTGTTCGAAACCGGCTCCATACTATAGGTCTCTATGCTCGCCGACCGATGGTATGTGTTAGATTAACATCAAGGCATCGTCGCGACCGCAGGGAGTGGGAAACCGAGCATGTCAACTGGAGGAGAAATGAATGGAGCAATATTCTGTTTTCTGACGAGTCCCGTTTTTCTGTGCATCCGGATAATAGGCGTATTTTCATCTGGAGGGACCGTGGCAGTAGGAATAATCCTGCGTTCGTGCACGAAAGTGTCAGATTTGGCGGTGAAGGAATGTTGGTGTATGGTGGCATCTCCATTGACGGGCGCACTGACCTCTACATCATTCGAGATGGAGCTCTGACTGGTCGCCGATATAGGGATGAGATCCTCAGACCTATTGTAGTCCCTTACGCTGCAGCAATCGAAGATATAACTTCATTTTAATGGACGATAACTGCAGGCCACATCGTGCAAACCTGGTGGGGGATTTCCTTTTCGAGGAAGGAATGGCCACGAATGGCCAGCGTGTTCTCCAGACATGAAACCAATCGAGCGCGTTTGGGACGCTCTAGGAAGACGAGTTTCTGGCTGCCAACAACCCCCACAAACTCTCCAAGAACTGGAAAGAGCTCTTCTGGAAGAGTGGGGCAGAATACCCCAACTCGTCATTAATAGCCTCATTGAGTCCATGCCTCAAAGGTGTTCAACGTTGCTGGCCGCCCGTGGAAACCATATCCCTTACTGAAAATGATTTTCTTTGAAGAAAACACCTTTTCTTATTATTTTTTTCTCATATGGACAAATTGTGTTTTTTTCCTTTTGTACACAAATGCGCAATAAAATGCATTTTTTTCTGCCAAACATGTGTAATTTATTCTCATATAACCTACTATGTCTGTCGACCATGTATCAATCAGCTAAAAAGTTTCCCAGATACAAAATCCACCTAAAACTGCAATATCCTTTAATTGTTTTGAGCAGTGTAGATAAGACAGAAAACATATTTGAAGTATTATCTTCTTAAATATTGCAGAACGTTTTTGGTATTGCTATATAATAATGTATTTTATTACGTTTACTTTGATGAAGTAAGATGCAAAAATGAATACTTACAACGGAACAAAAATGATCTATTTTTGCAACTTTATAGTATCGTATAGAATTTAATTTGAAATTTTCAAAAAGATACATCTTTATTTTTTGTTGTCGTACGCCACAAAATAATAAAAATAAAACGAGATGTATATTACCACATATGGTAAATTTGTTGAGTATCTGCATCTTTTAAATACGAGGAATAAACAATCAGAAAAATCTTAGTGAAAACATTTTTTTTAGATGGACAATAAATGAAAAAATATTGTTTTTTCAACATAAATTCTTTTAACATAAAAAAATTCCTTTTAAAAATCGTCGGATAAATAATTTTGAATCAGTAATTTTATTTTTAAGTGTGCTAGTTCTGCTTTCAGGTACTTAAAATAGCATAAAATAAAGTATTTTTGCATAATATTTTTCTATCGTTTTATGAATCTACAGCTTGAAGTATATAGAACATATGTCATATTTTCAATGTCTCTCAAGAATTCTATTTGATATTTGCGAAGTTGAATAACAGATGAAAGAATATGTTTAATCGTTCCAGGGATACTAAGTTCTTCATCTAAAAAGTTTTACTGTGGGAAGTAGGTAGGACGGAAGACAGATTTGAAGGATTATCTGCTTATACATCGGAGAACATTTTTGTATTGCTATATAAGAATATCTTTCTTATTTCTATTATATTTACTTTCAAGGAGTAAGTTACAAAAACGAATACTTAAAATCGAACAAAATTTAATCATTTTTGAGATTTAATAATACCGTCCATTTTTTTTTCATTTTTTAAACACAAGCGATAAACAATCAAAAAAATTTTACTCAGTCAAAATATTTTTTTAGATGGACAAGGAATGAAAAAATATTGTTTTTCCATCATAAATTTTTCTGACGTAACAAAATTTTCTTTTTAAAAAATCGCAGGATAAATCATTTTGAATCTTTTTTAATTTTATTTCTAAGTGTGCTAGTTCACTTTAACCCATTATCTACCGAATCATTAAATCAAGAAACGGCTTTATATCAATAATTGTCTTCTTTAATATCTAAAGATATACTGGAATTTTTAAACAATAATGATGTGAAATTTAAAAGTGTTTTTTCATTAAACTGATTAAATATATCGGTATTTACATATATATATACATATATATTGTAAAATATTTACACAAATAATCAGATTAATTAACCAAAAATACTCTTATGGAAATATTACAATTCTTATAAAAGCAATGTATTTAAATGTATAATGATCCTATCTGTAAATGGAAAGACTTTTACTGTCGAAACTATTTCATATAACTTTGTTTCAAAGAAAAAAAAGATATACCTATGAAAATGATTAAGAAAATCACCTCTTTTTTAAAATATTTAACTTCGGCTGTTTTTCTATTCTATCTAAATTATATCAAATAAAGTATATTGTGGGGTAAGAAAAAGAGCTTTTATTAATAAACTGATTAAAAAAGTTTCTTATTAAATTTTCCACAATGGTACATATAAATACCGTCGGTAGATAAAGGGTTAAATAGCATAAATAAATGTATTTTTACACAATATCATGTTTTTACCATTTCATGAATCTGTAGCTTGAAGTATATAAAAAACATCTGTCATCTTCTTAATGTTTCTCAGAAATTCCATTCGATATTCTTGAAGTTGAATAACAGATGAAAAAATATGTTTAATCCTTCAAGGGATACTAAATTCTTCATCTAAAATGGTTTGTTTTAGGTAATAGATAGGACGAAAAACAGATTTGAAGGATTAAGTTCTTAAAAAGCGCAGAGAACGCTTTTGGTATTGCTATATAACAATGTATTTCTTTTATTTATTACATTTACTTTGATGGAGTAAGATGCGAAATTGAATACTTAAAACTGTTTGATGAAAAAACAGATGAAAAAATATGTTTAATCCTTTCAGGGATACTATAAATTCTCCATCTAAAGAAGATTCGTTGAAGTAGTATTATTATATAAGAATTTCTTTCTTGTTTTCTCACACTTACTTTCACGGAGCAAGTCTTTATAATATCATCCATATTTTATATCTTACATACGAAATTTTTCTTCCATATTTTATATCATTCTTTGTAATATGATCCATATACTATACACACCATATAAAATGCATACATTTAGTGAAACTTAAGAACGCATATCATAATTAAAAATGCATTTCATCCATCCATCATTTCAAATAGATTATACTATTTGAAATATTTTACGTCTCCCTGTAAATACTATGCACTTCATATTAGGCGTGAAATATTAAGCTTCAGATTTCAGCATATCAATTTTATTGTATATGAAATCGTTTAGTATAATTAAAACATGTCGCAAAGAATCTCCCCTTCTTTATTATTGTGTAATAGAATTCTTTTGTGTGGCCCTGTAAATGAATAATAACTATTATCTTCACTGCATATTCCACAGAATGTATATTTTATTGCACTTCGTAAATGAATATAAATTTTAATATGTTTAGCAGGGTGTAAGGCCGTATACCTTTAAGGTGTATACCCTTATAAAGGTGTATATCTTTATAAGGGTGTATAGCTTTAAAATTCATTTGAAATAATTTTCCCCATAGGCCGAATGTAACATGAAAATTTTTACTACCCTTGTAAATAAAATAATCATGCTAGTAACTTCATTTTAAATTGGGCTCATGCTAGGGTAAATGTCAATAACATCTAATATTTCGTGCAATCCGAGTATATTTACGAGAATTAGAGCGCGGACAGTCGGACAGACGGACAGAAAAAACGAATGCATAAATACTTTTAAACTTTGTTGAAAAGAG
Source organism: Maratus speculifer (assembly GCA_964019185.1). Classification (NCBI taxonomy): domain Eukaryota; kingdom Metazoa; phylum Arthropoda; class Arachnida; order Araneae; family Salticidae; genus Maratus; species Maratus speculifer. The sequence continues at coordinate 268,996,204 of OZ025289.1, read as the reverse complement.
TTAAAAAAGAAATCATCTGCTTAAATCAAAATCAGATATTCTCAAGAATTTTTATAAGTTATGTTTTATTTTTATAATAAAGATTCTTTTACACTTATACAGACAAAGAGGTTTATTTTTTTGCTTTTTCATTGAATTTCTTTCTGACAAATAATTAATGTTACACAAAGAATTTTCTCTGTTGAATCATACTTCTTATTAATTCTAAAATTAAAAAATGTCTTTAAAAGTCTTTTAAATATGGTACTCTAATTAAATTTTAAATATCTGCTTACATTTTTATATGATTACAATACCAATATAATAAACAAATTTAATAGTAAGATATTTTAACATAAATTATTTACCATGAAAGTCCAATTAAATGTAAAATCGAATAAAAAAAGTAGAAAACATCAGCATTTTTTAAACCCAAATACAATCATTGTTACATTAACGATTTTCTTCTATAATCGGTTTCTTTATTCCTAAATGAGTAAAATTTTTCCAGCAATTGAAACCAATAAATAGCTTTGTCTCCATTTTTATCGAGTGACAAATTTATTTTAAGATTTCGTTCAGTATTAAAGATATTTAACTCGAGTTTTTAAGAAATATACAAAAAAATCCCAAAAAATTTTACCAAAAGGAACTTTAAGGAATCTGACTTCTTCTACAATATGAATATTTAAAATAGCTCGCAATTTTGTTCTTCACAGTTCTTGACAATCTCAAAACATCTCTCAGTTTCGAGAATGTTAATAGAAATTGTACCTTATACTTTTACGGCAGATCTTACTGGCCCATCGGAAAATTGAATAGTCAGGAGACAAAAGTCAAGTTTTAGCACTAAAGAGATATTTTCTATTCTCGATGAAGACGAATTACAAAACTACCGATATGAGGTTTGTAAAAAAACTCCGAAAACTGACTTAAGGTCTACGAGCAAAAAACCCCACAAAATTTGCTGAGTCAAACTTCTACCAGCAACATACCATATATTTTCGTAAACAATTTAGGCATTTTTTAGCTGCTAAGTTGCGATTTAGGCTTATACACATGTTTAAAAAATCCCTGTCGGCTTGGCCTATAGGCGGAGGTAGATTTCGAAGAGTTTCATTTCAACAACAAAAAATAAATTTGATTACAGATAAACCCAATTTATCAACTTTATTTGTCCTCTTTTGAAAAATTTTCAATTTCCTTTTTCTGTAAGGACTAGTTTTATCAGAATTATATTAAGCTAAATTCGGATCAAATGCCCGTTTTGACAACATATTTTAAAATAATTCTGACTTTAATAAAAAAAAAATCGACTAATACGGTACATTATATAGTTCCTAAATAACAAAAGACTGTCAATTGAATGTGTTTGAGAGCAAAATTGAATTTAAAAATGAGTTATAAAATAACCAATTTTGAATACAACCTCAATTCTTAATCATGATAGCTTCGGGAATTTTTGCACGAGTGCCCTCTTTGACAGCATTTTTAAAAATATATTCAGCCTTTAATCAAAAACTGAACAATGCAGGATATTACACAGCTCCTATATAAGAGAACCTGTCAATTGGATGCGTTTGAGAGCAAAACTGAATTTAAAAATGGGTCAGAAAAAATGCAATTTGTTATTTGAATACTTCCTCAAATTTCCTATCACAGTCACTTCGGGAAATTCTGTTCAAAATGACCTTTTTGGCAGCCTTTTTTGAAATATATTCTGTCTCTATCAAAAAATTTACCAATGCGTCATATTATATAGTTCCTAAATAAGAGGACTTGTAAACTGGATGCGTTTGAGAGTAAAAATGGATTTAAAAATGAGTCAGGAAAAAAGCAATTTGTTATCTGATTACTTCTTAGAATTTCCTACACTGCAAAAAATAACGGTGAAATTAACAGTGAAATATGCAGTTATTATATCAGAAAAAGAGGAAAACGCATTTAACAGTAAATTTTGCTGTTATTTTTCTTCAGCGCCATCTACTGACAAAATCTCAAAAATACGAATGCCAAAGAATTGCACCTTGTGCGCGCTACTTCTGATTTCCGAATGTGACTAGACGAGTGGTCTATGTTTGTGAGGGAGTGACCTTTAGTCATAAAGGCACTCTAGTGTCTCTGAGATCGTGACGTCAATAATTTAACATTTTGTAGGCGTAAAAGTGACATCTATCCTCTCTTTTACTTTAACTTTCTAGAGTGTGTGTGCTCTTTCGAATTCCGCAGTTAGCTCGCGGTTATTAGTATTATGTTAATGAGAAGTATCTCAGTTTGTCGCGTATAAAAGCTTGGGTGTGAGTTTGTGGTGTGTGTTTCTGGCCTCAGCCAGCAGCCAGCGTCTGTGTGTTTCTGGTAGTAGCCAGCAGCCTCTGTGTGTATTCCGCCATTAGACAACGAAGTTGATGATTGTTTAGTAAGGTGCTGACGATTAGAAAATAGCTACGGCCTCCAGTAAAGCGAAAAGGAGTTCAGATAGTGGATTAAAGATTCGGCCTTGGTAAGAAAGTTTAGTTTTGATTATTTGAGAAATAAAGAAATATCCACAGCCACGGGCTGTGAAATTAAGATTTGTTTAGTAGATCAGCCAGGAAATAGTGTCAGGTGTTAGACGGTGCCCCGACTGAGCTAGACCAAAGCCTGTGAGTATGATTTAGCTTTTCATAGTGTTCTCAGTGAGTGAAATTATAGACTGGCTCCACTTTCCTTTAGCCCTTATCATTTTAATAAACTGTGTTGTTTTAACCTAAATTAATGAGTATGTCTGCATATACCGTCACAAATGGCACCCACCGTGCGTGCACCGTCACATGTTTACTGAAAATCTATACTGAAGACACTAATTTAAGACTTTAGGTAAGTGTAATCTTTATTTTCTATTGCACTGTAATAAATTATATGATTTTGTCTTTTCTCTTTATGAAATCTTGTGAAATAATTGTTAATTAAATTGATTGTCATGAATTTCAGCAGAAAATGTTAGATCTATTTTGCGATATCTGTTTATCAAAGAAATTTTTACACGTAACGAGCGATTCCCACAGACAAATCGCAATTTATGCAAAATGCATTTAAATTAAACGTATTTTCTTTCTTTCTTTCTTTCTTTCTTTTTTTCCATAGTAAGCTAAGATCTAATGCAAGCCGTACACTAAAAACTTTTATTATCAACTTTACAAACTTTTAATTTTCGAATGTAACTGGCTCGCAAATTCTTAATTTTTAATTATCATAATTGAAATTCTTAATCTTTGAGACTTATTTAATTTTTGTTTTTTTCGTAGTAAGCTAATAATTGAAAGTTTTTTTTAAATTTATTATTTTATTAGATTTTGGGTAGTAATGTGTACGTTTACAAATTGGAACGAACCTTGTATTGCTTAAAGACATACATTTTGAGTATGAAAGTACGGCTTTAAAATTCCTTTAATTATAAATTTAATAAATCAAGTGTACAGTTTTAAAGGATTTTATTTATAATTAAAAAAATTTCCATGTGCAAAACAGTAGCATTTTTTAAAAATTAATAAAGCAAATATATTTTTAAGCCCATTATTGCTGTTTCTTATATTAATATGTTAAGTCTAGATTTGTATTCAATTTTATAATCTTTTCCAAAATATCTTGAAATTGATATTTCCATTCGTCCACCTACTCCCTCTCCCCTTACCCACTATCTACAAAAACTATTTGCAATATATATATATTTTTTAATGGCAATCAGTTGTGGCCACGAATTCAGTTATTAGTATAAAACTGTGAAAAAGACTAATATTGAAGATTGTTACATTTTAATGTTTTTTAAAGCCATGCAAATTTTATGTTCTTTGTAGATATTTCAGAGTGCCGAAGTGCCATGGAGCTTTTTTGCATTTATATCTCCTGTGTACTGTTTATTTACTTATAATTTATTTACTCTTTTGTATTAGATTTTTATTATTTCTTAAAATAAATTAATAAATAATCGCGAAAAAAAGCAAAATTTATCAATAAGGCTAAAAGAGAGCTTATTGGATTTCTCCCCCTTTTTGGACAATGTATGATTGTGTTAAAAATTCTAAGTATGAAAGTAACTTATTTTAAGGGTTGTATAAAAGCCTGGTAAAATTTAAACAAGTTGGAAATTGCACGTGAAGCGTAGCAAATGAGGTGCGTTCGTACGATAACGAAGTTTTAAAAATATCACTCTCATATATCAATCTCATAAAACTGTAAATAATTCCAATTAAAATGCGCACAATGTTCTCCCCATACCATTATTCTATGGAATACTTCTGTGTGGCCTTGTAAATCAATAACAAATATTCTTTGCACCACAGATTATGCAAAATGTATATTATAATATCTACTTTATAGATGCATATCAATTTTATTACGTTCGAATGAGTGTAACACCATTAAAATGCAGTTGAAACATTTTCCCCCATTAACCGTAATGTAACGGAATACTTTTGATTGTACCTGTAATTGAACTATGCATCCGATTTTGATAAAATTTGAAATAACTCTACAAAATTATGTAATAATTATGTATTTGAAATTTGAAACGATTAAAATGCATTTGAAACTTTTTCCCCATTGACCGTAATGTAACGAAAACCTTTTGATTGTCCCTGTAATTGATCTATGCATCCGATTTTCTTAAAATTTGAAATGACTCGACAAAATTATGTAATAATAATATATTTTATATTTCAAACGATTCGGTTTGGTAGTTTTTGCGTTGTTATATGCGGACGGACAGACAGACGGACGGACGGACGGACGGACGGACAGACAGACAGACAGACGGACAGACAGACGGATGGACAGACGGACGGACTGAATGACAACAATAGGTGCTACATATTTACATAATTACGAACGCACCTAAAAAGCAATGCTATGCTGGTGGCTTTTGTTAGTCTTAATCGGCTTTTTTTTAAACCAAAATTAACCTTTATTGGCCGAAGTTGATTTTCTACGAAGAATTTAAATTGTTACACTGACCTGTTTATGTGTTTTTTTTAAATTAATTTTAAAGATATTTAGTTGAGGTAGACTTCCATATGCCCTGGTTTCTTAATAATGAAGACGTTAATAGTGGAATAATTATGGATTGCAAATTTTTCAGCTAAACTTAACAAATCCATACAAATATATTTCTCTGGTTTATACTGATCTTAAGCCCCTCCTTTTTTTTGTTTTTTACTGTTTCATGTAATTAAAAAAAACAATAGTTGAAATTCAAAGTTTTATATTACTATTCAATCAAAAAATTACATTTTTACAGGAAAACAATAGTTGAAATCCAAAGTTTTATATTACTATTCAATCAAAAAGTTACATTTTTACAGGAAAACAAAAAATATTAAATAAGTAAAGTCAGCTCTTAGCTTTTTCATATAGGTTTTCAATGAAAAACAGTGAAACTTTACAGTGGCTTGCGAATGGGGGGAGGAAGGGGACGTTTGCTCTGTGCATGAAAATTTAGGAGATGCCAAATTTATACTACCATCATAACTTTTGGCCTGTCATAAGAAAAATTTGAGAGAGGGGGGGCACCAAATTCGGTCTTTGACCCGGTGCAATTTTCTCTTCGCATGTCCCTGAAATTTTATTCTGCTTCCTAATTCCTTTGACGAAAAATGTAAAAAAAAAATAATAATAATCCAGATTATAAAGCATGCAAGGGGAGGTTAAGAAAAAAATAATAAAAGTTTAACTGTTATTATTTTTAAGCACCAACCAAACATTGTGAAGCAGTTGATTACTGGAAGGCAGTCCATTACTGGCACATCTAGTCCATTACTGGCACATCTATACAGTAGACTCCCTCAAATCCGCAAACCAGAAATCCACAACTCTCTAAAACCCGCACATATTTTATGGATGTGTAAACAATGAAATTTTCAGTTACGATATTGGGACAAAATTTTATTTTTTTAGTTTTGTATCAATTCCACACATTTTTAAATTTGAAATTTTCTTAATTATACTCTATTTATGTTTTTTCATAAAGGAAGAATTTTTTTTTTTTTTTTTTTTTTTTTTTTTTTTTGGAAAAAATTCCAGATATTGCTGATATTGCTGGTAATCAAAATCTTACCAAATATAAATATGCATTAATCCAGGGGTGCCCAGAGAAGGGTTTGGTGACGCAAGATGCGTCATACAATTTAGTTTTGGGGGGGTTGAATTTGAGTTAGATTTGAGAAAAAGTAATTTTTTTTTTTGGGGGGGGGGAGATTTTTACGTCTTTAATATTTCAAAATTTAATTCCAGAAATGTTCCTGTGTTTTCTTTTTTTAAATTCTAGATAAGGGCAATAATAGCTCATTCTGCTATTCTCATTTCGCTATCTCTTGAAGGTGCAGTAGATTATAAGTAGAATATAATTTACAATTTGTATTATGTTTGGGGGGGGGGGGGGCGAATGTTAAGTTTACATTTGTAATTGCCGGTAGAAATTAGAAATCAGTTCTGCTTGAAAAGAATATCATCAGATTATCCGCACTGGCAGATAATTCGCACTTGAAATTTTCGAGGTTTTTTAACAGATAATCCACAGATTATACGCAGAAAAATAAGGTACTTCTTATGCTTTTGCATCAGTATGGTTTGCATCAGTATAGCTTAATTCCTTCTGAATGCAATTCACCAAAATGGTATACTGTTGGGAATATGTATATGCAATATGTGCTTTTAAAAGTCTTACTTTTTTATTTATTTTTATTTCCAGGTGCTTGTTGAACATAAATCCAAACAGGGGAAATAAACAGCGAAAGAACAGCCTAAAAGATGGCATAATGCCACGAGTATCATCATAGTTAAATAAATTATCGGATTACGAATGGTTGTAGATCATAACTTGTGGCTTGTATTTGTTGTTAAAATTAAACTTTTTTTAATTGCAATTTTCATGTTTTGTTTTTTCCTCTTTTAAATCTAAATTATCTTTCAGACTTATTTCTAATGAAACTTGTTCAATTGCAAGAAAAGAATTTTATATATAATTGTGCTTCCATGATCCCTGTTTAGGTACAATTACACTTTAATGTAGATATGGTAAATTTGCTTAAAATAGAAACAGAAATTTCTGACCTTTTCCAATCAGCAAACAAATGCTGATGGTCAAGGTAGAATTTAGTATCAATGCTTCGAAATTTTTTTTAGATTACTTGAAAGTTCATTTATCATAATTTATATTTCTGGTTTGAATTAACAATTAGTATATGTATGGGGAAACTTATATCTAACCATACAAAAGCAATTTAAAAAATGCATTCCTGATTGTAAATAATGCTAAGTTGAAACCACAATGAGATTTCATGATTCCATGAACTGGAATATTGTTCTGATATCCTCCATTACATTTTGAGTCCTGTAACAACCAATATTACATATTTTGAAGCACTAATGGAACTCAAATAGGAAGTGCTTTGGAAAGAATTAATAAATTTTCATTTTTTATCAGCAAAGACAATTTAAAAATGCGTTAAGAAAGGAAAAATTCTACTTTTCTTAAGATTTTATCAAGAAAATCAAGCTTTTCTAAAAAAAAATATTCAGTGATGGGCTTTTAACGAAACCGAAAAAAACGAAATGATGGGGTTTTAATGAAAATAGAGCTTATAATTAAATTCATAACTGTTTTACTATCAAGGTCTCACATTGTATAAAAGTATGTTTGTAGACACAGACGTACAATTTCTTTATCCTCCCTCCATCACACACATACACTGCTTAAAATTTCAGATTAGGTGGAGTTTAATTTAAAATTTTGATCTATCCATAAAAGATGCCACAAATTTCTTCAATATTTTTTATCTCCCCCCTCCTCTTTTGCCACAAAATGTCAAACTTCACCTTACTCTCCCTCCTCCTCCCTCTTGTTACATGTTATTCTATGTTACATAAACATATACTTTCCGTTCACAATCAAAGCACTACCTTATAGAATGTATTTCACGCTATACTTTTAATCTTTAACTATCTGTTTTAATGACATTTGTGAGCATAACAGTAAAAATTTGTATACTTATTTTATATGCAATAAGATTAAAGTTTATAACCAAAAACAGCTATGAAATATTAATATTAAAGAGCAATAGGAACGATTATTAATTTGCAGTTCAAAATATAATTTAATATATTTGGCTTTAAATCTTATCTTTACTTTATAAACACAAAATACTTTTAAAATAACTTGGAAATTTAATCTATTGGTCTTACATGCTTTTATTTTAACCAAAATGTGATGTTGCATTTCTTTTTACCCCCTTACCACCCCTTTGTCACAGTTTCTCAAACCCTCTTCCAGGCATGACATAATTTATTGACAGCCTCTGATACAATTTCGTTATTAAAACTCACAGGCAAAAGCTTCATAAATCCCTGGATTACTTGTATCTTTTGGATAAATTATGAATGATGGAATATATTTCCTCGATTTCAATGTGACATATATATTTTTTAATTTAACACTCTATTCTGTAAAAGATCTTTGTTATTCTTTCAAATTAATTTTATTTATATAAGACCAAAAATTATGTAACTATTTAATTTCAAAACATGCATATGAATACTTTACACTTTTGCATTTCAGAAATTTATTAATCTTCATATAGAAACTTAACAATGAACTTAAGTCTATATTTAAGTATTGTAGTTAAAGAAAAAAATGTACATGTTAGCAAAACTTGTAAAAATGTAATGTTGATGTACTTGACAGAAATACTGCTTCAGAGAGAGGTGTATTTGTACTACTTTTGTAGTAAACTATTTTAATCATTATCAAAATGTTCTATTTTTGAGTGTTTTACTCTATTGGTAAACTTGGTATTAAAAGCTTGTTAATGGATTTGAAAAGAATTCACCTGTTTTTTAGAAGATACACCTGGTTTAAAGATTTTTTTTTAATCTAAAAATAAATTTTAATAAGTATAATGGCCCATTAGTCCAAAAAGACACAAGACATTGTATAGTATTTCTTACAACTTCCTTTTACTTAGTGTTGTGAAAATGATTGTAGTGAAAAAAATAAAAACCTGAGAGCACTTTAAAGTTTGTATACTATTTTTAAAAAAGATTTTGTAAAAAAACCTAATGTCACATCCCAGTTAACTCATGCTTTAATAGGACTATAATCATAAGTAATTAAAATTTTGTATAGCATATTATTGTCACATGTTTGATATAACAATTGTATGGAGGTCTTTTTCTTTATTTCTGAAATTCTGATGTCAAATAATACAAAATTATAATTAAAAGTAATTACGTTTAAATATTCCATACACTTTTCAACCTATGTCAATAATTTACTAGATGAAAATTAAGGTATAATTTACAGCTACTGAAAAAATTACAAATGATCTATTTAAAAGCATGTACATTATGATGGAATTAAATTAACCAAAAAAAAAGGACAAATTTTAGTACATTAACTGCAAAAAATACTGAATAACTACAAACGAGCAGTTAAATCTGAAAAATAAATTTCAGTAAAATAATAACAAAAAATGCTGAAAATCTACAAAAGTACAGTAAAATCTGAAAAACAAATTTTAATAAATTAACAACAAAAAATGCTGAAAATCTACAAAAGTACAGTAAAATCTGAAAAACAAATTTTAGTAAATTAACAGCAAAAAATGCTGAAAATCTACAAAAGTACAGTAAAATCTGAAAAACAAATTTTAGTAAATTAACAGCAAAAAATGCTGAAAATCTACAAAAGTACAGTAAAATCTGAAAAACAAATTTTAGTAAATTAACAGCAAAAAATGCTGAAAATCTACAAGAGTGCTGTAAAATGTGAAAAACGAGTTTTAGTAAATTAACAGCAAAAAATGCTGAAATTATACAAGACTGCTGTAAAATTTAAAAAACGCAATTGCTGTAATTATACTGCAAAATTTACTGGCACCCATATTGCCAGCATTTTTTGCTGTTTAATTACTGTGATTTTTTTTACAGTGTATCACTGTCATTTCGGGAAATTCTGTTCAAAATACCCTTTTTGGCAGAGATTTTTGAAATGTATTCTGTCTTTATCAATAATCTGGCCAATGTTTCACATTATATAGTTCCTAAATAAGAGTATCTGCCATTTGGATGTGTTTAAAATAAAAAATGAATTTATAAAACGATTCAGAATGTAAGCAGTTTGAACTAGAGGTTTTTTCTTCAACTCCAATTTTCTTTTAATTTATTTTTGCTATAAGAATTGATCCTATGAAAAACTTGTCAGTATAAAAGTTGTAGATATTATTAAGAAGATGTAAAATAAATTTAATTGGATTTGATAGTTTAAGAATTGACAAAGTTATGGATTTTTTTCTTTTTCGAAAGCCCTTTTTATTTTTGTTTTTAATTTTTTTTACCGGTAAGAGTTAGACCAATCAAAAACTTGCAAATACAAAAGTTTTAGAAAATTTTGAGAATATTTATAAAAAAAATGGATGGATTTGATATCTTGAGAATTGACAAAGTAATGATTTTTTTTCTCCTAAAAACCCTATTTTTTTTCGCCCTTTGAGCCCATTTTTAACTTTATCAAAAATCTGTCATGCATAAATATTTGGCTCATTTTTTAGAAGTAATATAAACTTTAAACTGATTCGATATCTATTTTTATTAAGAAGTTATGGGCTTTTTTCTGTTTTCACAAAAACGCCCCCTACTTAGACCCCCTTGGTCCGATTTTGCCCATTAACGAACTTAGCCGAGATTTTATCCCCTTTCATTTTATGTAAAAGTTTGGTGGAGATTGGTGAAGAATTATAGAAGTTATCGTGTCCATAAAAAAGTGAGCTAGATAGATAGATAGATAGATAGATAGATAAACTGGTGCGAATGCAATAAGTAGTATTTCATAAGAAATCTACCTAAAAATTTCAAAAGCCGATATTCTAAAAATAAGAAACTAAGACGGAAAAATGTAAAAATCTTTAAAAGTACATTCAAATTTCTATAAATCCTTTAAAACTCTATACTTTTACAATGAAAAAGTTAAAAAATCTCATTCATTATCTAAATCATATCAGAATTTTTAAAAAATTCATTAAAATCGCTTTCTTTCATTGATACGTCAATATGAATATCGACTGTTGTCTAACTCGCTATCGTCATAACCACCAGCCGTTTTTTTTTTTTTTTCAAAAATGACAACAACTCCAGTTCTATCCATCGTATTATTGATGCAATACTTTATGAAAGATCAAACAATTATTCTTACTGTAATTCGATCCGAAAATAAGATACTTTGTTTTTATGAACGAACAAGTTATAACAGAATTAGATGGACCCAATTAAGCATATTTGTCAGCGCACTCTAATACGAGAGTTCACTGCGAAAATAACCACGATGGATTCAGATAAATTCAGTCATACTTTGCAAAAGTAAACAAAATGATAGAACACACTGCTGATTGACGCACTCATCAATTCACGTAATCCTAGACGACATTGATACATAGTTAGGTGCCATGTGACATCTTAATATGTTACAAGGAACCTTATTCTTTTATGAGATATCTAATGTTAAAATGATTTTTTTAACTAAATTTTGTTCCATACTGTTTCTTTATATAAGAATTATATAAAATTTAAAATTCAGAATAAATTGCTTTTAAATAAAAACATAAGTAAACGAGAAATTGGATTGTGCAACAAATTTAATTTTATATAATAAATCTTTCTATGTTTAAGTTTTGACAGTCCATAAATCTGCACATAATCCTTTGTATCTCAAAAAATACCAATTAAATAAATGTTTAATTATTAAGTTACGTAGGAAATCATTTTATTTTATTAAATTGTCGATTTCAATTTTCAAAAGATATTAAAATGTATTTATTTAAAAGAAAACGCAGAAACTTTTTAAAAATCACTTTTAAATACTTAATAAACTTTATATTTTTCACTAAGACTTTCGCATTTTTAAAAAATTAAAGAAGTACTTAGTAGTTTATTTTTGGAAGAAATAAACCATTGTTGTTTTCATAAAAATATATATAAATATATAATTTAAATTATTGCGTAAGGAGAACATTTATTTTAAAGTTTGCCAATTACTTTTATTTAATTTTTATTGTTTGTTTCTGAGATTATTTAACTAAGAAATAGAAAAGCTTTTAATATCTAATGTTAATAAAATTGATATAAATATGTGTTTTATTTATACTTTCTTTAAAGTATAAGGATTAATTGCTTTAGTAATGTCAGAGTAATTACTAAATAAAAATTTTAATTATTTTACTGTTTTCTTTGTCATAGTATCAACAGTCTCGTTTCATAAGTAAGCTGTTAGTTTAATCAAATCTAAAAAAATGAAATAATTATTAAAATGATATTTTAATTTTTGAATGAAAAGGAAAAATGAAAGTGAAATTCAGCATTTTAGTTATGCATGATTTTCGACTATTAGATATAGCAGCAAGACTTTAATTTCATAAATAAACTGTTAGATTAATCAAATAAAATAAATTGAAATAATTATTGAAATATTTAATTATTGAATAAAACATGAAGAACGAAAAGAAATAGCATTGTAGTTATGCATGATTTTTGATTAATTAAAGATGCATTTGTATTCTGTTAATTTTACAGGGGGCTCGGACAGCATCTAGCCATCTTGGCATGTACTCTCGGTGAGATATTGTCCTAACCCCTGTGTAAAGGTTAAAATTCCAAATTTAATCTTATCTTCTTACATCAATGGCCAAGTTAAAGTATTTAATATCTCAAGGGCTTAAATTTCAACTTAAAACTTAAGTTACGACTTAAATTTTTACAGATCACACAGAAAATGTACACTATGTGGCCAAATGCGACCGGCCACTTGCAATTTTAGACTTTTTTAAAAAAATATCTAGGAAAATGCGCGATAAATTATTCTGAAACTCTAATTGTGTTATCATAACAGTACAGATCATACATATCCGTGAAAAAAGAACTCCCTAGAGGACCTTCATCAAATTGAAAGTAATGAAAATCTTTTTAATAATCCTGTTAAAACTAATGTAGCAAAAGCGTTCAAACTGTTATGATTAAGTTACTAATTGTAATAAACTGTGTTCATTTTTAGGTGGAAAGCATGTATAATTTTCCGAAAATTTGACAAACAACATTGTACACAATATCCTGTAATCAGAATTTTAAAATAATAAACATTTTATGAAAAATGCGCAGGTTTACTAAATAATTTTTCATTGCAAATTCGTAAACGCTATCAAAAATTCATTTGCATATTGTGTTAGCTAAATGTATAAAGCAACTTTTGTAAAAATGTCAAAACCATAGCTCAAATATTCTGAAAATGATCCTCAGTAGAATAAGCACAAAATTCGTTATTCCCCAAATGAAGCAAAAAGATGAGGAGCTCTATTCATTTTTCCATTGATTAGTATAAATATAGAATCCACAATATCGCATGTACTATCGCATAGATACAACCTCCTTATTTTTTGCTTCATTTTGAGAACAACGGATCTTGAGTTTATTCTACCGACGATCACTTTCAGAATTTTCAAGCTATGTTTTTGAGACGCTCACAAAAGTTGCACAATATATAAATGACATTTTCATAGCGTTTACGCATGCGCAATGAAAGATTATTTAATAAACCTGCTCATTTTCCATACAATTTTTATTATTTTTTAATTCTGATTACAGAGTATTGTGTACAATATTGTTTGTCATATTTTCGGAAAAAAACATTATTTTATGTTAGGAACTCTGCTAATTATAAGCAGAAAAAAGGAAAAACTTGGAACTATTTTTATAAAAACCTTAATTTTTCTACGAGTATACATGCTAACCACATAAAAATGAACACAGTTTAGTACAATAAGTCACTTAACCATAACCTACAGATGGGGTACAAAATAATAGGAACACCTGTGAAAAGTGTAACGTATTTCACACCTGCAGTACGGCCGCGCCACCTGCAACAGAAGTCTGCCACCGAGTGAGCATGAAGAGGAAAGTATTAGTCTCTCAACAGCAGCCACCTGTGTTGCATGCGTCAATCGAACTGTATGTAATAAGTTGAAATGTCAGACCTGTCAGAGTTTCAAAGAGGAATGATTTTTGGAGCGCATTTATATGGAGCTTCGGTTACGGAAGCAGCAAACCTTTTAGGGTTTACAAGCAGTACGGTACAGCAGTTAGGACTGCGTACACGAAAAAGGGTAAAACGACGTCTTCAAAGCGCAACAGTTGCCGAAAGTCCAAGCTTGCTGATAAGCATAGACTAGTCTTGAAGCCCATAATAGCCCGAAAGCGCAAGCAATCGTCATCCGAGATAACATCCGAAATGAAGACATCTCCAGGATCCCATTTCAACAAAAACTGTCAAAAAGGAACTCCATTCTGCGAGAATTAATGGCAGAGTGCAATTCGAAAACTCTTGGTGACAGCAACTATTGCTTTCAAGCGACTACAATGGTGCAGAGATCCCAAATGATGGTCCCCACAGAAGTGGCAACATGAATTATTGTCAGATGAATCGTTATTCGCCCTATTTCAGACGACCGGACGCGTTTATGTCTGGAGAACACCCAGAGAAGCGTTTAAACCTGAATGCTTGATGCTGGATTTGAAGCATTCGGGTGGCTCCATTATGGTCTGAGGTGCGATATTTTGGCGCGGTCTTGGGCCACTTGTTATTCTGTATGGGAGGATCAAATCCAATCTCTATCAAACCAGTCTAGGGGATCATGTTCACCCTTTTGTCCAGACTTTATTCCGTGGAGAGCGACCGCTTTTTCAAGACGACAATGACCCTATTCACACTGCAATTTGTGTTCAACCTTGGTTCTAAGAGCTTGACGATGAAGTTGAACATCTTTCTGGCCCCCTCAGTCTCCGGATTTGGATATTATTAAACATATATTGGAAGATTTGGAGTCCAAATTTCGTTCTCAATTTCTTCCTCCATCCAGCCTTTCGGAATAAGAGACTATATTTATTTTTCAGTTTGTTGACGATCCATTATAGAGTTTTGGAAAAAACCTTTATGGAAGTCCATGACTTGTACTATTATCTTTACACACTTAGAGTTTCAGGTTAATTCATGTATTTTTACATATTTAACAAAATGTCTAAATTTGTAAGTGGCCGGTTCTTTTTGGCCATATAGCGTATTATGAAATGCCTTTTACTAAGCATGTCTGGAAATTTATCTAGAAGGAAATTGAGTGGCACAAATACAAAAAGTTTTGAAAGTGCATGTCCCTACAAAGTGAAATATAATTTATCAGACTTTAAAAATGTTAAATAATGAATAATAAAAGCGACATTATTTTAGCATAGTTTTTCATGATATGCTATTTACATAACATATTTAGTTCAATTACTCTTAATAGATGCTGAGATATAGATGTTATGCAAATCGTGGAAGACCATAAAACGACACTTATCATGTATGAGTGATATCTTTAAAATAATGCTCATCTACATAGTAAAAATTGTATGACATTTCATTTTACGAATAGCAATATATGCTTTGAATTCTGTATTATTAGACAAAAAGTATATACTTTACTGCACATTTCTTATAACTTCATAAAATAAAATGTGTTAAATATTTAAAACATCCGAAAAGTAAAATTAACATCTTAAAAGAACTATAGATATCATCGAATAAATGAGCAGAAAATTTGTAGAAAGATTTCAAACGATAGAAAGATTTTTGCCGAGTAGACCGGGATTTATGTCCCATATCCCCGGAAGCTCAATATGTGAAGTAATTGACATGATGCGCTTCCTTTAACTGCTATGAAAATAAAAAAATTCGGGGGAGGAGAGGCTAAGACTTAAGTTCTTGAGAAAATACTAAGAAAAGTTTTGTAGCGTAACGCGGGATTTATCAATGTTACGTTCGATATTGATTTTAAACGACATAGGAGTTTAAAACTACTCCGACATATAGAAGTACTCCGATAATCAACACTTTGCTGTATAAAAATAGAAATTCTCTCGATACATCTACAAACACTTTGATTGTTTTTTACCCATCCACGCCCGTTCCGGGAGATCGTTTCCCCATCACTAGGACCTTCGTTATCTCTTTCAAGGCATTAAATAGTTAACCCATCAAAAATGGAGAAACTATTTTAAAGACTTTAACAAAGACCTTTAACACGTTCGCTGCCGCTTACTTGAAGAGGTAATGATGATTAATGTTGTAGAGGTAATGATGATTAATGCCGCACTGTAGAAGTGGGTTTTTCCCTTAAGCCGATTTACTTTTTGTAACAAAGAATCAGTGAAAGATTTTCCCGCGCCAGCGCGTGACTGGCTATTGGTCATCACCCCACATCACGCGCTGGCACGTGAATGGCCCCTTAACGTCCACAGTGGGGCAAAAAACCTTCAAAACTGGCAAAAAATCGAAAAAATGAAATTTTATTTTGAACTACCGACATAAGTCACTTTAATAGAGCAGATGTCAGTACACATCTTCCTAGTATTAAAATTTGCGCAAAGTTATTTTGATCGTCACTAGAGAAAGAAGTTAAACTGCATATTGTGCTTTGATAATAAGTAAAAAAAAATCAATAATTTTGTTTCAACATTCGTTTGTTAATTTCGCTATAATAATTAAAAAATAATTTTTTTTGACTATGGAACCTTTAACTACAAGTACGTAACAATAATTCATTAACTTTCAATATGTTTTAATACGATTTTTATAGATATACAGACTCTTAGAATATATAGTGGTGAAATTTATAAAAAAAAATAACACTGTCTACAAACATTGTAGGTTTTAGTTATGAGTTAAGGCGAATTAAGTGTTAATTATAATTTTTTCTACTAAGTATGAGTTTTAAAAGGACAAATATGCCAGAAAATCTTGCTCCTTTTTGCCACTTTTTTAATTGTATGGTCATTTTTATAGCTAATCATCCTTAAATTTTTTTAGTGTACGGGTGTGCCAAACATGATTATAAATATTTTCTTTGTTAAATACGAATTTTAATCCATTGTTTATCACAAAACAATGTATTTAAATTAAACTGACTATCATGGAACGTTTTAACAAAAAACGTTTGAAAAGTAATGTGATTTTATGGTATAAGAGCTCCATAATCGGAGAAACTACGAACAAGTAGTTTAAATGAAAAGAAGATTAAATGTTTTAAAGTTTAATATAAATTCCGATGAGCAAAAGCCTGGCGAAACAAGGGAAATGCTTTAGAATTAACAAAGAGTGGCTTGGCAAATCGCTTTCATATCCTCGATTTGAAAAACAAACAGAAGTGTCAATGAAAAGCAAACGTGCCCATCTTCATATTCCGTCTGAATTTGTTCTGGATGATCAAAAATATCAAGAGTAAAACGGTTATACAATTCTAGTTCTACATATTCGTTAGTGTACGTGACATGTATGAGTTTAAGATCTGAAAAACAGGAAAACAAAAAGTGTGTGTTAGCACTAAAACAACAGAAACAGTTTTTCTTCTGCTGTCTTTATAGTAATACGTACATTTTGCCTGAGAAAGGTTGATCCAATCCTTCAAAACGAGTCGTTAATATTCATTATAAGGTTTGCTTGAGAATAATTAAAATTACTAATTATGTTTACATTTTTAATGCGATATTACGGATGATTTATAAATATCTAATTAGTATAAAACTATCTTAAAAATTCTTGTTTTTAACTCATTTTTCTATAAAAAAATATTGAAAAAGGTTTGTAAATTAATGTATAAAATTGAAATGAAAAAAACTTCTTTAAACACCATAAAATAAGTTAACTGCGCAAGGCCTTTCGAAAGAACTTAGTCTTTCTTCGTCAGGCGCAAAAAAGACGTGCGTCCACAATGAATGTAGCGGCACGACTGAAGGGGAATGCGGGAGGGAGAGGGAGCAAGCAGAAGGAACAGCCAATAGGAAAGAAGAAGGCAACAGCCAATCATGGAAGAGCATAAACAAAACTAGATAGACAAAGAAGGAGAGGAAAGGAAGAAGGGGGGAAAGGGAAATGGGAAAAAAGCGGGGTAAATTAAAAAATTAACTAAAAGGAGAGATTAAAATGAAATAAAATGTACGCAAAAAATATATAAATTAGTAAAAAAAAAAAATAAAAAAAAAGAAATAAAAAATAAAATAAAAAATAAAATAAAATAAAATAAAATAAAATAAAAAAAAAAAAAAAAATAATAAAAAAAAATAAAAAAAAAAAATAAATAAATAAATAAAATAAAATAAAATAAAATAAAATAAAATAAAAATACATAAAAATAAAAAACAGTTTACAATTATAAACACACATGAAAATACCTGAAAAATAGTATACATAATATATATAAAAAATGATAATAATAATTAAATAATAAACTTAATTATGAAGCAGTGCTGAAAAGATTCTTCCAGGCAACGGAGAGGGTTTTAGAATCAGATTTATCATTAACAATAATATCACGATTAATATAAATAGCTAAATTTTCTAGAAAGTCTAACTCAGAGGAACTATTGGCATTAAAAATAATTTTAGCAGTTTGAAAATTGAAACTATGGCCGGAATCCCAAGAGTGTTTAGCAACAGAAGATTTAGAAATTTCTTGATTAATGACATACCGAGAGTGTTCTTTTAGGCGTTTATCGAGATTTCTTTTAGTTTGACCAATATACGATAAATCACAGCCATTACAAGGAATATTATAAATACCCCATTTTTGGAGGTCAGGGACAGGACATTTCATGGAAGGAAATTTTAATTTATTGACTGGTTTAAAGATAACATTAAAATTGAAACGTCTTAAAACTTTAGCTAATTTAAAACATAAAGGAGGATAAAAAGGGAGGACGACCAAATTATCAGGTTTACTTTTATCAATATTAGAAAGAGTGGAATTGTTAGCGGATCTCTTGAATTTGCTCACAGCAGTATTAATGATAGAAGGATTGAATCCACGTTTTATAGCAACAGATTTTAAGTAATTGAGTTCATTCTTAAGAGATTCAAAATCGGAACAAATTTTGAGAGCACGATAAACATAAGTATAAAAAACACCGATCTTTTGATTGACAGGATGATTTGAGAGAGCATGAGGTGGATTAGAGACAGAAAAAGGTTTTCTATAAACACAAGTTTTGAAAGAAGAATCACATTTGGTAACTAAAACATCAAGGAAAGGGAGTTTATTACAATTCTCTAACTCAAAAGTAAACTGAATATGAGGATCAATAGAATTGACAGTTTGAAGAATTGTAGAAATATCAAATGGATTATCCAATAGGACGAAAGTATCATCAACATAACGAATCCAACATTTAAAATTGATCAGATTTAATAATTTATCTTCAAAGTAATGCATATAAATATCACAAAGAATGGGAGATAAAGGATTACCCATACTTAAGCCTTCTAGCTGTTTGAAAAATTTATTATCGAATTGAAAAGTAGTAAGAGTTAAGCAAATTTTAGTTAAATTATTTAAAAATTTTTAGTTAAAAATTTTGTAAATTAATTAATAAATTACTATTTAGCTTATGTAAAAGTTTAAAATTTTACTACTTTTCTCCTACAAAAGAATCCGTGATGTGCTTTTTTTGTTCAAAGTAAATTTTATTTTTTGCCAACTTTGGAGGCTTCCTGCCCCACTGTGCGTCGGCCCAAGATCACGCGCTTTCGCGTGAGCGGCAGCAAATGCGTTAAGATTAATTTTGCGTTATTAACGAAATGAAATTGACCTTCAGGAGCTGGTATTTTTCCGACCTTTTCACTGTTTTAAATAAGCAAAATTTCTGGTTGTTCAATCTCGTTTCGCTAACAGCACAAAATTTATCTGGATACTAACTATAGTCTTCTAAACAGTCTCTAGTAGCTTAAAAATTCTTATAGAAGATGTAGAGTGCAAAACAAAACGTGTATGAAATGTAATGATTGATAGGAATGAGGAAAAAAGTGATGTAAAGACTAAAAAGAAAAGAGAAAGAAGAAAGAAAGAAAACAAAAAGGCAGACCAAGGAATATTCTCAACAAACCTGAAAATGGAAAAAAAATCTAAAACCAAGCCTTCTCCTCATCAAAAGCATTTAAAAAATCTTGAAAAAAATTCTAAATCACCGTTACCTAGTAAAACAACATCCAAAATCAAAATAGAATCACAAATTGAAGTAAATTATCAGAGTAAGCGCATAAAAGCTGTGTGTATGCACAGATAATTTATAACTGCTAATTTTTTTTTTCAGTAATAGCCGATGTGTAAAGAAAAGTTTCTCAAGCCGCTACTTATGTTTATTTTTATGCTAGTTTCTATAAAAAACTTTCATTTTGTAACATCTTTTATTTCACTCACCTTAATAAAAAAAAATTATGCCCACACGTAATATCTTTAAATATTATTAAAATATCGAGATTAAATTTAAATAAAAAATAATACTTTTTATTTAATACTTGTGAAGTTAACCGATATTCTGATTACCATCTGAATGAAACAAAGATGATATGAAAGGGAAATTCACAGGTTTTCAAGACAGTTGTTGATATCTAAACGACATCACTTTAATATGACTGACATCATATAAAGGAATATTTATTTTAAATAGCAACTGTTAAAGTTTATCTTTCTATAAACATATAAAATGAACTGTCAACTGCAGAACCCAAGTAAAACGTGTTCTTCCCATTTTATTATGTTATTTTATTGTTAGCATAAAGATTAAACTAGCAAGAAAATAAGAAAATTTTAAATATCACTGGTTTATTCGATTTTCTCTAAAGTTAATTTGGAGATCTTATGAAATTTGAATTTACAATGCTTCCTTAGAAACCAGAAACGTGATAAGTATTTTAAGTGAGTATATAATGTGTAACTGTAAAATAGTATAAAGACTATAATTGAATCGTTATAATTTTATATAGAAATGTACAATTCGCTTGCAGATTAATAATTAACAAAAACTATGTAGATTTGAAAAAAACATACAATCGAATATTGTTGATCTGAAACAATTGTTAACCCACATTTTATAGCATGCAAAACAAATTATTATTTTAACATAAAACTATGATGAAACAGATTAACAAATAAACTAGTCATTGGGGGCCATCGTAATACTTACCCATCATGGATTTAAATAATATAAACTATGAAAATAAAACATGTGTAAACTATTCATAAAATGCATCGACATTCCAAAACAAAATTCAATCGTATGTTTAAATATTTTTAACGCATAGTAATGCTGTATTAATGAATTGCTCATAAATCAATTTTTACAAATAATATAAAACGACAAATTACTCAGCTAGTACCGAATTCTGTAAAAGCAGCATCCTTAAAATCTCCAAACTCCAAAAATAATAATCATATTAACTAACAGTTTACTGCGTCGGATTAAGCGTCTTACGTTCAATTAAAACATATCTTTGAATTGAAATTTGAATGAAATACAATGTCATGAAAAATCGATGAGTGTGAATAATAGAATTACAAATATCTCGGCGATTAATTACTCGACTGACTTTGTTCTTTATGCAAAATTACTGACATTTAAAAGGCTTCTTTCCACTATTGCAAGCCAAGTATACACCAAATTTCAAGTCTCTATCTCAATTTGTACTTAAGATAAAGCGTTTACAGACAGACAAACACACATTCGGACGGCAATTTTTTTTAAAAGTATGTTTTTTGGAATCTCCAGTGTTTGAAACTTGTAAATCCGTCCAAAAATTTTTTGGGCGGATTTTTGGACCTATGCTACTTATGATGAGTAAGTAAAATTAAAAATTGAAAAAGTTGCAAAAACATTATTGTTTGTATTTTTACAAATTGTCTTACGCATATCAAAATGGTGCAATTCTATCCAATAGAAACCATAGGTCACGGAACTTCATTGATGTAGCTGTCTTTGAGCCGCATCTTGTGCACATTGCAATTCAACAATTAATATAAATCAGTCTATCGTCATGAGTGATAGCAAAATAGTTGGTAGAAATGTCGCGGTCTATCTCTATATTGTGTAGTGAATATATCCATCCTTTATATATCCATACTGATATAGTAAATATAAATTTGGAAAAAAAAAAGTTTAGAAAAAGTTAAACTTACCTGGAAAACTAGACAAAATATAATAATAATTAAAAACTATCATGCATTTTCAATTTAGTATGAAATAGTGACTTAAATGTAAAAATATCGTTATTAGACACCCTAAAATATTACTTGTTTGATAACTAATAAACGGCTCAAATATGTCGTTAATTGTTTATAGAAAATATTCAGGAATTGTGAAAATGTGTGAAATATTGTGTGTTGTGGAATTGTTTGGCATATGCATATTTAATAATAAAATTAGCAAATACATACAAAATATGGAATATTTAAGTAAGAAATAGAAGTTCGCCCAATGTTTACATTATCACCAGCTATACAAAATCACATACTAAAAATTATTTCCTTATTACAATGGGTTACATTATGCTCATATGTGTTTATTCTATGAGTAAATATGGACCTTCCGCATAAAGTTACAATTTTATAAGCGATTGAGAACGCATCTAAATCGTTTATTGATAAATCTTCAGAACTTGTAATAAAGTTACCGTTACATGTAAAGTGTCATTTCATACTGATTTGGTGACACTTTGTACTTTTATAAATGATTATTTCGATGTATGCCATAATTTTAAAGATGAGCGAATTTTCAAAATTCCTTCTTTAGGGGCGCAACCGTCATTTTCATATGATTACATTCAGAAGATTTACCACAGAGAAATATTTGTGCCAAAATTCTTGTTTTATCAATTTAAAAGTGATTTAAGGATGGAAGGAAATTTTTATGTATCTTGTACATTAAAATAATTATTTTTAAAAACTTAAACAGAAACTCTAAAATATACTTCAAAACACTCTACTTTAAATATTTGAAAATTTTAATACACCAAAAGAAATTTCATGACAGGAAATTTTACATATAAATAAATTTAAGGAAATTCTAAACCTAGATAAGCAATGTTGTATCTGGATTTCACATTTCTAAAGATTGTATTTTATAAAAATCACAGCCAGATGGACGGTAAAATATTTTTAAACAACCTTTTTGCACCAACATTGAAAACAAATGTAATTCAACAAAAAAATGATCTTATCAAATAATGATAAATATTTTATACGCAAGTAGTAATCTGGTCGCATTACTAGCATATGTTCTTAAAGGACCGCTTCACTGAAATTATCTGATCGCGAAATCCCATGTCCATCCATGTAAAAACACGATGACTCATTACTTAATATAATTATTAAAATGTGTTTTTCACCACCAGAAAGTATACGTGAGATGCTGATAAAGTAAGCTTTTATAAATTGTCTACGTAAGTTTTAAATATCTTCAAAAGGAAAATAAAAATTCATGTAAAAATTTCAAAGTTCACAGGTGCTTTTTAAATATCCAAAATAAAATAAAATAAAGTTTAATTTTTTAAAGCGCACATCACTGGCATCTGACATCTACTTTACAATGATGAAAACCGTATCAGGCAATGACTCACTGTAAATTTAAGGATTTTAGAGCTCGGACTTGCGCGAAAGTCGGTGAGCCCTCGGCCAGGGAAAACTTTGCTTCTCTGAGTATATAAGTCGCTCCAATATTTTTGTACCTCGATCTACTCATACATCCTGACTAGTATGATAAATTTAGAGAATTCGTTTAGGAATAACCACCAGTTAATAGACAGAGATCACGAGAAAAGTTTTTTATTATCATAAATAAATTAAAGAAGTATAGTAATAATTTCAGGATCAACTAATATCAACGTGGAATGCATGGAATTGAGAGAGAAAATATGCAGTCAGAGAGTTATTTAGTAGAAAATCGCCCTACGGGGGAGATTCTGTAGAAGAATATCTATCATCTCCTTTGATTTTTTAAATGCCTATCAAATTTTAACAAATATATTGCATATTTTCCGACTTTTAGTTTTTCGTAACTCGCCTTTTCCCCTTTGAAGTAAGCCTTAAATGTAACTATAATTGGAACCATTCTTTATGAAAATAACTTGAGAAAAGAAAGAAAGAAATATCAGAAGAGAAAAAAATTTCGTGGGGATTTTGTTTTTGATTGGAAAACACGATCTTTCTTTTCAACTTTACGACAGTGTCAAAACTGATTGAATGGTATTTTTTGCTTTCTAAATTTTTTAACAAACAAGTAAAACTAAAACCCTGTTTCTATAAACAGGCAACTACATTGTTGTAGCAAAGTTTTCTAAAAAAAATTGAAAAAGGTTGTTATTTTAGACATTATGTAAAATTACAAGTCACATTCCATGAAATATGTAACAGGCCACTAAAATAATATTAAAATTTTATTTCAGGGGAAAATATGAAATACGAATTGTATTTCTGTCATAAAAGAATGGAAATCTCAAAACGATTTGAAATCAGTCAATATTTCTATGCCAAAGAAATCTTTCTTTAGACTTGCACGAAAGTTATCTAGATTTATATAGATGTTTACCGAACTTTGAATAGCGAACGTAAACATTTTGAGCTTTCTCTGCCCACTTTCAAACACAGGAGAGTTGTTTAATATATTTTCTTTTCGAAATGGGCGTTAGTTATTTTATAAAACCTATTCCAAAATATTGATTTCAGAATATTCTGCTTTTTCACTGGTTGACAAGGTGGTGGTAAACATGTAAAATTGTAAGAAAACGTGAATTCTGTTTTTAAAAAAGGGTTTTTTTAGAACACTTTACAAATAAGACAAGTCGACTAACATTCACAACACATAAAAAGAATTTATATATTTTTAAAAAGACCAGGTCAAATAAATAAATGCCAGCAAACAAGCAAATAAATAAATAATTTTAAATCATTCCATCGTAAATTGTAGGATTTCACCTGATGTTCTTAGATAGGAAAATGATTTAAAAAGATTTCAAAGATAACTGTTCATTGAAATAAAACAAAGAAATTAACTTGAATTAGGTAATTTGTGCAAAAGAAAATGGAAAACTTTTTCAAATCGTGAATAGAGTACTAATGTAAAGTAAATTTGTCCCATGATTTATCTACAATGAATATATAAAATTAAATTATTAAAAAAATGCAGCGCGATCTAGAATAATACGTTTGCTAATTATTTCTTTATTTAATTTTTTTAATTACTGTACTTGTTGCTCTGTTGGTAAAAACTAAGTAGAACACCCAATAACTAATTTTAAAAAGGAAAAATTTGTCTGTGCATAACGCTGGCGTCATTCTGTGAATAGCTATACTTTACGGTGAAATTTCGCTTTTTCAATATTTTTACTGCAGTTTTTAAACTTCCATAAGTATAGCACATTTTTTATTTTTACATCGTAATATAAGAAAAAAAGTTACTTTCAACTGAAGTTTGCGTGGAAATTTTGTCACAATTAATTCTTTTTTATGGCTTTTTAAATATTTTAAAGTATACCTTTTTTTAAATTTATGTATAGCATACAGGAAATATTAAAATGATTAATAATTACTCATTCATGCTTTAAAGAATTAGAATCCAGCTTTTGTCTCCATAACATAATACTTATTAACAAAAAACGTACATACCCACAACAAAATATTTATTTATTTGCTTAATAAGTAAATAAGTACATAAAATAAAATAAATGAGGTTAAGAAAGAAATAATTCAAAATAAGGGTTACAAAAGAAATAAAAAAAGGAAAAGCTAATAAAATACTTTGGTAAAATATTTTTCGGTTCTCCCTTGTAATTTTTTCCTTACTGATTTTTTATCTTGAGATGTTTTTATAAAACCATTGTAACAACTCATCAAAAGGCTAAGAAATAACGCCGAAGGAAAAAAATGTTTTCGTCTTTCTGCATCACCTTATTCTAAACGTGAAGAAATCGTCTCTCGACCAATTGTCATTTGTAAATGTTAGACCGTAGTTTTTATTAATATTATTATACAGCCAAGGAGACCGAACAAAAACGTTTTTAAATTCCTTCACAAAACTAGAGAATTAATACCCTATATTTAGGCTGCATAGATTAAAAAAAAACAATATTCATATAAACTGTAAAATATACACATAATTATTTAAAAAACGTTAAAAATGCATAAAAATATTATTTATTTAATATATTCCTCAGGTCTTTCGAAAGTACACGCATCTATTTTTAAAGGGAAAAAAATATAACTAACCAGAATAGAAAATGTAACTAACACAAAACAAATCAAAAACAAAAATACTATACAGGGTGTTTCGAAACTCATGGTACAAACTTTAAGGGATGATAGTACACATCTAGACAAACAATATTAAGTAGGAAACTAGAGGCCTCAAACATCTTCCGAAGGAGATAAGCGCCATTAAAGTTTAGGGTCCAAAATTTCAAATGATTATAAAAATCGGAAAAATTGATCGATTCGTTTGCGGTTTAAATTAAAACTATTCTTTATGTCAGTATTTTCTTAAAAATAAATTATAAAGATAAATTTTAAAAAATGTTGATACAGGACGCTTTACACTTTGGAGTAACAAACAACTATTTTTAACTTAATCACTCACAACTATTCAGATTTTGAGCTCTAAATTTAAGCCTAAGCTTCCGAAAACATTCAATGAGATGCAAAAAATAGCGGTAAAAAATTGTTGTTCATTACTCCAAAGTCTAAAGCCCCCCAGGGGGATACCTTCTTTAGGTATTCACGGGCTTCACAACCCCGGGGCACCCGAGTGATCTTTCTCTTTTCCATTTCCTCTTACTCCTCTTGTCTTCCTTTCATCTTTGTTTCACTCTCGTTGTGGTTTCTTTTCGGAGGTGAGGGCAATTCTGTATGAGCCGATATCATCCTGTGTATCGACTCGTGGAGAATTGTAAACCACCCACGTGTTGGCCGTGCGTGGCGACCCGTGTCCCTGGAAAGGGGGATCCTGGTAGTTGAGGGAAACCAACACACTGCTTTGGCCTCTGCTTCAGGTAGACGGGAGGTGCATATTGGTCCCGTATGCATCAATCGGCTGGTCAGCTGACTTTTGTCACTGGCTGTAGGGATCAAGCGAGCGAGCAACTACTAGTCATCTCGTTAAGGGTGGAGACTGACATAGGGTTGTCTTGTGACCGTATGGGCCCTGGTTAGCACTGGTGCATGAATGTGCATCCCCTTGTTGGGCTCGGTAGTGGGTGGTGCGACCGGGGTCTGAATTTTATTATTTTTAACATGGATGGAAAAACTTCATTTCCTTCTATGTCTCTCCCCAGTGGAGAGCAACAAACTGTACAGACTCCTTCCTTCACACGCTTTTTTATCGTTAAACGTACTGATAGCCACTCTGATGGTTCCTTTGGTAAAACGTCACCATTTCTCATAGCTAAAACTTTCCAGTCTGCCTTAGGGAATGGTCATACTCTAAAAAAATTAAAATCTGGAGATTTACTAGTTGAGGTTTCTACTACTAAACAATCACAGCTTCTTTCTAATAGCTCTACAGTAGGTCCTTTTTCTGTTTCTGTTCAGGTGCATAAAACTCTAAATACAAGCCGTGGTGTTATTTCTGAACCAGACCTTTTATTCTCTACGAAAGATGAACTCTTAGAAAACCTAAAAGACCAAAATATTATAGATGCACGTCGTATCACGATCCGTCGGAATGGCCAAGTCTTTCCTACAAAGCATGTCATTCTCACTTTCAATAGCCCTACTTTACCTACAAGAATTAAAGCTGCTTACCTGAATTGTCCTGTCAGACCATACATTCCTAATCCTCTCCGTTGTTTTAAATGTCAGCGATACGGCCACACCAAAACTAACTGTCGTGGTTCGCTTACCTGTGCACGCTGTGCAGAAGTTGACCATGACAGCAATTCGTGTGAAAAATCAGAACGCTGCATAAATTGCAAAAGTAATCATACAGCTTTCTCTCGCTCTTGCCCAAACTGGATCCGTGAAAAAGAAATTCTAACTGTAAAAATAATGCAAAATCTTTCCTACCCAGAAGCTCGTAAAATCGTAGAATCCAGAACCCCATCTGTCGGCGTGTCTTATTCAAGCCTATTGAAACAGCAGTCTAAATCTGTAAGACATATTAGCACCCAGACTGACGTGTCTATGTCATCAAAAAAGTCAGCCAAAACACAATCAACAAACACCCCAATCAAAGATTCCCGTGACATCTGTTTACCTTCGTCAGCTACTTCTCCAAAAAATGCCCCAAGTTCATCTGCTCTAAACATGAAAAAACCCAACTCTAGTCAGATAGTGAAAACTTCCATTCAAAAAGAAAAGACCAAGACTGGGACCAAAACTGTTACAAACTCAAAAACACCACAGAAATCAAATATACTTAAAAAACAAATAGATACCAAAAAATCCCCATCTCCAGCATCTCCCAAGTGGCAGACTGTTATTAAAAGAAAGAAAAGCTCATCGCTAAGCCCATGCATTACGAATTTTAAAGATCCCAGGAAACTCCAGCATTATGTCCAAGAGGCTATGGAATTCAAAGCTTATGGAAGTGGCTCGGATTCCGAGGAAAACACTGTGTTTGAGGAATATGTGCCTGGTTGAACATGATTTGTTTTTTATTGTCTATTGGTTTTATGTTTTAGATTCTCTGTTGTATTTGGCTTTTGTGTTTCTTGTTATGTTGTTGTAATTACTTTAGAATTTTAACTATTTTTGGAACTTTAACTTTTTACATTTTTAAATGTCTTTGACTGGTATTAATTGTTTTTAATTTCATATGTCACCGCATTTCCATTTTCTATTAATTCATATCTATGAGAGGTTTTTAATGTGGTATTCATTTTTTAAGCTTTGACTTTATTTTACGCCTACCTGGTTCTTGGCGCAGCATGTCCCACAGGGGACCTTGCGCCATAAAACTCAATTCAACCAACCAACCAACCAAAGTCTAAAGCTCCCTCTATCGACATTTTTAAAAAATTATCTTTATAATTTATTTTCAAGAAAATACTGACATAAAGAATAGTTTTAGGGAAAACCGCAAACGAATCGACCAATTTTTCCGATTTTTATAATCAACTGAAATTTTGGATCCTAAAGTTTAATGGCCCCCATCTCCTTCGGAAGATGTTTGGGACCCCTAGTTTCCTGCTTAATATTGTTTGTCTAGATGTGTACTATCACCCCTTAAAGTTTGTACCGTGAGTTTAGAAACACCCTGTATATGTGCAAGCAACGTTCAGTCTACTGCTCTAATGAGGGGTGAAATGATCAATACTGAATATGACGAGTTTATCAAAACACCTAGGATATTATAACAAATAGCGGAAATATTATAAAAAAGGGCATCATACCAATATAGGACCAAGGATATCCAATGTGTTTCGGTGAAACTATCGATATTCATTATTGATCTTTTCACCCTTCTTTAGAGTAATGGACTGAACTTTGCTTGCGCATGCATATTACTTTTGCTTTGTTTTGTTTTATATTATTTATATTTTCTATTCTGGTCAACTATCATTTTTCCCCTTTGAAAATGGATGTGTGTGCTTGCGAAAGATCTCATGGATATATTAAATAAATAATGACTTTATGATTTGAAACGCCTTTTAAATAATTGTTTGCATTTTGTAAAGTTTATATATAAACTTTTTTGTTATTAATATATTAATAACAAGGTGTAAATTCCTTCTAGACACTGGCATTTAAATACAGTGATTTGACTCAATTACCAGTTTTCAATTGTTTTTCAAAGACGATTATTAAAATTTCTCACAAGGTCACTAAAAGCGGAATGATTGAAAGAAAAAATATCATTTTGTTACCTTTTATTTTTATTCATAAATGGGACATACTTCTTGATAAATTCGTCTAAATGACGTCATATTTGTACAACTTCATCAGACTGGTTATATTTTCATGTTACTAGTTATAAAAAGTTTTATCTTAAAAAAAGGAGAATTTTTTTTTCTAATGTAGTGTTGAAAATGGACTTATTTATTGATTAAATTTTACCCTTCATTGTTATAAAGTTTATTGCTTGAAATTCCCTATTTAATCAAATTAAAACTATATTTTTTCTTTTAAATGCATAATATAAGCATGTTTACATTTAAAGAAAAAAACGCAAGATCTCGTGCAATTTAAATTCAATACATCAGATAGCTATGCCACCTAGTATATTTTAATGATCAAATTGTATAGGAGAAAAGCGAATGTAACCATTCAGTTGAAACTATGTCTTCTTACAATTTATGTTTCAACATATGGAAAAAGACTTTATATTGAAGTTGTATTAAAGTATAAAATTTTCATTACAAACACCCAATTTTAGCAGCTTATTTGGGTTTTTTTCGATAAGAGAGAATCATTAGGATACCAAACAACAAGTCAATCGGACTAATAGTTTAGGAATTATGAAGGCTAAAAATTTGAGATTCCTAATGTTAAAAATTCTTTTTAAAATGATATAAAAGTATAGTTTAAAAAACTCAAGAACTACTTCGTGCAATTAAGTAATTTTTGATTGTGGTAGTTTATTTTAGAATTACGGCAATGATTTTGAGCAATTTACCTTTATCAGTGATGGGGGGGGGGGGGGGTTAACCCCCTGATCGCCGAGCAAAAGAGCAAAAATGTAATATTGTTTTATTCTTAATTTATTTTAAATTATAATAAAAGAGGGATTTTCTAAAATGGTATAATTTTTTTGCTACGTATGTGCTTATAATCCTTGAAAGTATTAATCATAAATTAATTTCTTAAAACCGGATTATATTTGTAGAATTATATTAGTTTAAATAAAGCTTCAATTGCAATGAAAGCTGCAGTCTAGTGAACGGATATATCCGGTCGAGGCTGTGGAAAGGTTTTAAGTAATACTTTAATGGGGTTTTAACTGGTCACTAAATTGCTTTCAATTCTCACAATATATTTATTATAAAAAAATTACTCATTATATAAATGCACATCTTTGGACATATGCCTGCAATTTTCTAAAAACAATGCTGCGCACAGTGCCATACGATTTAACAAAAATGATGGTGGACCATTCTTTTTTTTTTTTCATGTTTATAATTTCTATACATTCATGTTTTAACAACGCTAATTAACAAGGCTATTCTTGTACTTGAGATAGAATTTTAAACTTTTTTGTACATACTATCGTTTAATATACAGGGTGAGTCATAAATATCGAAACAATAAGCTATCATTAAATATTGCCCCTAGACTCATACTTCCAATTGCAAAAATTCATTAAAAATAGTCCTTCCGGCAGTGCCGGGAGGAAGAGGGAGCTTTTATATACTTATATATTTATTTATTCAAAAATACTAAGCTCAATTTAGCAGAACCTGATTATGAGCTTGGTCGAAATCTTAATTCAGGTGCACATGCACACTCATATTGAAATCGATTAATATATATATATATATGTGATAACTTAGCCATTTTTTAAGATACAAACGAAACAAAAAATGCTCTGGAATCTTTGTATCAAGGTCAAATGCATAAAAGAAAAATCTTTTTCAATTTCTCACTTTCTTGTACCTAATTTTAAATTTTAATATTTATAAAAAATTTTAAATGGCCGCCATTTTGAAATAAGATGGCGGATGGAATTGAGTATCGAACTCGATTCAGGCCTCAGTATATATTATGTACACACCAAGTTACATCCAAATCGATTCATAAATACGCGTGTTATCACGGAACAAAAATCAGATCGTTTTAAAATGTCAGGCATAAGAAAAATTTAAAGTGCTATAACTCAATCATTTTTTAAGATATAGACAAAATAAGAAGTGTCCTGGAATCGTTGTTTTATGTTCTAACACGTAAAAGAAAATATTTTTCAACTTTTAATTTTTTCACATTTAATTTTTAATTTTAAATTTTTAAAAAATTTTAAAATGGCCGCCATTTTGAAACAAAATGGCGAATGATGCTGGTCAATGAACTCGGTTGAGACATTTGTATGTACTATGTACATACCAAGTTTCATTGAAGTCCGTTCATAAATATGTGTGTTATCACGTGACAAAAATCAGATCGTTTCAAAATGTCAGCCATAAGAAAAATTCAAAGTGCTATCATTTTTTAAGATATAGAAAAAATAAAAAAAGTGTTCTGGAATCGTTGTTTTAAGTTCTAACACGCAAAAGAAAAATATTTTTCAACTTTTAATTTTTTCGCATTTAATTTTAAATTTAAAATTTTTTTTAAAATTTAAAATGGCCGCCATTTTGAAACAAAATGGCGGATGATGCTGGCCAACGAACTCGGTCAAGATATTTGTATGTACTATGTACATACCAAGTTTCATTCAAATCGGTTCATAAATACGTTAGTTATCGCATGACAAAAATCAGATATATATATATATATATGGTTATACAGGGTGTCCCCTCTCAACGGTGGCCAATGGCTAATTTCTAAACCGTTGGTCATAGACATATAGTTCCAATTGCAAAAATGCTTGAAAAAATGCAAAGAATTGTTTTTTAAGCGAATTTGGTCAAAAAAATATTTTACTAGAAAATTACGAAAATTAAATTTTTATACGGTCCCCCGGTCCTATAAGTGATATTTAGTAAAATTTTTTCAACACTCTAGCAAGTAATACAGAAAAGGTCCCATTCATGTAACATTAAAATTGACCGAGTTATGAAACTTTAAATTTCATGACTTAAACCACTTTTCTATAGCTGAAAACGGATGAGTTCGACGGAGCTTTAAGGGAACGTACACTAAGTGCTTAAAGTATTATAAAGGGAGTTGATTTCCAACGCTGTTCAAAGGCTATTTCCTAAACTATTTGTCACAGACATACAGTTCCAATTACAAAATGTTTTAAATGAGCGATTTAACTGAAGGCGCTGTCACCGTATAAGTTTTACGGTAGTGTTAATTATAATTAATTACCTTCTAGATTGGTTATTAAAATAACTGAAGACATGAATTTAAAAATTCTCTTTATCGAAAAAATCAAATTTTGGGAAATAGCAAAAAAACTGTAAATGCATCTATTGGTTTTCATTATAAATTTTGAGATTGCAATGTTACAATAGTGGAGGTTTGTATAGACTGATAGAGAAATCAAAAAGCTATAAGTCGAGTTTTGAAATTCATATCCTCAATTGTAATTTTACGTGTTTTTTATTTTGTAAGCAAATGAAGTTGATTCTTTTCGTGATTTTATTTAAAAAGGTATGTTATTTTGATAAGCTTTTATTTTATTCATAGTTTTCGTATGTAAATTTTCCTAGTTCAAAACTTATATTCAAATTTTAACTCACTTCCAAATATCTGATTGAGGTTCAATTCCCATACTTATTTAAACCAGATGACAATGTAATATTAATACGATTTTAGGTGCGTTCCATTTATTTATTTTATAGGACTACATCAAATTCTATTAGGTTGAGTAATCTAATAGAGCTTCAAATATGTATCATTTTGTAACGATTTGTGACTGTTGCTTTTCGTAGTTTAATTTAACAAAATTTCTGTTATTTTTTTACTTATATTTTTAGCACAAATTGCATATTTTACTTTAACATGTAAATGTCAACAAAAATTCCGAAACAACATTGTAAAAAAATTTTTACTTTCAATGTTTAAAGAAAACTTTTCTATCTGATGTTTATTTTTATTTCCAGTAAATTTGTGACTGACCCCTATTTCGCAGCAAAAAATATGCTTCAACTTAGAACAGCTATAACTCAGTCAATTTTGATCGCAGAGGAATGGGACTTTTTTTGTCTTACTTGTTAGAGTAGTGGTAAAAATTTTCTAAATATCACTTATAGGACCGGGGGACCGTATAAAAATTTAATTTTCGTAATTTTTTAGTAAAACATATTTTTGACCTAAATCGCTTAAAAAATAATTCTTTACCTTTTTTAAAGCATTTTTGCAATTGGAACTATATGTCTATGACCAACGGTTTAGAAATTAGCCATTGGCCACCGTTGAGAGGGGACACCCTGTATATGTGGTTATATATATATATGTCAACATTTGAACGGAGGGTGGTT
Organism: Maratus speculifer; assembly: GCA_964019185.1. Classification (NCBI taxonomy): domain Eukaryota; kingdom Metazoa; phylum Arthropoda; class Arachnida; order Araneae; family Salticidae; genus Maratus; species Maratus speculifer. The sequence goes on along the minus strand of OZ025289.1, from coordinate 268,962,285 downwards.
TTGGGGTCTGGGGTCATGATCGGTGAAAATATACCAAAATTTTCCGGAAGTGCTTTCCTCCGGACGGCTGCATTATGTAGCTTTTTACTTTTTGTAATGAAATAAGCTACCTAAAATGGTGAAATTATTGATAAGATAAGTTGCAACTACACGGGGACAACTATTTTGAAAAAATACGAAAATTAAGTTTTTATTCAGCCCCCGTAGAGCGAAGTTCCCAATTAGGAATTTATTCCTTATGCTTTTTTAAATTAAACAAAAAAAAAATCATCTCCATATCTAAAAAAAAAACCTCACAGAGATATTAAAATCCAAAATTTTCCAAAATTCATGACTTACACCATTTAACCATGCCTGTGAATGAAGAGTTTTTGACAGATTTTAAACGAATGCGAGGGATCGTGCACGAACTGGCCATTATTAAATGTCGATTTAAGACAGTGTCGATTTGGACATAAAATAGCAGCGTATTGATTTAAACTTATTTTTAAAATATATTGGTAGTCTGCACTGAAGGTCATCATGGATTGAAATATCTAGGTCCGGTCCCAAACCGACCCACAGGGAACAAAGTTCAGCCCGGCCTGGAAAAATGTTTAAATCATAACCCGGAACGGCCTTGAAAAAAGTTTAAACCATAGCCCGGATGAGCCATGAAATTCTACAGAGTTTCTTACTTTGGTGCGGTTAAAAATAGTTTCGTAATGAGGAATTCTGACCAAAAATACTTATTATAGTTTTTCGTTTTTATATTTATATTTATACTTTTTATTATTAAAGAAGTGCCAAAGGCTGGGGTATATTTATTTTAGCAATGAATATTTTTATGTAAATGTTTCACTTATATTTTAATATTGTTAATCCATATCCCATGCTTTGGGGACTTATACTTACTTTGGGGAATGTTATGCAGTAAAATCTTGTAAGACGGAATCACATAGGATAGAAAAAGTACGTTATAGACAAATGCCCTTCCTAGGAGATGTAAATGGAGTTTATTTTGCCTCAGGTATTATTATATTTATTTTGCATGGATCAACACATTTTTAGTTTAAGATCAAAATTTTTAGGAAAAACTCATGGATTTTAAAATTGCTTTATTTTTCAAAAAACCCTTCATTTTTTAAAAGAAAAGTATTGTAAAGGCTAAAAAATTAAATACAATAAACCAGCGAAACCCATCATAGGCAGGTTTTTTTCGCTGGTTTATTGTATTTAATTTTTTAGCCTTTACAATACTTTTCTTTTAAAAAATGAAGGGTTTTTTTTTTTTTTTTTTTTTTTTTTTGAAAAATAAAGCAATTTTAAAATCCATGAGTTTTTCCTAAAAATTTTGATTGAACGAAATTTTACTTATTTTATGTATATATTATGTCAGTCAGACACAGTGATTTTAATAGGAATTGTTAGAGTTCGAGATTGAAAATTTCGTCCAGTGCAGACCTAGGAAGAAGGAAGCAGTTCCCTCAGGTATGAAAAATACGTTAGGTTCGGCCAGACGAGTTTTTAGAAAAAAGTGACGTCTCGGTCTTGGTCCCAAAATAATTTTTTACCAGCCTTTCCAGGACGATAAAATGCCTGATGTTGTGAGAGCTAAATTTATAAAAAAGACTTAATCTGCATCATAGAAAAAGCATTGTTCTGACGGACATTTAAACAGTACACTTCGTTTTCCCTTACTTTTTCTTTTCTATAAATTAATTAAAGTTAAGAATTGTTAAAGAAAAAAAGTGCAAAATTGAATCATGTCATTTTTGATTATTTTCCATTAGTTTTGTTTTGGCAAATTTGAAAAATATTTACTTTTGAAAATGTGATTTTTTTTTTTAAATTTTAAAATTTCTTGTAATAAATTTTTTTATAATTATTTTTTCAATAAATATTTTTAATAATTTTAAAATTAATATTTAAAAACAAAAACCTTGGAACAAAACTAAAATCAGATTTTCATATTTAATTAAATGGAAAGAAATTGAAATCTGATAAATAATGTTTCGAGTCATAACGATTTTAAATTATCACATTTAAACCAGTACTAATCATATGAAATTTTTATAAATTTTATGAGAAATTTTAGGATGTGATTTTCTTAGCAAATTATATAGCTAACCATCACAAAAAAGAAAAAAAAATCAAAATTCTAACTCAAAAGATAGATTTTTTTACATGTTTCCTAGAATTGTTAAAGTAACATTGCTTTTCGAATTGCGCGCATTTCAATTTGTGTCTGATCCCTTAAAAGCAGATGAAATATTTAAACGGCTATAACTCTTCGAGATTTGAAGATATGGAGATACAATTTGTTGTGTTTTGTTCAGGACTGGATAAGGAAAGTTTTTCTAATTGGGATTTTTATCCGACCGGGGCCGTATACAAATTTAATTTTTGTATTTTTTTTTTCAAATAGACCCTCCCCCCCCATGGAGTTACAACTTACCTTATGAAAAATTTCATCTTTTTATGAATTTTTGCAATCGGAAGTATGAGTCTAGGGGCAATATTTGAGGAGATAGTCTATTGTTTCGATATTTATGACTCACCCTGCATGTGTGATAAATTTGCGCATGAAATAAATCTTCAGTTTTTTCTTATTTTGAAAGTAATAATAGTATACGAAGATGTGTTAAATTTTACCTATATAAGTTTATATATCAATACAAAAATTATAACAAATGTAATATCAGACGTTTCTAAAAATCCTTATGCAGTCTTGTGCAATAACACTTGAAAACCTTAAGAAAATGGCTAAAATATTAATTTTGAAAAGTTAAGAGGAATTAAAAACTCAAGTTATTATTTTTTGCTTAATTGTTTTGCCTATTTTCTAATCAGAAATGATCAATTAATGTCACAGTAGCACAAAAATATATATGAGGCTTTGCATATATAACGTTGTCAACTTTATGTAAATTTTGGAATTCCTCCGCTCCTTCCGAAATCATATCCCCCTCCCTTAATGATATCGTTATCAATACAGGGTGAGTCATAAATATCGAAACAATAGGCTATCTTCTTAAATATTGCCCCCAGACGCATACTTCCAATTGGAAAGTTTCATAAAAAAGGTGAATTTTTTTATAAGATAAGTTGCAACCAATGGGGAGTCTATTTTAAAAATTACGAAAATTACATTTTTATGCGGCCCCTAGAAGAAAAAAACTTCCAATTAGAAAATTTTTCCTAATCCATTCCTGAATTGAACAAAAAAAATCCATCTCGATATCTTCAAAACTCAGAGAGTTATGGCAATTTTAATAAATCGTGAGATTTAAAGGGATCGGACACAAATTGAAATGCCTGTAATTCAAGAAACAATGTTGCTGTAATGTGTCAAGAAAACATTTATTTTATTTATTTATAGAGTAAGAATTTTGAATGTTTTGTGATGGTTAACCATATAATTTTAAGCATTGTAACATCAGCCTTCTTAATAAATTTTTTTTTTAATTTAGAGTAAATTAATATTGTTATAAATGAAAATATTATTTGTCGCGTTGAATTTTCTTCTTTCGATTACATGAAAATGTCTAAACTGTTTGATTCAGCATTTTAAATAATATTTATTATTTTTTAAAATAAAAGTATTTAAAATAGCTTTATAAAAGAGATGCAATTTTTTGTATACAAATCATATTTTTAAAAGTAAATTTTCTGAGGCGAAAACTTCTTTCGGCACGTTGAGTATTTTTTTTTTTTTTTGGGGGGGGGGGTAGGATGTTAAAAAACTATTGTACTCGCTGGACCGTTGCCATAACCGACGGTTATTGACTTATGTCAGTTTAAAAATGAGAACCACTGAAATAAAAACATTTGATGCAGAAAAGTGCATTTAGTTTTAAACAAATATGGACTCCTAATGTTTAAATGCTTTTTAAAAGTTTCTAGATGATTAATTTCGCCCTGTATAGTTTCGATTTCAGATTTTCTTTAAGTTTTGCCATTCTCACCTTCTTCAATTACTGTTTAAATGCGTCAGTTGATTTAAACTTCATTTTTTTTAATCACGTCAATTTCAATTTTTTTCATTGTTTTGGCTCTGCCAACTTCATATTTTTCTTGTTAAAATTGCTATTGCACGATGCGTAAAAGGTGCCCTTAATTACGGAAGACACTAAGCGTATAATTCTGGAGATTCAGCTATTGCGGAAAACGCACAAAAGCCTATACAGTAGGGCCACTTGTTAAGCGATTCACACTAAAATCTAATCAGTACAAATTTATATCAAGGACTAAGTAAACATAATTTTTTATTACATTCCGTGGATTAGTTCTTGAGATAGAACGCTCATAAAATTTATGTCATATACAGAGATACAGGAGCAGTGACTCACAGACAGACGTTTTGTAAAAACATGTTTTTCAGTATCTCTGAGCCCTAAAATGTGATAATACGTCGAAAACCGGAATTCAAAATTTTCATGAATCGGATACTTTCTTCTTGTAAAGATAGAAGAAAGTAAAAAATAGGTTTAAAACCATCATAAATTTTGAAGCTGAATAGTAAAAAATATTTCGGTGTAATTTATTAAAATATATTTCTAATGATTCCATTAATAGAAGCATCATTATCGCTATTACTATTTTTACTTAACTTATTGCCTGCGGCAATAACTTTTTAAGACACTTTTAATGAGAGTTTAATTAATATCACTTAATTTAATTACACTTTTAATAAGTGTTCAATAAGACGGTCCGGCCAATGGGTCGTGCCAGTTACGAGGCTGGCGCCAAGCTCTAGATATTTCAGACATCTAGCATATTTCAAAGAAGTTTAAAACAAAAACCTATATGCTTTCATTTTATATATAAAAGTTAAAATATTGTCTTTGATCGACATTTAATAATGCGTAAATTCGTGGTCGATCCCTAAATTGCATTTCAAATGAACTGATATCGCTGCGCTCAGGTGTATACTTAAATGGCGTAAGTCACGAATTTTGGAAAATTTTGGATTTTAATATCTTTTGAAATTTGTAGATATCAAGATTTTTTTTTTTTTTTTTTTTTTTTGTTCAATTCAGGAATGGATAAGGAAAATTTTTCTAATTGGAAGTTTTATCCTCTGGAGGCCGTATAAAAATTTAATTTTCGTAATTTTTAAAATAGACCCCCCCCCCATGGAGTTGCAATTTATCTTATAAAAATATTCACCTTTTTTTATGAAACTTTGCAATTGGAAGTATGGATCAAGGGGCAATATTTAAGGAGAAAGCCTATTGTTTCGATATTTATGACTCACCCTGTATGTAATTTTTTTAAAATTAAATAACACTTAACAGATATGGTTACTATATTAAAGTAGTTTATAATAGCTTTTTGTTACACAATGCATTCAGCAGTAATAATGTCTTTTTTGCACTTGTCGCGCACGGATGATGGAGTTGGCAGAGAGAAATTCCTTTATGGAAAAAAGTGGAATTCATTCTTTCTATTTTATGTATTAGTAAACACAAGCTTAATTTCAAATATTAAATACTATAATAGCTGAATTTCAAATACTTCACATGTGGTTTTTCAAACAGGGATATATATGCATACACATATGAGGAAAAATAAGAATGGCAAGCGTTGGGCTATTCCACATTTAAGAATTAAATAATTTTATAATAATTTAGCGATTTTAATAAAAACTTTATATTTTCCTAAAAATAGATTACCGACTGACAAAAGAAAAGATTATTTTGAACCAAAGACCATGTTACAAATAAAAAAGAAAATTTTGATTTGATTACAAATGATATCGATATCAAAAGACAATTCTTCCTCCCCATAGAGGTATCTTACGATATCATATACCAGAAACCTACTTCACCCTAGAATGATATGTACAGTTACTATATATATATATATATGTACAGTTCCTATATATATATATATGTACAGTTCCTATATATATGTACAGTTCCTATATATATGTACAGTTCCTATACATGTATTTTATGCAAATATTTTACTTAACCAAGCTTTTTTTTTTTCTTTTAATTTATCATTATAATATAACTTGATTACGCCTCCTTTTTAAACATTAATAAAAGTTTTTCTCTAACAAAATATACTTTTTCGTATTTTTTTTTAATCACCTGCACTTTATTAAAAATAAGTCAAATTTCCGTTGGAGCAGTGATGGTTGTTTGTTCTAGGAGACATTTCCGGAAGATGTCATAAAAATAAATATTAAGTCAAACATGATTACATTTTTACATGGACACTGATGAATTTTATTTTCAACAAACTCCATTAGCGTTTCGTAATTAAATCCATTCTGTCATTAAGTCAATGTTAATTACGATTATGTTGTGGTTTTTGCAGTAATAAGTTTTCCCATGCACTCCGGGTTAAATATTTTGTTTTATAAATGACTTTCAATATCCGTTCATTTTTGTTTTTTAACTTTTTTTAATCTTAAGTCAATTAACAGGCATTTTATATAGGATGACACTCGTAGCACAGCAATTTAGAAAATACTTGAGGAACTTAAGTAATCTTTTTTAAGAAAATGAAAAATTATAATTACCAATTAATAAAGATTTACGCATATAATCGTTCCAAAGCTAGTTATTAACGATTTTATCAATTAAAATATATCTACATAGATAGAACGCTAAGTTATGTGGTGACAAAGTTTTTTTTTTTTCCGATGACAGAAAAATAGTTTATTTTAAAATATTCAAGAATAGTTATAGGAATATGAGCATGTACAAAGAAAGTAAATGTGATGTCATACAAGAAATATAACAGACTTTTAAAAATATTTTATAATAATACAATGGTATAAATATGATTAAGTACAAAATGCAGATGAATGTGGCTTCATATTTGAAATGACACGTTCAAACTTTTTAAGTAATACAAAGAGAATCAACACAAGTGAGTAGAGAAAGCATGTAAACAAAGTTTGAAAAGCAGTTAATCATAAATTAAAAGTTTACAGATAGATTTTACGTCTGAGGATTTTTATTTGAGGCGTCGCGTCGTTTGCGTTCAATAATTTGTCACCTCCATCAACCTGGAAATATACGCGCGTTGTACGACATACCCAGGTTGCGCACAGTTATTAGATTTCTTACGGCCTTTTTCCAAAAAGCAATCTTCAAATTATTTCACCTCAAAATTTGTGAGCAATGTCAAAGATTAAATAAAATGACGATTTGTACTAAATTTATTGGTAGCAAAGTATAAATCGCACATATTCTGCAGAATTGCAACTGCCGTTCAAAATCATTGCCGTGATATCGTCGAACGATAAATTAATGGAGTGTACAGAATTATAACCAGAAGAATGTAGCTCAGTATTTATAAAAATGGAAATTCATGTTGAGCAAGCTTTATAATCTTTGCTTTGTAATTTAATTTGGACAAAGTGTAGATACTTTTGAGCTAATTAAAAACACAATTATTATTTATTCGTGCAATCATTGTTTTGTCTCATAATTTGTGTTTGACCTCTGAAATGCAATCATCTAACATGATTTTTCACCTTTGCAAACTCGCACCCTGGTATCGAAAATGGTTCATATCAGCATTTATGTATTTCCATGTATCTGCGATTTTTTAGGACAAAGTCCTAAAATTCGCCATCTTTTTGGAGAACCCTTTACTGGGTGCATCAGGCATTTGATAACAGATGTTATAGGTGAAAAAGCATCGTGTATACCATGGCTAAATTTTTCTAGTTACATGTATAAATGTCTTAATTAAATATATGATGCATATAGTGTCATTCGCTCAAGAACACTTAGATTTAGAGATTACCACATTCTTAATGTTCGATGCGTCATTTATCTTAATGTAAAGAGAGAACTGAAAGCTGCCAGGTTTCACGTGGCAAACGTTTCAGGTAGGAAACGGCATTGTCTGGAATATGAAATCCTCAAGACATCGAAATTTGTCGGTCAAATCAATGCAAATCCTTGTAAGTAAATGATTGCAATCGCGAGAATGATACAAGTTGATGATTCCATAATTACATGTTTGATTCGGACACATCATGTGAACATGAGTCGTATATTATGAAGAAAGTACAGTTCTTTTCCGCGAGAAGCAGATTGTTAATTAAGCACTTTTATCTAGTCAAACTACATCAAGAAAAAATACATAAAATTACATCAAGAGGAGTCACGAATGGCCTTGTTAATTTCTAGAGATAAAAACCTTGCCTAGATTAGGAAATGGAACCGCAAAAGATCGATGATGCTGGAAGATTGCCGAAGAGGCTCTAGTCGACATGTGCAGAAATTCTTACCTCATTAACGATATTGTCAGGTTCTGAAAAGCTAGGAAAATCAGATGCCTCCGCATTGCATTCTTCAAAGATGCCAGAGTCAACTCCGTTGCTTATAGCGAAATGTTCAAGCGCTAATTTACTTCTCTAACACATGAGAGAACACGCGATATTTAACAACACTCTGCATAATACCATACATCCTATACTGGATGAACAAAGCCATTCATGATAATATTAACCGCATCTAACCAAATGGCCTAATTCATGTGGTGTAGTTTAGATTAATTCCAGTAGTCGTCCATAGAACAGTGTTGACTCAAGACAGCCGTTGTGTATGCAGTGGCAAATGAACCCAACACTCAACGGGATCATTAAATGCAATCAGCTTAGACAGCCTGCAGAGTTATTTATTTCGGCTTACAGTGTTTTGAATAAAAGATGTGCATCAATATGTATGTGTTCCCCTGTACAAACCGTTATAAATAAAAATATATTTCTTGCGAATACTAGTTTGAAAGCAGACATCGATCAGTACATGTTCTCAAGCACCTGACGTAACCTACATAGTTTAATTTTCTGGTACAATTAACAAGCATTCATTTTCCTGAGATTATTTACAGCATTATTAACATTAAAAAAGGAATCTCTTGGTGGAATTGCATAAAATTAGATAAAATAAATTTGGATGTTGCATAATTCATGTTGAGACCCCCTAACCTACAGAATGAGAAATTAAACAAATATTTATTAAGTTTTTTTATGAATACAGTTCTTTTTTCAGAGATGAGTTGTTAAACAATGAAGGTTAACAATTTTCGGGAGAGGTTACATGATTTAAATTGTCTCCATTTAAATGGAAAAATTTTGAGTCGATAACCCGCTCCATGTGCTTCTAGATGATTTTATTGTCTTATTTAAATTATTCGCTTTCAAACTTTTTTCTCGTAACATATGCCAATGTTATTTTTAAATGTTTTATTAAAATGTTAATATTCCCGATTTCTAACCCGAATATTTCAGGAAGCCCATTAATGCTTTCTCGTAGTTTTGAAAAAGGTTAATTTTTTTTTTTTTTTTTTTTTTACTACAATTAATTTTTATTTGCTCTCTGGCTCTCAAATAACAAAATTTTATGCTAAGTATATATATATATTTTAGAACATTTTTATACATTTTAATACCTTAACATAAGAAGTAGTGGATAAGACTAAAGCCGCAATTTTCTTTAAAATGGGCGACATAGCTGAAGATCGAAAGGATATTGGATAACTGGACAGGTGCAAATTGATTATCAATTCTTTCACAAAATCCTAGCTAAAAAAATGATGCATCAATGAAGAAATATTGAAATTTCTCGAGAAAGTCCAAAACCAACATTGTTTTTGAAGTTTCAAGAAGTTTGATCAGTATTCACAAGACAGCATTATTTTTTTTATAAAAATAATGAAGCTGAGATGCTTTCGCTTTACTGAAAAAAATTAAATTTATTTTCTTAATTACGATTTTCCTAAAATTTTATAAAAATATGAAACTTTACAAAATTATTTTTACTTGCCCATCATACTTAGTATAGGGCAAGTGTTGGAATCTTTTGTAAAATAGAAAAAATTCATGCAATTTACACGCTTCAGCTACTGCGAGATTCCGAAATGCATTTTTAGAAAAAAAATTCTGTCCGTCCGTCTGGGTGTATGTAAACATTTCCCGAACAAATTGAGACTTTAAAATTCGTACTTAGTATGCAAGGATGGGACAAAACTTATCAGTAAACTATTATCCGGAACTGTTTTTTTTTCTTCGGACTCCCGAAAAGAATGTTCCGATAAAAAGGTGTATAAAAATTTTCGAATTTTTAGGAGTACGTAAAAAAGGCAAAATAAAAATTTTGCATACAGAAAAATGTCGGTTGGATTGTTAGTTGACGAGATATTTGTAATCCTGTTTTCCACATTCGATTTTTCATGACCCTGTACTTCATTCAAATTTCAATTCAAGGATTTATTTTAATTTGAAATGAGATGTTTAATCCTATTCAGCAAACTGGTAGTTAATACGATTATTACTTACGTAGTTATAAAGGATGTCCAATGCAATTCTGCACTACTCTAGTTGTTTGACGTTCTATATAATTAGTCGAAATTTGTTCATCTGCAAGTCATTTATAGAACATGACTAATAAAAATATTTAAATATAAGTTGTAAATTTTGTTTTGAAATTTCAATGCATTTTAGAAATAGTTTGCACGTTTTATTTTCATAAATTATGCATATCCATGATGGGTAATTATGACGGTGGCCCCACGAGAAGTTTTAGGACTACAAGTCATTTTATAATCTTACTATGAAGTCACTAACACTTCGACAGTTATGCGAGAAGAGACGCATTTCAGAAGACTCATTTTAAATTGTTGCCAATTTGTAAAAGCAGTGCAAACAATTCTTTAAAATTAAAAGTTGACGCGTGACTGTTATACACAGAAAGACCGTTACAAATTAAAATTATTTTGTATTAAAAGAACAAAAGAAAATATTGAAGTTGCGTCAAAAACTTTACACGTAAATTTTAAAGAGAAAGAATTTAAATGCATCGATAGGCATTAAAATCAGTAAATGGAGGAAATTAAGTCATATACCATGTTATAATATTGCTAAACAGTTTAAATTGTACATCATATTTACATGACAAATTTTACATTTCTGGATAATATTTTAAGGCTATTGTTAATTCTAAGACAGTAGAAAAAAAATATTTTCACATGAAATTTAAATAAAATAAAATTTTTAAATTATATCCGTATGCTTTAAAAGCAGTAAATAGTTTAAATTACGTCAAATTTAAAATTATCAAAATATTGCAAAATAAATTTAAAAGCATTTATAAGAAACATTTAATTCCTATTTTTTTATGGATTTTTAAAAAACTTTCCTACAAAGTTTAAATTTGATAGTTGTTTGAAAGTGCAATTTTGTATTCATTAGTATTTAACACAAGTAATTTATGCGCTGGGCATTGGTTACATACGTAACAGAGAAAGCATAATTTTATTCCTATTTTGATGATCTGTGTATTTAGAAAATTTGAATGCATGGCATCTGAACAAACTGGCGAGTACTTGCACAATATGAATAAAAGTAACCCGACATTACATTTTAGTCTCGTTCACTATTTATCTCAACCTAGAAAAACGTGGATTGAAAGCTCAGATAGATTCCCGATTAATATGATAGGACTCTAAAGACTGAAAAACAATCGGATTACTAATTAATAAAATTATAACATTCGACCCAGCTTTTCTAGGTTTATGTAAATACGAATGTTTAAGTTCCATTCTCGGCATAGAGTTATCTTTCTACAAAAGTGTCCCTTTATCCGGACAATTTCATTACTTTATTTTCATTTGCTACTACATAGAGTAATGTGTGCGATGGAGAAAAATTCTCGAAAACTCATCTTAATGGTTTTACGAAGACTCAAATGCATGCACACATAAGTGCTATAATTTTATACTATAATAAAACCATGAAAATTTTGCATTTCCTTTTAAAATGTCTTCACATGTACCTATCGGTTGGGGTGGGGGGGGGGTCCGAGCGCAAAGTTTTATAAATTACTTATGTTTAGGTAAATATTTTATAAAGAGCCATACAATTTGAACATTCATTAAAAAATTTTATGCAACACATGCTTCACCTTTCTACAAATGCTTAATATGCTTAATATGCTTTAATGTTTAGCAGTTCATTTCTAACTAGAAGATAGCCCGTCAAAATGACGTGTTTGCATTTTTAAAGGATGATAAAAAATTACAACTGTGGTCAATCATAGCCACTTTAGGCTGAAACAATTTTGATAAATACAGCGATTAAACTTGAAAAGAAAAAAAATCTTAAAAAGAAAATTTCAACAGAAATCTGCATTTAAAATTATAGCAAAACTATCTGGTAGATGGGGGTGGGGATTATAATGAAGTTTAAAACGCACCCGCGGTTTGCTTAAATAAATAAAAATTTAAATAGTTTTTTTGAAATCGTGAAAAGATTTCAAAGCGAAGTGAAATGTAGTGACGTCATTTACAGCTCATACTGTAAATCTAACCATTGAGAATGCTCCATTACGACCATGAAACGGTTCCATTGGTCAAAAAATAGATTGCCTTTAAAATCAGTGGAAATTTTTCACAATGTTTTTTAGAGATTTGAAATTCACAAGAGTCACTCACGGCTGTAAAGAAAAAAATTAAAGCAACCCGAATATAAAAATTTTAACAATATTGCATTTAAAACGCACCTTCGCTTTCCTTTAATAAAAAGTTTTAATTAAATATACACTGTAAAAAATTTGACTCATTTGTCACAGCGTCACTCCACCGCTTTTATAGAAAAGGTTACTTTACTGTGTTATGGAGCATTCTCATTGGTCATAAAAGAGACATTCTATAAAAGCTGGAGAGCCGCTGCAGCAAATGGGTCTAATTTTTAACAGTGTACTTTTTGAAATCTTGGAAAGATTTCAAAGCGAAGTAAAATGTAGTGACGTCATTTACAGCTCCTACTGTAAATCTGACCAATGAGAACGCTCCATTACTACTATGAAACGTAGTCATTGGCGAATGAGTTTCTTTTTCTCGTGGATAGGTTGATCCCGGAATTGTTATACACGGAGGGGTTTTATATATATAATTATTGTAATTTATATATAATATAATTGTATATAAATTACAATAATTTATAATGTGCTAATATATAAAATAACAATATATAAATGAGATAATATAATTATCGCGCAAAATGTCATTGAAGCATTTCTTTAAAAAAATTTGCGATCCCCTACCGTAGCATTTAAAAACCCTTTAAAAAGAATTTACTAAGACTACCCTTAATTACTATGTTTCATACCATGAATTTAGAGCTAGTAGACTTTTCCGAAGAAAGAGCAAAAGTTAGAATTTTCGACCATCTGTAAATCATTTGAAAAGATTCAAAAGCAACTCGTATAACTACTCTCGTTTAAGATTAGCTGCACTAAAATAATCTTAAGAGATGGATGCTTAGCACAAATTCTTTCACGATTTTAAATAAATGGTTTAGCTTTCCAAACACGTATATTAGAAGCCTATTTTTATTGAGAAAATCTTTTTTAGGCTTCAGAACCTAAAACGTTTATTCAAAAATTTAAATTCTCGAGTTTAAGATGAAGCAATAACATTTTTGTAGAAATCTTTAGTAGTTCTTAAATTTCATAGATACTTCTCAAATGAGTCAAAATTTTCTGTAATCTATTTAAAAATTCATAGCAGATTTCAGTACTATTTAAGGGCCGTTACGAGGAAAATTTAAAATCCTACTTTATATTAAAACTTAAAATCATTTTAAAAATGAACTACAAGTTAGCTTTCAAAATTCTATTTTTGCAAAATTTTAATAAACACTAAATGGTACAAAATCTCATTTAATTGGGAACAATGTTACATGAATAGGTTTAACAAATCCATTCAATACAACAAGTAAAATAACGTTAGTTTATTATTAGTTAAAACAGATACATTAAAACTGACAACCGGCGTCATAACAACTATGTACAGAGTGCTTTACAATAAGATTATAACATTGTGGCATTCAACTTCAGCTTGCGGAAGAAGTTGCCAATCGTACTAGAGGTAAAACCACGCCCATATGACGGCCATTTCTTCAAGTCATTTTCTTCAGCTTCAGAGTTCTGTGAAAAATAAGCAACAAACATTAAATTTTTATACTATTATTAAAATGACACTAAAATTATATTTACATTACTGTTCTCTGTTTACATGCCATTCTTTAAAAAGTTGCGGATGAAAATTAATGTACCAATTTAGATTTATGAAAATAGTAAAAATAAATCTGTTTATGGTGGCAGAGTAAAAATTGTAAAGTAAATTAGTTTCCAGAAGCAGACATTCTTTCCTGAATAAAAGTTCGAAAAGCTAAGAAATGGCAATATCTTATTTAACTTTAATGCTACAGAAATTTAACCGAACTAGTGTAAAAGTGCGAGACCGCAAGATTAATAAAAGGCATTAACTCTTAGGATGGCGTTTTCGTACTACTTATAATTAACATTCAGCTATTTAAATCATGTGTTAAATGCATAGAGCAACTTTTGTTAAAGTCAAAAACATAGCTTGGAAATTCTGAAAAATATCGTTAACTAGAAACACATCAAAATCGGTTATTCCCAACATTAAGCAAAAAGATGAGGGGCTGTATCGATATTCCATTGATTAGTGCCTACACAATATTGTACGTACAACTATATTTGGATACAGCTTATCTTTTCACTTTATTTTGGGAATAACCGATTTCTATTTTATTCTATCGACGATAATTTTCAAGCTATGTTTGAGACTTGTTAAAGTTGTTTTATACATTTAACTAACATATGCAAATTAAATTTTAATAGCATTGACGCATGCGCAATTAAAAATTTAGTAAATCTGCTCATTTGTCATACAATTTATTATATTTTAATTCTGATTACAGGGTGTTATGTACAATGTCATTTCTAAAAGATATAAATGTGCTTTATGAAGAAGAACTCTGCAAATTATAAGCAAAAAACTTTGGAAAAAATTGGGACCGTTTTTATAAAGACCTTAATTTCTTTGAGTTTACATGCTGAATTCATAAAAATGAGCAGTTTACTACAATAAGAAACTTAATCTACAGTTTGAACTCTTGCTTCATTAGTTTTGACAGGGTTATCCTAAAGATATTCGTTCTTTTTCAAATTTGTTGACTGTCACCCGTTTAATTTCGGGGAAAACTCTTCACGAAAATATGACTTTTACTATTTTGTTTACACACCTGGAGTTTCAGAATAATTTATATTTTTAGATATTTAACAAAACGTCTAAAATTGCAAGTGTCAAGTTTTTTTTTTTTTTTGGGGGGGGGGGCCTTAGACTGTAGTACTGAAGTTCCAATTTAAACAAAACTTTGGTAGCGTTTAGTTAAACTGTAAATTAAAAATTAAAATTGAAAAGCACTGGTCTGTGACACCAGTAACAGTTAAAAAGGTTTATATTCCACCCCCATTCCTTTGAAGCACGCAAATCTGTATTGAACTCTACATTTAAATATGAATTTGGCACAAAATTGCGAGACAAACCCTTCAAGTATAAGTTTAAAAACATTTCAAATGTAGAAAGCTTTCAAAACTATCTTAAGTTTTAACCTTTTCAGGTCTGGTGTACATGTCTTTCAGTTGTCTTAAATACTTTTCTGTTTTATATACAGCAGTATTAGTATGTGGCTCGCCATTTGCTAGGACTTGCATAAATGTTCAAGCATTTAGTAATAAATGTTTTATTCTCCTTTCATCGTTCGAGATTTTTTAAACATCGCTTTTTAAATTTAAAATAAAGACATCAATGAACACCCTGTAATGTGGTTAATGCACAACGTTTCCGCACTGCAGGGGGGGTAAAAAAGTCAATTTCGACCAACTAGCCATCCTTAACTTCATATTCACAACATTTAGTATGCATTCTTATGAAACTTTTAGTGTCAGTACTTAACCAATACACATATATACAGGGTGTTTCAGTTAAACGTTTCAGAACTCCTAAGAGAGATAGGGTGCTTCTGACGACTCTAAATCATATAGGAATGTGTGGTCCGAAATGTTTTCCTGAAGCGGTGATGTACACAGAAGCACCATAAAGATAAAGAAAAGACACCGTAAGTAAAAAAATCGTTTTATTATTCAATGTGTAAGAAAGCAAAAAGGTACATGGGTCAAAATAAGTGATCGAAATTTCTGCGACCGATTACAATGCACACCTCGCTTCTCCAGCGCATGGAAAACCGAACATTCTCGAAACTATGACAGAATACACCTTGTCTGATATCGTTCAGCGTACAAGCGCAGCAGGCCCACTACAATTTGAAATCCCGTACGCTAAATGCATATCGTTGCATTCATATAATCAGCCATTCTACTAACTTGGCGCCCTTACGCGAAATGGGGGTTCCCTGCATGAAAGCTCTGAACATTTGCACAACGCCATCTAGTGCGTCGGGAAAGCATCTGACCCCGCAATGCTATATGATTTTGAGTCGTCAGAATGCACTCTACCCCTCTTAGGAGTTCTGAAACGTTTAACTGAAACACCCTGCATCGTACAAAGGATCTCGTGGTCAGAAAACCACGATACCACGGACAAAAGATATCATGTGAATTGTACCTTAATAGAGTTGGGCATCTATGGAAATATTTAGAACCAAATCTCTCCACTCCTTTAAAAACTTTACGAATATTCAAAGTGATTCTTTTTACACTTTGAAAAATTAAAGTTCAAATAAAATTAAGGATTTATCAAATATAAAATTTAACTTTTGCTTTTAGAATAAATGCGTTAAGTTTTCAGAATATTAAAATTTCTGTAATAAGCAATCTGAATCCAACAGTTCTGAATACATTAAATTTTAGGCTATTCCATTAAGAGAAACTCGGCTTAGTGTAAACATTAAGTTTAGATTCTTTTAGATTTTTATCACTGCAATTTAAACGAAAAGAACCATTCAAGTTTAGTTCAATAATTTAACTTAGAATTATAAATCCCACAAAAGGGAATTTTATAATCCAAGTTTTAAAATATTTAGTAGTTATAACCAATATTTAACTATTGGTAAGCTGACGAAGTTGAGATGAGAACTGTATAAACACAAATTCAATTTTAGAGATCTCGGGATAACTTTAAAGTTCTCGAATTCCTCAGCACACGGATCAAATCTATACCAATTAAGTTTCAGGTGGTTTCTTCACCAATTCCTTTTATTCCACTATGTAAAATGATAATCAAGTCGCCAAGAGCTCGGTTTTAATAAAGACTGCATTCCTAATTGTAGTTCTGTATATATTTAACGACAGGCATTTAAAGATTAAAAAAGAAATTCACAACATTTGGTAGCATGGATATTTAAATTATTAAGGCCAAGTTTGCATAACAGACGCCAATTAATTTAGCATTCTTTTCAATTTTAGAGGAACAATTCTCCCACGATCTTTGTAACGACTTACGAAACTTAAAATACCAACGCGAAATTAAATACATTACTTTTAAGACTTGTACATTTTGTAAACCCTATATACAAGCCTTCTCAAACCGGGCCATTTCCCCTCCCGCAGACAGAACTAATATTTGAAAGAATAAGATTTACCATTTCGTCAATATGCTTGACTTTATTGCCGCAAACTTAAATAAGTAGAACTTCTTTCGTAGGCGTAAATCCAATAAGCTACGATTTATACTATTTCATCATAAAATTTAGTTTAATTTGCAATATCTAGCCCCGCATTTACGGTTTACGACTACATTAGTAATCTCAGCCATTTTTTAAACTACTCTTCACTGTTAAAAATTTGACCCATTTGCTGTAGGTCACTCCACAGCTTTTATAGAATATCTCTTTCATGACCAGTGAGAATGCTCCATAACACAGTAAAGTAACCGTTTTCTATAAAAGCGGTGGAGTGACGCTGTAGCAAATGAGTTAAATTTTTTACAGTGTTTCCACATAATCTTCGTACGCGGTATTTCGTTTGTATTTTCGAAGATACTGAATTAACACATCGCAAAAATTTTAATTGCGAAAATTGCAAACTAAAACTGACGGTTTTTAAAGGCTAATATCCAAAAGGAGGATTTCTCCAGTATGTGTGATATTTATAACATTCTTAGATGATTTATTGAACAAGATGTCCCGAAATTGTCTTAAAAATGTGCTATAGAAAAGATTTTCGAATAGTATACAATTAAATAGGAAGCTGACGACATTCCCAGAATTTAATTTTAAATCTATTTAAAAAATTATGTATTATCTTCAATTATGTATTATCTTCAATTTAAGTTTATTGAACCCTTAACTGCAGTGACAAAAATTGTCGCATAACTACTGTAAGCGGTCTGTCAGACCTCTTAGTCTAAAGATGAGTAAAATGTTAACTCTCAGAATACTATTTTTGTATGAAACTATACACAGGATCATAAAATTCAGCTATTCAAAAATCTAGAGATAGTAATAGGGACCCAAAATGCGACCAGTATCTAAACTAAAAATTACGAGTTAAACTCCGCAACTTGAAAAACTGAGCGGTCTGCGAGACCGCTAACAGTAGTTAAGAGTTAATCCATTCATTAATCCAAATCGTTAATTTAAATCTTACAGGAAAATGATTCGCTCATGCGTACCGTATAATCTGAATATCCACGAGCTTGTTTGCCGTCTCTGTCCTGTTCAATAACAAGTTCATCGTATACGTTTCCGTCATCTGTATCCATAACTAGGCGGCTATCATGTCCCGACTTGGGGTTCCGAAACTTGACAGATACGCTCTCACTGACTTTGTGAAGTCTCTCCCTGAAAGTGAAAACAATTGTTATCTAAAATCTTAGCAATTTATTGTAATACATACTTTTCAGCGAGAGAAAACTGAAAACAAAACTTTGAAGAACAGAAAAAGCACAGTATTCAAAATAATGATATAAACTCAAGAATTCAAATTTAGAGAGCTGAATTCACGAGCAGAAATTAAAGTATTCTACAGAAATTTAAATGGCTCATTCGACTAACACGAGGCTAACGAAAAAGGACAGGCTACAGCGGAGTATTCACATATTTTACATAGCGATCGGCTCTTTTCGTACATCTCCATTGAAGCATCAGGGTCTAAAAAAAAAGCGTAAAACGCTGCGGCAGCGTTTCTCTTGTTAGCCTCGTTGTATGACGCTTTTAACATACTGGATTATAGGTCAATTCTTAACACAATTCTAAACAGAACTATTTAAAAAAACTTACGCTCTTGATATCTTGCTATTATAGCACTGCTTTTAAATCAACTAGTCTTTTTTTATAGAGAGCCGCGTTTTGAAACCAAGAATTTAAAAAAAATGTTTCTAAAATATTTGAGAACTAGGGTAGATGTGCCAGTAATGGGCCACCTTAAGGAATTTCTAAAAAATAATTTTTATTAAGTTATAATTATTGTATTCCAATTTTTTTCATATTAGATTAATCTTTCAACAATATTTAACTAATCCCACAGTTACATTTCCCAATAGAAATAAAAATTTCATTTTAAATAGAAATATGTCTAAACACCCAAATGCCCAGTAATGGGCCACCTATGTTCCAGTAATGGGCCACCCTACAAAAAATAACAGATAATTATTTTTAGGTGCGTTCGTAATTATGTAAATAGGTAGCACCTACAATTGTCGTTCAGTCCGTCTGTCTGTCCATCTATCTGTCCGTTTGACAGTGTATCTGTCCGTCTGTCTGTCCGCATATAACAACGGAAAACTATCCAACCGAATCGTTTGAAATTTAAAATACATAATTATTACATAATTTTGTCGAGACATTTCAAATTTTATGAAAATCGGATGAATAGATCCATTACAGGGAAAATCAAAGGATTCCGTTACATTACGGTCAATGGGGAAGAAGTTTCAAATGCATTAATGATGTTACACTCATTCGAACATAATAGAATTGGCATGAATCTATGAAATATATACTAAAATATGCATTCTGTACAATCTGTGACGCAAAGAATTTTTATTATTAAATTACAGGGCTACACAAAAGTATTCCACTACAAAAAGCTATACGGGGAAACATGGTTTGGTACGTGTTTTAATTATATTCAACTATTTCACATTTTATGAATAAGATATATGTTGCTGCGGTGTAATAAGAATTACTATTCCTGTATATTTACAGAATTTCAACCAATATACTGTATCCGAAGTACTATTTACTATAAAAGCAAGATCTGAATATTTTTAAAACTTCGTTATCGTACGAACGCACCTCATTTGCTACGTTCACGTGCAATTTCCAACTTGTTCTTTTTATGTCTGCGTAAGTCGCATCTTCTTCCTCAGAATCCACATTATCCTCTTGTATACAAAATTCGGCCTTTTTGAAGCAATTGTAAATTGTTTTTTCTTCAATTATCCCCATTGATCCCGTTCTTATAACTATTCAATTAACACTGTTTTGAGAAGGATGTTGAAAGGTGTGTGAAAGGAGGGGGTTGGTGAATTTGTTGGACTTAAGGAACGAGAAAATTCAAGCAGGGGAGTAATATAAAAAAACTCAGCACTGAACGATAAATTAGGAATAAGAGATGGAAATTTGATTTCATGTGATTTCGAAGTATTTTTTTACAACTGAATAAAGAACATTTTGAAAATATTCGTTATATGGAGATAGATATTTCGCTATATAGAGACTGTTTTTAATGTAATCATGGGAAAAGGGGAACATTCCTACTAAAAATTCGTTATATAGAGAAATTCGATGTATGGAGTTTCGTTATAGAGAGACTTGACTGTATTTATAAAGAAATTGTCTTTATTAAATTCTAGTAAGTATAAAATTTAAGTATTAAATTTGTTTATTTAGTTTTCAGTTAAATCAAAATATTTTATCACTACTGAAATTACACTTTTAGTATTGGTCACTTGGGTGGCCCATTACTGGCAAATCACGAAATAAGCAATCCAGTAATGGACCACCCCTCCTAAAATCTTAAAGATAAATAAAATTTTGTAAATGGTCATTGTCATATTAAATTCAATGTTTTATATTGCTAACCAAACAAAAACATTCAATTTTTACGGAAAAATAAAAGATAAAACTAAGTAAGTAAAGTCTGCTCTTAGCATGTTCATTAAGATTTTAAGTGAAAAACAGAAAAACTGTGAAACTTTATTTTCTGCTTCCTAATTGTTTTGACGAAGAGTAAAAAATTAATCCAGCTTTTAAAGCATGCAAGGTAGAGTTCAGAAAAAAATAATAAAAGCTTAACTATTATTTATTATTTTTTTATAAACCAAAAAGTGCGAGATGGCCCATTACTGGAAGGTGGCCCATTACTGGCACATCTACTCTATAGTCTCAATATTTCAAAATATGTAAAAGTATTTTTTCAACCATGTTTTTAGTTTAAACTTTTTGCAGAAGTTTACAAGAGTATTTTTCTTCACATTTAACACGACAAAGACAACGGATCTAAAAATATCTTAACTTTCAACACCTAGTAAAACTACTGAACTTTTTATTGTCGGAATGATATGTCGGCAAATAAGTTCTTTTGGCCGAAGTAAAACATTTTTCAATTTTTTGAATGCAAATTAGTCTGGAGCAATTTTTAACTTTAAGAAATAGTTTTACATTTTAAGCCATAAATTTTTACATTATTTAGTTTTCATTTATATAAAGTTTAGCTGTATACAACTCCTTATTCAGCATCTTACCTGTTTCGAATACACATAAACATGGAGAGAAGCATGACAGCTGTAATCGCAAGTCCCAAAACAAGTGCCACTATCCAGCTGCTACTACTATAGTTTGAAGTGCTAGCAGCATGAGCTTCAATATCACAGTTCGTTCCATAAAAAGGTGGTGAACATCTATTTGGGGGGAAAAATATGTCAATAATTAAACTTAAAAGTAACAAAGATTAATAAATACTGTTTCAGTAGTTAACCAATCCGATTATACAGCGCAACATTTAAAATAATTTACAAGTTTATTGCTTTTTAAGCTTAAATACATAAGCCAAAATGTTGATTGCTAAAATTAACCCTTTGCACTCCGCAACATTTTGATTAAACAGCAACTCTGCGACATTACAAATTTTATTCAATTAGTCTGATGGCACCACTTCAAAAAATAAGTTTGCTTCAAAGGCCTAATTTCAAAAATGCTCATTAGATACGGCAAATTTAGTCATTGGTTCCAAAACAAATTGTTATATAGAAAGATGACGCCGCAGCGGCGACAACGGACTATTTCGATGACTTAACCATGTCTCCACAGAGACGACAAAGGGTTTTTCCTTTACAATGTCGCCGCATCAGCTACAACGAAGTGCAAAATGTTAACTTTCTGTATAATATGCGGTAAAGCCGAAATCACTGTAGAATAATTACTCAAACTTCAGAGTTATCTATAAGACACGGAATATGGTTAATCGGCAAAAGTAATATCCCAAGTTTTAGAACATCGAAATTTCGACGGTATAAAACCCATTATAAAGCTCCCTATATATTTGTCAAGGACTTAAAATGTCGGTCTCAAAAAGACCCGATTAAAAAATAAATCTATGGGAGTTATTTTCAAATTTCTCGCTCAAATTAATATTTACATTTTTTTCTTGCATAGGATAACCAAGGACGATCAACAACCGGACTAGTTTACCTTTTCAATTTTCTGTTTTTTTACGATAGCTTCAATATCAGAACAGGCTTTAACATGTTTCGAAATTTAAAATAATTTAAGAAAAATCACACTAAAGTCTAAGAAGTGAAAACTATCCCGATTGTAGATCATTCTCACGTATCCTATTCAAAAAATTCTCATCCTTGTATAAATATTAACATTTGAGCGATATATTTGGAAATAACGGCCTCGTACACTTAATATCATCCGGGTCTCTTTCAGTGACTAGTGTGGGCTTAAGTAATTTCCTTATATATACAGTTAGCAAAAAAAGTATTTGTACACTTCATTTTTATTAATTATAATGAAATTAAACAAAAGATTTAAGCAAAAAATACTGTAATACATTAATTTAATGCACTATAATGTTATAGAAGCAAAAACAAAATTGAACGAATAGATTTTTTACATTATAATAAACAAATATCCAAAAATACAATGCAAAAAAAGCATTTGTACACTATATTAATGTAATATAATTAATGAAAATTTAGTAAAATGATACAAATTAATATTTTGTGTGAATTCATTTAGCGTTTATGACTACTTCTAGATGGTGTGACAGATTTTTTGTAGAGGATTTTTTACACCAAGTTTTTTGTAGCGGTCTGGTTAATGTTATTCCATGACACAATAAGAACTTTAAAACTTTTTTACCGATACATATTTTTTTCGGATTTTCTCATCCAATAGCATCCGCAAATTTTCTATTGGATTCAAGTCTAGAGATTTTAGAGGAGTTACCAGTCGTCTTCGAGTATTGTAACCATGTGCTGGTGATCAAAGCAGTATGCTTTAGTCGTTATCCTGCAGAAAGTGAAAAGCTTCCTCTACGCATAATTTCTTGGCACGGTTTAATAAATTATGCCGCGACACATCAATGTATGTTTAACCTGTCCTTCCATTGTCAATAAATTTAAAATGACCTGCTCCATTAGAAGCTATACACCCCAATCCTATAATATTCCCCCCAACATGCTTCATAGTTTGAAGTATACATTTTGGATCTAGAACAGTTTTATTTTTACGCCAATTTTTTCGAATGCTTGGTGGTAAGAAAATTCCGAATTTTCCTTCATCAGAAAAAATTGCTGTTTTCCAAAACTGATTTACTTCTGTATGCGAAAGCGAATACTATGCGTTTTCGCCTATTTGTTTCGCTGATGAATGGATTTTTCCTTGAGGTTCTTCCTTTTAAATCTGCATTGAGAAGAATATTTTTTATTGTTTGAGGTATTACTTTGATGCGAGAAGATGTTGCAAGGTCTCCAGCAAATTTTGGAACCGAACGCATAGGATTTTTTAAAGCTTTTTTAACAACACTCCCTTTTTCCCCCCCCCCTCATTGTTAGTTTGCTGAGAAGTCCTGGTTTTCATTGAATTTCGATGCTTTTAATTTATTCATAGTTTCTCACTATACATCCAATAGTTGTAAATGGTAATTTAATAGCTTTTACAAATTCTTGTTGCGAATTTAAATTTTTATTATGCTCAATCATAGGATTTCATATATCTAGAGGTGCCTCTCTAGTTTTAGGTTCTATACTCAATTACTTCAAGAGCAAATTAGATTAAAATGTCAGATAAATATAATATGAAGTTAAAAATTATTAACAGCTTCTGTAAAAGTAGTCCTTTGAACCATAAACACAATAAAACACATATCAGGATGGAGAAATGTACAAATACTTTTTTGCAAGAAATTTTTAAACTTTTCCTATTAGAAAATTATTTTACATCTTTATCGAAATTTTCTGTTGTGTAATTTAAAACGTACGGTAAACAGACTGTATTAAAACTATTGACAAAATATCTGCTTTTATTTAGTTAAAAATTAAAAATTTCAGGGTGTACAAATACTTTTTTGCCAACTGTAGCTTCAAATCAAGTAGTCGAATGTAGCAATCCAAAAACACTTCTCGTACATGCTAACACTTCCTGAAAAAGGCAGCGTATCAGCGCTTTTCGTTAGGTATTCGCAAAAAAGTTTATTCAGCAACTTATGCAATTTCTAAATCCAACACTTGACACAACCGTACAAAACTGTACCGTGACCAACCGGAATCACTATCAGCACTTAAAGATGCCATCCACCAAAATGTGTGTGCCATAACGCAAGAAATGCTACTTTATGCTGTGAACGGTGAGGTGCCTCGCCACACAGCTGTACTTCTGAATGATGAACAGCACACTGAACATTCGCAGTAGTACTAATTATCTGCAAGCTGAATTTTAAGTTGTCAGCATTTTTTTCATTTGTAAATAATCTTTCGGTGCATTAAATTACTATAGAGCCATCTGTTGGTCACCGACAGAACTTATTTTCGTTGCCACAGAAAACCCGGTTTCTTTTACATCCGTTTTGTGCAAACTATCTTTGTATCTTTATTCGTTTTTGAATTATACATTTTTAAAGTTAGTCCTGACTTTTGATCACCCTATAATTTAATAAGCATTTATAAAGCAAGAGAATTGGCCTAAAGGTGGCGCTGTGGTAATGCATTTTGTTCAGTTTCAAAGACTAAACGTAGCGGTTAACCCTTTCGGGTCGTGTACTATTAACAGTACATCGAATATTATTTTGCCTTAATTACTCCGTTAATTTCTTTATACAAAAATGATAGTATATGGCTATGCCTTTCTTATGACTTCATTTAGCTTTTAACATTTAGCAATAATGAAGGATTTATTCTCTCTGCGCCATTGGCGATACCTTTATTTCATACATTTCATTCTTTAAATTTAAAATATACGTTACTTTCCTGACCTAATCCTGCAAAAAATTAGAAAGTTGCAATATTCTGTCAAATGGTATTGTAATAAATTAATTTTTCAAACGTCTTCAAAAAACTTTCCTTAACGTAGTATCATAAATATGAATTTAATCTTACACAAACTACATTCCTAAGACTTCAGAGAACGAGATAGTCTTTAAACTCCAGTAAGCTTATTGCAATAGCTACGATTAAGATGAGTAATTTTGTTCTCAAAATTGAGAAAAGTTCGGACCCGAAAGAGTTAAAGATACCGAATTTCTTAATTCTCCGTCTAGATTTAAATATACTGGTAATTTAATGTTTAACATTATTGGCTATTACATTTTATGATTTTTCTCCCCACATTCCTCCGCCACCGTTTTGGAACATTTATCAAAAATTTCATATCAAATGAAATCAGAAAAAATTATGGATAGAAGAAAATTTAGTCCGATTATTTCTTTAATCGACTATACGTTTTCAGAAACATATCAAGGAGCTTTGTTAAATATCCTTAGCAGTAATTTGAAACTCAAATAGATGAATTCGTGGATGAATTCCCCCCCGAAAAATTCTCTATTTGCATCAATGAATACCGAGTAGTTATGTTTTACATGAAATTTAAGTCTACAAGTAAGCTTAAACAGAATGAATCTTACTTGCAAATGTATTCACCATCGCTAACAATGCACTCTCCTGCACCATTACAGTAATCCTTGGGGCATTTAACAACAGACATTGGAGTGATGATTTGAGTCAGTTCAGATTCTACATCACAAGATTCTTTATCCCTATCATCACAAGCACAAACACTTCCATGACGAGTAAGAAGACACAGTTGACTACAGTTATTGTTGCATCTGTTAACAGCTGAAACGAGTTAAGCATTTTAGATCATATTAGATTCGTAGTTAACGATTTGTTAATCTTACGATTTAAAAAAAGTTCTCAAAATGCAAAAAATAACACTAAACAAATTTATGACGGCAAAAATCTTTCGGGAAATGCGAAAGACTTTCCGAGCTATGAAACGACCAGTCCCCATCTTTTAAACAACCTGGTAAACAATTACTGGTTGAATCGAGGGAGGTCCAACACAAATGGGGGTTGCTCAAGTATGAATATTCCTCAAAGTGTCATATCAAGAGCTTTGAATCCAAGTACTGGACTCAATGTACCGCCAATTAAGATAAACCAAACAACAATTGCATATGAAGACTCATTTTGAGATCATATAAACCGCGAAGTGACTTCCATCTTTCGTACCAGACCTTCAAAATGCTGCAGCAACTAATTAGCCATTCAATCTGTACAAAGGCTTAATAAGGATGGACTTTATGCGAGAAAAACTAATGTGTCCCACTGACCTTCGCATGCAAAGATTTAAGCTATTACCATGTTCAAAAGGAGCCAAGAACACTGAATAGAATCTCCACAAGAAAAATCCAAAGGGATATTTTTAAAACAAGGAACAGCAAGTTGCGTGTTCCTCTCTCCAGATAAATAAAGGTCTAGAGTCTATTCAGACAGTCTTGTCTCGTGAGTAAACAATACTTAAACTAGTCTTCTTGGCTTTTAAATATGACTAGGGCAACAGTTTAAAAAAAGATAACTTTTGGAAGCTGAGCAAAAGGAAAATAAAATAAGAGTATCCATTTCTGAGAGCGGAACTTTTTTCACGTTCAGTCTTTTCTAAACCTTGCTGCAGTAGAACATCCAATTAGAATTCCTATGGAAGCCTGAAACCAAAGATTTAGTCTCTTCGAGATTTCTACTAGTCAAAATGGCAGAAAAGACTTCAAGTGCATTTTTTTTAAGTCTATTTTGATTAAAATGCCTATCAACAGATCCAGTGTTAAAAACTGATCGAAGCTCTTAATTTGACACTTACAGGGATACTCAAATATTAGACTACCTCCAATTGTGTTGGACTTTTCTTGATTCTATCAGTTATTTGCCCAGTCATTGACCTTAAATGCCTTTCAACCATATCTAATGAATAGTGATCACACTGACGCCATTCACTTTAAGCACTACAGTTCAGATTTCAAACATACGTCCATTGCCCGTCATTGTTAATCATGTAATTCGCACATTTCCGACGCTAATGTACAGAAGTGCAATTTAGAGTTTGATAGTGTTTAACAATGTTTTAACTAATGCTCAATGCTGCAATTAACTTGGAGCATATTTTCTCATCCTTTAATTGAGAACCAGTGTGGAATGGCAGCTGTGACTAAAAACCCAATTCTTGATCTGCGGCACTAGAGAGCATAATAAACTCAACATTTTCTTTGCAAATAAAAATACTCCACTCATTTTAAATCGAATTTCCAAACGTTTGATACAAGTAACTTTGACAAAGTTTTATCGGAAGTTCACTTACCTCCGCCCCCCCCCCCCCAAATGATTGTACATTTGCATTATTCCTTTGAACAATTAACAAGATTATCAAATTTCAATCGCAGACGATTTGATTTTACAACTATATCGAAATTCAGAAAAAATAGGAAGTTTTTGCATTTTAGGATATAGTTTAAATGTTTGAAACTTGATACTAGATTTTAATTTTATCCCCACGAGAAGAAATAGGATACTTTAGAAAATAAATTTTTCTGAGCGCATGGAAATTTTAATTCTTCCTAAAGGCACTTCTACATTCTACAAGATAGGAATTTAAAATTAAGATTTAATATGAAATTTTTTAGTTTTGACGTGCTAACCGAGTAAGTCTATGAAAGTTCGAAAATGTAATGTTTAAAGCCAACTCCTGAGAAATAAAAGCTTTACATTTCTAACTCTCAATCGCTCGTCGCTAGTCTCGAGCAGTGCTATGCATACAGTGGCTCCCAGAAGTGTTCTTGCACTTTAAAAATTTAGTAAGAAGGACATACCCTGGAATTTAATTCAAATATGATGTCCAATACTTTCCCCCCGCATGTTCTTAATTCCCAAGATTTTCAAAACCGATTTTCTCTATATATAAAATTTAAAAACTGAAAGAGGCAAAAAGAACACTCCAAAAGTCAGCATGGTAACTACCAAAAAATACAAGATTATATATTTAAATTATCCATTGAAAATTATTAAGAATTTCAAGAAGTTGTTTTTCTATTACAGAATTATTGATCTCATTTAAAAAATTTAAGGAAATATTTTAAGAATAATTAATGCAATTTTTATTTCTTCGCATATGCATGCCAGGATAGGGACGGCCAAGATAATTTAAATAAAAAAAAAATTACGTTTTATTATTTTTAGAGCCAAATCATTTTAATTTTGTCGTTAAATCTAGAATTTTACGTTCCTCAGTTTTATAAATAGGTATAAATATTAAAATAAAATATACAGCAACAGAATGCTCTTCATAATGCACGCATCACAATGCGACATGCCATGAAAATTACATTCTTGAATTTTAAGTCTTAATTTCCTTGTATTATAAATGTAATGTTTCTTAAAATTATTTCTGAGAATATTTTGTTAGGATTTAAAAAATAAATTGCGTAATCTATTTAATAGGATTTTTTGTGCAGACTGCAATTTTTGTATTTTGCGATATTTCCCTGCGTACACTGAAATTTTTCCGGATTAAACCTTAAATTTATAGCATACAACTTTTTTTTACATTGTGGAGACACTTAATTTGGCTTTTTTTACCATAATCTAAAAAAATGGCTGGCAAGAGAGAAACATTCAAAATTTTATAGTAATGGGAAAATGGTTCTAAATATTTCTAAGTTTATCTTATTCTACGATACAGTGTGTGATAGAACTTATTAAAAAATGAGATCTAAAATGTTGAGAAAAGTTAAACGCAATCCGAGATTTCATTAAAATATAGAGAAAAGCTTAAATGCTGCGAGAGTTGCTACTGAATTTAAAACATTTCAATTTCACCTGGAACTATTAAATAAGTACAGAGATCAGACCAAATGGGCGTTCTGACCGTATAAAATATTTTGTTAGTGTAATAAGCATCACGCTTCCCTTCACAAAATCAATGATAAATCTTAACTGTACTGGAATGATATCTTATTTGCAGATGAAAGCAATATTTTTGGACCTGGCGGCCATAATTGTACGGAAAAGAATTTAATCACAAGAACATAGATTGAACAATTATGTACAGCGGTGGACATATCTTTGTATGGGAGGGGAGGAGGGGCATTATCGATTCATAGTAAACTTAAGTATTCTTAAATTAGTCAAAAATTTGGATATCTGAAAATTGTTTATTAAATTTAATATTCTTAATGTCTCAACGTTCGCCTCTGGTGTTTAAAATTTTCCACTAATTCTAAAAAAGTCACCTCAATTGCCAGGTTAAATACGTAAAATATATTTCGAGAATACAAGGTGGTTGGAATGCAAAAAACATTAAACAGAAAGCCAATTAAAAACATCAATGATTGACGAATTGCTGAACATTGTGCAGAAATTACAATAAGAGAAATCTAAGCGTTTAAGGGCTGATAAGGATGTCTTATTAAGTACCAATTTAACGAAACATTTAAAAACCGGTTTGTAAATATAGTAAAAATATACTAACATTTCATGAAATTTATTTCTTTAAAATAAACGTTTTACTATGTTTAAAATTTTATTTACTTTTAAGTTATAAATCAAAATAAATCCATTTTAAATATTACTTAACAGATACAATCCATTTCATTGATATTGGTCAATGCAAGAACGCTTTTGGGAACCATAGCATACAAATTCAATTTGCGGTGAATGCAAGACTTGCAGAAAAACTAGCGCAAAAAACATTTACAAGTATTAAGGCTACATTAAATGTACTTTAACTACTAGATGAATCGAGGAAGTGCTGTACTTTCATTACACCAACTTCTAACTTGGTAAATATTTTTTTTAGACTGAAAAGAGTTATGAATTCTTGTTAAGTATAAAAATTTAAAAATTTTATTAATAAAAAAGTAGCAAGTTAATAAATCGCATATCAAAAAGCTTATAGTTACTAACTTTGAGGTTGCATAGCCTTATGAACTATCAACAAAACTTGAGCTTTCACATTAGTCTCGGTAATGTTGACACAGTCTTGACCAGTGAACTTATTGCATCTAATTATTCTGTCAGAACCCCAGTCAGCCCAGTAGACATCGTCTTCAAAGACACTAATAGCCATAGGGTGGTATATACCAGACTGTACAACTTGCCGCCTGAAAAACAATTCATTAACACTCCATTTAAAATGTTATACTATCAAAGTGGATTGAAATTAGACTTGTAATATAGCAACAGAAAAAGCTACAATTTACAGGTTGAAGGTATGGAGATTTAACACTTAACTCGTTGATGGCGTTATACAAAAAACATGCATTGGCTCCCACATACATAAAATTTATATACTTTATAAATTTTATAAATTTACCCAGTTCCTTTAAAATAGTTCAAAAACATTTCCAGATAAATTATCAAAATACAATATACGAAAACTTTCAGCTATACTTATTTCTTCAACTACATATTTAGACTAAGAATTTTAAAAAAATCAGAGCCGTTGCATATAACATCTGAAGTTTTAATCTCTTATCCGGTTTTCTTTAGATTGCTTCTACATAGAATTGCTCGTTTAGAAAGTACTTCTCACTGCTGACAAATTCAACGATAAAACAGCTCATAACAGCAAAAGTAGGTTAAAGGCTAACTGGAAAATCCAAAAATTCTATTACAGATGCATGCGTAAGAGTTTTACTGCATTTTCTGTAGATAATTAATCCATATCAGGACACCAAACCCAACAATCTGACAGAGACTTTAAAAACTTTAAAGTAATTTATACAGGGTGTCCCCTCTCAACGGTGGCCAATGGCTAATTTCTAAACCGTTGGTCATAGACATATAGTTCCAATTGCAAAAATGCTTTAAAAAAAGGTAAAGAATTATTTTTTAAGCGATTTAGGTCAAAAAAATGTTTTACTAAAAAATTACGGAAATTAAATTTTTATACGGTCCCCCGGTCCTATAAGTGATATTTAGAAAATTTTTACCACTATAACAAGTAAGACAAAAAAAGTCCCATTCCTCTGCGATCAAAATTGACTGAGTTATAGCTGTTCTAAGTTGAAGCATATTTTTTGCTGCGAAATAGGGGTCAGTCACAAATTTACTGGAAATAAAAATAAACATCAGATAGAAAAGTTTTCTTTAAACATTGAAAGTAAAAATTTTTTTTACAATGTTGTTTCGGAATTTTTGTTGACATTTACATGTTAAAGTAAAATATGCAATTTGTGCTAAAAATATAAGTAAAAAAATAACAGAAATTTTGTTAAATTAAACTACGAAAAGCAACAGTCACAAATCGTTACAAAATGATACATATTTGAAGCTCTATTAGATTACTCAACCTAATAGAATTTGATGTAGTCCTATAAAATAAATAAATGGAACGCACCTAAAATCGTATTAATATTACATTGTCATCTGGTTTAAATAAGTATGGGAATTGAACCTCAATCAGATATTTGGAAGTGAGTTAAAATTTGAATATAAGTTTTGAACTAGGAAAATTTACATACGAAAACTATGAATAAAATAAAAGCTTATCAAAATAACATACCTTTTTAAATAAAATCACGAAAAGAATCAACTTCATTTGCTTACAAAATAAAAAATACGTAAAATTACAATTGAGGATATGAATTTCAAAACTCGACTTATAGCTTTTTGATTTCTCTATCAGTCTATACAAACCTCCACTATTGTAACATTGCAATCTCAAAATTTATAATGAAAACCAATAGATGCATTTACAGTTTTTTTGCTATTTCCCAAAATTTGATTTTTTCGATAAAGAGAATTTTTAAATTCATGTCTTCAGTTATTTTAATAACCAATCTAGAAGGTAATTAATTATAATTAACACTACCGTAAAACTTATACGGTGACAGCGCCTTCAGTTAAATCGCTCATTTAAAACATTTTGTAATTGGAACTATATGTCTGTGACAAATAGTTTAGGAAATAGCCTTTGAACAGCGTTGGAAATCAACTCCCTTTATAATACTTTAAGCACTTAGTGTACGTTCCCTTAAAGCTCCGTCGAACTCATCCGTTTTCAGCTATAGAAAAGTGGTTTAAGTCATGAAATTTAAAGTTTCATAACTCGGTCAATTTTAATGTTACATGAATGGGACCTTTTCTGTATTACTTGCTAGAGTGTTGAAAAAATTTTACTAAATATCACTTATAGGACCGGGGGACCGTATAAAAATTTAATTTTCGTAATTTTCTAGTAAAATATTTTTTTGACCAAAATCGCTTAAAAAACAATTCTTTGCATTTTTTCAAGCATTTTTGCAATTGGAACTATATGTCTATGACTAACGGTTTAGAAATTAGCCATTGGCCACCGTTGAGAGGGGACACCCTGTATGTATGTGTGTATATATATATATATATATATATATATATATATATATATATATATATATATATATATATATATATATAAAGCAATGCCATGATCCCAATTTTCATCAACTCCATGGGGTTTTTGCAAAAATTTAAAATTTAAATTTTGCATAGGGCAGTTTTTGGCGATAATCTAGAACTCGACTGTTCAACATTGCGTCGGATTTAACTATCTTTATCCATGTCGTAAGTACTTATTGAATACTCATTTGATAGAGGTGAAATGTTTAATCTTCAAATTTCCGTACCTTTGCATACCATGAAAATCTGCACATTCTAGTGTGTTCAATTTCACATCAGTCCAATATATCGTATTGAGTATTCGATCGACTGTTATAGCAGAAGGGGCGTTCGTTTTGTCAGACACTATGGACATTCTGTGCGAACCATCCATTTCAGCTCGTTCAATGAGTCCTGAATACTGCGATCGCTTTTCATTCGCCCAAACAGTCCAGAACATTAACCTAGAAATAAAGATTCATAATATTACATAGGAAAGTAAAGAACTTCAATATATTTAAGAATTTACTTGCAAAATAAAAACAAATGCACCATATGATGTAGAGAAACCTTAAATCAGCACCTGTGAGCAGTTAATTTTTTTTAACATACCAATCCATAAAGTACTAAACTTTGCACTGTGTTTTTAATTATAAAATCTGATGTATTAAAGTAAATTTTAATTGGCAATACAGTACATAAAAAGGGAAGCTTCAAAATCTAAATACCACCTGAACACTCAGGAGGCTACTTCATTCAAGCAAAAATACAGTTCTATAAAATTAATCTTATGCAAGATATTCATTTCATTGAATAGCTGAAAATCTATGCACAAAAAGGGTCCTTTGCTAATCTTATATTGAGCCGATTTTAATTTTCGAAACCAGTTTCGGACGTGAAAGCATCCTCAAGTCTGCAAACAAGGAAAAGAATGGCATAAGTACAGATAGATCTCGGCAATACAATAAAAATTTTTAATTCAACCGAAATTTTTATTAGCCTCCCATGCTATTTCTTTCCGACAAGCTAAAAAGTGTCAAAAATTGTGGCCCACTTTAAGATTCTGGCCGTTAAAACGAGACATACAATCTATTTAAAATACTGGCTGTTTTTTTAGTCATCAGCCCTGAATTTTCTACTCAAACGATTGATAATTTTTTTTTAATGAAAGCTATTTGTAGTCGTGCCCATTTCAGCTAATTTATTTCCATTTTTATATTTTATTTTTAATTTTAAATGCTTTTTACGATTTCTTCAAAATGGTGGCAGCTCAGTTTAGCTTTTCTCTCTATAATAAAAAATTTTAGTTTCCATTATCACTTTCCACCAGTCAGAAGCTTTATTTCATCAGTGAACATGTCCTCGCATTTAAAAGAAAAAAGTTAATTGTTTTCGTAAAATTTAACCACAATAAAATGATTGCGTATAATTATACACTAATTGAGGTAAAAATATATTTACTGAGAAATATTAAAAATGTAAATAAAATAACAGAAAATAATTTGATAAAAATTAATGTCTAAAAGAATATAAGAAATTTCAAATGAGGAAAATATTCAGCAACCAGATAAATGGGAATTTCAATATTATTACGGATGCCTTTCATATTACTAATAACAGTAACTTTTAAAAAACATTTGAAGAGAAAATTACGTCACTTTAAAACATCGCATTTACTCATAACGATATTACATTTCAATATTTCTTTTCATTATGGACACCGAGATTGAGATTTTTCTTTCGGATGACTTCAGTTAGTGAAAATGTCAAAGTAAAAATGAAATTAGTTTTTAAATAAACTATTTTTCTGCGAGTGCATATAAAATTTCTGGATTTCGCCGGTACTCAGATTACAGTTTTAACTGAAGATGTGCGAATATTTGCAAGCAAAATTGTAACCGGCAAACTTGACTAAGTTTGGAAATATATATTTATTCAAATAATGCAATTACTTTTTTTAACAAAATCGATCGGGTCTTTTAAACATTTCATTAGTCAAATATTAGACTGGATTTCACTCGTTTTATTCTTAAAATTCATTTTCTTTTTCTCAGAGTACAAAAAAACGTTTAAACTAAAAGAAAATATCCGTTTTTGATGAATCTAGTCAATGAAGTAGCACGTCAAATTGTATCTTTATTATTTCGCAATTCTGATGTCTCAGAGAAATTGCTAATCAATTGGGTATTTCGCGTTGTTTAGTTTGCTATTATATTGATAAACACAAGAAAAATGAAGTTGGTTCATTGCACTCTAAAACGGGGTCGCCCTTCTAAAAGACCTCCATCGATTTTTTTTCTTCGTAATCTGAGGCGAAACTGAATTCTGTAATGGCAGAATCTACATTCACCTTGTATATTTATTCAATAGGATCAGCATTAGCTAACTTAATACAGAGAACCTGTCTTTTCGAGTGGCTAAAATACCCCACTTCAGTCATGATAGAAAAAGAAAACTAAATGTTAAGTCTATGGGATCGTTATTTTCAAATATCTCAGTTTAATATTTGAAAGATTTTCTTGCATGGGATAGTTCAGGACAATCTACAATCTAGTTTGCAATTTAGATTTCGGTTTCAGATAAAATTTTCTGAACCAGTTCCGAAATTCAAAACTTATTTATAAAACCTCATCTAAAAAGCTAAATCTTTTCGTTTGCAGATTGTTCTCAGCTGTTCTATAAATATCTAAAATATCCTCCCCTACATACCCTTCACATTAGTTTTCCTTTTATTTGTTAAGAGTTCTTAATGTCCAGATTGTGAAGCGCATTAATCTAACACAATTCACTTTGTCCAGAGTCCTATTTCAAATAACTGCAGTTAAAACCATAAGTTTAAATGCATAAGAGTTAATGAAATAAACGTATGTTATAAACGAAAATTGAGTGTTTGAAAAGGAACTCCCGTCTTGTTAGATATCTAAATTCCACACTGAAGTGATCATCAATGTGCCGCGGAGGAAAGACTAGGTTGAGAGCTGCCGTTCTACTTTGTTTAAGTAACTATCACCTAAAGTACCAAACAGTGCGCTGAAAATACAGCCGTCTTGTAGCAGTCGTTTACAGCATAGCTACTAACCCTTCGACAGTCTGTTAAGTTTTTTGCATTTCTTGAAAAACTTAGTTTGAGTTATGGCACTTTTGAAGCAAGGGGTAGGTTTTCATTTGTGGATCTAAAATTATGTTCGCTGCTAAAACTAGGCACGACTTCCATTCTAATTCAAACGAAAAGAATAGAAATACAAGTGGCTGTGAACAGTGCTACTGGATCACTTGCCAAAAATTTCATCTCTAGATTAGCAGCAAAGTGAAGAGATTTTTTACTCCCCCCCCCCCCCCTCACTGATTTGTCCTTAATGTATTTTATGCTACTAATGTTCATCACATTCTGCACTTTAGACCTCTGAATTTTCCACTGTTATTAGCGAGATATCTAATAGAAATGTCACTAGTTCTGGTTTTAAAAAATCCAGACATCTCCATGAAAACTTCATCGACATTTTTAGTCTAGTTTAAACCGATCTGTAACAGTAAACGTTTTAGATTTTAGAAATAATCCAAAGTATGTCAATGAACTAACCCTGTATTTGGAGCAATATCCATGCTGTTAATCTGTGTCGTGCTTGGTTTTATAAGGGTCTTGCAATACCTCAGACTTTTTGCACATGCCAGTATAGCTGAAGATACTTCTTTTATATACAAATTTTCAGCAATCCAATCATAACGAATGTAAGAAGGTCTCAAGGTTGATCTAGAGATAACGTCCCGTTTTCCTGTTCTTGGAGAGTACAAATTAATAGTTTCCTACAATAAAAAACATACAAGTTAAAATTCTTAAATACATAATGTTTTAAAATTTATTGATTTTGCAAACATTTGCATAAAATAAATACACTTTAAGAAATAAAGATACAATAAAGATGAACATTCAAAACTTCAAAAAACTTCCGCCCTATATAAATTGCCACCGATTTTGCATTACCACAGTTTTATATAGAAATAAATCTTTAGTACAACATATTTTTTAAATACTGTAAGAAGATTAAAATGGTCACAGTTGGAAGCATTATAATCCGTTAATGACGGATGAGTATCAGTTTGTAAGAGTTTAACAGTACCATGCAAATTGGAACATGCTGAATGGTTACGTATTTATACGTGTTGTGCAACGTGCACGTGCTGTGAAAATACGAATCTACAATATTGCGCGAAATTGTTACACTAACTTTGGGGATGGGTCTCTTGAAATTATGTATATAATATTTTTCAACTTTGTGCACGTGTAACTCCCATAGTGGCTTGCGCACGCCTAAGGTGTTGCATGCGACGATTAGATTAACTCAATACCTCCAGCTGCTGAGAAGATCGGCAACATCGCATGGGTAGTTAGAGATTCAAGCAAAATGTGTCTGGTCTCACAGGCCCCCCCCCCCCCAAAAAAAAAAAATGACGCCTGGTTAAGAAAAATATTTTAAAAAAAGGATAATTGCAGGATCTATACTAAACAGGCAACAATCGTTATTGATAAAAACTGAGCACGTGAAAACTTTCAATGTTCGGGCATTTACATTCATATTTAGCATAATATTTTAGGAAAAACATTTATGTAACCCTTGCTGGAAAGATTTAGTATTTTTATTGCTTAAAAATTTACATTTTATTTTTAAATTTAAAAATACAAAAAAGGAAAGAATGATCCAAAAGAATGCACATAAATACACATAAAATATGTCTAGACAATTTTATTCTTTAGAAAAATTAAGCGTAATTGGAAAAATTTTAAATTTAAATTTAAAGTGACAAATTTTATTTTACTTTTAATCGTTCAATTATTGAAAACAAATTTGAGGAGTTCATTGAGAATTTTATACCCTAAGAAGTTTGATAAAACACTTAGCGTAAAAAAATGTCTAGCCATTGAGCTATTTTAGCCCAAGCTGTACTTACATCATACTTTTTCGTCCAGAAGAAAAGTTCCGACGAAGCATCGTAATCCATCCCATCAGTATCATCGTTACTTGCATTAACAATTACATGTTTACTATGGGAATGCAAGTCGAAGCCTCTAATCGCGTTTCCCAGAAGATACACAAGTGTAGCTGGACCATCTGCTTTGCACCGGTTGTGATCATGCAACACATATCCATCGGCACAGCTACACTTAAAACTGCCTTTAGTGTTGTTGCAGAAATGACTGCAAGTGCCAAGTGTGTTGCATTCGTTGATGTCGCCGCATGTTTTATTATCAGCTAGCAATCTACAAGAGAAAAACATTAGGGTTTCGTATAGTTAAATTATATAAATTTTGCAAACATGTTTATCAATGACATCATAGCAATGCAAGCTATTCAGCTA
The DNA here is from genome assembly GCA_964019185.1 of Maratus speculifer. Lineage (NCBI taxonomy): Eukaryota > Metazoa > Arthropoda > Arachnida > Araneae > Salticidae > Maratus > Maratus speculifer. Next base: position 268,924,239 of record OZ025289.1, on the reverse strand, counting down.
GTCACTTTTAATTCCCTCCGTTTCAATCCGTGCAATTCCTTGCACGTTACGTCACATACTTCATCTGATGCCCAAACATAAGGCAAATGTGAAATGAAACAAGAATAAGAAAAATCCAAAATAACCAAAGACCGCGTGTGCGTTAAACAGGGAGTTATAATTTTTGTTTGGGCTCCAGATTAGAGTATCAGCCTTTGCCGTGACGTCAATGCAAGGGCTGATAGTTTACGTTAATGAAATTCAATAAAAATATATTTGACATAAAAATAACTTTTTTCCCATTCAAGTAAATGCTAAACAAGTGTTGCTTTTTCACTTGTTAAAACGACTAAATGCGAACTATGGTGAATCGTACGTGTAACGTACAAAAAGAGTTATGAGTTTGCATAAGTAAGGTTATTGAAGGTTGGTCAAAATTGCAAGCTATGTATATTCGAGAAACAGTGTATCAGAAGAATTAAAAATTTCGAGTTGTGTTGAAGATGAGGGAATTCAAGTGAATTTCTGAAAACATTGAAAAAACCAAGACATTTATACTTTAAATTTTGCAATAACATGCAAAAGTCTGTTTCGGCGTTAAAGTTCCCATATAAAGCACAGGAATAATCGTAAAAACATAAAACAATGCCATCAAATAGGGCTGTTAAACAGTGTTACTTTTCAGTACATTTGAGCAATATATTTAATCTCATCTTACAGTTAACAGATTAATGGATTCATTTATGTTTACGCATTTCCCGTAGAATATTAAATGCGTCAATTTTGTCCGATTAATTTCGTCGAAGTCAAATTACATTTCATTAAGATTCCCTGTTTCGTTTCAATTGGAGATTTCAGTATGTTTTATACTTACGTATATCCTTCGAAGCAAAAGCATTTTGGTCCATACGGCATCTTTCGGCAGATGTGTGAACAACCACCGTTATTACGGCATGCTCTTGAACACTGTTCACCTTCGTCAGACGAATCATCGCAATCTTGACGACCATCGCAGACTTTCTCCCAGGAAATGCATTGACCCGTCAAGTAGCAATAGAAATAGTCGCATGTTGAATCTGGAAATTTCAGAATTTTCACTTTTACATTAATGTAGGATTTGTTTTAATTATTCTGGGGAGGGGAAAGTTTGGCTTTACTTCAGTAATCCAACACACTTCAGAAAATTTTAAGTTATTAAAATTGAGAATTAAATACCAAGACTTAAACATGTAATATACCCATGAATTTAGAACTGCATTTATGTTTGATCTTACCAAGACTTGAGAATATATTTCGTTTTATTTGTATCAGAGCACAAGCTCAGCATAACAGAAATAAGCTTCCTTGACTATCCCAAACGACGAGTATAATTTTATCCGACAGGGATTAAAATAACTCAGCATGTTAAATTTACTTTAGATTGTCATTACTAAAGGCATGATAATCCACGATTACCAAATTCACCAGCATAAAATATTCTAAAGAATTTAGAAGTTAGTATTTACTTCGATGTTACAATGACCAAGATTTCGTTAAAGTTTGTTACCACTGTCACAGAACGCTTATTTTTTATTTTTATAGTTTAAATAGTTTAACTTAAAACACTGCCGAAGCTTTGTTACATTTAAAACTATCACTAGACAACAGATTTATTTTAATAAGAGTCTTATACAAAAGTTCAAAAGAATTATCCCCACAAGTTAATATTACTTTTATTCATCTTTCAACAGACTGGTGTGACAAGCCTCTTCACAGTAGTTACGCGACAGTGTCCAAACACTTAGTGGTCAAATATTTAACGACCAAGCCCATCTCTATTAGGAAAGATAGCAAAAGGTGCTTTAGTCTTCTCTTTAAACTACGGTAAAATCAATTTGCCAAAAGCATACTTTATTGTACACATTTTAAGTATAATCAATATTTTCATTTCTGCAAATCTCAAAATCTCTTCGAAATTCTATAATAAACATCTAGGTCTTGTAAAACGCAAATGCAGCTGATTTGCCACCGAACTTTAAATTATAAAAAGTTGTCATAACCATTTAGGAATACGACATTCTTGCAATACTGTTGAAATAAGGTGAGGTGCTGTCGAACTTCGATACCGTTTTAAAGTTTACATCCAGATCTATGAAACATTGTTTATATGTCTATTATTTGTGTGTACCTTTATAATTCGCATTTACAGTCAAGATTAAAACAAAGGAAATTCATTATCGGACCTAACTGATTAATGGGTCTAACGCGTTTTTTCATCTGGCAGCGCAATTTAGTACTTTTTCTCGGTCACTATAAAACAAATGCATAATTAACATAACTTAGTATTTATGATTTAATATTCTGCATTGAAATCTTATTCAATTGATAAAATTATTCACTGCGCGCAAGGTTGTAGCAAAACAAAGTTCAAGAACGCTCATCCCCCCCCCCCCTCAAAAAAAATTGGGGGACTCGTGAACATAATAGTTTTGGAATATTCTTGCGCACAGTGGATCAAAACAATTCTTTTATCAATATAAATTTCAATATAGAATAAAGATATTAAATAGAGATCTTTTCTATTAATTTGTTTTAAATGAGGGACTGAGTAATGTTTCATATTTCTAAATTGCAACGCCAGGTAAAATGCAAAAAACCCGAGGCTCTGTAGCGGAAATTATCGCTACATATCTTTTCCCCTTCATAAATGCAATAATTATTTCCCTTTAATAAATTCTTAGTTTTATTTTAGATTCCCTTTTCACTAATAAACCCATTAGTTAAAGTAATTCTACATTTAATAGTTAAGTTCTAACTTTCATACTCCCACTAATAGAAGTTAAACTTTTCATCTTTTGGAGCTCTCTGTATAAAATAATAATGAAACTTCCTTTCTCACAAATTTTCTGTTGCGTCTGTGAAAAACATCTGCCCATAGATACCGCACTTATTAACAAAATAAAGAAAGCTCTGGGCTTTGTTCATCATAATCTTTTATCCGTTACATTTTTATTAACATCTGCCTCACACACCCCGTTTTCATTCTCACAATTAATGCTTAAAGCTAGAAATACTTTTATCTCTGTTTATCCTGACTGTGCTTTCTTTCTGTTCAATTGCGCATCTGGATAATATAATTGTGGTCAGCAAAACTCCAATTTAAGTAACGGCCTGCTTTGCCCTTGTCTATTTCCCAGGCTTAAAATATTTCTATAACCCTATAAAATATTCGCAGATGCAAAAATAATCCTTGGGTTCCAGACCGCAAACGTTAGCTGATACTGAATGTGTAGTTTGTCAAATATCGCCAAAACTCTTTGTATGTAAAACTTATGCCTTTTGGCGATAAGGGCTAAGACGCTGTGTCGGCCACTTCAACGATTGCCAGCAGTCGATCAACATGTAGCTAGCTCGCTTGAGCTCACAGAATCCCCTCCCCTTATGGGGAGGGGCAGTGTCGTGCCTCAAGTTAAATGTATCGTTAAACTAACTCTCGCTTTTTCGGAGTTTTTTGTGTGTGCTTTTTGGTAATTCACCTGGGCCTATGAACGAACACCTTTACAGGCTCCTTGGTGAAAAACGTGAGATCTTTGAAATGTTTCTTTTTAGCTGACTCTTTAGCTGAAGTTTAATATTCAATCTTTTGTTATTTAAACAAATGAAGATTTTATGCAGCTTTAAAATCTTATTCCAACTGCGTCGCAAGCATCTGAAATTGTATTTGAAACAATTATGAAGTGTTAGTCAAACTTTAAAAGTTGTAGCGTTACCAAAAATGTTCATTTCTATAACAATTTTACCTGCTGCTAATGGAGAGGTTAGTTTGGGCTTTTGCGTTGTTCGTGACTTATCGCAGTTTTCTTCGTCACTTTCATCGCTGCAGTCAGGATCTCCATCACAAATCCATGTTTTGGAAATGCAACGTTTAGATTCAGAACACAGCAATTCTTCGGGCTGACACATTGTATTAGCTACAGCAAAATTTAAGAAACAGCTTATATAGTTTCACAAAAATAATTTACATTGTGATTAGTTCAAATTAGTTATAAATCAAACATTGTATTGAAGCTATAACAAAATAACAGCATATGATAACCAGATTTACGGGGGTGCAGGACACATTAAAATTTTGTTAAAATTTGGAAATTTTTTGCTGTAGTTGACCATATTAGAAAACAAAATCGTATGATAAAACTTCTAAATTTATAAAAATTTAAATTTATGGAAAAAAAAAAGTTGTACAATTTAAAAATTTTGTAACTAAATTCGTAGAATTTCAATTTAACATTAAAATAAATATTTAAGAACAAAATGTTTTTAAATTTACTGAATAAAAATTGAAGTAAAACATTTGAAAAAGACATTTTCCAAGTTTGAATTCGTTAATTGTTCTTGAAATAACAGTTTAAATGAGAAGTTGAAAAAACCTTACATAAAGAAAACATTGTCATCAAGTCTTTCGTTACAATCATTGCTTTAAAGCTTAATTTTTAAACCTAACTTAACAGAAAAAATGTTTCCTTCAGTTCAGAACAGGATTTAATCACTTGGGCAAAAACAAAATCCAATAAATTACGAAAGTTTGAAGGTTTTTACATGTGCCGTTCACCCTTAACCCTAGAACAGATACACCCATTTCCTTTGAGATCCGTTACCACTATCCCCTTTCAAATAAGGAATTTATTGATAAAGTACTGCACAATCTTAAGCAAAATGACAATATTTAATCATATCGAAGAAAGCATATTTCCCATTCTTACGTTAGTTAACTCTTGGAAGAACAGGGGGAAATATTCCACCTACATTGAATCAAGATTTGCACCAGAAATTTTACAATTTTGGAAAAAGATAAAAATTTAATTTAGAAATTCCTGTGATATTACAAAAAATTTTCCTTGCCACTTAAAATGGGTTAAGGGACCTCAAGTTTATTTCATTTTAAATGCAATTCAGCATCATTTTTCACGTTTAATTTTACTGCATTTCTTAAAAACCAAATGCAAATCCCCCCCCCACCTATACATACACTTGCATATAAACGAATGTTTTACGTATAATTTATTTCAGTGATCTACAACTGATATTTTCCATTTAAAAGAACTTCGTACCATTAATTCACTGAAGAATGACGAAATTGACAATTTCTTTAATTTTATGAGATTTCATAAACTTACTAGTGATAAAAATATCTGAGTATTAGAAACATTTTAAAGCTATTTTAATACATCGCTGTCTCTAACACTATCTACCGACGGTACTTATAAATACCACTGTGGAAAATTAAAGTATGTTGGGCGATAAGAAAATTCTTAATACCGATTACATTTATTTTAATTTAGATGAACATAAAAACAGCAAGTTTAATATTTTAAGAAAGTTAATTTTCTTAATCATTTACAGAACCATCTTTCTTTGAAAAAAGTTACAAAATATTTGACTAAAAGCCTTTCCATTTATAGAGAGGATCATAATACATTTAAATACATTGCTTTTATAAGAATTTTAAAATTTCTATAAGTATTTTTGATTTGATTATTTTTGTAAATATTTTACAAAAAATGTAAATACCAATCAGTTTAATAAAGAAAATGATTCTAAATTTCACATTTAAAAATTTCAATATATCTTCAAATATTAACAATTATTGACGTGAGACCATTTCTCTATAAATAATTCGGTAGATAAAGGGTTAAATGCCACAGTCCATTTTAGCAACTTCATTTTTTTATATCGACGAATATGTTCAAAGTAATAAACGTAGGCAAATTTTTCAATTAACTAATTTGTTTATGGTCATTTTGATAAAAACAAGTACTGATTTAAATAAGTTCTTTCCTTCTCTAATAAAATTTACAAAAATTAAAGCTCTTACTGTAATTTTACACGCATTTGCATATTTTCCCAAATTTATAATCTTCCAGAATGCTTCTAGGAATAATTTTAAAAAACAGCTCAAAAAATGTTCCAAATATGCGAGAAGACATTTAAAAGTGAACATTAATTTCTAAAACTGAATTTTCCATGTAAATTTCTCAGAGTCCTTTATTAAACCAAAAATTCACCTTAAAATTAAGTTTAAAGAATACAGAGTCACCGCAATTGTTTAATTTGAAGATTTTAGATTTATCTATTGCGCGCAACAGCTCTCAATATGCAAAAATGTTCACTGAACTCTCAAAATGCATTAATTAAAGAAAACTTGTTTCAAGCGTAGTACGTTGTGTTATTTAAACTTAAGATATTAAAAACATGTTTCGTGAATCTTATTAAGTTCAAGCGACATTTGGATCAAAATCAACAATTCAGCTTAATTCAAGAACCAGTAGTCTTAGGCGCATCAGACTAGTCGAGAAGAAAATTTGTCAAATTTACACATTAACATAATTCTAGAATATTAAAGTTATTCTACTTAGCTGATAAAAACGTATAACATATCGTAATATGCAACAAAGCTATCTAAAATGACGCATTGTGATAAATTGCAGTTGGAGAGCAAAATTTCAGAGTCTCCTTCAGTGGTTTAAGCGTATTTAAGCATTTCTTCGTACATTAATTCAGCCTCATTCTAATTTAATAATTGTAAACAGTGAAAACCCTTCGTAAATTCCATTTAGTGGTACGTCAGCACTGAAGAAGTCTTACCATAGAACCTTCAAAGTTTAATATTTACTTAATAGCTTGTGACAAAACTGATACGAAACGTAATCTCAATAACTTCAGTTCTTACATGTTAGAGAATTATAGCTATGAAAATAGCTTGTAGAAATCTAGAAATTACTCCAGGAAGTTTATAAGTGTTGCCGATTTGTGCATAAAACAATTTTGAACGGTTTGTGCTCTTTTAATGGCAACTTTTATAAGCAAAAATATCTTTCAGTGCAAATGCAAACTAAAGAAATTTTATTGCGTACCCATATTTTATATTCCTTTGTTTAAACTATGAATGGTAGATTCTCCCACAGGTAAAAGTTGCGATGCGCTGAATGGAATTTACGGTGCTTAATCAAACTCTAGAGAAAAAGCTATCTAATGAGGAAACAGGACAGCATGACACTGCTTCTATTGTGGCATCCCTCACTTCTATCGTTTTAGGCCAAAATCAAATCTATCCTGGTTACACGTTTTAGTGTATTCATAAACTTCAAAATTTGTAGGAACTCGTGCAAAAATAACGCTTCCATCCGAGAAAATTACAATGCCACATTTACTACGGTTTATTCTTTTAATTGTAAAGTCTCGTAGAACATATAGCGAATCTTTCCAAATTGGCCAAAAAAGTTGAGCGATATTAAAAAGTAATTTTAAAAAATTCATGTTTATTATCAAAATTGAGATGAGGCTTAGAGTAATTAACTATCGAAAAGCTTATAAGTCAGCAATTAATAGTTACCCGTCTTCAGTAGAAGCTGATGAGAAAGCGATAAGGCTAAAATCCTACCTCATATCGCATAAGTACTGTTGTCGGACTTATGTATTAGGGTGGGCCGAAGTTTAGAAATTTGGCTTAGTACGCTAAATTTCCGTAATGGATCAGAACTAATTTCCATCAATATTGCACATTATTTACCCATTTCCCTCCCCTCTAACACAGAAAATTTCAAAAAAGTCGTTTGCGAATCAATATTTATAATTTTAAAATTAGCATGCAGTTAAACTGCTATACAACAGGCCAATTAGAACATACTAATTTTATCATTTTCCATTAATATTTAACCGCGCACCTCCGACATCAAAAATTTGAGGAACATGAAAGATTTAAAACTGTACTATGAAAACTTTTTGAAATTTATATTGACAAATATCTTTATATTTTAAGCATTTAAATGCACAAACAATACAGAGAGGAACAAAATCTATTAGATATGAAGTGCATTTAATATAGTACGCACTCATTCTAACAACTTTTCCCCACAGAAGATTAGTTTCCGCTTCCCTGCAGAAAGAGACTGCGCTCTATAACAATGTTCAGTACATTTAAATAAGAAATTTTTTGGAAATAATGAAAGATCTCGAATAAAAAGCTGACAAAACGGATCAAGATTTAAGTGGACAAGAAAACTTCAAGAAAACTCAAACGAATGCATGCACCATCGTCAAGTCAAATGAAAAATCCGACAATAAGGGATAATATTTTAACACCTATATTCCATCAGGTATTTAATGCATTAAAGACTGATTTTTATTCTATTCTCTCTGCGCGTAGTTAATATGCTAAAATAAATTTTGTAAAAAAAAGTTAAATTGCATAGTGATTGAATTATTGTACTAATTTCGAAAAGTAATTTTCCTAGTGCAGTTTCAGAGAATCCGATATTTTATTCCAATTTTTCATGTCAAATGGTCGCAGATACAGAAAAATTTTAACTTTGTAGATTATAACTAACCCATTGTGTAATATTTTATTATTGCCAGTAAAAGTTTTGCAATGTTTAAATTTTTCAAATTTCTTTTCTGGTTTCCAAGTGTCAGAGGGGCTCAGTAAAATATTGAGGAATAATGAAAAAAAAAGTCAGTTCTAACTGCCCCGTTACATAACTTGCGTACTATGCCAAAATAAATTTCTAAAACAAATTTGCTTGTTTCAGGCCACTCGTATGTATATAGTGTTCTTACCACTGCAAAACAAGGTAATGTGGAATATTCTTAGTTACGTCAATGGCTTCCTTCATTACACACACCACTACACTAGAGCATTTTTTCAAACTACAGTACGTCAGCCTCTTGATACAGTTTAACAAAAACAAAATCTTGCTCTGAATAAAATTGAGATAAGTCATTTCGGGGATCATGTCTTTTACAGTTTCTTTAGAATTTTTCGCTATTTAAAAATTCTAATCCTAAAAATATTGTGTACAAGTATATTCTGAAGATAAATATGAATACACTTAAGTTAATAGGGCTATTTTCGAGAAATTTAATTTAGGAGATTTTGCCATCTAAGGCGAGTCATCAACACCATGAAAAACTTTTGGCCTCTTGAATTTTAAGTTAAAAAATCCTTAAATCTTATTCTCATGTAAACTGAATACTCTAATTTTTAAAAAGGCTGTACAAGCTTTCGTGTACCACAACTTTCATACAGGGTTTTATTAAATTCATATTGCAGTTTTATTAATCTTTGATAAAATTAACACATTTGATTTCACCGATGGTTCTATTTTATTTGAAAAATGAAAGGACTAATTTAAGTACTTACTACAGTTCTGTTCGTCTTCATCACCCTTACAATCACTGTGACCATCGCATACTTCGTAGTCATATATACATGATCCATCTTTGCACCGATACATATCCCTCTGGCAGTTGGTATGCAAGTCTAATAAAAAAGTGCGATATTTTAATTGCAACATTTGATAACAGTATAATACATAAATTTATCTAGTCAGCATAATTTTAACTATATATATTGCTCACCTAATGTATAAGGCATTAAAAATTTAAACAATGATTAAGAGAAAAATTTAACATTTATCAAGTAAAAAAAGTTAATCTTAAATGTTTATTCATGTTTCGACTGAAATTTTTCAATTCTTGTGAACATAAAATGCGGTAAATTGGTGTAGGTAGGTGTATTTTTGTCGGCCGATTACCTGCGCTAGGGATATAGGCCCAGGGGGGGTGCCCTTCGTGGGGGTCTTTCTAATTGAACCTAACCCGTATTTACGCAAGGCTCGAAGAAAACCACGAAAACTCCGAACGGTTAGGCCGACGGCCGCGATTGGGTTCGAACCCAGCACCTGCCGTCTACCAGTTGAGAGGTCCAAACCTCTCGGCCACTGGTGGGGCGCGGTAAATTGGATTCCAAAACAAGTTAACCACGTCAAAATGCATCCAGTTTAAAAATATTCAGATTTCTTTTAACCTATACATTTTAATGGGGGTTTGTTGAGAGTATCTCATCTATAATTATGTACCGTATTTTATACTCGATTGAAAAATCCAGCTGAAATGTTTACCAGTATTTAAGTGTTTTAAATACATATCTGAAAAATTTATAGCTGCAAATGTAAAATGCATTTGCAGTCTAGATCTACGGTGCAAAAGCGTTAATTTCCAGATTTGGGAGCTTTTAAAATACACTATATTGCCATTGATTATGGGACACTTGCGATTTTAGACATTTTACTAAATATCTAGAAAAATACATGAGGAATCATCTCGAAACTTTTAGTGTATAAATATAGTATACGTCATACATCTCCGTGAAGATTTTTTACCAAAACGCCATAGGGGACCGTCAACAAATTAAAAAAGAATGAATATCTTTTGAATAACCCTGTCAAAACTAATGTAGCAAAAGCGCTCAAACTCTAGATTATGATTGAATGCCTTATTGTAATACACTGTGTTCATTTTTATGCAAATAACATGCACACTCGAAGAGTAATTAAGGTTTTTATAAAAATGGTCCCAAATTTTTCCACGTTTTTCCATTATAATTTTCACAGTTCTTAATATAAAATATTTTTTTCAGAAAATATGACAAACAACATTGCACACAGTACCCTGTAATCAGAATTAAAAAGTAAAAATTATGAAAAATGAGTAGGTTTACTATATAATTTTTTACTGCGCATGCGTCAAAGATATCAAAATTTCATTTGCATATTATGTTAGCTAAATGTATAGAGCAACTTTTGTAAAAGTCAAAATCATAGCTTGAAAATTCTGAAAGTAATCGTCTATAGAAAAAGGACAAAATCCTTTGTTTCCAAAATGAAGCAAAAAAATGAGGGATTTTATCCAAATGCAGTAGTACATCCCATATTGTGTATTCTATATTGACACTAATCAATGAATATATGGATACAACCCCTCTTGTTTTTCTTCATTTTGAGAATAACGGATTTTCGACTTATTCAATTGACGATTGTCAGAATTTTCAAGGTATGATTTTGTGACTTTCACAAAAGTTGCTTTATACATTTAGCTAACATAATATGCAAATGAAATTTTGATATCGTTGACGCATGCGCAGTAAAAAATTTAGTAAACCAACTCATTTTTCATACAATTTTTATTTTTTAATTCTGATTACTGGGTACTGTGTGCAGTGTTGTTTGTCATACTTTCTGAAAAAAAATATTTTATATTAAGAACTGTGAAAATTATAAGGGATAAACTTAGAAAAATTTGAGGCCATTTTTATAAAAACCTTAATTACTCTGCGAGTATGCATGCTATTTGCATAAAAATGAACACATTGTATTACAATAAGGCATTCAATCATAATCGCGAGTTTGAGCGCTTTTGCTACATTAGTTTTGACAGGGTTATTCAAAAAGATTCATTCTTTTTTAATTTGTTGACGGTCTCCTATGGAGTTTCGGTAAATAATCTTCACGGAGATGTATGACGTATGCTATTATATTTATACACTAAGTTTCGAGATGATTCCTCATGTATTTTTCTAGATATTTAGTAAAATGTCTAAAATCGCAAGTGTCCCATAATCAATGGCAATATAGTGTATATACGGGTTTCCACTCTCAACGGTTGCCAATGGGTAATTTCTAAACCGTTACACATAGACAAACAGTTCCAATTGCAAAAATGCTTTAAAAAAGGGTAAAGAATTTTTTTTCAAGCGATTTAGGTGAACAAAAAAAATTTAAAAATTAAATTTTCATACGGTCCCATAAGTGATATTTAGTAAAAATATTCCATTACTCTACCAAGTAATACAAAATGTCTCATTCCTCTGCGATTAAAACTGACCGAGTAATAGCTGTTTAAAGTTGAAGTAGGTTTTTCGGTGCAAATTAGGGGTCAGCCACAAGTTTACTGGAAATAAATTCCAGATATAAAGTTTGACATTAAACATTTAGAGTAAAATATTTACAATACTATTTTTAAATTTATGTTGATTTTTACATATTAAAGCAAAAGTTACTAAAAATATAAGTCAAAAAATAAAAGCTTTGTTAATAAGGAAAAGCAACAGTCATATTTCGTTACAAAATGACACATTTAAAATTGTTAGATTGCTTAACCTAGCATAATTAGGTGTAGTCCTATAAAATAAATCCTACGCACCAAACATTGTGTTAATATTACATAGTCATTCGATATAAATAAGTGTGCAATTTGAACCTCTATCGTATATTTAGAAGAGAGTTAATATTTAAATACAAATTTTTAACCAGGAAAGCATACGTACGAACGTTTTAAGCAAAATAAAAGCTTATCAAATTAACCATTTTAAAATATCGCGATTTCCCAAAATTTTTCTCAAAAGAAAAAACTCACGTCTTCAATTATTTTAACCAATCTAGAAGTTAATAAAAATTAACACTATCGTAAAACTTATACGGTGGCAGCACCTTAAGTTAAATTGCTTTAAAAACATTTCGTTATCGCAGTTTAAAACATTTTTGTAATCTGAACTATGTGACAAAAGGTTTAGGAATTGGCTATTGGACAGTATTGGAAATTTATGCCCTTTATAATAATTTAAGCACTTAGTGTACGTTCCCTGAAAACGTAGTCCAACTCATCCGTTTGCAACTACAGAAAAATGGTTTAATTCATGAAATTTAAAGTTTCATAACCCGGTCAATTTTAATGATAGATGAATGGGACCTTTATTGTATTTCTGGATAGGGTCATTGAAAGTTTACTAAATCACTTATAGGACCAGAGGAAACCGCATAAAAAAGTTAATTTTCGTAATTTTTTAATAATGATTTTTTTCGTCCTAAATCTCTTGAAAAACAATTCTTTACCTTTTTCAAAGCATTTTTGCTATTGGAACTATTTGTCTGACCAACGGTTTAGAAATTAGCCATTGGCCACCGTTGAGAGGTGACACCCTGTATAAGCATAATTCAGCAATTTTACTTTCTGTGTACTATCCGAGTTATGCAATTCCGACAGTTTGCAAGACAACTAGCAATATGCAAGTTAGACGGGAATGCTAGAAAATCTCGTAAGCTTCTATTAAACTCACGATAAAGATTAGTTTAAAATACAGTAAAACTAAATAACGGACACCTCGGGAACAGAAATTATCCGCTATTCGGAAAACCTCAGATTCAATAAGCGCTAAGAAATAATCTTTCATTAATTGGCTTTAATATGTCCTAAAACTTCTATTCCATGATTAATCATAAATTAAAATTATTTTTAAGTAATAAAACAGTTATAAAATTGTATACATCTTCATTCACTGTCTAGTACATTCTTGTTAAAAATCTGTTACAAAAGTTTACTTTTGCTTGCGATTACATGTAATTTGTTTTTTAATGTGACGTTATTGGACATTATAGATTTCTGACGGAAAGGAGGAGGTTGCACTTTGAGCATTAAAAATAAAATCTCAAAATCATCCGGGGGTGTGTTACGAATGCTCTGGCAGATGTCCCTCCCAGAAAACCCCCTAAATTCAACACTGGACGTGGGGGGAGAGGGACTGGGGTCTTTTTCCAGTCCATCTACATTTATCTGTGATCGCAAAATTTGCGATACATTTTCCCAATAAATTTAGACGCTTTAACTTTTAAAAAAACTCGCTAAATATTCTTTATCGCCGAAAATAGTGTCCGCTATTCGGAATGTCCGTTATTCAGAGGTTAAACATAGAAAAATTTAAGTTTTGGGAGTTGGGATTAGGAAATTATCCGTTAAATAGAGGTGTCCGCTATTCGGGAGTGTCCGTTATGGAGGTTTTTCTGTATTAGGTAGCATATCTAGATTAAAAGCTAAAAATATACTTCACTACTGAAAAGAAGCTCACTACAAAAATTCAAAATAGTACAATTTTAAGTTGTTTACTTACGAGGACAATTCTTTTCGTCTGAACTGTCAATGCAGTCTGCTCGACCATCGCATTTTAACATCTCATCTATGCATGCTCCGTCGGATTCGCACGTAAATTCGTGTGAAGTGCATGTTTTACCTGAAAGAAAATGCAGATGTAAATTTGAAGATTTTTTTTATTCAGATTTTTCTAAGCAGCAGTTCAATTTAAATATTGTAGACATTAAGATAAGAACGCATTAACTTAAAAAACATTAGAAGTCCTTCAAAAGCTTAAAGATTTAATATTTTCAACAGTGTTTTATTAGACTTTATGGCAAATTGAAAATATATACTTAAGGGCACATTCAACATAAAGGTTATTAAATTTGAACTTAATTAAAGGTCAAAAGAGCTAAATATTACGGTGCTAAACGATTATAAACTATTGTGCTGGAAAGTAATTATATTTGTGTAACGTGTGTGTGGGTGTGTGTGGTTCTCTTTAGTTTATGTTTGGTACATTTAACTATTTTAGGTTAATATTTAAAGTATTTCCAATGATGTATAACTTGTTTCTTTAAAAGTAACATAGGTTGGAGAGCAAAAATAAGCGTTAAAATTTTTAGGAATTAAAGTTTAGTAAAAAATATTTCTTTTAAGCCAAAATTAAAAAATTACTTGTTCTCAAAGAGTTTTTATACAGTATATTTAATGGCGATATTCAATTTTAGAAAAGTACCAAAAGGATATTTAATTTTAGCGATGTAAAAAGTTGTCAAACTAATTTTATGCGCGAATTTCTTTAGTGGGCTATAATTTACTGTAAAGATTTTCATTTGTATCTCCAAGTGAAATGCATGTTAAGCATTTCGCAAAATCTTAATTATTTTACTTGATATTTTCTGTATGCTTTTAGGAGGAACAGGACCTATGAAATTGTTGAAAGAAAAACACTGTCTTTTTGCCAAAGTACCAAAAATATGTACATTTAAGACTTTCTGCCTAAAGTATATTCTTAACTATATTGCCAAGAAAAGTGTGCATACAAAATTAACATTGAAAGTTTAAAATTGTAACCTTAATTTCACTAATACATGAATTAACATAGCTGCCAACTTTCAACTAATCTTCCATAATACCTGGATTAGTTTGATCCAGGTTAACGTCATTTCAAACCAGAAAATATTTCACTAATCTTTAATTTCAAGATTGTTAGTGGAACATAATTTCATTGAAACTCATTAAACCAGGGTCAAATTAACGCACGTATTACGGATAAGCTATGTCAGGTTGGCACCTATGGATTAATATATGCTGCGCGACATTCAATTTTTTGAAAATTAAGGTTATATCCCCTTAATGTTTGCACTTGCCCCATAAAGCAAATTAACTTTAGAAATTCAAGGGTATTTTCTCTAGACTTAAGATTTAGATTTACTTGGAGAAATGTTTAACTTTGATGTTCAAGTTATTTAACGGGTTTGCTATCATTTAGCAAAAATTTGATTTCACTTTCATTCCAAATGTATACGTTGCATTATTCCTGTTAAAACTGCATTAAGACCCGATAACGGAGTATGAAAATGTGCCAATTATTGCATTCCAGTAAGAAATTCAAAATTTCAATCCTTAAATTTATTGAAGAAAACTTTATACTTAATTTTCGAAATTTAGATATTAAACATCTTTTCTGAAAATTTAAAAATACTTTCCCTATAAATTTACATTAGAACGGAAGTTATGGCAATTTGAATACGCACTCTCAATTGCTAAAGCAGAATTTCGGAAATCTTTTCTTCAAAACTACCGTAATTTCGGGAAGATTAGCCGCAGCTCAAACAATTGAGCTTCGACCCAGAAAATCCAGTCAGTAATTTAAGATAAGTATATACGGCGATTCAAAATGTTACATTTCTGGAAATTTCTGGGTGGAAACAGAATTGTTTGATCCGAGGCTTATCTACCCGAAATTACGGTACGTTTTGCGCATAACTCGCACAATCTAAACTTTTGAATATGTTTCATTATATTTTTAAAGCGTATGTGTTACGTTAGTTTGCACACTGAACCCAAAATTTTCTTTATAAAAAAGTTTTGGTGACTATACTTTCAAAATTTTGTACTAGTTATATGGGCGATTCTACGATAAGAGGGTTTCAAGTACATAGAGGATACAGCCAAAAAGAAAAGATTGAGTTGATCAAAAACCTTTAAATTATGATTTTTGTCCCGTTTATTTACTTTTTCATATAAAGGCAAGTCACTTTATACATATAAATTTTGGTCAGTGACTCTCTCCCTTGGCAGTTATCTTGACAAAGCAAATACAGCAGGGGGGCGCAACTGAGTTTTAACCCTCTTCCTGGACCGCTTCCAAAATATCGCCACATTGGCGGGCTTTTGCGTTTTGTCTCCCGGAGCGGGATTTAAGTCCAGGAGTCACTACGCAAAAGACATAACTTCTTTTAAAAACAAAACCAGCCTTTTTTTAAATAAAAAAATAGATTTTCTAAAGAAATATACTAAGCTTTGAAGTCAAATAATGATTTTCTTTTATATATAATATGAAACTAAATAACATTAAGATTCAAAACATCCAAAGTACTAAAATAAAGATAAAATAAACTAAATACTTAATAGATAAATATACTAAATACCTTAAACACTTACTTTTAAATACAAAGCACGGTCTCTGCATTCAATAAACAATAGAAATGTAGAAAATAATTCCTTATAAATACAAAACAAAAGGTTTCTAATTAAAAAAAAAAAAAACTTATATTGCCCCCAAAAAATTTACTATGTTACACTCTTCGAAATCCAACGGCCTCTAATGAGACACAAGATATTTAATTGCAAGGCGCGAGACTTCAAACTTTTTAATGTTTCTCCTCTCTCGTCCAATAAGAAAACTAGAAAAGAAAGAACGAACGGAGCATGCGCAAGCCGAGGAGCGAAATCTCTCCGAGGGTTGCCAAGAAGAGCAGCACCCAAACGGAAAAGAAAGCAAGGCATGGCGCAGTCATCGCGCATCAAAAAAAGGGCCAAGAAGTGGGTTAAAACTCGGTTTACCCATTTCACTTTATTACTGTATTGTTTAATTAGGGCAGTAAATGCAATTGAATTAAATGAATATAAGTTTAATTTACCAAGGGAGATACACGATCTTGTGAAACCACTACACCGCGCGGTCGCGTCGCATCAACTAAAAATGGCGATGATTAAATGGCTTGCTCGTTTAGTATTGCTAACTGCAAGCCGATAGATGTCCTTAAGCGCCACTTCTAATATAGACATCCTTGAATTTATATTTGTTTCAGCGGAACGAAATTGAACAGTAGATACACAAAAATGCGGGACAAAAGTTAATTCTAAAAATTTCTTGAAATTAACAAAATTTTATTTTTTAATATGCAAGTATAATTACTTAAATTCCAATTAAACATACTTTAGCTAAGCATCAGATTGAAAAATATATGTATTGTTTGAAAGTTAAATTGAAACCAGCAAGGGGACATGTCAAGGTAGAGACTTTAGGCATTTCAGAAAAATTGTTTTTAGGCATTCAATCGTGATAGTATTTAATAAAGTATTAAGATGCGATTCATTGCAAAAAATAGCAACATATAGAATTAAAAAATCCGTTTTAAACAGATAGCCGTACACATTACCTCTTATCGTAGAATCACCCATATAAAACTTTGTATCAATATAAAAATTCTTTAAATACAAAATTAAGGTCAGGGTAATAAATTAAGCTTAAGTAGGCACTAAAATGTTCTAGTTTCAAACTATTTTGGAATGCTGTACGTGAGCTTTTATACGAATTCGGAATGTGTAATACTTTGGAGCCTCCGGATAAATGCCAATTCATTTAATTTTTTAAATACATGCAAACACTTTCATCTCATTTTTATTTTAAAATCATAATCGTACATTTTCAGGTACTTCATATGGAAAGTTCATTTTTCAAGTTAAGTGTTCAGAGACCCTTTATTTTCTCAATACCTATTTGTGATAAAGAATGATGCAATTTCAACACCAATTTCAATTAATCTTTTGGATAATGCTTTAAGTGCATTTCATAAACATATGAAGCGGACTTAATAGTAAAATAAAGCTGCATTTCTTTTTTTAAGCTAAATTTCCGGAAAGCTTGTCTTTCCAGTTTTACTATATTCATGTAAACCAATTTTTACAAATATGGAAAAATATAGAGCAGGAATATGTAAAATATTAAGAATCTCCAATTTCCCTTCGTAAAATTTATTAATAAAAAGGAATAAAATACTCCAAAGCAATTCGTTCAAAGAGTAAAAATCAATTTAAGCATGCAAAAAAGAAAAATTTGATAAAGTACAAATCTATTTTTGATTTACATTTTGAAAATAGGACCGTGCTATATAATCTGTTGCCAAAGTTTCTTGTAGCTAAAGTAAATAGTATGTACTATACGATTATGAATTTCCGCTTAAAAATGATTTTAAAAAAAGGTACAAGACCCTATAGCATATAAACTAGTGTTTAATCACTAGAAGCGATCATTACAAATTTGTCGTTTGTAAGCTTTTGAACAGTACGAATTTAGAGGCTAGAGTTACGGATTTTTATTTCATAGATTTAAATGAGGTTTGGTAGAAAAGTTTGGAAAGCGTTTAAGATAAATTGCATCCAAAACCTTTGAAAATCTTCAGCAGGTAAACATTACCTTCGATCGCAGATATCTTCAAAAGAAAACTATAACAATAAATTTGTTGAGAACACTATCAGTGTCCCATTAGACAGTGAATTTCGTGGGCTGACAAGTTAATGTTTAAACAAACTTTTTCAGAAGCAAGATAAACGCCTTTCAGGCGCAGAATAATTCTGTTCGTAAAACAAATTATTACTCCAGAATTTACAAAAGAAACTTGGTAAAATAAATTTTTACATAAGTTTATTATAAAACTAAACTTTAAAAATATACTTCCTGTGGTTCAGCTGCTAGAAATTATGCTCTCACAGACCTAGAAATTACAAGCACCAGTCCAGTGCCATAGTGCCGATAGATTAACTTACTGCAATTTTTCTCATCCGAGTTGTCGTGACAGTCTTCGGAACCATCGCAGACCCAAGATATTGGAATACACCGTCCAGTATCACAGCGGTAATGATCTTTAGTGTTGCAAAGAGTTGCATTACAATTTAACTCATCGGAACCATCTGCACAATCCATTTCGCCATCGCAACGCCAAAGCACGGGAACGCACTCGCCATTCAAACAGGCTATCATGTCTTTGGAGCAAGCAGCAGAGGGCGCTGCAAAAAAATAATTCCGTAAGTATCACAATAGGAGATTGTTTAAAATACTAGTATTTTAAAAATAGATATTTAGGATCTATGTTTATAATCTTGGTTACTTTATAATTCTTTACGTTAAGAGACTGATTTTACATAATCCACTTGTTTGCATATGCTATTTAAAGAAGCAAACCTAAATATTTCGACTATTCAAAGTATTCAATATCTAACAGCCCAAGTTTACAATGAAAATACATTAAAACTTTGATAAGTTATTTTCATAATGCCTTTAAATTATAAGAAAGACCAAAATTTAAACATAGGAGAATCTGGAAAAACTTTCTACTCCGAGAGGGGAGGAAGATATGCTTCTCTACTACTTTGTTTCAATAGCAAAAAGTTGATTTTTAAACAGTATAGTCCTAGTTATAGAAAGGTGTTAATTTTATTTAAAATATCTACTAAAATTTCCGGATAACAATCTAATAGACTGTCCGATATTAAACGAAATATTACTATTTGGAAATAGTTATGTATTTAAAAAAATTCTGCAATGCCACTTAAAATCTATTAATATTTCAAAAAAGCAGTTCCAAAGGAATGTCAAAGCTTTATATTGTTTATCTTAAAAAAGAAAAACAATCGTAAAACAATGTTAAAATTTTCTAAAATTACCAGATTTTTAATCACTGAACTTCTTAAGTCAAAATTTTAATGTTCAGATTCTTTAATGAAAATCTGAGAATAGATAATTTTTAATGGGAGATTCACACTAATGAATTTTCATCTCTTTCACGATACTATTACAATTTGACATATACAACGAATTATATTGACGTCGACACTGTGGCTGTTAGTGCTAGATCAATACAATCCTTTAATATAAAGTTCGAAAATGAGAATTTTAGAGACGGTGAGAGCTAAAAATATTATGTACCAATACAAATTTAATAATTTCTTTAAACAACCACGTTTAAATGACTATGCTACCATATACGCAGATTTACAGTTATTCCAGGGGCACTATAGCAAATACTGGCGATACAACGTAAATTTGATTAAAAATATGGTACAATTCTGTATGGGTACAATTCTTTCGCGACACATTTTGAAAGAATGCTTTAGTAAAGGATACTACACATGGGCATTAACTAAGATTTCTTGATTGAATTTAAGCAATACAATATAGATCAGCCACATTCTTTTTCTAGCGATCCGCAAATATGTTTACGACGTTCGGCGTGTCAAAACACAAAAATGGTAAAAAACTCATTAAATAAGTACGATATCAAAGGAATATAACAAGTTAACATTAAAATTGTATATCAAAGCGACGTAAAACAATAGGGTTGAACGTTTGTTGCGAGAGTTTAATACCACCACTTTTAAACAATAAGTAAATTTTCATTCCAAATTTAAAAATCCCACGATTTGTTTCAATTTCAAAGCACCATTAGCCATGTTATAATCGTAAAACTTAATGTAACAATGCATAATTTCCGAGTTCTAAAAAGGAAAAAGTATGGCGATTTACTCTAGCAATCTTTTGCACATAGCTAATTTCTTTAAATTTTAGAAATAGTACAAATTGAATTCTAATAACATTTGAAAGTGTAAAGGCACCGGTCTATACACCAGCAACTTTCTCTCATTCTCGTGCTGATTTTATTATTTGATCCAAAACGTTTAAGTTTATCCTTATGCCGTGATCGTATTATGACTTGCGTGAGCATAAATATCAATTTTTAAGACTCGATTCAATATACTCTAATTACGTTAAGTTTACAGAAACAACCATTGTAGAACAATAGGGAGCGGTAAAAAAAAAAGGCCGATTCCAGTAGTTTTTCGACAAAAAAATTATACTGAAAATTCATTTATTTCGGAACGAGTTCTTTGTACATATAGTAGCATTGAAAATTGCGACAAACCACTCTTAAATCTAAAAAATACTAGTCTCATTTAAGCTCTACTATTAAGATATTCATCAATTCAGTTCAAATAATGAATATCTAAATAATCTTAGATCTATCATCGAATTCGGATGAATCTTTGAAAGTTATAGCATTCTATTGAAAAGCGGGCTCAAGAATCTCAGAACAAAACTACAAATACAAAACTACAGATTCATATCACAACCAAAACAATTTAAAGAGAATAAATAGTGTAAAAACTACAAAAAATGCTTGAACCCTTGCCGACGAATTAAAGACGTTAGTTTGAACTATTTAGCACATTTTAACGATTTTTTTATAGACTTAAATATATTGTTTAAACTCGTACAATTGTTAGAATTTTAACAGTATCTCCAGTGGTGGGTTAAAGACAAATTTATTGTAAAGTTCTAAAATTTTAGAATATCAACGAAAGGACTAATTTTTAATTCAAGCATATCAGGATGTGTTAAAAAAGTTACGCAATTTCATTTTTACATACCAGTTTGATCTATAGTTAGATTTTAAATCTAAAAATTTAGCCTCTTAAAAGAAACTTACTTGCAAGTTTAGAATTTGATTTAAAAATACTCACGACAATCTTCCTCGTCGGAGTTATCTACGCAGTCGTTTCGTTTGTCACACCGCCATGACTTTAAAATGCATCTTCCATTTTTGCACTGAAAATCATCGCCAGAGCATCTGTTTCCTGCAATACAAGTATGATTAAGGAATTTCATTCATTTTATAACAGTATATACTGCAAATTCATTAGATACGTGTTGTCACACAAGGATATTTTGATATCTGAAATTCAAAGTGTTAATTTTACATTTATTGAACGATAGCATTTAAAGCAAATTTTATTCAATTTCTGGTAAATATTTTAAAAAAAGTGGCTAAAAGACAAACCTAGCAACCATGAAGGTAACACATGCTTGTGTCTAACAAGCAAGGAAATACACAATCCGATACTAAAAACTATAAAGATTTGAATATTCCGTTTCTATTCACATTTATAAAAATAGTTTCAGCAGAACAGATAAGCTCGTAAAATAAGTTAAAATATACTTTGCGATTTTTGCGGAATGGCAATGTAAAACCTTATTGATCACTGATCCTTCATTTCGCATATTTGGGTAAAAAGTACTTGTGTTTCTATTATGCACATTAAAATTTAAATTTCAAAGACTAAAAAAATTTAATAATTGTTAGACAATAGTTGCAATTTGGATCTAAAATTACTTCAACAAGCAGGATTTACCTAATCCTGCGAATTTCATTCCAAGTCTCCATAAACTGAATGTTGAAAAAGGATAAATCCGAACTATACGACAAACATTATTTGCAGCAAAATTATTTTAAGATCTATAGAGAAATGACTATATGAAAAGGCAAAAGTAGTCTGAAATGGGACGAGGAAACGTTCCAAAATGAGTGAATTTGATTGCCATCTTAAAGTCTAAAAAAGTGCTAGTTTCCAGATCAATAATTTGTGGTCCAAATTGTTAACTTTGAACCGTTTAACGGTTTTCTATTGTTAATTTTGTTAAATTTTATGTAATTTGCATAAGACTCTTCAAATATAGAATTCAACTAGTTTAAAGTTTAAGAAATATTAAGTTAAACCTTCTGTGCGATCTGCTATCCCATTTCTTTTTATTGCAATATTTAACGATAAATGTTCATTTGAAATTCATGGACAGGGCTTAGGCTTCGAACTATTTAAAGATTAAATATTTAGACTTGATAGACCAAATCAATTTAAGTTTATTTTTACTATTTCTTTAAAAAGATCAACAGGAAACTAAACAGTATAGACCGAAAGTTGCGAAGCATATCTTAGACAAGTATTACACCTTTGGATATAAAGCAGCACATTTGAAAATCGGCGGTTTGATTAAATAACATTGCTTAGAACGAATCAAATATTGCATTGATTTTTTATTTTGCCCGCATTAAAGAACCAAGTGGCAGCATTTTATTTCAAATGAGGATTGTACACAAATTTCATCTGAAAATTTAAGAAATACCTCCATAAAGCTTAAATGCGCTGATAGTAATTCCTTAAAATAAAGACAGATTCATAAAGTATTCACTTTTGTTTATTTTATCGGGGAATTTTATATTTTAATATTTTTAAATATATTTAATGCGTTTACGAATATTTCCTTACCACAGTCAATTTCATCAGATCCGTCATCACAATCCTTGTGACCATCACAACGCAAACTTGGGGGTATGCATTGGCCATTAACACACCGAAAATCATTAGCTTCACATCTTCGAGCTGAAACAAAATTAGAGTTAAAATTAATTTAAAGTGATACGTCAGTTCAATGGCAAAAACATTGACGCTTCAGCTCTTTCAAACAAGTCTTTATGCGCAATTTAAACAGTATTGTAAAAGTTTAATTTTTCGTTGTATTTGCATCCATTTGTGCTCTGTTTTCATAACTCCGTCCATTTTCATAACTTTCTTTTAAACGCAATTTCGCATTTAAAAGCACTAAAATTGAGCAAAACAGATTTACTGACAATACCGCCCATCAAAATACAAGTATTCTTTAATGTACTTTGTCATGTTTTCTGCAAATGGCGTTAAATTTAGTTTAAAAACACACTTTATTAAAATTAAAAATTTGTATTTAACAAAATTATGGATCTCCATGAATATGGATTATTTACATGTGAACGTAAATGTTTAATTCACTATAGTCATTTGCTGCAACTACGGATCATTGAGCATTTTCCTTTACAGGGTAGTAGACGATTCATTAAGTTTGTTAGTTTCCTTATTGCCTTCGTAATCTAAATTCTACTGTAAAACTACGAGATTTTGGGGAACTTCAGAAATAAACATTAAGTATTTTTATTTATTCGATAAAAATGTCGAAAATCTTACGTCCCCGGTTATTTATGGACAGTATGCAGTTGTGAAAGCTTTTCATTTTCCTAATCTTATATGCTACTGTCTCTTCAATAGGATAAAGACTTGAAGAAAAACTTATTTGCTCTGCTCTATTTTCACCCAACGCTGAATTTCGGAATTAGGCAGTTTGTAAAAACAGTCTTAAGTTTAGAGAAATTTATCCCCTCCCTCCCCCCCCCCCAAATCTACAGGGAATTCGGTGAAGAAAAAGTAGTAAAAATGCGAAATTGTCTATACTCAAAACATGGTATTCTAGTTTTACATTTGCATAAGATAAAGCTAATTTACCAAATTAAAGAATATTGAATAGAAATGTTTAGTCGCATTGAAGTCCTACAGAGGGGGTGCTAAGATTCTAGAAAGTTACAAAAATGCGAAATAAACTAATTTCCTTCATGGTAATCAATAAGCAACCAACTTCATGGTTTAATTACGGTTTGAAAGCCAAGTACGCAAGCTTCCATACTCGTAAATTACCAATATGAAAAGCATGTTTTTATTTCTACGTGTAAAATGCAAGAAAACGTCGAAATTTGCATTTGACTGGGAAAAATGTTAATATTCATAACCATAAAGTCAATCGGGGAAAAAAGGCAATGTTGATATAGTTAAAACAAGCAAAGGTTTGATAAATTCCTGGTTATTGATGGATTATTACGACAAACACTCAAAAAGAACTAAAACAAGTAACTATGAGACTTGCGTTAGTCCTTTTTAACTTTCATAAAAGTATTCAATCTCTTTTCAAAACAATATACCATTGTATTAAGTTCCGTTAGGATTAGGCTACCAGTTATACCTCTAAATCGGCTATATTTTAAAAGAAAGATGAGAAACCGAATTCAAGTTACTCCATATGAATCTCAAAATTCCCCTGATGCTTTTATGGATCTCTTCATTTTGACTTCAAATAAGTTCTTTACAAGCATCCCAAAATATTGCATGACCGAGAAAGACAAGTTTAGGAAGGGAAAGTAACTTTACTGTCAGAGTCTAGTGCTGTCTATACTCAATTAGGGCAGTTTTAATTGCTGCGTTAATTTTATAGAAACGTACATAAGTACGGAAACTGTCCTATTAAATATGAGTTATTAATCGTTTTAGCCAAGCAGACAGAAGCCGATCACAATAGCTGAAATAATTTTCACTGCACTAATTAAGGAATAAAACAAGCTCAGTTTAACAATCCAGCATGTCAAACAGTAAAATTTTACTCATGTAATATAGGTTTAAGAAAAACCAAGGTTCCTTTTCAGAAGCAAAGTTATTTAAAAGTAAACATTGCAAAAAGCTAAACTCATCTTCTATAAAGCATAGCATTTAATTTCATGTTTTTATGGTGCTCAACTTTTAAGTTTCTTTGGATTTGGCATTAGTGTCGTGACAGATGTTTAACATTTTCAATGACCAATTCATTTTTAGCAGCGTTTAAAAATAAAGTTAAAAGATTTGCGCAGATAGTCTGCCTGCTGCAGTGCGACTATGGAACCAAGTCGAACGTTTACCGAAATAAATGTAATCAGTGTAAAGTTCCCTTCTACTGCTGAATTAAACCAGTTTAAGATTACAAAACTTAAATTTCATCATGGCTATAATTGCATAGAACATATTGAAAGCCAAGGGGAAAAAACACAAAATATTGTTCGAATGTAAAAAGTCCTAACAGTACACTGGGAAAAGTATGCTGCTAACGTGGTTTAATATAGGCTTACGCTTTATACAAATTTAAATAAAATACTATAACCAAAAAGATGTTAAAACGTTTAATCTTAATTCCTGCTAAAGGTTTAAACAACGAAGTCGTTTGAAAGTTAAGTCTAATTTACAGCAAACTTACTTTCTTAAACAAGAAATTCACTAACCTACGCAAGATACGTTGTCATGATCCAACATCAATTCCGAAGGACATGCACAAGTTCTTCCTCTAGAAGAAGTAAGGCACAAATAACTGCATCCCCCATTTCCAATAAGACATTCAGATTTACCTGCAAGAAAGTTCATTATCACGATTCATTCATCATTATCAAACGAAAGAATGTCAAGAATTAAAGATCTTTGCCGTAACCAAAGATGTTATTTAAAACAGGAATGTTTTTATCCAATGACAGCGTGCAACTGGTTCGAAGCGATAACTTTCAAGCATTCTCACGGTAACTATGTACTTTACTACAACCAATTTAATAAATTTTAAGTCCTAGTTTATCTTTCAATATTTTACGATTAAATAAGCCTAAATTATTAAAATGTTTACAAGTGCAGGGTAGGTTGGTTCAATTTGACGCACTAAACATTACAGACGCTGAAAAATTAATAAGTTAAAAATTCGAAAATATTCAACAGTTCATTAATGTGGCTTTAGTAACATAAGTAAAAGATGTCATAATTAAAATGACATTTTCATACTCTTATACAAGACTACGCACCAAAATCAAAGATTAGGCTGCGACTGAATCTAAAAAAAAAATTTAACCTTTCATCTAGCATCGGTTCAGTTCTGCTACACATGACATTGAAAATATTTTTCAATGTCAATCTTGTGTTTAAAATTATTTTATCTGAAGATTAATGAATTTTGGAATGAAACTACTCTAAAATTTCAGATCGCATTTTGCGAGAAAATTAAAGATCTCATTAATTGGTAAATTATCCATATTGAAAATTAAATGCGCTTTTGACCTTTAAATTCCTTTATGAACTTATTGGCGTCAGTGTTTTGAACCAGCTGTTTGACAAAATTTCTGCATCTAAAAATTTGCTTTTCCACAATCTAAGCAATCGATGTAGCTAGCCCTTTTACGTCATAAGCTTTCCTTCAATCTGCAATTTTGTAGCTCATCGCTAGTACAAAAACTAGTGTTTTAACTTCGCTACGTACTGTAGAATTAACTTAATAAAGAGAATATTGCCCAGTTAAACTGATGGCACTGAACTCGCAGGCTACGCATGCTAATTGTACATTACAGCCTTGTATTTTCGTCAATTCCGTTCAAAAAAAAATTAAGGGGGGAAACAGCTCTTTTTTTTTATACTTAATCATTGAACCTCCTAAATTATCAAGGACATGCTTTATCATAAAAAATCTATATCCAAAATTCAGAGCAAAGCGGATAATTCTTAATAAAAACCCATTTAGCATTTATATAATTTAAGAGGAGTTATTCCCCTCTTTTATACTTAACCATTAAACTTCCAAAACTATTTAGAGATTTGAACGAAATCTGACAATTCTGATTAAAAAATCCATTTATACAAGTTAAGGGGAGGGGCATTAGAACCCCCGTTCCCCCTGTTTATACTTATTCAATGAACACCTAATAACAGCCACGGACTCATCAGAATGATCCTATAGCTAAATTTGGAACGAAAACTTAATTTCTGCATGAAAATACCGTTTATATCAATTAAGGGGAGGGGCATGAGCCCCCCGTTCCCCCACTTATACATATCGAATGAACTCCAAAAACTAATCAGGGAAGCGCCTTATCAGGATATACCTATATACAAAATTTCAAGTGGATCCGATATTTTTATCATGAGTTATCGCGTTACGCACGAACATACAGAACGGACGGGCACATAAGCTCTCAGGCTATGATAGCCTGTGAGCTAAAAACAGACACAAATGCTATTCTATATTGCGAAAAGTAATTGCGTTCAACAGTACGCGCCGATTCTCAATCGCATCAGGAACGTACTAATACGCAACTTTTCGAAAACGACTACCAACTTCAAGTATTTAAGTGACCGGAAGAATGTCCGCTTTTGCATAGAGAATGTCCGCTTTTGCATAGAGAATGTCCGCTTTTGCATAGAGAATGTCCGCTTTTGCATAGAGAATGTCCGCTTTTGCATAGAGAATGTCCGCTTTTGCATAGAGAATGTCCGCTTTTGCATAGAGAATGTCCGCTTTTGCATAGAGAATGTCCGCTTTTGCATAGAGAATGTCCGCTTTTGCATAGAGAATGTCCGCTTTTGCATAGAGAATGTCCGCTTTTGCATAGAGAATGTCCGCTTTTGCATAGAGAATGTCCGCTTTTGCATAGAGAATGTCCGCTTTTGCATAGAGAATGTCCGCTTTTGCATAGAGAATGTCCGCTTTTGCATAGAGAATGTCCGCTTTTGCATAGAGAATGTCCGCTTTTGCATAGAGAATGTCCATACGGATTCAAAAGCATTCACATTTAAAAAAGTTATTCCAAATTTATTTTAAAAATTATCCAAATATTTTTGTAGAATGTATCTGCATTTTAACTTTCTCAGCATCCTTAACAGATTATATGTGCACCAAACTATAGGTTTCACTGCAACAGAAGTAATATCTAATTCTACAAAAATAATTTAGTTTTAAAAACTTTTAAACTCTGGGATTATATTCTTACGTAATCAAGTTAACATGCACTTCTAAAAAACTTGGCATTTAAAAACATTACAAATTTGCCCTTTTGCTCAGTGGTCTGGGAGTACTGCATGTCAGCCATACAAGATATTGAACAATCAATATCTTAGGGTATAATATTAATTTAATATTGCGTACTCGAGCCTGCCTACTCTATGATCAATGTTTCTGTGGAGAAAAAGTAACATTAAAATTGGGAGCATATTATATAAACTTCAAATTATGCAAACATTTGATTTTACCACGTTGCCACAATTACTGCACCACCTTGTTGATAAGTTTGAATATTTTACATAAAAAATGTTCCAGATTATTTGTACTAAAAAATCTTCACATAAAATTAAACGAAACTTTGCATTAGCGTTAAGCAGCCTTTCGAAATAATTTTAAGTCTTCATTCGTAAACTGCTCCAAAATAGTTAATTTTAAAACTTCCAGTAGCAGACTGATCAATACAACACATTTTGAAAATTTCATAAATATATGTACAATAGAATTTTTTCAAATTGATTTGATCCAAATTTATCGTACATTTGACAATGACAACCGAAATCCATATTTTTAGTTAACGTCATCTGAAAAAATCTAAAACATGTCATTTAATTCAGAAACAACGAGCATATTTTGAAGCGTATCGGATGTTATTCAGTAGAGGAAATTGTAGTTCCTAGTATCGTTAAAGTCTACAAGAAGTGTAAAATGCATAAAGTAGCAAATTGCACGTCAAACTTAACAAATGAAGCGTGTTCGTACTATAATGAAGTTTAAAATATTCAAACTTTGTAAGTATACAATCCTTAGAATATAGTATCCGAAATCTTTTGTATATCCTTGTAAGTGCTATCTGCTTTCTATCACGCAGGAAGTAACTTGTAAACCTCAGCAACCTATCAGTTTCATAAAATTTCTAAATTTAATATTAAAACTTGCCCCAAACAATGTTCCATTATATATACTATTACGTTATAGACTATACGTAATACTATTATGTTATAGAATACCTGTAAAACTAAATTGATAACATTCTAAAAATATTTTAGGTGTTGGGAATAGTTTTGGGATATTTTCGAAATGCATTAGTATCTACGCAGCATTGAGGAAATTTCAAAATTACATTAAAAATGTATTAACATAAAAATACTTCGGAAAATTTCTGCTAACTTTAAACCGATATTTTTCTGGACATTCGCGCTCAATGGTAAGTTTTAAAACAGCAAAAAGGGGTTTCGAATGAGAAAAGTAAAACTTTACTCATTTTAAACCGAGTACTTTAAGACTACCTTTAAATAATCCTATCGCCTTAGCACAGTAAAAACAGATTGTCAAACAAAGGTATTGCCCAGTCCAAAACATTGAGAAACAAAATGTCAACTAAAAGAACTAAAAATGAAAATTTTAGAAATAACTTCAGAAGTAAGGAACAAGTACTGCCACTTTAAACTGAATCAATGCCCAATACATTGTTTTATTGGGGGAGGGATGATTTATAAATTCAAATGAAAAAAAAAGCAACCAATCGCAAAAGGACATTAAAGGAGCAAATTGAGAGAGTATTGAATTTATCGAATTCTTTCCTTAATTCCTTTAAGATTCAGCATTTTGATTAGATAATCTTTGGAGATTAATGCCATCTGCTTTCCTACAGGTTTTTTTCATTAGCCTGTCACCTTTAATTTTTTTTGTCTATACTTCTCAAAGTGAACCACGTGTCAGCTCCTCAACCGTCCTTTCAAAAAACCTTATTTCATGCATTTATTTTATTTTACTCTTGTATTAAAAAGATAAATAATTTAAATTAGTATTCTTACCCGCTGGTAGTGCTGCTGGACTGTATGTCACTCTTTTAATGAGACCTGCCTTTCCTTGACCCGGTAACTGAAGTACGTGCGTTATATTTGCTTTACGAAGATTCAATTCCCGTCTCGTTGTGGTCCAATAAATATATTCTTCACTTGCTGCTACCGACATAGCACCATAAGCCCCTCTTACTAATATTCGGGGAAATCTAAAATAATTAAATTCAATATTAAACTTAAATCAGTAACTCGCAGATTGCCCATAAGACACTCACAGAATATTGGGAAAATGTCGAAATGCTATACACTTTTAATGTTAAATTTCTCAATAAAAGAACAGTACAATATAAAATGCACAAGATATTCTAAAGATTTGAAACAGAAATGAATTTTAGTGTGGTCCGAAATTAAATTTAAAAAAGAATTTAAAAAACAATTTCGTAAATCTTCTAGTTAAGGTTTAAATATCCTTAAATATTAAGTTTTCCTACTATTATTTCGAAGTTTTCATTGGAAACTATAGATATTGCGTACGAATTTCGAACAAATAACATTCTTTTAGGGGAGGGGGAAGCTAAAAAGGAATAAATCTATACTATAAGGACAAACCAAGTTTTATTTGCATAGCATTAAAGATTCTATATAAAAGTATATTTAGTGTTTAATACTTAGCACAGTTTTTAATGGATAATTTTGACTTTAATAAAACTAGACCGGAAAAGAACAATCTTACCTAGGCTACGAATAAACAGACTGACAGAATCAAAATGAGAGTTTAAAACTTCACATGCGATGACAACAGATCAACGTCCCGCAAATGCCACCGATTCGAATAATCTCAAAATTATTGAAATATTGCTCGTAAACTTATGCAACAATATACAGGGCTTATCGAAAGGAACATCAAGTTGTCAACGAGGTAGATTAGAACTTTTGCAAATGAAAAGTAATGTTCAATAGTCCTTTGCATTAGAATTCCTTTCCTCTACAAAATAGTGCATCGGGACTGATCCGTGATCCTATTCAAAATAGTATCCTTATCTATGTATCGATCACAAAGGTAAACTTCTGTACAGTACTTTAAGATGGTAGAAGTCAAGAGAATTGCCGGTGCATATTTTAATTTGCAGTTATTTTTAAGCATTGATACATATCCGAGATTAAATCGCTGCGATTATTTGCTATTAAATATTTTTAAGTCAATTAACAAAAATCTTCAATTTTTGTAGAATAATGAATAATAATAGAGTGGTGTATATAATGGAGTATATCAAGATCTCATAAATTTTGAAAGATTAGACGATTTGTTGCAATAGTTTAGGTGTTTTCCCTTTAAGTACGAAACTTTAGGAAAAAGTACACATGAGATTTCATATTTAGAAAATATTGTTCCCAAATCTAAAACAGTGCAAGTATGTCCTTTATATCTATAAAAATATTTTTGCAAGAATATTACAAGGAAGTTTGGGAAAAATAGTCCCATTTCAAACGTTACATTTAAAAATCTCCTTCGAATCATTTCCTTATAGCATTGTTAAAATTACAGTAAAGAAAAGACCAATTCATTTTATTTTAGATGTTTAAGTAGTCTTATTTAATCGAATATGAAAACAAGCATTAACAGTTCATTTAACCGTTAACGTCTTCCGTTAAAGGGGGAAAATCTAAATCCATTTAGAGAACGATCGTGACTGTAATACAAAATTCAATCTTCCGTAAACTTTAAGCCTAATCAAATTAACGGGTTTTTTTAAAAGATTTGAACGGATGATGAGCGTAGCTCGTAGCGGGAACCCCCCCCCCCTCTAGTATTGCAAATTAACCACTTTAATCACAAGCAGCGAGATCGCGCTGTTCAGTTTTATGTTCAGAAAACTCTGCACATTTCGGGAATTGCGGACAAAAAATATTGCCCGATTGGTACTTTGAACCACTTTCGCGCTGCTTGGGAATTTTCGACAGTTTTAAAAACCCTCCGAGACCAACTTAATATTTATTAGATAGTGTATGTTTCATCAATAATTAGATTTATGAATTTGAGAATTTAATTTTCGATAACTCGCCTCGTTTTAACTACTTTCAGCTACAGGAAAATGAACTCTGTAAAGTCGCATGTAAACATCAGCTTAATAAGATTTCGTTTATTACAAAAACAAATGGAGACAATAGTAAAAAGGCAAAAAAGTACCTACCTTAAACTGTCATAGTCCGTATACGATATCGTTCCAGAGCTTGGGTCTGCCCAGTATAAAATTGTTTTCGAAGGATGCACCGCTAGAGACACAGGCATGCCGTTTATGGAATGAAGAACCATTCTATTGTTTCCATCCATACCGCACTTTATTACAGAAGGATGCATACCAATAGTAGCAATAAACATTATGCTGTAATAACGAAAATTTTATTTAAATAAGTATTCTTCCACTACTCATTTCAGCATTTTTTATAATATACTTACCCTTTTGCTGGAGAAATTGCAAGAGTTACAGGTCTATTCAGGTTTTCAATAAGTACTGCACGCTTGAGGCTGTCTATGGATATAACTTCAACTGTTCCTTTTCCCGAATCTACCCAGTAAAGATTGTTACTTCTGGAGTCAAAAGCTAGATCTTGTGGAAGTCCAAGGTGATTTTTCACCAATACTCTGAAAGGAAGAATTAGATATTAGTAGAACACGGTAGAACTCGTCGAATTTCGAAAGAAAAAAAACTTAAAAATCTGTACATCGATTTATATTAAACCTACAAAATTAGTTTTAATTAAAAAAAAAAAAAAGGCACCTTATATTGGTATGCAACTCCTAAACAAATGATATTTAACCTATAGTTAATAAAATACCGTTTCTGTAAAATTTAATTGTAGAAATTTTATATTTTAATCGTATATGTAAGCTAAAAACATAAAGATCCGTTATTTTGATAAAGTTATCAATTAAGACTTATTCTTGATATTTAAAAAATTAAAATTTATTCCACTTTCACTAAATCTTAGTGTTTGTCCCCCGCGAAATCTTGACAATTTTCATCACAACAAAATTTACATGTGCACCTCTCAATTTTTTTTTTTTTTTTTGATCATTTTAATATGAAACCAAGTCTATTGCTATTAGCTGGAAAAAGAAACAATTAACATTCTGTTAAGCGAAAATATATTGCATGCAGATTATTTCTAGAATTTAGAGAAAATACTCCTGTGACGTCACATAAGGTAAAAGGGAAATTATTTTTTGTAGTCTCCAATTAGATTTATTGCCAAGATCTACTTTATTGCTTGTTTAACTCAGCGAAATGAATTTATCCTGTTGAGAATCATCAAGTTCTGTAACAAATCGCTATTAGACAAAAACTTCTGAACCATGGATTTTTCCATACAGTAAAAAGGAAGGATAGAGATAAATACAGTAGCTGGGGATAACGCTAAAAATGCAACCCTAAAATGCACTACATTAGACCGAAATGATAACGCACATTATATTGCAAACCAATTTTAAGGGATACTGCACCTCCATCTTTTACCTCTGTCTTTATCCCCTTTACTTTCAACAGAAATGAAGTACGTCTGTTGCCACGATTATAAAAAATTTAAAACTGAAAAAAAATCTCAAAAGCAAATTAAGATGTTTTCAAACAAATCTCATTTAAAAGTACATTTTTTCCTCTATATGATGGTGTAAAAATTGAAGCCATGTTTAGAAATAAAATTTTCAGTACCGAAAATTGCAAAACCGATTTGCATGCGAAAGTGTTTCCATTCGCAAAATGACGTATGCGTTACGGGCAGATACGTTTGGCCTTTAGAGATATTTTCATAAATTCACATAATAGCACAAACCGTTCTAGTAAAAAAGGTAGGGTATCGTGACTTCTGCAAGCCCTTTTTATTCTTGATTAAAGATTCTATTTTATAGTAGGGTAGATGTGCCAGTAATGGGCCACCTTCCAGTAATGGGCCACCTCGCACTTTTTGGTTTATAAAAAAAATAATAATTAAGCTTTTATTATTTTTTTTCTGAACTCCACCTTGCATGCTTTATAAGCTGGATTAATTTTTTACACTTTGCGTCAAAACAATTAGGAAGCAGAAAATAAAGTTTGTTTTTCTGCTTTTCACTGAAAATCTTAATGAACATGCTAAGAGCTGACTTTACTTAGTTTATATCTTATTTTTCCATAAAAAATTAATGTTTTTATTTGGTTAGCAATATAAAACATTGAATTTAATATACCAATGGCCATTTACAAAATTTTATTTTTAAGATTTTAGGAGGGGTGGCCCATTACTGGATTGCTTATTTCGTGATTTTCCAGTAATGGACCACCCAAGTGACCAATACAAAAAGTTATTTCAGTAGAGATAAAATAATTTGATTTAACTGAAAAGCTAAATCAAATTTAATACTTAAATTTTACCTATCAGAATTTAATAAAGGCAATTTATAAATAATTTTTTTTAAAAAGTCATCCGAAATTGGTAAACATAAGCAGAACATTTGACAAAAACTAGATGTGCCGTTACAAAAGAAGTTGTTTTAAGTTGGTTCAGAAGTGTAAAATCATATTTGGAAGAAGATATTAATATTTTCTTCCGAATTCTAAAGCATACAGAGAGAATTTTAAATAAGTTTAAAACAAGGTTTCTTTTGTGCTCTTAAAACAAGGAAAATTTTGGGATCAAAATCAGTTAAAGATGTGTATTATGTAGTACCAAATAACGAAAAAGAACAAATCACTGTTACTGGATGTTTTTCAGCAAATAATGAGATTGCTCCATTGGTGATAATATATCCATATAAGCATCTCTGAAGGGAAATTGTGGAATCAATCTGTGCCAAACTGATGGGCTATCTTATAAATCCTTTAAATTAAATATTTTGTTTTATATCTTTACAATATAAATCCTTTAATGTAGTTAATAATAAACAGTTAATAATATCAATATTTTGTCTTATATCCACATTATAAATCCTTGATAATTCATAACTTAAATATTTTGTTTTATTTTTTTTCATTATAAATCCTTTAATGTAATGAATTTCTAACTTAAGTTTTAATATTTTGTTTTATTAGTATGCTTTCATTAAGTTCTGGAGCAAAATACAATTGAAACAAGTTGGAAATTGCACGTGAAGCGTAGCAAATGAGGTGCGTTCGTACGACAACGAAGTTTAAAAATATACAGATCTTCCTGATATAGTAGACAATACTTCGGATACAGTACAGTGGTTAAACTCTGTATTCCTATAAACATACAGGAAGTAATTTTCATTACACCTCAGCAACGTATATCATATTCATAAAATGAGGCACAGTTTAATATAATTAAAACATGTCCCAAATAATGTTTCCCCGTATAGCATTATGCAGCGGAATACTTGTGTGGCCCTGTAATTTAATAAATATTCTTTGTCAATTTTTTTATGTTCGAATGAGTAACACCATTAAAATGCATTTGCAACTTTTTTCCCCATTGGCTGTAACGGAACACTTGATAGTCCCTGTAATTGATCTATGCATCTGATTATCATAAGATCTGAAATGACTCGACAAAATTATGTAATAATTTTATGTTTTAAATTTCAAACGATGAAAATGCATTTTAAACTTTTCCCCCATTGACCGTAATGTAACGGAATCCTTTTGATTTTCCCTGTAATTGATCTATTCATCCGATTTTCATAAAATTTGAAATGACTCGACAAAATTATGTAATAATTATGTATTTTAAGTTTCAAACGATTCGGTTGGATAGTGTTTGCGTTGTTATATGCGGACAGACGAATAGACAAACGGACAGACAGACGTACAGCCGGACGGACTGAACGAAAACTATAGGTGTTACGTAATTACATAATTATGAACGCACCTAAAAACAGATGTTATTTTTTGTAGGGTGGCCCATTACTGGAACATAGGCGGTCCATTACTGGAACAAAGGTGGTCCATTACTGGGCTTTTGGGTGTTTAGACATATTTCTATTATTTAAAATGAAATTTTTATTTCTATGGGGAAATGCAACTGTGGGATTAGTTAAATATTGTTGAAAGATTAATATGAAAAAAATTGAATACAATAATTATAACTATTAATAAAAAATTTTAGAAAAATTCCTTAAGGTGGCCCATTACTGGCACATCTACCCTATTTTGGGATACTCAGTTTTACGACTGCTGTTGGAAATATCGCTCATGATGTTCATTTTAAGAGGTGATTTGGCTACTAAGCACAGCCAAGTTACTTTTGAAATTTGAGAATCGTTTCTAATAAGATTAATCCCATTCTGAGATTATTCAGGACTTCCATATACCCTTAGAGCAGACAAATCAAATAATTACTATATTGGAATAACGAGCAGGGAAATTAAACAGAAAGAAGCATATCGCTGATAAAGAGTCCCGACTAAATTAAAGAAATTATCTTTATAAACATCAACGAAAATTCCCCTCCAAAAATATCCATAAGAAAATATTTTGCTCTTAAACTCATTCAATTGACAGTCTTATTTATGAACTATATATAATGTGCCATATTGATAGATTTCATAAACTCAGAATATATACACTTTTAAAAATGCTGTAAAAGTGGCCGTTGACACAAATTTCGCTTAAGATGATTGATAAAAAACATCTCTTGCAGAAAAATCAAATTCAAAAAATTCAAAACCGGCTAAATAAAAATTGTTATCTGGGTTTATCTCTAATATTTTGCGTTGTTTAAATGAGTACTTAACTTTGAAATCTACCTCCGCCTATAGGCCAAACTGTCAGGGTTTTACATTTTGGAATACCAAGCATAAGAGCCTTGATTACTTTATAATAAAAGATTACTATACTTCACTGCTTACATATGAGGAGCCCAGAAGCCAAGGGGTGCAAGTGACAAAATGTCGATTTGGTGTAAATTGAGTTTAAAGATAATTGAAGTTAAATTTTAACATCAATAACATTTGACTAAATTGAAATAGGAAACATCTGCTTGTTGCATCCTAATCTTTGAACTGTCATTTCAATAACTTAAAAAAAAAAATAGAGCACCATTTTCTTTAAATGTATAATTAATATTGTTTGTTTTTCGAAAAAAGTGGTTTATCTCTAACTCCCCAAATAATCAGAAAATGACCTATTTCTTTACCTGAAAGGAAACTAGTCGTTGGGGGCCACCGTAATACTTACCCATCATGGATATGTATATGAAAATAAAAGCATGTGAAAACTATACAATGCATTGCAATTCATAAACAAAATTTAAATATTGTTAACATACATAGTAATGCTTTATTAAAGAATTGCTGATGTACCAATTTCGACAAATTATATAAAACGCCGAACTACTCAAGTATTACCGAACTGCGTAAAAGAAACATCCTTATAACTCAAATAATTCTATTAACTAACAATTAACTGTATCGGATTAAGCGTCTCATTTACAATTAAAATATACCTCTGAATTGAAATTTTAATGAAATACAGGGTCATGAAAAATCTAAGAATGTGGAAAACAGGATTACAAATATCTTGGCAACTAATAATCCGATCAACTTCGTTCTGTATGCAAAATGTGTTTTATTTTATTGCCCTTTACGTCCATTCCTTAAAACATCCTTAAAATTCGAAAATTTATATACCTTTCATCAGAACGAATTTTTCGAGGGTCCGAAAAAAATAGTTCCGGAGAATAGAGATTGCCGATATTAAATAGGCTTCGTCCCATTCTTATACTATCTGCATACAAAATTTCAAGTCTATCTCAATTTGTTCGGGAGATAGAGCGTTTACAGACAGACAGAAGGCAGTTTTCTAAAAATGTTTTTCGGAATCTCCACTATCTAAAACGTAAATCCGTCAAAAAAAAAAATTTCGATTTTCAAAATGATTTCAAGACTTGCACTATACTACGTATGATGGGTAAGTAAAAACCATATTTCCAGATACCCTGTGCACTTACTCAATTTTCAATTTTGTCACTTATATCCCTTGGATTCTGGGGTCTTCATATCAGATTAAAGGTTAATTTTATTAATTTCTATAACTGATTTTTATAAAAATATTGCTAACCTTAGCTTAAATATCATGTTTAAGAGTTCGACTTAGGAATATGAAGTATATTTTTTATTGCAACCAATTTTGTAGTTTTATAATCTAACAGTTCCTTCTTAAACATTCTTTCATCGAAAGTCAACGGGTTGTACCTTGTATTTATAAAAATACAATAAAAATTGCCGCATATCCTATATCCAACTCGTATCCTCTAAACAGAAAAGACTCCGTACGAGAAAGAGCCATGACCAACGCTGAAATTTTGTTAATATTTAAGTTTATATTACGACCCTCTCCCTTCCCGGACGCTTCAAGATCTAAGCGTTGTACAAAATCTGTTTAACCCGAGATTAGGGGGCTCTATCCTACAAATTGCTGAATGCAAACATTCATTATGACAAAATGTTAAATCCGATTAACAGGGTTGGTTCTCTTAGTCCACCCTAAGGCTCCTGTCCACATCAGGCGAAGCGCTCTAACGCTATGGGTAAATTATTTGCTATCTTGCATTTCAACATTTGGCATTGAGGGGCATCTACATCGCACCTACTCTCGATTTTGGTTGCAGACTTTGAATATCGCAATCATTTTCGTAACTGGTTTCAAAAGTGAGACTTTGTAAAAAACCAAAATAAGAGTAACGTAGTGATGTACCTCAACTATCCATTCCAAAAAACTTCATTCTAATTTTAAACGAAACTAGAAAATAAGCTCTCCATTTGGGTTAGTATTTACTACGCTTTACCCAATTGAGATAGTAACTTTAAACTTATCGGAAATTAGTCCGCAAAATTATACGACACGAAAATGTATTAAATTTTCTTTTGATCAACATTACATCTTTGGAATTGCCAGTAACCGTGAACTATGATAAAGATTGTATATACAGATGAATATACGACACCACTAATTACAGAGAATGAGAGTTTACGTAATAGCCAAGGTAATTTTAGCATCGATTTTTCTGTGTAAGCCTTCTTAAGGGCTGCACGAAACTTCCTTCAGATGTTTATTTGGAAAGTATCAATCGCCACTATTCGTATTAACCACATCTCCATTAAAAAGGCAATCCACGAAGCTGTCCGGCGTTCCTTAATCCCATTTTTAGGTATTTGATATTAGGGCTGCTACAGTAGACTAAAACTTATTTTAATAGTACTACGAATAGAATAGTTTCTCTTGCAACTTTTAAAATTTAAATTTGTTTTTAAAAAATGGCGAAAGAAAATTAAAGTCGCCTGTGGCAGCCCCGAGGTATTCAAATATCTGTTGAGCTATTTCTGTGAAACTAAAGTTTAATTTTCATTTATCTGCTCTTTCTGAATTTAAGGAATATATCTTCTGCCTTTTAGATATAGGATCTTCTAGATCCAAGCTCTCCGTAAGTACTACTCTTTTAATATTAAAATTTAGACATTTTAAGATCATTTCGTAAAAGGACTAAGCAAAATGATTATCAAGAAGTTGGATAACTTCGGCAAAATTTGAAAAATTTAAATTTTCAAAATATTGAAAAATATACATCAATTTTGAAAATTGAGCTATTTTAAACTATTCTTACAATTTGTACAATAAGTATTGATTTAATATAAGTTAAATCGTTTGGGAAAATAAAATAAAGTATGAAAATACGTGTAAGAATAGATAGAATTTTTTTATTTGAATATATTGTAAATCCGATACTTAGTTACATCAAATCAAAGGAATAACTAAAAATTCAAGGTCAATTGAGAGTTTCCCCTTTGCGCATGCCAATTCGCCGAAAAAACAGAAAACCACTTTTAAAGTGAAATAATGGGTCATTTGAAGGAGAACGAAGTAGTAAAATCTCTTAACTATAATATTCTGATCTTTGCCAAGCTTCACGAGAACATAGAAGGGATGATAGAGTAATTAAGACACAAAATAGAAAACTCATCTCATTTTTCGCTTAATAAAATACCGGTGCTTTTAATGATTGTATGAGGAATCTTAAAAGTTCTGTACAACTAGCTATCGGTAAAATTTAAACACTGACATAAATGCAATAAAAGCAGACCAAACAAAATTAAGTTTAATATTAGGTCATCTCATACGTGTAAAAAAAGTAGTTAAGGGAGATTGAAATAGAGATGCACAATATCCGGCTTACTAAGTATTAAAATTCATTATATAAACATTAAACTTACCGAGTATGCAACGATGACATATTTACGGCATGTATGGCTGGTGTGTCAGTATCAGCAACAAAGAGACAATGCAAGTTCCTATCGTAGCTCACTCTGCTTATTGTAGCTTGAATCTGAAGTGGTATTTGTGTTATAGCTCCACTACCAACAGCCTTTGGAATAATGTAAAAAATACTGGATCCTTCACTTACGAAAAGAGATTCTGATCTTTCTTCAACTACAAAAAACAAGTTTATAGAAACAAAAGATTTAAAAAATCCTTTATACCAACTTTTATTCTTTACATCAAAACACAGATTCAGAAATTTAAATAAAAAGAAACAATTATCTTCATTATTTCTTTTTTTTTTGGGGGGGGGGGGGGCTCAAAACAAATCTTTTAGACTGGCAGCTATTTAAAACTAATGGCTGAATCGTTCCATAGTCTAAAAGAAGTCGCCCTTACTCAAGTCAAAATTAGCATTTAGGGGGGGGGAATTTAAACGGTGAGCAATATTTTAAAACTGCAGAAAATGTAATCGCATAGTTACTGTTAATAAGTATTCCTATAAGCCTGAAATTTACTTTAAAATTACTTTGAATTAGCACAAGTTTTCTTTAGCCCCTAATATTCTATTTTTAAAAATATCCATACAATATATCGAACGCTGACATTTTCGGTTAGTGTGCGAAAAATGAACCTTTCACGGTATTTTGTATATTAAACACTTCCCTCATCTTACGCTTATGCAAAGCCTTTTAATCCCCTGTACTATTCTCAGTGATCGAGCATTTTAACATTAGCAAAATTTCCTTAAAGAAACTTTGCTTCTAAAAGATGCGTTTTCAATGTACTTTATTCCCTTTCCTCATCCATGGTAATTGTTAACAAATATCGCTTGCGAAGTTGAAAGATGAATATAAAATTAATGTACAAAACTTATAAGAACGTCACAAAGAGGTTTTTTGTATCAAAAATAAACCCATTTTCCTATAAAATCATTGCTTGGATTCTATCTACTTTCCAATCTGGTGAAACTTGAGTATTTTAAGACGCTTCAGACATATGGAGACTGCAGATTGTTGACTTTAATTTCTCTCGAAAATATGTTGAAGCAAAAAAGTTCCGGATACATATTGGTCTTAAATTAGGAGCTGATTTGAAGATGATTTAATACTTTTAGAAGAGGCAATGGCGTGTTCAGGACCAAAAAGCAAAACTTAACATTTAACGGATGCTACTATTATTTTTATTGAACGCTAAGTTACCAAAAAATTAAAATTTTCGGAATAATTCGAAACATTTAACCAAGTTGTGAATAAAGGTTAGTCTCATGTTACAACATAAAATCTAAAGGCAGGTTTTCTATGAAATGCAAACGTCTGAATATGTATACAGCTTTATGAATCTTTTTAAAAAAACTTAGACGTTTGCCAGCTAATCTTTACATTAGAACTCAGGCTGTTTAATTAGCTTTTATCTCTGTGCTGGCAAATAAAATGCAAAGTTATAAAAAATCTAAATTTTTCCGTTGAAAGTTTTAGTTTACTTTTAAATATGCAGTTATTTTACTTGACAAAATTTTGACTCGTTAAGTAAAAATTAACATTTGAGTGAAATGTTTTTAAAACAGTATGTCCATATTTGATATCCGTATTTGATTAAAGTTTTTAAGTATAATGGAGAAAATCAATAAAAATAGCAATTCCCATGACAATTATTCTCAAAGAAAAAGTAACCCGATTGCCACTATTTTCACGATATTTTATTAAAATCTTCAGTTAAGGAAGGAAAATTCACTCAGCTAGGTGGACTCACCGGGAGAAAAATTCTCCATGAAACCTGTTCGGTATAAATCCAAAAATAGATTAACTACACTAACACTTGACACATTGTCTTAACCCTTTCAGGGGCGGTGTTTGCAGTCTCCAAACAATATCTCTTACAATTTAGAACTGGCACCAGTAAAATTAGTACAATTTCGATTTTATAATATGCGCGAAAAACAGCTCCTGATTATTTTCAAATAAATCTGTTCTTAAATTGTGGTGTGAATCAATTATTTGAACATTTTTGGAGCAGATATACCTTGCCCTTGAAAGGGTTAAGGGTGTATTTTGATTCAAACTGCTTATTTTTCGATTTATTTAATTCACTTTTGCTCTCAAAATGCATCAAACTCGCAGATTCTCTTATTTAGAAACTACAAGGTGCCGTATCTGTCAAATTTTTGATAAATGCAGAAAATATTACAAAAAATGCTATTAAAGTTAGCCTTTTGATTAGAATTTTCCGAAGCGGGATATATGGGAACGAAAAAAAAGGTCCTACTGAGAAGGTAATTTTTATAAATCAAGTTCTAATGAATTGAGCACAAAATGACATCACACGGCATCTCATACATCCCTTCAAAAATCACCTCAGCAAGTTTCTACTTTAAAAAATGAGCCTGAAATTTTATCAGAAAATTTCGAGCTGTTGAAGGTGGAAAAGATTTTTCTAAAACAGCCTTAAAGGGATCCGGGATACATTTTAAAATTGGCTGGAATTTTAGTGATGGTTAACCACATTTTCAAATAAAATGTTTCAGAATTTGAAAAATTAATGCAGCAATTTAAAATATATATAACTAAATCGGCAGAATCTTTAATCCATTTAAGTAAACAAATTTTGTTTTGACTAAGCATTAAATAATTTAAATATAAATCTTAAAATTATGCAACTTGTTTTTAAAAATCTTCAAAAGTAAATATTTTCTCAAATGACTGAAAATTAATAGAAACATGTTCCAAGTTTTAACTTTTTTACGGTTAGAATTAGATGAGTAAATGCAGAAATTTTGAAAACACCTACGGAAAATTTCTTTTCCCGAAAAAAGTTATGACAACCATTGCGTTAAAAGGTAGATTTTGAAAACAAAACAGTTTCTATTCCAATAAGATAGAAACGCAATTTAAACTTAAGCAGAATTTTAGTTCAATAAATTTGAGCGTCCCGGACGTCTAACTAGATTTCACACATTCGTACGGTAAATTTTAAAATAAAATTTTTGAAAACGTTTTTGGAATATTTTTAAAAGGTTTCACGATACTTTAGGATTATGTTTGCTTTCCGAGAATTCAGAGGCATCTTTGAAACTAGTTTTACATGATTCGATGCTTACCCAAATCAAACTTTATTCGGGTTTAACCTCCCTTAACCGTTGCGCTCTATACATATTATCCGTTAAATTACAACTGCGACGATTGAGTTTTTTTTTAATAAGCATCTAAATAGTCAAGCAATTCTGTTAGATTATGTATTTGAGAGTGGGTGGCAACTTCAGATATCAGGACAATTCTGTTCAATATCAAATCGGACATCAAGGACGATTAAGCTGCTGGTTCTGCAAATTGTATATTCTGTAAAGCATCACTTATTTTTATACGATTTTCAACTGTTGTCCAGGATTAGATTGAGATTTATATAGTACATCAAGTCGTCAAATGTAGATAAGCAACAACTAGTGAAAAATTCAGAATCTAAGACAGTCATTCAATGACATTTTTAATAACTTAGATGCAAATTATACAAAGACCAACTGCATGTTAGGTATTAAAATTTAAGACTCAAACTTGTAGTCCAAGAGCCAACAGCATAAAAACATAAGATGTCGAGCACAAGGGGAAAAAACCCTTGTTTTATCGAATAGTAATAAGAGAATCTAATGATGTCTGCCTGAAGTGGTGGAAAAACTAAAAGCAATTGTTTTCCCCATAAATTCACTGTGCTTTCCGTACAATCAAAGGCGTGAAATAATTGTACGGCAAACACTGAATCTACGAATAAACCACTAGTGGCTTTAATTTTTGGCTTATGCACAACTTCCTGCAAACATGTTCATTGAATCCCCTCTTGCTTCCATAAAGTTAAGGTTTTTCTTTGTGCTTGATACCTTATTGTACTGTCGGCTCTTTGACTAAAAGTAGTTCTGCAAATTTGGTCCTTGAAAAATTGGAAATCCTGTTTAACCTAATGTGGTTGATTCATCAATTACAAAAATTTCGTTTAATGGTTACGCAATTTCTAGTAATAATTGTTCTCCAATTTAATAACAGTTGATTTAAGCTCACGATCTTTGCAAAGCATGTTTAGTTTGCCGCATTGAATACATTTAACACGTATGGTAAAATTTGAACTTTAAAATTAGAATTTAACATTGGCAAG
The DNA here is from genome assembly GCA_964019185.1 of Maratus speculifer. NCBI lineage: Eukaryota > Metazoa > Arthropoda > Arachnida > Araneae > Salticidae > Maratus > Maratus speculifer. The sequence goes on along the minus strand of OZ025289.1, from coordinate 268,879,816 downwards.
ATAATTTAAATAAAACCATTTCTAAACCATAGAGAATGATACGTACTTATGCATGTCTTTCCATCTTTTCCCAACTGAAATCCATATGAGCAAGCACATCGAAATCCGGATACAGGCGATATTAAACACATATGGCTGCATTCACTGGACCAGCAAGGATTAGATACTGAAAATACATTCATTAATACTTAGTGACACTAAATAAGCATGCAAATGATTTTACAGGTGATTAAAATGCATTGCAATATTAGGTGAAGAATTTCAGAGCAGTTGCCATAAAGAGCAGGTCAGATTATGAAATATTAATTTATGCCAAAGTGAACTAGTTTAAAATTTTATTCAGTTTAGTATCTGGCGGTGTTGTCACAGCAAATTCTTACAACCACTGAAAAATTAAATAGCTCGCTGATTACAGATTTCCTCTTCATATCCATCATATATTCTATTTATCTGATTAGCTAAATGTACCCATAAAATATTAAGATGAGCTGAAGTAAATTTGGTGCAATTCGCCAACTGTTCAGAGTAAGAGAATGAACCTTAAGTGTTTAGAAAGGGGCATATTTCAACTTTCTATTCTACATAACATTAAATTATATTTATGTAATTAGCGGCAATATCACCTAAAGCACGAGCTTTTTATCTCCGTAAATTCTCGGTAATCTTGCAATGGACTAGAATTCAAAAATTTCTCGATTCGCCTTAACAACGCTAACAAAAGAATCCACAAATCTTCAATTTTTACTCAATATTTTTACATTTTCATTCAAGAATTTGCAATTTATTTTGAGCGTCAAAAGTCTACCGATTTTGGGATCATTGGTGTGTATGTTGACTTCTACTGAAACATACATATGTAGCTTCTCTAAAAAAGATTAATCCTGCAAGGAAAACAATTTACGAAAATTTATTCATTGATCGCCCTTACTCCCCTTCGATGACCATCTTCCCTTTAAAAAATGTGTATTTTTTCGTGCGATGGTACTTAGATTTTCATAATTTAGTTTCATTTCGACAGTATTAGTGTGTTTCACAATTTCAATCTTTAAAGGATTTCAAATTCGAAAGTACATAAGTTTTTTTCTAGCAAGATTGATACAAGGAGTAAAGAAAATTTGTTTCACAGCGAAACTTCCGAATTCCTATAAAACTTTTGCTACCTTTCTTTACCAGAAGTATTTTATACTGAAAGCTGTCAATAAAAGACATCTCCATGACTTACGGTGGTAATTACTCTATCTTTTAACAGACACTGCAAGTTTCAATTTTATTATACAGCATTCCCCGTCATGCCGCAAAATTAGAGGAAGACAGATTTTTAAATACGAGTCCCTGGTCTTTCCCGGCATGCAGGAGAAAGTAATTTCAAAAACTGAAAAGTAATGTTCATTAGCTGCATTCAGTAGCAGCGATTACCCTGTTGGGAAGTAAGAGTCCCCCCCCCCCACACACACACACACTTTTCTAATTTTTTTTTACATAAATAGAATTAAAAATGTTTCATGTGTCACATACCATGACACTCTTCTGAGCACCCGTCCAATATTTACAATGTAAATAAATTTCAAATTATACGAAAGGAAATATTCTTACTGTATATAAAAATATTTAAATGTATCTAGATAAATTCACTTAAAATTACTTTATACAAGATAAGCACATTTAACTTAATGTCGCCATACTGGGACAGAAACGTTATGCAAGCAAATTTTGTATAATAAGATAAAATCGAATACATACAGAGAAGAGAAAGTTAACTGAAAAAAAGTTAGAAAAACCGCAATAAGACAGCCGCACATCCTGCAATAACCAAACCTCATTTTCCGGCATTCCAATAAATAAGTTTTTCCATCATGCCGGGTAATGCGGTAGTAAAACAATCCGTGCTGATTGATTGCAGACGCAAGTAGATTGCAAAGTTTACACTTTCATCAAACTAATCAAGATGAGAAACTTAATTTAACACTTATTGAACGTTTAACAGTTTAATTTCATTTTTGTATAAAGAGCTTTATTAGAATCATGTTAAGTTCAAAACAGTTTTTTCCATACTCAATTCTAAATTTTCATACCATTCAGTCTTTTAAAAAGAAAAAAACCTGAAACTTATTTTTGACAAGAGGTTTGGTTTCAGTATACCCTTAATACCATCTTTTTTCTTTAACAGCTACGTATTTCTTTTGGCTGTAAAGATTCGTAGTATTGAAAATTCGTCAGCATAAAAATTAGATATTAAGACCTATAAATTCAAACTGATTTTATATCTTGTGAATTAACGAATGTAGACATTTCCCACACCCCTTTTTGGTTTAAGTTTTTACGGTATGACTATTCCTTTCAAAAATTTAGATCTATAAATTTAGACTATTGACATTTAACAAATTTATGAAATTTCTCTTTAAAACTTCATTTTTAATTCCAACAAAAATGTTTTTGCCCTTTTTCTAGAAGTAATTTTAAACCAATTTACATGTAATAAGTTTAGTTTTTCGGTTTTTCCAAAAACCTACATTTCTATTCTCATTAGCTTTCCCTTAAACTTGGTTGAAATTTTCTTCCTCTTGATATTTATCAAGTTTGGAAGAGATTTGTGCAAAATTTTGGAATTTATGTCCATATAAAAGCGATATCTATTCATAAAGTCCAACTTCAGGGCAGTTTTGGGTTTATGATCTGTAGATCTGCAAAAATTTTAGAAATTCCAACATAAGGGAAAATGCAATTAGGTAGCATATCTTGCAAATTTACCAAAAAAGAAAAATGCTAAATGTATATTCGCATATTAACTAGTACTTTGGAAATTTCCAGTAGTATTCGGAAATTTCATTAGAAATATTATAAAAACTTAATTTTTATAAAAATCCAAACTTTACAGTAGGAAGACTTCACTATTCCGTATTAATGTAATTTCATATTTCGTCAGTTTGATTTCGAATTTAGGAAATCTAAATATTCCAATCTATACTAATCAAATCCGTGCACCTCTGTCTGCTTGAAGCCGATTACAGTTCGCAACGCGGGCGAGTTTGAAGTCGCGAGAGGTGTCTTTTGATTGGAAAAATTCCGGGGAAGTCATTTCGGGCATTTTCGAGACCGTGGGACCAAAATTAAAAAAGATATGAATTAAAAACCCCTTGGGAATCTGAACGGAAAATATCTCAATTCCCAAACGGTGCTCCGAAGCAGAACACTGCGCCACCTTGCGGTGAAGAACCTGAACTTTTCCCCTTTGGCTAAAAGAAGAAACAGCCGAAAACCGCTTTTTCTACCGGCGCTAATTGCGTTTTTTTCCGCAGCAATTTTTTTGACTTTCCGTAGAATATTTACCGTAGTTTTCGCTAAAATATTGAACTTAGAAATAAAACAGGACTATCGAAACTTTTTTTTGTGAGTTTTTTCTTAAACCATCATGCAGACAGTTTTTAAAGTAGAAAAAAACTGATTACATATTCAGAATCTGCGTAAAAATCCGCTTCTGATGAACTAAAAAATACGAAAAAATGTCTTATGGGCGCGTAGTGCCCACCGTGCAAAACCAAATATTTTTAACGGGACTATGGGCGCAAAGCGACCATAGCTCCGATCCACAATCTTTTTTTTTCAAGTGCACGTGGCCCACAGTGAGAAATCATTTTTAACGGGACCATGGCTCTTTACTTTTTTTTGTGCTTGAGGATTCGAACACCAAGACTTGCTTATTAAGTGAATTTTTTTGCTTATTATATACTACTTAATACCGAGGTTCGTTTGGAAAAAGTGGCCCAGCTAGCGGGCGTAGCTCGCTAGTATCTAAATAACATGCGATTGAGTATTATTAAAACTATGAACGAATATCCATGCAAGTTTACTAAAGATGCAAAAAAGTTAACGTGAACACCAACGTCAATTATCGGTTCCTTCACCCAGCCCACAATGTCATACACAAATCTTTAAATTCAATGTTAAAATTGCCCAAAATTTAAGCACATTTTAGGAAAGGCTGATGAAAACTAAAGTTCAATTTATTCGTGTAGCAAATATTAAACTTTAAAAAACCCTTTCGAAAAATAGACTAATTCAGCTGGACGGGTGTGGGCCGTTGGACACCAAAAATGCGCCGTGGTTTTTACTTCGCCACCAATATAAATGTCAACTTATTTAGTCAGAAAATTGTTACAAATCCAGTGATGAGTGAAATCCAAGTAGCGATGACAATTTTAAAATCTGGATTTATCAGGCCCGGTTTGAGTTTTCCCGGATTAAGACATGCATTTTGAATGTAACAAAACAAATTTTAGTCATTTAAGAAAGAAAAGGCCAATGTCTCCTATTTCGACCAATTCCATTATATCAAAATGTCTCATTTCAGACCCGGACCCCTTAATCAAAATTGGATTATAAGATTTCATAGCTTTAGCTATTTACAATGTTTTACCAAGTTTATTGAACATTAAAAATTACTGTAACATTAATACTAAATTTTAAATTACTGTAGCTTTAAATTTTCTCACGAGATTAAAATATCAAGGAATACAAGCTGTTTTGATCAACTACCAATAATAAAGTCCAAAACTCTGCATTTTCACCCCGAATCAATTTCTTATAAAAAGGAATTTTTCAAACTTTTAGAACCCTGAGTATTTCCAGAAGATACTTTGAAATGAAATGTGTGCATGCAAATATTTAATGCAAGTTTTATCAATACATTGAGCATAAATCCTAAAATCTAAAGCTTTTAGTATCAAAACTGATAAAAACACATTGCGTTTATTTAAAAATAAATTTGCATTAAGTATTTCATATATTTTTCAACTAAATTTTAGTTACCATAAACTTTTTGGTCAGACCGCTAATGTACATTTTTCTGCTTACGAAAGTGACGTCCAGAGAATAAAAATTTAATTCACTACAGAAATAGTTATCCAACTTCTAGTAAAAGTAGTGTTTGCTTAATTTTTAAATTCATGTGACATAAGTACGTATTTAAACAATCATGAAATCGCTGTACCTATTTAGTCAATTTTTATTATAACTGCATAAAGTGAAAATTTATACTTTATAAGTGCTTTTACCCTATATCTTCGATAAATTTCATCGGCACTTAAGGCCCCACACTAGACTGAAAAGTCCCTGATTATAGTGATAAGTCTGTGGGGGCGTTCTCTTCAAATGTCTGGCTCAAATTTTAATATTTGACTTTTACATACGATAGCTGAGGATTATTTACAACCGGGCTAGTTTACTTTCAATTTTGGTTACATATTTTTTATATTATGACAGTCAATTTCAGAACCGGTTCTGACAGGTTTCGAAGGTTAATTTTTTAATCTGAAACTAAAGTGAAAAGTAAAAACTAGACCGATTCTAGGCCGGTAAAACTAAGATAGCTTTTAAAAAACTCGCATGTACTTAACATTATCATCCGGGTCTTTCAGTGACTAGTGTTGCTAAAGGGATACACTAGTTGTCACTAAAATTTAGCCTCAAATTACTGTCATCTTTCATGTTAAACTCTGATCGGAGCTAGTGTCACTATTCCAGCAAGTTTCCTCTGCTCCTCGATTATAATGTCATTTATTAAAAAATGCCAAAACCTATGCAGGAAAGTACCACGGCAAGGCAAGTCTTTCATAGGGTTATATCCTTGCCAAATTTTAAATCTCCCATAATCTAAAATGACGCTGCAATTTTTTCCGCAAATATTTTTCAAATTAAATCAATAACATTTTAACAGGTCTTTTGGATCAAATATTTCCATTTTAATATAATTGCTATTTAAATATGCTGCAAAAAATGCAATTTCTTAATTTTTCATACCTAAGCTTCCCATTTCAGTTAGAGATTTGAAATCTAAAAAACAACGTGGATGAATATGCAGACTATTTTAAACAAATTAATGTCTTAAGATAATTTTATTACTAAATCTCTTCAGAGAATTTTCTTTCACGCGAAAATGAATAAAATTCACATCCATGTATAGAATTACAATATGTAAAAAAGGAATGAGATAGAACAAAGTAAGATTATACACGACAATCTTAAGAGGCATGAGACTTTCAATCACAAGTTATAAACTAATACACAAAATTTAATCTGAATTATTTGTAAAATGCAATTGTAAATTTCTTCAGGCAAATATTTATTTTAGTGAATGAAGTCTCAATTAGCTAGATTTAATATCAAAAAACTAAATAGCTTTATTAGGGAGATATACTGCATGTAGCACCAAATTTAAATTATCTACTAAGACTATTCGTGATGGGCTTTGTACTGAACAGTATATAGAGAATATCTTCACTATCACTTCATACAGTGAATGGATTTGAATGTTGTTTAAACATAACTAATCTTTCGTATCTGTAAAATGTACTAATGTTCCTGGTGCACATTTTCTCCGATAGCTAAAGATTTAAAAAACTTACAGGAACTTTTTTTCTGCCCAGTTAAAGAACCAACTACGGTGCTAAAAGTTCACATTTCAAATCAACGGTATGAATTTTATAGTATATTAATTTTTCCAATTAAAAGAAGTCCATGGTATATATACTTTGTATTATTCCCATTATCTTACACTCCCAAGTTCTTATGAATAACAGTTTGCTTTTTGGGAAGTGTATTATGAGACACTTTGTTAAAAATCTAAAATACCTGTAGCCATCAGCAACGGGTGATAAACGTGCACTCCCATTATGTGTACACCGTTCTCACGTACAAGAAGTTTTACATCATGTCCAGTGAATTTATTACAAGACTCCAAGGAAAATGCCGACCAGTCGCTCCAGTATATTGTGTCTTCGAACACTGCCACAGCGTATGGGTGAAATACCGTTTCATTGTATATAACCTAAAGTAAATTTTTAAAAGTTATTAACGCAATTTTGCATGTTTTAATTGCAATTTAACAAATAGATTCATTTTAAAAGTTCTGAATCATTCTTTATCAATAAATCCTAGATATTCTAATACTTTATACATATATTTTAAATGTTACTTTCTAGTAGACTTAGCTTTCCTAGACATTTTCGAGTTTAGGCTACATTTTTTTTCAGAGCTTCGAGATTCATCTAAATCTTTACACAAAAAAATGAAAAAATGTTTACTTTTAAATATTTGAAAGAATTTCACAGCAGAAGGGAAAACCATTTACAAATGCGTTGTTTATATTATATTTATATAACTAGCAGCCTTAACCTGCTAAGCTGGTCTCTTACTACAAAAGAATAGAATCAAGTATTCCTGTTCGTATTATGCAATTCTAAATGTTGGCGACAGAAAAAATAGCTCTAAAATAACAGAAGTACCTGTTTAACTTTCTTTAGGTTTGCTATAAATTCTCTTAAATCTGCTTTTGAGAAATAATTATCTGTACTAAGGATATAGGCCTGAGGAGGAGAGCCCTCCGTGGTATGTTTCTCTAAGGTATATTAACCCGCATTTACGCATAGTCACCCAAGGTTTGAAGAAAACCACGGAAAATTCCGAGCGCTTAGGCAACGGGCGCGATTGCGTTCGAACCCAGCATCTCCCGTCTACTTCGAGAACCTAATTTCTCAGCCACTGGTGGAGCAGAACGCATTTAAAATCTGAAATACGAGTTTTATTTTTAGTTTATTTCCTAGATCCTGCCTAAAACGGCTACCGATATATAGCCAAATGTGAAGTTTCCTAATCCAACTTTAATATCTTTAAGAAGAAATTTTCAAAACCATAGTCTTCAATAAGTATTTCCTGCTTCTAGGTTCAGTTGTTTGAGCCATGCGTTTTATTTTGAGTCAAGACAGACTATTACCGACAAAATTTCCAGACAACTCCGTTTCGACGCTAAATCTATTCAAGTTTTCTATGTGCATATTATAAATTGGTGCATCCGTTTTTACAAAATTTGTTTATTTTCATACCCTTTTCCATTAAAGATTTTTTAAATTGTATTTATCACGTCTGTAAACCTAAAGACTGATCTTTAAAGGATATTAAGTATTCTTTAGCACATGTAAAGTTCAGGCAAAACTAATCCCCCCCCCCCCCCCAAGACACTTTTATAAAAGGAATTTCTTTAAGTTTAATTACCAGTCCGCTAAATTTTGGTTTCTCAATCCATTTGGAAAAATCTTTCACATTTAAGCTTTGATCCAATTCTTAAAATGTAAAAATCATGTAAAAATTTGATATGCGAAACATTTTATAAGAGAAATTTTAAAAAAATTAACGACAAATATATTTAATATATTTTATTATAACCGTTTAATAGTTCCCATTTTATGATTTAATGTCGATCTATATTTTAATGACTTAGTTTTTTTACAATTTATATTCACTCAGTCCTATTTAGTCTATTCTGAAAACTCTTCAGCTATAGTTTTCTTAATCACTTTACACATTAGCTTTACCGTTATTTAATTATCCCTTAAAACATTTGATATCTTGCACAATAAACTTAATCGCAAAACTGAATTTTTATACAGTTATGCAATAAGATTATTCTTTATGCAGCTTTTTTCACCTCACTTAGAATTTTGCGGACATTCATACCAGAATTAGATAAATACGAAATTCTTTTATCTAATGTTAGCATTGTTTAATCTATCGATTAAAGTTCAAAGTTTTACAAATTTTAGTTTAAAATGAAACTTACCTTTCGAGAATTTCCATTTAGAGATATGTATTCTATCCTATTTAGTTTGGCATCAGCCCAATACAGCCGGCTTGTACTATGATCAATAGCTATGCCATTAGGCCATGCAATATCCGACGAAACTAATGGAATCCGACGAGATCCGTCCATTCCACTCCGATAAATTCCTGCAGTATGCTCACCCCAATCGCTCCAATATACGAACCTAGAAAACAAGTATATTAAGAACTAATTTTTCTATGGCTTATGTATAAATTTGCATAATTTATTTAAAATAATTTTTTTTTTCCAAAGTTCATGCGATGCACAACTGAATACCTCATTTGAAATACTGACGTTACAGCCAGATTTTACCGTTAATGGACAATTGTGCTTTAGCTGTTTCAAAGTTCCAATGAAACTGATTAAATCAAAATTTGAACAAATTAGTTTTCTAAAGTTTATAGCCCGCATAGCATTGTCTCATTCTTTAAACTAGATTCCTCGTGGCTTATTTTGGTATATAAATGGTGCATGCATTTGGTGATACAAATAACTTAATCAGTTGTTGCCCCAATTAGATAAAATAGAAACATCACAAACGCGTCTAAAGCGAGAGGGGGGTGACAAACAGATTGGGTATGTTCTCATCACAATTACACTTAAAGATAATATTCGCAATCTTGTCACTGGTGAGCCAGCTGATTTGCAGCACTGTCTACCACACATGCCAAAGTCAGCTGCGGTAGAATTAAATTCTAAGAAGTGTTTCCATTCACAATTAAAATGAATTTAGATTTTAGAATTTTATTCCTTTCAATTTGTAAAATTGAAAATTACCATTGAAGGAGAAATACTAGCAGTTTAACTTTTTGCATTCGTATGCTTAGTCTGATTTTGAATCTTTTCGCAAGTTTTGGGGCTCCAGTGAAGGAAAAATATGCCTTAGAACGTTTGACGTTGTGCAATTTAAAGTAATTTCTGCAAAAAATTGTGCTGACAAAATGAAATGTGCTTGACTCAGGAGTTTAAAGGATTAAAAGTCTTAGTACTATAAATTTATTTTACATCATATCTATTTAAAATCTGTTCATTTAAATATTTAAGATAGCAAGTTTGAAGACTGAAAATATTGAAAACGTGGGCGAAAAAATTGTTCAGAGCAAGAATCAGCTTTTAATAGAAGTTAATTTTCAGAGGCAAGAAATTCTGCTCATGCTGAAGTACTAGAGTTTTAGATTTGAAATTGCTCATTTTTATTGTAAATTATAAAAAAGCCAAAAATTTGTAATTCTACAGTTAAAAGGGTATAAATAAAATAGAGCCTCCCTTCAAAATATTAAGCTGAAACACGAATTTGAAATATGACGCCATAAAATTACTGGAAAGTTTAGGAAACGCTAGTTAATCCATATATCCAGTTATATATTGACTCATATCCGTGAAGTCATTCACCTGAGAACAGAATTCATTAACAAAGCAAATCTTTTCCCTCACAAACAAGCATGACAATCTAATTTTTAGTAACTTTTTAAAAGACTTTCGTATTTATTGGACAAATGTCAGACATAAGAAATGGTGAAAGTGTGTAAAATATAAATTTAAAGAGAGTTAACTTCATTGTAGAAAATTGGACGAGCTAAGCACCCACTGCTTTCATAAAGTTCAGAAAACTTTTCAGTGTTATTAGCAGCACATTTTAACTTTATTGTATATGTAAGTGAATGGAAAAATTACAATTTCAGAATTTTAGACTTCAAGGGGATTTTACTCCTTAATGCCATTGAATAATCCTTATTTGTAAAAATATCAACTATTTACAGCAGAGATTAAATAACATGTACAAAATTTTCATTAATTTAGTTGTGAATGTTCGTTTCACAAGGAAAAAAAATACCTTAAAATGGATATTGATAACTTCATCTTAATTGTTTACCAGTCTTAGATTTCTTGCTCATAGCAGTTCAAGTGCTAAAGCTTTAAAATTTTGATATTAACCCTTATATAGTATTTTATGCACATTATACAACTTTCAAACAAAAAGATCATGGAATCAACTTTCATTTTGTACAAAAGATTTTAGTTCTATTTATTAATGGCAGACAATATAAATCTAGTTTTTCATTGACTAGTTTTGATGCAGGTTGACCATATTGATCTACTAAACACTAATTTTTTTTATTAAGGTGTATTTTGAAACTGGTATCCGTACGTTTACATCTATTATTTACTGCAATAGAGATTCAGTTGTAACGATTATTCCATATAAGACTCTCCCAATTCAGAATAGGGAATCTTCTGTATAAAAATCAGTTAACCTACATTGAAACAATCTACGAAAACTTAGTTTTATCTCATTTTTCTATCATTTTAAAATTCGTTTATAATGAAAACCGATTGAGTAGAATTTATCGCGATTTTTCAAAGTTTGATTTTCTGGATAAAGAGCTTAAATCTTCACTTGGTTTCTAGAAGTATAAAGATCACCTAAAATTTTAAATATTTTTTGTCCAATCATTTTCTAGCCGTAATTCTGAATACGTACGGAACTTATAAACTCCATACATTAGAGTGTTTTAAGTGGATATCTAGTAATATTTAAAATCAAAGAAAATTTCTTACCCTTCAGCATGATCGAGAACAATTGACCGAGGCTTTCCAATATTTTCATCATGAAGAACAGTGCACATGGAGCCATCTATTTTGCATACTAGCACTTGCTTCAGTCCTGAATCAGTTATGTATAAATTTCCTGCTATGTAATCTACTGCAATATCTTCAGGCACAATCAGTCCTGTTTTAAGAAAAATATACAGCATATAAAAATATACTATAGCTTTGACTGAATATGCCGACATGTCAGATTTCTACAACCTCTTACCTGCCCGAAAATAAAAACTTGTCTAAATTCTTTAAAGCCATTTAAACTGCCCTAGTATATTAATAACTAGAATTGACACCAATTGCGGCACCAATAGAATGACACCAATAGAAGTGACACCAATAACTAGAAAATAATTTGTGTCATATGACCCCAGTTATTTTCTATTTTACAATTTAAGTTTCAAATCTGAAAATTAAATTTATACGCAATATTGAAGACACCTACGAAAATTAAATTTCTGGTTCGTATCATGCGAAATTAAGAATCCCCAGAAAAGCTGGTACAAGGAGGATTAAAGGCTTTCTAGAAGTTTAAGAGAATAAAGTACTTTAAAAGATCAAGAGCTTTTCTATATGAATTTGTACCACAGGTCTAGATAACTAGCAGAATGATACACTTTACTTTGTTTATACATGAATACAGGAAAAAAAAATCTCGTATTTAAGACTAATTTACCACTCGATAAATTAAGCTTTTGCGGTGCAGTGTAGAAACAAAATCTTACTAAAGTTTGTTTTAGATACCAGTAAAAAATTTCGTTTATACGATAATATTTCGCTTATAAGCATTTTTGAAATTTAAAGCAATTTAATAAGTGCCAACCAAATAAAGTTCGGTAAGAGACTGGTCCCAAAAAGTTGAGTTTATTATACTTAAAGAACGCTAGAAAATGAATTTAGAAATTTTAATCCTGTAAATTGATTATAGAACAAGTTAAAATTACTGCATTTTTAACTTCTCAAACTAAGAATTGACCACTTATCGGTAAAAGACATCCTTATATCAATTAAGTTACAGATCACAATACAACTGCTATTTTCAAGTATGTACACATTCCATATGTCACTTTTCGCAGAAGCATTATTGCTAAGAAAAGACTAAGTTGCACACAAGGCGTTAGGATGCATACAAAATACCGCTTTAAAATACCGTAAATATTTAATTTTAAAATACGTTTTCACACCTGTGGTTCAATACTGATAATCTCAATTTCACCATCAAACAATATTTTAGAAATATCAAATGTAATACGATATATCCGAAACTAATTTTTTTGCTACAGAAGGTCCAAAAGGACCCATTTTTTATACACACCATGATTAAAAGTTAAATATTTGTCTTTTCTCACACTTAAGTATACAAGAAACTGACACGAGCCGCCATAAAGTAACTTACCATCACCAAGAACTGTTCTGAAGTCACTACCATCTGTTTTCGCTGAATAAATTGAAGATTTGTTTGATATTTCTAGCCAGTACACTCGCTTGTTCTTCGGGCAAACATCGACGGCTGAAGCTTTTGCAAACGCCCTGCGAATCAGAAAGTACTCCTGTGACCGCAGGTACATTGCACGAATCTCATGAAGAGTAGTGAACACAAGGAGGGGGTCAGCCCCTAAAATGAAACACTTCACATTAAACTATCTGCAGTAGACAACGTAAAAACATTTTTCCAAATATTTTTGTACTTTAACTTTCTCTGACTTTGTACCGTTAAACATTTGGAACGAGTGAGTAAATTTGTATCAATTGCAATGACCAAGTTACCTTTTGCTTTGCATGTTCTGTTCACCAATTCATAACTACTTTTGCACGAACAGTTGTAGCTGCCAGCGGTGTTTGTACATTCATGACTACAGAATCCATCTTGTTGACATTCATCGATATCTGGAAATTATGAAAAATCGTTAGGTACTTTCAGGCTTATTGAAGGTAACAGAAACTGCCAAATACTAACCTGAACAGGTTTTGTTATCCCTTGCATCTAGTAAGTAACCATCATTACAATAACATTCTGGTCCTGTAGGAGTGGATCTGCATTTGTGAGAACAAGTTTCATTTTCACAAGGATCTCCTGTAAACAATCCATTATATAATAAAAAAAGGGCACTGCTTAAACACGAAGCCAAATTGCAGGTATCTTCTGCAGTTATAAAAGAAGCAATTATTGGTTTGATTATTCTATCATAATGTATGAGTAAACTATATGCTAAGTTATAGAATTTTGTACACAGCTAAACTTTAAAAACCATCAGATTAAAAAAGTTACGATACTCTTGAATTTGACCCATTTAAAAATCCAAGTTTATTCAGCACTTTTAGAAATTTGAATTGCAAAATAATTCATTTTCAACTGTTCATCTCGTAATATAGCACGTGATTTGGCCAGAAAGCTCCAAACTGCGATCCCCCCCCACTGTTTATGGAGATTGTTTTGATTTTACCTACAACGTTCTTCGATACAATATTTTAATCTTTAAAAATTCATACACCCCTCAGAATTTTAGAGTAAATTCACCCAAGATTTTTCTGCGGAAGGCTCTTAATTTTACGAACTATTTCTACGATAGAGGTATAAAAGAATAGAAAAGTCCTTTGAAATTTTAATATAAAAATTGTGAAATCTTTCTCAAAATTCAGTTTCGCATATTTTAGTTAAACTGACAGTTCATTAAAAAGTCAAAGCTATCCGAGACCATTAACTTAGTTTATTGTTAACGTGAAATGTAAAATCTAAAAAATATTATGCCCTTATAATTTCATATTAAAAACCGATCTAAAACCGGAACTTTTCAAATAAGCATACGCTTATACATTTAAAAACAGGCTTTAATCTCAAATTCAGAAAGAAATGGTAATCCTAAATTAATCAACGATCTTGCAAAGTCTGCTGTTCCTGCCGAGAGCAATTTATTCTTTGTGTTATATTTCAGATTCTATTTAATTCCTCCGTCCTGACGTCCCATTAAAATAGGGCACTTTTTTCATTCACTATTATAATAGAGTTATTTTTGTTAATTTCAGCACAGTGATAGTATATATCTATGCATTTACTGTGACGACTTTATTCATTTCTGAATTTTGTAATAAGTTTTGATTATTAGCTAACCATTGGCATTTAATTCAAACGTGTTTCATTCCTTAAAGACTCCATTTCCGAAGTAATTTGTGATAAAGTAAGTTATGTTTGTTTAGTCAGGTTGTAATAAGAAATTTTTCAAGTGTCTTAAGCTCTTTGACTGTATGAAAAACTTGCAAATAACTATATTCGTTATGTTTTAACGCATTCATTAAATTTCGGTACACTAACTACTACGATTTCGAAAACTGACTAATTTTATGGAAAAGAAACTTTCAAAATTAAAAAAATCAGAGTCGAAATGGTTAAATGTGTACAGGGAAGCACTACACTAAATTCTCGCGAATTAAGTGGTTAATCTACGTAAATAGAATGCAGTTCAGAATAGTCAAACTAATGCACGTTTATGTGTATAATTTAATACTAATTATGTATAATTCCCGACTACATCTTGCATAATTCAGTAGTTAAAAACTTCAATTAACTAGCCTCCATTTAGTTTAATTCCAAGTACCAATAATTCCACACCATTATGTTTGATTCTTAATTTGAGAGGTAACCTATGTGTTTTACATGTTTATCAAATGAAAGTACAGATGCGCAAGTATATATTCACATTTAGGTCAGCGAGTTTAATATCACCGAGTTTACCTTTAAAGTGAATTTGACTAATTTGATTGTAATGAATATATTAAGAGCCCACACTAGTCATTGTGAAATCTACGAGGACGTTAAATGTCAAATATCTATCAAATTTTGATATTTTACGTATTTTTGCATAGGATAGCCGAGGACCATCTACCACCAGTCTAGTTTTTAGATTTTGATTTCACATTTCTTAAATTTCAGAACCGGTTCTAAAATTAAACTTTAAATCCAACCAAAACTGATGAGGCAAACACTTTCCTGATTGTAGATCGTCCACAGCTACCTTATAGAAAAAAGAATAGCGAAATTAAAAATTTGAGCAAGATATTGGAAAAGAGCGCCCAACTTTAAATAATTCATACCAAACTTAAGTTGTCCTATATGCAACAAAAGCAAATATTTCAAATCGGAAAGTTATAGCTATTGCATAATACCAAATTTGATCACTCAAGTAAACCTTCCTAGAATTCAATTCCGACATAGTTTTATCATCCATATTTAAGAGCTAGTAACGATTGTCAGTATTTTTTGCAAGGCTCATTTTTTCATATCGCCTTTACTGTATAATACACATGCGGAGGCTCTGGCGGAAAATGTCGCATTTACCTGTGACAGTAGGAGTAGTAGGCACTTTGTCTTCTCTGTTTAAAGCAGTCAGGCACTAACCGAATTTGGCAAATTACACGTAGCCAGATTAATAATTTTAAATCTTCCTGCGAAATGAAATTTTACCCATAAATCTGGAAGAATCTTAACGTTGGAATAATATGGCAAGAGATTAATATCACTAATATTTACAAACATGTTATAAACTGAAGCCATGCTATTATGACGTAATTGCAGTTTTCACCTAAACAAACCCTTACTCGTAAACGCAATCTCCTTTCAACCAGACCGCCTGCATATGTACTACATAAAAAGGACAAAAATGAGTTGCTAAAAATCACGTGTTTTGCTAACCATCACAATTCTTGGACGACCAAAATTCGCAAATACCAGTATTTCTTGCAGTATAGCGCGAAATCGTAAACCAATCTCATTTAAACTAGGAGAAATTAAAAATTTAGAAGCATGGGTTAGTGATCATTAATTTTAAATCGTTAAATACTTTTAGATGAAGTTTCCTTACTTACGTGGAATTGAAAGCAATGTCACTTAAACTCAATATAAAGGATTCAAATCCGATATTCAAAAACATTCATAGTCGTTTAAGTACTTAAAGATGTCCCTGTTTAAATTTAACAAGGTTTTGCAAACTTACCGCAATGTAATCCTTCATCGCTCCCATCGGCACAGTCCTTATGCGTATCGCACACAAGAGATTGGTTAATACAAGACCCTGAAGAACAAAGGAATTCCAAATCCGAACACAGTTTATCTGAAAAGAAAAATTAATCAGATTGTTAGGGAATCGGCATCATTTAATCATTTTTGCTCAAAATCACGCGATCAGCTGTGAACAGTGTAAAACAAAAAAAAAAAATTGTTAAATTGACATTTTAATATTTTGTTTTATTTGCGCGTTCGTATGCGATTGTCTCATGAAAAGAAAGAAATTGAGAAAAACTAAGTTTTGATGTATTTTGTGGCAACAGCCTTTTTTCTTGTATTCGAAGATAGAAAATTAACTAGTTGGATGTGCCAACCCCAAAACTTTCTTATCTCATACGTACATTTTAATATTAAAATGGTACTAATGTAAATTCTTTAATTTTAATTCAATACTATACCAGCTTTTATTTTCATCTTAAAAATTTGGTTCAATTCGGTGTATAACTTCATACACGTTTGGTCTGTACAATACTAAAAATTTCACAAAATAGATTGCAGCGCCCACTTCCGATGGGTTTTTCAAATTTAGGGAGAGCCAACCAGCCATAGACAAAAAATTTGGTTCAATTCGTTTTATAAATTCATATACTTTTCGTCGGTACAATATTGAAAATGGCACAAAAATCGATTGCAGTGCCCTCTTCCGGCGGAATATTTCAAAGCTGGAGGAGGACCTGCTTGCCACAGCCAGAAACATTCACAAAAAATTTGGTTCATTTCTATACATAACTTCATACACTTTGATTGTAGAATGGCGACAGACATTTTGTAAAAACAGGTTTGAAATGTGACCCCTAAAACGTGTAAATCCGTCGAAAAACTGAGTAAAAAAAATTTCGATTACACTACTTTCTTCTATTGAAGATAGATTAAAGTAAAAAATGCTGGTAGCTTGTATTATGCGTCTATTTAGATTTGGTGTTTTTCTCACCGTAGGTGTGATTTTGTTACAGCAATGCGAGTATAAAAAAGTGCTAATTGCAAGTTATTTTCTGTTAAAATTTAAAAATAAAGTAAGAGATTTAATCTTAAAATTGAAATCTAACAATTACTATCGTGTTACGTATAGTAGATTGTACACAGATTAAACTTATGTAAAATTTAAATCTCAATATTACAAGAAAATTGTTAAAAGCAATAAAGTTTTTGTAAAGGCATTTGTTATGCAAACAATTTTAACACGACTCTAGACTACTTTAATCTATATTGGTGGCTTATGCGAATCTAAACTATTTTTAATCAGAAAATACAGTAAAGTTGCTCCAAATTTTTCTCAACACTACAGAATGATTTTCATTTAAAAAACCAGCTAATACAAGTAAAAAATTAAGTAAAGCAATATTTTAACTATTCTAGATACTTTCAAACATCGATTTCTTGATTCACAGATAAAAATGACATCAAACACAAGCAATCCTGGCAAAAATTAGTTTCAATATCTAGTATTAACAGCTTTCTTTTAAAAAGATGTTTCAGAACTTGTGAAATTTTTTTAAGGGGGTTCGGGAGACATTTAAAATAAAGTAAAAGTTTTGAAATTTGATATGCTAACGATAACATTTGTAAAATTTAGAAAAATACTGGCTCTGCCCCCTACGAGCTACACTTGTCAACCCCCGTTGGGGACACCAAAAATAGGTTAATTTGATCGGCTTTTAAAATGTTGCAAAATATCGAACTATAAGTGGCTATCTCCTGTAAACATTTTCATTAATTTATCTTTGAGGAATTTTTAAGTCTAATTAGCTTCTGTTAAACATTTTCTATCTATTCTCATATTTGATTAAAGGTGATCAGTGAAACAGTCTGCCTCTTAACTGCGGCATAAGAATGCAAGGCATTTTAGTACATTATTTAAATCTGGTGTAATTTTCGCTAAATATTTCTTTAATATATACGTGAAAAGGTTTTTAACAGTCTTCGAATTTCGTAATAGTTAAAGATCAATGTAACAAATATCCTTTAAATATATTTTAATTGTTTTACAGTATTATTTCGTCATTTTAGATAAGTTTCTTTTACTTGCTGCTTTTAACGCGCATTAATGAATTTATTTAAAAAGTTCATTTTTTATAGTCACGTGAAGATATATTTCTAAAAAGGGAAATATTTCCGCTGCCTTAGCCAAAAAGCTTAAAAGTATTTAGAAATGCCTCACGTTTAACGTACTGTCGCTTATATTTAACTAGCAACCTTCTGCCGCCAAGGTCGTCTGTTTCTTTCAAAGAATCTTTCAAACTAAATGCATTTAGTAAAGATTAAAAACTTCATAATTAAACAGCCATAATTGTCTTATTCGTGTAATTTCACATACGGTTCAAAATACATGATATAGTCAAAGTAGCTCTAAAATTACTAGGTTTAACTATTTTTAGTAGACTTGCAATATTCAAATTTTCCCGTTTCTATCTAAACTGCTGCAGAGATATGGAGAAGTATCCTAAAAATGCGACCACCTCATTAAATAAATTTAGATGAGAATATTTTAAAACTACAAGTTTTATTAGATTAATTATCCTCAAATGCATGCCTATCTGAAACTGCTGAGGTAAGGGGAAGTGACCTAAAAGTTTCGTGCATCTTTAAATCTTTTGGAAGGGAGAAGGGAAGTTCTAAAATAGATTGTTTAATTTTATTAAGAAGTTTGATATCGTGAATTTCACGCTTCTCCCTTAAATTGCTGTTTTGATATGGCTAATGGATATTCTCTAATATTTACCAATCGAAAAAAAGTTAAAAACTATATCGATCAAATGAGTATTACTTCCGGGAATCTACATTCGAGATATCATACAATTGTTTATGAACATCGGTTTTACATGTTTAAGTATTTTAGTAAATACATGAAAATTAAAAGCAATTACAAAACAAAAAGGGAAGTATAAGATCCACAATAGTGGAAAATTCATGTGGCGGCGTCCAGTTGTAGCAAAAAATAGAGAAGGTGCGAGTATAAAATTAAAATATGTACAAAAGGATAAGCGAGTTAAAGTATCAAAAATTAGAATTTTTAGGCTATTATCAGCAAAATATCCAAAGAAATCCCCTGTATAATCAAAATGGGGGAAGGATCAAGTATATAATATGAATAAATTTTAACAGGACTTACCATCATCGCATCAAGGTGTCGGCTAAATTTTGAAAAATGCCTCGCTGAGGCTAAAAGTAAAGGAAGGGGCTCTGGAGGCCTATAACAGTTTGTGTTCATAGATCTTTTCAATGTCATGAGGGTTGTCGAAAAAATTTGAAAAAGTGCACCCCAGTGTTCCAACTATCGTGTCCCTCCGAACAACATCCCCTTCTCGTTAAAATTCCTATATTAAATAGTATTTGTCTAAACGCTTTGAGAAAAATCTAAAAGATAACACTACAGTTTCAAAAAGTTCAAAAATTAACCTCGTCGGAGGCCCAATTGATGTGAAAGGGAGAAATGTCCATAATGGGTCATTCCAGGCGAAATGAGCAAATTAGCTATGGCTGCCATGTCACAGATTGGAAAATTGGCATACGAGTACAACATGTTTATGAAGAAATGCAAAATAAGAGATTACAGGACAGATTTTTTAAGCATGTAAACTCACTTTTAAAGTTATGCAAAATCAAGTTCTTGTTTACATGCTTTAAATTTCAATTTATTACTCGCGTTAGGAATGAAAAACTATTTTCAGATGAGAATGGATACTAAGTAAGAGATTGGCATAATTTAGGATTTGAATTTTTATTCCTTACCGAGAAAAAATATAGAAATTGAAAATTTTAAAGAAAATTCAATATTTCTTTTGCTCAAAAATTTTAGGACAGGCGTTATTACTTCAAAACTATGACATTTTAGATAAAAGTATATATTTTGAACCCAAGTTTCATATATGCCTTTTTTATTCCTTAATGTGAAAAAAAATGAAAAAAAGGACGGGAAAAGGCATTTCCATTGCTCTTTTAGTCATGAAGGAAATCTATCATTCCAAATTACTTGATAAAGATAAAAGTATTTTAAATATTCAAATGCTACTTCTCGCCTTTTCTTTTCTCTTTTTCCTTTCAGACTAATAATAAAAGCAATGAGAATCGAAGGATTAATTATCTAATATTGTTAAAATCCAATAGATGGCAGCACTTTAAATCTTACAATATTTTTAAAAAAGCGCGCTAATTCAAAAGGAAAATTTGCGTGAATATACCTTTTTGAAAGCTTTTTTTTTCAATGTTAGGAATCAAAAGGCACTATTAAAATTTTTCGAGCATATTATGGACTTATTAATCTTTATGTCTGTGCAATATTGTTAAGGACGGACCTGTCCCTTAATTATTCTAACATAAATGAGAGGAAAAAATACGATTTTGTAATTTTTTTAAGTTTAAGTTTTTTTGAAGATTAAGGAATTAAATGATAATTATCAAACTTGGGGAATTCAATCTTCATACATAATACTGTATCATGGACTAATTTCTCACTTGTTTTATCATTTAAAATTTTTATAATGTTTCGAATTTTCTCAAAATTAACAATTTTTCAATTTTAAAGACCCATTTAAAATTAATTGCGTTGTTACCAGATTGCTATTGCTAAATAAATAGAATTATTCAGAGGTTATAAAACTGCAAGCCAAATACATTTATGTTACGTATTTTTCAAGATATGGACTTTAAACTTGCAACATTGGACGATTGCACACATGCCGTTCTACATCACAAGTTTTTTAAAAGTCCAAAACTGCTCAAATAATTTGTCAAGATATTTTGCAGAGCTCTATTTGAATAAAACCCGTGTATGAAATTTTAAAATCTTACCATGGGGCCACTTTTTTTAAATGTTTGCTCATTTGACGTGGAATGACTAATTTGAAAGAGTGGTCAGGGCTAAAGATCACATGATGGGTACAAAAAACTGCAGTTTTTTACCCCCCCCCCCCACACACACACACACACTTTCTTCTCTTAGGAGTAGAAATTTTAAATCTGAAACGTGTTTGAATTTTAGATTTTCTGCAATTTCACGCTTGTACCTAAAACGGCTGCTGAAATGGGTCAAATGTTCAAAAGGACCCCCTTTTAGTCCCTTTATGGGGGAAATTTTAAGATTGCTCATAGGTTTTAATAGATTTATATTCTGGACTTTCAGGCTCCTACCTACTACGGCTGCTGGGGTATAGCAACATGTTCTATAATTTTCGGCCCCCATTCAACCTCCAATTTGGAGAAAACTTTTCAAAAATCATGTTTAAGTGCAGGCCTACATCATAAGCTCATTTTCCCTCAACTTTCATTCTTCCAAGTTCAGTAGTTTTGGGCTGTGGGTTGATTTTCAGCACTATTTGTAAAAAGCTGTTTGCAATATTGTTTGGCTATTTTAAATTACGCATTTTTTCCCCCACTTACGGCGATTAACGGATTTAATATTTTCTTTCTCTTTCAGTAGTCATGTGCAAAAGTTATGCCGTAATTTTTAATATTCACCGCCTTTAATTCTTAATTATTTGTCATTTGAAAGGTTCTCTTATGTTTGTGATAGTCACGAGAAAAATATTCTATTGTTGGGCAACAATTTAAAATAACCTTTTCTAAAACTCAAGAGTCAAGTGTTTAAAATGTAAATTAGAAATAAATCTTCAAAAAATGTGTCAAATTTAAAGTTCAGTCTGCACACCGAAAACTTAGTGTATAAAATTTAAAAATATGATTGAATGAAAGGTATACCAAATCAGCCTGCGAATTTCCTCCAAAATATTCAGTTCTCAACAACAGGGTTGTAAAAAAATACCCGTTAAAATCCATGACGGACTTAAAAAGCAGCCCGGACGAGTACCTTGAGATCGGCTCAATACAGCCGCCAAAGGTTGTAAAAGCACTTTAGTTCCAGCCTGGGCGGCTACTCATACATGTAAGACAGTGACTTAACATTTAAATTTAGTACAGGGTGTCCAATAAAAATAAGACTGAATTTAAAATAAAATCGCAGAAGCAAAGATTGATAAAATTATGCAGTAAACAGTTTAAGGTAAGCTGTAAAAATGTTACAGGAGTTTCGATCGGTAATTATTTTGGAAACATCGTTCGAATTGCAAATAATGCTTGACTTGACATCTCATTTATATAAAAACCAGTTTTTGACGTAGAGGGCCGTATTAATTTTTGGAATTAAATAGTTAGAAAGTCAAAATTCCAAAAATCGTTAAAATATGGCAGTGCAAGTCGAAAAGCGCATTCTCGGTCTAAACAAGGAAGAGCTTTCTGAAATTTGAAACTGCTTTTAATTTCAAATACAAGTACTTTGAGATATATTTGGCTAGAATCTTAATTTATAGCGAAGTATATTGTAAAAATACTATTTTACAGAAGCTGTACCGGTAATTAGGATGCCATTAATTTACTGTTTAATTAAAATTTCCGTAGATTCCAAAAAAACCCCAGAGTGAAAATTCAAGAAATTACGGAATTTTAATTTAAAAACAGTAAATTGTACTTGCGTCTCATTTACCAATACTATTTCCGTAAAACCGCCCTTTTAACAGTGTATAACCAGTAAAATGCAATACAAATGTTGGTTCAAAAATTTATTTTGGTTATTTGTAAAAATTTATAAATACCTGGAGAACAGAACTCTTCGTCTGATCCATCGGTACAATCTTTATTACCATCGCAGTGCCATTTTGCGGGAATACAATGTTGATTGCGACAAAGAAATCCAGTGCATTTCTTAGTTTCATTATCTGAAAGATATTTCATTGTTATTGACATCTAAGACAACGCAAAATGAATAGATAAACTACACTCACCACATCGCACTTCATCAGAACCATCATCACAATCTTTTTCGCCATCGCAATGCCACCTTTCAGGGATGCAATGTTTATCAGATGTGCATTCAAACTGACTGCTCAAGCATTCGTTTTGATTCTGTGGATTTTCTAAAAATTAAACAAATTTACACTTGATTAGTTACATTTAACACAGAACTAAAATTATATTGAGTATATATTTTCATTCGAACCATCACTGCAATCTACAGCTCCATCAGTGAAATCTTTCGGGCATGCAGCACTTAATACTGTTTAGTCATTTGTTGCCTGATAAGACTGCTTTTAACTACATAGTTTTAATCAAGAGCAAAAAACATTTTGCACAAAAAACAATTCTAATTTTGCATATTTATGTTAAAAGGGATTGGTTAAACAGATTATGAAACTCGCGAATTTTTTTTTATTTACCTCTTTCTTATAAAATTTATTTTTAGCTATTAGCTTTCAGCGACTAATGTTTATTCGCAGTCCTGATTTTGCCTTTAGGCGACGCTAAAATGCACCGTTTAAATGCTTCTATAATTTAGAAAATTATTTTTAGAACTTTAATGCGTGCGTATCAGAAGTATCGAAATATATAAACAAGTCTTTGGAGGCGTTTTATGTTTTAAACTAGTTTGACGTCCTTCATAATACTTAAGGACTGAGGAGATAAGATGAGTACTCAAATCGATTCATCAAGCATTAGTTCTGAATGAATGTTTCCTACAGATGAACATAAAACTTTAAAAAACAGATTTCAGTATATTAACGGCAATGTTTCACGAGGATATGAACACTTGTGTTTGAAGAGCAAGCTTGGATATCTAGAAATACGTTTATTGCAACTTTCGAAAACCAAGTTTATTAAAAAATTACTTATGTAGTTTAGAAGCATTAAATTCCACTGAACAAGATTTTTACAAATGGTTACATTCAATGTAATAAAAATGCTCAATTATGTTGGGCATCTGAAAACAAAAAAATCCCTGTCGGTTGGCCTATAGGCGGAGGTAGATTTCGAAGAGTGCTCATTTCAACAATATATATATATGATTAGAGATAAACAGTTTAATAACTTCATTTGGCCGTTTATGAAAAATTTCCAATTTCATTTTTCTGCAAAAACTGGTTTTATCAGAATCATCTTAAGAAAAATTCAGCTCAAATGCCCATTTTGACAACATATTTTGAAATAGATTCTGATTTTACTAAAAAATCAGACCAAAACAGTACATTATACAGTTCCTAAATAACAAAAAACTTAGTTGAATGCATTTGAGAAAAAAATTTAATTTAAAAATGAGTCATAAAATAACCGATTTGTTGTTTGAATACATCCTTAATTCTTTAATCATCATTGCTTCGGAAAATTTTGTGCGAAATACTCACTTTGACAGCATTTTTAAAAATATATTCTAATTTTTATCAAAAAACTGGCCAATGAGTCACAGTATAGTTCCTAAATAAGAGGATCTGTAAATTGGATGCGTTTGAGAGCGAAAATTGATTTAAAAACGAGTCTCAAAAAACGCAATTTGCTATGTGAAAACTTCCTTAAATTTTCAAATCACGAAAACTTCGGGAAATTCTGTTCAAAATACCCTTTTTGGTAGCTTTTTTCAAAATATATTCTGTCTATCAAAAAAACCGATCAATGCATCACATTATATAGTTCCTAAATAAGAGGATCTGTAAATTTGATGCATTTGAGAGCAAAAATAGATTTAAAAACGAGTCAGAAAAAAACGCAATTTCTTACTTTAACACTTCCTTAAATTTTCAGTCACAATGATTTCGGAAAATTCTGTTCAAAATACCCTTTTTGGTAGCCTTTTTTAAATATATTCCGTCTTTATCAAAAAACTAACCAATGCATCACATTACATAGTTCCTAAATAAGAGGATCTGTAGATTGGATGCGTTTGAGAACAAAAATGGATTTAAAAACGAGTCAGAAAAAAACGCAATTTCTTATTTGAATACTTCCTTCAATTTTCAGTCCCGATGACTTTCGGAAATTCTGTTCAAAATACACTTTTTGGTAGCCTTTTTGAAATATATTCTGTCTATCAGAAAATTGACCAATGCGTCACTTTATACAGTTTCTAAATAAGAGGATCTACCATTTAGATGCGTTTAAAATCAAAAATGAATTTAAAAACGAGTCAGAATATAAGCAGTTTGGATTTGAGGTTTTTTCTCCAACTCCTATTTTTGTTCAATTTCTTTTTGCTATACGAATTGGTCCTATGAAAAACTTGTCAATATAAAAGTTGTAGATATTTTTGAGAAGATGTAAAATAAATTTAATCAGATTTGATATCTTAAAAATTGACGGAGTTATGGATTTCTCTTTCACCGCCCTTTTTCTTTTCGTTTTTAATTTTTTTCATCGGTAAATGTTGGTCCTATCAAAAACTTGTAAATACAAAAGTTTTAGATAATTAAGAACATTTACAAAAAATTTAGTTGGACTTTATATCTTGAAAATTGACGAAGTTATAAATTTCTTTTTCTCTCAAAATCCGTTTTTTTCGCCCCTTGAGCCCATTTCTAAATTTATCAAAAATCTGTCATGCATATACTTTTGGCCCATTTTTAAGTAGTAATATAAACTCTAAACTGATTCGATATCTACTTTAAGAAGTTATGGCTTTTTTCGGTTTTCACAAAAACGCCCCTTATTCCGACCCCCTTGGTCCGATTTTGCCCAATAACGAACTTAGCCAAGATTTTATCCCCTTTGATTTTTAGTACCAGTTTGGTGAATTATAGAAGTTATCGTGTCCATAAAAAAGTGAGATATATATATATAAACTGGTGCGATTGCAATAGGTAGTATTTCTTACGAAATCTACCTAAAATGGCAAACTATCCAACTATGCATTTTTAACAAGAATATTTTTTGCTTATTAAAACAAAATTTGCTCAAAAAGGTTTCAGAAATTCTATTTCCCAATTTAAAATACAAATACTAAACTTTCATTAGTTCTCCAGGTATTTTACAGTTTCGAGAAAATTGTGTTATATTTTATTCAAGTACCATTCGCTCAAACATGAGAATTAACTTTAAATGTAGAGGGAATAAATGACGTTCAGAAAATGCAAAAAATCTCTTTTGCAGCGTAAAATTATTCTTACGAAAAAGCAGCCTAACTATGATTTTTATTCTAAATAGCTTACTATAGAACTCAATCCCAAAGTGCCATTTCATAACTGCATTCTTTAGATTATACTAGTTTAATACATTAAATTAACTTTAGACATTTAAAATTAATGTTCTTTGGTTAGAACAGGGTTATACTTTAGAAGCCATTTAAAAATTTAAACTATTGTGAAGCAAGGTTCAGAATTTGTAGGTTTTACTTTGTCTCGAAAGCTGAAAATTTTAGACAAATAGTATTAACTGAATTTCGTTAAAAACTAGAAAATCCTTCAAAGGAGAGCAGTCTTCTAAGCTACTATAATGACATTTGACGAATATTTAAGTTGCCTGAAATTAAACCCATTTCAACAATGTTTAAAATGCACATCTCTTCGACGGGATTAATATTTAAAAACACTTATCCATGAATGCAATTAAAAGCCACATTGTTTCACGATATTACCTATACTGTTAAAAATTAAGGTAGTATAAAATTGAGAAGTTTCCAAAAGGAATTTTCTGCCTAGTAAAGAAATTTAGAGGTTTCATTGTTAATATGGCCAGTTTAGATACTAAAAAAAATTATGCAAGTCTCAACTGGTATGCA
This sequence comes from Maratus speculifer, assembly GCA_964019185.1. Classification (NCBI taxonomy): domain Eukaryota; kingdom Metazoa; phylum Arthropoda; class Arachnida; order Araneae; family Salticidae; genus Maratus; species Maratus speculifer. The sequence continues at coordinate 268,852,972 of OZ025289.1, read as the reverse complement.
GAAAGTCATGGAATTTTCGAGACTAAGATAAAAGTTAAAACTAATACTGTCGTAAGATTTATGCCACATTTGTTCTAAAAATACAAATAGTTTAAGTTACTCAAGCTTCAAAGACAGCGTCAAACGTTTTACATTAGATATTTTGACCAAAAATACCGTTAAGGGTAGCTACGTGAATATGGAAATGTAAATTAACAGTTAGCTTGTAGGCTTGTATTTAAAAAATGAAACAGTAGGAAAGTAATTTCTTACAAATTTACATTAGCCGTTTCATTGTCGTCTCACACTTATTGCACCCAAATGAACTTACCACAATTTTCTTCGTCTTTTAAATTTCCACAGTCATTGTCTCCATCACAATGCCATATTTCCGAAATGCATTTGCCATTACCACAATCAAACCAGTTTGCACTGCACTCCGTGCCTACATAAAAACAGTCAAATATGAATCTACACGGCAAAAGCTAGAAAATAATCTACATTCAAGTTTTACACTAAACTGCGATAAAAATGGAAAGCTTATATTTTTATGTCAAATATTTATATCAGGAACAGTTTCATCGCGAATATGACCAAAAATCTACGAATTCAGTTTAAGTAGGAGCAAGTAAATTTATAGTTTAGCATAAGGTGAACGTTTAGAATTTAATATGCATTAAATACTAATCAGAAAAGAACTTTACATATTTATACGAATTGGTAAACTAGTAAGCTTTTGAGGGGACGATAAAAAAAGATTTTACAAACAAAAAGTAATTTCACTGGATTTATGAATTTAAAGGAGTCCTGGACACAGTTTAAAATTATACAGTCAATTTTAAAATTGTTAACCATATTCGTAAATAAAATCAATAAAACTTCATTTATAGTTAAATTTTTTTTAAAAGAGCAATTTAAAATCATTTTAACTCCAAATTTTAAGGATTAAAAAAATTTCTTGATTTAAATAAATATAAGCTTTAATCTTTATTCAGCACTTAAATTATATTTTTAATAACTATTTTAATAAATCTTAGTTTATATAAAAATTAAAATATTTAAAATAAAAATTAAAGAGGATTCAACTTAAATTCTTCTTAAAGTTAATTTTCAAATCTGCTGAATCAAAACATTTGGAAAAAGACGTTCCAAGTTTGAATCTTATTTCTAACACTTCTTGACAATTTAAATATAAATTGTTAAAACCGCATCGTAAAGAAAATCCACTTTCACAAGGCATTTCCATGAAAACCGTTGCCTGAAAGATTTTGAAAAACAAATCAAAATTTAAAAAATATATTTCCTGTTCCAATTATTCAAGTCATTTTAATCAAAAAACAATTTTTTAATAGAATAAAATTTAGAAAATTTGCATCTCGGACACCTTAAAGTGGGCAAACTATGGAAAGATCAATGAAAAAAATTATGAGTTTATGGAATATACACTGGAACTCTAGTAGTCGTAACTATTTTGAAAATGTTTACAGTCCTGTTTTAGTTTATTTTATATCTCTTATCTGCAGAATAAAAATTTCATACACTTGTACGGTCTCTGAATTTAAATTTAAACTTAATGCGTGGTTTTAGAGGACGAAATTGTCACAGAGTTACATTAGAATAGTTAAAAGATCATTGGATTATCGTTTATAATTTACACAAGCAAATCGCACTGAAATAAAGAGCATATGCTCTAATTTCTGCTGTGCAAGATTCCCATTACAAACCAATCAATTCTTTCAATAGATTAAGAGATCGCTCGAGTCGTTTAGAAAGTCCCGAATGATAATGTCAAGTCTATGAGGCATTTTCAAATATCTATCAAAAAGAATTCAAGAAAATATTTTGTGCCTCTATACGGTTAATAAATCTAGTGAACATTTCATGAGGTTTGAAGTAATTTTCAGAAATCGCGCACTCAGTAACTAAAAAATTGCAGTTGAAAAAATTTCCTTCAAACAATTGTTTCAAGATTATAAACTAACAAGTATAAAACCAACATCTCTTCTAAAGTGAATATTCGCATGGTTTTTAAAAATAAATATTTTTAAATAAATATTCTTAATAAATGTTTTTAATTATAAGCTATTAAAAATACATTTTTAACACTTCAAAAAAAGCAACTAGACATCTTAAACTAAACAATTTATATAGTCTTAAAATTAGTACGTAAAATGCTTTATATGCCGATCGCCGATGTTGTGCTTGCAATAACTTAAGATAAAATGAAATTTAAATCTATATATTCAATATTAGAAAGAAAGTCCAGTGAAATTTTTAGAGTTCAGTTCTTTAAGATGATAAATCATCTTTAATAAATAAAACAAAATTAGTTGATTAATAAGGCAATAGTGGTTTTACGGAAAATAAATGACAAAATCTATGGCCGTTGGACTCTGTGGAAGACAAAAATCCATTTAACTTTGATAGATTTCAAATGTCCTAGAGAATGCATAGAGTGAATTTTGTCGAAGGCGAAGTACTGTCTACTGCTAAAAATATTCTCGGTCCCGATCGAAAGTTTTCGATCGAGTTTACTGTATTTTTTACTACAAGATTCTCTAATTATACTAGTAAATTAGTAACTATATTCTGCAATCGTATTCAATAATATCTCTTTTCCCAGAATTTTTTTTTTTTATTCTGCATAGATACTTTTTTTTATCCCCTGAAATGGGAAATTAATAAGACGCTTTTATGCTTTATATTTCTTACCCGACGACCAATCAGTCTTTGTTAGTAAAATTAGTGTAAACAATTTAACCACCACAATCAACATGGTGACTAAACCTATTCAAAAAGAAAGTGGAAGGGCATTACGAAATTTATATTTTCTAATTAATTAAAACACTGGTTGCCATTACTTAATGTGTAATACTGAAAATAAATACCAGTAATGATGAACCTTAGAGCGTGTTCAGCATAACTTACCGCTAACTTACCGAAGTAACCAATGTTACGACCGATTGTAGAGAAGTACGAAATAAAAATCAAGACGAAGTGTGACGTCATCTGCAATTCAACAGGACAGTTTTCATTGGTACTACAATTCGCTTTCGTATTGCCCTACAATCGGTCGTTAACTTCGTCGTTATCTCGTGGTTACTTCGGTAAGTTGCGCTGAACACGCCCTTAGTACTACACAGTTACAAATCTGCAACATTTGTTGCTTACGCTGTAAAAAATTTTGACCCTTTTGCTGCATCGTCACTCCCTCGCTTTTATAGAATATCTCTCATTTGACCCATGAGAATGCTCCATAATAAAGTGAAGTAACCATTTTCTATAAAAGCGGTGGAGTGACTATGCAACAAAAGGGTTAAATATTTAACAGTGTACACTGTAAAAAATTTTGACCCTTTTGCTGCATCGTCACTCCCCCGCTTTCAAAAAATATCTCTCTTTTGACCCATTAGATTGCTCCATATTACATTGTAAAAATTTTTACCCTTTTGCTGCATCGTCACTCCTGTGCTTTTATAGAATATCTCTCTTTTGGCCCATGAAAATTCTCCATAATAGGTTGAAGTAACCGTTTTCTATAAAAGCGGTGGATTGACTATGCAACAAAAGGGTTAAATATTTAACAGTGTACACTGTCAAAAATTTTGACCCTTTTGCTGCATCGTCACTCCCCCGCTTTCAAAAAATATCTCTCTTTTGACCCATTAGATTGCTCCATATTACATTGTAAAAATTTTCACCCTTTTGCTGCATCGTCACTCCTGTGCTTTTATAGAATATCTCTCTTTTGGCCCATGAAAATTCTCCATAATAGGTTGAAGTAATCATTTTCTATAAAAGCGGTGGAATGACGATGCAGCAAAAGTCTCAATTTTTTTACAGTGTAGAATGAAGTAATCATTTTCTATAAAAGCGGTGGTGTGACAATGCAGCAAAAGAGTCAATTTTTTTATAGTGTAATCACTCCATTGCTTTCATAAAATATCTCTATTCTGACCAATAAGAACGCTCCATATAATTGCCAAGTAAACGTTTTCTATAAAAGCGGTGGAGTGACTATGCATCTAAAGTTGTAAATTTTTAACACCGTAAAGATGCGATTATATAGTGAGTATAGTGAGAACTCTCTATAGCCGTTTATGCAGCGTTCTCATTTGTCAAAAAATATATAGTCTACAAAAACAGATATAATTTTTTACGACATTCGTAAGATTTCACTTCATATCTTGGCAGTTTAGAGATAACGACAGATTCGTTACACTGTTAAAAATCTGCTGCATTTTGTTGCATACCCTATATTTATTTAACCAAGTTTCTGCAGCGTCACTCCACTGTTTTTATAGAATATCTCTTTTATGACCCATGAGAATACTCCATAACATTATAAAGTAACCGTTTTCTATAAAAGCGGTGGAGTGACACTGCAGCAAATAGGTCAAACTTTTAACAGTGTATGCACTCCGCCGCTTGTATATAATACCTCTATTCCGATCAATAAGATTGCTTCATAATACAGTCAACACTGTAAATAATTTTACCCTTTTGCTGCATCGTCACTACCCCGCTTTTATAGAATATCTCGTTTTTGACCCATGAGAATGCTCCATAATAGGTTGAAGTAATTGTTTTCTATAAAAGCGGTAGAATGACGATGCAGCAAAAGGGTCAAATTTTTAACAGTGAAATAACCGTTTTTCGTACCAGCGGCTGAATGCGTATGCAAAAAAAAATCAGTAGATTTTAACAGTGGGCGTGTTCAGCATAACTTACCGGTCACTTACCGATTGTAGACAAGTACGAAATGAAAATCAAGGCGAAGTGTGATGTCAGCTACAATTCAACAAAATAGTTTTCATTGGTGCCACAATTCGCTTTCGTACTGCCCTACAATCGGTCGGTAACATTGGTTACTTTGGTAAGTTGTGCTGAACACGCTCAGTGTAAGGTGTTTTTGCTAAAATCATCTAAACCAATCTCGTTTTATTTATCGCATGTCGCCATACTCTCAGAGATTTCCCCAAACTGACCTGAAACAACATGGGTGAATCATTCGCAAGATGACAATGAATAAAAACTGACTTTGAGATCTTAAAATTATCAACAAGCTACGTTTATTCGTGTTTTTGTCTAAGTTAGGATATAGAGAAAACACAGTAGTGTGCCTCAACATGAAAGTAGTGAAAAAAGGGATATAAAATTTGATTGATTTAGACGATTCTACACAAAAGCGAATTGCCAAGAATCTTGGTAAACATGCCATTATCTCGAAGCTAGTGCTTGCTACCTTCATACTCGTTTAAAAAAAAACTCTTGTAGGCGAATTTTGGAACAGACTATGCCTAAGGTTACCCTACTTTGGAAAAAAACGTCTTACTACGTTTAGTCTGAACATCGTATGCTGCCATACTCATATAATTGCAACCTAAAACATAAAACAGAGAAACGAAAATGCAAATTATAGCACTTTTCTACAGTTTTTGAATGAAAATGCACGTTTATGATGTCATTTTTTATTTTAAAAAATTCTTATCCTTTCATGTGTGTAGCAATTTCATTTATAAACTTCATTTTTAGTACCAAACATGCTATAGTAGTGTTGTAAAATTTCCTTTGCTATCTCCTCCCTGTATATTGACAATGACTTATAAGCAGGCTTTCATGTCGAGCACAGAAGTGAAATGTATGTTGTTCAATAAAATAAGATAAATAAATAAATGCCATAGTAAGCGGCATGGGTGTCTGTGCTGTCCCTGTGATGTGTATTAAAAATGTATGTACTGTATTTCCTGTAATAATAAAGTGTTCTGTATTTGTTTCTGTGCATCCTGGATCATTCGAGGTAACAGCCATTGTAGCTATAGACCTCAAATCATTGTTCACACAAAACTCAAACACAAAATGCCATAGTAAACCCCAATAACACAGCTCAATTTCGTGGCAATGGGACAATAATTAAACGAGATAGAGCACAGGCAGACAAATCCAATTCATAAACACTTTTCAACAATGTTGTAAAGTGTTAAAAAGAATTTCTGCTGTAATTGCTATCGCATGAAAAATTAAATAGTGATAGACAGAAACTACGTAGATGTGAGAACTGCATCGTACTACTATCTATGTTTTTCGAGTTACTAAATTTTTACTTCTTTCATATCTTTTAGATCACCATGCAAACGAAATGGGAATGTAGATAGCTATCACCAACCAGATTAACGATTAATTTGATTATGAGTATGATTATATGATTATGAATGCAAACTTTTCCATGATAATAAAAAGAGAATTGTTATACTAGTAAAGTTTCATTTTAACTTTGGGACTTGAAAAAAATTAATGACCTCGACCTGTTTGTCTGGCCATCTGACCGTGATCGTAAATATATTCTTGAATTTCCATGTATTTTTTATATATTAGCAAACTTCACAATAGAATGCTCGCTATTGAAAATGAAGTGTGTATTATATATGGGTGATTCTACGATAAGAGGTAATTTGTACGGCAATCCGTTTAAAACAGCTTTTTTATTCTATATGTTGCTATTTTTTGCAATTAACACAATTAATCGCATCATCTTAATATACTTTATTAAATGCCTAATCATTGAATGCCTAATTAAAACACATTTTTCTGAAATTTCTTACAATGTCTAAAAAGGTCTCTCCCCTGGCATGTCCCCTTGCCGGTTTCAATTTAACTTTCAAACAATACATATATTTTTTCCGTCAGAGGCTTAGCTAAAGTATGTTTAATTGGAATTTAAGTAATTATACTTACGTATTATAAAATAAAAAATAAAATAATTTGGTTAATTTGAAATAATTTTTTTAATTAACTTTTGTCCCGCTTTTTTGTGTATCTACCCTGTCAAATTTCGTTCTTCTGAAACAAATATAAATTCAAGGATGGCTATATTAGAAGTAGCGCTTAAGGACATCTATTGGCTTGAAGTTCGCTATACTAAACGCGCAATCCATTTAAGCGTCGCCATTTTTAGTTGTTGCGACGCGACCGTGCGGTGTAGTGTTTTAGCACGGTGATCATGTATCTCCCCTGGTAAGTCATAAAACGTATAATATTCATTTAATTCAATTGCATTTACGGCCCTAATTAAACAATACGGTAATAATTAAAGTGAAATACACAATCAACCCAAAAACTAATTCAGTCACTTAAAAAAAATTTGAATTTACATGAAAATGTCTCTCTCCTGCCGTATTTCCCCTGGCAAGATAACTGCCAGAGGAGCGAGTCACTGACCAGAAAAAGTTATAAAATATGTATAAAGTGACTTGCTCTTATATGAAAATATAAATAAACGGGAAAAAGATCATAAATTAAAAAGTTTTGATCAAACTCAAACTTTTCTGTTTGGCCGAATTCTCTATGTTCTTGAACCTCTTATCGTAGCATCACCAATATAGTAGTTTGTTTAGAAGGACAAAAAATCTATTTCGATAAATTATATGAATAATAATTTATCGAAATAAATAACGATAAATTATAATGATCAAAAATAAAAAAAGATTGCGGTATATTTTAATGAAGTTACAATAAAACAAACTTTCATGTGTATCATTGGGATGAATACATAATACTATCGGTGAAATATAGAATAAGCAGCATTTACAACGTTACATAGATGCACAATTCTACCTCATAATGATAATCCAAGGCCAGCAACACAAAATCCTAAGCTATCGTGCACAAGGGGAAAAAAACCCTTTATTTTATGGAAGAGTAGCAATAGGAGAATCTAATGATCCATATCTTCCGGAAGTGAATTGGTGTATAAGCCAATAATTAATACCACTAGTGATTTAATCATAAGTTTATATTGTTGTTTGCCGTGCAATCATTTCATACCTTTGATTGTACGGAAAACATTATGTTAAACCTACGAATAAACCTCTGGTAGCATGAGTTTTTGACTTATGCCCCACTTCACTTCCGGCAGACTTGAATTATTAAATTCCCCTATAATTAATCTTCCATAAAATAGAGAATTTTTTTGCGCTCGATACCTTAAGTTTTTGTGCTATCGGCTCATCGACTATGATATAAAGAGAAACCCTCATAGCATGCATGGTCACAGTGACGTCACAATGACGTGACTGTGAGTTACTGTGGTCACATTACATCTGTGACCAAAATACCATCACTCAGTGGTCACATTGTGGACGAGATGTGACTTTTTTTTTAAATCTTTAGAAAATTACAAAAATTCTTCAAAGCATGTTATTTACTTTAAAAACACTTTTGTCACAACGTCGCTTTTGTCACAGTTTCGTCACGCTGTTAATGTCAAAGTAGTCACAAATGACACATTTTTCACAAATTTATCTCACCGTGATTTCACAAAGTGGTCACAATCAGACGTCACAAACGAGCTCTAAAACAGCCATAACGACTTCACATTTTACTCATTGTGACTTCCCATCGACAATCGATGGTCACAAGGTCACAGTATGACTTCACAACGACGTCGCAGTGAAGTCACCATTCCTTATGGGAAATATGTTTGGGGTGACTTTCATTTATTCTACAATACTTCAAGCTTGATGAAATTTATTCCTATATTCTTGAGATGTATTATAATACACTCTTTTTAGGTGCGTTCGCAATTATGTAAATACGTAGCATCTATAGTGGTCGTTCAGTCCGTCCGTCTGTCTGTCCGCAACGCAAAAACTACCCAACCGAATCGTTTGAAATTTAAAATACATAATTATTACATTATTTTCTCGAGTCATTTCAAATTTTATGAAAATCGGATTCATAGATCAATTACAGGGGCAATCAAAAGTATTCCATTACATTACGGTCATTGGGGAAAAGAGTTTCAAATGCATTTTAATCGTTTGAAATTTAAAATACATAATTATTACATAATTTTGTCGAAGTTATTTCAAATTTTTTGATAATCGGGTGCATAGATCAATTACAGGGCCAATCAAAAGTATTCAATTACATTATGGTCAATGGGGGAAAAGTTTCAAATGTATCTTATACGTTTTAAATTTAAAATACATAATTATTGCATAATTTTGTCGAGTTATTTCAAATTTTATGAAAATCGGATGCATAGGTCAATTACAGGGACAATCAAAAGTATTCCGTTACATTACAGTCAATGGGGAAAAATGTTTCAAATGCATTTTATTGGTGTTACACTCATTCGAACTTAATAAAATTTATATGCAACTATAAAGTACATATTATAATATACATTTTACATAATTTGTGGTGCAAAGAACCATTGTTATTGATTTACAAGGCCATACAAAAGTATTCCATTACATAATGGTATAGGGAGAACATTGTTTGATGAGCGTTTTAATTGTAATTCACTATTTACAATTTTATGAGATTGATATATGAGAGTAATATTTTTAAAACTTCGTTATCGTACGAACGTACCTCATTTGCTACGTTTCACGTGCAATTTCCAACTTTTTTAATTTTAGAGCGCACATAATCTATTGTCCATTCACAGGAACACTTTAAAATGTTCGGTTACAAAATGAACTTCAATAAATAATTTCCTGAATCAGGGTTGGTCAATATTTAACGTTTAAAGGTTTTAACCATTCTCAGAAAAACATGTTTTAGTAACTGTTTTTACCATCTCATGGTTTTTCTGTAATTACTTCGATTACTGAAGGGAACGGATATTGTTGAAAATTGTTTTTTTACGAAGATGACCCCCTGACAGATTCATTTCTAAATTCAACAAGTTGGAAATTACACGTGAAGTATAGCAAATGAGGTGTGTTCGTACGATAACGAAGTTTTAAAAATATCATTCTCATATATCAATCGCATAAAATTGTAAATAGTTAATTACAAGTAAAGTGCGCACCAAACAATGTTCTTTCTGTACCATTATGTAATGAAATGTTTTTGTATGGCCTTGTAAATCAATAACAAATGTTCTTTGCACCACAGATTATGCAAAATGTATATTGTAATAAGTACTTTATATTTGCATATCAATTTTATTATGTTCGAATGAGTGTAACACCATTAAAATGCATTTGAAGCATTTTTCCCCATTGACCGTAATGTATCGGGATACTTTTGATTGTCCCTGTATATGGACTAAGTATCCGATTTCGATAAAATTTAAAATAACTCGACTAAATTATATAATAATTATGTATTTTAAATTTCAAACGTTTAAAATGCATTTGAAACTTATTTCCCCATTGACCATAATGTAATGGAATACTTTTGATTGTCCCTGTAATTGATCTATGCATCCGATTTTCAAACAAATTTGAAATGACTAAAGAAAATTATGTAATAATTATATATTTTAAATTTAAAACGATTCAGTTGGGTTATTTTTGCGTTGTTATAAGCGGACGGACTGAACGACAACTATAGGTGCTACGTATTTACATAATTACGAACGCACCTAAAAAACGTCTAAATCATTGTTTTTATTAAAATTATTAGAACCCTTTTTGAAAAATCCGGTATATATGTTACTGCTGATTTTATGTATACCCGTGATGTGGATAGATTTCAATAACAAGGCTTGATCACTATTCATGATTTTAATGACGATTTTGGATAGACACGCTACAAAAAAGCTATATGCAAATTTAGAAATTACAGGCAATTTAATCGTTTAATTCCCATGATAGAACACGTTCCAGAAATTATGTAGTTCAGAAAATCTGACTTTATACCAGAAAGTTTGAATGGCTAATTTCGGGTTATTTAAATACGGAATGTCTGCTATGAATTGGAGCCAATATTGATATTTTAATTTTTTGTAGGGAATCAGGATATACGACTTAAAATATCTCAAAATATCTCGGGCGGTTTGGGATCTAGAGGATTAACTTCACCTTTGCCCGTCAGCTAAGAAGGAATAGAAGTCACATGGACAAAGAATTTTCGTCACTATTTATAACAAATTACCGCTGAGCATGTTAAATTTTAACAAACGGAGAATCCAGCAATCGATACGGCATGAAAAAATGTCTGAGAATGTTCCCTTTCTTACAAAGAAAACACCGTCCATTCAATTGTACTTTAAGCTGACCAGGATTGTTGCTATGCACTTTCATCTTTTTCATTTTGAGCGCCTAATGAACCCATTCAGACACCCGATAATACATACATATATCTGTGTATGTGTGCAATAATTTCTGATTTAAAAGTATAAGCATTCAATTTTTGGCAATTCCTCCATGCGTTATACATCTTCATTTCTATGTGAGAGAACATTCCGTAATCGGATTCAAAGCTTATTAATATAGATTTGGCGACAAAATAACAGTAATTTTGGTAACCATAGTAAAACCATTGCAGTTCTTATAAATTGAAACCTGTATAGTGTTGTCAAGTTTGACACCAATCACTATGGATCTGGTTACATGAAATCAGCCATTTTACTAGTGTGAACAGCAGGTATTTCATAAAAAATTGTTTAATTTCACATACTACAAACTATTTTTAATATTTTTATATTTTAAATTTTTAGTAGCTTACATTCAGAGCATCCATAAAATATTTTGTCATAATTAGTATACATACATTTCGTATGTCTTTTGTTTTAAAATACCCTAACACCATTACTCTTTAACTCTAATTTTTCGAATATTTAACAACCCCCTTATTATTAATAATTACCCATCATATGTTCTATAGAGTAAGTTTTGTAATTGTTTTGAAAATCGAAAAAATAACTGTCGTATTTACACGTTTCAGACACGAGAGATTCCGAAAAACATATTTTTAGAAGAAAAAATTGCCGTCCGTCTGTCTGTAAACACTCTATCTCCCGAACAAATTGAGAAAGAGACTTAAAATTTGGGATGTATTTAGTATGTAATAATAGAAAGAATCCAATTGAATATAATGGCCCCGATTATTCGGAACTGTTTTTTTTTGGACTCAAGCATTATTTGTTCGGACGAAAGGTACATAAAAATTTTCCAATTATTTTATTTTAAGCAGAGGCTATAAAAAACAATAAAAAAATGTATAAATTTTGCATAAAGAATGAAATCGATTGGATAATTAGTTGTTGAGATATTTATAATCCCATTTTCCACACTCTTCGATCTTTCTTGATCCTATATTTCATTCAAATTTCAATTCAAAGATATTTATATTGTAAATGAGACACTTCATCTGAGTCAATAAATTGTTAGTTAATAGGTTTATCATGTTTGGAACTATAAGGATGGTTTTATTGCTACAAAAAGAATGCGCTGATCAAAAAACTATCGACAAACTATAAGATTAAATGCCAATAATGGCTAATCGCAAATGTCATATTTAACGTCATCAAGTGATATTTAATTCGACAATTTACTTTAATTTTTATTAATCTTTCATTAATTTATTTGTTTTTTCGTTGTTTAAAATAAAAATCATGGCAATTTGTATAAATTACGAGAGGTTTGGCGTGTTATATAATTTGTAAAAATCAGTCGATGAAATTATCAAGAAGTACCACAATTCCATAATAGAGCATTACTGTGTATTAAAGAAAATTAAATATACAGTCGACTCTCGTTAATTCGAAATCGGATAAATCGAATCTTTGCTTAATTCGAACTAAACATGAAGTCCCGAAATTTTCAATAGTATAGTGACGTTAAAATTTTAAAAACGTTAAAATTATTCGAACTCATTTTCTCTTCGTTTAATTCGAACTAACGAGAATCCGATTTTTCATTTCTCCTTACTTTCTCCCAGACTTCAGATCCTTGAAATAACTTTTTTTTTTTTTCATTTTTGCCAGAATTGTTCTGAACAAGTATGCATATAATCTCATGCATTTGATATCCGCTTTTTACTTACCCATCATACGTAGTATAGGATAAGTCTTGCAATCGTTTTTACAATCGAAAAAAAAAATTTGACGAATTTACACGTTTCAGATACTGGGGATTCCGAAAAACTTATTTTTAGAAAAAAAAATTTGGCGTCCGTCCGTCTGTGTGTCTGTCTGTCTGTAACCGCTCTAGCTACCGAACAAATTGAGATAGAGACTTGAAATTTTGTATGTACTTAGTATGTAAGAATGGCACGAAGCCTATTGAATATCAGTAACCTCGATCATCCGGAACTATTTTTTTCGGACTCTCCAAAAATTCGTTCTCATAAAAGGTACATAAAAATTTTCAAAATTTTTTATTTCAAGGAATGGACGTTAAAAACAATAAAATGACACAAATTTTGCATAAAAACTGAAGCCAATCGGATAATTAGCTATCGAGATATTTGTAATCCTATTATTCACACTCTTCGATTTTTCATGACCCTTTATTTCAAATTTCAATTCAAAGATATATTTCAATATTAAATGAGACACTTAATCTAATGCAGTAAATTGTTGGTTAATATAATTGAAATTTTTGGAGTTATAAGGATGCTTCTTTTACGCACTTCGGTATTGTTCGATTTCGTCTATTAAAAAACTATTTATCGCCAAAGTGTATGATTAAAAGCCAATAATGGCTTACCGTAAATGTCACATTCACTTGGATTTAACACATTACGTTGCGTCATTAAGCGATTTTTATTTCGATGTTTTATTTGTAGAATAAACATGATGGGTAAGTATTACGGTGGCTCCCAACGACTAGTTTAGTGCTCCGTCTGTCCATCAATGACATTTCCACCTTGTACCCAGAACCTGATTATCTACGGGACATTCTCTTCCTCCTACCAGGAAAAAAAAAAAATTCTGCGTATTCATGACAGTAATTTCGAATGAAAATTTTCTATAAAATTTTGCTGATAAGAGAGTGCTCTGTTACTAATTGGATCCTGCTTTTTCCTAATTCCATAATTAGTTTATGTATTTATATCTTTCAATTCAATATTAAGTCATATTCTAATGATAATAGCCATCATATATTTTAAAAATATTATAATATTAATTTCTTTGTAATAGTACCCCTACATGTTTTCTTTAATTCAAACTCTGGATAATTCGAACATTTCTTGTGGTCCCGTCAAGCTCGAATTAACGAGAGCCGACTGTACGTTTAAATTTTATTTTGGAATTGCAATGCATTTTATAAATAATTATGTGTTTTTATTTTCATATTTTATAGTATGCATATCCATGATAGGCAACTATTACGGTAGCACCCAACGATCTTTTTTTTTTTTTTTTTTTCGCATATGATTTAATAATTGACAGAAGTTTTCCAAATATATCCTTCATTATTATAAGGTTTTCTACATAAAAATTATCAAATGAATATTGTAAATACATAGTAGTGTTGAAAAATATCCGGCATAAATCAGTGTTCCAAATTCTCTAGACACCAGTAATTCCTTAGTTTGTTTCGTCCCTTTTAATCTCAGATAATTCTACTACTAGCTAAACAAAAGAAAACTACTTTAAAGTATGGTATCCAGAACATATGGTGCCGCGATTTAGCAGTACACCAGGCAATACTATGATATATAAATTCCCTGTTTCATATAATGTATGGGCCATTTTCAAGTTTCGCTTACATATACTGTCCAAGAGTAAAAAGAAGAAAATTCAAACATAAATTAACATTTAAAGTTTGATTTCAGTATGCATTAGCTAAGGAAGATTAAATTGAGCATTTCTAACATAAAAAATTTAAAAAATCAATAAAAATTTTGGAGATATAAACCTTTAAAATTGTGTTCTAAGCAAAAATGCCTGTCCCATTCCAAGTTTTATGTAATTAACTGTTATTTTGTTAAATCTAATTTAACTTTTTTCAATAAAGAGATTTAATTATTTTAAATATGAATTGTTAGTGTTCTATAATACTCAAAAAAATTGTTTACGAGTTATATTTCCTTTAAGAAATCCACGGAAATTTTTTGTCCTTCACTTTGCTTCAAGTCCGTTACCTTGTGATTATTTTAGTCAAAATAGGTTTCTAATTTTGCCTAAAGTTAGCAGCAAATATTGGAGATACAGTTAAACTATACACGCAACTACTACTTGCCATTTTTTACTCTTCAATTGTGAAGTAATGTAATAGTGGCAAAAATAAGCATTCATGAAAGTTTGTATTTTTTTTTTTTTTTTTTTCACTGTCAAGTCTGTTACCGTAAATTTTCATATTAAAATAATGATTTTTCCACTTTTGTAATTAAATATTTTTTACAAAATTGTTTCAGAAGGTATGTGTAGTATTACCTATGTTAGAAATTATACAATCTAATTCATTTCTAATAGTTTCATTTGAAATGTCAAGTCCGTTACTTGCCAAGTCTATTGCCATATTTGTAAGCGATGAAATGTAAACTGCTAAGTAAGTTTACTAAATAGTTTTAGAAGGTATGTAAATTATTATCTAAGATAGAAAATAAACAAGCTAGTTCATTTTAATAGATTTATTTGAAGTGTCAAGTCCGTTACCATGAAATGTAAGCGTATGATGTAAACGGCCCGTATAATACACCGGCAGGCGGCAGCACAGACAATCACCTTATCGAGATCACGGATTAAAATCCAAGATTAGTTAATTCTCGATTCGCATATTAAAATGCGATCGGTCTATCAAGCCACATCTTGGTAAAAAAAACCCTAAAAATCATATTTCGATGGTTGACTCGTAGGTTTACCATTGTGTTTTCCTGCATCCTAAAGTATGAAAACATGGAGGACTGGGAGCAGGAAAGCAATGGTAAATCTATGAGTCAACCGTTAAAATCGAGTTTTCAGGTGGTTTCTACCAAGATATGACTTGGCAGACCGATTGCATTTTAATATGTGAATCGAGATTTACTTAATCCTAGATTTCCATCCGTGAACTCTATGAGGTGATTGTCTGTGCTGTCGCCTCCCAATCTATAAAGAGCACAAAGTTTCGACCAAAAATTGATAACATAAATCAGTTGCTTTCAAAACTATATTTATGCTCGCATTTTTATTTATTTATTTATTTTAAATAGGGGTTTGTGTAATTTTTCTTATTTAAATCATCGTCATTTATTCATTGATGCTGTGCTTTTTCGTACTGGAATTTAAAACTAAGAAATCCAATTCCATTCAAACAGGAATTAAAATTTTTTGCCTGGCATCATTCTAAACAATATTCGGCTTGTATAATCACGTAATTTGTAATTAAATATAAGATGATCATTACTATTCCAGAATAGTGCCGCTTGTTTTACACCTCTGATCAGTAAAATTAATTTCTCCGGCACTTCTGAAAATATTGTGGTGCTGCCATCTTGTGACGGTTGCAGGTGATGTTTTCCAATGAAATTCCATAAGGGTGTATTCGTAAAAAAGTTTTTCCACCTTCAACAGCTCGAAATTTTCCGATACAATTTCAGACACATTTTTAAAAGTAGAAACATGAAACTTACTGAGGGGGTTTTTGAAGAGACTTATAAGGAGCCGTGTGATGTCTTTTTTACGCTCAGTTCATTAAAATTTGATTTATAAACAATTAACTTCCCAGTATGACCCTTTTTTTCGTTCACAAATCTCCCGCTTCGGAAATATCGGTTCAAAATGCAGTTTTTGATTGCTTTTTTGCAATCTTTTCTGCATTTATCAAAGAAACGACAATCACGGCACCTTATATACTTTCTAAATAAGACAATTTTCCAGTTTCATGCATTTGAGAATAAAAATGATTTAAAAAAAAAAAAAAAAAAACATTTTGAATCGAAATACGAAAACAAAGTGATAATGTTATGTACATAGGAGTGTTATTTCAAACATCTTGTTCAAATTTCCTTTTTTTATGATTTTTCTATTTTTCATAGCATAGGTAAAGACTATCTACAACCAGGCTAGTACTTGCTTTTTCGATTTGCGTTTCAGATTTTTCCTTTTATTACTTTCACATTCGAGCTGTAATCAAAATTGCAAGTGTAAAAACTAGCCCGGTAGTAAATCGCCCTGAACTAACATATGGAAAAAATCATTCAGAAATATTATAATTGGAGCGAGATATTTGAAAATAACTCTTCCATAGACTTGACATTAGCGTTTTAGTTTTTCTGCGTGACTAGTGTGGCCTCTTAAGATGGAATTGAATATTAAAAGTTGTACTTTTTAAAATTCAATTGCAACGTCCTAATTTTATTTATTTCGACTCAGCAGACCAAAAACTTATAAGTACAAAAATTTTACTAAGAGAGTTTCAATTGAGATGAAAAATTGCCCAAATGGGATGACCATTTCAACGTTAAAATGTTAAATTTGTTATTAATGTTTTATGTAAATCGTTAAACCCTTTATCTGTTGAATTATTTATCAAGAAATAAATCCACCTCAATAATTTTCTTCTTTAAAACCTTAAGTTATACTGGAATTTTTAGATACCAATGTGGAATTTAGATATTTTTTTATCATTAAAACAGATTAAATATATGGGTCAGTCCACATTAAACCAACCAATAGACAAAATTTCAGGTCTTTGAATTTTGTTAATTTTTGGCTCAGATGCTGTACAAGAATAGTAGATAAAAAATACAAATTTGCAGATTTTTTTAACCATTTGTTTTTGAGTTATTAATTTTTGAAATTTTGAAAATTTAATGAAATTTGTATTGTTTGGTAATTTTTAATTTGCTGTAACTTGAAAGTTGTAAGCTTGTTGTATTTAACCTAAAGAGTTGAAATTTAAATCCTTGTTTTCAGTTTTTTTTATATCTTTCATAGGGTATATAACATGACCAAATTATTTTTAAAAAATATTTTTTTATGTAAAAATTTTATATAAAATTTTTAAAAATTCAAAATCGGAATTTTTGATTTTGTTTTAAAAAATATATTATATTTAACACCCTTTTAGTAACTTTTGTGCCAAATTTCATGTGGTACTCTTATGGTATCATAAAGAAAAAAATTATTTTCTATATCAATGATCGGCCAATTTCTGTAAAAAAATTCTCATTATATTTTGTTAAAAAGCAAATTGACTATAAAAGGTAGTCTATTTTTGTTTCCAATGTTCATATTTCTCATTCATGCAAGTCAAGTTCAATTATCAAATAAAATTTTAGTATATAATTCGCTAGGTTTTATTATTTTGTTAAACACAACAGTAAAAATTAAAAGTAATCAAGATAATTAATATTTTGTGTAATTGACAAGCTTTTTTTAATTTATTTTCTTGTAATTTAAATAGAATGTTTTTTTAATTATTCTTTATTTAATATTACTTTTAATTAAATTTTATGTTTAAAAATGAATAAATTGGTAATAAATGAGTTAATTAAAGGAAATCTCAAAGTAGAATTCAATAAAACAAATTATTCTCCTGAAGTTGAATGCTTTCACAATCACAATGAGTCAAACTCAAACAGTAACATGTTTGGTTTCTGTTGAAACCTGCATGCCTTTCTTACAAAGCTTTTGAAATCGCCAGTGTTCTCTAAGATCTTCTGTAGTGGCACACTATCTCAAGTCTATTGCTGTCTGTTTATATTGTATTGTACAATTTAGGGGTTATTTTTTTAACTATTATTTCTTTGAGGTGAATGCAGATTTGTGTTATAAAATATTAAGAAGAAAGTTGCTTTAAACTGAAAATGGATTTTAAAAAAAAAATGGAATAAATTTTGTTGTAATCCATTCAAAAAGCAAGAACACTAGGTAAGTAAAAATTTAAGAAATGTTACAATGTAGATGACAACATTAAAATATGGCATTGAAAAAGGCATGAAAATCTGCACTCATTGCCACTTACAATTAGGCCAGGAAAAGCATCGCTCAAATTGTGAAAATGACATTGATACTAATTTTTCAGACATTCCAAATGATGATAATCCAAAACCAGGTTGCAGTAAAGATGACCCTGTGAATACATGGATGTTGAATCTGGTTTTGATAATTTGAACGCATCATTAACATTTATTGGAGAGTCACCTATTATTAAAAGTAAATGTAAAAGTACTAAAAGGTATTTCTTTGAAGATATTGTTGGGTATGTTGCTTGTGCCTACGAGAATGAGTGGTGGGTGGTATGTGTTTTCACAAAAGATCAGGTCGAAGAAGATGTGAAAGTTTCTTTCCTTCATCTAAGCAGACCATCTCCGTCATTTACTTATCCTAGAAAATCAGACTTTTTGACAATACCAAAATACTTTATTTTATGCAAACTACATCCAATCAATGCAACAGGCAGAACATACACAGTACCCAAAGAGCAAATATAAAGAGCAGGTCAAATTTTACATAAGAAGAAAAAATACTTGTACTAAGATCTAAAAACTGAGCTCCACTGTGCCAAACTGAGTACGTAATTTGTTAAGTAAAAATATTTGTTTATTAAATATCTAAAATTTACTATTTATCTTTTAATAAAACAGGCTATTCTTAAAGTTTTCCAATTTGTATTTGTTTCCATGCAAGTAACACTTCGGGCTAAACTGTGCAGCATACCTTAAAGTATTTTTTTTATTACAGATTTACATGAACATTGATACAGAAAATATTTTTTTTCTGTATGACACCATAGGAGTTCCATCATAAAATTTGGCATAAAAGTTGTTAAAATGTTGTTAAACAATTTTTTTCAAGAAAATCAAAAATTCCGACTTTGAATTTTTTTTTAATTATATAAATTTTTTTACGAAAAAAATAAATTAAGTAATTTGGTCATGTTATATATCTTATGAAACACCGTAAAAAAAACTGAAAAAAATGATGCAAATTTTTATTTTCTAGATCAAATAGTTTGGAAGTTATAACCGATTAAAAATTACAAAACTATACAAATTTTGTAAAATTTTCAAAATTTCAAGAATTTATAACTTTAAAACGAATTGTCGAAAAAAAATTAAACTTCACAATTTTAATCTCATAAGTACAATAAACTGGTGAAAAACCAGTACAATCTAAAACATTAACATAAAAAAAATATTTTTTTAATGTCTGATTTCATATGGAATTACATATATCGGTAGTGATAATTTTTGCGAAATATTTTTAAAAATAACCAGATTAATTAACCAAAATTACTCCTTTGAAAATATCACAATTCTTAAAAAAGCAACGAGTTTAAATGCATCATGATCCTCTCTATAAATGGAAACGCTTTTGCACTTGAATATGTTTCATATAATTTTATTTAAAGAAAAAATGAAATACCTACGAAAATGAATAATAAAACTACCACTTTTTGAAACTATTTAGCTTGGACTGTTTCTCTATTCCAGAGGTTCCCAAAGTGTGCTCCGTGGAGCCCTTGGGGCTCCGCGGCATTCCAGAAAAATAAACTATGAGAGAAATTAGTATATTGCAAGGGAATATTTTCATAATTATATCGGAATTTGTGTGTGCATATAAATATAAATACATCTATCTCTGGGTTGAAAAATACTATGTCTTTTAAAGCTGTATAAAAATTTGTATCATACATGTATCATTTTATGTATAATATTTTTGGTCCGAACTACTTTATTTTAAATTTCTGCACTTAATGCGTTTTAAAAATTTGTATCATACATGTATCATTTTATGTATAATATTTTTGGTCCGAACTACTTTATTTTAAATTTCTGCACTTAATGCGTTTTAAAAATTCGATTCAAAATGAGCTACAAAAAATAGTATTCTGTATCGAATGCACAACGTGTACCGAAAGAGCAAATATACAGGTTGTACATACATATTTTATATCTTTAGTTTTTTTTAATCGGTTTAAGTTATTTGTATAATTAAATTTGCGGATCTTTATCATAAAACAATGTTTGTCGATTAAAGCGTCACTTTTCTGTAGAGTCTTCTTTCATTTAATAAATCCCTAATTAGATCTATTTAATATTTGTATACATTGTTTACCTAGTTTTCTTCTCTTTTTGTAGTTGATTTTTATTTATTCTTAAATATTTAATATTTTTGTGCTGTTTTTTTCATAATTTTACTTAATTTTAAAAGCAGTGCATATTGCTGATAACGCATTTTTTCAACATCTTGTTTCAGATTACAATATTCTTTAAAGTTTTACTTTAACTGGTCTAACTGGTCTTCGGCATTGGCTAAGATTTTTATGTTATGATGCCACATTTTCTTGTTAGAAATATAGCTGCAATAATTTAAAAATATATATCAGTTCCTTACATTTATCATCACACTAACAATCTAAACTTTTGCTCAGTCCCACCGCTTATTTAGAATTTTTGCCTATTCATATCCATCCTGATATAAATATACCCCATCCATATATCCTGTTTTGTTAGTAAAGTTTTTCTACAAGTTACAGATCTTTTAACATGTGTAGTTTTTAAACATATATATATTTGGGCCAAAACCAATGGTGAAAGAAAGATTTTTTAAAACTATAATTAACCGCTTATTACTTTAATAAACTTCCAAAAAAATGAACGATGTTGTACTTAAGAATACTGGTTATACATTTTTTCCCACCATCTAAAACACTGAAAAGATAATCTGCTTCTAAATGTATTTTTAAAAAATGGATTAAAAGAAGAAGCTTAGAGTCGATTCGTTGCATATTTAGAAATACTAGGGCCATAAAGAAGAACTAAAAAAGAATCCGAAATCGCAGAATTCTATCACGTGTGGGCGTGATTTGTGAAAACGCGTTTTATATTTTCTCATGGACATATGTATTTTCTTTTTATTGGAGTTTTATGGAACTCTTTCTTTCTATACAAAAAATGTAAAACTTACCCTATTTTTTGTGCAATATTAGTCATAAATAATAAAAGTTTTACGTAATCCTCAATGTAATGCATGATACAGACAGGTTTAACATTTGATATTTTATTCTGAGTTTCATTTTAGAAATCTCGTAAGTTTATTTTTTATTTTAAAAATGGATGTCATTGACTCCTTAACCCCTTCGCGACGAGAGTCTTTTCTTGATTTCTAACCTAATGCTCTAATTAAATAAGGTAAACTTTACAATAAATAACAACTATGCGCTAATAATGAGAGATTCCGAGTACATCAAGTGGCCCGTAACCCGGACGCTAATCCCCAAAGAATTAACAGTATCGCTCGACATCACTCAGATAAGAATAATTTGTTTTCCCTGCTACTATAATTTTGTAGGAACCACAAATTTTTCACCATAATTTTTGTTGTATTTGGAGGGTATATCTCGATTATACAAGCAGAAATTTTAATACAAAAAAGTGCTTTTTAGTCTTTATTTTTAATTTATTTTGTCCAATAATGGCAATATTAAATGTAACTTTTAAGAAATTAAATAATAAAAAATTTTATTTTCAAAATTTCGTGTGTGAATTTAGAATTTTTGTATCAAGAAGATGGCCAAATTGAGAATGTTTACCCCATGTTGGAAACTACTTGTTCGGACTTTTATCCAACAGATCTTTTCTATACTATACAGGCATAAAAATAAGAGTGAAAATGTAGGTGCTAGCGAGCAGTCTCTCACCACTAAATTTTATTCATTATTTTTCGTCTAATTTTTTTGTAACAATGCTAATAAAATTCAAATGAAGAAAACTCATAAAATATACACTGTTAGGTCAGAGACTGCCCACTAGCGCATAGGTTTTTACACCACTGCATCGAAAAAAAAAAATTAAAGAAAATTAATTTGTAAACCTTGGAATACTGTGGGAATAAGGGGCTCCGCAGTAGAAATTCTCATTAAAAAGAGCTCCGCGTGAACCGAAAAGTTTGGGAAAAACTGCTCTATTCTATCAAAATTTGATCGAAAAGAGTTTTGTGTGGAAAGAGTAAAAAACTTCTATAAATAGACAGAATAAAGTTTTATATAAAAATTTCTTCAATGGTACTTTAAAGTGCCGTCGGTACATAAAGGGTTGAAAAATATCAAATTCCTAACTAATCAAGTTTTATGTGGTACTATCTAATGCTTTAAAGTAAATCTATCAGATAACTGGGATTGATTGATTGATTTTTGACGTCCGATTATCTGCGCTAGGGATATAGGACCAGGGGGGAATGCCCTTCGTGGGGGTCTTTCTAAGGGAACCTAACCCGTATTTACGCAAGGTTCGAAGAAAACCACGAAAACTCCGAACGGTTAGGCCGACAGCCGCGATTGGGTTCGAACCCAGCACCTGCCGTCTACCAGTTGAGATGTCCGAACCTCTCGGCCACTGGTGGGGCCATCAGATAACTGGGATAAAACAACTATTGAAATGTCGATTCTTACAATCAATAAAATGGATAAATTGCTGCGACATGTATTCTTTGTTTAAATTAGAACAGCATAGCCTAATTTTATAAAGAATCTACCCAAGAGATTCTCTATGAAGTTGAATACTGTGCTAATATTCAATAGTTAAGCATATCCAATACATTCCCAAAGAACGTCTGGAGACTTTTCAAAGGATACAAAAACAATTTTTCATAGGAAAAAGCCAAAAAATTTGTATACAATCATCTGAAATATTTAAAATTTCAATGCAATAAAAAAATTATAGATTCTTAATTCATAATTTTTCGAATATTAAAGCAATTCTCAAAAAATATTTTAACCCGTTCAACAACATACAACGTTTAAACTCTGCGCATATTTAAGGATTCTTTTAAAATGCAGGAACATACGATCAAAAGTGGAGCAATTTGAAATCTAATTATTTTTACATTTTTATTTTCTATCCTTCAGTTATAGCTATAACTGAAGTCAAAGTCACAGCACCACGTCCCAGGGAATGAAAAGTCGGGAAATTAAACTCAAAATGCCGCCATACAGTGGATCAATCCTTAAGAAAATGCGAACATAAGGCCAAACAATAATCATTAAATATTTTTTTTAAATAAAACATTTTAAAGGAATATCTATAAAATACTAGTGTATGTTTACTTTTAAAATTATACAAATATACATACACCTTTCAGCAAAGGATTTTTTCTGCGAATTTAAGTGACTTTTAGATGTGCTCAAAAATGAAATCAAGATAACTACTAATAACTTAAAATATCCTTATTGCGGTGCTACTTTGATATACCCCCCCCCCCCAAAAAAAAATTATCGCCAAATCTGGCACTCCCTACGCACTTTTCCTACGGACCTTTTAGGTTTGCTGTTACTCAGCTTCATTCCTTCATTTGTATTTTTTATGTATTCATTGTATTTTTTAGGTATTCCTTTTTTGTATTTAACTTAATTTTAATTAATGTATTTTTAATTAATTTATTATTTTTAATTAATGTATTTTAATTAATGTATTTAACTTAATTTTAATTAATTTTATTTTTTGTATTTAACTTAATTTAACTTAATGGGTATTTTGCTTGGCGAGAAAAAAAAGTCGCCAAATTTACGATTTGGGGAGGGTATATCAAAGTAGTTCCCTTATTGCTTTCTAAAACACATTTTAAACCACAACTGATCACATTTTGATTGAATTTCGTGTATCATTTTACCTTATGAACAGCCCATATAAATTTAACGGCATATTAAACTTTAAAATTGTATAATTTAAATTATATGAAATTGTGCGAAATTTCAAAGACGTGTTTGTGTTCCTAAAAGCCTGTATTTTAATGTAGTATAATGCAATGTTTGCATAAACCTGCGCATTTTTTAAATAAGTGGCTATCGCATAATTTTCCTTTTCAGGAAAACAGTAAATTGTAGATAAAACGATTTTTTAAAGATTATTATACTGTGAGAATTTTCTAAGATGAAATAATGTAAACAATAATCTTAAACTTAAACTATGAAATTAAATAGAATATATTTACGTATCTTGGGTTAAAAATGTATATTTACATGTAAATGCTGAAAGGCACAAAGACTCTCAAAAGGTAAATCTACTCTAATAAATGGATGCATGATACGAGTCCTGAAGTGTTATTGAAAGTAAAAGTTCTATTCCTTCCGGAAATTTTCTGTTCCTTTGAACATTTCTTACTTTACGTCTAATACTGGAAATCAACGGATCAGATTTATAAGCAAGTAGTTCAATTAGTTTTCGTTACATGCTATTCGACTTTCATGCTTTTCGTTACATACTTTTCTAGTGTGGTTAATTAAAGCTTCACTAGCTTGTTACGATAATTAGCAAATTGGAAAATCAAAATCTATAATTGTGTATTTTCCATAAATCAATACTTTACATAGTTAGCATATAATACCACCCATTTCAGTAAAGCCTAGGTAAAGCAAATATTGCTACTTTAAATTTCTGGTAAGAATATGTAATATCTGAATTAAAAAATCCACCAAATTGGAAACATTGTTGATATAATATATGCTACCAATGGGCATAAAGAGTTAAGATTTTAAATGCGATTCTCTCTATGATAATTATACTATATAATATACTATAAAATATGTAATATACTACATGACATACTATATATTATACTATACCTTCTAAAATGGAATTTTGTTTCAGTTTACGACTCCGCTTTCTCAAATTTAACTCTATAAAATTGTGTTTAGTGTAATGATACCAACTAAAAAGGTATCGCGAGATACATAAGAAAAAATCCGTTTTAAACAGATTATTTTTAGCCGGTATGTTATTTCTACAGTAAGAAAAATGGCAGTTATACATCTTAAGACAAGGCGTCCTTATAAAAAAGGTCCCGTGATCACAGGATTTACTATATTTTTATGCTCCGATTTAGGATCTGCCCTGTCACTTTTTGAGACATTGGATTTGACAGCACCGAAAAACAAACAGTTCTATTAGATGGTTTCTTTATAGAAAAGCACATATGAATTTAAAATGTGTCCGAAAGAAGCTAGTTTGGATTTGAAAAAATCTTTAAGAGCATTAACTAATCATACTTGTAAAATATTCATATTAATATGTTTCTCTGGATGTAGAATTCGACAAGTGAAAAATTAACTTAAACTTACTTTAAGATTTTGATCAACTGACCTGAAATATTAATGCAAGAGATGGAAAAATGTTAAAAATTGGCTAATTACCAACTTCTCATCTATGCTAGTTACTTTCTTCTATCTTTATAAGAAAGTATTTCATTCGCGAAAATTTTTGAATTCAGGTTGACAGATTAACATGTTTCAGAAGTTAGAGATTCCAATAATAATTTTACATAATATCTGTCTGAGTCTGTGGTTCTATAGCAAATTTTTTGTATGCTCTAATGCACGGGTTTTTGTCAAACTTCAGTTAATCCTTGATATGAACTGGTTCTGTTTATGTTTTGGTATCAATCGCGCAACAGGTGGAGCTGCTATTTTGAATTTTTTTCAAGATACATGCAGTCGCTCTATCACAGTAATTAATGCACGAATTTTCAAATTTCACATTCAGATATACCTAAATAAATATTGGTGATTATGTTTTGATGTAAATCGCTCAACAGATGTTTTTATGCTGCATTTTTTCCTGATATCTGCAATAGTCTTATTTCAAAAATTAATGCACGGAATTGCATGTCTTTAGAATCTTCACGATGAGCAAAGATTGTATTTGATTTTGACACTGTGATAGCTAATTTTACATGCATGAGATAGAAAGTTTTGGAATTGCCATATCCGACTAGTTAACTTGTCATTGAAGCTAAGAATACTAAAAATAAAAACTCTTATATTAACAAACAATTTATTGCATTTAATAAAACATGGAAATAATGTGAATAATTTTTAATTAATAAAAACTAAAACATTTTATTTAAAATAGACAGCAGTCCACAGTTATATTTGAATATTGGTAGATTCAAAGTCTTTTCATTATCGCCTGACCTCAGGTTGCAAGTCGTTTTCAGCTTACCTTCACAAAAAACCACTACCTTCATCTTTTACCTGTAATAAAGAAAATTATATTACAGAAAACGGAAGTTATTGTTCGAATCTTAATCTTATTGAATTTAAGGGGAGAAAAGGGAGGATTAACTCTTCAATATTCTGAAGCTATTTTAAGATAGCATAAGAATTATTTATCCATAATTAAAGATTTATACATCATTTTTAAATTAAATCATAAGTTATGAAATATTTAAAAAGGGAGGGGGGAAATAACAGTCAGTGCTCATAATTTAACCCACAAAATAATTTCTTGCAAGATTTCTGCGTGTTGAAAGACACTATTATTTTTATTTGGATACAAAGGTAGAGAAAAATATCAATTTTGTGTCTTTTCTTATTACAAAGTAATATCCTAAAAGTTATGTTTTAGATAGACCGATGGAATAAAGTCACAAATGCATACAAGTTTTTCAAAATTATGAAGCATCAAACGTGTTCTAAGGATATCATTCCGCTCCGTAGGCAGAAGCAATACATTTTCATTTTGAATAATTCATTGTGTCTAACTTTTCACAGGTCATTATAAATGGACTTTATGATATAGTCTCAAAATTAGTTACTTTTTTCCTTTAAAAATACTGATCATTTATACGTTTACAAGCTCTCATTGTTTTGCAACAAGTTAAACTGATTAGTTTAATTCTTGCTTTTGTTATTTAGATTTTGTTAACACGTTCGCTATCGTTTACGTAAAGATGTGATGCTAGATAATGCCGCATTGTAGAAGTGGGTTTTTCCCAGAAGCCGATTTACTTTTTATAACAAAGAATCTGAAAGATTTTCCCGTGCCACCGCGTGACTGGCTATCGGACATCACCCCACATCACGCGCTGGAGCGTGAGTGGCCCCTTAACGTTGGCGCCATATCACGCGCTTTCGCTTGAGCGGCAGCGAACATGTTAATGGATCCAATTCCCTAAGTACTATTTTCTATAATTGAAAAGATATTCCACATTCTGGAATTTTTCAGACAATTCTTGATTAAATCAGTTTTTACGCTTTAAGAATATTGTTTTAGCGATTAACAAAAAGATTGTATTTAATATATAAAGCCATCTCTCTGTCGCCCTAAACACATACAGAGACAATATTATTCACATTTTTGTGAAAAGAAAAAAAAAATGTGTTATAATATAAAATTGCAACCATGAAATTCAGTTTGACACCTAGAAAAAAAAAAATGTTTAGTCATCAATTGATACCTTACTTAGAGTTTGTAATTTCAGACAATTCATCTAGTGACAAATCTCATTCTGCTATTGTACTCCGTTGGTTTAAATCTGTGGCTCCCAACCTTTCACTGGCCACATCCCACTGACGCACCTGTAAAATCGCGATTGACCCGTTTCCTCTCGCACACACTTTCTATAACAGTTATCTCTTACTTAAAAAATGAACTTTATGCATCTGAAAAAAAACCTGGCAGAGCCTTAAGAATAATTATTAATTTCATCTTTTTAACTTATGAAAAGAAATGAAGACAATGTGTCAGACTGTCACAAATGTGTTTTTAGCAAAATTTAGCACAGATGTCATATACGCAACAAATCTGCGCGATTTTTTTTTCTGACGCCAATTTGGCAAAAACTTCGTTCTCGAATACCAGTTACTTAAATATTTAATTATTTTCTATTACTTTAAAAAGGAAATAATGAAAACAGTTAATAATTACAAAACAATTAATATAACTTTTAAAAAGAAAATAAATATTTTATTATAAACATTAGCTGGATTACCATGTGAGGGATAAAATCGCTATTTTTTTCCAATCGCAGCAATGTGGTGCGTATATGACATCTGTGTAAAAATTTTATAAATAATGCGATACATCTTCACTTATGGCATGAAGTTCTCTTATAAATTTTTATTATAATCTCGAAAAATACAAAGATTGTCACTCATGCGAATAAGAAAGTTTTAAATCTGCCTTTTAAAAAACCAACCAGATAATGACTTTGTATATTCTGCCATTCAAACTTAGAGGGGGGGGGGGGGGGCGGGAAAGCTTCGATTTCTGTTATCACACTTAATTTCAAACAGAAATGACTGAAACTTAAACAATATATGTATGTGGGAAAATATTCACTCAGCAGATCAATGGATTACAAATATACCTCTTAAAAACTACAAATGTGTCGCTAATTTATCTTGTCGTTAACATTGATGAATTTAGTAAAACTCGGAATTATTTCAGTTGTCTTTCTTTACATAATGGTTAATAACGACGTAAAGAAGTCTGAGAATTTGAGTACTCATACCTATATAGCAATATGAAAATTTTACATTGTAAGTTCCATTTTTCTATCTACAATCACGTTTCTCTGTATATTACTTGTAACCTCCTAAAGAATGTTTAGCAATCACACATGAAAAAAAAATATTTCTCAGTGACAGATTTATTGTTGCATTTTGTTTAAGTAAAAGGGTACTTCCTTGTAAAAAAAAAAGTTGTCTAGAGTACTATTTATTTCGCACTAAATAAGTAAATCATTGTACTGACATTCTGAACATATTAGGTTAAACAAAAAATTCTAGGAAATTTTTAATCTAATAGTTACCAGAATTTCTATCTTATACAGGGTGATTCATAAAAGATGGGCAGAACTTTAAGGGGTTATAGTACACTTAAAGACAAATAATATTAAATAGGAGACTAAGGTTCCCAGACGTATTCCCAAGGAGATAGGGGGCATTAAAGTTTAGGGTCCGAAATTTCAAATGATTATAAAAAATGGAAAAATTGGTCGATTCGTTTGCGGTTTTTGCAAAAAATTTTCTTTATGCCAGTATTTTCTTGAAATAAAATTTTAAAGTTCAATTTCAAAAAATGCCGATAGGGGGCGCTTTAGACTTTGGAGTAACAAACAACTATTTTTTAACGTTATTTTTTGTATTTCTTTAAATGATTTCGAAAGCTTAGACTTAAACTTAAATTTTGATCTAAAAATCTGATTCCTAACGAGTAGTTAAGTAGCGTAAACTGAAATTTGAAATTTGAAACCCTTCTCCCCCCAGAACAAAAATCAGTTATTCCCGATCTTTATGTCGTAGATTAGGCTCTAACTACTGCCGCGTTTTGCTAAAATTATTCTTTATGTCAGTATTTTCTTGAAGATAAATTTTAAAGAAAATTTTCAAAAAATTCCGATAGAGGGCGCTTTAGACTTTGGAGAAACGAACAACTATTTTATACCGTTATTTTTTGTGTCTCATTAAATGCTTTCTAAAGCTTAGACTTAAATTTTCAGCCCAAAATGTGAATCGTTAGACGTGGTTAAGTTTCTGGGGAGAGGGGTTTGAAATTTCTACTCCTGAGCACAGTTCAGTTTACCATGTCCACACATTGTGTGCTGTGATACGAGGTAAAAAGACACAAATTAGGATTATGTTACCAAAGCATATTTATTAACATGTAATTACAATAAATGTTCAAAATTGTGACCACCAGAGGTTATGCACGCAGAACAACGGCGAAGAATGGAACGGCGAACATTCGCGAAAACATCAGGCTTTTCGAGCACTTCCCCTACAGCGGCGGAAAGTCTGGCGACCAGTTTCTCGGGGGATTCAATGGGTGTCTCATACATAAGAGCCTTCAATTGTCCCCAAATAAAGAAATCGAGGGGTGAAAGATCTCGCGAGCGAGCAGGCCAAGCAACAGGACCACCTCGACCAATCCATCTGTTCGGAAATGTGATGTCCAGATAGTTGCGGACGTCTCGTACGTAATGGGCTGGCGCTCCATCGTGCTGGAACCACATGACCCGCCGGATGCGTGGAGGAACAACGTTTAATAGGTCTGGCAGCACATGTTGCAGAAATGCGAGGTATGTTTTACCGTTGAGGTCTTCTGGAAGAACGTACGTTCAGATTAGGTGGTCTCCGAGGATTCCTGCCCAAACATTGATGGAAAAGCGTCTCTGATGAGCATGTGGATACGTAGCATGTGGATTGACATCCGCCCATACATGTGCATTGTGTGTGTTAAATGTACCTTCACGTGTGAAGGTACATTCATCGGTGAAAAGCACAGTTCGTCCAAAATGTGGATTTAGCGCGTTCTGCTGCAGAAACCAGCGGGCGAATTCAATACGATTTGGATAATCCCCTGGAGACAGTTTCTGGACTCGTTGCACATGAAACGGGAGCAAATGTTCATCCTTCAGTACCCTCCAAGTCATGGACTGTGAGGTATCCACCTGCCTAGCCACTGTTCGTGTACTTGTACTTGGCTGCGCCGCTACTACATCCAGAATGGCTTCTGTAACAACTACTGATTCGTCCTTTTTTGCACGACCTGCATTCGACCGGGAAGCGAGAAATGATCCCGTCTCACACAACTGTCTGTGCAAGCGCTCGAAAGTTTTGCGGTTAGGCAACCGCCTGTTGGGAAATCGCTCTCCGTAGATTCGTTGTGCCTCTGCACCATTTCCATCTGCCGCTCCGTAAATTAAATGCATCTAAACCTTTTCCTTATTCGTGAAGGGCACCATCTTCCGATTCATTACTACAGCGACTTACACTTGACTCACCGTTCAGTGGTTTTTATGCCTGAATCGTGTCGAAATTTTGCATACGTGTTCTTCTTCTTCCCCATTTGACATTTGCATACTTTCTGTCTCCTTCTTCACCCGGTAACTAGCGTCAGGAATGGAGCTTTAACGTTTGCATGAGCGACGTTTCCAACTGTGCGAACGATGAGGAAATAAGAGTTTACAAACAACGTTTGATATCTTATTTTTCAAAACAAACTAATATGCCGCATTTCCTGTTTTTGTTAATTTTTCTTGTCACTATACTTTCAAATGTATCTTTTCGTGTAATATCAATGATTTCAGATAAAACAAGTTTTTCAAAACATTTCGAACGTCTACATTTTACCCTTAAACTACGGTTAAAGCAAATATAATAACTCGTAATGTTAAACGCCGATCTAATTAGGTGTTTCTAACTTTTATTTTGCTGGACGTTTCCGAGCTTTCGTGGTGGTATTTCGGTATTAAAAGCATCTTTAAAATTTTCCACAATAAATTCTACGTATAAAATCTTTAGTGATTAATTTCCTAGAGAATTTCGAACTTGATTTGAGTATAAAAAGTAAGTCGGCACTCGTTAATTCGAACTTGTCGGGACCACAAGCAATGTTCAAATTATGGAAAATATGAAATGAAAGCAGGCTTAATATGGTACTGTTACAAATTAATTAATGTTAGTGTTTTTTAAATTTATTTCGTCTGTTATCATTAGAATATGACTTAATATTAAATTAGAGTGTATAAATACATAAACTAATTAAACGATTAAAAACAAGCACAATGGAAGAAAACTCGCTTAAAAAGTCAGCCAAAAAATAACTGAAGTTGAGCTGAAATTAGCTCATCTCGCGTTTTGAAAGGCAGCTTCTCAAAAAGAGTTGAAATAACTCGAGTACCGAATTATTTGTAAGCAACTTAAATCAAGGTGAGTGGTTTAAAAAAGCAATTTAAATCAAGAAGAGTGAAACGTTTGACAAACAACTCATTCACGATCCAATAAATTACAGCCCTTTCCTGATAGCCAAATCCACTCTTTCGTTTTAAGAGTGAAAAGGGTCGCTGAGAGTCGCTGTCGGAAGAATTTTAAAGAGTCGCTAATAAACAAACGGGGCTTTCAAAAAGCGAGTATCAAATGCATTGGATTACATGTCTACTCGTTCGGAACAATTTTCACAAAAATCAAAATAAAGTTATTCAAATGATCTGAAATCCGTGAGAAAGAAAAAAAAATCTGAATTCGCGTTAGTTCGAATTAAACGAAGTCAAGAGAAAATGAGTTCGAATTAAAGAAAATTTTTAACGTTATTCTGCCATTGAAAATTTCGGGACTTCATGTTTAGTTCGAATTAAGCGAAGATTCCAATCATCCAATTTCGAATTAACAAGAGTCGACTGTGTATAGAAAACATGTTACATACATTACTAATAATAATGCTCCTTCAACTTACAAGATTTCTTTCGTCTAAATCATCATTGCAATCTACTCGTCCATCACATCTTACCTTACCTTTGCTGTCAGATTTGCATTTAAAATCAAGAGGCGTGCATGTTCTACCTGAAAATAATCTTGGTCATAAAAATATTCAAGCACATTGATAATTTGTTTTAGTAAAATAAATTTGAAAACAGAAAACGCGTTAAGTTATTTCAATGTAAAAAAAAAATGTATTTAAACCTTTTGTAAAATTAAGATAATTCAACTGAAAATAACTACAAATACTAATTATTGTTTCCAAATCAAATTAACCCAAATTATAAGATACTAAATACGTATTTATTATCTTTGGGTTCACGAACTTCTCAGACAAGTTGTAATATGCATATCGATCGTCTATAAAATAATACGCTCGCAATGTACATACTTTCATATGCAAAAATATGCATATGTTTAAACTTGCAGACTTGTGTACTTATTTATGCAAACGACTGCACACAACAAATACTTATAGTATGCAACTTTAAAAAGAAATTTTTTAAAGAAATTACAAAAACGCTTATAATATAAGTACTTTAAGCGAAAGATATTTCTAATTTACTGTTTGTTTCCCCCACACACACACACTTTACCATACTTTTTACATTCTTACTTTATAAAATTAAAAGTTTAAGAAAAATATTCGAAATTTTTAAAAAGAAATGAATCGTTGTATTCTAAACCGACATTTTAATGTTTAACCCATATGGAATATGGGTATGGTATATATGGAATATATATTTGTAGAATGGCACCACGGGCCATTCTACAAATAAAATATAACAGCTATACTAAGAATCTTTAATGTAAATATAAAATTAATTATTTTCATAACATTTTGAGCAGGCTTAAAAAAAGAAGCACGCGTAAAACTTGTATGATGTAACCAATAGCAATGTTTCATTAAAAGTCTTTTAAAGACATAAAAGGAGCAATCATTATCAAAACTCAAAAGGATAGAATGAGCTAATTGACAAGATGTGATAAATTCCTTATAATAAAGAAAGCTTTTAAAAAACTCTTTGTATCACCTCTATCTGGCTAAATTTTTGCGATATTTGACTTTACTTTCTATATAAGTTACCCAAAATAGCAGCCTACCAAATTATGAAGCCAAAATTTTGGAACCTTTCACGCAAGTACAGTCTAAACTTATTTCATATGAATACCCATTTCTCATCAAATATGCAGTATGTTCATTTAGTTCCATTCTATGTTCGAATTTGGAAACATTGGATTATAGGAATGTTTAATAAAATTTAATCTCAAAAACTGTTGTTAGTTTTCGTTTTTTCAAAAACTAAAACAAAATCACATCACTTTTTTCATTTACGTATAAAAACATTTCATATTTATTTACTTAAAACTATACTGGATAATAAGATGAGTTTTTACACAAGTTAATTAGTTTAAGAATTTGAGAATGACGTTGGATCGTGAAATTTTAAATTTGAGATTTCTAAAGGTATGTGAGAAAGTTAATGTTGTTCCGAACTTTTTATCAATTAAAAACAAAACTATTAAATATGATATTCCGAGTTTATGGTTAGAATTAATAAATAGAGGGTGAGTCTAATAGGGGGAGCCGCGGTAGCTTTGGCTATTTACGATCATAGGGGGCGCAGTGTTTTGTGTGTTAGGTTTTTAAATTATATTTAGTGTCATTTATTTTTTACTGATTTTATGTGTTATGAATACGGTTCTTATGATTGAACCGAAACATGACAACTTTAATTTTTTATTTGTGACACCTGTTTTAAGTAAATAAATATGGAATGTTTTTATACGTAAAATTTAATCTGGTTGAAAAACTACATCCATCCACGTTTAGAGATGCGTCTTTTTTGTTGCAGTCGCATTCTTGAAACTTCACATGTATAAACAAATATGTGTCTAACTGTTACAACTTGAAAATTTTCATTAAAATCATCATCACAAAAAACATTAATAAATATCAATACCCAGATAGTAAATTCAAAAACTCAACGACAGAAAAAGAACATGTAATAACACACGATGGAAAACATTACTGCGCCTTAATAATAATAAAAAAGGCCAAAAATTAGATTTTGAATTTAGCTGTTTTAAAATGCATTCTCATTATTTATTCACAGAATTCAGAGACTTAGTATGGCGAATATTCGCAAATTGTGGTATTCATAATCCATAATGTTTTACAACTACGGACATAATGACATCAACACTTAATTACTGATGCTGGTTTATTTTTAACACGACTGGATATTAGAATTTTAAATACGTTAGTAATGCATATTATTCGAAAATATTATCTACATATCAATGTTATATATTTTTGTTAGAATATTGTACTGTATGGTAATTTTAATTTTACTGAAAATATTTCTTATAAAAATTTATATGCCTGGAAATTTAGAAATATTGTATATAACATAGACAAGGCGGAATCTTTTTTGTGTGTGTGTGTATGTGTGTGTGTGTGCGCGCGCGCGCGCGCGTCTGCGTTTGTATCAGTAGGAATATTTTACGGTAAAAATACAAACAATAGTGTATTTTTCAAAAACCTTTTGAAATAATATTGATATCTTTAGATTATTTGTAGGACTCTAAACCTCACCTAGTTTTTTAAAAAAGGGACATACATACAAAGAATTATTTAAAGCTACTTTTAATACTTTCGAATAACTAATAATCAAATATATGTTTAAAGATTTAAGAAATGTAATGAGCAAAAAAATGATCTATCGAACAAATGTGTACAGCAGTTTTTACAGATTACTTTAAAAATTTTTCAACTTGAGCTTATGTATTTTTGAAATCTCAGATTCTGTGTAGTTATACATGTATTCTTATAGTCTTATGGAAAATAAAGTTTGGAAAAGAAAATTACTGTAACTTGTTTCTATGTTTGTTTATATTTATGTCAGCCGATTATCTACGCTATGGGAAAATTACTCTAACACTTTGAAAGCTTCAATAGTTTTTGCAAATACAAACACCTCCAGTTTAAAAAAATTTGAAAACAAACGATATTTGGAAATTTCCAATTTAAACAACACATTAAACTACCTTAGATACATATTTTTATTCATTCAAGCAGTTCATAAAGATTTTAATATCTTCAAGGCGACAGTGAATATTTTGAGTTTGTAAAAAAAAAATTGGAATCACCCTGTATATATATTTTATGGATAATCGGATATATAATTTCAATCAAAGAGGGGTGATAGTACACATCAAGACAAACAATATTAAATGGGTGACCAAGGGTCCCAAACGTTTTCCAAAGGAGATAGCCGCCATTAAACTTTAGGGACCAAAATTTCAAATAAACATAAAAGTAAAAATCGGTCAATTGATTTGCGGTTTTCACTAAAATTATTCTTTATGTCGGCATTTTCTTAAAATTAAGTTATAAAGATAAATTTCAAAAAATGCCGATAGAGGGACTTTGGAGTAACGAACAACTATTTTTTGCCGGTATTTTTTGCACCTCATTAAATGTTTTCGTAAGCTTAGATTCAAACTTAAATTTTGAGCTCAAAATCTAACAGTGGGAATAGTTAAGTAGCACAAACTGAACCGTGTTCAGAGGCTTCAAATTTCAAATGATTATAAAAAACGGAAAAATTAGTTCATTTTTTTGCAGTTTTCACTAAAACTATTCTTTATGTCGGTATTTTCTTAAAAATAAATTATAAAGATAAATTTCAAAAAATGTCGATAGAGGGCGTTTTAGATTTTGTATTAACGAAAAACTATTTTTTGCCGTTGTTTTTTGCATCTCATTAAATGTTTTCGGAAGCTTAGATTTAAACTTAAATTTTGAGCTCAAAATCTGAATAGTAGGCAGTAGTTAAGTAGAACAAACTGAACTGTGTTTAAGGGGGGGGGGGGGATCAAATTTAAAATAATTATAGAAAATTGACAAATTTTTCGATTCGTTTGCGGTTTAAATTAAAACTATTCTTTAAGTCAGTGTATTCTTGAAAATAAATTTTAAAGATAATTTTCAAAAAATTCCGGGCGCCTTAAACTTCAGAGTAACCAACAATTAATTTTAACCATTATTTTTTTGTTCTAATTAAATGCTTGCAAAAACTTATTAAATGTTTTCGGAAGCTTAGATTTAAACTTAAATTTTGAGCTCAAAATCTGAATAATTGGGAGTAGTTAAGTAGCGCAAATTGAAGTGTCTTCAGGAGTTGAAACTTAACACTCCCCCCTCCTCGAACCAGGGGCCTCGCTAAGGGGGGTGACAGGGGGGAAGCCTGCCCCCCCCAAACATTCGCAAATGTTATTACACTTGGCAAATTTAAAACTTATGGGAAATTTAATTAAAATTTTAATAAAAACTGCAATATATTTCCTATTTTTGATGGAACTTGCAAAAGTTACAACTCTAATTGTGAATATTATTGAACTTTTTTGCAAATAAGAACTGTATTACAATTTCTAACTTTTGTAACTTGGCAAAATTATAAAATGAGTTGGCAAATATGAAATTTTGACTTGGCAATTTAAGGTCTTTTCCCCCACCAATAAAAAGGCTTAATGATGGCCCTGCCTCGAACACAAATTTTTGGCTACTTAAACACTCCCAACGATTCAGAATTTGAGCTTAAAATCCAAGTTTATGCATTTGAAAGCATTTAATGAGATTAAAAAAATAGATAAAAATAGTTGTGCGCTACTCTAAAGTCTAAGGCTGTGAAATTTATCTTTAAAATTTATTTTCAAGAAAATGCTCATTTAAAATATTTTTTAGCAAAAACCGCAAACGAATCAACCAATTTTTCCGTTTTTTATAATCATTTGAAATTTGAACCCTCTGAACACAGTTCAATTTGTCTTCTTAACCACTGCCAACTATTCAGATTTTGAGCTCAAAATTTAAGTTTAAGTCTAAGCTTACGAAAGCATTTAATAAGATGCAAAAAATAACGCCAAAAAAGTTGTTCGTTACTCCAAAGTCTAAAGCGCCCTCTATCGGCATTTTTTCAAAACTATCTTTATAATTTATTTTTAAGAAAATACCGACATAAAGAATAGTTTTAGGGAAAACCGCAAATCAATGACCCAATTTTCCCGTTTTTTATCATCATTTGATCCCTCTGAACACAGTTCAGTTTGTGCTACTTAACCACTCCCCCACTTTCAGATTTTGAGCTCAAAATTTAAGTTTGAGTCTAAGCTTACGAAAACATTTAATGAGATACAAAAAATACCGGCAAAAAATAGTTGATCGTTACTCCAAAGTTTAAAGCGCCCTCTATCGGCATTTTTTGAAGTGAAAACTTCTTTAGCGGCGCTGAGCATTTTTTGTATGGGTAAAAACTTCCAAACTCGCGTCAGGGTCACGTGATGCTGATCGAAAAAGCGTAAGATCGAGGGGAAGGGAGAGGAACTAGTATCTCCCACTCTTTCTACCGTGACTGAGTGTGCTGCTCCGTTTAGGCGGCACAGGGCGCTTGCGCGAATGTCCGTGTGTGTTTTTTTAAGTTATAATTGTATTTAAGTTTAACAACTTATACTGTTAATAGATGGAATAAAACGTTATGAAAGAAAAAGTATGACATTGTGCATTGATTATGCTGCAGTTTCCAACTACTTTTTTTCATTTTTTTAATTGTATTTAAATAATAACAACATAAATTGATACCAAATGGAATAAAAAGTTAAGAAAGAAAAAACATGACATTGCACATCAATTATGCTGCACTTTCCAACCATTTTTTTTTCAATTCCTTAAATTTTCAATTGTATTTAAAGTTTAACAACTTACATTGTTATCAAATTAAATAAAAAGATAAGAAAGAAAAGACATGACATTGCTCATCGATTATACTACACTTTTCAACCAATTTTTAAAATTATAATTGTATTTAAAGTTTAACAACATATACTGTTACCAGAAGGAATAAAATGTTAAGAAAGAAAAAATATGACATTGTGCATCAATTATGCTGCACTTTCCAACCACTTTTTTCAGTTTTTTTAATTTTTGATTGTATTTAAATAGTAATAACATAAATTGATACCAAATGGTATAAAAAGTTAAGAAAGAAAAACATGACCTTGCACATCGATTATGCTGCACTTTTAAACCTTTTTTTTTATATATATATTTTCAATTGTTTTTAAAGTTTAACAACTTATATTGTTATCAAATGGAATAAAATGATAAGAAAGAAAAGACATGATATTGTACATTGATTATGCAGTACTTTCCAACCAATTTTAAAAATTGTAATTGTATTTAAACCTTAACAACTTATACTGTTACCAGAGGGAATAAAATGTTAAGAAAGAAAAAGTATGACATCGCGCATTGATTACATTGCACTTTCCAACCATTTTTCTCTCTTTTTTTTAAATTTTTGATTGTATTTAAATAGTAACAACATAAATTGATACCAAATGGAATAAAAAGTTAAGAAAGAAAAACATGACATTGCACATCAATTATGCTACATTTCAAAAACATGTTTAAAATTTTTATTTTTTATTGTATTTAAATAATAACATAAATTGATACCAAATGGAATAAAAAGTTAAGAAAGAAAAAACATGACATTGCACATCAATTATGCTGCACTTTCCAACCATTTTTTTTTTTCAATTCCTTAAATTTTCAATTGTATTTAAAGTTTAACAACTTACATTATTATCAAATTAAATAAAAAGATAAGAAAGAAAAGACATGACATTGCTCATCGATTATACTACACTTTTCAACCAATTTTTAAAATTATAATTGTATTTAAAGTTTAACAACATATACTGTTACCAGAAGGAATAAAATGTTAAGAAAGAAAAAATATGACATTGTGCATCAATTATGCTGCACTTTCCAACCACTTTTTTCAGTTTTTTTAATTTTTGATTGTATTTAAATAGTAACAACATAAATTGATACCAAATGGTATAAAAAGTTAAGAAAGAAAAACATGACCTTGCACATCGATTATGCTGCACTTTTAAACCTTTTTTTATATATATATATATTTTCAATTGTTTTTAAAGTTTAACAACTTATATTGTTATCAAATGGAATAAAATGATAAGAAAGAAAAGACATGATATTGTACATTGATTATGCAGTACTTTCCAACCAATTTTAAAAATTGTAATTGTATTTAAACCTTAACAACTTATACTGTTACCAGAGGGAATAAAATGTTAAGAAAGAAAAAGTATGACATCGCGCATTGATTACATTGCACTTTCCAACCATTTTTCTCTCTTTTTTTTAAATTTTTGATTGTATTTAAATAGTAACAACATAAACTGATACCAAATGGTATAAAAAGTTAAGAAAGAAAAACATGACATTGCACATCGATTATGCTGCACTTTTAAACCTTTTTTTATACATATATATTTTCAATTGTTTTTAAAGTTTAACAACTCATATTGTTATCAAATGGAATAAAATGATAAGAAAGAAAAGACATGATATTGTACATTGATTATGCAGTACTTTCCAACCAATTTTAAAAATTGTAATTGTATTTAAACCTTAACAACTTATACTGTTATCAGAGGGAATAAAATGTTAAGAAAGAAAAAGTATGACATCGCGCATTGATTACATTGCACTTTCCAACCATTTTTCTCTCTTTTTTTAAAAAAATTTTTGATTGTATTTAAATAGTAACAACATAAATTGATACCAAATGGAATAAAAAGTTAAGAAAGAAAAAACATGACATTGCACATCAATTATGCTACATTTCAAAACCATTTTTAAAAATTTTAATTGTATTTAAAGTTTAACGAAATATACTGTTACCAGATGGAATAAAAAGTTAAGAAAGAAAAATCATGATATTGTGCATCGATTATGCTGCACTTTCCAACCATTTTTTAAAAAATTGTATTTAAAGTTTAACAACTTATAGTGTTTGATTACTATTCAATTTGTTGCAAGTTTCAGAAGATACGGTCGTCCAGCAGCAGGAGTAGCTATTTATAAAAGGTTGTTTGATGTAATGGGCATATATTTCCACAATTCATATGAATGTGCATGTGAGGTACACCAGTATGTTTAGTAGTAATGTTTTTGATATCAGTGATATATGTGTTTGTTGTTGCCACTCTGAAAATGAAAAACTAATTGTATTGGTTGCCATTTATATTTCACCGGATAAGTCTTTAAGTGCAAATGAGAATTTTTGTATGAAAATTTATTTATTTGTTCTAAAGAGGCTTCTGCATTACTTCAAGATGGAATTGGAAAGAGTTTGATGATTTGCCGATGATTTTGAGTAGGGATTTCAACATCAACTTTGTGGATGATGAAAATCTACAATTAATTGAATTTTTAAATAGAAAATTTGATTTAACAATGACCAACCATCGCAATCTTAGCACAGAGAGATAAAAAATTACAATTGATGCAGTCATTACAAGATATTTAAATAGAATTGTATCAAAATTGTTTGCTATATATTTTAGTTACCATAAACCTATAATATCAAATCTAGAATATAATGATAATAATGATGATGATGATGATGATGGGAGAATTGTTGAAATGGGGATGAAAATTCATAAGTTTTATGGGTATTTATTTCAAAGAATACCAACTGACGATATTTCATATTTCATGCATTTGTAAATTTATGTTTTAAGCAATAGATTGCAATTTTTGTATGTAAAATAATATGCATTATTTTTCATGTACAATAGCGCATTAAATGAAAATTGTAATATAATTTTTGTAGCAGTAGTTTATAATAATGAATAAAAAACACTTCATTTAAAAGTATTTTCTGCACAATAAAATATGTCCAGACGACTAAAAAAATACACACATAATTGTTCAAGTTTTCACTTCTGTCGGCACTCCCGGAGTGCCTTTTTTTTTTTTTTTTTTTTTAATTTTATTATTTAATTTCAAGAAAATGCCGACATAAAGAATAATTTTAATGAAAACCGCAAATCAATCGACTGATTTTTTCGTTTATTATGTTTATTTGAAATTTTGGTCCCTAAACTTTAATGGCGGCTATCTCCTTTGGAAAACGTTTAGGACCCTTGGTCTCCTATTTAATATTGTTTGTCTTAATGTGTGCTACCACCCCTCTTTTATTGTAAAAAAAAAATTAGAATCATCCTGTATATATGAACATCAAATAACAAATATTTTGTTTCAAATTTACACTTTCTAATATTGTTTTTACGCATTATTTTAGACTTTTACAGTATCAATAGGCTTAAAATCAATTTAATATTTATTAATATTTATGATAACCTTTCTTGTCAGGATCATTTAGGCAGTCCTTTTTGTTATCACATTGCCATGGATTTAGGTTGATGTTCAATGTAATACTAAAAGATGAGCCTCTGGAACATCTTTCACCTACAAGAGAAATGTAAATACAAAGAAAATTTATATATAGAATTTAGTTTTTAGGCCAGTGTATTTACAAGTTAAATTATACTTTTGAATACATTACATAACAAGCA
The DNA here is from genome assembly GCA_964019185.1 of Maratus speculifer. Lineage (NCBI taxonomy): Eukaryota > Metazoa > Arthropoda > Arachnida > Araneae > Salticidae > Maratus > Maratus speculifer. The sequence goes on along the minus strand of OZ025289.1, from coordinate 268,810,886 downwards.
ATGTTTAAAGATTACATTCATGTGTCGCAAAAAAACTTAGCATTGCAGCTATAGATGCAAATACTTTATAAAACCAGTGAAATAATAATTTAACTTGAAATAAACATTTAATGATCCTTTTAAAGAAAAATCTTCCATACAGATATTTTTCATCTACTAAGGTGGAAAATTGACTAAATCCGATTTTTTTTCTTTGGCTAATTATTCAGCCTCAGCAAGTTTTATTATAGTATTAAAAATTTGTTTCTCTTTTTTACAAATATTTTTTTAGTAAATTGGAGGGGTTTTTTTTTGGGGGGGGGGGGGGCTTAAGCATTTTCCACAAAAGTTTAGAGAAATGAATTAACAGTCGGATTATTTCGATTCCGCCAGGTATTCTTTTCTGTGTGCAGTCTTCCCTGAATTTCAGAAGCTAATTTGAGAGCAGAGCCTTAAAGAAGAGAGAAGAGTAAAGCTGTAAAAGAGTAAAAAGTGGAAACACAGAGAGTTTACTGTATGCAGAGACTGTAGTAGAGTCATTTGCTATCTTCGTTCAGTAGCTCTCAAGCAGCTTTGAAGTTGAATACAGAATATTTACCGGGTGTCCCAAAAATGACTTATGATTTTATGATTCAATAACTTCCATACGGTGACACATTTTAAAATTTCTTGCAGGAGGATTATGTACGATGTCAGGAGTTTCCTTTATTGCAATTCTTAATTTTAGTTCGAATTTCAATCAATAGATTTGAAACAATTGACGTCCATTCAAGACCGAAACTGACGTCACTCAGCATGGATGTGAAAAAAGGGAGATTAAAGCTATGAAATGTGTCTCATTCGCCAGTTCAATTTTCTCTTAGGCTCCAATTCCGAGCACATTCGATATTTCAATGGAATGCGTTGTCATAGAAACAACAAATTCTTCGATAGCGGAATACAGCGTTCAGAACTAGACCTGAATTTGACAAGCGGTATTTGAGTGTGCAGACCAACACTTATGAAACTATTTTCCCGAATTAAATTCATTTTTATAATCTGATTTAAAGACTATTTTATGCATTATATTTTAAAACTAGGTGAGGAGATTTGGTATTTTTTGTTCTTTAAAACTTCATAAAATTTATTACATTCTAAAAATTTCGGATCTTTTAAGGAAGTTAGTAGGTTTTTATGAATGTTGAAAAATAATCGTGGAAATGCTTAATAGTACATTGTTCAAAACAATTACCTAAAAACAAATATTAGAAGTTGCCTTGTTTCACCCTTTTGAATAGGAGCATTCCATCGTTGCATTAAAATAAAATAAATGCTAGTTAAGTTTTGTTTGACGTTTAATATTAAAATATTGCACATGCAACTACATCTTTATGTTTTGTAAAATAAAACTAAAAATATTTTAATCTTATTCCATTTTAAATTGTGAGCTAGTTGTTGGGGGGGGGGCGGGGGGCACCGTCTTACTTACCCATCATGGATATGCATACTATAAAATATGAAAATAAAACGCGTGTAAACTATTTATAGAATGCATCGCAATTCCAAAATAAAATTTTAACGCATATTTAAATAGTTTTAATATGCATAGTAATGCTCTATTAATGAATTGCTGATGAGCCAATTTCGACAAATTATATAAAACTCCAAAATACTCAAGTAGTACCGGATCACGTAAAAAAAAAACACCCTTATAACTCCAAAAATATTAATCATATAACTAACAGTTTAATGCGTCGAATTAAGCGTGTCATTTCCAATTAAAATATACCTTTGAATTGAAATTTAAATGAAATACAGGGTCATGAAAAATCGAAGAAGGTTGAAAACAGGATTACATATATCTCGGCAACTAATTAACCGATCGACTTAGTTTTTTATGCAAAATTTGTGTTATTTTATTCCTTTTACGTCCATTGTTTAAAATGAAAAATTTCGAAAATTTTTATGTACCTTTCATCAGAACGAATTTTTCGAGAGTCCGAAAAAAACAGCTCGGATAATCGAGGTTACTTATATTAAATAGGCTTCGTTCTATTCTTATATACAAACAAAATTTCAAGTCTCTATTTCAATTTGTTCGGAAGATAGAGCGGTTACAGACAGACACACACACACACGGACGGAAAAAAAATTCTAAAACTAAGTTTTTCGGAATCTCCAGTGTCTGAAACGTTTAAATCCGTCAAAAAAAATTTCGATTTTCAAAACGATTGCAAGACTTACACCCTATACTACGTATGATGGATAAGTAAAATGTGTTTATTCTTGGAGTTTGGATTTTTACAAGTTGACAATTCTTTCTATACAATGTTAATATGCAAGTTTTTCTTTTTAATAAAGATATCAATGATATCAAATGTGATATAATAAATCTAATGCGATGAAGTTCAAATTAAAATTTGAATAGACTAAAACTTGATAATATTTAAATTATTGAAGTCCATAAACAAGTTTTTATATAAACTCCGCGTTCTACTTTCATTCAAATAATTTTTCGAACAAAGTCTTTATTGTAATGTCTGATGGATCGTTTTGGACATTAAATTCCCTTTTAAAACTGCCTCGTTTTAAGAGATTTTTGTTCCAGGCAGTGTAACTCCAAAACAAGAAATATCCTCTGCTCCAATGAATAAACCATTTTCAATAACGTCACTAGCAGATTACGTAGTAAATTAACAAATGAAGAAATAACCGATTCGATTTCTGTGCCGCTCTAAGATACCTGCATTAGCAGCATTTTGCGAAAAATTAACAGAATTTGCAAAATGGTTAGATAAAATTCCCATAAATAATCAAATTTAAAATTTCCAGCAAACTCGAGAACTGCTCATTATATTCATGCCCAATTCAAAACACTATATACTGCTATCTAAGAATTTATTTCTATAGCAACAAAACATTCATAGCCGAGTTTTAAGACTACTCTTTAAGAGGACGATATATTCAAACAATGGAGGTCAAATATTCTGGTGTTTAACCTTATTAAAAATACTCATCTTCGCAGATTTTGAAATGAGCTAAACAAAATATGACCTAGAAATATAAACACAAGCTTCTTCAAGTAATATTAAATACTTATAATGCAGGTATCTGAAAAATATACACGATTCTGTATTTCTGCGCCAACACGTGTGTGAGCACAGCAAAAGCCTATGAAAATCAAAAATATTTAAGAATCAGCACCCTTTTCGTATAGTTATATTGGCTAAACACATGAGATTTAGCGATGTAGTGATCAATATAAACGCAAAGTTGTGTGCTATTTTTAGTGTTTTAAATTTACTTTCACGTTAATTTAAATTTTGCATAAAAGGTTTTTCTGCTTCTATCACAATAGAGATAAATAAGAAGTCAATATTGCGCTTTAAATTAAATACACTAAAAATACATTACAATTTTTAAATTGGTTCATTTTCTTACATCTGCAAATTTAAATTTTGGCGCTGCACCCATGTGAATTTCAAATTAACACATTTTTAGTTATGCAAATAGTTAACACTATTTAAAATTAATTTATAAAGCTGGTGGCTTTTAACATTTAAGAATGAAAGTATTAAAGTATCTCAAACATTTTCTTTGTAATGCCAAGTCTCAAAATGTCTTACCGCAGTTGAATTCATCCGACCCATCAGTACAATCCTTGCTACCATCGCAACGCAAAGTAGGAGGTATGCATTCACCATTAAGACACTTGAAACCATTAGCTTCGCATCGTTGAGCTGAAAGGCAATTTAAAAGCTATTTTCATATTTTACATAGCGATAGATCGTAAATAACTATGAAGGGGACATGTGATATAGTTCTGCACTTTAAAATATTTGATGACGAAAGTTGACCAGGTTCTTTGATGTATGCATTCTCTGAAATCCATAAATAGCTGTAGGCTGTGATCAATTTAAAAAAAAGCTTTAAAAACTTATTCGGAGTAGAAATAAAACTAAGGCATTTCATGCAGAAATGAATTGGGATGGTGCCTGAAAGCATTTCTAAGAATATTTCTACATGACTGTCTTGGCAAACACCACTCGTATATGGTGGTTTAATTTTCATTGCACTATTGCTGGAGGCTGAAAAACCAAGTAGAATGGCACTTATAATTGAAAAGATCCAATTTGAGTTGCGACACTTTTGAAGCAAAAAGGTGCGATATTTTAAATTGCCCTCTTCCCCCAAAAAGAGATTTTTATATGAAAAATTTCAATTATGCAATCAAATTAAGTTTTAAAATTTATTAAAAGTGGTGCAAGGTATCGCATTGTAGGAGTTATTAGCCGAAGATGTGACTTACATCAGACATTCTGATCATTTTAGAGCTTTAAGCACGTAGTTTATGTCTTAAAGTTGTTTTAGATTATTTTTATAGAGGTAGTTTTACCTTTGTTATAGTACATTAGACGGAAATAAGTGCTGAACTTTATATTGTTTTAATTGCAAACCTTTTAATTTTTCACAATCGAGCTGCTAGCAATAAATTTAAAAATAATTCATACATGAAAAATTCTTTAAATCATAGACAATCAGTAAACTGAGATATAGTTTACAAATAAAATATATTTTAAAAAGGTCCCCCCCCCCACCCGATTTTTGGCAATGTCAAAAGTTTTGATGGCATTACATTAAATTTCTTATATATATATATATATATATATATATATATATATATATATATATATATATATATATATATATATATATATATATATATATATATATATATATATATTTATTATTGATCATTCAAGAAATGGTTCTTGGTCGAGAGTGGGCTTAGCGATGTCCGCATTTTATTTTGTATTCATATTTTGTCAATACAAGATATAGTAATCTACCATTTTTCCTTTATTTTCAGTGACATTTATTATCATCGTGGCAACAGAAGTATACAAGTATTAAAAACTGCGAAAAAATTAACTCACAAATTGAGGTACATCTTTGAAACAAATTGTATTTAAAAGTACATTTTTTTTTCTACATGGTGTAAAAATTTAAAATGTGCGATGTTTAGACTTTTAAAGGTTTGCAGTACCGAAAAATGTCGAACTGAATTTTCATTTAAAATTTGAAAGAATTGCCATTCGCAGAAGGATGTATGCGTCACGCACACATTTGTTTGTCCTTTATATTACAGATAGGGTAGATATAAGAAATCTAATAAATTCAGAAAGGAAAAAGCACAATCATCTCTTTTTATAAAAATCTTTCAAGAGGAAAGTAACTGTATAAATAATCTCATCGAGATGTTTCACCTTTATTTAACTTCAACTGTAAAATAAACATCTCTTGTTTACGAAAAGCGAGAATTTTTTTTATTAATATAGAATTTATGTCATAAATTTTAGTTTTTGGAAAAATCCTTTTCCAAATGCTTCTTGTAATTTGTTAAATTACATTTCTTTTACATGTTATTCTTTTGTTAATTTATTGGTGAAGCTTTAGTTTCGCTATAGAAAATTAGATGGGGTCAAATGATAATCTTTGTTGTTTTATTTTTAAATTGTTTATCATAAATTCATAAACAAAGCCAGCATGCGATAGAAATAAAATTTTAAAAAATTCATGCCTGAAAGTAATTATGACACTACCAAAAAAAATTTATGAATATTTTTATCATACAACTAAGCTCAAATACAAAAGAATACGGTCTATTAGCTTCTACCGCACTTTGTCAAGGCTCCGACATTTCATAGATTCCATGTCAAAGAGAAGGTTGTTTTCCAAAGTTATGAATCCACAGATTCTTTTTCAACCATTTTCATTTTACATTGCAGCTTTGAAAAATGGTTTTACAACTACGATAAAAATCTGGCATTTGCATGGTCAATATTTAACGAGTTTTCTGTTCATAAGAAAATTTCAAATTGTTTATGTATCAACGGTACTCTAAACTTCTTTACGATGTAGTAGTGTCGCTTGCGTAAGTCGTAGTATTATATTGCTGACACTATCAGCATGCATATTCAGTATAAAAGGTCTCTTATTAGATTTCTCCTGTCAAAGAGCATAATTGTAATAAGCAACAGTATATCTTGGATTTAAAAATTCTTAATATTCACTCCTTGAACTTTATTCCACCAATCACAGAGCAACTTGTTTATTTAATAGAAATATAATATCTCGCACACGTAATCTGATAGAACGATCCGCTGAGTTGATGTTTGGAAAAAGGTTCGTTATAAACAATTCCTGGAGTCTCAAGCTCATATCTTTAGTTATAAAAATATGGATATTGTACAGTGTGTCCCATCGAAATAAACTCATCATGATTTTGCACCGTAATTAGACAAGAAACAAACCCATGAGAACGAAACAAATATATTGAGAAAGTCTATATAGAAATAAATATTTACAAGAAATATTTCACTTTCTGTCCCACTTGGTCAGAAAAAAAATGAATGCAAAAAAAGAGGGTTGGAAAGTGTCCCGCCGAAATAACGCCACTATATCCGCCATGCTTGCATAGTATTTGGAATATACGTCCGTTATGACATACCGTTTACCAATCCCTGGAAGATAGTAGCATCAATATTCTGCCAGGTTTCAAATGAAGGCGGCCTTCAATTCTGCCATAGACTTGGCATTTAAAGCTCTACTGAGGATAATTCACACACTCTCTTAATTCCGCTGGGTGGGGCTTGTGAATGCTAAAGCCATTGGTAAGCTTCCCCATCCAGCTGACTCTACTCTCGAGGTGAAAATTTGTGGCAAGTCATTCCATGAAATGTCTCCAATTAACCAAATACCATTCCTGGGACGATTGTGTTAAGCTTATGGGGGCGTTTTCCTACTGGAAAATCCAACTTAAGCCACCGATTCTCTCAGCAACTGAGAATAAATGCGTTTATAGCAATTCTTGGTAATCGATAGCCTACATGCTGTTTGCGGGAAAAGCCAGATTAAGTTTACCACCATAGCCGAAGTGTTTTAACTCTATTAATCATTTTTCATTATGTTGTCTTTTGGAAATTTGTTCCTCTCCTTATGTTATGTTAAAAGAAAACAAGGCTGTTTGAGATATCCAAACTATTTTTTTTTTCTCATCTGAGAATGTAACAAGATGCAACTGGTCCTTAGGGGTTTGATGATATTCGGCCCCATTGAATCTGCTTTGCTTGTGGATATCCATTTTTAACGTGGGCTGATTGGTGGAGGCTTATTCATGGTGTTTGAAGTCTTCGATTATGGTGAGAAACTTAACTTGGCTTTTCACTCAGAACGCATGTGGGCTACCGATTACCAAAAAATGCTAGAAATCTATTTACTGTCATTTGCAACAAGAAATGGTGACTTAAGTTGGATTTTTCAGCAGAACAATGCCCCCATAACCTTTGCAAATTTCACCTAGAAATGATTTTTGGATAAGTGGGTGCATGCCATAGATTGGCTTGTTCTGTACCCTCTTCTCAACCCTCAAGAAAATGTTAATCGACACATTATCGTCAGTAGACTTGTATATGTAAATAGCAGACAGTTCTGTTGTAGAGCTAAAGGCCGCCATTATTGAAGCATGTGATAATATTGTCTTCCAGAGATTGGTACATAGTGTTTACAACGTATATTCCAAGTCATACATATGCATGGCAGATTTGTTGGCTATTAACAGTAGTGGTTTTGTTTTGGTGTGACGCTTTTTCTCTCTTTTTATGCATTCATTTTTTTTTCCTGCCCAGCTGGGGCAGGGGGCAAATTACTTCTTGTAAATATGTATTTGTATATAAAAACTTTCTTATTGTATTTGTAACGTTCTCACGGATTTGCTTTCTGTCCAATTCCGGTAGAAAATCATGGTGGCTTTATTTCCGCGGGAAATACTGTATTTAAGACCATTGAAAATACAGAACAATAACTACACAAGGAAAATTTGAGGAGTCTCTTTCCACAAAATCAAACAGAACAATATAAAGATCGTATAGTCCAAAAATCAAGTATAAAGTTTAACTCAGAAATAAAATATCATGCTTACAAAATATTTAGTGTTATAACACATCATAAACTAAAATACTACATCCAAATAAAATATACAACAGAGACACGAAAAGTTACCCAGGCCTAGTAATAGCTAGCGGGAAAACAGAATAAAATTACTGTTTAATAACTTTCAGAATGTCAAAAGACAGCGCGGTGATGCCTACAATTTTCCAGTCATGCTCATGGAGCAACGTAATAACACATCTTGTTTCAAAGTAGCAGTAGATTAGATTCCAAAATAAAGAAATGTTTTTTTTTAAGCTTTAGAGCATACGAATTTTGAAATATTTTTTCTTTTCACTTCTATCTTGGAAAATGACATCCTCAAACAGCAAGAGTCAACTGCCAATCGCTCTTATTAAACCCATGTGAATGATTTTAAAATCAGTTACTATCCAGAAAAACATTGTCCTATGAATTTAAAATAGAATTTCTTAGTGTGGGGGGTAGGAGGGGGAATAAAATACTCCCGTTCTGAAATTATCTTTTAAAAAAAAATTTAAACTTTTACTGAAATAAACTTTAAAAGTAGTGCAGATATTTATTCTATTTATTTAGTTTTATGCATGATTTGTTGCCAATAAACATATTTGCATTCACTCTAGGCAGAAACTAGTACTTAGAATACCAAAATGGGGATTTTCTTGAGTCAGATTAGGAATAACTTAAAAATACCAAATTACAACAACCATTTGGAAAATATTTTCAAAGACTAAAATTTTAAAGATTTATAAATAAGTTCTATATTTAATAATAAACATTTTTATGATGATCATAACGAGTCATTACGTACGACATTCATTAAACATCAATATTCCTAGACCAATGATAAAAAACAGTTTTTATTATAGATATACAACTTTATGTGTTTAAAATGCGCATTTTTATTTGATGGAGTTAATCAGACTGACTTCTGAATGTCCCATACTACGCACGACATGGATTAAACTTTAATACCCCTGGACCTATAAATTTTAAAAGAAATTTCAGTTTTACAATTTTCGGAACTGCAAATTTTTAAACTTCAAAACATCGCACATTTTATATTTTTACACCGTTGCGAAGAAAACAAAATGCACTTTTAAATGAAATTTGTTTGAAATCTTTAGCACAATTTGTTTTCAAATTATTATTATTTTTTAAGTTTTTATTACTTTTTTTGGTCATCATGACGACAGAAGTATTCCATTTTTGGACATTAAACACGGATCAATCAGAAAACGAATAAAATAAAAAGTTGCGGAATTCAACCTATAAAAAGTTTCAGATTTACCAGTTCTCTATCGAGAATAACAAATATTTTTTCCAAATAGTTAATAATAATAATAAAATTTGGCATTACCGCGATAATAAGATGACTACACGTCGAGCCCATGAAAACCGAGAATACAATAAGTCCTTTGAAGTGAATATCTCTTTATGAAATACGAGATTCTGCAATGCGGCGAAAATTGTGTAAAAGTGTATAATTTTATATTATTGAGTTATTTTAATTGTTTCAAATTTATTTATATAGTCACATTAGTTAAAGCTACGTATAAAAAAGTTTCATTCTTTTATGTTCTACATCTTTCATTTTTGGCGCTGCAACATCGGAATTTTTTCAAATGAAACTAAGCATTTGAAACTAAGCAGTTGTCTTAGCACAGTTTTAAATTTTAATTTTTTCTAATATTTAGAAATAAAAGTTAATTTATGAACATAATAATTTGTATTAATGCTAAGTTTACGAAATAACTTACTGCAGTTGACTTCATCCGACCCATCGTTACAATCCTTGCTACCATCGCAACGCAAAATAGAAAATATGCATTGACCATCAAGACACTTGAAATCATTAGCTTCGCATTGTTCAGCTGAAATAAAATTTTTTAATTAAATATCAAAAAATTAAAATCAAAAAATTTATTTTTTAATTATATTTTGAAGATATTTAATACATGCTACCTCAAATGAAGGCAGTAGCGAGAGTGGTTCATTTCAAAGGCTTAATGACCAAGAATATTTTAGATTGAAGAATAAAGTTTTATTTACATAAAAATAAATGCTTTCCCTTGGCTATAATACTAATGATTATAATACACATCAAAATAAAGTTTAAGTGGAGGATTTGGTGGAAATAAAGTCATTGAGAAGTGGCTGCTTAAACCCCGAGTCCCATAGGAAAAGATCGTGAATTCTTATAGTCCGAGTCACTTTCGATTTGAAGAAAGTCTTTTCGGATAATTGAATTTAGTAGGTATGGTACCTTGTTATTGCTATGGCGCTCTTTCGCTACGCCAACATCGCAGATTATTTTCGCTTAGCTCTGACTTCGTTCGTTGTCAGAGCACTGCAGGGGTGTTTTTCCTTCGGGTCGTCTGTCCGCAACACTTTGAGTCATCCCCGGAGAGCTATTATTCTCCTACAGGTCCAACCTGTCTCTTTACTCATCCGAGTCATCCAAAAACAAATTCATCTCTCCCGAATTATATCATCTATATATTCACCATTTTTTTTCTCGAAAACGATGTCACTTTTTTTTGGAGGGGAGGGATTTGCTATGTTTTCGAGTCAAATTCCTTTTGACAGCTGTCCTCTGAATGCCTGGGACATAGCCCGCTTCTATCTTTGCACACAACACCTAGGCGACGAAGTGCATCGTGGGAAAATATTTCTGTTGTTTTCGTTTTCGGCACATGAAAACAGAATCCAGGTGGTCTAGCGGCTGTTACTACCTATCACACGTTTAAGATCGATTGTGATCGACTACTTATTTTCATCTTCCCGGCTGGATTTAGGAACTTAGCCATACATTCACATTGCTTTAGAAATATATTAGTTTTTTCTATTCTAATGATTATGTATTACTATGGGGTTTTCTAGTAAAGAATATTGTAAAACAATTTAAGTCTCTGTATATAACTCCAAAATCTTTCTTTTCGCGTGATATCTGCAGTCAAAGTAAAATAAGGATTCGTACCTTTACGAATTTTATTACAGTCTCAACACGAACTGGTTCATAAATTGGAACGGTTTCCGCGGAAAGTTTAAACAAAAATTTTAAAAGCAAAGTACGAAACTATCATATTTGCCTTTGGTCACACATATCCTATGCAAAAATCATTCGAAAATGGTAGATAATTTTCTAGAAAACGCTTTAATTTGTATAACACTTCATAAAGCTTAACTCATCGTAATAATAATCTCTTTATACAGTAGCTAATACAAAACCCTTGTTGAAAGTTTAAACTTGGCATTCTGCTAAGTGCGCTTCGAAAGGAGGTCGTAAATTTGCAACGCTACCTTTGTCCGTGCCGCATTTTTCCGAATAGTTTTTTAAACAACTTTTAAAAGATATTGGATGCGTATTCAGAGATCTACTTAATACAAACTAGTCAAGAATCTCAGTATTTACGCGATTATTTCTAATTAATCTATAACAATTTGACTTATTTTTATTACTACATGATGCATTGCATAAATTTATCATTTAAAATTATCTATAATTTTAAAGCCGATGGTACATAGAATACGTCACCCTTGTTATGTAAATCTAATTGTTTGTTCTTCAAGGGTTGATTTAACGGCTAATTATCGATGATTTTATTTTTCGAAAATCAGTATCAGCAACGCTTTTATACCTCTGCTAGTGCACCTCGAAATCTTTTCTGGATGCCCGCAAATCGAAATTTTTGTGTAACGAAAAAATGAACTTTTATCAAAAACTATGTGACCTAGGGTAATAACTATTTTTCCTGGAAAAATTAAATTAACGTTTATTACTCGCCCCTCCCCCTCTCATAATTTTTATTTTAGTAGATTCGGAAATAAATGTGGGGAGTGGGACATTTTTGCATTACATTTTCGACGCATGTCTGAAAATATAACGCTTACAAAGAAATTTATTAGAGTTCAGCATTACAAATGTTTTCACACTATATCGTAAACTTTATATTATATTTATATTTTCCAAGTAACTTAATTGCTTCCGCTACATGTTTCCTAAATATATGTGAATGTTTAATAATCTGTAAATATGTGAGCCAATAGTCCTTATTTATTCCCAATTTGAACGTTCTACATTCCATAGTTTACCAGCAAAATGGCTGTACACGAGTGATCGTTGATTAAGGTTTTACTTATTAAGTATACAACCTTAAAAATTGGAGCAGAACAAAATATTCATACATCCATGCTAAGGCGACTCTGCAACATTTAAACTGTTTTTAAAAGCATTTTAAGGTGCATTTTTGACATAATATAGGACTTTATGAAAGGAAATTATTCTATCAAAAGATTGTTGGATTTCCATGACAAAATTTGAAAAATTGTTTCTAAAAAAAATTTATTTTAAACAAATTTAAATAAAATTTTAAAATGTATCCTCTCGTACAATTTTGAAAATTTTGAGCTAATTTTTCTTCTAGATTATTCGTAGATGTATGCTGCATAATTTTAAGTATTTGTCTTAAGTTAATTAGTTCGGGAGAAAAAATAAAATGTAGGAATACGTGTAAAATTACACTAAATATTGATTTTACATTTTTATGCGAAAAAAAACTTTATTGTAAATCATTCTTAGTTTTATGAAATAAACCATAGAACAACAAAACATTGTGCCAGTTCAAAAAGATCCATAAAAATTTTATAACTTTTAAAGGCCTATTCGTCGAAGAAACACAGTGAAAATTTAGTGAAGTGAATTAATAATTTTAGTGAATTTTGAACTGAATAATTTTAGTGAATTTTGTAGCATTTAAAGGAATAGCAATGTCTGCTTTAAATTGTATCTCGCTTTAAATAAATTTGCTGTAAACTATTAATAATACTCGTACCCTTACGAAAGTTCATCAGAATGCACTAGCGATGAAATATAATTTTAGAAAAAAATTAGAAAATCTATATTTTCGTCTTTTTTTGCCGAATGTTGGATACTGAATCCCCTTAACTAACGAATGTTTTGTAGCTGTTATAAAAATTTGACTTTTTAACATTAAATTATTGTCTGAGCGAAGCGAAGTCTTATACACATAGTACGTAGAGATATTAAAAGTCAAAAAAATTCTTTCGTCAAGCAAATCTCAAAAAATATTTGTCTTCTACACATTTCGCAAAATTTCGATTCTGTTTGTACCGGAAGATACCTATGAAGATAAACTACTGAGTGCACCTACTGCGAAAATTTAGTTCCAAATACTTTTAAAATTATATTTAAACGCTTTAAAAAGCACAATTTACTTACATCACAGAAATTTCGTATGCGTCAATTTCATCGATTGTTTTCGTAGACGTCCGAATTAAATGCATGGAGTAAATAGAAAAAAACACGCACGCAGTAATATTGAAGTGCAATAAAATATTTTATAAATTAATCAAGCAGGAAAATAAATCGTACTTTTTCTATTAAAAAGAAGTCATAAAAACTGAGATTTTGTGGTAATCTTTCAACAGCATTTTTTTTTTAATCGCCAATAGAATATTTTGTACTTCGCGTGTGAAAATTAGAAACAATTACGTGTTTTAGTAAAATATTGCTTTTAATGACATCATTTTCTCTTTATATTTATTTTTATTGCATGCTTTCTTTTAACTTATATTTTGTTTGTGTTTGGAAATCAATTCTTGTCACTTTTTTTTCCTTCACGTTTGTCATACGCTCACCAGATTTGGCGCAATATTTTCTAAAGCCATATTTCGTAATATTGGCGAAAACCTCGTTCTGAAATAATGCTTACATATACATTTTTAATTTTTTCTATTATTTTCAAAAAGAACTTGCCGTAAATAAAAAAATATAATTAATAACTATAGAAAAATAATTTATATAATTAAAAAAAATGAAAATAAATAAACATTTTATTAGTAAATAAGCAATATTAGCCAGGTTACTATCTCAGGCAAAAAAATGCCATTTTCATGCCAATTTTGTGACATCTGTGCTCATTTTTCACCAAATTTCCTGTTGGCATAGAGCTTTGACATTTGGAATATGTATGAACACCTGGGAGCAATACAGGAATTGGACATTGATTTTTTTATTATTATTATTAGACCCCTAATTGGGGCAACGGGGTTATTTTTTAAAGATTTATACAATTTTTTCTGCGAAAACAAAGTGAGTTTTTTATCGAATGATACAAATGATTAAGAAAGGGAAAATGAAGTATTACACTGGTTTATATATATTTAAAAATTCATCTCCTAACTCTAATTAGATAAATTATGTATATATAATATGTGATAAATAGCTTCTGATTCTGTACTTCCATGCTATAAAGCAGAAACGTTTGTCTGTTTTTGAGGTGTTATCATTGGAATAACCTAGCCGTTTTCAAAAATAATGAGGGCAAAAATGTTGGTAACCATTTTTTATCCAAAATGGACTATATCTTATGTCGGTACAATAATCTTCATCAATGCACGAGCAAAAAAGTTTTAAAACCCTTTGACATTGATTGCACTAGAAGCTTGAAAATTTTTTGGTGCTAACTTTTAAGATATAATATATTCGTTATGAACGATTTTTGAAAGATTCGACAGTTTAATTTCACAAATAAACATACAGCTTTCTAGAAAGATTTTAAATCACAATTTGGATATTGCAATTTCTGGGATACTGTTGGGGTAAGAAACTACAACTTTGGCATCGCAGTAACTTATAAAATGTAAATACTCATTTAGAACGAATTCTAAAAAAAGAACTCCGTAACTCTTATAGACAATCTCATTGCATCCGTGGAAAACAGATATCCAACAATATAAACTATTCGAAGGGATTCCACACCATGTAAAATACAGTCAAACATAATATTTTTGTTATTTAGAGTTACTCAATTTGGTGCAGAGAGTTTATTCTCATGACATCATTTCAAAGAGTTAAAATTCCAATATAAGATAATTTAGTGTTTTATTTTCTGTATCACTTTTAATGTATTGCGTATTTCCAATTTTATATCCATGCATGATTTGCTTTCCCTTTTCAATAAACAGTGTATGCAGATTTATATGTAAGATTTTGTAATTCTCCGATTTAATATGCTTATTTTCATCATATTTTATCACAATAAATGACCAATTAAAGATAGCACCTCATTTTCTTTGCATATCGCAATCTATTAAATCTGTGTTCTCAGCAATATCGCTCAGACTAATCCCTCTGAGTTAAGTCCTAGTTTTGATATCTTAAACTTTCATTTGCATTTTATATTATAAAATTAAATTTTTAATTTGGATTAAACAAATTTTGCATTACAAACATCAAATGTCATAGTACGTACTTGTACACGTCTTTCGATCTTTTTCCAATTGAAATCCATTCGGACAAGCACAGCGAAATCCAGATACTGGCGAGATAAGACACATATGACTACATTCATGAGCCAAGCAAGGATTCGATACTGAAAGCAAAAGAGGCGTCAATAAAATATAATAACACGTTTAAAAATGTGGGTTTTAACCCCTCCGTATTATATGTATTGTTATACTATAGGTAAAGTGTTTAAAAAAAAGGCATTGCTTAAATTATGTACGTATTAAAATGAGCTTTTTCTTTGAAGTAAAAAATAACTCATTTTTCTAAGCAAAGCTGAGAATGGTATGACAATTTAAGATCAGCGTGGTGCAAAAAGAAAACTGCGCACGGGGCAAAGTTTCTATTAGGCGCTTCCCTTTCCCCCTTCTCTCTGTGACAGATTTCACAAAATTTAAAAGTGTGGAAACACAAATAAATTCTATTGAATACATATTTAGAGTTTACTTTAGAACTTTAAAAAAGGGTTTAATTTCAACAGTTAAATTTTATAAAAGAAAATTTCACTTATATTTTGGAAAATGGTATCAGGAAAACAGATTTAGAATAAGTATAACAGTTAATGTATATAGTTTGCAACCCCTTTTGGATTCCATGAAATAAGTCGCATGCTTTTTAGAAAATGTATATTTGTCACAAAAAAGGGTACTTTTTTTAACAAAAAAAAGAAGAAACAAACCAGGTTGGTAGTATAAATTTGGTGCATCATCACTTTCCGCGCCCGGGGCATCCGCCCCCCTCTCCCCTGCTTCTCACGGTCATGTTTAAGATAACATTTTGAAGGAATATAATGCTTTTATCAGCAAATTAAATTTTCGTCAAAATTTCTTTTAGGAATTTGAACTTTTGGAGAATAAAATTAGGCAAGTCTTCCCACTGTTTTATAAAAAGTTCAGTCATCAATGTTTCTCATGATTTTATTCAGTTCATTTGCAATTTGAACACTAATTTAACACAAGAATTTATGATTAATGATATTCTTGATATATAAATATTAAATATTATAATAGGCAATAGCTGAGAAATCATTCCGATTAAATACATATTTAACATTTATTATCTCATAACAAAAGAAAACATTTTTTCAGACGCTATACAAAAGCAGAAATATTTAATTCTCTGCATGAGAGATCGTACGAAAAATGTCTGGTGCTGCCATCTATAGATTTTATCTGAACAAACATTAAAAATACGTTCGCAAATCATTTTCATTATTTTTGTATTAAAGCTCCGCGATTTCAGCGGAATGGTATTGTAACGATATTGTTTTCAATATTAAAATTTTTGCTCAATAATCTAACATTTTATATCATCTGTGGTTTATTTCCTCAGATTTATTGCATAAAAAATATTTTCTTCATTTTCTAAGGAAATAAAAATAAGTATGCATTATGTGTTACTTTAATTACAGCGCTTACTGGTTCTTTAGGTAAAAGGGGGGGCGGACTTACTGCGGTTAATTACTCTTATTATATCTTTTTTAAAATTCAATTTTTAAAGGAAAAGGAAAACCTGAATGAGCGATTTCTCGGAATTTAAATCAATTCGTCCCCCCAATCACCCACCCCCTCCCAAAAAATCTAAATACGCCAATTAGGACTAAAGTTGTGTTTGGTATAAAGTTGTCTATAAGCAATGATTAAAAAAGACATTTTAAAGAGTTTTATACCAAAATGTTGAAAACGTGCTTTTTTAATACTGTGGGAAAGATGTAATATTGTTATGGATATCACGGATTTATAGACTTTATGTCTGAATTTGTACAGTAACAAAATTTGTATTTCATAAGAATAAAGTTGAAAGTATTGAATATTTCCTATTTAACTACGCATATTTTTCGTGACTAAAATCTTACCTTTAAATTCAGCTTTCAGATACATATAATTTAAATAATTGTGAAAGTATTCAAAAATAATCTTAAGTACTTACACAAAAAAGCACATAATTAAAAGAAAAAATACTGTAGCGAGACAGATATATTTAAGATATCATTTTATTCATTACTTACAGCTGAGAATACCAGTCCGATTTAGATAAAACAAGCATACGAGCTTTTTTAAGGTCTGTCTCAGTTTAAGCACATGCATAAAATGTCGATTTTCAAAGAATTATAAAAACTTAGAATTAATAACATTTTTTTATTTGCACATTTCGCAACATTTAAATAAATGATATCAAAAATAGAAAAAATATTACATAATGCATAATTACATAATAAAAAGTCTTAAAAAAAAAAGTCTTAAAAGTTTATGCACACAATGTCAAAAATAACAATCTTTAAAATTTTTAAAGAACTTACAATGTCATATTTTTTAAATAATATGTCTCGCTTAAAACAATTCATTTTTGATAAGTTTACTTTGCGAACAATTTTTCAAAGCGGTACTTTTGAGTACCGTCGGGATTACATTGAACATAATTTTTACTTTGATTTTTATCGTTTGAATACATATGGTGCGCAAACTTACAATATGCTAAGACACCATAGACATATGCTTACAATATGCTAAGACACCATAGACATATACTTACAATATGCTAAGACACCATAGACATATACTTACAATATGCTAAGACACCATAGACATATACTTACAATATGCTAAGACACCATAGACATATACTTACAATATGCTAAGATACCATACACATAAGGCATACAATATGTTACAGCATGCTTAGTAACACTTTTTTTACATATGCATGCTAAATTACATACACGCACACACATTTTTTTGAAGTACCTCATAAAGTAAGTAGCCGTAATTATAAATAAATCTTATTTTCAATGTGTATATTTTCTAATGTATCATAGTATTGCAAGAGGGAAAAAAGTTTCATGGAGAATTTTTTTTTATTCATAATTTGGGAAATAAAGGATTAAAACAAACATTGACAATTATGATAATGAACGTTGCTTGTTAGTAGTTTTCAAAGCAATTAAGTTTAATTTTAAAACGTTCAAATAACAAAATTCTCAAATATTTGAAGAAATAATTTTCGATACCTAGATCTCAAATACTTTAGACACTTTGTGAGGTTTCTAAAGCTACTATCAAATTCATCAACATTCGAGCAACTTTTGAGCCAACACTTGATTTCCTCCAACTTTTCGAGAAATATTCTCAAAACACCCAGTATGATAGCAAACTGAATGTCCCCCAATTTTTTTCGTTGTTCTAAAAAAGTCTCCGCTAACCGAGACTTCATCTAACATCGAACATTTCAACGAATCAGATAAGCGATTGATAGGAATAGGCGGTAAATATTAACGGCTGTTACTAGTAGTACTGGTTTTCTTCCTTTTCCTTCAACTTTTTTCAACACAATTGTAACCTTTTTCTTTCTTTGTGCGGGAAAATGTTGGGGTTAAAATCGGCTGGAAAGTTTGTTGCTCGTAAAATTTGTGAATCTGATAGCAGCTTAAGTATGCTCATCTTCTTGCAGTGAAGGAGAATGGGAGAATGTCAATAGACAGGACTTATTCCAAGGCACTTGTATCCTAAAGTATCTGCTTATCAACAAATAAAAGTTACACACGCTTACTTAAGAATAACAGATCAATTTCAAGGAAAATTTGATTTTGATATTTGTCGTTGAAGGTCACCAGCCAGTTTTGGCCATAATACTATAGGTAATATGGATTCAGAAGGGAATTTTTAAAATAAAAATCATTAGAATTATTACCGTACAAGGAAAACCTTTCATACGAATAAATTATGCGGAGACCGAACTGACATCTAACGTTTTATTAAACAATGCTGTATACATGTTACATGTAACAAGGCTGTATGTCAGTTAATTCCTGATATACAAGTGATGTTCCTGATGACAAGACCTGTCAATTAATAGGCTGTCAGTTACCTGTATCAGACATAACAGTAACATGTAAAATAAGAATAAATTTAATGTTAATCTACGTAGTTTTATTTGTTTCTTTCAATGTCTTGTTTTTATATTAAAATTATTTTATATGTTTGAATTCTAGCACTGAAAACATCATTTATTTTCGTCAGCTCATGAATTTCATAAATTCTTTGAGTTATCCTGTATATCTTCACACTATAGCACGAACATTAGTTTTGATTTTAAAATTAGAAAGGAGTGAATGATAAATATCTCCAAAGCTAAATATCAACAATACACTTATGTTTGATTTTTAAAAAAATCTGCTAACAAAAAATTTAACTTCAGAAAAGAAAATGGTAAAATGCTTCCCTAATTAGTGATTTTAATGCATAAATTGTTTTTGATGGAATTAATCGACAAAATGCGCCAAAAATTACACCAAGAGTAACACTAATAAATCTTCCTTAACCTTCCCACAGCTACGACCGGATATATCCGTTCACTAGGCTGCAGGTTTCACTGCAGTTGAAGCTTTATTTAAATTAATATAATTCTACAAATATAATCCAGTTTTAAGAAATTAAGTTATGATTGATACTTTCAAAGCTTATAAGCATATTCGTAACAAACAAATTATACCATGATAGAAAATCACTCTTATTAAAATTTCAAATAAATTGCAGTGAAAAAACATTACAATTTTGCCCTTTTGCTCGGCTGTCAGGGGGGTTAGACAGTTAATTAAGCATTCACCATAATTCACAATTCTTTATGTACATTTTTAAATGATTTGCATGTATTATAATCATTGCAAATATTCTAAAATACCTGTAGATTCCAATATTGGGTGATAAACGTGCACTCCCATGATATGTACACCATTCTTTTGTGCTATGACTTTTCCATTTTCTCCAGTGAATTTGTTGCAAGATTCCAAAGAAAATGCCCCCCAGTCAGTCCAGTATATTGTATCTTCGAACACTGTCACAGCATATGGATGAAAGGAAGCTTCAGTGAGAGTTCTATTGTATATAACCTAATGTTATTATAAAAAAATGTTACCTTAATATTAAATTATAGATTTTACAATTTTTTTTATAATAATCATATTCAAAACATTTCATAAAATTAGTTTTAAAATATCAAAAAGTTTATTTCCAAATGCAGAAATACTTGTACTAAAAAGGTACACCATAAAAGTTCGATAAAAATATTTCATAAATGGTTAGAATTTGTAGCACAAACTACCATTCTAGAGATTTTTTAAAACTCGCTATAAAAACATTGTAATAATTTATATCTAGTATGACTTTATGAGGACTAACAAATCAAACTATGAAATCTGTAGAACTATACAAAATTTCAGAAATACAAATAATCAATAGTAAATATTTTATGTCCTTTTAAAAAATACCTTTCTGGTATTTTCAATTAGAGATATGAATTCAATCCTATTTATCATAGCGTCTGCCCAGTACAACCTGTCTGTACTAAGATCAATTGCTATACCATTCGGCCATCCAATATCAGATGATACCAGTAGAATCCTATTGGACCCATCCATTCCACTTCGATAAATTCCTCTTGTATTTTCACCCCAGTCACTCCAATAAACGAATCTAGAAATAAAATATTAATAAAAATGAAATCTTTGTTTTCATGCATCTATATTCTCCTCAGTCCTGAGGCATATTTCGAGGGACCACAAAAATTTGTTTAAAATTATGAAACATCTTCAAAGAGGTAGAAGTATGCATATCGATGGTGGTCTGATGTACACGCATTTATTAAAAAGGTCTAGAACTAATTTTAACAATTGTGAAAGGATTTAAATTCATTTAAATTGAGTTCTTTAGTGTCTCTTGCAGGATACATCAGGACTGAGGAGGTTATACGTGAAAAATTTCACAAAGTAACGAATGTTTATTTTAAACATATCTTAAACATGAAACAAAAAAGGTTTGTATTTTCAAAATTTATTCTGTACAATTGTTTGATCTCTATGTTTGCAATGTTCACGGTTAAGAAAAATGTTATCAGTTCCATTTAGTGCTTGAGCATAAATATTGGAAGTGCTATTATTAAAGCATCAAACAATTGAATAGACAAAGTTTGTAAGTATAGGTGTAGTTCGAAGTTTTCTTGCAAAACAAAATTTATAATTGAAAAAGCTATTTTTACAGAGTTAGATTTCATCTGGTACTTAATACTTTGAAAATTTTCCAGAAAGACTCTGAACTTTTATAGAGACTTTCATTTGAAATATTGTATGCAAGACGAATTTTCTCTCTCTGAAAAAAGTCCCAAGTATTATCGTGTTCAGTTGGATGCTGTGTTTGAGTTTCGTGTTTACTCAATGTCGGTGGAGCTCACGGAAAATATTCCATCTTGTATTGCATTTGTGGGTACACGACATTTCGGTCCCGCGACTGTTCGGTCTTAAGACATTTCGGTCCCTTTCTATTTCTTTGCCCGTCACCTTATAATTCGGATTCTAATAGTTGTGGGTCTGCTAAACGCTGTAAGTTCAACATTATTCCGGCCTTTATAATTATTTTTTAATTATCGCCCTCCCTCTCCCCAAATTTTATAAAAAGCTGAATATAACAGTAAGATAAATTTAAACTTTTCTAACTCAGGATAATTAAATAACAGCGAGATGATTTGGTTTCATTAAACAATGTGATATAATTTTAGGGGACATTGTCCTTTTCTTTTATTATTTAATGAATGAATATTTTAAGTTTTATTATATTTTAGTAATATTAGTATCATACATGTACAATTGCTATAAATATTTTTTAATTGTTTACGTACAACTTTTTTTTAGAAACTTAAAATTATTGTTAATGAAGTAATAAAGAAAAGGATTTTTTTCTTCTTATGATTAATTTAATGATAAATACCTTTAATAGTCAATTAGACAGTTATAAGCTATTATATGTACATATTTCCTTAAATAACTACAGTCTCCTTTAATAATTCAAAATAAAAATTTAATTTTTCTTATAATTTTTATATTACAAAATTGCATTCTATAAATTTGTTTTCATAAGTTACTTTCCATCACAAACATTGCGAAAACAATGGGGATTTCCTAATTGGGCATACTATGAAAAGTTTTTGTTTTTAGAAATCTGCCCCACAACTTTATATATATAAATTATTATAATTAATAATTTCATTTTTTCAACAGTTTTCTTACCCCATGAAGACAATTTTTGTGAGCTAATTTTAACCTTAGCCTATTTTAAACTTAGCCTATTTCTTTGTAATAAGATGATTATTTTTTAATTTTATGAAATAATGTAATTATTTTACTCTTAAATAATTTTATTTTAAATTTTTAACTGACAAAATTAAAGTGTTTATTTGTTTAATTTTTTTATTTGTTATTTTTACTACTTTTTCGCTCCTACTTTCTCCAAAAATTAATAATTTTTATTTTAGTTATTATAAATTACATTATATTTTTAAATTTCAATAACTTTGAATATATAATCAATAAACAGGTAAAGGATAAATTTCAATTCATAAATAGTATAAAATATTATGAAGTATTGAATATAAAATAGATGATGTATTGAGTTAATTTAAAGTAAAATTCGTAATATATATTAATAATGGTATTAATTTAATAAATTAAGGATACATTAAATTAAAAATTATATTTAATAAAATATTAATTTCATTTTTATATTAAAATTACTAACTGTTTGAAAATTAATAGCATTTTTTCATTTCTTAAAAAGATTTTATTCAAAATTTTTCATTTATTATTTCCAAAAAATAAAAACAGAATTTTGAGAAATCAGTCAAAAACGTATTATACGAAATTTGTGTGTATTGCATTAGTTTGGATAAGAGTTCATGTGTGTGTAGTTTTCGGGCACTTACAATCGCATTATACTAAAATTTTATGGCCTTTAGTTAAAAAAAATTCTACATTGTTCCCCATAAATATGTCACATTTCACAGGCACAAAATTTCAGCTTGCAAGAGAAGGTAGCGAAATGGCAAAGGACCGAAATGGCTAGGGACCAAAATGTCTTGAGAACGAAATGTCTTGGGACCGAAACATCCTGCTTCCTGCATTTGTAGCCTTGCCAACATCTATTAATGAGAAGTTCCAGGCTGGGTATCGTACCATTTGGTTTAGTCGGTAAAACGTCAGTGCTCTATACTGATAGAACGGGTTAGAGTTCCAGGATGGCAACTTTCCCTTAGCAAAAAAAGGCATAGAATTACCATAAAAAAAAACACCATAAGTGCAATCATATGGATTTTTGCCTATGGTAAAAGTGATTCTATGGAAAACCATATAATCGTTAAGTGTATGGAAATTCTTATGAAAAACCATATAAACGTTAAGTGTATGGCAATTCTTTATGGTACTATATATTAAAAAATAATAACGATATCAACTTTGGTGGCGCCATCTTTTAGGAATACGGGGAACTAAGCTTACTAATGCACTTCGACCTTGGGAAGCAGCGGGATTTGATCCACGGACGGTAGGGGTGAGAGACGAGCGTCCTAACCATTCGGCCATGCGGGGTGATGAGCTGTGCTTATAAAACGTTATATGAATAAAGCGTTTCGGTAAATCATCATTATTTGTCGTTCTAAATTAATGGTTGACAAAAGAAGGTAGTTATAAAGGTTTTTTTTTTTATAAATTGTTTTATAGAAATGTATTTATAAGTTAATTTGTTATTTTAATGAATGGAGTAAATATCTTAGCAAATATTATTTAGTTATAAAATCCGATTAATTAAATGAAACACTATTTTCTGTTTATTAAAATTAATTTAAAAAAAAATAGAAAGTCGATAAGAAATAATGTTTAATAAGAATAAGAAATCATTTGATAACTTAGTATATAATATATTTTTAATGATTATATTAATGTATTATATTAATGTATTATATTGATTCCTTACTTACGAGCATTTTTTAATTTTAAAGTAAAAAAAATATATATATTACTATTTTTTAGATAATTTTTACAGAAATTTTGAATCTTTCTTTTAAATTTAAATACCAAAAAGATTAATAGATATATTCAATATTTTTATACATTGTAAAATGATTTTTAATCTTTTCAATAATTATTAACGTTTAAATAAAATAAAATAAAAACTTTGTTGTTGCATATAAAATGAATATAAATGAATATAAAAACCAAAACTAAAAAATACTACTATTGTCTGACTATTGTCTCTTCGAATTATAATAGAAAACATGATTTAAACATCGTTATATGCATAAGAAAAAATAAAGAAATTTTTAATGCAGTTTTTTTTTTAAGAATGTGTTTGTATTTACAGAAGTTTGTAATTTTGAAGTTTGTAATTACAAACTTCTTTAATCGCTGTTAGAATTTTATAGAAAATATGTCATCAAATATATATTTTTGTTAAATCATTTTATTTCTCCCATAGGATTTTTTATTTATAACGCATAGACTCTGCTCACATATATGAAATACATAAGAACAAAATAATAACACTATTATTTCATATATTATCATAATTTGAGGTCGATAAAAATACCTGTAGATTTTTTGATATTTTTATAGATCGTAAAATAATGTTTAATCTTTTTAATAATTTTTAACTTTTAAATAAAATAAAAATCCTTGTTGTTCCATATAAAATGACTTTAAAATTATGAAATAACGTAAATTAATTATAAACCTTTTTTTTTTTTTTTTTTTTTTTTTTTTTGGTATTATTAAATTTATTAATATTTAATTAATATATTATAATATATTATATTAATATATATATGTATTAATATTTTGTTGTTATTATTTTCAAAAGATATTTCAAAAATTCTTTTGGTGATTCAAATATTTGTAGGTCCTTTTTAAAATAAATTCAAAAAGATTTTCTTTAAATAATTATAGGCTATTTTTGACAATTTGTTTATTTTGAGGGGGTGCGGGACACATTAAAAAATCTTTTATTGAATTAAAATTTCGCAATTTTTTGTGATATTAAACATACCATTTTAAAACAAAATCACATGATAAAACTTCTCTATATTTTTTTAATTTAAAATTTATTAAAAAAAGTGGAGGTAAATTAAAAATTATTGCAACTCAATGTAATAATTGTAGAATTTTAGTTTTTTAGAAATTAAATAAACAGAAACACCTACATTTTAATTTTGATTCAGCTTTTTCAAAAATATTAATAAAAAATTTATTTAAAGTAAAAGTTAAAAAAAAATACTTTCAAAAATAAATATTTTTTTTTTCAAATTTGCTGAATCAAATTTAAAGTAAAGCAATTAAAAAAAAGGCGTGTTCTAATTTTAAAGCATTTATGTTTAACGGTTCTTGAGTTATAACAATTTAAATGTGAGAAATTGTGAAAACCCATCATGAAGAAAAACGCATACAAGAAGTCTTATCCATGACAATCCATGCTTAAAAGCTAGATGCTAAAAACGAAAAAAAAAAAAAAAGACATAATATTTTTTTTTCGAAATATGATTTTAAAAAAATGTCGTTATAAGCATAAAAAATCAGATAAATTTTTAATGCAGTATTTTTTATGTGTCCCTGACTCCTTTAATCGCTGTTAGAATTTTATAGGAAATATGTCAATTATATATTTTTATTGAATAATTTATTTTCCTCAAGATTTTTTTTTCAACGCATTTACACACTCATATATATGAATTATATAAGAATAAAATAATATGTTATTTTATGTTATATTAATTTGAGATCAAGGGATTTTCATTAGACTGGTTATAAGTTAACACAAGTTGTTCCTAAATAGATTTTGGTTTAAACTATCTAACCAGTGGCGTTGCTGTGATTCTATTTTTTAGAAGTGCATAAGACATACATAAAGATAGTAGAAAGTTTTGAGATGACCACAACCGAGTAATTTTATATTATAGTTACACAAAATCTAATATACTATAAACTTTCAAAAGGCTTTAAGATTTTACCATACACCATGCTTTGAAATACTGTACAATTTATGGTGCAAACAATTATGTATTATTTTACTATACATCACGCTATGGAACATCATTGAATGTATGGTAAATTTCATTTCCCTATAGTTTTACCATACACCTAGTTATGGAATACCATATTATGTATGGTGTATATCATTATCCTATAACTTTACCATACACATTTCTCTGGATACCATAAAATGTATGGCATATATCATTATCCTATAACTTTACCATAGACATTGCTCTGCAATACCATAGAGCGATGAATGTTTACCATATGAATACAATATGTTTACATATAATGACATAATTTTTTTATGATTTTCCATATAAAACCATGTGTTTCCATAAAAAATCCTATGCCATTTTTTGCTAAGGGTTTTCACTTGGGTGGCATTTGCCCCTGTTAAGCAATATGAAATTTGATTTTCATTTGAAATATGCTACTTAAATACAATCCTAATTAAAAGATCTTTTGAAGTTCAAGACATTGAGGAGCTACGTACTGCCTGAACCTTAATGTAGCCCAATTACATATACAATATAATCAAATTTAAGGACTTGTTTATCGTAAACATTAAATGAATGGACATAATTTTAATAACATTTCATTTGAGACTAAATTGATTAGGTTGTAGAGAGATTTGTAAACCGGCGAAAACTATTTAGAAATGAAATGTCTTTATTCCCAGACGATATTTTAAAATACCTTTAAAACAACTTGTTACACAATTCATTTAATACATAGATTAGCAGCAATTCCGTTTAAAATGAGTTATACATACTTTACCTTATTTAGTTTTACAAGCATTATAGGTTGCATGAAAAAATATTTCTAAAATAATGATTTATTTCCATTTGCATCTTTTTCAGCTTTATTGACGCTGAAAGATTGTTGGGATGGAGAGGGGAGTTTCAGTTCGGAAATATTTCTATTGTAAGAGCCTTATATGTTTGTACAATTCCTAGCCCTATAAACTATTAAAAATAATATTTTAAATAAAACATTTGAGTAGTGTTATAAATATTACACAAAATTCCTATAAATTCAAGTTTAATTTCAATTTACAAAATCATCTTAATATTTATTCAATGATTGGATAAATCTTCTAATGCAAGATTAAAAAATTCTCGCAAAAATGCTTTAGATGATAAAATTTTCAGAATGCATAATTTAAAACAAATTTTTGCAGGACAAGTTCTCAAACATTTTACGTTGAAAAATTTTTTTAATTTGTTTACATTTTTGTCATTATGATTTAAGTAAAACGAGTCACGTTATAAACTAGTGCAATGATCCAGTCTAAGTTCCTTCTAATTCACCGAAGACTTCAGAAAATACATGAACACATTTTAATTACTTTCACAAGTTTTCGTTGCTTTTGAGTGCTGCTAAATTTGTGTTTATAAGTTATTTCCTGATAAAAATCAGATATAACTTTAAAGAAAAAAAAAAACAATTCCTTACCCTTTAACAAGATCCAGAGCAACTGATCGAGGCTTTTCAATATCTTGATCGTGAAGAATGCTACACATAGAGCCATCTATTTTACATACTAACACTTGTTTCAATCCGGAATCCGTTATATACAAATTACTTGCTATATAATCCACTGCAAAATCTTCAGGAACAAGCAGTCCTATTTAAGAAAAGAATAAATAAGAATTAATGTTTCTTAATACAATTTACCTTTAGACTAAAAGATTAATCATTGATCTATGTACAGTACCTAAATCCATACCTATATAAAATATGATAATACCTATATAAAAATCTATACCTATGAAAAATTGGAAAAAATATACTTCTTATGATGCAAGCGTGCACCAAGATAGGATTTTTGAAAATTGCCACTCTAAGGAAGGGAGCAAACGGAGGGGGGGGGGTCTTCCTATATTTCAGAAGCCGTTTAAAGTAGCCGGAAATTTGAGAAAATAAATCTACTAAAAATACTATATACATTTCGGCGATTTTAGAAATTCCCCCCTGAGGGTGTTAAAAGGGAGGGAGGGTCGAACAATTTAGATCATTTGGCACATCTCAGCAGTCGCTTTAAGTAGAAGTGTCAAATGGCAGAAAATACATCTATTAAAAAATAATTAAAGATGTGCTTCAGCACTTTTTAAATTTCCACCCCCGAGGGGTACAAAGTGGGGGTTAAAAATTCCAAACATTTTCGACCCGACATGTGAAATATAATCGGAAAGCTTTCGTACCACCTTTCATATTATGAACTTTTTGTCGCACCCCGATTTTCGTTTTCGAGATATTTTTATATTGTAACTTTTTATCACCACACTGGAATTTTTTTTTAATTGGCCCTATAATAAATGTTAATTATAAAATTTGAAAATTTCAAAGAGGAAAAATTTTATACCAGGGAGACGTGATAGTTTGAATTCTGAATGGGGCATTTTTCTAAATTTGGCTTACATCCTTCATGTGATATATCATTGAAAAGCTCTCAGACCATTATTTCAAACTATACACCTCTAATGCCTCTGAGATATTCCGCAATATCTCAGCAGCAGGTTTAGTTAGAAGCGGGAAATTCAAGATAATACACCTACAAATATATAATTAAACATAGGTACTTCAATCATTTAGAGCTATTTTGTCTATTTTATTGTCAACATTGACCTCAAACAGGATAATGTAAGATTATATAAATAAGGTAAAAATTATGGAGAAACATTAAGTTCCTAAAAAAGTTAAATTCATAAGTTTCTTGAAAATTTAAAGGAAAGCTTTTAATCTATTTTCAGAGAAGTTCCTTTTCAAAGTAACTAATCCACAAAACTATTACATAGTTACAAATATGAATAAAAGAGATCGTAGCAGAGCTTTATAATTATATATCTTATAAATCTGCTATTTCTATCGAATCATCCAATGCATTGGGGACAAAAAATGTTCACTTCATTCTGCAAAGGTTAAGTCAATAAAAAATTACCTTTAACTCTTCATTGCACGATTTTTGCTATTTGAAGAAAATTATTTGAAATCAATATACTGGCCTAATAACAGCAAAAAAGTAAAAAACAAAATAAATTTCAAATTTTTCAGCTAAAATTTAATATTTTTTGGGGTATACCCTATGTACAAAATCAGGATTTTTAAATATTACATTGCAACATTTTGCAATTAAATGAGCTTAAGTTAATTTTATCAGCTTAACACTTTGTAACATTTTTGTAGTAATTTTAGTAGACAGTAAAAATAATTAAGGTGAATTTTGCTTTAACAGCTTGATCGAATTTGTATCCGAAATACAAATTCCAATGTTTTGTAAAATGCAACCTTCCGACTCAGACAAAATAAATGTTATTCCATTCTTTGGACTGTTCTTGATCAGGGGTACAGATAATATTGAACAAATTCATAGCACATAATCAGAATTACTGTCTTTAGGTACGTGCCAGATGAGGAACGTTGCAGTAAAGGGCTATAGTCAGTGGTGGAATTCACCGGTACATACCAGTTCGCCAGAATCGTTATCCAGTATTTTGAGAGTTCATAGAACATAGTGTGAAAATGTCACTTGTAATATTTAAATCATGCATTTGGATTCCTTAAAATAATGATTTTCTTAATATCATAGTCTAACAAGGAGAGAGTCAACTTTGATAATCATAGATTTGGATTATTTTAATATTTGTAGGGCAAATACCCCTTAGCCTCAGGTTCAATGGTTTTTATACAACGCCCCTTAACTCTTGAGAAACAGGGTTCTAATATAACGACACAACTAAAATACTTGCTTTGAAAAGAAAAAAGTACGTGATGGTAACTCAGTCGGATAACCAGTAGCCAGTCGCTCAGCGGACCCGGGTTCGATGCCCGGGAAAGCTACGGTTGTTTTTCTCATTCTTTGTTTTATAAATATGCTTGTAGTTATAATTTAATAATCTCATTGTCAAAAATTATAATATATATCAATTCTAATTTCAACCTATTTACTTTTTTATTTGTAACTAAATAGTCGTATAAAACATATATAGATGCAAAACTATCAATTTTTTAAAATAATTTTCAAAACATATTTCAATCAATCATTCTTTACAATGAATCGATATACAATTGTGTCAATTCATGATTTTGAAGAAACATCAATGATGTATTGCTTTAACAAGGAAAGTCGATACCATGATAAAATTACTGTTTTTAAATTAATAAACATAATTACATTAAAAGTAAGCATAAGAAATAAATTACAACCTGATTTTTTCATAGTAAAGATTTTTAAATTTTGTAAAACACATATTTTCTTTGAATTATTTTGTTTAAATTTTGCTTCTTTATTTTTTTTGCTTCACATATGTTTTCTTCCTGCTTTTATTTTTACTTTACTTGAATATGCTTTATTAAATGATGGGATATTTAAAAATCAAAAATGCTAAATTAATGTTTAAATATGTAGTTAATGTACGATATTAATATTTCTAATTAAGATCATAAAATTATGAAACAAAAAATACGTAAAACAAATTTAGCGCGTCCGAATTATGGAAACCGGACCCGCTGGGCGATTGGCTACTGCTTACCCGACTAAGCTACGATCAAGTACTTCCTTCTTTTCAAAGTTAATATTTAAATTGCGTCATAATATTAGACCCTCCTCTCTGTTTCTCAAGAAACAAGGTGCGTTGTACAAAATAGATTGAACCTGAGGCTAAGGAGTCTCTGCCCTACAACATGCATTAAAATAACAAAATCTGATATTATAGAAGTTGGCCCTCTCTTCGTAAGCATAACACCTTGGCATTTTCTCATGTATTTGATCTTTGTCTTATTTATAATTAGGGAACATCCTCTACTGTCAGCATTGGATTTTGACCAGTGTGGTATTGATCGAAATAACTCATCATGAGAACCAATAAATATACAAAAACTATACTCCCGAGTCCAATATTTCACGAAGACCCTTTTCTGTTTCAGAAGAGAAAACTGCATGATATTTCTTCTAAAGCAGGTCGGAATTTCGCTTTATAATTAAATGCGAGTTTTCTATGTAATGGAGATTAAAACAAACTTTTTACAACACTAAAAATGCAAATGCTGAAGAATACTGTTGTCAGACAGTCAGCGCACTTGTTTGAAGAAGAGCGAAGCGTTGCATGTTTTATCAACCTTTAACTGACGTCACAGAAATTACATTACTGTTAAGCGGTCTGTTAGACCACTCCATCGAAAGATTAATAGAAGGCGAGATTAATTCATATGATTGTGTTTTTGTAATTAACTTTTTTGCACGGGACTTTTACAATTAAAATCTGTTTAAACAGACTGGTGATAGTATTAATGTTCCAAACAAAACGTATGGTAGGGTTTGTAGTCAAACTAAATGTTACAAGTTAAACTATAAAAAGAGAAAAAAAAGTTCTGTCAGACCTTTAACATCAGTTAAAAGTTAATGGGAAGGCAGAATTAGTGTTTCGCATTAAAGCCTTTAGGAAAACATACCGATACATTGCATTTAAAGTAACTGGACTGATTTTAGACGAAAGGATGTATTTTTATATTTTGTATAGTAATAGTATTAACAGCAAATATTTTGATGGATTTTTGCCATTTTTATTTACCAAGTGGTTGCAATCTTGAAGTAAACATCCACTGGCTGAAGTTTTTTATCGGTCCAGCTGGGAGATTGACTAGCTGTATAACAGAACCTAGATTTTCGACGATTATATTTTCATCTCTTTACCCCACTCCATCTGTCCAGTACAGGACAGTATTTTCATTACTACAATATCATGAAAATCACTACCATGATTAAATATAAGACAAAATTCCTGCCTTCGATAGCTTTAGAGGGAATTAAATTCTGCTTCTTTTCTATTTCTTCCAAAGCAATAAGGGGCCCCATATCTCGTGAACTACTGTATTCGGAAGTATAGTTACAGTATTTTTCTTTATCCTTGCGACAAGAGATTTTGAAAGATACCACTCGTCAAATTCTATACATTCCATAACTGACAGCTAGGGATGTTCCACAATAATAGTTCAAGATAAAAACGCTGATGTACAGTAAAGTATCTTTAACATACGCAAAAGATATGAGGTGTGGAAAAAAACTTCGTTATTAATCGCATTTTTTTTTTCAGAAAAAGAATGACACTAATAAATATAATTTTTATAATTGTTTTCTCGATCTAATTAGGAGATATTTATTGGTTAAAAAGAAAGATTTCCAACTGAGTAAAAAATATCTAGAACGAGAGTTGAACTGAAGACATCTGGCTTAAACTGACAATGTTCTGCTTAATGAGATACCTGAACTGACAATCAACAGATAAAATTCACTCAGCAACTTTTTGGCAATAGTATATGGTCCGTTATCCAAAACAGTTCAACAGATAAATAACACTGCTTAAAACAATGGACATGCTTCATTTTTATTCTAAATCACGCTAACTAGTAAAGATATACTGAAAAATGTAAAAAAATATTTCCAAATGATCGAAAAAAATGCCCGATTGTAAATCAAACTGAAGGCCTTTGGCTTAAATTACCAATGCTCTGCTATTCAAATACCTGAACCGACAACCGAATTCAAAGTTTGTGATGCCAAGTCCTATCATTGCCTTTTTTTTATTATTATTCCTTTTAGCTAACTGTATTTCTTTTAGTGTTTTATATTTTAAAACCGGACTGAATTTTATTTATACAAAATGACAGCTTTTTCCATTTATGAACATTATTGGAAAAAAAAGAAAATGGAGAAATTTGTGACTATTCATAGAAGCCAACATCGACGACGAGATTATAGCAAATTGGTAACAAAAATTTAACGCCAAACATGCATTTCATGAAATCAAAGAATTGTGAAATTGAGTTTTCAACTGACAAACAGTTGATTTATCAATAAAATTTCAAATTCATATAAAGAAGTTAAATTTATCGCCAAAAAATGAGTATCATTAGGAATGTTCGACTGCAAGGGAGTTAAAATATTCTCACGATAACACAGGCTTCATCAATATCCTGTTTTTTTTTGCATTCACTTTGTATAGTCTTTTGACGGGGCCACGTTACAAGTGAATACATTCACTTATGCCCGTGTACAGTCCAATTGCTTAGAAGATAATTAGTTACGTTACAATATTTATTCTTTTGAAGATTGTCGCCCTATCGCATATTTTTAAACAGGAACGCAAGTATATTTTTTTAACTGTTAAATTCGTATAGCAAATTAGTATTATAATATTCGTTTAATATCACCATCACAATGTAAAAATTCCATTATAGCACTGCAGACAGAAATTAAAGTTGCGACCAGTGATAAATTCTGTTCCACTTTTGATTGTTATAAGTAACATAATCAAATATTTAAAAATACGTGCGACCAATAAGACTTGAAAAATTTTATAATCAATTGGTTCCCGTTTCATGCATTTGAAACCATAAACTTAAAAAAAAATCTTTCTTAATAAAACTTATCTAAGTATTATCTTAACAGTATAGCAGTAAAATAGATATGTTTTGAAAATACCCGAATAATTGACATTATTATAGCATAAAAAAAACATGTCTTCAAGAAAAAACTTACCGTCATTAAGAACTGTTCTGAGATCGCTGCCATCCATTTTCACGGAGTAAATTGAAGGCTTGTTTGATAGTTCGATCCAGTATACTCGTTTGTTCTTTGGGCAAACATCCACGGCTGAAGCTTTTGCAAACGCATTTTGAACCAAGAAATTTTCCTGGGTTCGCAGATTTATTGCACGAATTTCATGCAAAGTGCTGAATACGAGAATAGGATCCTGCCCTAAAATATTTTTAATTAAAACAAACTAAGCAATAGAAAGGGACAATTTAAAAATTGCATCAGCATATTAACTAGTTATGTGCATTTAATATATTTTCTGGAGGTGAAAATTTTAGCTCAGTAGAGTCAGGTGGGGTTATTATAACCAGGAGATAATTGTGACCACCGCCATAATGGAGAAAAGTGTGCATGGTAATATTTGTTTAACGCTTGGATATTAACCTCAATTGTATTTTTCCTTTTAGATATTCTTGATCACTAGTCTGGAGCATTTTTGAGATCTAAATACCAATTTGAACAAATTCTTCCAAAACATTTGATAAATTGATTTGTTAGTTTGGTTTTCAAATGGTCTAAATTACCCCCAAACAAATATGTGTAGGAAAGTATAAAGAACAAATATAGTGGTCATAATTTTCCCACTAGGTCTTAATTACCCCAAAATTTTGCGATTGTAAGTTTTTGACAAGGTAATTATTACAATCCTTTTAACTTAATAAAAAGGGGTCTATGAGAATTAAAACTTTTAAGAGGAGTTCTTAAAGGATCAAAGTTACTGCATAAGTACTAAAATCACCACTTTTCTAAATAGAAATATATTTAACTAATAATGTTGAAAATGTATGAAATAGTCTTATTTACCCTCTCTTGACCCTACTTTAAAACATAAAAAAAAAAAATCACATCGGCATATTTTCTAATTTTGTACTTTTAATGAATTTTCTGGGAGACGAAAAATTTAGCTCGGTATTTTAAAATTAATATTAAAAACTTATTTTAAATTTAATTTATTGAATATTAAGTTTCTGTAGAAGAAATTAACATATTACCCTTTGCTTTACATGTTCCATTGATCAATTCATAGCCATCTTTGCATAAACACTTGTAACTCCCATTGGTATTTAGACATGCATAATTACAGATTCCCTCCAGCTGACATTCATCAATATCTGAAAAATAATTGGGCATACAGAAAATTTTCAATATTCGATAAAAGTTCAGGAATAAAGTCAAAAACTAACCTGAACAGGTTTTATTGTCCTTTTCGTCAAGTACATAACCTTCATTACAGTAACATTTCGCACCCTCAGGAGTAGTTCTGCATTTCTGAGAGCATCTTTCATTTTCGCAAGGATCACCTATAAAAAATCAATTAAGAGCTAAAATATTCGGCAAGCCAAATTTAAAGTATAATGAAAACTGCAAAATTTCCTGCTATTGCTGTAATAAGGAAGTTATTCTTTACTCTTTACTCTATTCAAATTGGCTTTTTATCAAATTAATATATGAGGAGTTGGAAGTCTCTTGCTCGTAATGTCAAGATTCGAAGTGATTAAATTTAATATATATAATACTTTTTAAATAACCAGAAACTATTACATATTTCACTTTCCAAAGCAGTTGCGATTAAAATTGCAATCCATCATAGGTATAACTCAAAAAGTAAGATTTCGATTTAAACATAAAGTTTCGGAAAATTTATAATACATTTCGTACTTCTTACTTAATATTCTATTATCAGTACTTTTTATCGGTAAGATACACTGTGATTTTGAAATTCCAAAACATCCCCCCAACTTATCTTTCGAACGCACAGCATACTGAAATGAAACTGTCTACAATTGCAACTTGCAAGAAGACGGCAAGGATGTGGGGGTATCGAAATCAAAGTAATGTTTTGTGTGCAAATAGTATTCAGTAAGAGAATTCTAATAACCATATCCCGTAGCGCACACTACTCAGTAGTTAGAGAAAAAAAAATTAAGTTGAAAAAAAATTAGTTTCTTTTATTATTATATGACTATTTCTTATGATTAATACTTTAGGTGCACTTTTGAACGCTACAGAAGGACAAATTTAATGATTAATTACTTTCTAATAATCAAGCTTTATAAAAACAAAAAAAATTAAAACGGACATGTGAAATACAGTTATTGCCATTTATTTTCTGCAGATAAATGCATTATTAAATAGAATTAAAATTCGATATAATGTTTGTAGTGATGGGCGATTTCGATTTTTTAAATCGATTTAATCGATATTATGGTCAACTCGATTTAATCGATACTATAAAATTTTTAATCGATTTCTCAGAAAATATTATTTTTATTTTGCTTTAAAAGTTGAAGATAAAGCAGTCGGATGTGCCAATCTCAAAAAGTCTTCTATCTCATACATGATAAAACTTCTAAATGCACTAACACATTGTCAATGTCAAATTTAAATTATTTATGCCCATCATGAAGATTTAAAAAGTGTAGGTTGAAGTATGAACATTTTAAAAGAAAATAAAAGCATTGCATTTTCCAAAGAAAACGCTGAATTTCGGTCCACCCCCTCTTAGATGTCTGTAACCGAAATATATGCAATTCAAAGAGCATCACAGCGACACCTGTTGTGCAGTATACACTCAAGCCTAATAAGAATCTATTTATGTGAAAGTTTAACCGATTATGAAATTTGATTAAATTCCATGCATAATTTCTAAAATATAGCTATCACTAATATCGTGAAAAATGCAGTATAGCAGAGCAGTATTATATAACTTACACAAAAACCTAATCAGGAACAACGTATGATAATATCTAAGAGAATATTAAGTTTGATGAAATTCCGTTCAGGAGCTCTTGAGATATATGATGATTATATGATCAATAAAATCTTGTAGATCCTGAAAAAGCGGTTGAATTCAGGGGTTAGCCCGAAGAGGAACATCTCCGCCCCGGAACTTTGAAATGTCTCACGAAAATATTGAAGCTTCATGTACAAGAGTCCCCCCCCCCTTCTCTGAAGTATAGAATGCCCCTTCAAGGAGATATAAAAATCCCTCCCAGTGAAAAATATCTGAATTCAACACTGCTGATAAAAGCAGCATAGCAACGCCTCCTGCATAGTTATTTACACTGAAACCTAATAAGCACCAAACTTATGAATGTGAAGCTTGATGAAATTTTCTGAATTAGTTTCTGAGATGCAATTATCGCAAAAATCAGGAAAAATGCAGCTTCACCAGCCGTTAGATTTAAATCAAAACTTAATCATTAACAATTTACGTTAGTATCAAACCGAGTCTGAAGTTTGGCAAAAATACGTGCATTAGTTCTTGAGGTATCTATCTTGCAGTAATCATGAAAAATACAACATAACAGCGCCACCTGTAGAGCGATTTTTACCATAAGTAATCAGCACCAATTTATATGAAAGTCTAGCTGAATCTAAAGTTTCAAGAGGTTCCAGGCATTAGTTCTTGAGATAGAGCGCCCACAAAATTTTGTAAGAGACAAACAGACAGACTGAAAGACAGACAATTTATAAAAACAGTAAAATGTGTTATATTTAACAACATATTCGAATTTTGTAAGCATTAGGTTATTATTTTTTAAATAACATCATACAAACAAAGAAAAAAAAAAGCATTTTTTAAGAAAATAAGCAACATATAATGTCTAGAATTATATATGGGTGTGTAAACATGTTTAATAATCTACATAACCCTCCCCCCCCCCCCGTTTTTACATAAGATAATGGGAATTGTCTTTTTTCTGTAATTATCTTCTTCTTTATAGTTTTTCAAAATAATAATAATAATAATATATATATAATAAAATAAAGGAAGTATCAAAATGCAGAAGATTCTCTCCTTTCCTCCCCCCCCCCTTCCCCCCACGGAGGGCATCTTCTGCCTTTTGTATCTATATCCCTCGTGTTGATAATCGGCTGTCATAAAATAAACCAAACATTTTCTCGTCTACCCTATTTAAATCCTCTATCTTCACAGTTTCCTTTTCCCCGCCGAAAATCTTGCCAGTCCTTTGAGTCAAAAACAGACGCAAAATCACTGACCAATCACATTACAAGGTGATAAAGCCTAGATGAAAAATCGCAAGACATCGATCTTTGTAGTAGATCGATCTTTTGTAGTAGGTCGAATCAGTACAGAACATTGTGTAGTAGATCGATGTCAGAATCGATTTTATTTTGATTTACTAAAATTGAAATCGCATTTTGAAATCGATTTTTAGATACAAGTAGTGTTGTTACTTTTTTGATATGCTTGAAATCGATCTACGTTTCAGGTTGAATCGATCTTTCCCTTTCTATTGTTTTAATGGGAGCAGTAAAAATTTCAAACTCAAATATTAGGCGAACCGTTGATTTTAGAGGGGTAAGACTTACGTATGTCAAGATATTCTAAGGTATGGTCAATCGAATAGTGATGACCATTATACCCTAGCAGCACATAGGGGGTGGGGGGGCAGGGGGGGGCAATATTCAATACAGGTATGGGTGGGTCATGTGACATATCGTTGCAAAGGTCTTGGCCTGGGCTATCCATATCTGTATATCTCTTCATAATATAGTTCAATTTTCAGACTCCAGGGGGCATTTTAAAGCTTTTTTGGGGGTTTTTTCCCTTCCCCCACTTTGTACTGTATCATTTTATAGGTCTTGACTTGTAGACCTCAAATATCTTGAATTGATTGATAGAACTGATGTAAAATTTCGTATAAGAAAGGATTACCAATTTTTTTTTTCAAACCAGATATTTCTAAAAGTAAAAATTTCAAACTCAAATATTAGGCGAACCGTTGATTTTAGAGGGGTAAGACTTAAGTATGTCAAGATATTCTAAGGTATGGTCAATCGAATAGTGATGAGCATTATACCCTAGCAGCACATAGGGGGTGGGGGGGCAGGGGGGCAATATTCAATACAGGTATGGATGGGTCATGTGACATATCGTTGCGAAGGTCTTGGCCTGGGCTATCCATATCTGTATATCTCTTCATAATATAGTTCAATTTTCAGACTCCAGGGGGCATTTTTAAGCTTTTTTGGGGTTTTTTCCCTTCCCCCACTTTGTAGTGTATCATTTTATAGGTCTTGACTTGTAGACCTCAAATATCTTGAATTGATTGGTAGAACTGATGTAAAATTTCGTATAAGAAAGGATTACCAATTTTTTTTTCAAACCAGATATTTCTAAAAGTAAAAATTTCAAACTCAAATATTAGGCGAAGCGTTGATTTTAGAGGGGTAAGACTTAAGTATGTCAAGATATTCTAAGGTATAATCAATCGAATAGTGATGTGCATTATACCCTAGCAGCACATAGGGGGTGGGGGGGGGCAGGGGGGGCAACATTCAATACAGGTATGGGTGGGTCATGTGACATATCGTTGCAAAGGTCTTGGCCTGGGCTATCCATATCTGTATATCTCTTCATAATATAGTTCAATTTTCAGACTCCAGGGGGCATTTTAAAGCTTTTTTGGGTTTTTTTCCCTTTCCCCACTTTGTAGTGTATCATTTTATAGGTCTTGACTTGTAGACCTCAAATATCTTGAATTGATTGGTAGAACTGATGTAAAATTTTGTATAAGAAAGGATTACCATTTTTTTTTCAAACCAGATATTTCTAAAAGCAAAAATTTCAAACTCAAATATTAGGCGAACCATTGATTTTAGAAGGGTAAAACTTACTGATGTCAAGATATTCTAAGCTTGGTCAATCGAATAGTGATGAGCATTATACCCTAGCAGCACATAGGGGGTGGGGGCAGGGGGGGCAATATTCAATACAGGTATGGGTGGGTCATGTGACATATCGTTGCAAAGGTCTTTGTCTGGGCTATCCATATCTGTATATCTCTTTATAATATAGTTCAATTTTCAGACTCCAGTGGGCATTTTTAAGCCTTTTTTTACTTTTCCCCTTACTTCAGTTTGTAGTGTATCATTTTAAAGGTCTTGACTTGTAGACTTCAAATATCTTGAATTGATTGGTAGAATTGATGTAAAATTTCGTATAAGAAAGGATTAAGGTTTTCTTTTCAAACCAGATTTTCCTAAAAGTAAAAATTTCAAACTCAAATATTAGGCGTACTATTGAAGACTTACGGATGTCAAGATATTCTAAGGTATGGCAATCGAATAATGTTGGCCATTATACCTTAGTAACACATAGGGGTGAAGGACGGGGAGAAACAAAATTCAATACAGGCATGGGTTTACGGATTTTCTTCAAATTTTGGATATATTTTCATTCTAATAAGGTGCTTTTCTGATTTGTTCTGGGTATTCATTGGTTATGTAAAAGGATTTGGGGGCTACTCTTCTTAACCGTTTAAACGCCAATGTTCCCAAAAGGGAACATAGTATTATTTGCAATGCAAAACATATATTTTCCAATATAATTACGATGTTCTTATTTTTCCTATAAAATATAAGGTTGATTTTAACTTTTGAAAAAAAAAATATGTTTAAGCATTTATCACTGGTATAAAGAGTATGCAAATTCCTTAATTTACATAAAAATATAATTTTTGTTTTTATCGTTTCTCTATATTACTCACATTTGACCACTAGGAATCTAAATGTTTTTGGAATTCGAGAAAATACTCAAGAAGAACATTTTTAAATTTGTATGCATAAATCAAAACATTTGAAGTTGTAATATGAGAAAAACAAAATTATTATTACATTGCGATATTAATTCGGCTTGTAAACAGTTAATTTAGGTAAATGGTTTTTTTTGTGCAGAATTAACCGATTTGTTGCCGATGATAGGTTATGCGCTGCCCGACCATTGAAGGTACAGTTATCCATTAATCCGAACTTAGGTCACTTCCAACTTCTTCGGATAATCGACGCTCCGATGTATTTTTATTTCTTTGTTAACCAGAGAAAAGTATGTTGTTTCACTGTTAATTATTCTTATGAAAACAACATTTTTTTTTCTGTTAACTGCTGAAAATTTGGTAAACGTTAAAAAAGAATAATATTTTATAAGCTGTAAATGAGATGAGGCGATATATATTTTAAAAGAGAAAAAAAAGTTTAGTCACATTTTTTTTAAGCGGAATTTCTGCTTTTAAATTGGTGGATAATTAATAATTAGCATGTGCTGATTGTGCAATTAAATCATCACAGCTATTTTGAAAGAAAATTTGCAATATTTGCGTTTCCCACACCCTTATAAAAGGTCTTAAAAATACTGAAAAAAAAATTTTTTTTTTAATAAATTTAGAGTTTTCAAAATTTTATTCATATGCGAATTTTTAAGAAGAATGACGTTTAAAAGAAGTAAGGCTCCATTTGTTTGGTTGAAGGAGTATGTAGAAAATACATGTGTTTCGGATTAATATATATATATATACACAGATCATTTCTCCCTTTTATTTTTTTATCTAACCGAGATCTTTCTCAAAAAAATAAAGTTAAATATAATATAAATTATTATTAAAATTGTATCTAAAAATAATAAAAGACAAATCCTTATTATTCGACTCTAAAAGCTGTAATAGCTTACTTCTGTGCCTCCCTAAATGGGAGTGAGGAGTATGAGGTGTTACAGCTCTGCTGATTAGCCAAGTTTTAGAATTACTAATTTTGAGCTCATCTGTGTAAAATCTAAAAATATCGAAATATCGATTTTAGTATCGATTCTAGAATTTAGAAATCGATTCTTATTATAATCGATGTCACTTTATACGATGTCGATTTTAATCGATTCTCAAAATTCCCAGAATCGCCCATCACTAGTTTATAGCATTAGAAATTATTGATTTAAAATTCACTCTTTGCAATACAAGAACCTGGATGACAGTTATAAACACAAGAAAAACACCAATTCTGTCGGCAACTAGCACAGCAAATGCAATTTTTTTTCTACAAGAGCAAGATGTTCAGATAGTTTTGATGCATACCAAGCATACTTTAATATTTTTGAAAAAAAAAATTGAGCACCAAGCTGGCGATAGACAATTGAATGAATTTTAATACCATTCTCGCGAGAACTTATTTCCCGATTTTCTTAATTGTGAACATTTTTTTTCAACAAGTTGGAAATTGCACGCGAATCGTAGCAAATGAGGTGCGTTCGTACTATAACCAAACTTACAAATATTCGGACCTTGCTGTTATAGAATATAGTAATTCGGATACAGTATAGTAGTCGAAATCTTCCTGTAAGTATTATCTGTTTTCTATTATACAAGAAGCAACTTTTATTAAACCTCAGCAAAGTATATATATTTCATAAAATGTGAAATAGTTTAATATAATTAAAACACCCCCTAAACAATATTTTCCCGTATACCATTATGTAGTGGAAGACTTTTGAGTAATTTTGTAAATTAATAATAAATATTCTTTGCATATAGATTGTACAGAATGTATATTTTAGTATGTACTTCTTAGATTCATGTCAATTCTATTATATTCGAAAGAGTAACATCATTAAAATATACTTTAATTGTTTTTCCTATTGACCATAATGTAACTGAATACTTTTGATTGTCCCTGGAATTAAACTACACATCCGATTTTCATAAAATTTGAAATGACTCAAAGTTACGCAACAATTATATATGTTAAATCTCAAACGATTTGGTTGGGTAGTTTTTGCTCTGTTATATGCGGACAGACAGACGGACCGACAGGTTGAACGATGACTATAGGTGCTACTTACTTATATAATTACTAGTGCACCTAAAATATTCAGATCTTGATGCAATAGCATACAGTATTTCAGATACAGTATAATGGTCGAAATCTTTTGTGTGTCCCTGTAAGTACTATCTGCTTTCTATTACACAGGAAATAGCTTCTAGTAATCCTCAGTAACGTATATCAAATTTCATAAAATGTTAAATAGTTTAATACAATTAAAACGCGCACCAAACAATGTTCTCAATATATGATTATTTAATGAATTTCTTTTGTGCGGCCCTGTAAATCAATAACAAATATCCTTTGCACCACAGATTGTACAGAATATATTTTATTGTATATACTTCATAGATGCATATCAATTTTATTATGTTCAAAAGAGTAACACCATTAAAATGCACTTGAAACTTTTTCTCCCATTGACCTAATGTATCGAAATCATTTTGATTGTCCCTGTAATTGAACTATGTATCCGATTTTCATAAAATTTGAAATGACTCGACAAAATTATGTAATTATATATTTTAGATCTCAAACGATTCGGTTGGGTAGTTTTTGCGTTGTCATATGGATACAGACGGATTGAACGACAACTATAGATGCTACGTATTTACATAATCACGAACGCACCTAAAAATGATAAAGTATGACTGGTATGCGTCAAAACTACCTGAACATCGAGAAATATTCATGACTGTAAATGAATTCCGTTCTCCAGAAGAAATTCTAAAGACACCTTGCTCTTACAATAAAGCTGAATTTATTTGTTGTGCTAGTTGTCGACACAACTGGTGTTCTTCTTGCTTTTATGATAACTATCCCCCAGGTTCTTATATGGCGAAGAGTGAATGATTAAATCAACAATTTATAATGCTATAAACAAATCATATTTCCATTATATTTAATAATATATTTTTTCACAAAAAATAAATCGTAATAACTGTTTCATATGAATCCTATTTAAATTTCTTTGTATTTTATAAATTTTGATTATAAAAAATTAATCATAAATT
Source organism: Maratus speculifer (assembly GCA_964019185.1). Taxonomy (NCBI): domain Eukaryota; kingdom Metazoa; phylum Arthropoda; class Arachnida; order Araneae; family Salticidae; genus Maratus; species Maratus speculifer. Next base: position 268,767,582 of record OZ025289.1, on the reverse strand, counting down.
TACCCTCCTATAACGTTCAAAAGTGAACAGGAGCATTCATCATGACAATTTAACATATAATTAAAAAAAAAGAAGGAAAGAAAGAAAAAAAAAAAAAAAGAAATTTTTTCAACTTAATTTTTTTTTTCCAATATTTACCTAGTAGTGTGCGCTACGATTTGGTCATCGGAGTTCTCTTTTTGAGTACCATTTACACACAAAATTTTACTTTGATTTGGATATCCCACACCACTTGACGTCTCCTTGTTAGTGTATTTTGTATACATATATATCACAAATACATTCACACATCTCGCAAATAAAACTACAAGTTTTTTAACATAACAACCGAGTATTTAGTTAAAGTAAACTAAAATAGTAAAGTTAATCGATAACTGGAGACAAAATGACACCATGTTGTTCTTTGCCTCTGATTATCATGTGTTTTGTCCTTTAATAAAATTCTCACCTCAGTGCCCTCAAGTAATTCTTTTACAGGGTGTTTATAAAGTCCCGGACCCATTTCGATGTTTAATAATTCATATAATAATAAAGATAGATTAAAATTAATAACATAAATGGTTAGATAGACTCAAAAAGTTTCATGACCCCTGTCAATGAAAAATAGATCTAGGATTGTGTAAAAATGCGTCTCTGACACGCTCATCATCAAAATCACTTGTGCAGGGACGTCCGGAACTTTTCTTATCTGCGATACTTCTAGTTTCTAGAAAGTTCTTTTTCCGCCGCAAGATGCTGCTTTTGGATGGAGGATCTTTTTGGTAAATTCTTCTGCAATTCCTCAGTGCTTGCACTATCGATTTTGTTTCTATGAACCACCATAAAATCTGTGCTTTATCTTGTGTTGTATGCATTCTCCTTAATATCCGCACGAATAAAACATCAAATACAAAAGTAAAATAGATCAAACCCATCAAAAGTAAACATAACGTTGCAATAGTTGCCAAAAACAAAAGAGAGAAAAATACAATTAATAAGCAGACGATATTTAGAAAAATACAGATATTTAGACTGGAAAATGAAATTATCTGAAATTAACTACATGCACAGACGATATTTACAAAATTAAAGACATTCAAAACTGAAAAGGAAAATATGAATTATTCTATCAATAAATGCCATAAGTTTGTTTATATCTTCATTATTTTACGAGTTATTAATCATCAAAATGGGTCCGGGACTTTATAAACACCCTGTATTATTACAAGATTTCCAGAATATACCGAGTTACCAAACTTAATTCCAATGCTGTTTACAAAAGACATAAAAGAAAAATAACATTTGTCTTTTTTATTGTATCTGACCGCGTAAGGAAATTCATGTCTCCAGTTACGGATTAAAGAACTGTTGAATTGATTCCATGTTTGTCAAGTTATATTAAGAGGGCTCAGGGGTTGAAAACTTTCCAAAAAATCGATTTTTTTTTTTATGATCTAATTTGATTATTCATTTAATTCTTAACTCAATGCAAAAAACCGCATAAAAATATTTGCATTTTTAACGGAGTTATAAGCATTTATGTATCAACACTTTCATAGCCGCATCCATATAATTTCAACTTTAAGTCGCGTTTTCTCAAAACTTTATTTTTGATGACTAACACCAAGATTAAAAAAAACTATTTGATGGAATGGCTTAATTTTTTTGCCTGCATATAACATCATTATCTAGATAATGAATTAATATATTTTAGATAGTTTAATATTTTGAGTATTTTTAATAGAAAAAAAGTTGTATTTTTTAGGGTTTTTTTAAATTTTCAACTTTGAGAGATTTTTTAATACTGTTTTTATTAAGTGATAGTTACATCCTTAATTAATAATCTAGATTATGATGTTATATGCGTGCAAAAAAAATTAAGCCATTCCATCAAATAGTTTTTTTTTTAATCTTTGTGTTAGTCGTCAAAAATCAAGTTTTGAGAAAACACGACTTAAAGTTGAAATTAATATGGATGCGGCTATGCAAGTATTGATACATAAATGCTTATAACTCCGTAAAAAATGCTAATATTTTTATGCGGTTTTTTGCATTGAGTTAAGAATTAATTGAATAATCAAACTAGATCATAAAAAAATCAATTTTTTGAAAAGTTTTCAACCCCTGAGACCCCTTAACCCAGGAATGGAAGAATGAGTCGTTTTGACCCGTCTATTGAAGAAGATAAGGGCTATTGGCGGGTTTTTTTTCGTTCTAGGATTAATAGAGTTCTTCGTCAATACTGTGTAAACGTTTTAACTTCTTATTATTTCGTGCCGGATGAACCTTAATATTTATTAAATAGTGTAACATGTTCTTTTAAAACAATTTAAAAGCTTTTAGTGCTTTAATCTTCATGAACAATCGCTAAAGCACAAAAAACGTTTGAGAAACGTAACACACTAACGATCCTTTTCAATACTACTACAACATATGTAAATTCCTGCCAGAAGGATAGCCTTAAAAATTTAAAGGCAGTACTCTAAATATGTAATTCAAGTAAACGGCTACATTCATGTATTGTAAAAGTTTAGGATATTGAAGACTTTAGTCCAATAAATTCGAATATTGAAGAATCTTTATGTTTAATCATCACAATGAAAGCCTCCATCTGTTTTAATAAACATGTTTAGGAGATTTTTTTACACTATCAGCGAGAGGCAAGATAATATCCACCAATAATTTTCACGCTGAATACTACTTCGCAGTATATCCATCAGATAAAATTGCTAGTTTTTTTTTTTTTTTTTGTAATCAATGAGGTAAAAAAAACTGCAATTAGCTAAAGTTTTGTTTTTATGAATAAATATTAATGAATGTTAATGTTAAGAATAAATAATGTAGATTTACTAAAGTATAGAGATTTTCGTTTCAGTGCTGTCAATCTTAATTCATCCTTTATAGTCCAAGAGCCAACCGCACAAAACTAAGTCATTGAGCACAAGAAAAAAAAATCCTTTATTTTATGGAAGAGTAGTAATAGAGGAATCTAATGATCCATGTCTGCCGGAAGCGAAGTGGTGCATAAGCCAAAAATGCATACCACTAGTGATTGACTTGTAGACTCAGCATCGTGTTTTCCTGCACCCAATTTTCCGTGTTTTCATACTTTTGATTGTACGGCAAACAATCTAACGACTACTAAACCTACGAGTGAACCACTAGTGGTATCAATTTTTGGCTTTATACCACTTCACTTCCGGCAGATATGGATCATTGGATTCCTCTATTACTGTTATTCCATAAAGTATTTTTTCTTGTGCTTGATGACTTAGGGTTTTGTGCGTTCGGCTCTTGGACTATTACGAAACCCAGCTCAGAATTATAAATTGATGAGAATTTAACACCATTCTCAGAGAACGTTCAAAAGACTTGTTATAAACTTTTACTAATCATGATTAAATTTTGAATTTGTACCGATTGAATTTTACTACCCCAAAAACAACTGTACTTCTTGGAACAATGCAACATTTTATATACTTTGTCATATCATTTGTACTTTAATGTATATTGGCACAAATTTTAAACCATTTATTTTAATTTTTTTCATAACTGCTTCAAAAGTTCAAATTATATTGAACTACTGATTATCTAGGGATTATCACAAATATACACTAGATTCTTCCAAGCACTTAGCTAAAAATACATTTTTTAGCAGAAATTTTCAATATTTTGACAATACATGCAGACAAGAAAGAACACAAGTTTGTCAATGCTTTTCAAGCTTTTGCGAAATAGAATAAAGTTACAAAAATGAAATTTATATGCTTAACCGTCAGTGTACTGGTTGGGTCTATAAGACCTAAGAATGCATGTCTTTCAATACAATGATTTTTCATCTCCTTCACTGGTGGGTTAAAATAGATCCTTAAGCATTCGCTGAAAGAAATACTTTAAAATTAAATATAAAAACAAACTAAAAGGTGCAGTAAAATATTATATTTTAAAGTTATTGAATTGGATTTATTTTTATAAGCAAACATGAAACAAGTCTCATCTTAAAATGGTAGTACCCGACGAACAGGATTTCTCATCTGATCCATCAGTACAATCTTCTTTGCCGTCGCATCGAAAGGTATTGGGTACACAATAGTCATTGCCACAAAGAAAGCCAGGGCAAACTTCTTTTGCTACATTTATTACTTGAACTGAAAAAAAAAAAAAAATTTAGGTTATATATTAACAATTGCACCGTTTGCCCCGAGATAAGTGGGCGGTAAAAGCACCGTTCCCCTCATATCTGTCACCGGTGAATGGTATAGACCTCTTTCATGTGACATCACATTCTTCATCTGGCGCCCAAACATAAGGCATACGTGGTGTTTTCCCATTTGTAAACAGTGATTTGCGCTTCATTTTTTCAGTACTTAGAAAAATAATGCAAGAATAAGAAGAATCAAAATTAAACATAAAGAACACACGTGCTTTAATAGACAAACGGGGAATTATGACTTTCTGTTTGAGCTCCAGATGTGCACCATATTCCAGTATCAGGCGTTGCTGTGACGTCAATGCAAGGATTCCATTGAAATAGATTAGTTTCAACCATGTGATCACCTGCCCCCCCAAGTTTTATCCATCCAATAATAATCAACAATTTATAGCATGTATTTTGAGCTAACCAATCACAATTGGCCAAATTTGGTGGCCAGACAAAAAGCACGTCTGGTTGCTAAAGTGCGACTTCAGTTGAAACTGATCTATCGACGAAATGTTAAACTCCACATTCAGAACCATCACCACAAGCTACGATGCCATCACTGTGAAACTTTCCAGGAATGTAGCAGCACTTACCAGATACGCATTGAAACAGACTATTAGCATATTTATTTTGGGTCAAGAAGACTTTTAGCATAGCCGACTATATCTATAAAGCCCGTTTATTTGAGATTAATGTATGAAGTCTCCCGCCAGAGGACGCTGATACTTTGCCCAAGTTATTCAGACCAATCATGTAAACCCTGAACCAAAACAATGACACGTGTGCAAACATGTGCACAGAACAGAAAGCAGCTTATTCAGTGTTAATTTAGGCAGGGTTTGCGTCACGTGGACTCACACGTGGTCTAATGAAATGGTTCAGGGTTTGAAGGTTAATCCAGCTTCACTTTTTCGGCGGTTTTTCGCGAAATGGCTCGGCTGGTAGTATTATAGTCGGCTATGCTTTTAGGTTGTTCAATTTTAGTTAAAAACAAAGAAGCATTCTATTGCCTACCCAGCGGCTTGGTTGGTAGCGTCAGCTCCTCCCACACCGCTGGACCCTGGTTCGAGTCCAGCTAGCGACATGGGTGTCTGTTGTCCCTGTGATAATGTATGTTCCGGATATTCTGTAATAAAGTGTTCTATATGGTTTCTTGTGATCATTGGAGGTTATGCCAGCGAATAGCTGTAGCGCCTACCTCAAAGCATATAAATGTAAATGTAAAATGCATTCTATTTATTTTCTCACAAGTTTTTTAAAATGTTTTGTATACTAGTTATTTATGCTATCATCTGAATACGCCAGGTTAAACAGTTCTATTTTGATCCAGTTTTTCAGATTGAAGTAGAAGTTACGTCGTCATTTTAAGCCAGAAATCTTTTTTCGCATTTGCAATTTTTTTTTTCTTCTCACGGATCAGCGTTTATTAGACACACACGCTCAAATTGCATTCGTTTTGCGTTGCAAGGTTTCCAGAGCTAAATTAAAAAAATAAAAACAATTTAAATTTCGGTACTTTAAATAATGAAGAGCCATTTTTAGGATGGAAAAATTAACATTTCATCACATAGAAATTTAGAAATTGCACAAAATAATCATTTAACTTTCAAAAACAAAGTTTGTATTACTTTAAAAAATATATATGCTTTGATTTTTCTTTTCTACGTTTAGTGGCTTGTAATGGTATCGGATTTGTCCGAATGGTTTCGTCACAACCTCATGAAGGAAAAAGCATGCAAGATATAATCTAGTCCTTGACCAACAGGATTTATAAATTTTGCATTTGTAACAAAATGACGTATAAAACTTCATGTTTTTTTAAACATTTTTAAAAGTTTTTTGTTTATAAAAAAAATTAAATCATTGATCGATGATTTTAGAAATTTAAATTTTCATTTAAAATACAAAAAACAGATTATACAAAATAGAATACAAATAATACAAACAATAAATACAAAAAGCAAAACATACAGTTGCCTAGGTATTTCAAGTACAAAGTAATAAACTTTCAAGAAAATAGCGCTTAACGTTTTTGAACAAAAACGATTTACTTGTACACTAAGACAAGAATTGCAGTAATTTCTATTTATTAAATGATTAAAAACAGTTTTGAGAAATAAGTTGTCTGACAGTCAGAAAAAAGGCATATTTTGAAGCTTAAAAATTCATCTTTTAAATAAAGCAGCATAACAACTCTATTTTTTTTCTAAACATCTTTATTTCGAACAATGCGCATGCGGGTCATTCCATATAAAATGAGCAAATCAGGTGTGGGTGAGAAGCCCGATGTTACTGAAAATCATCATGTAAGTAGGTCATACTCATTTACGATTAAATGCAAAGATAAATAATAGATTTCAAACATGTTTATTTCAGTATAAAAAAATTACGTTAAAAGTTGATACGAAATCGAGATTTTGTGTACATGCTTGAAATTTCAAGTTTTATTATTAGCCTTAAAATCGGAAAGACAGTATTAAATTTATTTACAATTAAGAATGAACAATATGTAACAGATTAGAACAATTTAGTAATTGTGTTTTGTTCTGCAATTTAAAAATAATCAAAAATTTTGTGGGGAAAATGAAATATTTCTAATACTTGTCTGAACAGGAAGGATACGTCTTACAGTTTAGAAATTATTTGATGTTATAGCTAACGGTATATATTTTAAATATTTAAAGTTTCATTCTTGCCTTTTTATTCCTTGATGAGAAAAAAATAAAGTGAAAACTATTGATGGAAAAATTCAATACGTCTGTCAGTTTGATAAGAAAAAAGGGATTCAAAACTTAAAAATAGAGTAAAAAAAAAAGTTCATCGAATAAATAATTTTATGTTAAATCTAAACCCAAATATAACAAGTAGATGGCAGCACATATTCTTTTCCTCAAATCCTGCAACATTTTAAGAAACGCGCGCTTTTTTAAAGAGAAACAGTCCATGAAATGTAACAAATATTACTTTTTTGAACCCTTTTTTACTGTGTTAGGAATCAAAAGGAATTTTAATAATTGTAAAATCTGAAAATTCAATATTTACAACCAATTTAAGATTAATAATGGTATTGCCTTATTATTATTACTCAATAAATATGAAGATATATTTTCAGAGATTACAATATTATAAAAAAAAATCATTTCTGTTAAACAGTTTTTATGATACAGAATTTCAAACTTGCAACTTTGGACGATTGCACGCATGCTATTCTACATCAAGTTTTTTAAATGTGCAAAACTGCTAAAATAATTTATTTTTCAAGACATTTTGCAGATCTTTTTAAATATGAACTGTACATGAGTATCAAATTTCATGGAAATCTTATCCTATGCAGTCAATGCTTTTTTTGTACATTTTTGCTAATTTTACATGGAATGACCCATGTTCTGATAAGTTTTCATGTTTTATAACTTTGTATTCTAAAATTGAGGCTTCAAACTTATGACAAAACTCCTCCATGTAATTACAGGAAAAATATACGAGACATTTTTCAAGATTCCTTAAAAATTTGATAATGGTGTTCAATGCTTGAATCAAATTGAGAAATCAATATAGGTATCTAAATTTTAAGAGGAAACTAATTTCTATGAGGCAAAATCTGTTTTACATTAGCTTCAAAATAGGAATAACTTTTTAGCTTATAATTGAATGGTCTCTGGGACCAAACTAGATCCACCAAGTCTAATGAGATCCAACGAGTCGCGGCAGAAAAAACGGCCTTTCAATGACAATTGTCCCCTTGATTTTTTCCTTCATTGTCATGGTATTAGAGGATGCTATTCCCTCGTCCCGTTTTCTGCACGGCACTTCCGCAAAACAAATATACCCATGCAAGAGTTCGCGTTACTGCAACATTCGATCAATTGGATCTCTCAAACAGTGCGGTCAGTCCATCAAATGACTTACCATAATTAGTAATCTAAGAAAAGGTATGAGAAGTGATTAATAAAAAAGGGGGACATTTGTCCTTAAAAACCAATTTTTCCTGCCGCGATTATAATTAGGGAAGATCCGTGACTGCCATACCTGGATTTTGTCGAGAATGGTATCATTGGAAAGCTCTTACCATAGGAATCACGGAAATGTGTACAACTACCCTTCCGAATGCAACTAGTGAAGATTTAGAAGCCGATGTATTTCTATTATTTATTGTTTATTGCAGATCGCTAAGCTATGCAGAAAAGACACTGAGTGTTAAAGAGCTGACGGATTACATAGAAGGCGGTTTATGCTTGGAAGAAAAAGTATGGTAGGAAAAAGTACGATTGTAGTGCATTTCTAAAAGAAATTGCTGAAGCACGAATGTTTCTAACATCAGGTACAAACAATGAAAAAGGGATGTTTTGCAGCTGTCGCATCAGGAATTATTAGTTAAACATGCCTCTAACTGATCGAAAGACTGTATCTGTCCAATAAAAGTACTTGGAAAGGCATACCGACTCAACTCATCGAAGATGGTCGAGGAGTTAATTCCTGATATTCATTAAAAGAATACTCCTCAGTGTAGTCCAATTAGTTTTATGCGATTGTGAAAATATAATCACAATCCTCTGTTTCTTACTAGAGGGAACATGGAACCTTCACTTTTTTGCGATCCTTCGACAGGATTCGCGTTTTTTCGCAAGCTTTTGACGGCAAACGCGTCTTTTTTTTTTCTTTTTTTCAATCCTTTGACAGAAATTGCTCTTTTTTCCGCGATCATTTTACAAAAATCCCGTTTTTTTTTCGCAATCCTTTGACGAAAATGTTTTTTCCCGCGATCCTTCGAGCGCTAACTCCATACTAAAAGCCAACTTCATACTAGCAACAACGGGTTACATAACCGTACTGTAAGCGTACTGTAAGCGTACTGTTTATGTACTCAGAAAGTATATCCAGAGTAAAACGTCCGTCTGTATGCTCTGATGAATGGATGCTTGAACCGATGGGTTTAATTCTTGTTCTTTGCTGTAATTTAAAAGCAGTTTTGTCATCGATATGTGTTAAACAACGAAGTACCCAGCAAATGCTGGTGTTTTCTGTAAATAGTTTTATTTAAGCTTAACATTCGAGATGAATGAATGAATGAACAAGTTATTTCTAATTTGAACTGTTAATGTGCTATATTCTTGACGGTCACACACCAGACCTTAAAACACTGCGTTTTATAACTCTGCTTTATCCCCATCACGAAGGTTTCTTCAAAAGGGGCTTTAATTTTCGAGAAATTTGAGGTCAAAGCTTAGAAAATGTTTTAAATACCTATTAGTATGGCTACTGCTTGTAACTTCATGGCGCGGGGGAAGTGTGTGAGCTTCCTGACTGGGATGAAGGTGTTAGGTTACAGCAAGGGCATTTTTTCTGCTTTATTTTTATATTTTTTTACACGTTACATATTTTAAGCAGAATATGCAATTCTCATTAGGAATGGGAAATTAAACATCTTTGAACTTTTTGATCTTTTCTTTATAAATTACATTCACATTTTGAATTTTTTCATGAAATTTTATCTTTATCTGCTTCCCCCCCCCCCCTAGGTGTAATTTCTCAAACGCATTTAGGATTAGAAAATTCCATTATATTATATCTTCGAAAGAGCAATGAAATATTAATACAAAAATACAAGCTTTTACCTGTAATCAAATTTTTAATGCTCTTTAAATACCTTTATCTCTAAAGTTCAACTTAAAATAATTTATCGTTTGCACAGATAAATGACAGATTATATTTAAAATTGTACATTGTTATAACAAATCAAAAACACTCTTTACTTAATTCATAAAAATTCAACTGGATTACAAAAATCGCCTGTTAATGTGATAAAATTTACAATACATGAATATATATGTATTAACGTCTGCTTTTCGAGTCATTCCATGTCAAATCACCCAGATTTTTCCAAAAATGGTACCCACCATCACCGATTTTGATATTCACTTAATTTGTAGAATTTCTCATGCTGATTCCAAAAATATCAATTATATTCAAATTGGTCAAACTGTTTGTGAGTTATGAGCTTTTAAATAACTCCCAAGTTGGCCGATTTGCCGCCAATCTGAATAGCACATGTGAGACAAAAAGAAAGTCTATAACTCCTTTCAAATTTGAGCTAGAGCTTTCAATTTTTTTTTTTTTTTTAATTTTGTTCAGAAAAAAGTAAACTTTTATTTAAACATTTTTGTGTAGCTAATTACATTAAAACACTACTAGAAAATGACTCATTTTTTAATTAAAAAAAGGTGCAACTTCAGTGGCTGATTTCCCCCAATGAATCCCCTTCAATTTTCATCTAAATGAACACATAGGTAGCTCAAAGTGTAATTTGATGAATGATAAAAAAAATTTAAATGGGCAGCTCACAGGAATTTTACTTAAAGGAGAATTTCAATTTTACTGATCTTCCAAAAATAATGGAAACAAGTGAATGTTTGATATTTCTTTTATTATCACAAATATCGTACATCTTTACATCTAAAGGTTAATAAGTTTAAAGATTTTACATAGAATGTAGCTAAAAAGAATGGGAATGTCACAGGAAAGCCAATAATTAAATCCTGCAAGACATAGAAATATTTTTAAGGCAAATTGAATTATGTTTCAAAATTTCAGAAAATTATAAGTAATAAAAGAAATGATGGAAAAACAAATGTACAAATAATCACATTTAACAGCAAAATCATACTTTTATTTATAAAAAACAAGTTTTAATTCTTAGATAAAAAATATTTTAAGAAAAATTATCGTACTTTATATAATTATACAAATTAACCTTTATCACATACACACTAAAAATGCTATTAAAAAATGTCTAAATCAATAACAAATTAAAGTAAAGATAAATACTATTTGAAAAAAATTAAACTTTTGCAATATTGATAAAAAAATTACAAGATTTTTTTTTTTTTTTTTTTTTTTTTTTTTTTTTTTTTTTTTTTGGGTTTAAAATTTGTTAGTTGCTAAGTACGTAAATCTTACTTTTATATTAAATACAAAATATGGAGAAATTTATAATTCTTAAATAAAAAATACAATAAGTAAAAATTATCATGCTTTAAAATTATACAAAATAATATTTAGCAAATTACATTTTAAAAGTACTGTTGAAAATATTAATAGTAGTAATATAATAAGTTAAAAAAATAACTCTGTTGTATTTATGTTGTATCTCAAAGTGTGTTTTGATGCCTGTATAAAAAAAATTTTAATGGTCAATTTAAAAAGTTTAAAATTTAATTCAAAATAAAACTAGTCAGATGTGGCAATCCCAAAACATTCTTCTTTCTCATACATCTTGCTATTTCATAAAAAAATAAGCATAGCAGTGCCATCGGTTAGTTGATTCACACCAAAGACCAGTACCAAAAATCCAATGCATTCTTCTTGTAAAGGCAAGAAAGTAAATATTTATTTGCTCACTTTTACTTGCGTTCATTTTAAAATGTAAATAAAATTTAAACTAATTATTAAATTATAAATTTAAAATTATTGTCAAAAACTTAATTTTTAATTAATTTCTAAAAATATCCAATTGGAATAATTTATTACCAGAATTTTCCAGAAGATAGGGTTTTAGCCAATAATATTACTTTATCTTGCTAGAAGGTGTTTTTTCAACCAATCATGATGCACTTACCAGATAGATGAACTTACCAGAAAGATTTTTAATGAATTAGACTGAAATTTATTGAAACTTTACAACAACTTAAGTCATAAGAATTTCCAACCAATCAAATAAAGCAGAATTTTACATCTTGTTATGCCAATCTGATAAAAAGGATTAAAGCTTCTTTTTTATCTAATATTTATAAATGATGCTGTCTTGCTGTATTGAGTTAAATGTTTCCTTATGGATAAACAAAAAAATTTAGTATTGGTTTAAATATTAATTATCCAAATTGCGATTTAAATAATGATCAATCTATTTCTGTCTACCCAAAATAAAGAACTTCTTGCATGAAGATGCAATTTATAAGATAGTGAAAACTCAACAATATGCTTTTTAGGTGCGTTCGTAATTATGTAGCACCTATTGTTGTCGCTCAGTCCGTCCGTCTGTCCGCATATAACAAAAACTACCCAACCGAATCGTTTGAAATTTAAAATACATAATTATAACAATTTTGTCGAGTCATTTAAAATTTTATGAAAATCGGATGGACAGATCAATTACAGGGACAATTAAAAGGAAACCTTTACATTACGATCAATGGGTAAAAAAGTTTCAAATGCATTTTAATTGTTTGAAATTTAAAACATTATTACGTAATTTTGTAGAGTCATTTCAAATGTTATGAAAGTCGGATGCATAGATCATTTACAGGGACAATCAAAAGTATTCCATTACATTACGGACAATGGGAAAAAAGTTTCAAGTGCATTTTAATGATGTTACACTCATTCGAACATAATAGAATTGGCATGAATCTATGAAATATATACTAAAATATGTATTCTGTACAATCGGTGATGCAAAGAATTTTTATTATTAAATTACAGGGCACACAAAAGTATTCCACTACATAATGCTATGCGGGGAAACATTGTTTGGGGCGTGTTTTAATTACATTCAACTATTTCTCATTTTATGAATAATATATACGTTGCTGAGGTGTAATAAAAATTACTTCCTGCATATTTACAGAAATACAAAGATTTCGACTACTATACTGTATCCGAAGTACGCTCTACTGTATCAGCACGATCTGAATATTTTTAAAACTTCGTTATCGTACGAACGCACCTCATTTGCTACGTTCACGTGCAATTTCCAACTTGTTTCATAAAGAACACTTTCTTCGTTTGTATGAAATTCGACAAAATAAATGCGATTTATTCAACCTTCATCCTAACAAGACTAAGAAAGTATCTTTACGTACAGTAAGTGTAGATCAAGCTAAGAATTACAGGCATAAGCTACACAATGATGCCATTCCTGGTAAGAAACTGTTCAACCTGTAGAAAAAAAAGCAACAGATCTGCTGGATACATATGCGTAAGAACAGAAAGACTTCCGACAGGCAACTGATTTTTCTGAAGAAATTTTATCAAACATGGATCAGAAAGAAAAAGATCATGTAAAGTTTAATAAAAATTTAATTTCTTGTGGAGTATCACCACTAAGGTTACATGCAATTTCAGCACACAAAAAACTGTCTGCTAAAAAAAGGAAATCAAAGCAAGCAAAAAACTGCCTTGCGAAATAAAGTTGCTTGCACCCTTGATTTGGAAAAGAAAGTTCTTTTGAGTGAAAACAGTAGCTCTGATGATGATAGTGAAATCAAAAGAAAAGCTTATGAATTTGACAGATTAATGGAGATGGTGAAAGAAAAGCTTCCACAAGTTAGTCAAAGAAAAAATACAGTTAACTCTGATTCCTGAATCATGGCCTAGACAGAAAATAATTAAAATCTTTAGTGTAACTAGGCATCAAGTTAGACTTTCAAGAAAACTCCTGCGATAAAAAGGTTTGTTAACTTTTCCAGATATTAGAATTGGAAAGAGATTATCACAAGACACTAAAAACTGTGAAAGAATTTTATGAAGATGACGAATTTTCACGTCTCATGTCTGGTCAGAAAGATAAGGTCAGCATAAAAAAATGTCCATGTTCAAAGACTTCTTTGCAATTTGAAGGAACTATAAGCCCAATTTCAATCAAAATTTCCCACCATGAATAAAATTTGTTTTTCAAAATTTGCTGACCTGCGGCCAAAGCATTGTGTTTTAGCTGGAAGTTCTGGGACACATTCTGTTTGTGTGTGCATAATACATCAGAATGTTCAGTTACTGATAGCAGCAAAATGCATTGTAAAAAGTTATCAAGAATTAATGCCGAAATTGGTTTGCAGTTCTGATAAAAAAGATTGCATGTTACGTATATGCAGCGAATGTCCCAATAAAGACGTTCTTGAAGATTTTTTTTTAAGTTAAAATTCCCAGACTTTGATCCTGGAGATGTAATTGAATATAAACAATGGGTATCTACTGACAGTAGATTTAACATCACATACATCCACAATGGACGATTTCATCCATCTTATTCTGGGAAAGATTGAAAAGCTTATACCCCACACATACGTATCAAAGTCCCAAAGTGTTTATTTGAAAAAAGAAAAGAAGTTACTAGTCACGAGACTCTCATACAAATGGATTTTAGTGAGAACTTTTCTTTTGTATTGCAAGACGAAGCACAAGGCTACCATTGAACACATGGATGCTGTAGTTTACATACAGTTGTATTCTATGTAAAGGAAAATGAAAGCAACTTAAAAAGTGAAAGCCTTTAACATGTTTTCAGATGACATGGACCATGATGTATCAATAGTTTATCAGACTCAAAAATTAACCACGCAGTTTAAATAATAAACATCCCTTAGTTACAAATGTAGAATATTTTACTGATGGCTATTCTGTCCAGTATACAAATTGCAAAACATTTTTTAACCTATGTTATCATGAACATGATTTTAGGGGAATAAAAGCAAAATGGAGCTTTTTTGCTACAAGTCACGGAAAATCTGTTTGCGATGGGGTGGGAGGAGATTAAAAGACTTGTGACAAAAGAAAGTCTGCAAAGGCCGCTGCATAGTCGAATTACAAATGTGACTATGATGTATGAATATTACAAACAAAAAACATTGAAGGTATAACTTTTTTCTCATCACAAAAAGTGACATGTTAAAAATGCGAAGCAACATGTCTCAGCGGATGCAACTTGCTTCAACAATTTCTGGAACACGTTTGAACCTACAGGAAACTTATAGGTGCGAAAAAAAAACAAAAAAAAAAACAAATAAGTATTGATGAAATTTTTTTTGTTTGCTCATTTTTTGAAAGAAGTATTTAAGAGAATATGGATATTCCATCTCTTAACAATTACATAGCATGTACATATGAATCGAATTGGTATATAGCAGCGATTCCCAAACTTTTGAGCTCGCGGAGCCCTTTTTGGGAAGAATATCTAAGGCGGGGCCCCTGAACCCAACGAAACTCTGTGGTATACAAATTAATGTTTTTTCATGCCTATGGAGACGAGAAAAATCTGCCGGATAAAAATCCGAGCCAGTAATTTCCAACATTGGACCAAAGTTCTCAGTTTGGACCTTTCCTGATACAGAAATTCAAAATTCATATTAGAAATTTTAAAAATAAAATTTCTCTTACATAACCCTTTAACAGTTTTATTTAATATTACTTATATTGGATACAATAAAATAAAAATAAGGATTAAAATCCTCTTTTTTTGTATTAAAATACAGCAAAAATTATAGTAAAAAATTTGTGATCTCTGAAAACTTTTAGTAACAACAAAAAATACTCTTTTAATACCGGAGCGATGTTCAAGCAATACTGTTAAGGGGTTTATGACATCCACTTTTAAATAAAAAGTATTCTTTTGGGATTTTCAGTATGAACTCGGATTCAAAAAACAAAATGGTAACCATGTTTGGATTATGCATTGCACTGGGGATTACATAAAACTATTATTATTTATGGCGAAAACCACACACACGCAGAAAAAAAAGTAAGTTGTACTTTTTTCGTTTGCAGAGAGATACTTGTGTATAATTCCAATAGGCTATTCGGAAGAAAAAAAAAAAAAAAAAAAAAAAAAAGGAAAATGCGTAATTTCAGTCACCAATGAGTAATTTTGTAACACGTTTTCATTAGTCCCACCTACCCGCAACAGATTCATGCTATTATGGAATATTTTTTCGGTCAAATACTTCTAAACATGCATCTAAAATAAATCGTCTGTCACTTTCCTTTTTTGAACCATTTTTAGGTGCGTTCGTAATTATGTAAATACGTAGCACCTATTGTTGTCGCTCAGTCCGTCCGTCTGTCTGTCTGTCTGTCCGCATATAACAACGCAAAAACTA
The DNA here is from genome assembly GCA_964019185.1 of Maratus speculifer. Classification (NCBI taxonomy): domain Eukaryota; kingdom Metazoa; phylum Arthropoda; class Arachnida; order Araneae; family Salticidae; genus Maratus; species Maratus speculifer. Next base: position 268,751,538 of record OZ025289.1, on the reverse strand, counting down.
CCCAACCGAATCGTTTGAAATTTAAAATACATAATTATAACATAATTTTGTCGAGTCACTTCAAATTTTATGAAAATCGGATGGATAGATCGATTACAGGGACAATCAAAAGGATTCCGTTACATTACGGTCAATGGGGGAAAAAATTTCAAATACATTTTAATCGTTTGAAATTTAAAACATATAATTATTACGTAATTTTGTCGAGTCATTTCAAATGTTATGAAAGTCGGATGCATAGATCATTTACAGGGACAATCAAAGGTATTCCATTACATTACGGTCAATGGGAAAAAAGTTTCAAATGCATTTTAATGATGTTACACTCATTCAAACATAATAGAATTGAATCGAATTGGCATGAATCTATGAAATATATACTGAAATATGCATTCTGTACAATCTGTTATCCAAAGAATTTTTATTATTAAATTACAGGGGCACACAAATGTATTCCACTACATAATGCTATATGGGGGAACATTGTTTGGGGCGTGTTTTAATTATATTCAACTATTTCACATTTTATGAATAAGATATACTTTGCTGAGGTGTAATACATATTACTCCCTGCATATTTACAGAAATACAAAGATTTCGACTACGATACTGTATCCGAAGTACGCTCTACTATATCAGCATGATCTGAATATTTTTAAAACTTCGTTATCATACGAACGCACCTCATTTGCTACGTTCACGTGCAATTTCCAACTTGTTAAAAAATATGTTATAAGCACGTCATCGTTTTACTGTTTAAGTGGGCGGGGCAAAATCTGTATGCTGTAATGTTAGGTGAAGCATTGTTCACTTTTTTGGATATTCTATTTAAAATATTGGCTATTAATAATAATTTTGAAATGAACTTTCCATCATGATTGTTTTTGCCTCAAAACAGATATGCAATTAAAAACTAGACCTATTAAACGAACTGCAACTAGTAGAAAAACTTTACTGACAAAGTGGGATTAAATTTATATCAGGGCGGGTACTCATTGACAAAAGGTGTAAGTAAGGGGTGGAGCTGAGCAAAATTTTACGTTCTTAGTACTAATGTAACGAACCAGTATATATTTTTAAATTACTACAGTCTTATATCTGATTGAAAAATGTGGCAGAGACCAGTTAAAATAAAATTTTAAATAGTGGTTGTAAAGTGATACAAGATGCTAAAATAATGTGTTTTCAATAATATACATTGCTCATAAAATTCTGTATAATTATATAAAACAGCATAGAAAATGGGAATACTAATAAATAAAAATAAAATAAATAGATTAAAGAAATTTAAGTTATGAAAGAAAAAAAACTATATACACAACGTATATAAATATTAAATTAATCTAATGAGGGATTTATTAAATATACAAGATATTACAAAAAAAGGGGGCGTTTTAATCGACAAATATTGTTGTACAATGAAAAACAGTGTAGGAAATTTAAATATACAAATAACATAACATATTAAAGAATTTAAATTTATATATATAAAAGAAATATATATATCTATGGTGTCATTTTGATTATGCAAAAACAATAAATATATATTTGTAAAGTTATTTTATGCTCAGGTCTGAAGAGGTTAATAAGAAGAAGCAATTTATATCAGCCTTTTCTACCCATTCAGACCAGAAGGTAAGTTTCCTCTTAAATGCTGACACTTTGGAGTTTGCATCAAAAACAGTAACCTTTCTCCTTGGAGCGATAAATTCATTTCGTCTGTTTTACTAAAAATGTCCTCCACACATGCAAATTTACATTAAGAATCTCAGGGGTCGCATCGTCTTTAAAATTTTCGCACTTTTCTACCAGTATTTTAAATCAAAAATCTTTGTGTCCGATTCCTTTAACATTTGCAATAAAATTCTATGATTAATATTATCTTTTTAAAATTGTGGTAGGAAAATGGGAAAATTTTAGGGACGCTGCCACCCTTGCAATCTTTATCATTTAAAAATTTTCTTAATTGAGGGTTGTGATCTGTCAAAAAAAATTGTAACCTCTGTACGCAGCTTCAGCAAACATTCCAACACTTTTCCTCTTGATAGCCATCTTACTTCAGCATGCACCAGCAGGGACTGATACAGGCTCCCCATATTTTCGCAAATTAGTTTGTAAAAAAATTTATTTTAAAGTGGTGTTGATTTTATAAAGTTTTTTATGGCATCATTCAGAACTGTCATGAATTCAAAAGCTATCAAAACCAGAGGTAGCAAAAAAGAATTAAGTATAAATATGAATAGGCGGAGCTCCAAACTGTTCTGCCTTAACAAAAAAAAAAAAAAAAAAGAAAGAAACTGTTCTCCCTTTTGTCAGCAAGAAGAGGTACTAGCACTGGCGGGCCTTTTCTGCTTCGATTCGGTTTGTGAATTCTGTTCAGAATGTTATTTCTTGTAGCTTATTTTAAATCTAACTTTTAAAATACATTAATGCTGAAACATAAAATTAAACGCAGAAACATTATGCATCTAAATGCAGAAACATTATATTAAATACTGAATCATAAAATAAAGCAATTTAAACCAAAAAAAATTATACAGAGAATAGATACATATATAATGCAAATGTTTTGTCTTGAAACTGTTTGCATTAACGTTTTTCAACTCAGTTATGGATATATTAATTTCTCACACACACACACACACAAATTCCTGCATACTTTTGAAAATCTTTCACTTAAAATATGCTAATTTCTTTCATGTTTTCTTTATTTTTCTGGAACGCCGCGGAGCCCCTGGAAAGTTTAGGCGGAGCCCCAAGGGCTCCGCGGAGCACACTTTGGGAACCTCTGGTATATAGGATTAGTTTCAGAAGTCCACAAATAAGGAGATCTAACTGTTAAGTTCATGCATCCCCATAGCCCATCACCTTCGTACTATTGGCCAGAAAATGACAGTTGTATTGTGCCTTTCTACCATATTCTTTGCGTATGAGACATCAATATTACAACTGGTAGAACATATAAAATTAGTGATGCATCCAATGCTTTAATAAGCACTAAATTTGAAAAACAAAGTAAAAAAGAAATAAAATTGAAAGATAAAGGGAACAAATTTTAACTAAAATAATCTTATAATTTTTCATCAATATTGCAGCAGAGCTTTTTTTTTAAATAATTATCTTTATTTTAAATTGTTCTTAATTTAGATATATTTTTAATGAGCATTTTTATTGTGTAAGTGCTAAAGGTTATTTTCTAGAATTATAAAGTAAGTTAATTTTTACTTACAGTATTTTCTACAACTTAAATGCATTTTTTTATAATATGCAAGTGTGATTTTGCTATTAAATGCGACTGTTTGTACATTTTTTCCATCATTTCTTTTTTTGCTTATAATTTTCCGAAATATTGAAACATTTTGCAATTTGCCTTGAAAATATTTCCATGTCTTGCAGGATTTCATTATTAGCTTTCCTGTAACATTCCCTTTCTTTTTAGCCACATTTTATGTACAAAAATAATCTTTATGCAAGATAAAACTTCATTAACCTTTAGATGTAAATATGTATGATATTTCTGATAAAAATATCAAACATTCACTTGTGTTTTCAGTCATTTTTGGAAGATCAGTAAAATTTAAATTCTTCTTTAAGTAAAATTCCTGTGAACCGCCCATTAAAATTTTTTATCAGGCATTAAAATACACTTTTAGCTACCTATGTATGCATTTAGATAAAAATTGAAGGGGATTCATTGGGGGAAATCAGCCACTGAAGTTGCACCTTTTTTTAATTTAAAAAAAATGACAAAAAGTCATTTTCTAGCAGTGTTTTAATGGAATTAGCTACACAAAAATCTGTTTAAATAAAAGTTTACTTTATTCTGAACAAAAAAGAAATTTGAAAGATCTAGCTTAATTTGGAAGGAGTTAGACTTTTTTGTTGTCACTTGTGCTATTCAAAATGGTGGCAATCGGCCATCTTGGGATCTATTTAAAAGCTCATAACTCACAAACCGTTTGACCAATTTCAATATAATTGATATTTTTTGAATCAGCATTAGAAATTCTACAAATTCATTGAATTTTATCAAAATTGGTGATGGTGGCTGCCATGGTCCAAGTGATCTAACATTGAATGACTCTTCCTTTACTCGGCAATATCAGAATAAATGAAAATTTCTTTTTATTGATCTCATTTATCTTTTTTTGCAAGCAAATACAAGATTTGAAATATTGGTGTGTATGTAGTGAAAATTTCGTTATGAAAATTGAAAGAAGGCTCAGATTGCGACAGATCGAGTACTAAAAAAATGTGTTAAGGAAAAAACTAGCACCAAAAATTTGAATTTACCACAAAATTAATCAAAATTTAAAAAAAAAATAGTAAATGAAAGTGTTTAATTGTGAATATTTTAATACCTCATTTTAACCCATACGATAACTGTATATCAAGATATTGTAAATTTTGTTAATATACCAAGCACCATTTCCCACATAAGCAATAACATTAACCATTTTTTCTTTCTACCCTCACATTTTCTTCACTTTCATGTTTTAAAAATGTTAAGGCTTTTTTTATGTAAAAATTTACAATTTTTTGTACAAGTTTTTGTTTTTCCATGCGATAAATATGCGCATGGAATTATCCTTCAAGTAATTATTTTCTTAAATAAAAGTATATATGAAAATGAATTATATTTTATCATTTTACACTATATATATATATATATATATATATATATATATATATATATATATATATATATATATATCAGTAAAAAAATATTAAATTAGCTAAAAAAATCCATGCACAGTCTTGTGCAATACACATTTGCAAATCTAAAAAAAGCAATTAGGCAAAAATATTAATAGTAAGGATTTTAAAATATTTAAATTTTCTTATACTTTTAAAATTTAATTAAACAAGGTAGAACCCGTCAAGTTTTGACGAAAGAAAATGTTTAAGGAACTGTTTCATTGACTTACAATAAACCTACAAAATAAATTATAGTAAAAAATACATTTTATATTGATAAGTTTAACTCTTAAACAAACGATATTTAACGTCAAATTAACAAAATACTATTTCTCTAAAACTCAGTTGTAGAAATTGTTAAAATTGCACTTTAATCGTACATGTAAGCAGTAAAATATAATAAAGATCTTTTATTATGATAAAGTTATCAATTAAGGTTTTTATCCTAGTATTCCAAAATGAAAAAGCAAAATTTATTCAACTTTGACTCAATCATAGAATTTTTTTCCCCCTTGAAATCTAAACCCGGCATCATTTTCAGTATATCACAATTTACAAATGCACATTTTGTACCTGTATTCACCTTTTCAAAAAAATTGGCATTTTAATTTGATCATTTTGAAACTTGAAGTCTCAATGCTATTAGCTGAAACAGATATTAAACTGTTGATATTCTTTTACGTGTAAATCAAATTTTGTAAATGAAATTAAAATTCACCTGGTTTTATAACAGAAGAGATTTAATTTCTTTTTTTCCCTTTTAATCAGAAAATGGCAACACAAAGATACATTAATGAATTTTTTCCTTTTCCTTTAATAGAAATGAAGTACTCCTGTTACCAAAATTAGAAAAACGGTGTTAAAAACTACAAAAAAATTAATATTTCAAAAAGAAATTAAGATACAGTTTTGAAACAAATTTCATTTAAAAGTACATTTTTTTCCCAACACGATGGTGTAAAAATTGAAAGTGTGCGATATTTATAAGTTTAAAAATATGTAGTAGCAAAAATTGCAATATCAAAATTTCATTTAAAATTTTAAAGTGTTGTCATTCGCAAAATGATGTATGCGTTACGCACAGATACGTTTGGCCTTTATAATATAGATATGCATTTTTTTTTTATTATTTACCAATATTTCTTTGGAAAATTTACTTTTAGTTGAACCCTGAAAAAAGCCATTATCTCACCATTTAATTGACATTTTTTTTAAGAAAAAAAATTAAACTATCATCTTAAAAAAAAATATCAAAGAGTTCAAAGCTGTAGAATTTCCAATACTGTTTAAAATATATAACAAATATAAAAATAAGTAAAAAAAGAAAAAAGCAACCTGGAATCGAACCAGCCATCTCCCAGTTAGGAAGCTCGCATGCTTCCCCTGCGCCACGAAGTTATAATCATTAGCCATACTAATGAGTATTTAAAACACTGAACTTTGACCCCCAATTTCTCAAAAATTAAGGCCCACATGAAGAAACTCATCAGAATAACTGGTGGTATGACACCTGCAACATAGCTTGAAATCATCAAAATCTGTGCGCCCCATGCTTTTATGGTCTTCTTGCAAGTTATGCACTATAACCAAAAGTGACCGGCCATTTGCAATCTTAGACATTTTGTTAACCCGTTAGCGCGGCGCGCGCATCTGAGGACGGAGCGGGGAAATTCGATTTCATCTTCAGGGCCGAAGGATTTTGCGCAGCTAAGCCTAACTCGTGTAATGTGTTCTTTAAAAAATTGTAAAAAATTCATTTTTCCATGTAAGATTTTATTTACATGCATGGAGTAGGTTGTTACTATGTATATTCATACAAAAAATGAGTTATTTTCAACGATATTTTTATATAAAAATGACTTTTTAAATATACGTAATAAACATTTTAACAAATTATTTAGCCCTCAAAATAGTACAGTATGATCGCAGATCACTTATGTAAGTTTAATATAGCAACAAACGAAATATTTTCCTAATTTAAAAAATATTTTTGTTAAAACAGCAATAGTTTTGCTTCTAAATAATTTTTAAGACATTTCTTAAACAAAATAAGCGTTTTAATGAAGCTGTTTTATTAACAAATAAGACTAATTAAATAAAATGTGTGAAAACTTCTACATGTTAGTGTTTATTGCCTATTATAGAAGCATACATAAAAAACAAATTTGAAATGTTTCTTTAAAAGCAGTTCTGAAATTTCAAAAATTATGTATAAAAATATAATAAATCATAAAATATTTATCAAATAAAAAGTATTGCATAGTAATAAATGAAAAGTTAATAAAACTATACTTTAAAATAAAATATGCATTTCGCTGAATTTATTCATTATAGCTAGATATAGATATATATAGTAATATATTATAAAATGAAATATTAAATAAAATTATGTATAATATGAATCATCACTTTAAAATATCAAATTACTTATGTTATGCTATAAGTGATATATTAAACAAAAGTTGTTTTTAGCCATTTTATGTTAATATATCACTTATAGCATAACATAAGTAATTTGATAGATAAGGATTGTTTAATAATAATGAGTTAACTTGAATAATAAATTAAAATACATTCATCAAAGAATTTATTGATGTTAAAATATCTTTAGTTATATCTTATGTATTAAATATTTAAAACTATAAATAAAGTTATGAAATTAAAAGTAATTAATAGTGAATGAAATTAAATAGTAATTTTAAATATACTGATAAAAATGCCATTAATGTTGAAAGTATTTTTGAAATTGAAAAAAATATATATAACTGAACATCAAATAATGCATGGAATATATTCAATTATAACAGCTAAAACGGATTTTTGATTCAAAATATGCATGCTAATGTATGCGCATAGCCTTTAAAATAGTCAGAATTTAATAAAAGATATCGAGTAAATATTTATTATTAATTTAAAACTAATTAATTTAAACAAGCGTGAAAAGTAAAATCAAAAAGAGGAACGCAGAAAAATATTCTTAATTTAGTGGCGCTGAGAATATATTATCAGCGTATCAGCTCTCACAATCAGTATGTAACACTTTTCTTTCTTTCTTCTTATTTTTTTAACTGCGAAGCATTTCTGAAATAAAAAGATAAATCTTTCCTTCTAAAAGAAAGAAAACACGAAATGTTGATGACGTCGATTTTTGCAACTAAATAGTATTTCTGATCGATATAAAAGCGCGAAAAATTAAGCCATGAATTAGATGTTCGTGTTGTCATTCGCAAACGTGCATATGCTTACTAATATGCTTACTTACGTAATCCTATTCTTTAACCGCAAAATTTTCCCTCTCAAGTTCAGTAGATTTTTTTCTAATAAAGAAAAATAAAGTTTTACTAGACGCGTAAAATGATTTATGAAACACAAAGACGTGATGAAAAAATAATCTTTTTCCCATTGTAGTATTTCCATAAAAAATTAAATTCGCGTGGATTAAAAATAAATGTTTTCATTAGCTTTCCTACTTTGAAGTCTTCTTCCTTAATATACATTCAAATAGAATTAGGATAAATTTTTTATATGCTAAACTGTGAAAAACAAAACGTTCCGTTTGATCGGCATGAATGGTAGTCTCGCGGGATGTGAGTACAAACAACGCCGGCATGAATGGTAGTCTCGCGGGATCCGAGTACAATCGGTGCCGACATATGCAGGGTGTTTCGCTACCAGACCGACAAACACTGAGGGGTGATAGACATAGAGACAAACATTATTAAATAGGAAACCATGGGGCGCAAAACGTCTTCTGTAGGAGCTAGGGGCCATTGAAGTTTGAGGTCCAAAACTTCAAACGATGATAAAACACGGAGAAAAGGGTCGATTTGTTTGCAGTTTTCACTAAAATCATTCTTTATATCACGAATTTTAGAATTTTTTTTAAAGGTTACATTCAAAAATTGTCAATAGAGGGCGCTTTAGACTTTAGAGTAACGAACAACTACTTTTTATCGTTATTTTGTGCATGGAGTTCAAGTTATACTAAAATTTAGTCTTTAACTTAAATTTTTAACCCAAATCGGAAACATTGGGATCGGATAACTAGTGAAAATTGAACTGTGAACAGAGGGGAGAATTTTAAATGCTCATAAACATTAGGCAAACTAATCGATTTTGTTGCGGTTTGCGTGTAAGTCATTCCCTTGGTAATGATTTTATTCAAAATGACGTACAACTTTGATGTCCTCATTTTTTGATAGAGGGTGCTTCCGACACATCTCCGACATTTCAATGGCTTTACTCCTAGGTGTTTTACTACCAGAACAACATACTGCCAGGATGTGTTAGGGATGAAAGACTACTCGGAATCACATAGGAATGTAACTTTGAAAATGCATTTTTTGGGAGTTACGGTTAAAGAAAACAGAGAAAAAAGCAACAGAAACAGCAGAGAAAGAGCAACCATTAATGTGAAAAACAACAGTAAATTGAAAGATTTTGCTAGAAAAGGTGTTCAAAATTACGACCAGAAATACTCCGGCAAGTTTGACAGTGACGGTAGATGGCGCTAAACGGCGCGTGAACAGTGATCATTTTGAAGCTATCATTCGCGAACCGGTTCCAAAGGTAGCAGAAGGAAGGAAGTATTTGAACGATGAACAACACGATGGAACTCATCGACATTTTACCAATGACGTTTGCTGACACTTCAAAGTAACATATGGATAGCGGTGGATAGGTCGTGGTGGCGTGGTTCATTGAACTGCCAGATCTCCAGACCGATCATGTATGGACTTCTGCTGGGGTCAAGTAAAAAGTTGGGTGTATGAGAGTACCGTACCGTCAGTTGAAGACCTCGCAGCTGATATTTCTGTAGCTGCCAGAAAGCTTTGATATGCCAGGAATCTTTCAAAATGTGAGGAATTCCATGCGACGCCGCTATCAAGCATGCCGGACTACTTCTGGTCGTAATTTCGAACCCCTTTTCTAGTAAAACATTTAAACAAACTGTTTTCTTTCACATTAACGTGTTGCTCTTTTTCTGCTGTTTCTGTTGCTTTTTTTCTCTGCTTCCTTTAACCGTAACTCCAAAAAAATGCATTTCCAAAGTTACATTCCTATTTGATTCCGAGTAGTCTTTGCATCCCTAACACACCCTGGAAGTATGTTGTTCTGGTAGTAAAACACCTATCAAATTATCTTTCGATAGAATTTGATAGGAGTAATGCCATTGAAATGTCGGAGATGTGTTGGAAGCGCCCTCTATCAAAAAATGAGGATACCAAAGCTGTACGTCATTTTGAATAAAATAATTACCAAGGGAATGACTTACACGCAAACCGCAACAAAATAGAGTAGTTTTTCCAATGTTTATGAGTGTTTAAAATTCTCCCCTTCTGTTCACAGTTCAATTTTCACTAGTTATCTGATCCCAATGTTTCCGATTTTGGGCTTAAAATTTAAGTTAAAGACTAAACTTTAGTATAACTTGAACTCCATGCACAAAATAACGGTAAAAAGTAGTTGTTCGTTACTCTAAAATCTAAAGCGCCCTCTATCGACAATTTTTGAACGTAACCTTTAAATTTTTTTTCTAAAAAAATCGTGATATAAAGAATGATTTTAGAGAAAACTGCAAACAAATCGACCCTTTTCTCCGTTTTTTATCATCGTTTGAAGTTTTTGACCTCAAACTTTAATGGCCCCTAGCTCCTACAGAAGACGTTTGCGCCCCATGGTTTCCTATTTAATAATGTTTGTCTATGTCTACTATCACCCCTCAGAGTTTGTCAGTCTGGTTGCGAAACATTTTGTATAGTTGTCGCTCGTCCCCAAGGGGTTAAATATCTAGAAAAATATGAGGAATTATCTTCAAACGCCACGTGTGTAAACAAAAATTGTACCGGTAATACATTATACTGTGAAGATATTTTGTCGAAACCCAATATGGGACCGTCAAGAAAGTGAAAAAGAAAGAAGATCTTTTTGATACCCTGTCAAAACAAATATAGCAAAAGAATTTAAACTGTAGATTATGATTAAGTGGCTTATTGTAATAAACAGTGTTCATTTTTATGAGGACAGAATATATACTCGTAGAAAAATTAAGGTTTTTATAAAAAATGATCCCTAATTTTTCAATTTTTCTACCTATAATTTGCAGAGTTAATATAAAAAAGTGTTCTTTTCATGAAATGTGACAAATATTGTACACAAAACCTTGTAAACAGTTTTAAATAAAAACTATAAGAAAAATGAGCAGGTTTACTAATTTTTTTCATAGCGCATGCGTGGACGCAACATTTCATTTGCATATTGTGTTAAATCTATAGAGCAACTTTTGCGGAGTACTCAAAAACAGCTTGAAAATTATTGATAAAATAAGCTCAAAATCCATTTTCATCAAAATGAAGGAAAAAAAGTGGGGCTGTATGCTAATATAGTAGTGCGTGCAATATTATGAATTTTATATTGACACTAATCACTGAATATATCGATACAGCCCCTTATCTTTTTACTTCATTTTCGAAATGACGGATTTTGAGATTATTCTATAGATAATTTTCAAGGTATGTTTTTGAGGCTTTTACAAAAGTTTCTCTATACATTTAGCTAACACATTACGCAAATTATATTTTGATTGAATTCACGCGCAGTGAAACATTTAGAAAACCTGCTCAATTTTCATACAATTTATTTTTTAATTCCGATTACAGGGCATTGTATACAATGTTTTGTTTGTCATAATGTTTGAAAAAACATTAAAAACTCTGTAAATTAAACAAAAATTTGGCAAAATTTGGAACTTCTTTTAAGGGGTATTAATTTCTGTACTAGTATAGATGTTATCCACATAAAAATAAACACAGTTTATTACAATAAGCCATGTAATCATAATCTAGTTTGAACATTTTTGCTACATCAGTTGCGACAGGAATATCCAAAAAATTAGTTCTTTTGCGATTTGTTGACGGTCGCTATCAAATTTCGGGGGAAAAAATCTTCGCGGAAATGTATGACCTATACTATTATGTTTACACTTTTAGAGTTTCAGGATAATTCTTCATGTATTTTTCGAGATATTTCACTAAACGTCGAAAATTGCAAGTACATGAGTATAACTAAGTTCATGAGCAATAAAAAAAGGGAGATCGAGAAAATTAAGAATGGATAAAATAAAAGATAATACCAAATCAGTCTGAATTTCTCTAGAAAATATTTAGTTCTCACAACAGTGACGTATAACACTCAAATATGCAGATCAATGTATGTTAGCACAGCATCTGAACAAGGTAGACCATTGAGAAATCAAACTCATTTATTTGAATTTAAAATTAAGTACTTTAAGAAAAATTTGGCCTAGAATCATAATTTATAGCAAAGTAATCAATAAAATGCAATACAAATGTTGGTTCAAAAATTTATTTTGGTTTTTTGTAAAAATGTGTACAAATACCTGGAAAACAGAACTCTTCATCCGATCCATCAGTGCAATCTTTATAACCATCGCAGTGCCATTTTGGTGGAATACAATGCTGATTGCGGCAAAGAAATCCAGTGCATTTCTGGGTTACATCTGAAAGGTATTTCTTTGTTATTTACCCCTATTTAAGACAACGCAAAATGGACGAAGAAACTATACTCACCACATCGCACTTCATCAGAACCATCAGCACAATCTTTTTCGCCATCGCAACGCCACCTATTAGGGATGCAATGTTTATCAGATGTGCACTCGAACTGACTGCTCAAGCATTCATTTTGGTTTTGGAGATTTTCTAAAAATATAATTAATAAAAATATTGCAACATTTGAGATTTAGTTAGAAATTTAACACAGAACTATATCAAATTGTACTGGCTAAATTGCCCCTTCATCCGTTTCAACGCACCGCGGAGTATTTTTCCAATTTTGCCGGCCCTAAGTCAATTTTTTGAAACGCAATGAGGAAACAAAATAAAGCTAACTGGGAGTAAATAGGTGGAAATTCGTCGTACATTTGTAGGTTTTTCCCGTTGCCTGAGCAAATGAGTACAGGGAAGGTAAAACTTGCTTGCAGCAATATGCTTATTTGTTCTTCAAGGTTAGATTTTGTGACTATTTCAGCGATATTTTTTTTCCCAAACTTTTGCTTATACATACCGTTATATATTATTAGGACTTGTATATACGTTTATATTTATAATTTATTTTCTTAATTGAAAAAAAATACGGTAAAAAGACGAAATGTACCGTTTACTTTTGAAAAATTAAATTTAAAATATTCTATAAAACATTTGTTATACGGGTGATTCTACGATGAGAGGTTTCAAGTACATAGAGAATGCGGCCAAAAAGAAAAGTTTGAGTTTTATCAAAAACCTTTAAATTATGATTTTTGTCCCGTTTATTTACCTTTTTATATAAGAGCAAGTCAATTTATACATATTTTATAACTTTTTCTGGCCAGTTACCTTATTGACAGGGGAAATACGGCAGGAGAGAGACATTTTCATGATACATTCAAATTTTTTAAATGACTGAATCAGTTTAAGTTAATTGTATGTTTCACTTTAATTATTACTGTACTGTTTAATTAGGGCAGTAAATGCAATTGAATTAAATTAATATTATAAGTTTTATAACTTACCAGGGGAGATACACGATCACCTTGCGAAACCACTACACCGCACGGTCGCGTCGCAGAACTAAATATGGCGACGCTTAAATGGCTTGCGTGTTTAGTATTGCTAACTTCAAGCCAATAGATGTCCTTAAGCACTACTTCCAATATAGCCATCCTTGAATTTATATTTGTTTCAGCAGAACGAAATTTGACAGGGTAGATACACAAAAAAGGCGGAATGAAAGTTAATTTTAAAAATTATTTGAAATTAACAAAATTATTTTATTTTTTATTTTATAATACGTAAGTATAATTACTTAAATTACAATTAAACATACTTTAGTTAAGCATCTGATGGAAAAAATATATGTATTGTTTGAAAGTTAAATTGAAACCAGCAAAGGGACATGCCAGGGTAGACACTTTTTAGACTTTGTAAGAAATTTCTGAAAAATGTGTTTTAATTAGGCCTTCAATCGTGATGTTATTTAATAAAGTATATTAAGATGATGCGATTCATTGCAAAAAATAACAACATATAGAATAAAATATCTGTTTTAAACGGAAAGTCGTACAAATTACCTCTTATCGTAGAATCACCCATACAGGAAAGAGAGTCCGGATGATTTAATAAAAAAAAAGTCAACTGTCTCATGAGACTTTTCTGCAATAAACTTTATGACACAATAAACACCTGAAGAAATTAATATGCATAGTTAAACTAAAATATATAGTAAATTCCACTAATATCCATAGTCAAACTAAACTAAAAACAAGTTAAATCGCGAGGGAAAAAAACAGCAGCTTGTATGACTGCAAACATCATTTAACCCTTAATTAAACTTCACTAGAACAAGAAAAAAAGGAAGTTAATTACCTTATATTATTTAAGCAGCTATTATATTTTTTACAATGTTAACTTAGAAGAATATATAAAGCTTTCTAAAACGTAATAAACGTTAATGATCAACGTAAAATTAATAAACGTTATCTAATTATGGGGCAAAAATTCTTAAACGTGCGTCTCTTTGCCCCGACACAGGCGCGTACTTTTATCACATTCCGTAGAAATTCGATTAACCGGCTACCAACAAGTTTAAACAAATGCGATCGATTTAAACTACACAGCATTTAGAAGCTAAAGAGTTTCCGTTCTCCATCTATTTTTTTTTTTTTTTGGGGGGGGGGGGGATTTGTAAAAATTTGAGGTACTGACTGCTAAATAAAGTGAAATTTAAATACCGAGTGGTTATAAAATAAGTATCCCTATTTGGAGCTGTCTGTAGCTAGAAGTAATAACCCGAATGAAGCCAAAATTTGTACACATACTATTTGAGAAGGGGGAAGAAGACTGGAACAATAAAAAAATAATTGCAATAATTGCCGACAGATGGCGCTTTTGTGTCACCTGGTAACAATTGTTGATGACAACTAATTTTATACGGATATAATTGGATTACCTGTCGTAGGACTTTCCGAACAGTAGCATGTGGAATATCCAAATTTCGGGCAACTCCACGTGCACTAGGACCGGATTCCGGGATCCCTGATGGCTCCACAATCGCAGTAGCAATTTCTTTTTGAGTACGGAGAGGTAATGGTTTCCCCCTTCTTCCACATTTTACAGTAAACGTTCCAGTTTCCTCGGATTTTTTTACCATTCTTCTCACTGCACACGGTGTCAAAGGACCTTTTCCTTTACGCATCCCTTTCACACGCCTAAATTCACGTAAAGCAGTTGCACTGTTTGAACTGTTAACGTAGAATAGTTTTAAAATTAAAGGCGATCTGGTAAACTGAGAGCCATGTGGTACAACATTAATGGCAGAAATGACAACATTTTGATTTTTCTAATAATTACAACGGCGTTTGCACCGACAGGACCCGTAGCGCCATCTGTTGCCGATTATTGTAACTATCTTTTTATTGTTCCATTCTTCTTCCCCCTTCTTGAATAGTATGTGTACCGATTTTGATTTCATTCGGGATATTCCTTCAAGCTACAGATAGCTCCAAATAGGGATACTTATTTTCTAACCACCCTGTATTAGACCATAATTCAAAAATTTAAACTTGCTTCATTATTTTGACACGGAGTGCTACTTTTTTCCATAAGGTTTGAACACACAAATACTACACTTGAAACAAAACTGCCATCCAGCGGTTATGATTGTAGAAATCGCTTCATGTTAAATCAGCCAGTGCATATCTTTACTTCCACCTACTCTACGCACTAAAACAGATTGCTTGGTTGTTTGAATGAAACATTTTGTCTAGATTTAAATGCAAATAAATATTTTTAAGCAACAATTGGCATTTTTTCGCATATTTGTTATTTATGCTGTAGGATAAAAGCACCTGTGTTAAACAGGTTAACATTATTACCACTGGTGTTAAAACCTTTTAAGAGATTTCTATTGTTCTTCATTTGTTATTACTTTCTTCTATCTTTACAAGAAAAAGTATTGGATTCATGAAAATTTCCGACTTCCGGTTTTCGACGGATTTATACGTTTTAGAAGGTCCTGAACACGTTTTGACTATTTTTAGAAAATGTCTGTCTGTGAGTCTGTCTACCTGTATGTGACAAAAAATTTGTGGGCACTCTATCTCAATACTAATGCTCGAAATTTCAAAAATCAATTGCCTCAAGCAATTTCAGAGTTTCTCGTAGGTTAAAAAAAAAAAAAAAAAAAAAAAAAAAAAAAAAAAAAAAGCAGGCCACTGTGGATTAGAAAGGGCACTTTTTATTTTCTTTAGAACATTTTTTTTATTAAGTTTTTATTTTAAGATTTATTCTTGCGATTTTTAAAGCCTCGAGATAATACTGACTAAATTTTTACTATGCAAACAAATTTTTCGATGACTTTTTTTTTTTTGTTCTGAGAGGCATCAAATAGGCTAACTTTTTGGATGTGGGGCAAGACGGGTGCTAATTTGTTGAATGAGGGGCAAGAGGATACTATTTTGTACTAAAGGGCAGGTGGTATGCAGCACCTTCCAAAAACTACCGTAGAGGAGCTGCAATTTGTGTTTCTGAACAAAAATGAATTAAAAAGTGTCGAAGTAAGCTCCTTTGGATTTGAATTCAGTCTTAATGTGGTATTATGTAAGTGCTCATACAATACAACACAATTTAGTTCATGTTTTAAAAGCTCACTAGCTGCACCCGTCGAAACTCGACGGAAAAAAATATATATTAGGTATGATATATATCAATCTTATATAGACAGTAAAATACTGAGCGGAATAAACAATTGCCACCTCTTAAAATAGGGATAACATAGCAAGATACGCAAATTTCAGAAAATAACAAAAAATAAGGAAAACAACTCAAATTATTATGTTGGACTTAACTTCAGCTACAAATCTTTTTTTAATGCGGTTTCTAAAAAGAACTTGTAATATTATTTAAATGCCAAATTATTTAGGAAGTTAATATTATATCCCGGAAGACGAATTCAAAAATATCTGTATATAGTTTATTTTTTCTCCGTTTAAACATCACATGATAACTGTACAATAATTATAATATCAATGAAACATTTTAATTATAATAGAAACAGGGACTTAATAAACTGCCTAACCAACCCACTACATATTTACAGCACTTGCAATAAATTTAATTTATTTATTGGTTTGTATCCTCCATGAACTTGCAAAAAATAATTTTATTGTTATGGCAACGAAAAAAAAAACAATATCTCTGTTATTAAAAAGAATAAAATTTTTGTATTTGTTGCTGAAATGCAGAATTTTTTTTAACAATAACTTAATACAATGAAATGATTTTTTTTTTTTTTTTGATATTATGTAAGATAGAAATATAGTAATACCGGCATATCACAAGTTTTTTTTTTTTTTTTAAATAAGACATCATTTACATCTTCAGAAATACTCATCTTTTCTTAAATAAAAGCGTGATTTATGCAGTTATTTAAGAATTCTTTAGTTTAATAAAATATTCATTATAATTAAATAGAAATGGCGCAGTTTATAGAAATATTTTCATTTGTGCACACCACGGACCTTTAAATTAATAGAAGTTCACTTTATTTTAGATGCAGGGATTAAAGTCTGAATATGACATCATCACTGGCACAGCTATAACAATGCATATTATATTCATGGAATAAATTTATCTGGTTTCTGTATGATGACATTTTCTCCATCGACAAAATTTCACTTTAGATATTATATTTTATTGAAGTTTATCTTCTGTTATTTTACTTACTTAATAATATTACTCAGTAAATAATCTGTGTATTGCAGGGGATAACTATGTGCAATCATTTTATTATGATTAAATTTTAGGAAAACCTTTTTTTTGTTTGTTTGTTTGTTTGTTTGAAATGCGATTATACATTCACCGATGAGATCAGCTCCTGATTGGTGGAAAATAATGAAACAAAATAAATTTTGAGAAAAGCGAGAAAAGCTTAACCTGTTGCCACTGTTTTGAAGAAATGTCATGAAAAAGCTTTTAAAATTGAAAATAAAATATAAAAATTGAAATAAATTAAAAATTAGCCAGAATGGGCACATCTACACATAAACAGCTTTCGTTTAAAAAAATAATTATCAAAATCGGGCCAGTAGAAAACTCAGGGCTGATGACCAAAAAAACAGCCAGGTGTTTTAAATATATAGATTCACATCTTCAAAATAAATCTGTTTCTATTGCTCTGTTTACTTATTTATTTTCAGTTTATAATTAGTTTTATGTTTGACTTTATTTTCAATTTATATTTAAATGTTCATATAATTAAAATATTTAAAATTAAACAACTGAACAAGTTTTTTTTTTCTTCTTCAAAAATTAGTTTCTAATTGTTAATTTTAATGATTTAATAGTTATTTTACTTTAAAATGTGTAATTTTTTTAGATTAAAAAAAATGTTATAAAAATAAATTTTTGATTTGTTTTTTTTAAAAATCAGAAATTTTTGATAATTTAATTGTATGTTATAAATTTCAAAGCTTCGTAAAAATATTCGGCATTTACATTAAAATAAAGGTTTTTCTTTCTTAGACATGTGGAAAAAAATATTTTCCTTTAAGATTATAAAAAAATTGTATTTTTGTATAAAATAATCAGAATTTAATATTTTATGGATTTCTTTTTAAAATAGAGCAAAAAATGACCCAAATTGGTTTGCAAGATATTTGGATGCTGCAATGTTCCAAATCAGAAAAGAAGAAAATAGGACAAAAAGTGACCTAAATTGGGTTGTAAGATTTTTGTACATAGCAGTGACCCAAACAGGGGTGTAAGGTTTTTGGGTGTAGCAGTGACCCAAATTGGGTTGTAAGGTTTTTGGGTATAGCAGAGACCCAAATTGAGTTGTAATGTTTTTGGGTATAGCAGAGACCCAAATTGGGTTTTAAGGTTTTTGGGTGTAGCATAGACCCAAATTGGGTTGTAAGATTTTTGGGTATAGCAATGTTCCAAATTGGGAATGTATCCGTTACCCAAAATGGGTAAAAAACGTGTCCATTTTGGGTTTATTGCAATGCATAAATTGGAACTGTGTTGCCCAAGATGAGTTAAAATTTTACCCATTTTGGGTAAACAGCGAATTCCAATTTAGGTTTTGCTATAGGTCCTAAGTGGACATTTTTTTTACTCATTTTGGGTCACAATCAAACATTCTCAATTTGGAACATTGCTGCACCCAAAAATCTTACAACCCAATTTGGGTAATTTTTTGTTCTATTTTAGAATTTTTTTTACAGTGTAATGCACAGAATTTCACCAAACTTCATATTCCGCAATACCTTGAGATACATTGCCACTGATAAGGTTTTGGTGTGAACTGCCCAATAGGTGGCGCTGCTATGCTACATTTTGCACGATTTTTGAGATAGCTATATCTCAAGAACTAATGCAGAGAACTTCAAATTTCAGATTCTGTTACACTAGAATATATAACATAATTAGACGCTGATTATATTTTGGTATAAACCTCACAACAGGTGGCGCTGCTATGCTACGTTTTTCACGATAGCTGTATCTCAAGAACTAATTCACAAAATTTAACCAAACTTCAGATATTGTTTAATTGACGTGATTTAAAAAGAAAAAAGTTTTGTGATGGCCACAACATACTAGTTTTTAGATTGAAATAATTTCAAATAATTTTAACCTGTAACTGATATTGCTGGTCTCACAGACCGGCACTCTTTTCTATTTAATTTGCTATTTGGGGTTTAATTATAGATGCTGCTGAAATTTTAGTTTAGCTGCTGATTAGTTTAGGGCGGTAGTATTACTGATAGATATTTTTCTATGGATTAACATTAATTATAGTCCTGTACATAAAGTTAAGTACAGAAACAGTATCCTACAAGTGAACTGGGCTTTTTAGCTCACTGGCTATCATAGCCTGAGAGCTTATGTGCCCGGCCGTTCTGTATGTACGTTCGTAACGCGATAACTCATGATAAAAATATCCCATTCACTTGAAATTTTGTATATAGGTATATCCTGATAAGGCGCTTCCCTGATTAGTTTTTAGAGTTTATTCGATATGTATAAGAAGGGGAACGGGGGGCTCATGCCCCCTTCCCTTGATATACATGGGTTTTTCATGCAGAAATAATAGTTTTTGTTCAAAATTTACACATAGGATCTTTCTGATGAAGCACTTCCGCGATTGGTATTAGGTGTTCATTGGATAAATATAAACAGGGGAAATGGGGGGGGGGGATCTAATGCCCCTCCCCTTAATTTATATAAATAGGTTTTTCATGCAGAATTGTCAGATTTCGTTCAAATCTCCGAACAGTTTTGGAAGTTTAATGGTTAAGTATATAAAAGAGGGGGATAACTCCTCTTAAATTATATAAATGGGTTTTTATTAAGAATTATCCGATTTGCTCTGAATTTTGGATATGGATTTTTTTATGATAAAGTATGTCCTGATCAGTTTAGAGGGTTCAATGATTAAGCATAAAAAGGGGAAAGGGAGGAGCTGTTCCCCCCTCCTTAATTTTTCTGCGAACGGAATTAACCCTTGAAAACATAAAGGTGTAATGTAGAATTAGTATGCGTAGCCTGTCTCCAACTCCAATTTTTGTTTAATTTATTTTTGCTGCAAGAATTGGTCCTATGAAAAACTTTAAAATAGCAAATAAAGCCTTTGTGCAAAAATGTTTAATGATAGAAAACCAACGATTATAAATGCACAAATAAAGTAACAAAAGGTAGCAAACAGCCGTTTCGAATCTATTAGTAGATTCGAAAAGGCTGTTTGCTACCTTTTCTTACTTTATTTGTGCATTTATAATCGCTGGTTTTCTATCTTTAAGTATGAAAAACTTGTTAATATAAAAGTTGTCGATATTATTGAGAAGATGTAAAATAAACGTAATTATATTTAATTGCTTAAGAATTTAGGAAGTTATGGATTTTTTTCTTTTTCCTCCCCCCTTTTTCTTTTCATTTTTATTTTCTTTTCATCGGTAAAAGTTGGTCCTATCAAAAACTTGTAAATACAAGAGTTTTAGATAATGTTAAGTACATTTATAAAAAATTTAGTTGGATTTGATATCTTGAGAATTGACGAAGCTATAAATTTTTTTTCTCCCAAAAACCCCGATTTTTTTCGCCCCTTGAGCCCATTTTTAACTTTACCAAAAATCTGTCATGCACAAACTTTTAGCCCATTTTTGAGAAGTAATATAAACTTTAAACTGATTCGATATCTATTTTAATTAAGAAGTTATCGCGTTTTTTCGGTTTTCACAAAAACCCTCCCTATTTCCACCCCCTTGGTCCGATTTTGCCCATTAACGAACTTGACCGAGATATTATGCCCCTTGATTTTATGTAAAAGTTTGAAGATCTGAGCATAATTATGGAAGTTGTGTCCAGAAGAAAGTGATATACACCGATAGATAGATTTTTTTTTTTTTTTTTTTTTTTTTTTACTGATGGTAGTTTTGAGGTCTAGGAGTCATGATGGGCGTAGATCTGCAAAAATTTTTCAGAAATTCCAACATGGAAGAGAATGTAATAGGTAGTATTTCATACGAAATCTACATAAAAACCATTTTCTGCCATCATCGCTGGTATAATACTTCTAATATAATATACTACTCGTATCTTTTGCATGGTCCTGTAAAAGTTAGTCACTTCGTATTATACACAAATTAATTTATACTAAGCCACGCCGATTTATATAAATCTTAAAATAGTTCAACAGATGATAAGTACGACAAACTATTTCCCCCTATACCATTATGCAATGAAATTATTTTGTGTGGTCGTGTAAATGAATAGCAAGTATTCTTCACACCACATATTCTACAGAATGCACCCTTTCGGGAACTTCGTAAGTGCATATCAGTTTTACTATATCTGAAAGAGCAACATTGTAAAAATTCATTTGGAATGATTTTACCCTCCCCCCCCCCCCATTAGCCTTAATGTAATGGAAAACTTTACTGTCCCAGTAAAAGTACACCCATTAACATGCTACAAACTTCACTTTAAATAAGGGTTCGTGTTAGGTTAAATGTAAATAAATTACGAGAATTTCAGAGTAATCCTAATATATTTATGAGAGTTAGAGCACAACCAGTCGGACAAATCGAATTCATAAACTTTTTAATTTTCTTAGAAATTTAAAATAGAAGCTCAAATATGTTCTAGACCTTGGTGCAATGGGTTCAAAATTTTGATCTTTTGAAAAAGGACATAAACTATCGAACTTCTTTTATTATTTCAACTAAAGAAAATTCGATTGCTTTGCTTATGAAAAAATAAGTCTTTCAAAGATTTCAAAAATTCAATTTTCTAATTTAATAAAAAAGTGGCAAGTTTTCATCCGTTCTTTAAATCTTTCTTGTTCAGACCGTTTCGATAAAACGGCGTTAAACTTTTTGCAAAAAAATACCATTTGCTCACACATTACGACGAAGATAAACTTTTGTTCAAAATTTTAAATTTCTTTGAAGGGAATAAATGATGTTCAGAAATTTAAAAAATCATTTAAGCTAAAAACTAATTCCTTAAAAAAAGAAAATAATAATGCATTATTTTTTCCTTGGCATTTTGAACATTTTACAACAACTCAAGCTGCACTAGTACCATTTCGTAACTGCATTTAAATATTCACGACTTTTTAGTATGTACTCATGTAATGCGCGACAGCTTTAGACGCATTAAAATTTGATTTTTTTGGGGGGGAGGGAGGGGGAAGAATTATGATTAGAACTTAGAATCGATTTAAAAATAAACTGAATTTTGCGAGGCAACGTTCGGAATAAATGTTTTACTTTAATCTAAAATCTTGAAAATTTTAGTCCACAAACATTTATAATAATATTATCCAAAATTTGTTAAACATAAAAAAGTTAAATAATCTTGACAGGAAGTACTGCCTCTGCGATCAAACTATTTTAATGAGATCTGAAATACAATATTTTCAAATTCTCTTCTGATCGAAATTCAACGATTTTTCAAATTTTAACGTTTAAAATGCACATCTTTACGTCGTCATTTTAATCAATTGTATTCATACATATAGTTAGAAAGCACACATTTTCAGTTATGATTGTCAGTTATTTTTTTATGCTTTTAAATTATGAGCGATTGATGCAATACCTAAATGTTTTACCTGGGTCTATCTTTAATAAATACAGCTTTAATCATTGAAATTTTAAAATTTCCATAAGGAGAATTTTCAGCCTAATGATAGAGTTAAATTTGCAGATATTTTAAGTGAAGTCTAAATTATAAAAATGTATAAAAATATGTACAGCAAAACTCGTGTGCTTAAAATCGCATGAAGTTGCGACTAAAATTGCATGTCTAATTTTCTATACTTTCAAAAGACAAATTTTAAAACAAATATTGCCGTAGAATTTATGCACATTCACTCTAAAAATGCAAGTAATTTTTACTTTAACTTGAACGCATGTTAAATTGTGATCAAGGACAGCGTCAAAATATTTTGAATTGGATATTTAGGCTTTAGGCCAAAATCATTAAGGTATGAGCGATTTAATTCACAGTTGCTCAAAAAAGTATTGGGACATGATAAAATTGCACTAAACTTTATTTCTTATATGACTGATATATGCGAAGAAAAAAAGAGAATATTGTATATCATACTTTGATGAATGCAAATCATAACAAAAACAAAAATGTATATTTTACTACAATTATGGTTAATATTAAAAATAAAAGTCAAAAAAAGCTCTCAAAAAAGTATTGGGATACTATCCAGTAAATCAAGAAGATATTATGAAAGATATAGTTAATATCGTGTTGGGCCACCATTATGCTTTATGACTTCTCGTAGTCTATTTGGTATAGATTTTACTAATTTAGCGCAAAAGGATGGGTCAGTTTTGGCCCATTCTTCCACAAGATACTTTCTTAAATCTTGCTTGTTAGAAATAGGGTGCTCATAGATTTTTTGCTGAATGTAATCCCAAATATGCTCAATGGGATTAAAGTCTGGACTCTGGGCAGGTGTCTGAATCATACCACAACAATGATAAAGAACCCACAACTTGCAAATGTAAGCATTATGTTTCGGGTCATTATCCTGGTACAATTTAAAATGTTGTGCAATTCCCAAGTTAATTGCACTTTGTATTAAATTCCGTTTTACAATGTGAAGCTAGACATATTTGTCCATTGTACTATCATTGAATTCCAAGATTCCAACACCAAAAATCGCCATACAACCCCAACCATTTGGCTGCCACCTCCGTATTTTACAGTAGGTCGTAAATTTTTGGTCTGAAATTCTGTATTTGGTCTGCGCCAAATTCTTTGCTTGCCATCAGATCCGAAAATGTTATTTGCTTTCGTCCACAAACAGAACATTTTTCCAAAATTCCGCTGGCTGCTTTATATGGGTGATTTGTAATTTAATTGTAAGGTAATTTGTATGGCAATTCGTTTAAAACAGATTTTTCATTCTATATGTTGCTATTTTTTGCAATGAATCGCATCATCTTAATATACTTTATTAAATAACATCACGATTCAAGGCCTAATTAAAACACATTTTTCTGAAATTTCTTACAAAGTCTAAAAAAGTCTCTCCCCTGGCATGTCCCTTTGCCGGTTTCAATTTAACTTTCAAACAATACATATATTTTTTCCATCAGATGCTTAACTAAAGTATGTTTAATTGGAATTTAAGTAATTATACTTACGTATTATAAAATAAAAAATAAAATTTTGTTACTTTTTAATAATTTTTAAAATTAACTTTTGTCCCGCTTTTTTTGCGTATCTACCATGTCAAATTTCGTTCCGCTGAAACTAATATAAATTCAAGGATGGCTATATCGGAAGTAGCGTTAAAGGACATCTATCGGCTTGAAGTTAGCAATACTAAACGCGCAAGCCATTTAAGCGTCGCCATTTTTAGTTGTTGCGACGCGACCGTGCGGTGTAGTGGTTTCTCACGGTGATCGTGTATCTTCCCTGGTAAGTCATAAAACTTATAATATTCATTTAATTCAATTGCATTTACTGCTCTAATTAAACAATAAGGTAATAATTAAAGTGAAATCCACAATTAACCCAAAAACTAATTCAGTCAGTTAAAAATTTTTGAATTTACATGAAAATGTCTCTCCCCTACCGTATTTCCCCTGGCACGATAGCTGCCAGGGGAGCGAGTCACTGACCAGAAAAAATTATAAAATATGTATAAAGTCACTTGCCCTTATATGAAACAATAAATAAACGGGAAAAAATCATAATTTAAAGGTTTTTGATCAAACTTTTCTTTTTGGCCGAATCCTCTGTGTTTTTGAAACCTCTTATCGTAGAATCACCCATATAGGTTTTAGCAAATGCCAGTCTAGCACGTCTGTTTGCTTCGTTGATGTAGGGTTTTTTCCTAGGTACTCTGGCACGAAACTTCTGTTTTCTTAAGATATTCCTGATAGTTTCAACATTTGCAGATTTTCTTTATCTTTTTTTAGTTTCCAGAGTCAATTTAACGGCGCTAGTTCTGGGGTTAATGTGAACTTATTTCACAATCCATCTCTCTTCGCGTTGATTAAATATCCTTGGACGCCCTGATCTTTGTTTGTTTTCAACAGTATGTTTTTTTTTTTTTAATCTTGATATTATATTAAACTCACAAGACTTATTCAGTTTTAAAATTTCTCCTATACGACGAACCGATTTCCCATTTTCCAGTAATTTATAACAAGATTTCGCACATCCACAGAAATATCTTTGCTTCGCCCCATTCTTACATGAAAGATACAAATGTACTGAAATTTAACGTTTAACATATACTTAAAATGTACTAAAAAAATACTGGTGGCAAATTAATTTTATTGATGCGATAAATATGTTTTAACTCTTTTTTCGAAAATGTCCCAAAACTCTTTTGAGATCTATTTGAGATTGTATAATATTTATAAAGCTACAAAAAGCTGAAATTGTAAAATATTCAAGACTTTTTTTATACATAATGCTTGCCAAACGCTAAATCATTTCATTTTTAATGTTTTTTTGGTGTTAATGTTATTAATATTTTTATAAATAGCTTAACATTTGATATTTTCCAAGTGTCCCAATACTTTGAGTGACTGTATGTTTATATGAAAATAAATATGGTTTACTTTGTATTTTAAAAAAGTAAACAGTAGCAAAAGAACTGCTTGCACATTTACATTAAATAAGATTCCCTATAGTTTCCCTACAGTTCCTGCTTTACATATTTATAGTTTAACGTTTATTGTATACAAGTAAACTTACCACAGTTTTCTTCATCTTTTGAATTTCCACAGTCATTGTCTCCATCACAACGCCATACTTCTGAAATGCATTTGCCATTACCACAATCAAACCAGTTTGCACTGCACTGTGTGCCTACGGAAAATACAATGAAATGTGAATTTCTTCACATTTTACAAGGTAAGTTAGTATATCCATATTCTAAATTTAAATTTTTAAAAAAGGTCTGCGATCAAAATAAATATAAGCTCACAATTTAAACTAGTCGTTGGAGGGGTCCCCGTAATACTTACCCATCATTGCTATGCATGATTTATGAAATAATATGTGTAAACTATTTATACAATGCATTGCAATTCCAAAACAAAATTTAAAAGTATGTTTATTTTTTTAATATACATAGAAATGCTCTATTAATGAATTGCTGATTTCGACAAATTATATAAAACGCCAAACTACTCAAGTAATACCGAATTGCGTAAAAGAAACATCCTTATAACTCCAAAATTAATAATCATTAACAGTTTACTGCGTCGGATTAAGAGTCTCATTTCCAATTAAAATATATCTTTGAATTGAAATTTGAATGAAATATAGAGTCAGAAAAAATCGAAGAATGTGGAAAACAGGATTACCAATATCTCGGCAACTAATAATCCGATAGACTTTGTTCTTTATGCAAAACTTGTGTTACTTTATTGCGTTTAAAATCCACTCCTTAAAATAAAAAATTTCGAAATTTTTTGTATACCTTTCATCATCAGAATAAAATTTTCGAGAGTCCGAACAAAATAGTTCCGGATAATAGAGATTACCGATATTACGTAGGCCTCGTTCTATCCTTACATACTAAGTACATGCAAAATTTCAAGTCTCTATTTCAATTTTTTCAGGAAATAGAGCGTTTACAGACAGACACACTGACGGACGGAAGATAATTTTTTTTTTTTTTTTTTTTATTACAAACGATTAACATCCTATACTACGTATGATGGGTAAGTAAAAATTAAGGTTTGGGTGTTTAAGATGTCAAAAAATAAATTGCCATCAGATACAGTTTCATCTTTAATATGTATGCAAAGCTACGAATTCAGTATAAGTAGTAAAAAGTAGTAAAAAGGTTATTTTGGTAAACGTTTCAATTTAAAAATAAATTCATTAAAATATTAACAAGAAAAGAAACTTAGCATATTCATCTGAACTGATAAACTGCTTACTAAGCTTTTGGAAGGGTACGTTACTATGAAAAGTACAACATTTTATTTGAATTAGGATTTAGTGCTATTTTGCTGGATTTATGAATTTAATGTATTAAATTGTGAACAGAAAAATGAATTTATGAAGTCTACACTGAAAATTGAGTATTCGAAAGAATTTTCTAAAGTTTTTTGCAGCCCTGTGTAATTAGTACACTTCAAAATTCACTTTTGAAAACATTTCTTATTTTATCTATCTATACACCTTGTTTTACATGGCCTTGTACGATGTCGAAATTACAGTTTTCACAGTTAATGAGAAAAGTGCAGTTTTTGTAAACTAAAACAGAGTTGTGTCCAACTTAAGTGCATTAGATTAGTTATGAGATGGAATTAGCGTTACACTTATTTTATAATCTTCATAAGCAAATTGCTCGACGAAAAAAAGCATATGTTTTAATTTCTGCTGGTGGATAAGATTTCCACTCTAAACCAACCAGTTCTTTCAAGGAAGGATACACTGAATGAGCACTCGCGGAAAAGTTATTTCAATATAGTTAATGGGCCTGCTGCAAAAATGAAACTTCCCTGTCAGGATCTGATAGCACCTGTGCTAAAGAATGTAATGTCTACTCTTTCTCTATTTGAATATCTAGTATTGTATGGTTGTGTACAGAATTTTCAAGGTGACATTCCCTCTTCGTAGAAAGGGGAATTGCCAGCTAATCCTTTGCAGGTGGTGTGTTAGAGAAAGGAGATGGCTCAGAGGCATGTCCATCTGTCAGTGAAGTATGCGGATGATGAGCAGATTAGCAGCATGTCACTAAGCAAGAAAAGAATGGAGTATGTGTCCAATGAGGAAGCTCCAAAGGGGTTTATGTTGGGGAAAGCAGTGATTTGGAGAGGGCAAGTTTGTCTGAGAGAATTCATTCCGTACCTAGGTGTCGTACCTAGAGGTTGCTCTGTGTGGAAGAGCGTCAAGTGTGCGTTTTCTGGTGCGCAAAGGACACAGACGTCCTGGTGTTTAATGCTCTGGGCTAAGAAGTGCAGGCTCAGTATATTTGTGTCGGGAGACTCAAGGTTGAGTTCCAAAAAAGTGAATTTAACGTGTATTGAATGTGAGGTGAAAAGTGTAATTGGAATAGTACACAACCAATCTTTACGGTATCTAATTTAATGTTGAACCGGATCACCTATATCCGAGTTGTAGTTGTATATATTTGTAAATAGCGTATTTTGTGTGTACATATATTCTTAATAAATTGATAATTCAGTTACTAGCGTAAGTCTTCATTTACACCAATCTCACAGTGGGTGACCGATATCACCTAATAATATCGGTGGTGGCAGCTATATCTACCACGGACATTCTTCAAAGTTGTGTGGACTGAGGGGAACGTCCGACATTCCCGATAGCCAAATCCAGTTGTAACCTATCGAAACATTTAAGAGCGATATTATCTATAATAAAGAGACAAGTATATGTGTCAGCGCTATTCTGAATAGACCGCTGCATGTAGAGTTACAAAATTTGGAGGAAAAGTACCTCTATACATGTAGTTTTGCACTTCGAAACCCGATTTTTGATTAGAATTTTTTAATTTAATTTTTTAGGCGATTTTTAGCGCTCTTTTGATGTTTCGAGGCGATTTTTCCATATTAGTGAAAGGAATACGGTTTCATTCTTTTCACTCAATATAGTAATTTTTTTTTCTCTTTTCAATAAAGATTCGGAATTCGTGCGGTGATTTTTGAATTTTTAGCGAATTTTTTTCATGCGATTTTTAGTGTTTTCCGCATTTTGCGGCTATTTTTTGACAATGATAAAAACAAAATTGATTCAAACTTTCAGCCTAACGAACTAAATTTTTTCTGCTATGATTTTTCAAATTCAGTGATTTTTAATGCGATTTTCGATGTGATTTTTAGCGACTTTTTTGTGCGTTTAGCATTGATTTTTTGTCAAAATTATAGTTTTTTGTATGCATTTGTATGCTTATCTATTCTTGAATTGCATGTAAAAAAGCAAAAAACATAAAATTAATGAGCAATAAAGTTATTAATTAGGATATTCACAGTAATCTATAATAATAAAGAGACAAGTATGTTTGTATGTCAGCGCTGTTCTGAAGAGACCGGTGCATGTAGAGTTACAAAATTTGGAGGGAAGGTACATCTATACATGTAGTTTGCACCTCGAAGCCCGATTGATTTTTATTAGAATTTAATTTATTTTTTAGACGATTTTTACGCGCTCTTTTTATGTTTCGAGGCGATTTTTCCATATTAGTGAAATGAATGCGGTTTCATTCTTCTAACTTAGTAATTTTTTTTCCTCTATTCAATAAAGTTTATTCGGAATTCGTGCGGTTATTTTTTAATTTTTAAAGAATTTTTTTAATGCGATTTTTAGTATTTTTTCGCATTTTGAGGCTATTTTTTTTGACAATGATAAAAACAAAATTTATTCAAAGCCTAATTAACTAAATTTTGTCTGGTATGATTTTTCAATTTCAATGATTCTTTTCATTGCGATTTTCAGTACGATTATCGATGTGGTTTTTAAAAGATTTTTTGTGCGTTTAGCAGCGGTTTTTTGTCAATATTACAGATTTTTGTACGCATCATGGTCTTATCTATTTTTAAATTGCATGTTAAAAAAAAAGGCAAAAATTAGCAGTAAAGGAATTATTTTGAATATCCACAGTAACCTACACTAATAAAATAACTAAACGCACTGTCTGAGTGCATGTATGTTTTGGTGCGATAGCTAGCAAAATCTATGGCACTTACGAGTCTCAAAACTTTCTTGAAAGTACCCCAAAGTTTCTCCTGATGCATCTGACATTGAGATTTTCAAAATTCTAATTATTACTTGAGTAGTTCCTCTGCCGTTTCCCATTGCAGTCTGTTTGAAAATTTTATCGCTAAATATTATTTGTTCATTTTTCTTTTTTAATTTTCACACAGTCAGTAGCCGTGTATTTCAGACAACGCAATTTCACATATTTTGAGTTAGAGATAAAATCACAAATTTCATGTTCCTTTAACATTATTATCTCGGAACCGTGCAACGCCGGGCGGGTCAGCTAGTACTTAATATTGTTAAAATGCATTTATCCCCATGAAAAACGTCAGATGCCGATGATACACTTTTTAAAAATAGTCTTCAAATTAAAGTTTATAAATTTACATTTTTATATTAAAAATACTTAAAATTCAATGTTTTTAAAAAAACATCACTCGACACTGACGCTTATTTTCCAACTGGGAAATCTTACATCAATTCTATCTTTAGTGACCTAAGGAGTAAACGGACCTTTAATCACATCAATAGCTCCTTAATCTAAATAGTATAGCTTAAAAACAAGTTTAGTATAAAATTGCCGAAATTTTCTAAGTTTAATTTCAAAATCATTAGATATACTTGAATAAATTTTAAAGAATTTTTTGTTTAAAGAGGTCTGAACACATTTCAATATTTTTATACAGTGAAAATTTTGAATTTTTTTATGATGATTATCCATATCATTTGTAAACAAAATCACATTATAAAACTTTTTTAGCATTTCGAAAATTTAAAGTTTATTAAAAAAGTGGGGTAATTTAAAATCTTTATAACTCAAAATATTTCTAGACTTTCAGTTTGTTTTTATTTAAATAACAAATGTATAAGCTTTAATTTTGATTCAGCATTTTAAAAAATATTGATTTAAATAAAATAAAAAAATATGTAAAGTAAGAATTTAAAAAAAAAAATATTTAAATTTAAAAAATCATTTTTAAAAGTTTTTTTTTTTATTTGCTTAATCAAAATTAAAGTAAAACAATTGAAAAAGACTTTCAGATTTAAACCATTTAACTGTTCTTTACTTATAACAAGTTTAATTAGGAGAAATGGTGCGAAAATCCACCAAAATCATTTTCGTAAACAGACGTTTCCACAACAACCATTTCTTGAAAGATAGATTTTAAAAACAAACCAACAAGAAAAATTAAATACTTCCTGTTCAAATTAATATAGAAACATAGTTTGAACGTCATTTTAAGCAGAGAAAAAAAGATATTTTTAATGCAATAAATTTTAGAAAATTTGAAGACTGTGTCCCGGACTCCCTTAACATGACAATATGGTAAGAGTATTTAATTTTTATTAATTCCAAACTGTAAAAATCTCATGCATGTAAAAATCTCATGAATAACGCTTACATTAACCAAGGCAATTACATTTGCTAAATTTTATTAGGGATTTTGGCTCTACATTGTCACCTATGTACAATTAATGCGGATGAATGTCCACTTTTACTCTGTGACCATTCGAGCAATTTTTATATAATTCTAATTATTTTGTATAAAAATATAAGATAAAAATTTAGCTAATCAGGTAATACCATTGTGGTCTACCCATAAAATATATCAAATTTGTTACAAAATTAATTTTACTTGTCTATATAATAAATCAAAACTAGATGCACCCGTCGAAACTCGACTGAAAAGAATATATATTAGGTATGATATATATCAATCTTATATAGACAGTAAAGTACTGAGCGAAATAAACAATTGCTACCTCTTAAAATAGGGATAAGATAGCTTTTCATGATGAAGATGTACAAACTTCAGAAAATAACAAAAAATAAGGAAAACAACTCAAATTACTATGTTGGACTTAAACTTCAGCTACAATTCTTTTTTTAATGCGGTTTCTAAACCATAAATATTATTTAAATGCCAAATTATTTAGGAAGTTAATATTATACCCCAAAAGACGAATTCAAAAATATCTGCTTAGTTTATTTTTTCTTCGTTTAAATATCGCTTGATAACTGTACAATAATTATAATATCAATGAAACATTTTAATTATAATAGAAACAGGGACTTACTAAACTGCTTAACCAACTCACTACACATTTACAGCACTTGCAATAAATTTAATTTATTTATTGGTTTGTATCCTCCATGAACTTGTAAAAATTAATTTTATTGTTATAACAACAACAAAAAAAAAAAAAAAAAAAAAAAAAAAAAAAAAAAAAAAAAGATATATTTTTGTTATTAAAAAGAATAAAATTTTTGTATTTGTTGCTGAAATGCAGAATTTTTATTATTTTAAACAATAACTTAATACAATGAAATGATTTTAATTATTTTTTGATATTATGTAAGATAGAAATATAGTAATATCGGCATATCACAGGTTTTATTCTTTTTTTTTTTTTTTTTTTTTTTTTTTTTTTTTCTAATATGACATTATTTACACCTTCAGAAATACTCATCTTTTCTTAAATAAAAGCGTGATTTATGCAGTTATTTAAAAATTCTTTAGTTTTTCATAAAATATTCATTGTAATTAAATAGAAATGGCGCAGTTTATAGAAATATTTTCATTTGAGCACACCATGAACATTCATATTAATAAAATTTTAACTTTAATAAGATGCAGAAATTAAAGTCAGTGAATATGACATCATCACTGACACAGCTATAACAATGTATATTATATTCGTGGAACAAATTTATCTGGTTTCTGTATGACGACATTTTCTCCATCGACAAAATTTTGCTTTAGATAGTATATTTTATTAAAGTTTATCTGTTATTTTACTTACATAATACTTAATAATATTACTCAGTAAATAATTTGTGTATTGCAGGGAATAACTATGAGCAATCATTTTATTATGATTAAATTTAACAAAAACCTTTATTTATTTTATTTTTTATTTATCTTTTTTTTTTTTTTTTTTTTTTTTTTTTTTTGAAATGCGATTATACATTTAACGATGAGATGAATCTCCTGATTGGTGGAAAATAATGAAACAAAATAAATTTTGAGAAAAGCTTAACCTGTTGCCACTGTTTTGAAGAAATGTCATGAAAAAGCTTTTAAAATTAAAAATAAAATATAAAAATTGAAATTAATTAAAAATTAGCCAGAATGGGCACATCTACACATAAACAGCTTTCATTTAAAAAAATGATTATCAAAATCGGGACAGTAGAAAGCTCAGGGCTGATGTCCAAAAAACAGCCAGGTGTTTTAAATATATAGATTGCGTTACTCTCGTGATCAGTGTCACAAGACAAAACTTTTATTTAGTATATAGATAAGTAAAATTCTTTGTTACAATTTCTATATATATTCTTCTAGTAAATACAATGGTATTTAACTGGTTATACGTAACAATTTTTATCTTAATTATATTTTTAAAATATTTAGGGTTATTTATAAAAATATAATCGAATTTTCAGAAAATGTTTGAATAAACGTTCTTATGACCAGTAAATAAAAGCTCCATTATTTCAATATCAGAGTATTTAATTTAAGTCAAACATTTCTTAAGGATAATGTATGTTTTACAAAATATTAATTCAAAAGATCAAAATAATTCATACTATCTACAGTTTGACAAAAGAGCTAAAATTGTAAAAGAAAATTTAAATAGACTAGTATTAATACCTTTTTTTAAATGTATTGTACTACATGAAAAATTAACATCTTAACACTGAATTCCTAACTAAAATGCTAGGTCAATTTTGGCATTTGGTTTTTTGATAAATTACACAATAGGATTTAAAACTCGAAATCATTGTGAAATAATTTAGAAAGTGTGCGTGTTTATTCAAAAATACGTAACTGCAATTTTTAATAGAACATCTTTTAACAAATTACAAGTACTCTATTCAAAAGCCTGTTCTATATATTTAAACTCAGTATGCGATATCAGATTATGCACAAGAAATCCTATCCGCCAATTCCCGTTTCATTATTGTACGCTAGATATTAGTTGAAAACAGATGTTTACAAATATATACGATTAACGAAAATTCGAAATATTTCAAGTGTGATGTTATATTGAAAAACTCAGTGCAAATTCAATCTGAAAACAATACCTGAATCGTATTTTAGTAACAAACTGAACCAAAACGACATTTGCAGCAGAATGGTTATTTCAGTTTTGAGGCAAATATATAGAATTCCCCCCCCCCCCCTTAGGTATTTTGACTGACGTTACATTCCTTTATTGTATAGAAAATTCATGGTAATCCAGCTAGCCATTTAAAAGAAGAACGAAAAAGCTTAGGAGTTGGGTACCCCTTGAATAAAATAAAAAGAAAATAAGTATAATCCAATAATTGCAATCGATAATTAACGTAATCAAAATATTTTAAAAAAGACATTAGAAAGATATTTTATCAATTAAAATTGTAAAAAGTAAACACAATTTTTAAATTAATAAAATTAAAGTAGGAATTATTCTATCATTCATTGCACGCATTATTTTTCAGATATGAATTCTAAAAACAACCAAAAAATTTTAATGAATACAGATAGGTGTTTTCGAAATGACCTACAAGAAACAAACAAAAAAGCTATATCCCGAGAGTTTTATAAAAAATAAAGGTGGTATTGATACAAAAATTAATCGAGAATTCTATACTTACAAGAGAAAAAAAGGGTAATTTCATGCCTAAATATGTTTAATACATTCAGTGGACATTTCATAAAATTCGAGGTAACTATTTTTTAGAAATCGCGCACACAATGAACAAAATTGCAGTTTTGAGAAAATTGGCATTAAAGATTATATAAAATGGGAGTTCAAACTGATATAAACCTAAAATACTTCTAAAGCAAACTTCCCCACGGTTTAATGAATATTTTTAAATCATTTAATTGTTAGCTGTTAAAATAGATATTTTTTTTTTTCACACTTCAAGAAAAATACCATTCACTTTAAACTAACAATTTTGAAAAAAATAATTTTAAAATTAATACGTAGAATGGTGTTTGCAATAACCAATCGCTAATTTTCTGTTTACAATAACTTAATCATTTCATTCAAATAATATATATCCAATATTATTTGAATGAAATCCAATGAGAAATTTTGAATTCATCTTTATTTAAAAAGATTATAAATCAGTTTTAATAAGCTTAAAGAAAAAAATAACTTATGATAGTTTAAGTTTTTCTCTAAATACGCTAATGAATTATAACTACCGTAATTTCCGGCGTATAATCCGCGGATCAAACAATTGTTTTTCGACTCAGAAATTTCATTTAGTAATTGGTGGCAAATATTTACCGCGATCTAAAATGTTAGATTTTATTTTCAGAATTTTCTGGGTTGAAAAAGAATTGTTTGATCCGCGGATTATACGCCGGAAATTACGGTATATTCTACAACGACATACAAACATATCACTTTTCTTCAGAAATATTTCATTCCTTTTTATTTTTCTCAAAAATAAAAATATTTAAATACTTTATTATTCTTACCCGATGACGAATCAATTTTTGCTAGAAAAAGTAGAGTAACCAATTTAACAACCAAAATCAACATGGTGACAAAACTTATTCAAAACAACAGGTGAAGAACATTACGAAATTTATATTTTCTAATTAATTAAGGGACTGGTTACAATCATTTAGTTCAGAATACAGAAAGTAAATACAAATAATTTTCAAATTCAGCGCCTACACTGTGAAATATTTGACCCTTTTGCTGCATCATCACTCCACCGCTTTTATAGAAAACGATTACTTCAGCCTATTATGGAGCATTCTCATGGGTCAAAAGAGAGATATTCTACAAAAGCGGGGGAGTGACGATGCAACAAAAGGGTCACATTTTTTACAGTGTCGAAAATATAGTGTGGAAATTGTACTATCCCTGTAATACTTTAAAAAGCACTGTAAAAAATATGACTATTTTGCTGCATCGTCACTCCACCGCTTTTATAGAAAACGACTACTTCAGGCTATCATGGAGCATTCTCATTGGCCAAAAGAGTGATATTCTATAAAAGCGGGGGAGATGATGCAGCAAAATAGTCATATTTTTTACAGTGAGTGTTAAAAAAACTGTATCCCATAAATCTTCAACGATGCTGGATGACAAAATGCGGTTACGAATGCCATCTGGTAGCTCTTTTCAATGGGCGTGTTCAGCGCAACTTACCAAAGTAGCCAATGTTACCTACCGATTGTAGGGCAGTACGAAAGCGAATTGTGGCACCAATAAAAACTATCCTGTTGAATTGTTGTTGACGTCACACTTCGCCTTTATTTTCATTTCGTACTTGTCTAAAATCGATAAGTGACCGGTAAGTTGTGTTGAACACGAAAAATGTAAACACATTAATGTAAAAAATTACAGAATTGTAAATATTGGAAAATATAAATATAAGATATTTTGGATTGTTATAAGTTAATTTAGTTGAGAAATGTCGTGAAGTAGGTTAAAAAATCTCTTTTAAAAGGAGCATATGACGTTGGTAAATTGCTTAGTTTAAATAATGAAACTGAATAATTTTTGTTTGCAAACGTATGGAATAAGAAAAATATTTCACGTTCATTTGATTTTAAAACAGGCGCGGATTCACGGGGGAGAGGGGCGATCGTCCAGCCAAAACTTCCGAAGTTTCCGAGATAAAAGGGAAAATGAGTTTTTTTAAATAAGTTATTTTTTTCTGTATGATTTTTTTTTTTTTTTTTTTTTTTTTTTTTTTTTTTTTTTTTTTTGAGTTCAATGCACTTTATCCAACGATTTTCGAAGGACATTTTGCCATCACGAAAGTGTGATTCTTCAAGTCCTCAAAAATAGTCGTCGACAGCTAATTTTACTTCTACACTGTAAAAAATTTTACCCTTTTGCTGCATCGTCACTCCCTCGCTTTTATAGAATATCTCTCTTTTGACCCATGAGAATGCTCCATAATAGGCTGAAGTAATCGTTTTCTATAAAAGCGGTGGAGTGACAATGCAGCAAAAGGGTCAATTTTTTTTTTACAGTGTACACTGTTAAAAAAGGCGTGAAAAACTACTTTTGTTTTTAAAGGCTATCTATTTGTTGGTCAATGAGAACGATCTAAAAACGCTCATGCACTGTAAAAAATTTGAACCTTTTGCTGCATCGTCACTCCCCCAATTTCATAGAATATCTCTCTTTTGACACCGTATCTCTGAGAACATAAAAAAGGGAGGCACGTAGTTTTTAATTAGCACTTAATTTTGAAGGACAAGATTGAAAAATGGGGAATAAATAATAAATTCCTATCATGTAGGGTTCTATGACCGAACCCAGCGACGGGCAACTCAAATGGTCCACAAAACAGCGCAGACGAAAGTTCCATGAGAAAGTCCTGACAATGACTCCTAGCTGAATGGAACCACAGGAGAAGTACACACGCCGGCGATAAAAAGGGGTTTATGTTTAAATAGATCTTCTGGGATCTTGTGATAACTGGCGTGAGCAGGAAAGATGTGGCGTGTTCAAAAGACATTATTTTTGAGCGCGCGCGCTCAGAAGATTCTGCTTGGAGTAGGTGTTATCGAAGAAGAGAATTTTGAAGTTATTCAATTATTGCATTATTTTTGTGGTTCAGAATAGGTAAATACAAATACTATATCACTTTATCCTTTCAAAACATGATTCTCGTAACGGAAATACATACCTGTGGCTACTTAGATAAATATTAAAATATTCCAGGAAGTATCACGTGACCTATTTCATGTAATTAAGCCCGATCAGCATTTAAAATAAGACATCCAACCCTGCTCAAAGCTGACGCGCGCCACGCAAAAAAACTGCTGGGCGATTTGATCACGTGATTGTGCATTTTGTGCTTATCTGTTATTGGTTGCAGTTTGTTAGTAGGCAAAGTTGGTAGGTTGACTGATACAATTTAAATTTTTTAATAATTTTCTTTTTATTTATTTAAAAATCATTTATCAGTTGCTTCATACTTTTCGAATGCTTTTAAAAAACCAAGGTTGAGATACCCACACAGGGGGGAGCCACCCACCTCCCTCCAAACATTCGCAAATGCTTTTACACTTCTCAAATTTAAAACTTTTATGTCAAATTTAATTAAAATTTTAATAAAAACTGCAATACATTTCCTATTTTTGGTAGAATTTGTAAAAGTTACAACTGTAATTGGGAATATTATTATTATTATTTTTTACAAATAAGAATTGTATTACATTTTCTAAATGCGTTAACTTAGCAAAATTATAAAACGAGTTGGCAAATATGAAAATTTGACTTGGCAATTTAAAGTCTTCTTCCCCACCAATAAAAAGTCTTAGCGATGGCCCTGTATACACATATTACAAGATTGATTTGTAATTAGAGTTGCAAAAAGTCGGTTTATTCCCGGATTTATTTCCAATAGACCAGGTTTATTCCCAAAAAACCCGGTTTATTTCTAAAAAACCTGGTTTATTCCCAGGTTTAAACCGGTTTTTTTCTAATCTTTGCAACGCTATTTGTAATTATAATACTGGATGGATTTCAATGTAATTTGCACTGTTAGTTAGATAATTTTTCAGAAAAAATTTTAGCATGTATATATTTCTTATTTAATGATTGTATATTTTAATACCGTGAGGATAACAGGCCAAAATATATCATAAAATTTAAGAAACAAACGACATCCGAAATTATGTTAGTATAAGCAAAACACTTATTTATACTTTCAATAGAAAAATTATAAACATTCTAATCATACTTTATTCATTACAAAACTAGACGGCAAACACCAAATATTTCACTTCTTTAAAAAATATGTATGCAGATATTTTTAGTTAAAAAATGTATATCGTTTACATTTTGCTTTTATAATATTTTCCATTTTGATTTAAACACGGTAAAATATCGACGCATGCATTATAATTGCATCCTAATCTCAATAAAAACTTACTTCTAAATAAAAAAATAAAAAAAAAGAAAGAAAAAAAAAGAACATTAAGAGATTATTTTATGCGTATACGGATATTTTCGCAGAATACTTTTTTTATCCATTTGCTTAATATATATATAAATCCCTTTGGAACGATATTTAGAATATTAGAAGGGTTCAAATATAAAACTCTCTCCGCGAAAATCTCATTTTCTCGTATTTAAATAAGTATTTTATTATTATAATAGAAATACATGGGCTTCTGTATTATTAATATAAAATTTATCTTTAATAAAAATGTCTTATTTATTAATAAAAAACAACCAATAATTAAAAAAAAAATTAACTGACTTTTGGTTCGCGAAGGTCTCGAACCCGTACCGTCTAGTTGCAAGCTCAGCTCTCTGACCATTCGGCCAACGGGCTTTAATTCATTTGTAACAGATTATCTTTATAATTGACACCACAAGTAATTACATCCGTGATCTGTTCTCCACCTGTTACTGAGCGCACAGTTGCAGTACCGGTAGCACAGTAGCGACTAGTGAACAGATATCCCGTCCGCGATAGGAACCCACTCCATGTCCGTGGCTCCTGAGCTCGTGCGCTCAGCGCGCATAAAAGCTGAACACCCCCAAAGTCTCTCAGCGGCCCTAGATTACAGTCGGCAGTAAAATTATTCGAGCACCTTAAACCCTTTGGTTTTTTTCCCAAAACCGAAAACATACTTCCTGCAACTATTATTCTTGGATAGTACGGCAAGTGAATCATTGCCCGTAAATAAATGATGAATGCTAAGCTCTAGCAAATCTCTTCTAGTGCATTTCAGTGACCAATTTTAATATGTTTGAAATAGTGTAACATCATTAAAATACACAACAAACGAATTTTTCCCCCATATTAGACAATAAAATTATGGATTTCTTTTATGTACCTCTGACGAACTATAACTTACTCTAATCTCTGTAAAATGTTTGATCTTTGTCATTCTTATCAGTTTCATTATATTTGAAATTGGTCATTGAAATACATTGCAAACAGTTTTTCCCTATTGACCATAAATGTCAATTCTTTTGAATGTTCTTGTAAATAAACTATAAAACTACAAACTTCATTTTCAATGCCGAATACAAAGTAGTAAATTGCATTAACATACGTCAAATGCATCCGAATATATTTACACTAGTTAGAGCACGGATAGAAAAAACACAATTCATAAAGCTTTTTCAACTATGTTGAAAAGTGTTAGCATAAAAATATACAATTATTATATCGTATTCTAAATGTTCAAAGCAACATTTTTTTTCATTAGCTGGACAGTTATTTTTTTGCTTCTAATTATTAATCTGTATGGTTCAGATGTGGTTGATGATGTGGTTGAAGAATCCGAATATATTTACACTAGTTAGAGCATGGATAGAAAAACACAATTCATAAAGCTTTTTCAACTATGTTGGAAAGTGTTTAAAACAGCAGAAAAATATACAATTATTATATCGTATTCTAAATGTTCAAAGCAAGCGTCAAGCAACATTTTTTCATTAGCTGGACAGTTACTTTTTGCTTCTAATTATTAATCTGGATGGTTCAGATGTGGTTGATGATGTGGTTGAAGATGGTAGAGAGATTGGTTGGTTGACGCTACTATCAGATTTCTGAGCTTTTCTTGTCAAAATTTTTTCGAATAACTGTGGCTGGTAGTTTGAATTTTGATTCGCACGGTCCGCTATTGACCACAAAATTTGGTGGAAGAAGTTTAGAATTTTCAGTTAAATTTTGTGACGTAGGTGATTTGTTACAGTCAGTATTTTTCAAAATCTATATTTAACTGACTTTTAACTTTGACCATCGTTAAAAACGAGAAATCAATGAATGATTGATATAACACAATTAAAGAAACGAGTATATAAATATCAAAAACATTGTCGGAAGAAAATTCAGTTTATGGAAATTTTGAAAAGTACAAATTTTTGAAATTAACCAATATTGGTCGTTTCGTCAAAAATGGGCCACCATTAATAATTTTTCTGGTGAAAAAAATGACAAGTTAAAGTTTTAAAATTGACCAATATTGGTATGTAACGTTTCGCAAAAAAATGGGTCAGAGGCGGTTTGGACAACCGCCTCTGACCCATTTTTTCACTTTCACCTTTAAATAATTTTTCTTTCAAGAAAAACATGAGGTGAAATTTAAAGTTTAGCGAATTTTAGTTCGTATTGTTTTTTAAATTTCAAAAATTTGTCACCTTTTAGTTGAAATATATATTCATAATCTTCAAGATCAGGTGACAGAATTAATACTGAATCTGAATCCATTTCCTGATCCTTTTTTTCGTCCAATTTCTTCACTTTGATTTTTTTGTCTATAGCTTTTTTCTTTTCCCCATCAAGTTTCAAATGATTTCCCTTTGAAGTTTTTGATTTTTTCTTTAAATGAGATTTCGCAACAGGAAAGTTCTTCTCGTTACTAGGAGTTTTCTTCGGAATTTTAAATAATTTTAACTGTTCTCTCATTTTCGTATTTGAAGATTGAAGAAAGTCTATAAAATTTTGCTGTTTCTTGGCAGGAGAGGGTGTTGTCACGGGCTTGGCTGGAGTTGTTTTCACTTGTGAGGCAAGAGTTGTTACAGGAAAGTTTAACTTATTAGTCACGACTGGTGATGAGGGCATTTTAAATCCACTTGTCTTCTCTGCAGATTTCTTCGTTTCTAGCAGCGGCGGCAAGGCAAAATCTGTTATCATATCTTCTTCCATCGGAGTCGGAGGTCGTGGAAAGCTATCATTATAAGTTATGAGAGGCGTATTTAAAACTTTCTGATATGGATCTTCTATTAGATGCGAAACATTCGCATCTATAAAATTAAGCAAATCTTCAAGATCTTTTTCAGTTAAAGTAGCCATTTTTAAAAAAATCCACCAGCAACAAAAAGCGATCAGCGTCCAAAATGTGCGAATGGCGTCGATTACCGCCTTTTTATACGAATCACCGAGGTCATTTGAAAGATAAAAACAGGAAATTTAAGATAAAAATAATCGTATATCAAAGTTATTGAGAAAGGATATTACGTAACAAAGTTCATTATAGAATAAAAGGAATCGTGTCACGGGATGTTTTGCGCAATCCGTTTTTAGAAATCACAGTCAGGAAGTTATGTAACTCAATTCGCGGAACAGCAGAAAAGGTCTGGAATAAAATTAGCCACAGAGTCAATCTTTTAATGAAATTTGTATATATTTTTTTCTGAAAATTTTTTTAATAATAAAAGTAACAATAATTTAAGCCAAGCAATGCGTATAACAAAAGATCCTGTAATTTAATAATAAATATTTTTTGCATCACAGATTGTACAGAATGTATATTTTTGTGCATACTTCAAAGACCAATTCTATTATTTTAAAATGAGCCATTAAAATGCATTTGATCCCCGTAATGTAACGGAATACTTTTGATTGTCCCTGACATCCGATTTTCATAAAATTTGAAATGACTCGACAAGATTATGTAATAATTATAAGTTTTTAAATATCAAACGATTCGGTTGGGTCGGAGCGACGTATTTACATTATTACGAACGCACCTAAAAAGCTTGACATAAATATATTTGGCCAATGATATCAGCAATATCTTGATTTTCTTCATGAAATAAATTATTCTTTCTTCATGAAAAAACATGAATTTCCTTAACAAAAATTACAAATCAAAAAAAAATGTATGATATAAAACTACATTTGAACTGTCCGTAAAATATGTGCAGACTGTATCAATTTGTTTTTAACCACAATATTAGGATCATTTAAAAGTTTGACTGATGCCAAAAATTGAACTTTTCAGTAAACCATGACACAGATTTTTTTTATATAATTCATTTTAGAATCTCATCCATGTAGTTACAAAATTCGAAACATTTGCATCTCTATAATTGATATTTTGAAAACAAAGCTTTTACACAGTTTGGTATTACTTGAGTAGTTTGGCGTTTTATATTATTTGTTGCATCAGCAATTCATTAATAGAGCATTACTATGCATAATAACAATATATAAATTTTGTTTTGGAATTGCAATGCATTGTATAAATAGTTTTCACATGTTTTATTTTCATATACCTAACCAAGATGGGCCCCCAACAAACTAGTTTTACTTGGAATAATTGATATACTAAATGTATTTTTTGACTTGGAATAATGGATATTTTGAAAACAAAACACACAAGTTTATACATTCATTTATCTGAGAGCTCCATTTAAAAGTTTGACTGATATTGAAACTTATAAATCAATGATAATGTAACAATGTTTTTCTTTTTTTAAAAAAAAATGAGTTGTACGTGAGGTGCGCGATAACAAAATTTTAAAAATATTACTCTCATATATCAATCTCATAAAATTGTAAATAGTAAATTACAATTAAAACACGCTCCTCATTATGTAATGGAATACTTTTGTGTGGAATCAATTACAAATGTTTCTACAAATTATGTAAAATGTTTATTACAATGAATACTTTTGATTGACCCAATTATCAAAAAATTGAAATAATTCGACAAAATTATGTAATAATTATGCGTTTTAAATTTAAAACTTATAAAATACATTTGATCCCTCCATAATGTAATTGAATACTTTTGATTGCCTCCGATTTTCATAAAATTTGAAATGACTTGACAAAATTATGTAATAATTATGTATTTTAAATTTCAAACGATTCGGTTGAGTGCTACGTATTTATATAATTACAAACCTTAATTACGATTTATAATTACAATAAATTTTTTTTTCATTCATATATATTCGAATCTCATGTCCATTAGACACTCTCTGCTTATTTTCAGTCCTAATCTAATGAAATCTCGAAAGTGCACCTTCTGATTCACCAAATTTTTTTTCAAATTGACCGAAAACGTTCAGTTGTATTTTCTTTTATGGGGTGTTTTAAGAATCCTCCGTTGTTGAGCAACATGACGCCTATCCCAAAAAGAGGATTGAGTGTGAAGGTGAACGACACGGTGCCTTTTCGTGATGCCTATGTTAAATATCTATGTTTTTTTTTAAAAAAAAAAACCTATATTGGTTT
Organism: Maratus speculifer; assembly: GCA_964019185.1. Taxonomy (NCBI): domain Eukaryota; kingdom Metazoa; phylum Arthropoda; class Arachnida; order Araneae; family Salticidae; genus Maratus; species Maratus speculifer. Next base: position 268,707,606 of record OZ025289.1, on the reverse strand, counting down.
TCAAAGTGTCATAAAAAAAATAGGAGCGGGTTTTCCGCTCCTAATTTTTTTTTTTTTTTTTTTTGTCATTCTAATTGAAAAAAATTAGAAATAAAACTGTTTTTTTTTCAAACTGTTGGAGTTAATAAATCGGAAATTAAGCTCTCAATATCAATATTTTCTGTTGGGTCATAAGGCGTGTTTAATATTTCCTCTAAATTTAAATTGAAATTTGTGCTTTCGGAATAAGAATTTTCCATTACATCTACATTTTTTTCAAAATTTGAAGACATTCCTGTATCTATTGAGCTGGTCATTTCAAAATTTGAAGACATTTCTGTATTTATCGAGCTGATCATTTCAAAATTTGGAGACATTTCTGTATTTATCGAGCTGGTCATTTCAAAATTTGGAGACAATTCTGTATTTATCGAGTTGATATCATTTCCAGAATTTGAAGACATATCTGTACTTATCGAGTTGATATCATTTCCAAAATTTAAACACATTTCTGTATTTATCGGGCTGGACATTTCAAAATTTGACTTTGCTGCATTTGGCAAGTTTGTTGTTTTTTCATGATGAAAAGTTAAATCTAGAGGTTCCGGATCCTCCGAGTTGACGTTCGGAAAATATCCCTCTTTTGGATTATTCATTATTTTAGAAGTTAGAATTTGAAAATGTTTTACAAAATCGACAGGTGTTGTTACTACATTTCTTTCTAATATCGGTGGATTCGGAATTAACCAATATGTAATTTGTTGTTGCTCCTGTTGCTGTTCACTGTCAGAAAAAGTATTTGGACATGCAACGGTCGAGGAATCTAAATTAAAAAAATCTGCGAAATCTTTTTCCTCTTCCGTTCTTGCTTTTTTTGGCGGCGGGGGGGGGGTGGCATTTTATTAAAATCATCCTCATCTTTTTCATCATCAATATATGGTGTTTCAGGAGGAACATCAAACACATTTTGCAGTTTAGTAATTCTATGGGCTACCGGATCGTCCACGGGAAAGGGAAATTCAAAGTTTTTCGGTAATACATCTAAGCTGAAAAAAACTTTTTGAGTGGTATATAACATGTAAGTTGTACCCTCTGGGATCTTGTACGCGCCATTGGGCAACAAGATCCGCCTGTCGAATAAATGAATGTTTTCGTAGTGGAAAATTTTATCTTCAACACTCAATCTTTTGTGCATGGTTTTTGGAAGCAAATAAAATAACAGGGGTACATTTAGAGTCTGAATAAAATGGATCGTATTTTTTTTCACGGTTTTCAAACCAAAGGTAAACCATGCTTTTACAAGAAACATGTTTTTGAGTTTAAAACTCATCCTCACGTCTGAATTTTTTTTGAACGCAGGTTGTGGGTTTCTCGAATACCTAGTGATCATTCGACTCCAATCGATGAGTTCTGGGTGAAATTTTTCGAAAATCTGACACTCCCGCCCCATCTTCTTTGTTGTATCCATGGTTTTCTGGTCCATGGGATGTTTGCAAAAATATATTTTATGATATTCATCCATGAACAAAACAAAACATTTAACATTTTCGTTGGAAGCCCAAAACTTGAAATTTTTTTCGGGATAAGTTAGTTTTTGGACAGACTTAGAAATAAAATTAGGGAAAACATCAATTGCCCTGACTGATCTTTTATAGTCCATTTCCTCCAAAAAAAAAATTGAAAAGAAATTTTTTTTTCAAACAGAGTAAAACTCGTTTAGCAAACGAATGAGAATGATTTTTCAATCTCAAACACTCGGGCTTTTATACAAAATTCTGGTCACAGGATGTTGTGCAATCCGTGCTAATTTTAACGAGGACAGGATGTTATGCAATTGGTTTTTTTCCCCTTCAAAATCATATCGAGGTCACAGGATGTTTTGCAATGCCATTTTTAGGACTCTTACCTAGAAGGACAGGATGTTGTGCAATTGTTTTTTTCCTTGAAAATCACGTGGGGAGAGGAAATTTTTAGATTCGGATGCATATATATATGGTTCCGTTTGTCGATTGAAGGAATCATTTCAACATGCTGTTCTGGATTGCGACAGATCCTCTTGCTATTCCAATTTTAGTTATTGTTTCAAAAGACGGGTTGCCTTATTTACGGGCGCTTGATATTGGCCGCATCTGTCATTATAAAAATGTTTATCAATTTGCAAGAAAATATGCCAAATTGATAGTGAAAGATGTAGTACCCGAAAACATTCATTTGTCTCCTCAAATTTTGTCAACGAGGATCTTTACAATTGAAGAAACTTTGGATATGTTGAAAAATTGCAAAGCGAAAATAAGCCTCTCACTTATTAAACGCTGGTTCAGAAATGTCGACGAAACAAAAATATTAACATTTGGTTCTGACGGAATTAGGGCTTGTAGCAACCCGAAAAAAGCTTTGAAAATACAAATAATTCATAAAAATGATGAAAACAGGTGGAACTTGAAAGTATCCACTATGGAAATGGATACCATTAGTCTAGAAAACGAAATAAGCTTCAAGGAGTTTCTAGACAAATTCAAAATGAAAACTCTGGAAATGTACAATACCATGATCAACGACTACAAAATGAAATTGCTTAAAATTAATTTTTTCCACGAGAGTTTGGAAAATTCTAAAGTGTCAGGAGCTCCAAAAGATATAATAGTTTATTTTGGAAGCCAAGCGTTTGAATATGTATTGTCAAAAAATAATTAATTGTTGAAAAAAAAAAAAAAAAAAAAAAAAAAAAAAAAAAAAAAGGGAGCGGGTTTTCCGCTCTTAATATTTTTATAACACTTTGAAAACCAATATAGGTTTTTTAAAAAAAAGAAACATAGATATTTAACATAGGCATCACGAAAAGGCACCGTGTCATTCACCTTCACACTCAATCTTCTTTTTGGAATAGGTATCATGTTGCTTAACAACAGAGGATTCCTAAAATGCCCCATAAAAGAAGATACACTTTATCGTTTTTGTTCAATTTGAAAAAAAGTTTAGTGAATCAGAAGGTGTACATTCGAGATTTCTTTCGATTAGGAATGAAAATAAGCAGAGAGTGTCTAAAGGACATGAGATTAAAAAAAAAAAAAAAAAAAAAAAAAAAAAAAATTATTATTATTATTATTATTATTATTATTTTTTTTTTTTTTTTTTAAAGATTATGTTCAACTTACATATATAGTTCAACTTAATCGCTCCAACAATATTTTTCATGCAGTTTTCCATTTGCTCGCTCACAAAATGGATCTGTTCATTTCCCCTTCTTACAAAGTCAAGTCGGCCATCCGGTCCGAACACAAACATTCCAGGTGCGTAGCCTCTCTGGCAGTCGGTACCAACGGATTTACTCTGTTTGACGGAAGAGTTAGCGTGGTCTACGAAGGATGCAGCGTGGACAATGCCAAGTTGGTTCGTGAAATTGTAAAAAGTGGTGTGAGAAAATTACACGTTTACGACAAAAAAACTTTGGAAAAAATCAAAGACCTCCGGAAATCCTATTCGCATCTGTTGGAAAATGTGATCGTGGTGAGAAGTTTGAAAAAATTGGATATGGAATGCGCTTATTGCCATTCTAAACGCTGTCACAGATGGATAGCGGTTTCGTTGCTTTCAGAAATTTTTGAAATATTTTATGATCACATTGAACATTAGGATAATATGTATTTTTTTTTAGAAAGGTCGAGTTTTTTTAAATAATAATTTGAGTCCGGAAAACTATGACTCGGATTTTTGAATATTAATTAGGGGAACAATAATTGAAATTGTAAAATCTATTTTTAGAATCATGACGTTAGTTACAAACTCGAATTTTTGAATATTAATTAGTTTTCAGATTTTTAACTTCCTGTTTGCTGGAGAACAAAAATTGAAATTGTAAAAAAAAAAAAAAAAAAAAAAAAAAAAAAAATTATTATTATTATTATTATTATTATTATTTTTTTTTTTTTTTTTTTTACAATATTGGTCAAGTTAAATAATTTTGATAACAGAAAAGACTTACAATAAAACTTGACAGCATTTTATTTTTTTTTTCAACCGTATTTTTTTAAAGTATCAGTTTTGAAAGAATACGGTTGTGGAGGTTCTATATAGCCACGTCTTAAACACTCCTGTTCATCAGGAAATTCTAGTTCGTAATAAAAATCAGGCGTTTTTGGTCGTGGTTTTCCTCTGTGTCTTGATACATCATTTATTCTTTTTTTCATTTCTTCTTCATTTAAACCTAGAGTATTAAAATATTCCTTGCAATCGGAACACGGGTTACCTGGATATTGTTTTCTTTCTGCTTTTTTCCGAGGTAATTTTTTAAAACATTCTGGTTCCGGATTTTCTTTTTCTAGTAGATCGAAATTTTCAAGGTGTTTCGATTTCGGAGATTTTATGTAATCCATACTACAATAAATTTTATTTTACACTTGTATCTTATTTTTTAGAAACGAACTAGTTGGATGATTAACAATGGTCAAGTTAAATTTTTATAATAACATGATTGCGTTTCTGCTAGTAAGTTTTAAATGTTTAAGCAATGTTCAAACAATGTTAAAAAAAAAAAAAAAAAAAAATTTTTTTTTTTTTTTTTTTTACAATATTGGTCAAGTTAAATTTTTATAATAACATGATTGCGTTTCTGCTAGTAAGTTTTAAATGTTTAAGCAATGTTCAAACAATGTTAAAAAAAAAAAAAAAAAAAATTTTTTTTTTTTTTTTTTTTTTACAATATTGGTCAAGTTAAATTTTTATAATAACATGATTGCGTTTCTGCTAGTAAGTTTTAAATGTTTAAGCAATGTTCAAACAATGTTTAAAAAAAAAAAAAAAAAAAATTTTTTTTTTTTTTTTTTTTTTTTTTTTACAATATTGGTCAAGTTAAATTTTTATAATAACATGATTGCGTTTCTGCTAGTAAGTTTTAAATGTTTAAGCAATGTTCAAACAATGTTAAAAAAAAAAAAAAAAAAAAAAAAAATTTTTTTTTTTTTTTTTTTTTTTTTTTTTTTTTACAATATTGGTCAAGTTAAATTTTTATAATAACATGATTGCGTTTCTGCTAGTAAGTTTTAAATGTTTAAGCAATGTTCAAACAATGTTAAAAAAAAAAAAAAAATTTTTTTTTTTTTTTTTTTTTACAATATTGGTCAAGTAAAATTTTTATAATAACATGATTGCGTTTCTGCTAGTAAGTTTTAAATGTTTAAGCAATGTTCAAACAATGTTTAAAAAAAAAAAAAAAAAAATTTTTTTTTTTTTTTTTAACAATATTGGTCAAGTTAAATTTTTATAATAACATGATTGCGTTTCTGCTAGTAAGTTTTAAATGTTTAAGCAATGTTCAAACAATGTTAAAAAAAAAAAAAATTTTTTTTTTTTTTTTTTTTTTAACATTGATAGATATTCGAATCTCATGTTCCTTACACACTCTTTGCTTATTTTTAGTCCTAATCTAATGAAATCTCGAAAGTACACCTTCTGATTCACCAAAGTTTTTTTTTCAAATTGACCGAAAACTTTGAGGTATATCCTCTTTTATGGGGTGTTTTAGGAATCCTCTGTTGTTGAGCAACATGACGCCTATTCCAAAAAGAAGATTGAGTGTGAAGGTGAACGACACGGTGCCTTTTCGTAATTTTTTCAATATTGGTCAAGTTAAATTTTTATAATAACATGATTGCGTTTCTGCTAGTAAGTTTTAAATGTTCAAACAATGTTATTATTATTATTATTATTATTATTATTATTATTATTATTATTATTATTATTATTATTACTATTTTTTTTTTTTTTTCAAATTGGAAGTTTTAATTTCATACCTGTTTAATATTAAAAAATTCAAAGTTATCTAATGACGTCATTATTTCTAAAAATAGATATTTACAACTAAAACTCAAATTTCCAAAAAATGTTGTGTGATGATGAATTTTTTTTATGAGATGAATTTTTTGTGAGATGATAATGAAATGATGGTTATGAAATCATGATAATGAAATGATGGTTATGGAATCATGATAATGAAATGATGGTAATGAAATGATGGTGAAATGATGGTGAAATGATGATGAAATAATGATTATGAAATTTTTATGTGGAACATGATTTTGGAAATTTGAGTTGGGTTGCCCTCTGTGGCGGGACTTTTAAAAGAAAACCTAACCCGTATTCACGCTAGGTTCGAAGGAAACCACAGAAAACTTCGAACGGTTAGGCCGACGGACCCTCGGGAAAAATGTCACCCCCATGATTCATGTTCGTACAACTTTCTCATTTCGCTCGATCAAAGAAAAAATGTTGCACAACAAAAGAAAAAAAATGTACGCAAAACATTTCGCATCAAAGAAATTGCAACAAAAATCCCCCCCAACGAAAGAAAAAAAATGTACGCAAAACATTTCGCAGGCAACAAAGCGTAGAGCCCCAATCAAAGAAATCGCAACCCAGAAAAAAATGTACGCAAAACAATTTGCTCGCCCCCCCAAACCAAAGAAATCTCAGCGCCCAGAAAAAAATATCGCTCAGAAATCGCAACCCCCCAATCAAAGAAATCGCAACAAAACGCCCGATCAAAGAAAATTATTTCGCAGCGCAAGAATAATATAAACAGAAAAAAAAATTATACCACTTTGCTTTTAAGGAAGCCCCCTGTGAAAAGAACAAACAGAGCCAGCATGTTTTATTATTCAACAAAAAAAATTTTTTTTTTGCTCCGACAAAGTTTCGCTTTTTAAAAGGAATCCTTCATTTTTGTGTAAAGATGTGTGGAAAAAAACAACCCACCGAGGAAGAGCCAGCATTTTTTATTATCCAAAAATTTTTTTTTTCTTGCTCTGCTCCTGCCCGACGGGTTGCAATTGTTTGCGTGCCTGTGAAATAAGATGAGACAAAGACTCCAATAAATGAGACAATTTCTGAAAAAGAAAAATATTTTATTAGTTATTCATACTCACCTAATTTTTCTCTCAACTCCTTCGTTTCCTTTTCCTCCACCTCTCTTTTTTCAACGGTTTTGGGTGACCCGGTGATACTTTTGCTTCATCCGGCGAGTTTCCGATCCGCCCAACGCAGCACTACTCCTGAATGGGGCACCCGCTTTGCGAGTTTACGACCGGTCCATCGCAATTCGACAACTAGACACTTTTTTTTCATTTCAAGCTTTTTTTAGGAGCTTTTGTTTTAAAAGTAGAATAGTTGCCGAAGGAGCCCGATCTTTACCAAACAGGTGTAGACATCTTTCACTTCCACTCCGAGCCATAATAAACAGAAATAGATTTTTATGCACGGATGACAAAAAAAGTCGACATGGTGAAAAAAATTTCTCTCTGGATCAGCACGGAGTAAAAAAAGTGGAAAAGATGCTCGCTCACGAACCAGTTCGAAACTCCAATTTTTTTTTTTAAACAAAAAAAAGGGAGTTCGCCCCTTGTCTCCCCACGAGGCCGTCAGTTTTAAACCGAGCTGAAAGTCTCTAACCGCTGGCCTGTCTACGATGCGTACCACGTCAGACCATCGCAGCTGCAACAGGGATCGGAAGGCCCCCAATTCCCATTCCAGAGGCTTTGCGAAACACCCCGCAAGGGGCGTTATTTCGAGGTGCTTCCCTAAACCTTTGCCGAGAGACAAGAGGATCCTTCGGAATTCGTGGCTTGGATTCGGATAACTCCTCGTCCATCAATTTATCAAAGCCGGGAAGCCCGCTTCCGAAAAAAAAAGAGAAAGTGGAGAAAAAAAACAGGTTGGCTTCTTCGATGACCTTCGAGTACAAATTTCTTTTTGTTAAAAACTAGCCTGAAATAAATATTTTGCCTTCCAAGCCCAGGATCGAGGAAGGACTTTTTTTTTCTCCAACTTCTGGGATTTTTTTTGTGTCCGTTTTTTTTTTAAAAAAATAACAATTTGAACGCGCTCTGACAAAACTATCTTCACCACAAACCCAAGATAATGTGGACTTGCCTACACCTCGCAATTGGATTGTGTGTTGTGAAATTTAACAAAAAATTTTTTTTTGAACGCGCTCTATTTAAAAAGAAATTTGAACTCGAAGGGTGCTGAAAAAGAAATTATACTTACCATTATTTTCCCTTGTGCTGAAAAAAAAAATTTTTTACCACCACGGATTCCTTTTAAAGCGAAAATGACAAAAAAACAAACAAATGTTACCGCGGATTCCCCCCCCCCCACAAACACAACATGAAAAAAAAACAAACATCAAAAGCAAAGTTTTTCTCCCCCCCCACAAACACAACATGTAAAAATACAAACATTAAAAGCAAAGTTTAACCCCCCTCCCCGGACAATACAAACACAACATGTAAAAAAAAACAAACATTAAAAGCAAACATTTAAAAGATGTAAAAAAAAAATGCAAAAAGGCAGCGAGGAAAAGGGATCGAAGCAACGTTACGTTAACACCGCAAGGTTCCAGTTGCTCCGAACAATAGCGAAGCGATAGAGCGGAAAGCTAAAGTCTTGGTTTCATCCGAAACTTATACTGTCAAATCAGAATTTTTTTTTTTTTTTTTTTTTTTTTTTTTTTTTTCATATATAATTGAATCTCATGTCCCTTAGACACTCTCTGCTTATTTTCAGTCCTAATCGAATGAAATCTCGAAAGTGCATCTTTTGATTCTCCAAACTAAAAAAAACCTTTATTTAGTGAATAAATACTTTTAAAAATCTCCCACTTTAACTTTAGATTAAAAATAATTACAAAAAGACCAAGATAAGTTATGATAAATTATAATAGCTAAAGTGATATGATTTTCCCCAGAGTATTTTTAAAAACATTTTAGCGGCAAATTTCTTCCATAGCATTTGCTATAGATGCTAAGGTACCAACCATTCTAACTGTGGAATGTAATAAGCTCCTCGCCCAATTCGGTTTTGGATTTGATGAGAAAGTTTCAGGAACAACTTTTTTATACCCTCCCAACCGTCATGATCTTCCACCCATGATAATAAGTTTTCCTGTACCAATCTTGAAAAACATTCATACATTACATCTATAATGCTTTTAGGTAATTTATCTTGGATGCATTTTACAGCCAATTCCCCGATGAAAGCGAAAAATGCAATTATTCGACTCCAAGTAATACCTTCGATAAACAATTCATTAAATACACCTGTTAAAAGACTATTTATATTATCTTCATCAATATTTTTTATTTCACAGCATAGATTTTTTATTTCATTACCATACTTGTCGAGAAATACACTAAGAATTTCGCAAGTTTTTTCAATGAGATTGGTTTCTTTTTCATTCATCGGACTGTCTGCATGAAAATTTTCATAATGATTCAGTAGAAAAGAAAATACATTTTCAAGAAAACAATCTGTTCTTATTATATCTTTTTTGCTATAAATTCTCTTTTCACACTCATCAATTTCCCCACGCAAAAAAACTGCTTTAAGTAGCAAATTGTTAGACATTTTGCGAAGAAAAGATACTTTGTTTCAACAAGCGGAGAATGTAAAAATTACAAGTGAAGCCACAAGCTTTATAATCTTACAACATGAAAAAAAAAAAAAAAAAAAAAAAAAAAAAAAATTTTTTTTTTTTTTTTTTTTTTTTTTTTTTTTTTTTTTTTTTTACTACATTCATATATATACGAATCTCATGTTCCTTACACACTCTTTGCTTATTTTCAGTCCTAATCTAATGAAATCTCGAAAGTACACCTTCTGATTCACCAAAGTTTTTTTTCAAATTGACCGAAAACTTTGAGATGTATCTTCTTTCATGGGGTGTTTTAAGAATCCTCTGTTGTTAAGCAACATGACGCCTATTCCAAAAAGAGGATTGAGCGTGAAGGTGAATGACACGGTGCCTTTTTGTGATGCCGCGGGCTACCCATGCCATGGCTTTAAAAAGTCTTTTTGTCATGGCTTTTAAAAAGCCATGGCTTTTAAAAGTGATTGCGTTTCTTCTAGTAAGTTAAAAAAAAAAAAAAAAAAAAAAAAATTTTTTTTTTTTTTTTTTTTTTTTTTTCATAATAGGATATTACATGTAAGCGCCATACAATTACAGTCAAAGATATAAAAGTTTTTAATTTCAAGGTCATCCCAATGTCATTCATGGGTTCCATTTTCCAGGCTTGAAGTCAAGCGACAAAATTTTATCGGGCCCACATCAATAGTTTTGTTGTGTACAATTCTCAACAAATGTTAAAAAAATCAAGTCGATTGGATCATAAACTATGAGCAAACGTGATTTTTAATACTACACCATGGGGGGGGGCAAACTTTGATTAAACATAGTACTGCGTACAAAATTTGAACCGCTTCGGATAATTAGAGTCAGAGATATAAAAATTTCAAGGTCATCCCATGGGGGTCTATCATCGACATCTATTAGGCACGCGAAATTATGTGACAAATTTTTATGGATCGACCAGGGGGTCCCCACTATTGACATTTTTGTTATTAAATTTACAAAATTTTATACTTGTTAAAAAAAAACTGTACGTTTCTGAAACAATTACAAAGTAAAATATTAATAAAACATTATTTTTTATGGATCGACCAGGGGGTCCCCACTATTGACATTTTTGTTATTAAATTTACAAAATTTTATACGTGTTAAAAAAAAACTGTACGTTTCTGAAACAATTACAAAGTAAAATATTAATAAAACATTATTTTTTATGGATCGACCAGGGGGTCCCCACTATTGACATTTTTGTTATTAAATTTACAAAATTTTATACTTGTTAAAAAAAACTGTACGTTTCTGAAACAATTACAAAGTAAAATATTAATAAAACATTATTTTTTATGGATCGACCAGGGGGTCCCCACTATTGACATTTTTGTTATTAAATTTACAAAATTTTATACGTGTTAAAAAAAAACTGTACGTTTCTGAAACAATTACAAAGTAAAATATTAATAAAACATTATTTTTTATGGATCGACCAGGGGGTCCCCACTATTGACATTTTTGTTATTAAATTTACAAAATTTTATACGTGTTAAAAAAAAACTGTACGTTTCTGAAACAATTACAAAGTAAAATATTAATAAAACATTATTTTTTATGGATCGACCAGGGGGTCGCCACTATTGACATTTTTGTTATTAAATTTACAAAATTTTATACGTGTTAAAAAAAACTGTACGTTTCTGAAACAATTACAAAGTAAAATATTAATAAAACATTATTTTTTATGGATCGACCAGGGGGTCCCCACTATTGACATTTTTGTTATTAAATTTACAAAATTTTATACGTGTTAAAAAAAAAACTGTACGTTTCTGAAACAATTACAAAGTAAAATATTAATAAAACATTATTTTCAATACAACAGAGTCACATTATTTTTTATTTGTTAAATGAAATAATTAATTAATTGAATTGACTTACCCCAAAACTTATTGAAACACAATCTGCAGGTTTAGTAGCCACTGGTTTCGGCGCCGAATCCAAACTAATTCGCACAAAATCGGTGGCTGTATTTATATGCTAGGATGACGTCAATTTTCAAATCTAAACTGAAATATTTGACTAAAAGTGAAACATCTAACTTGAACTGAGTTCAAGGTCATCCAACTGCGTAAAAGGAATATTTTTACATCATCGTTTTTTCGCTAAAAATAATTTCCAAACTAAAACTCAACTCAAGGTCATTTAACTGTGACTCTTTTTTTAGAAAAGTTGGTTTTCGTTCAACATGAGCGAGCAGGAAAAGATTTTTTTTTTGTTTTATTCATGCATTGATTCTATTTTTATATAATAATGACACACAATAATGTTACATTTTATAATAAAAATGAGCAACTTGCATTAATTTAATCTAATTTTTTTTGTAGAAACGAGTTTTATCAAAATCATCTTAAGCTAAATTCTGTTCAAAATACCTTTTTTAGCAGCCTTTTTACTTTCTTCTATCTTTACAAGAAGAAAGTATTGGATTCATGAAAATTTTCGACTTCCGGTTTTCGACGGATTTATACGTCTGTCTGTATGTGACAAAAAATTTGTGGGCGCTCTATCTCAAGAACTAATGCTTGAAATTTAATAAAATTTTATATTCAGTTAGACCTTGATATGGATTAGTGCCTATTGGTTTTTGGTGAAAATTGGCCTGCAGGTGGCGCTGTTATACTACGTTTTTCATGATTTTCAAGATTGCTATATCTCAAGAACTAATGCACAGAATTTCACCAAACTTCAGATTCTGTGACCCCTTAATATAAATAGACGCTGATTAAGTTTTGGTGAAAATTGGCCTGCAGGTGGCGCTGCTATACTACGTTTTTCATGATTTTCAAGATTGCTATATCTCAAGAACTAATGCACAGAATTTCACCAAACTTCAGATTCTGCGACCCCTTGATATAAATAGACGCTGATTAAGTTTTGGTGTAAATTGGCCAGCAGGTGGCGCTGCTATGCCACGTTTTTCATGATTGCTATATCTCAAGAACTAATGCACAGAATTTCACCAAACTTCAGATTCTGTGACCCCTTGATATAAATAGACGCTGATTAAGTTTTGGTGTAAATTGGCCAGCAGGTGGCGCTGCTATGCTACATTTTGCACGATTTTTGCGATAGCTATATCTCAAGAACTAATGCAGAGTCTAAATAAGTCGACCCTAGATGCGTTTGAGTGCAAAAAATGAATTTAAAAATGAGTCTGAAAAAATGCAATTTGTTATATTTTCTCAATCTTTCAATCACCATAAAGTCAGAAATTTCTGTTCAAAATACCTTTTTTGGCTGCCTTTTTTAAAATATATTCTGACTTTATTGAAAACTCGACCAATTCGCCACAGTTGCTAAATAAGAGAATTTGTCATTTGGATGCGAGCAAAATTGAATTTAAAAATGAGTCTGAAAAATAAGCAGTTTGGATTTGAGTTTTTTTTTTTTTTTTTTTTTTTTTTTTTTTTTTTCTCCAACTCCTATTTTTTGTTTAATTTATTTTTGCTAGAAAAATTAGTCCTATGATAAACTTGTTAATATAAAAATTGTAGATATTATTGAGAAGATGTAAAATAAATGTAATTATATTTGATTACTTAAGGGTGTTCTCAACTGATCCGCTCAACAAGCGAAAAACGTTTTGACACATTTACAAATTCATTTTTCAACAAAAAGTTATAAAATTTTAATGCCTGACTATGAAAGCGATTTCGAATTGAACTTATTTTTCCATTTTATGATAATTAAATTACTTATCGAGTTATAAGCTATTTCGATGACGCAATCACCCGTTTTTCTCCTCCTTTTCGACCGGTTTTTCTGCTTTCGTCGGGAAATATGCTCAAAAGTGTCAACTTTGAAGGCTTGTTATGAAAAATCTATTGTGTGTTTTTTTTTTTAAAAAACAAAAGAATGAGTGCAATTAAAGAGTTTCTGAATAACAACACCTGCTATTTTTATGCATTTCCAAACAAAAATAAATTAATGCATGTGTCACAAAGTTACCCTTTTTGATTTTAAGAACACCCTTAAGAATTGAGTAAGTTATGATTTTTTTTTTCTTTTTTCTTTTCGTCGGTAAAAGTTGATTCTGTCAAAAAACCCATATATACAAAAGTTTCAGATAATGTTGAGTACATTTATATAAAAAATTTAGTTGGATTTGATATCTTGAGAATTGACAAAGTTGTGATTTTTTTTCTCCATGTTTTTTTTTCGCCCCCCCCCCCATTTTTAACTTTACCAAAAATCTGTCATGCAGCTCATTTTTTGAGAAGTAATATAAACTTTAAACTGATTCGATATCTATTTTATTTAAAAAGTTCGGGTTACAAGAAATGGTGTTCATATAAAAAGATTTTTCTAATCCTCTTGTGTACACCAGATCGAGGATCTTTTTCACGAAGAAGTGATTTTGAAATCTTGGTCAAATTATTGATTATTAATTTAATGTAAAAACTTTTAGTCTTTTGAAAAAAATTAATCGTGAGTGTATTGGGGGAAAAAAGTGTTTTGGTGCTAAAAGATTGCAATTTTTTTTATTTTGATCGTAAAAAAAATGTTTCTTTAGAATTTAACAAGTTTTTTTTTAAATTATTCCAATATATCTGACAACACGATTCATTTTTTCATCACTTTATAAACTTTGTTTCTTTTTTTTTACATCCAGTTTAATAACTTGATTCAGCCGCTTTCGATTTCCGCTTTTCGATGGACGGGGTCAGAGATTCTAAAAACATGTTTTTCCAAAATGTCTGTCTGTATGTCGCCATTCTACCATCAAAAAGTGTATAAAGTTATGCATAGAATTAAACCAAATTTTTGTGAATGGCTGTGGCAAGCAGGTCATGCTTGCCACAGCCAAAAAGTTTTGAAATATTCCGCCGGAAGGGGGCGCTGCAATCGCGATTTTTGTGCCATTTTCCACCGACCAAAAGTGTATGAAGTTATGCATCGAATTGAACCAAATTTTTCAGTGAGACATGTTTCTTTCAACTCTGTATTAATTGAAAATGAATAAGTATAGATATCTGGTGACTTTTGAAAAAAAATAACAAAATATTTTCCGCCTTATTGTGTGAACTTTCTGTGATAGATATTTTGGAATACATTCATAGCTATGTGAGCTGCTAATCTCTTACTTGGGTGGAACCAAATTTATTAAGTTGTGTAAATATTTAAGAAATGGTGTTCATATAAAAAGATTTTTCTAATCCTCTTGTGTACACCAGAGGTGCCTATCGAGGATCTTTTTCGCGAAGAAGTGATTTTGAAATCTTGGTCAAATTATTGATTATTAATTTAATGTAAAGACTTTTAGTCTTTTGGGGGGAAAAAATGAATCGTGAGTGTACTGGGGGAAAAAAGTAGTGTTTTGGCGCTAAAAGATTGCAATTTAAGATTTGAAATTTTTTTTTATTTTGATCGTAAAAAAAATGTTTCTTTAGAATTTAACAAGTTTTAAAAAAAAAAAAAAATTATTCCAATATATCTGATAACACGATTCATTTTTTCATCACTTTATAAACTTTGTTTCTTTTTTTTTTAGAAAAAAAAAATAAACCAATATTGGTTTCCTATCTGACGCGAAAAAACGGGCCGAACAGAAACATGTATGGATAAAAGACTATTGTCTTTTACCTTATAAACATGTTTCTGTTCGACCCGTTTTTTCTTTTTTTTTAAATCAACAAGTCTCTTTTTTTTAAAGTTTATCTCGAATCCAATCGGCGAAAACAATACATTCAATTCTCGAACAATGTGGCATTTTATCATTAAGCAGTCTTCTATGAATTCCACAGCCGTTTACCAGGATGTATTTCAATGGGTGGGATATTGCATCAAATTTTGGGCATCCAAAATCTTCCAAGTTTAGATATGGAATCCCTAGGTCTTGCAGCACGTCCCTTTCAACGTGGCCACCTTTATAGGCTACTATATATTTTTTATCAGTTTTTTGGCACTCATACTCGGCCTTTACAATGGTTTCAAAAAATTCGAAATCAAAAAGATGTCTTTCGTTAGTCAGGGGTTCAAGAGTTAGGCCGTGCAGGTTGTTTGTACAATAGTTGATTGTTTTCCAATCTTTCCAAGTCGCTTGATTAGCCAGGTGGTTCAATCTGAAGGTGTACATGCCGCTATCGCCTTTCGTCAGTGAGGCAAATCCAAGTTCTCGGCAGTAAAATTTTCCCCCGATGCGGAATCCGTCGAAATCAACGACCATGCAAATGTTTGAAAGGCTCATGGTTCAAAGACAAAGTTCTCAGATAAAGAAAATTTCCAACTAGTCGATAAAAAGTGGTAGCAAGGCTTTCTGACAAGAGCAGAATGATGCTTTGGTCACAATGCGATCTCCTTTTTATATAAAAGACTTGTCAAAACAATCGGACTGAAATAGAATTATCAGAAAGGATGTAGCTATTTTATCGCGGTTAACAGGAAGCCACAGTGTAAAAAAAATATCAGAACCAATTCTGAAAGAAACTTCTAGAACATTTTTTATTTTCGGAAGCGGAAAGGAAATGATGCAATTCCTTTTTTTATCTGTTTGAACAGATGCGTATCACGAGAAAATTGTTATATAATTATTTTCTAGAACATTTTATTTTCGGAGGTCATGAGATTAAATTCTCGGAAAGGAAATGATGCAATTCCTTTTTTTTATCTGATCACGAGAAAAAATAGTTATATAATTATTTTCTAGAACATTCAGTTTATTTTTAGAATTTTTGGAAAATATATTACGGTCATTACAAGTTCCTTGTAAAATCTTTACTTGATATCATTTTTTTTCATACCTCGAATATTTCAATATTTAACAAGTTCTAACTTGCGACAAGTAAATTTTAAAATGCATTAATATTTTATAGGAAAAGATTTCCCTTACATTATGGTCACTATTTTTAAATACATCAATAGCTTTTTACTGAATTTCCCCCTTACATTATAGTCAATGGCGAAAAAACTAGTTTTTAAATACAGCTCAAAAGATTTCCCTTACATTATAATCAATGGCGAAAAAAAAAACTGTTTTTTAAATACAGCACACCCTTACATTATGGTTAATGGGGTCTGTTTTTTTAAATACATCTCAAAAGATTTCCCTTACATTATGATTAAAAAAGCCCAACAATGATTATGTGTAATTTATTTTTCGAAAAAATGCAAGTTTTGCTTTTTTAAATTTTACAATATGGGCAAGTCTTTCTATCATTTTAAATTTTACAATATGGGCAAGTCTTTCTATCATTTTAAATTTTACAATATTGGATTTAACCCCCCCAAAAAAAATGGGCCCCAACAATGATTATGTGTAATTTATTTTTTCGAAAAAAATGCAAGTTTTGCTTTTCAAGTTTTCCAATATTGGATTTATATCTAACCCAAAAAAATGGGCCGAACGAGGCATGTATGGATAAAGACTATAAAAGTCTTTCCATAACACATGCCTCGTTCGACCCATTTTTTTTTTTTTTTTTTTTTTTTTTTTTTTTTTTTTTTTTTTTTTTTTTAACACAAACTGTATTCATAAACCTCTTCTCCGAAATGTATCAAAACTTTTCTCGGGGGTCCTGACATTCTCAAGTTCTCTAAATTTTCTTCATACAAGTGAACTTCTCGTCGTTTTAATATATATTCATTAGCCAAGTCCTCGTACAGATCAAAAGTTTTGCGTCTAAAGTCACTTAGAAATTGACTGAAAGTCTGTGAATTTGAATAATCATCAGCCATTGTTTTTACTCGAATCGCTTTCTTATATTCAGTCGTGATTCTCATAGGTTCGAGCGGTAGGATCCTGGCCACCTCTGGGTTTTGAAAGGTGTAAACCAAATACTCAGCTGCTCGCCTCTTGCATGCTCTCAAAATTTTCACGGCCTCTCCAATTGAAAAAATTCGAATTTTCAGAGATCCACGGGGCAAGTCCATTCTCTTATAAATGATATCTTTCACCCTCAGATGGGCGTGTGCAGATGCATACTGATGTAAATTTTTGTATTCAAATATTCGAGCAATATCTGTTGCCCGGACAAAGGGCAAGCCATCGGATGACAACACTACCAGAATCGGAAAAGAAAGCAGATCGTTGACTAAATAGAAGAACATTTTGACTGGAGATGAGGAACAACAGCAGGAGCTCAAGCAAATGATAGCTTGCTCGGCCAGGCAGACCCGTATTTATACTCGCATTCGACCTCGAAAGATCTTTCTAGAACTTCCTGCTTCACCAGAATTCCGTTAAAATAGGTCGTAGAAAAACAAACAAACTAAAATAATCATGTGTCAAGGAAAAACTGGTTACATAAGAGTCTCGACCTGTTTTTGTATTTCTTTGACGTAGATAAATTGACCAGCATCCTGTTTTCCGAGAAGCCGGCCTTGTTTATTTTTAATCCGCCACGTGCAACCCGATTGTTGCGCAAGGTCACGCCTAAATTTCAACACAGAACTTTCTTTTCCAATCCATATAAATACTCCAATGTTGGTAGATATAATTTCTTTTAACCTCCTGACTTCCGCCGGCTCACACACTAAGCTGCAGGTTTCACTGCAATATTTAAATTAGTTCACAAATAAAACCCAGTTCTGAAAAAATTAAGTTAGGTTATCAGAGATCCGATACTAATAACGCATCAGGTTGGGGGGGAAAAAAACATCTTTTTTTTATATTTTTTAATAAATTACAGAACATTACAATATTACCCTTTGGCTGGGCAGGTTTTTGAAAAAAAATCAAGTAAAGAAATGAAGTGGAAAGACACATTTTGTGGAATTTGTGCTCTTTTGGAACTTGGGTTCGCTTTGTTCACGTTGTTTTTCGCTTGTACCATTGTGTAAATAAACGCAAACAGTGGAATTTTATATATATTTTTAACGACGTTAAAAAATTTATTTTATACATGTTCCAATTTTTGCATATTTTTTTCGTTTTGAAAAAAATCCAGAGGGATTAGAGTACTCGAAGAATTTTGCAGCCGACTGTAAAAAAGAGGCTTTGTTACCGTAATTTTAGATAAGGTGTTGATTTTGCGGTACCTGTCAATTAAACCTTGTTTAATGTAGCATGAAATTTTTACACAGTACATGTCCCCCCCCGTTCCAATTTTTGCATATTTTTTTCGTTTTGAAAAAAATTCAGAGGGGTTAGAGTGCTCGAAGAATTTTGCAGCCAACTGTTAAAAAGAGGCTTTGTTACCGTAATTTTAGATAAGGTGTTGATTTTGCGGTACCTGTCAATTAAACCATGTTTAAAGTGGCATGAAATTTTTACACAGGCATCGTTTTTTTTAAAAAAGTTTGAATGGACCTAGTTTTCCGAAACAGGCAAGCGGAGTCTTGCTCCCACCATTTTTTCCACATGTTTCACAAAATTTTAATCACTAGTTCAGGAACATGGCCGGAGGAGGGTGTGGAAGGAAAAGTGTGTTATGGATCAAGATTCATAAAATATTATTGATGAAATAAATGGCGAAAACTTTTAAACGCGAAAAGGGAGTCACAAGTCACAGAAAAAGTCACAAGTCACAGAAAAAGTCACAGTTTAGAGTTTATGAATATTTAAAATTATTTTTTTTAAAGTTCGAACCCTGCAAAATCTATTTTTAGAATTGATAACCCGAATTTTTGAATACTTAATGAGTTTCAAATTGTTACTTCCGGTTCGGTGGGCGACAAAAATTGAAATTGTGAAAAAAAAAAAAAAAAAAAAAATTAAAGGTCAATGACCTCATATGGAAATAGTCATTTTTTTTCATTTTTTGGTCGAGCAAATTTTGAAACCATTTTCTAGAGATACAATTTTCTCTTTTGACCTTGGTTTGACCTTTGACCTAGGTCAAATTTGGACCTTAACTCTTTGTAGAAGTTTACAAGCAATTTTATTCGAATAATATTTGTAACACATCTGATAAACACCTTTTTTACTCTGTTTTGTATCCGAAAATGAAATTTTATGTTCAGTTATGGAAAAAAATCCCAATAAAATTAAAAAAAAAATGAACGCTGAAAAAATTTAAATTATACTTTTTTAAAAAAACCCATTATAGTCATTTCTACTTGACATGCATTATTTTTTTTTAGTAAATTAAATTGAAAGCCTGGGTCTTTTCGTTTTTCCAAGCTTGTCCTTTTTCAATATCTGATTTTCCTTTTTCAGCATTTCATTTTCCTTTTTCACTTCGACAAGTTTCTTCCGAAGCTTTTCATTTTCCTTTTTCACTTCAACAAGCTCCTTCCGAAGCTCTTAATTTTCCCTTTTCAGTCTCGCGATTTCTCCTTCGTGCAGCTGATGAATTTTCTCATTCAGCATGTGGATTTTTTCGTTCAACTCGCAATTTTTGTCGCTCAACCTTGAACATTTTTCTTTCAACTGGGAATTTTTGACTTTTAAATTTGAACATTTACCATTCAACTCGTCCATTTTAACAGAAAGCGCTTTGATCTCCCGCTCCGAATCCGCGTGCCTCTGTTTCATGTGAGACATTTCGTTTTTCAGCACCGCAATTTCCGATTCGAGTTCCCTGTTTCGATCGACAATGGGTTTGAAATCGTTGATTAAGCCCTGGTGGTAGGGGCGAGGGGTCCAGTGGTCTTCCCCCACGACGAAATAGAAAAGATTGCCCATCTGGTCTTGCTTTTCCAGCCAGGCTTCCCGAGTCAAATTTTTCAAATTTTGATTACGTTCAAAATAGAGTTTACGTTTACCGGTGAGATGTAAAAATATGTCTGTGGGACCTTGGCAAGGTTGAAAATCTTTTGCAACTGGAAGAACGGTGTTGAGCGTGATTCCGGGAATGTTTTTGATTTTGAAGCGCCACTTGCGTTCGAAAAAAGTCATAATGGATTTCACCAGTTCCTCTCGCTTAAAGTTTCTAAAATTTTGGTCGAGGAGTTTGATCAGACCGCCTTCCCATTGCAGGACCAATGGCAACATGTAATCCCTCGGGAGGCTTACGAACAGGTAGAAATGGTTCTGTTTCTCCGGGAATTTTTTATCTTCGCCCGTGAAATTGCATTGGGATTCGCGCTTACACAGATAGCCGATGGTATTGGCTAAATGCATGGCCGATGTGAGTCGTTTGTAAGACATGCATCTGAAATTTCTACGAGGTCGGTCTCCTATCACAATTTTTTCCCAAACATTTCGTAAAAAGTGGCCAGGGGGTGATGAAACCACGATCATGTGTCTGTGTTGCCTGAACCTGGCTTCGGGTGGCTGGCCTCCGTCGCACCAGCATGAAAACGGCAACGTGCGAGTCCGACCTTCGTCCCTGTCCATGGCTTCTAGAAAACCTGCAAAGGCAGGAATTCGCACCATGGCGTGAAACCATTCGACCTCCTCTCCGAGTTCCAAATATTTTCGGACGCAGGAAACGGCCCAGTTCAAAGAATCGACTTCAAAAGTTAACGGGTTCGGGTCTAGAGGCATTGGCCAAATGAGGTCAAAAGCTCGCGGAGGAGGATCGAGCACATGATTAAATAAACATTTGTGGGGAGCCATGGGTTTCAAATCAAAAGTTGTGGGACCGGGTTTAACTGATAAAGTAAAATTTTCGGGTGCTGGCGGTTGTGGTTTAGGTTGAAGTTTGACAAGTTTCATAAATTTTCGAAAACACGGCAGAAGGTGATCGACTCGATGATTTTTCTGTCCGCTTTTCCAAGAAACCTTACCCAGACACCAAACGCAGCAGAGTCGAGAATTTAATTGGTGGTTTTTAGAACAATGCTTTTCGAATTGTTTGGGCAAAAGAATGGTTTTGCATTGAGGACAGGGGAAAGTTTTTTGATTTTCAAAGAGGCTCCTCGTATAACTTCTTAAAGACGTATAATCTTTAGCGTTTGCTGGCATGATGCAAAAGTTTTAGCAACAAGAAAATGTGTCAGTAAAAGAAAACGATGGCCGGACTTTTTTTAATATAAATATTCAAATGGTAAAAAAAAAAAAAAAAAAAAAAAAAAAAAAAAAAAAATTTTTTTTTTTTTTTTTTTTAAATCTGAGATAAAATTTGAAACCATTCAAGTATTGGGTTTGTAGATAACTACATCATTTTTTAAGAATTAAATATAAATGCCAACTCGCTGAGTCGAAATAAAGTTTACGTTGTTTTCAGTTTTTTTGTCTCCGAGTCCGCAATCCTTTGTTTCATGTAAACCATTTCGTTTTTTCAGACCCATATTTTCCGATTCGAGCTCCCTGTTTCGGTCGACGATGGGTTTGAAATCGTTGATTAAGCCCTGGTGGTAAGGGCGAGGGGTCCAGTGGTCTTCTCCCACTACAAAGTAAAAAAGATTACCCATGTCGGCTTGCTTTTCCAGCCAGGCTTCCCGAGTCAAATTTTTCAAATTCGGGTTGCGTTCGAAAAAGATTTTACGTTTCCCTGTGAGATATAGAAAAATGTCCGTGGGACCTTGACAGGGTTGGAAATCTTTTGCGAGTGGAAGAACCATGCCTAGCACGTTTCCGGGAATGTTTTTGATTTTGAAGCGCCACTTGCGTTCGAAAAAAATCATGTTGGTTCGGACCAGTTTCACTCGATTCAAATTTCTAAAATTTTGGTCGAGGAGTTTGATCAGACCACCTTCCCATTGCAAGACGAGTGGCAACATGTAATCTCTCGGGAGGCTCTCAAACAGGTAAAAGTGGGGATTCGGTGATTTTTCGTTCCAGAAATCGCACTGGGATTCACGCTTGCACAAGTATCCGATCGTGTTGGCTAAATGCATGGGTGATGTGAGGCGTTTATAAAACATACATCTGAAATTTTTACGAGGCCGGTCTCTTACCACAATTTTTTCCCAAACGTTTCGCAAAAAATGCCCTGGAGGCGATGAAACTATAATCATGTGCCTGTGTTGCCTGAGTCTGGGATCTTCGGGCTGGCCTGCATCGCACCAGCAGGAAAATGTTAAGGTGCGAGTTCGACCTTCGTTCCTATCCATGGCTTCCAGAAAACCTGGAAAAGCAACAGTTCGCACCATGGCGTGAAACCATTCTGCTTTTTCTCCCAGTTCCAAATATTTTCGAACGCAAGAAACGGCCCTGTTCAAAGAATCGTCTTCGAAAGTCAGAGGGTTAGGATCCAAAGGCATGGGCCAAATGAGATCAAAAGCTCGCGGAGGAGGATCGAAAATGTGACCAAACAAACACCTCTTTTCAGCCATGGGTGTCATGTCGAAAGGTGTGGGAGCGGGTTTGACAGATGGAGTGGAATTTTCGGGCGGTTGAACTCTGACAAGTTTCATAAATTTTCGAAAACACGGAAGAAGGTGATCGACTCGATTATTTTTCTGTCCGCTTTTCCATGAAACCTTACCCAAACACCAAACGCAGCAGAGTCGAGAATTTAAACCGTGCTTTTGGGAACAATGCTTTTCGAATTGTTTGGGTAAAAGAATGGTTTTGCAATGAGGGCATGGGAAAGATCTGTTTCCAAAGACGCTTCTCGTGTAATTTTTTAAAAATGTAAAATCTTTAGCATTTGCTGGCATGATGCAAAAGTTTTAGCAACAAGAAAATGTGTCAGATTGGTAGTAAAAGAAAACGATGGCCGGACTTTCTTTAATTTTTATATATATATAAAAAAAAAAAAAAAAAAAAAAAAAATTTTTTTTTTTTTTTTTTTTTTTTTTTTTTTTTTGAAAATTGTAGGCTTTTATATTCTCACACTTTTATGAAGATTCATATTGTCATGGAGGAATTTTACATTAACCGACCTGATGGACTTCACTTGGAATATCTTCCAAAATTTTCTTCGTATTCTTTCAACCAAGTGTATGATGTACTACCCCTTAAAAGTGTAACATATTGCTACAGACCGACTTTTTATCGAAAACCCCTTAGAAAAGTTTGCGCATTTTCCAATATTCCTGGAAAGCGTTATTATTACGCTGGGCAATTTGCGGAAGCCGTAACTTGGCCTCCTCTAATTGCGGAAATGAAACGCGACTTGGAAAATTATTTGGATGTAAAATTTAACTTTGCCCTCGTCAACTATTATCCGAATGGTAGATCCGGGATAGGAAAACATTCAGATGATGAAAGATGCATGGATCCGACTAAACCGATCGCTTGTCTGAATTTCGGAGCCAGTAGGAGACTTGTATTCAGAGAAAAGGAAGGAAAAGGTTACTTTGAATTTAAGCCGGAAAACGAATCGCTATATGTTATGAAGTATCCTACAAATGAAAAATGGACGCATGAAATACCAGTTGAAAGAAAAGTGAAGGAACCTAGAATCAGTATTACATTTAGAGTATTCAAATAACAAAATATGAATACCAAATATAAATTTGTTTAAAAAAAAAAAAAAAAAAAAAAAAAATTTTTTTTTTTTTTTTTTTTTTTTTTCAAGAATCATAAATATAAATTTTGAGCGGGGATACTGTGCTCGAATAATTTTGCGACCAACTGTTAAAATGCGTGTCATGTACCGCTATCTAGAATCCCTGTTTCATTTTGCGGTACCTAGCAATATAATTCAATGTTAAAAAATACGACATAGTGCAGTCAAAGTGTGCTCAAATATATTTAATGATACTATTTGCTGTTACCCATTAAACCATTTTTTTTTTCAACCTGTATTTAGTCAATAAAATTATTGTAATTCGTTCTCGTTGTTGCATTTGTTGGAAAATGGCCACTCTCCAGTTATTAGACTTGCCCGTGGATATTCTATTCCTCATTCTTAAAAAAGTTCCACTGGAAGATAAATTACATACACTTTCAAAAATGCCGGAATTTCGCCCATTTTTAAAACACCGTGCTTCGTATCTTTCTTCTTCTGCTCCGTTTTCGTTAAAATACATCGACTTTCTGCGTCAACTGCGACCTGGATGGTATTTTAATCGAAAAAATGGGTTTCATCGCATGTATTTGCAGATAAACGAAACCACGTTACATTTCAGCAAGTTCCATTTCGATTTGTGGAACTATCAAGATTTTCACCGGCCCAACTCTCATGTCAGTTTTTATCGCAAGTCCATCGAGAGCGCAAAAAAAGATTTCGATTTTCCTGATTTGGTACATTTCTCGGATGATTTGCTAACTTATCACTTAAAGGGTAAGGGTTTCATCATTGTGCATTATAGGTCTGATTCGCCTTGGCAAGTAATTTACTTGTCCAATCTGAGAAAATATATGATGAGGATCGACAAACCGATTGTCTTGACCCGCTTCGTGTCATCCTATCGCATGTGTAATTTCCAAGCGACACTGACTCGAAACAAAAAACTCATCATCCAATGCGTCGACCTTCAAAAATGTCAATGTGTAAACCATGTCCAGGAACTGAACCCAATCTCCTTTGAAATTTCAAATGATTATCAGTATCTGACTTGGGACGGAGGCGACCGGATTCCTTTGATGCTTTGTTCAGATTACAGATTGGAGATTGGAAGATGAACAATACCTCGAAGGGTTTAGAATATATCATCATAAACACCCACACGTTCAAACCATGAGGAAAATTGTAGAGGCAGACGAGCACGACAAACATTTGAAAAAATTTATCTGGCGTAAAATTTAAAGATGAAAATTTAAAAATGAAAAACTTTAAAAATGAAAAATGAAAAACTTTAGTTTGAAAAAAAAAAAAAAAAAAAAAAAAAAAAAAAAAAAAATTTTTTTTTTTTTTTTTTTTTTTTTTTTAATCGAGCTTCAGATTTTTATTAAAAACCTTGTAGCGTTTTGTTTACTCTATTACATTTTTTTGACCTTTTACCAATCATGTCAGAGCGTGAATTGTTTCATTTGCGAAGACAACTGGAAATTTTTAAATACCGAACCAAAATTTTACGTTTTCAATCACAAGCTGTTCGTCTCAACAGTCGGCTTCGAATCTTGTTGAATAAAAACAGAGAGTTTCACTTGAATGAATGTTTATGGTCATTAAAAAATTCTCCTCGTGGTTCTCCAGATTGTTCCTGTTCCTGGGCTTTCAATTTTCCAGATTCGTTTTTAGAAAAAAGAATGATGACTCACTGCAAATTTGTTTCAATCCTACATCGACCGAGAAAATCAAATGCGGTGTGTTATAAACCGCTGAATTTTGAAGAAGGCGATGAAAGTTTGGAAGATTTTTACCAGTTTCGTGTTTTGGATACCGAAAACGTATCGAAATGGTACGAAATGTACGAAGCTAGAACGAACGTACTTTGTTTTCGTGTAAAAGTTGGAGATTTGAAAAAGCAAGATCTCATTGACGCAGTTTACAACAGAGACAGTGGAGAGTGGCATCTTACAGATTGTATTAGGAGTATTGAATGGGAAAGCGGACCTGATACATGTCATTGTCAATCGGCCATGAGGAACCCGTGGGAATATTTGAAAAATGTGTATAATTTCGTAGACCACGAGAAAATTATAGAAAATATACGAAACGAAAAAATTCCAGTAAACTTTAAAATGAAAATTTAAAAAAATGTATATTGCTTAAAAAAAAAAAAAAAAAAAAAAAAAAAAAAAAAAAATTTTTTTTTTTTTTTTTTTTTTTTTTTTTTTTTTTTTTTTTTTGAAGGGAATTTATCTGGGTAAAATTCATCACGATATTTGTCAACAGCATAATATTGTTTACCATCGAGTCCAGTACCAATTATTTCCCAAGCAGGAATTGAAAACTCATTTAATATTCAAAATTTTCTTTTTAATGGTTCGAAGCGGCAAAAATTTTTTTTCTTATTATAAGAAAGTACTTATCAAGAAATGACTAATGAAGATGAAACTCCTTTAAGGAACCAATGCAAGTTCAGGGAATTAATTTTAGGAAATCGCTATGCTTGTAAGAGCGGAACCGATTACTATCCGAGAGACGAATTTGGAAACGAATATAGAATTAACGGATTAAATTTGATTGAAAAAAACGGAAAATATAATTATCCTATGACTGCAAATGGTAAACCTCGGTACTCCATTGTTAATGGATCACAAGTTTATGAAATTGTGGCTGGCAAACAAATAATTGGTACTGGACTCGATGGTAAACAATATTATGCTGTAGACAAACATGGTGATGAATTTTACCCGGATGACAATACTCCAGCCTTATTGGCAGATGGTACCCCATATTACGCTTCTGCAGATGATGGACAACATATTTTTCCTATTGACATGTTTGGAAATGAATTTTATTTGACCTTTGTAGATTTAAACAAACCACAAACAATTCCAAACAGATATGCGGTATCCATTAAGAACAAAGAAATTTATCCTTTACGGAAAACAAGCGATGATAATGAAGAACAATACCTAATTAAAAATAAATATGCGGTTGACCAAAACGGAAAACCTTATTATCCAAAAGACGGTTACAAAAACGAATATTATCGGAAAATTACATCTGTAGACCTCAACAAACTCAGTCGCACAGGAACGTTAAAACAAATTTTATTGAAAAGATATGCTCAAACAAACGATGGAAAAATTATTTTACCAACTATAAATAATATTTATTATATAAATCCAAATATCAAACCACAAATAGAAACAGCAAACGTAATCGGAAGACTGATTCGAGAAGATTATGAAGTTTCAGATTTTCTTACAAATGTTTTAGATCCTTCGTTTAATCCAATAAATTCTACATACGTTAAACCTTATAAATACAGAACTTTAATATCAAATGAATTAACATTAGTTATTCCTAAACCTCCTCCAACAACTGTTGGTATTGTAGGTATTATAAACACTGCTATACCATTTTATCGTAGATGGTGCTTTTGGGCATTGTTAGTCGTTGTTTTGATAGTAAAAAGCTTTATCATTTGGTGGTTTTATTTTAAAAATAATGTACCCGGGGGTTTCTCAATAACATAAAGTTCCTATATCTATTTTTAGAAATAACAAGGACAAAAAAAAAAAAAAAAAAAAAAAAAAAAAAATTTTTTTTTTTTTTTTTTTTTTTTTTTTTTTTTTTAATAATAAGAGTAAAAGACTTGTCTATATTGCTCTTGCTTGTCATTACATTATATTTTTCTTGCATTGAGTTTGTGATGGAACCGCTCTCGCACAATCAAATGTTAACCCAGTCATGTTCTAGAGCTTCTTCTGCGATGAACAAAACACGTAGACCAAAGATTTCCAGACTATCCTTTTCCGATAACCAGTTAAATTCCATCTCTAAATGCGTGCGAATATTTTTAAACGGTTCTTTTGACTGGTTTTATCTCATTCTTGGCGAACTTGCAAATTTTGATTGCATTTTACGAATTTGTGGCCAAGATGAAAAGAAACGTTACCATTTCATCATAATGTGTCCAAAAAGTGGAAATTATTTCGAGAAAAATGTATGGAATAAACTAGACATGTTCGACAAGCGTGCCAGTTTAATCCAAGAACCTATCGAATTGGTTCGCATCCTCATCAACTTGAGCAAATTACCCTCTGTCAGCTATTCGTTACCACCTCACAGCCAATGGGTTTTGGCGAGTCTATGGAAAGAAGGATTACGAACGCTGTTTAGTTTTGAGAATGAAGAATCGCCATCACAACCTTTTTGTTTTCCAGTGCGAAAGGATTTTAAACCAACTAAAGAAGGTCCAACAGAATATTTTTTGTATTTGAAAGATGGATCTCTGTTATACTTTGAAAAAGACAATAGTTTATTGAGTTTGAATGATGATGAATGGATTAATCTTCAATTGACATTGGGAAATAGATTGAATTGAATTCTGTACCTATATATTTAGAAATGTTGATGTCATGTTATTCACATATTGTAAAATGAATTTGAAATTCTCATACTCGGTTAAAAAAAAAAAAAAAAAAAAAAAAAAAAAAAAAAAAAAAAATTTTTTTTTTTTTTTTTTTTGTGTGTGTGTAATGTATATATAGTACATTTTTTATCATTTCGCAAAACCACCCTTTTCAACACATTATGGCAGAATCGAAGAATGATACGCCTTTAACAAAATATGTTATTTTGTACAAGTTTAACGAGACCTCAGAAATGGCCCTAAAAATGATTGAAAAATATCCACCTAACGACCAACAACGACAAATTTGCGATAAATTACATGTACCTTATATATTATGGTCCTTTTATAAAGCAGAAATTTTAAAACATTCGTGTATAGATTTAGCATATATCCTTTACCCTTTCGAATTGTGCACTATTAAAAAGCCGATTAATTTTGACTCTGGAGACATGACTTTAAATGTTGATGAAGAACGATTCATTTTTCATCATAAAATGTTGGAAAAATTTCGTCAAAATTGTATTTGCGTCGCATCGATCGACGTACCTTCCAGTTTATTAGAGTTGTACATAAAGACTGCTAAACAAACAAATCTCGAAAGCTTTGAGAAAAGAAAATGGAACGTACGTAATGTAATTGATTTTTTCAAGGAAAAGGACAGAACGTTTTCAAAAGATTTTGTTGTATGGTTTCAAAACGATGTTTCAATTTCTTTCAACCAATTCAAAAATTCGCATAGATTAATTTTAATGGAATTTCGATCGCTACACGAAAGTTTTAAGGAATGTTTGGAATGTATCAGAGATGAACTTCAAATGCATGCAGGTCAAAAAATCAATAATTATTTCGCAAGATTTAATAAAATTACTGATATTACATTCCTTAATTCCATTGAAAACAGACGCAAATACTGGTGTGAAAAATGCAAACAAGTTCCCGTATTTCAAATTTTAAGTTTACAAGATTTTCAAAAACAGTATGGCTCGGAAACCAATTGCATTAAAGAAAATTTGCTATTAAAAAAAAAAAAAAAAAAAAAAAAAAAATTTTTTTTTTTTTTTTTTTTTTCATCTTAAAAAGTCAAGTACATAACCAGTTGTATATAGTGAGAAAAAAATCATTTATTATTTTAAGAATATTAGTTTTACAATTAAAACATATTTCAAAATTAGGATGAAAGTTCTTAAACTTTTCAACGCTCGTACTCAACGTTTGGAAGATTTTGTGCCTAATGAACCTTACGACGTTAAAATTTATTGCTGCGGACCGACTGTTTACGATAAACCCCATCTTGGTCACGCTAGAACCTATGTTTTTTTGGAAGTTCTCCGCAGAATCCTACATAACTATCTCGGTTTTAGTGTACGCTCGGTGCTCAAAATTACGGATTTAAATGACAAAATCATCGACAAAGATAATTTTCAATCTGCTCGTCAATGCGAAAAATCATTTTTTGAAGCAATGGATAGGCTGAACGTGGAAAGACCTGATTTTGCGCCGCGCGTTTCCGATTTTATAGAAAAGGCTAAACATGTGTGTACTAGGTGTTTAGTGAACGATTTTGCCTATTCTTCACTCGATAGCACTTTTTTCAGTATGGAAAATTTTTTAAAGGAATTTGATGTAGTGTTTCCTCATTCGGAAAATGGAAAATGGGATTTTGAAATCTGGAAAAACTCAAAAGACTGGACCGATGTTGAAGGAAAAAAACAAATAGGTATGCCAAACAGGCATACAGAATGTGCAACAATTGCTAGTTTTTTCTTCCCTTACTCACTGGATATTCATGTAGGTGATATTGATTTACAGTTTCCACATTACGAAAACGAAATCTCCTTAGGACGTGCCTTTGTGGGTAACAAAGATTGGGTTCAATTTTGTTTGTATACGGGTCGTTTACAGACAAAAGATGGACATAAAATGACTCACGATTTGACCAGTTTTACAAACCTTAGCCAAATTATGGGAGAAGGTTATTCTCCATTAGCTCTTCGTTATATGTTTTTAAAGTTTCCATACGATAAACCCATAAATTATCATAAAGATAATATCGAAAAAGCTCAAAAATCATACGATAACTTTATGCATCATATTCAATTGATAAAACATCGTTTAATTAAATTAAAACCGAAATCTGTTGAAAAAGATTTCAACAAGTACTGGTACGATGATTATGGTCTTGGAATAGAATTGAGTCAATTGATTCAGGTGAAGGAAAAAATAAACGCGTATTTGATGGATAATTTAAATGTAGGAAATGCGTTAATTGAGCTTGAAGAATACGTGCAAGATTTTTCGCATTTTTTGAAACAAGACCTATCCTACGATTGGCTTCTATATTGTTTCAAATTTATTATGTGGATGACAGATACATGTTTTGGTTTGATAAATAAAAGCTGTGAAACAAATTGCGAAAATTTTCTGTAAATCTCCGTAATTGAAAAAAAAAAAAAAAAAAAAAAAAAAATTTTTTTTTTTTTTTTTTTTTTTTTAACATTATTCTCTATTTAGTTTCATTTAAAACTTATTCGTTACATTTTCTGTACAACAATTTTTTCTTTATATTCAGTCATGACGCACGTCGTAATTTATGCTCCAGACAGCGTACCCAGAGATTTTTTAAACAACGCTGCCGCCTCGCAACTCATTTTACTAGCGCCCAAGCTCGTCGAGCCTTACGCACTTTTCGAACGAACCGATTATTGTGCTTGTTTCACTAATCATGGTTTGGCTATTCAAGGCACATGTATTTTGGCTTCCAACGACAAACATGATGTAAAAGGTTATCCTTTGTACGGTTTGCCACCTGATTGCACGATCGAAGAAACTAAAGTGATTGTCACGTGGCTTCTTCGTCATAAATTGAAAACGTTTCAAATTAGCATTGTGGAAGGTGGTCCTTATACCAAAGATTATGAAAATAAACAAACGTTAAAAAGAACATTGGGACCCGTAATGCAAAACAACAACTTGTTTAATGTGACTAGTGTTGGTTGCTGTGAACGCTATACGCTTCAAAAAGAACCAGTCTTTATGTTGAAATCAATTGTTTTATCCAGACATGGCCAGGGCCCGACGTTAGAAAGTGCTTGTAAAAGAAAAAGATCTAACGATGATTAAAAAAAATGTAAAAGAAAATGATCCGACGATAATTTAAAAAAAAAAAAAAAAAAAAAAAAAATTTTTTTTTTTTTTTTTTTTTTTTTTAACAAATTTGTATTTATACATGCGAATGTCCTCAGGAACCACATTCTAGCAGCAATGGCAAGTTTACCCGATTTTCCCTGCTACTTTTGCTATTCTGGCGTTTGTTGTTTGGATAGGTCAGTAATGAGAATGAATTACATTTTTCCAGATCTGTTTGCAGAATCAATATATCTTGCAAATGGGACCATTTGTTCTCATCTGGACCAATACAAGCCGGTGGATTTTTCAAAATTGAATGCAATTGAAGGGGTGATGTATGCTACAATTTTAAGAATTCAAGGACGTTTTTTTCAAAAACATCCCACCAAACTCAATGTTAGTATTGAAGAAGTGAATGAATTATTTGATATTTGTCCCATCTTAGAAAGAAAATTAAAAGAAATTGTTAAAAATACAATAGAACTGGGAGAGTTGAACATAATTCGGCAAGAATTCTCGTCAGCCGGAATATTACCAATGCCCTATCAATGCATTGTTTTAGAATGCCTCATTGTTGCAGGAAAATTTACAGTACTCTGTATGAAAAAATTTCAAGACCAAGCAGATGTAATTTATCAAATGGCGCTAAATGTGTTACTGAGATGTTTTGAGGAAACCAATATTACATCGTGGATTCTCCACACTAGTAGGGTTATGCATCCGTTTGGATCGGTAGGCTATGCTTGCCAACAAGAAATTACACCTACAGTAGATGACATTTGTCATCGTTTTAATCATACATTATGAAAAAAAGAGAGACATTATATATACATTTACATTAAGAATATAATTATTTATTGATACAATATAATTATTTATTCATATAATATAATTTATCTATAATATAAATTAAAAAAAAAAAAAAAAAAAAAATCTTTTTTTTTTTTTTTTTTTTTTTTTTTTTTTTTTTTTTTTTAGTTACATAAGCTACATATAAATTTCCTTCTCTCATCTCACTTTTATTCTACTGCTTTCCTTTTTGTTTAGTTTGACTTTTAATCAGGACTCATGTGGCTGAAACTATCTTTTTTTTCCGACAGAGAATCTCTGTTGGCCGTTGTCATGTCAGATGGAAATGTATATTTCAAAGCCTCGGATGTGGCAAAATTTTTAGGCTATACGAATAAATATTCTTTTGCAAAAAGATATGCAACGAGGGACTTTAGGAAAATGATTCCATGGACCTATTTACAGCCTCGCCCTCATGGAAAAGGTGGTGATTCTCCTGCAAATACTACTAGGGTTTTTGATTTTGAGGAAATGATTTTGACTATACAGAAAACTTTACCGAATCACAGAATAATTTGCGATGAGAAACGGATTGAAGAACTCAGAAAATTGTGGAGTTTTGGACTCGTGTCCATTAAAAAGGGCGTTGATCAAATGCCCGATCCGATAAATTATCTTATAAGAATCCTATAAGATCTTATAGATCTATCTTATAAGATCTTATAAGAATCCATTTCTACTGGAGGTACGCATGGGACGACAAAATGTAGATGATGATGTGGTTAATTTCCAGGAATGGATCAGAGAATTTTCGAACCGCGTTAAAAAAATGTTTGAGGATGTAAGTAATTTTCTTCGTAGTCGAGAAGAAAAAAGATTTCCCACAATGGAAGAACAACAGCAAAATAGCAGTTCGATGTTCGCCAAATCAAACAAATTAATAAGTGATTGTTACGACACGCCTCCTCCATCTGTAAATAATGAGTGTTATTATTCTTCGCCACCACCATCATGTTCCACCTCCTATGTGAACACAGAACCTCAAAATTTTCAATCATCGCAGTCATTTTACCCTGTTTTTGGACTAGAATATGATGGTTTTGAAAATAATTTACCAGAAGAAATTCATATAAATGTTCGTGGGATAAAACATGTGTACGTTCAAAAGAAATATTCTTTATAAAAAATTTTAGAAAAAAGTAGTTAAAAATAGAATGCAGGTGCTCGAATAATTTTGCTGTTGATTGTAAAAAGACTGTCAGAGTTGCACCAACTCAAGGTCGTTGCTCGTTTTACAGTACCTGGTTGTGTAAGAGAAAAACAAACAAATGTACAAAACGGATTAAATTGTCAATTTACTTGAACATAAAAATTTAAAATTGTCAAATTAAAAACTTGAACTTAAAAAAAAAAAAAAAAAAAAAAAATTTTTTTTTTTTTTTTTTTTTTTTTTTTTTTTTTTTTTTTTTTTTTTTTTTACAGTTCAAGTTACAAGTTTGTTCTCATACTCTAAACTCAACATTCTGTTTCAGTGAAAAAGTCACCATGAACTCTGAATATAAACGTTTAAAGAGTTTTTACGACTCTTGGAATATAATCAGCAATTTACAATTTATTGGATCCCCGTTAGAGTTTGCTGAAAATGGTCTCTACTACGACTCCTCGTTCTCCATCCGATGCGCTTTTTGTAGGTTTTATTTCTCGTTGAATCAATATTCAGATTTGAAACAATTTTTCGACAGACCGAGTTACGTGCACATTAAAAATAATCCTAAATGTCCACATATGCGAGGCATTTCCGAAAGTGACCCGTATTACAACGTACCTCTTTATCGACATCGGTTACACAAACTCGTTCATGATGATTTTCGATTAGAACTGGTTCGCCTTCAGAGTTTTTATAAGATGACCGGTTCGAGGTTCGATCAAGCTCGGGTTCGAGAGCAAGCGGCTCGGGAAGGTTTATATTACAATAGTCGAGCGATCCGTTGCGCTTTTTGTTCATTTCAAATACCTGGCCAGGATGAAAAGCACGCTGGTTGTCCCTTTTTGGAAAAAAATAATTCTCAAGACCAGGATTTTTTTCTCCAGTCACAGATAACTCGGAAATACGAAAATGTTCCCATAGCTCAAACGGACGTTCTATGCGATCCGAAACATCCTGAAATGGAATGCATCTGGAAACGCTACAAAAGCTTTTCTTCCGAATGGCCTCATGAACCGCAGATTCGGAAAAGTGATCTAGCAGAGTGCGGGTTCTTTTTTACGTACGCAGCGGACTTGGTGACTTGCTATTGGTGTAATGTTACGCTAGGGCGCTGGCAGATTGAAGACGTGCCTCGTTTCGAGCATTTTCAAAAGAGTCCTCGTTGTCGGGTGGCCCTGAACGCAATCAATTTGAATGAAAAAATCGCGCTAGCACGAAAAGGTTTAGAAAGTAAAAAATGCATGCTCTCTAAATCAGAATTTGAGAAACTGATTCAAGCGAAAAGTTCGGATGAAAGTTTAAAATGTAAAGTTGATCAGGAAAAACAGCAAGATTTGATGAACTGCGTGGTGTGTTTTGAGAATTTTAGAGAAATTTTGTTTCTACAATGTAGACATCTTGTGTGCTGCGAGAAATGTTCGGTTAAAATCGATGACATTTGCCCCCTTTGTCGAAAACCCGTATTGAATAAAATAAAAGTGTTTTTGTAATTGGACAGAATCTTTTGACGTCATAATTGGAAATTTTTGATTAGTAATTTGTTTTACATTTTCACTTCCGACTGAGTAATTAAAAAAAAAAAAAAAAAAAAAAAAAAAAAAAAATTTTTTTTTTTTTTTTTTTTTTTTTTTTTTTTTAATACCGTTATGGTATAAAAGTATCATACTAGAAGCGCATTAAACTATAGAGCAAACTTTACTCAGTAAAATTTGTCAACATGTTAAATTACAATTACACTGCTCATATAACTTTTATTCTACAAAAAGGATTTTGGATCCCTTGGCATGTTGCGTTTACGTCTATTATTCCACCTTTTGAAACAATTTCGATCGGCTTGAATACAGAAAATCTTCTATTACATCATAATGATCTCAGTTATAATTATACAGTAAATAACTTTCCTAAAACTCGTGAAACTGGACAAACTTATACTGTCGACGTATCAGAAATGCGAAAAACTATTCAAGATGTCTATAAAAATATGCAGCAAACAACAGGTGGTTGGGATCCCGTTATCGGAGCGGTAGATGTTGCAACTTTTAATTATTTGAAAGAATCAATTGTAAATGTTGTTCTACTAGATTCTAAACCGCAAAGCGAAGATCTTGCTCTTGCAGCAGCGTACCGAAGAGCTGAAAATGATAAAAACTGGCTAGAGTAAAAAAAAAAAAAAAAAAAAAAAAAAAAAAAAAAAAAAAAATTTTTTTTTTTTTTTTTTTTTTTTCAAAATCTATCGATTGATATGAAAGACCTAGAGTTTAAATTTTTTCATTTATTTATGGGAGGGTTGAGTGGCATAACGACACGAAAGTAAAGATTTAAGCCACAACGATTTTCAAATAGTAGGGCATGAAACTTGAGTAATTTTGGAAACTCAATAAAATAAGGATAATGGAACAAAGAAAAATGACGAGTGTAGAACAAGTAGATCAAAAAACTCTATTAAAGAATTTAGAGACCAGTGTAAAAGATTTTCAAAAAGTTTTTCAAAAATTTAAAAAAGAATGGGACACTTTCATCAATAAGGTTGACGACGACAGTTACGACATAGATCAAGATTTAGTAGGTAATATTATAGATGAGTACGATCTTACTGTCCAAGATATGGAAGACACTTTACAGGATCTTTTAAAAGATTTCGACAATTCCAATAAATTGAAACAGAATTAAATTATTATTAAAAAAAAAAAAAAAAAAAAAAAAAATTTTTTTTTTTTTTTTTTTTTTTTTTTTTTGACAAGTTACAATACCGGAGCATTTAAATTTACGATCGAAGCATGCGTTCAAAAAAGAATTACTTTTTATCAGAGGTTTTCGCAACTAAAAGATAACCATGTGGTTCAAAATTTTCTTTTTTTCTGAAAAGCCGAGTCTGCTCGCCGTTGTTGCGTTGGATGGAAAAGTATACTTTAAAGCAGCGGACTTGGGAAAATTCTTAGGTTATGTACACATTTACTCTTTCGCAGATAAATATGCTACAAACGACTTGACTAAAATAATTCCAAGTGATTGCATACCGTCATTTTGGAAAAAATCTGTGTTACTCGTGGTCGATTTTCCAGAAATGATCTCAATTATTCAGAAAACTGGCCGACTGGATAAGAATAAAATTCAGCAGATGATTGCGTTGTGGTATTTTGGAACCGTTACAGAAATTATTCCTCATAATTTGTTACTTAATCCGCAATTTGCATTTCCTTTGTATGTGCGTCCCTCAGGCTGGGAAAAATTGCGCCTTCAAGATTGGATTCAAAAATTTTTCGATGCGCAGTCGATTGAATGGAAAAATTATGAACATGAAAAAAAAATTTCAATGAAACGCTGTTTGGATCCTAGTTGTGTCTTTCCATCCCCATCTAAAGTCAAAAAACAGTCTTCTGATTTCCAGGTAGTATGTTTAACACCATCCATAGTCGCAGATCAGCTTTCGCAATCTTCTTGTAAAGAAAATTGTTCCATGCCATGTGATCTTCCCAAATTGCCTTTAAATGAAAACTTTTCTTCACCAAATAATATGGAAGATGAAAATGATCCATCACAATCTTTGATCGCGGAAAACAAATCGATTCCGTTATTGAATCCGATCAATGATGAAATGAATCACTCACAATCTTTGATTTCTGTCAACGAAAATGTACCTAATCCATGTTTGAATGCTATTAAAGAAGAAAATGTACCTAATCCATGTTTGAATGCTATTAAAGAAGAAAATGTACCTAATCCATGTTTGAAACCTATTAAAGAAGAAAATGTGCCTAATCCATGTTTGAATGCTATTAAAGAAGAAAATGTACGTAATTCGTGTTTGAAACTTCTTAAAGAAGAAAATGTACCTAATCCATGTTTGAATCCTATTAAAGAAGAAAATGTACCTAATCCATGTTTGAATCCTATTAAAGAAGAAAATACGCAAAACCAGAGCTTCGGATTTGCTTCAGATCATACTGTTTTCGAAATAAAATACGAAAATTTCAAAATTTTACCAGATGAAATTTATCTGTTTTCACGTGGACAAATGCATGTTTACGAAAAAAAATAAATGGATACTTTTTACCAAACTACCATTAAAAAAAAAAAAAAAAAAAAAAAAAAAAAAAAAAAAATTTTTTTTTTTTTTTTTTTTTTTCATGTTTGAATTGTAAAGGTTACTTAAGCGTTTCAAATGGACAACTAGTATTTTTTAGGTAATCTTGACTTGACTTGATCGGCTGATTAACATTGTACCATTGATTTCTACCGCGTTGTGTGTGTAATTTCAAATAGAAAAATGTCTTCATTTTTGTATGCAGTTCATGTTTCATTCGTTCGTCTTCAAGGGAATTTGGTTCCCTGGCATATTACTTTAACAGCTAATGAACCACCATTTAACACTTTTAGAATTGGCTTGTCGACAAATAATGTGACATGGAATCATGATGATATAAAATACAATTTAAAAATGACAGATGACTTTCCTAGATATAGTTCAATCAAATTGGATCATGAAATAAACTTGGAAAATTTTAAGTCGGATCTTTATAATATATATATGGACAAATACTGGAAGGATGTTTGGATAACTCAATTGGCGGCTGTAGATGAACCTAGTTATACGTACTTAATAAATGTAATTGATTCTATTATGTTACTAAATTTAAACTTTGTCGGGGAAAGTAAAACTTTTGCCGCCGTTTATCGGCAACATTATAAAAATGGAATTTTATGAAAAAAAAAAAAAAAAAATTTTTTTTTTTTTTTTTTTTTTTTTTTTTTTATGTAACAAGTATAAGACCCAGTGTGAGTCTTTCCTCTCAATCATTTCTGTATTTTTCATGATGGCATCTGAAACTTCAGAAGATATTGAGTCAAGCTCTACGGAGGATATATTGAATGACATAGATTTGAGTTCTCTACTAAACTATGTTTTGTTTGATGATGAACGTGTGGAAAAGGACATGGATCAAATTCTTACAAATTCCTCGCATACTGAAGAAATTGAAAAATTAAAAGAATATATTAATCAACTTGAAAATGACAAAAGTCAACTTGAAAATGACAAAAGTCAACTTCAAAGAGAAAATGATCAGTTAAGAGAAATTAATGATTTTCTTTCCTTGTTTAATAAATTAATGTTTACGGAAATTGCTTCATTAAGAAAAAGACACTTTACTGTTTGTGCAGAAGCATCAATTTCAATAGCAACTCTTAACCGGCGTTACAAGAATTTAAAAATCGGTATTGAGCGAGATATAAAAAAGTTGGAAAAGGAAACTAAAGGAATTAAAAGGAAATTGGAAGAAATAAAAAAAGTAATGAAAACGTAAATAAAATTAAAAGAGTAAAAAAACCAAAAAAATGTATAATTTGTGACAATGTTTAAAAAAAAAAAAAAAAAAAAAAAAAAATTTTTTTTTTTTTTTTTTTTTTTTTTAAGCCAAGTTTGAAGTAGCTTATAAAAACATTCGTACATTGATTTTTTCCAAATTCAGTTGCCTTATTCTCACTGTATAAACTTTTCGCTTTATAGTGATAATGGAGTCTGATCCTATTTCAATGTTGATTGACAGAGCTATTCAACACGAAGTCTTACAAAATAAAAATCAATATTTGACTCTGGAAACTATCATTTTACGAGTCTATAGAAAAATTTTCGAATATACTCGAGTTGCCTATTATCAATTCGACAAAACTATTTTGTTTTCCCAATGGCACGATGAAATATTAAATGCTTACGAACTTCTCAAGTCTAACATGTCTCACGAGGAGAGAGCCAGCGTTGAACGTGTCTTGTCCAAAGATTGCCCTCATCCGACCGAATTGAGTAAATTTGCTTGTTGCTGGTACAAACACGATCCTACGATTGCTTGTAAATGGTTTGCGGTCGACGGAATCATAGGTACACATCCCAAAGTCTATGTGCATGATGCTTTTTCGACAAATTTTGAAAAGCACAACACCGCAGTGAGGGCGTTGTACAGTTACTATAACAATCCGGAACAAATAAAACAAATAGTGGGAACAGCGCTTGAAATCCAGCAAGAAAATCCGTTTGAATTCGATGCAGATATGGATAGATGCGTAGGACTTTATGTTGAAATGGTCGGAAAAAAAGAAATGGAGCTTATAAAGTCAGACAGATTGTCAAAGTTGCTAGCTCAACAACAACCCAACAAACGTAAAAGAAAAAATCAAACTCAGGAAATTTCACCGGTCGATCCACAACCAATATCACCAGTCGATCCACAACCAATTTCACCGGTCGATTCACCTCAAAATCTATAAAAAAAGTTGTTTATGTTAATTGCTCTTGAAAAATTATTTAACTATTAAAAAAAGACATAATTTACATTTTGAAAATTTTTAAATGGTAAAAAAAAAAAAAAAAAAAAAAAAAAAAAAAAAATTTTATTTTTTTTTTTTTTTTTTATTTTTTATTTTTTTTTTTTTTTAATGAAATTTACCAATAGTCTCGTGAATGATTCAAAATTTCGTAAAGTTGTTTATCATAATTGGAATCGCTGGGTTTTATTTTTTTCAACAGTTTTAGGCGTAATCCTTCAGGGATCGATAACGACCATACCGTCGATGGACGGAGAAGGTCAAACACTGTTAAAAGTTTTAAATATCCTTCGTGGCAGTTATTTACAGAAGACATGTCAATTCGAAATTTTTCTGTTTCATCGAGTGTTGGATGAATTGGATAAACGTGACAAGTTGAGGGAACCACAATTATGTGATCGGGATCCGGTTCAACGGGTTTCGAAATGTTTAAGAATTTTTCACATTTCAAAACTTGCGTCATCAAAGGATTCCAAAAAAGTTGTAGATGGCTCGACAAGACGATTGTCCAAATATTGGAAGGAATGACTGTGTCGAATGGAGGTTCGATTAAAATGTGTAAAATTCGACATTCGTATAAATTTGGACGATACCAAAATATTAATTCGTAATCCGATGCAAGTTCTAATTCAGAAATAGAATCTAAATAATGTTGTACCGATGACGGATAACGACCATAATATCCATGAATAATTGTCGAACGTTTAGAAGCGAGTGCCTTTTCAAATAATCGCATATTATTTTCTCAAAATATTAAAATGACTTATTAACTTATTTATTTAAAAAAATTAACTTTGAAAAATAATTTTTTATCAATCTCGGAAAAAAAAAAAAAAAAAAAAATTTTTTTTTTTTTTTTTTTTTTTTTTTAATAAGTTTTTCTGTTGCACATATATATCAAGTGCTCACTTGTTATATCTTATAGCAAATAGATTATAGCAAAGTAGTAAAAAGAGATGAAACGCTACGATAATTTCACCACTTCGTACGGTTTGATTGTTAAAACTAATAATAATCGAGTTGTTTTAATAAAACGTAAAGTGTCATACTGCGTGCAAAATTTTTATATTTATTTGTATAAAAATAATATCCCGTACGAATTAACAACACATGATCCGTTCAATTACGTGAGAGAAATTTTTGAACAGAAATGGTTACCGACACTGGAAGTAAGCGATCAATTGGATTACATGCGATTCATAAAAGGAGAAATGTTTGAAGACCTTTATGATTTTCCACATGGACAATTGTCTCATAAACGTCCGCAAACTTTAGGTCAATGTTTTATGGATTCTTATAGAGAATTTCGTGAAGAAACTGGATATAGATTTTCTTTTAGAAAAACAGATATAAAAAATTATCCGATTGTTAAAGTTGAGTTTACAGGCTGTAATCAAAGACATTATAAGCAATTTTATTTTATTATTGAAAATGTAAATGAACTTCGAAGGTACAGATATTTCGATTCCTATGAAAATTCTCTGCTATCGACAGTTAGAGTAAAAAGGTGGGATGATGATCGCCTCATATTTAAAAGTGAATTGTTATCACTGTCGGAAGCGTACATGATTCTAAAAAAACAGCAAGAACTTAAGATTGATTACAAGCATTTACTTTTGGAAAATTCATTACCCAAATGTTATTTAATTTGTCAACATAACGAAAAAGAAAATAAGTTGGTAGAAAAAATATTTAATTAAAAAAAAAAAAAAAAAAAAAAATTTTTTTTTTTTTTTTTTTTTTTTTTTTTTTGTTAAATGAGAGTACAATTTGTGTATAAAAATCCAATTCACAACAGTTAAGCATTTATTTTACTTTTCTACTAATCTACTACTGCTACTACTATCTACTTTTCTACTAGATCAAGTTGTCAGTCATGTTGTTTGTCGAGGCTGTTTGGGCAAATTGTTGTGATGGCTTGTACATGCCATTAGAGATTGCTTTTACATCGTGTCCAACAGAAGTGACTTTACTTAAAGTGGCTCCGTTACCCATTTATTACTGGTTGACTTTTAGAGATTGGGCCAACAACAAATCTAGAGCGCACAACAAGGATCGATTTTATAATTCGGATTGTGAAAAGTTGAATTTGAATGTAAATGTACGACAACTGAAACTAAAAGCCAGCAAATGGAGATTCCAGTTACAGAAAATTATTCCTTTGGAAACAGTCTTGTACGTTCGGGGCCTATCCCAGTATAGATTTTTCAAGTATGTTTGTGGTTATCCATACGTAAAAAGAGTAAAATTGTCAACTGGTAGAAAAATTACAAAAGTTTGTCATGATCACAGTCGATCAAGATTAATCAGATATCCTTGCCCCGCTGTCGAAGTAACTACCATGGCTTATTATAAATTTAATGTACAAATAGTTGGAAATAGAAAAAAATGTTACTTTTGGCAATAAACAAATGATGTTATATTATTTGCTTGTTGTGAAGTGGAATTCTTGAATATGAAAAAAAAAAAAAAAAAAAAAAAAAAAAATTTTTTTTTTTTTTTTTCTTAATATGATAGTTTGATATATAAAGTTTAAAAATGACTTACAAGTCTTTTCTCAAATCAGTCTTTGGTAATCAATATTCTGTTCATAGCCCATACCTTCATGGGTTGAATTTATATTGTCTCTTTGTCATCACTTTAACAATTTCGCTTTGCGTTTACACCCTTCAGCAACACCAATATGTCTGCGACAAAACTTTTAAGCAACGAGTCCACGACCTCCGAGTCAAATATGCCACAACTCGACGTCCCGACTATGACTAGACCGATTTTACATAATTATGACATGCACGTGAATAATTTTATTCGATTTTTACGCAACAAGCTTCAAATTTACTTGATATACGAAGGTCCGAAAGACATTCGCCAACACATTTTACAAAAAACAATGTACGCATGTTCAGTTTATTGCAATTCCAAAAAGACTCTGAAAAATGTTTTTCCCATTATGATTGGATCCCGTTTGGATTTGGCCATTCGCAGCAAAGGCGTTCAAAATTTTCGAGAACCTTTCGACCTTTCTCAGGTTCCGCCCAAGTTACCTTTTCAAGAATTGGACATTGCGACTGGATTTTTCCTTATTGGCGGTTTAGTGCGCCATCTTCCGTATTTTTACACAAACGACCCGACCAATACGCACGTTATTCAGAGAAAAATTGTTCGTGTTTATTCGTACAACGCCCAGGATCGAGGAAAAGAACTAAATTATTATGTAGCTGACAAGAACAAAAAAAAGTGTGGGGACGTGGTTGTCGTTCACAATGATGGATCGGAAACTGACGATGATCCCCATTTTTTCGATCATTGCCCTTATCCCGTTCATTTAACGGCTTACATGAATCAACTT
Organism: Maratus speculifer; assembly: GCA_964019185.1. Taxonomy (NCBI): domain Eukaryota; kingdom Metazoa; phylum Arthropoda; class Arachnida; order Araneae; family Salticidae; genus Maratus; species Maratus speculifer. Next base: position 268,664,754 of record OZ025289.1, on the reverse strand, counting down.
TATCGAGACGACCATTTTGACATTGATCATTTGGGCAATAAAATGGTTGTTAGCCCAGGCCACATGTTTACGAAACTGTTTATAAAATATTTGTACGGGCCTTTGAGGGAGCAAGATTGGAAACTAGTCAAATCGAGAACGGCTTTGATATGTAATTCCATTGAAAATGGATATTTGTTGCACGTTTTGTCTCGAAAAACTGTTTATTTTAAAGAGGGTAAATCGGCAGGTAAAATGACCAATGAACCGCAAGAGTCCCATCGGGAAATTGGAACAAATGGTAAAGTGTTTATGGAAAAAAACGTTGGTTGTTACAGAGAGGTATTGACTCAGACGTATCCGCTAAATCCCTATTTGTTGTATGTCATTGTACGACAAATGTCTAAAAAAGTTAACCATTCATCTGTCGAGTCTTTTCATCCGAGTTATTTGTATTTTTTGTGCATACTAGGCATTTTTGAAACGAAAAATGTGGGTCGCACGACCATGATGGTGAGAGATACAATTGTATCTACTTGCGATGATTTGGATTCAGTTTATCACGACAAGCCCAACCAAAATTTTTGGAATGCGTTAAATCTCGAGCCGAAAACAAACAGTCCTTACTACGTGGTAGTGAATGAAGCTTGTATACCCGTTTCTAAAAAATCCTTTGACAATGTTGATTTGTTGAAATTGAAGAAACAATTTGGGACAATTGAGTGTTTCGAGCGAGGAAAGTTTATAGTCATCCGTTTCAAGTCTGGCATCATCATGAAAAAGTTACCAGAAATATCAATATGGGTATCGCCTTACGACGAAATGTATTGGATGAGACGCATTTTCGGAGTGGAAAATAAATTTCATTTGTATACATCCACCATCAGCTACTTTGTGGATTTCAACCCTTTTTTCCGTCATACGGCTTTTCCAAAAGTCATTTTGGCATTCAATCATATGAAAAATGCTGTTTTGGCTACGAACCCCAAATACGCGCACTATTTCATGGATACAGTGTCCGCATATTTTCAGACACCGACCCCAGATCATAAAGTTTTGATTCAACCCGTAGACGACGGGTTTTCAAAAAATTTTGTTTTGATGATGCCTCAACCCATCGTGACTTACATGAGTTTCAAAGGATGTACGCAAGAAGATTGCATTGTGAAAAGAAAAAATTTTCGTTCGTTCGATTTTCATCGGTTTTACACGGTGAGAATGAAAATAAACATGGATCCGAAAACTTGGACGGTTTTCTATCCTGTTTCTGGAGACGAAGACCCGGAATCGGACTTGTTGGGTACGTTAATTAGCGGAAAGCCTCTGGAAGTCGAACCATTTTCCATTCACACGAGTTTAGAAAAAATATCCTCTTGCGAGTACCGCATCCATTTTTCCAAAGTGCCATTTCGAGTGATCCAACATTTCATTTCAGGTGACAAGCTTTCCATAAGCGTCGAACAAAAACACGTTTCAAACACTGGTGATAAACTGTGCAGTTTGCACGGCCAAAAGGGAGTAATGCGAGTCATGGATGAAATGCCAAAGTTGGGCGCATCTAGAATTGAACCTGACATTATTGTTAACCCGTATGGCATGTTTAGGCAAACTGTTGGACAAATACTGGAAGCTGTAAAATTGGGTGGCGGAAAGGATACTAGAATCGTTAGAAATTCCTGCGGCATTTTGATGCCAAAGCTTTTTACGGGAGAACCTTTTACTTTGTCGTTGTTTATTTGGCGGGTGAACATTTATACGCAGCTGCCGGGTGTTCTACCGATAGAGTTACGAATCAGCCTTTAAAAGGTCGAAGCAGGGGAGGTGGAATGAAGATAGGAACTATGGAAAATAACGCCTTGCGTGCTCATGGAGCTGGATTTATTTTACTAGAAAAATTTTTTGAACATTCGGATCTGATACATTTTGTACCTACCGTAGCGATACCAAAATCTGTTAATGTGGTTATTGAAGATGCAAAATGTCATAAATTTAATATAGAATTTAAATGTACTCCATCAGTACAACTGATAGAAGAGAATAAAAACAAGAAGCGTAAAAAGAATAATCAAATTGCAATACGATAAACCCAAAATTAAATTTTTAAAAACAAATCTCTTTTTTTTGTATGAAATAACTATAATTTGTGTTTAAAAAAATTACTTTTAAAACGTAAATAGATGAATTTTGAATCAACATATTAAAAACAGGCAAATTTTCAATAAATAAATTTTTTTTTCAAATTTTTATAAAAGTTTACAGTAGGTAAACGATTGATAACTGGTATTTTGGCCCTTTTAGCCTCAATTTTGAACAAGTGCATTTTTTCTAATGAAAAGGCTTAAAAATGTCACTTTTTCTAATCCCAGCGTACATTTTTAAAATGTACTCTGGGATTAGAAAAAATTCATTTTTTAGTCATTTTCATTAGAAAAAATATTTAGGTGTAAAAACGAAGATTTGGTTAATTAAATTTTTGTTCCAGTTGAATAATCTATATTTCTTACGGTAAAACATAGGATGTCGAATACGTGAAAAATATTTCGAGCGCTGAGGTTGCAGAATTCGTGCAAAAATCTTGAAGCATTTGTCTTAGAAATGCAAAATCCATAAAGCAATTTGACATACGCGTGCAAAATCTATAAAGCAGTTTGACATACACGTGCAAAATCTGTAAAGCAAAAATGCAAAATACTAAAGCAGATGCAAAATCCATAAAGCAATTTGACACAGGCGTGCAAAATCTGTAAAGCAAAAATGCAAAATTTTAAAGCAGATGCATAATATTTGAAGCAATTTAAAGTAGGCGTGTAAAATCTGTAAAGCAAAAATGCAAAATTTTAAAGCAGATGCAAAATATTTGAAGCAATTTAAAGTAGGCGTGTAAAATCTGTAAAGCAAAAATGCAAAATTTTAAAGCAGATGTATAATATTTGAAGCAATTTAAAGTAGGCGTGTAAAATCCGTAAAGCAAAAATGCAAAATTTTAAAGCAGATGCATAATATTTGAAGCAATTTAAAGTAGGCGTGTAAAATCCGTAAAGCAAAAATGCAAAATTTTAAAGCAGATGCATAATATTTGAAGCAGGTTGACTCAGACATGAAAATCTGTAAAGTAAAAATGTAAATTTGTAAAGCAGATGCATAATATCTGAAGCAGGTTGACTCAGACATGAAAAATCTGTAAAGTAAAAATGTAAATTTGTAAAGCAGATGCATAATATCTGAAGCAAGTTGACTCAGACATGAAAAATGTTTAAAGCAAAAATGTAAATTTGTAAAGCACCTGCATAATATCTGAAGCAAGTTGACACAAACATGAAAAATGTATAAAGCAGAGTAAAATGATGAAAAAAAGTATTTGAAATTTTACGAAAAAAATAAATATATATAAATTCTTGAACATGAATAAAAAAAACTGATTTTAACTGTAAATTTTGCTATTGAATTAATTTTTTTTAAACTGTGAAAATCACAATGTGTAAATTTTATTTCTATTTTTATAAATGATGACGTCATTTGGTTTTATCTCAAATTTTTGAATATTTAATAAGTTTTCAATTCTTACTTCCGGTTTGCTGAGAAACAATATTAAAAAAAAAAAAAAAAAAAAAAAAAAAAAAATTTTTTTTTTTTTTTTTTTTTTTTTTTTCATTGAAAAAAATTCATCTTTGCTCTTTCCACGCAATGCGGTTTGTTATCAATTATTTTCAAATTGTATGGTGGTAGACATAAACATACAAAATTTCTTCGATTTTTATATAAAAATACGCCGTGCTCGCACACGTCTTCATTCAATTCTGAGCAGTCCGGACCCCTATAAAATGTCGAATTTGTACAAATACAGGACCAATGAGGCACTGGATCATTCACAATCATCAAAATTCCTCCCGTTTCCTCTTTGCAAGGAACCGGTATCAGCTCGTCTTGAACTTGACAAATTCCACCTATACATTTGGTATTGTTTTCCACACAGAGAAAAGAACAGTCGTCGATGCAAGGAACTTCTTTAGTTGTACAATTTTGGCGAAAAGTCGGAGCTTCAGTTCGAATTGTTATCGAATTGTCAGGTGACAATTTCATAGTTTTCCAAATCCATACATATGCCAACCACATTAAGAAAAACACGATCCATGTATTGTGCATGCTTTTTTTTGTGTCGCATGTCAAGAGTCAAGATGGTAGACGAAGAAAGACCAATCGATCGACACGAATCCAGACGCAATCCGACCAATATTCGGTCCATGAGCAGGGTCAATAAATGGCGAGACGCATGGTCTGCATGCTATAGAATTGTTGAAGAATTTACCGTTGTAGATCTCAAACAGTTTCACACTATATTCGAACGTTGGGTTCCCATTCTTAACTGGATTTTTGACCGACCCATTCATCATTTGAATCGATACGAGCCCATTTTTTTTCTATTGTTACCAACCCAACGGTCCGAAAGAAATTATTAAATTGTACATGGACGAAAATGTGATTGACGAACATATTGTAGTTTACATTATTTTTAACGTTTACGAGTTTACAATTATTCAAAGGCGATATTGTCTCGACTATACAAAATCCAACCAAATGTTGTACAATGAAGCTCGAGGAACCGTCAACTTGGCCTCGATGATAGAAAATGAGCAGAGTAATTTGAATCCAGCGGAATATTTTCAGACCATGACTTGTTGGCACCTTTTATTCATTTACACGCTCCACGCTTTAGCTCACTGGGACTCATACGACAAATACGAGCACGCTTATTATGACACGCATTTGAACGTGAGAGATTCGCCCTTTTTCAAATTTCATTTTTACGGACAGGTCATCTACCGTAAATAAAGCATGCCTAGACCAACAAAAATACCAATTCAATACGCTGCGTATATACTGAATGATTCAAAACGAGGATGGGAATACAATCCGGAAAGAGTCGAAGCTAACGAGTTGGAAGAAATTGCAGTTAATGATGGTAATTTGGTACCTGTATCAAAAATGAGAAAATTTTTTAAAAACACTCCAGCCTTTAAAGAGTTTAAAGAAAATATATCTGTTCCCGACAAGATTTGGAAGATGGCTATAAAAATTTCCCCGGACATTAGAAAATATGCAAAACGATTCATGACAAATGTTCCCAAACCGAGAGGAAGGCCACCCACGAAAAGTCAAAAGAAAATGTACCGGTCCAGGTTAGGTTCTTTTTCGGAAGATGAAATTTCCAGCAATGATTCTGATTCATCCATTATATCCATTGCTCCTTCAAATGACGAATGCGATTCAACGGATGTAAACATGCCTTTGCCATCATGTGCGGGTCTCAGACGCGTTTGCAAACGGTACGGTTCAAACCGCCGGTACCTACCTTTGAAACGGGATTCTAGCGAGGATAAACAATATTTAGTGGAAGTTTCTTACGCCAATAGTCAATCTTAAACAATGATTGGATTTTCCAACGGATTAAATGCGAGAGGAATAAGAGTACGCCATTGAGTGGAAAAATATTGTGTAAACTTTAAATCTGGAAAATCAATGTTATTGTTGAGAGATAGCAGAGTGGACATGGACTTACATTCGGATAAACGGCCCAAAATTGTTCGAGCTGGAAAAATTTCTGAGGATGGACCAAAACACGATTTTTCTTTTTCAGTAAGGGGAATGAAATTGACATCTCGTTCGCTGTATTTGTAAACAAAAAGGTTAATTCTTTGTGGTAAAAATCGCGTACTGGCGAAAAATTCCATGTTTAATATACAAGCAACTTGTGGAACATCGTAATTTAAAAGCGTCAAGAATTTATAAATTTCTTCTTCAAAAGTATCACTTTTTTGGTGCAAAATATTTTCGTCTAAATAAGATCGATTAATTTTGATCGAAATACATTTTGTGGGAAACGATTCCACATTGAGCGTGTTGACTTCGTGTAAATAAAAAGCGTAATCTCCCACACATACCATAAAATTGATGGTAAAAGGTTTCGAATCTCGTATATACACATCTTTGGGATTGTCAAAGCGTCGATCATAACGTAAAATGGATATGGAGGGATAATCCACAGGAATCATTTTATAGTAAACATCTATGACAACATAATTTTCCAATTTTGGATATTTTCTATCCTTTAAAAGACTTAAAACTAATGTTCGATAATCCATATCTCTTTGATATACTTAATTTACGAGTAGTGTTGTAACTGAAATAAATCTTTTAGAACGTCATCTCATTTACATATTGCAAAGTCAGATTTTGAATTCTCACTTCCGGTCTGGTGAAAGAGAAAAATTGAAATTGTAAAAAAAAAAAAAAAAAAAAAAATTTTTTTTTTTTTTTTTTTTTATAGTTTGAAAATTTAAAACTTACTAGCAGAAACGCAATCATGTTATTATAAAAATTTAACTTGACAAAAAAAAAAAAAAAAAAAAAAAAAAAAATTTTTTTTTTTTTTTTTTTTTTTCATAGTTTGAACATTTAAAACTTACTAGCAGACACGCAATCATGTTATTATAAAAATTTAACTTGACAAAAAAAAAAAAAAAAAAAAAAAATTTTTTTTTTTTTTTTTTTTTTTTTTTTGTGAATATACTATATTATACCTTTTCATTCTTACTGCCAGTAATTCTATTGTTTCAATATGCATCATGAAAGGATCAAAAATAGAGAGTGAAAAGGAAAATATGGTTTTAAAAAAAGAACTGTCTCCTTTGGAAACGGAACTATTCGATTTGAGAAAGAAAATAAGCTTATTGGAAAGAGAAAATAATTTGTTGAAAAGACAACTTGCTGAAGCCAGGTACGCGCATTATCTATGTTGTGGAAACGGAACTTTAATGCTTAAATGCGAACGGGAAAGGTATCTAATTACAGGAAGATACTTTGTTTGAAATATGACAAGTGATATACGAATATGTAAAAAAAAAAAAAAAAAAAAAAAAAAAAAAAAAAATTTTTTTTTTTTTTTTTTTTTTTTTAATAACATGATTGCGTTTCTGCTAGTAAGTTTTAAATGTTCAAACTATGAAAAAAAAAAAAAAAAAAAAAAATATTTTTTTTTTTTTTTTTTTTTAATAATACAACGCTTACTTAAATAAGTTTAATATACGAAAAGTACATTTTCAGTACGTGATGGATTATTCAAACCATCCTAGACGATTCGACTTTGAAATGGATAATCAATTTGACAATGTATTAGATGAAATTCGCGTTGAAGTAGAGGAAGAATCGATTGATAATTTTGATATTAATCCGCCTGATGTTTTCCATTTATTTAGGCATTACATGTTAGACTTGCTACACTCATCAAATTCCCAGACTTTACCTGACATAAACACTGAAATATTATTTGATTCCTATTTTATGAACGATATTCCAGATTTCATTAATTCATTTGTACATTTTATGCATGTCGGAAGCGATCCTTTATTGGAACAAAATATTCGAGAACAGAGAGATAGATTAACAGATTTTATAACCCAATCTCCGTTTTTAAACGCAATTTACACAGATGTCATGGATGCTTCTTTTAACGAACCTCCGCCAAAAAAACCCGTTCCAGATAACGTTTTCAAATTACTACCTATTGTAAAAATAGACAAAAAGTTAATTGATTTAAATGAATCTTGTGTTATATGTACAGAAAATTTCTCCTTGAATGAAAGTGTTTTGCTTTTATCTTGCAATCATGCTTATCATCAAGATTGTATAAGAAAATGGTTTCAAGAGCAAAACATGTGTCCAATATGTCGAAAAAAAGTGTCGGAAGACCAATCTGATATAAATTCATCTGACCAGTTTAATACATTGAACTCAAATGAAGAAAATTTATCAAACATGTCAAACTCTAATAACTCTGAAGATTTATATGATGACACCTTATTTGAAATGTCAGAATACGTATATGATACATTTCAAAATTGTTTACATGATTTAGTATAGGCACGTGTTGGAAATGATAAAATCTTCAAACTAAAAAAAAAAAAAAAAAAAAAAAAAAAAAAAAATTTTTTTTTTTTTTTTTTTTTTTTTTTTTTTTTTTTTACACAATTTTAAATAATATAGCATCAGATTCTATACGCATAATATTTTTCAATTTTGCATTTTTACATGATTGTCGAAAGGCTTCAAAAGTAGCATTCTTTTTACCAATCCATAATTCAACGGCCCTCTTCCAATTGATCAAGTACGTTTGATGCTTTTTAGTAAACAATTTTCTTGATGATTCGTAATCTTCTAGAATATTTAAATTTTTTAAATATTGTCGTCTTTTACCCAAGTCCTCATTAAACCATCCCAAGAGATCCGATACTTTTAAATTCGTAAACATCATTATATATATCAGCATACTCAATTCTTCAGTCGTTTTACGAAAACGGACTTTATCATATATTATTTTTAAATCTTTAATGGAAAATTGCATCCTTGTGTTCTATTTCCGACATGGTTTTTGTAGCAAAACGCTTGATGGAATATACGCGGGAAAAAAGGCCTGATATTTTTGAAGCCATCATGAGAAAAATAACACCGCATAAACTGGATGCGGTGTTATGTTTAATGGAAGGTCATTTGCGTCGCTACAATAATTTAGAAGTTTTCAACAAAAATATCGAAGCCGTACCACAATTTGTGTGGGCAGTAATTAAACATATGCGATTTCCACCACCTGGAACAGCACAAGGAATTAATTGCGCTTGTCGTACATCGAAATCTGACACTCAAGCCGCTTTGGATAGTAAACATAATCCGTCGTCTTCAGAATCTAGGTCAGAATTTAATGTAGAAAAGAATATTTTATACGAATTGGCGTTATTTTCTACTCAAAAACAGGTATTTGAATTTTCAAACAGACGTAAATACGCGACCGTTTATACAACATGCTCCATTCAAGAACTGTTGAATTTGTTACCTGGAGCTGGTCACCTGATACCTTATGCTGAACACAACAAAGGAAGGGATTTGGTTGGTAAATTTGAATATTTGAGTCATTTTAAATATATTTTAGTAGAAGATCGAGGATCTATCAAAGTTCTTTATCAATCGCTTAAAGATTTGTATACTTTGTTACGAAGAATTTCTCCGGAAAATATTGTAGCGTTTTCAGACGTTCGTAATCTCTTTCAAAAATGTGGAATCGTCAGTCATTTTTTCAACATGGTCAGAATCGTGGAAAGACAATTATTTACAAATGATGAATCTGCGTATGAAAAAGACGTTTTAACTTTGATGAAATATCAATGCCGAAGCGGAAAACCATTACCATTAACTCGCGATGGATTGGCAAAAAATCCCGACAGAACTAAGATTGAAGTGGTGAGTTTTGAAGCCATGAAAAGAAATATGGCAAAATTCTGTACGAGTGAATTAAGAAATCAATGGTCTGATGGTTTGCCTACTTCAGCTGAACGTATGTTTTTTGGTCAACAAAATACAGAAGGCGTAGGTTTCGATTACGCTGTACGACCAAAAAAATGTTACGAGGATGACTATCAAGAAATTTAAACTTAAACTTTAAATTTAACTTAAATTTTAAATTTAAACTCATCTATATTTTTCATTTGCATTTTGCAAAACTTATTTTTGGAGAAAGAAAATTGAAATTGTAAAAAAAAAAAAAAAAAAAAAAAAAAAAAAAAAAAAAAAAAAAAAATTTTTTTTTTTCTTTTTTTTTTTTTTTTTTTTTTTTACAATTTCAATGTTACAGAATTTTATAACGGTAAGACTTTGAACATACATTCTTATTTGAACTCAACACAGATTTTTATTTGTTGTAAAAAAAAAAAAAAAAAAAAAAAAAAATTTTTTTTTTTTTTTTTAATAAACATTTTTAACAACCTTTATCAATCCAAACAATTGTTGGATCATTACAATACAATCTAGATTTTCCACACAATACATCGACTGTATTTTCATGAATTACGATGGATTCGTTTGCATTTTTCCGGCTAATTAAAAGCGTACCATTAGTTCCAACCGCGTAATAAAATTCAGATTTTGCGGGTCGCTTAACAAAGATTTCTAAACTTGCCTTTTTTTCTTCTTGTCGATATCGTGACCAAACAATACAATACATCCATTTACCTGGATTTATTATTTTATCGACAGTCAAAGTAATAATAGAATCAACATATTCTGCGTTTTCTGTTTGTTGCGCATGTCCCATGTATAAAGAGTATAAATCGACTAGATAAGATTTGGCGACTCTGGAGCAAATCAAGAGGATAAATTCCGCGCTCGATCCGTCAGGTTCAACTAGAATTAGGGTGACAATCTTCATCGGGCAATAATGGCATCCACGCATGCTATGTCCTCCGAAATTAAAATTGACAAGGTGGGGCTCCGTAAACATTACTTGACTTTGACGAAATGCCAACGCGCTTTCGTTGGACTCTTGGTCAATTGGATAAAGAAGCCCCGCAAATTGCTGGTCGTGGTTTCTGGTGGTCCTGGAACCGGAAAATCATATGTAGTCAAAAACACTCTCGATTATATCCAAACAAAACAACTGCGCATGAGTTTTACGGCTCGAAGCGCAGTAGCCATAGGGGGTCGAACCATTCATTCAACACTCGGCTTAGAATTGGATGGTCCTTTAGCGGATTTGGAAAAGTCATTGGAAAATGAAACAAATATATTGAAATCTATAGAAAAAAGTCGCGAAATTGTAAAAAGTTTTAAATGTAACGTTTATCCTTACATAATTGTTATCGACGAAATATCTATGATTAAAGGCTGGTTCATATATTGGTTGATTTATTATTTCATGGATAGAGCCAATTACCCTCTATTTTTCGTTTGTATGGGGGATCCGCATCAACTTACTCCAATAAAATCCATTCACAATTTATTTTCCATCACTTTATCGGAGACCCAATACAAAATTTGTAAAATTCATCTGACCGAAAGCAAAAGATTCGAACCCGAATACGAAATCTTGATAAATGCTTTACGTAAATTTGTCGACAAAAATGATGAAACGGGTATGTTTGATTTCGTACAGAAAAATTTTCCTGTAGTGGAAGAAATTAATAATCTTTTACTGATGCAAGCAGACAGGGCTATGGCTTGCAAGAAGGAAACTGTTAAAATATACAATAAATTTTACTTGAAAAAAAAGGTCAGTGGAATAAAAATTCAAATTTATCCAAACCTCGTCTTAAAGTCAGGCTGTTTGGTTTTCGTAACAAAAAACGGTTGCTCGGAGGTCAATAACGGAACGCAATTAATTTTTGAAAATTACATTTCTGATAAAGATGTAGTAATATGTACAAATCCAAAAACTAATTTAGAAATAGAAGTACAGAGAGATTACTACAGTGGAAATTTTCCTTTGGAATTGGGATTTGCTGGTACAATTCATAAATATCAAGGTGATACCATTGATGAATTGAAAATTGTAATTAATTTTAACGAAAGTAGAAATCCAAATTTAGTCTATACAGCTTTAAGCCGCGTAAGGCAAATGAAACAAATATTGGCTATAGAATTGTAAAAAAAAAAAAAAAAAAAAAAAAAAAAAAAAAAAAAAAAAAATTTTTTTTTTTTTTTTTTTTTTTTTTTTTTTTTTTTTTTTTTTTTTACAACTCACTGAGTTGTATTTGCGTATGTCGTGGCTTCTGATCTCGCAAAAGTGGGTGTCGCTTGGTACAATGGCTCGTTAAAAGTCTACAAACTTTATTTGGTACTTGATTGGTTTTGAATTTTCCTTTTTTCAATTTAAAGGAAAGGCTATGTGGGGGATAATCGTATCGCAATTCGTTATCGGAAATTTGTCTTAAATATGGATTTTTTATAGCTCGATCGAGGCTGGTACTCCTGTTACTACTATTACTCCTACTTCTACTTTTACTTTTACTCTTGCTGCGTTTTTTGGTTCGACCTCGACTGGGGCTTGGGCTAGGACTTCGACTGGGACTGGGGCTAGAATTCTTACTGGGGCTAGAACTTCGGGTAGGGCTAGGACTAGGACTTCTTTTATTGCTCTTTTTTTTCTTTCGACTACACCGACTTGAGTTTGAACAGCTACTACTATTACTGTCAATCGAAAAAAGGGGTGATAGGCTTCTTGGTGATTGCCCACGTCCCTTTTTCTGAACAATCTGCTGAGGTGAGCTATGAGACGCAACAATTGTATCCAGATTGTTTAATGTCGACATTGTCTTATTTCTTTTCCCCATACATTTTTTTTTCTTTTATTCTCGAATCAAAAGAACATTTTTCGCTAATTGATAAGTGTCGTACATTATAGCGACTTTACACGCATCTTCTATTGTTTTAGGAACCGCAAATTTTATTCCACCAAAAGACAATAATTTCACATTAAACTTTTTATCAATGGTACCAGATTTATAAAAAGGAAGTAGAGTTACAAGAGTTTGGAGGTCTTTCACATTACCATATTCAAATTTCTTGCATAAAAGGGCATCTAAAACTTTTTGCGTAAAGCTTTGAAAAGCCTGCCGTCCATTTTCGGAAAAGCACACGACCCACCTACTAATTAAATGTTTGTTTTCCAACATGTAATCGAACGCATCCCAAAATGCCAAATACATGCTTAACGAGTCCTTAGTAAATTTTGTCAGGTCTACAATGACGTACGTATCCTGCGTGTTTGGGGGAGAGGAATCTTTCCCCGATATCGTTAAAACATTAGTATAATCTATTTTTACTAGTCCGATGTTTCGAGTTTGGATTGAAAAATCTTCTTTTTCCCGTAATTCTTGCGTCCCTTCCGAATCAGTTTTTAGGAAGAAACAAACATCGGTCCACCGATGTTCGTTCGAAGTTTTAAACCTGTAATGGGATGCAAAAACGGCAACGCGGAATGCAAGAGGATGCTTTTCAACCATTTGCATGGACGCGGGTTCCAAATAGACTAATAAATCGCATTTTTCTACAAGCTCCGCTGTACGTACTATTCGAATTCGATTATCTGTCGAATGTAAGTCATTTTTTCGAGAAACGATGACAACTTTTAACATTGGAACGGATTTAAAAGCTTCTACTAAATGTTGGGGGTATCTTCCCAAGTCACCATAAATAATGCAACGATCTTGTTGCAATACGAAATTTACAAGGTCTTGAAGAGATTGCATTATAACTCTTGATTAAAAATATTTGTCTTGAGATGCATGTAGGTTTACGTAAAGCCTCATTTTGTTAAAAAAAAAAAAAAAAAAAAAAAAAAAAAATTTTTTTTTTTTTTTTTTTTTTTTTTTTTTTTTTTTTTTTTTTTGAGAGAGGTGTTTTTAACGGACAACGCGTTCACTATGCACATCCAGTAAACGATAACTGCAAGATGAATTCAACACAGTTAATGCACGAGCAATTTTTCTAAGCCCGGCATCGACTATAGCATGCTTTTGCGGTTCCATCAAAACTTCTAAATCGGCTTCCAATTCCATATCTGACGGAAACCTAATAGGACATCCACTTTCGTGTCTCGTTTTTAAAAAATCATAAACATCAAATTCAGTCGCATTATTTTTCTTGCGGCGCGGACCCAGAACGCTAACCATCTCACGTTTCGACGGGTCGAAACTGAATTTATTACATATATCACTCTGGGGAATTGAATCATATTCTTCGTAGACACTATTAATATTATTTTTTTCCACTCTTTCAAAAAATCGTCAAAACTATTAAAACTAGTATCATTACAATCAGAAAATAATTCTTTGAAAATTCTTTCAGCTCTTTCCTTCGTCTGTGAGTCGACATTACCAATACATGTACCATTTGTGAAAAATTGACCAAAAACATTTTTATCCTTTTTGAGCAGAGCATTGGCCATTGAGTCAATTGTAACGCTATCGTTAGACATTCTTTAATATACATTTTTAAAAGTATGGATTACTTGGAAATTATAAAAAGAAAAGCTTTCAGACCTATAAAATCCGCATACATTTCGTTACCGAAATTCACATATTGCATTGAATTCGAAGACGGCGTTAAAATTTGCAAAAAAGATGATGTCGGTCTTCGAGAATTTTTATGTACGGTTCAACACCTGGAATATGAAATTATTTCGGGAAATACGGAACATTGTATTTCGTCTCCAGTTGGTTATTGGCAACTGCTTGGATTTCGCGCAAATGACGCTATTCTTTTTCGAGACCAAAGAAATCATAGTTTGTCTATTTCTTTTTCATCGCCATCAAAAACTCATCCATCTGGCGACAAGCGAAACGATATTTAAGATATTTAAATATGCATATGGTAAGAAGAGCCATAAAAATCACAAGAGTGAGAATGATGAAATGTATTCGATAACAGCTATTTGCTTTGGACTCAATTGTCAAAACGCCGATCGAGTACAATAAACCGCTGGCTAATGTCAATAATGCAAAAGGTTCCAATTGTCCCACTTTTAACATTTTAAACCTTGTTGAGCTGCGCAAAGATACATATACACTTTATTCCAAAAATCGTCGTGAAGGGACAACGAATTCTCCAAGTTCTTAGCAAAAGATTCATAATTGGGAAATAATTGCGCAAAACTTTTAATACTGTGTTGCATGTTTGTCAAAGGATGTTCGGTTACGAGCCAATTTTGAATTGTTTTCCATAAATCAGTCCAGGTCGGATAGGCTTCATTTAATTTCTGATTAACAATAGCCATTTTGTCAACACCAAGCATCGATTGTAAAAAATGAATCACTTCTTTGTATACCTTTTTCATAATATTTTCAGGATCCATTCTACTTTATTAGTTTGAAAAAAAAAAAAAAAAATTTTTTTTTTTTTTTTTTTTCAAAGTTTTCAAAATTTTATTCAATTATATAAAGAGGTTACAGACTTAATCAAAGTATTATTCAGCTAAGCTTTTTACAAATGCTATAATGTCTCTCGACAAATCAAGCTTCAATTTGAAATACAAGCGCATTTTGTTAAAGGTTTTACAGTATTTAGTTGCTCGCCAGGAAATTAATATAGATGTACCTTCTTTAGAGCAACCACTCGAAAAACAAGTTATTAAAGCCTTTTGTACCAAGCTCGAACATTATTTGACAGATTTTGAAAATGACAACAAAATAATTTGTAACAAATTTCAAAATGTTACAAGAAACACGATACCTGACATTTTCAAATTAGTTTTTAATGAGAATTTAACCGAAGATATAACTTGGGATAAAATTATAGCTTACTTGGCATTTGTCGGTGAAATTACTACAAGATGTTTAAAAAGTGAAAAATCGAGGGAAACATTTTATATTGCATGGAAAAGTGTAAATGAAATATTTGAGAACAATTTAAGGTCTTGGATCGAACAGAACGGTAATTGGAAAATGTTTGCAAAAAAACAATCTAGAAATAATTGGCGTAAATTTAGTTACAAAAAATTGATAAACATTATAAAGTAAAAATATTTTTACTAAAAAAAAAAAAAAAAAAAAAAAAATTTTTTTTTTTTTTTTTTTTTTTTTTTTTTTTTTTTTTTTTACCTTTGGTATACCAACAGACCAGAGGTGATAAATTGTAATAGATGTACAATTATCGGGCTATAGAATAGCATTGGTTTACTAGTTACGATTACGCCTGCGGTATTATCAGTTTTAACAGTCCAAACTAGATAGCCATACATTATCAAATTGATGATTATCAATACGAGTAACGCAGCAGACAATATCATTCGTAAATTCATGATGGGTATTTTCTTTACTTTACTTAACTAGTTACTGTTAACACGCCCAAAAGGATTATTGATAGGATATTTGAGACGGTAGGGATCAGAAGCATCAGTTTGTTAGCATCCCAAAATACTTTTGCAGAAATTCCTTCAGTCGTTACCGTTTTGCTGGAGGAGTCCAAAACATAATCCGGTGCGCTAGACATTTTATACATTGTAAACGCAATCAAACCCACACTCACGATTAAAGTAACGAGTACGAAACCAAGGATAATTGTTGAAAATCCGAAACCTTTCATCTTTATTAAAATGCAAGCCATTATTCATACGAAAGGTGTGGTTTTGGGTGACACATATATACCTCTAGAACTGGCTTACCAAGACGTGGCCGGATTGTTTTGCCATTGCCAAATTACGAGTCCAATGAATTTTTCCAAAATGCGAAGATGGTATCCCAATTGTCGCCCAGACGTAGAAGTTACAACCCGAGGCGGAACTTCTTATTCAGATACTTTAAAATTTTTGAAGAACCGATATGATTTTTTACAAAAACTGTATCCTAACTCGACCATTGTTTTTGGATACAAAGGTGAAAGCAATCAACGAAAAATTTTAATTGACGCTAGTATAACAAACATTGTCAACGTGGAAATGTTTGGCGTACCCCCGCTACGACGGAATCTTAGGATCGAATCTTTTTGTCCTTTACATAAAGGTAATCCAAATAAGTGCGCCGTAGTGGCTCTTGATCAAATCTTGAGTCACTTTCGTTAAAATGTTTCAACAAAATTCTCTTTTCTCGTTCCAGTATTCGAACTCGTTCCGTAAGATGTAAAAGACTCGGGGAAACGGGTTCAGGTTTGATTTTTGGAACCTCATTTTCCCATAACTGGTCTCGCTGACAAAGAGCCAAAAGCCTTTGAAATATATCGATCAATTTTGGCGGTGCGTCTTCGTGTGGGATTTGCGGGATCGCTTCGTGTACGACTCTGATGTTGTGCAAAAGAGCGTCAAATTCCGATGATTCCAAAATAGGCTTTTCACCACGAAGCAGATTGTTTAAACTCTTTTTCAAAAGGGTTTTGACTGAAATTGACAACGGATGCGTGGGTCTATCATGCAAGAACGCTTCCAAATTCAAACTGGTTTGCCAGTGAACCGCATTCACGTATTCAGATTGTGGCACCAGATACATGTTGAAAGGGTCAAAATATTGTCCACGGGCCTTGCATGTCACATCGTATAATTGTAAAACTTTTTTGAATGAATCGGAAGAGGCATCCGGTAAAGGCGACGCTTCTCCGGGTCTGTTGATGTTGATGAATCTGCGAGCCACGTTTCCCCAAAACTCAGCGGATTCGAAATTGAATCGATCAGTTTGAATTTGTTTGGTCGGTTCTAAAAATTCTTTTAAAATTTCGTCGTCTCCTTTAGATGGAAGAGGTAAAGGTTCCTCTATTTCGAATCGCTTCGCCAACAGTAATTGCAACTCATCCCAAAATTTCGATACAGCGCGAGTTTTAAAAGTTGGAGGATCAAAGTAGGGTTGTTTCTCGACCCATTGTTTTTCCAAGTAGTCAGTTAAAGAATTCAAATCTCCGTGTATTTGATACGGAAACGCCGTGAGGCCACCGTTATGAATCAAATGCAACCAAGGAATCTTTTCAGATTCCATACGCAATATTATTTTTCTCAGCTCTAACGGAGGCGCACTAGGACTGGAAGTACCAAATAACAGTTGAGCAAACCATTCAAGTAAATGCGAGTTCGACATCTTTGTTCCAACGGAAAAGATTTAAATGAAATTGGTAAGGCTTGGCCATGTAATATGATAACAAATTACGTGCCATGTAACAATGACAAAGATACAAAATGAAAAATAGTAAAATGTATATCGTCAACATCTTGATTGAAAAAATTGTAAATTTTTATAGCAACGGTGACTTGATTCGATCGTTTGAAAAAAAATCTACGTCTATTTTTAAAAGCAATGACTTGAATTTTTTGAATGTTAAATGAGTTTCAATTTTTTAATTCCGGTTAGTCAAAAAAAAAAAAAAAAAAAAAAAAAAAAATTTTTTTTTTTTTTTTTTTTTTCAAACAAATGGGAAATTATTCATTTATTGATTTTATAAAGACTTATTTCATGAGATTCATTTCATTCAAGATAGTTGATTTCCACAAGTTTGAAAAATGATGACTTATTATCATTTTGTTATTCATAAATCAGCTTTTCATAAGAATCTGTTGTCAAAACTATCAATGAAGCATTTTTCTGATTGGTTTAGAGAGGATCATATACATTTAACCGCTTATTCAGCCAAACCAATTGAAAATAATATGTGGATTAGATCAGAAGAAATTATAGATTTAAAAAAATCAATTCAGGTTTATAGACATTTCGTACAGGAAGAGCATGATTTTTATTGCGATGTTACATTTAATGTTGAAACATTGCAATATCTGTGTATAAAATCATTGTTAAGAAATTTGAATTATTTGCATGACATAGAAAAATTGAAACTTCCCAAACGCCTTGTAAGAGATATTTTTTGGCAAAGTAAATCTCGTTTTCGTTTATCAGAATTTCACAACCAGAATGTTATGGTAAACTACATCGAAATTATTCCGTATTTTAGAAAACAAGATTTTATCTGGCCTAAAAACCTGGTGGTTTGGTTCCAAAATGATCTTATTTTCGATTATGATTTCGAGAATTATATTTCACGTTTTATTATCGTGAACTTTGATTTTATAACTGTTGATAATAATTGCGTTAAAATGTGTTTAAAATGTATGAATTTTGAAAATGAAAATGAATATTACCAAAGAAGATATATATTAAGATTAAACATTAATATATGTAAGTTTATTCTAGATCCCATGAACTGGTGTCGAGCATGTCAACAAGTACCCCTTTTTCAATTATTATCTTATTCCGAATTTCAATATTTGTATCCATATAATATAATCGATTATTTTGATTTCCGATTATTTTCATATCCGATTATAAAAAGGGATTATTTTGATAACGGTGTTAAAGTTGACAGTAAACATGTTTTTTCCGATTCATCATTTGGTAGTATCAACAACCCATACATAAGTTAAAAAAAAAAAAAAAAAAAAAAAAAAAAAAAAAATTTTTTTTTTTTTTTTTTTTTTTTTTTTACATATACAGTCTTATCTATAGTACATATAATAATAAAACAATTTTTTAAAGATTTACACAACTAAAATAAAGATGGATTTTAAGCAAGCACGAACAAGTTACATTTTATTTAACGTGCTTAAACATCTAGGAAGTAATTTTAACCCTAAGATAATATCAAGTATAAGCGCTTTAACTGAATATGAAGAAATTGTTTTAAACCATGTTTTGAGACTTTGTGAGATTATTTACGATACTTATGATTTTCAAATTCCTCCAATTTGTCTTTTTCATTACGATGAAAAAGACAGATTGGAAGAATTTTTACAAGGCCTGTACAATATATTATTTATAAATCGTATTAGTTGGTCTCGAATCATAATTTTTATGAACATCGTCTCTACACTTACGGTCCCTTATAATTTTAATGATGATCTGTTTATAACATTTTTTAATATCGTACAAGAAAAACTTTTACATTGGATCAATAGTCATGGAGGTTGGGTAGCTATCGAAATCGACGAGTCGTTGACCGCAATTCCACATATAAATTTCGATGACTTTATTTATCGCCGTAGTAAAAGGTTGGCCGCTAAAGGAAAGATAAAATATGAGAAATATTTTGAATAATAATTTACTAAAAAAAAAAAAAAAAAAAAAAAAAAAAAAAAAAAAAAAAAAATTTTTTTTTTTTTTTTTTTTTTTTTTTTTTTGTTGAAATTGTATCAAAGTATTTATAAATGCTCAGCTACCAAATCTCAATACAACTGATTTATTTTTCATTTTCTTATAACAAGGAAATTATGGCTAGCTATAGTGATCTCGTGTCAAAGGTGTTGAGCAACGAAACATTGGTCAAAGCTACTAATAATTTGGTCGATGATTACTGTTTAAATCTTGTGGCTGAAGACTGGTTAAGTCGATTGCAAAATAATATTGCGTATCAAAATTATTCATATCACTCTGAAAAGTTTTGGAAACCATCATTCTCAACTGATCATTGCGATTGTGAGGAATCTAAAAATCCCGATTTCTGTGTTGTTTTAGTCGCTAATTGTAACATACCAAAACCATATAAAAACAAAACCAGCCAATCAAATAATCGTAACGCAAACTTGATTGTCATGGATTCAGAACCACTGAATAAAATTGCTCGTGTAATGACATCCGATTTAGGACCAGATGTTACCATTTCGAATGATTTCAAATTTTCATTTGAAATGTGCAGTTTAATGGAATGTAAAAACTGTAGTGTGTTTGCAATGAAATTTCGAAAAGCTGGATACACTATCAATCGAATTACCCAACCATGTATTTCTGACACACAAATATTTGATGGTGAGCACGTAGTTAATCGGTTTTATTCTCAAATAGAAAACATTTATACCGATACATTTTTGGCCATTTTGCGGTTAAAAATCAACATTAGATATCTTTTGAAGCAAGATAATGTTTACCGCATCAGTGGAAACATATTAGACTTTATCGGATTTCGTGAAAATAAATTGAGACCGACTAAAAAAGTCAATTTGGGATCGCTGATTGAATTTGAAGATAAAACCGAAACATTGTCTATTAAACAAAATAAATCTAAAAATAAACCTTTGTGTTTAGAGACAAAAACTAACAACTCTACTAGCTTTGATGCTGAGTTTGAAAATTTATTTGGAAGTGAAAAACTACTTTCTATAGAAGATAAAGAAGAAAATAATAGCAATAGGAAGCGGAAAGAAGTGTCTCCAGATATAGAAAATGAAGTAGAAAGGGAAATTAAAAAACCAAATTTGATAGACGATACAGATGAATGTGAATATGAACATGAACTTAAAAGTTTCATATTTTAAAATTTCGATTATTTGATTATTGAATGAGTTTTCAATTTTAACAAAAAAAAAAAAAAAAAAAAAAAAAAAAAAAAAAAAAAAAAAATTTTTTTTTTTTTTTAATAAGGAAAGTATGGTTAGCTATAATGATCTCGTGTCAAAGGTGTTAGGCAACGAAACTTTGGCCCAGGCTACTAATAATTTGGTTAAATGTTACCCTTTAATTCTTAATCTTGTGACGGAAGATTGGTCAAGCCGATTGCAAAATAATATTGTGTATCAAAATTATTTCTATCACTCCAAAAAATTTTGGAAAAAATCCTTCGCAACGGATATTTGCTATTGTGAAAAATCTAACTATCCCAATTTCCAGGTTATTTTAGTCGCTACTTGTGCAATACCAAAACCATCCAAAAACGAAATTTTCCAATCAAATAATCGTAAAGCAAACTTGATTGTCATGGATTCAGAACCACTGAATAAAATTGCTCGTGTAATGACATCCGATTTAGGACCAGATGTTACCATTTCGAATAATTTCAAATTTTCATTTGAAATGTGCTATTTAATGGAATGTGGAGAATGTTGGGAGTTTGAAATAAAATTTCTAAAAGCCGGATACTATAGCGATCGAATTATCCAACCATGTATTAGAAATACACAAATATTTGATGGAGAGCACGTAGTTAATCGGTTTTATTATCAAATAGAAAACATTTATACCGATAAATTTTTGGCCATTTTGCGATTAAATATCAACATTAGATATCTTTTGAAGCAACATAATGTTTACCGCATCAGTGGAAAAATTTTAGACTTTATCGGATTTCGTGAAAACAAATTGAGACCGACTAAAAAAGTCAATTTGGGGTCGCTGATTGAGTTTGAAGATGTCTATTAAACATAATAAATCTAAAAATAAACAAATGCTTTAAAAAGTGGATCCAGTTTGTGGATAAAAAATAGATCTGTTAAAAAAAAAAAAAAAAAAAAAAAAAAAAAAATTTTTTTTTTTTTAACAAACTGATCCACTCTTTAAAGCATTTGTTAAAGCATATTGTGACGGAATATCCTTCAGTGAATAATTTTTGTGTAAAACTTCCTTTTGTACCGTTGATACAAATGCATTATAGAAAATTTGACTTCCAGAACTCACACCATTTATAATTAGTGGATGGGGATGATTAATCAATTCTGTTGCAACTAAACCAACATTTTCTACAAATTCGCAATTGTATGGAAGATAGTCGGTAAAATTATCGGTATCGAATGTAATTTTCATTTCTGAATACAGACAGTTGAATAATATATATTGCATACAAAGAGATAATTCTGACTGTGGAAGAGTAATCAATATATCATTTTTATAAAAACCAACGTCTTTGAGAACTTTATAGATGGATTGATCCATTATGTTAGATTCGGAAATTGTTTTTTTACTGCGAACAAGAGAACTTAAATTTGGGAACAAAGTTTCCTGATTGGGTCCCGGATCATATTTGTCAGTCATCAAGTTTCGATACATTTCGATAACTAGTCGATTTTCTATATTTTTATTGGGATATAATCCATATTTTCGAATATAGTCTAAAATAAAAGGATTCATTTGATATTTTCTAAACGAGTTATCTGTTTTAAATTCTTCTGGCCGTAATGTCATATCAAAAAAATTTTTTGTTGGAAAAATGACCGTATTTCGTTTAAAATAAGACATGTTTTTGACTGGTCTTAAGAAAGGTCCAACCCATGCAACGTTGGTGGGATGATCGTCTTGATGATAACCCATTTCCAAACCAAAATAATCTTTAAGATGTTTTTGGCACATGACCATGCTTAAATTGGTTCTTTTCGGTGCTCTACAATCTGCTTTTGTAGCATTAAACAGGCACGCGGTAGATTCGGTGTTTGACATGTTTTCCTTTATTGTAACGAATCAAGTTAAACGTGATGTTAAAACGCAAATTCAATTTTAATACTAAACCCATTTCCAAACGTTTCAACAATTTCAAAGTTTTAACAAAATCTCAAAAGGCTTTGCAAAAGCTCGTAAAAAGTAATAAAAAATTGAGTGGCGCAATCAAAACCGTCTTCAGCAAAAAAGGCTTAAAAGTGGTTGCTGCAGGGGCAGTCATCGGCACAGGCGTAGCGAGCATTTGGAATTACATAGAATCTAATTCTGGATGTTTTAAGAAAAGACCGGATGGCACGGTGTGTAAGTACAATGAATTAAGTTGCTGCCAAAAAGGCAAACTTGACAACATTTCGTTTTGTGATGGAATGGAAAAGTTAGTAAATGTTTGCAAAGATTTTAACGAAGACGACGAAAATTCTTGTTGTCGACTTTGCGATTGTAAATATGTCAACTGTTTACCAGGTGAGACTATGAAATGCCAAAGACCAACAGTTGCCGAAGCTTTAAATCATTTTGCGAGCCAAGTTGGTTCTACTGTTTGGTCAGGTATTGGAACAATTTTTCCATGGATATCATATGTTTTGTACGGGTTGGCAACTATATTCGTGCTTTCGATCATGTATTATATTCGATCTGCTTTTTGGATTATAAAAAAGAAAGATGTATGAAAGATTAGCAACTTGCCATTTACCTGTTGACAACTTATTGTCAGAATTTTACGGAGGAGAATCCTTGGAGCCCATCATTAAATCTTTAAATCTACAATACGGTAAATGGCCCGTAGAGTTTTACATTTCGTTGGATTTGGTTATGCACCCAAAAATCAGGGACGTGGCTCGTAAATACATCTCGAAACTATTGGAAGATAAGGAACAATACGGATATGTTTATTATTTGAGTAGTCAAAATATGTTAATACCGCTTACCGTCAAGTTTCAAGGAATTGAAGTTTTTACTGAGACCGAAGACAGAGATAGGATAGTAAAAGCCATTGACGAATTAGCAAGCGAATTTGCATGCAGAGGGAGTTTGATGCACGAAATTACTATGGTGGAAATTTATTACTTTTTTATCAAGCTCGTGAACCCGAAATTGACTTGGCTGGCCATTGAATACATGATTAACAGTTTGAGACAACACGTTCATTTACTCATGTCTCCCGAAAGAAAATTTACTTGGATGGAAGAAGAGCCAGTTGGAAACGTAGAAAAGAAAAAATTGCTATTTTGTTTAAACTAAAAACCCATGATTATTTTTAGAAATAATGACGTAATATAAAATTCGAATTTTTGTATAAAAAAAAAAAAAAAAAATTTTTTTTTTTTTTTTTTTTTTTTTTTTTTTTTTTTTGTATTATAAATATCATTTATAATGCAAGTTAAATACAGTTATATTTTTCACTAAAATGTCTGCAGATTTATGGAATGAAAAAGCCCTTTTAAAAAGATATAATGTTTTTGGACATGTTTATTTTATCAGAGAACTTAAAGATATTATCCACACTCGTTTGAAGGAACTTTATAATTTGTACAAGAAAGATTTAACATCTGATTCCATATTGTTACCCCTTCATAAAAAAGAATTAAATGCGAAAAACGTTACAGATGAAATCGAGTTTATCAAAAGAAATTTATTGTGTAATGATTATTTTTTAAAACAAATTTCTGACTTGACTGAGATTGTTTTTCAATACCCTAGATTTCAAAAGTGTAAAACACCTTTTTTTCTCTTGTCAGAAATGAAGGCGCGTTTTAATAAGGAAAGAGCAGAAAAATTTCGTAAATTATTTTTAGAAATATCTGAATACGTTTTTCAATATTTCGTAAACATGAACTTTTCAATACCGACTATAGACAAATTGATACTTTCTTTAAAAAGTGAAAATTCAATGGAGTTATTTCACTTACCATGTTTGGTAACTGCCTTTTTTGAATACATTCTTTACAAGCAAAAAAATTGTGAAGCAAATAATAAAAATTGATTAGTATAAAAAAAAAAAAAAAAAAAAAAAAAAATTTTTTTTTTTTTTTTTTTTTTTTTTTTTTTTTTTTCAGATTATACTATTTAAATATTGCGACATATATTTTTGTGACATATGTATTTTGTTTTATAACCAAGACAATGGAAAACTCGGAATACAATGTCTTCATCGAAGGTATTTTAAACTCACCTGTTCTTAATGAAGAAATTAAAAACATGGAAAAACATACATGTGCCCTCAACCTTGTCACTCCCTCTTGGCGAGATAAATTAGAATTTTCTTCAGAATATCAGAATCACAAGAAAAGAAAAGTAAAATATTCCAGGGGACATACTTGTGGCGCGGAGCAACAAGCATATATTCGAAGAATTATAACACGAGATCATGTATTCAATGTTATTGTAGCAGGAGAATTTAATTTTCAAAAATCTTTAAAGAATGAAATTTCTATCATTTCGAATATTTGCGAACCTCTCGACTTTATCGGAGAGGCTATGAAAGAAAACGATGAAGAAAAGCTGCATACAGGTGGCCGATTTTGGGTAAAGATGTGTCATCCATTATTTTGTACTTTTTGTACAGAACATCACAAGGAAAACAATCTTCCATTCGCACGAAAAAATTGGTGTGTTTTAAGCCTTAAAATTTTCGACGGTAAAGAAATTAGCCATTCTTCAGCAGCAATAGTACAACCTGCCTTAATGATGCAGAAAGATTTTATGGCTATTTTCCACATGAAAATTTTTCATCGAATAACATTTGGTGATAATTCTTTTAAAATATCTGGATGTATTGAAGAAATGATACTTTTTCAAAAGGCATTTTTAAATTTAAAAAATATTGCTCAAATTCAATATTTACCAAATTTTGCTATCGAGTTTCCTAATGAAGAAAATAATGAAGAAACGACAACAATTGTTGAAAAAAAATAATTAAAAAAAAAAAAAAAAAAAAAAAAATTTTTTTTTTTTTTTTTTTTTTTTTTTTTAAAAATAATAAAAACCGTTGCTTCACTTGTAATTTTTACACTTTCATATACTGTTTGTTATATTTCAGAAAAAGTAACTCCCATCACATAATGTCTAGCAATTCACGATTTAAAGCAGCTTTTGTGAGTGGAGAAATTGATCAGTATGAAAGAAGAATTTATAGCAAAAAGGATGAAATAAGAACAGATTGTTTTCTTGAAAATACATTTTCTTTCCTGTTGGGTCATTATGAAAATTTTGATGCGATCAGTGCGAAGAGTGAAAAAGAAAAAGATCTTATTAAAAAAACATGTGAAATTCTTAAGGTCTTTCAAGAAACGTATGGTAATGAATTAAAAAAACATTGCAAAGAAATAAAAATTATTGATGAAAATAACATATGTAGTATTTTAAAAGGTATATGTAGTGAATTGTTTGATGAAGGTATTACTTGGAGTCGAATAATTGCATTTTTCGCTTTCGTCGGGGAATTGGCTGTAAAATGTATCCAAGATAAATTACCTAAAAGTATTATAGATGTAATATATGAATGTTTTTCAAGATTAGTAAAAGGAAAATTAGAATCATGGGTGGAAAAACATGACGGTTGGGAGGGTATAAAAAACGTTGTTCCTGAAAATTTCTCATCAAATCCAAAACCGAATTGGACGCGGAGCTTATTACATTCCACAATTAGAATGGTTGGTACTTTAGCATCCATTTCATTTGCATGTTTTAAATTCAAAAATTGAATATTAAATGAGTCTCACATTTTCACTTTCAGATTTGTTAGAAAAAAAAAAAAAAAAAAAAAAAAAATTTTTTTTTTTTTTTTTTTTTTTTTGAAAGAAAAATTGTTATAAAACTTTGCGCATTGCAAGTACTTTCAAGTAAACACAAACATGTTATTTTATGACGAATGCAAAAATTATACTTTGAAGAATGACGGGGTTGAAATTGTGGAAAATGTTTTAAATAACGATGAAATTACTAAACTCAAAAAAATGATGTGGGAATGGCTCAATTACAAAACCAAACATTTAAAGAAACCTGTAGAACAAAATAAACCGGATACTTTTGTTTCATTATTTCAATTGATGCCTAAACATGGAATGTTATTTCAACATTGGGACTTTGGACATAATCCATTATCATGGGATGTTAGGCAAAACGAAAATGTAATTAAAAAGTTTGCATCAATATGGAATACACGCGATTTATTAACAGGTTTTGATGGAATTAGTGTTTCTCTTCCATGTGAATATACAAACCGAGGTTGGTATAATGAAGATAAAGAATGGTTTCATAGCAATCAATGTTTTAAACGAAATAATTTTGAATGTGTTCAAGGTTTAGTAAATATTTATGATGTGCATGAAGGAGATGCAACTTTAAGAGTATTAAAAGGAAGTCATCAATTACATGGAAAATTTCAAGAAAAGTTTCAAATAAAAGATTCGAGCGATTGGCACAAGTTAACTGCAAAAGAAAAAGAGTTTTACATTCAAAACTTGGGAAGCGCTTCAGATATTTGTGTTAAAGCAAAAGCTGGTTCATTAGTGTTATGGGATAGTCGAACAATTCATCAAGGGGTTGAACCTCAGAGAGATAGATTAAACATAAATATTCGGTGTGAGCTTTATGTTTGTATGACTCCAGCTTTTCTTGCAAAAAAATCACAAATTGAAAAGAGAATTCGTTACTTTGAAGAAAGGAGAACTTGCAATCATTGGCCACATAAAGTTAGAGGTTTTCCAGTAATACCTCAAATGTATGGTCACCCTGTTCCTTATGTAGAAAAAGATGTTTTAATAGTTACTCAAAAGATGAAAGATTTAGTGGGTTACAAATACCTAAATGTATAAAAAAAATTTTCAAACAGTTTCAAGTTGCTTTTTTAATTTTTTTTTTTTTTTTTTTTTTTTTTTTTTCAGTTTGAGAAACAAAAATTGTTATAAAACTTTACAATTAGAATTATAAAAGTTTTATACATTTATTTGTAATCATCATTCTTCAAAAACTATACCATGAATACCAAAGATATTTTAAATGATGATAGAGTAGAACATGAGGATCCCAATTCCCAAAACCTGTTTTTCTGCGAACAAAAGGTACCATCTTCCATTCTATCTCGGTTTCTGAAAAGTGAATTAAGAGTAGGCGGTATTCAAAAAAAGATTGGCAATTGTCAGGGAAATATATCTCTTACCTACAAAAGAAAGAATGGTATTTTTAAGCCTATCCCTATTTATTGCTGTTATGAAATTGGATGGAATGTCTGGTATTTAAAAGTGTGTTTATTGAATTTTAAAAAAATGTATCTTTATAAGTTGGATTACGATAGGCATGAAACTAATCTTCCGGATGTCGCAGAATATAATATACTGTTTGACTTGAATGCCGCCATGGACAAACTGGATCCAGACAAAGCCTATGATGAAATAGATGTATGCATATTTACTTGCGACTGTACCAGAAAAGATTGTGAAGGAAATCCTGAAGGCTATAATATTATCAATTGTGAAAAAATAACGGTTATTCGCCCAGGTTATGAAAAAGATATAAAAGAAATAGGTAAACCTGCTCGAGTACAAAAAATTCCTCAGTAATTGTTGAAAAAAAAAAAAAAAAAAAAATTTTTTTTTTTTTTTTTTTTTTTTTTTTACATATACTTTACATTCAATTTAAGACCATTCATTATTTTTTTCAACTCAGTGTCATGTCTGTCAATTTCCAGCAGTGGAAGTCGGTTGAACAGTTAAATCAATTTATTGCAATTCCTATTTGTAATTACGTTTTATTGCTTACCAAAACAAAGTCGTTTGAACCGGAAAAGGATTTGAAATCCGAATTACGCATCACTAAAAGACCTCTCTTTTGGTTTGTCGAGAAATTTAGAGCCCATGGCGTCCAAATTGAATACGGTACAATTTTCTGCGAAAAGGACATTAGACACTTTGGCCCCATTGCCCAAACAACATCGCAAGGAATCGTCAAACAATATTTACGATCAAAGTATCCATCCACTGTCACTCTCGTTTGCCCACCCAGATACGCCAAACAATTACCTTTCAAATCAATCCATCCAGAAACATTGGTCGACAAATTCCTTGGACGAGGAAATTAAAAAATTATTGCACGAAAAACTTGTGCGTCAAGTGGTTCTAGGAAGACCTTATGAGTCATTGCGATTCCATCGGCGTCAATTGGTCAAACAATTGGCTGATTGGGTTGGTTTTTTTGATGAGGATGATTTTACTTCCTCAAAGGACGAAAATGTTCATTATCGGCACGAACTGATGAATTTGCTTGTTACGGCTTCGAAAAAATATTTCATCGACGTTCCATCTGACCAATCCGAATGGACAAAACTTTTAAACAAATGGCTGAAAGCTAACACATCTGGAGCCGTTCTCTTAAATCGGTCTATATATCGAATTCTAGCTGTGGACGGGTTTAAAGGGTTCAAACCAAAGCATTTAACATTATATCTTCCTGAAATTTTACTTCCGTTGCGAGAAGAATATAAATCTCACGTCCGCGGAATAAGAAACATGTATACTTTTTTCGATAAAAATGAAAAAGTGTCGAGTTTGACAGGAACGGATTCGGCGTGCGTGATTTTCTTAGCCCTGTTGCGTTGGTACGAGAATCAAATGGAAAATGATTTGATGAAGGATGATCAGATAATTTTTCAAGTGAAACAAGCAAAATCATGGGCGGAGGGACATTTGCAACAACATAGAGAATATTATCATGACGTGAGAAATGTAAATGAAAACTTGTTGGATATGTTTGGGAAAATTTACGGCGAAGAATTTAAAAATAGCGATAAATCTTGGAAAGTGATAGGACACGAATTGTTACCAAAATTGAATCGAGAAAAATTGTAAAAAAAAAAAAAAAAAAAAAAAAAAAAAAAAAAAAAATTTTTTTTTTTTTTTTTTTTTTTTTTTGAGGTTTCTGTATTATAAAAACTCGAGCTGTTTTTAGTTCCTTATATTTTTTCACATTCTTTTTTATTTCACAATGGTTCTACAATCTTTGATTGACTGGTTTGTCGATTTCATTTTTAGTCGATTTCAACCAAAGATCAAATATTCAAAAAAATTTTCATGGGCCATAGATCCAACATGTCGAAGCGATGGATCTTTAGGCTATGATTTTTATTCACCGATAAAAACTGAATTAAAACCTAATGAAACTTTGGTCATTGATACCGGAATCATTTTGGAATGTCCATTATACTTGGGTATGTTCATCTGGGAAAAATCGTCTAAAGCTTTGCACAAAAATCTTGGTGTTGGTGGTGGCGTTGTGGATCCATGCTATAGAGGATCCGTCGGCATCATTTTGAAAAATAATTCTTTGAAAAGAATTACAATTGAGAGAGAGGAACCCATTGCACAGATGTTGTTTCAGTTAGCAATACGGCCGGTTATGGTTGCCGTAGAGCAATCCGATTTGTCAGAAACGGAACGTGGAGAAAGAGGATTTGGGGGTGATTCCAATTGGCACATTCCAAAGAGGGAATTTAATTCAAATGATCCTTAAACTGTTGGTCTATTTTTAGAAACAATGAGATTACCTCATTTGCATGTTACAAATTCAACTCGATTATTTGAATATTAAACTAGTAGTGAAAAAAAAAAAAAAAAAAAAATTTTTTTTTTTTTTTTTTTTTTTTTTTTTTTTTTTTTTTTTCAAAGACAACTAGTGATCCATCTGTCGCAAATTGGACACTTTAAATAGGCTTGACATCGTAAATAAATGGAAGATTCTCTTACATATACTAAATTACCAGCTGAATCCCTCAAATATATCAAAGGTTCGTTTTCGCACAAGTGTTGTATGTGATTCCAAGGGATTAACGAACAATCTTTGCGATTTTTGGCGAAATAAATTTCTCCGTTGTTTCTTCGCATTAAATAAGGTTTTCCATTTTCTGTTAAATAATATTCATTTCCTTTAGAATCGACTGGATACCGCTGGGTTCCATCAGCATAAAGAGCCAGTTTAATATTTGGGTTCAAAGAATCTTGGATAAAAATTGATTTATTTTTTCGCACTGGATAAAACTCGTTTCCCATATTGTCTTTGGCATAGTAAAACATACCTGAATTGTCTCGTGCAAAAACATTTTTTTTACTTTTGGGATAAAACTCGTTGTTTTTTCTGTCACGGGCATAGACTTCCTTGCCGTATTTGTCTGTGTTGAATTTATCACGAGGATAATACTCATCTCCGTTCCATCTTCTCTGATATGCCATAGCTTGGTTATATAATGGCCGTTAACCAATACCGCATTACATTGCTCGAGCTTAAGGACTGTCCTTTACAATTAACCCCGGATCAATTACTCGAAGTTTTGAAAGCGTGGCGGAAAAGCAACGAATTTGCAAACGCTTGTTCAGAATGCAAAAAGAAAATCCAATTTGGTTTGGCCAATTTTGGTTTGTGCTGTGACCGATTTTATTTCAACGACCAATGTCCGTTTTATTCTCTCATGTCTATCGCAGTACCCACTCCCGGATACACGTTTCTTTTACCACAACTCAAACGCATGATTGAAAAAGCCGGTATCGAAACCAATCAGGATTTTTTGATTATTCCAGATCCTATTTACTGGCAAATGGCAACTACTCTCATTTACGAAAAGATTTTGAAATTTGTGTCGGGTAAACCCATGACTTGTCGGACAATAACAGTTCAACCTCCTTCAAAAACCCCAGTATTTTATAAGCAAATTCAAGAAGCACCTCTAAACTATGGTAGCTTGGATTCTCGTTCGTGCGGAAAAGCCACTTTTATTCGTCAAGCGGCATTTGGAAAACGTTGCTGTTACTCGATGAGAGGTATGATTGTACCCGACGCAACTCTCAAGGCCAACGAAATTCGATTACCTGATTCCATAGTCAAAAAATTTGAATTGAAAGGTAAATGGGTCGTTTTGAACAGGATGCCGTCTCTACAACCCGAAAATTTTGTGGCTTTGCAAGTACCGTTAGATGGACCTGCTTGGCCGTACGATTGTTTCGGTGTACCTTTGGAAATTTTGCCGAGCATCAACGGCGATTTCGATGGAGACGAGGTGAATATTTATCTGTTTTTCAGCATTTTTTCTCAGGCTGAATGCGCCACCTTATTAAATCCAGAATGGGAAATGGGTAGTTTTGTCGTGGGAATGAAATTGAGCCCGAGTCAAGACATGTTGGTGGCTTACTATTTATTTTACGACGAAATTGATTTTTTACCCTATAAATATCCTGATTTGAAAAAAACACTCAGAGTCATTTTCGAAATTTACGGATCAAAAACGGCATTCAAAGCTTTCGACGACATGCGAAAATTTCAACTCGAAAAATTTGAAAATGATTACTGTTTTGCTTTGACTCTCGAAGAGATGAATTGGTTAGTGGAAACAATTGCCAAAGGCGGGGATATAAGGCAAGGTCGCGGCTGTTTAGTGGTTCAAGTCTTGGCAAAAGCCAAAGGTACTTTTGAACATTTACATCAAATGTTTGGAGAAATCGGAATGCAAGGAAATGTTTTCGTGAAAAACTCGTTTTGGTCCGGTTTGACGCAGCTTGAATCAGTGGCCCATGCAAAAGCCTCGCATTTGGCCCTCTGGCAAACATCGAAAATTTGGCAGCCAGGATACGGACATAATAAAATAATATTTAATGTTCAAGGTTTAAAAGTGGATTATTTGGGACGATTAATTGATGGTAAAAGTCGAGTTGTAGAACAGGATGTATTATATTCCATTCATTATACAGATGTTATGTCAGAAGAAACTTTTAATCATATTTTTAATGAAGTTCTTGTTAAGAAAAATTTCGATTTGGCAAAAATAGATTATTAAAAAAAAAAAAAAAAAAAAAAAATTTTTTTTTTTTTTTTTTTTTTTTTTTTTTTTTTTTTTTTTTTTTTTTTTTTTTGAGGGGAGGGTGGTAATTTATAGTTCAAATAGTTCAATATAGTTTTTGATAGATTTCTTTTCATAAGCAAAATATTTAAGAGAATGTTACATTTTGTTACATTTCTTTTAGTTGCACTTCCAATTTATGTTATATTCAATCTCATCTTTTTAACCATTACTATACTTTTGTTTCTTTTTGAAATAATCTTGGGACCCGAAATCTTTCAAAGATCTCTCCTATCAATTGCGAAAATTTTTCTCAATCTTTTCACTAATTTCTTGACAAGTAAAATTGCGGTAAAACTGGTTGACGTGATAGAAAGTATTAAAGTAAAGGATGAATACTCAATTGGTTAGGACGGAATATATTCTTAAAAATGTTTTAATAGAATTGACTAAAGATTCTTATTTTCCTATAAAAATATCCAGTATAAACGCTTTGACTACAAATGAAGAAAATGTTTTAAAACATGTGTTAAAAATCTTCAACAGTTTTTATCAAACTTATAGTTGGAAAATAAGGCAAACCACAGAAGGTCTTCCGTATGTTGAGGCAGAGAAATTTAATGAATTTTTGCCAATTTTGTATGAAAAAATATTTTCGCAGAAAGCTAGTTGGTCTCGAATCATGTTATTTATCTGTATTGTTTCTAAATTCATGGAACCTTTCACTTCACATGACCACCTGATATCACACCTATCGCGGTTTGTGGATGAATATCTTTTGTGTTGGATTTACAACCATGGTGGGTGGGCAGCTATAAATATCGATGAAACAAAAACAATTCCGTATATATCTATTCGTCGTAGTACAAGATTGTTGACTAGAAATAGGATACATTATACACGATTCTATAATTCATTCTAAAAAAAAAAAAAAAAAAAAAAAAAAAAAAAAAAAAAAAAAAAAAAAAAAAAAAAAAAAAAAAAAAAATTTTTTTTTTTTTTTTTTTTTTTTTTTTTTTTTTTTTAACAATACAAAAAAGAATAAATGTGTCGTTGGATTCCAAAATTATTCACATTTTTCTTATCCTAATTTATACAAATTTTCTTGGACTTATTTTTTATAAAAAATTTCAGTATGGAATTAAATCAACAGGAAAGTAATGAGCCTTTATTGGAAAAAAATATAAAACGGTTTGTTATTTTTCCTATTCAATATCATGATTTATGGGAAATGTACAAAAAAGCTGAGGCATCTTTTTGGACTGCTGAAGAAGTGGATTTGTCTAAAGATTTAAATGACTGGCAAAAGTTAAAATCTGAAGAAAAGCATTTCATTTCGCACGTCTTAGCTTTTTTTGCCGCAAGTGACGGTATCGTGAATGAAAATTTAGCTGAAAGATTTTATCAGGAAGTGCAAATTTCTGAAGCCCGATGCTTTTATGGTTTTCAAATAACGATGGAAAATATCCATTCGGAAATGTACAGTTTGCTAATCGATACGTATATCACGGATCCTTTGGAAAAAGAAAAACTTTTCAATGCGATTGAAACATTACCTTGCGTAAAAAAGAAATATAATTGGGCTATTACCTGGATTACATCAAGGCAAGCCACTTTTGGCGAACGACTTGTTGCTTTTGCAGCAGTTGAAGGTATTTTTTTCTCTGGTTCATTTGCTGCAATTTTTTGGTTAAAGAAGAGAGGTTTAATGCCAGGCTTGACATTTAGCAATGAACTCATTAGTAGAGACGAGGGTTTACATTGCGATTTCGCTTGTATGATGATGAAGCATTTGAAAAATAAACCTTTGGAACAAAAAATTGTTCAAATTATATCGGATGCTGTAAAAATTGAGCAAGAATTTTTAACAGAAGCATTACCTGTCGCCCTTATCGGAATGAACAATCGTTTAATGAAACAATATATAGAATTTGTAGCTGATAGACTTTTACAAGAATTAAATTGCAAAAAAATTTATCATGTAGAAAATCCTTTCGATTTTATGGAATTTATTAGTTTGGAAGGTAAAACAAACTTTTTTGAAAAAAGAGTCAGTGAATATCAAAAAGCAGGTGTTTTGTCAAGTGATCGAATCTTTACAAAAGATGCTGATTTTTAAGAAGAATCTATTTCTATTTTTAGAAATGATGACGTCAGTTTTAAATTTGAAGTCGTGTGAAATAAATAAATTTTAACTTTCAATCTGTTGTTAAAAAAAAAAAAAAAATTTTTTTTTTTTTTTTTTTTTTTTTTTTTTTTTTAACAACAGATTGAAAATTAAAACTTGCTAGCACAAGCGCAATCACGTTATTATAAAAATTTAACTTGACCCATATTACAAAAAAAAAAAAAAAAAAAAAAAAAAAAAAATTTTTTTTTTTTTTTTTTTTTTTTTTTTTTTTTTTTTTTTTTTTTTAGATATAGAACTTATTTATTTGTCTTTGAATCAGAAGACGAAAATATTTTCTTAAGGTATTATTTATTGTAGAGTACAAAGGAAAAGATACCAAAGCTTGCAATTGTGGAAGTTATTAGGTATCTTTGCTGATAAACTAAAGTTAGGATCGCAATCAGGATCCCGAAAACAAGAATTAGTTTCACATAATTCATTCTCGATTACTTCTTTTGTTTTATTTTACCTTTTTTTCAAACAAAGAAAAGAAACATGTGTTATCCAAAAGTAAATGAGCTTTTGGAGCTAAAGTTACAAGATGAGGAACCACCTATAGGAAATAATGAAATAAATACAGAAACAATTGTTAGTGGTTCCTTACAAGAAGACCCAACAGGAAATAACTTTGAATTACATACTCTAATAGAAGATGTTTTACCGCTAATCGGTCTCATTAATCTCTTCCTCAATATTTAAAAAAAAAAAAAAAAAAAAAAAAAAAATTTTTTTTTTTTTTTTTTTTTTTTTAACAAATTGTTTCTTCTACAGAAGCGATCCAATCTATTAATAAATTTGATATTTTTTCATCTGTCATCAAGTTTCTAAACTCTTGAATGATATTTAATAGGCTTTTTTTTATCACTTTTGCAAACAAGTCGATGCGCTTCGTCTGGAAATGGACTCTCCTCTTCGTTTAAAATGCACACTTTTCCCGTTTTTTTCTTCTGGAAAAATTTCGGAAAATAAGCTTTTAAATACTGAATCACATGTTTATGTGTTCTACGTTGCATAAATTTCTTCCATTTTTTAATGTTAAAATGCTCACTACGATCTCCCCGTCTTTCTCTGTTTTCTACGTTATGATTACCAATGTCACATAAAACTGGATGTTCTTTGGTGTACAAAACTGAAAAATACTTCATGTTAGGAGGACTTCCACCTAGTCGATGGCAAACGGCTACGAAAAACACAATCATTGTGAAAATAGTCTTGGCAAAGTCGGATTGGCTAATTATGTGCGGCGGATACAATCCGACGGTTTGTCGAAACATGCCGATGGTATATCCGGTTTCTTCTCGAAAATGGCCCGCAAAAGGTAAAACAAACCGATTTCCTAAAATTTGATTTAAAATCATCAGGTCGTTAAAGTGTTCGGGAATGTCACAAGATTTTGTGATAGAATATGACATCCACCGAATGGCCTGGTTTGAAAACAGACAATGAAATCTCTCACAGTTGAAATTATTGAGTAGCATGAGACAGGGTTTGTTGAAATGAAAAACGCATAAAGACGCAGAAAAATGAGGATTTTGTTTTTGAATATGCCGAATAAGGCTTTTAACTCTATCCGAGTTGCTACCACTTGAACGTTTTTCTTTACGACTCATGTCTTTTTTAATACCCCATTTTTTCTTCCAAGGCAAGCAATGATTGTGGCGGTTTTAGATATGGATGAAACTTTGGGAGTTTACTACAATAATGTTTTCCATCCTCGTCCAAAATTGGATTTTATGATAAAAATGATGCGAGCCATGGATATCGAAATTATATTGTGGAGTTTAGGGGATGACAATTATGTCAAGAGAGTTGTGAATGGTTTTTTACCGTCCATTTATAAGTTTGCGCATAAAATATTTGCACGGAGCGAAGCAAAAATTTCGATGGACTTGTACGGATATTCGAAAGCATCAGAACGCATTCGAGAAATGTACGATGAGCCTATATTTTTAATCGGGGTGGATGACAAGGTGACTGAAAATATGGACCACGCATATGACATCAGGATATACGTAAGGCCGTACAATAAAACTGAAAATAAAGATCGAGCTTTATTAGACGTGTGTGAAAAAATTGTCGAAGGTGTTAGCTCGGTTAAAGATTTTACTCCGACCCGATGCATAACGATTGATTATTAGCAATATATAAGAAAGGATGTCAACAGATAATGTTCTTAAAAGGAAAGGGGATGAGCCTGTTAATGAAATTTCAAAAAAACAAGAGGTGGATGAAAATCAAAAAAATGCGTTGAAACCCAGAAAAAGACGCAGAAAAAAGAAACAAAATCAACAAAATCAACAAAAAAACAATGCAATGAAAAGTAATAAAGATGAAAATTCTGAACCAGGCTTTATAAATAAGAACATGAGTCTGAACAGGGACAAAGTAAATAACAAAATAATTCAGATGAAATTGCGTGTAATTGACGAAGATGATGAACATGCAGAAGACAAAGTATTGAGTTACCTTCAAATGAGATCATATTTACGAGCATTGCGACGATTTAAAGGTTTAGTTTATTTTTACCATGGAGCGGATGAAGAACACACATATTTTAATGAAACAAATAAAAAAATTAATCATTTATATTATGATTCAAACGTACCAGAAACAATAAAAAAATTGTTGTTTAAATATATGTATATACAGAAGATTAATGATAATAAATCTAAGCGTGATGCAAAATTAAACGGTGAAAGTAACATGGAAACGTAAAATTCAAATTTTACAATATCTAATTTTTAGAAATGCTGACGTTATTACATTTTAATGTTGCAAATATAATTTTTTGAAAAAAAAAAAAAAAAAAAAAAAAAAAAAATTTTTTTTTTTTTTTTTTTTTTTTAAACTAAAAGCATAAAAACAATTGTATTTTTTCAATTATTTTATTTGGCAAGTATTTTTTTGTATGTTACAATTTTCATACATTTGATATTTGAATTTTTAACTGAAAAAAATGACGAAATTTAAAAAAAATCTCTTTTATACTTTGGAGAAAAATAAAGTTATGAGTTTTCATTCACCTTTTTTGAAAGCAGTTAACCAGACTTCGGAAGTGCCTCCAGATAGTTACATTTTATATAATCTTAATGGAGGTATATTTTGGGTAAAATTTAAAGATTATCAAGAATTTCTTTTACAATGGATAGGAGCATCGAAACGACCTCCTTTAACGATGGATTTGTCATCAGCTCTTGTCCATTCAATCATTTTAGATTTTGATTACCAATCTCCACACCCATTTTATCCAGTAAAAGTTTTAAACGCAATTGAGTATGTACTGAAATCAGCTTTTTTACCTAACGTGAAAAATTTCACATATCTCGTAGCTCTGAGAGAAGGTGGAAAAGGTATACATATTCATTTACCCGAATTTAAAATTGGAAGTGACGATTATATTCTTTTTTGTGAATCTCTTCAATATACTTTTAAAGAGGCTATGATGTCAGATAAATCTTACAAATTGGACATTTTAACTAATGCCATGTTGCCCGG
Source organism: Maratus speculifer (assembly GCA_964019185.1). NCBI lineage: Eukaryota > Metazoa > Arthropoda > Arachnida > Araneae > Salticidae > Maratus > Maratus speculifer. The sequence continues at coordinate 268,626,806 of OZ025289.1, read as the reverse complement.
AGCCGCCAAACCCAATCAAAATCCATATCTTCCTTTTCAATTAATTTATGTAGACGAACAAAAACAATTTTCTCTTAAAATGAGTAAATTGGGAGAACCAAGTTTTCAGCAGGAAGTGAATAATTTGAAAAAAACTTTTCCGAAGCGAAAGGATAACGAGAAATCCATCTTTCGTGAAATTTTAACTTGTACACCGCAAATGATGATTATTAAACTTGTACAGTACATGATGCCAGTAGTTGTCAAAACTCCTACTGACACTTTGGCATACGCAACGGTTATAGGAAAAAATATAAGCGAATCATCAGAATTTCAAGATGTGGCAAATTACGTCTTTAAAAAAACAAACCAGCAAGGTTTCATCCGTAAAAGTAAAACTCCCAGTATTAATAAACATAAAATGCATCAAGTTTTTCAATATTTGCAATTCAACGCGAAAATGATAAAAGATTTTGAGACAAACAATCATGCTTTAAAAATGTGGTATAACCGCATTTGTGAAAATGACACTCTCAGTTTCCCCAACTCTCACATTCCAGAGTTGTTTTTGGACTTGCACGAGTCGCTTCGATTCGAACACCCGTCCCTGTCAGAAAATACAAATCCCATAAAAACTGTGATGCAGTTCAAAAATGGATATTATTTTTTACCTGTATTTTACGCCCTCTGTCGACATTACCAGTTGGATTCTGTTTCAATGGCCAAAAATTTGCATTTGCTTTTAGACGAGGAGTTTCATCCGCTGTTGAAAAAAATTGAATCGATCAATTCCAAAATCATACAATACGAGATAACGAATATCACTATCAACACTTTGCACTTTTGCGCAAACAATTTGTATTTGGAAAGGCCAAAGAGCTACAAATTTTTACTCAAATCTATCGTAGAAAATAACAAAAGGGCAATCTTATCAGTGACCACTCACGATCAAATTGCCGATTTGATTCGAAACATACAAGATCGACATTTTCCCATTCGAGTTCTCAAACTAAGAAATACTCTGAAAAAACCTAGTCGATATGTATGGAACGCCCTTCAGGATAGCTGGCAAGACCTTTCAAATTCGGGAGAAGTCTCGGATCACATTAATAATTTATGGAATAATATCAAACAGTTTCTCAACGAATATCATGCGTCCGGTGGTAAAGGTGGACCAGATGATGATCTTATAAGTAGATTTAGTATCAATTCGGTCGTTTCTTCCATTATGAGTGACACGAGTATGGAACGAATAGACATTCAAATGGATAATCACAAATGGCTCCTACGACTAAACGATGGAGTTTTGGATTTGTTAACGGGCCACATTGGTGGAGTTGTTCCTGAATTTTTCCTTTCTGATCGAAAAATAGATATCAAATTGACATCGAAGGAGATGATGTTTTTTTGTAACGAGTCTCCGAAACACGTTCAATTGTACGAAAAGCTCACGGATAAGAGTTTTTTCTTCAAATACTTGCAAAATTTGTTTTTAGATGTAACGGATAATTTATTCAACACCCTTCGTGATTTGATCGACGGCGTGGATGACGAATTATCAAAGTCCATGATGCATTTTTACATAAATATTTGCAAATGTACATCATTTGAATACGATATATTTATGTACATGTTAGATATTTTGGCGAGCGTGTATGTGGGAACAAATTACGAGAGAAAATTTTTCGTGTGGAAAGGTTTGACGAGAAACGGAAAAAGCAAACTGTTTGAGTTGATGGGAAAAGTGCTCGGCGGATATTATCATTCGATTCAATCCGAAAATTTGGCTCCGGGACATTCGACAAGCAACGCCACTCCAGAGTTGGCTTCGACGTTGTTTTCGTGTCGAATGGTCACGAGCGAAGAACTGGACAAGAAAATCAATGAGAACCGCGTGAAACAAATTACAGGTAATTCTTTCGTGGCTTTCAGGAATATGTACGAGCAAAATTCTGGTGGAATTCCAACGGCAAAATTGTTTGTTACAACAAATAATTATCCGGAATGTAAAGCTTCGGAAGCGTTCAAGGATCGTGTTGTGGCTATACCTTTTGACGCTGAATTTACCGACAATGCTCCACAATTGACTTCGGAACAAGTTGCCAAAAATACTTATATGAAGGACGTGTACATTGTGGAACAATCATATAAAGGTTGCTTTTTCATGTTGTATTATCATTTGAGAAAATTTATGAGTTTAGACGACGGGTTGCTCCATTACCGAACCGAACCTGAATATGTGGTCGAATACACGAATGATTATTTGGTTCACACGGACATTTACGTTCAGTTTAAACTGCTTATGGACGTACAATTGATGACTGGAACAATGACGACTATAAATGATGTCAAATCTGCTGTAAGACAATTTTTGAAAACGACCAAAAACACTTCGTTTCACGAAACAGATCTTTTCATTTGCTTCCAAAAAGAATTTAGCCATTTGCGTCGCTCCGACATGAATTTCAAGTCCGAACCATTCAGTTATGTAAGCATCGTAGATCAACAAGAAGAACCTCCTCAAAAATTGGCAAAAATGAATGATTCAATGTTGGTGTATTACGAGGGGGTGGTTATAAAAAATTTGAGGCGAACAAACACTGAAATTTAACCAAGATAAAATGTCTTGTAAACTCGAAAAGCAACATTTTGACGATTACTATGACTTGAAACTGTTGATACAGGGTAATTTACCTATAGATTGCCTGATAGATCAAGTCGCGTCAAAGAATCTGAGCGAGATTAGTAAAACACGATCACAGAGCAGAATATGGAGCATGTTCTACGATGTTACACCTCAATTAGTCGATACTTTTTACCGGCAAGGGCTCGACCACATTAAATCTATAAAAGAGAATTTAAACCTTTATGGTTATTTATATTTTGTGGCAGAAAATAAAAATCATTGGTACAATGCTCCGTATTTTGATTACCAACAGTTTCCTTTAATAATCAAAAAGCAATGCGTGTTGAATAAAATCCGAAAAATGGCTGAACAATTTTCAGAAGCAAACACGATGGAATTTGATGTTACTTGCCTATATCTGATATATTTTTACGCTTTATTGGCAAATCCACACACTAATTGGATCACTTTAGATTACATAGCAAATGGAAACCGATATCATCAGTTTGGAACCCGATTGAAAGGCACCATGAAAACGTGTGTGAAAAAAATTTGGACCTTGTAAAAAAAAAAAAAAAAAAAAAAAAAAAAAAAAAAAAAAAAAAAAAATTTTTTTTTTTTTTTTTTCAGATACCTTTGTATTTATATGAATCATATAGCTCTAGTATTATTCCTCTTTCAAATATTTTCATTCCTGACAAAATTAACAACTGTCGAATCGCAGAGGCAATCCCAACACCGATTAAACAACTTAAAAAAAATTGCAACTGATAATTATTATAAAAGTTTAAACGTTTCAGAATATTCATCTTTATTTAAAACGTATATAAAGTTATTTGAAAATATTTTTCAAGATATATAATCATGAATGACGTAGTGGTTTATGATAAAATTTATCGATTTTTACTTGCACATAATGATAGGTCTCATAGCATTCAAACTATTTACAAATATACTGGTTGTGACAAAAGAACAGCAAATAGATGTTTATATGACATGCTGAAAAAGGGAATAGTTTTGAAAACAAAAGAAAAACAACCACCTTGTTGGCAATATAGAAATCCAAACGATAAATTTAATTAAAAAAAAAAAAAAAATTTTTTTTTTTTTTTTTTTTTTGTGATTAATTATTTCGTGATTAATTCTGGACCAATATTAAATGTGTCTATGTTTGTAGCTACCTCTGGTTTAGACATTGATACCAATAATGCTATAATATATTCGCTCATGGCTTTCATTTGTTGAGTAAATCGGCTATATAATGGATTTGGAATTTTAACAGTTTCTTTATTTTCCAACATTTCTTGTATGCAGTACAAAAGACATTGAAACTCTGTTTCAGTTCCATCTTCCTCAGCCTCTGAACAATTCTGATATTTTTCGTAAGCCAATTGTAATTGTTTTTGTGATAAAATTTTGAGCAAGGCCGGCGAAACAACTTTTTCATGAACGTAACGTAAGACTAATCCGTAAACCATGTCAAACACGGCATGAAAAGCTTTAATTTGTTTGACGCGCATCTGAGACTGAATTAAACTTTTAGCCGCGGTGAACATGTATTCAAATTCATTAGGCCCCTCCCTGCTCGAGATAATGTTGACCAAATCTTTCCCTAATGGCATTTTATTCATGAGTCTTTCCATGTAAACGGTAAAGTATTGTTTTTGAGTCTCAAATAAACGTTTTTCTATATGGTTATTCAAATCACCTTTCAGTAAATTTGCTTGTATGTTTTTTAAAATTGATGTCTCTTTAGGAGAATCATCGTGTTCTTCGACTGTTTTTTCTTCTTCTACTTCTTCAACTTTTTCAGGTTCCAACTTGGGTTGTTTTGATGTGGTTGGTGCGTTTTCCAAATCCTCTTCATCTAGCGAACGTTTCATTCTTGATTTTTAAACTATGTCTTTCTTTATACATTTGAAATGTTGAATCATTATGGAAGCATCATCCCCGGTGGGCCGCCTATAGGCGAGTTTGGTTTTGTTTTCTTTTGAATATTGTATTTTGGTACATTTGTTTGCATGGATAAATATTGGTCTATTTTATACGGGTAATCCAAATCCAAAGTCCATTTTTCATTGCCCACGCTCGCGTCGTAATGTAAGACAAATGCGTTGAAACGATGCAAATGAGTTTTTTCTTTAAAAGTTAGCTGTTGAGGATTGACTATGACCTTGTCCCAAAACATGCGGTAATTGGGATCGTCTGGAGTCATTTCACACACTGGACTTTTGTATAAAATGTCGTACACGTCCACGCGAGGATTGAATCGGTCTTGCCAAAAATCTGGAATTTGATTACATTTTGCCGGACGAAATTTGTCGACGTACAACCACTCATTTACCGATTCAATGTGAAAAATGTAAGACGAATCAATTTTTCGCGTTCTCGCTCGAAAAGTCGGATTCGTTTTGAAAAAGTACTGAGCGTAATCGTATCGCCAATCTTTTTGACTTATCATAATTTGCATCGATCCTTTCAAGGGTGCAATTAAATCCTCCTCGCTCAGTTTATCGAAAAAAACCATGGAAAAGGGTTCGCGATTTCCCAAGTAAAAATATGTAATTAATTTTACGACAATTTCATTTTGAGGATCTTGGGTAAAAATGCTTGCACAAGCATCGAAACCGGGAGAGTTTAAATATTTTTTATTTGCACCTTCGAGCACGACTCCGAAAAGCCCGTATCTAGGATCACAAACACACCCCCATCCATCCACATACTTTGCGCGTTTGAGTGGCCTTCCACTCAAAGCATCAAAAGAACACGGTCGTTTCACGCATTTAAACTTTGATAAACTTTTTATGTAATCTGTATGAAATCCGTGGGAAGAATTTAACTGTGAAACATTGATTTCATCGGGTTCACAAGGGATGGAATTCATGTAATCAACCGCTGGTAATTTTTTACAGCTGAAATTGACCGCTTTGTATCCCGGATCACATTCGCAAATGTTTTTGTCTAAAATGTATCGACCGTGAACTCCGCAACCCACGTTTACATCACAGTTTCCTCCGAAATATTTTTGGGTCACGAGATGTGGATTTGAGCAAACGCAAATGGCAAATGTAACACCTTGATGGACGTATGAAATCCATTGACCAGTGGCTTGATTGCATCGGCCGTAACGTATAAGTTTTGGAATACATTGATTTCCGAGGCAAACGTGACTCGATGGACAATCGCTGTTGGTTTTACATTCTGATTTCATCTTTTCTGGTTTCGGTGAAACTGTTAGAATTGGCCATTGGTATATTTGTGTAGTTTTTGTTTTTGTTGCTGCGTAAAGAAGCGTTAAGCCTACGTATAAAAACAAAAGGAGCCAAAAGGCAATCAACATGCTTTAGTAAATGCGAACGATTATAAAACCCCCTCGATGATGGGCTAAACCGAAGGATGGATCAACGGCATTTATGGTTTCCAGGTATTTTAAAAATTTCAGTTTGGTTTGTTGATTTTTCAATCGCAAAAGTAAATTGTATACACTGCAATACATGTCAGTTATCTTGTTTAAAAAAAAAAAAAAAAAAAAAAAAAAAATTTTTTTTTTTTTTTTTTTTTTTTTTTTTTTTTTTTTTTTAGATTATTAATATAAAATCACTTTTAAAATTTTACATTTCATATTTCACTTATAAATTTTAATCATGGGTGAATGCGGCATTTGTTTAGAATCTCAGGAATCCCAAGATTTGTTTACTCTTTTGGAATGCAAACATTCTTTTCACAAAAAATGTATTCAATTATTGATTGAAAAATCAAAGAATCAATTACAATGTCCATATTGTCGGAAAAGATTGAATAGAGAAATATTGCGCTCTGAAATATATGAGAAAAAGGATTTGAGAAGATTAAATGAATCAGATTTAGATTCAAATGACGAAACTTTATCTGATTGTGAAATAGATTCAGAAGAACTAATAAATTTAATTTCTCCAATTGTTTGCAAAGGAATTCGTAAAGTTTTTAGATGGTATCATTAATAAAAAAAAAAAAAAAAAAATTTTTTTTTTTTTTTTTAATATATAATAAAAGTGTTAGTTTAATTTATAAAAAGAATAAAACAATTTTTCTGTTACAAAATTATGGATACATGCTTATTATGTTGTAGGTTCATTTTCGATACAAGAACAACTTATTATTTGGATTGTGAACATGTTTTTCACACACGATGTTTTTTAAACTTTTTTCAAAATCGTTTATTCAAATGTCCTGTATGTGGGGAAACACTTTCAGAAGTTGATCGTAAATATTTTAATGAAGCAGATCGAGGAAGAATTACTTTAATTAACGACACTTTTGATGATGATTCAGGTTATGAATCAATGTAAAAAAAAAAAAAAAAAAAAAATTTGGATAAAATGGATAAAATTTGAATTTGGATGGATAAAATTTGAAAACATCATATATAACTATCAATGTTTATTATTAAAAAAAAAAAAAAAAAAAAAAAATTTTTTTTTTTTTTTTTTTTTTTTTAATATATAATAAAAGTGTTAGTTTAATTTATAAAAAGAATAAAACAATTTTTCTGTTACAAAATTATGGATACATGCTTATTATGTTGTAGGTTCATTTTCGATACAAGAACAACTTATTATTTGGATTGTGAACATGTTTTTCACACACGATGTTTTTTAAACTTTTTTCAAAATCGTTTATTCAAATGTCCTGTATGTGGGGAAACACTTTCAGAAGTTGATCGTAAATATTTTAATGAAGCAGATCGAGGAAGAATTACTTTAATTAACGACACTTTTGATGATGATTCAGGTTATGAATCAATGTAAAAAAAAAAAAAAAAAAAAATTTGGATAAAATGGATAAAATTTGAATTTGGATGGATAAAATTTGAAAACATCATATATAACTATCAATGTTTATTATTAAAAAAAAAATAAAAAAAAAAAATTTTTTTTTTTTTTTTTTTTTTTTTTTTTTTTTTTTTTAAATAATAAAAGTTGATAGTTATATATGATGTTTTCAAATTTTATCCATCCATTTTTTGTTTAAAGCAAAGTAATCACAACTCTTAAGAAATGTTTTCCTGTAAACGGAATCAGGAAAGATTCCATGTGCCTGACGATGTGAAAAATGTTTATGGAATTGAACAAAATAATATCAATTACAAAAGAAAATTAATTCAATCAAGTAAACGATATAAATATGGAACTTTTGAGGCCATAGATATTGATTGCTATTATGATGCTAAATATAATGTATGGTTCTTAAATATAGGTTTATTTGATTCTAGAAAAATGTACGTTTATCTATTGCATTATCTGTTAATAGAAATAATTACGTCATTTCAGTAGCATTTCGTAAACTTGAATTTAAAAAAAAAAAAAAAAAAAAAAATTTTTTTTTTTTTTTTTTTTTTTTCGTGGTGTTTAAAGGACAGCGTCTTCACCATGCACATTTTAGTTGTATTGCACCATCTTTCACATGTTATCTTTTTAAAGCCTTAAATATTCTAAATCTTTGACATGGATATTTACGTTCAATTTAAATTATTTATGGATGTGAATTTAATGGCTGGAACCAAGACAACGATAAATGATGTGAAATCTGCAATTAGACAATTTTTAAAAGCTAATAACATTTTTTCGTTTCGTGAAGTGGATATTTTGATTTTCTTTAAAGAAGAATTTAAGCATTTGTACCACTTCGATATGAATTCGATGCAGGAGTATTATGAAGGATTAATTATTAAAAATTTGAGACAAAGAAACATAGATTGAAAAAAAAAGATTTAAAATTTCCCCAGTCCTTAAATATGCCTGATTCCTTTTCATGGGATGAATTATTGTTACATTCTACTTGTGATATAATAAAAGAAAAATCAATAGCTTCGTTTGATTATGATAAAAACGACACGTTTTTCAAAAGTCTTTCAAGTATTGAAATTTTACCATCTTTAGAATCTATTCTTTGTGAAAAAAATAATTTGAATGAGTCAGAAGCTCCTGACACCCAACCCTATAACACTGTATGGAATAATACGAGCTCTACTTCTTTTAAACGTAGTTTATTTTCTAAATGTTTGTCTGCTAAAGTAAAAATTGAGAAACGTAAACTATTGAAATTACAAGAGGTGAAAAAACAATTAAGATTATACGATCCACAATCTTGGTACGCAGCCCAGTTGTTAATTTCTCTAGCTCGCTCAAATGAATAGTTGTAACTATTTTTAGAAATCATGATTTTACTTCATTTACATATTTGATTTTTTGAATATTTAATGAGCTTAAAATGTAAACTTCCATTCTACAAAAAAAAAAAAAAAAAAAAAAAAAAAAAAAAAAAAAAAATTTTTTTTTTTTTTTTTTTTTTTTTCAAGAGGAATTGAGATCTATTTAATGTTCTAGAATTCAAAAATTTTTTTTTCTTTCAAACAAAACTTTGTCATGTATTACGGAAGGTTTAGCATAACATCCTTGGACGCAGCTGTTGCGAATGAAATTATTACACCTGAAGAAAGGGTTCAAATTGAAAACTTTTACAATTCAAATACATTTATTCTCAAAGGCAGAGATGCAGTCGAGGATCTCAAATCCATCATTCCCGATATCGAGCAAGTAAATTACGATTCGGAACGCGACTTGTATTTTATGCGCGTTGAAAAATGGCCACATATTAAGCCAATGTGTTTGAGAAATGCTAGAATAAAACCTTGCAACTGGAGATATGTGACGCAAGATGATCAAAAGACTCTATTCGAATATTATTTAGATACCTATTCTATCAAATTATTTTGTTAATATTTCGTCCAACCTCCACGTTTTTGTAAAACAGCCGCTATTCTCCGGGGCATGGATTGAATGAGATTATTAAAATAATCATCGTTTAATTCATTAAAGGCAAACAATATATTTTCCCACAATTGGTCTTTATTGGCCGAATCTGGACGCGTTCGCCTTACGAGTTCGGCCCACACATTTTCAACTGGATTAATATCTGGACCTTTGGGAGGCCAATCGTCCATTACAGTTATGTTATGTGTTTCCAACCAGTGTTTAGCGAGTCGACTCGTGTGAATCGGAGAAAGATCATGCATAAAAGTTAAATTATTGTCTAGGACGTCGTCTTCGATAATTGGAAGGATTTCATTCACATAGTAATCGGCATTTAACGTTCTCTGTCTAATTCTGTGTATGTATTTGAAATTGTTTCCAAACGCCATCCAAACGCAAATAGTAAATCTTCCTCTCGGATTACTACTTGACACAATATAATTTTGATCAAATCGATCACTGACTCGCGGTCGGTAAACACGCAGAGGACCTCTTGATGAAGCTCGAAATATTTTTTCGTCCGAAAACACCACATTATTCCATTCGTTCATGCCCCATCCAATGTGATTGACTGCAAATTGGAATCGTTTTTGAATGTGTACGGGTTTCAAATAAGGCTTGCGTGCTGGAATTCGACATCTCATTCCTTTTTCTTTCAAACGTTTGCGAATTGTGTCCACACTGACTCTGGGAGCCAGCTCGTCTCGAATTTCCACAGCTGACATGAAAGGATTTGTTGTGGATGCATTCAAGATGTACAAGTCTAAAGCTTCGTCCGTTACGCGAGGTCTTCCACGCTTTTTGGGAACGGAAGGCGGGCCCAAAGTTTCTTTGATCAACCAATAATGAACCGTCGAAGGAGCGATTCCAAGTCTCCTCGCAATTTGCCTCTCGGATAAATGTTCCTCTTCATGCAATCTGACAATTTCGTACCTGTGTTCCATCCTTGTGTGTAAAAACTTTAAAGGAAAAAAAAGTAAAGAATAAAACTATAATGGATTCCACCATTTTCGTACATTGTCCAAAGTGTCTAAGAAAAACAAACACTGTTAAAGTGTCAAAAACCATGTCAAAAAATGGTAGACCGATGTTGAGAGGCGACTGTGCGGTGTGCAAGACTAAAAAAATTACTTTTACATCAATGAATAAAAACAATCAAGAGGATGCATTTTTTGAATCTCATCCAAACTGACATTTGCCATCCAGAAAAAGTTTCTTTAGTTTCAGGACCCGCGCTGTTTTGCAACGAATGTCAAAAGGGTTTTAACATTTACAAATACATCACAAGAATTTCTAATGATTATTTTCGTTCTAGTCAATTGGCACAAGCATTTTACGAATGGACGGGAGATGAAAACGTGCCCATGAATTTCACGATTATCGATGTGGAAGGAATATTTTCGAAAACAATCGTCGGACAATCTTTAAACCGCGTGGTAAAAAGTCTGAGATTTTTAAAAGCTCTCAACGCCCCGTTCACCACTCAATCACATGTAGATCGTTTCGAGGACATGAACGAATTTCTAGCTGATTTTTTGAAAATTATACACGAACATCCTGATTCCGAATCGAGCGAGGCGAGACAAATGTTAGACAATATTCTGGAAACCATGTATCAGATTTTGAACTCCTCCAAAAACTCAATCGACTTTTTTGATACGTACTTTAATGATCTGGTTCCTTTCGTTCAACAATGCGAACCCAAGTGGCAACCTGTACATGTAAACGATTCTCTTCCCAATTTAGCCGTAGAATTACTCACACAATTACAAATATCTTCCGCTATTCGTAAAACATTTGGAAAATTCTCAATTTCCTTTGACATGATTCATGTCATGGTTTGTTGTTTTGCTTGCTCGGTTGACATGGACGTGGTCGGAAACTGGGTTATGGATTTCATGGCAAGGGTCTGTCGAGGTCAATTCTTTTGGAAATCATATCCCGATTGCCACTTTGTCAAAATTATGAATCGAATCATCCGCCACCATGTCAAAAAATCCGATCATTTCAACATTTTAAGAAATATTAGATCAGGTGAATCAATCGAACACTATTCCACGTTTCTAGTACCGTTTTACGAGTTGCAAATGTTCTTGAAAGGTATATTTTGCAGGGGTAAAAACAATCGAGTGAAAGAAATGGCTTTTTTCCAAATGTTTCCGGCCGTTTGCTTTCAAGACCATGCGGACCAACTGGGTTTCAAGATCGGTTACAACTATCTAGTTCAAACTCTGAACAGAAATAATGGCAGGGTTGTGAAAGGGATTTTTCAGACGGCCAAGAGCCTTCATGGGACAGTCCAAAAGTTTGTCCGTAAGATTAATGATTTCGAAACGATGCCAGGACAACATCAAAATACCCAGTTACTTTGGACCATGGACACGTTCAAACTGTTTTTGGCGAGCGATCCGAATTACGAAGAGGAAATTAAAAATCTCATGAAAATGCTAATCTATAATAAACAAGATGGAAACCAATCAACCTAAAACACTTGACGCTCAAATTCGCGAGCTGTTAAATTCCACTGTCGAGACTTTCCACACGAACGGTGAGGACTCTGTAACCATGAAAACTATGAAATTACATATGGTTGGAATGATTCTTGAAAAGCTTCAACTCGGGGGTTGGAATTTTGTTCTCAAGCTTTTCAAAACCCACACGCCAGTTCATCCCAAAATTGCGCAGGAACTGTTAAAGTACGGCGATGATGAAATGGCCTGTATTTTGTGCCAGGGTTTTGTTCGAAACGATAAACTCATACGCATAGTCAAACAGCTCGCACAGCGCGAAATCAAAATGAAAGAAATTTTGGCAGTGGACGGTCTTGCGGGAAACATCAGTAACGGACCCAACTTTGAATGCAAATATTACATCGGTAATCTTCGTTTTGCCAACAAGGGTGAACCCAAATCCAACTTTGATGAAGAAAGTGAATTTAAACGACTCCATGTCCAAACGGTTCGAGAAATGTATAGAATGATGGCAGATACACCCAACCCTACAAAACATATTTATGACATTTTGCGAAAATGTTTTTACCAAACTATTGGAGCCATTCTTCCCGAAATTGAATTTAGTGAAGAAGAGCTCATGAATGGCGAGTTGGAAGGAAAAATTGCCATCATGTACATGAATAGCATGGGAAGGGAAAAAATGGCTGAACTCGTAAAGAGTTTGAGACTTCGAGGAGATAAAAGAATAGTTCCTGAAACGGAAATAAGTGAAGATGAAAATGTCACATTTGAAAAGAAACTGTTTAAATCTCGAGTTGAAAAAAAGGCTGTCAATAAAAAAAGAGAATCTGATATCGAAACGGAAAACAAAGATGATGAACGATAAAATTTGAAAAAAAAAAAAAAAAAAAAAAAAAAAAAAAAATTTTTTTTTTTTTTTTTCAAACTTTATCGTTCATCATCTTTGTTTAAATACACAATACACATCTAATTACACATTACACATTAAATACACATCTTTTAAATACACAATATATTTATAAATTAGAATTTCAACATTTTTTTACAGCAAGTATGGAAAAAAAGAAATCAGTTTTTATACCCGCTAATGAAACGGTGGAAAAATATTATTACGAAGGTATGGATACATTCGATTCAGATTGGATACACGAATCCTCACATCGAAAACGCATGGAGCAATCCGTATTTAGAAAACCTTATACTGAACTAGGTCGATTTCAACGAATGGTTGCATCTTGGAGAAAACATGATGCTTGTATTGTTTTTGGTAATTTGGGACGTCAGCCGTACTTGTTAAACTATTACTTGGACATGTGTTTTTCTTATCAAGAAGAGGTAAATTTAAAATGTCAATGGAAATTCCAGTCTCATTATCAAGTCGAAACAACCGTCGAAAAAGATATTGATTTTTTATTTGTCGTCGAGCCTCCTTTTGGGTTTACGATTAAGAAATCTCCACGCGTTAAACATTTGGTTATTTTAACTAGTCATTTAAATTTGTTCGCTATCGATCGTGACAGGAGATATTATTATCTTCACTTGGCCAGTAAAAGAAATCATGTTCCGCCATACAACGACCTTTTAGAAGGTGTGGAATTTAAACCTCCAATTTTTCACGATGAAACGAGAGGTTCCTTACCGGATGGTCCCATTTTCTTGGATGTTCGAAATTCAAAAACGGCAAATGAAGCTTACCTCAGACTATTGACCGGAAAGGAAATGATTGGTCCAAGGCCATATAAAATTTTGATGAATAATCGTGATCGTGAGATTTTAAGCAGTGTTTTGTCAATTACAGAAAATAAAATTAAAAAATTGAAATTCGTTTCTTGGAATAAAAAATTTTACTGTTGTATTTAGTAAGGGCAAGTTTTTCCATGACCACTCTTACATATGACGAGGTAGTTGTTAAACCATGCTTGAAATGTCTTAACAGTTTGAAATATTTTAAATTTTAAATTACCAGATATTAATCTATCATTTATCAATTTGCGTACAGTGTTTTCTTTCAAAAATATTCCGCTCCCAAAAGAAAGTTTATGTTGTTCCGTTGATGGAACCAGCTGTTGCAAGGATATATGAGGTTCTTCGAAACCCAGACACCAAAATACTGAGTTTCCAAAAAAGTAAAACGTATTGTGTTGGTCCACATATATTACTAATTCGTAGAGTTTATCACCTTTTAACACATTTGGCGCAAATGTTAAATGGATCCACTTTTCCTTAGCCATGTACTTGTAATTTCAATACCTCAATGAAACTGAATTTTAGATTTATCTTTTTTTAGAGATAGTCTAAAAATAGTCAGATTACAAATACGAAATTTTAAATATTAAATAAATTTCAAATTGTATTCTCAAAAAAAAAAAAAAAAAAAAAAAAAAAAAAAAAAAAAAAAAAAAAAAAAAAAAAATTTTTTTTATTTTTTTTTTTTTTTTATTTTTTTTTTTTTAAATCAAGTGTTAAATAAAGCTTATGGACCAGGTTGAAGAATTGTTACTATTAGATGAACTTAACCCGGGTTCGTTTGGTTCGCTTGAAAAAAATATCAGTTATGCTATTATTTTATGCATGGCCATACCCATTCTACTTATACCCATTCTTTATGTGACAGTACGCCGAAGTATTTTCAAACTCATGTTTTTATTATTATCCGTTTTAAGTATTTTCCTACTAGTTGTTCGTTTCAAATTTTCGTGGATTGTGTGGACGAGTTCCCAACTACAAGAAATTTATAACCGCTATAATGCACGAATACGAATTTAGGCTTGTAGTTCAACATTCTTCGTCTTTTGCTCCGTTTTTCCAAAATTTGGGTTATTCGACGCGGAAAAAAGTTGTATACTACGCTAGGCCACATTTCCGATTCAAAAACGGCACGTGGGAGGTAAAACGCATCGAATCTATCCATTCCGTTTACCACGACAACATATGGTTTAAATGGGTTCACTCGGTAGAAATACCTTACGCGAAATGGAAGGAATCTTTGAATAAATTATTTTTGCACGAAACGGGAAATTTCCAAAATCCTTTCACAGAAGAAATTCGAGATTACGTCGAAATCGATTCGCAAGCACAGTTGTACGCTTTTCAAAGTGGTTTAGACTACAAGTTGGTGTTTGAATGGGAATACGGAACGTTCAAGAAAGAGCTCGAAAATTTTAAACCGTTTGAATTGTTGGAATCTTTAAGTAAATACAAACGCATTTACGAAGCCATGAGTCATTTTTCTACGCCCTCATACAAGCTAAATGAAAATGTCTTTCGAAAACCTGTGACTTATGTGCAAGAAATTCCCGACGGAAACCAGTACTTATATGCACATAAAATGGATGGAATTTTTGGATTCGTGTACAGTTATCCAGACCGAGTGAAAGAAAAATGGGAAGGATACGAATGTATGATTCGTCGCGACCAGACTTTGGGCGACGGATATGTGTTTGCTGCAGAAAAGATGGAAAATGGTGAAATTGTTTTGTTGGACGTTTATCAAGTTCGAGGATTCGACACAGCAAGTTGGTGTAGACGTGGTATTTTGCTAAATTTTTTACCGCAATTGAAATTAGTCAAAGGATATTACGTACAAACGTACGTTTCCAACAAAAATAATCTCGGCTCATCGCTTTTCAAAGTTGATGGGATTATTATTCATGACATTCAACAGGATGTTGTATTTAAATATAAAACTAACCATTCCGTTGATTTAGTGTATTTTAAAGGATATTTTCAATTACCAAACGGCCGAGTAAAATGTTTAGAAAACAATTTGGAAGATGGACGCGTATACGAAGTCTCCACAGCTGACGGGCGAGTCATTCGAAAAAGAATTGATCGATTTAAAGGAAATACTGCTAAACAACTCGAAAGTGTGCTTACTCATGGATGGTTTGGTCCACCTATCGAATATCAAAAGCAAATTTAAAAAAAAAAAAAAAAAAAAATTTTTTTTTTTTTTTTTTTTTTTTTTTTTTTTTTGAAATCAATTTCCACTTGTAGTAGCGGAAGCCATGACCATTCACAAATCTCAAGGAGGAACATTCGAGGAGTGCGCGGTTGTTTTAACACTGAAAATGTCAACTCAACTCTATAATGTGGCTTGCTCTCGCTGTAAAAAATTAAATACATTACACCTTTTCCCAAATTCAAAATCACCCAAAGAAGATAATCCTATCTCAAAAGCATTTGAGCGATTAAGGAAAAATCCCGTCATTCCGAGATATAAATTTTTACGGGAATGTGGTGAGCCTTACGGTCTTCAAATGATGTATCACAACGTACAATCGCTTCGCAAACATTACGACGATATTAAAAGCGACCCCTGTTTTATGAATAGCGACATCTTACTTTTCGCCGAAACTTGGACTACTGCTAATGATACATTTCTATTCGAAGGTTTTAATAGACCCTATGAAATTCTTAGTGACCTTTCTACACCAAAACCGTCTGGCGTGTCCATTTATCTCAAGAAAAAGAGTTTTGGTGAAAATAGTTATAAAAAATATGCAAATTATGAAACCGGGGTTCACATTATCGTAGTAAAATTGAAGCGATGCCAAATTGCTGTTTTGTACGCGAAACCTCAAACCTCCGCAGAGAATATTTTAAAAGCAATAAGTAAAACCTTATTAAAAACTGAAGAAATATTTACAATATTATTTGGCGATTTTAATATTGAAATGAATTCTGAAGAAGGATTATATCTCAGAGATACATTGGATGATGTATTTTACTTGCAAATGCGAAACGATCCCAAAGAATTTACAACTAATGGTAGGACAACAATAGATGCCATATTTTCATCGAGGCCATTATTATGTTGTGGTGTTTATGAAAGTGTATTTAGTTACCATTTACCCCTTTACGCTCGCTGTGATACCAGTCTCTTTCCCAGTGATGTTTTGTCTGATAATTCGTTTGATAACCCGATTGAGGTTTCGTCTGATGAGGATGATGACATGAATGATATCATTCTTGAAGGCGACGGCGATATATTTGAAAGAGATTTGTATGACGAACTGTTAGATCACGATAAATCATATTATAATGCCAATGTAGATAATATCTGAAGAATCCGAAGAATCCAAGAAAAAGAAAGTTTCAATTAATATTTAAAAAAAAAAAAAAAAAAAAAAAAAAAAATTTTTTTTTTTTTTTTTTTTTTTTTTTTTTTTTTTTCTTAACAAGGTGAAGAAATAAAGTAAAGGATTTTTCATTTTCTCTTCAATACAGAACATTATGGCTAATAAACTTGTACGACCAAATTACATTTTGTTGAATGTTGTTACTAATATCATAAAAAGTTTTTATCCTATGAAACAATCTATTCCTCCTTTAAATGCAATTGAAAAAAATATTTTCGAACATGTGTTGGAATTTTGCAAAAGTTTTTATAAAGAAAACTTTTTTCGAATCTATCAAACTCATCATTATTTTCGGTACTTAACAGAAGACAAATTAGATGCAATGTTGCGGGGTCTGTACAATCAAATTTTTACAAATCATATTAGTTGGTCTCGGATCATGTTATTCATGTGTGTTGTCTCTAATTTCATGATGCATTATACTTCTAATGAACTCCTGTTTTTATTTTTTTTCAACATTATGAAAGAAAAACTTTTACCTTGGATTGATGATCATGGTGGCTGGGAAGCGATAGAAATAGATGAATCGATAGAAACAATTCCACATGTAAATTTAGAAAACTTTATCCTTCGCCGCAGTAAAAGGTTAGCATCAAAAGAGAAAGTGGGCTACGAAAAATATTTTTCTGATTCAGATTAAAAAAAAAAAAAAAAAAAAAAATTTTTTTTTTTTTTTTTTTTTTTTTTTTTTTTTTGTAAAACTAAGCCCTTTAAAGTAAAGAAGATTTTTTTAATATAGATTTATGATGAATTCTCTTTTGCAACTGATCAAGTTTAATTCTAAAAAGAGTCAAAGTTATAGTATCTTAATTGATTTCCAACAAATTTATATTCGGAATTTAATTTTGTTTTGTACAGGTCTCAGCATGGCTCGTCTATTGTTTGGAGAAAACATAATATGCCAATCGACGGTAAAAAGTCTAACTCAAAATTTTATTGATACAAAATGCTACATTAACGGAACCATGACTAAAGGGACTGATGGAAATGTAACAATATATCATGATTATTATCAATGGATATCTGTTTATTTGATGCTGTTAGCGTTTGGATTTTATTTTCCATACTCGATTTGGTCAAAATGGTTTGGAAATTATCTTCGCCATCTCGAAAATCTTGCCGACAAGCCCGACGAGGCAATACAAGTCATTAAGGATTCAAAGGGCAATTTATTATTTTTAAAGATTTGGGCTTTGGAATTTTTTTATATAATTTACCTAATTATTATTTTGTACTTAACAGATTTATTTTTCAACAACCTTTGGAGCCATTCTAATTGATCATGGAATGCAGTTTACAAAATTTTCCCAGATAACGGTTCTTGTTTCATACATTATTATCAAAGTAGCGGAGACACAAGTGCTTGGTTTAACTGCCTTTTACCCCTATGTAGTGTGTATCGTAAAATATTTTTAACTCTTTATGGATTGATTCAAATCCTAATTTCGTTTAACGTTTTCATGTTAATTTATAGAATTTGGTTATTTGTATGTAAAAGAAAATTTATTAATATCTGGTAGGCTTTTTTAATAGTTCAACAATCTACTACATCATGGAATACGAAAAAGAAATTGGACATGGCTCTAAATGCAATATTGAACGAAACAGTTCAAGATGTATATTTAGATTTTATACCTTTAACAACTGAAATGAAAAAATTATCAAATGTATAATTATTTAAAAACTACGTCATCTCATTTCAAATTTGAATTTCACTTCCGGTTTGCTGGGGAAAAAAAATTGAAATTGTAAAAAAAAAAAAAAAAAAAAAAAAAAAAAAAAAAAAAAAAAAAAAAAAATTTTTTTTTTTTTCAACAAATAAAAATTTTGTTGAGTTCAAATAAGAATGTATGATCTAAGTCTTACCATTATAAAATTCTATACTAGGTTAAAAAAAAAAAAAAAAAAAAAAAAAAATTTTTTTTTTTTTTTCAACAAATAAAAATCTTTATTTGTTGAGTTCAAATAAGAATGTATGATCTAAGTCTTACCATTATAAAATTCTATACTAGGTAACAAAAAAAAAAAAAAAAAAAAAATTTTTTTTTTTTTTTCAACAAATAAAAATTTTTATTTGTTGAGTTCAAATAAGAATGTATGATCTAAGTCTTACCATTATAAAATTCTATACTAGGTAACAAAAAAAAAAAAAAAAAAAAAAAAATTTTTTTTTTTTTTTTTTTTCAACAAATAAAAATTTTCATTTGTTGAGTTCAAATAAGAATGTATGATCTAAGTCTTACCATTATAAAATTCTATACTAGGTTAAAAAAAAAAAAAAAAAAAAAAAATTTTTTTTTTTTTTTCAACAAATAAAAATTTTCATTTGTTGAGTTCAAATAAGAATGTATGATCTAAGTCTTACCATTATAAAATTCTATACTAGGTAACAAAAAAAAAAAAAAAAATTTTTTTTTTTTTTTTTTTTTTTAACCAATAAAAATTTTCATTTGTTGAGTTCAAATAAGAATGTATGATCTAAGTCTTACCATTATAAAATTCTATACTAGGTTAAAAAAAAAAAAAAAAAAAAAAAAAAAAAATTTTTTTTTTTTTTTTTTTTTTTTAAATTATAACTTTAACCAAGTTTACGATGGAGTCTTTAATTGAGTACGACAAGTTTATCGATGTCTATGGAAACAAATTTAGACGACAACATTTCATCGCCATGCGTTTCAAACGACCTATTATATCATACAAGTGTATGGGATTTACCATTAACCCTATTGAGCCTCCAGATAACAGTATTATTGTTATTCGGGGACCGTGCCCACCGATTCACTTTAATAAAAATCAATCCGTTTTATTTTTCACGCTGGGAACGGATAACGAAAATAGTATAAAAGTGACTGACGATTCGGTAAATACATTATTACGCGCCTTATTTCCACCAAGCAAAATTATTTATAGTCATTTTGCAATTTCTACGCTATATATAGTAGCCACGTGGAATCCTTTTTATAAATTTACAAAATTGTGTCGAAGGGAAGCGGCTTTTCAATGTTTGGTTACCATTGTCGAAGCGAAAAAAGACAAACGTCTTTTGACATTGGATGAAGCGGCTAATCTTCGGTTCTTTAAGAGACATTCTGGAAAATTGGACAAATTTAATCGTTGGAGTCCATTTGCATTTTACCTGTGTTATGACTCTTTTTTCCCCGTGACCAAGGCTCTACCTTCCGAATACACGGGACGAGAGATTTTTAAAATTTTGAAACGATCAGAAAATTCTCCCGAAAAGGTAAATGATTCGGATTTTTATGAATGCGAAATTTTCTTCACAGATTCTGAACCCGTGGGAATATTATGCGCGTTTTCCAAAGACAAATTTTGTCACTTGGAATACGTATCTCCCATGGTGGTAAAACAAACCAATGAATCATATTTGGACAGTGGTTCTGTCATGTGTGATACTTGGTTGCAATTGTACAAGGATCGAAAAACTTGGAAAAATTTCGGTTTGCCGTTTTACGTGTACGATTTACATTTGAAGAAAACACAACTCATGAAGGTTATTTTGTGGCTTGAAATACAAACGTCTGATAAATACAAATTGATTTACACAGATCTAATAGAAGTGGCCAAAATACTTTTCGGGGAAAATGAAACAAGATGGTCTTTAAAGCCTTAGTCGAAGCCATCATCAAATCTAAAAGGAATCCAGATGATTCTTTGTCTCAAAGTGTTGTTAATACGCTGAGTCGCGAGTTGAGAAATGACTTGATTCAAGCTTATGACTTGAGTCAACCTCTAATTAATAAAAATAAAACTCTCTTTACTGAAAGCAATAGTTTTTTGGATTTTTTGCTTAAACTCAATCAGCTGCCAACTACGCACGATTACAAAACAAATGAAAACACGTCTATACATTCTGTTAATATGACTGCTTTAGAAAACAAATTGCAGGAGTACAACCAATCATTGTCTACTAAACTGGATAATATGAAGCAAGAAAATGATAATTTGATACAAAAGATTGATGAATGTAATCGAGAAAAAGACAAGTTGTTTAATGAATTGCAGGAAAAAAACAAGAAAATAAATGCCCTTGACACCAAAATAAGACAATTGAAAGAAAAACTTGACCAGAAAGAAGATGAACTTTTAAAAAGTGAACAGTATCTGAAACAAGTCGACAGTAGCGGAGAAAAAATCAGTTATACTTGTAACTCTAGAAAAAGAATTCGTCCCATCCCTTTATCGTCTTTTACATTAGAAGATCCAATGATGGAGCAATCTAGTTCCTTTCTTCCAGCATCCTCTATTAACATGTTTCCACCTGTTGCATCGCAAAGTAATTTTACCTCATCACCTTCTGCAGCAATTCCATTTTCCCAAGCTATTCCTCAAAATAACCAAATGGGACAGTTACAAATGAATCAGAATTATTCACAAAATCCAAATAACGACGAAAATTTGAAGTCATTGCAAGATATCAATAAAACATTAACAGATGAAGTGGAAAATTTAAAGAGAGAAATAGAAAAAGAAAAAAATTTAAATAAAAAATCTCGAGAAGAGTTTGAATCAAAGCTGAATATTGAAAAAGAAAAATATAAAAAATTGGAAAAACAATCAAATGAGGAAATTGATAAATTAACTCAGACACAAAAAGAGATAAAAAGCAAGTTAGAAAACTGTACAGAAAGTGAAAGAAAGTACAAGGAAACAATTCGAAATTTGGAAAATGAAAAAACTCAAAATGAAAGTGAACGCGAAAAGTCATTAAAAAAGGAAATTGAAGAATTACATTCAAAAGTGAATAATTTAGAAGAGAATGAAAAAACACTGGAAAATGAGTTGAAAACGTATCAAACTAAAGAAATAACTCTGGAAAAAGAAAAAGAAAAATGCATTCAATCAAAAGAGGAATTGGAAAAACAAATTGAAATTTGCAAACTTCAAGTAGAAAAACTGAAAAAAGAAAATGAAAACGATAGAGAAAAAACATTGATGGATACTATTGAAACATTATCAAATAAAATAAATGATTTAAACCAAAACTTGAGCCAGCAAAAATCTTTAAATGAAATTTCTAATGAAAAAAATAAAGAATTAGAACGGAATTTGGATGAAAAATCTGTTGAATTACAAAATATTAAAGCTGAATTAAATACATATAAATCACGTGAACAAACGAACCAGAATTATATAGAGGAATTAAAGAATGAAATCGACAAATGTAAAAGCTCGTTAAATCGATCAGAAAATTATAAACAACGTAGACAAGGTTACAAATTATACAAAAATCGCGAAAAAACCCGTTTAATCCTTCAACAATTACGAGAAAAATATAAGAATATAGATGATTTAGATGATTCTTTTATTCGAGAATTTGATGAACAAAATGAAATAATAATGCAGGTGGACGAACAATGTCAAAAATTGAAAACAGAAGCCGATTTAGTTGACGTGACTCCTGAAAATTTCGCAAATCAAGTAATAAACATATTGAATCATAATCCGAATTATTCAGCCAAATTGGAAAAAATTGCAAAGTTGGCTTCATTAACAAACGATGATAACTTAATCCCGCAATTAGAAATAATTTTCACAAACTATACAAAATATAAGACTGTGATCGAGCAATTTAATTGCGATTTAACCGTCGAAACTTTTCCTGAAAAAATCATAAGTGTATTTACATTTTTGAAGAGTATTGTCATTAATTTCAACCCCGAATTTTCCAAAAACGAAAATTGGTTTAGTAAATTTGAGGAAATGAGTCCGTTTTTAATAAAAGCTCTTGAACTTTTTAAATCAGTTTATAGTGAAATGATTCAAACTAATACAAGTTTAAAAGATGACTGGATGGAAAAATATACTTTAATAGATAAGGATTCACTCGATAAACTTAACGACCATGAAACTATTTTGCAAGAGGCTTCGAATCTATTTCTGGATTCACCGATTGAAAATAACAATGAGTGGAAAACTTTATTTCGAAAAAGATGTAAGATTCTGTTTAAATTTGCTTCAAATTTTTTCTCTTTTAAATCTGAAAACTTTAAAAATCCAAACTATGTTGACGATTCTTTAAACGAGGTTACTGATTTTTTGACAAATTTTGCAACGCTTGTAGGTTCCGAAATTTTTCAAAAATCAGAATGGATGAAATTACTTATTCATGACACAATAAATTTTATTATGGAATTGCATACAAAATATCCATATGACGCTAACTTTGAAAACTGGAAGATTATAATGTTAAACAATCTTGAATTATCCGTACCTGAAGATGATGTAACCGAAATTAAAAGTAGTAAATCTAAATTTATAAGAAAAACCGCAAATAAAAAATATTTAGTATTAGAAAGGCAATGTAAGAAATTGTTAAAAACTTTTAATGTATCCAAAAATTTCAACTATAAAACATTTGATAACGACGTAATGAAGAGTGACTTTATTATAAATTGTTATGGAAACTTTACTCTTTCAAATAAATTACAAGTGTATTTCAATATTAAGAACGTAAACTTTATTGATATTTTATCCACAATTGATTCTACTTTTAGTGCTCTAAATGCGAAATTAATTTCGCATTTAGATACATTCCAATACCCGATAAAAACACCTTTTTAAAGGAAAATTTTACGTTTGAAAAACATTTTGAGACTTATTATACGGAAATTTTGAAACATATTGAAACTCTAGAAAAGGAATTATCACAATTTAATAACTTTTACGATGATTGGTCAGAAAAACTAAAACTAAAATCCAATTCAAAACAACAATTTTTAGAAAATTTAACGAACGAATTAAAATATAAACATAAACGTGTGTTTGTTAATCGTAATGACGAAGAAGGATTCGAAAAAAAGTGTAGATTGAGTGAAAGTTGGTCGGTTACGGAAATTCAAACTTTGTTTTTTACCATATACAAAGCATATTTTAAACTAAAATTTAATGAATTAGTAAATGAAATACCAAATATAGTAGAAATTCAACAGGAAATGATACGAAAATTAGAAATATTGGAGAAAATAACAAGTGAATATAGAAGTGATAAAAAACACAATATACGTGAGAACCAATTATTAAATACTTTTGAAGAATATGTGTATTATGATTTAGAAAAAATAGTTGGGCAAAAACAACGACTCTTTCACGAAGAATTGTCTAAAGATCAATTATTAGTTCAATGTATGGTAAAGACTGAAAAGTATTTAGAAAAGTTATTTAAAAAGAAGAATCAGGAAGTAAACGATAATGAGGATGTAGATTTTTCAGATGAAGATTCAGAAGATACGGAAAATATGTAATAAAAAAAAAAAAAAAAAAAAAAAAAATTTTTTTTTTTTTTTTTTTTTTTTTTTTTTTTTTTTTTTTTTACAACCATATTCGAGGATAAATTTCATCATCATTAATTTTTTTAGCATAGTAATGAATTTTTTCTCCATTTACAATCCTATAGGCTCCATATTCAGTTTTATTATCATCTCTTGTTAAATAGTATTCATTTCCGTTATTTAATTTTGGATAAATTTGGCTTCCATCCGCTTCTTCTGCATATGACTTGTTAGGTAGAGGAACGTCATTGTTATCCGCATCCTTGCGATAAAATTGGCGACCGAATTTGTTTGCGGGATAGTCAATTACTTTTCCATCTGAATTTTGGAGATAAATTTCCTCATTTGTTTGTGGATCTTTAGGAAAAATTAAATTACCTGTAGTTTTATTTTCCGGATACTTTGGAATTCCGCGTTCGTAAATGTAATCAAATTTCCCATCTTTATTTTTCGCCGGATATTCGACTGTTTGACTTGAATTACCATCTTCTATTATTTTTGTTGCATAAATATCTTCTCCAGTTGGACCTGTAAAATAAAATTCATCTTTATCGCAGTTTTTTGCATAATATTCTTCTTTACCGTTATTTCGAGTGGCATAGCCTTTTTTGAGATACATCTCAAAATATCCGTCTGATTCATCACCTTTAACGGATTCATTCTCTGCCAAAGTGGATGGAATTTCATTATTGTCAGTGGATTCATCTGGAATTTCATCAGAATTGTCCCCGATTTCGCTAGATTCATCTGGGGTTTTATCAGAATTGTCCCCGATTTCGCTAGATTCATCTGGGGTTTTATCAGAATTGTCCCCGATTTCACTAGATTCATTTGGAATTTTATCAGAATTGTCCCCTATTTCGTTAGATTCCTTTGGAATTTCATCAGAATTGTCCCCGATTTCTTTAGATTCATCTGTGGGTTCGACAGATGTATTTGAGGGTTTGTTGGATTCATCAGTTGACATGCTAACATCATCATTTGCAGGCTTGGAAACGTTATTGTTCAGATTTTCCGCGTTTTTATCATCTTTTGCATTTAAAATGGGTATGTGATTAAATTTCTCATCATTTTCATCAACTGTCGAGTTAATAGGCTGCTCGTTAATTTTATTCATTTCCTCTACCTCCATTTCCATTCTGGCTGGTAAAACATTTATATCTCTATTTTCACTATTAGCCTGATTTGAAGTGTTTGGCTTCGTTAATTTTGGATTTTTATTTGACGGCTGAAGTGAGGGAGCCTCACGCTTCCTGCGCCTGTTCGTGCTTCCATTGGTTGAAATCAATTTACCAGTTGACATACTTTATTTAACATGCATCTTGAAAGGTAAGATAATGTTTGTTATAATTTTATGGATGTTTATGCTATTTGTATGTTGGAATCATAGATTATATAGGATGTATGCAAACATAACATGGAAAACTTTATATCATAATATTCAACCGACAGAATGGCGTAAATATTTAATTTATGAACAAATTAAAAATAAACCTGGATGGATTTCGTAAAAATATTTTTATTTAATTTGAATATTGTAAATATTCGAATCCTTGAATATTTAAAAAAAAAAAAAAAAAAAAAAAAAAAAAAAAATTTTTTTTTTTTTTTTTTTTTTTTTTTTTTTTTTTTTTTAATATAGATATATATAAATGTAGTACAAATTTCAATCATGTTTCTTTCTAAAATTGTATAAAATGGATTTAATTATATATAGAGATATTAATGAGTATTATGATTTTTTTCAAACTATTCAAGAAAATGAAGGTTCATTGAGTTATATATCTATGCTAGAAAATATAGATTCATTAAGAAATGGATTTAAAGATTTGTTAGTTTCAGCTATATATGATAAATTGTTAAAAAATTTATTAGATTGTGATACAAAAATAGAAATTATATTTCAAGGTCAGACTTATGATCTTATTGTAGGTACAACAAATCTATATAATATGCACCCCATAGTAAAAAATCTTATAATTTTTTTTTACATGTCTAAGGAATATGAAGAATGTCATGTAAAGATGTTTTTTGAAAATTTTTTAAGAGAATATATGGGCTTTGATTTGAAACACAAGTCATTTAAATTAGACAATTATTGTCTGAGAACTTTTATATTACATAGTTTAACTGTATTAAACGATTCTGTAAATATTACTATAAAATTTTTAATAAATACATTTAATAAACATCATTTTCCTCAAAAAATTTTAGAAAAAGAGTATTCGGAAACATTATCTGTATTTGATATTATAGATAATAAAAACAAAAAAATACTTAATATATGTTCAGGAAATGCATGTGGTATACATCTTTTAAATTGTAAAATAACTTGTCTTGATTTAAATAGATATATGGGTATAAATCTACTAAATAAAATGAATATATGTGATTTTATACAATGTGACATATATGATGAAATATTTGAATCAATATCACCAATATTTAATGTATGGATAGGCATACATGCTTGTAGAAATTTATCTATCAGAATTGTTAAAACATTTATTAAATATGCTTCTGAATCTTCAATATTATATTTAGT
Source organism: Maratus speculifer (assembly GCA_964019185.1). NCBI lineage: Eukaryota > Metazoa > Arthropoda > Arachnida > Araneae > Salticidae > Maratus > Maratus speculifer. Next base: position 268,599,961 of record OZ025289.1, on the reverse strand, counting down.
ACCTTGTTGTGTTTTATCAAAACGCATGTATAAAGTATTGTTATCTGATTATTTATATAATAGAATATTTAAAGCTTATTATGTTCCAATAAAGAAACATAAATTGAGAGAACGTTGCTATTCTGCTATGCATATTGAATATTTATCTATTTTATGTCTAAATTACAAGTTTAAAATAAAAACTTTAAGAAATATGAAATCAGAAAGAAATAAAATTTTGATTGTATACAAATAGGTAAAAAAAAAAAAAAAAAAATTTTTTTTTTTTTTTTTTTTTCAAATATTTTTATACATATTTATAGAGCAAAGTATTTTATAATGTACCTTTAAGAAATTTAAATCCTTAAATATATTTCTTAACAAAAAAAAAAAAAAAAAAAACTTTTTTTTTTTTTTTTTTTTTTTTTTTTTTTTTTTTCAATAGGTCGATTCAATATTTATGTGGTAGAAAGAAAAGTTCGAGCTTTTCTTGTTAAAACAATTGCTTCAACTGATTAAGATATTTAGAAAAATTGTTTTCCGCCCAGCTACCGATATTTTTTAAATGATCTGCGTTATGTGAGGCAACGTACATCATATAAGTTGTTAATCCAATCGTCAACAAGATCAAAAGCATGAAAATCCAACGACCAGTCATTACGCCGATCGCTAAAAGAACACAGTTTACGTACAAAGAAGAATAAAATAAAACTCCATTAGCCAAAGAACGGTCGTCCATATTCTTTTTACAAAACACTTGCTTAAACGTACAGTAAATGATCAAACGATTCAACAAAAACAATGGGTCTATGCGTAGCAAAATTCAACGGTTTGCTCGTGAAATTTTTCAACTTGACCATAAATCCGTGATTCGGCGTTGATGTTTGCACATTCTTACTGTTTCGATCGTCATATTCGAATGCCACGTTGGGCGGATACGTGACCCTGTACCTCGGTTCTAACCTGACTGGTTGACTAGCGAGCAAATTGAGCCTTTCACCCAACTTGATATCCAAACCAGCCAAGGTTAAAATTTCCTGTTTTTTGGCTTTGGATCTTCGAATGTATTGGAATTTGGTATCGTTGATGTTCCAATACGCTGGCCAAATGTGTTTGATTTCGTTGGTTTCGAAAAGGGTCCAATCCGCTATATTAAAAACATATGATTTTGTACTCGGGGGCTCGCAGGCAAAGTAACCACCAGGTACAGAAAGGATACGCTGGCTGTGCGTGGAGGGACAAAAAACAAATGGCTGATCCAAGTTACAAGTGGCATATACTGTACTGTCCCAAATAAAATTCCCCGTTTGAAGTTTTTGACCCACTTGACAAGGCTTTTCTTTTTCGTCATTCGATATTTTTTGACTCCAAAAATGGTAGTCGAAATCCACAGATTCCTTCTTTAAGAGTCTCTCATTTTCATAAAATTTGCATTTGGCTTGTTGCTCGCGAGGTAACAGAATGGCCATGTCTGGAATCTGAGACACGAATGCGTATTTCGAACAGTCAGGATGAGAGCAAATGTTGTACAGTTCGATTAAAGTAGATTCGGGTTCTTGGCAAGAAATTAAGGGAGTTTTTGAATAATCAAACGGTTTGATCCAAGATTCGAGATTCAAAGAGTCGAATTTGAAAAGTGGTAAGTCGTTTAATTTAAAGGCGTCGACCGGTTCCGGAATGCAAGCGGAACCATTGAAAAATGTCTGCGGGGGACATGTTTCGATTCTTCCCCCAGTACAATCGTAAAAACTTTTAGAATTGTTAAATATGGGCAATTTTTCGGGCATTTCAGGTCCGCAAGCAGATTCTTCTTTGAAACGTTTGGAAATCCGCTTGTCCGGTGAAAGAAGCTTGCGCTTTCGAGTTTTATTTTCGCATACGAAACCTGCGGCACGATCAAAAATCTCAGAAAATTTCCAATTTTTCACGTGTCTGGTAAATTCGTAAACGGGTACAATTACATCTGGGTCATCTGAGAAAACATTTTCGCAAAACGTGGGGACAGAACACTGGTTGCTTTGGGGGTCGAAAACCATGGGTAAAGACAACAAATTTTCGCCTTTGCTCAGGCTTTCGTCCCAATTTTGCGAGCATTCCACAATTTCGTGAATTTTGTTTTTTCGACAAGTCATGTAGCCCGGTGAAAATTTAAAAAGGTCCGTTTTCCGTTCAGGGAGTGGTAAGTTTGTTCCGTCAGGTAATCCAATGCAATTTGCAGGTTCGCAATAATCATTGTCGATAAATTTTGTCCCAGACTTACACGTGATGTAGAATGGTTTACCATCTCGACATTCGAGTCGCGTTTCGTCGTCCAACTGAAGAGGTGCAGAAAAGTATTGGCAATAATGATTGAGATCATCCATGGACTCGCACCGATTGTGGTGGAAAACCATTTGCGGGGGACATTTTTTAATCATTTCTTTCCCATTCATGCAAACAATATAGCGAGAAGAAATTCGATCAGGAAGCACGGTTCCATCCTTTTTTCCCGTACAAGAATCAATAGCTTGACACCGGTTTCCTGTGAGTATGGTACCAGAAGGACACATTTGGAGTCTATCCACGTGATTCTGCATACACTTAAAATAAAACACGTTTCCTTCCTGAACTGTAAAAGAACTGTTTTCCTTAAAATTCAAAATGTTTTTAGTGTCCGAGTTTGATTTCAAATAATCGTAAAGAGCTTTTCCTTTTGCCGGTACGACAGCATGGTTTGGCTATCCGTAGCACGGATCTTTTTGAACAATTTTATCTCGATGAAACGTAAAAGTATCGACAGGTAACATGTGTTCCCAAACAGGCTTTCCATCGACTAAAAATCGAAAATGATTAGGCTGTTTCGAATCAAATTGGAATTGGCGCTTTGGGGGATCGGAAGGGGATCCAGCATGCGGCTTTGCGATGTGTTGAAAAAGAGGTGATGCGTAAAAATACCAATAATAGATTAACAGTAAACACAAGAAGAAAGCTTGAATCATCTTTTCTTGGTCAGAACCTTTGTTGAAAATGATACAGTTATTTACCGAATCAGAATGTAAAGAATGGCTTACAAAATATACTCGTGACAGACAATGTTGTGAAGCTCCCGAATATATTTCTTTTCTAAAGCGAGATAGAGCAATAGATGAAATGCCAAGCTTGTATAAAAAATGTAAAAGCTGTGGGAAAATCATACGAGCCAAACATTAAAAAAAAAAAAAAAAAAAAAAAAAAATTTTTTTTTTTTTGTTTTTTTTTTTTGTTTTTTTTTTAAGCAAATATTTTTAAATTGTTGAGTCTCAGATTATTTTTTTACAAGTTTCAATCTCTTTATAATATCTATTTTTGGAATCATGACGTCATTTACAAACTCGATTTTTTGAATATTAATTAGTTTCAGATTTTTCATTTCCGGTTTGCTAAGAAACAAAAATTGAAATTGTAAAATCTATTTTTAGAATCATGACGTTAGTTACAAACTCGAATTTTTGAATATTAATTAGTTTCAGATTTTTAACTTCCGGTTTGCTGAAAAAAAAAAAAAAAAAAAAAAAAAAAAAAAAAAATTCTCCATACTTAATCCACCCCCACTTGGAGGGTCCCCACTTACGGCGATGGAATATAATGGTTTTCTCCAACTAGTTTTTTTGAATCATATGCTAAAAATCCTGTTTGAAAGGACATACTTACATGTTTCAAGGCATTTACTTCTTGTTTTCTCCCACTCGTTTCCGAATCCTGTTTGAAAGGATTTGATACATACTTGCCCGTTGCAAGGCGTTTACTCCTTCTTTTCTAAAACTCGTTTTTGAATCATGTATTACAAAGCCTGTTTGAAAAGACTTATTAAATACGTACCTATTGCAAGTCATTCAATCTTTGTTTTTCAAATATGTGCTAGAAACCCTGTTTGAAAGGGCTTGTTAAAAACTTATTTATTACATAGTATTTTTATCAACTAAACATAATCTTATAAGTTTTGTAAAATTGATTTTTTATAACAGGCCGTTATGAATTTCCGATCGAATATTATAAAAGCAAGCATAATGATATTAAGCTATTTTTCATACGGGATCTAGTCTATAAGGATTAGAAGATTTACAACTTTTACGTAACCACATAAAAAAACCTTTTCAGAAAGCTGTGAAAGATTATAAAGAAGCTAAGTTTCAGAACATAGAAGATACTCTCAGAGATATGGATGCAAAAACTTGTGTATATACATTTAACATATCAATTATTCCAAGTCAAAATCCTGATGTTGAACATTGTGGATCCTCATCCATCAGTACATGATATAAATTTGAGAAAGTTATAAAAGATTATAAAGATGCTAAGTTTCAGAACATAGAAGATACTCTCAGAGAAATGGATGCATAAACTCTAGTCTATACATTTAGCATATCAATTATTCCAAGTCAAAATCCTGGTGTTGAACATTGTGGATATTCTGTTTCTCATTCATCAATAAATGATATAAATTTGAGAAAGTTATAAAAGATTATAAAGATGCTAAGTTTCAGAACATAGAAGATACTCTCAGAGAAATGGATGCATAAACTTGTGTATATCAGCAAACTGGAGGTGAAAAATCTGAAACTAATTAATATTAAAAAAATTCGAGTTTGTGAATGACGTCATGATTGTAAAAATAGAATTTATATTTTCAATTTTTGTTCCTCAGCAAACCGGATGTGAAAAATTTTAAATTAATTAATATTAAAAATTTCGAGTTTGTAAATGGCGTCAATTCTAAAAATAGATATTATAAAGAGATTAGAACTTGTAAAAATATCGGAGACTCAACAACTAAAAAAAAAAAAAAAAAAAAAAAAAAAAAAAAAAAAAAATTTTTTTTTTTTTTTTTTTTTTTAAATATTGATCAAGTTAAATTTTTATAATAACATGATTGCGTTTCTGTTAATAAGTTTTAAATGTTCAAAAAAAAAAAAAAAAAAAAAAAATTTTTTTTTTTTTTTTTTTTTTTTAAATATTGATCAAGTTAAATTTTTATAATAACATGATTGCGTTTCTGTTAGTAAGTTTTAAATGTTCAAAAAAAAAAAAAAAAAAAAAAATTTTTTTTTTTTTTTTTTTTAATATTGATCAAGTTAAATTTTTATAATAACATGATTGCGTTTCTGTTAGTAAGTTTTAAATGTTCAAAAAAAAAAAAAAAAAAAATTTTTTTTTTTTTTTTTTTTTTTTAATATTGATCAAGTTAAATTTTTATAATAACATGATTGCGTTTCTGTTAGTAAGTTTTAAATGTTCAAAAAAAAAAAAAAAAAAAAAATTTTTTTTTTTTTTTTTTTTTTTTTTAATATTGATCAAGTTAAATTTTTATAATAACATGATTGCGTTTCTGTTAGTAAGTTTTAAATGTTCAAAAAAAAAAAAAAAATTTTTTTTTTTTTTTTTTTTTTTTTAATATTGATCAAGTTAAATTTTTATAATAACATGATTGCGTTTCTGTTAGTAAGTTTTAAATGTTCAAAAAAAAAAAAAAAAAAAAAAAATTTTTTTTTTTTTTTTTTTAATATTGATCAAGTTAAATTTTTATAATAACATGATTGTGTTTCTGTTAGTAAGTTTTAAATGTTCAAAAAAAAAAAAAAAAAAAAAAAAATTTTTTTTTTTTTTTTTTTTTTAAATATTGATTAAGTTAAATTTTTATAATAACATGATTGCGTTTCTGTTAGTAAGTTTTAAATGTTCAAAAAAAAAAAAAAAAAATTTTTTTTTTTTTTTTTTTTTTTTTAAATATTGATCAAGTTAAATTTTTATAATAACATGATTGCGTTTCTGTTAGTAAGTTTTAAATGTTAAAAAAAAAAAAAAAAAAAAAAAAAATTTTTTTTTTTTTTTTTTTTTTTTTTTTTTTTTTAATTAGAATGTTATATTAAAGTGCATTTATTCAACCTGTTTTTTAATCATGTACTTTTCTATTCTTTGGAGACTTCTTAAGCGCCACAATTCTATAATAGAGATAGAAATTACGTTTCTTGATCAAGAAGGAAATTACGTAAAAAAAAATAAATATTACGAAGATTGGATCGGTGTATGCACAAACAACATTGACAAGGTCGTTGGCGCCCTAAAGGAATTTTTTCCTCGCAATAATGTTTTATATCAAGAAATTGGAAACGCTAAAAAAATTTTACCATATTTTCAAGACAGGTTAGCTAAAAACAAGTTGGATTATCGATCAAAACCCTTTTACAAATTATATACAACGGCTCCTCATAAAGATGTTGGGCAATTATTCCACAAATACAAAGTTGGATTTTTCGATCCAGACGACTGGTTGGTACGAATTTATATTGACTTGTGTTCAAAATACCAGACGTATTCGTTTTATTACAAATGGTACGAGTTTATAAACGATTCTCAAAATTTGACAGATTCTTTAAGGATGGTATCCAGTTTCAGAGTCGAACCAGACTGGACCGTGGCTGCGTTTGATATTGAATCTGTACCTTTAGTCGGTAACCACATTCCGATAGGTCATCATAAATCAGACAGAATTGTCATGATGAGTATTTACAAATGGAACAGGCGTCAAGGAATTCAAAAATGGTTGCTCTATTTGCTTCCAGAAGGTGGAAAACCTTTACCCGATTACGAACACGCATTTGAAACTGAATCAGAAATGTTGGTAAAGTTTCATGCTTTGTTGGACAATGTTCAAATTATAACTGGTTACAACATCAACGCGTTTGATTTCCCGTGTATTTTTGCAAGGCTTTGTTGGCTTAATCTATACAAAGTGCTTTCCCATTACACGTCCAGTAAAGTGGGTTCAGATTTGGTGGTCACATACAAAAATAAAACGGTTCTGGATCTCTACACCTATATCAAAACATTTTCAGGCTACGATTTACCAAGTTTCAAGTTGGATGACGTGGCTCGGGTAAAGTTGAAAGAAACCAAAATCCAAGTCAAATCCACGGGAATATGGAGTTGGTATCGAAATCCTTCTTTAGCCAGCAATCTGATGGATGAACGAGATGTTGAAAAGTGCTTCAATTTATTGAAACCTGAAACGGTATCAAAATCTTCTGAATTTGGAACGTTTCGCACCTACTTGGACTATTGTTTAAAAGATTCAGAACTTGTGTACAGGTTGTTTGTACAGGAACATGTACTGTCTTTTTTGGTCGAACGTGCCAATTTCACCGCTTTGGATGCCACGCAAGTCTTATATTTGGGAAATTCGCGTTACTTGTTGGAATTGTTTAAGACTTATGGAACGCGTCTAGGTTATTTTATCAATCCAACTTTTTTCGAAACATCATCAGAGTACGAAAAGTTTTTCCAAGGAAAAACTTATCAAGGTGCGTTAAATTTTTGTACTCCTGAACAAATAAAAGAAGACGTCTCGGTCATGGATTTTTCAAGCATGTATCCAAATGCGTTACGAAGCAGCAATTTGTGTTATGGTACATGTACAATCATGACTCGGGAAGAATGGTTATCCAACGAAATAGCAAAACAGATGGTTTGTATTCCGTACCGACAACATTCCGATGACGATTTTGAAAAAAATGTGGAAATGTCCACATTTTCCTATCCGAAATTTGATCCCGCTTCGGATGAAATAGCCATTGTTATTAACCCGCACACGGAAGCATTTTTACCAAAAATCGTGGACCATTTTCTTGAAATGCGGAAGCATCATCAGGAAGAGTGGAAACGAACCAAAGAAATTTATCATTACAATGTCCAGTTGGGTATAAAAATCTTGATCAATTCTCTTTACGGAGTTATGGCCGCCAAGGATTCGCCTCTAACCTATTTACCCGTAGCCATGACAATTGTGACTCTTGCACGTTATCAGTTATTGGGATCCTATCATTATTTGAAAAAACTGGGTTACGACGTTTGTTACGCTGACACGGACAGCTTAATGGTTCATAAATGGCCCGTCGAAAATTGCGATCAAATTAATGCATTTTTAAATATACCGAACGTAGAGTTGAAATATGAACAACGCATAAAACATTTCCTCATCTTGTCCAAAAAAAGATATATATACGAAACCTTTGATGATCCCAAACCTATAACAAAAGGTTTCCAGAAGAAAATTAATGGTCTTGTTGAGTTTATGACTGATAAAATACTGAATCAAGTTTGGAAAAATAATTTTTATGAACTTTTAAACACAAAAGAGGAAAAAATCAGAACAGGTTGGCAACTTTGGGTTGAAACGATATTAGAAGCCAATTACTTATGCAGGGATCCTAAAAAATTCTCAATTTACCGCAGAGTTAAAACTTTAAGTGAGTATAAATCTGTTTCTTGTCCCGCGGTAAAGTTTTTGAAGAAATATCCAGACAAAAATCAGGAACACATTGAATTTACGTACAGTAGGGCCGATGTTTCTGTGAGAGAAGCATCCAACTGGGTAATGGATGTTGAAGATTGTCATTGGGTCGATTTCGAAAAATTGTTTATCAGTCAGAAAAGAATATTTTGCTTACTGTTGAACATGACTTATTGGAAATCGAAAGATTCATTTATATTGGCCGATTGCGTTTTGAATAACCTACGTTGGAAACGATTCGTTCATGCCGAACTTTTACATTATCATGCTACAAACAAACGTATAGCATTGTTGGTGGAACCGGCTATAAAATATACATTTACTATAAATGATCATTTCGCAACAAAGAAAAGAGTTGGAAGAAGTAAAAAGATTTGTACGACCGGCATTTTATTTGAGGTTGATATTGTAAATGATTTAGTGGCGGATATTTCAAACATTTCTTTGAGTGATGACGAAGAAGGATATTCTTCATGTTAATAGAAATATTTTTAATCGGTTTACAGATAAAATAATATAAATAAAGATATAAAATATAACGATGCAAATATTTGTAAAAACTTTAACCGGAAAGTCCATAACTTTGGAAGTTGAGCCCAGTGATACTGTGGAGGTAGTTAAAAATAAAATACAGGATAAAGAGGGCATACCTCCCGAACAACAACGATTAATTTTTTCTGGAAAACAAATGGAAGATTCAAGAACATTATCTGATTATAATGTACAAAAAGAAAGTACTTTACATCTAGTGTTAAGATTAAGAGGTGGGCATTATTAAAAAAAAAAAAAAAAAAAAAAAAAAAAAAAAAAAGAAAAATTTTTTTTTAACCATTTGAAAAATGGTTGTTGTTTTCGGGAGAATGGACCCGATGATGTTACCACTTTTGAATGATGTTACCACTTTTGAATGATGTGGTCACTTTTGAATTTAAATTAATTTCTTTACTTTTAGAAGAGTTTTTATTTGAATTTAAATTAAATTCTTTACTTTTAGAAGAATTTTTATTTGAATAGTAAATTAAAATGGTTAAAATCATTGTAATAAAGGAGAAAACTAACAAATTTAAAAATGGGTAGACGGAAATTAACAGATACGGAAAAAGCCGAAGCCAAAGAAATGAATGAACGTGAATATCGCATTCAATGATATTAAACACAATACGCGTACTTAAACAATCATAAAGTGATTTTTATTTCTTCTTTTGCTATTTAAAATAAAAATTTAGTCAACATGTATAAGTTGCTTATTAGTTTGGCGATTCGTATCATTTGGCGAAATTGGTCGACGGGATAACTGAGTAATACTGTATTTGGTTTGGCGCAAAAACGTCTTTCAATGCAGAAAATGATAAAATCAAAAGATTATTGAGCCGCTGAAAACCAATTACGTGTTGAAAGGCGATCACGAAAAAGGAAGCAATTTAATGCCGAACCGATTAATTGTAAAACATCATGTCGCCAGGGCGACCAATCCACTAGCCATGGCGTTTTACTATCGGTCGGTTCTAACCAGGAAAATTTGAGTGCCAATAGTGATTCTAACAAGCCGGAAAATGTTATAGCTATTACTCTTGACTTTCCACCACCTAAAAAGAAAACTAAAAAGCAATCGGCTTGGGAAAAACTGGGAAAAAACTTTTTTGATTCGATGTCTGATGGACCCATTCACAGATGCATGTGCTGCGATCGATTTTGGTTTAAAACCTCCATCACCAAAATTCTGCTCTGTAAAATCAAACAATATATGCCAAAGTCTTACAAGTATAACAGTATATGCCAAAGCTGTATTTTAATAATGATTACTTTTGCACCAACAATGTTAAATAGTTTGAAATGTTTCTTTCGTCGCCAACTTTTATGCTTGGCGACAATAGAGTGATATAACTTAAACGAACCGTACCTTCAAATTGCAGCATGTATAAAGTCATTTATAGCAGTGGCACGGATAATACACAATAAAACAACTGGTATTTAGCTTAAAATGATAGATGAATGTATCGAGTGAAACATTTTTCAAATGGTTGGGGTAATTTCTTAAATTACAATTTTTTTTTTTTTTTTTTTTTTTTTTTAGATGTAAATTTCTTTATTTAAATGGCAATATTTAGTCGCGTACATTTACACAAAAATGGAACAATTTCAATTTTCATTTCAAGACGATCGTTTGCAAGTTCAAATTGCTGAACATTATTTTAGGCTATTTCGTCGATACAACAAAATGGATGAAACTCGTTTTTTTATTCAGCGTTGGATTGACGTAGTTCAGAGTTTTTCCAAAGTACCACATTTCGTTGCATTTGATCCACCTGTACCAGTTTTATCTCGTTTGGTTTTTGGGGCAAAGGGTGTTATTCTCGTTCCTTTTAACAATTCAAAACTTCCCAGATTGCCTCGTTTCACATCCATCTTTCCATATTATCCTTTTCGAATCAAATTAGAACATACAGACGAGTCTTGTAAAATTGGTTTGGAATTTTTTCATCTGTATTTGGAACTGACAGATATCCGTCTCGTTTGCGTATACAAAATGTGGTTTCAGCAAGATAAAATTATAAACGAATTACGAGAGAGACATCCGCATATAAAAATTTATACTACGGCATCCTATAAAAGCTTTTGTACCATCATGTCAAACTCTTTGACACGTAATTCAAAATTTCCACATCATCAGACAAATCCGGAGGGTAAGATTTCAACACCGGCGGTTCTTTAATCCATTCCAACAGGTACCGATAGTGTAAAATATCCCGTTCCACCTTTGTATTTAGACAAATGGCTGGAATATATGTGTTTTTCGAAGAAGTCATCTCGTATCTGTAAATCAAATCTTTATCAACCAAAACAAATATGTCTTGAGGAAAAATCCGTAAGAGTGTAAATTCGTTCCATTTCCATATCAAAATGTAATGCCCATGCCAGGGTCGACCTGGTACTAGTTCCAAGTTAAAAGCCAAGAGCATCAAGCACAGAATGCCAAAGAATAAATACATTTCTTTGATTTTATTCATGATAATTTTTGTTACTATGATTAATTTATATTACAAACCTAATCTCACGGATAAAGATCGATTAATTAACTTGTTCGAAAGAGTCGTAAACCCCATTTCCAAATCCATTTGTCCTCTGCAAGGTTTCAAATGCCCTTCCGGTGAACCGTGCGACTGTAACAAATTTTGCAGTAACGGAAATGAATTTGTCCTTTCTCACATTACGAATCACGACGAACGCATATATGTCATGAATAAAAAATTAACCCCAGGTACATATTGTTTACCAAAAGGAGTAGACAAATGTAATTTAAAAGCAAATTATCATGTGTTTTCCCTGGCAGGATGGTCATGCTTGCCTCTGAACCAAGTTGTGTTTAAAGGGGATAAGAAAAAAGCCTGTAAAAACGAAGAAGCCGAAAATGATGATTTGAATGTCTTGTGGGATTATCTAAAAAATGAAGAGGCCGGGGATAATATTGACGATTATTATGAACCTCTGGGGCAAAATCTTCGATATCGATGCAATTGCGGATCGAAATCTTTAGACGGAACACCCATGATTTCCATTTTTCCTTTTATGTGTTTGGCAGATTATTGTTTACGCGACATTCCGAATCCCCTCCCATTCATGGGTTGGAACGGAAAACATTGCGTATGCGGTCCGTATTTTCATTTGGATTCGAACGACAAAACTTCACCATGTAGAAGGGAGAAATCGAGAGTGGAAAACGAAAATTTTACGGGAAGAGTAGATTGTATGTCTGAAAATTCATTTTTAAAACAAACCTTAATTTGTCCGACAACCGATAGGGAGTTAATTTTTAGAGAATGGATTCAAAGGGATTCTTCAGATCCTACAGAATTTGTAGATGCACTTGTAAATAAAATGCTGATTTAAAATTGCTTAACAAATATCTATTTTTAGAAATGATGACATTATCTACAAACTCAATTTTTTTATATTAAAAGAATTTTAAATTTTCATTTCTAAAAAAAAAAAAAAAAAAAAAAAAAAAAAATTTTTTTTTTTTTTTTTTTTTTTTTTTTTTTTAAATAAATATATAAATGCATACACTAATAGATAAATCCAGTTGATATTTCGGCTACCTCTCATCATGGAAATTCAAACGTCAAGAGGAACAGTAATTTTTTATATACACGAGTTTGGTGAAAAAGATTTAAAGCATAGTAATGTAAGAATAGCTACATGTGAAGTAGAAAGTAACCAAAAAGATGTGAAGTATACAGTGAAACGTTACAATCTTAGAAGACATTCAAATGACCGTTATGAACTTTTCCATTCTCTAACAAAACAATTGGCAAAATTGGGTTATTCTGTTGGTGATAAAAACATTCAAACCTATTTTGATAATACTTACGAATTTTATAAATTTCAAGAAAAGGATTATTATCTGAAAATACAATTTTTTTATAAAATTAACAAATCTTAGAAAAAAAAAAAAAAAAAAAAATTTTTTTTTTTTTTTTTTTTTTTTTTTTTTAATAAGATTTGTTAATCTTATAAAATTGCACAAATAATAAATCAACATCATAAACCATGTCATACATTTATATCCCTTACCAATCTGTAAAAGAATTAATTGATCGTTTTCAAAAATCAGACGTGACTACTTTTACCCTCAGTCCTACGCAAAAAAATCCTGCTCCAAATTTCGTTTTGGTCAACCCGCAAATTTATCTCGGGTCATATGGAGGTATATTGAACGATGCTGTCATTCGAGGATATGAAAATGATTGCATCTCTGAAAGTTTGGGAAACGATGTTTCTTTAGTTTGGTGGAATTCGTGTCCCATATTTGTCGGAGATGTTTGCGCCTTGGCATTCGAAAATCGCGTAGCCGTGACTCCATCCATGTTTTCGAAAATGCGGATCAACACGATTCGAAAATCTAAAACTAGAAAGTCTTCGTATTATGTCGATAAAGCTTGGCGCATAAATTCAGAATCTAATTTGTATTGATCTTCTGTGTAATCGGGCTCTTGTAAAAACTTGTTGGTTTCCTGCCTCATGGCGTGAGTTCGATTGTGCAATGTAAAAAACAACTGGGATAATTTACCGTCCATGAGTTGCGTTTCGAATTCTTTTAACATGTTTGAAAAATGAACCATACAAATCTGACACCGAACCGTTCGATAAAGTGGTCCTTTTAATAATTCCCTCCATTGTTTTTTATACGGTGCCATTTCTTCACCTCTCAAGTCAACAGCTTCAGCCATCCAGTGTAAAAAACGCCAGTAAAAGGAACCAAACTGTAAAACTTGTAAAAAATTTAATTTCTCAAACGACCGTTCAGCGAGGTAAAGTTCTTTTTGGGCTAGAGTTATACCTAAATCAGTCATGAGTTGACGAAGAGCCGAACTCTCACCTTTGCTGATCATTTTTGTGATTGCGGGTTCAAGATGGGTGAAAATCGTTTCAGGAGTCCAATGGACGTTATAGAGCAAAGCTAAACTGGCATACATAATGCTACGCAAAATTGAAATCCAGGCCATCACTATATTATGGGATTCAGGTTTTTGATATGTGCGAACATAACTTTCTTCTTTGATGATGGCAACCACGCGCAAAATGAAAGCGAAAAAAGTTTCATCTAACTTTTGACGCGGAGACCCTGATAGAAACTCTGAGGTAAATGGTTTTACATCCCATTGAACCACAGGAGCATTGTTTGTAACGATCAGATCGATAAGATTTTGATAAAATGGATCCGACTCTTGGTTTCGAGACTCCAATAAACTTTTTTCGTCTATAACCCCTAAATGAGCTTGATATAATTTTTTATAAGTAGAATGTTTCATCTTCTTAATTTTAAGCAAAAATGATTAATGTAATATTTGTCATTTTAGTGGAAACATTAAAATTGTAAAATAGAAATTTATAAAAATCTTTATCTCTCAAATTTTTAATATTAAATTCTCACTTCTGGTTTAATGTAAAAAAAAAATAAAAAAAAAAAAAAAAAAAAAATTTTTTTTTTTTTTTTTTTTTTTTTTTGAAAACTTTTAAATATTATTATATAGATAATTCCGTATCAAAAAGTAAAATGGCATTTTTTCATTTTCAAATTCAAGTTAGAAATCCCGCTTTAGCTTTCAATTCGCGATTGTTGGCTTTTTATATCGTTTCTTACTTTCGATTGTTTCACCGTGGTCACATTGCCGTCAAAGTTTTCATCGATTCTTGGAATTTTCAAGGAACATTTATAACTATACGTTGTAAACTTTACAATTTTGATCATGGTTTACGCCTCGTTCATCATGCCCGAGAACGTGCGAAGAGAATTTTTAAACCCAGCATTCGAAGAAGGACTCGAGCCGTTTAAGGAAAAACTGGAACTTGTGTGAAAAAAAATTCATGCTTTACCGGACGCTAAAAGAAACATATGTAGCGTGGCTAATTCGGAGATGTCAAAAAAAAAAAAAAAAAAAAAAAAAAAAAAAATTTTTTTTTTTTTTTTTTTTCCGACACTCGACAATAATTTTTGGACTGTAATTGTTTTACCCGAGTTTATTTATTAATAAAATTGTCCGCTCTCCACAAAACCAAGCCCATGAATAATCCGATAAATGTACATGCACTTCGATACGCCACCGAAGCCACCAAATGTTACTTGATGGAGGAATACAAAAGAAAATTTCCCCATTATTTCGAAAATGCCGTATTAGAAACACGACCGGCCACTGATAAAGATTATTTCATTCCCCCATCCATCGCTGACAAATGCATCGTGGTGGTGAAAACTCAATTTGATGAAATCAGCTGTAAGAGATTAGGTTGTTTTCCGTTTAAGAAAAACTGGGAAGCATGTGAGAAAAACGACCCTTTACAATGGGTCAGAATAGGAGATAATTACGAGTTGGCTTGTCAAAAATCTTGCAAGGAACATTCAATCAACACGGAATGGTTGCCCGATGGCCGTTGCGTAATCGCGAACCCTTTGAAAAAAGTTTTGGCTTCCATGCCCGAAAAACTTTTCCAGAGAGCTTCGAGACACGTTTTTCATGGAGGATTGGATATTGTTGATGGCGAGTTGAAAATTAATAAAAGATACTGTGACGCATACGGTTTGGATTTCGTGAATGGGGATTGCGTGGTGTCAGGCGGACAAAAGTTTGGCGAATTTTTATTCGGAAAAACTGTCATTCGAGCCGCCAAAACAGGTAACGTGCAATCCTTGCAAGATCAACCGCCTCCTATACCTAATTACATGAATTATCAAACTACCCGAAAGCGGAAAAGGCGTTCTGTTTCGATTGAGGATTCCGCGATCGAAAATCTTGGTAATTTTGCTTCAGATTTGGTCAAGGATTTAGGAATAGACTATTCAAAATATACAATTGAAAATTTTTTGAAACGCAGAGCGCCAAAACTCTTAGCCAGAAGCATTGACAAACTAGCAACTAAACTCGTCCTCAAAAATTCAGTTGTTGTAAGCATGAAGCAAATCGGTACGTTATCTTTGAAAGCACTAGGATCCGCTGCGGGAGTCGTTACAGCCGTGTACGCAATATATGATTTGGTTGTTGGTATTTTGGATGCTATAGATCCGTTCGATTATTTAAAAGTCATCGACAAAGAAAAATTGGAAGCAATCGACAATGAATTGGATTACACCTATTTTCAGGACGGACCTATTCGCTCCGAGTTGACACCTGTGTACATTTGGGAACATGAAATATTGGCAGACAACGAAGACATTGAAAATCAGCTGGCCTTTATGGCATCTAAAGTGGAAGAGTATCTAAAAGCGTTGGAAACCATACCGGAAAATGAATATCATAAACAGCAAAAACCAAAACAAAACCCATTAATCCAGTTTGTTTGGAATGAAAAGGAAGATTGGAACAAAACATTATTCAAATGCATAATTTTCATAATGATTTGTTGCACGTTGCTATTTTTGGAATGGATCCATATTTGGACATGTTGTTTATTTTTTATAATGTTGTATTATAAACCATATTAATTTACAATTAACCATGTTGTTGATAAAAAAAAAAAAAAAAAAAAAAAAATTTTTTTTTTTTTTTTTTTTTTTTTTTTTTTTTTTTATAACAACACATTTAATATTTAAAAAAACGAGTTTATAATATGTAAATGAGGTAACGTCATTATTTCATTTCCTCACATATTAAAATGATTAAAAAATATTTTTAAACAAGGATAAGATTATGAATTTTAATACCTATGGATCGCTTTACGGTAAATTTCACAAATGTTCCATTTCAGTAGTCCGAAATGACATCATCGTATTCGATTTGGGAAATTCGCCCTACGAAACTTGGACAATTTCTCGAATGTATCCCTCTGAAAAAATAACTATCGATTCAGACAAACCGCTGTTACAGGCTTTGAAATCTTTCTTTAAATCTGATGTCACAGCATCTGTCATTTCAAACAGCCAATACTTGTGGACAATTTGCCTTGGAAAAGAACGCATGATTTATCCCATCGGCGTAGATGTAAAACCTGATAGCGTGCTCCGTCTATACGCGACTCCATACTTTGTGACAAATCCTCAGATAGTAAGCCAATATTTACAGGGAACAATACGACCGTCATTTGAAAACGTTTATTTTTATAAAAATACAATAATGTATTTGGACAATCATGATTTGCCATATCCAGGAGGCTATTATTTTGACAAGTGCGAAGCTACGCCATTTTATCGAATCTGTTTTTTATCTGACGAGTCGATCGACAACGTGGTAAAGGTGGCTTCGGAATGGCAATCTCGTCGGGAAGTTTTAACCATACCTTTTCTAACGAGGAACACGATTACTGTTCCAAAATTTATAGATTTCAAACCCGTTCCAGAATTTAGTTTTTCGGATTCGAGTGTTATTTCCATGGGATTAATTCAACGTGACCTGAGTTTAAGAAAACCAGAATTGTTTATTCAAGACCTGTTAATTTCCTATTACAAAAATATTTCGCGCCAAGTCAGTGATGCGAGCAATTTAGATTTTAACTTTTTAGGTTTAGTTATCGAATGGCCCTTTGAACTGACTTTCGAAGGTTCCAGGCAATCCAAAACTCAAAACGAGGATAAAAAATTTGTTGCGTTGAGCGTGAACGGAAATTATCCTAATCGCGTTGTTTGTGTTTTGAATCCATACGATCGATACGTGGAATACAATCATGTTCCGGCTACCATTTGGACACCCATCTCGTTTGTCTTTTACACGTTATTAACTGATATCAACGTGAAAAAAGTGGTTTTGGACTCGGTTGTTATCGGATTGGTTTATCGAGACGCATTTTTTTGTTTGAGTGAACCGCTGCTGGAAGGCCGACCAACAAACAGTTTTGCGTTAAACACCGAATACCTTTTGTCTGTGGCATCCGCCGAGGACATTGAAATGGACTCAAAAATTCAAATCCTCGATAGTTTCAAATACAATGAAGATTTCTCATTAAGACGAGTTTATTTAAAAGGAATCCATCTGGAAACTTGGTGTTTGACAAGGGCCGGAAACATGCATCCGTTTCCGAAAAATATTCAATTACCCTATCTCGTTAAAGAATGGTTAAAAGTATTTACGGAAGCCGAACCAAACACATTTGAAGTGGATGTTAGCACAGTACGGTTGGCGATGACTTTATCCAAACATAATATTTGTTATAATTTAATCGCGTCTGAGGATACCAAAGAACCTGTTAATTTAACGGATAATCATGTTAAATTTTATATGAATGAGAGAATAGTTCAGTTTATAAACGAAGCTCGTGTTGCAAAATCTCAAGCAGAATCTGGGGAAAATTTTTGCGCAATATCTTAAAAATTTGAAATTAATTTTTTAAAGAAAAGGCGTATAAAACTTTATAAAAAAAAAAAAAAAAAAAAAAAAAAAAAAAAAAAAAAAAAAAAAAACAATTTTTTTTTTTTTTTTTTTTTTTTTTTTTTTTTTACAATTTTGTTTGAACATTTAAAACTTACTAGCAGAAACGTTATTATAAAAATTTAACTTGACCAATATTGTAAAAAAAAAAAAAAAAAAAAAAAAATTTTTTTTTTTTTTTTTTTTTTTTTTTTTTTGTTTTTTTTTTTTACACATTACTTTTCTTAATTCTTTTGTATGTTTGTATCTCTTCAATATTCATGCATCTTTTTAAACGATCTTTTTCATCTCCATTTTTTCCATGCATTGTAGAATAAATATGATTTAGTTCTGTTGTCTCTGCTTTCATGTTTACAAACGTATGTTCTTTTTCATTTCCTTGATAAAATCTTACAAGACCCATTAATCTCCTCAAAGTACGCGAATAATCTCTCATTTTCAAATAATAATAAGCTAAACGTGTATTGGGATTGGTAGCATCTCCTGCTTTTAGAAAAGAAGGAAGAAATTTGTTACTGTCGATTTGTGGAGGTAAATCGGAAAAGTTTTGTGGATCTTCTGTTTTATTATCTAAATTATTTAAGTTTGAACTAGTTATCGTCTCTGATTGAAGGGGACCAGGGAAAACGAAATTTGGGGGAAATTGAATTGGTACTGGACTAACGTCTATTATCCCTTTATTTGCTAGATCTTTTATCATCTCATCTACCATATTTCTAATAAATTCAGGAATTTCTCTCTCTGGATTATTTGCATAAGTTAATGTTTCAGTTGGTTTAAACGGATTCAGAAACATTTTATCATCTATATTAATATTTTTTTTAACAAATTCGAGTTTGCGTTGAATTAATTCGTGGGCGAGAGAGTTAATATCGGGCAACGGTGGTAAATATCCATTTTCATTAACAAAAGTTTTTATTTTAAACTGGTAATATTGGCTAATATTTTGATCTGAACCTTCAGGAATTAAAGTTGTTTTATCAAAAATGTCATAGTGTTTTCCCTCGTCATCTTTGCCAAAATATTCTGTCAATACTGTTGCTTTATTGGCAAATTGTAATTGGACATCATCGCTATTGGCATCGTCCATTTCCTTTGTTTCAACCAAGTCTGAATGTCTCTCCGAGAAATTTTATTTCAGTTGCCTTGGATACCGTACAATGACAAATTTCTCCAATCCCGAATTACTCTGACGTATCCCGAAAACGTCATTTTCACTGCTCAGCTCCTAAAACACGTGATGGAATTGGACGTTTACAAAAAATACCCTCATGCCGAAACAATAGATTGTTCGGAATTTCAAAGAATCGACTGGAACGAAGCCATTATTGTTTTCGACAACGAATTGAATTTAATTTTAGCACCTGATCCAGTTCACCAACTTGTTCGACTGGACCGTCGACTGCAATACGAGCGAGCCGCTGACGCCATTTTTGGCTCTTTTCGCTTTTTTTCTTTTTTTGAATCTTTCCGCCATCTCGGATTTGGAATTTTCGCGATTTTACTATTTTATGTTTTGAATTATTTATATTCATTCTATAATAGAGTTGGTTTCCTGACTTTATCCAATAAGACTTTAAACGATTTACGAGTGAGTCAATGAAAACGTGTGGAGCTGCATCAGGTATGGGTTGCGTTTCCAAACCTTTGTAATTTGCTGTGGCCTCTCGAAACATTTCTTTCGAAAATTTTTTGTTCATCAACCCAGTCAGTAGCTGATTCCTGTCAAACGCGTCGTAGATCTGGTTTTCTAAAAATTGTTGGGGAAAACTACGTTCAGTGTAATAATCTGAAATCCATAGATAAGTCATCCAAAAACAAATGACTAATTTTGCGTCAACAAATTCCACGACTGACAATTGAATGTGTTTTTCCATTTTTTCAATAAATTGCGAAATAATTGTCGGGGGATCGTCGTCTTCATCAATAGAGGATAAATAATCGTTAATTTTCGTTGGGTTGGTTTCCGTAATGCCTATCAGCGCGGGGATGAAATCATTTCCGAACAAAAAGGAAACGGCAATCAATCGCGAGAGCGGGTAAGGTAATTGATTCGAAACAAATTGAGTTATATTATAAAATTTATTATAACGATAAATTTGTATCGTTTGGTACCTGTTCAAACGCATAAAAGACAATATGAATACGTCTTGATCCACGCTTACTACGATTGGATTTTGGTATTTGCATTCTGGTTTTTCTGCCATTTGAAATATTTTATGCTCGCCTTCCCCCGGAATATTGCATCCGCACAAAATAACCGACATCGGATATTCGATTTCATTCAGTTTATAAATTATATAATTTTGTACTCGATGGGTCAGTTTGTTTTCGCCAAATAAAATGTATCTGTAAAAGGTTTTTTTGGGAATGGAATCTTTAGAATTATTACGGCGTTTTCTTTGCGTGGCCCATTTCATCGGGACTCCTTCCCCATCAAACGATATAACAAACGTGATGGGATCGAATGTATAAGATAAAAATTGAGCAAACAACTCTGTCAGTTGATTCCACACCGACTTGGAAATTTCATGAAAAATGTTTTCTTCTTCAGTTTCCAAACAATGATCAATAGCCACATACAGTAAACCTTGAGCATCTATAAGTACAGAGTCGAAATTGTCTGGATAAAAAGATGGTTGCGTGAGTGGTTCAAGCAACTTGCAGAAATTTTTTATACCCATATTAAACACACTATATTACATTGATAAATCCTTTATAATAATAGTAAAAATGAAAATTAAATTGTTAAACAAAATGAGAAATATTTTTTGACTGTACGTGTTTTTCGAAATCTTTTCTATTGCTTAAAAAAAAAAAAAAAAAAAAAAAAAAAAAAAAAAAAAAAAATTTTTTTTTTTTTTTTTTAATTGGATTGCTTAATTAGTTTTGTAAGAAAATAACAATTACGAATATATACACATTTTTCTAGTTTTCTATTGTTTCTTCGCAGTCATCTGGTGATTTTTCATCTCCTATTTTACCTGATAACTCCATTCCTTTTGCAAAAGTATCTCCAACAGCCTTTATAAGTACGTCTGCTAATTCAATTTTATCATCTGGATGAATTTTCAAAATTTCTTTCAAAATATCTAATTCTGTATCGTGTGAAACTAAGTACTCTAATTTAAAATAAAAATTTGTTTTTATAACTTCAAATTTTTTATCATAATATTGAGTACCAACATCTTTCATATCGGGTTCATCTTCCAAATCTGTCATATTACCTTTTTCAGCTAATCGGGCCATTTTACGTATTTTGTTGGTTAATTTTTGATTCTCTTCTATCATTGCGATTAATACTTGTGTGATAGCTTGATTTTTTTCAAACATGTCATTTATAATATTCATTATTATTCCAATTCTAGAAGAATCTTATTTATAAAATTATTCAATAACTTTCAATTCGATTCAAGTATAAAAGTATAACTAAATGAAAAACCTTTAGAAAGGTATTCTTATAACCATTTTTAGGTTAAAAAAAAAAAAAAAAAAAAAAAAAAAAAAAAAATTTTTTTTTTTTTTTTTTTTTCAAATGTTTCAAATGAGTCTATTTCCCAATTTCAGTTGAAGGTTAGTCCATTCATCATCATTTAAACTCAATAAACTATTATCTTTTTCAAAGTATAACGGAGATCCATCTCTCAAATACAAAAAGTATTTGGTCGGACCATTTTTAGTCGGTTTAAAATTCTTTTCCACCGGAAAGCAAAAGGGAGATGGGGGTATTTTTTCGTTCTCGACATCATCATCTTTAAACAACTTTTGTAATCCTCCTTTCCAAAGACTCGCCAAAATCCACTGGCTATGAGGTGGTAACGAAAAATTGGAAGCAGGAAATTTGCTCATTTTGATGATATGTCGAACCAAATCATAGACATCAAATATAAAGCTTACAGCTACATTTTGATGTTTCCAAAAGTAAAAATCTAAATATCTTGGTGGAGATACCAGAAAATAATGATAATAATTTCTTTTATCTTTACCAAAAATATGTATATGGTAAGGATCGTAGTTTTCTTCGGGCAGCATGACGTGAGTCCATTCTAATTTTTTTTCTAAATATGTACGTACATAGTGAGCTACTAAATTCAAATCTGAGTCAGAAAAAAATAATAAAGACTTTTGAGTCTCCGGAAGACAATTATTGTTAGGCAATTCAAGTAAGAACTCGTTTTCTTCTGAAATGTCAGATTTTTCTGAAAAATCAGAATGAGCAGCATCAGACATGGTTACTGGAATCTTACTAAAAGTACAAATCAAACGCAAAAAACAAATTGCAAGTGATTTAATGAAGAAAAGCAAAATGCAACGAGATTTAAAATGCGCATAAATAGTTACAAAAAAAAAAAAAAAAAAAAATTTTTTTTTTTTTTTTTTTTTTTTTTTTGAATTTATATAATATTCAGAAATATTTTTTACACGAGTTATACTTTTATTTATTTTTTTCTTTTCCAAGAATCATTCAATTCCGCAAATAAAGTCCTTCCTTCTTTCCTTCCCCATCGAGCATCAGCACTATTTAAAATATAACCATCTCGTGGAAGAACTGTAAACCGATAATTTTCTTTATATTCAGCAGTTATTTGAGGAGGTTTAGAATTTCTTAAATGTGAAGGTAAATGTGGATTATATCTTTGATTATTCATATTGAAACTACTTTATTTAAAAACGAGTCACGTGTTTTTTCACTAGTACTACCAGGTGCCAAACGATCTCCAACTATTTCATTGGACAATGCATTTTATTTAACATTGAATCGTATTATCAGGTACCGCAAAATGACAAGGGAGATTTGACTTTACCCTACCAAAGCCGCTTTTTTACAGTCGGTCGAAAAATTATTCGAGCACAGTGATGTCATCTATAACATTTATTTAGAAATTTTTTTTTTTTTCATATCAAGGTAAAAAGTACGGTTCCTTTTCATCCATATAGTAAATCACATCAGATTCCACATGTTCTTCATCCTCCGCCAATTGAAACCGTTGCCATGCTGCCAGAGAAACGGAATCACCACCATCGCTCCAATTTAACATTTTAAAATCTGTAGAAACTTGAAAAGTGATCGGTAACAGCTCTTGAACGGGGGATGTACAACCACAGTGAGTTTGGGAAGGGAATAGGCAATATACAATCAGGGTGCGGTGGATTGTCCAAATTATCTCGAAATGATAAGCCAAGCGCCAACGCATTGGGATTTTTTGTCTGTGGCCAATTTTTATTTTAAATTTGCTTCCATCGTGAAACCAAATCCAACCATCTTTAGCAGAGTCGATGATGATGAGTCCGTGGCCCGTGGAACGGTAAATGTACATTCTCGGTGGTTCCGAATACTCGAATCCAGACAAAATGACCCCGAGGTTTCGAAACATGCGGCTTATAGAACCTCGAAAAAATTGTCGATCGTGAACAACAGGTTTGAAACCATCCAAGAAAAAATGATAAATTACTACATTTAGTGTTTTCTCGTCAATTTGTACGTAACACCAATGGTTCCAGTTTAAACGTGCAAAATACCATCCAAACCGAATACCACTCAAATATTGCAAATACACGAGTGAAAAAGGAGTGGAAGAATACAGGTAGGCTCCGCGGTACGTCAAGATGTCACGAAATTCGGGCATGGTCGACAAGAGTCGCAATTTCTCCTTTAAAGGAACAAAATCCCTAAAAATCTTGAGTAAAATATCTATATGTAAATCCATCAATTGTATCATTTTCTTTCCCAAATGTTTTGAGCTTCTATGATTTTAAAGATTTCAAATGTTGAAAAAAAAAAAAAAAAAAAAAAAATTTTTTTTTTTTTTTTCTTTTAACATTGCTTGAACATTTAAAACTTACTAGCAGTATACATAAAAAAAAAAAAAAAAAAAAAAATTTTTTTTTTTTTTTTTTTTTATGAGAGCTTATAAATATTATCAGTCGCACCCTCAAATTATTCTTTTGTCGGATCTTTTTTTGTCTCCCACCGCATCATGTCGCCTTGTCAAAACAAATCTTCGAAAGATGGATGTGAGAATTTAAGACATTATTGGAAATTTCTTAATCGAAACCCCACCTCCTTCCAGTGTCCTCTGTGTAACATTTCTCTTGTATCCATCCAATTTGAAAAACATTGCTCCGCATCCCACAATTTAAATTCCAGACGTTGTTGCGTTTGGTGCCTGGGAAAAACCTCTTGGTCGAGCAAACAGAAACGCGAGCACGTCGATCACATGATACAGTGTTGGAGAAAATTTTTAAAGCTAAATACTTTACCCGTCGATTCACCACCGCCAGAAAATCCCACTTTCGAGGCGAAACCGGAACCCGTTCCTTTCGACACGAAGCCCATGGCTCAGGCCAAGTGTCTGTTCGATCACGCGTTCGATCCTCCACCACGAGCTTGCGATCTCATCTGGCCCATGCCTTTGGACCCGAACCTCTTAACCTTCGAAGACGAGTCTCTGAACAGGGCCGTTTCCTGCGTTCGAAAATATTTGGAACTTGGAAATTCCGTCGAATGGTTTCACGCCATGGTGCGAATTCCCGCGTTTACAGGTTTTCTAGAAGCCATGGACAGAGACGAAGGTCGAACTCGCACCTTAACATTTTCGTGCTGGTGCGACGGCGGCGAGCCACCAGAAGCTCGATTCAGGCAACACAGACACATGATAATAGTTTCATCGCCTCCTGGTCACTTTTTACGAAACGTTTGGGAAAAAATCGAAGTAGAGAACGGCCCCATAAAAATTTCAAATGCCTGTACTGCAAAGCCATCGATTCGCCCATGCAACTCGTCCACACCATTGGCTATCTGTGCAAGCGCGAATCCCGCTGCAATTTCTCTTCGGAATACAAAGATAATTCACTCGAAAAACAAAACCATTTTTACTGTTTCGAAAGCCTTCCAAAAGACTACCGACTACCACTCGTCTTGCAATGGGAAGGAGGTCTCCTAAGTCTCCTCAATTTGACCTTTAAACATCTGAAACGCGACAAAATGGTACAAGCCGATATGGATTTCAACGAAAGCAAATGGCGCTTCAAAATAAAAAATATCCCTGGAATCACGCTAAATACCGTTCTTCCGGTCACGAAAGAATTTCAACCTTGCCAAAGTCCCACGGATTTTTTTCTCCATCTCACGAAAGGTCGCAAACTTTTTTTCGAACGCAACCCAGATTTAAAAAATCTTACTCGGGAAGCCTGGCTCGAAAAGCAAGCCCAGATGGGCAATCTTTTTTACTACGTAGTGGCGGAAGACCACTGGACCCCCCGGCCTTATCTCCAGTCCCTCATCAACGAATTTAAACCCATCGTCGATCGAAACAGGCAACTTGAATCCGAAAACACGGGGTTGAAAAAGGAAAATGAAACGCTCAAAAGAGAAATTGAGGAATTGAAGCAGGAACTCGATAGTCCTAAAAGACCTAGAAATTAAATTTTTATTCATTTATGAACGGCTAAAAAAAAAAAAAAAAAAAAAAAAAAAAAAAAAAAATTTTTTTTTTTTTTTTTTTTTTTTGAGAGTATACTTTTAGTATAAATACTTTTAGTCACACCCTCAAATTATTCTTTTGTCGGATCTTTTTTTGTTTCCAACCGCATCATGTCGCCTTGTCAAAACAAATCTTCGAAAGACGGATGTGAGAATTTAAGACAATATTGGAATTTTCTTAGGCGAAATCCCACCTCCTTCCAGTGTCCTCTATGTAATGTTTCTCTTGTATCCATCCAATTTGAAAAACATTGCTCCGCATCACACAATTTAAATTCCAGACGTTGTTGCGTCTGGTGCCTCGGGGAAACCTCTTGGTCAAGCAAACAGAAACGCGAGCACGGCGATCATATGATACAGTGTTGGAGAAAATTTTTAAAACTGAATACTTTACCGCCAGAAAATCAGACTTTCGTGGCCAAACCGGAACCCGTTCTTTTCGACTTGAAACCCATGGCTCAGTCCAAATGTCTGTTCGATCACGCGTTCGATCCTCCATCACGAGCTTACGATCTCATCTGGCCCATGCCTCTGGACCCGAACCCGCTGACTTTCGAAGATGATTCTTTAAACAGGGCCGTTTCTTGCGTCCGAAAATATTTGGAACTCGGGAACGAAGCAGAATGGTTTCACGCCATGGTCCGAATTCCCGCATTTCCGGGTTTTTTAGAAGCCATAGACAGGGACAAAGGTCGGACTCGCACCCTCACGTTTTCCTGCTGGTGCGATGGTGGCGAGCCACCAGAAGCCCGATTCAGGCAACACAGGCACATGATCGTGGTTTCATCGCCTCCTGGCCACTTTTTGAGAGATGTTTGGGCGAAAATTGAGGTAGGAGAACGGCCCCGTAGAAATTTCAGGTGTTTATACTGCAAATCCATCGATTCGCCCTTGCAACTCGTCCACACCATCGGCTATCTGTGCAAACGCGAATCCCGCTGCAATTTCAATTTGGAATATAAAGATAATTCACCCGAAAAACAGAACCATTTTTACTGTTTCGAAAGCCTTCCCAAAGACTACCGACTACCACTCGTCTTGCAATGGGAAGGCGGTCTCCTGGATCTCCTCAATTTAACCTTCAAAGACTTGAAACGTGACAAAATGGTACAAGCAGATATGGTTTTTTTCGAAAGCAAATGGCGCTTCAAAATAAAAAATATCCCTGGAATCACGCTCGGCACGGTCCTTCCAGTCACGAAAGAATTTCAACCTTTCCCAGGTCCGTCGGACATTTTTCTGCATCTCACCAATGGTCGCAAACTTTTTTTCGAACGCAACCCGACTTTGAAAAATCTCACTCGGGAAGCCTGGCTCTAAAAGCAAGCCCAGATGGGGAATCTTTTTTACTTTGTAGTGGCGGAAGACCACTGGACCCCCCGGCCTTACCAACAGTCTCTGATCAACGAATTCAAGCCCATAGTCGATCGAAACAGGCAACTCGAATCCGAAAACACGGGGTTGAAAAAGGAAAATGAAACGCTCAAAAGAGAAATTGAGGAATTGAAGCAGGAACTCGATAGTCCTAAAAGAACTAGAAATTAAATTTTTATTCATTTATGAACGGCTAAAATGTTTGTTTTCGTGTCTCTATATCATTAAAAAAAAAAAAAAATAATAATAATAATAATATTTTTTTTTTTTTTTTTTTTTTTTTTTTTTTTTTTTAATGTATGAGAGCTTATAAATGCTTTCAGTCGCACACCCAAATTATCCTTTTATCGGATCTTTTTTTGTTTCCCGCCGCATCATGCCGCCTTGTCAAAACAAATCTTCGAAAGATGGATGTGAGAATTTAAGACATTATTGGAAATTTCTTAATCGAAACCCCACCTCCTTCCAGTGTCCTCTCTGTAACGTTTCTCTTGTATCTATCCAATTCGAAAAACATTGCTCCACATCACACAATTTAAATTCCAGACGTTGTTGCGTCTGGTGCCTGGGAAAAATCTCTTGGTCGAGCAAACAGAAACGCGAGCACGTCGATCACATGATACAATGCTGGAGAAAATTTTTAAAACTGAACACTTTACCCGTCGATTCACCACCGCCAGAAAATCCCACTCTCGAGGCGAAACCGGAACCCGTTCCTTTCGACACGAAGCCCATGGCTCAGGCCAAGTGTCTATTTGACCGCGCGTTCGACCCGCCACCGAGAGCCCTCGATCTCGTCTGGCCCATGCCTCTGGACCCGAATCTTTTAACCTACGAAGATGATTCTTTAAACAGGGCCGTTTCTTGCGTCCGAAAATACTTGGAACTTGGGAACGAGGCCGAATGGTTCCACGCCATGGTGCGAATTCCCGCATTTCCAGGTTTTCTGGAAGCCATGGATAGGGACGAAGGCCGGACTCGCACCTTAACATTTTCTTGCTGGTGCGATGGAGGCCAGCCCGAAGATTCCAGACTCAGGCAACACAGGCACATGATTATAGTTTCATCGCCCCCTGGCCACTTTTTACGAAACGTTTGGGAAAAAATCGAAATAGGAGAACGGCCCCGCAAAAATTTCAAATGCCTGTACTGCAAACCCATCGATTCGACCATGCAACTCGTCCACACCATCGGCTATCTGTGCAAACGCGAATCCCGCTGCAATTTCTCGGGCGCCGAAAACAAAAACGGTGCCGAAAAACTGAACCATTTTTATTGTTTCGAAAGCCTTCCCAAAGACTACCGGCTACCGCTCGTCTTGCAATGGGAAGGCGGTCTCCTGGATCTCCTCAACTTGAACTTCAAACACCTGAAACGGGACAAAATGGTACAGTCAGACTTGGATTTCAACGAAAGCAAATGGCGCTTCAAAATAAAGCACATTCCCGGAATCACGCTGAACACCGTTCTCCCGGTCTCGAAAGAATTTCAACCTTGCCTAGGTCCGACGGATTTTTTCCTCCATCTCACCGAAGGTCGCAAACTCTTTTTCGAACCCAACTCAGATTTAAAGGACCTCGCTCAGGAAGCCTGTCTAGAAAAACAAGCCCACATGGGCAATCTTTTCTATTTCGTCGTGGGGGAAGACCACTGGACCCCTCGCCCGTATCTCCAGTCCCTCATCAACGAGTTCAAGCCCATAGTCGACAGAAACAGGGAGCTCGAATCTGAAAACGCGGGGCTGAAAGAGGAAGCGGCCCGATGGAAACAGAGGCACGCGGAGGATGTTAAAACCCTGACGGACAAATGTTCCACGTCCAGCGACAAAATTTGCGAGTTGAACGATAAAATCCACCAGCTGAACGACAAAATTCATCAGTTGAATGACGGAGAAATCGCGAGACTGAAAAAAGAGCTCGGCCAAGCGGAAATTAAAATCGAAAAACTCGAAAAAGAGCTCGGCCAAGTGCAAACTAAAAATGAAAAACTCGAAAAGGAGCTAGGCCAAGCGAACATTAAAATCGAAACGCTCAAAAGGGAAAACGACGAATTGAAGCAGGGGGCGAAAAGACCTAGAATTTAACTTTTTTTCCATTTATTTATGAGAAGGGTTGATTGATATAAAAGGCACTAAAAAAAGAACATCTTTTTTTTAATTATATATTTATCTGTGTGTGTGTAAAAAAAATAATTGATAAATTATTTTTTTTTCTGCCAAAAATTACTTGGACCACAACTTTCCCATCAATGTAAAAAAAGTTAAGGTCAAAATTTGACCTAGGTTCAAGGTCAAACCAAGGTCAAAAGAGAAAATTGTATTTCTAGAAAACAGTTTCAAAATTTGCTCGACCAGAAAATGGAAAAAATGACATTTTCAATATGAGGTCATTGACCTGTAATTTTTTACATGTACATAGGTCCAAGGTCAAACCAAGGTCAAAAGAGAAAATTGTATTTCTAGAAAATGGTTTCAAAATTTGCTCGACCAGAAAATGGAAAAAAAATGACATTTTTCATATGAGGTCATTGACCTGTAATTTTTACATGTACCTAGGTCCAAGGTCAAACCAAGGTCAAAAGAGAAAATTGTATTTCTAGAAAATAGTTTCAAAATTTGCTCGACCAGAAAATGGAAAAAAAATGACATTTTCCATATGAGGTCATTGACCTGTAATTTTTACATGTACCTAGGTCCAAGGTCAAACCAAGGTCAAAAGAGAAAATTGTATTTCTAGAAAATGGTTTCAAAATTTGCTCGACCAAAAAATGGAAAAAAAATGAAATTTTCAATATGAGGTCATTGACCTGTAATTTTTTTTTTTTTTTTTTTTTTTTTTTTACATTTTCAATTTTTGTCGTCCACCGAACCGGAAGTAAGAATTTGAAACTCATTAAGTATTCAAGAATTCGGGCAAATGAGATTACGTCATCATTTCTATTTTTAGAAATAAATTTTTACGTTTTTTCAAGGCGTTTAAAAATATCTATCACAGAAAGTTGAATAAGGCATCAGAAAATATTTTGTTATTTTTTTTAAAAAAAGTTTCTATAAAATTTTTTCCTTATCACCTGTTTATTTTCATTCAATGCCAATTATTTTAAATAAATTAGGGTTATTTTTATTTTTTTTCAAATTTAGTAACGTGAGCAATTTATTGTTTTCGGCTTGGTTCTGGATTAAAAGTAAAGAATACACAATGTCGGTTCAATGCGGAGATTATCCCACGGGAAAAAATTTATCGTTATTAAAAGACCCTCGTGAAAATCCACCGTTCCCCATAGGCACGACAATACCCTATTATTGCGATTTAGGCTACAAATTCCGCGATGGCTCTTTTATAATTGGAACAAAGACTCCCAAGTTTGAATGTGTATTAGATGGTGAATCTGCCGTATGGAAAATCGATACTGAATGTACTCCAGTTACTTGCGGTGATCCGGGGCACGTAGCTCACGCAACAAGAACAGGTTCGAATTTTTCATTTAACGGCGAAGTGAAATACGAATGTAAAGACGGTTATAAGATGAAAGGAAACGAATCTCTATTTTGCGGAGCAAATGGATTATGGGTACCGTCGATTGACAGAGTAAAATGCGAACCATTATCTCCCAAAGATGTTGAAAATCCAGCAGGCTATATTTTTTACGCTCTTCCAATCCTGTTACTTACAATGGTTATGGCAAGCAAAGCAATGTAAAAAAAAAAAAAAAAAAAAAAAAAAAAAATTTTTTTTTTTTTTTTTTTTTTTTTTTCGAAATGAGAGCTCATTAAGTATTAAAAAAAATCCAAGTTTTCTTCAGATAACGTCATCAACTCTAAAAATAGATTTTGTAGGGTTTGAACTTTTTAAAAAAAATAATTTTAAATATTCATAAACTCGAAACTGTGATTTTTCCTGTGACTGGAATCTACTTTTCGCGATTAAAAGTTTTCGTTATTTA
The DNA here is from genome assembly GCA_964019185.1 of Maratus speculifer. NCBI lineage: Eukaryota > Metazoa > Arthropoda > Arachnida > Araneae > Salticidae > Maratus > Maratus speculifer. The sequence continues at coordinate 268,569,024 of OZ025289.1, read as the reverse complement.
TTTCATCAGTAGTATTTTATGAATCTTGATCTATGGCATTCTTTTCCTCCCTCCTTTGTCGCCAACCATGTTCTGGTGATTAAAATTTTGTGAACCATAAAAAAGGGGGACAAGATAAAATGGCTTGTTTCCAGTCAAACTGGAGAAAAAAAGATGCTTCTTACGCTGTAATATTATTCACCATACAATAAACATTGTTTAGTTACCAGGTACTGCAAAATCGACACCTGATCTAAGATTACGGTAACAAAGTGCTTTTTAAACAGTCGGCAGTAAAATTATTCGAGCACCTTAAACCCTTTGGTTTTTTTCCCAAAACCGAAAACATACTTCCTGCAACTATTATTCTTGGATAGTACGGCAAGTGAATCATTGCCCGTAAATAAATGATGAATGCTAAGCTCTAGCAAATCTCTTCTAGTGCATTTCAGTGACCAATTTTAATATGTTTGAAATAGTGTAACATCATTAAAATACACAACAAACGAATTTTTCCCCCATATTAGACAATAAAATTATGGATTTCTTTTATGTACCTCTGACGAACTATAACTTACTCTAATCTCTGTAAAATGTTTGATCTTTGTCATTCTTATCAGTTTCATTATATTTGAAATTGGTCATTGAAATACATTGCAAACAGTTTTTCCCTATTGACCATAAATGTCAATTCTTTTGAATGTTCTTGTAAATAAACTATAAAACTACAAACTTCATTTTCAATGCCGAATACAAAGTAGTAAATTGCATTAACATACGTCAAATGCATCCGAATATATTTACACTAGTTAGAGCACGGATAGAAAAAACACAATTCATAAAGCTTTTTCAACTATGTTGAAAAGTGTTAGCATAAAAATATACAATTATTATATCGTATTCTAAATGTTCAAAGCAACATTTTTTTTCATTAGCTGGACAGTTATTTTTTTGCTTCTAATTATTAATCTGTATGGTTCAGATGTGGTTGATGATGTGGTTGAAGAATCCGAATATATTTACACTAGTTAGAGCATGGATAGAAAAACACAATTCATAAAGCTTTTTCAACTATGTTGGAAAGTGTTTAAAACAGCAGAAAAATATACAATTATTATATCGTATTCTAAATGTTCAAAGCAAGCGTCAAGCAACATTTTTTCATTAGCTGGACAGTTACTTTTTGCTTCTAATTATTAATCTGGATGGTTCAGATGTGGTTGATGATGTGGTTGAAGATGGTAGAGAGATTGGTTGGTTGACGCTACTATCAGATTTCTGAGCTTTTCTTGTCAAAATTTTTTCGAATAACTGTGGCTGGTAGTTTGAATTTTGATTCGCACGGTCCGCTATTGACCACAAAATTTGGTGGAAGAAGTTTAGAATTTTCAGTTAAATTTTGTGACGTAGGTGATTTGTTACAGTCAGTATTTTTCAAAATCTATATTTAACTGACTTTTAACTTTGACCATCGTTAAAAACGAGAAATCAATGAATGATTGATATAACACAATTAAAGAAACGAGTATATAAATATCAAAAACATTGTCGGAAGAAAATTCAGTTTATGGAAATTTTGAAAAGTACAAATTTTTGAAATTAACCAATATTGGTCGTTTCGTCAAAAATGGGCCACCATTAATAATTTTTCTGGTGAAAAAAATGACAAGTTAAAGTTTTAAAATTGACCAATATTGGTATGTAACGTTTCGCAAAAAAATGGGTCAGAGGCGGTTTGGACAACCGCCTCTGACCCATTTTTTCACTTTCACCTTTAAATAATTTTTCTTTCAAGAAAAACATGAGGTGAAATTTAAAGTTTAGCGAATTTTAGTTCGTATTGTTTTTTAAATTTCAAAAATTTGTCACCTTTTAGTTGAAATATATATTCATAATCTTCAAGATCAGGTGACAGAATTAATACTGAATCTGAATCCACTTCCTGATCCTTTTTTTCGTCCAATTTCTTCACTTTGATTTTTTTGTCTATAGCTTTTTTCTTTTCCCCATCAAGTTTCAAATGATTTCCCTTTGAAGTTTTTGATTTTTTCTTTAAATGAGATTTCGCAACAGGAAAGTTCTTCTCGTTACTAGGAGTTTTCTTCGGAATTTTAAATAATTTTAACTGTTCTCTCATTTTCGTATTTGAAGATTGAAGAAAGTCTATAAAATTTTGCTGTTTCTTGGCAGGAGAGGGTGTTGTCACGGGCTTGGCTGGAGTTGTTTTCACTTGTGAGGCAAGAGTTGTTACAGGAAAGTTTAACTTATTAGTCACGACTGGTGATGAGGGCATTTTAAATCCACTTGTCTTCTCTGCAGATTTCTTCGTTTCTAGCAGCGGCGGCAAGGCAAAATCTGTTATCATATCTTCTTCCATCGGAGTCGGAGGTCGTGGAAAGCTATCATTATAAGTTATGAGAGGCGTATTTAAAACTTTCTGATATGGATCTTCTATTAGATGCGAAACATTCGCATCTATAAAATTAAGCAAATCTTCAAGATCTTTTTCAGTTAAAGTAGCCATTTTTAAAAAAATCCACCAGCAACAAAAAGCGATCAGCGTCCAAAATGTGCGAATGGCGTCGATTACCGCCTTTTTATACGAATCACCGAGGTCATTTGAAAGATAAAAACAGGAAATTTAAGATAAAAATAATCGTATATCAAAGTTATTGAGAAAGGATATTACGTAACAAAGTTCATTATAGAATAAAAGGAATCGTGTCACGGGATGTTTTGCGCAATCCGTTTTTAGAAATCACAGTCAGGAAGTTATGTAACTCAATTCGCGGAACAGCAGAAAAGGTCTGGAATAAAATTAGCCACAGAGTCAATCTTTTAATGAAATTTGTATATATTTTTTTCTGAAATTTTTTTTAATAATAAAAGTAACAATAATTTAAGCCAAGCAATGCGTATAACAAAAGATCCTGTAATTTAATAATAAATATTTTTTGCATCACAGATTGTACAGAATGTATATTTTTGTGCATACTTCAAAGACCAATTCTATTATTTTAAAATGAGCCATTAAAATGCATTTGATCCCCGTAATGTAACGGAATACTTTTGATTGTCCCTGACATCCGATTTTCATAAAATTTGAAATGACTCGACAAGATTATGTAATAATTATAAGTTTTTAAATATCAAACGATTCGGTTGGGTCGGAGCGACGTATTTACATTATTACGAACGCACCTAAAAAGCTTGACATAAATATATTTGGCCAATGATATCAGCAATATCTTGATTTTCTTCATGAAATAAATTATTCTTTCTTCATGAAAAAACATGAATTTCCTTAACAAAAATTACAAATCAAAAAAAAAATGTATGATATAAAACTACATTTGAACTGTCCGTAAAATATGTGCAGACTGTATCAATTTGTTTTTAACCACAATATTAGGATCATTTAAAAGTTTGACTGATGCCAAAAATTGAACTTTTCAGTAAACCATGACACAGATTTTTTTTATATAATTCATTTTAGAATCTCATCCATGTAGTTACAAAATTCGAAACATTTGCATCTCTATAATTGATATTTTGAAAACAAAGCTTTTACACAGTTTGGTATTACTTGAGTAGTTTGGCGTTTTATATAATTTGTTGCATCAGCAATTCATTAATAGAGCATTACTATGCATAATAACAATATATAAATTTTGTTTTGGAATTGCAATGCATTGTATAAATAGTTTTCACATGTTTTATTTTCATATACCTAACCAAGATGGGCCCCCAACAAACTAGTTTTACTTGGAATAATTGATATACTAAATGTATTTTTTGACTTGGAATAATGGATATTTTGAAAACAAAACACACAAGTTTATACATTCATTTATCTGAGAGCTCCATTTAAAAGTTTGACTGATATTGAAACTTATAAATCAATGATAATGTAACAATGTTTTTCTTTTTTTAAAAAAAAATGAGTTGTACGTGAGGTGCGCGATAACAAAATTTTAAAAATATTACTCTCATATATCAATCTCATAAAATTGTAAATAGTAAATTACAATTAAAACACGCTCCTCATTATGTAATGGAATACTTTTGTGTGGAATCAATTACAAATGTTTCTACAAATTATGTAAAATGTTTATTACAATGAATACTTTTGATTGACCCAATTATCAAAAAATTGAAATAATTCGACAAAATTATGTAATAATTATGCGTTTTAAATTTAAAACTTATAAAATACATTTGATCCCTCCATAATGTAATTGAATACTTTTGATTGCCTCCGATTTTCATAAAATTTGAAATGACTTGACAAAATTATGTAATAATTATGTATTTTAAATTTCAAACGATTCGGTTGAGTGCTACGTATTTATATAATTACAAACCTTAATTACGATTTATAATTACAATAAATTTTTTTTTCATTCATATATATTCGAATCTCATGTCCATTAGACACTCTCTGCTTATTTTCAGTCCTAATCTAATGAAATCTCGAAAGTGCACCTTCTGATTCACCAAATTTTTTTTCAAATTGACCGAAAACGTTCAGTTGTATTTTCTTTTATGGGGTGTTTTAAGAATCCTCCGTTGTTGAGCAACATGACGCCTATCCCAAAAAGAGGATTGAGTGTGAAGGTGAACGACACGGTGCCTTTTCGTGATGCCTATGTTAAATATCTATGTTTTTTTTAAAAAAAAAAACCTATATTGGTTTTCAAAGTGTCATAAAAAAAATAGGAGCGGGTTTTCCGCTCCTAATTTTTTTTTTTTTTTTTTTTTTTTTGTCATTCTAATTGAAAAAAATTAGAAATAAAACTGTTTTTTTTTCAAACTGTTGGAGTTAATAAATCGGAAATTAAGCTCTCAATATCAATATTTTCTGTTGGGTCATAAGGCGTGTTTAATATTTCCTCTAAATTTAAATTGAAATTTGTGCTTTCGGAATAAGAATTTTCCATTACATCTACATTTTTTTCAAAATTTGAAGACATTCCTGTATCTATTGAGCTGGTCATTTCAAAATTTGAAGACATTTCTGTATTTATCGAGCTGATCATTTCAAAATTTGGAGACATTTCTGTATTTATCGAGCTGGTCATTTCAAAATTTGGAGACAATTCTGTATTTATCGAGTTGATATCATTTCCAGAATTTGAAGACATATCTGTACTTATCGAGTTGATATCATTTCCAAAATTTAAACACATTTCTGTATTTATCGGGCTGGATATTTCAAAATTTGACTTTGCTGCATTTGGCAAGTTTGTTGTTTTTTCATGATGAAAAGTTAAATCTAGAGGTTCCGGATCCTCCGAGTTGACGTTCGGAAAATATCCCTCTTTTGGATTATTCATTATTTTAGAAGTTAGAATTTGAAAATGTTTTACAAAATCGACAGGTGTTGTTACTACATTTCTTTCTAATATCGGTGGATTCGGAATTAACCAATATGTAATTTGTTGTTGCTCCTGTTGCTGTTCACTGTCAGAAAAAGTATTTGGACATGCAACGGTCGAGGAATCTAAATTAAAAAAATCTGCGAAATCTTTTTCCTCTTCCGTTCTTGCTTTTTTTGGCGGCGGGGGGGGGTGGCATTTTATTAAAATCATCCTCATCTTTTTCATCATCAATATATGGTGTTTCAGGAGGAACATCAAACACATTTTGCAGTTTAGTAATTCTATGGGCTACCGGATCGTCCACGGGAAAGGGAAATTCAAAGTTTTTCGGTAATACATCTAAGCTGAAAAAAACTTTTTGAGTGGTATATAACATGTAAGTTGTACCCTCTGGGATCTTGTACGCGCCATTGGGCAACAAGATCCGCCTGTCGAATAAATGAATGTTTTCGTAGTGGAAAATTTTATCTTCAACACTCAATCTTTTGTGCATGGTTTTTGGAAGCAAATAAAATAACAGGGGTACATTTAGAGTCTGAATAAAATGGATCGTATTTTTTTTCACGGTTTTCAAACCAAAGGTAAACCATGCTTTTACAAGAAACATGTTTTTGAGTTTAAAACTCATCCTCACGTCTGAATTTTTTTTGAACGCAGGTTGTGGGTTTCTCGAATACCTAGTGATCATTCGACTCCAATCGATGAGTTCTGGGTGAAATTTTTCGAAAATCTGACACTCCCGCCCCATCTTCTTTGTTGTATCCATGGTTTTCTGGTCCATGGGATGTTTGCAAAAATATATTTTATGATATTCATCCATGAACAAAACAAAACATTTAACATTTTCGTTGGAAGCCCAAAACTTGAAATTTTTTTCGGGATAAGTTAGTTTTTGGACAGACTTAGAAATAAAATTAGGGAAAACATCAATTGCCCTGACTGATCTTTTATAGTCCATTTCCTCCAAAAAAAAATTGAAAAGAAATTTTTTTTTCAAACAGAGTAAAACTCGTTTAGCAAACGAATGAGAATGATTTTTCAATCTCAAACACTCGGGCTTTTATACAAAATTCTGGTCACAGGATGTTGTGCAATCCGTGCTAATTTTAACGAGGACAGGATGTTATGCAATTGGTTTTTTTCCCCTTCAAAATCATATCGAGGTCACAGGATGTTTTACAATGCCATTTTTAGGACTCTTATCTAGAAGGACAGGATGTTGTGCAATTGTTTTTTTCCTTGAAAATCACGTGGGGAGAGGAAATTTTTAGATTCGGATGCATATATATATGGTTCCGTTTGTCGATTGAAGGAATCATTTCAACATGCTGTTCTGGATTGCGACAGATCCTCTTGCTATTCCAATTTTAGTTATTGTTTCAAAAGACGGGTTGCCTTATTTACGGGCGCTTGATATTGGCCGCATCTGTCATTATAAAAATGTTTATCAATTTGCAAGAAAATATGCCAAATTGATAGTGAAAGATGTAGTACCCGAAAACATTCATTTGTCTCCTCAAATTTTGTCAACGAGGATCTTTACAATTGAAGAAACTTTGGATATGTTGAAAAATTGCAAAGCGAAAATAAGCCTCTCACTTATTAAACGCTGGTTCAGAAATGTCGACGAAACAAAAATATTAACATTTGGTTCTGACGGAATTAGGGCTTGTAGCAACCCGAAAAAAGCTTTGAAAATACAAATAATTCATAAAAATGATGAAAACAGGTGGAACTTGAAAGTATCCACTATGGAAATGGATACCATTAGTCTAGAAAACGCGATAAGCTTCAAGGAGTTTCTAGACAAATTCAAAATGAAAACTCTGGAAATGTACAATACCATGATCAACGACTACAAAATGAAATTGCTTAAAATTAATTTTTTCCACGAGAGTTTGGAAAATTCTAAAGTGTCAGGAGCTCCAAAAGATATAATAGTTTATTTTGGAAGCCAAGCGTTTGAATATGTATTGTCAAAAAATAATTAATTGTTGAAAAAAAAAAAAAAAAAAAAAAAAAAAAAAAAAAAAAAAGGGAGCGGGTTTTCCGCTCCTAATATTTTTATAACACTTTGAAAACCAATATAGGTTTTTTAAAAAAAAGAAACATAGATATTTAACATAGGCATCACGAAAAGGCACCGTGTCATTCACCTTCACACTCAATCTTCTTTTTGGAATAGGTATCATGTTGCTTAACAACAGAGGATTCCTAAAATGCCCCATAAAAGAAGATACACTTTATCGTTTTTGTTCAATTTGAAAAAAAGTTTAGTGAATCAGAAGGTGTACATTCGAGATTTCTTTCGATTAGGAATGAAAATAAGCAGAGAGTGTCTAAGGGACATGAGATTTAAAAAAAAAAAAAAAAAAAAAAAAAAATTATTATTATTATTATTATTATTGTTTTTTTTTTTTTTTTTTTAAAGATTATGTTCAACTTACATATACAGTTCAACTTAATCGCTCCAACAATATTTTTCACGCAGTTTTCCATTTGCTCGCTCACAAAATGGATCTGTTCATTTCCTCTTCTTCTTACAAAGTCAAGTCGGCCATCCGGTCCGAACACAAACATTCCAGGTGCGTAGCCTCTCTGGCAGTCGGTACCAACGGATTTACTCTGTTTGACGGAAGAGTTAGCGTGGTCTACGAAGGATACAGCGTGGACAATGCCAAGTTGGTTCGTGAAATTGTAAAAAGTGGTGTGAGAAAATTACACGTTTACGACAAAAAAACTTTGGAAAAAATCGAAGACCTCCGGAAATCCTATTCGCATCTGTTGGAAAATGTGATCGTGGTGAGAAGTTTGAAAAAATTGGATATGGAATGCGCTTATTGCCATTCTAAACGCTGTCACAGATGGATAGCGGTTTCGTTGCTTTCAGAAATTTTTGAAATATTTTATGATCACATTGAACATTAGGATAATATGTATTTTTTTTTAGAAAGGTCGAGTTTTTTTAAATAATAATTTGAGTCCGGAAAACTATGACTCGGATTTTTGAATATTAATTAGGGGAACAATAATTGAAATTGTAAAATCTATTTTTAGAATCATGACGTTAGTTACAAACTCGAATTTTTGAATATTAATTAGTTTTCAGATTTTTAACTTCCTGTTTGCTGGAGAACAAAAATTGAAATTGTAAAAAAAAAAAAAAAAAAAAAAAAAAAAAAAAAAAAAATTATTATTATTATTATTATTATTATTATTATTATTTTTTTTTTTTTTTTTTTTTTTTTTGTTTTTTACAATATTGGTCAAGTTAAATAATTTTGATAACAGAAAAGACTTACAATAAAACTTGACAGCATTTTATTTTTTTTCAACCGTATTTTTTTAAAGTATCAGTTTTGAAAGAATACGGTTGTGGAGGTTCTATATAGCCACGTCTTAAACACTCCTGTTCATCAGGAAATTCTAGTTCGTAATAAAAATCAGGCGTTTTTGGTCGTGGTTTTCCTCTGTGTCTTGGTACATCATTTATTCTTTTTTTCATTTCTTCTTCATTTAAACCTAGAGTATTAAAATATACCTTGCAATCGGAACACGGGTTACCTAGATATTGTTTTCTTTCTGCTTTTTTCCGAGGTAATTTTTTAAAACATTCTGGTTCCGGATTTTCTTTTTCTAGTAGATCGAAATTTTCAAGGTGTTTCGATTTCGGAGATTTTATGTAATCCATACTACAATAAATTTTATTTTACACTTGTATCTTATTTTTTAGAAACGAACTAGTTGGATGATTAACAATGGTCAAGTTAAATTTTTATAATAACATGATTGCGTTTCTGCTAGTAAGTTTTAAATGTTTAAGCAATGTTCAAACAAAGTTAAAAAAAAAAAAAAAAAATTTTTTTTTTTTTTTTTTTTTTACAATATTGGTCAAGTTAAATTTTTATAATAACATGAGTGCGTTTCTGTTAGTAAGTTTTAAATGTTCAAACAATGTAAAAAAAAAAAAAAAAAAAAAATTTTTTTTTTTTTTTTTTTTTTTTTTTACAATATTGGTCAAGTTAAATTTTTATAACATGATTGCGTTTCTGCTAGTAAGTTTTAAATGTTTAAGCAATGTTCAAACAATGTAAAAAAAAAAAAAAAAAAAAAAATATTTTTTTTTTTTTTTTTTTTTTTACAATATTGGTCAAGTTAAATTTTTATAACATGATTGCGTTTCTGCTAGTAAGTTTTAAATGTTTAAGCAATGTTCAAACAATGTAAAAAAAAAAAAAAAAAAAAAAAATTTTTTTTTTTTTTTTTTTTTTTTACAATATTGGTCAAGTTAAATTTTTATAATAACATGATTGCGTTTCTGCTAGTAAGTTTTAAATGTTTAAGCAATGTTCAAACAATGTTAAAAAAAAAAAAAAAAAAAAAAAATTTACAATATTGGTCAAGTTAAATTTTTATAATAACATGATTGCGTTTCTGCTAGTAAGTTTTAAATGTTTAAGCAATGTTCAAACAATGTTAAAAAAAAAAAAAAAAAAAAAAAAAAATTTTTTTTTTTTTTTTTTTTTTTTTTTTTTACAATATTGGTCAAGTTAAATTTTTATAATAACATGATTGCGTTTCTGCTAGTAAGTTTTAAATGTTCAAGCAATGTTAAAAAAAAAAAAAAAAAAAAAAAAAAATTTTTTTTTTTTTTTTTTTTTTAACATTGATAGATATTCGAATCTCATGTTCCTTACACACTCTTTGCTTATTTTCAGTCCTAATCTAATGAAATCTCGAAAGTACACCTTCTGATTCACCAAAGTTTTTTTTCAAATTGACCGAAAACTTTGAGGTATATCCTCTTTTATGGGGTGTTTTAGGAATCCTCTGTTGTTGAGCAACATGACGCCTATTCCAAAAAGAAGATTGAGTGTGAAGGTGAACGACACGGTGCCTTTTCGTAATTTTTTCAATATTGGTCAAGTTAAATTTTTATAATAACATGATTGCGTTTCTGCTAGTAAGTTTTAAATGTTCAAACAATGTTATTATTTTTATTATTATTATTATTATTATTATTATTATTATTATTTTTTTTTTTTTTTTTTCCAAATCGGAAGTTTTAATTTCATACCTGTTTAATATTAAAAAATTCAAAGTTATATAATGACGTCATTATTTCTAAAAATAGATATTTACAACTAAAACTCAAATTTCCAAAAAATGTTGTGTGATGATGAATTTTTTGTGAGATGATAATGAAATGATGGTTATGAAATCATGATAATGAAATGATGGTTATGAAATCATGATAATGAAATGATGGTTATGAAATCATGATAATGAAATGACGGTAATGAAATGATGGTGAAATGATGGTGAAATGATGATGAAATAATGATTATGAAATTTTTATGTGGAACATGATTTTGGAAATTTGAGTTGGGTTGCCCTCTGTGGCGGGACTTTTAAAAGAAAACCTAACCCGTATTCACGCTAGGTTCGAAGGAAACCACAGAAAACTTCGAACGGTTAGGCCGACGGAGAAACATTTTTCCCTCGGGAAAAATGTCACCCCCCATGTTTCATGTACGCAAAACATTTCGCATCAAAGAAATCGCAACAAAAATCCCCCCAACAAAAGAAAAAATGTACGCAAAACATTTCGCATCAAAGAAATCGCAACAAAAATCCCCCAACGAAAGAAAAAAATGTACGCAAAACATTTCGCAGGCAACAAAGCGTAGAGCCCAATCAAAGAAATCGCAACCCAGAAAAAAAAATGTACGCAAAACAGTTCCCAAACGAAAGAAAAAAATATCGCCCAGAAAAAAATATCGCCCAGAAATCGCAACAAAACGCCCGATCAAAGAAAATTATTTCGCAGCGCAAGAATAATATAAACAGAAAAAAATTATACCACTTTGCTTTCAAGGAAGCCCCCTGTGAAAAGAAAAACAACAAACAGAGCCAGCATGTTTTATTATTCAACAAAAAAAAAAATTTTGTTTTTTGCTCCGACAAAGTTTCGCTTTTTAAAAGGAATCCTTCATTTTTGTGTAAAGATGTGTGGAAAAAAACAATCCACCGAGGAAGAGCCAGCATTTTTTATTATCCAAAAATTTTTTTTTCTTGCTCTGCTCCTGCCCGACGGGTTGCAATTGTTTGCGTGCCTGTGAAATAAGATGAGACAAAGACTCCAATAAATGAGACAATTTCTGAAAAAGAAAAATATTTTATTAGTTATTCATACTCACCTAATTTTTCTCTCAACTCCTTCGTTTCCTTTTCCTCCACCTCTCTTTTTTCAACGGTTTTGGGTGACCCGGTGATACTTTTGCTTCATCCGGCGAGTTTCCGATCCGCCCAACGCAGCACTACTCCTGAATGGGGCACCCGCTTTGCGAGTTTACGACCGGTCCATCGCAATTCGACAACTAGACACTTTTTTTTCATTTCAAGCTTTTTTTAGGAGCTTTTGTTTTAAAAGTAGAATAGTTGCCGAAGGAGCCCGATCTTTACCAAACAGGTGTAGACATCTTTCACTTCCACTCCGAGCCATAATAAACAGAAATAGATTTTTATGCACGGACGACAAAAAAAGTCGACATGGTGAAAAAAATTTTCTTTCTGGATCAGCACGGAGTAAAAAAAAGTGGAAAAGATGCTCGCTCACGAACCAGTTCGAAACTCCAATTTTTTTTTAAAACAAAAAAAGGGAGTTCGCCCCTTGTCTCCCCACGAGGCCGTCAGTTTTAAACCGAGCTGAAAGTCTCTAACCGCTGGCCTGTCTACGATGCGTACCACGTCAGACCATCGCAGCTGCAACAGGGATCGGAAGGCCCCCAATTCCCATTCCAGAGGCTTTGCGAAACACCCCGCAAGGGGCGTTATTTCGAGGTGCTTCCCTAAACCTTCGCCGAGAGACAAGAGGATCCTTCGGAATTCGTGGCTTGGATTCGGATAACTCCTCGTCCATCAATTTCTCAAAGCCGGGAAGCCCGCTTCCGAAAAAAAAAGAGAAAGTGGAGAAAAAAACAGGTTGGCTTCTTCGATGACCTTCGAGTACAAATTTCTTTTTGTTAAAAACTAGCCTGAAATAAATATTTTGCCTTCCAAGCCCAGGATCGAGGAAGGACTTTTTTCTCTCCAACTTCTGGGATTTTTTTTGTGTCCGTTTTTTTTTTAAAAAAAATAACAATTTGAACGCGCTCTGACAAAACTATCTTCACCACAAACCCAAGATAATGTGGACTTGCCTACACCTCGCAATTGGATTGTGTGTTGTGAAATTTAACAAAAAATTTTTTTTTGAACGCGCTCTATTTAAAAAGAAATTTGAACTCGAAGGGTGCTGAAAAAGAAATTATACTTACCATTATTTTCCCTTGTGCTGAAAAAAAAATTTTTTTACCACCACGGATTCCTTTTAAAGCGAAAATGACAAAAAAACAAACAAATGTTACCGCGGATTCCCCCCCCACAAACACAACATGAAAAAAAAACAAACATCAAAAGCAAAGTTTTTCTCCCCCCCCCCCCACAAACACAACATGTAAAAAATACAAACATTAAAAGCAAAGTTTAACCCCCCCTCCCCGGACAATACAAACACAACATGTAAAAAAAAACAAACATTAAAAGCAAACATTTAAAAGATGTAAAAAAAAAATGCAAAAAGGCAGCGAGGAAAAGGGATCGAAGCAACGTTACGTTAACACCGCAAGGTTCCAGTTGCCCCGAACAATAGCGAAGCGATAGAGCGGAAAGCTAAAGTCTTGGTTTCATCCGAAACTTATACTGTTAAATCAAAAAAAAAAAAAAAAAAAAAAAAAAAAATTTTTTTTTTTTTTTTTCATATATATTTGAATCTCATGTCCCTTAGACACTCTCTGCTTATTTTCAGTCCTAATCGAATGAAATCTCGAAAGTGCATCTTTTGATTCTCCAAACTAAAAAAAACCTTTATTTAGTGAATAAATACTTTTAAAAATCTCCCACTTTAACTTTAGATTAAAAATAATTACAAAAAGACCAAGATAAGTTATGATAAATTATAATAGCTAAAGTGATATGATTTTCCCCAGAGTATTTTTAAAAACATTTTAGCGGCAAATTTCTTCCATAGCATTTGCTATAGATGCTAAGGTACCAACCATTCTAACTGTGGAATGTAATAAGCTCCTCGCCCAATTCGGTTTTGGATTTGATGAGAAAGTTTCAGGAACAACTTTTTTTATACCCTCCCAACCGTCATGATCTTCCACCCATGATAATAAGTTTTCCTGTACCAATCTTGAAAAACATTCATACATTACATCTATAATGCTTTTAGGTAATTTATCTTGGATGCATTTTACAGCCAATTCCCCGATGAAAGCGAAAAATGCAATTATTCGACTCCAAGTAATACCTTCGATAAACAATTCATTAAATACACCTGTTAAAAGACTATTTATATTATCTTCATCAATATTTTTTATTTCACAGCATAGATTTTTTATTTCATTACCATACTTGTCGAGAAATACACTAAGAATTTCGCAAGTTTTTTCAATGAGATTGGTTTCTTTTTCATTCATCGGACTGTCTGCATGAAAATTTTCATAATGATTCAGTAGAAAAGAAAATACATTTTCAAGAAAACAATCTGTTCTTATTATATCTTTTTTGCTATAAATTCTCTTTTCACACTCATCAATTTCCCCACGCAAAAAAACTGCTTTAAGTAGCAAATTGTTAGACATTTTGCGAAGAAAAGATACTTTGTTTCAACAAGCGGAGAATGTAAAAATTACAAGTGAAGCCACAAGCTTTATAATCTTACAACATGAAAAAAAAAAAAAAAAAAAAAAAAAAAAAAAATTTTTTTTTTTTTTTTTTTTTTTTTTTTTTACTACATTCATATATATACGAATCTCATGTTCCTTACACACTCTTTGCTTATTTTCAGTCCTAATCTAATGAAATCTCGAAAGTACACCTTCTGATTCACCAAAGTTTTTTTTCAAATTGACCGAAAACTTTGAGATGTATCTTCTTTTATGGGGTGTTTTAAGAATCCTCTGTTGTTAAGCAACATGACGCCTATTCCAAAAAGAGGATTGAGCGTGAAGGTGAATGACACGGTGCCTTTTTGTGATGCCGCGGGCTACCCATGCCATGGCTTTAAAAAGTCTTTTTGTCATGGCTTTTAAAAAGCCATGGCTTTTAAAAGTGATTGCGTTTCTTCTAGTAAGTTAAAAAAAAAAAAAAAAAATATTTTTTTTTTTTTTTTTCATAATAGGATATTACATGTAAGCGCCATACAATTACAGTCAAAGATATAAAAGTTTTTAATTTCAAGGTCATCCCAATGTCATTCATGGGTTCCATTTTCCAGGCTTGAAGTCAAGCGACAAAATTTTATCGGGCCCACATCAATAGTTTTGTTGTGTACAATTCTCAACAAATGTTAAAAAAATCAAGTCGATTGGATCATAAACTATGAGCAAACGTGATTTTTAATACTACACCATGGGGGGGGGCAAACTTTGATTAAACATAGTACTGCGTACAAAATTTGAACCGCTTCGGATAATTAGAGTCAGAGATATAAAAATTTCAAGGTCATCCCATGGGGGTCTATCATCGACATCTATTAGGCACGCGAAATTATGTGACAAATTTTTATGGATCGACCAGGGGGTCCCCACTATTGACATTTTTGTTATTAAATTTACAAAATTTTATACGTGTTAAAAAAAAACTGTACGTTTCTGAAACAATTACAAAGTAAAATATTAATAAAACATTATTTTTTATGGATCGACCAGGGGGTCCCCACTATTGACATTTTTGTTATTAAATTTACAAAATTTTATACTTGTTAAAAAAAAACTGTACGTTTCTGAAACAATTACAAAGTAAAATATTAATAAAACATTATTTTTTATGGATCGACCAGGGGGTCCCCACTATTGACATTTTTGTTATTAAATTTACAAAATTTTATACTTGTTAAAAAAAAACTGTACGTTTCTGAAACAATTACAAAGTAAAATATTAATAAAACATTATTTTTTATGGATCGACCAGGGGGTCCCCACTATTGACATTTTTGTTATTAAATTTACAAAATTTTATACTTGTTAAAAAAAACTGTACGTTTCTGAAACAATTACAAAGTAAAATATTAATAAAACATTATTTTTTATGGATCGACCAGGGGGTCCCCACTATTGACATTTTTGTTATTAAATTTACAAAATTTTATACGTGTTAAAAAAAAACTGTACGTTTCTGAAACAATTACAAAGTAAAATATTAATAAAACATTATTTTTTATGGATCGACCAGGGGGTCCCCACTATTGACATTTTTGTTATTAAATTTACAAAATTTTATACTTGTTAAAAAAAAACTGTACGTTTCTGAAACAATTACAAAGTAAAATATTAATAAAACATTATTTTTTATGGATCGACCAGGGGGTCCCCACTATTGACATTTTTGTTATTAAATTTACAAAATTTTATACGTGTTAAAAAAAACTGTACGTTTCTGAAACAATTACAAAGTAAAATATTAATAAAACATTATTTTTTATGGATCGACCAGGGGGTCCCCACTATTGACATTTTTGTTATTAAATTTACAAAATTTTATACGTGTTAAAAAAAAACTGTACGTTTCTGAAACAATTACAAAGTAAAATATTAATAAAACATTATTTTTTATGGATCGACCAGGGGGTCCCCACTATTGACATTTTTGTTATTAAATTTACAAAATTTTATACGTGTTAAAAAAAAACTGTACGTTTCTGAAACAATTACAAAGTAAAATATTAATAAAACATTATTTTTTATGGATCGACCAGGGGGTCCCCACTATTGACATTTTTGTTATTAAATTTACAAAATTTTATACGTGTTAAAAAAAAACTGTACGTTTCTGAAACAATTACAAAGTAAAATATTAATAAAACATTATTTTTTATGGATCGACCAGGGGGTCCCCACTATTGACATTTTTGTTATTAAATTTACAAAATTTTATACGTGTTAAAAAAAAAATGTACGTTTCTGAAACAATTACAAAGTAAAATATTAATAAAACATTATTTTCAATACAACAGAGTCACATTATTTTTTATTTGTTAAATGAAATAATTAATTAATTGAATTGACTTACCCCAAAACTTATTGAAACACAATCTGCAGGTTTAGTAGCCACTGGTTTCGGCGCCGAATCCAAACTAATTCGCACAAAATCGGTGGCTGTATTTATATGCTAGGATGACGTCAATTTTCAAATCTAAACTGAAATATTTAACTAAAAGTGAAACATCTAACTTGAACTGAGTTCAAGGTCATCCAACTGCGTAAAAGGAATATTTTTACATCATCGTTTTTTCCCTAAAAATAATTTCCAAACTAAAACTCAACTCAAGGTCATTTAACTGTGACTCTTTTTTTAGAAAAGTTGGTTTTCGTTCAACATGAGCGAGCAGGAAAAGATTTTTTTTTTGTTTTATTCATGCATTGATTCTATTTTTATATAATAATATGACACACAATAATGTTACATTTTATAATAAAAATGAGCAACTTGCATTAATTTAATCTAATTTTTTTTGTAGAAACGAGTTTTATCAAAATCATCTTAAGCTAAATTCTGTTCAAAATACCTTTTTTAGCAGCCTTTTTACTTTCTTCTATCTTTACAAGAAGAAAGTATTGGATTCATGAAAATTTTCGACTTCCGGTTTTCGACGGATTTATACGTCTGTCTGTATGTGACAAAAAATTTGTGGGCGCTCTATCTCAAGAACTAATGCTTGAAATTTAATAAAATTTTATATTCAGTTAGACCTTGATATGGATTAGTGCCTATTGGTTTTTGGTGAAAATTGGCCTGCAGGTGGCGCTGTTATACTACGTTTTTCATGATTTTCAAGATTGCTATATCTCAAGAACTAATGCACAGAATTTCACCAAACTTCAGATTCTGTGACCCCTTAATATAAATAGACGCTGATTAAGTTTTGGTGAAAATTGGCCTGCAGGTGGCGCTGCTATACTACGTTTTTCATGATTTTCAAGATTGCTATATCTCAAGAACTAATGCACAGAATTTCACCAAACTTCAGATTCTGCGACCCCTTGATATAAATAGACGCTGATTAAGTTTTGGTGTAAATTGGCCAGCAGGTGGCGCTGCTATGCCACGTTTTTCATGATTGCTATATCTCAAGAACTAATGCACAGAATTTCACCAAACTTCAGATTCTGTGACCCCTTGATATAAATAGACGCTGATTAAGTTTTGGTGTAAATTGGCCAGCAGGTGGCGCTGCTATGCTACATTTTGCACGATTTTTGCGATAGCTATATCTCAAGAACTAATGCAGAGTCTAAATAAGTCGACCCTAGATGCGTTTGAGTGCAAAAAATGAATTTAAAAATGAGTCTGAAAAAATGCAATTTGTTATATTTTCTCAATCTTTCAATCACCATAAAGTCAGAAATTTCTGTTCAAAATACCTTTTTTGGCTGCCTTTTTTAAAATATATTCTGACTTTATTGAAAACTCGACCAATTCGCCACAGTTGCTAAATAAGAGAATTTGTCATTTGGATGCGAGCAAAATTGAATTTAAAAATGAGTCTGAAAAATAAGCAGTTTGGATTTGAGTTTTTTTTTTTTTTTTTTTTTTTTTTTTTTTCCAACTCCTATTTTTTGTTTAATTTATTTTTGCTAGAAAAATTAGTCCTATGATAAACTTGTTAATATAAAAATTGTAGATATTATTGAGAAGATGTAAAATAAATGTAATTATATTTGATTACTTAAGGGTGTTCTCAACTGATCCGCTCAACAAGCGAAAAACGTTTTGACACATTTACAAATTCATTTTTCAACAAAAAGTTATAAAATTTTAATGCCTGACTATGAAAGCGATTTCGAATTGAACTTATTTTTCCATTTTATGATAATTAAATTACTTATCGAGTTATAAGCTATTTCGATGACGCAATCACCCGTTTTTCTCCTCCTTTTCGACCGGTTTTTCTGCTTTCGTCGGGAAATATGCTCAAAAGTGTCAACTTTGAAGGCTTGTTATGAAAAATCTATTGTGTTTTTTTTTAAAAAAAACAAAAGAATGAGTGCAATTAAAGAGTTTCTGAATAACAACACCTGCTATTTTTATGCATTTCCAAACAAAAATAAATTAATGCATGTGTCACAAAGTTACCCTTTTTGATTTTAAGAACACCCTTAAGAATTGAGTAAGTTATGAATTTTTTTTTCTTTTTTCTTTTCGTCGGTAAAAGTTGATTCTGTCAAAAAACCCATATATACAAAAGTTTCAGATAATCTTGAGTACATTTATATAAAAAATTTAGTTGGATTTGATATCTTGAGAATTGACAAAGTTGTGATTTTTTTTTCTCCATGTTTTTTTTTCGCCCCCCCCCCCCCCCATTTTTAACTTTACCAAAAATCTGTCATGCAGCTCATTTTTTGAGAAGTAATATAAACTTTAAACTGATTCGATATCTATTTTATTTAAAAAGTTCGGGTTACAAGAAATGGTGTTCATATAAAAAGATTTTTCTAATCCTCTTGTGTACACCAGATCGAGGATCTTTTTCACGAAGAAGTGATTTTGAAATCTTGGTCAAATTATTGATTATTAATTTAATGTAAAAACTTTTAGTCTTTTGAAAAAAATTAATCGTGAGTGTATTGGGGGAAAAAAGTGTTTTGGTGCTAAAAGATTGCAATTTTTTTTATTTTGATCGTAAAAAAAATGTTTCTTTAGAATTTAACAAGTTTTTTTTTAAATTATTCCAATATATCTGACAACACGATTCATTTTTTCATCACTTTATAAACTTTGTTTCTTTTTTTTTACATCCAGTTTAATAACTTGATTCGGCCGCTTTCGATTTCCGCTTTTCGATGGACGGGGTCAGAGATTCTAAAAACATGTTTTTCCAAAATGTCTGTCTGTATGTCGCCATTCTACCATCAAAAAGTGTATAAAGTTATGCATAGAATTAAACCAAATTTTTGTGAATGGCTGTGGCAAGCAGGTCATGCTTGCCACAGCCAAAAAGTTTTGAAATATTCCGCCGGAAGGGGGCGCTGCAATCGCGATTTTTGTGCCATTTTCCACCGACCAAAAGTGTATGAAGTTATGCATCGAATTGAACCAAATTTTTCAGTGAGACATGTTTCTTTCAACTCTGTATTAATTGAAAATGAATAAGTATAGATATCTGGTGACTTTTGAAAAAAAATAACAAAATATTTTCCGCCTTATTGTGTGAACTTTCTGTGATAGATATTTTGGAATACATTCATAGCTATGTGAGCTGCTAATCTCTTACTTGGGTGGAACCAAATTTATTAAGTTGTGTAAATATTTAAGAAATGGTGTTCATATAAAAAGATTTTTCTAATCCTCTTGTGTACACCAGAGGTGCCTATCGAGGATCTTTTTCGCGAAGAAGTGATTTTGAAATCTTGGTCAAATTATTGATTATTAATTTAATGTAAAAACTTTTAGTCTTTTGGGGGGAAAAAATGAATCGTGAGTGTACTGGGGGAAAAAAGTAGTGTTTTGGCGCTAAAAGATTGCAATTTAAGATTTGAATTTTTTTTTTATTTTGATCGTAAAAAAAATGTTTCTTTAGAATTTAACAAGTTTTAAAAAAAAAAATTATTCCAATATATCTGATAACACGATTCATTTTTTCATCACTTTATAAACTTTGTTTCTTTTTTTTTAGAAAAAAAAAATAAACCAATATTGGTTTCCTATCTGACGCGAAAAAACGGGCCGAACAGAAACATGTATGGATAAAAGACTATTGTCTTTTACCTTATAAACATGTTTCTGTTCGACCCGTTTTTTCTTTTTTTTTAAATCAACAAGTCTCTTTTTTTTAAAGTTTATCTCGAATCCAATCGGCGAAAACAATACATTCAATTCTCGAACAATGTGGCATTTTATCATTAAGCAGTCTTCTATGAATTCCACAGCCGTTTACCAGGATGTATTTCAATGGGTGGGATATTGCATCAAATTTTGGGCATCCAAAATCTTCCAAGTTTAGATATGGAATCCCTAGGTCTTGCAGCACGTCCCTTTCAACGTGGCCACCTTTATAGGCTACTATATATTTTTTATCAGTTTTTTGGCACTCATACTCGGCCTTTACAATGGTTTCAAAAAATTCGAAATCAAAAAGATGTCTTTCGTTAGTCAGGGGTTCAAGAGTTAGGCCGTGCAGGTTGTTTGTACAATAGTTGATTGTTTTCCAATCTTTCCAAGTCGCTTGATTAGCCAGGTGGTTCAATCTGAAGGTGTACATGCCGCTATCGCCTTTCGTCAGTGAGGCAAATCCAAGTTCTCGGCAGTAAAATTTTCCCCCGATGCGGAATCCGTCGAAATCAACGACCATGCAAATGTTTGAAAGGCTCATGGTTCAAAGACAAAGTTCTCAGATAAAGAAAATTTCCAACTAGTCGATAAAAAGTGGTAGCAAGGCTTTCTGACAAGAGCAGAATGATGCTTTGGTCACAATGCGATCTCCTTTTTATATAAAAGACTTGTCAAAACAATCGGACTGAAATAGAATTATCAGAAAGGATGTAGCTATTTTATCGCGGTTAACAGGAAGCCACAGTGTAAAAAAAATATCAGAACCAATTCTGAAAGAAACTTCTAGAACATTTTTTATTTTCGGAAGCGGAAAGGAAATGATGCAATTCCTTTTTTTATCTGTTTGAACAGATGCGTATCACGAGAAAATTGTTATATAATTATTTTCTAGAACATTTTATTTTCGGAGGTCATGAGATTAAATTCTCGGAAAGGAAATGATGCAATTCCTTTTTTTTTATCTGATCACGAGAAAAAATAGTTATATAATTATTTTCTAGAACATTCAGTTTATTTTTAGAATTTTTGGAAAATATATTACGGTCATTACAAGTTCCTTGTAAAATCTTTACTTGATATCATTTTTTTTCATACCTCGAATATTTCAATATTTAACAAGTTCTAACTTGCGACAAGTAAATTTTAAAATGCATTAATATTTTATAGGAAAAGATTTCCCTTACATTATGGTCACTATTTTTAAATACATCAATAGCTTTTTACTGAATTTCCCCCTTACATTATAGTCAATGGCGAAAAAACTAGTTTTTAAATACAGCTCAAAAGATTTCCCTTACATTATAATCAATGGCGAAAAAAAAACTGTTTTTTAAATACAGCACACCCTTACATTATGGTTAATGGGGTCTGTTTTTTTAAATACATCTCAAAAGATTTCCCTTACATTATGATTAAAAAAGCCCAACAATGATTATGTGTAATTTATTTTTCGAAAAAATGCAAGTTTTGCTTTTTTAAATTTTACAATATGGGCAAGTCTTTCTATCATTTTAAATTTTACAATATGGGCAAGTCTTTCTATCATTTTAAATTTTACAATATTGGATTTAACCCCCCCAAAAAAAATGGGCCCCAACAATGATTATGTGTAATTTATTTTTTCGAAAAAAATGCAAGTTTTGCTTTTCAAGTTTTCCAATATTGGATTTATATCTAACCCAAAAAAATGGGCCGAACGAGGCATGTATGGATAAAGACTATAAAAGTCTTTCCATAACACATGCCTCGTTTGACCCATTTTTTTTTTTTTTTTTTTTTTTTTTTTTTTTTTTTTTTTTTTTAACACAAACTGTATTCATAAACCTCTTCTCCGAAATGTATCAAAACTTTTCTCGGGGGTCCTGACATTCTCAAGTTCTCTAAATTTTCTTCATACAAGTGAACTTCTCGTCGTTTTAATATATATTCATTAGCCAAGTCCTCGTACAGATCAAAAGTTTTGCGTCTAAAGTCGCTTAGAAATTGACTGAAAGTCTGTGAATTTGAATAATCATCAGCCATTGTTTTTACTCGAATCGCTTTCTTATATTCAGTCGTGATTCTCATAGGTTCGAGCGGTAGGATCCTGGCCACCTCTGGGTTTTGAAAGGTGTAAACCAAATACTCAGCTGCTCGCCTCTTGCATGCTCTCAAAATTTTCACGGCCTCTCCAATTGAAAAAATTCGAATTTTCAGAGATCCACGGGGCAAGTCCATTCTCTTATAAATGATATCTTTCACCCTCAGATGGGCGTGTGCAGATGCATACTGATGTAAATTTTTGTATTCAAATATTCGAGCAATATCTGTTGCCCGGACAAAGGGCAAGCCATCGGATGACAACACTACCAGAATCGGAAAAGAAAGCAGATCGTTGACTAAATAGAAGAACATTTTGACTGGAGATGAGGAACAACAGCAGGAGCTCAAGCAAATGATAGCTTGCTCGGCCAGGCAGACCCGTATTTATACTCGCATTCGACCTCGAAAGATCTTTCTAGAACTTCCTGCTTCACCAGAATTCCGTTAAAATAGGTCGTAGAAAAACAAACAAACTAAAATAATCATGTGTCAAGGAAAAACTGGTTACATAAGAGTCTCGACCTGTTTTTGTATTTCTTTGACGTAGATAAATTGACCAGCATCCTGTTTTCCGAGAAGCCGGCCTTGTTTATTTTTAATCCGCCACGTGCAACCCGATTGTTGCGCAAGGTCACGCCTAAATTTCAACACAGAACTTTCTTTTCCAATCCATATAAATACTCCAATGTTGGTAGATATAATTTCTTTTAACCTCCTGACTTCCGCCGGCTCACACACTAAGCTGCAGGTTTCACTGCAATATTTAAATTAGTTCACAAATAAAACCCAGTTCTGAAAAAATTAAGTTAGGTTATCAGAGATCCGATACTAATAACGCATCAGGTTGGGGGGGAAAAAAACATCTTTTTTTTTATATTTTTTAATAAATTACAGAACATTACAATATTACCCTTTGGCTGGGCAGGTTTTTGAAAAAAAATCAAGTAAAGAAATGAAGTGGAAAGACACATTTTGTGGAATTTGTGCTCTTTTGGAACTTGGGTTCGCTTTGTTCACGTTGTTTTTCGCTTGTACCATTGTGTAAATAAACGCAAACAGTGGAATTTTATATATATTTTTAACGACGTTAAAAAATTTATTTTATACATGTTCCAATTTTTGCATATTTTTTTCGTTTTGAAAAAAATCCAGAGGGATTAGAGTACTCGAAGAATTTTGCAGCCGACTGTATAACCTAGGGGGCGCTGAGTCTCTCAGCAGAGAGGGAAAGGACCTCATCTAGCAATTTGATTGGGTGATACACATGACGTCATATGGGCCCGAAAAGGGCATAAAAAAATTAAAGCTCAAGTAAATAATAAAAAAATAAAAGTTCGGAGTGCAGAGAGAGACAGTGGTTTGGATATGAAGCTAGACCAATTTATCATAAATAAATATTAGTTGAAAATAATATAAATTAAAAATTGTGACGAAAACAACGTTTCTAGTGTGGGAGGAATCTACGTCACAGTTAAGGGTTGTGCGATGTGCATTTTTGCCGATCCCACCGAAGCTAGCATAGGGGAGAAAAATACGGGATTGGTTGAATAATTTTGCTTTCCTTCATTTATGAGTTTACGTTTATTTAATCATCAATTTCTGTTTGAAAAGCTTTTGAAAGCTGGGTTTTTCTTCTATTTTTAAATATTTATTCATAGATAAAGAAATAGCTATTTCTTTATTATAAATTCCGAATTATCTATAATTAAAGAAGTTAATCAAGATGTTTAACAATTGTTTACTTTTAGAAAGTTTTTTTTAACATGATATGCACATAAATACACAATCAGAACAATTTATTTAGAAACAACAGTATTACTTACCCATCATACGTAGTATAGGGTAAGTCTTGCAATCGTTTTGAAAATCGAAAAAAAATTTTGACGGATTTACACGTTTCAGACACTGGAGATTCCGAAAAACATATTTTTAGAAAAAAAAATTTTGCCGTCCGTCCGTCTGTGTGTCTGTGTGTCTGTCTGTCTGTCTGTAACCGCTCTATCTCCCGAACAAATTGAGATAGAGATTTGAAATTTTGTATGTGCTTAATATGTAAAAATCGGACGAAGCCTATTTAATATCAGTAACCTCGATTATCCGGAACTATTTTTTTCGGACTCTCGAAAAATTCGTTCTGATGAAAGATATATAAAAATTTTCGAATTCTTTTATTTTAAGGAATGGACGTAAAAGGCAATAAAATAACACAAATTTTGCATAAAAACCGAAGTCAATCGGATTATTAGTTGTTGAGATATTTCTAATCCTATTTTCCACATTCTTTGATTTTTCATGACCCTGTACTTCACTTAAAATTCAATTCAAAGATATCTTTTAATTGGAAATGAGATGCTTAATTCGATGCAAGAAACTGTTAATTAATATGATTATTATTTTTGGAGTTATAAGGATGTTTCTTTTACGCAATTCAGTGCTACTTGAAAAGTTTGGCGTTTCATACAATTTATCGAAATTGGTTCATCAGCAATTCATTAATAGAGCATGATGATGTGTTAAAAATACTTAAATATACGTTTATATTTTGTTTTGGAATTGTAATGCATTTTATAAATTGTTTACATATGTTATGTTTTCATATATTATGCTATGATGGGTAAGTATTACGGTGGCCTCCAACGACTAGTTTTTCTTTTTACGGCGTCAAACTCAATTGTTCTATATTACTTTTTTAAAAAATTGCAATTTCTTCTTATTATTCTTATTTTAATGATATACTCATTAACGCTTCTAATAAGTACATTAGCATTCAGGATGATCTATTTGCAAACAATTTTTCGACCAATCAGAAGCCCGTATTTTTCTCCCCTGTGCCAGCGCCCCCTAGATTATTCAAGCCAGAGTACTGAAGGTATGACGTCACCGTAAGAGTCACGATTTTGCTCAGCTTACCCATAGAAAAGCATTAAGAAAAGACTTGACTACTATAAAAAATAATTATTTTAACAATGTTACAGGTCTCTAATCGGTATGTATTGCTTTTATTTATAAACTGTAGAAACTTATGATCATTTAGAGATATTATTTTATGGATTTCATGAATTTTATATTAGTCATATTTATTATTATTTTTTGGTCAGTCACGTTTGTGCTACAGCTTCGTATGCGTGCTTAAGAGCCCACAATAGTCACAGAAAAAGTACACAAAAAGACCCGGATGACCATGTAAAGTCTATGGGAGCGTTCTTTTCGAATATCTCGCTCAAATTTTAATATTTTTGCACAAGATAGCTTAGGGCGATCCACAACCGGGCTAGTTTTTACTTTTTCAATTTTTGTTTCAGATTTTCTTTAAAAAATTACTTTAACTTTCGAAACCGGTTTAAACCGGTTCTGAAACTGAAACTATCGTAATATAAAAAATATATAACCGAAATCGAAAAAGTAAAAACTAGCCCGGTTGTGGATTGCCCTCAGCTATCTTGTGCAAAAAAATCATACAAAAATATTAAAATTTGAGCGATATATTAGAAAAGAACGCTCCCATAGACTTTACATGGTCATCCGGGTCTTTTTGAGTAATTTTTCTGTGACTATTGTGGGCTCTTAAGCCTAACGATAAATTGTTATATACTTTCATAAATAACTTGTTTAGTGGCTTTTGTCAGTGCCACAGATTATTTAATTAATCAATCAATAGATCAGGTACGCTGTTTATGAACTTTTTTTAATTGTGTATTCCATTAAAAATAGATCTGTATTAAATAATTTGTATACTTGCTTAGCACGTAGCTTATATTTACTTTAAAATTTCTCCCTTCGATGTTTTTTAAGACAATCTTGCGAAATTAAATTTATTCTAAAATGTATTTTTAATTTAACATTTAATTATGTTTAGTGGATTTGTTTATTTTCCAATACTTTAACATCTTGACTTCCATTAATGATTTTTTATGTTTTAGTTAAATTTTAAAGTTTAAGACGATTAATGTTCTTCAGATGATTATTTTAATAGTAAAACATACACATTCTATATTTTAAGTATATTTTTGAAATAGGTATGATTAGATTTTTTTTTTTTACTTTAGCAATATGCAACCACCTTATTTTTAGTTCCTTTAAGACATAATCCTTCACATAAAACTCTTATTTAATATATTTTATTAAACTTTTTTACTTTTTAAAACTGTCAGTTTTGCATTTTGCTGAAATATTATTATACAACAAAACTGCCAACTTTTCCATGTCTAATATATTATGAAAAAAAAAAAGTTTTACTTTAATGCAGGACTAGTACTAAATAAAAAACAAGACTTTTTTTTTTAATTTTCTGTGTTAAAGTTCAAGACATTATTTGTAAAATTAAACTTAGTCTGTATCTATTTATAAATTATTATTTAAAATTTGGTGATTGAGTTTTAAACATTTATTTTCTTTTCAGAATCTTAACATTGTGGTTTTCACAAGCCATTGAGGATGTCTTCTCTTCGAGCTGCTGCTTCTTGGCCAAAAATGTGTCACAAAGTGAATGCCGAGTGTTTTTGACATCGGCATTCCCCAATGACACTTCTCCGGCCTACATTTCTTCCATAGAAAACCATCGTCGGTTGTTCGAGATAAATTAGACTCGTTTGAATCTTGCAGCACTTCATGATAATGTATCGGATACTTCAGGTATATCTTAAAATGTTAATATATTTGTTATTCCTAATCTGATTTGTTTCCATAACTATTGTTGACATGGTTCATTGACATACATCAATAAATATAAATCATAATACACATCTGTTATTTATTTTCAAAATATCACTGTAGGAGGTGATGTTTTATATTTTCAATCAAAGCAAGTGTAAATAAAATTTTCAACTGTTAATTAACTGTAACATTCTAAAAATTCTTAAAAAAAACTTTAGCAACGATTTTTTTAATCTAAAAAAATCATTTCCAAGTTTTATTTGAATCTTTTATTTTGATATGTAAAACTAATAATTATTATGAGAGATTGGGATGCACAAATAGTGATTTTGGCCAAATGCCAATTATTCGGCCGACAGGTGAACCAAATAGCAATTTTTAAGCCAAATACCGAATATTCGTCCTGCCGATTAGTAATTATTTGGCCGAATACTGAATATATTTTTTATATTTCTAGTTTAAATGTATTAAAATGTTACTTTTTAAAACAATTTTACATATTTAATAAAAAGAACTTTTGCAACGATTTTTTTAATCTAAGAAAACAAATATCCTTTCCAAGTTTCATTTGATTCTTTTATTTTGATATGTAAAACTAATAATTATTAAACAAAAACATAATTTGCAGAACAAATTAAAAAAACAAAATTTATTTCCTGCACAATTTAAGCCCGAGAAGGGACAGATATTAAGATATTTGATTTAGTTATTTCTACATATACTATTAAATTTTTGTATCAAATAATTTAAATTATGTGAACATTAAAAAAATAAAAATAAAATTCTAACAATATGATACTTAAAACCCCTAAATCTTACATTCCGTTCAAACGAAATCGAAATAAATCTTAGACTTTTTCTGAACATTTGCTTTTTAGATGTGTCTATTCTTTTTATTGATACCTACCGTAAACATTATACAAAATCTGCAAAACAAATATTTGCAAGTTAAGTTTGGAAAAAAGTCTCAGATTTATTTCGATTTCGTTTGAACGGAATGTAAGATTTAGGGGTTTTAAGTATCATATTGTTAGAATTTCATTTTTATTTTTTTAATGTTCACATAATTTAAATTATTTGATACAAAAATTTAATAGTATATGTAGAAATAACTAAATCAAATATCTTAATATCTGTCCCTTCTCGGGCTTAAATTGTGCACGAAATAAATTTTGTTTTTTTAATTTGTTCTGCAAATTATGTTTTTTTTTTTAATATCTCAAGTTTTTTAACAACTACTGCATTCAGATGAACCTATTTCAAAATTAACTGAGGGTACCATAATCAGGACTTCCTTTCTGCGGTATCGTATCACAATTACTGATTTAATTTACCCAGGGCCATAGCTAGAAGTGAACTATGAGGGGTGCGGTGTGGTGCGCTCAAGAGAACGTCTGAGGGGCTCATATTTTTCTCTCTCTTTTTCTGACGCAGAAAAATTAACTAGTGCATATTCACATTATAAGTATCATGTTTCTTATTAAATTTTTGTAATAGCTCCATTTTATGCAAAAAAGAATATGGTGATGAAAAATTTGAGTGTATAACTAGTTCAAGATTGAACATCTTGTTGGCTTCATATGTGCAAGTAAGATGAGCGAATGTTCAAGCACTTACTTTAGTTACAATTTAGCAATTCTGCAAAACTATGAAAGGGGCTCAAAATTAAATTAGATTTTTGAACAAAATTTCATTTGATGAAACACTAACTATTACGTTTGCCCTTACGTAGAAATTCCTGATTTATTTTTCCAGATCTATACAGATTATGATACCTAGACTCCAAAACCACCCCAAATTAAAAACATTATTTATCTAATCTCCGCGGTATCTGCGTAGATTTTTATTTCTCTATTGGGTTTTTCACAAATTTTCATTGATCCATTTCCAAATCGTCTGCCTCATTTTCAAATCGTTAACTTTTTTTACATCTAGAACTGTATTCTGTACATGCTTCCTGTCTTGATACCAAATATTTCAAAATTTCTGTTTCATTTCCAATATGACGTCATAAATGTGCGCTTTTTAATTCTTAAAATCAATTTCACTTTTTACGATGGAATCACGCAAAAAGTAGATGTCACTTTTTTCTTTGGCGAATTAATTTCTTATGAATCAGAAAAGTCTATTCTGCATGTAACTGATATTTATACTTAACAATCAGTATTGATACATTGCGTAGAAGTATAGTTCTAGAATTTCACCTCTAGACAATTTAATATTCCTAAAACAATACCTCAAAACATAATATCAATAACATTTTTTTTTTCGGTGGGTGCGTGTATAACGTCATATTTATTTATTTTCTGTACTTCTTCATTTCGAAGTTTCTTGCTAAATTAATGTTTGAATTGAAATTCTGCCCAAAACTGAAATTTAATTTCGACAGAACTTCAAACCGCTATCGGAGCTCTGGGCAGGGTTGAGCGTAAAAAAGTTGTGGATAGATGTCATATATGCAACATGTTGGCGCGATTGGAACAAAATGGAGATTATATGCCTCACATGCTAACCTGACTGTCGTTGTTTATTTACTAATAAATTGTTTATTTTCTATCACTTTTTTTTAAAAAATGATGTAGATCGAATGCTCTATAGTTATTAATAAACTTTTTTTTTTATTTATCACTATTTCCTTTTTTAAATATTAGAAAATAATTAAAAAATATACAGGGTGTCCGAAAAGTCTGGAAACGGTCGAATAACTCGAAAAATATATATGAGATTGAAAAACGTAAATATACGTGTTAAATATTTTTAAATAAGCTACTCAGTGATACCAAATTTGACCTTCGTAACCGACCCCCTGGGGGTCAGAGGGGGGTCCAACTTTGAAATCTTAAATTATAACCCCTATTTTTTATTGCAGATTCGGATTCTACGGACAAAAATACGTAACTTTTGTATTTGATGTTTTTTTCGAATCCGCCTTTATCACGGTGTAATTGAGCATATTAAATCGATACATATTTCGGCTTTTCCAACGGGATTTTCCCTAATCGAAACTAATTGGGGAGAATTTATGACATCAAATTCCTCGTCTTTTGCAATAATAGCGTTTCCTGAAAATCACCCGTGCCGATTATTTCGGTAGTGCTACACAGTTAAAAATTTGATCCATTTGCTGTAGCGTCACTCCACAGCTTTTATAGATTATCTCTTTCATGACCAATGAGAATGTTCCATAACACAGTAAAGTACACTGTAAAAAAAATTGACCCTTTTGCTGCATCGTCATTCCACCGCTTTTTTAGAAAACGATTACTTTACTGTGTTATGGAGCATTCTCATTGGTCATAAAAGAGATATTCTATAATAGCTGTGGAGTGACGCTGCAGCAAATGGGTCAAATGTTTAACAGTGTAGCACTATTGAAATAATCGCCACGGGTGATTTTCAGGAAACGCTATTGCTACAAAAGACGAGGAATTTGATGTCAAAAATTCTGCCCAATCAGTTTCGATTAGGGAAAATCCCGTTGAAAAAGCGGGAATATATATCGATTTAATATGCTCGATTACACCGTGATAAACGAAGATTTGAAATAAACATCAAAACAAAAGTTGCGTATTTTTGTCCGTAGAATTCGAATCTGCAATAAAAAAATGGGGGTTATAATTTAAGATTTCAAAGTTGGACCCCCTCTGACCCCCAGGGGGTCGGTTTCGAAGGTCAAATTTGATATCAAAGAGTAGCTTATTTAAAAATATTTAACACGTATATTTACGTTTTTCAATCTCATATATATTTCTCGAGTTATTCGGCCGTTTCCAGACTTTTCGGACACCCTGTATATGTGATTAGTATTTGAAAACGAGATTTTCGCCAAATTGGCGTGAGAAAAAAATTGCACGCACATGGTAAGACAAGCGTCTAGAGATCACACTTTTTCATTTTGATCCCGCGGGGGATCGGCCACTGCGCATATCGTTCCCCGCATGATGTAGCGATTTTCGCAGATTTTTGCATACTGCACATATATTTCCTTGCATGACGTATATTTTTTAACCATTTTCTATTATTTATTTTAATTAGGAAATAATAATAAATTACAAAAGTTTAATTAATAATAATAGAACAAAACAATTTATATCGATTTATAAAAGGAAATACAAAGTAAATAAGCAATTTATAATAACTAAACAACAATGACCGGGTTACCATATGAAGCATAAAATCGCCATTTTGTTGCACTCTATTGATTAAAAAATATATATGTAATTGATATTTGATAACGAAGTTTTTGCCAAACTGGCGTCAGAAAAAAAAATCGCGCCATTGTGGTACGTATATGACATCTGTGTCCTGATATATATCTAGACACACGGCAGTGTGTCAGCCAAGTT
Source organism: Maratus speculifer (assembly GCA_964019185.1). Classification (NCBI taxonomy): domain Eukaryota; kingdom Metazoa; phylum Arthropoda; class Arachnida; order Araneae; family Salticidae; genus Maratus; species Maratus speculifer. Next base: position 268,537,703 of record OZ025289.1, on the reverse strand, counting down.
CACAAAGTAAAAGGCGAGACACCGGCCGTGGGTTATATTACCCGAACCATTTCGAGCCACTTTTGACCCCTCAATAACTTAAATTCTATTTGACCTACACACTTGCAATTTTTTGTGCCGTGTAAGACCATCTTCTAATTTCCGAATCCTAAATTTTTTTAAAAAAATCTTTTTACCGTTCACCAGAAATTGACGTCTGAAAACCACTGTTTTTACCACTGACTCACTGACTCACTCATAGAAATGTTTGACTACTTCCAGGTGACTTAGGAAGTTGAAATTTGGTGTGGAGGTAGGTTATTGGATCTATAAATAGGAAAAAATAAGAAATCACCATTAATTAAACATTAATGGTTGGTTAGAGGATAAATTATTTGATTACAATAGAAGTTTATGAGAATTTCACAAAATACCAGAAATAGTGCCAAGTTGGCGTCACTTTTGGCGAGTATCAGGGCTAATCTCTGAAACTACCGAACCGATTTCAAAAGTAATGGTACCGAAATGATGGTATTCGCCCCGGTTCAAACATAGACTACCGTTCTTATGTCTGTGCCACTAACCAAAAGAGGGTTCAGAAGCGAAAAACATTCTAAAAATGTGATTTTTGTTTTACTGAAGGGCCTAGAAGCACAAAATGTGGCATGTTAATTATTTATAAGATATAAATGATCACTAATGACATTTGCTAAAAAATATCAAATTTAAATGGGTGAAAATCCACGAAGAGCATTCTGAAAAAGTTCGAAATACCAATTTTAAAACAATCTCAGCAAACAACAAACCGATCTTAAAAGTAATAATATCAAAATGATGATGACAGTCTTTGATCCAACATAGACTATATCTTATTTTTGTTTTACTGAAGGTCCTAGAAGCACAAAATGTGGCATGTTATTTATTTATAAGATATAAATGATCACTAATGACATTTGCTAAAAAATATCAAATTTAAATGAGTGAAAATCCACGAAGAGTATTCTGAAAAAGTTCGAAATTCCAATTTTAAAATAATCTCAGCAAACAACAAACCGATCTTAAAAGTAATGATATCAAAATGATGATGACAGTCTTTGCTCCAACATAGTATATATCTTATGTCGATTACTCTAACCCAAAGAAGGTAAAAGAGCAAAAAACATTCTAAAAATGCGATGTCTGTATATTAAGGGACTGGACTGGAAACATAAAGTTTGGCATTTTAGAGTTTATGGGAATTTCGCGAAATATCAGAAATAGTGCCAAGTTGGCGACACTTTTGGCGAGTATCGGGGCTAATCTCTGAAACCACCGAACCGATTTAAAAATTAATGATACCAAAATGAGGGTATTCGCTCCGGTTCAAACATAGGCTATATTTTATGCGTATATCATTAACCAAAAGAGGGTGGAGAAGCAAAAAACATTCTAAAAATGCAACTTTTGTGTTACTGAAGGACCTAGAACTATAAGATTTGGCATGTTAATTATTTATAAGATATAAATGATCTCTAAGGGCATTTGATAAAAAATACGGAATTCAAAAAGGGTGAACATGTGCGAAAAGCGTTCTAAAAATGTTCTAAATTGGGATTTTTAAGCAATTTCAGCAAACAACAAACCTATCTTAAAAGTAATGCTATCAAAATGATGGTGATAGTCCTTGCTCCAATATAGGCTATATCTTATGTCGATTCCACTAATCCAAAGGGGGTAAAAGAGCAAAAAGCGTTCTAAAAATGCAATGTCTGTATGTTAAGGGCCTAAAAACATAAAATTTGGCATGTTATAAATGATCACTAAGAACATTTGTTAACAAATACAAAATTTAAAAGGGGTAAAAATGCGCGAAAAGCGTTCTAAAAACTTTCTAAATAGCAATATTTAAGAAATCTTGGGTAGTTAGCGAACCGATTTAAAGAAAAACAAGTTGTAAATTGCACGTGAAGCGTAGCAAATGAGGTGCGTTCGTACGATAACGAAGTTTTAAAAATATCACTCTCCTATATCAATCTCATAAAATTGTAAATAGTTAATTACAATTAAAATGCGCACCAAACAATGTTCTCTCTATACTCATTATGTAATGGAATACTTTTGTTTGTCCTTGTAAATCAATAACAAATGTTCTTTGCACATCAGATTATGCAAAATCTATATTAAAATATGTACTTTATGATGCATATCAGTATTATTATGTTCGAATGAGTGTAATATTATTAAAATGCATTTTAAACTTTTTTTTTTCCATTGACCGTAATGTAACGGAGTACTTTTCATTGTCCCTGTATTTGATCTATGCATCCTATTTTCAAAAAAATTTAAATGACTTGACAAAATTATGTAATAAGTATGTAATTTAAATTTCGAACGATTAAAATGCATTTGAAACATTTTCCCCCATTGACCGTAATGTAACGGAATACTTTTGATCGTCCCTGTAATTGATCTATCCATCCGATTCTCATAAAATTTGAAATGACTCGACAAAATTATGTAATAATTATATATTTTAAATTTCAAAAGATTCGGTTGGGTAGTTTTTGCGTTGTTATATGCGGACGGACAGACAGACGGACGGACTGAACGACAACTATAGGTGCTACGTATTTACATAATTACGAACGCACCTAAAAAGATGCCAAAATGATGGCGACAGTCCTTGCTCTAACAAAATTATTGGATAAATTACCAGATTACAATGGGAATCTATGGGAATTTGGCAAAATACTAGAAATAGCGCCATGTTAGCATGACTTTTGGTGCGTAATTTTTGTCGTCAATATAGCGATATTTCACCAAGTTGGCTACAAACGTTTTTGATCGACGAAATAATCAAGTAGCACCCAATCACGTAAAAGAAACATCCTTATTAGTGGAATTTAAAGGAACATAAGCAGTCCTAATGTTAAAATTTTAAATTTGACTGAAAAAAACAGTGAATAAATGCAGGAGAAAGCTGAGAGATTAATTAATATTTAATAAAACTAATTTAACCTATTTATTTCAAAAAGGAAACAAATACCTACTTATTTGACAAAAAATAATGATATCCTATCAAAAACATGAATGTGAAAAAATGCCAAATTCGTTAAAGATTTCGCTCATAAAAGAAGTGATTTGACAAAAGATATGATATCCTGTCAAAAACATGAATGTGAAAGAATGCCGAGTTCGTTAAGGGTTTCGCTAATAAAAGAAGTGCGATCTAACTGCAAACCAAGTTCTTTCGGAGCTCCTTAAATCATAACTCCTGTCATGCATAATATTATCCAATTGCTTAAAATGATTTTTTATGTTACTTGTTATTCAATAGAGCGACTTGGCAAGTTTTCAGCTACTAACTTTAATCTTTGAGTCGGAGTACAATTTAATCTAGAATCTGATTGGCAAAGATCTAGTCAATCAAGTGTTCGAATAAGTATATTGAAGTTAAGGTACTGATAAGTTAAGGAAGGTATCAACTTTAATTTCTGATCAACTAAATAGAAAAAAAATTGATTAAGAGAAAACTTGCTAAGTCGCTCAATTGAATAACAAGTAACATAACAAATCATTTTATGCAATTAAATAATAATATGCATGACAGGAGTTATGATTTAAGGAGCTCCGAAAGAACTTGGTTTGCAGTTAGATCGCACTTCTTTTATTAGCGAAACCTTTAACGAACTTGGCATTCTTTCACATTCATGTTTTTGAAAGGATATATATTTTAAATAATGTTATGAATAATAAATTCCAATATCTTGATGTTATGTAATTTTTCTTTTAAAATATTATTTCATATGTTTTTTTCATTTATCTTTAAGTGAAATTTAATTATACATCTGCTGAAGGGTTAAGCTGCTTAAAATGTTTAGAATTAGAAATTATTACAAAATTACGATATAAGTCAGTCTATTTTAAAAAATGTCTATAGAAATGTATAACAACATGTACATAAACTGTAAACCTTTAAAAAGAAAGATTTTTTATAGCCTTTCTTCATGAAGAAATAATTATTATATCAAAGATATTATAAAAAAAAAAAGTATTTGGCATATAGAATTAGTGAAACTTCAATTTCCATTAGCATAGTTTGGTGATGCATATGATTTTTTTTATCATTACAGAGTATAAACAATTACTGTTATAACTAATAAAGTGTTTAAATGTTATTATAATTATTTTCTTGTTGTTAATACTGCTTTGTCTGAAATGTCAAATAATGGTGAGTAATTTGTTTGGATACCAGCTTGGACATTTTTTCGCCAAGTACTGGCAAAAATGTACCACTAAACTGGAAATTCAAATTTATTGATGGAAATTCAAATTTCATTAACTTTTTTGTAATAGGAATTGGAAGGAAAATCTTACAATTATCTATCAAAACAATTAACAGTTTTAAATAGAAAGAGACTAAAATAAAAAAATAAATAAATATGTATGCATTTAAAATGAAGGAGAATCACGCCATCGATGAAGGGATTACGTGCATAAATGTATAATAAATATATTTCTGTGTAATAATATAAATGTAATTCTTTATTAGAGAAATACTACATTTTCATCAATGGAGCGATGATTAGAAAGAAACACGCGCGCGAGAAAAAAATTATTACTATTTCTTCATTAGAGACATACTACAATCTCCATGCACGGAAATATATGTGCAGTATGCAAAAATCCGCGAAAATCGCTACGTCATGCGGGGAACGATATGCGCAGTTGCCGATCCCCCGCGGGATCAAATTGAGAAAGTGTGATCGCTAGACGCTTGTACATGGTAAGTATTAGACATCTATGCCAAAAGGTGACGCATTATGAATATTCCAAATGTGCTTAAATTTTATTAATTTATAGAGATTGTGAATAAAAAGAGTTCTATAAAAATACTAACTTAAAGTATAAAAAAAACAGCTATTTTTCAACAGAAACTCTTAGCGATATTTTAAAAATTAAATCGTGTAGTGTTTTATCATACAAAAATCATCGGAATAATGAATTTAATACAACTACGGTACTACTCGGTTATCCTGTCAACCAATTTTGCCAAATTAAATAAGTCGCCCAACAAATTATGCATATTGGCATTTTTTTAATAACAAAAGAACAAATAAATCAGTAAAATATTAATAAAAATACTAATAAAAAGTGGAAATAAAATCATTTGATTTACGTTTACGTATTTAATGTCATTGGATGTGACATTCACGATCCTCCATTATTGGCATTTAATCTTATAGTTTGGCGATATTATTTGGTCGACGGGAACACCAAGTAGTACCATTGATTCAAAATTGATTTTATCCAATGGTTAATTATTTGTAAAATTATAAATTAAGGCACGATTTAAAAAAAATCTTCAAATCGGGGAAAAAATATATTTGTAAACATTATTATTTATATTTGTTTACATTGGATTTGAATATTTAGGTTGATAGAATTGGCGAATTTATTGCAGTGCCGAAAAGTCTTACACCAAGTAGTTGATAATTCTCCGGTTTAGCCTTAAATAATTGCTATGTTTCAAGTCCTAGTTCTGCAGATTTACCAGTTTCATTACATACAAAGGATGAAATACTATTATTTTCAAGTACTATTATTTTTGAAAACTTTTATTCACCTAAATTTATTTTGATTTTCTTCGAACATATCAGGAGAAGAAATTTTTAAAAATGTGGTGTAAGTACAAAATCCCGGCGCAAATATGTACCCACTGGGTTTGGTGCGATTTTTTTCTGATGCCAGTGTGTCAAAAAATTCGCTTTCGAATACCAGTTACATATATATTTTAAAGTTATTTTTTATTATTTTGTAGAGACAATAGGTAGAAAAAAGTTTAATTTACTTATTTTCTATATTTCTTCAGTTAGAAGCTTCTTGATCAATGTTTGAAAATATCCTTTTATTATAAAAATCATGCTTCATATTGCTTTCTGTTGACGATTCTTGTCTTTGTACCAAATGTTTGCAAAATCTCGTTTCATTTCTAATAGGAAGTCGTAAATATGCCATTTTTAATTCTTATAAAGAAAAAAAAATATTTTTCACTTATCACGTAAAAATGATTAATTGCTACAGGAAATATGTCCATTGACCTCTGTATACAGTGGAGCATCGTTTATACGACGCCGAAGGGACTAACGAAAAACGTCGTATAAACGATAAAGACGTATAAACGATTTTCACTTCCAAAACTACAATTAATTTTGTTTTCACTTAATTTTAATGTTTAACGTGATGATTTGTAAGAATTTGTAAATTAAGCAAACCAAAATGTAGAAATAACAAAAAAAGGGGGGGGGATTAGTATGCTATTTAAATATACGTACCTTTAATTATGTTTCCTCAAAATTAAAGGTTCCTCATTTGCAGTACATCATTTCCTTTCCATTTAAACTCAAAGATCAAAAACCCCGCGTGGCCAACAAAAAGTCGCCAATACTGATAACAGTTAGAAGGATAGTCTATTTGCAACTTAAAATAGGTCGGGAAAGCTAACTATCCCCGAAAAAAGAATGACCCCTCCCAGTGTAATCTGTTACATGTAAGCTGATTTTTCAGACTAATTGAACACCAGCCTACATTTTTATAATGTGGAGTGCATTTAAACACGCTCTTTGGTGTCACTCATAGCTGCCAACTTCCGCTTGTTCGTAAAATATACAAGAAAAATAAACAAAAATAAACCTATACAAAATCGAAAAATCGACGTATAAACGATTTTGAGCGTCGTATAAAAGATATATTTTTACATTAAAATGAATAGGAATGAATCGGGACCACATTAAAACGTCGTATAAATGTAAACGTCGTATAAGTGATCGTCGTATAAACGATGCTTTACTGTATTTATTTTTTTGATTGGAGGAAATTGTTTTTTAAACAATTAGATTCTTTGAAGAAAATTTGTGGCAGCGCGTACAAAATGTGGGAAAATGTCTAGTAAATAACTCGTTCAATGTTAAATTCCGTATTAAAATAACATTACGGAGTCACACTGGAAATAAATAAAGCATAGCACTGCCGTGCTATGCTTTAATTATGAGAGATTGAGATGCATGAATAATGAGGATCAGTGAACCGAATAATAATTTTTAAGCAGAATACCGATTGTTCGGCCTGCTGTTAGTAACTATTCGGACGAGTACTGAATATTCGGCTGTACAAATACTTTTTACTTTCAAAGTTTAAAGGTATTAAACAATTACTACTCCGTTATCCCGTCAACCAATTTCGCCAAATTATACAAATCGCCAACTTAATAGCCAAATTATACATAGTAACATAATTTTTATTTTAAATAACGAAAAAACAAATAATTATTGGAATATTGATAAAAATACAAATAAAATGTCGAAATAAAAATCATTATTTTAAACATGTGAATCGTATTTAATGTTATTGAATGTGACATTCACGATCATTCATTACTGGCATTTAATCTTCTTGTTTGACGATAATTTTTTGATCAACGGGATAACCTAGTAGTCCCTTAAAATGTTACTTTTTAAAACAATTTTACATGATATTTAATTAAAAAAACTTACATTTTGTTAAACGATTTTTTATAAGTAGATTTAGTATTGAAAAAACTATCTTGAGTTATTTAAGTACAGTTATGTGACTATTTTAATCAATGAAGTTTTAAATTTAATGGTCTCTTTCATGAATTAAAACAACATTTTAAAATCAAAGATAAATAATGAAAAAAATGAGAAGAAAGCTTTATAGTCTCATAACTGCCCTTTTTAAATATCTCAAGGCATCACTTAAGAAAATTTTCTATTAACCTTCTGGCGGGTGCACCATTGTAAAAAGTACAACATTCACTTTCTTTTTTCTTTAAAACAAAATTCACACCTAGTTTAATATGTTATAACAAAATAAATCTAAGTGTATTGCAGAATACTTTCATAAATTGTGAGCAGAGAAAACTTATATGATATTTGTATGTTAAATTATTTGTAAAATTAAAACAAAACAGCAATAATTTAATGTTTTTCTCCTGTTGTACATTTTATAATGTGTGAGCCTTCTCATGTGATGGAAATTTGTGCGCCTGGCTAAAGGCTGTTTCCATATCGAAAACAGCTAATTTTCTGAGACTTTTGCAAACTCGTTTTCATTTGTAAATTAAAAAAAAAAAAAAAAAAAAAAAAAAAAAAAAAAATCATAAAAATATAAAATTTTACACATTTTAACATTTAATTACATACTAAGAAATTGAAAAATTCTTTTTGCATTCAATAGCAAGGAATTCATATATTATTATTAGGTGCGATTGCAGTTTGCTCTCCTTCTTGGCGCGATTTTCAAAAATCGCCAAATGGCGCATTTTTGCGTACTAACTCCCGGAGCTACATTTCCGAGAGAGAGTACACAAAATTATTATGTGTTTTCTCTTCTCATGTATTTTTAAACCAGTACCTATCTAGACAAACGCTTTAAATGTGAGAATAAATATTTGATCAGTTATTTTTCTCTTATTTTAACCTGTATTTTTGAGTAAAAATAAAAAATACATAACATTTCACATTTTTTCGAAATACGGTTTTAAAGATATATTTAATATATTTTAAAATACATTTTATCAAATATACCAAAAAACAAATTTTTTACTTACCCAAATTATTAAAAAAAGAATGTTTGTTAACAGTAAGAGGAGCAAAACAATGTTGTAGTCTTTTTATTCAGAGGGCCTTTTTTTTAATCAGGGGGGCTACCACCCCCCTGAACCCCCCTTTTTTAATTCATAATATCTTCTACTCTAGGATGTCATTCAAAACCATCACTCAGTCTATCATTTTTAGTCATTCATATCTTCCAACAATCAGCCTCTCATTCATACATAATTCAATCAAAGATCAAAAATACAGGTTAAAAAAAAGAGAAAAATAAACGATCGAATATTTATTCTCACCTGTCAAGCATTTATCCAGATCGGTACTTGTTCCAAAATATACGAGATGAGAAAACAAATAATAGAAGACGCAACGCAATAGACAACATTTCAACGTGCAATCCATTGCAACATTAACGTTTTTCCAAAAATTTAAACGCTCCTTCTCTTCTCTCACAAGGAAGGTCTCCATACGGGCATACTCAGAAAAATCTGAAAAAATTACAGAATGTTCTTCTCATATAGTTATATATGTTTATAAAAAAATTTCGGCGGAACCTCTTTATAACGTCCGTAAGAAAATAATAATAATTCCATTTATTTGGCGATTTATCCCCGGTTATCGAAAAAACTAAATTTTGAAAAATACGCTTTTACGCTTCGAATTCTTTTTAAAGAAAAAACTTTCTATGTTCAATTTATTTAAATAAGTTTAGTTTAAGTAATTTTAGTTTTGCATTTTTACTTTACTTTAAGTGTAATTTTGTCATATACGTTTATATGTACTTATAACAAAATGAAATTAATATATTTTATCATTTAAAACACGGTTTAAATTGATTAAAGTTGTTCCACATTGAAAAATCTGTTAAAAATCTGCTGCATTTTGTTGTAACGCACTCCCTTGCTTGTATAGAAAACGGTTACTTGGCCGTGAAATGGAGATTTCTCATTGGTTGGAATAGAGATATTATATACAAGCGGTGGAGTGCGTTGCAACAAAATGCAGCAGATTTTAACAGTATATGACAGGGTCAATTCACCGTGCTATGGAGCATTCTCATTGGTCAGAAGAGAGATATTCTATAAAAGTAGTGGAGTGACGTTGCAGTAAATGCTGCAGGTTTTTAACAGTGAAGTCAATTAAAATCAATTTTCAGATTCGTTAAAATCGTCTGCTTTTAGCGAGGAAATGCACTGCTCGCCAAATCCCGCGTCGCTTTCAGCTTCTCACGCAATTATTCCAAACTATTTTATTTTTTTACATATCTAATAATGTAATTCCGCCGCTAATTTTCACTGATCCTTTATTACCTACATGAGTAGTTTAATTCGTATTTTTTTTTCAAAAAATTCTGAGTATGCCCCCAATGGAGACCTTCCTTGTCAGTTCTCTTCTTTCGTCCAATAAGAAAACATGTAACAAAAAGGAGCGTCCAATCGAAAAACGGCTTAGAAAACGGTAGGATACGGTTTAAAAAGCAAACACTTTAGAAACGGAGCACTATTTAGGGTTGCCACATTGAAGAGCCAAAGGAGAAAATGAAAATACAAGGGTTGCCATATTGGAGCATTTATCGCGCCAATAAAAAAGTCGCCTTGGCGAAGGAGAGTAAACTGCATTTCACCCCCAATTTATCGTTAGGCTTAAGCACGCATACGAAGCTGAAGCACAAACGTGACTGACCAAAAAAAATAATAATAAATTTAACTAATATAAAATTCATGAAATCCATAAAATAATATCTCTAAATGATTATAAGATTCTACAGATTATAAATAAAAGCAATAAATACCGATTAGAGACCTGTAACATTGTTAAAATAATTATTTTTTATAGCAGTCAAGCCTATTCTTAATGCTTTTCTATAGGTAAGCTAAGCAAAAACATGACTCTTACGATGACGTCACGAGAAAATTTTATTGCCCTACTCCGGCTTGTATAATCTAGGGGACGCTAGCTTCGGTGGGATCCAGAGCTTGTGGAATCGGCAAAAATGCGTGCCATGTCGACTCATGGAAGAAAGTCCTTTCTTTTGTCTGTGGTTATCGTTAAAATTCTTCAATCAACCGCTCAACTAACCTGTTCTTCAACAAACACTGGTTTATTAGTTTTATTTTCTTTTTTAGTGGCCTCGATAGCATAGTGGTTATTTTCTTTTTTACTGAAAATAGAAGAAATTCTTCAGTCGATAAAAAGGATTTTTAAATATGGTTGAAGTTGGTATTAATTTAGATGCACTACAATCGGGATTAAAAGCAATAAAATCGCTGCGAAGCACAGTTTTAGAAGTTTTTAAAATTTTAGGTGATGGTGCAACAACTGCCGGAGAAGAGGAACGAGAAACTTTTATTAACGATGTACAGTCATTATTGGTCCATGTGAAAGCGCGTATGAGGTAATCTTAGAATAACTCGCTTCCATTTCTTTCATTATTTAAATAAATACATTTTATTAAGAAAAACACTGTACATTTTGTATTGGGCGGCTTTTTGTATCTCAAAATTCTAATTAACTAATTTTTTCAATTCTGTATACTTTTTAACGTTTAAGAAAAATGTAAAGCTATTAATAGTAAAACTCTCTTAATTAAGTGTAGTAATTCATCTTATAATTGATTGCTTCCAGTATTACATTTTTGTATAAAAATCATCTGTCATCTAGCTTGTAACAGCTGACTGACATTCTAATAATGGTTTTCTGCTCATTCATCCAAATCTGGCTCCAGGCTTACAAGAGCAGTTGTACACTTTAATCTTTTTTAAATTTTGATGATTCTACCTAGGTAGATATATAAAACTTTCGGTACTTACGTATAAATGCCACTACAGTAGAAGTTGTGCTAATGGACCAATAAAGAGCAATCTTACTGTACGCATGCGCACACAGTTATCTTTTGGGTCCCTAGTTACCTTGTTGTTTGCTGTTTTTTTACGCCATTTTTTTTCTCATTTTTAATGCTATTTTTTATGCATGTGCTAACAACAAGATTGCTCTTTATTGGAGCATTAGCGCAACCAAAAATTCCAAGAGCAAAAAAAAAAAAAAAAGAAATTTACATGATTGGATTTTCCGGTATTTTGTGATTTTAAAGTCCCAGTGAGGAAGAGCCCATGTCCTGTGCCATTTGGCAAAAAAAGTTATGCCGTTTTGACGTCATGAAACAGGGATAGATCCAGCCAAAAATTTTGGCCATTTTGCGTCCCCTTCACAAAATCCCAGTTCCTTCATAAAATTCCAATCTCTAAAAACGGCCCCTTCACAAAATTCCCATCCCAAAAAAGCAGTCCCTTCACAAAATTCCAATCCTTAAAAAAAGCTTTTTCACATTAACTTTTTCCAGAATCGCTAATTTCATCAAAAAATGAAATAATTGTACTCTAAAGTTTACAAAAAACATGTGGTTTTCATTAAAACTTCATGAAAAACATGCTGATTTTGTCAAAACTTCACAAAAAAAAGTGGATTTCGTATAAAGATCGTGGAATACATGCAGATTCTGCCCAAATATTGCAAAAAACATGTGCATTTCATCTGAAAATCTAAAAAAACACATGTATTTTGTCAAAATTGTAAAAAACGTGATGTTTGTTTAAAGATCAATTTTTTAAAAAATTGTTAATTTTGTCAAAAACAAACAAAACGTTGTTAAGAGATTGCAATATTTATCAAATATTGCAAAAAGAAATCCTAAATTCCTTCAAAGTAACACAAAAAACAGCTAAGTCTGTTGAAAGATCTCCAAAAACACGCAAATTCATCGAAAGATTGAAGGGGGAGAAAAAGGATTGCACAAAAAACACACAATGTTCGTTTAAAGCTCGAGAAAGAAAACATGAATTTTGTCAAAAGATTTGCTAATTGCATCAAAAATGAACAAAACATCACGAAAAATGCAAATTTGGTTGAATGATCGGGAAAAATATGGAAATTTCATTAAAAGATTACAAAAAATATGCAAGTTTTATTGAAAGATTGCAAAAATTTTGTCGAATGATTGCAAAAAATTGTGCAAATTTCATTGAAATATCACGAAAAATGTGCAAATTTCATTGAAAGATTGCCGTTTTACACAATTATTGCATCAAAAATGAACAAAACATCACGAAAAATGCAAATTTGGTTGAATGATCGGGAAAAATATGGAAATTTCATTAAAAGATTACAAAAAATATGCAAGTTTTATTGAAAGATTGCAAAAATTTTGTCGAATGATTGCAAAAAATTGTGCAAATTTCATTGAAATATCACGAAAAATGTGCAAATTTCATTGAAAGATTGCCGTTTTACACAATTATTTTCCAATTAAACCAGGACATGAAATTTCAGCTTAAAAGGTACTCGCCAGACTATAATTTTTACTCGCCACTATTTTACATTCATTCAGACAACAACGTCAGCCCCCATACCTGCACACAAAATGTTAGAATCTGGAGCAAATTGGGGAATCTTGTTGAACATTTTTCAGCATAAACTTTCTCCAGCATCTTTTTTAGTGTCAGTGATGGGAACATAAATTTAAATTCTGAACGTTGATTTTTCGCTTAATGTATTATTTTTAGTAAAAAAGAGACTCTATTATTCCTTTATCTTTTTCATGGCATTGATATAAAAATTAATCAAAAACCACTTTAATTGCCGCCAACTACCACAGAACAAGAAAAATGCTAAATCAAAAGAAACAAAAGATTTGAGAGAGAATGTATAGTTTTTACCGTATTTCAAGCAGTTGTGCTTAAATGACGAAACCTGAATCTCTTCGAGCAAGAGTGAAGAGCAATTGAATATTGGTGCGTGTGCAGTACGAAAGTGGGGGGAATGAATGCAGATAGGGGAATTTCAATCCTCCTTAGGAAAGACGAAGAAATAGGCGACTGAAAATTTTTTCTTCTTTTGGAAAATAAGTACCATCGCTTCATTTTGAAATACTTCCGTGTATTGCTGTGCATAGTTTGATTTGAAGCATAACATTTTAAAAGACGAAGCTTACTCGCCAACCTTAAATATTTACTCGCCATTGGCGAGCTGGCGAGTGGAAATTTCGCTCCCTGAATTAAACTATCTGTAATTGGTCGATGGGATATGATCAAGTAAGTAGCGAAATTCCTTAATTGTGTTCATTACTGGCTCATCTACTCTATTGCAGAATTACATTTTGCACAGATCACTTGTATGCCGTGACTACCAAAACTAAATCTTCTATAAGTAAAAGTGTTTTGATGTTAATAATAGTATTTTTAATCTACTGTATGTACTGCGTCAAATAATTTCTTATTGTAACTAAACTATTTTAATTTTCTGAAAGAGGCGTTCGATTCCATAAAAACTACAATAGGAATTATTTTATAGTGTTATATCAAATTTATGGAGCATTCTTGTTATTGAATTAATAATAAAATGACTCCACAATCACTTTCAATGCACTTCTGAACAGAAAGTTTTACATGATACATATATATTTTTTTTTCACAAAATTAATTTTTTTTTTCTTCACAAAAAAGGGCCTTAAAAAGCAAAACCTAGATCAACCCCTGGAAAGTTTTTTCAAGGTGGTGGGAAAACATCATTTTAAAACCTTTGTTATTTATAAATCAATGTTTTTGCATCATAATTTAAATATAGAAAATGGTGTAAAGACACAGATTTATAAATAACGATTTAAGAGTGTATTCAATCCAAACTGTTTATTTCCTGATTTATTTTTAAGTTATTTTTTTCACTCAGATGCACCAAACAGGGAAATACTCTTATTTAGAAACTACATAATGTGCTGTTTATAGGTGAAAACTGGGAAATTCGATTAGTAGCCAGTGGCCGGTAGACCCAGTTTCATTAGTGGCCACTTTTTAAAAGTTAGTAGCCACTTTTTAAAAATAGGTCAAAATGGCCTTTTTTAAAATTTATTTAATGGCTAGTGAGTTACAAAGTTACACATATTTGGTTAAAAATAAAACTGTCATTCCACTGAATGGAAAAGTATGAATTTGTGATTAATACTGCAGATAAAATTATAAGTGATAAACTATATTTAAATATACATTAAAGCATTGTATAAAACAAACAAGGAAATTGTATTTTTAAATTCAAAAATAATTTCACATCTTTCTTGAATATTTTATTCTTACTTAAAATTGGTGGTAATTATTAAGTTTGGCGAATGTACAGATACTATAAATATTCTTTGCTTTGGCTGAGATTTCAACACTCTGGATGTCTTAAGGCAAAATCAGAGAATGCCAATGTGTTGGTAAGGTGGAGGAAGTTTACTTGGTAGTAGTAAAGTCAGATGCTAAATTTGCAGTATTACTCGCCAAAGTGGCGAGTGCTAATTTTGTCCTATATTTTTAAAGTAATTGGCTATAATGTTTCAATCTTTCTTGGCACCTACATAAACTCTAATCATAAATTTAAAAAAAAATGCACCAGCCAACTATTACTGGTACAATTAGTGAGCATATGGCAACAGTGAAAGATTTAAGATACAGCAATGTCCTTAAAATCTCCTTGCATTCAGAGGTAAAATTGGTAAAATTTATTTGAATTGCATGCGGAATTAAAATTAATGACTATATTTTGTAGGAAAAAAAACTATTTCTTAAAAACATAATCCAAAAAAAGAATTCATGGTAAAAAGCCAAAATATAGAAAATACAACAAAGTTGCTAAAAATATGCTTGCATCAGACAGAAAGAAAGAATTAACCAATTCACTAATTAGATGCAAACAAAGTAGAGATGCATATATTCATGAAAAAAGCTGCATTTAACAAAGCAAATAAATAAGATTTTTTAATCGCCAAGTGGCGACTAGGGTGGCGATTGATGGCCGATTTTGAATTTAAAGAATTCACCAATTCACTAATTAGATGCAAACAAAGTAGAGATAATATATCCATGAAAAAATCTGATTTCACAAAGCAAATAAATAAGTTTTTCAATCGCCGAGTGGCGACTAGGGTGCCGATCGATGGCCGATTTTGAATTTAAAGAATTAACCAATTCACTAATTAGATGCAAACAAAGTAGACATGCATATATCCATGAAAAAATCTGCATTTCACAAAGTAAATTAATAAAATTTTTCAATCGCCGAGTGGCGACTAAGGTGGCGATCGAAGGCCAATTTTGAATTTAAAGAATTAACCAATTCACTAATTAGATGCAAGCAAAGTAGAGATGAATATATCCATGAAAAAATCTGTATTTCACAAAGCAAATTAGCAATATTTTTCAATCGCCGAGTGGCGACTAGGGTGGCGATCGATGGCCGATTTTTAATCGCCACTTTTACAACTTTAATCGCCACGTGGCGAGTGGCGACTGTTAATTTACACCTATAGTGCTGTTTCCTCAATTTTTTGATAAATGCAGAAAATATTGCAAAAAAAAAAAAAAATTGCCAAAGTTGGCGTTTTTAATTGAATTTTTTGAAGTGGGCGATCTGGGAACGAAAAAAATGGTCATACTGAGAAAATAATTGTTTATAAATCAAATTCTAATGAATTGACCAAAAAAAGTAATCCCACGGCATCTGATAGGTCTCTTCAAAAATCATCTCAGCCAGTTTCATGTTTTTATTTTTAAAAATGAGTCTGAAAATGTATCAGAAAATTTCAAGCTGTTTAGGGGGAGGGGGGGACAGATGTCTTATACACACCACATAGTACAGTTTTTTTTCTGACACCAATTTGACCAAACTTGATTTTCAAATACCGGTTATAGATGTATATTCTAATTATTTTCTATTATATTAAAAATGAAATAATATTAAATAAAAAAAATAATTAACTATAAATCAAAATAATTTATAACATTTTAAAATAGAAAATAAAATTAACTAAACAATTTATTAGTAACTAAATAACAATAGCCGGGTTACCATGTGAGGCTTACAATCACCATATTATTGAAATCATGCCAATGTGGTGCGTATATGATGTGTGTGCCAAATATTTTTTCGAATACACCTTAAAAACTAAGTTTTTCTACTATCTTGAAAAACAATTTACGGTGCAAATTCAATGCCAGTAAAATCTTGCTCACTTGTTAATCTTGTTAATGATCTAATTATAATAATATACAAATAATAATTGTTAATGTTTATAAAACTATATATCTTTTTCCTTTTGATTTTTAACTATTTCAATGTTTGTGTTTTTAGGGATTTAGAAACAGCATGTACACTTTTGGGATCACCTAATGTGCCTTTGAATTTGGGAAATTCTGGCTTACTGAGTCAAGATCCAGCCTATGAAAAATCACCTCTGTATACTGAATTAAGTAAATCATATCGTTGGTTCGATAAAGTAAGTCAGCTAATTCATTGGAATTTAATGCAAAGTTTTATTTTTATTTGTGTTTCCTCTTTGTTCTATATGTATTCTAATTTTTTTTAAATCTGTATTTTGTGACTTAAATATGTTATATAAATCCATATTGGTGTCATATAAAATCCATCTGTGTGAAGCCTATATTCCAGACCCCAGGTTAATAAACATATAGCTTGGCTTTATTACTAAGGGCTTCCCACTACCCACTCTCGTTGCTATGAGGGGTCATACATCACAAGAATCCCTATTTCTGTATCAGCCGTAATGTTATAATAGAAGTTATCAGTTTATTAAAAATAGTACACATTTTCATCTTTTTAATGTTAACAGCCACTTTTGACAGCTTATCTTATTTGAGCAAAGTAACTAGGTAAAGCATGTAAATCATATGTTTTCTTAAGTCTGCATAGAGTTTGAAGGATTCAAAATTTGAGGATGTAAAAGTTAAACTTACGTGACAAATTTAAATTTATAGCTTCCCAAAAAATCATCCAATTGAAATGTTTTCCATTTTTAATAAGATGCAATATATGAGCCTGAAAATAATCTAGGCTTCCCTTTCATTCAAAAACACATTTATATTTATAACTAGTTGGATATGCCAACCGCAAAACTTTCTTCTGTCTCGTATGTACATCTTACAGGGATGAGATTCTTCCGCAGATCCGTGGTTTTCAGCTTTTTTTGTCATTTTTAAATTTCCGCTTTTTTTGGATTTTCCGATTTTTTTAAAATTTTCGTTCTTTTACCATTTTTTTTTAATAATTTTAATCCACATCAAAGTATGCCTCTATTTCAACACTTCAACTACGAGAGGTCCTTTATTGCATCCGGTGGTTATCTTATTTCATCGCAATCGCCGAATGCTCATTGAAAAACATAACGGCATTGTCTTAAAACAGAAGACTTCAAAGTGGGCAATTGTGTTCTGTGTATACCTCGGATTTCCAGATTTTTCGATCGATTTTTCCGAGTTTATGAGATTATTATATTTAGTGTAAAATTCGAATTTTAAAATATCACGAATTTCGACACATGGTCGCCGAAAAAAATCAATTTGTCGATTGTTCGCAGAAAGAAATTAACAATTTCGTCGAACGATTGCGAAAATAAAAGCGGAAATTTCACAAAGGATCGTGGAAAAAAAATTCTTTAAATGTTAAATGTGATTTTTGTCCAAAAATTGCCGGAAAGCAATATTTTGACACAAGATCACGGGTAAAACGGAAATATCGTCAAAGAGTCATGGAAAAATGTAAATTTGTTAATGGGTCACACAAAAAAAAATCCCACGAATTTAATTAAAGAATTGCGCAAAAAACTAATTTCTTTATAGAATCACGGGATAAAAATGCAAATTTCGTAATAAAAAGATTTAAATTTCTGCATAAAATTGCAAAAAATGATGAATTCCGTCGAAAAACGATCAAATTAGTAAAAAAAATGGCAGAAAAACGATCGATTTCGTCACAAAAATCTCTGAAAAATGATCAATTTCGTCTAAAAATATCGCGAAAAAATGATCAATTTTATCTAAAAAAAATCGCGAAAAAACGATCAATTTTGTCGAAAAATTGCGAAAAACGATCTATTTCATCAAAAAATCGCGAAAAAGGCTATCTATTTCGTTAACAAATCGTGATAAAACGACCAATTTCATCAAATAAACGCGAATAAACTGCAAAATTCGTCATAGAAGCGCAGAAAAACAGCAAATTTAATAAAAAAAACTTCAAATTTCATTTTAAAAATCGCATAAAAACAGTAACTTTCGTCAAATAAGTGCGAAAAAACACCCAATTTCGTAAAAAGAATGCGAAAAAACGACAGATTTCGTCAAAAGAGCGCTGAAAAGCCGCAAATTCCGTCAAAAGATTGCGGGAAAAAAAAGGGTTATTGCTGGATTGGAATTTTCTGTTACAAAAACTTTTTTGCAGCTTTAAAAACTAATTTTGTTGTCACATTTTTTTTTTCTTTTCTCTCTGCTCCAAATTTTTTGATTGAATGGGACCTTTGAAATTGGTATATTTTGCATTTGATAATTTTCAGGGTTTTCTACTTTGCATCACTTAATTTTCAGGATTTTTCATTGAGTCACAATAACCCCTGATATTAGTAAAATAAATTTTCATTATTGTAATCAAATACTTTCTGCCTATTTCATGTTAATAATTCCTTTTTTATTTATGCATTTTTATTGTATTTGTTGCAATTGAAATTTCTGTCATTGCTCAAACATCGTTCGCGCAGTTTTCAGCTTTTTTGCTTTTTGGTCAATCTCATCCCTGATCTTAATATTTCAAAAAGTAGCTACCGGGTGTCCTGAAAAGGACTGAACGATTTTAAAAATCAATAACTTGCAAACTTTTACAGATATTTAAAAAATCCTTGCACTAGAGTCATTTAAAAGGTCAAAAGTTTTTTTCCTGCGATTCTGGATTTTAGTTCGAATTACAAACAATAGATGGCGCTGAGAGAGCTAGGTGCTGTATTGAGACGGATATTGACGTCACTTGGCACTGAAGCAAAATAAAGAGGTTAAGGATATGGAGTGGATCTTATTCAAAAATGAACTTTTGCTTTTACCGTCCGATTTTGAATGCAATCCATATAATTTTGTTTTTGCTGGCGTCAGCGAAATAGTAGAGAAAAATATTATTTTCATGGGTACGACTCCTTTGAAATCGAAATGCGTGAAACAACAACGTTCGAATTACCGACTTTTATTATTATTATTATTATTATTATTATTATTATTATTATTATTATTATTTTACATTCCAAGAATGTAAGTACTTTTGAGAACAGGATATCTTATTTATCTATTTATTTATCTGGGTATCTTTCAAACCTTTTTTTATGTCACCTAATCATGTCCTGTATTGTATTTTAAGTATGTGGGATTAACAGTTCATTTACAGGTACACCCAAAAGATTGCATCACATCATAGTCTATGGGGGAAAATCACTTGCAGTGTATATTAATTAAATACACTATTTCAAATGTATTGAAACTGATATAAATCATTGAATTTCAGTATAAGATGACTGTGATAGAATAGAGTATTTGGTATTTATAGCATTTAACGTTCATTTACAGAGGCACACAAAAAGAAATCGGTTACTGTACTGTCTTTAAGTAATAACTGCTGGAAATGCGTTTTCAATTTCAGCATGCGCTGTTAAATTTAGCTGATTTTTAGATACATTAGTAATTATATAAATGCATATCACTTATACTAGTCTCTGATGCGTCCGTCCGTCTGTCTGTCCGCATATAACAGTGCAAAAATTTACTCTGTCGAATCGTTTGAAATTTTAAATGTATATTTATTGAAAAAATTTATCCAGTTATTTCAAATTTTATGAATATCGGATGTGTAATTCCAATACAGGGACAGTCAAAAGTATTCCGTTACAATATCGCCGACAGGGAAAACGTTTCAAGTTCTTTTTGATGATATTACACCCGTCCAAACATAATGAAATTAACATGCATTTATGAATTAAATTGAAATACAAATGATGTAGAATATGCTGCACAAAGAATAGTTATTATTCATTTACAGGGCCACACAAAATAATTATGTAACATAACGGTATAGAAGGAAACATACTTTGCGGCATATTTTAATTTTGTTACACATATAATAAAATTGTTATAAGTTACTTAGGTTTACTAAGAATTTCTTTCGATGTAATAGAAGATATGAAATATTTACAGGGACACACAAAAGATATCGGAAACTACGCTTCATCAAAAATGCTTTACGCTAACGATAATTGCTTGAAGTTTTAAGTTTTGATATGATTTTTTTAAAGTTTCACTACCTTTTTGCATGTTACGTTGTGTATATAATTGGTGCAAATCATATACAGGGCTACACAAAAGAATTTGCATTCCTTACTAAGTGTGTAAGTAAATATATTAAAGGTGGTTTGTAAATGAGTTATGCATTTTTTACGTTGAACAGCTTTAAGTATATTACGATATGTTTAAAGAATAGAAATGAAATGATATACAGAGGCACTCAAAAATTGGATTAATAGCCGGCTCTGGATGGTAATCTCTGGAAGTGTGATTTCATTAGCTTAAAGCATGTTTCGGTTTTAAATAGATTTTAGCTAGATAAATGGCGTGTATTTAAAGATAGTAGGAAAAGTACAGGGCTATACAAAAGAGTTCAAATATGCTTCCGTCTATTTAAATAAATTGCTAAATGTCAAATTTCAACTTAACATGTGTTTTTTACGCTTTCCAACATAGTTAAAATGATGTTTATGATTTCTATTTAGTTAGCCGTCTGCCTGTCTGTCTTTCCAAACTCTAACTTGCGTTGAAATAATTGAATTGGTCTGTAAGTGATATATGTTAATAAAATTAATTATGCCGTGTTGGGTATTGTAAACAAACTATGCATAATTCATGATTCATTTACACAGACACTCAGAACTATGCCATTACATTATGTTCTGTGAGGATAATTATATATGTAGCTTCTATATTCGTCATCTGGAATGCTCTTTTATCTGTCCGCACATAATAGCGCAAAAGCTACCCAACAGAATGCTTTGAATTATAATATACATACTCGTTGCAGAATTTTCGTTACTCATTTAAAGTTTTATGAAAAGCGAATCAAAGCTTAAAAGGATATTAATAAATGCTTTCTTCATTCTATTAAAACCTATTCTGCGTGACTAATTCAATGATATCCAATGATAGGTGATGATTCTAGGTTGTCATTATGATTATGGCTTATTTAAGATGGAGGTAATATTATTTCCCAATTACCATGAATTTAATATACATAATCGTAATAAATTTTGTATTTGGGTATTTTTTCAAAAGAGTGCAACAGCTATTGCACCAAGTTTTCAATGTTTATACTATAAATATTCTTTTTTCTAAAGAATAAACCATTTCCGCAATTTTTTACAACATACATGAAACTCTACTAAAGAACTGCTTTAAAACAAACTAGCATTTCTTAGAATATAACAAATTTTTTAAAATAGCAAAATTGATTAATTTTTAACATTAACAACAACAAAAAAACTACTAAATCGTTTCATTTTATTTTAAAATATGATGCACAAAGTATTCTTTAAATTAGATGATAGGAAGTAATTTATCCGAGAAAATATGGCTTTCTTAAATGTAAAATCGTCTGCAAAACTCGTATGCTGCTCGTTAAATTCATTTCCAGTTTCCAATCGCTGCTATTATATAAAAGGATTTATTATTTCTATGACAACAACACATTTCATTGAAATTATACCGATTGAGTCCAAAATCGGGCTTCATGTCGAGTGCACAGGTCAAATGTATGTTGTTCAATAAAAACAAATAAACAAAAGTTCAAAATCGGGCCCTAAGAGCAAGATTGCATTGTCAAACAAGACCCACTCCATAGCCTTAAACTCCTTATTTTGCTTCAGTATCAAGTGACGTCAATATCCATCTCAACACAGCACCTAGCGCTCTCAGCGCCATCTATTATTTGTAATTCGAACTAAAATCCAGAATCGCAGGAAAAAAACTTTTGACCTTTTAGATGACTCTCGTGCAAGAATTTTTTAAATATCTGTAAAAGTTTGCAAGTTATTGATTTTTAAAATCGTTCAGTCCTTTTCAGGACACCCGGTATATGTGTTAATACTTTAACATTATATATTTACTCACTATTATACCAATTTTGATTTTCATCTTAAATTTCTGCTTCAATCAATTAATTGGAGACTGATTTACTGTGGCTGATGTAATGTGGATCATGACATTTATTAAAATCAATAGTTTTTCCTTATTTTGCTATTATCAGCTGTTTGCAAATAGCCAGCTTAGCAGGATGCAAGTTCTTGTCTCTGATGCACGCATTATAAATGAGCTAATGTACTATAGAACGCCGAAAAATTGTGAAAAAGATACAAAAAGTGCTATCACAGATATTACCAAATTCAAAGAAGATTTACTGGCTATAGCCAAACACGTACACCAAAAATTTAGTTCAATTCTGTACATAACTGTACATTTTTTGATGGTACAATAATGAAAATAACACAGAAATTGCTTTTACAGCGCCCCCTTCTAGCAGATATTTTTCAAACTCAGGGAGGACCTGCTTGTTATAATACCCAAAAATAATCATATACAAAAAATTTAGTTCAATTCTATCCATAACGTTGTACAATTTTTGATGGTGCAATAATGAAAAACATACACAGACATAGCGATTATAGCTGCCTCTTCTGATGGATTTTTTTCAAATTCAGGGAAGGCCTATTAACCATAGCCAAACACTTATTCAAAAAATTTGGTTCAATTCTATGCATAAATCCATACACTTTTCAATGGTACAATATAGAAAATGGCACAAAAATCACTATTGCAACACCACCTTCCGTCAGATTTTTTATTTAACTCATGAAGGACCTACTAGTCATAGCCAAACACTTATACAAAAAATTAGTTCAGTTCTATGCATAACTTCATACACTTTTCAATGATACAATATTGAAAATGGCACAAAAATCACTATTACAGCACCCATTAATTGCAGAATATTTGTCTGATTTTCTACTCTGCACCAAACAGTATTTGGTCCTTGTTAGTTTGCAATAGCAGGGCTCTGCTGTACATAAAAATATTTGATTACCAGTAATATCAGCAGTATCTTAAAATTTTGTTTCACAAATTTGTTCTTGGTTTATGAAAAACCATGTGTTCAGTCATATTAAAATATTTGATTACCAGTAATATCAGCAATATCTTAAAATTTTGTTTCACAAATTTGTTCTTGGTTTATGAAAAACCATGTGTTCAGTCATATTATCAAGATTTTTTTAATTAAAATACACATGGAAAGAAATAAAACTAAAAAAAATCCGTAATTTTGCCCTTACATTTGAACTGGAAATTTCATTATTTACATAGGTGATGATGTGCAAATTTGAGGGTTGTGGACTTGAAAGAATTTACTGTATTTCGTGCATCCCTATCTTTGAGTATCAGTATTGAGTTGCTTCCACTCTTTGCATCAGAATCAGAGTTGTAAAAGAATGACAGGAAATAGGAATGAGTGACGGTAAAGATAATTGCTAATTAGCGTTTAGATAATGTCATTAGATCTGTTGTATAAAAAACTGCAAAAAATGAAATAAATATGCAGTAATACTTCAATTAAGTAACATTTTCCAAGTTTTAATATCTTTTTTGAATAATTTCTTGTTTCATATCATGTATATCGTTCGACTGCATCCTACAGTAAGAAATTATTCTGTGTATAAGGCACACCTAGGAATTTTGCCCTAATTTTTTGGAAAAAATGTGCGTCTTATACACGAGTAAATACAGTAAGTCACTGTAATTATTTAATTTAAATTAATTTCAAATGAATTTATACTACTTATAATCCAAAAATGTCTATTTTTATTAATAAATATGCATGTATATGTACTAAAAAAGGATGTTTTTTAAAAAAACCCGGTTTAAACCAAAAAGAACCTTTTTTTTTTTTTTTTTTTACCAAAAAAAAAAAAAAAAAAAAAAAAAAAAAAAAAAAAAAAAAAAAAAAAACCTGGTTTTTTTCCAACACTGGTTTCTTATTAAACTGTTGTAATAACTTCATTTTATGCTAAGAAAAATACATGATGATGAAATTTTTGAGTGTATAACTGGTGTAAAATTAAACATCATGTTAGCTTCATGTGTACAAATAAGATGAGGGAGAGTTGAAACACTTATTTTAGATACAATTTAGTAACTCTGTAAAATTGTGAAAAAATCTCGAAACTAAATTAGATTTTTCAATGGCATTTCATTTGAATTTTCAGAACAGAAATTCCTTTAGTGACCGTGGAATCTTTTCCAGGGGGGGCTCAAAATATTTTAGGGGGGGGGGCTGAGCCACCCATAGCGCCCCCTTAGCTACGGCCCTGTTGCCATTTGTACAATCTATTTAAAATTGTGCCAGACACTGGGTTTGAATATGCTGTATCAGTATTCTGTATGTTATTAGTGATCAAAGTCTTATAAAAAATTACTTGATTAAGAAACTACTAAGAATCCAATTGCTTCTTGTCATTCACAAAGGTTTTCACTGTTTGTACAGATAGCGTAACAATGCTGTATCTGTTGTATTCAAACTGAATAATCCTGTATTGAAAAAAAAAACTGTATTTTTACTATTGTTAATGTAACATTACTTCCAAATTTTCGCTCATTACTTTTTAAGCCAAAGATTTGATTATGAATGATATTAATATAAATTAATTTATTACGATTGGACTTGTTTCAAAATTATAAAATGTTTGCTTTATTTTATTTAAGGTTTATGAGCATAGCAATCATGCTTGTGCAATTTTGACTCAAAATTCACTAAAGAGATCTAATATTAGTCCTATTTTAACTGCAAAGCGTATTCGCAGACCACAACCAAGTGGGCATAATATTCCTCCCCAGTAAGTATAAAATTTTCTTTTTGATTTGTTAAGTTCTTTTATTTAATATTGTATTTATTCAACGTTTTAAATTTTGAAAATATTTTTTTATTCTCCTATTGGATCAATTTACTTCAAGCTTGTATATGTACTTTATCTTGATTAAAATGTATAAATACAAGTTTTGCTTATTTTTTTTTAGGTAGATTTCGTAAGAAATACTACCTATTGCAATCGCACCAGTTTATATATCTATCTATCTATCTATCTATCTATCTATATATCTCACTTTTTTATGGACACGATAACTTCTATAATTTTTCACCAATCTCCACCAAACTTGTACATAAAATCAAAGGGGATAAAATCTTGGCTAAGTTCGTTAATGGGCAAAATCGGACCAAGGGGGTCGGAATAAGGGGCGTTTTTGTGAAAACCGAAAAAACACCATAACTTCTTAATTAAAGTTGATATCGAATCGGTTTAAAGTTTATATTACTTCTTAAAAATGGGCCAAAAGTATATGCATGACAGATTTTTGATAAATTTAGAAGTGGGCTCAAGGGGCGAAAAAAACAGGGATTTTGAGAGAAAAAAAATCATAACTTCGTCAATTTTCAAGATATCAAGTCCAACTAAATTTTTTGTAAATGTTCTTAAAATTATCTAAAACTTTTGTATTTACAAGTTTTTGATAGGAACAACTTTTACCGACGAAAAAAATTAAAAACGAAAAGAAAAAAGCCGCTAAAAAAAAGAGAAAAATCCATAACTCCGTCAATTTTTAAGATATCAAATCTGATTAAATTTATTTTACATCTTCTCAAAAATATCTACAACTTTTATATTGACAAGTTTTTCATAGGATCAATTCATATAGCAAAAAAAAATTAAACAAAAATAGGAGTTGGAGAAAAACCTCAAATCCAAACTGCTTATATTCTGACTCATTTTTAAATTAATTTTTGATTCTAAACGCATCCAAATGGTAGATCCTCTTATTTAGAAACTGTATAAAGTGACGCATTGGTCAATTTTCTGATAAAGACAGAATATATTTCAAAAAAGGCTACCAAAAAGGGTATTTTGAACAGAATTTCCGAAAGTCATCCGGACTGAAAATTGAAGGAAGTATTCAAATAAGAAATTGCGTTTTTTTCTGACTCGTTTTTAAATCCATTTTTGTTCTCAAACGCTTCCAATTTACAGATCCTCTTATTTAGGAACTATATAATGTGATGCATTGGTCAGTTTTTTGATAAAGACGGAATATATTTCAAAAAAGGCTACCAAAAAGGGTATTTTGAATAGAATTTTTCGAAATCATTGTGACTGAAAATTTAAGGAAGTGTTCAAATAAGAAATTGCGTTTTTTTCTGACTCGTTTTTAAATCCATTTTTGCTCTCAAATGCATCCAATTTACAGATCCTCTTATTTAGGAACTATATAATGTGATGCATTGATCGGTTTTTTGATAAAGACAGAATATATTTTTAAAAAGGCTAGCAAAAAGGGTATTTTGAACAGAATTTCCCGAAGTCTTTGTGATTTGAAAATTTAAGGAAGTTTTCACATAGCAAATTGCGTTTTTTATGACTCGTTTTAAAATCCATTTTCGCTCTCAAACGCATCCAATTTACAGATCCTCTTATTTAGGAACTATATATTGTGACGCATTGGCCAGTTTTTTGATAAAGATAGAATATATTTTTTTAAATGTTGTCAAAGTGAGTATTTCGCACAAAATTTTCCGAGCAATCATGAATAAAGAATTAAGTATGTATTCAAACAACAAATAGGTTATTTTATGACTCATTTTTAAATTCAATTTTTTTCTCAAATGCATTCAACTGACAGTTTTTTGTTATTTAGGAGCTGTATAATGTACTGTTTTGGTCGATTTTTTTAATAAATTCAGAATCTATTTCAAAATATGTTGTCAAAATGGGCATTTGAGCTGAATTTTTCTTAAGATGATTCTGATAAAACCAGTTTTTGAAGAAAAATGAAATTAAAAATTTTTCATAAACGGCCAAATGAAGTTATTAAACTGGGTTTATCTCTAATCATATATTTTCTTGTTGAATTGAGCACTCTTCGAAATCTACCTCCGCCTATAGGCCCAGCTGACAGGGATTTTTTTAAACTTTTGTCTAGATTTTCTTTGTTTTGCACTTTAAATTTTCTCTGTATAATAAACATTATTTGCTCTGGACTTTTTCATCATCTAATTTAAAAATGCTTTAAAATAAATTACACAAGTTTGCTACAAAATGCAAGACAATTGTAGTTATATGAACATTTTAATGAAAACTTGATATATATCAAGTTTTCATTAAAATGTTCATTTATGTTTATTCAGTGTAGCCACATTTGATTAATTTTTCAAGAAAACAATATGTAATTAGAAGAGAGGTCTGTTTGATAGATAACATCATCTACATGTACAAATACGTGGTAATATCACTCTTAACAATATTGGGGGGGGGGGAAATATAATAATACGGGATATTAAATTTTCATAAAGCATATAAGTAATCTAATTTATCAATTAAATATACAACTAGGAAGTTCTGACTGCTACAAGCTATGCTTGCAAGTGCCCCTGTACAGGCACTGCAGGCTTTTAAAAGATGCTAATTTGCTTTATCTTAACCCACGAGAACTCGCACATGAGATTTTCTTTCTCCATCGTATCTTTTTTAAGACTATTATTCATTTTAATAAAATTTCAAAATGTGGTTTCGATTACTTTACCTCTTTTTTGAATAAAAGTACTAAGCCAAACAATAAATTTGATATTAAGTGACTGTAAATTTAAAGAAAAGAATTAGGCACCTTGAGAGAAATTCTCATAGCGAGTTCTCCCGGGTTAAAAAGATTACAGAAGACTGAATTATAACTAAGCAACCAGTAATGATCTTTTTTAATTGGGTTGCAATTTATTTCCCTTTGACTTGAGGATTTTAACTCCAAGGTGCTTAAAATCTTTGATTATTCCCACCAGTTATTTTTTAATGTACATTTGTAATATACATTTTCTAAATTCAGTTAGCCAAAAGTTTTTGTAATGAAGAACCAGTGATAAGATTAAAAATTCTATAAAACCCACTCATCTCCAAGGGGTTAAACCAAATCAGCTGCTATTGCGATAGCTGATTACTACTTTTGTGATTGTTTATTTAGTCATTGTATACTAGCTGATTTTCAAATATTTAATTTAATCATTTCATATCTTATTTAATCAATGTCCCTGCCAAACACAATTTTAAATCAACACTATGATAAAGTTGTTTTAAATAAGACTTTAAATAGCACTCAAATTTTTAAAGGCATCTTTTTTTACATGACATGATTTTCATCAAACTATTCTTTCTCTTTCTAATATTCATGTGAAACTACATTTTTATTAAAAAGAAATATTTGTTCTATTTTAAAATTGACAACAATAGGTAAAAAAAAAACTTTTGAAATATTTAAAAAAAAATTGTGTAAATTTAAATATTTTTTTTAATTGAAACTGTTTGGCAATATTATTATTTGGGTATTTTAAATGTTCTGTAACTTACTTTTATATACTGCTTTTAACTTGTCAACACTTAATTATTATTTTAATGTTTTCTTTCTCTTTTTTTTTTAATATTTATGTATAATTGCATTCTGTATGATGCAATTTTTCCAATTTATTACTTTTAATATGTAATCATTTAATTTTTACTTTAAAGTTTTCTTAATCAATTAGTAATTTTTTTAATTGAAAGTCAATGTTATTATATGCTCAGTTTTACAATTTGGTTTAATATAAAATATGACCATTCCAAAATATAAAATAAATATTTATTGAAATAATGAAATCTTGAATAAAAAATTGATGAAAAAAAAAGTCAAATTAGAAAAATGATTGCATACTGTAAGCTCATCAACTGTGCCCAAGTATGGGGAAATTCTAAAACATCTTACCAGTCAGCAAAATGTAATATACAAGTACAGTTAAAATTTGTTACGACAAAATTTATGCAAATACAAAAATAGTTGATTACTACAATACATTTGCATTATTTTTTTTTTTTTTCCATAAAATTAAAAAGATACACAAAAAAGGAAAGTTTAATATAGACTGGAATTTAGTACCATTTTTACATCATAGTAATTCAGAAAGTTACAAAATATTAATAAAAAAAAGGATAAAGTTTTTGGCATATCTCTGTAGTTTGCAGTTTCAAAGACTACACAAAAATTCACTTGTCACTGTCAGAAAAGTAACTCAATAATGTATCATTTATATATATATAAGCCATTCTCTGTTTGTATGTTCCTTATACAAATTTTTTAATTTTGATCAATAAGCATGAAATTTGTTGTACATATGTTTAGATTAGGGATGCACAACCTGTGGCTGAGTTAATTATGGAATATTGCATGAGAAAAAAAAAATAAATAACAAATGCTGAATTATTTACATTGTAAAAGCTATCATTTTCATGTTTTGTTATTGGATTGCACGCATATTTATAAAATATTCATGCTTAAAAAATACTTTAAAATGCAAATAAAATCAATGTACTGAGAAACACTTTTAAAACAAATATTATTGAAAATATTTTTGTTTTTCATTCAATGTTGAAAAAATTGAATATGCAATATTTAGAAGTTGAACAAATTGAGCAAAGTTTATGGGCGAGGTCATTGCCACATGATGCCAGTGTTACTCATGAACATGTCTTTTCCTTATAATACTACGTTAAGTGCAAACAGGTTCACTTTTTGTAATTTGGTTGCACACAATTTTAAAAAATTCATGTCTGAAAAATGCTTTAAAAATCAGAAAAATGAATTCAATTTTCAAACAAATTTCATTTGAGAGTGTTTTTTTCTATTTGTTGATGTGAAAAATGAAATTGGTCAATTTTTAGAAGTTAAGAAAATGTTCAGTAAAAGCACAATTTATGGATTTGTTGTCTCCATCAGTATGATTTCAACGTAACTAACTGACATGTTTTTGCTTTAAATTTTAAATAAGTGGCATGCAAATAAAAATTTCACTAAATTGTTTCCAAAACTGCTATACCATTTGGTTATTTTTCTTTTTCCAAATTGCCTTTAAAATTTTATATTTTATTATATGTGTTAAAGAAAATGGGTGTTCGGATGTTTAAAGTTGAGGGGTTTTATTATGGTTACAACATAGTAACGTCATATTTTCTTTTTATATTTTTAATCTTTTATTGATGAAAGTGCACTAAACTCTATTATTATGATTATGTGCCATATTATTTTATTTTACTTTATTTTATCTGGAAGTCCCCCCCCCCCCCCCCATGTTTAACACGGACAAAGCTGGGTAATTCTGCTAGTTCTTAGATAGAGAGAAAATTTATGTTGTTGTCTATAATGCAGATTTAATTCAGATGCCACATTCTTGTGTAACATAGTTGTTATTTCAAAGAAGTAAATTGAATAATATCTATTCTGATATAAAGGAAAATGTTAATTATTATCACAGCACTGTTAAAATATTGTTGAAAAGGAAACAAGATGCCAAACCTGCTGGCTTATTTTCTCTAAATGGTGTGCAGTTATTGTGAAAACAGCCTGTAACATATTCATTAACAAGGAGCTAAATCAAAAGCATAATTTGAGTGTTATGATATTCCCTTCCTCACACACCTACAAACCTAGTGACATCATCAAAAATGAGCTCTGGGGCTTATAAATGTAATTTTTAATATACACAAATACATATGGAGTAGGTTTAAAAATAGAAAAAATGAATCCCAGGAACCTAAAAATGTAAAAATACATCAATATTTTTATAATCAGGTTTTTATTATGATTATAATATTTTTCTTACACTATGTGTACAGAAAGTAAAAATAAATGTAATTAGTCAATGTGCTTTGATATTTTTTGATAAAGTATAGTTCTCCAACTTGACATTACATTGAGTAGAAATTTTTAATTCCTGAGTTTCTTGATACTAACAAAATTAGGATTGCAGATATTATTTATTTCTTTAAGCCTTGCTCTTTTAGAAGTGAATATCCAGCACAGTAAAAAATGCTTAATTTATGAGATCATTCACAAGATCCAGATGAACAAATCAAGCCGCACACTACATAAGATATGATTGTATTAACTCTTCAATTTTTAATTTTTACAAATAATGATCCAGCAAAATCCACATTAATTTTGAAAATGTTTTGCTGATAAACTTATCATAGTTTGAAATGTTGTTTAAGTCTGCTGCAACTCTGCAGCATTTTATATATTTTTAATAAAACATTTTTAATTTTAGACTGTTGCATTTGCAATTAAATAATTTAATTAAAATACTGATAGCAATGATTGCATTCTTTCATCAAGATAACATTTCATAGTTAATTTCACAACATCATTATTTCAAAGTAGATGATGGAAAATTTTCCAGTTTCAGCATTCCTGAATCTTTTCATCTTTCATCAGCCTTTACTGTTTTCTACTTATTTAAAAAGTGGGTTGAAAGAATTTTACTAACACAATTAACTGGTTGTCTGATACTGAAGCATTTAATTGTAGAGATTTTATTAATGATTAATTTAGTGACTCATTTTATTTCTTACTAGGGAACTGCAAGAAGTGTAAGTCACCGATTTCGACAAAAGTGGTATCGTTGGAAAGATCTCATCGAGAGCAGTAAAAAACTGGCTGGAACTACCCGTCACAAATCAGCCGCTTTCGAGATATCCGACAATTTATGTCATGTAACTAGTGCATACTTAATGGGGGACTGAAAAAAATTTTAGTCTCAATTTTAACGAAAGTGGTGTCGTTAAAAAGATATCATCATGAGGGAGAAAAAACTCAATAGAACTACCGATCAGAAATGAGCCGTTTTTGAGATATCCTATAATTTATGTCACGTAGATAATGCATACTGTTCTAGTGCGCACTTAATGAGGGACTGCAAAAAATTGTTTTATAGATTTTGATGAAAATGGTGTTGTTGCAAAGATATCATTGTGAGAAGTAAAAAACTCAATGTAACTACCCATCTGAAATGAGTCACTTTCGAGATATCCGGCAATTTATGTCACTTAATGCAGTTTCCCAGCAGTGTGCATTAGCAATGTGACATAAATTGTCAGATATCTCGAAAAGTCTCATTTTCGACGGGTGATTCCATTGAGTTTTTTAATCCTCACGGTGATATCTTTTCAAAGATACCACTTTCATTAAAATCGAGTCTAAAATTTTTTGCGGTCCCCCATTAAGTGTGTGCTGGCTACGTGACATAAATTGTCAGATATCTCGAAAACGGCTGATTTGCGACTGGTAATTCCGTTAAGTTTTTTACTGCTCACGGTGGGATCTTTCCAACGATACCACTTTCGTCAAAATCGGTTACTTACACTTCTTGCAGTTCCCTAGTTAGTTAAGTTTCCAAACCATTGATTATTAGACAAATAGTTATTGACAAATCATAAGCACCAAGCCATGATTATTTTTTTTTTCAGCCCATGATGAAAAAATAAAATAATTAAATTTTATTCTGTATTAATTTCATTCATGTGATGAAATTGTACCAAAAATGCACTAGTGCATCATTTAATCAAAAGCCTTTGAAAAGGGATCCATTAAAAAATTATGATCGGTGGTTTAGGATGTGTATATTTTTCTCTTATATTGAGTAAAATCTTTTGAGTATAATCACAAAAGAAGCATGTTTTGTATTAGATACACTGTCTTTGGAGTATATGATGTTATAGGGCACTGTCATAAGGAATATATAATGTATGGGCAATTTTAGAAGTCCTTCTTCTACCTCCACCCCTCCTGAAGTTATTATGTGTTATTTCTCGAACTGCACACACTCCCACCTTTTTTCTTACAGTTTTTTATTTTATTTTTATATGTGTGCAATGATATACAGATATGATTATATATTTATTATTTGTCTAGTTCATTGATTTAAACAAAGTGAAAAAAAAATGCAATATCACTATCATCAGTGTTGAATTCAGGGGGTGGCCCGACGGAGACATTTTGAGCTGCATTTCTTTAATAACGAATTATGCATGTGGCAGAAGTATAGGAATGGTGAATATTGATATTACATATTTGGGATTGAAATGGATTTTATAATCATAGTAGCTGACCTGCCCGGCATTGCCGGGCCCGTGATGTTATTCAGTTTTCAAATGTGTTATTTGTTTTCTAAATGACCCTTAAATTAAACTCGAAATTCTATGACTTTATATCTTTAAGTTCATTTTGTCAAAATTTATATTAGACACTTTTTAGACACATTAGACACATTTTATTTTGTAAATGGAAAAATTGCGAAAAATTATTGAATTTAAAGCACATGCTGTTTTGTATTTTATTCACTATGTAATTTGATTTTTTGGAAACTATGCTTACCGAAAGCAAACGAAACTGCGACGGAACACTCAGGTTTTTACTGAATTCATTAAAAATTTCACATATTTTATTTTGTAAAAAAATAATTTTATCCATACGAAAGTTCCAAAATTTTTGTAAGTAATGTAAATCTGGTTTATTGAAAGCCTCTAAAAAGATTGTGCTAAAATACAGACATTTAGTTAGTTTTAGTATAGGAAAAATGTATTCTCCATGAGCCGGGATGTGATTCACGTTTGTGGTGTCTTTGAATGGGTTAAATCTCATATTTTATTTAAACAAATTGCACCATAGATTATAAAAGTGTTTTAGCTTTAAAAAAATATTTTCGGTTTTTCAGAACGTATACAGTTACGCCATGCAAAGGCAAAACCGCAATGAAACGATGTGGTTTTTATTGATTTCGTCAAATTTTTCTTGCTTTTTATTTTGTAAAAAATATTTCTACTCATCTGTATGTTTTAAATTTTTTTAAAAGGGTGTAAATTTGGTCTATTGAGATGCTTTTAAAAGATTGTGCAGAAATATGTATGCTTAGATACTTTTAGCATAGAAAAAATATTCTATCCGTGAGTTGCAAAGTGACCTCCTTTTGTTGGTATATTTGAAAGGGTTAAATCTTATATTTTAAAAACCGATTGCATCATAGCTTATAAGAATGTTTTTAAGCTTTAAGAATATGTTTTTTGTTTGCCGGTACCTATAGGATTGTACTTTGCTAAGGCAAAACTGGAATGAAAACGGTCTGTTTTTATTGATTTCATCAAATTTTTCGCACATTTTATTTTGTAAAAAATATTTCTACCAGTCCAAATGTTTCGAATTTTCTGTAGGGAGTATAAATTTGTTCTATTGAGAAGATTTTAAAAGATTGAGTTGAAATATGTATGTTAAGATAATTTTAGCATAGAAAAAATACCCTCTCTACAAGTCACAAAATGACCTTCCTTTGCCAGTGTATTTGAAAGGGTTAAAATCCAAACATTTTAAAACCAATTGCACCATCGGTTAGAAGAAAGTTTCGACTTTAATATCTTCTTTTTAGTTTGTTTATATCTTAAACATTACATCCTAGAGGGGCATTGACAAAAGGGAGAAAAACAGTTTTGGAAAAAACGACCATTTTTGAATATTTGTTTTCAAAGGGTTAACTGCAAAATTTTTTCGAATTGATTATTGCATTTGAGACCTAAAAATATGATCTTTCGAAATATGTCTCTTAAGTTTAACTGCATCGAGCAGTTTGGTTGATTTGGATTTAAACAATGATGACCCCCTTTCTTTCATAAACTTAAACGTAAATTAGCAGAGTTGTGAAATGGAAGTCTGAGAGATAACAAAAGTTCTTGGAGACATATTTTTATTAACAGCACTTTAACATAACAATCTCCACACAACACAAAAAAAAGCATTTAAACTAACATTGATGCTAAAATAATTAAACATGATGAAAAACTAACTAATCTTAACTGTGCTGACAGCATCTATACGCACGGTAAGCATACCGGCACTACTAAATGAATGCGTAATAAACCAGCTCTTAGAAAAACACATCACCAACCTTCGATCCTCGGCCAACGTCTTAAAAAGCAAAGAAAATCTTATATTACATTTGCATAATTTCCGCTAGTGGGGAAAAACGGGACTGCGAAGAATCTCTGAAAAAACAATTTTTATGATTGGCCGAACATCGATTACATAATGACGTCAAACAGTTTAGAATACCTTTATATACTCAATTGAAATTCTTGCAATGACGTCAGATTGTGCTTTAATGCAAGTGAAACTGGAAAAACTACGAAATTGATAAAAGTTGCGAACGTAAAGCATCTAAAACTATTAACATATAACTTTTAAAGCCAACAATCGGCCCCCTTTTTCCAGTTTTACTGCATGTCATGATACAAATACAAATGTAGTATGACTTTACTACAATGCTAAAAACAAATTAAATTATATTACTTTTTTTTTTTTTTTGCATTCATTTTAAACAGATTTTAAACATTAATTTTACACATAATATTTCTCACAAAATATTTATTTGAAAACACAAAAAATATTTTAAAGGAATCTTCCTTTAAATGAAAAATTATAACCAAGTTCTCATTTCAAAAAAAGTTCATATTCAAGAATATTTATTGGTTTAGTACAAGATCAGGAATGCTTTAACTGATAATGCATTAACTCAAAGTAAACCTTAGTTTTTTTTTTTTTTTTTTTTTTTTTTTTTTTTTTTTGCCATTATCTGCAATTACATTCACGTACTTTAAATACAATTACATACAATTAAACAATATTAAATTTCAAAAATCATTTTACAAAATTTCAAAAGTTTATCTCTTGTGAGAGGTTTCGTGTAAATATCTGCAGGGTTAACGTTACTTCTAATATATTGCAATTTAAATATGCTATCGTAAACCAAGTTTCGTAAAAAGTGATATTTAATATCTATATGTTTCGTTCTAGCGTTTTCAATAGGAGAATGGGAAAAACTGATTGCCGCTTGATTATCGCAATAGAGTAAGCATTCATTTAAACTTAAATTTAGGCTTTCGTTTTCTAGTATATTTTTTAACCACGTTAATTCTTTCGCTGCTTCCGTAAGTGTAATATATTCAGCTTCCATTGTGGATAAGCTGATGGATTTGTGTTTAAACGTCCGCCATGAAATTGGCGTTTCATCTACAAAAGTGATATACCCCCCAATGAGGAATTTTCACGTTTTCTAATTTTAGCTAAAAACAATAGAAAACTAAAAGATATGATGGGCAGTGAAATTTTTTTTTGATTTTGAGCTGTAATTATTGATTTACAACGGTGTTTACATGGCACTATTTACCGTGTCGCGAAAACGGCACTTTTCCTACGCCGTCGGTTGTGATGTCATCGTTCATGATAACACACACGCGTTCGGAAGGACTGTGTTGATTACTGCGATTGCGATCATGATATACCGATTTTCTTTTTCTCCCGTTATAAAATCCATGTGTATTGCATTAATTATCATGACTGACATTATACTCTCATCATAAACATGTATATTTGTTAATATTTTGTCTAATTATTAGTACATGTATGCAAATTAAGACATATTGTCTAAATTTCTTATTTGAAACAGATGCAATGATTTATTTTGCGGATTTTATTTAATTATTTTATATAAATAATATTATAATAATATATTTATATATTATTTAATATTTTTATTTAATTATTTTAAATCCAATGTTTTTCCATTAAATGTTATCACAATGACCATAAAGCAAATTTATATGCAGTGGTGTAGTCGGAAAAAAAAGGAGGGGGGGGGGTACTTTCTAAGTAGATGATAAGACACTCAAGGTAGATGGTAATTCCTACAGATTATATAGATATTAATGCTTTTTTGAGAAACAGTGTTCCTTTAAAAAACGAAGTGATACAGTAACGGTGTATGGCATGTTTATTTTCTTTCTTTGGGGGGGGGGAGGAGGGGGTGTAAAAGTAGAAAAATGCAGTTAAGTTAATGTTTAGAAAGAAATTTCCCGGCCTTATAAGGCAGGAAAAGAAAAAAACTGCTTTAATGAAACAACAATCACTTATAGATCAAGATTTAAATAAATAATTTAATGAAAAAATAAAAATTTGTTCAGTTACGAATCGTTTCCGTAATCATACCTGAAACTGGTATATTTTCAAATTGAAAAATGAGTCAAAATTCCGATTTATTGATTAGGAAATTAGATTTTTTTTTTTTTAAATCCTCCTTAAAAGAAAAGAAAAAAATAACGCACACACAGTAAAATCCAAAATGGCAACTTTGTGACACAAGTTTTAATTTACTTCTGTTCGGAAATGCATGAAACTAGGAAGTTTGGCTATTCAGAAACTATATAATCAAACTCATTTTCTCTCTCTCTCTCTCTCGCTTTTTTTTTTTTTTGGGGGGGGGGGGGCAAACACAGTAGATTATTTAGAAAATATTGTCAAAATGAGCATTTTAAACCGCATTTCTGTTAGTAAGAAGTATAACCACTCAAAAAGAGGTGAAAATAGTGTTTACCACATGGTCAAAATTACTTATAATTCAATAGGCATTTTTTATTTATCAAAAAGTGGGAAATATAGCTCGATTCCAAATCGCTTCCATAGTCAGGCTTTCCAATTTTATATCTTCCCGTTAAGAAATTAATTTGTAAATGTGTCAAGATATTTTGCGCTTGTTCTGCAGAGCAGCTGAAAACAGCCTTAAGGGTGTTCTCAACTGCTCTGCTCAACAAGCGCAAAACGTTTTGACACATTTACAAATTCATTTTTTAACACAAAGATATAAAATTGGAATGCCTGACTATGGAAGCGATTTTGAACCGAACTTATT
The DNA here is from genome assembly GCA_964019185.1 of Maratus speculifer. Taxonomy (NCBI): domain Eukaryota; kingdom Metazoa; phylum Arthropoda; class Arachnida; order Araneae; family Salticidae; genus Maratus; species Maratus speculifer. The sequence continues at coordinate 268,499,592 of OZ025289.1, read as the reverse complement.
TTCCCACTTTATGATAATTAAATTACCTATCCAGTTCTAAGCTATTTCGATCACGTGATCACCCGTTTTTCTCCTTCTTTTCGACCGGTTTTTCTGCTTTCTTCGGGAAATGTGCTCAGAAACGTCAAATTTGTAGGCTTGTTATGAAAGATCTATCGTGTTTTTTAAAAAAACAGAAAATTGATTGCAAATAGAAGTTTCTGGATAATAACACCTGCTATTTTCATGCATTTCCGAACAAAAATAAATTAAAGCATATGTCACAAAGTTGCTCTTTTTGATTTCAGAACACCCTTAATAAAGGGCAAAACTGAGAAATTTCATTACTGGCCAGTTGCCAGTAGTATCAGTTTTATAACTGCTCATTTTCTTTGAACTGCCAGTCACTTTTCTGTTTAAAAATACTAAATAGTAAACTTTTGTCAAATTTCTATTAGCAATAATATAAAACTGAATGGCACAAATAAATATGCTACTTAAACATACTGCAACCAGAAAAAATAGAAAAACATGATGGAATCCAAGATAACTTACTACTACTTTTGTTCTTCATTGCATAAAATTATTTTGACATGGTACAATGTACAAATATGTAGGGGAAGGAGCAGGGAGAAAACTGCACAGATCAATTTTTTAGAATTACATATCAAGATAGTGATCTGTGCATCATGGATTCCAAAATCAGTGTTGCATCCAATGTTTGTGCTCTAATTTTGTTTACCTCTATTTTTTTAAAATATTTTTTGATTTTATATTCAAGGTTATCTGACTCTGAAGCCAGGTTATTTTGCATTTAAGTGTACATTTAAATTTGAGTTAGTTTTAAAATTTGACTTGCTAAGAAATGCGGAAATTAGACCAGCGAAAAAAAATTAATATATATTTTTTAGTTCAATATTCATTGTATAGTAAATATATTGTAAAACATATCTAACCTAGAGATCAGGACAAATACTATTTCCAAATAGTAACCTTTCTGCTAGGAATTTACCACGCAGGTTGTTTTAAAACAATAAAAAAAAAAAAAAAAAAAAAAAAAAAAAAAATGTAGTTTGTGGCAAATGGCAATCATAAGAATTGAATGTTTTAAAGCAATTTATGCACGATAACAACATCTTTTAGATTTTAAAAAACATGATAGGCCCTCTCAAGTATGCGCATTGCCTTGGTGCAGATTTAAGACAATTGTTTTACTTTTTATTGTTATATATACATGTGTGTGTGTGTGTGTGTGTGTGTGTGTAATTTTTCCGAACTGTAACATTAAAAAAGCTTTAACTAATATTTTACAAGGAGAATTTATGTTTTTAATTTGTTAAAAAGAAACAGACTAATGTAGCTGATTTCTTTTTAAATCAAAACTTTTCTTTAATGCCGGAAATAATTCCATTTTATTTCCATTATTACGATACATTGATGAAATCTATTAAAGATCAAAGAATAAATAAAATTGGATGTAAGAAAAATTTTAAATGCTTGAAAAATACAGGTTTATAAAAACATAAAACCGCTTGCTTGCTTTCTCCGTTTCACCTTCCACTGGGATATCGTGAACTATGACGTCACAGCCAATCACGCAGCGTTTTCTAGTTGCGCGCTTTTCTATCAACTTTAAGCTTAATTTAAAAGCTTTTGACCAAATTTTTTTACATTTTCGATGAAATTTTTGGAATGTATGAGTCTGTAATCACCAGAAAAACATGCAGCTGATTGATTTCCCGACATGTGCAAATTCCTCATTGAAATTCTGTCGTCTCTATTAGCGGCGAAATCAGAATTGGAAAAACACTTAAGTCTTAAACATTTTATCTTTGAAAGTTCTAGCTTATAACATTTAGTATTCTGCAGATACCCTAAAAGTTTTAGTAAACCACACCAATGTTTAATACCAGGATTCGCTTGAAACTGCGAAAATATGTTTAACGCATACATGATGTCGGGTCTCGTTCTATTTGCTATAAAAGAAAGACATCCAATTAAATTTCTATACGGTAAACGTGACATTTCGTCTACTTCATCACTAGTTTGAGGACAGTCTAATTTAGAAAAAACATGACCCTTTGAAATAGGAAGTGAACTTATTGAAAATTTATATTTTGAAAAAAATGTGCAAATCCTATCTATGTAAGTTTGTTGATGGATAAATAATCTTCCCTCTTTTTCTTCAAATTCTATTCCTAGGAGTTTTCTAGTTTTACCAATTAATTTAAAGTTAAACTGCTGTTTCAATAACTCTAGAATTTCATCTATGTCATTTTTAGTTTTACCAAACACAATGATATCATCAATATAAAACATTAGTATGATATTATTTTTAAATGAATACACACAATTACACCAAGATAGTTTAACAAAGTTCATTTTCTGCAAAAATTCATCCAGTTCGAAAAACCATTGACGGCCGCTTTGATGCAAACCGTAAATAGCTTTTCGTAATAAACAAACTTTGTTTTCATTAACCTCGTAACCTTCTGGTTGCTTCATATAAATTATTTCATTTAAATTAGCATACAAATAAGCATTATTTATATCTAACTGAATATCAGTCCATTTCAGCAAACATACAAATATGGTAAAAAAGAGTCTAATTACAGAAAAATTTACCACGGGATTGAACATCTCATCATACGTTTCCCCTTTAACTTGATTATGACCTTGAGCGACAAGATGGGCTTTGTATCTTACAATTCGATTTCGTTCATTATATTTTAACGTGTATACCCATCGATTATCCAATATTTTTACATTTTCAGGAGGGTCGACTAAAGTCCAAACTTTACGATCGTTCATTATTTTCATTTCTTGTTCCATTGCATTTATCCATTCATACGCTTCCGGTGATTTAATTGCTTGCTTATAATTTTTAGGAATTTGAACCTCGATTAAATTTGCCTCATCTTTATCCATGAGTTCCGAAACTTTCCCTGATAAAGTATTCTTTCCACTGAAATCAAACATTTTTTTGTCAAATTCAATTTTGTTTTTATCACAATAAGTCTGTACATCATTGTGCGATCTTAAGCAAGTATTTGTGCCATTTATACCATAATAGATGTCAGTTCTGCTTTTATCTGATCGTGGAACAGCCTTACGAATCCACTGAATATCAGCACACGGTGTTAATTTTTCAGTTTGTGTAGATGTACTCGCGGTTAAATCCAATTTTTCAAGTTTATCTATTAATGTGTCAATTACCAGATCAATGTCCTCGTCATCTGAAAATTCTGGAACAGTAAAGTGACATATTGGACCTTTTAACACTTTTGCAGCCGAAATTACTTCAAAACCTTTTTTCGTTTCGTCGAATCTAACATTCATAGTTTCTATTAGTTTATTTTCGTCCTTTAACCAAATGCGATAACCCTTAGTTTGTTGAGCATAACCCAGCATAACTCCCAATTTAGCCCTCATGTCCAATTTTCTTCTAGTTTGCCTTGGCACACCGACATATGCTAAACAGCCAAAAATTTTTAGGTGAGTTACGGATGGTTTTCTGCCTGAATACAATTCGAATGGCGTCTGTTTATTACCTTTATGACACACCCGGTTCCAAACATATGTGAAGCACAACAAGGCTTCCCCCCAAAATTTTTGCGGTACTCCACTAGAATTTAATAGTGTTTTAACACCATCCATTGCTGTTAAATTGTACCTCTCCGAAATTCCGTTCATTTCTGGACTGTACGCATTGGTTTTTTCGTGTTTTATACCTTGTTTCTCAAAGAACGTATCGAATTCCTGGTTGCAAAATTCAAGTCCTCCATTCGTCCTTACGGCGATAATTTTTTTCTTTAAAAAACGTTCGGCTCGATTTTGATACCTTATAAAAGTTTGAAACGTATCAGATTTATTTCTTATTGGAAAAACCGTTGCTTTATGAGAGTAGTCATCTATAATACTTAAAAAGTATCGATTTCCCCCTTGAGACAGTACAGGTAATGGACCACACAAGTCCATGTGTAATAACTCTAATGCTTGTTTTGATCTTACGGCCCCCATCTGTTTAAACGAAATTCTTTTAGATTTTGCTAATTTACAAGGGATACAGTGTTCTTGTACCTCTGCCAAAACGGGTAAGCCTCTAACACTACCATTTTTACTAGTATCTACCAAATATTGCTGATTAATGTGACAAAAACGTTCATGCCAAAGTTCACTTATCTGCACTTTAATCAATATTAACAACATTTGCAGAATTAACTATGTTAGCAGATTCTAACCGAGTTACATATTTGGTAGGTTTTAGAAAATACAAATTATCACGCCGAACTGCAAAAAATATTTCTTGCTAATCAGTATTATAAACCCAAAGTTTACCCTTAGTTCCTACAAAATGCGCTCCTTCTTTCTCTAATTTAGAAGCAGATAACAAATTTCGTCTTAGATTAGGATTAAACAGTACATTTCTCAAAAGAACCTCATTATATTGTCCATTTAATTTTACAAAAAAATTTATTGTGCCAATTCCTTCAACACTACTTACCTTTTCCCCAACAGCAAGTGTCATATGAATGTCTGTAACCGGCTTTAAATTTAAAAATAGATTTTTATTGTTACAGAAATGAGCAGTAGCTGCTGTATCTATAACCCATATATCCTTATAATTATCAGACAAAACATTATTAGCCTCCTCATGTTTGGAAAAGAATTCCAACAAACTACATTCAAATTCTTTAAATGTATTCCCCAATTTTACTTCTACATTACTATTTTCTATTTTAGACCCATGATGAGGTATTTTCTCCTTACATTTTGAAATTAAGTGACCATATTTTTTGCAACGGAAACAAGGTCCTATTTGCTTAGAATTTATATTACTAGCACTAGATTTCTTAAATTTAAAATTTTTACTGTACAAATTTTTAAAATTTGATTTACCTTTACTTTTACAAAAACTGCTTGGCACTTTCTCCTTCTGGAATCGACTGGAACAGGCAACGTCCTGGAAATCATCACTTAAAAATGCCGTCTGAGTCTTGTCCAAGTCTTGTTTAATTAACTGTAATCTGTTAGCCTCCAGGATCAGCTCGAACTCAATTTTATCGGGCGTGAACTCCGCGTCTTTCCATCTGTAAATCTGCTGCACGGTACCTTGAGATTCCATTGATAAATAACGAATCATTTGGAAACCGAGATAAAGATTGTCCAACTGGTGACCAGCATCTTTTAAACGTGAAGCCGCTGCTTTAACTTTGCACAAGAAAAGTCCGATATCCTCGTCGGGTTTATACTTGGTATCGAAGAATTCATCTAGAAGTTTTATCACTCGGGCTCTTGTGACTGGCTCATAATGATCTTTTAACACCTTCCAAGCCTGGGCTCCGTCAGTAGTTGCAGAAATCAAAGGTCTCAGGTCACTGCTGATATTAAGATAAATCAGAGTATAGGAACGATCTTTTCGTAATTGTCGATCAAGTTTCTCTTTATAAGTTAGCTTACTCTCATCAAATTCTTTACCATCACTTTCAATAAAGTCCCAACATCCATATTACATAAGTAATACTTTTATGTCAACTTTCCATGTTGACCAGTTGTTAGGAATTGATAAATTAATATATCAGTTTATTCACAGAAAATCGTTCACAAATTTGCAATTGTGATATTTATTTTATTTATAAGAAGCGACTCGTTGCTATGGCAGCGAAGCTGTTTTTTTCGTCTGCTTGACTTTTACATTTTTTTTATCTTTTGAGATGAGTTAAAAGTTTAGATAAAAAAAATGTAAAAGTCAAGCAGACGAAAAAAACAGCTTCGCTGCCATAGCAACGAGTCGCTTCTTATAAATAAAATAAATATCACAATTGCAAATTTGCAAACGATTTTCTGTGAATAAACTGATATATTAATTTATCAATTCCTAACACCAGTTATCTGGAGTTAAAACCGCAATAGACGTAGCTATATCCATGACGAAACAATTCAGTCCAGCAAACACAGTTCAGTTTCTCTGCTTACTAGGGGTTTAAGTTAACAGGCGCTGGGCCCGTAACCAAATTGATGACCCCCTTTCTTTCATAAACTTAAACGTAAATTAGCAGAGTTGTGAAATGGAAGTCTGAGAGATAACAAAAGTTCTTGGAGACATATTTTTATTAACAGCACTTTAACATAACAATCTCCACACAACACAAAAAAAACATTTAAACTAACATTGATGCTAAAATAATTAAACATGATGAAAAACTAACTAATCTTAACTGTGCTGACAGCATCTATACGCACGGTAAGCATACCGGCACTACTAAATGAATGCGTAATAAACCAGCTCTTAGAAAAACACATCACCAACCTTCGATCCTCGGCCAACGTCTTAAAAAGCAAAGAAAATCTTATATTACATTTGCATAATTTCCGCTAGTGGGGAAAAACGGGACTGCGAAGAATCTCTGAAAAAACAATTTTTATGATTGGCCGAACATCGATTACATAATGACGTCAAACAGTTTAGAATACCTTTATATACTCAATTGAAATTCTTGCAATGACGTCAGATTGTGCTTTAATGCAAGTGAAACTGGAAAAACTACGAAATTGATAAAAGTTGCGAACGTAAAGCATCTAAAACTATTAACATATAACTTTTAAAGCCAACAACAAAATGATCCAAAAACAGAAATAAATGCCGATAAATGTTTCTTCTTTCGTTTAGGTGCGTAAAAGGATTTGTGCGCATGTGCAAACGATTTCTTTTCCCGAACATTAAAAAAAGACTTTTTGAAGAGAGTGAGTTCTACTTCATAATTAATAACTATGAAACTAAGGTGCATCAGGAGAGATATTGGGCTATTCTCAAAAAAATTTTGAGCTTCGTACGTTTCATAGATTTCGCTAGCCCACACACACACAGACAGCGTTTTGTTCTTTTATTAGTGTAGATAATGATTTTAATAACTTTGTATTTTCATAAAAATAGATAACATACAAAAAAAACATATACATGTGAAGAAAATAATTATCAATACAAGAAAATTTGTGTAGGATCAAAAGTAATATCAATATCAAAAGCCAAATCCCCCTCTCCCCTAGAGCTATCTTACACTATCAAGTGCCAGACTCCAGTGGCGTAGCTAAGGGGGGGCAAGGGGGGGCATCCGCCCCGGGCGCCGAGGCCTAGGGGCGCCAAATTGAGAGAAATTGTTATATATCTATATTGGGGTGGGGGCGCAAAATTTCTTGCTGGCCCCAGGCACCAAAAAACATAGCTACGCCACTGCCAGACTCACCCTCTCCCCTAAAGTGATAATGTTATGCACAGCAAGTTATTTCTAAAAAAAAAAAAAAAAAAAAAAAAAAACCTACTGTATCTGTTTCTTCATAGACATGATATTTCAAAATCCTAGTGACATCAATGTGATGTTTATTATTATAATTATATTTTGAATTTTATTTTATCTAAGGAAATAAGAAATAATTTTTTTACTTAATTTTTCACATGACATTTTCTTAAGGAATGTGGATGCTGTTACTGCTTCCTTGAGTAGACTATTTGCTGATATGCAGATGCAAGTATTAAGGCCTTGTGGCGCATCCACTGTTCTGTTGGTAATTAATTCTATATTCATATTTTAGTGTATCTATGTAATTTTACTGTATGTTTTAATAGCTTTTTGAGTTAAGAAATGAGAAATGTAATAGTTGAAATAATTATTTTAATATTTCATTTTGCAATTATAAAACATGTGGTTTTTAATAATTTTTATTAAACATTTATACTTTTTTGTAATTTTTGTTAGTGTTGTAAGATGACTTGATGATAGATTCTTTGGACAGAAGAACATGTATATATTTCTAATTTTATGAAGAGTGGGAGAATTTATTAAAAAAAATCCATATTTGAAAACTTGGATTAAAGAATGTTATCTTATTAAACAAAATACAATAAATTCCCTAAAATATGTTCTTCATTGCAGACGTAAACAGTGAAACTTTCAATTAAAATGTGAGAAAGAAATTCAATATATTTTTTTCCTTTTTCATATCATTTCATATGCATTTTAGTATGTAATTCTAGTATTACCGAATTTTTACTTTCTCATGAAAAAGATATAAATTCATTTTCTGAAAAAAATACTGATCACTATCTTTTTGCCAAATATCATCATCAAAATCAACTGTTTTCAATTCATTGTTGGATGTAGGTCTCCCTTAGATTTTTCCAATGTTTCCTGTCTAGTGCTTTAGTCATCCAACTTACATCAGCTACTTTTCTAATTTCATCACTTTTATCAAATATATTTCTGTGTTAATCAAGTTTTTTTTTCTTTTGTTTTTAAGTCTAACTAAACATGAAGTAAAATATCATTATTTTACTATTTAAATGTGAGATATCTGAGTACTTTATGAGACAAGTTTCGAGATGTTATGAGATAGTTACATTGAATAATTCAAGAAAAAAATTGTCATCATCATTAATGTGCATATTTAGTTATGAATTATTAACTATTTTCTTAACCTTCACTTTTAATGCTTTAATTATTTTAATATTTTACTGTATTGTAAGCATTCTTTACAAATTTGTATGCACTATTATATTTAAATTATAGTTTAAAAATCTAAACAAAGAAGTGACCAGAAATCTGCAAAATTCTGCAATCTGTACAATTTCTGCTCCCAATCTACTGTGTTTCATATGATAAGTTTTTTTTTAATTTGAGTAGCCTAAAACAAATTTCTCAGGGATACTGATACCTTATAATAAGTTATTTTGTATAAGACTAACTGCTCTATGTTCCTTATAATCTTTTGGTTGTCCAGTTTGTTAAATATTAACATTTTTGGTGGTTTAGATTGTGATTTGGTAGTTTAGATATTAGTATCTCTATCCCCAAAATCACCATAATCATATTATTTAAATTATGTGTTACCCTAAACAATTGAATCGACTTTGAATAACTGAATTCTTTGAATTGATTTTAACTCTATTTTGTTAAACAATTATTTTTACACAGGTTTCCACCCATCCTCTCTCTCTTTTAAAAATCTTGCAATAGGCTCAATTTTAGAGACATTAAAAAATATTCACTGATTCCAGTTATTTTTGCAATTCTTTTCTGAAATATGAATATTTAGAGCTTTCACTAGTCACAGAAGAAATGTTAAAGATAATGGTAATCCTGTGTGACAGTTCTTTATAGATTTCTTGTTTACATTTTAATATTTCTGAATAAAAAATATATATGTATATTTCTAGTTTGAATCAGTTCCAAAAGTAAAACCAGGGTTCATTTGCTACTGAAAAACAGGGAAATGTCAGAGAAAATGACAATTCTTTTCTAAAATCTGGAAAAGTCAGGGAGTTTTTCTGTTGTGTGTATGCTATCACGTGATAGAATTCTCTTGAGTTCTGAAGTCTGTCTACAAAAAATTCACATTTTTCACTTACAAATAGAATTTTTGATAAATTCACATTTTTAGCATAAAGATCTTTTAGCTATATAAATTTGAATATTTTAATAAGAAAATTACAAAGTAAGCAAAAAAGAAAAGTTGTAGCTGAATTTAAAATGTTAAAAGACAAAAAATTTAAACTTACTCAACAAACTGCTTCTGAAATAACAAAAACAGTCTAAAAAAATTTGAACATTTAATATGCATAAATTGGGCTATTTAACTAAAAAGGTACTTTTAATCCATCTGAATTGTATCTTAGTGAGGTTTTTATATTTAATTGTTTTTGATTTATTATCATATTTGTTATATTTTAAATATCAAATGATATAGATTTTTAGTTTAAATTGTATACGTTATTTTCATTTTCAGAGGTAAATTTAGATTTTATTGTTATTAATCTATCAATGTATTCTCTTTTGCTTTATAAGTTCAATCATTAAGATATAAAATTAGAGTTCGAATTCCTAAAAATGTCGTGAATTGTTAGTATGAGAATTGTAGGAAGTATGGCCTGAAAAGCGTGGGAAAATCAGGTAATTTTGTTATTCAAATAGAGTATGAATCCTGTAAAACTGTCCTTATATAAAAAAAAATTGTAACATAACTCCAAAAAGTACAAACACTCCAATATTGAATGCTAAATTTGAGTATAAAATGCAAAAAAATCATTCCAAAATATTAAAATGCAAATGTTAAATTTTTAAAGAATTGCCGGGTGAGATTAACATTATCATTAGCATTTTTTATCATTATCTTCACATATTATTAGCATCTGATTTTCTCTGTTTTTCACTTCATAACTCCTTGATATATTTGTTTCTTTCTTTTTCTCTTTTGTGTATGTGTGTACTTAAAGTAATTAAATGTATTAAAAATAATCTTTTTACACATTCTTTGTGCATTCAGTATACATTATATAAAAATCTCAAAGCATTTATATGTTTATAATTATTTGAAAAAAAAAAAAATTAAATCTGCAAAATTTTTACTCAGAATATAAATATGCAGATAAGTAGATCATCTGTTGCTTATGTTTTAGCAATTAACCCTATTAGTTATAGAAACTAGTCGTTGGGGGCCACTGCAATACTTACCCATCATGGATATGTATATGAAAATAAAACATGTGAAAACTATTTATACAATGCATTGCAATTCATAAACAAAATTTAAATATTGTTAATATACATAGTAATGCTCTATTAAAGAACTGCTGATTACCGATTTCAACAAATTATATAAAACGCCAAACTACTCAAGTAGTACTGAACTGCATAAAAGAAACATCCTTATAACTCCACAAATAATAACTCTATTAACTAACAATTAACTGCGTCGGATTAAGCGTCTCATTTCCAATTAAAATATACCTCTTAATTGAAATTTGAATGAAATACAGGGTCATGAAAAATCGAAGAATGTGGAAAACAGGATTACAAATATCTCGGCAACTAATAATCCGATCGACTTCGTTCTATATGCAAAATGTGTATTATTTTATTGCCTTTTACATCCATTCTTTAGAACAAAAAAATTCGAAAATTTTTATATACCTTTCATCAGAACGATTTTTTCGAGAGTCCGAAAAAAATAGTTCTGGATAATCGAGGTTGCTGATATTAAATAGGCTTCTTCCCATTCTTACATACTAACTACATACAAAATTTCAAGTCTCTATCTCAATTCGTTCGGGAGATATAGCGTTTACAGACAGACAGACCGACGGACGGCAAAATTTTTTTTCTAAAAATATGTTTTTCGGAATCTCCACTATCTAAAACGTATAAATCCGCCAAAAAAAATTTTTCGATTTTCAAAACGATTGCAAGACTTACCCTATACTACGTATGATGGGTAGGTAAAATTCTGTTCATAAAATTACGAAATAATTGACTTATATCAAGATTTACAAACATATTTCTATGAGGGTAAAAACTTGTTTTACTAACCTTTCATTATAAAAGGGAAATTGTGTAAAAATATTCTTGATGCTGTTTGTCAGTTTGGAATTAAAAGTAGTTGATACTATTAAATTTGTGGTAGCTTATAGATGCCATATTGAAAAAATGAGCGCCATCTATCGCACATAGATAGAAATGATTTTTTTTAAAACCATTATCACATAAATAAACTTCAATGAAAAAATGCAGAGAAAAAATATTATTGAACATATTACGTTATACAAATTATATATTTGTTGAGATTTTATTTCAATATGATTATTAACATTTTCTATTGGATAAACCAATCAGAAGGCATTTGCGATGAAAGAAAATCAAAATCTTGTTTTGCATTTTAATGCTTATTATTTTTATGTTGATAAGACACAGTAATTCAAAAAAAAAAAAGCAGTACTGGTGAAACTAATGTACTTAGTTTGTTAAGAATTAACTCTTTCGGGACCACGAATGCATGTATGCAACTTCAAAAGGTGCTTCTGTCTCTTGTTTTTGATACCATTAAAAAAGTAAAATTTTCCTTATCTAATTAAGACATTCTCTTGTTTACTAAATTAAATTTAATTGTTTGACTAAATGCGGGGTCAATTGAATTAAACTCTTGTAAATGATGCTGATCTTGAATAGGTTAAGCAATAGCAGAAATCTTAGTCTTCTGCACTTCTATCATGTTTAGTTCACATTTCCATATCCAAATAGCTTCAATCGTCATAGAACAGTTCTATGTTCTGCATATGCTTGTACATTAGGTTATTAAAAAGACATGCAATTTATAATGTGGCACATGTTCTTGAACAAAAAATATGACACCAGTTTCAAAGCAGCTTCAGGAGCAAGAGGACTGTTATTCCATTGGATCTCTAGAGAGCCTTCTCCCTCACTATCTGTTCCAAAAGTCCAACCATATTTATCTGGGGATGGAAGATCAGGAACAGCCTGTAGTCAATTCTTACGAACAAGACCATGGTAATTGGCTTGCATTACCTATAAGTAAAGTGGATTACTACATGACAAAAGGCAATATGACTTTACAGACTTTTTGTTTTACAGAAAAAATATATAGAATATATCGCAATTCCTTGATGTTTGAATATTTTTGCTTTCCATAATAGAGATGGTAAAATTACAACTCAAGCTGTTTCTTTGTTTCCTTTGATAAATCAGCTTCAGTATCAAACGCCTTAGGCGCATCTCGAAATTTGTGTTCTGATTCATCATTTTTCCTTGTCTGCAAAAGCACTTATTGTACTGACAGTGAATGCATTTCAAAGGATGCATTATATATCTCTTTACATAAGTCCATGCATCTCACTCAAATTGCAGTACTTTTTTTAACTCTGTTATTCGATCCAAATTTCACAAATATTAATCCTTCCTAGTTTTCCAAATCATTTTCTAAAGAAAACAGTGTTGAGATAATGATAAAATTTATAAATCCAGATGCTAAAGCATGGTGTATGCAAAATATGAGTTGTGTACCACCGCTTCTTGGAAGTCGATCAATTTAGTGGTTTCTTCAACTAGTTATTTCTTGAATTTATAATTTTTTTTTTCCGTAGATAACGTACAGCACTTATGTGTTCAACTATTTCAAATAAAGTTCATTTTACGTTCTTGAGAAATGAAATGCATAAGCTCTTTCTTGTTCTCCTCATCAGATAAAATCTGCTTCCATTTTCATACTGTTTGTCCAGAATCATATAACTTTTATAACATCACCAACAGTTTACATTTTTTGTTCATTAATTTTTATTGACAACTGCCTATATGTATCAAATACAACATCTAATCTTTGAGAGAATGTATAATCTTGTAGTATTTCAAAAAACAGATTCTTTGCTAGTTGTCCAAATGATTGTAGCTCTTATGGTAGCTTTGAACAAAGCACATTCTGCCATTTATCTTAACAACATGATCATTTGCATTCTTTCAGCAGTCGTAATTTTGTCATAACATTCATCAGTTTGATTTTTCTTTTTTTTGCATTGAACCATCAAGTGTTGCTAAGGGTTATTGAAGAAGCCCTAGATGGTAGGAACAGAAGTTCTTACTTGTAATCCAAGTTTCTTCGCTCTACAATTATCGTCATCTGAGAAAGCTGATTTCCTTTTGTTATGGCAATAAACTCTGATTTATTTAACTTCAAATTCTCTTTCTTTTTCAAGTCACAAAATGTGTTTAGCGTACTGGAAGTTTGAAAAATTCTTCTGCCTTTGAGTCATCAGACAGATATTCTCTCTTGAAAGTTTGGTAAATTTCTTCAGTCATCTCATGAGCTTTGATCATGTCTTCGGCAATTTCTGGGATTGTAATTACTCTACTTGAATTACTCTACTGCCTGTCTATATTTATCTATTCATTGATAACCATGTTCTGTAAGTATGAGATATCATGTTTGTCTTTCTGGATCTTGCTCAAAGACTAATCTGGATGTAGAATAGATTTTTCTGAAGAACTGGTTTTGGTTCTTTCACAAATCATGTGAAGAAATTCTGCCCTGGTATCAAAAATATCTTTTAACTGCGACAGATCTTTGACTGAACTTTGTTGTAGCTTTTGACCCCTGCATGTCTTTACTTATTGTCTCTTTAATCGTTCTGTTAATTTTACAGCACATAAAATCAAGAAAATCTTTTTTATCACTGTCCTTATCGGCAGAATTTTCCAGTATGGCTTCCATTGGTTACTCTGTTTTTGAAAATATAATGGATAAATGTCCTGTTGTGGTGAATCCAAAAATGTGTGATTTACAAAGTCCACTAATATGAAAATACGAGCCCCTGGCTCAACGACTGTGACCATTTTCTAATATGGCACCCAAAAGCTACCTTGGCTTTGTAAATATGCATAAATATCATTCTGATGTTGTGGTGAATCCAAAAAATGTATGAGTATGATTTAACAAGTTTTCTGACATGACACACGAGCCCCTGGTTCTATGCAGGCAGCCATTTTTCAATATGCCATCCATTAGCTATTCTTATTTTGAACATATCATGGATAAATGTCATTCTGATGTTGTTGTGAATCCAAAATAGCATGGTTTAACAAGTCCGTTGACATGAAATCACAAGAGTCCCTGCCTCAACGACGGCGGCCATTTTTCAATATGGCGTCCATAAACTACCCCAGTATTGAATGTATCATGGACAGATGAGATGCTGATGCTGTGATGAATTCAAAAATGTATCATTTACCATGTCCGCTGACATGAAACCACATGACCGCTTAACTCAACAACGGCGGCCATTTTCCAATATGGCTCCCAAAAGCTACCCTCCTTTTGAAAGTATCATGGATAAGTGAGGTGCTGTTATTATGGTGAATCTAAAAATATATAGTTTATCAAGTCCCCCCAGATGAAACCACACAAGCTCGTGGCTCAGCGACTATAGGAGATCACACAGTGTGATCAGCAAACTTGAAAAGATTAATTATTCTTATTTTCCCATCCATATGATTTCCAAGAAAAAAAAAAAAGAATTTTAATTTCAACAATGCTCTTAAACAAGTGAATTTCATAATTCCAATGCTGTGCAATTAAAATGTAAATGACACATAGTTTATGTAAGTTTAAATAATAAAAGCACCTTATTCAATGATATTTGAAGCATTGTTACTGATCATACAGCATGATAGTGATATATATAGTCTGTCTCAAAAGTTTAAGTACTCTGCAATGCAAATCTAGTTTAAAATAATTGAAGAAGAAAATATTTTATGCTAATTTACAATAAATACTCGACATTTAATCAAAATAAAATAAGCCATTGTGGGTAGTTAAAATAAAAAATATATTCACTTTTATTTAATTTTTCTTTTTTCTTGAAGAAATGCTGCCTCAAAAATTTAAGCATTTTATGCAAATTTTTTTAGAAACACAGGATTGGTATTGTGTGAATGACGTTATATGACATCATATTGCACTTTTATACAAGTATAAAAGGTAGAGAAATTATTGCTTCTTGTTTTAAAAATGTTGAAGGATAAAGAATTCACAAAATGTGAGATTTTGAAAATTTTTAAATTGAAATCACAAAATA
Organism: Maratus speculifer; assembly: GCA_964019185.1. Lineage (NCBI taxonomy): Eukaryota > Metazoa > Arthropoda > Arachnida > Araneae > Salticidae > Maratus > Maratus speculifer. Next base: position 268,484,201 of record OZ025289.1, on the reverse strand, counting down.
AAACTGTTTATTAATTTGCAAAAACTTTAAATTGATCAGAGCAAGGTATATATCAAGTACTCTTTAGAAATGATAATTTTAAGCGGAAACCAAGATGTGAATGACTCTGCAGACTGATCGGAGAATATGGAGATTGGTATCTAGACAAAGTATGTCCATACAACAAAAATAATCTGTGTACAGGTGTCTAAAGACACTGTAAATAGACATATTAAAGAGTGTGATTACATCATACTAATGAAAATGGCTCGCAAACTGTCTCTCAAATTACATCACAAACAGGCAAGAATGAACTGGGCTAAAAAACACACATCCTACAAAGACAAGTGGTTTACTGTTTTATACAGCAATGAGAAACAGTGGAACTTAGATGGCCCTGATGCTTGGAACGTGTATTGGCATGACTTATGCAAGAAACCAAGGGCATTTTTCAGCAGGTAGCAAGGCGGTAAATCTGTTATGGTTTCGGGAGCATTTGGATTCAATGTCCAAGCTTCTCTGGCTTTTCTAAAAGGAAGACAAGATTCAAAAAAGTATCAAGAGACACTAAACTGACATTTGCTTCTATTCTGTGACATTTTGGGGGAGTCTGAATGAATGTTTTCAACAAGACAGTGTCTCAATCCATGTATCACATGCTGTAAAACTTTTGTTTTCTCAGAAAAATAATAAAGTTCTGACTAGCCAGCTTTAAGTCCAGACTTAAATCCAATTGAGAATGTCTGGAGTATTTTAACCTGCCAGGTTTATGGCAATGGAAAGCAGTATGACTTTATTTATTAATTATTTAATTATTTTTCTGTGATTTCGGATTAGTTCAAATAAATGTGCGTCGCATTCTGTAAAACTTTTGTTTTCTCAGAAAAATAATGAAGTTCTGACTAGCCAGCTTTAAGTCCAGACTTAAATCCAATTGAGAATGTCTGGAGTATTTTAACCTGCCAGGTTTATGGCAATGGAAAGCAGTATGACTTTATTTATTAATTATTTAATTATTTTTCTGTGATTTCGGATTAGTTCAAATAAATGTGCGTCCGTCGAAATTATTAGTTTTTGTAGGAACTAATCCGAAATCACAAAAAAATAATTTGTTAATAAAAGTTCTGTAAAAATTATAAATCTGGTTGTTTTTGACATTGTGCATAAACTTTTGTGACAGTTTTTTTATTAAAAAATTTTTTATTATATTTTTTTAAATTATGTAATTTTTCTACTTTTGTATCATTTATTTAAATAATGTTGCAAAATCTGCAAATAAAAAAGTCTTATTCATTCTAACTTTTTATAATTCTTTAAAAATCGACATTTTTATGCTTTTGCTTAAACTTTTTAGACAGACCTTAGTAGAGCTCAGTTGCATCTCTAGCATTTTAAAATCCAAAGTTTGCCTCTTAATAACTTTGGACCCAATCATCGGTCACAATGAAATTGAAAAGGTGAAGTGCCCTACTCTAAACCTCGAAGTTTACCAAATTTTATCTAAATCCACTGATTAGTTACGGAGATCCAGAACCCATGTTTTGTCACTTTTTTCTTCATGAAACAAGATAAAAAGACAACAACTTAATTATAACCTGAATCAGGAAGCCTTAAGCAACTTTATTCATAAGCTTTTAACCCATTTTCGGCCAAAGGTTCGTATACGAAACATTTCGATAAATACTTTTTTTTAACACTCTGACACATTTTTTTCAAGAATTTTATTTTTCTTCTATTTTTTAAGGCTTTTGAAGACATCCATAAAATATTAGTAATTCAATTGGAGTAAACACTTTCTCTTAAAAAATTTTCAAAATACGCTAGAGTTTTAATTTGAAACGCCTTTGACAAATTCGACTTTTTAAAAATATATTATTATTCCAATTGAAATGAATTATATGTTTTTAAAATAGATTAAAGTAGCAAATTCTGTATATGAAATAAGAATAAAACAAAAGTCATAAAAATATTATTCATATTCATATTATTCATTATAAGAAATAATATTTTATATTATTATATAAAATATTATTTCTTATATAAAATATTATTTTTCATGCACGAATCTTTTTTTGTGTCTTAATGTATGTAATTTAAGCATATTTCAATAAAAATAATGCTACATTTTATAAAATTTCTGTGCTTGGCCTAAAATGGGTTAATTTAGCAGGGCTCGCACAGACTCCTTAGAAACTACTTAGAAATGAAAACGTTCCCAAGTAGTACTTAGAACTACTTAGATAAACAAAATATTCCTTAGAAACTCCTTAAATTGTATTGCGGTTTTGCACGCAAGCGATATTGCTTTCAAAAAAGAAAAAAAAATCGCGATTGTAAAACGCACGGTAAACCCTTTATGCACGTCATTCATCAAAGGCACAGCAGTGATTGCAGGGATGCCGCGGACTCGCTATAGCGCGTAAAATACGCAAAAAATAGGCGATAGGACGCAGAAAAATAGCTCTTACACGTCCCGTGAAACGCGCAATTTTGTTAAAAAACGCATAAAAATGGCGACTTTCGTCAAAAATTCACGAAAAAATGGCTAATTTTCTCAAAAAATTTCGAAAAAATGCAGATTTCCTCGAAAGATCGCGAAAAAAACGACAAATTTCGTCTAAAAATCGCGATAAAACGGCAAATTTTGTCAAAGAATTTGCGAAAAAAGACGAATTTCGTCAAAAAATCGTGATAAACAGGCAAATTTTGTCAAAAAATTTGGGAAAAGCAGCAAATTTTGTAAAAAATTTTTGATAAAACGGCAAATTTCGTCAAGATACGCAAAAAATGGCTAATTTTGTCACAAATTGCGAAAAAGAGCAAATTTCTTTAAAAGATTCGCGAAAAAATGGCTAACTTTGTCACAAATCTCGAAAAAAAACGGCAAATTTCCTCAAAAAAGTGCGAATAAACGACAAATTTTGTCAAAAATTCGCGATAAAACAACAGATTTCGTCAAAAAATCGCGAAAAAACGACAGATTTATCAAAAAGATTCGCGAAAAATGGCTAATTTTTTCACAAGATCTCGAAAAATGGCAAATATCGCGAAAAACGGCAAATTTCGTCTAAAAATCGCGTAAAAACGGCAAATTTCGACAAAATATTTGTGAAACATCGGCAAATTTCGTTAAACAAATCTCGAAAAACGTAAATTTTGTGAAAAACTCGAATAAACGGCAGATTTCGTCAAAAGATCGCGAAAAAGACTCAAATTTTGTGAAAAGGGCACGGAAAAAAAAACCGTAATGCCTGAAGTGAATTTTCCTTTTCCAAAAGTTAATTTTCTTGCTTCAAAATTATATATATATATATATATTTTTTTTTCTTTTGCTGCTCTAAAAACAAATTTTCGTGATTCACTATCCATTTTTGACTGCTCCCAGACTTTCTGAGTAAATGTGACTCAGGAAAACACCCATTCATTAAACAAAAAGTCTCATCACTTTACTCAACAGAAGTATTCTTTTTTTTCAGCAAAAATGTCTTTTTCTATAAATCAGTCTTGCCCCTTTTTTTAAAAGAAATTCAAACAATATTGATACTTGTTATCTTCTACTTTCAAATGTTCAATATTTTATAGTTAAATTTGTATCTTGCAAATTTATTTTTAAATAAGTAAAGAAAATTTCTCATAATTTTAAAAACAACTAATATTGGTTTTTTATTTTTATTTATTATTAAAACAATAATTATTGAATTTCATTTTTCTAATGCAAATGAACAAGTTCAATTTTTGGATCTAAAAATATGACTCATAAGTGGGGACCCGCTTTTGTTAAAAAGAGACCCAGGATTTTTCAAGTCCAGCGGCATTCCTGGATTGGTTTTGATCATACTAATAGCCACCAAAGTGTCTATAATATATATCTCACGAAATATCGCAGATAAAATGCTAATTTTGTCTGAAGATTGCGGATATAATGCCGATTTTGTTAAAAAATCGCGGGAAAAAATGACGATTTCGTCAAAAGATTGCGGGAATAAAACGGCGTTTTCGAGAAAAGATCGTATAAAAATGCAAATTTTGACTAAAAATCCTCGAAAAACCATCGATTTCATAAATAAGAGAAACAGGAAAACACAGATTTAATCAAAAGATCGCAGAAAAACCACTGATTTCGACTACAGATCGCAAACAATCGCCAATTTTGCTAAAATATCGCAGATAAGTCGCTGATTTTATCTGAAGATCGCGGGAAAGCATCGATTTCGTCTGAAGATCGCGAATACCCCCCCCCCTTTCTTCTTGCAGGGCGGTAACTCACAGAATCCCTGCGGAATTGGGGCTGTGCAAGTGCATGCCACATAAATAACAACAAAAGTGGATGTCTTTAAATTTTTTTTGGACTCCTTGGATTTTTTATGTACTCCTTGGATTTTTTCTTCCCATCTCTGTATGAACCCTGTTTAGGTATATGCCTTTTGAAAGCCCAGTCAAAAATATTTAATATTAAGGAAATGGCATTCATTTAAAATTTATATAGCGTTATACCTTCCATATTTTAACATTACAAAAATCTCTTTTTAATTGCTAATTCAATCATTTCTTTTGAGTTGCCATCAACTAAAAAACAGCACAATAATTTAAAAAAGAAATTATAACCTGTGTTCTTTTTTTAATAGATCAATAAAAATTTGTATTCTCCTGATAGATTTTTCCATTCTTGAAATTGATGTCATTTGAAACAGAAAATATATATTTTTCATAAACATATATATAAACTGTCTCTAAATAGTGTTAAAACTATGTCGCATGTTTATTTGAATGTTTTCGAACTACTATAATACAGGTACTATAATACAGGTACAATTACAATGGGATAATTTAGGGAAAAAAAATCCTTCTATATTTATATAAAAAAAATAACGATTTGGAATTGGAGCAATGAAAATCTGTATCGACATCAGTGGATAAATAAAATCTGCGTAGATACCGCAAAATTGTAAGGGGACTACCATCGAGGGGAGGAGGGGGGGCAGATCTGTCAGCTTGGCGATAAATTGCCAAATGTGGCAATCAAAATTACTTACCAAATGTGATGCCAACTTGACACCATTTCCAGTATTTCACCAAACTAATATATCTACTAATAACTTTAAACTAATACTAATATTAGTTTAGATTTGTTAGTTAAAATTGGTTGATGAAGTTCCTGTAAGGATCTGAAAAACTTGTGAAATCATATGAAAAACTGGTGGAACCAGAGAGAAAAGTTGAGCTCAATCTAAAAAATGCTACACTAAAAATTGGTAAACATTTTCAATCTTAAAAAGTGTGATGAATAGAAATGAAATCATATTATCTGTAAAGCTCATGAAATTACCCTAAGTTTTGTAAGCTGAAAATGTGGACTGAGCTTTACTGGTTCCTTTTATTCAGAGTCATACTATTATCCACTCAAAATGATTGCTGGACAAAGTAATTAATAGAATGTAACAGTCATGTTGTCTCAAATCAGCTAAGTTTCACATTGTTAAACAAATATAAATCATGAAGCAATAATTAAAGTATAACATTAATATAAGCAGTTTGTTGGGGAATTGATGTAGATAAATATTTCTGAACACAAATATTTAGTATATGGTGTAATTGTACAGTTTGAAGTTTTGGATTTACTTGGAGCTTTGACTTTCCACATATGAAAAATCCCTAGAAAGGTATTTTATTCACATTTTGTACTGAATGGTTCAGATTCTCATTCTTTATTGCATCAGCTTGTAACTTATAGTTATGAACTCAAATTTTTAAACTGATTATTGGGATATGGAGTGCACTAAAAATGCCTCTTTTTTTGTCTGATTTTAAAGCACCAGTAAAGCTCATCCACATTTTCAGCTTATAAAAATTTGGGTAATTTCATGAGCTTTACAGATAATATGATTCCATTTCTTTTCTTCACACTTTTTTAGATTGAAAATATTTTCCAATTTTTAGTGTAACATTTTTTAGATCAAGCTCTATTTTTCTCTCTGCTTCCATCATTTTTTTATACGATAAAAATATATGTCGCATAGTAATAAATGTCTTTTCATTGATTTTTTTTTTTTTGGGGGGGGGGGGAGGGGGATATTTTTTTTATTAGACAGGCACCAGTGTTATACATGCAAATGTATACTACACACACACACTTATATATATATATATATAACACTGGCGCTCAGCTAACTGAAAAATATCTTTTTTTTTTATCTCTGTTCTATTTTCCTGTTTTTATGTAATAAAATATTTTTGAAAATTAAACTTTATTATTAAATCTTTTTCTTTAAACTTTTATATTTTTTAGATTTCTCTTGCCAGAACGCTGAAAGCTTTAGTCATTTTAAGAGGTTTAATAATTGAATGGGTTATTGTAAAAGGTTACAATGAAGATTTTCACACTGAGAATAATAAAGTAAACAAAATCCTATTTATTTATTGTTCCTAAATTGTTAATTTTTTTTTTTTTTTTTTAAAGTTTAATACTTTTTAAATTGATATTTTGTTTATAATAATATTATAAAATGCCAATAACTTGAGCATAATTGTACCTTTTTATTCCAACTATTAACTTTTTTGTTTAATTTACAGCTTGATATGTGGTCTGGATCTCGATACAAAGTTTTTCAGAAGGTAATGTGTACTTTTAAAATGTAGTTATTAAAGTATTATGTGCCAGTGAGTAAAAACATCTAGTTACTATAATATATTTATTCCTTCTTTTTCTAACTTTATTGTAAAATGTTGTTATTTGTATTGATACAGATATCCTGTGTGTGTTTTTTAAGACTGTGTGCTATTGCCAGACATTTATTTCAAATTAATAGGATTTTCGGTTTAGTGGCTTTTTAGCATGAATGATTAAGGAGAAGTAATAATATTAAATCCAGTTTGTATTAGAATTTTTAATAGGAGTTAGACAAATGATGCTACCAAAAACTTATTATTTCTGACTATATTTATTAATATAAAAATGAAATAAAAACTTATAATTATTGATATTTAAAAATAAAATTTATTATAATTAAAAATTTTTACAAATGTTTGCCAATTACATTACGTTTATATAAATTTGTCCATTGCTCTTGGTACGAATATCGGCAAATGATGAGGTTTCTTTAACTTGTTTGTAACAGGAGAAATGCTTTGTTGATTTATTTTCATTGATTCAAGGCATTGCGTGTTTTAAAAATATTGCATAAAATAAGACTGAATTGATTATTATTACTCAAAAATTTATAATTGTCTGCCATAAATTGTCTGGTTAGATCAAATTTAAATTCTAGTTACTAATTAATCAGTTTTTGCAGAAGCCCATATCTCATCTAGCTATTTAATTCAGGTTGTATCAACATTAAAATAAGAAAACTGAAAATCATTCGTTTGGGCTAATTTGCATTTCTCCTGTATATAAACTATTTGCCAATAACTTGACTAGAAAATTAATCTTTCTCACTGTCTGGTAAACGTTTATTATAGATCGATTAAAGTACTGACACTACATCACCAGAAATTCTGTGTTAGTCTGAGTAGGGGATAAATGTATTTTTTTTTGTTGTTATCTATTTTACAAGTCTTGTCTTATCTAACTATACAGTCAAAACTTTTCACCTATTCTATTCTTCTATACTGCCCTATCTGTTTCTATTTATTTATTTTTTAACCAAGTTTGCCTTCCTAATGCTTTTAATTTGATCTATGATTACAGTTGTATTATTGATAATTTTCATTTAAATTCAAAATCTCTGCCTTCTTTTTGTTAAACTTAAATCTAATTTATTACTGTAACTTAAATATATTACTTAATGTTGTTATTTAAAAAACAATGTGTGATCTGAATTAATCTTAAAAGTAGATTTTCTTAAGAATAATTCATCTAAAAGAAAATGAAGCAAATTTATAATTAAGATAATACCTGTCATTCTATAATATAGACAGATAAAATAATGTTTTAAGAACCAAAAGTTTTAAACTTATAGTGCATTAGTTTCTGTAGAAATCATTTTGCCATTATCTGTGCCAATAGATGACAATATGCTAAATATTCCTATAACTAGTCTGTAATTAGTTACAAAATTCTGGTGTTTAAAATATTTCATCTGAGTGTAATGGAAGAATCCTTGTTATTAGTGCCAGAGTTGAATGCTTAATCCAAGGCAAAACACTCATTTTTTAAGTATATTGAGGTAGTCCCTTTTTTTAAATATATGTAAAAATGTTTGAGGAGATTAGATGATTTTGGCATCTTTGGAGTAAACAAAAATTCAATTTCAGTCACTACTAATCATTCTATTAATATTTTGGGAGTGAAACAGAATTTGGTTTTCTAGTCAGGAAAAATACATTTGTCTTTGCTGGTGGTTTCTCAAGATACATAAGTGTAACTGGTCACAACGGGATTGTTTCATATGAATGCATTTGATTCAAATATGAACCACAGTTTGCATAGTTTGAATATGAATCAGCTTACTTTAGATGGCTTTTTAGAAATATTAAAGTTTTCTCGTCAGAGTTGGTACAGTAGACTCGTGATTTAATGAATCTCATGGGATCTTTTTAAATAGAATTTTAAACCAAAAGGTTTCTTGAATCAAAATTTGCATGTATTGGTTTATTTCAATGCTTTTAAAAAATGCATAAGATTCAAATGTAATTTTGAGAAGTTAAGTTCTATTTTTTGCATCAAATGACATCTGAAAACTTCCAGAATGTTGCTTTTGAGGCTATTGATCATCTGAAAGTTTTTTCATTAGAAGTTTCTTTAATTCCAAAAAAAGTATCACAAAATCTTGATAGTGACCCTTGCTTCTTTTAATTTAGGAGGTGATTCTGGAACATCATCAATTTCTTTCTCAGAAGAATTACTCATACCGTATTTTCCGGGAATAACGCCGCGGCGTTAAACTAGATTTTTTTGTTTTTTAAACAAAAGTGTGGCCAATAACTAGGTGCGGCTTGTAAATAGGCCTGATTAATTTAAAATTTTTGAAATCTGCTTCAAAAAAAAATCATAATTTTCAGTCTTACTCTTTGTGAATAAGATGAAAATAAAAGAAAATAGCCGCGTTCAGATATTAGTGTGTTTACAAACAATGCAATTTCAGGAGCAGAAGATTGCATTTTTACCGAGTATTGCATCAATCACAATCTCTCGACAAGTTTGCCCCAGAGAGTATCGCTTGCCATATAAGGAATAACTCTTCCCATTTCCTTTCTCCTCTTCTCACAAGGGTCTTTATCCATGGGATATCAGGCACAGATAAACATAAGAAAAACAATATGCATGAAGAACATTTTAACACCTCTTTCTTCTAATAAACAGTCTTTTTCAGAAGATTTTATTCCACAGAGCTGTTATTTTTGTCATTCACTAAAGTCCAATGCTAATCCAAACTACAGAAAGCTATTTTACTCCATGTTCGTAATTATTTTTAACTTCGAACTATGAATTGACAACAGCTCGGCAAATCTTAAATTTTCGTTGCTTTCGCTGTAATTGTACGCATGCACATACGCCTAAATATGTCAATGGATTGTTGATGTTTGGAAAAAAATTCCCCAAAAAATAGTGCAAAATGCTTTCATAAAATCGGAAATAATACAAGATGATATTGATGTACCATCGAACTTAACTTCCGATATGGATTGTTTACATGATAATGACGTTACTGATTCCAGATTATGTCATAAGTGACGACCATAATTTGTCATTTGAACTAATTAAATTATTCACCAACGATACAGAGGACGAAGATTTTGATGGTTTTTCTGATGTTGATGATAAAATTTAATGCTTTAATATATATTTTCCCGTTGGATAAAATAAATTATGTTCATAGTCGAATTATTTAGTGCTTTATTATATTTTTTCCTGTTTCTTTATATAAGTATTCATCATAGTTGAAATAATTGTACAACAAAAAAGTAAGTTATTTATTTAAGATCAAAATGTTTTATTTTATATGAGTTAATAATTTTATTTCATTGCTCTAATAATGAATGTGGGAGTATACCCGACGCGGCGTTATACCCGGTGCGGCGCTAAACTAGTTTTTTTTGTTTTTAACCAAGTGCGGCATTATACTCGGTGCGGCTTTATTCCTGGAAAATACGGTATTTGCCATGTCCCCATGTCCTATTGAGAATTGAAACGATTGCAGATTAAGTCATCTTCTGAAAATCACCTCTCAGTAACATCAATGTCAATATAATCCTCAAAATGTGAAATTTTCTGGTCAATCAACTTATTTTACATTAAATGATTGGTTAATAGTTACAGTGCTCAGTTTTTAACCCATAGAGACCAGGTTAAATTTTCTCAGTATTTTTTAATGTGGCAAGATGGAAGCAAAACTATATCCTGAGAAACTGCTTGCAAAGCAGCATTTTCTATATGAATAGCCTTTAATAAATTTATTATATAAGTTTTGTTTACTTCTAAGTTGATTAAAACCAGAGGTGCTGAAAATGTTTTACTCCCCACATTTCCCTTAATCCATATAAAAATTTCCCCAAACTTTTACGACTTTTTTCCAAATTTAACTTACAAATATTTTTATTGCATATTTTGTATTATGTTTACGATAGGTGTAATCAAAATGAATAGGCACATCTAAAAAGCAAATATTCAGAAAAAGTGTAAGATTTATTTTGATTTTGTTTGATTTTATGGTGTTAAGATTTATGGTGTTTAAATATCATATTGTTTGAATTTCATTTTTATTTTTTAATGTACCCTAGGTTTAATTTATTTGCTACAAAAATTTTAAATATTAAATGTAGAAATAACTAAATCAAATATCTTAATATCTGTCCCTTCTCGGGCTTAAATAGTGTAGGAAATATATATATATTTTTTTAATTTGTTCTGCAAATTATGTTTTTGTTTAATATATAAATTCGCATACACTGTTTTTAAAAAAGGAAAGCAAATAATGCATGGATATAAACTTGGAAGTACGTAGTTTGTTAAAAATAGTAAAGAAAATAAAACAATGTCTTACATTGGATTTTAAATCTTTGAAATGATGTAAAGAGCATAAACAGATGCTTATGCTTATTTTTACAAATAAGTATGGCACATATGTTCTGTATGCACCAAAGTACTTATTTGATGGCAAAGTAGCGTTTATTTGCCTGACATGGTTATCACATAAATGTCATTATAAATTGTTTTGTTCTTCAATTATCATTTATTCAGAGTTATTTCCATTTTAAAATAATAGAAAATGTTTCGGTAATCACTTTATTTTGTTTTCATTTTGAAATAAAAAAGATTACAAGCTATTATAAGCATGCTATCTGTATCTAGTAATCAAAAAGTTTATTTTAGCCAAATTTGCATTAAAAAAACATCCCAAACTTGGTGCTTATATGAAATTTTATTGATTCTTTTCATTCATATTCATCCCATTTATGCATCAAATGAGGATCCATCATTATGGATCAAATTTTTCAAAAAAATAATGTACAATTCCTGTATTGCTCCAAAGAATGCATACATATTCCTAATTTCAAACTCTGTCAACAGGCAATGGAAGAAAAATGGCACATATGCCATGTATGCACCAGGATACCCAATTGGCATCAAAATGGCCTTATTTTGCCTGTGATAATAACTTGTCTATTATTTTTTATTTATTAAAAAAATGTTTATTTACTTAAATTTTCTTTTTTAAAATTATTGATTAGAGATTTTTAAAACCAAATGAGCTGCTGTTAAGAGATGCAATATTTGTTCTCATTTTTGATTAAAAAAAAAAAAAAAAAAAACTTTTTAAAATAAGCTAATGTAAAATAAATTAAGTAAACGGAGTTAAGTAAAGGGTTAAAATAATTTTTTTGCAGTGCTAAGCAATGTCTAAATTACTGTAAAAGATTATTTTTTTTACACATATTGTATGTCCACCCAAGATCATGATGAGGAGATAAATGGGAAACATCATGGGATCTGCATGTGTAAAATGCATGTTATAAAATTAAAAATATATTCTATTCTAACAGTTCTATCCCCCAGGGGGATACCTTCTTTAGGTATTCACAGGCTTCACAACCCCATGCACCTGAGTGATATTTCTCTTTTCCTTTTCCTCTTACTCCTCTAGTCTTCCTTTCATCTGTGTTTCACTCTCATTGTGGTTTCCTCTTCAGAAGTGAGGGCAATTCCGCATGGGCTGATATCATTTTGTATATCAATTCATGGGGAATTGTAAACCACCCACGTGTTGGCCGTGCGTGGCGACCCGTGTTCCTGGAATGGAGGATCCTGGCAGTTGAGGGAAACCAACACACTGCTTTGGCCCCTGCTTCAGGTAGACAGGAGGTGCATATTGGTCTCAATTGCACCAATCGGCTGGTCAGCTGATTTTGGTCACTGGCTAAGGGATCAAGCGAGCGAGTACTTACTAGCCATTTTGTTAAGGGTGGAGACTGGCATAGGAGTATCTTGTGACCTTATGGGCCCTGGTTAGCACTGTTGCACGAATGTGCATCCCCTTGTTGGACTCGGTAGTGGGTGGTACGGCCGGGGTCTGAATTTTATTTTTTAAATATGGATGGAAAATCTTCACTTCCTTCTGCTTCTCTCCCTAGTGGAGAGCAACAAATTGTACAGACTTTCTCACTTACTCGCTTCTTTGTCATTAAGCGTACCGATAGTCTCTCTGGTAGTTCTTTTAAAAAGACTTCACCATTTCTGATTGCAAAAATTTTTCAGTCTCTATTGGGGGATGGTCATTCTCTCAAAAAACTGCAATCTGGAGATCTACTAGTTGAGGTTTCTACTGCCAAACAGTCACAACTTCTCTCTAACTGCTGTACAATAGGCACCTTTTCCGTTTCTGTACAAATACATAAAACTCTAAATACAAGTCGTGGTGTAATATCTGAACCTGATCTGTTATTCTCTACTAAAGCTGAACTTTTAGAAAATATAAAAGACCAAAATGTAATAGATGTACGTCGTATTACTATTTGTCGCAATGAACAAGTACTGCCTACAAAACGTATAATTCTAACATTCAGTAGCCCTACTTTACTTACTAAAATTAAAGCTGGCTATCTAAATTGTCCAGTCCGACCATATATCCCAAATCCTCTCTGCTGTTTTAAATGCCAGCGTTACGGCCATACAAACACAAATTGTTGTGGATCTGTTACTTGTGCACGTTGTGCAGAAGTCGGCCACGACAATAAATCATGTGATAAACCCGAACGCTGTGCAAATTGTAAAGCTGATCATACTCCATATTCTCGCACTTGTCCTAATTGGAATCGAGAAAAAGAAATTCCGACTGTCAAAATTACTCAAACTTTGTCCTATCCCGATGCCCGCAGACTTGTTGAAAGTAGAACCCCTGTTGGAGTTTCCTACTCCAGCTTACTCAAGCAGCAATCAACAACCGTAAGACACATAAGTACTCAAACTGATTCCACATATCTACCAAATAAATCTACTAATACACAATCAACTAGCACACCAATTAAAGAAAGCCGTGATATCTGTCTCCCTACTAAATGTTCTGGAAACCCACAATTAGAACGCTAGCTACCATCCAAAGAACCTGTAAAAATAATTGATTTAGAAAAACAGCGACAGAAATCTCAATCTAATGGATCATCCAAACCTCTTGTTACTTCTCCAAAAAATGCCCCTAATTCATCTGCGTTAAATTTGAAAAAACCCAATTCTCGTCAGGTAGTGAAAACTTCCATTCAGAAAGAAGGGACCAAGACTGGAACCAAAACTGTTACAAACTCAAAAGCACCTCAGAAATCAGATATTCTTAAAAAACAAACAGATAACAAGAAAACACCATCTCCAGCATTTCCCAAGTGGCAGACTGTCATTAAACGAAAGAAAAGTTCATCGCTAAGCCCATGCATTAGGAATTTTTAAAATCCCAGGCAACTCCAGCACTATGTTCAAGAGGCTATGGAATCCGAGGAAAATACTGTGCTTGAAGAATATGTGCTTGGTTGAACTTAATTTGTTTTTTTATTGGTCTTTGTTTTTATGTTTTAGATTTTCTGTTGTATTTGACCTTTTGTTTTTCTTTTCGTGTTGTTGTCCAATTGTTTTAGAACTTTAACTAGTTTTGGAATTTTAACCTTTTACATATTTAAATGTCTTTGACTGGTTTCTTGGAATTTTAACTTTTTACATTTTTAAATGTCTTTGACTGGTTTTAATTGTTTTTAATTTCATGTGTCACCGCATTTCCATTTTCTATTTAATTCGTATCTATGAAGGATTTTTAATGTAATATTCACTTTTTAAATGTTAACCTTATTTTACTTCTACCTTGTTCTTGGTGCAGCATGTCCCACAGGGGACCTTGCGCCATAAAACTCCATTCAACCAACCAACCAATCTAACAGTTCTAGTTAATTCATTAAACATTCTATAAATTTTAGCATATGCATTTATTTGTCTGAGAAGTTCACATAAATATATTTTTAAAAATTTTGTAAATAGTTAGTATTTGTACTAAAAAATAATGATGCCATAAATCAAAGTATTTTATTAAAACATATAATTGTTTTTAATTTTCACACACGGGGTGTAAAATATTCTTTTGGAGACACAAAATCTCAAAATTAGTGTCTTTATGACTTTTTCCTTTAAAAATAATAATAATAATAATAATAACAGATTTCTTTTCTTGCATAAATGCATGTTAATATCTTTTACTGCACTTGAATATTACTGTGTGTGTACATGTTTTTTATTTACTCCATGTACACTAATTCTTTTGTCTACGAAAACATCCAGCCAGTGAAAAGTGACGCACACCAAATATCTGTGATGAATGCAAATAAATTGTGATTTTTTTATCAGTTTTTTAAATATAATTTTTTAACTTCAGTCGACTTTCCTTAATTCAAACTAAACATGAAGTCCTGAAATTTTCAATGGCAGAATTATGTTACAAATTTTCATTAATTCGAACTCATTTTCTCTTGACTTCGTTTAATTCGAACTAACGATAATTCCGAATTTTCTTTTTTCTTTTCTTTATCATGGATTTCAGATCATTTGAATAACTTTCTTTCTTTGATTTTTGTGAGAATTGTTCCGAAGGTGTATACATATAATTTCATGCATTTGATATCCACTTTCGTAGTACCCCGTATGTCCATCAGTGACGCTTCAAGTTTTTCTTCCATTGTGCTTGTTTCTAATCTTTTAATTAGTTAATGTATTTCTACATTCTAATTTAATATTAAGTCATATTCTAATGATAACAGATGAAAGAAATTTAAAAAACACAATAACATTAATTTCATTGTAATAGTACCATATTAAGCATGTGTTCATTTTATACTTTCCATAATTCGAACTTTGGATAATACGAACATTTCTTGTGGTCCTGACGAGTTCGAATTAAAGAGAGTCGACTGTATTTGGAATTAACTTTTGATAGTGGGTGCATTCAGCAGGTTACCCTTATAGGTACCGTCCGGTACAATCAGAATCAAAATCCGATATGTATTTTTTTTTTCAGATTTGCTTGACAAAAGAATTATGCTTGACTTTAATATCATTTTGTAGCTGTGTATTAGCCTTCACTTTGCTCAGACAAAAATAATGATATGGCAGTTAAATATTTTCCTCTACCCAATTTAATCTTTAACATTGCTACTTCGATTGTTTGGCTACACATTTAAAGAGCAAAGTGACACATGAAAATAGAGCGATGTGATAAAATAAATCAAATTATATTTAATAATAATATATATTTTCCATCTAAGAAACTACTACTTCTACTTTCAACTCTTACAATTGGCTCTCACATTTTCAAAATGGAGTGACATATTTATATAAATAAACAACATTTATTAATTAAAATATTGTGTGATGAAGAGCTTAAAAAAGGCTTGAAAGTACTCAGAAATTTTAAATAAAATGCATAAAGCTGATATAATGCATTTTATCTAAACAGTTCCTTTCTTGAATTCATTACAAGCTTTCATAACATTTCTTGTTATCATTTTGTTTGTTTACAGGTAAATGTACTTTAATAATTTGAGTGAATAAAGCTAATTTTTCATACAATTTGATAATGCTTTCATTTATATTAGTTTTACAACTTAAATCTTGTATTTTTGAAAATACATAGTTTATTAACTGAATTTTGATTGTATGCATTTTATTTAAATAGTATTGAAATTTTCGTTGAAAGAAAATGTTTTATATTATTATATTTAATATCTTTTTCTCTTTAGCTGACTGACCATGCTAATGCAGCTATGTTACATTTTTATTCTCCACATCTTCCAGATTTAGCTGTTCGTTCATTTATGGTAATATGATTTTATCTTGCAGTAATTTTTTTTTTTTTTTTGAAGAGGCACATTATTTTATGTTTTGTCAATGTTTATGGTTAGGACTGATGCTAGTTGCACCTTAAAATTTATTACTTATTAACGAATTAAACATAGAATTTATTTCTTCAAATACTAAAGTCCATCTCTCAAAAATGAGAAAGTAGAATGTTATATTTCTTACTTGCTAGATTTATTATTTCCATTTAGCCCGACAGGAAACTAAAAAATTTGATTGGTAAAGTGCTTACCTTCTGCGTATGTGTATACAGGGTGTATCTGAACTATTGGGCAAAACTTTAAGGAGTGATAGTACACATCAAGACAAACAATATTAAATAGGAAACAAAGGGTACCAAGTGTTTTCCAAAGGAGTTAGCCACCATTAAAGTTTAGGGTCCAAAATTTTAAATTAACATTAAAAAACATAAAAATTGGTCGATTGATTTGCGGTTTTCACTAAAACTATTCTTTATGTTTATATTTTCTTAAAAATAAATTATAAAGATAAATTTTGAAAAATGCTGATAGAGGGCGCTTTAGACTTTCGAGTAACGAACAACTTTTTTTTGCAACTCATTAAATGGTTTCGCAAGCTTAGACTTAAATTTTGAGCTCAAAATCTGAATAGTTGGGAGTGGTTAAGTAGCACAAACTGAACTGTGTTCAGAGGGTTCAAATTTCAAATAGTTATAAAAAACGGAAAAATTGGTCGATTGATTTGCGGTTTTCACTAAAACTATTCTTTATGTCGGTATTTTATTGAAAATAATTTATAAAGCTAAATTTCAAAAAATGGTGATAGAGGGCGCATTAGACTTTGGAGTAATAAAAAACTATTTTTTACTGTTATTATTTGCATCTCGTTGAATTTTTTTAGAAGCTTATACATAAACTTAAATTTTGCATTGAAAATCTGAATTATTGGGAGTGGTTAAATAGCGAAAGCTGAACTGTGTTCAATGGGGATGGGGAGGTTCAAATTTCAAATGATTATAAAAAACAGAAAAATTGGTCGATTTGTTTCCGTTTTTCGTTAAAACTATTCTTTATGTCAGTATTTCCTTGACAATAAATTTTAAAGATAAATTTTTAAAAATTTCGTTTGAGGGCGCCCTTAACTTTAGAGTAACAAACAACTGTTTTTAATCGTTATTTTTTCTATCTAATTAAATGCTTGCAAAACTTAGACTTAAATTTTGAGACCAAATTCTGAATAGTTGGGAGGGGATAAGAAGCGCAAACTTAACTATGTTCAAGAGTTGAAATGTTACTCTCCCCACCCCTCGAACACAGTTTGATTTTGTGCTACATAATTACTCACAACAATTCAGATTTTGAGCTCAAAATTTAACTATAAGCTTTTACAAGCATTTATTAGATACAAAAAATACCAGTTAAAAATATTTGTTGGTTACTCCAAAGTTTAAGATGCCCTCTAATGGAATTTTTTAAAATTTATCTTTAAAATTTATTTTTAAGGAAATACTGCCATAAAGAATAGTTTTGGTGAAAACCGTAAACGAATCTACCATTTTTTCCTTTTTTTATGATAACTTGAAATTTGAACCTCCCCACCCCTATTGAACACAGTTCAGTTTGCACTACTTAACCACTCCCAACGATTCAGATTTTCTGCACAAAATTTAATTTTATGTCTAAGCTTCTAAAAAAATTTAACGAGATGCAAATAATAACGGTAAAAAATAGTTTTTCATTATTCCAAAGTCGAAAGCGCCCTCTATTGCCATTTTTTGAAATTTAGCTTTATAAATTATTTTCAATAAAATACCGACATAAAGAACAGTTTTAGTGAAAACTGCAAATCAATCGACCAATTTTTCTATTTTTTATAATCATTTGAAATCTTAACCCTCTGAACACAGTTCAGTTTGTGCAACTTAACCACTCCCAATTTTTCAGATTTTGTGCTCAAAATTTATGTTTAAGTCTAAGCTTGCGAAACCATTTAATGAGATTAAAAAAATAACGGCAAAAAACAGTTGTTTGTTACTCCGAAGTATAAAGCGCCTTCTATCGACATTTTTCGAAATTTATCTTTATAATTTATTTTCAAGAAAGTACCACAATAAAGAATAGTTTTAGTGAAAACCGCAAATCAATCGACCAATTTTTCCATTTTTTATGTTTATTTGAAATTTTGGATCCTAAACTTTAATGGCGGCTACCTCCTTTGGAAAATGCTTGAGACCTTGTTTCCTAGTTAATATTGTTTGTCTTGATGTATACTATCACCCCTTAAAGTTTTGCCCAGTAGTTTAGATACACCTTGTATATATATTATATATATATATAAGACCATTAATAGTAGACAATATTAACCATTGATATAATAATCCATATATATATATATATTAATCAGTTGCTTTATTATTATTTTTGATTGTTTAAAAGTAGTTTTTTATTACTTTTTTCATTCTTTAAATGTTACTACTACCTTACTTATCTTTTTTTTTAATCAATTAATTTTAAATTTAAATACTTAATTATTTGTATATACAAAAAATTATAAGCTTTCAAATTCTAATAAAAGCATCTCTTTATTAGTATGTTCTTCATTTTATAGTGTGAATATTGAGTTTAATTCTATGTTATGTAACCTGTTTCAGTTTTTCTTCTTGACCATTTTCTATTTAAAATAATAATAAAAAACTATCATCAAACAACCAAATTTAATGCTGAAAATGCATAATCACCCTTCATTATACATTCTTTCAGATAACAATGGCTGAAAGCTTTGTATGGAAGATTATCAGTAAAGTACCTTACTGAAAAATTTTAAAATACTATGATTAGAATTTTCACACCCTAATGTTTTATCTGTATATACATATCTCCATGTTTTACTCTTCTTGTACAACTTTTAATTTTATTAAATAATTCCTTTTAAAGTAAGCACCTACCTTTTGATAGTAGTCCTTTCATCTTCTGTCTCCCTAAAATCGTATGTTTTCCAACTTTCTTTATTTTATCTATCTTGTTTATATGTCATCTTCTGTTTACTTTATTGTCATGCTAACTTTTTCACACACCCCTGGTGATTGACATGGATTTTTGACAACTATGAGATGGCATTACAGTCGAACCTCCTTATAACGAACTTCAAGAGACTGAAGTTTTTGTTCGCTATATCCGAACCGTTTAAAAATGTTAGAGTTTACAAAATATGTATATAATTACCTGTTACCTATATGTTCAATAATCATGTATTAAGAAAAAAACGTAAATTCATTTAGATATGACCATTAATGAATTAAATTGACTAAAATTGGTAATATTGAACTGGCACAATACTAAATTAACTAAAAATTAAAACAAATAGAATTACAATAAAGCGCCAATTATCTAAACATTCGAGACCAACACTAGTTTGGATAAATGTTGGGATAAATGAGCAGACAATTTAAAGAATGATCCTGACTATACTAAAATATTTACACTTTATCCAGACTTAGGATGAGTAACACTAATTATTGGCACATTAAAAATCGTTTTATTTTTATTTTGTTTGTTTCCTGTTTTTCATTTAAATTTTCCTTTTTTCACCATCTTGTAAACTCCAGAGAGTATAATTTAAGTAAAAAAAGTTTTTAATTATTGCTTGCTTTAAAGATGTTCTTTCCAATGCTGTCATGTCTTGAATTATTCTTAAATACATTAGTCAAATAAGTTAGTTTAAAATGCGTTACTGATTTGCTATGACAGGACACAGGAGTAATGGAAAATAATTTACGGGTGAGCGTGATCACACCTGTAGAATGGCTACCATAAAAGAGAAAGAATGCAGGTCTTACTACTCTTTAATAAAGAGACATAGTTAATTTGTATCATGTTTTATTAGCCGGCATGAATTTTCTTATAAAATTAGAGTCGAAAACCTTTTTTTCACATCAGGAGAAAATAAAAAAGGGAAAAAAATCATGGTCAACTAGAAAAAAAGTTCGTTATAACCGATTCTTAAGATTCCGGAGGTTCGCTATAAAAGGTAAAATAGCATTAAATACAATAGGAAAACGGCGGGACCAAAATTTTCGTTCGTTATATCCAGGAGTTTGTTATAACGGGGTTTGACTGTAGTTGTCTAATTCAATTATTCCTTGCTTTTTGCTATTCATATTAGTTTTGGAGGTGGTAGCACAGACAATCACCTCAGCAAATTCATTTCTGAATTTCCAGAAATAGTTAAAACACAATCAACATATTATAACACAAATGGTCTGCCAAGTCATATCTTGGTGGAAAACAACTGCAAACCTATTTTAGCAGTTGACTCGAAGATTTACCATTGTATTTTCCTGCTCTTGATCCTCCATGTTTTGATTTCTTTGATTGCAGGAAAATACAATTGTAAACCTACAAGTCAATTAGTAAAATCAAAATTTTATATTTTCCATCAAGATATGACTTTGCAGACCAATTGTGTTTTACTGTGCGAACTGAGTTTTAACTAATTCTGGAATTTCAGCCGTAAAATCGATGATGCGATTGTCTGTTCTACCACCTCCCTAACTAAAATGCATAGCAAAAAGCAAGAGATAGTTGAATTAGACAACTAATGCCATCTATGTTGCAGATGTGCTACGCTGAGTTTGGTTCTATGAAATGCCAAATGAAGTTTAAATGTGCACTTCTTTTATTGTCAATGCTGAATTAAGTTTATTATCAACAGATTAGAAAAAAAAAAAAAAAAAAAAGTTATGCAGAATAGCAATATTTGATATTATTTAGACTTTATATCTCTTGGAAATTTTAATATAATACCCATTCATAGTTTTCTAGTATATACAGCTATACTCAAACCTTCGTTCTATAGTTTTTTACAAAATCTTATTATTCCTTTAGCAACTATTTTCAGATTTATTGTATGTAACCATCTGAGAACAAGTAATACTCACATTTGACTGTTTATTTTCTTAGAATACAAACTTGAATCTGTTCAGACAAAAACTTAGGAATTAAGAAGGTTTAAAATATAGAATTTATAATGCTAAGTTTACTTGCAAATGGACTACAATAAAGGTAGTTTTTTAAAACATAACTCAAGAATAAGTTGGCAGAAAAAGCTGTAATTTTATGTTATCATAATTGAAGCTTCTAGAAATTGACTACTGTTAAAAAAAATGTAAGTTATATTTTCCTATTTTATTATTATTATTATTAATTAAAAATAATTTTTTTCATTCTGAATGTTATGAATTGTAACCTATGAATCTTTTTAACAAAAATTGATTTTTTAAAGCTTCAAATATTTGAATTTTTAAATTAAACTTTAATCTGCATAGTAGTTCTGGATTTATATTTCTAGTATTAACCACGTTGCAATCTGTTTTGCAATCATTAAAAATGAATCTAACATTAGTTTATTATAGGAGAAAACATTATGAGAAATATTTATATGCAAGTATAGTGTAAAATACGAAAGTGTATCCTAAACTACTTGACCAAAATAAAATTTAACAACAAAGTTCAATAGGATATCAAAATTAGGTGCTTGTTTTGAAAATTTCGTAATTGGGTACAACTTGTGTTTGAAAACAAGCAATAGGCTATTTTAGTTATTTTCTGGGGAAATTTGGAGGATAAAATTCATGGGGTGTTCATTTTTTCTTTTGGCCAATTGCACCTTAAACCATCAAATATACATGATATTTATTTATGAAGTTAGTCATTATATGAAATTAATTTGCAATCATCTTAAAAGCTATGTAGTTCTTTGCAGAGAAAAAGAGCGCATCCGGGTAAGAAAAGTCTTGCAAAAAGGATCACAAAATACAGTTAAACTTGGATAATTTGAACTTGTGTAATTCGAAATTCTGGCTAATTTGAATTTTTTGCTACTAATGTAAAAAAAAATTTGGATATTTCTAATTTTAGTTTTATTAATTCTAATTTTTCGTAGGATTGCCTTTCAAATTTTGCGGTAAATTTTAATCCTGAGACTTTTTACTTACCCATCATACGTAGTATAGGGTAAGTCTTGCAATCGTTTTGAAAATCGAAAAAAAATTTTTGACGGATTTACACGTTTTAGATAGTAGAGATTCCGAAAAACATATTTTTAGAAAAAAAAATTTGCCGTCTGTCTGTCTGTAAACGCTCTATCTCCCGAACAAATTGAGATAGAGACATGAAATTTTGTATGTAGTTAGTATGTAAGAATGGGACGAACCCTATTAAATATCAGCAACCTCGATTATCCAGAACTATTTTTTTCGGACTCTCAAAAAATTCGTTCTGATGAAAGGTATATAAAAATTTTCGAATTTTTTTGTTCTAAGGAATAGACGTAAAAGGCAATAAAATAGCACACATTTTGCATATAGAACGAAGTCGATTGGATTATTAGTTGCCGAGATATTTGTAATCTTGTTCCCCACATTCTTCAATTTTTCATGACCCTGTATTTCATTCAAATTTCAATTCAGAAGTATATTTTAATTGGAAATGAGACGCTTAATCTGACGCAGTTAATTGTTAGTTAATAGAATTATTATTTTTGGAGTTATAAGGATGTTTCTTTTACGCAGTTCGGTGAATTGCAATGCAATGTATAAATAGTTTCACATGTTTTATTTTCATATACATATCCATGATGGGTAAGTATTACGGTGGCCCCCAACGACTGGTTTCAGCTAAGGTTCAAAATAGTAAAACATTTTTTATTTTAATTTGTCTTTGTACGTCGCAAAATTTCAAGGCTTAACTGCACCCTTTCGTCTTGGGAATCTATTTCACTGCGCATTGAAAGGATCACAGGTTAGGTGTTGCAATCACAGATTTTCGCCAACCCTTCCTTCCTCTTTTTATCTCCAGAAGTGGAGCCAGAACTACATTTCTTTCTATCTTAAAGTAATGTGCACTATCATGTGAGTGAATGATTTAATGCTTTCAAAAGGCGGGATTTGTAAAGAAAGAAGCAGAAAGAGTAAATGTATTGGAAAACTTTGACGAAATTGATCCTGAGCTATACTGTTGATAATTAGGAAGATGTAAAATCTGATCCATCAATCTTGTATGAACACGTATGACAACGTGGACTAAAATATGGCTGTGTGAGACGAGGCAACTGATCCGAACATTGTTGCTCAACTGACAGAAAACAACCAAGTTGAGGACGGACAATTTGAAGATGAACAGAACAAAGAAACATAAGAGAAGCCCTTACCTAGCTCCTTAGAAGCTATGGTGCATATGCATGAACTTTGACTCCTTTTAGAAGGTCAGTCCAATGTAAAAGATTCTATTTTTGTGTCAGCTGATATGTTGGAATCATATGCTATGACTCAAAGATTGCATTCGAAAAACTAATCAAAAATATCTGATTTTTTTTTTTTTTTTTTTCTTAAAAGCAATGAATAATTAAGCTAATAAAAAATGTTTGATTTAATGAAAAAAATATATAGCAGTATCCTTAGATAAAGTTTATGTGTTAAATATTTCATTGTGGAGTTAATCTTTTTTTAATTTATCTCTTCTTTTTCAGCGAATATATTTAATTTGAATTTTTGGGTATTTCGAACTTTTCTTTTGGTCCCTTGAACTTCGAATTATCCAAGTTCGACTGTATGTCCCTTTATCACAGTAACCCATGTAATATTAATACATTAGCTGAAGTAATATTGTGCATGTTAAAAGCACCTGTTGCACAAATTTAATTAAAAAAAATATATATTAAATTCTTTGGAATACATGTGTTAGTTTTGTTGCATTCTTCATCAAAAAAAAAAAAAAAAAATTAAATTCAATATTTAATTGTAAAATGTTGAGTTTCTTTAAAATTTGAGAGTTGTAAGAAATCTGAAGTTCAAAATTTTTCTTTCTTTTTCAATAATCAATCATTTCTAGTAGCAATGTAGTTTTTTTTTTTTTTTCAGTTTAATTGAAGAACAAATATACAACTAAATACCCAAATGTGTATTTACTCTTAAAAATAAATACTCAGGTATTTTACATCACAGGACATAGTACACTCACATTTTATTAAAACACATTTGATTAAAAGTTTCTGAAAAGCTTATTAGCTAGTAATCTCAAAGATTGCAGTGTGAAAGCCTCACAATGATCTTATTGGTATTATTAAATATAGTTCAACAATTTCTCATTTTTCTACTTATCAGTATTCAAATAAAATGTCTTTTGTTATTATTACTTTTTCTCTAATGAGTATTTGCTATCAATTTTTTAAATTATCAATATTTAATATTGTAATTTTTTTTTCTTTCTCAGACATGGCTTCGTAGTTATAGTTCCTTATTTACTTCTCCTTGTCGCCGATGTGGTAATCGCCTTCATAACAATATGCCCCCGACATGGAGAGATGTGCGAAACTTGGATGTATATCACGAAGCTTGCAGACCATGACAGGAATTTTTCAAATTGATAAACACTGTACATGTGTAATAAGATTAATTTGGATCAACATGTGTTTGTATACAAATTGGGATAAAAATTATAAAAAAAAAAAATATTTTATTTGAAAGCATTATTTTGTATATATCAAAAGATTTCTTAGAGTTTCCTCTTTATAACACTTTCATTTTTCTTATTGCTGTATTTATCCATTTATAGTGCATATCTTGCTTTTTGCAAAAGATTAAAAAAAAATGTATCTTGTATATAATATGCAACATTCTGATTTAAAATACATTATGTTTTTTTTTTTTTATGTTAATTGCAGAATATTAGTATAATAAAAATATGATGCTGAATGTCTCTTTGATAAGTTTTAATTTTATTTGTTTGTTTATGCTAATTTAACAGTTTAGGTTAAGATAAATATTTCTTCTCCTGATCGTTTTGATTAAAAACTGAAATAAGTAATTACTTTATATTCGCTCATCATGGTGCACAAACTATGCACATGAAAACACAAGTGTTTCATTTACTTTGCTAATTATTTCTATATTCATCAGGCATGAGAGTGGTTAAAGAACAAAAAGTCGGAAAATGTGTGTAAGCTCAAATTTTGTAAAAAAAAAAAAAAAAAAAAAAATGTAAAAATAGCATAAATGGTTGTTGAAGAAAAACAATGTTGTCAATTGCTCGCAGAAAAAATAGCCAATATCATTTAAGAATTGCAGAAAAATCATGAATTTTTTCAAAAAATTACTAAAAAAAATGTAAGTTTCGTTAAAACTCTAAAAAACACACAAATTTCATCAAAAAGTCGCAGAAGAAAGCAACTATTGTTTAAAAAATTGCAGATAAATGCGAATTTCGTCAAAAAATTGTGAAAAAATGCTAATTTTGTCAAAGGATTGAGGAAGAAAAGGAGCAAATTGCAGGAAAAAATGCAAATTTCATCAAAGAATGCAGAGATTCGCAAGACTTCACTATGGCAAAATTTAAGAGAGTGCTATGCTTTAGATATAAGTTTAGTTTGGCCATATATATATATATATATATATATATATATATATATATATATATATATATATATATATATATTGTTTCATTGCCAGAAAGAAAAAAAAAAGCAAAAGTCGGATCTTTGTCTTTTACAGAAAAAAATTTATGAAAAGTTGGAAATTCTGATAAAAGTCTGGGCTCATCCCTGATTCATACAATTTTATTATAAAATCTACTTTTTCTATCCAGTAAAAATTTGTGGTTTCATGTATCTAGAAAATATCCTGCATGCTGTACACTCCTCTTTTCAGGTTTAAAACTTTGTAAAGGCAAAATGTACATTATATTTTTATATGCATAAATACAGAATGCATATAATTGGTTATGTTTTAAAATTATTATTTTGTTCTATGCATACAATTGTCTGTTATTTACATACCATGTATATCATTTTTTAAATTTGCTGCTATATTTTAAAACAAAAACTGAATAAAGTTCTCTTGTGTAGCTATGTTTTATTAATACATTCATGTATACTTTTAAACAGTCATTGGGTTTTTTTCTCACAATATTTCTTTCATTGTGGTTTTACTTTTTATTGTGGCCACAGTATTTTTTGTATTTCTTGCATTTATTCACATTACCAGCTTTTTCAATTCCTTACCAATACAAACAAGAAAAACTAGGCATTGGGGGCCACCGTAATACTTACCCATCATGGATATGCATAATATAATATATGAAAATAAAATATGTGCAAACTATTTATAAAATGCATTGCAATTTCAAAACAAAATTTAAACCTATATTTAAATATTTTTAATATACATAGTAATGCGCTATTAATGAATTGCTGATGAACCAATTTCAATAAATTATATAAAACGCTAAACTACTCAAGTAGTACCGAATTACGTAAAAGATATAGCTTTATAGCTCCAAAAATAATAACCATATCAACTAACAGTTTACTGCGTCGGATTAAGTGTCTCTTTTCCAATTAAATATATCTTTGAATTGAAATTTGAATAAAATACAGGGTCATGAAAAATCCAAGAATGAGGAAAATAGGATTATAAATATCTCAGTAACTAATAATCTGATTGACTTTGTTTTTTATGCAAAATTTGTGTTATCTTATTGCCTTTTACGTTCATTCCTTAAAATAAAAAAATTCGAAAATTCTTATATACCTTTCATTGGAACGAATTTTCTGAGAGTCTGAAAAAGATAGTTCCATATAATCAAGGTTACTGATATTAAATAGGCTTCATCCCATTCTTCATACTAAGTACATAGAAAATTTCAAGTCTCTTTCTCAATTTGTTTGGGAAATAGAGCGTTTACAGACTCACAGATGGCAGGGTTGGCACGGTTTAAACCAATTGGTTTTAACCATGGTTTAAACCAAATGATTTTTTTCTCAAAAAAACCAATTGGTTTTTTTTAGAAGAAATCTAATGACATTTTCTCTTTTTTCTTTATAATTTACATTTCTAATTATTGGATATAAATAATTTCTTCTTTTAACACTTTATTTCAGCAATAAGAATAATATTATAGTGGGTTTATGTCATGTTTTTATGTATAGGATAAAAATTAGTATGTGCTGGTGAACATATCTATTCCTCTAAATAAAAAGGTTCTAACATGTGAATTGATCAAAGATAAAATAGATTAAAATATTCAATATTTAATATAAAATATTTTATTTTATTTTATTTTATTTTATTTTTTTATTTATTTTTTTTTTTAATACAGATTATTTAACACTGTAATAACATAACACGGTGATCTTTTAAAGTTTTACTCAAACTGTAAAAGAAATGTTTCTTGATTGAAGAGATTATCTTTAAGAATTAAAATCAAAATATGAATTTGAATAACAGTATTCAAAGACTGGGTGCTAGTTATAGCATTTTAATAATAACAATCTTTTCTTTCCCCCCCCCCTCCTGTTACCTGCTGAAGCTAACAACCAAAAATGTTGCCTTCGAATTCTCACTCAAAATAAAATCCCTAAAATATATCAATTTATTATTAGAATAACTGATTAATAAAAGATTATATTTATTAATCTACATCTAAATGTTAATAAACTACTAATGTTACTAATAAAATTATTAGTAATCAAAAGATTGTTTATAAAGATTTTTAGAGTATCAATGTTTCACTGTGTAGAGCAGTTTCTTCTCTGAACACAAGACTGTTTGCTAATACTGTTTAAATTAAAATATGATTTTTTTTCTTCAATTTTCTACATAAATTCACTGTAATTATTTAATTTAAATTATTTTAAATGAAGTTGCACTACTTATAATCCAACAGTGTCTATTCTTATCAATAAATATGCATGTATATGTAATAAGAAAGGATGTTTTAAAAAAAACCCAGTTTAAACCAAAAAAAACCTGGTTTAAACCAAAAAAAAAAGTTTTTTTTTTTTGGGGGGGGGGGGGTTGAGAAAACCAGGTTTTTTGCCAACCCTGACAGATGGACTGATGGTAAAAACTTTTTTTTTTTTTTAATGTTTTTTGGAATCTTCAGTCCATCAAATGTTAAATCCATCAATTTTTTTTTTTTTTTAAACGATTGCAAGACTTACCCTATACTACATATGATGGGTAAATAAAAAATGTAATTGCACAAATACTTCAGCCACATTTTATTATAGATATCTTGAAAGTGGAAATTTAAAGAATTTTTATTTCCAATTGATTAAAGTCTTCTGGGTAGGACTCACTTCTATGATATTTGCTTTAATGTAATAATGCTTTTAATATGTAATATATTATGTAATAATGCTGTGTCAATAGAGCTTTCCTAAAGGTTGCTCATATATAAGCTGTTGCATATTCACCTATCTTTCTTCAGGATTTAAGATTTAAATTGTTGTTACAAAAACTATTTGTTGATATTTCACTCATACATTTGTTGATATGTCCTTACATGCTTTTCAACTCCTGTTTACTGTTTCTGTAGATTTATAAATCGTTCATAAAAATTCTTCAGAAGGTATATAAATCTTGCATTTTTGAAATCTATTTTAAGTATGGAAAGAGTGATAGCTAGTCTATTGAATGATAGTTTATTTTTATGTTCCTTTATCCAATCTTTCAATTTTTAAATCATCATTTTGATACATTTGAGCTGTTAATCTTTTTTATTATCAAAAGGTATGATGCAGGGGTGATTCTCGTCCGAAAATTCCGAAATTTCCGAAAATTTAAGGCATCCTCTTCCGAAAATTTGAAATTGGGTTATCAATTCCGCATAGTTGCCAACTTGAACGGTTTTGCGCGCGGAAAAAACAATTACATAGAAATGCTAATTTCGTGAAAGGATCCCCGAAATAGCATACATTTCGTCAATATTTCGTGGAAAAACGACGATTTCATCAATTTTTTTGTAAACGAACTTTGTCAAAACATCGATAAAGAACACGAATTTCCTGTGCGGATCGCGGAAAAAATCAATTTCACCAAATATCGGAGATAAAACGCGGATTTCGTCTAAAGATTGCGGATATAACGTCGATTTCGTATAAAGATTGCGGATATAACGCCGATTTCATTAAAAGATCGCGGGAAAAAACGCCGTTTTCGATAAAAGATAGCTTAAAATTTTTTGTCAATAGAATATTTGAAAAAATACGCCGATTATATTAAAAGATCACGGAAAAAACGCCGATTTCGTTAAAAGATCGCGGGAATAAAACGCCGTTTTCGAGAAAAAATCGCGTAAAAATGCAAATTTTGTCTAAAGATCGTCTAAAAAACGATGATTTCACTTTAAAAAAACATGGGGAAACGCCGATTTCATCAAAAGATCGCGGAAAAACGCCGATTTCTTCAAAAGATCGCGGAAAAAACGCCGATTTCGGCAAAAGATCGCAATAAAGCGCAGATTTTGCTAAAATATTGCCGATTTCGTCTGGATAGCGGGAAAACGCCGCTATTGTCCGAAGATCGCTGGAGGGGGGGGGGACTCGCGACCCTTCACCCCCTGCGCCGATTTCCGAAAATGCGATGCGAATTTCCGAAAAAAAATTTTCATTCAGAATCACCCCTGGTATGATGAATATTCCAGAAGTTTCATCTTGTGTATTAGAGTGAATCTTTTCACTCAGTAAACTCTTTAAATTTGTTGGTGGGTAGCAATCAAATTTATTTCAAATAAAAAAAACATGTCACAGTTCTTTTACAAAGTCCTGGATTCATTTTGCAGTATTTCTTCTTCGTTAAGGACCATCAGAGTTTTTTTTATAATTTGACAAAAAATTAAGTAATCTTTTGGTATGAAAAAGTTTGGACCCATTCTCGGTAGTGTTAATTTTTATAGTATTAAGTTCTATATATAAATGATCATTTGAATAGACTTTAAAGCTCTCCTTGAATAAATATTAAAAGCTGTAAATTTATAATTAAATGATAAATAGCAAATGTACAAAATTGTCTCATTTGAGTAGGTGATTTTTCTGTATACTGTGAATTTTAAAATCAGATTAGACATATTTTTGATTGATCTTATCTCTAAATAATTCAATTAATTATTTTCATCAATATTTATAGTAAACTTAATCCATGTCATTAAATTTATAATCAAATAATATAATGTAGTGAAAAAATTTATAAAATTTCTGTGATCTCATACAATGAATATGTCATCAACATAATGACACCAAAAAAAAGGAATAAAATCTTTGTTCTTTTTTATTAATTCTTTTAAGGAGTATAGTTTAAACGTGGCTAATATCTCAGAAATGAAAAGATCATTGAGGCTCCTTTTGACTGGTTGTAAATTTTATTCTTGATTAATCTTTCTCCGGGCGCACAAATTTTAATCACATGAGTGGGCGTGCATTGTAAATTGTACAACAGGCAAAAAACAATTATTGCTGCTTTATTTTAATTTTACAAATAATTAAACTTACAAATATCATATGTATCTCGGATCACAATTTATGAAAGTACTCCACAAAACACTTATATTATTATAACATACTAAAGCAGAAATTTAGTTATATAAACAGCTACTTACTACTACAATCACAAAGAATAAAAATTAATAGTGAATTACTAAAGAATGATTAAGTAATTTCGGATTTACAGAATTATTCCTATATTTCATCGATATTAGTTGCTTCCCATATCAAACATAAGATTTGCTTTTTTGAAGGCTTTTTACAGATAAACCTTGCACAGTTAACAGATTAAAATGATAGGATGAGCTAATTGCACAATCTGAAATACAAATAACTTTCAGGAACTGGATAAAGAGATCCAATAAACGAATAAACACTATTATTAATACCCACTACTGCTTGAATTTTGTTTTAAAGAAAAAGGAAAGCGAATGTTGTACTGTTTACAATGGCGTGCCCGACAGAAGGTTAAAAATATGTTTTTAGAGTAGAAACAACCAAAATTTTCATTTCACAATTTAGTGTTTGCTTGTTATCAATTATTTTCTGAATTGACTATATAACTTCATTAATGTCTATAGGTGGAAGAACGACACTATATCCAGACTTACTAAAATGCTTTGTTTATTGATTTTTATATGTTTGATTCTCTCAATGAAATCATCAGTAGATGTTAAATTTAACTCGGAGGTTGTAGGGAGACTATTTAGAAAGCCCACAAATACCTTTTGTAAAAAGTATTTCATCTAAACACTTTGAAACAAAAGGTCTCAATGGATAATTTTTCTTGTGATCTTTTAAGCATCTGAATAATGGTTGAGTTGTAAGGATGCTGCTGATATTTAATTTGCACATTATTACAGATGGTCAACATAATTTTTTCATTAGAGCATTTATCTTTGAGTCTGATTGTTTGGAATTTTTTCTAATTGTATACATTTCATCTCAATTATGCAAATCTCCATTTTTATTATGTACTGTTAACAGTTCATTATGGCTTATTTATTTGTCATGTTGGTTTCTAAAATAATTATATCTGGAACAGTTTAAAGCTTTTCAACAACTTTAATAATTCCATTGTTCTTGATATCTGATTTAGCAATATCTACTCTTAAATTATTGTATATTGTGCTTCTAGAAACATCTCTTTTTCTGACTAATTGACTGTTTCACCTTTTCACAGGCAGTGACAATATTCTTCATGTCAAACCTATTTCTAAACATGAATTTAGGTCCCTTTGACAAATTTCATTGTCTTCTTCAGGGTTCCCAACATCATGGGAAGTCAGGGAATTTCAAAGTAGTCATGGATAGTCAGGAAAATTTCAAAATATCAAGGATGCCACTTTTCTGCCAAATGGCGGATTTCCATTTTTTAATTTTTAAGAATGCACGATTTTTGTCAAATGATCACAAAATAAAAAGCCAGTTTTTGCTAAACAATTACAAAATAAGTCTATGATTTTCATCAAATGATTGCGAAATGAGTCATCGATTTTCGTCAAATGATCGCAAAATAAGTCGTCTATTTTTGTCAAGCGATCGCGAAATAAGTCATTAATTTTCGTCAAACGATTGCGAAATAACAAGCAGATTTTCATTAAATGATCGCAAAATAAGAAGCCAACTTTGATCAAAGATCGCAAAATAAAACGGCGATTTTTGTGAAATGGCCGGAAGATAAAATAGCAGTTTTTGTCAAACAATCACGAAATAAAGCTACAATTTTAATTTAATGGTCGCGAAATAAGAAGCTGATTTATTGTTAAACGATCACAATATAAAACAACGATTTTCGTCAAAAATTGCAAAATAAGATGGTGATTTTCTTGAAACAGTTGCAAAAAACCCAAAAGGTTTCTGCTATTCGCTCTCGGAATAATCATGGAATCTATTGTTAGATTACCTCTATTAATTTAGTATGATGTGAAATAAAATTCCTCTTGGAGCTCAATGCATCTGTTGTTGGGTTATCGTAATTGATAGAAAACTTATTGCAGTACTAAAGAAAGAACATATTTATTTACTCATTTAACTTTTCATGCATAATGAAATCGCATCATATTTTGACCAATGTGCGGTTAGTTTACCTTTAGTTTTTGCTTTACTTGTAATTTCCTCTTTTTTGCTATTCTCAGAGTGGAATCCCTGAAATATACAAGAAGAGTAAGGGAATTTAGAAAGTCTTGGGGGGGTGAAAAGGGGCATGAAATTCATAAAGTCTCGGGAAAAAAATCACAAAATTCATCAAACAATTGCAAAAAAAAAAAAAAAAAAAAGTATGATTGCAGAAAAAAATTGGTAATTTTAATAAAAGATTGCAAAAATAAATAGCAAACTTTACCACATGCCTACTTGGTCATAGAATTTTTTGAGATTTGATCAAGGAAAGTCGAGGAACTTTTTGAGGTTTGTCATGGAAATTCAGGGAATTTCCAGTCATGTCTTTCTGGGAACCCTTTTCCTTTAAACATTGTTTGTCAAATATATTGATATATTTCAAGTGGTTTATTTCTGCGGTTTCCAATGAATGCTCTTCCCAAATTGTTAAATTCTTATATATTTTTTTTAACTTTTTATTTATATTGCACTGAATAAAAATGCTCAGTAATCCTCAAAGAATAACTTAAATCAATAAGTAGTAACGAAGTCACCATTAAATGGCAACTTAATTTATTAAATTCAACTGAATGGATTTTGAATGGAATATTTTAGAAAAGGAACCTTAAATTTATATAATATTATATCTTTAACTGCATTTATATTCGACTGCCCTTATTTTGAATGCATTTATATTTTCAATGAGAAAATCACAAAAAGGATTCATTTTTAGAAGCACTCCTGAGAAGACTTTTTCATTTAGGTAACAGGATTTCACCTTTCATTAAAACATGTTATTTTTTTAAAAATATTGAATTTCACAACCAATAATTCTCCCAATGCTTAAAAGTTTAGGTTTGCAAACCAATGACAAATGCAGAGTTCTTGAATTCCCATGCAAGTTGCGCTGCTTGCGTGTACTTCTTTTCGGATTCGATGAGTCAGTTTAGGAATGCATAGATGAATTAGCAAGAGTTAACTTTGTTTAACAAAGTTCTTACCGAGGCAATGGTTGACATATCAAGCAAACATTTGGGGAAGGGGGACAGGCCAACAAGGCAATACAATCAATAATCAATAGAAATAGAAGTATAAATTAAAAGCAAAATAATAAAACAACGATTAAATAATAAAATAGCTATACTAATAAAAGAACAAACTGCTCTGTCTGTCTGTGTGCATGTGTGTGTGTCTGCGATGGCTAGCAAAATCTACAGCATGTACGAGGCTCAAAAATTTTTTGGGAGTAGCCCCAAATTGTTCGAATCCGCAAACGATTCATATACCATAATAAATTATCAAATAGCAAAGTAAATTATTTATCACAAATTGTCATAAAGATAATACTAAAAAAACTGGTTATAACCTTAATGTTTAGACTAATTAAAATATAACCCGATCTCAAAAAAAAAAAAACTACATTCCGATCTGTGATAGGCAAAATTTCCGTGAGTATAAACCCGACCCGAACCTAAAAATTCTATTTGAAAAAAACTAAACTATGGATTTGATAACTGACTCGAACCAAATCTGAATGTTCAAATGAAGCATAATCCGACCTGAACAAGGAAAAATAATTTTCGTAGGCATGAAACCTGACCCGAATCTAAAAATTTTCTTCAAAAAAAAAAAAAAAAATGACCCAAACGAAATCTGAAACCAATAAAAATATTTCAAAGAACTATAACCTGATCACAGCAAGACAAAGTAATTTCCGTGGTTATAAACCCGATTCAAACCTAAAAAATTTCATTTGAAAAATCCTGAAATTTGACCCAAACCACATCTGAATTCGACCAAAATATTCGAAAGAGCCATAACCGGATATGAATAAGACAAAATAATTTCCGTGGATATTAACCCGATACGAACCTAAAACTCCCATTCGAAAAAATACCTGAAGTTTGAATCGAACCAAATCTGAACCTGACAAAAATATTTCAAAGAACCACTACCGGATCCGAACAAGACAAAATAAATTCATGAACTTGAATCCAATCCGAACCCCAAAAATTCATTGGAAAAATGTGAAAATCTGAACTTGACAAAAATATTCCAGTGAAGCATGTCCTTATTCGAACAAGACAGAATAATGTCCATTAACACGCAAGAAGACCCGAACCCAAAAGTTCTATTGAAGAAAAACCCGAAATTTGAATTGATCCAAATCTGAACCCGATTAAAATATTCCAAAGAACTATAACCCGATCCGAGCAAGACAAAATAATTTCCATGGATATAAACCGGACTCGAACCTAAAAAATTCGATTTGAAAAGACCTGAAATTTTACTCACAACACATCTGAATCCGATCAAAATATTTGAAAGAACCATAACCGGATACGAGTATGACAAAATAATTTCCGTTGGCCCCGAATACGATACCCGATACGAACCTAAAACTTCTATTTGAAAAAATACCTGAAATTTGAATCGAACCAAATCTGAACCTGACAAAAAAATTCCAAAGAGCCAGAACCGGATCCGAATAAGACAAAAAAAATTCCATGGACATAAATCAAATCTGAACCAATTTTTTTTTTTTTTTTTTTTTTTTTTCTTTTAAATCTTGAAATCTGAACTGAACCAAATCTGAACTTGACAAAAATATTCCAGCCAAGCATGTTCTTATTCGAACAAGGCAGAATAATTTCAGTGGACACGCAAGAAGACCCGAACCCAAAAATTCCATTTGAAAAAAAAAAAAAAAAGCCGAAATCTGAATTGAACCAAATCTGAACTTGACAAAAATATTCCAGTGAAGCATATTCTCATTCGAACAAGGCAGAATAATTGCCGTGGACACGCAAGAAGACCAGAATCCAAAAATTCCGTTTGAATAAAACGCCGAAATCTGAATTGAACCAAATCTGATCCCGACAAAAATATTCCAAAGAACCATAACTGGATCCGAGCGAGGCAAAATAATTTCCATGGACATGAATTCGACCCGAACATTAAAATCCAATTTCAAAAAATACCTGAAATCTGAATCGAACCAAACTTGAACCCGACGAAAATATTCTAAAGAACCGTAACAAGATCCGAACAAGGCAAACTAATTTCCATGGACATGAACCCAACATATGTTAGGTAACATTTAGGCAGTGGCGCCGACCTGCGGGTCTGCCGCGCAGACCCTGAAAAAAATCTGCAGACCTTGCAATATCTCGGCAGACCCTGCAAAATGCAGGCATGAGAGTCGTGGTTCTATCGCCAAAAGGGTGACATTTTTTGGCGGTGTACCGTGAAGCTCTATCAACGCAGACGAAATATAAGCTACTGGTGGGTGCGGAAATTCCAATGGCAGTTTTTGGAAGGAGAATAACCGGTTTGGCGCACATTGCTACCCACCATCACGTGCTGGTGGGTAAGTAATGTTGGATTCAAGAAAGGTTGCCATTTCTTAGTCCAGGTATTAGACGTCAATGGTCGTGATTTTCCGTTTTTTTTCACTTACCGGTTTTTTGCTGTTTCGCACGGGAGTGATTAGTTGCAGAATTTTAAAAAATCGGTCATGAATCCGAAAATTTGTTCATAATATCGCGAAAAATCTCAAATTTTGTCAAAAGATCGCATAATAAACGGGAATCAAAGAATAGCGGGCGGGGTGATGTCAATTTTGTCGAAAGATCGTGAGAAAACGCCAGTTTCATCAAATAATCGCAAATAAACGTCAATTTTTTAAAAGGATAGTGGAAAAAAACATGAAAATCGTTAAAAGATCACGGAAAATTTCGTTGAAAAATAGCATTCTGCCAAAGAATCACAGAAAAAAAATGCAAATTTCGTTCTAAGATAGCGGAGAGAAATGCAAATTATGTTAAAAAATCGAGTGAAATACATTGATTTTCGCGAAAGATCGCAGAAAAATACGAATTTCTTTAATATTAGCGAGAAAAAAATGGATTCTTTCAAAAACTCGCAGAAAAAACGCAGATTCTGTTAAAAAATTGTTAATTTTGACTAAAGACGCGAAATTCATCAAACAATGGTGAAGAAAACGCAAATGATTGCAGGAAAAACCCTTAATTTTGTTCAAAGATAGCAGGGAAAAAGCAAATTCTGTCAAAGAACCTTGAGAAAGCCGCGAATTTTGGGAAAACGTGAATTTCGGTAAAAAATTGCGATGAAAAATGCAAATTTCGGAAAAAAACGCACATTTTGCCAAAAAATCACGGAAAAAACGCGAACTTTTGCAAAAAACACGAATTTTGTTTAAAAATTGCGGGCAAAACGCAAAGATAAGCAGAAAATTCGAATTCTGTTCAAAAACAGCAGAGAAAACGCAATTTTTCTGTCAAAGAATCGTGGATAAAATCAGAATTTAAGCAAAAAATCGGCGGAAAATGCAAATTTCAGAATAAGATCGTGATAAAAACGCAAAGTTCGCGAGAAAAAATAAATTTCGGCGAAAGATAGTGGAAAAATTCGAATTTTGGCAAAAGATCATCTGTATGAACATCTGTAATGGAGAGAGATTCGAATTTCATCAAAAAATAGCAGGAAAATACAAAGAATCATGGAAAAAAATTGCGTTCAAAGATAGTAGGGAAAAAAACAAATTCATACCTGCTAACATGTCAATTTTGAAATAATTACAATTTTCACGATGTATTCTTACATACTTAAAAATGTATAACATATGCATATGCAATAGTATTAATTCTTAACAAGACTTTCAATGCTACTTTTATATTTATTTTTCTATTTATATTTTGAAAAATAAAAACATGAGGTTGCACAAGAAAATGTTTTTCAAATTTCATACTTTGGGAACGTATTTCCAAAAAATTGTCCTGCATGATGATCTGTAATAGATAAGGGCAGATTAAATTCACAGCAAATTTCCTGAAAGGCTCCAGCAGTTGAGGGTATGCGAGGGAGAGTATATCTACTGGCATTAATTATGCATTATTACTGGGTATCTTTGATGAAATGCACATTTTTTTCAAGGATCTTTTGACAAAATCTGTATTTTTCCTGCACTTCTTTGACAAAATTCACTTTTTTCTGCGACCCTTTCATGAAATTTGCGCAATTTTTTCACGAAATCGGCTTTTTATACGTGATCTTCAGACAAAATCGGCGTTTTCCCGCGATCTTTAGACAAAATCGGCAATTTATTGCGATCTTTCGACGAAATCGGCGGTTATTCCGCGATCTTTTGGCGAAATCGGCTTATTCCCGTGATTTTTTGATGAAATCTTTTTTTTCACGATCTTTTGACCAATTATGCATTTTTACGCGATCTTTTCTCAAAAGCGGCGTTTTATGCCCGCTATCTTTTGACGAAATCGGCGTTTTTTCCGTGATTTTTTTTTATGAGATCGATATTTTTTTCAGTGATCCTTTGACAAAATATTTTTAAGCGATGTTTTGACAAAATCGGCGTTATATTCGCAATCTTTAGACGAAAGCGGCATTTTCCCGTGGTCTTTAGACAAAATCAGCGTTTTATCTGCGATATTTTGGGGAAAGCGCTCTTTTTTCTGTGATCCGCACAGAAAATTCGCGTTTTTCAGCGATCTTTTGACAAAGTACGTTGACCAAAAACATTGACGAAATCGTCGTTTTTCCACGCAATATTGACAAAATGTGCGCTTTTTCAGCGATCTTTTCACGAAATTTGCATTTCTCCGTGATTGTTTTTTCCGCGCGCAAAGCCGTACAATCGTACTCTCAAACAACCAGAACAAAATCCGTATATTGTACAGCCAAATTGTAGAAGTTGTCAAGTATGCAAATTCAATCAAAGAATCGTTTGGTAAACGCTTATTTGAGGTACACATCGAGGGAAAAACTTTAATTTCGGCAAAAGATCGCGGGAAAACGCTCATTTTGGCAAAAGATCACGGGGAAAAACGCAAATTTTGGTAAAAGATCTCGGGAAAACGCTAATTTCTGCAAAAGATCGCGGGAAAAAATGCTAATTTCGGCAAAAGATCGTGGGGAAAAAACGCAAATTTTGGCAAAAAATGCGAATTTTGGCGAAAGATCGCGAAAAAATGCATATTTTGGCAAAAAATCGCTAGAAAAATGCAAATTAGTGCAAAAGATCGCGAGAAAAATACGTGATTATCTTGCCATATTTATTAAATGATGTTTTGAGTACAGTATATGAACATCTGAATTGGACAACTAGCAAAGATTGCTATGTCAAAAACATTGAATAAGAATTAGGGACTTAAAATAGAAATTTTCAGTTTAAAATTACTTATAGTATTCGGGTAAATTATTCATTCCCCGCTCTACCCCTTGAAATAAGGCAGCATTTGATTTTTTTTTTTTTAATAAAATAATCTATACATATAATAAAACAGTAGGACCCGGTGTATCTGTACATTGAAGATAATTGACAAAAATGGAGTCAGGGCGATAAAAGAAAACCAATGAAACACAAAAAAAAATTTTTTGAATTTTTTGTCTGTCTGTCTGTCTGTCTGTCTGTCTGTCTGTTTGTTCGAGGTTATCTTCGTAACTACTGAATGGATTTTTATGCGGTTTTCACTAATGAAGAATGCACACTCCCGGGCAGTGTATAGGCTTTGTTTCATCAAAATCGGACAACAGACAAAAAAGTAACAAAAAGAAACTATTAGGTGCGCTGCTCACGTTTTTTAGTACATAACGTTTTTTAGTACATATAAAATCCAATAGATGTCACTGTGCGATTTTAAAACGCGCTATCGTTATGTTTTCGCCAGTCTACTTAAGTATGAGAAAGTTTCAAGCTGGCTGTCGTTCCATGTGGTTTAGTCGGTAGAACGTCAGTGCGCCATACTGATGGCCCGGGTTCGATTCCCAGCATGGAATTTTTTTTCACTATGTTGGCATTAACGCCTATAAGCAATTAAAAGAATTTGAAATATTGTATTCAAGGCGAATTTTCTCTCTGGGAAAATTTCCTTGCATTAATATGTCAGTGTAATTTTTTTTTCGATTTAATTTTTTTTTCGAAACTTTGTTTTTCTTAAAAAATTACAGTAAATATTTGATATTTCCCAACGTTTTTTGAATGATCGACTTGCTTTTTTTTTTTTTAATGTATGTCTGAACCTTATCTAACTACTTCTTCAAGATTTCTTTAGATAAACCGACCAGCGTAGCGGGCGAAGGCCGCTATCTATACATATAATAAAACAGTAGGACCCGGTGTGTCTGTACATTGAAGATAATTGACAAAAATGGAGTCAGGGCGATAAAAGAAAACCAATGAAACACAAAAAAAATTTTTTTGAATTTTTTGTCTGTCTGTCTGTCTGTCTGTCTGTCTGTTTGTTCGAGGTTATCTTCGTAACTACTGAATGGATTTTTATGCGGTTTTCACTAATGAAGAATGCACACTCCCGGGCAGTGTATAGGCTTTGTTTCATCAAAATCGGACAACAGACAAAAAAGTAACAAAAAGAAACAAAAGAAACTATTAGGTGCGCTGCTCACGTTTTTTAGTACATAACGTTTTTTAGTACATATAAAATCCAATAGATGTCACTGTGCGATTTTAAAACGCGCTATCGTTATGTTTTCGCCAGTCTACTTAAGTATGAGAAAGTTTCAAGCTGGCTGTCGTTCCATGTGGTTTAGTCGGTAGAACGTCAGTGCGCCATACTGATGGCCCGGGTTCGATTCCCAGCATGGAATTTTTTTTCACTATGTTGGCATTAACGCCTATAAGCAATTAAAAGAATTTGAAATATTGTATTCAAGGCGAATTTTCTCTCTGGGAAAATTTCCTTGCATTAATATATCAGTGTAATTTTTTTTTCGATTTAATTTTTTTTTTCGAAACTTTGTTTTTCTTAAAAAATTACAGTAAATATTTGATATTTCCCAACGTTTTTTGAATGATCGACTTGCTTTTTTTTTTTTTTTTAATGTATGTCTGAACCTTATCTAACTACTTCTTCAAGATTTCTTTAGATAAACCGACCAGCGTAGCGGGCGAAGGCCGCTAGTCTTATTTAATGTAGCACATGTCTAAACACAAGCTATTTAAAAAATTTATCACCTTCCCGTTTTACGCGCTTTACCTCTTTTTTTATCTTTTTGCAATCGCAAGCCTGAAAATGTGCTTAAAATATCACTTAAAATCCAAGCCATCGTGCTTTTTAGGTGCGTTCGTAATTATGTAAATACGTAGCACCTATTGTTGTCGCTCAGTCCGTCCGTCTGTCTGTCTGTCCGTCTGTCTGTCCGTCTGTCTGTCTGTCTGTCTGTCCGTCCGCATATAACAACGCAAAAACTACCCAACCGAATCGTTTGAAATTTAAAATACATAATTATTACATAATTTTGTCGAGTCATTTCAAATTTTATGAAAATCGGATGCATAGATCAATTACAGGGACAATCGAAAGTATTCCGTTACATTACGGTCAATGGGGAAAAAAGTTTCAAATGCATTTTAATCGTTTGAAATTTAAAATACATAGTTATTACATGATTTTGTCGAGTCATTTCAAATTTTATGAAAATCGGATGCATAGATCAATTACAGGGACAATCAAAAGTATTCCGTTACATTACGGTCAATGGGGAAAAAAGTTTCAAATGCATTTTAATCGTTTGAAATTTAAAATACATAGTTATTACATAATAATGTCGAGTTATTTCAAATTTTATGAAAATCGGATGCATAGATCAATTACAGGGACAATCAAAAGTATTCCGTTACATTACGGTCAATGGGGGAAAATGTTTCAAATGCATTTTAATAGTGCTGCACTCATTCGAACTTAATAAAATTTATATGCAACTATAAAGTACATATTATAATATTCATTTTACATAATTTGTGATGCAAAGAACATTTGTTATTGATTTACAAGGCCACACAAAAGTATTCCATTACATAATGGTATAGGGAGAACATTGCTTGATGAGCGTTTTAATTGTAATTCATTATTTACAACTTTATGAGATTGAGATATAAGAGTAATATTTTTAAAACTTCGTTATCGTACGAACGCACCTCGTTTGCTACGCTTCACGTGCAATTTCCAACTTGTTTTTTATTATTCGCGACATTCGAATCAGTTGACCATCACATTATGTATTGTGATTATGGGTGCAAGTTTTCCGCCCACAGGACGGTATTCTGATTTTTGAAAATTCCTGAGGATGGAAAAAAATGAGAACACCCCCCCCCCCCCCCCTATCGAACAACTGTCCTTGTGGCAGACCCAGCTTTGGGACCAAAGTTGGCTCCTATGCATTTAGGTTCCAATTACATTACGGTATGGTTGTTATGGTTAGATTAAGGATAGGTTACAATAAGGTGACGGCTAGGTTACAATTATGTTATATTTAATTACGGTATGGTACTGTTAAGTCACAGTTAGGGTTACAGATAGGTTATGGCTATGGTACAAATGTTTGCGGTTAGGAATTTGTCGACAGAGTGAATATTACACATGCTTTGATTAAAAATATACACTTATTTTTGTTAAATGGCTCTGAAATTATAATATCATATGCAAACCTTTTAGCTAACATCGAGTATCGATTTCATTCACGGTATAGTCGGATTTAAGAGTGATATAATTAGCTTGAAATTCAAAATCTTTCACTTGGGGTTTCTATGTGAAAAAAAAAATAATAATAATTGGTTACGTGACTTAACAGTGATTTTTACGTATAAATACCAACGCTTTCACACAAAAATCACGCAATTGTTGGACACATTCCCTCCCGCGTTTCCCCATTGTTCATTTTTGAGTATTTTTAGAGCTTAATATTAGTTGTTTTTTTTTTTTTGTTGTTTTTTTTTTTTAACCAATTTTTCACACAGTCAGCGGCCACGTATTTCAAGCAATGCATTTCTACATGTTTCGAATTAATGATAAAATCATACAAATTTAAAGTTCGTTTAATATTGTTAATACGGACCCGAGCAACGCCGGGCGGGTCAGCTAGTAATAAATAAAAAGAAGGTAATTTAGTACCGGTGCCAAACGCAAGGTCTGGATGACATTAATCAGAATAAGCAATAAATAAATAAAACGGTTGCCAGGAGGGGGGAAAAAAGGCGATTTTAAATTTAGAATCCCACAACGATTTGCATTAAGGTGGCTCTCGCCTCCTTCTTTTGGAAGGGGGTGCGAAACCGTTATCTCGACTTCAGATGACAAGGGATCTTTTACGACCGATAGGATTGTTTATATTGTACAGTCTAATGAACCTCATCGTTAGGTATTAGAACACAATCTCTGTGGAAATTTTGTGTAAGTTTTTGATAGCTTGCAAGGCAGGCCGAATGTTGAGATCGAAATGGATATTGTCATTCCGGATGAATGTGGTTGCATTTACAACCTAAAATTTTATTTTGAACAGTTTGAACTTTCTGCATCCAAGTTTCACAGAAAGATCCCCAAACAACTAATCCGTAGGTCATAGTAAATCTAATAAAGGATTTATACAGCAGTAACTGGTTAGAAATGACAGACATCTATGTTTAGCTAACAAGGAAGGTCTCCATACGGGCATATTCAGAAAAATCTGAAAAAATTACAGAATGTTCTTCTCATATAGTTATATATGTTTATAAAAAAATTTCGGCGGAACCTCCTTATAACGTCCGTAAAAAAATAATAAAAATTTCGTTTATTTGGCGGTTTATCTCCAGTTGGCGAAAAAACGAAATTTTGAAAAATACGCTTTTACGCTTTGAATACTTTTTAAAGAAAAAACTTTCTATGTTCAATTTATTTAAATAAGTTTAGTTTAAGTAATTTTAGTTTTGCATTTTTACTTTACTTTAAGTGTAATTTTGTCATATACGTTTATATGTACTTATAACAAAATGAAATTAATATATTTTATCATTTAAAACACAATTTAAATTGATTAAAATTGTTCCAAATTGAAAAATACACTGTTAAAATCTGCTGCATTTTGTTGCAATTGCAATGCACTCCCTTGCTTGTATAGAAAACGGTTACGTGGCCGTGAAATGGAGCTTTCTCATTGGTTGAAATAGAGATATTATATACAAGCGGTGGAGTGCGTTGCAACAAAATGCAGCAGATTTTTAACAGTGTATGGCACGGTCAATTCGCCGTGCTATGGAGCATTCTCATTGGTCAGAAGAGAGATATTCTATAAAAGTAGTGGAGTGACGTTGCAGTAAATGCTGCAGATTTTTAACAGCGAAG
Source organism: Maratus speculifer (assembly GCA_964019185.1). Lineage (NCBI taxonomy): Eukaryota > Metazoa > Arthropoda > Arachnida > Araneae > Salticidae > Maratus > Maratus speculifer. The sequence continues at coordinate 268,440,368 of OZ025289.1, read as the reverse complement.
TCAATTAAAATCAATTTTCAGATTCGTTAAAATCGTCTGCTTTTGGCGAGGAAATGCACTGCTTGCCAAATCCCGCGTCGCTTTCAGCTTTTCACGCCAATTATTCCAAACTATTTTATTTTTTTACATATCTAATAATGTAATTCCGCCGCTAATTTTCACTGATCCTTTATTACCTACATACATGAGTAGTTTAATTCGTATTTTTTTCAAAAAATTCTCAGTATGCCCCCAATGGAGACCTTCCTGTAAGAGATATTTAAGGGAAGCTTGACCTACAGCAGTATTGACGTGTACCTCAGTGATCTGCCGAGCCCAGCTTAATTTTGAGTCTAGGTAAATTCCTAGATATTTATATTCAGTGACCCAGGGGGATATTATCACTATTAAGAGAAAGATTGGTGTCTGGGGAGATATGGTTTCTGAAAAAACATCATGGTGGCACTTTTTGGTGGTGTTAACCTTGATGTGCCATTCTCTTAGCTAAATGTAAAGAGCCTGAAAATAGGACTGGAGTTGTTTTATCACTATGTGCTGATGTTTGTGACTGTAAATGATGGCCGTTTCATCTGCATATAATGCTGAGAGGATGTGACGAATTTTAGGAATATCAACCAGTTATAAGTTGATAGATACGTTATTAAGTTATATCATATTATCAGTTATAAAACCAGTTTGTAAACCAGTTGTCTCACCCGGCCTTGTACAGACCCGTAATGAATTATTCTTAAGTAAACCTCAACTTTGTATGATTTTATATCTTTAACTCCATTTCGTCTGAGTTAAAATTTTCAAAAGAAAAATCACAAAAAAGTATTGAATTGACAGCATATATTTTCTGCATAATTTGAGTTTTTGGAATTTAAGCATAGCTAAGCAGTGATAAAATACTTAGGTTTTTACTAGTTTCGTCAAAATTTTCAGATATTTTATTTTGTAAAAAAAAAAAATATATATTTCTTCCTGTCGAAATGTTTAAAAATTTTGTAAATTATATAAATCTAGTCTATTGATAAGTTCTAAAAATATTGTGCTGAAATACAGGTATTTAGTTAATTTTAATGTAGAGAAGCAACTAAATACAGGCATTTAGTTAATTTTAATGTAGAGAAACTATAGTTTCTGTGAAGCGTGAAGTGAATTGCATTCACCGGTCTATTTGTAGAAATAAAACCTAAAACCTTTTTTTTTTTTCCTTGGTTTTTTTAAAATTGCAACCTGCAGAGCCAAAACCAAGACTAAATACTCAAGTTTTTATGGATTTTTTCGAAAACTTCACATTTTTTATTATAAAAAATATTTCAACCCATTCAAAATTTTTGTGGATGAGGTAAATCTAGTCTCTTGAGATATTCTAAAAAAAATTTATTAATATACAGACATGTATTTACTTTTAGCATAGAAAAATTTTATTCACCATGAGGCATAGAGTAACCTGCGTTCGCCAATGTATTTGTAAAATTTAATATTTTTAAAAACTGATTACACCGTCAATTAGAAGAATGTTTTAGCTTTAAACTCCTCAGTCATGAGACAAATTTTACGTGCCACTACACAAAAACAATTTAAAATTATTATAAAAAATCTCCAAAGATGCATCAGTCTATACATCGATTCTTCTAATATACATACATGTATTGAAAATGTCTAGATATAATTTTATCAATTTTAGCAACATTTAAATTAATTTAAAGATAGTTTTTTAGTGTCGCCACCAGGCGATATCAGAACTGAGGAGGTTAACATATTTTGTTGGTTCCTCGAAAATTTTTCCTTGAGGGGCATTGCAATAAGAAAAATAAAGTTTTGAAATTTATTTTACAAATTTTATTTATCTTTTAAAATATGTCTGTCAGTTTTATCTGCATCGAGCAGTTTGGTTCATTTAGCTTTAAAAAATACTATTAGAAAACAAGAAGACACAAATAACATTAAAAGTAATTCTTTGCTTGCTTCTGATGCGTAAATGGGTTTGTGATATTGACCAAATTCGTTGAACATCTTGATCCGCCATCTTGTTTCAAAAGAGCAACCGCTTAAAAAGTTTAAACTAAAAAATATATATATACAAAAAATATAAAAGCAAATTTATTTCTTGCATAATCTTTAAGTTTTGATAGAAGGATTGAACAACATTTTTTAGTTTTCCTTCTACGTTAAATAATGGTATAGCGATTCGAAATACCAGCTGTGCAGAATATGTCCGATCCGGCGACCTAGGATTGGGAGAAATTTTACAACCTGGGGAAATTTTGTAGAAACATGTTCAATTTATTTCGATTTTAATGACGAATTTCATAATTCCCTGAAATAGAAAAATTTTACTACCAAATAAAAATATCCGTTTTTCGGCCTTCACAAAATCGATCACAGAAGTGTCGATGTGTCCCCTGTATATCAGTTGTGATTCTGTTCCAAATTTTCTGAAAATCTGAGGCATTCGTTACCGAAAAATAAAAAGGAAAAAAAACATTTGTCATGAACCTGAAAATTCGGACATTAAAATACCGCGAATTTTGCGCAAGAATTACGGGAAACTGGCAAATTTCATCACAAGATCGCAAAATATCTGCAAATTACATGAAAAAGATGGCAAAATAACCATAAATTTAGTTGAAGAATCGCGAAATAATCGTCAGTTTCGTAAAAAAAATCGTAAAATAACCGCAAATTTCATCAAAAGATCGCGAAATGAACGTAAATTATCTCAAGCGATCGTGAAAGGAACGTAAGTTTTTTCAAGAAATCACGAAAAACCCGCAAATTTCGTTAAAAAATCGCGAAATGAACACAAATTTTGTCAAAACCAAAATGAACACATTTTGCCAAAATTTCGTGAAATAATCGCAAATTTTGTATAAAGATCGCAAATGCAAATTTTGCCAAAAAATGGCTAAATGAATGCAAATTTCGTCTAAATAGTTGCAAAATAACCGCGAATTTCGTCAAAAGATCGCAAAATAACCACAGCTTTCGTCAAAAAATCGCGAAATGAACGCAAATTTTTTTCAAAAGGTCGCGAAAAAACGCAAATTTCTGCAAAAGATTGTAAAACAACCCCGAATTTCGTCAAAAGGGATGAAATAACCACGAATTTCATCAAAAAAGGTAAAATAACCGCAAATTTTGTGAAGAGAGGGCGAAATAACTGCGAATTTCGCCAAAGGAACGTGAAAAATAAAAAATTTTGTTAAATGATCGCGAAATTGTGTCTAGATGTAGACGTTACTGAAGGGAAAATGTCTTGTTCATAAAGCGCAAAGTGACATGCACTTGGAAAAATTTTAAATGGTTAAAATTCATATTTTTAGAAACCGATTGAGCCATTGAAGAGAAGAAATTCCCAGTTTTGCATATGTAATTTGTGTTAATAGATACATCTGAATTTGGGGCCAAGAAAAGCGTGGCTTATGAGAGAGAAGAAAAAAGAACCTAAGAAAACGACATACTTACGAACGACATACTGAATTTCTTTTAAGGGGTTAACAACGATGTTTCTTCAAATTGACTAAGGAAGAAAAGAAAAAAACCTACAAAAGCGACCCATTATGAAAAATTTTTTAAAGGTTAACAGCGATTTTTTTTTAATTGATTGCGGCATTTAAGGCATAAAAATACGATATTTAAGAATTTAAATCAAAACTTCAGAATTGACCCTTCAAATCCATTTGTTGGGTTCTTCATGTTGGTGCTGCTGTTTAAATCTGGTTCTGGGCATGCCTTGAACTATCACCAAATTTTAAGTCTTCTACGTGCGGTAGATTTTCCTAGCTATCGCACACAGAGCTAAAATTTATTTTGTTAGTATAAGAAGTTAAAAGTAGAAGTTGTGTAAGTATTTTAAAAAATCTTTTTTTAAATGTTTCTTATGTATTCGGCAACATGGTCGAATACCGATTAGATAATAACGAATATTCAGTGCAAACCTAGTGATAATCAATGTAACAGACTGGTGACAGAATTGCCAAACGACAAAACAAAAACTTTAAATGTGGTTTTCTTTAAATAATTTTTTTGGATGGGTGTAGTAAAGCATTTCAACTTATCGTTTTTTTTTTTTTTTTTTTTTTTTTTTTTTTACGAATTAAACTAGATTTCTTTTTATTGAGGGTGAAACTCTTTTAAAAATGTAATTCTAACTTATAAACAGTTTCGGAAATGAAAAACTTGTGCCAAAAATTGACCTCTAACTTCAAAAAGTCAATATTTTTTGAAATTTTGATTTATTTTATAAATTTTAGATTTAATCGCCAATTAATTTGCAATAATTTAAGAACTGTTGTTTTCAGTTGGTATAGAGCACGATCACATTAAAAAAACGGTTTACTGCAATTAATTTATTCTATTTTAACCTAAATGTCAAACTATTAGTACTATAGGATAAACGAGTCCTGACTCAAAATAAAAAGACGGACTATGTATGTTTCTGACGGACACATACATTTATTATCAGACGAACAGAACAAAAACAAACAAATAGAAAATAAAACATAGATTCGTTCTTCATAATTTTTTCCCAACAATCTTTATAATTATCAATACGTCGTAAATATTTTATAGTTTTAAAAAGAATCGTCTTAAATCTTCGCTTTTAAATCGTTGGAATCATCACTTTAGTTTTTAATCAACATCATTAGCCGTCGTCGAAAAACGTTCTATTTACTTTCCTTCCTCTTTTCACACCTGGTCACACAGTTTCGCTAATTCACCTTTTTTATTTAATCTCGACCCAGAGTTCCGGAGAGTGGCGGAGGGAAATACAGTCCAATTCAGGTGCAACAGAGAGTGTAGCCCACATGCGAGAGTATATCCCAATCGGCCGTCCTGACATCTGGAGCTGCCGCTGCGACATGTGATCTTATAGAATCTGAAAAGAAACAAAAACAAAAACAGTAACTGTTCTTAGAGGGAAAAAAATATAGTTCGCTTGTACACGAGAAAGATCAGTCGTCTTTTTTCTGAAATGGTGTAACATCTTATGAAAATGTTCTTTAAAATTGTTGACTTTTAAAATGATCAGACATACACATTAAAGAAAAGGAAAAAAAAATAAAGTTTCAGTTATCGTCATGCCAAGGCTTCATGTATTCAGCACACGAACTAGTACTGATCGGTCCTTCAGTTGATGAGATTTTCTCTACGTCGTAGGTGTCGTTAGACTTCACTTTGGTTACTTTATGTGGACCTAGGAATTTAGATTTCAATTTTAACCCTGGTCCTTGTTGGGTTCTTTAAATTGCTACGAGGTCTCCAAGGTTATATTTCCGGGGTTTCTTACGTCTTAAATTATAATGCTTGCTATTTTCTTGTTGAATTTTCAGAATATTCTTCTTAGCTTCTTTTCGGAGTTCTTCTCTATCTTTCATGAATTGTTCTTCGACTGCACTGTTTAGGAGTTCAATAATTTGTAAATCTTCTTTCTGTTTCATTTTTGTACCAAATAGTATTTCAAACGGTGTTCTCTTAATGCTTCGTTGGTAAGTTGAAATAATAACTTGTTGAACTTTAGGAACATGTTTAAACCATTTGGTCGGTTCGTCTTTGGACATTTTAGAGATTACTGAAATTATGATGGAATTAAGTCGCTCTACTTGACCATTAGCACGGGGAAGGCCAGTTGTAATTGTCTCGTGTTTTATATTTTCATTTTGGCAATAATCAGCAAATCCTTTACTTGTAAATGCCGGACCTTTATCGCTAATAATTTTGAAAGGGTTGCCAAAAGTATAACTTTGTTGTTGCAGTTTCGATATGACTTCGGCAGAAGTAGTAGTTTTACAGGGATATAGCCACACGAATTTGGTAAATGCATCTATTAAAGACAAAATATGTTTATAGTTTTTGTTAGTCGATTCGAGAGGGCCTAAATGATCAATATGGTACGTTTGGAGGGGAGTCTCCTCTTTGTGTAAGGGATGTAACTCACCTTCTTGTTTCCCACGTTTCCGATTATATAAAAGACATGTTACACAGTTTGCTATAACTTTATCAATCTTATTTGCCATATTAGGAATAAAAAATTCTTCATTAAGGAGTTCTTCACAACGTTTGCGTCCGAAGTGCCCTTTGTCATGAACGTGTTTAATGACGTTTAGCTGCATTTCATCCGGCACGACTATCAGATCGTAACCTTTATGATTTCTATAAAGAAAGTTATTTTTGAGGAAATAATTGTCATATGGCTTTGTTTTCAAAATTTCCTTGATGGCCTGTATATGTTCGTCGGTGTTCTGTGATTGTATGATTTTGGAAGTAAAACTCTCTTGAATGATCATACATACGGGATTTCTGCTTAAAGCGTCCACGTGGCGCATACGTGTACCTTATCTGTGTTCGATTGTATAGTTATAATCAGCTAATATTAAAGCCCATCGAGCTATCTTGGTGCAAAGATCTTTTTTTTTCATAGTTAGGGCAAATGCGTTGCAATCTGTGACTATCTTGAAAGGAATACCTAAAATATAAACACGGAATTTTTTAAGGGCTTCTATGACAGCCAAAACTTCTAATTCCTAACTCGAATATTTGCGCTCGGCATCTGTGGTTTTTTTGCTCATAAAGTAGACAGGATGAAATTGATTATCAATAGAAGACTTTTGAAGGAGGACAATACAAAAAATGCTGACATTTTCCTCGACCCTCCTCCAATGTTTATAAAGATCGCCTTGCCATAGTAAAGTGGCGTAAAGCCGCTATCAGATTCATCAATCTTTCGAGCAACTTTTGAGCCAACACTTGATTTCCTCCAACTTTTCGCGAAATATTGTCTCAAATCCCAGTTTGATAGTAAACAACAAGATTTTCCAACTTTTTTCCGTAGTTCTGAAAAAGTCTCCGCTAGCTGCGATTTCTTTCTCCAACTTTCAACATTTCAACCAATCAGAGTTGAGCAATTGATAAGAATAGGAGATAAATATTAATGACTGCTACAAGTGTTACTGGTTTTCCTCCGACTTTAACCACGACAATTATAACCCTTTTCTCCCTTTGAATGGGAAAAAGTTTGTTGTTTGAAAATTTTGTGAATATGATAGCAGCTTAAGTGATCATGGCGATCATTTACGTCATTTTACTCGGCGAGCTAGGAGTTTAGATCGATAAAAATGCCAGCATTTTTTTGTAGTAATATATCCACATTTAGGCGAAAATATGATAAATTCATAGCTGTAAACCATTTTTTATGCAGAATTTAAATAAAAAAAACAAGAAATGTTCTAAAAAATCAAGCTGAATCCAGAGGACTTTCCGTTACGGTGTATAGTAAAATATGGCAAAAATTTAAAAAGGTTTTTTTTTAAGCTTGATTTTGATAGACCGGGAGGCATTTTCAGAAAGAATCACACTTTGAGCACCTTATTGCCAGAACAACGATTGGCGCGGAGATGAAGTCAATGCTACACACCCTTTCTTGTTTGTGACGTCAAACGCCTAGCGAATAGCAACCCTTCCTTCTGCAAAGAGATCGCGCTTATTGTTCATTTGTTTTTCCGTAAATGTTATCAAGCAAAAACTATAATATGAGAAAATGTTATTCGCCGTTTTTTACGATTAAAACATAATTTAAAACAAAGAGCTTTCTCAGATTAAAATTTTTTTTTATTTCACTGAACATCTAAACATAGGTTTTTTTCCCCCTCAATTCAAAACTATTATTTCCTTAACTCGCTATGTTCGAAGAAATTGAGAAGTTAATTAAAAAAAGTAGTAAAGATTCTCTTGTAATAAATATAATTCTATTAATCATATGTTTTATGACACATTTGAACTTAATTTATTATGTGTTTGGCGATGCAGCTACCTGAACGTTCTCGCTTTCGCCAACTCGCCAGGGCTGGTGCTCAAAACGTGATTCTTTCTGAAAATGTGACCGGGAGACGGTAGCATTGACAATCACCTCATCGAGTTCACAGCTAAACTTCAGAATTAGTTAAAACTTGATTCGCATATGAAAATGCAGTTGGTCTGCCAAATCACATCTTAATGGAAAACATATGAAAAGCTGTTGTTTAGCTGTTGTCTCATAAGTTTACTATTTTGTTTTTCTGCTCCCAGCCCTCCATGTTTTCATATTCTTGTGTACAAGGAAACAAAGTGGTAAACGTACGAGTCAACTGCTAAAATCGCGTGTTTTAGTGTTTTATATCATGATAAGACTTAGTTGACCGATTGCGTTTTAATGTGCGAATCGAGTTTTAACTAATTATGGAATTTCAGCCATGAGCTTGATGAGCTGATAATCTATACTGCCGTCTCCGCACTGTAAAAAAAAAGGGTCGATCTACTAAAAAAACTTTAGTGATCCTTGTAATTACTAAAAAATTTTTAGTAATCTTAGTCGGTTACAAAAAAATCTGTAAGAATTACTAGAAAAAAGTTAGTAACGAATAGAGTTAATAGTTTTATATTTTTAAAAGTTCTTACTAAAACTCAGTTGGTGTGGCCTTGATAGCATAGTGGTTATAGTAACGGACTCCAGGCTAAAAGGTCCCGGGTTCGAAACTTGCAACCGCCAAATACGCCCCGAATGCATGTAGTGTCTCGTTAATAAAGGGACTATGAAAATCCTGTCGGAGCGGGTAGGAATGTTTGGTGTTGCCATCTATTGCGGTTTTGCCGGAAATCTTCCCCTTCAGAAGTCTGGATACAGCTCGAAGGAAGCTCCTGCCTTTACGGCGCACGTAATGGTTATTAAAAATAATTTTGGAGCTATTACTAAAATTTGCTTGGTGGCTCATACTAAAAATTTTTAAGTTACTTATACAAAAAATTCTTTTGTTCAGTTTCCAAAAGAAATGCTTGTTTCGCTTGCAAAAAAAAGTTTGTAATGGTTACTAAAAAATTCTGTGGAATACAAATTTACTAAGAAATTTTTAGTAACCTCTTGAATTTTTTTTTACATTGCGGGTCTATGATAAATTTACGGAATTGTTAATAATAGAAATGAAATCAAAGTATGGAGAAATCAGAGTTAATTCTATCTAGTTCATTTAATAATAATAAACATGAGTGAAGCATTTAAAGAAATTAACACACGAATTATAGTTCAGTATTGTTTTTACTAAGATTATTTTTTAACACCATGCATTAATTTCTAAAACACATTTTTTAATCTAAAAATATGCTGTACAAAATGTTGCAACCTTAAATGTAAGCGCGCCATAACTTTCTATTCTTCTGATCGCTTTAAATGAGAGTTTAATTAATAATAACTGTACAGCTAAAAATTTTAATAATTAGATTCTGTATCTACTTGAACTCTCTTTACTCGTTATGAATGATTAGAGAAAATTGTCGGTCTATCCAATTTCCCCCATTCTGTTCGGGAAAACTGGACCACCCTTTCGTTTCTGCGAATGTAAAGGTAAGAGGAGATTGTTTTTTTTTTTTTTTTTTTTATTCTCTCATAGGCAATCGGACTGAAATGAGATTTAATTACGAAACAAACGGCTCGTCATGAATGCCACTCCCCCCTCTCAGGCCCCCAGCGCCGCAGGAGTCGTACTACTCTATACCCCCACAAACCGTTTTAATTAGCGTCTTTCTACTGCCGAGCAATTAAAGTGGTATTACATTTGCTGGATCGAATCGAAATGAATTAAGCTCGCGAAAATGGTGGCGGAATCTCATGGAGCTTTCTGATTTGTAAAAGCTTGTGAAAACGTTACTATTATATGATGGGAATTCTTCGAAAACATGCACGCATATTTTAAGAAGAGATTTGCCATTGAGATATTTATTTAGTTTTTAAATTTCCTCCGGGTTTACTATAGGTTTCATGACTGTAGACAAAAGCATTGGTTATAAAAGATTAATAGCGATGAGAAATATTTAAAAATTAATTCTAATTTCATCTCATAAAAGATAGTTTAATAACATCATGTTAACTTTTTTTTTCTTTTGTATATTTCGCTAGTGTAACACTGATACCGTTAATTTCCTTAACGGGGCAGATTTGGAACTTTCTTTCAAATGTGCTTTCTATTCAATGGATAATTTAAAAGAAAGCTATTTGAAACATTTCACATGGATATAACTAACAAGGAAGGTCTCCATACGGGCATACTCAGAAAAATCTGAAAAAATTACAGAATGTTCTTCTCATATAGTTATATATGTTTATAAAAAAAATTTCGGCGGAACCTTCTTATAACGTCCGTAAAAAAATAATAAAAATTTCGTTTATTTGGAGGTTTATCTCCGGTTGGCGAAAAAACGAAATTTTGAAAAATACGCTTTTACGCTTCGAATACTTTTTAAAGAAAAAACTTTCTATGTTCAATTTATTTAAATAAGTTTAGTTTAAGTAATTTTAGTTTTGCATTTTTACTTTACTTTAAGTGTAATTTTGTCATATACGTTTATATGTACTTATAACAAAATGAAATTAATATATTTTATCATTTAAAACACAATTTTAATTGATTAAAATTGTTCCAAATTGAAAAATACACTGTTAAAATCTGCTGCATTTTGTTGCAACGCACTCCCTTGCTTGTATAGAAAACGGTTACTTGGCCGTGAAATGGAGCTTTCTCATTGGTTGAAATAGAGATATTATATACAAGCGGTGGAGTGCGTTGCAACAAAATGCAGCAGATTTTTAACAGTGTATGACATGGTCAATTCGCCGTGCTATGGAGCATTCTCATTGGTCAGAAGAGAGATATTCTATAAAAGTAGTGGAGTGACGTTGCAGTAAATGCTGCAGATTTTTAACAGTGAAGTCAATTAAAATCAATTTTCAGATTCGTTAAAATCGTTTGCTTTTGGCGAGGAAATGCACTGCTTGCCAAATCCCGCGTCGCTTTCAGCTTTTCACGCCAATTATTCCAAACTATTTTATTTTTTTACATATCTAATAATGTAATGCCGCCGCCAATTTTTACTGAACCTTTATTACCTACATGAGTAGTTTAATTCGTATTTTTTTCAAAAAATTCTGAGTATGCCCCCAATGGAGACCTTCCTTGTAAATTCGGTATTGAATGAGTGAAGAAATTTCCAATAAAATTACACTGAAATACAATTTTTTTTTCTTCTTTTATCGTTTTTACATTCAGAGATATTAATCAAGATAAGCCCTTTGCCTTTTAACTATAGACAAATTTTAAGCCTTATGAAATCATGCAATCCAGAATGCGTCTATTTAGTCGCTAAGCCTGCTTTTACTTCTATCTTTATGAGAAAAAAGATATTGGGTTCGTGAAAATTTTCGGTATCCTGTTTTCGACGGATTTACACGTCAGAGAACCCGAAAAACATGTTTTTACAAAATGTCTGTCTGTGAGTCTATCAGTTTGTCTATCTGTATGTGATAAAAATTTTGTGGGCGCTCTATTTCAAGAACTAATGCACATAATTTCACAAACTTTGAATTCTGTTATACCTTTATATAAATTAGATCTGATTAGTTTTTGTTGTATATCACTCAACCGATAGCGGTGCTATGCTGCATTATTTACAATTTCCACAATAGCTATATCTCAAGAACTAGTGCATGCATTTTCATAAAACTTTATATTTATTATTATTTATTTATTATAGTAAGTACTTGATATGCCGTGGTGCTGATTACGTTTTGGTGCAAATCGCACAATATGTGGCGCTGTCATCGTTCATTACTCGTGATTATCGCAATAGCACTATCTCAAGAACTAATGTACGGAATTTTCTAAAACTTAAGATTCAGTTTGTCCTGATATAGATTATTGCTGTTTAGTTTTTAGTATAAATCGTCCAACAGATGGCGCTGTCATGGTGCATTTTTCACAATTTCGCATTAAATGTATTTCAAGAACTAATGTATGGATTTTCATCAAACTTCAGATTCAGTTAGTTCCTGATTAAAAAAAAAAAAAAAAGATCTTGATTAGATTTTGGTGTACATCACTCAATATCTGACGCTGTTACGCAGATTTATTATTATTTTTTTAAGATTTTGTTATAGCTCTATCTCAAAAACTAATACACGGAATCTTCAGATTCAGTTATAAGTTGACATAAGTTATTGCTGACTAGATATTGTTTTAACCACCTAACCGATAACTCTGCTATGCTGCATTTTTCAGGAAGTATTAACATGCATAAAATAGAAGAAAGTTTTGTGATTGCCACATCTGACTAATTTGCCGTTAAATTTTGTCTGAATGTTAATAACTTATTCGAAAATTGATAGAACGACATGCTGAGGTTTCGTGCTATTTCCTAAATGATTTGCATAGTTTATGTTAATTTTACTGCTGTTTTTAACCTTTTCAGTTCCAAAGCTAAAATAATAATACAAATATACTTATTCATTGCTTTTTCCAAACAAAATGACATTTTAAAAGTCGGAAGAATATCTTTTCTGAAATTGATCCTATAGGCGCCTAGTAATTTAGGTTAAAAAATATGTATCTAAAACTACAAACCCCCTTAAAACATCATAACCATTAACTTAAATTAACGTAGCCATTTGTGGCCCATATGCAGCCATTTATTCATTTGCTTTCACAGCAAAAAACATTCAGCTATTAAGAAGTGATGTAACACGTTTAATGCATCACGATAGATTTTTTCCATATTTCGCTAAAGTAAAACAAATTTCGTAAATTCGCTTAACTTTAACTGGTGAAGTGGGGGTGTTTTTCACCCCAGAGAAATTGTATATGAGCTCTATATTTGCAAATCAAATTTTTTTGGCATTTAAGTAACGTGGATATATGCATGTAGTTGTAGTAGTGGGGGGAGGGGAAAGTAAACACCCCCTACTAATTTGTAAACAGATTGTCGTAGAAAAAAGTTATTGTTACCAAACGATTGGAACTAAAGTCTACTTTTAAATGATGTATATAAAATTTGCTTAATGGAAGGGGGAGTATCTATACACTAAAACAAATCCTAACTTTTTTTTTTCAATAGCAGTACCCAATTCTGATAGCATAAATGAATTCTACACCCTTCAATTAGTCAAAAAACAAATTTTCATGCAATTCGTAAGATACGTTTTCGAGAAATTAATTATTTTACAGAGAACATATTTCAGGGGTTGTATCCAAATTGAAGTTTGGCACTTGTTTGTTGACTGAGAGAGACTTCTTAGGCGCCACTCAAAAAGACATTAAAGACTGCTGGATTACAGGATAGTATAAGAAGTTTCATCGTATCTAGTTATTTCTATCGTAGACTTACAAAAGTTTTTTAAGCATAATTTGAAGACTACTTAGAAAAAAAAAATGAAAATTTGAATTTCTATAAAGCAATACTTAATAAATCTAAATCCATCGAAAAAAGGGAAAAAAAGTAGGTTGCAATTCATATTTTTTTCGAATATTAATTTTATAATTCATATCATAAAATTACAAAAATTGCAACTTCAGTGTGTTTATGTTTGGGTATTTTAGTATTGCTACATAAAAAAAAAAAAAAAAAAAAAAAAATTAGTACATTAGAAAACTCTCAAACAAATATTATCTTAAGTTCAAATTAACAAAATATTATTTTTATAAAACTCAATTGTCCAAATTATTAAACTTTTATTGCATATGCATTCAGTAAATTATAATAAAAATAAGTTATTGTGCTGAAGTTATCAATTGAGGCTCTTACTGAATGAAAAAAAAAATGTATATTTATTCCAAATTGACACGATCACAGACGATATATTTGACATAGCATACGCATTTTATTTTATTTTTTTCAATTTTAAGATAAAATAGAGTGATTTTATTGCCACAGTTACAAAACTGATATTAAAAAATATAAAAAATTAATATCTCAAAAATAAATTGAAATACAGTTTTCAAACGAATTGCATTTAAAAGTATATTTTTTTCTCTATGACGATGCAAAAATTTAAAATGTGCGATGTTTAGAAGTGTAAAATTTGCAGTAGCGAAAATTGCAAAACCAAAATTGCATAGGTAAGTGTTGCATTTGCAAAATGACGTATGCGACACGCACATATACGTTTGGCCTCTATACTATAGATAGTTTCAGGAGATATTAATACAAATATGAAAATGTAATTCAACATTAGGAGCAACAGGTCGACGCTTCTCTCAGCACTGATCACCTGGCCTTCAATCGCCGTCAGCACAACCTATTGTTTAAGATGCGAACTAAAATAAAAAATTGCGGAAAAAAAAAAAAAAAAAAAAAACTCCTGACATTATACATAACCCTCCTGCAAAAAATTATTAAATAGCTGTCACCGTTTGCAAGTTATTGAATTTTAAAATCCATCAGTCATTTTTGGAACACCCGGTATACAGTATATTGATATATACATGTATAACACTGGTGCCCGTCTAACCGAAAAGTACCAAATTTTTTGAGAATCTGCAGCAATTAAGAGGAAAAAAATTTGACTAAGTTTAGCTGTGGTACTTAAATAATTACTGGAATTTCTATGAGTTATTGAATTTAATGTTATTTGATACGTGTTTTTTTTTATTTGCAAAGTAAAGTTTAGGCTTTGTTTTTTCTGATTAAAAAAAAAAAAAATCTGACTGTAATATGTTTCCCCATTAAATCTAGGGAATGGTCCATATATTTCATTTCGTTATTTAATAATGGGCATTTTTTGCTAATCTAAAGAATCTCTTACTTTTATTTTCAATAATTAAACTCAAAACAGATTTTTTTTTTCTTTTTTTTTTTTTTTGTACAGTATAAAATAAATAATTTTTTCTCCTCACATTTCCATTCTTTCTTTTGAATGCTTATATATTAATTATTTGTCTTTAAAAAATGTTCAAAACCTTGTTAGCCTCCGAGGCTATTTCTTTCAGACAAGCTAAAAATGTCGTGTCATCAGCCCTGAATTTTCTACTGAACCGATTTCGATAATTATTTTTTTAAATGAAAGCTATTTATTTGTAGTTGTGCCCATTTTAATTATTTTTTAATTTATTTCCATTTTTATATTTTATTTTTAATTTTAAAAGCTTTTTCAAGACATTTCTTCAAAATGGTGGCAACACAGTTTAGCTTTTCTCTCGATAATAAAAATTTATTTTCTAAAATGATTGCGTATAATTATGCACTAATTGAGTTAAAAAAATATATTTACTGAGAAATAATATTAATAATGTAAATAAAATGACAGAAAATAATATATGATAAAAATTAATGTCTAAATCAAAATAAGAGAAATTTCAAATGAGGAAAATTATGTCATTCAGCAACCAGATAAATGGGAATTACAATATTACCATGGATGCCTTTTTCATAAACAGTAACTTTTAAAGAACATTTGAAGAGAAAATGACGTCACTATTTAAAACATCGTATTTTTACTCATAACGATATTAGGTACTACTCTGTTATCCCGTCGACCAATTTCGCCAAATTAATAGCCAAATTATACATATTGACATAATTTTTATTTTAAATAACGAAAAAATAAATAATCAGTAGAATATTAATAAAAATATTAATAAAAATCACTTAATGACATTTTAAACACATGAATTGTATTTAATGTCATTGAATGTGGCATTCACGATCATCCATTATTGGCATTTAATCTTATAGTTTGGCGATAATTTTTTGGTCGATGGGATAACCTAGTAGTACCCGATATTACTTTTTTATATTTTTTTAATAAAGCTATTTTTCTGTGAGTGCATATAAAATAAAATTTCTGGATTTCGCCGGCACTCATATTACAATTTTAACTGTACTTGTGCGAATATTTGCATGCAAAATTGCAACTGACAAATTTGACATTTACTTTGTAAATATATTTATTATATATTGATTCAATAATGTAATTACTTTTGATTTTTTTTAAAACCAAATCGATCGGGTTTTTTAAACATTTCATTCGTCGAATTCGATGGTTTTCCATTCGTTTTATTGTTAAATTGCATTTCCTTTTACTCAGAATCTATAAAAAAAGCGTTTAAACTAAAGAAAAAATTCCTTTTTGATGAATCTATTCAATGAATAAGTAGCACGTCAAATTGTATCTCTTTATTATTCCATAATTCCGATGTCTCAGAGAGATTGTCTCAGATTTCACGCCGTTCTGTTTGCTATTATATTGATAAACACAAGAAATATAAAGTTAGTTTAATGCAATTTAAACGGGGTCGCCCTTCTAAAAAACTTCTATCGATTTTTTTTTCTAATCGGAGGCGAAACTGAATTCTGCAGTGGTAGAATCTACATTCATCTTGTATTTCCTTTCCTTGGGTAATTTTAATCAGTTTAAATTTTTATATTGGCAAGTTTAAATACACAAATGTTTAACAGAACTTAAATTTGTTTCTATAGTCTGAAAGATTTAATTGCACCTGCCTTGTATAAACACCTTCTGATAAAGGCAGGGTAATGTTCGTTAGTGAAAGCCGATGTTTTGAAATCAATTTAATCAAATTATTGTCATTCTGTTGTTTCTTATCATAGAAGAAAGATATAACTTTTACTGTGCTACTAAAAATATATTCTGATTTTTACACATTTTATAGTTTGTGACATGTATAAATATTTTTTGCTTTATTGTTTTAATATGGAGTCTGATATTAAACCTTCTACTAGTCTTCAGGCTTGCAACATTGTAATATTAACTGCTTTAGAATGTCACAAAACTAGCTGTACAAATAACAGTGAAATATACTACATTGATAATCTCTGTGATTCAGAAAAACAACTTTTATTACTTAGTACTATTGCATTTATAAAACAAAAATTAAATGAAAACCGTTTGATTAATATATGTGAGCATCACAGAATTTAGCTCTTAATGAAATATGAATTTTATCAATATAAATGTGAAGATCCATTTAACACTAGAACCGCGGAGACGGGTAATTTTGACCCGTATTCAGTGAAAAGATGTCGATTCGAGCCAGATAAATCTTCTTAAAATAATTTACATATAAGCTACACAAAAAGTATTTAAAATAAATGAGTTAAATACACTTAAATAAAAATTCTGATGTGAATTATTTTTATAAAATACTAGGTATAGCCCGTTATCCATTGGGCCAGCGTTGATATTGAATTTATTCAGATGTCTTCTAAAGTCGGGATTTTTCGCTAATCCTTTGATTTCATTGAAGGCTCTGTTGTAACAAGATCCAACGACGATGTATTTTCTGTTGTAATCATAACATTTCTTTTCATTCAATCTGTGAAGTCTCTGTTCTTCGTTCTCTTCATATAATTTTCTTTTCTTATACTCATCATTTCTGGACAATCGCTCTCGACGCTTTTCTTCTGATTCTTCGCTGAGAATCTTTCGATTTATTAATCTTTGCTTACTTAATCTTTCTCTTCTCTTTTCTTCAGTCTCATCGCTGAGATTCTTTCGATTTATTAATCTTTGCTTACTTAATCTTTCTCTTCTCTTTTCTTCAGTCTCATCGCTGAGAATCTTTCGATTTATTAATCTTTGCTTACTTAATCTTTCTCTTCTCTTTTCTTCAGTCTCATTTTCTCTTCTTTTTCTATTCTGCTCTCTTTTCTTCGCCAGTCTTTCTTCTCGGTGTTCTGGGGTTTCGTTTGCATATCTTTTTTTATTGTTAATGAAGAGGTCTTCCATTTGTTCTTCCATCTGTTCTTCTTTCTGTTCTTCCATCTGTTCTTCCAATTGTTCTTTCATTTGTTCTTCCATTTGTTCTTCAATTATATTCGACGATTCACTGTTTGAGAGCCTATCTGTCCTTTTATTTATAGAAGTTCAAAATGAAAAAAGATTTTCTTAGCAGACGATTTTTTGTGATAAATACATTATCTGTTTTATATTTCTTCTGCTTTATTCCTTTTATTTATAGAGTTCAAAATGAAAAAAGATTTTCTTAGCAGACGATTTTTTGTGATAAATACATTATCTGTTTTATATTTCTTCTGCGTTTACCTAAGCTGTGTAAAATATAAAGAAAAAAAATATGACACTCAAATGCAATGCATTCACTGTTTGAGAGCCTATCTGTGCCTCAATTAATTAATTATCCTCTTTATTCCTTTTATTTATAGAGATGAGTAAAATTTCCCGCAGTTCTAGTGTTAAGCGGCATAAAAAGCAAGTGAAAAAAGCAATTAGAGTAGTTAATAGAGATTTATATACGGCCGAAAAAGTAAACCAAAGTTGAAAGTTATGATTATTTTGTCGAAATTTTGTGACTTTATGAAAAAGTCTCTACACAAAAAGGCAAATGAAATTTCCAATTTGTTTTTGTATCAAATAACATTACATTCAATAACTTATAGAAACTCCAGTAATTATTTAAGTACTACAGCTAAACTTAGTCAGATTTCCCCCCCCCCCCCTTAATTGGTGCAGATTTTCGAAACAAGGCAAAATTTGGTACTTTTTGGTTAGACGGGTATCAGTGTTATACATACTAATAGATCGAACCCGGGCTTCCCGGGTTACATAGAAAAGATAAAAACTTTAATGAATTTTCTACATGTAATATGCGTTTTATATTGCTAACTAACTCCAAAAAAGCATTTTAACTCTTTACAAATTAAAGCATAGCAGGGCAGTGCTATGCTTTATTTATTTCCAGTGTGACTCCGTAATGTTATTTTAATACGGAATTTAACATTGAACGAGTTATTTACTCGACATTTTCCCACATTTTGTACGCGCTTCCACAAATTTTCTTGAAAGGATCTAATCCTTCTATAGTAAAAAAAAACTAGCCTTAAAAGGAATGACTCCTGGAATGATGCTGATGTGGAAGATTTCCGGAAGTAACGAATCCGGGTTGTCCACTCCTTCCATGAGTCGAATAGACCAATCAGGAAAGGGCTCCGTCTGTGCATCGCCATATGGGTTACCATAAAGAGAGGAAAGGTTACCATCGCCAACAATCGCCAAGTTTGTCGCCAACTTGGCGATATATCGCCAAATTTGGCGACCAAAATTAGTTGTCAAAAGTGACGCCAATTTGGCGATAACTGTAATATTTCGCCAAATTTTTAATTTATTTACAACATCAGTCGTTTGATACATCATTTGAGAGGTTTGCAACTGCTTATTCATTTAAAGGATGTCTTGTGTGTTATCCCCCATTCTGCTCCCCAGGGGGGACACATTTTTAATTTCTTTACAACACCAGTCGTGTTACACAAGATTTGAAAGGTCTGCAACTGCTTATTCATATTATGGATGTCTTGTGTGTCACCCCCACACTCTGCTCTCCCCAGGGGGTCACATTTTTAATTTCTTTACAACACCAGTTGTGTGACACATCATTTGAAAGGTCTGCAACTGCTTATTCATATTATGGATGTGTTGTGTGTCATCCCCCACTCTGCCCCCCAGGGGGGCACATTTTTAATTTCTTTACAACACCAATTGTGTGACACATCATTTGAAAGGTCTGCAACTGTTTATTCATTTTATGGATGTCTTGTGTGTCACCTCCCCTCTGCCCCCCAGGGGGTCACATTTTTAATTTCTTTACAACACCAGTTGTGTGACACATCATTTGAAAGGTCTGCAACATCTTATTCATATTATGGATGTGTTGTGTGTCATCCCCCACTCTGACCCCCAGGGGGGCACATTTTTAATTTCTTTACAACACCAGTCGTGTGACACATCATTTGAAAGGTCTGCAAATGCTTCTTCATATTATGGGTGTCTTGCGTGTCACCCTCCACTCTACCCCCCAGAGGGGTGCACATTTTAAATTTCTTTACAACACCAGTCGTGTGACACATCATTTGAAAGGTCTGCAACTGCTTATTCATGTTTTGGATGTCTTGTGTTTCCCCCCCTACTGTGTCCCCCCAGGGGGCACATTTTTAATTTCTTTACATCACCAGTCGTGTGACACATCATTTGAAAGGTCTGCAACTGCTTATTCATATTATGGATGTCTTGTGTGTCACACCCCCGCGCTCTTCCCCGCCAGGGGGGGGCATTTTTAATTTCTTTACAACACCAATCGTGTGACACATCATTTGAGAGGTCTGCAACTGCTTATTAATATTATGGATGTCTTGTGTGTCACCTCCCACTCTACCCCCCCAGGGGAAGACATTTTTAATTTCTTTACAACACCAGTCGTGTGACGCATCATTTGAAAGGTCTGCAACTGCTTAATCATATTATGGATGTCTTGTGTTTCACACCCCCTGCCCCCCTGGGGGGGCACATTTTACTATTTCACATTTTACTGTTACACATTTTACATTAATTTCTTTACAACACCAGTCGTATGACACATTATTTGAAAGGTATGCAACTGCTTATTCATGTTTTGGATGTCTTGTGTTTCCCCTCCTACTGTGTCCCCCCAGGGGGCACATTTTTAATTTCTTTACATCACCAGTCGGATGACACATCATTTGAAAAGTCTGCAACTGCTTATTCATATTATGGATGTCTTGTGTGTCATCTCCCAGTCTGCACCCCCAGGGGGGGCACATTTTTAATTTCTTTACAACACCAGTCGTATGACACATCATTTGAAAGGTCTGCAACTGCTTATTCATATTATGGATGTCTTGTGTGTCATCCCCCAGTCTGCACCCCCAGGGGGGGCACATTTTAAATTTCTTTACAACACCAGTCGTGTGACACATCATTTCAAAGGTCTGCAACTGCTTATTCATAATATGGATGTCTTGTGTGTCACCCCCACTCTGCCCCCCTAGGGGGGGGCACATTTTTAATTTCTTTACAACACCAGTCGTGAGACACTTCATTTGAAAGGTCTGCAACTGCTTATTCATATTATGGATGTGTTGTGTGTCATCCTCCCCTCTGCCCCCCCCAGGGGTGGCACATTTTTAGTTTCTTTACAACATCAGTCGTGTGACACATAATTTGTAAGGTTTGCAAATGCTTATTCATATTATGGATGTATTTTGTGTCTCCCCATTCTGTCCCCCCCCAGGGAGGCACATTTTAAATATCTTTACAACATCAATTGTGTGACACATCATTTGAAAGGTCTGCAACTGCTTATTCATATTATGGAAGTCTTGTGTGTCACCACCCCACTCTGCCCCCCGGGGGGCACTTTTTAATTTCTTTGCAACACCAATTATGTGACATATCATTTTAAAGGTCTGCAACTGTTTATTCATATTATGGATGTGTTGTGAGTCACCAGCCACTCTGCCTCCCAGGGGGGGCACATTTTTGATTCTTTAGAACACCAGTCGTGTGACACATCATTTGAAAGATCTGTAACTGCTTATTCATATTATGCATGTCTTGTGTGTCACCACCCACTCTGCCCCACAGGGGAGCACATTTTTAATTTCTTTGCAACACCAATTGTGTGACACATTATTTGAAAGGTCTGCAACTGCTAATTCATATTATGGATGTCTTGTGTGTCACCACCCCACTCTGCCCCCGAGGGGGGTGAACATTTTTTATTTCTTTACAAAACCAGTCATGTGACATATCATTTGAAAGGTCTGCAACTGCTTATTCATTGTATGGATGTCTTGTGTGTTCACGTTTTTCATAGGTGCACCAGATTTGCCGCAATATTTTCTAAAGCCCATTTGGCGAAAATGTCTTTGTGGTATAACGCTTGCATATACATTTTTAATTATTTTCTATTATTTTCAAAAGGAACTTACAGTAAATAAAAAAAATATATAATTAATAACTTTAGAAAAATAATAACTTATATAATAAAAAAAAATGAATATAAATAAACATTTTATTAGTAAAAAAACAATATTACCCAGGCTACTATTTCGGACAAAAAAATGCCACTTTCACGCCAATTATGTGACATTTGTGCTCATTTTTCACCAAATTTCCTGTTGTAGATCTTTGAAATTTGGAATGCGTATGAATACCTGGGAGCAATACTGGAATTGGACATTGATTTTTTTTAATTCGACACCTAATTGGTAAAATGAGGGGTTTTTTTTAAAGATTTATACAACTTTTTCTGCGCAAGAAAGACACTTACCTATTTTTGTATACAAGAAGAAGTAAATGGTATGTAAAACAATGATATTATCCGTATATAGAATGCTCAAAGCGATATAAGCACTGGGTTTGGCGAGATTTTTTTTATGTCAGTTTGGCGAAAATATCAAACAGGATATTGGTTACCATTGAATCCTGCTTATTCTTGTTCTTCCTCACAATGCATTCATTGTATATAAGTTTTTTTTCCCACTATACATTTCAGCTAATTATTAGATTATCTACTGTATTTAAAATGGATGAAACAGAGATTCATAGAAAAAGAAGATTATGCAATGAACGTCAAAAGAGATGGATGGAGAAACAAAAATTTCAAAATAAAACAATTGAACGTATTAAAATCAGTGATCATATTGAACCTTCGGAAGATCCAAAGCTTCAGGTACATGTAAATAAGAAAGAAAACAAAACAAGAAACTTATTTCATGTTTTGCCTTTAGAAATATCTGGTGTAACATCCACAGATGAAACAAATACTTTTCCACTTTTTAATGAAACCGTTTCTTCTGAGGAAATAACAAAAGAAATGAAGATTCAACAAAAAAGAATATTAAACAATGAATATAAAAAAACATGGAGGGCAAAACTAACTGACAAATCTAAAGAAACAATAATGTACAAGTAGAAGAGTTTAGAACATATCTCAGAATATTTTAGAAAGAAAAAAAAAAGCTCAAGGTAAAAAAACACAGGCTCGGTATGCTGCCAAAAAAGAAAAACATATCTTTCAATCAATCTATTGAAAATCAAAGAGGGGGGGGGGGGGTTATGCTATGCTTCGACTAATGAGGAGAGGGGTTGTTAAATTTGGTGTGCGTCATTTTTCACTGGCTGGTGTTTTCGGTCGACAACCTAATTAGAGTACATGGAGTAATTATAAAAAAAAATAATAATAAAAATACGCACGCAGTAATACTGATGATCAATGAAACATTTTAAAAATTAATCAACTAGGAAAATAAATCTGTTACTTTCCTTCTATAGTAAAAAAAAACTAGCCTTAAAAGGAATGACTCCTGGAATGATGCTGATGTGGAAGATTTCCGGAACTAACGAATCCGGGTTGTCCACTCCTTCCATGAGCCGAATAGACCAATCAGGAAAGGGCTCCGTCTATGCATCGCCGTATGGGTTACCATAAAGAGAGGAAAGGTTACCATCGCCAACAATCGCCAAGTTTGTCGCCAACTTGGCGATATATCGCCAAATTTGGCGACCAAAATTAGTTGTCAAAAGTGACGCCAACTTGGCGATAACTGTAATATTTCGCCAAATTTTTAATTTCTTTACAACACCAGTCGTTTGATACATCATTTGAGAGGTTTACAACTGCTTATTCATATAATGGATGTCTTGTGTGTTATCCCCCCACTCTGCTCCCCAGGGGGGACACATTTTTAATTTCTTTACAACACCAGTTGTGTTACACAAGATTTGAAAGGTCTGCAACTGCTTATTCATATTATGGATGTCTTGTGTGTCACCCCCACACTCTGCTCTCCCCAGGGGGGGGGGTCACATTTTTAATTTCTTTACAACACCAGTTGTGTGACGCATCATTTGAAAGGTCTGCAACTGTTTATTCATTTTATGGATGTCTTGTGTGTCACCCCCACTCCGCCCCCCCAGGGGGCACATTTTCAATTTTTTACAACACCAGTCGTGTGACATATCATTTGAGAGGTCTGCAGCTGCTTATTCATATTATGGATGTCTTTTGTGTCGCCTCCCACTCTGGTCCCCAGGGGGGCACATTTTTAATTTCTTTACAACACCAGTCGTGTGACACATCAGTTGAAAGGTCTGCAACTGCTTATTCATACCATGGGGTATTGGCTAGCGCAGCAAGCAGGGGTAGCCAATAATTTGGAATCGCGAAGCGATTACGCGGGGGGTTGGCGAGCATAGCGAGCAGGGGGGCGGGGCCCCCCTAGTTGTTTAAAAAATAATTCCCTCCAATTAAAAAAACATACAGAGGGCAATGGACATATTTCCTGTAGCAATTAATCATTTTTACGTGATAAATAATAAATATTTTTTTTTTCTTTTGTAAGAATTAAAAATGGTAATATTTACGACGTCATATTAGAAATGAAACGGAGATTTTCAAACATTTCGTACAAATACAAGAATCGTCAACAGAAAGCAAAATGAAGCATGATTTTTAAAATAAAAGGACATTTTCAAACATTGATCAAGAAGCTTCTAACAGAAGAAATATAGAAAATAAGTAAATTAAACTTTTTTCTACCTATTGTCTCTGCAAAATAATAGAAAATAACTTAAGTATATGTTGCTGGTATTTGAAAGCGAGTTTGACACATTGGCATAAAAATAATTGCACCAAACTCAGTGCATATATGACATTTGCGCCGGGATTTCGTACTTACACCACATTTTTAAAAATTTCTCCGTCTTATATGTTCGAAGAAAATCAAAATAAATTTAGGTGAATAAAAATTTTCAAAAATAATAGCAGTTGAGAATAATAGTATTTCATCCTTGGTATGTAACGAAACTAGTAAATCTGCAGAACTGGGTCTAGACAAAGATAGCAATTTTTTAAGGCTAAACCGCAGAATCGTCAACTACTTGGAATAAGACTTTTCGGCACTGCAATAAATTCGCCAATTCTATCAACCTAAATATTCAAATCCAATGTAAACAAGTAAAAAAAAAATGTTTACAAATATATTTTTTTAATTCCCGATTTGGTGATTTTTTTTAATCGTGCCTAAATTTGTAATGTTACAAATAATTAATCATTGGATAAAATCAATTTTAAATCAACAGTACTACTTGGTTATCCCGTCGACCAAAAAAACTATCGCCAAACTATAAGATAAAATGCCAGTAATGGATGATCGTGAATGTCACATTCAATGACATTAAATACCTATACGTATTTAGAAATGTCATCAAATGATTTTATTTCCACTTTTTAGTAGTGTTTTACCCATTTTTTGTACTTTTGTTATAAAAAAAGGCCAATATGTATAATTTGACTATTAGTTTGGCGACTTATATAATTTGGCGGAATTGGTTGCAGGGATAACCAAGTACCGAATTAACTTGTATTAAATTCATTATTCCGATGATTTTAATATGATAAAACACTACACGATTTAATTTTTAAAATATCGCAAAGAGTTTCTTTTGAAAAATAGCTGTTTTTTATACTTTAAGTTAATATTTTTATGGTACTACTAGGTTATCCCGTCGACCAAAAAATTATCGCCAAACTATAAGATTAAATGCCAATAATGGATGATCGTTAATGTCACATTCAATAACATTAAATACGATTCACGTGTTTAAAATGTCATTAAGTGATTTTTATTTCGACTTTTTATTTGTATTTTTATTAATATTCTACTAATTATTTGGTTTTTCGTTATTTAAAATACAAATTATGTCAACATGTATAATAGGGTGGAGTGAAAAATCGAAAGTTGGAATTTTGATTTTGGGTAGCAGCCAAAAGTTGCCTTTTTGTACCTCTAATACACGTGCAAAATGTCATGAATTTTGAAAAACTCCTTCAGTCCCCTACCAGGCCATTTATATTTTCATTGATTTATACGATAGATTTTTACCATAAATTGTACATTAACAGGATTTTTTGGTAATATCGTTTGATATTTTTATATTTAAAATGTATATTCTAATTCCTTTCATCATTTTCAAATTTTAAGTCATTATTTTTAAATATTTGAAACGGTTTATTGAGTTTTAAAAATTGTATGTTGTCATTTTTACAGTCAAAATGAGTACGTGTGTAAGCAAATCGAAGTTTACCATTACTAGAAGTTGGTGATTCTTCAAAACTAAATAAACTGTTTTGCCAACAATAGCAGAATGCTATAAAATATTATTATTATACAAAACAATAAATAAAACACATCAGTAATTGTAAAATTTCGTCAAAACCAGAGGTTAAAAAAAAAAAAAAAAAAAAAAAATCCTGAGAGAAAACATCGAAGGCATCAATTATTGTAGTTTCCAAAGACGTATTGATTAAATGATAGACAACAATTTTTCTCAATATCAGAAGCTTATTCAATTCCCCAAAATCAAAGGAAATTATGGAAAATTGGAAATATATGGAAGAACTATAAGTTACAAGCATAATCTCTGATTTTAACAGTGAAGTGAATTGTATTTGGAACACATTACACCATCTTTTGGATCAGGAAAGATCATTGCAGGAAGCATTAAAATATTGCACTGAAAAACATTTAAACCTTGATAAATGTATGGCACTAGGTTGTGACAAAACAACTGTAAAAAGTAAGATAAAAAATCACGCTAATAGATTTTTGAAACTAAGATTTAGTCATCTGTTTTAGTGGTTAATATGTCAGCTTTCTGCAAACGAATTGCTGCTACCGATTGTTTATCAAGTCATTGAGCTTGATAAACAAATAAAGGCTCACAAGCTTTTCCTGTTCTAATTGGAAAGTCGTTGGATCAATGTGAATTATAGACAGTTATGGAAATTAAAAAATATCTGCTCCTATCACACAGAAATGAACTCTGGAGAGTTAAGTGTAGACCAAAATTATCTTTATGGCATGTATCAAACATTGGCATCTGGTTAATGCTCCTCAAATCTGATAAATCGTAATCCAGCAAGAATGTCGCACTCTAAATGATTGACAACTGCCAATTGATTACTTGGTTTGCAGATTGGAAGCCAGAATTCATCCCAAAATCTGAAGATTATGGCCGAATTTGTAATGAAAGTACGTTTGTCTATGTTGTTTCACTTCAAGAAAGATTCTTCTTGCAATAAGAGAGCTCAATTTTTTTTTATAAACAATTATATTGTTTTGTTATTTGAGGAAATATTTAAAGAAAATTCTCAATCCCGTTATTCAACAAAACGTATACTTCTGTCATTGAGATGAAAATTTACAGGAACGATAACTGATAAAAAAAAATCATGTTGGAGAATTTGGATTCCGAAGAATATTCAAGATGAAGGATATTATATGTTCTACGATAAGACAATTTCATATTCCAATATTGAAATTCAGTGTTACAAACTATATAAACATTATTAACTGGCAAGAATGTAAAATCACCCCACATTCTTAAAAGAGTACCAAGAGAGAAACTGGGAAAAAAATCGAAAGTCCTATCTTTTCAATTGAAAAATTTCCCTGTTAAATTCAAGTATTCGAAAGGTGCGTAAACTTAGTTGTTGAAGCACCATTAGCGGCTGTAGTAGTAGAACCAGAGTCGGATATATATGAGCAAAATCAAATCACGAAAGGTAATACCTAATTTTGATAACAAAGACCAATATAAATTAGAATGAAATAAAAGATCGTTTTACAATACATCGTATATATTTTTTCATTTAATTACTATGTATTCAGAAAACTGAAACTGATTTAGAGAATTATCTTTCATGTGCATTCGAAAAATAAAAGTGAAAGCATGTGTAATTATTGTGTTTTCTCTTCTCTGCGACAATACGATTCACATTTTAGGGTTTTATTCGCGATTCAGAGAGTTAAAACGCAACTATACTTAGATCGCTCACAAGTAATACTTTAAGAAGTCATTTTTGTGGGTTATTTTACTAAAATCAGAAATTTAGTTTTAAAAAAAAGTTGATTAATTTACACTACAATGTGAAATCGCGATTTTCACATAAAAAGGACATAATCTTTAAGAGCTGGTAGGGAACTAAAATGAATTCCAAATGAAATGAAATTTTAACAATATATTCAGTGTGCCAAAAAGCAACATTTTAGACCTATCCAAAGAAAAAATCCTCCCAAAATTTTTTTTTGGTCATTTACACTACATAGCAAAATCTTGATTTTCTCATATAAACAGCATAATCTTTAAGAGCTGGTAGGGGACTAAAGATGAATTCCAAACGAAATGTAATTTTAACCTTATATTCAATGTACCAAAAGGCAACCTTTTAGACCTATCCAAAGAAAAAATTCCGAAAAAAAATTTTTTTGGTCTTTTTCACTCCACCCTAATGTATAATTTGGCTATTAGTTTGGCGATTTGTAGAATTTGGCGAAATTGGTCGACGGGATAATAGAGTAGTACCATTTTTATAAAACTTTTGATTCACTATCTCTATGATTTAATAAAATTTAAGCACATTTGGAATATTCATGATGCGTCACCTTTATGCACAGATGCCTAATACTTACCATGTTGGCGCAGTTTTTTTCTGACCCCAATTTGGCGAAAATTTCGTTTTTAAATACATATGACATACATACTTTTTAATTATTTTCTAATATTTAAAAAGGAAAATAAAGATAAATAAAAAAAAGTTTATTAATAACTGTAGAACAAACGATCTACATATTTTTTTTAAATAAAAGTAATAGAAAATAAACAATTTATTAGTAAAATAAACAACGATAGCCAGGTTAGCATGTGAGGCATATACCTTAATTTCGGGTGTATAAGCCGCGGATCAAACAATTCTTTTTCGACCCAGAAATTTTTAAGAAACAAATGTAACTACTTAGATCGACGTAAATATTTGTCTTCAATTACTAAATAAGATTTCTGGGTCCAAAAAGAATTATTTGATCTGCGGCTTATACATCCGAAATTACGGTAATATCCATTTTGTTCGGATCGCGCCAATGTATTGCATATATGACATCTATCCCTGACTTTTCTACGCTGAACCCTGCCCAGAGCTCCGATAGCGGTTTGAAGTTCTGTCGATGTTAAATTTCAATTTTGGGCAGAATTTCAATTCAAACATTGATTTATTTATCAAGAAGCTTCTAAGTGAAGAAATACAGAAAATAAATAAACATGGACATGACGTAATACAAAAAATAAAAAAATAAATAAATTTTATTGATACTATGTCTTGAGTTGTCTAGAGGTGAATGTCTAGAATTATACTAGACATTTATGACGTCATATTGGAAATGAATCAGATTTTGAAATATTTGGTATCAAGACAGGAAGCATGTACAGAATTCAGTTCTAGATGTAAAAAAAAAGTTAACGATTTGGAAATGTATCGATGAAAATCTGTGCAAAACCCAATAGAGAAATGAAAATCTGACGTAGATACCACGGAGATAGATAGAATTTTTAATTGGGGGTGGTTTTGGAGTCTAGGTATGGTATCATGATCGGTATAGACCTGAAAAAATAAATCAGAAATTCCTACGTAGGGGAAAACGTAATAGTTAGTATTTCATCAAATAAAATTTTGTTCAAAAATCTAATTTAACTTTGAGGCCCTTTCACAGTTTTGCAGAATTGCTAAATTGTAACTAAAGTGCTTCAACACTCGCTCATCCTGCTTGCACATATGAAGCCAACATGATGTTTAATCTTGAATTAGTTATACACTCAAATTTTTCAACACCATATTCCTTTTTAGCATAAAATGGAGCTATTGCAACAATTTAATAAGAAACATGGAACTTACAATGTGAATATGCACTAATATATTTTTTGCGTCAGAGGAAGAGAGAGAGAAATATGAGTACCTCAGACGTTCTCTTGAGCGTACCCCCCCCCCTCCCCCATAATTCACTTCTATCTATGTCCCTGGGTAAATTACATCAGTAATTGTGATACGATATCACATAAAGGAAGTCCTGATGATCATTTTGAAATGAGCTCATCTGAATTCAGTAGTTATTAAAAAACTTGAGATATTAAACAAAAACATAATTTGCAGAACAAATTAAAAAAACAAAATTTATTTCCTGCTCTTTTTAAGCCCGAGAAGGGACAGATATTAAGATATTTGATTTACTTATTTCTACATTTAGTATTAAATTTTTGTATCAAATAATTTAAATTATGTGAACATTAAATAAATAAAAATGAAATTCAAATAATATGATACTTAAAAACCCCAAATCTTAGATTCCCTTCAAACGAAATTGAAATAAATCTTAGACTTTTTTCAAAACTTAACTTGCAAATATTTGTTTTGCCGATTTTGTATAATGTTTACGGTAGGTATAGATAAAAAAAAGACACATCTAAAAAGCAAATGTTCAGAAAAAGTCTAAGATTTATTTCGATTTCGTTTGAACGGAATCTAAGATTTAGGGTTTTTAAGTATCATATTGTTTGAATTTCATTTTTATTTATTTAATGTTCACATAATTTAAATTATTTGATACAAAAATTTAATACTAAATGTAGAAATAAGTAAATCAAATATCTTAATATCTGTCCCTTCTCAGGCTTAAATAGAGCAGGAAATAAATTTTGTTTTTTTAATTTGTTCTGCAAATTATGTTTTTGTTTAATAGATTAATCTATCGTAATCGAGTTTCAGTCGGTAGAGATATATTTAAAAATAACTCGCACCTGATTTTTTTAAACCACAGCCAATCAGTAAATTGAAATACAATTTTCAAACAAATTCAAAGCATTTTCAAAGTTTTTTTTTTTTTATTCTTATTTGGCAGTGTAAAATTTTAAGTTGCTTGATTACATGTTGAATTTGTAATTTTTAATAATTTAATCTGCGTTTTAAACCATTCTTTTATTTTAATACTAATGCAATTTTAATTTCATAATGGGAAATTATCAGGAACAATATTTATAGATTTATGGGTAAATTGTGTGTCAATATTTCTTAATGGAGATACGTGACAGAATAAAAAAATAATAAAAAATGCTTGAAAAATATAAGCTCGTAATAAATGAGTCAAATGAGATACAGTCTTCAATCAAATTGCATTTTAAAGTAGACGTATTATACGACGTAAGTATTTCTTTTCCAATATGACGAAATAAAAATTAAAAATGTGCGGCGACGTTTAGAAGATTAAAAAATTGCAATGACAAAAATTGCTAAAAGTCATTTTATCCAGAAATGCTGTCATTCGCAAAATAACGTCAGTGCTACACGGACACATTTGTTCGTTGCAATATAGATTTTGCGCATATGAAAAATTGGTACTACTTGATTATCCCGTCGACCATTTTCGCCAAATTAAAAAAATTGCCAAACTAATAGCCAAGTTAGATATGTTGACATAATTTTTATTTTAAATAACGGAAAAACAAATAAATCAGTAAAACATGAATAAAAATACAAATAAAAAGTAGTATTTAAAACCACTTGATGACATTTTAAACATGTGTATCGTGTTTAATATCATTGAATATGACATTCACAATCATACATAATTGGCATTTAATCTTATAATTTGGCGATAGTTTTTTGGCCGACGGGATAACCAAGTAGTACCGAAAAATCTTAAGCGCATGCTAAAATGTTAAAAGTAAAGAAATGATTGCACGTATATTTTTTCAAAAAAGTTTGCTTCAAAGTTAACTCTATGACAAATTTAAAATTCGTTTTATAAATTGAAATACACAACGCAAATTAAAAGAATAAACATTAAAATACACAAACAATTGCACTCCGTGACTTCAACGTGCAAAGAAGATGCCGTATTTTCCGTGAAATACGCAAACCTTGATTTTTACAAATCATGCCAAACCAATTTTTCAATTACATTTTAAACATTGGATATTGGCGAATTATGAAATTTCATTGCGTCATTTACATTGTTCTTTTTCTATTTTAGATCAATTTTCTATGTGAAAAATGTAATTTTTTTTCTGAAAATATATTTGTAATATAAAAATGGTTCTAAAAATAAAATAAAAAATAAATAACATAAAAAATATAATTATTCCAAAAAGAAAGAAAAATTAAATAATTTTGTTTTGCATTTTCCTTCTGATAAAATGACAGGTAACAAAAAAGAACTAAAAAAATCGTCTGCTATAGCAAGTTTAACTGAAATTTATAAAAAATTACATTAAGAGAATAATGTTATTTTAATATAATTATAATTGAATGTCTTAAACAATTGGACAAAAATTTGGGGAACCGGACATTACTTTAAACCTGGAATTATTGCCCAGACCATCTTTGTTTGCTTGTCTAACTCGGCGAAAAAAATTCAACCCGGAGGAGGGAAAAAAAAAGAATCACATATTGAACAGGTACTTAATCCTTTGACATCAGCCGTGCATTTTTTCTCTAAATAAAAATGATCTGCTTAAATTTAAGTATTCTAAAGAAGCATTTTATTTCATTATAAACTAAAAACTATAATACTAAAAGTTTCCACAGACTTGTCATTGAAAGTTTTCTTCTTTTTTGCGAAAACACGCGGTTGTGTTTGGGCTTAATGTAGTAGATTTCTCAGGGTTACATTTTTTGCACCACTCCCAGCCACCTTAAGTCCTCTCTATTTCTTCTTTATACTTTATGGCTATTTTTTCTTTACTTTGCACAGAAATGTAGTACTCAAGTTGCCACCTCCACAAAATTTCTGTTGGAATCATTTCATGATAGAATTAGTGTACGCGCAAAGTTTCATCCAAATCCCTGTCGGTCGGGTTACAAATGGGGAAAAAATTGGTTGAATTGACATGGAATGACCCATTAGTGTCCTTCTATTCTTGATCTTAATTTTTGGGGAGCTTACCATATCATTAAAAATTCTCACTCCTTAGTCAATGACTCATCAACTACTCCTTATTTTCCAAGCATTTAAAAATCTTTAATTTAAAGCTTTTTTTTTTTTTTTTTTGTCCCTTTTTAGTTTTTGTTTTGTTTGTTCTCCGGTAGATGTCTCTACTTGTCCACCCTGTTGTTCGAGTGATTTCTTCTCATTGGTTGCTTTTCTTTTGGCGGATCGTTCTTGTAGCGGGTATATAAGCCAGCGTTTCTCTGTCTCTTTGCTCAAATTTGCTTTTTCTAGCTCGCTGAGTTTTGCACTGAAGAAGAATCTCCATAGTAGATTCAAAACAGTTGTTTGCTATCTTTTCATAGATTATTTGTTCATTTATAATTGTTGGTTTACATTCTTTAAATATAAAACCATGTTCAATTTAAAAAAATGATATTAATGTTTATGTATACAATAGTTTTTACAGTATACGCCGAGAAAATGAAAAGGTCACAGTGAATTGGATTATGGCAACAGAAGAAAAAAAAATCCATAAGAAAGAAAGAAATGAGAGACACTTTTTTATGAGGATTCGACATGGATTTCCAGACTTGAAGGTTAGATAAAAAAAAAAAAAAAAAAAAAAAAAAAAAAAAAAAAAAAAAACTATATACACTATATTGCCATTGATTATGGGACACTTGCGATTTTAGACATTTTACTAAATATCTAGAAAAATACATGAGGAATCATCTCGAAACTCTTAGTGTATAAATATAATAGTATACGTCATACATCTCCATGAAGATTTTTTACCGAAACTCCATAGGGGACCGTCAACAAATTAAAAAAGAATGGATATCTTTTGAATAACCCTGTCAAAACTAATGTAGCAAAAGCGCTCAAACTCTAGATTATGATTGAATGCCTTATTGTAATACACTGTGTCCATTTTTATGCAAATAGCATGCATACTCGCAGAGTAATTAAGGTTTTTATAAAAATGGTCCCAAATTTTTCCAAGTTTTTTCCTTATAATTTTCAGAGTTCTTAATATAAAATAATATTTTTTTCAGAAAATATGACAAACAACATTGGACACAGTACCCTGTAATCAGAATTAAAAAATAATGAAAATTGTGTACAAAATGAGTTGGTTTACTAAATAATTTTTTACTGCGCATGCGTCAACGATATCAAAATTTCATTTGCATATTATGTTAGCTAAATGTATAGAGCAACTTTTGTGAAAGTCACAAAATCATAACTTGAAAATTCTGAAAATAATCGTCAATTGAATAAGTTGAAAATCCGTTATTCTCAAAATGAAGCAAAAACAAGAGGGGTTGTATCCATATATTCATTGATTAGTGTCAATATAGAATACACAATACGGGATGTTACGACTACTTTTGGATAAAATCCCTCATTTTTTTGCTTCATTTTGGAAACATCGGATTTTGTCCTTTTTCTATAGACGATTACTTTCAGAATTTTCAAGCTATAATTTTGAGACTTTTACAAAAGTTGCTCTATACATTTAGCTAACATAATATGCAAATGAAATTTTGATATCTTTGACGCATGCGCAGTAAAAAATTATTTAGTAAACCTACTCATTTTTCATACAATTTTTATTATTTTTTAATTCTGATTACAGGGTACTGTGTGCAATGCTGTTTGTCATATTTTCTGAAAAAAATATTAAATTATATTAAGAACTCTGAAAATTATAAGGAAAAAACTTGGAAAAATTTGGGGCCATTTTTATAAAATACTTAATTACTCTGCGAGTATGCATGCTATTTGCATAAAAATGAACACAGTGTATAACAATAAGGCATTCAATCATAATCTAGAGTTTGAGCGCTTTTGCTACATTAGTTTTGACAGGGTTATTCAAAAGATATAAACATTTTTTTTTAATTTGTTGACGGCCCCCTATGGAGTTTCGGTAAAAAATCTTCACGGAGGTGTATGACGTATACTATTATATTTATACACTAAGAGTTTCGAGATGATTCCTCATGTATTTTTCTAGATATTTAGTAAAATGTCTAAAATCGCAAGTGTCCCATAATCAATGGCAATATAGTGTATTTGAATATGGATTATGAACGGCCATTTTTGTTCAGGGAATACTTGATGTTAGAGATTCTGATTATCGATTATTTTGCTTTAATTGAATTAAATAGTGACATTAGTTTTATTTCATTTCGAGTTAAAGCTAGAGTCCTGCACGGTCTCGAAAATTCTATATCAGGCCAGCCTGAAACCAAGGCTGAACCCAACTGAATTATTTCAAATTGAGTCCGAAATGGAAGGAAATTAATTAATATTTTAATTTAATTATGGAAAATAATCTACAATTTCATCTCTAACATCAATTTAACTTTTGAATCGACTGGACAAGAACCACAGGTTGGACCGGCTTCGAATAAAATCGGGTTACCCGATTCTAGTTTAGGTTAGATTTCGAAGAAATTTTTACATTCGCGCCGAGTACAATCAGACTCGTGCAAAACTCTTTTAGGTGTATATGTGTGGTCATGCTTATAATATGGCTTCACCAATTTTATCGACCCTATTCTCCTTTTCGGCTCGAGATTATAAACACCGCTATTTTACCAATTGTGACGCCATAGGAATACTGTTCATTGTACTTACCGCGTACAAACAATTACAAAAGAAGTCGTTTAAATTTAAAAGAATATAAATAGTACAGCAGTTGCTTACAGCTAATAATCCATAAAGAAATGGACCTTATTCTTCCTTTCGGTTCGAGGTTTAAAAAAATCGTCTTTTTACCTGTTGACGTCACGGGAAAAGAAACCCAATCCTCAATTCCCTTCATCCGTATTCTACAACACTAGAAAGACTGAATTTATGATGTAAGCTATTATGGAAATTTGTGCATGTGAATCCAATATAATACACCTTAGTCGAAAGGGCATACCTTTGAAAAAACGAAAAGATAATAAACATCCAGGAGAGAATGGGGAATGAGAAGAATACGATTCCAGGCATTTCGCTGCCGATTTGGATTAACCCCGCAAGACACTCCAGATATTAAGTGTGTATGATTCAATTTAACTCCTTTTAAATTGATAACATTTCCTTTAATTAAAGCTTGCAAACAAATAAGCTGTGAAAATGCAGACACCCCTTCATCCGATCCGAGAGCTGCTACTCGCAAAAGGGGGGGGTAGCGATTCCAATGCGCACCACAGGAAGGATTAACCGGTGCGGCTGGGGCCGAGTTGTTTTGAGCTGCTGCTGCTCTCTTTCTGCGCTGTAATTAACAGGGCGAAAACACTGTTCTTAATTAGGTTATTAACTGCGTTCCCAGTTTCTCTTCCCAAACTAGCATTCGGTAATTAAACAACGTGGGAGAGGCGCGCCATCGCCCCTCCACCTCTCTGCCTTTCTCATCCTGCCAGATTAGAGCAATACCCCCCTGGTTCCCTCCTCACCTTCGTTTCGTTCTTTTCTCCAGATATCCTCCCCCCCTTCCCTCCTGCACCTTCGGTCTTCGTCGATCAATTCTGAATACACTGGGACCCTGAAAACTTAGTTTACCTCGACAGAAGAACTCAAACTCAATTTTCGTTTTTCTCCGCCCCGAATTCTTATTTTGTGGTTGTGAAAGCTTGGAAAACACTTGATTTTCGAGTAAATGTCCTAGATTCAGACATGAATGGCCATTCATTGCAAATTACATCACTTGATTCAATTCCCTTCTAAAGTGGTACATAAACATCAAAAAGTAGCAGTGAAGATTGCAACATAGTTAGAATTATTGTATATTTCAAGTTTCGAGATTTGGGGAAACATATAGATGCGGTAAAAGTATTTTATTTTTAAATAAGTAAGCATATTTACGCATACTAAAACTTGGAGTATTTATAGTCGACTCTGAAATACACTGAAAAAATAAGAGGAATGATAGTAATCATCAAAATAAAAAAAAATTTACTAAGACCCCAGATTTATGAATTATTGTTTCAGCTAAAATACAGATTGTCATTGCCTAAGTCGAATCCGGTTTCAGTTAATAGCTTTAACAATATTAGCAAGTAGGAAATTGCACGTGAGGCGTAGCCAATGAGGTGCGTTCGTACGATAACGAAGATTTAAAAATACCACCCTCATTTATCAATCTTATAAAATTGTAAATAGTTAATTACAATTAAAATGCCCACCAAACAATGTTCTCCCTATACCATTATGTAATGGAATACTTTTGTGTGGCCTTGTAAATCAATACCAAATGTTCTTTGCACCACAGATTATGCAAAATGTATATTATAATATGTACTTTATAGATGCATATCAATTTTATTACGTTCGAATGAATGTAACACCATTTAAATATATTTGAAACATTCTTCCCCATTGACCGTATAACGGAAAACTTTTGATTATCCCTGTAATTGATCTATGCATCCAATTTTCATAAAATTTGAAATGACTCGAAAAAAATATGTAATAATTATGTATTTTAAATTTCAAATGATTAAAATGCATTTGAAACTTTTTCCTCCATTGACCGTAATGTAACGGAATAATTTTGATCGTCCCTGTAATTGATCTATGTATTCGATTTTCATAAAATTTGAAATGACGCGACAAAATTATGTAATAGTTATATATTTTAAATTTCAAATAATTCGGTTGGGTAGTTTTTGCGTTGTTGTAAGCGGACGGACGGACTGAACGACAACTATAGGTGATAGGTATTTACTTAATTACGAATGCACTTAAAAAGACTGATAGCCCGTCAGATTACGGCCGAAAACGATTCCCCTTATATTATTTTAGCAATTTTTTTTTTCTTTTTTAAAACCCGTGATATATATTTTTATTTTAATCGTATACTTTTATACCATGATTTTCCAGAATTGAATAAGTAATTTTGTAATTTTTCTATGTGCTTGAATGTTTTATATTAACGCATATAACGGCCAAATTTATTTATTTTCTAAGTAATTAAGAAACGTGTAAATAAATATACGAGTTTTGAAAAGAAAAAAAAAATCGATATAAATTTATTGCCGGTTATTTGCTAAAAGGCTTGCTTAATTTGTTGATGTCATGTAATATGCAAATATCCTTTTAATTTTATCATTCAGTTTTATACCACGAGTGTCCAGAGTTGTGATATTTAATTTTATATGTAACTTTGTTATTTTTCTACAATCTTGAACATTTCAGATCAACACATATAATGGCCAGATTAATGAATCATGTGTGCAATGTACATATATTCTGTTGCAATTCTATGTTTATTAATTAATTAATAATTGTTCATAAAATGAGCTTTTTAAAAAAAAAAAAAAAAAAAAAAAAAAAAAAAAAAAAAAAAAAAAATACCAACCAACTTAAAAAAAAAAAAAAAAAAAAAAAAAGCGCTAAAAAGAATTAAGTAATTTTTTCAAATTCTCTAATGACATAACATTATCCAAAAATCAGACATCGGATATCAGGTATCGGCATAAAAAGGGTTAAATTTAATATATATAATTTAATATCCACCAAACATGGATTTTAGAGAGAATATTTTTTACAAGAGATGAAATTGCTTATTTATGATTTAATTTATGAATACATTCATGTAAAAAGTAATGAATTACTTTTTGAAGTCGGTGTCAAACAATCACAATCGATAATGATCATCACCATTTTAATTATGGTACTAGGTACAATATATTCACAATTCTTATTATATTTAAGATAGTTTCGCAGCAACTTCAAATACTTTTTATATGAATATATTCATAAATTAAATCATAAATATGCAAATTCATCTCTTGTAAAAAAATATTCTCCCTAAAATCCATGTTTGGTGGATATTAAATTATATATATTAAATTTAACCGTTTTCATGCCGGTACCTGATATCCGATGACTGATTTTTGGATAACGTTTAAACGTTGATTAATGTTTTGTCGTTAATTGTTCCTTTTTTTAAATTCGTTATGAGAAGCATTTTTTTCTTTGAGTCCTTTTTTTTTTTTTTTCAAAATACATTCTTTTTTATAGGAAACTTTCCTTTATTCTCAGATTCATTCCTTTTTCTCGGATTCGTTCCGTTTTTCTCGGATTCGTTTTATTTTCTTTCTTTTTTTTTCTTTCTTTCTTTCTTTCTTTTTTTTTTTTTTTTTTTTTTTTGGAATCCTTTCTTTTATCAGAATCAATACGTAAAAAGAAACGACTTACATTGTTTCATTGTTCCATTCCAAAAGGAACGGCTCCGAAGAATTCGTTCTTTTCGGTGAACGACTCCGGAGAGGGGGAATACCATCGGAGAGGACCCAGTTTTGTCGCCAAATCTCTCCGTCAACTTAATGATAAATCGTCAAACCTAGTGACCAAAATTACTCTCCATAAGTGACGCCAACTTGGCGCCTTTTTTGGTATTTAGCCAAATTCCCTTATACTCCAAATGTGATCCGATAAGGTTTCTTTTTGTTTGCGTTTTTAATTTCAGTTCGGCAAGTAACAGTTGTACTATGAAAAAACTTAAACCGTTGAGAATGTAATAGATTGCATTTCTTACGAAATCTGCCTAAAATGTCAAAAATTTAGTTACTATTATTTTTAAATTGTAATTTTTTGAAATATCTTAAACTCTTGCTTAAGACTCCCATCCCTTTAACCCCTTGAGGGGCTAGCAATAATGTCTCTGTAATACTGAATTCTCACCAGAAAAATCTCAAAATTTTGATTTAAAATAAGAAAAGACAATTTTTCAACATTTTGCAGTCAAAGTTAAGATTATAAAATTTCGTTAAAAGTTTCTGGTGAGAATCTCGTTTAAATTGGGTGGGATAAAATGTATCCCACTGTCCCTCAAGGAGTTAAGTAATATTTCTCCTCATAGGCTGTTTAATGAAGATTCGTTCCAAACTATAATATTTCAAACTTAGGCTTAACAAAGCAGAACCCGTCGATTTTCGACGAAAAAAATGTTTAAAGAGGAACTGATTTATTGATTAATTGCAGAAATAGACTAATTGATTAGTCTACATAATTAGTTGCAGTAAAAATTGCACCATACATTGGTAAGTCTAACTCTTTAACAAATGATATTTAACCTAAAGTTAACAAAATACTACTTCTATAAAACTCAATTGCACAAATTGCTAAAATTAATCTTTAATTGTACATGTAAGCAATAAAGAATAATAAAGATCTGTTATTATGATAAAGTTATCAATTAAAACTCTTATGTAAGCATTTCAAGATGAAAAAATGCAGAATTTATTCCACGTTTTCTCCATCTTAGAATTTCCGCCCTGTGAAATCTAAATCTAATGCCATTTAACGAAGAGGCCGATGTGTTAGCCAAACACGCAGCACTAAACCAGAACAATGAACGTGCATACTACCTGAAAAAACCTATTTCAAAACTAAAACGAACACTAAAAGACTTAACAACTGAACAGTGGCAGTTCGAATGGGACTATGGGGACTCAGGCAGGGAAACTTACCAGTACTTTCCAAAAATAGACAAAAATAGATTAGTTAGCGACTACCTACTCTCACAACTTTACACAGCTCATGGAGCATTCCCAGAATACCTCCACAGATTCAAGAAGGCGCACACACCGCACTGTGATTGCGGTTCGGAGGGTACGCCCAAACACTACCTGCTACACTGCCCACTCACACAAGCAGATCACCTAGCAAACATAACAACAGAAAACGAAAAATTATGGCATAAACAATTATCAAAAAATAAACACGTACAGAGAAAGGCAAAAATCATAATCAGGTGGCTCCAAGACAACTGCTACAACATCATGTCACTCATACATCAGAACACATACACAAATGACCACACATACAAAAAAAAAGAAACTCGCAATCCTCTACTACAGTCACTAATCCTTCATGTATCCGAGCGCATTTTTGTGTTATATGTTATTAAATGTTAAAAAAAAAATATATATATATATATAAAATGGCCTAGGATTTCTATCGCCAAAAAAAAAAAAAAAAAATTATAGAATAGTGTATTTTGTCTTATGTCCCAGCAGTGTGCGGTAGTCGTGCGATATCAGCAGTATCCAAGGCCCGAAACAGGTGCCCCGCAGGAACTTCCTGCATGCACGTCGCAAGACATCACGGATCTGCAAGTCGCACACCATGACACAGTAAAAAGCTTCACCCGCCTCCGGCACTGCTTGTCCGTCCTATATGTTATTAAAGGAAAAATGGCCTAGGTCTAAAAACCTACGGTCAACAATAAAAAATCATAAAATGTTAAAATAATGATATGTCTTATGATCTCAGCAGTAAGCGGTAATCGTGCAGTAACAGCAGTATCCACGGCCCGAAACAGGTGCCCCGCAATAATACCATTGCAAGCACGTCGAATGACATTTCGGATCTGCAAGCTGCACATTATGACAAATCAAAAAGCTTCATCCGCCCCCGCCTAACTGCTTGTCCGTCCAGATCTAAACAACATAAGATATATACTTAAAAAAAAATCAAAACGGAATTTACGGGGAGTGCTTGGGTTAAGTGAACTCTCTGGTTAATTTAAGGTTAGTACAAAGATTATCCAAACTGACGGCAGCTTGTGGCAGCAGTGATAATTAGTGTAACACTAGCTTAGCCACTCTAGCCACAAGCTCAGCCATTATCCTACCTATCAACAGTCAAAAAGTCAACTATCTAATCCTCACCTCCATAAAAGCCAAATACATAGCAGTTACAACTTAAAAAGCTTAACGTTAACAGGTTTCTCAGCTAAGCAGTACAGTAAACAATAATATTGTTACTAACCCATTTACCTTCCAGGATTCCCTCCCCTTGGACCTGGCTCCCGAAATTTTCCAGTTGACCTAATCGACGCAGGGACTTAAGGGACCCTGTGCGGTCCGAAGAGATTCGGGAGCACCAATCATGTCCACTGCACCAGAACCGTACAGGTTGACCTCATAG
Organism: Maratus speculifer; assembly: GCA_964019185.1. NCBI lineage: Eukaryota > Metazoa > Arthropoda > Arachnida > Araneae > Salticidae > Maratus > Maratus speculifer. Next base: position 268,399,061 of record OZ025289.1, on the reverse strand, counting down.
ACGCAGAGACTCAAGGGACTCTGCCCGGTCCGACACCGTTCTGGTACTCCCTCCCTAGTGGACTAACGCTTCTCAGGCTTTCAAGTTGACCTCATTAATGCAGGAGCCCACGGGACCCTGTGCGATGAGCAATGGGAAGCAACCTACCAGTCCACCTACCCCGAACCGCACTCTTTGACCTCATCGACGCATAGACTCAAGGGACTCTGTGCGGTCCAAAACGTGTTCGGGTCTTTTTTCCCTTGTTTTTTTTTCTAGTGACAGTACGCCTCTTTATTAGGTGCATTTGGACTCTGTCCGCATGAGCTACCGGACCCGCTCCAATGGGACAGTCCATGAAGCACTTTTTTTGGGGGGGGGGGGGTACGGTAGAAAGGCGGGATCTCGTCACCACCAGCAGCGATTCGACTGCCTTGCATTTCGGCCCGAAAATTCTCCCTTCTCTGGCACTACTTAGCATTTCGGCCAGTTTAGCTTTGGTTATTTGTTTTTCTAAATCTCCCTCAAAATTGTCCCCCCTGTTGTCTGCTAAGGACATGTCACCGTCTCGGCTCTAAAATTCTAGCTCCAGCCCCATTTCACTTGGCACGGCAAGTGGGAGTGATGTGCGGCGCCAAACTCAGTACTTTCAAAAAGGCAATAAACTACTAAATCCAGCAACCGTTAGCCACAATCAGCCGACCTCGGCACTTGTCTGCGTCGATCGCCCTCACTCTGCCAGCTAAAATTCCATCATGTACGCTAATGGCACCTGGTGTATGTAAAATCCGTCGTGGGTGCAAAGTCCTCCAAGTTACATATGAATTATACCTCTGGAGGTGCTTTGCCAGATGAAGGTCTCGTCATCTGATCAAAGCTCTAAATTACGAGACCATCTTGCGAAGCCATGTGCAGTTCATCATTTATTGCCGCTTCGCGGCAATTAGGCGGTCGTCCGCCCCGATACCAAGTATCTAACCCGTTAAGCTGAGATTATTAACTCGGCAGGTAGGGGCCTGGTCATGGGTTAGAAAAAAAGAATCTAATGCCATTTTTACCGTATCAAAATTTAAATATGCGCATCTTTTATATCTGCATTCACCTTTTTGAAAAATTTTGTATTTCAATTTGATCATTTTGAAATTATTTTTGTTCAAAACTTGAAGTTTGTTACTGAAACAGATACTAAATTATTTATATTTTTTAAGTATAAATGAAATTTTGTAAATGAAACCAAAATTCACCGGGTTTTATATCAAACGATATTCGTAACACAGCACGTACTTTAATTTAATTTTTTTCACTTTTAATGAAAAAATGGGAACATAAAGATTCAATAATCTGATTTTTTCCCTTTGCTTTTAATAAATATGGAGTACTTATGTTGGCACGTTTAGAAAAACGGTATTAAAACTATAAAAAATTAATATTTCAAAAATAAATTAAGATACAGTTTTCAAATAAGTTGCATTTAAAAATAAATTTTCTTCCTATACAACGGTGTAAAAATTGAAAATGTGTTATGTCTAGAAGTTTAAAAATCTGCAGTAGCAAAAATTGCAAAGCCGAAATTGCTTTTCAAATTTCAAACTGTTGCTATTAGCAAAATGACGTATGCGTTACGCACAGATACAATATAGATAGATGCACGCATTTAAAAAAAATTCGCATTTAGAAATTTTTTTTCTAAAATAACAAAACTATGTCTTTGTCAACAATACAAAAGAAATGACAATCTACTTCAACATTAAGTTCTTAATAAGAAATATTTTAAAGTATAAAAAATTATTCTAGTTTTATTAGTAAATTTCCTACAGTTTAGAAAACAATAATCGATTATCACAAAATGCTACGTAAATTGCGATGGAATTGATCAATCCAGACAATGAAGAGATGGTATAAAGATGTATGGCATACCTGGCCTATCGAGCAACAAAAGTATAAAGTTACAAAGTACTAAAGGAATAAAATTAGGTATACAAGATACCTGATACTTCGGTCAAATCAGGGAAGAGATACAAATGTGACACAGATGCAAGTATAAAGATATATGACAGCTCTGACTATAAAGAGATGGTACAAAGATGCATGGCCTATAATACAATAAATTTTAATTTTTTATTGTTATTATTATTATTAAAAGTGACATTATTGATATTTATTACTAGCCATCTCTGGCGACCAGTTTGGTCTCTCTTAAATGTATACTACGCACTAAATCATATTGCCTTTATTCATAATTTATTTTAATTGCTCAATTTTTTGCCAAATTAGCAGATTCTGCTAGAGAAATAAACATAGATGTCATATACGCACCACATTGGCGTGATTGTAACAAAATGGCAATTATATGCCTCACATAGTAACCCGGTTATTCATGTTTATTTATTTATAAACTGTTTATTTACTTATATTTTCTTTTTTTTTTTAAATAATTAAAATTGTTTTTTTTTTTTTTTTTTTATATAAATATTAACTAAACCGTTTTTATTTATTATTATTTTCTTTTTTAAATAACAGAAAATAGGAGTTGGTCATTGCTGGTGAGTTTTGGTCGGTCGGATGTGCGAGGTGCTCCCTCCTTTTACATGTGGAGGGCGGTGACCGCTTGAACAGCCGGCTGTTTTCGTGGTTAGTTTTGTGTAAAGTAGTGTTATTTTGCAGTTGGAGTAGTTTAAAGTAAGGTGTTTTTTAAATTTTTCTGTGGTTTTATTTAGTGTTTTTCTCTACGGTTGTTTAAGTAGTATTTTGGTTTTGTATTAGCGGTGTTCTTTTGTTTGTTTATTGTTACTATATGTCAGTAGTGCCACTGAAAAATTTTATGGCGAGTTCGGAATTTAATATAATTGATGCTGGATTAACAGTTGACTCTTCGCCCGTTAATATAGAGATGGCTGATTATGAAAAAAATAATTTGACATGTGATGGTGAAAATACAAACATTGCGAGGTCAGGTTCTTCGACAGAGTCGTTGCTTCTTATGGCGGCCGAGAATGGCGGTAAGTGCTTTAATATCTTCTTACAAAGCACGGAAACAAAATCCATTCCCAATAAAGATCCAAGAGCTGTCCAACTAGAAATAAAAAACAAAATTCCTTGTGCCAATAACATTGACAACATTCGACATACTAGAAATGGTCACTTACTTATAAGTACCAATGACGTCAGTTGTGCCACGTAAGTTTGTCGGGTTACTGAGTTTTGGGGGGGGGGGCGGTGAAACATAGGGTTATTTGGGAAAATATAAGAAACAGGTTTTTGATCTTTAACATACCCGTCGATATCCCCCTGGATGAGGTAGGACATGAAATAATGACTACAAATAAAATTCAGATAGTTGAAATGCGTAGGTTTATTAAGAAAAATTCCTCGAGTACCGTGTCTCCGGTGTTGATCACCACATTGGGCACTAACATTCCGTCAGAAATTAAACTTTGGTTTACTTTGCAAAGGATACGACAGTTTGTAGATAGACCGAGACAATGTGCTGGTTGTTTTAAATTTAATCATACGTCTGGCAAATGCCCGTCCGATCAACTTTGTGCTACGTGTGGCCTTAAACATACTGCGGCCTGTAGTTCTGAAGTCAAATGTGTGAATTGTGGGGAGAGTCATAGAGCAGACTATTTACAGTGCCCTACACGTATGAGAGAAGCGGATTTTCTACGCTTTAAAAGTAAAAACTTCCTGTCATTTATAGACGCTCGTTGCAAGTTCTCGCCAAAGTTGAACCCTGAATCATATGCGCAAAGAACCAGTGTGAAAAAACCGGACATTGACGAATTGCAGAAAATTATAGAAATTAGGACTAACAATATGTTAAAAATTATCATTGAGCATGCTGAGAAACAGTCTGAAAAAGTGCTAGAAACCATTACTGCGCTCAGTAATCTAATTATGAACTGTATGGCAAATTTCAGAGATAAGTCCCCGGAACGAAAACGGGCTAATTTGAAAGGTAAAAGATAAAAAAAAAAGTTGTGTTTTTTGTATTTTGTTTCTTTTTTAGGTTCAGTTTGTGTATTGGGCAAGTGCTCCTGCTGGGGTCAGGGTCCCGGGTTTTGAATAATTTGTGTTGGTGTTTTGTTTTTGCTTGTAAATATTTATTGATCTCCTATGGGTATTAAAGCTGTTCAGTGGAATGCCCGTGGCGTCTCGAACAAGCTCCCTCTCCTTCAGCTTGAGCTGTTTGTGTCGGCGGATATCTTGGTCATTCAGGAGACTTTCCTTTCTCCGGAGCGGCCCTTTTCGGTGTCTGGCAAGGTTGTTTACCGTGAGGACAGGTTTGGTAGGCCCGGTGGTGGTCTGGCTGTGGTCGTGAATGCTACCTGGTCGTCCACTCGGTTGTGTTTCGATAATTATGTCTTGGCCAATGAGTGTCTTGGCATCCGCGTCTTTTTGGGATCTTATACTCTTAACATTGTCAATATCTATCCCCCTTCTGGCTTAGTGGTGAATGACCTTTCGAAAATCTGCAGAGATCTGTCCAGTACCTCCATCATATTGGGTGATTTCAATCTTCACCATCCGCTGTGGGGAGCCTCGGTGTCTTCGCTGGCTAGCGAGAGTTTTGTGGAGTGGCTTTCTGATAGCCCCTTGTGTATCTTGAATACTACTGTCCCGACCCATGTGGCTCCCTAGTCCATGTGGTCTCTAATTGATTTGTCGCTCTGTTCCTCTGATCTCTTGGCCTGCTCTTCCATCAATGTGGAGGATGATCTATTCGATAGCGACCATTTCCCTATTGTTATTTCTGTGGAGCTTCACCCTCCTTTGCAGTCTCGCCCTGTTCTTTATAACTGGTCCTGCATCTCACAAGAAGTTGATTCAAAGCTACTTCTTATTTCTGAATTACACTCTTCCTCCTTTCAGTCTTTGGTTTCTTGTTCCATGTCGCATCATAGTACTGCCGGTGCCATATCCACAAAATGCCTCCCGGTGTGGTGGACGGCGCGTTGTAGTATTCTTAGCAAGCAGAAGAGATTTTATTTGAGAAGAGCGAGTCAGTTGGCCTCTGAGGAGCATTGGCTCAAATATAAAAGATTCTCTGCAAAGTTGCGCCAAGTGATCTGGGAAGCCAAGCGTAGTTACTGGGATACCATTTGCGGCAATGCAAAAGATCCTCGACTTTTATATAGAATATTTCGCAACCTAAGGTTTCGTTCCTGCTCTTCTCCTGATTCCCATCTCTTTCTGCAGCTTCCCGACGCCTTCTCTTCTGATGCAGTTGCCCAAGCGGAGGCCTTTGCAGATTACTTCAGCGAAGGCAGCAGTTACGAGACTATTCCTTTCACATACGGTGATGACGGTAACGCTTCCCTCAACGGCTGTTTACAATTTCGGAGCTAAAAGCCTCTATTGGGAGTACGAGGGTGTCCACCCCTGGGGAAAATAGGATCAGTGCGGCTCGATTTAAAAGACTCAATGACCACTCTCTGGATTGTTTGTTGAGTATGTATAATAGCATCTGGTGCTCTGGCCACATCCCCCCCCCCAAGCTGGATGTCGGCCACTATTCTAACGATTTTCAAGCCCGACAAGCCGAAGCACGAGGTATCTTCCTACCGTCCGATCGCCCTTACCTCCGTAACGGAGAAGATCTGTGAGCGGATGATAGCGAATAGGATCATGCACCACCTCCTCTGCAATAAAACTCTTGCCAACAGACATTTCGGATTTCTACCTTTTCGAGACTGCCATGCCGCGCTCACCATCCTCCATCACCACAAACGCCAAGAAGGCGAAGAAATATATTCTGGGAATTTCTCTGGATTTACATTCTGCCTGTGACTCAGTCTATATTGATGGGCTTATTTACAAATGTGCTCAGATGGGCATCACGGGACGGATGCTCCGGTGAATGCATCGCTTCCTCTCTACTAGAGTTATTAAAGTGGCCTGGAGGGGTCTCGTGTCTTCCTCCCGAAATATTGGCAGGGGTGTCCCCCAGGGGGCTGTATTGAGTCCCATCCTTTTTACTATTTTTATGGCAGATTTTTATGAAGTCCTGGAGGGTCTGGGTGTTGAGTTTCTCATATATGTTGATGACATCTTTATATATTGTGTGACCGAATCCCTGGATACTTGTAGAGTAAAACTTCAGGAGGTTCTCCGTCTAATTCTGTTGTGGTGCACATACTGGAAGCTCTCCATCCGTTCGGATAAATGCCATGCTATTGATCTTTCGAGACGAGCGGCAGATTGGGATTTTCACTTCAGCGTGGACGGGAGGCTCATTGAGTGGTGCTCTGATTTAAAGTTTCTTGGATACTACTTGGCTCATCGGGGAGGTTTCCGAAAGCACGTGGATTATCTCCGAATGAAATGCTTTAAAAGAATCAACATCTTGAAAGCGCTGGCCCATAAAAAAATATGGGGCTCGCATCTTCTAACGCTTGCCTTCTCTTCTATCCGTAGCATCATCGATTATGGAGCTGCTTTTCTCACTACCGCTAGTCCTTCTTTAAAGAAAAAGCTGGAGGTTATTCAGACGTGTGCGTTACGCGCCACCCTAGGGTTCCCGAGATGGACGCCCAATATTCTACTTCTGAAGCATGCTGGGGCTAGTCGTCTGGCTGACAGGATCAAAGTCTTGGCTTTTGGGTGAAGCATCTCGCCCTGGGTAGCTGGTCCCCTGTCTTGGATTATTGCAAGGATGATCTGGTCTCGTCGGAAAACCATTTCTCTTATGTTTCTCCGATCTTTGCTGATCTGGGATATGATCTAGATTTCCTTATTAGTTTTCAAATTCCCCTTCCTCTTTATTCAGGCACTGTGCAATATTTGCACCTCTGGCCTTCCTTTCCAGTGTACGGATCTGGGTGCTAGCGTGATATCTCCGTTGTTTGCCGACTACTTCCAGAACTACACTGACTCTTGGGATATTATTGCCACGATGCCTCTAAGACTGACTTCCTCACCTTGATTGCTGGCTGTACTGCCACTCATCACTTTGGATACAGGGTGCAGCAGATTAATTCTATTTTTATGGCTGAAGCTCTTGCGATTGGTGTGGCTCTGGATGAATTGATTTCGCTTTCTCGTCCTATTTTACTACTCACTGATAGCTTATCGGTGCTTCTGGCTCTCCAGGCTATAACTCTAAAGTCTCCTAGAGTTATCCTCTGGCTTCATAACGAAATCGTTTGGTTACGTAGTTTCTCGATACAGATAACTTTTTACTGGGTCCCGGGACACCGTGGTACCCCCATCAACGAGATGGCTGATGTTTTTGCTAAAAGTGTGTCTGCTTCTGACCCTTTAATTGAGGGGATTTCCTCGGAAGATACTATCCGTATGTATTCTCACGACGTTCAGTTGCAAGGCGACCGATTCTATCGGTCTTGTAAGTACTATGTATCTCATGGGGACATTCCCACTGTCAGTCTTTCACGCCGTTGGACTCTTAATAGAAGAGATGGTGTGCTTGTTTCCCGGCTCCTCTGCAGGGTGCTTATTACCCCGGAGATTTTGGCTCGTTTTAACTTGGTTGCTGACGGCAGTTGCCGTGTCTGTGGTGTCTTGAATTCCCTTGAGCATATTTTGTTTTCTTGTGCCAAGTATCGCGCTCAGCGTAGAAGTTGCTGGGCGGATTGGGATGTGAACGATGAGTGTTTTCGTTCCTTTGGTAGTTTTATTAAAAAGTTCTGTTTGTCGAGCGGGTTCCGTAATTCGATTCTTCGTTTTATCCACAGCATTGATTGTTTCTAGTTCGATGTTTTGCGCTTTTGAATAGTGATGGATTCTTCTTTATTGGATCAATCGGGATAACAGCCTAGCTGCTCATAGGTCCCAAAGCACACCCCACTACCTACCTACCTACCAACAGAAAATAGTTTAAATAAAGAATACTGCCCAGTTAAACTGATGGCATTGAACTCACAGGCTACAAATACTAATTGTACATTAAAGCCTTATATTTTCAAGGGTTAATTCCGTTCGAAAAAAAATTAAGAAGGGGAAACAGCTTTCCCCTTTCCTCTTTTTTTATACTTAATCATTGAACCTCCTATACTATCAAATATATGCTTTATCATATAAAAAATCTATATCCAAAATTCAGAGCAAATGAGATAATTCTTAATAAAAACCCATTTAGCATTTATATAATTTAAAAGGAGTTATCCCCCTCTTTTATACTTAACCATTAAACTTCCAAAACTATTCAGAGATTTGAACGAAATCTGAAAATTCTGCTTGAAAAACCCATTTATATAAATTAAGGGGGGGGGCATTCGAGCCCCTGTTCCCCCTATTTATACTTATTCAATGAACACCTAATAACAGTCATGGAATCGCCTCATCAGAATGATCCTAATCTAAATTTTGAACGAAAACTTAATTCTGCATGAAAATCCCATTTACATCAACTAAGGGGAGGGGCATGAGCCCCCGTTCCCCCTCTTATACATATCGAATGAACTCCAAAAACTAATCCGGGAAGCGCTTTGTCAGGATATACCTACATACAAAATTTCAAGTGGATCGGATATTTTTATCATGAGTTATCGCGTTACGCACGAACGAACATACAGAACGGACGGGCACATAAGCTCTCAGGCTATGATAGCCTGTGAGCTAAAAATACATATGCAACTGGTATTGAAGTTTTCGTCAAATTGACATCAGAAAAAAATTGCTCTAATGTGGTGAGTATATGACATCTGCGCCGATAAATCAAGAACTCGATATTTTCATGTTAGCCAGGCGCAGGCGATAAATCGCCAAAATATTGTACCTGTAGCACTGTTTCGCATTTCATTAATTTCATTTAACATATAATAATATCCTTTTACGCATTTCATTTATAATACATAACTTTAAACTTGAAACGTTTAAAATTCGTGACTTTTATTCATTATTTTAAGTAAAAAAAAAAAAAAAAAAAAAAAAAAAAAAAAAAAAAAAAAATGCTCAGCGCCGCTAAAGAAGTTTTCACTTCAAAAAAGGAAAAAAAAAAAAAAAAAAACAGAAAAAACAAAAATAATGCTATTTTGAAGCTCCATAGATGCAGAGAATGAACAAAAAGTAAACAAACCAAATTTACCACGGCCTTAATCCTGCCAAAGGACTTTTATACAATAATCAATAAGATGCGTTTCATTTGGGCAATGCCATTAAACAATTAGAAAATAATCACGATTTTTTGTTCCACGTACGATAGCGTAATACATATATATATTGTGATGTATTAATTTTATTATTTAAAAACTGAGATTGGTGAAATTGAGTTGCTAGTAGTACTCGAGATTGTAGGAACTATCTACTCCGGTCCTTTATTTCTTCGAGGAGGTCAGAAATCAGAAAGTTTGGATAGTTATTTTCACATGCACTGTCTACAGAGCCATACATTTAGAGATAACTACGTCTTTATCGACTGACAAATTTTACAAAAAGTTTTTTAAAAGTTTATTGACGATTTATAGCACGAAGAGGTAGACCTTCAATAGTAATATTGTGACAATGGTAAGAATTTTACGCGTGCTGAAAATTTGCTTAAGAAAATCGATTGGGATGTTATTTCTCTCAAAAGGATAATTTGGAATTTAACGCTCCATCTGCATAGAGGTGGGGTGGATGATGGAAGCTTTTGATAGCTGTAATAAAGGGGATAGGTCTTCGATAAGTCTTAGGACGAAGCTCTTTGAACTTAGAAAAAATGCAGACTGTTATTTGCGACACTGAAAATATTGTTAATCAGCGGCCTTTGACTTATTTTTCAGAAGAAATTGATGATTTAACACATTTATTCCTTCTATGTTTTAACAAGACATAAGAGAATCAGGTATTCCTGATCTTGGCATCTTGGATTCATCGTCTATTAATAAGAGACATGCCAATAGCCAGCGACTAAAACAAGATTTGCGAAAAAGATTCGCATCGAAAATTTGGGTTATTTAAGACAATCCTCGAAATTTGACAAAAACAGACACCTATCCAGATTGGCGATGTTGTTCTAGTGTCTAGTGAGAATGTTAAGGGACTTGAATGGCCACTTGCCAAAGTTATTGAACTTTATCATTTTAAAGACGAAAATGTACGATTAGTAATGGTAAAAATGAATCGTGGTGAATTTCTATGTTCTGTTCTCAGATTGATTCGTATAGAAGTAACTCATGAGAATGGTATTGAACTGAATTCTACAGCTTAACTCAATACCTTCCAAACAGACTGTTCAACCGAATGATAAATAATGTCCTTTAGATCCTGTTTCTGCTAAACTAACGACAAAGCTGAGTGGTAAAAACTGTTATTTGTACTCTGCGGCGAGTAAGCCGATGATACAACCGTCTGTTAAAGGCTGCTTTTTTGATACTGAATCTACTGAAACTATTTCCCAAAAAACTATTAATGACTCTCTGAAGACTGTACTTGAAAAACGATCTAGGGTAGATGTGCCGGTAATGGACCCCCTTAAGGAATTTCTCTAAAAAATAGTTTTTTATTAATAGTTATAATTATTGTATTCCAATTTTTTTCATATTATATTAATCTTTCAACAATATTTAACTAATCCCACAGTTACATTTCCCAATAGAAAGAAAAATTTAACTTTAAACAATAGAAATATGTCTAAACACCCAAAAGCCCAGTAATGGGCCACTTATGGTCCAGTTATGGACCGCCTATGTTCCAGTAATGGGCCACCCTACAAAAAATAACAGATAATTGTTTTTAGGTGCGTTTGTAATTATGTAAATACGTAGCACCTATAGTTGTCGTTCAGTCCGTCCGGCTGTCCGTCTGTCTGTCCGCCTGTCTGTCTGTTCGCAAATAACAACGAAAAACTATCCAACCGAATCGTTTGAAATTTAAAATACATAATTATTACATAAGTTTGTCGAGTCATTTCAAATTTTCTGAAAATCGGATGAATAGATCAATTACAGGGAAAATCAAAAGGATTTCGTCACATTACGGTCAATGGGGAAAAAAAGTTTAAAATGCATTTTAATCGTTTGAAATTTAAAACATATAATTATTGCATAATTTTGTCGAGTCATTTCAGATCTTATGATAATCAGATGCATCGATCAATTACAGGGACTATCAAAAGTATTCCGTTACATTACAGTCAATGGGGAAAAAAAGTTGCAAATGCATTTTAATGGTGTTACACTCATTCGAACATAATAAAATTGACATGAACCTATGACCTATATATATATTAAAATATAAATTCTGTACATTCTGAGATGTAAAGAAAATTTATTTTTAAATTACACTGCCACACAAAAATATTCCACTACATAATGCTATACGGGGAAACATTGTTTGGGACTTGTTTTAATTATATTAAACTGTGCCACATTTTATGAATATGATATACGTTGCTGAGGTGTAGTAAAAATTACTTCCTGTATGTTTATAGGAACACAAAGAGTTCAACCACTGTACTGTATCCTAAGTATTGTCTACTATATCAGGAAGATCTGTATATTTTTAAAATTTCGCTATCGTACGAACGCACCTCATTTGCTATGCTTCACGTGCAATTTCCAACTTGCTTCAATTGTATTTTGCTCCAGAACTTAATGAAAGCATACTAATAAAACAAAATACCGGGTGATTATAATTAAAGTCCCGATTTTAAAAATCGATAATTTTAAAACTACTGGTCAGAATGACTTGATATTTTAGCAGAACAATCGTAAGGCAATGGTATTTTGTTTGGCGAAGGAAAAAAATAGTTCCAAAATGTGCCGATAGATGGCGCTGTCCGGGTAATATCAGGAGGAAAGACCAAAAATGTATTCGTTAAACACAGAAATGTTGTTAGCCAAAATAAAAAAATTAGAGTTCAGGGATTTACTAAAGATTTATTAGCGAAAAGACCAGAATACAGCGACAACAGCGATTATGACAAAAAAAAAAGAGCTTCATGGAATCAACACCTTGCTGATGATTAAAGCATAAGTTGTTCGATATGCCCTTCGCCTTGTTCCGCTACTAATTGGAAGCGCTAAACGGCATGCTCCACAACAGATCGGAGGGTATCTGTACTGATGCAATGGATGTGGTGTGTGATGCTTGCCTTCAAGTCGGCTAGATTCTGAATCCTCCCGCTGTAAACAACATTCTTCAGGTACCCCCAAAGCCAGAAATCACACGGGTTTAAGTCGAGGGAACATGGTGGCCACGTTGTTGGAAAATGACGGCCTTTGATCTTGTCATCTCCGAAATTAGCACTCAGTAGCTGCTTCACAGGAGTAGCAATGTGCGGAGGAGCGCTATCTTGCATGAATATTGTGCGATCCACACACTGACGCTGCTGAAGTGCCGGAAGGACATGGTTACGCAAAAGTGTTTCATACCGCTTGCCAGTAACGGTGCAGGTAACGGGACCCGCAGGTCTGATCTCCTCGAAGAAAAACGGACCAACGATAAACGCTGCCGTTATTCCGCACCACACAGTAAGCTTTTCAGACTGAAGAGGTAATGGCTGTAGCTGGGACGGATTCTCGGTCGCCCATATCCTGCAATTTTGCGTATTTACAGAACCTTGCAAATGAAAGTGGGCTTCGTCAGACCACAGAATGTTCCATGGCCATCTGTTGTCCACTTCCATCCGGGCAAGAAATTGCAGTGCAAAAGATTGACGTGCTTCCAGGTCAGCAGGTAGCAACTCCTGCACATGAGTTATCTTATACGGATAACAGCTCAAGATCTTCCGTAGGATTTTACGCACCGTGCTGTTCAGCATATCCAGCATTCGGCCAATTCCCCGTGCACTGCTGATTCCAACATCACTGTTAGTCTGTTCTTGTAATGCTGTAGCTACATCTTCCACTGCCGCAGCCGAAACTGGTTTCCTTCCTCTACCCCGTTTAACGTCAAATGAACCGGTCTCTTCAAATTTAGCAATCATTTTTCGCAGACCTTTTGTGGTTATTGGACCCAATTTAATGGATTTTAATGTCCGAAACTTCCTAATAGCTGTAAGTGCACAGTCATCGTTCTTATAAAAAAGCTTCAAGAGCAGAGCGCGATCCTTCATAGTCAGAGTCATGATGAAGCATTTAGGCAAAGAGCTGGTGCTCTGCATTTTTATGGCAGCTAAGTCTCATGTGCGCATGTCACGTATTAGTAATTTGAATATATCTAGGCAATGTGAACACTGACAACGCCATCTATCGGCACATTTTGGAACTATTTTTTTTTCCTTCGCCAAACAAAATTCCATTGCCTTACGATTGTTCTGCTAAAATATCAAGTCATTCTGACCAGTAATTTTAAAATTATCGATTTTTAAAATCGGGACTTTAATTATAATCACCCGGTATTAAAACTTAAGTTAGAAATTCATTACATTAAAGGATTTATAATGAAGAAACATAAAACAAAATATTTAAATTTAAGTTATGAATTTATTATAATCAAGGATTTATAATGTGGATATAAAACAAAATATTAATGATATTATTAACTATTTATTATTAACTAACTTTAATGGATTTATATTGTAAAGATATAAAACAAAATATTTAAATTTAAAGGATTTATAAGATAAAGACAATGTTTTACTGAAATCAAGTTTAGATAAAATAAAGCATTAAAAAAAAAGTCTCCAGTCTTCATTCATATCATTACCTAAATGATGTGCTGTGCAACTGTGAAATATAAATAACAGATCTTCAATTTTATCATCCCTTTCCGATAGTCCAAACTATTCAATATGGAAATTTAGAACGCATTTAAAATGATAAATGTTCTTGCACTATCCAACCATTTACAGATAATCATATAGCCCATCAATTTGGCGCAGATTGATTCCACAATATCCCTTCAGAGATGCTTATATAGATATATTATCACTAATGGAGCAATCTCATTATTTGCTGAAAAACATCCCGTAACAGTGATTTGTTCTTTTTCGTTATTTGGTACTACATAATACACATCTTTAACTGATTTTGATCCCAAAATTTTCCTTGTTTTAAGAGCACAAAAGAAACTTTGTTTTAACCTTATTGAAAATTCTCTCTGTATGCATTAGAATTCGGAAGAAAATATTAATAATATCTTCTTCCAAATATGATTTTACATTTCTGAACCAACTTAAAACAACTTCTTTTGTAACGGCACATCTAGATTTTGTCAAATGTTCTGCTTGTGTTTTGTACCAATTTCGGATGACTTTTTAAAAACAACTATTTATAAAGAAATTGCCTTTATTAAATTCTAACAGGTAAAATTTAAGTATTAAATTTGATTATTTAGCTTTTCAGTTAAATCAAAATATTTTATCTCTACTGAAATAACACTTTTTGTATTGGTCACTTGGGTAGTCCATTACTGGAAAATCACGAAATAAGCAATCCAGTAATGGGCCACCCCTCCTAAAATCTTAAAAATAAATAAAATTTTGTAAATGGCCATTGATATATTAAATTCAGTGTTTTATATTGCTAACCAAGCAAAAACATTCAATTTTTACGGAAAAATAAAAAAAGATGTAAACTAAGTAAGTAAAGTCTGCTTTTAGCATGTTCATTAAGATTTTCAGTGAAAAACAGAAAAATTGTGAAACTTTATTTTCTGCTTCCTAATTGTTTTGACGAAAAGTGTAAAAAATTAATCTAGCTTATAAAGCATGCAAGGTAGAGTTCAGAAAAAAATAATAAAAGCTTAACTATTATTTATTATTTTTTTATAAACCAAAAAGTGCGAGGTGGCCCATTACTGGCACATCTACCCTAGATTATGGTCGTTTATATAAATGCAAAGTAAAGTTTGGGTTTCATTGAATTCGAAACACAAAGGTGAGAGTGTGTGGCGTTTTATCGCTAATTCCATGGTTTTAATATAATTGTTTTTATTTTGCTCCTTTCGCAGACAATACTTTTTTGCTGTCAAAATGAATTAGTTTAGAATGTTTACTGAACTGAAAATATAGTTACGAATACATTAAGATGACTTGTAAGAAAAAGATATGATGTGCGCGATATGTGCGCATTTTGTTATTGTGATGGTCGATATATATGTTTTGTGTGTAACCATTTTGTTGCACCAGATTAAATAGCATAAACACTTATTTAGAAGATACAGAAGTTATTTAAGATAACATTTAATCTCTCGAAAGACCTTAGGTAAGCATACTACATTTCGTATGCTTTAATAGTTATATGGTATTTTAATTTTCAAGTGAATATTCATGGTTTAAATTATCAATATAATTAATATTGAAAATAAAATTTTATAGTAATGAACAGATTTAATACCAAAATTGTTAGTTAAATAATTTTTCAGTGAAGATTTTAGTTAGTACATTGCAAGTCGCGCTATTATGATACAGATAACTTTTATCCCAGTCAACCTTAGGAATAAATAAAATTCAACAGCTAGGAAGATGTTTTTATTTCTTCCTTGAACCTTACACGCTCAATACTTTAATTAATGAAAAATAAATATGGTCCAAAAAATGTACTACAACTTTTGTAAAACAATATATATTCTTAGTCAATTTTAATTTCCCTTATTTTCAAAATTCGCACTCAGTACATGATGAAGTATTTCTAACAAAAAAGTATGAAAAGTAAAAGCAAGAAAAAGAAGAAAAATTTGAAAAAAAATTCTAAACTTACGTCGGTAACACCTTACAGAAGGAATAAACGACAAAAAATAACAAGATTTCCTAATAGGCTATGCCAAAATCGAAAGAAAGATTATTCAGATTATAATGTAGAAGAACTGTTTGAAATATATATGAGGTATGTTCATTTAGAAACTTTGGGAAATAAAAGAAAGTATAGTCTTCCAACTGCATTCAGAAAATTGTTTCAATATTTTAATGAATGGTTAGAAAGTTTCCTGCTAGCAAGGGGCAAATGCGGAAAGAAGAAATCATCAAGTGTAATGAGCTATTATAACTAATTCTTGAAATGTTGGATGTTCAAATAAAGTTCTATGTTGTAATGAAACCTATAAATTGTTTTAGTATATTTTGTTAGTTGTTTAGTTTATTTCAGTAACTGTTAATAAAATTCATTCTATAGAATGTTCGGTCATTTCGGTGCGATTGCAGTTTGCTCTCCTTCTTGGCGCGATTTTCAAAAACGCCAAATGGCGCATCTTTGAGTACTAACTCCCGGAGCTGCAACATCTCCGAGAGAGAGTACACAAAATTATTATTTGTTTTCTCTTCTCATATATTTTTAAACAAGTACCTATCTAGACAAATGCTTTAAATGTGAGAATAAATATTTGATCAGTTACTTTTCTCTTATTTTAACCTGTATTTTTGAGTAAAAATAAAAAATACATAAAATTTCAAATTTTTTCGAAATACATTTTTAAAGATACATTTAATATATTTTAAAATACCTTTTATCAAGTACTAGCAGGGGTGACCGAGCTCAGCTTGGTCAAAATTAACTTTGTGTTCAACTCGATATAATATTATTACTGTAAAACATGTTATTAATAATAGTATTATTTACAAAAACAATCAATAAGAAAACTATGTTTGTAACACATGTTCATAAATTTTACTTTATTTTAAAATTTACAACGAAAGGACATCAATCCAAATCACTTTTTAGCTCGACTCTGATTAGTTTAATTATGCATCTCGAAGACTATTAAGAATGTATAAGAAATTTCTTCACATTCTAAAAGACAATATTTTTTGCCAGATATAACCAAATTTGGACACATTCTTTCATTTGGCGCCAAATATGTGTTTTGGTTTCGTAACCTTAATAGTCGATTTTTCGACCAAATTTCGTCAGTATTTTGTCAAATATCGCCAACTTATTGGCTTTTGCCATAGTCTCGTGATCCTGACCCTTATTACCCAAATGATCCACTAATCACATATGATCAACCATGTGACTTAGCTCAATGGTCTTCAGGTAATCAAAAACAGTAGAGTATAAAATGAATCAAAACCGTTTAAGCCATTTCTTAAGAAAAATTAACTTGACAGCATTCAGCAATGAAGCGATATGACCCACTAATATAATTTTGTTTAATATGCAACTCAGCTCAATAGTCTTCTCGTGACAAAAGACGTTCCGTTGCAAAATTTAGGTTAATTTGACTGAGTCGTTGTTATATATAATTAGAATGACCTGAACCCATTAAGACCTAAAACGACCCACTAATTGAATTGTTACGTGCATGTGTCCTATCTCAATGGTTTTCTTTTGCCCGAAAACGATATAATAGAAAATATACTCAAAATGGTGAGAACAATTTTCTAGATAAAATTAGCATGACCCACAAATGACCCTTATATCGAAATCTCTCGAAAATGTGACTTAGTTCATTAATTTTAGCGTGCCGAAAAACGTTAAATACAAAATTTAGATAAAATCGATTGAGCCAATTTTTAGGTATAAATAGTTTGACCTTGACCCATTATGACCCAAAATGACTCATTAATCGAGTTTTCTCAAACATCTGACCTAACCCAATGATTTTCTTGTGTCCGAAAACGATAGAATATAAAATTTAGTCAAATTTGCGCGAGACATTGTCTAGATAAAATTAGAATAACCCAAAAGTGACCCACTGATCGAAATTTCTCGAACATGTGACATAGCCCAATGATTTTCTAGTGCCAAAAATATACTGTATACAAAATTTCGTTAATATCGATTCACCCGTTCTTTAGATATAGCTTGACCATGACCCATCATGACCCACAAATGACCCTTATAATCGAAATCTCTCGAACATGTGACTTAGCCCATTAGTTTTCTCGTGTATAAATATTGTTACACTCAAAATTTCGTTAAACTCGATCCTGCCGTTCTTTAAATATAAATAACTTTACCCAGACCCTTTATGACACAAAATGACCCATTAATCGAAATTTCTCGTTCGTATGACCTAGCCCAATGATTTTTTCCTGCCAAAAAATGTTGTATACAAAATTTCGTTAAAACTGATTCACATGTTCTTTAGATATAGCTTGACATGACCCGTTATGACCCATCATGACCCATAAATGACTCTTATAATCGAAATCTCTCAAACATGTGAGATAGCCCAATAATTTCCTTTTGTCAAAAACTTACATACAAAATTTCATTAAATTTGATACTGTCGTACTTTATATATAAATAGCTTGACCCAGACCTTTCATGACCCAAAATGGCCCAGTAATCGAAATTTCTCGAACTGAGACCTAGCCCAATAGTTTTCTCGTGCCAAAAAAATGTTGTATACAAAATTATTTAAAATCGATCCACCTGTTCTTTAGCTATAGCTTGACCGTGACCCATTATGACCCATCATGACCTACAAATGACTCTTATAATCGAAATCTCTCGATCATGTGACTTAGCCCATCAGCTTTCTCGTGTCAAAAAACTGTTACAGGGAAAATTTCGATGAAATTGATTCTGCGGTTCTTTAAATATAAATAGCTTGACCCAGACCCTTAATGACCCAATATAACCCATTAAATTTTTTTTCGAACATGTAACCTAGCCCAATGTTTTTCTCCTGCCCGAAAACCATAGAATACAATTTTTAGTCAAAATTGCGTGAGAAAATCTCTAGATAAAAATAGCATGACCCACAATGACCCCAAAAATGACCCACTAACCGAATTTTCTCGAACATGTTACCTAACCCAATGGTCTTCTTGTAATCCAAAACGATAAAATATAAAATTTGGTTGAAATCGTTAGAGCCGTTTTTTAAATAAAAATGGCTTGACCCACAATGACCCAAAAATGACCCACTAATCAAAATTTTTCGAACATATGACCCAGCTCAATTGTTTTCTCGTGCCAAAAAACGATTGGATACAAAATTTCCTTAAAATCGATCCAGCCGTTCTCTAGTTATAAACAGCTTGATCCTGACCCAAAATGACCCAAAATGACCCAATAATCGAATTTTCTCGAACATGTGACCTAGCCCAATGGTCTTCTCGTGCCCGAAAATGGTAAAATCCAAATTTTTGCGAAAATCGTTAGAGCCGTTTTTGAGATAAAATTTACCCACACACACACACAATTTTTGCTCGCATTATAGTATAAGATACCAAAAAACAAATTTTTTACTTACCCAAATTATTAAAAAAAGAATGTTTGTTAACAGTAAGAGGAGCAAAACAATGTTGTAGTTTTGACGTGACAACGTCTTGTAAATTGGTTTGCCGGGAGACACTTCAAGAAACTGCGTTACGTTACGTTACGCTCCGCTCACGATACGCGCTCACTTTTCTCAACTTTTTCCGGTCACTTGTGGGACCATTTTCTGAACGTGAATGTGAATTCGCTGCAAGGAAGGGGCGGTGCTTAATAGGAATTTTAGATAGTATCAAACTAAGACGAAATACGTTATGTATTAGTTATTAGTATAAAGTACAAAGAAAATAAGTGTAGTTTATTTCGTAATTCGGTGGTATATTATGGAAAACTAATGATATGTGATTAGTGAAAGCCATTTTACTTTAGTTATATTCTGCTCATTGAAAAATTCTTTAATATGCTGTTTACAAAATTCAACATTTGACATCAATAAACATGAAGTAAAATGTGTTTAACAAACACAGTGTATTGCAAGTTATTGTATGTATATTTGTATATAAATACGTATGTATGTGTAAAGGTAAAAATAAAATTTTGTTAATATCACCGCCCCTTCCTTGCAGCGAATTCAATCTTGATTGCGTATCAGATATGTCTAAGTCTACTACGTTAAAAGGAACAACCATTGACTTGACATTTTCTAGGCACATTACAGCAGAAACACTTCCTTTCATTTCATATTTCTCCTATCATCGCCCTATCCTCAACAAAATCACTCACATAGGAACAAGTTAAGTTGTAGTAAACGCTGTTTCATTGTACGCAAATGTATTGCAAGTTATTGTATGTATATTTGTATATAAATACGTATGTATGTGTAAAGGTAAAAATAAAATTTTGTTAATATGAAATTCAGTGCGAGATTCTTTGTATAAATTAATGTTTTAAATATAATTCTTTGTATAAATAAATGTTTTAAATTGTTACTATTATTTCATTCTTCTTCCTACTATACGAATGAATATTCACATTAAAATTATTTTACAACTCAAAGTCGTTGTCACGTAAAACTTTCGCCCGTATACCGACTTTACAGGTAACCAATTTTTTTTAATCAGGGGGGTTACCGCCCCCTGAACCCCCCGTTTTTAATTCATAATTTTATCTTCTACTCTAGGATGTCATTCAAAAGCATCTCTCAATCTATCATTTTTAGTCATTCATATCTTGAAACAATTAGCCTTTCTTTCATACATAATTCAATCAAAGCTCAAAAATACAGGTAAAAAAAAAGAGAAAAATAAACGATCGAATATTTATTTTCACCTGTCTGTCACGTGAGCAGTTTATACATTTCTACTGCCACGTAACAGTTTATGTATTACTACTTCAACTTACTTCATGTCTCGAGTGTTCTAATAAATTTACTGGTTTAGTTATGGTCAGCTTGGTATTTAGTCTCTCTTATTATTTTAACATCTAGAGTTAACAAGATGTTACATGGTGTTCAGAAGTGTTGAAAATTAAATAGTGTTGTTACTGATCTTTTGGTTAAAAAAAAAATGCGAAGAGAACAAAGAGAATCTACCAATGCTCGCCTTCTACCAGAATTGGAAGTTACAGAAGATTACATGGCCATTAAATGGAAACTTTGGAGACAGGCTTTTGAATTTTATGCAATTGCTACGCAGTTAAATACTAAACCAGCTGAAGTACAAGCTGCTACTTTTATGTCAGCTATAGGACCCGCTGCAATACTCATATTTAATACATTTAATTTGACGCATCAAGAGCAGCAGAATGTAGAAATAATCAAACAGAAGTTTAACGAATATTTTTCTCCACAAGTTAATGAAACTTATACCCGATATGTATTTTTTACGTGCATTCAAGGTAAGCAAGAAACTTTTGATTCTTACATTACTAAGTTACGTACAAAAGTTAAAGATTGCGCTTTTGGCGATTTGCAAAATAGTTTATTACGTGACCAAGTAGTTCGGGGTATTAATTCTGATAAAGTGCGTGAATTATTATTGGCTGAAAAAGATTTAACTTTAAATAAAGCAATTGATATATGTAGAGCTAGCGAACAAGCTACTTTTCAATTAAAAGAAATGCATGCAGCTGTTGATAATACAGAAAAAGATATTATGATGATTCGGAAATCTAAACTAAAATCCAATACTAAATCTGATATAGCGATTCGTGAAAGTAAAAGTAAGCCAAAATTCAATAAAGCAAATAAAATATGTTGGCGATGTGGTTTAATGCATGAATTTCGTAATTGTCCAGCCTTTAATGTCACTTGCAATCTCTGCTCGTTAAAAGGACATTATGCGCGCCAATGTAAATTTAAAAAGAAACACGGATCTAAGAAACGAGTCATACAGGAACTTTCAGAAATTTCTAATAATAGTGATGATGAGATTAATCATTATTTTAGCAATACATTGCAAGTCGGAGAACTTTTGAATTTGTAAGAGAGCCCGGTATTGCGCTTATTTCTATTTATGCGTATCAAATAATTTATTGATTAAAATCATTATATTTTACTTAATATCAAAACAACTAATTAAAATAATTTTTCTATATTAAATAAATTGTAAAATAATAATAAATAGAACGCCTTCAGCATATCAACAACAAACAACATTTTTATTCTTTTAATAACAACAATATCGTCTGCCTTTTTTGTTGCCATAACAAATGAACGGAATTTTTACAAGTTCATGGAGGCTACATTACTCCCTCCCCAGTGACATAGTTATGATACAAATATAATATATACAGAAATATAAAATAGAAACACAATATATTAAATAAAATATAAAAAAGTACATAATTAGTCTCTGTAACGTTTCGGAAACCTTACTTGTCTACCAGAGCGTGTAGTTTTTTCACGAACATTTTTATCAGGCAAATCTGAATGTTCATTTTTGATTATTGATGGCACAGGCAGAGGTAGTTGGTTATCCGGTAACTCGTGATAAGGAGTGTTCTCATGATTCGTTAATAAATAAGCAGGTTTCAATCTATCTATGGCTATATTTATATCTCTTTCCTTGATTTTTACTGTATAATATTTTTCGTGTCTTTTGACAACTGGAAAGGGTCCATCATAAGCAGGTTCGAGTGGTTTTTTAACCCGATCAATGCGTATGAATACATGGCTAGAATTGTGTAAGTCCTTATGAACAAAAATTTTTTGAGAAGGCTGTCTGCGATTTTTAAAAGGTTTTAATTCTTCCATTTGCTTCTGCAATTCTTTAGCAAAGGTTTCTGTGTCGATAATAGTTTTCGGTTGTTCAAAAAATTCTCCTGGTAGCCTGAGAGGTTTTCCGTAGACCATTTGTGCAACGGTAAAATTTGTATCACCACGTAAAGCTGATCTCAATCCCAATAGTACTGTAGGTAATGATTGAGTCCACTTAATTGTATTTTGCGCTCTAATTGCCGCTTTTAAAGTATCATGGATTCGTTCTATCTTCCCATTACACTGTGGATGATAGGCTGTTGTTGGGCTCAATTTAAAACCACAAATAATACTTAAATTGTGGAATAATTCTGATCTAAATTGTTTTCCTTGATCCGTGATTACACGATGTGGAATGCCAAAGCGAGAAATCCATTGATCATAAAATGCTCGAGCAACTGTTGGAGCCGTCACATTTTCTAGAGGAACTACTTCTATCCAACATGTGAAGCGGTCAATACAGGTTAGGCAGTATAATTTTCCTTCAGACGGTGTTAGTGGACCTATGATGTCAATATGAACAACACTAAATCGTTCATCTGTTTCTTCGAAAGTGGCAAATGGAGAATGCGTATGTCTGCCAATTTTGTTTTTCTGACAATCAATGGAGGATTTTGCCCACTGAGTAACATCTTTCCTAATGTTTGTCCAAATAAACCTTGAAGCTACTTGTTTTACTGTATTTTTCACTCCAGGATGCGCTAAATTGTGGATTTTCTTAAAAATTTGTTCTCTAAAAACTTCAGGAATAAATGGTCGGATTTTGGAAGTTGAAATATCACACCAAAGAAGTTTACCTGAATCCAAAGGATATTGTTTGAAATTTAAAGATGGATTTAAACGTAATTTTGTAAGTTATTCATTATTAATCTGCCCATCAGAAATTTTGTCATAATCTATTGTAGAAATCGATTGTATTCTGGATAATGTGTCTGCAACTGTATTTTCTACTCCACTAATATGTTGAATATCTGTCGAAAATTGTGATATATGTTATAACATAACTATTTTTTAATATTCATATTTAAATCTTTATTCATTCAATAAATCCTTTTTTCCTTAATACTCTGGTTAAATTTCAGCAAGATTAAGCCAATATTTAGCCAGCTATGTGTCTTAATATTTTTCTTGCTTTTTCTCTTTTTAAAATCACGCGCGCCATTTTTTTTATATTTCCAACATCGCCATTATACACCCGCGCACATTTTTTAGTGAATCTTGGGGAGAAACGGAAATTCCAATCTCATGATTCACCCTTTTCCATGAAATTGTAGCGTCGCTTAAAATCCCGCGTATTTCTTGTTGCCACTAATTAATACTTTTCACCTAACTCCCCTTAAGAATTTCTCTAAATTCAGCTAACAACCTTTTTTCCTTTTTTTTGATTGGCTGAGCGTGGAGCGACCGTACTAACGTCCGCTCGCGTCTCATTCTATTCTCTTTTTTTTCTTGCCTGATTCTTAGAGGAAGTAGGACGCTGGTTTTTCTCCCTCGCTCGGGAATTTTTCCCGTAGCGTTGGGGGTGAGCGATAGAAAGACGTCGGTGAAGAAGGTCCCTTAATTTATGGATCCCGAAATCTAATCATGAATTAAAATCTTTTTATGTGCTGATCTTGTACTTATGGAAAATCAGAAACAGCAGAGTGTCATCAACTTTCTTCCCCGAAAGTGTCTACAACAGCATTGTCTTTATTCAAATTTATACCGATCCTGATTCGGAGGATATACTAGAAAATCAGAAACGGTCAAGTGTCATCAACATTCCCTTCTGATAATGTCTACTACAGCATTGTCTTTATACAAATTTTTTTCGATCCTGATACGGAGGAAATAATGCAGCAGCCACCTTAATGTCCGTAGCTGTTTTTTCTCTGTCAGCAAGATTATGTCTGATTAATCTACAATATTCTGGACTTCATCCAATTTTATCTAATTCGGACAGATCTCGATAAATTTCTCCCATATAAAGATTTCAAAAATTGATCTACACAAAAACATTCTCAAGAAAAGAACTGTTATTCAAACTATTATGGACCTATTAATTGAACAATAGACGAAAGAACATTCTTAATTTATCTTTATCAGATGTGCGATGCAGCATTGAAACTTTTGTTATTACAATAGTTTGTTTTTTTAAATATAATACTCCTACTTAATAAAGTCTGGAATGCAACTGTATGTAATACATAATGAAAGGATTTGGATATAGTGTCATCGATTTTCAGGATCCTGAAACTAAATTTTCATGATATGTCTAAGTCAAATAAATATTTGTTAGAATTTAATTTCGCTTAGTGTGTTTTTCTACATGTTTGGGGTGAGTACTCTACTTTTTATTTATATGTCTTTATTTTTCAGATCTGCAATTTCAGAACTATAATTATTTTTCATGAAGCTTAACTTTTAATATTATAATTATTTTACCTATCTATAAATTAAACTTTAATTCAATTAATTTAAATTATTTTGCGGCACAACGCAGTCAGGTAAGGCCACCTGACATTTATTTATTTATTTATTTATTTATTTATTTATTTTTTTTTTAAATTCGAATAAATATTTATTTGACTTAGACATATCTTGAAAATTTAGTTTCAGGATCCTGAAAATCGATGACACTATATCCAAATCCTTTCATTATGTATTACATACAGTTGCATTCCAGACTTTATTAAGTAGGAGTATTATATTTAAAAAAACAAACTATTGTAATAACAAAAGTTTCAATGCTGCATCGCACATCTGATAAAGATAAATTAAGAATGTTCTTTCGTCTATTGTTCAATTAATAGGTCCATAATAGTTTGAATAACAGTTCTTTTCTTGAGAATGTTTTTGTGTAGATCAATTTTTGAAATCTTTATATGGGAGAAATTTATCGAGATCTGTCCGAATTAGATAAAATTGGATGAAGTCCAGAATATTGTAGATTAATCAGACATAATCTTGCTGACAGAGAAAAAACAGCTACGGACATTAAGGTGACTGCTGCATTATTTCCTCCGTATCAGGATCGAAAAAAATTTGTATAAAGACAATGCTGTAGTAGACATTATCAGAAGTGTTATGTTTTTTTTTTTAGTAATATTTTTTTTGTATAAATTATTTTAATATTCCTAAGTTAAAAAGAACTCTTGTTAAGATATTTTTAATACGGTTTTTTATAATGCTTTGTGTATCTCATATTTAAAATTAGTCTTCCTTTTTTTTTCTTAGTAGCGAAAACCCTGGACATTTCTTTTTTTTTCTATTTATTTTTATGATCGTTCTCACGAGAATAAAGGCATTGTTGTGAATGAAAGTGAAAGTTTCCCATCCCCTTATCTAGCGTAGATAACACCCGTTCGTACGAATGCTTTTACTGTCCTGGAATTATTGTACTATTTGAGTAAAGTGGTCCTTTGTTAATTTTTTTCGAAGAAGAGTAGCTTCTGGCTTGTTTGTAAAGGGCATATATTCAGCCTTGTTAAAAATTGGCCCACACGCATAGTTTATTGCTTGCGTACGTGAATGAATAGTACCCTAAAATTTTATAACCCATGACAAACGTTGACTGT
This sequence comes from Maratus speculifer, assembly GCA_964019185.1. Taxonomy (NCBI): domain Eukaryota; kingdom Metazoa; phylum Arthropoda; class Arachnida; order Araneae; family Salticidae; genus Maratus; species Maratus speculifer. The sequence goes on along the minus strand of OZ025289.1, from coordinate 268,373,283 downwards.
CATTTGAGGCGGAGTAGATATTTTCCCAGACCCTTAAAGTTTTTATGACCGATTTGAGATAATAGGGCAAATTCACGGATATCGGCGAGCACTGGTTTGCAAGCAGGTGCAAAACTTAGAGACAACTGTCCCTGCTATCTGACCACGTGATTGAGGGTAGGGGACGCAAGCGATGACCATATTTGGTCATGAGAGAGGGTGAATATTGCATTGGCCAATGAGATGGACTCTAGGAACAGGAGAGAAAGGGGAAAGCATTAGTCTTCCTAGTTTTTTGGTGCCCCTTTTGATTTGCAGAGGGACGTGCGATTGGTTTTTTGGAAATAAAGTGAGTCTTGGTCAGAGCTTCGTATGGAGAAGATCTAGTGGAAGAAACGCATAAGTGTAAGTCAGGAAGAAATGCTACCTGCCGGAGAGAGCCGAGATCTTGAGAGTTCTTCGAGATTAGCAGTCTAAAGAGAAAACACTCCAAGTGTAAGTCAGGAAGAAATGCTACCTGCCGGAGAGAGCCGAGATCTTGCCGTGAAAGAATATCCCCTCCGATCTAGCCTTCACCGTGAGCAGTGGAATGATTAGCGATCTAAGACAACACACTCCAAGTGTAAGTCAGACAGAAATGCTACCTGCCGGAGAGAACCGAGATCTTGCCGTGAAAGAATATCCCCTCCGATCTAGCCTTCACCGTGAGCAGTGGAATGATTAGCAATCTAAGACAAGACACCCCGAGTGTTAATCAAGAAAAAGTACTACCTGCCGGAGCGAACCGAGAGCTTGCCGCGAAACGATATCCCTTCCGATTTAGCCTTCACCGTGAGCGGTGGAATGATTAGCGGTCTAAGACAAAAACTTGAAAGAATTCAGCTGCTGCTTAAACTGAGTATAGACACTGGGAATTCTGTGTAGAGACTGTTGATCTAGTGCATGGAAGACTGTGTGCTATTGCCCATCATATAAATGAAAAATGCCCAAAATGGGTAAATGAAGGAACTCAGCTGCTGCTTAAACTGAGTATAGACACTGGGAATTCTGCTTAGAGACTGTTGCTCTAGGGCATGGAAGATTTTGTGTACTGTTGTCCATCATATAAATGATAAATACCCAAAATGGGTAAATGAAAGAATTCAGCTGCTGGTAAGAGATATATTATGTATTTAATCTTAAACGATTTTTTTATCCTAGTGATTAATCTTGTAGTGATTTAGTATTTCCTTATGTTTACAACAAAAGTTGTATTAGTGAATTCAGATGTTTTTTTTTTTGTTTTTGTTTGTTAAATTAAATAAAGGAGAATGTATATATAAGGGATATGCTTTAGTATAGTTTTTTTTTTGTTCTTTTTTTATTTATCCTACCTTGATATTAACTTAATTGAATTTTAACCTCTATAGTATCGAAATAACTATACTAAGTTTTGTAATACCATAAAATTAAAGTAGTTTCTTTGAATGTTTAGAAGTAAAATAATTTTCAACCACTACTTATTTTTTTTATTTGGAATTTTTAAATAACTTTAAAAAAAAAAGTAAAAAAAAAAATAATTTAATAAATAATTAAAAATCAAATTAACACTGATTAATTAATATACTATTGCTTTAACTGAGTAAAGATATTTGACTAGGTAATAGAAATTTTAAAGCAAAAACTGTTAAGAAATTCACTTGATTTTAAATGAATTAACTTATCTTATAAACAAAATAAAAGGAGAAAAAAAAAATGGAGAAGTTAAAGCAGATGTACTAACACTATACGAAATTGGTCAAAAATATCATTGTTGATTTCTGGGGTGTTTATGTTTATTATTTCTAGTTTTTTAATTTATTCAAAATTATATCTTTCTTTGCCTTCTTGAAAATAAGAAGGATTTCAGGGTCTTTCTTCTCTCTTTTATAATGTTAGATTGAATCTTGTATTTTTAAATTATCAGTATGAGTTTAATATCTCAGGAATCAACATTGATAAATGTTGGGTTCTACTGCAGATCAAGGTTTAGTACTTGAGACTGGGTCAGATTGAGAATCTTGCTGTGTTCTTTCTTATTTACTTGTATTCATTAAATTTTAAAGAATTTTAAATGATATTTGTGTTTATCCTCTTTATCGTTTTAATTTGTCGTTTAGTCTGTTTATCTTAATGATTTCTTAATGTTAACTGGTGTAATCTTAACTTAATTCTTTTTTTTATATAAGCATCTAATTTATTTAATTAAATCTACAACAGGATTCATGTAATTGGAAATTTGGCCCAGATCTCATTAAATTCTTTAATAAAGCTGAGGAATATTTATTGATCTATATTAACTAAGTATAATTTGCTGAGCAGAAGTTGCAATTAATTAAAGTAATGATCTGTTGCAGAAATTTAATAAAAAGAACCCAACACAATAAATGGTGCCGTGGGTGAAAAGCCTGGTTATTGTGAAAAGTAAATAGTGCCGTGTGTGAAAAGCCTGGTTATTGTGACAAATAAATGATGCCGTGTGTGAAAAGCCTGATTATTGTGTCACAATAAGTATAAAAATAGTACTATGAAGTAGAGCCTATTTATTACAACAATAGCCTGAATTTTGATATATATTTACTATATTAAGAGTGAAACGAAATGAAAATATATGTGTTTTGTGATTTTATTGTGTATTATGTTTGATTATTTTAGTGTATGTTGTGCATAACCAATAGGGGTGTACATAGCTTACTAATTTCAAATGTTTTTTTTTAGTTAGGCAATTTTACCGGGTTTTCAAAAAAAAAAACTATTTATTTTGAAATTTTTACTGTTATATTTACATTTAAAGGAGTGTTTGGGCTTACTGAGTAAATTATATGCCAATATAAGTTATGTATTTATGTATTTTTTATTTTTTTTTTTTTTTCTCTTTCTTGGGCATCTGAGAATTAAGTAGCAGTTAGATTACTTTATTTTCTATCATTTTATTTTTAATTCGGTGTGAAGTTTTGCCAAAAAATGACAGAAAATCAGCATTTCAAGGAGCTCGCTATTATTCAGAAAAAGAGCGCATTAATCGAAAATGTCAGTCTTATTCCCCCTTTTAGTGGCGAAGACAACTCTTGCTCTTTTTCTGCATTTTTAGAAAAGTATGAGCAGTTGTCCGAGTTCTTTAATTGGTCAGAGGATGAAAAAAAATTTGCCCTACTAAATAGATTAAGTGGGAATGCTGCTAGGATATATAAATTGCACCGCACTAAGGGAACTGAAGAAATAATTAAAGTACTTAAAGAGAGATATACGCAAGAGCTAACCCCTGATATTGCTTTAACCCAATTTTTGAATTTTAAACAAAATCACCATATGCCTGTTCAAGAATTTTATGACAGAGCATATGATTTGTCCCTTAAAGCATTAGTAGTCGAGGGTGTAGAACAGAATGTTGCTGATAAAAGCAGGGAAGCTCTACTGCATTCTATGTTATTAAGTAATTTAGTTCCTGAGATAAGAAGAGGAGTTATAACTAGGTGCCCTAAGACGCCTATTGAAATTTTAGAATTTGCCCTCCTTGAGGAAAAAGCATTAAAGAGTGTTAATCCTTTATATAACATGCAGGTAGAGAATATGAACCCTTTTTTCCCCCAAATTGCCCAGCAAAGTGTTGCGTGTGCTGCTATCCAGCCAAGTCACCCTAATCAGTCAGAACAGGAAATTAGTAAACTGCGGGAGCAGGTAGAAGCTCTTACTAGTAAATTAGAGAGATTTTTAGAGGGTAGCAATCAGCAAAGAGACTTTCGCACTACTGAGAGGCCTCAGTATAGAGAATTAATCTGTTACGTGTGTTCCCAAACTGGACACATAGCCAGATTTTGCCCACAAAACCAAAATGCTAATAGAGGGAACTTTCAGAATTTTAGAGGAAGAGGTAGGGGTAGTTATTCTCAGTCCCACCAAAATCGCAGGGGAGGATATAATAATTACAGAGGTAGAGGGAATAGAAATAATGATAATGGTGTAAATATAGAAAGCGAGAATGTTCAAAGTTCAATTAGTGAAGGGAATAATCAAAACAATTCTTTAAACAGGTAAGGGCTGGTGTCGATTTGGTCGAATCGTCTCCATCAAGGCCTCTAGACCTCCCAATTATTTTTAGTATGTTTTCACCCGAGTCTTATCATTTACCTACTGTCTTCATAAATGTAAGTAATGTGTTTTTTAATGCGCTGTGTGATACAGGATCTGCTATAAATATTTTAAGTAATACAATACTTAATGGTTTAGATTCTTATGAAATTGTAGAGTGCAACACCCCTATTTTAACGGTGACTGGCGAGAGAGTGCTTCTAAACCATAAAATTTCCTTAAATTTTAAATTTAATAATTTATTATGTCAGTCTGAGTTTTTTATTGTCCACGGTAAGTTGGCCGATGAGTTTAGTGTAATTTTAGGGATGCCCTTTTTAAGTAAATATCAGGCTGTAATTAATTGTAAAAATAACAATGTGGTTTTAGATGTTCCTACTGAAACGCAGTGTAAGCAAATAGTAGAGAGTCATATGTCAAATGTTTTACCTGTGAAAAATTCTAGAGAAAAAAATGTTGTAAATAGTATCAGTGTAAATAGTATAGGTTTGGAGAATAATTATGTAAATACTTGTAATGTGCAATCTAAAGGCAAGCAAAGTTCTGATAGTGAACAGAGAAGTAAGTGTAGTAATAAGAGTACTCCTAGGAAAAGTGTAAACAAAAAGAGTAAGGAATGTGTAAAAGAAAAATTTGGGAATCTGAGTAGTGGAAATGAGACGGTTCAGGGTAATATGTATCCCATTATGGAGGAAAGGGTAGACTCAAGCATAACATTTAATGCGAAAGAGTCAGAAAGTGAAATTGCTCAGGTTTTTTGTTTGCAAAGTGTACCAGGGAGTAACTCAAGTACTAATGAGTGTGAAATTAATGAGAATAATGTGCCTTTAGACCTTAGCCAGCAATCAGCGAGTCAAATTGTACAGGAAAATTCAATCTATGTCCATGAAAATTTTTACATATCTGAGAATAATGAAAATGAGCTAGTAAATAGAGCAAATCAGACTGATGAGTTAGGCATTGTTGACAATAATAACAGAAATAGTGAAAGTACTTCCTTAGCTATTTTATGCGAGAGAATTTCTGTTCCCCCCCAGTCAAAATTAATAGCTGAAGTTAAATGTAATAGAAATAATTTTATAAAAGATAATGATATACTGATATTAGAACCTTTAGCGAAGAATTTAAGCCAAGGGCTTCTTATTTCTCGAGCCATTTGTACCCCAGAACATGGCCTTTTTGTTTCGCTTGCTAATTTTTCGAATAAAACTGTTAAGCTAGGAAAAAATACTTATGTTGCTAAAATTCAGAAATGTGTAGATAAATCTAATATACCCTTAAATAATAATAATATAACTTGTAATGTAAATTTAACCACTCCAATAGCTGACTTTGATCACGCTGATCTCACTTGGAGCTCTGATATTGATTTAAGCCATCTAGAACCCCCCTTAAAATCTAAAATGCAGGAATTTTTAGACCAAAATAAAGATGTGTTTGCAGCTTCTGTCCTAGACTTACCAGGCTGTAATACCATACCCCATGTTGTAAATTTAACCTCTGATAAACCTGTAAAATCCAAAGCTTATAGAGTCCCATATAAATTACGCCAGGAAATGGAAGATCAACTTAATATTTTACTGCAAGCCGAAATTATTTCCCCGTCTATGTCTGAATTTGCTTCACCAGTTATTCTTGTAGAAAAAGCAGATGGTTCTTATAGGTTAGCTGTTGATTTTCGTAAACTTAACAAGAATCTTGTCAAAGATGCATATCCTATCCCAAACATTACTGACTCTGTTGATGCGTTAAGTGGAGCTAATTTTTTTTCAACACTAGATTTAACTAGTGGCTTTTTCCAACAGGTCATAAGACCCGAAGACAGGCATAAAACTGCTATTATCACGCATAAAGGTCTTTTTGAGTGGAATAGAAATTGTTTTGGGTTGTCCAATTCAGGCAATAGTTTTCAGAGGCTAATGAATGCCATTTTTGGAGATTTAGGAAATCTAGGAATTTTAGTGTATATAGATGATATTGTCATTGCTTCGTCTGATGTAGAATCCCATTTTGAAAAACTTAAATTAGTATTTGATAGACTAAGACAACATAAACTGAAACTTAAGCCCAGTAAATGTAATTTTCTTTCGAATAAAATACAGTATCTTGGCTTTGAAATTAATAGCGGGCAAGTATCCCCGGTTAATAAAAATATTGAGATAATAGAAAAATTGCAACCACCTTCTAATCGAAAAGGTGTCAGGTCTTTTATTGGAACCCTATCATTCTATAGGCGTTTCATACCTGATTTCACAAAAAGGGCATTAAATTTAATCGATTTGACTAAGGAAACTGGACATTTTGCCTGGACAAAAGAAGCCCAGGAGGAATTTGAAGATTTAAAAAAGGCTTTAATATCTAAACCGTGCCTAGTATTGCCTGATTTTACTAAAGAATTTTATCTATATACAGATGCGAGTGGAGAAGCGCTGGGTGCTGTTTTGTCACAAATGGATGATGAGAATAAAATTCATCCAGTGGCGTTTGCCAGTAGGCGACTAAAAGGTGCAGAGACAAGATATTCTGCCACTGAGAGAGAACTTCTCGCTCTGGTTTGGGCAACTAGTCATTTTAAGTGTTATCTAGCTAACACTCATTTTAACATTTTTACTGATCATGCACCACTTACTTTTATGTTAAAGATTCATGACCCCACCTCACGTATAGCCAAATGGGTATGTACTCTTTCAGATTTTGATTTTACTATTAAATATATTAAAGGGAAATGCAATAGTGTAGCAGACTTTCTATCTAGATTTGCTAAAATTGATGAAACACCTGAGATTAGTAAGAGTAATTTTTGTATTCAAGTAGAAAAAGAAACTACTTTTGTTCCCCATTCAAATTTAATTGAGAAAATCAGTGAATTACAAAAAATTGATAAGAAATGTTGTGAAATAGCTAGAAAATTAGACAAAAATATAGATATAGCACCTAAATACATGAAGTTTTTTTTTAGAGATGATATTCTCGTATGTGAAGATACCAGAGATTCAAGTGTAATAAATAATCCTATTAAGTTAGTAGTTCCTAGGGACATGATTGAGCAAGTGTTCGCTCTAACACACGATTCTCTAGCGGCTTGTCATCAAGGGTTTAAGAAAACGATTGACCGCATCCGGGAGCACTTTTACTGGCCCGGAATGTCGGCCGATGTCAAGCATCTAGTAGAATCATGTATTAGTTGCCAGCAGAAGAGAGCGTATAAACCAGATCAACAGGCACCCCTTCAACGGATGCCTACACCTGAATTTCCCATGAACAAAGTTCATCTAGACCTAATTGGCCCATTACCGGTCACGTTTTCTGGTAACACCCATATTGTTACGTATATAGACTCGTTTACTAAATGGCCAGAGGCCTATGCTGTTAGCTCTACCACGTCTGATGTTATCGCAGATACACTTGCCGATTTCATTTCACGTTATGGCGCTCCTGTGTATATTGCGACAGATAATGGAAGAAATTTAGTATCGGAAGCGATTGAGCATGTATATAAAATGTTCGGTATTAAACATATAACTACATCTGCCTTTCACCCAGCCTCGAATGGACAGATTGAACGGCAGAATAAAACTTTAAAAAACGCACTCAGTCACATTGTAAATGAGAACCAGTCAGACTGGGATACTAAGCTAAAATTTGCCCTGTTAGCGATGCGTTCGGCTGTGCATTCTTCGACTAAATTAACCCCCGCAGCAGTTTTATATGGCAGAAACTTAAATCTACCATATAATCTATTTTCGCAGTCGCCGAGGTTTAGCTATAACGACGCCCCATCTTTTTGTGAATTATTAATACCCGCACTCCAAAAGGTATATGCTGAGGTGTATGATAGTTTAGTTAAGGTGTCTGAAAGCCAGGAAAGGTACAGAGAAAAGACTGCAGTCGTTAAGGATTTAAAAGTAGGCGATAGAGTGTGGTTATTTAACCCATCCATCACTGCTGGCAATACAAAAAAATTGTCAAAATTAAATAACGGACCATTTACTATAATTGAGAAGCTCAGTGAAGTTAATTTTAAGATAGCATTAATTGCTAATCCGTCTAAAACTCAAATTGTCCATGTAGACCGCCTCACTTTATTTAAAGATAGGCATATTTCAGGTGTAAATGAGCGAAATGGAAACGATATTGTAGACCAAAACAAACGCCAACCTCTGATATCAACTACGAATGATTCGAATCATTCTCAATTCGATTTCACTACGCGAAGGAAAAGGAATCGATTCATAAATAGATTTCCCCCTCCCATTCCATGTCAAGGAACCAGCCAACCTGCAGTGCAATCTACGAGCAGACGACAAGAGGGTTGCGAGGAAACGGATGGTGGGTTGCTCTCAGAAGCACGGGAAAATACGGTAATAGCGAGCGCTGATAACTGTGAGGGAGTAAGGCAGGTAGGAACGCCTAATGATTCGGGGCGCGTGAGTCGTTCGCGAGATCGTAATGGCGTCTGTTTATCTAGGCGAAACAAATCTTATTCGATTCCGAGAACTGGGTATGCGTTTCGAAAAAGGGATTCGCGACCGAATTATAAACTGTAGGGCGGTTTAACTTTATTTTTTTTAGATTGTATATAAATACTTGTGATTTTAGTTATTTTAGGAAGGTTTTATGCGCGAGTTAGCTAAAATTTAAGTAATTTTCGAGCCTCGATATCGTTTGTTTTGATTTGGTTCCGCTGTTATTTAATGTGGATTTCCGCCAGTTCCGTATTTTCTCTCGGTGATTTATGGATTATTTCGATAGATTAGGACCGTGTAAGTGCTTCGCCCCCTATATGTGTTCTTTTTTTTTATTTTTTAGCGGGTTTTAGCGCTAATTTTGGGGACTTAGAGAGATTTCGGGTCAGGAAATTTTGGAGTAGAGATTTGGTAGCAGTACATGTGATGCTTGCGTATTCCTATTGCCCCTTTTTGTATATAGTATAGGTACTGTTAGGAATGTAGTTCACCTTTTATTTTTATTTTTATTTTTTTTTGCATTTCTTTTAACTTTGTATTTTTTTTGGATATTTTTGATATCAGTTCTCTATTTGGGAAGTGGGGATTTAAGATACAGGTAGTGTACACCCCACAGCCCACAGATATATTATGTGGTTTATGTGTATTATATATGTATATATTTTGTTTATATAGTCTGTTTTGTTATTTCATGTGAGTTTTCTAACAATATACCCATTGTTTATGTAAATTGGGTATTTTAGAAAAAAATTAGTGGTACTTGTCAATGAAATTGGCGAACTCTCTTGTGAAATTATCAGTTCATTTTAAGTATTATGTGTAGCATTTTATGAATTTTTTTTAGTTACTATTAGTTTATGGAATATTTACCCATTGATAATAACTAAGGCAGATAATTATCAGTCTAGGCTACACAAGGTAACCTATATAATTATAATGCTGTGATATAAAATGCCCATACACTTATGTAATACTGTATCACCGTTACAAGTCATTGAACTGTTTTTTTTTGTTTATATGCACATGTTATGCCACTGAATATAAACAAGTATTAGTACTGTTTTTTTTATGTGTACCCTATATATGTACTGAAAGGTTATTGCTATTTTTATTTTGTTTTGTGTATGTGTATACAAACTGTTATCGTGCTATTATATGTATATATTTGTGATACCTACAGCTGGCAAGTAGTATATCTATTGTATTTTTTCAGAAATTGATTGTTTCGGTCCTTTGGCTCTATCCTGCTCACAGGATTCAAAATTTTAAAAAAAAAAAATTTTTAATTTTTTTTATTCACTGGACAACTCTTCCTTGCATTCTACTTGTGGAAATTTTTTTTAGGGATATTTTTTTTCTTTTTACAGAGGTGTTAGCAGATAGGGATATCCCAGTGTGTTGGTATTCTTGACGGTATAGCAGATGTAGAGATTTAATTAAGTATGCCAGGTATATAGTATAGATTTTAATAGCATCTTAGGTCCTAGTATATGTTTAACTTCTAGATGTTTTGCCCAAGCTTCAACTTAGCATTACCGGTGTGCAGAGTTGGTGTGGTAGCTTAGTTGGGTGAGGTTATCAACTTTTCGGGTCGTCGTCTGATCTGTTCTAGGCGATTATCTTTATCCTACTATTCAACCGGGGTACTGCATTGTTTTTTTTTATTTAATCTTTTCTTTCATTTTGGATTTAATTTTAAATTTTTTTAGGACTTTCTTTAACTGACCTTATGTGGTCATTTAGCTAAAAAAATAAAATTCTTGTTTTTGTTCAAAACTAATAATGTTTATTTTTTTTTCAACGAGGGGGAGCTCTTGTTATGTTTTTTTTTTAGTAATATTTTTTTGTATAAATTATTTTAATATTCCTAAGTTAAAAAGAACTCTTGTTAAGATATTTTTAATACGGTTTTTTATAATGCTTTGTGTATCTCATATTTAAAATTAGTCTTCCTTTTTTTTTCTTAGTAGCGAAAACCCTGGACATTTCTTTTTTTTCTATTTATTTTTATGATCGTTCTCACGAGAATAAAGGCATTGTTGTGAATGAAAGTGAAAGTTTCCCATCCCCTTATCTAGCGTAGATAACACCCGTTCGTACGAATGCTTTTACTGTCCTGGAATTATTGTACTATTTGAGTAAAGTGGTCCTTTGTTAATTTTTTTCGAAGAAGAGTAGCTTCTGGCTTGTTTGTAAAGGGCATATATTCAGCCTTGTTAAAAATTGGCCCACACGCATAGTTTATTGCTTGCGTACGTGAATGAATAGTACCCTAAAATTTTATAACCCATGACAAACGTTGACTGTCATTTGAGGCGGAGTAGATATTTTCCCAGACCCTTAAAGTTTTTATGACCGATTTGAGATAATAGGGCAAATTCACGGATATCGGCGAGCACTGGTTTGCAAGCAGGTGCAAAACTTAGAGACAACTGTCCCTGCTATCTGACCACGTGATTGAGGGTAGGGGACGCAAGCGATGACCATATTTGGTCATGAGAGAGGGTGAATATTGCATTGGCCAATGAGATGGACTCTAGGAACAGGAGAGAAAGGGGAAAGCATTAGTCTTCCTAGTTTTTTGGTGCCCCTTTTGATTTGCAGAGGGACGTGCGATTGGTTTTTTGGAAATAAAGTGAGTCTTGGTCAGAGCTTCGTATGGAGAAGATCTAGTGGAAGAAACGCATAAGTGTAAATCAGGAAGAAATGCTACCTGCCGGAGAGAGCCGAGATCTTGAGAGTTCTTCGAGATTAGCAGTCTAAAGAGAAAACACTCCAAGTGTAAGTCAGGAAGAAATGCTACCTGCCGGAGAGAGCCGAGATCTTGCCGTGAAAGAATATCCCCTCCGATCTAGCCTTCACCGTGAGCAGTGGAATGATTAGCGATCTAAGACAACACACTCCAAGTGTAAGTCAGACAGAAATGCTACCTGCCGGAGAGAACCGAGATCTTGCCGTGAAAGAATATCCCCTCCGATCTAGCCTTCACCGTGAGCAGTGGAATGATTAGCAATCTAAGACAAGACACCCCGAGTGTTAATCAAGAAAAAGTACTACCTGCCGGAGCGAACCGAGAGCTTGCCGCGAAACGATATCCCTTCCGATTTAGCCTTCACCGTGAGCGGTGGAATGATTAGCGGTCTAAGACAAAAACTTGAAAGAATTCAGCTGCTGCTTAAACTGAGTATAGACACTGGGAATTCTGTGTAGAGACTGTTGATCTAGTGCATGGAAGACTCTGTGTGCTATTGCCCATCATATAAATGAAAAATGCCCAAAATGGGTAAATGAAGGAACTCAGCTGCTGCTTAAACTGAGTATAGACACTGGGAATTCTGCTTAGAGACTGTTGCTCTAGGGCATGGAAGATTTTGTGTACTGTTGTCCATCATATAAATGATAAATACCCAAAATGGGTAAATGAAAGAATTCAGCTGCTGGTAAGAGATATATTATGTATTTAATCTTAAACGATTTTTTTATCCTAGTGATTAATCTTGTAGTGATTTAGTATTTCCTTATGTTTACAACAAAAGTTGTATTAGTGAATTCAGATGTTTTTTTTTTTGTTTTTGTTTGTTAAATTAAATAAAGGAGAATGTATATATAAGGGATATGCTTTAGTATAGTTTTTTTTTTTTTGTTCTTTTTTTATTTATCCTAACTTGATATTAACTTAATTGAATTTTAACCTCTATAGTATCGAAATAACTATACTAAGTTTTGTAATACCATAAAATTAAAGTAGTTTCTTTGAATGTTTAGAAGTAAAATAATTTTCAACCACTACCTATTTTTTTTATTTGGAATTTTTAAATAACTTTTAAAAAAAAAAAAGTAAAAAAAAAAATAATTTAATAAATAATTAAAAATCAAATTAACACTGATTAATTAATATACTATTGCTTTAACTGAGTAAAGATATTTGACTAGGTAATAGAAATTTTAAAGCAAAAACTGTTAAGAAATTCACTTGATTTTAAATGAATTAACTTATCTTATAAACAAAATAAAAGGAGAAAAAAAAAATGGAGAAGTTAAAGCAGATGTACTAACACTATACGAAATTGGTCAAAAATATCATTGTTGATTTCTGGGGTGTTTATGTTTATTATTTCTAGTTTTTTAATTTATTCAAAATTATATCTTTCTTTGCCTTCTTGAAAATAAGAAGGGTTTCAGGGTCTTTCTTCTCTCTTTTATAATGTTAGATTGAATCTTGTATTTTTAAATTATCAGTATGAGTTTAATATCTCAGGAATCAACATTGATAAATGTTGGGTTCTACTGCAGATCAAGGTTTAGTACTTGAGACTGGGTCAGATTGAGAATCTTGCTGTGTTCTTTCTTATTTACTTGTATTCATTAAATTTTAAAGAATTTTAAATAATATTTGTGTTTATCCTCTTTATCGTTTTAATTTGTCGTTTAGTCTGTTTATCTTAATGATTTCTTAATGTTAACTGGTGTAATCTTAACTTAATTCTTTTTTTTATATAAGCATCTAATTTATTTAATTAAATCTACAACAGGATTCATGTAATTGGAAATTTGGCCCAGATCTCATTAAATTCTTTAATAAAGCTGAGGAATATTTATTGATCTATATTAACTAAGTATAATTTGCTGAGCAGAAGTTGCAATTAATTAAAGTAATGATCTGTTGCAGAAATTTAATAAAAAGAACCCAACACGACAGAAGGGAATGTTGATGACACTTGACCGTTTCTGATTTTCTAGTATATCCTCCGAATCAGGATCGGTATAAATTTGAATAAAGACAATGCTGTTGTAGACACTTTCGGGGAAGAAAGTTGATGACACTCTGCTGTTTCTGATTTTCCATAAGTACAAGATCAGCACATAAAAAGATTTTAATTCATGATTAGATTTCGGGATCCATAAATTAAGGGACCTTCTTCACCGACGTCTTTCTATCGCTCACCCCCAACGCTACGGGAAAAATTCCCGAGCGAGGGAGAAAAACCAGCGTCCTACTTCCTCTAAGAATCAGGCAAGAAAAAAAAGAGAATAGAATGAGACGCGAGCGGACGTTAGTACGGTCGCTCCACGCTCAGCCAATCAAAAAAAAGGAAAAAAGGTTGTTAGCTGAATTTAGAGAAATTCTTAAGGGGAGTTAGGTGAAAAGTATTAATTAGTGGCAACAAGAAATACGCGGGATTTTAAGCGACGCTACAATTTCATGGAAAAGGGTGAATCATGAGATTGGAATTTCCGTTTCTCCCCAAGATTCACTAAAAAATGTGCGCGGGTGTATAATGGCGATGTTGGAAATATAAAAAAAATGGCGCGCGTGATTTTAAAAAGAGAAAAAGCAAGAAAAATATTAAGACACATAGCTGGCTAAATATTGGCTTAATCTTGCTGAAATTTAACCAGAGTATTAAGGAAAAAAGGATTTATTGAATGAATAAAGATTTAAATATGAATATTAAAAAATAAAGGTTTTAGAATTTATATATTTAGGAGTTAGTAAATATTGCAAAGATAAAACAACATCGCGAATCTTTAAAAATAAAAACAAGATAGCATATTGCTAAAAGTAAATATTATTAATTAAATTGATGACTATTAATGGGATTATTAAATAAAAATAAAATTTTAAAAGCAAATTAGATTAAATTTTAAATCGGAAATGTTATGGAAAGTTGTTATAACATAACAATATATATTGTAAATGACGCAACTGTCTAGGCGAAGCTTTTTCATTTTTTTTGCTGAAAGGCGAATGTTAAGGGTTTATGGTCAGTATAAATTATAAATTGTCTTCCTTCTAACATATGTTTAAATTGATTTACCAATATATGGAACCGTCTGCATTCCCCACTTTCTTGAAGAATGATGCTTGGTAAAATCTTATCTGAACACCGCATGTTGTTGTGAATCACTAGCAAGTTAAGACAGGTATAATATGACTAATCGTTAGGATTTCCCTAAAGAGGTGAAGTCATTCTTATCAAATCCTATTCTGAATGAGAAATATTTCAATTGCAATTAACTTCAGATTTTGTTATTTAATGATTATTTTTTTAATTTGACAATTTTAATTAATGTTTTAGTGAAATTACCTTTAAGATTTTCATTTTTTTTTATTGCTTATACTATTTCAAACATGTACATTCCTATTTGTAAATAGAAAATCATAAAAAAAACAACTTTGAATGATTTAATTATTATTATTGTTAGACATTACATTAAAAAATCATTTAAACTTTTAGCTTTTATTATTATTTAGATATTAAGAAGTGACGAAGAGCTGTTGAATTATTCCCATCTTAAAATTGATTAATATTCGAAGAAAAATTTATTCTCTTATCTTTTAATTTACCAAACATATATCTTAATATTCATTAACACACTTCTTATTTAATGAATAATATATTTGATGAATAATATATTTTATAATATATATGAGATTTTAATCTTTTCTTAAAAAATTGGGTTATGTTATTTCATACACATACGTTCTTATTCAATAATTCAAACCATAAAAAACATCGTTGGATGATTTTTTTTTAATTAGACATTGTATTGGAAAAGCATTAAAACCTTTCATTTTTATCCCATTTAGACTTCAAAAAGTGTCGAAGATCTAACTGCTTTGCAAAGACTTAAAACTAGTGATTTGATGAGTCATACTTTCTGTGGGTTGTTTACAATTTTGGAATTATCTTAATTAATTACCAAACTTCTCATTTTTTCAACACCACACTAATCATTGCTCCCATTACTTAATCACATAAATATAATTTATATCGTTTTTGATTATCAGTTTTATACTAACATTTAACAACTATACGTATGTGTTGTATTAATTCTGTTAGTTTTTAAATTTGATATTTCAGGAATTAAACTAACTCTTAAGAATATGACTCGATGCAATTTACTCATTTTATACAAGTTAACTTTACTACTTGACAGTAATACATTCAAACGCAAAGCGATTTAACTTTCACATTTTTATTTATATGATGTACTAACATTTATTCACAATATGCATAATTTTATTAAAATTACTGAAGAAAATAATATATATATTAAGTAAAACTTTAAAACCACCAATTAAATATATTAAACAACAACAACAAACTTGTAATTTAGATATGAATAAATAAAAATGTATGAATCACACTTTAATAAAAAGGAATACTTATTCATTCATAAAAATTCTTCCTTAGATCAAATCCATGTATGTTAGTAATAATATAAATCTAAAGTTTTCAAAAATATTATAAACATTTCCAATTTAACAAGTAAAATTAACTATTAAATATCAAATAATGGACATACACTTTTTACACTCACATCTTACAATGCACTTAGTAACCAAATTTAATGATTTTTAAACATGTCTTCTTAAATTTTTTATAATGAAAGACTATCACAGTTGAATATTTAGCTTTCTCTTCATAACTTTATCGAGAAATATATAATGTATACCACTTAACTTCATTAATTTAATCAATCACCACCTAATTGAAACTTTATATTTTCATTGTTTTTTATACTAGTGTTTATCAAATGATTGTACATTTTAAACAATCATTACTATCTTCATAATATTGAAAATTATACAACAAAACATTTAAATTATAACATTGAACAGGAGAAGATTTTCCAATCTGAAACCTTTAAAAGAAAAATCATTCACGATTCCATGCAACATGCACTGAGATATTTACTTTCTGAAAATTTTATAAAAATATTAATTTTGATCTGCTTACAAAAAAAGGGGGTTTACCCTTATGTCTGCTTAACCTGCTTTGAAAAATTTAATGAAAAGGAGCTTCCCCCACCTTCTGTTTTTTTTTTTTTTTTTTTTTATAATCTCACAGATGAGGACATCACTGAAGAAGATTACGAACATGCGCAAAAGGTTTGGACAGCGTTCAACATGAAGTCGCTGGGAGAATATCACGACTTATATATTAAGACTGACGTACTATTGTTAGCGGATGTCTTCGAAGGTTTTAGAGGCCTGTGCAGAATATTTTATGATATTGATTGCGCACGATTGATGACAGCTCTTGGCAAGTTGTTTGAAAATGTCTGAAACACCCTTAGAGTTACTCGCAGGTTTCGAACCCACAGTCATCCAATCATACTTCTCATTTTTAACACGCGACGCTAACCATTGGGCCATTAAGGCCCGTAATTTAGTAACTAATAAGTAAGAAAGATCATCGAAAGTGGTTACTTCACACATGCAAAAATAATTTTTATTGTGACTGAACATATAAAAATCACGAAGAAAAGAAAAAAATCACATATGTTTTGGATTACTTTAAGATTTTATGAGTCACCTCATCAGTTAAATAGACATATTCACTTCTTATGAATCACTACTTATGCTTAAATTTTTAAACACTTGCTTATATGAAATGTATTATATTTTAGTTTATCAGTGATAGTGTGATTATTTGTTAATAATTTTAGTGTCATTAAAAAAATTAAAAAAAGTTAAATATATCAAAAACACCAGTTCGTGTTAAAGGTTTGAACAAATTATTAAAATAATTTTACAAAACTTTACAAATTATTTAAAAATGATTCACTAATATTTAGTAATCGACAAATTTTAATAGCCATAATCATTTATGTGATTTAGGTTTTCTGTTTTAACTGTTAAGTTATTAGATTCCCCCTTCATTTACATCTTATTGATAAGTTTTAATCAACCAACCACCCAACTTTTTTCATAATTAACTATTAATTTTCCATAACAACCAGCTATTTGTTTATCCTAGTAACCAAAAAGGTTTTATCGACACATAATCAAAATTTTTAAGATGCAAGACTCTTTATTTTCATTCGAAAAAACAATGACTAAATTTACAAAGAATGTAATAAATTTTTCCTTACTTAAATGAAGCCTTTGCTCCTTTATTTTATTAAGATTAATTAATTTAATTAATGAATTAATTGATAATTATTTTAATATTTAATAATTAATTAATTCTTTGTTATTAGAAATAATAATTAATTTAATTAATGAGTTAATAGATAATTATTTTAATGCTTAATAATTAATTAATAAGATTAATTAATTAACAAAGCACTGGTCATGTGATATACATCACGTGACCAGTTGATGTCATATGTTCTATGACGTCACATATCTTAAGATAAGATTATCTGATAACGTTTTCTGATAAGGACTTTGAATCTTTCATTTCTTCCTAAACCCTGGAGTAAGTAGGACGTGTATTTGTGAAAGTGTTGGATTAGGTGAGTATACAATGTTAAATGTTTCTTTATTGTTAAACTATTTCAATTTAATTATGCATGAAAATTAAATATTTTTTTCCAAATTTTAGTACAACTTGAAAACAATAATTTGAAATAATAAAATGTGAAAATTAGAATTAAAAGTTTTACATGCACATTTCATAACACTGACATAAACTGGCATCAGTAATAATTTTATTTAAAAATGTTTTTTAAATAATAGAAGGGAAAATAATCATCTATAAAAGACTAATTGAATTATTCGCATATTTTTAAACATTGATATTAAAGGTTTTTTTAGATATATTTTATAAAGCTATGCTGAGACATAACCAAATAGGTTGAATATCATATAAAACTTATGAATATTATGAAGTTGGAATAATCAAAACCTGCTTTGACAAGTTAATTTTTTCAAGTTAGTTTAATAATGTCACTTACAAAAGAGAATTTTTATGAAAATAATTATTTAAAATCCTGTTGGTTTGTAAAGATATTTGGTAAAGTGTTAGTAAAATACTAAAAGATGTGTAAAGACCTTGCCTGTTAACTTTAAATTTGTGCATTAAATGAAATTTTCCAAGTTTTACCATACACATGCAAAGGCTTCTTTTAAGTAAGGAAAAATTTATTACATTGTTTGTAAATTTAGTCATTGTTTTTTCGAATGAAAATAAAGAGTTTTGCATCTTAAAAATTTTGATTATGTGTCGATAAAACCTTTTTGGTTACTAGGATAAACAAATAGCTGGTTGTTATGGAAAATTAATAATTGATTATGAAAAAAAGTTGGGTGGTTGGTTGATTAAAACTTATCAATAAGATGTAAATGAAGGGGGAATCTAATAACTTAACAGTTAAAACAGAAAACCTAAATCACATAAATGATTATGGCTATTAAAATTTGTCGATTACTAAATATTAGTGAATCATTTTTAAATAATTTGTAAAGTTTTGTAAAATTATTTTAATAATTTGTTCAAACCTTGAACACGAACTTGTGTTTTTGATATATTTAACTTTTTTAATTTTTTTAATGACACTAAAATTATTAACAAATAATCACACTATCACTGATAAACTAAAATATAATACATTTCATATAAGCAAGTGTTTGAAAATTTAAACATAAGTAGTGATTCATAAGAAGTGACTATGTCTATTTAACTGATGAGGTGACTCATAAAATCTTAAAGTAATCCAAAACATATGTGATTTTTTTCTTTTCTTCGTGATTTTTATATGTTCAGTCACAATAAAAATTATTTTTGCATGTGTGAAGTAACCACTTTCGATGATCTTTCTTACTTATTAGTTACTAAATTACGGGCCTTAATGGCCCAATGGTTAGCGTCGCGTGTTAAAAATGAGAAGTATGATTGGATGACTGTGGGTTCGAAACCTGCGAGTAACTCTAAGGGTGTTCAGACATTTTCAAACAAGCTTGCCAAGAGCTGTCATCAATCGTGCGCAATCAATATCATAAAATATTCTGCACAGGCCTCTAAAATCTTCGAAGACATCCGCTAACAATAGTACGTCAATCTTAATATATAAGTCGTGATATTCTCCCAGCGACTTCATGTTGAACGCTGTCCAAACCTTTTGCGCATGTTCGTAATCTTCTTCAGTGATGTCCTCATCTGTAAGATTATATAAAAAAAAAACAAAAAAAAACAAAAAAACAGAAGGTGGGGGAAGCTCCTTTTCATTAAATTTTTCAAAGCAGGTTAAGCAGACATAAGGGTAAACCCCCTTTTTTTGTAAGCAGATCAAAATTAATATTTTTATAAAATTTTCAGAAAGTAAATATCTCAGTGCATGTTGCATGGAATCGTGAATGATTTTTCTTTTAAAGGTTTCAGATTGGAAAATCTTCTCCTGTTCAATGTTATAATTTAAATGTTTTGTTGTATAATTTTCAATATTATGAAGATAGTAATGATTGTTTAAAATGTACAATCATTTGATAAACACTAGTATAAAAAACAATGAAAATATAAAGTTTCAATTAGGTGGTGATTGATTAAATTAATGAAGTTAAGTGGTATACATTATATATTTCTCGATAAAGTTATGAAGAGAAAGCTAAATATTCAACAGTGATAGTCTTTCATTATAAAAAATTTAAGAAGACATGTTTAAAAATCATTAAATTTGGTTACTAAGTGCATTGTAAGATGTGAGTGTAAAAAGTGTATGTCCATTATTTGATATTTAATAGTTAATTTTACTTGTTAAATTGGAAATGTTTATAATATTTTTGAAAACTTTAGATTTATATTATTACTAACATACATGGATTTGATCTAAGGAAGAATTTTTATGAATGAATAAGTATTCCTTTTTATTAAAGTGTGATTCATATATTTTTATTTATTCATATCTAAATTACAAGTTTGTTGTTGTTGTTGTTTAATATATTTAATTGGTGGTTTTAAATTTTTACTTAGTATAAATTTTATTTTCTTCAGTAATTTTAATAAAATTATGCATATTGTGAATAAATGTTAGTACATCATATAAATAAAAATGTGAAAGTTAAATCGCTTTGCGTTTGAATGTATTACTGTCAAGTAGTAAAGTTAACCCTTTCGTGGTTATAAGCGCGTATACGCGCCCAGAATCCCACTTAATTTGAATTGCGAAATGCCATACTGACACCGGAATTTTTAAATGAAAATTTTAATTTTACAAAAAACGGAAAAAAACATTTATATATTATGAAATAAATTTGTTTTTAAATTCCGGTGTCATTCAATCATTTTAGTATTTTATGAATAGAAGTGCTTTAACCGTCAAAGGGTTAACTTGTATAAAATGAGTAAATTGCATCGAGTCATATTCTTAAGAGTTAGTTTAATTCCTGAAATATCAAATTTAAAAACTAACAGAATTAATACAACACATACGTATAGTTGTTAAATGTTAGTATAAAACTGATAATCAAAAACGATATAAATTATATTTACGTGATTAAGTAATGGGAGCAATGATTAGTGTGGTGTTGAAAAAATGAGAAGTTTGGTAATTAATTAAGATAATTCCAAAATTGTAAACAACCCACAGAAAGTATGACTCATCAAATCACTAGTTTTAAGTCTTTGCAAAGCAGTTAGATCTTCGACACTTTTTGAAGTCTAAATGAGATAAAAATGAAAGGTTTTAATGCTTTTCCAATACAACGTTTAATTTAAAAAAAAAATCATCCAACGATGTTTTTATGGTTTGAATTTTCGAATAAGAACGTATGTGTATGAAATAACATAACCCAATTTTTTAAGAAAAGATTAAAATCTCATATATATTATAAAATATATTATTCATCAAATATATTATTCATTAAATAAGAAGTGTGTTAATGAATATCAAGATATATGTTTGGTAAATTAAAAGATAACAGAATAAATTTTTCTTCGAATATTAATCAATTTTAAGATGAGAATAATTCAACAGCTCTTCGTCACTTCTTAATATCTAAATAATAATAAAAGCTAAAAGTTTAAATGGTTTTTTAATGTAATGTCTAACAATAATAATAATTAAATCATTCAAAGTTGTTTTTTTTATGATTTTCTATTTACAAATATGAATGTACATGTTTGAAATAGTATAAGCAATAAAAAAAAAAAAAATAAAAAAAAAAAAAAAAAAAAAATCAAAATCTTAAAGGTAATTTTACTAAAACATTAATAAAAATTGTCAAATTAAAAAAATAATCATTAAATAACAAAATCTGAAGTTAATTGCAATTGAAATATTTCTCATTCAGAATAGGATTTGATAAGAATGACTTCACCTCTTTAGGGAAATCCTAACGATTAGTCATATCATACCTGTCTTAACTTGCTAGTGATTCACACCAACATGCGGTGTTCAGATAAGATTTTATCAAGCATCATTCTTCAAGAAAGTGGGGAATGCAGACGGTTCCATATATTGGTAAGTATAATTTGAATATAAAATGTATAAAATGACTAAACTTTTAAATATTAATATGTTTAAGAACATAGTTTCAAAGCAATTTATTGCGTGGTAATATTTTAAAATGATTCATAAATTAACTGACTCTCACTTTTTCACTCACGTAAAATATTTCTCTTAAGAAAAAAAAAAATTCAATTTTCATACAAAAACTTTTTGAATTGCATGAAAGTTGGTTTTATAAAAATATCTTGAAAAGGGTTTTAATACTTTTAAATTCATTTATGTCAAGAAAAATATTTTGAAATGGTTAGTTTCTCAATCGTTATTTTTTTTTATCCAAAAAATCCTAATGTTATTAATTTATCGAACTATCCATTCGAATAAAAATTATTTTAAAACTACTAATATTTACTTATATTTTTTGCATAACATGATGTTTATATCACAGATAATATATTCTAAGATTTAACAAGCAAATGGTGAATCATTGCACTTTGAACTATCTTTACAAGAGTTAATTATTAGAAAAATTAATCTTTGATGTTGATACTTCAAAAAATGTGTACTTTAAATTTTTTATGTGATATGCCAAATCTTAAGAAGTTTTAATTAAATTTTAAATGAAAACTTTAACTAGAATTTTTGAAAAGGTCTTTCACATTATTTATTGTGAGATAAGAATAATCTTTTAATTTGGCGATTTTTTTTAATGTTTTTATTCTAATTGTATAAGATTTCATTTTGTGTTGGCGATTTTAATCTTTCGTTTTTTATTGTGTGAAATATTTAATGTTAAATTGTCAATTTTAAACATTTATTTTCTCATTGTTTGAAGTATTTTGTTCTTATTTGGCGAGTTTAATTTTTCGTTTTTTTATTGAATGAAATATTTTATGTTAAATTGGCGATTTTGAAAATTCATTTTCTCATTGCTTGAAATATTTTGTTCTTACTTGGCGATTTTAATCAATCATTTTCTTATTACTTGAAATATTTTGTATTAGTTTGATGATTTTATGTTGATACTCCAAACAGTTAGGCCGACGCGCGCTAACACATCTCATTACAAAATAAGATTAAAAGAGTACCCAAAGTGGGGGTCTTTCTGAAATATTCTAACCACATTCCCAAGGTCAAACGAAAATGACAGACTCCAAACAGTTGGGTCGACGAGCGCGATTAAATGTTAGTACGTAAAATTCCGTTTTGAAACATTTTTTCATTTAAATTTTAAGGTTATTTTTTAATTATTCTAAAAATTCAATTGCATACTATGGTTCACTAAAAATATCGCTCGAAATAATGTATGTGAATGTGTGCATTATGGGAATCATGTGATCTGCCTCCCCGTGGCGATTCCTGGGTGAAAGTTTTGACCCTAGGTCACTTTCAGCTACAGATCATACCTTTCGGCAAAAAATTACACACACATACATATAACATGCACATACATACAACACACACATACATACATACAACATACACATACATACAACACACACATACATACAACACACATACATACATACATACATACATACAACACATGCATATACACATAAACATACATACACACATATATATATACATACAACACATATATACATACACACACATACATGCAACACATACAAAATAATAATAATAATCAATTCAATTAAATTTTCCACAGCATGAAGAAAACCATATATTCCGAACAGTTAGGACGACGAGCGCGATTCAATGCTAGCACGTAAAATTCCATTTTGAAACATATTTTTTCATTCAAATTTTAAAGTTATTTTTTAATTATTTTAAAATATCAACAGCATACTATGCTTGACTAAAAATAACACTCGAAATAATTTTAAAGTTCCTTCATTCAATTAATATTCAAAATTGTTATTCCCAAATTCCCATTACAAGCATGTGTTATTTATGATGGTGGATAGAGATAAAGGTGGTGGAAGTCTTTCTAAGATATTCTAAGCCAATTTTCACACATGATTCGAAGAAAATTGTGAACTCCGTACAGTTAAGTCGACGAGCGCGCGTTAATCTCATTGCAAAAAAAAATTAAAGTCCCCCTATTTAACATTAATATCCATTTAAAACTCCAAAAAATGAAAAAATAATTCAATCTTAACAAAATTACTCCCTTAAAAACTAACTCATTAATTCAGCATGAATGCTCCCTCCTTAATTAGTTCTTCATTAAAATATCACCCCCCCCCCCGAAAAAAAAACATCCTTCGTGTATGATTAGTCTAAAATAATAATTTCCCCCAAAATACCCGCTAAAATCATCATAAAGAGCAAAGCGGAAAAAAAAAAAAAAAAAAAAAATCAAACTCCTCAAAATTTCTGCTTAAAATCAAAAAATAAACTCTTAAATTACACCAGACTGAAAATTTTAAAGTCGCCACATTAAAATTAAAAACCACTCGTACAATAGTACAGAAAAAAACATTCTATGTCCCCAAATACCCGCTTAACCCCTTATTTAAAACACGATGAAAAAAAAAGTTGCTTCATTCTTTATTTTTAATTACTTTTTAATTACCTTTAAAAATGAACAACAGCATAACTCAATCGAAAAACATACCCCACATACTGTAACACGCCGAAAATTTTAAAGTCCCCATAATTAAAATTAAAAAACCCCATCGTACTATAGTACAGCAAAAAAAATTCTAACTCCCTGAAATTCCAGCTTGAAATTCGAAAAAAATCCTTTGACCCCTCCTCTTAGAGTAGAATCACGTGAGGTGGTGCATTTGAGTAAGTGCTTGAGAGGAGGTGCTGCACTTTGCACCTGCACCTCAGCACCTCCTCCTGAGGTCGGACGCCCACTTTTCCTCTACTACTACTACTAATAATAATAATTTAAATTATAGACTTTTTCAAAATTTCATAATTTGCCATGTGACACGTGGTATTCAGCTGTAAGTACATAAAATTTGAAGTCTTTGACTTATGTCGTTTTTATATACGGATTCTGTGATAGAGGATCAGACTGAAGACAGAGGCGAATAGGGTTTCGTCAGATTAATGAACCCTAAAAACATACATGAAGTTGTGAATTACAGAGTGCAGACACCCACACTTTTAGAAAATAATTTCTGCATACACCTGCACATATACATAATACATGTAATGCAATTTAAAATACCTCAAAGAAAAGTGAGATACTATCATCATCAGTACTAATATAAACTTTTATTGAATTAAAAACCCCATTCACAAAAATAATTTTTACCTATATAGAAATGCCATTTTTTATCATTAATTAATTTTGTGTATTCTTGAAAATGAACGATAAGTGAATGCCACACTCATAATTTTCCATTGGAAACATATTGCGGTGAACCTCAGAACAAAACATAATTTTCTTAGCAATCAAACAGCATGTACGAAAGTTAGAGCGTAGATGAACAAAACAACAGACAAAATATGGTATTACTTGGTTATCCCATCGACCAATTTCGCCACATTATAAAAAATCACATTTTTTTTTTTTTTTTTAACCATTTGAAAAATGGTTGTTGTTTTCGGGAGAATGGACCCGATGATGTTACCACTTTTGAATGATGTTACCACTTTTGAATGATGTTACCACTTTTGAATTTAAATTAAATTCTTTATTTTTAGAAGAATTTTTATTTGAATTTAAATTAAATTCTTTACTTTTAGAAGAATTTTTATTTGAATAGTAAATTAAAATGGTTAAAATCATTGTAATAAAGGAGAAAACTAACAAATTTAAAAATGGGTAGACGGAAATTAACAGATACGGAAAAAGCCGAAGCCAAAGAAATGAATGAACGTGAATATCGCATTCAATGATATTAAACACAATACGCGTACTTAAACAATCATAAAGTGATTTTTATTTCTTCTTTTGCTATTTAAAATAAAAATTTAGTCAACATGTATAAGTTGCTTATTAGTTTGGCGATTCGTATCATTTGGCGAAATTGGTCGACGGGATAACTGAGTAATACTGTATTTGGTTTGGCGCAAAAACGTCTTTCAATGCAGAAAATGATAAAATCAAAAGATTATTGAGCCGCTGAAAACCAATTACGTGTTGAAAGGCGATCACGAAAAAGGAAGCAATTTAATGCCGAACCGATTAATTGTAAAACATCATGTCGCCAGGGCGACCAATCCACTAGCCATGGCGTTTTACTATCGGTCGGTTCTAACCAGGAAAATTTGAGTGCCAATAGTGATTCTAACAAGCCGGAAAATGTTATAGCTATTACTCTTGATTTTCCACCACCTAAAAAGAAAACTAAAAAGCAATCGGCTTGGGAAAAACTGGGAAAAAACTTTTTTGATTCGATGTCTGATGGACCCATTCACAGATGCATGTGCTGCGATCGATTTTGGTTTAAAACCTCCATCACCAAAATTCTGCTCTGTAAAATCAAACAATATATGCCAAAGTCTTACAAGTATAACAGTATATGCCAAAGCTGTATTTTAATAATGATTACTTTTGCACCAACAATGTTAAATAGTTTGAAATGTTTCTTTCGTCGCCAACTTTTATGCTTGGCGACAATAGAGTGATATAACTTAAACGAACCGTACCTTCAAATTGCAGCATGTATAAAGTCATTTATAGCAGTGGCACGGATAATACACAATAAAACAACTGGTATTTAGCTTAAAATGATAGATGAATGTATCGAGTGAAACATTTTTCAAATGGTTGGGGTAATTTCTTAAATTACAATTTTTTTTTTTTTTTTTTTTTTTTTTTAATAACGAAAGAATAAATAAATTAGTAAAATATTATTAAAAATACTTATAAAAAGTCAATTTATAAAATACTTAATGATGTAACAAACACGTGTATTGTGTTTAATGTCAAGTGAATGTGACATTTATGTTCATCCATTATTGTCATTTACATTTAATCCCATAATTCGGCGATAGTTTTTTTTTTTTTTTTTTGTCGACGGAGTAATCACCAATCGTAAAGTACCAAAAATAAGCCTCCCCCTCTTATATTTTGCAAGCTGTATAAATCCTGGGAAATTTATAAATTCGAAATATCTCCCCACACTCACCTAACTTTATCTACCGTATTTACTCGTGTATAACGCGCACTTTTTCCCCCCAAAAAATTAGGGCAAAACTCATAGGTGCGCGTTATACACGGAATAATATTTTACTACTGGATGTAATCACACGATAAACATATCAATCAAGGAATGTAATCAAAGAAGACATAATCACTTGGAAAATCTAATTAATTGAAGTTGGATTGAATCTTTATTTCACGCCTTGCTTTTTTATATAACACAGCTAGTAACATTATATAAACTCAAATTAGCTATTCTCATTGTCATCACTCACTGCCCCTTCCCCCTCCCGGTCATTCACTCCTTATTCGAAGTCTAAAAATGTATTTTCGCCTTGTTTCCTGTCCTGACGTAATATTTGTTTCGACTTTCTTTACTGAAATTCTTTTGGTCATTCATTCACTTGCATATCAAATTTACGGTGCGCGTTAGATACGAGATTTTAAAAAAATAACCATTTTTTCTCGTAAAGCACGGAGTTCGCGCGGTGTACACGAGTAAATACGGTATCTACTTCATAAAAAAAGTTCCAGTTATAAGCATCCCTTAAAATTATTAGAATTTGCTGCATGCTAAAAGGGGACTTACTTTCGGTACTCTATGGTAGTACACAAAATATTTATATTTTTGCTTTTTCACATAAAATAAACAACACTTTCTAAATTCGGTAATTGCTGGAAGCGTATTTTCAATTGTGTTACGCATGTTTCGTCTGAAGTAAATTTTCTTATATCATGGAGAAGTGAGTAAAATATTTTTTTGTGTGCACAAAAGCATTTGAACAGATTATGATGTATGTATGAGAGATTATTGCTTCAAATGCGTTTCAAATCATAATGTTATTTATTCATTTATTTATTTATTTATTAACTGAATGGAATTGAATGTCTAATACAAAATGCTAAAGCATGTTTTCCAGTGTGAAGATTACTGCTGCCGCAAAAGTAGTTTTACAGGCGTATGTGAAGAATGATTATAATCTGAAGGCCAGCATAGAGACCAACATGGTGACTTTTCGAGATTCTGGTTATTTTAGAGGCAAAATCTAGGTCCTACTATCCTGTTCGCTCTGAGATAGTTGAGTCACTTAACTTCAAGTCACTTAATTTTTTTGAAGCGGGACTCCCGGAATTAGGCTTCACCTGTTCGCATTAAACTAAACATTGTAAGTGACTTAACTTGGCCAATCTGACATCTGGACATGCGCAAGTTCTGAAATTTGTAACTACTGCTACTTCTAACTTCTTTTTTGTTTACACAGTAATTATCATGCCATTTTTCAATTAAAAAATTAATTTCGCCATGCTCCCAATTTCTTTTGCGGGAGGAAATAACAGGTTCAATATTTTCCATTTTCGGCGTTTGATAACAAGAAAAAAAAAAAAAAAAAAACACGCGACTGGGGAAAACAAATAACAATTTGAAATAGTTTATAATTATTTTTAGGACTCAACTCCAGTAATTCAATAATCAGAATTAAATATTCTAAAGTTCAGAAATAATAATTAAATATTCAGAAGGCACATTTCTACTCAACTCATAGTTAAGAGATTATCAAAAGTTAAGTGAGTTTCAGAACCTTGCTTAAGTGAGATTCTTGATTTCGGATACGACCGCTTCAAAAAACTTCAAGTTAAGTGACTTAACTTTCTCAGTTCGAACAGGGTGTAACTAGTGTTCCTACATCCTTCGGTAAAACAAGGTTACAAACAAGGTCCAGGTGCTCTAGGTGTAACAGGATATAACAGGATAACTGTTAAAACATCGCTCGTAGTTACCCACTATGCCGAAAAATTATAAATGGTTCAAAGCTATTTTGTTATAGAATCAGAAGGTTTTTTTTTAAAGTAACGATATAAATTGGAATAATTTGTAGATTTTTTTTTCACGAATTTAGATAATGCTTTAACCAGTAATGTAAGTTGTAAAAAATATCAGATGGTATAGATTTTAGACAAAAGGTATGCTTTAGAGTCTTCAACATTTAGCATTATAGTACAGTAGACTCTCTCAAATTTGCAAACCTAAAATGCGCAATTCTCTAAAATTCGCACATAATTTACAGATGTAAACAATGAAACTTTCAGTTCAGATGTATGAACAAAATTTGACTTTTTATATTTTTATATGAATTTCATGCATTTTTTAATGAGTAATTTTCGTTAACATTACAGAAATTCATGCTTAGTTCATGTTAGTTCTGGCTAAACAAAAAAAAAAAAAAAAAAAAAAAAAAAAAAAAAAAAAAACCTTGCCTTATTTTATGATTTTGATGTGAATTAGTAGTGTACTTTTATAAGGCAAGTTTCATTGAATAATTTAGGGAAAGTGCACCTAATCTTTATAATGAGCATTTAATTATACATTATTGGTTATTTACTTGACCTTTGCTTTTAATATTTTAAAAATTATCTTAAAAATTAATATTTTAGTTCAATAATTACTTTATTTAATTATTTTAATATTTTATTATATTGTAAGTATTTTTGTATAATTTTGGTTGAGTTATTAATTACATTCAAATCACTGTTTAAAAAAATGTAAACAAAGTAATGACCAGAAATCCGCAAAATTTTAAAATCTGCAAAATCTCTGGTTTGAAACTGTGTGGATTTAAGGGAGTCTACTGTGTACGCTACAGCTTTATTTGAGAAACAAGAGGTATACAAAATTTATGTTTGTCACTTCTTAGCAGAATGAAGACATATGACATCCGTCCTCCACTACACCCCTGGCTTTGTCTTAATAAATATTTTGACTATAAAAAGGGAATATATATGAGGAATTTCGTTACTCTGCCTGTGAAACTGGCGTCTTTTAAATGAATAAAATGTACAGTTTTATTTTAAACTAGTTGGATGTGCCAATCCTAAAATTCATACTTGCATCTTAATATTTCAAAAAGTAATTACGCATGTTAATACTTCAATATTATTAGTTAAATACTATACTAACTTTGATTTTCATCTTAAATTTCTGTTTCAGTCAATTAATCGAAGTAAAAACGAGTTAATGTGGATTATGATATTTGCAATAGTTTACAATACAATACGATCAATAGTTTTTTCTTATTCTGTTGTCATCAGCTATTTGCAAATAGCCTGCTTAACAGGACGCAAGTTACGATCTCTGCTTGAGCTGATGGACAGTAGAATTACGAAGAATTGCGAAAATAATACAAAAATCGATATCACAATGCTCTTTTTCCACGGAATATTTACAAATTCAAGAAAATATACTGGCCATGGACAAAACATGCACAAAAAATTTCAGTCAATTCTATGCATAAATTTATACACTTTTTAATTGTACAGTAATGAAAAGGTCACAGACATCGCTATTACAGTGTTATCTTTCGTTTTTTTTTTTTTTTTTTTTTTTTTTTTTTAATTTAGGCAGGACCTACTGGCCATAGCCAAACGGATCAGAAAAAATTGGTACAGTACTATGCATAACTTCGTACACTTTTCGATGGTGTCATAATAAAAATGGCACAGACATCGCTGTTACAGTGGTCCTCTCTGGCGAAATATTTCCGAATTGAAAGAAGACCTCCTGATCATAGCTAAAAACATACACAAAAAATTGGTTCAATCTTGAGCATAACTTTTTGTGCTTTTCTATGGTCTAATAATGAAAATGGCACAGATATCGTTATTACATCGCCCCCTTCCGGCAGATTTTTTTCCAAATTCAGGCAGGACCTACTAGCCATAGCCAAACACTTACACAAAAAATTTGGTTCAATTTTTATGCATAATATCATGCACTTTTTAATGGTACAATACTGAAAATGGTACAGACATCGCTGTCACAACGCCTCCTTCAGCAGATTTTTTTTTCAAATTCATGGAGGACTTATTGGTCATAGCCAAACACATTCACAAAAAAAAAAAAAAAAAAAAAAAAAAAAAAAAAAAAAAAAAAGTTTCAGTTCTATGCATAACATTTTACACTTTTCGATGATGAAATAATGAAAATGGCACAAAAATTGCTATAACAGCGCCTCCTTCCGGCAGAATATTTATAAATTGAAGGAGGACCTGCTTGCCAGAGCTAAATACATAAATTAAAAGTTTGATTCAATTCTATGCATAACTTCATACACTTTTTGATGGTACACACGGACATATGGACGGACAGATAGACAGACATTTTGTATAAGCATGTTTTTGGGAATCTTTGACCCATAAAACGTGTAAATCCATCAAAAACAGGAAGTCGAAAAAAATTTCGATTACAATATTTTCTTCTACTATAGTAGAAAGTAAAAAATTACAAAATACTGCAATACTGAATACACTAGTATGCTTACTTTCCGAATTTTTACTTTCTTCTGTCTTCAATAGAAGAAATTATTGTAATCGAAAACTTTTTTTCGACTTCCAGTTTTTAACGGATTTACACATTTTAGGCTTCACAGATTCCAAAAAAAATGTTTTACAAAATGTCTGTCTGTCCGTGTGCCTGCATGTCCGTATGTCGCCATTCTACCATCAAAAAGTGTATGAAGATATACATAGAATTGAACCAATTTTTTTTTTATGTTTTTGGTTGTGACAAGCAGGTCATTCATCAGTTTTAAAATATTTCGCCGGAAGGGGGGGCTACAATAGCGATATTTGTGCCATTTTCAATACTGTACCGAGTAAAAGGTACGAAGTTATGCATCGAGTTGAACCAAATTTTTTGTGTAAGTGTTTGGTATGGCTAGTTGGTCCTCCCTTAATTTGAAAAAAAAAGTCCCCCCGAAGAGGACGCTGCGACAACGATTTTTGTTACATTTTCAATATTGTACCACATAAAAGTATATGAAGTTTTTCATATAATTGAACCAAATTTTTTGTATAAATGTTTGGCTATGGTCAACAGACTATCCCCTGATTTTTGAAAAAAAAAAATCCACCTGAAGAGGACATGTCTGTGTCAGTTTCATTATTTTACTATCAAAAAGTACATGAAATTATGCATAAAATTGAACTAAATTTTTTGTGTATGATTATTTTTGGTCATGGAAGGCAGTCCCTGAATTTAAAAAAAAAATCTTCCGGAAGGAGGCTTTGTAAAATTTCCGTGCTATTTTCATTATTGTACTATCAAAAAGTGTATAAAGTTATGTACAGAATTGAATCAATTTTTAAAGTGTATGTTTTTGGTTATGGCCGACAGATTTTTCTTGAATTTGGAAAGATTCCGTTGGAAAAAAGCATTGTGATAGCGTAGCGCTTTTTGTATAATTTTCTCGATTCTCTGTCGTTCTATTGTACATCGGCTCATGTTCGCGTCCTGCTAAGACGGCTGTTTACAAAGAGCTGATGATATCAGAATAAGGGAAAACTATTGATTTTAATAATTATCATGATCCACATTAACTCGTTTTTACTCCGATTAATTGACTGAAGCAGAAATTTAAGATGAAAATCAAAGTTGGTACAGTATTGCATTAATAATATTAAAATATTAACATGTGTAACTACTTTTTGAAATATTAAATGTACGTATGAGATAGAAGAAAGTTTTGGAATTGGCAACTCCGACTAGTTCTTATTTAGTATGCTTACATTTTCTCTGATATCTCATTCCTATTGCATTGAGATTTAGGCGCGCGATTTGTTGATAATTAAACTGAAATTTCAACGTGATCAAATAAGTCACATATTATTTATATTACAAAAGCTGCTTTATCTTCCACAAAACTAAGTTGTTATGCATAACTGGGATACATTCGAAAGGCGTTTTCATTCCAGTTTGACGAATCTGTAGTGTAGACAATCTACCATTATAGTTTATACTATACTATTCGTTTGAACATGCTTATGCTCTTTATGGTAAAGCTGGTACAGATTTTTTCATGTTTGCATGTTCTTTTTAGTTTATAATAATAATAATAATAATAATAATAATAATAATAATAATAATAATAATTACAAAATATATAAAAATAAAAAATAAAAACATAATTGTAATTTAACAAATTACAACGACTATTTGGAAAATGATATTTTCAAAGATTAAAATTTTAAAGATTTATAAATAAATTCTATACTTAAATTAATTATAATAAGCATCATTTTTATGATGATCATAGCGAATCCTATATTACGTACGCCATGCATTAAACGTTAATATTCCTGGACCAATGATTAAAAAAACAAACAGTAGTTTATAGGTATACTACTTTAACTGTTTAAAATGTTAATTTTTATTTGATGAAGTTAATCAGACTGACTTCTGAACGGCTCACATTACGTACGATATGGACCCATCATGAAGAAATTTTGAATGAAATTTCAGTTTTACAATTTTCATAACGGCAAATTTTTAAACTTCTAAAAATCGCACATTTTAAATTTTTATATCTTTGAGTAGAAAAAAATGCACTTTTAAATGAAATTTGTTTGAAATCTTTATCACAATTTGTTTTCAAATTATTAATTTTTTTTTTTTTTTTTTTTTTTTTTGACAAGTATTCCGTTTTTGGACATTAAACATGAACCAATCAGAAAACGAATAAAATAAAATAAATTCCGGGTTTCAACCAATAAAAAGATTAAGATATACTTTAGATTTCCCAATTCTTTACGGAGGACAACAACTATTTACCAAATAGTTAAACAATCGAAAGTATGAAGTGCGAATTTTTTGCATGGATTTACTAATTTCTTGGAATTTCAAAAATAAATAATTAAATAACATTAATTTTTTTCTTTTGTACTTTATAAAAAGATTTATCTAACTTTAGAATAAGTGAATGAGTTTTCCATTAAAAATGACAATGAGTTAACATATAAATGCAGCATCTTATAAAATACCAGTCAAAAAAACTTAACGTTTCATTCGATTTAAATAATAACAATAATAAATAATAAATTGTAATTTAACAAATTACAATGACTATTACTATTTGGAAAATAATATTTTCAAAAACTATAATTTTAAAGACTTATAAATAAATTCTATATTAAAAATAATAATGATAATAATAACATTATTTTTATGATGATCAAAACGTAGCTAATGTAATAAACAGAGCCATATTAATATGCTGAGTCACGTTAATATTCCTGGACCAATCATAAGCAAATATTAACAATTTTCGGTACTGTAAATTTTAAAACTTCTAAACATAGCACATTTTCAATTTTTACATCGTTTTATAAAGAAAAAAAAATAACTTTTAAATGCAACTTGTTTAAAACCTGTATCTAAATTTATTTTTGATTATTGTTATTATTATTTTTTTTAAAGCTCTTAATACATTTTTGTCATCGTGGCAACAGAAGTATCCCATTTTTGGACATTAAATATAAACCAAAAAAAAAAAAAAAAACGAATAAAATAAAATAAATTGGGGAATTCAAACAATGAAAAGATTCAGATATACTTCAGATTTCCCAACTCTCTACCAAGGACAACAACTATTTTCCAAATAGTTAATAATAATAATGTTTATTTATATTTTAAAATATCGTGCAATAGCAAAGGAATTAAACAAATAATAGAAAAAAGTGTAATAAAAAAACTCATTTTATTTAAATTTTGAAGTAAAAACTAAATTATCTAAAATATAGTAGAATATTTTTTATATTTTAAAGTTAAATTATAAAATAATTTTCATGATTTATAATTATTCATATATTAAAGTACTCGTAAATTATTATTTATTCTTTATCTTAATGTTTCGACAGACCTAAGTACCTAATAAAATCTAAAATTATAATGTCAACAGAATTTCATTTTAATTGTTTTGCGTACTACGATTCGAAGTAGAGGTCTGCACGGGTCGAAATTTCCAGACCCGAACCCGGCCCCAAAGTTAAAATATTGGTACGGCCCGGCCCGGCTCGGCCCGTAAGTTAAAATTTCGGCCCGAGCTCGGCTCGGCCCAGAAAAAAGTTAAAAATTTGACCCGAACCCGGCCCGGCTCGAGTGAATTTCTACAAAACATTGATCTTTACTCCTACGAAAGAGTTCAGATTAAAAAAGTTACCTTAGTCTTTTTTTTTTTTTTTCATGTTTGTAATCTCTATTTATGCAGAAGTGCCGTAGGGTGCGATATTTACGCTTTTAAGGACCTTAATTTGTTGTATGTAAATATTTCAGTTATCATTAGTATTATTACTCTATATTACATGTAATGGAAACAAAAAATCTAAAAAATGGTATATGGTAAAAATAAAATCTAACACGGAATCGCATTGGAAAGAAAAAAAAATGTTCTTTTTTATCGCGTAATATTGTATTCATTTTGCATGGAGGAACAGTTTAAAAGAAATTTGCAGTTTTCAGTTTAAAAGAAAATTCCGCCATAATCATGTTATTTTTTTTTTTTTTTTTTTTTTTTTTTGTGTGTGTGTGTGTGTGTGTGTGTGTGTTTAATTCTATTTTAAAACGCCTAGTAATCTACGATTCTTTAAAAAGAATAAATTCTATTGTTTAATTGTAGAATAATGACGACTTAAAAGTATATGCCTTTTTTGCAAAAATTTTTGGACCAAGACTAATTTTATTGACTTATGAACAGACTTGACCACATCGAGAAAAGGATTTTCATACGGGATGATTCAACAGGAACTGATTATTTTGGTCCCATGAAGACTAGGAAGAATGAAATCAGTCTCGAAGTTTTTCTCTCTTATTAACCGCTTCCCTGTTTTACTCACCCATCATGCGTAGTATAGGGTAAATCTTGCAATCGTTTTGAAAATCGAAAAATTTTTTTTGACGGATTTACACGTTTTAGATAGTAGAGATTCCGAAAAACATATTTTTAGAAAAAAAAATTTGCCGTCCCTCTCTGTCTGTCTGTCAGTCTGTCTGTCTGTCTGTAAACGCTCTATCTCCCGAACAAATTGAGATAGAGACTTGAAAGTTCGTATGTAGTTAGTATGTAAGAATGGGGCGAAGCCTATTTAATATCAGCAACCTCGATTATCCGGAACTATTTTTTTCAGACTCTCGAAAAATTCGTTCTGATGAAAAGTATATAAAAATTTTCGAATTTTTTTGTTCTAAGAAATGGACGTAAAAGGCAATAAAATAGCACACATTTTGCATATAGAACGAAGTCAATCGGATTATTAGTTGCCGAGATATTTGTAATCCTGTTTTCCACATTCTTCGATTTTTCATGACCCTGTATTTCATTCAAATTTTAATTCAGAGGTATATTTTAATTGGAAATGAGACGCTTAATCCGACGCAGTTAATTGTTAGTTAATAGAATTATTATTTTTGGAGTTATAAGGATGTTTCTTTTAAGCAGTTCGGTACTACTTGAGTAGTTTGGTGTTTTATATAATTTGTCGAAATTGGTACGTCAGCAGTTCTTTAATATAACATTACTATGTATATTAATAATATTTAAATTTTGTTTATGAATTGCAGTGCATTGTATAAATAGTTTTCATATGTTTTATTTTCATATACATATCCATGATGGGTAAGTATTACGGTGGCCCCCAACGACTAGTTTCTATTTAAGACCATACAGGCAAAGTGTTTTTACCAATCATGATTTGTCCGTACATCCATACTCCAATCATAATTTATCATTCTCACCAGGTAAATTTTGTATCTTTTAATCCGAGCATTTTCCTGATTCAATTGACCAAAAATTACTGTTTTAAAACAAGTTGGAAATTGCACGTGAAGCGTAGCAAATAAGGTGCGTTCAACGAAGTTTTAAAAATATTCAGATCTTGCTATTATAGTAGAGAGTACTTCGGATACAGTATAGTGGTCGAACTCTTTTTTGTGTTCCTGTTAATATACAGGAAGTAACTTTAATTACACCTCAGCAATGTACATCTTATTCATAAAATGTGAAATAATTGAATATAATTAAAACACGCTCCAAACAATGTTTCCCCGTATAGCATTATGTAGTGGAATACTTTTGTGTGGCCCTGTAATTTAATAATAAAAATTCTTTGCATCACAGATTGTACAGAATGCATATTTTAGTATATATATACTTCATAGGTTCATGTCAATTCTATTATATTCGAAAGAGTTTAACATCATTAAAATATACTTGAAACTATTTTTTCATATTGATCTTAATGGAATGGAATACTTTTGGTTTTCCCTCTAATTAAACTATACACACGATTCTTTCAAGAAAGTAACTTTTATTTTAAATTTAATGAGTGAAATATATGTTTAAAATAAAAGAATTGCAAACGGCGCATAGAGAATTCGAAAAAAAAAAAAAAATTATTATTATTACTAAATGCCAAAACATAAATGAAGTCATTTAGTAAATGAATAGACATATACTAACACTACTACATGTAATTTCATAGAAAAGTTCCTTATAATAATAACAAAGAATCTTATTCAGCTCAATAAATATATTTAAATTTAAAAAAAAGTCCTAATAACAGCTTTCTATAACTTTTTATTTACAATGCTCGTTCAAAAAACGAACGTAATAGCTGAGCTAGGTACTTTGTCGCTAAATAGTTAAAATTCTCCATCAATAACAAACTGCGCATAACTATAAATCTACTACGCTTCAATGCTTGAAATATGTTTGCATTGAAAAGCAATTCTATTTAAACTTAATAACGAGAGATGGCAGCACGCTAGCAGAGCCTCATTTTGCGAGTTCCGGGAGACGCCGGAGCCATTTCCTGTATATTGGCTAGGCAAGCGCAATAGAAAAATGAGGGAGGGTCGTCACCGAACATTTGTGTGTGTCTCGTCGATCAGTTCATTACATAGCTATTCATCGTAACGAGACACGCTTCATCGCTGGTGTCAACTGTGATCTCGACGTAGCGTCCTACAACAGACATCATCTCTTACATTCTAATACATCGCGCGCTTCTTACTTCGATTGGAATTTATCAGTGTTTTTTCCCCTCTTGCGACCAATCGTCGAACATCATTCCCCCAAATAAGCCTAGTTACGAGCTTTCCATTTCCCCGAACAATCGAATTTGAGATGTTTTAACGTTAGTTACAATCGTTTTAATTTGTGGATTGTTATTGCAGTGTGCCATCCAATAGAAGTGGATTTTGGATTGCCTCTTTTTAAGGTAAGAATTCTTTATATCGCTGCTCAGTAATAAGTTGTTGACACTGTCGTCGAAACTAACTTCTATGCGTGAGGTTGGTTGAAAGAATGATGCCATTGACGCTGTAATATTTATCTTCGTAAAGCCAGTTGTAGTGATCAGTAATGTTTGTGTTCATCACGCACAACCAACCGATCGTTTGTAACACACATGTACATAACAATAACACTAAAACCGGTGTATATTAGTTTGATGGTCAAATGTTCATAATCGGAACCTTAATTGATTTTATTTTCAACATTATTATTTAATTTATGTCTATTGATATAGAAAACTTTATTACACACTGCTTTTTTGCCATATTTTCCGATATATTTTTTTTACTATTTCATGATATATTTAAGAAAAAGAGATTTTTTTAAAATTTATTTAATTCAAAATATTTATTAGCGATTAGTTATGTTTAAAAAGATGGAAATGAATTCAAATTATATTTTTTTAGCATTAAGATTTGTTTCGTAAGCGCAAAATTTTCAAAACTCTTTTCGACATATTTATTCTTATTTAAAGCTTTATTTATTCTTTTCATTATACTTATTTTGATCGATAAAGTAGCCCAAATTTATTTCTTCCAATATTTCCAGAAACATGCCTCTAAATATAATATTTGAATTCAATTACCTGAATTACAGATTTTAATTTTCTGCGTGTTATTGAAAACAAGGGTCAGTTTTGACTCATCTATAAAGTTTGTTGATGTAGCTATATAAAAGTTAAGTGACAAATTTATTGTGTAATTTGCTCAATCTAAATTAGACTATTTTTATTTTAAAGTAGAAGCAAAATGAAATAATACTTTACTTATTGAATACAGATATGGGATGCTTACAAAAAGACTGTCATAAATATGGCAGATTTCGAGCAGCGTAAATTTGCATGTCCTGATGATTTTTTAAAAATATAAATGTACAAATAGTTACATTGTCAAGCTCAATTAAACCAATAAAAACCTTAAGAGCGTTTCATGACAGTTTCAGGGGGATGCTCTACTGTGTCCCCCCTTTTTTTAGTTAAGAAAAAAATATTCTTCAATGCTTCTATCCCCCCCCCCTCCAGTCTTTTTGCCTTTTGTATTAAAAAACTGCTTTCACAGTATTAAAAAAGAAAAGAAAAAAAAACCCTCACCCATTGTTTTGTTTTAAAAAAGTGTAATGATTTTTAAATATCATAAGTGTTTGAAATTAAAAAAGAATGCCTTTAAGAATTTTAAAAAAATGACATTAAAAGTATGAAAAGTACTCATTAAAATTCTAACACACATCCTTTTCAAAGGCCAATCAAGTAAATGTGAATCAAAATTTAGGATCTCTTGACAAAATTCTTTTAAATAAAAGAGGTCCTTTCACAAAATTTCATTCCATAACAGCAATTTTTTCAATTATTTTTTTAGAGGATTTATAAATGAATACTTTGCAAACAAAACAAATTTCCCATAAATAAAAACTTTAATAAAAGGAATTAAACTCATTAAAAATATTTTGTTTGAATTTTAGTAACTGGATTGTTTGATCTTTCCTTAAAAATTTATTTTGCACAAAAGTCCAATTTTTATTTTATCACAAAATGAGGACTCAAGAATAAAACAAACATGTATTGATTCAGTATGTTTCCTTACATTTTAAAACAGAAAAAAACTGCCATTATATAATGCATTATTAAAGCATATTCTTTATCTAGCTATATACCCATATTTCTGTTAGGTAGATTTCGTATGAAATACTACCTATTGCATTGTCTCCCATGTTGGAATTTCTGAAAAATTTTTGCGGATCTACACGAATCATGACTCCTAGACCCCAAAACTACCATCAGTAAAAAAGTTTATATATCTATCTATCTATCTATCTATCTATCTATCTATCTATCTATCTATCGGTGTATATCACTTTCTTCTAGACACGATAACTTCCATAATTATGCTCAGATCTTCATCAAACTTTTACATAAAATCAAAGGGCATAAAATCTCGGTTAAGTTCGTTAATGGGCAAAATCGGACCAAGGAGGTGAAAGTTAGGAGGGTTTTTGTGAAAACAGAAAAAACACGATAACTTTTTAATTAAAATAGATATCGAATCAGTTTAAAGTTTATATTACTTCTAAAAAATGAGGAAAAAGTTTATGCGTGACAGATTTTTGATAAAGTTAAAAGTGGGCTCAAGGGGCGAAAAAAACATGGTTTTTGGGAGAAAAAAAATCATAACTTCGTCAATTCTCAAGATATCAAATCCAACTAAATTTTATATAAATGTACTCAATATTATCTAAAACTTTTGTATTTACAAGTTTTTGATAGGACCAATTTTTACCGATGAAAAAAATTAAAAACGAAAAGAAAAAGGGGGGAGGAAAAAGAAAAAAAAACATAACTTACTCAATTCTTAAGCAATTAAATCTAATTAAATTTATTTTACATCTTCACAATAATATCTACAATTTTTATATTGACAAGTTTTTCATAGAACCAATTCTTATAGCAAAAATAAATTAAACAAAAATAGGAGTTGGAGAAAAAACCTCAAATCCAAACTGCTTATATTCTGACTCATTTTAAAATTCATTTTTGATTTTAAACGCATCCAAATGACAGATCCTATTATTTAGCAACTATATAATGCGACGTATTGGCCAATTTTTTGATAAAGGCAGAATATATTTTTAAAAAGGCTGCCAAAAAAGGT
Source organism: Maratus speculifer (assembly GCA_964019185.1). Classification (NCBI taxonomy): domain Eukaryota; kingdom Metazoa; phylum Arthropoda; class Arachnida; order Araneae; family Salticidae; genus Maratus; species Maratus speculifer. The sequence goes on along the minus strand of OZ025289.1, from coordinate 268,332,716 downwards.
ATTTTGAACAGATTTCCCGAAGTTTTCATCATTAAAAAATTCATTAAGTATAACAAATTGCGTTTTTTATGCGTCATTTTTAAATTCATTTTTGTTCTCAAACCCATCCAATTTACAGGTCCTATTATTTAGGAACTATATAACTTGACGTATTGGGCGGTTTTTTGATAAAGGCAGAATATATATTTTAAAAGGCTGCCAAAAAGGGTATTTTGAACAGAATTTCACGAAGTTATCGTGATTAAAATTTGCGGAAATTTAAGAAATTGCGTTTTTACCGAGTCATTTTTAAATCTTTTTTTGTTCTCAAACGCATCCAATTTACAGGTTCTCTTATTTAGGAACTATATAATGTGACGGAGTGGCCAGTTTTTTGATAAAGGCAGAATATATTTAAAAAAAGGCTGCCAAAATGGGCACTTCGCACAAAATTTCCCAAAGCGACATGATTAATGAACTGTGGGTATTCAAATAACAAATTGGTTATTTTATGACTCATTTTTAAATCCAATTTTGCTCTGACACACATTCAATTGACAGTTTTTTGTTACTTAGGAACTATATAATGTGCGTATTCGTCGATTTTTTGATAAAGGGTGAATATATATATTTTAAAAGCTGTCAAAGTAAGCACTTCGCAAAAAAATTTCCCAAAGCGATCATGATAAAAGAATTGAGGTTGTATTCAAATAACAAATTGTTTATTTTATGACTCATTTTTAAATTCAATTTTGCTCTCAAACGCATTCAATTGACAGTTATTTGTTATTTAGGAACTGTGTAATGTGCCGTATTGGTCAGAGTTTTGATAAAGGCTAAATATATATTTAAAAAAAATCTGTCAAAGTAGGCACTTCGCACAAAATTTCTCAAAGCGATCTTGATTAAAGAATTGTGGATGTATTAAAATAATAAATTGGTTATTTTATGACTCATTTTTAAATTCAATTTTGCTGTCAAACGAATTTAATTAACAGTTTTTTGTTATTTAGGAACTATATAATGAGCATATTGTTCAATTTTTTAAATAAAGTAAGAATATAATTCAAAATATATTGCCAAAATGGGCATTTGAGTAAAAATAGGCTTTTTTTTTTTTTTTTTTTTTTTTTTTTTTTTTTTTTTTGAGATGAAAACTTTTCGAAATCTACCTCCGCCTATAGGCCATGCCAAAAGGGATTTTATGACTCGTTTTAAAATCCATTTTCGCTCTCAAACGCATCCAATTTACAGATCCTCTTATTTAGGAACTATATACTGTGACGCATTGGCCAGTTTTTTGATAAAGATAGAATATATTTTTTTAAATGCTGTCAAAATGTGTATTTCGCACAAAATTTTCCGAAGCAATCATGATTAAAGATTTAAGAATGTATTCAAACAACAAATCGGTTATTTTGTGACTCATTTTTACATTCAAATTTTTTCTCAAATGCATTCAACTGACAGTTTTTTGTTATTTAGGAGCTGTATAATGCACTGTTTTGGTCGATATTTTAATAAATTCAGAATCTACTTCAAAATATGTTGTCAAAACGGGCATTTGAGCTGAATTTTTCTTAAGATGATTCTGATAAAACCAGTTTTTGCAGAAAAATGGAATTAAAAATTTTTCATAAACGGCCAAATGAAGTTATTAAACTGGGTTTATCTCTAATTATATTTTTTTTTTGTTGTTGAAATGAGCACTTTTCGAAATCTACCTCCGCCTATAGGCCCAGCCGACAGGGATTTTTTTTTTCCCAGATTTAAAACACAATTTTAATTGCTGAAAATTTTCTTTTATACTTTTTTAATCTAGAAAAAATAAATTTAAAGTATTATTTTCTCTTTAAATATATATATATGTATATATTTCAGGGGAGGGGGGGGGGGGGTATTTATGGTTGATTTACTTGTATTTTTATGTGTTTTGCTTTTTAAATACTACAATTTTTATCGCATTACATACATCATCATTCAATAAATTAATAAAAATACACTAGCACAAACACATATAAAACATTCATTGCAGAAACTTGCAATTATTATTATTTCTTAAAGAAAAAAAAAAAAAAAAAAATAATAATAATAATACATTTTTGGAATAAACTACACACATTTAGAAATGTTTTAATTCCTTTATTTAAAATTTCAATAATGTCAGTCCTAGTAAAAATAGTTTATAATATGATCATTTTAGGCATATTTAATTATAAAGTTATTAATTTACACAAGACAAATAATTATGCAGAAATAAACAACATAGCTTGAATTATATAATAAACTTAATTTAATCAATTGGTATTATTTTTAGATTGCAAATATAAAATTTCAATATTATAAATGCGAAGTATTTCATAGTATATTAAAATAAGAAGCATTCTTTAAATTTTTAAAAAAGTAAATAAAACAAAAAATTCAATTAGAAGAATAATCTTCATTAAATCGTAAACATAAAACTTCAATGTTGTTACTTAAAAGTATTTTACTATATGATTAAATAAATCGATTATCTTTATTTTTAATAAAATAAATGAAATAAAACATTCCAAATAGAAGGATAGTTTATATTAAATTGTAAACATAAAATTTCAATATTGTAAATTAAAAGTATTTTACAACATATTTAAACAAATAGCTTATTTGCATTTTTAATACATAAATAAAACAAAATTCAATTTAACTAGAATGATAATCTTTATTAAATTGTTAACAAAATTTTACTAATACAAAATAAAAGGCCGTTAAAGCATATTTAAATAAATATAAGGTAGATGTGTCAATAATGAACACCCTTAAGGAAGTTCTTTTATTTATTTATTTTTTAAAAATAATTTTAATCATCATATTCTATTTTTTTTTCAATATTATATCAATCTATCAACAATATTTAACCATTCTTATAGTTTCACTTCCATATATTAATCAAAATTTATTATTTAAAAGCCCAGTAATGGACACCCCATAAAAAGTAATAAATATAATTTTTTTATGACTATATTGTATTTAGAACCAGAGTTTAATGAAAACCTGTTAATAAAACAAAATATTTATTTTCAAATAAGTTTAATAATTAGGATACCAGTAATTGATAAAATATTTGCAATAATCGTTTACTGTTTTCATCAATTATAATTACCAGAAGATCGATATTTTAATTATTTTAGATGGATAGTTTAAAATACTAAATATTAGCTGTCAAATTTTTGAGACAGTAAAATATTTAAAAGATAATTTTTTTTTTTTTTTTTTTTTGTCAGAGATGAATAAGAAAACATTTAAGACAGAAACTGATAGCTTAATTGTTTTTATTTAAATGGGAAGGGATTAAGTGCTATCCATCTTTGATTGCACACTTAAACAATATTTCTGACTTATTTGACTGCCAGGTTAAAAAATCTACAACACAGAGTTATATTCATTTTAAAAAGGTGAAAAAAAAAAAAAAAAAAAAAAGAATAAAATGTTGAAATTTTATTAACCACATTAAAATAACTTAAAAGCAGTTGTTTATAAAATTTTTGGTATTATTACATTTTGATAAGTGTAATTTAAAAATTAAATTTGATTATTTAGGTTTTCAACTAAGTCAAAATCAGGGTTGGGTTTTTGACATCAAAAAAGGGTTTTTGACATGACAAAGGTTTAAACCGGATTAAACCGTCAAAAACCTGTAAAAAAACCCATAGAGTCACAATCTGCGGCGGTGCACTAGAGTTTGTTGTTAAATTTTAAAACTAAGAACAGTTGTCATGCATTATGCTGAAATTTAATTATATTATGGGTAATTAGCAGGTCTTTAAATATTTTTAATTGATAAAAATTACGGTAAAAATGACAGATTTCATATCTCAGAAATTTATCTCAAAATGGACATGCAGAAATATTTATGTTTAAATATCTTGTTTATTTACTATTATTATTATTTTAATATTTAAAAAAAATCTAAAGTTATTTAGAATGCATTTTGACATAACTAATATTTATAAGTATTAACAAATTAGGTGTTGTAAATGCAGGATTTTCAAAAGTGTGAAACTTGATATACGTGTTTAATAATTTTTTTATGGTATATACATAATATCCAGTAGGTTAATATGAATTTAAATATAAAGCATATTTTTTTTATTATATGTATGATTATTACACATCATTTTAATCTCCATTTTTATCTCCCTCCACCCAACCCCACAGCACACACACCAATAGTATTAAAAATACAAATAATGTTTACTTTGATAGCAAGATAAGACAATAAGTAATTATTCAACAACTGAATACTTAAGATATTTAACAAAATTTTATAGTATTCAGTGAGAAAGAAATTCATAAGTATTTGTATAAGCTAATTTTTCAGCATAGTAAATAAATAGACTGAATGTTGTAAATAGGTACTTAGATATTTATAGAAAGGAACTAATTTTTATTATATTTACATTAGTTATAAATTAAAAAAATGACTGACAATTTAAAATTCAGAATTACTGATTTTTCTGAAAAACCAAATAGCAATTGTAAAAGTCAAAACAGAAAAAATGTTACACTGATCCATGAAGTACTTCTATAACACAAAATATTATGTAGTTTTTTTAATTATTATCTAATTAAATACATAATTAAAAAAAATAAAACATACATTAAATACTTGCAATTAATTTGATTACATAATCAAAATCAATCCAAAAGAAAACTATCAAAGTAGAAATTTAGTTCAATAATCCAATTCATTTGCCCATTGTAGCACACAGTAGCACATAACCCGTTTTGAAGATCTTTCTGTTCCTAATCAATTACAGAATATGTATAATCTTTAATATTATTTTAAACTATACACTAAATTTGGTTATAAATAAATTTCTTCATAATATATATCCCTGCATGTTTTGAATAACACATTAAAATTTAATAAATAATATTACAAAAAATAAGTTTTCCAAAATCTAATGTTTTGTTTAATATTCAAAATATGTTACTTCAGAAATTTAAATTTTTTTTCTCAACATATTTAAAAGCATTTTCTTTATCAAAAGCAAATAAATTTTACTTATTAAATATAAATATAGGTAGATATATATATATATATATATGTAAATAAATATTTTTATTTACATTTAAATATAGGTTTTTGACATTTTTGACAAGGAGGTTTTTGACATGACGGTTTAAACCATGGTTAAAACCGTCAAAAACTGTCGCGTGCCAAAAACTTGCCAACCCTGGTCAAAATATGTTATGCACTATAAATATTGTTGAAATAGCATTTTTAGCAATGTTTACATGGGGTGCCCATTGCTGGAAAATGTCTATTTAAGCATCCCAGTAAAGGACACCCCTCTTAAAATCTTAAAGATAAATGAAATTTTATAAATGGCTATTAGCATGTAAAATTCAAAGTTTTACTCTAATGCATAACAAAAAGTTGCAAACTTTGCAAGAAAATAAAGAATATATAAATTTATTAAATGAAGTTTTCTCAGCATGTTCCTTAAGGGTGTTCTTAAATCAAAAAGGGTAACTTTGTGACATGCTCTAATTTATTTTTGTTCAGAAATGCATGAAAATAGCAGGTGTTATTATTCAGAAACTGTCTAATTGCACTCAATTTTTTGCTTTTTAAAAAACATAATAGATTTTTCATAACAAGTTGTCAGACACTTTTGAGCACATTTTCCGACAAAACAGAAAAACCAGTCCAAAAGCAGGAGAAAACGGGTGATTACGTCATCGAAATAGCTTATAACTGGATAGATAATTTAGCTATCGTAAACTGGAAAAAAAGTTCGATTCATAATCTCTTCCATAGTCAGGCATTCCAATTTTATATCTTTCTGTTAAAAAATGAATTTGTAAATGTGTCAAAACGTTTTGTGCTTGTTGAGCGGAGCAGTTAAGAACACCCTTAATTAGTTTTAATCTAATACCTATTTATGTTATTCTATTTTATTATTTTTATAACAAAATTAATATGCAAAGTTTCTTTTCTTTTCTTTCTTTTTCTTTTCTTTTTTTTTTTTTTTTTTTTTTTTTTTGTAAATTAATAAGAAATTGACTTGCACAAAACTTAACAATTAAAAGATTTTTAATAATTTAGTATAAAAACCATTATTAAAGAATTTTTTGCATATGGTTCTAAATTGTTAAAACATTTAAAATACATTCAATTATGATGTGTTAAGCATATTTCTATCTATGTATTTTGCAGTTGCTTTAAAATTGTTAATGTTATTTAGAAGAATTATTTTTTATAAGAAATTCAAATTGCTTTCAGTAATTTTTTTAATTTTAAAGATACTGGAAATGTTTATTATTCTAAATTATTGGAATTAAAAAAAAAAGGAAAATGTATGGGGAATTAACAGGGTTGGCATGATTTAAATCAAGATTTAAATCGCATGATTTATATCAACTGATTTAAATCAAGATTTAAATCAACTGATTTTTTTAAAAAAATCATTTGATTTAAATCAATTTTTTGCAATTTCACATGAATGCACATATCAAAGGAAAATTTTGGGTAAAAAGGTTAGAAAATGTATTGGATAACGTTAGAATTACAAAATTTAAAGCAAGATATGAACAAACTATTAATGGCTGTTATTTTGCTGGAGTTTTATTAAGGTTCTTTCTTTTAAATCAAAATGAAATGAAACTTAATGTAAGGAAAAATAATGAAGATTTGGCATTCATTAAAGAAGATAGTCTAAATCTTCTCATCACTGTAGCACATTTTCAAGCAAAAAACGACCCATTTCAAAAATTACCATTGCTTGAGAAAAAAGTTTCTGATATTATGACAGATTATGATTGGCGGAAATCCTTTTATGTAATGGGAGGTAAAGAGAGAGTCAACGAAATTGAAATTGAATTTATTTACCAAATAACAACAACCGTGGCTTCATCTACTGGAGTAAAAAGACAATTTTCTTCTTTTGGAGTAGTTCGTTCAAGCCTTCATAATAAATTAGGAGTAGACAAAGCTTCTAAATTAGTGTTTTTGTTCAAACAATTAAATCCCTGATTTTTTCCTATTTGCTTTAGAAATATAGAATTAATTGTGATTTTTATCCCTTAATAAATAGCTTGCATTAAATGAATACAGTAGACTTCCTCAAATCCGTACAGCTTGGGACCAGAGGTTGTGTGGATTTTAGAATTTTGTGAATTTCTGGTCATGGGTTTGTTTACATTTTTAAACAGTAATTTGATTGTAATTAATAATGCAACTGAAGTTAATGAATGCTTATAATATAGTAAAACATTAAAACAATTATGTAAGTTAATAAACTATAATAATAAAAATTTAGATAATTAAAAATGATTAAAATATTGAAAGCAACAAAGATTAAGTAAATAATCAATAATGTATAACTAAATATTTATTATAAAGATGAGATGCATTTTTTCCTAAATTATTCAATGGAACTTGCCCCATAAAGGTGCACTACTAATTCACATCAATATCATAAAATATAGACGTTTTATTTCAGGTTTAACCAAACTCAACAATAAAAAAAAAGCTTGATGAATGTATAGATGCATTTTGCAAAAAGATTGTGATCACCACTGATATTAGCAATACCTTGAATTTTTTTCAGAAATAAATTTATTCTTCCTTCATGAAAAAGCATAAATTTAGCAATATTAATGAAAGTTACAGATTAAAATATAAATAGAATTGATATAAAAATAAAAAATCCCTGTCGGCTGGGCCTATAGGCGGAGGTAGATTTCGAAGAGTGCTCATTTCAACAAAAAAATATATATGATTAGAGATAAACCCAGTTTAATAACTTCATTTGGCCGTTTATGAAAAGTTTTTAATTTTATTTTCCTGCAAAAACTGGTTTTATCAGAATCATCTTAAGAAAAATTCAGCTCAAATGCCCATTATGACAACATATTTTGAAATAGATTCTAAATTTATTAAAAAATCGACCAAAACAGTACATTATACAGTTCCTAAATAACAAAAAACTGTTAGTTGAAAACATTTGAGAAAAAAATTGAATTTAAAAATGAGTCATAAAATAACCGATTTGTTGTTTGAATACATCCTTAATTCTTTAATCATGATTGTTTCGGAAAATTTTGTGCGAAATACTCACTTTGACAGCATTTTTAAAAATATATTCTATCTTTATCAAAAAACTGGCCAATGCGTCACAGTATATAGTTTCTAAATAAGAGGATCTGTAAATTGGATGCATTTGAGAGCGAAAATGGATTTTAAAACGAGTCATAAAAAACGCAATTTGCTATGTGAAAACTTCCTTAAATTTTCAAATCTCGAAGACTTCGGGAAATTCTGTTCAAAATACCCTTTTTGGTAGCCTTTTTCAAAATATATTCTGTCTTTATCAAAAAACCGATCAATGCATCACATTATATAGTTCCTAAATAAAAGGATCTGTAAATTGGATGCATTTGAGAGCAAAAATGGATTTAAAAACGAGTCAGAAAAAAACGCAATTTCTTATTTGAACACTTCCCTAAATTTTCAGTCCCGATGATTTCTGAAAATTCTGTTCAAAATACCCTTTTTGGTAGCCTTTTTTGAAATATATTCCGTCTTTATCAAAAAACTGACCAATGCATCACATTATATAGTTCCTAAATAAGAAGATCTGTAAATTGGATGCGTTTGAGAACAAAAATGGATTTAAAAACGAGTCAGAAAAAAACGCGATTTCTTATTTGAATACTTCCTTCAATTTTCAGTCCCGATGACTTTCGGAAATTCTGTTCAAAATACCCTTTTTGATAGCCTTTTTTGGAAATTTATTCTGCCTTTATCAGAAAATTGACCAATGCGTCACTTTATACAGTTTCTAAATAAGAGGATCTACCATTTGGAAGCGTTTAAAATCAAAAATTAATTTAAAAATGAGTCAGAATATAAGCCGTTTGGATTTGAGGTTTTTTTTCTCCAACTCCTATTTTTGTTTAATTTATTTTTGCTATACGAATTGGTCCTATGAAAAACTTGTCAATATAAAAGTTGTAGATATTTTTGAGAAGATGTAAAATAAATTTAATCAGATTTGATATCTTAAAAATTGACGGAGTTATGGATTTTTGTCTTTTTTCAGCGCCCTTTTTCTTTTGGTTTTTAATTTTTTTCAGCGGTAAAAGTTGGTCCTATCAAAAACTTGTAAATACAAAAGTTTTAGATAATTTTAAGAACATTTATAAAATATTTAGTTGGACTTGATATCTTGAAAATTGACGAAGTTATGAATTTTTTTCTCTCAAAATCCCTGTTTTTTTTGCCCCTTGAGCCCACTTCGAAATTTATCAAAAATCTGTCATATATATACTTTTGGCCCATTTTTAAGAAGTAATATAAACTTTAAACCGATTCGATATCTACTTTAATTAAGAAGTTATGGCGTTTTTTCGGTTTTCACAAAAACGCCCCCTATTCCGACCCCCTTGGTCCGATTTTGCCCATTAACGAACTCATCCAAGATTTTATCCCCATTGATTTTATGTCCAAGTTTGGTGGAGATTGGTGAAGAATTATAGAAGTTATCGTGTCCATAAAAAAGTGAGATATATAGATAGATAGATAGATAGATATATATATAAACTGGTGCGATTGCAATAGGTAGTATTTCTTACGAAATCTACCTAAAAGTCAAATTTTGTCCCTATACCTGACCTGAGAGCTTCATTGTTTACATCTGTAAATTATGCGCGGATTTTAGAGAGTTGTGGATATTAGGGCAGCGGATTTGAGGGAGTCTACTGTATTTAATTTGTTTTTTAAATTTTGTCAGTTTCTATTCATTTACAACATATTTAAATTTATTTCTTATTTGTTATTTAGTATGCACAATTCAATTACAAAATAATAGAATGTCTTTAGATTAAAGCCTAGATGTTTAATTTTTAGTACCAAGTACCAATCAGTAATTAGAATATAATATTTTCTTAACTATATAATTATTTCTTATGTTATTTTTATAAATTATAAATATTATTTATTCTTTTTTAGTTATTTATTATAAAAAATTGCTTCATGTATTGTAAAAACATAAAAACACAGTAATTAAATATAGGATTCTAAAAAAATCAAATAAATCCGATTTAAATAAAAAAAATCTGATTTAAATCAAATAAATCCAATTTTTTTGATTTTTAAAAAAAAATCATGATTTTTTTCCAACCCTGGGAATTAATATGTAATATATATATATAAGACCATTAATAGTAAACAATACTAACCATTTAAATTTAATAATTAAATAAAACATATTGAACATGAGGAAAAATTTAAATATATATATATATATGTGTGTAAAACCATCAATCTTATTACAACATATGAACCATTGAATTTAATAACCTATAGCACATTGAACATGAAAGGAAAAATAAATATTTAAAATGAATACAAATGGAATTTGTAGAACCAAAGCAGAATCTTCAGGTCCCAAACACCTTAGAAATATAAATGGAGTGTGTGGTTTCATCTTCGTATTTGCCATGAAAAAGCAAAACAATACGAATTTGGGACTACCAACACATAAAATCAAAATTCATTAAAGAAATACCAAGTAATCCACAGTGGATATGGAGAAAATAACAAAGAGTTATATCCACGTGTAGACTGCAAAGTCGCAAAAACAAAGAAAATGTGACGAGAAATAACACCAATAACAAAAAACAAGAAATTGCTGGATTGGACATAAAATTGAAAAGGAGAAAAAATAAAATTAATAATCGTACACATCATAACATTAAATTAATAAATTAATTAAAAGTAGAATTATGTAATTACAGAAAAAATAAACGATACACCCTAGTTTACCCTATTATTATTTAAATCAATAACATTTATTTTGACTGTGTTGGGCTAAATTCAATATCTTGATATAGGATGATAAAAGATTAAAAAATAGCTTATTAATAAATGTACCCTATACATTGAGTAGTGATATAGTACTTTCATTTATTAAAAGTGAAGTGCAAATTAAAAATGTAAATTATTTAAATTATTATTATATTATATAACTAAACAATTATTCATACAATTAAACTCCATAGAAATTTTGTACCTTAAGTAACATATAAATTTCCCACTCTCATTTATTTTTTTTTTTTTTTTTAATAATTAAACTTTGTGTTTTATCCAGACAACACCGCCCTACGCTGTACTCTAACATCTACCCACCCAACCAACCTATTATATACACTATTTTATATATTTTTTACATTTTTAATTTATTATTATTATTTTTATGTTTTAATACTTTTTTTGTACTTTTTTTTATGCAAAGTGTTAATTAATATTTAGATCGTGTAATAACTAATTGTATATTAAAGAATATATAAATGTTTTAGGAAAACCATTATTTATAGCATCATAAAAAAGCTTTTTAATATTTGTATTAATTAAATTAGAAAAACATAAACATTTTATTCTATATAAATGATTAAGGATTAATTTACAATATACAGAATTATGAAGACAGGATTATATATATATATATTAATAATTAAGTCAATAAAACATATCAAATTATTTGATGCAGTACTATTGTTTGGAAATTAATAAACAATCTTCAATATTTCATAAATTCAGAAAAATAAAAGTAGTTCAATCAAGTTAGAGATATCCTTCATTTCAATTAATTATTTTAACAATTAATTTCATTATCTTTTCTCCTATTTTTTTTTTCCTTTTCACTCTCTTTGTCTCACTGTCCCTTTTTCTAGTTATGCAGTGGATATTCGGTATTCGGCTTGGCCAAATAATACAGTATTTGGCTGAATAGCTCAGCTGAATACTAAAACAAAATCATTTATATTTGTAATAAACAACATCAATTGGTATATTTTAAGTAACATTCCTATAGATTTTTATTTATGTGTTGCACATTAATGAAATTTAAATGTTTATTAAATTTATAATGCAGTTTTATTTGAAATATTAAATAGCAATTTTATTTTTTTTAATTTTCTGAACGTGCAATACATGAAAAATAATCTCAGTTAAAGATTTCAAGTAATTTTATTGAAGTTGTTATTTTCTTGTCAAGAAATTTGGAATAGTGTGAAAGATTATTAAATAAGAAATGGTTGGCAAGGGTAAAAAAAAAAAAAAAAAAAAAAGTAAAGAAATGGGGTGTTTTTATGGTAAAAATTTATTTTTGTTTAATAAAAGCTAAAACTTTGTGAAGGTTAAAAAAAAAGTAAGGGACTATTTTTCAGAAAATTTATTTGTTTGACACAAACAAAATTAGAAATAAAATGTTATCAAAGGGAATAAAAATTATAAAAGATAAAGCTAAATAGTTGAATAAGAAAGCATAACTTAATTGGTCAAATATAAAAATGTAACATAAATATGTAATGCTGTATTAATACTCTGATTTTATTGCTAGATCTAAAACTAGCCTTAAATCTAAATTATAGTCTTTAGTAAACCTTATGAACAAAATGTTTTAGTATAAAAATAAAATAATAAACTGTTCAAACTAATCATTAAAGCCTCTTAAAAATTATAATAATCATTCTAAACTTTATATATAAAATATTTTACTATTTAAAGACCAGATATTTTTGTTTAGTTTTAATAACATGTTTAAAACTAATTACTTTTTTAAATTTTCTTAAAATCTGAGTATGTTTAATAAGAATAGTATGAAGATAGTGATGTATAGTATTTTCTGTAATAATCAGAATTTATTAGTTATTATTTGACAAAAAGATAGGCCAAATATTCGGTTATTCAGCCAAACCACTATTCGTTGCATCACTATTTTTCCCCATCACACAAAACAAATTTAAACTTATGTATAAAGGTGTTGCATAGAATAGAATATCATTAGTACAACGAAAGTCAGTTCAATGAAATTTTCTGTTTAACAAATATAATTTACATTGTTAAAAAAAACTAGTTGGATGTGCCAATCCCAAAACTTTCTTCTATCTCATACATGCATTTTAATATTAAAAAAATAGTTACTCATTTTAATGCTTTAATAATTTTAATTCAATACCTTACCAACTTTGATTTTCATCTTAAATTTCTGCTTCAATCAATTAATCGGAGTAAAACGAATTTCCGTCTCTGCACGAGCCGATGGACAATAGAATGATAGCAAGATTTTTTTTTTCAAATTCAGGGAGGACCTATTTGCCTTACCGAAAAATAATCATATACAAAATGTTTAGTTCAGTTCTAGAACTAACTTCATACACTTTTATGTTGTGCAATATTGAAAATGGCATAAAATTCGGTATTGTAGCACCCCCTTCCGGCGGATTTTTTTCAGATTCAGGGTAATCCAACTAGCCATAGCCATACACTTACACAAAAAATTCGTTCAATTCGATGCATAACTTCATGTACTTTTGGTCGGTACAATATTGAAAATGGCACATAAATCGCGATTGCAGTGCCCCCTTCCGGCAGATTTTTTTCAAATTCAGGGAGAACTAACTAGCCATAGTCATACACATACACCAAAAATTTGGTTCAATTCGTTGCATAACTTCATATACTTTTGGCAGGGTTGGCAAGTTTCTTCCGCAGTGGAAAAAACCGCGGAAAAAACCATGGAAAAAACCGGCCGGAAGAAATAGGTTTCTTCCAAGTGGAAGAAATAGAAGAAACTGTTTTTCTTTAAGAATTTACCATATATTTTCAATTTTGTAAAATATAATAAATATCTTCTTCCTATAAACTAAGATGAATTAATTTCACTAGACCAAAACAAATTTAATTAAGTATATGTGTTAAATTAATAATTACATCAGTTTTTTAGCCAAGATCGCACACAACACTTATCTAGAGATCTTCAACCATTGACTAAATGAAAAGAAATTTTATCCAAAATATACAAAATCAGTTAAATGTTATCCATTTCAATTTAACCATATAATTGTATTATATTTTTTTTATTATTTAAATTTCTGAAACAAGTAGTAAATAGTAGTGATTCTTTACTAATGGTAGAATGAAACCCATTAAAATAAAAGCTTTATTAATGTAAATAATGTATAATAATTACTATATTAAATAGAGATCAATCAAAAATACTATTTCATTTTCGGCCAAAAATCCGAGTTTTGCCAAAAACGTGGGCGAAAATTCGGCCAGTTTGAAACACTTGATCAAAAATCTTGTTTCTTCCTTCGTAAATTTTCAATATTAGTTTTTGATTTGAACTGCATCGGCTCAAATGGATGTATTGCAATGAGCTTCACTGTTTATAATTATCAGTCATGATTTATCAATCATCTCATAGACAATTTTTACTTTAAACTGCATTAGATTTCAAATGTTCTTTGAAAAAATTCTAAGATAACAAATGATCATTTACAAAAATCATTATAGAAGAAAAATCAAGATGTATATATCTAAAACTAAAGTATTTTTTAATGAAATGAAATTCGTAGATTAGAAAATCTTTCTGTGTTATGGATGAATTAATTATTTATTATTCTACATAAAAATAAAGTTTTCGGATTATTAACAGTTTTACATAAATAATAAATACTATACATATAATTAATTTCAATTATGTATATTTATGTATGTATTAATTACTTTAAAACATGCAATTTAGTTACTTAGATTTTTTTTTTAATATTATCATTTTCGGCGAAAAAGTAGGAAGGTCACCTAAATTCGGTTTTGACCTTAAAAACCTATGTTGATCTATCAATCGATCGGTGTTAAAAAAAGTTATTAAAATCTTTATTTTTCTTAGTATAATGTATAATGCAACATAGTATAGCAAAAAAGTTTTTTAGCAATAGGATGCTGTGATTAATTTCTCAACTTAAATTGGATAAAAGCAAAAAATGAAGAATTTTTTTTCAAGTCCTACACTTCAGGATAGTTTTAAAGCATTTTGACATACTACCCATAGATGTTTTTAGAACACTAATATTTTAAAATCAGCATTGAAATATTCATGCTAGATGAAAAATAGAAAAAATTACAAATTTATTTATTTACTGTGTTGCACAGTTTAAAATAATACACATTTATATGAAAGTAATATATTTTTATATGAAAAATAAACAATTTGTAGGTAGTTTCTTTTTCTTTTCTTTTTTTTTTTTTTATAAATAAAACAATTAATAAAAAAACCCATTCCATGATATAAAATCCCAACCTTTACAATAGTAAAAATCCATCACCTGAAAATGTCTAGCTATAGTCATACATATACACAAAAAATTTGGTTCAATTCGATGCATAACTTCATATACTTTTGGTCGGTACAATATTGAAAATGGCACAAAAATGGCGATTGCAGCGCCCCCTTCCGGCGGATTTTTTTCAAATTCAGGGAGGACCAACGAGCCATAGTCGTACACATACACAAAAAATTTGGTTTAATTCGATGCATAACTTCATATACTTTTGGTCGTTGCAATATTGAAAATGACACAAAAATCGCGATTGCAGCGCCCCTTCCGGCGGATTTTTTTCAAATTCAGGGAGGACCAACGAGCCATAGTCGTACACATACACAAAAAATTTGGTTCAATTCGATGCATAACTTCATATACTTTTGGTCGGTACAATATTGAAAATGGCACAAAAATGGCGATTGCAGCGCCCCCTTCCGGCGGATTTTTTTCAAATTCAGGGAGGACCAACTAGCCATAGTCGTACACATACACAAAAATTTGGTACAATTCGATGCATAACTTCATATACTTTTGGTCGGTACAATATCGAAAATGGTACAAAAATCGCGATTGCAGCGCCCCCTTCCGGTGGAATGTTTCAAAACTGAAGGAGGAGCTGCTTGCCACAGCCAAAAACATTCACAAAAAATTTGGTTCAATTCTATGGATAACTTCATACACTTTTTGCTGGTAGAATGGCGACATACAGACACACACACAGACACACGGTCAGACAGACATTTTGTAAAAACATGTTTTTTGGAATCTCTGACCCCTAAAACGTGTAAATCCGTCGAAAACCGGTAGTCGAAAAAAATTTCGATTACAATACTTTCTTCTATTGAAGATAGAAGAAAGTAAAAAGAAAAGAAAAACTTATTTTATTATATAAATACTAGAAGATAGCCCGTCAAAATGACGTGTTTCTATTTTTGAAAGGATGATAAAACATTACAACAACTTTGGTCAATCATAGCCACTTTAGGCTTAAACAATTTGAAAAAATACAAAGATTGAACATGAGGAAAAAATCTAAAAAAAAAAAAAAAAAAAAAAAAAAAATCAATAGAGATCTGCATTTAAAACTATAACAAAACTATCTGGTGGATGGGGAGGGATTATAATGAACAAATAGTAAATGCATAAATTTTAAAAGAATAAAGTAAGGTAAAATATCAATTATAAAAGAATACATTGTGAAACTACAGCCAAAAATATTTTAAAATACTGAGAGAAAATAATAAAAATATCCAAAATGTGTAAAAAGTTTTCCCATTTTGGCCATTTCCAGACGAATATGAGAGAATAGCCAAATTAGTAATTGAATGGGTAAAATAATGGCATAGAATATGCCGCTAATGAATTTCACTCACAAAATTACAGTAAGTATTTCACAAAAACATGCAAATTAACATACATTAATAATGCAAAACATGTACTAATAATGCTATTTTAAAACATTTGTGAATTAACTATTTTATACCATTAGCTAATACTTAAAAGAAAATACTTTATAAGATCGAAAACAAATGTCAACAATAAAGAGTAAACAATCGTGATTCGTTATGTGACGATAAAGTCATTCACGGCTGTAAAAAAAAAAAATAAAATAAAATAAAAAAAATAAAAATAAATAAATAAATAAATAAAAAAATAAATAGATAAAGCAACACGAATAAAAAAATTCTAAAAATATTGTATTTAAAACACACCTCCGCTTTTCTTAAATAAAAAGTTTTGATTAAACACTGTTAAAAATTTGACTGTTTTGCTGCATCGTCATTACACAGCTTTTATAGAAAATGATTACTTTACCGTAATACACTGTTAAAATTTTGACCTATTTGTTGCAGCGTCACTCCATAGCTTTTATAGAATATCTCTTTTATGATCAATGAGAATGCTCCATATCACAGTAAAAGTAACCGCTTTGTATAAAAGCAGTGGAGTGATGCTGCAGCAAATGGGTCAAATTTTTAACAGTTGCTGCAGTATCACTCGAACGCTTTTATAGAAAACAGTTACTTTGTGTGTGTTACTAACTGTGTATTCTATAAAAGCTGAGGAGTGATGATGCAGCAAAAGGGTCAAATTTTTTAACAGTGTACTGCTAAAAATGTGACCCATTTACTGCAGCATCACTCCACAGCTTGTATAGAATGTCTCTTTTATGACCAATGAGAATGCTCCATAACACAGCAAAGTAACCGTTTTCTATAAAAGCGGTGGAGTGATGCTGCAGCAAATGAGTCAAATTTTTAACAGTGTGAATATTGTGTTTGAAATAGGGAATCGTTATACACGGAGGTATTTTATATATATAATTCATTTTAACGAACTTTTCTGCATTGCAGCTTTAATCAATGCTTTCTTGAGATTTGTTGTAATGGGATTTCACTGCATAACAGTTTAATAATAAATTAATTTTTATTAAGCTGCTATACAGTAAATCTCTTTACAACGAATTCCTAAAGAGCATTGATTAAAACAGCTATACAGAAAAGTTCGTTAAAATGAATATTTTTATGGAAATTAATCTTAAGAAAAATTCTTATGGAAATTATACTTAATTACAGTAATTTGATAATCAAATTAATGTGTTTTATCAGATTTAATCTTTGTAAGAAAATTGGTAAGTTATTACACCTTGACTGAGTTACGATTTACGATTTAAGTCCCAGTAAAAAAAAAAAAAAAAAAAAAAAAAAAAAATCCTGTACTACTATTTATCATTTTAAATCATCCCTTTTTAAATTATTCATGAATTTATAGTGACAATAATTTTAAAGTTCTTTGCTTGTAACATTTATATTTATATTTTATTCAATTAAGGGACTGTGCATATATATAACTTTATCAACTTTTTGGTAATTTTGAACTCCCTCTACCCTTACGATATCAAACAGATCGTATCTTCCTCGATCACCCCCCCCCCCCCCCGCTACATACACACACGCTTTAAATAATGATATCGTTATCATTGTCTAAAAATCAAATTCTCATTGTTGATTTTTTTTTTCTTAAGTTTCAAGTGATATACATATTGTGCATTTATTCTTCGCAAACTTTATTGATTCAAATAAGGGAAATCAATAAAATATTCCTTTCAGGGGTCTGTCCAGACTCGCAAGTTCCTCTGTTTTTTTAAATTGTGGAGTTTTCTTATATTTGTGAAAATTATAATCGTAACTTTGTAAATTTTAAATTATCGATATCTTTAGGCTCTATCCTTCTCCTTCATATATAAAAAGCTAAATACTAGGCTCTTTGGTGAGTTCAAGTGTTTATTTACAGGCCAGATTTTATTTTTATATGGCTAAATTTGTGAAAAGTTCAATTTGAAGGTGAAAAAATTCTGATAAAGTCATATTTAAGAAACAAATAATTTTGTGAGGGGTCCTGTTTTGGGATAAAATGTTTTGTGAAAGGTTCTGTTTGGGATTAAAAAAATTATGAAGGGTCTTGTTTTAAGATAAATTACTGTATGAAGGGTCCTTTAAAGGACTTAAAATTTTCCTAAACATATCTCTGACTTTGTATATGAGTTTATATCAAATAGACATAAAAGAAATCGCTACTGTTTGACATTTTTTGATGTAATTTTTAATTTTTTTTTACATAGTGTATTCAACAAGTAAATAAGATTTTTTGCGCTTGGCCCCTCGCTGGTGAGGACAAAGTTTCTTATCAACAAAATAGCTGGATAACTTTCTTTCTCATTTATTTATTAGTCAACACAAGAAGTATAATTTTAAACATACTTCTCAGTTGGTTTCTAGAACAGCAGATTATATATTATATGCATACAATATATGGCATAAGAATAGCAACACTAAACATTGGAAAATTGCATACTTTTGAATTAAAGAATTTTGTAATCATTTAATGATTTTAACAGCAACTTTGTATTTATACAAATAAATAAATAAAAATGACAAACGATTTTGATGTAAAGAACAAGTTACAGATAAAAAGTGAAAATTTTGATTGGATTAAAAATGATAACGATATAAAAAAAAACCTCATTCTAGAGATCAGTGTTGATTTCAGGGGGTGTTTCGAAGGGGACATCCCCCCCCCCGGAGCAATGAAATGCCCCTCCACTGGAAAATTTGATTTTGTGCTTTCAATGGTCAAAAATTGCAATTCCTCTTCCACCCCTCGAAGCTACAGAAGTCCCTCCCGGAGAAGTGTCTCAATTCAACACTGCTAGAGATATTTTTTGAAATTATGTGCCTGAGCCCCATCCCTCCTCTTAAAATGATAACGTTATATATGTACAGCACCTACTAAGTAAAATGATAGTTATAAAAGAAAGGCAGTAAGTATACTTGTTTAGCATTTTAGAGGAATTAGGAAATAATTCCAAAAAATAATTAAGGCTCTTCCCAAATCCAAAGCACTTTATTTCTGATTTTCATTTTTGTTCGGAAACTCTTAAAATTGGCAGATGTTCTTTGTTATTCAGAAAACTAGTAATCAAATAGCTTTTTATTTTTTGATAAAATTAAAAAATCTTCCAGAAAATACCATCAAGAGGGTGTTTTGAACCGAATCCCTGACACTGCAGCTCGAGAAAAGGAGAAACTTGTCACGTGACAAGAATCGCTTATAACTCAATGAGCAATTTAATTATCAAAGAATGGAAAACGCTATTCGGTTCTGAATTGCTTTAATAATAAGGTTTATCAATTTTATGCCTTTACGTTTTAAAATGAATCGGAAGTTTCTCGTTGTTGAGTAGGGAATTTAAGAACCACCCTAAATGAAAACATTTTTCTCTCTTAAATTTCTTAGATAATTTTCACATATTTTGATTCCATTACATGTAACTCTGAATAATTAACCTAAATATAATGGAATGTCATTTACACATTTTTCGGTGCGTTCGTAATTATGTAAATACGTAGCACCTATTGTTGCCGTCTGTCTGTCCGTCCGCATATAACAACGCAAAAACTACCCAACTGAATCGTTTGGAATTTAAAATACATTATTATTACATAATTTTGTCGAGTCATTTCAAATTTTATGAAAACCGGATGCATAGATCAATTACAGGGACAATCAAAAGGATTCCGTTACATTACGAAATACATAATTATTACATAATTTTGTCGAGTTATTTCAAATTTTATCCAAAATCGGATGCATAGTTCAACTACAGGGACAATCAAAAGTGTTCCTTTATATTACGGTTAATGGGGAAAAATGTTTCAAATGCATTTTAATGTTGTTACACTCATTCGAACATAATAAAATTAATTGATAATCTATAAAGTGCATATTATAGTATACATTTTGCATAATCTGTGGCGCAAAGAATATTTGTTATTGATTTACAAGGCCACACAAAAGTATTTCATTGCATAATGGTATAGGGGGAACATTGTTTGGTGCGCATTTTAATTGTAATCATCTACAATTTTATGAGATTGATATATGAGAGTGACATTTTTAAAACTTCTTTATCGTACGAACGCACCTCATTTGCTACTCTTCACGTGCAATTTCCAACTTGTTCTTGTTTCCAAAAGAGAAAAGAATTTTTTGAGAAGGCAAATTTTTATTCATTGACAATTTGAGACATAAAAGATTAAAGATTTTTTAAAAATCCATTATAATTCGCCTGCATTTGAATTAAAAGTTTTAATAAAAAAAAAAAAAACTAGTGTTCATTATTTTAAAAAAATAATTTGAATGTTTATCTTCTATGTTGAAAAAAATTTAATGTACATTAAACTGTTTCAGGCTTCGTACACTTCAAGGACTTTTAAAGACCTTTTACCAGAATTTTTGTTAAGTAATATTTGTCTTATTTAATGGGGGAAAAGAATCTGTCTTCAAATATAGCGACCAGCATTTTACGAAATTTCTGGTACTAACGCACTTTAAAAATCCCCTAAATCGATTGGTGCGATCGAGCACTGTGTTCTAAAATAAATTATTGATGGAAATTTATCAGGGAGTTCAAGTATTAGTGTCTTAGTATATCAAGGAATCTGGAAAGGGCGATGAATGATCTGTACATAATCTTAATGAAAGTGTCGTATAGTTTTAAATTAAAATATTATGTATGATAAGACTACACTGTTAAAAATTTGAAACTTTCCTTACAACTACTCGGTAATGTACTCGGTACCGAGTACATTACCGAGTTGGCTTTATTATTATTTTGGCCGAATACCGAGTACTCGGTACGGCTCTAATATAAATAACCATTATACATTACTACATACATATATATTAAAAAATTAGATCCAATTTTTATGATTTTTTTTTAGCCTGTGTTAAAGAAAGATATCGAATTGCAACCAAAAGTTGTAGGTTTCCCAAATCAATTGTCTTCTTAGTTATATATTCTTGTAAAATCTTGTTAAATTTATGTGCACATAATATATATACATATATAAGGCAGACTGGGACAGATCTGAACGTTGTCGTTTTTCACTAGTTATTATATATTTTTTTGATTAAAAAAAATTACTAAATATGGTAGCACCTGTAAACATCTGGTAAAATTTTTGAAGCTCTTAAACATTCTGTTTGTCCTCAGGAGCTAAAATATTGTTTATTGATCTCAAAAGTAAAATCCCAGTTCCATCTTGCTAAGAGAACAACTTTATTTATTTATTCTTTTTTTTTTCTTTTTAATGTTTTAACATATACTATGGATACTAATAAATTTTTTGATAATTTTTTTCTTTTAAAATTGAGAAATGCTAATGATTTGTCATATTAACTGTAGTAGGAATGTGGAGCAATTGTGAACAGTCTAGTTGAGGCAGATAGGAATAGTTCATAAGTTTCCCAATAATCATTCTGTGATTCTGTTCCTTTCAGTTAACTTCGTGAAAAATAATGTCAGCTACAATATCTATATTTTTCTTGAAAATGGAAGACATTTCCTTCATACAAAGTTGATTTTGTATTGAAACTTATACAAATACATCTGTCAGCAAAATGCATAAAAAGTAACAAGTTCGTTTACGTTCAATTTTAATTTAAATAAATTTAATGTTTTCTAAAATGCAATAAGCGTTATGAATTATTTTTTTCAACGATTTTCAATACTTTTTTTTATACATCGTTAATACAAAAAATATTGCGTTAAGCAACCTTGCAAATTTTTCTATTTCATTTCTCCCAAACTTAGTTTTAGTTTACTTCCATTTCTAAAACAGGTACGTTATTTGATGCTTTGAATATCGATATAATTTTTTAAGGAAATAAAATGTTTAAACCTTTAACTATTGTAGAAGGTAAATAAGGCGAACTGGGGCGTGCGAAGAGAAAACTGCGCCCGGGGCAAAGTATCAATTTGATGCCTCCTCCCCCAACTTTTTCTTGTGATAGCCCTAAAATGACGCTATTGGTGTAAGTTTGGCGCCCCCTAATTTCCGGGCCTGAGGCAATCGCCCCCCTTTTCGCACGGCGCTGAAGGCGAATATAGGGGTGAGAATCTTTCGCATTTCGGCAGATTTCCGATAAATGTAATCTAAATGCCCCTCCCACACCCCCTAAATATCATTCTCAAACAAAAACCTCTAAGCAAAATTCAAATGCTTTAATTATTTTTTCAAGTTTACTTCTTTATTATTATTTTTTTCATTTTATTGCAATAATATTTTATCAATCATCTAAGGCCCTTATTTTAATTTAAAATCCCTTATTTAATCTAAGCTACTTATTTCAATTTATAATCTTTTGCTTAAACATATCAAACAGAAACTAGAGAAATATACATATGCTTTTTTAATTTATGGTGAATTTAACAGATTGTATAACTAGTGATTACAGTAACATATGAATAAGATTAATGATATACGTGTCAAAGGATAATTTTCTTTTGTGTTCCACGTGTGTTCAGTGTTGAATTCAGAAGGTGGCCCGGGGGGCAGGGCCGTAGCTAGAAGTGAACGATAGAGAGGGCTCAAGAGAATGTAGGGGGGGGGGTTCCTCATAATTTTTTTTTCTCTTTCTCTAACGCAGAAAAATAAATGAGTGCATATTCACATTGTAGGTACTATGTTTCTCATTAAAACTGTTGTAATAACTTCATTTTATGCTAAGAAAAGTATAGGATGATGAAAATTTTGAGAGTATAACTAGTGCAAAATTGAACATCATGTTAGCTTCGTATGTATAAATAGGATGAGGGAATGTTGAAACACTTATTTTAGATATAATTTAGTAACTCTGTAAAACTGTGAAAGGATCGAAAACTAAATTAGATTTTTGAACAGAATTTCATTTGAATTTTCGGAACATTTAGTTACCTTGGACTTTTTCCAGTGGGGGCTGAGCCGCCCATAGCGCCCCCTTCGCCCTGCCGGGGGGACATTCTCCCCCGGAACAATGGTACGTTCCCTCCGGAAAATTTGAGTTTTGGGTTTTCAGTGGTCAAAAAGTGTAATTCCCCCCCACCCCCACCCCCCGGAGAAAAGTATCTGAATTCAACACTGTGTGTGTTCATAACTGCCACATCATTGGGCCACATGTGAACATTTTTTTGAATTTAACTACTGATAAAGGTAATTTTAAAAACATTACCATATGTAAAAAAAAGAAAGTTCTGTTTACGATATTGAGTAGATTTTGTTTATAGAAATGAATCCAGCTATGAAAAAAAAAAGCTATGTTTATGTGAACTGTTCACATGTGTTCAAGTCTCCCCTATATTAATTTAAGTATGACAAATTATGTCACGCCCGAATTTTCTCGAGACAGTTATAAATTGAAATAGATATGAATTCGAGATAATTCAGGATAATCAATGAAGCGGTTAATATAATTCAAATAACATAAATCAAATTTGCTGCTTCTGTCAGCTGGTATTTAGTTAATCAATGCTAAAGCACTTTTTTACGTTGTAAATCCAAAAAACTTATCAATCATTTAGTATATCTATATATTTTTCATATTTTGGGGCAAGAGTCTTTCTAAATTTATATTTATGCACCTTAATTTTTGTTTAGTATTTTGCTTTTTTTTTTTTTTTTCAATAGAAAACATCCGCAGTGGAGAGTGGGATAAAGTGGACAATCATTTATATTTTATTCATTTTAAAGTTTTTCATTTTGGCTAATTGATTACAGCACTGAAATGGTTACTTATAGCCTTCAAAACACGTCGTTAACTCATAGTAATCCATTTTATTCCGACTGATTGTTTTTAGCTTCTAAAAGTAAATTTTTTCTTAATAGTACTTTTATTTATTATTAAGGTTATAGTTAAATCAGAAAATTTATTTTTTTTTGTAATGGTAAGATACTTGTTTTTATTTAATATTAACATTAATATGCTTAAAAGAAAGCTTTAAATAACAATTTTATGAGAATGTATTGAACTTCAACATGGTCACAATGAACCATCCACTGCTGGGGTACAGTGTTTCACAATCCACTCTGTTACTGTAATGTAAAATTTCTAAAATGTTTATAATTGCTTAGTCTCTGCAAAGAAATGCTGTTTTAAAGTAATTTTTTAACTGTAAAATAACAAAGAAAATTGTCAATTCATTTAACATAAGAAATATTTTGGTTCGTATTTATTGCTTTTAAAAACAATACAAATATCCTATTGACCTATTTCTATTACTAAAGCAATTTCTGGCAGGTTATGAAATTGTATTACTCTTTTAGATGTAACATAAAACAAATATGGAATCAAAATTTTGTGGCTATTAATTTGCTGTTTATGTAAGTGTTATCGTAAAATCACGACCAGGTCTAAAAGAATTTCAGGAAACTTTTAGGTTCATAAGTATTTTGGAGTTTCATTTTTAATTCTGATTTTATTTTATTTAATAACTTCACTTTATTTGCATTTTTCTTCATCTTGATCTGTTTTATTTAACAAATATAATGATTTTCTAAAGTAATTTTTCTGTTTAGTTTATATGTTTTGTTCGAAAATGTTACTCGCAAATTTTTTCAAGATTATGTTTTTTTTGTGGTAAAAAGAAACATAAAGAGCATTGAAAAATAAAAAAAAATAATTTTATTCTTTTTTGGATAGTATTTAATAGTTTTCTACTGTGTTCTGAAAAAAATTCTGAGGCATGTAAAAATGCTTAAGGAATGTTCAAGAATATTTTCAGGCAGAATGGACTTTCCATTAAAGGCAGGGTTGCAAAAAAGCCAGCTAAAATTTAAAAAAAAAGCCATGCCAGCGGCTTTTATTAGTTTTAACTAACTATATTAGTTTTATTTAACAGTATTATTCAAAACTGACGAGATCGTTTCAAAAGTAGTGTGTTCCCTTAGCAAAAATATGATAAAAAAAAATCTGCTTACAATTGAAAAGGGATCACTTTTACAGTCTTACATTTAATTTGTTACAATAATGAAATAAGCAACAAGATAGTAGCTTTAATTATAAACTCATGCACGTTTTCTGAGGGGCAGGTGGAGAGGGGAAGGAAACGAACAATCTTTATTTTCAATAACATATCAAAAACATTGTTATTTTTTAAAAGGTCAAATACATCTTGAGATAAATTTTATTATTGCTTAAGGAAATATTCATATCTTATTTGTCGACATGATAAAATATCGTATTTTCCTCGCAACTCCTGTGATAGGTTTTGTTTAGAATTCAAATTCAGAATATTGATACTTAAGGGAAAAAAAATAATAATAGACATGTGTTCCGGACAAACATAAACCATTTTTTGATCCTAATGATATTCGTATTTGACCCACTGTTGCCACGTTTCCTTTCAGAATGGTTAAAAAAAAAAAAAAAGGTTATTCTGTGGGAATTTACTATATAAGTTTAAAATTTACATAGTTGAAACTTATATGGGTGATTCTACGATAAGAGGTAATTTGTACGGCAATCCGTTTAAAACAGATGTTTTATTCTATATGCTGCTATTTTTTGCAACGAATCGCATCATCTTGATATACTTTATTAAATAACATCACGATTGAATGCCTAATTAAAACACATTTTTCTAAAATTTCTTACAAAGTCTAAAAAAGTCTCTCCCTTGGCATGTCCCCTTGCCGGTTTCAATTTAACTTTCTAACAATACATATATTTTTTCCGTCAGATGCTTAGCTAAAGTATGTTTAATTGGAATTTAATTAATTATACTTACGTATTATAAAATAAAAAATAAAATAATTTTGTTAATTTCAAATAATTTTTAAAATTAATTTTTGTCCCGCTTTTTTTGTGTATCTAACCCTGTCAAATTTCGTTCCGCTGAAACAAATATAAATTCAAGGATGGCTATATCGGAAGTAGCGCTTAAGGACATCTATTGGCTTGAAGTTAGCAATACTAAACGCGCAAGCCATTTAAGCGTTGCCATTTTTAGTTGTTGCGACGCGACCGTGCGGTATAGTGGTTTCGCACGGTGATCGTGTATCTCCCCTAGTAAGTCATAAAACTTATAATATTCATTTAATTCAATTGCATTTACTGCCCTAATTAAACAATACGGTAATAATTAAAGTGAAATACACAATTAACCCAAAAACTAATCCAGTCAGTTAAAAAATTTGAATTTACATGAAAATGTCTCTCCCCTGCCGTATTTCCCCTGACAAGATGACTGCCAGGGGAGCGAGTCACTGACCAGAAAAAGTTATAAAATATGTATAAAGTGACTTGCCCTTATATGAAAAAGTAAATAAACGGGACAAAAATCATAATTTAAAGGTTTTTGATCAAACTCTAACTTTCCTTTTTGGCCGAATTAACTATGTTTTTGAACCTCTTATCGTAGAATCACCCATATAGTACAACATATAATATACGCGTAAATAAGTTATGTATACTTATGTAGTATTTTGTGTGTACTATTTACTGTTTGTTATATACACACACAACATACTATATAAGTGTATACAATATTAAATCAAATTTTTACCGAGATCACGCACATGACTTAACTTTTTCAATTATTAAGTGCCTAAAAAAAAAAAAAAAAAAAAAAAAAAAAAAAATCAAAAATACACATTTATTATAAGTTATCCATTTCAATTTAAATAACATTTTTTTATATTGTTATTTAAACTTCGTTAGCTGGTAGTAAATAGCAGCATTCTACTGTAGAATGAAGCTCATTTAAATAAAATAGATTATTTTTAATCTACATTCATCTAATTATGCCGACTGATATGTAATAACTACTGTATATTAAAATCCTCGTTTTCCTTTGTTACAGTGCGACATGGTATAACAAAACAAAAGTTTTTTAGCTGTGTGATATTTCAATCTGTTTTTCAACTTAGAATGAATAAATGAGAAATATGAATAAGTTCTTTTAAATTCTCCTAAACTTGAACGAAAGTTTTAAGACATTTCTATGTACAGTTATATTAGTATAATATAGTTTATTAGATGCGTCTTACAAACATCCTTCAACCGGATAATTGTATGTAACTTTCTTCCTGATGCAATCTTTAAAATATATGTTGATATGGATAATATTTCAAACATTAGTCTTTCAAAACCAATATTGATGTATGCATGCTAGTATAGATAATTACAAGTTTGTCTATTTAATATATGTTGTACAATATAACCTATAAATTATTGCATTTATATATATATATATATATATATTTTACGGGAGTAGAAAAGATAACTTTACAACTTTTTGTTAAACTTTTTTTCCAAAAATATTTTAAATATTAAATTTTACATTCTAGATTTCATTTAATGCTTTGACTTTAATTCTTTTAAATAGCTAATATATTTTAATTTTGACTAAAAAATTTATTCGATTTAAATCTTGGATTTTAATATCTCATTTAAATAACTAATATCCTATTTATAATAAAAAAGATTTATTGAAAGATTTCTCTTAATGATCTTTTTTTACAAATGCCCCCCCCCTCCCCTCCAAAAAAACCCCCTCATTTTTTTATGAAATTAGAATTTCCCCAATTTAAAACATATTTTTTAAATTTAAGTTTATTTAATTTTTGATAAATCGTTTAGATTACTGTTGTCTTTACACATTTCTTTCTTCAGTTAGAAAAGTATTTCTGGCAATTTTTTTTCGAGCTTTATATTTAAAAAATCCACTTATAAAATTAATTTTTAAAAGGAAACAAAATCTATTTTTTTTTTATAGGATAAATATTTCTTAGAAACAACCTGTTTAATAATTTTTAAAAAAGGGTATGTGTTTATATTTTTTATAATTTTTTCTTTCTTTTTTTCTTTTTCTTTTCTTTCTTTCTTTCTTTCTTTCTTTTTTTTTTTGTAAATATTTATAAAAATTTAATTTATTCTATGAAGCAACAAAAAACTTATTCAATGTTTCTTAAAAAATATATACAGAAAAATATTTTAAATAATTTTTTAATTTGGTAAAGTTATCAGAAGGGGGGGGGGGCTAAACAAATAAGCTTATTCTCAGAGAAAAGGAAAGAAGATTTAGACTGACAACATTATTATACCAATTATTATACAGTATGATCTTGTTATATAAAACATTTTATGTATTTTTAAATTATTATTCAAAATATGAATTTTTCTTTTCCATTAAAATAAAAATTGCGTTCCAAGTTCCTTTCGTGAGCTTTTTCAAAATAACTCAAAACGTAAATTTTATAAGAAAAAAACTGTTTTTCAACGATATTTCAGATAAACTTTAAAAATAAACAAGTTGGAAATTGCACGTGGAGCGTAGCAAATAAGGTGCGTTCGTACGATAACGAAGTTTTAAAAATATCACTCTCATATATCAGTCTCATAAAATTGTAAATAGTTAATTACAATTAAAATGCGCATCAAACAGTGTTCTCCCTATACCATTATGTAATGGAATACTTTTGTGTGGCCTTGTAAATTAATAACAAATGTTCTTTGCACCACATATTATGCAAAATGTATATTGTAATATGTACTTTATAGATGCATATCAATTTTATTATGTTCGAATGAGTGTAACACCATTAAAATACATTTGAAACATTTTCCCCATTGGCCGTAATGTAACGGAATACTTTTGATTGTCCTTGTAATTGATCTATGCATCCGATTATCATAATATTTGAAATGACTCAACAAAATTATGTAATAATTATGCATTTTAAATTTTAAACGATTAAAATGCATTTGAATTTTTTCCCCCATTGACCGTAATGCAACGGAATACTTTTGATTGTCTCTGTAATTGATTTATACATCCGATTTTCATAAAATTTGAAAAGACTCGACAAAATGATGTAATAATTATATATTTTTAATTTCAAACCATTCGGTTGGGTAGTTTTTGCGTTGTTATATGCGGACGGACTGAACGACAACTATAGGTGCTACGTATTTACATAATTACGAAAACACCTAAAAAACGCATCCGTTTTGTTTTCTGTTGATTTCTTTCAGTTTTTTTTTTTTTTATTTCATTTCTTCCAGTTTTTTCCCCAATTTCTTCTGCTGTTCTGGAATAAACTAGTATGGAAAATCTGGAATAAAACCCAATCTTGATGGGACCGCCACCAAAACAAGCAATTTCCAAAATAAAGAAGAAATATATAACATATGAAAACCGGAAAATTGTGAAATTAAAAGTTATCGGAAAAAGGAGAAAAAAAAAATTACAAATATATATTCAAATCTGTTAGTCGTGTTGACTGTAGAAAAAAAGGGCACTATTCTAAAAAGGATACATTTTTTTTTTTTTTTTTTTTTTCAAAAAGTGATCACTGTTTAAAAAATGATAATTTTTTTTTTAAAAAGAGAACACTATTCTAAAAAAAGATTCATAAAAAAAGAACACTTCTTAAAAAAAGGGCACATTTTTTTTTTTCAAAATGGGAACATTTGTACCTTGTTCACCATAAATATTTTGAACTGTTTTTTTTTAAAGTCTTCTAGAACTTGCAATATTTTCCCGGAGTCAATTGAACTGCCAAGGGGCACATAGGAAGTGTTAAAAAGAGGCGCACTCCTCCGGGCGCATAAAAGAAATAAAAAGGGGCTCCGGCTGCTGCGCCCTGCTAAAACGGTTTAAAGTCAACACTCGTTACAATAGTAAAATAAACTGCAAAATTATAGTTTTACGCGTTTTCTGAAGAGAAGAGGGGGGAAACAAAACTTATATCTTTAATATAAAAAGATGCAACATTAGGTTTCTGTGTATGTACTTAGCGCGTATTATTCATAAAGCATTCTGTTATTTTCAAAACATTAGATACATTGTAGATAAATTTTATCACTGCTTAAGGATCATATCTTACTTGTCGGCATGATAAAATATTCTGTTTTCCTTGTCACTTCTATAAAATGCTTTGCTTAGACCTTAGAATAACGAAGGTTTTTATACTTATATTTTTTAGTTCTATGTCTTCCGGATGACTATACGTGCTACGCATTTATATAATTACAAACACACCTACAAAAACGAAAGATTTTTCGGAAATTGTACTAGTAATAGGGACGCCAATACAATTGACTGCTTTTAAATGAAAAATTTCCGTTTTTTTTCCCCTCTGGAATGTAAGGGAATTTTTCCGTTAAAGAGCAGTGAATTGTACTGGCGTCCCGATTATCAACGCTATTTCCATAAAACCGTCCGTTTTTTTTATGTGTTGCATTGCTTATTTGTCCACATTTTCAGAACAGTTTAACTTTCACAAGTTTTTCTCTGTAAATCAGTACTATCATTGTGTTCTGTAGGAATTTCATTTTCTTCATCGGATAAAATTGCCCTCGGTAGTGCTTTTTTACTAATTTCCATGAAGCTACAATATAATAAATTGAATGCAAAACTGAGATTTTTTATTGTTCTGGTCAGGGTTGGAAAAAAACCCAAATAAACCGGTTTTTTTTCTTCTTTTTTTGTTCAAACTAAGTTTTTTTTTTTTGTTTAAGCCGGGTTTTTTAAAAACATACTTTTTTATTACATATACATGCATATTTATTGATAAAAATAGACATTTGTTGGATTATGAGTAGTATAACTTCAAATTTGAAAATAATATAATTTAAATAATTATCGATAAACAGTTTTATGTTCAAAGAATAAACTACTCAACTCAATGAAATATTAATACTTTGAAAAATTTTAAAAACAATCTTTCGATTACTAAAAATAAACATTTGATGTAGTTTGAATAATATAATATCCTTTTCCACAATTTTTCAAAAAACAAATTTGAAATACTTCTTGGGGGTTTTGAGTGACAATTTGAAATCAACATCTTTGGTCATTAGATTCAGCAGATAATAGAAAAATTAGATTGGTATTATTAAAATGCTATAACTAACACCTAATTTCTGAATACTCTTTTATTCAACTTAATGTTTTTATTTTTATTTTAATTCTTAAAGATAATTTCCCCAATCAAAAAAAGTTTCTTTTATAGTTTGGCCAAAATCGTAAAGATCATAGAATTATGTAGTTTTATATTCAAAATCATTGTGCATGTTATGATAGATTGCTTTAAATATTCTGCATTTTTTAATGAAAATATTTTACACTAATTATGGAATAGTTGAAATCTATTTTATCTTTGATCAATTCACATGCTCTAAGCTTTTTCCTTAGAGAAATAGAATATGTTCATCAATGCATAGTCATAAAGAAAAATGTCATTAATTTTTTTCGAAAAAAAAAAAAAAAAAAAAAAAATTTTTTTTTTAAGGAAAAAAAAGAAGAAAAAATGCTGTCCGTCTGTCGGTGTATCTGTAAACGCTCTATCTCCCGAACAAATTGAGATAGAGATTTGAAATTTTGTTTGTACTTAGAATGTAAATATGGAAAGAAGCCTATTGAATACCAGTAACCTCGATTATTCGGAAATATTTTTTTCGTACTCTCAAAGCATTCGTTTTGATGAAAGTTCTATAAAAATTTTCGATTTTTTTTATTTTATTTTATTATTATTATTTTTCTATTTTAAGGAGTAGATGTAACTCACAAATTTTAGATAAAGAATGAAATCGGTCGAATAATTAGTTGCCGAAATAATTGTAATAACATTTTCCACAGTCTTCGATTTTTCATGACCCTGGATTTTTTCAAGTTTCAGTTCAAATATATATTTTAATTGAAAATGAGACGCATAATCTGACGGAGTAAATTGTTAGTTAATGGGATTATGATTTTTTGGAAGGATGTTTCTTTTACACAATTCATTACTACTTAAGTAATTTGGCGTTTTATATAGTTTGTCGAATTTGGTTCATCAGCAACTAATTAATGGAGCCTTAGTATGTGTTAAAATATTTAAATATACGTTTAAATTTTATTTTGTAATTGCGATGCATTTTATAAATAGTTTACACATATTTTATTTTCATATTTTATGTTATGCATATCTATGATGGGTAGGTATAACATTAACGGTGCCCCCCCCCCCCCCCCAACGATTAGTTTATTTAAAAATCAAAGTTTTGTAATGTGTTGTTGTATTACAAAGAAAATATATTTAAAACATTATAAAATTAACGGTAAAATTCATGTTTGATGTATAATTATACATCCATTATTATTATTTTAAAGTTTACCTCAAAAATCGCCAAAAAACAAATTTTCCCATCCAAAATTTACGTTTTGAATTATTTTGAAAAAGCCCATGAAGGGAACTTATAAAGCAATATTTATTTTATGGAAAAGAAAAATGCATATTTCGAATAAAAAAAAAAAAAAAAAAAAAATGTATAAAATGTTTTTATGTTACACGTTCTTACTGTAAGATAACGAATTTGTATAATGCTGTCAGTCTGAATCTTCTTTCCTTTTCTCTGAGAATATGTTTGTTTATTTAGTTTTTTCTTCCCGTGGCTTTATCAAATTTTAAAAGCATCATTATTTTAAATATTTTCTGTATATCTTTTTAGATAGCAATGAATAAATTTTCTATTACTTCATGGCAGAGTTGGCACGGTTTAAACCAATTGGTGTTAACCACGGTTTAAACCAACTGATTTTTTTCTCAAAAATAAATAAATAAATAAAATAAGTAAATAAAATAAAATAAATAAATAAAAAACAAATAAAATAAAAAAATAAAAAAGAAATAAAAAAAGAAAAAGAAATCTAATGACATTTTCTGATAAAGACAGAATATATTTCAAAAAAGGCTACCAAAAAGGGTATATTGAACAGAATTTCCCAAAGTCATCGGGACTAAAAATTTAAGGAAGTATTCAAATAAGAAATTGCGTTTTTTTCTGACTCGTTTTTAAATCCATTTTTGTTCTCAAACGCATCCAATTTACAGATCTTCTTATTTAAGAACTAGATAATGTGTTGCATTGGTCAGTTTTTTTTTTATAAAGATGGAATATATTTCAAAAAAAGGCTACCAAAAAGGGTATTTTGAACAGAATTTTCCGAAATCATCGTGACTGAAAATTTAAGGAAGTGTTCAAATAAGAAATTGCGTTTTTTTCTGACTCGTTTTTAAATCCATTTTTGCTCTCAAACGCATCCAATTTACAGATCTTCTTATTTAGGAACTATATACTGTGACGCATTGGCCAGTTTTTTGCTAAAGATAGAATATATTTCGAAAAAAGGCTACCAAAAAGGGTATTTTGAACAGAATTTCCCGAAGTCTTCGTGATTTGAAAATTTAAGGAAGTTTTCACATAGCAAATTGCGTTTTTTATGACTTGTTTTAAAATCCATTTTCGCTCTCAAACGCATCCAATTTACAGATCCTCTTATTTAGGAACTATATACCGTGATTGGCCAGTTTTTTGATAAAGATAGAATATATTTTTTAAAATGCTGTCAAAGTGAGTATTTCGCACAAAATTTTCCGAAGCAATCATGATTGGGTACACGACATTTCGGTCCCGCCATTTCGGTCCCGAGACATTTCGGTCCCGAGACATTTCGGTCCCGAGACATTTCGGTCCCAAGACATTTCAGTCCCCAGCAAATTTGGTCCCTTGTTATTTCTTTGGTCCCTACCTTATAAGTCAGATTCTTATTGTTGTGGGCTTGCAAAATGGTATAAGTTTGACATTATTCGGGCCTTTTTTTATTTTTTTTAATTCTCTCCCTCCCTCCCCCAAGTTTTATAAAAAGTTGAATATAAGATTCCGATAAATTTAAACTTTTACAACTCATGATAATGAGTCACAGCGAGCTGAAAATTTTGTTTGATTAAACAATGTGATATAAGTTTAGGGAATATTGTCTTTTGCTTTTAGTAGTATTATTATTAATCAGAATAATTATTTTAAATTTTATTATTAATTATTAGTATCGGTGTTTTATATAAACTACTATAAACTAAAAAGTATTTTATATAAACTGCCACAAATATTTTTTTGGCTGTTTACGTACATTGTATTAGAACTTTTAAATTAGCATTAATTAAATAATTAAAAAAACAGCGCTTATTTTTTTCTTCCAATTAGTTTAATAATAAATGTCTTTAATAAATCAATTAGACAGTTATAAGTTATAATATATGCATATTTCCTCAAATCACCCATCTACACCCTCTCCTTTGATAATTTAGAAATAAGATGTATTTATTGAAGAACGTTTTTTATTTTTTAACAATACAAAGTTGCATCTTATATTAACATTGCGAAAGCAATAGTGATCTAGTAACTGGGCATGCTATAAAATAAATTTCTTTTTAAAAATTTGCCTCCAACACCTTTTTTTTAATTGACTGCTTTGTTTAACAGTCTTCTCACGCCATGAAGACAATTTTTGTGAGTTAAATTTATTGAAATTGGGCCTATTTCATTCTAATAAGATGATTATTTTTTATTTTTATTTACATAAAATTAATATAATAATATTTTAAAATATAATAATATAAATTTTATATATAAAATATAATGTATAATTTAATAAAATATATTAAAATATAATATAATGTTATTTTAAACAATTTTATTTTCAATTTTTAAGTGTCAAAACTAAGCATTTATTTATTTGTATTACCTTTTCGCTCCTACTACTACTAATAATTCTTATTTTAGTTTTATGTTTAACTATACTAATTGTTTTAAATTTCTGTAATTTTAAATATACAATAAACAAACAAGTAGAAGATAAATTTCAGTTTAGAACTACTAGGAAATATAATGATGTATTGAATATAAAATTAATTATGCATTGAGTTTATTTTAAAGTAAAATTCATTATGTAAGTTAATAATTTTTTATTAATAAATTTATTTAATAAAATATTAATAAATTTATTTAATAAAATATTAATTTGATTTTTATATTAAAATTACTAAATGTTTTGAGAATTAGGATTACCAATTATCATTAGGATTACCAATTATTATTAGGATTATCATACAAAATTTGTGTGAATTATAATATTTTTTATAAGAGTTATACGTGTTTGCAGTTTTCGGGCACTTATAATCGCGTTATACTAAAATTTTATGGCCCTCAATTTAAAAACTCTGCAAAAATTATGTCTTATTTCACAAAATTTCAGTTTGTAGGAGGAGGGACCGAAATGTCTTGGGAGCGAAATGGCTCGGGACCGAAACGGCTAGGGACCGAAATGTCTTGGGACCGAAACGGCGGGACCGAAACGTCCTGCTTCCATCATGATTAAAGAATTAAGGATGTATTCAAACAACAAATCGGTTATTTCATGTCTCATTTTTAAATTCAATTTTTTTCTCAAATGCATTCAACTGACAGTTTTTTGTTATTTAGGAACTGTATAATGTACTGTTTTGGTCGATTTTTTAATAAATTCAGAATTTATTTCAAAATATGTTGCCAAAATGGGCATTTGAGCTGAGTTTTTCTTAAGATGATTCTGGTAAAACCAGTTTTTGCAGAAAAATGAAATAAAAAAATTTTCATAAACGGCCAAATGAAGTTAATAAATTGGGTTTATTTCTAATCATATATATATATATATATTTTTGTTGAAATGAGCACTCTTCGAAATCTACCTCCGCCTATAGGCCCAGCCGACAGGGACTTTTTAAAACTGTTTTTTATGACTAATTTGTGAAAAAATTCGTTATATGGAGATAGATATTTCGCTCTATAGAGACTGTTTTTAATGTAATCATGCGAAAAGGGGACTGTTCCTGCTAAAGTAGAGAGACTCGACTGTATATACTTTTATATATATACTTTTATAAATAAAGCCAAAGTAACTCGGGTATTACCATAACAATAATCCATTGAAATCTATATTTATACTGTCTTTAGTAACATGAAAAATGAAATCTTGTTAAAATCATTTGAAGTTTGAAGTGATATACTGATTACCAAAATTATGAAAGGTAAATGGATAAATAGACAATAAAAGGCTTTGGTATTAAACTATATATATTTAAATCTTTATTAATATAAAAACATTTATCTCCATTTTAAGATTATTATTTTTAAATAGCAATATATTTATAATTACCGAAAATTAACTTAAAGTTTCATAATTAAAAGTGATTGATATAAGTGAATGGTTGGATATCTATTCATATAGAATAAAACAAGCTAAAAATTTAAATTAATAAATATTAAATTGAAAGAAAATATTTAATTTTATGTAGGGAAAAAATACTCTTTATTTTTAAAGATTATTAAAAAAAGTACAATCTTAGAAATCTTTATGAAAATGTGTCATAATAATAGTAATAGAAAAAATTACAGTTTTAATTTTTTTTTATTTTCTTTCTTTTTTTTCCTTTTTATCTTTTTCTTTATACTTAATAATAATAATAATAATAATGCAAATCAAAGTATAAAAAAGAACCCAGATTTATATAAAAAAGGAACAAATTATATAAATGAACTTTTAGAGCTATCCTAAAATAGGTTTAAAATTTTAAATGAAATAAAAGAAATGCATTAAATTGGGGGGAAAATATTTTATAAATTCTGAAAATAAAATTATTATATTTAAAAAGAAAATAATTGTGTAAATCCGCATGAAAGTTAACACCCCAAAAATGAAAAAGGTTTAAAATTCAAAATAAAATAAAAAAGGAAAATACATTAAATTGGAGGAAATATTTCATAAATTCTAAAAATAAAATTACTGTACATACTAAGAAAAAAAAAAAAAAATGTATAAATGGGCAGATGACTGAAAAATAGTATCCGAAAAATGAAATAGGTTTAAAATAAATTTTAAATGAAATAAAAAGAAATGTACCAAATTGAAGGAAATATTTTATAAATTCTACAAATAAAATTATCATACTTAAAAAAAGAATTGTGTAAATGGACAGGTGGTTGAAAATTAGTATCCCAAAGTTATTAATATTTAAAAAGAAAAGAATTCTATAAATGGACAAGTGGCTGAAAATATAGTAAAAGGAGAAAAAATAAATAAATAAATAAATAAAAATAAAAAAAAATAAATAAAAATAAAAAATAAAGTAAAAATAATAAATTTTACTTAAGGATATTTTATTTGAGGATCCGTTTACTTATTAATTTCATAAAATTTGTGATTTTTAAAGTCTTCTTAGAAATCTGTATAAATATTTTATAAATTCTTTATAAATTCCCCCATTTTTAGATTTTTTTTTTTTTTTTTTTTTTTTAACACAGAAATTTCTACAACTTATTCTTAACGTATTGAAACTGCACTCGGTAACTGAGAAAAACAGTATGAATAACCTTTAATCTACAACACTATTTTGTATTGTATATTATTTGAGACATTCTTTAAAATAGCGATAACAATAATAATAAATAAGAAGTTCTGATAAACAATAAGAATCTTTCTGACGCATAAAAAAAAAAAAAAAAAAAAAAAAATGTATGTGCAATTAATTTGCAAAGCCAACATCCGTGAATTGAACATCTTTTATATTTTTTTACCAATGTATTATATGTACATTTTGAATTGCAATAAGAATCGATTGATACTCGGTGAAACCTTTTCTTGAAAGTATTATGTCTCTTAAAGTTGACTGAAATATCCAACTTTGACATCATTCTATAAAACAACTTTTACCTTTATAAGGAATAGATTTATTTCGTATTTCGTAGTGTCTGAATAATTATATTTTGTGTGTTTAAGCAAGGATGAGTTTAGAAAAATTTCAGGTCCTTTAAAGGACCCTTCAATAATAATTTATCTTAAAATAGAACCATTTATAAAAAAAATTTCCTCACATATGAACTTCACAAAACATTTAACTCAAAATAGAATCCTTCATAAAATTATTTCTTTCTTAAATAGACCTTTCACAGAAAATTTTCCCCTTCAAATTGAACTTTTCACAAATTTAGTCATTTTAAAAATAAAATCTGGATTGTAAATATGTAGTTGTACTCATCAAAGAGTATATTACTTAGCTTTTTATGTATGAAGAATAGAACTTGAAGACATCAATTTAAAATTCACAAAATTATGATTAGAATTTTCACAAAAGAAAAAAAAAATTAACAATTTCACAAAAACAGGACCCTGTGAGAAAAGTTTAGATATCCTGGTTGGTTTAAATGGCCTCTGCACAGAAACTCAAAAGTTAACCTATGGAAAAAAGTTTTATAGCGCGATGACTCATTACTTAATATAATACTCATTACTTAATATAATTTAATTATTAAAATACCGTTTTCACCATTCGAAAGTATGTCATCAGACACCACAGTCAGATGCCAATGATGTGTGTGTGTGTGTTTAAATTCTCTACATAAGTTTTAAATATTTTTAAAAGATAATAAAATTTAATGAAATGGAAACTTGTATGTTTATGGAGGTTTTTTATGTGCTTAAAATTTACGGAGATAATTTTTAAAACTGCACACCATCGGTATCTGACGTCTACTTTCTGACGGTGAAAATGGTATTTAAATATTTGTATTAGGTAATGAGCAATCGCACTTCAAAGTTTTCCCATAAACTAACATGGTATTTTATGATCGGGTAATTTCAGTGCAACAGGGCCCCACCAGTGGCCGCGAGATTCTGACCTCCAAACTGGTAGACAGCAGGTGCTGGGTTCAAACCCAATCGCGACCGTCGGCCTAACCGTTCGGAGTTTTCCGTGTTTTTCTTCGAACCTTGCGTAAATACGGGTTAGGCTCCCTTAGAAAGACCCCCACGGAGAGCATCCCACCCCATAGGGCCTATATCCCTTAGCGTAGATAATTGGCCGACATAAATACAAACCAAACCAGTGCAGCATGGCCTTAAGGATAATTTTATGGGTGTGTTACAAATTAGTCCATTTAGGTTTGGTTTGAGAAAAGCATTGAGGGCGGGGGGAGGAGAATCAGGATTCTGAAAGAACCGCATTCGTTATGATTCAATGAAATTTTCGTTAACCGCTTGGGAACGAGCGTGTATTTTTGTATTTTTATTATATTTATTTAATTCTTGTATTTTTATTATTTACCCATCAGACGTAGATTAGGATAAATCTTGCAATCGTTTTGAAAATCGAAAAAAGAATTTTTTGACGGATTTACATGCTTACAGACACTGGAGATTCCGAAAAACATATTGTTGCAGCGTATATAGGGTTCTTTCGATCTTATGGTTAGACAACTTCAAACTCTTTGCTCTTAGAAAAGTAGAAAATAATTTATTTAACTTCAGAACAACAGAGTCTTCGAAACTCACAAATATTTCTAGATATTCAAAAATAATTGTTCAAATCTATCGTATAAGTGCAGATATAGGTTCCAGAGACTCTTTATACAACGTCTCTACACTAAATCACATTCAAAATAACGTAAATAAGACTCAAGCAAACTTGCTTAACAAACGCGTTGTTCACTCAATGACTGACTGGTAAATAATAACAACAACAGCTCGTACTGCTCTCTTTATATAGGCTCGTAGCATGTGCTGGAAATTTCTAGAACCATCTCGAAAAATCCACGGAACAACAAACAATGTATCAGTATATCTAAGGGGGGGGGGGGGGGTTACCATCGCCAACAATCGCCAAGTTTGTCGCCAACTTGGCGATATATCGCCAAATTTGGCGACCAAAATTAGTCGCCAAAAGTGACGCCAACTTGGCGATATCGCTAATATTTCGCAAAGCTGCCATAGACATACACTGAAAATAATAGACAAGTTTGCTTGATAACAGAGACAATGTAACAAAAACTAATATTAGTAAAGAAATGGAGCTTAATAAGATTATTTACATCATTTTACAGTACAAACACTAACTATTTACAAAATTCGTAACAATATTTTTAGAAAAAAAAAATGCCGTCCGTTGGTCTCTCTCTGTGTGTGTCTATCTGTCTGTAAACGCTCTATCTCTCGAACAAATTTAGATAGAAACTTGAAATTGGTATGCATTTAGAATGTAAGAATGGGAAGAAGCCTATTGAATATCAATAACCTCGAATATCCGGAACTATTTTTTTCAGGCTTTCGAGATATTCGTTCTGATGAAAGGTAGGGTAACATCCCCAGTAAATGGCACTTTAAGAATTTGTCTTTAAACTTACTTCAATTTTCATTACAAAGAAATAAGATATTTACTTGGAAATTTTTTTAAGTCAAAGAATGCATATCTGTGCATCCATTTTGCCCACTAAAAAAAAAAAAAAAAAAAAAAAAAAAAAAAAAAAAATTGAAAAAGTATTTTTATAAAAATATATTTATAAAAAGTTGCTGAAATCACCAGTAATTGGCACCTAGAGTACCAATGTATGACACCTTGTGATCCAGTAATTGGCATAAGTTTATATTTAAAAAACTTTACATTTTGCATTGGGTTCAATCGCTTTAAATGAATTTACTGTAGATGAAAATGCCATATTTCAAGATTTTGAGAGTAAGAAATCAGCATATTAGTCTGAAATGTGAACACTTTAAAACAATACAGTATACTTATATTAATACACAGTAATTGTCATGCTGTCCCCAGTAATTGTCATATGAAGCTTTAATGGTTTCCAATTACTGATAATATTTCATATTTTCAAATAAAAACAAATGATAAACAAAATTAGTCTATAACTTTAAAAGTACTTCCAAAATAAGTGGTTTAATCTGAAATTTCTTGCGAATTCCTTGTAATTGAAATAGGTGCCAATTACTTGGAACTAGTAAAATTGAAGCACCATTAATTGGCATCTATCATTAATTCAGAAACCCAAATATTTGTGTCGAAAATACTTTTACACAATTAAAATAACCCTTTTTAACTAAACAAAACTGTTGTCAATTAAAATTTAAAATATATTATAAATCATATAATAATGAATTGAAAAGCATGCGTTCTTTAAACCAAAGAAGAAGCATTTGCAACAAAAATGGCTATTTCATACAAGCCATAATTGTTTCTCTTTCCTAGGCATTATTATCTAGTAGCATAAATCAAAGTTATAATCTTTAGCGTAAATGAGCATATAACTGGTATATAGTCTTGCATTTTTAAAAGACTGGATATAAATCTTATTTTAGGACATGTTTGTAAGATGTACCAATCACTGGTGCATGCCAATTACTGGGGATGTTACCCTATATAAAAATTTTAGATTTTTTTTTTTAAATTATTTTAAGGAATGGAAGACAATGAAAAACATAAATTTTGTATAAAGAATGAAGTCGATCAGATAATTAATTGCCCAGATTGTTGTAATCCTA
Organism: Maratus speculifer; assembly: GCA_964019185.1. Lineage (NCBI taxonomy): Eukaryota > Metazoa > Arthropoda > Arachnida > Araneae > Salticidae > Maratus > Maratus speculifer. Next base: position 268,291,078 of record OZ025289.1, on the reverse strand, counting down.
TTTTCCATATTCTTCAATTTTTCATAATCCTGTATTTCATTTAAATTTTTAATTCTAAGATATATTTTAATTAGAAATGAAACGCTTAATCCAACGTAGTAAACTATTAGTTTATATATTTATAATTTTTGGAATTATAACGGTGCTTCTTTTACGCAATTCGGTATTACTTGATTTTATTTTCATATTTTGTACTATGCATATCCATGATGCACTATTAAAGTGGCCCTCAGCAACTAGTTTTTGTGCTTGTTAAATATGTTGATTTCAGAAAAGAGTATGTTTTCCTCTATTTGGACTAAATATACTTTCTCTCTCTCTTTCAACCCCCCCCACCCCCCCACCTCCTCCGCGTTTCCAATTTTCTACAGTTTATGAATGGCTGCTCCTGCCAGGTGCACCAAGGTCGGGGTGCGGCAGAACCTGCCAATAGGCTTCGTGCACACATGCATCGACCTTTGTTGTCAAAACCGGACTCAATTGTTGAGAGCGAAAGTTTTCTTCTATTGAGCTGATTTTAGCTTCTTTAATACTGTAGTGATTTTACTTACTTGGACTATAGTTGAGTTGGGAAAAGGACAGGTTAACAAAAGAAATATAGCACAAATGGACATAAAAACACATGCACCACAGGCAGACCCTAAAATCTCTAATAAACCTTATTACGCAGAGCTATTTGGAAAATATATTAACAAAGAAGAATCATCAAAAACCAGGGGTCGGTGCGGGATTTTCTCTTGTGTCCGAATTTTTTACGGAAGAACAAATTTTGAAATTATTATACTTATGTGTTTTTTTTTTTTTTTTTTAAATTAACGAAAGATCAAATCCTATTACTCGAAATCAAACTTGGCGATTATTTATATATTTATTTTGAGACCCTGCTTAAGTTTACCTTTTCTGGCAAACATGTTTTCGCAAAAACACATTTCGAGTACTAACAAAATAAAATAAAATAACGAAAAGTTTGATTTATAGAATGAAATTTAGTAAAAGGGTATCTTTTATTAATTCCCTCCCGAGAGCTGCACGTGTACTACTGACAGGCAGTGCCTGATTTAAAGTAAATTATTAGGTTAAAGTAAATTATTAACGTATGTTTTTTTTTTTTTTTTTTTTTTTTTTTTTTTACTCGATCCCTTTTTAAGCAAGCATCAGTGCAAGCCTCCCCCCCCCACCCCCGCCGTAAGCATCTGTGCCAAGAACCCTTAAATTTGTAAATCGATCGCTGGTTACGGGGCTCGAAATCTGAATTTTGTAAAAAAAAAAAAAAAGGTGCTAAAGAATTAAAATAAGTGTAAAAGACTCCCGTTGCGAGTGGATAAAGACGAAGAGGTTTTAACCTTTTAATTCCCGTGATAGAATACGTTCTAGAAATACTGCGTAGTTCATAGAACCCAAATTTACACCAGAAAATTTCGATGATAAGTTCCGCTTTATTTAAATATACATGCTCTCAAATGAAACAAATAATGCCATTTTTATTTCCTGGTATGAATTTGAATAGACGAATAAAAAAAATTTAAATTCGTAGCACTGTTGTTTGCATATAAGCTAGCACACGATTTAAATTGTTATAAAGAGAACCCAATTTTTGCTTCGCTGAAACAGTATACTAGCCAAATTGAAAAGTATCTACTATAAAATTTACAAACAAAATGAAACAAGAGAAAAATTAATCATAACTTCGTAAAACAAATATAGATTTTTACCTTTTTAAGAGAAAATGGAGAAAATGCTTATCTGAATTATTCATATCTTAAAATTCTGAGTTGATGCCTGAGTTGACCCCACCCACAGGTGAGGGTGAAGCGAAAAAAATTTTTTTTTGAAAATCAAAAACGGGTAGGTGCCAAAAGTTGCCTTTATACTAGTACATCAACTGCGTGAAATTTTACCGCTGAAAAAAAATGGCTTGAGTCTGCGCTTTTGCTCCAAAAATCGAAATTTTGGGAAAATTTGTCATTTTTTGAAATGTTTTCAAAAAAATTAAAAAATTCCTTCAGAGCTGGTTAGTATTTAAAAGTGTTGCTTAGACCTTTATATTTATCTGCTTAACATATTTAAACTATAAAACAATATCTGTAGCTTGTATAATTGGAGCAATTCTGACAACTTTTTGTGGAAAATCGGCGTTAACCTCACTATTGGAGAATACAACGAAATGTTCTTTTGAATGCATTTCTTACCTTGCTGCTTTCAAAACTACTATGTATATAACTGATAGAGGTGATTGCATTATCCCACCCGTCTCAACCGCCCAATCATCTAGGCCCAGTGTTTTATTTATGTATTGAATTGTTATTTTTTTCCCGAAGACGAGTATAAGTTTTCCATATATCAAAGTAATTTATCTCTTCTTTGTATTCATAGACTTTGGATGATTTAAATCATGCTGGTGTGACCTGCTGCACATATATTTTTATACCATGTATAACAGAAGAGAAGCTGAGTAATGTATTGGGTATGTTCTTAATTGAACCTAGTCAGCAGTCTATTATCTTCATTAAAATTTCATCCAATTAGTACATTATGATTGGAAGTTCTGTTATCACAGCATTCTTTCAATCAATTACATTTTATATGCAATGATTTGCCTAAAAATTGATTGTATGAATTCAGTTTCTAGTATGCCATCTATTATTGAACCTATTACATTGAATATATGCTGAGAAGTTAGCTGTTTAATATTATGACGATCGTCACAGAGGATTACAAACAAAATTTGCGTGTAAAACAACAATATTTCTAAAGAAGTTTTAGTATGCTTTATGTCGTTTCCTGTGTTGTTCCGTAGTCTAGTAATTTCTAATAAGATTTTAGATTTATTATTTAGGTGTGTAGTACATTTGGTATAAAACATCCCGCGGTATAAACTTGGATTATAGATTTGGTGAGTGAACACATAGATGCTGATTGCCAATCTGTGCTTATATAAAGCGGAAAATTTTATTAACTTTATGAGCTGTCTTTTCTGTGAGATGTTTTCTAAATTTCTATTCCCCATTCTTTGAGAAATAGCTTTCCTTATGAATTAGCTTTGCAATCTCCGACAGAAATTTCTAGTCTGCTCTGAGTATCTTTTTCTCAATTTGAGAAAATAATTTCTCTATTTTATAAAAAAAAATTGCAATAGGAAGTGAATATTACGTAGACAAAGATTTTCTTTATTGATCCAGTGAATCCATGTAGCTTAGAACGTTTTATATCGACTTCTCTAATAATTGACGCAGAGGAAATTCACTGGAGTTGAAGTAGCGAATGATTCAATATCATATAGACAATTCTAAGCTTACCCCATGCAAAATGGTTCACAGTGACAAATAAAATTCTCCTAATTTTAAATGAGCACTTATAGTCGATATCCGTCCATTCCCTCATAAAGCACAATGCATTATAAGTTTATGCCTAGGACATTTCACCATCAAATGTTGTCCACTCATAAAAAGGGGATCTAAAAGTTAATAGGAAATTAACTGGATACGAAAACACTTAGAAAACGGCATAAAACTAATGCAAAAAAAAAATTATTTACAACAGCGGTTGCTTTACACATGGAGAACAAATTTTCATTGCAATTCTCGCTGACGATCACCATCACATTAAACAGCTCGCTTCTCAACATATAAAAAATGCAAAAGTAGAATAAATGATGGCATACTTATAGTTGAGATATCTGAAATCATCTTTGAAGCAAATCATTACGTAAAAAAAATACAATTGACTGAAAAAATGTTGTGGTTACAGAACTTCCAATCATTATTCATCAACTGAATGTAAGTTTGATAAATATAATAGATGGCCGAATAGATCCCTTTAATAATATTCCCGTGCATTACTCTGCTTGTCATTTTTTTTGTATAAACTGTAAAAATATACATGAAGATAGTTACAGCCAGCATGTGGATGCAAAGAACTGATGAACAAGGTGGAAGCATCGAAAACATGCCAAATTTTTATAAAGAAAATCACAAATCAATGTATAAATAAAACACTGTACTAAGATGATCGAATAGTTGGGCCGGATGGTATAGGAAATATAGCCACCTCCACGACGCATGTCCAAGGTAGTTTTGAAAACAAGAGCTGTATTAAAAACAACAATTCGTTATATGACCCAATAGAGTGGTAATGCTGTTTTCTTACTAAAAGTTGTCTGTTTTGCTCCAGCTATAGGGAATAAACATATTGTTTTATAGTTTAAATATGTTAAGCAGATAAATATAAAGGTCTAAGCAACACTTTTAAATACTATCCAGCTCTGTAGAAATTTTTTAATTTTTTTGAAAAAATGTCAAAAAATGACAAATTTTACCCAAAATTTTGATTTTTGGAGCAAAAGCGCAGACTCAAGCCATTTTTTTTCAGCGGTAAAATTTCACGCAGTTGATGTACTAGTATAAAGGCAACTTTTGGCACCTACCCGTTTTTGATTTTCAAAAAAAAATTTTTTTCGCTCCACCCTATTATACATCTTATATATATTGTATTATTTCTCAAAAATATACACAATTTGCATATTTACACAATTAGTGTACTATGCATATAAATAATCAGAAGTTAGAATCAATTCCAATATTCTGCAGTCGAATCTCGTTAACACGAACACGTTTAATCAGAAATACTTCTAACATCCATTGTTCTCACAATCCTTGTCAAATTGAATTCAGAGATTAAATTACTGATAAAGTGAACTATTCATTATTTGAAGAAAATTTTAATTCCTCTTGATGTTCATGTTCATTCTATACACGCATTTTAAAATAATTATTGATCATAAAAAATATTTTTGTAAAATAAGGCTACTAGCAAGAGTAATGCCTAAAGGCGTAGCTTCCTGCTTTAAAACGAAACTTAACAGTCAGCAATGTGTTAAAATTCTAGTGTGCATGTGCATATTATTATTCATGTTTTTTAAATGTAAATATTAATGTTATAACCTTTCTTTTATGATACATTAAGGCTATTACACTACTGGCCATCAAAATTTCTACACCATGAAGGCGACATGCTACAGACGTGAAATTTAAACGACAGGAAGAAGACACTATGAAATGCAAATGATTATAGGCCAGTCAAATTGTCAGAAAAAGGGGCCGATAGATGCAAAAATTCTGCTGGAAGATTTTATGTTTTTAAAATGTTTATGGGGATGCTAGTAACAAGAATTAATGGTTTTCCAACAAAATATCTCAAGGCTAAACTTTGTGGAGCCAAAAAACCACAAAATTTTCGGACTTTTTTCAGTTTTTTACCTGTAACTCGAAAATTATAAATTTTTTGCATAACATACTCAACTACAAAAAGAAAAAAAATTAAATTCTCTATAAATTTTATTACAAAAAAGTTTTTCTAAACCCATTATTAACTTTTTTTTAACTTTACAGAAAGTGACCTATTTTCCACCTCCTATCCCAAAAAACTTTTTTTCATCGCTAACAATGAAAATTAAATACACCTATTAATGGATGAGAAATAAAAGTTTTAAGAAAGGCGGACAGAAGAAGCATAAATTCTAGAAACCCTATAAGAAAAACAATTACAAAGGGAGGGAGGGCCAGGGATAAAAAAAGGGAATGCAAATGGAAGATTGCGGCCATGTGATATTCCCGAGCCACTTTTGTTCAGATGCAAGTGTTCTTTTTTAAATACATACGCTTCTAATATGCTGCTATTCTGTTTATTGCATCTCTTCTCGTGCAGTAATGAAAAATGTGTAAGCTCGACGCAAAATTGTGTTTCATTCGCCAAACGGCTTCAAATAGTGATACTCGCGTTGTGAGCCAGAATGAATTTGCCAAGCTTCTTGAACATAGCGTTCAGCGTCAAAGTAATATTCATCAAAAGTAATATTCATCAGTTTTTTAAAAATTAGCAAGGAAGTTAGAATACAGAATGATTGCCAAAAAACATGTGCGAATCAGAGAATGATAGCAGCATATGTTCGTCGGGGTGAAGATTCTACACAGACTTTAGTTTGTCCCTTAGATCGAGCAATTCTTTTAAGTTTCAAGATAATTGCTTTTTGTGTGAAGAAGGCAATCCCAGTGACTTGAACGAAAAACAATAGAAAAAGCCCTACTCAAAGAGATATTTGTTTCACAAAGTAATGAAGTTAGAAGCGACAGTTACATTTTTGAAAGCTGCAGAAAAACATGGGAAATAATCGAAATGAATTGAAGAAAATAATTGAACGTTTTCAGCATGAACCTGACTTGCAGATGCATGGTATCATAGTTTTGTCGCGTAAAACTAGATCAATCTGTAACAAGTGGAGAAAAAAGAGGGCGCCAACCCGCATCATGCGTTGACGAAGCCAATGTCAGAAACAAGAGCCGCTTCATTTCATTGTTTAAAACAAATTAAAAATTTCAAAACAAGAATTTCAAAATAACAGAATTTAAGTTGAGCAGGTAAAAGAAGAAGCTGATGTCATGATAGTTATCTCAGCCATTTCAAGAGCAGAATCTTTTGAAAGCGTCATAATTGTCGGAGAAGACATTGCCCTTTTTTATTAGCTTTTCAGCACTGTCTGAAAAAGCAGGTGCCGGTAGCGACACCTACAATGTGTTTAAATGAGGAAATTTTTCAGCCGGTTTCTCACACAGAAGTTGCATTTGAGCGTTGTCTGGTGAAAATTTGTTGTGATGCCTCGTGTAAGAAGGAAAAATGCGTAAAAGCATGTTTCTGACTTTTATAAAGGTTGAATTGCAGCCTACCGGGATGCATATTTCAGATGTGTATATTGCTGGGACGATTACTGTTTCTAAACCAATAGGAGACCGTCATTATCACGGTCAAGTACACGCCCACACAGTTTGATTGACAGGAACTCGTGGACAATTGATCGTGTGTGTTTATTATTTATTTGTACTCGGATTGTTTGAATTTGTACTCGGTAATTAAAAATTAAAGGTACGAAAGAATTTTTTTTTTTCAAAGTGACTGAATTTTATTTACTTCAATTAGAAATTATACTTCCTCTGATCCTGAAATAAATAAATAAATAAATAAATAAAAATTAAAGTAAGAATTTTGCTTATACGGATATTTTCGCAGAATACTTTTTTTCCCATTTGTTTAATATATATATAAATCATTTTGGAACGATATTTAGAATATTAAAAGGGTTTGAAATATTTTTTTTAAATGTCTTATTTATTAATAAAAGACAGCCTCCAATAATTTAAAAAAAAAAAAAAAATCCCCAACGGACTCTCGGCCCGCGATGGACTCGAACCCATATCCTCCGGTTTCAAGCTCGACGCTCTAACCATTCAGCCAGTCAGCTCACTTTCATCCGCAACAGATTATCGTTATAATTAGCACCGTCAATTGTCCACGAGTTCCTGTCAATCAAACTGTGTGGGCGTGTACTTGACCGTGATAATGACGCTCTCCTATTGGTTTAGAAACAGTAATCGTCCCAGCAATATACACATCTGAAATATGCTACCGGGATTGCGGTTTATCATATTGCTGTATTGCTGCTCGCATTGATCGAGATCCAATGACTGTTCGCAGAATATGGAATCGATGGATTAAGGACGGTAATACGGAATGCTGTACAGGATCACAACGGCCCCCTATCACTAGCAGCCGAGAAGACAAACATCATCTTATCCGTATGGCCGTAATGAATCGTGCAACCACGTCACGAGCCCCGAGTCAAGAAATGGGGTCATTTGCAAGACAAAAAGTGTCTGCACAAACAGTTCGATGGCGTTTGCAGAAACACGGACTCTCAGCTCCGAGATCAAAGCTGCGACTTCCCTTGACGCTGCGTCATAGACAGGAGCGCCTTCAATGATGCGATCAACGACGAATTTGTATGCACGAATGGCGAGTCATCATTTTTTCAGATGAATCCAGGTTCTGCTTACAACATCATGATGGTCACATCCATTTTGGATGCATCGTGGTTAACGTACATTGACAGCGTGCATTCGTCATCGTCATACTGGCCCATCACCAGGCGTGATGGTATAAGGTGCCACTGTAGACACGTCTCGGTCATCTGTTGTTCGCATTGACAGCACTTTGAAGAGTGCACGTTATATGTCTGATATTTTACGACCCGTGACTCTACCCTATATTCGCGACCGGCTAAACCCTACCTTTCGGCAAGATAATGCCCGATTGCATGTTTTCGGTATTCTTAGGACATTCTTTGATACGGAAAATGTCCGGCTATTGCCCTGGCCAGCACGTTCTCCAGACCTTTCACCAATGGAAATCGTTTGGTCAATGGCTGCCAAGCGGCTGGCTCGTAACCATACGCTAGCCACTACGATATATGAACTTTGGCATTGTGTTGAAGCTGCATGGGCATCTTTACTTGTACATGCCATCCAATCTCTATTTAACTCAATGACTAGACGTGCAAATGCTGTTATTACTGCATGAGGTGGTTGTTCTGGGTACTGATTTCTCAGGATCTATGCACGCAAATTTCTTGAAAATTTAATCACTTGTTATTTCTATCATAATATATTTGTTCAATAAATATCATTTTGTTATTTGCATTTCTTCCTGGTGTAGCAATTTTAATGGCTAGTAGTGTAGTTAGTTACTCAGCTTTTGAATTACACTCAATAATGTAAAGTCTTTGAGCGTTTGATACATTCGTATATTTAAAATATCTCCACGGGACATGAATTTTTTAACTCTTTTTTTTTCTGTGTTCTTTTCGTAAAAAATGTTTTTTTTTTCTTCTTCTTCTTTTTAAGTTTTTAAAATATTTCTGAAATACAGTCGAACCTCGTTACATGAACCTCAAGGGGAATCAAATTTTGTTCATGTTAACAGTAATTAATGCTATGAGTATCAAATCTTTGTGTTCCTTTTTATAGAGACTGTGAAAACAATTCATGTTAAATGTAGTTCACATTAAGCGTGTTCATGTTAACGAGGCTTGAATGTATATACATAATTTTATATAAGGTGTTAAAATCTTACTCACAGTTCCTCAGCTTTTAACAAACAAAATAATAAATTAAACACAGATCTTAGAAACATTTTGACATCTAAGAAAAAATAAACACATTAATTTCCACAAAAGATACTTTAAATATACTAATGCATTCTATAACCATAGATTTAACATTAGCAAAGGGAATTCGGAAGTTGAGTCTTCTTCACCGCATTACAATCTTGTGTTCCTGTAGAAGTTATTCACACAACAGCCCAATTGTGCACTTTCCACGTTTATTTTTCTTTTCTTACGAGACACGTAGTAATTAAATTCAACTAGTAATCTATCTTTCTCTAAAACTAATAACCCTTCTAGTAACTTTGGAAGACACTACTGATTATTTGTTAAGTTCTTACTGTGTTTGTGCCGATGTGTTGTTATATTAGTTGTATTTTACCTTCGGAAATGACACGCTTGTGTTTCCTTGCGTGAGGAACGCTGTCATGCAATACGTCATTTGTCATTCATAAACACAGAGGATTTCTTTTCGAAACAAATGTTTTTTTTAATAATATAATTTATTTCTAATTGCTGCGAGGTTGTTATATCTGGAACAGAAGTGCGTTGCTAGGATTTAGTACATCGAATTATATACGATACGGAAATTTATTAGCCTTAGCGTACTAAATTTTAAAAATATATATATCAGGGGTCTGTCCAAACTTTTCTCGCAGGGTCTTGTTTTTGTGAAATTGTGAAGTTTTTCATATATCTGTGAATTTTAAACTATCGATGTATTCAGGTACTGTCCTTCATATATATATATATATATATATATATATATATATATATATATATATATATAGAGAGAGAGAGAGAGAGAGATAAATTATTTTGTGAAGGATCCTGTTACAAGATAAATTATTTTGTGAAGGGTCCTTTAAAAGACCTAAAATTTTCCTGGACATATCTAGACAATACTTTTAATATACGAATGCATTCTCTGCCCATAGATTTAGTATTAGCGAGGGGAATTCGAAAATTGAGTCTTTCTTCTAAATCGCATTGCAATCTTGTATATTTGTAGAAGTTACACACACAGGAGGGCAACCAGGGCCGTAGCTAAGGAGGTGCTATGGACAGCTCAGCCCCCCCCCCCTCTGAAAAAGATTCCAAAGTCACTAAATGACTTTATGTTCCGAAATTCCAGATGAAATTCTATTAAAAAATCTAATTTAGTTTTGAGGGCATTTCAGTTTTATAAAAATACTAAATTGTTACTAAAATAAGTGTTTCTCATTCTATTTACACATATGAAGCTAACATGATGTTTAATATTGCACTATAGTTATACACTCGAATTTTTCATCATCCTATTACTTTTTAAAAATAAAATGACGTTATTACAACAGTCTAAAAAGAAACATTCGTAACTACAGTGTGAATATGCACTAATTTATCTTTTTGCATGGCAGAGAATATGAGCCTCTTCTATATTTTCTTGTGCCCCACCCTCCCTATTATTCACTTCTAGCTACGGCCCTGTGGGCAACTGTGCATTTTCGTCTTTTATTTTTCTTTTCGTGCGAGACACGTGGTAATTCAATTCAACTAGTAATCTATCTTTTTCCAAAGCTAATAAACCTTCTAGTAATTTGAATAACACTACTCACTATTAGTTAATTTCTACTATTTTTTCGTCGATGTGTCGTTATAGAGTTGCATTTTACCTTCGGAAATGAGACGCTTGTGTTTCCTTGCGTAAGGAATGCTGTCGTGCAATGTGTCATTCGTCATTCATAAACACAGAGGATTCCTTTTGGAAACAAATACATCTTTTAATAATATAATTTATTTCTAATTGTTGCGAAGTTGTTATCTCTGGACAGAAGTGCGTCGCTAGGATTTAGTATATCGAAATACCCGGGCCTCGTTAAGGGGGAACAGGGAGGGGAGCTCCCCCCCCCCCAAACGTTTGCACATGTTGTTACAGTTGGCGAATTCACAAACTGAACTGGCAAATTAGTTCAAAACTTTAATAAAAAACTATAATACATTTTCTATTCCTGATAGATTTGACGAAAGTTGCCAATATAATTAGAAATATTATTAAGCTTTTTACAAATGAAAGCTGTTTTACATTTTCTAATTTTGATAGTTTGGTAAAATTATAAAACTAGTTGGCAAATGCCGAGAAATATTTATGTTTGCTTTTCACTGAGTTGGTAAATACAGAATTTTGGGATGGCAATTTAAAGCTTCTCCCCCACCAATTAAACTTCTTCGCGAGTGCCCTGCATACTTACATACGATATGGAAATTTATTAGCCTTTGCGTACTAAAAATTTTAAAATATATATATCAGGGGTCTGTCCAGGCTTTTCTCACAAGGTCTTTTTTTTGTGAAATTCTAAAGTTTTTCTTATATCTGTGAATTTTAAATTATCGATGTATTCAGGTTCTATCCGTCACTTATATAAAAAAAGTTAAGTAATATATCCTTCACATGTAAAAAAAGTTAAGTAATATATCCTTCACATATAAAAAAAAAAGGCTAAGTAATATATCCTTTGGTGAATTCAACTGTTTATTTACAGGGCAGATTTTATTTTTAAATGATTAAATTTGCCAAAAGTTCAATTTGAAAGTGGAAAAATTCCATGAAAGATCAATTTAAGAAACAAATGATTTTGTGAAAGATCCTGTTTTGGAATAAATTATTTTGTGAAGGATCCTTTAAAGGACCTAAAAATTACCTGAACATATCCCTGTATATGTAGAACACATAAAATATTTGCTTATATCATACTTTTTAAATCGCGTGTTTTTTTAAATATGCTTTAAAAATTTAAGAACATGCATGAACCAGTTGGAACCAGCTTGTTCAGATTCGCGGATTTTTCGTAGTATCTGAATAATGAATAACATTGTATGCTGAAAATAATTATTATTAAACTACATAAAACATAATAATTAACTACATGATAAATACAGTATTTGAGACAATCATATTGGTTTACTTATGTAACGTAAGTTATATATTATGCGTCAAACCTCGCCAAACCCCTCCAATGCCTGCGTCATTGTCTAGATCGGCCATCAAACGGCTTAAAAAATAATTGTTTGCCTTGTTTTAAGTATTTTGTTAATGGGAACATTTGATGTCTATGAGCATTTGAAAACTGTATGTCTGAGACAGATGGTTTAGGAATCAGCCATACCATTGAGAGTGGACACCTTATGTCTAAACATCAGAAATTAAATCGGCAACCACTCTAACCAGCGTTGGTTGGATCGTTGGGATAGATTTTCATTAAAAAAATATACATACAAATTCAAGAGTGTTCCCTACGACACACTAGCGCCTCTAACATTGTGAGTCTTTGGAAAGATTTTCGTTTAAAAATATTAATTCATTCGACTCTTTTCGATATATTTAAGGCTATTATATCCAGTTCGGGATACGTTTGTTTTTCGTTGAGAATCATAAAATAAAAAAGAGACCAAAGCGTGCGTTACCACACCTGGTGTAGGCTGCCGAAGGCAGTGATGATACCAGCTTTAGGTTAGGTTTGATAGATTTTCATTAAAAAAATATAAAAACACACAAATTCGAGTGTGTATGCTGCGAAAGCAGTGCTTGTTCCATCAGTATTATAACTTTGAAAAAAAAAATGCCTTCTAAAAATATAAAATCATTTAACACTGATCCCTGATTTTAAGTATATAATTATTATCATACTTGTGTCATGGGTACAACGGGTCAGACAGTAAAATTTAAAGAATGTTGTGCATATCTTCATTTATAATGTATAAATAATTATAGAATAAAATTTAAAATGTTTAATTGCATGAATATGATTTTAAATAAAATATACACAGATGGAAAAATTGAAGTAACCAGCTTCGTGTCCTAGGTTCTCGCTACACGTTTATACTTGCATCGGTTGGATCTGGCTGTCCTGGACACTGTTCCAGATAATCCATTCCGGACATGGTGGGAAAAACCATTCCTTGCGCGTACTTGCACCCAAAGTAGACAGTGCCGCCAACTTATATGGGCCCATGGGGCCCAAGCCCACCTAATATTTTTTAATCCTAGCATGCGAAATTTTCACTGTTTTACTTTGTTATTTATTTCATTTTGTTTAATATTTGTAATTTTCTCCCTAGAACAAAATTTATTTTATATTGTCCATGTGTTTTAATTCTCCAACTGACTCCCATAAATCCCAAATGACTGAAGTGACCATGTTTAAATTTCTGTTGTTTCAAATTGTAGTCATGTTCATGACATGATGAAATTTTAATAAATATTAGTGTCTTTATAAGGAAAAACGCATGAGAACATAATTTAATAAAATTGAAACTTTATTAAAATATAATATCGTGACTTAAAATTCTCATCTTTCACCATCTGACCACCCTTCAAAGAAGAACGAACGGGTCGTACCATTTTATCAAAATATTTTTGAGCCAACCCAATATTTTTCAAAAGCTGGCGCCACTGCAAGTAGATTGAGGTCTTAACCCCCCCCCCCCCCCCCCATGCAATGTACATATGTGATTAATAAAATGCTCAGATTTCTTGATTTTTCGTGCCAGAAATTTTTATTTGAAAATTTTGTCTTTAAATAAAACATGTCTAACTAAAAATTCTATAAACGAAGCTCGACACGAAGAGATCAAGAATGATCCAGGTTTGCATTTTACAATTCTAAGTGTCTGTGTGTTTTTCTTTTTCTCTTCGCCAACACTAATTGTAGAGGTATTTAAACATAGATATGTATTCTAAAGATCAGTTTTAGACCAGTTGGGGACCGTCTGAACCCGACGATTTTAAATCCGAGCTTTTCCGAATCCGAAAAATTTTATGTTATCGGAGCAGAACCCGATACCGAAAAATTTGCAATAGGAAAAGAAATTACATAATATTTAAAAATTGTTTCAGAAACAATTACTTATTTGTAATTTTTATGTGTCTTTTTATATGTTATTTTTAATTTTTATTTTTTATATGTCGAAGAGTCAAACAGCATTTTCCAAATTCTTGTGAGATATCTACATCTTTAACTATAATCGATTTCTTCTTCATAACAATATTTCGTGATTGTCGTGACCCTGAAAATGAATTTAAATTAAAAATCTGACACCATTATCTGAAAGGTCCATTTTTTAAAATTATTTATAGGAAAATAAAAAAAAGATGTTCGATTGCTTTTTAAATGAATAACATGGTAGTTATATTTACTTAAGAATAGAAGTGACTTCGCAATCGCACAGTCTCAGCTTGAGTAGAATTCATGATGAAAAAAAAGATTTAAAACCAATAAAGTTATTTTTATATGAAAAACGATCATGATTCGTAATCGGGCCCATAGAACCCGAGTTAGAAAATCGTACCCTGGCCGTGAAAAGATAAACTAAAATATTTAAGAATATCGATATCAAGATGAATGAGCTAAATCCTCACCTAATTGGGCTAATAGAACCCAAGATAAGAAAGCACACCCTGGTGATAAAAAAGGATACTTATTATGAAAGGCTATCGATATCAAGTTGCATGAACCAAACCTCATCGTTATTGAGTCGATGTAGAACCCGAGATACTTTCAAAAAATAAATAAAAATCAGAAATTATTATTCGAAAAGAATAGTATGAGTACTAATAGAAACTTTACTTTATAATGTTCTAGAGGGTTATTATTAAGTCAATTATAATGTTTAGAAATTAGTTACTTTGAAATCCGAAAGATAATTGCCGAGTTATGGAGAACGTGCCACACCGGGACCGATAGCGGCCGAAGCCCGGTAATCTCTATATGGACAAGTAGTATACTTAAATAAAAAAGAATACTGCCCAGTTAAACTGTAGGCATTGAGCTCACAGGCTACAAATACTAATTGCACATTAAAGCTTTATATTTTCAAGGGTTAATTCCGTTCGAAAAAAAAAATTAAGAAGGGGAAACAGCTCTCCCCTTTTCTCTTTTTTTATACTTAATCATTGAACCTCCTATACTATCAAAGACATGCTTTATCATATAAAAAATCTATATCCAAAATTCAGAGCAAATTAGATAATTCTTAATAAAAACCCATTTAGCATTTATATAATTTAAAAAGAGTTATCCCCCTCTTTTATACTTAACCATTAAACTTCCAAAACTATTCAGAGATTTGAACGAAATCTGAAAATTCTGCTTGAAAAACCCATTTGTATAAATTAAGGGGGGGGGCATTAGAACCCCTGTTCCCCCTATTTATACTTAATCAATGAACACCTAATAACAGTCACGGAATCGCCTCATCAGAATGATCCTAATCTAAATTTTGAAAACTTAATTCTGCATGAAAATCCCATCTATATCAACTAACGGGGGGCATGAGCCCCCCGTTCCCCCTCTTATACATATCGAATGAACTCCAAAAACTAATCAGGGAAGCGCCTTGTCAGGATATACCTACATACAAAATTTCAAGTGGATCGGATATTTTTATCATGAGTTATCGCGTTACGTACATATGAACATACATACAGAACGGACGGGCACATAAGCTCTCAGGCTATGATAGCCTGTGAGCTAAAAAGGGTTAGTTTATTTTTTTATTTCTGTTTTCGGATTGAAATGTGTCGGATTCAGTTTCATTTAAAGTAGATTTTTCATTTTAGGATCAGGTTTTATAGCTCATGCGGGACTCTAAAGCTAACTAGTAGCAAGGGAAAAAAAAAAAAAATGGTTAACCTCGTGGCTCAAGTTTTGTTAACTCGATCTGATGTTGGACAATAATGCCGAATGTTTGAGGTTTTATTCTATAATCAAGACACATTCCGTAGTTAGACTGCTGTGGAGTCCGCATCCATCACGCTCCCGTTTCTTTTATTCAATACCCTCATGCTTTTGTTTCTTGTCGCTGGCATCTAAGCACCTCTTTCCTCATCTCCAAAATTTTAAGTGATGAAATAGGGGCAAAGAGCTTTTCCGTCCCCCGAAACATTCGCCGCGAGTGTTTCTGAAGAGAGAGCTGCATTAACGAAATGAAATCGGCGAGTATCGGCCGGGCCGTCACCCATGGCAACCAAGAATATTTCGATTCACCCCTCCCACTTAATGGGATGTGTTTAATCTATTTTATTGAATTTTTTTGTCTATTATTTTATTGCGACTCGAATTCACCTTCCACATGCTCCCCCTCCTCTCCCATCTCCCTTTGGATGTGTGAGCAAGTATACGCATCTACATATACTTACCTATGTATACATAAATTTTATATTCTTTTTTATCCCACTTAATAGTTGAAGGCCAGAAAAAATATGCCTGTAACACATAACCTTTTTTATTTAATGCATTTTAAATCAAAAAGAGAGGTTTAATGCGAAAAAAAGAAGTTAAAGGGAAAAAAAAAACTAGATTAAGCTTGAGAGATTTTATAGATGTTAAGTGAATTAGTTTGATGAAACATATTTTTACTCTCCTGTTTTAAATACACTTAAATTCACCTTGGTTTTATTTTAATAAAGCATTTTCCTTTAAAATATTTTTTTTTAGTCGTCGTGATTTATTTGATGGGCATTGTATTTAAACCTAACTTTATCTATTGTGTTATACGATCGTATCCATTCTAAATCTGTATGTGTATGTTGCATTATGTTTTGGTTGCAAATTTATATATAATATAGCGATTCAAAATAAATAGAAAATAGAAAGGTGTATAGTTACTAAACTTATATAATATTATTCTGCATTATATAATATTCGATAACGATAAAATATAGCCAAATTTTTAAGTAGAAAGAAGAGGATCAAAGAGGAAAAAATTTCGTTTTTTAACCCATTTCAGTGATGCCACAGGCGACATTTTTTTTATATTATGTTAGTACCAATATTTTTTTAATACAATGTTTGGAATATAGGTACTACTTGGTTACTTCGTCGACTAAAAATCAAATGAACTACAAGATTAAATGCCAATATGGATGATCGTAAATGTCTTATATACTTGACATTAAGCACAATGTAACATGTTTATTACGTCATCAGATGATTTTTAATTCGACTTTTTATTTCTAATTTTATTAATATTCTATTAATTTATTTGTTTTTTCGTTATTCAAACGAAAAATTACGTTAATTTGTATAATTTGGCTAATATTAGGGTGTAAAAAAAAAAAAAAAAAAAAAAAAAAAAAAAATCATGATTAAAAAAAAAATAATAACAATAAAAAAATAAATCAGATTTTTTTATTTTATTTAAATCGGATTTTGTTTTTGTTTAATTTTGTTTCGCAACGTTCAAATACTGAATAGTTACCACCAGTTTTGGGTCACGAAAACAATTAAACATCTGATTGTTAATTAACCTAAGTTTTTAGACTTTAATTAATAGAATTATAATTATTAGTTAAATAATTACAGAAATTATAAAAAATTGCTAATTAGTAGTTTCATTAGTAGCATACAACAATTTTGTAATAATTATGCAAAACTATATGAAATATTCGTGATATTTAAATTTCTTAAGATCATTAATAATTGCATTTAATATTAAATTGTTAACACTACTTAAAGTTAATTATTATTAAACAATTAATTCTATAATTAGGAACATTATGTTCATTTTTATGCTTTAATTGCTAAATTGTTAATTAATAATTTAGAATTCATTCTAAAAAGAAATAGGGATAATGCTAGTTTCAAAAAAGGACACTATTTCATGAGAAAATTTCTTAATAATGTATTTAGTAATTATATAAAAGAAAAAAGTACATAGTTTATTAGTATAATAAATAAAATGTTATTTACTTTAATAATTTTATGAACTACAAATGGAAAAATACACTTAAATAACAAGTTAATTTTTTTTCTAAAGCAATAAAGTTATAGTAATTTTGCAGAGTTTTAGACATATAGAGATTAAAAAATACTGTAGAACTTCAAAGTTTTTTTTTTTTTTTTTTTTACAAGATATTTCTAACTACTGTAGGTATGAATTTCACTATTTTCTTTGAAGGCAGGCTGCATTTCGCTAATTTCAAAAGGGACATTTCGTAGCACCCTATAAAAATGACTTAGAGAAAACAGCAAGTACTACAGGATTAATAAAAACTGCAATTAAGTAATTTAATTAGTTAGTAGCACAAATAATAAACTAATGAATATTATCTGCAGCTTTTTTTTGCATTTGTGCTGTTAAACGCCTAAATCTAAATTTACACACATTAATCCCTCCCCCCCTCAAAAAAAAAAAAAAAAAAAAAAAAAAAACCCATTAAAGTGTGTTATTTCATTCATATGCACATGCAAAGTAAATATAAGGAATAGTCAATTTGAAATCCTCAAAACAATTAACAGCATTATTAGCACTCAGTGGAGATTTCTCAGCATTCAATGTTTCTAACAGTTTTGCCGCCGTTTTAATCTCTAACAATTTTTATTTGATGTATACTAGTTAAAAATTAAACATCTATTCAACTTTACTGAAAAGCTCTTGCTATGTTTAACATTTTATAAAAATACTAGCGGCCTTCGCCCGCTACGCTGGTCGGTTTATCTAAAGAAATCTTGAAGAAGTAGTTAGATAAGGTTCAGACATACATTAAAAAAAAAAAAAGCAAGTCGATCATTCAAAAAACGTTGGGAAATATCAAATATTTACTGTAATTTTTTAAGAAAAACAAAGTTTCGAAAAAAAAAATTAAATCGAAAAAAAAATTACACTGACATATTAATGCAAGGAAATTTTCCCAGAGAGAAAATTCGCCTTGAATACAATATTTCAAATTCTTTTAATTGCTTATAGGCGTTAATGCCAACATAGTGAAAAAAAATTCCATGCTGGGAATCGAACCCGGGCCATCAGTATGGCGCACTGACGTTCTACCAACTAAACCACATGGAACGACAGCCAGCTTGAAACTTTCTCATACTTAAGTAGACTGGCGAAAACATAACGATAGCGCGTTTTAAAATCGCACAGTGACATCTATTGGATTTTATATGTACTAAAAAACGTTATGTACTAAAAAACGTGAGCAGCGCACCTAATAGTTTCTTTTGTTTCTTTTTGTTACTTTTTTGTCTGTTGTCCGATTTTGATGAAACAAAGCCTATACACTGCCCGGGAGTGTGCATTCTTCATTAGTGAAAACCGCATAAAAATCCATTCAGTAGTTACGAAGATAACCTCGAACAAACAGACAGACAGACAGACAGACAAAAAATTCAAAAATTTTTTTTTTTGTGTTTCATTGGTTTTCTTTTATCGCCCTGACTCCATTTTTGTCAATTATCTTCAATGTACAGACACACCGGGTCCTACTGTTTTATTATATGTATAGATTTTTTTTTCCTATAATACATCCTTTTACAACAGTGGTTCAGCCAATCAGGTCATTAAAACTTTCATTCTTCTTTAGTTGCAGTATTTAGTAGTATAATATAAATTTATTATTGCAAAAGTAGAATGGGAAAATAAGATGCAGCTATTTATCCTTTCACTTGCAGAAAATCATTACACTAACTCATGGCTCTTTATACATAAAAGAATGAATAATTTGTTTACTAAAAGGAAATTATGACAGATATAAATATCATTTTTAAATTAAATGCTTTTTATGTTTGTTACATAAAAATTATATGCTTTTTTCAAACCTCTTAAATTTTTTACAATACTCGGGAATTATCTTAGAAACAATTATTTGTGTATCCATAGCTTTTTTGTGTATTCATAAGTCAAAACCATCCATTGATCCATCCTTCATTTTTCATATTTAAAAGAATTTCGGAATTTTCGCCAATAGTTGGCAATCAAAGTAATTTAAAAGTTCAAGCAATAGTCTTTGTGGAAAAAATCAATTATGAAGTGTTTTCAGCTTTAAAAAAGTGTAATTTTTAGAAACGTTTTATAAGATTTTTTCAGATAAAATATGTCGTTGAAATTAAGTATGTTTTAAGTAGAAAATTGGAAAAATATTAAACTGTCATTCCAGGCATAAAGATTGCACAGTAAATTAGGCTAAACATAACCATGTGTTATTCTTTTTTTTTTTTTAAATATGCGGGAAGGCATGACATTATGAATGGTTTTGAAAAATACCTTACATTAGATTTTTCGAAATATAGTTCTTGATTTGCATTTAGATAGAGAAACATATATCAGAAAAGCTTCTTAAATGTTTACTTTAAACGATTTGGCAATCTTTGGCTCAGTTAAATGCAATTCAAGTACAAATAGAGTTCGAAATTTGTCAGGCTGTTAGAGTTGACACGTGGTTAAAAGTGCATTTTTGTCAAAAATGTTTTTTAAAAACCCAAAACTAAACTTTTAACATTGTTCAGTAAATTGAATGGAATACATACTAATTTATTTAAAAACCGATAATGGACACAATCTATAAAATTGCATGGTGACATTAAGCACCATAATTTCTTAACTTTTCTTGGAAACACAGCTTACTTCCAATAGTGAAAATAAAGAGTGGCGAAATTAGTGTGTTAACTTTAATGTGACGTGACCTTGTAGTTTTACAGATTGTGTCCATTGTTCAATTTTTCTCCATCTATATATTTAAAAGACCAGGCTGTTTTTTAGTCATCATGCCTGAGCTTTTTACTGAACCGATTTTGATTATTATTTTTTTAAATATAAGCTCTTCATTTGTAGATGTGCCCATTCTGACTATTTTTTAATTTATTTCCATTTTTACATTTTATTTTTAATTTTAGCTTTTATGATATTTCTTCACATTAGTGGCAACCGGATTACTTCCATTGCTGAAGCGATTAGGAACAAAAAAAAAAAAAAAATTAGAATATCATTGATGCCCATTCGTATTATAATTAACAATAACTTTTTTGAAATTTCGAACAGAAGATGACGTCACGATTTAAAAAACTTTTTTTTACTTATAAAACTATTATATTAAAAAAAAAAAAAAAAAAAAAAAAAAATTGCTGATTTGGTAAAGGAGACGCTTGTCTCAGAAGGCTTCAGTGAGTGAAAAAGACGTCATAGTAAAGGTGAATTGAGTACTTTCTTTGATAAAACTAGACATTTTAATGCAAAGGCATCTAAAAGTAAATTTGAGGATGTTTCCGCACTCATGTTAATAGCTCAAGTCACGAGTGCGAATGTTTACATGCAAAATTGAACTGGAAACGCACATCAAGCTTGGGAATATATTTATGAATAACCTATAACACGTTAAAATATTTTTGAATTAGTAAATATGAATATGAAATGTATGCATGTAAATTTTGAAATTGGTGAAAACTTTTTTATTTTTAGATTTCGTTGAAAATAAAAAATGTAATTGTGTCTAGGTAAATGTAATTAAGTGATGCAATTTTCATTAATTTTTTCATTACGTAATACCAAAGATCAAATCATCAATTAATAATTTAAGAATTTCTCATCTTAATTGTATATTATGATTACATATTAGAATATAGTTTAATTTTTCAATAATTTGAAAATATAAATTTTTTATTATAATTATATTTTTATGACTTTTTTATAAATTCAATGAGTAAGTTCTTTTAAACATTTTCATTCGTCGAATTCTACGAGTTTCGACTCGTTAGTATTTATTCCATTCAGCTTATTAAGAAATATTTAAAGGCAAATTTTGAGTCTTTAAAATAATTTTGGATGAAATGCGACTTTACCGTCTGTCAACCCTAGAGATGGGAATGCTCGGAAAAAAGCCGGAAAAATTGGGGGAAAAAAACGGTTTTTTTTTCGGGTTTTTTTCGAAGGCTTATTTTTCAATTTTTCCGAACTGGAAAAATTGAAATTTCATTTATGAAATAATATAGTAAAAATTTTTGTATTAGCTACATTCTCATACTTTTTATTTTATTTATTTTTATGTTGAGTATCTCACATGAAAATTTTAATGTGGGCAATCTGATCTCTGGGCAGAAATCTGTTTGAGAAGACTTGAAAGGATCCTTCCCATTTTTTTCTTGTTTGAAACACAAGACCCTTTGCAAAATTTCTCTTCAAAATAGGCATTTCAGAAAAAGTTTAATCAACAAATTGAATCTTTCGCAAGTGCAGTGATTGAAGAAAAAAAATCTCACGCCATACAGCAGCTGAATCTTATTAAGTTGCATATATGTATGTAAATAACTTTATTAAAAATGTCTAAATAGGAACCTAAATATTGTAATAATTTCTTATTAAAAAATTCTGAATATATTTTGTACAAGTATATACAAAAATTTCACAATTTCATAAAAACTTGATTACATGAAAAAAAATCTAGATATGTAATTAAATGCAACTTCTCTTTTTAAAAATTAATTCATGTGTAAAATTATTGCAATAATATGCCGATTAATGGAAATGATTAAATTAAAAATTCAACATAAAATTTTGAAGTATGCATTTATTACTTTAATCTATCTTTTCAAGAAGTAAGTATTGAATTCGTGAAAAATTTTACTTCCAGTTTTTGGTGTATTTAAACGTTTTAGAAGGTTCTGAACAACACGTTTTGATGGTTTTTTGGAAAATATCTGTCACTCTATGAGTCTGTATGTGACAAATTTTATAGGCACTCTATCTCAAGAACTGATGCACATAATTTCACAAAACTTTTGATTCAGCTACACCTTGATATAAATTCGAGATGTTTAGTTATTAGTGTATATCGCCAAACCGATGGCGCTGCTATGCTGCATTATTCATAATTTCCACAATAGTTCTATCTCAAACTAATGCATTTATTTTTATAAAATTTCATATTAAGTTAATCCTTGACATAACTTCGTGCTCATTACTTTTTGGTGTAAATTGCTCAACAGATGACGCTGCTATGCTGCATTATTCATGATTATCGCAATAGCTTTACCTGAAGGACGATTTTTTTAAAACAAACTACAGCTTCAGACAGTTTGATATATATTAATGTTGTTTAGTTTTTGGTGTAAATTGCCCTATAGGTGGCACTACTATACTGCATTTTTCAAGATTTCGTTATAGCTGATTAATTGAATGTTTTTTCCAAGGTGATGAATCTAAAATTGACCTCCATTTTACCTCCATAATGTACAGTAATGTTGCAAAAACATGGGCAGTTTGCATTAGAAACGTACAACTGCGATGAATAAAGCCCCCCATATTTTATTACAAATAATTATGTTCCAAATTATACTTTCCCTCTTGATTAGGCTTTGAATTTTTGTAGTTCTCTAAGCACAGTAGAAGTTTATCTCTGTATGTAACTGCTTTTGTTAATTCCTCAAATAGTGAGCATTTTCTATTTGTAGTGTTCTGTTTTCATAACTTTTGAGTTCCACTTTTAGAAATATACGAAAATTACCATGTACTCGTAAAATTATTATGTGGAAACATTATTGAATATGGTTTCTTACTCAAGAATAGAATATCAGATTTCAGGGTAAAAAGAAAAAAAAAATTCTATTTAATTAAACTTTTAATTTAAAAAAAATATTTTTTTTTTTTTTTTTTTTCTGGTTTTAGTGAGAAAATCTAACAGTCAATAAATCCTACACTATTTTTTAGTTGCAGACCTGAATAAGCCAAAGCAAAACTTAGTTTTGTTTGAATTTAGATTATAAAACTAAATCAAAACTTTTTTGAGTTGAGATTGGAAAGCTATACCAAAACGAAACCATATTTATAAAGGAAATAAAATTATAATTCTAAGAAAAAAAGTAATGTAAAAATATACATTTTTTAAACAAACAATGGAATTTTTGAATACTGATATTCATAATAATGACAAAACTGCAATAATTTCTTTAAACTGGTATCATTTACTTAAAAACTATACTTATGTAAATGGAATGCATAATTTATTTCATTCCAAATTGCAGACATATTGGTTCAGGGTTTTACATTAGGTCAATTGGTAGTTAAACATGTAACTGAAAAATCATTTCAACAGAGAGATGATATAACAAATAATAGCGTTTAATAAAAATTCTTAGGCTGTGGGAAAAAAACTAAACTTTTAAAAGCAGGCTTTGCTACTTTCTTTTTGTTTTGTAATATAAAGTGAAAATAATTTTCATTCAATACATTTAAATGAAAAAAAAATGTTTATTATTTAATATTCTCTAAGAAAATATCATTTATTTGGGAGAAACAGTCATGAAAAATCAATTTTTCCAATGTTTCCCGAAAAAACCGGTAAAAAAACAGTTTTTTTCCGCTACTTATATTTTTCCGGAAAATTTACATCTCTAGTCAACCCTAACAATCAGTCCAATTTTGTACTCTGTGAACAACGGAATTTAATTTGGTCAAAGTTTCCCAAACTGATTAAATAAAACATTTAAGCAAATTTTCTGATAGACGGTTTTTCTATTTAGGGTAGATACCTTTCGAAAGATTCTACTTAAAAGTGTTGGTCATTCAGCTTCCGAATTCTCCTCCATAATGCTAAATCTATGGGCGTTTGATGCATTTTCATATTCAAAATATTTCCTCCGAAAATTAATATTTTAACCTTTTTTTATGCGTACTCTTTTTAAAGGATGTCACTTTTTTCTTTAGTTTTCAAAATATTTCTAAAATTTATGCTTAATTTTATATGAAGTGTTAAAATTTTACTTCCAGCTCGTCAGTTTTTAGAACATAAAATATTAAATTGAGCATAATTTTTATAAATATTTTGGCAATTAAAAAAAATAATTGACACTTTAAAAAAAGAGAACACTGAAACTAGAAGTTAAAAATATTAATTTCGTGAGGAGGTTTTTTGAATATAAAAATCCATCAAATGCCGTTAGACTTGATATTACGTGGGGGGGGGGGGGGGGGGGCGTCGGAAGCTGAATGACTAGCACTCTTAATGTTACTTCCAGAGCCATCCATAATATCAAAATATAAAATACTCCCTATTACAACTAAAATTAATTTTATAAAATAAGCCAAGCTAACAATTTTTAAAGGTGTTGCCATTTACTTTAATACCATATAATGTAATACATTTAATTTTTGTATTCATAAGAGATAATCCTTCACATGTGTTCCATCCTTCCTGTGAGGTAACTTTCTTTTCTTTCTTTGCTTTTTTCCCCCATACAAATAAATGATTTTAAGAATCAAATATTTTTTGTTTTTGGAAATATTCATGACATATTATAAAAATGGAATATGAAATGGTTTATTACAACAGCCGAATCATTTTAAATTATTTTAATTCTTTTTTGTTAATTCTGTAATTTTTTAATTATTCCATCACTTTTGTGAACTATTATATGCGAATTCCTGTTTTCCTGAACATACGACGCCCCCTTTTTTTTTCTTTTTTTTCCTTTTAAGTTTAAAAAGGGTAAAAAAAAAATAAAGTTATAATAATGATAAGCTTATTGTTATTTTCTACATATATCTGCCCCAGCATGTACAATTCTGTACATTGATTTTATGATTTATCGTTTAGAAAGAAAATATTAATTGCGATGCTGGTGCAAGCGAAACCGCCATTAAAAGTAATTAAATATTTTCTTTCTACAAACATTCAAATTTCTTAAACATTTTGGATGAAGCAATCTAGTCTGCTGTATTTACGTTCTCGAACACTTATTGTGACACTAGCGAGAGAAAAATGTAACAATATTTGGATACTCTTTTTTTTTTTCTCTCTCTCTCTCTCTCTGCGCTCTTTAATCCTTTGCCGAGTGTCCGTCCATTAACGCAGACGAGAAGATTCTTTTCTGGCTCAATTAAGAGCCTTTATTGGAAGCCCTCCTCGAAAGGGGCGCCTAACTCGCATTTAAAGTAATTAGGTACCTCGGGTTTTTAATAAGGAATCAATGATCCCAGACAAGAGGGCGGGAAAAAAAAATTTCTCAGAAAAACAAAAACAAATTAAAACGGCGGGGGATTGGGGAAAGGAGAGGTTATGAAATTAAACGAATCTCGGAGAAAAAAAATTCTGTTCGTTTATTTTTTCTCCTTCCAAATAAATGAGAAAGTAATTCGTCGTGGAGTTAAGTGGTTCAGTCCTTCTTTTGCTGCAGACGATCTTTTATTTGTTTCTTACTGACTTTTTTTAACTTCTTTGTGTCTTGAAGCGTTTTATTTGCGGCAAAAGTGGGATTTAAAAAAAAAGGATGGAAAAAAAAATTGCTAATTTTTATTATATAATTGCTTCTCTTCTTTCTTAAGTAGCAATATTTTTTTAATCTTTCCGTTTAATATTTTTTCCCAATGGAGTGTGTGTAAGCAGCGATGTTTGAGTAATAGAAAAAAAAGGGCGCGAGGGTTGAGTATTATTTATTCGAAGCTGATTGTCGAGACAATTGTAATTATCGGGTGGGAGTCTCGGATGAGAACAGTGAATTGCAGTTAATTGTTCGGGAGATTTGTTTTTCAGTGTCAACGCCGCTCATTCGAATTAGTCTTTTTATGCATTTTTTTTTCTTTTTTCTTTTGTAAATGAATTCTTTTTCCTCTCTCTTTTGTCTGTTGGAAGCATTGTGGCTCGCCCATGCTTGATTAGAATTTTTCATTTGCATCTTTCCCCAAATGTCAGTTATTACATCTTACCTTATTATTATTTTTTTTATTCTCTTTATAACACTTTTTAATACGTTGTTTGAAGGCGTATCTAATTAGTTTTGAAACAAACTATTCTAATTAGAGACTTAAATTTCTGCATTTCATATTAAATTAAATTAAATTCATTGTTTTTTGTGCAGAATATTGTGATATCGTACCCTAGGACTCTTGAGAAAGTGTAAAAATATGTCATTAAATATTTATTTCATGACGCAGATAATGTTTATTTTGAATATAAAAGATAATTCATATGTCGTATTTTGAAAAGATACAGTTCCATTATTTCTCCCCCCCCCCTCTCTGTTGTAAGGTATTATTATTTAGATAGTATAATTATCTGAATATTTAATCTTCAAAATTAAGAATTGTTTTTATTATGGATTGCTGTCATTTAATCTGTAACTTCGGATGAATTGTTTATGCGTTAAAAAATGAAATCTGAAAGATGTAAAAAAGAATTTGAAAAGATGATTTAATTTTGAAATAGGTTGATTACATATAAATGCTGGAGGTCCTTTGTTCAGTAAACTAGCTGACCCGCCCAGTGTTGCTCGGTTCCATGAAGAATGACTCTTAAATGATTTTATATCTTTAAATCCATTTTGCCTGGATTTATTTTTTTAAATGAAAAAATATTGAATGCAATATCTAATGAAATATTTATGCATATTTGGTATTTTTATTTTCTACGTAATTTGATTTTTGGAGTCTGCATACCCAAAGCGAGTATAACCACGATGAAACACTTTGATTTTTATTGATTTCGTCAAAAATTTCATGCATTTTATTTTGAAAAAAATATTTCTATTCTTCCGAAAATTCCCAAATTTTTGTGAGTGATGTAAATTTGGACTAATGATATGATCTGAAAAAATTGTTTTAAAATAAGGATGTTTAGTTACTTTTAGTGTACAGCAGATATCTTCTCTGTGAGGCGCGTAGTGACCGTGACCTGCTTTCGCCGGTTTATTTGAAAGGGTTAAAATTCATATTTTTAAAAACTGATTGCACCATCGATTAGAAGAAGATTTCAGATTTCAGAACATATTTTTGGTTTGTTGGTTCCCTTAAAATTGCGCCCTGAGGAATTGCAATAACGAAGGAAATGTTTTTTGGAAAAACAAACCTGTTTGTTTTTAAGAATTAACTGCGATATATTTTTCGAATTGATTGCGGCATTTGAGACGTAAAAGTATGTTCTTTTGGAATATGTCCTTAAATTTTAACTGCACCTTGGTCGATTTGAATAAAACAAAACAACGGGAAAAAAAGAAAGAAAGAAAGTCGAAAAATGTTTCTACGTAGTCTCCTGATGCTTAAATGGGTTTGTGTGCGTGCGCAAATGCTTTTTTTGACCGAAATCAAATAATTTACTTCTTGATGGAAATTAAATTCGATGTTTAATTAATAATTCAACCAATATTAGAAATACAAATTTCTGAGTCTTGGGTGCATTAAGAGATTTTTTAGGGCAGCCTCACAAAAATTTTTCATCTTCGTACATGCCATAGGTTTTCCTAGCCATTGCACATACACACAGAGAGCGAAACTTTATTTTATTAGTAGAGGTTTTCTCACAGTGCCAGAAAAAATGATGACAGAATTGTTGGTTGTTATTTCTTATCAATAGATAAACAAATGGTGTTTTTACTTATAATTATCATTTTTCATGCACTAAATCGTATTCTCATTTTGTGTAAAATGAGGTATCAAATTAGGTATGTTTTGTATATGTTTTGTAAAACTACAGCATTTGAAACACAGATTGGACTAAGCATTTTTTTTCTTTTTAAAATGCTTTTCTGAATGTCTAATTACGTGCAATTTTCATTTATAGTTTCCATTTTATCTATAAAAATTAAATATTCAAAATTAATTCACAAAATCTACTATGATTCAACATAATTATTGTAAAAACTTTTCGGATATTTACATTCTTTTCTTTCGAAATATATATTCTTAAATAGATTGATGTGATGAAAAGATCGATTTTTCGATGTAACTTTTTTTTTTTTTTTTTTTTTTTTTTTTTTTTTTTTTTTTGGCCTTTTTTTACATCTGTTAACCTCTTTAGTTCCGAAACTAAAATAACAATACAAATACTTATTCATTGTGCATACTTACCAAGTTTTACACATTAGGTGTAAAATTTACACATTTGGTGTAAAATCTACACATTTGGGCTGTTTTTTACACTTTTACACTTTGAATATATATATATATATATATATATATATATTACACATTTTTGCATTTTTTTTCCAAGCTTCATTTGCCCCCTTAAATTATGAATTATTTTACAGCTGCTTTTAATTATAAATACCTAAAGGGGTATATTTAATTATAGTTAAAAAATGAACTTGTTTCATTATTGAAAAATATGAATTTTTAATTTTCACTGTGTGTAAAAGATAACTTCATTTTGTGTAAAATTTGCCTGTATTTTCTATTAAAATGTGAGAATTGAAGATATGTTAAAAATTTCTGATGCAATGGATAATGGTTTGACCAAATAAATGAATAACCAAATATTCAGCATTCCTTTTGGTATTATTTTTGATAATGATGTTTTAAGTAAAGCAACAAACTTACTATTGTCGTATTAAATGTGCGTTATTTTATAAAAATTCATTAAAAATATCATTCACGTATTGTTTTACACATTTGAATTTTCTCAAATTGACAAGTATGTTTTTTTTTTTTGTTTTTTTTTTTTTTTCCTTTAACAAAGTGATATTGTAAATGACAGAAAAAAATCTTTTCTAAAATTCATCCTTTATAGGTGCTTAGTAATTTAGGTGCAAAATTATGGATTTAAAACTACAAACCTCCTTAAAACATCAAATTAATATACATTAACCAAAATTAACGCATTCAGATATTTAAGAGCTTTAAACAAGCAAATAATCTACAAAATATATTGAAAAAGTTTTAAATTAAATATGAAAATGTATCACTGTCTTTTGGACACTTTTAGGCCTTTTGAAAACTCAGATGAAAATAACATTTATTTTATGAGCCGTACAGTTTATACACCTACGATCTGCGCACATACATGCACTGCACACACGCACACACAAATGGAGTTATTGCTGAGCACATTTAATGTGCGTGGGCGTTCTTTCTTATGTATAACTACTCAGTACTTGGCCGAGTAGTAAATGTCCGAGTACTCGGCTACTTGGCCAAAGAACTACTCGGTACACCACTAGTAAAAATTTTGAAAAATAACAGTAAAAATTATCACATGGTAATTAGCTGCTTACCCTAATTTGTATATTTAATATCCCATTGAAGCATGTACTACGGCAGTTTTTAATTTATGTTTGTTAAAAAGCTGTATTTATAGGTATAGTCTCTCCATCTGTATATATTTCATTTTTAAGCCTCCATAAACTTTAAATTAATGTAAAAATTCAACGTACCTATGGGAATATATTCAACTAATTAGCTGCAATTAACAAAACTTTTTAAAATTCATTCTGAATAAATGTAGCTTCTAATGTGTTTTCAAAAATTTTCCTTTGGAAATTTAATTGATTCAAAATGTGAGCCATAAGTGATTAAAAGGAAGGAAATTGATCAGTAGCTAATATTTTCAAATAACCCCATTCATTAGTAAGTAAAATTAATAACTAATAAAATTAATAAATGGAAGTTAAACCGCAGTGGAATTTCATAATTGATAAATTAGTCATGAATTAATTATTTTTTGTGAATTATTGAATGTATTAATAAAATATTTATTTTTTTGTATAAAGACTACTATTTATTAATGAAAAAAAAATCAAGCAGTTCAGTCATTTTGTAAAATATTACAATAATCCTCAGATTAATTTACAAATAATATTATTTTTGAAATCTCTATAATTTTAAGAAATAATAAAAAATATATATACAGTGAAACCTCCCTCTGCGACCACCTCCCTAAGCGACTATTTTTTCATGGAACGAAATTTATTCCCTTAGGTTCAATACAAATTTTACCTCTAATCACCCCAGTTGAACTCTCTCCATGAGCGACCAATTTCTTTGAAGACAGTGAAACAAATTCCATTTATTTCTGGTCGCTTTTCAAAAAAAAAAAAATTTTTTTTTATTACCCTCAACAGCTCGAAATTTTCCGATGCATTTTCAAACTCATTTTTAAAAACGAAACACGAAATTTACTGAGGGGATTTTTAAAGGCTTGTGATTTCATTTTTCTCTCAATTCATTAGAATATGATTTATAAACAATTGTTTTTCCAGTATGACAATCTTTTATCGTTCCCAGATCTCCCGCTTCGAAAAATTCGGCTCAAAAAGCTCGCTTTCACACCATCTTTTTTGTAATATTTTCTTCATTTATCAAAAAAATCGACATAAGCACGGCACATTGTGTGCTTTCTAAATAAGAGAATTGGCCAGTTTGATGCGTTTGAGGGCAAAAATGAATTTAAAAATAAATCACAAAATAAGCAATTTGTATTAGAATACACCCTTAACCCTTTCAAGGGCAGTGGCTAGAAGATATAGCCACCTAATTTTAAATCCAAAACAAACAAATGGCACCAAGAAAATTTAAATATATATTTTTTTAAATATTGGATTTTAATTTTCTAAGATATTCGTCTGAATATTTTAGTGTCAGTAAATGATTTCATTTCTTTAGCAACAGAATTCTTCTGCCCCTGAAAGGGTTCAGCTGATAAAATACCTCCCCATCTTTTAGTGGCAGCTTCTCTCATTCTATAATATGATATTAAATTGTGTTTCACAGATGTTAATTTATTGCTTCCGTTTGTTGCAGAAATCAATTTGATCTCGGTTGTCTGTTTTATATATCACTTATCATTTTAGTGATTGTCTTTTATTGCGGCAAGCGTACAATTTTGGAAAGGGGAATAAAAAAAACTATCCAACTCTTGCAGAATTCATCGTATAAAAAATATAACTGATACAAATAGGTTAGTAATACCGTCTGTTAATTAAAGCTACACTATACCAAAGGTGACCGACCACTAGCGATTTTAGACATTTTGTAAAATATCTAGAAAAGAACACGAGGAATTATTATAAAACTCCAGGTGTGTAAACAGAATAGTACAAGTCATGTATTTTCGCGACGGTTTTTTTTTTTTTTTTTTTTTCCCGGAAATCTCATAGGGCATTCTTAATAAATCGAAGAAAATGAAGATTTTTTGGATAATCCTGTCAAAACTAGTGTAGCAAAAGCGTTCAAACAGCAGATTATGATTAAGTGGCTTGTTTTAATAAATTGTGTTCATTTTTATGAGGATAGCGTGTATACTCTTAGAAAAATTATGGATTTTTGTAAAAACAGTTTTGCCAAGTTTTTTGCTTATACTTTGCAGGGCTCCTAATATGTCCTTTTCAGAAAGTGTGATAAACAACATTGTACATAATACCTTGTGACAAGCATGAAAAATGAGTATGTTTACTAAATAATGTTTCTCTGCACTTGTGTGACTGCAATCAAAATATAATTTGCAAAATGTGTAAGCTAAATTTATAGAGCAACTTTTGTGAATGTCTAAAAGAAAGTAGTTTGAAAATTTTGAAAATTATCATCGATAGAATAAGCTCAAAATCCGTTCGTCACAAAAGAAAGCAAAAACATGAGGGACTGTATCCAAATACAGTAGTAGTACATGCAGTACTGTGTATGCTATATTGACATTAATCAATGAATATATGGATAAGACCCCTCATCTTTTTGCTTCATTTTGGAAATAATGGATTTTGAGCTTATTCTATCGACGGAAATTTTCAGAATTTTCAAGCTATTTTTTCAGATTTTCACAAAAGTTGCTATATACATTTAACATACAAATTATGCAGATTATATTTTGATTGCGATCACGCATGCGCAGTGAAACATAATTTAGTAAACCTGCTCATTTTTCATATAATTTTTAAATTCCGATCACAGGGTATTATGTACAATGTTGTTTGTCATATTTTCTGAAAAGAATATTTCTTTTTACATTAAGCAGTCTGTTAATTATAAGCAACAATCTTGGCAAAATTAGAGACCGTTTTTATAAAACTTTTTCTACAAGTATACATGCTATCCTCATAAAAATAAACATAGTTTATTTTTATGAGGTCACTTTAATAAACACTTTATAAACCACTTAATCATAATTTGCAGTTTGAACGCTTTTGTGCATAGTTTTGACAGGGTTATTCAAAATACCTTCGTTTTTTTTTCAATTTGTTGGTGTCCCTTATGGGAATTGGAGAAAAGATTTTAGTGGAAATAACGCGTACTATTCTATTTACGCACCTGGACTTTAAGAATAATTTCTCATGTATTTTTCTAGATATTTAACAAAACGTCTAAAATAGACAGTGGCCGGTCCCCTTTGACCTTATAATGTATGTACTTAAATTTTGCTTAGCGAGTTTTATAAATATAGAAATTATAATAAACTTTAAAATTTTCATTATTAGCACTAGGGATGTAGTGCAGGTTATACGGAAGTATACGGCGTATATCTTCTGGATTTTTTTGAGGAACACAGTATATCCTCTGTTTCTCAAGAAAGCTATAATATATAATATTCTAGAATATACCCTCTGCTTAGAGCGTCTTTTTGCGACTACACCACTGATTAGTACCTAATTTTGACACCATATTTGGATGGATTTTTCGGTAAATCTTACCATCGGTCACCAAACAGGAAGTCGTTTGGTCATATAGTTTAGGAATTATGGAGATTTAAAATATAAAACTCCTAATGTTAAATGCAGTTTTACTTTCCTCTGTCTTTAGCAAAATAAAACATTGGATTTGTGAAAACTTCCGAATTTTGGCTTTGGACGATTTTACATGTTTTCGGGGTCAGACATTCTAAAGGGCATTACAGCCAGGGGAGTAGTCGTAAAAAAATCAGCTAGGGTATAAGCTCAAGTTAGAGCGTATACCCCAGAGTGTACCTACTATAGCTTTCTTAAGAAACAGTGAGTATGCGGTACTTCTTAAACAAATTCAGAAGGTATACGGTGTATACTCCCGTGTACCCTCCCCTACATCCCTGATTACAGCTGCTTTTTCTGGTTTACACTGATCATAACCCCCCCCCCTTTTTTTCATTTTTGCTATTTTATATAATTAAAAAGGACAATAGTTGCTTAGTTACATAATTTATTATTTATCTAATATTAAGGGATATTAATGTACAAGTCTAATTTTATTGTTCATAAACATTTTTTTTTTTTTAATCGCACATAGTCATTTAATAAAAATAGCAATTATTTTAAAAAAAAAAAGTATTATGAATAACTTATGCAATAATTTATGCAAGCACTTACATGTATTAAAATGTCCTCAAAAGTTATATCCTTTCTAACTTTCCTTTCAACGTGATTCATTCTAGGATTTTAATCTGTCCATATGGACATACCTAGAAAAAGTTACATAACTGCTTAGTAAGGTAGTAAAAACTATTTACATTATCATTTCTTATAAGCTATCTCAAGTATTATAAAATAATTTCAATTATTAAATACACATAAGGACAAGAGCTATTTAGTTTTAATCAATTTCAAAAGTAAATAACAGTATATAAGAAAAATTCTATTTTGATGTGCGACATTTTCTTATTGTTTCATATAATCTTTAAAATGTGTGGCATATGTAGAGCTATGTAACAAAGAATTCCAAACCACCTTTTTAGAATCTAATTTAATGTATTCTTCTGAATATTTATAATTTTTTCTCAGACATAATGCCTTCACAGATGCATTCTAGCAGTTATAAAGAGTTATTTATTTGATAAAATTTAGTAGATTTTATTTTATTTATTTATTTATTTTTTTATTTTTTTTTGGGGGGGGGGGTAGAAAATATTTATGTGTGTTAAAAATAAATTAATCTAAATTTACGGTAAAATATTTGTAAACCATCTTTTTAAAAAAATAAAAACTGGCTTTTTTTCAATTAAAGCCGGCTTTTTTAAAGTGGCTAAAACCAGAAAATGCCGGCTGATTTTTTTTTTTTTTTTGGCTTGGCTAAAACCGGCAATCTTGTCAATATACCTTTTTAAACTAGAGAAATCTAGGCAATCTTTTTGTGAGGTAAAAGTGGAAATAAATAATTTTTTTTTTCAGTGTAATTATTCGTTATTCAGAATTTTATATTTAAACTGTTTTGTAAAAAACACAATCAATTTGTGTAGTTTATTGCTAAAAATCCTTTTCAATCGTTGACTTCACTCATTCTAGAATTTGAGATTTGATCATCTTTTATACCTATCGTGTTACATTTTAAAATTGTTGAATAAAATCGTATTCATTCAGATGCTCGATTCTGTATTATTTCTTTTCAATTTACTAACTGTTTTGCATTGCTGAAAAAGTACAAACACTTCCCTTTTCTTTTTACAGTTAGCCGTTGTACTCAATGAGGTATCGGTCGAAATCAATGAGGCGCAGCGAGTGGAACTGGATTTGAGGTGCAGGTAATTATATATAATTATACACTTTTATATCACAAAATTATTTTCTTCATTAGAATGAATTAACATTTAAAGACACGACTGTTACGTCGCATTTTAAGCATTTCTTTCTTTTTTTTTTATGGATGTTTTGAAGTAATCGATGAGCGTAGCCTTCAGACAGAGGCCAGGTGTAAAATTGTCAAGGGCGTTAAAAAATTGTAGCCTGAAAGACTGTTGCATACAAAAAAAATTATATTAGCCACTAAAGAAGGGGTATAATATATTTACAATTACATCGTGCGCTCAAAACCCACGTTATACTATTGTATAACATAAAGCTGAAACAAATATTATTAAAGCTAATGTTATTTTATATATTATCTATATTTAGTAATTAAATGGTAAATTTTTCTGTTATATTAAAATATCATATCACTTACAAGGAAGGTCTCCATACGGGAATACTCCGAAAAATCTGGAAAAATTACAGTCGCTCTGAAAATAACTACGGAATTACGCTTTCGTCGTTTTACGCCAAATATTCGAAAGTATTTTTTTACACTGTAATTCGGCCGCTAAATTTGACTGATCCTTTGTTACATACATAAGTAGTTTAATTAGGAATTTTTTCAAAAAGTTCTGAGAATGGCCAGGATGGAGACTTTTCTTATGTTTGAGTCGCTAAAGGCAATGTTTTTTTTGTATTGTTTATTTTGTTTTGTATTTTTATGTTGTTAGATTTCATATGTATTAAATTGAAAAGCAAACAAGTTCGCCAGAAAGTTAAACTTTAGCAGAAGGACTGAAAGTTATTATTAATAAATGCTGGGTTCGAATTTTAGTTACTGGATTTCATATTTCGTTACGAAAACTTACTTTTTACAAAATTAACTTTTAACTTTGTCCAAAATGGGCCCACAGAAAAATTTGCTGTATCGACCTCTGCTTTATTACACTTCTTTTAGTGGTAACACTTTCCTAACGGCCACTCTCGAATTGCAGCCATCTCTATTTAGAAAAAAAAAAAAAAAAAAAAAAAAAGGATTTTTTGTATTTAAATCAGTTTTTTTTTTTTTTTTTTTTTTTATTTAAATCGAATTTTTTATTTTTTCCCCCCTAGCATTCAAATATTGAAAAGCTGAGAGAAGTTTAAGGTTTCCAAAACAATTAAACATCTAATTGCTAATATCATCTGCATTTTTATACTTTAATTAATAAGATTATAATTGTTATTTGATAATTGCATAAATTATAAAAACCGTAGTGTCCAAACCATAGTGTGTTTAGTTAGTAGCATGCGATAAAATTATATATTAATATTTTGTAATAATTATGTAAAACTAAATTAAATGCTAGTGATATTTACATTTATTAAAATTATATGCATTCTTTTACAATAGTGATTCAACTGACGTCATTCTTTCATCTTTTTTTTTTTTTTTTTTTTTTTTTTGCTCCAGCATTTTCTATAAATTTATTTTTGTGAAAAGTAGAATGATAAAATAATTCTGGTTATTTTATTCTTTTGATAGCAGACATTTATTATACTAGCTTTTCTTATTTTATATAAAAGAATGAATAATTTGATTATTAAAACAAAGTTATTTTTAAAAGTTATTATTATTAAATTAAATAATTATTAAATAATATTACAAAGTTATTATTATTAAATATTATTTTTAAATAAAAACTAGGCTTTTTACAAACTCAGTATACGTGAACTTTTTACAACAGTCATAAATTTAGCTTTGAAATAATTATTTAAAGTATTTTTGTGTATTCTAAAGACAAAATACTTGTAGAAATTTTCCAAATTATATTCATCTTAGATTTGAATACTTTTTTAAATGTCTTTTTGAAACATTTAGAAAATTCATAATTTTAATCAATGATTTAAAAAAAAAATCCGTTGATTAAAATCATGATTTAATCGCTGATTTAAATCGATTTAAATCTGCAATTTAATCAGCACTGTTGCACTTACTCCTTCGTTCGGGGCAAGTAATACAAATAATACAAGTTCGGGGCAATAAGACTTTATTACTGTTGAATGCATTATTAAACAAAAAGCTACTATAAAATACTTTTTAATAGTAACTATTTCTTTTCAATATTATTTGAATAAGGCGATATTTTACTGTCTTCTCTTCGTTTGAATCAATAAAGAATGCAAAAAAATAAGTGTAACCAATTTTTGTATATCACTTTAAACAAAATAAATAAATTCTTTAAAAAAAAAAAAAAAAAAAAAAAAAAAAAAAAAAAAAACACTTTGATAACGTTATCATTATTGTCGGAAGAACGAGGGGAGGGGGGTTCGAAGGATAATAACCTATGATATAGAAAGGGGGGGGGGGTCCAAGATTACCAAAAGGTTGATAACGTTATATTTGCATAGCTCCTAATGATAAAGCAAAATTTCGACGGACTTTTCGAACTGCTTCTGTGGGTTTTTTATGTGTACCATTGATCAAGTTTGTCTTTTTAACATATACATCATGTTTATTTAACATTCTAGTAATTGTAAATCATTATACAGCTAATTTAAAATTTAATTAATTTAAGTAAATATATAATTAGCATAGATTAATGTTTAAGCATTCATAGTAATTTTTATGAAATCTAATCTTAAGAAAATGCTTCCCACTTAACCCCCATCCTTTTGAAAACTATACGTGCAGACTCAATGACAGTCTTCCTTCATTTCAATGTCTGGTTTAAATCATCAAATTCAATACACGTTTTTTTTTTTTTTTTTACTTCAAAAATCAAGAGTTCAACGGAAAGTTTACTAAATGCAGTTTTATCATATGCCTTACTTCAGAAAATGAAAAAAAGAAAGAATCCATGATACTCCAGTCGTGGATACGAAGAATGCGGAATAAAGAAAAAAAGAAAAAGCAAGAGAACCCTTTCTGTCGCAGAGTGTAATTGGATGTGGTTCATTTGCTCAAATGTTCCGCATCTGAACCTTAAGAAAACAAACCGTAAATGGAAAAAGGAAACAAAAAATAGTCTCATTAAAAGACTAATTGGCACACTCACTATCCTAGAGAGGGATTTAATTTCTGTCAGCTTGGATCTAACGAGTCATTTATGGCGACGATTATCGCTTTTTCTCTCTCTCTCTTCTCTTTACCACGGGGAAGATTTTGATCTGCCAGATGTCGAGATGATTTGCAAGTTCAGTTAAGTTAAGAGCCTACACTAGTCACTCAAAAAGACCCGAATGATAATGTTAAGTCTATGGGGCGTTATTTTCAAATATCTTGCTCAAATTTTAATATTTTTACATGTGTTTTGCACCCGGGAGCAGAATCGGCGCAATGCTGCGACGCACGTCGCAGATTCTTGGGAAGGTCTGCAAACTATTTTTCAAACGTTAAAAATTTAGCAAAAATTTAAAAATTTCGGTCCTAAATCCAAAAATTCGGACATAAAATGTATCGCGAATTTCGACAAATAGTCTTCGAAAAGAAATCAATTTCGTCATAGATCGCGAAAAACACGCAATTTCGTCCAAAAATCGCGAAAACACGACAAATTTCGCCAAGAAATCGCGAAAAAACGGCAAATTCCTTCAAAAAATCACGTAAAAACAGCAGTTTTCGTCAAAAAAAGGCTATTTTTCTCAATAAATTGCGAAAAACGGCAAATTGCGTCAAAAAATCACGAAAAGGTGGCACACTTCTTTAAAAGATCACAAAATGCGTTAGTTTTCGTCAAAAAAATCACGAAAAAACGGCAATTTTTCCTAATAAATTGCAAAACAACGGCAAATTTCGTCAAAATATCACTAAAAAACGTCAAATTTCTGCAAAAAATCGTGAAAAAACGGCAAAATTCTTCAAGAGATCTCGAAAAAACGGCAGTTTTCGAGAAAAGATCGCGAGAAAACAGCAATTTTCGTAAAAAGATCACAAAACAACGGCAAATTTCTTGAAAAGACCACGAAAAAACGGCAAATTTCGTTAAAAAATCACAATAAAACTGCAAACTTCTTCAAAAGGTCACGAAAAAACGGCAAATTTCTTGAAGAGATCGCGACAGAACGGCAGTTTTCGACAAAAAATTGCGAGAAAACTGCAAATTTATTCAAAAGATCTCGAAAAAAAAAACCAGCAGTTTTCGTCAAAAAATCGGTAAAAACGTCAAATTTTGTCAAAAAAGTGGGAATAAAAATGCAAATTTCGACAAATGATCCGCGAAAAATGACATTTCGTCAAAATTGTCAAAGGACAACCCCCCCCCCCCTCCTCCTTCGGACAATGCATGGTTTAAAAAAAAATCTGAAAACAAAGGCAATTTCTTTTTAAAAGTATACTTTTCTTTTATGTCTATCACAAATACTTGGGAGGTTTGAATGCATATAATGCAATGCGAGGGTTTGGTCTGCAGAGTGTTTTTTGAATTTTTGTTTGTGTTGCAGACTGCAGAAAAAAATTCTGCTGCTGGGGTTTTGCATAGGACAGCTGTGGACGATCTATAGCCTGGCTAGTTTCTACTTTTTCGACTTCGATTTCAGATCGTTCTAAAAAGAGTGGCGTCTTAAGATGCCATTCAAGTCACTCAAAAAGACCCGAATGATAATGTTAAGTCTATGGGTTCTTTCTTTTTTTCCCTATATCTCGCTCAAATTTTAATATTTTTACATGATTTGTTTTTGCATAGGATAACCTGGCTGTCAACTTTTACGCCTATTTAAAATCAAATAAAAATATTGGGAACAGAAATTTTAGCAAATAATTAAGCATATGTATTGAAATACATAACATTGAATATATCTGGCATACATTTTACTAATACAAATTGTGGTTCCAAAGCTGTTTATGTGATTTAATTAGGCGTAGTAGTTGGCAGCTCTGGATAACTGAGGATGATCTACAACCGGGCTAGTTTTATGTGTTAGTAGTTATTAACAGCACAGATGCAAAATGAGCAAAAAATAATAATTGTTTGTTTTGTTATTTGTGCTACTAACTAATAAAATTAATTATTTGCAGTTTTTATTAATTCTGTAAACACTTATTAATTCCTCTAGATTAGGGGTGCACAACTTTTTGAAGAGAAGGGACACTTAGAGATATGTCAGGGTGGTCGAGGGGCACATCAATAACATGGAGAAAATTCGATTTCTAGGAGTTTATCTGTGGCCTATAATCGGATAAAAAATATGGTTTCAGAGGGGAAGAGGAGGGGGTTACCCTTTTAAATTTTCTTACCCAGTCAAAGTATCCAATTCAGTAAGTAAGGATGTATCAACAGTTTTATGTTTGTATATATAATAATTATAGCAAGGATTATTATGAAATGCACAATTTTTACGAAGCCGATCAATGAAATTCACGATTTTTATGAAGCTGGCCGACGAAATTCGCGATTTTTACGAAGCTGATCGAAGAAATTCGCAATTTTTATGAACCGATGAAGAAAATTTACAATTTTTCCGCGCCTGATCAATAAGATCAGCTATTTTTACGAAGCCAATCAAAAATGCGCGACTTTTACAAATTTGATTGATGATATTTGTCAGTTTTTCTTCGCATGATCGGCGAAATTCACGATTTTTACGATGCCAATCGGCAAAATTCATGATTTTTACGAAGCTGATCGGCAAAATTCGCGATGTTTACGAAGCCGATCGTCGAAATTTTCGATGTTTACGAAGCCGATCGACGAAATTCGCGATTTTTACTAAGCCGATCTACGAAATTCGCGACTTTAACAAAGCTGATCGACGAAATTCCATGATTTTTCTTCGCATGATCGACAATATTCGCGATTTTTACGACGCCAATCGAGAAAATTTACAACTTTTCTGCCCCTGATCAATAAGATCAGTGATTTTTACGAAGCCAATCGACGAAGTGCGCGACTTTGACAAAGCTGATCGATGAAATTCGTGATTTTTCTTCGCATGATCGGCAAAATTCGCGATTTTTACGAAGCCAATCGGCAAAATTCCCGATCTTTACGAAGCCGATCGGCAAAATTCCCAATTTTCAAGAAGCCGATCGGAAAAATTAGCAATGTTTACGAAGAAGATTGTCGAAATTCGCAATGTTTACGAAGCCGATCGACAAATTTCGCGTTATTTACTTAGCCGATTGATGAAATTCGCGACTTTTACAAAACGGATCAACGAAATTCGCAAATTTTTCAAAGAGAATCGACGAAATTCGCGACCCTTTTTTACATGATCCACAAAACTCGTGAATATTAGAAAGCCGATCGAGAAAATTTACAATTTTTACGCGCGCACCTGGTTATTAAAATTAACGATTTTTAAAATGCCGATCGGCAAAATTCGCGATTTTTATGACGTCGATCGATGATATTGGCGAATTTTACGAAGCCAATCGACGAAATGCGCGACTTTAAACAGCTGATCGACAAAATTCGCAATTTTTCTTCGCATGATCGACGGAATTTGCGACTTTTCTTCACACAATCGACGAAATTTACGATTTGTCTTCGCATGATCGACGAAATTCGCGCTTTTTCTTTCCATGATTGACGAAATTCGCGATTTTTCTTCGCATGATCGACGAAGTTCATATTTTTTCGCGCCTGATCAATAAAATTAGGGATTTTTACAAAGTCGATTGGTAAAATTCATTTTTACGAGGCCGATCGAAGACATTTGGGATTTTTACGAAACTAATCGACGAAATGCGCAACTTTTGCAAGTCTGATCGATGAAATTCACGATATTTCTTCGCCGGATTGACGAAATTCTCGATTTTTACGGGCCTGATTTTAATGGTGTCGATGGAGAAAATTAACGATCTTTCTGCGTCTGATCTGGAAAATTCGCGAATTTTACGAAACCGATCGAAGAAATTCGCAATTTTTACAAAGCTGATCGACGTAATTCGCGATTTTTCTGCGTCCAATCAACGAAAATCGCTATTTTTAAGTAACTTTGACGACTTTTTTTACGCGGCAGGATGAAATTCGTGATTTTTTTCTGCGCATCATCCTAAATTCATGATTTTTCCGTGCCTTATAAATGAAATTTGCGATTTTTTCCTTCCTGATCAGCAAAATTTGCTATTTTTTTCGAGCTTCATGAGCAAAATTTGCAATTTTTTAATACCTAATGAACGAAATTTGTGTTTTTTTCTGAGCCACATCGACAAAATTCGCTATTTTCTCGCACCTGATCAATGAAATTCGCGATTTTTCCGTGCCTGATCTACGAAATTTGCGATTCTTAAGTGACTGACGAAATTTTATTTTTCCCGCGGTAAATTGACGAAATCTACGTTTTTTGCGACTTAAGTACAAAAATTACAATTTTTTCCAGTTGTAAATTATTGAAGTTCGCGGGCCACAGGTTGTGCATCCCTACAGATATATATATATATATATATAAAACCCTGAAAAAAATTTAACACACATACAAAAAAAAAATCTTTCAAATTCCACAGTATTTTTAAATTTATTTGCCTAAGATCTTGCAAAAATGATAGAACTTTATTTCTTAAGAAAAAAAAATTAAAACATGTTATTATTTAATTGTATTTTTCATAAAATTATTAAAATTAATGTCATTTTATTTATAATATTAAGAAACTGGATACTTTATTTGTATAATTATTAAACACTTTATTAATATATTTTCTCATAAAGTTCTGTGTTATGAACTAGCGTCCTGCTCCTTCTTTTTCTAGAATGAGTATGAAATTAATAACTATTATTTTACTAATTAAAGCACAAAATTCTTTTCCTAATTTCAGAGTTACTTATTTAATAATTATTAATTTTAAGTAGTATTAAACAATTTAATATTAAATGCAGTTATTGATAATTTTAATAAATGTAAATATAACATATAACTAGTATTTAATGTAGTTTTACATAATTATTACAAAATATAATTCATATAAAATTATTGTATGCTACTAACTAATGAAACTATTAATTTGCAGTTTTTATAATTTATGTAATTACCAACTAATAATTACAATTTTATTAATTAAAGTGTAAAAACAGAGATTATGTTAGCAATTAGAAATTTAATTCTGTTGGAAACCTAAAACTCTTACTAGTTATTCAATATTTAAACGCTGGGGAAAAAAATATAAAAAATCTGATTTAAATTTAAAAAAAAAATGATTTAAATAAAATAAATAATATTTTTTGATGTTTTAAAAACAATCATGATTTTTTACACTCTATTTTTGAGACAAATTAAGGATTTTACACCTTTTCATTTATCAAATGATAACACGCAGTTTTGATACTTTGAAGTTTCTTTTTTGAGAAAGAAAAAATATATTTTAGTCACTTTTTCTTACATCTGTATAGTTTGAAGCAGGGCTCGGTGATGTATATCAGTGGATGTATGTATATCTCGTCATAATATATATCCAATATTTATTTTCAAAATATCATGAAATTGAATATTTTCGACATTTTCATGCATTTATTTTTAAAATATTGTGTAATGATATTTTTTTATGTTTTCAGTCAGAAGAAATGTAATAATATTTTTGATTTTTGTTAGTCAAAAGAAGTGTAAATGAATTTTTAACTGTCACTGACTTCGTCATATTATAAATAAGAATTTTTGCTTTGGAATTGACTTTTTCAATCTTCCTCGGCCCAATCCCTCTCTAAAAAAATCTTTTCCAAGTTTTGCATTTTTAAATGCAGAATCAATAATTATGTGTGTCAATGTTGGTTTAAAAACAAACGACTTTTGAAAGATAAAGTCTAATTTAAAGAAATTATTTTCAAGTTTGTTAATAAATCCTATAGTTTGTTTTTTGTGATAAAAAAAAAAAAAAAAAAAAAAAAAAAAAAAAAAAAAAAAAAAAATCTCTGTCTTTAGTTGATGATCTACATAGATGATCTACAATTTTGTTACGCAAGAGAAAAAAGACAAAAGAAAGAATAATACATTTAGAATATTCTTTTATTCAAATTTCTTACAATCTGTTTTAGTTTCTAATTTATATTACCTTGTAAAATATTTATAACCATAAATAAGTTGATTGTTTTCGAAAATATAATATTTACAAACCCTGAGAAGGTCAGAGTTTGAGTATCCCAATGTTGAATGCAAGCAAGAAATTTTAATTTACATTTTCCCAGACTATCATCCGGATGAAATGTTTATTTTCTAATTAGGTACAATTAATAGACCCAAACACATTCCAGACATCTTTTTTTACAATTGAAAATATTTTTTTAATTATAAAAGTAAATAATAATCATATTATGAAACATGATAATTTCAAAAATATTTTCTTAATGACAAAGAACTTTTAGTAAATATCATTTACACTTTATAAGTCTTTATAGTTTTCGAGTTATAGTATACAACATTCTTTTTCTGCTTTCTGTATGCAGTAATACATCAAGTGTCGATCCAAGCAAAATCTGGTACCTATTTAGGTCCCTTCACAAAATTCCTCTCAATAAAATGTTCCCTTTCACAAAATTCCTCCCAGTAAAATGTTCTCCTTCACAAAATTCCTGTCAATAAAATAGACCCTTTCGCCAAATTCGTCATTATTTTTATTTTGTTGGATTTTAAAATGTGTAATTTTCAAACAAAACAAGTTTACCTAAAAGAAAAAAATTAGCAGAAGTACTTAA
This sequence comes from Maratus speculifer, assembly GCA_964019185.1. Taxonomy (NCBI): domain Eukaryota; kingdom Metazoa; phylum Arthropoda; class Arachnida; order Araneae; family Salticidae; genus Maratus; species Maratus speculifer. The sequence continues at coordinate 268,246,571 of OZ025289.1, read as the reverse complement.
GGAAATTATTATTAATAAATGAAAAATTTCAAATATAAGTAACTGGATTTCATTTTTTGTTACAAAATGTTATTTTTTACTAAAATAACTATTACTTTTCACAAAATAAGCTTCAAGGAGGGAAAAAAATATGTTACATCGGCCCTTGTATATTGAAATTTTTATTAAAAGACACTATGAAAAAGTTGTGGAATTTCATTCTCCAGCAACAACCCTGATTAAAATTTATATAAAAAAATAAAGAACTGGGCGGAAAATGGGCATGAAGTAATCCTTTTTTTAAGTAGTTGTGTGGATTTCAAAAAGAATTCCTACAATAATATATATGTGAGCTTACAGAAATCGATTTTATAATTTAATTGATGTAACTTTCTTTTGCGCTCACTAGCTTTGTATTTAATATTAAAGGCATCGAAGTTATATTGCTTCATACGAATTTAATATTTCCAACTGAGCGAAAAATTAACCAGGCTGGGAATCGAACCCAGATAACTTGGATTACCCATTACCTGCGGTCTATTCTGTTGAGCTGTCTAAATGACAGACCAGATGTTATGACCAATAAGGTTATCTAAGCGAAAAATCCCAGCTGGCTATCGCCCAGGTAGCTTAACAGGTAAAGCATTGGCCTTGTAAGCCAAGCATCTGGGTTCGATTCCCAGCCTGGTGAATTTTTCGCTCAGTTGGAAATATTCAATTCGCATGATTACTTTACCAATCAGTTAGATTGTGTTGAAAATAATAGTGTTATATTGCTTATTTATTTCTTTAAAACGTTTGAGTTGCTAAATGTCAAAGGGTACAAATTCATTGTTAATCTTCTTTTTTTTCCCCAATTAGAAATATTTTTAAATTATGAAAATAAATATTAGTCATATTATAAAACATAATCTACTTTTTTTGTATTTATTTATTTATTTAATTTTTTTTACAAAGAGCTTTTAATCGATCTCATTTACCCTTTAGAAATCACTATCGCTTTTAGTTATACAGTATCCTTTTTATCCTTTCTGCATGTTGTACGCAGTAATCATAGCAAACGCGGTAGCGTTTGGTATAATATGTTTAAGAAATAGAAAGTGCAAACAACTTTCTAAAATTTCTGGCGAACCAGATGAGGTACGGCAGTGAAATTTTTTTTAAAAGATAGAACTCGACGAGACGAATAAAATGATAGCATTCAAAAAATTACTGCAACTTACAATAGTTTTTTATTTAACTTTTAACGAAAAAATTAAGACGAAAAGTTCAACAAGCGATAGCTAGCGATCTTATGGATGGATTAACTTCGTTTTTGGCTTATTTTTATCGTCTTGATAAAACTTAGAACAGTTTTTTTTTTTTTCATCTTTGTATTTTTGACGGTTGCTGAGAAAATTGAATTTTTGTCTGAAATTTCCAGCTGAACATAGCCTCTTTCTTATATTTGTTTCTTCTTGTAATTGTTGCACGTAAGTTTAAATGAACATAAAAATTGCTATGTATGTAACATAAATAAATAGATTAGATGAATCACGTGAAAAAATACTTATTTGTTGTTATTTTCATGTATCGTATTCCCTATCTCCTTTAAATTTATGCTCAGCATTGTAATATGATTCTTTATTCATAATTTTATTTACTTGCGCATCTTACTAAATCTGAAGGTTCACATAACGAAATCAATAAATTTAAGCGATCAGGGCAACATTTAAGGGAAGAAAGTGTTCATTATTTCTTTTCTGTTGGTGCGTTAGGCGAATAAATACAAATTGGCAAAAGACCATTTAGCAGATTTTTTTAAGAAGCGTAAAAGTATGGTTGTAAATTTTTATAAACATATATTTGAGCCTTTGTGACGTAGGGAAGAACGTACCGGTAATATATCCGGTTTGACGCAACACAAGAGCGGTGCACTCCCAGATGATTTGGACGTGAGAATGTATCAGCTTTTTTGGAAGGTACATTAGATGATTCTAGATCAATTATTACTAATGTTATGAGGGTCAGATTAATACTCATCCATTTGCCAAAGCTTGGTACTATTCTAACTTCAAAAAAGGAGGATATAAGGCCAAAATATATAAATAGTTCTGAAAAAAACCTGATGAACTTTTTATTTTGTTTTCGTATAAATTACTTCTGTTTCTATAAGAAAAAAAAAAGTGCGGCACAAATGTCATAAAGGAACCGCATTGGTGCGTTTTTTTTTTCTGTCGCCAGTTTGACGAAAATATCGTTTTAGAATGTCAGTTACATATATATTTTTAAAGAGGGAATAACAATAAATAAAAAAAGTTTATTTAATAACTATTGAACAAAACAATTTATATAATTTAAAAAAGAAATAAAAGTAAATAAACAATTTATGGTCCTACTTGGTTACCCCGTCGACCAAAAAACTATCGCCAAATGACAATATTAAATGCTAATAATGGTTGACCGTGAATGTCACATTGAATGATATTTGTCACGAAATGCATGTTTAAAACGTCATCAAGTGATTTTTATTTCGACTTTTTATTTGTATTTTTATTAATGTTTTACTAATTTATTTGTTCTTTCGTTATTTAAGTTAAAAATTATGTAAATAAGCAAAATTTGGCTATTAGTTTAGCGATTTGTATAATTTGGCGAAATTGGTCGATGGGATACTAAGTAGTACCCAATTTATTAATAAATAAACAACAACATCCGCGTTACCATATCAATCAAAATAACGACACTCTGGCACCAGTTAAATACCTCGATGATACGTATATGACATTAGCAGAAATCACGCCAACGTGGTGCGTATACGATATGTGTGCCAAAAATGCGTACTTGGTTTATTTACATTACATAGGATGCTACTTGATTATCAGGTTGACCAATTTCATCAATTTATAGAAATCGCCAAACTATTCGCCAATTTACTCAAAAGGAAAAAATGTTGCCATTCTAAAATTTTAAGTTTAGAAAATTAATGAATTTAGCTTAAAAAAAATCACTAACGAAAGGGGTTATTTTAATGATGACGTTTTCTTATGACATACAGATGTACCAAATATAAAATTTGATTTATTTAGATGATTTCGAATAAAATAATACTAATAAAAGTTTTCATAATTTAATCCAGAATTTATTAAATCAATCCATAAAGAGATATTTTTAAGATATCGGATATGTGAATAACATTAAAGTATTTTAAATGTATTAATAGAATTTATTAAGGGACATAAAACACATCAATGTTAGCGGAAGTTTATAAGGAGTAAACCCTTTGAGCTCTGGGGTGTAAATTTCTTCAAAATTCCAAATGTCACATTGGCACCGATATTTTGCAAAGAAAAAAACCGGTTAACGATAAACACGAGAAAATGCAATAAACCTATTTGAAGTAACTTTGGTCAAATTTTCTGGTGCCATTGTGGCATTTCGGAATTAAAATATGTGGTAGAAAATTCTACTAGCAGAGCTCAAGGGGTTAAATGCTTTTTATTTAGTCAAAAAATGTCGGCGGATATAACCATACAATAACATTAATAAAATATATTATATTTTTCTCACTTGATATCAAGAGCTATTCGTTTATTGGCATAAAATTTATTTTAAATAACAAAAGAACAAATAAATTAGTAAAACATTAATAAAAATATAAATAAATCATCGAATTTAATATCATTTGATCACTTAATAAACAAGTGTAGCGGGTTTAATGTCAAGTAAGTGTAACATTTATGTTAATCCATTATTGGCATATAATCTTACAGTTTGTCTATCGTTCTTTGATCGACCGAATAATTAAGCAGTATCTTAAATACATTGTTGTCGCACGAGAAAAAAAAAATGCTTGTGTATATGAAATAGTAAATAGGTTGCCAAAATATATGTTGCCAAACTTCTTTTCCCGCCAAGAACTTTTCGTTATGTACAACTATTGAAAAAGTACCTTTATTTATTTCCTTATAGTACTTTTAATAAAATGAAAGAAAAACGTGCAAGTTAAATGTATATAATACGTATATGTATTTTTAACTTGTGTGTTTTTTAATTAAAGTCATGTATTTTAACTAAAGCTAGTGACAGCTTTATATTTAAAATGAAATTATGGCGAAGGAAACCTATTTGGCGATTGTTTCGCGTAGCTAAAATAAAAGTAGCAATATAGCCGCCGGGGCATATAAAAATAAAACAATCAGACCGGAGCTGTTGATGACAGTCACAAGACTTATACTGGTATTTATATAGGTACTATAGCAAAATTTGCAGCATCTCTGGTGTTAAACTAGGACTTACGAGGTAAGGCATTTGGCTGCTCAGCAGCGGGTAGAAAGTTCAAATCCCGTTGGTTGTAAGTTCGTTTTGTTTAGAAATGCTTTTGTGTTTAATTATTATTGGAATATTCTTATGTTAATTGTTATTCAATTTCTAGAATTTTTCTTGTTGTGAATGTTTCATTTGAGAAAGTACCTTGAATGTATTTAATTGGTATGGCTTTCAATTCTTTTAATAAAGTTGTGAACACACTGTACTTTTTTCGTTCGACTCTATGGTTTATTTTTCATATCATGCATTTTATATGGCAATGCAATGACTTTTTTTAATTATTCTAATGCTGATATTTATGCTGATGTTATCATTTTATGAATTTTGACTGCAGCAATTATTTTTTTGTTTAAGATATTAGAAAATCTTCAGTTTTTATTAAAAAATTTAAATGACTAGTATTAAAAAATGCTCTGATGAGCACCAAAAATGGTTAATATGTTTTTAAGTATGAAAAAGGATTTGACAAGTGCTTCTGTTAATTATTGAGCATGAAGAAGGACAAGGGATCCCTTCTTGGCTACAGCTCACTTCAATGCCAACTTTGAAAAAATCATATTTGCGCTTTTTCCAAATAAAAGAAATTTGCGGTACTTCAGTAGAACTTCCCACCGTGCTTTAGATGTTAACCACGGGTGTAGTCGTAAAAATAACTGAGGATATATGGTCTAAGCAAAGGGATACCCTAGAATATGTATACTATAGCTTTCTTGAGAAACAGAGGGTATATGGTGTTCTATTAAAAAGTTCAGAAGATATACGGCGTATAGCCTCCACTACATTCCAGATGTTAACAGCACTGTTCACTCTGCACTATACTACAAATCAATTTTCTGTGCAATTACACTCTGCGGGCATGCTTGGTGGCAGTGTATGAATGTGATACCTGCAGGAACTAGGTTTTTGGTGCTATGTCACCTTCGCTTACATTTATGTCTAATTAATCTGCATCTTTATTGGTTACGTCTTTACACTACACATTTTTGTAGTAACTGCGACTGATTTGTTTTCACGGAAAAAGCGCAAATATGATTTTTTCAAAGTTGGCATTGAAGTGAGCTGTAGCCAAGAAGGGATCCCTTGTCCTTCTTCATGCTCAATAATTAACAGAAGCACTTGTCAAATCCTTTTTCATACTTAAAAACATGTTAACCATTTTTGGTGCTCATCAGAGCATTTTTTAATACTAGTATATCAAATGTTTAAGCAAAATCTGGGACCCATTTACAGTCCTTCACAAAATCCATCTCAATAAAATATTCCCCTTACAAAATTTTTGTCAATAAAACAAGTTCCTTCACAAAATTCCATTTTCTGAAATTATACTCGTCATTATTTTTATTTTGTTAAATTTTAAAATGTGTAATTTCCAAACAAAACAATTCCCAAGGAAAACTAGTTGGATATGTCAATCCCAAAACTTTCTTCTATCTCATAAGTACATTTTAATATTTTTTTAAAAAAAACGTGGTGTCCCCAAAGTTACCCACTATCGAATTTCCTCGAACATTTGACCTAGCCTAATGAGATTCTGGTACCCGAAAAGCCTAAAACGCAAAATTTAATTAATATTCTGAGAAAAAGAGCTTAGTAGTGCCTCATGTTGGGTAATTTATACTAAAACCTAATAAGCATCTATTTATGTCAAGACCTAACAGAATCTGAAATTTGATGGAATTTCGTCTATTAGTTCTTGAGATATAGTTATAACAAAACAGCAACACCATATCTTGGACAATTTATGCCAAAACGTAAAAAAGCGTCTAATTATGTTATGGTGTAAAAGAATCTGAAGTTTGATGAAATTCTGTGCATTAGTTCTTGAGATATAGCTAGTTAAAAAAAAAAAAAAAAAAAAAAAAAAAAAATGTAAAATATAGCACAGCAGCACCATCAGTTGAAGGATTTATAACAAAACGTAATCATCGTGTAATTAAGTTATATGTCATTTTGTAACAAAATCTGAAGTTTGATGAAATTTTGTGCGTTTGTTGTTGAGATATAGCTATCGGAAAAATCGTGCAAAATGCAGCGTAGCTGCACCACCTGTTGCAAGGTTAATACCAAAATGTAATCAGCGTCTAATTATGTTACATATTCTAGTGTAACAGAATCTAAAATTTGATGAAGTTCTCTGCATTAGTTCTTGAGATATAGCTATCGCAAAAATCGTGCAAAATGTAGCATAGCAGCGCCACCTATAAAGCAGTTCACACCAAAACCTTATCAGCGGTTATGTATCTCAAGGTATCGCAAAATCTGAAGTTTGGTGAAATTCTGTGCATTAGTTCTTGAGATATAGCTATCATGAAAATCATGGAAAACGTGGCATAGCAGCGCCACTTGCTGGCCAATTTACACCAAAACTTAATCAGCGTCTATGTATATCAAGAGATCACAGAATCTAAAATTTGGTGAAATTCTGTGCATTAGTTCTTGAGATATAGTAATCTTGAAAATCATGAAAAACGTAGTATAGCAGCGCCACCTGTAGGCCAATTTTCACCAAAAACCAATAGGCACTAATTCATATCAAGGTCTAACTGAATATAAATTTTTATTAAATTTTGAGCATTAGTTCTTGAGATAGAGCGCCCACAATTTTTTTGTCACATACAGACAGACTGACAGACTCACAGACAGACATTTTCTAAAAATAGTCAAAACGTGTTCAGGATCTTCTAAAACGTATAAATCCGTCGAAAACCGGAAGTCGAAAATTTTCATGAATCCAATACTTTCTTCTTGTAAAGATAGAAGAAAGTAAAAAGGGGGAAAGGAATTTTAGCAGAAGTAGGGTAGATGTGCCAGTAATGGGCCACCTTAAGGAATTTCTCTAAAAAATAATTTTTTATTAATAGTTATAATTATTGTATTCCAATTTTTTTCATATTAGATTAATCTTTCAACAATATTTAACTAATACCACAGTTACATTTCCCAATAGAAATAAAAATTTCATTTTAAATAATAGAAATATGTCTAAACACCCAAATGCCCAGTAATGGACCACCTATGTTCCAGTAATGGACCGCCTATGTTCCAGTAATGGGCCACCCTACAAAAAATAACAGATAATTATTTTTAGGTGCGTTCGTAATTATGTAAATAGGTAGCACCTATAATTGTCGTTCAGTCCGTCTGTCTGTCCATCTATCTGTCCGTTTGTCTGTCCGTGTATAACAACGGAAAACTATCCAACCGAATCGTTTGAAATTTAAAATACATAATTATAACATAATTTTGTCGAGTCATTTCAAATTTTATGAAAATCGGATGGATAGATCAATTACAGGGACATTCAAAAGGATTCCGTTAAATTACGGTCAATTGGGAAAAAAGTTTTAAATGCATTTTAATCGTTTGAAATTTAAAACATATAATTATTGCGTAATTTTGTCGAGTCATTTCAATTGTTATGAAAATCGGATGCATAGATCAATTACAGGGACAATCAAAAGGATTCCGTTACATTACGGTCAATGGGGAAGAAGTTTCAAATGCATTTTAATGATGTTACACTCATTCAAACATAATAGAATTGGCATGAATCTATGAAATATATACTAAAATATGCATTCTGTACAATCTGTGACGTAAAGAATTTTTATTATTAAATTACAGGGCTACACAAAAGTATTCCACTATATAATGCTATACGGGGAAACATGGTTTGGTACGTGTTTTAATTATATTCAACTATTTCACATTTTATGAATAAGATATACGTTGCTGAGGTGTAATAAGAATTACTATTCCTGTATATTTACAGAATTTCAACCAATATACTGTATCCGAAGTACTATTTACTATAAAAGCAAGATCTGAATATTTTTAAAACTTCGTTATCGCACGAACGCACCTCATTTGCTACGTTCACGTACAATTTCCAACTTGTTCTTTTTATGTCTGCGTAAGTCGCATCTTCTTCTTCCTCAGAATCCACATTATCCTCTTGTATACAAAATTCGGCCTTTTTGAAGCAATTGTAAATTGTTTTTTCTTCAATTACCCCCATTGATCCCGTTCTTATATGTATAACTATTCAATTAACACTGTTTTGAGAAGGATGTTGAAAGGTGTGTGAAAGGAGGGGGTTGATGAAATTGTTGGACTTAAGGAACAAGAAAATTCAAGCAGAGGAGTATTATAAAAAAAAACTCAGCACTGAACGATAAATTAGGAATAAGAGATGAAAATTTGATTTCATGTGATTTCGAAGTATTTTTTTACAACTGAATAAAGAACATTTTATGAAAATATTCGTTATATGGAGATAGATATTTCGCTATATAGAGACTGTTTTTAATGTAATCATGGGAAAAGGGGAACATTCCTACTAAAAATTCGTTATATAGAGAAATTCGATGTATGGAGTTTCGTTATAGAGAGACTTGACTGTATTTATAAAGAAATTGTCTTTATTAAATTCTAGTAAGTATAAAATTTAAGTATTAAATTTGTTTATTTAGTTTTCAGTTAAATCAAAATATTTTATCACTACTGAAATTACACTTTCAGTATTGGTCACTTGGGTGGTCCATTACTGACAAATCACGAAATAAGCAATCCAGTAATGGACCCACCCCTCCTAAAATCTTAAAAATAAATAAAATTTTTTAAATAGCCATTGGTATATTAAATTCAATGTTTTATATTGCTAACCAAACAAAAACATTCAATTTTTACGGAAAAATAAAAAAGATATAAAACTAAGTAAGTAAAGTCTGCTCTTAGCATGTTCATTAAGATTTTCGGTGAAAAACAGAAAAACTGTGAAACTTTATTTTCTGCTTCCTAATTGTTTTGACGAAAAGTGTAAAAAATTAATCCAGCTTATAAAGCAAGCAAGGTAGAGTTCAGAAAAAAAAAAATAATAAAAGCTTAACTATTATTTATTATTTTTTTATAAACCAAAAAGTGCGAGGTGGCCCATTACTGGCACATCTACCCTACTTAAGAAAGTTATTATTAATAAATGAAAAGTTCAGATTTAAGTAGCTGGATTTCTTTTTCCGTCACAAAATGTTATTTCACAAAAATAAAATGAATTTCACAAAAATAGCTTTTGCTTTTCACAAAATGGGCCTCAAACAGAAGAAAAAAGCCTGCATTGACTCTTGTATATTGAAATTTTTATTAAAACACACATGAAAAAGTTGTGGAATTTTATTCTCCTGCAGCAACTCTGATTAAAATTTGTAAAAAAAAAAAAAAAAAAAAAAAAAAAAAGAACTGGGCGTAAAATGGGCATGAAATAATCCTCTTTGAGTAGTTGTGTAGATTTCAAAAAAGAATTTCTACAATAATATATATATATGTGTTTCCAGAAATCGATTTTATAATTTAATTGATGTAACTTTCTTTTAAGTTTAGTAGGGAATCGAAGTTATATTGCTTATTTAGTTCTTTAAAACGTTTGAGTTGCTAAGTGTCAAAGAGCACAAATTCATTGTTGATCTTTTTTTTCCCCCCAATTAGAAACATTTTAAAATAATGCAAATAAATAATAGCCATATTATAATCTACCGTTATTATAATCTACCACATAATCTACTTTTTTTTTCTTTACAAATAGCTTTTAATAAATATCATTTACACTTTAGAAATCGTTATTATTTTCGAGTTATACAGTATTCTTTTTATTCTGCGTGCTCGTGCTGTACGTAGTAATATATCAAGTGTTGATCCAAGTAAAATCTGAGACTCTTCTTTACAGTCCTTCACAAAATTCCTCTTAATAAAATGTTCCCCTTCACAAAATTCCTATCAATAAAATAGGCCCCTTCACAAAATTCCACTTCCTAAAATTAAACTCGTCATTAATTATTTTTATTTTGTTAGATTTTAAAATGTCTAATTTCCGATCAAAACAAGGGGGAGAGGAACTTTAGCAGAAGTACTTAAGAAAGTTATTATTAGTAAATGGAAAGTTCAAATTTAAGTAACTGGATTTCATTTTTCGTTACAAAATGTTATTTTTCACAAAAATATAATGAATTTCATAAAAATAACTTTTGCTTTTCACAAAATGGGCCTCAAAAAGAATTTAAAAAAAGACTACATCGAACCTTGTATATTGAAATTTTTATTAAAACACACGATGAAAAAGTTGTGGGATTTCATTCTCTCCTGCAGCCACTCTGATTAAAATTTATATTAGAAAAAAAAACAAAGAACTGGGCGGAAAATGGGCATGAAGTAATCCTTTTTGAGTAGTTGTGTGGATTTCAAAAAGAATTTCTACAATAATATATATGTGAGTTTACAGAAATCGATTTTATAATTTAATTGATGTAACTTTCTTTTAAGCTCTCTTTAGCTTTGTATTTAATATCAAAGGAATCGAAGTTATAGTGCTTATTTATTTCTTTAAAATGTTTGAGTTGCTAAATGTCAAAGGGCACTACTTCAGAAAATATTTAAAATCTTAACAAAAATACGTTGAAAGGCATCATATGTTTCGAAAAATTCATAAGTGTATAAATAAATAATAATAAAAAAAGCTATTTTATTTACACTTTTTATTTATGCACCAGATTGGTTAAAATTAAATCAATATTTTTCAATTGCCTTTTACGTTTGGGATATTTCATATTCAGTACATTATTTTCATATTTATATCCACTTTATGATTATACATAATATATATTTACGCTTAAAAACTATCTGGTCCTGCAACTCCTTTCTTCTGCAAATGAAAATATTTGAATTAGTTAAAATTTTGAATTTCGTTTTGAATCGTAATTTTTGATAGATAAATTTCAATATAAATGCATATAAATATCGATATGGCAAAATTATAGTTAAAAGAAACTAAAACTAACAAAACTAAAGTTATTTAAGTTGAGTTTATTTAAATAAGTTCAACGTGAAACATTTTTTTTTTTCGTAACCCTTTCGGGTCCGAATTTTTATTTTCAGTTTTTAGAAAAAATTACTTTTACGTTAATATCATTAGCTATCCTTATAGAGTAATGTAATTAGTGTTTAACGAATAATTCATGGCTGAAACATAACGAATGTTGTTGTTTTACGTACTATTCAATTAATATTCATATGGTAATAGGCTAAGGCATATGATAATAGGAATTTTTGAAGATGTTTAGAAAATATTGTATTACAATACGATTTAACTTATATTACAACGTTCTAATACTTTTTGCGCTTTATTACACACAATTATTTCAGAAAAGTAATTTTTATTTGAAATTTAATGAGTGAAATATATGTTTAAAATGAAAGAATCGCAAATAGCGCTTAGAGAATCAAGCAAATAATAGTTATTATTATTATTACTAAATGCTTAAACATCACTGAAGTCATATATTAAATGCATAGATTTATACTAACATTATTTCATGTAAATAGTAGTAAAAGTATTTCTTAAAGCAAAGTAATAATCCGTTAAAAGACGTGTACTATTAATAGTAAACCTGACCCTAAAGGGTTAAAGTGTATTTCTCATGAAGTATTTTTTGAATTTGTATTCTATCGTTAATCGGTGAAACATCACCAGATAACGAAATTTTCATTATTTTTTACAAAAGTTCTATCGAGGTTCCGCCGAATTTTTTTTTTTATAAACATATATATTCTCATAAAGAGCATTCTGTAATTTTTTGCAGATTTTTTGGGGTATACCTGTATGGAGACCTTTCTTGTTAGTATCATAATTCTGTTTTATTCGGCGATTTAGAGGCGGTCTTCATAAGATTAATATTTTGTTTCAAATACGTAGAAAATGCGTATAATTCTTGCCTTTCCCGTCTTTATTAGTTCCGGTCGTTTGTTAAACGGAAATTTGTAAAAGCGGGCGCATATAATAATGAGCTAGTTAAGTATATTTTGCCGCCAGTGATTTCTGGGCGGATCATTTCGACAAATTATTATCAACTCTTCTCATGTTGCGCAACTCTCTTTCTGAAACTGTCTTAATTGCTTTTGCTAAATTTGAAATACCACCCACTGTAGGTTATAAAAAGATAATGATTAAAGCATTAAGTTATTCATTCATTGTTTAACCGTTTAAATTTTATGCAAGAATATTTTTAGTCATTTCGTACTCCTCCCTCCCCTTTTAAAGAAAAATAAGCAAATGCTAGAACCCCCCGCCCCCTTTGCATATGTAATATTTCAAGACATTTTAACATCAACACTGTTTGTCATAAAAAATTACAGTTAGCGATAAAATGCATTATTTATCCAGCTAATTTACATAAATAGACATACATGAGCTGTGGTATCGAAGGAAAACAAAACCGGTTTAATATATTGTTACTTATAGCACTAAATATTTCATAAAATAGAAAGTAGTTATTATTATAATAATATTTATCGCATTAAAAAAAAAAAAAAAAAAAAAAAAAAAAAAAAAAAAATCCTTTAAGGAATACAACAGGCTCTAACTTATTTAGGCATCTAACTAAAACTTTTTAACAAGAATCATACGAATATTATGTGTTTGTCGTTCACATTTCTAGTCTGGTGTCCATGTTTCTGCATTACATATTATGTTTCCAATGTGGTGGTGGGCTGGAATGTTCCTCTTTTTGAGTCCCTGTTTATTATTTTAGGTAGTTCAACATCCACAGAACGCTCATCGAAATCATGCACGTTTAGATTTTGTTGTTAAACTAAAGTTGCTTCGTTGTGTAATACTTTCGTAAGAATTTTCGTGATTCTCCCCCCCCCCCTCTTTTTCCCTTGTCAACAAAAACAAGCTTACACTGGTTAACCCCTTCATTGCTTTTGTAATATTTGAACGACCCTATACTCCTTTCTTTAGTTTCATAATTCTGTTTTATTCAGCGATTTAGAGGTGGTCTTCATAAGATTAATATTTTGTTACAAATACGTAGGGAATGCATATAATTCTTGCCTTTCCCGTCTTTATTAGTTCCGGCCGTTTGTTAAACGAAATTTGTGGAAGCAGGTGTATATAATAATGAGCTAGTTAAGTATATTTTGCCGCCAGTGATTTCTCGGCGGATCATTTCGACAAATTATTATCAACTCTTCTCAGGTTGCGCAACTCTCTTTCTGAAACTGTCCTAATTGATTTTGCTAAATTCGAAATAGCATCCATTGAAGGTTATAAAAAGTTATTCATTAAAGCGAAAGTTATAATTCGAAAACAGTTGCATTAACAAATATATAGGGTGGTCATAAAAAATTTTTGCCGGTATATGGAGCTCTACCAGCCAGTCCGTTCAACCGATCGAGGTGAAATTTCAGATATAGCTATTCAGAGGCATGAGCTCGAGATTCTCTGAACGGCAACAAAATGACGCTCACGGTTACGGTTATAGTTACAGAAACTCCGAATTTTCCAGTGGCAACACCCATTTTTTTTCATCGCAAAATGCTCAGCGTATGCGAAAACCCTAAAGGGCGTTGGAACTGCACTTGTATAGCAAGAAACGGACACGTTATATACGCACAAAAAAAAAAAAAAAAAAAAAAAAAAAAAAAAATGTGAATACCCTTTCCCCATAAAAAAAACACGATTGGGGCGCAAGGAGTAAATTTGCATATGACACAGAGTCAGTACACTAATCTCTGATTACAACACAGATCGGAAAAAAACTTTTATTTTGATTACACATTTTCCACATGGGTGCCATCACAGGCAATTACACATTGCATGGTGGCGACTGTGGACAATACAGCCGAACGTTACGTCGCATGAGGCATGTTTGCAATCTCACGTTTGATAGAATCTTTTAAATCCGGCAAAGTTTGCGCATTGCACATGTACACTCTAGATTTTAGATATCCCCAGAACCTGAAATCCATAGGAGTGATGTCGGGGGATCGCGGAAGCCATTGACGTTACCAGTTAAGGTGAAATGTGTCTCGTCCGTTCATAATATGCGAAGAGGTCGATCGTTATATCCATCATATTGTATAAGAAATTCATTAACAAAGTCTATATGTTGTTGATGGTCTCTCACTTCCAACATCTGGGCGCGCTGTACCGGTAAAGAAACATGCGGATTACAGAGCGCAGTAACTTTAAGACCACTGATTTTGGTATATGAAATACACGAGATGCACCTTTTGTACTTTGCATGCGTCCTCTGGTCACTATGTGATGCACTGGCACAACAGTATCCTCAGGAACAGTTAGTCGTCCGGATCGCAGACTATCACAGATGCAGCCAATTTCTTCGAATTTCATTACTAAATCACGAAGAGCTTGTGAAATGCATAGGCCACGTATTTTGCGATGGCCGTAAACGCACCAGGATTTCGCAGCATTCATCACATTTAAATAATACTTTTACCAACTCACCACGAGCGAAGTCATGTTGTTGGCATCTGCGAGCTCCTACTGAAGAACTAACATTCCCACCCTACTTTTTATCCGTTTTCTACGCTGACTATCTGGCAAACGATGTTCCGTGATTGGTCTTTTGTCTCTGTCATATTCAAATTTTCATCGTGCGCCTTGGTCGTGTTTTTTGGGGCCGTTCGTTGAGCTGATTTTGTGCGAACATAACACATCCGTTTATTGCAATAACCATACCGTTCCAATGCTCTTTAGGGTATTCGCATGTGCTGAGCATTTTGCGATGGAAAAAAAATGTGTGTTGCCATTGGAAAATTTCGAGTTTTTGTAACTATAACCGTAACCGTGAACGCCATTTTGTTGCCGTTCCCAAAATCTCGAGCTCATACTTTTGAATAGCTATCTGAAATTTCACCTCGATCGGTTGAACGGACTGGCCGCTAAAGCTCCATTTATCGGCAAAGTTTTTCTATGACCACCCTGTATTTATTTATTTTTTATTTATTTATTTATTTTATTTATTTATTTATTTATTTATATGCATTTTTTCATCACTCGTGAGGATGCTCTGCTGTTTTGAATAAAATATTTTTTTAGGGTTGAACAAATTGATGAAATCTTTTGACGAACTGACTTTTTATCTGACGAAAGTCTATTCGTCTCACTCTTCTGTCTGTCCGTCACAGTGTTCGTTCTCAGAAACTGTTTAAGTTACAGACTTGCGATTTTGCATACTTATAACTAAATACCTCCCATCTCACAATAAATAATAATATTTTGAAAATAGTTTTATATTAATTTCATTAACACGTTAAGTGCCACGTCAGTGACTAGTCATTGACACTGAACTTTCCGCTTAATCTGCCACTTATTTAATGATATAATTCTCTAATAAATAAAATTTATGTAAATTTTAAATAAATTTTCAATAATTACATAAAACAATATGTATGTGTTTTATAAGGTGTCAACGATTTTCATCAGTTGGTTTTAATCGTGATTTAAATCAACTGATTTTTTTTTAAATCATTGATTAAAATAATAATTTTTGTAAATGCTTAAAATAATATAAGAAGTATTAAAATCTAAGATAAACATAATTTGAAAAGTTTCTGTATGTATTGTGACTTATGAATGCACAAAAAATAAAAATAAAAATAAATAAATAATTGTTTCTAAGCTTAATCCCTGAGTATTGTAAAAAAAAAAAAAAAAAAAAAAAAAAAAGTATACAATAGATTTGTTAAAAGCATAGTTGTTTTTATCTAACAAACATGAAAATCATTTCATTTAAAAATATTTAAATCTAATATAACATACAATGCCATAATTTCCTTTTAGTAATCGAATTTTCATTCTTTTATATAAAAAAGAGGCATAGCAAGTATAATAAATTTCTGCAAGTAAAAGAGCAAAATAGATCTTATTTTCTCATTCTACTTTTGCAGTAATAAGTTTATACCAAATACTACAGCTAAAAAAGAATGAAAGGTTAACATTGGCTGAAGCTGAACCGCTATTGTAAAATATTGTATAAGAGGGGAAAAAAAAAGTCCCATGTTAAGCTTCTTTAACCATAGCAAGAGCTTCTTTAGTTAAGTTGAATAAATTTATTTAATGTTAACTAATGCATCAAATGAAAATTGTTAGGGATTAAAACGGCAGCAAAACTGTTTGGAACACTAAATGTTGGGAAATCACACTGAGTGCTAATAATGTTGTTAATTATTGTTTTGAGGATGTCAGATATAACTGTCTATTCCTTATATTTATTCTGCATGTGTGTATAAATGGGTTAACACATTTTTTAATTTTGGGATGATTAACATATGCATACATGTATGTAAGTTTAGATTTAAGCGATTAATAGCACAAATGCAAAAAGAGCTGCAAATAATCTTTTGTTAGTTTTATTATTTGTTCTACTAACTAACGGAATTACTTAATTGCAGTTTTAATTCATCCTGTAATTGTTAGCTGTTTTCTTTAGGCCTTTTTTAAAAATGTGCTACAACCTGTCCCTTTTGAAATTGGCAAAAAATAGTGAAATTTATTACAGTATAGAGATCTCTCATAAAAATAAAATAAACCTTTCAAATTCCACAGTGTTTCTTAATTTATGCGTCCAAGACCCTGCAAAAGTAATAGAATTTTATTTCTTTAGAAGAAAATTTACATGTTATTTAATTGTATTTTTCCATTTGTAGTTAATAAAATTATTTAAATTAATGACACTTTATTTATCATACTAAGAAACTATATATATATATATAGTTTCTATATATATATATATATATATATATATAATTACTAAACGCATTACTAATATATTTCTTCATTTTTTTTTCAATTTTGTTTTCTTTTTTTTAATTGTATAGAGTCAAATTTTGTAATTAACTATGCTTTTAAGATATACAAGCATATATCTGTTACAATTGTCTGAAAAGCAGTTCTTGAATAGAAAATCTTGAACTTTATTTTTTAAAAAATCTTCCAGTTGTAAAAATTTTAAAATTAAATATAATAATGTTATCATTTTTGTTATTATTTAGAAGAGTGCATTTAATTAGCGATGCACAACCTTTTTGCCAGAAAATCGTTTGACACCAGAATATTTCAAAAGCGACGTTTGTTTTCTTTCATAGCAAAGTTTCTGTCATTATTATAAGGAAAATTATTCTGCATAAAATTACTGGTATCAGTTTGGTCCGCGGGCCACAGATTGTGCACCCCTACATTTAATAATTAAAATTTAAACGATTTATATTTAATTTATTAATTAAATTGTAATTTAGATCTATTAATTTAAGAGCTAAGTGTTTTGACAGGAATATTAAACGAAAATCTTTGTGCGATCTTCCATCACAATTACTTGCTTATTAACTTATGCACATTACAAGAAAAATAGGATTAAAAGTTGTATTAAACAAGGAATTTAACCCCCCCCCCCTCGCCAAAAAAAGAAATCTTGGTGTTTTATTGTTTTAAATCGTTTGACAAGTTTTTCTTTTTTGTTCTTCTCTCTCTCTCTCTCTCTCTCTCTCTCTCTCTCTCTCTCTCTCTCTCTCTCTCTCTCTCTCTCTCTCTCTCCCCCCCAATTTTATATGATGTTCACGGAAAGTCCGCTTGTCCTAAAATTTGGGCGATAAATACAATATAAGACTATTTATATTGAGACCATGGATGAAGTGGAGTGTATACGGGAGTACACGCCGTACACCTTCTGAAAATTTTAAAGGAACACAGTATACATTCTGCTTCTCAAGAAAGCTATAATATGCACACTCTAGTGTAGGTCCTCTGCTTTGAGCATATACCCTTTGTTTAGAATGCTATATTCTCTGTTATTTTTACAACTACATCCCTGGTTGACACAGTAAATTAAAGGGATTTTATGTGATACAAAAGTCTAAATGGACCTCTGAATCGTATGTGCTTTTGATATTCCTCGTATTAATTTCATAATTCATTACTTTATTCAGCGATTGAAGTCCTCTCCATAAAAATTAATATTTTGTTCCAAATACGTAGAAATGCACCTCATTCTTGCCCTCCCTGTCTTTATTAGTTCCAATCATTTGTTAAAAGGAAATTTCTGGAAGTGGGCGTGTGCAATAATGAGTTAGTTAAGTATATTTTGCCGCCAGTGATTTGTTGGGAGATCATTCCACAAATTATCAACTCTTCTGCTGTTGCATAATTCTCTTCGAAACTGTCCTAATTGTTTTGGTTAGATTTGAAACATATACTGCCGATTGCGCGTAATAATAATAAAAAAGAATATTGCCCAGTTATACTGATGGCATTGAGCTCACAGGCTACGCATACTAATTGTACATTACAGCCTTATATTTTCAAGGGTTAATTCCGTTGGGGAAAAAATTAAGAAAGGGAAACAGCTCTCTCCTTTCCTCTTTTTTATACTTAATCATTAAACATCCTAAACTATCAAGAACATGCTTTATCATATAAAAAATCTATGTCCGAAATTCAGAGCAAATCGGATAATTCTTAATAAAAACCCATTTAACATTTATATAATTTCCCCCTCTTTTATACTTAACCATTAAACTTCCAAAACTATTCAGAGATTTGAACGAAATCTGACAATTTTGCTTGAAAAACCCTTTTATATCAATTAAGGGGAGGGGCATTAGAACCCCCGTTCCTACGGTTTATACTTATTCAATGAACACTTAATAATAGTCACGAAATTGCCTCATCAAAATGATCCTATATCTAAATTTTTGAACGAAAACTGTTAATTCTTTATGAAAAACCCATTAAATCAATTAAGGGGAGGGTCATGAGCCCCCCGTTCCCCCTCTTATACATTTCGAATGAACACCAAAAACTAATCAGGGAAGCGCCTTATCAGGATATATCTATATACAGAATTTCATGTGGATCCGATATTTTTATCATAAGTTATCGCGTTACGCACGAACGTACATACAGAACGAGCGGGCACATAAGCTCTCAGGCTATGATAGCCTGTGAGCTATTCATTCTGGAAAACAGCTTAAGGCGCAACATTAGGCACAGAAAAAGACCCGGGTGACAATGTAAAGTCTATGGGAGCGTTCTTTTCAAAAATCTCGTTCAAATTTTAATATTTTTACATGATTTTTTTTTGAACAAGATAGCTGAGGACGATCCATAACCGGCATTGTTTTTACTTTTTCAGTTTTGGTTTCAGATTTAAAAAAAAAAAAAAAAAATACTTTAACTTTCAAAACCACTTTAAACCAGTTCTGAAATTGAAACTATCGTAGTATAAAAATATATAAGCAAAACCGAAAATGTGAAAACTAGGCCGGTTGTAGATTTTCCTCAGGTATTCTGTGCAAAAAAAATCATGTAAAAATATTAAAATTTGAACGAGATTTTTGAAAAGAACGCTCCCATAGACTTTACATTATCACCCGGGTCTTTTTCTGTGCCTAGTGTGGGGCCTTAATATTAATTTGTGTTGCAATATTCTAAAAGATTTCGTACTGTAGAGGTCGAAAAATTGATTTTTCGAACTTTATTAATTTTGTTAGTACAACATTGGTCAAAGGAAGTAAAATGACTTAGTTGGAAATAAAAACTTTTTTTTTTTCTTTCTTCTTCTTTTTTTTTTTTTTTTTTTTTTTTTTTTTTATAGATACATTATTTATTATTAAATTTTATATTATTTTTATTCTCCTGGCGATGTCCGAGCCTATAATAATTAGGATTGCCTGTTATTTTTAATGGAAAAAGAAGATTTTGATGATTTAGATTGACACTGGTTAAATTTGACTTTTCGCGCTATCGTCCTTATTTTTATACACACCATATCAAGGAGGAAAGAGGAGGATAGAGGTGTTGTATACCGTAAAACCGGTTTGAATATGATGCGCATTATCTCTCAAATTTAAATGTCCTCATTCAGCCCAAACAAAACAGTATTCATTGATATCAACCGTGCATCCCCCCCCCCCCCCTAAATGGAAACGATCTGATACATTCATTTTAAGTGACAATTATATTTTAATTATGAAAAATTATTTGCAAAATACAGAATTTGTTACCTTCCTGATATATTTGTTTTATAAAATATAAAAATTAATTGAAAAAAAAAAAAAAAAACTTAGAAAAATATATTTGTACAGTATAGCAGAAGACCTTTTACTTTGCATACATCACAGTGTGACATGCCGGAAAAATGACAATCTGAAATTCTAAATCTTTTAATTGCTTTATTTATGTTATCTGGAATGTTAATTTCTCTTGAACGCACTTCTAAGGATATTTTTTTATTAGAATGTATCAAAAGAAATTGCATTATATAACATTTAATAGAAATTTTAGTGTACAGACTGCAATTTCCGTATTTTTTTACATTCATTCATGTACAAAGAATAGTTGACTGACCCATATCAAATTCTAAAAATATATTTTCTTTTAATCCTTATTATTATGTTAAACATAGTTCCACATCTTTTCTGAATTTCTCTCACACTACGATTTACGAATTGTTGACGTTCGGATTCAGCCTGTAATCACTGCTCTCGAATGCTAAATATCCCGCAAGATAAATGATTGGCCGTAAAGGGTTGGTTGCCGTGAAGTGGACCGAAAATTTAGAGAGTTAAATCAGTGACGACGTTTAAACTGCCAAAGCCCCCAAAGCATCATTCATCTCTTGGCTCAGGATTCCACGTTTCCGTCTAATTGCGAATACCAACACAAAAGATTTTTCTCCAGTTTAATTATAAGAACGAATACGATAGTCGTGTTCAGGCCGTTTTATAAGGGTGGCGGGATTTCTTTTTTTCAGCTTATTTAACTCTCCTTGTCGAAAAATTCTGAAGTAAGAAAAAATCGCCCCAATTACTCCCTTTCAGTCTTAATATTCGAAGTTAATTAAAAATTTATGCTACAATAATATAATAATATTAAATTTCACCCGTCATAATACACAGCTGGGATAGAATCCACCCCAACTGCATTTTTATTCAAAATGCGGTAAATAAAAACAAATAAATAAAAACAAAAATAAATAAATAAAATAAAGAGTAATTTTTTGAGGACTTTTTGAACTGCATTGTACTTTTCAAGGTCAAAGTGGAGAAGGGTGAAAGAATGTCTTTTCTTTGCTTACTAGTAGGGGGAAAATGTGATTTTTGGGATAAAATAATCCCACGCGTGAAAAAATGTTGAATTTCGATATATTTATTTCTTACGGAATAACACACACTGAAATAATTTTAATGAAAAAATAAGATAAAAACTACTTGTATATATTGATGAACCGTTATTCAATGCAATAAATATCCATTTTATGAAATAATTCATGTTTTAATTGATTAAAAAAAAAAAAAAAAAAAAAGTTTGCATAATTTCTCAGGAAAAAACGTATTTTTTACAGAAATTTCTACAAAATCTGATAATGAATTCCAAAAACATGTCTCCCCTTCCGATCTTTCTCCAGAAGAAAAAAAATAGTAGTAGTGAATTATATATTTTACATTAGCGAACGGTAGATTCGTTTTTAAAACGTATTTAGCTAAAAACATAATGGGAGACAGAATGGGTTGAAATTTATCACACGCCTATGCAAACACTACGAATGTAGGCGCGTGTATTGATGGATTAAAAATGATTTGTTCATTAAAACTTATTTATAAATACACATTAAAAACTTCATTAATTGGTGTTAAATAAATCAGCAAAAATGTTAATATACAAAACTGTTTACAAATTTGACTTCGCCAAAGCCATTATGAAGACAAATATTCTGCAAATGCACGATCTATAATGCTATCATCCATGTCTTCCCTAATCCCTCTCAGATTACTTACTCACTTTATTTTTAATTTGTTGTTTATTTCCGTAGTAATTCCGTAATTTGTTACCGTTTTTACTATTTGGAACTCTTAAGGTCAAATAAATAAATAAAAATTGCTATGTCCTTTATATTTTATAAACAAACATGATAATTAATATCAAATGTAACTTTATAAAATCGATAAAAAGTTTTTTTTAAGAGCATTTAATTTTTTAAGTTTAGTTAAAAAATTTCTGATAGTTCTCCTATCTTTGATACAAGAAATAAAGTTGAAAAAAAGAATCGCTTTTTTTTATTATTTAAAGTTAAGATGTTTTGTTATGTTCTTTATATTGGATAAACTAACATAATAATGAACGCCAAATGTAATTTCATAAATTAGATAAACAGATTTTTTAAGAACATTTAACTTTTCAAATATAATTTAAAAAATAATTTTAACAATTCTCCCATTTTTACTTTCTTCTATCTTTACAAGAAGAAAGTATTGGATTCATGAAAATTTTCGACTTCCGGTTTTCGACGGATTTATACGTTTTAGGAGGTCCTGAACACGTTTTGACTATTTTTAGAAAATGTCTGTCTGTGAGTCTGTCCGTCTGTCTGTCTGTCTGTCTGTCTGTCTGTCTGTCTGTCTGTGTGTCTGTCTGTCTGTATGTGACAAAAAATTTGTGGGCGCTCTATCTCAAGAACTAATGCTCTAAATTTAATAAAATTTTATATTCAGTTAGACCTTGATATGAATTAGTGCCTATTGGTTTTTGGTGAAAATTGGCCTGCAGGTGGCGCTGCTATACTACGTTTTTCATGATTTTCAAGATTGCTATATCTCAAGAACTCATGCACAGAATTTCACCAAACTTCAGATTCTGTGACCCCTTGATATACATAGACGCTGATTAAGTTTTGGTGTAAATTGGCCAGCAGGTGGCGCTGCTATGCCACGTTTTTCATGATTTTCATGATATTTATATCTCAAGAGCTAATGCACTTAATTTAACCAAACTTCAGATTCCGCGATACCTTGAGATACGTAGCCGCTGATAAGGTTTTGGTGCGAACTACCCTATAGGTGGCGCTGCTATGCTACATTTTGCACGATTTTTGCAATAGCTATATCTCAAGAACTAATGCAGAGAACTTCATGAAATTTTAGATTCTGTTACACTAGAATATATAACATAATTAGACGCTTATTACATTTTGGTATTAACCTTGCAACAGGTGGTGAAGCTATGCTGCATTTTGCACGATTTTTCCGATAGCTATATCTCAACAACCAAAGCACAAAATTTCATCAAACTTCAGATTTTGTTACAAAATGACATATAACATAATTACACGATGATTACGTTTTGTTAAAATACTTCAACTGATGGTGCTGCTGTGCTATATTTTACATTAAAAAAAAAAAAAAAACTAGCTATATCTCAAGAACTAATGCACAGAATTTCATCAAACTTCAGATTCTTTTACACCATAACATAATTAGACGCTTTTTTACGTTTTGGCATAAATTGTGCAAGATATGGTGTTGCTGTGCAACGTTTTGCAATTTTTTTGTTATAACTATAGCTCAAGAACTAATGGACGAAATTCCATCAAATTTCAGATTCTGTTAGATCTTGACATAAATAGATGCTTATTAGGTTTTAGTATAAATTACCCAACATGAGACACTACTAAGTTCATTTTCTCAGAATATTAATTAAATTTTGCGTTTTAGGCTTTTCGGATACCAGAATCTCATTAGGCTAGGTCAAATGTTCGAGGAAATTCGATAGTGGTAACTTTGGGGTCACCACGTTTTTTTTTAAATATTAAAATGTACTTATGAGATAGAAGAAAGTTTTGGGATTGACACATCCAACTAGTTTTATAATGAAATAAAATTGGAAGAAAAATTGGTTTTTTGATTATTTAAAGTTTTGATATCTCTTTTATATTAGATAAACTAACATAATAATTAAAATAAAATAGTAATTTCATAAAACAAATAGTTTTTTAAAGAATATTTATTTTTTTAAATAGTTAAAAAAATAATTCTTTTTAATTAAATAAAAAAAATTCTTTCATCTTTTATTATGGAATAACATAAAAAAAACTTTATCTTTCATTAGTTTGGATGTTTTGTTATGCCCTTTTTATTTCATAAACTAACTTAATAATTAATATCAAATGCAATTTCATAAAATAGATAATGTAATAAATATATAAGTATTTTTGAAAATTGTTTTATTTAAACATTTTTATTTTCCAATGTTTTATGTTATGCATCAGATTACAGGAGTTAATATTGCATTTACTGTTTGTTTTTCGTTTAATCAGCTATGTTATATGATGAAATGGAATAAATTTTTATGTTCCTGCCTTGTTCAACACTTTAAAAAATCCCTGATTTAACATATTTTTAAATATATTATATGTTTTCTTTTATGTTGCGAGAATATCCTATTCGAAAGAAATATAGCTTTGGTCTCGGATGGTCTATTCCACGCTTAATCCCTGCTTATGCAGTTTTCCTGATTGAAACCCTAGAATTTCGTACAATTCTATTTTTCTGATAAGGTGGTATTGAGTGCTGGAAGTATTTTTCGTGATACGGTTTCTCTCATTTTTTCCCTATTTGGCGATTGTTATCATATTTGGTTGTAAAACAGACTTTTAGCTTTTGAAGCAGAAAATTTTCTTTGCTATTTCACTTTGTTAGTAGATAGCCAAAACTTTTTTTTCATGTAAAACACAAAGTAAATGATTATTAATATTGATCAAATAAGAAACTTTAAACTTTATATATTTAACGACTTGCACGCATTACCGAGAATACATGTAGGTTTTCTGTATCATGATCAGTGCGTGAATATTATCTTGCATATATACCTACGTGATAGATCTTTACTTTAAAAATTATGAGCAACACATTTCTTTCAACACCCAGTAATAAGGCAATTCCACTTTATGATTATCTTTTCTTTAATTTTGTGAAATAAAATTTACGAGATAAATACGAGCAGCTATACTGTTCAAAATTTCAGTAAACCGGCCGGTCATACGATTATAGAAAACGGTTACATGACCATAATTTACCTTTATTCTTATCATATGTGGCATGATACGCTTTACAATTATGATTATGTAATTGTTATCTTTAAATCTCTGAATGACTAATGATGGACAGTTTGCTACAGATTTTTGACAGTGTTACCATTCTTCATATTTATTTATTTTATTGCATTCTGAATCATACCACATTTTCCGAAAACTTATTTTTTATCCTACAACATGCGCAGTATAACGGCAGGCTACCGTACTTGAAAATATTTCGATGAAATTGTAATTTGTGTACATGATCATAATTGAAAAATTGTTACCTCCACCCAAATCGTGCTTTTGTCAAGCTTATAGATAGGGTATAGCATGAGAGAGGTGTGTAAGGGGGCTGGTGGGGGGATTACGATTGCAAGGAAGAAAAAGGGAAGATAATTTGAAAAAGAAAAAAAAAAATCTTGCATTAAAATCTGTAGTATAAAAAAAAGTATCTTAACACAAAAAAGGAGTGTAATATTTTTATTTCTCCAGCGCTCAAGATCTAAACATATTGCAAATTTCGATACAGCTATTTTATATTGTCAGGAAATCCTAAAGTAAAAAAATAAATTGAAATTCTCAGATTTTTTATAGTTGTCTTCTGCAAAATTAACGTTTTATCACTTACAATAATATCTCGGGAAATGCTTATGATTGACTTCACCATACCCTGTACATGCATATACTTTATACGAAATCGGCTTCTGGTGGGACTCTCTTTAGAATAAGGCCAATACCATAGATGCCAATATTTCTTAATTATTTTGGAGTCTGATCTAATATGAACATATTGGTCCAAGAGCCGACAACGCAAAAAACTATGTCATCGAGCACACACAAAAACTTTATTTTATGGAAGAGTAGTAATAGGGAAATATAATGATCCATGTCTTCCGGAAGTGAAGTGGTGCTTAAGCCAAAAATTAACACCATTAGTGGCTTACTCGTAGGTTTGTCATTGTGTTTTCCTGTTTCCAGTTTTCCATGATTTCATATCTTTGATTGTACGGCAAACACAATGTTAAACCTACGAGTAAACCACTAGTGGTATTAATTTTTGGCTCTTGGACTATGTTTTCAACCAGAAATTTTATTTAACAAAAAATTTCAAAATGAAATCTGAAAATGTATCTCATGAAGGAAATTTACATTTTCTTATATATTTTTTCCGGTTCAGACATTTATGCAAATTTTAGATCATACTCCGAAATAATTAAGAGATGTTGGCAGGGGTGGGGAATTTTTCCATATTCTTACCAGCCAAGGAATTATTTCACCAGCCTGCAAGATGCAACACACACGCAGTTGAAAATAGCTATGACAAAATCGCACGCGATTACAGACAAAATTACTATTAATACAATGCACTTTCATAATTCTTTTTTCTATAATATTAGGAATTATATATAACAGAGGTAAGATTAATATTAGAACTTAATGCCATATTTACACTGTAATAATTTGGAAAGTTAAAATATTTAGATTAAAAAAGTGTTTCTGATAATGTGCCTATTGCCTTACAGTTTTTCAAAAACTAAAAATGCACTCGCCTTGTGAGAAAATCCACTCGCCAATGGCGAGCAAAATGATGTATTTTCCCACCCCTGGATGTTGGTATCTATGAAATACATTTATGTCTCTAGTATTCCCTGTGCACTAGGGTGGAGCGAAAAAAATTTTTTTTTGAAAATCAAAAACGGGTAGGTGCCAAAAGTTGCCTTTATGCTAGTACATCAACTGCGTGAAATTTTACCGCTGAAAAAAAATGGCTTGAGTCTGCGCTTTTTCTCCAAAAATCGAAATTTTGGGTAAAATTTGTCATTTTTTGACATTTTTTCAAAAAAATTGAAAAAATCCTACAGTGCTGGTTAGTATTTAAAAGTGTTGCTTAGATCTTTATATTTATCTGCTTAACATATTTAAACTATAAAACAATATGTTTATTCCCTATAGCTGGAGCAAAACAGACAACTTTTAGTAAGAAAACAGTATTACCACTCTATTGGGTCATACAACGAATTGTTGTTTTTAATACAGCTCTTGTTTTCAAAACTACCTTGGACATGCGTCGTGGAGGTGGCTATATTTCCTACACCACCCGGCCCAACTCTTCGATCATCTAAGTACAGTGTTTTAGTTATACATTGATTTGTGATTTTCTTTATAAAAATTTGGCATGTTTTCGATGCTTCCCCCTTGTTTATCTGTTCTTTGCATCCACATGCTGCTGTAACTATCTTCATGTATATTTTCACAGTTTATACAAAAAAATGACAAGCAGAGTAATGTACGGGAATATTATTAAAGGGATCTATTCGGCCATATTTTATATTTATCAAATTTACATTCAGTTGATGAATAGTGATTGGAAGTTCTGTTACCACAACATTTTTTCAGTCAATTGTATTTTTTTTACGTAATGATTTGCTTCAAAGATGATTTCAGATATTTCAACTATAAGTATGCCATCATTTATTCTACTTTTGCATTTTTTATATGTTGAGAAGCGAGCTGTTTAATGTGATGGTGATCGTCAGAGGGAATTGCAATGAAAATTTGTTCTCCATGTGTAAAGCAACCGCTGTTGTAAATAACCTTTTTTTGCATTAGTTTTATGCCGTTTTCTAAGTGTTTTCGTATCCAGGTAATTTCCTATTAACTTTTAGATCCCCTTTTTATGAATGGACAACATTTGATGGTGAAATGTCCTGGGCATAAACTTATAATGCATAGTACTTTATGAGGGAATGTACGGATTCTAATCGACTATAAATGCTCATTTAAAATTAGGAGAATTTTATTTGTCACTGTGAACCATTTCGCATGGGGTAAGCTTTGAATTGTGTATAATATTGAATCATTCGCTACTTCAACTCCAGTGAATTTCCTCTGCGTCAATTATTAGAGAAGTCGATGTAAAACGTTCTAAGCTACATGGATTCACTGGATCAATAAGGAAAATCTTTGTCTACGTACTATTCACTTCCTATTGCAATTTTTTTTTTTTTATAAAATAGAGAATAATTTTGAAAAATTATTTTCTCAAATTGAGAAAAAGATACTCAGAACAGACTAGAACTTTCTGTCAGAGATTGAAAAGCTAATTCATAAGGAAAGCTATTTCTCAGAAAGAATGGGGAATAGGAAAGAAAACATCTCACACAAGACAACTCATAAAGTTAATGAAATTTTCCGCTTTATATAAGCACAGATTGGCAATCAGCGTCTATATGTTCACTCACAAAATGTATAATCCAAGTTTATACCGCGGGATGTTTTATACTAAATGTACAACACACCTGAATAATAGATCTAAAATCTTATTAGAAATTACTAGACTACGGAACAACACAGGAAACGACATAAAGCATGCTAAAACTTCTTTAGAAATATTGTTGTTTTACACGCAAATTTTGTTTGCAATCCTCTGTGACGATCGTCATAATATTAAACAGCTAGCTTCTCAGCATATATTCAATGTAATAGGTTCAATAAATGATGACATACTAGAAATTGAATTCATACAATCAATTATTAAACAAATCATTGCATATAAAATGTAATTGATTGAAAGAATGTTGTGATAACAGAACTTCCAATCATAATGTTCTAATTGCATGAAATTTTAATGAAGATAATAGACTGCTGAATAGGTTCAATTAAGAACATACCCAATACATTACTCAGCTTCTCTTCTGTTATACATGGTATAAAAATATACGTACAGCAGGTCACACCAGCATGATCCAAATCATCCAAAGTCAGTGAATACAAAGAAGAGATAAATTACTTTGATATATAGAAAACTTATGCCCGTCTTCGGGAAAAAAATAACTCAATACATAAATAAAACACTGGGCCTAGATGATTGGGTGGTTGAGACGGGTGGGATAATGCAGCCACCTCTATGAGTTATATACACAGTAGTTTTGAAAGCAGCTAGGTAAGAAATGCATTCAAAACAACATTTCGTTGTATGCTCCAATAGAGAGGTTAACGCTGATTTTTCACAAAAAGTTGTCAGATTTGCTGCAATTATACAGACTACAGATATTGTTTTATAGTTTAAATATGTTAAGCAGATAAATATAAAGGTCTAAGCAACACTTTTAAATACTAACCAGCTCTGTAGGAAGTTTTTAATTTTTTTGAAAAAATGTCAAAAAATGACAAATTTTACCCAAAATTTCGATTTTTGAAGCAAAAGCGCAGACTCAAGCCATTTTTTTTCAGCGGTAAAATTTCACGCAGTTGATGTACTAGTATAAAGGCAACTTTTGGCACCTACCCGTTTTTGATTTTCAAAAAAAAATTTTTTTCGCTCCACCCTACTGTGCACGCTTACTAGCCCTTTATAGACTCCATATATCGAAAAAAAAAAAAAAAAAAGGATAGGTGTGAAAAAATAGATTTTAAGTTGTGTCCAAAAATTTACCTAGCTGATACATTTGTATAAAAAGTAGGAATTTCATCGTGCTGGTCGTGTTCTATCAGTTCGAATTCAAAGAAAACGAGGAGAAACTGCTGTTCTGCTATTCCGTACGATATCTTGACGTTCCTTCCCTATTTATTATTGAATTCCGACCGCGTTTTCCCTCGTCCGATCGGTGGTCCAATAGAGGCCCACGAGAAACCTTGTCGTTTATCAACTCCGGAATAATACAGTCGGGCCCGACACAAATATGTCGCCGCTCGATTCACACTCGTGCACGCACACACATACAACGTTCATATCGAGGTGTGACGTCATTCGGATCGATTCGTCTCTTTTAATTTGTGTGTGTTGGGGGGAAAGCCGGGGCGAGGGGCACCACGAAGCAATTATTGAGAGGGCGATAAATCATGGCGGGAATCGTTTCCTGACGAAATGGCAGCCACGGAGACGCAGGTGCGATATTGGAAGCCGTTGCCGTGGCTATAAGTCACCAATATCCCGCGGAGGGATAGATTCTTTTTCGTTTTCTCGCCCGTGAATTCTCTTCAAACTCACCTTGTGTTGTTCTCTCCCCAGACATCACCGCAAATCTGAAACATAATTTTCGATCCCCCTGTCTTGTGAGAAACTAATAACTCGATCAAATTTTAGTTTATTCCCTTATTTATAACACCAAATATAATATTTTATATTAGAAGTCTGTAAAAGATCTGCGATTTTTGTTTATTTTTTCATAATACGGATTTTTGACA
This sequence comes from Maratus speculifer, assembly GCA_964019185.1. Lineage (NCBI taxonomy): Eukaryota > Metazoa > Arthropoda > Arachnida > Araneae > Salticidae > Maratus > Maratus speculifer. Next base: position 268,216,398 of record OZ025289.1, on the reverse strand, counting down.
TGTATCACCTGATCGCTTGAAACATTTTTTAGCATTCTATTAAGGATGTTCTTAAATCAAAAAGGGCAAATTTGTGACATATGTTTTAATTTATTTTTCTTCGGAAATGCATGAAAATAGCAGGTGTTGTTATTCAGAAACTGTCTAATTCCTCTTAATTTTCTGCTTTTTTAAAAACACAGTAGATCTTTCATAACAAGCCTTCAAAGTTGATGTTTTCGAGTACATTTCCCGACAAAAGCCCCCCCCCCCCCCTCCAAAAAAAAAAAAAAAAAAAAAAAAAAAAAAAAAAAAAAAAAAAAAACGGTCGAAAAGCAGGAGAAAAAGGGTGATCACGTCATCGAAATAGCTTAGAACAGGATAGGTAATTTAATTATCATAAAATGGAAAACTATGTTCGATTCGAAATCGCTTCCATAGTCAGGCATTCCAATTTTATATCTTTCTGTTTAAAAAAAATGAATTTGTAAATGTGTCAAAGTTTTGAGCTTGTTCAACGGAGCAGTTGAGAACACCCTTAATAGCTCGTCTTCAGTTGAGCTGTCACCGAAAAAAATAATAATACTATGAATTACCTCCTTTTTTTAACCCTCTGTGATTGATTAGTGGTTTTTGAAATGATAAATTAAGATAAAACAGTTTGGTGCAAAATGCTCCGATTCATTAAAATTTTATGACGCAGTGAATAAATTTTATTTGTTAATAAGCTGTTCAGGACGGAAGTGGATTAAATCCACTTTTCACATTTTCGAAATACATCGAGTCGAAGTTTTTCCTTGATTGTAATCTTTCCATTTGATTAAAATTTACTGTTGCCATTTATCGGTAGTCATGAATGCTACTATGCACTGTAACACACACACACACACACACACACACACACACCAAAAAAAAAAAAAAAAAAAAAAAAACGGAGATTGTACTGGCGATTGAAATGCCAGTACAAGTCACTGTTTTTTAACGGCAAATTTTTGTTCTGTTTTTTCTCCGGAAAAAAAAAAAAAAAAGTTTTTTGGAATTTATGGGAATTTTTCCGTTTTATTTCTGTGTTCCTCTTTTTTTTTTTTTTTTTTTTTTTTTTTTTTTTAAACAGTGTGGACTTATTTAAATATATGCTGAAAATGTAGAACTTACGCAGTTCAAGAAAATAATCATCTTAATTTAGCTCGAATGAATTTGATCCACTTCAATTCTGAACTTCTCGAATAATAATAATAATATATGTTAGTCGAATTTTTAGTAAAAATAAACTATTTTAAATTATGAAATCATTTATGATACCATAAAAAAAGATCTCTACCAATATTACTTAGGTTGAGTGTAAAGTTCTGGGAAATTTGTGAAATTCGCGTTTTTATGCGCAAATTAACAACAGAAGCAACAAAGATTATTCTTCAATGTAGAGACCATCATAATTCAAGACTTTTTGCCAGATTCTGGATTTGCGGGAAGTACCATGGCAGCTACCTTAAATCGGAAAACTCTTGACATGCATCTTCAACTTCATTAAAGGATTCAAATCGACGGCCATTGAAAAAGTTTTGCATTGATCGAAAGAAGCCATGATCAGATGGAGCCACGTCTGGGCCGAAATTCCTGAACTCTTATAACTGTACCACTAATACTCCTACAGAAAAAAAATGGGTTCTCAAAACTGAGTAAAAAGTACTCAATTTTAAGTACTTCACATACTCAAAATAGCTCCGATCCAAAAGTTCTCAAAACTGAGAAACATATGTACTCATTTTTGATTCCATGGTTGTGTTCAAATATAAAGCCCCCTGAACTTACAAATTAAAGTGAAAATATGCTGATATTTATTTCTTGATCAAAATTATGAACAATAAACATTTAATTATTTATTTATTAAGAGAAATAGCAAAATTATAAGTAAAATAGCCAAATCGAACATTTTTATGACAAGAGCATTATTTGCAAGTATACTTTAAATTTATTTTAAAATACTGTACATAATTTAATATTTACATTATATAAGCATCTTTTATGCCACCATGAACGAGATAAACCAATACTGGGTACAAAATTATCATTTGTTTGGATTTGATAACATATGCTATTTCAAAATTGAGAAAGCAAGTGTTCATTTTTGATCCAAACATACTCAATTTGATATGAGTACATCGACTTACTCATTTTTAAATATTTCATTTTTTTCAGTGCACGATACAAATTCTGATACTATTAGATTAAAAATTCCTCAGAACTTTTTGCTCAACTTAATAATATGCATATATATAAATATATATATATATATATATATTCACAATTAATAAATATTTGTGAATTCAATTCTTTGAAATCCAGCTTATTGAAATTAATTCCAGCAAGGCCATTGGAATTCAGAGGGCAAATTGCTGCATTTTGTGTATTTATCGGAAGACTAAATCTATGTTCTCTTTAGTTTATTTGAAACCATGTTAAAACTTTCAAATATCGTTTATTTAATTTAATTACCCGTGAAAAAGCTCTCCTGTAAAAGAAAAAATATATATATTATTTTACATAGCGGTGCAGGAATAAAAAATTATGCAGTGGCTCAAATGGTTATTTCCTAATAAATAATAATAAAAAAAAAACTTCATTGACACTGTTTCACTTTTCAAACACTGATGCATGCAGAAAGTAAAAATAAATAAATAAAAAGTTGGATTTTTTATAAATTTCTGACACAACTCAGTCGATTAAATTCGAATATTAAACATCTGGTTTCGGAACTGAAGACCCTAACCACTGCGGCATTAACGATCAATTATATCGCCACAATATTCTTTACTATTCTAATCGCACTCCTTGTGGATTTTTCCTGTAGAATCAACCGCAAAATTGATTAATAAAATTAATAACTACCTAATCTGTTGACCGATCTTAACGAAAATCTGTACAGTTCATCGGACACTGGCGAATATAATAAATTCAACGAATGGGAGCTCAATAGGATGTACCGTTTGGGAGCTATATTCTTGAATACTCTCTTTCTTACATGATTATAAGTATCAATTATTTAGAAAATACTGATGAAAATCAGGCAAGCTAATTATTAATGGCATTATCACACAATCAATATTTTAATTTATTCTAGATAGATCCAGTATTTATAGTGTTTCTTCTTTCGGTTAATTTTATTAGAGATTAGATATCATATATTGAAGACATTAAGTAAATATCTTTGACATCAATTATGACGTTAAATCTTTTTTTTTTCCTCTAAATTCATGCATTGTAGAGATACGGTTTTTTCGGGCAATGCCTACGTACTCCAAGCGAGGATGCTCGCTCTGCGCAATTTATGCGATTTTGACAGAATAAGAGGATACGATATAATGGGAGGTTGCTGTATCAAAATTGGCGTATTTTTATTGTGTTGTTATTATTAAAACTCTTCACAAGTAATTAATTTGGTGTTTTTTGTTTCTTTTCCAGGTACCTCCTGATTCGTCACTCGGAGGATTGTTTGTAGTCACTTTGCAGCATGAAGGCAAAAAGGTGAGCCCCGTCCGTCTTCTACGGCCGGATCTGGGGGCGGCAGAAATTTTTTTAGCTGGCTCGACTCGCCTCTCTCACATCCTCCATAGTTGGAGGCATTCGTTTTCCGTTCGTCACTGGTGTGTGTTCTTTCCCCTCGTCTGCCAACCTGGTTCCCATACGTAGGAAGCGGAACTCCTCGCCGGCCACAACGGAGTCTCCTTACTTCACAACCCCTTCGGACTGTTGTCCTGCTGGCCATCACCAGGGCAACATGATGAACCCTTCTCACGACGCCATGATGGGTGGCGGCATGATGCATCATCCCATGATGCAACAGCAACAACACCCACAACAGCAACAGCAGCACTTTTCGCCTGGAGGAGGTAATACCAATCGCTGTTGCGCGGGTTGTGGCTCAAAGATTGTGGACAGGTTCCTTCTGCACGCATTGGACAGATACTGGCACAACGCGTGCCTCAAATGTTCGTGTTGCCAAGCAACACTTGCGGACATTGGTAGTTCTTGCTTTACCAAGGCTGGCATGATCCTATGCAAGCATGACTACATCAAGTGAGTAAAAACTTTTTTTATTCTAATCACCCACTGTAAGGTTATCCAAAAGTTACGGAAGAAATAACAAGGTGGCTGTCCAACTTAAAAAGCCTGGGAAAGTTAGGGTATTTAAGAACACTGTGAAAAAGCTAGGGAATTTTGATTGAAATCTAGAAATTTCAAATGAATTTTGAAAATTACCACTTTTGGCATGATTTTAGAAAGGAAAAAAAAAAAAAAAAGAAACATCCCTTTCAAATTTTATGAAATTCAATATAGTTTGATGCTTTTAAAAATGCTTCATCCCTAACCAACATTGGTAATTTTTCCAAAAAAAAAAAAAAAAAAAAAGGCTATTTTTCTTAAAAGGCTTATTTTCTTTGTATGCTAATCAAACAGGTTTAAATTGTATAATGGGTCCATTTTTTTCTGCTAAATGTCAACTTGTTTGTATATTAATAAATACTTTTGAAAAACTCGCCTGGGAAAGTAAATGATGCGGGGAAGTAAGAGAAAATTGAAAAGTTCAGATGTTGGCAACCATTCGATGAATAAAAACTAAAAGATTTGAAAATATAGAAAATAACACGATGCTGTTTTCATAGATATATACATAAAGACATCGAATTTTTAATAAAGAAAATATTATTGCTGGAATAATTATGTTTGTCACTTACAAATTACTTTTTAATTCTGTCAACAATTTGTACAGCGGCTCAGCACAGCTCTCAAAACAAGAGTTACCAAGCTGTTCAAATTTACATATGCCATTAAAGTCTTAGTCTGCCAACTCCCCAATTCTCCTCGCTAATGTTAAACGATGTAATGCATTCGTATATTTAAAATTTCTCCCTGTAAATTAATACTGTCAACTTTATTTTTATGTATACTTTCTTAAAGGATATGGCTCTTTTTTATTACTTAATTATCAAAATATATCTAAAATATATGCTTAATATTCTATGTGTTCTTAAGTTGACGAGCCGTGAGTAAGATTTCAACACTTCAAATAAAATTACCTATTTTAGAAATATTTTGGCAACTAAGGAAAAAAAAAACCATCTTTTAAGAAGAGTGCACAGGAAAAAGGAAGATTAAAGTTTTAAATGTAAGAATGCATTACAAGCCCATAGGTTTTACACCGGTGAGGGGAATCGGCCTGTTGATTGACCAACAGCCTTAATAACATGGCATGGTACTCTCCAGAAGTTTTGAAAATTATTTATACTATAATTTTATCACATTGATAGACTTAATAGCGACAATAGTTTTAGGCACATCAGAGTGTTAGTTGTTTGTGGCAAGTGCAGATATTTTGGATTTTGTTTTTCCATTAAAAAAAAACTCATGTCTTTCTGTATATGAGAAAATCGCATCGTGTTCGTTTATAATTTTCGAATTATTGGTTTTTATTTTGTAACTTTTGGATCCATCTGCATTTTAGAAATATATTTTTAAATTGATGGTAGGGTAATGCATATGATATTTTAAATCTGCATCCGTTTTACAAATATAAAATAAAGTAATTATACTAGAAATTCCTTTGTGTTAGATGCATTACACCGTAGTCTTCCTCTCTGCAAATACATTACCTATTTTGACATAACTTTTCATTGCTTGAGATATTGCTATTTAGAGAATCAAAAAGTGTTGTTAGGCTAATATCTTTTCACATTTTTTTGAAGACAATTGAAATATTTATCGAAATTTGTAAAGAAAGAGCTTCAGTGCTACTATAGGGGGAAAAACCCCTTAAACAAATTAAAACAAAGTTGAGAGAAGGGAGGAAACTTCGTCTAAAACAAAGAGATATAGGATAGTATACGATATGCAAAGAATTTTTCGCAAGTGCTTCGATGTGTCAAGAAAATTAAGGCAAATCATACTACATATATTTTTGTGATTTCATTTGGTATAATAATATCTTTTTTTCTAACAGGAAGTTTACTTATCCTTTGCTCTGGTTAGACCAGCCTCTCCCAGTCAGATGTGTAAACTAATGTTTAGTTTTGAACTTAACATAATTTTATTTTTAATAAAAGCTTAATGACAGCAATTTAAGAAAAAAAATATCCGCATTCGCATCAATTTTTTCAGAAATTTCACTGCCTTTTATATGATACCGATAGGACACATAATCAATTCGATATATATAAGTGTGAATACACGTGTGTGTAAATTTTTACTTGATAATGCAACATTCTTTGAAAAAAAAAATGTTTTGTTGTGTAGATTACATTATGGCAATTTGTTCAAACTACTTTTGTTTAGATTTACGCCAACAAATGTTAGAGAGAACGCAATTTTCAATACATGCATAGTCTCGAAATATCGCATGTTTTCCTCTCACTGCAGTGTTATAAATATTTCTGCGTCCCATTACAGATTAATTCGTCAACCACGTAATGTTCTGTTACTAGGGAAAGTCTGTTTATGGCTACTGTGTGTATCGCTATAATCATTGTAGAATCATTATTTTTCTTGTGGCAAATGTCTGGATATAAATATAGCCGTGTCTCTGGTTTCCGTCCGATCTTGGTTACTGCATATGCCATCCCTTCTCCCCATGCCGTTATAATACTTTTTATTGGGTACCTTCGCGCACCCTCGAAAAGCATTCTAAGGAATGTGCGCCCGCGTGCCGCTAATGGCATTTTTCATGTTTCGGGTAATTAAGGCGGCTGCAGAAACATACATTACCCTTTTTTTTCCCCCCTCCGGTAGTTTCGGCCGTAGTGCATACATATTGAACAAGACACTTGGCTTTTATGGGGTTATTTGGATGACTTTACCACTCCACTTCTGTTTCCGTTCTTACGACTGCATTATGCTTGTTTCGCAACGTTCTCTTTCTTTTTAGTTCAGGAGCATCTTTACTTGAATCTCCGGTCGATATAGTGAAATGTTACATTTTCTCTCGCTAAATAATTTTCGAATTTTTATTTCGTGGCATTATTTTCTTTGAAAAATCGCCGCCTATCCCAGTGATTCTCCAAAAGTCTAAATTCTTTGAATTATCCTTTAGACATACTTTCGTTTGCGTTATACATTGAAATACCACTGAATTAGAGACAGACACCTGATTAGTTACGAGTCTCTGCTCCTCTGGTCTAGATAATGAATGTCACCTGATCAAGTATGGATTCAGGAGGTCCAGAAGTGTTTCAGAAGTATAACAAGACAAACTTTTGATAGAAATCATTATAAAAATCTTGTTAATTTATTGGCGTGAAGCGTTTGTACTCCAAATTCCAAAGTATTTCAATTCTGCCGAATATTATTTATGTCCGGGCTCCTCGGTGGTAGTTGCAGCAAGTACATTTCAGTGAAATTTTTTTTCGAGAAAGATGTTTGACAAAAGAATTTTCACAGAAGAGACCATTCTGCTTGTAACTCTGTTTCTATCCAAGTGACAAAAAAAAAAAAAAAAAAGATGAAAGTGGTTGCTTATATTACAATCGACGGATTTAAAGGCAGAGAGCATGCTTTGGATAGATACCAAAGGTTCCAAATATTGACATGTAAAAACACCTGTGGCAATCGCTAAGTCACTTCAAACTTGGTATGCTCGGTTTATGATTGTCTGCCTTTTTTAGTCTGAACCTCTCTTAGCTACTTCAACATGACGCAATCGGAATCGAAATTCATCGCTAAATGCTACTTTGTATGTTCTAATAACCATCAATGACCCATATAAGAAATTAAGTGTGATGGTGCACATTAACAAGTAAATACTCTGGTGCGTTTTCTACTCCTAAACACATTTGGAATAGCGAACATTGCATAACTTGCCTATTGTATGCCGACTATTTATATAGTTTCATCATTCAATCAGGGGTACACTTGAGCTAAGGTTTGTCGTCACTGACAGTATTAATGAAAATTGTAATAATTTCGTTGAAACCTGACTGTTATATCCGTGTATTCTTGGCCTTCTCTTGATCACATGGATGAAAGAAACAGCATTGTCAGACTTTTTCTGAAATTTAAAGATCCATTTGACGAATACCTGTTATTTGTCTTGATTCGAGAAAGTCTTAATCGCGAATTTTCCCCATTATATAATTTTAAAAATTGTAAGAGTCCAATGTTTAAAATTACATTCTTTGTAAAGTCTAATGCATCCAGTTTTGTATATCATTTAACAGTGTCCAAACATGCATGGAGACAGCAGCGCCAATTTTTCATAATGCTGTGTATCTCTAATTGAATGGCATTTCAGTGTAGTATAATAAATTGCTCAGAACAAGCAGAGGATATTATTCCTTTTGGTTTTTTAACATGAAATAAAATGCAACGAAGAAAAATTATGCCATTTATCAAACTTAAGAAAATGCAAGTTCATTGTGAATTGTATGTTACGTAAGAGACGAAGAGGTATTTTTAATGTGGCTATATATATTTTTCTCTCAGGTCTTATCGAATATGCCTTGTAAACTAAAGTAAAACTGTCTTATTTTTTTATTGAAATCTCAATTTAATATGCATATTAGTGGCTTTTTGTTTGGCGATTGTGTTATGTATATTTATATATTAGAAAAAAAAATACTGTGGCTTACGGGAATCGTAATAAAAAGACAATGAAATTACTATTTACTGTCAAATTAGCTTTCAACTTCAGTCTGTTTTTATAGCATAATGCATCACAAATGTTCCTGATATTTGCAAAATTTTCCGAGCTTATCGACGCAATGAAATGCGCCATTTTCCGCTGTGCTAATCGCCATTACCCTTGCCAATTCTCCTATCTCGGAGGTCTGCATGTGCCCTGGGATTCTAATCAGAGTAATAGCCTCAGAACCATTTCGTTAATGGATTAATGAGTTCAAATCACGGCTTCAGTGCCCGATAAAATAAAAGACGTTTGCTGTGTATACTTTCTTTTCTGATGTATTTGGTGGGCACCTCACATATGCCTTTTTTGGAAATTGTATTGTGCTGTGGCCTTTTTTTTAAAGGTATCCGCTTAGGTTTCTTTTCTTAGGAAAGAAAGAAAAAATGAGTATGATATGAATTGTTTCAAATTAGTTAGTATATAAAATAACAATTTTATTTATAAAAAAAATATTTTCATATTTTCTCGCAAGAAAATTAATGACGGTTTACCCATTTCTTTCATTATGCTAGTTGAGGTGCCAAGAATGTAATGAACTACAATTTAGGCCATAAGATGAAAACTTTCCTAGATGTACCCATTCAAATTATACCTTTCATTTTTTTTATATTTCCTATTTGTTAATTTATAAAAATAGTTAAAATTTCATATTGCTGACTGTTCATTATAACCATGTTTTTAGAAATTTATTGAAAATGTATACCGTATTTTCGGGTGTATAGCCCACACCGTGTCGAGCAATGCAGTAAAAAAAGTTCGTGTATAACCCGCGGAGATGCATCGGTGTATAGTCCGCAGGCTATAGACCATTCACGAACGTATATTTCGATCAGGATTCGAAATTAGAAGGCATTAGTCATAAATTTTTACACAAATTTACCAATTTTTTTTCGTGATGCATAATACCTACTGTAATTCGGCTAAAAAATGAAGATTATCAGTACCGTAATTTTCGGAAGAAACGCCGCGGCGTTGACGTGTTTTCAGATAAAATTTCAAGCGATGCGGCGTTTCTACCGATGCGGCGTTTACGCGCATATTTTTTTCAAACGACCGTGATAATTTTTTCTGAATTTTTCCGGAAAAAAAATCGGTGATAAATTTAAAATTTCGGACATAAAATGTATACGTATCTTAGGTCATTGGTTCCCAAAAGGAACGAAACCTCGGAATCGGTCCGAAATGCACCAACTCCGAAAAGGAACAATTCCTCGGTCTCTATCCGAAATGAAACGACTCCGGAAAAGTTCGATTCCTTGAACTCCTTCCGAAATGAAACGACTCTGTAAAGGAATGATTTTGGGAATCGTTTCGAAAAAGGCCGACTGCTCTAAACCGATCCGAAATGACATAAATCACGCACTTTTTTTTTGTTCTTTGCAACAGGGTAGGGCACCAACTCCAAAAACGAACGATTCCTCGGACTATGTCTGAAATGAAACGACTCCGGAAATGTTCGATTCCTTGAACTTGTTCTGAAATGAAACGGCTCTGTAAAGGAAAGATTTCTTGAGAACGACACAATGGGGTGCTGCAGCACCGATTCGCTAGCAAATTATTTTCTGATATTTTATTTATAGATTTTTTTAAATTAATTTATTTTTTTTATTTAGGTCTCGCGTATAAGTTGACCCCCCACTTCGAAGTTCTTTTTTTGTCTAAAATTTCACGACTTATACGCTATTATAGATCTATTAGTGCAATACTTGGCGAATAGTTGCGACAGTACTTCCAAACCCAGAAATAACTGTATTTAAGCAGTAAAAAAAAGCCTTTACAAACATGGGAGAACTCTCTAAATTTCGCGGCATAACGAAAAAAATTTACAAATTTTGATATATTTTAAAAAAATTTTGAGGTTTAAAAGTTGTAGAAAAAATATCATGATTTCCAATTACAAAAAAAAAAAAAACTCTTTGTATAACCCGCAGCGGCTTTTTGGAAGGTTTTTTTCTTGTATAAGCCGCGGACTATACACCCGAAAATACGGTACTTCAAATCCTTAAAGTTATAGAGATTTTTATGTTGTGAATTCGTTAATGTCAATATTAAAAATTCTTCACAGGATTTTTAAGGGATTCCATATCAAGTTTTTAAGAGAAAGAATTGATTCACTTAAACAACAACTTTTCCGCTTACCAAAATACACATTTCCGGTTGAAAAGTTAAAGGTGGCAATCATTTTGGCGACAAATCATTTCATCGACATTCCATCGTCGACATATCCATTCGTCGACAGGTACGCTTCGTCAACTAGATGGATTTCGTCGACTTATATTTCTGATACGTATTGTACATAAGTATTAATGTATTAATCACTACATGGAGCTGATTTCGTTGTTTGCGCCGGCCATTTGGATTTTGATGCCAGTTTATTGCTTCTAAAAGTGGAAGTAGAGACGTCATTAAAAGATACGTACACAGTAGTGCTTCATCTGACGAATCTAAAATTATATGTTTAAATGTAATATGAAACAAAAATTACGTTTGTAATTCTTGCACATGGTTAAAGAAATTTTTCGGTACACAATAAATTTTATTGAATGTAATGTGTGTATAATAATTAAATGTTTCATATTATATTTCAGCATTTTAAGCATAGAACATCCCTCTTTTTCCCTCTTAACTACGCTCATGGAGTGACAGTATTTTGATTTTGTATTTATTATTAATTTAATCAATGTTGTTATCAATATTTGAACAATATTATCAACTTTTATAGTATTACTTTGGCAATTTAAATGTAAGAGAATAAGATTCATTACAAATAGGAGAAAAAAAAACTGCAGTTTGATGTGTGTGTGTTTTTAAGTAAAATTTAAGTAATATAATTGTCTTTTGTAATGTATTTTAAACAATAAAAATTTGGAGAGATACTTGCTCATACACATTGTGGTGTATCCTAGATTTTTGTTTTTCGCTTAAATATGAGCAACGTAAATATATATTTTTTTGTAATAATTTACAAAAAATCCACGTTTTTACAAATCAAATTTTCGACGAAATGTAAACTACATACAATGTATAGACGAAATGCTATGTATAAATGTACCTGTCGATGAAATGATATTGTGGCAAAATGTACCACTTCCGTTAAAATAGAAACAACGATAACTACACTTTGAATGATCGTAAAGCGAAAATAAAAACTGTTAGATTACTAATTGTAGAATCGTTAAAAAACAACTGCAACAACAACAAAAGTAATATTTGCCCAAAATTGACTTTTGAAACGAAATTATTATCACGTAAAACCGTTTACCACGTTAATGGCTCAATGCGACAGTAATCTATTATTTAACGGTGCTAACATTTAATTTTTGAATAAGTATACATTGATATATTATAATGTTAAAATTCGACAAAATGAATCCTGTATGTAGTTGAATTTCAATAAGGGAACTTCAACAAGGGGACTGCCAATAGCAAAGTTCGCTTTGCTAAAATTTTGATTATTCGTAACTTTTTGTCGACTTTAATATCGACTATTTTCCGTAGGATTTCACTGCTGTTGTTTGCAGTAGTCACCATCACCCCCCCCCCCAAACCCAATGACGCAAATCCCCCCCCCCCAAAAAAAAAATCTTCATACTTTAACATTGACCCCTCCCCCCACCTAAACAGAATATCAATTGTAAAATGTATTCTAATTATAATCTACTGCACCTTCAAAAGATAGCGAGTTGAGCATAGCAGAATGAGTTCTTATTGCCCTTATATAGAATTTAAAGGAAGAAAACACATTAACATTTCTGAAAATTCAATGTTGAAAAAGTTTAAAAGTGATATTTAAAAAATAAAGATGTTTTTAGCAGTAAAAAAAAAGGAAATATTAAGAATTTAAAATCCCCCTCCCCCCTCAAAAAAAAAAAAAAAAAAAAAAAAATTCTCAAATTCTTCCAAAATTAAATTGTATGACGCATTTTGCATCACCAAACCCCTCTCTGGGCACCTCTGGTTGTTTGTAGGTTTAACCGTGGTCATACTAGAAAATTGAAGAGCAACTTGACTTGTGAAAACACCAGTGTTGAAAGATTTTTTTTTTCTTTTTCACTGACTAGCTGAAACGATCTCTATAAAGGTCGTTTTTTACTTCTTCATTTTCAATATTTTTTTTTTTTTTTTTTTTTTTTTTTTTTTTTTTTTTATGGGGATATTTTTATTTTTGAAATCGGCTCCAAAAATAAAGTATCCTCATTAAAGAAAAAAAAATCCTGTAAACAAAATTTAAAAAGAAAACAAGGAAGAAAAAAAATCATGCGTCAAGCATAGATTATGAAATACCCCCAATACACTCAGAATAATGTAACAAAATTGCACCACTTAATATGTTGAAATATTATGTCTAATTCAACGATATGGAAACGCATCTTCGATTACACAGAAGGTTACTTGTAATAAAACTAAGCTATGTATATTAATTTTATTGTATGTGAAATAGTTAAACATAATTAGAATATGCCGTAAATAATGACCCCTTCTCCCTATACCATTATGTTACGGAATTCTTTTGTGTGGTCTTGTAAATAAATTTTCACATTGTTATGTCTTTATGCCCTTCATAAATGCATATCAATTTCACTATGTTTCGACGGTTGTAAAATAATTAAAAAGCACTTGAAACTATTTTATCCCATCGACCGTTATCTAACGGAATACATGTGACTCTCTCTGCATTGAAATACATATCCGATTTTACTAATTTGAAATGAGTCAACAAAATTCTGCAATTTATTTAAAATTCCAAACGATTCGGGTGGGTAGTCTTGTGCTGTTATATGCAGGCAGGCTGACAAACAGACAGAAAGATCAGATGACGATTATAGGTGCTAAGTATTTATATAATTACGAGCGCACCTAAAACCAGTTAAATTTAAAAGCGCTTGCCGAAATTGAAAATGCATTTCTAGCAATTATTTCTCAAAGACAGTATTGTAATCGATTTCTTTTGTGGAGGTTTGTAAATGAATTCAAAATGATACAAATGTCCTGTTCTAACATAATCTAGTGAAATTCAGTGATTTATATCATCAGTACATTTACAATAGCGCAATGTCATTAAAATACTCTCCAAAAGATTTATTTCTATAGACCGTAATGTAATGGAATTCTTTTGAGTGCCCTGTAAATGAACTATTTATCCCACATATTTTATATACAATACCAATCATGCCTAGGGGACCCTAAATAAGGTTTATCAAATGCATGAAAATCAGAAAATATTTAGGGAGATTCATCGTGGACAGACGGACAGACACATTTTAGCTTTTTTTGGAAAGTGTTAAAAACGGCCTTTATTGGCCTCAGCTATTCAATGAAAAGAAAAAAATCATTCAACACTAGTGAATGATATATATATGATATTGATACTAAACTAAACATCACCCCTAAACATCAAAGATCCTTTTGCAAGCAGATACCTGTGTAAAGTTGCAAGTTAAGGAAAAAAAAGAAAAAGAAAATAGATAAATAAAAAGACGACCTTGAAGTCTCAGACTACCTCCCTGTAATATTTTGAGTTCCCCATCAAATTCTTGTACATTTTATTGTTGATTTCTGCCACTTCCCCTGCTCTGCTTCAACTAATTACGGGGTACGAGTCCAATTGCTGTTAGTATGAACAGTGTACTTTCTTCAGGCTGATGTTTATGGGGGCCCCCTAGGTAAATATAGAATGTTTTGTCATGAAAAATTTAGTATATTACAGCTGTCTGTCCAGACTTTTTTTTACAAAATTGTTTTTTTCTCTTAATTGTGAGCAATTTTTAATCACGAACAAAATAAAAAAATAACTATCAATAATAATGAAGAATAAGAAAAAATAAAATGTGATTTAAAATTAAATTTGTGAAGTGTGATTTGGAGTTTTGTGAAAGGTCTGTTGACAAGACAAGGAATTTTATAAAATATCCTGATTTAACATTAAAATTTTGGGAAAAACCTTGTTTTAAGATGGAAAAAAATGTGAAGAGTCTTTTAAAAAGCCTAAATTCTCCCTGAACCGATTCCTACATTGTATATGTTAAAGACTCTTATCAGTTTTGGATTTATGATTTTAGCGGTTGATTCATAGGTTCATCCTTATGTTTTTCTGCTCCCAATCCACCATGTTATCATACTTTGGAAAGCATAGTAGGAAACCTCTGAGTCAACCGTTAAAATTGGGGTTTTAGCTGTATTCCACAAAGATAAGACTTGACAAAACGATTGCTTTTTAATATGAGAATCGAAATATGACTAATCCTAGATTTTCAACCATGGACTCGATAAAGTGATTGACTGTGCTGCCGCCTCCCGATCTATTATATTTCATTTTATTGATAAATATCTATTCATATATGTCTAAATTGCAAGAATTTGTCGCCATTATTACGAATTAAGATATAGCCAGTTCAGTCTTAGTTTTAAATCCAACAATTTTAATGTAAACATAATATTTCTCCAGCGTTGCAAATTATCTATATTATAATAAAATCTAGAACTGAGATTGTATTGTCTAACTGGATTTATGTTATTTTTTGGATTTATATTCTATGTTTTATTTATGTTTTCGAAGGATTGTTCCAGCACTTGAGTTAGGATGCTGGTGCTGTTGGAAAAACAATCTCTACTCGAATTCAATCTTCAGCTCTCTTCACCATCGTTATCCCGTAGAACAACTTGAAGCACGAACCATTTTCCTTATCGTAAACTGGATATTATTAGAGAGGCTAAAAAATCGAATCGCGACTCTTGCAATTTCCTCTCCTGGCATCATTTGTAAAATTAGTGGACGAAGTAGATCCTGTTGTGGAAATAGTTCTTATTCCTGATTATTATAACCCTGTCAAAACGGGTTGCTTTTTGGTGAATTTCATCGCTAGAAAAATTCCTGCTGAGAAATAAAATGTCAGATAGACTTTTTATTAACTTTAAAAAAAAATAATAAATAAAAAAAAATAAGAGAAACATTTTATCACAAATATCAACAAAACATTTTATTTTATTTATTCTCTTATTCCAAAGACATTATTTTATCGTCTGCGGTCATCATAACTTAAATTTCATTAAAAAAAAAAAAAAAAATAAAAAAAAATAAAAAAAAATTGCACAGTAGTGGAAAAAAAATTTTCTGAATCGAATCTCCGTGATACGCATCTTTCGTCCATAGAACGGGTTAAACAGCTAGTATCTATTAAAATGTATTTAAATTACAAGAATTTGTCGCCATTGTATGAATTAATATATAATTGAATTCTTTATTTCTAAATCCATGAATTTTAATTTTAACATGATATTTCTCCAGTGTTGCAAATTATCTATATTATAGTAAAATCTAGAATTGAGATTGCACTGTGATTTTTGATTTATATTATTTTTAGGGTTTATATTCTATATTTTATTTATGTTTTCGAAGGATTGTTCCAGTACTTGAGTTAGGATGCTGGTGCTGTTGGAAAAGCAATCTCTACTCGAATTCAATTCTCAGCCTCTCTTAACCATCGTTATCCCCTGGAACCACTTGAAGCTCGAACCTTTTCCCTTATCGTAAAAGAGGTATCGTTAGAGAGGCTAAAAAATCGAATCGCAACTCTCGCAATTTCTTCTCCTGGCATCATTTGTAGAATTAGTGGACGAAGTAGATCCTGTTGTGGAAATAGTTCTTATTCCGTATTTCGTATGTTTCCCGAGTTTTGACAAGGTTGCTTTTTGAGGTGATTTTCCTCGCAAGAAACAATTCCCGCTGAGAAATAAAATGTCTGATAGACTTTTTCACCTGCAAAAATTATTTTAAAATTGCTGTGGTATAGTATTTAAAATTGCTGTGAAAATAGGCAAATATTCATGCACATTTTTGTCCGTTATCTTGTCTCTTGTGTAAGGCTCTGGTCAGTATTTTGGCCCAAAATATTTCGAACATTTTGGAATTTTTTAACGTTTTTCTTGTATAACTATATACGAAATTTCCTTGCATTCCATTCACTCGTTAGCTCTGTAGGATGCTGTTTTATGGGGGTTTATTTATAACCACCCTGTATTTAGCATGAGGTATTTTTCCTTCTTAGGAAGTAGGGAAAAAATCTTAAAACAGCCAGACTATTCAAAATAGTATTTGTGTTGGTAAATTAATCATTGTAATTTCACATAAATATATTAAATGTATTTGGATTTTCACGATAAGAAAATTGTCTGCCATTTTTTTTTCTTTCTTTCTTTCTTTCTGTTTCTGTCGTTCTTTTTTTTTTAATTCGGTGAACTCATACATGTATTGTTAGTTTAAATTTTAAAAATTTAGATTAAGATACAAATAGAAAATAACAATCGTACAGACAATTATGTTTCATTTTATTGTATAAATAAATAACTAATTGAACTCATACTTCTAATTCCAAGAACTTTAACATGATATTTCTCAATCGTTGCAAATTATCTATATTATAGTAAAATCTAGAACTGAGAATGTGCTGTCAAACTGGATTTATGTTATTTTTAAGATTTTATATTATATATTTTTTATTTATGTTTTCTAAGCATTGTTCCAGCACTTAAGTTAGGATGCTGTTGCTGTTGGAAAAACATTCTCTACTCGAATCCAATCCTCAGCTCTCTTCACCATCGTTATCCCCTGGAACAACTTGAAGCAGGAACCTTTTTTCCTTCGTAAAGAGGGTATAGTTTAAGAGGCTAAAAAATCGAATCGCGACTGTCGCAATTTCCTCTCATGCTATCGTTTGCAGAATTAGTGGACGAAGTAGATCCTGTTGTGGAAATAGTTCTTATTTCGTATTTCGCATGATTCTCGAGTTTTGACAAAGTTGCTTTTTTTTTTTTTTTTTTTTTTTTTTATGAATTTCATCACAAAAAACAATTTTCTCTGAGAAATAAAATGCCAGATCGACTTTTTTATTACCTTTTTAAAAAAGAATAAAGATAAATATTTTATCACAAACATCATCAAAACATTTTATTCTTTTTATTCGCGTTTGAAATGAAATAGACGCCCTCTCGCGGACAAAGTCTGAAACGAAATAGAACTGATACCGTGAGCATCTTCCGCTGAAATCAGTGTTTAAAAGGCCGATAAATAAATAAACAGTTCTATAATAAATAAACAGTTCTATAAAGCATGCAACGTTGGGTTCTTTGTATTAAAATTATCTAAAATCAAAATTTTATACACAAAGTTTAGATCTATAATATAAAAAAGTACATTTGACTTACTCATGGCAAAATAACATGACAGCAACACTGCTACAGCATGGAACAAACAGCAATACGTAAACAAACGATTATCAGGTCTATACAACGCCACCTTTCGGTCATTACAAACGCGAATTCTCTTATTCCAAAGTTATCGTTTTATCGTCTGCGATCATAACAACATGATAAATTAAATTTCATTTAAAAAATGCACGGTAGTCAAAAAACAATTTTCTGAATCTAATTTCTTGAAGGTACTCAACTCTTGTGCTTAGAATGGGTTAAACAGCTAGTATATATTAAAATGTGTTTAAATTACAAGATATTGTCAGCAATGTATGAATTAATATGTAACTAATTGAACGCTTTTTTGTAGAATTTTAAATTTAACATGATATTTCTCCAGCGTTGAAAATCACCTATATTATAACAAAATCTAGAATTGACATTGTTCTGTCAAACTGGATTTATATTATTTTTAGGATTTTATATTCCATATTTTATTTTTGTTTTCGAAGCATTCATTGTTCTAGCGCTTGAGTTAAGATGCTGTTGCTGTTAGAAAAGCAATCTCTACTCAAATTCAATCCCCAGCCTCTCTTCACCATCGTTATCCCCTGGAACAACTTGAAGCACGAACCTTTTCCCGTATCGTAAAAGGGGTATCGTTATCAAGCTAAAAAATCGAATCGCGACTCTTGTGATTTCCTTTCCTGGCATCATTAGGATGAGCGAAGCGAATCCTCTACTAGTCCACTCAAATTACAATTTGTCGTACGCTTTACAAAAAAACTATTCAATATTTTAACTTCAAATTAAACACAAAAATAAATTATGATCTGTAGATTTGCAGAATATAATTTTTTTTACAGTAAAACGCTAAAAAAATTATTATTTTAATTAATTTATTTTACATGCATTTCCAATACGGACGCATTTTAGCAAATAAAAAAAAAAAAAATGAAACGCGTATATTTTCAGAAAAAAAAAAGTTTAAATCATGGAGTAAATAATTATAGATAGAATCATGATTAATTTATTAAATAAAACATGTTTTCATTATCCCGCAAAATCGTTTGCACAGATGACACTTAAACATTTTAAAAAAATTGTATTATGGATTTTTTTTTTTTTTTTTTTTTTGTAAACTGGCAACAAAATAATTGTAAACAAATAAAATTAATTCTTAAATTTGTTATATAAATGAAAAATTAAAAGATCTGCGTGAAGTTGTTGGTTCAAGCTCTTTATAAATATTTTTGCGAAGGTCGTATTGTGGCTAAATAATATCGACTCATTAATCAGAAGGATTTTATAGAAAAATAAGACTTTAATAAGTTCCCAAACACAACAATAATTATTCGTGAAAACGTCACTGCGAGAATGAGAGAGCGCTTCGTTAAAAGGTAATTCCATTAATTGAGTTGCCATTCGCAGAAAGTAAAAAGTTCTCCCACGCGGAGAGAATTACAGCAATTCTCATACGCTAACATGTATAAAAACGAAGAAATTAAAATGTTTTACAGTTAAAAATTCATAGTATCAACGAAAGCAGATTTCAAATGTTTTTTCCAGAAAATAGGATTTTGAAGAAGTAACTTTCACGTATAAAAACATTTCATATTTATTTACTTAGAAGGTGTCACAAATAAAAATTAAATTAAAAAGTTGACATGTTTCGGTTCATTCATAAGAACCGTATTCATAACATATAAAATCAGTAGAAAATTAAATGACACTGGATATAAATATAATTTAAAAATCAAAACAAAACATTGCGCCCGCTATGATCGTGAATATAGCCATTGCCAACGCGGCATATAAATATAATAAATTTTGACCATATATTAAATTTAAAATGTATAAAATTAAAATTAAAAAAGTAGAAAAACTAAATGACTCTGGATATAAAGGCAATTTAAAACCCCCAAAACATAAAATATTGCGCCCTCTATGATCGTGAATATAGCCATTGCCAACGCGGCATATAAATATAATAAATTTTGACCATATATTAAATTTAAAATGTATAAAATTAAAATTAAAAAAGTAGAAAAACTAAATGACTCTGGATATAAAGGCAATTTAAAACCCCCAAAACATAAAATATTACGCCCTCTATGATCGTGAATAGCCAATGCCACCGCGGTTCCTCCTATTAGACTCATCCTTTAAATATTTATTAAGTAATTCTAACCACAAACTCGGAATGTCATAAGAATAAGAATCATTACAAACTCTATCCCTCCTAGAATATATCTCTATGGATTCACGGATGATTAATTTTCGGAATAAACTGGAAATGAACACTAATCTACTATCTTTAAAACAAATTTTAACCCCCCCTCTTTAAAAACAATCTTGATAACGCAGTCTTATCCCTACCAAATTTTATGTCACATTCATGCTCTTTCTTTCTAACCCCAAACTTTCTACCTGTCATACCGATATAAAAATTAATATCCCCCTCTTCATTCTCATATGGAATTTCATATACCCCTATACACGATCATACGACACGTTTACACGATCATAGCGGGCGCAATGTTTTGTTTTGATTTTTAAATTATATTTATATCCAGTGTCATTTAATTTTCTACTGATTTTATATGTTATGAATACGGTTCTTATGAATGAACCGAAACATGTCAACTTTTTAATTTAATTTTTATTTGTGACACCTTCTAAGTAAATAAATATGAAATGTTTTTATACGTGAATGAAAAAAGGTGAAGTGATTTTGTTTTAGTTTTTGAAAAAACGAAAGCTAACAACAGTTTTAATATTGAAGTAACTTTCTTCAAGCTTTCTTCAAATATATTATTCTAAAATAGCTATCAAAGATTATCGGATGTTGATTACAAAGATTGGAAACATGCATATTTCAAACAATTAAAAAACACCAGTGGCTACTTGAAATTGTAAAAACATCTTTAAAAGAGCTTTTAGTTGAAAATTTAAAAAAAAAAATTTAAAGTTTGCTTCGAAAATATCTTATTATGCCAGTTTTACATCATAAATAAAAAATTAAAATGCGCCAAAACATAAAACAACGTTTTTGTTTAATAAAGATGCAAAAATAATAATAAAAAAAAAATATTGTTACTTTCAAATATCTGTTTTATAAAATAATGCTTCGCGAATCCAAACAAAGCATGGCTTTTGCTAGTTTGTAGAATTAGTGCACGAAGTAAATCCTGTTGTGGAAATAGTTCTTATTCTGTATTTCGTATGATACCCGAGTTTTGACAGGGGGACTTTTATGGGTGAATTTCATCGCAAGAAACAATTCACGCTGAGAAGTAAAATGTCAAATAGACTTTTTCACCTGTAGAAAAAATTACTTTTCAATTGCATTGAGAAAACATGCAAATATTCATGCACATTTTTGTCTGTTATCTTGTCTCTTGCGTAAGGTGTTTTGACCCAAAACATTTCGCACCAATGATTTTATTTAATGAAATTTATCTTATTTCTTAGTACTTATTTATTAATACGACGAGCATCTTATACAAAATTTTTAAATTTTTTTATCATCTTTTCTTTAAATTTTTGCTTATTTAATCTGGAATATGTTCTGATTAAACAAAGTAAAATTTAAAATGTAAAATAACTGGTGACAATAGTAAGAGATTCTGAGTACCTTATGCTGCACGTATGCGTAACGCTCGTCCGTAAGTAATTAAGGCTGTTATCAAATCCAAAGCGGCAATTTTATGACACGTTTTGCAGTTTGCATGATCGAAAATAATTTTAATTCTCTCTGTCTTTTACGAATATTTATGAAATTGGCAGGAGTTGTTATTCAGAAACTTTAATCGAAGACTTTTCCCATTTTTTAGTAACCGTAAAAGATCTTGCAGAAAATGCTGTTAAAGTTACGTTTTGTACCGAATTTTTCTAACAACAGGAGAAATACCAATCAGTAATAGGAAAATCCGTTGTCACGTGACTCAAAATCTCTTATAACTGAATAAATAATTTATTTATATACTAGCTGAACCGCTCGGCGTTGCATGGTGGTAATATTAAGGGTGTATTTCGATTCAAACTGCTTTTTTTTTTTCGATTTATTTTTAAATTCATTTTTGCTCTCATACGCATCAAACTTGCAAATTGTCTTATTTAGAATGTACACAAGGTGCCGTAACTGTCGATTCTTTGATAAATGCAGAAAATATTGCAAAAAAAAAGCAATCAAAAACGGCATTTTGAACAGATTTTTCTGAAGCGGGAGATTTGGGAACGAAAAAAAGGGTCATATTGAAAAGATAATTGTTTATAAATCAAATTCTAATGTATTGAGCGTAAAATGACATCACACGGCACCTTGTACACCTCTTCAAAAATCCCCTCAGCAAGTTTCATGTTTCTACCTTTGAAAATGTGTCTGAAATTGTATGGGAAAATTTCGAGCTGTTGAAGGTGGAAAAGGGTTTTTTCGAATACACCCTTAAAGGAACATGGAATTTGTGATTTTATCTCTAACTCGAAATACGTGAAATTACGTTGTCTGAAATACTCAGCCATTGACTGTGTGAAAAAATGGTTTTAAAAAAATGAACAAGTAATATTTAGCGATAAAAATGTTCAGGGACTGCAATGGGAAACGTGAGAGGAACATACATGTAATTCAAGAATAGATAAGATCATGATGCATATAAAAATGTATAATTTTGAGAAAAATGACAAAAAATTGATGCTAAACGCACAAAAAAATCGTTAAACATCACATCCAAAATCGTAATGAAAATCGCTGAAATTGAAAAATCATACCAAACAAAATTTAGTTAATTAGGCTGAAAGTTTGAATCAATTTTATTTTTATGATTCTCAAAAAATAGCCCTAAATGTGAAGAAATACTAAAAATCGCAATAAAAAAATTCGTTAAAAGTTCCCAAAATCGCCGCACGAATTCCGAATAAACTTTATTGAAAAGAGAAAAAAAATTACTCTATTGAGTGAAAAGAATGAAAACGTATTCCTTTCACTAATATAAAAAAATCGCCTCAAAACATAAAAACAATGCAAAAAATCGCCTCAAAAATTAAATTAAAATATTCTAATCAAAAAATTAAAAATCGGGCTTCGAAGTGCAAAACTACATGTATAGAGGTGCCTTCCCTCCAAATTTTGTAACTCTACGTGCAGCGGTCTCTTCAGAACAGCACTGATATACACACACACACACACTTGTCTCTTTATTATTATAGATTAAAAAAATATTTCGATTTTAAATCGTTTTTATAGTCATGTTTGCAAATTTTGAATATTTACGTTTCAAAGTGAGTCGGTAAATATGCCAGAAAGTTTCGGGCCTGTTGAGCTGTGGCCTTACGAAGTTGCTTAAAAAAATTTCTGCTTTAAAGCGTATTTATTCAACATACAAATACCGGAAAAATTGGCAACAATTGTTATTTGTCTCCCGTATGATAAATGGGGAGGACAATTTCTTTATTGATAATCTTCTATATTTATAGCTAAAGATTTCTACTTTGTGTTTAGTTAAACAGTCTTCCTTATGATAAAAAATGAATGGTTTTTAATAGTAACAAGGTAGAACCCGTCGGATTTCGACGAAAGAAAATGAAGAAGGAACTGTTTCATTGATTTATAGCAAATCTACTTAATTAGTCACAATAAAAAATACACTTTATGTT
Organism: Maratus speculifer; assembly: GCA_964019185.1. NCBI lineage: Eukaryota > Metazoa > Arthropoda > Arachnida > Araneae > Salticidae > Maratus > Maratus speculifer. The sequence continues at coordinate 268,192,904 of OZ025289.1, read as the reverse complement.
CGTAAGTCTAATTCTTAAAGAGATGATATTTAACCTAAAGTTAAACAAAATACTATTTCTATAAAACTCATTTGTAGAAATTATTAAAATTAAACTTGATCGATATGTAAATAATAAAATATAAAGATCTTGTATTATAATTAAGTTATCAATTACGGCTCTTATGCACGGTATTCCAAATGTAAAATAGCAAAATGTACTCCACTTTGATTCAATCATAGAATTTTTTGCCCCATGAAATCTAAATTCGACATTATTTTTACCACTTCAAAATTTACATATGCACTTCTCTTATCCGTATTCACGTTTAAAAAAAAGGGTATTTAAATTTTATTATTTCAAAATCATTTTAATTCAAAACTTGAAATCTCGATTGCTATTAGCTATAAATAGATACTAATTTATTAATATTCTTTTAAGTGTAAATGAAAATTTCTGAAATAACCTGCATGCAATAAATACGATATACAATATTCCTGTGACGTCAGAGTAGGTTGTATCGTGTTTAAAGAAAGTTTTTAATAAGCTAAAATTCCTTTAAGTAATAAATAAAAACGAAATAAAACAATATATATATATATATATATATATATATATATATATATATATATATATATATATATATATATATATATATATATATATATATATATATATATATATATATTGTTTATATATATTTACATATATATGTTTATATATATATATTTACTTAAACAAATAGCAACAAAACGATAAATTAATTTGCTTTTTTCGGCTTTTTTTTCATTTTCATTTTAATAAAATTTGAGTATGTCTGTTGCCACAATTCAAAAATGGTCTAAAAAACTACGAAAAAATTAATAACTCAAAAACAAATAAAGATACAGCTTTCAAACAAATTGCATTAAAAACAGGGTTGGAAAAAAACCAGGTTTTTTTGAAAAAAACCAAAAAACCGGTTTTCTTGGTTTAAACCAGGTTTTTTTGGTTTAAACCGGGTTTTTTTTAAAACATCCTTTTTTATTACATATACGTGCATATTTACTGATAAAAATATACATTATTGGTTTATAAACAGTATAACTTCATTTAAAATAATTTAAATTTAGTAATTATAGGGAATTTATGCTGAAATTAAACAATTTTAGCAAACAGTTTTATGTTGAAAGTTTTAATTGTTCTACACAGTGAACCATTGATGCCTTGTAAATCTTTAAAAACAATCTTTTGATTACTAATAATAAACATTTGGATGTAGTTTGATAAATATTCTTATAGACAATTATTCAAATAATAAAATATAAATACTTCTTAGGATTTTTTCTTTCTGAGTGACAATTTGAAGTTAAAATTTTTAGTCGTTAGATTCAGCAGAGATAGCAGAGGGGGGGAAAAATATTATTAAAATGCATTAAAAGAAAAATTTCTTTTACAGCTTGTGCAAAATCTTAAAAGATCATTGTGTTACATTATTAATTGCATTAAATAATTTGCATTATTAAAATTTTTTTTTTTTTTACTAAATATTGAATCTATTTTATCTTTGATCAATTCACATGTTTGAAGTTCTTTCTTTAGAGCAATAGATATGTTCACCAATGTGTACTGATTTTAATCCTATGCATAAAAAAATGACGTAAACCCAATATATCTAATGCTTTTTGCTGAAATAACGTGTTAAGTAGAAATTATTTATAACCAATAATCTGAAACTCTTAAATTATAAAGAAAAAAAGAAAATGTCATTAGATTTCTTTTAAAAAACGATAGAAATTATTTATAGGTTTAATCCTATGTATAAAAAAAGACCTAAGCCCACTATATATAGTACTTATTACTGAAATAAAGTGTTAAAAGAAGAAATTATTTATGTTCAATAATCTGAAACACGTAAATTATAAAGAAAAAAAGAAAATGTCATTAGATTTCTTCTAAAAAAAACCAATTGGTTTTTTTGAGGAAAAAAACCATTTGGTTTAAACCGTGGTTTAAACCATGGTTAAAACCAATTGGTTTAAACCGTGCCAACCCTGATTAAAAAGTAAATTTTTTTCCCTATACGATGGTATAAAAATTGAAAATGTGCGGTATTAAGAAGTTTAAAAATCTACAAAAGAAAAAAATGCAAAATTTAAATTTTATTTCAAATTTTAAAATGTTGCCATTCGCAAAATAACGTATGCGTTACGCACAGATACGTTTGGCCTTTATAATATAGATAGAGTAAATGTTATCCTGCCGTTTTTGTAGTCAGTGATTCCAGATTTTCATTTGTTCTGTTTACTTTTTTCAGTTGTCATCGCCAATCGATGTCGCAAAATCGCCAAAAAGTTAGCTCCTGATCGTGGAAACAGAAACACTGTCGAACAGCTGGCTCCCGTTGTCATAGTAACGCATCGATACACTCGCACATTCAGTGAGTTGCGCCTTTTGAAAGCCTTTTCTCACAAGGCGCTCTGTCGAGTATTCGTGCGAGTGGAGGAGCGGGCGCGGAGCTAATTTTTGCTCCGAAAAAAATTCCGTTGTAATGCTTGCTGTATCTTCAGCATCGAATACCATTTCAAGTTGTGTGAGGAAAGGGTTCATGAAAACTTTAAAACAGTATTCTAAAAAATAATGTCCAATCTGTTTAGTACAATTGACATCTCGTCTATGAGAGCGATACATATTTAGCATGATGTTTATAATCATGTAATTTATTTATAAACAAATATTCAGGGTTTTTTTTTTCTCTGATTTTAAATTTTCTGATTTTCGCTCCGAAAAAAAAAAATACGTTGTTTTGCTGTATCTTCAGCATCGAATACCATTTCAAGTTGTGTGAGGAAAGGGTTCATGAAAACTTTAAAACAGTATTCTAAAAAATAATGTCCAATCTGTTTTGTACAATTGACATCGCGTCTATGAGAGCGATACATATTTAGCATGATGTTTATAATCATGTAATTTATTTATAAACAAATATTCAGGGGTTTTTTTTTTCTCTGATTTTAAATTTTCTGATTTTCGCTCTGAAAAAAAAATCCGTTGTTTTGCTGTATCTTCAGCATCGAATACCATTTCAAGTTGTGTGAGGAAAGGGTTCATGAAAACTTTAAAACAGTATTCTAAAAAATAATGTCCAATCTGTTTAGTACAATTGACATCGCGTCTATGAGAGCGATACATATTTAGCATAATGTTTATAATCATGTAATTTATTTATAAACAAATATTCAGGGTTTTTTTTTTCTCTGATTTTAAATTTTCTGATTTTCGCTCTGAAAAAAAAATACGTTGTTTTGCTGTATCTTCAGCATCGAATACCATTTCAAGTTGTGTGAGGAAAGGGTTCATGAAAACTTTAAAACAGTATTCTAAAAAATAATGTCCAATCTGTTTAGTACAATTGACATCGCGTCTATGAGAGCGATACATATTTAGCATAATGTTTATAATCATGTAATTTATTTATAAACAAATATTCAGGGTTTTTTTTTCTCTGATTTTAAATTTTCTGATTTTCGCCCCGAAAAAAAAATCCGTTGTTTTGCTGTATCTTCAGCATCGAATACCATTTCGAATTGTGTGAGGAAAGGGTTGATCATAAAAGTAGGGATGAAAACTTTAAAACAATTATTCTAAAAAGTAATGCCCAACCTGTTTAGTACAATTGAAATCTCGTCAGTGCAAGCGATACTTATTTAGCATGATGTTTATAATCATATAATTTATTTATAAATAAATATTGAGGGTTTATTTTCTAATTTTAATTTTTCTGATATTTGTTCCGAAAAAAAATATCCGTTGTAATGCTGTATCTTCAACATCGAGTACTATTTCAAATTGTGTGAGGAAAGGGTTGATCATAAAAATGGGGCTGAAAACTTTAAAATAGTTATTCTAAAAAGTAATGTTCAACAGTGTGTTTAGTACAATTGACATCTCGTCTGTGCGAGCGACACAAACCGGGTGTCCCAAAAATGACTGATGGATTTTAAAATTCAATAACTTGCAAACGGTGACAGCTATTTAAAAAATTTTTGCAGGAGGGTTATGTATAATGTCAGGAGTTTTTTTTCCGTAATTTTTATTTTAGTTCGCATCTCAAACAATAGGTAGCGCTGACGGCGATTGAAGGCGAGGTCGACGCTTCACTCAACACTGATCACCTGGCCTTCAATTGCCGTCAGCGCCACCTATTGTTTGAGATGCGAACTAAAATAAAAAATCACTGTAAAAAAACTCCTGACATTATACATAACCCTCCTGCAAAAAATTTTTAAATAGCTGTCACTGTTTGCAAGTTATTGAATTTTAAAATCCATCAATCATTTTTGGGACACCCGGTATTTAGCATGATGTTTATAATCATGTAATTTATTTATAAATAAATATTCAGGGTTTTTTTCTCTTAAAATAAATATATTTTAGTTCATATATAACACAAAAATACTTGTTATATACTGTCTATGACTGATCAGTTATAAATCCGATTTTCTAAAAAAAGCATGGCGGATTACTGCTTCAAATACGCATGGTAAAATAAAAAAATAATATAATAATAAGCGGCACTTATTACTTTTCGCTTAAAGACCTGAATTATAAAATTACTTATTATTGATATAATTAAACTGAGACATTCAGAAAATTGATGAGGAGATTAATAGGGGCTTTGTCTATGTAACTTTATCACTTTTAGGGAATGAAGGGATTGAGGGTCTGGCATTTGATATTCGTAAGATATCTATGGGGTGGGGGGTCCTTTTTGTTATCGTTATTATTTTTATATCCAAACATTTTTTCTTTATTCAGAAAGATTTTATTTACATCGAAATAGCCTGCTACCTTTATTATTATTTTATATGTTTTTTATGAAAATACATAGTTATTATTAAAGCCATTAAATGTTTATAAAATCAATTCATTCCAAAATTTGGGATACCCAACGTTTGATATTCCTGTTCTTCTGCCAGATACGCATGTAATTCGTTGTTAGGAAAACCAGGAGCCTAACATGTAGAAAGTTATACAGTGAAACCTCCTACAACGGTCACTCCGAACAACAGTAACTTTCGAATACCGGTCATGTTTCAGTGTTACAGAATTTCTTCCATAGAAATAACATTACACTAAACCTCTGAACAAGGAATTCCGAGCAACGGCCACCCAAAATCATTTTTCATTTATTTATTTTAACGTTATGCTTTAACTACAACCGAGATTGCAGAGAATGTAGAGGTGGATTTTGTTATTTGACATTAAAAAAAAAAATTTTCTACTAATCTCTAGCGGTTGTTTAACAAAATGCCCTTTCTCGTAAATAGGTGTGGCGAAAGGGGTGTGGGGATGACGAGATTTAAATATGAACAAGTAATAATTATTTGCACTCTTTGTGAATCGTGCAATGATTTTTCTTGTCTTTGTGTAGCATATGTTTTTCCCTAAAAAAGTGCGTTTAAACTACAAAGTTTTTCACTTTAAGCAATAAATTAAAAGCTATCCAAGAGAGCAAAAAGGATGTCAGTGCACGAAAATTATCTGAAACGTACAACTGCGAAAGGACACAAAAAGATGACATTCTGAAAAAATTGGTGAATTTTATTTAGAAAAAACGGTTTAAAGTATAAATTTGGAATCTTAAACTAAACGTTGAAAAGGGTTATGATGAGATTCATAAGTTGCATTTGGAATCGCTTTTGAATTGTTTGCGAAAATTTTACGCTCACTTAAAATGATAACGAATTTTACAACAAATCTGTGGAAATGATCATGCATTAAAAAAAAAAAAAAAAAAAAAAAAAAAATTCGATTGCGTGATTTTTTTTTTCTTTTTTTTAAGTGTTTGTTTATAATATGTATAATAGTATGCATGCTTTAACTGTAAAAATAAAATAATTTTGGTCAGCTATTTTGATTTTAATGTAAGTAATTTTGAACTTTTAAAATGTGGAAACTCCAAATGACGACAGCCTCTGAAGTACGGTCACTTTATCGTGTTCCCTATGATGGTCGCTATTCAGAGGTTTTACACTGTATTTCCATTTAGCAGTAAAGAAAGACAAAGAATGTTATCCCCTGTTTTGTTGATAAGTTCTGCTTTTAAGCCCGTGCAAGTAGACAATATTACTTTTTAAGCAATTTGTAACAATAAGCTATTATTAAATGTTTTTAAATAGTAACCAACTCTTTTGGATGTTGTTTAAAATGCAGTAAACTCTCGATTATCCGCGGAATTGAGTGGCGCGACTATCGCGGATAATCCACAAATTTGGAAAAAGGGAACAAATCAGTACAAATATGTACTTTTATCCACATAATAAGCAACATAAATATACATTTGAACAATTTATACGCACAATGGATAACATAAAAATACTTATTGCTTGTGAGGAAATAAAATTATTCATTACATACAAACTCGGGGGTTTATTTCTTTAGAAAATCCATCAAAAGTCTGTTTTTTATTTATTTTTTTAAATACTGAAACACTTTTACTTTATTTGAGATTGGAGTTTTTTAAGCACTATTTTATCAAAAAAGTGACGCGTCATCCTGTTCCTCTAGATATTAGATAAGCCCTTCAAGATGAGCTAAAGTTGCGTCGTGGCACATTTTCTTTTGTACCTTATCATCTTCTTCGTCACTCTCTTCCAAATTCATACCTAACGCTTCTTCTATAATTTGGTCATCAGTTGCATCCTTGAAGCCTGGATTGTTAGCTTCACTATTAATCCACTCAATGATATTATCTCCATCGACATTATCTCCACCAGCAACAGATTTTGCTAAATTCACTAAATCATGAACGGAAAGTTCTTCGTCTTTCTTTTTGGATTCTATTAGAGATTTTTCTATACTTGGCAAAGTCTTCCGCCAGGGCTTTATAAATGTGGATTTCTATACAGACTCCCTAGCACTGCTTACATTATAAATGCTATCGAGAATCGTGTAATCTTTCAAAAAGCTTTTAAGGTCATCTCCCTCTTCAATTCTTTTTGTCAGTAATTTCGTTCTGTATTTTTTTAATTGAAGTGATTACGTCCTGGTCTATAGGCTGGATAAGAGCTGTAACAATGGGAGGCAAAAATTTTGCAAAAGTATTTCCATCTTTCGATTTCAATTGTAGTTCTCCAGAATGCGATGGGGGCGTTGTCAATTAGCAACACAGGTTTCTGGGGGTAAATTTTGGTACACCAGATGCTTTTTAAATTCCACATTTTCAAATGGAATTTATATTTAGAAAAAGGATCGAAAATTCATCCTACATCGCAGAAGTAAGTTTCTTCTCAAGGACAAGAAAGGAAAAAGAAAGAAAGAAAGAAAAAAAAAAAAAAACAAGTTGGAAATTGCACGTGAACGTAGCAAATCAGGTGCGTTCGTACAATAACGAAGTTTTAAAAATATTCAAATCTTGCTGATATAGTAGAGCGTACTTCGGATACAGTATAGTAGTCGAAATCTTTTTTGTATTCCTCTAAATATACAGAAAGTAATTTTTATTACACCTCAGAAACGTATATCTTATTCATAAAATGTGAAATAGTTTAATATAATTAAAACACGCCCCAAACAATGTTTCCCCGTATAGCATTATGTAGTGAATACTTTTGTGTGGCCCTCTAATTTAATAATAAAAATTCTTTGCATCACAGATTGTACAGAATGCATATTTTAGTATATACTTCATAGATTCATGCCAATTCTATTAATGTTCGAATGAGTGTAACATCATAAAAATGCATTTGAAACTTTTTTCCCATTGACCGTAATGTAACGGAATCCTTTTGATTGTCCCTGTAATTGATCTATGCATCCGATTTTCATAACATTTGAAATGTCTCGACAAAATTACGCAATAATTATGTTTTAAATTTCAAACGATTAAAATGCATTTGAAACTTTTTTCCCCATTGACCGTAATGTAACGGAATCCTTTTGATTGTCCCTGTAATTGATCTATCCATCCGATTTTCATAAAATTTGAAATGACTCGACAAAATTATGTTATAATTATGTATTTTAAATTTCAAACGATTCGGTTTGGTAGTTTTTGCGTTGTTATATGCGGACGGAAAGACAGACAAACGGACAGACGGACGGACTGAACGACAACAATAGGTGCTACGTACTTACATAATTACGAACGCACCTAAAAATAGACTCGCGGATAATCGAGAGTTTTACCGTAATTTTATTTCGTTTATAGTTGTTTTATTGACTTCATGAATTCACAAAACATGCAACTAATAAATGTATAATCATGTGTATAATGTCACTGCAACAGTATAAAAAGAAAGGAAATGTATCTAAAAGTAAAATCATTTTTAGACATTGATAATGATACCATCGGGTGATTGGGGAAGGGGGGGGGGGGGGCACGACGAATGATATATCATTCCGGCAAAAAGAGGGTTCAAAATTAGCAAAATGTTCATAAAATTATGCATATATAGCCCCACATATTCCTTTAATATTATAGTGAAATACGCTTGTAATACTCCAGTTACATTTTAAATTTTGGATATTTTTAAAGAAAGAGTTTAATTGTAATAGCAAGTATAGGCGTGGTATTGTTTATTTATGAACTTAAAAGCTTTTTAAGGTGTTTATATTATGTAAAATTATCAGTTTTTTTTTTTTTTTTAAGCACAAAATGAAAAAATATGTGAATTAATATGATCTATGCCCCTTGAGTAAACTCGTTTATTTTGCAAAAAATGACAAAAATATTAATTTTCGTCATAAAATGAATTTAGTTATCGCTAATTTATCCTGACAAACTGTTGTAAAGGTCAGTGTCGCCAGTTGAACGATTTTTTTTTTTTTTTAGTTCAGATTTTTCGATTGTTACCACTTTTTTTAAATACAGTAAACTCTCTGTAAGACGGTCTCTGTGTAAGATGGAAATCTGCCTAACTCAAAAAGATTTTCAAATCCCTGCGAATACATAGACATCGAGTAAAATTTGTCTAAGGCAGAATATTGTCGCTAGGAAAAGTAAAATTTTCTCGGTCGCGATCGATTCAGTCTTACGAGGAAAGTCTCCATACTGGGCATACTTAGAAACTTTTGAAAAAAAAAAAAAAAAAAAAACTAATAAAGTACTTATGTATGTAATAAAAGATCAGTCAAAATTAATGGCGGAATCACAATAGAAATTATGTAAAAATATAAAAAACTTTCGAATATTTGGCGTGAATATCACGCGATTTGGCGAGCAGCACTTTTCCTCGCCAAAAGCAAAAGATTTTATGCAACTGAAAACTGCTAGATTTTTAGAATGCGTGTAAATAGTATTTAATGAATTTAAACATAAACAATGAATGAGTTTAATATATTACATACATGTATATACCGGGTGTCCCAAAAATGACTGATGGATTTTAAAATTCAATAACTTGCAAACGGTGACAGCTATTTAAAATATTTTTGCAGGAGGGTTATGTATAATGTGAGTTTTTTTTTTTTTTTTTTTTTTTTTTTTGGCCGTAATTTTTTATTTTAGTTAGCATCTCAAACAATAGATGGTGCTGACGGCGATTGAAGGCTAGGTCGACGCTTCACTCAGCACTGATTGCCACCTATTGTTTGAGATGCGAACTAAAATAAAAAATTACGGTAAAATATTTGCTGACATTATGCATAACCCTCCTGCAAAAATTTTTTAAATAGCTGTCACCGTTTGCAAGTTATTGAATTTTAAACTCCATCAGTCATTTTTGGGACACCCGGTATATATATATATATATATATATATATATATATATATATATATATATAATATGTATGTATATATATATATGTATGTATATATATATATGTATATATATATATGTAAAATATTAGAATAGAAATTATTCTTGGAAATTTTTAGCTAATAAATAATTTATTTTTTTTCCTATAGATGGTAGCACTAAAATAATTTTCTGCTAGAAGTTGTAGTAATATATTCTAGTTAAATAATTAATATAATAATATTAAAAATTGATTAAAAATAAAAATATAATACTTCTAACAGTAGCATTTATTTTTTTTTTTCTAAATATATTATGAATTATATAGTATAATATATGTTCTACTAATTTTTATAATTATTGTTACAACTTTATTTTATTATCCATGTGATTTATGCTATGACCATAACCTTGACTGTTAGTAAGTCACATGTAGTCTGTATGTGATGGCACTACAAATCTTGCTAGGATTTGGGTAATGGTAAATATTTTAGTACATATATCCTTTTTTTTTAAGGAATATTATATTATTGTTATTTTGTCATATTGATTTTATTTTCTTCAATGAGTATCTTTCTACTAATTTGTCATGTGAATAGCTTCCAGCCAGTCGGGTGTATTGTAAGTCGAATTTTTAGCTTTCAGCACGACTCATAACAGAAACTGGTTGGATGTTTTTAATTTTTTGGTTAACTATACATCCCTGAAGAAGTAGTTTAATAGAAAAGCCTTCTACTGTCTTTTTATCCATTTATCTTTCATTATTTTGGTAATCTCTATTTCACTTCAAACTTCAACTGTTTTCAAAAAGATGATTGTAAAAATACTGGTTTCATTGGTTTATTGTATGGTAATATAGGAATTACTCTGTTTATATAATGTCCATTTATCCATATATTGCTTAGTAATTTGGTAATCTACCTTCTATTTCTCTTCAAACTTCAACTGTTTTTAATAATATGATTGTAAAAATACTGGTTTCATTGGTTTATTTAATGGTATTGTCTGAATAACTTTGGGTGTATTTATAAAAGTATGCATATATATATATATATATATATATATATATATATATATATATATATATATATATATATATCTTGTATTGAATATATATTGTTTATTGCTATAGTTTTTAATTTATCACTGGAAAAATATTTTCATAAACAAAAAATCATATTGGAAAAAAAAAATATTTTTTTTTCATACTTTTAAACGCATTCAAAATAAAAAGCCAGATGTTTCCATAGCAACGAAATTGACTTGACAATGCTCAATTGAACTTTGAGCTTGAAACAATTTTAGTGAATTTAAATTATGAATTTCGTTTTAAATCGCAAATTTTGATGGTTTAATTTGAATATAAATACATATAAATATCGATATATCAAAAATTATACTTAAACTAACTAAAATTGGCAAAATTAAAGTTATTTAAATTATATTTACTTAAACAAGTTCATTATGCAACTTTTTTGTCCTTAAAACGTATTTGACATAAAAGAAAGTATTTTTTCAAACTGCATTATTGCGCTAACCGATGACAAATCACCAAATAACGAAATTTTCATTATTTTTTTACGGACGCTGTATGGATGTTTCGCCTTTTTTTTTTAAATTTTATTTATTTATTTATATAAACGTGTATATCCTTATGAGAACATCTTGCAATTTTTTCATATTTTTCGGAGTATGCCCGTATGGAGACCTTCCTTGATAGAGTTTATACTGTAATAGTTAATATTCGCCTTATTTAATCCGCCATTAATTAATATGCTTATTACTGTTTCAAAAAAGTAGTTAAAGCTAAGTTATCAGAATAATATATTTTTTAAAAATGTTCAACTGATAACACTGGTATATGCCAACTGATTACGAAACTGCAATAACTGGATATGTTAAATATTCAAAAATAGTAAAAAATAAAAATTGTAATCTTAAATAAGAAACGCTTTTATATAAAAAAAACTGGAATTTTTAAGCATTGAATTTTTAAAAGCATCGATGTTGCTTCTATAAAATATAGACCTTTTAGGGTGCATACCGATGTAAATAAATTTGCTGTCACACGGAACTGTAATTGTTCAAAGAAAAACCGCTAAAATGATATTTTTTTTTTTTTTTTCAAACTGAGATTACTCGCAGTGCATTTTTTTAGGGGGAGAGGAAGGAAGGGGGAGAAGTGCACTTAGTTTCTTTTCATTTTAGGTTAGATTCGGATTGGAATATATGACAAAAAAATATATTGTCTTCTTTAATAGTGTCTCTCTATTTCTAAATTTCTCAGGCTTATATTTGTCACAAACTCAATTATTCTAACATCGCATTATCTTAACATGATTTTATGCATTCGCGTTTAAGTCGGGCAAACACGTTTTTATCATTACCAATTACATTCGTGAGTGTTTGTTTATCGGTTTTAGTTACTCCATTCTATTTGCGATATGGCAGATTCAAATAAGTGCTTAGCCAAAGTACCACTCAAAAAATAAACAAAACGCTCACCGATTTGCCCCATTCCCTAACTGTCTCCACCAATGCTTTTAGTCTTCCAGAGAGAGAGGAAAGAGACACAGGGCCACGCGAAGAGACCAATCCCGCCTCGTCTTTTTAATCATTCAATTTTGTGATGACTGTCCATTAGCAAGATTGTGGCGCATTCGCGTGCGAGGCGCTTCTTCTATTACGAGATTAAAAGGCAGGCCTCTTTCAATCCGTTCTGCAAACATATGTAGACCACCCTCTCTCTCTCTCCTTTTCTTGTGCTTTTCAGTATTTTTGGAGCCGTGATGTTTCGTGATACAGTCGAATATGAAAGTGGAAGCGGGAGTTCGAACTGCCTTTATACTTACTTCAAAACAAATACGGCTGAATATTGTGTTTATATAAAGTTAAATCGTTTGTTCGATTTCTCCATTTTTATATTGCTTTAGCATTGAAATTCTGTCTATATCTGTTACCTAAAACACAAGCTATCGTATTTACCCTAGTGTTTAAATCAAGTTCGAAAATTTATTAATGTTGAACTGACACCTCTGACGTGCATACCTTTGCACTTAGTGCCATAGCTGAACGGCCTGTGACTATCTCCGTAGATTTTCATGTCCGGAAGCTCTTAATAAAAGAATAACACATCTGGGAAACCTGCGGGCGAGGGCCCGGGTCTCATGTGAGTATCCGATACTAGCGAAGCTTATAGGGAACAAAAATATGTTATTCCAAAATCTGCGGTTTAATCCTCGAGTCTTTGGGGTTTTGTTGCGGTGGCAACCATTCGTAAAATAGATGTTTGGAATGCCGGAAGAGTGATGCGCGCTGGGCGGTGCTCATCCTCGGCCAGTATTATGTGTTATGGCGGCACCACATTGGCTCAAATCAGTCCCGTTTGACACAAGGGGGGAAATGAAGCGCGACATAGGAAAAAAAATGTAGTCGAAATAAAGAAGTAAGTTGTTTTGAACCAGTTTTTCTCAGGAATCGTGCAAATATTGCATGTCACCTTAGTGTGCGGCCTGCTTTAGTGCTTAGACAGTCGAGGTTACTTACCATAAAGTATATCATCGCACGTACCTCTCGTGCTTCTGAAATGTCTTTAATAAAAAATTCTTCATAAACACATCCATAAATTGATTCTTGTTTTTTAAATTCACTATCACTGGCATAAAAACAAATTATTAATAATATTTAATATTTAATGTCAATTTAAATTATATAATTGGACATTTTGAAGGACTGATTAATTCAACAAAAGTTGAAATGCTTCTCTCCTCTTCTTGTTGGTATAATTATGTACAAAAATTTATACTAACGGAAATATTTCGGTACTACCTAAGAAAGTTTAAATTTATAAATTCGATATTGAAGAAATGTGTAAAAATACAATAGATCAAATTACTTATGTGACAATTTCTGTCACAGCAGTCAAGGGTACAAGTCAATTATAATGGTGTGCCTGATATAATTTCTTTATTTAGAACCTTGTTATTTACTATATGACATTGAACTTTATCAAAGATTTTCAGATCCTTCATGCAATTCTTTTGTATATATTAGACGACTTTTCTTGAAAACCCTAATGTCCGCTGACTTTAGTGACTTAATTTTCTACATTTTTCAAACAAATTAGCATTTTAAAAAACGAGCCATTTTTTTTAAAAGTAAATAAAAAAAACATATAAATATGTAAACAATCTATTGTAACAACAAAAATCATTATAAAAACTTTTAAAGAGCTTTATTTGTACGATAACTGCAGATTTTCCAAGTGTCCGCTCACTTTTGCTAATTACAGAGCGTTACTAATAGACCGGGAGGCGCAGACAATTACCTCATCGAGTGCACGAATGAAAATCTAGGATTAGTTAAATTTCGATTAGTATATTAAAAACGGGGTCGGTCTGCCAAGTCATATTTTGGTGGAAAATACTTAAAAACCCGATTTTAATGCTTGACTTGTAAGTTTAGCATTGTGTTTTCCTGCACTCAAAAGTATGAAAACATAAAGGATTGGATGCATGAAACATAATGCTAAACCTATGAATGAACCACTAAAATCGGGTTTTTAAACTAGAATTTTTAAGTGACGCCAAAAATATAAACCTAAAATCCGCTACATTTGGCCCAAACACTACCACGTGCTTAATAAATAAATAAAAGACGAAAACTTTTAGTAATACAGTTTTCTAATTCATAATACAATAAAATGCTTCTTTAGAATGCTTTAAATAATAGCAGATCATGTTCATTTAGAGAAAAAATACATGTCTGGTGTCAAAGAATTCGGCCCCTGTTCCACGTAATTATTTTGTTTGGGCCTAAAGAAGGCATTTAAATTTAGGCGATAACGCGCATCATACCGCAAACAGATTTTACGGCATACTGCACCTCCATCTATCTTTTTGCTCCATGTTATGAGCCTTCATATATTTTTTCCAGAATAAAAGAAATCTTATCAATAAAATTATTAATTTCTGTGAAAAGGTAGATAGAAAAAAATTCTAAAAGTCCGCGGTCTTTTATGAGACTTCAAAGAAAACTAATTTTAAAATGAAGCTTTATATTATTATTTAGAAAAAAGTACGTGGCATCACATTTGATAATCGTCTGTTTATTTTAGTTGGGATGTCTATCTTTTTATGTTATGAATATGATTTCTGATAAGACATTTCGTTTTATTTTTAAAAGTGTAATTCAATCAGTTTTGAAAAATATGCAATCTATAACGAATTCTTTGGTTATATTAAACTCGCTGATTATATTAACATCATCGTCACCACTTCTGTATTTCCGTACTGGAAGTAAGTTTTATTTCTGGAGTCTATTTAGGTTTTATCCGAATTTTTATTTTTCTGTATTGACCAAATATATCAAATGAGCTTTTGATATTAGAAAACGTTTTTAACTCGTAAAACATTCGCTTATATACATAATATATTTTTTCTATGAATTTACAAAAGAAACTTTATACGTTTTTGTATTTTCTCAAATGCAATTTTTTATTTTCACTCGTTCATGAAAGTATATTGTAAGATTGTGTTTGGGTGCATCAAGATAGTATTAAAAAATTTGCATGAAAAAAAGGGAAAGAAAAAAGAACTCTTGTCTCAAAAGAGGCGAAAGATCTTTAAATATCCTATTTTGAATCCCATCTCTATCCCATCGTATTGAATCCCATCGTAATTTAACAATTAACTGCTGTGACAAAAATTGTATCACATATACTTTTACGGTATCAAAAATAGCTCACTAGTTCTTCGAAATTTTTTGTTAAACGAAGTGCTCACAACCATGGTTCATTTTGAATGAACAGACGACACTATGTAAGAAATTATGTGAAAACAGACATGTCCCACCTACAGAACTGTGGGAATGGATAAAACAGATTTTATGCATTTTTTAATGGAAAATCTCTTTGGAAACTCCTCACTCCCTCCCCCCCCGCCCCCCCCCAAAAAAAGGGACGATTTTACATAGATTACACTGGTAATCGGAACTCCAATTCAATTCACTGTTTTTTTTTACAGAAAAACTCCCTGAAAAGTTTAGAAAATTTTCCGTTTTTTTTTTCCTTCCAATTTACAAAAATTTTTCCGTTAAAAAACACTAAACTGTACCGATTACCATTACAATTTCCGTAACATCGTCCTTTATTTATTTATTTACAGTGCTCAAATGATATTCCTAATGTTAGTTTAAGTTTCAACAAAAAATTTGGTTTAATTATCAAAAAGTAAAGATTTTGAAGACTTAATGAAGTTTTTCAAATTTTTGTGAAAATATTCTTTGAAAATAAAAGATGAGGTGCCTGCAAATTATCCCGAGTGCCTCTAAACATTTGGACGTTTATTTTATACATATAATCTTTAAAAAAATCTCGCAGCACATTATTACGTATTGCTGTTTACTGGTTTAAAATTACCGCTGAAGTCTGGGTTTAAAATTACCGCTAAATTTCTATTGATTCGTTGATATATGGAATCTTCTTTCTCACGATATACGGATCTTTAAAATGAGGGCAATTTCTGTCCCCCTTTTATAAGATAGACGGGCTGGATTCGTGGCCTCGCAAGGGTCGGAAGTAGGCCTGGGGACGATCGGCGGGCTGTTCCCGAACACTTACCGGAGCGTGTCGCGGTTGTTCTGTCTTCCGGAACTGATCCGTCCATAGATCTCATACCCTCGAGCTCTGAAGGAGAGATCTCAATAATTATGTAGGATGCGCAGGTACATATGGCAAAAAAAAAAAACCTTTGGTGCCTCATTTTTTAATAAATAAATAAAAAAGTGAGATGGGGAAAATGAAAGAGGTAGCAACCGCTCTGTAACTATGAAAAAAGGGTATTAATCTTTATATGTATACAACTGCTTGTTTGTTTAACCCTTTCGGGCAAGGGCAAAATCTGTTAGTAAAATGAGAAAATATCGACTGACACTGGAATTCACAAACGAATTTTTTAGACCTTTTGAAATCCTTAATTTAAGATTTTATTATATAAGCAAAATTTTACTAAAATATTATTGGTGCCGTTTGCAAGTTTGGCATTAAAATTAGGTATCCCAGACCGGGCACAGTGTGCCGGAAAGGGTTAAAGGAAAATAATAGTGCAATTCTATGGGAAATTTATGAATTTTAAGATCAATTTCCTCGGTAACTGCCCAAATGATTTTGAGGAAATTCGAAATACCTATTCTTTCGATTATTGCTCAACCCTCATAGCAGACAATTCATTTTTTGCGACTAAAACTTTTTATTTTAAGTCAATGGCAATTTTGAGAAATTTTATATTTTTCAGAATTTTTTTTTCTAAAACTGATCAAAATTTTTTTTAAATTCTCAACCACCATCTGATCTTACATTTATAATCTACCACTCGATTTTTTAATTTTTTTTTAAATTGAAATAATTCGAATACTTTTGGAACTAATGGATTTTTTTAGCTGAAAGGTGTAATTATCTGGACAGTTTTATCAAACACATGAATTAAAGTGTATACATAAAAACACTTGGATAAAATTTAGTTACATACAATAAATGAGCATAAAATGCCAGAGTAAAATTTTGCGAGCGAGGGTCTCGCAGTCATATCTTCCCTGAGCTTTTTACTGCATTATGCATCTATCTAATGCATGCCGATAAATGTTATATATTTCTCATGAGCGCCGGCAAATTGGCGGGGTGGGGGGAAAGGGGCATTGCGCATATTTGCATTTTCAAACTTAATTAGGAAATTTTCTTTTTCTCCAACAATTAATAGAGATTTAATACTTAGTTATACTAGCGGACCCGACAGACGTTGTCCTGGCACCAATTCCAAAAAATCAAATAATTGTACATAAATATAATAATACGCATGGTAAATACTACGATCTTAATTTATTTTTTTATTACAATTATGTAAGGAAATTATTTTTCACTTTGCAGTATTTTTTGAAGTCGGTTCAGTTTTTGATAGAAAAGTTATTTTTCTCTTTAGTTAAAAGTTAACGATTTTCTGAAGTCGGTTAATTGAAATTATAATACAGGAAAAAATATTGTAAATCATACATGTATGTCAGGAGTGGGGTTCGAACGCACTGTCTCTTTCTTCGAGAACCAGAGCTTAAATCTGGCGCCTTAGATCACTCAGCCGTTCTGTCTGCACTCTATTCAGCGAACTTATTCAGCTCTTTTAATTAGCGAAAAATCACTAACTTTATTAGTTTTTGCCTAATTACTAAAAAAGTACTGAATCTATTTCGATGAAATATGAATCTAAACCATTCTAGAATCCACTGGAACACACACAAAAATTTCCTTAAAATCGGTTAGTCGTTTAGGAGGAGTTCAGTGACAAACACACGCACAGAAGAGTTATATATACAGGGTGAGTCATAAATATCGAAACAATAGGCTATCTCCTTAAATATTGCCCCTAGACCCATACTTCCGAGTGCAAAAATTCATAAAAAAAAGGTGAAAATTTTGATAAGATAAGTTGTAACTCCATGGGGGGTCTATTTGAAAAATTACAAAAATTAACTTTTTATACGGCCCCCGTAGGATAAAAATTCCAATTAGGGAAAACTTTCCTTATTCAGTCCTGAATAAGACTCAAAAAGTTGCATCTTCATATCTTGAAAATTTGCAGAGTTATAGCCGTTTGAATTATTCATCAGGTTTTAAGGGATTAGACACAAATTGAAATGCGCACAATTCAAAAGACAATGTTACTTTAACAGTTCTAGGAAACGTGCAAAAAAATCTATATGTTGTGTTAGAATTTTGATTTTTTTTTCATTTTGTGACTGTTAGCCGTATAATTTGCTAAGAAAGTCACATCATAAAATTTATAAAATTTTACTTTATAAAAATTTACTTTTAATAATTGATTAGTACTGATTTAAATGGGGTAATTAAAAATCGTTACAGCTCGAAAATTATTTATCGGATTTCAGTTTCTTTTTGTTTTTCAATATTAATTTTAAAACTATTAAAAATATTTATTGAAAAAATATTATAACTTTAAAAAAAATCATATTTTCAAAACTAAATATTTTTTTTCCAATTTTACCCGAAACAAAACTAATGTAAAATAATTAAAAATGCATTATGCAGAAAAACGAAATGTATTGTTTTACTGCCCGTCAATTATTTAAAAGAATGCTTTTCTATGTTGCAGATTAAGTCTTTTTTTAGAAATTTACCTCTCAAAACTTCAAGCTTTTTATCGTCCTGGATAGGCGTTAAAAAATCTGTATTCTGGGCTCAGGCTGAGTCAATACCGAGACATTACTTTTTTCTGAACATTCGCTTGTCCAGGCCTAATGTATTTTTCATACCGGGACTGCTTCCCATTTCCTAGGTCTGCAATGGACGAAATTTTCAACCCCGGCCTTGAACAATCCGTATTAAAATCACTGTCTCTGACTGTCTTTTAATACGTACTTGAAATATGTAAAATTTGGTTCAATCAAAAAAAAAAAAAAAAAAAAAAAACTTTGAAATTTAAAATTTATTTTTTTTTAAAGAATAGTATATTTAAATGCTAAAAAATTAAACTCAATAAAACCAGAGAAAAAAAATCTGCCTATGACGGAATTCTGTCTTAAACGGAAAATGTATTGATCCATGAAAAATAAATACAATAATACCTAAGAAAAAATAAACTCCATTTAATCCTCCTAGGAAGGGCATTGATCTATAACATATTTTTTCTTTTTTATGTCATTCCGTCTTAAAAGGTTTAACTGTATAACATTTTTCAAACCATGAAAAATAAATACAATAATACCTAAGAAAAAATAAACTCCATTTAATCCTCCTAGGAAGGGCATTGATCTATAACATATTTTTTCTTTTCTATGTCATTCCGTCTTAAAAGGTTTAACTGTATAACATTTTTCAAATTCTCCAACTCACGGGATATGGATTAGCGATATTAAAATATAAGTGAAACAGTTACATATAAACAGAGATTCTTTGATAAAATAAATATATCACAGCCTTTGGCGCTTCTTTAATAATAAAAAGTATAAATATAAAAAACGAAAAGCTATAATAAGTATTTTTGTTCAGAACTTACCATAAGAAAGAATTTTTAACCACACCGAAGTAAAAAACTATGTAGAAATCCACGGCTGAGCCGGGATATGATTTAAACCTTTTTCTAGGCCGGTGTGGGTTATGATTTTAACATTTTCCCATGCCGGGCAGAACTTTTTTCCCTATGGGTCGTTTTGGGAGAGGACCATGATATTTCGATCCATGCAGACCTCCAATGCTGACAATCAACATAATTTGAAAGCAAGTTTTGATTTAAATCAATACGCTACTTTATTATGTCCAAATAAGAGTCACTGCCTTAAATCGACATTTAATAACAGATAATTTGTGGGCGATCCCTCGTTTACTTTGAAAGTTAGTCAAAAACATCTTGTTTACAAGCATGGTAAAGTGGTGTAAGTCACGAATTTTGGATTTTAATATCTCTGTCAGGTTTTCAGAAACGGAGATGAAATTTTTTTTTGTTCAATTTAGGAATGCATAAGAAATAATTTCCTAATTGGGAATTTTGTTCTACGATGGCCGTATAAAAACTTAATTTTCGTATTATTTCAAATAGACCCCCCTCCCCCCCCTCATGGAGTTTCAACTTATCTTATCAGAAATTTCACCTTTTCTTTGCAATTGGAAGTATAGGTCTAGAGGCAATATTTAAAGAGATAGCCTGTTGTTTCGATATTTATGATTCTGTATATAAAGATTTGCATTGGATACTCAATTTTAATTTTGAAATTGGTTTGGCTGGCATTGACTCCAAAAAATCAAATTAATATACATAAATATAATAATACGCATGATAAATTTTACGCTCTTATTTTAATTTCTTATTACAATTATGTAAGGAAATTATTTTTCACTTTGCAGTAGTTTTTCAAGTCGGTACAATTTTTTATAGAAAAGTTTATTTTTCTCTTTTTAGTTAAAAGTTAACGATTTTCTGATGGCGGTTAATTAAAATTACAATACAGAAAAAATTATTGCAAATCATACCCGTATGTCAGCAGTGGGGTTCGAACACACTGTCTCTTTCTTCGAGAACCAGAGCTTAAATCTGGCGCTTTAGACGCTCGGCCATCCAGTCGTTTAGGAAGAGTTCAGTGACATACACACGCACAGAAGATTTATATATATAAAGATTTCTGTAAATCTTTTTATATTTTCCAGATTTAAAATACAGAGTGTTCTTACTGACCTTCACCAGCATCGTCCCCTTCAAAGATAAAAAAGAAAATAAAAATCTTACTTTAACTTATTTTATGTTTATACACTCCATTTTGATACACTCTGTACAGTGACTTATTTACGGTAGGGCATTCGGGGCACGGGCTCAGGCCCCCTGATTTTCAGCCCCCCCCCCCCCCAATGCTGCTAAAAAGTTTTTCAATTATTGTCCAAAATCTGATCTAGTTTTCATATCACGGAATTTTATGTTTCATTCTACATTCTATTGTGTTCATATTGTGTTTTTACACTGTTGAGCATATTATTGTCTGAAAGATCCATTTTATAATTACTTTATTATAGTGAATACTTTCTTTTATCAACTGGTTTAAATTTCATAATTGTGCAATAATAATTTTAAAATAAATTAATGATTATCATATTTAATTTTAATGGATTTTTTAAAGTAATTATTAAAGTAAATATAGATTATTTGAGTAAGAATTTTTTTTTTCTTTTGTTCAATCCCATTATAAATCCTAGTGGAAGGAAGGTCTCTATAAGCATCTGTGCCCTGGGCCCCAAAATTTGTAAATCGATCCCTGACTCAGTATTTATAAAACATTACACAGCACATTATTCCAAAATAAAATGTGCTACTCTTTGGTTGGCTTTATGTCGAAGCTGTGCATAATCATGACTTATGTATGTGCAAGATTTTATTTTATCAAATTTCGAATTTCAGCACCTGAAATGAATAAATAAAAATAATAGGCCTGGAGACGGCAGCACAATCACCTCATCGAGTTCGCGGATGAAAATCTAGGATTAATTAAATCTCGATTCGCATATTAAAAAGAAATCGGCCTGCCATATCTTTCTAGAAAATACTTAAAAACACGATTTTAGCGGTTGACTAGATTTTTCATTATCGTAAAATCCCGTCAATCCGCCCTTCCCAATCAAACGCCCCCTCCCCACTTTATAAAATTGAAATTTTCAAAAAATCCTGAGAAAGCGCACCCCCCCCCCCCCCCACACACAGAAAAAATCGCTGAAAAAACGGAAATTTTGTGAAAAAGAAAGGAAATTTTATCTAATGATCTCTGAAAAAACGCTAATTTCGCCAAAGAATCACGAAAAATAATCTCAAAATTTCTTGAAGATCGCGAATAAAAAAATCATGAATTTCGCCGAAGTATCAACAAAAACCCCACATTTCGACGAAAGATTGCAGTAAAAATGCGAATTAATCTCTTTAAAAAAAAAAAAAAAAAAAAAAAAAATGTTAGAAAAAAAGCAAATTTGTCATATCTATAAATAAACGGTCAAAAAATCGCGAAAAAAAAAAAAAAAACTTGAATTCTGTCGAAAAAACGCAGAAGTAAAGAGAAATTTGTTAAAAAAAAAAAAAAAAAAAGGCCCAAAAAACACGAATTCTATTAAAAAATCTCGAAAAAACGCACATTTCATCAAAGAATCATGGAAGAAACGCTCATCCCCATAAAAAAAAACGCAATTTTTTTCAAGTATCGCAAAAAAAAAAAAACCTCTGCAAATATCGCGATAAAACCCTGCAAATTTTGTCATATGACGATAAAACCCTCAAATCTCGTCGACTATCCCGAAAAAAACCTGCAGATATCTTGCAAAAAATGCAAATTTTGTGAAATGGTCGCAGAAAAATCCCGTGTAAGCGCCCCCCTCTAATTATTTTACGATTTTTCGTCACGTTTTGGGGGGCGGATTAATGGTATTTTAACGGTACGTTTTCCTACTCCCAATCCTTCATGTTTTCATACTTTTGAATGCAGGAAAGCACAATGGTATGAATCAACCACTAAAATCAGCTTTTTGGGTGTTTTCCACAAGATATGATTTGGCAGATCGATTGCATTTTAATATGCGAATCGAAATTTAACTAATCCAAGACTTTTATTCGTAAACTTGATGAGGTGATTGTCTGTGCTGCTGCCTCCTGGTCTATAATAATCGTGATTTGAGAAAAAGATATGTGAAAAATTTAGACGAACAACGATTTTTCTCAGAATGTTTATTTCTACGGCATTATTCGGTGTGAATTCTTTTGTAATGGTAAAATACAAAGTAAAAAATGGCAGTCCAGACTTCGCGATAGAACCCCATAGAAGTTTACAGTCTATAACCAGATTTAAAATGTGTTAATATGAAACTAAATTCTTGCTCGGCTTTTATCATTTGGTTTGTAACCCTTTTTTAAACTTTAGTAATGAAGAGGACATAGCGAGAAGCCTAAGAACAACTACTGCATGGATAGACTGGCTACAGATTGCAATACTTTCAGTTCAACTGAATTCTTGGAAGAGCCTTTCGTATAGGACACATTTGCGGTTTCTTCATAATAGAACGGAGGGGAGTGAACAAAAGAATCGGGAGATAAGCAATCCACCCTACTACGGAAATATTTTTCTTTTGCCGGGGACAACCGTCCCTTTCCCGAAACTCATTAAAGATCAAAAATACCGTGTCGCCACAACAAACGAGCCGATACCGAACCGCAAGAAGTGGTCTGATCTGTTTGGGGTTTAGTAATCCGGAGCTTCAAAGAACCCGTGGTATCTACAATCGGATATAAGATCACGGAAATTTTGACCCCAAATGTTCCCCTCTCTGTATAACTGCTAATGTTTAAATTTTAGACAAATATCTATTAAAAAATAATAATTGTTCAACAGACTTTTCTAATATCATTTATAAAACTTAAGGTTCAACATGTAATCACTGCCATGCAGGCAGACTCTAGCGAAGTTCAACGAATATATCAACTGAAAGCAGTTAGCGATAAAAAGATTAGCGGTATCTTTTGTTGTTGTCTGTGTTAATTTACAGAGCCGTATGTACTATACCGTCCTTTGATAGCCTGGCACCACCGCGTAACCACATCGACCGCAGTGCACGATTTGTGAAAACTTCGGGCTTTGTTAAAAACTAGCCTGCTCGCTCGCGTCCGACCAGACGAGAACTTCGCCTTTTGTACCACTCATTCCATTCACCTCCTCCTGCCCTTCCCGATGGGTTTCGATGCAATTCAATTGAGAGGCTCTACGGGCGGGAGGAACGAAGAGAAGAGGAGGGGGGTATTTTCCCTCTGCTGATCGCGCGCCATGAGAGGAGGCCCTCACCATCAGTGCTGTGGCGCCATCTGTTGGCTCTGCGTAGAAGCTGCTTAATGGATTTTTAATGGGCGTCGCTGGAACGGATCCCCCTTCTCCCGTACCCTTAGATGCGGCAAATTTACCGGAATGGAAAAGCGTTCCGCCATGGAAAATTCCCGCGAGCTCTTGACGCAGCGGCGTTTTTATTTATTTTTATACATTTTTTTTTTCTTATTCAGATGCTGTTGGCCGATCGGATCTCTTATGCTCCCCCCCACCCCCTACTCGTCTTTCCCCTCCCTCTTGTTTTAATTCCTGAAGTTGTTATTTATTCTCTTTTGTTGGCAGAAGGAGAAAAAAAAATCCGTACTTTCTTTTGGAATTAGAGATTAAAATCAAAACGGACAGATTATGTTAAAAAAGACATGTGACATTCCGAAATTTTTGGTGATTGATTCAGTCACATCATTATGATACAAATATCCTTGTGTGAGTAAAAATTTTTGTTTTGAAAAACAAAAATATAATCTCCCCCACCAAAAAAAAAAAAAAAAAAAAAAAAAAAAGAGTGGAATTTTTGAATTAACATTGTACATTTATATAGATTATACAAACAATGCTTGTATTTATAATTTTAATAGGAATATGTCATTGTATTTCTCCGCTATCGATCTCCTCTCCAAAATGTTTTATGAAGGACATTCGCTGTTACTTTTTGGTTATGGTCAAAACATAATTTTAAAAGTATCTGTTAAAATAACAATTTAAGAAAAAAAAATCACGATTTACATATAATTCTTCGTTATTTTAATTTTTGAGGTGTGTTAAATAATAATAATTAAAATAAATAAATAAAAATCATATAAAATTTTGAATTATTTTCTTGATTGACTGAAATATCTGTATTTTCGTTGCTGAAAACTAAATTCATTAAGTTTCCGTATTTCCTGAAGAATCGTTCCAATTTTCATGTTTATATATTAGTTTTCATAAAACAACAATAGACGTTCCACAAAAACAAATTACAGTGATCTCTCGCTTATACGACTCTCAGTTATACGTTATACGACTCTCTCGGTTATACGCCGAATTATCATGGTCCCGTCCACGCTTTATTAGAAGATAATACTAAACTTTCGGTTTCCCGAAAGCCATATAAGTGAAAAATAATTGTAGTTTAGTTATTTTCTAAAAGACTGCTTTATAAAACATGTGATTTAGTTGAAAAGGTTAATTAAAAGATTAGTAAGTGTTGCGATTAGTTTTCATGTAAATATCGGCAGTGGGCGAACAAGATAAGAAATAATTTTTGCTTTGATCGAAATAATGACATGTCTAAAAGAAGTTTCTTGAAATGTAATTTATAATAGGGCATCAACGATTTTAATCCATTTTCATCGTGATTTAAATCAACAGATTTTTTTAAAAAATCATTGATTTAAATCATAAATTTTCTATAAGCTTAAAATAACATAAAAAGTATTAAAATTTAAGATAAATATAATTTGGAAAGTTTTAACTGGTATAGTAACTTATGAATGCACAAAAAAAGATTTAAATAATTGTTTTTAAACTTAATCCCTGAGTCTTGTAAAAAAATAAACAAATAAGTATACAGTAGGTTTGTTAAAAGCATACCTAACTAATATAAAAAGCATTTAATTTAAAAATATTTAAATCTAATATAACATACAACGTGATGATTTCTTTTTAGTAATCAAATTATTCATTCTTTTATATAAAAAGAGGCATAGCAAGTATAATAAATTTCTGCAAGTAAAAGATTAAAATAGGCATAATGTTATTTTCTCATTCTCCTTTTGCAGCAATAAATTTATGCTAAATACTGCAGCTAGATTGACATTGGTTGAACTGCTGTAATAAATGAATATATATGAGGGAAAAAAATTACTTTTATAAAATGTGAAATATAGAAAAAGTTTGTTCAGTAAAGTTTAATACATTTTTTTAGTTTTTTAACTCTTACAACCAAATAAAAATTGTTAGGTGGTAAAACGGCGACAAAACTTTTTCAAACACTGAAAGCTCAGAATCACAACTGAATGGAGTTGATTATTGTTTTAAAGATTTCAGATATAACTGGCAATTCCTTATATTTACTCTACATGTGTGTATGAATGATGGGTTGTCACATTTTCTGATTTTGGGGGGATTAACATATGCATGTGCTTAGATGTAGGCGATTAAAAGCACAAAAGCATAGTTATTAATAAATGAGCTGCAAATAATATTCGTTAAATCTATTATTTGTTCTACTAACTATTGGAATTACTTAATTGCAGTTTTTATTAATTCAGTAGTTACTGTTTTCTCTGCGCAATTTTTTTAGGAAGATATAACCTGTCGGAAAAAATAGTAAATTCATAGAAATCTTATGTAAAAAAAAAAAAAAAAAAAAAAAATCAAATTTTACAGCATTTTTTAATTTATGCGTCCAAGACCTTTCAAAAATGATAGAATTTTATTTTTTAACACTTTCCAACAAAGTTGAAAAGTGTTTATGCATGCGGTTTGTCTGGCCCTCTGGCCGTCTGTCCTCGCTCTAACTCCTGTAAATATACTCTGAATGCTCTGAAATTTTTATATGTTATTGATGTTTACCCTAGCACAAACCCTATTGGAAATGAAATTTCTACTATGATTAGTTTATTTACAGGGATAGTTAAAAATTTTCCGATACATTACGGCCAATGGGTAAAAATCGTTTCAAATGAATTTTAAAGGTGTCACACACTGTTAAACTTATTCAACATGGATTCGCAAAGTGCACTAAAATACGCATTCTATAAAATATGCTGTCAAAATAATAATTATTGTTCATTTACAGGGCCACTTAAAAGAATTCCATTACACAATAATAAAGGAGGGAATAGTTTGCGACGTATTTTAATAATGTTAAACGGTTTCAAGTATCATAAAATTGATATACGCCGTTGAGACTTAATATTTAATGCATAATATGAAATGCGTAGCTTTTACAGGGACACACAAAAGATTTCAAACCTTATATTTTTATCAGAAATACTGTGTATTATCGTTGATAGCTGATAAATGGTTGAAATGCTTTTTCAATTATGATATGAGCTTTTAAGTTTTACAAAATGTCTGCAAATTATATTATGGTGTATATAAATGTTATAGTTGATATACAGGGTTACACAAAAGAGTTCATAAAGGTTACTGAATATGACGCAGTAATTAACTTAAAGGTGGTAGTTATGCATTTTTACGTTGAACTACTTCCAGTTTACTAAGAAATGTTTGTATAATATAGATATAAAATGATATACATGGTCATGCAAAGAATTAGCAACATGGTCATCCATATATGATAATTTCTGGAAATGTGATTTAAGTAGCTTTAAGAATGTGTCTGTTTGAGCTAAATTTTAACTAAATACTGTCTTCTAGTAAAGATATTGGATAAATTACAGGGCTGAACAAAAGTATTGAAGTATTTTCCATCTATTAGAATAAAGTGCCGCAAGAAAAATTTCAGCCAATTAGGCGTTTTCTTGCTAAACTAAATTGCTCCATTATATTGTATATATATATCAACCGACGATCAAATACAGGGCTGTTCAAAAGTATTTCAATACATATTTGGCTATGGAGAGTAGCATCTTATTTCCGTAAATAAAAAAATTTGTTAAAGATTTCAGGAAGCGTTGGAAAATATTTCATAATCTATGCTTAACGCATGATTTTTCTTACTTGTTTAGAAAAAAAAAATAATAAAATGCTAGGTATTTTTAGATTTGCTGCTCATAAAATTATTAAAATTGATGACATTTTATTTATCATACTAAGAACTATATATTTTTTCTTTTACATCATTACTAAGAACATTAATAATGTATTTCCTCATGAAATAGTGTCCTTTTCTTGAACTAGCATTCTCCCTGTTTCTTTTTAGAATGAATACTAAATTATTAATCATCAATTTAGTATTTGTTATTATTATTATTATTAGACTTTCAAATATGTATTACATAAGACTGTGCATGGATTTTTAGATACATCTAATACTATATTTAATATACCGGGTGATCCAAAAGTCAGGACGAACTTTAAAAATGAATAATTTGAAAACCAATCAAGATACTAAGATACGGTTTGCACCGAAGGGATGGAGAAGAAGCCGGGTTTTGTGTTACAACGAAAAAAAAAAAAAAAAAAAAATAGTTTTGTTGGCGACCAACAAATGGCTCTATAGTGTTTTACTGCGCCAAAATATGATTCACATGAAAAAATGTTGACAACTTACAAGTCAGCTGAAATACAAATAATTAGTACTACAGTAAATATTCAATGTACTGTCCATCATTCATAAGTACAGCTGTGAGACTAGGCACCACACTATTCAGAGCATTTAATAGCATTTCTTGCGTTATGACAGAAACATTTTGGCGGATGGCATCTTTCAGTGCTACTAGTGATGCCGTTGGTCGCTAACAGAACTATATTTTTTCGCTGCCACACAAAACCCGGTTTCTTTTCCATCCGTTTGGTTCAAACCGTACCATCTTGATTCGCTTTCGAATTATTCATTTTTAAAGTTCATTCATTATTATTATTGAATGTATAACTATTAGTCAAAACTCACCTGAGTTTGTAAATAGTGCGAATCGAAGCCCACTTTGAACAATGCCATGTGATGTGTTTTGCTATTTCATACAATGAAATACTTAACCATAGAATTCCTCATTCCTGATATTGATTTTACTGTGTTATAGGGTCTTATTATATATAAATGGAAATATAGTCATAATATACTAAACATTTCCTTTGCTGAAGATGAAATTTCTTTTTATATTACAAATAACGTATGAAATATAAATATGCAGATGGGTGGGGGGGGGGGGGGGTGCACTACGGTTTTATCCTTTGGAATATTAAAATTCTTGTACTTTTTAAAAATTAAGCTCTGATCGTAACCTGAAATATTCAACCTTTTTCCATCCACTATATAAATGCCACTGTTTTATTCTTCAGTAAAATCTTAAGACAAAAAATAAATAAAACGACGTAATATTTCGGATTATCAATTGCATTTTATAATTTTTATAGCGATTTAAAATTTTTAATTACAGTATGAAGAGGTGTTATATAAATGTATAGTAAATTTGAGGTACATAATAAAATCCATCACTAAATCTTCCATTTTTTTCTCTTTATCAATCATTGTAGATTTAATCCAGAAATTCCCGGAAAGCGTAGGAAACAAATTTGCATTGTCAAATGTTTATTATGTCGTCTTCATAATAAATAAAAGTTATGCACATCTTCCGCCCCCTTTTTTTTTTCAACGCATGTTTAATCCGTTTCTTGAATTCCTGCTATTTCCCTCCCTGGTAAAAGTTGTAGCGATTTATTCATTGACAATTTGAGGACTTGTTGCACTTTCAGTCTTTCATCTGAATTGCTGCCAAAATTCCCGACATCGTAACAACTTGAATAGAGAAGCTGCTTATATTCGAGTATTTTTGCTTCGATAAAATTACAGCAGGTATATGTTAGTGTAATGGAAAGGTCATACACTATATGGCCAAAGGTGACCAGCCACTTGCGATTTTAGAAATTTAGTTAAATATTTAGAAAAATACATGACAAATTATCTTGAAAAAGAACTAATATCTTTTGGATAACCCTGTCAAAACTAATGTGGCAAAAGCGTTCAAACTATAGATTATAATTAAGTGGCTTATTGTAATAAACTGTGTTTATTTTTATGCGGTTGACATGCATACTCATAGTAAAATTAAGGTTTTTATAAAAACAATCCCAAATTTTTTCCAAGTTTTTTGCTTATAATTCACAGAGTTCTTAGTATAAAAATGTTCTTTTTGAAAATATGACAAACATTTTACTCAATATCCTGTAAACAGAATAAAAAAATAATAAAAATTGTATGAAAAATAAGCAGGTTTACTAAATAATTTTTTATTGCGCATGCGTGAACGCTATCAAAATTTCATTTGCATATTGTGTTAGCTAAATTTATTGAGCAAATTTTGAGAAAGTCTCAAAAACATAGCTTGAAAATTCTGAAAATGATCGTAGATATAATAAGCTTAAAATCCGTTGTTCCCAAAATGATGTAAAAATGAGGGGTTGTATCCAAGTACGTGTCATATTGTGTATTCTATATTGACACTAATCAATGGATAAATGGATACATCCAACACGTCTTATGTCAGTCATTTATAAAATTGGGAGTAGATTTGAAGGGTATCGAAATGAAGGCAGGTATTATAAGCAAAAACCTCAATGATCAATAATGAAACCAAGATCAATTATGATTGGGCCCAAGAAGTTATAGCGAAAAAAAATTTATATTGCTAATTTTCCCCTTATACTTACTTAGTTTGCGAGTCATTATTTTTTGAAAATGAATGGTACGGCATATTCAGATAAAAACTACTTGTCAGATAACTGTAATTCAACTTCCTTTTCGTTGATAGTAGCTTACAGTGTTGATTTCAGGGGTTGGCCCCCTCCCTGCAGCAATAAAATGTCCCTCCCACAGAAATTTTGTGTTTTCAATAGTAAAAAAATGCAATTTCTCCCCTTGAACTCAACAGTGTGCTCCCAGAGCCACAGAAATCCCTCCCGTCTGAATTCAACTCTGGTAACTTAGGAATTAATCCTATGTTAATTTGTTGTAACAGCAATCACATTAACTTTTTATTACTTTCTAAAATATTATTATTCATACTGTAATAATTTCAGTTTAACACTCTCGCTGCTTTTTTTTTTTTTTTTTTTTTTTTTATAATCAAAATAGGTATAGAAATTGCTCATTTATTTCATTACAAATCTACATGTATTTTAAAGTTAAAATATGTAAAATTTTATTGTAAAGGAGTTCTTTTTTTTTAAACAAGTATAGAATTAGATCACAAAAAAAGATAGCGGAAATCGTGATTTGCGCAAATGTTGCTACTTTTACGTTTATCGGGAAAATCGCTTAGGCACAGCGAAAGGGTTAATACCTGTAACATATGCTACCTGCCTCCATGTTTTTTAACCTGGGAGAACTCACTATGAGAATTTCTCTCACGGTGCCCAATTCTTTTCTATTATTTTACAGTCACTTAATATCAACTTTTTTGTGTTTGGCTTAGTACTTTTTCAGTTCTTATTCAGAAAAGAGGTAAAGTAATCGAAATCACATTTTCAAATTTTATTAAAATGAAAAATAGTCTTAAAAAGGGTACGATAGATGATCCATTTTTGCTTTTGTAGTTGTTGATAACACGTCATAAGCAATTAAAAACAATTTTTTGGAGAGAAAAAAAATTACACGCTGACCCGAAAAGGTTCGCAGTCCTTATCCTAATGTATTAGTCACACTTTAAGAAATATATAGGTTTTGTGAAGTAAATCTTTCTCTGTTAAATACTATTACTTAAGGGAAATAAATTCCATCTATATTTAATAATTGTATTAAATAGTATGACGTTGATATTCATATATCCAGCTTGAGCAATTTATAGCGTTAAATTTATGTAATTAAATTTCGAATGCCACGCAGGGTGCCTAGTGTCATGGACAGTTAAAGAAAATCTAGAAAGTCATCGGGGGAATTTCAAAATTGTCAGGGAAATTTCAAAATATATAGGAAATGTCAGGGAATTTACAAATACAGTCGAGTCTCTCTATAACGAAACTCTATCCAGCGAATTTCTCTATTTAAGGAATTTTTTGTAGGAACGGTCAATTTTTTTCATGATTACATTAAAAATAATCTCCATATAGCGAAATATATATCTCCATTTAACGAATTGTTTCAAAAATGTTATTTCATGTGCTCAAAAAACGCTTCAAATTATTTGTAGAATAATTTTTTTCGTTAATTTCTGGTTTATATTTCACAGCTACATTCCTCTACTTAATGCTTTACGTCATTAAAAAAAAAAAAAAAAAAAAAAAAAAAAAAAAAACTTTTTTTACCTGGAAAAAAAAAAAAAAAAAAAAAAAAAAAAAAAAAAAAACTTTTTTGCATGGTTACATTTGATTTTGTTTTAGCCAAGAACAGCATGCGCTCTTGGAAAAGATTGAAACATTTACTTGCTACTCGAGCGATTTGCAATAATCACAAAGCATCCTAAAAGATAAAACTATTGAAAATGTTGTTTGTCTCTTGGTTTGGATAGTAAGGAAGGGATGAGGGCGCAATTGCAGAAAATTTCGTTTTTTCAGCAGGTTTTCATCTACCTAAACTAACTCTCATTACTTTTAGAGTTTAATGTGGATGTTTGTTGTTTGTGGCGACTCGGAGCATTCTTTGTTGTGAAAGATCATTTGTATGAAAAATTGTTACTAAATCTCATCTATGCTGGTATTATCTTTTACTGCATCTGCATAAAATAGGTTTTAGGATAAGCATAACTCTTTCTGGTAAAGTAAATAATTTTGAAAATAAACAATAAGACACTGAAAGAAAAAGGAAGTCGCGAAAATGTTTGAGATTCTGGAAAAATTCAATTAAATATTTCAAAAACTTAATTAAACACCTCAAAGCAATTCTATTTAAATATTTAAACATTAAATGAAAAAAATTTTGCCGTTCTCTATTCAACGAATTTTTCTATATAACGAATTTTTTGAGTGAACGATGGATTTCGTTATATAGACTCGATTGTATTTTCTAAAAAGTCATGGAAAAAGTCTTAGGAAAAAAATGTAAAATTCAAAAGATAAAATTTGAAGAACAATTGCATAAAAAAAAATCATAAATATATATATATATATATATATATATATATATTGACAAAGGATTGCGAAAATAAATAGAAAATGTCGTCCTGTACCCATTTGGTCAAGGAATTTTTTAGTTCGGCGAATTAGCCAGTCATGTTTTGCTGGGAACCCTTCATTGCCCTTGTTAAAATTTGTTTTAACGGGACAAGTCGTGAACCCTGATTAACCCGAGTACACGCACATACGAGAGTCACCTTTTATTTTACGAAAACTGATCTTCAGTTCATTTTATCGCAGAATTTGTAACGATACCTACAGTTACATAAAGTGACGGTAATTATTTGGATGTATTGGTGCCGTATGCAGGGGCTCGCCATTGCGCCAAATTGCGACTAAATTCTTCATTTGGCGAGTAAACAAGCGATTAGATTCGCCAAAATGCTAGTGTTTAATTTTTGCTTTTACTTTCTTTTCTTTTTCATTTTTCATACACACACACACACATATATATATTTGTAGCGGATAGTTGAAATTAGATTAATAATAATCATTGTCGCAGTTATAAAAACTTAGGTTATTTTAGAACATGTTTAAAAAAAAAAAGAGCATTAAAATATAAAGATTTTTTTTGTTACACTGCGAATTTTTTTTACTAATTCTTTTTTCATTTGGCGAATGTTTTTTATTTTTAATTAACCAAATTACTAACGTTAGTCAAATATCAGCGAGAACACTGGCCGTATGCACCCTGGGTTTACCATAACCTGTGTGTGGGCTGCTCACTCAGCTATTGAATTCCTCTTACTAATGTAAAGTATGTGGGTGTTTGATGCATTATATGTTTAACCATTGATTGCACGATTTTTTCTATTTTTACATAAAAATAAATAAAATCTATATATCGGTCTAATAATGAAAAAAAAAATAGTAATAAATAAATAAATTTCAAACTTTCAGCTAAAACTTTATATTTTATGGGTATGATGTGTACCTATATACATAGGCGTTTTAAAATATCGTATTGCTATCTTTTGCAATTAAATGGGCTTTAATTATTTGATCTGCTTAACACTCTGCAATTTTCTTTATATTAATATTTTGAAGTATTCAGTAAAAATAATAATAGTAAATTTTGCTTTAATAACTTGACCGAAATATTTTTTTGTTTCCGAAGAACAAAATCTAATTTTTTTTCTCAAATGCAGCCATCTGACATGAACAAAATAAGTGTTATTCCATTCTTCGGACTGTAGTTAGGACTGTTTCTATCAGTTTACTATCAGTTACAGCTATCATATTGGCCAAATTCATGGCACATAATGAGAATTATAGTGGTTTTAGGTACGCGGCACATGGTGCAGAAAGAAATATCCTTTAAGGGCACATACGACCTTTAAAAGTGAAAATTAGGCAAGGAAAATCATGTTTAGCTTTTAATTTCTCAGAATGTATTTGCTCTATGATCATAACTTTTTTACTGGCTATAAATTGAAACATTATAATTTAAAAGATGTTTTTATATTCTTATAAAGGAAAAAAAAAAGTTTTTTTAAGGTTCAAACAGTAAGTATTAAAAAAAAAAACTGATGCAACTACTTGCGCGCATGATTTTAAACAAAATATCCAATGTAATACAAAAAATCAACTGTAATAACATATTACAATACTTTCTCTTTAATCTGAACCTAAATTTGTTCAAATTTAGGCTAAAAATATAATTTTTAAAAAGTTTAAAATAAAAGTTAATCTTTAATAAAATCTGAAGTATGACCTGCATGAAAAATGGGGAAGAGGGGTGCGGGAGGGGGTGTAAAAATTTAGATTCAGTTTGAAGAATATGATATGTTACACAATCTGTGAAAATTTCAAGAAAAATTATTCAATAACTTCAGAGATATCCTGCTTCCAAGGTGAAAAAACCACACATTTTGAGGTAAATTGCTTTAAAGTTAAATTATTAAATAATTCACCATAGGAGTGACTTTTATGTTTTGTATCATATCTGTGGAAATATTTGGAATATTTCATGATTTTTTTTAGTTGCGCAAAAATGTTCAGACTTTCTCATATGTTTTTTTATAAAAAATCAATTTTTTTTTAAGCTTAAAGGTCGTTTGTCCCCTTAAGAGGAGTAACAGAAGAAAGAAGTTAAAAACATTAATTTCCTCAAGAATATTTTAAATATATACAAATGCATAAAACGGCCACAAACTTAACAGTACGGAGGATAATTCTGAAGCTGAGTGACCCCCCCCCCCTCCCTTAACCCCTTCCGGGCGAAATTTTTCTCTTCTTAGCATCTTTTACGAAATTTTTAAAGTTTCGTCACCGGTTTTTACAGAAATTTGTGCCTGATTAAATGATGAAAATGATCCGATTAAATAAGTCAAATTTTATAATAAAATTTTACTGGTGGGGATAAACAAAACTTCTTAAGCCTTTTTGCGACACGTATACGTGTGGCTTTTCCCCAAAGGGGTTAAGGGGCTGTTTCATTCTCGCGAAACCACTCACTCGCTAATGTTAACCCTTTATGTCCCAAACTGTGAATTTGTTAAAACTTTCATCTTCCCAAGCAGTTTTTGTGAATTTATAAAACTATATTAAAAGATTTACAGATTTTTAATAAATTAAAAAAAAAAAAAAGAATTTGCCAATTAAAATTAATTAAATAAATTTGAATTTATAGGAATTTTTTTGTAAATTTATAATTCTATTCAAATCTTTTATTTGAATACATATATTTTTTCAGTATTTTTTATAGTTGGGCAATTTACAAATATAATGTTCTTACAATAGAAATATTTTCAAACTGGATGTAATTTCGAATAATAAGCGGAATCAACTGATTTCGGGCATTGAATAACTGAGGTCGATTGCTACTAAGACCGTTTTTTTTTTTCACTTTTTAGACTTTTAGTTGCAGATTATTTTAATGAGGATACTTTCATTTTCGAAATCAGTTCTGAAAATAAATGTACCTTAATAAATAATGATTTAAAAAAAAAAAAAAAATTGTAAACAAAACCGAAAAAGTAAGGAATGGTTTTCGTAGAAATGGTTTTAAAGTTATAAAATGTGTTCAATAATAATTAATACTTATTTTCATATTTCAGGAAGATTTATTTATTAAAAAGTATTACTCATTGTTCTAAAATATTGTATAAACTGTCCCTTTATTGGTTGCTGCATTAATCATTTTTGCGGCAATTTCTAGATTGAAATAATTAGAAGGATGTTTAACCGATTATATAAATTTTCTCTGTAATGTACTGCCAGTAGGACACTCATTAAATAAAATAACTAGTTGTCGAGTAGAATGTTGGATTGGGTTATTTTAACTTCTTGGACAACTATTTTCTTGAAGAATTTAATCAAATATCAGTGGATTTGAGTGTATTTCCTACTTCAGTTTCCTATAATTACTTGTATCAGTGCTTACTGAGCAAATTATGAAATATTGCCGAATTTCCCCCCATCTTCTTTGAGACTTTTAATTTGCACCTTCTGACGAGAAGGACTGACTGTGTTCAAATTTCGGGTGCTGAACTTTTACTTTGTTCAACTGCCCTGTCTCTTCCTGCGAAAAGTTTTCCAATTTTTCCTTATTAGATATCTTCAGGCTCGCAGTTACTCAACTTTGTGTTTGTTAGAAACGGTCTCGCTCCATCAATATGCGGTCATCCGACCGCTAGAGTTCTGTCCGATGTTCTCTGCTTACATGAAAGCATCTCATTTTCTCTCTTTTCAATTCATTTTTCAAGAAGAGTACCTTCGGGGCAAAGCGAGTTCCTTAACTAACGAACACACTCCGAGTTAAAAAGGGATCGGAGTGCGTGCGAAGGGGTGGGGGAGAGAGCAGAGAAATTGCTTCTCGCCCAACAAGTCGCTAACGATGTCAATCCCTTAACATTGTGCCCTAATCAACTAATTGGTCGCACAATGGGGAGGACTAAGTTTAATGAGAGAATTTCGCCGATTGGCCCCCCTCTAAAGACTTGCAGCGATTTTAAATTGAAACCCGACGCATGTTTTGCGCGAGGATTCATAAAAGGGCCGAAGAAGAGGGAAACTCCCGTAAGAGTTTTACTTCTGGGTGTTAATTACTCGGTGATGAGCGATTCGTTGGAAGAGAATTTCTCATTAAAACGCCCCCGCCCTCTCTCTGTCCCTCCTCGGGCGCTCCGGAATGATTTCTGTTTTTAATGAAGCTCTTGCACTCTCGTGGTAATCGTAATTAATCGAACTCCTGCGCAAATGAACCCAGGTTTTGAATGCTGCAGCAGAGGTTGAAGCCTGGAAGCTGGATTCAGCTTTGTCCAGGAGACCCTTTTGTGGTCCCAGTAACCATTCACTACGATACAGAAGTATCGTTTTACTCGCGGTCGAATTCCAGCTTCCGCTCCACTGCAGCACACATTGTAATGAGTGGAATTTTTCGATTTTGTGATCTTGATATTAGATTGAAAATGGTTAATTTTATTGTCTGAACAGATTCCCCTGACTTTTGTAGACCTATCACTCCACACCTTCTTTACCCAAAGTCACCAGTGAGCACTTCAAGGAATTCTTGCAGAGCCAGCGATATATTCCTCTCAGTTAACAAAGTTATAAGTCGCAAATCCTGCTTTCACTTAGCCCTAAACCATTCTTTCTTTAACTTCTTATCATGCGCGAATTTTCAAAGTTCCTGTGTCCTGTTGTAAGGCTCAATGAACAGATGCTTTGCCTCTGCAATTACTTCCAAAGAGATTAAATTTTCTATTCATATTTCGTATTCCCCTTCTAAAATTTTTCGCAGCTGCTGCAAAAGTGGCACATTTTTAACTTGCACCGTAAAATACTATAATCTGACTGATGTTTCAGATTTTTGCCTATCTGTAATATACCGGGAGAAAACTATCGTAGATATATGTCTCTCATATCAGCTACATAATAGAGCTTTAACCATTATCTCCAGATATGCTTAACGGAAATGTCCAGCGTGCGGAGAATACATATTACACAGCTATTTATAAGTCGTAATTGTTAAACGCTGTGAAATAGAATGTATGGATATTGTGCCCTCCAGTAAGAATTTATGAAGTGTTTCATTATCATTCCCCAAAATAGTCGATTCCACAATTTAGAATTATCTAGTATTAAATAGTGAATTCGAAAAATGCATTGTACAGAATGTTACTTTACTGAAATTGAAGTTTATATTTCTTCCAAGTACATTTATAGACATTCCTAATAAATCACTAACTTTATTTTCTATAATATTTTTGATTTTGATTAATAAACTCGGAGGATATTTTAAAAAGTAATTTTCAAACAAAAATTGAAAACGACTTCAAATGGCTCTTTCTTAATCTACAGCTTACTTGCAGTCACGGTCGGCCGGCCCATTACGGCCACTGAGACATGGCCTCACCAGTATTTTCTATTGATAAAAGAAAGAGCAATAGATAATTTATGGTACAATATTTTTTAAAAAAAAGAAAAGTTTTTTTCCTTAGTGTAAAAACGTTAAAATCTTTTATAGCCTCGCTTTTTTGACTGTCCGCATATACTTTCCTGAATGCCATATGAATCACTTTATCTACTAATTTCTACATCCTACCGAGTACAGATTGGAAGCGTTCATTTTGGTGCATTAATTAGAAATTTCTCTTCTTTTTGCATCAAGTGAGTATCAAGTTTGGCGATTTACTCTTCTCTCGATGCTGAAACTTTTATGCTTTTTTACAATGAATGGGAACTTGTAAAATTTCTCATAAGAAAATGATGAAGGATAACTGAGTTTCTTTTAGGTATGTTAACCCTAGATTCTTTAGGAAAATCGGCAATTTTTGTATTACTCTTTTCATAGATGTCAGTTTTTAGTCCTTTTACTACCATTAAAATTTATCTTTCAATTTTAGTGGTTAGAAAAAAAGAAGCATAAAAGCTAAGTTAAACTATTTCTGATTAATTTTTAAGCAATGGAAGTTTTCACCTTTATATACCGGGGTGTAAAATGACTGGATGGATCATTTAGTGGATTAATTAATAAGTATATTTGTATTGATCCTCATATAGACCATTTAATTTGATTTTATCAAACTAAATACTCAATATAAACATTAACAATATTGTAAAAGGATTGTTATTAATACAATATAATAAATTGCATTTTCACTGAATGTGCAATAGGTGCATATAATAAAAGCTTAATAGATTTTGCTATTTATGACAGAAATATTACATGTAAGTTCTGCTTTTTTTGTATTTAATGTCTTCGTACTTGTCATTGTCAAAATACGCCATGCCTCACAAATGGCAGATTTTAATTCTTCTTTCGAGTTATATTGGACCATTAAAATTTACTTTTTAGGTAGATATTCAGCATTATAATGTTCCAAACGTTCTGAATGTGATTTAGTTCCTAACTATTTGGTTGCCCAATTAAGTGTGGGAATCTTATCTTCAAACCACTTTTTCTTTTGTAGAGTGAATTGAAGCATTGTCTTATTGAAAAAATATTGTTGATGCTGGCATTTTTTTTTTTATCCTGATTCAACAAATGCGTTCTAACATCTGAATATAGGTATATCTATTTTGTCATAACTAAAAAAAAAAGCTATTCTAAGCAACCAAAATCATTAGGGACACACCACCTAGCTAACGCGTGGAAAATGCCGACATTTTTCGAAGATTATGTTATAAAGAATGAGTGCTATCGGTAATCATCGGAATTAAAATTATTTTCATAACTGAAAAATAATTTTAGACCAGTTTGTTTGTTGTTTTAGAATTTTTTGCAAACTGAATGCGAACTTTTTTATGACCACCAGATGTTTAACGCGAACACCGACATGATTTTGCATACTTAAGAATTGTCAACGTTTTTATTGCTCTTCATATAGACCATTCCGATGCTCGAGACTTTATTTATTTATTTTTTCCCCCAATCTTTTTTGCTACGACTCTTTTACTTATGACCTATAGTACTTGGATTCAATAAAAAAATTCAAATTACAATCTTTGAGTATTTAATTTTGTCAAATTTTTTTTTGAAGTGACATTCTGTTGTTGTAATAAATCAGAATCTGTCCTTTTTTGATTTCAGAAAGCATCTCCTCCCCACCCCCCTCCCCATGGTCAAAATTTTGTAAATTCTACGAATGTGCTCAGATGCTTTATTAAATGTGATGCGAAAATATCAGCGAGTCGCGAACTTCGTATTCAAAATATTTTCTTCTTTCTTATCATTTTACTCCAGAATAAATTTAGCAAATCATACATTTTAAAATACAAATAAAATTTTTATAAATGGTTGCTCTAATATTAAGTGGAATATCATGTATTTAATTTTAACAGAAATATTTGCGCATTTGCATGGCAAACGATTCTTTTAAAAATATTACATCAAACAATGTTTGCTTAATCAAGTTGCATGATAGTTAATTAGATAAATATACAATTAAGATTCATAACTTCATAATATAATTAATCGTATATTCTCATTTTTATGTTAATTGTTTGCATATTACGATTGTAATTATTAATACACAAAAAAATCACATTTTTTAGGATGGGACCGGTGAACCTACCAGTGAAAATCAGTGAAAACTGCCACGGCTTTCATATATGGGTGATTCTACGATAAGAAATTCAAAAACATGGAGAATTCGGCCAAAAAGAAAAGTTTGAGCTTGATCAAAAACCTTTAAATTATGATTTTTGTCCCGTTTATTTACTTTTTCATATAAGGGCAAGTCACTTTATACATATTTTATAACTTTTTCTGGTCAGTGACTTGCTCCCCTGGCAGTTATCGTGCCAGGGGAAATACGGCAGGGGAGAGACATTTTCGTGTAAATTCAAGCTTTTTAACTGACTGAATTAGTTTTTCGGTTAATTGTATATTTCACTTTAAGTATTACTGTATTGTTTGATCAGGGCAGTAAATGCAATTGAATTAAATGACTATTATAAGTTTTATGACTTACCAGGGGAGATACATGATCAACGTGCGAAACCACTACAAAACACGGTCGCGTCGCAACAACTAAATATGGCGACGCTTAAATGGCTTGCGTGTTTAGTATTGCTAACTTCAAGCCAATAGATGTCCTTAAGCACTACTTCCAATATAGCCATCCTTGAATTTATATTTGTTTCAGCAGAACGAAATTTGACAGGGGAGAGACACAAAAAAAGCGGGACAAAAGTTATTTAAAAAATTATTTGAAATTAACAAAATTATTTTATTTTTTATTTTATAATACGTAAGTATAATTACTTAAATTCCAATTAAACATACTTTAGCTAAGCATCTGGCGGAAAAAATATATGTATTGTTTGAAAGTTAAATTGAAACCGGCAAGGGGACATGCCAGGGGAGGGGACTTTTTAGACTTTGTAAGAAATTTCAGAAAAATATGTTTAAATTAGGCATTCAATCGTGATGTTATTTAATAAAGTATATTAAGATGATGCGATTCATTGCAAAAAATAGCAACATATAGAATAAAAAATCTGTTTTAAACGGATTGCCGTACAAATTACCTCTTATCGTAGAATCACCCATATGCTAAAGTATACTTATTCAGATTCGATTTCCCCCCCCCCCCTCTTTTTTTTTCCTTCTTTTTCTTATTTATTCCGCCCCAGTAGGCTTTTTTAGAGAAAGTAGGGTGATTTTTTTTTAAAAAAATCTTTAATTGAATATTATTTGTTGCCCATAATGTCTTCATAAATAAGAGATAGTGACGACACCGTATAATGTATATCCTTAAATTACAAATGAAAATTTTTGTTGAACCTATATTCTAAAACTTGCCAATATTCGCTTTGGATAAGTTGAATTAGACAAGTGAGATAAATTAACAAACATCATCTTGGCGGTATTAGGTAGACTCACTAAGTTTTGTCCAAAACCCTTACTTTCCTACTCCTATATATTTATATATTTTTATCGCTGGAAAGCAGTGAAATTCCGTATACCCAAGATGCCTGTTTTTCAGAAATTAAAAAATTTCCATCTTTTGTTCCTTGGAGTTGAATAAATGGGGGGGGGGGGGATTAGTCATTGTAGTTCCGCTTCATGCTAAGCACTTGATCGGAGCATATCGCTCACCTGC
The DNA here is from genome assembly GCA_964019185.1 of Maratus speculifer. Classification (NCBI taxonomy): domain Eukaryota; kingdom Metazoa; phylum Arthropoda; class Arachnida; order Araneae; family Salticidae; genus Maratus; species Maratus speculifer. The sequence continues at coordinate 268,151,032 of OZ025289.1, read as the reverse complement.
ACGAAAAACGACAGATCTCGCAAAAATTAATTTTCGTTATATTCCATTAGTAAGTCTGTCATAGGGGCAGCTTCTACACAAAATGCAGAGTTCTCTCTTGTTTTCCACCAACATTGGCGATTTGGCGAAGAAGAAATAAAACACACTAGCCAAATGAAAAGAAATGTAGAAAAATAGGCTCGGCATGCAATATTGAAACCTACTTTTAACTCTTTACTGTATCCCCTTTTGTTTATAGAAACTTCAAAATAAGTGCATTCTAAATATCTCCTAAAGGTATAAATGTCTAAGACATTCTTTTAGCACTCTAAATAAAAATTCAAAACAGCTACCCTTGATGTACCATTGTGGAAACATACACTAAAGGTTGCTATGAGATTTCGACTCTAAACAATAGAAAAAATTGCGCCAATGATCCTTACATGTAAGTAATAAACAGTATGGCAAATGGCTAATTTCAACACCATATTTCAGCAAAACTTTTCTCTATTTGGGTTTTAATACAAGTAAATTTGTTAGTGTTTTTATCAGCGCGATGCCAGGAAATAGATAACTATTAAATAACAGAGAGATACCAATCACATTTGTCTCTGCTGTTGCTTATGGCTATAAATAGAGCAATGCAAATGGCACGTTGCGACTGAAAATGCATAGCGACATCAATCGTTCAGTAATGCGGATAAGAATCTTGATTAGATTAGCACATACAGAGAGAGAGAGAGAGAGAGAGAGAGAGCAAAAATTGTGCATTAGTAGTTCGGCGAGTTTGGTAACTCGCCAGATGAAACAATTTGTCGTGATTTGGCGCAATGGCGAGCGGCAGTGAGAAACTTTTCAAAATGTATCATAAATGTAATTATACGGAAAATCACTTTATTACACTACATGTCCATTTGTGACAGTAGAAGAGGTGGATTGTGTGGGGAGATAAAATTACCCAACTCTCCAAAACTCACCTTATGTCTTCATTCTTAACCTCTCCAGACTTTAGGGTTTATTTACATGTATTTTTTAAGTTCAGTTATCGATTTATATTATCAAATTGATAACTAAGAAAGATTGTACAGCGAAATTAATTAAAATTCATTTTTTGTACATAAAATTTGATGGTACATGAAGACTCAAATAAATAAGTAAATTTTTTGATAATTTCTTGGAATTTTTCATTTTATTTTATTCTTTTTGGATTGCAAAGATAATGAAAAAAGAAAATAATAATATAGTTAATAATTTTTTATTGCTAATATGGACTCTACAAATGACATCTTCTTAACACACAGAAAATTTTTTTACGTTTTCATTTTTGTAAATTTCACATTTTCGCTACAACTCATTTTAATATAACATATATCTCTTTAAAAAAGCGCTATAAGAAACAAATTGCTGCTTTGTTTAATTCTGCTATCTGTTAGGCTATATTCACACCTAATTTCTTCATTCTAACTTTATTTTTATACGATTTTTTTTTAAAAGATGTGTATCTTAGAGGAGACACGAGGATTAAGCATTTTATACTTTCGTGCACGATTCCGGCATGCAGAGATAGGTACTGTAATTTCATGATACAATAAAATGATGTCAATTTTCTGTTGCCGAAATTTGCTTTTGTAAAGATGTGTCACTTTTTTGCAGGAGAATGATATGCTGTGCATAGCATTACAAGACCAACAAGGCTAAGTTGGACGCAGTTTACAATGGTCCTTCGTGAGTTATAGCACCGCAAAGTTTAGTTTTATTTAAAGAAATACTCATTTATTTTATTATTTTATACCCATAGCTAAAAACACTATAGTTTTCCATTGTAAATTTCCTAATATTTTCTTCGTACTCATTTACTATGCATACTGTTCTCGTAAACTGTGAGATATCCATCACTCTGTATATGACAGGAGATATAATATGAATGTGATAGAGTATTGAAAAGAGAACTGAAAAAATAATATCGAACACGGTGTTGCACAAAAATGCTTTTTTATTGGATATAAAAAGGGGGTAAAAAAATTCCCTGTTTAATTGAAGTTCTATGCAATATTCATTTTCCTGTGTTAACGAAATATATGTGTACATTAACTCCTCTGTTTCTGAATCCCGCACCTTGCCGCCGTTCTTCAGAGCACCATTCGCATCGAAGGGTCCCGAGAACGTCTTTGCTTTTAAAAGGGGGCTGTTGTGTCAATAGAGATGCAGAGAAAGTGTTGCGGACTGGTTGCCCTGGGTTACCTGTTAATGGGCATTACACGTCTCTTCCATTACCCGATGTTTATCTGAGCCGCGCTTCCACATTTCGTCTCCGACGTAAGAGAACGTGGATAAAGGGATGCGGGGAGGGGGAATCAAAAGCTCTCTCTTGCTACGAATTGGGGGAGGATCGCCGCTCTTGAGATTCGAAAACCGAGTTAAAATTCTTATTCTTAGGCTGCCCAATTCTTGCACGAACGAAAAATTGCTCGGAGATTTAACTGACGAAATCAGCTTTTGCTTGCAGAACAAATATCCGTGTTGAAGAGATCTTGTATTCGCATTCAATAACTGTGATATAATCTACTCTGGAAAACAGGGTTTCAGAGGAAATAAATCTTTCCCTTAGGATATATGCTTGTTTCGTCAGCGAGTTCTGACAACCTTTTCCGAAGCTAGTTAAAGGTCAGAGATTTCTGCTGAAAAATCGGGTCGAAACGCGTTTTGTTCGAGAGAGCTAGTTAAATTTCGCTGAAAGAGTAAAATTATGAGCCATCATATTGTGTTTAAACTTATTGTAGTTTTGCATTAAAAATGTTTCCTATTTTAACCGTTTTCCTTAACAATTAAATATATATATAATAAAAATCATCAAATTTTTTTCCCAACCACATCATTGCTTTACATTCAATGTAATATATATATATATATATATATATATATATATATATATATATATATATATATATATATTGGTGAATCTTGTCTACTTTTAATGGTATTATATATATATATATAAGAAAACTTTCAATCAAACATTATATGTAATTTATTATATTACATAAGAATATATTTTTTTTCTTTTTAAGCTTCAGGCCGATTAAAAACATGATAAAACAAATAGTAATAACTGTGTCATGCGTCAGTATTCTCGGAATAATAAAATTGTAATGTACAGCTCATATTCAAAATATTAGAATAATTGAGAAAAAGTAATTAGAAAAAATTATTTGTCATTTATTTATTTTTTATACTAAGTAAATGCAATTAAATTTCTTATAAATTAAATCTGGAATGTTTAGATAAGATTTTAACATTTATAAAATATAAAATACAGCACAATAAATTAGGTATACAGCTTCCTTAAACACACAAGAATATTAGAATAAAATTTAGATTGGTTCAAAATATTAGAATATTTTATTTTACGCAACAATATTACCTTATGAATATGAAGTAAATGGTAGTTAATATTTTGTAGCATCCCCTTTAGCTTTCATAACAGCGTACAATCGATCTTGCATACTATATACAAGGTGTTTACAAACATTTCTATCAATATTAGCCCAAATAGACTTTATACGTGCCACTAACTCAGTTTTACTTGAAGGAGGATTTTCTTGAAGTTTTTTCTTCATTGTACACCATAAGTTTTCGATGGTATTAAGATCTGGTGAATTTGGTGGCCAAGGAAGTACCTTAATGTTGCGTTGGCGGAACCAATTCTTAGTTGACACCGAGGTATGCGGGGACGCTAAATCTTGTTGAAAGATGAAATCATCTTCAAATAAATCTTCTGATGATGGAATCATGTAATATTCTAAAATTTCTTGATATATCAGAGAGTTAACCTTTTCGTAGACGATGCATAACTTTCCAGGTCCTTCTGCACTCATACAACCCCAAACCATGACACTAGCAGCAAATTTTACGGAACGTTTAAGGCATTCTTTATCAAATGCTTCTTGCTTCATTCTCCAAACTCGAATACCTTGATTACTATATGAAACACAAAACATACTTTCATCACTAAATAATATATTTTTCCAATCTTCATTGCTCCATAAACGTCTTGATTTACACCAATTCAATCTTATACGCTTTTGTCTTGCAGTCATAAGAGGTTTTGTTTTCGGTACACGAGATTCAAATTTAAATTTATGGAGACGTCTTAATGTTGTCGATGTAGAAACTTCAACTCCTTCTTCTTTCCATTTTCGGTGAAAGAATCGCACACTTTTAAAACGGTTTTTCTTAACTATACGCTTCAGTTTCCTGTCATCTCTAGCAGATGTTTTTGGTTTTCGGCCACCATTTCGGCGATTATTTTGAAATTTTCCAATTTTTGAATATTGTGTTAGTATTTTACTAACGCTCGATTGCGAACAATGTAAATAATTCCCTATAAAACATTGATTTTTACCATGCCGATTAGGGATGGGACGAATAGTGATTTGGCCGAATAGCCGAATACCGAATATTCGGCCAAATTTTAGGCCGAATACCGAATATTCGGCGGCCGAATACTAACTTTTTTTTCCAGTAAATAAAATAAATTTTTATTATATATAATTTTAAAAATAGAAGCTCATTAATAATTATTACTTTTAAATGTATTTTTAAATTTGAAACACTTATTTTAAAACAAAAGAATTATGAAATTGCATTATATTCTTTTAACTTAAAATGTACATCAAATTGATTTTCAATAAGTCAGGATCAGGATGGTAAGATATTTCCATTAAAATATGAAGAATGTACTTCACTTTTACTATCAAATGATACTTTTACCCTTTCTTGCATCCATAATTAATAATATTCTTGATCTCTCTCTCTCAGAACTCATGAGGAGATATTTTCTGAAATAACCTTTAATGAAGTAAATTGATCATTTAGAGTTTGTGTTCCTAATGAAAGGCTAATTCTTAAGAATGAGACTGCTCTGAAATCAGTTCCCAAGCTTTAAATTACAAATTACGTTAAAGCAAAAGGTTATGCTTAAAGTAGAATGCATATGGTAACAAAGTTTTGACATTTGAATTGGCGCATACAATATTCAACTTCAATGTTCCATTTATTCAACAAGCATTAAAAGGTTAAACAGAAATTGATAACAACATAAATGAAGGAACATATAAATTAAAAATATATACATAATAATGTTACATATTTAAGTCAGTAATTAAGAGTCAGTAAATAATTATTTAAAAGTGAAAACTATAGAATAAAAAATTATTTTGTTCAGTATTTTAGAATTCATGTTTAAATACTTATAAAACCATCTTCATAAGGCAAGTTGTGTCATCTAATGCATATCTAGTTTGCCACCAGTTCTGTTTTCAGATGTACCGTTGTATTTGGAATAGTGATATTTGATATCTAATTTTGAAAATGAATCTTCGTTAATACACCTAGTGAATTAATTTTTTCATTTCTTACTTTACAGAAAATAAGTTACAAATTTCATAAGAGCCTTTTTTATATGCGCATGGAATTTTCAGACATTAATAAATATTCCAGTGTTTTAGAATAAGGCAGTGTTTTTTCTTTTTTCTTTTTTTTTTTTTCTACAAGTGTTTTAATATTTTGAATTGTAATATATCATTCTCTAATGAACACATTTCCCGTACAATTAAATCTCCAACTTGGGCAGCATTTTCTAAAATATCACTGACTTTTATAGGAAATACAGAAAGGCTGTGTATTTGTTAACAATCAAATAACTGTATATTTTGTAAGTAAGAATGAGAATGACTTCATGAATGAAATAGCCAATTTATATTAGAAAAAAAAAATTGCAAGAAATAAAATTCTTTAAATCCTAAATTTATTTGGCAAGATATCTTTCACTATTCGGCGAGATTTTAGCAATATTCGGCCAGATATCTCTAAATATTCGGCTACAGGTATTCGGCCGAAGTATTCGGTCAACAAGCCTTCAATATTCGGCCAACCGAATATTCGGCAAAAGGGCCGAATAGGCCGAATACCGAATAGTGGCCGAATATTCGTCCCATCCCTAGTGCCGATACAAATCAACCATACGAAGTTTAGTAGATTCAGGAATATCACTCACACGGCCCATTTTAAGACGAAAAAGAAACAAACTGCAAAAAAGAATACTGATTTTAAATAAAATAGTCTGAATTTAATCAATGATGCCACCAGTTAAGAATTGGTAATAATTAAAGGAGAATTAATGTGAAATATTCTAATATTTTGAATCACTTGAATAAATATTCTAATATTTTGACTTTTGAAAATAATTTTTTTTGTTCAATTAATCTTTTCAAAAATGATATTAAATTTAAGATAACAAGTAAGTTTAATCAACAATAAGTTCTTAATAAAAATATCGTTTGCATATTTTCATTAAAAGACATTAAATTACCAAACGATATTTTCAATTTCTAAAAAAAAGGTAATTATTCTAATATTTTGAATATGAGCTGTATACGAACTTAAGATAACTCGGGATAATTAGGGAAGCGATTAAAGACCATAATGTGACATTATTTTAACGATTTAACAGTATTCAATTTTATCGAATGTTTTTCGTCCCCCCCCCTCCCTTTTTTTTTGTAGAAAAAAAACAATAAAAACAAACTAAAAAAATTATTCACCCAAAAGAAATTAAATTATCAAAACTATTTTTTATTCACTTCAGTTTGTGACCTATTGCAGAATATAACCGGTCATGTTTTAATCCCTTGGGGACAAGCGACACATATATGTGCTGCAAAAAGTCTTAAGAATCATTGTATATCCCTACCAGTAAAATTTTACTGTAAAATTTGCCTTATTTAATCGGAGCATTTTCTCGATTCAATAAGGCACAAATACCTGTTTTTAAAACCGGTAACAATTATTAAAAATTTCGCAAAAGGCTTAAGAAAGGGTAAGACGCTGCAGATGAGAAAAAGTAATTTTTTTTTTTTAGATTCGTAAAGACACTATTTAAATTTGAAAAAAAAAAAACTTCTTTTCAGCTTTAAAAGTACACTTTTGCAGTTTGTTATTTTATTCTACTATTTTATATATTATTTCTTCAAAGGCACTGAATTTGTTTTATATATTAAAAGTTTAATCGTAGTTTTATGTCTCGACACTAACTTCCCACGTATAAGTTGTGGATTTGGACGAGTCTGGTATCAAAAGAAAGATCTCATCATGTACGTTAAAAAGTGCAATGGAACTACCCGTCCGAATCCTACCATTTTGGAGATATCATCACTTGAAGTGTGAATGAATAAGTAAATAAATTGACAGGCAGCTATATAAATTGTTCACAAGTAAAGCCAGCCTAAGAAAAACATTCTATTTTACACACTATATATACATACAATTTAGCCATTACGTCACACCACACATTTGCAAAAAGTTTGCCTAAAACAAAGTGCTGGAAATAACAAAAACAGATGGCGAAACTCTCCGAATGCAGCCGAGAGCGAAAACTTTGTAGAATGCGAAGTGTTTGCCTAAAAGAGAGGAAATAACTGCCAATGCGTGGGTGTAAAGGATTTTTCTCGTAGCTCGGGAAAAGGTATTGGCAGAAGGATTAAAAACAATGCAGCGAAATCTTTAACTTGAGAACAATTTATATACCTGTCTGTCAATATATTTATTTATTCATTCACACTTCAAGTGCTGATAACTTGAAAATTGTTGGATTCGGACGGGTACTTCCATTGCACTTTTTAACGCACATGACGAGATCTTTCTTTTGATACCACACTCGTCCAAGTCCACAACGTACACCGGGGAAAGTCCCCTAGTAAGTCAGTTTTTACTATTCTAAGTATTTTTTTTTCTTTTTTTAATACAAACGACGATGCTATTTTTTTAGACAAATAGCACGCAATCTGATAAGGGCAGTGAAAAATCTTCTTGTCCTCAAGGGCACTGAAGCATTCTGTTTAAGTATCTATAAAATGAGTGCCTCTCAAAGTTTGTTATGAGTATCTTAAAGATGTTCCCTAAGTTTGTAATTTCTTCTGTCTTTAATTGCAAGATCGGTCCTTCGCCGGTGCTGTTAATTGGGAGATAGAGAGCAGACTCTACACATTAGTTTGTTTTGAAAAGAGTTACGTACATTGTTTTTAACGCAAACATATTTAATATACAATGTTTGTAATAATGCCACTAAAACTATATAAAGATTTCGTTTAATGTATATAGTGTGCTTCTTCATTGTTATGGCATAGCTGTCACCCCGTCTCCTCAAAAAAAGGACAAATTTTAATATTAGACATAATTTCTAGGTTTATTTTATTTGGAGACTAAGAAATCAATGGTAGAGTTATGTCACGGAAGAAAGCCATTTGGAAGAATAATTCCATTATCGTGATTTATAATGCATTTATGAATTATGAATTTATGAAAAATTATTCGCATTTTAAATCATACAGATGAATGATACTGTTTATTTTTTATGCGGATTTTAAGGCAAATTGCACTTCTTTTATAACTATAGCTCCGCATATAATATTTTCCGCTTATATATATATATATATATATATATATATTTTTTTTTTTTTTTTGTGATTTAAAACACGAAACTATACCTTGAACTATTGTACTTTTTAAACTTTATAAAAAGATTTCGAATGTTATCTTGTTGATAAAATTAGCATTACATTAGTAAACAATAAAAACGATTGAAGTTAATCTTGAAGGAAATTAATATGCTAATTTAAAAACTTGTTCATTACCTTCATTATTTCATTTCGAAATATAACCAATAGATGGCGCTATGGTGTTTCAAATCTTAGAATGTCTAAATCACCTTATAAAGATTGATGAAAATTCAGCCAGTTTTTCCCCCTCATTATATTCAGTTATTTAAATTCCACAAAAATGTTTTGAGTTTTGAAATTACAATGTTAATTCGAGTAATATTGCAATTTGACATAGAATAGTGCCATCTATGGATAATACTTGGAACTAAAACAAGGAAGAAAATTGAAGAAAATTCCCAAGTTTGCACATTAATCTCCTGCCAAAATAATTTTAATAGCTGCCACTTTTTACTTATTATTCTATTATAAAGACGATCTGTCCATTTTAATATACCTTGTATATATGTATATACAGGATGTCCAGCAAATAAGACCCCGATTTCAAGATAAAATTTCTCAAAAACAAAGATTGATGAAGAATTTCGAACGGTGAATATTTTGAAAAGGTTGTGTTCTGATTGCAAATAATATGTGGCTTGACATTTGAAAAATGTCAAGTCACATATTCTTTGCAATCAGAACACAATCTTTTCAAAATATTCACCGTTCGAAATTTCTGTATAACATTTTTACAGCTTACCTAATAAACAAACCATTTACTGCATAATTCTGTCGATCTTTGTTTTTGAGAAATTTAATTTTGAAATCGGGGTCTTATTTGCTGGACACCCTGTATATAAAGAGGGAAGCATAAGAAAAGAGAGTACCTAAATCGTTTCATCCTTTGTGTCGCTACCGCTGACTGAAAACCACTCAAACGCGTGGGACGAAAGAAAAAGGGGGAGTAAAAGGATGGTTGGGGGGGGAAAATATTCGAAAGAGAGAAGAACATTTGAAGCGCATTTAGCGGGGCGCCATATCTTAATGGCGTATCAATGTCAACGAGGAGTCGAGGGAGGGGCCCCATGCTTTTTATCCCCCCCTCCACCTTATTCATTTTATTTTTGTAAGGAAAAAAAGGGGGTAGAAGGGAGAGAGAAAGATTCTTTACCGTTTTCTCCCAAGTGTTTTTACGCGTCTAAGTGTTTACTTAAGTTTTAAGTGCACTAGCACAATTCCCTACTTATTTTTGATTCTTCATTATTTTTTTAAAGGTAGCTCCGAAATTGAGTGCTAAGCATAAATCGCGGCAGGGGTGGAAAGGTGAGGGGAGAGGGAGGACCCCGTAAACGTAATCGCAACGAAGTTCCGCAAAGGCTCTTTTATTTTCCCGAACGAGATGTTCGTAAAATTGCGGAACAAGTATTTGCACTCATGCAAATGGAACCTCTTTCCATACGGAATTTTTCTAAAGGCCCCAGGACCTCGCACTTTCTTAAAAGGGAGGAGGGAAGGAAAAGGGCGGAAGAGAAGGGTGTTAGGCGAAACACAATTAGTGAAATAGCACTAGAATATAACGGAAAATGTCGTAGAAATTCTAAAACTCAGTGGCTTGGGGACTACAATATCTCCCTACAATACTCCTGAAACATGCCTCGAGCTTCGAGAAAGAAAGAGAGAGACAGAAAAAAAAGCACGAAATATGTTAGTAAAAGCAAAACAGCATAAATGCCAACCAAACTATCGGTTGACATACATTTTTTCTTTCCCTAAGCGATTATCTATATTCATTCCCTAAGAAAAGTCCATAATAATAAATGTACTGCTGGTTTTTTCTTTATCACAGAGACATAATCTATATTTTAAAATTTAATTAATTAAAAAAAGGCCTTTGCCCATTTAAACAACATGAAATTATGTGAGGGAAATGTTTAGCTATCCAGTCCTGAGACAAATATTGCGAGGGATTGCAAAAACCTGTTTAAAATAATTATAAAACAGGGTATTGCAAAAACCTGTTTAAAATAATTATAAAACATCTCAAAAAATGTATCAGCCTGAATGAATATCAATGCTTTCGATATGCCCGCATTTATTAAAAATATCTAAAAGTATTTTTAACTATTTTAGATACATTTAAATTCATTTAAAGAGTACTCTTTATTGTCTCCTACAGGCGACATGATGAGGCAATAAACTTTACGATCAAGCATCTAGTTATATATAAGGAATTCATAATGTGTTAAATGGGTGATTCTACGATAAGAGGTACAAAAACATGGAGAATTCGGCCAAAAAGAAAAGTTTGAGTTTGATCAAAAACCTTTAAATTATGATTTTTGTCCCGTTTATTTACTTTTTCATATAAGAGCAAGTCACTTTATACATATTTTATAACTTTTTCTGGTCAGTGACTCGCTCCCCTGGCAGTTATCGTGCCAGGGGAAATACGGCAGGGGAGAGACATTTTCGTGTAAATTCAAACTTTTTAACTGATTGAATTAGTTTTTCGGTTAATTGTGTATTTCACTTTAAGTATTACCGTATTGCTTAATTAGGGCAATAAATGCAATTGAATTAAATGAATATTATAAGTTTTATGACTTACCAGGGGAGATACACGATCACTGTGCGAAACCACTACAAAACACGGTCGCGTCGCAACAACTAAAAATGGCGACGCTTAAATGGCTTGCGCGTTTAGTATTGCTAACTTCAAGCCGATAGATGTCCTTAAGCACTACTTCCAATATAGCCATCGTTGAATTATATTTGTTTCAGCGGAACAAAATTTGACAGGGGAGAGACACAAAAAAAGCGGGACAAAAGTTAATTTTAAAAATTATTTGAAATTAACAAAAATTTTTTATTTTTTATTTTATAATACGTAAGTATAATTATTTAAATTCCAATTAAACATACTTTAGCTAAGCATCTGGCGGAAAAAATATACGTATTGTTTGAAAGTTAAATTGAAACCGGCAAGGGGACATGCCAGGGGAGGGGACTTTTTAGACTTTGTAAGAAATTTCAGAAAAATGTGTTTAAATTAGGCATTCAATCGTAATGTTATTTAATAAAGTATATTAAAATGATGCGATTCATTGCAAAAAATAGCAACATATAGAATAAAAAATCTGTTTTAAACAGATTGCCGTACAAATTACCTCTTATCGTAGAATCACCCAAATAAAGAATTTTTCTAATTCATTTATATTTAATCCTCTTTTACTCTCGTCCGCATAAATATATGTGTAAAATTCTGCGGTTAGATATATGTTCGAAGGGTTTATACTCCCTTCTTTGTAATTCATCTGTGTATATTTTTGCCGTTTAAGAAAAAAAAAAAAATCTGTTAACCCATTACTGCTGTTGGTGGTCTCGGAGACCGCTGAATTTTTCCAGTTTCATAGTTTAACTTGCAATTTTTAGTTTAACTTTAGATACTGGTCAAATTTTGTTTCGTTTGGAGCTTTATTACTACCTATAGATACTCTTGAAAAGCTGAATTTTATTTATAATAGCCTTGTGTATAAAGTTTAATACCTAATAATATTCTTAGAGTTAATGTAACATTTTATTCATCGTTAGATTAAGCGGTTTTGACAGACCGCTCACAGTAGTTATGTGACAATTTTTGTCACTGCAGTTAAGGGTTAATAATTCATATCATTTCATAATTACAAAATATGTTATTAGTAATTTGGGATGCAACATGCAGTAATTTAAATTAATAAAAACTTTATTGCTTTGATTTTTTCACATTGATTTATTTATTCAAACTATTTCGTATTGATCGAACTTCATCAATTGGTTAATGATATTAAGACTTCTGCAACACACACGCATTTTTAAGACTTTTACGGCGAAAAATATGATAATATTAAGTTTATAAGTTCAATTATTATGATCTGTATAAAAATTTAACAGCTTGGAAAAGAGTTTTATTGTGAAAAATATGACACTAAGTTTATAAATTCAATTATTATAATCTGGAAGAAAAAAAAAAAAAAAAAAAAAAAAAAACAGAATTAGCTTGGCAGGCTAAGTGATTTTTTAATATAAGTTCGTCTGGTTACTCCAAAAGATTGTAAAAACTGTAGTATTTTTATTCATTTCCAACGAAAAAGCAAAAAAATATTTTCCTCATCAATGAAAAAAAAAATATTTTTGCGCTATTTTTTTAATGGATTATTTTTATTTTAAAAAATTGCCATGTAAATTAATTTTCCGAATATTGAATGAGAAAATTAGAATTATTTGTCCTATCTCTCAAATAGAATCCAATTGTTTTTTATGTATATCCGATTTTGTAGCAAAAGTTTGAATGTTTTTTTTAAGTTATGTCTGCAGAATAAAAATCAATGACGATTCCGTTTCCACTTTTTAAGCTATGAGACTCCTTTAATCTGTAACATTATAAAGAATGCATGACTTGGTCTACTATTTGCTAATAATCTTTCTAGCAGTGCGTGACGACGACTAAGAATGCATTATTAGTCATCTAACTTGTTTTGCGTACCAATTTCTTTCTGATATCCTTTAATCATTTTTGTGAAACCTTTTTAGGTGTGATCATAATTATATAAATACGTAGCACCTAGTCGTTGTTTAGTCCGTCTGTCCTATTTCATGTTTGTAATTGATGTCCCCCACCCCTAAAAGAAAATCCGGTACAATATATTAATTTAGAATAGGTTCGGTTATAGAAAATTAACTTTTTCTTTAACCCACTTTTTAGAAAGCACGAGCTAGTGAATTAATTTTTATTAAATATATAACTTTTGCCGATTTAAAAAAAAAAAGAAAGAAAGAAAGAAAGAAGAAAAGTCTGGCAAAGCGAAAAAAAAAAACACAATTATTTTAAGTATATTTTTAGGATTTATAAATTAATTTCTCAACATATATTAATAATTTTGTTAAAACTAAATGCAATTTTATGAAATCGCATAGCTTCAATCGATTTTTTTTCTTTTATTGTACTTGCCGCATAATTACATTATTGCTGTAATCTGTATACAATTGTAACAACAAATAATAGTTGGCGATTTGAGATGGGGTAAAAATAGATTACAAAAAACTGCATCTTTACATATCGAAATCAAACAGTATCAAAATAAAAGAGTGTAAATAGCTTTTAATCAAAGTCATCTGAATCTAGAATTTTTTTTTTTCTTCAGAGTTATTGTTTATCCTTAGTGTATCAAGTGTACACCATTAGACTGGAATTTTCTTTAAATACATCTGGTAAAATCAAGGAATTTCATTCTGATCATGGCAATTCTGAAAAAAAAAACAATAGCATAACATTGAAATTACTTAATATATTTAAAGATTAAGCGGGCTGGTCACTTAGCTGTCGAATTCCCCTCACTAAAGTAAAGTCTATGGGCATTTGATGCATTTGTATATTTAAAATATCTCCTCCCGAAATTAATATTTATAACTGATTTTCTTCTGTATAGTCATCTTAAAGCATGTCTCGTGTTTTTCTTTTGTTCTCAAAATATTTCTAAAATCTATGTTTAATTTAGTATGAAATGTTAAAATTTTACTCACAGTTCGTTATTTTTTTACATAAAATTCTAAATTCATCATAGATTTTAGAAATATTTTGAGAACTAAGGGAAAAAAAAGAGACATGCTTTAAGATGAGTATACAGAAAAAAAAAAAAGCAGGTAAAAATATTAATTTCCCGAGGAGATATTTTAAATATACGATTGCATCTAATGTCGATAGACTTAACATTACACATGAGAATTCCGAAGCTGAGTGACCAGCCCCCTTAATAAGAATTCTTTTTCACATTTTAGCATCGGTTACTATGTGAAGTATCATTACACGAAGCATTGGGAAAAATTTCCTGTTTTTGGATGTGTTCATAATTATATAATTATGTAATACCTATATAGTCGTCGTTCTGTCCATTTGTCCGCATATAACAACGCAAGGCTACCCAACCGAATCGTTTGAAATTCAAAATATATAATTGTTAGATAATTTTGTCGAGTCATTTCAAATTTCATGAAAATCAGATGCACAGATCAATATCAGGGACAATCACAAGTATTCCGTTACATTACGACGAATAGGAAAAAATAGTTTCAAGCGTATTTTACTGATGTTATACTCTATCGACATCAATAAAATTGATATGCAACTATGAAGTATATACCAAAATATACATTCTGTACAATCTGTGGATCAAAGAATATTTTTTATTAATTTACAGGGTTACACAAAAAAATTCTATTTCGTAATGTGTAGGAAGAAACATTGTTTGAGGCACGTTTTAATGTTATTAAACTATTTTACATTTTATGAAATTGATATACATTGCTGTGGACTACTAAAGGTTATTTCCCCACGGAAAAAAACTGTTTTGTTGAAATTACTAAATTTTGGTTGATGGAGCCTCAACCAAATATTTTGGTTGGAATGACCAAATTGTGGTTAGACTAAACAAATGAATTTGTTAATTCAACAAAATTTTAGTTAAAATTCAGTCATTCCAACCAAAATGTTTGTTTGGGGCTGCATCAAACAAAATTTGGTAGTTTCAACAAAACAGTTTTTCCGTGTGTATAAGAGGAAAGAGATAGTATTTACAGAGTCGCACAAAAGATTTTGGGTACTTATATTGTATCCGAAGTATTGTATACTATTATGTGAAGATTTGTATATTTTAAAAACTTCCTTATAGTATGGACTTACCTCATTTGTTACGTTTGACGTGCAATTTTCGACTTGTTGTTTTTTACATACATTTATCGAAAATGCATTAATTGAAACGGCTGAAGACTTAATAAGTTATAATGTGACTTTTTTTTTATGATGGAAGATAAAGGATACATAATTGGATGCAAAAGAAAATTATGCAGTGTAAACTAAATATTAAGTACTATATTTTGCAAATTTTGTTTGCATTGAAGGTTTTATAACTTGTAAAATTAATGTGGGATTGCGGGGAAAAAAAATCCAAATTTTAATTTCCGAGTCCTGTTGAGTCCCCTTTTAAGTTATTTATTTTGAAAATTAAATAAATAAATAAATAGAACAATTTTCTAAATAAAATAAATAAATATAAATAAAGTTCACGGTGACGCAACAGTTTCGGAAAAGTCCCAGTCATGCAGCAAATGAACATACCCTTTTTACGGGAAAATTGAAAAAGACATTTGATTCATACGCAGTTAAATAACAAAAGTCTAAAAATTTTATCCGTTTATCTTTCTCCAAAACTGTACTTGTTAACGTTTCAAAAGGTTTCGTGTCTCTGATAGAATAAAATAATTTTAGAGCAGCCTTTTTTCCCCCTTTAAAAACAAAGAATAAGAAGATGAAGAAGTATCTCCCCTCCTTCCCCCAAAGAAAAGTGTTTTGCGGTCCCACCTTAAAAGATTTTAACTTAAAATTCATGCACTTTAAACAAAATAATTTTCGATCATATGATTTCATTTTCAAAAAAATTGGTTGCATTGAATAGGCAGAAAGAGAAAGAGAGACGAATTCCCGTTGCCTTTAAATGTGTTTTTATTGCCAGAAGAGTATTAATGCAAGAAAAAACCAGCCTTTCTGCATAGTTGAAGTTGTTGGAATTAATTTACAACAAAACAACATGGAGAGGTAATACTTATTGTTATAATTCTTCGCAAATCAATGAAAAAAAAAATTGTTCTTAAAACATTTTTAAAGAAAAGAAGTAGCACGTTGTTGAAAAGTGCAGAAAAATAAACTGAAAACTAAATTTGTTTAGTGTTTAGTGATATATTCTGGTGCTCATTGAAATTTAATTTTCAGAAAACTTTACTATTTAAAAATTAAATAAACAAAACAACTGTCTAAATAAAATAAGTAAATAAATGTAAATTAAGGTTCACCGGAGACGCAACAGTTTCGGAATGGTCGTAATCATGCAACAAATATTTACAACTTGAAACACTCAGTTTACGAGAAAATTCGATTTTCTTTTTCTTATTTATATGTACTTAAATAATAAATTCTGAAAATTTTATCCGTTTATCGTTCCCCAAATTGTATTCGTTAACGTTTCAAAAAGTTTCGTGTCTCTGAACGAATAAAATAACTTTAGTGCAGCTTTTTCCCTTTTCCTTAAAAAGCAGAAGAAGAATCACCCCAACCCCCTCCTTCCCCCAATGAAAAGTTACTCTTGTTTTGTGTCCCATCTTAAAAGATTTTAACTTAAAATTTAAGCATTTTGGACAAAATAATTTTCGATCATGTGATTTCATTTTCTAAAACTGTTTGCATTGAGTAGACAGAAAGAGTAAAAGAAAGGGACGTATTGCTGTTGCCTCTAAATGTGTTTTTCTTGCCAGAAGAGTATAAATGCAAGAAAAAAAACAGCCTTTCTGCATAGTTGAAGTTCGAAGAATTAATTTACAATTAAACACCATGGGAATGGTAACACAAAATGAGGTAGAATTTTTAAATGTGCAATGTTAGAAAAAGAATTAAATTTAATCGAATTGGTAATGCCACCGTCAAAATGACGTCAGCGTTGTGCACAAACACATTTATCCTTTATAGACACTGCATTAAAAATACGGAAAATGATATCCAGCAATATATTGTATCTTTCCCCTTTAATTGAGATTTAACCAGTTATTTTAAATTTTAAAGAATTCTAACAATAAGTATTTATTGTTGAATTCTTCGCAAATCCATTAATATATATATATATATATATATATATATATATATATATAATTCACATTATGCAATGAAATTTCATAATTTTCAAGGAAAGAGTGTATGTTAAAAATGGTAAACAATGAACTGGG
The DNA here is from genome assembly GCA_964019185.1 of Maratus speculifer. NCBI lineage: Eukaryota > Metazoa > Arthropoda > Arachnida > Araneae > Salticidae > Maratus > Maratus speculifer. The sequence continues at coordinate 268,133,711 of OZ025289.1, read as the reverse complement.
AAGAATTAATAAATTAAAACAATTAAAAAACCAAACAAATACAGGCAAGAAAAAACAGTCTGTTCTTCTTCAGAGGGAGGACAGACGAAACCTAGCCCCACCCCCCTACTTTAAAAAAAATGAAATGTTTTAGGTTTCTGAACGCCTACCAAACCTGCATTCATTCAAAAATAACGACAAAAAAATATATACCAAATTTTAAAAACAAAACTAATGATATGAAATATATGAAAAAAAAACTTTGAAAAAATCTTTACTATGTAAAAAATCTGTGCAGTAGCTTATAAAGTAATTTAAAATGAATGGAGAGTTTGGCAAGCCTCCCCCCTGACCTAAAACAAAACATTGAAATTATGAACAATCATACCTGCTTCAAGCTCTTGCCTGTAAAAACAACAAAACAATTAAAATGCTCACTCCAAGTCCAAATTGCATAAAACTTCAAAAGCCAGGTCTGCATACCTCCCTAAGACTCGAAACATCCAGTCATATTCGTTCTAAAAATATAGACTTTAGAATAAAACTTTCAAAAAGAATGTCAGGGAAGCGCCAATGGTGCTGCAATTTTTTCATGGTGAATTGACACTATATATATATATACATATATATATAAATTGAAAACTAAACTTGTTTAGTGGGATATTCTGGTGTTCGTGAAAATTTCGTTTTCAGAAAACTAATGTTTAGTAATTAAATTTACAAGCAATTTTTAAAACCATTTTAACTTGTTCTTAACTTTGTTATCTATATAATGATTTTGAAAAATCATTATCAAAATCAATCTTTCCTTTTAGGTTTATCGTCACAAAAATTTAAAACAACTGGTTAAATCTCAATTGAAGGGAAAAGATACAATATATTACTGTATATCATTTTCCGTATATTTAATGTCGTATCTGTAAAGGATGAATGTGTCCGTGCATAAAGCTGATGTCATTTTGACGGTGGCATTACCAAACAATTACCGTCGAATAGGGGAGGGGGGGGGATATACATTCAAATAAAAATATTTGAAAATAATATCGCAATTTGTTTAAAAAATGCATCGCTATTGACTCTATTTTTATTGTTTTATAAAATAATTTAACTGTTTTTTAAAATCCTTTTATAAGTGTGTTGCGGCCCGCCTAAAGTCGGAAACTTATGATTGTGGCCTGCAAGAAAAAAATGTTGAGTATGGCTGATCTGCTGAATATTATTTATTAAACGAAGAGAGAAAGAAGCGTGGTTTACTTTAAGAGTGCCTGTAAATGCGTTTTTCTTATCGTAAGAGCATTAATGCTGGAAGAAAACATTCTTTTCGCATAGTTGAACATCTTAAGAATATTTCAAATTAATTACAACAAAACAGCATAGTGAAAAATTATTTTTGAGACTCTTTGCAGGTTCATGCTAATTTAAACATTGAAAAAAAAAATGCATTTAAAGACATTTTAAAACAAGAACAATGGCAAGTTAGAGAGAAATTCGCGAAATAAACCGAAGAGAATTTGTGTAGTGTGGTTTTGGTGTTGGTGAAAATTTTGTTTTCAGAAAACTTTAGTATTTGCAAATTAAATTAACAAGCATTAATAAAAAAAATCTATTTTTATTTGTTTTTTAACTTATTAACACATTTCTGTTCCAAAAGTTTCTTCCTTTTTCAGCTTATGCAAACAAGTATGTGAGATAATAAACTATAATCTTCCATTCTGTTTGAGACTATAAGTTTTTTAAAAATATGCAGTCATATTCACTTTTTATGCATTTCATGATTTGAACACTATATGGCTAAAGGTGACCGGCCACTTGTGATTTTAGACGTTTTGTTAAATTTAGAAAAATGCATAAGGAGTTATTCTGAAACTCCAGGTGTGTAAACACAGTAGTACAGGTCATACATTTCCGCACAGATTTTTTTTCCCGAAATCCCATAGGGGACCATCAACAAATTAAAAAAAAAAAAAAAAAAAGATCTTCTCGATTAACCCTGTCAAAACTAGCAAAAGCATTATCATTGCCGATTATAATTATGTGGTTTATTATAATAAACTGTGTTCATTTTTATGAGGATAGCATGTCTACTCGAAGAGAAATTAAGGTTTTTATAAACAAAGTCGCTAATTTTGCATGTTTTTTTGCTTATAATTTGCAGAGTTCTTAAAATAAGAAATGTACTTTTCAGAAAATGTGATTAACGACATTGTACTTACTACCCTGTGATCAGAATCAAATAATAATAAAAATTGTATGAAAAGTGAGCAGGTTTACTAAATAAAATATCACTGCGCATGTGTGAACGCAATCAAAATATAATTTGCATAACATGTTAGCTGACTGTATAGAGCGACTTTTATGAAAGTCTCAAATACATAGCTTAAAAATCTGAAATTATCGTCAATAGAATTTGCTGAAAATCCGCTATTTTCAAAATGAAGCGTAAAGATGAGGGGCTGTATTCATATATCCATTGATTAATGTCTATAAACGTACACAATATTGCACATATTATTATATTTGCTGCAGCTCTTTTTTTTTTTTTTTTTTTTTTTTGCTTCCTTTTGGGAAAAATGGGATTTGAATTTATCTGTAACTTTAAGGATTAATATCTCAGCTAATCACCGACGATGTTTTACTAAAATCATTATCAACAATACCTTTATATTTTAGTTACGATATGTACCTTCAGCACTCCTCAACACGTGTGCTGAACGACCGCAAATCGAAATTTATGTGTAACGGAAAAATGCTCTTTTCTCAAAGACTATGTGTCCTAGGATAAAGACCCGAAGTTTCTACATCCCATAGTTAATGAGTAAAGTGACTATAACAGACAGACAGACACAGGAGTGATCTTTTTAATTACAAAACTCTAAAAATGACTTTTTACCTACTAGATTAGCAGTTCTGACAGCTGTGCGCCGGCGTTTTATCATTGCGTGTTAATACAGTTTTTATTACAAGTGTATTAACGCTAGAAGAAAATGTTCTTTTTCCATATTTTAACTTCCCGTAATAAATGGAAATAAAACATCATAGTGGAAAATTATTATTTTTAAAATTTTTCTCAGATTCATTCTTATTAATTTTAAAAAATGCTATTTAATTCAGTTTTTTAAATTAGTTTTATTGCTCTATAAGAGGGTGAAAATTGGATAACGAACAATGGATTGTACTTGCTAGATTAAAAATTCTGCCCACTGTACGTCAACGTTTTATCACTGCCTCTTAATGCGTTTTTCTTACCACAAATGTATTGATGCAAGAAGAAAACATCCTTTTTTTATAGTTGAGCTTTTTGGAATTAATTATACATATATTAATATTATGAAATATCATAATGGGAAATTACTATTGTTAAAATTCTTCTCAAATTCATTCTTATTAATAAAAAAAAATGCTATTTAATTCAGTTTTAAATTAGTTTGATTGCTGTGCAAAAGCGTGAAAATCGGATAACGAACAATGGATTGTACTTGCTGGATTAAGAATTCTACCCACTGTTCGTCAGCGTTTTATCACTGCCTGTAAATGCGTTTTTCTTACCATAAGTGTATTGATGCAAGAAGAAAACTTTCTTTTTTTATGGTTGAACTCTTTGGAATTAATTATACATATATTAATATTATGAAACATCATAATGAGAAATTATTATTGTTAAAATTCTTCTTAGATTCATTCTTGTTAATTAAGAAAAAAATGCCATTTAATTCAGTTTTTTAAAATTAGCTTTATTGCTCTATAAGAGCGTGGAAATCGGATACCAAACAATGGATTGTACTTGCTAGATTAAAAATTCATCCCACTGTACGTCAACGTCTTATCACTGCCTGTAAATGCGTTTTTCTTACCACAAGTGTATTGATGCAAGAAGAAAACATTCTTTTTTTATGGTTGAATTTTTTGGAATTAGTTATACATATATTATATTAACATATAAAACATCATAATAAAAAATATTATTGTTAAAATTCTTCTGATTCATTCTTATTAATTAAGAAAAAATGCCACTTCATCCAGTATTTGAAATTTAGTTTTATAGCTCTATAACATCGTGGAAATCGTAACCGAACAATGACATTTTACTATCTAGATTAACAATTCTGTCCACTGTATGCCAGCATTTTATCACTGCCTGTAAATACGTTTTTCTTACCACAAGTGTATTGATAAAAAAAGAAAACATTCGTTTTTTTTTTTTTTTTTTTTTTTTTCTTTATGGTTGACCTTTTTGGAATTAATTATACATGCTACCATATTATGAAACAACATAATGGGAGTTTATAATTGTTAAAGTTCTTCTCAGATTCATTCTCATTAATTAAGAAAAAACGCCATTTAATTAATTTTCTTAATTTAGTTTTATAGCTCTATAAGAGTGTGAAAATCGGATAACGAACAATGGATTGTAATTGCTAGATTAAAAATTCTGTCCACTGTACTTCAGCGTTTTATTACTGCCTGTAAATGCGTTTTTCTTACCACAAATGTATTGGTGCAAGAAGAAAACATTATTTTTTTATGGTTGAACTTTTTGGAATTAATTAATATTATGAAACATCATGATAAGAAATCATTATTGTTAAAATTCTTCTTAGGTTCATTCTTACTAATTAAGAAAATAATGCCATTTAATTCAGTTTTAAAAATTAGTTTTATGGCTTTAACAGCGTGGAAATCGGATACCGAGCAATGACATTTTACTTGCTAGATTAATAATACTGTCCTCTGTGCATGAGCGTTTTATCATTGCCTGTAAATACGTTTTTCTCACCACAAGTGTATCAATTATGGAAAACAAAAAAAAAAAACTTTCTTTTTTATGGTTGAACTTTTTGGAATTGATTATACATACATTAATATAACGAAGCATCATAATAAAAAATTATTATTATTAAAATCCTTCTCAGCTTCATTCTTATTTACTTTTAAAAAATGCTATTTAATTCAATTTTTTAGTTTTATAGCTTTGTTCGGAAATTGGATACCGGACAATGACATTTTACTTGCTAGATTAATGTTCTGTGCATGAGCGTTTTATCATTGCATGTAAATGTTTATCTTACCACAAGTGTATCGATGAAAAAAATAATTTTTTGTAGTTGAACTTTTTGGAGTTAATCATGCATAGATTTATACAATGGAACATCATAATAAGAATTATATTTTAAATTCTTCTCAGATTCATTCTTATTAATTTTAAAAAAATGCCATTTAATTCATTTTCTTAATGTAGTTTTATAGTTTTATAATAGCGAGGAAATCGGATACCGAACAATAACATTTTACTTGCTAGATTAACAATTCTGTCCATTGTACGTCAACTTATTCATTGCCTGTAAATGCGTTTTTCTTTCCACAAGTGTATCGATGAAAAAAGAAAACATTCTTTTTTCATGGTTAAAATTTTTGGAATTAATTATTCATATATTAATACAATGGAATATCATAAAGAGTATTTTTATTGTTAAAATTCTCAGATACATTCTGATTAGTTAAAAAAAAAAAATGACATTTCATTCCGTATTTAAAATTAGTTTTATAGTTCTATAACAGCGTGGAAATCGGTTACCGAACAATGACATTTTACTTGTTAGATTAACAATTCTGTCCTGTACGTCAGCGTTTTATCATTGACTGTAAATGCGTTTTTTTTAACCACAAGTGTATCGATGCAAGAAGAAAACATTCTTTTTTATGTTTGAACTTTTTGGAAATAATTATAAATTTATTAATACTGCGAAATATCAAAATGGTAAATTATTGTTAAAATTCTTCTCAGATTCATTCTTATTTATTTTGAAAAATGCCATTTAATTCATTTTTTTAAAATGAGTTTTATAGCTCTGCGTGGAAATCGATACCGAACAATTACAATTTATTTGCCCGATTAACGAATTTCTCCGCTGTGCGTCACCATTTTATCATTGCTTGTAAAATCGTTTTTCTTCCCACAAATATATTATTGCACGAAAAAATCTTTCATGGTTGAACTTTTCGGAATTAATTATGAAATATACAAGAAAACTATTATAATCGGACATTATTACTGTCAAAATTCTCAACGGATTTATGCTTCTTAATTTTTAGCAATGCATTTAAAAACACATTTAAAACATTGACAACGGTAGCTAAGAAAATAGCATATGAAAATGAATTGAAAACAGTGTTTGTTATTCTGATTTTCGTACTCATGAAAATTTTGTTTTCAGAAAACTATTTATGAATTATCAAACATTTAAAAAAGAAAGATTAAAAAACCTTTTTTAATTTATCAGTTTTTGAGATTTTTTTTCCTTTTATAAATTTGTATGTAAGTAGGAGAATAAATAATGTAATGTCAAATATTAATTTGCACCCTCGACTACATAATATTTCTTTAACCCCTTGAAGGTCGGTCTGGTATATTATATCACACCTAATTTTAATTCAGATTTGTGACAGAAATATTTAATTAAATTTTAATTTTCTAACTGTGGTAGTAAAAATGTGTGAAATTGTTTTTCATTATTTTGAAAGAAAGTTTTTCAATTATTCCGATGAGAATTCCACATTACAGAGGCGCAGTTATTTGCCTCTGAGAGGGTTAAGAGGATTCTTCACAGGTGCAGGTTTACTTTCTGCCGATCCATCTATGTGAAAATTTAAATAGGTGATGACTCATTATCAAATATATTCATCAACATCCGTTTTCACCACTAGAAGGTGGACGTTTGATGAGGTTTTTAAATACTATTTTTCTGCGTTTTAAATATATATAAATTTGAAATTTTCGCATTGTATGCGATAATTGACTAATTACATTTTAGCGTTGAGCACTGGTCACTGTCGAATGCTTTATTTCCGTCACGCCGTAATCAAAGCGAAAAAAAAAAAAAAATTGTAAATATGCATGTAAAAATCTATCTGATTGTTGCAATATAACGGAATTTGATGGCATATAAGGTAACATAATGTAATGGAAGATATCTTCGTTAATCGAAATAATCAAATAATATCTATTTATCCGATTTTAATTTGTCATTCTTAAAAAACAAATTAGAAAGTATACTTTATGTACTCTTCAAAATTATTTATATTGCTTGTGCGACGAATAAATGCGACGGATTTTAAAGTTTGAAATAGAATTATTTATGCTCTGAAGGATGACTATGCATGTTTTTCAATATATGCAAATGAATGCAAATGTTTATATGTAAATATAAACATACAAATTTAAAATAGTTTGTATTATGTTAAACTGTATTATTTTGTATTATACTTCTATTTTTGTATTGTTTTGTATTATATTTAAGTTTGTTTACATATTTTACGTTTCATTATATCGAGAATATACATACATACAAAGTAGAAAAACTTTATTCGATTTTTCTAGTAATGCAGAATTTAAAAGAAAGTAAAGCCTTTGATTTCAACTCGAATACTGGGAAAAAGAATTATCTGATAATTTCAAAGTAATATATTTGTTTAATAAATATACAATAGATTTCAGTAAAATTTAAAAATTGGTAACATAGAAGCGAATTTTTTTGTATAAAATTTAATTAGTTTCCGTTAAGTCAGACCCTTTTATTTTTCGGGAAGCATGGGGAAAAAAAAAAAAACATAATTTGTATGAGTTATATAACAGGGAAGTTGGTGGGGTCATGCCTACTGTATACGCATGGGATTTTATAAAAATAAATAAATGAGTAACAAAATAAGTAGCATTGATGGAACTAGCAATTTCAAGTTTATGTTATATAGTTTATTAATAATATGTTGCAAAATTTTTATGTTTTCTCTCTTTTTTATATACAGAATTTTTGTTTAACGCTAACTCATTTATTTCTTTGGTGCAGTTTTATATCTGAAATAATATTGATTAACTATTACAGCATATCTGCTTTTATTATTAAAATTATTACCATTCTCAGTCACTGTATCAATATTATATTGTTTCTCTCTTTATACAATATTTTAACAAAGCCATATTTCCCGACACTTGAAAATATTAATTCAATTTAAAATGAAAGTTTCTCTGTCTTTAACAGCTAAAAACGTCAGAAAGCTGCGCAAAGTATTAATAATAAAAAGAAAAGTAAAAAATTGAAGTCAACGTTATTAAAAAAGACAGTCGTAACTCCGGTATCGTTTTGAAAATGTTTGGCGAGATTTTGGCGCCGTTTCCATCCAACGAAACACATCGAATCTCGTTCAAAATACTCGCCATGCCACGCTGCAATCGCCGTTTCCTTTTCTAATTACTCTCAACACCGCCGCCCTCCCGCCATCGGAATACTGATGGAAGAGGGGGGGCAGGGGCGTACGCGCCCGCGCGAACGCCTCCATTATTAGCTTTCAATTTGTCGCAGGGGCTCGCCAAGTCGGCGGTGGGATGCCTCCCATTCCTCGCCGACGCCCCGTGATTGAGGAGCCCCCCTCCCCGACGCGAATCTCTGTACTGGATATTGAATTCCGGTCGATCGAATGAGTGGTCGAGCCAGCCGCGTGCAGACAGCTCCGCGCACACACCGAAGGAGGAATAACTACGGTGTTTGTCTCCAAAGTTCATTTTTCTTGCCTCTCTCCTCTTCTCTTCTCCGAGAATCAGAATTCCGAGCAGCGGAATCGGGTACGAAAATTGAAAATAATTTCGAAATGGCCGGGAAATTTATTTCAAAACGCAATAACTAACCACGTAAAACAAGAATAATTTCAATGATTAAAAAAATGAACGGGGGAAAAAGAGTTTGTTTTTAAAAATGATATTTGAATATTTTTTATGTGTAAATAGTAAGAGGGATAGTCGATTTCGGATATTAAAATGTGGGGAATTGTTTTCCAATCTACCCCTCCCCCCTTTTTTATCTATGTTGTTTATAAAAGGAAACCAGATTTTGAGACAAGTTTAAAAACTATTTTTTTAACCACGAATAAAATAAATCCAATTGTTGTTAATCAAAAATGAAATGAATATAACGATTAAAGGAGAAAAAAAAAATTCCGAGCAGCAGAATCAGGTACGAAAATTGAAAATAATTTCGAAATGGGCGGGAAATTTATTTCAAAACGCAATAACCAAGCACGTAAAGCAAGAATAATTTCAATGATTAAACTAGTCGTTGGGGGCCACACCGTAATACTTACCCATCATGGATATGTATATGAAAATAAAACATGTGAAAACTATTTATACAATGCATTGCAATTCATAAAGAAAAATTATATATATTGTTAATATACATAGTAATGCTTTTTGCTTTATTAAAGAACTGCTGATGTACCAATTTCGACAAATTATATAAAACGCCCAACTACTTAAGTAGTAGCGAACTGCGTAAAAGAAACATCCTTATAACTCCAAAAATAATAATTCTATTAACTAGCAATTAACTGTGTCGGATTAAGCGTCTCATTTCCAATTAAAATATACCTCTGAATTGAAATTTGAATGAAATACAGGGTCATGAAAAATCGAAGAATGTGGAAAACAGGATTACAAATATCTCGACAACTAATAATCCGATCGACTTCGTTCTATATGCAAAATGTGTGTTATTTTATTGCCTTTTACGTCCATTCCTTAAAACAAAAAAATTCGAAAATTTTTATATACCTTTCATCAGAACGAATTTTTCAAGGGTCCGAAAAAAATAGTTCCGGATAATCGAGGTTGCTGATATTAAATAGGGTTCGTCCCATTCTTACATACTAACTACATTTGTTCGGGAGATAGAGCGTTTACAGACAGACAGACAGACGGACGGCAAATTTTTTTTTCTAAAAATATGTTTTTCGGAATCTCCACCATCTAAAACGTGTAAATCCGTCAAAAAAATTTTTCGATTTTCAAAACGATTGCAAGACTTACCCTATACTACGTATGATGGGTAAGTAAAAAGTAAAAGGGGAAAAAGAGTTTGTTTTTAAAAATGATATTTGAATATTGTTTATGTGTAAATAGTAAGACAGATAGTCGATTTTGGATATTAAAATGTGGATAATTGTTTTCTACCTCCCCCCTTTTTTTTTTAATCTATCTTATTTGTAAAAGGAAACCAGATTTTGAGACAGGCTTATAAGCCATTTTTTAACCACGAATAAAATAAATCCAATTGCTTTTAATCAAAAATGAAATGAACATAACGATTAAAAGAGAAAAAGAATTCGAGCAGCAACATCAGGTACGAAAATTAAAAATAATTTCGAAATGGGCGAGAAATTTATTTCAAAAACGCTATGACTAACTACATAAGGCAAGAATAATTTCAACGATTACAAAATAAATGGGAAGAAAAGTTTGTTTTTAAAATTGATGTTTGAATACTGTTTATGTGTAAATAGTAAAAGAGTTAGCCAGTTTCGGAAATTAAAGTATGGAAAATTGTTTTTTAATCTACCCCCCCCCCCTTTTTTTTTTTTTTAAATCTATCTTGTTTATAAATGGGAATCAGGTTTTAAGGCAATTTTGATAACTTTACTTTTTAACTACGAACTAGTAGGAGTGACCGAGCTTAGCTCGGTCAAGATTAACTTTGTGTTCTACGCGATGTAGTATTTTCACATAATCAGTCTCTGCGTATTATTATTATAAAACATGTTACTTATAATAGTATTATTTACAAAAACAATCAATAAGACAATTATGTATGTATGCACTTTTTTACATTATTTTAAAATTTACAACGAAAGGACATCAATCCAAATCACTTTTTAGCTCGACTCTGATCGGTTTAACCATGCATTTCGAATCCTATTAAGAATGTGTAAAAATTACTTCACATTCTGAAAGACAATATTTTTGCCACATATAGCCAAATTTGTCGACATTCTTTCATTTAGCGCCAAATACATGTTTTGGCTTCCGTAATCATAATAGTCGATTTTTCGACCAAATGTCATCAATATTTTGTCAAGAGTTGCCAACTTATTGGCTGTTGCCATATTATCGTGACCCTGACCTGTATTACCCAGAATGACCCACTAATAAAATTTGATCAAACGTGACTTAGCTCAAATGTCTTCAGGTAATCAAAAACAGTAGTATATAAAATTGAATCAAAATCGTTTAAGCCATTTCTGAGATAAAATTAGCTTGATAGCATTCGGCAATGAAACCGAAAAGACCCACTAATGTAATTTTTTTTAATATGCGACTCAGTCCAATAGTCTTCTCATGAAAAAAAAACGTTTCCTCACAAAATTTAGATAAAATTGATTGTGTCGTTGTTGCACATAATTAGAATGACCCCGACCCATTATGACCCAAAATGACCCACAAACCGAATTTTCGCGAGCATGTGACCTAGCCCATTGGTTTTCTTTTGTCGCAAAACCATATAATACAAAGTATAGTGAAAATGGTGAGAGCCATTTTCTAGATGAAATTAGCATGACTCATCATGGCCCACATATGACCCTTATAATTTTACTCTCTCGAACATGTGACCTAGAACATTCATTTTTGCGCGTCGAAAAACGTTTGGATACAAAACTTAGATAAAATCGATTGAGTCGTTTTTTAGATATAATTAGTTTGTCCTCAACCCATTATGACTCAAAATGAGCCATTAATTGAATTTTCCCGAACATCTGACCCAACTCAATGATTTTTTTGTGCCCGAAAATGATAGAATTCAAAATTTAGTCAATATTGCGCGAGACATTGTCTAGATTAAATTAGCATGACCAACAACGACTTACTAATTGAATTCTGTCTAACACATCACTTTACCCAATAATCTTCTTGTAATCCAAAACGATAGAGCACGAAACTTGGTCAAAGTCGTTAGAGCCATTTTTTTAGATAAAATTGGTTTAACCCAAAATGACCCAAAAGTGACCCACTAATTTAAATTTCTGGAACATGCGACCTAGCCCAGTAGTTTTCTTGAGCCAAAAAAATGTTGTATACAAAATTTCCTTAAAATCGATCCGCCCGTTCTTTAGATATAGCTTGACCATGACCCATTATGACCGGTCATGACCCATAAATTATCCTTATAATCGAAATCTCTCAAACATGTGAGATAGCCCATTAATTTTCCCGTGTCAAAAAACTTACATACAAAATTTCATTAAATTTGATACTGTCGTACTTTATATATAAATAGCTTGACCCAGACCTTTTATGACCCAAAATGACCCATTAAAATTTTTTCTCGTGCATGTAACCTAGCCCAATAGTTTTCTCGTGCCAAAAAAATGTTGTATACAAAATTTCATTAAAATCGATCCACCTGTTCTTTAGCTATAGCTTGACCATGACCCATCATGACCCACAAATGACTCTTATAATCAAAATCTCTCGATCGTGTGACTAAGCCCATTAGCTTTCTCGTGTCAAAAAACTATTACAGGCAAAATTTCGATGAAATTGATTCTGAGGTTCTTTAAATATAAATAGCTTGACCCAGACCCTTAATGACCCAATATGACCCATTAAAATTTTTTCTCGAGCATGTAACCTAGCCCAATGTTTTTCTCGTGCCCGAAAATCATAGAATGCAATTTTTAGTCAAAATTGCGTGAGAAAATCTCTAGATAAAAATAGCATGACCCACAATGACCCCAAAAATGACCCACTAACCGAATTTTCTCGAACATGTTACCTAACCCAATGATCTTCTGGTAATCCAAAACGATAAAATGTAAAATTTGGTCGAAATCGTTAGAGCCGTTTTTAGATAAAAATGGCTTGACCCATAATGACCCAAAAATGACCCAATAATCGAAATTTTTCGAACATGTGACCCAGCCCAATAGTTTTCTCGTGCCAAAAAACGATTGGTTACAAAATTTCCTTAAAATCGATCCAGCCGTTCTCTAGATATAAATAGCTTGATCTTGACCCATTATGACCCAAAATGACCCAATAATCGAATTTCCTCGAACATGTGACCTAGCCCAATGGTCTTCTCGTGCCCGAAAATGGTAAAATCCAAATTTTTGCGAAATCGTTAGAGCCGTTTTTGAGATAAAATTTACACACACACACACACACAATTTTTGCTCGCATTATAGTATAAGATAAAATAAATTCAGTTGTTAATCAAAAGTGAAATGAATATAACGATTAAAGGAGAAAAGAATTCTCTTGAAAAATATACTCCATTATTTTTTATAACTGAATTTTAAGAGGCGGGAATTTCCGCTTTTTTTAATTTTTAAGAATCTGTGATTTTCATCGTATGATCGCGAAATAAAACAGCGATTTTCATCAAACGATTACAAAATAAAGTAGTGATTATCGTCAAACGATCGCGAATTCCACAGCAGTTTTCGTCAGATGATTGCGAAATACCACCGCGGTTTCCATCAGACGATCGCGCAACACCATAGCGGTTTTCATGAGACAATCGCGAAATAAAACAGCGATTCTTTTTTAACGATCGCGAAAAAACAGCGATTTTCGCAAACGATCGCGAAATAAAACATCGATTTCCGTGAAAAAATCGAGAAATAAAACAACGATTTTCGTCAAACAACTGCGAAAAAAACTTTCAAAATTTCGCTATTCGCTCGTGAAATAATCATCGAATCTATTGAAATATAAAATTCGTCACTAAGCTCACTGCACCTGTTGCTGTTATCTAGATAGATTTAAAATAGTACAATATATATATAATTCCTCACAGAACTACTACATATGTTGCTAAAATTCATATAAAATATGAATTAAAGAAAAATTATTTATTTTTATAAGTTTTCATGAATTAACATCGTATTTCAAATTTCAAACTGTTATGCACATTTAGAAAGAGTTGTGTTAAGGTTTTAAGAAAATAATTGTTAAAAAATAGTTTGTTAAAAATTTAATTCTTTATTTAGTTTATTATTATAAACAATATAGTTCATAAAATTCATGCATAAATGTTGTGACTAATGTCGTCATTTTTACTTCACACGTAATATCCTCTTTTTTGTTATTTTCTGAAGAGATTTGTTATTTTCTATCAAGTTAAGATGCCGAAATATGAAAATTCTTTGTTATTCGCTGTTATTTTATCTGTTGCCTAAATGTAAAACAAGTTTTCGGACATTTTATTTAATTTTTATAATTTCACTTTTTTCCTCTCCTGTTTTCTTGTAAAATCGTAAGGAGCGAAGAAATGAATTCAAGCAGCGTAATCCATACGAAAATTTAAAATAATTTCGAAATAGACTGGAAATTTATTTCAAAACATAGTAACCGATCATATTAACCAAGAACTAAATGAAAATAAAAGTATCAGAATTTTTTTAAATGTTACTTAAGTACTGTGTATGTATGAATTTTAAAATGGTTCATAAATTTAAGAAGTTAAAATATGGGATGTTTTCCTAATCCACCTTTATCTAAATGAAAACTAAATTTGTAGGTGTATATATATATATATATATATAATTTCCTTATATATATTCCTTATATATATAATTTCCTTAACACATTTGCTGCCAGCTACGACAATACTGGATGTTAGCAAACTGAGCTTCCATGTCAGCTACGAGACAATTCGTTATTGATGAAGTCTTTGTCTAAATGACAAATTTAGTGTTGACTTTGGAACTAAAGGACCGCCAAGCATTTAGAGCTCTCTTTTATCAGTACAATTTCGAGTTATTTTCCGGTACGATTGACGAACTTCGCGATATATTCCCACAACCAATCAAAAAATTTCATGATTTTTTTTTCCACGCAATTGAAGACACGGTGAGTTTCAAGATTTCCCCCATAACTTAATGACGAAACTTGCAGCATTCTTTTGTTATGCATCCGGCCACCAGGTGCATAGAGTAGTTTCAAAAAGGTCGCCGGGCGCTGCGCCCTTGCAAATTGGCCTAAAATGAACGCTGCGATTATGAGGAAAATACATGAAATGTTTATTATTTGTTTGGCAAACAGGAAGAGACTAAATACATTCGACGTACTGAAATGGATCATTTATTTATCGAAATCTATTTTCCTTTGGCCTATTGATAGTAATTCATTTACTTTTTTTATGGCTCATTTGGCATATTTTTCGAGAAAATTAACTGAAAGTGTGCTTTAAAAAGAGCAGTAAGGACCACCGGGCGCATAAAGTAGTTTGAATAGGTCGCCAGACGGATAAAGTAGTCAAAAAAGGGCCGCCAGGCGCTATTGCCTTGCCAAATTGGCCTAGAGTCAACACTAGTTACAGAAATGAATTTTTTGTGACTTTTATCGCAGAGAATTATTTTTTGTCTGAATAAAATTCTCCAATTTTATCTCGGATGTGTCAGCGTCGTTGGGGGACGATAGATCGCCAATTTAATCAACAGGCTGAATGCTTTTTTTTTTTTTTTTTTTTTTCTTTTGCTCCTACCCTTCCAAAATGGACTATATGAAGAGAAATTTCGTCCAGCAATCCGTGGGCCCTCGCTTAGAAAAGTAGAGAGCAATATGTAACAGCTGTTTCTTATCGAAGTGGATTGCTTTGTTATATTAGTTTTCCGTTCCCCTTAGCGTCGTTCTGGACATGGAGACGATATTTTCCTGAAGCCCTGTTTCGGTCACTGTCGTTGCTGTAATTGACCTGAGGGATTAATAATATGTGCACTTGGATTTCGATATTAAAGTGAATCTATTAAGATTTAAAAAGAAAAAAATCCCTTTTTTATTAGCTTTTTGGGGGCCGTGGATATGTTCGTTTAATTTAAATGTAGCATTTGCAGTTTCTTCTCAAAGAAGTTCCTTTATTAATTTCAGATACCAACATTTTTTTTTTTCTCCTTTGTGTATCTTTAATAATGAGAGTTAAAGTACTGCCATCAACTCTGTGCAATATTAGCAGTTTAGAACAAACACACAATAATACAATGTATCCGTAATTAAATGACTATAACTAGAAAATTGCGAGTTAAATTACCACGTGTTATATTTGATTACACCCCCTCCCTCTCCTCCCCACCAGAACCCGCAAAGTATTTTTTCAACCCGTAACTCAATCCAAACTCTAATCACTTTAACTTGAATGGGATAGATTTAGTTTTCGATTTAATAAGTGAAAATCCCTTATTTCAATGAAGTACTTTGAAAATGTACATTTCAATGCAAAACAAAATATTTTTTGTATATAAATTTTACTTTTAAAATGTATTCAGGTGTGTCTTAGTTTATATTATTCAATCATTTAACATTAATCTAAACTTATGTGACGCTGACGATGATTAAAATTGCTATATTGCAGCCTTAGTAAAAAGCCATCATCAACTGACATTCTGTCAAATTATCATTTTGTGAGAGATTGCAATTTTTACAAAAATATTGCTCTGCGTATCGTTATCTCATTGTTTGGGATAAAAATCCATATTTTGTGCCCTATTATTATTGCAGGGTTTTGCCCTATTTCCACTAAAACAACCGTAGAATGAATAAAAAACTCGACTGACTGATAAAATAGTGTTTCTGCACTAAAAATTATATAAAGGTCTATTGTAATTAAAATTTCCTTAATCAGAAGTCTCTGACGATGCTATTATGTTTCCAAACTAATCAAAATTTCATTAATATCACCAATAGTTAAACTGAAAATTACCAAGTTCATGAAAACTGAATATACCAGTGGTCTGTGCGACAGTTAACTGGAGTTAAGAGTCAAGGCTTAAAACAAAAGCATTTCATGAAACAATAATATTGATTTTTAAAAGTAATATAGACGTACCTACGTTCTAAACTTGCACAATGAAAAGTAAATTTTGAATTACTTTCAAAAAATCAAAACCATCTCATAAAAAACAAACTTCTGAAGCCCTAAATTTATTAAATATTGGTAGTTCACGAATTTATTATCAATGCTTATAAAATCATATCCCATATATCCGCTCTCGATTTTCTTTTCTTCAGCAAACTTTGTTTAACATTCATATTAAAATAATCAGCCCACCGTGCTGTATTCACTGCCATATGCACATGCGCCCTGAATATTAAAGAAAAGCGGAACCTTTTGTTTTAATGGTGAATAGTCCATTAACAGGTTAAATCCGGTTTTTGCAGGAGAAAAAAAATAGAATTTTTCTCTTGTCTCCTTTACGAAAAACAATTAAAACGACGTTAATTGCGTAACAGGAAACTTTGACCATTAATGGGTTATGGATTGAATTTTTGCCCCCTCTTTTTGTTTTTCCTCCCCCTCGTTTCCTTATGAGCACCCTTCTTTGCGGGCGAGGTGTGACAGCTCCTACATTAAGACAAGTCCCTTGTTTTTACATAAACGCTGTCCTTTATTTTATTTTATTTTTTTCTAACCCCCCTTTTTCGGCATTTTCGTTTGCGCGTCGGAACCGCTCTCTTAATTGCAATTAACGTTATTGGACGCAAATTGGTTTTGACGCTAGAGATTTTTTTTTTATCTATATTTATTTACTTTTTGTTAATGTCGGAATAGTCCTGGGTTATAATTATGGCTTCTAGAATATTTGAGTCTTCTTGCCCTTTTTTTTCATTCTACATTGCCGAAAAAAAAAAAAATAAAAAAAAAAAATACTAAGTTCAGCTTTATGTTCGAGTAATAAATAAGTATCTTTGTTTTATTAAGCAAATATGTGAGGTTTATTATTTCCTTTGTGTATAATGACTTCATCTAATAAAGATGGATAAAGGTTTATATTCTTAGATTTATTTTCTGTAATCTCGGAAAACACTTTGTATATAAATTTACTAAGCGTGGTATAAATATTGTCACATGAGGGGATTTTCTGTTTGACTCTTAGTTTTTGGTTAAACCAATTTTTCTAATATTATACAACTCAAAATAGATGGTTGTTTTAGGATTGTTACAATTGTTATTTGTTACTTGTTAATTGTTGTTTGTTTGTTTGTTTACACTTGTTTACAATTATGATTGTTTTCTGCAGACAAGAGCTAAATAAACACGTATCTGTTACATCTGGTAATTCATGTATTCTCATCAAGTATCTGGTAATTCATCTGGTAAATTCATGTATATTCAAACATTTAGGAAGATAGTGCAGTCCTCCTTCCCCTCTTTGCATCCAATACTCTATCCAATTATCCAAAAAGCAAACTACATCATTAGAGAACTAATGATTAAAGTTTTATTATTTAGTATTCTATTGTTTTGAAAAGAATTTCTTTATCAACGTTTTCCACATAACGTGACTAGTTAAAATCATTAATTATGACCAATATGGAGCATTTCCTTTTAAGCATCTTATAACGTACACAGATAAACACTGTAAAAAGGTTACAAATAGATACTTCTGTCAACCAATCTATCATTTTATTTTTTACAGATTATCCTACTATTTTTTCTTAAAGTTGTGACTATCTTTTTGTGATACCCTGTATATGGATGGGAATTGTACTGGGCTCAAAATTTATACATACATGCAATACGTATGATGTTTAGTATTAACCAGGGGTGTAGTCGTAAAAATAACAGAGGATATGCGCTTTAAGCAGAGAGTATACCCTAGAGTGTGTATACTATAGCTTTCTTGAGAAACAGAGGGTATACGGTATTCCTTAAAAAAATCCAGAGGGTAAACTGTGTATACCCCCGTATGCCCTCCACTACATCTCTGATACTAACGTCTTCTCACAAACTTTTTTGAAATAACTAAATTTTGATTACTATTGCCCCTACAAAATATTTTGGTTACAATGACCAAATTGTGGTTGGACTAACCTAATAATTTTGTTAACCAAGACTGCTGAGTTTTTCAGGTTTTACAGTTTAACTTGCAATTTTTAGTTTAACTATAGATACTGATCAAATTTTGTTTCGTTTGGAACCCTATTACTATCTCTAGAGACTTTTGAATAGCTTAATTTCATTTATAATAGTCCTGTATAGAAAGTTTAATACATAAATAATATTATGAGAGTTAATTTAACATTTTATTCATTTTTAGACCAAGCTGTCTGACAGACCGCTCACAGTAGCTATTAGACAATTTTTGTAATAGCAGTTAATGATTAATTCAACAAAATTTTGTTAATTCAACAAAATTTTGTTTATAATTTGGTCATTTCAGCAAAAAAAAAAAAAAAAATTTGTGGGGGCTAACCAAAATTTTGTTTCCAAAATTTTGTTAACCAAAAGTTGTTTCAACAAAACAGTTCTTTCCGTGTATCTCAAAAACATTCTATAGATACAGTTGGCAAAATAATTATTTGTACACTCTAATATGTTAAATTTTTTACTAAATAAAAACAGATATTTATACACGAATGGTTTTAATAGAGTGTTTTTACTGTGCTTTTTAAATTAACGACAGAAATTTTCGATCAAGGTGTAAAATAAATTTTATAACTGGAAAAGTTTAAAATTTTCTTGCAAAAAAAGTATTTGTACATTTCCATAGCAAGATTCGCACTGTGTTTATAATGTTTGGGGTTCAAAGTTGTAACATAATTTGGTAGTTTTTAATAATTATTAACTTCATACTATGTTTGTCTGGCATTTAATTTAATTTGCTCTTGAAGTAATTGAGAATGGTACTTAAAACTAGAGAGGCACCTTTGAACATAAGAAATCATATCTTTGAGCTTAATAAAAATAAAAATCAGACCAAGAAATCAAAAAAGCTATTAAATTACCATTTAGAACTATTGGATACATGATGAGAAAGTAAGAAGAAATTGGAGGCATCGAAATTCAATGAAAACCAGGACTTCTCAGCAAATTAACATTGAGGGAAAAAAAGAGTGTTGTTAAAAGAGCTTTAAAAAATCCTATGGGTTTAGTTCAAAAATTTGCTGGAGACCTTGCGACATCTTCTTAAATCAGAGTATTACCCCAAACAATAAGAAATATTTTTCTCAATGCAGATTTAAAAGGAGGAACCTCAAGGTAAAATCCATTCATCAGTGAAACAAATAGTCGAAAATGCATAGAATTCGCTTTCGCATACAGAAGCAAATCATTGGATTTTTGGAAAACAGTATTTTTTTCTGATGAGAGAAAATTCGGAATTTTCTTACCACCAAGCATTCGAAATGTTTGGCGTAAAAATAAAATTGTTCTAGATCCAAAACATATACTCCGAACTGTCAAGCATGGTGGGAGGAATATTATGGTTTTGGGGTGTATAACTTCTAATGGAGCAGGACATTTGGAATTAATTGACTTTGGAATGACAGCTTTAGCATACATTGATGTGTCGCGGTATAATTTATTAAACAGTGCTAAGAAATTACGTGTAGAGGAAGCTTTTCAGTTTCTGCAGGATAACAACCAAAGCATACTGCTGTGATCACCAGCACATGGTTACTCTACAATGCTCGAAGGCGACTGGTAACTCCTCTGCAATCTCTAAACTTGAATCCAATAGAAAATTTGTGGATGCTATTGGATGCAAAAATCCGAAAAAAAAATATGTATCAGCGAAAAACAATTTTAAAGAAGCTCCTATTGAATCATGGAATAAAATAAACCAGACCACTACAAAAAAGTTGGTGGAATATACAGCTCATATTCAAAATATTAGAATAATTACCTTTTTCTTAGAAATTGAAAATATCGTTTGGTAATTTAATGTCTTTTAATGAAAATATGCAAACGATATTTTTATTAAGAACTTATTGTTGATTAAACTTACTTGTTATCTTAAATTTAATATCATTTTTGAAAAGATTAATTGCAAAAAAAATTATTTTGAAAAGTCAAAATATTAGAATATTTATTTAAGTGGTTCAAAATATTAGAATATTTCACATTAATTCTCCTTTAATTATTACCAATTCTTAACTGGTGGCATCATTGATTAAATTCAGCCTATTTTATTTAAAATCAGTATTCTTTTTTGCAGTTTGTTTCTTTTTCGTCTTAAAATGGGCCTTGTGAGTGATATTCCTGAATCTACTAAACTTCGTATGGTTGATTTGTATCGGCACGGTAAAAATCACTTTTTTATGGCGAATTATTTACATTGTTCGCAATCGAGCGTTAGTAAAATACTAACACAATATTCAAAAATTGGAAAATTTCAAAATAATCGCCGAAATGGTGGCCGAAAACCAAAAACATCTGCTAGAGATGACAGGAAACTGAAGCGTATAGTTAAGAAAAACCGTTTTAAAAGTGTGCGATTCTTACACCGAAAATGGAAAGAAGAAGGAGTTGAAGTTTCTACATCGACAACATTAAGACGTCTCCATAAATTTAAATTTGAATCTCGTGTACCGAAAACAAAACCTCTCATGACTGCAAGACAAAAGCGTATAAGATTGAATTGGTGTAAATCAAGACGTTTATGGAGCAATGAAGATTGGAAAAATATATTATTTAGTGATGAAAGTATGTTTTGTGTTTCATATGGTAATCAAGGTATTCGAGTTTGGAGAATGAAGCAAGAAGCATTTGATAAAGAATGCCTTAAACGTTCCGTAAAATTTACTGCTAGTATCATGGTTTGGGGTTGTATGAGTGCAGAAGGACTTGGAAAGTTATGCATCGTCTACGAAAAGGTTAACTCTCTGATATATCAAGAAATTTTAGAATATTACATGATTCCATCATCAGAAGATTTATTTGAAGATGATTTCATCTTTCAACAAGATTTAGCGTCCCCGCATACCTCGGTGTCAACTAAGAATTGGTTCCGCCAACGCAACATTAAGGTACTTCCTTGGCCACCAAATTCACCAGATCTTAATCCCATCGAAAACTTATAGTGTATAATGAAGAAAAAACTTCAAGAAAATCCTCCTTCAAGTAAAACTGAGTTAGTGGCACGTATAAAGTCTATTTGGGCTAAAATTGATAGAAATGTTTGTAAACACCTTGTATATAGTATGCAAGATCGATTGTACGCTGTTATGAAAGCTAAAGGGGATGCTACAAAATATTAACTACCATTTACTTCATATTCGTAAGGTAATATTGTTGCGTAAAATAAAATATTCTAATATTTTGAACCAATCTAAATTTTATTCTAATATTCTGGTGTGTTTAAGGAAGCTGTATACGTAATTTATTGTGCTGTATTTTATATTTTATAAATGTTAAAATCTTATCTAAACATTCCAGATTTAATTTATAAGAAATTTAATTGCATTTACTTAGTATAAAAAATAAATAAATGACAAATAATTTTTTCTTATTACTTTTTCTCAATTATTCTAATATTTTGAATATGAGTTGTATGTCACACCATCTAGAAGTAGTCATAAACGCTAAAGGAATTCACACAAAATATTATTTTGTATCATTTAACTAATTTTTTATTAATTATAGTACATTAATGTAGTGTACAAATACTTTTTTTGCATTATATTTTTGTATATTTGTTTATTTTAATGTAAAAAATCAATTTGTTTTATTTTGTTTTTGCTTTTATATTATTAAAATGCATTACATTAATGTATTACAATATATTTTGCTTAAATCTTTTATTTAATTTCATTACAGTTTTAAAAAATGAAGTGTACAAATACTTTTTTTGCCAACTGTATCTGGATATAATTAGTCAGACAGATAGAAATTTACAGATACAGTAAAACCTCTAAATAACGGACACCTCGGAAACGCATAAATTGTCCGCTCTAGGGAAAACCTCAGAGATTCAAAAATCGCTAAGAAATGCTTAATGTTTCATTAATTTACTTTTATATGTCCTAAAACCTCTATTAT
Source organism: Maratus speculifer (assembly GCA_964019185.1). Taxonomy (NCBI): domain Eukaryota; kingdom Metazoa; phylum Arthropoda; class Arachnida; order Araneae; family Salticidae; genus Maratus; species Maratus speculifer. The sequence continues at coordinate 268,111,152 of OZ025289.1, read as the reverse complement.
AGAATTTATTAGAAATTTAAAATATTTTTTAATCGATAAAATTGAAATAAATTTGTGCACACTTTTATCCACTGTTTATGATGTTCTCGTGAAATAATCGATTACAAAAGTTTACTTTTGCTTGTGATTATATGTAATTTCTTTTTCTATGTGACGTTATTGGACATTGTAGAGTTCCAGGCAGGAAGGGAAGGATTGCACTTTTTGACCTTTAAACGCGCAAAATCTCAAATTTTTCTTGGGTGACATTTCAATGCTCTGGGAGATATTCCTCCAGGGCAACACCCTGAATTTAGCACTGAACGTGGTGGAAAGGGGAGATTTCCCCCCAGCTCTTTATCTACATTTATCTGTGATCACAAAATTTGTGACACGTTGTCCTGATAAATTCAGAGGCCTTTTTGCTTTTTTTTTCCCATTTTTTTTTCTCTAAAACATACTTTTTCATCCTTTATCGCCGAATAAAGTGCCCGCTATTCGGAATGTCCGTTATTCAGAGGTTAAACATACAAAAATTTAAGTTTTGGGAGTGGGGATTGGAAAACTGTCCGTTAAATAGAGGTGTCCGCTATTCGGGAGTGTCCGTTATTGAGGTTTTACTGTACCAATGAATAAGTATTTGTATCATTATTTTAGCTTCGGAACTGAAAAGATTAATCTTAGCAGTATAATTGTCTTATCCTATACCTGTCTCATAACAGTGTAATACTTTTTTACTTTGATAATAAAACGTATAACAATCCTAATCCATCCTGTAGTTCCTAAATAAGTACGCAGATTTACATTTTTTCCACTCCTTTTCTTTTTTTTTTTTTTTTAATTTGAATATAAATTCAGTGAAATTCTGTGTATAACGGTTAGAAATAAAGGTAACGCTTGTTTGTACGGGATGTATATGTAACATTTAAAAATTAACAATAATAGAAAAAAAAAAAAAAAAAAAAAAACTTTCATCAAACGGAAACGACCCAGACAACTCTCGTTAGAATTGTCGCTTTCGTCTTTTCTTGTATTACATATTGATTACATTGTTTTTTATTTGCTTAATTCCATTGACTCGCACTCATCAACTTTCATCATTCTTTGTCTATCTAAAAATAAAAGTTATTGGAGCCAATTAGTACATCCTTCCAGTTTATAAAAGCAATAATTAAAGTTATTATTATGTAAATGTAATAAATACAAATTTCTATGCTATGTAGCAAAATCAAAAATATTAGTTTATATAAACTGCTTCAATTAATTATATTTGTTACATTACGGACAAAGCAGTGCTCTTAAAATTTGCTACTTTTTTAGGTACGTACGTAATTATGTAAATATGTAGCACCTATAGTCGTCGTTCAGTCCGTCCGTATGTCTGTCCGCATATAACAGAGCAAAAACTACCCAAATGAATCGTTTGAAATTTAAAATATGTAATTGTATAAATTTATCGAGTCATTTCGAATTTTACGAAAATCAGATCTATAGTTTAATTACAGGGGCAATCAAAAATATTCTTTTACATTACGGCCAATGGGAAAAATAGTTTTAAGTGCATTTTAAGGATGTTATACACTTTCGAACATAATAAAATTGATATGCATCTATAAAATATATACTATAAAATATATATTCTGTACAATGTGTAATGCACACAATATTTGTTATTAATTTGCAGGGTTACACAAAAGTATTCCATTGCATAATGGCGTTGGGAAAACATAGTTTAAGGCATGTTTTAATTATGTTAAACTATTTCACATTTTATGAAATTGATATAAGTTGACGTGGCTAATTACAAGTTATTCCAGTATACTAGAAAGCAGATAGTATTTTCAGGGACGCACAAAGGATTTCGGATACTATACTGTATCCGAAGTACTGTATACTTACACAAATATCTGAATATTTTTAAAACTTTGTTATAGTATGTACATCACATTTGCTACGTTTACGTCCAATTTCCAACTTGTTTATTGTTGTTAAAAGAACGAACGGATGTTCAGGTTCAACTTGAAATGAGTTAATGTGGCATCAAACTATTACGGATTATAAATGAATATTTTTTGCAGTGGAAATCACATCGCGATTCTCAAAAATAGAGGGTTCCTACTTGCCGGGCTGGCGAAAAGAAAGGAAAATTTTCAAACGTGCCGACAGAATTAGGACAATTACAAACAATACAACGGGTCTGATTGGCAAAAATAATGATCGGTCAGCCTGGGTGATATAAAAATTTAAACATAGACGATAAAATATGCATTGCTTTCAATGACTTTCTCGAGAATAAGTGTCCAAGCCACCAGCCAATATACAGTTTGATAACATCCATATAGAAATGTAATATGTCCAGCGTATAGATCGAAGAACTTTTATAGATAGTTTGATTTTGAACTTTAATTACTTTGATTGACACTTAATGCCATAACTTTCGAGAGACATCAAACCCTGGAGATTCTACCACCTCCTCATTGGCTATACGACCTTGATCACAGGTAGTTTGGATATTTCACTTCATCTAATGTATATTATATGGATGATTCTACGATAAGAGGTAATTTGTACGGCAATCTGTTTAAAACAGATTTTTTATTCTATATGTTGCTATTTTTTGCAATGAATCGCATCATCTTAATATACTTTATTAAATAACATTACGATTGAATGCCTAATTTAAACACATTTTTCTGAAATTTCTTACAAAGTCTAAAAAGTCCCCTCCCCTGGCATGTCCCCTTGCCGGTTTCAATTTAACTTTCAAACAATACATATATTTTTTCAGCCAGATGCTTAGCTAAAGTATGTTTAATTGGAATTTAAATAATTATACTTACGTATTATAAAATAAAAAATAAAATATTTTTGTTAATTTCAAATAATTTTTAAAATTAACTTTTGTCCCGCTTTTTTAGTGTCTCTCCCCTGCCAAATTTTGTTCCGCTGAAACAAATATAAATTCAACGATGGCTATATTAGAAGTAGTGCTTAAGGACATCTATCGGCTTGAAGTTAGCAATACTAAACGCGCAAGCCATTTAAGCGTCGCCATTTTTAGTTGTTGCGACGCGACCGTGTTTTGTAGTGGTTTCGCACAGTGATCGTGTATCTCCCCTGGTAAGTCATAAAACTTATAATATTCATTTAATTCAATTGCATTTACTGCCCTAATTAAACAATACGGTAATACTTAAAGTGAAATACACAATTAACCGAAAAACTAATTCAATCAGTTAAAAAGTTTGAATTTACACGAAAATGTCTCTCCCCTGCCGTATTTCCCCTGGCACGATAACTGCCAGGGGAGCGAGTCACTGACCAGAAAAAGTTATAAAATATGTATAAAGTGACTTGCCCTTATATGAAAAAGTAAATAAACGGGACAAAAATCATAATTTAAAGGTTTTTGATCAAACTCAAACTTTTCTTTTTGGCCGAATTCTCCATGTTTTTGAACTTCTTATCGTAGAATCACCCATATACAAAATTAAATACTAGTATGAGAAAAAATAAAAAAAGAATTATAGATTTTTAAAATAGCGCTATGGCTGCTAGTCACTGAGCTTCCGATTTCCCCTCCGTAACGTTAAAGTCTATGGGCGTTTAAGGCATTCTTATATTCAAAATATCTCTTCGCGAAATTAATACTTTTAACTTCTTTCAGTGTTTTCATCTTAAAAGATGTCACTTTTTTTTCTTAGTTGTCAAAATATAAGAAACTGAAAGTAAAATTTTAACTTTTCATGTAAAATTAAATGGAAATTTTAGAAATACAATCGAGTCTCTATATAATGAAATCCATCGTTCCAGTAAAAAATTCGTTATATAGAGAAATTCGATATATAGAGAATTATGTTAAAAATCGTATTTAAGCCCTTGGAGACGAGCGACACGTATACGTGCCGCAAAAAGGCTTAAGAATCCTTGTTTATTCCCACCGGTAAAATTATACTATAAAATTTGCTTTATTCAATCGGAGCATTTCATCGATTTAAGAAGGAACACATTTCTGTTTTTTAAAACTGGTGACAAATCATTAAAAATTTCGTAAAAGGCTCCCGTCGCGAAGGGTTTAATGTGTAAATTTTGAACAAATATTATTTTTGATCTTTTTAATTAAGAATTTGAAATGTTTAAAAGTAAATAGTAACCTAACATTTTATTTCTTAATTATTTAAGCAGTTTCAAAAAAGAGAGCAGACATTTATTTGAAAGCTCAATGAAAATCAAATGAGGAAGCCTTGCATTAATTTCAGAGGAAGAAATCTGTAATTTTTTGTTATTTTGATTTAAAAACTGTTACGCTCTTTAAAAAATCATCGATTCCTTTCTTATATGTGTAACAATCCAACTGACTCTGTTTTGAAAAGGATGTTGAAAGGTGTGTGGGAGGTGGGATCAATTCGTTGGATTTAAAGAACGGAAAAAAATCCTTCTATAGTAAAAAAAAAAAAAAAAAAAAAAAACTAGCCTTAAACAAATCTCTAGGAACGACTCCTGGAATGAAACTGATGTGTAAGGTTTCCGGAAATAACGCGTCCCAGTGGACCACACCTTCCATGAGTCGAATAGACCAATCAGGAAAGGGCTCCGTCTATTCATCGCGAAGCGATTCAACCGGGATGCATTTTCAGAAAGAATCACGTTTTGAGCACGAGCCTTGGAGAGTTGGCGAAAGCGAGAACGTTCAGCTAGCTGCATCACCAAACAGAAAATAAACTAAGTTCAAATGTGCCATAAAACATATGATTAGTAGAATTATATTTATTACAAGAGAATCTTTACTACTGTTTTTAATTAACTTCTTGATTTCTTCGAACATAGCGAGTTAAGGAAATAATATTTTTAAATTGTGAAAAAAAAAAAAAAAAAAAAAAAACTTTAGATGTTCTGTGAAATTTAAAGCATTTTAATCTGAAAAGGCTCTTTGTTTTAAACTATGTTTTAATCTTAGACAACGGTGAATAACATTTCCTCATATTATAGTCTTTGTTTGGTAACATTTACGGAAAATCAAATGAACAATAAGCGCGATCTTTTTGCAAAAGGAAGGGTTGTTATTCGCTAGGCGTTTGACGTCGCAAACAAGAAAGGGTGCGTAGCATTGACTTCATCTCCGCGCCAATCGTTGTTTTGGCGATAAGGTGCTCAAAACGTGATTCTTTCTGAAAATGCAACCGGGATTGCAAAGCAATACCGAACGGAATCGCGAAGCGATTCCATGGGGTATTGGCGAGCGCAGCAAGCAGGGTTAGCCTACAACTTGGAATCGCGAAGCGATTACGCGGGGGTTTGGCGAGCGTAGCGAGCAGGGGGGCGGAGCCCCCCTAGTAATATTTAAAAAAAAAATCAGCACTGAACGATAAATCAAAAATAAGTGATGGAAAATTGATTCCATATGATTTCGAAGATTTTTTAAAACTGAATAAATTAAGACCAATTTATGAAAAAATTCGTTATATGAAGATAGATATTTCGCTATATAGAGACTGTTTTTAATGTAATCATGCAAAAAGCGGACCGTTCCTACTAAAAATTCGTTATATAGAGAAATTCGATATATGGAGTTTCGATATAGAGAGACTCGACTGTAATTTAAAAAATTAGAAAAAAAAGGTGACATCTTTTAAGATGAGAACACTGAAAGTAGTTAAAATTGTTAATATTCAGAGGAGAAATTTTAAATATAAGAAAATGCATCAAACGCCCATAGACTTTGTATTATGGATTGGAAATAGGAACGTGACTGACCAGCAGCCTTAAGGAGAGCAAAAAATAGGATTTTAATGAAAAAAAAAAAATCATAACTTTGTCAATTTTCGAAATATCAAATCCAAATAAATAACAAAAGAGGGGAGTGGACTTGTAAAAGGGGAAAAAACGCATTAACATGATTCTGATACAACCAACTCTTACAAAAAAATGAAGCAAAAAATTCGTCAAAAGCGGCCAGATAAAATTGTTAAACTGGGTTTATCTCTTAATTTAGTTTTTTGAAGGTACGAACGAAAATTGAGATTCACCTTGAAATTAGTTTAATGTAATGTACTATGAGTTTAATTGTTTAATGTAATTAAATAAGAAATGAGGAAGGTCGCAATACACTTATTAGCGGATTATATTGTGAGTCTGATTTTCTGCATAAAAATTGCTTGGCTTTGCGTGTACTGTCACGCCCGTTATTTTGTGGCCAGTTAACACATTGAGCACCACGTTAGTCATTGATGATTGAATGGAACTTCCCATTTGACTGACAGTATATTATATAAAACTGAAAGTATGAATATTTTAAATAATTACTCAAAATTTATTTAAAATATGCTTAACTTTTATTTATTACCGAATTAATTATACTTTCTTAATAATAACTTTAAACATTATTAATTTTTCAGTCATTAGTGTCAACCACCGTGGCATTCGACGTGTTAACATTAAATATTTTAAAAAGGAAATTGCGGGAATTAATTTACATTCACCATTCACTAGTTTAAATAGAACATGCATACATTTAAACATTGAAAAACATAGGTGCTATATCACTATTGTTATTTATATCCACTTTCTTATAACAGTTTAATGATTATCAATTCCCAAAAATGCCTCGTCATTTGCTTCAAAAAGTAGGCTGAGCCGTGGAACTGTTGCATATAATATCAGGGTAGATTTTAAGGCTGCATCTATATTTCATAATCAATTTATGATTTAGCTTGTAATTTTTAAAGAAAGTCTTTTATAAAAAGTATGACGTAATGCTTTAAACAATTTTTTTTACATTTAACATAGCCCCGTTTAGTTACAATCTTAAGTTGTTTTTAAATATATGTAATTTTCTTTAATCTTAATGTATTTTCTGTCTGCTTTCTCTTAAGCGGAGCAATAAAAGAATCATAAGCTCGTTTAGCTGTGCCTGCTGTTATTGATTTATTTAAGTCAAACGTTCAAATTCCCGTTTTGTTAAATCGAACTTCCAGTAGTTAGGCCAACTTCGAGATCTGCCGCTTTTAATCCCGACGGAGGAATCTCCGTAATCGCCGCTTGGAAGACAAGCATTTACTCCGTTCCGGCAATCTGTTCCAGTTACAGCCAGCTTGCGTCCTGCAAGACTAACTTTTTTTTCTGGTCGGCCGGGGCGCAATCGCCGAATCTTGTTATTGTAAACCCATTTCGATTGCCCCTTTCTCCCGCTGCTCCCGCGGGCAAGTTTCCAAGTGCTTCTTTTTTGCCTCCCTGGAATTCCTCTCTTTTCTAAACTCGTTTTAAAACGGCCTCTTCAGGATCTGTTTCTTTCTCTCTTTTTTTTTTCCCCCTTCTGAAATTCTCTTCCCACCCCCCATTTTTATTTTCCCGTTCTTAATGGATGTTGGAATGAAAGCGCCTTGTTTTATATTCACATTTGAAGTGTTACTGTGAGTTCCCCATCACCCTCAACTCTAAGTTAAAAATATTCGTGGAAAGGGGGGGGGGGGCAGCAGAGAGAATCTGAGATTCTTGCGCTTCCCATGATAAATTGAGATGAAAATTAATTGTGCTATGCCGCTTAAACCACTCATTAATGGCACCCTTCTTCTTTTTGTACGTTTTTTTCTTTTTTTTTTATGATGAAATTTAGCGGGGGGAAAGAAACTTTATGATCATAACCCAAATTTTCTTGTTCTGTGGTGGATATTTATATCTCAAAAAAAGTTCTAATAAATATATTTTTCTCTGATCACTTATCAATTTGACATTCCGACATTGTGTTAATAAGGGTTTTGATGATATCATTAACAAATAAATTAGGGCATATAAAAAATCTGTAATATTGCATGTTTGATTTAATATATACCAGCGATATTTTGATAGTACTCAGATTTCAATAAATTCTCGCACTTCTTCTGATAAATTGGGATGAAAATCAATTGTGCTATGCTCCATTAATGACATTCTTACTCTTTATGTATTTATTTATTTATTCTGTTTTTTAATGCTAAAATCTAGAGGAGAAAAGGGGAAAAAACTATTCTCCTAGCTTAGTTTTTTTTTTTTTTTTTTTATGTGGTAGATATTTTTTATTTGAAAAAAAAAAAAAAAAAAAAAAAAAAAAAAAAAAGTAAAGTAAATAAATAAAATCCTAATATCTTTCCTCCCCGAACACTTATCTGTGTGGCATCGTAAGACTGTCTAAATGTTAAATTGATATCACCATTAGCATACATAAATTAGAACGCAATATAAATTTGAAAGACTAAAATGGTATTTTATTTCTCATCTGATTTTGTGTATTAGAGTGGTTTTAATAATAATGGCAGTGTAGCGATTTCAGTAAATTCTCGCACTTCTCCTGATAAATCGGAACGAGAATCAGTTGTACTATGCCCCTTAATCCACTCGTTAATGGCATCCTTTCTCTTAATATATTTATTTATTCTGTCTTTCTTATGCTAAAATCTAGCGGAAAAAGAAACAAAAAAAAAAAAAAAAGAAAGAAAGAAAAAAGAAAAAGAAGGGAATTTTATTATTCTAGCTCATTTTTTTTTCTCCCCTTCTTCTTTTTTTATTTTTGTATGTGGTAGAATTTTTATAATTGAAAAATAAATAAATGAAATCTTAATATCTTTCTTCCGCCAATCACTTATCGAGCGTGACATCCTAACGCTCTCTAAATATTAAATTTATATCATCATCAGCATACATAAATTAGAACATACATAAATCTGAAAGACTAAAGCAACATCATTTTATTTCTCATTTGGTTTTGTGTATTCAAGTGATTTTAATATTAACGGTAGTATAGCGATTTCAATAAAGTTCTCGTAATAAATTGAGATGAAAATTAGTTGTTTTGCGCTTAAATCACTCATTAATACTATCCTTTTTCAATGTTTTTTCTTTTGTTGTTCTTGTTTTTTATGCTAAAACATCGTGAAAAAAAAAAGCATTATTTTTTTTATTATTATTATTTTCTTTATTCTTTGTGATCGGATTTGAATTTATTAAAGCAATTTGCTAACAATTTTTTTATACTCGATTTCTTGATCTTAACCCAAATTTTTTTGTTCTGTGATGGGTATTTATATCTGAAAACAAGTTCTAATAAATATATTCTTCTCTGATCACTTATCAATCTGACATTGGCATAGCTAAAAGAGGGCGGTCCGCCCCGGGTGTCACCCTTTAAAAGGTGACAGCCAATCTTTATTTGCGAATAAAAAAATATAACTTAAAAGATTTTGGAAAAGAATTCAGAAATAAAATGAAAATTTTAGTGCACGAAGCAATAGAATTAGTTTTCTTAGAAAAGTGAAAATTTATACAGAATGGTGTATCTAAATAAGACATTCACCAGGAAACAAAAACAAAGCAAATTTTAAAAGAAAGAATTTTCTTCTACATATGGACACAGCATTGACTAATGCGGACTATGGGTTGAGTGATGAGTCGATCCTTTGGTTTTTCATGCAGGAGGACAAAAGTAAATAAGGAATGGTATGATCATTTGTTATAAAAACGTAGAATTGTGATTGGAAAAATATGGGGGATCGGAAGGGGAAGGGTAACACCCTTTTCATCCGCCCCGGGTGTGTCACCCATCCTAACTACACCACTGCATCCCGACATTGTGTTAATAAGGGATTTTATAATATCATAAACAAATAAATTGAAACATATAAATATCTGAGACTGTAATATTGCATATTATTTCATATTTGATGTAATATATGCCAGCGATGTTTTAGTTGTACTCCAATTTGAGTAAATTCTTGCACTTCTCGTCATAAAATACGATGAAAATCTGTTATGCTATAGACCCTTCAAAACCCCTCATTATCAGCATCCTTTCTCTTTATATATATATATTTATTTATTCTATCTTTTTTTATGCTAAAATCTAGCGAAGAAAGAAACAAACGAATGAACTTTATTCTCCTACCTTTATTTTGTATGTGGTAGATTTTTTTTATAATTGAAAATAAATAAATAAAATCTTAATATCTATCTTCCCCTATCACTTATCAGCATAACATCCTATCTAAATATTAAATTCTATCTAAATATTAAATTGATATCATCATTAGCATATATAAATTAGGACGTATAATGAAATCTGAAAGGCTAAAATGGCATTTTATTTCTCCTTTTATTTTGTGCATTCAAGTTATTTTAATAATAATGGTAGAATCGCGATTTTAATAAATTTTCTCGCTTCTCGTAATAATTTGAGATGAAAATTAGTTTTTTTTTTTGCTTAAATCACTCATTAATAGTATCCTTTCTCAATGTTTTTTACTTTTATTGTTCTTGTTTTTTATAATAAAAAAGTCGTTGGGAAAAAAAAAGGCCTTAGAAAAAAAAATTTGTCATTATAACCCCAAATTTCCTTTCTCTTTGCGACTGGATTTGAATTTACTAAAGGAATTTGCTAACAAATTTTTTATGGGCGATTTCTTGTCAGCGATATGTCGACAATGTGTTAATAACATTTTGAAGATAATATTAATTAGCGATGCACTAAATATTCGCCTTATTCGGTCATGTTACCGAACATTCGGTACTGTACCACTTACACCACGCATGGCACCCTTCTTCTTTTTGTATGTTTTTTTTTTTTTTTTTTTACGATAAAATTTTTTGAAGGAAGAAACTTTATGATCATAATCCAAATTTTCTTGTTCTGTGGTGAATTCTTATATCTTAAAAAAAGTTCTAATAAATATATTTTTTTCCTGATCGCTTATCAATCTGACATCCCGACATTGTGTTAATTAAGGGTTTTGATAGTATCATTATCAAATAAATTGGGACATATAAAAATTTGCAATTGTAATATTGCATTTTATTTCATGTTTGATTTAATATATACTACCGATACTTTGAGAGTAAACACATTGTGTTACAATCGTATCAATGTGTATGATTTGATTACATCGTATAATGGTAACATCGTGTGAAATCGAAATTTGAAACATACATGTGTGACATGTCGACGATGTGTCACTAACATTTGGATGATAATATTATTTTAGGGAATGCACAGCTTATTTAATCGAACAGGAAATGATATCGTTAAGATATAAATTAAGTAATGTAAAAATGTGAAAAAGTAAAAAAGGTTTTTATTTCCTGTTTAATTTAGCTAGCATATTTGACGAAAAGCTGCATTATAAAACGCATATTTTCATTAGTATCTTCTAGTTTCTTGTATTTCAAATCTCTTTTACCGATTTCTTATCAGTGGGACAAACCGACGTGGTGTTGATAACCTTTTGAAGATAATGCTAATATTACGCAATACTGAAGTAGGAAAAAGAAAAAAAAATTACAATTTAATTTTTCTTAGGCGTAGCATATTTCAATAAAACTTTATGGTCACAATCCATACGAATGCATTTTCGTTGTTGTTTTGTTTTATGCTTTTAGTTTTGTATGGTAAATTTGAACATTAAATTTTTTTTTATTAATGGATATGTTTGTCCCAGTTTATTTATCTATGTTACATTGTATATATATATATATATATATATATATATTTGTATGTAAATCATTAAACGTATAAAGAGGGTTGTTACTTTTCCGCTAAATTGGCAGATTTTCCCTTTATTTTGATTTTTAAGAATCCATGATTTTTGTCAAAACTGTGATATTTGTCAAAAAAAATCTAGGAATAAAATCATAATTTTCGCCAAGTGATCATAAAATTTATTCTCGGCAAATAATCGTGAAATCAAACCGTGATTTCATCAAACGGTCACAATATCAAAGAGCAATTTTCGTCGAACAATCGAGAAATAAAACAGCATTTTTCGTCAAATGATCTTAAATCATTTCTTATTATGATCTTTGTTGACTTTGGCACTTATTAATAATAATAATTATTATAAAAGTTTGCTTAATTCTTTTTTTGCACCGTTGGTAACTTTTTTGTTTTAAACACATATTTTTACTCTTAAAATTTAAAATATAGGTCACTTTTCTGAACGTATCAGTTGTGATGAAAAGCAAAAAATATTAGAAAGTTGTAATACCTGTCAAATCTTGTTGTAATACGCTATTTTCCAAACGTTTCAAAATACTCTTCCTTAGCGTATTGTCTTATTAATATGAATTGAATTGTACCCAATTAAAAACATTAGAGATCTGCACGGGCCGATTTCCATTAACGCATTTGGGCCGGGCCGGGGCCTTACTTCTGAAGACTCGGGTCAGGTCTAGTCACTAATATTTTCGAGCCGGACTCGAGCCTTAATTTTTTTCCTGGAGTATCGATCCGGGCTTAATGTATTTTTTCCGTACCAAACCGAGACTGATTTCATTCTTCCTATAGTCTTCACGGACCAAAATAATCAGTTCCTGTTGAATCATCCCATATGAAAATCCTTTTCTCGGCGTGGTCTAAGCGTGGATATAAATCAGTAAAATTTTGGCTTAGTCCAAAAATTTTTGCAAAAAAAATGAAAACACTTTTAAGTCGTCATTACTCTACAATTAAACATTAGAATTTATTCGTTTTAAAGAATCGTAGATTACTAGGCATATTAAAATAGAATTAAACACATGAAAAGAAAACGTGGTTAAGACGGAATTTTCTTTTAACCCTTTATCTACCGTATTATGAATTCATGAAAATTTTACATTCTAAAGCATTTTACGTAAATTGTTTAAACTAAATTAAAAGATTTACATAATCATTTAATAAATTTTTGAAGGATTTTAGAAGGATTGGAGGATTTTGAAGGATTAATTAAATTTGAATGTACAGGGATTTTGTGCAATATTTATAACACTACTCAAATCTTTTATTTTAAATTGTTTTCTTAGTATTTTGTAGAATTATAAAACATACAAATATGATGTTTTTACAATATAAATATAGAAATATTTCCGAATTGAAAACTCCTTATTGAGCACCAAGAAAGCTGAAAAGGTACAAAGGCAAAAGAAATCATCCTTTTAAAAATGCTTTTGTTTTGTGTAACCAATAATGCTTTTCGAACAAAATAAAGTAATGTATCTGTAACTCATTCTAAACTGTATTACAACTAATTGACGTATTAAAAGACTTTTATAATAAGTATTTTTTATGGTAAAGTGCCGTCGGTAGATAAAGAGTTAAACTGAAAACTGCAAATTTCTTTTAAACTGTTCATCTGTGCAAAATGAATACAACTATACGCGAGAAAAAAATATGTTAAACATTTACATTTGCTTAGAAGGAAAAGTGTTTTTTTCTTTCCAATGCTATCCCGTCTCAGAAGATTTTACTTTTACCATATACCATTTTTTAGGTTTTTATGTCTCCATTACATAGAATATAGATTAATAATGCTAATGATAACTGGAACATTTACATACAACAAACAAAGGTTCATTAAAAGTATAAATGTCGCAGCCTACGGCACTTCTGGATAATTAAAGATTATAAATATGAAAAAAAAAAAAATACTAAGATAAGTTTTTTTTTAATCTGAAACCTTTCGTAAGAGTAAAGATCAATATTCTGTAGAAATTCACTCGGGCCTGGTCGGGTTCGGGTCGAATTTTTAACTTTTTTCTTCGGGCCGGGCTTGGAAATTTCGGCCAATGCAAACCTCTAATTTATATACTTTATATTTCAGGGCCCCACCAATGCCTTCTCTCGAAGTTGGTAGACGGGAGGTTCTGGGTTCGAATCCAATCGCACCCGTCGGTCTAACCATTTTCTTCGAACCTTAGAGAACCTTGCGTAAATACGGGTTAGGATTCCTTACAAAACCCCCCTCGGGTTTATATCTCAAGAGCAGATAATCGGCGAGTCATAAATAACATCAACACCATATATTTCAGACAATGATGTATTCGTTAAATCTATTTAGGTGTCTACTATTAACATTATTAAAATAAAGGTTATTTTTCTACTCGGATATGGAAAAAAAATCAAAGGTTAAATTTAGTAAATTCCTCAGATTTAAATTTAATTTAATAAATTTTTTTATTATTCTCTAATTTTTGGTGAATTGAGTAGATAAGAATTGTCGCCAAAAGCTAGCTATAGATCATAATCGAATCTATGCAATTAAAATCTAGTATATGGATGCAAGTACCTAAAAATTTTACGCATATTTTGGAAATAAAAAGAATTTGTAAATTATAAAGGCATAAAGATTTATTTTAAGATAAAATTAGTTATTTTAATTTCATCATTTATTTTTATTGAACGTTACCATATGCTATTAAATATTGATTATTCCAAACGCCATTTTTACACGTATTATTAGAAAAGAATCGTGGGTGTAAAGGGTTGAAATCGTTGTCATGTCATCATTCAATGCAGAAAATTAAATTTTCATTCTTTAATTTAGTTTTCTCTTCTGGATGCCTTGCGCCATCTATCGGTAGTCTTACTATTTAAAAATTCAAGAAAATAAATGAAAGTTTTTCACCGTGCTGAATTAAAAATTGAATTTCATTTTACTCGAAATAAATACGTCTGAAAACAATAATACATGATGAGTTGCTTCTGGATATATATGTATAACTTCTTTAATTTGCTGAGTTTCCTTTGTCGTCATTTGGTTTATATTTAAGAAATAAATTTAGTGAAACATTAAAGTTAAACTGTTAAATGATTAATCATTCATTTCTCATAGCGCTAAGTAGATTTTTTTTTCTTTTATAAATAATGTATGCATTATATAAAAGTTTCATATGAATCATACTTTGTTAAATATGTATGAAATTTAATTGAGCAATTCACTTTTAAGAATGCTTCATCTGTTACAAATATATCGAAAAAAAATAACCTTTTTTTTTTTTTTTTTTTTTTTTTTGGGGGGGGGGGGGGGGGGGTGTTATTCAGTTTTCATTTATTTTTCAAACCTGACGAATGATGAAATGTAAAACAAAAAATTTTGTTTTTTGTTATGGAAATTATTTTATGTTCATTTTTTCTCCCACCTTTTTTTCATAAATTTTATTTTTAAATATAAATTGATGTTGATTTCGCTCTTAAGGGGATCCGGGACATTTTTAAAAATAAGTTTTTTATTTATTGAGTTAAAATTTAGAATTTTTTTTGTGATGATTAACCGCGTCATTTGTAAACAAAATCACACGTTAAAACGTTTCTTATTTATTTTTTTAATTTAAAAATTAATTAAAGTTTCGTGAATTGTTACAACACGAAATACCATTTGTAGAATTTAAATTGTTTTTACATTGAAATAAACAGAACTATCTAAATTTTAATTTGAATTCAACATTTTAAAAAATAATAATTTAAAAAAAAAGTAAAAATAAAAATTTCGAAGAAAAAAACTATGCAACTTATTTTTAAAAAAATGATATTTTCAGAAGTAAATATATTTTTAAAAATTTTTAAGTCAAAATTAAAATAATTAAAAAAGACATGTTCCATGTTTGAAGCATTTATCTTTAACGGTTCCTAGGTTATAACAGTTTAAATCTGAGAAATTATGAAAAAACACACCATGAAGAAAAATCCATTTTCACAAAAAGTCATTTCCACAACAATCATTGCTTGAAAGTTAGATTTTGAAAACAAACCAAAGCAAAAGAAACATTATTTCCTGTACTAATTTAAATAGAAACATGATTAAACATCGTTACAAGCATAAAAAAACAGAAAAACTTTTAATGCAATATTTTTTTAAAAGAAAATTTGAAGATTTTCGTGTCCCGTACCCCTTAAGGCAATTATCTAATGTTTAACCCATTGAAAACCAGCGTCTTTTACAGAATTTTTTATCATTTATCGGCGGTTTTTCGTAACAGAAATTTTTGCCTAATTGAATAGAGAAAATTTACAATAAAAAATAACTGGCAAGACTAATCAAGGATTCTGAATACCTTATGCGGCACGCACACCGGTTGTTTGTCCCGATAGGGGTTAAGGGCCCACACTAGTTACTGAAAAAGATCTGGTTGATAATGTTAAGTCTATGGGGGGTCGTTCTTTTCAAATATTTCGATCAAATTTTAATATTTTTACATGATTTTGTTTGCATAGGATAGCTGAGGACGATCTACAATTGGCCTAGTTTTTACTTTTTCAATTTTGATTTCAGATTTAAAAAAAAATAATAATAAATTTAAAAAAAAATGCTTTAACTTTCGAAACCGGTTAGAATCGGTTCTGAAATTTAAACTGTCATCAATTTCTGGCATATAATCCGCGGATCAAACAATCATTTTTCGACTCAGAAACTTTTTAAAGCGAAATATTGCTTATTAGATCGCCGTAAATGTTTGTGTTCAATCACTAAATAAGATCTCTGGGTCCAAAAAGAATTGTTTGATCCGCGGATTATATGCCGAAAATTACGGTAAATTGAAATTTTAGCTGTTATAATATGAGGTTTCTTCTAAACCCCATGGAAAAATTACTGCTGAATTCCATCGCACAGTCAAATTGAATTAATACATAGTAAACAAGCTTTAAAATGTTTCGGTCTTGCGCATCGTTATTTGTTATATGACGATTTTTTTTTTTTTTTTTTTTTTTTTTTTTTTGTCTCATAATATTTATATGTGCTATATTATTGAAACAGATTTTTTATTATATCGGATTTTTATTTTATTATATTTTTTATTAGTATAGATTATTCGATAAAAAGCATGGCTTATCTAAAACATTCCTTCTTTTTTTTTCTCAACATCTTACCCTTTTTTTTGTGTGTGTTCTAAGAAGCACCGATACATAAAAACACAAAACCTTAAGTTCTGCATGTCATGAATCCCATTTCTTCTGCATGGTGCAGTGTAAAGCACAGCATAGATATATCGGCATGGCCGTTTAGGATTTTTGTAAATGAAAAAGTCTACGACAATTTCTAAATAAGTATCTTCACCTTATTTAATGACAGCAATTATTTAAATAGAGCGAAGGTTACTATTCGGAAATTGTAATAAATGGTTCCAAAACCCGATTGAGAATTTTGGGAACATTCAATCACGAATAGTAATTTTTACCTTATTTATGACAAAATCTGTGTTGAAATAAGGCGACGGTTACCAATAGAAAATGGTGCCACTCTTCACCCTGGTCCAGTGCCCTGTGTGCAAGGGCGGGTCTAATCCTCCTTTTAGAGGGGGGGGGGGGTCATGGCTCCTTTTTTTAGGGGGGGGGGAATCACGTTTCTTAATAATCAGTTTTTATATTGAAGATTGTCCCCACATTCAAAATAGCTGAAGTTCTGATACTTTTTGGGAAGATAATTTCATTCGTAACAAAAAAGTTGCATAAATATTCGTAAAAAATATATTGTATTTAAAAGTAGCATTAAAATTAAATTACAATATCTTTTTTGCATATTAAAGATTTTAAATTTTGTTGCTTCGCTTTGAATCATTTTAAGTTCACCTTTATCTTCTTTTTGCATTTATTTTTATTTTTGCGACAAGGACAACTATAGATGCCACAAAAAATTTTGGAATTTTTGCTAATCATAATCGATACATCTTTTTAAAAATTTCTTTAAATGCTGAATGTTTAATAGTGATTTAAAAATCAAAAAGGCCAAATAAAAATTAGATGTTTAAATTGTAATTATTGTACGATTTAAAAATTTTAAATTGAGAATATTAAATTATAATTACAAGTATATTAATAAAACAATTAAGGAGAAAACAAATATAGCACATTTCAGTGATCCAGTATTTTCATCTTATTACTTTATTCTATCTTTACAAGAAGAAAGTATTGGATTCATGAAAATTTTCGACTTCCGGTTTTCGACGGATTTATACGTTTTAGAAGGTCCTGAACACGTTTTGACTATTTTTAGAAAATGTCTGTCTGTGAGTCTGTCTGTCTGTCTGTCTGTCTGTCTGTCTGTATGTGACAAAAAATTTGTGGGCGCTCTATCTCAAGAACTAATGCTCGAAATTTAATAAAATTTTATATTCAGTTAGACCTTAATATGAATTAGTGCCTATTGGTTTTTGGTGAAAATTGGCCTGCAGGTGGCGCTGTTATACTACGTTTTTCATGATTTTCAAGATTGCTATATCTCAAGAACTAATGCACAGAATTTCACCAAACTTCAGATTCTGTGACCCCTTGATATGCATAGATGCTGATTAAGTTTTGGTGTAAATTGGCCAGCAGGTGGCGCTGCTATGCCACGTTTTTCATGATTTTCATGATAGCTATATCTCAAGAACTAATGCACAGAATTTCACCAAACTTCAGATTCCGCGATACCTTGAGATACATAGCCGCTGATAAGGTTTTGGTTTTAACCGCTCTATAGGTGGCGCTGCTATGCTACATTTTGCACGATTTTTGCGATAGCTATATCTCAAGAACTAATGCAGAGAACTTCATCAAATTTTAGATTCTGTTACACTAGAATATATAACATAATTAGACGCTGATTACATTTTGGTATTAACCTTGCAACAGGTGGTGCAGCTATGCTGCATTTTGCACGATTTTTCCGATAGCTATATCTCAACAATCAACGCACAGAATTTCATCAAACTTCAGATTTTGTTACAAAATGACATGTAACATAATTACATGATGATTACGTTTTGTTATAAATCCTTCAACTAATGGTGCTGTTGTGCTATATTTTACACGGTTTTTTTTTTAAACTAGCTATATCTCAAGAACTAATGCACAGAATTTCATTAAACTTTAGATTCTTTTACCCCATAACATAATTAGACACTTTTATACGTTTTGGCATAAATTGTCCAAGATATGGTGTTGCTGTGCTACGTTTTGGAATTTTTTTGTTATAGCTATATCTCAAGAACTAATGGACGAAATTCCATCGAATTTCAGATTCTATTAGGTCTTGACATAAATAGATGCTTATTAGGTTTTACTATAAATTACCCAACATGAGGCACTACTAAGCTCATTTTCTCAGAATATTAATTAAATTTTGCATTTTAGGCTTTTCGGATACCAGAATCTCATTAGGCTTGATCAAATGTTCGAGGAAATTCGATAGTGGGTAACTTTGAGGTCACCACGTTTTTATTTATTTTTTTATTATTATTATATTTTTTTTTTAATATTAAAATGTACTTATGAGATAGAAGAAAGTTTTGGGATTGACACATCCAACTAGTTTTTTTCTTATATTAGGGCAATACATAAATGTTTCTTTAAAATCACGAATTCACGCAATTATTCAATATCATTACATAAATAATAAATGAAATACCTTTTATGTCATTTTAAAAAATTGTTTTCTATAACGGTTTAATTACAAATAAAAAAAAAAAAATTAAAATTATAATTGATACACAATTTTTAATTTTCAATGAGAGTTTAGTAAATTTTTATTACAAGTATATTTACAAAACGTAAAAAAAGAAAAAAAAAAAAAAAAAAGGAAAGAAAGAAAGCGTAGCGCCTTCCGAGATCGAACCCGAGGTCCGCAGATCAATGAGCCAACTCTTTACCGAATCAGCTATGCCAACGTAAGGACTGTTTTACAAAATATACATTTAAGTTGTATTATAATATTAGACCTTCCCTCTTTCTTGAGAATAAGAAGCGTTATATAAAATCCGTTAAACCTGAGACTAAGGGGCTCTTACTATCCTACAACATATGTTGTAGGTTGTATATATGGGGTCGTAAAAATATAAAAATAACCAAAGTCTGTGATTATCAAAGTTGGTCCCCTCCCTATTAATCTAACCCTGGATGTTTTGAATTAAAAAACGTGCTAAATTGGCAACTGGTTGGCATTGTATTGTCCAAAAAGAACTTTTTAAATCTCAAACGTAAAATGAAACCGTTGATCTTTTGAATTACCGCCCGATTTCGCCAATTTGCAAAAGATGCCTTAAAATATCTGAATTTTTCGATGCAATAATTATTTTTACGAAAACCTTTGGCTCGTAAGAATAAAACGAGACTCGCATCCCTCTCTTCTTCCACATCCCGTTTCTTCGTTTTCGTCGTAACATTGGAATCGTGCTAGAAGGGTTGGACTGAGCTCTGAACATTAGTCTTTTGCTCTTTTTACCTCTCGTCGATTCCATTACGCAGACATCGACGCCGGGTTCGGGATCTCGTCTTGTGTTTTATTATTTATCATCTAATTTCTAGATTGTTCCATTCCTCTTTATTTCCGCTGCCGAAAAAGGGAGGGAGGGAGGAGGGAAAACCTGTAGGAGTCCATTAAAAAAATTAAAAATCCTTCGAATCGTATCCCCTCGGCTCCTTCTATCCAAGCCTTAACGCAATTTGCTCTCACTGTATATGTAGAGATGAGGAGTATTGGGGGGCAGGGGAGGGGGGGTAAGAGAAAATGAGAAAAGGACCCTGTTGTCTGCGCGAACAAATTGTGTTAGTGCGCGCGCGCAGAGAGAAGGGGGGCGCATCGTAAATCCCCGAAATCCATTACCTAATTTCATTAATTTCGTCGTGGCGTGGCGTCGGCCATCCGGCTAATAGGTTTGTAACACTTAATGGGGTTTCGCATCGATTTATCGGCACCTTTTCTACCCTCCCCATATATACGACCATTCTCTCTGTGTGTGCTCGGGATCCGCCTGTTCTCTCCCCCAGATTTTTCCCCGCACACACACACATTCCACGTGGCGAAAGCGTGGCTGGTAAGTGCAGCCCACTTTGTCCCAAAGAAAACTATTGGTAACTCTTGCAGGCTGACTTCCAAAAAAAGAAAAAAAAAACTGAAAAAGTCGGAGAAAAGTGAACAAACCAAACGCACACGGATAATGTCTGATCACATTGCCCTTCCCTTGATACCGAAGATCACTCAATTGACGTATTCTAGCTTTTTAAATACAAATTTTTCTAATTGGATTCACGTCCCTGAATTACGTCATCCATCGTGGTGTGATTTTCGAATCATTTCATTAAGTAATTGCAAATGCAAAGTAAGCGCCACAGTAACATTTTGGAATACATTATTTGATAGTAAAGTTAACCTCTGATTGAATCATTGATAATAAACATGATTCCTCATCAGTTTGCATATATTTTATTACTTTTTCATTTATTTATTGGAATGTTTGTCCCACAGAAAACTGTTGGCAACTCTTACGTTCTAACTTCCAAAAAAAAAAAAAAAAAAAAAAAAAAAAAAATAACTGAAAAGTCGGAGAAAAGTGAACAAGCCGAACGCACTCGGGTGATGTCTGATCACATCGCCCTTTTCTTGATACTAAGGATCACCTAATTGGCATATTCTAGCTTTTTAAATACAGATTTTCCTAATCGGATTCTCGTCCCTGAATTACGTCATCGTGGTGTGATTTTCGAATAATTTTATTAAGTAATTGCTAATGCAAATTAAGCGCCATTGTAATAATACTTAGAAACAAATTTGTGCTAAGTTCTTTTTTATACATTTTGGAATACATTATTTGATAGTAAAGTTAATCTCTGTTTGGAGTCATTGATAATAAAAATGATTCCTCAGCTATTTGGATATATTTGCTTACTCATTTTCAAAATAAATTTAACTTTTATTGAAATGCAATTCAAATCTCAGATTTTTGTTCTTTTTATTTTGATTGTCTCAATATCAACATATTATTTAATAACTGGATAGCAAGGATCCCCTAATTGACGTATTCTAGCTTAGATACAGATTTTCCTAATCGGATTCACGTTCCTGAATTACGTCATCGTGGTGTGATTTTCGAATCATTTCATTAAGTAATTGCAAATGCAAATTAAGCGCCATTGTAATAATGCTTCGAAGCAAATTTATATTAAGTTCTTTTTATTCATCTGGAATACATTATTTGATAGCAAAGTTAATCTCTGATTAAATCATTGATATATTGTCATGATATCATGTGCTAATATTCGTAAGCACATTTTATTGATAAGCAATGTAAGCCTCTAGAAGAATTTCGAAATTAGTGAAATGTTTTTGTCTTAATTTCTAAGAAAAACCTTAATGAAAAGTCCAAAATTTTTTTCAAAACCGGGAAGCACAGCTCAATTATACTTTAAAAAATAAATAAAAATAAAACTCCAGTATTTTGGATACGAATCCTGTTAATTAATTAGCCCTAGTATTCAATATTTTAAAACTCATTTTTAAATCTTATCTTTCTTCAGCAATTTGCATATATTTGCTAACTTTTTCATTTATTTCATCAGCCCTAGTATGTATGGGATGTTTATTCCGCTTAAAATTTTTTTGAAGAGATAAGTTCTCATTTTCAAAATAAACTTAGCCTTTATTATATAATTAAAATCTCAGTTTTCCTTTTTTTTTTTTCTTTTAATTGTCGTAACAGTAACATATTACTTAATAATTGTATATAGTAAGTTTTTATATCAATCCCTTTTCAATAAAATACTTTTGTGAATATGACTTTGCCAAATAAATGGAAATTATTGAAATGTTGTTCGAGAAATTGTGCAAGTAACCGTAAGCACATTTCCTACGTCTCATATTCTTACGTCTCTAGCAGAATTTCGAAATAAGTAAAATACTTAGGTTTTAGAATATCAGGGAACCTTAGGAACAAATAATTGCAATCTTTATTCAAATGGTCTAGATTAATCTTTATGAATTTTCCTGAAGATGAAAACAATGCTTAAAAATTATATATAATGTTTTTTGTTTTGTTTTGTTTTTTAATAAAATGGTGTGTGATATGCGCAAAATGCGCAAAAAATGTTGAAAAGTTTTTGTGCTAATATTCGTAAGCACATTTTATTAATAAGCAATATAAGCCTCTAGAAGAATTTCGAAATTAGTGAAATGTTTTTTGTCTTAATTTCTAAGAAAAACCTTAATGAAAAGTCCAAAATTTTTTTCAAAACCGGGAAGCACAACTCAATTATACTTTAAAAAATAAATAAAAATAAAACTCCAGTATTTTGGATACGAATCCTGTTAATTAATTAGCCCTAGTATTCAATATTTTAAAACTCATTTTTAAATCTTATCTTTTTTACAAAACAGAAATTTCGACCTAATTAAATCGAAAAAATGCTCGGAGCTCGGATTAAGTAATATAAAATTTATAATAAAAATTTTACTGGTGAGAATAATCAAATATTCTGAGCACCTTTATGTAGCACGTTTACCAGTCGCTCATCCCCAATGGGTTGACCAAGAATGAAAATTCAGGCTTATATTATGAAACACTTTTTAACAGAATGTTTGTAACTCATCTCATTTGATTCAAGATTTGAAGAACCGATTAGCATAGTAGACCTGCTAGTTTATTATAAATTGTTCATTTTCATCATTCAGTTTACCTTCTCTTTCTCTGCCTGTTTATCTAAATCTGATTTTATTTCTGTTTCAGGCTCTTTGGGACGAGTGCTGCTTGCAGTGGATGTGGCCAGATGATCCCAGCTAGCGACTACGTGATGCGGGCCCAGGGTAACGTGTATCACCTCAAGTGTTTCGCATGTGTCAAGTGCCACAACCAGCTAGTGGCCGGTGATCGGTTTAACCTCGTCAACGGTAGTGTTCTTTGCGAACAGGACTGCATTAAGATGCTAAAAGGCACAGCGACGACAGTCGGAACTGTTCGGAAGAATAGCAAGATGCGGATGAACGCGGCCATCAAAGTCTAGAACTGCGTCATAAAAAAAAAAAAAACTGGCTCAACCTAAACCTCAACCTTCACCATCCCTCCTTTATTTTATTTTTTTGCCAAAATGTGCGCGCCCTTTGAACCGTTGAAGGGTCTGCAGTTTTAGTACACAGCGCACAGACCACAATTGTTAATTTGTTTCGTTCCAATGTCCTCCCATCTCCTCTTGCTGTGATGGCAACGGGGAGAGGGCGGAAGTCGTTGTTGCGACTCATGGCCAACTCTCTTCATAAACGCACTTTCATGTTTTCGACCGAATTCGCTGCCAAGACGACTTGTGGGACGTCATTCGACAATCGAAACGAATTTCCAGGCGACTTCCGGACTGCCTTTGGACGAGGCAGTGTGTTACATGCCTCAAAAACTGTTTGTTGTCCCAGCAGCAATAAACGTCAATAACAGAGTGACATTTCTACCCACTACCCAGATCGTTGGACAGCAAATTATGTTTGTTGATACTCTGATTCAGGTTATAATGTACATATATATAAATCACTTTCAGACCATGTACTGTAAAGAAATTTTTCTCATGATGTTGTCGTTTTGTCCATTTATTTTGTGTGTTGCGTTTTTTGAATTCCTTGAAGATCTTTGAGTGAAATCAATTTTACACGAGCTTTTCAATTTTTTGTTCTTGTCGCAAACAGGTTGTAAACAACGTCAAATTAAAATAAGATTTGTAGAATTTTTTTTTTTTTTTGCATTATAGATTAGAAATGTAACAATGGATGTTAAATGTTCTTGAACAAATGTAAAAGCAAAACAAATTTGTTAAATTAGTAAAATTGTTGATTAGATTGGAAAAGAGAAAGATTGTTACTGGTGATGTATTGAAATATAATCTGTTTAAAATTGTTTCTATAATCATTTGGACTATTTCATTTGATAGCTACAACACAGAGAAGCGGTTTTAAATGGAAAAAAATGATGAGAAAGTTGTCATAAATATGTAAAAAAAAAATTTCTTAAAGATGGCATCAACAAAATGTTATTGTTCCGCATGTACAGAGTTTCCATAATTAAAAAACCCTCTTTTAAAGTTGTCTATACAGACAAAAGCTTAAGGTTTGACACGTATAGCACAAAAGTACAAGGTAAAACAAAAAGATAAACTTGAGCATAAAATTGTGAAAGACATAATAAAGGTATAAAAATTTGTTTAGGGAAAAAAAGTTCAAAATTTGCTATTAGAGAGCGATTTTTAATAAATTATATATAGTTTTGGAATTTTATCGATTAACTAAATCTTTAACTGATTTTACCGGTCTCGCAGACCACTGTTTTTTTTTTTTTTTTTTTTTTTTTTTTTTTTTTTTTTTTTTTTTTTTATGGTTTAACTTGTAGCTTTCAGTTTAAATACAAACACTGCCGAAATTTTGATTCATTTTGAGCTTTAGTATACAATCACCAGAGACTTTTGCATATGTGAATTTTAATTATAACAGCAATGTAGATAAACTTAAGTACGAAAGCATCATTCTCTGTGTTAATCACGCCTTTTTATCACCTTTCGATGGAGCGGTTTGTGAGACCGCTTCACAGTAGATGCGATAATTTCTGTCGCATTAGTTAAAGATTAACCTGGTTCTAAAGATAGCATTTCATTATATGTTCCTAGCATTTCTCAGAACACGCTGAGATCATCTGCTAAACATGCATCTTACTAATATAAACGTAAAAACACATTTAACTGTACATAAATTAATACATTCATTCCATTAATACAAACATAATACATTCTCAGGCTCATCCGGAACAGTCCATTTTACACCGGGAGGGGGGAGGAGGGGAAACAGAGCAAAAGAGGGATAAAATGAAAGCTGTTGGAAATATTTCAAAAAGCGCAGGCTTAACTATTATGAATAATTTTATTCATAATAGTAAAACGGATTGTTCCGGATGAGCTTGAGAACGTCTGCAGCAATAACTGTCATTTAGAGTTTTTCTCACTGACGAAGATCGCGTAAGGTGACGGTTGAAAACGTTCTGAACTTTTTAAAGTACTTTAAATGTATTTTTAAGTTTTTATATGTTTTATTAAGCACCTTTTAAGTAATTTATGTACAGTTAAATGTATTTTTACGTTTCATATTTATAAACAAGGTGAATTCTGCACTGTTTTTGTTCTTATCCCCAATTGTATGCATCTTACGATACCAGAAGGATCTGAAAATGATGACCGTCATGCGGAACATGTTTGGTTATAACAAAATTTGTTAACCATCGTAAATGTATGCTAAATGTATAATTCGTTAAAAAACAGCTTTTTTCCGTTCAAATAAACTCTCATACCTTTATTATCGCCGCTACAAAATTTCACAACATTCTGAATAATAATTTCATCTGTAAACAACTTTAAAATAGAGTCATTTAGTTATGGACACCCTCTATATAACGGAAAATAAAGAAGTTAAGGATTCATGTAAGAGTTCAAGTAATATTGATTTCACTTTTTTATTGCTGACTATTTGTGAACATATAACAAACACTTAAATGAACATAATACATTCTGACATTACTTGTGGAAAAGTAGCAGCATATAAATACAGTACAGAACCATTTATCCGGAATAATTGGGATCAGATGTATTCCGGATAAGGGATTTTTCTGGTTAACTGGTTGGGCATTAAAGCAGCATCCATTTGATAAGTTTTATGGCATATATGTGGTTGTAATGTTACTTCTAATTTTAAATTAATTATTAGATTACTTGAAGTAAGAATCAAATGCAAGTAAGATCAAAAGTTAGAATTTGAATAAATGTAAATTATGGGAATTCCTCTGGAACAAAAATTCTTCTGTTTTCTCTGCATAAAAATGAAAACATCCAAAATACAACTACATATGCTTCTATTTCAAATATTAGATGCTGTTATCAAACTATACAATCGTTTCAAGCAATAAATATGTCAAATTGACAGTGTATGACATTTTTTCTATAAATATTCTAACATCAGTCTATTAGAAATAGCATTCCGGATAACTGGTTTTCCGGTTAACTGGTTTCCGGATAAATGGTTCCATACTTATTCTTAATATTTTACAGGATGCATTATTGTTTGTTCCCCCTTTCTACAAGCTTTCCCTTACTACAAGCATTTTTCAAATTAATTTAGAAGCATATAAGCCTTTTCTTTTCCGAATGTGGAACAAGTCCATTTCTGAAAAAGTGGTTCAAGTTTTTTCGTCTTTCAAATTAACATTAAATTAATTATTTAAATCAATTCACGATAAAAAGCTCTTAGTTTCAGCTTAAATTTGTTTCTAGTAACTTATTGGGCCATTTTGAATTGAATATTTGACCAAATTGATTTGATATTTGAATTGTGTTTATTTTAAAAGTTAGATAATCCACCTTTTTTTTAATGTTAAATAATATTATCGAGTACAACTTGACTCTGGCAGCTCTAATACAACCAGTGTTCTCGCTGTCGCTCACCATTGCGCCAAATTGTGACTAAATCCTTCATTTGGCGAGTAAACAAGAGATTAGATTCGCCAAATTGCTAGTGCTCAATTTTTGCTTTTTTTTTCTTTCTTTTTTTTTTCGTTTTTTATACATATGCATTACATATTTTATATATATATATATTTTTAACGCATTTGTAGCGAATAGTTGAATTTAGATTAATAACAATCGTTTTTGCAGGTATAAAAACGGAGGCTACTTTAGAACATATTAAAAAAAAGGGGTTCATTAAATTATTAAAGATATTTTTTTAGTGCTACACGGCGAATCTATTTGGCGGACATTTTTTTCATTTGGCGAATGTTTTTTATTTTTAATTATCCAAATTACTAATGTTTGTCAAATGTCAGCGAGAACACTGAATACAACTATGTTAATATAGCAACATTGGTAAAGTATTGTTTTGTCATAATTTTTAATTGTATCCGTACACTTTATTGCTGAATATTTTGTACACTTTTTCCGATTGAATTAAATTATTTTTTGTTTTATTGCAATTTTTCTAAGGAGGAATGAAATTATTAAGAAAGCAAAATAAAATATTCAATTTTTTGTTATTGTATACATTTAACCCTTTATCTACCGAATTATTTATCAAGAAATGGCTTCACATCAATAATTGTCGAAAAATATTTACAAAATAAATCAAATTAATTAACCAAAAACACTCTTATGGAAATATTTCAATTCTTATAAAAGCAATGTATTTAAATGCAGGGTTGGAAAAAAACCAAAACCCCCCCCTTTTTTTTTGGTTTAAACCAGGTTTTTTTTTGGTTTAAACCGCGTTTTTTTTTTTTTTTTAAACATCCTTTTTTTAGTACATATACAGTGTCTCACATAAGTGATGGGACACTTGTGCTTTACAAAAGGAAACTAATCAAATAAATTAAAAAAACATGTACACATTTTTTGTGGGTGTGTTTCATACTTAAATTTAGTAAAGATTATTACATAACATACATTTTGTCAAAATATTAAAATATTAATTTAATAAAAATACAAATGTTTAGAACGGAGCAAAAAATAGCTCACATAAGTGATGGGACACCATTATATATGCAACAAAAATCGTCTGAAATAAGCAATAAAAATATTTTTGGGGGTTTTATTTTTACTTAAAAGAAATTGGCAATAATTTATAAAATCGTCTGCAGTATTTCTCTCCAGTTTGTTTTGGAATTTTTGTGTTTTTTAGCTCTGTGTAGCCATGAATGCTAAACGAAAAGAAACTTCGCCTGAAATTCGAAAATTAGTTATTAATTTGCATATTGAACGTGGAAAATCAATTAGAAAAAACTGCTGAAACAGTTAACTTGAGTCGTTCAACAGTTTTCAATATCATTAAACGATATAAAAAAAATCATATGATTCAGGATAAAAGAAGACCTGGCCGATCATCAAAGCTATCCAATGGAATAAAGCGAATTATCGTTCGAAATATATATATATATATATATATATATATATATATATATATATATATATATAAAGAAATAGTGCTTCAAAAGTTGCTGTTGATTTTCAAGCATTATATGGAATAATTGTTAATCCTGAGACTATTAGAAGGGTAATTCGATCTGCTGGATATCGCGGTAGAGTAGCCAGAAAAAAATTCTTCGTAAGTGAAAAGAATAGAAAACTCAGACAAGCTTTCGCAAAATCCAACATAAATAAGAATTCTGATTACTGGAATAAAGTTATATTTGCTGATGAGAGTAAATTTAATATATTTGGTTCTGACGGTAGAATCTTGGTGTGGAGAAAACCCAGGGAAGAATTTCGCAAACAGAACTTGGTACCAAGAGTAAAACATGGTGGAGGAGGAGTTATGGTATGGGGGTGTATGTCGTCCGCTGGAGTTGGTAATCTTGTTTTTATTAACAGTATAATGGATCAGTACAAGTATATTGATATTTTAAAGCAAAATTTGAAATCTTCAGCACGAAAATTGAACCTTCATAACGATTTTAAATTCTACCAGGACAATGACCCCAAGCACACTGCTCTGAACGTTAGACTCTGGCTGCTATATAACTGTCCTGAAATAATAAAAACACCACCACAATCTCCAGACTTAAATCCCATAGGGAATATTTGGCAAGAATTGGAATCAAGAATTCGCAAACACACCATTTCTTCAAAACAACAAATAAAATCGGTGCTTCAAGAAGAATGGGGTAAAATCACTCCAGAAATCACAAAAAAAAAAAAAAAAAAAAAAAAAAAAATAGTCGAATCCATCCCAAAAAGATTAAATCATGTTTTAAAACTAAAAGGAAATACAACAAAATATTAAAACCTTTTAAAAAGTAAAATTTTTGGTTAAATATTAGATGGAAAAGTAAGTGTCCCATCACTTATGTGAGCCATTTTTTGCTCCGTTCTGAACAATTGTATTTTTACTAAATTAATATTTTAATATTTTGACAAAATGTATGTTATGTAATAATTGTTACTAACTTTAAATATGAAACACACCCAAAAAATTTTTGCTCATGTTTGTTTATTTATTTTATTGCAGTTTCTTTTTATAAAGCACAAGTGTCCCATCACTTTTGTGAGACACTGTACATGCATATTTATTAATAAAAATAGACATTGTTTGATTATAAGTAGTATAAATTCATTTGAAAATAAATTAAATAATTACAGTGAATTATGTAGAAAATTGAAAAAAAAATCATATTTTAATTTAAACAGGTATTAGTAAACAGTCTTATATCCAAACAATAAACTACTCTACACAGCAAAACATTGATACTTTGAAAATCTTTATAAACAATCTTTTGATTACAATAAACATCTGATGTACTTTGATGAATGTAAATATTATTTTTCACAATTAAAATGAGATATTTCTTGGGTGTTTTGTTTTTTGAGAGACAATTTGAAATCAACATTTATGGTCATTAAATTTAACAGATAACAAAGGGTAGAAAATTAGTTTGTTACTGTTAAAATATTATAACTAGCACCCAATTTTTGAATGCTCTCTTATACAACTTCATATTTTGATTTTAATTTTTAAAGATTATCTCCCCAATCAAAAATTCTTTTATAGTTTTACCAAAATCTTAAAGGTCATCAAGTTATGTAGCTCCATATTCAAAAGCTTGTGCATGTTATGATAGATTGCTTTAAATAATCTGCATTTTTTTAATGAAAATATTTTATACTAAATATTGAATATTTTTAATCTATCTTTGATCAACTCACATGTTCTAAGATTTTTCTTTACAGCTATGGAATATGTTCAGCTATGCATAGTGATTTTCATCCTATACATGAAAAATAACCTAGGCCCACTATATCTATTATTTATTGCTGAAAAAAAGTGTTAAAAGTAGAAAATATTTATATACAATAATTTATAAATCTTAAATTATAAAGAAAAATGAGAAAATAGCATTAGATTTTTTTTCGAAAAAAACCAATTTGTTTTTTTGAGAAAAAAACCAGTTGGTTTAAACCGTGGTTTAAACCATGGTTAAAACCAATTGGTTTAAACCGTGCCAACCCTGTTTAAATGTATTATGGTCCTCTGTGTAAATGGAAAGGCTTTTACCGTCGAAAATATTTCATGTAACTTTTTTTTTCAAAGAAAAAAATATATATATACCTATGAAAATGATTAAGAAAATTACCTCTTTTTTAAAATATTTAACTTCGACTGTTTTCCTATTCTATCTAAATTAGATCGAGTAAAGTATATCGTGTGGTAAGAAAAAGAAATTTTATGAATAGACTGATTAAATATGTTTTTTATTAAATTTTCCTCAATGGTACTTATAAGTACCGTCGGTAGATAAAGGGTTAAATAAAATCAACGTTTTCCGGCAAATCATTACTTTTGAAAGTTTTTAAGAGTGCGTACCAAAAAACACGATTTTATTTTCAGTTAACACACATAACCATTATTGCCTGTTTAATTTACTTGAAATGACACTACAAAAATATAAAATAAGTCTGGTTCTGGCAGGTTTAACCCCTTAACGCGCAGTGTTGCCGGGTCGGCAACACCCAAAGTTCCCCCTGTTTAGAGACTCAAAAACTCCGTGAATATTTCAAAAACTACTCTAATGGCTACTTTAAATCTTTCATAAGAGTTCTAGATGGCAGCAACACAGAGATCCAACTCTACTGTTTTTAAATAATAGGTAAAATGTTTTACTGTAATACGCGCTTCACAGCAATGCTCTTCTCACTGCGCTTATCAATGCTTTACTTATGGGAGGTTACCACTTCGGCAACAGCTGTATAATTAAAATGGTTAGTGCAATCTTTACAAAACAATACCTGTGTACTCCTCTAGGCCTAAATAGATTGCCTAATTTTTTTTCTTTAAATTCCAACTTTAAAGAGTAGTGCGCCGGAAAGGGTTAAAAACATTCTTAAAATATTTTTACCAATATTTAAAAAAAAACATTCATTATTTAGCAACAACGGAAATGGCATTGTCCCCACTTTCAAAACCAATAGCTCATACATGGAAAGTGTTGAACAGCTCATTCTCGAATACTAAATTAAAATAATCTATATTACAGGGTTCGTACCCTTCAAGGAGCTTTTACCAGTCTTTTCTTAAAATAATATTTGCCTTATTTAACCCTTTATCTACCGACGGTACTTATGAGTACCATTAAAATAACTTATTATAAAATTCTTTTAAAACGTCGGTTAGTTACTATACTGTTTAGAATGCGTTACAGATACATTACTTTACCTTGTTCCAAAAGCATTATTGGTTACACAAAACAAAAATATTTTTAAAGAGATGATTTCTTTTGCCTTTGCATCTTTTTAGCTTTCTTCGCGCTGAGGTAGGAGGATGGGGATTTTTCAATGTGGAAATATTTCTATATTTACATTGTAAGTACATCATATTTGTACACTTTATAATTCCACAAAATACTAAGAAAATAATTTAAAATAAAAGATTTGAGTGGGGTTATAAAAAATTGCACAAAATCCCTGTAAATTCAAAGTTAATTAATATTTCTAAATCCTCCAATCCTTCTAAAATCATTCAAATATTTATTAAATGATTATGTAAATTGTTTAATTTAGTTTAAACAATTTGCGTAAAATGCTTTAGAATATGAAATTTTATGAATTCATAATGCGGTAGAAAAAGGGTTAATAAAACAAATAATCGATCTTCAGATGTAGTGACCAGTACTTTAGGATGTTTCTTGTATATAGCCCGGGAGGCGGCAGCACAGATAATCACCTGATTGAGTTCACGGATGAAAATCATGGATTAGTTCGCATATTAAAACGCAATCGGTCTGCAAAGTCATATCTTTGTAGAAAACACCTAAAAATCTGATTTTAGCAGTTGACTCATAGGTTTACTATTGTGCTTTCCTACATCCAAAAGTATGAAAACATAAGGATAAACTTTTGAGTCAACAGCTAAAATTGGGTTTTTAGGTGTTTTCCATAAAGATATGACTTGGCAGACCGATTGCGTTTTAATATGCGAACTAATCCATAATTTTCATCCGTGAACTCGGTGAGATGATTGTTTGCGCTGCCGCCTCCCGGTCTAGTTTTAAAGCATCCAAAATCCCCTGAATCAAATGATACGGACGAACCCTATACTAGGGACGATAAGCCTATTAGTCCAAGAGCCGACAGCACAATAACCTAAGGTATCGAGAACAAGAAAAATAAAACTTTATTTCATGGAAGAGTAGTAATAGGCTAATCTAATGATCCATGTCTGCCGGTAGTGAAGTGGTGCATAATCCAAAGATTAATACCATCAGTGTTGACTCGTAGTTATGATTGTGTTTGTTCTACAATCAAAGAAATGGTTGTAGGACAAGCGCAATGCTAAACCTACGAGTCAACCACTAGTGGTATTACTTTTTGGTTCCTGCACCACTTCACTTCCGGCAGACACTGATCATTAGATTAACCTATTACTACTCTTTCATAAAATAAAGGTTTTTTTTTTTTTCTTGTGCTCGATACCTTAGTTTTCTGTGCTGTCGGCTCTTGGATTATATATTACGCTATAGAATGTTTGCGGCATGACATCAAATGATGTTCTACGTCAAAATTGTACAAAATACACGACTTTATTTTCATTGAGTTTGTCTAAATTCGATTGATTAAAATTTGAATTTACAAGAACCGTGACATAAATATTTGTTATTAGTGTTAAATTTTGCATCCTGTATTGTCTATAACATTTACGAAGTTCACATTTACTACTAAACAACATGTATACAATACACACTCTAGCAGAAAAGTATACACTTAGCATATTTGCCAACAAACCGACATCTTCTGTAGCATTTGGACCTGGAGGCGGTTTCATCGACTTGATGACTGAACTTTCCGAATAAGACAGAACTTCATTAGCATATTAAAATTTAATTGGTCTGCCAAGTCACAATTTGGTGGGAAACACATGCAGACCCAAGTTTAGTTATTGGTCGGGAGGCTTATCATTATGTTTTCCTGCAAAAATCAAAGGTATGAAAACGTGGAGGAGTGAAGCAGGAAATTACTGTGGCGACCATCTTGCGCGGTCAGTAAAACGAGTTTCTCGCAGGAAGCGACTGAGGTACCCTTTTGCTCGGCAGATAAGACGCTCGCTTACTGACCGTGGGATCTCCGGTTCGATCCCTGCCCGGGCACCGTCACCTGCATTGGTGACCTCGGACAAACGAACACACTTCACCACCTTCGCTCTAGTCCAACAGATGGCAGCACTGAAAACACCCCCAGCATCCAAAGCCTGCGAAACGCTCGCAGCACGAAAGCCTCTGTAACGCTCAGAGCACACGACCAAAGCCTGTGTAACGCTCACAGCAGCAAAGCCTGCCACGCCGCGTATCATCGAGGGGTCACACGTGCAATCGGCGGCAGCACGACAACGACAACGCATCTGGCACGCGCCAGCGCAACACGAGTGCATATCGCTCGTCCAACGTCAACGCGACGTTCTTCTCACTGGGGGTGGAGTACTGTGGCGACCATCTTGCGCGGTCAGTAAAACGAGTTTCTCGCAGGAAGCGACTGAGGTACCCTTTTGCTCGACGGATAAGACGCTCGCTTCCTGACCGTGGGATCTCCGGTTCGAACCCTGTCTTTGCACATCACCTGCATTACAATGCTAAACCTACCGTTCAACCACTAAAGTTGGGTTTTCCAATGCTTTCAACTAAGATATAATTTGACAGATTAGTTCCATTTTAATATGCAGATCATATTAATTAATCTTGTATTTTCAGTCATCAATTCGATAAGGTATTGATCTCTGCAGCCGTCTAACAATGTGATTTAAGTGAACAAGAAAAGTCTCATTTGATAAACTGAATTAAATAAGATCCACTAAGAAAAAATGCATAAATTATTATGTAATTTGTCTGGTTCAAACTTGTTTATTTGCTACAGAAAATATCGGCATGTTAGAAGTAGGGCTGTGGGAATCGACGAGAAAAATGACCGACTTCGGGATGACTACTATACTATAGTGTAGATGTAAATTTGCACTAAAGTTGAGTTTTCAGGTGTGAAGTCGATAATTTCACGACAAATACAAATAACTGAAATGAAAGACCTCAAATG
Source organism: Maratus speculifer (assembly GCA_964019185.1). Classification (NCBI taxonomy): domain Eukaryota; kingdom Metazoa; phylum Arthropoda; class Arachnida; order Araneae; family Salticidae; genus Maratus; species Maratus speculifer. Next base: position 268,076,576 of record OZ025289.1, on the reverse strand, counting down.
ACATGAAAATTATGACTCAAAAGTAAGTATACAAAGAGAAACAAGGCAGAAAAAATGTTATTGTTTCTTAATTTTGTCGTTCTATGTAATCTCACAGTTACTGATTTTTATTAATCAATATGGAGTAAATGGAAGATATTCTGAGCATAGTAGGAGAGACATTTCAGTTTAGCTGGAGCAAAGGATAATTAGATTGAGAGGATAAAATGCAAAACTTTAAGTGGAAGGGAGATTGCCCCCCAACAGTATAAAGTGGTAGGGATCACAGGTAGTTGGTAGGGAAGTAAGGTAGCAATATACTCTGATTGTCTTTGGCATTTGCTCGTGACAGTATTTGTGTTCTTTTTTTTTTTTTAAATAAAAAAGTGCTTTATTTCAGGTTTTTGCAATTCGTGCAATTTTTCAAGAATGTTTTCTAAAATCTGAATTAATTTCTTTACATTCTTCCTGCTTAATAAATTTCTAAGTTAATTTTCTCTTCTTCTGGGTGTTAAATTCGTGTTCACAGATTAAAAACACTAAATATTCCAACTTTAATCATTCTAAAATTGTTATTCTCTCTACTTTTAAAATGGTTTTGCATCATGCATGAAAAACTATGTTATTTAACAGTCAAACATTATTTTTCTTTAGTGGTACAATAATTTAAATTAAACACTGTAAAACATCTACAGACTTAATGACTTCAATAAAGAGTTCAAGTATTTTTTTTTTTTTAAATCAAGATAAAAGAAAACGTCTATAATAATAATAAAAAAAAGAGATATGTAAGAAGTGTAGTGTAACTTTTACTTTTCTCAAGACGTTCTTTACGACAGATCACTTGTTGCGGCACCTAAATACGCTGGTTTGCAAAAGTTAAGCAGCAAACACAAAATACCAGTTTCCGAACATGTTACACCAAAAGAAATTCTATAAATAGCAAGTGTATCGAAACTAAGTATTACCCTAGCAGTACAGGTGGTCGATCTAAAGTATCTTTCACTTCAATGAATTGAAATGTAATATTTTTCATCAGTAAAATTTATTCATTTTTACTCTACTTCGATCACTCTGCTGAGAAGTTAATGCACCCTAGAGATCGCGGGCCGGGTTCGGGCGAATTCCATTAACGGTATTATACTTTTGAAGACTCGGGCTGGGCTCGGGCCTTAATTTTTTTCCTGGAGTATCGGGGCGGGCCTAACGTATTTTTTCCGTGCGAAGCCGAGGCTGATTTCATTCTTCCTAGTCTTCATGGATCAAAATAATCAGTTCCTGTTGAATCATCCCGTATGAAAATCCTTTTCTCGACGTGGCCAAGTCTGTTTATAAATCGGTAAAATTTGGCTTGGTCAAAATTTTTTGAAAAAATGGCATATACTTTTAAGTTGTCATTATTCAACAATCAAACATTAGAATTTATTATTTTTAAAGAATCGTAGATTACTAGGCTTATTAAAATAAAGTTAAACACATGAAAAAAAAATTATGACGGAATTTTTTTTAAACTGAAAACTGCAAATTTCATTTAAACTGTTCATCCATGCAAAATGAATACAACAATACACAAGAAAAAAAAATATGTTAAACATTTACATCTGCTAAGAAGGGAAAGTATTTTTTTTTTTTTTTTTTTTTTTTTTTTTTTGTTTCCAATACGATTCCGTCTTAAAAAATTTTACTTTTACCATATACCATTTTTTAGATTTTTATTTCTCTTTTACATGGAATATGGATTAATAATACAAATGATAACTGGGAAATTTACATACAACAAACAAAAATTCATTAAAAGCATAAATATCGCAGCCTACGGCATTTCTTCATAAATGGAGATTATAAACATGAAAAAAAGACTAAGTTTTTTTGGTCTGAAATCTTCCGCAAGAGTAAAGATCAATATTCTGTAGAAATTCACTCGGGCCGGACCGATTTTTTTTTTCTTTTTGTGGATTGAAACAGGAAATTTCGACCCGTGCAGACTTCTACCACACCATGATTGCTGTTATGTTATGGTTCACCTTATGACTTTAGGATGACATCACTTTGTTACTGTCATTTGGAAACTACTCCAAAGGTTTTGGGAACTAACTGTGAAGTCGTTATAATTGCTCTTCTATAACGAGTTCCCCAGACATAAATAAAATTGAAATCGTCTAAAGGCTTTTCACACGCGAACGCAATTGTGAATTCATAGTACAATCTCGGTCACCATCAAGTCACCATGCGACTTCATTATGACATTATTTGGCGGTTCAGCACAATGACTTCAAAATTGAGTTTTCGAATACAACAGTCACGTGAGAATTATAATATGACTTCATTGTAATGTCACTTAGTAGCCAATTACAAAGCAGCAGCTTAGTGACTTTTTAGTGAAAAATCACCCCTATTCATAATTTGAGACAATTGAAAGATCCCATATTTTGGTTCACCGTAATAATCGACACTGACATAAAGGAGTTCTTACATTAGTTAGCTGTGCATGTGCTGTAAGGATTGTATCTATTTACTGCACTTGATGTTTTTGTCATTTTCTTTTGAGTATTCACATGTCCGAAAAGCATATTTCAGATGTGTATATTGCTGGGACGATTACTGTTTCTAAACCAATAGGAGACCGTCATTATCACGGTCAAGTACACGCCCACACAGTTTGATTGACAGGAACTCGTGGACAATTGATCGTGTGTGTTTATTATTTATTTGTACTCGGATTGTTTGAATTTGTACTCGGTAATTAAAAATTAAAAATACGAAAGAATTTTTTTTTTTTTTTTTTTTTTTTTTTCAAAATGACTGAATTTTATTTACTTCAATTAGAAATTATACTTCCTCTGATCCTGAAATAAATAAATAAATAAATAAATAAAAATTAAAGTAAGAATTTTGCTTATACGGATATTTTCGCAGAATACTTTTTTTCCCATTTGTTTAATATATATATAAATCATTTTGGAACGATATTTAGAATATTAAAAGGGTTTGAAATATTTTTTTTAAATGTCTTATTTATTAATAAAAGACAGCCTCCAATAATTAAAAAAAAAAAAAAAAAATCACCAGGAGACTCTAAGCCCGCGATGGACTCGAACCCATATCCTCCGGTTTCAAGCTCGACGCTCTAACCATTCAGCCAGTCAGCTCACTTTCATCCGCAACAGATTATCGTTATAATTAGCACCGTCAATTGTCCACGAGTTCCTGTCAATCAAACTGTGTGGGCGTGTACTTGACCGTGATAATGACGCTCTCCTATTGGTTTAGAAACAGTAATCGTCCCAGCAATATACACATCTGAAATATGCGTCCGAAAATTATCATTTTATATCTGTTGCTTAAGTTTTGCACACCAGTGTATATCACCGTATGCTTAGCCTGCATATTTTCTCATAATTCTACCGTGAAGTTCCGCCAGTTTGTTTGAACTGACACGTAAAGGGAAAAAATGTATTTTTAACAGAGAAAATTTTTCAAAAAATCGTTAAAAAAAAAAAAAAAAAAAAAAAAAAAAAAAAAAAAAGTGAATGGTATTGAAATGTAATTTTGACTCAAACACATGGATTTCTTTAATCTGACTAAGTTCAAATTCGTTTAAAAAAAAAAAAAAAAAAAAAAAAAAGGCTAAAATTATAGTTCACAGAAAGTGACTGAAATTCACGATCTTTTATTAATATTTATATTTACATTTGTGAGTAACAAAATAGCATTCTTAACCAACAAACTTAAGGGGTTAAATTTTACCTTGAATTATTTTTAGAACTTATATTATTACATTAATTCACATTTATCACATATTATATTAAAAGAAAGATAAAGCTTTTGATTTAAAAATTGCTTTTATTTATTACTTCTATATAAAAGTAACAAAATATAAATTATTCCAAATTAAATTTATTTTAAAACTTGCTCGAAGTGACTCCCTTCGACAGCAATGCAGAATATTGCATTCTAAATAAGTCCTTTAAAGAACTTAGCTTATGATATCTCGAACTTTAATCCGATTCATCAGATTCTTATGTGGAAAAAACTATCATAAGTCAAGCAATACAAAATTTCATAATGTCAGTTTCAATGTTAGACGAATGGGAGTTTTTTGGTTTTATATGTTAGTGTATAGGAATATCTTACTGAATATCACTTATAGAACCAGGGAATATGTAAAAATGTAATTTTAGTAACTTTATATAATATATTTCTATAGTATATATATCTAAATCGAAACGACTTTTAAAACAATTTTTTAGCTCATTTAAAGCTATATTTAATTAGAACTATTATAAATCTATGACTAACAGTTTGTAAATTGGTTATTGCATATTCTTGAGAATAGACATTCTATAATCCCCAAAGTTTCTTAAATTTTTGAACTTGACGGTTAAGTATTTCTTAGTCTTGAAAAATATGATATTACAGGAAACGGAATAATCTTTTCCAGGTTACCCAATATTCTGAGTAGCAACCTTCGTCATTAGGTATCTCAGAAACAAATATATTTTCGGGATTTCAAAAAGTATCTATAAAAACAAAGCTTCTTTTGCTGCCAGTGACTTTGAGAAATATTTCCGACTACTTTTTATGATGTATTAATCAGTTTTCTTTTGCTGTAATCTAGGTATTTCGGATGATATCCATTGCAGGGTTTAATTTCTAAGAAAAAGTATTTAATATTCTGCTGTACCAGAATTGCCGCACCCCCCCGCCCCCGCACACACACACACCACTACCACCATCACTTCAACACGTGTTTTTATAATGCATACATTATTTCTAAAATTTTAAGCAATTTTTTTTTCTATAGCAAAATAGAAAAAAATTAAATATATCTACCTGCATAAACTTAACTGTCAAATATTTCACTTTTCAGTTCATTACACCTTCCGAATAGAAATATTTGCCTAATTTTAATGTTAATTAACCATACAGTTCTGCATTTAAATAAGACGAAGATCATGATCGGAAGTACAGAGTTACTAAAAGAATCATTCATTTTCAAAACTTATTCAAAAGTTTTATACCTGCAAATGCATAGTTGATACATGAAAATAACCATAAAATATACAAGTTTGTACTCCAGGTGGCATGGTAGCACTAGTTCAGTATCCTTACGGAATTTAGTTCAGTCTCTCCCGAAAGGAGGCTAAGCGAAAAAAGAGTTTCTGCATCCTAGAATATGCGAAATGTTCGTCTGTCATAGCAGTGCAACCTTCTTTCAGAACGTAGTTGCAAAATGTGTGCATTGAATTGAACTACCGTCTGGACGTGTGACCAAGAAGGCATACATAGAACTTTTGTAGAGTGAGCATAAAACTTGGATATTTTGTGGTTATTTTCATATATCAATATTATTTGTAAGTATAATACTTTTGAATAAATCGGGTTTTGAATGTGAAACATTCTTTTATAGTAAACTTGCAGTATTAAGGTCCCTGTCCCTGCCCGCGAAGACACTCGCGAGCTAATGCTATTCCTATAGGTAGGCATTTTTTTAATAACTCTTTCGCATTTTGACATTTTTAAATATATATATATATATATATATTGCATTGGACAGCTGAGGTCCCTCTCAAGTTCGCTCCTTGATAACTTTTTCGATTTGGGTCGCAGATACTTTTTATAAAATCACTTCCGAAACCGGTTCCGAAAGTGAAAGTAACTTTATAAAAAATTTCTGCCACCCAAATCGAAAAAGTAATCAAAAAGCGATCTTGAGAGGGAATTCAGCTATACAATGAAAAAAAAAATATTTTTAAATGTCAAAATGCGGAAAAGTTATTAAAAAAATGCCTCCCCTTAGGAATAGCATTAGCTGGCGAGTGTCTTCGAGGGCAGGGGCAGGGGCATTAACACAAAAAAGGAATCGCTACTGCACTGGGTCCCAGCGCAAATTAAGCCCTGATCCATTTTTAGGTAAACATTTTCCTAACACGTGAAAAGTATTTAATATTCAATCTGTTGGTTTTAAGCTTAGTTAGCAATGTAAAAAATCGCGTATTTAATATTCACTCTGATGGTTTTACGCTTAGTTAAGCAATGTGGAAATTTACGTGTTTGATATTCAGTAATTTCGGGCAATTTCGCTGCTGAAAATTTGTTAAAAATTAAACAATTTCGTGTTCAACAAAAGTGTTTTACATGCAAACATAATAAATTAATGGAATTAACACTAACACCTTAACTGCCCCAGATATATAAATACGCCTTTAGAGAATGCCTGCACATATTACAAAAATAGGGAATTTTCATTACATCGGGACAATTTTTACGAACAGAGCTGGTTTTGTATTACGTATAACAGGGATTGTGAAGGAGATCGTAAAAAAACTACCCAGGAAGAGATTGAGAGCGCAGAGAAATAAACTCCAACATAATTGCAGACAGAATAAGGTATTTATTAGAAGATGAACGATGGAATGTTCACAATGCTAAGTCGCTAGCAATACAGGAAATCACATCGTCTGCTCACAGGCACGGCATTAGCCGGAGAGGGGCAGAGCGCCCCTTTTTGCGTCTTACATGGCTGAAGGTCCGAGTAGCAGTGAGTGACTGCAGCAGGGAAGATGTACAGCGTCAAGGTTATCAGAAACCGTTAAAATGCTTAGTAACAGAAAAATGCTATCGTTGGTGTAAAACTGAAGTCCTGTGGTTTTTAAGGAGTGTCGATTGCACACGCACGTGTGCTTCCAGATACTGAAAGAATTACATGGCGAATGATTCATGACATCTGGGAGATTTTAAAGATTAGCTGAGTGGATGAGAATGTTAACGGATAAACTTATTATAAACCACAGCTGGATCTATTTAACATGGGACAAATGCAGAAATGTGCAGATCTAAGGAAGTCTGACATTCGGTTAACTTTTATTGTGACGAGAAAAGAATTAACAGATCTTTTTCAAAGTGATAAAAATCCAAAACAAAGAGTGGGAATGAAATGGTGTTTTTTCATCATATGAAAGAGAGTTTGTAAAGGAAATAATTTCACATACGAATTAAAAAAAAGGAAAATAATAAAGTACTGCATTATAACCTTAAATGTAAGAATATTAACTTTAAGTATTTATTTAAGGGGGGGGGGGGGGGGTAATTTCCAGTTAAAATTTTGAAGTTTCGATTTTACTTGTTCATTTTCTAAAAAGGGGAGAAGACAAGATAATATGTGACAGAAACGCTGTCACATATCTCACTCCCAGCATCGGGAAAAAAAAAAAACTGCAATGTTTCCAATAAAGTTTTTTTTTTAACAACAAGCGCCGCACATCTTCTCTACTCGCAATACATAATCATAACACTAAGTACATAAAATTGAAAGTAAAAAAATACATTTAAACATAAAACTGTATACATATAGTATATTGCTTGCTTTTTTGAAAAAAATTGTTTGGATTATGCAAACTTTTTTTTTTTTACTCATTTTATAAACGTCATGACTTTAAGCGCTTTTCAAGATCATCGTGTCTTGGTGATCATTAGTCCTTTCAGTCCCAAGACAAATAATTAAAATAATATTTTTATATGTGCATCCGGATGACTTAAAAGAATATTTTATTTTGAAAGTGCTGGTACCAGCTTTTTTTGTCATGACTAAAAAAAAATGTGAAGTTTAAATATAATAATAGCTTTTCAATACTTCACAGTGAATGCAAGCAAAAATGAATTATATTTAGCACACAAATAAAAGATACACTGAACTATATATATGATATAATGGGTACTGGATATATAATATACATTGAAAAAGAAAAAGAAAAAATTTGTGCACACAGCACAGGACCTCAAAAAAAAAAGGGATGCAAAGCAAGCCCATAGACAGGTGGGGCCCTAAATCTTGTTTTTTTTTTTAATTTGATAAAACAAGTATTATGGCTTCAGTTTAGAACTTCAGCCCTAGAGGAGGAGGGAATTGTGAGACTCACATAGCACGAAGGTACATGAGTCCCTGCTCCCCCAAGATCATGATGATCTTCCAAGGAGCACATGTCAAATAATCGAAAAAAAAACTTTATTTGTAAATTGAATTGAAAAACAATTCAAGAGTTTTCGATAACATAATGAAGTTGGAGACCTAAGGGCACTAATTTTGAACGGAAACCAGCTTCAGGAAAGGGGATAATTGTAAAAGAAAAAAAACAACAAAAGGCAATTCGGAGTGACACAGGAAAACTTTGCATTATTTCTAAACTACAACTGCAACTAAATCAGAAGGTAAAAGTAATTTATGTTGTTACTAACTGTATCTATCAGCATTATACTAACCAGTTTGAAGTAAAAATGTAACTCATTATGTATTGAAAGGAAATGACTAATCTTTAATATGTGTAACTGGGGTGTGTTTATTATTATTACAAACAAAACTGCCTCTGACAAGATGCTTTCAGTTTTTAATTCAGGAAAAGACCTGTGAAGTAAATGAGTTGAGAAAAAAACAACTTACTCAACACCAAACAGAAGTGTAAAATGTAAATGAAGAAAGTGAAATAATTTTGAAAAAAATAACAGAACTTTAATGTGAAACGAAAAGAAGTTATGTGAAGAAGTTGTTACATAAATTAATTATCTGTTTTTTTTTTAATAAAGTGAAAATGACATGAAGAATCATGCCATTACCAACAATGAGATGTAGAATTTAAATTAGATGATGAAATACTTGTAAAAAATCTTCATGCTGAGAACTTATGTGTATGAAAAGAATATTACTGGAGTGAAATTAAAACAGAAATGGATTTTATCAGCCTGATTCAAAGAAAAGAATGCAAATCAAAGATTCAATGCATAATTTTAATAGGACAAAATGGCTATAGGTTTGAAAGGATAACTTTATGTATAACTGTATAACTCGATGAGCAAAGACTAAAAAAAAAAAAAAATGCAGCTGCCAAAGCCCCAAAATGTGTGAATTAAATCCAATGACAAGTGTTTAACAAAAAGTGTGATGATTTTTTTTTTAAACCATGCTATAAGAAACATGTATAATGTGGTTTACTTTCTATGAACTAATGTGTTACATATTCTATGAACAAAGATGTGTATTTTCAATGAACCAATGTGTAAACAATCTATGAACAAATAATTAAAACTTCAACGAACTAAAGTGTATATCTCTATGAACTAAAATGTAAAACCATAAGTGAAAACATGTATAACATCCCTATGAACTTATGTGTAAAATCGATGAACTAATGTGTAAACTTCTGTAAATAAACATGTAAATATTCTATGAACGAATGTGAAAAAAATCGATGAACTAAAGTGTACAATTTCTATAAGTAAATGTGTAAATATGCTATGAACTAAGTTGTTATTCGGTGAACTAAAATGACGAGGAAGAAAATGTTTTTTTTTTTTTTTTTTTTTTTTTACAAAAATGAATGTAACTAGTTCCCTATGTACAACAAGAATGGAAAGTAAAGCGATGAACTAGTGTAACATCAATGAACTAAGAATGTGCGATGAACTTCTGTGTTTTTTTTCTATGAACAAAATTCTCATGTGTACCAGGAACTAATACATTCTATGCCATAACAAAAAAACAAGTCCTTAAAATAAATGATGTAAATAATGTGTATTTATAACAATTTAAACTTCAAAAGAGAAAAAAAATGCATGTTCCTAACAGCAAACAAACCAGCATAAGTGAGTGTAAGATTATGTAAAAGAAAAAAACAGGTTTTGTCTGCAGAGTAAAATAAAAGAAAAAGGAATGTGATGTTAACGTGTACGCTTTCAACAAAAATACCAACTGTGTGAACACAATCTAATGACCCGCATCAGAAAGTTTCAACCATACATCCAAACCTTACTCAGGTAACTGCTTGCCGGCTAAACAGTCAAATGAAAAAGGAATCCTCACCAACCGTACACTCATGTGTGGAGGAATTTTTAATTTTTTGTTTATTTATTTTATTTTTTTTTATTTTAACATGAATGGTGTAAAAAAAATGTGAATTGACTTGTATATCAAAAAAACTAATAATGTATAACTATAAAAATATCAAATAGATTGTTAAGGTAAAAGTAAACTTCTTCACACTAATGTGACTTATTGGCAAATTAACTAAAGGCTGTAAATAATGTAAGTCTCCTTTTTTTTTTTTTTTTTTTTTTTTTTTTTTGGAGCAAACTTAATTATTGAAATAGATGCAGTTGTATATTTTTTCTTTCCTGTTTAATAAATCTTTTAAGAGAGGGGCAAGATTGTGCAAATGCTGGATGAAAAATATTAAAATTGGTATTGTTATCTTGATTATTTCTGATACAGTTTATGCATTTTGGTGAATTTGTACATTGAGTGTCACTATGTGGGAGAGCACATACAGGACAAGAGATATTATTAGGACATAGTCTAGCAACATGTTTGTATGTTTGGCACGAAAAGCATCGCTTGACATTAATGTATACATCTACAGAGTATTCATTACCCTTAATGTTTATTCTGTGTTGCATTATTAATGTTTTAGCTGTGTGTGAAGATGTCTCAAAAACCCAATTGTATGAATCGACATGTTGTAGTTTATATTTCTTAGAAAATTGAATATCAGGTTCATTATTATGCAAAAGCTCACCCACTCCCAATAAAATATCTGGTATACCACATTCTTCTGGCAAATTGAAAATAATAATTCGAACAGATTTTATTTTTTTACATTCAGACGCTGAAAAAGAATTTTGATTAGAATCGCTGAATTTTGTAAGTGTCTCTAGTTCATGTTTTGTGTCATTTTGCAAATTATCTTTGTAGTTATTATGATTACATGTTTGTGTCGCTTTGTCTCTTGTTATTGTGGACAGACTACCACTACTGCTATTTAATTTCTCACCCTGCATAGTCTCGATTGAAGTTGTAGAGGTTTGTTTACTAGTTAAATTATGTAACCTTTCAATAAGTTTTTTATTAACAATTTGTAAGTTATCATTGTCACGTTTTAAGTTAGAGAATTCCACTTTCAAGATATTGAATGATTCATTAAGCGTGTTAAGATTCCACTTCATTTGCATAGTAATATCTGCAAAGTCTTCTAAAAAAGGGGAGTTGTTAGCTAAAATTTTATTTTGAAATGCAGCTGCCTCTTTACACATACTTTCTGTGTATTTATTTAGGGTGTCTTGAAAGAAATCTAGCCAAGGAGAAGTATAGCTAGGTTCATTTAGTTCAAGTGGGGGGTTTTTATCTTTAGATGCCATATTACACAGCTGCTAGAATTTTTTTTTTTTTTTTAAACAAAAACTAGTATAACAGGATAAAACTTTGAAAACAAAACAACTTAAGTTAAAAAAATCAAAAGCAAAAATTTAAGGGTGTAATTAGAAAAAGGGAAAAAAAATGAATTTTGCCCAGACAAGTCCAGTTAGAAATGATTGTTTCAAGATAATAGCACATGAGAAACCTATAATTTTACTTTATGTAACATCTACATTTATGTGCATAACTAGTTTAAGAAAAACAAAATGGGCTTTCACTTGCCAACGGGGGGGGGGGGGGGGGTTGCTAACTTTTATTATGAAAGATATGTAAAATGTGAAAGCGAGAAGTTCCCATTTTTTTTTTAACAAGTAAAAAAAATCAAGTGTAAGTGAATTAATTTTGTCTTACTATACACACACTTGCCTGTTAAGAAAGTGGATCACTGAAAAATAATTCTCGAAAATTTTAAGCAAAAAAAAATTTAAAGTATGCAGAACTATAAAAGGATAGGGGATAATGGAAAGAAGAAAAAAAAATCTCCATACATATTAAACGTACCCCAAACCTCAGAACGATTTGAACATGGACGTCAAGTTTATAATTCTGACCCATTTAAATTAACACCAAGTTTAATCCAGCAACTAAATGTACTAAAATTGCATTTTCTCTAATTTATTTATTTTTGAAATCCCCCATTTTGTTATTTCAAGGAAAATTTAAGTGACTGTGCAAAAGCCAAAAAAATGTTAGTAGAAGGGTTGCCCCTTTTTTTTAAAAATCTAAACTATCAGTACCTAAAATAAAAGGTAACGTGCAAAGTCGAGCGACTAGCTCAGAATATATGCACCAAGAGTAGAATAGGAATATTACCTAAACACACACACAAAAAAGGAGAAAAATAACTAGCTTCAGAATCATACTTATGAAAATCTACTTGCATATCACAAAAACCAAGAAAATACCCAATAAAGCGTGAAAAGAGAAGATTGCAAAATTTATGCAATTATAACTAAAATTTTTAACTTTTAATTATTTTAGATTTATAAAAAAAATCTTCTCTGTTCATGCTGACACACCAAAATATTTAAAATAAATTTAGAAATATTATTACATTTAGAATAGCTCAGGAATAATAACTAAAAAGTAAATTTATAGTTACTATAATATGAAACTGAAACAAAAAAACTAATGTGCAATCTTAAAATATTTAAAACTGTAAAGGGTTCACTTCATAAAATATGCGTTAGCATTTTTTTTTTGCAGATCTGTGTATTTATTATCATTTTTAATAGTCGTGGAGGATGTTGACTTAATTATTTTTTTATCTTTTTATGACAGAAGTTGCCGTTTATCATATTTCACACAAAAATATCTTGAAGTAGAACTTAACAGTTTAAGAAGAGAACTGGCAGAATAAAAAATTCTTGTAGCATTCGTGAAGATTCTTGACGGCTAAACACCTCTGGATGAAATGATTCGCTAAACACAAAAAAACTGTTAAAAATGAACCTATTGATTAAGTTATACAGACCTATTTCACAAATAAAAACTTTTATGATGTGCTTTTTTAAAAAAAATGCTGAAGAGCTGTATTTTTAAAACCGAAACCATGAAGAGGTCACTACTGCACAGAAATGTTGAAAGTACTATTTCTGTTGTTCCATGTTAGATAATAATTAATTAATCAAATTCATTTATCATCATTTTTGGTTATACTGCCTTATAATGAATGTTTCCTTTTCCCTTTCGACAATCTCATAAACTGAAACATTTTTGAGCCAATATTGAGCTAGAATTGAATATTAAATGTTGAGCTGTTATCATAATAGCTTCTCTTCAATCTGTATGACAATGGCCGCCAATTGAGCTAATTGAATTCAGACAAACGTAACTAGTAAAATTTATACATTTAGTTCAATTTCAAGATTATTTTATTCGAGATATTTTAATAGCTTTTGATTTGAGAAACTAAATCTATGTCGTGCCGAAAATAATTGACCACGTGCCACTTACGGTACGCGTGCATAGGTTCGCCGACCATGACGTATAGCATGTGCGTTTCTTATTATTGTTTCGGAAAATTAGTCGCCACCTTATTTAATTAGAATCATGTTATTAAGTAAGACATTGGAGATCGCATAAGATTTCGTCTGCAATTAGGGGATTAAATTCAATAATATATTTTTTTATGCTTGTATGTAATAATTAAGTTACATAGCTGAAAATGTTTAAGGGGACAGTGGACCTTTATTTGAGCAAAATCATCTATAGAAAAATCGTCAGAAAAAAGGTCTATTTCTGGGATATAATAGTACCTAAAGAGTGTTTTCTTATTAAAATATCATTTATGAAGGTTTTAAGGAGTAAATAAAAAAAGATAAATGTATTTATACACTATATTGCCATTGATTATGGGACACTTGCGATTTTAGACATTTTACTAAATATCTAGAAAAATACATGAGGAATCATCCCGAAACTCTTAGAGTATAAATATAATAGTATACGTCATACATCTCCGTGAAGCTTTTTTACCGAAACGCCATAGGGGACCGTCAACAAATTAAAAAAGAATGAATATCTTTTGAATAACCCTGTCAAAACTAATGTAGCAAAAGCGCTCAAACTCTAGATTATGATTGAATGCCTTATTATAATACACTGTGTTCATTTTTATGCAAATAGCATGCACACTCGCAGAGTAATTAAGGTTTTTATAAAAATGGTCTCAAATTTTTCCAAGTTTTTCCATTATAATTTTCAGAGTTCTTAATATAAAATAATATTTTTTTCAGAAAATATGACAAACAACATTGCACACAGTACCCTGTAATCAGAATTAAAAAATAATAAAAATTGTATAAAAAATGAGTAGGTTTACTATATAATTTTTTACTACGCATGCGTGAAAGATATCAAAATTTCATTTGCATATTATGTTAGCTAAATGTATTGAGCAACTTTTGTAAAAGTCTCAAAATCATAGCTTGAAAATTCTGAAAGTAATCGTCTATAGAAAAAGGACAAAATCCGTTGTTTCCAAAATGAAGCTAAAAAATGAGGGATTTTATCCAAATGCAGTAGTACATCCCATATTGTGTATTCTATATTGACACTAATCAATGCATATATGGATAAAACCCCTCTTGTTTTTGCTTCATTTTGAGAATAACGGACTTTCGACTTATTCAATTGACGATTATTGTCAGAATTTTCAAGTTATGATTTTGTGACTTTCACAAAAGTTGCTCTATACATTTAGCTAACATAATATGCAAATGAAATTTTGATATCGTTGACGCATGCGCAGTAAAAAATTATTTAGTAAACCAACTCATTTTTTATACAATTTTCATTATTTTTTAATTCTGATTACAGGGTACTGTGTGCAATGTTGTTTGTCATATTTTCTGAAAAAAATAATATTTTATATTAAGAACTCTGAAAATTATAAGGAAAAAACTTGGAAAAATTTGGGATCATTTTTATAAAAACCTTAATTACTCTGCGAGTATGCATGCTATTTGCATAAAAATGAACAAGGCTTATTACAATAAGGCATTCAATCACAATCTAGAGTTTGCGCGCTTTTGCTACATTAGTTTTGACAGGGTTATTCAAAAGATATTCATTCTTTTTTAATTTGTTTACGGTCCCCTTTGGAGTTTCGGGAAAAAGTCTTCACGGAGATGTATGACTTATACTATTATATTTATACACTAAGAGTTTCGAGATGATTCCTCATGTATTTTTCTAGATATTTAGTAAAATGTCTAAAATCGCAAGTGTCCCATAATCAATGGCAATATAGTGTATACTGTAAATCTGTTTTTCTCAAAACTAATTTTTCAGCGTTTTTAGATTTTTGAATTGCTCCTTGCGTCTTAATTTTTGATCAGTATTTATAAAATTGATAAGGAAGTATTCTGATATTATTTAAAAAGAAATTGTGTAAGCTTTTTAAAATTCATCTTCATTAAGATAGTCAAATTTTATTTTTTACTTATTAAAAGGCAAAATTTTGATGAAAATCGATAAGGAATTTAGAAAAAAATATGTAAAATATTAACTATTCAAGAGATTTAAAAAATCTTACACAAATATGTTTATAATATAGTTTTAAGTGATAAAAATGCAAAAGCAAGAAAATATTTCAAAAATTAAGACACGAGGAGCATTTTAAATATTCGTTTAAAAATTTAAATTTTTGCAAAAAAATTACAAATTTTAATAAGATTGGAAATTTTTTTTAAGATGTTCTATATGCTGTTGGTGAAATGTACACTATCTACCAAAAAGTATTTGTACACTTTCAGTTTTTGACATTTTGTCAAATATTTAAAAATATACTGGTCGGATTCTTCTGGAACTTCAGAAATATAAAGATTATGTTTCACTTTATATTTATTTACATTCATTTGTTAAGCGGGTAATTAGGGAGCCTGCAAAAAAACAAAGAATAATAGAAATATTTGGGATCGCCCTGTACATGAAAATGCACGAAACGTCTTATCGCTTCAGAATACAAATATATGAATACAGTAGAATATGTACACTAATTTTTGTGAGAATAGCATGTATATTTATGGCAATAGAGCGATTTTTTTGAAAAATTCAAAAAATTCTGGTATGTTTTTTGTTTATATCATGCTGGGTTTTTGACCAAATTTAACGCAAATTTCAGAAAAATTGGCAAAATGCAGTAGAAAAAATGTAGCGCAATTGGAATATAAATATATTAAATATTTTATGAAATATGAGTAGTTGTATAAAATAATTTTTATCTGCGCATGCGCGAACCAGAAAAACATTTTTTTTACATCATTTAATAGTCAATTCTATGGAGTGACTTATAAAAAAAAATCCGATCAAATATCGTGAAAATTCAAAAAGATATCATTATTTTAGTGAGATGTTTTTACTCTGCTCTCTAAAAACGGCTGAATCTTAAGGGATTCTCCACAAATTGACATTTTTTAATAACTGACTTTAAAAAAAGCTAGTATTGAATTAATACAATATCTAATACAATATTGCTGCTAATAAGTACTTGACAATTGTGATAGAAAAGAAAAAGAGCTTTATTCACATTCAGGGCCAAAACTAAGAGAGGGTTAGGGGAAAAGGGCATGTGCCCCGGGCGCTAGGAGAAAGTGTCCCAAATGTACATTTTGTTTGGCGATTTTTTCCATGTCTATGTTTAGCATGATATTGTCAAAATCGTCCCATTCAAAGCATTTCTCCTATACCAAAGCATAGAAGAATCTAATGATGATGGCATAAAGATCCCGCATAAAGCAGATTTTTTTTTTTCGTTTTGATTCGGTTTCACGATTTTAAGGTATCATTTTTTTTTAAACAAAGCAGACTACTTTAATCAATATTACATATTTAAGTTTTAAAATAAGTCGGCTATTAATAAATTAGCAATTTTTTCTTTGCAAATACTTTTGCAGATGCTTTGCAAAGAAGAAAAGGGAGGGGGTGGGGGGAGTTCACCAAAATTCATTGAAATATAAATATATTAAATATTTTCTAAAATGTTCTATGTCATGCAATATTTTCAACCAAATATAAAGCCACATTCAGAAAAATTCGCAAAATGTAGTAGAAAGAATAAGGTGCTATTGAAATATAAATATATTAAAAGTTTTCTAAAATATGAGTATTTGTATGAAATATTTTTTAATCAGCGTATGCGTGAACGATAAAATTTATCATTTTACATAATTTAATATTCAACTCTATGGAGCTACCCATAAAAAAATCCGATCGAATTTCGTGGAAATTCAGAAAGTTATTGTGGATAGGAGTGAACTGATTTTCAATTGGTCTCTGAAAGCAGTTGAATGACGTCAGATTTTACGCAAATTGCCAAATCTCCATTTACGTTTTTTACTGGTGATTTACTTCTTTTCTTAGATAATTACCAGAACGAACCTATTTCAGGATAAAAATAATTATAAAAAATCGAAGCATTTGTGTCAAATCTACCCATTGATACATAATTGATAATGGCTCTTATGCAAATGCCGATATCTGCGATCCTGAAATACGTCAAGTTCTCCACTGTTAAATGTGGTGTCGAAAACAACACTGACATCAATCCCATGCATGATGCCAAGAAGAACAGAGCTGTCTGATTTTGAGAAAGGTGTGATCATCGGGTACCACCGAAATGGCCGATCTTTAATCGACATATCTGGCGAGCTTAATTACCCCAAAACGACTGTGGCTTATGTGATTAGAAAATGGAAGCTGAATGGTGATTGTCAGAATGTGGCCAGAGTAGTCAGACCGACGAAACTGGGAGATAGAGACCGACGGGTTCTGTCTAGAGAAATTCGGAAGAACCGCAACCAACCAATGTTACACATACGCCAAGAATTTCAACAAGCTTCAGGATGTGTTGTTTCCATGAATACCATCCGTAAGGAAGCTCATCTGCTTAATTTTTATGGCCGTGCTGCCGTCCATAAGCCTTTAATCACCAAGTCCAACCGCGCAGCTCGGTTAAGTTGGTGCAAAACACGCCAGCAATGGACTGTACAGCAATGGAAACAGGTTCTCTGGAGTGATGAATCAAGGTCACCCTCTACCGTTCTGATGGTAGGGTCTGGGTCTGGCGTCTGCCTGGAGAACGCCTCTTTCCAGAATGCATTGTGCCCACAGTTATATTTGGCGGAGGGGGAATTATGTTCTGGGGTTGTTTTTCCTGGTTCGGACTAGGACCCTTGGTCCCAATTCATGGTAAGCTCAATGCCGATGCCTACTGTAATATACTGGACAACAGTGTACTTCCTACGTTGTGGCAATACTATGGATTGGACCCATGTTATTTCCAGGATGACAACGCAAGCTGCCATGTAGCGAGGTCCAGCATGGATTGCTATGCTGATAATGGAGTGCATCGACTCGAGTGGCCTGCCCAGATCCCAGACCTGAACCCAATAGAGAACCTCTGGGACGAGTTGGATCGTCGAATTAAGGCGGGTGACACACGCCCAAAATCAGTAAAAGAGCTTACCTGCCTTGTGCAAACAGAGTGGAATAAAATACCATTAAATGTAATACAAGGACTAGTTGAGAGCATGCCCAGGAGAGTCGCAGCTGTAATTGCCTCTCGAGGAGGATCTACAAATTATTAAATGTGAACAGGGCCAAAACCAGTCTTTTTTTCCCGAGGCAAACGTGTATTTTGAAGGTACCCCTTTCCCCCTCCTTCGCAAAGCATATTTACAAAGAAAATTTCTCCAATTTATTAATAGCCGACTTATTTTAAAACTTAAAATATGTAATATAAAATAACGTATTCTGCTTTATTAAAATACTCCAATTTGATACTTTAAACCGAATCAAAAAAATTCTACTTTCAACAGGATCTTTAAGGCCCTTGTCCCTGCCCGCGAAGACACTGCTGAGCTAATGCTATTCCTGTGGGGAGGCATTTTTCTAATAACTCTTTCGCATTTTAAAATTTTCAATTTTTTTTTTTTTTTTTTTTTTTTTTTTGCATTGGATAGCGGAAGTCCCTCTCAAAATCGCTCCTTGACTACTTTTTCGATTTGAGTCATAGATATTTTTTTATAAAGTTAGTTTCACTTTCAGAACCGCTTTTGGAAGCGAAAGAAACATTATAAAAATATCTATTCCAAAATTGAAAAAGTAATCACGGAGCGATCTTGAAAAGGACTTCCGCTATCCAATGCAAAACATATTATTTAAAAATGTCCAAATGCAAAAGAGTTAGAAAAATGCATCCCCATAGGAATAGCATTAGCTCGTGAGCATCTTCGCGGGTAGGGGCAGGGACCTTAAGCCATCATCATTAGATTTTTTTATGCTTTAGCATAGCCCAGATATAATAATTTTAACAATATTATGCTAAACATAGCCATGAAAAAAATCGCCAAACGAAAGATACATTTGGAACACTTTCATCCTAGCGCCCGGAGCACATGCCCTTCTCCCCCCCCCCCCTCTCTTAGTTTTGGCCCTGAATGCGAATAAAGCTCTTTTTCTTTTCTATCACAATTGTCAAATACTTATTAGCAGCAATATTGTATTAGATATTGTATTAATTCAATACTAGTTTTTTTTTTAAGTCAGTTATTAAAAAATGTCAATTTGTGGAGAATCCCTTAAGATTCAGCCGTTTTTAGAGAGCAGAGTAAAAACATCTCACTAAAATAATGATATCTTTTTGAATTTTCACGATATTTGATTGGATTTTTTTTATAAGTCACTCCATAGAATTGACTATTAAATGATTTAAAAAAAATGTTTTTCTAGTTCGCGCATGCGCAGATACAAATTATTTTATACAACTACTCATATTTCATAAAATATTTAATATATTTATATTCCAATTGCGCTACATTTTTTCTACTGCATTTTGCCAATTTTTCTGAAATTTGCGTTAAATTTGGTCAAAAACCCAGCATGATATAAACAAAAAACATACCAGAATTTTTTGAATTTTTCAAAAAAATCGCTCTATCGCCATAAATATACATGCTATTCTCACAAAAATTAGTGTACATATTCTACTGTATTCATATATTTGTATTCTAAAGCGATAAGTCGTTTCGTGCATTTTCATGTACAGGGCGATCCCAAATATTTCTATTATTCTTTGTTTTTTTTGCCGGCCCCCTAATTACCCGCTTAACAAATGAATGTAAATAAATATAAAGTGAAACATAATCTTTATATTTCTGAAGTTCCAGAAGAATCCGACCAGTATATTTTTAAATATTTGACAAAATGTCAAAAACTGAAAGTGTACAAATACTTTTTGGTAGATAGTGTATATATGCACAAAATTTCATATTGCTACGATAAAAATTAATAAAATAAATTTTTAACGTCCACCGTCCCCTTAAGGCTGACTAGTTACTCAGCCTTAGAATTTCCATCGGTAGTGTTAAATCTCTGGGTATATGTAATCCTTCTCGTATTTAAAGTATACGGTGTATACCCCCGTATACTCTCGACTATATCCCTGGTACGGATTCTGTGAGGGACACAAGCCGACGGAGTCTGATATGAAAAGGGTTTTGTCAGATAAATGAAACTCTAAAAACTACTACCCCAGGGAGTTAATATTTTTTTTAGTTCTGTTTTCAGTGTTCTCTTCCAAAAGGATGTAACTTTTCTTCTTAGTTCAAAATATTTTTAAAAGCTACTCTTAATTTAATATGTTATGTTTTAAAAACTGACGACCGAAAGTAAAATTTCAATACTTCATGTAAAATCAAGCGTAGATTTTAGGAACATTTTGAAAACTAAAGAAAAAAGAGAACACAAAAAAGGAAATTAAAAATGTTCCTTTCATATGGAGATATTTTAAATATAAAAATGCATAAAGCCCATGGACCCCAGGGAACATTACAAAGGGGAATTTGGAAACTAAGTTATTAACAGCCTTAAGAAGAATTGCTTAGCATCATAAAAACCTATATATATACTAGAACTTATATATACGCAAAATTACTATTAACTAAAACCTATATTTTGGTTTGAGATAATTAACAAGTGGGTAAATGTGATCTCAAATCATACAGACTCCACAAGGGGTCGTATAATATTTCTTTTGAAACAAATTATCCTTTCATTAATAAATCCAAATTGTTAATTTAAAATTATTAAATTCTTACACAGATGGTAGCATTAATAAATTTAATTTAAAAATAATTATAAAAGGAAGTTACATAGTTTAATCACATTAAAAATATTCAAACCAAATTAAATAAATTCTAAATTTTTTGAAAATACAAAATTGAAAAATTATTATTGGACCATATAAATAACATTTAAAATTTTTAAAACGAAAAAAAAAATGTTTAGATGAAATTTAAAATGCTGAATCATAAAAAAAAAAAAAAAAAAAATCGCAATAGTTTTTAAAATAGAAAGAAAATTCAGTACCAAAAAATATTATGAATTTTAGTGATAAAAAAAAAAGAATAATAATATCAACCTTTAGATTGGCAAAAAATTCAAAATTTATTTTAACCCTGTGAGATCTGGAGGGTAAATTTCTTCAAAATTCCAAAGGTCACATTGGCACCAGTATTTTGCAAAGAAAAAAATCGGTTAACGATATGCATGAAAAAATGCATTAAACCTTTTTCAAATAAATCTGTTCACATTTTCTGGTTCCGTTGTGACATTTCGGCATCAAAATCAAGTGGTAGAAATTTCTACCATCAGGGCTCAAAGGGTTAATATGAAATATTCATCTTCCGGTACCGGGGC
Organism: Maratus speculifer; assembly: GCA_964019185.1. Taxonomy (NCBI): domain Eukaryota; kingdom Metazoa; phylum Arthropoda; class Arachnida; order Araneae; family Salticidae; genus Maratus; species Maratus speculifer. The sequence continues at coordinate 268,055,152 of OZ025289.1, read as the reverse complement.
TGGATCTAAGAGCCTCCTCTTTACTAGTGAGATGCTTTACGTCCATGTATGATGTCAAACGAAAAGCATTGAAAACCTAGATTCTCTTTTCAAATAATAATCGCAAAAATGAACGGATGACATTAAGAAAAATAGATTAAATTAAAATAATAGCTTTCTTCAAAATTATATGATTTCTTGTGTGACACGAGGTATTCAGCTGTAAGTACACAAAATTTGAAGTCTCTGATTTATACAGTTTTTGCGTACGGACCAGAGGTGTACCAGTAAAAAAACAGAGGATATACGCTCTGAGCAGAGGGTATACCCTAGAGTATATATACTATAGCTTTCTCGAGAAACAGAGGGTACATGGTGTTCCTTTAAAAAATCCATAAAGTATACGGTGTATACCTCCGTATACCCTCGACTATATGCCTGGTACGGATTCTGTGACTGACACAAGCCGACAGAGGTCTGATATGAAAAGGGTTTTGTCAGATAAATGAAACTCTAAAAACTACTAGGAAAAGTTTTCGATGCTTTTTTAACCCTTTATATACTGAATTTATGAATTCATGAAAATTTTATCTTCTAAAGTATTTTTCGTGAATTGCGTAAATTACATTAGAAGATTTGCGTAATCATTTAATAAATGTTGGAAGGATTAATTTAATTTAATTTTATAGGCATTTTGTGCAACATTTATAACCCCACTCAAATCTTTTATTTTAAATTTTTACTTTCTTCTATCTTTACAGGTAAAAATTATTGGATTCTTAAAAATTTTCGAATTCCAATTTTCGACGGTTTGACACCTTTTAGGGGTCGGAGATTCCAATAAAAAATGTTTTTACAAAATGTCTGTCTGTCAGTCTGTCTGTCTGTATGTGACATAAATTTTGTGGACGCTCTATCTCAAGAACTAATGCACGGAATTTCACAAAACTTTAGCTCGAGTTAGACTTTGATATAAACTGGATCTGATTAGTTTCTTATGTATATCGCCCAACAGGTGGTGCTGCGATGCTAACTTTTTCAGGATTTTTTAGCTATTTCTCAAGTATTAATGGACGTATTTAAATAAAACTTCAGATTTCGTTAGTCCTTAGTACAATATGGTTTTGATTTCCTTTTAGTGTAAATCGACCAACAGATGCTGGGAAAAAGGAAAAGGAAAACTGCTACAACTAAAGAAAACTTTCAGGCACGGAACGTGTCAATGATACTTATAAAAACCGCACTTATAAGTACCTTCTTCTCAACTAATACTAAAATACTGGGATTTGATTTGGCATTTTAAGGTCTCACTCCACCTCCCCAAATAAAAAGTTTTATCGATGACCCCGGCTTTAAGGAGAAATTTCTTGTAAAAAACATTTGTCTTTGTTTACAGTGAACGTTCCAAACCTGCAAACTAAAATTTATGAAAGTTTGGATTCCATGGAGGTATTTAATATCAATTATTTTTTATTTCCAAAATCCACATTAAAGAGTTAAATTTAATTTGAATATTTTTTAGACTGTTTTCAAACAGACGTCAATGGTCTTGAACACAGTTTAAAATTTCTTTTTATTGTTACTTAGGGTTACTGCGAATATAAGAAGGAAGTTCCAAAAATCTTGATTACTTGAAATATAAATAAAAACATATTTTAACGTATTAAAGCTTCATGAATCAGTTTCTTTTGAACTCTGAAAAATCATCTGTTGACATAGTGACATATGGAATTTGGACATCATAGATTTTTTATTACTGTTATTTCAGCTTTACAGTCAAATAAGTAAGAAGCTTATGTTTCAGGCATTTAGATAGTGATATTGATGGTTTCTATTCACAATTGAGTTGAAAAAAAAAAGCATATATTATTTTCAATTTGCTATTTTTTTTTAAATCGCTTTTAAAACATTTCACAAGAGTGCTAAAAGTAAAATGGTTTATTGTGTAAAATTGACATATTGTTTTCCCCTTGAAAATATTTACTTTAATTCAAATATTTCTTTATAATTTTGTCAAAGTGTTATCATTTTCATTCTACAAATTCTGAAACTTAAAACCAAATTTAAAAATAACAATGTACGCCTTTGATAAAATAACGTTTTTCATCAAAAATTACGTAATCTGCAAAATGTAATTTTTGCAATTTCTATTTAACTTATATTAGTATAAAATATATATATTTTTTTAGTGTAATATCCCCCTCCCCCTAAATGTACAGTAATATTGAGGTTTTCCTTATCAAATCAAAAGATCTCATGCAATGCAAATGTAACACACTGGGTTGTGCCGTATCTAGCCAATTATATTAAAATATGACACTACATTTTATAACTCTTTCTCCTAGAACATTGGGCAATGAAATTAACACCAGTTATCCGCAGATCCGATTATTGTATATAAGCTAACATAATTAAAATTTTAATTAGTTTTCGAAATACTATGAAAATTTTTAATGACATTTCTATAATGATGTCAAGTAAATTACTCCATTTTTGTTGCTTAACGGAAGAGAAAATGAATGATAGGGATCATTATATTTTTCTTGTTGTCATCTTTTTATTTAACTGAATATATATATACATACATATGTGTGTGTGTGCTACGTTTTATAAATTTCTTATCAAATTAGTGAAAGATTGTAATTGAATGCATTAAATTAGTAGGATAATAGTAGCTGGTGACAGACTGTATTATTTGGATAGTGCACAAATCCAGGGGCCTCGCTAAGGGGGGGGGAGCCTCCCCCCCAAAAAACATTTGCACATGCTGTTATATTTGGCAAATTTACAAACATAACTGGCAAATTAGTTCAGAACTTTAATAAAAAAACGACTATTTCTGATAGATTTGAAGAAAGTTATCAATATAATTAGAAAAATTATTAAGCTTTTTACAAATAAAAACTATATTGCATTTTCAAATTGTGATAACTTGGTAAAATTATAAAACTAGTTGGCAAATACTGAATTTTGACTTGGCAATTCTAGGTTCTCTCCCCCACCAATAAAACGCCTTCGCGAGGACCCTGCACAAATCCAATCAACTACATGAATTTTTTAGAAAAAGTTGAGATCGGCTAAGTTGAATTGAAACACAAACATAGTGTTTTCCAGCCGTATTATAATTCGATGGTCAGAGCATACGTGTAACAAAAGCAAAGGATTAAAATCCGGTAATCTCTCCTGGAAAACAGAATCAAAATGTGATTTTAAGAAAGTTTATTCAACAAAATATGAAAACGTAAACAATCTCCACATTATGAGAACATTCATAATCATAAGAGCCCGTTGGTTGGAGTATAATTCACTACATGCTAAAAAAGACTTAAACAAAAAAATTAGATATAGTACTGGACTATAGGCACCTGATAACTTAGTTGTAAATGCTGAAAAAGACAGAAATAAGGAAATTCCGAGGTCATGGTATCTTGACGCAATTCTTATTCAAATTCACTATTGACAAATATTCTCTTATCGGGTTCATTGCATTGTAGCATCTTAAAATATGAGTAAAATTAACTTCGAGTAAAACTTTGAAAATTTTTAAATCAAGAAACATGAAAACTAACTTTTCTTCCCATCACTGGCCGAATGAAGAAAACCTAATCATTCTTTTCCCTTTGAATCCACATTTTTTAATCATTATTTTATTTTATTTTAAGCTTGCATGCAAAAGGAAAACACTCTTTTCCATTTTGAATTATATAAATGAGTTTCACAATGATGAATTTTAAAAAATAGAAGAATGTTGATGGTTGTCCTGGACGAAATTTTGATTATATATGCAGGAAAAATTTAGCCAGATCGTTGAAAAATACCATTGACTTCGAAGGAAAATAAACGACAATTTCAATAGCAACTAAAGTAATAAATGTTAGCAAAAACGCCTTTTTGTGTAAATGAATGTATCAAAAAAGAAATCATCCCATCTCTACAAACAGCTGGCACAAACTTATTTGCTTTATGCCTTCGATTAGAGAGATAACACTGTTGCATCGGCGCGTAATTGGGAACAGGGAATATGTATAAAGGCGACTAGCATTAATATGATGAAATATATAAAAGATATTGCTTTCGCCTCGTTATTTAATAAATAGGTTTCGTGTATATTTAAAAAATTTAATTATTGTAACAGTATATGAAAATTTCAGCTAAATGCACAGAATAACATTTTAAGTGACTGGTAATTCTTATTCATGAAGATTGTAAACCTTTTTATCTTCTTAAGATTTCCTACATAACGGTCCTACTATTTTCAGACCACTTTATTTATTAATAGATATCATTACTAAAAATAAATCATAAAAATAGCACATTAATAATATCCCTGTTTAAATAATCATTATACACTCTGTTTAAAAAATACCCTGAATTGTTAAATAAAACTCAAAAAATTAATCTATTCAAAAAATCTAATTTGTCGCCTTCAAAGTACGCTCTATAGAATTCAGTACAACTATACTGAATTTGACCCAATCCTCCATACATTTTAGAAAGCTGATTCAGTCAAGGGAGGCTCAAAAGCAATTTTTATATAACAATTTCTTTATAAGCAATTTTTATATTGAAGGGTATTTCCACATCCAAAATGATTACTTTTCTGATATTTGTGAAAAATCATTTTAATTCGTAAAAACAAAAAACAAAATTCATTATTATTCTTAAAAAGATAAAATTTATATATTTTATTGAAATATCAAGAAACTTCTCTTAATTTTAAAGAATCTTTCAAGAATCTGAGCACTGCAATTTTTCAGAACTTGGCGGTTACAAAAACGTTTGTTAGAAAGCTGTTGGCTATCGTAACCTGAAATTCAAAACAATAATAACAAGAAAGAAAAAATCATACGTCAAGCATAGATTATGGAGCACTTTCCAACACTTTCAGAAAAATGTAACAAAACTGCACGATTAATATATATATATATATATATATATATATATATTACGTCTCTTTTTTCCAATGGGAATGTATAACGCATTTCAAAACCGAATTTCAGCTGTTCCCATCCACAATCGTAAAATTATTAGAATTTTTTAGCAGCCCTTTATATGATATAGAGATTTGTATCTATTAACAACATGCATTCCAAAATTTAGTTCATTTAAGAGATACATATATTACGGAAAATTCCGTCTTCAGCAATTTCCTCTAATAAGGAGAATAGTATGCGAATACTTTTATGCAGACCTGCATACGAAGTATCGAATTTAAATGTAAAGTGTAATATGCAAAAAACTAATTAAATTTTAAAGCGAACTCTCCAGTAATTATTACGCAGAGACAGTATTGTAATCGATTTCTTTTGTATGTCCCTGTAAATTAATAAAAGAAAATGCTATGAATGCTCTACTTTAATGTGATCGTAATGAAATTCAGTGATTTATATCAATTTCGATACATTTGAAATAGCATAATGTCATTAAAATACTCTCCAAACGGTTTTCCCTATATACCATAATGTAATTGAAATCTTTTTGATGTAATCGAATGAGTGTCCCTGTAAATGAACCATTAATCGTGCATACTTCATATGCAATACCAAGCATGTTTTGGTGACCCTAAGTATGTTTTATCAATTTCATGAAAATCGGAGTATATTTACCAGAGTTAGAGCGTGAACAGACGGGCAGACAAACCAAATGCATAAGCACTTTTCGACTTTGTCGGAAAATGCTAATAAAAACAATTTTATGGAGATTTCCTGAAGATTCTTTGTTTTTATCGAAAAATGAAAAACAGTAATAATCTCTTATGTTCTGAATAAGTGCACTTGCACATGTCTACGTCTAGCATCTGAGATTAAAAAAGACTCCATGGATGCATCAGAAAATATCTCCTTAGGGGTCAATCCATTTCAAGTGGTCCAGAAAATATTTTTTTGGTCGCTCGACCATTTTTAAAAAATCTGAATTTTTTTGTACAACAACCCTAACATGACGGAAGATCAAAAAGACCGTTCTTTTAATTTTACTATTTTTTGTTTGTGCATGGCGGCCATCTTTGTTTCATCGTGTGCAGTGATTTTCTCAGATACTAGGATACACAAAATTGTAAATATCTCGTCTTCTATTTTCCCAATTGAAATGGGATTTGCAGCATTTTGTTCAGAATAAAATAGGCTAAATATATAGTGATAGAAAAATTTTGAAAAATAAATTTTTACAGGTGAAATTTTAAGCACAAAATGTACGATTTTTTCCAAAATCTATCCGTTTGCAAGAGGAAAATTTTCATGCAAGAGCAACTGTCCACCTTACACAATTTTTTCTACAAATAGGTCAAAAGTACGTGTACTCATACACCAAGTCCCAGATCTGGGAGTTAATTGCTCTTTGCGAAAAAAATTCCGAAATTCGTCAAAAATTTAAAAAATCGCACTTTTTAGGCTTTGATATCTCTGGTGGGGCACGAGATAAAAATCTGAAATTCTGGCCTGTGATAGTATTGTGTAGTAGCGTTATGTACAAAAAATTTCAAGAAGGAGATTTGACTAAAAGCTGAGATATGACATGGAAAATATGTGAAAACAATACTGTCAAACTATTGTAAACCTACTATGTAATTGTTAACAAGACTGTCAACCTTGCACAATTTTTTCTACAAATAGGTCAGAAGTGTGTGTACTCATACACCAAGTCCCATATCTGGGAAATGATTTCTCTTTCCGAAAAAAATTCCGAAATTCGTCGAAAATTTCAAAAATCGCACTTTTTAGGCTTTGATATCTCTGGTGGAGCACGAGATAAAAATCTGAAATTCTGGCCTTTGATAGTATTATGTAGTAGTGTTATGTAAAAAAAATTTGAAGAAGGAGATTTGACTACAAGCTGAGATACGGTGATTAAAGAAATGTTAAGAAATGCTATTACGAGTACATTAGGAGAAATGAGATTAGTCTCTTTTATTACAATATTTACCCAGAAAATATCGTTTGTTGAAAACAGTTAAATAATAAGCATTTAATTTACAAAATACTATATATGCTCAACAAAGAGCTTAACAATATTTACGAGAAATGTTATGAGTTCGACCAGTTACTGTTATCAGTCCATCAGGCTGTTCTTTCTAAAAATTTTATTTGGAGCCCCCAAGTCTTGTCGTCCCTTGTTAACTTGAATGAAATCCTCTAGGTTTAATAATTGAAGCCATGTCAACTCGATCAGTTGCAATTCATTGTCTGTAATTTACTTTTCCTGAATTGTGTTCCGAGTAAAATTGTTGCAATAGCATTTCTAGTAGGACATCTGGACAAATAGTGTATTGGTTTAGCATACATTCTGAATTGTTTAAATCACACAGAAGCATTTGAAAAAGATATTTGTAACTAACATTTAACTTTGTATCATAAATAATTAATTTAAAATTTTGGAGGTATGAACTATTACATAGTATGTTACAATAGTTTGGCAGTATTGTTTTCACATATTGTCCATGTCATATCTCAGCTTGTAGTCAAATCTCCTTCTTGAAATTTTTTGTACATAACACTACTACACAATACTATCAAAGGCCAGAATTTCAGATTTTTATCTCGTGCTCCACCAGAGATATCAAAGCCTAAAAAGTGCGATTTTTGAAATTTTCGACGAATTTCGGAATTTTTTTTGCAAAGAGAAATCATTTCCCAGATCTGGGACTTAGTGTATGAGTACACGCACTTTTAACCTATTTGTAGAAAAGATTGTGCAAGGTTGACAGTCTTGCTGAACAATTACATAGTAGGTTTACAATAGTTTGGTAGTATTGTTTTCATATATTTTTCATGTCATATCTCAGCTTGTAGTCAAATCTCCTTCTTGAAATTTTTTGTACATAACGCTACTACACAATACTATCACAGGCCAGAATTTCAGATTTTTATCTCGTGCCCCACCAGAGATATCAAAGCCTAAAAAGTGCGATTTTTGAAATTTTTGACGAATTTCGGAATTTTTTTCGCAAAGAGAAATTAACTCCCAGATCTGGGACTTGGTGTATGAGTACACGCACTTTTGACTTATTTGTAGAAAAAATTGTGTAAGGTTGACAGTTTTCCTTGCATGAAAATTTTCCTCTTGCAAACGGATAGATTTTGGAAAAAATCGTAAATTTTGTGCTAAAATTTCACCTGTAAAAATTTATTTTTCAAAATTTTTCTTACACTGCATATTTAGCCTATTTTATTCTGTACAAAATGCTGCAAACTCCATTTCAATTGGGAAAATAGAATACGAGATATTTACAATTTTGTGCATCCTAGCATCTGAGAAAATCGCTGCACACGATGAAACAAAGATGGCCGCCATGCACAAACAAAAAATAGTAGAATTAAAATAACTATCATTTTGAACTTCCATCATGTTAGGGTTGTTGTACAAAAATTTTCAGATTTTTAAAAAATAGTCGAGCGACCAGTGCTGGACCACTTGAAATGGATTGACCCTTAGGATTTAAGTAGGGCATTAAAGGGTCAGAATTTCTATGTCCCATAAGTTAATATGTCAGCATCTATGTCCGATAAGTTAAATTCAAAAAAAAAATTTCTATGTTTTGAGAAATACAACCGTTAAAATTTTATTTTTGTTTGACTAAATATTGCCTAATTGTTATATTAGAATAATACGCATTTTCTAGCACTAAAAGGGCTTTTTTATGTTTAGTATCTATGTACTATATAGCCTTAACACATTCTATATAAAAACATTTATCTTAGCCTAGTTTTATTATTATTAGTTCAAATAGCGTGTATTTAGATTTCAGTCGATTTCAGGAAACCAAAATTTACTTTCAATTTCAACCAACTAACTTTCAACGCAAAAAATATTAAATTGTCTTTGTACAGCCATAATAAACTTTGAAAATTCTCTCCCTTTCTGTTTAAAAAATTGAAAACAATATGCTTTTAAATAAACTTTTGTTTTCATTTATTGCTAATTCTGCGTTCTTCTCACGTTAACAACAAAATATTAAAAGTGCACTTTCCGCAAAAATGTGTAGAAAAATCCATTTCAGTATTTTTGTTTTTTATTGGTGGGAGGCTTTCTTTTCACAAAAGCCATAATAAATATTAGCATCCAAGGAGAAAACAAAAGTAGTTGCAATACTTTTACTATGCTAGGAGAATATTGCTTCGCCATTTTTTAATAACTTTCTAAAATCTCGATTTGATGCAGAAGCTTTCAAAAACCAAGAAGTAATATTAATATTTTCCCAATGCAGCAAACCATGACTTTTACATGAAATTAAGTTAAATATACACGCAAAAGCAAACAATATCGCTAAATTGCGTATAAAAAATATACTGAATATGAATTTAAGAAAAAAAGAAAAACTAGTGGATACGATTTCGATACAAAATGTAGTCTGAATTATTAGAAACTGTTCTTACAGTGCAATTAATTTGTAAATATATTTTTTAATGTTATATGATCGTCTCTTATCAAAAGTTTTAGTATTTATATGTTAATGTATGAAATGAAACAAGGAAGAGTATTATTATTTTTCCTTATTTATAAATTACGAAGGACTTTGAAAAATTATGCACAAATCATATTTTAGTTTATATATGTTTCAACTGAACACTTTGACAAATTGTACAATTTTCTGCAATGTTTGAAATTAGGAGCATCAAAAATAAATAATTTCAAAAGTATTTGAATTTTACCGATAATCCATTACCAAAGTTTAAGTAGTGTTATTTTTCTTAACGTTCTTTTTTAATCTGTATAGAGAAGTTAAGTGACTTGCTATTCACAATTTCTTGATAAAATCATTTTCTTTCGTTGAGTTCTTTATTATTATGCCAATAATGTACGTTACAAGGTTTAAATTAAAAGGGAAAAAAATCAAAAGCTATTGAATCCTCTTAATGCGCCGTATTACTGACTGAAAAAGACCCGGGTGATAATGTAAAGTCTATGGGAGCGTCCTTTTAAAATATCTCACTCAAATTTTAATAATTTAACGTGTTTTTTATTTGCATAGCATAGCTGAGGACGATCCACAACCGGCCTAGTTTTTACTTTTTCGATTTTGGTTATAATCTTTTTATATTAGGATAGCTTCAGTTTCATAACCGGTTCAAACCGGTTCTGATATTTAAAGTATTAAAAAAAAAATTGAAAAAGTAGAAACTAAGCCGGTTGTGGATCGTCCTCAGCTATCCTATGCAAAAAAATCATGTAAAAATATTAAAATTTGAGCGAGATATTTTAAAAGAACGCTCCCATAGACTTTACATTATCATCCGAGTCTTTTTCAGTTAGTACTGTGGCGTCTTAAATCACTTTCAGCACGTGGTTTCTATATTTGTTTTTCAAAACCACCAAAGTAGAAAAGCATGTTCACATAATTACGTCGTGCCGAACTTCCTGAAAAATCAGTAAAACTGATTTAGATATTTCTGGATTAGACCTTGAGGCTGCTGCACAGACAGTAATCTCATCAAGTTCACGGCTGAAATTTTAGTTTTATTTGAAAGTCGATTCGCATATTTCAACTTAATCGGTCTGCCAAGTCATACCATGGTGTAAAACGCCTGAAAACTCGATTTTAGCGGTCGACTTTTAGGTTTACCCTTGTGTTTCACCCAAAAGTGTGAAAACATGCAAGATTGGGAACAGGAAAACACAATGGTAAATCTACGAGTCTACTGCTAAAATAACGACTGCGTTTTTGTAGAATTTTTAGATTACTTTACTCACATATCGCCATTTGTCTTGAGGTCGAGAATAAATGTTGCCATTTCAAATGAGATGACCTGGGCTCACTTCGCAAAAATAACTTGGTGAGAAATTAGGAATTATTCTAAAAATAATATTAATAATAAACATAATAGTATATATGCATAGTTTTGTGTAATTGCAATCTATTTCATTAATGTAAAATTACATAGCAAGTTATAACATCAAGTGTTAAGACATACCGTGCGCTGCTTTATGAAAGTATAATATGTTTAAAAAAGTAAGTCTATTATAATTATATATTTACAATATTATTTAGGCATAGCCTACCTTACTTTGCGCATTTTAATATTAGGAAAGCATACAGGATTACGCATGGCAAAAATTATTTTTTCAGGTTTACTGGATATGGGAAAATTGTTGTAACATGCAAAAATAACTTTAGCTACAATAAAACGTCAGGGATTTATTCTCTAGTTTCTATTATATCTATCAATAGAATTATTTTAGATATGATACTGATTTGGTTTCAATTAAAATATTGTCTACATGTTAAAATCATATTTGTAATTATATGAAAGTGGATATATGAAAATCATTGTAACATGCAAGACAAACTTTAATTACAATAAAACTGAAGCAGGACATTTCAGTCCCGCCGTTTCGGTCTCCGTTCATTTCGGTCCCGATGATATACATTACTGTAAAAATTTTTACCCTTTTGTTGCATCGTCACTCCCTCGCTTTTATAGAATATCTCACTTTTGACCCATGAGAGTACTCCATAATAGGGTTAAGTAATCGTTTTCTATAAAAGCGGTGGGGAGACGATGCAGCAAATGGGTCAAATTTTTTACAGTGTATATAATATAAAATTATTTATAATTCATTAAAGTACAATTAAAATCTAATTAAATTTCCAAAACGTTTTCGGCCAAATTCACATGGCCATTGTTAGTGTTTGTTTTAATGTTTTTATTTATCTTTGTGCTCATTCGTCAAGGGGCGAACATTGTAAATTAAGGATGTTATGGAAAGTAAGCTGAGTCCAGAAGATTTTCAAATTTTTAACAAAAAAGCTTTCATTTATAATATAGCAATTTTTTCCAGCTTTCATGAATGTCATATGACAATGTATCGTTACATACTACAGTCGGCTGTCGTTAATTCGAAATCGGATAAATCGAATTTTCGCTTAATTCGAAATAAACATGACGTCCCGAAATTTTCAATGGTAGAATAACATTAAAAATTTTCATTTATTCGAACTCACTAGTGCTTGACTTCGTTTAATTCGAGAATTCTGATTTTTCCTTTTCCTTACTTTCTCATGGACTTCAGATTAGAGGTTTGCAAAGGCCGAAATTTCCAGGCCCGGGACTTGCTCGAACTATCAACAAAAAATGTCGACCCGGTTCGTACGAAAAAAGTATTGACCCATCCTGTACTATTATAAAAGTTAAGTTTTCGGCTTGAGCTCGACCCCGTCCATAGCAAAAATTTATCGATCTGGCCAGGTATAATAGCTAAAAATTCGGCACAGACCAGAAAAAATTATATTTCGTCCCGTGCTCGGCCCGACCTGAGTGAATTTCCACAAAACATTGGTTTTTACTCGCATAGAGAAGTTCTCACCAAAAAAACTTATCTTTTTTTATGTTTTTTATTTTTAATTGTATAAAAGGGTCGTAGGCTGTGATATTTATGTTTTTAATGGACCTCTGTTTGTTGTACGCAAATGTTTCAGTTATCATTAATATTATTAATTTATATTCCATGTAATAGAGACATAAACAAAATCTAAAAAATGGTATACAGTAAAATCTTCTAAGCCAAAATTACATAGAAAAAAAAAAAAAAAAATTCGTTACAGACAAATTTCTTTTGTAGCAGATGTAAATAAATTATATATTTTTTCTCTCATGTATTATTCTATTCATTTTACATGGATGAACACGTTTTTCAGTTTAAAACAAGATTCCGTCATAGCCAGGTTATTTTTATTACGTTTTATTATTTTTAATTTAGTTGTATATTAATAAGCCTAGAAATCTATGGTTCTATAAAAAGAATAATTTTTGATGTTTAATTGTAGAATAATGGCGATTTAAAAATACGTTGCGATGGGAAAATTTTACTAGTCTTTAAACAAATCTGGCCACGACGGGACAGTGATTTTCATGCACGCTGGCTCAAAAAAAAGGGACTGAATATTTTGGTCCGCGAAGAATAGGAAAAATGAAATCAATCCCGGCTCGGTAAAGAAAAAAAAAAGTTAGGGTCGACTTTCCCCAATCATTCAGAAAAGAAGTAAGGCCCGAGCCGTATCCGTCCTGGTCTAGAAAGTATAATGATTAGGCTCCGCAGATCTTTACTTCAGATCCTTGAAATTATTTTATTTCTTTTATTTTTGTCAGAATCGTTCTGAATTAATATACGTATAATCCTATGCAAATAATATCCACTTTCTTATTGTCCCATCTGTCCATCAATGACGCCTCCATTCCTTCTTCCATTGTGCTTGTTTATATCTTTTATAAATGGATTAGTATTTATATATATATATATATATATATATATATATATATATTTTAATATTATATCATATTTTAATAATAACAGCCAAAATAAATTTTAAAAAATATTATAACATTGTAATAGTTGTAACATTGTAATATAAAGTACCTCTTTAAAAATTACGTTTTCCTTTAATACTTTCCACAATTCGAACTCTGGATAATTCAAACATTTCTTTTGGACCGACGAATTCGAATTAACGAGATTCGACTGTATATCTTTACTAAAAATTGTTTCAAAGATATATTCATTCTTACAATTGCTTTATAATAATTACTTGTACGAAAGGTAATTTTAAATTTATTGAAATCTACATGTATAAGTTGAATTGGAGCCAATCATAATAAGGTTAGGTTCATGTATGAATATAAAGCATATTCATAATAGATCGTAAAAAGTGTTAAATTCTCAATATAACAATAACTTAAATAATAATAATAATTTAACACTTTTTAAATTCCTTCTTCTTTATTTTCCATATTTGGAAATAGATTTTTTACCTTTTATTCAGAGTACTAATTTCTATAAATCTAAGTTTCAGAATTTTAATTAATCCATTAGATCAGTAGAAAAAATAATTAGCAAATATATATGAAAAAAACATGGGAAAATATCGTATTTTTAAATCAATATAAAGGCATATTTTAAGAGTTTTAAACATATGAAAAATCCGATGTTTAGTTGCTATACACAGGTTCTAAAGATTCTTTAAAAAAACTCAGAGAATTTGCTTAATCATTGTAGAAGTCTTAGTATTTCGATTAAGACTTCACACTAGGCACAGAAAAAGACCCGGATGATAACGCTAAGTCTATGGGAGCGTTCTTTACAAATATCTCGCTCAAATTTTAATATTTTTGCATGATTTTTTTTGCATAGGATAGCTGAGGACAATCCACAGCCGGCCTAGTTTTTACTTTTTCAGTTTTGGTTTTAGATTTTTTAAAAAAAAGCACTTTAACTTTCAAAACCGGTTTAAACCAGTTCTGAAATTGAAACTATCATAATATGAAAAATATATAAGCAAAATCGAAAAAAATAAAAACTAGGCCGGTTGTAGATTGCCCTCAGCTTTCTTATGCATAAAAAAATAACAATAAATGTAAGAATATTAAAATTTGAGCGAAATATTTGAAAAGAACGGCACCATAGACTTTACCTAATCATCCGGGTCTTTTTCTGTGCCTAGCGTTGCGTCTTAAAAGAAAAACATAAAAAATTGCGAACTGACAGAAGTGAGATCAAAAAGATTATTAAAAATTATATATATATATTAAAAAATTATTTTATGTATTAACAATTATTAAAGATTCAAAATGACTCTAAAGTGATATCTGCTCCGAGTTCTTTTATTCTCTCACCAAATTTCTCCATTGTCATTAGAGGTCTGCATGGGTCGTAATTTCCAGCCCCGGGTCGGGCCGGCAGGAAAGTTATTTGGCTCGTCCCGGTGTAAAACTCAAAAGTTCGGCTGGGGCCCAGTCTGGCTCATTCATATTTTACATTTCTAGGCCCCGCCCGGTCCGTTCTGGCCCGACACAATTTCTACTATTTCGAAAAAATTCCGATTTTATCATATTAAAATTCCTTTAAAGAATACTGCATATGTATTTATGGAATGATTTTACAGTATATTTTACAGAAAATACACAATAGATCCATTAATATGAATTTGAAGCTATATAATAAAAAGTAGATTTATGAAAATATTTCTATATTATTTTATCAAAGATTTTCTCAAATCAAAAAGACTATTTTCTGATACATTTTTAAATTCACTTTTTTTTTTCGGAAACGCATAAGATTAGCAGGTATTTTTATTCAGAAATACCTGCATCGAATGGCATTATCCATTTTTTGATATAAGGGTCAATTCAACCAATTTTTCCCCCATTTGTAACCCGACCGACAGGGATTTGGATGAAACTTTGTGTACACACTAATTCTATCATGAAATGATTCCAGCAGAAATTTTTCCTTCCTAGTCCTTATGGTTTGTGAGATATGGGGGGTCCAATTCTTGGGGGTTTCTCAAATCTCACATTTCTTAGTCTGTATTCTGAGATTGCAGTTCCATCTTCAAAAAATTGTTTCTCTGGATCTAAAACATGAATCATCCTAAAAATATCACTGTAAGAAGATAAAAAGATGCAGATTTTAATAAAAAATATTTAAAAAATTTTCTTGTAATATTTAGGATAAAAAAAGTCAGCCAAAGTTGAGAGTTATGGTTATTTTTCCAAATTTTTGGGACTTCACGAAAAAGGCTGTACACAAAAAGGCAAATTAAATTTGCAATTTCTGTTTGTTTTAAATAAAAGTTTACACTTTGGGCTTTCTATCTATGAAATAAAAATGATGTGTTTCGCATGACTTATGCAAAAATTTTGGGTATTTTCCAATTAGCCGGATAAGTGCTTTATTTTTATATATTACCTATGCACACAAAAAAGCAAATGAAATTTCCCATTTCTTTTTGTTTTAAATAAAAGTTTACACTTTGGGCTTTCTATCTATGAAATAAAAATGATGTGTTTCGTATGACTTATGCAAAAATTTTGGGTACTTTCCAATTAGCCGGATAAGTGCTTTATTTTTATATATTACATATGCACACAAAAAAGCAAATGAAATTTCCCATTTCTTTTTGTTTTAAATAAAAGTTTACACTTTGGGCTTTCTATCTATGAAACAAAAATGATGTCTTTCGCATGGCTTATGCAAAAATTTTGGGTACTTTCCAATTAGCCGGATGCGTGTTTTATTTTTACATATGTACATATGTATAGATCTATATAAATACAGATGTATTATACATGTACATATATATGTATATATACAGTACATTGATATATATATATATATGTATAACACTGATGCCCCTCTAACCGAAAAGTACCAAAATTTACCTTGTTTTGAAAATCTGCACTAAATAAGGGGAAAAAAATCTGACTAAGTTTAGCTGTGGTACTTAAATAATTACTGGAGTTTCTATGAGTTACTGAATTTAATGTTATTTGATACAAAAACAAATTGGAAATTTCATTTGCCTTTTTGTGTAGAGACTTTTTCATAAAGTCACAAAATTTCGGAAAAATAATCATAACTTTCAACTTTGGTTTACTTTTTCGGCCGTATATAAATCTCTATTAACTGCCCTAATTGCATAAATATATATAGGACAGTTGCACCTTAAAATTTAACTAATAATAACACATTGCTCAGTGGTTCCTGCCCTAATTGCTTTTTTCACTTGTTTTTTATGCCGCTTAAGTGGATCTCCACATTTATATAATTCATATTTCATTAAGAGCGAAATTCTCTGACGCTCACATATATTAATCAAACGGTTTTCACTTAATTTTTGTTTTATAAATGCAATAGTCCTAACTAATAAAAGTTCTTTTTCTGAATCACAGAGATTATCAATGTAGTCTATTTCTCTGTTATTTCTATAGCTAGTTTTGTGACATTCTAAACCAGTTAATATTACAATACTGCAAGCCTGAAGACTAGTAGAAGGTTTAATATCAGGCTCCATATTAAAACAATAAAGCAAAAAAATATTTATACATATCATAAACTATAAAGTATGTATCAATCAGATTATATTTTTAGTAGCACAGTAAAAGTTAGATCATTCTTCTGTGATAAGAAACAACAGAATGACAATAATTTTATTAAATTGATTTCAAAACATCTGTTTTCATACTAACGAACATTACCCTGCCTTTACCAGAAGGTGTTTATACAAGGCAGGTGCAATTAAATCTTTCAGACTATAGAAACGAATTTAAGTTCTGTTAAATATTTGTGTATTTAAACTTGCCAATATAAATATTTAAACTGATTAAAATTAACCAAGGACAGGAAATACAAGGTTTTGAACATTTTTTAAACACAAATAATTAATATATAAGCATTCGAAAGGAAGAATGGAAATGTGAGGAGAAAAAAATTATCTATTTTATACTGTACAAAAAAAAAAAAAAAAAAAAAAATCTGTTTTGAGTTTAATTATTGAAAATAAAAGTAAGAGATTCTTTAGATTAGCAAAAAATGCCCATTATTAAATAACTAAATGAAATATATGGACCATTCACTAAATTTAATGGGGAAACATATTACAATCAGATTTTTTTTTAATCAGAAAAAACAAAGCCTAAATTTTACTTTGCAAATTAAAGAAACATGTATCAAATAACATTAAATTCAATAACTCATAGAAATTCCAGTAATTATTTAAGTACCACAGCTAAACTTAGTCAGATTTTTTTCCTATTAATTGGTGCAGATTCTCAAAACAAGGCAAAATTTGGTACTTTTCGGTTAGATGGGCACCAGTGTTATACATATATATATCAATATACTGTATATATACATACATATGTACATGTATAATACATTTGCATTTATATAGATCTATACATATGTACATATGTAAAAATAAAACACGCATCCGGCTAATTGGAAAGTACCCAAAATTTTTGCATAAACCATGCGAAAGACATCATTTTTATTTCACAGATAGAAAGCCCAAAGTGTAAACTTTTATTTAAAAGAAAAAGAAATTAGAAATTTCATTTGCCTTTTTGTTTGCATATGTAATATGTAAAAATAAAACATGCATCCGGCTAATTGGAAAGTACCCAAAATTTTTGCATAAGCCATGCGAAACACATCATTTTTATTTCATAGATAGAAAGCCCAAAGTATAAACTTTTATTTAAAACAAAAAGAAATTGGAAATTTAATTTGCCTTTTTGTGTACAGCCTTTTTGGTGAAGTCACAAAAATTTGGAAAAATAACCATAACTCTCAACTTTGGCTAATTTTTTTATCCTAAATATTACAAGTAAATTTTTTAAATATTTTTTTATTAAAATCTGCATCTTTTTATATTCTTACAGTGGTATTTTTAAGATGATTCACGTTTTAGATCCAGAGAAACAATTTTTTGAAGATGGAACTGCAATCTCAAAATACAGACTCAGAAATGTGCGATTTGAGAAACTCCCAAGAATTGGACCCCCCATATCTCACAAAGTATGAGGTCTAGGAAGGAAAAATTTCTGATGGAATCATTTCGTGATAGAATTAGTGTGTACACAAAGTTTCATCAAAATCCCTGTGGGTCGGGTTACAAGGTCTGGTTGAATTGACATGGAATGACCCATAAGCAATTTAAGAAAATACTGTCAACGGTAGCATTTTGAATCGAATTTCCGGAAGCGACAGCATGGAAAGGGAGAAAAATCTGCACTCACTTACAATTATATCTCAACAAGTAATACGCGTATCTTATTTATCAAAAATGGAAAACGCTATTCGATTCCAAATCCCTTCAGCAGTCAGGCTTGTCAATTTTATACCTTTACAGTTAAAAATTAGTCAGAAAATGTGTCAAACTTTTGCGTCATTGAGAAGTGAATTTAAGAACCACCAAGAAGTATATTTCAAAAGATTATGTTATCATAAGTTCTTTATCGCTATTCATACTTTTATAAATCATTTATATTTTATTGTTCTTGCTGAAAATTTTATAACTAGCTGGTAAGCCCGCAAATTTTTTTTATTGGTCCGTATGGCCCGTTCAGTTTTTTTGCTAGCCCGGTCCATTTATTTTGTTTGTCGGTCCGGCTCGGTCCGTTGAAAAAATCATTCTAATTCCGCCGGTCTAGCCCGTTAGAAAATTCGGAACCATTTTGCCGCCCCGGCCAGGTCCGGGCCTCGGGTCAAGACAAGCCCGTATAGATCTCTAAATGTCATCAATATATAAAGGAAATCTTCATTATCTTTTTTGAAAAGTAGAAATCAGAATTTAGATATTCGTTTGAAATACTCTGTATTTTTGTCCAAATAAATAGCGTGCGAACCTAAATTCTATAGAAAAGTTACTTTTGTAGAGTGAATTACCACCTCTTAATGCTTATCCGATAGTTTTTTTTTTTTAATTCACCCTGTATATAGCTAGAGAAACGCAAAAATTAAAGTGTAATAAATAAATAAATAAAATTGATTACCATATTTTTTTTTCAGAACTTAATGAAAATAGTTTTTTAAAGAAATAAAGCTAAAGTCTGTTTTGAATTATTTTGAAGCCAATTTATTCAAAACCTCATTAATTTCTTAAAAGTTTAATAATTACTGAGTTTAGCGAATGTAATTGGATGTTAAAAATTTCTCTGATAATTAAAATTGTTCGAACTAATTGTTATTTTATAATTGGTTTATACTTTGATGAATGCCTGATGGAAATACTTTTATAATTTAAAGGCAAAATGTTAATGGATATCGCATACATATTGATTTTCAAAGATTGATTTTATGCAGTTTAACCGCTACACTGCAGTAAGATTTTTTTTATGTTGTTGTTATTTTCAGTGTTATTATTATTGTTATTAAAATATATTTACAAGAGAAAAAATTCGTAAATGTAATGAAAAATTCTTTTGGTCGCGAGAACATTTCGATCCTTTTCGGTAAGGGTCGATGCGGAATCTGCTGCATTTTTCATGTAATATTTCAGTATTTAAGAGGATATAAAAAAAGTTTTTAATATTTATTACTTTAACTAGTAATTTGTGTTTATAAATTAATATTTTTAAAAATACACTAATTTACTGAAAAATTAAAAAATGTATAAAGATAATTATTAGATTTTTTTAATGCTTTATGCGGTCCAATTTTCAAAATATTTCCGCTACTTTTCATTTTTTTTAATATAAAGGAAACATTCGTTATCTTTTTTGAAAAGTATAATGTATGAATGTCCATATCTCTGTTATATTTAGAAACAGAAAGCTGAATTGGATTATTCTTTTGAGATACCCTGTATTTTTGACAAAATAAATAGAATGTAAGCCTAGATTGTATAGAAAATTTGTTTTTGTAGAGTGAATTACAGTCATGTCCATATCTCTGTTATATTTAGAAACAAAAACCAGAATTGGATTATTTGTTTGAGATATTCTGTATTTTTGACAAAATAAATAGGTTGTAAGCCTAGATTCTATAGAAAATTTGTTTTTGTTGAGTGAATTACCTCTTAATATTAATCCGATATTTTTTATTCACCCTGTATAACTAAAGAAACTCAAAAATTAAAGTTAATTTTTTTTTTTTTTTTTTTTTTTTTTTTTTGTCAGAACTTAATGAAAATAGTTTTTTTAAAGAAATAATGCTAAAGTCTCTTTTCAATTATTTTGAAGCCAATTTATTCAAAACCTCATTAATTTCTTAAAAGTTTAATAATTACTGAGTTTAGCGAATGTAATTGGATGTTAAAAATTTCTCTGATAATTAAAATTGTTCGAACTAATTGTTATTTTATAATTGATTTAAACTTTGATGAATGCCTGATGGAAATACTTTTATAGTTTAAAGGCAAAATATTAATAGATATCACATACATATAAATTTTCAAAGATCGATTTTAAACAATTTAACCGCTAATCTGCAGTAAGATTTCTTTTATGTTGTTGTTGCTATTTTCATTGTTATTATTATTGTTATTAAAACATATTTACGAGAGAAAAAATTCATAAATGTAACAGGAAATTCTTTTGGTCGCGATAACATTTTGATTCGATGCGATAAGGATCGATGCGAAATCTGTTGTATTATTCATGTAATATTTAAGTGTTTAAGAAGATAAAAAAAAATATATTTTTCATATTTGTTATTTCAACAAAAAATTTTAAACAGTGACTTGTGTTTATAAATATTCTTAAAAATATATTAATTTACTAAAAAATTAAAAACGTTTAAATATAATTATTATTATTATTATTATTGTTAATGTTTTATGTGGTCCAATTTTCAAAATGTTTCCTCCACTTTTCATTTTTTAAAACTTAAAATACCTTTATTAGTACATATAGCATAATATACTATGCAAATATATATATATATATATAGAGAGAGAGAGAGAGGGAGAGAGAGAAACATATTGAATATGAGGAAAAATTAAATAGATAAATAAAATGATTATAATAGAAATTTGTAGAACCAAAGTAGAATTGTCAAGCCGAAAATACTTTGGAACAACAAATGAAGTGCGTGGTTTCATCTTCGTATTAGCTATATATATATGTATCTATTTTTTACACAATAGACAGTTATTTAAAATAAGAAATAAAACTAGTCGTTCGGGGGCACCGTGATACTGACTCATCCATGCATATGCATCCTATAAAATATGAAAATAAAACACGTGTAAACTATTTATAAAATGCCTTGCTATTCCAAAATAAAATTTAAATGAATATTTAAATATTTTTAATGCATAGCAATGTTCTGTTACGGAATTGCGGGTACTATTCGATTATCCCGTCGAACCATTTCGACAAATTATATAAATCGCTAAAGTACTCGTAATTTATAGAAATAAATTGGGATAATTTTTATTTTAAATATAGAAAGAACAAATAAATTAGTAAAAATTAATGAAAATGCAAATAAAACGTCGAATTAAAAACCAGTTACGCTATACAAACACATATAACGTATTTAATGTTAAGTACATGCGACATTTACGATAAACCATTATTGGCATTTAATCTTCTAAGTCTTAAGTAATCTCTTAATCTTATAGTTTGGCGATAGTTTTTTGGTCAACGTATTAATTAAGTAGTAATACATACATAATTATAAATCTAAAAATGATAAACCTACACTGTTAAAAATTTTGTAGCTTTCTGTCCAGTCATTTGATCGTTTTTATCGAAAACTGTTACACAACCATACTTTAACGGTATTAAAACCATATTTTTGCTCAATTTATAGTGAGGATAGAGTTAAATTACGGTTATGCACCACTTAATAATAATAATAATAATAATAATAATAAAAGGTCGAATGATTGGACAGAATGCTGCAAAATGTTAACAGTGCACTAAGTAACAGTTTATTACTCGGTTAAAGTGCCTATCATATCCAATTAAAATATGTCTTTGAATTGAAATTTGAATAAAATACTGGGTCATGAAAAATCAAAGAGTATGGAAAATAGGATTATTAAATATCTCGACAACTAATTAATGGATCGTTTTCATTCTCTATGAATTTTTTTTATTATTATTTTTGTTTAGAATCACTACTTAAAATTAAAAAAAAATCGAAAATTTTTATGTATCTTTCATCAGAACATAAATTTCAAGAGTCAAAAAAAAAAAAAAAAAAAAAAAAAAAAAAAAAGTTTTGGATACTTGAAGTTACTGATTTTCAATTGGCTTCTTTCCCTTATTGCATATTAAGTACACGCGAAATTTTAAGTCTCTATCTCAATTTGTACAGGAGAGCATTTACAGACAGACAGGCAAACAGACGTTTTTTTTTTAGCCTCCGATGCTATTTCTTTCAGACAAGCTAAAAAATGTCGTGTCGTCAGTCCTGAATTTTCTACTCAACCGATTTTGATAATTATTTTTTTAAATGATGGTTGGTTGGTTGTATAGGTTTTAATGGCACAAAATCCCTTGAGGGACATGCTGCGCCAAACCAAAGACAAAATTGTAAAAATGAGGAAAAAAAGACAACGTCAAAATATCCGGATGGGGGGCTTCCCATCTGGATATGGTCAGGTAAAAATAAGAAGGCAAAAATAGTAAAATGCTAAATCATTAGTTTATTGTAGAAATAAGATAATATTAAATTTCAAAACAAAATGTAAAAGGTGAAAGTTGCATTAAAAATCCATTGTAGATATGAGTTAAGTTGATAAAAACAATGCGGTGATTCATGAAATTAAAAATCAATTAAAACCAGACAAACATATTTAAAATTGTAAAAAAGATAAAATTCTAAAACTAGTTAAAAATTCTAAAACAGTATGATAGTGACACGATAACCAAATTGGAAAAGTACTACAGAAAACAATAATTACAACTTTAACCAGGCACATACTCTTCAAACATAGTATTTTCCTCGGAATCCGAGCCACTGTCGTAAGACTCGGATTCCATAGCTTCTTGGACATAATGCTGCAGTTGCCTGGGATCTTTAAAATTTCTTTTGCATGGGCTGAGCGATGCATTTTGCAATCTTTTAACAATAGTCTTCCGCCGTGGGGTTGCTGGAGTTGGGGTTTTTATGGTTTCAGTTTGTTTTTTAAGCATATGTGATTTCTGTAATGTTTTTGATTTTGTAGCAGTTTGGATCCCAGCCTTGGTCCCTTCTTTCTGAACACCAGTTTTCACTATTTGACTAGAGTTGGACTTTTTAGAGCTTAATGCAGATGAGTTCGGGTCATTTTTTTGTGAGGTAACGGCCTTAGTTTCATTTAGAGGTTTGGATAATCCCTTAGATTGAGCTTGAGATTTCTGATTTTTAAATTGAGCAGATTTTTGTGTGTGAGTAGATGTGTGTAAAATAGTAACAGGTTCTGATGAAGGTAAACAGATATCACGGGATTCTTTGATTGGGGTGTTTATTGATTGTGTTTTGGCTGACTTTTTCGATGACATAGAAAAGTCAGTCTGGGTGCTAATATGTCTTACAGATTTAGACTGCTGTTTCAATAGGCTTGAATAAGATACGCCGACAGACGGAGTTCTGGCTTCTACAATTTTACGAGCTTCTGGGTAGGAAAGATTTTGCATTATTTTTACAGTCAGAATTTCTTTTTCACGGATCCAGTTTGCGCAAGAGCGAGAGAAAGCTGTATGGTTACCCTTGCAATTTATGCAGCGTTCTGATTTTTCACATGAATTGCTGTCGTGGTCAATTTCTGCACAGCGTGCACAGGTAAGGGAACCGCGACAGTTAGTTTTAGTGTGGCCGTATCGCTGACATTTAAAACAACGGAGAGGGTTAGGAATGTACGGTCTGACAGGACAATTTAGGTAAGCAGCTTTAATTCTTGTTGGTAAAGTAGGGCTATTGAAAGTGAGAATGACATGCTTTGTAGGAAGGACTTGGCCATTCCGACGGATCGTGATACGACGTGCATCTATAATATTTTGGTCTTTTAGGTTTTCTAAGAGTTCATCTTTCGTAGAGAATAAAAGATCTGGTTCAGAAATAACGCCTCGGCTTGTATTTAGAGTTTTATGCACCTGAACAGAAACAGAAAAAGGGCCTATTGTAGAGCTATTTGAAAGAATCTGTGATTGTTTAGTTGTAGAAACCTCCACTAGTAAATCCCCAGATTTTAATTTTTTGAGAGTATGACCATCCCCTAAGGCAGACTGAAAAGTTTTTGCTATGAGAAATGGTGACGTTTTGCCAAAGGAACTATCAGAGTGGCTATCAGTGCGTTTAACAATAAAAAAGCGTGTGAAGGAAGAAGTCGGAACAGTTTGGTGCTCTCCACTGGGGAGAGACATAGAAGGAAATGAAGTTTTCCCATCCATGTTAAAAATAATAAAATTCAGACCCCGGCCGCACCACCCACTACCGAGCCCAACAAGGGGATACACATTCGTGCACCAGTGCTAACCAGGGCCCATACGGTCACAAGACAAACCTATGTCAGTCTCCACCCTTAACGAGATGACTAGTATTTGCTCGATCACTTGATCCCTAAAGCCAGTGACAAAAGCCAGCTGACCAGCCGATTGATGCATACGGGACCAATATGCACCTCCCGTCTACCTGAAGCAGAGGCCAAAGCAGTGTGTTGGTTTCCCTCAACTACCAGGATCCCCCTTTCCAGGGACACGGGTCGCCACGCACGGCCAACACGTGGGTGGTTTACAATTCTCCATGAGTCGATATACAGGATGACATCGGCCCATACAGAATTGCCCTCACCTCCGGAGAGGAAACCACAATGAGAGTGAAACAAAGATGAAAGGAAGACAATAGGAGTAAGAGGAAAAGGAAAGGAGAAAGATCACTCAGGTGCCCCGGGGTTGTGAAGCCCGTGAATACCTAAAGAAGGTATCCCCCTGGGTTTTTTTTTAAATGAAAGCTATTTATTTGTAGTTGTGCCCATTTTAGCTATTTTTTAATTTATTTCCTTTTTTATATTTTATTTTTAATTTTAAATGCTTTTTTACGATATTTCTTAAATATAGTGGCAACTCAGTTTAGCTTTTTTATAACTTTCCACGAGTCAGAAGCTTTATTTCATCAGTAAACATGTCCTTGCATTTAAAAGAAAAAAGTCAATTGTTTTCGTAATATTTAACCACAATAAAATGATTGCGTATAATTATACACTAATTGAGGTAAGAAAATATATTTACTGAGAAATAATAATAATAATGTAAATAAAATAACAGAAAATAATTTATGATAAAAATTAATGTCTAAAGAAAAGTTTCAAATGAGGAAAATGATGTCATTCAGCAACCAGATAAATGGGAATTATAATATTATTACGGATGCCTTTTTCATATTACAAATAACAATAACTTTAAAAAAAACATTTGAAGAGAAAATGACGTCACTATTTAAAACATCGCATTTTTACTCATAACGATATTACATTTCAATGCTTCTTTTCATTATGAACGCTGAGATTGAGATTTTATTTTCAGATGACTTCAGTTAGTAAAAATAATGTCACAGTAAAAATGAAATTAGTCTTTTTTTTTTTTTAATAAAACTATTTTTCTGTGAGTGCATATAAAGTAAAATTTCGGGATTTCGCCAGCACTCAGATTACAATTTTAACTGAAGAATAATTTTAACTGCGAATATTTGCATGCAGAATTGTAACTGACAAACTTGACATTAAGTTTGGAAATATATTTATTATATAATGATTCAATAATGTAATTACTTTTTTTTTTAAACCAAATCGATCGGGTCTTTTAAATATTTTATTTGTCGAATTCGATGAGACTCCACTCGTTTCATTGTTAAAATGCATTTCCTTTTTCTCAGAGTCTATAAAAAAGCGTTTAAACTAAAGGAAAAATCCGTTTTTGATGAATTTAGTCAATGAAGAAGTAGCACGTCAAGTTGTATCTCTTTATTATTCAGCAATTCCAATGATTCAGAGAGAAACTGCTAATCAGTTGGGTATTTCACGCCGTTCTGTTTGCTATTATTTTGATAAACAGAACAAAAATGAAGTTAGTTCATTGCATTCTAAACGGGGTCGCCCTTCTAAAAAACCCTATCGATTTTTTTTTTTTTTTTTTTTTTTTTTTTTAATCGGAGGCGAAACTGAATTCTGCAATGGCAGAATGTACATTCAACTTTTTTTTTTAAATATGTTTTTCGTAATCTCCAGTGTCTAAAACTGTAAATCCGCCATTTTTTTTCTTTTCTTTTCTTCTTTTTTTTTTTTTTTCAAAACGATTGCAAGATTTACTCTATTCTACGTAAGATGTATAAGTAAAACTAGTATGAAACTGAATGTTCATTAAAAAATTGCATGGTTGACTTTATTACTAATTTAAAGATCTTGATAAACCAAAATTAGAAAACAAATACATATATTTGTTGCGGTATCAAGATTTTTCCTTAGAGAAATTAAAAATCTGAACAATAATTAAAACATACGATAGTATTTTAAAAATACATCGATTGCCATTTTTTAAAAATCAAAATGCATTTGAATTTAATTGTGATTTGTCATTTTCAATCCCTGTCTTTAATTCTATGTTTATTGACCATGAGAGACGATCATACAATAATAAATTTACAATAATCATAATAATAATAACAAATAATAGTAATAATCATAATAAATAGTAATAACAATAAACAAAAACGAAAGATTATGCTTGAAGCATATATTATAAAATACTTTTCAACTCATTCAAAATACTGTAATAAAATTTCACCGTGTAACCCTTTACGCCTCGACGGGATTTTAAAGTAACATTAAAATAACTTGTTATAAGATAGATTTAATACATCGATTGGTTGTAGTACAGTTTAGAATCAATTACAGACACTTTATCTTGTTTCAACAGAATTATTGATTGCACAAAACAAAAATATGTTTAAAAGAATGATTTCTTCTTCGTTTCCATATTTCCGCCTATCTTGACGCTGAAAGATTATGAGTGAAAAGCTTCAAATTCGGAAATAGTCTTATATTTTTATTATAGGTGTTTTCAATTCAAAATATTTCTTATATTTTTATTGTAAGAGCATTTTATTTGTACATTGCTTAATTCTATAAAGTACTAAAAAAACATTGCACACAATTCTTATAAATTCAGATTTAATTAATTAATTGTAATTGTTAAAATCCTGTTAAAATTTATTAAATAAATGTGTAAATTTTCTAAAGTAGTTTAAAAAAAATTCAGGAAAAGTGCTTTAGAAGTTGAAATTTTCACGATTTCATAATTTGGAACATAAAGGGTTAACAAGGTAAAATATGACGTCTAAGTAAACAATGGCCTACTAGATGAGGAGGCATACCCAATGGTTGATGAAAAACTAAAGAAATGAAAAAGTGATACCGGGCACACTTTTGAGCAAAAGTGCACACAAATTCAAGATACTGAAAATTTATTTTTATTTTTTATTTTTATTATTTAATCTTAACTTCAGTAATTATTAGTCAGTTCCTGAAATTGCTACCATTCAGGTTTATCGATTGCTCTACTGTGCACTACACCAGCTACTAACCGTGGATGTGTGGTATATCCACAGGCGCCCCGGACAAAATTATATTCGAAATCGCGGGGAAGATTGGGTCCAGGGAGATATTCCTAGTTCTACTAGCCCCACACAGCAACGCACTCTAGACATCTCCTACCTTATATAACAGTACAGTTTTACAATATTTATGGATTTCATATATAGATATTTTCTTCATAGGAGTTCATAGCCTGTGGAATTTGTAATGAAATATTTACATTAATCGAACATATAATCGTTATCCGAACATAAAAACCTCTCGCGAAAGTGTTTGTTAACAGATTACCCACTGTAAACAGGGCCCTCGCGAAGACTTTTTATTTGTGCGGGAGCGAGCCTAAAATTGCCAAGTCAAAATTCAGTATTTGCCAACTGAATAAAAAGCAAACATAAATAATTCTCGGCGTTTGCCAACTAGTTTTATAATTTTACCAAGTTATCACAATTAGAAAATGTAATATAGTTTTTATTTGTAATAAGCTCAATAATATTTTTAATTATATTGTTAACTTTCGTCAAATCTATCAAAAATAGAAGAAATATTACAGTTTTTGATTAAAGTTTTGAACTAATTTGCCAGTTTAGTTTGTAAATTTGCCAACTGTAACAGCATGTGACAACGTTTGGGGGGGGGGAAGCTCCCCCCATATCCCCCACCCCGTTAGCGAAGCCCCTGACTGTAAAAACTTTCATTTCCTGAGGACATATTTTAACACTCTCTTACATTTTTTTTTTTTTTTTTTACATAAACTATTCTTTGAACCAAGTGATAAAAATCATGCGCTAAGCATAGATTATGAAATATTATCCAACACTTCCAGAAATTTTTATTTAAACTTCGTTATTTAAAGAAATAAGGTTACGGTCTATAACCAAATATGTATTCCAATACTTTTGAACAGCTCTATATTTTATTTGTTGGTTGATACATTTACTATATAACGGAGAAATTTAATTTAACAAGAAAAGTCCTAGCAGCTTGAAATTTCTCTTTCAGAAATTTATACTGATAGATGAAAACATACTTGAATACCTTTATCAGCGCTGTAATTCACCTATAGTACCTTTATTATATGCCAACATTTATCTAAAATTTATTTTAAGCTAAAATACTTGTAAAACTACTGAAATCACATTCTCAGATATTATCATTCATAGACGTCCATGTATCCAGTTTTTTTTCTTGGCCCAATATATCATTTTATCAAGTATTCTACAAACATTTCTTAGTAAACTGAATGCAGTTCAGCGTAAAAATGCATGGCTTATTTAAAAACCACCTTTAATTAATTTACAATCATATTCAGTAACTTTGTAATCTCTTTTCTGTATTCCTGTACATCAACTTATAGCATTTATACATACCATATAATATACATAATTTGGATGGATACAAAATTAAGATTTATCCATGCAAGATAAACTCGTGCATACATGAAACCCGAAGGAACATAATGAATCTTATTCTTTATTTGTATCATAATTAGGATGAGCGAAGCGAATCCTCTACTAGTCCACTCAAATGACACTTTGTCGTACACTTTACAAAAAAACTATACAGTATTTTCACTTGAAATTAAACACAAATATAAATTATGATCTGTAGATTTGCAGAATATTATTTTTTTTACAGAAATACTTTTCAAAAAATTATTATTTTAATTAATTTATTTTACATGCATATCCAGTGCGGACGCATTTTAGCAAATAAATAAAAAATGAAACGCGTATATTTTCAGAAAAAAAAAATATAAATCATGGAGTAAATAATTATAGATAGAATCATGATTAATTTAATAAATGAAAAATGTTTTCATCACTCCGCAAAATCGTTTGCACAGATGACACTTAAACATTTTAAAAGAATTGTATTATGGATTTTTTTTTTTTTTTTTTTTTTTCCTTAGTAAAGTTGCAACAAAAGAATTGTAAGCAAATAAAATTAATTTTTAAATTTGCCATATAAATGAAAAATTAAAAGAACTGCTTAAAGTTGTTGCCTCGATTCAAGCTCTTTATAAATGTACTAAAGCAAAGTTGGCCGATTCAGAAACTATAAATGGACTTTAATCATTTCTTACTTTATCATTTGGATTTAAAGTAATGTTACGTTCTTATTTGTGGACCGAAAAAGGTTTAGTGAACGGTACTTTAGACTTTGTTGCGCGTATTAAAGAAAATCGCAAGCCATCAGACCAGATACCGCGAATAATCATGGATAAATTTGAATACTGCAGTAATTTAACTTATAAGAATTGGTGCGTACCAATTCCCCCAATAATTAAATTCTGGAAAAATGGAAGCATAAATTGCTCAATAAAACAATTTCCTTTGCAATCAGTTTTTGCAGTTATAATTCATAAATCTCAAGGTTTGACATCAGATAAAGCAGTAGTAGATATTGGGGATAAAGAGACACCAGTTTGCTTAACGCACGTAGCGTTGTCGAGAGTGAAATTCCTTCAAGGTTTATCATTTACGAGAGATTCTACAATATAAAAAATTTTCATATGCTGGTATGCAGAAAAAAAAGAAGAAATTAGAATTAAAAAAAAATTACATTTAATAGTTCTTAGTATCAACGAGAGTAGATTTTAATGTTTTTCCAAATATTTTGTTTGAATGTATTATTCTAAGATTGCTATCAAAGATTATTTGATGTGAATTACAAAGATTGAAAACATACCTATTTCAAATCATTTCAGATAACTCCAGAGGCTATTGGGAAATGTAAAAACATCTTTAAAACTTTTGATTAAAAATTAAAAAAATATTTTGTAAAATTTTGCTTCGAAAATATTTTTATTTATACCAGTCTTATATCACAGATAAAAAATTCCGAGGAAATTCTTAATTATTTGGCTGAATTTACATTTCTAAAATTTAAATACGCCAAAACATAAGATAAAGTTTTTGCTTAATAAAGATGCAAAAATAATATAAAATATTAATGTTATTTTCAAATATTTATCTTATGAAATAATGCTTCGCGAATCCAAACAAAGCACGGCTTTTGCTAGTTTATTTTTAATATTCAAAAAATGTAACTAACTATCCATTCTATTAATAGGTGTATGTATTGTTTATTATATAAAATCATGCAATCTAAATAAGAACGGATCGCTAAAACCAGAATATATTTACACGACTTTAAACACTGAAAATTGTCATGTCAGCTAATTACTTTCTGTAACAATATCTTTTGTCAACAAGATTACAAACAACCGAAATAATGATAATGTCTGAATTATCAACCGAATTCATATTTGCATTTAATACCTCTCCGTCTTCTCATTACCTGTTATGTATCCGTTTGGCTCCGCCCACCGTCCAATTTGCGGGGTTATTTTAAGAGTTGGCTCGTCTGATAACCAAGGTGACCTTGATAACTCTCTCTAAGTAGATGCCTAATTTCTGCTAATGATTCCACTTTACATTTCTTTTTTTCTTTCGATCTGCCTATTTTGTTAAGAGACACACCTGTAGAATTTTCTCGCCACTTTGTTCAATAATGGGCATTCTACTTTTTAACAGAAGAAACTTTTGAAAAGTTAGCAAAGATTCTGAGGATTTTTTTTTTTAAATTTTTAGTAGGTACTTGAAAATATATGTTTATATTTCAAATTTGTGATGTGTTTAAAAGACTTTTTTCATGAAAAAAATCGAGGCGATAGATAGAGAACCAATTCTCACAATGCAGAAGTACAGTATGCATTTATTTTGTAGAACAGTCTTGAGACGAGTATCAAAGATATTAAAGAGCGAAAAAAAATAATAAGTTACAAAAATGTGTAGTTTGTGATAAAAATATAGACGAATTAAAGATAAGAAATTATTTCTCCTTTAAAAATAATGTATCTTTCTACACTTTGCTTCTTCCAAAGAAAAAACAAAAAATCCCGAAAAAGAAAAGTATATGAAAAAAAGAAAAGAAAAGAAAAAATATACACAAAATACAATTACCTTCAATTTTATGTTTTATAAAAAAAAGAAAGAAAGAGAGAAAAAAGAAAAAGAATGAGAAAGTTTTAACACCAATAATTTAATCGAAATTTCATCTAAACATATTAAAATAGCGTGTTCAATGCTTTTATATCACAAAAAAGCATGCTTCATTAAATACCTGTGGAAATAATGCAATATCTACTGATAAGACAAAAATAAAGAATAATAAGCTGAAACACACACACACATATATATATATATACATATCCACTTTTAAAAATCTAAAAAAAAGAAAAGAAAAGAAAAGAAAAGGAAAACTTCCTTTATTCTAAAAAGTTACAAATTTTCATAAATTCCGTTATACTTAAATGTAACCTCTTTTTCAAAACTAAGTAAATGGAATTTTTTTCTCCCTCTGTTTAAGAGAAAAAATCGGAATTTAAAAAAGATCGCCACTTTGTTTAATAATGCCAATTCAACTTTTTAGCACAGGAAAATTTTGATAATTTAACAAAGATTCTGTGGCAAAAATTTTTTTAAATCCAATAGATTTTTTAAATCACAAGATTTTAAAAAATTCACCATTTATGTAAACATTTTAATAAAAATTTTATATTACCGTAATTTCGGGTGTATAAGCCGCGGATCAAACAATTCTTTTTCGACCCAGAAATTTTTAAAAAACAAATGTAACTACTTAGATCGACGTACATATTTGTCTTCAATCACTAAAGAAGATTTCTGGGTCCAAAAAGAATTGTTTGATCCGCGGCTTATACACCCGAAATTACGGTACTTAAGAAAGGTGTTATAAAATTAAAAAAGAAATAACATTGACATGTTTCTTCATAATAAAAATAAAAATAAATTTTTTGTTGTTTATTTCTCATCGTCCCATGTCATTTGTATTGACCGTGAAATGTTTTGAATTTTATTTCTATTTTTATTATGATTATGGATCTTATTAAACGGATCCTAAACATGTCAATGTTATTTCTTTTTAATTTTTATAACACCTTTCTTAAGTAATATAAAATTTTTATTTAAAAAATTCTGTGGATTTTTTTTTTATTTTTTTTTTATTTTTTTTTTTTTTAGCAGGTACCTGAAAATATATGTTTATATGTATGTCGCACTGCAGTATATGCTTAGAAGATTTTTTCATGGAGAAGTGGAGGAGATAGATAGAGAAACAATTACTAGAATGTAGAAGTATAGTATGCATCTATTTTAATAGACCTGTCTTGGAATTAAAAGATTGAATATAAAAACTACGACAAACTTGAATACATAAAAAAAATTACTAAAATAATATACAAAAAATAAAAATACCAAAAAACATGCTTCGCCAAGTTACTCGTAAGGCATCATCAGTGCAAATATCCATTACATAACAAACAATAGAATAAATCAAGAACAGTTACAGTTAGTTATTTTTTAGAAATAGATAATATTCCCTAGGAATCGAACGAGACTCATTCAGAGTCGACGATCGCAAATATTGAGACAATCTAAATCTTGAGCAAATAAGTCTTGAAATGAGTATAAAAGATATTAAAGTGCAAAAAAAAAAAAAATAATTAGTTACAAAAATGTATAGTTTGTGATAAAATATAGACGGATTAAAGATAAGAAATTGCGTCTCTTCTAAAAATAATATGCCTTACTTCGCTTTGCTTAGTCCCAAGAAAAAACAAAAAGTCACCAAAAAGAGAAGTATAAGAAAAAAAAGAAAAAAACATACACCAAATGCAATTGTCTTCAATTTTACAAAATAAAAATAATACATTTTTCTTCATTTTGCTTAACTCCAAGAAAAAAAAAAATGTTCCCAAAAAGAAAACTATAACGAAAAAAAAGTTAAAAGAAAAACATACACAAAATGCAATTGTTCTCAATTTTATATTTCGTTTATTAAAACAAAGAGTAAATTTTAATAAATATAATTTAATTGAAATTTTATTTGTCAAAATAGCGTGTTTAATTCTTTTATATCACAAAAAAGCATGCTTCATTAAATACCTGTGAAAATAATACAGTATCTACTGATAAGACAAAAATCAAGAATAATAAATTGAAACACACACACATGTATACATACCCACTCTAAAAAAATTGTAAAAAAGAAAAGGAAAACTTCCTTTATTCTGTTAAGATACGACAAAAATAAATAATTAAAAATTTTCATAAATTCCGTTATACTAAAATGTAATCTCTTTTTCAAAAATAAGTAAATGGAGCTTTTTCTCCCACTGTTTAATGGAGAAAAAAAAAATCGAAATTTAAAAAAGTTCGAGCATTTAGTTTCTCCTTTGAACACAGATTGGTATTTTTGAATGAAAAAATTCGCTGCTTTCAATTCTCGATAAGAGCAATTAAATATTTTAAAACAGTTTCTCCGCGTAAAGAAAAATAAATGCTGATATAAAAAAGTTCAAAATGGTAGAGCAAAGAGTATTTGTGGAAATAGAAAAAATAAATCTGCCCTTTCCTTTCATCGCCCTCCTTAACTCGCATTTTTTCCGTTTTAATGTTTCCATTTTTTTTAGATACTGTGGCCATTTTTGTTCTGTTTTTTAAATAATTTAATAAATCTTTAAGTAATGATCTATAATTCAACTATGCATCCGATTTTCATAAAATGTGAAATGACTCGACAAAATTATACAGCAATTACATATTTTAAATTTCAAACGATTTGGTTGGGTGGGTTTTGCGTTGTTATAACCGGATAGACGGACGGACGGGCTAAATGATAACTATAAGTGTTACGCGTTTACATAATTATGAACGAACCTAAAAAGGAATTGCCATTAATTTTATATTTTGTTCATTATAAAAAGCAAGCAAAATCAATGAGTAAGTTTTAATAATATATATTTAGTCAAAATTTCATTAAACTTGCTAAAATAGTGTGCTTTCATATAACGAGAAAATATGTCTGGTCAAATATCTATGAAAATAATGTAATATCTACTGATAAAACAAAAATCAAGAACAATAAACTAAAGCACATACACACTCATATATATATACTTCATACAAATAAATAAAGAAAGAAAGAAATAAAAGAAAAACCTTTTTCTGTCTTGATAACATACGATGAAACTAAATGATGAAACTGTAAGATACGATAAAACTAAAAATGTAAAAAAAAATTCATAAATTCCGTTATCTTTATCTGTAATATCTTTTTCAAAAATAAGTAAATGGAACTTTTTTTCTCACTGTTTAATAGAAAAAATCGAAATTTTAAAAAGTTCGCTGCTTTCAATTCTCGATAAGAGCAATTAAATATTTTAAAACAGTTTTCCCCGTAAAGAAGAATAAATGCTGATATAAAAAAGTTCGAAATGGTAGAGCAAAGAGTATTCGTGGAAACAGAAAAAAATATAACCGCCTTTTTTTTTTTTTTTTTTCACCGCGATCTTTATTTTTTAACCTCACATTTTCCCCGTTTTAATGTCTCCATTTTTTTTTCTATATGCTGTTACCATTTTTGTTTTGTTTTTTAAATAGTTTAATAAATCTTTAAGTAATAATTTGCAATTGAGTTATGCATCCGATTTTTGTAAAATTTGAAATGACACGGCAAAATAATGCAACAATTAAATATTTTAAATTTCATACGATTTGGTTGGATAGTTTTTCAGTTGTTACATGCGGAAGATAGACTAAACAATGACTATAGGTGTTATGTGTTCACATAATTACGAACGAACATAAAAAAGATTTGCTATTAATTTTAGATTTTGTTCAATTTAAAAAACAAACGAAATCAATAAATAAGTTTTAATAAATTACTAATAAAAATTTCATTTAAACTTACTGAAATAGCGTGCTTAACTCTTTCATACCACGAGAAAGTATGCCTGATTAAATATCTTTGAAAATAATATAATATCCATTGATAAGAGAAAAATCAAGAACAATAAACTAAAGATCACACATAATACATGCATACGCCATTTAAAAAAAAAAAAAAAAAAAAAAAAAAAAAAAAAAAAAACTTATTTATGTTTTGATAAAATACGACGGAACTAATGTTAAAAGTTTTTCACAAATTCCGTTATACTTAAATGCAACATCTTTTTCAAAAATAAGTAAATGGGATTTTTTACTTATGAAATTTAAAAAAGATCGAGCATTTAGTTTATCCTTTGAATACAGATTGATATTTTTGAATTGAAAAAAATCGCTGCTTTCAATTCTCGATAAGAACAATTAAATATTTTAAAACAGTTTTTCCGCGTGATGAAGAATAAATGCTGATATAAAAAAAGTTTGAAATGGTGGAGCAAAGAGTATTCGTGGAAATAGAAAAAGTAAAGCTGCCCTATCCTTTCATCGCTATCCTTATCTTTTAACCTTGCATTTATTCCTTTTTAATGTCTCAATTTTTTTTCTATATGCTGTGGCCATTTTTGTTTTGTTTTTTATATAATTTAATAAATGTTTAAAAATAGAGCGGGGAATAAAATTTTGGCTAACATTTGGTTAACATTGACTTAATTGAAGTTCAGCAAAAATAGTTTCAAACATATAATTGAAAGTACATAAATTATGTTATTGATTATTCACAATTACTATCTTAATGCAAAATGTAAATATCTTTACAAAATAAGTGAAGAGTTAATTTTTCTTGTTTTTTTTTATTATTTGTATGTCTTCGTTGTTTTGAACGAAAACATAGTTATTCTTAAACATTATGTTTATTTGTATTATTTTATTTTATTTTATTTTTTATGTATCAAAAATATGGTGGATTATTAATCTGATGTTTATCAAAACAACAGCCCAAGAAATCAGAGGAAAGTATTTTAATTAAACTTTTTTTTTATTGAAATGGTCTGGTTTGTCTTCTACAAGCGACTGTGTCTATGCATAATGCTGTAGGAAATTTCAATTTTCTAAATATTTGATATAGTTTTTAAAGTAAAAAGTGCCATATCGTTTTATTATAAAGAAAATCATTCCAAAAAATAATAAATAATAAACAACAATAAACAATAAATAATAAACAACAATAAATAATAAATAATAAACAACAATAAATAATAAACAATAAACAACAATAAATAATAAATAATAAACAAAAATAAATAATAAATAAGAAACAACAATAAATAATGAATAAGAAACAACAATAAATAATAAATAAATAAATCTACTTTTATAATTTAAACACAATTGTATCATAATCGAATGCATGATGTTTTGTATTGTAAGATGAAATATACATATTTTCTTATCCCATAATTATAACCACAAAACGTTTTATTATGATTTAAATTAAATTTTAAATAGATCTAATAAAAATGTGTAATCTTTTTTAAAAAAAACATAATGGAAGGAAAATAAAAATATTTCAGGTGAAGCCCTCAGTTATTGACATTTAATCAGTAACTGGCACTTCATCAAAAATGTTGCTCAAATAAGCATTTTATTGCAAAATTCTGCAATTGTAATATCATCTGGGGGTAACTTAAACACTTATTTTTTATTTTGGAGTCGGTTTAATCACCACTAGACAGTCAAAGAATATATTAAATCAGAAAAATGCTTTTGAGAACACAAAAAATGCCATTTTGTAGAAATTTTTCTTCCTTTTTAAATTAAAGTAGCATTTTTTAATTACATTGCTCAAAACAACTAGAGAAGCACGTGGTTTTAACAAAATTATGCAAATACTTACGACGATAAGTAACATAAAATAAATCATCCATAATTTAAAGCCTAGCAGGAAACAGAAGAAAACTCCATATGCAAATCAAAGTTCATGACGTCATAAGCCAGAAAAAGAACATAAGAGCAGAAATCGCGATGTTGCAGACACGTCTGTTTTACTGCCTTAAAAGTGAAATTCGGTTGTTCAGTTTATTATTTTTATTTAATTATTTATTTATTATTTATTATTATTATTATTATTATTATTTTATTATTATTTTTTTTTGAGAAAGGGTGACTTGAAAATGTCTCAACAACTTGATT
The DNA here is from genome assembly GCA_964019185.1 of Maratus speculifer. Taxonomy (NCBI): domain Eukaryota; kingdom Metazoa; phylum Arthropoda; class Arachnida; order Araneae; family Salticidae; genus Maratus; species Maratus speculifer. Next base: position 268,017,442 of record OZ025289.1, on the reverse strand, counting down.
TACCAGAATCCATGGCATGGCATTTATAGGCAGACTTGAATCCGGGCAAACACAACGAATTGGCGCGGACGCTGTTGGAGTTGTAAAGCTGTTATCAGATTCACGAACTTTATGCGCGACAAACTTTTCAGCCGATTTTAACCCCCATCTTTTTCCCGTTCAAAGAGAGAAAAAGGTTACAATTGTCTTTAAAAAAATTGGAGGAAAAGCAGGAAAACCAGTCCTACTAGTACCAGCCGTTAATATTTATCGCCTATTCGTATCAATCGCTCATCTGTGATTCGCTGAAATGTTCGATGTTGGATGAAAAATCTAGGCTAGCCCAGACATTTTTGGAACCGTGAAAAAAAGTTGAGAGGACATTGCTGTTTGCTATCACACTGGGTGTTGGGAGGATATTTCGCGAAAAGTTGGAGAAAATCAAGTGTTGACTCAAAAGTCTCTGGAAATGTTCGTGAATCTGATAGCAGTTTTAGAAGTGTCGTTGCAAGGGGCGGAATCGATTCCAAAAAGCAAGGAATATTAGACGTGGACCAGGGCAAGGTCGGCCATGCGCCACTACAGCAATATAGAAGGAATTGTGGACCGGTATATACAGTTAACAGCTCGTCCAAACAGAACAGACCCCCCCCCCCTAGGGGGATACCTTCTTTTCTTTAGGTATTCACGGGCTTCACAACCCCGGGCACCTGAGTGATCTTTCTCCTTTCCTTTTCCTCTTACTCCTCTGGTCTTTCTTTCCTCTTTGTTTCACTCTTATTGTGGTTTTCTCTTCGGAGGTGTGGGCAATTCCGCATGAGCCGATATCATCCTTTATATGGACTCATGGGGAATTGTAAACCACCCACGTGCTGGCCGTGCGTGGCGACCCGTGTCCCTGGAAAGAGGGATCCTGGCAGTTGAGGGAAACCAACACACTGCTTTGGCCTCTGCTTCAGGTAGACGGGAGGTGCATATTGGTCCCGTATGTACCAATCGCTGACTTTTGTCACTGGCTTTAGGGATCAAGTGATCGAGCAAATGCTAGTCATCTCCTTAAGGGTGGAGGTTGACATAGGTTTGTTTTGTGACCGTATAGGCCCTAGTTAGCACTAGTGCAATAATGTGCATCTCCTTGTTGGGCTCGGTGATGGGTAATGCAGCCGGGGTCTGAATTTTATTATTTTTAACATGGAAGGAAAAACTTCATTTCCTTCTATCTCTCTCCCTATTGGAGAGCAACTAACTATACAGACTTCTTCCTTCACTCGCTTTTTTATCATTAAACATACTGATAGCCACTCTGATTGCTCCTTCAAAAAAACTTCACTTTTTCTCATTGCTAAAACATTCCAGTCTGTCTTGGGAGATGGTCATTCTCTCAAAAAACTACAATCTGGGGATTTGTTAGTTGGGGTTTCTGCAGCCAAACAATCAAAACTTCTCTCTAATTGCTCTACAAGAGGCACTTTTTCTGTTTCTGTACAAACTCATAAAACTTTAAATGCGAGCCGCGGTGTAATATCTGAACCTGACCTTTTATACTCTGATAGAAATCAGCAGATAATTCCCACTAAACACATTATTCTAACTTTCAATAGTCCCACATTGCCAACAAGAATTAAAGTTAGCTATCTAAACTTCCCAGTCCGACCATATATATCAGACCCTCTCCGATGTTTTAAATGCCAGCGTTACGCCCATACAAACACAAATTGTCGAGGATCTGTTACCTGCACACCCTGTGAAGAAGTCGGCCACGACAATAAATCTTGTGAAAAACCCGAACGCTGCACAAATTGTAAATGGTGATCATACATCTTATTCTCGTACTTGCCCTAATTGGAATCGGGAAAAATAAATTCTTACTCTAAAAATTACTCAGAATTTATCTTACCCCGATGCCCGTAAAGTTGTTGAATCCAGAACCCCATCCGTTGGATTTCCTACTCGAGAATACTCAAGCAGCAATCAACATCCGTAAGACACATAAGTACTCAAACTGATTCCATATTCCCACCAAAATCCCATAAAAGTAAATCAACCGTAACACAATCAACCAGCACTCCAATTAAAGAATCCCGTGATGTCTGTCTCCTTACTAAAATGACTGGAAACCCACAATTAGAATGTTGGCAACCTTCTTCAGAACCCGTTAAAATAATTAATTTAGAAAAACGGCAACAGAAATTGTTAGCTCAATCTGAAGAATCATCCAAACTCAAAACTAATACTATAACTGCTCCATCCACTTAAACTCAAAGTGAGACCAAGGCTGCTACATCTCCGTGTAATCTCCAAACGTCCAACCAACCAAAGACCAAAGCTGCTACTAGTACTAAAATACCACAAAAATCTGATATGCGTCGAATATATAATCTGAAACAAAAAATTGTGCTCAATCAGACATCAAGAAATCCCCAACTCCTGCCTCTCCACAGTGGAAAACTGTGGGGTGGAGGAAGAAAAAGTTGGACCTAAGCCCCTGTATCAGAAATGTTAAGGATCCTAAACAAATGCAACACTATGTAGAGGAGGCCATGGAATCAGAGTCTTATAGCAATGACTCCGATTCCGATGAAAATGCAATGCTTGAAGAATACGTGCCTAATTGACCATGAGTTGTTTCTACTAATCTGTGTTTTTATTAAATTAATTTTTAAATTAATACTTCGTGCTTTGTCTTTACTTAGCGTTGGATTTTAGCTATGTTTTTTAAACCCTAGTGACTGGTTTTAATTGTATTTTAATTTTATGTATCATCACTTTGCATTTTCCATTTATTCCATTTATAAAAATCTTTTAAAGTGAAATTTTTTAAAACTTTTTTTACATTTTACAGTACATTATACATTTTAACTCTTACTTCTCACCTTGTTCTTGGAGCAGCATGTCCCTAAAAGGACCTTGCGCCATTAAACCCCATTCAACCAACCAATCAAACAGAACGGACAATGCTACTCAGCTGCAAAGACAGTTGCTCTTGGCAACAGGGGGGAGGATGTCCAGCCAAACAGTACGTAGTAGGCTTTATCAGTGAGGTTTCTATGCACGTAGGACAATGGTCTACATTCCGTTGACCTTAAGCCACCGTGCGGCACAAAGAGAATAAGCTGCTGAACATCGAGATTTGAAGCAACATGATTGGAGCCAAGTACTGTTTATAGACGAGTCACGATTCAGTCTGGAGTGTGACACCCAACATGTTTTGGTATGGAGGGAAAAGGGGCACTCGAAATAACCTTACATTCGTTCGTTAAAATTCACAATAGAGATGAGGTGATTTGATAATATGCGGTGGAATCAGTATAGGTGGATGTACGGATCTGCATATCATTCAGAATGGTACTTTGACGGCCGAGAGGTCTATACAGACGATATACTGAAACCTCATGTCATACCTTACGCTCCAGCCATTGGAGATTCCTTTTCCAGCATGATAATGTTAGACCGCATACAGCTCGTCTTATGGAGAACATGTTGGAAGCTATGAAACAATACAGCGTATGGATTGACCAGCGTGCTCTCCTGACCTGAATCCGATCGAGCATGTTTGGGACATGCTCGGACAACGCATTGTCGCAGACTTGAAGATTATACTTCTTGAGTCTTATCGATAACATCATCGCATGTGTGGAAAATAGGTGCGCAACAGTCTTAGTTGTTCAAGGAGACCACACGCCATATCAAAAATCTTGCATCATTTCTAAACAATACTTTTTTTTTATCGCATGTAACCAAATTGTTGCTCTAAGTCATCTTTTCATGTTTTTTTCCATCTTTTCGAAGAATTAGAGCTTAATTACAATTTTTTGTGTCTTTTTTTCTGAATTGCGCATTTATACGCATGTACTATCCATTTTATGCCAATACATGGCTGTCTCGCATAGTTTTCTTAAATCCTTTGTTTGCTCCCCTAATTTTTTGAGAAGTGTATATTTCTAATGCAACCATCCTACACCTTTTACTTTCTTCTATCTTTACAAGAAAAAACTATTAGATTCGTGAAAATTTTCGAATTCAGGTTTTCGACGAATTTATACTTTTTAGAGGTCAGACAAGCTGAAACACATGTTTTTACACAATGTCTGTCTGTGAGCATTTTGTGGGCACTCTATCTCAAGAACTAATGCACGGAATTTAATATATTCAAATAGTCCTTGATATAGATTGATATTTATTAGTTTTTGGTGTAAATGACTCAACAAGTGGCGCTGCTATGCTGCATTCTTTACGATTTGCGCAACACCTTTATCTCAATAACTAATGTACAGATTTTTATCAAACCTCAGATTTAGTTAATCCCTGACATGAATTGAATTTGTTTACATTTGGGTGTAAACCGCTCAACAGGTGGCACTGCTGTGCTGAATTTTCACGATTTTCTCAATAGCTCATTCTTAAGAATAAATGCACGGGTTTTCATCAAATTTCCGATTCAATAAATCCGCGGTATGAACTAGTTCTGTTTACATTTTGGTGTCAATAGACCAACAAGTGGCGCTGCTATGCTGAAATTTTCCCGATTTTTGCCATAGCTCTATCTCAAGAGTTAATCCAGGAATTTTCACCAAACTTTAGTTTTAAGTATAGCCTGATAAATATTGTTGCTGTTTATATTTGGGTATAAATTGCCCAACAGATGTCGCTTTTATGTTGCAATTTTCCTGATACACACAATAATCCTGTTTCAAGAACTAATGCACGGAATTTCATGCCTTTAGAATCTTCACGATGAGCATAGATTGTCATTTATTTTTTTCCCTGTGATAACAAATTTTGTAATATTAACATGCGTGAGATAGAAGAAAATTTTAGAATTGACGCATCCGATTAGTTATAAATCTTATTCAAGTAGAAATTAGTTACATTTTCATGATATATATACATCATGTTATCATATGATACATTAGGATGAATTGGGAATCCATATTCATTGTCATCAAAAACAAATAGTTTAGTTACAGTATGATTTGGTTAATAACGATAAAACGGTATGCAAAATACTATAACCATTCTTTAAAAAACATTTAACTAACAATGTAAGTCTCATGAAAATCCGTTTTTTTTTTTTTTTTTTTTTTTTTTTTTTCGAAATAACTAAATATAATAATCAAGTTCGTCTGATTATAGATTTTTCAACAATAATTCTATAGCAAAACAATATGGAACGATAGTTATATATTAAAACTTTTCTTAAGGAACTGTTTAACTAACAGCGCAAGTCCAATTAAAATCCATTCAGTATTTTTTTTTTCGAAAACCCTAATCTTTCATAATTGGTTTAATCAGATTATAAAACTTTTTCCGATATTTTTATAACTAAGCAAGGTGTAACAATACTTATACATTATAACCTTTCTAGAAACATTAATTCCCTAACAGCGCAAGTGTCATCATAGTTCACGTAGCCACTGGCGCCAACTTATAGGGGCCCATGGGGCCCCAGCCCACTCAATAGTTTTGAACTCTAGCATGCCCAATTTTCATTGTTCTATTTGGTTATTTATTTCATTATTATATTTCTCCCTAGAACAAAATTTATTTTGTCGATGACCATGTGTTTTAATTCGTCAACTGACACCCAAAAATCTCAAATGATTGAAATATTTATGTTTAACATTCTGCTATTTCAATTTGTAGTCATGTTCATGTCATGATGATATGACAAGAAATATTAGTGCCTTTATAAAGAAAAACGCATGAAAATTTAATTTATTAAAATACTTATACAACTTTATTAAAACATGATAATTTAAAAATTTCATCTTTCACCGTTCAAAGAAAAATAAATTGGTCGTACCATTTTACCAAGATATTTTTTAGCCCACCCAATATTTTTGAGCCAATCCAGTATTTTCTAAAGTTGGCGCCACTGCACATAGCAGAACTCAAGTTATAGGCAGCCGGGACGAAAGTCCCACTGTCATTTTATATAATAGAAGGTGAAGCGCTTCGACACTAGTACATCTTTTGTGCCTATGTTATAGAAGATGCATATACTTTTAAATATAATAATTTCAAAATCAGTGTTTCAGGTGGATGTTAATATATCACTCATTGTCAGTTGGTAGTATGTCAGCTCTAATATTTTTATGACGCCTCACAATTATCAGCATAATTCTACAAACAAATAAGATTGTCAGTATACTGAAATTTACCTCGCAAACATTTTTAACTGTAATATTCAATTTAAAAACTTCAAATACATTAATTCATATAATTATAAATTAGCAATTTGGATTGTTAGTTAAAGGGTAAATTGTTTTGAAAGAAATATTAAACGAAACTCTCTATGCGATATGCGATCCGATCATACTTATCCACTTGTATCTGGTTAACGAATGTATCTGTACGAGGTAAACTCCTTGATCAAGATCAATTTTATTGTTACATCTATATTATAAAGGCCAAACGTATCTGTGCGTAACGCATACGTCATCTTGCGAATGGCAACGCTTTCCCCCTGCAATTTAAAGTTTTGCAATTTTTGGCTACTGAAAATTTTACACTTCTAGACATTACACATTTTAAATTTTCACACCGTCTTGTAGAGAAAAAAATGTACTTTTAAAAGCAATTTGTTTAAAAGAAGTATCTCAATTTATTTTTGCGATATTAATTTTTTTTATAGTTTTTAGTACCAAATTTGGAATTGTGGCAACAGAATCACTTCATTTTCTTTCAAAATTGTAAAAAATAGAAATTAAATTATTGTCTGTTATAAAATTCGGCAATTTCTCTTTTATTTCGTTTAATAATTTGAATAATTGAATTTTATAGTATTTTGTTAATTTTAGTTTTAAATAATATTTGCTTGAGAATTAGGCTGACCAATATAAGATGTATTTTTTACTGTAACTAAGTTTGTAGATTTATTATAACTAATAAAACAGTTTTTTTTTAAAGATTTTCTTTCGTCGAATTTCGACGGGTTCCACCTCGTATTTATAATGGACTTAATCTTGTTCAACATACATATTTATATAACTATTACAGCCAGATTTAAAAAAAAGTTTTATCATGACCCATATTTAATGTCAAATGTTGCATAGTTTTTTCAAAACTTTCGAAAAGGATAGTATCGAAAAAATCTATTTCTTCCATTTGAAAAAGAAAGAAAAAAATAAAACAACGTAAACTACCAAACGCTAAAACAAATTTTATTAATTTGTCCGCAAAAATAGTGACACTCTTGAGGTATACGTATGAAAGTGCCAAGACGTTTTGACAAGTCCAAGAGGGAAAAATGAAAGCTTTATTTTCGCAAACAAACAAAGAGCTATTGAAGTTTGCCCAAAAGAGTTTTTGCCGCTATTAAGTAAGAAGGGCACTTTTTGGCTGGAGTTCATATCGACCAATTAATTAATTTTTAACCTCTGTTTTCGTCGAAGACAATAAAGTAGTCTTTCTCAGAAAAGAACAATAAAAAAAAATAACATGAGTGTCCACCGCATGCCAAGTTTGCCGTCAGCTGCGAGTTAATGTTAAATGGGAGAAAGAAAATAACAAAAAAGGCCCTTTCAATTCAAACGCAATTTCAAAAGTCTGTTCTCAAATAAGTGAAAATTTTTTCGGTTCAGCGGCCAATAAGATTCTTGATTATACCGATATCCTTTGTTGTTCTTTTCCTCTCTAAAGGTTATATATATACTTAGTTTAATACCGAGGTTATTTGAAATTTTAATGATGGCCTCTCTTACAAAAGGCGTATCCCAAAAAGTAAAAGAGAAAAGTGCAGAGAAGAAAAACAGAAAAACTTTCGAAATTTGCGCGGAGAAAAGACTTCCGAAATGAAAATAAAAAATTTCGTCGACATAAACGTAGAAAGTTATGAATTAGAACATGATAAACCACTTCCATTGTGAAAAAAGGTTATAAATATTAAATTTATTAGAGCTATGTACCTTTGCAGGTTTTTTTCTTTCTTCTTGGAAATTTTTGAATTATGTAATATTAAGTTTGGATTATGGCTTTTTTATAATAAATAAGTGGAAAATAAAAAGGAGAGAGAGAAAGATGAATCTTAACATTGCTATCAAAGAAAAAAAAAAAAAAGAGAGAGAGAGGGAGAAAGCAAAGTTGCTTAGCACGGTTCGAGAAACCATGTGTAAAGTATATTTGAAATTAAGTTTATGTATATTAATAATTAAAAAAGAAAGAGAAGAAATGTTGTCCACTTGTTTTGTTGAAAAGAATTTCTGCTCTCCTCCCCTTACCCCAAGTCCGTTCGGCACAAGTGCAGCAGAACTTTATTACTGTTGAATTCATTATATAGTAAAAAGCTATTATACAATACTTTTAAACAGTAACTTTTTTTTAGGTGTTATTTGATATAAAGTTTTTTCATAGGAAAAGCAATTTTTTATTGACTTCTCTTCCTTTGAGTTATAAAAGTATGCAAAAAATAATTGCAACCAATTTTGTATATCACTTCGAACAAAAGAAATACATATTAGAAATCAAAATATTTTTACACTTTGATAACGATATGATAATCAGGGGGAGGAGGTTCAAAATTACCAAAAATTTGATAATAGTTTTATTTGTACAGACCCACAAAGACCTATTAACCTTCGACATGTAAAAGAAAAATTTCCAAGCAATCTTGAAGTTTCTTACAGTTATCAGGGCCGTAGCTAAGGGGGTGCTATGGGCGGTTCAGCCCCCCCCTAAAATATTTTGAGCCCCCCCTGGAAAATATTCTAAGGTCACTCAATGAATTTCTGCTTAGAAAATTCAAATGAAATTCTGTTTAAAAATCTAATTTATCTTTGAGACCCTTTCACAGTTTTGTAGAATTACTCAATAAATAAATGTTTCAACACTCCCTCATCCTATTTGTACAAATAAAGCTAACAGGGTGTTTAATTTTGCACCAGTTATACACTCAAAATTTTCATTATCATATACTTTTATTAGCATAAAATGAAGTTATTACAACAGTTTAATAAGAAACATAGTGCTTTCAATGTGAATATGCACTCATTTATCTTTCTGCGTCAGAATGAGAAAAAAAAAAATCAGCCCCGCCCCCTACAATCTCTTGAGGCCCCCCTGCAGATCACTTCTAGCTACGGCCCTGACAGTTATACATATTTTTTTTTAAAAAAAGGTTATAAAAATAGTATGTATATCTGTAAATTATGAAAGAAAAAATATGAAGTTATTCTCGACATTAAAAGAAAAATGTTACAAGGAAAAATGAATACGATGAAATAAGAAAGCAAACTAAGAAGTAAACATAAGAAACAATTGTCTATGGGTGGTATGTAAAATCCTGAAGATTAATAAATTAAACATATCCGTATTGAATTCATAATTTAAAATATTCATCTGTTTTAGTTATAGAGTATTTATAAGCAATGACAACAATAAATGTTTGTTTGTTATAACAGTATTCTGGCATTCTTACAACAAACATATACAACAACATATAACAATGAAGTTTAATAATAATATTATAAACAATCAAATTTATTTTTTATATAGAACAAGAGTAAGAGAAGTTTTTTTTCCTGCAAATTTTCTCATCCACGGCAATTTAAAAGAAGAAGCCAGTTCAGTAGATACAAAAAATTTACTGCATCTGAAACACGTTTATAAAATTTACTTAAAGACACCTAGAAAAAGGAATTGATTAAAACTACAAAAATGTTTTGTTGAGTAAATTTTGGTTGTTTTAAGCGAATTTTGGTACTTCTAGGTTATCCCGTCGACCAATTTCGCCAAATTATAAAAATCGCCAAACTAATAGCCAAATTATTCATGTTGACATAATTTTTATTTTAAATAACGAAAAAACAAATAATTAGTAGAATATTAATAAAAATATTAATAAAAAGTCGAAATAAAAATCACTTAATGACATTTTAAACACGTGAATCGCATTTAATGTCATTGAATGTGACATTCACGATCATCCATTATTGGCATTTAATCTTATAGTTTGGCGATAATTTTTTGGTCGACGGGATAACCTAGAAGCACCGAATTTTTTTTAAAGTAAAAAATCGGTTTTGTTTTTCACACAAAAAATATTGTTAACATTCTTATAAAAATTTTAACAAAATTTCATCAATTTTATTTGAGTTTTATTAAAGTCTTGTATTTGCAATTTATAATTCCAACAAGATGTTGAACTTTTTGCAAAATTTAAATTGGTGTGCAGTAGCCATAACTCTCTCACGTAATTTTGTTTAACTGATTTATATAGCTATAAAAGATTAACATAATTTTTGAATAATAAAAACTTTTCAAACTGAGACGGATTAATTTACTTTATTATTACATTATTATGCATTTCGGATGAAAATTGTAGACGGAAAATTGAAAAAAATATCAACAATATTTTTTTTTGTTGTTTATTAAAACAAAATTTTTCCATTGACCCCAGTATGGGTCAATGGAAATTTTGTTTGAAATTTCCTGGCGTTATAACTCCATTGAATTTTTTCAATGCTGAAACTACATTCGAAAAGGGTTTATTTTTTTTATGCACGAGAGAGCATTATTGTCATTGCTGAATATAAAAATAGACAAAGAAAAAAATTATGTCCTAAGTGCTGCTATTTTTTTATTTATTTCAGAAGAATAAAATATCAAATGATTATTACTGCATTTTGATATCGCAATTAATGGTAAATAAGAAAAATTTGTCAATTTATAGGGCAGTATTGTATACATCTTTATAATTGGACAATTCGGAGGTGACAAAAGTCATGGGATACCCTGGTAATAGCGTGTCGGTCCATCGTTTGCCCGGTAAAATGCATCTACACGACGTGGCATGGGTTCCTTGAGTCGTTGGGAGTCCCCAGGAGGAATATTGAGCCGTGCAGTCTCTATAAACGTCCATAATTCCGAAAGTGTTGCCGGTGGAGGATTTTGTGCACGAACTGATCTCTCGATTATGTCCCATAAATGTTCGATGGGATTCATATCGGGTGATAGCGGTAGCCAAATCATCCGCTGGAATTGTCCAGAAGATTCTTTAAACCAATCACGAACAGCTATGGCCTGGTGACTTAGCCCAGTGTCAGCCTGGAAAAATCCATCGTTGTATGGGTACATGAAGTCCCTGAATGATTGCAAGTGATCCCCCAGTAGCTGAACTTAATCATTTCCAGTTAACGATAGGTTAAGTTTGACCAGCGGACCCAGTCCATTACATGTAAATACATAGCCCACACCATTATGGAGCCATTACCAGCTTGTATAGTACATTGTTGACAACTTGGGTCTATAACTTCAAGGGGTCTGCGCCACACTCGTACGATTCCATCAGCTCTTATCAACTGAAATCGTGACTCATCTGACCTAGCTACTTTTTTCCAGCCGTCTAACAATCCAACTGATAGGGTCACGAGCCCAGGAGCGCTGCTGTTGGCGATGTCATGCTGTTAGCAATGGCAGCCGAGTTGGTCTTCTGTTGACACGACCGTCGAATGTCCCACATTCATTCCTGAGGTTATTTCACGCAGTGTTGTTTGGCTGTTCACACTGACAAGTCTACGCAGACATCACTAATCGCGGTCATTATGTGCCTGCGCTCGACCACTGCGTTGTCCATGATGGGAGGTTATGCCTGAAATTAGGTATTCTCGGCACACTCTTGACACTGTGGATCTCGGAATGTTGAATTCCGTAACGATTTTCGAAGTAGAATGTCCCACGCGTATAGCGCCAACCAACATACCGCGTTTGACATCCATTAATTCTCGTCAGGTGGCTATAATCACATTATCAACTTTCTTACAAGAAGCACTTGAACACAAATAAAAGTGTTACGAAGTGTATTTGAGAAAAAAAAGCGTAAACTAAACCGTGAAAATTTGTATAACTTTAACGTGCTTTATTACCTCAGGCACCTTATTTAAAAAGATACATTAAATACATTAATACTAATTACCCGGGAGAACTCACTGCATGAGATTTTCTTTCTCCATCGTACCCTTTCTGTGACTCTTATTTTAAACATTTTTAATTTTAATAAAATTCCAAAATGTGATTTCGATTACTTTACCTATTTTGTGAATGAAATTACTAAGCCAAACAAAAGAGTTGATATTAAGAGAATGTAAAATAAAAGCAATTGGGCACCGTGACAGAAATTCTCACTAACGAGTTCTTCCGGGTTAAATGTATGGTTTCCTACGACTTATAGAAAGGAAATTATGAAATAATCTAAAAATTTACCGCTTTTGTACATGTATATTTATTTATTAGGCTGCATTAAATATAAATATTATGATCAATATAAGAAAAAAAATCCAATAATATGGATTTTAAAAACAGAAATGTTTCATATACTATGGAGGTGACCAAGAAATAGAGAATTAAAAGGAAATAAGTATGAAAGTTACAAGGGAGATATTAGAATCAAGAATAAATCGACAGTATTGTCGTCAACAAGATCATCAGAGTAATAAGTCAACCATCAAATGAGTAATAAGCCACAAGTAACCACCACAAGTGTGGCCACAAGCCACAATTTTGACATGAAAAAGCAAAATGTTGAAGACTTATGAAATTTTTTTGCAGCTATACATTATTTTTTTAAAGATTCCGTAAAAATACGTATAACTGTAAATTAAAAAACAAATAAAGGAAGTAATCTTCTTGCCAAAAGATAAAGAAATCAAGTAAGAATGCAAGCTAATACTAAGGAAACAAGAATCAGAGATACACACGGAGATATATAAACTTTTTAAGAGTAATAAACGAAATATATTGGGGTTGAAATTAAAACACAAAATATTCGTCTATTTAAGTTATACTAATACGGTATGAACAATGGATGTATTAACAATAAATATTTGTTATAAAATTATGCTCACATCTTTTACAACAAACAGATCGTGTATAACAAAAAACTTTCATAACAATAGCACAAACAATCACACTTATTTTAACAATAGAATAAGAATGAGAAAATCTATTTTTCGAAATGAAATTTTTTTATTCATGTCAGTTGCAGAGAGAACGCTTGTTCAGTAGGTATAGGAAAGATACTGCTCCTGAGACGTATTTATCCATTTTGTTTAAAATAGAATGGAAAAAAAAGGAATCAGGAAAAAAAAAAACTTTATGTGGCAAGTCTCGACCATTTATCCCCTACTTCTAAGTATTTGACAATTATATTTTAGTTTTTCGTATAATGAAACACATATATCAGAGGTATATATAACTTCTAAGAGTAATAAATGGCAATTTTTGAATATAAATTTAAACAGAAAATGTATTTTTTTTAATTTCAGGTCCAAAAAGATTTTAAAAGAAAAATTATATGTATGTCCTACGACTTATAGAATGGAAATTCTGATGTATTCTAGAAATTTATTACTGGTATACTTACTTTTAATCAACGATCAATTAATCAAATGTATCTCTGTGAATATTAGAAGAAAAATTCTCAAATAAACCGGAATTCAAAAGTAGAAATATTTCAAAAGGAGATTAAAAGGATGACCACAAAACAAAGAAATAGATAAAAATAGCTATTGTTAGGTATGTTTCATTCTTAAGATTAATCCACAATATTTTTCTTTTGTTTTTAATTTATAGTGCCAAATATACATTTTTTTCAGATCTTCAGAAAAAGATTGATCGAAGATCAATGGATTGTTGGCCATCGACATAAAAAAGAAAAAGGACGAAATGATTTTGAAGTTTCTTACAGCTATGTATGTATTTTTTTTCATGCCATAAAAATGTGTAGGTACTTTTCAGTTAGCCGTGTGCCAATGTTAAATGTACATCCATATATACAGGGTGAGTCATAAATATCGAAACAATAGGCTATCTCCTTAAATATTGCTTCTATTGCTTTGCGTCTATTGCTTCCAATTGCAAAAACTCATAAAAAAAGGTGAAATTTTTGATGAGATAAGTTACAACTCCATTGGGGGGTCTATTTGAAAAAATACGAAAATTAAATTTTTATACGGCCCCCGTAGAGCAAAATTCCCAATTAGGAAATTATTCCCTATCCATTCCTAAATTGAACAAAAAAATTTCATCTTCGTATCTGAAAATCTGACTGAGATATTGAAATCCAAAATTCTCAAAAATTCGTGACTTACACCACTTTACCATGCCTGTAAACGAAGCGTTTTTCATCCATTTTCAAAGCAAATAAGGGATCGTCCACAAATTGTTCGTTATTATATGTCGGTTTAAGACCGTGCCTCTTATTTGGACATAATAAAGCAGCGTATTGATTTAAATCAAAACTTGTTTTCAAAACATGTTGATCGTTAGCACTGGAGGTTTGAATACATCGAAATATCTAGGTCCAGTCCTAAACTGACCCATAGGGGAAAAAGTTCAGCCCGGCATGAAATAATGTTAGAATCATAATCCGGACCAGCATGGAAAAAAGCTTAAATCATAGCCGGCTCAGACGTGAATTTCTATATAGTTTTTTACTTCAGTATAGTTAAAAATTGTTTCACGTGGAGGCCTTCTGACCAAAAATACTTAATATAGAATTTCGTTTTTATATTTATACTTTTTATTATTAAAGAGGTGCCACAGGCTGTGATATATTTATTTTATCAATGAATCTCTGTTTATATGTAAATGTTTCACTTATATTTTATTATCGCTAATCCATATCCCGTGCGTTGGAGACTTTGAAAAATGTTATACAGTAAAACCTTTTAAGACGGAATCACATAGGAAAGAAAAAATAGGTAATAGACAAATGCCCTTCCTAGAAGGGTTAAATGGAGTTTATTTTTTTTTCAGGTAATACTGTATTTATTTTGCATGGATCAACACATTTTCTGTTTAAGACAGAATTCTGTCATAGGTAGATTTTTTTCTCTGGTTTTATTTTGTTTAATTTTTTAGCATTTAAATATACTATTCTTAAAAAAAAATAAATTTTAAAGTTTTTTTTTTTTTTTTTTTTTTTTTGTAAAATAAAAGCGATTTTAAAATTTATGTGGTTTTCGTAAAAATATTGATTAAACCAAATTTTTACTTATTTTATGCACTTAGTATGTCTGTCATATTAATACGGATTGTTGGAGACCGGGATTGAAAATTTCGTCCAGTGCAGGCCTGGGAAAAAGGAAGCAGTCTTCTCCGGTATGAAAAATACATTAGACCGGGATAGGCAAGTCTTCAGAAAAAAGTAACGTCTCGATCCTGATTTGAATTGAGCTAAGTATACAGATTTTTTAACAGCCTCTCCAGGACGATAAAAAGCTTGAAGTTGTGACAGCTAAATTTTTAAAAAGGACTTAATCTGCATCTTAGAAAAGCATTCTTTTAAATAACTGATGGGCAGTAAAACAGTACATTTTGTTTTTCTGTATAATGACTTTTTTCCGGACTATTTCTTGTCTTTAATTTATTGAAAGTTAAGAATTGGTAAAGAAAAAAAGTACTTTTGACTTGAAACATGTCATTGTTAATTATTTTACATTAGCTTTGTTTTAAAAAATGAAAAATTATTTACTTTTGAAAATATGATTTTTTAAAAGTTATTATTTTTAAATAAATAGTTTTAATAGTTCTAAAATAAATATTGAAAAGCAAAAACCCCGAAACAAAACTAAAATAAGATTTTCATTTTTAATTAAATAGAAAGAAATTGAAATTCGATAAATAATGTTTGGAGTTGTAAAGATTTTTAATAGTCCCATTTAAACCAGCACTGACCACATGAAATTTTGATAAATTTTAGGATAAATTTTAGAATGTGATTTTCTTAGCAAATTATATGGCTAACCATCACAAAAAAGAAAAAAAAATCAAAATTCTAACTCAAAAGATAGATTTTTTACGCGTTTCCTACAACTGTTAAAGTAACATTGTCTTTTGAATTGCGCGCATTTCAATTTGTGTCTAATCCCTTAAAACCTGATGAATTATTCAAATGATTATAATTCCGCGAATTTTGAAGGTATGAAGATGCGACTTTTTGTGTATTATTCAGGACTGGATAAGGAAAGTTTTCCTAATTGGAATTTTTATCCTACGGGGGCCGTATAAAAAGTTAATTTTCGTACTTTTTCAAATAGACCCCCCATGGAGTTTCTATTTATCTTATCAAAAATTTCACCTTTTTTTATGAATTTTTGCAATTGGAAGTATGGGTCTAGGGGCAATATTTAAGGAGATAGCCTATTGTTTCGATATTTATGACTCACCCTGTATGTATATTTAAATATACACTGGTGTCCAAAAGTTAAGCATAATTGGTAATTAAGTAAGTAATGAAAGAAATATAAATCGAAATGTGGTGAAACTCCAGGTGTGTAAACAAAATAGTACGCGTCATATATTTTCGCGAAGAGTTTTCCCCGGAATCGAACAGGGGACCGTCAACAAATTGAAAAAAAAGAAGATCTTTTGGATAACCCTGTCAAAACTAATGTAGCAAAAGCGTTCAAACTGCAAATTATGATTAAGCGGCTTATTGTAATGTACTGTGTTTATTTTTATAAGAATAGCATTCATACTCGTAGAGAAATTAAAGTTTTTATAAAAACAGTCCTAAGTTTTTTGCTTATAATTTGCAGAGTTCTTAATATAAAATAATGTTTTTTTCTGAAAATATGACAAACATCATTGTACACAATACCCTGTCATCAGAATTTAAAAATAATAAAAATTGTATGAAAAATGAGTAGGTTTAGTAAATAATTTTTCATTGCGCATGCGTCAACCATATCAAAATTTCATTTGCATATTGTGTTAGCTAAATGTATAGAGCAACTTCTGTAAAAGTTTCAAAAACATAGCTTGAAAATTCTGAAAATTATCGTCTATAGAATCAACTCAAAATCCGTTATTCCTAAAAGGAAGCAAAATATCAGGGGTTTTATCCAAATACAGTTGTACGTGCAATATTGTCTTGGCACGAAACAATGGAATATGGATACAGCCCCTCATCTTTTTGCTTCATTAGGGAATAAAATATTTTGATCTCATTCTATCAACGATAATTTTATGAATTTTTAATCTATGTTTTTGAGACTTTCACAAAAGTTGCTCTACACATTTAACTAACATAATATGCAAATGAAATTTTAATAGCGTTCACGCATGCGCAGTAAAAAATTATTTAGTAAACCTGCTCATTTGTCATACAATTTTTATTATTTTTAAATTCTGATGACTGGGTATTGTGTACCATGATGTTTGTCATATTTTCAGAAAAAAACATTTTTTTATATTAAGAACTCTGCAAATTATAAGCAAAAAACTGTTTTTATAAAAAACTTAATTTCTCTACGAGTATACATGCTATCCTTATAAAAATAAACACAGTACATTACAATAAGCCACTTAATCATAATGTGCAGTTGGAACGCTTTTGCTACATTAGTTTTGACAGGGTTATCCAAAAGATCTTCGTTTTTTTCAATTTGTTGACGGTCCCCTGTTCGATTCCGGGGAAAACTCTTCGCGAAAATATATGACGCGTACTATTTTGTTTACACACCTGGAGTTTCACCACATTTCGATTTATATTTCTTTCATTACTTACTTAATTACCAATTATGCTTAACTTTTGGACACCAGTGTATATATATTGTATATATATACATATACAGTCGAACCTCGTTAATATGAACCTCAAAGGGAATCAAATTTTTGTTCATGTTAACAGTAATCCATGTTATCAATATCAAATCTTTGTATTCATCTTTATAGGGGACTGTGAAACCAATTTATCCAAAAAGTAATTTACGCTAAGCGTATTCATGTTAACGTGATTTTACGTATATCTAAATATATGTATATGTACTCATATGTGTGTATATATATGTGTATACATAACATTTGCGCTCAACTAACCGAAAAGTAGCAATATGTATATCTCTAAATTATGAGTATGTCAAGTAATTTCTTCTCCAAAAGAAAGAAATTTCCAGCTAGAATGCAAGAGAAGGCTAAGAAAACAAGAATCAGAGATGCAATATGAGGGGTATGTAAATTTCTTAAGAGTAAGAAACTAAATGCATTTTCATTGAAACACACATACAGACAGAAATAGCGCCTGCATTCGTACCTTTATGATTTGTGTGTATAGATGTATTTTAATATTATATTGTTGATCTATAAGATAGTAAATCTATTCATCGCTGTTCAGTCATCATTGGCTATTTTAAGGATGGCTGATGACTTTCCCCAATTTGGTTTATTAGTGAGAAATTTCCATCTCAGGTATCGCCCGGTGTAGCTCGGTGGTTCGAGCTACAACCTGGAATGCTGTGGTCCCGGGTTCGATTCCTGGTTCAGATTAATTTTTCACTCCACTTCGGTTTATTGTAGTTATTGTTTGTATGTACCTTTAAATACATTTTCGATTGAATTTATAGTTTAACATATTCATTTATTTAAATTATACTAGTAACGATAAACAATGGATATGGCAACAATAAATGTCTGTCAGGTATAACTATATACTTACATTTTTACAACAAACAGATCGCGTATAACAATAAAGCTTCATAACAATCATATATATTTTCACAACAGATCAAGAATGAAACAATTTTGTCCTGAAAATGAAATTCTCCCGTCCACGCCAATTGCAAAGAGAACGAACGTTCTATGATACGGTAAATATATCACACCCAGAACACATCTATATACTTTACTTAATAAGGAATAAATCAGAAAGAAACTTTACCCCCACTTCTAAGTATTTGGCGATTATATTTTAGTTACTTGTGTAATCATACATCTATATCAAAGAGTTGTATAATTTCTGAATGGAATAAACAAAAATTTTTTTGTGTTTGAATTGATAATTTTAAATATTTCTTTGATTCAGGATTAAAAATATTTCAAAAAATAGATTACCCATACACTGGTGGAAATTGAATTATGAAAACACGGTTTTTTAATCAAAACATTTATAATATTAACTAAAAAGGAATGAAATTTCCTACATTATACATGCTATGTACAACAAATAATTTAGAAAAATAAAATTTCATACAAATTAATAAACTAAAACATTACATCAAAAATTAGGTTTCAGTAACTAAAAAATATGGAAATTGATTTATGAAATGTCACATTTAATTGAAATTAATAATTAGTAAAGCCACCTTTATTCATTAGAGTTTCTTTTATTCTAGATGGCATTAATAAAACAAGATTTTGCATGTATTTCTGATCAATTAGTTTCCAGTTTTGACAGATTGAAGCTTTCAAATCTACAAGTGATGTGTACTGCATTCCATTGGCATAAACCATTCGATCAAGCTCTCCCCAAATGTTTTCAATGGAGTTCAGATCAGGACTAATAGGTGGATGATCTAAAAGAACAATATTCTGTTCGTCAAACAAATCTTTCATTGTATTTGAAATGTGAATACTTGCATTATCTTGCATGAAGATATAATCTAAACCATAATATTGCCATGTAAATGGAAGAAGTGAATTTTCTAAAACTAAATTATAATAAAAAGAGTTCTGACGACCGTTTGAAAATACAATTTTACTTTTGCCAACATAAGCAATCGCTGCCCAAATCATCAAACTTCTGCCACAAAAATTTCTGCTGAATATAGATTTCAGAGATCTCTCCAATAATACCTCAAACCATCTGGGTCATTCAAATTAAATCTTTTTTCGCCAGAGAAAATGACTTTCGTCAATTTTCACCCATTGCCATGTACTTCTCGCAATTCTGCAAATGCATCTGCTTATGTCGCAGAAGTAACTTTGAACACGGCTTCATTTTTTACCGTCTCAAGCTCCGTGAAGAATGTAAAATTTGCCTAACTCTTCTAGAAGTAACAGGCAAGGATAGGTCTGCAGAAATCTGCTTCGAACTGTGACCAGATTTTGATGCAATGTTGAATCGATGTTCGATGTTGAAGAATCCCTCTTTTCTGTCTCTTGCTTGGATTATATTTTTTGTTAAAATTTTTGTCATCATTTTCTGGATCCTTTTTATAGTTATACAGTGAAACCCCGATTTTACGTTTCTCAAGGGACTGAGTAGAAAAACGTAAAATACGGGAAAAACGTAAAATACGGGAAATACATAGAAAGCAAAAAATCGTAGAAAAAAACTAAAGGTAGTAAAGATGACTCTTTCAAAATGTATTACAATCTATATTTTACGAAAAGAACATTATTATACATACCATTTTTAAGATGATTTTACTAACACATTTAATTGCGAATCCTGGCATTTAGGTTGAAAATAGTCCGTAATAGTAGATTGTTTTTTAGTCATTGAGTTCAAAGTGAATGCAGCATCTTCCAGGATTGAAATACTTTGCAAGTTTTTTTCTTGGTCTTTATGAGAAAGAAAATAGTTATTCACTGTTTGTAAGCTCTTCAATGCAATATTAAAAGAAGGGACGGGCTGTGCCTCTGTTTCTTGTTCTTCATCTTCATCGGTGGACGAAAAGTCCATAACGTCGGCTACGGATGGAGCAGTAGCTCTTTCAGCTTCACATGTTGCTAAATTTTCCGGAATGTAATCATTGAAATCATAGATAACTGTTTCGTTGTCATTGTCCGAGTCTACCGCAACTGATTCCTCATCTGTTCTCGGTTCATTAGATGCTACGAATCCGCTTTCTTCAAAACAATGGGAAATGCAGTTTTGTGTAACGTTTCTCCACGACGCAGAAATAAAATGCATAGCCTCTAGAACACTTAACTTTAACTTGCAGGCGTCATTTAGGTTTCCATTTTCTATTTCAGCTACAGCTTTCCGGACAAGTTGCTTTCTATAAAAAACCTTGAAAGATCGAATAATGCCGAGATCACAAGACTGCAATTTGCTTGTGCAATTTGACGGAAAAAATTCGACATGCACATTAGACAGCTGCAAAACCGGATGTGCACTGCATTGATCAATAAATAAAATTATTTTACGATTCTGCAACTCCATTTTTTTGTTTAGTTTACGCAAAAAGTCTTCGAAAATCGGTTTGGTCATCCACGCATTTTTGTTTGCTTCGTACTTTGTCGGATAACTTCTCACGTTTTTGAAGCATCGTGGGTTGCGCGATTTTCCGACAACAAGAGGCGTCAGCTTCTCACTTCCATCAGAATTGCAGCAAAGTAAAACCGTAAGACGCAATTTAGACATCTTCCCTCCATGGCAGGAGTCTCCTTTTGCAACATAACTTTTATCCGGTAGGAGGTTAAAGAAAAGTCCGGTTTCATCCGCATTGAATATGTCCTTTAGCTTGTATCTTTTGGTCAAATTTGGTAGATTTTTCTTCCAATCTTCTATTGTAGCTTCATTACTCATTTTTCATTTATGATTCTCCCGAAAGCGATCTATACACAAGATTATGTCTTTTCTTCATTCGGTCAATCCAGCCATTTGAAGCTGTGAAATCTTTCAAACTACCAAGCCTATCGGCGATTTCTAGAGCTTTTTCTCTTAGTATCGTGCCATTTATAGGTACATTCGCGGCACGAGCTTCTTTAAACCACTTTAATAAGATACCTTCCAGCTCGTCGTACGGCGATTTTTTCAATGTTCTCCGTTTCTTAGCATTTTTTTCTCCGACTTTCTCGATGTTTTTTTCAATACATTCTTTTTTCTGTAGTATGGATTGCAAGGTTGTTACGGGAATTCCTTGCAACTGAGCAAACGCTACTTTGGTTCCGTGGAATTCATCAAATTGTTTAACAATTTCGGCTTTCTCAGCAACAGAAAAGTTTATGCGTTTTTTACTCGTCATTTTGGCACAAAAAGGTTATAAATGCGACCACCGCGTGCTAAACAGCATTTGAAAACGTTAAGAAAGGTAAGGATCCCTTTCCCTCCCTGACGAAAGAAATGAGCCACCCCATCTGATTGGTAACTGGATTGTCTCTTCCCCACCCCCTCCCATCTCATCCCTACACCAATAAAGTGTGTTGTTTCTTTACTTTGCTCCCCCGCCAGCTACCCTGGAGAGGGAAGGGAGCAGTCCGCGACAGCAGGTGTTCAACAAACTAGGGGGGGGGGACCAGTTTCAGAAGACAGGAGTCTTTAGAATGCGTTTCTGTTTTCATAGATTGCATAACTTTTAACAACGTGGATTAAGTTTAAAAAAGAACAAAAGGAAAAATTATTGCTTATTTTAGAACATTTTTTCCTTTTTTTTACTTTCCAGAAAAAACGTAAAATGTGGAAAATTCCATAAATAACAAACTTACGATCCGGGTTAAATTAACATTACAACTATACGGAAAAACTGGGACCTGAAGAAAAAAAGTATAATGCGGGAAAAACGTAGATTCGGGGCACGTAAAATCGGGGTTTCACTGTATATCATACTAACAGATCTTTTAATTTATTTACTAATTTTTGGGACAGACTTTCCACATTCTAAATATGCATTGATTTTACCTCTTTCTGTTTCAGACAAAATCTTTCGTTTACCTATCACAAAAATTGTAATTGAAATGTATTGCTTTCACTGTACAACATATTTGTGTCTACTTTGCAGGTCACGTTAGCTTGTTTTATGTAAATTTTTTTCACATAGTTTCGGAATAACCAATGAAATGTGATATTTCATAAATCAATTTCCATGTTCGCATATTACGAAAATTTAATTTGTTACTTTTTGTTTATGTTTAATATTATGTGTGAAAATTTCTTTTTGTAACAGATTTATCGTACGTACTATGTATATGCCATGAAAATGCATCCATTTTTAATAAATATTATAGGAGTTTTTGTGAAAAAATCCCGTTTTCATAAATCAATTTCCATCAGTGTATGTTTACCTACGACTTACAGAAAGGAAATTATGAATAAATCTAGAATTTGTTAGGTATAAAGATATATATTTTTAAAAAATGCACAAAAGTATGTATCCCTCAGAATATTACAAGAAAAATCTTGAATTCAAAAAGAAAAAATGTTTCAAGTGAGGGAAAAGAGATGACCACGAAAGAAAGAATTAGACGTACATTTGTACTTTAGAGATATGCATGATTCTTAAGATTAATCAACAATATTGTTGCGTATATAGGGTTCTTTTGATCTTATGGTTAGACAACTTCAAACTCTTTATCTTTTAGAAAAGTAGAAAATAATTTATTTGCAGATCTTCAGAACAACAGAGTCTTCGAAACTCACAAATATTACTAGATATTCAAAAATAACTGTTCAGATCAATTGTACAAGTACAGATATACAGTAGGGTGGGCCGAAAAAAACTTTTTTTCGATTTTCGATAATGGCGGGTGCGGAAAAGTGGCCACTGGTGGCACTCAGTTCACACAAAAAATTTGAGATTTTTTGGACAATTCCTTACCCTGCCGCAAATGGCTTGAAGTTTTGCCAAAATGCTGATTTTTGAACTTTTTTAGCAAAAAAAAATTTAAATATTAAATTAAGCTTTTTTTGGTGGTATTTAGTTTAAAAGATGTATTTAATGTGCCAAATGTTTAAATAACCTCTAATTATGCATTAGTTTAGTGCTATGTTCTTTAAAAATTTACAGATTTTAACTTGTTTTGCGTTCCGTACCAACGCGAAACAACCGAGAACTCCTCGCGTGGATGTCGTAGCTGCACGCCGAGTTTTACTCGCCTATAAAAATCGGCTGATTTAAAATACACACAGCAATTAAATAATGCATTATCAGAACTTATTTAAACATTAGATACGTTAAATATGCCTTTCCAAGTAAATACAGCCAAAATAAACTTAATTTAATATTTTAAAAGTTTTTAATAAAAAAGTTCAAAAATCAGCATTTTGGCAAAACTTCAAGCCATTTGCGGCAGGGTAAGGAATTGTCCAAAAAATCTCAAATTTTTTGTGTGAACTGAGTGCCACCAGTGGCCACTTTTCCGCACCCGCCATTATCGAAAATCGAAAAAAAGTTTTTTTCGGCCCACCCTAATATACAGTGTCTCACATAAGTGATGGGACACTTGTGCTTTCCAAAAGGAAACTAATCAAATAAATTAAAAAAACATGTACACATTTTTTTGTGGGTGTGTTTCATACTTAAATTTAGTAAAGATTATTACATAACATACATTTTGTCAAAATATTAAAATATTAATTTAATAAAAATACAAATGTTTAGAACGGAGCAAAAAATAGCTCACATAAGTGATAGGACACCATTATATATGCAACAAAAATCGTCTGAAATAAGCAATAAAAATATTTTTTGGGGTTTTATTTTTACTTAAAAGCAATTGGCAATAATTTATAAAATCGTCTGCAGTATTTCTCTCCAGTTTGTTTTGGAATTTTTGTGTTTTTTAGCTCTGTGTAGCCATGAACGCTAAACAAAAAGAAACTTCGCCTGAAATTTGAAAATTAGTTATTAATTTGCATATTGAACGTGGAAAATCTATTAGAAAAACTGCTGAAACAGTTAACTTGAGTCGTTCAACAGTTTTCAATATCATTAAACGATATAAAAAGAATCATATGATTCAGGATAAAAGAAGACTTGGCCGACCATCAAAGCTATCCAATGGAATAAAGCGAATTATCGTTCGAAATATTAAAAAAAAAATCCAAGAAATAGTGCTTCAAAAGTTGCTGCTGATTTACAAGCATTATATGGAATAATTGTTAATCCTGAGACTATTAGAAGGGAAATTCGATCTGCTGGATACCACGGTAGAGTAGCCGGGAAAAAATTCTTCGTAAGTGAAAAGAATAGAAAACTCAGACTAGCTTTCGCAAAATCCAACATAAATAAGAATTCTGATTACTGGAATAAAGTTATATTTGCTGATGAGAGTAAATTTTATATATTTGGTTCTGACTGTAGAATCTTGGTGTGGAGAAAACCCAGGGAAGAATTTCGCAAACAGAACTTGGTACCAACAGTAAAACATGGTGGAGGAGGAGTTATGGTATGGGGGTGTATGTCGTCTGCTGGAGTTGGAAATCTTGTTTTTATTGACAGTATAATGGATCAGTACAAGTATATTGATATTTTAAAGCAAAATTTGAAATCTTCAGCACGAAAATTGAACCTTCATAACGATTTTAAATTCTACCAGGACAATGACCCCCAAGCACACTGCTCTGAACGTTAGACTCTGGCTGCTATATAACTGTCCTGAAATAATAAAAACACCACTACAATCTCCAGACTTAAATCCCGTAGAGAATATTTGGCAAGAATTGGAATCAAGAATTCGCAAACACACCATTTCTTCAAAACAACAACTAAAATCGGTGCTTCAAGAAGAATGGGGTAAAATCACTCCAGAAATCACAAAAAAATTAGTCGAATCCATCCCAAAAATATTAAATCATGTTTTATAAGTAAAAGGAAATCCAACAAAATATTAAAACCTTTTAAAAAGTAAAATTTTTGGATAAATATTTGATGGAAAAGTAAGTGTCCCATCACTTATGTGAGTCATTTTTTGCTCCGTTCTGAACAATTGTATTTTTACTAAATTAATATTTTAATATTTTGACAAAATGTATGTTATGTAGTAATTGTTACTAACTTTAAATATGAAACACACCCAAAAAATTTTTGCACATGTTTGTTTATTTATTTTATTGCAGTTTCTTTTTATAAAGCACCAGCGGCCCGCCCTCGCTTTGCCTCGGATAGAGCAAGTCGCCCAGTCCCGTCTCACTACTGACACCGCAAATTGTTACTACCACTTCATCCCATTGAATTCAACTACTAAAAGCATTACCCTCCTTTTAGGTAGTCGGGTAAAAAGTGGCCTATATGTTAATTTAAGGTGTCAGATACCTCCATACAAAATTTCATAAAAATCGATCTATCCGCTCTTGAGTTATAAAGGGTGTAACTAACACGACTTTGTTTTATGGATATAGATTATAGCAGCCAGCCCCGGCTTCGCACGGTTATTAAAGAAAAATTTCAAGTTATAAATTTTTACAAACATACTCATATTCTCTTCTTTGTGCGTGGGGTTACTAAAAAAGTGTAAAATAATAAAAGAAAATTTGGATATTAGTATTATTTTTTATTTATTTGTAATAATGTTTGTAAAAAGTTTTACATCTGCAAAACAAAAGCCATTAAATTTATTCGGTCAGAGTTTCCCTGTAAACGATATTAGATGTTGTTTTATTTTGTGGCAGCAAAATAAATTGATTTTCAGGAAATCCTACCCACGAAGGCCAACATATTTGGCCATGAGTAAAACATTCTTTCCGTAGGTCGAACCCTATACTGATTCGAAAGTTTGACCTTACCTTGGGACTTATTAATAGTTAACACGAAAGGTGTTTTTACAGGAATTTGAAGCGGTTTAAATGGGATTGGTAGATCAGTTGGGATCATCGGTATCCTCGGTATATGAGCTAGTTGACCAGCTCTGGGCCGATGATAATGATTGCTACAATTAAATTATCCTTCAATTCCTTTATAAGTAGCCTCGTTCCATTGCACATGTTCGGAGGGCTTAAATTTCTCAAAAGAATGATTGGAATTCCAATTTTTATCGTCAATTCATGTCGTGGAAGTCCAGAAGGGTTTAGTGAATTTTAAATTCCTGTAGATAATGGGCTGCGTCTTCTATATTAGTCACGGTGTCAATTGATTTCCAATTTTTTACTTGGCTGGGATCTTTTTGAATAATCATATTGTTTATATCGTTGACACTATCATTCCTAGGTGACACTATTGCCCTAGAACACAACCAATGAAAGTCTTTTTCGTGTAAATTTTCAATGTCAGGGTATACTGCATCCATTAAAAATTGTAAACTATGAACTCTTTGGCCTAGAGGCTCATCCAGAAGGATGTTACAATTTCTGCTTAAATTTGGAGTGGGGAAAATTCCTTCCCCAAGTTTAATCAGTTGCTGTAGAAAATCACTATCTGTGATTCCATGAAGATGAGCTCTCATATTTCTCCGTTATTTTATATTTTCAATCGAAGTCCATAAGGGCGACGATTTTAAGCATGCTTTGACGTTATCTGCTCGCGTACTTCTGTTAATAACAGTAAGAATCAGTCGGAAATCTCCAGCAAATACAAAAGTAATCTCGCCCATGAGAGCAGAGGAGTTTAAGATCTTTTAAGGTTCTGTCTACGGCCTCTATATGTGTTCTATGGCTCATGGTGCATTCATCCCACATAACCAATGAGGCTTCTTGTAATAGTTTACCAAGAGGCCCATTTTAGCGAATAAAACATATCGATTGTTGCTCAAGATTTACTCTTAATCCTTTACGCTCAATCTTTCCTCTTTAAAGTGCTATTACACGTAAAAATTCCAAACGACAAAAATCGCCTGCGTTTTTTCGTTTTCTTAGCATTTCATTGGCTGTTAGAGAAGAGTCTTTACCATCATTTGGATTTCCAAGCATTTGATTGGCTCTTATTGGCGACTCGCTTCGTTCCAGGCATCAAAGAAGCTCCGACACAAGGGAATCGCGCGCTAACCAAGCGACTCTTCTGGTCCCATAGGATAACATGGAGACGCCTGCAGCACGACACGTGTAATAGCACTTTTATAATATTGGTATAGATGTGACGTCATTATTTACCGATTTTTATTAGTTGCATAGATCCATGCCTCTTGTCCTTTTAACAAATACTTCAAAATTCCTATGTCATTTAAAGTATGACGTCATATTTTTCCAAATCAAATATTTTATTAATAATTGAATTCTTTCTCGTTCACTTTACTTCTAATTATGTCGCCATTTCTTTGCAGAGAACATCTATTAACGTAAGCGACATTCGTGCGTCTTATATAATAAAAAACTTTTTCCTCCCAAGTATGACGTGATATTGATTTTCCTTTGAATTCTTTTTATTTTAATTTTTCGCGTGGATAGGTGTTCAACTGAAAATTAATTGCCGAGGAGAAATTATTATTAAAGCTTTTGATTTTATTGGCAACGGGAAAGAAAAATGGTTATTTTTTATCGGAAAAATTTTAATTGATTATGTATGAAAAATGATGAAATTTTGAATTATTAAGGAAAATATTTGAATAAATCAATTAAAAATTAGCCTATGTTCACCGGATATAGTGCAGCTTTTCAACGGTGAAAGAATTTTCCAAATCCGTCAAGTAGTTTCGGAGCCTATTGAATTCAAACAAAGAAACAATCAAATCTTTCCTCTTTATAATATTAGTATAGACAAATGTCCCATCACTTTTGTGAGACACTGTAGGTCCCAGAGAATCTTTATACAACGTCTCAACACTAAAATCACATTCAAAATAACGTAGATAAAACTCAAGCAAACTTGATTAAACAATCGCCTAGAAGTTCACTCAATGACTGTCTGATAAATAATAACTACAACAGCTCGTATTGCTCTCCTTAAATAGGCTCGCAGCCAGCGCTGGAAATTTCCACAGGCTTCTCGAATATTCCAGAAAACTACTGAATAACATTCAATGTATCAGCATATCTAAAGGCGGGTTACCATAGAGAGGGAAGGGTTACCATCGCCAACAATCGCCAAGTTTGTCGCCAACTTGGCGATATATCGCCAAATTTGGCGACCAAAGTTAGTCGTTAAAAGTGACGCCAACTTGGCGATATCTCAAATATTTCGCCAAGCTGTCATAGACATTCACTGAAAATAATAGACAAGTTTGCTTGATAACAGGGACAATGTAACAAAAACTAATATTAGTAAAGGAATGGAGCTTAATAAGATTTTTTACATTATTTTACAGTACAAACACTAACTATTTACAAAATTCGTAACAATATCTTTCTTGGGTTTGAATTTATAGTACTTAAATATTGTTTGTGTCAGGTATACAAACAACAACAACAACAATAAATGAAATATAAAAAGGATGAAAGACAGGTAAACCATTGAGACGATCGAGAAAATTATCTCATGTGATCTGAAAGTTTGTTGCAGCTACACAGATATTTTTTAAAAACTCGATCTAAAAATATGTGTATCTGTAAATTGTAGAGGAAACAATTATGAAGTAATATTTACTGCGAAAAAAGAAATGTTTCAAGTGAGGGTAAGGAGATGACCACGAAACGAAGAATTAGAAAAAAAAAAGTGTACTTCGTATGCTTGATTCTTAAGATTAATCAACAGTATTTTCCGCGGGTTTGAATTTAAAGCGTAAAATATTGTTTCTTTCAGGTCTACAAATAATGAAAAAGATTCATCAAAGACTTATTTGGCCATGACACGAAGGAGAAAAGTATCTCAGATCATCTGAATCTTTCTTACAGCTACACAAATATTTTTTAAAAAAATTCCCTAAAATATGTGTGTCTGTAAATTGTAGAAGAAGCAATTATGAAGTAACATTGTTTTCGAAAGAAGAAATGTTTCAATTGAAGAAAAGGAGATGGTCACAGAACAAAGTATTAGAAGAAAATGTGTACTTTGGAAGTATGCTTGATTCTTAAGATCAATCAACAGTATTTTCCGCGGGTTTGAATTTAAAGCGTAAAGTATTGTCTCTTTCAGGTCTACAAATAATGAAAAAGATTCATCAAAGACTATTTGGTCATGTCATGAAGGAGAAAAGTATCTCAGATGATCTGATTATTTCTTACAGCTACACACATATTTTTTAAAAACATGCCCTAAAATATGTGTGTCTGTAAATTGTAGAAGAAGCAATTATTGTCGTAATCCTCCTGGATTCGCGCCAAGCCTGGTCAATAAATATTCTGATGATATTTTTATTCTATTTTCATTAGGCTGCAATCAAATGGTGAACACTTTTTATTCTTATTCTTGACATCATATTCCAAGATATTTTAAGGATCTCTCCTACATTTTATAGATAGAACAAAAAATTTTTAAGCTTCAATTTTAAGCTCACATTTTCACACACATACGGTGGTTCACACAAAAATATATCTAAGGTAATTTCACTTCGCTTCACAAAAGTGAAGTGCCAAAACTTGCAGCGACATCTACATTTTATTTTAATTTACATACATTTTCGACACTCCCCACCTGATAATTTTCACAATTATCACCTTATGTTACATATACAATTTTTTACTTTTAGGAAAATATGAGAACATCATTAAATAAACATTCACAATATAACTTGAAAATATATGTTTCTTACCAATATGTACAACATAAATATACCTGGCCAGGATTTTTGCAAGAACTTTCATGGAATAACATAATAGATGTAATAATAATAATGTAATAATAAATAAATCAGTGTTTACAGTATAATAAATATTACAATTATAGTAAAAATATAATGCAGTAAAAAAATTAATGTTATTTACATATTTACATAAACGTAATACTAAATTGAAATATTATATGCACAGAAAAATTTATTTACAAATTATATCATTAATCAGTAATTTCAAAAGGTTATATAAGTTGAATGGGTCGTCTTAAATTTCCTTTTTTGGTCTTGACGACACAAGATCTGACTAGTCCATCAAGACCCCTGTTGACCTCAATAATTCGTCCTAAGTTCCATAAGAATTTTGACTTACTTACACCTTCAATTAGAACAATGTCATTAATTTTTAGGTCTTTCTGAGCAGTAGGAGTTCCGAAGGAATGCAGAATTTTTGTTGCAAGTAAATACAGTGAAACCTCCGAATAAGGGACATCTATGGGACCGGAACTTTTGTCCCTTAAAAAGAGGTGTCCCTTATTCGGAGTTTTTATTATTTTTTTTTTTATTTAATCATCCAGAAGGATATAAAAATAACAAAACATTAAAGGTGAATTTTGAATGTATTCGAAGTGTATGAATTACGTTAATCATACACAAAAGGAACAGATAATTAATTAAAATTTTCAGTTGAGTATTAAATTATTAAATGATTTGTAGAATTATTGATTTTATTTTTTATGCAAACTGTGCTCAGGCATAAAAAGTATAGAAACTTATAAAAGAATTTTACTTAAAGTAATCAATCAAAAGTGATTGCATCAAGGGTAAGGTACTATTGTTTTCCAAATTTCAATTTTTCCCTATAAAATTCAAGTGTTCATTTATCATACTTATAAGTTTTATTTCTTTATTATCAGCAGTATATTTGCAAAAAAACATATTCAGCTGCTTTACTTATTTTAAGGCAAAAAATTGCTTAACTGCTCTGCTCAGCAAGTGAAAAACTTTTGACAAATTTACGAATTTATTTTT
The DNA here is from genome assembly GCA_964019185.1 of Maratus speculifer. Lineage (NCBI taxonomy): Eukaryota > Metazoa > Arthropoda > Arachnida > Araneae > Salticidae > Maratus > Maratus speculifer. The sequence goes on along the minus strand of OZ025289.1, from coordinate 267,986,416 downwards.
TAAAGGAAAGGTGTAAAATTGGAACGCCTGGCTGTGGAAGCCATTTCGAATTGAACTGTGTTTTCACGTTTTGAATAAATTACCTATTGAGTTACAAGTGATGTTGATCTCATAACCAATACTTTTTCATCCTTTTTTGAACAGTTATTCTTCTTTCTTGTATAAATTCGTTTCAAAACACCCATTTCGACAATATTTTCTAAAAAAAACTATTTCTTTAATAAATAAAAATAACACTTCGATTACATAGTTTCTAAACAACAACGCCTGTTAGTTTCAGGTATTTCTGAATAAAAATAAATTAAAACTTCTGTCGTAAATGTTTCCCTTTTAGATTTGAGAACAACCTTGAAGCATCTGTAAAGTTCTTTATTTCTCAACTGTCTTTTATTTTCCCCATTTCCTTTCAGAATCATCCTTACAATTTTGAGCATTACTTTTAATGGGGATAAACGCACTGAAGTCAAATCAGAATTATGGGTATTTAAATGCTCGTCAATTTAGTCTTATGTCTCTGTATCAACACGAGTGTCTGTCTGTTTGTTAAATTAACAAAAATCTGCATTTTCATTTTCATCACCAACAACTTCATTATCTGAAATGCAAAAACCAGTCACTTTAATCTCATTTTCAACTGTCCCTTAAATCGAGTGTCCCTTATTCAGAGGTAAATACATTACAAGTCCTATACCAAGGGACTGGGACCGGAAGTTTTGTCCCTTAAATAGAGGGTGTCCCTTATTCGGAGTGTCCCTTATTTGGAGGTTTCACTGTAATCAGTCTTCCATTTCTCCCAAATCTGGCTCAAAAGTTTTGTTTGATACACTTTCCTTTTAATTAAACTAGTCCTAGTTACAGAGGTATTGAACAGTTCGTTAAAATTAAAAGGATATTCTACTTTGTGTCCAGCGAGTAAGAAATGGGCAGGTGTTAGTGGTTCAGGTTCAGCGTAGTCATCATAAACGTACGTCAGAGGCTTATGGCTGAGAACATTTTCTACCTCTACAAGCACAGTCATGAACTCTTTAAAAGTGAATGAAGCTTTTCCCAAGATTTTTCTTAAAAGGTCCTTAACACTTTTCATGAATCTCTCATAAAAACCTCCCCAACATGGGGCAAGTTCAATTATGAATGTCCATGTTATTTTTTCAGAAGATATAAAATCTTGAAAAACTTGGTGCTTAATTATGTCAAAAAAATATTGAATTTCTTTATTAGCACATTTAAACGTTTTGGCATTGTCAGAGTAGAATATACGGTAGTTCCCTCTTCGGCTAAGGAAACGCTAAGTGCCGAAATAAATTTCTTAGTTGACAAATCTGAAACTAGATCCAGGTGGACAGCACGAGTGACAGCACAAGTGAAGAGAGCTATGTAAGCCTTGTCGATGTCCCCATTTTTTACGTAAACAGGACAGGTAAAATCCACACCAGAAACGAAAAATGCATGTGTTTCTGAGATCCGATCTCTAGGAAGTTGCGCCGTCATTTGTTTCGCTGGCTTCACAGCATATTTTCTACACACGAGGCATTTGTTGATGGCCTTTTTTAGTTTGCCTCCCCTTGGGAATCCAATAATTTTGCCGCAATTTACATAGTGTAGCAGCAACCCCACCATGAAGCATTTTGTTGTGCTCGTGTAGCAATTCTGTAAATCGCGATTCCTTTGGAAGGAGGACTGGATGCTTTTCTCCGTAAGTATAATTACTCTCATTTATTCTTCCTTTTATTCTTAATAAATCATTTTCATCAAGAAACGGTACTAACGATAGTATGCTAGACTGTTTTTGAAGCTCATCTTTGATTTAAGTGAGTCTATATCTGATTTATAAAACTGTTTCTGGATTGCCTTAATGCAGAATATTTCTGCCTCTTGGATTTCATCAGCAGATAAGGGACCATCGTCCACAGGTAATTTTCTTATTTTCCTTATAAAGCGTTCAACCCTTTAACGAGCATAGCATTTTCATTGCTAAGATGTCGAAATAAATGAATGACACCGGTAATTAAGAACAAATATATTTCTAAATAAGAAAACGTGATTTTTCGCATACATAATAAAAGGGATATTTTTAGATAAAAATACCGGTGTCAGTGTTGCATATCGGAATTAAAATTTTGCGGTTTCGTGGCGAAACCAATGAGCGTTAAAGGGTTAACCCATGCAATTATTCGAAGTAATTTTAGCATACTACTGACATTTTCTGAAAGTTTTACCAATTCTTTATTTTCAGTAATGCAGTTATTAATCAGAATATTTTTCCTACGTTCTAACACGTTGTCATTATTTGAAACAGTTTTCGATTGCACCGGCCATTCTGAGGAATTCGGCAACCAAGGTGGTCCAAACCACCATAATAGATTATCATTCAAAGATCTCAATTTTAAACCCCTGGTTAATAAATCGGCTGGGTTATCTTTACCTGCGCAATGATTCCAATTTTCCGGATCAGATAATTTTTGTATTTCTATGATTCGATTACATACGAATGGTTTCCAGTCTTTTGCTGAACTTTTGATCCAGCTTAAAACAATTTTCGAGTCTGTCCAAAAAAATGCATTATCACAATAGTTATGAAATATTTCATTCAAACACTTATAGATTTTCACTGCTATAACTGCTCCCATCAACTCCAAACGAGGTAATGTTAGACTTTTAAGAGGAGCAACGGGTGATTTTGACATTACGAGAGAAGTTTTCGCTTCGCCGTTTTTGTTCATATATTTGAAGTATGCAACAGTTCCATATGCTTTATCACTAGCATCGCAAAATATATGCTCAGTTACATCTGTTGGATTTGCACCTCCCAGAAAATATCTTCTATCTATTGATATGTTTTTTAAATCTTGAACTTCTACTAACCAATTTTGAAACTCACTATCTAGATCTGCAGGAAGTTTTTCGTCCCATTCCAGCCCTTTAAACCATATTTTTTGCATTAACAACTTAATTCGGATTATAAAAGGGGCTACATATCCAGTGGGATCATAGATTTTGCCTGCAGTACGCAGGACTGATCTTTTAGTGGCCAAATTAGTGTTGGTTGAAATATCTTGTAATTCTGATGAATCAATTTTTATAATGTCTTTATTTGTATCCCATTCCAGTTCCAATAACATAGACCGCTCAGATGGGTTATCTAACATACCGTTTTGTTTCCACAATTCTTTTAATTCTTTAGAATTTGAATTAAATTTGCGCAAGTTCATACTAGCGTCCTTAAGTATAATACTAGCATTGGAAGAAAGTTTATAAGCATTTTCCGCTGTATCTGCTCCAGAATACAGATCATCAACATACATAGAGTTATTTAACATCTCAAAAACCTCAGGATAAAATTCTCTATATTTTTTAACATGTGCTTTAATTGTGGCTGCTAAGACAAAAGCGCAACACCGAATTCCAAATAGTAACCGTGACATATTCATTACCTTAAAATATTTAGAGTCATTATTATTAAACCAAAGAAATTTTAAGTATTTTTTATCTTCCTTCGCTATTTCTATCACTAAGTATGCTTTCTCAATGTCGGAAGAAAAAGCAACTTCATATGTTCGGAATTTAAGTGTTATATCTAATAAATTAGGATTTAAATTTCGATGTGCTACTAAAAGATCATTTAAAGATTTCGAATGATTTTTCTTTGAGGACGCATCAAAAACTATCCTTACGCGCGTAGTTTCTTTATCTGGTCTTAAAACAGCCTTATGTGGCATATAGTATCCAGACAATAACGCATCATTTTTACATTCTTCTACAATTCCCTCACGGAACTGCTCATCGATAACTTTCTTATATTCAGCGCATATTGCTTTATTTTTATTCAATTTTTCTTTCAAACTATCGAACCGCTTTTTAGCAATGCAAAAATTATTATTAATTTCACGTGGATTCGAATCCCAAATCAAATTAGTTATGTACCTGTTATTTTTGTATTGCAATTTCCTCTCAAAATCTTCTATTAACAGTTTGTCCTTTTGGGATAATTCGTCACTTTCGTCCGAAATACCAATAGAATCAATTTCCCAAAATATTCTTAAATCATTTATTTCAACTGCATTTTTCATTACCGCAATATTTTGAGAGCAACTGTTTTCATTTCTTAATTCCTGTCCCGTAATTACCCATCCAAAAACTGTTTTTACAGCTCCTGAATCTTTAATAATGGATACTCATTCATTTAAGATAAATTCCCAAAATAGGTCTGATCCAATTAATATTTCAACATTTATCAAATTTTTTCCTACACAAGCATCCGCCATTTCCATTTTATTATCCTTCATAAATTCTCTAATTTGTGCAGATGGTTCGTACATCTCGGCACCTGATATTTTAGGAACAATAAGCGTTCGCACTTTAGTTCTGAAAAATTGATCTAAGCTTTTAATTTCGACTTCTATTATTGGATATACCCTTTCTACCGCGCTCGGCATTCCGAAAGAATACACTGATAAAATCTCCTCACCTACTGGTTTTAAATTCAAAGCTTCCACCAAATCCACAGTAACGAATGATCGCTGACTTCTATTATCTAAAAGTATTCTAGTTAATTTTGAATTTTGATTAGAACTTGCAATAACTTTACATGTTTGTAAATAAACATTTTTAGAACACGTCATGTTATTATTACAATGTAAAACAGAACTAACAAATTCGGAACTAGAATTGATTACATTTACTGTCGCTTCAAATCCAGAATTAGGAGATTCAGAATTTTGTTGCGTATTGCTTATTCTATCATCTTGAGTAGCCTCCGCTGTTTTTTGTACAAATAGAACCATGGTGATATTGATTTTTACACTTAAAGCAAGATAATTTACTTCTACACTTTTTGCTGACGTGAAAAAATTTAAAGCATTTAAAACAACGATTAGAATTTTTCAATATCTTGAATTTTTCTTGCGGGGGCAGACTACATTTGAATGAGTCATGGGCAGCCGAACAAAATATACAGGATAGAATTTGTGCATTCAAAGCGCTCGCAGAGTTTGAACCTTTGAAATAATTTTTATTAATTTGCTTCTCGGGGGGGGGGAGAGGGGGGCTGTATACTTTCGTTTAGTTTCTTTAAAATGATTTAGCATAAGAGAAGATTCCCGACACTCAATTTCGATTTTTAAATATCGCAAAAGTTCCAAAACATTAAATTCATTTTCATGTGATTTCTCCAAACGTTTTCTATTAAAATTTAGAGCGAGATCATCTGGAATTAATCTAATCAGAATGGGATATAAAAGATGACCGTACATTTCCGTCGTTACATTTAACGATTCTAAACTTCGGATTTGAATTTCTACAATGTCATACAATTTCCTCAACTCAAAAATATTTGTTGACTCCCTGACGGGATTAAGATTCAACAACTTTGACATATGCCTGTTAACTACTAATTCTTGTCTCCCAAACCTTTGTTCTAATAACTTAATTGCTTTTTCATAATTTTCCTCTGACAAAGCGAAACCATTTACAACATTGAACGCGACATCTCCCAAAAGAGTCTTTAAATATGAAAATTTATCTATTTTAGACAAAGTTTCGTTTTTATCAATCGAGCTTTGAAACTGATTACAAAACTCCATCCACAAACACGGATCACCGTAATATTTTGCAATCGCGATCTTAGGCAATTTTTCTGTCACATTATTAAATTTTAAATTATTATTTCCCGTATTTGCAAATGATCCACTTGAACTATTAGATGATATAACCTTCTGAGGTGTACTATCGGGACTGGAAAGAGTATTTTGTTTAGAATAATTATTAACTTTTATTATGGCATTAATTTTACTAATCCAGTTTGTTATTTTCTGATTATATTCAATAGCGCTTTGTATCTCATTCTCAAAGTCTTTCTCTTCATTATTTTTTTTTTTTTATTTCATTATCAAGAGCCTTTAATTCTTTACTCATTTGGTCTAAATACAAAATAAATTCCTCTAATGAGGTTTCTGAAGAATTTTCCAAATTTTCACTTTCGATTTTATTTATATACTTAGTTACCGCTGTTCTTAAAATATCTCTTTCTTTTTTAAGCTTTGCTAAATCATTCATGTTTAAGTAGCAATAATATCAGAAATAAGAACTATTCAAAATCAATTTAAACATTAAATCATAAAAATTTTCTTTCTTATCACAATTAATACGTTACTTTCACTTTTAAATTAAATAATCAGAATTGTTCAAAATAGACAGTTCAAACAAGTTGTTCAAATTAAAATAAACATTTTTCTTTTCCATGAATCATCAAATTATTTTTTTTCTTTTCATTACTTTAGGAATAAAATGTTTTCACTGAAAATAAACAGCTTACTTTTTTCCCGACGATTGCACCATGTCGCAATCCTTCTGGATTCGCGCCAAGCCCGGCCAATAAATATTCTGATGATATTTTTATTCTATTTTCATTAAGCTGCAATCAAATGGTGAACACTTTTTATTCTTATTCTTGACATCATATTCCAAGATATTTTAAGGATCTCTCCTACATTTTATAGATAGAACGTAACATTTTTAAGCTCACATTTTCACACACATACGGTGGTTCACACAAAAATATATCTAAGTGATTTCACTTCGCTTCACAAATGTGAAGTGCCAAAACTTGCAGCGACATCTACATTTTATTTTAATTTACACACATTTTCAACAATTATGAAGTAATATTGTTTTCGAAAGAAGAAATGTTTCAAATGAGAAAAAGGAGATGACCCCCCCCCCCCCCCCAAAAAAAAAAAAAAAAAAAAAAAAAAAAAGAATTAGAAGGAAATGTGTCTTTGGAGGTATGCTTGATTCTTAAGATTAATCAACAGTATTTTCCACGGGTTTGAATTTATAGCGTAAAATAGTGTTTCTTTCAGGTCTACAAATAATGAGAAAGATTCATCAAAGACTATTTGGTCATGACACGAAAGAGAAAAGTATCTCAGATGATCTGAATATTACTTACAGCTACACACATATTTTTTAAAAACATGCCCTAAAATATATGTGTCTGTAAATTGTAGAAGAAGCAATAATGAAGTACTATTGTTTTCGAAAGAAGAAATGTTTCAAGTTTGGAAAAGGAGATGACCACAAAACAAAGTATTAGAAGAAAATGTGTACTTTGGTACACATATGCTTGTTTCTTGTATGCTTGTTTCTTAAGTAGAGTATTTTCCGTGTATTTGAATTTAAAGTGTAGAATATGGTTTCTTTCAGGTCTACAAGTAATTAAAAAGATTCATCAAAGACTATTTGGCCATGAAAAGAAGGAAAAAAGTATCTCAGATGATCTGCATGAATATTTCTTACAGCTACACACATATTTTTTAAAAACATGCCCTAAAATATGTGTGTCTGTAAATTGTTGAAGAAGCAATAATGAATTAATGTTGTTTTCGAAAGAAGAAATGTTTCAAGTGAGGAATAGGAGATGAACACAAAACAAAGAATTAGAAGAAAATGTGTACTTTGGAAGTATGCTTGTTTCTTAAGTAGAGTATTTTCCATGTATTTGAATTTAAAGCGTAGAATATTGTTTCTTTCAGGTCTACAAGTAATGAAAAAGATTCATCAAAGACTATTTGGCCATGACACGAAGGAGAAAAGTATCTCAGATGATCTGATTATTTCTTGCAGCTATACACATATTTTTTAAAAACATGCCCTAAAATATGTGTGTCTGTAAATTGTTGAAGAAGCAATTATGAAGTAATATTGTTTTCGAAAGAAGAAATGTTTCAATTGAGGAAAAGGAGATGGTCACAGAACAAAATATTAGAAGAAAATGTGTACTTTGGAAGTATGCTTGATTCTTAAGATTAATCAACAGTATTTTCCGAGGGTTTTAATTTAAAGCATAAAGTATTTTTTCTTTCAGGTCTACAAATAATGAAAAAGATTAATCCAAGACTATTTGTCCATGACACGAAGGAGAAAAGTATCTCAGATGATCTGAATTTTTCTTACAGCTACACATTTGTAAAAACATGCCCTAATATATGTGTCTGTAAAAGAACGATGATCATGAAACGAACAATTACAAGAAAATATGTACATACAAAGTGTGCTATATTCTTAAGAGATATATTAGAGATTATTTTTAAGAGTTTATAAATTCATAGAGTGGAGGTGACATATTGTCCACTGGAATTTTTCTTTTTTAAACTGGTTCCATTTCCATGCAAAATCGCTCACAACGAATAATAGGATTCATGTAGCCATTAAATGAGCACTTACTTCCCAACAGAATGTCAATGTTCACTCACAAAATACTATGGTATCCAAGTTTGTTTCACAGGATTGTTTACAATAAAATATAATTCACATCAAAGAAGGGATCTAAAAAGTCATGGAAAAATACTCGACTACTAAGCAATACAGAAAATGGCACAAAAAAATACAAAGAAAAGTTAATTAGGACAATGATTCCTTTGCAGACTTCTTTGCTTCCTTTTCTGACTACGATGTTTTCTAGTGAACATCATCATATTAAACACGTAGGTCCTCAGAACATAATAGTTGCAAGAGTGAAGTAAATGATGATACACGCAAATCTGAAAGATCGACAATCAACTTTGAAGTGGATCTACTTAATTGGAAAATTGTTGCTATAAAAGTATAGCCTCAATAACTAGACATTTATCGGATACAGTTTTGAAGAAGATAATAAAAGACTGAGAAGATTCATTAAAACTATCCCCCACTGCATTACATTTTTTGCTTTCTCCTACACAATCAGTAGAAATATACCTGAATGAGGTTGCAGAATTATCATCGAAATCTGAAAAAGAAAAGATGGACTAGGTTTATACAGAGAAAATTTAAACCAGTCTTCGGTAAAAAGTCTCAATTCAATTTATAAATAAATCGTTGTTCTCAGATTGTAGGGCGGTCGAATTAGAAATGTGCGGAACATGATTGCGGGTACTTTCAGGAGATATGTTCTGGATAGTTTAGAAAACAATTAGGCAAGAGCTGTACTCAAAACAACAATTCGTTGTATGCTACAACACCCATTTTTTTACTATAAGTTGTCAGATTTGTCCCAGATACACAGAATAAAATTATCGTTGCATCATTTAAATATGTTAAGTCTTTAATAATAAAGGTTTAAAGAACACTTTTAAATAATAACCAGCTCTATAGGCTATTTTTAATTTTTTGGAAAAATATCCAACTTTACTCAAAATTTCGACTTTTTGAGTACTAATATAAAAGCAACTTTTGGCACCAACTTGTTTTTGGTTAAATATATATATATATATATATCGCTTCAGTTTACAGGATATCTTTCGTTCTGTTGTCTTTGCACCTGAGTAATATTGCTGTTTTGTATCGGCGACATGTCAAAAGAATATATTGGTCATCAATTGCTGTGAAAGCACGTGGCCGACCTTGCTCTGATTGACGTCTAGCATTCTCAGTTACTTGTAATCGATTCCATAGTCTTCCAATGGCACTTTTTGCGACATCAATAGCGTCCACTACCCTTCGTTTACTTTGCCGAATTCGGATTCAAGCATTCAGATAATATACCAAGTCATGGAATCCGTTAAATTACGCCATTGTGACATTTAGAAGTGCCTTTTTCTTATAGCAAAAGTTGAGAAATTGAATTTCGCAAATGACACAGTGAAACAGATATGTCTGCAAAATCCCAACTTCTGCACTTATTTCCTTTTTTCCAGTTTTTGTCGTCGTTTTCTTTGATTTGCATATGAAGTTTCCTTCTTTATTCTGCTTACGCTTTAAATTATGGATGGTTTATTTTAAGTTTCTTATTGGTGTAATTATTTCTGTAATTTTGCTATGTCCATTTGCTCCCTTAATTGTTTTGAGTAGTGTAATATATTAAACACAAAAGGCTCTAAAGAAACTCTGGATCACACATTTTAGGGGTTTAGCTGATACCTACAAACCGTATTGGAGAATGAACTATTTTACTGTGGAATAGAGAACCATATGGCTTGCGATGCAGTAAGAATAAAGTACGTCTGCAAATCCTTTTTCTTCCGCACATAATGTGTGTCAATAAACTGTACTCGCTGTGTAATATGCCACCGCTAGAAGAAATCGTTTACAGTGATATTGGAAATTTTACAGTAGGTTTATAGTGAGATACCAATGAATACTGAGTGGCGATGTGTAGTGAAAGATCAATGAATACAAAGAACGAGGTCTTTTGAAATTACCTCGAATCATTTCAAGAGTGTATCTAAAATGATTGACAAACCTAACGATTAATGCTTGGGTAGGCGATGGTCGAGGTAGAATCAAACGCAGAAGCTTGTGAGAATTAGAACAAAGGCAGCATGCAGTGCGAATCTAGGAAAGTACAAAAAAAATATTATCATACATGAAGGTCATGTGACGGCGTTCGGTTTGCGGGCATTCGGCACGTACAGCTTATGAGTATTGCGCGAGTTGGAAGAACGTTGCATTTTGGAAAGGAGGTCATGTCTAGTAGACATTATTTGGATGATTTTGCACGCGGAGAAATAATTCAAAATATTGAGAGATGGCAATAAATTACAGATGTTGTTAGGGGATTCAAAATGTACAATGTACTATTTATTGTTTAAGCGTTTAAAAAAAGTTAACAGTGTAGCAGGGGCAAGCTAACAGGTCACTCTCTCAATAGGGTGGTCAAATACGATTGGTACACATTCTAACAACAAAAACGAAATTACGCAGTACAGCCGCTCAAATGACAAGCCAATTATATGATATGATATGAGCCACAACAAGACAGATAACTCTGTAAAACAGCTTCAAGATGTTTACCACAGACAGTACTATACGTCTATAGACCTAGTGTAGGTACAACATGCGTAAACTCACCGTAGCACCCGTTTGCAGTGTTTCAATATACATTGTCATAAACAAAGGATGACTGGGTCAATGTCCTTTTCACTGGTGAGGGGCTGTCCAGTCTTTTTTCTTATAGATACGGGAACTGATATCGTGTGACGTTAATAGCGCTTATTGTTAAGAAAATATCCAGAAAAGGATAGATATAGTTCTTTCAGTATTTCGGTATGGGAAGGCATCTTGGTGGATGCCTGCAACCCTCTATATGTGCTTGCAACAAGAACTACAACCGCTGCGTGGTACACTGCTGAAGTTCTGCTGCGTCATGTTTGCTTTTTCTACGTGCTGCTATCAGCGATAGCTTTCTATGAGGCTGAACTGAGACTCATCAGAGAATTGGATAATTCTCCATTGATACCTGGTCCACAGTCAATGATCTCTGCACCCTATTAAACTGGTTCTCTAGTGTGCAGAAATGAGCGCGACGCAAGAAGCGGGTCTTACTGCAAACAGCAGTCTGTTATGTAGTCTTCTGAAAATAGTAATATATGAAACTGGACTGCTTGTGGATGTACTTGCACATAGGTCACGATAAAGCTAAGAAATTATTGCACTCTTATTACCCCTCGTTGTAATGGGCAAAATTAACGGTCTTCGATTGTCTTCGTGGCTCTTCGATGACCTTCAAAAGGCTTTATCTCTATGGACACAGTGTTCTTAAACAGCTTGCATAAGTTGGATGTGAAGCTGAGCTTTACATTGAAGTCTTTAAGCACACTTGATACTACCCTTTTTTCAGTCTCCTAACAGTTCGACACTTTTCATGATTCAGACATTCGTGGTTACTGATTTTTACTGTTTTCTTTTAAATTTTATAAAATGTTGCTGAAAAAAAATATATTTAGCAATGTGTGCGAGCGAACTAAATAACGAAAACTCCGCGGCTCGCTTAAAAAGTCTGTCACTCAAACTACTCTGCATGTACGCTTGTGTACATGTTACACATGTACGCATATGTGTACATGTTACATGTTTACATGAGTGCATATTATACATGTGCGCTTAAATATTTGACGCTAAAAGGTTGTATCTTTGTTTCGAAGGATTAGTTTTACTTTTCCTTCTGTAATTATCATTATATTCGATAAAATATGCTTGATTCCGCATATTTTGTCTTTGAACTTAATTTTAAACATGAATGTGCTAAATAAACAGGTATGCTTACGATGACAATAGAACATTTTAACACTTTTAGAGCTGAATTATAATTAATCAATTAATTTTATCATGTTAATAGTTATTTAAAATCAGTAAAATATAACTTGCTCGTATGTTGTAAAATATGCTGAGTCAAGGGTAGAATGCATCAGTTTTCTCATATTTGCCCTTCATTTTTTTTCAAATAAAAATGATCATAGCAAGAAAAGAAGTAATGAAATAGCCACATTAAAACGAAATAAATGCGAGGTTAAAAGACAAGAATAGCGGTGATTGGAATGGAACCTTTCTCTTTCCTGTTTCGTGGGAGACTCTTTGCTCTATCATTTCAACCCGCTTTACATCGCCATTTATTCTTCTGTTCCAAAAAACTATTCGAGAAAAACATTTAATTGTTCTTATCGAGTATTGAAAGCAGAGAGAAATTTTCAATTCAAAAGCGCCAATCTGTGTTCAAAAGTGAAACTAAAATGTTCATCAGTTCCGACTTTTTCTATTAAAGAGGGGAAAAGTTCCATTTACTCATTTTTGAAAAAGAGTTTGTGTTTAAATATTAGGAAATTTATGGAAAAACTTTCGTTTCACCTTTTATCATTTCTGCAGAAGATTTTTTTTTAATATATATTTTTCTTTTTCTTTTTTTTCTTTACTTTTCATTTTTTCTTTTTGTTATATTGTGCTTGTTTTCCATTTTTCACCTGACATTATATTTTGTTTGTATTTAATCTGTATACCTTTTTTCTCCCTTAATGTAAATGTCATTAAGCATGATATTTTGTCGAAATTAAATTTAGATTAAATTATATTTATTAAAAAATATTGGCTTATTCTATCTTTTCGTTATAAAAAACAAAACTCGGAATTTGATTACTTTTTCTGTTTTTATACCGTTTGCGCTCCTTTTTTTAGCACTTTCCGACAAAGTTGAAAAGTGCTTATGCATTCATTTGGACTGTTCGTCTCCCAGCAGCCCACGCTCTAACTCCCGTAAATATACTCGGATTTTCATGCAATTGATAAAGCTTATTTAGGGTCACCAAATCATGTTTCGTATTGCATATGAAGTATACACGATTAAGGGTTCATTTAAAGGGACGCTCAAAAGAATTCGATTATATTATGGTATATGGGGGAAAAACCGTTTGGAAAGTATTTTAATGACATTACGCTATTTCATATGTATCGAAACTGATATTAATCACTGAATTTCACGACGATCACTTTAAAACAGAACATTCATGGCATTTAAAAAAAATTATTTACAGGGACGCACAAAAAATAAATCGGCTACAGTTCTGTCTTTGCGTTATAATTGTTTGAAAGTACGATTTAAAATTTGATATGCGCTTTTAAATTTAATTAATTTTTTGCATATTACTCTTTATGTATCAATTCTATAACATCATATACAGGAATGTACAAAAGTATTCTCTTACCATTCTTTTTATTAGAGGAAATTGCTGAAGGGAAATTTTCAACTGAAAGATAATTATCTCTTAAATGAATTAAATTTTAAAATGCATTATGTTAATAGATACAGATCTCTATGCCATATACTAGACAGCTAAAATATTCAAATAATTTTCCGATTGTAGATGGATCATCTGAAGTTCAGTTTTGACATGTGTTATACAATTTTATGTAATGAAAAGAGACGTAATATTTTAATTTTTAAAACGGTGCATTTTTATTACATTATTCTGAATGCAGGATTTTCACTGTTGCTCGCCATAGCGCCAAAGTGCGACTAAATTCTTCATTTGGCGAGTAAACAGGCGATTCGATTAGCCAAATTGCTAGTGCTCATTTTTTGTTTTGCTCTTCTATTCTTTTTCATTTTTCACCCATATGCATACATATATATTTTTAATATATTTGTAACGGATAGTTGAAATTAGATTAATAACAAGCGTTGTCGTAACTTAGGTCATTTTAGAACATATTGAAAAAAAAGGGGGTACATTAAAGATTTTTTTTTTTTTTTTTTTTTTTTTTTTTTTTTTTTTTTGTGCTACATGTTTAATCTATTTTGCTGATACTTTTTTCATTTGGCGAATATATATATTTTTTAATTAGCCAAATTACTAACGTTGGTCAAATGACTGCGAGAACACTGTCTGAATGTATTGGAAAGTCTTTCATAATCTATGCTTGACTATTTTTTTCTTTCTTTTTTCAAGCAAACATGATCACAGCATAGAAAAGAAGTAATGAGATAGAGACATTAAAACGCAATAAATGCGGGGTTAAAAGATAAGAATAGCGATGATTGGAAAGGCCAGCCTTTCTCTTTCCTGTTTCGACGAATATTCTTTACTCTATCATTTCGAACCGCTTTACATCGTCATTTATTCTTCTATTCCAAAAAACTATTCTAAAAAAACATTTAATTGCTCTTATCGAGTATTGAAAGCAGTGAAAAATTTTCAATTCAAAAGCACCAATCTCTGTTTAAAAGTGAAACTAAAATGTTCATCGGTTCCGACTTTTTCTATTAAGGAGGGGAAAAGTTCCATTTACTTATTTTTGAAAAAGAGTTTGTGTTTGAATATTAGGAAATTTATGGAAAAACTTTCGTTTTACCTTTTATCATTTCTGCAGAAGTTTATATGCATATATATATATATATATATATATATATATATATATATATATATATATATATTCTTTTTCCTTTTTTTTTTTTTTTTTGTTTTGTTTTGTTTTGTTATATTGTGCTGGTTTTCCATTTTTCACCTGACATTACATTTTGTTTGTATTTAATCTGTATACCTTTTTTGCCCTTAATGTAAATGGTATTAAACATGTTATTTTGTCGAAATTAAATTTAGATTAAATTATATACAATAAAAAATATTAGCTTATTCTATATTTCCGTTATGAAAAACAAAACTCGGAATTTGATTACTTTTCCTGTTTTTATACCGTTTCCACTCCTTTTTTTAGCATTTTCCAACAAAGTTGGAAAGTGCTTATGCATTCAATTGGTCTGTTCGTCTGTCCATTTGTCCGTCTGTTCGTCTGCCGGCAGTCCACGCTCTAACTCCCGTAAATATACTTGGATTTTCATGTAATTGATGAAGCTTTTTTAGGGTCACCAAAGCATGTTTCATATTGCATATGAAGTATACACGATTAAGGGTTCTTTAGAAGGACACTCAAAAGAATTCGATACCGTATGGTGTATTGGGGAAAAAAAAAGTTTGGAGAGTATCTTAATGACATTGCGCTATTTCAGATGTCTTGAAACTGATATTAATAACTGAATTTTATGACGATCATGTTAAAACGGAACATTCATCGCATTTTTTTTTATTTGCAGGGACACACAAAATAAATCGGTTACAGTTCTGTTTTCCTGTTCTAATTGCTGGAGAGTACGGTTTAAAATACAATATACGCTTTTAAATTTAATTAATTTTTTTGCATATTGCTCTTTATACAAAAATTCCATACCTCATATACATGACTGTACAAAAGTATTCGCATACCATTTACCTTATTAGAGGAAATTGCGGAAGCAGAGTTTTTAATTGAACTATAGGTATTTCTTAAATGAATTAAATCTTGGAATGAGTTATGTTAGTAGATACAAATGTCTATATTATATACACGGCCGCTAAAAAATACAAATAATCTTCCGATTGTAGATGGAACAGCTGAAATTCAGTTTTGACAAGCGTTATACACTGGTGTCCAAAAGTTCAGCATAATTGGTAATTAAATAAGTAATGAAAGAAATGTAAATCGGAATGTGGTGAAACGGGTTATGCGATTGTAAAACGGTTATAAAGTAAGGAAACAATGCAAAAGAACGATGATATTTACTTTTATTATCCAAAGTAGCAGTTTGAAAGAAAGCTGAGCATAGTAAGGGTTCACACTTTAAAGGAAAAAAGAAAGAAAACATTAAATAAAATAGTGATGCTGCAGTTTAATAAGGAGTGTGGTCACCTCTGACAGCCAGACACGCTGCACAGCGGTGGTGGTTACGAAAGAGCTGCAAGTTGTCTCCCGAGCATATCCCATACATGCTCGATAGGATTTAAATTCGGAGAGTTCGCAGGCCACGACATGCGCTGGATGTTTTACGTTTCAAGGAAGTCGTCAACCAATAACGTACGATGACAATGAGCATTATCATCCATGAATATAAAATCAGGATTGACAGCACCTCAAAACAAACGAACATAAGCTCGTGAACTTCGTTTCTGTACCTTTTACCAGTCACAGACCCCGTATCAAAGGTATGGAGGTCTGTGCTGCCGTCCAACATGATGCATACCCATACCATTACTCCCCTGATGGAAAAAGTTGCCTTCCCATTATATTTCTTGGTTCAAAACGTGTTCCACGTTCTCTCCATACTTGACGAGAATCAATACTCAAACTAAATCGGGACTCGTCACTGAACATCACATTGGTCCACTCTCCCTCACTCTAATGTTGATGTTTCAAACTCCAGTTTAAACGAACACGCTTATGCGCAGACGTGAGGGGAATGCAAACTGCTGGTCTTCTGGCATACAGGCCAGAATGATTGAGTCTCCTGTAAATAGTTTGTCTCGAAATTCATGTTCCTGTGGCGATTGTGAGCGCCGAACCCAGGTCTCTGGTCGTACTTCCCCTCTGACGTCACGCACTTATTGGCAGATATCGTTCTTGGCGAAGGGTTGTGACTCTTGGTCGACCTGGTACTAGTCATCTCCCGTACTTTGAAGTCTCTGCCATGGTCTTGAGATCGCAGACTGGTGCACATTCAGAATTCGAGATACTTCGGTTTGTGATCGTCCGGATTCCAGCATTCCAACGATTCTTCTTTTCGCAAATATGTCCAGTTGGCGTCTTTGTGCCACCATTAATCCTGTTTGATCGTAACAATGTTTCTTGGCACATCAGTTGTAAGAAATTCGTCTAAATTGCCTATACCGCGTGAACCAGTTTATAAGTGTTCCGACATGCGCTGGTATTTCGCGCATGACGTAGTCGACTGAAAAGTTTTGCATAAACCCAATGTTTCGTCTTCAACTAATTAATCTCCGCAATTAATTTTGAAAAAATTTACGAATATTTACTCCATGTTTTTAGCATTTTACGAATTATGCTTAACTTTTGGACACCACTGTACATTTTCATATAGAGAAAAAAGACGTAATATTTTAGTTTTCAAAATGGTGCAATTTTGTTACATTATTCTGAATGTGTTGGAAAGTGCTTCATAATCTATGCTTGACGCATGATTTTTTTCTTTCTTGTTTCAAACAAAAATGATCACAGCATAGAAAAGAAGTAATGGGATAGAAACATTAAAACGCAATAAATGCGAGGGTAAAAGATAAGAATAGCGATGATTGGAAAGGGCAGCTTTCTCTTTTCTGTTTCGACGAAGACTCTCTACTCATTTGAACCGCTTTACATCGCCATTTATTCTTCTATTCTAAAAAAACATTTAATTGCTCTTATCGAGTACTGAAAGCAGCGAAAAATTTTCAATTTTAAAGCACCAATCTGTGTTCAAAAGCGAAACTAAAATGTTCATCGGTTCCGACTTTTTCTATTAAAGTGGGGAAAAGTTCCATTTACTTATTTTTGAAAAATAGTTTGTGTTTGAATATTAGGAAATTTATGGAAAAACTTTCGTTTAACCTTTTATCGTTTTCGCAGAAGTTTTTTTTTTTTCTTTTTCATTTCTTTCTTTCCTTTTTTATTTTTATATTGTGCTTGTTTTCCATCTTTCACCTAACATTATATTTTGTATTTAATCTGTATACCTTTTTTCTTTTAATATAAATGACCTTAAGCATGTTTTTATGTTTAAATTAAATTTAGATTAAATCATATTTATTAAAAATTATTGGCTTATTCTATATTTCCTTTATAAAAAACAAAATCCGGAATCTTATAACATTTTCTGTTTTTATACTCTTTCTGCGGCTTTATATTTCTTTCAGCTTTGGTATTAAAAGAAAAATTACAGATCATTTTTGAAACATTTTATGTTTTCTAATTATTATTATTTTTTTTAAAGAGTAGTAAAATATCCAAAGCTTTTAATTAATGCACAATCTTTGTGTGAATTTGATATTAATTAACTTCGAAGAATTGATAATTACTTTTACAATTTTTGTTTGAAATTTTGTTTGGGGACAGACGTGATATTATCAAACAAAAGCATAATTTGTAGAAAAAATTAGAAAAAAAATATTTTCTATATTGTTTAGACCTGAGAATTAATATATCTATGTATAATTAATGCAGTCTATGGTTTCATATTTTCCTGCATTTCATGCATTTACCATATATAAGACATGTATTACCATATATATTACATAGAATACTCTCTGATGTACAACAAACATAAAGAATTTCTCAATATATATTTTCCATTTTCAAGTATATTGGCCATAAAATGCTCATTCACGAATTGTAAAAAAATGCATGGAATTTCGTGAATTTTAATCAATACTTTTTACTTATGTATTTACTTATATATTTCTCTGCGATAGTTTTTATTTTCTCGTAAGAACCTATCGGGCGCCAGAAGGCATTTCACTTTTAGCTGCGGCATATGCGATGTGAGCTGCCGGGTTTTATCAAAGGATTTTTGGTATGTGTGGTCAGTGCAAAAAAAATTGAAAGCCAGGTAACCATCAATAATGCCAATGAATGAAGGCTATTCGCAGACAGTAGATCTCCCATCTTTATTTCAGAAAAGAATGTTTTGTTCGTAAACAATTAGTGGAAGAGGAGGCACTGGAGATTTTGCCGAAAGAGGGGTAATTACCCCTTCCAGACTTCTGTGTCTGCCGCCTTTATTTCTTTTATTTTGCAAAAAATACTAGATTTTCGTTTTACAAGGAATATTGCAGGACCTTCTCAATACTTGACCAACATATTTATTAATACTAGTTATAGTTTCTTACTAATGTAAAGATATTTACAAATATTAATTTAATACAATATTTTTAGGTATTCGGTACTATACAGGATAGCACAAAAGCGTTATAAATATACATGAATTTCTATGATCTAATATTATGATGTTATTTAATGTGAGTAACAGTTAATTTCAGTGTAATTTTATATCATATTCCAGATGTGTTTTTGATGTAGTTTGTCAATCTTTGACCTGTCTAAAATTTCGTTGTCATATATGTACTCGGTAAACGACAAAATTAAGCTATTTTAAAAATTCACTAACCTGTCTCTTTTTCTTTATCATTTTTTAACCAAAGAAAAAAAAAATACGATTTGCTACACCTCGATTGTAATGAAACTTTGCAAGTAGGTAAAGTGTACCAAAATATACATTTCTTCCAAAGGTTCTAGCCGAATAAGCATAGCGAAATGGCCCCCACGACCGACGTTTGAAATAACATGTGTGGTAATAAGGCTCAGAATGAAAATACAATATCAAATGTTTTTAGCCACTGACCTTGAACTGTACTTGGGATAATCGGGATGTATGCGTTGGTGCTACTATTTTTCAAATATGTTTTTATCAAAAAGTTAAAAAAGCAAACTAATGCCAATTTTTGAAGAATATATTACAATTTCACATTATGCATTTTTTTTTTTTCACATTTTTGTACAAATTTATTAATGTAGTAATTTTGCATTTACACCAACCCAAAAAATTACAGAATAATGCTCAAAGCAAGTACTTTTAAGAAAAAAAATCGTGAAAATCGAACATATGCAGTTTTTGAGTTATAACAAAATGAATGTTAGCAACTTGCTAAGGTATTCGTAGTTTCCCTGTTTGTAATCGCAGAAATATGCTTTTTCGAAGTTTGGTCGATTTGTGACACTTTCACTCGGGCAGGATGAAAAAAAGTTCGCCAAAAAAGAGGATGTTTGCATACATATCATTTCTCTATAAGTGTCTCTAAATGTTCTTTTATTTGGTATACTGTGTGTCCTTTTCGTGCAATAATATTAATAACCGATCGATAAAAAACTCCTGAAAACTCTTAAATAATAAGTATTTCTCAAAAATGTTATTTGGTATAAAGTTATTTCTTATGTAGCAGAGATATTTTATGAATTCATTTTCTTTATTTAAATCAGTAAAATATACGAATAAAAACGTGCAACCATATCTGTATATCGCTGCAAATGTATAAAAAGAAGTATTGTTAAAAATAAAAAGAATTTTTAGGCACTGATAACGATACTATTAGGAGGAGGAAGTATGAGGGATGATAATTTATGACAGTGGTAGGCAAATTGTATGTCTCAACCCTATTTGGGATCGCAAGAAAATTTTTGTGGATCGCGAAATTCAACATAATTTATTTGACAATGTAAAACACAAGGCTTTCCTTAAACAAATATTAAATAATAATAATAATAATAATAATACCTGTAAAATATTCAAATAAGAAAATATTATTTATAAATATAGAACTATATCTTTTATGAAAAGAACTGTCTGCATCACTATATAATACTTATACTTCGGCAATAGACAAAAGAATAGATAATATAGTAAAAAACATAATTGTCAATTTGAGATGCCCTCAACTTTCTGTCTATTTGTATTAATATACAATTTTGGGTCGACCTGACGTTAAATCGTGTTCATCTCTGCTGCAGTTTTTACAATCTAGGTTTCTGCATCTCCTTCTACCATCTAATACTTGTTATTCTTAATACTTGTCAGAGCACGGGAACGTATTTTCTACATATAGCTTATAAAATTCAGGGGCAGTATTTAAAAAAAAAAAAAAAAAAAAAAAAAAAAAAAAAAAAAAAAAAAGAAAGAAAGAAAGAAAGTGTAACTTTTTGAAAATTAATGCAGAAATATTTCATCTCCTTAATCTTAATTCTTACTTTATTTTAAATACCTTTACAACATATATTGTTAACATAACTCCAACAAATGAAAATTTAAAATGCATTTCAACCTTCGAAATATCCTATATAGTAATATTTGTCGCTTAATAAAAATATTCAATGTCAGGAAGTACCTATTTTATGTTCAGTTGTTAACGGGGAATGTTCATATTGTCATCGATCAACATTTTTAAATATTCTCACTATATTAGAAAAGGTCTTGAACTTTAAGAATCCTCCTTACTTTATTATTTTTTTTTTTAAATAAGCACAATTCATTTAATAAAAACAAGTTTTAAATTCATATACGTAAAGTTTTTTTTTCCATATTCTACCCTAAATAAGCATAGCATTATGAAGCAAAATATTGCTATTAGTAATATTTACATTCGTTTATAAATCAAAAACTGAAAAGATTATATTACGGCCATCTTTATGCATCTCAAAAGAGTGGCTTTAAAAAGTTTAAATTGTGGATATTAGTACCATATTCTACCATATTCTACTCTAAATAAGCATACCAATAACATAAAGCAAAAAAAAAAAAAAATAAATAAATAAATAAATAAATAAAAAAATAAAAAATAAATAAATAAATAAATATATATATATATTGTATCCTCCATTACAGTATTATCAAATAAATTAACCCTTAAATATTTATTTAAAAAAAAATAAGCATCAAATAATGAAAATGTTATATTACGGTCATCTTTACACATCTGAATAGTGGTTTTTAGAAATTTTAACTGCAAATATTAATGAAATTTATGGAATGTTTTTTTATGCATGCTAAAAAGCGGAAATTTCGGAATTTTGTTTACTGATGAAAATAAAATCTTGAATGTGTCAAAAAATATAGATTTAAAGATGTTTTAAATAAATAAGACAAAATTTTCATTTTCTCTAAGTCTATGAGATTTATTTTGATTATTAGAGAGAAAAAAAGAATCCTTAAATGTATGGAAATTGTATTATCAAAATACGGAAATTCCTTTTAGACTGTAAATATATAAAGATTCTCAAAGCTTTAGAAAAAACGGCAAATTAACAAGATCTTTAGAATTATTTCCTATCAAGGATATGTTTAAATGTACATAATTTCTAATTTCTAACTCATTCACAAAATCATTTCACCGAAAAGGGGGAAAAAAAAAAGTGAAGAACACAGAAAATATGTTTTCAATCTTTTTTTTTTTCTTTTCTTTTTAATACAAATAGTAACCTTACATTATATTCACCGTACTAATATTTATTTTTGTCTAGTTAAGTAGTTATAATTTCTTAAATTTATGATTTTTTTTTTCGGTAATAAAGATCTGAAGTCTTTTTTCTTTGGGCGGGGGAGTAACCCTATTTACCTCCCCTAGCTACGATCTTCCTGGAAAAACTATATTGGTTTTTTAGCAGTCTCAATTGTGAATCCCGAATTAAATACCGAATCTTAAGTGAAATCACCTCCTACTTGATTCATTTTCATTTCCTAAATTTCATCAAGGTAAACTGATTTTTAATGAATGCTTCGACTGGTTTGACTTCCAGTGTTGAGGTCCAGTCAAGGCCAAAAGCCGGACGGAGGATAGATCGACAGCCTTTCCAAGGCTAAATCAATGAGGGGAATGTTGTGGTCATCCAGATACTGGACTTCCTTTCTAGTAGAAGGGTTGGGGAGGGGGTTATGAATAATAGAAAATAGTATAAATTTCCTCATTTGATTATTTAAAAAATAAATAAATAATAATATTAAAAAAAAAAAAAAAAACATCGCAAGCCGAACAAACGCGCTTCCAAAAACCTTTAATTAAAGATCTTTAGCTAATTTTCTTTTTTTTTCTCTTTTTTCTTTTTTTTTTTTTTCCTCAAGTTCAAAGGGATTAATTTCTGAAACATTCTTATGCGGAAATGCATGACATAAGTGCTCTTATTCAGAAAATATGTCCTAAAAAAAAAAAAAAAAAAAAAAAAAAAAAATGGTGCTTTTTTTTTTTTTTTTTTTTTTTTTGTAAAAGCAGTAGATTTATCCAAAAATACTGTCAAATTTTGCATTTAAAATGGAAAATCCAGACTCGAAAGACCGGTAAAGGAGAAGAAATCTATCATTATGTGATGTCATATGCTTATAATTCGCTAAACAATTCATTTATCAAAAAATAAATTAGCATTATTCAATTCCAAATCGCTTTAATAGACAGGCTTGCAAGTGGCCATGCTTTTGTGTTTTAAAATGTGCAAGTTTCGTATTACTGTGGTAGAAATGCAAGTATATTTCTTTCTTTCTTTCTTCCCCTCCCCCCTACATTTGAGAACCATTTGAAACATTTCTTGAGATTTCGATAAACGGGCTAAAATCTTAAAGAGCAATAAATCCGTCTTTCTTGCAGAAAAATTTAATCATGTATGGGTTAAAAAGTAAATAAATAGAAAAAATGAAAGAAAATTACTTGAAAAAATTCTGTTTTTCTTTCTATCTACTGCGAATAGTTATGGTTAAAGATGTTCTGAAAGACGCTTATTAATTCGAATCAAGAAAAAAATTGTGTGTTATACAAGGGGCAGAATGATTTCTGCAAACAGACCCAGGGTATTCTTAAAATGTTAAAATATATCAAATAAACTATTAAAGCATTAAAATTTAATAAAATTAATCAAAATTTATTTAACTTTATCAAAATGTTATTTTTTTGGTTTGTTGTATCTCCTTAGAATTCAAAAAATAGTTAGGGGGAACCTCGTCCGCTCAGGGAGAAAAAACATCGATAATGGATAATTTATCAGTAAAAATATTACAAAATACAATTTAATATTTTGATGTTTGTTTAATAATTATATATATTGATTAAACCGATTATATTATAGTATTAAGGTTGTTCTCAACTGCTAGCTCAACAAGCGTGAAACGTTTTGACACATTTTCAAATTCATTTTTTAACGGAAAGGTGTAAAATTGGACTGCTTGACTTAGGAAGCGATTTGGAATCGAACAGTGTTTTTCATTTTGTGATCAATAAATTACCCATTGAGATGTAAGTGATTTTGATCACGTGATAAAAAAGTTTTTCACCCCGGTTTCAGTGGTTATTCTTCTTTCGTGCAGAAATTAGGTTAAAAATGCCCAATTTGACAATATTTTCTGAAAGATCTATTGCGTTTAAAAAAAAAAGGAGGGGGGGGGGGATAAGTGAGATTAGATAATTTCTGAACAACAACACCTGCTAGTATCATGCATTTCCAAACAAAAATAAATGAAAACTTAAGTCATAAAGTTGCACTTTTAGATTTAAGAAAAGCCTTAAGAGAAAAATATTATATATCTATTAAAGTTGATGTTTTTTTTCCTTTAATTATCTCACAGTATTGTTAACACTGCCATGATATTTATGTAGTTGCAAAAAGCAATATTAAAAAGCTTAAAAAAATTAAAAAGAATAGAATCTTATTTTAATGGTTAAATATTACTATCAAAATTCAAATTTTTACAGAAAAAAAATTAATAATCTGGTATAGAGAAAAAAGCAATTAAAAGTTCTAAGATCTTATCTATGATTATTTCCATTTATTACAATTTCATATTTAATGGAAGAGATGAACTAGACATTTTACGAGACATGAGGATTGTATGATTGAAAAAATGAATTTTTTCTTTCTTTAAAATGTTTAACCTTTACATTAAACAAAAATCTAATGACAATATCGTTTCTTGTATAAACCCTTCTCTTGAAGGTCTGTAACTTTCAAAACACATAGAACATTCTCCCTAAATGAAGATGTTTTCTTTTACAAAATATTCTGAGAAAGTATTGCATTCTTTATGGGATTTCTTGCACGAAGAATTGGGGTTAACTTAGTCGATAAATAAAAGCCAAACACTCCAAGAAATTAGTGAAATCACGCTCTAAAACATTTCAGCTCGATGGTTCCAAGTCAGATTGTCGATTTTAATTCAGTTTCCACCGTACGCATGCCAAGAAGACATTCCTTCTTTAATTTTTATTGTGGGTAGATAGCGGGTAAAATTCTATTCCAGGCGTCTTCGGTCTTCTTTGCAATCGCACTGAAAACTGATTGAGCTCGGTATTTTGTTTAGAGTTTTCAATGAAAATAAATAAACGTAAATTTATCTTGTCTTGTATAATGGCAGTCTTTAAGACAATCGGAATTTTCTATTACGAAATGCAGTAAAAGTAAAGACTTTCCTTTTTGGCGGTTCTGATATATTTAATGATAGGATATATTTTATCACATTTCTTTCAGCATTAAATAAGATGGTATAACAACTATTTTATGAGGACATAAACATAACTGCTGTCCTTCATTGGTTGTGATTCAAAGACAAATACATTCAGCTATACTACAGAAGAATAGTAAACATATAAAAAATCCAATAGTTTAGTTTTTATCCTTCTCTGTTCGCGAATATCAGCTCAGTATCGAGGAGTTTTTATCGTTATGAATTTCATTTACACCTCTGCCCCGTATTAATCTGATGACACATAAAAAGAAAGATCGATTATAAATTAGTTACTGCAAAAGTTAATTTGAACATTTTTAGACTAATGAAAAATTATACATTTTGGAGTATTACTTATTAAACGACGTAAAACAGTATCGCAAAAAATTATAGTTATATCAAATTATTGAATGATTGGTATTAATATAATAAGCAAATATTGCAAAAACGTTGTAAGATTTGAAGGTTTTTATGATAAGATTAAAAAGATAATTTTTAATAAAGATTTAAAAATTATATATTTAAATCATTAATATTACCAAAAAAGATGGCCCGACAAACTTCGGTGATAAATCATCGAAATGTTGTTTTAAATATCACTTCTATTAATAGTCGTATACGTCTGTCTGTGCGCAAAACCCATGAGGCCAGATAATTTTTTTTATTATTTGACGCAGAAAGACGTGAAACCTATTTAAAAAAGCTAATTTTTCGGTGCAGCGGAATATTGCTGTCTCGAATAAATCCGGCGGTAATTAGCAATAAAAATTAATTAAAACCTCTTTTTTAATGATTCACAGCTTATTTGGATCAAAAGCAGGTGTCAATTTAAAAGGCGACATCTTTCGTTCTAATTTAGCCACGAACACGCAATTTGCATACAGAACATGAATTTGAAAGAGTTTTCCATAATTCTAAAATTTAATTTTATAGTTCGATTATTTTTTGAAATAACCTTAAAAATCGATTAAAAATTCATTTATTTCATTCCTTTTCTCGGATCTTTAACGGAGGCGCAATGTCTGAGAGGGGTTGAAATCAAACTGCAAGATTATTAAACTTTTACCACAACTACGGTATCACGTGACATCTGTTACAAAGAGATTTTTGAGGGGGTCTGTAAATTTTTTTCTGTACAAAGCAGAAATTCGAAACTTGCCCTTCTAGACGTAAAAAAAATCTACTTTTATATTTTCTAAAAATTGTGTCCGTAGCCCAATTAGAACCCAATTTATGAAACTTTATCCAAATCTTAAAAATTTATTTTCTTTGTCGCTTTAATTTTAATGTCAGTCGATGAAACAGGTGTACCGGCGAGGTTTAAAATGAACTCAGAATTTTTATTCGGGAAACATTTTTTTAAATGTCGATTTTGAGTTCGAATTGTAAATCGCAGACGTATACGTTCGCAGTACGACTGCTATACGCAGCCGTAGTTAGCAGCAACATGGTTCAAGTTCCGTTCGAAAAGGAGATGCAGTCCGGTAGTTCGTGCGCTGCATGACTGCTATACGCTGCAGAAGGCAGCAGAGAATGGTTTAAGCTTCGTTCGAAAAGGAGGGGCACATCCGGAAGTGTGTGCCTAATATGCCTGTAGTACGTTGCCGAAATCAGCGGGAACAAGGCTCGAGGTTCGTTCTCTACGACATTCGTCCGTTTCTACATTTTATAAAAAGGAGGGACCCGTTAGTTAAAATTTCACCTAATTTGATCAGTTAGCAAATATGTAACTTTTTCTTTTACTAGTTTTTAAGGCATTTTTAAGGCATATTTAAGGCATATTTGATAAATGTCTTGCATATTAAATTTGGCGCAAATTCTATCCCTAGAAACCAAGATATATCTACTACGTAAATCGTTTAAAACACAGCACAGCAGTGCCACCTCTCAAGCAAGATACACCTAAATTTAATTAGTACCAACATGTGAAAGGTATAAGTGAGTGCTAAAATTGATAAATTTTCTGTCATAGATACTGTGAAATAACTATCATAAAAATCATTTAAAAAAAAAGTACAACAGCGTCATTTAAAGGGTTGTATATACCAAAACTTAATATGAAGGTCTAACAAAATTTGAAGTTTTGTGAAATTCTATACCTAAGATCCTGATATAGTATAGCTATCACAAAAATAGTGCAAAACACAGCATCCTCTAGACCATAGGTTCCCAACCTTTTCTAGACAAACACCCCCTTTACAAGAGAAAAAAATGCAAACGCCCCCCCCCCTCCCTACTTCCACATTAGTTAATTATACAAAATCATAGAATGTAATATTGCATATTATCTATTTTGGATTTTGGTACTACTTGGTTATTCCGGTGACTAATTTCGCCAAATTATACGAATCGCCAAACTAATAGCCGAATTATACATATTGACATAACTTTTATTTTAAATAACGAAAAAACAAATAATTAGTAGAATAATTAATAAAAATACAAATAAGAAGTCGAAATAAAAATCATTTAATGATGTTTTTATATCGTGTATAATGTCATTGAATGTGAATTCAAGATCATCCATTATTGGCATTTAATCTTTCAATTTGACGATAGTTTTTTGGTCGGCGGTATAACCAAATAATACCTTTATTTTTATCTGCCAGCCTATTTATTAAGAATCACAAAGTAGAAGTTCATTAAATTTTATGTACTCTCGCTCAGAATCTAGGTTAGAGAGCTGTATTGGCTTTAAGTTGGAACTCATGGTATCCATTTCTGAATTTTACTTTTAGTTCTCATTTGCTGTGAGTTCCACGATTTTCTCCTCCAAATATGATAATACTGCTGTATCTCCATTTGCGAAAGGATGTAAAAATAAATTCGGTATATTCATGTATAAATATCAATGTCAAGTAGTAACCAAATCTGAAGTTAGGTGAAAATTTGTGCAGTAGTCCTTGAGATAAAGCTGTTACGGAAATCTTGAAAAAGGCAGCATACAGCGCCACCTGCTGAAAAAATTTCAATAAAATGTAAACAGTGTCCATTCATGCCAAGGACTAACAGAATCTGAAGCTTGGTGAAAATCTGTACAGTAGTTCTTGAGATAAATCTGTTGCAGAAATCCTGAAAAATGTATCATATGTGCGCCACCTGTTGAGAAATTTTCAACAAAATATAAACAGTAGCCATTCATGTCAAGTACTAATAGAATCTGAAGCTTGATGAAAATCTGTACTCTCTTGAGACAAAGTTATTGCAGAAATTGGGAAAAGGGCAGCGTAGCAGCGCCACCTGTTGAGAAATTGTGAACAAAATGTAAACAGTATCTATTCATGGGTCATTCCATGTCAAATGAGCAAAAATGTAAAAAAAAGCCGTGGCTGCATAGAATCCGATTTTAATAAAATTTAAGATACGTGTTCATTTCATATTCAAATATATATGTGCACAATATTTTGACGAAAAATAAATTATTTTATCAATTTTGGACATTTAAAAAACTTGAGATATAGAATTGCTTGCAGATAATCGTCGAAAGTTGCAAGTTTCTAGTTCTATATTTTGAAAACTATTTAACAAAAATGAAGTTTTTTATAATATTGAAATCTCTGGATATCAATCTTTATATTTATTGAGTAACAATAATTTGGTAATATCATAATTAATCATAAATTGGATGTAAATATTGAAATTTTGTAATTTTTTAAAAATTTTGAAATGTTATAAAAATTAAAGGATTTAAAAAACATCTCTGAAATTGATGCAAGATGTAGTACTATGTATGAAGATCGAATTCTCAAAGTTTCAAAGTTGTTATTTATTTCCTTCATCTTCAAAAAAACTTAAAACTTTTAAAAAAATGACAAAATCATAATTATTCCTCTTATGTTACCTCAAAAAATAATTAAAGGACAACTCCTACATCAACAATATTACACGTTCATATGAATCAATAAGTCCATGACACACTAAAAAAGTTTCAATAGTGCCTTTTTAATTTCTAACATAACAAAAATGGGTTCAAAAAACTAATATTTGAGTCATTCTAAAGACAATCTTTCTTTGAAAACACGCGCTTTTTTGCAAATTTCTTCTTAAAATAGACGTATGCTGCCATCTATGTTTGTTACTTGAATTTAAGATTAATATACAGTTATTTTAAGAACAAAATCGTTTTTCTTCTATACAAATTAAAAATATTCTTGAGGCAAAAATAAACTGAAAGCAAGAATAAAACTTCGTATACTTAAAATACACACTTTTATCTGTAATATCAAAGAGTTTAAAATTTTAAAAGCTTTTATTCGTCTCCAAACAAAATGAAAAAAATGTTGACTTTTTAATAAGAATTTTGCACTATTTATTTTTTTTCTCATAAAGGAATGAAAAAGGCAAGAATTAAATTATAGATGTATTAAATATATTCAATTAGCTATAATGGCAAAAAAAATTGAAATTGGAAAAAGTGTCCTTCATTTTAAAACATATAACTGAAATATTTTATTTTTTCCACGATTTTTTTTATTATTTATTTATTTTTAAATTATAAAATAAAAATACAATTACTAAATTATGCTAATCTGTTACTTATAGTTCATTCTTAAGTGTAAATAATTTTTATTACAATTTTTCCATTCCTACGGCAAATAACCAAACTTGAAATTTCAAGCATGTACACAAGACCTCGATTTCGTGTCAACTTTAATGTAATTTTTTATACTGAAATAAACTAGTCTGAACTCTACTACTTTGCGTTTCTTCGTAAATGATTGTGATCTAAATATATGATGATTTTCAATAAAATCTGTGGCATGTCAGCCACACCTGATTTGCTCATTTGGTGTGGAATGACCCTCATGTCAAGGACTAACAGAATCTGAAATTTGGTGAAAATATGTTCGGTAGTTCTTGAGATAAAGCTGTTGTGGAAATCGTGAAAAAGGCAGCATAGCAGCGCCAATTGTTGAGCGATTTACACCCAAAACTAATCAGCATCAATTTATAGGAGGGACTACCTGAACGTAATTTTTTATTGAATTCCATACACTAGATGTTGACATAGAGCGCCCACAAAATTTATGTCGCATATATAGTCACAGACTGACAGAATGAGATACAGTCATTTCGTAAAAAAATGTTTTTTGGACTCTCTGATCCTAAAATGTCAAAAACCGGAATTAAAAAATTTTTGTGAATCCAATATATTTTTTTTCTTGTAAAGATAGAAGAAAGTAAAAATGGACATATCTTTGTCGTTTCTATCAGCAAACATTTATTCAAAAACTCTTGTAACCTAGAAGACTTCATGGCTTCATTTGAAAAAAAAAAAAAAAAAAAAAAAAAAAAAAAAACTTTCTGGTATATTAAGTACATAAGTAATGATTGTTTGTAGGAGAGTGCCTAAATCCATATTTCAAATACTCAATAATGTACTGCCGACATTTCTTCTGCGATTAAGATATTTTGAAACATAAAACTTTTCTCTAATTAAGTTTAAATAAATTTACTTTTGAACAAATTTATAGATATAACGAATTTTATCACTTTCACTAAGAATAAACAAATTTCTTGAATTAATTCAAGTCAAGGGTTCGTTTAAAAATCTTTTTTCAGGCATCATTCGCATCATTTTTTTTTTACTTTTAGTCAGCCAATTATCGCGAATTTTGTATTCCACAATTTTTGAATTCGTAATGATTTTTAATGGGAGTCATGGCGATTTTACATGTTCCGCTGTGATATTTTGACATCCATAAAAGAATTGCAGTTTCAATGTTTTTAGCCTGATATAAGATTTTCCTCTTCTCGATTTTAGCCTTTCTTCGTGTTCCAAGGCGATTTTTTGACATTAGTAAAATAAATTCAACCTTCTCCGCAACCAGCTGTAGGTTCATCTGCATAGATTTCCATTTAAATGTGCAGTTAAGCTTTGTGTCACGGACTGGAAATGCAGAGAAATCAACTATTTTCATTATATTAGCTCCTAAATAAATAGGTACGACATGACCGCCCCCCTTGATTGTCCTAACGCCCCCCATTTTACTCTGGACTTGCTACCGCCCCCTGGAAGGCCCCAGCGCCCACTGGGGGGGGCGGTACCGCCCCCGTTGGGAACCTATGCTCTAGACAATATGCACGAAAACCAAATCAGTATCTATTCACGTCAAGTCTAAAAGAATATGCAATTTTATGAAATTCGGTGCTGTAAGCTTTTTTGATACAACAATTGCACAAAACGTGAACTGCATAGTATAACAACGTTTCCATTTGGGTGAAATATATCGAAATTTAATTAGCAACAGTTCATGCTAAGGTCTAAAAAGTATGTAAAGTTGTATGTAATTGTGTTCATTACATCTTGAGATAGAATTGGCTGCAAAAACTGTGTCGAGCACAGAATAACAGATAGGCAGGAGATTTCCAAAAATAGTCAAATTGCATACAGAACATCATAAAGCGTATAAATCCATAAAAAAAATGAATGTTGGAAATTTTCGTGATTCTAATATTTTTAATGTACAGAATATCAAAAGCTAATATAAAAAAATAATTTATGAGTAGTTTTCACTTTCAAAAGATTTTCGATTAAATTTTATATTAACCCATTTCACTCTTCTAGGTTAAGAAGAGTAACCTAGAAGAGAACAATGGTTAATCTTCTTGGAAGAGTAACCATTCCAAGAAGGTTATTGGAATGGTTACTCTTCCAAGTGTAATTGGAAGAGTAGCCATTCATCCAATGGTTACTCTTCCAACTATGCCTTATCTATATGTCTTTTCGCTGAATATTATTCTGCCTTAATATTTACTTTTTTTTACTAGCTACATGTAATCTTTATATATATAAATCTTCTGTGCGTGTGTATGTCACTGAACCGATTTTAATGAAATTTTTTGTGTGTGTTCCAATGGATTCTAGAATGGTTTAGATTCGCATTTCATCAAAATTGATTCGGTACTTTTTTAGTAATTAGGCAAAAACTAATAAAATTAGTGAGTTTTCGCTAATCAAAAGTGTTAAATAATCTCGCTGAATAGAGTGTGGACAGAATGGTTGAGTGGTCTAAGGAGCCAGATTTAAGCTCTGGTTCTCGAAGAAATAGATAGTGTGTTCGAACCCCACTCTTGACATACGTGTCTGATTTACAGTAATTTTTCCTGTATTAAAATTTTAATTAACCGACTTCAGAAAATCGTTAACTTTTAACTACAAAGAGAAAAAATAAACTTTTCTATCAAAAATTGAACCGATTTCAAAAACTACTGCAAAGTGAAAAATAATTTCCTTACATAATTGTAACAATAAATTAAACTAAGAGCGTAATATTTATCATGCGTATTATTATATTTATGTACATTTATTTCATTTTTTGGAGTCAGTACCAGGACAACGTCTGTCGGGTCCGCTAGTCACAATGTATGTCTATACATTTCTTATTATTATTTCATTTGTGTTTTGGCATGCATTAGTAATAAATAATAGTTTGCTTTTTTCTCTTTGCGTTGTTCGCAATTCTTTTATTTTAAACACGTATCTCATCCTTTAAATTAAAAATATTGATTACTTTTCTGAAGGAATAAAGTTTGATAAAACGCAAAATATATAAAAAAATTGTAATATCTGTTAAATTTTTTTGTAATTCGATTTTTTTCCAAACGTCTATCTTTCATATGAAGATGAATTGAATAGTACATAAAATAACTAAATTCCTTAGATTTCAGACAATGCACAGTAAGGAAAAAAAAAACGGTCGGTTTTGCAAAGACTGTACTGGGAAATTTCCGTTATTTTCTGGAAAAAACAGGAAATTTTCTAGAATTTGCGGGAATTTTTTCACTAAAAAACGGTGAATTGTACTGGTGTCATGATAGCCATTAATATCTCCGTAAAATCGTCCATTTTTTACGGTTTGGCATATTTGTCATTCATTAAATCTATATGAATAGCTAGTATTAACATTATTACGTAAAAGTAATTTTTCTCTCAAAATTGAAAACAAATCGGCCCTAAAGGGTAAACTATATACAATGCTTTATTACAAGTTTTTACAATTCCTAATATTTCTATTCTAATTTTATTAAGAAGGTATACGTAATAGAAAAATAGTAAAAACTTTCTCATACAAGGCATAAAAATTGCACAAAACACATTAGATCGTGGATATGAACACCAAATTTAATTATCTACAGTAAAAGAATTGCGAAAAACACGTATTTTATAAATGTGTTTTTTTACAGTTGACATAGAGAAAAAAACGATTTCAAGAAAAAGGATTCTGTACGACGAAAAAAAAAAAAAAAATTATCTGCTAATGAATTGGACCTTTTTAATATACGCAGTTGCACACCCATCGCTAGAGACCGCTGGAAAAAGCCAATATCTCTGATTGCTTTTGGACACTGAACACTTCTTCACTCTAATTGAAAATATCCGACATCCTAAATTTTTCTTTCCTTTTCGAAGTTTTTTATTCATTCGTTACTTTTAGGTGCTTTGTGAAATTTAGAATTTTTTTAAAAAATTCATATCTTAAAGAAATCACACATACATTATGCTGCAAAATTTTCATTTTTGTAAATCTTATACTTAGTAACTAAAAATTTTTTACTTTTATAAAAAAAAATGGAACATGTAAGATATAAAGCTGGACTTTTAATCTATACTAATATAATAAAGATAGAGACTCTTGAATTGACTCATTTCGTGACTCATGAACGCAGAGCAGAAACGACAAAATTCAAGATCACGAAATTTGGACAGTAGATTGCTGAGATTGACCTAGACAAGTAAAAAGAAAGTATTTTTGAAAATTCATACGCTCAGAGAGTCAGAGAGGGGTCGAAAGTTTTAGTTCATTTAGACATATCTCAGAACCGTTTTTGAGTAAGAACGTAAAATTCAAGACAAACAGTCTACTAAAAAAATAGTTAACCCTGCGTTAAGCGCGCTAATATTTGTTACGCATTTTATCTGCTATCAGATTCATAAACTTTACAACCGATTTTAATCTGAAAGTAAAAACTGTCTCATTCAAGTCATAAAAATTGCACAAAACAATTTCATTTGCGCGCGAATATGAACTCCAAATGGGATTATCTAACGTAAAAAAAAATTCGAAAAACACATGTTTTATAAATGTGTTTTTTACAGTTGATATAGACAAAAAAAAAATATTCCAAGAAAAAGGATTCTGTACGATAAGCGAAAAAGAAAAAATTATCTGCCAATGAATTGGATCTTTTTAATATACGCAAATGCACTCCCATCACTAGAGACCGCTAGAAAAAGCCAATATCTCTGATTGCTTTTGGATGCCGAACACATTTCACTCTAATTAAAAATATTCAACATTCTAAATTTTTCTTTGCTTTTCAAAGTTTTTCATTCATTTGTTACTTTTAGGTGCTTTGTGAAATTTAAAATTTCTTTTATTCATCTCTTAAAGAAACCAAACGTATATACATTATGCTGCAAAATTTTCATTTTTGTATATTTTATACTTAGTAACTAAAAATTTTTTACTTTTATAGAAAATGGAACATGTAAGAGATAAAGCTGGACTTTTAATCTATGCTAATATAATAAAGATAGAAATTCCTGATTTGACTTATTTCGTGACTCATCAACGCAGAGCAGAAAAGACAAAATTCAAGATCACGAAATTTGGACAGTAGATTGCTGAGATTTACCTAGACAAGTAAAAAGAAAAGATTTTTGAAAATTCATACGCTCAGAGAGTCAGAGAGGGGTCGAAAGTTTTAGTTCATTTAGACATATCTCAGAACCGTTTTTGAGTAGGAACGTAAAATTCAAGACAAACAGTCTACTAAAAAAATAGTTAACCCTGCGTTAAGCGCGCTAATATTTGTTACGCATTTTATCTGCTATCAGATTCATAAACTTTACAACCGATTTTAATCTGAAAGTAAAAACTGTCTCATTCAAGTCATAAAAATTGCACAAAACAATTTCATTTGGTCGTGAAATCTAAATGTGATTATCTAAAGTAAAAAAAATTTCGAAAAACACATATTTTAAAATTGTGTTTTTTCGGTTGATATACCACCCCCAAGAAAAAAGATTTTGTACGATAAACAAAGAAGAAAAAATTATCTGCTAATGAATTGGATCTTTTTAATATACTCAGATGTACTCCCATCGCTAGAGACCGCTGGAAAAAAGCCAATATCACGAATTGCTTTTGGACACCGAACACTCTTCACTCTAAATATTCGAAATCCTAAAATTTTCTTTGCTTTTCGGAGTTTTTTTATTCATTTGTTACTTTTAGGTGCTTTGTGAAATTTATAATTTTTTTATTTACCTCCTTCGTGACTCACCAATGGCAGAACTTAACCGACAAAAGTCAGAATCACGTGGATATCAACATCAAATGTGATTATCTATTGTAAAAGATTTTGCGAATAACCCATATTTTATTAATATGTTTTTTAACAGTTGACATAGACTAAAAAAAGAAATTCTAGAAAAAAAAAAGATTCTGTACGACAAGCGAAGAAACGAAAATATCTGCTAATAAAATGGATCTTTTTAATGTACGCAGATGCACTCTCATCGCTAGAGACGGCTGGAAAAAGCCAATATCTCTGATTGCTTTTGGACACCGAACACTTCTTCACTCTAATTGAAAATATTCGACATCCTAAATTTTTCTTTCCTTTTCGAAGTTTTTTATTCATTTGTTATTTTTAGGTACTTTCTGAAATTTGGTATCTATTTATTTATCTCTTAAAGAAAATCAGACGCACATTGATTTGCAAAATTTTTATTTTTTTAAATCTTATACTTAGTAAGCAACGATTTTTTACTTTTATAAAAATGGAACGTGTTATATATAAAAGTGAACATTTAACCTATAATAATAATAAAAAAAGAGTCCTGACTTAACTAACTTCGTCACTCATCAACGAAGAGCTGAAACAACAAAAGTCAGGATCACGAAATTTGGCTGTAGATTGTTGTTATGACCTAGACATGCAATTAGAAAGGATTTTTGAAAATTCATTCCTTTTCATTAAAGGGAGATGAAAGTTTTAGGTCATTTCACCATATCTCAGAACCCTTTTTTGGTAGGAGCATAAAATTCAAGATAAATATCTGTTAAATAGATAATAAATCCTGCATTAGGCGTGCGATTATTAGTTATGCATTTAAGCTGCTGTCAGATCCACTAACTTTTCGAGCAACAAACTTTCCAGCCGATTTTAATCACAACTTTTAAAAGGAAGAAAAAAGTACAATTGACGTGGCTAAAGTCGGAGGAAAAGCAGAACTACCAGTACCAGCCGTGAATATTTATCACCTATTAGGATAGTAAACATTATTAAGGTAAAAGTAATGTTTCTCTCAAAATTGTAAAACGATTTTGAATCGAAAGTGTCAAACCATACACAATACAAGTTTTCATAATCCCGTAATCTTTTGATTCTGATTTTGTTAGAAACGTTTACACTATATAAAAATAGTAAAAGCTTTCCGATTCAAGACATAAAAATTGCGCAAAGCAATTTCATTTGGTCGTGGATATGAACACCAAATAGGATTATCTACAGCAAAAGAATTGCGAAAAATACATATTTTATAGATGTGTTTTTTTACAGTTGACATAGACAAAAAAAAGTATTTCTAGAAAAAAAGGATTTTGTAAGACAAGGGAAGAGAAAAAAATTATCCGCTAATGAAATGGAACTTTTTAATATACGCAGATGCACTCCCATCGCTAGAGACAGCTGGAAAAAGCCAATATCTGTGATTGCTTTTGGACACCGAACACTTCTTCATGCTAATTGAAAATATTCAACATCCTAAATTTTTCTTTCCCTTTCGAAGTTTTTCATTCATTCGTCACTATTTGGTGCTTTGTGAAATTTAGAATTTTTTTTTTTTTTTTTCCATCTCTGAAAGAAAACCAGACGTACATTAATCTGTAAAATTTTCATTTTTTAAAATCTTATTCTTAGTAAATAACAAATTTTTACTTTTATAAAAATGGAATGTGTAAGGCATAAATCTGGACATGAATTTATAATAATATAATAAAGTGAGAGACTCCTAACTTGACTAACTTCGTGACTAATCAATGGTAAAATTTAAACGACAAATGTCAGAATAACGAAATTTGGACAGTAGATTGATGTTATGATTTAGACAAGCAATGAGAAAGGATTTATGAAAATTGATAACCTAAAGTGGTTAGAGACGGAGGAGGGCTGAAAGTTTTAGTCCATTTAGCCATACCTCAGAACGTTTTTTGGGTAGGAGCATAAAATTTAATATACAAAATCTATTAAATAAATAGTTAAACCTGCGTTAGACGCGTGAATATTTGTTATGCATTTAAGCTGCTATCATAATCACAAACTTTTCGAGCAACAAACTTTTCGGCCGATTTTAACCCCAACTTTTTTAAGGAAGAAAAAAGTACAATTGACGTGGCTAAAGTCAGAGGAAAAGCAGAACTACCAGTACCAGCCGTTAATATTTATCGCTTGTTAGGATATTAACATTATTATGGTAAAAGTAATTTTTCTCTGAAAATTGAAATAAACCAAAATTGACCGAATTGACCATACACTATGCAAGTTTTCACAATCGCGTAATATATTTATCCTGGTTGTGTTAAAAACGTTTACATTATAGAAAAATAGTAAAAACTTTTCGACTCAAGACATAAAAATTGCGCAGAACAATTCCATTTGGTCGTGGATATGAACATCAAATGTCCAAAAAATCTACAGCAAAAGAATTGCGAAAATCATAAAAAGTATTTCAAGAAAAAAATGATTTTGTACGAAGAGCGAAGAAAAAAATTATCTGCTAATGAAATGGATCTTTTTAATATACGCAGATGCATTCTCGTCGCTAGAGACCGCTGGAAAAAGCCAATATCTCTGATTGCTTTTGGACACCGAACACTTCTTTACTCTAATTGAAAATATTCGACATCCTAAATTTTTCTTTCCTTTTCGAAGTTTTTCATTCATTTGTTACTTTTAGGTGCTTTGTGAAATTTGAGTTTTTTTTATTCATCTCTTAAAGAAAACCAGACGTACATTAATTTGCAAAATTTTCATTTTTGTAAATCTTATATTTAATACCTAACATTTTTTTACTTTTATAAAAATGGAACGTGTAAGACATAAAACTGAATTTTTAGTCTATCCCTTTCAGCGGCCTGCAAAATATTCCATTCATGTTTAACAATTCATAAAATAGTATTTATAAAAGATATTGGTATGAAAATTTTTAGTTGACAAACTTACATATTTATCTTACATACATTATTTATCTTATTAATTTCAAAAAATTAATTTTAATATTGATTTTGTGTTAAATCAGCCATTGTTTCTAAAAGTTACATGACGGAAAACCCCGGCTAGGCCCCTTAAAGGGCTATACTTGTATAATAAAAAGAGAGACTCCTGACTTGACAGACTTCGTGACTCATCAATGCAGAGCTGAAGCGACAAAAGTCAGGATCACGAATTTTGGACAGTAGATTTTTGTTTTGACCTAGGCAAGTAATATGAAACGATTTTTGAAAATTCATCCTTTAAGGCGGTAAAAGAGGAGGGGGGGGGTGAAAATTTTAGGTCATTTCGCCATATCTCAGCAGCTTTTTTGAGTAGGAGCGTAAAATTCAAGATGAAAAATCTATTAAATAAATAATTAAATTTGTATTTCAGTGATTGTAGTAATTTCTTTTCTAAGGGATTAAAAGGGTAGAGTCGGCTATAACTCAACACCCGCTTTAGGTAGGAACATGAAATTAAAGATAATAAATTTACTAAATGATTAACTTTGTATAAAGAACACGTTAGATAGAACTCAAAACAATATTTCAGTGCATTCTCATTTAAAATCTGAAGTTTAACGTGAGTCGGTATGTCTTAAGTTCATAAGTTTTTCATTTGAACTATCATAAATCATTAACAAAATAAATACTGACTTGACATTTTAGGACATTTTAGGGATTTTAATACTAAATAAGAAAAAAACTAATGAAAGTAATACAAACATGTCTTTATAGAACAGAACACCAAGGATTAAGGGGACTGAGTGCCGTTTTAATATTTATTACTTTTAATTTAAGCATTTTAAGGTATATTTTTGACAAAATAATTAAGACTCAATGAAGAAAAATGATTCTTCCTGAAATTATTCCATTCCCGTGGCAAAATTAAAAAAAAAATAAGTTAAAAATTGAGCAGATTTAGAATGTATTTTCTCGCACAATTTTAAAAATGCATCTTTTTCTTAATTTTTTTTAAAAACTATTTTTAAAAGTGTGCTGTATGATTTTAAGTATCGAATTTACCATAAATTAATTAGCTTGGAAAAAAAATTACTAATAAAATGTGTCAATATATTTTTTTTTCGTAAAAACTGAATTTATTTTACACTTTTTTTTGTGTGTGTGTGTTAAAAAAAAAAAAAAAAAAAAAAAAAAAAAAAAATGTTGTAAATGCTATACTTTGTTTTATCAAATAGACCATTAGCAACAACGACGGGAAAAAAAGTCAATTGATAATTATACATAAAAGTTTAATCAATTTGAACATGTTAATTCATCGAAAAAGCACAAATTAGGAAAAATCTTTTTAAAATGAAACGGACGTGTTATTTAAAGGGACAGCGATGTAGTAAAATTTCTTTTAACTGTATTTGTAATACTCGGAACTTTACGAAAATTCTTCGGAATATACTAGAGATAATAAAGTATATAATTTAAGCAAAAACTTAGAAAAATCAATATTTTCGTCTTTTATTATTATTATTATTATTATTATTATTATTATTATTATTATTATTATTATTATTATTATTATTATTTTGCAGAATGAAGTGGTACCGTGTCAATTTAAAGGAAGATTTTGTGCACTGTGATAACATTAGTACGTACTCATATCTTATACCTAAGATGTTCAAATGTTTTATCTGTTTTTAGATGTATATGCTAACTTTTGTTAAGTTTAATAATGCTATAAATTTTTTAATAACCAAAGTTTTTATAGTGACAATATTAATGAACTCAATGTTTGTTCACATTTTGTTCAGTAACATTCACTCTAATTTATACACTGAAAAATATTTTTATTCGATATCCTATTCCAAGACAAATCTTTAAATCAAAACCAAGTTTGTCACGACTGATCTGTACCTTAGAATTATGATCGAGAAACAAATGCAGAGTTTGTTCGTAATAAGCGAATTATGTGCGTTCAATGAATGACTTCTAACTAGGGAACTGCAAGAAGTGTAAGTCACCGATTTTCACGAAAGTGGTATCGTTGGAAAGATCTCATCGTGAGCAGTAAAAAACTCAATAGAACTACCCGTCGCAAATCAGCCGTTTTCGAGATATCCGACAATTTATGTCACATAGCTAGTGCACACTTAATGAGGAACCGCAAAAAATTTTAGTCTCGATTTTAACGAAAGTGGTATCGTTGTAAAGATATCATCGTGAGGATTAAAAAACTCAATGGAATCACCCGTCGGAAATGAGACGTTTTCGAGATATCCGACAATTTGTGTCACTTGCTGATGCACACTGCTGGGAAACTGCATTGACATAAATTGTCGGATATCTCGAAAACGGCTAATTTCAGATGGGTAGTTCCATTGAGTTTTTTTTACTTCTCACAATGATATCTTTGCAACGACACCATTTTCATCAAAATCGAGAAAGGAATTTTTTGCGGTTAACAATTAAGTGTGCACTAGAACAGTATGCATTAGCTACGTGACATAAATTATAGGATATTTCGAAAACGGTTAATTTCCGACGGGCAGTTCCATTGAGTTTTTTCTCCCTCATGATGATATATTTTTAACAATACCATTTTCGTTAAAATCGAAACTAAAATTTTTTGCGGTTCCCCATTAAGTATGCACTAGTTACGTGATATAAATTGTCGGATATCTTGAAAACGGCTAATTTGCGACGGGTAGTTCCATTGGGTTTTTTACTGCTCTTGATGAGATCTTTCCAACGATACCGCTTTCATCAAAATCGGTGACTTACACTTCTTGCAGTTCCTAGTAAGTACTATTGTTATTTTTGTTATGCATAACTATTTCATTTTTAATAAAAATATGATAAAAATTTGAAAAAAAAAACATTTTTTATTAAAAAATTGCTAATTTTAAATTAATAAATTGTTTACAAAAGAAGTATACGTTCAAGATACATTAGTTTTGCATCATTATCAATATTTAAAGGGCTTTTAGACCAATAGTTTTGCTACAATCTTGCGCGCAATTACTGCAAATCAAAAAAGAATTTTTTTTTTTTTTTTTTTTTTTTTTTTTTTTTTTTTTATACATAAAAATTAAACATTAGAAAATAAAATGAAATTTCCACATAGAATATAAAAAAAATATTTTAAATAGAAGCGATATGAAATTGTGTACATTAAAAATTTTAAGCATTTATGTTTTATAGAGACGGAGAAAAAAATTAAATGTGACATGTTGCTGAATTGCACCGCCGCGCCAGGTAAAAAGTAAGACTCTCGAGACCCCTTAATGATATTGAGGCTGTGGATGGATCTTGTAGCCATCAACCACAGCCTGAAAAAGTTTTTTGCAGTTCCTAAAAAAAGAAGTTTTTTGAGTTTTAATATTTTTATAGCAAGAATGTAATATGTACTTGAATAGGGTGTTTATAAAGTCCCGGACCCATTTTAATGTTTAATAACTCATAAAATAATAAAGATAGATTAAAATTAACATAAATGGTTAGATAGACTCAAAAAGTTTCATGACCCTTGTCAATGAAATTCCACGTGTGCCCCCTTCGTCGCACGGAGAATATCAAGTCGATAGTCAATTTTACGCCAGGTAGCGGCAAGCATGTCGGTATCCATTGACTATCGTCTTCATATTCTCCGTACGACGAAGGAGGCACACGTGGAAGTTCATTGACAAGGGTCATGAAACTTTTTGATTCTATCTAATCATTTATGTTATTCATTTTAATCTATCTTTATTATTTTATGAGTTATTAAACATCAAAATGGGTCCGGGACTTTATAAACACCCTGTATCTTGTCGATAAGTATAAACATAATCTCATCTTACTTTATTTTACATTTAATTATTTTAAGAGAAAATGCTTAACGAATGTGCATCCGGCTAAACAGAAAAATTTTATCCAAATACCAGGAAATATAAAAGTTGGTTTATAATGAAGTCATTTTAAATTCCATTGAATCCATATGTGAGTAAGTGTGATTTGTCTTACTTACACTCCTTCTGGCACAGCGATTTATCATGTACGCATTTGTGATAACGAACTATATGCTCAAAAATCTGAGTACATGTGTTTTTAGATTTGAGACTTCAGTATTTGGATGCATTATACAGGACCTGATTACTGCAAGGTAAACACCTTTAAATGAGTCCACAAAGCTGAAAGTCATGTGTTTTTTCTTATAATAAATAAGAATTACAGCTAAGAAAATATTTCGAGAGCCACCAACTGAATCATTGTCCCAGGACCTCACATAAGTTTAGTCGGAATCTGGCATTACATGTCGAGAAAATACTTAAAAATTAACGTGTTTTGCTTGTTTTTAAATACTTCTTTTCAATAGCGTTTGTAATTAGTGATATTTAATTATTGAAACAATTAAAATTTTATTGCCCTGTAATAACAAAATGTCTTTATTTGGTTTCAGAGTTTTCAAATGATCGACACTTCAGCAGTAAGAATACATCGGTGACATTCTTGACCGTATCGATATTTAGATTTACGTCTTTCCCCTTATCCCGAAACTTAATTGCGACCTCCATCCGCATTTGTTTCTTTTCTATCCCCCCATCCCCCCTTGCAACCCACCCTTGCCAATTGTTTGCGCTCTTAATTCGTTTTCGAAACAACGCGTTTCTTTTCTTTCTTTTTTCTTTGTTTCCTATTTCTCCAAGCAAACAGGAGTTCCACAAACTTTGTTGACGTTCATTCGTCTTCATCGATTACGAATCCTTAACCGGGCAGGCTGAGCAGTTTGTTAAAAAATTCAACTCGATTACGAGTTGGACGGTTCAGTCGAAGATTCAGGGCAAACCGCAGGAATGGGTTGGAGCGGGGGTCGACGCAAGTTTTCGCCCTGGTGCGTTCACCGTGGTAAGCAAATCGGTAAAAACGAAGAAGATGGACTATAAAACTGATTTCAGGTAATCCCTTGAGCGCCAATAATTAAATTTCAGACAGAAGTTTGGCTAAAATGAAAGAGGCCATCAGTTCCGATGAAACTTCCAAGATATGTTACTACACTTATTTTTCTCGGAGTTACTCTTCTATAATTAAAGATTCAGTATTGATTTTTATTTGAAATTTTAAAGTAAAACATTAAAAATCTTAATATAGTGGTATCGATTAACAATTAAATTAAAATTGTAATGTTTGAGTCATGTTTTATTAAGGATCAGCGTTTATCCAGAACTGGTTTTGGGCCATAAATTAATAAACAAAATAGGACAGTTATACCAAAATCTGTAATGTCAGCATCAATTTACATCACTTGGCAAGGGGTGGGGAATTTATAAGCTCCTAAGATTTACATATTTGAAATTTGTTCATGCTCCATATGTGTAATGTTATTATTTTGATTCCAGAATAAACTTTCATAGAGGCAGATGATTCTCTCTCTCTGTTGACGCATAATTCAAGTATCTCTTTATTATTCTCTAAAATAGCTGTACTCATAAATTTCTACACCTATAAATAGGCGTCCGATGTTTATACATGAAATTTATCAACGCTGCATGGTTTTAATATTTATAGTTTGATTCTATTCTATTCTTTCAAAGGTGCAGACGATGCTCTCTCTTGTTGATGCGTAATTCAAGTGTTTCTTTATCATTCTCTAAAACAGACGTACTCATAAACTACTACACCTATTAATAAGCTCCCGAAATTTAGATATTAAATTTGTTCATGCTCCATATTTTTAATAATTACGGTTTGATTATATTCTAATCTTTCTTAGAGACAGACGACTCTCTCCCTCTTTCACTGATGTGTAATTCAA
The DNA here is from genome assembly GCA_964019185.1 of Maratus speculifer. Lineage (NCBI taxonomy): Eukaryota > Metazoa > Arthropoda > Arachnida > Araneae > Salticidae > Maratus > Maratus speculifer. Next base: position 267,942,330 of record OZ025289.1, on the reverse strand, counting down.
GTGTCTCTTTATTATCCTTTTAAACAGACGTACACATGAACTACTACACCTATTAATAGGCTTCGTAAATTTAGGTATGAAATTTTTTTGTGTTCCATATTTTTAATATTTATGGTTTGATTCTATTCTAATCTTTCATAGAGGCAGGCGATTCTCTCTCTTGTTGATGCGTAATTCACGTGTTTTTAGTTGCGTCTTTTCTATAATAGACGTATTCATAAACTATTACACCTATTAATAAGCTCCCAAAATTTAGGTATGAAATTTGTTTATACTTCATATTTTTAATATTATGGTTTGATTCTATTCTAACCTTTTATAGAGGCACATAATTGTCTCTCTTGTTGATGCGTAATTCAAATATCTCTTTCTTATCCTCTAAAACAGCCCTTCTCGTAAACTGCTACACCTATTAATAGACTCCCGACGTTCAGATATGAAATTTGTTTACGCTCTATGTTTTTAATATTTATGGTTTGATTCTATTCTATTCTTCCACGTCTTTTTATTATCCTCTAAAACAATCAAACCTAACCTTTATTTTTGACGAACAGCAAACGCATATTTGTGACGTTAAGTGGGACACAATATACTTACATATTAATGCCAGAAAAGTGTGATTAAAACAGTACTATAATAAAAAATTAAAAAAAAAAATAATAATATCAGTAGAAATGAACGTTTATCACAGAAGAAATGTTGCCAAAAAATTTTCAACACTTTTATTTCTAAATTATGTACATTGTGGTACTTTTTGCTAGAAATGGTTCATAAATATACCGTTAAAATCGCAGTTTATAAATTATGGTATAAAATGTTTCTGGTGGCAATTTTATCCGCAATAAAATTAAACTCTAATAAGCTATTAGCTATGTAAAAAATAAAATTTTATCGAAATGTAATCGAAGCTAAATTTTGGTTATCTTCCTAGTGTCGGTTAAAAAAGAAACCGAAACTGTCTTAAAAATAAATGTAAAGTAGCTAATATACGCATTTCTGACAAATACAATATATGTCCCCTGTTTTTAACTGTAGGGGGAATTGGGGCACATTGATACAGAATTTTTCGGTGTCCAGAAAGCAGAAATTTCAAGTTATTTTTCCATGTGGTGTCAGCGAAACTTGTGTAGTGTGTTACAAAAATGTACAATCGTTGTTTTATATGTTATTTTTCCATGTAATTTAAAAAAAATAAAAAACAATCATTTGTATCAATGTGCCCCATCCCCGGGGCAGATTGATACACCTCATGGGGCACTTTGATACGTCTGTGAAAAATGGAGACAAAATAACACCAATGCATATTTTTCATAGAAAAATAGTTAGCAAACCATTTTATATTTATTTATAGAAATTCAAATCAGCCACAGTTTATTTGTAAGCAATATTAAAGCAATCAAAATTAAATGTATAATACCTGGTGTTCTGGCTATTCCTTGTCTGATTGTTGGCTATGGTAACTTTGTCATATCTGGCACTTCAACCCCGGCATTATCTTCTTTCTTAGGAAAAAAAAAATTACCAGGTTTTCGGTTTATAAACAGAAAATAAAAATTATTGTATTAAAATTCTGTTTATAATGGAATTATCCTGTGCTGTTCTGCAGCTTGTTTCTCTTGCTTAACATTTCTCATGTTGAACATACTTTTTTCTCGGGAGAATTGATATAAATTATAAAATTTCCAGGCTGTCGTCCTGTTCTTTTGTTAGTTCTACTAGCACTAGGTGTTGGACTATAAAATGTTCTAATATAAAGAAATTAGAGCTTTTTTACTTCAATAAAAACTAATATTAGAAATTTTTGGCGAAAAATGTTGGATTAAGGAGTGTATGGAAAAAAATAATAAAAGGTAATGAAAAAATGAACTAAAAAAGGATTTAGGTTGTATCAATGTGCCTCGTCATAGACTGTATCAATGTGCCCCGTTTGAGCCATTTTGAATAAAATGAGTCTCAAATCCAACCCTTCATAATTTATCTAACAATAAAGAATGAGGAACTGATAAAGAGTATCTTTACATGTCAGAGAGAGTATTCTTTTCGGTTGAAAATTCTGGAACAGTTGTATAAAACCATTTGAATTGAACAACTCAAATTTACTTTTAACCTACAAAAACAATAAATCACCCGTTTTATTTCATCAAACCACTGAATCATTCCAAGACTTTCTGTATGTAGTTGAGTGCACTTAGCATCATCTTTTGAAGTTGTTGTGAAACTTCCTGTAATGTCCCTGTGAGCAGTAGAGGGGGTGTATCAATGTGCCCCAGTTTCCCCTACCTGAAACTTGGCTTTCTATGTCTCTGACCAAAATTTCTAATTTTCGTTTGAAATTTGATATAGAATACATTTAATTTTCCACCATATAATTAAAAAATGTTTTGGTTAAATGTATCTTTTGTAAATAATGCTCACTTGTTTATTCTGCACACCTTTATTTTATAGTTTCCTTAAAGGACCTTTTGCGGCATTCAAACTAAAAATTTTCTATTTAAGTCAGTAGATTTTAATGAGCACGTGAAAAGGTTTTCAAAATTTAGTCAGGTATGTATGTATGCAATCTACGAGTCAACCACAAAAATTCGGTCTAATGGTGATTTCCACCAAGATATGTCTTGAGCACACCTGTTGCATTTTAATATGCTAAACAAGTTCTGTATAATCGTAGGCATTTCAGCTTGCAACTTGTTGAAGTGATTGTCTGTGCTACCGCCCCCCATTTTAATAGATAGACTAGTAAGATCTGCAACTTTTGCTGCACAGTCAATCCACCACTTTTATAGAATATCTCTATTCTGACCAAACAAAATACTTCATAATAGAGTCAAGTAATCGTCTTCTATAAAAGCGATGGAGTGAGTATGCAACAAAAGCTACAGATTTTCAACAGTATATTTGGATGGCGGCACGGCAAACTGAGGACGTTAGACAGAGAATAAACAGCTGTGAATTTTAAAATAATTATGTAATAAATAATTTTTCCACATTTACTCTCTTGCCACAAACTCTTCAGCATTCAATTAATATTTAAAGTCGAAATTTTCGGTTTTTTCTGGCTATCTTACCTTTATTGTCAGAGGAAGTTCGGATATTATGAAATAACATTTCGTTTTTTTTTTTTTTTTTTTTTTTTTTTTTTTTTTTTTAATAGCTCACAAGTTATTAAAGCCTGAAAGCTTATGTGCCCGTCGGTTCTGTGTATACGTACTATGTATGGATGTATGCAACTCTATAACTCTGGATAAAAATATCAGATTTGCTTCAAATTTCTGGGTATAGGTTTATTCTGTTAAAATACTTTCTTGATTAGTTTTGAGAATTCATTGAATAATTATAAGGGGGGGGGGGAAAGGCTAATCCCACCTAAATTAATTTAACTATATGGGCTTCTCATGCAGAATTATCAGATTTCTTTAAAGCTTTAGATATAGGATCATTGTGATGAGGTGCCTACATGATTAGTTTTAGGTGTTAATTGGTTAAGTGTAAAGGGGGGATGATTTCTACTCCCTCTCAATTTAGGTAAATGGGTTTTTAATGAAGACTTTACTGATTTGCTTCAAATTTTGGGCATAGGTTCATTTTGATAAGGCGCTTTCCTGATTTGTTTTTAAGATTCCTCGGCTAAGTATAAAGGGGGTGGGGGAATCGGAGAGGTCTACACTTCTTAATTTAGATAAATGAGTTTTTCATGCTGAATTAATTGATTTGCTTCGATTTGAATATAGGTTCATACTGATAAGATGCTTCGCTTATTATTATTATTATTATTATTATTATTATTATTATTATTATTATTATTATTATTATTATTATTATTATTATTATTGTTAAGTATAAAGAGGGGGAACAGGCGATTATCCCTCTTAAATTAGATAAATGAGTTTTTATGTCTAATTAACCGCATTTTTTTTTTCAAATTATAGGTTCTTCCTGATAAAAAAAAAAATCCCTAAATAGTTTTGAGGTATTTACGACTAAATATAGAGGGAGGAACGGGGGATAACCCCTCTAAAGTTAAATAAATGTTTTTTATGCAGAATTATTAGCTTTGGTTTGAATTTTGAATATAGGTTTATTATGGGTTATTGATTTAATACTCTTCCCGTGCATTTGTATAATTTATTCTATTTTCTTCCTTAATTAAAATATTTTTGTCACGATTTGATGTGTTCAAATATGAAACTTCATTTACTGTCCCCCTGAATCTACAATTAAAAATCAAAGTGTACTGCCATTTATTTACCGTTCAAAACTATTAACAAGAAACTTTTCATTATTTACTCAAGATTTTTAAATATTTACTCAAGCATTTTCAAGCATTTTTCAAGCATTTTTAAATTATTTTAAAATATTGTGCACAATTTGATATTTACATTAACAAACATCTTTTATGCGGACATAAATGATTTAAACCATTACATGGTAAAAAAATATCGTTTTGTTGGGTTTGATAACATGTGATATTTCAAAATTGAAAACGCATATATTCTTCTTTGATCCAAACATACTCAATTCGATATGACTAGATCGATTTACTGAGCTCTTCATTTTTTTCCAGTGTAGCTATGAAGATCTCAATACTCTTTAAGTCCTTGATAATAATTTTCCAAAACCGGAAATAGAAAACACTTCCCGAAATATGATTTTTCTTCGTTTCAAATTAGACATAAATTGAAAGCTTCACGAAAGAGCTTTTATGGTACATTTTTCATTCTTGTATAAATTTAATAACGTAACAGTTTTTTAATATTTATTTCTAATTTTATTCCGCTAAGAAACAGTTTTAATATTTACTTTGAAAGTTAAATTTTGATTTCTATTATAGCATTATACTATGCCAAAGTTGATGTATAATGAAACATCCAATTATGCATTTATCCTTCGTTATGCATCCAAACCTGTAATAGTACAGTAATCTTCAAATTATACTCTTTTCGGCTATCTCTCAGTTTATATGCTATAAACTGTACTATAAAAATATAACTATTTTTTTAATATTTATGAATAAGAAACGCAAAAATAATAATTTGGACCTGTAACTTTCTAATAGTCTTTTAGCGGATATTAATATTGAAAAATGGGAAAAGGAAAATAATGTCTTGGACATAATTTTATAACAGACTCTTAACGGATTTTTAATGTCCAGGAATTAGAAAAAGTAAAATTGTCTTTCAGCAGACTTTTAATGCACAGAAATGATAAACTGGAAAATAATGATTTGGACTTATAACTTTATAACCAATCTCTAAAATACTTTACGATTTACTTGAAATATTCAATTAAAAAGCGAAAAATCAAATTGCTTTTTTTAATTAGTTCATTACCAATTTTGAATTATCCATTTTTTACGGAATTAGCTTTTCATTTACAATTACTTTTTTTATTTATTTTAATGGATTTGTTTATTTATTTATTTGAATGATTAAAATACAGATGAAAATTAACCATTTAAAGTTAAATAGTAAATAAATATTTATCAGTTACATTTCAATCCATTTAAAAATTTTCCTACATCTAAAGGACCATTCGAATGGAAACGGACAAAATTCTCCGCAAACGATGCGGAAACAGCCTTATAATATACTTTGAAAGTTAAATTTTGATTTCTATTATGGCATTGTCCTATTCCAAGGTTGATGTAAAATGAAACATCCATTTACCCATTCATTCTTCGTTTATATATCTAGTCTATGCATCCAAGCATGTAAAAAAACAGTGATCTTTAAATTATACTGTTTTGGTTATCTCTCAGTTTATATGCTATAAACTGGGCTATAAAAATTTAACTATTTTTTAATGTCTATGAATGAGAAACGCAAAAATAATAATTTGGACCTATAACTTTCGAACATTCTTTTAGTGGACATTAATGTTTGAAAATGAGAATAGGAAAATAATGTTTCGGACATAACTTTATAACAGTCTCTCAGAGGATTTTTAATGACCAGGAATGAGAAATGGAAAAATAATCATTTGCACAGCCTCTTAACGGATTTTCAATATCCAGAAATGAGAAACTGGAAAATAATGATTTTGGACCCATAACTTTACATCCAGTCTCTAAAATAGCTTCACTCTGATTTATTCGAAATATTCAAATAAAAAAGCGAAAAATTCATTTGGAATCTTTAATTAGTTCATTACCAATTTTCATTAATTAATTTTTACGGAGTTACGGTTTTTCATTTATAGCTACACATTTTATTTGCTTTTTTGGATTTCTTTCTTTATTTGTTTGAATGTTTAAAATACAGATGAAAATTAACCAATTAAAATTAAATAGTAAAAAAATATTTTTTAATCGAACCGCTATATAAAAAAAAACTTTTTAAACACACCATAAAATATATTAAAAAGCGCGAGGCCTTTCAAAAGAACTCATTCTTTCTTCATCAGGCGCAAAAAAGACGTTCGTCTATTATGAATGCAGAGGCACGACATCGTGCCGCATGCATCCAAACATGTAAAAATACAGTGATATTTAAATCATACTCTTCTCGGTTATCTCTCAATTTAACTAAATAATTCAGTTGGTTTCTTTAAAGTTCTTTACCAATTTTCAATAATTAAAATTTGCGGAATTACTTTATCATATATAATTACACTTTTTATTTGCTTTATTGGATTTCTTTATTTATTTATTTGAATGATTAAAATACAAAATGAAAATTAACCAATTAAAATTAAATAGTAAATTAATATTTTTTAGCTACATTTTAATTCATTTAATTTTTTTCCCTATTTCTAAAAGATCATTCTAAGAGAAACGGGCAAAAGGCTCTGCTACGGTAACTAAACTGACTAAACGGTAACAGCTTTATTATTTACTTTGAAGGTTAAATTTTGATTTCTATTACAATATTATCTTATCCTAGTGTCAAAGGTGATTTAAAATGAAACATCCAATTACCCACTTATTATTCGTTCATACATCTATGCATCCAAACATGTAAAAATACGATGATCTTTAAATTATTATCTTCTTGGTTATCTCTCAGTTTATATGCTATAAACTGGTCTATAAAAGTATAACTACTTTTTTTAATGTCCATGAATGAGAAAACAATAATTTGGACCTATAACTTTCTAGGTCTTTTAGAGTATTTTAATGTTCAAAAATGAGAAAAGGAAAATCTCATCAAAAACATAAATGTGAAAGAATGCTAAGTTCGTTAACGGTTTCGCTAATAAAAGAGGTGTGATGCATAACATCATAACATCTAAGATTGCAGACTAAATTCATTCGAATAAAGTCTAAATTGTGGAATACAGTTCAAATCAAAATATGAGTTCGTAAGTATTAAATTCAAAACGCAGTGAATCTTACTTAAAGCAATTAAATCAACTTCAGATTAAAAAAAGGACTATTTACATTTATTATTTACAAAAGGGTATATTAATTCTTACTCTCATTGAGAGTTCAATTTTTACCGAACAAGTCGGTTCCAAAAACACTCTACTACTGAGATTAAAAATCGTCTGACAAAATAAAAACAAAAAAGGTTCGTTGCCAACAGCAACCAAGTAACAAAATTTGGTTTTCGAAACCAAGGAGGCATTCGCAACACACTGCCCCCGGCTGAACATTTAGTTCAGCATCTAAATTAAACATTTTAATAAACATAAGAATATACTTACATACTTTACATAAGTTTCAGATAACATTCGTAAATACAGGTACAATGTAAGATAATAAGAAATCTTCTATATAAGAAAAGAAAACAAAACATGTAAAATAAATGCAAATTAAACAATAACAAAGGTAAATAATAGCAAAAAGAAATGTAACAGTTTTAAAGTCTTTTAGTCTATCAAGTTCATCAAGTCCGATTCTAAGTTATAAAAAATTTGCTCTGGTCTTTTAAGATCGCCGTTTTCAGTCTTTAATACACATGATCTTATTCTTGAGTCACGATCATAGATGAATTCTTTAACACGAACACACTTGCACATGTATTTGGGGAGCCTTTCATCATGAATTATCACTTATAGCCTGAACTTTGAACTGAGATGACGAATTTATGTTTTTAACTTGAAAAATAGATTCAAGTTCTACGAGGTATTTGTCTCTTCGCCTTTTCCAAAAATGGTCAGTAATTTGTCGCTTGTATTTATGATTTTTCGCCAACAGATTCTTGTTAGATTTTTCTTGAGTACAAATTGGAAATCTAGAGGAAGGTAAAGACCTTAATCGCTTAGCAATCAAGAAATGACAGGAAGTTGATTCCTTTATTTGCTTTTCATTATTCTTGACGAGTTCATCAACAAGCGTAATTAATCTCTTCTTTAAAGTCTTCTTTTGTTCAGTTAGCATCTCAATATCAGCATTATTAAAACTTTTGTTTCTTGCTTCTGAAGACTGGTATTTCTTATTTAAAATCTCGAAATTGTGTTCTAATGGTCTAATTTCCTTTTCCTTTTTGATTATTGTTTCTTTCAAATTTGTAACGTTAGTTTCAGTATCTTCACGGAGCTGGTTGTGTTCGGAAACTTTAGTTTCAGCATATTCTTTCGATGACTTCACATTTCTATGTTCTTCCTCATACTCTGAAATAGTCATGTTTCTTTCATCAATTTCTCTGTCTTTTTTCTTAGTGACAGCTGACGTACTGAATTTCAAATTTCTTACTTCTTCGGCCAGTCTTCTCTTTTTTCCCTCAAATGACTTGATCTCTTCTTCATGATGAGGTATGTCAGTAAATTTTGTAGTCATATCCTTTTCAACATTTTTCTTATCTTCTGATTCTGTCTTTAACTGATAAATTTTGGAAATACATCTACTATGCTCACTTCTTAATTCTTCTTCTTGTTTCTGCATTCGTGATATAGAATTCTTCAAATCATCGCTTTCCTTCTCAGTAGAACTTAATTTCTCAACCAGTTCCACTAATGTTGATTTCAATAAGTCAATATCATTGTCTGTAACTTTAATTTGAGTATAAGATGCATTTTTCGAGGTTTTCAATTTATGTGGACTTTCACTAAATGATGTCTTAACACTATTAACAGATCTTTGAGAAGGAGTTCTGTAGGATGGGAGATTAATAGATATAAATCCATTATCTGATTCTAGACCAATAGTTGATCGAAGGAAACAACATATAGAGTAGAGCTTGCTTTCAACGTTTCGTTTAGCTCCATCAAATTTTATGACTCGTGATTCCAAAGTCAGAAATTTGTCTTCTTCAAGGTTTAAATTAGATCTCTGTCTTTGAATTTCTTTCGTTGCATCCATCATTGATCTTTCTAAACTCAAACGATATTCAAAAAGCGTCTGTTCATTGGATAAGGATTCTTGAAGTAAAGACTGATCCTGTTCTAGCTGTAATTTTAATTTATGTTCCATGTCAGATAATATTTGCTTGGTATGCATCAGTTCTTTTCTCAAAGCTTCAGTAGATCCTCTAGATTCTATAAGTTTTTTCTTTAATGATACACTTTCTTCTCTCATGTCATTTTCTTTATCTTCATATTTACTGCGAAGTGCTATCAATTCTGAAGATTCTTGATCTTTAATTTTTTGTTCTTTTATTTTGATTTCATTTTCTACCAAGTTTAATCTATTCTTCAAACTGGATACTTCTCTAATTCTTGACAACCCTTTTCAGTTTCTTTTAAATCGTTTTTAAGTTCCAAAATTGAAGATTGATTTTTACTATCCAAGTTTTCAAGAGAATTGATCTTATAATTTGCTTCATCAGTCTGGGTTTTCAACTTAACATTTTCTTCTTGAGTAATTTTCAAATTTTCAATACTCATTGTACTAATTTCATCTTTAAGTTTTCTCACATTCATCCCAACATCTTCAAGAATTTCAGAAGCTGTTGCTGATAAATAATAAACTTCATTATCAAAATCTGATCCTGAAATTAGATCGTCAACATATAGGGAATTGTCTAGCATATTTACAACACTTGGATGTTGATCGCGATGTTTTTTAAGATGATGTTTAATCGTGGCAGCCAAAATAAATGGTGAGTATGAAACGCCAAATGGTACACGAGTAAATCTTAAAATTTTGAAAAAGTTGCTAGGATCATTATTGAACCAAAGAAATTTAAGGAAATCGCGGTCTTCTTCTGCTACGGAAATTTGGAGAAAGGCCTTTTCGATATCTGCACAAAATGCAGTGTTAAATTTTCTGAAATTAAGAATAATTTCTAATAAATTTGGATTCAAATTAGGGCCACTGTACAGATAATCATTTAACGATTTGTTGTTTTCTTTTGAAGAAGCGTCGAATACTATTCTAACTTTAGTTGTGGATTTATCATTTCGCAAGACAGGGCGGTGCGGCATGAAATATCCGCTGTTTATAATTTTATTGGGGAATTCTTCTACTATGTTATTTAATTCCTGTTCAATTACAATTTCTTTATATTTCTGCAATAATTCTTTATTTTTGTGTAATTTTCTATTCAAGTTAAAAAATCTATGTCTAGCATTATTATAATTGCTACCAAAATCGATTTTATCACCTTTTCGTAATAATTTAGTTTCATAACGGTGCTCAAGGAAATGCAAATTGTCCAAATTTTTTAATTAATTCTTTATCTAATTCTGAAATGTTTTTTTCTGTATTAATTCCTAAAGCTTCTAACTCCCACAATGATTTTAAATCATTTTCGATAGGTTTCATAACCTGAGTCGATATAACACCAGCTTGATTACTATCGCTATTTTTGTTTGAGTCAATTGTCCCACAAAGTGAATGTCCAAATAAATTTTCACACACGAATAAGGATTTACTAGCAGGAGAGACCGAGCTTAGCTCGGTCAAAATTAACTTTGTGTTCAACTCGATATAGTATTTTCACCGTGTCATTCACTCGGTACTGTTACTGTAAAACATGTTGTTTATTTAGAAAAACAATCAATAAGAAAACTATGTTTTTATACGCATGTTTATAAATTTTACTTGATTTTAAAATTTACAACGAAAGGACATCGATATAAATCACTTTTTTAGCTCGACTCTGATTGGTTTAACCAGGAATCTAAAATCCTCTTAAGAATGTATAAAAAAAATTCTTTACATTCTGAAAGACTATATTTTCTGCTAGATATAGCAAAATTTGGAGGCATTCTTTCATTTGGCTCCAAATACGTGTTTTGGTTTTCGTAATTTTTATAGTCGATTTTTTAGCCATATGTCGCCGATATTTTTTCAAATATCACCAAGTTATTGGCTTTTGCCATATTCTCGTGACCCTGACCCGTATTACCCAAAATGAGCCACTAATCAAATTTGATCAAGCATGTGACATAGCTCAATCGTCTTCAGGTAATCAAAAACAGTAGAATATAAAATTGAATCAAAATCTTTTAAGCCATTTTTTAGGTAAAATTAGCTTGGCAGCATTCAGCAATGAAGTAAAATGACCCACTAATATAATTTTGTTTAACACTCGACTCAGCCCAATAGTCTTCTCGAAACAAAAACGTTTGGTTTCAAAATTTAGGTAAAATTGATTGAGTCGTTGTTATATATAATTAGAATGACCCTAGCTCATTAAGACCCAAAATGACCCACTAATCGAATTTTCGCGAGCATGTGTCCATCCAAATGGTTTTCTCTTGCTCAAAAACGATATAATACAAAGTATAGTCAAAATGGTGAGTACCATTTTCTATATAAAATTAGGATGACCCATCATGACCAACAAATGACCCTTATAATCGAAATCTCTCGAACGTGTGGCCTAGCTCATTAGTTTTAGCATGCCGATAAACATTAGATACAAAATTTAGATAAAATCGATTGAGCCGTTTTTTAGATATAGTTAGTTTGACCCTGACCCCTTATGATCCAAAATGACCCATTGATCGAATTTCCTCAAAAATCTGTCATAACCCAATGATTTTCTTGTGCCCGAAAACGATAAAATACAAAATTTAGTCAAAGTTGCGCGAAACGTTGTCTAGATAAAATTAGAATGACCCAAAAGTGGCCCACTAATCGAAATTTCTCGAACATGTGACCTATCCCAATGATTTTCTCATGCCAAAAATATGTTGTATACAAAATTTTGTTAAAATCGACCCACCCATTCTTTATAAATAGCTTGACCTTGAGCCATTATGACCCACAAATGACCCTTATAATTGAAAGCTCTCGAATATGTGACTTAGTCCATTAGTTTTCTTGTTTCTAAAAATTGTTACATACAGCATTTCGTTAAACTTAATCCTGCCGTTCTTTAATTATATATAGCTTGACCCAGACCCTTTTTTATCCAAAATGACCCATTAATCGAAATTTTTCGAACATGTAACCTAGTCCAGTGATTTTATCATGCCAAAAAAATGTTGCATACAAAATTTCTTTAAAATCGATCCACCTGTTATTTAGATAGCTTGACCATGACATATTATGACCCATCATGACCCACAAATGACCCTGATAGTCGAAATCTCTCAAACATCTGATTTAGCCCATTAGTTTTCTCATGTCAAAAAACTGTTACATACAAAATTTCGTTATAATCCATCACGCCGTTCTTTAAATATAAATAGCTTGACCCAGACCCTTAATGACCCAATATGACCCATTAAAATTTTTTCTCGAACATGTAACGTAGCCCAATGTTTTTCTCGTCCCCGAAAACCATAGAATGCAATTTTTAGTCAAAATTGCGTGAGAAAATCCCTAGATAAAAATAGCATGACCCACAATGACCCCAAAAATGACCCACTAACCGAATTTTCTCGAACATGTTACCTAACCCAATTGTCTTCTTGTAATCTAAAACGATACAATATAAAATTTGGTCAAAATCGTTAGAGCCGTTTTTTAGATAAAAATGGCTTGACCCATAATGACCCCAAAATGACCCACTAATCGAAATTTTTCGAACATGTGACCCCGCCCAATAGTTTTCTCGTGCCAAAAAACGATTGGATAGTAAATTTCCTTAAAATCGATCCAGCCGTTCTCTAGATATATATAGCTTGATCTTGACCCATTATGACCCAAAATGACCCAATAATCGAATTTTCTCGAACATGTGACCTAGCCCATTGGTCTTCTCGTGCCCGAAAATGGTGAAATCCAAATTTTTGCGAAAATCGTTAGAGCCGTTTTTGAGATAAAATTTACCCACACACACACACACAATTTTTGCTCGCATTATAGTATAAGATTTATTGGATATATTATACCATTAATCTGATATATATAATCTGCACCTAATAAAATTTCAACATTACGATTATCAAAATCTTCCCATCTGTCAAGACGAAATTTAGAAAGTTTTCTCTTTATATTGATTGGAAGGGGAGGAATTTGTATCAAAGAATTCGTGATAATTGGAGTGACTAAAGCTTCCACAACTATACTACGTTTTTTGTCTTTCAAGTAAATTAGTTTCAACTGAACGACATCATAACATCGTTCTTCAGACTTTTTCGAACCAAAAGTATATACAGTTAAATTTTCATTTCTAATGATTTCAAGTTTTAGTTTAGAAACTAAATTTTCTGTAACGAAGGTACGATGACTAGCAGAATCAAACAAACAAAGTGCGATTTCGGAATTTTCACCTGCTTCTACCTTTACATGAATAGTTTGCAATATAACTTCCTTATTTAAATTATTTATATTACTATTACAGTGGGATACTGAGGATACAATGCTACTTTTCTGCTCTGATATTTCTGGTTTTTTATTTTGAGAATTGCAAAGTATTGTATTATGAAATGTTTTGCCACAAATTTTACAATTTTCATTTGAAAACTTACAAAAGCTGGAAATGTGAAATTTTCTAAAGCGCTTAAAACATCTTCCCTCCCTTTTCAACTTTACTCGCATTTTTGGAACGGTCAGCGATTTGCAATTTTCAATATTATGATCACTTTTATTGCAAAAAATGCAGTTATTCTTAACATTTGTTGTTAATGCTGAGGTTGTTGGAACGCTTCTTTTATAAGTGTTAAAATTTTTCTTATTAGGCTCATATTTATTTTCATGAATTGTTTTTTCAAAACCATTCAATTGTATAGTGGCTTCACGAGATTCGATTTCTTCTTTTAAAAAATTTATTAATTCAGTTACATCCCCGTCAGTGCATTTAGTGCGCTTTCTATTAAATTCCAGAGCAATATCAGATGGAATAATTTTAAGAATAATAGGACATAATAAATGTCCATATGAACCTGATGCTACACCTAACGAATTCAGATTTCTTATTTGAATTTCGCACTCGTCATATAGTTCTCTAAGAGCGTTAATGTTACTTGAATTTCTCACAGGTTTTAAATTAAGTAATTTAGTCATGTGACTGTTAATTACAAGGTCGTTACGACCAAAACGACTTGTCAATATCTCTATAGCATGAACATAATTTTATTTAGTCAGCGAAAATCCTGCAATAGAATTCGCAGCACTTCCGCCTAAAAGTGACTTTAAATAGGAAAATTTATCAATTGAAGTTGAATGCTCATTGTTATCAATTGAGTTCGAAAATTGACTCCAAAATTCAAGCCATAATGATGGATCACCATAAAACTTAGATTTGTTAAGTTTTGGTAGTTTAACTATATTTTGATTCAAAATTTTTTGACTTTTTAGTAGAGAACTATTCTTACTACTACTATCACTTTCATTATCTGAAGCATCTTGCTTAGTTTCAGAAGTAACTGTATTATCATTTATAAATTTGGAAATTTTAAATTTCCATTCAATTATATTTTCATTATATGTTTCGGACTTTTCAATTTCCTTTTCAAATTCAGCATCAGGAACCAATGGTTCTATCTCAGAGTTTAACGATTTTAACGTTTTCAATTTATCATTTAACTGCTGCATTAAAATATTTAACTGCGTTTTCTTATTTTCGATTTCTAAAGTTTGTGTATCATCTAATAAATCTTTAACCTTATCAAATATTTTCGTAACTTGAGTACGAATAACTGCTCTTTTTTTCTTTAGCAGTTCAAGATCCATAGTAAATACAATGTATTTTATTCAAATAATAAATAATTCTTTTCAAATAATTTATTTCAAATAATTAAATTTGAGGTACTTACCTCATTCTTTCGTTTTCAGATCATTCAGACATCAAGTGTTTCATCATACATCCTGTCGCGTTGACGCCAAAAATGATACATAACATCTATCTAAGATTGCAGGCTAAATTCATTCGAATAAAGTCTAAATTGTGGAATACAGTTCAAATCAAAATATGAGTTCGTAAGTATTAAATTCAAAACGCAGTGAATCTTACTTAAAGCAATTAAATCAACTTCAGATTAAAAAAAGGACTATTTACATTTATTATTTACAAAAGGGTATATTAATTCTTACTCTCATTGAGAGTTCAATTTTTACCGAACAAGTCGGTTCCAAAAACATTCTACTACTGAGAATAAAAATCGTCTGACAAAATAAAAACAAAAAAGGTTCGTTGCCAACAGCAACCAAGTAACAAAATTTGGTTTTCGAAACCAAGGAGGCATTCGCAACAAGGTGAAATCTAACTAGAAACCAAGTTGTTTCGAAGTTCCTAAAATCATAGCTCCTTTCATGCAAAATGTTCTTCGATTGCTTAAAAGGATTTGTTATGTTACTTGCTATTCAATGGAGCGATTTGGCGAGTTCTCTCTTATTCAAATTTCTCTATTTAGTTGATCATAACTTAAAGTTCACTCCCTCAACTTATCAATATTTTAACTTCGATATACCTATTCAAATACTTGATTAACTAAACCTAAGCCAATGACAAACTAAACTAAATTGTACTCTGATTCAAAGATAAAAGTTGGTGGCTAAAAACTTGCTGTTTAGAATTTTTTTTTTTTTTTTTTTTTTTTTTTTTTGTGAAAAAACATGGATTTGATTAAAAAAATGATTTATCGCAAATCATCTTTCATTGTTGCAACCGTTTTTAAATCATAAACATATTAAAATTATGCTTTTACATGCGTAAGTGCCAAGTTGTCGCCAAACTTGATTCTTTTTTTGAAGTCGGTTAGTATTTTTTTTAAAAAGCATATTTTATTACTTTGTGAACTTGGCTGACACACTGCCGCGTGTCTAGATAATGGTTTGGACATAACTTTATAACAGTCGCTTATCGAATTTTTAATGTCCAGGGATGAGAAATGGAAATATAATCATTTGCACAGCCTTTTAACGGATTTTCAATGTCGGGAAATAAGAAACTGGGAAATATTGGTTTGGATCCATAACTTTACAACCAATCTCTAAAATATCTTCACACTGAATTATTCGAAATATTCAAACAAAACAGCGAAAAATCCATTTGGTCTCTTTAATTAGTTCATTATCATTTTTCAATAATTAATTTTTACGGAATCTGTTTTTCATACATGATTACACTTTTTATTTACTTTTTTGGATTTGTTTCTTTATTTATTTGAATGGTTAAAATACAGATGAAAATTAACCAATTAAACTTAAATAGTAAATAAATATTTTTAAATCAAACTGCCATAAAAAACTTTTTAAACACACCATAAAATATATTAAAAAGCGCGAGGCTTTTCGAAAGAACTGAATCCTTCTTCGTCAGGCGCAAAAAAGACGTCCGTCTACTATAAATGCAGAGGCACGACATCATGCCCCATGCATCCAAACATGTAAAAATAGAGTGATCTGTAAATTATACTCTTCTCGGTTACCTCTCAACTGGGCTATAAAAATATAACTATTTTTTAAATGCCCATGAATGAGAAACAGTAAAATAATAATTTGGACCTATTACTTTCTAACATTCTTTTAGCGGATATTAATGTTCATAAATGAGAAAAGGAAAATAATGTTTATCACATAACTCTATAACAGTCTCTCATCATATTTTTAATGTCCAGGAATAAGACAGGGTAAAATAATCATTTGCACCTGTAATTTTAAAATAGTCTCTTAACAGATTTTCAATGTCCAGAAATTAGAAACTGGAAAGTAATGATTTGCATCTATAACTTTGATTATAGATATTTATAACCTTACTCTAGAATAACTTCACTCCAATTTACTCGAAATATTCAATTAAAAACGAAATAATTCAGTTGGTTTCTTTAATTAGCTCATTATCAATGTTCAATAATTAATTTTTACGAAATTAGTTTTTCATATATAATTACATTTTTTATTTGCTTTATTGGATTTGTTTATTTATTTGTTTGAAGGATTGAATTACAAATGAAAATTAACCAATTAAAATTAAATAGCAAATAAATATTTTTTACCGACATTTTAATTCAATTAAATTTGATTCCTATTTCCAAAGGGCCATTCCACCAGAAACGGACAAAACGTTCCGCACATGATGCTTACAGAAATACATATATTTTTTGTCTTATAAGCTGTAAAACAGAAACTAAATATTAAAATTAACAAAATAACCAGTATTTTCATATTAGCACAGTTTTTGTAATTTGAAGATAACAATTTCGTAGTTAAACCAGCAGAAATATGTAGAAATATTGTTCCTCATATGATATGAAATTTCTTTTTCATAGGTTCTTAAATCTTTACATTTTACACCCTAAACCTTAGTAGGCTATCAGCTTTTAAACATAAATAAATAATAAAAATAATATATAATAAAATCTTCACTTAATAAAACCTATACATAAGTAATCTGCCCGTTTCACTTTAATTTCATGTAACACTGACAAAATGCTCTGCGTGCAACACTTACATAAATATCTATATATTTTGACTTAAAAGCTGTTAAAACGTAAACTATCCTTAAAAGAAAAAAAAATGGTTTAGTAAAAGGTATCAAAGATCAACTGGGAGTAATGATTTTCCAAAGCGGAAATTGAAAACACTTCGCGAAATACAAGTTTCTTTTTCATTTCAAGTAGACGAAAATTGAAAACCTCACGATAGTGCTTTATGATAGATTTTTGGTCTTTGTGTAAATTTAATCATGTAACAGTTTATGTATACTCATACACACACAAATATATGTAAAGCTGTGATATCTACATGTAGTTATCTGATACCTCGTCAAAAGAAATTCCATTATAAGTTGTAATATTGTTATATAATTATATCATAAAATTATATAATAAATAACTTATAGGCTGATATTAATGATTTGATGGCATAATAATTTATTTTTAATGTTTTATCTTCGTTTTATTTTGGTTTTATTTGTGTTGGTAACCCCAAAATCGTATTATTTTGCTTTTCATGGCTAATGCGAAGATGAAACCACACACTTTATTTGTAGTTCTCTAGTATTTGGGATCTGATGAATCTACTATAGTTCTGCAAATTCCAAATATTCCTTCGAATTCATTTTTTGATTTTGTGTTGATATATATTGTTTTATAATTAATGGTTATATATATATATAACCATTAATTCTGTTACAATGTATGAACCACTGAATTAACTTATACTATATTGAACATGGAGGGAAAAAATAAATAATTAAAATGAACACAAATGAAATTTGTAGAACCAAAGCAGAATCTTGGTATAAGTTATTAACTTCAATGGTTCATATATTGTAATACAATTAATGGTTTTATATTAGCATTCAAATTATTATGCTTTTAGCGCAAGTAATTATGAATGTATGTATAATTTGATATTTGATAATAAGGTACCTTTCATATATTTTAAATATATAGTAAAGGTAGCTAAAAATATTTTTAGCACTATTATAAATAGTATATATATATTATATATATATATATGATTCTGCAAATTCCATTTGTATTCATTTTTTCCCCTCAGATGTTTCAATGTGGTAGTTTTCTATTAAATTCAATGGTTCATATATTGCATTACAATTAATGGTTATATATATAAATATATATATATAACTTTATTACTTTATTATTTACATTGAAGGTTAAATTTTCATCTTGAGTATAGCATTATTCTGCGCCAAAGTTGATACAAAATAAAACATTCGTTTATCCATTTCATCATTTATATATGTATGCATCAAAACATATAAAAATACAATGATCTTTACATCTTATAGATAACTCAAAGTTTATATGCTATAATCTGAGCTATAAAAGTGTAACTATCTATATTATAAAGGCCGAACGTAAATGTGCGTAACGCATACGTCATTTTGCGCATGGCAACATTTTCAAATTTTAAATGAATTTCGGTATTGCAATATTTGCAACTAAAAGTTTTTAACTTCTTAATGTCGCATATTTTCAATTTTTACACCATCGTGTAGGGGAAAAATGTACTTTTAAATGAAATTTGTTTGAAAGTTGTAACTTAATTTGTCTTTAAAATATTATTATTATTATTATTATTATTTTGTAGCTTTTAATACCTTTTTTCTAATCGTGGCAACAGGAGTACTCCATTTCTATTTAAAGTTAAGGAAAAAAAGGGAAAAAATTGAGTGCTGTATCTTTATGTTGCCATTTTCTCATTAAAAGGGAAAAAATAGAAATTTAAATATCTTCTGTTATAAAAACCGATGAATTTAAAATTCTCATTAAAAGGGAAAAAATAGAAATTTAAATATTTTCTTTTATAAAACCCGGTGTATTTTGGCTTCATTTACAAAATTTGATTTACGCGTAAAAGAATATCAACAGTTTAATATCTATTTCAGCTAATAGCATTGAGACTTTAAGTTTTGAATTAAAAATTTCAAATTAAAATGCCAGTTTTTTTTTAAACGTGAATACAGATGTGAAATGTACATTTGTAAATTTTAATATGGTGAAAATGACTCCGGGTTTAGATTTCACGGGAAAAAAATTCTATGATTGAGTCAAAGTTAAATAAATTTTGCTTTTTACATTCCTTTTGGAATACTAGCACAAGAACCTTAATTGATAACTTCATCATAATAACATAACTTTATTATTTTTTACTGCTCACATATACGATTAAAGTTTAATTTTAACAATTTCTACAACTGTGTTTTATAAAATAGAAATAGCATTTTGTTAATTTGACGATAAATATCGTTTGTTTAAGTGTTAGACGTACCAATATAAAATGCATTTTTTACTATATCTAATTTTGTAGGTTTATTATAAATTAATAAAACAGTTCTTTCTTAAAAATGTTTCATTCGTCAAAATTTGACGGGATCTACCTTGTTTTTTTAATAGCCTGGAATGGGAAACGGAAAAGTAAAGATTTGGACCTATAGTTTTAGAACAATCTCTTAGTGCATTTTCAATGACCAGGAGTGAGGAACACGAAAATAAAGATTTGGTCTCTTAACAATGTAAAATAATAATAATAATAGTAATAATAATAATAATCTGTATGCTTGGTAAAATTTTATTTATACACTGTACAAAAAAAAAAGAAAAAAAAAGAAGAAGATGTGGATCTACAAACTTAGTTTATGTTAAGTTACTGGAATCTGTAACTTTACAAAAGTATCTGATAAAATTAGAGTAATCATACTAAAATTTTATTTGTAACTCGATTTTCAGGTGCAGAAAAGCTCTAGGTTTTAAAAATTATTAGTAATTTTACAAATTTTTTTATTTACAGAGCAAACCTCTATCTGTTACATGAATTTTGTTGTTGCCGTCACAAAATAAAGTTCTAAGAATCCGAGGTTCCTAGAAAAATTTTATTAATTTTACGTTTTTTTTTCTTACAGTGCATTTTGCAACAGTCTCTAAAATAACTTCATTCCGATTTATGCGAAAAGTTCGATCAAAATGCAAAAAATCCAATTAGTTTCTTTAAATAGTTCAAAACTAATTTTCAATAAGTATTTTTTTTTTTTTCAGAATTAACCTTTCAATCATAATTATTTTTTAATTTATTTTATTTTAGTTATTTATTTGAATAGCTGAAGTATAAATAAAAATCAATCAATTAAAATTAAATATGACAAATATATATTTTTTAGCTACATTTTAATCCATTTAAACTTAATTTCTATGCTTAGATTTTGTACTTAGATTTTGTAGATACTTATATTTGGATTTTGTTCTTTTATTTAATTACAAGCCTTACGCATGTTCTTGTATACCTCAGATGAAATCAAGTAATAACTACGCTGTAAAAAAAAATCTGTAAAGTTACTAAAAGTTTTCCAGGAAACTGGGATTCCAAGAACTTTTTATGTAACGGCAACAGCAAAAGTGCATGTAACAGATACAGATTTGCACTAAAAATAAAAAAAAATCAGCAAGGTTACTAAGAATTTTTTAGGAAACTGGGATTCCAAGAATTTTTTATATAACTACAACTCATGTTACAGATAAAATTTTAGGGAGATTACTGTAATTTTAGTAGAGTCGTTTGTAAAATTACAGATTTCTGTAGCTTTACAAAAATTAATTATGTAGATTTACATCTTTCCTTGTAAGGTACACAGATACAATTTTAGTAAACATACAGATATCAGCAACTTTTCATCTATAAAATTACAGATTTTTTTTTTTTTTTTTTTTTTTTTTTTTTTTTTACAGTTTATATGTAGAAAATCTAAAAATATGAAAAATATGTTTTTACATTTAAAATTTGTTTTTCTTTCCGTCATAAAGGATTTTTGATTCTTTTTTTCTTTTTTCCCCCTAAAAGTTACTTTTAGAACAAGGATAAAAAACGGTTTAGTCAAAACTATCTAAAAATTATAACTGGGAGTAATGATTTTCCAAAGCGGAAATTGAAAATCCTTCGCGAAATATAAGTTTTTTTTCATCATTTCAAATAGACGAAAATTGAAAACTTCACGAATCACGACAGAGCTTTTATGGTAGAGTTTTCATCTTTGCGTAAATTTAATAATGTAACAGATTTTTTTTTCTGCTGCTGCTTTATTGATGATTTTATTCTGCTATGAAACAGTTTTATCATTTACTTTGAAGGCTAAATTTTGAGTCCTATTATAGCATTGTCCTATGGCAAAATTTGTATGAAATTCAATATCTGTTTATCCTTCCATCATTTATATATCTATTCATGAAAACATATAACAATACAGTGAGTGATCTTTAAAATTTATAAGTGTTTTTCAGTTTATGAGCTATAAACTGAGCTATAAATGTATAACTACTTTATGTATCAAGGATTGAGAAATGAGAAAATAATAGTTTAGTCCTGTAGCTTTATAACAGTTTCTTAGTGGTTTTTCAATGTCCAGGAATAAAAAGAGGAAAAGTAATGATTTACACCTTTAATTTTATAATAATCTCTAAAATTATTTCTTTCTGATTTAAACAAAATATTCAATCAAAATGCAAAAAGTCCATTTCATTTCTTTAAGGAGGTCTGCGACTAAGCTTTATTTATTGAGCTAAAATTTTGAAATTCTTCTTGATGGTTAGCCGTATTATTTCTAAAGAAAATCGCACGATAAAACTTCTCATACTTTTTTATTTATTTATTTAAAATTTAAAATTTCTTTAAAAAGTGGAATAATTTATAAACGTTATAACTCGAAATATTATTTGTAAAATTTCAATTTTTTTTTCGTTTAAATAAAGAAAAAAAAACATATCGAATTTTAAAACATATTCTCCAGCATTTATTACGCAAATACAGTACTGAAACCTATTTATTTTGTGTGTCCCTGTAAATTTATAAAAAAAAAATTCTATGAATGCTTTGTTTTAACGTGATCGTTGTGAAATTAGATGATTTATCACTTTCAATACATTTGAAATAGCGTAATGTCATTAAAATACTCTCTAAACGATTTTCCCCCATATATCATAATGTAATCGAATTCTTTTGAGTGTCCCTATAAATGAACCGTTAACCATACATACTTCATATGCAATACCAAACATGTTTTGGTTACCCTAAATTTGCTTTATCAATTGCTTGAAAATCCGAGTATATTTACGAGAATTAGAGCCTGGACAGATAAACCGAATGCATGTGCTAAAAACAACAGAGAATTATTTAATGTAATAATATTTTTCCTAAAAAATTGGATTTTTTTGAATTTGTAGAAAATAAATGAGCAGTAGCGAAAAATGTAAGACTTCGAAAAAGTAAGTACATTTTTATAATTAGAAAATTAATTTTTATTTTCAATATTTTTTAAGAATACTTATAAACTCTTCAGTATTGCATAAATCATTTTAAATTTTTAACTTTATAATAATACCTATTTAAATTAGATGTAATTTGTAAGGTGCACGTGTGTGCACCTTCGGCTTGAATTCTGTGTTTTTGGAAAGAAGTAATCCCATTAAAAATTTTGTACTGAATGATATCTAATTGGTGCAGTGCTAAAGTTGTTGAATGATTAAAAAATTATACTTAATTATAAATAAAAACTCATCTTGTTTATGTTTTAAACTAAACATTAATTTAAAAAAATCATAATTAGTATACCTTTGTATGAGTAAATAAACTGATGAGGCCAATGGCGGTGGTGAGCCTTCTGACAATGAAAATTTAGATGACACGGGTATAAACATTGAGGCTATTGCTCCAGTTCCCATCTCAATTCCATGTAGCAATAAATTTGAACCTAAAAGATCTTTGTTATGGAAAGCTGAAAATAAGTACATTTTTAAAACTTATGTTACAGTAAACTTGAATAATAATGCTAAAAATATAAAACCTAATCTTTTCGCAAATATTTTTTAATTATTTTTATTTTAATGGTATTCCGAAAACAATTTTCCCCACCAGTGGCCGAGAGGTTCTTACCTCTCAACTGGTAGACGGCAGGTGCTGGGTTAGAACCATATCGCGGCTGTCGGCCTAACCGTTCGGAGTTTTCGTGGTTTTCTTCGAACCTTGCGTAAATACGGGTTAGATTCCCTTAGAAAGACCCCCACGAAGGGCACCCCCCTGGTCCTATATTTCTGGTGTAGATAATCGAACGACAAAAATAAACCCAAACCAAACCAAACCAAACCGAGGACAATTGATTGATGAGGATTAAGCAAATTCCAACGTCGTAATTTCTTTTGAATCATTTTTAGAATAGTTAAATGAAGATTTTGAGGGAAAAGTTTCACATAAAACCAGTTTATATTCCGTTCAAACACGAAACCATCGCTCAATAAATAAATCTAAATATGAAATTATGAAAGTTGCAGGCGTACACATATTCATGGAAACTTTAAAATATCTCCAAGCAAGGTTCTACAAGCAAAAAGACTTGTCAGTACTTAGAATTGCAGCTGCTGTGTCACATGATTGATTTTTTAGAGATTAGAAAATTTCTTCATTTTACAGATAAATCAATTGATTATTCAGAAGATGACAAATATGAAAAGTAAACTTTATGTTGAATACAGTAAGAACTGAGCGTCGTTTGTCCATGTCCCTGCCAAAACCTTTATCACTAGATGAACAGATATCACTTAATCCCATTTGCTGGAAGTTGTGGATTTAGAGAGTATATGTCGTTAAAACCTAATTCGTTTGGATTAAAAAATTTTGTTTTACCCGGCAGGAATGGCCTTATCCTTGACTGCCAAATATATCATGGAAAAGGAACTGTACTAGCTGATGATTCAAAATAATTAGGATTAGGTGGAGGCATTGTGAAATTGCTTTCTAAATGTATACAAAAAGACAACACACGGATGGTTTACATGGATAGTTTTTTTTACTAGTGTAAAATGTGCCAACTTTTTATTGAGGAACCATATTTACCAATCTGGAATGATTATGAACGAAAGACTTGGAGCAGCATGTAAAAAAATCAAAAATGATCAAAAATGGGATGAGAGACTAAGGGAAGAGAAGGATATGTGTATACTAAAATAGAAAAATAACAAATGTGTAGTTTTACTTTCGACTTCCATAGATAACGATCCCGAGAGCAGTTATGTTAGGTGGTCTAAAGATCAAAACTGGAAAATTAATGTAATACCACCTGCAAATGTGAACACATACGTGTATGGGTAGTACAGATTTAAGCGAAATGTGTTTAGCTTACTACCGTTGTGCTATTCGCACACAAAAGTAAATCAACAAGAGTTTTTGTTCATTTTATAGATTTGGTTATTTCCATTTGTTGGATAATGTAATTTTGCAGAATTTGCAAAGCAGGTGAAGTTTCTATAAAAGACACATTATTTCTCTTACAATATCGTTTTGAGATTGCACAAGTGCTGATGAAACATGAGGGCAATGTAAGTGGAGAACGACCACCAGAGAGACCACGCAAAATTTATTCATCTGAAAGTGATTCTGAAGACGATTCGAAAAAAAAACCACAGCAAAAACAACGTAAGAATATTCAGCAGCCAATTTTCTATATTGGGTACGATAAGATTGGACAGTTTCCTCGTTCAACAAATGATAACTTTGCTTCAAAATGTAAGTATGAACATTTTGTATGCATGTATTTTGTATGTACTTGTACAGTTTGTAAGTATGAACAAGAACAAGAGTTATTTTTACACAGTGCAATATGTATCTCTGTATCCAAAATATAATAATAATTGTTTCAAAAATACCATGTAAAATAAGCATATATGTATCAATTATCTACCAAATTCCTTGTTTAAATAATTTTTTAAAAAATAAAGATTTTTTTTTTTATCAATATGAACCCCAGATGCACATATGTGTACCTGCTAATAAATAGAAACTAATAATAATTATTTTATCTTTATTACAAAATTATGTTTCTATACGTGCAAATAGATGGAACAAACTGTTAAATAATTTTTATAAAGGCTTAAAATGTGTCAGGTCTGAAGAGGTTAAAATTAAAAAACAAATAAATATTTTTAGCAACATTTTGATTCATTTAAACTTACTCTTTATATTTCTAAATGGCATGTTTTTCTTTTATTTAATTACAAACAATACGCATTTTTTGTACATCCCGAATGAATTCAAGTAATAACTAGATAGAAAATTTAAAAGTATGGAAAAGATGTATTTTACACTTAAAATTTGTTTTTCTTTCCTTCATAAAGGTTTATTTATTTTTTTATATTATTTTTTTCTTTTTTCTTTTTTTCCCTTAAGTATCCAGTTTCAATAAAAAGACACAAAACTGTTTAATCAAAACTGTCCATAAATTAACTGGGAGTAATGATTTTCCAAAGAGGAAATTGAAAACATTTTTCGAAATACAATTTTTGTCTTCATTTCAAATAGACGAAAATGGAAAACTTCATGACAGTGCTTTTGTAGTAGATTTTTAGTCTTTGTGTAAATTTAATAATGTAATTTTTTTAATAGCTGATTTTATTCTACAACATTTTAAACAACAAGTCGAGCATTGTTTCATTTCGTATTATAGCATGAAATATCCTAGAGTTATCTGTTGAAATTCTAAAATTCTGTATGGCAATGTGGCATTTTAGCATCAGTATTCAAAGGATAGAGGAAAAAGTTTGACACTTTCTTCTTGTTGGTAATCGTTATGAAAAACAAATGAGTCCTGTTTCCATACGTTTCTGTGGATTTGGAGTTTACTAGTATTAGTAAGAGTGCGAAACTAAATTTAACACTAGAACTACCAAGGTTAGATATATACCTAGTTTTACTGCACCCGTCAAATTGACGGATTTTTGATCATGGTTTTCATTGTAACTTTTGACTTAGTTAATGCGAATAAATGAATATAATTTAACAAAAATAACGTTTAATATAATAATTCATTAATTATTAATTAGAAAAAACAGTTTTTATTGTTTTTTATAGTATAGCATATTTGATATGTATGAAATGATTATGAGGTACATATTTTAGAAGTACATATCATCTTAGATGAATCCTTGCCAGAAATATATGTAACTTAGTTTATGTAAATAAAAGAATATAATTTAACAAAAACAGTATTTAATATAACAATTCATTAATTATTATTAATAATGTAAAATAAAAGAGTTTCTATTTGTATTCAAAATATAGCACATTTGATATGTATGAAATAACTATGAGCCATATACTTTACATGTACATGTTATCTTAGGTGAGCATGTGATACAGACATATTTGTTGCATACATTGCTGGTATAAATCGCTCTGTTTTTGTTGAACACTTGAATTTGGCAAGATTTCTGTTCATAAGGAGTTTTGTTTCAATTTTCTGGAAGATAATCCATTGCTTTCCGTTCTTGTTTTTGGGACAAAGCTTCTTTTCTGCAGCACTTATATTCACTGGAGAATTTTTTGGATAATTAAAATAAAAATTGTTTTCTTATTATATTTTCGTCACACGCATTGATTGCTGCCAAGTCCAAAATGTTATAAAATACCTGCAGTGGCTACGTGACCCTGATTTTCTGCTATATTTGCGGCTCATTTGGTCAACTGCGTCGACTCCAAACTCAATCTTATTGTAAAACGACACAGTTGCAGGAGTTCATTTTCGTTTCGAAACAATTTTTATGGACTTATGTTTTAAGCTAAGAAGTAGTACTTTTTTACGAGGCTTACTTTTGTAAATTGTCAGAAATATATTTGTAGAGTTTTGTGGAGAAAAGAGCCTTGTTATCTTCACTAAATTTAGCTATTTTCGACAATTCTCTTTTATTTGCTCGCATATTCCAATAAGTCTTGTTATTTTTGTCACTATCTTCTTTGTGAGCTGTATACTTGTAAAAAAAATATCCGTATATATATTTCTCCCACAATTTACATAGTTTTTACAAAATTCAAAACTACGAATTTATTCAAAGATACTTCTGATGGTCTAAGTTCTTCTTTGCCTAAATAGGGAAAGCCATTTATAAGAGACATAGTTCGCACGTCTACAGCTAACCAAAAATTAATTCCGAATTTGTCCAGTTTATTGGGCATGTATTACAGAAATCTGCATTTTGCCTTTATGGGAAACAGTTGTTCATCTACACTTATATTCTGTTCTAGTTTGTACCAAGCTAGGCGATTATCAATAAAAAACTTAATCCAAGTTTGTCAGTTCGTGAGTGAACACTCCCCTTGCTATTTTTGTCAAAACGAATTTACTCATAATGTATCAAAATTTGTTTCGACTCATAATTTAATGATATAAAGAAGGTTGTTATTTTTTTTTAGCAGAAATAGGACAATTTCAAATTTCTTGCTTCGTAGGCTCCTCGAGCATACAAAATAGCTGCAAACGCATATAATTTTTAAATAATAATTTTCCAGTCGTCTTTCTTTAAAAACTTTCTGTTCTCGAGGTCAGTGCAAGCTTTTATGTGATTCATCATTTGATTACCAATTATAAGTCTAAATACACTTCTAACATTATCAATCAAAATGTTTCGCGTTACTAGTTTGCCTGAAATATCCTTGAAAATAGTATGAGCTATGTAATGGGAGTCTACCAACACAACCATTCCCTAATTCTTTCCATTCAGTACCGTCGAGACCAACGTTCTTTCTTTTGTCTTGTATCGATTTCTGTTTGGCTATCCGATACAATATCTAAACTTATTCGCAATCGCTTTCTGCGTTTGGGGTTCTTTTACGGAATTCCATCTTCACTTCCCAAATTTTCACTTTCATATTTATCTTCCTCACTTTCTTCAATATCTCGTACTTAAATTTCATCTTCGGCTTCTTCTGCGTCTTCCGATTCTCCGAATAATTTTTTCTGCAAATCGTTTTATTGTTGCCGAGAACTTAAGATTTTTTTTTTTTTTTTTTTTGCATAAAAATATGTTTATACTATTTTCCGAGATTTTAATTTTCCCACATTAAACTTTGCACAGATTGCACTTTTCACCAAGAGCTTTATCATGTTAGAAGTAGAAGTACAACTGATAATGTTTCCATCTAGTTTAGAAGTCCTAATTACTGTTGTATAACGTTTGATAGAGACCTGAAGAGAGCTGCGCATGGGCGAAAAGAGCTAATCCATGTCGAAAATGGAGAAGTCCGTACCAACTCCGAATGAGTAAGTCAATTACTAAAGCCGTCATTTTGACGGGTCTTGATATAAACAGATATATATCATATTAATTTTGAAAATTTAAGTGGGTTAATGGAAATTGAATAGGATTATTTAATTATTCTTATATCTCATTAAAAGTCGTGTCATAAAATTCTAGATCAATACATAATTTATATCTAATTTTTAAACGTGAAATTTGAAAACCGTCAAAATGACGGTCTTGGTCGTTTTAGTGTTACAGAGATATTGAATGAGTTTAGGGAGATTTATGTATTTATTTAAATAAGTTCGTTCGAACTCACCTGGCATACGATTAGTAAGATTTTACCGCGCTTGTGGCTGGTAAACCATATAGGTATGACCAGGTGAAGCAACACATAATGGATTATTATGTTGATAAAATGTTGCATTACGATACTATAATGTCTGTCATATTCCAATAGTGTTCTGTACAAATTAAAAAGGAAAGACTTAAAGCATTTAGATTTGTAATTGATTATTGAAATTTAAAAGCTATTACGCAATATCTTCATTTCCCAATTCCTGTGATAGATGAGATTTTGACTAATATAAAGAGGACTAATTTCATTTTCAACTTACAATAAAAACCGAAAATATTGGAAAACCAGTTTTTTTTTTTTTTTTTTTTTTTTTTTTTTTTTTTTTTAAGTTTTTACCTCATTACATAATGCTGATTTGACAGTAAAATTGATTAAATCGGGAGACAAAGTATTTAAGTGTTCATATTATTCAGTATTGAACATAAACGATCTCTGAACAAACCAAAGTAATTATGTCCATATCGCTATCCCCCAAAAAATATAAACAGACTGCAGCATTCTTAGGCGTTTGTTTACATAGATTTCAAAATGCATTCCCCATTTTTTCTTAATTGTAAGAAAAGTTGTGTGCTTTAAAGATATTTAGTTCGTATGGTCATTGGCCATTCAGAAATGTTTTGAATTGTTGAATAAAGCTTTAATTCCTCGCCTCCCGTCTGCCTTGGTCCACCAAATACTTTAGTGCACTTTGAAGTGTATTATGATACTATCTCTATTAGTTGGTGAAGTGTTAGTCCAATTATGAAGGTCGGCGCTCTGTTAAAAATTTACAGCAAACATTCCAGGCATTCGAGCATTTTAATTTTTAAGAATGGCTAAATAACCGTAAATTAACTCTATTATGTTCATAATATGTGCAATAATACGATCAAATTATTGTTATGCAACTTTTTTCTATAAAAACAATCAGATTACTAATTAGTTTGCTGTAAAATTTTAACAGAGAAGCTTATGCACCTAGGATTTTGAATTTTGTTTAACGGAATTATTCGATTATGGAAAGATAGAGTGTCTAGCAGCTATTTCTGCTTTGAATAACTTTCCTTGTTGTTTTAATGAGTTGCCGGTAAAGATGATTACGTATCATTCATATTTGACAAAGTTAACGAAAGTTAAAGATTTGTCGTCTGGAATGATTCGTTTGAAGTTAGCGAAGTATAATGTGGGCAGTATAATGCGGATATTTAATGTAGGGCTGATTAGAAAAATGAAGTTCTAATATTTTGTCTCGTAGCCTCAAGGAATGGATGGATGTGATTGAGGAGCTTAAATTCTGTGTAGAATGACGATTCCTCGAATTTTAATAACGTTATTTTCCAAAAAATTCTTTGTCCTATTCAGTTTGAAAAAAGAAAGCAAAGAATATAAATAGAAAGTACTGGTATTTATCTTCCCGGAATCATATATAAATGCTAAAACAATTTCCTACATCAGCTGTCATTTTTAAGTAAGTGCATTAGCATAGTTTTCAGAGGTCGGTGATTTAACTTTAGGTTGACTATAGATCAGAAAATGTAGTTCAAGTGAAGACAGAACGTTAAACTTTTCCATATTCAATAATAAATTAAAATAACAATATATCGATTTCTTCTCGATCGATATTGACGAAAGAGAAATTTTTCTTCTGGATATAAAAAATCAAAGCCAAAACAAATATAACAGAATATAATTTCTTGAAACGGTTTTGAGATAAGTACAATTTTAATCAGAAACGTGTCTTTCTTGTTTATTTTTTCAACTTCAAATCATAGTATAGTGTCAGATTGAACTTTCCCGATACTAGTGTCTTCAGATGTACTTGATTCCGCATTTCAGTAAATAAAAATTATCATTCTGTACTCCGTAAAACTTGCAATTCAATTGGAGACTCCGAGAACATTTTTTTTTTCAATAAACAAATTTTATTTCCACAAGAACATTTCATTAGAAGAAAATTTCAGCACGATTGTGAAATCTTGTTTACTTATTTGAAAAAGAGAAACCCTTCTCGTTAAGTACAAGGCAAGGAGCTTCAGGCATATCCGATTGCAAGTTAGAATTTTAAGTTTAAACAAACGAACAAACGCCTCGAAACGAATTCCAACAAAGTTTGTGATGATACCCCGACAGAAAAACAAAACGAAAAAAAATCGCATTCACCTTGTTCAAATAAATCGTTAAAAAACAAGGAAGGGGGTAGGGGTGATTCTCGGGGAAAGAGAAATAAAGAAGGCAAATCTTTGGAAAACTTTGAATTCTGTGAATTAACAAGAGTCTTAAAATTCAGATGGAATAACTAAGTATGGAAAGTATCTGGAGTTATATCTAATCTGTACTCTTTTCTATTTTATTGTAATTGTGTTGCATCGAGTTTTGTTTTCACTATTTTCCTTGTAGTTTAATTAATGCCGTTTTTATATAATTAGAAATTTAAATGGATGTGTTAATAAAAAAAAGGTTTCTTCTCAGAGGTATTTGTAAACTGTATCATCATTGGGTAAATGTATTATTGTTATTATGTAAAAACATTATTATAAAAACAAGGAAGGGGGTAGGGCGGTATTTAAGGGAAAAGAGAAATAAAGAAGGCTTTTGGGAAACTTTGAAAACTGTGAATTAACAAAACAGTCTTAAAATTCAGATAGAATAACTAAGTGTATAAGTAACTGAAGCTTCATCTAATCTATACTCTATTCTGATAGAAACAATTTTATTGTAATTGTGTTGTATCGAGTTTCATTTTTACTATTTTCTCTGTAGTTTAATTAATACTATTTTTATATGATTAGCAATAAAAATGGATCTATCAATTAATAACGGGAAAGAGCCTGCTCTGAGTTGTTCGTAAAATGTATCTTTGTTGCATGAATCTTTTTTTGTTATTATACGAAAATATTATTGAAATTTAAATTAAAAAAGGGGGGTATGAGTATTAACGATACGAAATGTTTGAATACATTTATGATACGAAAAAAAGCGAAATAAAGCAAATATTGGTAAAATTTTAAATTCTGTGTATTATTAAAAAAGGCTTAAAATTTAGATATAATAAATAAGCAGAGAATAATGTATATTTCATCTAATCTGAATTCGTTTTTTAATAAAATCCTAGAAGTTATCAGAGAACAAAACGGATGGATTTTTTTAATTTGAATATTTTTAATTTTTTAAGTGAATATTTTTAATTTTTTTAAAAGTTAATATTTTTTAAAATTCTGAATCAAAATCAAAATTTAGATATTTCTGTTTATTTAAAAGTTAAAAAATTGAAATTCTACAAATATTATTTTCAGTTATAACGTTTTTAAACTACCCCACTTTTTTAATAAATTTTAAATTTCAATTTAAAAAAAAGAAAGTAATGAGAAGTTTTACCATGTGATTTTGTTTAAAAATGATATAAAAGTAATGAAATGATGTAAAAGATTTTAACATATTAAATAAAAATTATTTTAAAATGTGTCCCGGGCACCTTTAAGTGTAATGATTGTGGTCAGGTATTTCGAAACACTAATTTGCAACGCTAAGTAAGTTCGTATCAGAATTTAAGTCTTACCTGCAGTGATTTTGATAAGGTAATCGAGCACATTATTTTTCCTCAGACAACATTTATGTACACAGCACGTAGTTTGTTTACTGTAAATGTGAAACGAAAAATGTATCTATCTTATTTACAGTTTAAAATACATAATCAATCTGATTTTAATTTATGTTCTAAGTAAAATACTTCCTTTTTAATAAATGTTAATTTATTGTTTTTTTTTGTTTTTTTTTTGTCTTGTAAAATTTTTAACTTTTATTATTAGTAATTAAATATTTGAATTTGTATCTAAGTAGAATATTTATTGTGAATGTGAAAAGGAAAGTGTATTTATCAAACAAAAATTACCATTAATATTATTTGAGTACTTTTTATTAGTAGCCGTTTTATACTTTTATTTGTATCTACGCAGAACCTTTAGTAATATAATAAATTTTAAATTGAATAGTTTTTAATAATTTAATATATCATTAATAACTTTTAAAATTTTATTATATTCCATATTTCATTTAGCTCCAAGTTTTACTATATTTTTAAAGGCTAAAGTTCAATCGTTATATTTGATGAGAAAAATAATTAAAATTTATTAATATTTAATAAACGTAACGATAAAATTAGTAACTTTTGTGTAATATTTATTTTATTTTTAAGGTTAATCTTTTAAAATAACTTGTTAATATTTATTTACATGCGTATATTATAAAATACCTATGTCATTTGATTAATATGATATAAATCTATTTTAAATAATAAGAATGCAATTATAAATTTTTATTTGGAATGACAGATTAACTGAATTATAAAAACCTATTCTTAATAGCTGCTATTAAAAGAATATTAAAGAATTTCAACACTAGATATTTTAATCAACACATCATACTTCGTAAAATTCAAATTAGCCAAATATTATATTTATTTTATGTATATATATATAATGTAACGACTTCGGGGTGTTGTAGTCGTGGTATAATAAGTGGGACTCGGGAGCCTCTTGTTGGTTCGAAACTCTTTTATTTGGCCGCTCTTCGTACAGAGGGATCCGCGAGTCCGGTCGGAAGTCGCCCCGAGCCGTTTACGTTATTATGGAGCTTACATGGCCGTAGTTTCTGCAGGCTTCTCAAAACTGCAAAGTCTCTCGTTTTTCGCGCGTGTTCTTGCTAATATGTTGGGGATTGTCATATTTTCCAGCAGAGGGCAGAGTTGTAAATTTGGGAGGAACATTTAATTTAATTGGTTCTTTAGCTTTTGATTGATATGTGGTCAAGGCCCGCACAATTCCCGGGTACATGACGTATGAGGCCCTAACCACAAATGGCTGCAAAAAGCACTTAGATCATCAATTTTAATCTTAAGAAGTGTCCAAAATCGATCTCTGAAAGTAATAAATGTTAGGTTGGGAAAGAAAGTTACCAGGGGCAAAATAGCTTTAAGCTTCAGAATTAAAGTTAAAAATATTAATTGGAACTTTAAACTTTTGAATTTTAATTTTAAATTAAAGTTTTAGAAAGGGGTTAGCTTTTATCCTTTCATATCCCCCCCTCCAAGTTGAGGTCCACCAGATTTGCCTGCAAATCTGGGGGGACTCCCTAGGAAAATGGTGAAGACAAAATTGGATAAGCATTTACTTATGCAAGGCTAGAGATTAAGGTTAATATTAAAGTTAAATCTAAAGTAAATTTAATGTTAAAGGAAAGTTTTCTAAGATGTGAGGACTGAATTTTTCTGCTGGAAAAAATATTTTTAAAATTTTAATTTTAAGACCTAAATTTTAAGGAAGTAAAATGATGATTTCAAATTTTTATACTAAAAGTTTGGGATATGGCTCTCGAGACGACCTGACCGAACTTTACATAGGAATTTAAAGTATAATATATGACATAAAATATAAAAATGTAAACATAACGAAAAGCTGAAAAGAAATAATTCTGGAAATGTCCTGGGAAAATACAATTATAGCATTATACAGTTTAATGTTTCGACCATATTTCTTACTTGGAAGTCTTCTGGTCATTAAGTTTGTGCTTTTTAAATTAAAGTCTTTAAGCACATATTTCACATTTTATGTAAAATTAAACTGTAAAAATATAAATCTATGTACAAATATGATATTGGAAATACACATAAACATAGAAAATGTAAAAAAATCTTTTTCATAAAATTTGAAAATTATGTTATCATAAAAGGACAATAATACAGGTAATATTAGAAAATGATAAATATAAAAGTACACTGACATATTATTACTGGGGAAAATATATGTTTTGTGCACAAAATATTAAAATAATAAAAATATTGGAAAATGTGGAAAATACTAAAAATATGTTGGCAGTAAATGGATAGTAGGATAAAAGGTGGTGGAGGTACATTTATAAAAATAAAAGAGGATATAAATATGAAATATAATAAAAATATTGAAATACCTATAAAAATAAAGAAAAAATATAAAATGCTATTTACATTGTTAATCCTAAACCGTGTACGGTTTTAGCAAATCCTAAACCTCAGGGAGGTTTTAGCAAAAAGAAAAAAAAAAAAAGAAAAATGAGCTTTAGTTTAATTGTTGGTATGAAGATGCAGATGCAGTTTATCTATAAGTAAAGGTATTTATTATTTTGCAGACTGAGATATGTTTTTCCCAGTGGCATTAATAGACCCAAGTTACAATTTAATAAACCACATCTACATCTCATTGTTAGCTCATAAAAATTTCCTGAGTAAAAAAAAAAATTTCTAAGAGCATTTTTCCTTACAAAGGCCAGAACGCTCTTAGTTCTCCTGACAAATTTTTATGCAAATAGCAAAAATCTTTAATTTTTAAGGTTTTTACTACTGCAAAGAAAAAAAAATAATGAAATAAGAAATAAAAAATATTTAAGTAAAACAAAGAAAAAATAAAATAATAAACTCTGATTCAAAACAAACAGGCCAATGATTCAGCATTTAAAGCACATGGGCAACTTATTGACATTTTTGTTGTTGTTGTTGTTAATGGATCCTTTTATTTTCATTGTTTGCCCGAGTATATCATATCAACAGTTGCCACACTTGCTAGATGGTAAGTCATTGAATCCTTTTTGTCTGCAGGGGGTTGTTTTCTGGTTGAATTTAATAAATATAAAAAAAAAATGTTTTAAAGACTTAATGGGCTGGAACCACGGTCATCTTTAAAAATTTAATGGATGGTGTTAGACATTAGTGGACTTACCACGGTTAAAGTGGGGTTACCACGGTTATGTCTAACCCAATGGCTTAATTGTTTGAAAATATTTTTAACATGTTTTTAAAAATTGACAGGGGTAAAATACCTGTTCTTAAATTTGTTTTAATGAAATGGGGAATGTTAAAAATGGAATAATAAAAAATGGTTGGGGTGGCCAACTCACTGGGTAATATACTAGGAAAGGACATAAGGAAATAGGGAAATGCTAGAGAAAACAATATAATTTTTAAAGCAATACTGGGTAAAAATATTAAATTAAAAACTCAAACATTAAAATATATCATAAGGTAAAATATAGTATTTGGCTATACAAAAATCTAAAAGGAGTAATAAATTGTATAAATTTCTATATGTAGAATGAAATATTTGGAAAAAACATGGATTGAACTTTTCTCATTATGTACAAATAAAACACTTACCAACACAAAAAGACTCAAAATATGGAATAAAATAATACACAAACTGACAAATTACTATTTACAAAAATGTAGAAATTTAAATGTGCTCATCTGAATTTATAAAAAATGGAATTAATAAAATAGGACACTAAATATTAGTAAAATCGGACACAAAATATTGGCAAGCATACAACTGCACTTGTATTATGGATAATGTTAATTTTAAAACAATGTAACCTGTTTAAACAATTTATTAACTATATTTAAAAACATAAAAATCAAGCGACTTTATTTTTTGGTGATCGCACGTATGCTTCGCAGGATGAATAAGAAAACAAAAATACTGTCATTTTAATTTATCACGATTTTAGCGCGCATGTAGAATATCAATCACAAAATTTTTTAAAATGTTAATAATGAACCTTAAATCCCACAAGAAATAAAAAAAATAAAGCTAATAAAAATATTAAAATAATAAACATGAATTTTGTTAATATCCCTTTAATACTGTAACATCATTTTAAATGAAAAACTCCATGAACGCTGTCAAAATTTTAAAATGTTCACTCGGATCACAGTATTTTTTTGTTCTCTTTTCCATTATTAAATACTTTTCATTCACACAAACACTTCCATTCCTTGGTACTTTCGGCAATGACACATTCATAGTCAACATGAAATTAAAAATAAAAACATTGTTTAATGTAAAATAAAACATTTAACGGGAAGATTTTATAAAATAAATGATGAAAATGAGGAATCTGTATTTTTACTAATGTTAGTAAAAAAAGTTTAAAGGAAAAATAAACACATATCCTGCACAATAAAACTTTTTTTTTTTTTTTTTTTTTTGTAATTAAAATATTTCATAAAATAAATAATGCAAAAAAGAAATCGGTAGGGTAACACATTCAAATGATAACATAAAGATAAAAGGAAAATACGTAATTTTTCACCAATGAGCTGTTATCTTCAACAAAAAATAACGTCAATGTCAAAGAAAAAAATAAATAAAAAGCATACCTGTACATTCGATTATCCAATTTTTTTTTTTTTTCTTAAGAAAGAAAAATTTAATATTTACAAACTACTAAATTACTATTTTTTTTTCATTTCAAATAACTTTTAAGGATAAATAACTAAATAAAACATTCTACTCCATCATAGATCATCATTTGTCCGGTAAAAAGTAAAAATAAATTTCCACTTCCAACTCTTGAGTGAGTCATTTGTACGGTGATACAGAGAACGGAGATCTTGACCTTTGATCTCCCGCGGAATAAAGTTCGGTCCATTTTGCGAATCTGTGTTAAGTTTCTGCTTGGGGAAGAGAAATAATTATCGCTTTGGAATGTCCGTGAGTGAATCACTTTTTGAATTCTGCAATTTCTCCTGCAGCTGAGTAGGGGAAAAAGGTCCAAATGAAGAAGTTCATACGTTAGTACGAATAAATAATAGATCACAACTGATTAAATGCTTTTTCTTCTTTTCATGATTGTCCAAAAATTATTCGGAACGTGGATAGTTTCTGTTTTAACGACATTGTTCATGGGGGAAATTTCCTTTCTCTGGCTTAATCTTTTTTTTTTTTTTTTTTTTTTTTTTTTTTTTGTCGACGGTAAATGGCGTTTCCGAGGGAAAGGAATTCTCGAGCACTTCGGAATTTTCGCGGCTTGGTGGTAAGGCAGAGGGATGTTTTCACGGCAGGTAACTGTCATGCCGACTTTTTTATAATGTAACGACTTCGGAGTGTTGTAGTCGTGGTATAATAAGTGGGACTCGGGAGCCTCTTGTTGGTTCGAAACTCTTTTATTTGGCCGCTCTTCGTACAGAGGGATCCGCGAGTCCGGTCGGAAGTCGCCCCGAGCCGTTTACGTTATTATGGAGCTTACATGGCCGTAGTTTCTGCAGGCTTCTCAAAACTGCAAAGTCTCTCGTTTTTCGCGCGTGTTCTTGCTAATATGTTGGGGATTGTCATATTTTCCAGCAGAGGGCAGAGTTGTAAATTTGGGAGGAACATTTAATTTAATTGGTTAAGAAATATCTGGGCACTCTGATGTAATTTAGGCGCGGCTGTCCAGGGCTACATGCTGATCCTACAAATTAAGAATTGCGCTTACCTAAGCATTTTTAATCTTAAAGAACATCCAAAAATGATCTCTGAAAGTAATAAATGTTAGGCTGGGAAAGAAAGTTACCAGGGGCAAAAATAGCTTTAAGCTTAAGAATTAAAGTTTAAAATATTAATTGGAACTTTAAACTTTTAAATTTAAATTTTAAATTAAAGTTTTAGAAAGGGGTTAGCTTTTATCCTTTCATATATATATATATATATATAAATATTAACACTTGCTTCTAAACTATTTTTGGGAACTATCGTTAAGTGCATTATAAGTCTAATTTAACCATTATCATGTTAAATATTTTCTAATAATAACTGCTTAACGATTTTTATTGTAATTTCACATACACAGAGTTGAATAGTTAGAACTAGTTTGAATTTAAAAGATATTCATTAATAGAAATAAATATTGTAATGAAGTTACATTTGTGTTTGTTTTAAGCTGTGAAATAAATTTAAAAACTAAAAATATATAATACTAACTTCATTTTAAAAATATTTTATAGCATTAATTTATTTATATATTTTTAGTATTTGTCTGTCTGAATATAGAGAATATGCAATTGAAACTCGTAATTTAAAGAATATTAAGGGTTGTGATTTTAAAGATAATTATGTATTAGTGAGAAATTTACAGGTGTTTCCATTTAAATTTGATAGAATTCAATGACGGTATTGATAAAGTATGGTATAATTATTTATACATGTTTGAAACTTTTATCTGGTACAAAATTGGGCTTTAATAAAAT
Organism: Maratus speculifer; assembly: GCA_964019185.1. Lineage (NCBI taxonomy): Eukaryota > Metazoa > Arthropoda > Arachnida > Araneae > Salticidae > Maratus > Maratus speculifer. The sequence continues at coordinate 267,903,229 of OZ025289.1, read as the reverse complement.
TATGCATGTGGAGTATGATAAAATTATTAGGTATTATTTTTATATCAGAAAGAAACAGACAAAAATTTTAAATAAAATCACACACGTAATTAAAACATTTAGGTACAAAAAGTGTATTTTTTTAATATATCATGTATATGTACATGAAATTTTTGGGTAATCATTTTTCGATACAAAAAAGCAAGCTATGTTATAACAATAAAATAATTTACATATGTTAAAAATAATGAATGTAAAAAGATTACTTATAAAAATAAAGATGTACTCTCTTTTGCATGCACCAAAATATAAACAATTCCGTCATGAAACTTGGTATGTGAATACTGTTGGGTTAGATGAACGAATTATTATAAATTCAGAACAAAAAACACATTTTATTGACTAGTAGCAGAAAAAAAAGATTTACAACTTACTGAATTTGGCATTTTCGGGCTAATAAAGCCAATAATCGATAAATTAGTATGGTAATATTCTGAAATGGTTGAAGTCGCCTTTCCAACATGTCCCAAACACTCTCTACTGAATCACGATCTGCTGATCTGGCAGGCCATGAAAGGAAATTATATCCTTGTAGTCACTGCTACGAGAGCCTTGCAGTATGTGGCTGAGCATTATTCTTCTGATAAATGGCATTTAGGTGATTTGGTAGTACAGACCGTATTACCGATTGCAAAATGTAGTCTACGTACTTGCGAGTCGTTAGTGTACATTGCAACACGAGTTAAATTGATCAGCTGTCCCAGCAAATCGCTCCACCGAAAGTCACTCCAGGTGCTATGGCAGTGTGCCGCTCGGTAACAATTACAGGATTGGACCACTGACTTTTTTATCTCCACACTCGTATGGTAATCATCACTGAAATGTAAACGGAGTTCGTGGCTAATTATCACATTTCTTAAATCAGACGCTGCTCAACTTGTTCGAAATCGACACCAGTTTAGGCGACATTGCCTATGTTGTAGGGTTAGAATCTACAGTATGAATTGACGTCGAGCGCTGGTTCCAAAGTCGGCATGTCATCTACGGATTGTATGCGTTGTTACCGCTGCATCCATATCAACTGGCAAACCGCATCGAATAGATGATAGTTACATTATTGGTGCAGTAAAGATGTGTATTTTCTTCTCATTGCTTGATCTTCTCATGTATTTCTGGATCAGGGGGGTATTGAGACACTGCAGTGACTGCCATGCCTTTTCTGAGCCATTGATGTCAACACTGCACATTTTAACATCGTTTCGACGAAAGCAATGGAAAAAACGTCTAATAGATCCCGCGTTTTTTAGGTCTATAGTTCGACCTCTTTTAAAATAGGACCACTTTTCGTAATGTCATTGAGTACGTTTTAAAGATATCAATCTTCCAAATCGCAACTAAAACAATGGCATTTCAGTTCTAATTATCTGTGAATTCGAGCATCGGTTCTTTAAAATATCCTCTGTTGTGCAATTTAAATGCGCAATCCTCAAGCTCCCATTGGTCATTGATTCTGAAATACAGTCGGCTCTCGTTAATTCGAACTCGACGGGACCACAAGAAATGTTCGAATTATACGAAGTTCGAATTACAGAATAAATGAAATGAAAACATGCTTAATATGGTATTATTACAAAGTAATTAATGTTATAATGTTTTTTAAAAATTTATTTCGTCTGTTATCATTAGAATATGACTTAATATTAAATTGGAATGTATAAATACATAAACTAATTGAAAGATTAGAAACAAGCACAATGGAAGAAAAATTTAAAGCGTCACTGATGGACAGACAGGGCACTAAGAAAATGGATATCAAATGCATTGGATTATATGTATATTTGTTCGGAACAATTTTCTCAAAAATGAAAGAAAGAAAGTTATTCAAATGATCTGAAATCCGTGACAAAGAAGAGAAAAATGAAAAATCGGAATTCTCGTTAAGTCGAATTAAACGAAGTCAAGAGAAAATGAGTTCAAATTAATAAAAATTTTTCACGTTATTCTGCCATTGAAAATTTCGGGACTTCATATTTAGTTCGAATTAAGCAAATATTCGAATTATCCGATTTCGAATTAACGAGAGTCGACTGTATTAATTATTTACAGAATTTATCAAATCACATTAGCACGATAAATTTCGTATCTTTGGCCCAATTCTTTCTGGGAGGCTTTTCACTTTTCGTACTGCTTAACCCACAGCTCTTTTGAGAAATATCTCGAGGACTCGCGTCCATCGTGGTAAGAGAAGAAATTGAAATTTTGAAAGAATTTGATAGCAAAACTTGCGATGGTAAAAAATGTCGTGGTGAATTGCATTGACACATTAAAAACTTATTTTGTTTACCAGGATACCAATGAAAAAAATTTTTAGGCTCTTGATTCATTGCACAAATCATTAATTACAACTCTACGTCAGTCATTCATAACATCAAACAACCACAGACAATTTTTTCTGTAATACTAGGTAAAATTATAAATATAAAAAGAATAAATAGTACGTATATTTAATTATTGTATTTGTTCCTCTTTTTATTTTTTGGTTTGTTTAATTTAGAAATTCATATAAATCAACACGTTATACATTAAAATTAAGTGAAAACAAAATTAATTCTAGTTTTAGAAGTGAGAAGTGATTATAAAACGTTATCGTTTATACGGCTTTTTTCGGTAGTCCCTTCATCATCGTACAAATGATGCTCCACTGTATTATACAGGGTGATTCATAAAAGATGGGCAGAACTTTAAGAGGTTATAGTACACTTAAAGACAAATAATATTAAATAGGAGACTAAGGGTCCCAGACGTATTCCCAAGGAGATAGGGGGCGTTAAAGTTTAGGGTCCGAAATTTCAAATGATTATAAAAAATGGAAAAATTGGTCGATTCGTTTGCGGTTTTTGCAAAAAATTTTCTTTATGCCAGTATTTTCTTGAAATAAAATTTTAAAGTTCAATTTCAAAAAATGCCGATAGGGGGCGCTTTAGACTTTGGAGTAACAAACAGCTATTTTTTAACGTTATTTTTTGTATTTCTTTAAATGATTTCGAAAGCTTAGACTTAAACTTAAATTTTGATCTAAAAATCTGAGTCCTAATGAGTAGTTAAGTAGCGTAAACTGAAATTTGAAATTTGAAACCCTTCTCCCCCCAGAACAAAAATCAGTTATTCCCGATCTTTGTGTCGTAGATTAGGCTCTAACTACTGCCGCGTTTTGCTAAAATTATTCTTTATGTCAGTATTTTCTTGAAAATAAATTTTAAAGAAAAGTTTCAAAAAATTCCGATAGAGGGCGCTTTAGACTTTGGAGTAACGAACAACTATTTTATACCGTTATTTTTTGTGTCTCATTAAATGCTTTCTAAAGCTTAGACTTAAATTTTCAGCCCAAAATCTGAATCGTTAGACGTGGTTAAGTTTCTGGGGAGAGGGGTTTGAAATTTCTACTCCTGAGCACAGTTCAGTTTACCATGTCCACACATTGTGTGCTGTGATACGAGGTAAAAAGACACAAATTAGGATTATGTTACCAAAGCATATTTATTAACATGTAATTACAATAAATGTTCAAAATTGTGACCACCAGAGGTTATGCACGCAGAACAACGGCGAAGAATGGAACGGCGAACATTCGCGAAACCATCAGGCTTTTCGAGCACTTCCCCTACAGCGGCGGAAAGTCTGGCGACTAGTTCCTCGGGGGATTCAATGGGTGTCTCATACATACGAGCCTTCAATTGTCCCCAAAAAAAGAAATCGAGGGGTGAAAGATCTGGCGAGCGAGCAGGCCAAGCAACAGGACCACCTCGACCAATCCATCTGTTCGGAAATTTGATGTCCAGATAGTTGCGGACGTCTCGTACGTAATGGGCTGGCGCTCCATCGTGCTGGAACCACATGACCCGCCGGATGCGTGGAGGAACAACGTTTAACAGGTCTGGCAGCACATGTTGCAGAAATCTGTTACCGTTGAGACTAGTGCTCGCGATTGGATACGTATAGCAGCTATACGTTTAAACGATATACGTATATCCGTATAATACGCTTTTCTGCTATACGGATATTTTAGAATATACGTTTAAACGTATCCGTATACGTATAACGCGTATCAACTAAACGTATATTTAAGAATACGTATATTTAAAGTATACGTATATTCCACGTATCGTATCTAATTTAAATAGTAGACTTCATCAGTCGTATGTCACTGAATTGAGAATTATTTGGAAATCGGTGGTGTTACGACAGGAATCCGCATAGTACGTCTTATATATAAGAGATCAAGCAATAAAAAGCGTATACTTTATAAAAACTTTTGCTAAAAGTTCACAAAAAATCAGACTCCTGATTGACCAATCTCGTTTCACTAACAGTGAAATATCTATCTGGATTCCGACCAGGAGTGTAGAAATCGTAAAAAAGACAGCATAGTAGCACCACCTGTTGAACGATTTACACACAAAACTAATCATCACCAATTTCTATCAGGCACTACCTGAAAATATAGGGGAGACTGGGGCACATGTGAACATAGCTTTTTTCTCATAACTGGGTTAATTTCTATAAGCAAAACTACTCAATATAGTAAACAGTACTTTTTTACGCATGGTAATTTTTTTAAATTATTTTTATAGCTCTTCTTACATTTCTTAAAAGTTTTATGAATTCAAAACAAAGTTCATATGTGCCCCAACGAAGGGGTGCTGTAAACACAAGGGCAACATGTGAACACAAGGAAAAATAATTAATTGACACGTCTTTTATTATCTTTTACATATGTTACCATAATCATTAGTTGTACTATCTGTTAAATTCACCATAAAGAAAAATATATGTATATTTATTTATTTTCTGAGTGATATGTTTAAGCAAAATATTGTAAAATAAAAATAAATAGATTGTGTTTTCTTTGGGGGGGGGGAGGAATTAGATAATTGATAAAATATTCTTGCAATAAAATAAAAGCTTAAAGAAGTAAACTTGAGAAAATAATAGAATTTAAATTTTGCTTAGGGCTTTTTGTTTGAGAGAGATTTTAGGGAGGGAGCATTTGGATAATATTTGTCGGAAATCTACCGAAAGGCGAAAGATTTTCATTCCTATATTTGCCTTATTTCCCTATAAATTAAGGATAAAAAATTGTTTTCCGTTTATAAGCTTCCTCCAAATTTATTTTGCTTTTAAAAGGAAGGGGAGTGGAAGTCAATAATTAAAATTTCACAGTAGTTTAAAAATTTTATTTTCTTAAAATATAATTTTATTTTCAAAGCACCAAATAACATAGCTGTTTAAGAAATGGAAGTAAACTAATACTACAAGTTTGCAACAAATGAAATAGAAAAAATTTCAAAGTTGTTAAACGTAATATTTTTTGCATTATCGATGCATAAAAAATAGTATTGAAAACCGTTAAATAAAATAATATTTATTTAACGCATTCATATAATTTATTGCATTTTAGAAAACATTAAATTTATTTAAATTACAATTGAACATAAAAGAGCTTGTTGCTTTTTATGTATTTGCTGACAGATATGTTTGTAAAAGTTTCTATACAAAATCAAGTTTATAAGACAGAAATGTCTTCTATTTCAATAAAATTATAGATAATGGAGCTGGCATTATTTTCATGAAGTTAATTAACTAAAAGGAACAGAATAACTGAATGATTATTGGAGAATTTAATGCCGTGTTTAGATCTGCTCAAACTACACTCTTCATAAGTGCCCCACACTCCCACAAGAGTTAAAATGAAAAATCTTTAACATTTTTCAATTTTAGCAAAAAAAAAAAAAAAAAAAATATCGTAAATATTTATTAGTATCCACAATATATGTTAAAATGTTAATTTTTAAAAAAAAAAGAATAAATAAATAAAATTATTCTCTTAGCAAGTTGGAGATTTTTACTTTTGAGTTCAGTTAAGCAGTATTTTGGCTCCTGGAGACAAACAAAATGTCGAAGAGTTTCAACAATTTTTTTCCAAATGTCTATAGGTGCTACTATCTTTGGTAATTTTTTGAAATAATAAAACATACAATAACTTGTGAAAAATAGCAATGTTCTCATATGCCCCATTTTCACGCGTGCCCCAGTCTCCCCCATATATGTTTTTTATTTCTGTGTATTAGGTTTTGAGATAGAGCGCCCACAAATCTCATGTCACACACAGACAGACAAAGTCATAAACTCACAGGCAGATATTTTGTAAAAACATGTTTTTCGGACTCTCTTACCCTTAAAACGTGTAAGCCCGTCGAAAGTTTTCCCTTATTAATTAAATACTTTCTTCTTGTAAAGATACAAGAAAATATATAAAAGTAAGTACTGCGCCACAGATCTTCCAAAGGATAGTTTGATTCTACCACAACTAATGTAAGACATTTCATAATAAATAACTTTTTGGGGAAAAAACCATAAACTGAGGAACGTATTCAGATTTTTTTAAGTGCCTGCAAAACAAGTAGTAGCTAAATAAACACATCGTAGTTCTTTGAATAAAGAAATGCGATGGGGATACTCTATCGGATATTTCTCAATGTCGTTAATTCGCAGAAAAACATTAAAAAGTCAAATTTCATACCTTGAACGAAAAACGTTTAAACGTTTATACGTTTAACCGCTTGCATAAGATCCGTATATACGATGTACCGTATATGCTCTTTTGTGCTATACGTATAAACGCCGATGCCGTATTATACGTATAGTTAATCCGTATTTCGTATAATACGTATTATACGTATACTCGTATAAACGTATAATCGAGAGCACTAGTTGAGACGTTCAGGAAGAAGGTACGGTCCGATTAGGTGGTCTCCGAGGATTCCTGCCCAAACATTGATGGAAAAGCGTCTCTGATGAGCATGTGGATACGTAGCATGTGGATTGACATCCGCCCATACATGTGCATTGTGTGTGTTAAATGTACCTTCACGTATGAAGGTACATTCATCGGTGAAAAGCACAGTTCGTCCAAAATGTGGATTTAGCGCGTTCTGTTGCAAAAACCAGCGGGCGAATTCAATACGATTTGGATAATCCCCTGGAGACAGTTTCTGGACTCGTTGCACATGAAACGGGAGCAAATGTTCATCCTTCAATACCCTCCAAGTCATGGACTGTGAGGTATCCACCTGCCTAGCCACTGTTCGTGTACTTGTACTTGGCTGCGCCGCTACTACATCCAGAATGGCTTCTGTACCAAATACTGATTCGTCCTTTTTTGCACGACCTGTTTTCGACCGGGAAGCGAGAAATGATCCCGTCTCACACAACTGTCTGTGCAAGCGCTCGAAAGTTTTGCGGTTAGGCAACCGCCTGTTGGGAAATCGCTCTCCGTACATTCGTTGTGCCTCTGCACATTTCCATCTGCCGCTCCGTAAATTAAATGCATCTCAGCCTTTTCCTTATTCGTGAAGGGCACCATCTTCCGATTCATTACTACAGCGACTTACACTTGACTCACCGTTCAGTGGTTTATATGCCTGAATCGTGTCGAAATTTTGCATACGTGTTCTTCTTCTTCCCCATTTGACATTTGCATACTTTCTGTCTCCTTCTTCACCCGGTGACTAGCGTCAGGAATGGAGCTTTAACGTTTGAATGAGCGACGTTTCCAACTGTGCCAGTGCCTTTATGAGTGAATTCCGACTATGCAGTCCTTGACGAAAGTTGTATTTTTGCCTCGTATCACAGCACAGAATCGTTGGGCATGGTTAAGTAGTGCAAACTGAACTATGTTCAGAAGTTGAAATTTGAACCCCCTCCCCTCGCTACTGAACCACGCTCAGCGATTCAGATTTTGAGCTGAAAATTTAAGTCTAAGCTTTAGAAAGCATTTAATGAGACACAAAAAATAACGGTATAAAATAGTTGTTCGTTACTCCAAAGTCTAAAGCGCCCTCTATCGGAATTTTTTGAAACTTTTCTTTAAAATTTATTTTCAAGAAAATACTGACATAAAGAATAATTTTAGCAAAACGCGGCAGTAGTTAGAGCCTAATCTACGACACAAAGATCGGGAATAACTGATTTTTGTTCTGGGGGGAGAAGGGTTTCAAATTTCAAATTTCAGTTTACGCTACTTAACTACTCGTTAGGACTCAGATTTTTAGATCAAAATTTAAGTTTAAGTCTAAGCTTTCGAAATCATTTAAAGAAATACAAAAAATAACGTTAAAAAATAGTTGTTTGTTACTCCAAAGTCTAAAGCGCCCCCTATCGGCATTTTTTGAAATTGAACTTTAAAATTTTATTTCAAGAAAATACTGGCATAAAGAAAATTTTTTGCAAAAACCGCAAACGAATCGACCAATTTTTCCATTTTTTATAATCATTTGAAATTTCGGACCCTAAACTTTAATGCCCCCTATCTCCTTGGGAATACGTCTGGGACCCTTAGTCTCCTATTTAATATTATTTGTTTTTAAGTGTACTATAACCCCTTAAAGTTCTGCCCATCTTTTATGAATCACCCTGTATATATGTCTATCTATTCTAGCTGTATGTTTCTCTATATATTTCGATGTCTGTCTAAATACTTATCTTTCTCTCTCTTTTACTTACGCACGTACAGTTTAATTCAGGCACGTAGCCAGGGAGGGGGCTAAGGGGGCTGAAGCCCCTCCCGAAAGTTTGAGAATACGTTACAAAATTATTTCTGTGATTTTTATTATTTTATTATAAGTTTTGTTTGTTTTTATCTTCCATTACATTAAAATCAATTGCATTTTTAGCTGTAATAATATCCATTTATTCAATTACAGTTACGGTAATCCTTCATTATATCGTTTATTTGGATATATTGTTTTTTTAATAGGGATGTACCACTAAAAATATAAATTCTTTTTAAAAAGTAATTTTTACTCTCTTTAGGCGGAGTAAAATTCGATCAAGTGTAATTTTGATTATTAAGTTGACAAAGAAAAATTAAGTATAATACGCATACGGCATAAGAAAGATCACAAAAAGTTAGGAAGACTATTTTCTACATGTTTCAGTCATTGGAAAAAGGCTGAATGTTTTCTTGAAACATATACAATTACACTGTTAAAAATCTTGTCCTAGTTTGAACCGAAGTTTGATGCTCAATAGCTGCTATTGTAAGATGGTGAAATCTTGAACCAATATTTGGAGCTCCTGTTGAAGCATATAGTTCCAATAGTTGGAACGAGGTTGAAATAGGAAGCTCTAAATGTTGGTACGAGATTTTCACCATCTTATGGTGGCAGCTGCTGAGCACCAAACTTCGGTTCAAACTAGGACAAGATTTTTAACAGTATAGATTATCACAAACCGTACGTTATTTTAGTTAACAAATTTTAAATTTCTTCAGGAAAATAGGAAAAAGATTTTTTCATTGTCGGGTTTTTAAAGAGCTTCAGTAAAAGAAGAAATTAGAACAGGTTTTTGATTAATATTTGAAACAATCTTATTTTGCGCAGAACAAAATAGCCACTTTACGATCTACGATGATGATCCTCCCCGTGGCAGAATGTGGGCGACACTAAGACGAGCTTCGCAGACTTTTAAGGATACCTGTTGGTCTACATTTGTATTAGTTCAGAAAATATTTCGAAAAACACATGGAAGATTTCGACACAGCTGGAGTTTTTTTTGGCAGTCAGGGAAAAGAATGATTTTTTCATAAGCCTGTCTGTTTGTCAGAAGGTTTTCTATCTGACAAAGTCATAATAAGTTTGGAGGGGCCGTAAAACGCCTCTCCATTAATTTGATTTTAATCTCATTTAATCAGTGAGATAATTGAATGTACTCGATAATACAATAAACTGCTAAGGGTAACTTTTCACAATATTGTATTTGAACAAAATATTTACATAAAATTAAATTAAATTAACATGAAGAGTTGGTCATGATTTACAGCACATCGAGATCGGTCGTACGATCATTACCAGAGCCGGCAGGTGAGTGAATGCCAGGAAAGTCTCTGGTGCCACACAGGTAAGTGTCTTAGGTAAAGATGTGGCGTGCTGCCATCTATCGGTTGATTGAGTAGCTAAAGTTTGCTATATGGAAAATCAGGCAGCTGCTACAGTACCCCCCTCCTAGCAATTGCTAAGAGAAACGGATAAGACGCTCGCTTACTGACCGTGGGATCTCCGGTTCGAACCCTGCCCGGGCACCGTCACCTGCAAGTTCTTCAAAAAAAAAAATCATGATATAATATCGGTTTTTACCCATTTTAAAGATGTCCTAATTGTTTTACATAAATATACAGAAAAATGAAGTAGAAATCTTTTCTAAGATTTTTATCATGCATCAAAACTTCGGGAAGACATCTTCCAAACTGAAATAAAGATCCCAAGAATAACATTTAGACAGACAAAAGGTACAAAACTTCAAATTACATCCGCCGACAAGTATTACAATATTATGGTCTTAATTCTCAATGTAGAAAGTCTTATTCAAAATTTAAATTATCGATTCATTTCGAATGAAGACATTCTAAGAGATTCCCAGTCCCAGTTACATCTTCCAGGATATGCTTCACTGGAAAAAGCAAGCAAATTAGAGATTCTGACACAATATTTCAAGGATAAAGTGTCAATATAACAAGTGAAAACTGAATATGAATTAAGGTGCAAACAAATTGCTAATGTTGACACCAACACAGAGGTCCTAAAAGTTTTAGTACTGGAATGTGACGCATTAAGATAATATCAAACACTTGCTGACAGTTTTGGTTGAAGACCAGGTTTGACAGGACCAGGTTTGGTTTGACAGATCTTTGACAGTCAGTGCTGAAAGATCTTTTTCGACAAAGAAGATAATTAAATCTTTGACTCGAAGCGTTATGCTCGATGACAAACTGAGTAGCTTTCCAATGATTTCCATTCATTTGGACATTACAGTAGATCTTAAGTTAATCAGATCGTGGCTAAGAAGAAATTGTGATGATTGCTTCTGTTGCACAAGTAAATTCATTGTACCAAGAGTATCATATATCTTATACTATAATGCGAGCAAAAATTGTGTGTGTGTGTGTGTGTAAATTTTATCTCAAAAACGGCTCTAACGATTTTCGCAAAAATTTGGATATTACCCTTTTCGGGCACGAGAAGACCATTGGGCTAGGTCACATATTCGAGAAAATTCGATTATTGGGTCATTTTGGGTCATAATGGGTCAGGATCAAGCTAATTATATCTAGAGAACGGCTGGATCGATTTTAAGGAAATTTTGTATCCAATCGTTTTATGGCACGAGAAAACAATTGAGCTGGGTCACATGTTCGAAAAATTTTGATTAGTGGGTCATTTTTGGGTCAAGCCATTTTTATTTAAAAAACGGCTCTAACGATTTCTACCAAATTTTATATTTTATCGTTTTGGATTACAAGAAGATCATTGGGTAAGGTAGCATGTTCGAGAAAATTCTGTTAGTGGGTCATTTTTGGGGTCATTGTGGGTCATGCTGTTTTTATCTAGAGATTTTCTCACGCAATTTTGACTAAAAATTGCATTCTATGGTTTTCGGGCACGAGAAAAACATTGGGCTAGGTTACATGTCGAAAAAAAATTAATGGGTCATATTGGGTCATTAAGGGTTATTAAGGGCTATTTATATTTAAAGAACCGCAGAATCAATTTCATCAAAATTTTGCCTGTAATAGTTTTTTGACACGAGAAAGCTAATGGGCTAAGTCACACGATCGAGAGATTTCGATTATAAGAGTAATTTGTGGGTCATGATGGGTCATAATGGGTCATGGTCAAGCTATAGCTAAAGAACAGGTGGATCGATTTTAACGAAATTTTGTATAAAACATTTTTTTGGCACGAGAAAACTATTGGGCTAGGTCTCAGTTCGAGAAATTCCGATTACTGGATCATTTTTGGTCATAAAAAGGTCTGGGTCAAGCTATTTATATATAAAGTACGACAGTATCAAATTTAATGAAATTTTGTATGTAAGTTTTTTGACAAGAGAAAATTAATAGGTTATCTCACATGTTTGAGAGATTTCGATTATAAGAGTCATTTATGGGTCATGATGGGTCATAACGGGTCATGTCAAGCTATATCTAAAGAACATGTGGATCAGTTTTAACGAAATTTTGTATACAACATTTTTTGGCACGAGAAAATCATTGGGCTAGGTCACATGATCAAGAAATTTCGATTAATGGGTCATTTTGGATCATAAAGGGTCTGGGTCAAGTTATTTATATTTAAAGAACGGCAGGATCGAGATTAACGAAATTTTGAGTGTAACAATATTTATACACGAGAAAACTAATGGGCTAAGTCACATGTTCGAGAGATTTCGATTATAAGGGTCATTTGTGGGTCATGATGGGTCATGGTCAAGCTATATCTAAAGAACAGGTGAATCGATTTTAACGAAATTTTGTATACAGCATATTTTTGGCACGAGAAAATCATTGGGCTATGTCACAAGTTCGAGAAATTTCGATCAGTGGGTCACTTTGGGTTATTCTAATTTTATCTACACAATGTCTCGCGCAAATTTGACTAAATTTTTTATTCTATCGTTTTCGGGCACAAGAAAATCATTGGGTTAGGTCAGATGTTTGAGAAAACTCGATTAATGAGTCATTTTGGGTCATAATGGGTCAAGGTCAAACTATTTATACCTAAAAATTGGCTCAATCGATTTTATCTAAATTTTGTATTTAACGTTTTTCGGCACGCACAAGTTAATGAACTAAGTCACATTTTCGAGAGATTTCGATATAAGGGTCATTTGTGGGTCATGGTAATTTTATCTAAAAAATTGTTCTCACCATTTTGAGTATATTTTCTATTATATCGTTTTCGAGCAAAAGAAAACCATTGAGATAGGACGCATGCACGTAACAATTCAATTAGTGGGTCGTTTTAGGTCTTAATGGGTTCGGGCCATTCTTATTATATATAACAATGACTCAGTCAATTTTACCTAAATTTTGCAACGGAACGTCTTTTGTCACGAGAAGACTATTGAGCTGAGTTGCATATTAAACAAAATTATATTAGTCGGCCATATCGCTTCATTGCTGAATGCTGTCAAGCTAATTTTACTTAAGAAATGGCTTAAACGACTTTGATTCATTTTATACTCTACTGCTTTTTATTATACCTGAAGACCATTGAGCTAAGTCACATGTTTGATCACATTTGATTAGTGGATCATTTGGGTAATAAAGGTCAGGATCACGAGACTATGGCAAAAGCCAATAAATTGGCGATATTTGACAAAATACTGGCGAAATTTGGCCGAAAAATCGACCATTAAGGTTACGAAACCAAAACACACATTTGGCGCCAAATGAAAGAATGTGTCCAAATTTGGTTATATCTGGCAAAAAATACTGTCAGAATGTGAAGAAATTTCTTATACATTCTTAATAGTATTCGAGATGCATAGTTAAACTAATCAGAGTCGAAATGAAAAAGTGATTTGGATTGATGTCCTTTCGTTGTAAATTTTAAAATAAAGTAAAATTTATGAACATGTGCATACAAACAGTTTTCTTATTGATTGTTTTTGTAAATAATACTATTATTAACATGTTTTACAGTAATAATACTATTTCGAGTTGAACACAAAGTTAATTTTGACCGAGCTGAGCTCGGTCACCCCTGCTAGTCTTATACTATAATGCGAGCAAAAATTGTGTGTGTGTGTGTGTGTGGGTAAATTTTATCTCAAAAACGGCTCTAACGATTTTCGCAAAAATTTGGATTTTACCATTTTCGGGCTCGAGAAGACCATTGGGCTAGGTCCCATGTTCGGGAAAATTCGATTACTGGGTCATTTTGGGTCACAATGGGTCAGGATCAAGCTATTTATATCTAGAGAACGGCTGGATGGATTTTAAGGCAATTTTGTATCCAATCATTTTTTGGCACGAGAGAACTATTGGGCTGGGTCACATGTTCGAAAAATTTCGATTAGTGGGTCATTTTGGGGTCATTATGGGTCAAGCCATTTTTATCTAAAAAACGGCTCTAACGATTTTGACCAAATTTTATATTGTATCGTTTTGGATTACAAGAAGACCATTGGGTTAGGTAACATGTTCGAGAAAATTCGGTAAGTGGGTCATTCTTGGGGTCATTGTGGGTCATGCCATTTTTATCTAGCGATTTTCTCTCGCAATTTTGACTAAAAATTGCATTCTATGGTTTTCGGGCACGAGAAAAACATTGGGCTAGGTTACATGTTCGAGAAAAAATTTCAATGGGTCATATTGGGTCATTAAGAGTCTGGGTCAAGCTATTTATATTTAAAGAACGGCGTGATGGATTATAACGAAATTTTGTATGTAACAGTTTTTTGACATGAGAAAACTAATGGGCTAAATCACATGTTTGAGAGATTTCGACTATGAGGGTCATTTGTGGGTCATAATGGGTCATGGTCAACCTATATCTAAAGAACAGGTGGATCGATTTTAACGAAATTTTGTATGCAACATTTTTTTGGCACGATAAAATCATTGGACTAGGTTACATGTTCGAAAAATTTCGATTAATGGGTCATTTTGGGTCATTAAGAGTCCGGGTCAAGCTATTTATATTTAAAGAATGGCGTAATGGATTATAACGAAATTTTGTATGTGACAGTTTTTTGACATGAGAAAACTAATGGGCTAAATCACATGTTTGAGAGATTTCGACTATGAGGGTCATTTGTGGGTCATGATGGGTCATAATGGGTCATGGTCAAACTATATCTAAAGAAAAGGTGGATCGATTTTAACGAAATTTTGTATACAAAATTTTTTTGGCACGATAAAATCATTGGACTAGGTTACATGTTCGAAAAATTTCGATTAATGGGTCATTTTGGGTCATTAAGAGTCTGGGTCAAGCTATTTATATTTAAAGAACGGCGTGATGGATTATAACGAAATTTTGTATGTGACAGTTTTTTGACATGAGAAAACTAATGGGCTAAATCACATGTTTGAGAGATTTCGACTATGAGGGTCATTTGTGGGTCATGATGGGTCATAATGGGTCATGGTCAAACTATATCTAAAGAACAGGTGGATCGATTTTAATGAAATTTTGTATGCAACATTTTTTTGGCACGATAAAATCATTGGACTAGGTTACATGTTCGAAAAATTTCGATTAATGGGTCATTTTGGATCATAAAGGGTCTGGGTCAAGCTATGTATAATTAAAGAACGGCAGGATCAATTTTAACGAAATTCTGTATGTAACAATTTTTAGAAACGAGAAAACTAATGGACTAAGTCACATATTCGAGAGCTTTCGATTATAAGGGTCATTTGTGGGTCTTAATGGGTCAAGGTCAAGCTATATCTAAAGAATGTGTGGGTCGATTTTAACGAAATTTTGTATACAACATATTTTTGGCATGAGAAAATCATTGGGGTAGGTCACATGTTCGAGAAATTTCGATTGGTGGGCCACTTTTGGGTCATTCTAATTTTATCTTGACAACATTTCGCGCAATTTTGATTAAATTTTGTATTTTATCGTTTTCGGTCACAAGAAAATCATTGGGTTTGGACAGAATTTTGTGAAAATTCGATCAATGGGTCATTTTGGATTATAAGGGGTCAGGGTCAAACCAACTATATCTAAAAAACAGCTCAATCGATTTTATCTAAATTTTGTATCTAATGTTTTTCGGCATGCTAAAACTAAAGAGCTAGGCCACACGTTTAAGAGATTTCGATTATAAGGGTCATTTGTTGGTCATGATGGGTCATGCTAATTTTATATAGAAAATGGTACTCACCATTTTGACTATACTTTGTATTATATCGTTTTTGAGCAAGAGAAAACCATTTGGCTTGGACACATGCTCGCGAAAATTCTATTAGTGGGTCATTTTGGGTCTTAATGAGCTAAGGTCATTCTAATTATATACAATAACGACTCAATCAATTTTACCTAAATTTTGAAACAAAACGTTTTTTGTCACGAGAAGACTATTGGGCTGAGTCGCATGTTAAACAAAATTATATTAGTGGGTCATTTCGCTTCATTGCTGAATGCTGCCAAGCTAATTTTACCTAAAAAATGGCTTGAACGATTTTGATTCAATTTTATATTCTACTGTTTTTGATTACCTGAAGACGATTGAGCTATGTCACATGCTTGATCAAATTTGATTAGTGGCTCATTTTGGGTAATACGGGTCAGGGTCACGAGAATATGGCAAAAGCCAATAACTTGGTGATATTTGACAAAATATTGGCGACATTTGGCCAAAAAATCGACTATAAAAATTACGAAAACCAAAACACGTATTTGGAACCAAATGAAAGAATGCCTCCAAATTTGGCTATATCTAGCAAAATATATTGTCTTTCAGAATGTAAAGAATTTTTTTATACATTCTTAAGAGGATTCGAGATGCATGGTTAAACCAATCAGAGTCGAGCTAAAAAAGTGATTTAGATCGATGTCCTTTCGTTGTACATTTTAAAATAAAGTAAAATTTATAAACATGCGCATAAAAACTTAGTTTTCTTATTGATTGTTTTCTAAATAATACTATTATAAACATGTTTTACAGTAATAATACAGAGTTAATGATACAGTGAAAATACTATATTGAGTTGAACACAAAGTTAATTTTGACCGAGCTAAGCTCGGTCTCCCCTGCTGGTAATTATTATAATCAGAGAATATGAAATACAAACATACCGTAATTTCGGGTGTATAAGCCGCAGATTAAACAATTCTTTTTCGACCCAGAATTTTTTAAGAAACAAATATAACTAGTTAGATCGCCGTAAATATTTGTCTTCAATCACTAAATAAGTTTTCTGGGTCCAAAAAAGAATTGTTTGATCCGCGGCTTATACACCCGAAATTACGGTAATTTTTATGATTACATATGACTGTAACAATATTTCTTTGGAAAAAATAATGTATGTAATTAATTTCATTTGTCGATCACTAGTTTCAAGACCTCGCACTCGTAATGTCATATTCTCGCATGTTAATATCAATCCTATTTTTTAAATCGATATATATTACTTGTTTACATTTTAATATTGAGGTTCATCTTAAACATTGTTAGTTTGAGTTTTTTTAAGTTTCGTGGAAGTTTTTTCCTAAAAACTTTCCGGTTTCCGAACCGGTCCGGAAACTGGAAATGCTCTTAAAAGTTAAAAATTGCAACAGAAATTGAAAAAACTAAATGTGAAGTAACAATATTTGACATAGTTAACAAGTATCCTATGCAGGAACACACATTAGGTTAAGCTTCGATTATTTTAAAAATGCTTGCTGAAAATTATACAAATTACTTTTGTGAGAATAGAAAAAATTCCAAAATTGAGCCCCTCCCGAAAGAAAATCTTGGCTACGGGCCTGGTTTAATTTATTGAAGTACATAATTTAAATCAAAAATATATCAGCAGCCCATCTTTCTCTCAGTCTTTCAGAAACGTTATACTACATAACCCTGACCGTGAAATACTTTCCGCTATCCTTCCTTCGGACTATGACTTACGCCACCGTCTGCAGACCAAAACATTAGATCACTGCGATCACCTTCACCAACGGACGTTCGGTAACCGTTAACGAAGCGTCAAAGCCTCATTAGAAAAGGTCCCTGATTAGAACATCGCAGGCCCTGCGGAAAGACTAATTACGTTTCCTCCCCCCCCCCCACATCCCCCCTCCTTTCTCGTCTCTGATTGCGACGCTCTTTGTTCGCCAAAAGATACACGCACGTCCAAATTAATTCATTAGGGGGCCGCGCCACGCCAAAAGTAAACGGACTCGCGTGACGCGCCATCATTAGAGGAAACTTCGAAACAAATTAAATTCGAACGCTGATAATTTTCTTCTTTGATTTTCTCTATTCCAACAACTTCGGGATTTTCTTTCCCTCTCCCTCTCAAAATAAAGGAGGAAAAAATCCCTAATCAAGGCCTCTCCTCTAGCTCTACTATCGCTCGACACGCGAAGATTGTTGAATTTTATCCTACTCTTATAATGATGCAGTTGTTACTAAGATCTATCTCCGGGATTTGCTTCGTATATGAACTCCGGCAGAATGAAATCCAGGGGAGATATCAGGCCGAAACTAAGGGGGGACAAAGGGAGCATGTGCCTTGGGCCCCAAATAAAGATTTTGTTTGTCGATTTTTCTTTTTTTCGATTCCTTTTTTAAGGTTTTAATGAATGCACATTTAACAAAGCTAATTACGTAATTTAGCATAACATATTTTATGCTATATATTTTTTAAATAAGTCAGTTATTTGAAACTTAATAAAATTATGCTCTGCAAATTTCATTTGCGTAGGAGGAGGGGGAGGGGTGCCAAAATCCAAGTTTGCTCCAGATGCAATATAGACTAGTTTTGGCCCTGAAAGGGAGGGGGGGTGGTAGCGCAAAATTTTTGAAAAGATATGCCTGCTTTCCGCAATCTTGACCACTTTTTTTTTTTTTTTTTTTTTTTTTTTATGGAAAACATTAACATAAAATAAGTTAACCTAGTAATATAATTATGAAAACAGAAATTCACCAATTAAAAAAAATGAATTAAATATTTAAAAATTTCGAACATCATTTTTTAAAAAGAAGAATTGATTCAATATCTTTTTTGCCATTTAAGAACATTCGAACATAAAAAAAAAAACTTGCCCCTCTGAATAAAGATTGTATTCCTTTCTATTTTACGCTTCACTGCGTCGTGTGCCATAACTAGCGCATACAAAAAAAAAAAAAAAAAAAAAAAAAAAAAAAAAAATTATAATTATTATTATGTACTATGAATTTGGCCAATTTGATCGCTGTAACTGATCAGGAACAGTCCGAGGAATGGAATGCATATTGAGTTTTAACTAATTCTAGAATGTCTGCCGTGAACTCGATGAAGTGATCGTTTGTGCTCCCACCTCCCAGTGTATATTGAACAGAATGCTGAAAATTGTGAAGGATGACTCTGAAAATGTAAGAGAAAGGAAAATTGTGATAATTGAGATAAAGAACTATCAGATGCTTTAAAATATGCAAAGCAGTTGAATACTTTTTTAGTAAATACTGCTTATAATGAAGGAATAAAACTTATAAGTATGGTAAATGAATATCTGAAAAGTTTAGTAATAGAAAAATTGAAATCTGCAAAACAGTCACTTTTTTATTAATTACTTCGCAAGTAACATTTTTAAAAATATTATTGCATTTTTTGCATTATAGAAACAATTACATAACAAAATGCATATCAATAACTCTACAAATCATTTACTAATTAAGTAATCAATTAAAAAATTAAGTTAATTCTCAGTAGTGGATAAAGGCCGTTTCTGCGGCCGGAGGAGCAATGAGCAATCAATCACGAGGCCAATGAGCAATCAATCCACAGCATTCAACACCCACAAGCGATGTTTATATGATCAGACACCCAATATGTTGACTTCATGATTTTTCACGTCTCATCATTTAAGATACATTTTTATCTCATTTTCTTGTTTTCGAAAGATTTTTACATGTCTTGCATTTTATAGTATAAATGTGTAAAAATATCTAGGGTGTATATATGTGTTTAAATATGATTTTCTGTTTACATGCGAATAGTTACCTATCTATGTGCATTGATCTTTGTATGACTATCTATTAATTAAATTTAAAAAGGTTTAGTAAATTTAAAAAAGTTTTAACATATTTTGAAAAGTTTAAATGAATTTTTAAAAAAGTGTCAACACATTTAAAATATGTTTAAGTAAATTTTAAAAAGTTTCAACAAATTTTGAAAATGTTTTAAGAAATTAAAAAAATATATATATATAATATTAAAAAAACTTAAAAAAATTCTTAAATTTTTAAAACGTATTTAAAAATGAATTGTAAGCGAATAAAAGTATTAGCCCATGTATTATATAAGTGTGTAAATGTATGAGTATGTTTGAATATGTGCACACTGCGTATAAAACAATATGTGAAAAGATAGTGTGAAAAAGTTTTAAATAATTACACATAAGTAAAATCAACATTTTTTTTATTAAATTAAAAACTTTACAGATAAAAGCATATTTACAGGTAAGATGCATTAACATAAAAAATTTTTCTTGATAATTTTACAATATATTAACAATTTTCTTCAACCAGTACAATCTTAACTAATTTCACAATGTCCATAGGCTAAACTGGTGATACCATCTTCTAGCAGATATCTTTTATCGTTAAATGGTAATAAACATGTTTTGTTCTGTGTTAATGAATACAGACGGTGTGCATCTTGAGCGATTCTTCTCTGCTTTTCAATACTAGTTTTTTCTTGTTTAAGGCACCGCAAGTAATCTTCATGCTTGATTTTCTGACGAACAACGTAAGTCGATACACCCTTCGCTCGTTTCTTCTCTTCTTTGAAGGATTTCAGGGAGTACATTTTGGATTTCAGCCCAACAAACTCAAGGGCTAAATCACCATTAAGTTCATCCTTGAACTTGCCGATTGTTTTCTTGTTAACATCTGAGTACAGTGAATGATGTTTCGGATAGTCTGAGAAATCAAAAAGGTTTGAATGTTGTTTCAAATCATCATAAATATTTTGCGTTTTAATATGATAACACAACGAGTCCGTGTCGGTGAATAACAGCTTTGCGGTATCATCTTTATATGTTTTTTAATAAAATTATAATGAAAATTGTACATTAGTACTTTGGAGAGCTCTAAAATAGCAAAACCAACATAAATCGGTCGATTCATGAGTATGCTAGTTTTCATCCTTTCAACGGCAGTTAAATCTTCATCATATGTTTTAAAAGATTTAAAAGTGGGTGAAGCCAATAATTTCTTGGCTCTTTTTTCGTTATTAACAAGTACAATATTTCTACGTTTTCGCAGATTTTCCATAGTTTTTCCAAACACGGAGTTATTCATTAGTTTAAAAAAGTCTTTTTCGAAAGAAGATTTAGCTTCTTTTCTTTTCTCAGTATTAAAATGAATGTATTTCTGAAGCCAAGGTGCTTGCTTGAATGCAGAGCTTTATGAACACATGAAAGTTCCAATCCAAGTTGCAAATAAAATTTCAGATTACGATAATGATCTACATAATTTCGTTTGTCATTCAAATTGGGTATAAGTTTAGAGGCTGCAGCGAACTTTGTATTACCCTGTAATCTACGTGCATAGGAAGACAGCATTTCTTGACTCACAGTCACTCTTTCAGGTGCGACAGGGTATTTGTTATGTAATTTATGAAGTTTCTCAGAATATTTAAGATCCACTTCGAAAATATATCCAATTTCAGAATCGTCAGATAATGATAAAATCCATTCTTCCGTAATCTGTTCTGTCGCACACCATTCAAATCCTCCAAAGGGTAGAAATTGGGACATAGCCCAGCCGTAGAGATTGTTAGCATCCCAGTACATAATGTAACTGGGATCCTCATCTTTATTAAATTCAGGTGTATTATGTATGTTGGCTCGGGCATATCTATGACTAATCATGCTGATTCCCCCTCGAATGCCTTGTTCTATAAACAAAAGCATGTTGATATCTGTCAGCAATTCGAGAGGCGTGTCGCACATCTTCAAAGATGCTTGCCAAGCAAGCCCAGGTGCGCTAAATAAATGCACACAATCAATGTCATAAAACTGCTGACATAATTTCCTAAAATTCTGGAATACGTCAGCTAACAAAAGTACGTCAGTTTAGACGTATAAATCGTGGTAATCCCCCAGCGACTTCATGTTGAATATCGACCAAATATTTCTTGCATGGTGGTAGTCCTCTTCAGTAATATTTTCATCTGTCAGGTCATTATGGAAGGCTTCTGGTGGGGGAAGCTGCGTTTCGTTGAATTTTTCAAAATTAGTAAAATAGTTATATGGATACACACCTTTTCTTGTAAGCAGATTGAAATTGGTATTGCTTGGAAATTTTTCTTTCAATATTTTAAAGTCGCTGGGGGGAAGGTTAGAGGTAAGTTTTTCTAAGGATGCAGGGAGGAATTGGAACGAGTCTAAAAAGACCAGTTGAAATCGACTTGACCGCTTCCACAGTTTAAAAGTTATAAACTTTTCCATAGTGGATGCAATCACATCAATTTCGTAGTCTTTAAATTTTCCCATTTTGCTCATGATGTGATGAGCATCATAATTCCGCAAATTATGGAAGATAACTGGAATCATCTGTGCCTATTGATAATTCAAATTACATCCCATTGCTCCTCTATATTCTCCAGAGATGTGGTCGTGATCACGGACTCTTTTTTCTCCCAGCACCTTATGACAAATACAGCATTCTATCGCATGCTGAAATTCTTTTTCTTGAAGAGGTGAAAGCTTCATCGGTTGCACTTTCATTAAAACTTCTTCCAAGTTGTCCTTCTCTTGAATCATTTGTTTTAAAAAGCGATCACACAGTCTTCACCTCGATACAGTTGAGCTTTCTTCACATATTTTCCATCAGGTCCGATAACAACATATGCATACCCACATGGGAAATGATAAGCTGTTTTTTCGAGCTGTTTTTTTTTGGGTGAAGGAGTGACTGAAGCAACAGTAATAAGCAGACTCTCAAAATCAGCATAGATAACAAAGGGTAACGGTGCTTGCAGATGAATACAGAAAACTTGAGTATGTTATCATTTTCACTGGGCATCTTTATAGCCTGTGCTGAATGTCGACGACAATATTCATCATGTTTATTCAGGAGATCTTGTCTTGAAAAACGACGAAGGCATCGATAACAATAAAAACTAGCATGGCCATGCTTCGTCAGATCACCTAAAAGTCTTGAGAAATTTCTAATAAGGCAATAATGTTGCTTTTCGCCATCATCAACTAATAACAAGTTAATAACATCCAGATTCTGCTTTTCAGAAATATACAGAGGACATACTTCATCTTCTTCATATCCAAATACATTAATCCGTAAATTATTCAGTTGTTCAATAATGGATATCTTCTGAAGGGGAACAGGATATTCAACATTCCCTAGTTTAATATCACTTTCATAAGGAATATAATGAGAAACTCTTTCAGGCTTCTTCGCTCGGGGTATATTCAGTTTAAATGCCAAAAGACACCACACCAAACACTTGTTATCTTCATTTTTGATATTAAGTACTGCATTTTTATCATATAATTTCTTGGGTAAAGCTATATATGAACTTGCGGCAAGAGGGTGATATTTAGCAATCTTAAGTTCTAAATGATGAATCTTTTAAAGTTTCCATCCAGACCCTCTTTGAATAAAGTCTTCAAAGGAGTTAGTTATTTCGGAAAATCCCTCTTCCATATGTTCTGAAATAGTATCTTCTGTAAGTTCAGTAAAGCATTGACAGCGAAAATAAGATTGAATCTCCTCCATCTCCTGATTATCAACCATGCGTTCAAGAGATATTTTCATCACCATATACAATTTAATGGCTCCTTTTTCTTGAATTTGATTCATCAAACATTCTTGAATTTACTCTGTAAAGTTTCTGTGAAACACTGCTATATCATTTTCTTCTCGCTCAACAGGATAAAGCATGACAGTCTGAAATACATTAAGTGCATCACACTGGTTTTGTTTAAGTTTTTTAGACTTCACAAAAGGAAGTTATTTTCCGCTTTACACCCACAAGAGGTGCGCGCGGATGTTGAGTACGTATATGGTCTTTCAATTCAAACTGTCGTCCAAACTTCTTTGTACATTCACGGCAAGAAAATCTCAAGTCTTCATGTGATCCAAGATGACGCATCAAATTATCCTCTCGTGTGAAAACATGTCCACAGATATTACATTCAAATGCAGACTGTTCATGAGTTTTCAAATGTCCCTGTAAGTCACACTTCAATCCAAATGTCTTCTGGTACACACCACAGTTAAATAACTTCTCTTCTAAATGAATCTTCTTATGTTGCTCTAAGATGAAAGAGTTTGAAAAACTCTTATTACACATAGTACAAATCTTCTTCGCATCTTCGGAGGTCACAGTATTCAAAGGTACACCTTCGTAAGATGACATGTCAATATTCATAGGACTTTGAGAAAAATCATCCTTCGTCACAGGAAGTTGAGAATGTCTGTTTTGTTCTAATGATTTAACATTAGTATGCATTTTATAATGTCTAATCAAATTAGACTTTTGGCCAAAAGTCTTTTGACATACATCGCAAATATGTGACTTATCACCCAAGTGAATCTTGATATGCTGATTCAGGTTAGAAATAGTTGTGAATAATTTTTCACAGGTTTTGCACTGGAACATCTTCTTCAAAGCTAAAGGACTTCTCATTGAAGCGGCTTCTTCAAAAGGCATGATAACATCCATAAAAAATCAACGAAAAAAAAATTAATTCTTAAAACACCAATCTTCTCAAACTAAACTTAGATAAAAGCAAGAGCGAATGAATACACGTCTGAACTGTACGAATTCAACTTGTCGAATGACATAAGATGAAATTTTCATCGCTATTTATACCCACCGAGCCACGCTTCACATGAATTTTTTCAACCACATGAAGAGAATGAACATAAAATCACCAACTCAAAATGAAATCTCATGCAATTAGAATAAAAACATAATAAAAAATCGCTAAATTAAAAGAATATTCTTGTTTCACAATAAATATTCTGAAAGATTCAAAAATTCTAGTTGAAGATTAAAGTTTTTATACGAAATTTAATTAAAACTTCTAAGTTTTGATATATCGTAAAAAAAAAAAAAAAATTATATATATATATATATTTAAAGTAAAAAAACTTTTAATGTATAATTATCAAAAATTAATTTTTCGAATGAATTTTATAAATCTCTTCTAAAAAATAACTTGTTAAAAGAAAGTTCATCTAACAATGATTCATCATTGCTAGATAATCTTAGACCATGTTATCTATGATAAGATAAGACTTACCCAGGAAATAGACGAATTCCCCCAAATTACTTTTAACAATTGAATAAAGTCTAACATTGATCTCCCAAAGTTTTATATATGTTACAGGCCAAACCCGATTTTAGGCCAAACTAGATTGGCCTAGTCCAAACTAGTCTATCCTAATGCCCATCGGATAGACTAGTTTTTCCTAGGCCAAACTAGTCTATCCTAATGCTCATAGGATAAACTAGTTTTTCCTAGGCCAAACTAGTCTATCCGAACGCCCATCGGATAAACTAGTTCTTCCTAGGCCAAACTAGTCTAGCCGAACGCCCATCGGATAAACTAGATTTTCCTAGGCCAAACTAGTTTGGCCGAACGGTCGTTAGGATGAACTAGTTTAGCCTGCTATTCATTGGTTTGAACTAGTTTATCCTAGGCCGAACTAGATTGTACTAGGCCAATTCAATTTGGCGTGATTTTATTGAATCTAAAGATCGCCACGGCGCCAACTTTCTAGTTTTGATCTAATTTATCCTAGGCCGATGCAATTTGACTCGCTTTTAGCTCACATACTATATCAAAGCCTGAGAGCTAATGTGCTCGTAGATTCTGTGTGTGTGTATGTAACCATGTACGTATGTATATATGTATGTACGTACGTATGTACATACTTATGTACGCACGTACGTACGTCGGAATAATATATAGCGACTAATATAACGGACTAATGTGGAATTAATATAACACAAGCACCCAAGTGTGGAATTTGGAAGCGATTTAGTTCAAATCAGCCGGCTTCGCCCGCTATCGGGCCCCTTGTTTTATATAAAATCTCGAAACGGGCGTATGTTGAAGCGAATGAACCTCGAAGAGAAAAAAAACATGATGATAAATATTTAAGAAAAAAGATTCCGCATCGAAATACCACTATTTCCTAATAGTGATTTTTGTAAAAATGTTATATTCTTGTTGGAACATTTTGAAACTTACAGTTTAGGAAACTTAAAGTTTTGAAACTGACAATTTATGGCATTTGAAATATTTTATTTATAAAAAAAAAAAAAAAAAAGTCACATTTCGGCGTGAAAGAGGGTGTGGATGCGAACAAAATCGCGAAATATAACGGAAATTCTAGCTTTTAAAGCACCCCGACCTCAAGTAACATATCTACTATTAGGTTGTTTAACGGAGTTTCATTCAGATACAGTTTTGTTAATAATAGAGTGCACTCCTTGGTGTTGGAATGAGAAACTAATATAACGTGGCTTAGTTAAAACTTGCTGGCTTCGCCCGCTATCTAACTAGCCTAGGCAGCGGGGTTATGGTTGGAAATTCGTTCGCTTCGAGGCTCTTTCGAAAAGGAGGATTACATTCGGCGGTGCGTACTCAGCACGCTTGCTACGATTTGAATTTCGTTCGCTTCGAAGTTCGTTCGAAAAGAAAGAGGACATTCGGCAGTACGTGTGCGGCACACCTGCTATACGCTGTCGCAAGCTGTAGGGATGCGGCTGAAGAACTAATGCACGAAATTTAATAAAAATTTACATTCAGATAGTCTCTGATCTAAATTGATGCTGATTAGTTTTTGGTGTAAATCACTCATCAAGTGGAGCTGCTGTTTTGCATATTTTATGATTTACGCATTAGCTTTATCTTAAATAATGCACGAATTTCCATCAAACAACAGATTCAGTTCGTCCATGAGATGAGTTGGTGTTGTTTCTATTTTGAAGTAAATCACTCAACATGGCTATGCTATGCTGCATTTTTAACAATTTTTACAATAGCTGTATTTCAAGAACTAATGAACGGAATTTAATATAAATTTATATTCAGATAGTCCTTGATATAAATTGATTCTGATTACATTTTCATGTAAATCGTTCAAAAATCACTATTCGTCAATAGTGGCATTAAACGCGGAACATATTTTTATAAATTTATATCATGTGTCATAAACTATCTTAAAGTTTCAACTAAATCAACCTAGAATTTCCGTTATATTTCCTGGTTTTCTTCGCCCCCCCCCCTCTTTTCCTTTCGTAACGGGACTTTTTTTACAATTTTTATCATGTGTTATAAATTATCACAAAGTTTCAAACAGTTCCAACAAGAATTTAACATTTTTACAAAAATTACTAATAGAAAATAGTGGTATTTGACACGCCATCTTTTTTCTTAAATATTTAACATCATGTTTTATTATGTTTCTAAAAGTTTCAAATAATGGTAATATTTAAATATCAGCTAAAACCTTAAAAAGTGCTGAGATTAAAAAAAAATATATATCGTCCTCTTACTCTACCCCCCCCCCCCCATCCTAAATTTCAAGTGTCATGCTTTATTTAAGCTTTTTCTTATTTTTAAAAAGATTCGGATATTTAGTTTCTTAATTGAACAATTTCGCCTGAAGTGATGTGTGCAAAAACCAAAATCAGTTACGAATTAAAAATCTTTTCATAAAACCGAAAGTCTCTATCCGATTGAAAAAAAAATCCGTTCTACGTTTATATCTCAGAACTTCCCAAATTAAAAAGGTAAACGCCTTATCAGAAGGAACATACATCCAAAATTTGAAACAAGTCGGGAAGTTCTCTGCGAAAAACCTATTTTCATAAATTAAGACTGTTACCTCCCATAGCTCCTTTCTTTATACGTAAACAATGAACACCCACAACTGATCATGGATGTACCTTATCAAAATGATATTATACCTAAAATTTTAATAAAATCTGATCATTTTGCATGGAAAACTGACTTAACTAAATTAAGGAGGTGTGTGTATGTGGGGGGGGGGGGGGGGGGGGTGCGGATTAGCCTTTTGTTCTCCTCACCTTATTCTTATTCAATGAACCCCTGAAACTAATCAGGAAAGTTCATTATCAGAATAAATCTATGTCCAAAATTTGAAGCAAATTGGATATTTCTATCAGGAGTTATCGCATTACGTACACACGTACGTACATACGTACGTACATACAGCCATACGTACGTAAATTGTTACATACACATACACAGAATCTGCGAGCACATTAGCTCTCATGCTTTGATAGTCTGTGAGCTAAAATCGCGTCAAACTGCATCGGCCTAGGATAAAATAGATCAAAATTAGAAAGTTGGCGCCGTGGCGGTCTTTAGATTAAAAAATATCACGCCAAATGGAATTGGCCTAGGACAATCTAGTTCGGCCTAGGATAAACTAGTTCAAACCAATGAATAGCAGGCTAAACTAGTTCATCCTAATGACCGTTCGGCCAAACTAGTTTGGCCTAGGAAAATCTAGTTTATCCGATGGGCATTCGGATAGACTAGTTTGGCCTAGGAAAAACTAGTTTATCCGATGGGCTTTCGGATAGACTAGTTTGGCCTAGGAAAAACTAGTTTATCCGATGGGCGTTAGGATAGACTAGTTTGGCCTAGGAAAAACTAGTTTATCCGATGGGCGTTAGGATAGACTAGTTTGGCCTAGGCTAATCTAGTTTGGCCTAAAATCGGGTTTGGCCTGTAACATATATAAAAAATAACATATAATCGAAAATACTTATGAATCTATAATAATAATAATAATAATAATAATAATAATAATAATAATAATAATAATAATAATAATAATAATAATAAGTTATAAATGATAATGGTAATAATATGTGATAATAATAGTAAGTGAATAATAATAATAAGTGATTAAATATAAACAATAAGAATGTTTCAAACAATTTTTTTAATTACAAATAAGGTAGATTAAATAATTTAAACACTTCGCACCATTTTCAGGTATTAAAAAAATAATAATAATGATAATGATAATGATAGCAATAATAATTCTAACACACATGAAATGTATAAGTAATGCAGACATAATAAAAACGTCTATGAAAACACTCATTAATAAAAAAAGTCTATGAAAACATACATTAATAAAATCAAAACAACTATAAAAATTTTTATTAAATTTACTTTATATTTAAATTTAAATTTCAAATTCTAAAATATTAAAAAGATTAAGTATCATTGCTTAATCACAACTAATTATTATTTTTAAAATTATTTTTCAAATAAAATATTATTAATTAAAATTTATTTTAAAATTAAATATTATTAATTAAATTATTTTTAAAATTAAATATTATTAATTAAATTATTTTTCAAATAAAATGTTATTAATTAAATTATTTTTCAAATTAAATAGTATTCATGAAATAATTTTACAAAAAATATATTACGAATCGAATTAATTTCCCCAAACCAAATATATAAATTAAAAAAATATATCTAATTAACTTATAACAGAAAACATACATTAATAAAATCAAAACAACTATTTAAAAATTTTATTAAATTTACTTTATAATTAATTTTCAATTTCAAATTCTAAAATATTAAAAAGATTAAGTATCATTGCTTAATCACAACTAATTATTATTTCTTAAATTATTTTTCAAATAAAATATTATTAATTAAAATTTATTTTAAAATTATATATTATTATTTAAATTATTTTTAAAATTAAATATTATTAATTAAATTATTTTTCAAATGAAATAGTATTCATGAAATTATTTTACAAAAAATATATTACGAATTGAATTAATTCCCCCAAATCAAATATATAAATTTAAAAAAAATAAATATCTAATTAACTTATAACAGAAAACATACATTGATAATAATAAATTATTTATAATTATTTATTACTAAATATTTTATAAAAAGAAAACAAAATTCAACAATACTCATTCGAAAACTAAATTCATTTCTCAAAATTAATTGCAAAATTATTAATTAAAATTAAAAATAATAAGACATTCATTACGCTAATCCAAATACTAAATTATAATCCCATAATACATTCATTAAACAACCCATTCAAAATTAATTGCAAAGTTATTAATAAAAATAAAAAAAAGTAATATTAATGAAACATTCATTACACTAATTCAAATAATAATTTGTTATGTTTAAACTAATGAATAACTCCGTGTTTGGAAAATCTATGGAAAATCTGCGAAAACGTAGAAATATTGTACTTGTTAATAACGAAAAAAGAGCCAAGAAATTAGTGGCTTCACCCACTTTTAAATCTTTTAAAACATATGATGAAGATTTAACTGCCGTTGAAAGGATGAAAACTAGCATACTCATGAATCGACCGATTTATGTTGGTTTTGCTATTTTAGAGCTCTCCAAAGTACTAATGTACAATTTTCATTATAATTTTATTAAAAAAATATATAAAGATGATACCGCAAAGCTGTTATTCACCGACACGGACTCGTTGTGTTATCATATTAAAACGCAAAATATTTATGATGATTTGAAACAACATTCAAACCTTTTTGATTTCTCAGACTATCCGAAACATCATTCACTGTACTCAGATGTTAACAAGAAAGCAATCGGCGAGTTCAAGGATACTTAATGGTGATTTAGCCCTTGAGTTTGTTGGGCTGAAATCCAAAATGTACTCCCTGAAATCCTTCAAAGAAGAGAAGAAACGAGCGAAGGGTGTATCGACTTATGTTGTTCGTCAGAAAATCAAGCATGAAGATTACTTGCGGTGCCTTAAACAAGAAAAAACTAGTGTTGAAAAGCAGAGAAGAATCGCTCAAGATGCACACCGTCTGTATTCATTAACACAGAACAAAACATGTTTATCACCATTTGACGATAAAAGATATCTGCCAGAAGATGGTATCACCAGTTTAGCCTATGGACATTGTGAAATTAGTCAAGATTGTACTGGTTGAAGAAAATTGTTAATATATTGTAAAATTATCAAGAAAAATTTTGTTATGTTAAAACATCTTACCTGTAAATATGCTTTTATCTGTAAAGTTTTTTAATTTAATAAAAAAAAATGTTGATTTTACTTATGTGTAATTATTTAACACTTTTTCACACTGTCTTTTCACATATTGTTTTATACGCAGTGTGCACATATTCAAACATACTCATACATTTACACACTTATATAATACATGTGCTAATACTTTTATTCGCTTACAATTCATTTTTAAATACGTTTTAAAATTTTAAGAATTTTTTTAAGCTTTTTTAGTATTATATATATATATTTTTTAATTTCTTAAAACATTTTCAAAATTTGTTGAAACTTTTTAAAATTTACTTAAACATATTTTAAATGTGTTGACACTTTTTTAAAAAGTCATTTAAACTTTTCAAAATATGTTAAAATTTTTTTTAATTTACTAAACCTTTTTTAATTTAATTAATAGATAGTCATACAAAGATCAATGCACATAGATAGCTAACTATTCGCATGTAAACAGAAAATCATATTTAAACACATATATACACCCTAGATATTTTTACACATTTATACTATAAAATGCAAGACATGTAAAAAACTTTCGAAACCCTTCTAACAAATATTAGTGAAAACAAGAAAATGAGATAAAAATGTATCTTAAATGATGAGACGTGAAAAATCATGAAGTCAACATATTGGGTGTCTGATCATATAAACATCGCTTGTGGGTGTTGAATGCTGTGGATTGATTGCTCATTGGCCTCGTGATTGATTGCTCATTGCTCCTTCTGCCGCAGAAACAGCCTTTATCCACTACTATTCTCTATTACTTTTGTGCCTAATTAGTGTAATTTATAACCTTCGGGTACATTTAAACTTCAGTTTTAATATTTTGTTATTTTTATGTCCTTATGATTGATTAATTTTTTAAAAATGTAAAAACTCTGAATAAGGGACACCTCTATTTAAGGGACAAAAGGTTCCGGTCCGATGAGTGTCCCTTATTCGGAGGTTTCACTTTATAAAGAAAGTTGCAGGATGTTAAGCAGATAAGATTAATTAATTGAAGGCCATTTAAGTCTAAAATATAGCAATACAATATATAAAACCCCTAACTATGTATACAGGGTACACGCCATTAAATATCAAATTTTAGTTGAAAGTTCGAATTCTGCTATTTTTCCTATTATTAGACCAATATGTAAATTTCAAAAAAAAAAAAAAAAAAAAAAAAGTCATAATATAAAAAATCATGCTGTGAAGGGTTAAAACAAATTAATTTCAAGCACTATTTATTTTCCTTGTTTTTTTTTCTTCAACTATTTCGGATTATTATTGCTATTATTACAATTATTATTATTATTCCGTCGTGTCTGTTTTGCGCTCCCTTTCCCTCTCAAATTAACCCTCTCATGCATACGGGCCTCATATGAGGACAGATAATTATTGCATTATTAAGTTTTTAAAAAATCGAGCATTCATTTATGGAGATCTGATTTGTGGAAATATAATAGCTAGCATGCAGCACAATAATAAAATTATTTTAGAATGGGTCTTTCATTCATCATAAAAAAGATTTTTTGTGAATAATGAAAAATAATGAAAAATAATTTATGCATGAGAGGGTTAAAAGATCTCTAATCAAGGCCTCTATTCTACTACCGCTCGACACGCTAAAATTGTTGAATCTATCGTTCTGAGTATAATGAATGCTGCAGTTGTTACTAAGATCTATCTCTGGAATTTGCTTCGTCCACGAGCTCCAGCGGAATGAAATCCAGAGGAGAGAGGGGAGATGGGAGCGCAAAATTTTGGAACAGATATGCCTACGATCCGCAATCTTGACCACAATATTTTTTTTTTATGGAGAACATTAACAGATAAGTTAACCTAGAAAATTATTTAAAGAATTTTTTTTTTTATGAAAACAGAAATTCACTAATAAAATAAATAAATAAATAGATATTTAATGATTTCTGGCAGTATTTTTTAAAAAGGAGAATTGATTCGAAATCTTTTTTGTTGTTTAACTTTTTCGAATCCGAATTTTTTCCCGTTTTAAGAACAAAATTATTTTTATACAAATAACGCTAATCGCAGCTAACCAAATACACTTACTAATGTTGAAAGATTATCCCATTGCCTGAAATCTAACAAATGTACTTAATTTGTGTGCTATTCAATTCACATTGACATGATAATAGATTAAAAAAGAGTTTTTGGAGACGTTTTGAAAATATCGTATTACAACAGGGTTTAACAGATATCACAACTAATATTTTTTGCGTTTCATGACAGATGACTCGTTGTTTAATGTAATATATATTTTTAATTTAAAGAGTATAATGTATGCTTAAAATAAAGGAATCGCCAACGGTACAAAGAGAATTAAGTTAACTTTTATTATTATTGTTATTAGGTAATATTACCAAATGCCAAAACATAAATGAAGTCATAATAAGAAAGGCATAGCCATTTGATGCCATTTCTATATGATAAATTAACAAAAGCAGAGCCGATCAATCTGAAGTTGGGCCCCCTACCTCCCCATGCTTTGTCACGCTTTCAGAAAAAAAGTAACTTATTTGATGACTTGACAAATTTGTTTGGGTGAAAGTTTCAAATTGACAAAAAAAATTAACTTACAAGAATAATCAAGAAAATGAATTACCGTTCACTTTCTCAAATAAGCATTTATATAATTCACAAACATCTATGATCCACAGTATATGTTGCAGAAGATGAGGATGAAGGGATGCGGATGTCTAATTCAAAACTTGCCTTATCCAAAATCATAAATATTGTGTTTTCTTTAATAGTCTAGTAATCATTTTAAACTATAATTCTGACATTGTAAAATTCTCGTTTCTATTGAATCCAACAGACACAGTATACAATTTTTGGCCTTTTTCCCAAATTTGATTTTCTGGATACTGCAAATTGTGAAAATTATAGATACTCTCAAAATGAAAAGGACTTTTACAGAAAAGTGCATAGTTTAAAAGCTTCAAAAACATTTACTGAATCATTCAGAATATTTAAATTTTACATTTCCTATTTTATAAAACAATACAGACATGCCAACCTCCGGCTTTTTAAAAATCAAACAATTATACTTCTAACAAGAAATTTATTGAGTCAGTGACATTAAGAACATTTCAAATGACCATCTCAGTTAATATTAGATACTTCTGATTAAATAATTTTTTTGGTTCAAAGTATGTTTTCATGAATTAACAAAAGCCGGAGGTTGGCAACTCTGACAATATTATTTGACAAGTACTTGATTACGGGAAAAAAAATCAGCCGCATAATTTTGGGCCCCTGAAATTGATGGGCCCAGGGCCAAGGCCCCGTAGGCCCGTCCATTAATCAGGCCCTGCAGCAATTGTTAAAACAAAATAACACTCGAAGAAAAGACACACATTTTGAATGGTACACCAAATCCGAAAGGGTTGTGATCATACGATTATAAAAAGAAAATCGAAATTTGTCCGCTATTGAAAAATTGTGTTATTTTTTTTAAAAAAACAAATTGATTTCAAGCACTAGTTATTTTCTTTACTTTTTTTTTCCTTCAACAATCTCGGATTATTATTATTATTATTATTATTATTATTATTATTATTATTATTATTATTATTATTATTATTATTATCATCATTATTATTATTATTCCGTTGTGTCTGTTCGGCGTTGCCTATCCCTCTCAAAGGGCAAAAAATCCCTAATCAAGGCCTCCACTCTCGTTGTTGATGGTTGTTGAATTTATCATACTGACAGCCGGCGATCACCAAATAGCTATAATGAAGCAGTAATTTTCAGGGGCGCCACCAATGAAAAGAAACCTGCAGAGGGGAAAGATTATGGAACGTATAGAAATTGTCTCTAGTACGCACGCCAAACCGCCGTTTTTTATAGGTGGAATACAAACATGAAATATAATAAACTAAGGATATTTTTAAAAATGAATTTCGACAATAGTATTTAACATATCAATATGAAAATAAAAGCTGACAGATTAAGAAATACAGCAAAACTCGTTTAAGATGTTGGAGCATTGTAGCAAAGGAGGTATAAGTCTTTATTTTAACTGCTACCCGTAATAATCACAAATATAATAATAATAATAATAATAATAATAATAATAATAATAATAATAATAATAATAATAACGCACATGCAATAAGAGCTGTAAATTAGTTGCAACAAAGAAAAAATATTTTTTATCTTATCTTTCCCTTCATTCTTTCATTGTTTCAAGACCTCCGGACATTCCTTTGTATTTCTTAACCCCTTGTAGACGAGCGCCTTAAGAATCTTTGTTTATTCCCACCAGTAAAATTTTACTGCAAAATGTGCCTTATTTGATCGGGGCATTTTAGCGATTTAATAAGGCACAAATTTCTGTTTTTAAAAACCGGTGACAAAACATTAAAAATTTCGTAAACGGCTCCCGTCGCAAAGGGGTTAAATTTGGCAATGGGGATCTCTTTGATGATTGAAATTATGTGCAATAAAAGTGATAAATTACTAAATGTTGTGTTGCGGAAATATTGTCGCTTATAGAAAAAAAAGTTGCGCACTAAAAAAAGGCATTTTTTTTTCTTTTTTCTTTTTCTTTTTCTTTTTTTTCTTTTTTTTTTTTTTTTATTATTAATATTATTCAATTTTTAACTGAGAATCACATCTCAATAAAGGGAAATTTTGCTCGTTAAACGTAATCCTAATTTTCTAGCCTGTTCTTCTTTTAATAATTCCCCCTTATTAAATAAATTAAATTTTCAAAAGGAAATATCTACCAGAATTTTTCAAAAAGGAGAATAAAAACAATAAATTACTTTTCGCCAGTGAGGCCCTGCCCCTACTCCATTCAAAATAAATTTTAAACTCATAAATTTGAAAAGAAAACAGAGCTAAAAGTTTATTTTTACAAGGAAACGAGATTGGCAGAGTTCTTCGGATGAAAAGTCTTAGTTTTTCTTTCTCTTAGAAGTAAATTAATTTGAACGCTAATTACCTATTTTCTTTTTTAGTTCTTTCTCTTCCACCAATTTCGGCATTTTACTTTAAACGTAGTCTCTTCTGCTGTCCCTTTTCCTCTCAAGATTAATGAGAAAAAAAATCCTCAATCAAGATTCTGTGCTATCGTTCGGCATTCGAAAGTTGTTGTTAGTTGTAAATTCTAAAATCTATGCTTGAGGTATGCTTCGTCCATAGGCGCTGCTGACCATAGTAGCACCAACTTATATGGGCTCGTGGGGCCCCAGTCCACCCAATAATTTTGAATCATAGCGTACACAATTTTCATTGTTCTACTTATTTATTTTATTATTATTTTATAATTCCTATTTTTCCTAAGAATAAAATTTATTTTGCCAATGCCAATGTGCTTTAATTCTCTGACTTACACCTATAAATCCCAAAAGATTGAAATGTTTTGCTTCCATGTTTAACTTTCTTCTAATTCAAGTTGTAGTCATGTTCATGATATCATGACATTACAATAAATATAAGTGTCTTTATAAGAAAAAAACTTATCGTATATATTATAAAGCAGAAGTTCTGAAATTTCCAAAGGAGTGTTTCCAAAAACTACCCGATGGATTTTTTTGCCAATTGTATCATTCGATAGGAAATATTTTTTTCCGAAGGTTTATGATTCAAATTTACAGGGATAACTCTGATTTTTCGTAGTAAATTTCGTATTTTTCGGTTATTTTTGACAAAAGGGTTGCCAGTAGCTGTTTTTGGCGTAAATTATAATTGCTAAAAGAATTAAAATGGCTATATCTATTAGAAATATTACAAATATCTTGCAAATAATAGCAGAAAATAACTACTGATAATATTAATAATAATAAAGAAAGACCGCTTAAATGAGGCGTAATATTATAAATATATATTTATCTTGAAAATGAAAAAATATTTGTAATGCTTAAAAAATAAATTAATGCGAAATATAACAATCGGTTCAACTTTTGGCGACTTATCCTTGGCGTTAGAATAAAAACATGAATTTTAGAAATTAATTAAATGAATTTTGAATGATAGTTATTTCCTTTTTTATTATTTTCTTTCTCTTTTTTATCGAATTTCCGTATAAAATATCTCACAGCAGAAAAAAGCAGATCTGATTGTAAAAGACACTGTAAGATGTGAGTTACTATTCGTTTCTATACCATTTTTATCTTGCTTTTGTCGCCAAAGAATGTGTTTTTAAGCCGAAAATGCGCTACTGACTTGATGCCTGACTTAGGTTCTTAATGGTCGCAATAATGTTTTTTTTTTTTTTTTTTTTTTTTTTTTTTTTTTTTTTTTTTCAAGTGAAGATAATTTTTAGAGTATATTTTAATATTCAATCGTAAATTATATAGATATGAGTATATCTCTTTTATTTCTTTTTGCAAATGTTTTTATTGTTTATTTAATTTTTCTTGCGCCATTTCGTCAATTTCACTTACAGGAAAAATTTCAGTTTTAAAATTTAAAAACTGAAGAAGGAAATATTACCCCATCGATTAAAAATCTACCGCCAAATTCCAAGATTAAATGTCAATAATGGATGATCGTAAACGTCACATTCACTTGACATCAAGCATAATATAAATATTAATTATGTCATCAAGTGATTTTTAATTCGACAATTTATTTCTACTTTTATATAAGCTCTGCTAATTTGTTTTTCGTTATTTAAATGAAAATTTATGCTAATCTATATAAGCTGGCAAATAGTTTGTCGATTTCTATAATTTGGCGAAATTGGTCGACGGTATAATCAAGTAGTACTTAAGGAAAATTTTTGCGATTCAAAGTAAATTTATGCAATTATGCGTTATTACTATAGATAAATTCAACATTTTGAAATAAAAAATTCCCGCTGAATAAAATTTACAAGTCTTTTTTAATTGACCATTTCTTCCTCAATATTTCTTCAATCAATATTTCGCTATTCTCTTTCGCGCAGGCTAACAAAAATGTATTTTAAATATTTTATTAGATAAAACGTAAGTAACATTTTTCTATTTTTTTTTTTAAAAAAATATTTTTTAAATCTAATTCTACTATTAGGTGTCTTACAGGACAAAATAGCAGAATTACTTTTAAAAATGGTTTTATCTGTTAATTGTATGTTATTTGTTTATTTGGGTGTTTAAATTTACTTTTGTCATCAAACAATGCGATTTTATACCAACAAGGCATAAGCCGGAGCGATGTTACAATTACTAAATTCTCTCACTCTCTTTTAAATGTGTGAGAGCATTTTTAGGATATTTTTTTTATGTTTAATTATAAATATATAAATGGCAGTTATAGACAAAATATGCGTATAATGTTTAAATTTTAGTATAAATGTCTTCCTTATCCAAACTGTAAAATAATGTAATTGTAATTTTTAAAGTTTTGGCGCAGATGTCATATACGCACCACATTCGCACGATTGCAACAAAACGCCGATTTTATGCCTCACATGGTAAACCGACTATGGTTGTTTATTTATTAATAAGCTATTATTTTGTTTTTTAAAATAATATAAATCATTTTTGTTCTATAGCTATTAATAAAACTGTTTTATTTTTTTTTTTCAAATAATACAAAATAATTAAAAAATGTTTGTGAAATTGGTAATTAAAAACCAAGTTCTCCAAATTGGCGCCAGAAAAAAATTGCGCCAATGTGGTGCATACATGACATCTGTATCAAAGTTTTTTCACTATACATAAGTAGAGAAAATGCTGTATAAATACCGATTAAAGTTTTTACCAAACATGGAAATTTTGTCACAGATTTCGCGGTATCTCACTGGCGCCAAAATGGCATTATTTGCCTCCTATGGTTACCCAGCTATAGTTGTTTATCTGATGATAAGTTGTTTATTTACTTTCATTTTCTTTTTTGAAATGATATTTGTTGTTTTGTTCTACAGTTACTTTTTTATTTATTGTTAATTGCTGTTTAAAATGATAGAAAATAATAAAATATATATAAATTTCTTTGGTATTCTAAAACGAGGATTTTGCCACATTGTACTTGCAAGAAAATCGTGTTAAACCTATTGCGTATAAGAGTCTGTGTAGGAATCTTTTGTGAAATATGAAAAGTGTAAATTGGCTACTACTTGATTAACACGTCAACCAATTTCTCCAAATCGTTCGCCAAATTATACAGATTTACATAATTTTATCTTAAATAACTAAAGAGAAAATGCTTAAATACGAAGGAGCAAATAATTTTGTTTTCATTTTTCAGGAGGAAATTTTGTAATAATAAAGAATAATAAAGTAATTGTTGTAGTGAGAATTTTAATGTTTTTTTTTATCGTTGGCAACTTGCTGTAACGAAAAATGTTTATTTTTTTTCTGCCATTGTTTTGTAAGAGCTGGTTTTGTCAAAGCCATGTTAAGATGGTATTCAAATTTTTGAACCCTCCCCAATTACCACCCCCTTGGGCCGATTTTGCTCATTTGCAATTCCCACTGAGATATTAACCATCTCAGTGTACTTGACGAGTTTGAAGATGATTCTTGCATAATTGTGCCTTTTATCGCGCGGACAAAATTTAATATATATATATATATATATATATAAACTTTTTAGGTGGGAGTAGCTTTGGGTTCCTGGCTTCACATAATGAAAAGTTGTGAAGAAATTTTTCAGAAGTTGTACCATAGTAACGACTGTAATAATTAATATTTCTTCAGATAAGGGAAAATTTTAAATCCTGTTGCCATAATGGTCTCATTTCGCTTCCAAATGTGCACTGTTAGTAATAAACTAAAATAGTTACTTCTAAATAGCTGGTTTTTGTGCGAAGTTTAAGATAATTTAATATCACAACGGTGTCTAAATCGTTTTCAGCAATGAGCAAGGTGCTGCTGGAGGTCCAAATTATTTAAAATACAAATTTAAATTCACCAGTTCGTTTCATCCACGGTTGATTTTGAAATATTGACCAGCGCAGCGGGCATAGCCTGCTAATGAGAATATAATTGAATAAAATTGAAACTTTATTAAAACATGATAGTTTGACTTAAAATTCACATCTTTCACCATCTGTAAGCCCTTCAAAGAAAGAAAAACTGGTCGTACCATTCAACAAAAATATTTTTGAGCCAACCCAATATTTTCCAAAAGTTGGCCTCACTGCTGGTGGCACAAAGTCCAGATAAAGGAGTACGATTTTAAAACATGCTTGTGTTCAGTAGTATTCGATCCCACCAGTGGACGAGAATTTCTGTTTTCAAATCTGATTGACGGAAGCACCTTGGACGAAAGGTGCTGTGTTACACAGCTGCGGAGTCGGATTAGAGGTCTGCACGTGCCGGAATTTCCAGGCCCGGCCCGGCCCGTTGTAAAACTCAAAAGTTCGGACCGGGCCCGTCCCGGCCCGTTTAAATTTTTATATTTTAGGCCCGGCCCGTACAAAAATCAGCGAAAACAGGCCCGGCCCGTCTTGGCCCGTTACAAATTCTGCGATTTCTAAAATATTCAGATTTTTGTCATATAACTAAGATTCCTTTAAAGAATACTTCATACATATCTATGGAATGATTTTACAGTATATTTTACAGCAAATACACATTAACAACATTAATGATTACTTAGATTCTCAGGCTTTCAACATTTGAATAAAGATTCATTAAAAAATTAATATGGCTTAGAATAAAAGAAAAAAGAAAGAAAGCTAAAAACATCGTTAATTTTGAAGCTGTTTCATAAAAAAAGATTTATAAATATATTTCTATATCATTTTATTATAGGATTCAAATCCAAATTCATTCTTAAATTCAAAGAAGCTCCTTTCTGATACATTTCTAAATTCATTTTTTTTTCTCAGAAACGTATAAGATTAGCAGATATCTTTATTCAGAAACTATATAATCGAATGGCGTTATCCATTTTTTGATACAAGCAATTTAAGAATACTGCAAACAATAAAATACTGTCATAATTAGC
This sequence comes from Maratus speculifer, assembly GCA_964019185.1. Lineage (NCBI taxonomy): Eukaryota > Metazoa > Arthropoda > Arachnida > Araneae > Salticidae > Maratus > Maratus speculifer. The sequence goes on along the minus strand of OZ025289.1, from coordinate 267,862,744 downwards.
GTTTTGAATAGAATTTCCGGAAGCAATAGCAAGGAAAGGGAGAAAAATCTGCAATCATTTCAGAAACTATTATATTTCAACAAGTATTTTATTTACCAAAAATGAAAAACACTATTCGATTCCAAATCCCTTCAATAATTAGGCTTATCACTTTTATAATTTTACTATTAAAAATTAAACAGAAAATGTGTCAAACTTTCGCATTATCGAGAAATTAATTTAAAAATCATCAAGAAGTATATATCCGAAGACTAAGCTAACGCAAGTTCTTTATCGCTGTTAATAATTTTACAAATCATGTTTTCTGCCAATAATTAAGTCTAGTACCAGTCCAGCCAGTCTGTATGAAGAAAAATAATGCAAGCATGATCTCGGACCGGCATGAGTCAGCTAAAAAAATATTAAAACGGGTTACACATAATGTAATTCTCCGATGCCGATACACTGTGCATTTTTATATTGATGCTGTCAAACTAGTATGGCCACATTTATACTTATTCTCGTTAAAACCATTTTCGTTGAAAATAGCTCATATTTTATCGTTTCTGCTTAAATCTTCAGAACGGGCCGGCAGCCCCGAAATTTTTTTATCGGCCCGGCCCGTTGAAAAAACTATTCTAAATCTGCCGGGCCGGCCCGCGGGCCGGGCCGGGTACGGGCCACGGTCCCGTGCAGACCTCTAAGTCGGATTCGGACCATTATTTGAGTAAAAGCAAAGTAAAAGCAAAGTAAAAGCAAAGGCTTTTTTTTTTTTTTTTACCATTGAAAAATGGTTGTTGTTTTCGGTGGAGAATTGACAAAATGACGTGGTCACTTTCGAATTTAAATTAAATTCTTTACTTTTAGAAGAATTTTTATTTGAATTTAAATTAAATTCTTTACTTTTAGACGATTTTTTATTTGAATAGGAAATTAAAATGCTTAAAATCATTGTAATAAAGGAGAAAACTAACAAATTTAAAAATGGGTAGATGGAAATTAACAGATACGGAAAAAGTCGAAGCCAAAGAAATAAATGACCGTGATTGTCACATTCAATGACGTTAAACACAATACGCGTACTTAAACAATCATAAAGTGATTTTTATTTCGAATTTTTATTAATGTTTTACTAATTTATTTGTTCTTTTGTTATTTAAAATAAAAATTTAGTCAACATGTATAAGTTGCTTATTGGTTTGGCGATTCATATCATTTGGCGAAATTGGTCGACGGGATAACTAAGTAGTACTGTATTTGGTTTGGCACAAAAACGTCTTTTAGTGCAGAAAACGAGAAAATCAAAAGATTATCGAGCCGCTGAAAACCAATTACGTGTTGAAAGGCGATCACGAAAAAGGAAGCAATCTAATGCCGAACCGATTAATTGTAAAACATCATGTCTCGAGGGCGACCAATTCACTATCCATGGCGTTTTACAATCGGTCGGTTCTAACCAGGAAAATTTGAGTTTCGATAGTGATTCTAACAAGCCGGAAAAAGTTATAGCTATTACTCTTGATTTTCCACCACCTAAAAAGAAAACTAAAAAGCAATCGGCTTAGGAAAAACTGGAAAAAAACTTTTTTGATTCAATGTCTGATGGACCCATTCACAGATGCAAGTTCTGCGTCTGCGATCGACTTTGGTTTAAAACCTCCATCACCAAAATTCTGCTCTGTAAAATCAAACAGTATATGCCTAAGTCTTACAAGTATAACAGTATATGCTAAAGCTGCATTTTAATAATGATTACTTTCGCACCAACAATGTTACATAGTTTCAAATGTTTCTTTCGTCGCCAACTTTTATGCTTGGCGACAATGGAGTGATGTAACTTAAACGAACCGTACCTTCAAATTGCAGCATGTATAAAGTCATTTATAGCAGTGGCACGGATAATACACAACTAGCAGGGGAGACCGAGCTTAGCTCGGTCAAAATTAACTTTGTGTTCAACTCGATATAGTATTTTCACTGTATCATTAACTCTGTATTATTACTGTAAAACATGTTTATAATAGTATTATTTAGAAAAACAATCAATAAGAAAACTATGTTTTTATGCGCATGTTTATAAATTTTACTTTATTTTAAAATTTACAACGAAAGGACATCGATCTAAATCACTTTTTTAGCTCGACTCTGATTGGTGTAACTATGCATCTCGAATCCTCGTAAGAATGTATAAAAAAATTCTTTACATTCTGAAAGACAATATTTTCTGCTAGATATAGCCAAATTTGGAGGCATTCTTTCATTTGGCTCCAAATACGTGTTTTGGTTTTCGTAATTTTTATAGTCGATTTTTTAGCCATATGTCGCCGATATTTTGTCAAATATCACCAAGTTATTGGCTTTTGCCATATTCTCGTGACCCTGACCCGTATTACCCAAAATGAACCACTAATCAAATTTGATCAAGCATGTGACATAGCTCAATCGTCTTCAAGTAATCAAAAACAGTAGAATATAAAATTGAATCAAAATTGTTTAAGCCATTTTTTATGTAAAATTAGCTTGGCAGCATTCAGCAATGAAGCGAAATGACCCACTAATATAATTTTGTTTAACATGCGACTCAGCCCAATAGTCTTCTCGTGACAAAAAACGTTTTGTTTCAAAATTTAGGTAAAATTGATTGAGTCGTTGTTATATATAATTAGAATGACCCTAGCTCATTAAGACCCAAAATGACCCACTAATCGAATTTTCGCGAGCATGTGTCCATCCAAATGGTTTTCTCTTGCTCAAAAACGATATAATACAAAGTATAGTCAAAATGGTGAGTACCATTATCTATATAAAATTAGAATGACCCATCATGACCAACAAATGACCCTTATAATCGAAATCTCTCGAACGTGTGGCCTAGCTCATAAGTTTTAGCATGCCGAAAAACATTAGATACAAAATTTAGATAAAATCGATTGAGCCGTTTTTTAGATATAGTTAGTTTGACACCTGGCCCCTTATGATCTACAATGACCCATTGATCGAATTTTCTCAAAAATCTGTCATAACCCAATGATTTTCTTGTGCCCGAAATTGATAAAATACAAAATTTAGTCAAAATTGCGCGAAACGTTGTCTAGATAAAATTAGAATGACCCAAAAGTGGCCCACTAATCGAAATTTCTCGAACATGTGACCTACCCCAATGATTTTCTCATGCCAAAAATATGTTGTATACAAAATTTCGTTAAAATCGACCCACCCATTCTTTAGATATAGCTTGACCTTGACCCATTAAGACCCACAAATGACCCTTATAATCGAAAGCTCTCGAATATGTGACTTAGTCCATTAGTTTTCTCGTTTCTAAAAATTGTTACATACAGAATTTCGTTAAAATTGATCCTGCCGTTCTTTAATTATATATAGCTTGACCCAGACCCTTTATGATCCAAAATGACCCATTAATCGAAATTTTTCGAACATGTAACCTAGTCCAATGATTTTATCGTGCCAAAAAAATGTTGCATACAAAATTTCATTAAAATCGATCCACCTGTTCTTTAGATATAGCTTGACCATGACCCATTATGACCCATCATGACCCACAAATGACCCTCATAGTCGAAATTTCTCAAACATGTGATATAGTCCATTAGTTTTCTCATGTAAAAAAACTGTTACATACAAAATTTCGTTATAATCCATCACGCCGTTCTTTAAATATAAATAGCTTGACCCAGACTCTTAATGACCCAAAATAACCCATTAATCGAAATTTTTTGAACATGTAACCTAGTCCAATGATTTTATCGTGCAGAAAAAATGTTGCATACAAAATTTCATTAAAATCGATCCACCTGTTATTTAGATATAGCTTGACCATGACCCATTATGACCCATCATGATCCACAAATGACCCTCATAGTCGAAATCTCTCAAACATGTGATTTAGCCCATTAGTTTTCTCATGTCAAAAAACTGTTACATACAAAATTTCGTTATAATCCATCACGCCGTTCTTTAAATATAAATAGCTTGACCCAGACTCTTAATGACCCAATATGACCCATTAAAATTTTTTCTCGAACATGTAACCTAGCCCAATGTTTTTCTCGTGCCCGAAAACCATAGAATGCAATTTTTAGTCAAAATTGCGTGAGAAAATATCTAGATAAAAATAGCATGACCCACAATGACCCCAAAAATGACCCACTAACCGAATTTTCTCGAACATGTAACCTAACCCAATGGTCTTCTTGTAATCTAAAACGATACAATATAAAATTTGGTCAAAATCGTTAGAGCCGTTTTTTAGATAAAAATGGCTTGACCCATAATGACCCAAAAATGACCCACTAATCGAAAGTTTTCGAACATGTGACCCAGCCCAATAATTTTGTGGTGCCAAAAAACGATTGGATAGAAAATTTCCTTAAAATCGATCCAGCCGTTCTCTAGATATAAATAGCTTGATCTTGATCCATTATGACCCAATAATCGAATTTTCTCGAACATGTGACCTAGCCCAATGGTCTTCTCGTGCCCGAAAATGGTAAAATCCAAATTTTTGCGAAAATCGTTAGAGCCATTTTTGAGATAAAATTTACCCCCACACACACAATTTTTGCTCATGATAAAACAACATTTAGCTTAAAATGATAGATGAATGTTTCGAGTGAAACATTTTTCAAATGGTTGGTGTAATTTCGTAAATTACAATTTTATTTTTTTTTTATTATTTTTTTTTTTAGACAATTTGAAGTGAAATTAAACTGGTTAAATCTATAAATGAAATTATTATTTTATATTTGGATCATATCAGTCAACACAAGTTAAAGATACCTAATAAACTGCCCTCCATACACAATACATAAAAACAGTTTTTAACTAAAAATTCTAGTCGATTCCGTACTTTTTCTAAACTAGTAAAATTTTCATTTTTTTTTCTTTTATCGGAATTTTTCTGCTGTGGATGACACTAATTAACATCAAATTTGTGAAAATCTCTCCTTTTCAAGTCCACGAATCCGAAATGGTAAAATTTCTGTTTTGTTTTCTTCTTTAGATTCCAATGGTTGAATTTTTCTGGTTTATGGGATGCGAAATTGAAAAATTAATAAAACAGAATTTTTCCCCCTTTTTTCTTTCAACGCTCTAAGAATTCAATGCCGAAATAGTGAAATTTTAGCCTTATTTTTCTTCCGTTCCCTCATAATTTTAACTAACAGCAACATTAGTACATTAGTCAGCCGGTGTCAGACTCGGAGTCGAAATCAAAGTCGTTAAATTTTCCGTAGTCTGAGTCGGTCATCTTTCCTCCACCGACTCCACAACTTTGCTGCGTCCGAATTCTATCGCGCACAGTGGCCTAATTGTTCTATGTTTTCCGTAATTTACTTCTAAACTTGAGTAAATACGAATTAAGTTTCGTTATAAAGAGTCTCCCTCTTTCTTCTTGCCTATATCCCGATGTAGATAATCGTCCGTCATAAACATTACCAACAACGCAATAATGGCCACCTTTTTTTAAATCAAGTATATAAACATTAAATAAGCTATACTCAGATTTTTTTTTAATTTTTTGGTGTAAAAATACTTAAAAGATATATCAGCATAAAAAAAAAACTAATACAGCAATTTAGTATTTAAATAATATTAAGTATTCCAAAATAAATATCTACTATTATTTTCCATAAAGAAAAATTGAAATGATAATTTCTTTTTTCGCCAACCCCTTTCGTCGTTTAAGAGAACATTATAACAAAAATGGACAAAAATTTGATTTCCCAGTAAGAGGGAAGGGGGGGGGGGTGTCAGGTGGGCTGAGACATGTGACGAAAAATTCTTAGTTCTTTCTGATCGAAACAAATCAAATTTGAACACTGGTTGTTTTCTTCTTTCATTCTTTTTCCAGTCTCGAGATTTTCTTTCCGTCGTGGTCTGTTCTGCTTTTCCCTGTTCCCCCTCAAAATAAAGGCGAAAAAATCCCTAATCAAGGCCTCTGCTCCCTTTGTTGAGGGTTGTTGAATTTATCGTACTGCCAGTCGGAACGAAATAGCTATAATTATGCAGTAATTTCTGAGATCCGTTTCATCGTTAGAGAAGTGAGATGGTTTGAAAATGATACAATTTTCAATATTAGTACTGAAAAATATTCACATACTTGTTGTTCATTCTTATAATTGACAAATAGATAATTCCTAAAATGTTATTAGTTTTAGAAGAATTGTTCTAATTGCAAAAATGTTTTAAAGGTTTTTCTTTATCATATGGAAAGCTATTTGTGTCGCTAATTTCAAAAGCATTAGTCATAGACATATAATTTATTTCAATTTCAAAAATGATTTAAATAAGATAAGCTATTTCGTAAAAAAAAATTCTATTAAACTAACAAATAATACAAAAAGTCTCATTCTTCTAACATAAAAATTGACTGAGTTATGAGACTTTGAATTGCATGACTTTATGATGCATGACCAATTATGCATGACCAGTTATAATAAGTTGGGACACGTCTGCCACGCTGCAGGCCCTGAGTTCAACTCCTAACTGGGCAAGTGGCATTCAGCCTTTCATCCCATCGGGATCAATAAATTAGGTATCACGTTTGTTTGAGAACTAACCATCAATGGTCTCGCATTGGGCTGACCATTTGATCAGGATACATGCTGCATAGCACCTCTTGGCCTAAAGTCTAATAAACACAATTGGGCGCTTTTTTGGGGGGGGGGGGGACAAATCAAATTTGAACACTGGTTGTTTTCTTCTTTGATTCTTTTACCAATCACGAGATTGTCTCCTCGTCGTGGTTTTTTATTCTTTTTCCTGTCCCCCCTCAAAATAAAGGAGAAAAAATCCCTAATCAAGGCCTCTGCTCCCTTTGTTGAGGGTTCTTGAATTTATAGTACTGCCAGTCGGAACAAAATAGCTGTAATAATGCAATAATTTCTAAGATTTCTAAGATCCGTTTCATCGTTCGAGCAGTGGGATATCTTAAAAGTGGTATGTTTTCAATACTCGAAAATATTCACATACATCTTCATTCCTATCACTGACAAACAGCTAATTCCTATTATGTTGTTAGTTTTAGAATTATATAATTCTAATGGCAAAAATGTTTTAAAGGTTTTTCTTTGTCATACGGAAAACCATTAAAGAAAGATGCTTTAAATGTTGCATATAATGTATGAAATATAAATATGCGGGGAGGGGGACTGGAAAAATGCCAAGGGTGAAAGGCACTGTTACGGTTTCAGCAGAATATTAGAGTTCCAGTACTTTTTTTTTTTTTTTTTTTTTTTTTTTTGTTAGAAACTAAGCCCTGCCTGTTGGAAGTACGTAAAAATATAAATTGCAAAAGTATTCAAAATAAGGCAGGAATTAATATTATTTTTTAAAGTAATTCTGCCATTTAATTAAAGAACATTATTATATATATCTATATATATATAGCTCACGCACCCTATATGTTTATGCTGAGAAAAGCTTGCGCCATACTCTTAAAAATTCCATTACATTACGTCAATAGAGAAAAAAGTTTCAAGAGCATTTTAATAATATTACACTCTCTTGAACAAAACAAAATTGATATGCATCTATGAAGTATATGCTATAAAAACATTCTGTACAATCTATGTTGCAAAGCATATTTGCTATTGATTTACAGGGTCACACAAAAATATTCCATTACATAATGGCATAGGGAGAACATTGTTTGGTGCGCGTTTTAATTGTATTAAACTATTTAATATTTTATGAAATTGATATGCGTTGCTGAGGATTATTGCAAGTTATTTCCTGCATAATAAAAAGCAGATAGTGTTTACAGGGACATACAAAATGTTTCGGCTACTATACTGTATCCGAAATACAGTATATTATTGCACCAACATAAGAAAAACTTTAGGTGCGTTCGTAATTATATAAATACTTGGCACCTCTAGCCGTCCGTCGTTCAGTCTGTCCACATATAACGGAGCGAAAACTACCCAACCAAATCGTTTGAGATTTAAAATATATAATTGTTGCGTAATTTTGTCGAGTCATCTCAAATCTCATGAAAATCGGTTATACAGTTTAATTACAGGAACAATCAAAAGTATTCCATTACATTACGGTCAACAGGAAAGAATAGTTACAAGTACATTTTAATGATGTTACACTCTTTCGAATACAACAGAATTGACATAATGTTATAAAGCATATATTAAAATATGCATTCTATGCAATCTCTGATGCGAAGAATATTTATTATTAATTTACAGGATCACGCAAAAGTATTCCAGAACATAATGGTACACTGAAAAAAATGAACTACTCAAAAATGAGTACGTCGATGTACTCATATCGAATTGAGTAGGTTCGGATCAAGAGTGAACACATTGCTTTCTCAATTTTGAAACAGCATATGTTATCAAATCAAAAGAAACGATAATTCTGTATCCAGTATTGGTTTATCTCATTCATGGTTGCATAAAAGATGCTTAATAATGTAAATATTACATTATGCATAATATTTTAAAATAATTTTAAAGTATACTTGCAAATAATGCTCTTGTTAGAAAAATGCTCGATTTGGGTACTTTACTTATAATTTTGCTATTTCTCTTAATAAATAATCAATTAAATGTTTATTGTTCGTAATTTTGAGCAAGAAATAAATACCAGCATATTTTTACTTTAATTTGTAAATTTAGGGATCATTTTTATAGCGATTTATATTTGAACACAACCATGGAATCAAAAATGAGTACATGTGCTTCTCAGTTTTGAGAAATTTTGGATCGGAGCTATTTTGAGTATGTGAAGTACTTAAAATCGAGTACTTTCAACTTAACTTTGAGAAACCATTTGTTTCAGTGTATATGGGGAGACATTGTTTTAAGCGTGTTTTAATTACATTAAACTATTTCTCATTTTATGAAATTGATATACGTGGCTGAAGTTACTACAAGTTACTTCCTGTATAATAGAAAGCAGATAGTATTTACAGGGACACAAAAAAATTCTACCACTTTACTTTATCCGAAGTATTGTATACTGTAACAGCAAGTTCTGAATATTTTTGAAACATCGTTATAGTACGAACGCACCTCATATTCTATGCTTCTCGTGCAATTTCCAACTTGTTGCTTTGAGTGTAGAGGTCACATCTCTTAACCTCTTGGGAACTAGCGACACGTATACGTGTCACAAAAAGGCTTAAGAATCCGTGTTTATCCCCACCAATAAAATTATACTGTAAAATTTGCCTTATTTAATTGGAGCATTTCCTAGATTTAATAAGATATAAATTTCTGCTTTTATAAACAGGCGACAAAGCATTAAAAATTTCGTAAAAAGCTCCCGTCGCGAAGGGATTAATGAGTAATTTTTATACTGAAGGCTGTTACTATATCCAAAATGGTTTCTTTTCTGATCATTTTCGGGGAATTATTTTCATTCGTAAATATAAACAAGTGCGAAATTGCACGTGAAGCGTAGCAAATGTGGTGCGTTCGTACGATAACAAAGTTTTAAAAATTTCACTATCATGTATCAATCTCATAAAATTGTAAATAGTTAATTACAATTAAAATGCGCACCAAACAATGTTCTCCCTATACCATTATGTACTGGAATACATTTGTGTGGCCTTGTAAATCAATAATAAATGTTCTTTGGACCTCAGATTATGTAAAATGTATATTATAATATGTACTTTATAGATGCATACCAATTTTATTATTTTCGAATGAGTGTAACACCATCAAAATGCATTTGAAACAGTTTTCCCCATTGACCGTAATGTAACGTAATACTTTTGATTGTCCCTGTAATTGAACTATGCATCTGATTTTGATAAATATTGAAATAACTCTACAAAATTATGTAATAATTATGTATTTTAAATTTCAATCGATTAAAATGCATTTGAAACTTTTCCCCCCCAATGACTGTAATGGAATACTTTTGATTGTCCCTGTAATTGATCTATGCATCCGATTTCCATAAAATTTGAAATGACAAAATTATGTAATAATTATATATTTTAAATTTCAAATGATTCGGTTGGGTAGTTTTTTCGTTGTTATATGCGGGCGGACAGACAGACGGAAGGGATGAACCACAACTACACTGTAAAAAATATAACTATTTTGCTGCATCGTCACTCCACCGCTTTTATAGAAAACGACTTCTTCAGGCTATCATGGAGCATTCTCATTGGCCAAAAGAGTCATATTCTATAAAAGCGGGGGATTGACGATGCTGCAAAATAGTCATATTTTTTGTGCCATATTGTGCGGTATTTACATAATTACGAAATCACCTAAAAGATCGCATTAATATTCGTAAAATTATTACATTTTATTCAGATATTAAGAAATTGAAGAATTTCCCATTTTCTTATAAAGGTGACAGATCATTCAGAAAGCAGGCGACATGAGAAAGCGATTGGCTGTCGCAAACTTAACCCTTTCGAGTCTGATTTTTTTTTTTTTTTTTTTTTTTTTACGTTTCGAATTTTTTTTTTTTTTTTTGGGGGGGGGGGGGGGAATTAAACATGAAAAAATATCACTCTGAAAGGTAGAAACTAATTTTCATTAAAATATTATAATTACTTAAGGAATTACATTATGTACTTTTAATAGTACTGTAGACATTCGAGGAACAAGTTGTCATTTCGGGTATTCTATTATTAGCACAATACGCTCAAAAAGATAAAGGTGATACAATTTCAAATCGAAATTTTGAAAGATATATAAAAAAGTAAAAGATACATTTAAAAATATGCAATTAGCATTATATAATTCACAATAATTGACACACAATTTACACTTCTAAACAGGAAAAACCGTGTAAAAATTGCAAAAAAAAAAAAAAAAAAAAAAAAAAAATTGTTTTTTGTTGTTATATTTTGTTGACTTTTCTCATTTGGTATGAAATGTTTGAAGCAATTCCTGTCACCATGGAGGTGTAAGTAGACGTTGCATTTTACACTAAAAGATGTTCTAAACTTACATCCTCCTAATTTGCACCTTTATTTCATCTTGCTTCTCTCTGTCATATGGCCAGTATTATCATATCTTACATCCTCAATCAGGTTGAAGTGATGGTTTCAACTTTTTTTTAGATGAAATGGTCAGTGGTTGGTGAATTACTTGGATGATCACGTTTCAAGGAGTTTGTAGTTCGGTTTCTAAAAGCCAGCGCCTCAGCAACTAATTAAGTAAAAACTAATAAATCTAGACTTTTTTTTTTTTTTTTTTTTTTTTTTTTTTACAAATATAGGCTAATAAAATTACCTAATAATATTATGTGACAAAGAGAATGAGAAATATCGCTATAAAACATAAACTATTTAACCTAAATTACTACAAATTTCATTTCTAAAAATTAATAAACACAATGTTCCTTGAAGTTTTACAATTTCTTTAAAGACCACTGTACTAATTGAAACTTTTAAATGGTTTTGATTACAAAATTACATCAAATATTAGCTTCAATAAATTATTTTATGAAAATAATATAAAATAACAATTCTAATTATTTATGATATCAATAAATAGAGCAAATTCAAAAGAACTACCTGTTCAACGTGCATTCGAAGTTTCATCCACTTTGAATGAGTGTTTTTGGACCTGTAGGGCTATAATTTAATGCTCACTTTCAACAGAAGTCTTCAAAATAGAATAAAAGGCTCTTTGAAAATAATTACAAAATACTGGGAAAATATTTTAGTTGAAAGATGATGTACTATTAGTAGTACACCAGACCCGAAAGGATTAAATTCAATTTCAAACTTCACATTTTGAGGATATATCCCGAATGATTCTTTGTCTTTATCGTAAAACGGAAAACGCTAATCAATCGTATTTGTTCTGAATAAATGCAATTTCAACTATCTTGCGTCAGAGATTAAAAATGACTTTATGGATGTGTCAGAAATGACTTATTTTGGATTTTAATAGAGCTTTAAAGAGCCAGAAAGATTTTCATTGCTGAGCAAGGGTAAATCTGAAAAATAGTAATAATATTTCATTTTTTAAATACCCTTTAGAAATTTTCTTCGTTCAGGGCGCAAGAGGGGGGGGGGTCATGGCCAGGGTTCTCGCCGTCGCTCGCCGTTGCGCCAAATCACGACAAAATGCTTCATTTGGCGAGTAAATAAGCAATCAGACTCACCAAATTGTGAGTGATTTTATCTTTTTTGTGTGGGGTTACAGATGAGATTCTTATCCATGTTTCTATACGACTGATGTCGCTTTTAATCTTCAACTGCACCGTGTCATTTACATTACTCTATTTATAGAGATACTAACTGAACATCAATTCAGTTTAGCAACAACCAGAGACACAGAATAGATTATACGATAAGTATTTTTCTGTTGATAGTTCACCACTATGTTTGCTTCGGCAAAATCACAAACAAAATCACTCTCGTCAATCGCCAAATCGAGAAAAGTTTTGCTGAAATGCGGCGTTGAATTTTCCATTTACGGTGCTGTTTATTTATTTATTGTATGCAAAGAATCATTGGCATATCACCATTTTGTTTCTATCGGTAATAGGCGAGATTTCATAGCTTTTAGTGTAAATTTGCACAACAGTAAATCAAAGATAGCTGTTTTAAATTTTTGCTTCGATCGCTAAAAAAATACTAGAAACTTTCACACATTTAGTAGACATTTAGAATGTGCTTTATTTTTAATAGATTCCATAGCGTATATTAGAATTTCTATCTTCTAAGTAAAAGATTATGTTATTTTCGAACACATTGGAAAGGAAGAAAAAAAATGGATACAATAAGGGGTTAAAGATAAATTTTTCAATGTTTCAGTTCCCAATATATTTTGCTAAAATTTTTTTCATTTGGTTATTATTATTTTTTTTTTAATTTTATTCGCCAAATTGCTAATATTAGTTAAAAGCCAACGAGAACACTGCCCATGACCCCCGTAACCTCCCTCATAGATCCGCAACTGCATAACATTCAAAGTGTCATAAATGGGTGAGTTTTGATCGTAAAAAATTGGATTTTTTGCTGTTTTATGTACACGGAGAAAAATTTTCTAAACTTAACTTATCTATGGACCATATAAAAATTTTTAGAAGTTTGCCCGTTAGAAACTTAATGATAAGGATTATTTCATCAACCTAATCTTGATTTCTATCTTATACTGAACCATTGCCAACTAGATATAAAGACCTGCGCATTTCGCTAAAAACCGCCGAAAAAGTGAAGCTAGATTCATCTTCAAACCCTGAACCAATTCAATGGACCACGTGACTCAAACCCTGCCAAAATTAGCAGTGAAAGTTGATTTCTGTTTTGTGCACATGGTCATTGTTTTGGTTCAGGGTTTGCACGACTGGTCAGAATAACTTGGGCAAGGTATCAGAATCCTCTGGCGGGAGACTTCATACATTAATCTCAAATAGGGCCTTATAGATATTGTTGGCCATGTTCTGAACACTACAATTTACATTGCGTGCGTATTTAATAAAGGTGGAAAAATAAAGCGAAATTCAATCTGTTTAAACCTTTCAGAGGTAGAAAAATCCAATTGGTAAAAGGATGAAATAATTGACTGACACCAGAATTTACAAAGCAATTTCTTAGAAAATAAAAACTTGCTTTTCCAATATTGAATTCACGGGGTGGCCTCTGGGGAGAGGGACATTCGCCTCTGGAGCTGTGAAATGTCCCCACCCCAGAAAATTTGAGATTTTATCATTTCAATGCTCAAAAAGTTTAAATACTACCCCAGAACTTTATAATGTCCCCCCCCCCGGAGCCACAGAAGTCCCTCCCTATCTGAATTCAACACTTTCGTTATAAATGCAAAATTTTATCAAGATTCCGTTGACCATTTGTCAATTTTTGAATTAAAATTAGGTGGTCATGTCACGTGACCATTGCCATTGAAAGGGTTAGGATATTTGCGTATTTTATAAAAGTGATCTTCTAAAAGTTACAGAAATTAAAATATGTGAATGCATGGCAAATTATAAGTTGCTTACATATTTTTTCAAACCAATTTTTTAGGATATTAAACTACACGGAAACATTTTAAATCCCTTTTATTTATTTTAATATACAATTTTACGGGGTAAAAAAACGTAATCTTTCATGAAATAACTTCGCATTCATTATTTTCTTTTTCTACTTAGAAAGGAAATAAACTGTGCTACAGATGGTAGCACTATCACAACTGAAGAGCTCAAGAGAATAAAAACAATAGGTATTATAATTGGTCGATGAAATAATTATGAACGGGGTTTGGCGAACGAGAAGATTAAAAAGACTTTTTTAAAAGTTTAATGAGTACTTGTTTAAATAAATAGAGAGTCAACTTAGAAAAAAAAAATGCTTAGTTTATACTTATTTTTAAAACTTTATTTTGATTAAACAGAATATAAGTTTTTTATTTTAATTAGAATTTTTGGGAAAATATAACTAATACTACAGAGTGTCTCAGATTAGAGTATCCATTATCGAAAAGGTTAACGAAAAATTTTCGTCACTAGTGAGAAAATCATGAGAATTGGGAAGTTGTTTATGAATGTTATTATTAACTGCTCCGCTCAACAAGCGCAAAACGTTTTGACACATTTACAAATTCATTTTTTAACAGAAAGTTATAAAATTGTAATACCTGACTATGGAAGCAACTTCGAATCGAATTTAGTTTTCCATTTTATGATAATTAAATTACCTATTCATTCTAAGCTATTTCGATCACGTGATCATCCGTTTTTTTTTTTTCTTGCTTTTCGACCGGTTTTTTTTGCTTTCGTCGGGAAATGTGCTCAAAAAGTCAACTTTGAAGAATTGCTATGAAAGATCTATTGTGTTTTTAAAAAAACAGAAATTTGAGTGAGATTAGACAGTTTCTGAATAACAACACCTGCTATTTTCATCCATTTCCGAACAAAAATAAATTAAATTATATGTCACAAAGTTGCCCTTTTTGATTTAAAAACACTCTTAAGAAGATGATAGGAACTTTTTCTAGATGAGAAATTTTAATTCCGTAAACTAATAGTAGAAGTCAATTTTCATGTTTTCAGAAAATCCATGTGCATTATAAAAATCCCGTTTTCGTTGCATTTTTTTAAGGTTACAATGTGATGTGATCGGCTTTCTGTCACGTTCATTTTGGGAGTTTTTTTTTTTTTTTTTTTTCCTTTGAAGATTAATTCTTGTCTCACTGTCTCTATTGTCAAGTCCTGTCTCACGTTCTGATGAAAAGCAACATTACATGCACCCTTATTTCAGAATTTGATCATTCCAGCTTTGCTGTAGAGTCTTGAGGAACGATTGAGACTTTTATTAGACAAAAGCAGCCGAACATTCGAGTTGGCATGTTCGGCTTCTTTTGTCTAATAAAACCCATCGGTGACGAGGCTGGCAGCCTATTGTTTTTGTATTTTGATTATTGAATTTTTAATTTTAAGGGAGTTTTGTTTTGTGGGGGGGGTGTGCTGGTTCTTGCTAAATTGATAAATTTGAAATTATATATATATATATATATAAAATTTTCAAGAAAAACAAGATTAAAAGAAAGAAAAAAAACTGATTTGAAACGGTTTTGAATAATATAAGAAATACATCATCATGTCATAAAAATTGCACTTTAATGGGATAATAACTGATTTTCGATTATTTTAATAGTTACGCACTTTTATGTATATTTCGGTTTCATGCTATTTTTCCTCAAGTATAATTTGAATTTGAGAATCTTCTTTGTCAAAAGAAAAATAAGACCAGCTAATACCGCTCGCTCATGTATCACTTTATAAGTTTGACGTCTTGTTTTTCTCTCCTGAAGAAGATGATTAAAAAACAGTCTTGAAACTCTCGAAGATTGTTTGACCTAGATTGATTGATTGATTGACCAAGCAAAATTCATGATAATTCTGGAAAAAGGCTTTTTTAATGTTTTTTAATTCGCTAAATCTGAATTTTCAACTTCCCACCAAAATTTTCCTCGGCAACTCCCCTAAAATTTGGTAAAATACTCCCCTCCCCCCCAAAAAAAAAGTTATTTAAGAAAAAAATCAATTATTTTATCGTTTTAGTTAAAAAGTATGCAGGAATTTTGAAAGTATACAAAATTTGCAAAAAATACAATGCATGACTAAGACGTAAGATGAACGGGAAGAGGGAAGCCTGCCTCTCAAAATGCGCCGCGGCGCTACATACACTACGCTATGCAATTCCATTTAAATTCCTCAAATCTGAGACAAATATTAAGAAGGACCACACAAACTAGTTTAAAATTACTGTAAAATATATTCAAAGATGTATCAGTATGTATGGATGCCTCTAATATGCACGCATTTAATAAAAACCTCTAGAAGTAAGTAATTTTAACAATTTTAAATTAAATTAAAAGATTTATTAAATTAGATTGCATTAAATGAACTTAATGGATGTTCTTTTGTGTCACCTGTAGGCGACATCAGGACTGAGCAGGTTAACCAATCGCATGATATGTCTTCGCTCTCCCGTTACTCCTCCGAATTTTTCCTGTAAGATTTACTTTATGTTTAGGGATCACTGAATTCAAATTTTTAACTTCTCACTAAAATCCTCCCTCAAGAAAAGAAAAAAAAAGAAAAAAGAAAAGAAAAAGAAAAAGAAAAGGTAAAATGATACCAAAAATACGTTTAATTTTGGGTATTATAATAAAAAAGATTAATTTTAACATATATTTAATTAAAAGTTTTTGGAAAAAAAGGAAATTCAGAAAGCAGGCAAAATTTGCTACAAAAAAGATACGTGATATCATGACATAGCATTAACTTGGAGGAGGGAGTCTGCCTCTCAACATGCGCTGTGGCACTGTATCGTCTGCAGCCCCGTGTAAAAGGGGAGGGGTGCGACGGGGGCGGTCACCCCGATCGCGGAAACTTAGGGGGCGCCAAAATTATACTACCAACGTTATTTTTTGGCCTGTCGCAAGAAAAAGTTGGGGGTACCCCCCTCCCTCAACTTACTACGGGAGCGCTAGATTGAGACTTTGCCGCGGGTACAGTTTTTACTTCGCACGACCCTGGTCGCCTGAGTCAAGGCAATAGAGACCATATATAGGGGCTATACCTAGCAAAATTCATGGTAGCTCTAGAAAAGACTTATTTTATGTTTTGTGGATTGCTGAATGAAAATTTCTCCCGGCAACTCCTCCCCCTCAAACACATGCACACAAATTTTGGTAAAAGCGGAAATGCATAACTTAGTGCACGTAGCGCTGTGAAGCAGGCTCCTCCCCCCCCCCCCACACACACACACTCTATTCATCCTAAGTCATGATGTTATGCATCGTAATTTTTTGAAAATTCTGTCTACTTTCTGAATTTTTAGATAATTTTTCCTCAAAAAATATAAAAAACCTATATTGGCGATTATTTTACTTTTTTCTGGGGGGAAGGGATGAGAAGCAAAAAATTCGGATTGAATGACCCAAAAACATAAAATAAGAATTATTGAAAGTTAGGAGGAGAGAAAAAGCAAACGATGCTCCCCCCCCCCTACCCGTTCATGCTACATCATAATGTTATGCATCGTACTTCTTGGAAATTTTGTCTGCATCTAAATTTATAGATACTTTTTCTCTAAAACAGTAAAAAATTCGATTTTTTTAAATTTCTTTTGGGGTGCATTTTATTAAAAATTGAGGGAGGGCAATTGCCGGGAGAAATTTTTGCTGAGAAGATACGAATTCGGATTTCCTGACCCAAAAAAAAAAAAAAAAAAAAAAAAAAAAAAAAAAAAAAAAAACACAAGCGAAGGGGTCACGAAGGGATTAAGGGTGTATTCCAATCCAAACTGCTTATTGTCTGATTTATTCTTAAGTTCATTTTTGCTCTCAAACGTTTCAAACTATCAATTCTCTTTCTTAGAAAGTACACAATGCGCCGTGTTTGTCATTCTTTTTTTTTTTTTTTTTTTTTTACAATTGCAAAAAATATTGCAAAAAACTGTTGTCAAAGTTGGCGTTTTGAACTGAATTTCCTAAAGAGGGAAATCTGCGAACGAAAAAAATGGTCATATTGAGAAAGTAATTGTTTATAAATCAAATTCTAACGAATTGAGCGAAAAAAAAAAAAAAAGAAATCACACGGCCTCTTATACATCTCTTTAAAATCATCTCAGCAAGTTTCACGTATCTAGTTTTAACCCTTTCCGGCACGGGCAAAATCTGTTAGTAAAATAAGAAAATATTGACTGACACCGGAATTCACAAACGATTTTTTTAGATATTTTGAATTCCTTAATTTAAGCCTTTGTTGCAAAAGCAAAATTTTACTAAAATGTTATTGGTGCCGTTTGCAAGTTTGGAATTAAAATTAGGTATCCCAGACCGCGCACAGTGTGCCGGAAAGGGTTAAAAATGTGTCTGAAACTGTATCGGAAATTTTCGAGCTGTTGAAGGTGGAAAAATATTTTTTTCGAATACACCCTTAATTCCTAAATAGATAGACTTCTAGGAATTCTCGAAATGGGCAGACTCCGAAATTTCCAATTCCTGAGGAATCGTACTGAAATGGACCAACTTGGAAAACAGCCTGTTACGAGGACCAATATATAAGTTAAAGATTACGTTAGGATGAATTTTGACGAGGAAACAAATCATAGACACCGATATCAAATATTAGATCAATAAAGAAATTTCCTACGCAAAAATAATAAAATAAATCGAAGGTCATTTGACGACAGATTTTGGAGGGGAAAGCAATGATTACATTGAAAATCTAATAGACCGCCGCAACAGCCTGATGACCAAAACCAAAGCTACAGTAAAATTTCATGGATAAACTATAGCGATAAATGAAAACTCAACCAAATGCAAATTTTCAAGAGGAATTATGCTTAATACAATAAATCATAAAGTCAGGGAATGCTTATATTATGGGGATTAGAAATACCTATGCTAATTAATAGCGCACACAGATGAATAAAATGAACTCTTAAAAACAAAATGATCTGTCCAAAATATTTAAAAATTAAAGCAAACGATAAAAAATGATATGAAAAAAATGAATACGTAAGAAAATAAATTAGTTATAAATAATAAATATTAGGGATTGCATGTCGCTCCGAGATCTGTTATCCCTGTTTCCGGATTCGTTCCCTTTTTCGTAAAATAGTTTCGGACGCGTTTTTTTTTCTCTTGGAACCTTTTTTAAAAAAAATCCAACCTATTTTATCGGATTCCTTCCTTTTTATCTCGAAGTCGTTCCATTTTTATCGGATTCGTTCCTTTTATTACGGATTCGTTCCTTTTTTTCTTGAAATCGTCCTTTTTTCTCGAATTCGTTCCTTTTTCTCAAAATCGTTCTTTTGCCGTAATCGTTCCTTTTTTACGGATTCGTTCCTTTTTTTCTTGAAATCGTTCTTTTTTCTCGAATTCGTTCCTTTTTCTCAAAATCGTTCCTTTGTCGGAATCGTTCCTTTTTTACGGATTTGTTCCTTTTTTCCTTGAAATCGTCCTTTTTTCTCGAATTCGTTCCTTTTTCTCAAAATCGTTCCTTTGTCGAAATCGTTCCTTTTTTTCGGAACTCGTTCCTTTTGGTGAACGAATCCGGTTGGAACGGTTCCTTAAAAGGAACGATATTGCCCATTCTAGTATACAGACACGTCTTAGCGTAATACAAATGAATCGCACAGCAATAAACAAAAGACCTCTACATGCAGTTTTGGAATTACATGTGTTAAATTTCAAATTATACATTTTTTGGTATTTCTAGGTTATCCCGTCACCAAATTATACAAATCGCCAAACTAATAGCCAAATTTTACATGTTGACATAATTTTTATTTTAAATAACGAAAAAACAAATAATTAGTAGAATATTAATAAAAATATTAATAAAAAGTCGAAATAAAAATCACTTAATGACATTTTAAACACGTGAATCGCATTTAATGTTTTTGAATGTGACATTCACGATCATCCAATACTGACGTATAATCTTATAGTTTGGCGATAATTTTTTGGTCGACGGGATAACCTGGAAGTACTCATTTTCTTTAATAAGAAGTCTATATTAAAAATGCTTGTAGGCTAAGGCATTGAGAAACTTTAATCGTGACTATAATAACAACAATAACAAATAAACGAATATGAAAATCAGAAATATTGCTAGGTTTCTTTCACCGTGTGAAAATACGGTTTGATTTATTTTGAAAGCGTGGATTAGTTTTATGAAAAGTACAAAAACAGACAAGCATGATAGTGATCGAACCATGAGGGTAGTTTCAGAGGGATAGTGTGGAAGTGCTTTCATAGATGGTAATAATTTTGCACTGTTTATTATTTTTTATAAGCAAAATTATTTTTTAAAAAAAACTTTAAAATTTCAAAAGTCAAGAAAGAAAAATTAAGCTTTTTTATTCTTCATATAAAACAGTCAAAGGACCAGTGTGAGATCAGTAAAAAGAAAAAAAAGCTGAGCTTTCATGCACATGCATCTTCAAAGGGGAGGGGGGGGGGACAAGTGAAAACGATTATTTTTCTCTTGCTTTTTAAGTATAAAAAAAGATATTTCCAACTATTAAGAAACTTAACTATCATAATTACACTATATGAACAATAACTAAAAATTGCAAAAGTATGTATGATCAAATTTTAAAAGTATATTTCTGGTTTTTATGTACGACGGCAAGGCAGCATCATGCCAATCATAGGTTTCAAAAATATCATTTATAAAATATTAATGAATTTAACGAAAGCATTCTTTATAATGGAATTTTAATTTTAAAATGTTTGATAACAGGAAAATTTGACGAGGGTGCCAAGAAAACCTTCACCGCCCCCCCCCCCCCCCCACACCACAAAAAAAAAAAAAAAAAAAAAAAAAAAAAAAAAAAAAAAAAAACCTCGGCCCGCCGCGTTGGACAGCCCTGCTCTAAACCATCATCTGCTGGATTAGACTAATTATAAACAAGATTATTCAATCTGTGAATTAATTATAACAGATGTAAAAAAATTGATGTAATTAATTTACCGATTGAATAATCGTGTTTATAATTAGTCTAATGTAATTTCGTATGCAGCGATTTTCTGCAGTTCCATATATTGACCTTCGATTTATTCTGTTGAACTGATCCAGAGTATCAGACCAAATTAAGTGATCGTTGAGGTTTTTTGGGTGAAATTGTCCTCCAGTGTTGGCTCACAAGGAAGGTCTCCATACGGGCATACTCAGAAAAATCTGAAAAAATTACAGAATGTTCTTCTCATATAGTTATATATGTTTATAAAAAAATTTCCGGCGGAACCTCCTTATAACGTCCGTAAAAAAATAATAAACATTTCGTTTATTTGGCGATTTATCTCCAATTGGCGAAAAAACGAAATTTTGAAAAATACGCTTTTACGCTTCGAATACTTTTTAAAGAAAAAACTTTCTATGTTCAATTTATTTAAATAAGTTTAGTTTAAGTAATTTTAGTTTTGAATTTTTACTTTACTTTAAGTGTAATTTTGTCATATACGTTTATATGTACTTATAACAAAATGAAATTAATATATTTTATCATTTAAAACACAACTTAAATTGATTAAAATTGTTCCAAATTGAAAAATACACTGTTAAAAATCTTCTACATTTTGTTGCAACGCACTCCCTTGCTTGTAAAGAAAACGGTTACTTGGCCATGAAATGGAGCTTTCACATTGGTTGGAATAGAGATATTATATACAAGCGGTGGAGTGCGTTGCAACAAAATGCAGCAGATTTTTAACAGTGTATGACACGGTCAAATTCTCATTGGTCAGAAGAGAGATATTCTATAAAAGTGGTGGAGTGACGTTGCAGTAAATGCTGCAGATTTTTAACAGTGAAGTCAATTAAAATCAATTTTCAGATTCGTTAAAATCGTCTGCTTTTGGCGAGGAAATGGACTGCTCGCCAAATCCCGCGTCGCTTTCAGCTTTTCACGCCAATTATTCCAAACTATTTTATTTTTTTACATATCTAATAATGTAATTCCGCCGCTAATTTTCACTGATCCTTTATTACCTACATGAGTAGTTTAATTCGTATTTTTTTCAAAAAGTTCTGAGTATGCCCCCAATGGAGACCTTCCTTGTCAGTTGGAAGAGCATTGGCGGCTTCAGCCAATACATCCCTGGTTCGAATCCTGACCCGGACTTTTTCACCCACATGGAAACTTTACATCTGTTATCATCATCTACTGACCATGTCTGAATTCTCTGACCTAAAACCCGATGCGAATCGAGTTTTAACCATTTCTGAAAGTTTAATATCCTATTCGATGAGGTGATTGTTTGTACTGCCGCCTTTCGGTCTATTAACGATGAAGTTTTGTTACAGTGTTTCCGTGCTGGAAAGTGTTTCATAATCAATGCTTGATGCATAGTTTTTCTTTCTGGTTTTTACCAACTTTTCAGTTTACGAAGAAATGCTTGGCAAGACAACTGAATTCCGATAACATCGATTGATATGATCCTACATGAAACATGGAATACTGTATATCTGTGGCTTCCGGTAATAACCAGGTAAGGCACATTTTTGTGAAAATTGTGATAATTTGGGAAAATGTAACTTTAAAAGTGTACTTTCATCTGCCATAGTACTGAAAAATGAAAATCGAATACTTCCCGTCCCAGGGCGACTATAAATTTTCATTTAAAAATTGAATTTTTTTTAATTGGTTCTCAGTTAATAAAAATCATTTTTATATAACTATTTTGGCAAGGAAAAAAAAGTTTTTTTCTAATTGGATGTAGTGAAAATTATTAAGTTGTAATCTATTTTATAAAAGTAGTGATAAAAAGACATTTGAAAACTTTAAACGTTAATTACTCAAAATATTAAAAATGTGCCTTTGCCTTACCTGGTTATTACCGAAAGCCGTAGATATAATAGTTCATCTTAATCGACGAAAAATGACAAACATTTTTCAACTATAATGGGACGAATTAGCTTTTAAAAGTTAAGAATAATTACTGAACTGCTAATTTAGTATTTTCAGAATGCCTGCTTTTCAAACCACATTGTAGTTTATATAAAAACTAAGAAGCCAATTTAATTTCTATACTATTGACTGTTATGAGCCTACACAATAAGAGTAACCGATTGTGGTCGCTATCAAAAATCGATTATATTAAAATTTCATTGAAAAATTTCAATATTACAACTGTTTTTTTTTTCAATAACATTGGGCAAATCATTGATTCTCAATGTTGCCTGTATTGAATTTTATGAGCTTATCGTACTTCTCTATCGTGCATTGACTAAAATTCATATATTTAATGTTAACTTTGCTAAGAAATCGATAATAGTGCAGTAAGAACATCAATAAATTCACTTTTATAACTACAAGATTGTTATATCTTTCCGCAATGGAATAGTTTGAAAAATAAGTGAATATTGCTTATTCTATAAGGAGTTTCAAAATATGACTCCGGAATACATTAGGGTGTTCTTAAATCAAGAAGGGCAACTTTGTAACATATGCGTTAATTTATTTTTGTTCGCTTTGGTTTGGTTTATTTTTGTCGTCCGATTATCTACACTAGGGATATAGGACCAGGAGGGAGTGCCCTTCGTGGGGGTCTTTCTAAGGGAACCTAACCCGTATTTACGCAAGGTTCGAAGAAAACCACGAAAACTCCGAACGGTTAGCCGCGATTGGGTTCGAACCCAGCACCTGCCGTCTACCAGTTGAGAGGTCTGAACCTCTCGGCCATTGGTGGGGCTATTTTTGTTCGGAAACGCATGAAAATAGCAGGTGTTGTTATTCAGAAACTGTCTTTTTGCATTCAATTTTTTTGGTTTTTTTTTTTTTTTTTTTTTTTTTTTTTTTTTTTTTTTTTTTTTTTTTACAAAGATAATAGATCTTTCATAACAGGCCTTTAAAGTTGACATTTTTGAGCACATTTCCAGATGAAAGCAGAAAAACCGGTCGAAAAGCAGGAGAAAAACAGGTGTTCACGTGATCGAAATAGCTTATAACTGGAAAGGTAATATAATTATCATAAAATGGAAAACTAAGTACTATTCAAAATCACTTCCATAGTCAGGCATTCCAATTTTATATGTTTCTGTTAAAAAATGAATTTGTAAATGTGACAAAACGTTTTGCGCTTGTTGAGCGGAGCAGTTGAGAAAACCCTTAGGATAAATGGTGAGTCCAATATAGCTATGTCTTTAAAAAATAACTCGTTCGTTTTATATTTCTATCATATTTACATTATATTATATTTATTTCTGTATTATATTTTATTATATATCATGCATTTTTATATTATATCGTATTGAAATATTTATGTTATATCATAAGCAATTTTCGGTGTAGTTAAAAGTGTTGATATCGGTTTATTTGATTATCTTATTATCTGCCTGCACTCTAACTTTTGTAAATATACTTCGATTGTCACAAAGTTTATTACAGCATGTTCTCTGTTGAATATGGTGAGTGTTCCGCTTCTGTATTGTATTCTTGTAACATCGCCTTGGCGACAAACACAGCCCACGCCAATTATACGCCAATCGGCAATTTACTGTAACCCTGCTCACGTGTTGTGTGACGCAGTGGATTGAGAGAAACAGTCTCTTAGCAACAAGCTCTAATACTGCAACAAGCAGCGACTCTTAGAAAAAAAAAACATTCCATTAAATTTACAGTCTACTTGCTTTTTCTTTTAGTTTTTCTTTTTAATTTAGTACACCTCCGTACATTTGGTCCTAGCGACCCGGAGGTATGAACGAATCAGTGTCTTTTCTATTGAATTAAATATTGCATTTATCGAATTTCGTCAACAAGACGAATAATGTCGGAAACTGAGATAAAAGCATTGAACAGAAGGCGAGGGAATATCAAGGCCCAAGTCACCAGAATATTTAACGCAACGGATGGAAAAACATTTAATTTATCCGAATGGAAAGCCCACCTGGATTTACTGTCGAAAACAGAAGAAAAGTTTGAAGCTCTTAAACTAGAGTATTATAGAATAATAGAGGAAGAAAAGTTGGAAGAAATTGAAAAAGCACTCAGTCAACTGGACGAGGATATTCTAAAACTAGAGGTAAGCTTAAAATCCTCTATTAATGCTTATTATGAAAATACTGATTCTAATAAAAAATCTATTGAACAGGACCAAGCTAAAACGTCTAGCATTAAGCTACCTAGGGTCATATTGCCGGTTTTTAGTGGCAGAATTGAAGAATGGTCCGTATTTAAAAGTACATTTAACGAGCTTATTAATGATAATTCAAATTTAAAAGATAATGAAAAATTATTTTATTTGCGTTCTGCTTTGACTGGTGAAGCGAGGAGTTTGCTTACACCAGATGAAAATTATGTTTCACTTTTCAATGCGTTAGAACAAAGATACGAGAATAAAAGAGTTATGGTAGATTGTCATATAAAGAATATTTTAAATCTTTGTGTAATTAAACAGGAATCCGCTAAGGATCTCCGCATTTTATTGGATAACGTGAAGAAAAATTTAAGGGCTTTAAAGATCTTAAAGTATGATAGAGATAATTTCTCGAACGCAATTTTGCTGAATATTATTCTAAATAAACTAGATAACGAAACTCGTAAACAATACGAACTAACATTAAAGGATAATGAGGTGCCTAATTTTGATGAATTTTTAGAATTTCTTGAGCGAAGATGTCGAATCTTAAATAGTATAAGTTCTAATGTATCCTCTAAATATACTGCAAAATCCTTATTCATAAAAACAAGCAAACCTCAAAGTAAATGTTGCGTAATTTGTAAAACCGAAAACCACCCCTTATATCATTGTGTTAAATATAAAAATATGAAGTTAAGTGAGCGAATTTACCTTGTTAAGAAAAATAAACTTTGCTTCAATTGTTTAAGTTCAGCCCACCTCATTAATTATTGTAATTCAAAAAGCACTTGTCATGTTTGCAAGAGCGCAAGCCATCATTCATCATTACATAATTATACAACACCAGTAAACAATCCTATAAACAATCTCCCATTACATGAAACAATAAATAGCAATTTTGTTTCGGAAGATTTATCACAAAACGAAACTACTGCTCATTCATTTTTTTCATATGAAAATGATAATAATAAATCTGTTTTAATTAGCACTGCAATAATTTATTTGACAGATGTAAATGGCATCAAAATTCCTTTCAGGGCAATATTAGATTCCGCATCTCAGAATTGTTTTTGTACATTTAAAGCAGCACAAATGCTAGGATTGAAAAAAGAGAAAATAAATATTCCTGTAAGTGGAATAAATAAATTGCCTATTTACATTAAGTCTAGAATCAAATCAAAGTTGTCAAATAAAATGAATAGTGCCAGTTATGATATTGAGTTATTAATCGTTCCAAACATTTGTGACTTCACGCCCTCGAAAAAGATAAACATATCAGATTTAAAAATTCCAGCAAATATTTGTTTAGCGGATAAAAAATTTAACATTCCAAGCAGTGTGGAGATAATTATCGGTGCTGAACTGTATTTTTCTCTTTTAAATGAAGAAAAAATAAAGTTAGGCAATAATTTATATTTGCAATCAAGTATTTTTGGATATTTAGTATCTGGGTGTATTTATGACAAAACAGTAAATAATAATAATACTAATTATTGTTTCTTAACAAAAAATCTTGATTTACTTAATGACACTTTGAAGTCTTTTTGGGAAATTGAAGAAGTACAAAATTTAAAACCCAGTAACAGTAAAGAATTAGAATATTGTAATGATCACTTCGATAAAACGCACTTCAGAAAACCGGATGGTAGGTTTGTGGTCACGATGCCGTTTAAACCACAGGTTTTAGAACCCGATTTGGGAAATTCCAAAAATCTTGCTTTGAAAAGATTAAACTCTCTGTGGCAACGTTTAGATCGAGATCCTGTTATGAAAAATTTATACACAGAATTTATTAAAGAATATAGAGATTTAAATCACATGCATGAAATAAAAGAAAACACGAACTTTAATGATGGCTATTACTTACCACATCATGGCGTTTTACGACCCTCTAATAAAACCACAAAACTACGCGTCGTTTTTGACGCTAGTGCCAAGTCAACCAACGGAAAATCTTTGAACGATTTATTATGTAAGGGTGGAGTTCTGCAAGATGATCTTTTTTCGATATTAATTAGATTTAGAAAGCATATTTATGCTTTTACTGCGGATATTAAACAAATGTTTAGGATGATAGAAATAAATCCATCCCAGTACAAATATTTAAAAATTTTGTGGAAAGACAGTATGTCATCCCCGGTTAAGGTATTTCAGCTAACAACAGTTTCGTATGGAACATCTTGTGCTCCCTACTTAGCCACCAAAGTATTACAACAATTAGCTCTAGATGAGAAAAAGGAATTCCCGTTAGCATCGAAAATTGTTTTGAAGGACTTTTATATGGATGATTGCCTATCGGGCTCATCCAATTTAGAAGAAATCAGATTAATGAAATCGCAATTAACAGAACTCCTCCTAAAGGGAGGGATGGTTTTACACAAATGGTGTACCAATGAGGTCCAATCTACTGATAATCACATGTTTCCCCTGGACAGAAATTCTGAAGAAATAACTGTTAAAACATTAGGGATGTTGTGGAACAGTTTCAATGATACGTTTAGGTATAAAGTTAATATCAACACAAAGAGTGATTTCACAAAAAGAGATGTACTTTCGCAAATTGCCCGCATTTATGATCCTCTCGGTCTCTTAGGGCCAGTGATTGCTAAAGCAAAAATATTCATGCAGGAGCTATGGCTTCTTAAAATAGAGTGGAATGAGAAGCTGCCCTCTCATGTCGCCAAACTATGGGAAACCTTCCTCGAAAGTCTTAAAGAACTGGAATCCATTGAAGTACCAAGATGCTTCCTAGCTGTGAACCAATCAGTGGTGTTAAATGGTTTCGCAGATGCGTCTTCCAAGGCTTATGGCGCAGTGATATACATGCAAACATCTAATTCTAGTGAAACCATCAGTTACTTATTATGTAGTAAATACCGCGTGTGTCCAACCAAAGTAATAACAGTGCCACGTCTCGAACTGTCAGCATGTCTTCTTCTGGCTAAACTCACTAACAAGGTCTTAAATTCATTAGACAAACAAGTAGCTTCAGTCAATTTGTTTTCTGATTCAACTATTGCTTTAGCTTGGATAGACACTGCTCCTCATCTCCTGAAAACGTTTGTGGGAAACCGCGTTGTGCAAATTAAGGAACAAACTAAGAACTTTCCATGGTTTCATATTCCGTCAGAACACAATCCAGCTGACTTGATATCAAGAGGTGCAAGTGTGGAAAACCTGTCTTCTAACCAGTTGTGGTGGCATGGCCCGCCTCTTTCAATTCTTGAAGAAACAATAGCAAAAACTGACTCTAATATAAGTGACATTAAAGATGAACATTATTCTAGTGAGCTTAAAGCTCCCAGCAACTTGACATTCGCTATTCATAATGACTCTAATTTCTGTGATAATTTAATTAATCTTAGCAATAATTTCCAAAAATTAATTAGAATTTTAGCTTATATTTTCAGATTCATACATAAATGTAAAAAAGCAACATCTGCAACCGGCCCTCTGTTGCTGGAGGAATTAAGAAAGGCAGAGGTTTATTTAATAAAAAATGAACAGGTAAAGTATTTCAAAAATGAAATTTCGGCCCTCCAAGCGGGATCTTCGGTTCATCGCGCAAGTAAGTTAAAATTCTTAAATCCCTTTTTAGATGGAGATAGCTTATTGAGGGTGGGAGGAAGATTAGCAAAATCAAATTTGAATTTTGACCATAAACACCCCATTATACTTCCGGCGAGCTGTCGCTTGACGAAAATAATTTTTCAATATTATCATAAACGAGATTTTCATGTAGGACCCCAATCTCTTTTGAACACAGTGCGTCAAAAATATTGGCCGCTTAGTGGCAGAAATATTGCGCGTAAAATTGTACATGAGTGTTTACAATGCTTTAAAATTAAACCTATAACGGCTAGTCAAATGATGGGGGATCTCCCTCCTGAAAGAATAGTGCCCAGTTCCCCATTTTCAAATGTGGGATTAGATTTAAGTGGGCCTTTTGAAATAAAATATAAAGGTCAAAGAAAGGGTACTTTTCAGAAAATCTATGTTGCCATATTTGTATGTATGGTCACTAAAGCTGTGCACTTGGATTTTGTCTCAGATTTGACATCCGAGGCTATAATAGCGACTCTAAAAAGATTCTTCGCTCGTCGTGGGAAAAGCTCTGTAAACTTTAGCGACAATGCTACAAATTTCGTTGGGGCTTCAGCAGAACTAAAACATTTACGTAGACTTGTTACGAGTGATGAAGTTTCGAACTTTTTAGCTTCTGAAGGTATTAACTGGAAGTTCTCCCCTCCTAGGGCGCCAAATTTTGGTGGCCTTTGGGAGGCAGGAGTCAAATCTTTCAAATACCACTTAAAAAGAGCTGTGGGTTCAGCTCATCTCACGATCGAGGAATTCCTGACAGTTATCACACAGATAGAGGCTATTTTAAATTCGCGACCGCTTTGTCCTTTGTCAACAGATCCTGACGATCTTCAGGTGTTGACTCCTGGTCACTTTCTCATAGGAAAGTCTCTTAATTTAATTCCAGAACCCAATTTAAGTGAGGTCAAAGATAATTTGCTAAATAAATGGCAAAGGACTCAAAAATTAACGCAGTTAATATGGAAACGTTGGCAGAATAATTATCTGAGCCAGTTACAAGAAAGAAACAAGTGGCTATTTAAAAAGCCTAATATTCTGCCAGGAATGCTAGTTTTGCTTAAGGACTCACAATTACCCATTTGCACTTGGTCACTAGGCCGCATTAATAAGGTTTTCCCAGGCGCGGACGGGATAGTCAGGGTAGTTGAAGTTCGTACCGCTAAGGGTAATTTTAAACGACCTATTTCAAAAATAAGTATATTACCCATTGAGGACAACATCATAGATCCTAAACTTTAAATGTGCTTTATTATGTATTAATTTTTCATGTATTATTTGTGTTTATTTGTTTTATTTATTTATTTTTGCTTATAATCTGTATCATATTGTATTATTACTTGTATTGCATATGTATCTTGAAATATAAAAATATTTCAACGCCGGGCGGGATGTTCCGCTTCTGTATTGTATTCTTGTAACATCGCCTTGGCGACAAACACAGCCCACGCCAATTATACGCCAATCGGCAATTTACTGTAACCCTGCTCACGTGTTGTGTGACGCAGTGGATTGAGAGAAACAGTCTCTTAGCAACAAGCTCTAATACTGCAACAAGCAGCGACTCTTAGAAAAAAAAACATTCCATTAAATTTACAGTCTACTTGCTTTTTCTTTTAGTTTTTCTTTTTAATTTAGTACACCTCCGTACAGTGAGTATTAGTATTAACTGTTATTAGCATTTACTGTTCTTATAAGAAAACATGAAACATTCAAATACATTACGATCTAAGAGTGGTAATAATTTAAAGTACATTTTAATGCGTTTGAGCTGTATTTTTATTTGAGCAAAATTTACCAGGTGTCACTTAGCATGTTTACTACAGAAAGATGACATATATAATGACATAAATTTTAAAAGAATAAAATAAGGCAAAAAATCAATTATAAAAGAATATATTGTGAAAATACAACCAAAAATATATAAAAATACTGAGAGAAAATAATAAAAATACCCAAAATGTAAAACAAAAATTCCATTTTGGCCATTTCCATATGAGTATGCAAGGGTAGCCAAATTATTAATAGAATGGGTAAAATAATGGCATAGAATATGCAGCTAATGAATTTCACTCACAAAATTAGAGTAACTATTTAACAAAAAACATGCAAATTAGCACTAATAATACTATTTCAAAACATTTGTGAATTAACTGCCTTACTCCCTGCCCATGTTAAAAAGAAAACATTTAATAAGAACGAAAACAAATGTCAACAGTAAAAAGTAAACAATCACTCGTCAGTCGTGATGTGACAATGGAGTCATTCTCAAGAGTCATTCACTGCTAAAAAAATTAAAGCAACCCGAATATAAAAATTCTAACAATATTGCATTTAAAACGCACCTTCGCTTTCCTTAAATAAAAAGTTTTAATTAAATATTATTTTTAAAATCATGAAAAGATTTCAAAGGTAGTAAAATGTAGTGACATCATTTACAGCTCCCACTCTAAATCTGACGAATGAGAACGCTCCATTACGATTATGAAATGTTTTCATTGGTTAGAAAATAGATAGCCTTTAAGATCGGAGGTAACTTTTCACAATATTTTTGATAGATTTAGAATTTGTCATTCTTGAATGGCAACAGCATTAATTTACTTACATCGTTTGTTTTTCTCGAAATTGCTGGTTGTTTTATTTAGAACTTAAACATTATAATTAGATAATTTTTATAGGTTTTAAAGAAAATGAGTAATGGATAAGTCTTTTACATATATATTTCCAATGGCTGAACTATTAGAATTTTTGTAGACGGCTCGGAATACTTAGGTCTAATATGGTCGCAATAAATTTATTTTTCTCGTGAATGGGTTGAACCCGGAATCGTTACATACGGAGACGTTTTATATGTATAATTCTAGCTAGCACCACTTTCACAAAACAGAAATCCTTAACCCACACTCTGACCACATTTGCAAATGCAATATACTGTAAAATTTGCATTAGATAAATATTGATGCGAAAAGAATACAAAAAATAGTCGCATGTTTCAACCTTAACAGTATGGTGTGTAAAGTCTCATTTTCACCCTGAGATATAGATTTTTCATATACAGAACCGAACAAAAATATGTAAATAGAGCTTATCCTCTATCCGCGGTTACATCTTTTAATTTTTTTTTCAACTAAATTTTAGTTATGTGGTGTGTGCATTATCAATAGTCTATATCCAGGGCAGGTCAAAATAATTTGAATTTTAATACAATCCGTTATTTATTATAATGCTTTTGATTTCGAATTTATATTCTAAATTAGTTTTCGAAGTAAACAAAACATTATTTTTAGTACAATGTGTCAAAAAAAAAGAAAAAAAAAAGGATAAAGAAACATATGCGCTTGAGATGCCACAAATTAATTTTACCCACATTTGAAAATAATGTGTACAATGAATTGGTGAGTATAGAGGTCTATTTTAGCAATGAACTTAGCAATTGACCAGTTTGATGACGATATTGGAGACTTTGATGATGATTTGGTCATTTGATAACAAAATTTAACCCCAAACAAATATTCGGAATATTTCAGAATTCGAGATTATACGGCACACTGGAACCGAACTATGGAGATTAGATCAGGTAATCTGATGTATGTAATATCAATGCAATATATAAATAGTAATGCAACATATAAAGATTTTGTATGTTCTTATATTGTTCGAAAGGGGCTGTGCCAATATAACGTTATCAGCTTTTCGGTAATTTCCGATATCATACGTTATCATCCCACGACCCCCCCCCCCCCTATGTTATGTTCGAAGGGATATACAAAACTGGTTACATTTATTTTTCGCATACTTTGTTGAATCAAATGAAGAGAAGCCATAAATATCACTTTGCATATGAGAAAACTATAAATCGAACAACAATTAAAAG
This sequence comes from Maratus speculifer, assembly GCA_964019185.1. Lineage (NCBI taxonomy): Eukaryota > Metazoa > Arthropoda > Arachnida > Araneae > Salticidae > Maratus > Maratus speculifer. Next base: position 267,830,233 of record OZ025289.1, on the reverse strand, counting down.
AAATTGTTACCACTTAGGAAAATTTTATAATAGCTTTTTGTTACATAATGCATTCAACAGCAATAAAGACCTGTTGCACTTGCACCAAACGGAGGAGGAGTGGGGGACAGATATAAATTCGTATCAACAAAACAAGTGGACAACATTCCTTCTTTTCTTCCTTATTTATTAGCAAAAGATTTATTTCAAATACACTTCACATATGGTTCCTCAAACCATGATTAAATATGCATACACATATAAAGAAGAATAGGAATGTTAAACTTTGGGGTACGCCATATTTTAGAATTAAATAATTTTACACTAATTTAGTGATTTTAATAGCATTGTATTTTCATAAAAATAAGCAACAGGCTAGAAAAAGATAACATGCTATTTTGTATCAAAAACCGTGTTACAAAAATAAAATAAAAAGAGAAAGAAAAATAATTAAAAAAAAGAGGAGGAAAATTTGATGGGATTAAAAATGATATCAATATCAAAAGATACACCTTCTCCTTAAGGCCACACACTAGGCACAGATAAAGACCCGGATGATAATGTAAAGTCTATGGGAGCGATCTTTTCAAATATCTCGCTCAAATTGTAATATTTTGACGTGATTCTTTTTGCACAGAATAGCTGAGGACGATCCACAACCGTTCTAGTTTTTACTTTTTCGATTTTGCTTATATATTTTTTCTATTATGATAGTTTCAATTTCAGAACCGGTTTTGAAATTTAAAATATATATATTTTTTTTTTTATCTGAAACCAAAATTGAAAAAGTAAGAACTAGGCCAGTTGTGGTCGACCTCAGCTATCCTACGCAAAAAACATCTTGTAAAAATATTAAAATTTGAGCGAGATATTTGAAAAGAATACTCCCATAGACTTTACATTATCATCCGGATCTTTTTCTGCGCCTCTTATTGCGCCTTAAAGACATTTTACGATATCATATGCTACAGAGGTATCATATGCTACAGTGAAAATTATTAGAATAATTGTGATTTTTTCAGTTTTTCTTGATTAATATTATATATACTTGCAATATTTCATTAAAGGCAGTTTGATTTGTTGATCAAGTCAATTTTTCATTCCTTTAGAACAGTTTTGGGGATATAATTTTGTTAAATGTTCCATTTCTGAAAAAGAAAAACATTTGATCCAAAGTAATCAAATTGTTTGCATTGTATAACGAATTTGTTTGATTAACAAACGAATTTAAAATAAAATTTTAAAAACTTCTGCTTGCTGTGCTTGTATTATCTTTCTTTTTTTGAGTTAGAATCGGTATTATTTTATTCTTAAAACAAATCTTTTTGCTGTTTTGCCAAGTTTATACTAATTAGTGGCTTATTTTCGATTGTCAAAGGATTATTGTGTGATTATGGGTATAGCAATTTATATTTCACCTAGAAAACTTGCTGTAATAAAGTGTCTCATCCAAGAAAATAATTATATGAAGCAAGAAACGCTAAAAAAAGCAAACATTTTTGCAAACATGTGTGAATATCTTTGGCCTTCAAATGTGAATATAAAACTTCTAGAGTAAGAAAATGCGAAAGAAAAAGTAAATTTACTGAAAGATCAGAAAGGAAATTAATTGAGAACGCTAAAGCTAACAGAAAAGCAACTAATCATGAACTAAAAATCTCTTTGCAAGATCATGGATAAATGTATGTGATTCTTCTATTCGTAGAAATCTTATCTTAGCAAGACTAAGTGCTCACAATTCTCGAAAAAAGACTAAAATCAAACCTACTATGGCAAAGAAGGGACTTGTCTGGCAAACATTGTGCAAAAACAATTTGAAATTGGCTGGAGCAGGAAGAGAAACATTAATTTTCCCTTAATTAATCAGTTGAACTTATGGTATTCATTTCTTTTCTTGAAATCATGTTTTTTTGCATACTGAATAAAGATACAGAACTGTTTATAAATTTTATTAAAATTTTATTTATAAGAATATTTCTCTATGAATTACATATCTTAAAGAATTCTGTATCCTTTAGGTATGTTTTTCCCATGAATCAATCTTTACGATATCAGTAGAAAACCGTCAATATGTCAGAAGAAATGCCACAGTGAAGATTTTTCCATAAATTGCTTAGCACAAACGATTAAAAATCCGACTAAAGTAATTTTTTGAAGCGTGATGTCTTCTCAAGGTACTAAACGTTTATACATTGTAGAAGGCATAATGGAACAGTATCAGCGTAAAAAAGTGCTTGAGCAAAGAGTAATTCTACAATTAGAAGATCGTTTCCCAAATGAAGACTTTATATTCATTCACGATGAAGCTCCGTCTCATAAAGTTTCATCTGTCCCTAAATTTTTGGATAAAAAAAACCTCTTCGATGGCCTGGAAATAGTTTAGATATGAATCTCATAATGAATCTTGCGCTATTGTAAAGAAAAGAATTAAAGAAATGAATCATTAGAAACAAGAATGATCTGATAGAAAGAATTATTGGAATTTGGTACCTGACATCGAAATACAAATTAATTGCCAAATACTCAGGCAATGTTAGCCAAAATGTATCAGATCTTTAAGAAAAGTCAACGGTTGTTGTATCGATGTCGGCCAATTATCTACACTGTGGGATATAGGCCCTAAGGGGTGGGATGCCCTCCGTGGGGGTCTTTCTAAGGGAACCTAACCCGTATTTACGCAAGGTTCGAAGAAAACCACGGAAAACTCCGAACGGTCAGGCCGACGGTCGGAAAAGTCAACGGAATGCACACTAAATGTTAAATGTATCATTATTTTTGAAATAATGTGTTATTTCTAAAATATAACAAGATTTTATTGTAAATTTCACAATTATTCTAATAATTTTCACACCTCTGTAGACCCCCATCCTTCCTAAAATGATAACGTTATATATTTGCACAGCTCCAAAATGTTCCATAATCTATGCATGGCACATGATTTTTCTTTTACTTTCTTTTCTTTTCTTTTCTTTTCTCTCTTTTTTTTTTTTTTTTTTTTTTTCATTTTTGGATTTATTTATAGTGAGTCATTTTGACTTGCATATTTTTAAGTCTAAGCTCAAGTTCTGAATAACATCGCATGTTTTCATTCGACACCTGCGTTATTTCAAATATAGTTTTTCCATTACCTAAGCCAATTAAAATAAGATAATTTTTGACAAATTTTCGCAGCATTAAAACAAATTTTTGAGCCTGCTAATTGCAGAAATATTTTTCATTTCGTCAATAAGTCATATCCAAATATATGAAACGTCGGCAATTTTATTTTCACTGCTAATTTTTCTCCCCTTCTATTTCCAAAGTTAATGAGCATAAATTAAATTAAAAGTTCCGGGAACTTCATAATGTAATATGAACGATAATATAGAAACAAGAAAACAAAAAGATTCGCTTCCTTCCTTTCTTTAAATAATAGAATGCCTAGATTTTCTCTAAATTCATCTCACTGGAGAATTGCAAAAGATTCAGTGTCGGCGAAAATACAGCAAAATGCTTTTTCCCCCTCTTTTATTTTCAGCCTACAATTAGTGATGCGGTAAATATTTGAATACAAAAGTAAACAAATTAAGACTTTAGAGTTTTCTTATATTTTATTTTAAAGTACTTCATATTCTGTACAATTATTACTTGAGTGTTCATTTTGCTCAGGGAATATTTGTTAAAAGATCTTTGATGGGCATGCCTGTTTTCGGAAGTTCAAACGAAAAAAGAAACTAAGAAAATATGTATTACGCTAAATATCCATGTAAGTAGCATATTTTGATAATACTTATACCGTGGAAATTATTCTGCTTGGAAAGTTTTCTGCCCGTTTTGTTCCTTATGTAATGTTTTTATTCTTAAAAATAAGCATTATAGAAAGTAACGTACAAAAATTTGTAGAAGGCTTTATGAAGATTTAGCCACTAGGAATTAAAATAATATTAGAAATACCTAATCATTCTTTTTGAACTCACTTTGACATCACAAATGATAGAATAAAGCTGGATACTTTAGGTGAGACCTTAATTAAATTTCACACCATCAGCGGCACCAGCGGTCGCAATGTTAATCTTTGAAGGATTCGCCCTTCTGAAAATTTCCTATTACAGTCGGCCCCGTAGAAACGAATATTGACTGTTCCAGAAAAAATATTCGATTAAGTGGGGTATTTGATTAAACGGGGAGGCATATAAATGTAATATTTAATGTGTAATAAAATGACAAAATTATTAAATATAGTATATTTAATTACCAGAGTAAGAAAATCGTTAAAAACTTTAATAGAATAATACAAACTCAAATAAAAGCAAAATGACAAGTAAATACGCAATAGTTCAATAACAGTAAACACATGCATTTTGTTTGCATTACATTTAATGCAGATCATGGTTCCAAATTTTGTTATTAGAATTTCATTTACGTACTTTATACAGGTTTAATAAAGTAGATGAAAGTGGTTTATGTGAAATTTTAGAGTAAAAAATGGACGATTTTTTTTCCCGAATATTATCACAATTACCATCTTGAGCCTCTAAGTGAGAACACATTATTATTAAAGGGATACTTCGATCACATGTAAGGATTTGCTCGCTAATGCTAATCCTATAGAAAAAATTTATAAAGATATCTCTATCGCATTTCAATATTTTTAAATGATCTTTTTTGCAATGGATAGCTGAGAGCGATCTGTACAAAGGACGTCGTCGTTTTTAACATTCGATTTTTATTGCTGATGTTTTTAATGAGGATGATTTCAGTTTCGGAACCGTTTTTGAAAATGAAAGTGTCTCCTTTAAAAATAACTGTAAAAAAAATCAAAAAAGTTTAAAAAAATTCCTTTGACAAACGAAAGTAAACAAAATACAAAATTGATCGAAATTACTGTCCAATTTATTTCACCATTTTTGAAATTAACTCGAAAAAATGAACAAGGAAGGGAACTCACTTGATCAGTCTATTATACACATGCCAGGCGAATTCCATGCTGGGAGTTCTGGAAATTTATTTTCTGTGTAAGAACCGAAAGTGACAAAAAGTGGAAAATTCCAATCGAAACGTGTTTTTCACACCCATCTTTCAAAATGTCTCACTCATTTGTTATTCGATTAAGCGAGGACATTTCGTAAAAACTAATCGGTTAAGCGGGGTAAAATAACATTAGCCCAATGGGATTAAATTCGGTTCCGGAGGATTTTATTCGAATAAGCAGGGTATTCGATTATCCGTTACCCGATTAAGTGGGGAGGACTGTACCAGGTTTTTAATATTTTTCGATAATACTTTTTTAAATATTAATATTTGCATTAGAGATGTTTTTCAAACTTCTGAAAATGTATTTCACGCATTGCAAGCCAAACTTCGTTGAAATTTGTTTAATTGCACTGCATTCACATAGATTCGCATTAGTAAAAATAAGCTTCATTGCTGGCAAAAATATTGCATTTCAATTTTAAGAAAAAATCATTAAAAAATTTAGAGAATTTCATCATTTGTATATTCACAGTTTTCCGCAATACTTTATAAAATTTTGCTTAATGTAATTATAATACTTTAACTTGATGGTAACAATTTTTTTAATTTAGAATAATGGGCGCTTCTCGGATAAATGGCATTTCTTAGAAGGAGGATAATTTTCTTGTAGGATTTCTCTTTTGAATTGCCCTTGTATTAATCACTGTCATGTAAGTTTTTGTGCTTTTTTCAACGCTAAATTAAAGCGTCTCTAAAATAATTCCAGCAGTATTTTCATGTTTTAAAAAATCCTTACAACATAAAGATTTCAAAGTTTTTATTATTATTATTATTATTATTATTATTATTAATATTATTATTATTATTATTTATGGAGATTTAAATTTCTGACATTTTCTTCTACAAACACTTCTGAGATAGGCGCTCCTTGAAGAAAAAGTAAATAAACACACACTGAAAAAAATGAAGTACTCAAAGATGAGTTAGTCGATATACTCATATTGAATTAAGTATGTTTGGACCAAAAATGAACACATTGCTCCCTCAATTTTGACACAGCAAATGTTATCAAATCCAAACAAACGATAATTTTGTACCCAGTATTGGTTTATCTCATTCATTGCGGCATAAAAGGTGCTTATTAATGTAAGCACAGTGTTTTAAAATAATTTTTAAGTATACTTGCAAAGAATGCTCTTGTCATAAAAATGTTCAATTTGGGTATTTTACTTATAATTTTGCTATTTCTCTTAATAAATAATCAATTAAATGTTTATTGCTTATAATTTTGAGCAGGAAATAAATGCCAGCCTATTTTCACTTTAATTTGTAAATTCAGGGGGCAGATAATAGTGATTTATATTTGAACACAACCATGAAATCAAAAGTGAGTACATGTGTTTCTATGTTTGAGAACTTTTGAATCGGAGCTACGTATTTTGAGTATGTTAAGTACTTAAAATTGAGTATTTTTTACTTAATTTTGAGAACCCATTTTTTTTTAGTGCATTTAATACGACTTGTATTTTCGAGAAAATTATTTTTAGATGGAGCATTTAAACCACAATGGCCTTATGTCAACCACTGTGGGATGCATTTGCGAGTATAAGACAGTGAGTGCATCGCTACTAATACTGTGCATTAAATTTTGAATGTTTTCAGTTAACCTGAATAATGATGTTATTCATTGTTTGCCAAGAACCTAGGTACACTCTCACTAACTAAAAGTTTGGATTGGCCTCTTTAAGCGATTGATAATTTAGGTTCACAATTACCAATTTAAAATTACAACCCGCCTTAAGTATCGAGTTAATTAATAACCTAAATTCACCCAATTAAAAATATAAGGGACTTAGGCAAGTAAGTAAGCCAAAAATCCTCAAAAAGTTTTATTCTTAAATGTTGAACTATTCGGAAAACTAGTTGCTTTTTTGGTTACAGTATCATGAAGGCATTTTTCAAACTCAAACAAAAACAACTTATTTTATGAGGAAATCAGCATTGGTGCTGTCATTTATTGGTTTCATTTCAAAGTAAAATCATTCTATAGAAGTGAACTCAAAATGTAAAATAAGTCAAAGTTCAGTTTTTTCTTCTTCTTTTTCTTTTTGAAGAAAAAGATTAGAAGTCTTCATTTTTGTACATCAAGGCTGAAGATGTTGAGAGCCTGAATTAACTAAATGAAGATATTCACATGGAAAGCCAAGAGGAAGGCATATTAAACAGATGGTCTTATACAAATTTCTCATTTGCATTTCAATATTTTTTATTTGAAATCCATGCCTAACGTCTATCTTCACTCCTAATCCATGTCTAATTTTGCATTTTTTGATTTTGGTTGACATTAATTCCGAGAACAGTTTTAATTTTGAAACCACATAAACAATTTAACTCATAAAGTGACTTCATTCGAGTAATGAAACTGTAACCAAACGTAAAATTTTTTTTTAAATAAAATAAATAAAAACACTGCCGTATTTTTACAGCTGAAAGTGTTTTTTAAAAAGCTTCCAATTTTTGATTTATAACTTCAAAATAATAATAATTATGATAATACAAAATTGACGCAATGTTTATTTATAATCTGTGTTAAATAAAATATAAGGTTTCTTAAATATGATTTAGATGAAAAAGAAAGTGATAATTATAAACTGCTTTCTCTACACATGTTTATTTGCGTGCTTGGCGAAATTTAAATTATTCTTTTTTTATTTCGTTGGAATTTGAACCACATGCAAAAAATTCCTTGATTATCTCAATTTCATGAATACATGTACGTATTGTGCATGTAAGGGAGTTCATAAATGTAATTTATACCATATCTGACAATTCCTTTGAGTGCTCTATTCTGTGTAATTATAGTGGTGCTAAGTGTATAATGAGTTATTCATTTTACGAATCTAGAATTTTTTAGGTATATCAGAGCAATGCTATATTATAGCGTAAAACACACAACTTTATAAAAATATCACTATTACTTCTGAAATGTCGTTTAAATTGCACCCTAGTAGAATCTACACTATTAAAATCCGACCGTATGTATGTTGTATGTATGTGACGCTATATCCTCCGAATTCGGAAACGGAGAACCGTCGCGTTTGTTTTGAATTGAAGGGGGTGGGGGAATCCCGGTATCCCGAGTTGCCCGTTCACATCCCGAAATTCCAATTAGTTGGTAAGTTATTAATTAAAAACGTTAAAATTTTAATTATTTTGCCCCTGTATGTTTGCACAGTGTTCGCACAGATCGAAAAAGATCAACCTACAATGAATGACAAAAGGAGAATATTTTTTCTCTTTTTAAAATTGTCATCGCGGGAGTTCTAACAAAGTCAAACAAAAGCCATTATTAATTTAGCCCACCCAATATTTTTGTATTTGTTGAAAAATTTTTGAATCCACCCAATATTTTTCAAAAGTTGACGCCACTGATTCTAACACATCGACGTGTCTGCAAAGTGGAGTCCTGCATCTAGTCGAGTAACCAGCTCTCGTCAGCTGTTCGGATCGTGTAAGGTTTTTTTTTTTTTTTTTTTTTTTTTTTTATTAAGCTATTGCATAGCTTTTATCGCGAGCTTTGAGGGCGGCGACCGAATCTAGAAATTCCGTAACGAGGAAAAAAACCTAACACTCCGGCTAACATCGTTTCAGTTCGGCAGACTTCGGCACTTCGGCAGACTTCTCATTTATTCAATAAAAGAAAAAAAAATTGTTTTCTTATCGGTCATCACGCTCAAAAAGTGTAACTTGAATTAATATCAAAGACAAAAAAAACTGCATAAATATAAAATAAATAAATAATTATAATTGCATAGTTGATAAAAAATGCTATGCAATAGCTTTACCGTGGCAGTCCCCGAGTGCCACACGTTTATTTATTTTATTTATTTTTTTAATTTTAATTTTAATTTTTTTTTTTCGTGTGTGTGTGGGGAGGGGAATCCGGTTTTAATCGGGTTACCTTTAATTTATCGTGTAGGAGTTGCCATTTGATAATTACGGTTCGGTTTTCGGTTAGCTTAATATTTCAAAAGAAAGGCTAGTAAATACTGTCTCAGATTAAAAACTGTATAAATGAATATGGATATGCTTATTTTCTTGCACAAAACATAAAATTGATATTAGAGATACAATTGTAGACAATAATTCTATAATTGTATTAAATTATAGATAAATTTTATTTGATTTCAGGTTTTGAGTCGGGGCTGAGTTGAAGTATTTCGGGCTCGGTTCGGTGAGAAAAATGTTGTCGGGTCTGGTCTTGAAAGTCATATCTTAGTGAAAAAATCTGAAATTCCGATTTTAGCAATTCACTCGTAGGCTTATCATCGAGTTTTCCTGTTCCCGATAGCATCAAAGCATGAAGGACTGGGAGTAGGAAATCACAATGGTGAATTTACTCGTCAACTGCTAAAATCGGCTGTTTAGATGTTTTTCACTAAGATAAGACTTGGCAGACCAATTGCGTTTTAATAGGTTTTAAACGAGTTTTAACTAATTCTAGAATTTCAGTTTTAAACTCGATGAAGTGATTGTCTGTACTGTCTCTTGCTGGTCTATAAATAAAGGGAAAAGATATGAAGGCATGAGTTAAAAATCTAGCCTTATACAGAAAATCAAATTTTGGGAAATCGCGAAAAACTTCTGAATGTGTCCATTGGTTCTTTATGTAAACCAAGATTTTAAAAAGCCTGAAATATACGATAAAACTAAGTTTTGTTGATTATTTTTTCGATGCATGGGCTGATAAGGAAAACTCGATTTTTGTAATTTTGGATAAAGCAAATTTTGAAACTCATGTTCTCATGTAAGTGAACAGTTTAGAAAACGCATAATGCACAGAAAGAAAAAAAAGTATTCAGTATATATTCCCTATAGCCCAAAAGAAGCCAAATACTTTTAGATCCTTAGATCATTTAATACTTACAGTATTAAATGATCTAAGGATTTGTTACAGCAGAATATGCTCAATTTTAGTTCAGTTAAAAACTGAATAACACATTCGGAAATTTGCCATTAGAAATTTCTGCCGATAGACGGAAATACGCTCGAATTGTTTTGTACCATCCTGCATATTTTTTAAGTTTTTTTTATTTTTTTACACATACTGCATATTAAACTAACACTTTATTCAGGAAAAGAATCCATAACACAACTGTAAATGTACATCCAACAGTTATTATCCATAGACGGCAATATCTAGTTTTTTGGGTTCCTCTGTACATGAATTTTTTTTTTTTTGATATATTCAAGAAGTTTCTCATAGTAAACTAAATAAGGTTCAACAGGAAAATGCACAATACAAGTAAAAAATTACCTTTTAGAGGCTATTTCAGTCAGGTGAAAATACAGATTCATTAATGTTAATCCCATGGAAGAAAATTTTTTAAAGATAGCTTATTTGCATTTCAGTATTTCTAAATAATTTTTTCGTCATTGGCTAACTAAAGCCTATCTGTACGAAGGCTATTTTGTATTTTTCCGACTCTCTTTGGAGATTTTTTTTTAATACGAATATTTTCACTTTCGAAACCGGTCTCAACCCCCCCAAAAAAGCATCCTAATTAGAAAAAAAAATCCTGTACATAAAAAAAAGAAAAAAAAGGGGGTTTTGTGCAGATATGTCTTTAGCTGGCTGGTGAAAAAAAAAAAGTTTTAAAATATAATGCGAAGATATATCTTCAAAAAATTCATCCGTAGGATTAACATTGGCAAACGAGTGTTTTCGTCTCTTAAGCAATTCATCCCAATAGCCCTTGTTTTGCTTCATACACTCCCAAATAAATGAAAGAATTTTTCGTAGGAGATAATAAATACTCTAAAAATAAAATAAAATATGAAATATAAATTAATTTTTCTCTAAGAATGATTTCTATTACTTCAAAATTAGAGCACAGATGGATAGACAGATAAACTGAATTCTTAACTTTTCACTTATGTTACAAAATGTAAAAAATAACTTTTAAGAAAAATAATACTGTCGCGACATTCAAAATGCATTATCAACTATGAATCATTCTCAGATAGGGAAAATTTATGTATTCAGTCATAAAATATGAATTAATCAAGTCAACTATGCTTACATTTTTATGGACATTTTTGATCAAGCACTGCATTGTGCATTAAGTATGAAAAAATAATAATTTAAATTCCTAAAAAAAATTGTAAAGTTGCAAATGTCATTACAAACGCTTGTCCGAAACTTCTATTTTTGAAACCATTTCGGATCTGGTGTACTATTAGTAGTACATGTATTTTAATTGAGTATGATTTTATTTTAACAAATACTTACTGCTTATATGCTGTACTGCTTATGCATAGTAATGTTATAGTATGTGGCTATACATTTACTATATGACTTTATTAATTTTTAGGCTTTAGTAATAATACAGATTTCCTTAATTCTCTTTGAACTGTTTGCTATTCTTTTATTTTAAATATATATTTCACTCTTTACATTTAAAATAAAGCTTTCTTTCCTGAAAGAATCATGTGTAATAAAGCGCAAAAAGTATTAGAAAGTTGTAATATCAGTTAAAATCTTGTTGCAATTGAATATTTTCTAAACATCTCCAAAAATTCTTCCTTAGCCTATTGTCATATGAATATGAATTGAATAGTACGCAAAACAACAAATTTCCTTATGTTTCAGACAATGAAATAGTCGTTAAATTCTAATTAATCTATTTGGATAGCTCGTGTTATTGTAATTAATGTTAAAGTCATTTTTTCTAAAAATTGGAAAAAAAAATCAGACCCAAAACGGTTAAATTGAAACCATTAGTTTTAAGATTCATAAAATTTTAGAAGGAATGCAGTGCTTATATGGATAAATTTCATGACTCTATTTTTTGTACATTTGATATTTGACACAAAATAAAAATATTTCCATTAATTATATAATTGATGGAATTTATATTATTTTATTTAAAATTTGCCCCTAGCATTAATTATTATTATCATGCTGGTGATGCTTCATTTTCGTTTCCACTAGATGTCGTTTTGATACGGAAATAGTCTTAGATTATTCCATTTGTTTTTAGGAGAATTAATGTCTATTTTTCATAACCTATTTAAAAACTACGTCAATCAGTGATTTTTATTCCAAAATTGCAGTCAGTGTATTTAATGTGTATCATGTTTTACCAAGTTTTCTATTGCTGAAATACATATTCAATAATTTAACTTGGCCGAAGCAATTATAAAGAGGGTTATAATTACAATCTGAATAAGTTCTACATAAGCTTTCAATTGTTATAGTTTAGCTCTAAAGAAGGCTTAACGTTAAAAATGTCTTTATCATGATTATTAAGGCGTATTGGATTTATGATTTCAGGGACATAGCAACAACGGTCGTGGACATTTTAAAGAAGCCATTCCTATTCCTTAGAAAAAAATTATCATTATTTTAAAATTTGAGCTAAAAATCAGGAACTGATATAATAGAATTTAATCATTTTTTTTCTTTCGCTTCTTCTGCGGGATTTCCCCCATATATGTTTTCCTCAATTAAAAACCAAATGTATTTTTTTCCGCCATTTACTTTTATCCTCCGCCTCTGTCTTACTGAGTCCATAATTTTCCATATTAAGTTTCCGGTAAATAAAGTAAAACACTTTGTAAAATCACCATGAAATGAAAAATAAAGTAGGACGCGTTTCGAGCTACAACAATAACAGCTCGTCATAAGCTAAACCAACATGTGCCCGTAAGGGCACAGTTAAATAATTACGGACACGTGTTGGTTTAGCTGATGACAAGCTGTTATTGTTATCGAAACGCGTCCTACTTTATTTTTTCATTTTATGGTTATTTTACAAAGTGTTTTACTTTATTTATTAATTATCGCCAGTGTTTGCGATGTTTTCTTCCTCATCTGTTCCTTCCTTCCGATCATCAAATCATTTTTTCAGAGACAAAATTTTCTTTTATCTGAGAATATCCCTTACTGGAAACTACTTTTATAATTATTTCTATTTGATGCTCCTAATTTTGAACATTACAGATAATTTCACAATTTATCAAGATATAAAACATTGAAAATATATAAAAATTGTAATTTAACATCATTTGCTCATAATTCTGAAAAGTACATCATAATTTCTAAGTAAAAAAAAAATGATATCTTTCCTTGTTTATTTAATACACTTCCATAGAAATCTTAAAACTTTTCATAAGAGTGTGATCATATAACTTTTATAAATATATACAAATTAATTCCACTGTAAAAATAGTTTCTAAAACTTCAGACAATACTTTGTAACAAAATCATATCCAATAGTTTTTCTTTAACTCATATTCAGTGTTTTTTTTATACGCAATTTAGAGGTATTGTTTGCTTTTATGTGTACATTTAACTTAATTTTATGTATAAGTCATGGTTTGCTGCACTGGGAAAGTATTAATATTACTTCTTGGTTTCTGAAAGCTCCTGCATCAATTCAAGATTTTGGAAAGTTATTAAAAAATGGCGAAGCAATATTCTCCTAGCATAGCAAAAATATTCCTACTACTGTTGTTTTCTCCTTGAATGCTAATATTTATTATGGCTTTTGTGAAAAGAAAGCCTCCCACCAATAAAAAACAAATGTACCGAAATGGATTTTTCTACACATTTTTGCGGAAAATGCACTTTTAATAATTTGTTGTTAACGTGAGAAGAACACAGAATTAGCAATAAATAGAAAACAGAAGTTTATTTAAAAGCATATTGTTTTCAATTTTTTAAACAGCAAATGAGTCCAGGAAAAGAATTCTCAGAGGTTTATTTGTGTATACTATTATTTTTATTTTTATTTATTTATTTATTTATTTTTTATTTAAAAGTTAGTTGGTCAAAACAGAAAATAGACTTTGACTATCTGAAACCGATTAAAATTAAAAAAAGCAATAAAAATATAGAAAAAAGATAGACGAAGACTGATTCTTTTATTTAAATTAGTTAGGTTGAATAGTAAGTTTCCCTAGTACGAGATGGTGGAAAGCAACCGTAGCATCCCGAAAATGTTTCCTCTAGTATTACACAAACAACATAAAGAAGAAAAACGGTTTCCATGTAGCAGCTCTTTTTAAATTTTGAATAATGCATTTGATTTACATAATATATACCGGGTGTTTCAAAAGTTCTGGCTATTGGACATCACCCCACATAACGCGCTGGCGCGTAAGTGGCCCCTTAACGTTGGTGCCATATCACGCGCTGGCGCGTGAGCGGAAGCAAATGTGAAGCTTATTAATAGTATTGGGAGGCTTCGGCTATGACGGAAAACTTAACCTGGCTTTTCCCTCAGACCGCATGTAGGTTACCGATAAACAAGAATTGCTAGAAACCCATTTATTGCCAATTTTATAGAGAATTGACAGCCTAAGTTGGATTTTCTAGCAAGAAAACGACCCCATAACCTTTGCAAAATCCTTCGAGGAATGATTTTAGGATAACTGAGGACATGTCATGGAATATCCTGTCGTATGCCTTCGTCTCAGTCCCCAAGAAAACGCGTAGGGTATCCTCAGTAGAGCTTTAAATATCAATGGTAGACAGTTCAAGTTTGTGGCAGAACTACAGGCCACCATCATTAAGGTCTGGGATAATATTGATATTACTGTCTTCCAGGGATTAGTAAATTATATACCACATCGTATATTATTCCAAATAATACTACCTTTGACAATAAAGTTCGATGCATTAATGTCCTGTAGCATTAATGTAGATGAAATATTAACGAAAATTACAATACCATCCTTCAAAATAGTTATCTCCTATAACTATACACTGCTGAGATCTGCTATACATGTCCTTGGAAATTCGCAAAAAGTCTTATTTTGGGATGAAGTTCAAAAGCTTTGTCACGTTTCGTTGGATGTCAGCAATATGGTCAAATCTCTTTCAAAGAGAGTTTCAGTCGTAAAAATAGGAAGAAGTCTGGAGGATTGAGATCTGGCGAGTATGGTAGGTGTTCAATTTGCACCAACTCTCATGAATTTCTTTCGGTGTCTTGCAAAGCTTAAAACCAAACTTTAAACTGATCTTTTATTCGTTCATTTTCCTGTTCTCAGTTAAGAACCAACACATTGAACAAGCACTTAGTAAAGTACGTCTTACACAGAACATAAATTACGCTCAATTGAACAACGGTGGGGGAAGATGGTCTACACTTGTCTCTATGCAGGTGCTGAGTTTTGTATCCCCAGTGTTGCCAGATCGGTCATTTCAATTCATTCACCGAACTTTATTGTCAGAGGTATATATGAATGGCGGATATATTGGCTATTAACTGTAGTGGCTTCATTTCGGTGCGATATTTTCCACCTCTTCTTTTATAGGGACTGTGCAAATATAACGATATCATACTAGGGGGAGCGGGGGGTCTGTCATATGATATCGTAAGATATCGCTATGGGGGTTGTCTTTTGATATCGATAGCATTTTTAATCCATCAAAACTTTCTCTTTTTATTTGTAACATGGTCTTCGGTACAAAATAGCATGTTGTCTTTTTTTAGCCTATTATCTATATTTATAAAAATAGAAAGTTATTATTAAAATCACTACATTATTATAAAATTATGGCTACATTGATTGAATTAATTAAAGTATGGAATAACCGAAAATTTGAATTCATATTTTTCTTCACATGTGTATGCATATACAATCACGATTCCAAAAATCGTATGAAAAGCATATTTTAAATGAAGCTTGTGTTTACTAATAAAAGAGAAAAAGAAGGAATGTTGCCAATTGTTTTCTTATAAGACTTTCTATCTGTCCCCACCCCTCCTCCGTTCGGGTCAAGGACAATAGCACTTTATTACTGCTAAATGAAATATGTAACAAAAAACTATTATAAAATACTTTTAAATAGTAACAATTTCTTTTAAATGATATTTGATACAAAGTTTTTTCACTTGAAAAATGATATTTCATTCGAATTTTATTCTCTTCATTCGAATCATAAAAGTATGCGAAAAAAAAAGGAACCAGTTATGTATATCACATCGTAAAAAAAAAAAAAAAAAAAAAAAAAAAAAAAAAAAAAAAAAAAAAAATTGTAATTTAAGAAATTACCCCAACCATTTGAAAAATGTTTCACTCGATACATTCATCTATCATTTTAAGCTAAATACCAGTTGTTTTATTGTGTATTATCCGTGCCACTGCTATAAATGACTTTATACATGCTGCAATTTGAAGGTACGGTTCGTTTAAGTTATATCACTCTATTGTCGCCAAGCATAAAAGTTGGCGACGAAAGAAACATTTCAAACTATTTAACATTGTTGGTGCAAAAGAAATCATTATTAAAATACAGCTTTGGCATATACTGTTATACTTGTAAGACTTTGGCATATATTGTTTGATTTTACAGAGCAGAATTTTGGTGATGGAGGTTTTAAACCAAAATCGATCGCAGCACATGCATCTGTGAATGGGTCCATCAGACATCGAATCAAAAAAGTTTTTTCCCAGTTTTTCCCAAGCCGATTGCTTTTTAGTTTTCTTTTTAGGTGGTGGAAAATCAAGAGTAATAGCTATAACATTTTCCGGCTTGTTAGAATCACTATTGGCACTCAAATTTTCCTGGTTAGAACCGACCGATAGTAAAACGCCATGGCTAGTGGATTGGTCGCCCTGGCGACATGATGTTTTACAATTAATCGGTTCGGCATTAAATTGCTTCCTTTTTCGTGATCGCCTTTCAACACGTAATTGGTTTTCAGCGGCTCAATAATCTTTTGATTTTATCATTTTCTGCATTGAAAGACGTTTTTGCGCCAAACCAAATACAGTATTACTCAGTTATCCCGTCGACCAATTTCGCCAAATGATACGAATCGCCAAACTAATAAGCAACTTATACATGTTGACTGTGTTTAATATCATTGAATGCGATATTCACGTTCATTCATTTCTTTGGCTTCGGCTTTTTCCGTATCTGTTAATTTCCGTCTACCCATTTTTAAATTTGTTAGTTTTCTCCTTTATTACAATGATTTTAACCATTTTAATTTACTATTCAAATAAAAATTCTTCTAAAAGTAAAGAATTTAATTTAAATTCAAAAAAAACTCTTCTAAAAGTAAAGAAATTAATTTAAATTCAAAAGTGACCACATCATTCAAAAGTGGTAACATCATTCAAAAGTGGTAACATCATCGGGTCCATTCTCCCGAAAACAACAACCATTTTTCAAATGGTTAAAAAAAAAAAAAATTATTATTCTTCGATAACGATATCATTAAGGGGGGGGGGGGAGTTCGAGGGATGATAACGTATGATATCGGAAAGGGGGAAGGTGGTCCAAAATTACCGAAAAGTTGATAACGTTATATTTGCACAGCCCCATACATTCATTATTTTCCTGCCCAGGTGGGGCAGGGAGTGAGTCACTCCTTGTAAATATGTATTTGTATATAAACTTTCTTATAATATTTGTTTTTTTCTCATTCATTTGTTTCCTGCCCAATTACAGTACAATGTCACAGTGACTTTATTTCGATGGGACATTATATATATATATATATATATATATATATATATATATATATATATATATATATATATATAACAATTAATTGTAAAACAATATATAAAGCATTGAATTTAATATAAAATTACCACATTGAAACATTAAATAAATAGAAAAAAATTAATTGAAATTTGTAGAACCAAAGCAGAATCGTCACGCCCACAAAAACTTTGGAACTACAAATTAAAATATCATCATAAAGTAAAGGTTTCATCTTCGTATTAGCCATGAAAAAGCAAAACATTGCGAATTTGGGGCTACCATACACGTAGAACTAAAATAAAATGAAGAAAAACATTAAAAATAAATCATAATAGCATTATTAAAATTCATAGTAAAGGGGAAAAAATACCAGATACTATACTTACCCTTAAAATCATGTAGCAATCTTTTAATTTAACAATAGTTCAATTATAACTTAAACTCAATATCTTAATATAAGATAAAAGAAGGAATAAAATAATTAAGATATGCATGGTATACATTTAGAAATAATATTTGAGGTATTCTCCAAATTCATAAAAGTTATAAACAAACTAATCTTTAACATTAATTCGATTCAAGTTAGACTTTAACGTTAATTATTAAATTATATTAATGGATTTAATTAATATAACTATACAACTATTCGTCATCCCTATATTTATGCAGTAGATTCACTCAAATCTGTACAGCTTGGGACTAGAGGCTGTAGGAAATTTAGAATTTTGTATATTTCCGGTCATTGCTTTGTTTACACTTTTTGAAACAGTCATTTGAATATGATAATGCAATCAAAATTATAATGAATATATACATGTATATATATATATAATTCTTAATTCACCATGAAAAATTGCCAGTTGCAGATAAGGGAGGAAGCCTGGCAGATGCTGCATTCATTTTACTTGATAATTTTTAAATTATAATAGATTTCTGTATATTATAAAGGATATTTTATATTTTATGTTAATTTTTTGTTTTTGAAAAGTTTAAATACAGTTTTTAATTTATATTTTTGTGTTGATTAAATTGTTTTGTAGTTTGTTTTCATATTAAAACTGGCATTTTTATTCTTATATATTATTTTAGAATGTAGGTTTGGCAGGCATTCAGAAAACTGCAACAATCTAAACTTTTTAAAAAGCGGGCGGGGGGGGGGGGGATAGACTTGTCTGTCCTCCCTCCGATGAGAACAGACTGATTTTTCTTGCCTGTATCTTGTTTATATAGTTGTTTCGCATGTAGAAGATACGTACTCTACTCCTTGAATTTTTATACTTGCATTTTTAAAATATGAAATACATATAGATATAGATATTGCATTGTGTGTTTAACTTCTATAAATCATAAAGAAGTTGGAAATCGCACGTGAAGCGTAGAAAATGAGGTGCGTTCGTATGATAACGAGGTTTTAAAAATATTACTCTCATATATCAATCTTATAAAATTGTAAATAGATAATTACAATTAAAATGCGGACCAAACAATGTTCTCCCTGTACCATTATGTAATGAAATACTTTTGTGTGGCCTTGTAAATCAATAACAATTGTTCTTTGCACCACCGATTATGCAAAATATGTGTTATAATATGTACTTTATAGATGCATATCAATTTTATTATGTTTGAATGAGTGCAACACCATTAAAATGCATTTGAAGCATTTTTCCCCATTGACCGTAATGTAACGGAATACTTTTGATTGTCCCTGTAATTGATCTATGCATCCTGTTTTCATAAAATTTGAAATGACTCGACAAAATTATGTAATAATTTTATATTTCAAATTTCAAACGATTCGGTTGGGTAGTTTTTGCGTTGTTGTATGCGGACGGACTGAACGAATACTATAGGTGCTTACGTATTTACATAATTACGAACGCACCTAACAAGGCTGAATAAATGATTTCGAGTATATTTCCGTTTATTGACAGAAATTCCTGAAGGCAAATTTTGAATTGTGCAGTGCATTTCCTAACTGAAGTAAATTTTAGCACACTATACAATATATATACAAATCTATAGATACTATGCATTTTCTGCAGAAAAGTTTTCGGATATTTTTTCGAGTTGTTGAAATTTGAATTTCAAATTCACTATGTGTTTATAAAGTTATTTAAGTATTACTTTCAGGAGAAAATGATAAATGGAAAATGCTTTTCGTAATTGTGTGAATACGAAGCACCAATGTCCTTCGGTCCGCCCTTTTGTCTGAAAGTCCGCATATAACAACGCAAAAACTACCTAACTGAATCGTTTGAAATTTAAAATGTATAAATGGTGCATAATTTTATGAAAATCGGATGAATAATTCAATTATAGGGACAGTAAAAAGTATTTCTTTACTTTATGCCAATGGGAAAAAATAGTTTAAAGTGCATTTTAATGATGTTGCACTTTTTCGAATATAATAAAATTGATATGCATCTATGAAGTATGTATTAAAATATACATTCTTTACAGTCTACACGTTGCAAAGAATATTTTATATCAACTTACAGGGTCACACAAAAGTATTCCATTACATAATGGTACAGGAGGAAACATTGTTTGGGACGCGTTTTAATTATATAAAACAATTTCCCCTTTCTTAAAAGTGATATACATTGCAGAAGTTAAAAAAAAAGAGTTACTCCCTGAATAATAGAAATCAGATAGTATTTACAAGCCGACAAAAAAAAATTTCTGATACTATACTATATCCGAAAAACTGTGTACTATTACACCAAGATCTGAATATTTTTAAAACTTCTTTATACTATACGAAGAATTTTAAATTATGTTATCAGCACTGAAGTTATGATTTATTTATTCATATTTCTTTCTAAGTATATATTTTTCTAAATACATATAAATTAATGATTCATCCATATCGAATTTTACTCATTTTTAATGTTTAATAAATCAATTACATATTATTTATTGTGTTTTTCGTTTCATAAAATATTTAAAATTTGAATTATATGTTTATAGAAAGTGTATGCAAATGCGTTAAGGCATTATCCAATAAATATATAATTCATTTAATAAATAAATAAATAAAATAAATAAAATAAATGTATAATTCATTTAATGCATTGCACGTTGTTCCATGACATTTATTTTACTAATTTTTCAAAAGATGACAGCATTATAGTATTTTATTGGACAAAAAGATAGTTTGGCTATACTATTGAGTGCGCTGATCCTATATAATAAAGTTTATATCTTGTATATAGAGATATACTCCTTGGTTCTCTTTTATATATTTCCTTCTGGCAACAGTTACATGTAATCAGGCTAGTATATTTTTTGATGCATCTTTTGAAGCGGACCTTTAGCGTTTAGTATGATTTTTCTTTTTCTATCTAATTTAACCTTGTTATTACATTTTAATTTGATTCTTTTTTTCAATTTTTTCTGGGTTTATGTGTATTGGTAGCTACATATTCGTATTATTTTGCTTTTTCATGATTAATGCGAAAATGGAGCTACAGACTTTGTAGTTCCAGCGTGCTTGTGGGTCTGATGAATCTTCTTTGGTTTTACAAATTTCAATTATATTCCTTTTGGTTTATTTTTTCCATATTTTGATGTGGTAATTTGTATTACATTTAATGGCTTTATTTATATAAATGTATATACATAGAGAGAGAGAGAAGCTGATTAGTTTGAAACAGAAAAACACACAAAATTAAATAATTTTTAAATTTAATCATCATTAAAATGCTTTTGTTTTCAACTTATCTTAGGAGTTTTATTGCTTCAAATATATAAAGAGAATATTCCTCTTTAATTGTACGGAAAATTTCTCTGATTTTTCAACTTCCGTTTCCTCTTGAATATTAGCATAATTTATGCATTGTGAAGAAAACTTCTTGTTAACAAGTTACATCCATTTATTTGCATACGTATTCGAAGAATACTGGAAAAGTACTATGCCGGATCGTCTCTCGTACTTTTGTATTCTGTCGCAACTGGTCTTCTCACGGATTTCGATAGGTCAACGAAAACGATGCATTCACTTCACTTTATTTTATCCTGTCATTTTCACCGATAGTTTCGTTCTCATTTGCATCATACTCGCCGGTCTGAAAAGGAATGCGCTGTCTATATATTTTTCTTTCAGATATTTTAACGCTGCAAAGACGAGGATATAAAAACTAAAGAAAGAGACAAAGCGACTGCACCCGTCTGACGAAAAGTAAAGTACAAGGAAACGTGCTTGTATGAATATGTATTATTTAGCATTCGAGAAGTACCTTGTCCTCTGTATGATGCTTTGAAATACTCGCGATAATATTTCTTTTTTTTTTTTTTTTTTTTTTTTTAACATTTCTTTGTGAAGTGATACGCGATCCATTTGTTATTTGATTCTTCCAATCCTAGAAGGATAGATTTTTCCTTAGGGATAGATCCGTTTCGATTTTGTGCAAAACTGATGTTAGATGAGAGTCATCAGGAAAAATTCTCTAGAGAGGACTAAGTTTTGATTCTGTGAATGCGATGCGAGAATTCTAAATTAATCAAAAATATCCAAACATTCAAAATAACGTCATTCGTGACGTAGATAAAAATCTCTAGAGTATTTTTTTTTTTTTGTAAAATATAGTAACTAGAGTACCTTTTGAAAAATAAAGTTGACCAAATTAATATTGATTTCAAGATTTTCTAAATTAAACACTATAATTTAATAAATGTAAATTTTCCTGAAAAAAATTTCTTCTCACCCCTTGCATTAAAAAATATACAAAATTTTAATTGCTTAAAAGTCGTAGAGCCAACAAAGACCAAGTCGGGACTCGAAACTAGATCATCAGTATACCACACTGATGATCTACCAATTGAACCACTTAGAACGATATCATGCGTGGCACATCTTACTATCATATGATGGCAAGGCTGTAGCGGCAGCGTAAGATTGAATATTTTCTCTGAACCTCCGACTCTGGTGCAAACGCGAAACATCGAATGAGATGTAAATGAGGGGTCGAATAAGGAGCAAAAAAATGAGGTGTTGTATCTATATATAGTACTACGTGTCATATTGTGTATTCTATATTAACACTAATCAATGAGTATATGGATACAGTCCTTCGTCTTTTTGCTTCATTTTAGGAATAACGGATTTTGAACTCTATCAGTGATTTCTTTCAGAATTTTCAAGCTATGTTTTTAAGATTTTCACAAAATTTGCTCTATACATTTAGCTAACACAATAAGCAAATGAAATTATGATAGCGTTCACTCATGCGCAGTAAAAAATATATAGTAAATTTGCGCACGTTTCATACAATTATTTTTATTTTTTTAATTCTGAATACAAGGTATTATGTAGAATGTTGTTTGTCATATTTTCGAAAAAAGAAAAAAAAACTGTATTTTATATTAAGAACTCTGCCAATTATAAGCAAAAAACTTGGAAAATTTTGTGATTGTTTTTATAAAAAGTTTAATTTCTCCACGAGAATGCATGCTATCCACATAAAACTTAACACGATTTATTACAATAAGCCGCTTAATCATAAGCTACAGTTTCAACGCTTTCGCTACATTAGTTTTGATAGGGTTATTCAAAGATGTTTGTTCTTTTTCAATTTGTTGACGATCCCCTTTGGAGTTTCGGGAAAAAATCTTAACAGAAATGTATAACCCGCACTATTATGTTTACACATTTAAAATTTCAGGATAATTCCTCATGTATTTTTCAAGATATTTAACAAAATGTCTAAAATCGCAAGTGGCCGGTCAGGCCATATAGTGTACACTGATGTCCAAAAGTTAAGCATAATTGGTAATTAAGTAATTATTTTTAAGTAATGAAAGAAATATAAATCGAAATGTAGTGAAACTCCAGGTGTGTAAACAAAATAGTACGCGTCATATATTTTCACGAAGAGTTTTCCCCGAAATCAAACAGGGGACCGTCAACAAATTGAAAAAGAACGAAGATCTTTTGGATAACCCTGTCAAAACTAATATAGCAAAAGTGTTCAAACTGCACATTATGATTAATTGGCTTATTGTAATGTACTGTGTTTATTTTTATAAGGATAGCATGTACACTCGTAGAGAAATTAAGGTTTTTATAAAAACAGTCCTAAATTTTTCCAAATTTTTTGCTTATAATTTGCAGAGTTCTTATTATAAAATAATGTTCTTTTCTGAAAATATGACAAACATCATTGTACACAATACCCTGTCATCAGAATTTAAAAATAATAAAAATTGTATGAAAAATGAGTATGTTTAGTAAATAATTTTTCATTGCGCATGCGTCAACGATATCAAAATGTCATTTGCATATTGTGTTAGCTAAATGTATAGAGCAACTTCTGTAAAAGTTTTAAAAACATAGCTGGAAAATTCTGAAAATGGGAGCCTATAGAATCAACTCAAAATCCGTTATTCCTAAAGGAAGCAAAAAAATCAGGGGTTTTACCTAAATATAGTTGTACGTGCAATATTGTGTAGGCACTAAACAATGGAATATGGACACAGCCCCTCATCTTTTTTGCTTCATTTAGGGAATAAAGGATTTTGATCTCATTCTATCAACGATAATTTTCAGAATTTTTAAGCTATGTTTTTGAGACTTTCACAAAAGTTGCTCTATGCATTTAACTAACATAATATTCAAATGAAATTTTAATAGCGTTCACGCATGCGTAGTAAAAAATTATTTAGTAAATCTGCTCATTTGTCATACAATTTTTATTATTTTTTAATTCTGATGACAGGGTATTGTGTACAATGATGTTTGTCATTTTTTCGAAAAAGAACATTATTTTATATTAAGAACTCTGCAAATTATAAGCAAAAAACTTAGGACTGTTTTTATAAAAACCTTAATTTCTCTACGAGTATACATGCTATCCTTGTAAAAATTAACACAGTACATTACAATAAGCCAATTAATCATAATGTGCAGTTTGAACGCTTTTGCTACACTAGTTTTGACAGGGTTATCCAAAAGATCTTCGTTCTTTTTCAATTTGTTGACGGTCCCCTGTTCGATTTCGGGGAAAACTCTTCGCGAAAATATGTGACGCGTACTATTTTGTTTACACACCTGGAGTTTCAGCACATTCCGATTCATATTTCTTTCATTACTTAAAAATAATTACTTAATTACCAATTATGCTTAACTTTTGGACACCAGTGTATATAGATATGCATAATTTCGTAATCTTAAGGGACATCTATAAATGCTGGAATCATATCTATTGAAAATGATAACTCTTTCTGCTTCTCCCTTGTTATGTTCAATTCTAAAACTATTTAAAAGAAAGGATATTTTTTAGCAGTTTTTTCTCAGAGAGAATTTTTTAAGGCGTGCTTACCTATTCTATTGAATAAAATATAATTGAAATATTCTAATTGTTCTCGTATTCCAGAACATTAACATCCTGTTTTGGACTCATCGAAATCTGAACAGTCTTGATAGTTATGAAGATTGGGTGTGTCTGGATTCACAGGCAACGTAAGAGAGACGGATGTGCTTTTGGAAGATTTATGCGATTAGCGATGAACCGTGAGATAAAACCAAAATTATCTGGTGCGAGAATCGCCTTATAAGTTCTAAAGCACTTTTGATAAATTATAGACGAATTTTATATAGTTTCAAAATATCTCAAAACAATATCAAGTAAACTCACGTTGAAAAAGATGATATAATGCATAAGTATTTTCTAATGATAGTATATTGCATACGTAAATGAGGGCAACAGCGCTCTTTAGCTGAATCTATTCATTTTTCTTGCGAAAAGTATGATAGATGTCATATACTAGATTCAAAAATATTATCAGTATCAATTAAGCTAAATTTATAAGAGCATGGGCACCGACAAAATGGAGGATACTGCCTCTCCTTGAATATTTAAATTTATTTAAGTTTTCTCTATTTCTGGTGCTTTAGAAAGCAACGAAAAAATGTATTTCTTCACATGACTATAACGAAACATTTAGAGAAAAAGGAACTAAAAATGTTTCGCCAGTGCCTCCTAGTAACATTGAACTAAAAAAGTTTTGCACAGGGGATTCAGGAGATTAGGGAAAAAGCTTCACACCTCCGGCGAAAAAAGAGGGTCTAATTGTCCATTAAATAAAATGTAAAAAATTATTTTTGAGTATTTAAATTTTTTAAACTGTTAAAATTCTGTATGTTGATATGTTTAGAAATTGCCTTGCATGAAGGGTAAGGTTATAGCAAAAACATAAGTATTCTAGTTTATTTCCTGTTTATATTCTTCATCTTGGCCTAAGTTGAAAATCAGAGACAACAGTTTCGAAATCTTTGCCCCTTCTTGAACTCTGTAATGCAGGCGGTCACATATTAGAGGAAAATATAAGAGAACTAGAATACAAATTTTTTTTTTTTAATTTGGGATTAAACTTTTTGCATATATGAATAACAGTTATTTGTTTTCGCGATTTATAGGAGCACTGAAAACTATATTCTGTAAGAATAGTTTTAATAATAAAAGAATTATTATAAAACTTAATTTGAAGTTAACTTTTAAATGTATGCAAACTTATCTTTATATTATCTTTTTATCTTCGCTTTTCGTATCACAAAAAATAGATTAGAGATTATTAAATGTTTAGATCTTACAAGGAAGGTCTCTATAAGGGCATACTCAGAAAATTCTGAAAAAGATTACAGAATGTTCTTCTCATGTGGATATATATATATATATATCACATGAGAATATACACACATATATATATCCATATGTTTAGAAATATAATTTTGGCGGAACCCCGATAGAACGTCTGTAAAAAAAAAAATAATGAATATTTCTTTTATTTGGCGGTTTATCATCGGTTGGCGACGAAATATAATTTCAATAAATATTTTTTTATGTCAAATACTTTCTAAGGTAAAATGCTTCATGTTGAACTTGAAATAACTTCTAATTTCGTGAGTATAAGTTTGTTTTAACTATAATTTTTCCATATGTATATATATTTATAATGAAAGTTCACTATGAAATTTCTGAATTAAAACAAAATTTAAATTAATTAAAATTGTTTCAAACTCAAAATTCAACCCAATTTGGCCCTGTCGATTCAACTTTGTTGCTATGAAAACAAAAACATCTCCAATACTGAAATGTACTACCGCAGTAACATGAAATATACATGATACATTAAAGCATTATACAAGCACTATAAATATATTATACAAAAAATATATGTGTTTAACTCTTTCATTGTTTAAATTCATTAAATATTTTCATTAAAGCAATTTTCATTTGCATTAAAATCATTTACTTTTGGCGAGGAAAAGCACTCCTCACCAAATCGCGTGACGCTTTCGTCTTTTCGTGCCAAATATTCGATAATATTTATTTATTTTTTATTTATTTTATTTATTTATTTATTTATTTATTTATTACAGCCTTTACACCGTAGTTCCTCCGCTAAATCTGACTGATCCTTTATTGCATACGTATGTAGTTTCATCAGTATTTTTAATAAAACATTCTGTGTATGCCCAGTAAGGAGATCTTTCTTGTTGGGAAAATGTTGATACGATTGAAATAATTAAATTTATATTTTATGTTATATCAATTATTTACAGGATTTTTTGAATATCTTCTTTTTCTTCTTCTTTTTGTTTTAGTTTCAACCTACCCCTTTCAGGAAATCCGAAATTTCTACAATATTTTCTATTCTTCTACATGCCGCGCTTCACTCTCGACATGGGATCGTACGTGCGGTTAACAGGTGACTACGAGAAGAGAACCTATAAATCCCCAGAAATCCTGTTTGATCCCGGAAAAATTGAGAGTTTCTATTCTAATCATACACGTTTTCCGATATCAACGATTTCCTCCTCTGCCTCTGTCCAACAACGCTGCTCGGTAGAGAAAACACCTTCCTTGGCAGGAAAACGGAATTTTAAGGCGGGCGAACAGGCGATGAAAAATGCATAGGTTGAAAGCGACACCTGGTGAAGACGATTTTAACCTTTTCACCTCGACACGGAGAAAATCGGGTATCTTAAATAATAATTAAAAAAAAAAAAAAAAAAAAAAAAAAAAAAGAGTTTTGCGGAAAGCTGGAGCGATGTGAATTGAAAAATGAAACAGAAGATCATGCACTACTGGTTTAAAAGAATTTTTCATTTTTTATTAATTAAAATGTATATATTCCTTTTAGGTCGAGATAGTACGTTCTGTGAAGGAAATTGTTAATTTTAATCCTTTAAATGCTAGTACAATTGATACTTACCTCGTTATGTTCTCTCTGAGACAAAATAAAAATGAAAAAAATTACGAAGACTTAATGTAAAGACATAGACGGAGAATAAGGTAAATATTACTTCGCTCATCAATAAAATATTTTTGGAGTAATACTACAGACTACTGATGATAAAAAAATTCGATTTTTTTGAATTTTATTTTAAGGAGTGGATGTAAAAATCTTAATCCGACGAATAAATTGTCAGTTTATGTGATTATTATTTTTGGAGTTATGAGGATGTTTATTTTACGCAATTCGGTATTAATTGAGTAGTTTGGCGTTTTATATCATTTGTCGGAATTGGTTCATCAGCAATTCATTAATAGAGCCTTACTATGTATTAAAAATATTTAAATATACTTTTAAATTTTATTTTGGAGTGACGATGCATTTTATAAATAGTTTACACGTGTGTTATCTTCATATTTTATAGTATGCCTATTCATGATGGTTAAGTATTATGCTGGCTCCCAACGATAAGTTTTCTTCTTTTTTTCACTACCTCTTTCTGGAAATCCCAAATTTTTACAGTATTCCCTATTCTTCTACATGCCGCGCTTCGCTCTCGACATGAGATCGTACGTGCGGTTAACAGGTGACTACGAGAAGAGAACTTATAAATCCCTAGAAATCCTGTTTGATCCCGGAAAAATTGAGAGCCTCTATTCTAATCTTACACGTTTCCCGATATCAACCATCTCCTCCTCTGCCTCTGCCCAACAACGCTGCTCGGAGGAGAAAACACCTCCCTTGGCAGGAAAACGGAATTTTAAGGCGGGCGGACAGGCGATGAAAAATGCATAGGTTGAAAGCGACACCTGGTGAAGACGATTTTAACCTTTTCCCCTCGACACGGAGAGAATCGGGTATGTTGGCCAAAAAAAATGAGTTTTGCGGAAAGCTGAAGCGATGTGGATTGAAAAATGAAACAGAAGATCATGGTTTACTGGTTTAAAAGAGTTTTTCTTTTTTTATTAATTAAAATGTATATATTTCTTTGAAGCAGATATAGTACGTTCTATGAAAGAAATTGTTATTTTTAAACCTTTGGATGTTAGTACAATTGATATCTAACTCGGTATGTTCTCTCTGAGACAAAATAAATGAAAAAAATATGAAGACTAAATGTAAAGGCGTAAACGGAGAGTAAATGTTAGAAGAGTAAGATAAATATTATTTCATTGATGAATTAAATATTTTTGGAATAATATTAGAGATTACTGATGGCCCCCGAGATGCAATTTTAAAAATGATAGTGTATATATGTATATATTCAGCAGTGCTAAACATACGGCGAAAGAATATATACAGAAAATAATATAAATTTTAATCAAAAAATGGCAACAACAAATTTATTGTAGTGACAATATTTATAAAAAGTCAAAATCAAAGAAGAATGGTGTTAGAACAATTCGTTTATTAGTTCCGTTATTTTCATCGTTTGTCAAAAGACAATTGAACTTTTGAAATTCATTTAACTTTTGAAATTTACGTTCAAAATTCAATCGGTAAGATTATAAAGAAAAAAAAACTTATTGATTTTATTAAACTTATTACTTTTTATTGATGAATATCTGTCTGAAAACCTATGCAGGGAATATGACCTAGGTCTGTCCAGTCTTTTTAACAACATGAGAAGCTTCAAAGTCTATGTCCTAGAGTCAAACAAAGTCATGGGACATGATCCGAAGTCCCCATAACGATTGTACTACATCAATAGTATTACGGTTGCCATTGCAATCGCTATATTGTGGGGAAAAAAATAATAATAAATACGGAGAATGTACTGGCAATTGGTGCGCCAGTACAATTTCTGTTTTTTAAAGGAAAAATTTCCGTAAGTTCCAGAAAATTTTCCATCTTTTCTGTGGGGGGGGGGGGGGGAGAGAGACGAAAAATTTTCTGGAATTTACGGAAATTTTTCCTTTAAAAACGGGGATTGTACCGGCGCGTGTTGCATTCCATAAATAATAATAATATTGCATTGTCATTAGAACTACATATATAAGCAAAATTTCAGCTCAGTCGGATAATTTTAATTGGTTTAAAATTAACTTGCAAGTTTTAAAACTGAACTTTTTGTGTAACCTGTAGAAACAATATAACATCTATGTTTCTCAAATTATAATAATATCATATTGTCATTGAAACTACACATGTATTCAAAATTTTAGCTCAAACGTATAATTAAAAGTGATTTAAAATTGACTTGCAAAATTTTAACTAATCATACTACATACACAATAAGTTAATTTAAAGCTTGTTTATCAATAAACACTAAATGATTTGCAAACTTTTTCAGAAGTTTCCAATATTTTTAAAATAGCACTTTGATTTTTTTAAAATGCTTATGGCTTAATAATGCTTAATACTGTTTTAAAAGTCAAGATGAAGCTTCCAAACAGCAACAGGAATCATCCAGAATCAGAAAATCTACAAAAAAGGGGGACTCCGTGGTTAAGGCACCAAGCCGCCGATCGCTTGAGAGCATAGGAGGTTGTTTGGGTTCAATTCCAACTCGATCCAGTACACGCAGTCTTTTTGTGGAGCCTCCGGTTATATCTCTCCTGTGTTGTAAAATTACCTTGTGCTGTCTCGCCCCTGTATATTGACAATAACTTACAAGCAGGCTTTCATGTCCAGTCAGATGTATGTTTTTCAATAAATAAATAAATAAATAAATAAATCTGGAAAAAAAATTCAATTTTGCAGATTTAATCGCTTTTCTGTTTTTCCCGTACGTCATAAGGGCAACATTGTTTTTGTCAGTCATGATTTGCCCGTACCATGTGCGGGCATCTATATTCCAATCATGATTTATTATTCTCACCAGTAAATTTTCATTGCAAATTTTGCAATATTTATTCCGAGCACTTTTCTGATTCAGTTAGGCGAAAATTTCTGTTTTGAAAAACCGGTAATAAAAGATAAAAATTCTGTAAAAAACATGAAAAAAATAGGCATTATTTGAAAGTTTTTTTCAAAAATATATCAGTTAAGTGGCTAATGGTGCTTATTTTCAAACGTAGTAGGTAAAATCTTTGCTTGACAAACCTGAGATATATGCCCAGCAAACTCAACGTCCTTTCCAAATTTACAGGAAACTAATGCAACCGTTGAAAACTACTTCATATTAACTGCATAAATGGCTTCGTTATGTTTCCAAATAATCAACACATCGGATTTTTCTAACGAAATTCATAGATATATCGACAAAATGTACATTCAGCTATTAGTATGCGCGGTAAATTCCGAGATAATCAGAAAAATGAATTTTGCCCTCACATATTATCAAAACGCCCCACTACGCTGCCCCAAGAGGCCTTTATTCATGCTTCTTTTATTCTTGTTCTTTGTTTTAAGAAAAGAAATATGGAAAAGACTTTTAGTATTTACTTTATTATTATTATTATTATTTTGGATGGTAAGCTTGAGTAAATAAAATTATTATTCTACGCAAACATTTTAGTGAAAGAAATACTTTCTATCATATACTTGTTAGAAAATCCCCATACTTCTCATCATTAAATTTCGTCAAATTTGAGCTAAACAAACCGTATTTTAACATTTTGAAAGTAAGGTCGTCATCAATGCAATTGTTCGCAAACACTTCGCTTTCAAGAATTGAAAAATTGTTTTCTCCAAGGATTACTACACGCTGATTGCAATTCTAAATGCATTTTGTTTACCTGTCGGAATATAATTTGTAAGTTTAAATGACTTATTAGAAATAACTAAATTTATAACATCCCATTATAACCTACAAAATATTTCCTCTCATGACTAACCCATGTTCCATCTACAATTGCCGACCGAGAAGTTTCGGGCACGTTTGTTGTTTGTGAAAACAAAATTCCCGATTTCTTGTGCAACAGACTGAAATCATTATCAAGTCAATTGTCAATAAGCACTTAACATGCAAGTATCTGAAAAATTGTTTTCGCCCAAAATTACTACTCACAGGTTGCAATTCCAAGTATATATGCTGCCAAGTATACTGCTACCTATGGTGGCCAGCTTATGTACAACACGTAAATGTTATCGAGTCATTAAAAGTAACTAAATTTATAGGTATTCCTTTTATAACTAACCCATGTTCCAGGCGTAATTGCCGCCCCAAGAACCTTCGGGCAAGTTTGTTGTTTGTAATAACAAAATTCCAGATTGCCTGCGCACGCAGCCTAATTACGATAGACGGAGACTAACGAGCTGGCAATCGGACTTCATCCACAGGTAAAAGCAATATCCAACCTTTTGGCCCTAATTGAAGGAACGGAGGTCGCCATCGCCAACAGCTTCTGGGGAGTCATTAGCCGTTACTACAGAAAAAGAAAAGAAAAGCATACGCTTTAGTTTTGGACATATACTCTGGGGGACCGAAAAATTTAATGAGGGACGTACGCGAAAACGAAGGCGAGAGAAGAGAGACTCCCTCTTAAATACGGGTAATTAAGTCTTTAAAAATTGTTGGCTTTGATTAAAGGGACAGGGAGGGCTGAGAGGAAAAAAGGGAAAAAGACGGGGAAAATAAGGCAGGGTAGAGCGGAGTGTGGGCGCCGAGTAATTAAAAGTCTCATTTAAAATCTCTGACTTCATTATGTCGGCCGGATTCTCTGTTTTTCCGATACCGAGGGTGCCTCGCATAATAAGAGCGATTCCTAGAATGTTTGCTTTGTAATTAAAGGGTTGCTCACGTGAATGGAACGCATGCGTAGATTTGAAAGTGGAAAGAGGTGGAATCGATACACTTTGCGCTGTTTTCTCGGGGAAAACCGGAACTGGTTTAAAATTGGAAGAATCGGAGAGCAATAGCAGCGGGAAAAAAAGCATTAAAAAAACTATTTGCAGTAGGAACAGCGTTAAAGGGTTAGACAAAAAATATAATTAAATTTTATGTGAAGAATGAATGGCACTAATATAAAGTGAATGTCACTAATTGCATCCTGAAAGAGTAGCAAATAAATGAAAAAAATATATAATTTAATGTAGAAAATAATTGAAATTCCCAATTAAATTTGGGCGAATTCGATGGTACTTCTGTGTTTATAGACTTTTTAAATATTCCATTCAAACTGCAAGGTAGCCATAAATTAATTCCAGGTTTCCTCATCTCATTTTGATTTAAGAACATAATAAAAAAATGACATATTCTTTAAGTACAACAAAAAAAGTTATTTTTATGACCCAAACAAATTTACACATAAGTAAAGTTGCACATCAAAACGCTATTAATCAAATAGCGATTATAATCACATAAGAATTAACATTAAAAATTTATCAAACTTATAAAAAATTATTATTGAATTATATTCACAAACTTAGATAATAGTCATAATTTATCAAGGAACTGCAGTAAAATTTCCTTGTGCGACCACCTCATTAAACGACCATTTATTTTATAGAACGAAATTTATTCCCATAGGTTCAATACTAATTTTACCTCCATTCAGAGACCATCTCAATTGAACTCCCTCTATGAGCGATCAATTTTTTTTAAAGAAAATGAAACAAGTTTCATTTTTTCCGGGTCGTCTGCAGAAGGTTTTATTCAAAAAAATTATTCCGGAGAGCACATTTTTCATCAAACTTCTAAACTAAGTTTCGATTTTTTTTTTTTTTTCATTTTCTTTCCTTCCTTCTTTCTTTCTTTCTTTCTTGCTTTCTTTTCTTTTTTTTCAGTATTTTAGTAACTTTTAAGTGTTTAATCCCTTATTGTGCCTTTTTAGGCTATGATGACAGACAAATTAATCGTTAAATGGAACTCCATATAACGATCATCCATTTGCCAATCAGTTTGATTGTGTTAAAATAATAGTACGTATATCTACGTATCCATCGTTATATGGAGTTTCATTACCTGCGATTTATTCTGCCGAGTTGTCTAAATGACAAACCAGATGTTATGACCAATAAGGTTATCTGAGCTAAAAAAATCACAGCCGGCTATCGCCCAGTTAGCTTTTCAGGTAAAGCATTGGCCTTGTAAGCCAAGTATATGGATTCCCGGCATGAGCAATTTTTCGCTCAGTTGGAAATATTTAATTCGTATGATATATTTGCCATAATTCGTATGATATATTGTGTTAAAATAATAGTATATATGGAATTACTCCATGTAATTGTCTGTAGTAGCGCCCTCTATTGTAAAAAAATAAACTATTTTTTTCTGCTTTGGCCATACAAAATACCATATACGCTGAATATTTATCTCCAAACCGCGTGTCTTTCTAATCCATAAATCTATTTTTAACGCGTTTTACTTTCGCAGAAAACTTTTGAAACACCCGGTGTCTAATTTTAAAGGTAAATTATTAATTTTTACTAAAACTAAATAAAAATTGTAAATACAATGTTTATTTGCAAAGTTTTTTTTTTTTTTTAAGTGATTTGAATTTACACTGTCAGAAAAATTCGTCAATATACACTTAATTATCCTTATTTTCTCATTACAAATAATTTCCGTTTTCCCAGAAAACATAATTGATCCGTGAATTCATTCCGAACGTCTAAAAAGAGGAAGAGATTCCGTTTATTCCTAGCGCGCATGCATATGGGGTCTATTCTATTAGGCCCCACCAGTGGCCGAAAGGTTCTGACTTCAAACTGGTAGACGGTAAGTGCTGGGTTCGAACCCAATCGCGACCGTCGGCCTAACCGTTCGGAGTTTTCCGTAGTTTTCTTCGAACCTTGCGTAAATACGGGTTAGGTTCCCTTAGAAAAACCCCCACGGAGGGCATCCCACCCCATAGGGCCCATATCCCATAGCGTAGATAATCGGCCGACATACATACAAACAAACAAACAAACAAACTATTCTATTAGTAATAAATTCAAATGTATTTTTAAAATGAAAAACAAAAGTTCTATAGATTGAAATGTCTAATTTAGTCTAAAAAGACAAAAATGTTTTCGAATTTAAAAATAAATAACAATTAATTTCTTCATTCATTCAAAAATACTTGCAATTTATTATTTAAAGTTGGATAAGTTGAATAAAATTGAATTTACAAAGTTATTTATAAATAAATATTCGCATACTTTCAGTAAATATATTTAAAAGATATTTTAATTAAAAAAATAAATGCAAAAAAAAATCGTTATTACTGCAAAATAATCTTATATAATAAAAATAGAACACCTATATTTTACCTCTAGCAATCTACATAAATATATTTAAAATTAATATTTTTATATTATATTAAAACTATCGTAAAAAAAAAACTTCAGCCACAATCTCATTAAAGACGGAATCTGCCGGAAATTAAGTTCAAAATTAAAAGCTTTGGATCATACATACCCATATAAAACGAACGCATCTACTTGAAAGCGTTTTCAAACTGCACA
Source organism: Maratus speculifer (assembly GCA_964019185.1). Classification (NCBI taxonomy): domain Eukaryota; kingdom Metazoa; phylum Arthropoda; class Arachnida; order Araneae; family Salticidae; genus Maratus; species Maratus speculifer. Next base: position 267,795,219 of record OZ025289.1, on the reverse strand, counting down.
ACACGTAGCCCCGTGCTAGCGCGTTTATCTTCCGATTCTGGGGTCGGTGGTTCCATACCCGCGTCTGCCGCTTTTACCTTTTTCAAACTTTCTTGAATTGACAGATATTTTACCTCTTGGAACGGAGAAGAAAATAAACGGATATCCGTCAATTGAAAGAAAATTAGTGGCAGCATCCAGTAAATTTTCCGTGAAATGAAGAAAATTTTTTTTTGAGAGTGTAGGCAGATATCTTAACCGTTAAAACGCCAATGTTCCCAAATGGGAACATTTCATTATTTGTAATACAAAACATACATTTTCCAACATAATATAGATATCCTTATTTTTCCTTAAAAATATAAGGTTGATTATATAAATATAAGGTAATGCGAATTTTAAAATGAAAACAGCCAAAAAAACTGCAAAAATATTTGTTTTTGTTATTTTTAAATTTTGTATGCATGAATTAAAACATTCGAAGCTGTAATATAGGAAAAACAAATTATTATTACATTGCGATATTACTTCAGCGTGTGTTAATTTTTTGATAAATGTTGATAACATAATTTGAAATAAAACATTAATTTAGATTAGCAGCGAAGCTTAACATTAAAGAAAAATGCCATCACATAAGTTTTGGAAAAAAGAAATGGATTTAACTAAACTACTATTTCTTGGTGAAGTAGAAATGCCAATATGGAAACACAAGTTTGGACATTTACTCGGCTATTATGAAAGTGCACTTGATGATATTGATGGTAAATTAGTTAGACCGCACTTTTAGATAAAGCTGCCGAATATGCTGAAACTAAGGAATATAAAATACATTCTGATTCCTATCAAATCCCACAGGCGTGTGAAACCTATGACAACATAAGTACCATTACCGATGTAGTTTATCAAAAGATAATTGATAAAGATACAACATATGAAGAGCGGGAAGTCTTAAAGAATCATTTTGGAGCATCAAAAAATCAGTTATTTATGTATGCACAATTTTTCGCATTTCGCATTTAATTGAAGTTTAAACATATATTTCAACTCACATAGCTAAATTAAAAACCCTTTAGATAATGAACTTACAAGGAAGGTCTCCATTGGGGGCATACTCAGAATTTTTTGAAAAAAATACGAATTAAACTACTCATGTAGGTAATAAAGGATCAATGAAAATTAGCGGCGGAATTACATTATTAGATATGTAAAAAAATAAAATAGTTTGGAATAATTGGCGTGAAAAGCTGAAAGCGACGCGGGATTTGGCGAGCAGTGCATTTCCTCGCCAAAAGCAGACGATTTTAACGAATCTGAAAATTGATTTTAATTGACTTCACTGTTAAAAATCTGCAGCATTTACTGCAACGTCACTCCACTACTTTTATAGTATATCTCTCTTCTGACCAATGAGAATGCTCCATAGCACGGTGAATTGACCTGTCATACACTGTTAAATATCTGCTGCATTTTGTTGCAACGCACTCCACTGCTTGTATATAATATCTCTATTCCAACCAATGAGAAAGCTCCATTTCACGGCCAAATAACCGTTTTCTATACAAGTAAGAGAGTGTGTTGCAACAAAATGCAGCAGATTTTTAACAGTGTATTTTTCAATTTGGAACAATTTTAATCAATTTAAATTGTGTTTTAAATGATAAAATATATTAATTTCATTTTGTTATAAGTACATATAAACGTATATGACAAAATTACACTTAAAGTAAAGTAAAAATGCAAAACTAAAATTACTTAAACTAAACTTATTTAAATAAATTGAACATAGAGAGTTTTTTCTTTAAAAAGTATTCGAAGCGTAAAAGCGTATTTTTCAAAATTCGTTTTTTCGCCAACCGGAGATAAATCGCCAAATAAACGAAATTTTTATTATTTTTTTACGGGCGTTATGAGGAGGTTCCGCCGAAATTTTTCTTATAAACATATATAACTATATGAGAAGAACATTCTGTAATTTTTTCAGATTTTTCTGAGTATGCCCGTATGGAGACCTTCCTTGTTAGATATACTGATGAAAACTGGATAGCGGACTTAGTTTTAGTTTGTGAAGCTTTACAAATTTTACACACAAATTTGAAATATTTTAATCAAGCTAATGTTGTCTAAAAGCGAAAAAAGAACATTTAAGGAATTAATAGAATAACTATGTAGGTATGCTTGAAAGAAATTTCATCAAAGAAGAATATGGTGACATTGCTGTTCGATAAATGCTACTAGTTTCAAGATTAGAAAAGCAGAGTAAAGATGTAAAATTTCACAAAAAATGATATATGGGAGATATACTTAAAGATCACTGGGTAAGAAATTCATTACCGTAAAATGGGGTGAATCGGAACACTTTTCAACTTCAACGTTAAAAAAAAAGCAACAGCTGATTTTTTTATTTTTTTATTTTTCTACTAGAAACTTCGGTCTTGTTTTGTTCTTTACTTTTTAAGCAAAAAAGAAACATTTTTACTGTTTATATATGTATTATTTACTTTTTTAATGGTGTTCCGATTCACCCCGCAGATAGGGGTGAATCTTAACAAATGTTATAATCTCTATTTATTCCGATTCAAACTTTAATAGAGTTACTAAAAATAGGTAATAATGATAAGGGAGGAATAGAAACACGTAGTTACTGTGAAACCAAGCCTTTATCTCATATACAAGTAAAGGTATGCCTTTTTGAAAATTAAAATCAACTAAAAATTTAAATTTATTTTAAGAAATTATATTCGAATTGCAGAAGTAGAATTTAATACAAATTCAGATCTGTTCTGTGTTAGCCTTTACTAGAAGTCATTGGGTAAGTGAATCTATTGAGTAGCCCCAATCGCTGCATGTATTAATATGATCTACTTATACGCCCTCTTCCCCAGCCCTTAGTACTGTTTGCATCTCTCTCTTTTTTAATTGGTTTTTCATTTTGAGATGTTTGTGTAATTTTGGGGATGTCAGAGAATAATTCTGTGCAGTTTTTCTAACTAATTTGGTATTTTTGAATTATTTTATTGTGTGTTCCATGTCTGTTGGATTAGGCATTGACTTTTTTGTTTAACTAAGTAATTTCTGGGCACCTTTAAACTCTTCAAGTAATTAGAACAAACAAAATATTGTTACAATACATATTCTTACATATGTTTTCATATATTACATGAAACTATTACTGCGTAGAAAAAATAACCACAAGAGAAAACGTGTTCCGATTCACCCCGTAAATCTTAAACCTCTGATTTTACAAGCCATTTTTATTTTTTCATTATGTAGTTTAGAAATAAATAGAATTTAATACAGCATATCGTTTGCAGGTCTATCATTAATTAAAAATCCCCTCTCTTAGGTTTAGAATACGAAAAATACTGAAGTTACATACAAAGTTTTGAAGGCATTGAAAAAATGAGGTTTTTAAGGATCCTCTTGAAATTTTTTATATACCCCAGTAGTTGTGCAAACATGTCAAAATTGAATTTCCCAACTCTTAATATTATTACCTTCTTATAAAAAAATTGGCAACTAAAAATATCGGCAAATATATTTATAATAGATTTATTTGTATGACCGGGAAGTTTCGTTCCTATTCACCCCGCTGTTCCTATTCACCCCATTTTACGGTAGATTTCTGATGGAAGACCAGCTAACTAAAAAAATATATTAAAAAGTTTTCAATACTATTACTAATAATAATAAAATAGTTTAACCTGTACTATGTTTTTTACCCCTCTGTGTCTTCTGATTTTATAGTAACTGATATCGAAAATGCAATTTCGAAGCTATAAAAAATTGAATACGCCATATTGATTAAATAGTAACGAAGACATTAAACACATTTTTCTTTTCCTCTCATTTTGAGAATAGCATTTTCAAAATCAGCGAACATGCTATCTCCGTAATTTTCAGTCAATCAATTGGATCTATTTGAATATTAATTCTAACATATTTTTCTGGAGATTTTTTTTAAATCTTACTGTTTTGTGTAACTTTAAGTAACGAAATTTATGGATGAAAACTTGCACTTTACGCTAAATCGATGCCATTTCACTAAAAATGTATATTTTTTGAAACGGCTGTGTATCACACCAGCTTTTCTACTAAGAAAACTAATTCTTTTGCTACTTTGTTGTGGATCAAATGTATGATGGGATTGATGATACAGACTTCTATAATTTGTACTGATCTACCACCCTGTCTGCAGGTCTGATTGTAGGAGTTTTCATAATGTCTTGGTCTTGGTTAATGAATAAAACTACTACCTCTGACAAAAAAAAAAAAAAAAAAAAAAAAAGATTAATGAATTCAGAATGGCTGATCTGGCAACACTGGGGTAACAAAACGCTGCACCTCCATAGAGGCAAGTGTTGATCATTTTCTCCCACCATTGTTCAGTTGATTGTCGTTTATGTTCTGTGTAAGACGTGCTTCACTAAGTGCTTGTACAATGTGTTGGTTCTTAACTGAGAACAGGAAAATGTACGAATAAAAGATTAGTTTAAAGTTTGGTTTTAAGCTTTAGCAAGACACCGATAGAAATTCATAAGGGGTGGAGCAAATTGAACGTCCACCATACTCGCCAGATCTCAATCCTCCAGACTTCTTCCTATTTACACGATTCAAATTCTCTTTGACCATTTGATCGTATTGCTGACATTCAACGAATCGTGACGAAGCTTTTGAACTTCATCCCAAAAGAAGACTTCTTGCGAATTTCCCAGAACATGTATAGCAGATATTAGCGGTGCATAATTATGGGAGATAACTATTTTGAAGGATGGTATGGTAACTTTCGTTGATATTTCATCTACATTAATGTTATAGGACTATTCACCGAACTTTATTGTCAGAGGTTGTATTGAAATAAGAAAGTCACTGCGATGGTAGAATATATGGCGTAATAACAATTTTGTTCCGTAAAAAAAAAAAAAAATGTATTTTTATAAAGCATACGTTTTTCAGTGTGAAGAAAGTAGGCTTATACATAAATGCAGACTCTGAGAACATGAATGCAATTTTTATACGAATATTACATAAACACAATTTAATATTTCAATTCTTATCACAAATATCAAATAAACTGTTTAATATATAGTCAGAAAAGCATAAATGACGGTAGTTACTCGTTATTTTCGAATTAAACTCGCTTAAAAGTGCAAAAAAAAAAAAAAAAAAAAATGCATTTATTTTCAGACCTGAAGAATATCACCGTAAGAAAACTAGTCAGTTTGTTAGTCAAAAATGTGAAGAATTTGCTTCTATTACTATGTAATCATTTTTAGAAAGTTAATGTTAGTTTTAATAAGTGAATTTTTAGTGTATAACTCTATTAATTAAACTCACCAGAATGGTCTTCGATAATGTCAGAACATAAACTAAATTCCGACTCCAGAACTCGAATGTTTTTGCTCTTCTTCTTCTTGATGCCTAATCTTGAATATTTCAATGAAAAGACATTTCAAGTGACAATGTTGTTTTTAATTAAATAAATTTAAAAATAACTTTTTGCAAAAATAGCCTTTATAAGCATTTGAATGTTTATTTATTTATTTTTTTAATTATGGACGGGATCCAGATAGATTTTAGCTTTTTGCGAAACGAAATTGACCAATGAAAAGTCTGCACTTTTGTAAGTAACGAAAAGTTCGCAAAAATGTATAGGCTTCTGACTACTCGATCTTGTTTGATAAATAGCAAAAAATCTAGCTGGATCCCGCCCTTTGTCTAATTTCATGACTACAATTCCTGTTATTCCAAAAAAAGAAAAAAAAAATCCGCTATAATATGTTAATTTAAAGGAGGCTTCCTTTATGCAAAATTTGCAAAATATAAAAAGAAATAAGTTAATAAAAGGCAATACACTGTAAAACGTCTGCAACTTTTATTGCATAATCACTCCACCGCTTATATAGAATATCTCTATTCTGACCAATAATAATGCTCCGTAATATCGTCAAATTATCATCTAGTATATATTAAAAAGGTAGGCTATTTCTTTAAGATCAGCTCAAATTCAGGCATTCACGCATGCGTGAAGTTGAATTTACTACCCCTTCCAGTTAGAGGAAAGTCGAAGCAAGTCTGGTTAGCTCAGTGGTTTAAGGCACGAATTTGAAGCTCTGAGCTTTTGTAGAAGACTAGGATTCGATCCCAATGCTCGGCAAAACAATTTTTTTTGTGTAATGATACATTTTACTACGAGAGAAAATTATATGATTTTTATTCTTTTGTTATCATTATTATTTTGATGTTTTATAATTAAATAAAATTTAACACTCAACAATATTTTTTTAAAGTAACAATTTTATTAGATATAAACAGCCAATTTCCAGTTCAGGGCTTTAGAGATATATTTGTAAGAATAAAATTATTGAAAATCTTTACAAATTGCTATTTATCGCTACTCTTTACAAATCGCTACTAAGAAAATACTAAACATTGCCATTTTTTCAAAACACTAAGAAAATTCACCAAAATAAATATCAGTTCAATCAATTTTAGTTATCCTTCTGCTAAAAAGCAAGCGCTGTTAAAATTCTTAAAATTCTGCTTAAAATTCTTTTAGATGATTACTTGAGTAGGTTAGACTGACAGAACCATGAAACGTTTTGAATCTGTTGGAATCACATAGATAACATACAAATAAATCAAGTTTTCAAAACTTTATTTACAGGTAACTAATTAAGAAAATCAAACATTATTCTAATTAATCTTTTAACATGTTTGTCGTCAAATCTTGACGGGTACCATCTAGTTTTCTATAAAAGCGGTAGTGTGATTATGCAACAAAATTTGCAAAATTCTAACAGTGTAATGTACAAGTTGTTATAATTATCTTTCTAAAATGTGTTGAAGCCACTTACACAACAAATTCTACAACAAAGCTTTATGTATAAAGTAAGCAATGCTTAAATTTAAAAATTGTCATCTTTATTTAAAAAAAAAAAATTATAAATATTTTTGTCGCTAACTTTTTCATTAGAATAAATTCATATAGCATGAACTTCCTCTGGTCTAATAATCTTATCAGTTTATAAACACAAAGTCACCATATATTTTGATATAACAGTGTGTCTATTGATTCTTTTAGTCGCATGACCTGCATGCGAATAGCTCATAACCTGGCGACTTTGCAGAGGATTCAGCTGATGAAAATATACACTTCTGATACATAAGTCTGTAGCGACGAAGATTAAAAAATAACAGAATCTTCCGATTTGCATGTCAGGGTATTACTCTATGTGTATATTTTCTTCTTTCCAATCTCTCCAACTGCCTTCAATTTCATTAGCAGTATCTCATTTTTTTTTCTTCCACAGAAATCGAAGTTGGGACACTTCAACATCCCGAAGAGTCAACAATGTATGCGCCGCTTCTATAAACAAGTCGCATCCAGAATGCCAGATGGGGCGCAAACGGGGCGGTGTGAAGTACTTCCGCCCGTAATCGACGGAGGAGGAAAAGTGTGTTCTTCTTCGGTCGGGATAACCAAATTAAAAAAGGGGGGTGAAGAGACGAATGGAATGAATATTTGTAAAAATTTATCCAATCCCCCCTTTGGCTTGCAGGCATGTCCGAAGATTTTAGTACCTGCAAGTGAATTTCTGGGCCACTCTGAAAGCAAAGGATGTAAAATTTCACTTATTTTTGAGTAATGGTTATGATTTAGCCGAAACTTATTTGGTAGTCAGATTAGCTCATTATTATACTGGAAAAAATCTTCCAGCAGGCCTATAAAAATGTTTAAATTTCAGTTCACTTAAAATTGTCTGTAACTTACTTTATATCACACGAGGAAAAATAAAGGGCAAAATCCAAATATGTACAAATAAAGAGGAATTCGAAAAATATTAGACAATTTTAAGGGATAGTAGTACATGCCAAGATAAACAATATTTATAAAATAAATAGCAAGATAATACGTTTTTTCACTCAAAAACACACGAAATCTCCCTCCAAATCGAATATAGCTATCCTGCATTACGTAAACAAAATAAAGATATTTGAATGAAATTATCAGCAGAATTTTCCTTGCTTTGTGTGAAGTATTAGAATGTCCCAAATCGCTGATTTTTTTTTTATTTCAAGGGGGGGGGGGGGGAGGTAAAGGTCAGTTAGTCAGGTATTACTTCAAGGATGACATTGAAGAAATAAAGGGGCAGACCTACCTTTTTTATATACGAAGATGATCCGCAAAGTAACGATCGTTTGGTTGTAAAAATATTAAAAAGAATCTTCTCCAAAGAATTATTTCCTACGCAAGTAAAATTTCTGTTACTTCTTCACATAACTATCACTTATATTTGGGCATTTTTTAATATCGTTGAGATGCTTCACATCTCTATGTTATTCTCAGCTGTCGCCAGTCCCTTATTAAGCCATTTGTTCACTTCAATTTTCTACTCATCATAACACACCATATAGTGCACAAAATTTCTTGTAGCCATAATGTCCTGGCACAATTTCACCCAGCAAAAAAAGTGAAATGTGTTGGAAAGCCATGTGCAACTAGTCGAATGTTATGTACCCACGACAAGTTGAAATCGCTTTCCTACACATTTCAAGTTCATCCTCTAAAAGTTACACATTGCTTTTCACACACTTCAAGTTCATCCTCTACAAGTTACACATCGCTTTTCACACATTTCATGTTCCTTACTTGGTGAAATTGTGTCAGAGCATCTTGATTATAACATATTTTGTGCAACATATGGGAAGTGATGGTGATTAGAAGTTTGCAGTTAACAAATGGCTTAATACAAGACTAGCTGAGTTGAGTATAACCGAAAGATTGTAAAAATCCTAAATAGATATGAAAAATGGCCAAATGTAGAGGATGATTATGTGGAAATGTAAAGTAAGCATATGCAGGGAAATAATTTTTCTAAAGAAATAATTTTTAAATATTTTTTCTAATATTTTTTTTTAATTTCTAAATTTTTCTAATAAATAGTTTCTTTTTAACAAATGTTTCTTTTTAAAGTTTTATCAGCGAGAAGGACGTTATTTTGTGGATTGTTTCTGTATATTTAAGGGAATATGGACAAAGCCCTTTCTGAAAATTTTCAGATGGAGACACGTAATTCTTTTGTTCCCCCTATGTGGTCGTCACCTATGAATCATGAAAAATGATGGAAGTGTGCAGCATTTAGGTATCGAAAGTAGAGTGTAAACTCATTCGAAAATATAGAACATTCATATTATATATAGAACATATATAGAACATATACACAATAGTGCTATTTGGATAAAAATTGTGGCCTTGTAATCTTCGATTATATTTCTGCTTTCCTCGTAACACCCTTACTTACTTCACTAATAAATACATTAGCCTAATTAAATTTCGTTGAAATATCTTCATTATTATTAGTTATCAACAGAACTTTGAGTTCGGATTCGAGTAAAACAGTCCATATTTTTGACTGAATAAATGGATTGTGACCTTAGTTTACTGAATAAAAATTGTTTGTTGAAGTGTACACTACCACCTCATAAAGTTTCTTCAAACTTTTATGAATCACCCTGAATAAACTTGTCTGAAATGATAATTCATCATCAAATATTTAAATAAATACATTTATTGGAATTAAGTAAAAATCAATTTGTAAGATTTGATAAATAAACTGAATGATATCATTTAACAAAATCGTGTTTATCTGATCCTCGTTATAATCACGAAATATTCTGCCATAAAGAAGTATTCACCAATATTAAATTTTCAAAACTAAAAAGAAAAAATCTCAGAAATTAAGTTCACGGAATAGATAGGCAAATTAATAATTTGTACACGATAAAAAATGGACAAGTAAATATTCAAATCATCTTGATTTATTGACAGGCTGAAACGAGAAGGGCTTCATGTGCCCATCGAACATTAGAAAAGAGTTATTCCTCGTGAAGAAATTTAAAGAGACTCTTTCAAATCTAAAATCAGTTGTTTTTAAAACAACATGTGCATGATGATTATAATTAAGGTCCCATTTCTAAAATGCTGTAAAATAAGAGCCATTGGTCAGAATAACTTTAAATTTGAACTAAATATACCGGAAGAAAGGAGAAAAGATATGGCATAAGAAAAAAGTTCCAAAGTGTATCAATAGTTGGCGCTGTAGGCGGCATATTATTCAAATTAATAGATACTTATGCGCACGGTGTGTGGCGTTCCCCTCATATTGCATCTGAGTAGTTTGTGGTAAGATTCTCAACGGAGGACCACACTCTGTTGGTGAAACACTTTTACAAGAATAGCGACTTTGCGCTGGCAGCCTTTAAAAATTTTCGCGAATTAAAGTGTATGAAACAAAGGCTGTGGTCTGCCAGGGGTCTGAAGAATATGATTCAGAAATTGGAAAAGAAATTATTTTGAAGTGAAATCTGGAAAAGAGAGGAAATCAATTGCTTCGATGTCAGTAAATGAGTGGCTACAGCATTAGAGGAAGGGACAAAAAATGGTGTGCAAACATGTAGCACACGGGGAATCATCTGATCTTTAGCTATGCCTGTAAGCACGGTACATAAAATTGTACGCAATATCCTGCATTGTATCCTTACAAAATTACCCATTTTCAGGAGTTGCCTCTTGCTGATCTGCAACGAAGACAGATGTTTTCTCGCTAATTTTTGGCTCGAATGGAAGTAGCCAAAGAATAACCATGGAACATTTTGTGGACAGACGAGTCGAATGTCCATCTCCAGGGGTTTGTCAACACACAAAATTTCAGTATATGGACAAAAGTAAATCCATTCGCGGGGTTGACGGTAATGTCTATGGAAACAGAATTTTTTTTAAGGAGATGGGCCCTGCGGGTTCCTATACCTGTTTAATGATTGATAAACGGTCATTCCAACACTTCAACACCATGCATATCTGAAAAAAATCATTTTCATGCAAGATGGAATCCCTCCGCACATCGGAAAGCTAATCATGTAACAGCTCAAATGGCAATTCAGAAACGATGGTCCAACGATGATTCAGAATCAACCGTCATTGTCCAATGGCTTTCCGTCCAAGATCATCAGAAATCATCTCAATCCTTATGACTTCTGGCTGTGTGGTTATTTTTAAAATGTTGTGTACAATAGTCATATTGCAAATTTAGCTGAATTAAAGACATTGATTATGCAACACATTCACAAAGTCTTCCCTGAAACACTCCGGTCTGTTGTGGAACATGCTGTTTATCGGTTTCAACTACTGACGGACAATGCTGGACAGCATATGAAACCGTTTGTCGCATGTCTAGCGATAGTTAAAAACCGAATCACTTTGCACTTTTATGTGATTCTTTGGCCCAAGGACAGTTAAAAACAGAATCATTATGTGCTTTTTATGTAGGTTTAACCGATTTTCTCCATCCAGTGTGGCACGACATTGCCGTGAAAAATAAGCTTTTTACTAATATTACAGCTGTTGACTGATTTGTAAATCTTTCTTTCTTTTTTTTATCAAACAACCGAAATATTCATGCACATTGAACAGTGCAATTGGTTTACTGTTAAACTCATGTCAAAGTCGTCGTATTTCGATTTAAATGCCACTTGTCACCGAATCCACTTTCATTGTGAAGAGGTTCCCTATCATTGTGCCGCTTTCAGCGCCATCTATTGATACACTTTGGAACTTTTCCTTTCATATGCCGTGTCGTTTCCCCTTATTCCAGTAAACCCATTTCGTACTTCAAGTTATTCCGACCAATGGTTCCTTCTTTTACAACATTTTGAAAATGGGACTTTAATTATAATCACCCTCTCTATATATTATTTTCCTGTATTATATTTTTCTATGTGTATTTTGTTCCTAAAGTGATTAATTCTTTTTTATTTCATTTTTGCTTGGTAACATCCGTATGTTAAAACGTTTAAAATGACAATATTTTAAAATTTTTAGTGGGTTTTATTTCTCAGTAGTTTTACTTTAATATATGTTTTACACTTATGTTTGTAAAAATTCCGACACCAAGAAGGAAACATCAAATTAAATGAAGTTTAATACATAAAAGACTGGTATTGGTACAAACAAATAATTACATTTCTAAAAGAAAACTAGTCGTTGGGGGCCACCGTAATACTTACCCATCATGGATATGCATATGAAAATAAAACATGTGAAAACTATTTATACAATGCATTGCAATTCCAAAACAAAATTTAAATATTGCTAATACACATAGTAATGCTCTATTAAAGAATTGCTGATCTACCAATGTCGACAAATTATATAAAACGCCAAACTACTCAAGTAGTACCGAACTGGGTAAAAGAAACATCCTTATAACTCCAAAAATAATAATATTAATAACTAACAGTTTACTGCGTTGGATTAAGTATCTCATTTTCAATTAAAATATACATCTGAATTGAAATTTGAATGAAATACAGGGTTATGAAAAATCAAAGAATGTAGAAAACAGGATTACAAATATCTTGGCAAATAATAATCCGATCGACTTCATTATTTATGCAAAATTTGTTTCATTTTATAGCCTTTTACGTCCATTCCTTAAAATAAAAATATTCGAAAATTTTTATGTACCTTTCATCAGAACGAATTTTTCGAGAGTCCGAAAAAAATAGTTCCGAATAATCGAGGTTACTGATATTAAATAAGCTTCGTCCCATTCTTACATACTAAGTGCATACAAAATTTCAAGTCTCTATTTCAATTTGTTCGGGAGATACAGCGTTTACAGACACAGACAGACAGACGGCATTTTTTTTTTCTAAAAATGTGTTTTTCGGAATCTCCACTATCTGAAACGTGTAAATCCGTCAAAAAAAAATTCGATTTTCAAAACGATTGCAAGATTTACCCTATACTACATATAATGGGTAAGTAAAAATGAAAAACTATATTAAATGTCCAAAATTACTATTTGCAATAACCACCACGCACTGCAATAAATGCTTCTATACGACGTGCCTTGGAGTCAAAATATAGATTTTGAATGTCAGCCTGGGAAGAGAATTCCATATTCTTTGTATGCTTATCATCTGTGGATGCTATAGGAAGAGGATAACTAGCGGGACACTGATTAACGATATCTCCCACAAGTTCAATGGATTATATATTAGGCGAATATGCAGGCCACCAAGAAGCTATGTGTATTCGGCTGAAAAGAAGTCTTAAACATACCTTGCAATATGTGCAATTGTGGGTGGGCAATATCTTTTTGAAAAATAGTTCCAGGAATGGCTTGAAGGAAAGGAATGACCTTGAAAACTTTACTAATCTATTGCTATTCAGATTACCCAAAATTTATAGCAGCTGCGATTGTCCATGATGCGCAATCGCATCCCAGACCATAACTCCCGGTATTCGTTCACTATGACTTCAGAAGGTAGCGTTCACCGCACCGTCATAGAGTTTAACACGGATGAGGCCATGAGGGTACCATAAATTAAAGCGGGACACGTGACATAAAACAATTTGTTGCTAATCTTTATGCTGTCTCTATGTTCATTAGCACATTCCAGCCGCAAGCGTAGATGGGTTTGCGAGAGGGGTATCCTGTATAAAGGAAGTCTTAAACTCAGTCAACGATGCAGTAGACGTCGACGAATTGACGATGCAGGCAGTAATACACCTGAAGCAGTTGTCCAATGTGCTTTCAACTATTTAAATGAAGCTGTACGGTCTGTCAGTGCCATGCGGACTATGTGTCTGTCATCGCGCATTGATGTCGCTGTTCGAAGTCCACTCCTAGATTTCGGAGTTATCCGATCCTCGGCTGTCCACTTCTTTTAAATTCGAATCACTCTCTCACTGTTCCTCAGCACACGGTGCACTATTATTGCACGATGGGAAAATACTTCTTCACAAAGGCCGATGATTCTCTCCCATTCAAACTCCATCTGATGCTATTGAAATGTTTCCCTCTTTCGTCAGAGGCATAGTTACGTCTGGGTTTACGTTTACCATTAGTAAATAACCATAAATCATTCTGATCATCTCACTACAGCACTCTATTTTATGCAGTTTCAGTGGCAGTGCAGTGACGCATGCGTGGTGACTGAAATTAGAGTCATTTATGTAACACACTATATTGCATTCTCTAAAATATTCAGTTCAATTGTGTTATTCCTTCACGATGTTTCAACTTTTACAAACATGAGTGTAGTATATTGCAACTAATGTGTAATATTAATATTATATTTCCTCTTCATTGTTATATGAACTTGACAGATAAATTTTGATTCAAAGGCATTGCTATATTTCTGCTGTTGTGTCAATACTTGTGATTTGGTTTCGATTTGCACCTTGTTAACAGAGAAAATCCTCCGCCTGATCACTACGGTGCAGAGTGAATTGATCTGACAATCTAGTTCTAGGTGGACAAAATCATTTCGTTGAAGTTTAATTAGTTTTTTGCTGGGTTTTCGAATGTATTCCTAATGAAATACTCAAATAGTGATAAATATTTGGTTTATTTAGCAAGAATGTCTCAAAATAAAATATAATGAATTATAAAAAATGCGATAAACATATACTCGTTTTACTACAGTGTAAAAAATAACAATTTAATGCAGACATGAAAGCTGGCATTCATTTCTTTTTTATTTTTGCATACTCAGAATTGCTCTAGAAATTTTTCTAGTCATCCTGATAAGTAAAAATTTTTTAATAAAATCACATTAAAAAATACATGCTTTGTCTGATCCTCAAAAAATGTAAATGCTACCCAAATTATTTTCTGTTGAAAAAATGTTGTTTTGTAAATAAACTATATAAATTTTATTCAATTTAAAATAAATTTTCTGCTTATAGACGGTAATTTATCTTATTTTTTATGGGCACCTGGAAAAGAGATACAATTGCCATTGCTTTATTTGCTATAAAAAATTTTATTGTATATCCTAATTTCCTATTGTAATTTTCTTGAAATTTAATTAAAATTTCTGCTTATTAGCAACAATTTTTCAGCGATCTTTTGTGTAGCCCTGTAAAAAATGTATAATTTCTACAATCGTCAAATTATAATTCATTCGAACTGTCATCGGAAAAACACATGTAGGCAAAGTTTCAGCACAATCAGAGGATTAAAAAAATGATTTAAAAGTGTCTTGCAAGTCTTGAATTTATATTTTACGTAACCCTTAAAAAGAAAAAAAACTAATTGCTACGTTTTAAAATTTGTAAATTATTGTGTTATCCTTTTCAAACACACTTGTGTAGTTAGTTTGCACATACATGATATGGATGTAAATTAAGGAGTCCAGGGGTAATATCACATAAGTTTAATACTCTTGATTAATATGAAATATTTACAAGGGAAAAATAAGTAAAAGATTAAGATTAAGGGGCATCTTCGGTCTTTTCGACCAGAGCTCTGCTGAGCACGTCTTCATCAGGCTGGATCCGGCATCATTCTAACTCTTCTGTACTTGTTGCTGAGGCCCTTTCATGTGAAAGTGCTAACTATGCAACATTTAATTCACACGTGGCTGTAACAAGGTCGTACACGTGTTGTACTTTGCTATGGGGCGGATGTCGAGTCCGAGTCGGCCAAATGCATCTGAAGCGAGCCTGTTGCTAGGGGCTCGCTACATCGACATGGATATAATTCTACATATCAGGAAGCGAGTGAAAAAATTATTGCAAAATTCTATCTTTACTTACAAAAACTAAGTTAATTAAAAAAAAATTGTAAAAATCAATACTAATTTAATAAATTGAAAATATCAGTAATGCTTGTATTCTTATGATCAAGTACTCAAAAATTAAACTAGCGGCATTTTCCATTCGCATTTCATGGCTGAATTATGATAATATATTTCTTATTTTCGCAATAAAATCGTGACAACAACCCCTTTTTATTTACAGATCAGATTTAAACAAACAAAATCATCATATTCAATAAATAACATACAATTCCTTGGCTTTGTAAGTGTGATAATTAAACATTATGAAAAAGAACAGATAATTTCATCCATCGAACCTCAATAATAAAGTACGTCTCTTTACCTCGGCACTCCCTTGTAACGCTTTCATCGGCAAATTTCGACAGGAAGCAGACAATAGAAGTAACAGTCATTTCGATCTTTTCTTTCTATCGAAATGTTTACCTTTGTTTATTACCCCCATCCCTTTAATCATCTGGCACGGAGGTTCATTGATCCGTCCATTGCAGCGTCAGGGCTCCCTAAAATCATTTGTTTCTCCCCCCCCCCCCCCCCCAATCTCTTTTCCGAACTCTTATTAATTAAACCTGAATAGA
This sequence comes from Maratus speculifer, assembly GCA_964019185.1. Classification (NCBI taxonomy): domain Eukaryota; kingdom Metazoa; phylum Arthropoda; class Arachnida; order Araneae; family Salticidae; genus Maratus; species Maratus speculifer. Next base: position 267,779,035 of record OZ025289.1, on the reverse strand, counting down.
GTGGGTGGCAGCAGCTGTCGATCTGTCGTGTCCATTTTCTCGTTTGTATAACCTTTTTTCAATACGCACGAAGACCGTCCAATTTTAGGCTTCAAACACTTAGTTAAACTGGTGACCTGAATACGAAATTTAGTAGTTCTTAAAAGGATTACATTTTTTTATCTAATCAGAATGAGTCAGTTTTCGACCCTACGATCTTTTAATGTATTTATTTGAAAATTTTATGAAAAAAAAATCTCAAATAAAAATTCAAATAGATAAATCACTAAAATTTCAAAAAATGGCAAGAAAAATTTTGTGAATTCGATCCAGTGTATAAAAAGAACAACAACAAAATTTGTTCATTTGACTACAATTATATAATAGAGAACTTTCACCCTTTAAAATGTAAGTACTCTTAGTTAAAAAACATTTTTTTAAATATTCTGCTTGAACAATAATGAATGAAAATAACTTTCGTTAAGGACTCTTCAATCGTATTGATGTCACCACTATTCATAAAAATTGTTGTTTTGTTTACCATTTCGGCCGTAACGTCAAGCCAAATTTTAATTTACAGTCAATATTGAGGTAGGATGTATACCAACATCACTTAACAGCTAGTCTGGTTAAATATTATTTCTCGAAAACGAAAAACAAGGAAAGAAAAAAAGAAAAATTATTTAAATTTTTTTTTAACCACTAAGTTGCTCACCCTCCTATAATGAATGAAAAGTCAACGAAAAGACAGAATTTTATTTTACGCTGAGCGTAAAATCAATATCAAGTTATATTGAATTGGTTAACCCTTTCCGGCGCGGAGTAAGTTTAATTGAAATAATTATCTGCCACCAGAATTTATAAACGAATTTATTAGAGAATACGAACTTGCTTATTTTCAGGCATTTTATCAAAGGAAAATTTTAATTAAATATTCTTGGTGCCAGTAAAATTAAAATTAGGTGTCCTTTTTAAGGGACACCGCGCCGGAAAGGGTTAAAAGCTATGCCCACATCAAAACATGCTCGGAATTATCTTTTAGGCAGTTATCATTAGAAAGTGATAAGCTACTTATTGCAACCGTTCTAAGGGAAGCAATTTTGGAAAATTCTTGTATATTTTCACCGATCATGACCCCCACATACAGAAAATCACCCGTCATTCAAAATCCATACAGATATTTTTTTTTTTTTTTTTTTTTTTTTAACACGTTGTGCTACTCTTGTATTTATGAACCAATCTGATTGTGACGAGTATCTGTACAGGACATACAAAAATCTTGACTGAGTTCGTTAGCTAGCTTTGTGCGCAATCTTGTTCTAAAATGGTTGCCATATGAAAAAAAATAATTCGAAAAGAAATACCAAAAAAAAAAAAAAAAAAAAAAGTGAAAATGCTTTTGTTATTGAAGATTCTATTAAGTGTTAGCTTAATACAAAAATTCCAAATCATTTTTTTTTATTATTATTTTTTTTGTTTCGTCTTTATTTTAAAAAGGGATTAAGATATAGCAATTCCAAATTCTAGAGTGCCTGATATTTCGAAAAGGATCTGATTTTTATCATCCATAGCACTCGTATGTATTAACCAATTTTGATGTGATTGGGCATGTGTGCAACATTTACTAAGTTCTCGATCAAATTCATTGGTAAGCTTCATCCGCCTGATTGTTTTAAAATAACGGATACCTTAAAATCTCTGCCAATATTCTGACCAAACACTCTTCGCTCTAAATGAAGCCAACTTGGATACCGCTGATTAATTTGGCGAAATTCTCATCCAAATTCCGTATTGACGAGAACTGAGATTGACTATTCTATAATCGGGTTCCACACATTTTAGCATCGTATGTTTGAGTTAAATTTTGCTGAATGTTGGAAAATTAGAAAAATGAAAATTAGTCCTTCTATAAAGCTTGGAAGAATTTTTTTGTTTGATGCTTATGAAAATGGTATTGCTTTTGAAGGTCAGCTCAGGAAATTCTTATAAAATCTGCACTTGTATAAGATTACATCATTTTGAAACGCATATACTATGTATACACATCGATATAAAAAGAGAGCAAATTATGAAAAAGGCTGTTTAAAGATTACCAAATGAGCTAACAATAAGATAAGTACATGGAAATCAAATGATTAACGAAGTCCCAAGCCTGGAGAACTCCTTGATTGCTGCTCAATTCCTTCCGAAGAGGAGTGAAGTAGAACAAACATTCATCGCTGATGAATGTATTTATCCTCCCTTAACCCTTTTTTTCCGTCACATCCTCCGAAGAAGTTTTAAGGAGCTTAATTTGCTCCCTTCGCCTGAGAAGCTTTCCTTTGCTCATTAAGCAGCATACATTTGGAATTTGTTTCATTTCCTGCTAATGACTCGCAAATGCAAGTCTGCGAAAGACGCTACAAGATTTGCTTTTCTTCCATGAATTAAATTTTCTTTTCACTTCGATTTCTGTTTTCGTTTGCTGTACTCATTTATTTTATATTAAAGAAATATTTAACGAATTTCCTGGAACTTTTCAGTGAAGCTTAGTTCAGGTGCATTTTCAAAACAAAAGTTCTGAAAATTTTATTAAAGAGCTTTACTAGGGAGAAAAAAAAAAAAAAAAAAAAAAAAAGTTTCCAAAGATTTTGTTTTAGTCAAGAACATCGAAATCTCGCTCGTATAAGAAGTATTTGTTTATAGATGTACAGTGAAACTTCCATTTAAGGAAATCTCAGAGTTACACCTAAAAATTTTGTTATGAAGAAAATTCGTTAAATAGAAATCAACATAAATTCATGAAATTTGTCTGATAAAATACACATAATATTAAATGTACAGAATAGAAAAGAATAGAACGAAATAGAAATATTGGAAAATCTATTTTAATTCAGGCAATATTTTTCAATGGAGTGCAGCCATATAAGGAAAATGCAATTACAATAATGTAAATATATATATATATATATATACTGTAGATAGATTAGGAAGCACCAGCACAGACAATGCATTATTAGACAAACATTAGTTAAATCTCGATTTGAATATTAAAACGGAATCAGTCAGCCAAATAATATTTTGGCAGAAAACACCTAAAAACCCTATTTTACCAATTGACTCATAGGTTTATCATCATGTTTTCCTGCTTTCAAATCTTCCATGTTTTCATACTTTTGGATGCAGGAAAGCACAATGGCAAACCTACAATTCAAGCGCTAAAATTGGTTATTTAGATGTTTTACACCAAGATATGATTTGGCAGACCGATTGCGTTTTAATATGCGAATCGAAATTTAACTAATTCCTGATTTTCATCCGGGAACTCGACTAAGAGACTGTCTGTGCTGCTACCTCCCGGTCTAAGAGATATAAATACAACTGAAGCATAGCTTTTCACTTTTCTATTTATTTATTTATTTATTTATTTTGTACAAATTTATTGTATACAGTGTTGAATCCAGACACTTTTCTCCGGGAGAGACTTCTCTTCTGTGGCTCCGGGGAGGGCATTACAGAGTTCCGGGGGGGGGGGTAATTGCACTTTTTGACCATTGAAAACCCAAAAACTTAAATTTTCCGGAAGGGACATTTCATTGCTACGGAGGGGAGGGAATTTCCCCCCGGGCCACCCCCTCGATTCAAAACTGATTGTATGCATATGAAAAACTACATTGTTCATTAAAATTTTCGTGCATCTGAATACGATATTTAATACGAACGTTCATCTGTAACACGTCCATGATGCTGAAATCTCTTTCTTATTAATTCGAAGAATTCACTTTACTGTCAATTTTAGAGTGTCTATATGAAAGAATGGCTATAGAAAGAATTTATCCTAGAGGGATAAAATTGTTTTGTTTAGCGAATAATAGAAATGATTAAATAAATAAATAATTTTATATTCATATAACTTGCGAAAATAAATTCATACTTCCAGCGCAATAGCAAACTTTTCGTTTGAATGCTGTGCATGCACGAAAATTGAAAAAACTTCTTTGTATAGAAAATATTTTTTATAATATGGAGATTAATATGCATGTTAATGTTACTCAAAGTTCAGCAAAAAACTTTAAACTTCGTTAAAAAGAAGTTCCACTGTATATACACACGATATATACACACTATATGGGCAAATGGGACCAGCCACTTGCAATTTTAGACATTTTTAAAAATCTAGAAAAATAGATAAGGAATAATTATCCTGAAACTCCAGGTGCTTAAACATAGTACAGGTCATACATTACCGTCAAGATGTTTTCCCAAAATTTCATAGGTGATCAACAACAAATTGAAAAAGAACGATCTTTTGAATAACCCTGTCAAAACTAATGTAGCAAAACCGTTCAAACTACTGATTATGAATTATGAATATGCTGATTGTAATAAACTGTGTTCATTTTTATGTGAATAGCATGTATACCCGTAGAAAAATTTAGGTTTTTATAAAAACAGTCCTAAAATTTGTCAAGTTTTTGCTTACAATTTGCAGAGTTTTTAATATAATAAAACGTATTTTTCAGAAAATATGAAAAATAATATTGTATAAGATAGCCTGTAATTAAAATTTAAAAACAATCAAATTTGTATGAAAATAAACGGATTTACTATTTTTTACTGCACATGCGTGAAAGCTATCAAAATTTTATTTGCATATTGTGTTATCTAAATGTATAGAGAAACTTGTGTGAAATTCTCATAAACATAACTTGGAAATTTTGAAAATTACCGTCGATATAATAAGTTCAAAATCTGTTGTTCCCAAAATGAAGCAAAAACATAATAAGAGGCTGTATCCAAATATAATAGTACATTCATTATTATGTATTCTATATTGACACTAATCATTGGATATAAGGATACAGCCCCTCATCTTTTTTTGCTTCATTTTGGGAACATTGAAATTTGAATTTATTCTATGGACGATAATTTTCAGAATTTTCAAGTTTTGTTTATCAGACTTTCACAAAAATTACTCTATTCATTTAACTAACACAATATGCAAGTGAAATTTCAATAGCATTGTATACATAAGGTACTTGGAAAAATACGTGTGGCGAGTTAATAGGTTAATTGCAATCGGCAAGATCTTTCTGTTTATTTCAGTTGCACATTTTCATAAAACTGTTAAGAACATTGGTAAAATTCCCATTTTTACAGCATTTGTAAAACTCATGCACACAGCTACAGTTCATAATTTTTGTAAATTACATTACCATTTTTACGGCTATAAACTGTAAGAATAACAGATTTCTCTGACTATAATAAATAACCGATTATCCCCTTTATATACCCAGGGTTTATTTTTATATATTTTTTTAACTTCAGTTATGAATGTATATTAGCAAATTAATAAGTAAAAAAAAATTAAAATTACTGAAAAAAAGAATGAATATAAAAATTAAAATTACTTAAAAAAAAGAATGTATATAAAATTTGATGAAACAAGAGGACTCAATAAGTACATTTTTAACAATTATCTAGGATTTTTTATTTTCTTTTCTTTTGCATTTCATTTCAAAAACAATAAAACTAGTCGTTGGGGGACCACCGTAATACTTACCCATCATAATATAAAATATGAAAATAAAACGCGTGTCTATGGCAACTCCAAAATTAAATTTAAACGCATAAATAAATAATTTTAACATACAATAATGCTCCATTAATGAATTGCTGATGAGCCAATTTTGACTAATTATATAAAACGCCAAAATACTCGAGTAGTACCGGATTGCGTAAAAGAAACATCCTTATAACTCAAAAAATAATAATCATATTAACTAAAAATTTACTGTGTTGGATTAAGCGTCTCATTTCCGATAAAAATATACCTGTGAATTGAAATTTGAATAAAATACAGGGTCATGAAAAATCGAAGAATTTCGAAAATTACACATATCTTGACAACTAATTATCCGATAGACCTCGATTTTTATGCAAAATTTGTTTTATTTTATTGCCTCTTACGTCCAGTCCTTAAAATAAAAAATTTCGAAAATTTTTATATACCTTTCATCAGAACAAATTTTTCGAGAGTCCGGAAAAAATAGGTCCGGATAATCGAGGTTACTGATATTAAATAGGCTTCGTCCCATTCTTACATACTAAGTACATACAAAATTTCAAGTCTCTATCTCAATTTGTTCGGGAGATAGAGCGGTTACAGACAGACAGACACATAGACACACAGACGGACGGACGGCAAAAAAAATTTCTAAAAATATGTTTTTCGGAAGTCCAGTATCTGAAACGTGTAAATCCGTCAAAAAAAAAAATCGATTTTCAAAACGATTGCAAGACTTACCCTATACTACGTATGATGGGTAAGTAAAATAGGAAATTATATATTTAATAATTTTTTATATTAATAGACTATAGAAAGATATTTCAGCATATAGAAAAAAAATTTTAGGTTTTCATTTTTGTACGTTTTTTTTTTTTTTTTTTTTTTTACATTTTTCTACAAATCATTTTGATATAACACGTATCTCCCTAAAAAAAGTGCGATAAGAAACAAATTGTGATTTTGTTTAGTTCTTCTATCTGTTAGGCTCCATTCACACAACTTCTCTTTAATATTATTTACATACGTGGAAAAAAATTGAAAAGATGTTTATCCTATAGAATACATCGGGTCTGAAGAGGTTATTGTAAATACGCAAATTAGGATAGACAATATTAAATAAATTGTATTAGTCACATAAAATGAAATTATTCAGTATGTCCACAACATACAGATCATGCACATCTTTGACGACTTAAAGCAGGTTTACTCTTTGATAAAAAAATTCAATAATGGACATCTCAATATTAGATATTTTATTAACTTCCACACCTAGTTTAATCAAGGAATGTTTGATTAAAGCAAAGTTATCTGTAATTGCAACATAATTTTGCATATGCACACTTTGCATAACAGCAACTGTGTAAGTTTTTTTTTTTTTTTTTACATTTTATTGGATGAAATTGGTTGATATTACACAAAGAGGGCCATTTCCAAAAAGACCGATTTAATCTATTTAGAAAAATAAGTACAATGTAATTGTACGTAGCTTTATTGAAAATATTCAAAATACCATCCACCAACATCTAAACACACGTGAGTTTAACAAATTCAGATATACCTTCCAGTAGCAGTTCCAATGATGTAAGACTGTCATTGTCTGTCCTTATGTTGGACGATATTACATAGGAGTACGTGCGCTTGCCCTTTTAAAAATTCCGATAATTGAAGCCACTTGTTGACATGTTCGGTTACCTCGACAAAGAACATAATTCTGCTCTTACTATCCGCTTAAGGTGGGTTACCAAATTATTAGGGTATTACAGTCATGAAGTATAGAGATATTTCGTACAGTATTAAGATATAATTTGAAAATAAAAACAGTTTTTTTTTAGTTTAAAAAGCTTTATTGTTATAATGTAAGTAATGCAATATTTTATGAAAAAAAAATCAACAAAAATATAACACATTCAATTTACTAATGTTAAGTGAAGAATATTCATATTTGGTGACATTTACTATGGCTTCTAGTAGTGCGTTGATGCGTCTCGGCATGCTTTCTGTGCAATTTCTTACACTTTCTTTTACTTTAGGGTTATGATGTCATACATTTATTAGTTTTCCGATGAGTTGTACCTTGGTTGTAATCATATCTTTAGCGATTTTCTCCTTGGTGATCTTCCATAAGCTTTCTATGGGGTTCATGTCAGGAGGATTGCCAAACCAAGGTAAAATTAGGACATTGTGGTCTGCCAAAAACTTTATAATATTTCTAGCTTTATGATAAGACGCTCAATCATGCATAAACATGAACTCTTCACCATCTGGGAACCATTCTTCAATTTGAGGCAGCAGCCAATTTTCCAGAACTTGCCTGTAGTGGTCTTGTCTAATGGTTCTCTGGAAAATGTAGAGCCTTCCAACCCCTTTAGCGCTTATGACAGACCACACCATCATTTTATCATGGTATTTAACACTCTCCACGATGCAGTCAGGGCGGTATTATTCGTCTGACTGTTGCCTGACAAAATGCTTTTATCAGCTAAAATCTGAAAGGTTGATTAATTTCAGAAACACACTTAAAAAAATTAAATATGTTAATAATTTAGAGACAAATGATCTTATATGACATGAATAATAATTATCTTAACAACTGACCTTACACCAGTCATCAACTGTCTTCTGGAGGTGTTCGCGACCCAAGCAAGGCGCTTCTTCATCGCTTTTGTCAACCGGGGTTGGACAGTGACGTGTCAACACTTCCTCCGCTAATCTCCGCTGCACTGTTCTATTAGAAACTGGTATCCCAGATTCTTCAACGATCTGAGTAAGGAATGGCATGCTTTTCACTCTATTTCCTAAACAGACATTCCGGATTTTCCTATCGGTATGTGGAGTTGTTATGCGTTTTCTTCCACTTTTACCTTTTCGTTTGTGTGGAAGTGGCTGGTTTTTATCCTGATTTGTTTTATCCTGCTGACTACTGACTTGGAAATTGCAGCAAGTTTTTCTATCTTCCTTTGAGAATGACACATATGCGGAAAAAGAATTTTTATCTCAAATTTTTTCCTAGAAGTCAAATGAACCCCTCGCCCCATACTGAAATCAATAAAAATTAAAAATAAACTAAAATCGTAAATAATTTTTCAAAAAACAAATATTTAATCAACAAAAGAAAGATAATAGTTCGCATAATTCATAACTTTTCAAAAAAAAAAAAAAAACTTTAAAGAATTTTGTTTAATTTAAAGAAAAGCGTCTTCCACTATTGCGTGTGTAAGTGACTCAGCATCTCTTCCGTTATTAAAATATTTATAGAAAGCAAACAAACCTTTTAACATACTAAAAGTACTTAAAAGTTGAATTATAGCGATACTAACAACGGTAAAATACATTCCTGCAGTACTTAAATCACTTAGAGCTGCAGTTAAGTGCACCCAAAGTATAAAACTAGCAAAAAATATGACTGTCCCTAATAAATTGGCAGCCCACTGTAGAAATAAATAGAAACAGACTTTCCATCAGAGAAAGAACATCTAATGAACCTTTCAATCAGAGCCTCTAATGTGAAAAAATTAAAAAAATTCACTAATCTGGGGAAATTTTGAATTTTGAGCTATGAAAGGTTTCCTCCTCCACTTAAAACAAAATAATAAATAAAACTACTCAAATTCGTCATTATTAAATTAATAATTTCCATAGAAATGTCCAGTTTCTGTATTTATCATCATATTGTTCATATTTTTCTCTCCCCTTATCTCGTTTCTGTTAAAGTTGTACAGTCATAGTATAAAAGAATAAGAATTATGATCTTTGCAGATTTTTGCCAGTAGTTGGGTATATATATATTCATAAGAAATTTGTTATTCTAAACAAAATTTCGGGGTCATGGAAATCATGAAACGTGTCACGACCAAGGTCCTTAACCGGAAACGTACCATCTGTGAGATGGTTGCGTCTACATCAATGGCGTAGCCAGGGATGAGGTCCAAATGCTCTGGATAACCAGTAATATTTAAAATTTTTCTTCTTAATGAGTTGGGAAAAAGTCTCCAATAAGATAAGGCTAAAAGAACTTTACAAAATTAGTGGTATCCAGAGCACTTGGTTCACGTCATTGGTTACGCCATTGCTGTAGACACAACCATTTCACAGATGGTATGTTTTCGGTTAAAAGTTAAATTTCACCTCTTGGGGACGAGCGACCGGTATACATGTCACTTAAGATGCTCAGAATCTTTCATTATTACCAGTAGTATTTTTTAACTGCAAAATTAACGTTATTTAGTCAGAGCATTTTCGCCATTCAATTACAGAAAATTTCCTGTTTTGAAAAACTGGTGGTAAAAGATTAAAAATTAAGCAAAGGGCTCCTGTCGCGAAGGGGTTAATACTTATTTTTATACAAGAAAATGTTTTTAAATTAATAATTTTAGCTTTACGCAATTCTTAAACAATAATTAACAATAGATTTTCTATTGCGTATTTTCGTCATCGGGATCGGGCTCTGTTGATAGAATTTTTTTCGGACTCAAGTGAACTCGGATTTCAAATCGTCGAATTCGGCCTCCAAAGGAAAAGTCCGAATTCATCTTTAATCTTTAAATAGTGTTACCGGTCTCACAGACTACTGCCTTTTTCAGTATTTATAGTTTAACTTGTAATTTTCAGTTTAGCTACAAACACTACCAAAATTTTGTTTCATTTGGAGCTTTAGTACAATCATCAGAGACTTTTAAATAGATGAATGTTAATTATAATAACCTTGTACAAAAGTTTAAGAACATAAACTGCATCCTATGAGGTAATCACACCTTTTATTAATTTTTCGATTTTGCGGTCTCACAAACCGCTACACGCTAGTTACGTTACAATTTTTGTCACATCAGTTAAAGGTTAATATGTATATGTGTATTCGACTGTCAGTATTTATTATTTCTATATATTCTTTATTATTTCTATATGCATTGCATACATTTACTGTTGTAGATGTGTAATGTACTATTTTATCAGAACACCCTTTTGAATTTCCCCTTACTATTTTTCAAGAAAACGCTTGGTCTTAATAAAGTAAATAAAACAACGTTGTCGGTTGTACTTTCCTTAAATTCTTTCTCTTTTTGCGGTGGATGGAACTCGAAAAGAAAGGAAGAGATGAAATTGATGGGAGGACAACAGTAAAGCTTTCGATTAAGATCACTCTGTTTGATCAATCGCCAAACGGCCACCAAAAGTAGAGATGCGGTGGTATCTGATTAAAATGGACGCAAGGGCGCCTCTTAAAAGAAAACATTTTCCTGCGATTGGACAACTGCTAAAGGTTGGTCGACATTAGAGAAATTGAAATGCGGGCTTCCCCATTCCACTTTTGCGAATAAAAAGTAAAGCTCTAAATTGAACGCAGATAATGGATTGAGCGAGCCGAAATGTAATCGTAGAAGTACATCAGTAGAATGCATGTAAGAGTACATTGTTTTCCCCTAAAAATGCCGTGTAAATTGAAATTGTGCAGGTCGAATATACATTTCGCATTGAAAAGAAATATACAGGGGCGTCTCAAATTTCCAGTATAAACGTTTGGAAGTTATAATACACATCAGGAAAATAATTTTTATGTATAAAACCGGAAACACAACCCATTAAATTTAGTCAAAAGTACAAAGTTTCATGCTCCAAATCAAACCGGAATTTCCGTTTATAATTTTTATTTTAATATTTCAGCAAATATCATTTTAATATTTTAGCATTCATCACAAACTTCAGCAGACTAAGTGTACTTTATTTAAAATGATGGGAAGCACTTTATTAATGCACTGTTATTTGATCCATATTTCGTAATTAGTGTCAAATGCATATCAAATTATAGAGCGTCCAGATCTGGGATGTTTTTATGTGGCTGGTGGCCACTTTCAACACTTCTCGCAATTTCGACCACTTTTCATGAAGCAAAGTAAGTTTGTAGGATATTTCGTTTCAAGTTATTATTATTATTATTATTATTATTATTATTATTATTATTATTATTATTATTATTATTATTTAACTAGCCGCCTATGGCGACCAGTTTGGTCTCCAATAAAAGTATTCTACGCATTCCATCATGTTATTTTTACTCTTAATTTAATTTACTTCTTCAATCATTGTCCAAATCGGAAGATTCCGACCAGAGAAATTAAGAACTATTTGCAATTATGGTAGCATTTCATAATTCATTATTTCAAAATTTAATAATAAAAAAGCATGCTTTTTTTTCATTAATTTCGTTTCTGAGTTCATAAATATGACAATAAAAAAACGTGAATTCAAACTGTTAACAACGCCGCAATTTTACCTAGTATGATGTCTTAAGACATAACAAAACTGTCACGTCATTATCTAGAATGATGTGATAAGAATATTGTCCATTTATTGTTGAAAAACTTGCTTTACGAACTTCCATGAATTTTTTTTTTTCCCGTTCGGGATTGAATGAATCTTTTACGGTTTATTTATTTTTTAGAAATGCGATATTAAACTATGAATGTCAATTTAAATTCAGTGGGTGTTATCTCAAAATATACATACTTTTTTAAAAGTGTAAATTAGAAACAATGCTTTTATGTTGCAATAAATTATTTTGGTTTAGGTTATTATTAATACTATTAATTATTTATGTATGTGATTGTGCATATGAAAAAATAAAAAGGTTGCGAGAAAAGATTTTGTCAAATTTCTTTTCTCGCCAAGCACTCACTTTCTTTTGCCAATTACCTATGCTGAAAAAATACATTTAGTATTGTATTTTGAATGAGATGAATGAATCTGATATACATATTTTTTAATCTGTGTTATATAAATAAAAGTTATGTATTTTAAATGAAATAAGTTATAGCTTTATGTTTCAAATGAAACTGGCATATGGCATAAAATTCGGCAAACCTGCACTCGGCTAGCATAAAAGCACCAAAGTGGCAATCATGTATATAAAAATGTGAAGTGGGGAGACTTGGAAGTGTTGATGACATTGGGCTTTTATAATATAGATTGGCGACTTATCACCTGCGCTGGCTGACATGAAATTGGCTGCTTAGCATATAAAGAGTGAAGTGGGTAAGCCCGGAAGTGTTGACAGTCACATGACTTAGGCTTTTATTAAATAGAGGATTTATGAACAAAAATCCAAGTTCTTCTTGAAATGAGACACCTGTATTTTTGAATGAATAAGTAGATTAAAATCTTAGTGTTTTGCTTAAAATATATATATATATGGTACTACTAATATATTTTTGAGATGCATTATTAACATTAAAGTTTTTTCTAATTTCCCATGTTACATTTCAAATATGTCATATATTTAGGGGGATAATGCAGTTACGAAAACCTGCGGAAAACATCTGATATCGAAGTATCTTTTTACCTGGAACAACGGAAGCGGTATATTTATATATATTTGAACTATGATTACCTATATGTTGATCCTTTTGTTTTTGCGCAATATATATATATTTACTACGTTAATGTTTATTCTTTTAACTGCAATTATAGACACGTAACTATTACATTTTTTATTTAGACTTCATTCCAAATATTCAATTATATTTTGATGACTGTCGAAACAATTTGTTTAATTGAAATTGATTTGGTCATTTCTGGGAAATGATTCTCCCAGATTACCAGCTAACTTTTATATAGGACTTTCCAAGTTTTATTACTCCCCTTAAAGAATTTGTTATCCCCATAGTATATATAATGCATTCTTTGTAGTGTATTATATTTTTATTTTAAGTACATTATTGATAAATAATGTACAATCAATATTTACATTAATAATTATCAATATTTACATTATTGATAAATAAACAAACATTTATCACTTCTCGAGTATATTATTGATGATACATTTGAAAAACCAGCGAAAAATAATTAAACTTTAACGAAAGAATTTTATCTACCAAGATCATCAAAATGTCCCATTATGCTTTGTCTGAATCTCAAGCTGTAGGCGACATAATTCCTTGCATTTTGCTACAGCTGTTGTCTCGCCTTCATCTCCAACTTTCACTAAGAAAATTCCGAGCATTAACATTCAAGAAATCTCAAGTGCAAACTCGAGATGCCAGTCAATAAGGTTACTGTCCACCATATACCAGCTCTTAAAATATCAGGCATAACAACTGATGAACACCCGACCTAAATTCCACATATCAAAGAATTTAAAATTAAGTTTTTAAATTACTACCTTAATCACTGAAAATTAACAAAAAACATCGGAAGTTAAGCCCAGTATATTGAAAAATGGTAACACATAATTCTGAATGCATCATCTTCTACTATGCGGTCGTCTGAGAAGTTTCGCTAACCAAGTTTGGTAAGCAAAACCTTGTCCTTATCCAAGGATATTTCTTCTGCAGATGGTCAGATGTTACAAAACTATCTCCACGGATGCACTCACAGTACTTACTGGTATTCCACCCATACACATAATACTCACTTGCGAATACCAGATAAACTGAATATTACATTTAGAACAGAAACCAATATACATTTACAAAGGAAAGTCCATGTCTGCTATGCATCCGGTGTTCGAGACATTCCATGTTCAAGTGAATATTAATAGGCATTCTTATATACCCTTCTTTTGCCATTTTCACCGCATGGAGACTGGGTGGCGTCATCCTTATGTGTTTTCATAGGTGTGCTATGACACATCGATAGGCCTGCGGGATGCTATATGTGACAAGTCGGTGTTCTAAGCGGAACTCCTTGATTACTGCGAACTTTGGAATGGATTGCTCTTTATCCTCAACCAAATTACTTTCACCTTTATATTGATAATATTTGCAGTCTGCAAGCCATCTTCGCCAATAGAACTAAACGTAAATACCCTCTAGTACTTGAAGACAATTTTTTTAAAAAACTTACCTCCACAAGGCCTCTCTCTGCCATATCACTGTTCTCATCGACATAACTGGCAATGGTCTGGCTGACGCGCTGGCCAAGTAGGCCACTTCGTGTCCAAACATAGACCTTGAATAAGAGCCATCACCGTAGTGTGTCGCGTTTTGCTGAGCTCATCATGGAGGGCTAAAGGCTTAGGAATCAGCCATTTACGGTGGACAAGTTCACCGGTTTTTGCTATAAACTCTCTATATTCCTTTCTTTCAACGAGACATGTAAAAGGCTCTGACGATGCCTGGTATTTTGCATTTTGAATTTTTGAAATTAGCAATTAAACACAGCACTTAAAATATATTTAAAATATTATATCATATACAAAACTCTTTTTTCCCTCTCTCCCTTGCACCCACCGTCTTTGGAGGGAAAATAATTCGGCAAATAATCTGCAGTGATTTACCAAAAGTTCTACCTATTCCGAGAAGTATTTTGAGAGAAACAATATAAGCAAAGCAAGTCAAAAAATATGGCACCAACTATATGGCACCACCATCGAGCAAGCTCGATGCGTTCCAAAAGCATCAGTTCTCTGAACAGTCTAAACATGGATGACGCAGGAATGATCGACTTAATTGAACTTGGTAAAGGTCTTCTAAATCATCTAATAAAAGACTTCTCCCAAGATAAGGAGACTAAGAAGAAATTGAAAGCGGAAGAAAACCTGGCAACGTTAAATAATCTCAAAGAGCTCAACGAAGCTCAGAAACTCAGCCGTGCACACCAAGAGCGCGCTACATTAGAACTGAAAAGTACTTTGAAGCACCTAAAAAATGAAATTGAAATGAGATTGGACAGTTTGCCTGAAGTTCAAGACCTTTAAGAAGTTATGAACAGAGCTTTGTTAGGTCACTCCGGGATTGGATAGGGTATACAAGCGGACTATCATCGTCAAGGGAATCAACAGGCAGAGTGGTCAGGAGGTACAATCTCTCCTAACAAATGACAGAATGTGCACAGCAAACTCTGTCAGTAAAGTCTTAGTCAGGAAGAACCATCTTGAGATAATATGTAAAACCATAGCAGATGCCGCCAATCTAAAGAATGAGCTGCAAAAAAACCAGACCCTAAATAGAGAAGTGTATGTAGTCTCACAGTCAGTATCCACGTATAAAATGATCTTGCTGGGAGTTCCCCAGCATTATACTGATAATGAAATCAAAGAAGCCATTCAGACAAATTTTAAAGCATATGAAGACGAGATAATCATCTTGGCGGCCCAACAATCAAAGAGAAACCCAGAAACCAAAGATTGGATCTTAGTACTTCCCAGGGCTTTGGGGAAAACCATACTCCAAGAAAATGGTCTAACGATTGGTCTTAAGTTCTGCAGGCTGAGGCCGCATACTTCGGTGCAGCGCTGCAGAAACTGCCAGGACTTCAATCATCCCACCAAATTCTGCAAAAATAGCACCTTTTGCCCAGTCTGTGCTCCAAAGCACGATCCAAAGTTATGCGAAGACCGGCCGCAGTGCGTGAATTGCGTATATAGCAATAAGGAAAATGGCACTCACCACAACACAGGTCACAAAGCCTCTGATCACTCTTGCCCTGTTTTCAAGCTGGCCTACCAGCAGGAGAGAGATCGTCTTGATGCCATCTTCGCTCCCAAGAGAAGATCATCAATCACCAATGATCCTAACCCACAGGAGGATCCCCGCAACATGCAGCCAAAGTGCCCCTTTCAGCTGCCTACCTTTCCAGTCTTGGGGAGTGCCTTGGGAAGGACCAGGTCTCCCACTTTCAATCATTGGCCGCTGCCACCCCAGGAGGTAGCCTTCGAACACTTCCTACAATCCCAGAAGGCAGACCGCAGAGGTAGCAATTATTAATTCTTATTTAAATATGCTGGAAAATATTCTTAATTTCCCCTTCAATTTTAATTTAATATATCTTTTTTTTTTAATTATTATTTGTCTCTTTATCATTGGTGATGGCTACCTCGCAGGATCCCTCACCATCCCATTCACATACTCAGACAAACAAAATATCAGAAAAACCATTCGGTAATACAAAATTTATTCACGTTAATCTAAATCACTGTAAAACAGCCAATGAATCGCTAAAGGACTTTCTGATCGGCGTCAATGCGGACGTAGCTTTGCTGCAAGACGCCTATTATCAAGAAGGCAAAGTTCCGGGCATTCCGCTATCCTGGCCAGTCTTCTCATCAAAAATGAGTACGGCACACCTGGTCGTTCGGAACACTAACATAACATATTCACACCTATACGCGGGAGATCACTGTGTCATTATAACGATCACGGCAAAGGAGGGCCATCTGATTATTGGCACGACTTATGCAGCTCCCAGGCTAGACTTTGAGGAAACCCTCGAGGAGTGGAAACACCTAATAACACACAGGGGGTATATCATCTGCAGCGGGGACTTTAACGCTCTGTCACCCCTTTAGGGCTATGAGCAGCAAAACTCGCAA
Source organism: Maratus speculifer (assembly GCA_964019185.1). NCBI lineage: Eukaryota > Metazoa > Arthropoda > Arachnida > Araneae > Salticidae > Maratus > Maratus speculifer. The sequence goes on along the minus strand of OZ025289.1, from coordinate 267,762,203 downwards.
GGTAAATCTCTTATCGAACATCTTGTAAAACACAACCTAGCGATAGCCAATATAGATAACAAAATGTTCATACGTTCGTCAAAACCAATAGCAAAGGCATAGTATTGGCCAAAGGATTTCCGGATCATACTTTGGTAAATCCACTTGCCCATAGCAAAATCAGGAATTGGCACGTATGAGATGTTCACAGTGACTTAGACCACAAATATATATCTTTCGGCTTTGAAATTACACCAGAATACACAGAAAGACGCGATTCAATACCACTAGGGGGAATTTGCGCAAATTCACACAAGTTATTAAAACACACAAACCCCTCCTCAACCAACACCTGCAAGATGCAACAGATACAGACTCCTTAAACACTTTAACTAAAGTTGTCATCGAAACAATGCAAAAAGCAGCAAAAGCATGTTTCAGATATAAAAACACACAGAGATCAGCTACTTTCTCCTACTGGACAGCAGATCTTAGAGCCAAACGTAATCAACTCACCGCAATGCGATAGAAATTAAGAGTACTCAAAAGTGACGGAGAGGACACAGAATACTTTCGTACTCTGGCAGCAAATTATAAAAAATTATCAGCAAAATATAAGAGAAGTATTCTGGATGCCAGGAATGCGGCATGGCGGAAGTTCTGCAGCAATCAGACAGATCCTCATGGCGCTGCTCAGAAATTTTTCAAGGGAAAGTTTTTTAAACCCGATGAGATCAGGCTTGAGCTACCCTCACATAAGTCATCCAAAAAATCCAATCTTGAACATTTAACTAAAGAACTTTTCGGCCCCTCAGTATATCCCAACACAGATAATTCAGACCTTCTCTTTAATGCTCCCCATGACTTTCCCCTTCACCAAAGCAGAACTGTCTTCAGCACTGCACAGTCTAGACGATTCTAAAGCACCGGTTCCAGACTGTATAGATTCTAGAATCTTAAAATTAACTTTCAAAATTATCCCTAAGATATTTATTCGTTGGGCAAATCTTTGTTTAAATTCTAATTACTTCCCGCTCACTCTGAGGCAAGGGAAAATAGTATACTTTCAGAAGCAAGGGAAGGATCCCTCTGAACCCACCTCCTACAGGCCAATCTGCCTCTTACCGACCTTAGAAAAATTAGAAACTTTTAGTTAAGAGATTGGTTCATTTTCTGGAAACAAACAATATCCTTCATCACAGACAATATGGGTTCAGAGAAGGCAGATCTTGCGAAAAAGCTTTGAATGACATTCTATCCTCCTGCGCCTTAAGCATAGATGCTGGAAACTACACTTCCCTGGTCTCCTTAGACATAAAGGGTGCTTTCGACTACGTAGAGTGGCGGGATATACTACTTCAGTTAATTGAAATTGGCTGTCCGGGTAACATAGCGGAACCATCAGCTCATATTTATCAGAACGAAGAATAATTGTTGACTGGGGCTCTGGTTCATCATACCACAATCTTCAAAAGGGCTGCCCTTAGCGATCATGTTTAGGCCCTATTCTCTGGCTACTAATAGCTAATGTAATTCTAAAAGAGCTAGAAAAACATGGGTTCCTCCTTTATGCCTTTGCTGATGATTGCAGCTTTGTCTTCTCGGGCCGTGTTCGTGTTGACATTGAAAGAGAAGCAGCTCGGGTTTTCCCCCTCTTCCTCCAGCTGCTACACCTCCAGCTCTCCACAGGCAAATAACAAGAAGTAACATTTGCAAAGCCACGCGATCTTCAACGTCCACCCACGATGAGAATCGGTGGGCAATCGGTTAAATATGTACAGAAATTAACACTACTAGGCCTCACAATATATAAACATATGAGCTGGACGGAACACATTAATAACATCAGAGAGAAACTCGTAAAACTCCATAACAATTCACGCAAATTAACAGCTAAAACTTGGGGCATTAAACCCCAAATGCTCAAAGTTTGGTACCATTTAATAGTGGAACGGATCATCTTTTACTGCGTGGGCATCTGGGGAGGCAGCCTCACCAAACAGGTGAAGGATAAACTAACATCTATTCAAAGGATATTCCTACTCCAGATGAGCAGAGGATACAAAACGATTTCCTCCGAGGCCCTTGCAGTTATAACAGGGGTCCCTCCCATTACAATTACACTTGAATTTGAATATCTAAGAAGCAAGATCTTGCATCTCCAACACGACACAACACAACAAGCCCATTTCCCAAACACAGAGATACAACGACAAGTCAGCAGCTAGATCCTGCATCCTGCGAGGGCAACGTCGCATTTGCAAGCAAACTTGGAAAAGCATTCTTACAAACAAACCAGAGATCCAACTATATACACAGATGGATCCCGAACCGAATCAGGCGTGGCATCAGCCTGTGTCATGAGTGGCGGCGAGGTGACCCATCAGTGGGCCTGCAGGATTGGCGAGTTTAACTCCATATTTCAAGCGGAGCTACTTGCAATCCTGCGGGCACTGGAATGGATCTCTGGACAACCCTACCCCTTCACCAGAGTTTACAGTGATAGTTTGTGCAGCTTGCAAGCCATTTTTCCCATCGTACTAAACACCCCATAGTCCTAAAAACCAAACAGAAATTAATGATCTTAGTCAATAAAACTTTCCTTGGTCAAGTCTCGGCCCACATTGGCATTGAGGGCAATGAACGGGCTGATACTCTGGCCAAGGCAGCGACAGAAAATCCAACAGAAATTGAACTCCCAGTGCCTTTCTCCTATGTCAAACGAGTCCTAAAAGGAAGAATCATACCCGCCTGGCAGACTAGGTGGCACGAGTCTGACAAGAGACGCCATACCTACAACCTCATCCCAAAAGTATCTAGAGAGCTTTATTTCCTTTCTCCACCCACCACAGCCTTCCTCACTGGCCATGGACACTTTAGAAATATTTAAAAAAATTCCATTGCGCCTCTTCATAACTCGGTGAATGTGGCGAAGTGGGATCTCCAGTTCATACCTGTTCAGTTCACTGTACTCTGACTGAAGCTTGGCATCTCAGATATCACCCTTCTCCCCCTAAATCCTGGCTACAAGGGGTGTTATCTCGGCCAGTGTTGCTTGCCAAATTAAGAAACATCTATAATTACTTAATGTTCATTTCCATTCTAACCACTTAGCGGTCTGTCTTTCTGTAGTATAGCAGGAGATCGACAGTTCTCCATACCACCTCACAGTTGTTTGTCACGAGGGGGCACGGGCCCCAGCGGACAGTGCACCATAATTTCATCTTTTTCTCTGCCGCTCTCTGTCGCGAGGGGGCAGTCTGTGCTCCAGCGGATGAGTTTTATCATGTAAATTTTATCTATTTTATTGTAACTAAAAAATAATGTAACCCTTTTTTTAACCTTAATAAAGGCGACCGGGAGGGATACTATGCTCTACAGACAAAGCTTCCTTGTCTGAGCAGTCCCTCTCTCTTTTTGTAATCTCATCCCATGTTGGCCGTTTCCTAAAACGGAACATTCTTTCAGACTGTCAACAATACTAGAATGTCTGAAATAAAGTCACACCTATTCTCTAACCCACAAAGTCTCACGTAATCTCTTAGTTTTTTTACTCCTTCATCAGTTTTCCTCTCCTGTCATTCAGGGCATACGTAAAAAATATCAAAGGTTCTGGCACGGACCTCTACGAATGTAGGACTTTTGAATTCCCAGATCATTATTAATTCTTCTGCGCACTCGCAGAGACCTGCCACCTTAGGTACCCAAACACCCTCGCTCGCGGGTACTTGGTTCAAAAATATTTTATCCCACCCGAGACTACTCTGTCATTTGAAATATATTTACAGCTGTTAGATGGACCTGACCAATCTTACCTCCTAACTGCTCTGCATCTACACTTCTGAGACTCTCTTGCTGTCATGTTAACCTCTTCAGACCTGAGGTACACACATGTGTACCTCCATTTTTTTTCCTCATAAAAATTAAACTGTCCGATTGTTTTGCATTTTTACTTTATCTTTATGCAGCTGAATGTTTTTTGCTTTAAAACAAAACCAATAAATGTCAGCACTGATGAATATTACCTCATAAAAAAATATTATTTTCATCCGAGTTTCGAAAATACTTCAAGACATTGTGGCCAAGAAAGTAAGAAATATTCATGATTATTTAACTTAAATGCTTTACAATAAAAAATTTTGAGGATTTGCTGAGCATTTGCTTGTTTAAAGACCTTAATTTTGCTATTGCGTAAAATTATATTACTGATAGTTACACTGATGTTTTAAGGAGATAGTATTTTTATATTCATATTTGTAAATCTAAATTACCAGTCTCCTAAAATACTGATTTCATAAAAATGAATCTTTCTGTCATATATGGTTTGATTTCGATTCTGCAAAAGCAATGAATATACCGGGTGTCCCAAAAATGACTGATGGATTTTAAAATTCAATAACTTGCAAACGGTGACAGCTATTTAAAAAAATTTTGCAGGAGGGTTATATATAATGTCAGGAGTTTTTTTACCGTAATTTTTTATTTTAGTTCGAATTTCGAACAATAGGTGGCGCTGACGGCGATTGAAGGCCAGGTCGACGCTTCACTCAGCATTGGTCACCTGGCCTTCAACCACCGTCAGCGCCACCTATTGTTTGAAATTCGAACTCAAATAAAAAAAAATACGGTAAAAAACTCCTGACATTATACACAACCCTCCTGCAAAAATTTTTTAAATAGCTGTCACCGTTTGCAAGTTATTGAATTTTAAAAACCATCAGTCATTTTTGGGAAACCCGCGTATATTCGTAGTGTTATTTTATGCTCAGGTCTGTAGAGGTCTTTGTTCAACTCCTGGCTGTCCTCGCGCCCCTCATAGCGCAGGTCTCCGGCACACATACCATCTCGACGACATGGTCATCCTGACACTACATCCTGATACTATCCCCAAGTTTTCTTCTTTCATAAATGGACTTTTATCTTGATCAGCAACCCAGAGCTGCCTGTCGCGAGAGAGCTTTGTGCTCCAGAGGCTAGTTTATTATATGTTTCCATGTGTTTATGTAATTATTGTGTATTTTGTTTGTTTGTTTCTGTTCGCATGTATCTTCCCTGCCCGAGGACTGGAAGTTTTTTACCGGGTGGAGCAATTACGATCTGCACCAGATACAAGCGATGTGATGGTCGTGCTTCACTTTGACAATCAATATTTATTCTTTCTATATTCAAAAAAAGGCAAAAATCTTTTTTGTTCAAAAAATCTGAAAAATATGGCTAAAATTTAAAATATATATTAAAAAAATAGAAATTCAGTGTTTTAAATCTATTTTTACTTGAAAAGAAATATACATAGAGAGATATATTTACATTTCGAGAAAATAAAATACTTAAAAATTAAAAAAAAAAAAAAAAAAAAAAAAAAAAAAAAAATGTTGTGTCCCATACCATCTTCAAAAGTGCTAAAACAGAGTTATTGCCTTTCTTTTATTATTTTTTTATATTTATTTAACCAACGAATGCGATTAAAATTCTAAATTTTGCTCATATACTCAGCAAAAGCTTTAAATCGCATAATAAGCATTATATATGCATATATTTTCACTTACTATCGCCGATCTTACTGTCGAATAATCTTAAATAGGATCGTCATTAATAATACAAATACAAATACGAAAACTCATATTCCGTCTCAGCTGAAAAAAAATGCATAAATTTACAAACTGATGCTGAAGTCTACATTTGAATAAATAAAAATTTTTCAACCTTTGACTTCGCAAGTACAAAGAACTCACAGAAGATGAAAGTTTCTACACTTCAAAGGAAAGCACAGAAATCAAGTTTTACGTGCCATATTTTTCTTTTTAGCCCCTTGTCTCTCTCACTCAAAATTTTAGATGAAACGTTGGAAAGTATTCTACATCGCAAACTTCAGTGTCTAGTTTTCTTCTGTTTCTGGGAATTCCGTTGCCCTAAAAATGTTGCCAATTTCTTTTTAAAATTTCAAGTTAATTACTAAGTAAAGTACAACCATCATTACATAGACGGAATACGATACTTTAATTTTATTATGTAAAGAATAAAAGAAACTCATTAGTTGGTAAGCAGACTTATTTGAATCGCAGTCTAACAATAAAAGTGCAAGAACTTTCTTGTATGTAGTAAAACTTCCATTAAAGTATCAATGGACCTTTGAAACATATTTTCAGTCAAAATTTAGATTTTTTAATTTCTATATAGTGTTATACAAGATACTAAATATATTCAGGAATGATTTTTTATTAGTAATTTTACTATTTGTAATGAGTCGGGTAACATAGAATGTCCATTAAAGTATCAATATAATCTTGAGGCATCATTTTCAGTTACAATATTGATTTTTTAATTTTGTTATAAAATTAAACCATTAGATGCTAAAACTATTCATAATTGATTTTATTGTTTGTAATTTAATTATTGGAAATTAGTCGGATGGTATAACAATAAAAATGCTAATTCAATTGTATAGGTTATTTATTATTGCTGTACTATTATTAATTGTTAGTATTTTTTTTTTATTTATGTTTTCATAAATAAAGATTAAAATGTATTAAAATCCAATGTATTTTCTTGCAGTGTAACCAAGTAAAATCTGAAGACACGGTTACATTGTGCTAATATCTCAAAAATGAACATTGTAAAAAAATGTATCTGATAAATATTGGGGAGCAGCTCAATGAGGTGAAATCAACAGATTTTTATGCTATACTCCTTTGTTTGAATAGTAATAAAATAGGTCTGTTAAAATAAAAGGTCTGATGTTCTAACGTCACTAGAATTTATGTATCATTCAAACAAATAAACAAAAAATAGTCTTAAATACCAAAAAATTAGTAATCTGCTTGAGAAACTTAAATGAATAGACCCACTCAAATTTGGAAATTTTAAAAGTTAAACTACATAAAATTAAATGTATTAAAAAATAAAAATTAGAAAAACAAAAATGAATCTTAAATTATAAAAAGTCAATTTTACCCGATGCCCTCATTTAACAGTTTTAAAATGTTGATATTTTTCTATAAATTTCAGATGAATAAGTAGTGAATCAGCCAGTACAAATCATGCATAAATAAATGTCGCGTATTTCTTTAATTGAATATATTATTCTTATAATATGTATAACATACATATATATTTACAATACATGCAACTTTTACATACACTTATCAGACATATATTACATAAGATAACATTTAAAAAAACGCTTTTAAAAGCATTACAGTAATAGCAGTACCCTATGACTAATGAAGAATGCTCCATAATTCCTATTAACTTAAAGAATTTTGCGGTAACGGAGGGCGCCATATCATAAATATTGAAACTCTAACGTTCAGTGCAAAATGAGCATAAGTGCGCATGCGTAAAATTACATGTAGAATCTGCTCAATTTTAGAGTAAAGTAGGACGAGATGCTGTTAGTCCAGTTGTCTAAGCGATAAGTTTAAAATTGTGAATCTTTGTAGAGAACGCAATTTTGATTTCCACGCCCAGCAAAATGATTTTTATAATATTTTTTGCCATAATTTATCTCAATAATGTCACATTTTATTTCAGGAGGACAAGTTATATGATTCCTTTTATTGTTATTATTAATATTAGAATGTTCTATAATTAAATAAAATTTAACACTCTACAATATTTTTTAAATGTTAATCTTATATAAAAATATTTAATATATTTATATTTATCAATTAAATCAATTGAACTAATCTACAATTTTTGTTATATTTTCTAACCATCACCAATTATATGTATGTATGTGCGTATGAAAAAGTTTCTTATTTTTTTCCGTAAAAAATATTTTTAAAAAAGTAGAATGAAAGAAAAATATTCATATAAGAACTACAAAAGGAATTCCCTTCATATTCATAGTTTACTTATTAAACAATGTATGAAAAACGTTAAAATAAAATTCAAGTCATTAAATAATATATATTATAAATCGTTTGATGTTAGCATCAAATTTTTGATTTAGGGTTTTGGAACTAGACTGATAAAAATAAAATTGATAAAAGCTTTTAACGATCCTGTAATTAAAAAAATAGAAAATAATAATTATTGCTATTACATAAAAAAAGAAAGAATATAAACGAAAAGAAAAAGAACGAAAGAGACTGTAGTTAGTAAAAATAAACGTTCTACCCAATATTTTTAGCTAAACTTCTAATAGAAAGCAAGCGTAATTCGTTATAAATTACAAACTTAAAAATCTTTCACTTCGTTTAGTGGGCTAGACTGACAGCATCTATCTATTTACTGTTTCCTTAAAAACATGTAGAAATCACTCACGCAATATAGCAATTCATCAAAACCTCAATGTTCAATTAATTTAAAAGTAAATAATTAAAAATTGGAATATTTTTTTATGAAACATTTTAGTTGTTTACCGTCAAATTTTGACGGGTACTATCTAGTATAACAACGTTTTACCCAATAAATTAAAAATAATACTTTTTGGCATCCATATTTAAACTCTTCATAATAGTATCTACTTTAAAAGAATCCACTTTCTTAGATAGATTTATTTTGACTTTCAACATATGCAAATTCAATAGACGAAACAACCGCATTTGTCTCTTGTGACATGATCGCAACGCTTTTGCGCGTCAAAATTTGCTCTCTATAAGTGACAGCGAATCAGATCAGCCAGAAAATCCATTATAGGAAATCAAATACCCGTTTTCAATCATTTCTGATCCTTGCTAAACAGATTTTAAATTTGTGGAATTCTCCCAGCTGCAACTTTTCTTTCGCTTTTTGCTGCTTTATTATTCGAACGAGATATCGCCGACAGAGGTTCGCTCGCGCGCGCACGAGCACCATTTTGTTGCTTTGGTTTTGTCAGCTTTCCTTCAGCGCCGCCTGCTCCAACAATTAATTACTCGCACGTAATGAGAACCGTGACGCAAGAAAGAGGGGGGGGGGAGGCACTTGATTAAATTTTATCGGATTGAGAAGCGGCCATATATGTGTGATGAGAGGGGTGATCGGCGTGAATAGATGGGCCAATATCGGAATTTGTTCAGCACGATTGTGTAGCTGAGCTTTGTTTACCTCGCTCAGTTCAACCGCTCTCGATCTCATTTTGATAGATTTTACCACGAACCTGTAGTGTTTCTCTAGTGTTTGCCTGCGCGAGCTGTTGACCTTTTAACACACAATAATGCTTACCTCCTAAAATAAATAAATAAATACAAATAAAAAACTGTTTTATTGGCAGATTTTATTTACACACCGTAGTACTTAAGAATAATAAATCATGTTTTTTGCTTTTAATTGCCTTCGTGCTGAATACTCCATATATATTACATTATCATATAAGTCACATACGAATACACGTATAACATCTTTGAATGCGTACAATAGTTATAACAGCCCCTTTCAAAAAAATAAAAGTAACAAGCAGTAAATCTCAATTCGAAAGCAATTCTGTTCTTCTAACTGGAAAAGGTTATTTACCAGCAAAACAGATAACTCGGTTGTCTGATATGAATATGTTGATATGAAATGCATTCACTTGTTTCTAAATTAACGCAAATTAAAGAAATAGGATTTATAATACATAAATATGCACGATTTAAAAGAAAAACAATATTAACAATGTTATTATTCCTTTACATTTAACGTTTATCATGCTTCTACAAATCAAGCGGCAAATCGCGATTGGAAAGCTTTTTTTCTAGCAATTGTGGTTTTCCAACTGAAGAAGGATATTTACAGGCGAAATAGGTAATTCGATATTCTCATATGAAAACACATCGTGCATTTATTTCTAAATTAATTCAAATAAAACAGTCTAGGATTTGTAGGGTATAAATATATAACACGACTTACCAAAGGAAAAAAATTCTGAATATTAATATGGTTACTATTGCTCATTAAATACGCACAATGCATTGAAATTTGTTTATGTTGTGCGAATTCTTTAACATTTAACATGTTTCTACAAAATCAAGTGGTAAATCACAATGAGAAAGCTGTTTTTCTAGCAGCTGTGGTTTTCTAACTGAAGAAGGTTATTTACAGACGAAATAGATAATTCGATATTCTGATTTGAGCACGAGTCGTACACTGATTTCTAAATTGACACAACTAAAATATACTAGGATTTATAAGAAGTTAATATAAATTACATGTTCGGTCGTATTTATGCTTTATATTATTGGCAGTGCCTTTTATCGTCTGTGTTTCTTTTAAAAGTTGATTTTTTTTTGGGGGGGGGGATTAAAATATAGCCATGAGCGGCTTAATTTGCGTTATTGTTAAATAAACACCAGTGCATTGGATTCAAAATGCAAGTGTCCAGTCTGGACACATATAATTTTAATTCCAAACTTGCAATGGGCACCAGTAATATTTTAATAAAATCTTTCTTTTACAATAACAGCTTAAATTAAGGAGTTCTTGATTTCTTAAGTCGTTTGTAAATTCCGGTGTCAATCAATAATTTCTCATTTTACTAACAAAATTTGTCCGCGCTGGAAAGGGTTAACTATGTTATTTCTTTAACTATTTTTTAACTACGTTAATCTATGTTTATTGAATAGTATTAGTCAGTTTTTATATGGTACTCAACACAAAAAAGAATATAAAAATAATCCCAGCATTAATAATGCTACTATTCTTATCTTATACCATAATGTGAGCAAAAATTGTGTGTGTGTGTGTGTCTGTGTGTGTAAATTTTATCTCAAAAATGGCTCTAACGATTTTCGCAAAAATTTGGATTTTACCATTTTCGGGCACGAGAAGACCATTGGGCTAGGTCACATGTTCGAGAAAATTCGATTATTGGGTCATTTTGGGTCATTATGGGTCAAGCCATTTTTATCTAAAAAACGGCTCTAACGATTTTGATCAAATTTTATATTTTATCGTTTTGGATTACAAGAAGAGCATTGGGTTAGGTAACATGTTCGAGAAAATTCGGTTACTGGGTCATTTTTGGGGTCATTGTGGGTCATGCTATTTTTATCTAAGAGATTTTTTCACGCAATTTTGACTAAAAATTGCATTGTATGGTTTTCGTCCACGGGAAAAACATTGGGCTAGGTTACATGTTCGAGAAAAAATTTTAATGGGTCATATTGGGTCATTAAGGGTCTGGGTCAAGCTATTTATATTTAAAGAACGGCAGAATCAATTTCATCGAAATTTTGTCTGTAACAGTTTTTTGACACGAGAAAACTAATGAGCTAAGTCACACGATCGAGAGATTTCGATTATAAGACTAATTTGTGGGTCATGATGGGTCATAATGGGTCATGGTCAAGCTATATCTAAAGAACGGGTGGATCGAGTTTAACGAAATTTTGTATACAACATTTTTTGGCACGAGAAAACTATTGGGCAGGTCTCATGTTCGAGAAATTTCGATTACTGGGTCATATTGGGTCATAAAAGATCTGGGTCAAGCTATTTATATTTAAAGAACGGCAGGATCAATTTTAATGAAATTTTGTATACAGAATTTTTTTTGGCACGATAAAACTATTGGGCTGGATAACATATTCGAGAGATTTCGATTAAAAGGATAATTTATGGGTCATGACGGGTCATAATGGGTCATGGTCAAGCTATTTCTAAAGAACGGGCGGATCGATTTTTACGAAATTTAGTATACAACATTTTTTTGGCACGAGAAAACTATTGGGCTAGATCTCATGTTCGAGAAATTTCGATTACTGGGTCATAAAGGATGATAAAGTGTCTGGGTCAAGCTATTTATATTTGAAGAATGGCAAGATCGATTTTAATGAAATTTTGTATACAGCAATTTTTTTTGGCACGTAAAACTATTGGGCTGGGTCACATATTCGAGAGATTTCGATTATAAGGATAATTTATGGGTCATGACGGGTCATAATGGGTCATGGTCAAGCTATATCTAAAGAACGGGTGGATCGATTTTAAGGAAATTTTGTATACAACATTTTTTTGGCTCAAGAAAACTACTGGGCTAGGTCGCATGTTCCAGTAATTTAAGTTAGTGGGTCACTTTTGGGTCATTTTGGGTTAAACCAATTTTATCTAAAAAATGGCTCTAACGACTTTGACCAAGTTTCGTGCTCTATCATTTTGGATTACAAGAAGATTATTGGGTAAAGTGATGTGTTAGACAGAATTCAATTAGTGAGTCGTTGTTGGTCATGCTAATTTTATCTAGACAATGTCTCGCGCAATATTGACTAAATTTTGAATTCTATCATTTTCGGGCACAAGAAAATCATTGAGTTGGGTCAGATGTTTGAGAAAATTCGATTAATGGCTCATTTTGAGTCATAATGGTTAAGGACAAACTAATTATATCTAAAAACGACTCAATCGATTTTATCTAAGTTTTGTATCCAAACGTTTTTCGACACGCAAAAATGAATGAGCTAGGTCACATGTTCGAGAGAGTAAAATTATAAGGGTCATTTGTGGGCCATGATGGGTCATGCTAATTTCATCTAGAAAATGGCTCTCACCATTTTCACTATACTTTGTATTATATGGTTTTGCGGCAAAAGAAAACCAATGGGCTAGGTCACATGCTCGCGAAAATTTCGTTTGTGGGTCATTTTGGGTCAAAATGGGTCGGGGTCATTCTAATTATGTGCAACAACGACACAATTAATTTTATCTAAATTTTGTGAGGAAACATTTTTTTCATGAGATGACTATTGGGCTGAGTCGCATATTAAAAAAAAATTATATTAGTGGGTCTTTTCAGTTTCATTGCCGAATGCTATCAAGCTAATTTTATCTCAGAAATGGCTTAAACGATTTTCATTCAATTTTATATACTACTGTTTTTGATTACCTGAAGACAATTGAGCTAAGTCACGTTTGATCAAATTTTATTAGTGGGACATTTTGGGTAATACAGGTCAGGGTCACGATAATATGGCAACAGCCAATAAGTTGGCAACTCTTGACAAAATATTGATGACATTTGGTCGAAAAATCACCTATTATGATTACGGAAGCCAAAATACATATTTGGCGCCAAATGAAAGAATGTCGACAAATTTGGCTATATGTGGCAAAAATATTGTCTTTCGGAATGTGAAGTAATTTTTACACATTCTTAATAGGATTCGAAATGCATGGTTAAACCGATCAGAGTCGAGCTAAAAAAGTGATTTGGATTGATGTCCTTTCGTTGTAAATTTTAAAATAATGTAAAAAAGTGCATATATACATAATTGTCTTATTGATTATTTTTGTAAATAATACTATTATAAGTAACATGTTTTATAATAATAATACGCAGAGACTGATTAAGTGAAAATACTACATCGAGTTGAACACAAAGTTAATCTTGACCGAGCTAAGCTCGGTCACTCCTGCTAGTTATATTTAAATGCATAGAATGCGTTGAAATTTATCTATACAATGCAAATTCCTTAACATTTATTTTTATCAAAAAGTGCAATTATATAATCTTTAATTATTAGCATGAAGTAAAAGAATTACCTATTGCAGTGTGACGTACGTAATATGTATAACATTGCAGTAAACATTTTGAACTGGTTAGAATTAGAACTCGCACTGTTACGGGTTGAACATTAAAAAAATGTTAGTTAACAAATTACAATTATATGAAAAATGACTTTTTTCAAAGACTAAAATTTAAGACAAATAAATTCTATATTTAAAAAAAAAAAAAAATCATTATTATGATGATTAAAGCGTAGCTTACTTAATAACAGAGTAATATATTACGTACGCCATTTATTAAACATTGATATTCCTGGACCAACAATAAACAAATTTTAAATTAAATTTCACTTTTACAATTTTCGGTACTAAAAATTTCAAACTTCCAAACATCGCACATTTTCAAATTTTAGATCGTCCTATAGGGGGGAAATGTACTTATAAATTCAATTTGTTTGAAAGCTGCACCTCAATTTGTTTTTTTTAGTTATTAATTTTTTTGTAGATTTTATGCTTTTTTGTCATTGTGGCAACAGAAGTATGTTAGATAAGTCTCAAATATTCTATTCCTGTCCGAGAACAACGGCCATTTTTTAAATGTTTAAAAAGAGCAAAAATTCGTTAAAAAATATAGATATAAAAAAATATATTTAAAATTTTTGAATTTTTGACCCCAATCGTTCACGGGCCATCTACCAGCAACCCCCTGTGCCAAATTTTGTAGCCCTGAGCTTTGCGGTTTCGGAGATTTTGAGCTTACATAGGTACGCGCACAGATTTTAATAGAGTAGATTTTGTTTACGAATAATATGGTTAATTATTAGAAAAAAATTAAAAATTTTAACACAATAAATAAAAATTATTTTGAAATGTTCCCCGGACCCCCTTAAACGTATTGAAATTGATATAAATCATTAAATTTTACTGCAAGATTATTATTATGGAATAGGGCGTTCATAGCATTTATCGTTCATTTACAGAGACACACACTCAAAAAAAATCATTTACAGCACTGTTTTTGAGCAATAACTGCTGAAAGTGATTTTTGAATTTCGGTATACGCTTTTAAATTTGATTAATTTTTTTGCATTTTACTCGCTGTGTGTAAATGCTATACCTCGTATATACAGATATGGGTGATTTTGGGTTCCTGGCGTCATATAATGAAAAGTTATGAAGAAATTTTCCAAAAGTCTTTCCATAGTAGCGACTACAATAGGTAGTATTTCTTACGAAATCTACCTTATAATTTCCTTACAATATAAATGTAGAAATCTTCCTAAAAAAAAATTCCCCTCATTTTTTTTAATGTCAAGAAATCTGAAAAGATACAAATGAAAACGATATCATTCTTTAAAAACAATGTTTTGTTTTGTGCAACCAATAATACTTTTTGAACAAGATTGAGTAAAATATCTATATTTCATTCTAAACTGTATTGATACCATCGATGTGTTAAACTAATTTCATAACAATTTATTTTAATGATACTTTAAAGCATCATCGGTGTATAAAGTGTTAAATGGATAATTTGTTTTCCAGTAATAATTATTCAGCTTTATTCCAACTGAAAGTTGTGAAGTGGAAAATTCCAGTTCTGAATAATTTTTATATTTAATGGCTCTTTTCTAATTTTGTAAAATTCTAAAAATAATATTTTAAAGAAACAATTCAAGTAGAGTTGTAAATAAATATTCCGCTAAACTATTTAACACCAATTTTGTTTCGAGATTTTAGTAGAGGAGATATTTTTTAAATATATTTACCTTCAAAAATTCATAATAAATGTTTTGGAAGTTGAAATTTTCATAGTTTATAATTCTAAGAAATAAAGAGTTTGAAAAAGTTTATTTGTTCTCGTAATTTATTGCTATCAATTACTAAACTATATTATTACAAATATACATATATATAATAGTTTATATTCTTTCTTTCTTCCTTTCTTTCTTTT
The DNA here is from genome assembly GCA_964019185.1 of Maratus speculifer. Taxonomy (NCBI): domain Eukaryota; kingdom Metazoa; phylum Arthropoda; class Arachnida; order Araneae; family Salticidae; genus Maratus; species Maratus speculifer. Next base: position 267,746,872 of record OZ025289.1, on the reverse strand, counting down.
GAGGAATTTTGCATTTTCATATAATAAATTTTGATCTTATAGAAATAAAGTTCGGCGTTATTAACTCTCAGTCCCCCCCCCCTTTTTTTTCTCCATCAAGACCATCATATTTTCTCAAATAAATGGTGACCCCAATTCAATGAAAAATTAGTTTATGGGTTTTCGGTCCATTCTCAAATATATCGTCGTGAAATGGCTCCGCTCCGCGAGGCGTAAAAATGAAATCGGAAGACAGACAGACAAAACTCCGGCATTCTTTTTCAAAAAAAGATCCCGATTCTATAATTTCAATTAATCTCCGTCATTTCTCGAATCCCCCGTCAGGTGGCGTACGAATGCCGAGAGCGAAAGTGATTAATTCTCTATCGTCGAGATATTGGAAGCAATATCAATCAATATCGCTTCTGGTGGTGGACGAAAGTAGGGGAGGAAGGGAAGGGGGAGTGAAGGAACACGTGAAAATGAAATGACTGCTTTCGATCGCAGAAACATTCGATTAGTTTCTCCGTCCGACGTCCAGTTTTGACAATTTTGCCGATTAAAACAAACGTCAAAGCAACGAGAAGAAGTTGGAAAGGCTGTCAGTCAAACTTCGTTTGCTGTTTCATCGTAATTGCAATTCTCGCGCACGAAGTTAATTGTTCTTCACTTGATTTTGAAATTTAATTAACTAAATTTTGTTAAAACCTTGGGGACAAGCGAAACGTATACGTGCCACGAAAAAGCTTGAGAATCCTTGTTTATCTCCACCAATAAAATTTTACTGTAAAATTGCCTTATTTAATCGGAACATTTTCTCGATTTAATAAGGCATAAATTTCTGTTTTTAAAAACCGATGACAAAACATTAAAAATTTCGTAAAAGGATTCCGTCGCGAAGGGGTTAACATTTGGTGATTTTGAAAAAAGAAAAAATAATAAAATTCGCTGGTATCCTAAAATAATTAAACACTAAGTAGAGGAATGAAAATTTTTCGTAGGAAAGGGGGACTCATATCTCCTAAATTCGCTGTGGAAGACAATGTTTTTATTCTGCTATTATTTTAATGTATGTTTGAAATGTTTCTTAAAGGGGGATTTTAAGAGAGCAAAATCGCCGGAATTAGAAAAAAAAGGAAGAAAAAAGAAAAGAAAAGAAAGGAAAGAACAGTTTTGATTTTCTAAAATATAAATAAAAAATGCTACTAAAATTATTTTTGGTTATTTAATATTTCTTAATTGTTCTGTATTATTTTTACACTGTTAAAAATAAATCTGTGAATTCACGGTGAAACTACTGGCAGAAAAGTAGCCGAACTTTTACCGTTCCGTTAATAGATTTTCCGTTGTGGGAAATACAAGAAAGGAAAACTCCGTTTGAAGAAGCAGTAACTTTCTGTTACAAAGTTTGATTTTTAATTATGATAATTTAATATAATTTTTAAAATTAAGCAACCGATTAATCGTCTAAGAATTCGAAATTACCGAGTGATTTTAAGCTGCTATGTTAGTTTACATAATTATTATTATTTTGTATAACTTAGTTTACGCCGTCCTGAGGATCGAACTCGGGACCTTTTGATAGCGGAACAAATCCTTACTAACAAAGCTGCTGATGCCGCCGGCATGTACAAAGTATGTCTTTTATGAGTGAGTGCGAAAATCTGTTGTGCTTTTTAAAGATTTTTTTTTTTTCAAATATATTCCTTAGAATATTTGTAAACGGTTTTAAAACTGTCGTACACTATTTATTTATTGGCTAATAAATTACAAGATTTTTTAATAAGAAATAAGAGAAAAATAAACAGAAAAAATGTAATTTAAAAGGGATATTTTATGTTTTCATTATTCCATTGCGCCAGTGGGACCCGAACTCACAATCTGCGCTGACACCAATTGCTGACATCCAACAAAACTTGACGAAGCTTTTGAACTCCGTCCCAAAAGAAGACTTCTAGCGAATTTTCCAGGCCATGTATAGCAAATCTCAGCGGTGCATAGTTATGGGCGATGACTATTTCGAAGGATGGTATGGTTACTTTTATTAATATTTTATCTACATCAATATTATAAGACTATTCATCGAACTTTATTGTCAGAGGTTGTAATACCGAACACACACACAAAAAAAAATCTTTTAAGAGGGCTGTCTTTGAGCTTCTAAATTTCCCTCACTAAAGTAAAGTCTATGGGCATTTAATGAATTTGTATATTTAAAATATCTCCTCGAAAAATTAATATCATTCACTTCAAATTTTGTATAGATTTCTTAAAAGATATTTTTGTTTTTCTTAGTTTTAATTTTTTTTCTAATGTACATACTTAATTTTATACGAAGTGTTAAAATCTTACTCACAGATTGTCAGCTTTTAACACATAAAATATTAAATTAAGCATAGATTTTAGAAATACTTTGAGAAAATTGAAAAAAGAAACATTTTTAAGAAGAGTACACAGGAAAAAGATGTTAGAAATATTATTTTACCTAATAGACATTTTAAATATATTAAGAAATCAAATGTCTGTAGATTTAACATTACAGAGGAGAATTCCGACGAAGACCACACTAGTCACGCGGAAAAAGCCGAACGCTGCTAATAAGGGGACCGCCAAACATATGGTGCGCACAATTTGTGATAATTTCAAAGTATGTTGTAGGGGTCATACCAATAATTATTCTGGTAAAAGGGTTTCTTCAAATGGGTCTTAGTTTTTGAAAAATCAGAGGTTAAAATTCAGCGTATATATTAAATGCCCATTAGCATAACTATTCCGTATGGATTCGTGGTGCTGCGGCAGCGTGCGAGTCTGCGGACCCGAAGGTTATGAGATCGAATCTGTCATCAGCTTTTTTTTTTTTTTTTTTTTTTTTTACTTATTTTAATAGTTTTTAAATGTTACAAATTTTAAGCAGAATCGGAAATTCTACATCTTTGAGCTTTTGATATTTTCTTAAGAGGACAGTTTACATTTACAACATTTTTTTATTATTTAAAAATATTTGGTTCAAGTAGTGAACTGATTGGATTTCAGTGATCAAATATTAGTACATATTGGAATAAATAAATAAATAAAACTGCATATTTAATTAAAGTTTTTAAAAAATATAAGAAAATTTAAATAGTTTAAAATCCATACTACTATAAATATTAATGTTTTTAGATTACTCAATCACTTTCTTATATTGTCAAATGTGTATTACACTAGATGTTCATGGATTTTTAGATAATCTAATATTACATTTAATCTAAGTTTTTTACTGATATAGTATGTAATGTAGAGCGATGAAATCAAACATATCTTCATATGTACTTTTATTTAAAATAATAATAATAACCTTATAGCTAATTCCATGCACATACTTAACCCATATGTAATAAAGAACATGTACAAAAATTTTTAAATCTCTACATTAATTAAAAAATAAAAAGAATGATGCCCAGTTAAACTGATGGCACAGAGCTCACAGGATATGCAGACTAATTGTATATTACAGCCTTACATATTAATGCCTTTCGAAAAAAAAATAAGGAAGGAAGTACCCACCTCCTCCAATTTTCTTACTTTATACTTATCATTGAAGTCCAAAACTAATCAAGGATACGCCTTATCATATAATAAACCTGTATCCAAAATTCGAAGCAAGTCGAATAATTCTGCATAAAAACCCATTTATGTAGTTTAAGAAATGTTTTCAACCGTTCCCTCCTTTATAATTAATCGTTAAATATCCAAAACTGATCAGAAATTCACCTTATCAGAAAAAACCTACATCCAAAATTTAAAGCAAATCGAATAAATCAGCATAAAACTCTATTTAGCTAACTTAAGGGAGAGGTAATCGCCCGTATACTTCTTTATAATTAACAAAAGAAAATATCACAACAAATGAGCGAAGCTTCTTACTACTATGATTTTGTATACAAAAATTGAAACAAATCGGTTAAATCTGTATAAAAAACCATTTACATAAATTATGAGAGGTAGTTTCCCTTATCCTCTCTTTATACTTATCCAGTGAATTCCAAAAACAAATCAGGGAAGCGCCATTTCAGAATAAACCTTTATACAAAATTTTAAGCAAATAGATAAATTTTGCGTGAAAAACCTAAATTAAGACGGGGAGATTACCCTCCATTCCCCCTCTTTAAACTTATCCAGTGAACACCCAATACTAAACATGAAGGCACATCATTAGAATGATCCTACATCTAAGATTTGAAAGAAATCTACTAATTATACAGGGAAAACCCATTTATATAAATTAAGGGGGGAGGGGCAATATCCCCCGTTCCCCTTCTTATACTTATCGAATGAACTCTCAAAACTAATCAGGGAAGCGTCTTATCATAATAAGCCTAAATCCAAAATTTCATGCAAATCGGATATTTTTATCATGAGTTATCGCGTTACGTACGTACGCACGTACATACATACATACAGAACGGGCGGGCACATAAGCTCGCAGGCTTTAATAGCTTGCGAGCTAAAAAGCATTTTTAAAACATGAAAGTGAAGAAAATATGAACATATGAAAAAAAAAAGTTTAAAATTATCAATTGTGAAGTAATTGCGCTGGGTGTATAAACAAAGTTTACAAATTGTCGTATGGGTAAAAATGAGGATTTACAATATTCATAATTAAACAGGCTTTCATTTAATGTTTAAAATGTTTAAAAACAAATATCGATTTTTTGATCAGTTTTGAGGTAAACTATCCCCTTAAAAAAGTAACCCCCTTACGTTTATGAATTTTTCTTATCTGAGCAAAGTCTTAACCTTTTATCTATTGTCTATCTGATTATCTATCTGATTAGTTTTATCTTTGTCAGAGCGTTGAAAATTTGGATAACTGGTAAAAACTTATATTTTAGCGTTACTGTATTACTATTTTATTACTCTTATATTATTATTTGAATTATCTAATCCTAAATGCGTTTGAGAAATTGCTCCCAAAATTATTTTGTATTTTTTATAGAAAAAGGTTAAAATTTTCATTTCAAATTCTATAAAATAAAAAAAAAGGCGATAGAAAAAAATATATTTCAGAACTGTGCTTAAAATAAAAAATGTAAATAATAATAAATAAACAAAAATTATAGGCATAAATTAGTTTTGCAGTTTTGTCAGTAACTAAAAATAAATTTTCATGAAAAATTTCGAAAATGTATTATGTTATGTTACTGTGAAAATATCAAAAGCTGTAGAATTCCATATTCTGCTTAAAATTTGTAAAAGTTAAAAACTATAAAAATAAGAAAAAGAAACCCAAGACGGATTCGATCTCACAACCTTTAGATTCGCAGACTCGCACGCTGCCGCAGCGCCACGAATAGACACGGAGTAACTATACTAATGGGTATTTAAAATATACGCTGAACTTTAACCCCCAATTTCTCAAAAACTATGGCCCATTTGAAGAAACCCTTTTACCAGAATAATTAGTGGTATGGCCCCTACAGCATACTTTGAAATTATCAAAATCTGTACGCACCATGTTTGGTGGTCCCCTTGTAAGTCTATGTCAGCGTTGTTTTCGAATATCTCACTTTGATTTTAATATTTTTTAACTTATTTTTTCTTTCTTTTCGTAGGATGGCTGACGGTCTACAACCAGGCTAGTTTTTATTTTTTCAATTTTGGTTATATTTATTTATTTATTTTTGTTAGGAAAGTTTAATTTCAAAACGATTCTGAATGTGAAAGTAATTTTTAAAAAATCTGAAACAAAAATCGAAAAAGTAAAAACTAGCCCAGTTTTGGACAGTTCTCAACTATCCTATCCCCCCCACACACACACCCACCCCCCCAAAAAAAATCAGAAATATTAAAATCAAAGCGAGATATTCGAAAATAACGTCCCCTTACACTTAACGTTATCGTTTTGCTTTCTTCCCGTGACTGAAGAGGGCTTTTAATATATCTGGTGAATTTTAATGTAATAACTAGGGTAACATCCCCAGTAATTGGCACATTAAGAATTTGTCGTTAAACTTACTTAAATTTTCATTACAAAGAAATAAGCTATTTACTTGGAAATATTTTTAAATCAAAGAATGCATATCTGTGCATCTATTTTACCCACTAAAAGCAAAAAAAAAATTGAAAAAGTATTTTTATAAAAATATATTTATAAAAAGTTGCTGAAATCACCAATAATTGGCACCTAGAGCACCAATGTATGACACCTTGTGAACCAGTAATTGGCATATGTTTATATTAAAAAAAAAAACTTTACATTTTGCATTGGGTTTAATCGCTTTAAATTAATTTACTGTAGATGAAGATGCCATATTTCAGGTTTTTGAGAGTAAGAAATCAGCATATTAATCTGAAATGTGAACACTTTAAAACAATACAATATACTTACATTAATACCCAGTAATTGTCATGCTGTCCCCAGTAATTGTCATATGAAGCTTTAATGGATTCCAATTACTGATAAAATTTATATTTTCAAATAAAAACAAATGATAAACAAAATTAGTCTATAATTTTAAAAGTACTTCCAAAATAAATGGTTTAATCTCAAATTCCTTGCGAATTCCTTGTAATTGGAATAGGTGCCAATTACTCGGAACTAGCAAAATTGAAGCACCATTAATTGGCAACTACGATTAATTCAGAAATCCAAATATTTGTGTTGAAAATACTTTTACACAATTAAAGTAACCCTTTTTAACTAAACAAAACTGTTGTCAATTAAAATTTAAAATATATTATAAATCAGATAATAATGAATTGAAAAGCATGCCTTCCTTAAGCCAAAGAACAAGAATTTGCAACAAAATGGCTAATTTGATACAAGCCAGATTTGTTTCTCTTTCCTAGGCTCTATTGTCATCTTGTAAAACAAATAAAAGTTATAATCTTTAACGTAAATGAGCATATAACTGATATATGGTCTTGAATTTTTAAAAGACTGGATATAAATCTTTTTTTAGGACATGTTTGTAAAATGTGCCAATCACTGGTGCATGCCAATTACTGGGGGTGTTACCCTATATTACAAAAATTTTAATCATATATTTCCACCCCCCCCCCTCCCTCTACCCCGAAAGAAAAGTAAGAAAAAGAAAGAAGAAAAGAAAAGAAGTCGAAAACTAAATTTCTGGCAAATTAAATTCTGCAACATGTTTCGACATTATTATAAGTTGAAAGTTTGTAAAACCTAAAAAATCTTTTCTATGATTTTTCCCCTTTTAGCCAGCGTCTATTGTTGAAAATCATTCTTCAAATATTTTCTTTTGATAAACTGTCAGTGATTCTGTAACATATCTCGAAAGTCATAAAAGTGTTAGGTTTTTCTTTCCTGTTTGTCTTCTCTTGAAAAACGGTCAGTTATCTTGGTGACCAATCCAAAAACTCGAAAACGCTTTTCTTATACTACTTAAAAAACAGAATTTTCCAGTCGAGTTACATAGTTCAGTTTCAGAGTCTTAAATTCAACTTTGTATGTGAACTTCCCCTCTGCTTCTATATTTCAATTGAATTCTAGAAATAAATTTAGTTTAGTCAACTTCAAAATTTCGGAACTTTAAAAAAAGTAATATTTAGACCGGGTAAAAGAAAAAATGTTAAAGTTTATTTCATGAAGTTTAGAAATCATTTACGAAATAGATAAAGGCGCCGGTAAGGGGGTTCAAATGAGGGGCATTACCTCCTCCCTGCAGTTTTCATATTAAGGTTTTTTTTTCTTTTTTTTTTCTTTCTGCTCGATGATGATTCTATAGAAAAATTAAATTACTCATTTCAATTCATTTTAAAAATTAAACACAAACAACGAAGATCTCTTTAAAGCGCATGCTCAGACTACTTTGGAGTAAAATGCTAATGTGTCCACTCATGTATATAATAAAGGGTCGGTGAAATTTAGCAACGGAATACTAATATAGAAAATCTGAATGTATATATATATATATAAAACCCTTAATTAAATTACAATATATATATATATATATATAATATATATATATATATATATATATATATCATATATACCACGTGGTTTGGCAAGCGATACCTTTCCACACCAAACGAAATACAAGTGATTTTAATGTATTTGATAATTCCTAATTAAATTAATACTTAAAATGGCAAAACATAATGGATTTAAACTTAAACGATGTACAAGTTTATTATATTTTCCATAAGCTTACAAAATATATACAATTTGCGTGTAGCTGGAATTATTTAATTCTATACAGTTTCACTGATTAAGTTTTAAGTGAATTTTAAAAGTAATTGCCCGATTAAGAAAACTCTCCTAATATATTTCGATATTGAATAAGTCATTGTTTCTATATAGCAGCATTTCTATTCTGTTGTTGTCTCCGATACTAACATTATCGAAGTCCAATCGACCAGTGGTCAGAGATGGACCTTAATTTTGAATTTGTAGAAATTTTAATCAATTTAAATTTTATTCTAAGCCATCGTTAAACGATCGTTAAATTTCCTTATAGATACATAGATGTAAGATGTATATGAAAGATTTGTAGTTATAAAAATGTATTTATAAGGTTAAACTTACTTAAATTAGTGCAATTTGAAGAGTAGAAAAAGTTTTTCTTTAAAGAATACATCATATTTTTTTTTTTCACTGCGCCTCCAACCAGCTACAAATCTCGAAAAAAACGAAATTTTCATTATTTTTTTTACATACAGAGGTTCCGCCATTATTTTTTTATAACCCTCATGTAAAGAATATATTCATTTTTTAAATTTAATTTTACTGAGTATATTATGCGCTTATGAGGCTTCCTTGTACAGTGTTGAATCTAGGGGGTGGCCCGGGGGGGAACATTCATCCCCGGAGGAATGAAATATCCGTCCCCTTAAAATTTTAAATTTTGGATTTTCATTGGTCAAAAAGTGCAATTTCTTACCCGGAACTTTATAATGCCCCCCCCCCCCGGAGCCACAGAAGTCCCTCCCGGAGAAAAGTGTCGAATTTCAACACTGTCCTTCTAAGAAAAAAAAAGGAGTGAAAAACCTTGCGTCAAGAAATTTTGGTGCACTTTCAAACACGCAGAATGTTGTAAGAAAACTTGCCTGCTGTAAAATTGAAGATGACATTTAAGTAAATAGAGTCGGCTCTCGTTAATTCGAACTCGTCGAGACCACAAGAACTGTTCGAATTATCCAGAGTTCGAATTATGGAAAGTATGTGAGGAAAACGTTTTTAAAGGGCCCCATTACAAAGTAATTAACGTTATAGTATTTTTTAAATATATTTCGGCTGTTATCATTAGAATATGACTTAATGTTAAGTTAAAAGATATAAATACATAAACTAATTAAGGAATTAGGAACAAGCACAAACGAAGATGGTATGAAGGTATCATTGATGGATAGGCGGGGTACTAAAAAAGCGGATACCAAATGCATGGGACTATATGTACACTTGTTTAGAACAATTCTGAAAAAAAATGAAAGAAAGAAAGGTATTTCAAGGATCTGAAGTCCAGGAGGAAGTAAGGAAAAATGAAAAATCGGATTCTCGTTAGTTCGAATTAAATGTTGTCAAGAGAAAATGAGTTGGAATAAATGAAAATTTTTAGCGTTACTCTGCTATTCAAAATTTTGGGACTTCATGTTTAGCTCGAATTAAGCGAAGACTCGATTTATCCGATTTCGAATTAACAAGATTCGACTGTAATTTGAAAAACGCAAAATACATTTGAAAACCTAATTTCAGCAATCGTCATCTGGCGTCGAAAAAATTTACCCTTTTTTTTTTTTTTAAACTCTGCACATGATCGACAGATTTATAAATTTGTATACATACAACACAATATACTAAAATTTAGTTCAATTAGGAAACATATAACACAGTTTAAAATTCTCCTTCAGCAATTTCCTTCAATAAACGGAAATAAATTATTTTGTGCAAACCTGCATATGATCTATAGAATTTGCACGCAGCAAGTAATATGAAAAAAAAAAAAAAAAAAAAAAAAAAAAAAAAAATTCTAGTTTTGGTTTAATTTAAAAACCGCATGAAAACTTATTTGTAGCAATTACCGCTTGAGGTAGTGCTGTAATCGAAATCTCTTGTGTGTCAGTAAATAAACGGCAAAAATTATCTTTATCATATTCTCCAGTAAAGAATTTGCGGTACACATTAGTGATGTATAATAATTTCATTATGATTGAAATAGTGTAACATCATTAGCTCACAGGCTATCATAGCCTGAGAGCTTATTGCCCGTCCGTTCTGTATGTACGTTCGTACGTGCGTTCGTGCGTAATGCGATAACTCATGATAAAAATATCCGATCCACTTGAAATTTTGTATGTAGGTGTATCCTGACAAGACACTTCCTTGATTAGTTTTTGAAGTTCATTCGATATGTATAAGAGGGGGAACGGGGGCTCTTGCCCCTCCCCTTAGTTGATATAAATGGGATTTTCATGCAGAATTAAGTTTTCGTTCATAATTTAGATTAGGATCATTCTGATGAGGCGATTCCGTGACTGTTATTAGGTGTTCATTGAATAAGTATAAATAGGGGGAACAGGGGTTCTAATGCCCCCCCCCCCTTAATTTATATAAATGGGTTTTTCAAGCAGAATTTTCAGATTTCGTTCAAATCTCTGAATAGTTTTGGAAGTTTAATGGTTATGTATAAAAGAGGGGGATAACTCCTTTTAAATTATATAAATGCTAAATGGGTTTTTATTAAGAATTATCTCATTTTCTCTGAATTTTGGATATAGCTTTTTTATATGATAAAGCATGTCTTTGATAGTATAGGAGGTTCAATGATTAAGTATAAAAAAAAAGAGGAAAGGGGAGAGCTGTTTCCCCTTCTTAATTTTTTTTCGAACGGAATTAACCCTTGAAAATATAAGGCTTTAATGTACAATTAGTATTTGTAGCCTGTGAGTTCAATGCCATCAGTTTAACTGGGCAGTATTCTTTTTATTATATACTGCAAATCACCTTTCTTCAGGGGCCATAATATAACAGAGTGTGGGTATCCTTGAAAGCGAACTAAAAATATTGCACACTTCATTTTCAATAAAGAACATGCCATTTTAATCCTAAATAACATGACAATTCAAATACTACAGTGGACTCTTTTTATTCTGAACACTCATGGGACCGACCAAAAATGTTCAGATTATAGAGGTGTTCATTATGGAGGGAGATTAGAAATACATTACCGCTACTAATATGTAGAATGACCTGCTACTAATATGTAGACACCAAGTTACATCCAAATCGATTTATAAATACGATTTTTATCACGTGACAAAAATCAGATCGTTTCAAATGTCAGCCATAAGAAAAATTCAAAGAGCTATAACTCAATCATTTTTTAAGATATAGACAAAGTAGAAAGTGTTTTAGAATTGGTGTTTTAAGATATAACACATAAAATAAAAATATGTTTCAACTTTTAATTTTTTCGCATTTAATTTTAAATTTTAAATTTGTAAAAAAAATTTTAACGGCCGCCATTTTGAAAGAAGATGGCGGATGATGCTGGCCAACGAACTCTGTCGAAATATTTGTATGAACTATCTACATACCAAGTTTCATTCAAATCGGTTCATAAATACGTTATTTATAGCATGACAAAATCAGATCGTTTAAAATGTCAGACATACGAAAAATTCAAAGTGCTTTAACTCAATCATTTTTTAAGATATAGACAAAGTAAAAAGCGTTCTGGATATGGTGTTTTAAGATCTAACACATAAAATAAAAATATGTTTTAACTTTTAATTTTTTCGCATTTGATTTTAAATTTAAAATTTTTAAAAATTTTTTAAATGGCCGCCATTTTTAAACAAGACGGTGGATGATACTGGCCAACGAACTCGGTCGAGATATTTTTATTTACTATGTACATACCAAGTTTCATTTAAATCGGTTCATAAATACGTGAGTTATAGCATGACAAAAATCAGATCGTTTCAAAATGTCAGCCATAAGAAAAATTCAAAGTGCTATAACTCAATCATTTTTTAAGATATAGACAAAGTAAAAAGTGTTCTGGAATTGGTGTTTTAAGATCTAACACATAAAATAAAAATATTTGTCAACTTTTAATTTTTTCGCATTTAATTTTAAATTTTAAATTTTTTAAAAATTTTTAAATGGCCGCCATTTTGAAACAAGATGGCGGATGATGATGGCCAACGAACTCGGTCGAGATATTTGTATGTACTATGTACATACCAAGTTTCATTCAAATCGGTTCATAAATACGTTAGTTATCGCATGACAAAAATCAGATATATATACAGGGTGTCCGAAAAGTCTGGAAACGGCCGAATAACTCGAGAAATACATATGAGATTGAAAAACGTAAATATACGTGTTAAATATTTTTAAATAAGCTACTCTGTGATACCAAATTTGACCTTTTGAAACCGACCCCCTGGGGGTCAGAGGGGGTCCAACTTTGAAATCTTAAATTATAACCGCCATTTTTTAATGCAGATTCGGATTCTACGGTCAAAAATACGTAACTTTTATATTTGATGTTTATTTCAAATCTTCGTTTATCACGGTGTAATCGAGCATATTAAATCGATACATATTCCCGCTTTTCCAACAGGATTTTCCCTAATCGAAACTGATTGGGCAGAATTTTTGACGTCAAATTCCTCGTCTTTTGTAGGAATAGCGTTTCCTGAAAATCACCTGTGGCGATTATTTCAATAGTGCTACACTGTTAAAAATTTGACCCATTTGCTGCAGCGTCACTCCACAGCTATTATAGAATATCTCTTTTGTGACCAATGAGAATGCTCCATAACACAGTAAAGTAATCGTTTTCTATAAAAGTGGTGGAGTGACGATGCAGCAACAGGGTCAATTTTTTTACAGTGTACTTTACTGTGTTATGGAACATTCTCATTGGTCATGAAAGAGATATTCTATAAACGCTGTGGAGTGACGCTACAGCAAATGGATCCAATTTTTAACTGTGTAGCACTACCGAAATAATCGGCACGGGTGATTTTCAGAAAACGCTATTATTGCAAAAGACGAGGAATTTGATGTCATAAATTCTCCCCAATTAGTTTCGATTAGGGAAAATCCCGTTGGAAAAGCCGAAATATATATCGATTTAATATGCTCAATTACACCGTGATAAACGAGGATTCGAAATAAACATCAAATACAAAAATTACGTATTTTTGTCCGTAGAATCCGAATCTGCAATAAAAAATGGGGGGTTATAATTTAAGATTTCAAAGTTGGACCCCTCTGACCCCCAGGGGGTCGGTTTCGAAGGTCAAATTTGGTATCACAGAGTAGTTTATTTAAAAATATTTAACACGTATATTTACGTTTTTCAATCTCATATGTATTTCTCGAGTTATTCGACCGTTTCCAGACTTTTCGGACACCCTGTATATATGGTTATATATAGGGGGAACTGGGGTACATTGATACAGTTTTTTTCTAAGATTTTTTTTGGTGTCAAGAAAGTAGAAAATTCAAGTTTTTTTTCCATGAGGTGACAGCAAAACTTGTGTAGTATGTTATAAAAATGTACAATCATTGTTTTATGTAGTATTTTTGCATGTAATTTTAAAAAAAATCAAAAAAAGTCATTTGTATCAATGTGCCCCATCCCCGGGGCAGATTGATACGTTTAAGCAAAATGACGACAAAATAATACCAATGCATATTTTTCATAAAAAATGAGTTAGAAAACCATTTTTTATTTATTTATAAAAATTCAAATCACCCACAATTTATTTTTAAGCAATATTAAAGCAATCAAAATTAAATATATTATGACTTGATGTTCTGTCTGTTTCTTGTCTGATTGTTGGCTGTGGTAACTTTGTCATATCTAGCACTTCAACCCCAGCATTATCTTCTTTCTTATGAAAGATGAAAAAATTACCAGTTTTTCTGTTTATAAATAGGTTCATAAACAGAAAATAAAGGATAATTATATTAAAAATTCTGTTTATAATATAAGTATCATTTTCTGTTCTGTAGTTTGTTTCTCTTACTTAACATTTCTCATGTCGAAAATACTTTTTTCTCTGGAAAATCGATATAAATTCGAGATTTGCCAGAATGCTGTCCTTTTCTTTTATTAGTTCTATTAGCACTAGATGCTGGGTAAGTTCCTACGTCTTCTGTTTTCAAAAATACTATAAAATGCTCTAATATAAAGAAATTAGAGCTATTTCACTTCAATAAAAACTAATATTAGAAATTTTTCGTGAAAAAAAGGTTGGATTAAGGAGTGTATGGTAAAAAAAATAATAAAAGATAATGAAAATATGAACTATTAAAGGATTTAGGCTGTATCAATGTGCCCCGTCATAAACTGTATCAATGTGCCCCATACAGCGATTTTGAATAAAATGAGTCTCAAATCCAACACTTCACAATATATCTAACAATAAATAATGAGGAACTGATAAAGAGTAGCAGTACTTACCAGGGAGAGTATTCATTTTGGTTGAAAATACTGGAACAGTTGTATAATAGCATTTCAATTGTACAACTCATATTTACTTTTGAACAACAAAAACAATAAATCACCCGTCCCATTTCATCAAACTGCTGAATCATTCCAAGATTTTCTGTATGTAGTTGAATACACTAGCATCACCTTTTGGAGCTGTTGTGAAACTTCCTGTAATGACCCTGTGAGCGGTAGAGGGGGTGTATCAATGTGCCCCATGTATCAATGTACCCCAGTTCCCCCTATACACTATATTGCCATTGATTATGGGACACTTGCGATTTTAGACATTTTACTAAATATCTAGAAAAATACATGAGGAATCATCTCGAAACTCTTAGTGTATAAATATAATAGTATACGTCATACATCTCCGTGAAGATTTTTTACCGAAACTCCATAGGGGACCGTCAACAAATTAAAAAAGAATGAATATCTTTTGAATAACCCTGTCAAAACTAATGTAGCAAAAGCGCTCAAACTCTAGATTATGATTGAATGCCTTATTGTAATACACTGTGTTCATTTTTATGCAAATAGCATGCATACTCGCAGAGTAATTAAGGTTTTTATAAAAATGGTCCCAAATTTTTCTAAGTTTTTCCCTTATAATTTTCAGAGTTCTTAATATAAAATAATATTTTTTTCAGAAAATATGACAAACAACATTGCACACAGTACCTTGTAATCAGAATTAAAAAATAATAAAAATTATATGAAAAATGAGTAGGTTTACTAAATAATTTTTTACTGCGCATGCGTCAAAGATATCAAAATTTCATTTGCATATTATGTTAGCTAAATATATAGAGCAACTTTTGTAAAAGTCTCAAAATTATAGCTTGAAAATTCTGAAAGTAATCGTCTATAGAAAAAGGACAAAATCCGTTGTTTCCAAAATGAAGCAAAAAAAAAATGAGGGATTTTATAAAAAGTAGTCGTAACATCCCGTATTGTGTATTCTATATTGACACTAATCAATGAATATATGGATACAGCCCCTCTTGTTTTTGCTTCATTTTGAGAATAACGGATTTTCAACTTATTCAATTGATGATTATTTTCAGAATTTTCAAGTTATGATTTTGTGACTTTCACAAAAGTTGCTCAATACATTTAGCTAACATAATATGCAAATGAAATTTTGATATCGTTGACGCATGCGCAGTAAAAAATTATTTAGTAAACCAACTCATTTTGTATACAATTTTCATTATTTTTTAATTCTGATTACAGGGTACTGTGTGCAATGTTGTTTGTCATATTTTCTAAAAAAAATATTATTTTACGTTAAGAACTCTGAAAATTATAAGAAAAAAACTTGGAAAAATATGGGACCATTTTTATAAAAACCTTAATTACTCTGCGAGTATGCATGCTATTTGCATAAAAATGAACACAGTGTATTACAATAAGGCATTCAATCATAATCTAGAGTTTGAGCGCTTTTGCTACATTAGTTTTGACAGGGTTATTCAAAAGATATTCATTCTTTTTTAATTTGTTGACGGTCCCCTATGGAGTTTCGGTAAAAAATCTTCACGGAGTTGTATGACGTATACTATTATATTTATACACTAAGAGTTTCGAAATGATTCCTCATTTATTTTTCTAGATATTTAGTAAAATGTGTAAAATCACAAGTGTCCCATAATCAATGGCAATATAGTGTATAATATATATATATGTCAACATTTGAAAGGAGGGTGGTTTTGGGGTCTGGGGGTCATGATCGGTGAAAATATACCAAAATTTTCCTGAAGTGTTTTCCTCCGGACGGCTGCAATAGGTAGCTTTTTACTTTTTGTAATGAAAGCTACCTAAAAGAAATGAATTTATTGGTACACAATAAATATAAAACACGAAGAAGAGAAAAAAATTAAAAAGAATGATATTTTTGAACAAGTACGTTTTTGGAATAAATTTAACAAGACTTTCTTAAAAAAGGGTCGATAAAAACAGGGGAAAAATGAGTTTTATGAGGAATTTTAAGCAATAAAGTTTAATTAACATTATTTTTTATTTAGAACCATTTTTTTAAATTTACGCATATTGGTATAAATGGTTTTTTAAGGCGAATTAAGAATTTATATCGTTTCTATAAAGATTAATAGATTAGATCTAATGACAGGATTTTAATTTAATAAGTTGAAATAAATACGGAATATTGTTAAAAGGAAATTAATATAGTATAAGGTTAATTTTGGCGAAAAAAAATAAATTTTGTAATATGTATATCCTGAGTTAGTATTATTTGTTAATTGTAAACAAAAAAGTTCATAACAATAAATAAATAAGCTCTGGTATGTGGTATACGCAAATACAGCTGAAATCTATGAACGATATTGAAAATTCTCGAAAAAAGAAACGAGATTTTATGAATATACATAACCGGAGCTAACCATCGGGCAAAAGAACAATATCATGCTAAACATAGACATAAAAAAAAAAAAAAAAAAAAAAAAAAAAAAAAAAAAGCCAAACAAATTTACATTAGGCACATTTTCGCCCTGGCACCCGGGGCACATGCCCATTTCCCCCCCTCCCCCTCTCTTAGTTTTGTCTCTGAATGCGAATAAAAGTTATTTTTCCTTTCTATCACATGTGTTAAGATACTTATTAGCAGCAATATTGTATTAGATAGTGTATTCATTAAATATTAAATTTTTCCTAAAAGTCAGTTAATTAAAAATGTCAATTTGTGGAGAATCCCTTATCATTCAGCTGTTTTTAGAGAGCAAAGTAAAAACAGCTTATTATAATAATGATATCTTTTTGAATTTTCACGATATTTGATTGAATTTTTTTATGAGTTACACCATAGAATTGACTAATAAATGATGAAAAAAAAAAAAAAAAAACGTTTTTATCGTTCGCGCATGGGCAGATAAAAATTATTTCATACTACTATTCCTATTTCATTAAATATTTAATATATCTATATTCCAATTGTGCTATATTTTTTCTTGGTACATTCTGCTAATTTTTCTGAAATTTGCTTTAAATTTGATCAAAAACCCTACATGATATAAACAAAAAAATACCAGAATTTTTTTAATTTTTCAAAATTCGCTCTTTTTCCATGAATATGCATGCTATTCTTACAAAAATCAGTGTATATGTTGTATAGTATCCACTTATTTGTATTCTGCAACGATAAATCGTTTCGTGCTTTTTCATATACAGGGTGATCACAAATATTTCTATTACTCTTTCATTTTTTGACGGCCCTCTAATTGCCCTGCATATCAAATGGATGTTGATAAATATAAGATCAAGCATAATATTTATAACCTGCAGTTCCAGAAGAATCCGTCAAGTATATTTTAAAATATTTGACAAAATGACAAAAATTGAAAGTGTCCAAATACTTATTGGTTGATTGTGTATACGATCTGCCAGAATTAAAATTTAATTTTGTAATGTTTTTGATATGTACTTATTGTAACTATATAGTTAATACTTTTAAATAGGAGTTTAATTTTTCATGTTCATTATACATGCTACAAGACATTTTATATATTGTTTTAACTGAATTTTAAATTTTGGTATAGATCTATGTTGCATTGGATTTATTCATAAAAAGTACACATATATATATTGGGGGGGGAGGGGATGGAATTGCATTTTTTCTTCAATAATAAAATTTCAAATATTTGGTGATGAGGGAAGATTCCTCAAAGTCCTGTTGGGGGAAAGGCATTGTCTTACCAGTGTCATTACTTGAATTCTTCATTTTGTTTGATTTAGGTTACATAAAACTGCAACTATCCAGCAATTGTGCTGCGTGTAGGTGTTAAATATTTGCATTAGAATTACATTTATTATAATTTTGCTATTTAATAAAGATATTAGTTATTTTCAATTTTTGTAATTATGGGTACATCACTGTTGTTATCTTGACATTTTGAGAACGTTGGAGTTCTCTCTCTCTCTCTCAGTTTAAAGTTCTTTAAAATTTCTAAAGTTCAAGATTAAAAAAAAATAAAAATTTAACAAAAATTTAAAATAAAAAATTTTAATTAAATATATAGATATATATATTGCGATTTATTTTTTTGTCCCGATTTAATAATCAACTAGCATCAACAAACATTTTTACATGCCAACTTCTGTTTTGAATAGCCAGCCAGGCAATTATTTAGGTATACTTCAATTGTTCGGAGAACATCATACACATTGCGCCATCTATTGACATTGTCACATAATAAGACTCTTTAGAAGCTAAATTTCAATTTGCTGATTTTTATTCCCTCCTCTCTCTCACACACTCATCCCCACAAGATGTTTGTTGTTGTTGTTGTTGTTGTTGTTGTTGTTTTTCTTTCAAAAGATGTGTGAAAGGTTTTTATTGAAATAGAACTACACTGGTGTCCAAAAGTTAAGCATAATTGGTAATTAAGTAATTATTTTTAAGTAATGAAAGAAATATGAATCGGAATGTGCTGAAACTCCAGGTGTGTAAACAAAATAGTACGCGTCACATATTTTCGCGAAGAGTTTTCCCCGAAATCGAACAGGGGACCGTCAACAAATTGAAAAAGAACGAAGATCTTTTGGATAACCCTGTCAAAACAAATGTAGCAAAAGCGTTCAAACTGTACATTATGATTAATCGGCCTATTTTAATGTACTGTGATAATTTTTACAAGGATAGTATGTATACTCGTAGAGAAATTAAGGTTTTTATAAAAACAGTCCTAAATTTTTCCAAGTTTTTTGCTTATAATTTGCAGAGTTCTTATTATAAAATAATGTTCTTTTCTGAAAATATGACAAAAATCATTGTACACAATACCCTGTCATCAGAATTTAAAAATAATAAAAATTGTGTGAAAAATGAGTATGTTTAGTAAATAATTTTTCATTGCGCATGCGTCAACGATATCAAAATGTCATTTGCATATTGTGTTAGCTAAATGTATAGAGCAACTTCTGTAAAAGTTTCAAAAACATAGCTTGAAAATTCTGAAAATGGGAGCCTTTAGAATCAACTCAAAATTCATTATTCCTAATGGAAGCAAAAAAAATCAGGGGTTTTACCTAAATATAGTTGCACGTGCAATATTGTGTAGGCACTAAACAATGGAATATGGATACAGCCCCTCATCTTTTTGCTTCATTTAGGGAATAAAGGATTTTGAGTTGATTCTATAATCTCCCATTTTCAGAATTTTCAAGCTATGTTTTTGAAACTTTTACAGAAGTTGCTCTATACATTTAGCTAACACAATATGCAAATGACATTTTGATATCGTTGACGCATGCGCAATGAAAAATTATTTACTAAACATACTCATTTTTCATACAATTTTTATTATTTTTAAATTCTGATGGCAGGGTATTGTGTACAATGATTTTTGTCATATTTTCAGAAAAGAACATTATTTTATAATAAGAACTCTGCAAATTATAAGCAAAAAACTTGGAAAAATTTAGGACTGTTTTTATAAAAACTCTAATTTCTCTACGAGTATACATGCTATCCTTGTAAAAATTAACACAGTACATTGAAATAAACCAATTAATCATAATGTGCAGTTTGAACGCTTTTGCTACATTAGTTTTGACAGGGTTATCCAAAAGATCTTCGTTCTTTTTCAATTTGTTGACGGTCCCCTGTTCGATTTCGCGGGAAAATCTTCGCGAAAATATGTGACGCGTACTATTTTGTTTACACACCTGGAGTTTCAGCACATTCCGATTCATATTTCTTTCATTACTTAAAAATAATTACTTAATTACCAATTATGCTTAACTTTTGGACACCAGTGTAGAGGACATAAGAAAATATTCTCTGTGAATAGTTCAAGACCAAAATTTCATTTCTTTTTTAAATCCCAGAGATATTTTTTGTTATATTTACCTAATTTATTAAATTTTTCTAAAGCGCTTTTTCCGCATGGTTGATACCTTTTCCAATTAAAATTAACATGCTTTTTAACTGCTTTTTTTTTTTTTTTCTTTCTTTTTTTTTTTTTTTTTTTAGAATACGGATTGAATATTTTAAAATAAATGGCGAAATTTTCTGCAACCTTCCGTTTTATTCTAAATTATTAGCATTTAAATTAGTAAAGAATTATTAAAATTATTAGAATTAGATCATTATTATTAGAATTTAAATTAGTAAAGAATTATTAAAATTATTAGAATTAGATCATTATTATTAGAATTTAAATTAGTAAAATTTTTCATTGACCATTTGTCGAAATTCGAAACATTTTTTATGCCCGAATTTTCGGGTATGCCTCAAATTTTTCGAAAATAAATTAATTATTATACTATCGAAAATTTAATCAATAGTAAGTTCATAAAAAAAGATTAGGATAAAATTTAAAAAATTATACAGAATAGTAATTTTTGATATTATTTAGCCTTTATATCTCTTTGAACTTTTATGGTATACCCATTCATTCTTTTCTAGTATATATACAAAGTAAAATACATAACAATAGTTGTGAAGTTTAGTCCTAGTCCCTTCAGCATAATTCACGAACGATTTCTATAGATAAATCGAAGCCCCCCCCCCCCCCCCGGAATGATGCTTGTCCCGAGGCCCTCGATAATCTATGTCGAGCCCTAGAAAAGAGATTATACTTTCGGACTGCCTTTTATATAGATAATCTGAAAACCCCGTTGGGATGCCCCTCAACTGGGTCATCCCCTGAATTTCTCTTTTTTTCAAAAATTTTTATTGAGTTTGGGAAAACGGAAAATGGTGGCTTGTAGATTTGATTTTCCAATTCTTAGGTTTAAACCTTACACAATAATTTACTACATGGGCGCTCAAACAACAGAGGGAAACAGATCCTCCATAAATTTTCAAATTTAATTAAAAACATTCTTTTTCTCCTATGATTTTGAAAACTAAAATACAATTGATTCTTTACGGATCATTTTAAAAAATTAAACACTTTTTTCGTATCCAATGACACCCCATGGGCCTTAAATTTTATTTATTTTTCTTTTCATGTTCATGTATTAAAAAATATCTGTAAAGGTGGGGGGGGGGGGGTGTCATACATTACATGAAAAACTAATAATCTGTTTCAATTCTTCAGTTTCAAAAAACGCCTTCAGAAATTTATATTTGGCTATTTCTTATACTTTATTATTAGAATACAGAAGTGGTGTGTTCGAAAGTGGTCAACTACAATCCTACATGGAAATACATCCGGTGTTACTACCGGTTGAGAATTTTTAGATATATCACGAATATGCATAATGCTGATTCCTTACATATTGTGATTTCAACATTTGATATTTAGGGGGGGGGGGCGGCTTGTAGATCTAGTAGTTTCCCTTTTCTCAGCCCCACACCTTCCACATCCTTCTCTCTCCCTTTTTTTTTATTTCTTGTCGCCCTGGTTCGTTAGTCGCCTCATTCAGGATCCAATCACTCGCACATTCTCGTAACTGCGCGGGTTTGATGTCAGACACTCGGCCTTCCATTCACGGGGTTCAACTTTTCCCTAATTTCATCCCATTCATGATAAAAATAATTTTTTTTTCTTTTTTTTTTTTCAGCCCAATGATGTTTTTCTTCTGCTGCTATGCATTCAGCCAAAATTTTAGGATGTGGTTAATTTAGAGAAGGCCGGAGGGTGGAAGGGAACAGATCGAACGTTTTATTTTTTTCCCACTTCTCTCTAACTAACTCACATGCACGAAAGCAAGTCTTTTACACACACACACACCTGCTGCGGTGATAATAATAATAAATTGAATAGCTTGATTTCAGCTATTCAATAAATGTAATTTGGGAAAGAAAATTAAAAAAAAAATACATAACTACAATCTACGTAGGGAAAATACGTGTAAATGAAGGTATTGTTCAGAAATAATTTTAACTTTCGCATAATCTTTTCCTTTTCATTTAATTAAAAAGGTGTTACAATTGTTTATTAAAACTTGGATGTATATGTCGCACCGTTTGAATAACGCAAATTTACTGGAGTACCTCCCCCCCCCCCCCTCTGTTTCTGGGATTATCTTCTAAGTTTGTTGTCAGTTTTAAGAAGAGGTTTACTGTTTTTGACAAAAGAGAGGGTGCGAGAGAGAAAAAAAGGTTATTTGAACCCCCCCCCTGAACTAACATAAGATACAAATAGCAACTCAAAGATTTCTGCACTATATGTATTAAACTTACACATCTTCGACCTCCGATCGGGCGGTTGTTTTTCTTACGACTGAAATCAATCTACATCTGAGACATCTGAGAGATTTTAAAAGATTACATTATTCTCTGAAGCTTATATCAATATTTACTTTTTAACGCTTATCATAAGCATATTGTGGCAATTTGAATAATAAAAGTTATTTTTAATGGTTTATTTTTTAGTTTAGTACAATATAAAAAATAGTTAATGCTTAATACATAGTGTTAATATAAGATTGAGGAAACAGTACTTTTTTCAGTAAAAACAAGTAAATAATAATAATAATAATAATAATAATAAAAGATCAGCTTAGCAATTCCCTAGAAAAATGACCGCCCACTTTGTAAACACTTGAATATACTCGCAATCATCAAGCAAAATTTCAAATATTTCAGATTTAAAAAAAAAAAAAATTAGGAACCTTGTCTAAACTTCACAAAATAAGAAGGAAATTTTTTATGTAATAGATTAATATGTATTCACGAATTGCCCCCTCCCACCCTCTCTCTGGGATGTAAGATTCACATTGTTAAATGGTGCATTATATTGTTATTCAAATTGAAGAAGGGGAAACGTAACGTTTACCAACTTTTCTAGGTGTTCGTAATTCGTTCGTAATTACGTGTATATGTAGCACCTATAGTCATCATTCAGTCCGTCTGTCCGTCTGCATGTAACTTTACAAAAACTAAAAAAACTGAATCGTTTGAAATTTAAAATATATAATTATTGCATAAATTAGTCGAGTAATTTCAAATTTTATGAAAATTGAATGTATAGTTTAATTACAGCGACAATCAAAAATATTCCATTACATTACGGCCAACGGGAAAAAAATAATTTCAGTGCATTTTAATGATGTTAGACTCTTGTGAATGTGATAAAATTGATAAGTATCTATGAATTATATACTAAATTATACATTCTGTACAATCTGGGAGTGAAAACAATATTTGTTATTAATTTACAGGACATTCAAAAGTATTCCATTGCATAATGATATAGGAGGGAACATTGTTTGAGACGCGTTTTAATTATATTAAATTATTTTACATCTTATGAAATCGATATACGTTGCCGAGATTTACTACAAGTTGTTTTCTGTATAATAGACAGCAGATAATATTTAGAGGGGTACACAAACATTTCGGTTACTATAGGATATCTGAAGTACTGTATACAATTACACCAAGATTTGAAAAATTTTAAAACTTCGTTATAATACGAATGCATCTTATTTACTACGCTTGACGTGCAATCTACGACTTGTTTTATTAATAAATGTACCGTTCATTTGGTCAAGGATGATTTTTAGTTGGTTGTTACCGTTTTCGTGGTCGGAAAGTGAGACTTTAAGACTTTGCGCCATATCTTCCACTTTAACAATGGTTTCATGGAAATTTATTATTATTATTATTATTTAAATTAGAAATTATAGCACAAATAAATGAAAATACAGTTATTTTATTTAGGATTTAAATTGCTGCATCTTTTTTATACAAGTAAAGAAATGTTTTTTTTTTTTCCGTAGATCGATTAAAGTACTATATTTTGGATAGAAAACTTGGCTTAACAATAATGCAATGTATTTGCCTTCTGTCTGCTCCCCAGCCTCCTTTTTTTTTTTGATTCTCTATTCAAACCCTTTGGCCATGAATGATTATGCAGAAGATTTTCAAAACCCTTATTTGATTCCCTTTCGAGGGCATTTACCCTTTATAAATTCTTTTTAAAAGATTCTGTCTTTTCTTTTCTTATTTTCTTTTTCTTTTTTTATTATCAAGCTCCGTAGTCAGAAAAAACGTTGTTTTATAAATGATTACAAAACATCCCCTTTCTTGCGGTAAATTTTCATAGCAAGGGTATCAAGGTGACAGCCATGCGGTTCATTGACAGATTACACGTACATACAGTTAACAGCTAAATCTTTTATTTCCTTCGCTCAGCACGCGAAATTTTCTGGCATATTCTCGAGCTAATTTTTATATTCTAAAATATTGTAACAGAACATTTGGAAAAAAAAAAACAAAAATTGCAGAAAAAAAATAGGCGTGATTTTTGAGATGAACATCGAATGTCTATAAAATAGTGTTTTTTAAAAAAGCTATTTGTGGTTTTATTCTCATTTGGGTGATTCTCAAAATAGGGGACAACTAGCAGGGAAGACCGAGCTTAGCTCGGTCAAAATTAACTTTGTGTTCAACTCGATATAGTATTTTCACTGTATCATTAACTCTGTATTATTACTGTAAAACATGTTTATAATAGTATTATTTAGAAAAACAATCAATAAGAAAACTATGTTTTTATGCGCATATTTATAAATTTTATTTTATTTTAAATTTTACAACGAAAGGACATCGATCTAAATCACTTTTTTAGCTCGACTCTGATTGGTTTAACCATGGATCTCGAATCCTCTTAAGAATGTATAAAAAAATTCTTTACATTCTGAAAGACAATATTTTTTGCTAGATATAGCCAAATTTGGAGGCATTCTTTTCATTTGGCTCCAAATACGTGTTTTGGTTTTCGTAATTTTTATAGTCGATTTTTTGGCCATATGTCGCCAATATTTTGTCAAATATCACCAAGTTATTGGCTTTTGCCATATTCTCGTGACCCTGACCCGTATTACCCAAAATGAGCCACTAATCAAATTTGATCAAGCATGTGACATAGCTCAATCGTCTTCAAGTAATCAAAAACAGTAGAATATAAAATTGAATCAAAATCGTTTAAGCCATTTTTTAGGTAAAATTAGCTTGGCAGCATTCAGCAATGAAGCGAAATGACCCACTAATATAAATTTGTTTAACATGCGACTCAGCCCAATAGTCTTCTCGTGACAAAAAACGTTTTGTTTAAAAATTTAGGGTAAAATTGATTGAGTCGTTGTTATATATAATTAGAATGACCCTAGCTCATTAAGACCCAAAATGACCCACTAATAGAATTTTCGCGAGCATGTGTCCAAGCCAAATGGTTTTCGCTTGCTCAAAAACGATATAATACAAAGCATAGTCAAAATGGTGAGTACCATTTTCTATATAAAATTAGCATGACCCATTATGACCAACAAATGACCCTTATAATCGAAATCTCTCAAACGTGTGGCCTAGCTCTTTAGTTTTAGCATGCCGAAAAACATTAGATACAAAATTTAGATAAAATCGATTGAGCCGTTTTTTAGATATAGTTAGTTTGACCCTAACCCCTAAAAATCCAAAATGACCCATTGATCAAATTTTCTCAAAAATCTGTCCTAACCCAATGATTTTCTTGTGACCGAAAACGATAAAATGCAAAATTTAATCAAAATTGCGCGAAACATTGTCTAGATAAAATTAGAATGACCCAAAAGTGGCCCACTAATTGAAATTTCTCGAACATGTGACCTACTCCAATGATTTTCTCATGCCAAAAATATGTTGTATATAAAATTTCGTTAAAATCGACCCACCCATTCTTTAGATATAGCTTGACCTTGACCCATTAAGACCCACATGTTAAAGACATTTCGACCCTTATAATCGAAAGCTCTCGAATATGTGACTTAGTCCATTAGTTTTCTCGTTTCTAAAAATTGTTACATACAGAATTTCGTTAAAATTGATCCTGCCGTTCTTTAATTATACATAGCTTGACCCAGACCCTTTATGATCCAAAATGACCCATTAATCGAAATTTTTCGAACATGTAACCTAGTCCAATGATTTTATCGTAACAAAAAAATGTTGCATACAAAATTTCATTAAAATCGATCCACCTGTTCTTTAGATATAGTTTGACCATGACCCATTATGACCCATCATGATCCACAAATGACCCTCATAATCGAAATCTCTCAAACATGTGATTTAGCCCATTAGTTTTCTCATGTCGAAAAACTGTCACATACAAAATTGCGTTATAATCCATCACGCCGTTCTTTAAATATAAATAGCTTGACCCAAACTCTTAATGACCCAAAATGACCCATTAATCGAAATTTTTCGAACATGTAACCTAGTCCAATGATTTTATCGTGCCAAAAAAATGTTGCATACAAAATTTCGTTAAAATCGATCCACCTGTTCTTTAGATATAGGTTGACCAGGACCCATTATGACCCATCATGACCCACAAATGACCCTCATAGTCGAAATCTCTCAAACATGTGATTTAGCCCATTAGTTTTCTCATGTCAAAAAACTGTTACATACAAAATTTCGTTATAATCCATCACGCCGTTCTTTAAATATAAATAGCTTGACCCAGACTCTTAATGACCCAATATGACCAAATGAAATTTTTTCTCGAACATGTAACCTAGCCCAATTTTTTTCTCGTGCCCGAAAACCATAAAATGCAATTTTTAGTCAAAATTGCGTGAGAAAATCGCTAGATAAAAATAGTATGACCCACAATGACCCCAAAAATGACCCACTTACCGAATTTTCTCGAACATGTTACCTAACCCAATGGTCTTCTTGTAATCCAAAACGATAAAATATAAAATTTGGTCAAAATCGTTAGAGCCGTTTTTTAGATAAAAATGGCTTGACCCATAATGACCCAAAATTGACCCACTAATCGAAATTTTTCGAACATGTGACCCAGCCTAATAGTTTTGTTGCGCCAAAAAACGATTGGATACAAAATTGCCTTAAAATCCATCCAGCCGTTCTCTAGATATAAATAGCTTGATCCTGACCCATTGTGACCCAAAATGACCCAGTAAACGAATTTTCCCGAACATGGGACCTAGCCCAATGGTCTTCTTGTGCCCGAAATTGGTAAAATCCAAATTTTTGCGAAAATCGTTAGAACCGTTTTTGAGATAAAATTTACCCACACACACACATACACACACACAATTTTTGCTCGCATTATAGTATAAGACTAGCAGGGGTGACCGAGCTCAGCTCGGTCAAAATTAACTTTGTGTTCAACTCGATATAGTATTATTACTGTAAAATATGTTGTTAATAATAGTATTATTTACAAAAACAATCAATAAGAAAACTATATTTGTATGCACATGTTCATAAATTTTACTTTATTTTAAAATTTACAACGAAAGGACATCAATCCAAATCACTTTTTCAGCTCGACTCTGATTAGTTTAACTATGCATCTCGAAGACTATTAAGAATGTATAAGAAATTTCTTCACATTCTGAAAGACAATATTTTTTGCCAGATATAACCAAATTTGGACACATTCTTTCATTTGGCGCCAAATATATGTTTTGGTTTCGTAACCTTAATAGTCGATATTTCGGCCAAATTTCGCCATTATTTTGTCAAATATCGCCAACTTGTTGGCTTTTGCCATAGTCTCGTGATCCTGACTCTTATTACCCAAATGATCCACTAATCGCATGTGATCAAACATGTGACTTAGCTCAATGGTCTTCAGGTAATCAAAAACAGTAGAGTATAAATTGAATCAAAGTCGTTTAAGCCATTTCTTAAGTAAAATTAGCTTGACAGCATTCAGCAATGAAGCGATATGACCCACTAATATAATTTTGTTTAATATGCAACTCAGCTCAATAGTCTTCTCGTGACAAAAGACGTTCCGTTGCAAAATTTAGGTAAAATTGACTGAGTCGTTGTTATATATAATTAGAATGACCCGAACCCATTAAGACCTAAAACGAACCACTAATTGAATTGTTACGAGCATGTGTCCTATCTCAATGGTTTTCTTTTGCCCGAAAACGATATAATAGAAAATATACTCAAAATGGTGAGAACAATTTTCTAGATAAAATTAGCATGACCCTTATATCGAAATCTCTCGAAAATGTGACTTAGTTCATTAATTTTTGCGTGCCGAAAAACGTTAAATACAAAATTTAGATAAAATCGATTGAGCCAATTTTTAGGTATAAATAGTTTGACCTTGACCCATTATGACCCAAAATGACTCATTAATGGAGTTTTCTCAAACATCTGACCGAACCCAATGATTTTCTTGTGTCCGAAAACGATAGAATATAAAATTTAGTCAAATTTGCGCGAGACATTGTATAGATAAAATTAGAATAACCCAAAAGTGACCCACTTATCGAAATTTCTCGAACATGTGACATAGCCCAATGATTTTCTCGTGCCAAAAATATGCTGTATACAAAATTTCGTTAAAATCGATTCACCCGTTCTTTAGATATAGCTTGACCATGACTCATCATGACCCACAAATTACCCTTGTAATCGAAATCTCTCGAACATGTGACTTAGCCCATTAGTTTTCTCGTGTATAAATATTGTTACACTCAAAATTTCGTTAAACTCGATCCTGCCATTCTTTAAATATAAATAACTTGACCCAGACCCTTTATGACCCTTTATGACCCATTAATCGAAATTTCTCGATCATGTGACCTAGCCCAATGATTTTCTCGTGTCAAAAAATGTTGCCTACAAAATTTCGTTAAAATCGATCCACCTGTTCTTTAGCTATAGCTTGACCATGACCCATTATGACCCATCATGACCGACAAATGACTCTTATAATCGAAATCTCTCGATCGTGTGACTTAGTCCATTAGCTTTCTCGTGTCAAAAAACTATTACAGGCAAAATTTCGATGAAATTGATTCTGCGGTTCTTTAAATATAAATAGCTTGACCCAGACCCTTAATGACCCAATATGACCCATTAAAATTTTTTTTTCGAACATGTAACCTACCCAATGTTTTTCTCGTGCCCGAAAACCATAGAATGCAATTTTTAGTCAAAATTGAGTGAGAAAATCTCTAGATAAAAATAGCATGACCCACAATGACCCCAAAAATGACCCACTAACCGAATTTTCTCGAACATGTTACCTAACCCAATGGTCTTCTTGTAACCCAAAGCGATAAAATATAAAATTTGGTCGAAATCGTTAGAGCCGTTTTTTAAATAAAAATGGCTTGACCCACAGTGACCCAAAAATGACTCACTAATCAAAATTTTTCGAACATGTGACCCAGCCCAATAGTTTTCTCGTGCCAAAAAACGATTGGATGCAAAATTTCCTTAAAATCGATCCAGCCGTTCTCTAGATATAAGTAGCTTGATCCTGACCCATTATGACCCAATAATCGATTTTTCTCGAATATGTGACCTAGCCCAATGGTCTTCTCGTGCCCGAAAATGGTAAAATCCAAATTTTTGCGAAAATCGTTAGAGCCGTTTTTGAGATAAAATTTACCCACACACACACAATTTTTGCTCGCAGTATAGTATAAGATTTATGTTTTTCGGCTTATAAAAAAAAAAAAAAAAAAAAAAAATTGAGGGGTTTTTTGTCATGTTTTTATATTTAGATATGTTTGTCTTAACATTATTTATTATTTGCACTCAAGAATTACTCACTTTTTAGTTAAACACACCTTAAAATAACAGAATAAATGTTCAAATGTCATTAGCATGGATGTCCAGAGCAGCTGTGCCTTGCATATACTAGCATTTTTCAAGAGTTAATATCATGTTTATAAAATAAAACAAATGTTATTCTTTCTTTAAATTAATCAAAAAGAGGATTTATCCAATAAATTTCTTTTTAAAAATAAAATTATAGTATATAAAAAAAAGAATTAAAGTTTGTCCTCCATATTCTATTTTCAAAACAAGGTCATACTATAACAGCTGTTTATTATTGAAAATTTCATTTTCACATATGACAATAGTTTGAAAATATAAAGTTTCTCCATGGCGACAAGTAGCCATTTTATCCCAGCCTGAAAATAGAAGTATGTATTGTATTTTAAGAATAGAAGTTGAATATTAGGGGCGTACATCAATTGTATGTCGTTAGAATGGATAATAATTTTCATGTTTATATTATAGTTAAAATTTTTATTTTACTTATTTGCATAGAACTTTTGTGTTTTAAAAAGCCCCAGAAAGGACTATTGCATTGTGATTATATTATGGCTCATAATCTTATTTAAATTAAAATTTGTCATTAGCATGGACAAATATCAGTGTCATTAGCATGGTTTTTCTGTCCATGCTAAAGACTCCTATGTGCATAAATGTAACCAGTACTTATATTGTATTCTTTATAAAATTTAATTTTACATATAAATTTAGGTATTACATTTATTATCCCTAAAATATGCATTAAATCTGTCAGAAAATCACTAAAACAGCTTCAGCTTCTTACATTGTTAGTGTTAGAATGTTCCTCATGTAAGCAAAGCTTGCTCTTTGGTAATGTTTTTATTATCCTTATATGTACATATGTAAAAATGGAAACCATTTGCTGAAAACGAAGGCTAATAAATATAGAAAAAAATATTTAAACAGGAAGAAAATAAAAAAAATTTAATATATTTATTCCATGCAATTTGTTTTGTCATTAGCATGGCTCAAAAAATACTAATCATTTTTTAAAGTTACTTTTTAAATATTTAGCTCTGCTGACTACATGTAAAGTATCCTAATACTATATTAACAACACCTATTTTTTTCAGAAATTTTGTTAACAGTAATTTTTTTAAGATTTCACTTTTGAAAAAGTCTCCTATTTTGAGAATCACTTATTTAACGTTTTAAAATAATAATTTAAAATAAATCAGTATTCAAAATCCCTATAAGCGAAATCAAAATTAAAATCCGTATTTTAATGGTAGCCATTGTTTGACTGCTGCCTGAAAATAATAGTAACAAAAAGTAGGAAACATGAATTTTGTGTCGTCACCAATGAGGACGGGGGGGGGGGGGATATTATTACAGTCAAACCATGTTAACATGAACACGCTTAACGTAAATACTTTTATCATGAATTGTTTTAACAATCCCCCTATAAAAATACATACATATATTTTAAAAAAATGTAAAAGAAATTACACCAACCATTTGAAAAATGTTTCACTCGAAACATTCATCTATCATTTTAAGCTAAATACCAGTTGTTTTACTGTGTATTATCCGTGCCACTGCTATAAATGACTTTATACACTATATTGCCATTGATTATGGGACACTTGCGATTTTAGACATTTTACAAAATATCTAGAAAAATACATGAGGAATCATCTCGAAACTCTTAGTGTATAAATATAATAGTATACGTCATACATCTACGTGAAGATTTTTTACCGAAACTCCACAGGGGATCGTCAACAAATTAAAAAAGAATGAATATCTTTTGAATAACCCTGTCAAAACTAATGTAGCAAAAGCTCTCAAACTCTAGATTATGATTGAATGCCTTATTGTAATACACTGTGTTCATTTTTATGCAAATAGCATGCATACTCGCAGAGTAATTAAGGTTTTTATAAAAATGGCCCCAAATTTTTCTAAGTTTTTTCCTTATAATTTTCAGAGTTCTTAATATAAAATAATACTTTTTTCAGAAAATATGACAAACAACATTGCACACAGTACCCTGTAATCAGAATTAAAAAATAATAAAAATTGTATGAAAAATGAGTAGGTTTACTAAATAATTTTTTACTGCGCATGCGTCAAAGATATCAAAATTTCATTTGCATATTATGTTAGCTAAATGTATAGAGCAACTTTTGTAAAAGTCTCAAAATTATAGCTTGAAAATTCTGAAAGTAATCGTCTATAGAAAAAGGACAAAATCCGTTGTTTCCAAAATGAAGCAAAAAAATGAGGGATTTTATCCAAAAGTAGTCGTAACATCCCGTATTGTGTATTCTATATTGACACTAATCAATGAATATATGGATACAACCCCTCTTGTTTTTGCTTCATTTTGAGAATAACGGATTTTCAACTTATTCAATTGACGATTATTTTCAGAATTTTCAAGTTATGATTTTGTGACTTTCACAAAAGTTGCTCTATACATTTAGCTAACATAATATGCAAATGAAATTTTGATATCGTTGACGCATGCGCAGTAAAAAATTATTTAGTAAACCAACTTATTTTGTATACAATTTTCATTATTTTTTAAATCTGATTACAGGGTACTGTGTGCAATGTTGTTTGTCATATTTTCTGAAAAAAATATTATTTTATATTAAGAACTCTGAAAATTATAAGGAAAAAACTTGGAAAAATTTGGGACCATTTTTATAAAAACCTTAATTACTCTGCGAGTATGCATGCTATTTGCATAAAAATGAACACAGTGTATTACAATAAGGCATTCAATCGAAATCTAGAGTTTGAGCGCTTTTGCTACATTAGTTTTGACAGGGTTATTCAAAAGATATTCATTCTTTTTTAATTTGTTGACGGTCCCCTATGGAGTTTCGGTAAAAACTCTTCACGGAGATGTATGGCGTATACTATTATATTTATACACTAAGAGTTTCGAGATGATTCCTCATGTATTTTTTTAGATATTTAGTAAAATGTCTAAAATCGCAAGTGTCCCATAATCAATGGCAATATAGTGTACATGCTGCAATTTGAAAGTACGGTTCGTTTAAGTTACACCACTCCGTTGTCGCCAAGCATAAAAGTTGGCGACGAAAGAAACATTTCAAACTATGTAACATTGTTGGTGCGAAAGTAATCATTATTAAAATACAGCTTTGGCATATACTGTTATACTTGTAAGATTTTGGCATATACTGTTTGATTTTACAGAGCAGAATTTTGGTGATGGAGGTTTTAAACCAAAGTCGATCGCAACACATGCATCTGTGAATGGGTCCATCAGACACTGAATCAAAAAAGTTTTTTCCCAAGCCGATTGCTTTTTAGTTTTCTTTTAAGGTGGTGGAAAATCAAGAGTAATAGCTATAACATTTTCCGTCTTTTTAGAATCACTATTGGCACTCAAATTTTCCTGGTTAGAACAAACCGATTGTAAAACGCCATGGCTAGTGGATTGGTCGCCCTCGAGACATGATGTTTTACAATTAATCGGTTCGGCATTAAATTGCTTCCTTTTTCGTGATCGCCTTTCAACACGTAATTGGTTTTCAGTGGCTCGATAATCTTTTGATTTTCTCGTTTTCTGCATTGAAAGACGTTTTTGCGCCAAACCAAATACAGTACTACTTAGTTATCTCGTCGACCAATTTTGCCAAATGATACGAATCGCCAAACTAATAAGCAACTTATACATGTTGATTAAATTTTTATTTTAAATAACAAAATAACAAATAAATTAGTAAAACATTAATAAAAAGTCGAAATAAAAATCACTTTATGATTGTTTAAGTACGCGTATTCTGTTTAATGTCATTGAATGCGACATTCACGGTCATTCATTTCTTTGGCTTCGGCTTTTTCCCTATCTGTTAATTTCCGTCTACCCATTTTTAAATTTGTTAGTTTTCTCCTTTATTACAATGATAAACATTTTAATTTCCTATTCAAATAAAAATTCTTCTAAAAGTAAAGAATTTAATTTAAATTCAAATAAAAATTCTTCTAAAAGTAAAGAATTTAATTTAAATTCAAAAGTGACCACGTCATTTTGTCAGTCCTCCACTGAAAACAACAACCATTTTTCAATGGTTAATAAATATGAATCAAATTTTGATTCCCCTTGAGGTTCAAGTTAAAGAGGTTAAACTGTATTATGTAGGTGGTACCCGACAAATTTCTACGAAAGAAAATATTTACGAAGGAATTTTTTCATTAATTTATAATAAATTTACAAAGTTAGTAACAATAAAACGCGCATTTTATATTTGTTAGACAAACTCGAGTATTATTTTAATTGTACTGATTAATTATTGTCGAATCGATTAATTATTATATTAACTGATTAATTTTTCGTGAGTCTTAGTACTGATAATAAAAATAGTTCATATTTAAACTTCATTTGGCATTTCATAAAACTAAATTCAACGTAGTAATAATCTTTTCTATTTACAGTGCAGCTAAAACATAACACTTGTCTAAAGTTTAAACTTGGTATTGTGCTAAGCGTGCTTCAAAAGGAGGTCACAAAGTTGCAATGCCGCAAAAGTTCGTGCCGCATTTTTCCAAATATTTCCTTAATTAAATTTTAAAGACACAGAAGGCGTATTGAGAGCTCCACTCAATGCAAACAAGTAGCGAATTCCATAGTATTTATGTACTTAATTCGAATTAAATTAGTAAGTCTTTAACAATTTGACGTTTATTGCTTTTATACTGGTATTGGACATTGTACTACACAAATATATCATTAAAAGTTATAATCTAAACTTTAAAATCCGAAGGTACATAGAGTGCGTTACCCCTGTCGTTATATATGTCTAAACGGTTCGTGTTTTCAGGGTCAATATCTCGGCTAATTACAGACGATTTTTTTCGAAAATCAATACCAACAATGCTTTTATACTTCTACTACGATAGTTATTTTTAGCGTTCGTCACACCTTGTTGAATGCCCGAAAATCGAGATTTGTGTATAACCGAAAAATGCGCTTTTTTAAAAAAATGTGTAAGTTAGGGTAATCGCTACATTTTTCCTCCAAGGTTTAAATTAACGTATATTACCTGTAATTTTTTCATAATTATAATTTCAGTAGATTCGGAAATAGATGGGGGAACATATTTTTACACTACATTTTCAAGGCTATTTCCGAAAATATGTTACCTACAAATTTAAAACAAATACATTTTTGAATTTGTCGGATGTTCCCCTCAGTCCACACAACTTTGAAGAATGTCCGTGGTAGATATAGCTGCCACCACCGATATTACTAGGTGATATCGGTCACCCACTGTGAGATTGGTGTAAATGAAGACTTACGCTAGTAACTGAATTATCAGTTTATTAAGAATATATGTACACACAAAATACGCTATTTACAAATATATACAACTACAACTCGAATATAGGTGATCCGGTTCAACATTAAATTAGATACCGTAAAGATTGGTTGTGTACTATTCCAATTACACTTTCCACCTCACACTCAACACACGTTAAATTCACTTTTTTGGAGCTCAACCTTGAGTCTCCCAACACAAGTATACTGGGCCTGCACTTATTAGCCCAGAGCACTTAACACCAGGACGTCTGTGTCCTTTGCGCACCAGAAAACACACACTTTACGCTCTTCCACCCAGAGCAACCTCTAGGTCCGAAACCTAGGTACCGAATGAATGATCTGAGGCAAACTTGCCCTCTCCAAATCACTGCTTTCCCCCACATAAACCCCTTTGGAGCCTCCTCATTGGACACTCCATTCTTTTCTTGCTTAGTGGCATGCTACTAATCTGCTCACCATCCGCATACTTCACTGACAGGCGGACATGCCTCTCAGCTATCTCTTTTCTCTAACACCCCCACCTGTAAAGGATTAGCTGGCAATTCCCCTTTGTGACGACATCCCTTTAAGTTTGTCCACTATTGGGTCGTTGACGCCGATGGGCTAACAACTGGTTGTTCTTCCCAGCTCTTTCTATGTAGTCTGGAAATTGCGTCAGCATTTAAATGTTGAGCTCCTGGACGATGAGAAATACTCAGGTTCCAGCGTTGCAAGGCAAGAGCCCATCTAGTGAGTTTGGGGGACCTTGGGGTTGTTTCAGTGAGAAATTTTAATGGATTGTGATCTGTAATGATCTCAATTTGAGATCCATAGGTCCACTTTTCAAACTTCCGCAACCCAAAGAGAACACTCCAAGCCTCTTTCTCTATACTCGGCCAAGCACGCTGAGCCCCTGACAATTTCTGACTGGCAAATGCTATTGGTTTAAACTGACCCTTTTCATCTTTTTGAGTAAGACAACATCCTACTGCCAGGTCGGAAGCATCTGCGTGGAGCTGATATTCCCGGCCTACGATAGGTGTGGCCAAACTCGTCACTTTACATAACTCATCCTTAAGAGTATTAAATGCTTTTTCTGCCCTCTCATCCCATGGTACAGTATTTTTAACCTTCCCTTTAGTCAATTCGGTTAAAGGTATAGCAATTTCGGCATAATTTGGAATATAAGATCGGTAAAATCCCGTTAATCCCAAAACAGATCTAACTTCCTTTTTAGTTTTTGGTCTCTTTAGATCCCTTATTGCTCCTATTTTTTCCTCATCAGGTGCATGCGTTCCACCTCCAATTACATGTCCTAAAAACTTAGTTAATTTCTCTCCAAATTTACATTTGTCTAGCCTAATCGTAAAATTTCTCTTTTTCAACTCTTCAAATGACAGCCCTAACATGTTCACAATGCTCTTCCCAGGTGTCGGAGAAAATGATGACATCATCAATATATGCTTCCGCATACCTCCGATGACCTTAAAGAACCTCATTCATATCTTTCTGAAACGTGGCAGCCGCCCCTGATAATCCAAAAGGCATTGTACGCCACTGATAAGTTCCATTATGCGTTGTAAAAGCTGTCAAATGTTTACACTCCTCCGCCGTTTTAATCTGCCAATAACCTCTCAATAAATCAATGGATGATAAATACTTAGCCGCCCCTGCGGTATACATGATTTCTTGAGAATCTTTCATCGGAAAGGTTGGCAACTGAGTTACCGAATTTAATGCTCTATAGTCTATACAAAGCCTAACAGTTGCGTCTTTTTTCGCCACACAAACAATTGGATGACTAATTTCAGCATTTGACACTTCGATCAGATTTAATTCTAATAACTCCTGAATCTGCCTATCTACTTCCTCTTTATAAGCTACCGGTACACTATATATCTTTGGTTTTTTCCTTTCCACCACCGGTTTAAGATCAATACGATGCTCCCCTACATCAGCTGGTCGTACAGGACCCATAAATACCTCTTTATTCTCCCTCAAAATAGACTTTATATCTTTAACTTGATTGTTAGATAACCCTTTTATTTTGAACCTCTCTATATCTCGTTCTACTCTCTGATCCCGGTTCAAAATAGGAATTTCCCCAACTTCTCCAAATTCCTCATCACCCTCAAAAACAATATTAACGATATTACATTTAGCAATAAATTCTCGTATTTTATTTTGGTGCACATGCTTCCTACTCCCTTCAGCTAACTCAACTATAAAAGAATGCTGGTTTCGTTTTTCGACTGTGGTTGCCGGCCCTTGCCACCTAGAATATAACTTATTAGTTGAATCGGGGATTAACAATATTACCTTATTGCCTACTTTACGTTTTTTCCTTAGACCTTAAATTATAATGGTAAGCCATTCTATTTTGTTGTACCTCAGACAATAATTTTGCCTCATTTGCGGCTCTTTCTAAACGTCCCCTAAGTTTATTCAAATACTCATGAATCGGCGTAGTATCTAACTGCACCCCCTTATTTTCTCCTGCCCAAGATGACTTGAGAATCGATAAAGGACCCTCCGGCGCTCTACCATATAATAACTGGAAAGGTGCGATTCCCGTCGTAGAATTTGGGACTTCCCTATACGCCCATAATACAAATGGTATTTGTTCATGCCACTTTTTTCCTTCTTCTCTAATAGTATGATGTAACATACGTTTAAGGGTCTGATTAAATCGTTCCACGAGCCCGTTAGACTGTGGATACTGTGGGGTCGAAAATCTTGGGCTAGCACCTAACCTTTTCTCAAATTCTTTTGTTAAGTCGGCAGTGAAATTGGTTCCATTATCGCAGGCGATTATATTTGGAATTCCTGTCCTCATAAATATTTGAAGTAGCGCATCACACGCGGTCTTAGCACTTAAACTTTTTAGAGGGATCTCATCCGCCCACCTGGTATGTTGATCAATTAAAGTTAATATATACTGATGCCCTTGGGAACTTTTAGGATCAATAGGCTCAATTAAATCAACATTAACTACCTGAAATGGAAGTTCCGGACTCGACACTGGGGAAAAAGGAGCTCTATCATTTACCTTAACCCCTCTAGTCAATTGGCACTCTAAACATGACTCACAAAATTGTTTAGTTTTTTTCGCCATCCCCTCCCAATAAAATGAATACCTGATTCTCTGTAAAGTTTTCTTAGCTGCATGATGCCCTCCAAATACCGAACTATGCGCTAATTTTAAGATTTCTTCCCTTCTTACTTTGGGTACTACTAATTGCGCTATAATTTCGCCTAACAATTTCTCTTTATGATATAATAAACCATTTACAATAAAATAATCCCCCTTATCCATTTTAGCTAATTCCCAAGCTTTCTCTAATTCTTTACATTCTAATTGGGATTCCTTAAACATATCGGAATTGCTAACAATAGTTTTATTACCTTTCTCCACTTCCGTTTTTTCCGTATTCTGAGTTTGTACATTTTCTGATCTCGCTTCTATTGCGTAAACATTACAATGATCGTTACTCATATCTTCCTTTTCACTCGAATTATCAATAATAATTTCCGAATTTTCTAACTCTTGGGCCTCTAGCAATGGCTCCTCGCGGTTGACACCTGACAACTCATTAATCACTTCGGGATGTAAAATTACTTGCTCATTAATATTATCAGTCACTGCGCAAAGTACTTCCTGATGAATTATATTAGTTTGTCCGAATTGCGGAATAGCTAACGGTAGTTTAACCAACGGCGATTTAACTGCTTCACCGAATAACCCTTGTAAATAAATACTACCCGCTCCTTTTAATTTCTCTTCCGGTACCAAGTCTTTATGAACAACACTAATTTCACATCCAGAATCAACCAATCCCTTTGCTTTTTGCCCATTCACACTAACTTCAATTTTCTCCAGTTTATTTAATTTCTCACCAATAACGTTAGTTCTCTGTTCGGCCTTTGCCGATATTCTCGCCACAATAGCTCCATTAGGTAACTCTTTGTTTTCTTTTACCACAATCTTATGCACATCCGCTTTCGGATCTCGCCCTTTATTACCATTATTTCCCTCATTACCCACTTTATTACAAAAACGTTGGTAATGACCTCTCAAACCACATTTAAAGCATTTAGGAGCTGAAGCATTACTAGGCTTCTTAAAATCTATTTTCCTATCCGAAAAAGAATTAGTCTCATTACTCCCGTTTTGCCCCCAATTATTACTAACTTTGTTATCATCCCTCGGTCTCATTTTTTCATTGTTTACGTGCCTATCTTTACCTTTAAAACTTTTATACGTAACGGCGTAAGACTTATGTTTAGCGTCAAAATAATTGTCACATTCTTTAGCAATTTTAGAAGTTTCTAACCATTTACCTTGATGAGTTAACCCAATATATGACGCGGTATCCTCATCTAACGTACTTACTAATTTATCCGTAACTATTAACTGGTTGACCTTTTCATAAGAGTCAGCACCTCTAATCTTACAATAATTTTCCCATGTCGCTATTAAACGCGATACAAATAATACATGAGTTTCGTTCTGGTTTCTCCTAGCCTTCTTAAAATTTTCCAAACATGCCTTCGGTGTCGGCTCATGTTCCCTTAGAACTAACTCCTTTAACTCCTCATAATTCTCCATTTGTTCCGTAGTGGTATAAATCAACAAATTATCCGCCTTATCTCCTAACATATTTAGCAGAATTTCGGCCTGCTGGTTTTCCGGTACATTTTTAGTTTTGAATGCCCTTTCTAAACTGTTGAAAAATAGATTCCATCCCTCAGTCCCTTCCGGTACTTTGATAGATAGAGTTTTTACGCTTTTGATCAATTTTTCTATATTACTTTCATTATTAGATTCCCTAGAAACATTGCAATTATTTGCCGAACCTTGAACCCTTAGTCTCTCCATTTCTAATTCATGTTCCATCCTTAATTTTTCTATCCTCTCTTCTCTTTCTAACCTTTCGTGTTTTTCTTCGCGCTCTAACTTTTCCTGTTTTTCTAACCTTTCGCGCTCTAATTTTTCCTGTTTTTCAAACTTTTCGCGCTCTAATTTTTCCTGTTTTTCTAACTTTTCGCACTCTAATTTTTCCTGTTTTTCTTCACGCTCTAACCTTTCCTGTTTTTTTAACCTTTCGCGCTCTAATTTTTCTTGTTCTAATCGTTCTGCAACAATAGCGTCAGATAATTCCTAAATAACCCCCTCGTCATACTCATCACTGTCCATTATCTTTTTCTTAAGCTGAATTCTGGTATCATCTTCCGCGATTTCAACACCCAATTCTTCAGCTATCACCTGAAGATCAACCTTTTTTAGTTTCAATAAGAAAGCCATACCTTCACCGATTGTTATTACCACCCTACAAGAATATTTAAACCTACCAAATTAATATTTCCTAAATTTTTTAACTTAGTACAGTTATATCCCACATATTATACTAAATAATACCCTTCAGATAATCAATACATTTTATTTCTAATTAATTTACTGAATACTCTCATTTTTCTCAACTATTGATATCACACAATTTACTTCCAATAAAACAAAAAGGTAAAACAATAATTCGATTTGCTTACTATGCAATACAGATTTCAACTTATACACTTAGATAACAACATACAATTTATAAAATAATACTGATACGTTGAAATTGAATAGGAGTATTGATGTCAATAAAAATATCCACATAAAGAAAAATTGTAAAACATGCATATATAAATTTCTACCATTATCCTCACTAAAATATTTCCGAACTTAATACTGGTTCTTACACTTAAAACAAACATACTGAAAATCTTTACTTTTATTTTTCCTCACTATGGCTCTCTTTTGAGCCTTTTTTTTTTCTCTACTATGGCTCTCTTTTGGGCCTTTTTTTTTCACTATGGCTCTCTTTTGGGCCTTTTTTTTTTCCTCACTACTATTGGCCAATTAAAA
Organism: Maratus speculifer; assembly: GCA_964019185.1. NCBI lineage: Eukaryota > Metazoa > Arthropoda > Arachnida > Araneae > Salticidae > Maratus > Maratus speculifer. Next base: position 267,705,707 of record OZ025289.1, on the reverse strand, counting down.
TTCTAAGCAAATGTTATTATACACTCCTCAAACTTAAAAATGTTGCTTCCTTTAAATATTACTTTAACAATAATTTAACTTTAAGTAAATTTAATTATTCCTTTCAACTACTATTACCATAATTAGTAAAAAAAAATTATAGACCACCAATACTAGCTCAAGTTATTATGACCTTTCCTTAAATATGGTTATGGACACTTCATAGGTAGGAAGTATTGATAAAACACATAAATAATATAGATAATTTACTTAAATTACTATTAATTATACAACAACAAATTTTGGTTCAAGATGTCAGTAGAAAGATGTGATCAAAACACCTTACCTTATACTTTCTTTGCTGGGGTACTTTTCTAATCACAGGTAGTTCCACGATGTAGCGGTAATATGGCACAACAGTTCAGTTTAGTTCTTTCTAATAAAGATACGCACAACACTTTAGTCCACACTAGACGATATGGCACAACACTTTATCACACACTCGACGATCTGGCACGATACTTTAGCATACAGTCGACGACCCGGCACGATACTTTAGGACACATTCGACGATACGGCACGACACTTTAGCATACAGTCGACGACCCGGCACGATACTTTAGCACATACTCGACGATACGGCACGACACTTTACACACCTTCGACGATATGGCACGACCAGACAAGAATTCCACTGGATACTCCGGCATTAACAGACTGCAACACGGCTCGCTGGTCACTGGTTTCAGGCGATTCTATCCCGACGCTGCCACCAATTTGTCGGACGTTCCCCTCAGTCCACACAACTTTGAAGAATGTCCGTGGTAGATATAGCTGGCACCACCGATATTACTAGGTGATATCGGTCACCCACTGTGAGATTGGTGTAAATGAAGACTTACGCTAGTAACTGAATTATCAGTTTATTAAGAATATATGTACACACAAAATACGCTATTTACAAATATATACAACTACAACTCGGATATAGGTGATCCGGTTCAACATTAAATTAGATACCGTAAAGATTGGTTGTGTACTATTCCAATTACACTTTCCACCTCACACTCAACACACGTTAAATTCACTTTTTTGGAGCTCAACCTTGAGTCTCCCAACACAAGTATACTGGGCCTGCACTTCTTAGCCCAGAGCACTAAAGACCAGGACGTCTGTGTCCTTTGCGCACCAGAAAACACACACTTTACGCTCTTCCACCCAGAGCAACCTCTAGGTCCGAAACCTAGGTACCGAATGAATGATCTGAGGCAAACTTGCCCTCTCCAAATCACTGCTTTCCCCCACAAAAACCCCTTTGGAGCCTCCTCATTGGACACTCCATTCTTTTCTTGCTTAGTGGCATGCTACTAATCTGCTCACCATCCGCATACTTCACTGACAGGCGGACATGCCTCTCAGCTATCTCTTTTCTCTAACACCCCACCTGTAAAGGATTAGCTGGCAATTCCCCTTTCCACGAAGAAGGAATGTCACCTTGGAAATTCTGTACACAACCATACAATATGAGATATTCAAATAGAGAAAGAGTAGACATTACATTCTTTAGCACAGGTGCTATCAGATCCTGACAGAATTCAAATTTGCAAAATCTTTCACATGATACCTTCCATGATCTACAAACAAAAGATTTTTTTTATCAAGCAATTTAACTATTCCCTCTATCCCTAAGTTTTAATTATGTTTGTGAATGTTTAATAATCTGTAAATAAGTGAGTGTAAATCGTCTTTATTACTTCCCCCAATTTTAACTTTCTATGTTCCATAGTTTACGATGAAAATGACTATGACAGACAGACAAACACAGGAGTGATCTTATAATGATTCTATTTTAACTTTTTAGATACGAAATTCTAAAATTTAATAATTAGTTTTTTAATGTTCTTTTCTTGCGAGGAAGCCGTTGTGGGATACGAGAAGCAGAAAGGGGGAGAAGAGAAACCAACCACACTATCTTCCTAAAACTTTGAAAATGTAAGAATTTTTGTCACTTTTGGGAATTTTAATCATTTGGCATCCACTTAATGAAAAATTTGATTACTTCCATGGAATCTCTTCAAATGGGGAGGGGGGTAACGGCCATGCATGGCCTTACATTATTCAGATCCCACCTCTTTCGAAACTGCAGAAAAATGCGCGAAATCAATTTTGTGTTGAAAACACCATGTGTAAAAAGTCAAATTCAATCCAAGATTTTATGCATATTCTCCATATATCTAAAATCTCAGTTTGGTAGCACAGGATGTACTTCTATTTTTGACCGTGGGATGGTTGATTATGCTTACAGTTACTGTAGTAATAATAAACATAACCAAGATGACAGTAGAAGTGATGGCATCTCTTGCAAGATATAGCCCTCTTGAAAAGCTACTCTTAAATTTGCTTTATAAAAAAAAAAAAAAAAAAACTAACAAAATAACGATAATGATAGTTTTTCCATTTAAACTGTTGATCTCGAAACAAATTCAACTGCTGTTATACCCCTTCGGTACAAGCATCCAATGTACATGAATTTTATTTGATTTACACCACTTTTTTTTTCTAAGTTACCTAAATTCTTATTTTATCACAAGAATGTATTACTTTTCTAAAATTACAGCTTTATTATTACTCAATGGTTCATTTGACCCTTTGCGGTCGAATATAGGCAAATAGCCGCCAATCTTTACATACGTATAATTCCATTTTTATATTCTTTTCGCATTACATATTTTAGTCATTTCACTTGCACATATTGTCAAAGTACAAGTAAAAACGTTTTTTCTCTCTTTTTATTCTTCTCATATTTTGATATGAGATACTTGCGTAGTGCATAAAAACGTTTCTTTGAAAAAAAAAAAAAAAAAAAAAAGTCTAATAAATTCGTGTAAAAAGATTACCTAGAAGGATTACCTTCGACTATTAACAGTTATTAACAAGGCAAAGAACCTATAGTATGAAGAAATCGAAGGAACCCCCAGTGCTCATTTTTCCCTTGTTTCACAATTTCGGACGGACGTATATTTTAAAATTTCGTTTTTTAATACCTATCCCTGAAATGAAAGAATAGAATGAATATAACATTGACGAAATTAATTAATATTTATAAGAATGTAAATCTAAAATTTAGTTATATAAATTTACCTGCGATGTCCCATCATCTTTTACTAGCTACTCCCTTCATCAAAACTTTTCCTTTCTCCATCCTTACAAGGAAGGTCTCCATACTGGGCATACTCAGATTTTTTTGAAAAAAAATACTAATTAAGCTACTCATATATGTAATAATGGATCAGTGAAAATTAGCGGCGGAATTACATAAGAAAACATGTAAACAAATAAAATACTTACGAATATTTGGCGTGAAAACACGAAAGTGCCTCACGATTTGGCGAACAGCACTTTTCCCCGCCAAAAGCAAACGATTTTAATGCAACTGAAAACTTTTGGATTTTTAGAATCCGTGTAAATAATATTTTATGAATTTAAACATCAACAATAAGAGAGTTTACGATATTATTTACATATATTTAAATTAAATTACATATATATATATCATTTATTGGCGCAGTTATTTAATTTACCTCTAGAAAAAATATTTTCATATATAAAAAATTCTTATTCAGTAAAATTATTTTCATGCATTCAAGCGTATTCAAAAATAAAAGCAGACGTTTCCATAGTAACAAAATCGAATTGACAATGCTCAACTGGACTTTGAACTTGAAACAATTTTATTTAATTTAAATGTGAATTTAGTTTTAAATCTCAAATTTTGATTGTTAAATTTGTATGCAAATACATGTAAATTTCAATATAACGAAATTATATTTAAAACAAATTAAATCTGACAAAGCCAAAGATATTTAATTTATCTAAACAAGTTGAACATGAAACTTTTTGCCTTTAAAATGCATTTGACATTTAAAAAAAGCATTTTTTGAAATTGCGTTTCATCGCCAACCGATGATAAGTCGCAAAATAACGAAATTTTCATTATTTTTTTACAGACAGGGTACGGAGGTTCAGCCGAATTTTTTTTTATAAACGTATACAGTGTCTCACATAAGTGATGGGACACTTGTGCTTTACAAAAGGAAACTAATCAAATAAATTAAAAAAAACGTGTACACATTTTTTGTGGGTGTGTTTCATACTTAAATTTAGTAAAGATTATTACATACATTTTGTCAAAATATTAAAATATTAATTTAAAATAAAAATACAAATGTTTAGAATGGAGCAAAAAAATAGCTCACATAAGTGATGGGACACCATTATATATGCAACAAAAATAGTCTGAAATAAGCAATAAAAATATTTTTTGGGGTTTTATTTTTACTTAAAAGCAATTGGCAATAATTTATAAAATCGTCTGCAGTATTTCTCTCCAGTTTGTTTTGGAATTTTTGTGTTTTTTAGCTCTGTGTAGCCATGAATGCTAAACGAAAAGAAACTTCGCCTGAAATTCGAAAATTAGTTATTAATTTGCATATTGAACGTGGAAAATCTATTAGAAAAACTGCTGAAACAGTTAACTTGAGTCGTTCAACAGTTTTCAATATCATTAAACGACATAAAAAGAATCATATGATTCAGGATAAAAGAAGACCTGGCCGACCATTAAAGCTATCCAATGGAATAAAGCGAATTATCGTTCGAAATATTAAAAAAAATCCAAGAAATAGTGCTTCAAAAGTTGCTGTTGATTTACAAGCATTATATGGAATAATTGTTAATCCTGAGACTATTAGAAGGGTAATTCGATCTGCTAAATATCACGGTAGAGTAGCCAGGAAAAAATTCTTCGTAAGTGAAAAGAATAGAAAACTCAGACTAGCTTTCGCAAAATCCAACATAAATAAGAATTCTGATTACTGGGATAAAGTTATATTTGCTGATGAGAGTAAATTTAATATATTTGGTTCTGACAGCAGAATCTTGGTGTGGAGAAAACCCAGGGAAGAATTTCGCAAACAGAACTTGGTACCAACAGTAAAACATGGTGGAGGAGGAGTTATGGTATGGGGGTGTATGTCGTCCGCTGGAGTTGGTAATCTTGTTTTTATTGACAATATAATGGATCAGTAGAAGTATATTGATATTTTAAAGCAAAATTTGAAATCTTCAGCACGAAAATTGAACCTTCATAACGATTTTAAATTCTACCAGGACAATGACCCCAAGCACACTGTTCTGCGTTAGACTCTGGCTGCTATATAACTGTCCTAAAATAACAAAAACACCACCACAATCTCCAGACTCAAATCCCATAGAGAATATTTGGCAAGAATTGGAATCAAGAATTCGCAAACACACCATTTCTTCAAAACAACAACTAAAATCGGTGCTTCAAGAATAATGGGGTAAAATCACTCCAGAAATCACAAAAAAATTAGTCGAATCTCATCCCAAAAAGATTAAATCGTGTTTTAAAAGTAAAAGGAAATCCAACAAAATATTAAAACCTTTTAAAAAGTAAAATTTTTGGATAAATATTTGATGGAAAAGTAAGTGTCCCATCACTTATGTGAGCCATTTTTTGCTCCGTTCTGAACAATTGTATTTTTACTAAATTAATATTTTAATATTTTGACAAAATGTATGCTATGTAATAATTGTTACTAACTTTAAATATGAAACACACCCAAAAAATTTTTGCACATGTTTGTTTATTTATTTTATTGCAGGTTTTTTTTATAAAGCACAAGTGTCCCATCACTTTTGTGAGACACTGAATATCCTCGTGAGACGAACATTCTATAATTTTTTCAGATTTTTTGCAGTATGCCCGTATGGAGACCTTCCTTGTTAGTTAAAACTTTTTCTTGCACTATCCTTAGTATAAAGAAAAGGGCAGCTCATTTTCCTTTTATCTCACAATTTCTCAGGGACAAATATTTTAAATTTTCGTGTTTTGATATCTATCCTTGAAATGAAAGAACAGAATGCGATTCAGAATCACGAAATTAATTGATATTTTATAAAAGTAAATCTAAATTTTGTTTAACTTTACCTTCGATGATTCATCACCCTTTTTACTTACCCATCATACAGGGTAAATCTTGCAATCGTTTTGAAAATAGAAAAAATAAAATGTTGACGGATTTACACGTTTCAGATAGTGGAGATTCCGAAAAACATATTTAAAAAAAAAAAATTGTCGTCCGTCTGTCTGTCTCTGTGTGTGTGTATGTAAACGCTCTATCTCCCGAACAAATTGAGACAGAGACTTGAAATTTCGTATGTACTTAGTATGTAAAAATGCGACGAAGCCTATTTAATATCAGTAACCTCGATTATCCGGAACTATTTTTTCGGACTCTCGAAAAATTCGTTCTAATGAAAGGTACATAAAAATATTCGAAATGTTTTGTTTTAAGGAATGGACGTAAAAGGCAATAAAATAACACAAATTTTGCATAACGATCGAAGTCGATCGAATTATTAGTTGCCGAGATATTTGCAATCCTGTCTTCCACATTCTTCGATTTTTCATGACCCTGTATTTCATTCAAATTTCATTTCAGAGGTATATTTTAATTGAAACTGAGACGCTTAATCCAACGCAATTGTTAGTTAATATTATTATTATTTTTGGAGTTATAAGGATGTTTCTTTCACGCAGTTCGGTACTACTTGAGTAGTTTGGCGTTTTATATAATTTGTCGAAATTGGTACATCAGCAATTCATTAATAGAGCATTGCTATTCATATTAACAATATTAAAATTTTGTTTTGGAATTGCAATGCACTGTATGAAGAGTTTGCATATGTTTTATTTTCATATGCATATCCATGATGAGTAAGTATTACGGTGGCCGTCAACGACCTGTTTTATCTGCACTCTTCATCAAAACTTTCCCTTGCTCCATCCTTACTCGCAATTTTTCATTGCTTAATCCTTAGCATGTAGGAAGTAGTGTTCATTTTCTCTTGTTTCACAATTTCAGAGGGACATTTATTTTAAAATTTCATTTTATAATATCTATCCCTGAAAGAAAAAAATAGAATGAATTTATTAATGATATAATCAAGTGATATTTATAATAACGTAAATGTGTAATTTATTCATATAAATTTACCTCTAACGTCCCATCATCTTTTTTTATCTACTCTCTTCATCAAAATTTTTGCTCCATCCTCTATATGAAGGAAACGGTACTCATGTTTCAGAATTTTGGAGAGACATATATTTTAAAATTTCCTTTTAATATCTATGTTTTAATATCTATCCCTGAAATGAAAGAACAGAATGCTATTAAGAATAACGAAGTTAATTAATATTTAAAAATTTAAATCTAAAAGTTATTTGTAAAAATTTACCTCCCATGCCTCATTACCTATTTTTATTTTTATTTTTATTTTTTTTATCTACTCTCTTCATCAAAACCTTCCCTTGCTCCATCCTTATTTGCAACTTTTCGTTGCTCAATTTTAGTATGAAGGAAACTGTGGTAATCATTTCCTGTTTCACAGTTTTGGATGGACATCTACATTAAAATTTGATTTTATAATATCCATCCCTGAAAAGGAATAATAAAATGAATTTAGCAATGACGGACTAAATTGATATTTACAAAAATGTAAAGCTAAATTTTATTAATATAAATTTACCTCCCCTGACAAATCAGGTTTTTCATCAAAACTTTTCCTTGCTCTATTCTTAGATAATAATTTCCCTTTCTCCATTCTTACTGCGAAGAAAACTGTGCTCATTTTTCTGCTGTTTCAGAATTTCGGAGGGACATATATTTTTAAATTTTGTTTCATAATATCTATCCATGAAAGTAAAAAATAAAATGAATTTAGGAATGACGAAATAAGGTGATATTTAGAATATTCGAGGGACATGTATTTTAAAATTTCTTGATTTTATAGCTATCCCTGAAATGAAAGAACAGAATGTGATTAATAATCATAAAACTAATTAATATTTAAAGAAATGTAAATAGAAAACTTTTGCATAAGTTTACCTCTGATACTTCATCCCTTTTTCTTCATTATCTACCCTCTTCATCAAAACTTTTTCTTGCTTTATCCTCAGTCAAAATTCATTGTCTTTACTCGTCGTTGTCATTGATCCATCCCTATTATGGAGGAAACTGTCGATAGTTTCACATGTTTCCTAATTTTGGAAGAACATACACTGGTGTCCAAAATTTAAGCATAATTGGTAATTAAGTAATTATTTTTAAGTAATGAAAGAAATATGAATCGGAATGTGCTGAAACTCCAGGTGTGTAAACAAAATAGTACGCGTCACATATTTTCGCGAAGAGTTTTCCCTGAAATCGAACAGGGGACCGTCAACAAATTGAAAAAGAACGAAGATCTTTTGGATAACCCTGTCAAAACTAATGTAGCAAAAGCGTTCAAACTGCACATTATGATTAATTGGCTTATTGTAATGTACTGTGTTAATTTTTACAAGGATAGCATGCATACTCGTAGAGAAATTAAGGTTTTTATAAAAACAGTCCTAAGTTTTTTGCTTATAATTTGCAGAGTTCTTAATATAAAATAGTGTTCTTTTTTGAAAAAAATGACAAACATCATTGTACACAATATCCTGTCATCAGAATTAAAAAATAATAAAAATTGTATGACAAATCAGCAGGTTTACTAAATAATTTTTTACTGCGCATGCGTGAACGCTATTAAAATTTCATTTGCATATTATGTTAGTTAAATGTATAGAGCAACATTTGTGAAAGTTTCAAAAACATAGCTTAAAAATTCTGAAAATTATCGTTGATAGAATGAGATCAAAATCCTTTATTCCCTAAATGAAGCAAAAAGATGAGGGGCTGTATCCATATTCCATTGTTTAGTGCCTACACAATATTGCACGTACAACTATATTTAGGTAAAACCCCTGATTTTTTTGCTTCCTTTAGGAATAATGGATTTTGAATTGATTCTATAGGCTCCCATTTTCAGAATTTTCAAGCTATGTTTTTGAAACTTTTACAGAAGTTGCTCTATACACTTAGATAACATAATATGCAAATGACATTTTGATATCGTTGACGCATGCGCAATGAAAAATTATTTACTAAACATACTCATTTTTCATACAATTTTTATTATTTTTAAATTTTGATGACAGGGTATTGTGTACAATGATGTTTGTCATACTTTCAGAAAAGAACATTATTTTATAATAAGAACTCTGCAAATTATAAGCAAAAAACTTGGAAAAATTTAGGACTGTTTTTATAAAAACCTTAATTTCTCTACGAGTATACATGCTATCCTTGTAAAAATTAACACAGTACATTACAATAAGCCAATTAATCATAATGTGCAGTTTGAACGCTTTTGCTACATTAGTTTTGACAGGGTTATCCAAAAGATCTTCGTTCTTTTTCAATTTGTTGACGGTCCCCTGTTCGATTTCGGGAAAAACTCTTCGCGAAAATATGTGACGCGTACTATTTTGTGTACACACCTGGAGTTTCAGCACATTCCGATTCATATTTCTTTCATTACTTAAAAATAATTACTTAATTACCAATTATGCTTAAATTTTGGACACCAGTGTACATTTTTAAATTTCATTTTATAATATCTATCTCAGAAAGAAAAGAATATAATGAATTTTGGACTGACGAAATGAATAAATATTTATAAGAATGCATTTTATGTAAATTTAAATAAAAAATTTAAAAATTTAAATGTAAAATTTATTTGTAAAAATTTACCTCCATCCATAATATGATGAAAGATGCTCATTTTTCTCCTGTTTCAGAATTTAGGGGGGGGGGGGGGGCATGCATTTTAAAACTTCGTGTTTTAATATAATGTTCCTGAAATAAAAGAACAGAATTCGATTAAGAACCATGAAAATAATTAATATTTTAATAATATAAATCTAAAATTTAAAAATTTATCTCCGATGCCTCATTATTCCTTTCTTTTTTTTAATCTACTCTCTTCATCAAAACTTTCGCTTACTCCATCCTTATTTGCAACTTTTCATTGCTCATTTTATAGTATGAAGGAAACAGTGGTCATTTTCTCCTGTTTCACAATTTCGGATGGACATCTATTTTAAAATTTCATTTTATAATATCTATCACACAAAGGAAATAATAAATCTAATTTAGCAATGACGGAATAAATTGATATTTAGAAAAATGTGTAGCTAAATTTTATTTATATAAATTTCCTCCCCTGATCAATCACGTCCTACTCTCAACTTTCTTCATCAAAACTTTTCCTTGCGCCATTAGTTAAAACTTTCCTTTTCTCCATTCTTACTGTGAAGAAAATTGCGTTTATTTTTCTCCTGTTTCAGTATTTTGAGTGGACATATATTTTAAAATCTTGTTTTTATAATATCTATCCTTGAAAGTAAAGAATAAAATGAATTTAGGAATGACGAAATTAATTGATATTTATAAGAATGTAAACCTAAATTTATTTTACGTAAATTTACCTCCGATAATGATGGGACCATCATCTTTTACAATCAATTCTCTGCATCAAAATTTTTCTGTACTCCATCAATAATATGAAGGAAACGCTGCTGATTTTTCTCCTGTTTCAGAATTTTTGGGGGACAAATATTAAAAAAACATCACATACATAAAACTGTAAATTGATATTTACAGAAATGTAATACTAAAATTTATTCATATAAATTTACCTCCAACGTCCCATCATCTTTTACTATCTACTCTTTTCATCAAAATTTTTGTGTGCTGCGTACTTAGTATGAAGGTAACGGTAGTCATGTTTCGTAATTTTGGAGGGACATATATTTTAAAATTTCGTGTTTTAATATGCATCCCTGAAAGGAAAGAACAGAATGCGATTAAGAATCACGAAATTAATTAATACTTTAAAAAATGTAAGTCTAAAATTTATTTGAAAAAATTTACCTCCACCATTAGTATGAAGGAAAGAAGTGCTCATTTTTCTCCTGTTTCAGAATTAAGGTTGGGCATATATTTTAAAATTTCGTGTTTTAATATGTATCCCTGAAAGGAAAGAACAGAATGCGATTAAGAATCACGAAATTAATTAATACTTAAAGAATGTAAGTCTAAAATTTATTTGAAAAAATTTACCTCCACCATTAGTATGAAGGAAAAAAGTGCTCATTTTTCTCCTGTTTCAGAATTAAGGTTGAGCATATATTTTAAAATTTCGTGTTTTAATATGTATCCCTGAAAGGAAAGAACAGAATGCGATTAAGAATCACGAAATTAATTAATACTTAAAGAATGTAAGTCTAAAATTTATTTGAAAAAATTTACCTCCACCATTAGTATGAAGGAAAAAAGTGCTCATTTTTCTCCTGTTTCAGAATTAAGGTTGGGCATATATTTTAAAATTTCGTGTTTTAATATGTATCCCTGAAAGGAAAGAACAGAATGCGATTAAGAATCACGAAATTAATTAATACTTAAAGAATGTAAGTCTAAAATTTATTTGAAAAAATTTACCTCCACCATTAGTATGAAGGAAAAAAGTGCTCATTTTTCTCCTGTTTCAGAATTAAGGTTGGGCATATATTTTAAAATTTCGTGTTTTAATATGTATCCCTGAAAGGAAAGAACAGAATGCGATTAAGAATCACGAAATTAATTAATACTTTAAAAAATGTAAGTCTAAAATTTATTTGAAAAATTTACCTCCAGCATTAGTATGAAGGAAAAAAGTGCTCATTTTTCTCCTGTTTCAGAATTAAGGTTGGGCATATATTTTAAAATTTCGTGTTTTAATATGTATCCCTGAAAGGAAAGAACAGAATGCGATTAAGAATCACGAAATTAATTAATACTTAAAGAATGTAAGTCTAAAATTTATTTGAAAAATTTACCTCCACCATTAGTATGAAGGAAAGAAGTGCTCATTTTTCTCCTGTTTCAGAATTAAGGTTGGGCATATATTTTAAAATTTCGTGTTTTAATATGTATCCCTGAAAGGAAAGAACAGAATGCGATTAAGAATAACGAAATTAATTAATACTTAAAGAATGTAAGTCTAAAATTTATTTGAAAAAATTTACCTCCACCATTAGTATGAAGGAAAGAAGTGCTCATTTTTCTCCTGTTTCAGAATTAAGGTTGGGCATATATTTTAAAATTTCGTGTTTTAATATGTATCCCTGAAAGGAAAGAACAGAATGCGATTAAGAATAACGAAATTAATTAATACTTAAAGAATGTAAGTCTAAAATTTATTTGAAAAAATTTACCTCCACCATTAGTATGAAGGAAAGAAGTGCTCATTTTTCTCCTGTTTCAGAATTAAGGTTGGGCATATATTTTAAAATTTCGTGTTTTAATATGTATCCCTGAAAGGAAAGAACAGAATGCGATTAAGAATAACGAAATTAATTAATACTTAAAGAATGTAAGTCTAAAATTTATTTGAAAAAATTTACCTCCACCATTAGTATGAAGGAAATAAGTGCTCATTTTTCTCCTGTTTCAGAATTAAGGTTGGGCATATATTTTAAAATTTCGTGTTTTAATATGTATCCCTGAAAGGAAAGAACAGAATGCGATTAAGAATAACGAAATTAATTAATACTTAAAGAATGTAAGTCTAAAATTTATTTGAAAAAATTTACCTCCACCATTAGTATGAAGGAAAGAAGTGCTCATTTTTCTCCTGTTTCAGAATTAAGGTTGGGCATATATTTTAAAATTTCGTGTTTTAATATGTATCCCTGAAAGGAAAGAACAGAATGCGATTAAGAATAACGAAATTAATTAATACTTAAAGAATGTAAGTCTAAAATTTATTTGAAAAAATTTACCTCCACCATTAGTATGAAGGAAAGAAGTGCTCATTTTTCTCCTGTTTCAGAATTAAGGTTGGGCATATATTTTAAAATTTCGTGTTTTAATATGTATCCCTGAAAGGAAAGAACAGAATGCGATTAAGAATAACGAAATTAATTAATACTTAAAGAATGTAAGTCTAAAATTTATTTGAAAAAATTTACCTCCACCATTAGTATGAAGGAAAAAAGTGCTCATTTTTCTCCTGTTTCAGAATTAAGGTTGGGCATATATTTTAAAATTTCGTGTTTTAATATGTATCCCTGAAAGGAAAGAACAGAATGCGATTAAGAATCACGAAATTAATTAATACTTAAAGAATGTAAGTCTAAAATTTATTTGAAAAAATTTACCTCCACCATTAGTATGAAGGAAAAAAGTGCTCATTTTTCTCCTGTTTCAGAATTAAGGTTGGGCATATATTTTAAAATTTCGTGTTTTAATATGTATCCCTGAAAGGAAAGAACAGAATGCGATTAAGAATCACGAAATTAATTAATACTTAAAGAATGTAAGTCTAAAATTTATTTGAAAAAATTTACCTCCACCATTAGTATGAAGGAAAAAAGTGCTCATTTTTCTCCTGTTTCAGAATTAAGGTTGGGCATATATTTTAAAATTTCGTGTTTTAATATGTATCCCTGAAAGGAAAGAACAGAATGCGATTAAGAATCACGAAATTAATTAATACTTTAAAAAATGTAAGTCTAAAATTTATTTGAAAAATTTACCTCCAGCATTAGTATGAAGGAAAAAAGTGCTCATTTTTCTCCTGTTTCAGAATTGAGGTTGGGCATATATTTTAAAATTTCGTGTTTTAATATCTATTCCTGAAATAAAAGAATATAATGCGATTAAGAATAACTAAGTTAATTAATATTTAAAAATTTTAATCTAAAATTTATTTGTAAAAATCTACCTCCGATGCCTCATCACTCTTTTTTTTATTTACTCTCTTCATGAAAACTTTCCCTTGCTCCATCCTCAGTTGCAACTTTTCATTTCTCAATATATAGTATGAAGGAAATAGTGGTCATTTCCTCCTGTTTCACAATTTCAGATGGACATCTATTTTAAAATATCATTTTATAATATCTATCACACAAAGGAAATAATAAAACGAATTTAGCAATGACGGAATAAATTGATATTTACATAAATGTAAAGCTAAATTTTATTTATATAAATTTAACTCCCCTGACAAATCATGTTTTTCATCAAAATTTTTTCTTGCTTCATCCTTTGTTAGAAACTTTCCCTTTCTCCATTCTTAGAGTGAAAAAAACTGTGCTCATTTTTCTTCTGTTTCACAATTTTGAATGGACATCTATTTTAAAATTTTGAGTCATAACATCTATCCCAGAAAGTTAAGAATTAAAGGAATTTAGGAATGACGAAATAAACTGGTATTTATAAGAATGTGAACCTAAAATTTATCTGTGTAAATTTACCTCCAACGATGATAAGACCATCATATTTTACCATCTATTCTCGTCATCAAAATTTTTCTTTGTTCCATCTTTAGTATGAAGAAAACTGTGCACATTTTTCTCCTGTTTCACAATTTCGGAGGGACATCTATTTTAAAACTTCGTTTTAAAATATATATCCCTGAAAGGAAATAATAAAACTAATTTAGAAATGACGGAATAAATTCATATTTACATAAATATAAAGTTAAATTTTATTTATATAATTTTCCCTCCCCTGACCAATCATGTTTTACCATCTACTGCCTTCATCAAAACTTTTCCTTGCGCAATTAGTTTAAAACTTTCCCTTTCTCCATTCTTAGTCTGAAAACTGTGCTCATTTTTCTGCTATTTCACAATTTCGAATGGACATCTATTTTAAAATTTTGTTTTATAATATCTATCCTTGAAAGTAAAAAATAAAATGAATTTAGGAATGACGAAATTAATTGATATTTATAAGAATGCAAATCTAAAATTTATTTATGTAAATTTACCTCCGACGATGATATGATCATCATCTTTTACTATATATTTTCTTCATCAAAGTTTTTCTGTGCTCCATCTTTAGTATGAAAGAAGCGATGCTCATTTTTCTTCTAGTTCACAATTTTGGATGGACATCTATTTTAAAATTTTGTTTTATAATATCTATCCCTGAAGATAAAGAATTAAAAGATTTTAGGAATGACGAAATAAACTGATATTTATAAGAATGTAAACCTAAAATTTATCTGTGTAAATTTACCTCCAACGATGATGGGACTATTATGTTTTACCATCTATTCTCTTCATCAAAAATTTTCTGTGCTCCATCTTTAGTATGAAAAAAACTGTGCACATTTTTCTCCTGTTTCACAATTTCGGAGGGACATATATTTAAAAATTTTGTTTTATAATATCCATCCCTGAAAGGGAAGAATAAAATGAATTTAGGAATGTCGAAATTAATTCATATTTATAGAATGTAAACATGAAATTTATTTATATAAATTTACCTCTGACGATGATGGGAATTTTTCTGTACTCCATCAATAATATGAAGGAAAAGCTGCTGATTTTTCTCCTGTTTCAGAATATCGAAGGAAACATATAGAATTTTTAAATTTCGTGTTTTAATATCTATTAATGAAATAAAAGAACAGAATGTGATTAAGAATCACGAAATTAATTAATATTTAAAAAATGTAAGCCTAAAACGTATTTGCATAAATTAACCACCGTTGCCTCATTACCCTTTTCTTATCTACTTTCTTCATCACATTTTTTTTTCTTGCTGCATATTTAGTCAAAACTTTTCATTGCTCCACCCTTAGTACGGAGGAAACTGTCGATATTTTTACCTATTTCTCAATTTCAGAGAAACATATGTTTTATAATATCTATCCTTGAAAGGAAGGAATATAATGAATTTAGGAACGACGAAACCAATAAATATTTATAAAAATGTTCATCTAAAATTTATTTACATAAATTTACTTCCGATGTCCCATCATGTGATACTATCTATTCTCTTCCTCAAAATTTTTCCTTTCCCCATCCTTATTATGCAAGAAATAGTGCTAATTTTTCTCCTATTTCAGAATTTCGGAGGAGCACATATTTTGAAATTTCGTTTTAAAATATCTATATCTGTAAGGACAGATAATCTCTAGAAGCAAAACTTTTCCTACATACGACTGTTTTGTTTTGAAATGTTTAAAAAACTATGGTCAGATGAGCAGAAAATTATTTTTTTAATGCAAAATACCATTTTATATTTGACATTTATCTTTAAGATTTTCAACAAAAACTTGATTTTTTGCTATATATAAATGAAGCTTGTTTTAATAATATGAAGTTAATTGTTTGTTTGATTTTTACTTGTTGCGTCCATCACAATAATAATCAATATAAACAATCAATATAAACATTCCAAATATCTTATTGTTATGTAGTAATTTTGAAAATCACGCTATTGTTATCACACATACATTGTTGCAGATTCAAAAAGAGAAATATCTGAACATTGTTTTGAAAACAAAAAAATAAAATTTAACTAGGACTTCCCTCAGAGGGATTAGTCTGAGCGATATTGCTGAGAATACACATTTAATAACTTGCGATAAGTAAAGAAAATGAGACGTTACCTTTAATTGGTCATTCATTGTGATAAAATATGATGAAAATAAGCATATTGAATCATAGAATTACAAAATCTTATATATAAAGCTGCATACACTTTTTTTTTATAAAAGAAAAGCAAACCATGCATGGATATAAAATTGGAAATATGCAAAATGTTAAAAGTAATACAGAAAATGAAACACCAAATTTTCCTATATTGGAAATATAACTCTTTGAAATGATGTCATGAGCATAAACAGAAGCTTCGCACCAATTTGAGAAACTATAAATAACATGAACTATTATGTTTGAAGAGAATGGAGTGTATTTTATATGGTGTGAAATCCGTCCGAATAGTTTATTAGCTGCTTTTGGCCAAAAAACGCTGTCTTCACTAAATTTTAATCCGATTAAAAAAGTACCGTGATTAATTAAAATGTTATAGGTAGAGCTGCCAAGTCTCCGGCATTTTGGATACCGGTATTTTAATACAGAAAATGTTTTATTAAATTGGAACATTCTGCGGATTTAAAAAATAACTTTTCCTATAAGAAAATTCTGCTGTGCAATAAGCGGGGGCTTGGTATCTCTGTATAGGAATCTTTCGTAATCTACTTTTTAACCTTAAAAAAAGCAACGACCATTTTTCGGGTATAAAAAGTATTGCTAATTGTTCCATTTTGCATACAAGGTACTGATTGTAATATTGATACATCTATGGTGATAAATTTCCAATAATTTTTCAAATCCTATTTATTTCATAAAAAATATAAATCTTTTATTTTATTAGTTTAAAATAAATGGTTTTTAACTTATTTCATAATACTTTTGAAATATCACTTTTCATTGGCCATTTGGTTATCCCGTCGACCAATTTCGCCAAATTATACAAACCGCCAAACTAAAAGCCAAATTATACATGTTGACATAATTTTTATTTTAAATAACGAAAAAACAAATAATTAGAAAAATATTAATAAAAATATTAATAAAAAGTTGAAATAAAAATCACTTAATGACATTTGAAACACGTGAATCGCATTTAATGTCATTGAATGTGACATTCACGATCATCCATTATTGGCATTTAATCTTATAGTTTCGCTATAAGATTAAATTACAATACTTTGGTCGACGGGATAACCTAGAAGTACCGGCCATTTTTTTAAAGCATTTAGAAAATGGTTGTTGTTTTCAGTCAAATATAGACTTCGGTCTGTCAGCATTTTATTTTATTATTAGTATTATTTATAAATGGTGGAGAAATATTCATACTTAATCCATAACGTACATAATATATGACTCTGTTATTACATAAGTGACCTTTTTATTATCATAAAAATTATGTTTTTACTGATTTTTGTTAACTCAATCGGAAAAATTTTGTGCTTTGAGCAATAGATGTCCGCATTTCATTTATTTATTTATTTTAACAAAATTCTTTGTATTTAGAGGAATTTTTATTTGAATGGGAAATCCTAATGTCGCTGTTAATAAAGAAGAAAGTTAGAAAAAAAAAGTTACAAAACGAGTAGACGCATACTATCAAATATGGAAAAACGACGAATCCAAAAGAAGACGTCATATGAAATATCATCTTTTAAAGCAAAAAAACGAGGTCTGATTATCGAGCCTACTGATTACAAAATGTGCATTACGTTTAAAAAAAATATTGCAAATATTGATTTTTTTTTCTTTTGTGCAGTTTTGGCTTCGAAAGATGCGCTATGTTGCAAAAAGATATAAGCGACTATGAAAATACACTTGGTAAATGTTCATGCTCAGTTTTACAAATAAATATGGCACATATATGCCCTATAGACACCGAGATACCTAATTGGTGCCAAAATGGCGTTCAGTTGCCTAACATGCTGGTTATCATATAAATGTCATAATAAATTGTTTGTTCTCAAAATATTATCATTTATTGATTGTTATTTTTTTAATAACAGAGAATGTTTCGTTTATTCCTTTTTTTTTTCATTTTGAAATAAATAAATAACGTGTTATTATAGTATGCTATATGTACCTGCTAATCAAAACGATGTTTTCGCCTAATTGGCATAAAAAATCTTGCCGAACCCGGTACTTATATCTCTAGTATATTATCTCAAGTATTTTATTTATGTATACTATAATTGTTTTTAGATACCACTTACTTCTTCTTGTATATAAAAATAGGTAAGTGGCTCCTTTATGCAGTCTAAATTGTATAAATCTTTAAAAAATAGTCCCCGTTGCCCCTTTTTTGGATCGAATTAAAAAAAAAAAAAAAAAAAAAAAAAACTATGTCTAATTCCAGTATTGCTCTCAGGTATGCATACATACTCCAAATTTCAAAGTTGTATGCCAACAGGAAATGGATGAAAAATGGAAAAAGATGTCACACATGCAGCAGGGTACATAATTGGCTTCAAAATGGCATTATTTTACCTGAAATGGTAACCCGGCTTTATTTATTTATTATTTGTTTATTTACTCATAAAATGTTTATTTACTTTCATTTCCTTTTTTTAATTATATAAAATATTTCTTTTTATAGTTATTATTATTTATTATTATTTTATTTACTGTAAGTTCTTTTTGAAAATAGAAATTAATTTAAAAATGTGTATGTAAGCGTTATTTGAAAACGGAGTTTTCGCCAAATGCGGGCTTTGAAAAAAATTGCGCCAAATCTGATGCGCTTGTGGTATCCGTGCCTAAAAATTAGAGACGAGAATCGACTTCCACATACAAACAAAATATGAGTTAAAAGAAAACATGCCATAAAAATAAATATAAAGGGAAAATGATGTCATAAAACAAACTTTTTATTTAAAAACGTAATTGTTTCTCATTTTCACACGCGAAATATATAAAACATTCTTTGAGCGATCAAAAAATGCTAGTAAGAGATTATCACAAAATCTCAAAATCAAAGTTTTTATGACATTTTTTTAATATAAAAAAATAGCAGTTTTATTTTCCTGCATGGTTAAATTTTAAAATGTTTTATCGCATCCAATATTTCTGAGTGCGTAAATGATTACGATTTACTCCATGTACTGATTCGGTTAACTACGAAAATATCCAGCTGATGAAAATCACGCACACCAGGTTTCTGTGACGTATGAAATTAAATTGTGTTTTTTTTTCAGTTTTTTTAATATAACTTTTGAACTATTTGAAATTAATTTTTAAAAGTAGGTGCATTCACCAGATTACCTTCATAGGTACCTTCTGGTACAAACAGAATCAAAATCCGACAAGTACTTTTTGAGATTTGCTTGACGAAAGAATTTTTTTGATTTTTAATATCGTTACGTATCTCTGAGTATAAAGACTTCGCTTCGCTCAGACAATAATATCAAAAATTTTTATGTTGTACACTGTTAAAAATTTCAGCATTTTGTCCAGTCATTCGACCGTTTTTCTCAAAAACCGTTACACAGCCATAATTTAACGCTATTCTGACCATGTTATTGCCCATTTTATTGTCAGATTATACGGTTTTGTAACCGTTTTTGATAAAAACGATCGAATAACTAGACAGAGTGCTACAATTTTTTTAACAGTGTGATACCTAGGTAGAACCATAGCGACAATAGGGTGGATTGCCGCCAAGATTGATTGATGTATAATTGACTTACAGGAATTTAAACATGTTGCACATTTTCTTGCTATGAGTAATACCATGGCCAACTAGATCTATAAGGCCCATTCATTTGAGATTAATGCATGAAGTCTCCCGCCAGAGGACTCTGATACCTTGCCGAGTTATTCTGACTAATCGTGCAAACCCTAAACCAAAACAATGACCACGTGCATAGAACAGAAATCAGCTCATACAATGCTAATTTGGGCAGGGTTTGCGCCACGTGATCCAATGAAATGGTTCAGGGTTTGAAGCTGAATCCAGCTTCACTTTTTCTGCGGTTTTTAACGAAATGCGCAGGCCGTTATATATCTAGTTGGCAATGGTAATACATAACAACAGACAAAAAAATTAAAGTAAAAAAAAAAATGTGTGTGGCACTCGGGGACTGCCGCGGTAAAGCTATTGCATAGCATTTTTTATCAACTTATATAAAAATGCCGTGTCAATGTCTGCCGAAGTCTATCGAAGAATATCGTGCCGAAGTCTGCCGAACTGAAACGTCGTTAGCCGGAGTGTTAGGATTTTTTCTCGTTACGGAATACTTAGATTCGGTCGCCGCTCTCAAAGCCCGCGATAAAAGCTATGCAATAGCTTAATAAATTACCAAACAAAATTTGGTCGCGCTACGAAAATTACATCGCGAGTCATAAGCATTTTAATTTTTCGACCCTTACGGTGGGGGGGGGGTCTCCTGTCACCAAAAATTAACAGTCTCATAATAAATTACCAAAACAATTTGGCTGCGCTACGAAAAGTAGATCGCGAGTTAAAAGCATTTTAAATTTTTCGACCCTCAGCGTGGGGGGGGGGGGTCTCCTGTCACCAAAAATTAACACTGTCTCATAAGAAATCACCAAACAAAATTTGGCCGCGCTACGAAAATTAGATCGCGAGTTATAAGCATTTTACATTTTTAGACCCTCACAGTGGGGGGTTTCCCGTCACCAAAAATTAAAAGTCTCATAATAAATTACCAAACAAAATTTGGCCGCGCTACGAAAATTAAATCGTGAGTTATAAGCATTTTAAATTTTTGACTCTCACCGTGGGGGGTCTTCTGTCCCCAAAAATTAACACTGCTTCATAATAAATTACCAAACAAAATTTGGTCGCGCTACGAAAATTACATCGCGAGTCATAAGCATTTTAATTTTTCGACCCTTACGGTGGGGGGGGGGGGGTCTCCTGTCACCAAAAATTAACAGTCTCATAATAAATTACCAAAACAATTTGGCTGCGCTACGAAAAGTAGATCGCGAGTTAAAAGCATTTTAAATTTTTCGACCCTCAGCGTGGGGGGGGGGGGGGTCTCCTGTCACCAAAAATTAACACTGTCTCATAAGAAATCACCAAACAAAATTTGGCCGCGCTACGAAAATTAGATCGCGAGTTATAAGCATTTTACATTTTTAGACCCTCACAGTGGGGGGTTTCCCGTCACCAAAAATTACAAGTCTCATAATAAATTACCAAACAAAATTTGGCCGCGCTACGAAAATTAAATCGTGAGTTATAAGCATTTTAAATTTTTGACTCTCACCGTGGGGGGTCTTCTGTCCCCAAAAATTAACACTGCTTCATAATAAATTACCAAACAAAATTTGGCCGCGCTACAAAAATTAGATCGCGAGTTATAAGCATTTTAAATTTTTCGACCCTCACCACGGGGGGGGGGGTCTCCTGTCACCAAAAATTAACACTGTCTCATAATAAATTATCAAACAAAATTTGGCCGCGCTACGAAAATTAGATCGCGAGTTATAAGCATTTTAAATTTTTCGACCTTCACCGTGGGGGGTCTCCTATCACCAAAAATTAAGAATGTCTCATAATAAATCACCAAACAAAATTTGGCCGCGCTACGAAAATTAGATCGCGAGTTATAAGCATTTTAAATTTTTCGATCCTCACCGTGTGGGGTCTCCTGTCACCAAAAATTAACACTGTCTCATAATAAATTACCAAACAAAATTTGGCCGCGCTACGAAAATTAGATCGCGAGTTATAAGCTTTTTAATTTTTTCGACTCTCACCGTGGGGTGTCTCCTGTCACCAAAAATTAACAATGTCTCATAATAAATTACCAAACAAATTTTGGCCGCGCTACGAAAGTTAGATCGCGAGTTATAAGCATTTTAAATTTTTCGACCCTCACGGTGGGGGGGGGTCCCCTGTCACCAAAAATTAACACTGTCTCATAATAAATCACCAAACAAAATTTGGCCGCGCTACGAAAATTAGATCGCGAGTTATAAGCATTTTAAATTTTTCGACCCTCACCATGGGGTGTCTCCTGTCACTAAAAATTAACACTGTCTTATAACATATTACCAAACAAAATTTGGCCGCGCTACGAAAAGTAGATCGCAAGTTATAAGCATTTTAAATTTTTCGACCCTCACCGTGGGGTGTCTCCTGTCACCAAAAATTAACAATGTCTCATAATAAATTACCAAACAAATTTTGGCCGCGCTACGAAAATTAGATCGTGAGTTATAAGCATTTTAAATTTTTCGACCCTCATCTTGCGGGGGTTTCCTGTCACCAAAAATTAACACTGTCTCATGATAAATTACCAAAAAAATTTGGCCGCGCTACGAAAGTTAGATCGCGAGTTATAAGCATTTTAAATTTTTCGACCCTCACGGTGGGGGGGGGGTCTCCTGTCACCATAAATTAACACTGTCTCATAATAAATTACCAAACAAAATTTGGCCGCGCTACGAAAATTAGATCGCGAGTTATAAGCATTTTAAATTTTTCGACCCTCACCATGGGGTGTCTCCTGTCACTAAAAATTAACACTGTCTCATAATAAATTACCAAAACAATTTGGCCGCGCTACGAAAAGTAGATCGCGAGTTAAAAGCATTTTAAATTTTTCGACCGTCACCGTAGGGGGTCTCCTGTCACAAAAAATTAACAGTCTCATAATAAATTACCAAACAAAATTTGGCCGCGCTACGAAAATTAGATCGTGAGTTATAAGCATTTTAAATTTTTCGAACCTCACCGTGGGGGGGGGGGGGTCTCCCGTCACCAAAAAGTAACACTGCCTCATATAAATTACCAAACAAAATCTGGCCGCGCTACGAAAATTAGATCGCGAGTTATAAGCATTTTAATTTTTTACCCTCACCGCGGGGTCTCCTGTCACCAAAAATTAACAATGTCTCATAATAAATTACAAAACAAAATTTGGCCGCGCTACGAAAATTAGATCGTGAGTTATAAGCATTTTAAATTTTTCGACCCTCACCGTGGGGGTCTGCTGTCCCCAAAAACTAACACTGCTTCAAAATAAATTACCAAACAAAATTTGGCCGCGCTACAAAAATTAGATCGCGAGTTATAAGCATTTTAAATTTTTCGACCCTCACCTTGTGGGGGGGTCTCCTGTCACCAAAAATTAACACTGTCTCATAATAAATTACCAAACAAAATTTGGCCGCGCTACGAAAATTAGATCGCGAGTTATAAGCATTTTAATTTTTTCGACTCTCACCGTGGGGTGTCTCCTGTCACCAAAAATTAACAATGTCTCATAATAAATTTCCAAACAAAATTTGGCCGCGCTACGAAAGTTAGATCGCGAGTTATAAGCATTTTAAATTTTTCGACCCTCACGGGGGGGTCTCCTGTCACCAAAAATTAACACTGTCTCATAATAAATTACCAAACAAAATTTGGCCGCGCTACGAAAATTAGATCGCGAGTTATAAGCATTTTAAATTTTTCGACCCTCACCGTGGGGTGTCTCCTGTCACCAAAAATTAACACTGTCTCATAATATATTACCAAACAAAATTTGGCCGCGCTACGAAAATTAGATCGCGAGTTATAAGCACTTTAAATTTTTCGACCCTCACCGTGGGGGATCTCCTGCCACCAAAAATTAACAATGTCTCATAATAAATTACCAAACAAAATTTGGCCGCGCTATTAAAATTAGATCATAAGAAACATAAGTTTGAGACTTGATATCCTAATATCTGAAAAATACCGCGTCAGTGTCTGCCGAAGTCTACCGAAGGATACCGTGCCGAAGTTTGCCGAATTGAAACGACGTTAGCCGAAGTGTTAGGTTTTTTCGTTACGGATGTGTTAGGATTTTTCGCGTTACGGAATTTTTGGATTCGGTCGCCGCGCTCAAAGCCCGTGATAAAAGCTATGCAATAGCTTAAAAACTTTGTTAAAGTTTACATTAGTCGTATGTGTATTCTGTGATGGAAGCTGCCATTTTCCTTTTTTAGATGAAATCAAGTTACTGAACGTCATATATAACAGAAGATCTGTCTTCCTATTTCCCAATATTACTCCTAGTGATCTGTACAGAGGGATACAATGACGACAATTTTAGTTCGCATTCATGACAAAAAATGTTACTTATCGTATTCCCTTAAATGATTAGAGAATCATTCATTAATTTGATAACTGACTGTCAATTAGAAAATCAATCCTTAATTTGATAACTGTATCCTAATTATAGAAGCATAAATTAGGGCAACAATAAATGACAGCACTAATATTTAACATTGATAATACGAACTATTTTTTAACCTTTCCTGGCACGCTCCATTTACCTTGCAAGCTTCTGACCGCCGACTCAGAACTCCTGTTATGTAGAAGATTGTTTGTTTTCCTTTATGAAAGCCGATTATCTGCATAAAGAATATAGGTTAAAGGAGGGGATACCCTCCGTGGTGGTCTTACTAAGTGAACCTAACTCGTATTTACGCAAGATTAACCAAGGTTCGAAGTAAACCACGGAAAATTCAGAACGATTGGGCCGACGCGCGATTGGATTCGAACCCAATACAGGGACGTAGCTAAGGGGACGCTATGGGCGGCTCAGCCTCCCCCCTAAAATATTTTGAACCCCCCCCCCCCCTGGAAAAGATTCCAAGGTCACTAAATGAATTTCTGCTCCGAAAATTCAAATGAAATTCTGTTCAAAAATCTAACTTAGTTTTGAGACCCTTTTACAGTTTTGCATCAGAATTACTAAATTGTATCTAAAATAAGTAATTCAACACTCCCTCATCCTATTTGTACATATGAAGCTAATATGATTTTTAATTTTGCACCAGTTATACACTCAAAATTTTCATCGTAATATACTTTTCTTAGTATAAAATGAAGTAATTGCAACAATTTAATAAGAAACGTAATACCTACAGTGTAAATATGTACTAATTTTTCTTTCTGTGTCAGAGAAAAAGAAAAAAAATTATGAAACCCCCCTACAATTTCTTGAGCCCCCCCCCCCCCTATAGATCACTTCTAGCTACGGCCCTGACCCAATACCTTTCGTTTAGCAGTTTTCAGAGCAGAGCCTCTGTATCAGTGATGGGACGTTATATATAAGAAAACGGCAGGGGATATTTACAAACAAACACTTCAATCAAATAATCTACCACTACATTTTTATCATTGCAGGAATGTCTGCAGGAATCGTCTTGATGGTGTGGACCAGTCATAGCACAGACCTGTTAAACGTAGACCAATCAAATTTCCCGAGCTTATCTGTACATTAGAAGTCATAAAACACGTGTTTCTTGCTCACTCATGGTGACGTCAGCTGCCTTTCCTTATGAAACACTAACTCAGTGAGCCAATTAGAGTTGGAATCTGTGGCTCCCTCTACTTTCCTCCCATCGATATCATTTTTTTACCTGCAATAGTTGTTCTCGAACCCGCTATAATGCATTTAAAACTTATAAGTGGAAAATTTCAGCTTGTACCGCAGAGATAGACATACCACTAACACAGAGTTGAGAACACCTCAAGAATATAGTAAACATAAACGTTACTGAATCGGTCTGTCTTCCAGCCACCTGCAGCTTTGGAATTGATGAAGGATCCATTTTATATGATCCAAAACTGTTACCATTGTGTTTACTTTGAATGTTTTTGTGATGTTCTTAAAGTTTTCTACTTTTGTTTTTCGACATTAGTACCAAATGGTTTTTTACTACTTAACAAAAAACTTTTTCAATTCTAAACATGTCAATATTTAAATGACATTTTTCTGGCTAAAAAATATCGGGTGTCTTAAAATAGATTGATTTTAAAATTAAATAACTTGCAAATAGTGAGAGCTATTAAAAATATTCTTGTAGGAAAGTTACAAAAAATGTTTGGAATTTTTTTTTTCTATAATTCAAAATTTTAGTACAAAATAACAGTGATAGATGATCCTGCAAGCAATAGATTGATTTTTTTTTTTTTTGGCCGCTCTTTTTGCCTGGTATCGATGCAAAAGAAAGAGGTCAAATATATGGGTTGGGGTTCTAAAAACAAGATTGCCTTGGTAGCTAATTACAAGATTGCTTTGGTAGCTAATTACAAGATTGCATTGGTAGAAAGAAGAAATTTATAGAATTCAAAGAAGGAATTTATGAAATCGTAAACATTCAATAAATTTAACATCCTTCTTTCGCAGTAGTAATGGTGAGAGAAGAGGTAAACAAAAAAAGGGGGGGGGGATTTAGCGTTATTGCTTGCAGCACCATCTATCGTTGATATTTTGAAATAAAATAGGGAATCGCAATAAAAGAACTTCTGGCATCTTAGATATTCCTCTTATAAGAATTCTTTTAATAACTGTTACCATTCAAAAGTTATTGAATTTTAAAATCAATCAGTCCATCTTAGACCCCCGTATATTTGTATAAGTAAACATACAATGAAAGAGGATACAAGAAGAGTGAAATTTGGTTCAAACAACGAAAAAAAAATTGTCAATAACAGCTGGCTAACAATTTTCAGATCTGGCATTTAAATCAGGCTTACTTTACTCTTAATGATGCTTCAATTTAAGAGAACGCAGATAAAAGACAAATTTTGTACCAAATTGTTTTCAAAACTAAAAAAGGCCTCATTTGAAGATCCCATAAGAGTAGGGGCAGGTGTAAACCCCAAATTTAATAATTTTTGGAGACAAATTTAATTTTTTTTTTTTAAGTCTGCAAGGTAAAAGAAAAGATCGTTTAAACTCATTAGAATCTTCTATAAGAGCAGAACACGAATGCATTGTACCCATTGCAGCACTTCCCCATATGAACCCCCTCCCAGTCTTAACTCTCTTAAAAGACTGATATGGCACGTCCCTTTTACATCATTGTTACATTGTTATACAAAAACATGATAATTTTTTTTTATCGAAAAAAAAATTTATTTGTGAAATAAGAGAAATATCGTAAAAATAATGAATAACATTTGCAGCAAACAAATTAATTGAAAAAGTAAAAAGTAATAGGAAATTTTTTAATTTTTTAAGATAAACATTTCTTTGTTACTGAATAAGCCCTTTTTTGGCAATTTTATCTGCATTCAATTTTTCAAAACTAGTTTGTGCAGTTTGTGCAGTTTGTGAATGTTGTTCACTAACTTTTCTTCGAGTATGAATGGAAATCCAGGGCTGTTTTAAATTCCTGCACCTGGGGCCACAACACTTTTCAAAAACTCTTACGCCTCTAGAAGTATCGATCAACACCTTGTAAACTTACATTAATGTACTCAATAGGATACATAAACAGAAAAAAAAATTATAAAAAAATATCTTCAGGTAATTTTAAATTGTTGATATATAAATAAATAAATAAATGTCTTAAATGTTTTAACTTACAAGTAACATATTCGCCTTGAGCGCGATATTTTATGAATCAATCAAAAAAGTCGCACCCAGTTTTTTCTTCTTTAAGAACCAAGTTTAAAAGGAGAAAATAGAATAGAAATTCCGATTGAGTTTAAAAGTTTTTTCCAAGTTGTAATGAAATTGGAATTTTAACAAACAGAAAAAAATAAATAAATAAATGAAAAAATAAAATAAACAGTGTCGGGTTAATACTACTAAAGAAAATTGTGCCTATTTTTCACTAAAAATCTTTAATACCGAATTATCGGCTTTAGGGAGGGTCGGCCTGCTGTATGAACAAATAAAGGGGAAAAACTCCAAAAATGTTTCCAATTTGTTCTCCAGTTTCTCCAACTTGGAAAATCCCTCTAGCGGTAGGAAATCTTTCTTAAGAAATAAAATTCAGAAGTGTTTCGTCTCTAATCGTGGAGGTGGGAAAGGGGCGAAAAAAGATCGAAAGAGTTTGTTAGGCCCTGAAAAGAATGAGAATCGAAAAAAGAAGGAAAAATCCCATAATTTGTTCATTTTCTTCTCGCAAATCCGTAAAGTAATAGATCGTTGTATTTCCGAGATGGCCGCTGAGATTATTTATTTTCTGGGGGATTTTTTTTCTACCCTCCTCCTTTTTCTCCCTTTATATCCCTCCTCAACGGAAGTTAGAAAAAAGGGGGTCATCCTTTTCTTTCCCCCAATTTGCCGAAAAAAAGATAAGACAGCTCTACACAAGAAAGTGAAAAGATAGATATATGTACAAGAAATTGTTACTTGTCTCTATTACGGGTGGGCTGTATATAAAGCCCCATGTCTACTATTTTTCATTTCTTCCCTATTACGATGGCAAAATCCTTTTTGTGTGTGTGTGTGTTGGGAAAAAGGACAATTGGAGCAATCAGCCAACTCCCCCGGCAAACAATGAAACTCGGCTCACTATTTCCTTCTAGCCAATCATTGTTTCACAGCCGCCCCCCCCCCCCCCCGTCCTTCATTCCCTCTTACAAATGTCCTTTTACCTTCTTTTATTGATATTTTCTTTATCATACTAAAAACATCAATGATAGTGGTCTTTCGCGCTAAATTATAGTTTCGAGAATATAACGCCATCTATCTGAGTTAAATAAACTACTACCTTATAGAGAAATCGACGTCTGACATACACGTGTAGTTTGTCTTCATTTTCTCTAACTGAAAAAGTTGTAACGCTTTATGAATTTAAGAATCTATAAGAACTTCTCCTGACAAACGAAATTACTGCAGGTGTGCAGGTACATTCATTATCCTGATCAGAAATGCAATTTTAGTTTAGAAAATCAAGAAAAATGATTGATAGCATTAGGTAACTACAAGGTTACACAAAGCGAATGGAGAATTTCTGTTCAGGATATGTATTTTTGATTAACGGTCTTTCATTTATATTTATCAGTGAATTTGGAGAATGTCCGATAAGTAAATGTCTTTCTGGAAATCCGAAATTTGCCTGGACATTTCCCAAAATTTTGATCTTAATGATTTATCTCTAGACAAAATTACGGCTTGATATCAAAATTTTGAGCTCTGCGCAAAGAAAGTATTTTATTTTCTAATTATAGATTCTCATATTTCCCGGTGGGCAAGGCAGGGGGAGAGGAGGGGGCGAGGAATATGTTCATGAAATGGATGACTAATTGAAGAACTACGAATAGGGTGCAGATAAATTGCATATCATTGTTGTTATTTTATTTATTTTACAAAAAATGAGTTTGGTGGTTTGTTTGAGTTTTGATTTGATTATTTTTTTTTTAATATGATCTTTGTTTGGTCAGTTTCTTCTTTTTTATTCGGTATACCTCGTCTGATCAAATTTTCCAAATAGTTATACTTCCGGGCTCTGCAGATTTCCCATTAGCGGTATGCTTTTTTAGGCCCCTACTTGCAGAGCTTTTGGCCAACTGAACGTGGTGATACTTGGCAACGAGCGGAAGATTAGCCTAATTTCCGCATGGCGGATATCTACTTGACTACCTCTATTTAAATCCAGATCGTCGTGGTTGCAATGCCTCTTGTGTTTCTATCAAGTTTCTTTGACTTGTCATAATTACTTTTGAAACATTTCACAGAGAATAGAGCCCTAGAGAATCATCATAAACAATTGAAAACATTTAAATTACTAACTGTTCCCATAACATCTCTGATGCCCGTTATGCATCAAGAATCCCTTACTAGTTTACGACACCTGTCAAATGTCAAAAGACGTGTGTGTTGTCAGCACAAAAGCATAAACCAAGATTGCCAATAAGAAAAATTGTAGTGTAACTAATAATTTGGCCACCCGCTGTATGTTAGTCGGTTACTAATTGATATTTAATTGTGTCGATTCGGGACATACACGTGCACAGTGCTACAAAGTCATGCTGGGTGGGTGTGGATCCAAAAGAAATTTCATTCTTTGGTGTTTTGCCACTGTTGTTGGTGTTATCTACTTTGAGATAAATCTTTGTCGTGGAATATTGTTGCTGGCATGGTAGTTTTATACATTTTTGCTTTGTTTGACGAATGATAGAAATTTAGAAGCAGGCTATCTATCCTTTATAGTTGAATCGCTGTTATCAGCTTGTTAGATTAAATCTTCTTAGTGCTTTTGATTAGCGGTTTACTTATTCCCTAGTCTTGGAAATACAATGAATTATTATTAAATACACCATCTTGGAAAACATGTGCTAAAGAAAATACGAATTCTACATCTAATTTTAAATATATTTTCTTAATCATTAAGGTGTTTTTAATCAAATTATAACTAAAGACTAAAAATTTTTGGGTCGTTGAAAACCATGGGCCCTGGGCAAGTGTCCTATATACCTTGTCGATACGGGGACACTGGACAAAATCAATTCTGTGACATACTTTGAAGATATAATATTTTACGGCAAAGGATAGATTTGTGGATCTAAATTTTTCTAAAGTCCACATAAACTTGATCAGCGGACTGATTCCCTTCTACATAAGTAAAAACCTTGGAATCTGAAAAAGAACTGGATATTGAGGAAATTTCAGTTCTGGAAAGTGAATCAGCAACTATATTATTGACTTGCATGGCATGTTTGTGATGTACAGTCTCTCCCCCTTCACACACACATATAAAAAAAAGATAAATAAATAAACCCCAATAATTGTTAAGAAGAAGGGGCTACACTGGGACACATTTTAACTTCTCTCAAATATTTAAGTTTTTGTGAAGGAAGCATGGCAGAAAGATTCCATTCATTTTTGCGAGGCATGTATGATACTTGTTCCACTTAGTAAAACAACTAATGTCACTATATTCAACTTTTATGTATCATCTCTATCAGCCTGTGACCTCACTATTTGACACTCGATTCATCCGACCAGCTTGGCCCACCAACCGACAATGATGACGCTACAGTAGTAACATAGCAACATAACTTACAACATAAAACTCAAGAAGATATTTCCTTTAACAAAAAAAAAAAAAAAAAAAAAAAAAAAAAAGTAAATCACGTTAAAATATGAAGTCAGGAGAAAAAAAAAATGAATACTGAAGACACAATCACACTGAACTGAAGACACAATCAATAATACAAAAAAAAATTAAGTATTCAAAAAACAAAAAAATTACTGTCTTAAATGTGTTTTTAAGTGTTTGCACCGTGTTTTATTTTTCTTTCTTCTTACTCTTTTTTTTTTTTTTTTTCAAAAATAAAATATATTCACCAACACATTTTAAAGTGGATCATCTTAACACAAAAATATTGAATTTCTTCTAAATATAAATCTAACACAAATAAATTACGTCTTTGACAAAGAAAAAAAGGTTTTAGATTGACGTCATATATGTGCAGATATCATTATCTGTGCATTTCTTGCGCATATTTTCTGAATTTGTATTCATTCAGGAAAGATGAATCTTATTTACCAGATTTATTGCAAAATATTTTTTTTATACAATTTATTTCAATAAAATTATGCACATTAAAAAAATAGTCACAATTTCATTTTAATTTCGGGTGAATGCTACGAAAACATTATTGCCTTTTGCCCTGAAACTAAAATGACTAAGCAACTTTCTTTAAAATACACATATTTTTATCAAAACAAGCTGTAACAAAAAATATTTTGAAATAAATCTAGACTTAAGGGTGTATTCGAAAAAACGCTTTTTCACCTTCAACATCTCGAATTTTTCCGATACAATTTCAGACATATTTTTAATAGTAGACACATGAAACTTGCTGAGGGGATTTTTGAGGAAACATATAAGGTGCCGTGTGATGTCATTTTACGCTCAATTGATTATAATTTGATTTATAAACAATTATCTTCTCAGTATGACCCTTTTTTCGTTCACAGATCTTCTGCTTTTTTTCGTTCACAGATCTTCTGCTTCAGAAAAATCGGTTCAAAAGGCCGTTTTTGATTATTTCTTTTGCAATATTTTGTGCATTTATCGAAGAATCGACAACCACGGCACCTTGTGTACTTTCTAAATAAGACATCTTGCCAGTTTGATGCATATGGGAGCAAAAATGTATTTAAAAATACGTCGGAAAATAAGCAGTTTGAATCGAAATACACCCTTAAATCAATAAGAAAAATAAAACTTAATTCTAAATAAATTATAATTTAGAATATCTTGAAACTTTTATGCTTATATCATACGCTTATCTCAATATTCATTTGAAGCTTTGAATTTTTTCGAAACCTTCTTCTTAAAATTAACTATCACACCAAATTCCAAGATTATTGTCAAACGGTCTACTATCTTTCTAGTGGTAAAGGAACCAACATAAAATGCCTATGCTGAAACAGGGACTATCACCGTTAATTTTCGAACATTAATTTTGAAATCGGTTTAGTGTTTCCTGCAAAGACTGTCAGCATTGATTCGCAACTATAACTTTCGGAATTATTTCATTATTTTTTGAGATTGTATAAAAATTGTAATTTAGGGCTGTTTTACAAAGGCTTTTCATTTCTTCCTTTCTCATCACATCTTTTAAATTTCCAATTTGTTTTGGACTGTTCTTGGCGTGCATTTATATTTCTCAAGTAACATACCATGCCATATTTGAAGTTTCTAGCTTCTTCAGTACCACAGAATCACTGTTTAGAACGTTTTTTGCTCTTACAACCCTCAAATGGTAAGCGGCACTGACTTAAAATATAACTTATGTTTGAGCACATTGTATCACCACCAATTTGCATTTATATATATATATGTATAAGTTATAGGAATTTTATAAGATTGCTTAAAAATCATAATTTAGAACGCTTTTCGATCATTTCCAGCTTTTAAATTTGGAATTTCCTTTCGGCAGTTCTTAGAAAAAGAAAGCACTTGCATCTTTTAAGTAATTACGACGCCAAATTTCAAAATGTTAGACCCCTCAGTATCACAAAAAACAATTTGGAACATTTTTTGCTCCTACAACGTCCAGGTGTATTGTGACAACAACATAAAATATAGCCCATGGTGTCGCAGAGACTGTCACCATCAATTTCCAACCATTACTTTTAAAATATGTTTGATATTTCCTGAGATTGCGTAGAAATCACAATTTAGAACGCTTTTCACGCATTTTCAGCCCTTTTAAATTTCAAAATATTTAAGAGCTGTCCATAGAGAACATTTACATTTCGTAAGTAATTATTCTAAATTTGATAACCTCAGCAGTATACAAAAATCAAAACGAACGTTTTCCGTTCATGTATCCTCCAGATGGTAGCAATACCGACATGAAATGGAGCTTATGTTCTATGCTGAAGCAAGGGTTGTCACCATCAATTTCCAACCATTACTTTTGAAATGGGTTTGATACTTTCTGAGACTGCGTAAAAATCGCCATTTAGAACGTTTTTAAAATGCTTTTCGTGCATTTTCTTTCCTTGCAAATTTCGATTTTTTTAGGAAATGTTCTTAGAAATCTTTTATATCTCATAAGTAACTTCCATGTCTAAGTTACCAGCCCCTGCAGTATCACAAAAAAGCGCAATTTAAAACGTTTTTAGCTCCTGCAACATCCAAATGATAAATGATACCGACATAAAATTGGAGCCTATGTTTGGAGAAAGCGCTATCAGCATCAATTTCCAATCATTACTTTGAAATCTGTTTGATACTTTCTGAGACTGCTTACAAACTGGCATTTAGAAGGATTTTGGTGCATTTCCACCCATTTTAAATTTTCTAAAAAACGTTTTTTAGAGATCATTTATGTCTTTTAAGTATGCCAAATTACATGTTTGTAGGCCCTTCAGTAACACAAAAATTGCATTTTTAGAACGGTTTTTGCTCCTACACCCCCTTTGGGATAGTCCTGCCAACATAAAAGCAACCTATGTTGAAACAAGGGTTTTCACCATCGTTTTGACACCATTATTTTAAAAATCGGTTCGGTACTTCCTGAGATGCGTGAAAATCTCAATTTAAAACGTTTTTAGAACACTTCTCGCACATTTTCACCATTTGTATTTTTTTAGGAGATTTTCTTAGGAATCATTTACATCTTGTAAATAACTAACATCTAAACTTATGAAAACATGAAGGATTGGGAACTGGAAAACGCAATGGCAAACCTATGAATCAACCGCTAAAATTGGGTTTTCAGGTATTAGACATGATTTGACCGACCGATTGCATTTTAATTATGCAAATCGAGTTTTAACTAATTCTGGAATTTCAGCAATGAATTCGATGAGGTTACTGTATGTGCAATTGCTATCTTGTCTAAAATGTATATTCATTATTGTTGCACAGACAAAATAACATCATAGACGACAGAAAAAGCCCTTTTCTTTTAAAAAAGGGAGGTGGAGCGTACCTTAGCTAAAAATAAACAATGAAGGGCGCCATTATTCACATAATCAAAGCATGCAACAATATTATCTCACTATAATAGTGGTAATACACACATATCTTATTAGTGTTACGAATTTATCGCGTTTTTATTATTATTATTATTTATAGAAAATATCTATTATTATTTTCGAACTGTAATCTTCGCTTTACTTATTCATTGATGGCTGAATAAAGAGAAAGAGAAAGAAATAAGGACAAAAAGAAAAAACAAAAAGAATGAGAGAAAACGCGAGAATTCTATTAAAATTAAAAATGTACAATTTTATGCGAGCGAAACTACCTTAAAATATGTTTATACAGCAAGTGAAACAAAAACTTTCATAGCGTGTAAAAAAATAAACAAGTAAGAAAAATCATGCGTTAAGCACAGATTATGAAACACTTTCCAACGCTTCCTGAAATCTTTAACAAAACTTTGTTATTTGGGGAAATAAGATGCTAAAGTCCATAGCCAAATATGTATTGAAATACTTTTGAACAGTCCTGTATTTGATCCGTCGGTTGATATATATATACAATATAATGGGAAAATTTAGTTTAGCAAGAAAATGCCTTACTGGCTGAAATTTCTCTCGCAGCACTTTATTCTAATAGATGGAAAATACTTCAATACTTTTGTTCAGCCCTGTAATTTATCCAGTATCTTTACTACACACCAGTATTTAGTTAAAATTTAGTTCAAACAAACACATTCTTAAAGCTACTTAAATCACATTTGCAGAAATTATCACATATGGGTGATCATGTAGCTAATTCTTTGCGTAAATCTGTATATCATTTTATCTATATTCTACAAACTTTTCTTAGTAAACTGAAAGCAGTTGAATGTAAAAATGCATAACTATCACTATCACCTTCAAGTTAATTACTCTCACATTCAGTAACCTTTATGAGCTCCTTTATGTAACCCTGTATATCAACTACAACATTTATATACACCATATAATTTGCAGACATTTTGCAAAACTTAAAAGCGCATATCAAAATTGAAAATGCATTTCAACCATCCATCAGCTATCATCGATAATATACAGTATTTCGGATAAAAATATAAGGTTCCAAATACTTTGTGTATCCCTGTAAAAGCTATGGACTTCATATTAGTTAAATATTAAGTCTCAGTGGCGTATATCAATTTTATGATACTTGAAACCGTTTAACATTATTAAAATATGTCGCAAACAATCCCCTCCTTTATTATTGTGTAATACATTTTTGAGTGGCCTTGTAAATGAATAATAACTATTATTTTTACAGCATATTTTGCAGAATGCGTATTTTAGAACACTTTTCGAATCCATGTAAATTTTAACAAGTTTAACAGGGTGTAACATCTTTAAATTTCATTTGAAACTATTTTTTCCCATTGGCCGTAATGTATCGGAAAACTTTTGACTATCCCTGTAAATAAACTAATCATAGTAGAAACTTCATTTTTAATAGGGTTCGTGCTAGGGTAAACATCAATAACATATTTAAATAATATTTACGAGAGATAGAGCGCAGACAGACGGTCAGACAAACCGAATGCATAAACACTTTTCAACTTTGTTGGAAAGTGTTAAGAAAAACGACAACACACAGATATAATTTATTTTAAAACAAATAAGAAAAATCATGCGTTAAGCATAGATTATGAAGCACTTTCCAACACTTCATGAAATCTTTAACAAAACTTCGTTATTTAGGTAAATAAGGATATAAAGCCAAATATAGCCAAATATGTATTCCAGTACTATTGAACAGCCCTATATTTGAACTGTCAGCTAATATACGTACTATATAATGGAAAAATTTAGTTTAGCAAAAAATGCCTAGTAGCTTGAAATTTGTCTTTCAGCCATTTATACTAATAGATGGAAACATACTTGAATACTTTGTTCAGCCTTGTAGTTTGCCTGGTACTTTTATTACACATCAGTGTTAAGATAAAATTTGTTTTAAACTAAAACACTCTTAAAACAACTGAAATCACTTTCTCATAAATTATCAGGCTCCATGTACCCAACTCTTTGCGTAGCCCATTATATCATTTTATCTATATTCTGCAAACATTTCTCAGTAAATTTAATGCAGTTCAGCGTAAAAATGCATAATTTATTTAAGAATCACCTTTTAGTAATTTATGCTCATATTCAGTAACATTGGCGAGCTCTTTTGGGTAGCCCTATATATTAACTATAACATTTATACACACCATATAATATGCATAAATTTAGTGAAACTTATACGCACATATCATAATTAAAATGCATTTCATCCATCCATCAACTATCTTCGGATACATATACAGTACTTCGGAAAGAATGTACTATTTGAAATCTTTTGTATAATCTTTGTGGCAAAAATCGTATAATTTATACTAAGCCTCATTGATATACTTCAATTTTATTATACATGGAACCGTTTAATATAGTTAAAATATGTCACACACAATTCCTTCTTTTACGATTATCTAATGGAATTCTTTTGGTGGCCCTGTAAATGAATAATAGCTACATTTTCACTTTATATTTTATAGAATGCATATTTTAATGCACCTCGTAAAAAAATATATATTTTTTAATATGTTTGACAGGGTATAACATCTTTAAAATTTCTTTGAAATGATTTTTCCCCATAGACCGTAATGTAATGGGAAACTTTTGATTCTCGTTGTAGATAAACTAATCATGGTAGAAACTTC
This sequence comes from Maratus speculifer, assembly GCA_964019185.1. NCBI lineage: Eukaryota > Metazoa > Arthropoda > Arachnida > Araneae > Salticidae > Maratus > Maratus speculifer. Next base: position 267,668,535 of record OZ025289.1, on the reverse strand, counting down.
ATTTTCAATAGGGTTCGTGCTAGGGTAAACATCAATAACGTCCTAAAATTTCATGGCAATCCGAGTATATTTACGTGACTTTAGAGCGCGGACAGACGGCAGAAAACCGAATGCATAAGCACTTTTCAACTTTGTTGGAAAGTGCTAATAAAAAACAACATTTAGCCTTTTGCGACGAGCGGCTTGTACGGTCGAGGGAAAAAAAGTAAACACCTCCTACTAACTCCTTGTCAAATTATCGTAGAAGAAAGTTATTGGTACAAAACTATTGGAAATAAAGTCTATTTTTAAATCATATATACAATATTTGCATAGAGGGCCATCTACATATTAAAACGAACCCAAACTTTTTTTTTCGATGACAGTATTTAATTATAACAAGATATAGAGGTCTGCACGGGCCCGGGCAGGCGGAATCGTTCCGAATTTTCTAACGGGCTGGGCCGGGCCGGCAGATTTAGAATAGTTTTTTTCAACGGGCCGGGCCGGGCCGACAAACAACATAAACGGGCCGGGCCGGGCCGGCAAAAAATTGAACAGGCCAGACGGGCCGGGCCGGGCCGAAAAAAAATTTTTCGGGCCTGCCGGCCCGTTTTGAAGATTTAAGCAGAAACGATAAAATATGAGCTATTTTCAACGAAAATGGTTTTAACGAGAATAAGTATAAATGTGGTCATACTAGTTTGACAGCATCAATATAAAAATGCACAGTGTATCGGCATCGGAGAATTACATTATGTGTAACCCGTTTTGATATTTTTTTAACTGACTCATGCCGGAATCACGCTTGCATTATTTTTCTACATATAGACTGGCCGGACCGGTACTAGACTTAATTATTGGCAGAAAACATAATTTGTAAAATTAACAGCGATAAAGAACTTATGTTAGCTTAGTCTTTTGATATATACTTCTTGATGATTTTTAAATTAATTTCTCAATAGTGCGAAAGTTTGACACATTTTCTGATTAATTTTAAATTGTAAAAGTATAAAAGTGATAAGCCTAACTATTGAAGGGATTTGGAATCGAATAGCGTTTTTCATTTTTGGCAAATAAAATATTTGTATAACCTTGTGGAGATATAATAGTTTCTCAAATGATTGCAGGTTTTTCTCCCTTCCCTTGCTATTGCTTCCAAAAATTCTATTCAAAACGCTAATTATGACAGTATTTTATTTGTTTGCAGTATTCTTAAATTGCTTGTATCAAAAAATGGATAACGCCATTCGATTATATAGTTTCTGAATAAAGATATCTGCTAATCTTATGCGTTTTTGAGAAAAAAAAATGAATTTAGAAATGTATCAGAAAGGAGCTTCTTTGAATTTAAGAATGAATTTGGATTTGAAATCTATAATAAAATGATATAGAAATATATTTATAAATCTTCTTTTATTAAACAGCTTTAAAATTAAGGATGTTTTTAGCTTTCTTTCTTTTTTCTTTTATTCTAAGCCATATTAATTTTTTAATGAATCTTTATTCGAATGTTAAAAGCCTAAGAATCTAAGTAATCATTAACGTTGTTAATGTATATTTGCTGTAAAATGTACTGTAAAATCATTCCATAGATATGTATGCAGTATTCTTTAAAGGAATCTTAGTTATATGATAAAAATATGAATTTTTTAGAAATCGTAGAAATTTTAACGGGCCAAAAGGGGCCGGGCCGGGCCTGGAAATTCCGGCCCGTGCAGACCTCTAACAAGATATTTCAGATTTTTGGTTCAAATTATATGCCTAGACACAAAATGTCAAGTCATTCGAATGATAAGTTTTTGAATTATAACCATTCAAAATTTAGTGCTTCTAATGTTAAATTACATTTTCATATTTTACTTACCCATCATACGTAGTATAGGGTACGTAGTATATGAAATCATTCTTGCAATCGTTTTGAAAATCGAAAAAAAAATTTTGACGAATTTACACGTTTTAGATAGTGGAGATTCCGAAAAACATATTTTTAGAAAATAAAATTTTGCCGTCCGTCTGTCTGTCTGTCTGTAAAGGCTCTATCACCCGAACAAATTGATATAGAGACTTGAAATTTTGTATGTAGTTAGCATGTAAGAATGGGAAGAAGCCTATTTAATATTAGCAACCTCGATTATCCGGAACTATTTTCTTCGGACTCTCGAAAAATTCGTTCTGATGAAAGGTATATAAAAATTTTCGAATTTTTTTGTTCTAAGGAATGGTCGTAAAAGGAAAAAAAATAACACACATTTTACATACAGAACGAAGTCGATCGGATAATTAGTTGCCGAGATATTTGAAATCTTGTTTAACACATTCTTCGATTTATCATGACCCTGTATTTCATTCAAATTTCAATTCAGAAGTATATTTTAATTGGAAATGAGACGCTTAATCCGACGCAGTTAATTGTTAGTTAATAGAATTATTATTTTTGGAGTTATAAGGATGTTTCTTTTACGCAGTTCGGTACTACTTGAGTAGTTTGGCGTTTTATATAATTTGTCGAAATTGGTACATCAGCAGTTCTTTAATATAGCATTACTATGTATATTAACAATATTTAAATTTTGTTTATGAATTGCAATGCATTGTATAAATAGTTTCACATGTTTTATTTTCATATACATATCCATGATGGGTAAGTATTACGGTGGCCCCCAACGACTAGTTTATTAATACAGTCGAGTCTCTATAAAACGAAACTCCATCTAGTGAATTTCTCTAACGAACTTTTTGTAGGAACGGTCGATTTTTTTCATAATTACATTTAAAAATATCTCCATATAACGAAATATATATCTACATTTAGCGAATTTTTTCAAAAATGCTCTTTCATTAATTCAGAAAACGCTTCAAATTATTTGTGGTATATTTTTTTTCCTTAGATTTCTCGTTTATATTTTATAGATGCACTCCTCTAACTTATTCCTTATGTCAAAAAAAAGGCATTCCCTCCCCCCCCAAGAAAAAAATCCTTTTTTTCATGGTTACACTTGACTTTGTTTTAATCAAGATGAGCATGCTTTCTTGGAAAAGATTGAAACATATCACAAAGCATCCTAAAAGATAAAACTATTCCATTGTCGCCTTGAAAATGTTGTTTGTTTCCTTGGTTGGATAGTAAGGCGGAGATAAAAGGGTAATTTCAAAAAAGGCCGTCTTTTTCAGCAGGTTGTCATCTACCTAAACTAACTCTCGCTACTTTTTGCGTTTAGAGTGGATGTTTGTTGTTTTGTGGCGACTTGAAACATTTTTTGTTGTGAGAGATCATTTGAATGAAGAATTGTTGCTAAATGTCATCTATGCTGGTGTAATTTTCTATTGAATCTGCGTTAAATCGCTCCTAAGATAAGATACTCTCTCTGATAAAGTAATAATTTTGAAAATAATCAATAAGACACCAGGGAAAAAAAGACGGAAGTGGTAAAAATGTTTGAGATTCCAGCAAAATTCTGTTAAACATTTCAAAAACTTAATTAAATAGCTAAAAAAAAACAATACTGTTTCAAAATTTAAACATTAAATGAAAAAATTTTTTTTACAGTTCTCTATTTAACGAATTTTTCTATACAACGAATTTTTTGACTGAACAATGGATTTCGTTATATAGAGACTCGACTGTATCTCCTGGAATTATACTTCTAATGTGCTAATTTTTTTATGTAGAAATGATACTAAAATACTCAAACATAAATACTCTGAATTTACAATTTTTGTAATTTTATGATAATGAATTGTGAATTATGGAATTAATATTCAAAATATATAGATAAATTGCAACCTACAATTTTCGGGATGGATTTAGATTTATCAAGTACTGCTTTGTGGAAATCCAAAATTTCAAATTTTTCTTTTGAGTAGTTTTCAAATTATGCTTAAAAAATGTCAAAATGTGGTTAAAAGGGCCGACTACGATAGAAGTGATTAGATATGTTGAAACTTCTTATGTTATCCCGTAATCTAGCAGTCTTCAGTGACTGCTTGAGGGAGCTTAACCCTTTATCTACCGAATTATGAATTCTTGAAAATTTTACATTCTAAAGTATTTTACGTAAATCGTTTAAACTAAATTAAAAGATTTACATAATCATTTAATAAATTTTTGAAGGATTTAAAAGAATTAATTAAATTTGAATTTACAGGGATTTTGTGCAATATTTATAACCCCACTCAAATCTTTTATTTTAAATTGTTTTCTTAGTATTTTGTAGAATTATAAAATGTACAAATATTATGTCCTTACAATATAAATATAGAAAGGTTTCCGAATTGAAAAATCCCCACTCCCCTCCCTCAGCTCCAAGAAAGCTAAAAAGATACAAAGGCAAAAGAAATCATCCCTTTAAAAATATTTTTGTTTTCTGTAACCAACAATGCTTTTGGAACAAAGTAAAGTAATGTATCGGTAATTCATTCTAAACAGTATTATAACGAATTGACGCATTAAAAGATTTTTATAATAAGTAATTTTAATGGTACGGTAGATAAAGAGTTAAGATGCTTTGATCAAGAAGGGGGGGGGGGGGATCAACAATTGAGTACTGAACTTCAATTTGGATACAGTCCCTGAAATATGTTCGTTTTAAAATAATTAATTACTAGGAAATTTATCGTACGAATCGCATGAAAATTTGTTTTTATGCTACGTTGAACTACTTGGTGTAGAGTTCATTCTTGCTGTAATTGGATACTGCAATTGGAAAAAACAAAGTTAAGGTTCGTTTCAATATGTATATGGTCCCCTAAACAAACTTTACATACATCATTTAAAAGTAGACTTTATTTTCGATTGTTCGGTACCAGTAACTTTCTTCTACGATAATTTGTTGAGAAGTTAGTAAGGGGTATTAACCTTTCATTTATTTTATTTTTTCTTTCACGACTGTATTTAAACGGCCTAAAGTTTTAAATTTAAACAACGCTTTTTTAACAGTTTTTTTCCCTTTTTGAATTATTTATTTATAACATTCTATCAATACAAATAAGTATAAAAATTCTAATTTAAATAAGTGTTGCGAGAAAATTAAAAGAAGTACAGGTGACGCTCCTCGCAAAAAAAATAAAATCTTTAAAAATCTGCAAACGACCGCGGGTGCTGCGTTGGACAGCCCTGCTTTAGAATAGTGGTAATTCATTTTCAAAATTCTCACATATGGATCTAAATTACTAACACTAATATCACTAGCATTACTAGCATTAATATCACTTTAATTATCAATGAACTAAATTCACGCAGTAGCAAATTGAAAGGCTCTAAATAAAGGAATGATCTGAAATTCCAGAATTTATTTTATTGAAAAACATTTAAGTTAAATTAATTTAAAAATTTCTTAATTTCTTGACGTCACTGTCTTGAAAACATTTTGTAAACTCAGAGGAAAGTGACTTTTATTTTATGAAGAGATAAGCAGCATTTCTAAGATTTAACGGTTTTGTTCTAAAGCAAAAAACATTCGGAAGTAAAATAGAATTAAAAGAAGATAAAATAAAAATTATAAAAAAAAGTAAAATAAAAAAAATCTTTAAAAAAAAATCAAACAGATTTATTTTTATGAGAAAAAGAATAGAGATCCACATTTTGAGTACTTCAGAAATGAAAAGGATAAGGTGGCCAATGGCAGACGATTTTTTAATAGCCTTGCATGTTTCTAACATCAACAGATGAAGCTGGATATGGTTTTTACATTTTAGAAAAAAAAAAGTGCTAGGTAAAAAAATTCTTTTTTTTTTTTTTTTTTTTTTTTTTTTTTTTTTTTTTTAAGAATGAAAAATGTTGAAACGTTTTAAACAATATATAATAATAATCCTTAATTTTTTTTTTTAAGTAAAAATAAATAAATAAATAAATAAAAACAGGTTCATAGATTTTCATTTAAAAAAAATAAATGAATAATGAAGTTCATAAATTTCCATTAAAAAAAAACTTTTTTCTAACTTTTAAAAGATGGAATTTCTGCTGCTAAAGTGCTAAAAGATTGCAATTTCTCTTCCAAGCAGTTCCATACTAGAAGTTAATAGCTGGGAAGACAGTGGCGCAGCCAGAATTCGGTTCTAAGGGGGGTTATGAGTTTCTGATAAAGGTGATTGCCGGTTGTTTGAATCACCGGTTAATAGAATCAGCACTAATTAGAATATTTACTGTATAATACTTAAACTCAAAGAACGTCTGTGTGGCCGGGAATCATCCTTTTTTTTTTTTTTTTTTTTTAGCTTGAAGCATCTAAGAAAAGTAATTTAGTTCAAATAACCAATTTTCTACTTAACTGATTCATGTAATATGCACTTTCACAATTTTAAGTAGAATTTTCGCCATTTAATTGAATCATTTTATTAAATGAAATCTGATTCAATAAAGTGGCGGATTCCGAAATGCGCCAAAACATTTAAATATTAAGTTTGGATTTCGTTCATATAAGTAGCGCGATCTTTCTCAGCTCTGGGAGGGGTTTTAACCCTAAAATCACCCCCTTGGCTGCGCCACTGTGGGAAGCTCAGCTCAAAATTAACCAATCGTAGTGAACAATCCGAAAAGCTTTCCCAATATGCATATAATGGTAACAAAAAAAAAAAAAAAAAAAAGGAAGGGGGCTTTAATCATTAGCGAACTTTGATTGGTTGCCCGCCAGTCAAGTTCAAAGTTGCTAAAGTATAGTATGAGTGTTCAACAAAAATCTGGCGATTTTCGATCTACTCTTATACCTCAATTTGATGCTGCCATCTTCAGGGATTACGTGAAAGCTTAACTGTGAGCTCTGATTTTTATTTCAAGATTAATATCCTGAAAGATTACAGAAAACGACAAGATGTACTGATATATTTTTCTATTTTTCTTCCGCTTACATTTTATAATCTCCAAAAAATGTAGTTTATATTGTCCTTTTAATAAAGCTGTTATATGTTCGGCATATGGCAGCTTTAAGGACTGTAACAACTTGCGAAACAAAACTAACGTTTTATATTTATTTTGCGAGAAAAATTTTCTGTTTCCAAGCAGTGGTGTAGGTATACGCTGTAATCAGAGGGTATACCCTAAAGATTGAATACTGTAATTTTCTTGAGAAACAGAAGGTAATTGGTGTTCCTTAAAAAAAAAAAAAAAAAAAAAAAAAAAAAAAAATCCAGAAGTTATACTGTGTATACTCCCGTGTACCTTTCACTACATCCTTGCTTCCAAGTATTTTTTTTTTTTCTTTCTAGTATCGGAAATTTGAAATAACTAAGGATTCAAAACAGCTTTTAAAACAGTTATGGAAAAATGCGCTAGTTAGGTTCTGAAAATGCATAAAATATTTATTAATTTATTTACTCAGTGATAATGAATAAATCGAAATAAACAGACAAATGATATCAAGATTCCGCTCTATTTTAAGTATTCATGCTATTTTCGAAAAAGAACATCCGACAAAGAGTCCCACTTAAAACTTACAAGGAAGGTCTCCATACGGGCATACTCCGAAAAATCTGAAAAAATTGCAGAATGTTCTTCTCATGAGGATATAATACGTTTATTAAAAAAATATCTACGGAACCTCCTTACCCTAGCCGTAAAAAAATAATGAAAATTTCGTTATTTGACGATTTATCATCGGTTGGCCATGAAAAGCAATTTCAAAAAATGCTTTTTTTTATGTTAAAGGGGGGAAAAAATCATGTTCAACGTGTTTAGATAATTTAAATATCTTTTGTTTTGCCAGTTTTAGTTTGTTTTATGTATAATTTCGTTATATTGATATTTATCTCTATTTATATTCAAATTTAACCACAAAAATTTGAGATTTAAAACTAAATTCAAATTTAAATTAATTAAAATTTTTTCAAGTTCAAAGTCCAGTTGAGCATTGCCAATTCGATTTTGTTGCTATGGAAATATCTGCCTTTTATTTTTGAATACGCTTAAATGTATTAAAATAATTTTACTGGATAAGAATTTTTTATATATAAGAATATTTTTTCCAGAGGTAAATTAAATAACTACAGCAACAAATAATACATATACATGCAATTTAATATATATAGGTAAATAATATATTAAACTCTCTCATTGTTTATGTTTAAATTCATAAAATACCATTTACACGGATTCTAAATATCCAAAAGTTTTCCGTTGCATTAAAATCGTTCGCTTTTGGCGAAGAAAAGTGCTGCTCGCCAAATCATGAGATACTTTCGTCTTTTTATGCCAAATATTCAAAAGTATTTTATTTTTTTACATGTTTTTACTGCAATTCCGCCGCTAATTTTCACTGATCCTTTATTACAGACATGAGTAACTTAATTAGTATTTTTTTTTTCAAAAAAAATCTGAGTATGCCCAGTATGGAGACCTTCCTTGTTAGTTTAGTCTCTGCGCGGATTGGCCCAACACGTACTAGAAAACTATATTGCAAGTCAAACAAAAACAAAACCGACTAAAATCCGATTTAAAAAAGTCTACTTAAACAGAAAGCTATTTTTTTTCGATAAAAACGATATACAGTATAAGCTTCCTAAAGGATATTATCAAATGCGAAAATATTAAAGGAATGCTTTTTAATCTTTTATACAGTAAAACCTCACGCCACTTAGGAACTATGGAATTTGTGAGCTATTCAGAAGTAGTGGTAATAGTAAAACCGTATTATGAACACTCACGAATAACGGACAGCTCCAAATAGTAAACATTTTTTAATCCCAACACAATAATTTGCATATATTTGCTTCTGGATAACACACACCTCCGAATAAAGGACAAATTTGGCAGCTCGCTCGGTGCCCGTCATTTAGAGGTTTTACACTATTTGAATATTAATGGGTATGTACTATATATTTTATTTTTTCTGTTTTTATTTTCGCGGTAGTTTTAAAATAAAAAGCTTAATCCTTTCAGCTCTGATGGCTGAAATTTCTATCACTTAATTTTAATTCTGAAATGTCACAATGGGAGCAGAAAATTCGAAGAGATTTATTTGAAAAAGATTTAATGAATTTTTTTCGTGTATATCATTAACCGATTTTTTTTCTTTCCAAAATACTGGTGCCAATGTGGCTTTTGGAATTTTGAAGAAATTTACCCGCCAGAGCTCAAAGGGTTAATAAAATAAAGAAGATACCGAAAGTAATCATTTTAAAATAAGCATAACACATTTGAAAGGTAGATTTCAACAATATCTGCCTCAGACGGAAAGGTTCTGCATTTCTCTTGTACAGCTCTATGTATAATCAATAGATTTATGTATATTCTACATAGTACTCTAAATTTTAGTTTAGTTAGAAAATACATAAAACAAATGAAAATTCTCCTTTAGCAATTTGAACAAATGGACGAAAAAGTACTGAATTCTTTTGACGAGCCTTGTATATTACCTATAAATTTTTATGTATGCCACATATTAAGCTGAAATTTAATTCTGACAAGCTTAAAATTACTGGAATCACACTTCCTAAAATTATTATCTGTAGGCAGCCATGTATCCAGTTCTTTGCATAATCCTGTACATAATTACAGTTATATGCTACAAACATTTCTTAATATATTAAATGCAATTGAGTTTGAAAATGCATAATTCAAATTTAAAAAGTATTTTTAAGTAATGCTCAGTAATGCTTATAAATTCTTTTGTGTGCTCCTACATATGCCCTCAAAAGTTTATACACATCACGTAGTGTAGAAAAATTTAATTAAAATGCATAACATAATTGAAAACACACTTTCATAAATCATTCCTGCTAGACAATATTTCGGATAGAGTATGTAATATACATACTCAAATAGAAGAATAAACTAATAAATTTCTATTTAACATATACTTTATTTAGAGATTTTAAACAAAGTTGTAAAAATAAATATCACAAAAATAAAAATTATACTCGACATTACGGTTTATCTTTTAAACATCCTCAGTCGTTAGTTTTTTAAAATACAAATCGGCAAAGAATTATTTACATAATACATTATCGAAGTAATAATATTCAAACTGAAAGAATTAACAGAAATTCCACAAAAATAGGTAAAATAACTTTAGTGGCGCCATCTGCTATCCAAATATAAATTTAAACAAAATTTCTGGAAATGTGTAGAAACCAAAACCTTTTCTAAATACTGAAGGAAGTTTCTGGAATTCAGAAGTTTGGGTCAGTAATGAGAAATAATTTACAAAATGTGATTAAAGCAGAAGGGTCAATCCATTTCAAGTGGTCCAGCACTGGTCGCTCGACTATTTTTAAAAAATCTGAAATTTTTTGTACAACAACACTAACATGATGGAAGTTCAAAATGACCGTTATTTTAATTCTACTATTTTTTGTTTGTGCATGGCGGCCATCTTTGTTTCATCGTGTGCAGCGATTTTTTCAGATACTAGGATATACAAAATTGTAAATATCTCGTCTTCTATTTTCCCAATTGAAATGGGGTTTGCAGCATTTTGTTCAGAATAAAATAGGCTAAATATTCAGTGTAAGAAAAATTTTCAAAAATAAATTTTTACAGGTGAAATTTTAGCACAAAATTTACGATTTTTTCCAAAATCTATCCGTTTGCAAGAGGAAAATTTTCATGCAAGGGAAACTGTCAACCTTACATAATTTTTTCTACAAATAAGTCAAAAGTGCGTGTACTCATACACTAAGTCCCAAATCTGGGAGTTAATTTCTCTTTGCGAAAAAAATTCCGAAATTTGTCAAAACTTTCAAAAATCGCACTTTTTAGGCTTTGATATCTCTGATGGGGCACGAGATAAAAATCTGAAATTTTGGCCTATGATAGTATCGTGTAGTAGCGTTATGTACAAAAAATTTCAAGAAGGAGATTTGACTACAAGCTGAGATATGACATGGAAAATATGTGAAAGCAATATTACCAAACTATTGTAAACCCACTATGTAATTGTTCAACAAGACTGTCAACCTTGCACAATTTTTTCTACAAATAGGTCAAAAGTGCGTGTACTCATACACCCAGATCTGGGAAATGATTTCTCTTTGCGAAAAAAAAAAAAAAAAAAAAAAATCCGAAATTTGTCGAAAATTTCAAAAATCGCACTTTTTAGGCTTTGATATCTCTGGTGGAGCACGAAATAAAAATCTGAAATTCTGGCCTTTGATAGTATTGTGTAGTAGTGTTATGTACAAAAAATTTCAAGAAGGAGATTTGACTACAAGCTGAGATATGACATGGACAATATGTGAAAACAATACTACCAAACTATTGTAACATACTATGTAATTGTTCATACCTCCAAAATTTTAAATTAATTATTTATGCTACAAAGTTAAATGTTAGTTACAAATATCTTTCAAATGCTTCTGTGTGATTTAAACAATTCAGAATGTATGCTAAGTCAATACACTATTTGTCCAGATGAACAAATCTACTAGAAATGCTATTGCAACAATTTTACTCGGAACACATTTCAGGAAAAGTAAATTACAGACGATGAATTGCAACTGATCGAGTTAAAATAGCTTCAATTATTAAACCTAGAGAATTTCATTCAAGTTAACAAGGGATGACAAGACTTGGGGGGCTTCAAATAAAATTTTTAGAAAGAACAGCCTGATGGACTGACAACAGTAACTGGTCGAACTCATGACATCTCTCGTAAATATTGTTAAGCTCTTTGTTGAGCCTATGTAGTATTTTGTAAATTAAATGCTTATTATTTAACTGTTTTCAACAAACGATATTTTCTGTGTAAATATTGTAATAAAAGAGACTAATCTCATTTCTCCTAATGTACTCGTAATAGCATTTCTTAAAATTTTTTTAATCACCGTATCTCAGCTTGTAGTCAAATCTCCTTCTTGAAATTTTTTGTACATAACACCACTACATAATACTATCAAAGGCCAGCATTTCAGATTTTTATCTCGTGCTCCACCAGAGATATCAAAGCCTGAAAAGTGCGATTTTTGAAATTTTCGACGATATTCGGAATTTTTTTCGGAAAGAGAAATCATTTCCCAGATATGGGACTTGGTGTATGAGTACACACACTTCTGACCTATTTGTAGAAAAAATTGTGCAAGGTTGACAGTCTTGTAGAACAATTACATAGTAGGTTTACAATAGTTTGACAGTATTGTTTTCACATATTTTCCATGTCATATCTCAGCTTGTAGTCAAATCTCCTTCTTGAAATTTTTTGTACATAACGCTACTACACAATACTATCACAAGCCAAAATTTCAGATTTTTATCTCGTGCCCCACCAGAGATATCAAAGCCTAAAAAGTGCGATTTTTGAAATTTTTGACGAATTTCGGAATTTTTTTCGCAAAAAGAAATTAACTCCCAGATCTGGGACTTGGTGTATGAGTACACGTACTTTTGACCTATTTGTAGAAAAAATTGTGTAAGGTTGACAGTTGCTCTTGCATGAAAATTTTCCTCTTGCAAACGGATAGATTTTGGAAAAAACCGTACATTTTGTGCTAAAATTTCCCCTGTAAAAATTTATTTTTCAAAATTTTTCTATCACTGCATATTTAGCCTATTTTATTCTGAACAAAATGCAGCAAACCCCATTTCAATTGGGAAAATAGAAGACGAGATATTTACAATTTTGTGTATCCTAGTATCTGAGAAAATCGCTGTACACGATGAAACAAAGATGGCCGCCATGCACAAACAAAAAATAGTAAAATTAAAAGAACGGTCATTTTGAACTTCCGTCATGTTAGGGTTGTTGTACAAAAAATTTCAGATTTTTTAAAAATGGTCGAGCGACCAAAAAAATATTTTCTGGACCACTTGAAATGGATTGACCCAGAAAAAAAGACGAAGAAGAGAAAGAAGAGAAAGACAAAAACTAGTTAGCCAATCCCAAAACTTTCTTGTATCGTATACCTACTACATTTTAATATTTCAAAAACTTGTTACACATATTAATACTTGAATATTATTAATTCAATACTATACCAACTTCGATTTTCATACAAAATTTCTACTTTATTCAAAAAATCAGAGTAAAAATGAGTTTAATATGGATCATGATATATATTAAAATCAATAGTTTTTCCTTATTCTGTTATCAGCTGTTTGCAAATAGTTGACTTAGTAGGACGCGAGCAGTGTTGATTTTAGATACTTTTCTCCGGCAGGGACATCTGCGGCTCCGGGCGGGGGGGGTCTACAATAGAATTCCGGGGGGAAATTACATATTTTTATCATTGGAAACACAAAATCTCAAATTTTCCGGGGGAGGAGATTTGATAACTTCTGGGGGGGATGTCCCCCCGGGCCACCCCCTGAATTCAACACTGTACAAGAGCTCCCGTCTCTGCACGAACCGATGAACACTAGAACTACGAATGATCAAGAAAATAATACAAAAAGCGCTATCACAATGCTCCTATCTCACGGAATGTTTTCAAATACAAGGAAGATCTGCTGGCCATAACCAAAAAACATACACAGGCTAGTTGGATGTGCCAATCCCAAAACTTTCTTCTATCTCATACGTACATTTTAATATTTAAAAAAAAATAGTTACTCATTTTTAATGCTTTAATAGTTTTAATTCAATACACTACCAACTTTGATTTTTATCTTAAATTTCTGCTTCAATCAATTAATCGGAGTAAAAACGAATTTCCGTCTCTGCACGAGCCGATGACCAACAAAATGATAACAATAAAAGCGGATTTTTTTTTTATTTATTTATGTAGGGAGGACCTAAGTGCCATACCAAAACATAATCGTACACAAACATTTTAGTTCAGTTCTACGCCTAACTTCATACAATTTTAGGTGGTGCAATATTGAAGATGGCATAATATTCACTATTGCAGCGCCCCCTTCCGGCGGTTTTTTTCCAAATTCAGGGAGTACCAATTAGCCATAGCGATACACTTACACAAAAAATTTGGTTCAGTTCGATGCATAACTTCACACACTTTTGATCGGTACAATATTGAAGACATCACAAAAATCGCGATTGCAGCGCCCCCTTCCGGCAGATTTTTTTCAAATTCAGGGAGGACCAACTAGCTATAGCCATACACTTACACAAAAAAATTGGTTCAATTCGATGCATAACTTCATACACTTTTTGATGGTAGAATGGCGACATACGGACACACAGACACACACACAGACAGACAGACATACACACGGACAGACAGAATTTTGTAAAAACTTTTTTTTTTTTTAATCTCTGACCCCTAAAACGTGTAAATCCGACGAAAACCGGAAGTCGAAAAAAATTTCGATTGCAATACTTTCTTCTATTGAAGATAGAAGAAAGTAAAAATTTGTTTCAATTCTGTGCATAGCTTTCTGCACTTACAATAATGACAAGTTGGAAATTGCACGTGAAGCGTAGCAAATGAGATGCGTTCGTACGATAACGAAGTTTTAAAAATATTACTTTCATATATCAATCTCATAGAACTGTAAATAACTACAATTAAAATACTCACCAAACAATGTCCTCCCTATACCATTATGCAATGGAATACTTTTGTGTGGACTTGTAAATCAATAACAAATATTCTTTGCACCACGATTATGCAAAATATATATTATAATATGTACTTTATAGATGCATATCAATTTTATTAGGTTCGAATGAGTGTAACACCATTAAAATACATTTGAAACATTTTTCCCCATTAATCGTAATGTAACGGAATACTTTTGATTGCCCCTGTAATTGAACTATGCATCCGATTTTGATAAAATTTGAAATAACTCGACAAAATTATGTAATAATTACGTATTTAAAATTTCAAACAATTAAAATGCATTTGAAATTTTTTTCCCCATTGACCGTAATGTAACGGAATCCTTTTGATTGGCACTGTAATTGATCTATGCATCCGATTTTCATAAAATTTGAAATGACTCGACAAAATTATGTAATAATTATGTACTTTAAATTTCAAATGATTCAGTTGGATAGTTTTTGCGTTGTTATATGTGGACGGACGGACTGAACGACAACAATAGGTGCTACGTATTTAAATAACTACGAACGCACCTAAAAATGACACACAATCGCGAATATCGCCCAAAATCGCGATTTCGCCCAATTCCGATAGATTTTTTTTTAATTCAAGGAGAGTTTGCTGGCTATAGCCAAACACTTATACAAAAAATTTGATTCAATTCTGTGCATAACTTCATACACTTTTCGGTGGCACAGTATTGAAAAGGGCACAAAATACGCTATTACGGCGCCCTCTTTCTGCGGAATATTTCAAAATTGAAGGAGGACCTACTTACCACAGTTAAAATCATACACGAAAAAATGGTTCAATTGTATAGATATCTTCATTCACTTTTTGATGGTACAGTGGCGACACACGGACACACACAGTTTGTGTGTGTGTATATGCTTGGCATAGATGCCATATATGCCATATATGCACGACATTCTGCGATATTCTTCTGACGCCAATTTCGCAAAAGCTTAGTTTTCAAACTTCAATTACATACATATGTATAAAGGTACTACTTAGTTATCCCGTCGACCAATTTCGCCAAACTCATAGCGAAATTATACATATAGATATAATTCTCCTTTTAAATAACACAAAAAAAAAGAATTTGTAGAATCTTAATAAAAAATACAAAATCGAAATAAAAATCCCTTAATGGCGTTTTAAATACGTGCATCGTATTTAATGTCATTGGATGCGACATTCACTATCATCCATTATTGGCATATAATATTATAGTTTGGCGATGGTTTTTTGGTCGACGGGATAACCAAGTGGTTCCTATATTCACTATTTTCTATTATTTTCAAAAGAAAATAATAATGAATAAAAACAGGTAATAATTGATTATTCCTTCGACCAAAAAATTATAGGCAAATTATAAAATTAAATGCCAATAACGGATTATCATAAATGTTACATTCAGTTTACATTAAATAGGTTACACATGTTTGTTATGCCGTAATGTGATTTTGAATTCAACTTTTTATTTGTACTTTTATTGATGTTTTACTTATTTATTTCTTCTTTCGTTTTTTAAAATAAAAATTATGCCAATATGAATTACATGGTGAATAAATTGATTTATACAATTTGGCGAAATTAGTCGACAGGATAATCAAGTAGTATTGAAAAGTTTAATTAATAACTACAGAATGAAATGATTTATAAAATTTAACAAAATTAAATAAAGGTAAATATATATATTTTTTTAATAAACATTAGCCCGGTTATCATATCAGACAAAATAACAAAATTTTCGTGCCAATTAGGTACCCTTATGTGTATTTGACATCACATCCCAATTAAAATCGATTGAATGCTATTGAAGATATGGACAGAATGTGAAGTTTTTGTTTTACTCTATATCTTTTCCTTATGTAAATTAGGACGTTATATGATCATAATTAAAAAATCTTACTTTTAGTTCCTGAAAAGAAATTTTGGTTTTCCCAGATACTTTTTTCCGATGTACTTGTTTTTTTTCCATTTTTTTCTACTACTAAAATTCAAAATGTTAGGACACTCGAGAAAATCATCCCATGGTCATATAAAATACATGTTATTTGAAAAATTAACCATGGATTCGAACAAAAAAATTAACACTGCGTTCACAACTTTATCAGGTACTTACGTATTAACGCCACCGCAGTTATCTTTTGGATTCCTTGTTGCCTTGTTTTTTCCTGATTTTTGACGCCATTTTTTAGTGTTTTAGTGCTTTTTTAATGTTTTTAGTGCCTTTTAGTGTATTTTTAATACCTTTTAGAGCATTTTTTTGCTCATTTTTGATGACATTATTTTTGTGCACGTGCGAACAACAGGATTGCTCTTTATTAGCGCATAGCACAAGTTCTGCTGCGGTAGCGTTAATACGTAAGTACCCTTTATTATTTAAAGAACTGAAACTAAAAGCTTCGCAATAAAAAAAATCATGTTTTTCACGTGATTTGTTTAATTTAAATGAATTATGATACATACATGACAATTTTTTATATTAAATTTGGTGGCAATGAATAAAAAAAACTACAATCGCAACAGAAAAAGCCAATATTCAACTGGAGGTTTAAGACATAAATTCGATTTTCTCAGAAACCGTCAAACATACAAAGATGAAAAAAAACTGTTCTTATTTTTATCAAGACGATAAAAATAAACCAAAAACGAAGTTAATCCATCCATAATAACGTTAGCTATTGCTTGTTGAATTTTTCGTCTTCATTTTTTGGTTAAAAGTTAAATAAAAAACTACAGTAAACTGCGATAATTTTTTGAATGCTCTCATTTTATTCGTCTCGTCGAGTTCAATCTTTTGAAAACAAAATCATTGTTGTACGTCAACTGGTTCGCCAGAAATTTCAAAAAGACGTTCGCATTTTCTATTTCTTAAACATATTATACCAAACGCTACCGCGTTTGCTATGATATTACTTATTAATTATTACGATACGAAAAAAAAAAAACCTTTAAAAGTATTTGAAATAGAATGGAATACTTAATTTCTAAGGAGGAAATTTTCTTTTTTTGCATGAAAAAATAAAATTATGAATGTAAGACAGGTAGGACTTGAGCCAGCCCCTAAAAAATAATGTAAAAATTAAGTCCGTTTCATCTCCTTCTCCTATGTGTCGACACATTATGTCATATATCAATGTTTAGATTGAAAAAGTCGCTAAAGCTTGGAGATGGGAAAGGATAATTTAGGCGTCGGTTTCTCGGAAGCGCTATAGCATTGAACTCCGGAGCTGTATGTATTTGCTTTGGTGAGTTCCAACAAATATTTACTAAAAACAGAGAAGTATCGTAGCTAAGCTTCAATGGACTCATGTGCAAATTAAACCCTGATTACATCCATCTGCTCTTGAAGAAAACACTTTTCATTTGCTTTTCCAAATGACTTTTGACCGTATAAGTTTAACTGAGTCCGCCTGGCCTTCTTCTCCATACACAAGGAAGAGATATGAGTACTTACAAAATTCTTATTTCTAGTTCCGATATGTACATTTAATCATATCTTCTGCATTTCACTATTTAAACAATTTATAAAATTTTGAGTGAAAATATAACTTCAAATAATTGTAATTTTATTTACAAACAAAAAAAAAAGCAAAGAAAATAAAAATTAAAAAATTAGCACGAATGAATTACATAAATTTATCATAGCAAACGCGGTAGCGTTTGGTATAATATGTTTAAGAAATAGAAAATGCGAACGTCTTTTTGAAATTTCTGGCGAACCAGTTGACGTACAACAGTGATTTTGTTTTCAAAAGATAGAACTCGACGAGACGAATAAAATGATAGCAATAAAAAAAATATCACAGTTTACTGTAGTTTTTTATTTAACTTTTAACGAAAAAATGAAGACGAAAAATTCAACAAGCAATAGCTAACGTTATTATGGATGGATTAACTTCGTTTTTGGTTTATTTTTACCGTCTTTATAAAACTTAGAAGAGTTTTTTTTTTTCATCTTTGTATGTTTGATAGTTTTTGAGAAAATCGAATTTTTGTCTTAAACCTCCAGTTGAATATTGTCTTTTGCTGTTGCGATTGTAGTTTTTTTTATTCATTCCCACCAAATTTAATATAAAAATTGTCATGTATGTATCATAATTCATTCAAATTAAACAAATCACGTGAAAAACATGGTTATTTATTTGTTTTTATTCCGAAGCTTTTAATTTCAGTTCTTTAAATAATAAAGTTGTGAACGCAGTGTTACTTTTTTAGCTCACAGGCTATCATAGCCTGAGAGCTTATGTGCCCGTCCGTTCTGTATGTATGTGCGTATGTGCGTAACGCGATAACTCATGATAAAAATATCGGATCCACTTGAAATTTTGTATATAGGTATATCCTGATAAGGCGCTTCCCTGATTAGTTTTTGGAGTTCATTCGATATGTATAAGAGGGGGAACGGGGGGCTCATGCCCCCCGTTAGTTGATATAAATGGGATTTTCATGCAGAATTAAGTTTTCAAAATTTAGATTAGGATCATTCTGATGAGGCGATTCCGTGACTGTTATTAGGTGTTCATTGAATAAGTATAAATAGGGGGAACAGGGGTTCTAATCCCCCCCCCCGTTAGTTGATATAAATGGGATTTTCATGCAGAATTAAGTTTTCGTTCAAAATTTAGATTAGGATCATTCTGATGAGGCGATTCCGTGGCTGTTATTAGGTGTTCATTGAATAAGTATAAATAGGGGCAACAGGGGTTCTAATGCCTCCCCCCCCTCTTAATTTATATAAATAGGTTTTTCAAGCAGAATTTTCAGATTTCGTTCAAATCTCTGAATCGTTTTGGAAGTTTAATGGTTAAGTATAAAAGAAGGGGATAACTCCTTTTAAATTATATAAATGCTAAATGGGTTTTTATTAAGAATTATCTAATTTGCTCTGAATTTTGGATATAGATTTTTTATATGATAAAGCATGTCTTTGATAGTATAGGAGGTTCAATGATTAAGTATAAAAAAAGAGGAAAGGGGAGAGCTGTTTCCCCTTCTTAATTTTTTTTTCGAACGGAATTAACCCTTGAAAATATAAGGCTTTAATGTACAATTAGTATTTGTAGCCTGTGAGCTCAATGCCATCAGTTTAACTGGGCAGTATTCTTTATTTATTTATTTTTAATTTTTTTATGTTTGAATCCATGGTTAATTTTTCAAATAACATGCATTTTATATGACCATGGGATGATTTTCTCGAGTATCCTAACATTTTGAATTTTAGTAGTAGAAAAAGATGGGAAAAAAAACAAGTACATCGAAAAACTAGTTGGATGTGTCAATCCCAAAACTTTCTTCTATCTCATAAGTACATTTTAATATAAAAAAAAAAAAAAAAAAAAAAAAAAAAAAAAAAAAAAAACTTGGTGACACTAAAGTTACCCACTATCGAATTTCCTCGAACATTTGACCTAGCCTAATGAGATTCTGGTATCCGAAAAGCCTAAAACGCAAAGTTTAATTAATATTCTGAGAAAATGAGCTTAGTAGTGCCTCATGTTGGGTAATTTATACTAAAACCTAATAAGCATATATTTATGTCAAGACCTAACAGAATCTGAAATTTGATGGAATTTCGTCCATTAGTTCTTGAGATATAGTTATGACAAAAAATTTGCAAAACGTAGTACAGCAACACCATATCTTGGATAATTTATGCCAAAACGTAAAAAAGCGTCTAATTATGTTATGGTGTAAAAGAATCTGAAGTTTGATGAAATTCTGTGCATTAGTTCTTGAGATATAGCTAGTTTAAAAAAAACCGTGTAAAATATAGCACAGCAGCACCATCAGTTGAAGGATTTATAACAAAACGTAATCATCGTGTAATTATGTTATATGTCATTTTGTAACAAAATCTGAAGTTTGATGAAATTCTGTGCGTTGGTTGTTGAGATCTAGCTATCGAAAAAAATCGTGCAAAATGCAGCATAGCTGCGCCACCTGTTGCAAGGTTAATACCAAAATGTAATCAGCGTCTAATTACGTTATATATTCTAGTGTAACAGAATCTAAAATTTGATGAAGTTCTCTGCATTAGTTCTTGAGATATAGCTATCGCAAAAATCGTGCAAAATGTAGCATAGCAGCGCCACCTATAGAGCAGTTCACACCAAAACCTTATCAGCGGCTATGTATCTCAAGGTATCGCGGAATCTGAAGTTTGGTGAAATTCTGTGCATTAGTTCTTGAGATATAGCTATCATGAAAATCATGAAAAACGTGGCATAGCAGCGCCACCTGCAGGCCAATTTTCACCAAAAACCAATAGGCACTAATTCATATCAAGGTCTAACTGAATATAAAATTTTATTAAATTTCGAGCATTAGTTCTTGAGATAGAGCGCCCACAAATTTTTTGTCACATACAGACAGACAGACTCACAGACAGACACACAGACTCACAGACAGACGGACAGACTCACAGACAGACATTTTCTAAAAATAGTCAAAACGTGTTCAGGACCTTCTAAAACGTATAAATCCGTCGAAAACCGGAAGTCGAAAATTTTCATGAATCCAATACTTTCTTCTTGTAAAGATAGAAGAAAGTAAAAAGTATCTGGGAAAACCAAAATTTCTTTTCAGGAACTAAATGTAAGATTTTTTTAATTATGATCATATAAGTCCTAATTTACATAAGGAAAAGATATAGAGTAAAACAAAAACTTCACATTCTGTCCATATTTTAAATAGCATTCAATTGATTTTAAATTGGAATGTGATGTCAAATACGCATTAGGGTACCTAATTGGCACGAAAATTTTGTTATTTTGTCTGATATGATAACCGGGTTAATGTTTATTAAAAATATATATTTACCTTTATTTAATTTTGTTAAATTTTATAAATCATTTCATTCTGTTGTTATTAATTAAACTTTTCAATACTACTTGATTATCCCGTCGACCAATTTCGCCAAATTGTACAAATAATCAATTTATTCACCATGTAATTCATATTGGCATAATTTTTATTTTAAATAACGAAAGAAGAAATAAATTAGTAAAACATCAATAAAATTACAAATAAAAAGTAGAATTCAAAATCACATTATGGCATAACAAACATATGGGTAACCTATTTAATGTAAACTGAATGTAACATTTATGATAATCCGTTATTGGCATTTAATTTTATAATTTGGCGATAATATTTTGGTCGAAGGGTAATCAATTATCACCGGTTTTTAGTCATTATTATTTTCTTTTTAAAATAATAGAAAATAGTTAATAGAGATACTACTTGGTTATCCTATCGACCAAAAAACCATCGCCAAACTATAATATTATATGCCAATAATGGATGATCGTGAATGTCGCATCCAATGACATTAAATAAGATGCACGCCATTAAGGGATTTTTATTTCGACTTTTTATTTGTATTTTTTATTAAGATTCTACAAATTATTTTTTTGTGTTATTTAAAATGAAAATTATGTCTATAGTCTATATGTATAATTTCGCTATGAGTTTGGCAATTTGTATAGTTTTGCGAAATTGGTAGACGGGATAACTAACAAGGAAGGTCTCCATTGGGGGCATACTCAGAATTTTTTTAAAAAAATACGAATTAAACTACTCATGTAGGTAATAAAGGATCAGTGAAAATTAGCGGCGGAATTACATTATTAAATATGTTAAAAAAATAAAATAGTTTGGAATAATTGGCGTGAAAAGCTGAAAGCGACGCGGGATTTGGCGAGCAGTGCATTTAATCGCCAAAAGCAGACGATTAAACGAATCTGAAAATTGATTTTAATTGACTTCACTGTTAAAAATCTGCAGCATTTACTGCAACGTCACTCCACTACTTTTATAGAATATCTCTCTTCTGACCAATGAGAATGCTCCATAGCACGGTGAATTGACCGTGTCATACACTGTTCAAAATCTGCTGCATTTTGTTGCAACGCACTCCACTGCTTGTATATAATATCTCTATTCCAACCAATGAGAAAGCTCCGTTTCACGGCCAAGTAACCGTTTTCTATACAAGCAAGGGAATGCGTTGCAACAAAATGCAGCAGATTTTTAACAGTGTATTTTTCAATTTGGAACAATTTTAATCAATTTAAATTGTGTTTTAAATGATAAAGTATATTAATTTCATTTTGTTACAAGTACATATAAACGTATATGACAAAATTACACTTAAAGTAAAGTAAAAATGCAAAACTAAAATTACTTAAACTAAACTTATTTAAATAAATTGAACATAGAAAGTTTTTTCTTTAAAAAGTATTCGAAGCGTAAAAGCGTATTTTTCAAAATTTCGTTTTTTCTCCAACCGGAGATAAATCGCCAAATAAAGGAAATTTGTATCATTTTTTTACGGACGTTATAAGGAGGTTCCGCCGAAATTTTTTTTATAAACATATATAACTATATGAGATGAACATTCTGTAATTTTTTCAGATTTTTCTGAGTATGCCCGTATGGAGACTTTCCTTGTAAGTAGTACCTTAATATATATGCATGTAACTGAAGTTTGAAAACTAAGCTTTTGCGAAATTGGCGTCAGAAGAATATCACACAATGTTGTGCATATATGTCATCTGCGCCAAGAAAGCATCAAATGAGAAAACACATGATGATGCAAAAAACTTTTGTGATGGTGTGATGTAAATGTAACATTTACGATCAGCAAAAATTGGCATTTAAAAGTATTTTTGCTTGAGATATTGTCGAAAACGCATTGCAAAGATATACTTTCCCTCTCCCTTCCATTCCCAAATGTACAAAGTTTAAAATTATGAAAAAAAAGTCAGAGTTTACTTAAAACTGTGCATAAAAATTATAGTAATTATCCTAATTTTTCTAATAGAAATTCTCAATTCTCCGTTATTAACAAAGCTATTTTAAAATTGCAAATTTAATCGGCTAAATCGCCAAGTTTTATAATGATCATCGCCACTGAATATACACTATATTGCCATTGATTATGGGACACTTGCGATTTTAGACATTTTACTAAATATCTAGAAAAATACATGAGGAATCATCTCGAAACTCTTAGTGTATAAATATAATAGTATACGTCATACATCTCCGTGAAGATTTTTTACCGAAACTCCATAGGGGACCGTCAACAAATTAAACAAGTTGGAAATTGCACGTGAAGCGTAGCAAACGAGGTGCGTTCGTACGATAACGAAGTTTTAAAAATATTACTCTTATATCTCAATCTCATAAAATTGTAAATAGTGAATTACAATTAAAACGCTCATCAAGCAATGTTCTCTCTATACCATTATGTAATGGAATACTTTTGTGTGGCCTTGTAAATCAATAACAAATGTTCTTTGCATCACAGATTATGTAAAATGTATATTATAATATGTACTTTATAGTTGCATATAAATTTTATTAAGTTCGAATGAGTGCAACACCATTAAAATGCATTTGAAACATTTTCCCCCATTGACCGTAATGTAACGGAATACTTTTGATTGTCCCTGTAATTGATCTATGCATCCGATTTTCATAAAATTTGAAATAACTCGACAAAATTATTTAATAACTATGTATTTTAAATTTCAAACGTATAAAATACATTTGAAACTTTTTCCCCATTGACTATAATGTAATTGAATACTTTTGATTGCCCCTGTAATTGATCTATGCACCCGATTATCAAAAAATTTGAAATAACTCGACAAAATTATGTAATAACTATGTATTTTAAATTTCAAACGATTAAAATGCATTTGAAACATTTTCCCCCATTGACCGTAATGTAATGGAATACTTTTGATTGTCCCTGTAATTGATCTATGCATCCGATTTTCATAAAATTTGAAGTAACTCGACAAAATTATGTAATAACTATGTATTTTAAATTTCAAACGTATAAAATACATTTGAAACTTTTTCCCCATTGACTATAATGTAATTGAATACTTTTGATTGCCCCTGTAATTGATCTATGCACCCAATTATCAAAAAATTTGAAATAACTCGACAAAATTATGTAATAACTATGTATTTTAAATTTCAAACGATTAAAATGCATTTGAAACTTTTTTCCCCATTGACCGTAATGTAACGGAATACTTTTGATTGCCCCTGTAATTGATCTATGCATCCGATTTTCATAAAATTTGAAATGACTCGACAAAATTATGTAATAATTATGTATTTTAAATTTCAAACGATTCGGTTGGGTAGTTTTTGCGCTGTTATATGCGGACGGACAGACAGACAGACAGACGGACAGACAGACAGACAGACGGACAGACAGACAGACGGACAGACAGACAGACGGACGGACTGAGCGACAACAATAGGTGCTACGTATTTACATAATTACGAACGCACCTAAAAAGAATGAATATCTTTTGAATAACCCTGTCAAAACTAATGTAGCAAAAGCGCTCAAACTCTAGATTATGATTGAATGCCTTATTGTAATACACTGTGTTCATTTTTATGCAAATAGCATGCATACTCGCAGAGTAATTAAGGTTTTTATAAAAATGGCCCCAAATTTTTCCAAGTTTTTTCCTTATAATTTTCAGAGTTCTTAATATAAAATAATATTTTTTTCAGACAATATGACAAACAACATTGCACACAGTATCCTGTAATCAGAATTAAAAAATAATAACAATTGTATGAAAAATGAGTAGGTTTACTAAATAATTTTTTACTGCGCATGCGTCAAAGATATCAAAATTTCATTTGCATATTATGTTAGCTAAATGTATAGAGCAACTTTTGTAAAAGTCTCAAAATTATAGCTTGAAAATTCTGAAAGTAATCGTCTATAGAAAAAGGACAAAATCCGTTGTTTCAAAAATGAAGCAAAAAAATGAGGGATTTTATCCAAAAGTAGTCGTAACATCCCGTATTGTGTATTCTATATTGACACTAATCAATGAATATATGGATACAACCCCTCTTGTTTTTGCTTCATTTTGAGAATAACGGATTTTCAACTTATTCAATTGACGATTATTTTCAAAATTTTCAAGTTATGATTTTGTGACTTTCACAAAAGTTGCTCTATACATTTAGCTAACATAATATGCAAATGAAATTTTTATATCGTTGACGCATGCGCAGTAAAAAATTATTTAGTAAACCAACTCATTTTGTATACAACTTTCATTATTTTTTAATTCTGATTACAGGGTACTGTGTGCAATGTTGTTTGTCATATTTTCTGAAAAAAATATTATTTTATATTAAGAACTCTGAAAATTATAAGGAAAAAACTTGGAAAAATTTGGGACCATTTTTATAAAATCCTTAATTACTCTGCGAGTATGCATGCTATTTGCATAAAAATGAACACAGTGTATTACAATAAGGCATTCAATCATAATCTAGAGTTTGAGCGCTTTTGCTACATTAGTTTTGACAGGGTTATTCAAAAGATATTCATTCTTTTTTAATTTGTTGACGGTCCCCTATGGAGTTTCGGTAAAAACTCTTCACTGAGATGTATGACGTAGACTATTGTATTTATACACTAAGAGTTTCGAGATGATTCCTCATGTATTTTTCTAGATATTTAGTAAAATGTCTAAAATCGCAAGTGTCCCATAATCAATGGCAATATAGTGTATAAATAATGCCATATTTTCAAACTTATCGGTCAAAAAACAGTGGAACCTTGGTTTACAACCGCCTCTGTTTTTGACAAGTTCGGTTTATGACCAACTTCAATGATCAAAATTTTACTCTTTCGGCGTAGGATAACTCGATTCACGACCAAAGCTGTCGAATAGTTCAGTTGGAAACCCTCACATAACTCTTGTTATAAGTCAAGTTTGGAGTAAAGTGCGCGTATCAGAGTGCTTTGTGACCTTCAGTACAGTAAAAAATTTTAACTTATTGTTTTAATTTTAATCAGTTTTGCGAAATTTTTAGCCTTTATTATGACTTTTAAGAATGAAAAAGCGTTTAGTGATAGCAGTAAGTAAGAAGCTTAAGCGAATTACTGATCAATTATGAAAAGAAGTAGTGACAAAACTTAAGAACGATAATAGTGTAATCAAAATAGCTAAACAATACGGTGTAGATGAAATGAACCGTCGATTATAAAGAAGTAGTCGGATGTTGCAACCCCAAAACTATTTTCTATCTCATGCATTTAATGAGTCAAAATTCATTATTACAGTGCCAAAATCAAATGACAGTCATATGCTCACCGCGAGAATTCTAAAGGCATGAAATTCCGAGCATTAGTTTTTGAAATTTGAAATAGGACTGTTGCGGATATCGGGAAAAATACAGCATATATGCGACACTTGTTAGGAGGTTTACCCAAAACACGCAATGAGCAATAATATAAATCAAAGTGTGCCCAAATCTCAAGTTTGATGAAAATTTGTGCATTAATTCCTGCGATAGAGATATTGGGGTAATCGGAACAATTCAGCATAGCAGCGCCATGTGTTTGGTTATTGAAACCAAAACGTAAACAAAACCAATTCATATAAAGATTAACTGAATTTGAAGTTTGATGAAAATCCGTGCGTTAATTCTCGAGATAGAACTATTGCGAAAATAATGAAAAATGCATCATGGTTAAGCCATCTGTTGAACGATTTAAATCAAAATGTAAACAGCAAACAGCATCAATTTATATCATGGATTACCTGAATATAATTTTTTTAATCCCATACATTAGTTCTTGAATAGAGCGCCCAAAAAATTTATATCACATACAGAAAGTCAGATACAAGAATGGATTATGATCGTGAACTGAAGTTCCGCTGTATATTATATAAAAATTTAATTACAGCTGGTGATTTCAATATCAATTTTACAAATAATACTAGAAATGAATTTTCAGTATATTTTCATCCTTGGTTTGGCGCAAATCTATTAAGGCTGTATTTCGAGCGACTTTCTCCAAGGAAGATAATTTAACCAATAATTTTCCTGAAAATGTCCTAGAATATTATTCAATAATTGGAATAAGCTATTCCAATAGATATCAGGAAGGAGAAATAAAAATATTTCACTTATTTTTTTTTTTTTTTTTTATTTAAATGGGAAAATTCGTTTTATGTGCATTGACTACAAAATTATGTTTAGCGACCTTTGGGTGCCATGATCACAAAAATCACGCTAATGGCGGAAATATTTCATATTTATAACATCTGATTTTTAAAACAAGTAGATAAGAATGCCACGAATCCTATGCGAAAAGAATAAAAATTTCTTTTCGCATTATTTTTCTACAAAATATGTATTATCTAAAATTAATTGAATCTGTCAATTTCTGTACGAACAAATTAAAATTAATTTCGTTTTTCCACGTTTTTTGTCCATTGATTAAATAGTTCAATATTGAGCGAAATAAGAAAAAGTACTGGGAATATTTAAAAGCAACTGAGGTTTACTTATATTCAATATATAATTATCAAAAAATTTAAATGACTAGTATTAAAAAATGCTCTGACGAGCACCAAAAAAGTTTAATATGTTTTAAAGTATGAAAAAGTGTTTGATAAGAGCTTCTAATTGAGAATGAGAAAGAACAAGGGGTCCCTTCTTGGCTGCAATTCACTGTCAATGCCAAATTTGAAAAAATCATATTTGCGCTTTTTCCATATAAAAGAAATCAGTCACTGTTACGATAAAATTGTGTAGTGTAAACGCATAATTAGAAAAGACACCTCGTTATTAAACATGAATGTAAAGCAAAATAGGGCCAAAAACCATAGTTCCAGCAGCCAGTGTTGAATTCAGATACTTTTCTCCGGGAGGGTCTTCTGTGGTTTCGGGGGGGGGGGGGAACACAATAGAGTTCTAAGGGGATTATACTTTTTTACCATTAAAAACACAAAATCTAAATTTTATTGGGGGGGGGGAGCATTTGATACCTTCGGTAGGGAATGTCCCCCCGGCCCACCTCCTGCATTCAACACTGCCTGCAGCATATCACATTCACGCAGTCCCACCATAAACTGTCTCAGAGTAAAACAGCACAGAAAACTGATTAGTAGTGCAGTTGCAGTGCAGAGTCAACAATGCAGTTAACATGTAAAGCACGATTGAAAGTTTTACTAAAAAGTAAAGATAGAAAGTTTTACGCAAATTTCTTTTATGTGGAAAAAGCGCAAATATGATTTTTTCAAATTTGGCATTGACAGTGAATATCAGCCAAGAAGGGACTCCTTGTTCTTTCTCATTCTCAATTAGAAGCTCTTGTCAAACACTTTTTCATACTTTAAAACATATTAAACTTTTTTGGTGCTCGTCAGAGCATTTTTTAATACTAGTATATCTATATAAATAAAAATATAAATGTTTGTTTGTACAAAATCGCAAATCCACAAAGTTCTTCGCCAATTGCTTTGAAATTGACCAAATGGATTGCAATCAAATAGAATCGTGTTATTATTTACCCACTATGAATCTCGTTTACCCTTCTCTCTAATTCTGCCACCCCACCACAGGGGGTGCTTTTTAATTTTTTTTACTACACTCATCACATGGCATATCATGTGAAAGCCCTTTGTCAAGTCTTTCATATTATACATATTTCCTCCTTTTCCATCACTTTTCTCCCGAGAGAGCACATCTATATAAATAAAAATATAAATGAACGTTTGTACAAAATCTGAATTCTCCGAAGGTTCTTTACCGACTGCTCTGAAATCCAACGGATGGGTTGCAATCGAATACGCACATATTTTTATATTCCTAATATTTTCTCTCGCTCATCTCCCCTGGAGGGCACTTTTTGAACTTTTTCAGACATCCATCATGTGATATATCATTAGTAAGTCCTTGGACTACTCTTTTATACTATAAACCTCACTTTCCCCCTCCCTTTAATTTTTTCCCGGGACACTTTTTATTTTTCTGATATCTGTCAATTTATATCATTAGAAAGCCCTTTGACCACTCGTTCATAATTTGCACCTCCTTTCTTCTTTTCCCCCCGGAGTACTTTTTAAAAATATTTCGTTAGTATTTTTTACTTTGCTTTTGCTTTTGCTTTGTATTTTAGTTTGTGTGTGTGTTTTTTTTTTTGTTTTTTTTAAGGTTTTACAATTTTATACGTTTTGTTATTTTTTAGTGCAATCGATCAGCTTTAGTTCATCCCAATAATGCTTAACAGAAGATCAAATTTAGATCGACGTATTTGCAGAGCGGAAGTAGTGCGATGAATAATTGCAAATGAAACTGAGAAAGAACTGGCATCTGCGAAGAGAAACGAATGGATCAAAAACATGTCGAGAAAGCAACTGAGGGATGTGCAGACAGATTTGAGAATGCACGTTTGCGAGCACGGCGAGCGCGTTCTGCAACTTATGATGTGCTTCATTCTCGACAGAATGAAAACAACAGACTGAGAATGACTGAAAGATGTCAACGAGACGTCAGATCAGTGCTCAGAAATCATGCAATTGCAGAAACCTTGCATTCCAGTACAATCCAGCTGAAGATTATAGTTTGAGCCGGCATGTTCTTTGTGTCTACGACTAAAATGTGTGCTCAGTGCAAAGCTCTGAAATTTAATGGGAAACGATAAGATAGGAGTATGTTGCACCACTGGAAAAATTAAACTGCCTCAACTGGAAAAGCTGCTAGAGAAATTAAAAAATTTGCTTGCCCGATATGCCAACAAATCATGTACATTTCCTGTGTAACATCAGGAAATACAACTCATGCTTCCAAATAATATCCAAATGATGCATGCTGCGTATTTTATACCATCATAAAAAAAGGTCTATCTTTTTCTAACTGCAAGAGCTCCTTCATGAAAAAAAAACAGTTTAGTGCGTTCGTTAAAAACAGCAATTGGCATTACACCATCTGATATATACAAGAACACAATATTGTTATTCAAAAACTGTTATTAAGATTGCAGACAAAAGCTGAAATTGTTGGTAGAATTTCATGGTAAAACTCTAAGTGTTTGGGTCTGTGCGCTGCTGGATGTAATTGTAAAATGGCAAAAGGAAGGCCAGCCACGCGCACGTACGTTAATATGGCTCTACAATAAATCATTTCAAACGAAATCAACGATGTAATATACGCTGAAATACTCGATATTAATGAAAATGCTCTTAGCGATATCCTCCAGCATTAATATCAAACGAAGTTACAGGAAACGATAGATATCCTTTATACAGAATATGGTGGTAAATTAGCAACCATGCAAATGAGAAACGGTGACTTAGAAATAAATAACCGGTGGGTTGTTCCATATTAGCTTTTACTATATAAAACATACAAAGTGCACATAAACGTGGAATACTGTAACTCCGTTAGGTCGATAAGTACTTGAATAAAATCATCAACATGGCAGTTTTCGGCCTGCAATCAGAAAGAAGTGATAAAAATACATTCATACATATGGATGAAATTCCATTTTATCAGGCTGGAAAATACATAAGGAGAAATGAAACTATATAATGAATTCTCTAATAAAGGAAATCTATCTATTGTTAACTTACAAGGAAGGTCTCCATACGGGCATACTCAGAAAAATCTGAAAAAATTACAGAATGTTCTTCTCATATAGTTATATATGTTTATAAAAAAAATTTCGGCGGAACCTCCTTATAACGTCCGTAAAAAAATAATAAAAATTTCGTTTATTTGGCGATTTATCTCCGGTTGGCGAAAAAACGAAATTTTGAAAAATACGCTTTTAGGCTTCGAATACTTTTTAAAGAAAAAACTTTCTATGTTCAATTTATTTAAATAAGTTTAGTTTAAGTAATTTTAGTTTTGCATTTTTACCTTACTTTAAGTGTAATTTTGTCATATACGTTTATATGTACTTATAACAAAATGAAATTAACATATTTTATCATTTAAAACACAATTTAAACTGATTAAAATTGTTCCAAATTGAAAAATACACTGTTAAAAATCTGCTGCATTTTGTTGCAACGCACTCCTTTGCTTGTATAGAAAACGGTTACTTGGCCGTGAAATGGAGCTTTCTCATTGGTTGGAATAGAGATATTATATACAAGCGGTGGAGTGCGTTGCAGCAAAATGCAGCAGATTTTTAACAGTGTTGCACAAGCTACAACACCGCTAAAAATCTGTATCATTTTCTGCAGCGACACTCTACCGCTTTTATAGAAAACGGTCAATTCACCGTGCTATGGAGCATTCTCATTGGTCAGAAGAGAGATATTCTATAAAAGTAGTGGAGTAACGTTGCAGTAAATGCTGCAGATTTTTAACAGTGAAGTCAACTAAAATCAATTTTCAGATTCGTTAAAATCGTCTGCTTTTTGGCGAGGAAATGCACTGCTCGCCAATTCCCGCGTCGCTTTCAGCTTTTCACGCCAATTATTCCAGACTATTTTATTTTTTTACATATCTAATAATGTAATTCCGCCGCTAATTTTCACTGATCATTTATTCCCTACATGAGTAGTTTAATTCGTATTTTTTTCAAAAAATTCTGAGTATGCCCCCAATGGAGACCTTCCTTGTTAGCAGTGCAACTCGAAAAAAGAGCTATGTATTTATTGCACAGCTTCAAATGGGCAACAAATAGTCCTGGACCCACCGGTTACAACATTAGTTACAACATTATTTTTTTTCACATTATGTCAAAATAACGCGTTTATGAAAACATTTCTGATTCGAAAGTGGATTTATATTACACATTGAATGCGATTAGAATATCACTATAATCAAAATCATCACCAGCATGCTGAATATCTTCAAATTGTTGACTTAAGTTTGCAATCATCAACAACAAAGTTTAGTGCCAATCTTTAGAGTTGTACAGTTTAGATCTAGAAATGGATTGGTTCTAACATGGAAAATTATATAATGCGTGTTCCAAAATTGACAAACCAGACAATTGAATAGCGAAAAATATTATAGACTCACAAACATTGTGATATTAAGGAATGCCAGTAAGTTACTTTTAAAAGTCGCACAGAGCGGATCATCTTTACATGGCAATTGGCACAATTTAGAGGTCTTCACGGGCCCGGGCCGGGCCGGCGGAATCGTTTCGAATTTTCTAACGGGCCGGGCCGGCAAAAAAATTGAACGGGCCAGACGGGCCGGGCCGATAAAAAAAATTTTCGGGCCTGCCGGCCCGTTTTGAAGATTTCAGCAGAAACGATAAAATATGAGCTATTTTCAACGAAAATGGTTTAACGAGAATAAATATAAATGTGGCCATATTAGTTTGACAGCATCAATATAAAAATGCACAGTGTATCGGCATCGGAGGATTACAATATGTGTAACCCGTTTTAATATTTTTTTAGCTGACTCATGCCGGTCCGAGATTACGCTTGCATTATTTTTCTACATACAGTCGGCTGCAAAATTCTTCGAGCACTCTAATCCCTCTGGATTTTTTTCAAAACGAAAAAAATATGCAAAAATTGGAACATGTATAAAATAAATTTTTTAACGTCGTTAAAAATATATATAAAATTCCACTGTTTGCGTTTATTTACACAATGGTACAAGCGAAAAACAACGTGAACAAAGCGAACCCAAGTTCCAAAAGAGCACAAATTCCACAAAATGTGTCTTTCCACTTCATTTCTTTACTTGATTTTTTTAAAAAACCTGCCCAGCCAAAGGGTAATATTGTAATGTTCTGTAATTTATTAAAAAATATAAAAAAAAGATGTTTTTTTCCTCCCAACCTGATGCGTTATTAGTATCGGATCTCTGATAACCTAACTTAATTTTTTCAGAACTGGGTTTTATTTGTGAACTAATTTAAATATTGCAGTGAAACCTGCAGCTTAGTGTGTGAGCCGGTGGAAGTCAGGAGGTTAAAAGAAATTATATCTACCAACATTGGAGTATTTATATGGATTGGAAAAGAAAGTCCTGTGTTGAAATTTAGGCGTGACCTTGCGCAACAATCGGGTTGCACGTGGCGGATTAAAAATAAACAAGGCCGGCTTCTCGGAAAACAGGATGCTGGTAAATTTATCTACGTCAAAGAAATACAAAAACAGGTCGAGACTCTTATGTAACCAGTTTTTCCTTGACACATGATTATTTTAGTTTGTTTGTTTTTCTACGACCTATTTTAACGGAATTCTGGTGAAGCAGGAAGTTCTAGAAAGATCTTTCGAGGTCGAATGAGAGTATAAATACGGGTCTGCCTGGCCGAGCAAGCTATCATTTGCTTGAGCTCCTGCTGTTGTTCCTCATCTCCAGTCAGAATGTTCTTCTATTTAGTCAACGATCTGCTTTCTTTTCCGATTCTGGTAGTGTTGTCATCCGATGGCTTGCCCTTTGTCCGGGCAACAGATATTGCTCGAATATTTGAATACAAAAATTTACATCAGTATGCATCTGCACACGCCCATCTGAGGGTGAAAGATATCATTTATAAGAGAATGGACTTGCCCCGTGGATCTCTGAAAATTCGAATTTTTTCAATTGGAGAGGCCGTGAAAATTTTGAGAGCATGCAAGAGGCGAGCAGCTGAGTATTTGGTTTACACCTTTCAAAACCCAGAGGTGGCCAGGATCCTACCGCTCGAACCTATGAGAATCACGACTGAATATAAGAAAGCGATTCGAGTAAAAACAATGGCTGATGATTATTCAAATTCACAGACTTTCAGTCAATTTCTAAGCGACTTTAGACGCAAAACTTTTGATCTGTACGAGGACTTGGCTAATGAATATATATTAAAACGACGAGAAGTTCACTTGTATGAAGAAAATTTAGAGAACTTGAGAATGTCAGGACCCCCGAGAAAAGTTTTAATACATTTCGGAGAAGAGGTTTATGAATACAGTTTGTGTTAAAAAAAAAAAAAAAAAAAAAAAAAATGGGTCGAACGAGGCATGTGTTATGGAAAGACTTTTATAGTCTTTATCCATACATGCCTCGTTCGGCCCATTTTTTTGGGTTAGATATAAATCCAATATTGGAAAACTTAAAAAGCAAAACTTGCATTTTTTCGAAAAAATAAATTATACATAATCATTGTTGGGGCCCATTTTTTTTTTGGGGGGGGGGGGGGGTTAAATCCAATATTGTAAAATTTAAAATGATAGAAAGACTTGCCCATATTGTAAAATTTAAAAAAGCAAAACTTGCATTTTTTCGAAAAATAAATTACACATAATCATTGTTGGGCTTTTTTAATCATAATGTAAGGGAAATCTTTTGAGATGTATTTAAAAAAACAGACCCCATTAACCATAATGTAAGGGTGTGCTGTATTTAAAAAACAGTTTTTTTTCGCCATTGATTATAATGTAAGGGAAATCTTTTGAGCTGTATTTAAAAACTAGTTTTTTCGCCATTGACTATAATGTAAGGGGGAAATTCAGTAAAAAGCTATTGATGTATTTAAAAATAGTGACCATAATGTAAGGGAAATCTTTTCCTATAAAATATTAATGCATTTTAAAATTTACTTGTCGCAAGTTAGAACTTGTTAAATATTGAAATATTCGAGGTATCAAAAAAGATGATATCAAGTAAAGATTTTACAAGGAACTTGTAATGACCGTAATATATTTTCCAAAAATTCTAAAAATAAACTGAATGTTCTAGAAAATAATTATATAACTATTTTTTCTCGAGATCAGATAAAAAAAAAGGAATTGCATCATTTCCTTTCCGAGAATTTAATATCACGGCCTCCGAAAATAAAATGTTCTAGAAAATAATTATATAACAATTTTCTCGTGATATGCATCTGTTTAAACAGATAAAAAAAAGGAATTGCATCATTTCCTTTCCGCTTCCGAAAATAAAAAATGTTCTAAAAGTTTCTTTCAGAATTGGTTCTGATATTTTTTTTACACTGTGGCTTCCTGTTAACCGCGATAAAATAGCTACATCCTTTCTGATAATTCTATTTCAGTCTGATTGTTTTGACAAGTCTTTTATATAAAAAGGAGGTCGCGTTGTGACCAAAGCATCATTCTGCTCTTGTCAGAAAGCCTTGCTACCACTTTTTATCGACTAGTTGGAAATTTTCTTTATCTGAGAACTTTGTCTTTGAACCATGAGCCTTTCAAACATTTGCATGGTCGTTGATTTCGACGGATTCCGCATCGGGGGAAAATTTTACTGCCGAGAACTGGGATTTGCCTCACTGACGAAAGGCGATAGCGGCATGTACACCTTCAGATTGAACCACCTGGCTAATCAAGCGACTTGGAAAGATTGGAAAACAATCAACTATTGTACAAACAACCTGCACGGCCTAACTCTCGAACCCCTGACTAACGAAAGACATCTTTTTGATTTCGAATTTTTTGAAACCATTGTAAAGGCCGAGTATGAGTGCCAAAAAACTGATAAAAAATATATAGTAGCCTATAAAGGTGGCCACGTTGAAAGGGACGTGCTGCAAGACCTAGGGATTCCATATCTAAACTTGGAAGATTTTGGATGCCCAAAATTTGATGCAATATCCCACCCATTGAAATACATCCTGGTAAACGGCTGTGGAATTCATAGAAGACTGCTTAATGATAAAATGCCACATTGTTCGAGAATTGAATGTATTGTTTTCGCCGATTGGATTCGAGATAAACTTTAAAAAAAAGAGACTTGTTGATTAAAAAAAAAGAAAAAACGGGTCGAACAGAAACATGTTTATAAGGTAAAAGACAATAGTCTTTTATCCATACATGTTTCTGTTCGGCCCGTTTTTTCGCGTCAGATAGGAAACCAATATTGGTTTATTTTTTTTTTCTAAAAAAAGAAACAAAGTTTATAAAGTGATGAAAAAATGAATCGTGTTATCAGATATATTGGAATAATTTTTTTTTAAAAAAAAACTTGTTAAATTCTAAAGAAACATTTTTTTTACGATCAAAATAAAAAAAAAATTCAAATCTTAAATTGCAATCTTTTAGCGCCAAAACACTACTTTTTTCCCCCAGTATACTCACGATTCATTTTTTCCCCCAAAAGACTAAAAGTCTTTACATTAAATTAATAATCAATAATTTGACCAAGATTTCAAAATCACTTCTTCGCGAAAAAGATCCTCGATAGGCACCTCTGGTGTACACAAGAGGATTAGAAAAATCTTTTTATATGAACACCATTTCTTAAATATTTACACAACTTAATAAATTTGGTTCCACCCAAGTAAGAGATTAGCAGCTCACATAGTTATGAATGTATTCCAAAATATCTATCACAGAAAGTTCACAATAAGGCGGAAAATATTTTGTTATTTTTTTTTCAAAAGTCACCAGATATCTATACTTATTCATTTTCAATTAATACAGAGTTGAAAGAAACATGTCTCACTGAAAAAAGTAAGATTTTCAAATTTATTAACATTTATTTTTTTCGAAAATTTCCGAGTCGCGTCTTAATCGAATAGATCTGCTGCAATCGTTTCTGTCTCACCCGACCCCCCCCCCCCATAATTAGATATCTTGGGTTAACCCTCAGAGCAAGTTTCATATTCATCGAACAATTAAAACGGGAGATATTAAAGTTTAAAAGTAACCCGAAAAGCATTTCATGGGGTGAAAACCGAAAAAAACGCGATAACTTTTTAAATAAAATAGATATCGAATCAGTTTAAAGTTTATATTACTTCTCAAAAAATGAGCTGCATGACAGATTTTTGGTAAAGTTAAAAATGGGGGGGGCGAAAAAAAAACAGGGAGAGAAAAAAAAATCACAACTTTGTCAATTCTCAAGATATCAAATCCAACTAAATTTTTTATATAAATGTACTCAACATTATCTGAAACTTTTGTATATATAGGTTTTTTGACAGAATCAACTTTTACCGACGAAAAGAAAAAAGAAAAAAAATTCATAACTTACTCAATTCTTAAGGGTGTTCTTAAAATCAAAAAGGGTAACTTTGTGACACACGCATTAATTTATTTTTGTTTGGAAATGCATAAAAATAGCAGGTGTTGTTATTCAGAAACTCTTTAATTGCACTCATTCTTTTGTTTTTTAAAAAAAAACACAATAGATTTTTCATAACAAGCCTTCAAAGTTGACACTTTTGAGCATATTTCCCTGACGAAAGCAGAAAAACGGGTGATTGCGTCATCGAAGTAGCTTATAACTCGATAAGTAATTTAATTATCATAAAATGGAAAAATAAGTTCAATTCGAAATCGCTTTCATAGTCAGGCATTAAAATTTTATAACTTTTTGTTGAAAAATGAATTTGTAAATGTGTCAAAACGTTTTTCGCTTGTTGAGCGGATCAGTTGAGAACACCCTTAAGCAATCAAATATAATTACATTTATTTTACATCTTCTCAATAATATCTACAATTTTTATATTAACAAGTTTATCATAGGACTAATTTTTCTAGCAAAAATAAATTAAACAAAAAATAGGAGTTGGAAAAAAAACTCAAATCCAAACTGCTTATTTTCAGACTCATTTTTAAATTCAATTTTGCTCGCATCCAAATGACAGATTCTCTTATTTAGCAACTGTGGCGAATTGGTCGAGTTTTCAATAAAGTCAGAATATATTTTCAAAAAGGCAACCAAAAAAAGGTATTTTGAACAGAATTTTTTGACTTTATGGTGATTAGCTGCATTAGTTCTTGAGATATAGCTATCGCAAAAATCGTGCAAGATATAGCATAGCAGCGCCACCTGCTGGCCAATTTACACCAAAACTTAATCAGCGTCTATTTATATCAAGGGGTCACAGAATCTGAAGTTTGGTGAAATTCTGTGCATTAGTTCTTGAGATATAGCTATCGCAAAAATCGTGCAAAATGTAGTATAACAGCGCCACCTGCAGGCCAATTTTCACCAAAACTTAATCAGCGTCTATTTATATCAAGGGGTCACAGAATCTGAAGTTTGGTGAAATTCTGTGCATTAGTTCTTGAGATATAGCAATCTTGAAAATCATGAAAAACGTAGTATAACAGCGCCACCTGCAGGCCAATTTTCACCAAAAACCAATAGGCACTAATCCACATCAAGGTCTAACTGAATATAAAATTTTATTAAATTTCAAGCATTAGTTCTTGAGATAGAGCGCCCACAAATTTTTTGTCACATACAGACAGACGTATAAATCCGTCGAAAACCGGAAGTCGAAAATTTTCATGAATCCAATACTTTCTTCTTGTAAAGATAGAAGAAAGTAAAAAGGCTGCTAAAAAAGGTATTTTGAACAGAATTTAGCTTAAGATGATTTTGATAAAACTCGTTTCTACAAAAAAAATTAGATTAAATTAATGCAAGTTGCTCATTTTTATTATAAAATGTAACATTATTGTGTGTCATTATTATATAAAAAAAGAATCAATGCATGAATAAAACAAAAAAAAAATCTTTTCCTGCTTGCTCATGTTGAACGAAAACCAACTTTTCTAAAAAAAGAGACACAGTTAAATGACCTTGAGTTGAGTTTTAGTTTGGAAATTATTTTTAGCGAAAAAACGATGATGTAAAAATATTCCTTTTACGCAGTTGGATGACCTTGAACTCAGTTCAAGTTAGATGTTTCACTTTTAGTTAAATATTTCAGTTAAGATTTGAAATTTGACGTC
Source organism: Maratus speculifer (assembly GCA_964019185.1). NCBI lineage: Eukaryota > Metazoa > Arthropoda > Arachnida > Araneae > Salticidae > Maratus > Maratus speculifer. Next base: position 267,629,659 of record OZ025289.1, on the reverse strand, counting down.
ATCCTAGCATATAAATACAGCCACCGATTTTGTGCGAATTAGTTTGGATTCGGCGCCGAAACCAGTGGCTACTAAACCTGCAGATTGTGTTTCAATAAGTTTTTGGGGTAAGTCAATTCAATTAATTAATTATTTCATTTAACAAATAAAAAATAATGTGACTCTGTTGTATTGAAAATAATGTTTTATTAATATTTTACTTTGTAATTGTTTCAGAAACGTACAGTTTTTTTTAACAAGTATAAAATTTTGTAAATTTAATAACAAAAATGTCAATAGTGGGGACCCCCTGGTCGATCCATAAAAAATAATGTTTTATTAATATTTTACTTTGTAATTGTTTCAGAAACGTACAGTTTTTTTTTAACAAGTATAAAATTTTGTAAATTTAATAACAAAAATGTCAATAGTGGGGACCCCCTGGTCGATCCATAAAAAATAATGTTTTATTAATATTTTACTTTGTAATTGTTTCAGAAACGTACAGTTTTTTTTTAACAAGTATAAAATTTTGTAAATTTAATAACAAAAATGTCAATAGTGGGGACCCCCTGGTCGATCCATAAAAAATAATGTTTTATTAATATTTTACTTTGTAATTGTTTCAGAAACGTACAGTTTTTTTTTAACAAGTATAAAATTTTGTAAATTTAATAACAAAAATGTCAATAGTGGGGACCCCCTGGTCGATCCATAAAAAATAATGTTTTATTAATATTTTACTTTGTAATTGTTTCAGAAACGTACAGTTTTTTTTTAACAAGTATAAAATTTTGTAAATTTAATAACAAAAATGTCAATAGTGGGGACCCCCTGGTCGATCCATAAAAAATAATGTTTTATTAATATTTTACTTTGTAATTGTTTCAGAAACGTACAGTTTTTTTTAACAAGTATAAAATTTTGTAAATTTAATAACAAAAATGTCAATAGTGGGGACCCCCTGGTCGATCCATAAAAAATAATGTTTTATTAATATTTTACTTTGTAATTGTTTCAGAAACGTACAGTTTTTTTTTAACAAGTATAAAATTTTGTAAATTTAATAACAAAAATGTCAATAGTGGGGACCCCCTGGTCGATCCATAAAAAATAATGTTTTATTAATATTTTACTTTGTAATTGTTTCAGAAACGTACAGTTTTTTTTTAACAAGTATAAAATTTTGTAAATTTAATAACAAAAATGTCAATAGTGGGGACCCCCTGGTCGATCCATAAAAAATAATGTTTTATTAATATTTTACTTTGTAATTGTTTCAGAAACGTACAGTTTTTTTTTAACACGTATAAAATTTTGTAAATTTAATAACAAAAATGTCAATAGTGGGGACCCCCTGGTCGATCCATAAAAAATAATGTTTTATTAATATTTTACTTTGTAATTGTTTCAGAAACGTACAGTTTTTTTTAACAAGTATAAAATTTTGTAAATTTAATAACAAAAATGTCAATAGTGGGGACCCCCTGGTCGATCCATAAAAAATAATGTTTTATTAATATTTTACTTTGTAATTGTTTCAGAAACGTACAGTTTTTTTTTAACAAGTATAAAATTTTGTAAATTTAATAACAAAAATGTCAATAGTGGGGACCCCCTGGTCGATCCATAAAAAATAATGTTTTATTAATATTTTACTTTGTAATTGTTTCAGAAACGTACAGTTTTTTTTAACACGTATAAAATTTTGTAAATTTAATAACAAAAATGTCAATAGTGGGGACCCCCTGGTCGATCCATAAAAATTTGTCACATAATTTCGCGTGCCGTCGATGATAGACCCCCATGGGATGACCTTGAAATTTTTATATCTCTGACCCTAATTATCCGAAGCGGTTCAAATTTTGTACGCAGTACTATGTTTAATCAAAGTTTGCCCCCCATGGTGTAGTATTAAAAATCACGTTTGCTCATAGTTTATGATCCAATCGACTTGATTTTTTTTAACATTTGTTGAGAATTGTACACAACAAAACTATTGATGTGGGCCCGATAAAATTTTGTCGCTTGACTTCAAGCCTGGAAAATGGAACCCATGAATGACATTGGGATGACCTTGAAATTAAAAACTTTTATATCTTTGACTGTAATTGTATGGCGCTTACATGTAATATCCTATTATGAAAAAAAAAAAAAAAAAAAAAAAAAAAAAAAAAAAAATTTTTTTTTTTTTTTTTTTTTTTAATTTACTAGAAGAAACGCAATCACTTTTAAAAGCCATGGCTTTTTAAAAGCCATGACAAAAAGACTTTTTAAAGCCATGACATGGGTAGCCCGCGGCATCACAAAAAGGCACCGTGTCATTCACCTTCACGCTCAATCCTCTTTTTGGAATAGGCGTCATGTTGCTTAACAACAGAGGATTCTTAAAACACCCCATAAAAGAAGATACATCTCAAAGTTTTCGGTCAATTTGAAAAAAAACTTTGGTGAATCAGAAGGTGTACTTTCGAGATTTCATTAGATTAGGACTGAAAATAAGCAAAGAGTGTGTAAGGAACATGAGATTCGTATATATATGAATGTAGTAAGAAAAAAAAAAAAAAAAAAAAAAATTTTTTTTTTTTTTTTTTTTTTTTTTCATGTTGTAAGATTATAAAGCTTGTGGCTTCACTTGTAATTTTTACATTCTCCGCTTGTTGAAACAAAGTATCTTTTCTTCGCAAAATGTCTAACAATTTGCTACTTAAAGCAGTTTTTTTGCGTGGGGAAATTGATGAGTGTGAAAAGAGAATTTATAGCAAAAAAGATATAATAAGAACAGATTGTTTTCTTGAAAATGTATTTTCTTTTCTACTGAATCATTATGAAAATTTTCATGCAGACAGTCCGATGAATGAAAAAGAAACCAATCTCATTGAAAAAACTTGCGAAATTCTTAGTGTATTTCTTGACAAGTATGGTAATGAAATAAAAAATCTATGCTGTGAAATAAAAAATATTGATGAAGATAATATAAATAGTCTTTTAACAGGTGTATTTAATGAATTGTTTATCGAAGGTATTACTTGGAGTCGAATAATTGCATTTTTCGCTTTCGTCGGAGAATTGGCTGTAAAATGCATCCAAGATAAATTACCTAAAAGCATTATAGATGTAATGTATGAATGTTTTTCAAGATTGGTACAGGAAAACTTATTATCATGGGTGGAAGATCATGACGGTTGGGAGGGTATAAAAAAAGTTGTTCCTGAAACTTTCTCATCAAATCCAAAACCGAATTGGGCGAGGAGCTTATTACATTCCACAGTTAGAATGGTTGGTACCTTAGCATCTATAGCAAATGCTATGGAAGAAATTTGCCGCTAAAATGTTTTTAAAAATACTCTGGGGAAAATCATATCACTTTAGCTATTATAATTTATCATAACTTATCTTGGTCTTTTTGTAATTATTTTTAATCTAAAGTTAAAGTGGGAGATTTTTAAAAGTATTTATTCACTAAATAAAGGTTTTTTTTAGTTTGGAGAATCAAAAGATGCACTTTCGAGATTTCATTCGATTAGGACTGAAAATAAGCAGAGAGTGTCTAAGGGACATGAGATTCAATTATATATGAAAAAAAAAAAAAAAAAAAAAAAAATTTTTTTTTTTTTTTTTTTTTTTTCTGATTTGACAGTATAAGTTTCGGATGAAACCAAGACTTTAGCTTTCCGCTCTATCGCTTCGCTATTGTTCGGAGCAACTGGAACCTTGCGGTGTTAACGTAACGTTGCTTCGATCCCTTTTCCTCGCTGCCTTTTTGCATTTTTTTTTACATCTTTTAAATGTTTGCTTTTAATGTTTGTTTTTTTTTTACATGTTGTGTTTGTATTGTCCGGGGAGGGGGGTTAAACTTTGCTTTTAATGTTTGTATTTTTTACATGTTGTGTTTGTGGGGGGGAGAAAAACTTTGCTTTTGATGTTTGTTTTTTTTCATGTTGTGTTTGTGTGGGGGGGAATCCGCGGTAACATTTGTTTGTTTTTTTGTCATTTTCGCTTTAAAAGGAATCCGTGGTGGTAAAAATTTTTTTTTTTCAGCACAAGGGAAAATAATGGTAAGTATAATTTCTTTTTCAGCACCCTTCGAGTTCAAATTTCTTTTTAAATAGAGCGCGTTTAAAAAAAATTTTTTGTTAAATTTCACAACACACAATCCAATTGCGAGGTGTAGGCAAGTCCACATTATCTTGGGTTTGTGGTGAAGATAGTTTTGTCAGAGCGCGTTCAAATTGTTATTTTAAAAAAAAAAAAAAAAAACGGACACAAAAAAAATCCCAGAAGTTGGAGAAAAAAAAAAGTCCTTCCTCGATCCTGGGCTTGGAAGGCAAAATATTTATTTCAGGCTAGTTTTTAACAAAAAGAAATTTGTACTCGAAGGTCATCGAAGAAGCCAACTTGTTTTTCTCCACTTTCTCTTTTTTTTTTCGGAAGCGGGCTTCCCGGCTTTGAGAAATTGATGGACGAGGAGTTATCCGAATCCAAGCCACGAATTCCGAAGGATCCTCTTGTCTCTCGGCGAAGGTTTAGGGAAGCACCTCGAAATAACGCCCCTTGCGGGGTGTTTCGCAAAGCCTCTGGAATGGGAATTGGGGGCCTTCCGATCCCTGTTGCAGCTGCGATGGTCTGACGTGGTACGCATCGTAGACAGGCCAGCGGTTAGAGACTTTCAGCTCGGTTTAAAACTGACGGCCTCGTGGGGAGACAAGGGGCGAACTCCCTTTTTTTGTTTAAAAAAAAAAAAATTGGAGTTTCGAACTGGTTCGTGAGCGAGCATCTTTTCCACTTTTTTTTACTCCGTGCTGATCCAGAAAGAAAATTTTTTTCACCATGTCGACTTTTTTTGTCGTCCGTGCATAAAAATCTATTTCTGTTTATTATGGCTCGGAGTGGAAGTGAAAGATGTCTACACCTGTTTGGTAAAGATCGGGCTCCTTCGGCAACTATTCTACTTTTAAAACAAAAGCTCCTAAAAAAAGCTTGAAATGAAAAAAAAAGTGTCTAGTTGTCGAATTGCGATGGACCGGTCGTAAACTCGCAAAGCGGGTGCCCCATTCAGGAGTAGTGCTGCGTTGGGCGGATCGGAAACTCGCCGGATGAAGCAAAAGTATCACCGGGTCACCCAAAACCGTTGAAAAAAGAGAGGTGGAGGAAAAGGAAACGAAGGAGTTGAGAGAAAAATTAGGTGAGTATGAATAACTAATAAAATATTTTTCTTTTTCAGAAATTGTCTCATTTATTGGAGTCTTTGTCTCATCTTATTTCACAGGCACGCAAACAATTGCAACCCGTCGGGCAGGAGCAGAGCAAGAAAAAAAAATTTTTGGATAATAAAAAATGCTGGCTCTTCCTCGGTGGGTTGTTTTTTTCCACACATCTTTACACAAAAATGAAGGATTCCTTTTAAAAAGCGAAACTTTGTCGGAGCAAAAAACAAAAATTTTTTTTTTGTTGAATAATAAAACATGCTGGCTCTGTTTGTTGTTTTTCTTTTCACAGGGGGCTTCCTTGAAAGCAAAGTGGTATAATTTTTTTCTGTTTATATTATTCTTGCGCTGCGAAATAATTTTCTTTGATCGGGCGTTTTGTTGCGATTTCTGGGCGATATTTTTTTCTGGGCGATATTTTTTTCTTTCGTTTGGGAACTGTTTTGCGTACATTTTTTTTTTCTGGGTTGCGATTTCTTTGATTGGGCTCTACGCTTTGTTGCCTGCGAAATGTTTTGCGTACATTTTTTTCTTTCGTTGGGGGATTTTTGTTGCGATTTCTTTGATGCGAAATGTTTTGCGTACATTTTTTCTTTTGTTGGGGGGATTTTTGTTGCGATTTCTTTGATGCGAAATGTTTTGCGTACATGAAACATGGGGGGTGACATTTTTCCCGAGGGAAAAATGTTTTTCCGTCGGCCTAACCGTTCGAAGTTTTCTGTGGTTTCCTTCGAACCTAGCGTGAATACGGGTTAGGTTTTCTTTTAAAAGTCCCGCCACAGAGGGCAACCCAACTCAAGTTTCCAAAATCATGTTCCACATAAAAATTTCATAATCATTATTTCATCATCATTTCAATATCATTTCACCATCATTTCATTACCATCATTTCATTATCATGATTCCATAACCATCATTTCATTATCATGATTCCATAACCATCATTTCATTATCATCTCACAAAAAATTCATCTCATAAAAAAAATTCATCATCACACAACATTTTTTTGGAAATTTGAGTTTTAGTTGTAAATATCTATTTTTAGAAATAATGACGTCATTATATAACATTGAATTTTTTAATATTAAACAGGTATGAAATTAAAACTTCCAATTTGAAAAAAAAAAAAAAAAAAAAAAAAAAAAATAATAATAATAATAATAATAACATTGTTTGAACATTTAAAACTTACTAGCAGAAACGCAATCATGTTATTATAAAAATTTAACTTGACCAATATTGAAAAAATTACGAAAAGGCACCGTGTCGTTCACCTTCACACTCAATCTTCTTTTTGGAATAGGCGTCATGTTGCTCAACAACAGAGGATTCCTAAAACACCCCATAAAAGAGGATATACCTCAAAGTTTTCGGTCAATTTGAAAAAAAACTTTGGTGAATCAGAAGGTGTACTTTCGAGATTTCATTAGATTAGGACTGAAAATAAGCAAAGAGTGTGTAAGGAACATGAGATTCGAATATCTATCAATGTTAAAAAAAAAAAAAAAAAAAAAAATTTTTTTTTTTTTTTGAACATTGTTTGAACATTGCTTAAACATTTAAAACTTACTAGCAGAAACGCAATCATGTTATTATAAAAATTTAACTTGACCAATATTGTAAAAAAAAAAAAAAAAAAAAAAAAAAAAAAAAAAATTTTTTTTTTTTTTACATTGTTTGAACATTGCTTAAACATTTAAAACTTACTAGCAGAAACGCAATCATGTTATTATAAAAATTTAACTTGACCAATATTGTAAAAAAAAAAAAAAAAAAAAAAAAAATTTTTTTTTTTTTTTTTTTTTTAACATTGTTTGAACATTGCTTAAACATTTAAAACTTACTAGCAGAAACGCAATCATGTTATTATAAAAATTTAACTTGACCAATATTGTAAAAAAAAAAAAAAAAAAAAAAAAAAAAAAATTTTTTTTTTTTTTTTTTTTTTTAACATTGTTTGAACATTGCTTAAACATTTAAAACTTACTAGCAGAAACGCAATCATGTTATAAAAATTTAACTTGACCAATATTGTAAAAATTTTTTTTTTTTTCTTTTTTTTTAACATTGTTTGAACATTTAAAACTTACTAACAGAAACGCACTCATGTTATTATAAAAATTTAACTTGACCAATATTGTAAAAAAAAAAAAAAAAAAAAAAAAAAATTTTTTTTTTTTTTTTTTTTTTTTTTTTAACTTTGTTTGAACATTGCTTAAACATTTAAAACTTACTAGCAGAAACGCAATCATGTTATTATAAAAATTTAACTTGACCATTGTTAATCATCCAACTAGTTCGTTTCTAAAAAATAAGATACAAGTGTAAAATAAAATTTATTGTAGTATGGATTACATAAAATCTCCGAAATCGAAACACCTTGAAAATTTCGATCTACTAGAAAAAGAAAATCCGGAACCAGAATGTTTTAAAAAATTACCTCGGAAAAAAGCAGAAAGAAAACAATATCCAGGTAACCCGTGTTCCGATTGCGAGGAATATTTTAATACTCTAGGTTTAAATGAAGAAGAAATGAAAAAAAGAATAAATGATGTATCAAGACACAGAGGAAAACCACGGCCAAAAACGCCTGATTTTTATTACGAACTAGAATTTCCTGATGAACAGGAGTGTTTAAGACGTGGCTATATAGAACCTCCACAACCGTATTCTTTCAAAACTGATACTTTAAAAAAATACGGTTGAAAAAAAAATAAAATGCTGTCAAGTTTTATTGTAAGTCTTTTCTGTTATCAAAATTATTTAACTTGACCAATATTGTAAAAAAAAAAAAAAAAAAAAAATAATAATAATAATAATAATAATAATAATAATAATAATAATAATAATTTTTTTTTTTTTTTTTTTTTTTTTTTACAATTTTAATTTTTGTTCTCCAGCAAACAGGAAGTTAAAAATCTGAAAACTAATTAATATTCAAAAATTCGAGTTTGTAACTAACGTCATGATTCTAAAAATAGATTTTACAATTTCAATTATTGTTCCCCTAATTAATATTCAAAAATTCGAGTCATAGTTTTCCGGACTCAAATTATTATTTAAAAAAAAAAATACATATTATCCTAATGGTCAATGTGATCATAAAATATTTCAAAAATTTCTGAAAGCAACGAAACCGCTATCCATCTGTGACAGCGTTTAGAATGGCAATAAGCGCATTCCATATCCAATTTTTTCAAACTTCTCACCACGATCACATTTTCCAACAGATGCGAATAGGATTTCCGGAGGTCTTCGATTTTTTCCAAAGTTTTTTTGTCGTAAACGTGTAATTTTCTCACACCACTTTTTACAATTTCACGAACCAACTTGGCATTGTCCACGCTGCATCCTTCGTAGACCACGCTAACTCTTCCGTCAAACAGAGTAAATCCGTTGGTACCGACTGCCAGAGAGGCTACGCACCTGGAATGTTTGTGTTCGGACCGGATGGCCGACTTGACTTTGTAAGAAGAAGAGGAAATGAACAGATCCATTTTGTGAGCGAGCAAATGGAAAACTGCGTGAAAAATATTGTTGGAGCGATTAAGTTGAACTATATATGTAAGTTGAACATAATATTAAAAAAAAAAAAAAAATAATAATAATAATAATTTTTTTTTTTTTTTTTTTTTTAAATATCATGTCCCTTAGACACTCTCTGCTTATTTTCATTCCTAATCGAAAGAAATCTCGAATGTACACCTTCTGATTCACTAAACTTTTTTTCAAATTGAACAAAAACGATAAAGTGTATCTTCTTTTATGGGGCATTTTAGGAATCCTCTGTTGTTAAGCAACATGATACCTATTCCAAAAAGAAGATTGAGTGTGAAGGTGAATGACACGGTGCCTTTTCGTGATGCCTATGTTAAATATCTATGTTTCTTTTTTTTTAAAAACCTATATTGGTTTTCAAAGTGTTATAAAAATATTAGAAGCGGAAAACCCGCTCCCTTTTTTTTTTTTTTTTTTTTTTTTTTTTTTTCAACAATTAATTATTTTTTGACAATACATATTCAAACGCTTGGCTTCCAAAATAAACTATTATATCTTTTGGAGCTCCTGACACTTTAGAATTTTCCAAACTCTCGTGGAAAAAATTAATTTTAAGCAATTTCATTTTGTAGTCGTTGATCATGGTATTGTACATTTCCAGAGTTTTCATTTTGAATTTGTCTAGAAACTCCTTGAAGCTTATCGCGTTTTCTAGACTAATGGTATCCATTTCCATAGTGGATACTTTCAAGTTCCACCTGTTTTCATCATTTTTATGAATTATTTGTATTTTCAAAGCTTTTTTCGGGTTGCTACAAGCCCTAATTCCGTCAGAACCAAATGTTAATATTTTTGTTTCGTCGACATTTCTGAACCAGCGTTTAATAAGTGAGAGGCTTATTTTCGCTTTGCAATTTTTCAACATATCCAAAGTTTCTTCAATTGTAAAGATCCTCGTTGACAAAATTTGAGGAGACAAATGAATGTTTTCGGGTACTACATCTTTCACTATCAATTTGGCATATTTTCTTGCAAATTGATAAACATTTTTATAATGACAGATGCGGCCAATATCAAGCGCCCGTAAATAAGGCAACCCGTCTTTTGAAACAATAACTAAAATTGGAATAGCAAGAGGATCTGTCGCAATCCAGAACAGCATGTTGAAATGATTCCTTCAATCGACAAACGGAACCATATATATATGCATCTGAATCTAAAAATTTCCTCTCCCCACGTGATTTTCAAGGAAAAAAACAATTGCACAACATCCTGTCCTTCTAGATAAGAGTCCTAAAAATGGCATTGCAAAACATCCTGTGACCTCGATATGATTTTGAAGGGGAAAAAAACCAATTGCATAACATCCTGTCCTCGTTAAAATTAGCACGGATTGCACAACATCCTGTGACCAGAATTTTGTATAAAAGCCCGAGTGTTTGAGATTGAAAAATCATTCTCATTCGTTTGCTAAACGAGTTTTAAATCTGTTGAGAAAAAAAATTTCTTTTCAATTTTTGTTGTTGGAAATGGACTATAAAAGATCAGTCAGGGCAATTGATGTTTTCCCTAATTTTATTTCTAAGTCTGTCCAAAAACTAACTTATCCCGAAAAAAATTTCAAGTTTTGGGCTTCCAACGAAAATGTTAAATGTTTTGTTTTGTTCATGGATGAATATCATAAAATATATTTTTGCAAACATCCCATGGACCAGAAAACCATGGATACAACAAAGAAGATGGGGCGGGAGTGTCAGATTTTCGAAAAATTTCACCCAGAACTCATCGATTGGAGTCGAATGATCACTAGGTATTCGAGAAACCCACAACCTGCGTTCAAAAAAAATTCAGACGTGAGGATGAGTTTTAAACTCAAAAACATGTTTCTTGTAAAAGCATGGTTTACCTTTGGTTTGAAAACCGTGAAAAAAAATACGATCCATTTTATTCAGACTCTAAATGTACCCCTGTTATTTTATTTGCTTCCAAAAACCATGCACAAAAGATTGAGTGTTGAAGATAAAATTTTCCACTACGAAAACATTCATTTATTCGACAGGCGGATCTTGTTGCCCAATGGCGCGTACAAGATCCCAGAGGGTACAACTTACATGTTATATACCACTCAAAAAGTTTTTTTCAGCTTAGATGTATTACCGAAAAACTTTGAATTTCCCTTTCCCGTGGACGATCCGGTAGCCCATAGAATTACTAAACTACAAAATGCGTTTGATTTTCCTCCTGAAACACCATATATTGATGATGAAAAAGATGAGGATGATTTTAATAAAATGCCACCCCCCCCCGCCGCCAAAAAAAGCAAGAACGGAAGAGGAAAAAGATTTCGCAGATTTTTTTAATTTAGATTCCTCGACCGTTGCATGTCCAAATACTTTTTCTGACAGTGAACAGCAACAGGAGCAACAACAACAAATTACATATTGGTTAATTCCGAATCCACCGATATTAGAAAGAAATGTAGTAACAACACCTGTCGATTTTGTAAAACATTTTCAAATTCTAACTTCTAAAATAATGAATAATCCAAAAGAGGGATATTTTCCGAACGTCAACTCGGAGGATCCGGAACCTCTAGATTTAACTTTTCATCATGAAAAAACAACAAACTTGCCAAATGCAGCAAAGTCAAATTTTGAAATGTCCAACCCGATAAATACAGAAATGTGTTTAAATTTTGGAAATGATATCAACTCGATAAGTACAGATATGTCTTCAAATTCTGGAAATGATATGAACTCGATAAATACAGAATTGTCTCCAAATTTTGAAATGACCAGCTCGATAAATACAGAAATGTCTCCAAATTTTGAAATGATCAGCTCGATAAATACAGAAATGTCTTCAAATTTTGAAATGACCAGCTCGATAGATACAGGAATGTCTTCAAATTTTGAAAAAAATGTAGATGTAATGGAAAATTCTTATTCCGAAAGCACAAATTTCAATTTAAATTTAGAGGAAATATTAAACACGCCTTATGACCCAACAGAAAATATTGATATTGAGAGCTTAATTTCCGATTTATTAACTCCAACAGTTTGAAAAAAAAACAGTTTTATTTCTAATTTTTTTCAATTAGAATGACAAAAAAAAAAAAAAAAAAAAAAAAAATAGGAGCGGGTTTTCCGCTCCTAATTTTTTTATGACACTTTGAAAACCAATATAGGTTTTTTTTTTAAAAAAAAACATAGATATTTAACATAGGCATCACGAAAAGGCACCGTGGCAATCAAAAGTATTCAATTACATTATGGAGGGATCAAATGTATTTTATAAGTTTTAAATTTAAAACGCATAATTATTACATAATTTTGTCGAATTATTTCAATTTTTTTAATAATTGGGTCAATCAAAAGTATTCATTGTAATAAACATTTTACATAATTTGTAGAAACATTTGTAATTGATTCCACACAAAAGTATTCCATTACATAATGGGGGGAACGTGTTTTAATTGTAATTTACTATTTACAATTTTATGAGATTGATATATGAGAGTAATATTTTTAAAATTTTGTTATCGCGCACCTCACGTACAACTCATTTTTTTTAAAAAAAAAAGAAAAACATTGTTACATTATCATTGATTTATAAGTTTCAATATCAGTCAAACTTTTAAATGGAGCTCTCAGATAAATGAATGTATAAACTTGTGTGTTTTGTTTTCAAAATATCCATTATTCCAAGTCAAAAAATACATTTAGTATATCAATTATTCCAAGTAAAACTAGTTTGTTGGGGGCCCATCTTGGTTAGGTATATGAAAATAAAACATGTGAAAACTATTTATACAATGCATTGCAATTCCAAAACAAAATTTATATATTGTTATTATGCATAGTAATGCTCTATTAATGAATTGCTGATGCAACAAATTATATAAAACGCCAAACTACTCAAGTAATACCAAACTGTGTAAATTGTGTATCAGCTTTGTTTTCAAAATATCAATTATAGAGATGCAAATGTTTCGAATTTTGTAACTACATGGATGAGATTCTAAAATGAATTATATAAAAAAAAATCTGTGTCATGGTTTACTGAAAAGTTCAATTTTTGGCATCAGTCAAACTTTTAAATGATCCTAATATTGTGGTTAAAAACAAATTGATACAGTCTGCACATATTTTACGGACAGTTCAAATGTAGTTTTATATCATACATTTTTTTTTTTATTTGTAATTTTTGTTAAGGAAATTCATGTTTTTTCATGAAGAAAGAATAATTTATTTCATGAAGAAAATCAAGATATTGCTGATATCATTGGCCAAATATATTTATGTCAAGCTTTTTAGGTGCGTTCGTAATTATGTAAATACGTCGCTCCGACCCAACCGAATCGTTTGATATTTAAAAACTTATAATTATTACATAATCTTGTCGAGTCATTTCAAATTTTATGAAAATCGGATGTCAGGGACAATCAAAAGTATTCCGTTACATTACGGGGATCAAATGCATTTTAATGGCTCATTTTAAAATAATAGAATTGGTCTTTGAAGTATGCACAAAAATATACATTCTGTACAATCTGTGATGCAAAAAATATTTATTATTAAATTACAGGATCTTTTGTTATACGCATTGCTTGGCTTAAATTATTGTTACTTTTATTATTAAAAAAATTTTCAGAAAAAAATATATACAAATTTCATTAAAAGATTGACTCTGTGGCTAATTTTATTCCAGACCTTTTCTGCTGTTCCGCGAATTGAGTTACATAACTTCCTGACTGTGATTTCTAAAAACGGATTGCGCAAAACATCCCGTGACACGATTCCTTTTATTCTATAATGAACTTTGTTACGTAATATCCTTTCTCAATAACTTTGATATACGATTATTTTTATCTTAAATTTCCTGTTTTTATCTTTCAAATGACCTCGGTGATTCGTATAAAAAGGCGGTAATCGACGCCATTCGCACATTTTGGACGCTGATCGCTTTTTGTTGCTGGTGGATTTTTTTAAAAATGGCTACTTTAACTGAAAAAGATCTTGAAGATTTGCTTAATTTTATAGATGCGAATGTTTCGCATCTAATAGAAGATCCATATCAGAAAGTTTTAAATACGCCTCTCATAACTTATAATGATAGCTTTCCACGACCTCCGACTCCGATGGAAGAAGATATAACAGATTTTGCCTTGCCGCCGCTGCTAGAAACGAAGAAATCTGCAGAGAAGACAAGTGGATTTAAAATGCCCTCATCACCGGTCGTGACTAATAAGTTAAACTTTCCTGTAACAACTCTTGCCTCACAAGTGAAAACAACTCCAGCCAAGCCCGTGACAACACCCTCTCCTGCCAAGAAACAGCAAAATTTTATAGACTTTCTTCAATCTTCAAATACGAAAATGAGAGAACAGTTAAAATTATTTAAAATTCCGAAGAAAACTCCTAGTAACGAGAAGAACTTTCCTGTTGCGAAATCTCATTTAAAGAAAAAATCAAAAACTTCAAAGGGAAATCATTTGAAACTTGATGGGGAAAAGAAAAAAGCTATGGACAAAAAAATCAAAGTGAAGAAATTGGACGAAAAAAAGGATAAGGAAATGGATTCAGATTCAGTATTGATTCTGTCACCTGATCTTGAAGATTATGAATATATATTTCAACTAAAAGGTGACAAATTTTTGAAATTTAAAAAACAATACGAACTAAAATTCGCTAAACTTTAAATTTCACCTCATGTTTTTCTTTCAAGAAAAATTGTTTAAAGGTGAAAGTGAAAAAATGGGTCAGAGGCGGTTGTCCAAACCGCCTCTGACCCATTTTTTTGCGAAACGTTACATACCAATATTGGTCAATTTTAAAACTTTAACTTGTCATTTTTTTCACCAGAAAAATTATTAATGGTGGCCCATTTTTGACGAAACGACCAATATTGGTTAATTTCAAAAATTTGTACTTTTCAAAATTTCCATAAACTGAATTTTCTTCCGACAATGTTTTTGATATTTATATACTCGTTTCTTTAATTGTGTTATATCAATCATTCATTGATTTCTCGTTTTTAACGATGGTCAAAGTTAAAAGTCAGTTAAATATAGATTTTGAAAAATACTGACTGTAACAAATCACCTACGTCACAAAATTTAACTGAAAATTCTAAACTTCTTCCACCAAATTTTGTGGTCAATAGCGGACCGTGCGAATCAAAATTCAAACTACCAGCCACAGTTATTCGAAAAAATTTTGACAAGAAAAGCTGAGAAATCTGATAGTAGCGTCAACCAACCAATCTCTCTACCATCTTCAACCACATCATCAACCACATCTGAACCATCCAGATTAATAATTAGAAGCAAAAAGTAACTGTCCAGCTAATGAAAAAATGTTGCTTGACGCTTGCTTTGAACATTTAGAATACGATATAATAATTGTATATTTTTCTGCTGTTTTAAACACTTTCCAACATAGTTGAAAAAGCTTTATGAATTGTGTTTTTCTATCCATGCTCTAACTAGTGTAAATATATTCGGATTCTTCAACCACATCATCAACCACATCTGAACCATACAGATTAATAATTAGAAGCAAAAAGTAACTGTCCAGCTAATGAAAAAATGTTGCTTGTTCGCTTGCTTTGAACATTTAGAATACGATATAATAATTGTATATTTTTCTGCTGTTTTAAACACTTTCCAACATAGTTGAAAAAGCTTTATGAATTGTGTTTTTCTATCCATGCTCTAACTAGTGTAAATATATTCGGATTCTTCGACCACATCATCAACCACATCTGAACCATACAGATTAATAATTAGAAGCAAAAAGTAACTGTCCAGCTAATGAAAAAAAATGTTGCTTTGAACATTTAGAATACGATATAATAATTGTATATTTTTATGCTAACACTTTTCAACATAGTTGAAAAAGCTTTATGAATTGTGTTTTTTCTATCCGTGCTCTAACTAGTGTAAATATATTCGGATGCATTTGACGTATGTTAATGCAATTTACTACTTTGTATTCGGCATTGAAAATGAAGTTTGTAGTTTTATAGTTTATTTACAAGAACATTCAAAAGAATTGACATTTATGGTCAATAGGGAAAAACTGTTTGCAATGTATTTCAATGACCAATTTCAAATATAATGAAACTGATAAGAATGACAAAGATCAAACATTTTACAGAGATTAGAGTAAGTTATAGTTCGTCAGAGGTACATAAAAGAAATCCATAATTTTATTGTCTAATATGGGGGAAAAATTCGTTTGTTGTGTATTTTAATGATGTTACACTATTTCAAACATATTAAAATTGGCCACTGAAATGCACTAGAAGAGATTTGCTAGTACAATGAGCTTAGCATTCATCATTTATTTACGGCCAATGATTCACTTGCCGTACTATCCAAGAATAATAGTTGCAGGAAGTATGTTTTCGGTTTTGGGAAAAAAACCAAAGGGTTTAAGGTGCTCGAATAATTTTACTGCCGACTGTTTAAAAAGCACTTTGTTACCGTAATCTTAGATCAGGTGTCGATTTTGCAGTACCTGGTAACTAAACAATGTTTATTGTATGGTGAATAATATTACAGCGTAAGAAGCATCTTTTTTTCTCCAGTTTGACTGGAAACAAGCCATTTTATCTTGTCCCCCTTTTTTATGGTTCACAAAATTTTAATCACCAGAACATGGTTGGCGACAAAGGAGGGAGGAAAAGAATGCCATAGATCAAGATTCATAAAATACTACTGATGAAATAAATAACGAAAACTTTTAATCGCGAAAAGTAGATCCCAGTCACAGGGAAAATCACAGTTTCGAGTTTATGAATATTTAAAATTATTTTTTTTAAAAGTTCAAACCCTACAAAATCTATTTTTAGAGTTGATGATGTTATCTGAAGAAAACTTGGATATTTTTTTAATACTTAATGAGCTCTCATTTCGGTAAAAAAAAAAAAAAAAAAAAAATTTTTTTTTTTTTTTTTTTTTTTTTTAACATTGTTTGAACATTTAAAACGTACTAGCAGAAACGCAATCATGTTATTATAAAAATTTAACTTGACCAATATTGTAAAAAAAAAAAAAAAAAAAAGAAAAAAAATTTTTTTTTTTTTTTTTTTTTTTTTTACATTGTTTGAACATTTAAAACTTACTAGCAGAAACGCAATCATGTTATAAAAATTTAACTTGACCAATATTGTAATAAAAAAAAAAAAAAAAAAAAAAAAAAAATTTTTTTTTTTTTTTTTTTTTTTTTTTTTTTTTTTTTTACATTGTTTTGCTTGCCATAACCATTGTAAGTAACAGGATTGAAAGAGCGTAAAAAATATAGCCGGCTGGATTTTCAACATCTTTGGGAGATAATGGTTCGCATTTTACTCTGTCAATCGACGGTACCCATAATCCATTTGCTCCGCAAAATAGAGATTCGTTTCCTTTCATTTTATAACCGTCTTTACATTCGTATTTCACTTCGCCGTTAAATGAAAAATTCGAACCTGTTCTTGTTGCGTGAGCTACGTGCCCCGGATCACCGCAAGTAACTGGAGTACATTCAGTATCAATTTTCCATACGGCAGATTCACCATCCAATACACATTCAAACTTGGGAGTCTTTGTTCCAATTATAAAAGAGCCATCGCGGAATTTGTAGCCTAAATCGCAATAATAGGGTATTGTCGTGCCTATGGGGAACGGTGGATTTTCACGAGGGTCTTTTAATAACGATAATTTTTTTCCCGTGGGATAATCTCCGCATTGAACCGACATTGTGTATTCTTTACTTTTAATCCAGAACCAAGCCGAAAACAATAAATTACTCACGTTACTAAATTTGAAAAAAAATAAAAATAACCCTAATTTATTTAAAATAATTGGCATTGAATGAAAATAAACAGGGGATAAGGAAAAAATTTTATAGAAACTTTTTTTTTAAAAAAAATAACAAAATATTTTCTGATGCCTTATTGAACTTTCTGTGATAGATATTTTTAAACGCCTTGAAAAAACGTAAAAATTTATTTCTAAAAATAGAAATGATGATGTAATCTCATTTGCCCGAATTCTTGAATACTTAATGAGTTTCAAATTCTTACTTCCGGTTCGGTGGACGACAAAAATTAAGAATGTGAAAAAAAAAAAAAAAAAAAAAAAAAATTACAGGTGAATGACCTCATATTGAAAATGTCATTTTTTTTCCATTTTTTGGTCGAGCAAATTTTGAAACCATTTTCTAGAAATACAATTTTCTCTTTTGACCTTGGTTTGACCTTAACTCTAGGTACATGTAAAAATTACAGGTCAATGACCTCATATGTAAAATGTCATTTTTTTTCCATTTTTTGGTCGAGCAAATTTTGAAACCGTTTTCTAGAAATACAATTTTCTCTTTTGACCTTGGTTTGACCTTGGACCTATGTACATGTGTAAAAAATTACAGGTCAATGACCTCATATGGAAAATGTCATTTTTTTCCATTTTTTGGTCGAGCAAATTTTGAAACCATTTTCTAGAAGTACAATTTTCTCTTTTGACCTAGGTTTGACCTTGGACCTATGTACATGTAAAATATTACAGGTCAATGACCTCATATTGAAAATGTCATTTTTTTTCCATTTTTTGGTCGAGCAAATTTTGAAACCATTTTCTAGAAATACAATTTTCTCTTTTGACCTTGGTTTGACCTTGGATCTAGGTACATGTAAAAAATACAGGTCAATGACCTCATATTGAAAATGTCATTTTTTTTCCATTTTTTGGTCGAGCAAATTTTGAAACCATTTTCTAGAAATACAATTTTCTCTTTTGACCTAGGTTTGACCTTGGATCTAGGTACATGTAAAAAATACAGGTCAATGACCTCATATTGAAAATGTCATTTTTTTCCATTTTTTGGTCGAGCAAATTTTGAAACCATTTTCTAGAAATACAATTTTCTCTTTTGACCTAGGTTTGACCTTGGATCTAGGTCAAATTTTGACCTTAACTTTTTTTACATTGATGGGAAAGTTGTGGTCCAAGTAATTTTTGGCAGAAAAAAAAATAATTTATCAATTATTTTTTTTACACACACACAGATAAATATATAATTAAAAAAAAGATGTTCTTTTTTTAGTGCCTTTTATATCAATCAACCCTTCTCATAAATAAATGGAAAAAAAGTTAAATTCTAGGTCTTTTCGCCCCCTGCTTCAATTCGTCGTTTTCCCTTTTGAGCGTTTCGATTTTAATGTTCGCTTGGCCTAGCTCCTTTTCGAGTTTTTCATTTTTAGTTTGCACTTGGCCGAGCTCCTTTTCGAGTTTTTCGATTTTAATTTCCGCTTGGCCGAGCTCTTTTTTCAGTCTCGCGATTTCTCCGTCATTCAACTGATGAATTTTGTCGTTCAGCTGGTGGACTTTATCGTTCAACTCGCAAATTTTGTCGCTGGACGCGGAACATTTGTCCGTCAGGGTTTTAACATCCTCCGCGTGCCTCTGTTTCCATCGGGCCGCTTCCTCTTTCAGCCCCGCGTTTTCAGATTCGAGCTCCCTGTTTCTGTCGACTATGGGCTTGAACTCGTTGATGAGGGACTGGAGATACGGGCGAGGGGTCCAGTGGTCTTCCCCCACGACGAAATAGAAAAGATTGCCCATGTGGGCTTGTTTTTCTAGCCAGGCTTCCTGAGCGAGGTCCTTTAAATCTGAGTTGCGTTCGAAAAAGAGTTTGCGACCTTCGGTGAGATGGAGGAAAAAATCCGTCGGACCTAGGCAAGGTTGAAATTCTTTCGAGACCGGGAGAACGGTGTTCAGCGTGATTCCGGGAATGTGCTTTATTTTGAAGCGCCATTTGCTTTCGTTGAAATCCAAGTCTGACTGTACCATTTTGTCCCGTTTCAGGTGTTTGAAGTTCAAGTTGAGGAGATCCAGGAGACCGCCTTCCCATTGCAAGACGAGCGGTAGCCGGTAGTCTTTGGGAAGGCTTTCGAAACAATAAAAATGGTTCAGTTTTTCGGCACCGTTTTTGTTTTCGGCGCCCGAGAAATTGCAGCGGGATTCGCGTTTGCACAGATAGCCGATGGTGTGGACGAGTTGCATGGTCGAATCGATGGGTTTGCAGTACAGGCATTTGAAATTTTTGCGGGGCCGTTCTCCTATTTCGATTTTTTCCCAAACGTTTCGTAAAAAGTGGCCAGGGGGCGATGAAACTATAATCATGTGCCTGTGTTGCCTGAGTCTGGAATCTTCGGGCTGGCCTCCATCGCACCAGCAGGAAAATGTTAAGGTGCGAGTCCGGCCTTCGTCCCTATCCATGGCTTCCAGAAAACCTGGAAATGCGGGAATTCGCACCATGGCGTGGAACCATTCGGCCTCGTTCCCAAGTTCCAAGTATTTTCGGACGCAAGAAACGGCCCTGTTTAAAGAATCATCTTCGTAGGTTAAAAGATTCGGGTCCAGAGGCATGGGCCAGACGAGATCGAGGGCTCTCGGTGGCGGGTCGAACGCGCGGTCAAATAGACACTTGGCCTGAGCCATGGGCTTCGTGTCGAAAGGAACGGGTTCCGGTTTCGCCTCGAGAGTGGGATTTTCTGGCGGTGGTGAATCGACGGGTAAAGTGTTCAGTTTTAAAAATTTTCTCCAGCATTGTATCATGTGATCGACGTGCTCGCGTTTCTGTTTGCTCGACCAAGAGATTTTTCCCAGGCACCAGACGCAACAACGTCTGGAATTTAAATTGTGTGATGTGGAGCAATGTTTTTCGAATTGGATAGATACAAGAGAAACGTTACAGAGAGGACACTGGAAGGAGGTGGGGTTTCGATTAAGAAATTTCCAATAATGTCTTAAATTCTCACATCCATCTTTCGAAGATTTGTTTTGACAAGGCGGCATGATGCGGCGGGAAACAAAAAAAGATCCGATAAAAGGATAATTTGGGTGTGCGACTGAAAGCATTTATAAGCTCTCATACATTAAAAAAAAAAAAAAAAAAAAAAAAAAATAATAATAATAATAATTTTTTTTTTTTTTTTTTTTTTTTTTTAATGATATAGAGACACGAAAACAAACATTTTAGCCGTTCATAAATGAATAAAAATTTAATTTCTAGTTCTTTTAGGACTATCGAGTTCCTGCTTCAATTCCTCAATTTCTCTTTTGAGCGTTTCATTTTCCTTTTTCAACCCCGTGTTTTCGGATTCGAGTTGCCTGTTTCGATCGACTATGGGCTTGAATTCGTTGATCAGAGACTGTTGGTAAGGCCGGGGGGTCCAGTGGTCTTCCGCCACTACAAAGTAAAAAAGATTCCCCATCTGGGCTTGCTTTTCGAGCCAGGCTTCCCGAGTGAGATTTTTCAAAGTCGGGTTGCGTTCGAAAAAAAGTTTGCGACCATTGGTGAGATGCAGAAAAATGTCCGACGGACCTGGGAAAGGTTGAAATTCTTTCGTGACTGGAAGGACCGTGCCGAGCGTGATTCCAGGGATATTTTTTATTTTGAAGCGCCATTTGCTTTCGAAAAAAACCATATCTGCTTGTACCATTTTGTCACGTTTCAAGTCTTTGAAGGTTAAATTGAGGAGATCCAGGAGACCGCCTTCCCATTGCAAGACGAGTGGTAGTCGGTAGTCTTTGGGAAGGCTTTCGAAACAGTAAAAATGGTTCTGTTTTTCGGGTGAATTATCTTTATATTCCAAATTGAAATTGCAGCGGGATTCGCGTTTGCACAGATAGCCGATGGTGTGGACGAGTTGCAAGGGCGAATCGATGGATTTGCAGTATAAACACCTGAAATTTCTACGGGGCCGTTCTCCTACCTCAATTTTCGCCCAAACATCTCTCAAAAAGTGGCCAGGAGGCGATGAAACCACGATCATGTGCCTGTGTTGCCTGAATCGGGCTTCTGGTGGCTCGCCACCATCGCACCAGCAGGAAAACGTGAGGGTGCGAGTCCGACCTTCGTCCCTGTCTATGGCTTCTAAAAAACCCGGAAATGCGGGAATTCGGACCATGGCGTGAAACCATTCTGCTTCGTTCCCGAGTTCCAAATATTTTCGGACGCAAGAAACGGCCCTGTTTAAAGAATCATCTTCGAAAGTCAGCGGGTTCGGGTCCAGAGGCATGGGCCAGATGAGATCGTAAGCTCGTGATGGAGGATCGAACGCGTGATCGAACAGACATTTGGACTGAGCCATGGGTTTCAAGTCGAAAAGAACGGGTTCCGGTTTGGCCACGAAAGTCTGATTTTCTGGCGGTAAAGTATTCAGTTTTAAAAATTTTCTCCAACACTGTATCATATGATCGCCGTGCTCGCGTTTCTGTTTGCTTGACCAAGAGGTTTCCCCGAGGCACCAGACGCAACAACGTCTGGAATTTAAATTGTGTGATGCGGAGCAATGTTTTTCAAATTGGATGGATACAAGAGAAACATTACATAGAGGACACTGGAAGGAGGTGGGATTTCGCCTAAGAAAATTCCAATATTGTCTTAAATTCTCACATCCGTCTTTCGAAGATTTGTTTTGACAAGGCGACATGATGCGGTTGGAAACAAAAAAAGATCCGACAAAAGAATAATTTGAGGGTGTGACTAAAAGTATTTATACTAAAAGTATACTCTCAAAAAAAAAAAAAAAAAAAAAAAAAAAAAATTTTTTTTTTTTTTTTTTTTTTTTTAATATAGAAACACGAAAAACAAACATTTTAGCCGTTCATAAATGAATAAAAATTTAATTTCTAGGTCTTTTCGCACTATCGAGTTCCTGCTTCAATTCCTCATTTTCCCTTTTGAGCGTTTCATTTTCCTTTTTCAACCCCGTGTTTTCGGATTCGAGTTGCCTGTTTCGATCGACTATGGGTTTAAATTCGTTGATGAGGGACTGGAGATAAGGCCGGGGGGTCCAGTGGTCTTCCGCCACTACGTAGTAAAAAAGATTACCCATCTGGGCTTGTTTTTCTAGCCAGGCTTCCCGAGCGAGATTTTTTAAATCTGGGTTGCGTTCGAAAAAAAGTTTGCGGCCCTTCGTGAGATGCAGAAAAAAATCCGTGGGACTTTGGCAAGGTTGAAATTCTTTCGTGACCGGAAGAACGGTATTTAGCGTGATTCCAGGGATATTTTTTATTTTGAAGCGCCATTTGCTTTCGTTGAAATCCATATCGGCTTGTACCATTTTGTCGCGTTTCAGATGTTTAAAGGTCAAATTGAGGAGACTTAGGAGACCTCCTTCCCATTGCAAGACGAGTGGTAGTCGGTAGTCTTTTGGAAGGCTTTCGAAACAGTAAAAATGGTTTTGTTTTTCGGGTGAATTATCTTTGTATTCCGAAGAGAAATTGCAGCGGGATTCGCGCTTGCACAGATAGCCGATGGTGTGGACGAGTTGCATGGGCGAATCGATGGCTTTGCAGTACAGACACCTGAAATTTCTACGGGGCCGTTCTCCTACCTCGATTTTTGCCCAAACATCTCTCAAAAAATGGCCAGGGGGCGACGAAACTATAATCATGTGTCTGTGTTGCCTGAATCGAGCTTCTGGTGGCTCGCCGCCATCGCACCAGCAGGAAAATGTCAAGGTGCGAGTCCGACCTTCGTCTCTATCCATGGCTTCCAGAAAACCTGGAAATGCTGGAATTCGCACCAAGGCGTGAAACCATTCTACGGAATTTCCCAGTTCCAGATATTTTCGGACACATGATACGGCATTGTTTAAAGAATCATTTTCGTAGGTTAAAAGATTCGGGTCCAGAGGCATGGGCCAGATGAGATCGCAAGCTCGTGGTGGAGGATCGAACGCGTGGTCGAATAAACATTTGTTTGGGGTCATGGGTTTCATGTCGAAAGGAACGGGTTCCGGTTTCGCCTCGAAAGTGGGATTTTCTGGCGGTAAATCAATGGGTAAAGTGTTTAGTTTTAAAAATTTTCTCCAACATTGCAGCAAATGATCGACGTTCTCGCGTTTCTGTTTGCTCGACCAGGAGGTTTTTCCCAGGCACCAAACGCAACAACGTCTGGAATTTAAATTGTGTGATGTGGAGCAATGATTTTCGAATTGGATGGATATGATGATATCATTACACAGAGGACAATGGAAAGGAGCGGGGTTTCGGTTAAGAAAATTCCAATAACGTCTTAAATTCTCACATCCGTCTTTCGAAGATTTGTTTTGATAAAGCGGCATGATGCGGTGGGAAACAAAAAAGATCCGAGAGAAAAAATAATTTGGGGTTGCGACTAAAAGCATTTATAAACTCTCAAAAAAAAAAAAAAAAAAAAAAAAAAAAAAATTTTTTTTTTTTTTTTTTTTTTTTTTTTCAACATTTGAAATCTTTAAAATCATAGAGGCTCAAAACATTTGAGAAAGAAAATGATACAATTGATGGATTTACATATAGATATTTTACTCAAGATTTTTAGGGATTTTGTTCCTTTAAAGGAGAAATTGCGACTCTTGTCGACCATGCCCGAATTTCGGGACATCTTGACGTACCGCGGAGCCTACCTGTATTCTTCCACTCCTTTTTCACTCGTGTATTTGCAATATTTGAGTGGTATTCGGTTTGGATGGTATTTTGCACGTTTAAACTGGAACCATTGGTGTTACGTACAAATTGACGAGAAAACACTAAATGTAGTAATTTATCATTTTTTCTTGGATGGTTTCAAACCCGTTGTTCACGATCGACAATTTTTTCGAGGTTCTATAAGCCGCATGTTTCGAAACCTCGGGGTCATTTTGTCTGGATTCGAGTATTCGGAACCACCGAGAATGTACATTTACCGTTCCACGGGCCACGGACTCATCATCATCGACTCTGCTAAAGATGGTTGGATTTGGTTTCACGATGGAAGCAAATTTAAAATAAAAATTGGCCACAGACAAAAAATCCCAATGCGTTGGCGCTTGGCTTATCATTTCGAGATAATTTGGACAATCCACCGCACCCTGATTGTATATTGCCTATTCCCTTCCCAAACTCACTGTGGTTGTACATCCCCCGTTCAAGAGCTGTTACCGATCACTTTTCAAGTTTCTACAGATTTTAAAATGTTAAATTGGAGCGATGGTGGTGATTCCGTTTCTCTGGCAGCATGGCAACGGTTTCAATTGGTGGAGGATGAAGAACATGTGGAATCTGATGTGATTTACTATATGGATGAAAAGGAACCGTACTTTTTACCTTGATATGAAAAAAAAAAAAAAAAAAAAAATTCTAAATAAATGTTATAGATGACATCACTGTGCTCGAATAATTTTTCGACCGACTGTAAAAAGCGGCTTTGGTAGGGTAAAGTCAAATCTCCCTTGTCATTTTGCGGTACCTGATAATACGATTCAATGTTAAATAAAATGCATTGTCCAATGAAATAGTTGGAGATCGTTTGGCACCTGGTAGTACTAGTGAAAAAACACGTGACTCGTTTTTAAATAAAGTAGTTTCAATATGAATAATCAAAGATATAATCCACATTTACCTTCACATTTAAGAAATTTTAAACCTCCTCAAATAACTGCTGAATATAAAGAAAATTATCGGTTTACAGATCTTCCACGAGATGGTTATATTTTAAATAGCGCTGATGCTCGATGGGGAAGGAAAGAAGGAAGGACTTTATTTGCGGAATTGAATGATTCTTGGAAAAGAAAAAAATAAATAAAAGTATAACTCGTGTAAAAAATATTTCTGAATATTATATAAATTCAAAAAAAAAAAAAAAAAAAAAAAAAAAAAAAAAAAAAAATTTTTTTTTTTTTTTTTTTTTTTTTGTAACTATTTATGCGCATTTTAAATCTCGTTGCATTTTGCTTTTCTTCATTAAATCACTTGCAATTTGTTTTTTGCGTTTGATTTGTACTTTTAGTAAGATTCCAGTAACCATGTCTGATGCTGCTCATTCTGATTTTTCAGAAAAATCTGACATTTCAGAAGAAAACGAGTTCTTACTTGAATTGCCTAACAATAATTGTCTTCCGGAGACTCAAAAGTCTTTATTATTTTTTTCTGACTCAGATTTGAATTTAGTAGCTCACTATGTACGTACATATTTAGAAAAAAAATTAGAATGGACTCACGTCATGCTGCCCGAAGAAAACTACGATCCTTACCATATACATATTTTTGGTAAAGATAAAAGAAATTATTATCATTATTTTCTGGTATCTCCACCAAGATATTTAGATTTTTACTTTTGGAAACATCAAAATGTAGCTGTAAGCTTTATATTTGATGTCTATGATTTGGTTCGACATATCATCAAAATGAGCAAATTTCCTGCTTCCAATTTTTCGTTACCACCTCATAGCCAGTGGATTTTGGCGAGTCTTTGGAAAGGAGGATTACAAAAGTTGTTTAAAGATGATGATGTCGAGAACGAAAAAATACCCCCATCTCCCTTTTGCTTTCCGGTGGAAAAGAATTTTAAACCGACTAAAAATGGTCCGACCAAATACTTTTTGTATTTGAGAGATGGATCTCCGTTATACTTTGAAAAAGATAATAGTTTATTGAGTTTAAATGATGATGAATGGACTAACCTTCAACTGAAATTGGGAAATAGACTCATTTGAAACATTTGAAAAAAAAAAAAAAAAAAAAAATTTTTTTTTTTTTTTTTTTTTTTTTTTTTTTTTTTTTTTACCTAAAAATGGTTATAAGAATACCTTTCTAAAGGTTTTTCATTTAGTTATACTTTTATACTTGAATCGAATTGAAAGTTATTGAATAATTTTATAAATAAGATTCTTCTAGAATTGGAATAATAATGAATATTATAAATGACATGTTTGAAAAAAATCAAGCTATCACACAAGTATTAATCGCAATGATAGAAGAGAATCAAAAATTAACCAACAAAATACGTAAAATGGCCCGATTAGCTGAAAAAGGTAATATGACAGATTTGGAAGATGAACCCGATATGAAAGATGTTGGTACTCAATATTATGATAAAAAATTTGAAGTTATAAAAACAAATTTTTATTTTAAATTAGAGTACTTAGTTTCACACGATACAGAATTAGATATTTTGAAAGAAATTTTGAAAATTCATCCAGATGATAAAATTGAATTAGCAGACGTACTTATAAAGGCTGTTGGAGATACTTTTGCAAAAGGAATGGAGTTATCAGGTAAAATAGGAGATGAAAAATCACCAGATGACTGCGAAGAAACAATAGAAAACTAGAAAAATGTGTATATATTCGTAATTGTTATTTTCTTACAAAACTAATTAAGCAATCCAAAAAAAAAAAAAAAAAAAAAAAATTTTTTTTTTTTTTTTTTTTTTTTAAGCAATAGAAAAGATTTCGAAAAACACGTACAGTCAAAAAATATTTCTCATTTTGTTTAACAATTTAATTTTCATTTTTACTATTATTATAAAGGATTTATCAATGTAATATAGTGTGTTTAATATGGGTATAAAAAATTTCTGCAAGTTGCTTGAACCACTCACGCAACCATCTTTTTATCCAGACAATTTCGACTCTGTACTTATAGATGCTCAAGGTTTACTGTATGTGGCTATTGATCATTGTTTGGAAACTGAAGAAGAAAACATTTTTCATGAAATTTCCAAGTCGGTGTGGAATCAACTGACAGAGTTGTTTGCTCAATTTTTATCTTATACATTCGATCCCATCACGTTTGTTATATCGTTTGATGGGGAAGGAGTCCCGATGAAATGGGCCACGCAAAGAAAACGCCGTAATAATTCTAAAGATTCCATTCCCAAAAAAACCTTTTACAGATACATTTTATTTGGCGAAAACAAACTGACCCATCGAGTACAAAATTATATAATTTATAAACTGAATGAAATTGAATATCCGATGTCGGTTATTTTGTGCGGATGCAATATTCCGGGGGAAGGCGAGCATAAAATATTTCAAATGGCAGAAAAACCAGAATGCAAATACCAAACTCCAATCGTAGTAAGCGTGGATCAAGACGTATTCATATTGTCTTTTATGCGTTTGAACAGGTACCAAACGATACAAATTTATCGTTATAATAAATTTTATAATATAACTCAATTTGTTTCGAATCAATTACCTTACCCGCTCTCGCGATTGATTGCCGTTTCCTTTTTGTTCGGAAATGATTTCATCCCCGCGCTGATAGGCATTACGGAAACCAACCCAACGAAAATTAACGATTATTTATCCTCTATCGACGAAGACGACGATCCCCCGACAATTATTTCGCAATTTATTGAAAAAATGGAAAAACACATTCAATTGTCAGTCGTGGAATTTGTTGACGCAAAATTAGTCATTTGTTTTTGGATGACTTATCTATGGATTTCAGATTATTACACTGAACGTAGTTTTCCCCAACAATTTTTAGAAAACCAGATCTACGACGCGTTTGACAGGAATCAGCTACTGACTGGGTTGATGAACAAAAAATTTTCGAAAGAAATGTTTCGAGAGGCCACAGCAAATTACAAAGGTTTGGAAACGCAACCCATACCTGATGCAGCTCCACACGTTTTCATTGACTCACTCGTAAATCGTTTAAAGTCTTATTGGATAAAGTCAGGAAACCAACTCTATTATAGAATGAATATAAATAATTCAAAACATAAAGTAGTAAAATCGCGAAAATTCCAAATCCGAAATGGCGGAAAGATTCAAAAAAAGAAAAAAAGCGAAAAGAGCCAAAAATGGCGTCAGCGGCTCGCTCGTATTGCAGTCGACGGTCCAGTCGAACAAGTTGGTGAACTGGATCAGGTGCTAAAATTAAATTCAATTCGTTGTCGAAAACAATAATGGCTTCGTTCCAGTCGATTCTTTGAAATTCCGAACAATCTGCTGTTTCGGCATGAGGGTATTTTTTGTAAACGTCCAATTCCATCACATGTTTTAGGAGCTGAGCAGTGAAAATGACGTTTTCGGGATACGTCAGAGTAATTCGGGATTGGAGAAATTTGTCATTGTACGGTATCCAAGGCGACTGAAATAAAATTTCTCGGAGAGACATTCAGACTTGGTTGAAACAAAGGAAATGGACGATGCCAATAGCGATGATGTCCAACTACAATTTTCCAATAAAGCAACAGTATTGACAGAATATTTTGGCAAAGATGACGAGGGAAAACACTATGACATTTTTGATAAAACAACTTTAATTCCTGAAGGTTCAGATCAAAATATTAACCAATATTACCAGTTTAAAATAAAAACTTTTGTTAATGAAAATGGATATTTACCACAGTTACCCGATATTAATTCTCTCACCCAAGAATTAATTCAACGCAAACTCGAATTTGTTAGAAAAAATATTAATATAGATAATAAAACGTTTCTGAACCCGTTTAAACCAACTGAAACATTAACTTATGCAAATAATCCAGAGAGAGAAATTCCTGAATTTATTAGAAATATGGTAGATGAGATGATAAAAGATCTAGCAAATAATGGGATAATAGACATTAGTCCAGTATCAATTCAATTTCCCCCAAATTTCGTTTTCCCTGGTCCCCTTCAATCAGAGAAGATAACTAGTTCATCCTTAAATAATTTAGATAATAAAACAGAAGATCCACAAAACTTTTCCGATTTACCTCCACAAATCGACAGTAACAAATTTCTTCCTTCTTTTCTAAAAGCAGGAGATGCTACCAATCCCAATACACGTTTAGCTTATTATTATTTGAAAATGAGAGATTATTCGCGTACTTTGAGGAGATTAATGGGTCTTGTAAGATTTTATCAAGGAAATGAAAAAGAACATACGTTTGTAAACATGAAAGCAGAGACAACAGAACTAAATCATATTTATTCTACAATGCATGGAAAAAATGGAGATGAAAAAGATCGTTTAAAAAGATGCATGAATATTGAAGAGATACAAACATACAAAAGAATTAAGAAAAGTAATGTGTAAAAAAAAAAAAAAAAAAAAAAAAAAAAAAAAAAAATTTTTTTTTTTTTTTTTTTTTTTAAATATATCTCGCAATATCTTAAAAATTTGAAATTAATTTTTTAAAGAAAAGGCGTACAAAGCTTTATAAAAAAAAAAAAAAAAAAAAAAAAAAAAAAAAATTTTTTTTTTTTTTTTTTTTTTTTTTTTATATAAAGCTTTGTACGCCTTTTCTTTAAAAAATTAATTTCAAATTTTTAAGATATTGCGCAAAAATTTTCCCCAGATTCTGCTTGAGATTTTGCAACACGAGCTTCGTTTATAAACTGAACTATTCTCTCATTCATATAAAATTTAACATGATTATCCGTTAAATTAACAGGTTCTTTGGTATCCTCAGACGCGATTAAATTATAACAAATATTATGTTTGGATAAAGTCATCGCCAACCGTACTGTGCTAACATCCACTTCAAATGTGTTTGGTTCGGCTTCCGTAAATACTTTTAACCATTCTTTAACGAGATAGGGTAATTGAATATTTTTCGGAAACGGATGCATGTTTCCGGCCCTTGTCAAACACCAAGTTTCCAGATGGATGCCTTTTAAATAAACTCGTCTTAATGAGAAATCTTCATTGTATTTGAAACTATCGAGGATTTGAATTTTTGAGTCCATTTCAATGTCCTCGGCGGATGCCACAGACAAAAGGTATTCGGTGTTTAACGCAAAACTGTTTGTTGGTCGGCCTTCCAGCAGCGGTTCACTCAAACAAAAAAATGCGTCTCGATAAACCAATCCGATAACAACCGAGTCCAAAACCACTTTTTTCACGTTGATATCAGTTAATAACGTGTAAAAGACAAACGAGATGGGTGTCCAAATGGTAGCCGGAACATGATTGTATTCCACGTATCGATCGTACGGATTCAAAACACAAACAACGCGATTAGGATAATTTCCGTTCACGCTCAACGCAACAAATTTTTTATCCTCGTTTTGAGTTTTGGATTGCCTGGAACCTTCGAAAGTCAGTTCAAAGGGCCATTCGATAACTAAACCTAAAAAGTTAAAATCTAAATTGCTCGCATCACTGACTTGGCGCGAAATATTTTTGTAATAGGAAATTAACAGGTCTTGAATAAACAATTCTGGTTTTCTTAAACTCAGGTCACGATGAATTAATCCCATGGAAATAACACTCGAATCCGAAAAACTAAATTCTGGAACGGGTTTGAAATCTATAAATTTTGGAACAGTAATCGTGTTCCTCGTTAGAAAAGGTATGGTTAAAACTTCCCGACGAGATTGCCATTCCGAAGCCACCTTTACCACGTTGTCGATCGACTCGTCAGATAAAAAACAGATTCGATAAAATGGCGTAGCTTCGCACTTGTCAAAATAATAGCCTCCTGGATATGGTAAATCATGATTGTCCAAATACATTATTGTATTTTTATAAAAATAAACGTTTTCAAATGACGGTCGTATTGTCCCCTGTAAATATTGGCTTACTATCTGAGGATTTGTCACAAAGTATGGAGTCGCGTATAGACGGAGCACGCTATCAGGTTTTACATCTACGCCGATGGGATAAATCATGCGTTCTTTTCCAAGGCAAATTGTCCACAAGTATTGGCTGTTTGAAATGACAGATGCTGTGACATCAGATTTAAAGAAAGATTTCAAAGCCTGTAACAGCGGTTTGTCTGAATCGATAGTTATTTTTTCAGAGGGATACATTCGAG